>OX439050.1:45943776-50943776 GCA_949317995.1 Acholoe squamosa
CCCAATTTACCTTAAGTGCACTTTGGGTCAGTTTTGCCTATTGCAGGGGCGGATCCAGGATTTTCAGAAAGGGGAGTAGAGTGGGGGGGGGGGTGATTCTGACCATGCACAGCAGGGATGGATATTGTTCACAAGCAGAATGCAGTGATGCCGCAAGTGCAGCACAGCGATGACTCTTGTTAGAGGGGCGTGGGGGCATGCTCCCCCAGGAACACTTTTATTTCTAAAAAGCAAATACTGCATTGTGGTGGATTATTGGAGGTCTACTGACTGAATTATTTCTGAGCTACATCCAGGTTTATTTTGTTTTCAGAAAGAGGGAAGATTAGGATTTTATTTTCTTATCCCATGTCCTGCCTCCATCCCCAGTCCCTCACACCTTGCCACACCCACACCCGCTGTCTCCTATACCCTGTCACCACACTCAGTCTCCCCATACCCTTCCTCCACTCCCAGTCTCCCGTACCCTGCCCCTACACTCCCATAACCGTCTTCCACGCTCAGTCTCCTATACCCTTCTTCCACACTCAGTCTCCCATACCCTTCCTCCACACTCAGTTTCCCCATACCCTTCCACCACTCCCAGTCTCCCGTACCCTGCCCCTACACTCCCAGGCTGCAGAACACTAATTATTTTTCCACTGTTGGCCTATATAGCTTTTGGGCGAAAATAAAATACTTGTGCAAGTATCTGGGCTTAGCCACTATTATTTTCTTGTAGATATACATTTTTCCCAATAATTTAGGGCCATGGCATGTGGTACAATGTGATTAACTTTTTTGCTATAGGCCTTAGAGTGCGGACATACCCAGATTTGGGGGTTTTGCAGTGAATGATTTCAATACATTCTCTAATTAAATAGAGTGCACCCCCCTCAACTTACCATCAGATATCAGCCTAAATAACACTCAAATCGATTAATATACACCCTAAGGATTAATTTGCCTACACACTGTCAGATTTTAGACCAATAATCATTGTACAACACCCTTCAGTGCGGAGCTACAAAGTGTCTCCTGCTGCCACCTCCCGTCAATTGGTGTTCTGCAACCTAAAGGCCTGGGTTGGAATCTTGGTGGTCAATGAAATAGCTTTGAAAGCTTTTATTCACTGGCCCAGTAATGTCTTATCCAGAATCTTTTACTTTTATGCCCCTCAGGCCCCTCAAATCTCTCTGAGAATCAATTCCCAGAGCGGGTATCAGTCTGTGCGCTCTCCGTAGATTTTATCGATTTCTAGCATTGACATGGACGTATGGTGCTTTCACATAGAAAAAATGGTCACAGGGCCACGAAATTTGACATGCTGATAGCCAAGGGGCACCACATGAGGTGCTGAGTGTTATTCTCTCTCTAGGTGCTATAATTCACAGAAATATCTGGCTAAAATGTATGAAAAACCCTCAGAAATATAATGATATAAAGGAATAAATTCAACAAAATGCATCTTAACTCCATGTGTAATGGCTTAGATGGCCCCATTTACACATTATTCAAGCTCCCCCATATAAGGACAACAAAATTTACCAGATATGGTGAATATAAGGACATTTTATTAAGTGTCAGTAAACATTCATTGGCTGCATAGCTCGGGGAGAGAAAAATGATGTTTTCCTCCGATGCATGAAAAGGCCTCCCATAGAGCACTGAGGACGATAGAAATAGATGGAAACAGCTGAGAATGTAAAATTCAGGTCATTCTGACCCTGAAAACCATAATTTTGGTTACCTGGCACCCCCAAGAGAGAAGTATCAGGCTTGCGGATTGACACCAGAATATTTCTCATAAACCTCTCCAAGGCCGAAACTCCGCTACTACGATTTTCAGTGATTTCTCACTAATTTTATTGATTCCCTTGCCCTTTCTCACCATAACATTGTCAAACTGACTTACCCTAAGCAAAATAAACACATTTTAGCGAGATTTGACAAACTTGGTAGAAGGCCCTATATAGCCCGTAGAGGCTGCAGAACACTAATTATTTTTCCACTGTTGGCCTATATAGCTTTTGGGCGAAAATAAAATACTTGTGCAAGTATCTGGGCTTAGCCACTATTATTTTCTTGTAGATATACATTTTTCCCAATAATTTAGGGCCATGGCATGTGGTACAGTGATTAACTTTTTTGCTATAGGCCTTAGAGTGCGGACATACCCAGATTTGGGGGTTTTGCAGTGAATGATTTCAATACATTCTCTAATTAAATAGAGTGCACCCCCCTCAACTTACCATCAAATATCAGCCTAAATAACACTCAAATCGATTAATATACACCCTAAGGATTAATTTGATACCTGGTTTGCCTACCCACTGTCAGATTTTAGACCAATAATCATTGTACAACACCCTTCAGTGCGGAGCTACAAAGTGTCTCCTGCTGCCACCTCCCGTCAATTGGTGTTCTGCAACCTAAATCCCATAACCTTCTTCCACACTCAGTCTTCAATACCCTTCTTCCACACTCAGTCTCCCATAGCCTTCCTCCACACTCAGTCTCCCAGCCCACACCTCACATCTACCCCCAGTGCATCCATTGCCAATACATAGATGCCAACCACTTTTAATTCAATTTACTTTTCCCCCAGGTGAGGTCATTTCCTTACCTTAACTAAACATGACATACGCCAAACATCTGCTAAATATTGGCTCCCAACCTCTAGAGATGGACTAATCTAATAAAACTAACCTGGTTGAGGCATGAGTTCCTATGCCTCATCCTAGCCTTCTTATATAAAAAAGGTTTGCCTTTAATTAACTCTTCCTTTATTTTAGGACAGATTTTGGGTTGTAGTGCGTGGCATAACCTCTCAAAAACTGTTGGAATTATGTGAATATTCAAATTAGAAACAAAATGCGGCATGTACTAGGAAAAGGGGTCTTAGAAACCCCCTGCACTAAGCCCCATTTTCGCAGATCGTGTCACAAATGGTGATGGATTAAGTTAGGTTATCTAACGATTTGGGCTTGGACAGTGCTATTTTCTTATAACTCACGGTGCATTATCCAGCCATAACACACTCTGATTTTCCATAGCGATACGTGTCGGCACCAGCCATTGCGGCTTGCTGACCCAGTTCTTCAGCCGAAAGTAGGTCAGGTACATCCGGGCACCTACCCGCTTCGTCAACAAGACGAAATGGTCGTGTGCGTTGGATCGCTATGTAAAATAATTGGATTCTCATTTATTTAGAAGACAATGGATACAAAATGTAGGCGAACACCAACTAGAGATCGAATATTTGGCGGTGCTAGAAGTACAGGATTTAACATGCTTGGATTATACCTGAAAAATGTGTGTAAAGGTGGAGGTATATCGGGCAGAATGACAAAATGGCCACGACGGCTTGGCAAACCGTGCAGATCGCATGCACTTACAAAATTTCTTCTCCTGGATTAATTCTGGGGTTATAAGGTAAGAAATTATAATACAAAATGGAGACAAATGTTAGATAAACACCTTAATCAAGTTATGAGACAGCACTCGTGGGTCTATGGTTCAATATTCCACTCCCTGCTGTGCGGGTCGTGGAATATTGAACCATAGACCCACTAGTGCTGTCTCATAACATTGATTGAACTCTACCTTATTGATCAGAAAGTGCAAGACCAAATTTCTTTATCTATAGTAAGTACCGAGGAATGTCATCATCAATATGGGGTTCTGGTGAGACAGTGATCATTCAACCAAACTTTAAATTATAATATGTCAGCATTCCCTGTAACAATTGTGATGAAATTTTTAAAGTGTTTTATTCAGGAATTAATACAATTACAATGTAAGAGTATTAAATGCTTGGTACCCACGCGTTGTGGTTGTTCTACCAAGTCCCCTCTCATCGTCTTGAATAATATATACATATGGAGTAGCAGTTCAACCTAGATTTGTCAATATGAATTTATAATCTCAATGGTTGATAGCTTTGGAAGACCATTCCTAGAGTACAATGTATCTATATCTGCATCATAATGATGAGATGAGATGAGATGAGGTACTACCATGTGACTGTTACAGCATTATTTGTTCACATAAAACAGTTTGGATAGTCTTTAGAAATTTCTTTCTTAAATTGCACCAGCGTCTCTATGTGTGTATATCTAGATTTCAATTGATTCCACCTTGTGCACGCTCTATTAAAAGCGCTTCTTACAAATATAGGTTTAAGACAGTGTGGGATAAGTAATCTTTTACTAGTGTGAAGTCTGGTAGGTAAATTTCTATTGTCAATAAAACAAGCCTTTTGAGCCAATGAGAAAGCATAATATAATATATGTTTGTCTCTTCTATTCCAGAGTTCTTCACATCCACTAGCATTTCTTATTTGAACAGTTGTCATTAGGGGATTTTGCTCTAATTTAACCTTATATATAATTCTTAATGCCCAGTTTTGTAATAATTGTAGCTCCAGATAAAATCACAGTAATCAAAACTAGGTAGTATCATGGCTTTGAAAATATCAAGTGCTGATGGTGTGTCAACAAACTTTCTGATTCTTGCAAGTTGATAAATTTTGTTCTTAATATTATTAATACAATTTTTTCTATGGTCAATAAATTTTGGTTCTGGATCTAGGGTTACTCCCAGGTATGGGAAAGAATAAACTCTTTCAAGCAGAGTACCATTTAAGGTAAAAACACTGTTTTCTTGGTGGACATTATTAAACAGCATCCATTTTGTTTTCTTTTCATTTATGGTAAGGGAGTTGTTGACACACCATCTGTGTCACTCATTTGTTGCGAGGTATCAGTCACGATAACTGCATCATCAGCATAGAGGGTCGTTTTAAAATTACCACATTTTGCAAGCGATTTTATATAAACAGAAAAAAGGACAGGACCCAAAACTGAACCATGAGGCACCCGATAGGTAATTCGCAATTGTTCTGAAATATTATTATTTGCTAGAGTACATTGTTGTCTGTCTGTCAGATAATTTTAAAAAAATTTACAAGTCCCTGCAGGCTTGTTATGTAAAATATTATTCATTATAGTATAGAGGTGCTCAGGTGCAGTTTGGGTCGAGTGTGCTGCTCTATACCCATGCTGGTATGGGCATAGTAAATCAGACTTGGTCATGTATAATTGTAGCCGTTTACATACAATTTTTTCTAAGAGTTTACCTGGGGTTTGTAATAGACTAATTGGTCGGAGATCATTGACATCAAGAGAGTTAGGTTTCTTTGGGAGGGGTACGACTGTTCCAACCTTCCAGACAGTAGGGAATATAGATTGCTGTAGACACTTGTTATACAGCACCAGTATAACATCAGCAATAGCAAAAAAGGCATCCTTAATTATAAAGTTCTTACAATGTTTAATGGCCAATGGCTTTTTGACATTAATAGATTTAATCATCTTTATCAAGTCTATATATGAAATCTCACCAAGTAAATTAACGTTTTCCTGTGGGACTCCATAAGGTGCCGGGTCAATGCGGCTCCCCTCAGCAGGTGGAAGAGCATTGGCCAGGTTGGCACCAACATTTACAAAAAAAACTATTGATATAATCTGCGCATTCATCAGGAGGTACAATCATGTTGTTGGTGTTATTGCTTAGTTTGATCAGTGTACTGCTTGTCTTATGTGGTAAAAGTTTTCGAATGGCACTCCAAAATTTAGTGGGATCATTTTTCCTGTATTGAATAAGTTCTCTAATTTCAGATTTTTGATTATTAAAAAGTTCCCTTTTTACAACTTGTTTATAATATAAGGCTATTTCCCAATTCCCAATATTATTTGATTTACGGGCCTTTCTATATAATTTGTCTCTAACTCTTATTAATTCCAGAATAGGTTGAGTAAGCCATGGTGGAGTATATTCAGGGAGAATGAAATTTCTGACCAGGCACATACTATCAAGCGAAGATAAAATGACTGTAATAATTTTTTCCCACATAACATTTGGGTCTTGAAGCAGTATCACATCAGCCCAATCATGGCGTGTCAACATGTTCTTAAAATTTAAATAATCATAGCTTCTATAAGACCTGGCACATACAGATTTCTTTTTGATTTTCCCTTTATCACAGCGTAAAATCATATATATCGGCGTGTGGTCAGAAATATAAATGTCAGCTAAACCTGATTCTGAAACATTATGAACATTCGTATAAATATGATCCAGCAGTGAACCTGACACTGGACGCGTGATTTTATTTATGATTTGGAAAACTTTGTTGTTTGTACAGAAATCATCAACAGAAGATTCTTCAATATCTTTCTTAGCCAATAAATTGACATTAAAGTCGCCCATTATAATCAACTTTCTATTTTAAGTGCATGTTGTAGGAAATTTAGTTTTCTGGAATTATGGTAATTGATGAATTTTAGAAAACGTTCTTTTTGGTTGCCATGGCAACCAAAATTATGCAAATTCAGAATTTTTAGCATATATGTTGCCATGGTAACCAGCCAAATTAGCCAATAATGCAACAAAATAGACTGAAAATTTCGATTTCATTTTGTTCAGCATGAAAAAATTTACAAAGTCAATTTTCACCCAAAAAATATTATTTTTTGACATTTTTCATGATTTTTAGCTTAAACATTGATTAAATCCATGAAAAAAAGGGCACATTTTTGAATTTCCGTCGGGAGGAAAAATGGAAATATCTGCTAGTGCTTCGAAAACTGTTTTCGAATTTTGGTAGATTCCACCTACGTATTTCAAGGCGACTTGTCTGCAAGGGGAAAGTTGGTTCCTGTGTCTTTTCAGTAAGAACTTAGTCCTGAACGCCGACTTACACTTGGGGCATTCGTAGATGCCAGCATATTCATTGAAATCCGTAACAAGGGACACATGCAAACCATGTGTCGCGGACAGGTGTAGGTTGACTTTACCTCGGGTAGCCGATGTTTTGGAAGGTGGCCTGATCAGGGTAACTCGGTTTTTCAGGTTCTGACCCCTCACTTTACGGGTGGTGTATACCGCTATTTGTATATCGAACAAGGTCTCTAACATGGGTAAGTCCCTGATGATCGAACCTGGGAAGGTTTCAGGTTTCGCAGTGGAATCAAACTGACACAACAATTTTGAAGCATGTTTGTTGGTCTTGTATAAGTGAAAGGATATGCAGCAAAAGACGCATAACTTGTCCCTGTTGGGAAAATCTAACACACCTCCTCTCTTTTTAAGTCGACCCGAATGGGTAACCCTGCCCCCTATGGGGAATTCTCTGGGTCCCATGTAAATGCAATCGTTCAGATTGGTGGAAAAAATAACTTTCCACTTGGTGTCAGAGTCCCAAAGTTTCCGTACTTCCAGCACCAGCAGTAACACCACCACCCGTTACACCACATGGGTTGTAAGCAGGAGCAACTGCAGTAGCAGCATCTTTAGCAGCAGGAGAAGACAATAAACTCTTGTTGGTCCTTCTCGTCTTCCTCGTAAGCTGTAGCTTAGACAGTCTTCTACTCATGGTGAGGGTTGCAAAGAGAGTGTGAGTGAATGAAATTTTTCTCCCTTCCTTATATACACCTCTGGAGATAAGTCGCTTAGTGTTGTTTGAATAGATGAAAGGAGACTTTGACATCTCTTAGAAAAGAGGATTAATCCTGTAGTCACAACAGAAGAGACCCTTGCTCGGTAGGACTCCTATAAATTCAATTTCACCTGTCCTCCACAGGGGTAATAAACAATAAGAGAATCCAGATGAAAATAATCCCTCCCTATCTGACTCTGACGTATGTGAAGTGAATGTACAGGATATCATGTGTGAAATGAAATTTACATATAGCGATCGTTTGCTTCATGATATAGGAAGGCTGTTAGTTGGATCTTGGAAGAAATTGAAAATCTACTTGGACATCGCCTATGATCTGCAGGAGATGGTCGTTATCAAGACGGTGAACAAGTAATCAATGCATAATTCATGACGCGTGTGTGTTAGTGAAGGATAATTACCCGAGGGCGTATTCGAAGCCAGCCATTGTGTGTACATACACCTCGTGTAATTAGCCTTTACTAACACACACAAGTCATGAATTATCCATTGACTACTTATTTTATTCCACGAAACCAATAGATAATCAATAGAATACCAATAAATTCAAGTTGAAAACAAAAATTTTTCCCCTTCCCCGGGACTCGAAGCCAGCCATTGTGTGTACACGATCGGTGGTCTAAAACTATCTTTGAATGCGTCCCGCGGTTATGGTAGCGGACAGCCCGCAGTCGTCGCCTTCCCGCGCTTTGTATCATATCCAGACGTGGTTCGAACCAAGCATTTCTCGCCAGTCCCTGTGGCGCACTGCATAGGGAGTTGGACTAGGGATCTTAGACTGCAGGTTCGAGCCCTGCCCTGGTCATGAGAATCATGGGTTTTAACATGTAACATATGACATGTAAGGACATGAGAGGCGTGCAGGTTATCCATGGATAACCACATGGCATGCAGGTTATCCATGGATAACCACACGCCTTGCAAAAGTGATGTTACAGCCATCAGGGTGTGCAATATCGACAGGTATGTGCATGGGAATATCCAGGAAAAGCACTGAAAATCCCAGAAATCGTGGAATAATGCAGGATATGTGTATGGAGATGTTCCAAACTTGGTGGTCTAAAACTACGCCTCATGCCAGATGGGGAGAACTCCACCGCACCTACATGAGTGTTCATCAACAAGATCTGTTACTTCAGTCGCAGAGCTTTTTCAAGACGTACAAATTGGATTACAACAACCCCAATCAGTTTTTAATGGAGAGGTACTTTTTCACCATGTCTGAATCTCTATCCAGGGAGTGGAAAGATATGGGGACGTATTTAGGCTTGACGTCTGAAAAGCTTAAGATATGTCTCTCCACGCCTTCAGAGTGTTGAAAATGTGGCAAGCTAAACCCAACAGTACACATCATCAGCTCATTCGAGTGCTGATGGATGACATGAGGTTTGACGTGGCCAGATATATATATATATTGCTTCACCTTGAAAAACAAGAAAAAGAGATATGACATGGAGAGGCGTGGTGAATTATTTAAAGGAGTCGGAGGTGCACCACGGGAATCACATCTTAAGTCGCTACACAGGAACGTGGTGGAGACGGAAAGTATGCAGCTGGAAAGGGGATTAAGCACATCTATATGAACCACTTACGTCACGTCTCTGGTGTCTCATTTACCACCTCGCCTACCACTGACACGTCCACACTCGACACAGCTACTACCACCGTCGTTGCTACCCGCACCACTTTCGACACAATTATGTGGAATAAACCCGTCCTTTCACAGAGAAACCTGCCGCCCACGGATTCTTTTACATCGGAGATAAGGACCTTGTTCAATGCTACCAATGTGGAGCCGTTGGCCTCGGAAGGTATGATCCTAGGTCCACAGAGCAAAATTTTGCTGACGGAAATGGTAAAGAAATTGAACTCTCTGGACAACGAGTTGCAGCTTTTCAAAATAAAGCATGGAGGAGTTTTTCTTTTTGAACGGCTTCTGTGTTTTCTAACGCTGTTACGTCGGAGGACACAGTAGGTAAATGAGAAACAACATATATACACCACCGTAGATTCACCAGGGACAAGATATATGAACTGAACAAAGACCACCCACAATGAATCACGATTCATGTATAGATAAAACACCAAGATAGTTTGTATGTGAAAAAATTAAATGAAATTACGACAAAAATAAAAAGTGGAATGTGTACTACTCCATTGTTCTATTGTATTTCTATTTAGTATTTAACTACCTTATGTAAATTTTTTTTTTTAGGAAACCCGCCCAAGGGGCAGGTTTCCAAAAAAGGAAGGGGCACCCCCAACCCCAAGGCCCCTCATACCCAATGGTTCCCCCCAAAGGACCCCCACCCCAAGGGCCCCCTGCCCCTCCCCAAATATTTCCTGTATTTTTTTGTTTTTTGTTGTTTTTTTTTCTTGGCAAGCTATCAGCTTGCCATTTTTTATTTATATAAAAAATATCTCACTATAGTCACTCCCTCATCTACATAATAAACCACACCTCTTTATGCTAATAAGGTCACAGAACTACTTGCTTGCATACAGCTGACGGTATGACGTGTGGACAGCCAACCAATCCATTTTGGCAAAAAATTTTAAAAAAATAGTCACTTCACCAAATTTTTCAAATTTCCCACCAAAATGACAACCTCTGATTGGTCCATTCAAATTAGGGTCATGTGACCTTATTTGCATAACAGCCAGCCAATCAGAGGGCGCCACGTTGGCGGCACACCACAGGGGGTTTGGGTCACGTGACCATTTCGGAGGGAGAAAGAGAAGCAGGCCCATTTGAAGGAAGCTGCTAGAGCTCAGACCCCAGTTGCTGCCCAGGCAGGACATCAAGTGTCAGCCCTGGATATGCCAGGTTACCAGACACACGCTTCGTGTGCAGGTAACCAGGCATTACCTCCCCCTCCCCCACCGGGATACTATGCTGGACCTCCACACCAACCAGGTGTCGACCCAAGTGACCCGAGTGGGTGGCATCGGTTCCAGGGCAGACGCACTGGACACGATGGATGGTGGGCATGTGAAGAAATGTCCAAGGACCAGCGTCAGGCGTACAGAGAGTACCTGGCGAAGTTCCCTACTATGGGACCCACAGGACACGAGACTTAGATCTGGAACCCTCCCGGGAAGGTGAGGTCCGAGTTCAACAAAGCTCATAGGTATTTCCCCATAATGGAACTGGTGGAAGATACCTTGGCTGGATTGCAAGATCCAGAAACATTCATCGACCACCGAGATGAATTAACTTGTAGGATCCAAAATAATCTTATAAGTGAATGGCAGGCTCTTCACCGCAAGAGGTCTAGTGACTATTGGCGGGATATGACTGAAGCTCCATGCTGCCAAGAACTTAAAGTACATTACTAAGTACAAGGAGTCGGACCTTAAATTCTTTCTCTGCTTTGGAAAGGAGCTGGAGGCTTGGGATGGCAAACTGTCGTCTCTACCTGTTTCTCTGGCTGCTGCTGCTGGAGCAGAGGGGGATAGTTCGACCGAGGGTACCAGTAGTTTGGGTTCACGTCTATTAGATATTGACCGAGCACTGGCAATCTCAAGCTCCTCGAAGCCGAGGACAATAGCAGCTTGGCTCTTAACCAACAGTCAGCTGAAAAGATGGACACCGATGATGAATCTACTCATCTGTAAGTGGACCTCTCCTGGTGGCCCGTATATATCCGAGTATACATAAAGGAATATTTATATGCAAGAGACTTTTCTCAGAATACCACCAGAGGCTGACGGACTGGACCAAATCACTGCAGCTCAGATGGACGCCATCCAAACCACTTGTGGATTACCATACAAAAGGGGCCTTCATCTACACACCTTCATCAGGGCACAACACTACAGAAACGTGGCTTGCCACCACAAAACTATCACCGTATGGAGCTGCAGAAAACCAGTTGGTCCATATTAGCCAGAAGTAAATTATTACTGTACGGGTGATTTTACTATGTTGGTAAGACACCTTTAATTCCTTACCACTTAAATTATTTTTAATAAAGATGTCATATATGTTATTTACCTTCTGTATATATTGTAATGGAATATGAGACTACTATGGTTCGTATCCATAAAAGGTATTTCTCAATAACTACTAGTTCATATTATGTGTTCATAAATCATCAAAACTTAAATCCATAGTTAATCACCCTCGGGTACATGCTTATTATGTTAATGGTCATGAAGAATAGTAAATATTGTATAACTTTATTACCTTAGGTCAATGATACATAAGGTATCACTTCCTACTCTGTTATACATTCACATTTATCTACTTCGGGTTATATTTGATGATGCCTATTGAATGTACATGATACTTATGAATGCCCCTGTATCTTTATATTAGTTGTTTAACTACTATAAAGTAGACTTACCTGTGTAAATACTAGTCACCGTATGTAATATGAATGTTTACTAGTCTACTCTTGTAATCCACTACCTGTAGTAGTACAGATCGCAGCTGCTGATTCAGATAGTGGTTGTACCGGGGGAGAGACACATACAGTATGGAAACAAACTGTGTGCAATGACATAGCTAAAACCAAAGTATACCCTAGCCAAGTTACAAATGTATATACATCCAGCTACAGCGGCCTGTATAAGTGTAACATGACATATACACTTTGTGAGGTCACAGTACAAATACACAGCAAAAAATATTTTTTCTTGATTTAAGAAATTAATCTTACCTGGTGGACAAAACTACCAGTTTTAAGAAAATAAAAAATCTTAAAACTAGTCGTTTTGTCCATCAGGCTAGATTACTTAAGATTGTAAGACCCGATTGTAAATAATTTAGCAGTGTAGGAGGGGAACGTCTAATTCTAAGCCTGTTTCTCAACTACAGAGGGCCAAATTGTTGACTTCTATTGAGTGTACAGACCCCCAATGCCCCCTTAATTTACAGATGAAGGTTGGTCTGATTTTTTTCAAAATGGATCCCATCAAGAACAAAGTGTGTATGGATTTTGGTGGGTGTGTACCACAAATAGTTCTAATGGTAGAATATGAAAACCCATGAACCCTTTGCATGGGCCCTGTAGGGGGGTTCAGAAAAAAGTTTGGAGGAGAGTTCTTATATTTATTGTGGATATTGTATATGGGTTGCGCTATGAATGTGTATAGTACCAGGGTCCAGGTACAAAAACAGTTGCCAGGGCAACCATCAGTAGAAGAGGTACCAACCCGCATGTCCGGACGAGTAACCAAATATAAGGATTTTTGGTTTTCAGGTATTTTTTTAGGCTAAAAGGGTATAACTTAGGTTTTTAGCATTTTTCATTTAGGAAACACATGTACCCAACTATTGAGGTAGTCCAGACTAAAAATAAAGAAAAGAAAAATTAGCAGCAGGCTGAAGGAAAGGAAATTTCACCAAGAAAAGCAGGCAGAAATGACATCTCATATAAATAAGCTTCCTTTATGAAAGCTCTGTAACTCACCAGCAATGACCCCTGTCCTTTCTTTTATATTGATGTAATAGAGGAAGGTCTACTCCTTCACATGGTATATTGGTCACAAAATTCGGTGTACTGGCTTAACAGGACCTGTAAATAGGGAGGTTTGGTTACTTGGGCGGACAAAAGA
The DNA here is from genome assembly GCA_949317995.1 of Acholoe squamosa. NCBI lineage: Eukaryota > Metazoa > Annelida > Polychaeta > Phyllodocida > Polynoidae > Acholoe > Acholoe squamosa. The sequence continues at coordinate 45,956,840 of OX439050.1, forward strand.
AGGGTTTTTCAAATAAAAAAAAAGGGGTGGGAGTGGGAGAGAACACAGGTTCCATTAAAAGTATATGTGTAGTAAAGCCCTTGTTTGGTTACTTGGGCGGACAAAAGAAGGGTTTTTCAAATAAAAAAAAAAAGGGGTGGGAGTGGGAGAGAACACAGGTTCCATTAAAAGTATATGTGTAGTAAAGCCCTTGTGCCACTCCTGGTTTATGTCAGAGAGCATGGTTTTAGCCATATTCTACCATTCTTCCTGCCCACCGCAGCCTAAACAGGTTACTCGGGCGGACATTTCCCATAGCAGCAGGCCTCTTTCCAGCCTTGGTTTTACTTTTTCTCCACTGTGTACCATGACCATATCTTTTTTTCCTTTTCATAATAATATTGTGTCCTACAAATGGCAGGTGTGGAAAGTTTGTGATCTATCCCAATTCATGATATCTTCTCTCTCTCTCTTGCCCACAGCCCTCCCAGGGTGGTTACTTGGGTGGACATAGGTAAAGGTTCATAAGTAGTGGGGCTGACTGAGGCTTAGCTTGCCCAGTAAAGTAAATTTCTTTTTTATGATAAAAAATAATTTTTCATGTTGTTTGGAGCTATTATATTGGCATGTAGAGAGGAATCCTCCAAAGCAGTTAAAAAAAAAAGAACTGTAGATATTGGCTGCAAGACAGGGTAGGAACTGCTATTTTTGGAGGAGAACAAGAAAACAAAAAAAATCCACTTGTATGGCAGGAAATGGACATTTTGCATTTTTGGTTACTCGGGCGGACATGCTGAAGAAAAAGGACTTTGCCCTCCATGGAAGTGAAAATAAATGCTACAGGTCTAATTCTTGGCCTATACACAGTGCACTCGGTACTTTAAAGTGAGAAAAAAGGCAGGGAAATTGTGATTTTTGCATGGTATGATATGCTCTTGTACCATTTATGGTTACTCGGGTGGACATGCTGATGAAAAGGGAATTTGGCCTCCAAGGAAGTGAAAATAAATGCTACAGGTCTAATTCTTGGCCTATACACAGTGCACTCAGTACTTTAAAGTGAGAAAAAAAGGGCAGGGAAATTGTGATTTTTGCATGGTAGGATATGCTCTTGTACCATTTATGGTTACTCGGGTGGACATGCTGATGAAAAAGGGCTTTGGCCTTCAAGGAAGTGAAAATGCTACAGGTCTAATTCTTGGCCTTTACACAGTGCACTCAGTATTGTAAACTGTGGGAAAAAAGGCAGGGAAATTGTGTTTTCTGCATGTTAGGATATGCTCTTCTACCATTTATGGTAACTCGGGCGGACACAGTTCCAGCAAGCCTCATTCTAAGTTTAGGACAATGCTATAGGACAAAGTAGGCTTCTTAGATGGTTTATAAACCCGTAGTCAATATCAGGCAAACCAAGAGAAGTTGGTCACTTTTATTAACAGTTAGTCATATTTGACTAAGAAAAACTTGGACACTTCCGCACATGCTTTTGACTAACAATTGTTAGAAGGTTATCCTTTCTGACTAACATCTAATCAAGATTTTAAAATTTCACACAAAACTAATATATAAGTGATTTGGAGAAACTGATGATAGTTTACCATATTGTGGAATATCCCTTTAAGAAAAGGCGATGTCACCCTATTGATTTTTCTGGATCTAAACCCATTACAATACACTGGGATACTACTTGATAACATGGGGACTTTTTTAAGAGCAGTTCTGATTTTTATATTCAAAGACCCGGGGCTGACACAGGTCAATACAGTATATACATCATTGTAAGAAATTGGGGGTTTCTTGTATGCAGATGTGAGCCAACTTAGGAAATTCATACCGTATATTAGTAGCTACCCTAGGTCTTCAGACAAATATTTACTCTTATGTCAAGGTGAATATCGTAGTTCCATAGAGAAAGCACTGAACCCCCGTATTGCACCCCTGCGTTCAATAACCCGCGGGAAATCCGCTCGATGACGTCATAGGTCCACCGCGCATGCGCGACTGCTTCAAACCGTAAATAAACAAGATGGTGGCACACGGCATTTTCGGTTAGACGACAGGTAAATAAAACTTAATTATGGATTATATTGATGAAATATCGATTAATTAGTCACTCAAACACCTTGACATAAATGTAAAGATGAACTCTGACCAGTTTGAGCTTCCTGTTTCTTCACTCGCGTGTCCTGCCCGCTCCGCACTCGGCCTACCGGCCTCGTGCCGGCCTCGTGCGGAACTGGTCATCGTTCACCTTTACCATTTTATTACATGATTTCTGGGATTCTGAGTGCTTTTCCTGGATATTCTCATGCACATACCTGTCGATATTGCATAGCATGATGCATGCAACATGACTTTTGTAAGGTGTGTGGTTATCCAAGGATAACAGGCACCCAGTGCGGTTATCCATGGATAACCTGCACACCTTACATGTCATATGTTACATGTTAAAACCTACAAAATTTTTCATTGCCAGGGTAGGGGTTGAACCTGCCAAATCCAGCTCCCTATGCATTGCGCCACAGGGACTGACGAGAAACAGGGTGTGTTTGCTTGGTTAGATTGTAGAGGTAGGCGGGACGAGTCCCGGTCCGGGCGCATATTTTTGTTCCTTACTGCTTGCATAACGGCGACGACTGCAAGCCAAGCCGGGCGCAGAGGAGTGCTGCCCGGTGGTCTAGTGGTTAGTGCATTGCGCTCAGCCGTTAGAGGTAGGCGGGACAAGTCCCGGTCCGGGCGCATCTTTTTTTCGCCGTGTGTCCTCTGCCATAACCGCAAGACGCGGGACGCATTCAAAGCAAACCAAGCCGTATCTTTTTTTTTCGCGTCAAAACCAAACCAACGGCTGCCGGGCGCCGAGGTGTATGTATCGATGTCCTATTGGATAGAATAAGGTTAGAATAGCATTATATATATTATAGAGGACTGCGGGACGGGTTCATACCAAACAGCTGCCGGGCGCCAAGCTGTGTGTACAGATCGTGTACACACACTATGGCAGGCTTCAAGTCCCGGGGAGGGGGAACAATTTTTGTTTTAAACTTGAATTTATTGATATTCTATTGATTATCTATTGGTATCGTGTAATGAAATAAATAGTCAATGGATAATACATGACTTGTGTGTGTTAGCAAAGGATAATTACACTCGGGCTACGCCCCCTTGTAATTATCCTTTGCTAACACACACGTGTCATGAATTATCCATTGATTACTTGTTCATTATACCACCTTTTCTCACATTCATAATGTACCTACACTATTTACTTCTAAAACAGAATTCTCTAGATGTAGAGCTACTGCTTCATACAACTTCTTCATGATAGTTTTACGTATCTGTCGTTATCTAATTGATAATGACAAATATTATCATTAATATGATAAACAAATATAAAAAACAAAAGAATTGTTGATTATCGTCTGATTATATATGTATGCCTAAATATGTGTGTACTCACCACCACTGTCTCCAACACTCTCTCCAACGAGGACTTTGCCTCCTTGGCCCTCTGGATATGACTAATCCTGGCCGTGTCCCAGGTCATCAATTTATTTATATCTCTGGTCACAGATGAGGAAACTTTGGGTGCTAAATGGGTTATATACTGACACTGACATGAACCACCGACACTGACATGAATTATGATTAGCCTTTCGGAAGTCATTTTAACGAGTCAAGTAAAACCATAGATCTACGCCTAACGGCTCTATTGGTTACTTGAACTCATTTTCTGAAGGGCCTTTTCAATATCAATGTTTTCTGTCCTATTTCTACATTTATTGTTCTATGTCCTAGAAAATATGCATGAAACAAGTTGAAAATGATATATAGGTCATAGGATATTTGTTTTATCTTTCATTTCTTTTTTCTTTTTTTACCCATTGTTCTAGTAGTTACCAAAAAACATCACAAAGCAATGCTACTTAATGTGAAATAACACCCTTACAGAGACAGCGATACAGCCAAATTTTATTCTAAAGTTATCTCTATGAAAATGACAACAGAATGATGCAGTCATTTCTTTTTCATTTAAAGATTCCTGAAGGTCTAAAAGAAATGTCACTTTAATGCAAATTGTACTAGCTTTGGGTTCTAGTTCCTCTTATCCCCATGAGATGTTAAATTGCCACCAAGGAGTTTTCTAGGTTCACTATAGAGGGCAGCAGAAGTCACCTACCTCTGTAGATAGCCTCATAGACTGGCTCAAGCCTGTCCCATTGTACACTGAAGGCCTATGGCCTATGCCTATGACCTCCACTATACAATCTATATATGTCCATTTACTTGACTCCTTTTTCAATGGATTTCCTTCTTTTCTCTATTAAAGATAATGCACGGCACCTTGTTATAATTAATTGTGTTATGGCCTACTTCATACAATGGTTACTTAGATGCTCTATTATGAGGACAGCACACAACACTCTTATGGCCCTAAAGGGCGGGGGGTCCAAATATCACATGTCAATTTCAAACAACGCTCATTGCACATGTCATTTAAGCTCCCATGGTACTTCTAGGTACCTATCATGTCCCATGTCAAATTTAAGAATGTTGGCCATGTCACCATTTTCAATTTAGTGGTCCAGAAATGTCCCTCTCAATCTTAACGGAATTGTCGACAAAGGCCCCAATCATAAGCCATGTCCTCTCCCACTTCCCACTTGGCAAAATAAAACGTATTTGTAACTTCTGGGAAGTTCACACAAAAATATTGGTTAAGAAAATTTAGAGAGAAACGTGTTTGAATATTCGTTAGTTACCTTATTTTCAATGTTAACATTTATGACATTGATTCTTTTAAATGTTGTATAGTACTAGAATATTCTATCAATTAATCAGGAGTACCACCAGGATTGGAGGATATGAATCAGTGCATCATATCATGCAATAGTTAACCTTTTTGTTCCCAGGATTATTTGCCTATTTCTAGCTATTTCCTATATGAATGCCTTGAATCTGATGGTAATAAATTGTTTGTATATTGCTTTTCATGAGGACAGTTCAGATTACTTGTCTGAATGTTCTTTGGGTGGTCATATCTTATAATCATATATCAAAACATCAAAATATGTTTTTGGGAACTATTACAACATATATATATTATGAGGTAAGTAGATTGCTCAGGTGTTCATAGGGCTGAGTCATCTATTCTTTAGCAAAGTCTTGTTATTTGGGAATGAAATGATTCCTCTTGATACCAAAATGGGAGCCTTTTTGTATTAGGAATAGAATTATATTAAAGACATGTTCAGGATCTCCTACAAAAGTTAAGATGGTAAAACCATGATCTTGCCTATCTTTGGTAAGAAGTTGTTATCTATATCATTGCTACATTGGGAATCCTGCTCTTTACAGCCCCCCTCCCTTTCACCCTAAAATGGTTATGATGGTGATAATGGTGATTTTCCATCCCCAATTTTTCAATTTGGCACCGATAAGACCTCTAATAATGCATGCTCAGTTGTACTGACATGGGCACTGCAGTCATGAGGTGATACCCTTTGTATTGGTGGTTTAACTTTGAAAATTGATCCAGCAGAAGTATCTAGATGATTTCTTTATGTTCAGATAGTTGATTTAAGGTCTAGGGTTAAGGGAAAACGTTTATGTGGGGAATTCATGCATGACAGTTGTTAATAGTAGTATATATAGGGGCAAACTCAGCGCATAGGAACAGCTACTGAAATCGATTTGACCTAGTACTGAACCGGAAGTGACCTAGTTTTGAGACCGGAAGTGACCATATATGAGCATGTGACCTACTTTCACGAGCTCTGATTGGCTGAGAGCTAATTTATGCAAATTTATTGGAAAACATGAGTTTGGTTGCTATGGCAAACACCATAGTAGCAATAAACTCTAGTGGCTCTGTAGTTGGGGTGCGTTTATTTTAACAACTGGGGTGGTGAGTAGGTAGGTAGGTAGGTAGGTAAATAAATTAGGTAGGTAGGGGGGTAAGTAAAAAAGGTGTGTGTGTGTGTGTTATACACACACATATGTAAAAGTGTGTGTGCTTCCCCCCTCCCCCTTATTACTTAGGGGGTGCCCCCCACCCCATAGCCTACCCTTCTCTACCTTACTATACTTTCTACCTAACCTATTCTATTTTATACCATGGTTATCACGTTCTTGAATGAATTTACGATGCCTGGAGCGGATAATGACGTTCGAATAGTACGCGCTAAGTGAACGGATGTTGACACTTGAGACGAGATGACGTGACAGCAAGTTGACATGATAGATTTAATTTGATAATAAAAAAACTATAGCATTAAGACCTTAATGCTTATAGAGGATGAAAGAAGACATTATATTCTAGCACCTACCCTTAATTCGCCATGATTTGACATGTATATTTAGAAGGATTGAAGATATAAAAATCGAATGGAGCGAAATTTCTCCATCATGTTGACTGCGTAGCGCACGGATTATTTACCGTGGCGAGACACAAGTTGTCACGTTGGCATATGCTCTAAGGGTATTCTGGCTGCCGCGCGCAGTCCTTACCAGCAGTTCTACTATGAAAATACCCCTCGGACACACGCCAACGTAACACTTTGCGTCCAAGCGGCTTTGTCGTCTCGCCGAGAAATCAAAATGGCGGAGGAGCTTCAACAAGACGTATCGCTTGGTTGTAAATTTCTTCATTTTATAAGGTAATTACTTAGGAAAATGGAGGAAACCCTGGTATAAACGCCATACATAACAAATAGAGGTTCACTCGTTGATTCTAGGGGGCTAGATAAGAAGACACTCGGCCTACGGCCTCGTGCTTCTTATCTCCCCCTAGAATCAACTCGTGAACCTCTATTTGTTATTTATGCCTTTACTATCCAGTAACCAGTATGTTTTTTTTGTCCCCCTACATTCTCCCACCGCAATGTTACAAAAATAAATGACCCCTATCAACATGTTCCAATTATCCTTTTACATGCTGCACCCTACCATAGCACGCGTACCCTTATCATAACATTTTCTCACCACCACCACCGCCGCCGCCGCACACCCATTGCTGCTCACTGGTTCGTGGATGAATAAACAATTTATGTAGGGTAGGGTATGGGGTGAGGGCCACCCCAGTAACGATGCATGCAATGACTGACACCCCCTGTTAATAGGGACATCATGGAGAAGAAAAAAAGGTTAATATAGCTGTTAATACACGCATGAATATGTCAAATGCAGACAATTCATTTTCCTTGTCTCTCGTCTTTTGTTTTGTGCATTATCTTAATGGATGTGCATGATTTATTCCTGTAAGTTAAACCCCTCTTACAACGTTAAAACTCATATATCACAGTAAGATGTATGATATGACACATGTAAAAGATAGGCTGAGTGTTGGTGCTCAGGTAACTACTCTGTCGGACAACAAGGTGTGAGACCAATCAGCCACTGAAGTTCAGTAGACCAATCAATCAGTCTGGAGTTTTGCTCATGTAGCTGTAGCTGGGGGTGTAGTTATACCTGTGTGGCTCAGCCCAATGCATAGCTGACCTTTTTGACCTTATATAGTAGGCTGTTAGTATATGACCACAGAGAAGGTGTCTACTTACATGACATGAACTTTTTTTTATTATTCAGTGTGTCCTATAGCATGCTTTAAAAATAGCACACAACCTTGCATGTATACTCCTGTCACAAGTACCAAATGGTGTAATAAACGTTGACTTTTACCCACTGTTAAAAGTAGAATGTGAGTAAAATATATACAACCAGCGCCTACGGCGCTGTGATTGTAATGGGGACAGAGAGACTCGCCGAAACCAGCAGCAAAGTTTTCCGCCGCTCGGTCAGCGTACCGTCAAATACCTGTTATTATTTCCTTTTCCTCTTAAACAGATGACAAATTCAGATAGAAATCCATGCAGGGTCGAGAGAAAAGAAGAATGGGTGGATTGAAAAGCAGTCACGTCAGTGCGTGAAAACAGCAGACGAACAGACAGACTCTAGGTCCACTGCCGTCGGAGGCGGGGGAGGTTTCATAGATAAGGGGGGTAATAAATTTCCGCTACAATGAATCCTGTTACAAAAAATTTTCGTTTATAAAAAACAAATTATCTTGTCCACATTCAGCTCCATCGATTTCTATAGTAAATAAATCCCCTTATAGTGAACTTCACATGATCTAAATTCGTTTATAACCAAATTTTTCTGGGCTTTAGAGTGGTTTCAATACATCTCTACCTGTTCCCATATCACTTGTGCGGCAGTGTGGGTAGAGGTAGGGGGGTTCAAAGAGGTGTTAGGCCCTGTTTTAGGATATCTCTACCCACCCCCATTAACCTGTGTGGCGGTATAGGGGGTTCAAATAGGTGTTGGGGCCTGTTCTAGTACCTATACCAACCCCTGTTGACCTATATATGAACATGGGGGGTATGCTTTGGACAAGATATACATGTACCGGTAGTAACCACTCACTTCCTATGTCATATGGACGACAGGAGGAGGTGTTTAGTAGTAGCGTCCATGGCTTACGGGTTGACTAGGTTCCGAGCGGAGCGACCTTTCAGTTTGAAGACCTGGTACGCCTGGCGGGTGGTGGCAGCACTGCCCTCCAGGCTTCTCGAGGGGTCGCCACCCAACCCCTGTGGCTATATAATAGCCGGGTCAGAACCTAGGGACAGAATCCTCCTGGATTCTGTACGAACACCATAAGATCTCACTGACTCCGAAGCCTTACCTGGTAGTCATAAATCTGAGCTATCCGAATCATCTCACACCCATTTGGAATACCTCTAGCTTACTGTACTCTAGGATATTGAATAAACCTTGTTGCCTTCTGAACCAGATATCCTTGTATTCGTGATCCTTTCCGAACCCATAGACGGTCATACATTACACTGGTGCCGTGACCAGGATTCGGTTTTAAGAAGCGCGCAGCCCTGTCTGAACAAGAAGAGATTCAGTATCCGGAAGGTGAGTCCCTGGGAAGCCATGAAACCCCGGGCATAGCCTATCAGGACTATAGGGACCCATGAAGCATTAGATTCCAAGAGTGAGATCTCCACAGTAGGGTTGGATGTCACTTTTGATGACCATCAGATAGTGCCGTCTAACCAAACCGAGCCTAACATCAGATCATCGGATTTGTTGAGAGATGGCAATTTCGGTAGCCCTATTCTCTTGGCTCAGGTACCTATTAGTGAACTACAAGGACGGGGCCAAGATTCGATTCACCTTATGCCCTTAGCTGTCCAGGGAGTGTTTTTGAACCAACTAAGTACGGCCCTCCTTTCTGAATCTATTTTTAATCCTGGTGGATCCAGCCAACCGGCTCCTGTGAGTGTGGTTAGCCCGGATAGATATCGGGAAGAGAGGAATAGTTATGAAACAGAAAGGTTAGCCCATGCGGAATGGAGGCGAATGAGTGATCAGGAAAAATCCAGGGGTGAGAAACTACTGGAATATCAGAAAAAAGAGGGTGAGCAAAAACAAAATAAGATAAAGGAGCTGGAAAGAGAGGTTGATGAACTCCTGGATGAGACTGGAGATCTGAAAAGGAATAAGGGATTGTTGGAGCGTCCATGCTTACCTTTGATTATTTCCCGCCTCAAGTTGGAACATTTTACCAGTTTTGGTTCATTTAGATTCTTACTCACATTCACAATATTGGCTAGCGGAATGCTGCCATTGATGTTTACATTTCTAAAGTTATGCTCTGCATTAACTGCAGTCTCACCCTCCGCATCACCCATATCAGGCTGATTCCCAATATCCCTTACCGGCTCCGAATAGCCATCTCCTCCACTTTCAGGTATCCCCCGTGACGTCAGAGGATTCCCCACCACATGTGACACAATGTTATTCCCCGCCTCTTGGGAGCTCCCAGTGGCTTCACAATGATGTTTTGTAATGCATGGTGCCTGATGCATCATGTATGGTGCACAATTCAGTGGATCTATATGTGACACATGAATTCTGGATAGAGATTTCAAGTTTCATGCATGCATACATGTAGTGTATGGTTGCTGAAGCATTGATGCATTCATGATGATGCATCAACTATAGTCCATCCCTGAGCATTTGCCACTTGAATTTAACATGGATACAAATTATAGTCCATGCTTGCCCATGTCTCACCTTATTGCAAGATAACCTCAAACTATAGTCTATCTTTGACCAGTTGTCTCCCATGTGCAACAAGAATATGTCACATCTGCAGCCTTATACTGCTCAGATGGAGATTGTTATCAGTAATTAACAAACGAACCAGACGACACCATTGCTTGAACCGGAAGTACTTTATTTTACGACCTCTCGATACTATAGACCTCCGCCCGATCACACGGATACGACATCACTTTTTTTTTTTTCCAAAGTTCTCAAGTTACAGTTTTATGATATGACAATCATGCTTTGATAAATGTTCTGAGGTTACAAAGAATGGTACTCGTTATACTTTATGACATAACAAAACCGTCAAATTTCTTTGGCACAAATTTAGTACGTGTTGGTCTTGTCTTTATCGGGGTTGACTCTACCTTCACCTTCGATAACCTCACTAGGTATATATCTCTTAACCTGAGAGCTGTTTCTCTTATACCTTGCCCCTTCGGGACTTTCTACTGTTACCTGACTACCAGCCTTTGACACTACTGTGTACGGTTCGGGAATAAACGGCGTTTGCAATTTGTTTTCGACCCTGTCCCATCTAAGTAGAACACTATCCCCCAAGTCAACGTCTGACATAGTCGCGTTGCGTCTTCTGTCTGCTTGCATTTTCGACAAGCCCTTTTTTTCAGCGTCTCGGTCGCGAGTTTCTAAGTCAACTACATCCTGTCTCAGTTCAGGAATCTTAGTTCTTATTTTCCTGCTAAATAAAAGCTCCGCAGGGCTTTTCCCAGTTGTTGCGTGTGGGATAGCGCGATAGGCGCTGACGTATCTAAAGACGAGCATGGGCGATACGCATCCGCTTCTCAATAGAGTGGTTTTGTCTTTCGACCTCACCATTCGCTTGTGGCCATTTAGGCGTTACTCTATGGTGTTTGATACCAGATTCATCCATAAAATCTGCAAACGTTTCAGAAATAAACTGCGGTCTGTTGTCAGAGAACAATGTCTCTGGGAAACCATGTGTTCCAAATATCCATTCCAAAGCTTCTTTGGTCTCCTTCGCAGTGGTTGATTTCATGATTTTATACTCTATGAACCGACTATAGTAGTCTACTACCACTAGAATAGATTCTCCACTTGGGAGTGGTCCCAAGAAATCTACCGCTAGGTCCTGCCATGGACCAGCTGGCAGCGTTGTCGTCCTGATTGGTTCAGGTGGGTCTGGTTTACTGGTGATTTGACACCCGTGGCATGCTCGGCAGTACTTTTCTGCCTCTTTCTCCATATTTGGCCACCAGACCTTAGTCCGTAGGTTCTGTTTAGTATCTACTATCCCAAGATGTCCTTCATGTGCTAAGGCTAGCACTCTTGGTCTTAGCTTCTTGGGTATCACAAGTCGAGTACCTCTCAGTACTACATACCCAATGGCACAAAGCTCTGAGCTTATAGCCGCATAAATCTTATTTGGGCAGTCGTCCCATTTGCCGGAGTCGATGCATTTCCTAACATCGCTCAGTTCTTCGTTCTCAGCGGACTCTCGCTCTACTTCTCGAGTAGTCATTGCTTTGGGTGTGGCGTTCACCGCTACAAATCGCACATAGCTCTCTGTCTCATTGTCTTTCTCAGTTGGTCGCTGAGTCTTATGAGCTAACAGTCTTGACAGTGGGTCAGCTATGTTGGTCTTCCCTGGTATGTGTACTACCTTAAACTTATAAGCCTGCATTCGAAGCACCCATCGCTCTATGCGTGCACATGGCTTCGACTTAGGTGAGTAGATCACCTCAAGCGGCTTATGGTCAGTGTGGAGCTCAAACTCCAATCCATAGATGTATGGATGAAACGTCTTGCATGCCCACACCAAAGCCAATGCTTCCTTCTCTGTCTGAGAGTACCTTCTCTCAACGTCAGTTAACGCTCTACTGGCATACCTGATAACTCTCTTCTCCTTCCCTTGGACCTGCACCAGAACAGCACCAAATCCTACTGGACTCTGCAATCACAATAGTCTTAGCATTTACGTCATAATAACCAAGGGTCTCGGAGCTTGCCAGCAGCTTCTTCAGCTTCTCGAATGACTTGACTTGTTCAGGACCAAAAGCAAAGGGCTCGTTACTCCTGGTCAGCTTCCGCAGGGGCTCTGCGGTCGAGGCGAGATCCGGTATATATCTAGCACTGAAATTAACTAGGCCAAGAAAACTTCTTACCTTTGTTACCGTCTCGGGCTCGCTTGCCTCCAAAATGGCTTTCACCTTTTCCTTTGTTGGATGCATTCCAGTCTGGGTCAGTCTATGTCCCATGAATGTCATTTCAGTCACGAACAGTTCAGTCTTGTCCGGGTTAGCGGTCAGTCCATGTTCTCTCAGTCAGTCTACCGAAAATCTTTGTCAATGTCTCGTAGTGCGTCGCTACGTCAACAGTGTGTACAACTAAGTCGTCAGAAATGTTGACCACCCCTGGAATTCCTTGCAGGACATTCCTAACAATGCGTAGGTAAATCTCGCTAGCGGTGTTTATACCAAACGGCATACGTTTGTATCGGTACAAACCGGTATGGGTTATGAACGTAGTCAGGTCCCTCGATTCTCCGTCTAGCACAATCTGATGGTACCCCCACTTTAGATCAATCTTAGAGAATACTCTACTCTCTGTCATATCTTGTAGGGCTTCGTCTATGGTAGGAATGGGCTGTCGTTCTCTAAGTACCGCTCCGTTAACGCGCCGCATATCTACGCATAACCTAATGTCGCCATCAGGCTTCGGGGCTATAACAACGGGACTAACCCAACGGGTCACTTCTTCGATGGGCTCAATGATATCTTGATCAATGAGGCTCTGAATTTTCTCTTCGACCTTTTTTCGCAAACCGAACGGCGTACGTCTCAAAGGCTGGGCTACAGGCTTCACAGTAGGGTCTACAGTTAAGCTGACTGGGTCGCCTTTCCACTTACTGTCAACTTTATTTACCCCTATCCCGATTTTCAGAAGACCCAATTTCTCGGAAGACTCCCTTCCCAGAAGTGATACCCCGTCACTTTCAACGACTGTGAATTCTGCTTCTACATTGCGGTCCCCCACACATGCTTTAGCGATAAAAGTACCCGCAACCTCTAACGGTTCAGTCGACGTGTACGTGAACAGTTTCTTGTTTGTGGCTTTACTCTTACACAAAATTTTCTGTTTCTTACACTGTTTCCACATTTTCCAGTCAATGATGTTACAATCACTTCCAGAATCTATGACAAAATCAATGGATACACCTCCAACATTAACAGAGATCATCTTGCCTTTTGGTTTTGCAACATTTACACAGAAGTTATAATTGTCAGGCTCCTCTTCCACCACCTGGTGGACCTTACCCTTTTTGAAACCTTTCTTACCATGGGGCTTACCTTTGTCACCTTCCTTACCACTGGACTTGGGACATTTAGCCTCAAAATGACCCTTGGCCTTGCACTTTCTACACTGTTATGCTTGGCCGGACACTTATCATCCCCAGTGTGGTGACCCTTATACCCACAGTTGTCACAATTACCCCCCTTCTCTTGTGCATTTTTATGGGAACCCTTGTGGTACTTGTCATAACTGATCTTATTGACACTTTTTTCTTTTGCCCCACACATGTCCGCTGATTGGGATTCAACCGCCTCATGTGTAGCTGCAATAGTTAAAGCTTGGGTTAAATCAAGACCTGCCCCTTTTTCAAGGAACTTTTTCTTAAGTTTATCATCCCGACACCTCTCCACTACTTGATCGCATATATAATCGTCTTTGAGATTACCAAATTCACAACCTAAGGCTAGTTTCCTTAGTCTCAGGGCAAACTGAGCAACTGATTCATTGTCCTCCCTCTTAGCCTTTCTAAATATATGTCTCTCGTAGGTCTTGTTGGTCGGTACAACAAAATGTGTTTTCAGGGCAGCAACAGCCTCTGCCCAGCCCTTTGCATCCCCAGTGTTGGGTAGTGAAGCAAAGATTTCTCTCACCTCAGCACCAGCAGTATACAGTAATAGGGCTCTCCTCTGGGCCTTATTGTCATCCTCATCTGCTTCAATAAACAGTCCTCTGCTGTCTGCGTATGCATTAAATTCCTCTATATAAGCCTGCCACCTTAGAGACACTGTAGATGCATCCCCTGACACATCAAATGGTTTCGTGCCTCTAATGTCCATAAATTCTGCCATGATGAGAACTGTAGTCCACCACACAAAAATCACACACTGTAGGAACACTGCAATATTTATACTATATATCACATAAACCAAATCTCAATGTGTCGCACACCTAGGCCTATAAATCAGAGTCACTGATAGAATACACAGTTATTTGCAAAATACACAGTAGTAAATCACAATAAACAGTACCACAATGGACCTAGGCACAGTGAGTCAATGGTTTAAATATAGTATGGTTTATATATTTAGTTCCCCAAAGTTCAATGTGTGTGGTATTCAGTCTCTAATACAGTTCACAGTTCATAGGCAGAGTGACAGTTCATACTCACAGGTCTTGAATACACACAGCACTGTAGACTTGAAATAGCTGACTGACCCAGATTAGACTCCAGCCTGGAATGCAGGTCATTCCCACAGACTAGCACAGTGTCTAAGTTTCACTTTCACACAATGTCAACAAAAGCACAGTCAGTTTCAGTTTGCAGGTGCAGCAGGTACAACTACACACAAACTGTAAACACACTTGTAGATCTACTACTGGTCAAATCCACATCTCCAGCAGCAGAATAAACATCTGACTTTCATATACTGTACTATACACTCACAGTGGTCAGAAACCCATCCCCCACCTTGTGTACAGTGTCCTCGTGGCTTCCACCCGTCGTGGTTTTCAATGTTCGATTTCTTCCTTGTAGAGGGGTCAAAGTGGTCAAAATGTATTCTCCACTTTTCCCCAATGTTTTTAGAAGTAAATCCTCGTCGCTATTGTCACATCTGCAGCCTTATACTGCTCAGATGGAGATAGATTGTTATCAGTAATTAACAAACGAACCAGACGACGCCATTGCTTGAACCGGAAGTACTTTATTTTACGACCTCTCGATACTAGAGACTTCCGCCCGATCACACGGATACGACAGAATATAGTCCATCCCTCAACAGTTCTCAACTGTTTACAACATGACTAGTCCATCCCTCAACAGCTGTCACATGTGTACATGATTATAGTCTGTCCCTAATCATTTGGGACTAGTACCCAAAATAGCTCAAACTATAGTCCATCCCTGACAGATGTCACAAAGAAATCACTACAAACTGTACTCAACCGCTGACTAGCTGTCACCTGTCACCTGTTTACAACATAACTATAGTCTATCACTGACCAGATGTCTCCTTGACACGTGTATGACTACAAACTATAGTCCACCCCCAGGCAGTTCTTAACTGAATGCATCATGAATACAAACCATGATCTATTCTCTATCAATTGTCACCTGTCTACTATAGGACTACAAACTATAGTATCCTTGACTAGTTATTACCTGTATAGATCATGACCATAAAGTATAGTCCATCCCTGACTTATTGTCACCTGAATGCAATATCACCACAAAATATAGTCCATCCCTGACCACATGTCACCTGGATACTGCATGGCTACAAAGTATAGTCCATCCCTGACCAATAATTGTCACCTGAATGTTGCGTAACAACAAACTAAAGCCCATCCCTGACCATAGACTTTAGTCTATCCCTGAAGCGTGTCGAAAGTTCCTAAAAGGAGCAGCAATAGTGCATGTAAAGTGTGTGAATAGAGTGTAGAAAAATGAAAGAGTGTGAGTAAAACTTAATAAATTGTATTCCTGCCAAGATCTCACCTTTTGTTAACAAAAGGCCACTTCACTATTACAGGATTCTTGCTTTTTTTGGAGGGGGGTGCTCCAACAATTGTTAACCTTTCACAATGGCTTTTCTCATTCATCTATACATCCCATCATTGTACATATTTTACATTCCCTGTTACTTGTTGCTAGTCTGTGCCGTTGCACAGGGAGTAGGGAAGGGTCCCTCATTTAGTGGATATTCCTGATATTAAAAGATCTACAGAGAATGTTAAAGTAGAAAAATAAGTAGAAAGTGAGAAAATTCACCAAAGCCTGAAAAAACAGGTATTTTTCATCAACCGTCATATTGAATGCTTAGGTGTTTTCATATATTATGGATCCCAAACCCTTTAGGTCTCATTGTGATGTGCGTGACTTTCTTTTATTTTCACAGACACTATGTTTTTAAAGTTTTGTTAATCATTGTTAGGTGCATTATGAAGATGATATGCAAGATAGTGCCACATATCAAAATGAAGCTTGAAATGTTAACTGATCAAATAATCTGACATTTTTTATGTATCCACCATAGCGATAGTCTTGTGAGATACACCAATTTATGGCCTTATAATGAAAAAATATCATGCAATACTAGTATTGTCTGGCAAGAGGAGATTCTTTCCCTCCTGAAATGGGGTGTGCCATGATTCCTGTATCTCTGTCTGTTAGGCTTCCAGGGCCTAGGAAAGATAGGGTATTTTTTGAAAATGTTCCACGATTTCGCAGGAGTGCGGCAGTCCCGCAGGATACCTCATGACAATAGGAGTTGTATAACAGCCGCTATGGTTAATATACTGCTCACAGACAGACACTCTGTGTTTATCCAGTAACATCAGTTCATAAGAATTAGATATAATCCTCTGTTTAGAGGTATGTGCCATCTGTGATGATGTTGTGGTGCCACCTAGTGTAGTTGTAGATGTACCAAATTGGGCAGGAGTAGGACACCACCACGCTACACAGGATCAGGATGTTGCACTGTAATCAAGATAAAAGGGAATGTTTAGGGAGTGGTCATTATTCATTAATAGGGGGTGATGAGTTTTCACGCAGAAGTTTCCACCTCCCCTTAACGCCACTCAAAACTTTTCAATATAGTAAAGTCAAGGTCACTTAGTTATGACCTTTAAACAATGGTCTGATTTAAAAAAAAAACAGTATAAGAAAAAATGATCATGTATATGTATGATTTGAGACCATTACCGGTATGAAGCCCATGGAACTGGCAGATGCCCAAAAAAGGTAATAGTAGCATGTGATATTTGAGAGACCACCGATACCATACCCCATTCCAAACAATTTTCCAAAGTGCATTGTTGGAAAGCTGGAAGATAAAAAAGGGACATGTTATTTTCGGGAAAAGGTTATGGCTAGGAAAGAATAATAGATTGTTTGTGTGAAAATTCATAAGTTACTTCTGTATGGCATAATCCTTTCCCTAAGGCTGCAATTTATTATTACTGTGATATGTCATTATAATTAGAGAATAGACAATGATCTTCTGTACATTGAGGCAGTCTGCTGTCCTATAATGCGATGTGAAGAAGGAGTTGTCTATTGTCTTTTAAAAACATTGTACATTTCATTCTTATCAATCTAGTACCCAATCAAGTTATGTCTAGACTAATTAATGGTACTTGACTAGTTACAGCTATGGTGACCCTGCTCAGGTGTGCACTGTACTCCTATAATGCACTCAAGGTCACTTCTATCGTGCAACAGCGCACTGCCAGCCATTTTATAACTTAAAATATAAGTCACAAGGACGAAGCCCCTTGCCCCTAAGCCCCATAAACAGTTGTCATGTGCCTGAAACATGGAGGTGACAGTGGAGTCAGGTGCTTCGAGGCAGGTGACAGCACACTGATGGCTTCTTTACGCAAGTGATGACCCAGAATGGTCATGTGACTGAGAATAAGGTCAAGGTGACATCACACAGAGACCTAAATTATGACTCAAGATGCACCTCATTAATTGCTCCTGAATTCAGGGTGGCTCTTATGTTTGGGGTGCACCGTATATGTGAGGTGTTACAGTACTTACAAATTGATGCATTTTTGTCTTAGAAATTGGTATAGGCTACTGAAAAATAGTTTATGTGTGGATCATATTAACTCACGAGGTGCTGAGGAAGGCTATGGCTGAAGTGTAAGTAAATGACTTCCCAAAAGTGAACAATACAACACTGATAATTATAGAAGCCTCTTGTTGCCATAAGGACACTCCCTTCATACACACTGCAGCTGTGCATGCCACCAGCATGGAGGGCGCCACTGCAGCTGGGGCTTGGTATATCATGGGCCCAGATGTTAGTTTAGAACGTGTGTAATCAATGACTGACCCAGCCAAAGGGGCACACAACAGGGCACCCATCAATGACCATGCCTGAAGGTCAGTGTAGAAACTAACTGCAAATAGAATGAAAAGACACAGAATCATTATGAATAATTGCCACAGATAATTGTTCAATGTCCATAACTATTTCACCAATCAATTACTCCAGAACTTATTTGAGACCAGTGATTATTCAGACCCTGTCACTTAAACATAGCATGATGTATACTTTTGGGGATCCTTCAATGACAACACTGTTCCTTACATTTTGTCACTGTTGCAATGAGATGGAAATAGAACATAGCTTACCTTTATCCTTATCACCATCTGTGATTTGGGTGATCCACTCATTATAGCTGTTAGTGTGCATCTGCCAACAGACATGGATCACAGAGAACCATACCACAAAGAGCACATAGGTAGGGCTAAATATGCACATCTTTAATGTTCTCTTGACCTCTTCGCATTTCACCGTCAAGTCTGCATACAAAAAGTACCATGTATAAGGCACATCCCTGCACACAAGGTTTAAGCTTGGTTGAGTTTGAGTTGAGTTTATAATTTCTATAGGCATAGAACATCACATATCATAGGGAAGTTTTTCAGCAAAATGCAAATTCAGTAGCACTGCACAAATCAATGGTGACAAGAGATAGCGACACAATTGCAAGTTTTATCAATTCTCATTAGGACATTTAGGTCATCTTCAGTTAGTGCACTCAGGAACGCCTATTTAGTATTCTTATGTTGTTGCTTGTCCCACAGTTTGGTTGCCCTATACAGAGGGCTTCTTTTATATAATAATTATGTCCTTTTTGGGACGCATTGTCTCTATTTTGTGTTGTGCATTTCCCCTCATTTCTCTTGTTGGTACAACGAGGTTTTCCTCTTTTTGAGCCATGCCATATATATATATATATATATATATATATATATATATATATATATATATATATATATAATCTCGCTACCAGGGAATAATAATACCGGTAATAAATGGATACGATAATAATAAATACTAGGGTGTACCGGTAATAAAAGGTATTAATATAATATACAAGTAATAAATGATCTATCACAGAAACACATGAGTTTGGTGGGTTACTGACCTTGGGGCTATCAGCACCATACATGCCTTTATTAAAACAACTATAATAATTAGTTGACAATAAGCATAGTCAGTAAAATGCATATTATAATAACAATAGTATAGTAACAACAATAGTAATAACAATAGTAATAACAATAGTAAAATTTAAAAATCAAGGAAACACCCAGCGTGGTGTTACCTGTACAGGTGAATCGAGCCAATTGACGGTTACATTGAAAACTCCCCCTTATATACTGGAGGAGTGTTTACCATGACGTCATGCTATGACATCATAGATACCAATGCGCGCTGCAAATAGTCCCTAACCGTCCGCAGCTAATTATATAAATATACACGAGTGTATATAGTTCCATAAGTTATCTCGCTACCAGGGAATAATAATACCGGTAATAAATGGATACGATAATAATAAATACTAGGGTGTACCGGTAATAAAAGGTATTAATATAATATACAAGTAATAAATGATCTATCACAGAAACACATGAGTTTGGTGGGTTACTGACCTTGGGGCTATCAGCACCATACATGCCAAAAACACACAAAAACACGCCAAACACATGTGAAAAACACATATCAATCAGCATTGCAAATGAGATTGACACACTCTATCCAACTCCAATAATTCATCTTTGTAATTATGTAAGTATTTAAAAACAGAGTTGGATTTCCAATTGACCCTCTTTTTGATAGACTCTATGCTGAGTCCAGCATCTTTTAATAATGTAGCACCACCGTGCCTTAAGGAATGGGTAGAAACCAGGCCTTCGATACTAGAATGAATTGATAAAGACTTTAACCTAGAGTTGACATACTGATACTGTAACGGACTATCATTTGATTTAAACAAGTGGTCTCTACTATTCCTACCCATGCACGACTCTTTCAAACCTCGATAAGGACATAGTGGAGAATTAACATCCTTTGATAAATAGATATTAAAGGGATTTTTACCAAGTTGATCAGTCTTAGATGTCCTGATACATATAGACAAATAATCCTGATGAAATTTAATATCACCAACTTTTAAGGAATGTGGAGACTTAACTACATGTCCCACTCGTAGTACACCCCTATAGCATGTTAAAATTGCCATCCAAAACTTCCAGTCTGCCCTGTTGGTTAGATCCAAATTCGATCTCAACCTTAACATGTCTTTTGGAGTTAAAGAATAAATTTCTTTAGCAGAACAGGTGGAAAACCTGTCAATGCCCTCTAGGGTCTATTTAAACATGAAATTACTACTATAATCAGGATAGCCCTTAATTTTTTGAAAATACCAAACTGCAGACAGGTAATTCCTTACAGACGATGGCTTCATAAAATCCGATAAATACACAGCATAAGTAGAACCTTGGGAGGGAGAACAAGGAAAAGTTTGTAAACAAAATTTTTTACAAAATTTTTTATACCTTCTAAGCTGTTGGTTCCTTGTCCTCCTCGTGTTTTCTGACACACCCTTGGCTAAAAGTAACTTTTTTCTGCTTAGTAATCTCTCCCACTCTGGAATTAAAGCAACACATATTATTATCATGGAGAGAGGCTATACATTTGCTCGGCATACCCTTATAGGCAAGTCTAGATAGTTGGTCGGCCAGGATATTGTCCTCCGACTTAATATAGGTTGCGTATATTTCCACATTGTTAATGAAACACAGCCAAAAAATTTCCCTTAACCACTCCATACATAACTTGTTTCTGGATCTACCCGTATTTATCATTGCTAGCACTTGCATATTATCTGTTAATCAATGTATTCTTTTGTTTTTACAACTAGAAATCCAACGTTTTAAGCCCATCATAACAGGGTATAACTCATATACATTGATATTACGATGATGGTTTTTTAGATTGTCCAAAATTGGAGGAACAGTAAAATGGTCTACACCAAGATCAAATCTATCCAGAGATGTCCAGTCACCATATAGAAAATCCTTACCCATCCATGCTCCAAATCCCTTAATAGAGGAGTCAGAGTACATTGGAGTATTAACCAGATCGTTAAGGATTAAACTTTTACCATTAAAAGTGTCACAAAAGTCCAACCACCACTGAATGTCTTGTTTGGTACATTCAGAAATTTTTATATAGCCCCTAGGCTTAGCTCGTGCACACAAATCAAAGACTCTCCTGCTGAACGTTCTACCACCCTTTACCACCTGAGAGCAAAAGGACATGAGACCTCCAATCCTCTCCAGGTTCTTCTTGGAAATAAATCTCCTATTGACATTATCTGATAAAATGCCCTTCATTTTGTCTATCTTATCTTTAGGTAGAGTTAACTGCAGTTCAACAGAATTAATCAGAATACCTAAAAATTTGCACTCCCGTGCCGGGTCGGTTACCTTTTCCTTGGAGATGACAAAACCCATATATTCCATACATTCAGTTAATAAATTTCTCTGTCTGAGGCATTCTTCATAAGAATTTGCGATAATTATAAAATCATCTAGATAATTTACAATTCTTTCTACACCATAGATTTTTGCTACCTCCACAATAAAATCAGAGATCCTATTAAAAATATATGGAGCACATTTCAGGCCAAAAGTTAACCTGTTGCTTACATAATAATCCTCGCCATGCCCAAAATCCCATCTGAAACCCTGCATGGTCGTGTGAGGTCCATATACATTTATAGACCTGTAAGCTGACTTTAAATCCACCACACTCATGAAATCGTTCTTATTCAACTGAGCAGTCACCGTGCTAATATTATTATAAGAAAAAGCTGAGGTAGTGGTATCCATAAAGTTGTTAATAGATATTCTATCAGGCATACTGCAGTCAGTTATGGGTCTTAACTTTCCATTTGATTTTTCTACACCACCTAGCGCATGGATACAACGAGGTTTACTAACACTCTTTGAGACTAGACCCACTTCCAACTCGTCTAACAATATACCACAATATTCATTATAGAACCTCCCCTCGAGGATTGACTTATAATTTTTACAATCATAAGTAGTTTGGCAGTCCGGATCCACAATTTTAAACCCTTGAACAATACCATGCCATAGAAAATCAGCCTCTGTACCACTAATATCAATAAGACCGTTTTGTTGAAGGAAAAAAGCTACTCTACATGGTAGAATTTGAGCTCTCTCACCACCAATGTAATGAACACACGTACATACACCTTTTATACAATCGTCATATACCCTGATGCTGGGTAAATCTGCGACACTAACAGTAAAAAGTGGTTCAATATCAACCTGTATTAAACTATTACAAGTAACATTTACATCATTTCCTAAAGAATTAAATTCTTGGAGAATATTCTGTTCCGCTACGGACTCAGTCGAAGAAATACAGTCCCCAACCAATTTCGTATCATTCACCTCCTGTACTGGAGTTTGTGAAGGCGAGTCGACATCTACCACACCTACCATAACTTGGTCAGGCATCAAACAAATATCATTACCAGCTATGGGACATCGACCACCTGCAGTTTCCTATTCATTCCTGGATTTTTGGCATTCAGTTTTACCATGCCAAGAGGAACCGCAACCACTGCAAACATGCTTATATTTACAAGGGTCCCGTACACAACCTTCTGCTCTATTAAAAGCATAGCAAGAGTTATTTGAGATTTTTTGTTTGATACCATTCCTAGTCTTGGTGGCATAAGCCTTCTGTGCTTGAACAGTACCATCATATGATAAGTGTCTAAGAATGTCAGAGTTGTCTATAACCCCAAAAGCTTCTATCCCATCCTTATTTGCCCTGGTCCTAACCGATTTGTCATAGGCCAATAGGGCTGCTACTGTATACATTCTTGTCCCAGCTTTTTCAACCAGAACTTGGAGATGCTTTAACATGCCTTTTACATCACTGTTATCTTCAAGTTGACTAGCATCAATTTCTCAACGGTGTCGATCTTTTCCCGTTTTTTTACATACATTTCATGGTCAAACTCGCCACATTTGGTACTGGCGTGTAGCTTGGATGTAGTGGAGTCTACTGACGACCCTCTTGAAGACGACCAAGGTCTGTGACGAGTAGAAAAGGATGATTTCGATCTCCGGTGACGACCACGGTGTGTGCCCTCATCCCACCTCGATCCGTTGCTAAGGACGCTAGGGGACCGCTGCCTAGAAACGTGGCCGCGTCCTTGGAGATGTGACGTCACCGGTCGTTGACAAACATTCGCACGTGCATGCTGCCACGCCCCCTCGGCTGATTTCGTCTCGTCTTTCTTGTCCTTTCCAGCAACCAAATCCTGCAGTAGATTCTTGATGGTGCACAACTCGCCTTCCAATAGGTCCATCCTATCCGTCTGGTCAATGAATTAGTCGTCTTCTAACCCGTTAGCATGGTTGGGTGGTGCAGACCTCTGATCCACACAAGACGAATCCAAGTCACTCGCAAATCCCAAATTGGCCGATTCTACTATCTTCTTAGCCGATTTGGCCGATTTTTTAGAAGTAGTAGCCGCTTTGGCACCTCTGGTTGATTTCCTCCCCATCTTGATTCGAAAAATCAACTATTAACCAAGAAAATCTTTAAAAATCAAGGAAACACCCAGCGTGGTGTTACCTGTACAGGTGAATCGAGCCAATTGACGGTTACATTGAAAACTCCCCCTTATATACTGGAGGAGTGTTTACCATGACGTCATGCTATGACATCATAGATACCAATGCGCGCTGCAAATAGTCCCTAACCGTCCGCGGCTAATTATATAAATATACATGAGTGTATATAGTTCCATATATATATATGTGTGTGTGTGTGTGTGTGTGTGTGTGCGTGCTAGTAAGGAGCGATTTCTGTGTCGTACAAGTGTCTCCAGGTTGTGCTGGTCATGTAAGGCCTTAACCTGGGGATCACGTCTGTCCAGTACCTGCTCACATACCCTCAACCCATCATTTTGGACTATCTGAATTTTTTTCTGGCCCACTTCAGGGCGCTATCAATGACCTCTGGACAATACTCCAGTGTAGGAAGTATCATCTGTTTGTACACACTCCTACATGCTTCTTTGCCGGCACGTTTCACGACTCTCCTCAGTTGTGCTACCCTCACTGTGCCTATTCCAATCACCTTTGTTATAATTATGTTCTATCAGTGACGGTCCAAGATCACTCCTAGGTAGTTATATTGTGTCACTTCTTTCAGTGAAGTATCATTTAGTTTGATACTTACATCTTGGAGGTTTGGGTTTCTGTTCCTGTTGTACACCTTCGTTTATTGTGAGTCGATTTGTGTTGCACCAACTCGCATTGCTGTTTGTGTCTGATTGAAGTACAGCCAAATCGTCAGCATACATATATGATGTTGTGTTTGTAATCACTAAGTTAAGGCTATTTATATACACCAGGAAAAGCAGTGGCCCCAGAACTGATCCCTGGGGCATGCCACTGTTCACTGGTTCGTCCCTTGACTCTACCCTATTTGCTGTCACATGCTGTTTTCTGTGCGTCAGGTAGTCTTTGAACCAAGATAAGTTGATGGCAGACCTTTTGAGCACACTCACAGCTAAATATGGCAAAATCCTGACCAATAAGGTGACAACCCAACTTTAGCTGACCCTGTATTGCAAAGCAGGGGTCCATAATTAGGGGGGTGATTATTCTACTTTTCTTAGACCCTTAGATACCATCTTGTGGTTATAAGACTAAGGCCTCTCCTGGGGAGGGGGCGGACCTTGGCAAAATACTGATAAATCAGCTATTTTGGGGGGCTTTTTTTAATATATATATATATGGCAATGTATAGATCCTTGTTCAATGCTTCATGTTCATTTTTACCTCTAGTTTCTATGGTATACTGATAACTAGAATAATATTCAAGTACAAAATCAAAAGATGTGGGCCTCCACTGCATTTCTGTATTAGGTATTTCATTAGACTTGATCAGCTTTGGCAATCATATTCATAAAGGGTTTTCATAATGCTGCATGTATGTAAGTGGTTAACATATATATGAGCTGTTAATGTGGGCTTGTCTTTTGTACTCTGAAAATAGAAAATAAAGACTGAGAGATTGAACACTACCTTTTACTCTTCGGAAGACTGGAATTTTATGGTAAGGTAGTAACCATGATAATGGGACTCCAAATACCCAGAATGAACTTAGAATCATCATACTGTATGTCCGGTTAAACCCATTTTCATGGGCCATCTGAAATATGACACAGATTACTATACATGGTGCTAGCTACATGATGCATGTGTCTTTTCAAATTAAATTTCTCTTTCTCCCAGCCTTACCTCTCTCATATATACACCAGCAAAACCTTTTGAGAATGAGGATTTCACCCTTCTTGCTTTAACATGCCTATATAGCCGTTCAATTGGAAATTGTTTGTGATCAGTATTATAACCATTAGCACTGAATGCATTTCCTTTTAAGTTTGAAGTGCCTAATAGTATCAAATATGAACACCGTGTTAATTTCCCTATGGGGATGCTGATACCATAGGGAATTACAGGTCAGATATTCTTAGCCTACTATGATAGATGTATAGGACACAGGTTAAGCTCTACTAGGTTAATTTGTTTCATGGTAGATAGTAAAAATACTTGCCTTTACAGCCTGAAAGGAAAATGAAGTAGTAAGAAAACCAGTAAAGAGACCATTGAGAGTACTACTACGTCCACCTGCCAGTTGTGCCACCTGAATGGAAGAAGTCAAGCAATGAAGAAAATAATAAACATAAAACCAATTCAGTGCAGATTGAATGATAAGTAGTAAGAACAATTTATCATTTTAAGATTTAAACAAAGAGCATTACACACAAAAAAAAACTTGAGCCAGCCTTGCATAATGATGCCCTATGAATTGACTGCCATTTGGAAGATTCTGATAAACTGAAACATTCATTATTGTAGGGGTTATTAAGTTCATTTTCTTGGGGTGGGAATGTCATGCATATGGATGAAACTATTTAGCTAGAATGAGATATTAGTGACAATGAGGAAAGGTAAGTGTCATTTTTACACAAAGAGAAGAAAAAAAAATCTTTCAACTTACATTGGCATGAATCATGATGAGAGTGCTAGAGCATATCCCCAACAGACATCCACCCACCAGGTATAACCATTGGCATTCTGGTGGATCAAACAATGACATTATACAAATTATTCTACTAGAGCATTAAGGTTTGTGGTTATTCTCTAGTGACTTCAGTAGAATTTCATTTTAGCATTGATACTGAGAACCCATGATAGACCTATATAACTTACACTAGGATGGCTTCACCCAGATTGGAATGAAGTAAAAATATATGTTGGTAATAAGATACAACATGTACAAAAAGTGAAGACTGTTGAAGTTTACACTAAGTTCACACTATTTTGTGTATATTGTTTATACGCATTGTAATAAATGCTTTGATTATATGAATTGCACTCTTACTTACAAATACACATATCTATGAAGATCCTGCTGGCTAAACAATATGGCTGCCCCACATATTTACCTTGAGAAGTGTAGCCTATCAGCATGTATGAAGCAATTCCCATTATCCTATTAACAAGAATTACCAATAATTAGAGAAGAGTCATTCATCTCATATTATATTTAATTAACTTCATCTTCTAATATGATTTAAATGCTTTACTGTGGTCGTAGTTTATTTCACTCTGTACATATTTTCGCTTATTTCACGGAATTCAAAAGTCAGTGAATTCATGTACATAGTTAATATTGCTACAATATTCAAGGGAAGTAACCTTCCTGGGCAATTACAAGTCAAACTCCCATCACCGAGTATGCATGGATGGAAGGTGAGGGGGTTAATACTTGAAAGCATTTAGCACCTTGTTGCCCTGGATACCAGATCCCAATTACCATTGCCAAGAAAGCAATGACTACCAATAGTACCAAAAACATAAGGATTTCTATGTTGTTGTATATGTTTGTCTAGGATTTTGTCTGCCAAAGGTTGTCATGTCAGATCTCTCTAACCAGTCATCACTACACTCAGGATCTTTTGATTGTTGTTGATTTAAAAAATCTGTGAATTTAAATACACGCAAAATGGTACTTGTCTGGCTTATAGAATCAGCAAAATTTGTGGGTGCGCTTTGTAGGTGGAAATATTCTAGATTTTATATGATTGTCCACATTGTTTAAAAGCAGTTGAGAGAATGTTTGTACACTTTGTACACTATTTGTAAGGAATGCATACATCATAAAAAAAATAACTCCAAGTATACACAATGTATTTGGCTTATACAGCTTCAAAATTTCTTGTTTGATTTACTGGTATGCTATATTAATTGAATAATTTTTAGATAATGTTTTACTTATGATGGTTTACATGCAGACAATGCGGGTGATTCTAAGACCAAACCGATCAAAGAAGACTCCCATGGGGAAAATGCCCAGTCCAAAAAAGACTACAGCCAAGGTGAAGGCCAAGGAGAGACGCAGGGTCTGGTCTGTACACTCTGTAAGCCTCACTGCAGCTGTTGTCATGGCATCCTCTTGTCCTGGCCCACTGGTAACATTTGGAACCATAGGGGCTTTATGATCACATAGATTCTCATATATACCATCCTCCTGTCAGAATAGAAGAAAATAATTTGCTTCCCCTTCAATAAAGAAGTTCATCATCTTTGACCAATAGTTGAACATTACAGATCTCTAAAAAGTAATGATATAGAGGAAGGAAGAAAAACGGTTTATCAAAACGTGATATGAAATAAATGCCCACAGATAATGCAGGTGGTGAGATGTTGGGGAATAATACATCTGAGGGTTTAGTAATATGGTGGGAGCTAGCCCAGTGGCTACAGGCATTGCCTGAGCTGGTTGCCAATATCTCTGCCATCAGTTGAGTACCATCTCCCCCCAAGAAATCAGCAGTGAAGTGAAGGAATTTTGTTACTGCAGGCTGACAATTAATCAGGTATTACTGAGGCTGAGTTTAAGACCAGGTAAGCCTGCATTTCTTGGCAAAATAAGACAAGTGAATTAATCCTTGCTAGGTAGTAACCATTATTAGCAAGCAATCACTGTCATTAATGATCCCCAATGGATTCCTTACTGTGGTAGTCTGGGGGAAAGATTATCTGTTCCTAAACAACTTGTCATATACACTGTACTGAACCATAAAAAGTAGCAAGAGTCTATGGAGTACATGGGTGAAGCTGCAAAAGAATTTTTCTGTTTTATAGGAACAAGGCAGGCCTCTGTTATCACATTTTGATCAGAACACCTGTTGCAGAAACCAAAGGCCTTACCAATTGCCCAAACCACCAATTATTTTCTTAAATTTGATTTGATTGGAGCCAGGGGGGGGGCTCAGAATCCTCTGACATAACAAAATAGGCTAATGTAGTTGTGAGCTTGCTGTTGCTAGGCAAAGAATGGTGTTACACATAAACAACCTTGATTTCCAACAATCATCACTAATTGATTTCTTAGAGTTGATGAAATGAATTATGATGACCTCTTAGAGGTCTACATACACATATGTTCCTTTACATGTTTGCATAAAGGGGCTTGATGCTATGCGAATTTGTAATTGCTAAGCAACCTTTCCTCCTCACAGAAAAATGGGACCACCAGACAAAAGGCACCTTAGCCAACGTTCATAATGATGTCATGTTAACCCCCTACAGTGTTGAGCCAACATTGGGACAATGTCGCCTTCTAGGGTGTAAAGTAGGTAAACTTCCCAGGGCTGGACTGGGTTGGAACTTAACTGATGCTATACAAACAGAAGTCTGATTAACTTTAACTTTTAAAACATGGGGAGACAGACACGTAGAAGGGGGGTTAGGTCCTGTTGACTACACATCATCATATATACTTGTTGTACACACATTTGTTTAGGAGTGACAAATAGATAAGAGAAAGGTGGGAGAAGATAGGAAATAAATTATAGCTGACAGGTAGTACTGTATGACTACATGTTATGTGTACAGAATAACAGTTCACATCATATACTTTTGCAATGCATATCTCAATACAAAAACAACAAAAGAAAGTTTTCAATACTACCAAAGCTTAAGACATGAAAGTTATGAATTTTAAGAATGATGAAAAAAGAACTACCAAAGTAAAGAAATTACATAGAATCATCAAATAATAGAAATTACTACAATTACCTCTAGAACATAGACCATAGAGGCCCAGCCAAAGACGGACCCAGAAAGTACAACAGACTCCAGAAGACAACCAAATACGGCAAAGTAGGTTTTCACAGTCCTTGAAGGTCTGGTACCATTAGGTACCTTCACAGTATCCTTAGAGCTCTGTTTCCAAGCATCCCTGCCCTGTCTTGGCCTTGCAGTGAGATCTGTAACAATGAGTGTGACTCTTTCCTCTACCCCTTCCTTTGGTTCAGGGGTTACTACTGAACCATCAGCTGATTGATAAATAAAACTATCCATGGTCCTCCTTTATATTGGTTCAAGTATGAGATGGACCTGAAGAAAAGACGTTGGTCTAAGATATAACATCATTAGTAAATCAATAATAAATTGACTTTAGGTGAGTAATTCAGTAGTCTAGGGTGCTCAGGCTACTTTTCAGCAAGTAGTCTAGGGTGCTACTTTTCAGGGGGAAAAAACAGAAAAACGCGTCTTTTCCATCCCTATGGTTATGGATAGAGGGGATCATGAGTATTAAAATAATTAAATAATTGTTATTATACCATCCTTTTTAATTGAACCTCTCCTTAAAGTAAGGGGTTTAAGGAAGACAACCTCAACCATTTTGCCTGAGCTGCACTAGCATCAAATGCATGTATGCATTAGCTGCAACACTTTTTAATCCATTGTTCTTCTTGTCTACATTTTCTCAAACCACCCTGAATTACAATCTTTTGCCCCCCGCCCCCCCAGAAAAAGTGTCTGGTCTCTTGGACTAATGGGGGCTGGGGTTGTGATGTTATCCATCAATTGCCCCTTGAATAGTCAGTCCTTTATGTTGGGGGTAAGGCCTACCAAAATAGCCTTGTGATGCATCAACCTTTCGTCTCCTTTATTTTGGTGTAGAGTGATGAGTTGGCATAGTGGCAGCCATATTAGGAATTTGTGCTTTCTATACTTGAAGTGATCAGTTACTTATACTCATGTGTTATCAAAGACTGAATGGTGTAGGTGTATTTGTGGGAGTTTGATTTGCCACTTGGTATACATTATATTTGATAACATTGCAAAATAATATATTATGTTTATAATGTGCAATTCAACTGTACGTTTTTGTACAAGAGTCATAGAGAAAAAAGTATGGCTAATGTTGGCCTTATTCCATAATATTATGGCTTATGTACATCAGAGCTCTCAACAAATGTTGTACACTCCATACGAGTATGGAATCGTGTAGAAGGGTCAGATTTGTCTATACTATTGTTGCATGTTCCCCTAGAAATCTGTGTTCCTGACTGATAGGTATGTTGTCTCGTAGTAGTTGCTTCAGATTATTCATGTCCAAATGAGTGTGCACTTATGTATTCATTCACTGCTGCTCTATTGTTCTGTGACATTTTACAATATGTATTATCTCCAATGGATGGCCAAATATGTAACAGCCTATCTAACTAATTCTAAGTTGGGTTGCCACAGTCTCTCCATGGAGAGAAGCTATACTGCTAATAAAGAATTTAGCTCTAGGAAAAAGAAAAGGACAGTGAGAAAACAGAAAGTGCAATACCTGTGGATCAACACGGTAAAAGGTACACCCATGCACCCCCTCATGGGCGTACCGTGTTGATCCACAGAGAGTCTGTCCTTATAATGTGAGTGAGTGAGTAATAGATGTGTTACACCATTTTGACAGCTAAGATCATATTCATGGTGAGAACTACATTACACAATTTCACAGAGGAATGTGTCGGTGCCCACGCATATGTGCACCATACATATCCTGAGAAAAGAGGAGAAATAGACCCTTTGAAGTGGTCTAGGGAAGCCCCCTTATAACATGGCTTAGAGATGCGAAATCTACAAAACAAAACAGTTATATCTAAGGATTTTGATGGCTGTCGAAAATGTGAGAGCCCTTCCAAGTAACATTATCACAATACCTTTTATTCGATGGGAATTACATTATATTAAAAAAAAATTGTGCACTCACCACCACCCTCTGCACCAAGGCCCCCCTTGATTCGACTAAGCCTAGTCCAAGCCAAGTTGATCACCACTTCATCTCTGGTCAAGGATAATGGAATGTGGGGTGTTCACTGGGTCATATTGGACATGGAGACTGAACCCTGATAATGGAGGGGTTTTAGGTGTGGGGCAATGGGATATTTCTCATCTAATTTAATCACCAGTGACAGTGACTGGAGAGTCCAGTCAGGTCTTATTGTAGATTATCTATATATAACTGTAAGGCGTTTACACCCCAGCAAATTGTCGTCATCCGTCGCCATGATTGGTGATCAATGGTTAGACCATTCTGAGTGATAACTCACTTTGTCATCTTTCACCATTGTGCGTCAGTCTCACACTGCATAACACCATTGCTGCCAAGATGAACCTCACTCACTTTTGACTATGTGCCACTCCCTGTCAACTCATCACTAACATTACCAACATGGATCTCACTGCATGAGTATGCACCACTCTGTGAACTCTTACTCTGACTCAGCATGGTGACTTATCACCACTATTGTGCCACTCTCTCTCAACTCTCACTCATGTCAGCGACTTTTCACCATGATTGCCAACGTGGATCTCACTCAATGCGTCAGACCGTGCCCCTTCCTGTCAACTCTCACTCAGAATGGCAACTTTTCACCGCCTTTGCCAGCATGGATCTCACTCACTGAGAAGTCTCACTAAAGCATGACATCTTATCACCATCATTGCCAACAGGAAGGGCAGAGTGACCTTGAGTCGTCCATGTACCTTGAGTCGGCCACTTTGCATGTGTATAGTGCCAAAATTAAATTATCAATGACCACCTCAGAGGATTTTGAGCTATGTTTCATTGATACAAGATAGGAAGATGCAACATTTGCTATCCTTCCATCTCTGGCTTTTTCAAGTCTATCACCTTCAACAGACTGTCGGTGACAGCATGTAAGGGATAGTATCCATACAAATAGAGGTGGGTTTCTGATGGTTTGCAAGCCACTTATATTAAGGTGCAACTAAATGAAGATAAACTTACAATGATGTCCTAGTAGTCAAGGGACAAGGTTAACCTTAACTAACTTGTGTATGGATTACATGCACATTCTGTCAATAATCAGTAAACTGGAAATCTGCCCTTTCCATGCATCAGGTACACAATAGACTTTCTCCTATATAGTAGTTGATTCATGATATTATTTGGTCGACTCAAGGTACTGGTGACCGACTCATGGTACTGATGGGGCCACACACAAAAAAAATCTGTGTTTCTGGTAACATGGTCCAAAAAGTTGAGGTAGGTAGGTCGGATTTTTTTGATTTTTTGATTTTTTTTTGTGCCATGTCTCATATAGTCATTCTTTGCTGGGTTTTCACTAGTGAGTGTTAGAAAAGATCATTTCCTGCATGGGATAATTGGAAAATATGTCCCTACATGTCAAATAACAAGAATATTCTAAAATTTAAAAAATCAGGAAAAAATTGAAAAAATCTTCAAAACATTCTGAGGTCGGCCCTATTTAGCTGAGGTTGGTCGGGTGACCGGAAACAAACTTTTTTGTTGTTGAAAAAATACACATCACTTAGGGAATGAAGCCTTATAGGGCCTGATGAACATGAGTATAAGAGTTGCTACCTCATTTACTGGAAAGGCAGACACTTCACGATAATTTATCCATTTTCCGGTGCACCCTACTAGTATAGCACAGATCCTAGAAAAGGTTGGAGGTTGCAGGTGGACGACTCATGGTCACTTTACCCTATCCCAAAATCAACTCTCACTCAGCATTGTGACTTTATCACCACCATTGCCAAATTTAGGAGATGGCAGCACTGTTCAATATGACTTTGTGGACAATTAAGGAGGTGTGTGCCCTTTGAGTATCAAAAGTTGAATCAAGTAAGATTTACACAGAGGAAATATCAACCAAATTTTGTTAGAAACTTTCACAACTATCCATTGACGCCTCACACAGAGTGATGACCCGGGTGATAACCAGTGCTGCCAAATCTGGTAACACTGAGTGATCACCAACATTGTCATCTGAGGCTTAGTGATAAGCGCCATGGCCATCCCTGGTGATCTTGTGCCATAATGGCAGCAATAGTGCCTGCGAGTTCCATCTAGTGACATGAGTGAGGCACTCACACAGAATGACGAGGAGTCATGACAATTTGCTGGGATCATGAATGCTCCACCAGGAGCATTTTGCGACAGGTCCACCACAAAACCGGCACAAATCTTAGTTGAATGCTGACCATTGGGGGGGGGGGGGGTGCGTGTGATAAATCTACTTTTGTTCAGATACCAGCTCTTGAAAACTAGATGCATGGTCTAAAAACATGGGAAATCACAAAAATGATTTTTGAACCCTGTGGTCTCGTTTAATATCCTTTGATATCGGGCACGAGTCATGAATTATCCATTAACTTCTTATTTTATTACACGATTAAAGTGTTAAACGCGTTTAACACTTAAGAAGTGTTGAGAAAAGTGGGACAAATAAGTGTTTAACCAAGTGTTTAACTTCTAAACACTGGTGTTTAATCCCTAAACACTGTTTTTACAGTGTAGCCTGTCTTACTGGTGTGATTGCCTCTATAATTGTAATGCCATTCTCACCTTGCACATGTGACAAAGCTGGGGTTGCTCCTAACCAGACCCAACCTATGACATTCTATATATACAGGCAAACACACACTGTTTCTCGTCAGTCCCTGTGGCGCACTGCATAGGGAGCTGGCATGTAAATCAGTAGTGTATGGGTTTGACCCCTGCCCTTGGCAATGGAATTATCGTAGGTTTTAACATGTGACACATGACATGTCTCAAATTTGTAAGGCATGCCTGATATCCATGGATGACAGGCACTGGGTGCCTGATATCCATGAATAACAGCACACCTTACAATGTCATGATGCATGCATCATGATGTGCAATATCGACAGGTCAGAATGGGAATATCCAGAAAAAGCAGTCAAAATCACAGAAGTGGTGTAATAACATGCAATACTAGTATTGTCTGGCAAAGGAGATTCATACCTTCCCAAAATGGGGTTTGCCATAATTCCTGTATCTCTATCCATTAGGCTTCCAGGGCCTTGGAAAGATAGGGTACTTTTTAAAAAAGTTCCGCAATTTCACAGGGTACCTAGTAACAATAGGATCGGAATGACGGCCCCTATGATTAATATACTGTTCGCAGACAGACACTCAGTGTTTATTCTGTAATATCAGTACATAAGAAGTAGATATAATCCTCGGTTTAGAGTTATGTGCCATCTGTGATGATGTTGTGGTGCCACCTGGTGTAGTTGTAGATGTACCAAAATGGGCAGGAGTAGGACACCACCACAGTACACAGGATCAGGATGTTGCACTGTAATCAAGAAAATAGGGAATGTTTAGGAAGAGGTTGTTATCAAGAGGGGGTGGTGAGTTTTCCCCCCTTGACACCACTCAAAACTTTTCAATATAGTAAAATTGAGGTCACTTATTTATGACCTTTTAAACAATGGTCATCAGATTAAAGATATTTAAAACCAGTGTAAGAAAAAATCCCTGACGACCATTTACTTTTCGAGGGACAATATGTAGAATGTATATGTATGATTTGAGACCATTACCGGTATGAAGCCCATGGAACTCACAGATGCCCAAAAAAAGGTAATAGTAGCATGTGATACTTGAGAGACCACCAATACCATACCCCATTCCAAACAATTTTCCAAAGTGCATTGTTGGAAAGCTGGAAAATTATTTTTGAGAGAATGGTATGGCTAGGGAAGAATAATACATTGTTTGTGTGAAAATTTACTTCTATCTGGCATAAACCTTTTCTGTAAGGGTGATGGAAACATGATGACCCTAAGGATACTGTTCCTACGCTGTCCATCAGTGACTGATGTCCATCAGTCTACAGTTTATTCTGATTTTGGTTTAGGTGCTCACATGGCACTGGCCTAAATAATTCTTCTTCAAAACAGCCTGTTTAACATTACTTTTGGCCATGATAGGGGACCATAAACGATGTTGTGCAAGTATAGCTTTTTTTGTTGACCAGGACAGAGCAGTACAAAAGTGACCAAAATATGACTCAAGATGTACCTCATAGATTGCTCCTGAATTCAGGGTGCCTCTTATACGTGGGGTGTACCTAATATGTGAGGTATTAAAGTACTTAATAATCAGTGCAGTGTTGTCGTAGAAATTGGCATAGGCTAATGACAAGCAGTTTATGTGTGGATCATTTTAACTCACGAGGTGCTGAGGAAGGCTATGGCTGAGGTGTAAGTAAATGACTTTCCAATAGTGGTGCTGATGGCAGCCTCTTGTTGCCATAAGGACACTCCCTTCATAAACACTGCAGCTGTGCATGCCACCAACATGGAGGGCGCCACTGCAGCTTGGGCTTGGTATATGATGGGCCCAGATATTAGCTTAGCATGTGTGTAATCAATTACTGACCCAGCAAAAGGGGCACACAACAGGGCACCCAATAACGACCATGCCTGAAGGTCAGTGTAGAAACTAACTGCAAATAGAAGGAAAGGACATAGTATCATTATGAAGAACTGCCACAGACATTTATTCAATGTCCATAACTATTTTTCACCAATTACTTACTCCAGAACTTATTTGAGACCAGTGATTATACATACCGTGTCACTTAAACAAAATGGTATATACTTTTGGGGGATCCTTCAATGACAGCACTGTTCCTTACATTTTGTCACTGTTGCAATGGTATATAAATAGAACATTGCTTACCTTTATCTTTGTCACCATTTGTGATCTGGGTGATCCACTTATTGTGGCTGTTGGTGTGCATCTGCCAACAGACATGGATCACAGAAAACCATACCACAAAGAGTACATAGATAGGGCTAAATATGCACATCTTTAATATTCTCTTGACCTCTTTGCATTTCACCGGCAGGTCTGCATACAATTAGAAAAGTACCATGATACACCATCCCTGCACATAAGGTTCAGGCTTGGTTCATGCCAGACATTTTGAGCACACTCACAGCTAAATTATGACAGATTTTGTGCAGTTCTATAGCTTATAATCTTCACCTATAAAGAGCCATCCCAGCTTTAGCTGACCCTGTATGGCAAATTCATACTGATAAATTATATCCCCCCCCCTGATCATTTTACAATAGAATTTATACAGCAAGCATTGGCAAGGTCTGATTTGATTATACATCGATAGAGTCGATTAAGACTTTCTTAGATATAGCCTTAAATCTATCCACGTCTCTCACAATTCTAGTGTTAGTTTCTAGATTGTTCCAGATTTGAGCGCATAGACATTCCGGTGACTTGGCATATGCTGTACAGTTGATTTTTTCATAATTTAATACATGTGCGCTAGAAAATCTAGTAATTCTTACATTAGGTTTGATATACTTTTTCATTGTAGATCTTTTAAAAGCTAGCATTTTAATATGATGATGTTTTCTAGCCTCTAACATGGGAGTACCAGTTTCTCTATGGACAAAATTGGTTGGAGTCAGTAGGTGAACGTCTAAGCAGGTTTTTAAACATTTGTTTTGTAGTCGTTGTAGTTCTAATAGTAGGCCAGCTTTAGCTCCATTGTACAATATATCACAATAATCAATGATAGGGATAATATCCATCTCATACATTCTTATTCTTGCAGTGGTTGACAAATATTTTCTGGTTTTATACAAGATTAATGATTTAAAGCGAGCATTTTTTATAACATTTCTTAAGTACATATTAAAATTCAATTCTTGGTCCAAAGTTACCCCTAGATATTTGTATGATGAGACATTCATTAGTGTTTTTCCATTCAGGACAATTTTAGGCTTCTGTATCCTTTTAAATTTAGTTGAAGAAGCAAAGGTCATAATTTTTGTTTTCGATTCATTCATTGTTAATTTGTTAGCCGATGACCAAAGAGAAAAGGTATTTAGGGCAGTTGTGAGTTCATTTAATAATAAATCAATGTTTTTTCCTGATACATATAGGACTGAGTCGTCCGCATATAGCAGAGTTTTATGTATATCATTTTCAGAAATGCAGTCATTAATATATAATAAAAAGAACAAAGGACCCAAAATTGAACCCTGAGGTACTCCACATGTCAAATTAGCCTTTTCAGAACGGATATGGTTAGCTATAGAACATTGTTGTCTCCTGGACAAATAATTTTCAATCAAAGTCAGATTTATATTTCTAATTCCATATTGCTCAAGTTTATATAATAATATTAAATGGTTTACTGAATCAAATGCCTTTTATATCTATAAAAGCCACAATTGTTATGTTACCATTATTTCTATTTTTTAATACATCATCAACCAATACCGATATAGAGTCTAGCGTAGATTTACATTTTTGATAGCCACCTTGAATTTTTGATAAAATATTGTATCTGTCTAGGTGATAACTTACTTTATTATGAATGAGTCTCTCTAGTACTTTGCCTGGAACAGGTAGAACAGTAATTGGCCTGAGATTAGATACATTGGACGGATCGGCACCTTTTGGTAGAAGAGTTACAGTAGCAATTTTCCAGCTATCTGGTATTAAACCAGTATTAGTAATCAGATTAATAATTTTAATAAATTTCTGAGGAAACTTCAGCATTGACTTCTTAAATATATCAGTAGATAAATAGTCTATGGCTGAAGATTTAGATACATCTATATTCAATAATTTCTTCGTCAGTGAAGTTCATATCTGCCATATCCACCTCACAGCGAGTACCTTTAAAATTAAATATAGTGTTGTGTTGCTCAGCAAGTCTGGGTCCTATCTCCGCAAAAAAGTTATTAATGTAAGTAGATCATTCATCGAGATTACCTGGCCATTTTCATCTGTTAACATAATAGATTTATTTGTATTTTTATTTGAAGGGAAAATTTCTTTCATCGTACTCCAAAATCTTTTTGTATCATTTTTGAAGATCTCTGATAAATTGGAATAATATGTCTCCTTGGCATGTTCAATCTCTCGATTCACTACATTTCGACACTCTCTGGCTCTATGCCAAGAGATAATATCCATACGTTGCCTTGCTAACTTTAGTAACATATTCTTGTCGTTAATTCTTTCAAGAAGTTCATTGGACATCCATGGGCTGGGCTTGTCGACAACTTTGAAACCTTTTACAGGACATTGCAAATCTAGCATTCTTTTTATCATATTTTCTAATATATCCCAGCATATAGATGGATCATTAGTCTGATTAAAGAGGTCCCAATTACAATTTTCCAAGTCTGTGTAAAATCTTTCTATGTCAAGCTTATTATATGATCTGCCCAGGAAGATTCTGTAATTCTTCTTTACATGTATTTGAAACTTCTGTACATATACCGGTAAGTGGTCAGATAAATGTATATTAAGTGGACCACTAGAGGTGATATTATCACAGTTTGAAAAAATAAGGTCTATGCATGTATTAGTACCCGATGTGGTTGTAACCTCATTTACCAGCTGAACCAAATGAAAATGATCAAAGGTTTCTATGAGGAGCTGCTTATCTGGTGTATTAGATAATATATTTACCTATCTAAGTTTTCAATTTGTAGGAGTAAAGCGCGTATGGTGTTACAAAATTCCATAAGATTACCAGAAGGTAGTCTATATATATTACAGACAATACACTTTTTATTAGCTCCTTTGGCTGATAGTAACCATTGGATTTCAATATTTTCATTTGTTCTATTTAGATTTTTGAACTTGTCTATTGAACACGACAGGCCCTCATCAACATATGCACATAGTCCACCTCCTCTATAGACACTGATTCTGTCCTGGCGAAAAAGGTTATATCTTGGAAAACTATACAAATTACTACAGTCCAACTGGTTCAACCATGTCTCAGAAAATAGTATAATATCTATGTGGCAATCATCTAGTTCTTCTTTGATTTTTGTAAACTTATTTCTTACACTCCTGGCATTCATATGCACTACCGAGAAACCTTTTTTGAATTTTTCTTTCAACGACATGTTAGATATAGAGAGACATTAATCAGTGTGACTTTCGCATGTATACATTTTCCATCATTATATGTCTTCAATCTCTTTGCCAATATATTTTTATACACGATCATAAACCCCATATCAGAGAAATAAAAAATTTCATTCCCCCCTCCCACCATGGGCTGACAGCTCTTGTGGCTACCCAAGTATGCAAACATTGAGTTTTCGCAGTTAGGTTTCAGAGGCTATATGCACATACAATTCATTTAATATATGGAAACCATGTTTGAAAATTATTAAAGGTAAACAATCCCGTAGATTTGTATGTTCAGCTCTTAAAGGTCAGCATTCCCATACTGTCTATACATTTATATAGTACATATACCGGTACATCATTGTAATACAGTCTATAATTATAAGTCTATTCCTCATCTGGGTTGGGTGCGTTCCGGTCAGCCTCGTTGATCAGTTGTGTACGTATTCTTTGTAGAATCTGACCCATAAGGTTTTCTCCCTTGATGTTTCCAGATGTACATTGGTTAGACTGTCCAAAATACATTTTCACACCCCAAATGGGGTGGAAGCTAGCTTCATATAAGTTTTTATCCTTAGTGGAGACTAGATAGTTCCTCATACAGTCTATGGAGAACTTTTCATTGTTGATTTCTTGCATAATTGACTCGGCCTTTTTATTCCGGCCCTCACGACATGCCAGTTGGGAAGTTTTACCTGATTTGGATTGAACAGCTCAAATCCAAATTGGGTACGATATACCACTATGAGTCCAGGACCAAGGTCTAATGGGCTATGACACAATGGGGACCAAGCGGCAGCCGCAGCAAGTGCCCATTCGAGTCGTGTCAGCTCTCACTCACTGGGGCAAAGATCTTCGATACGAAGCCTCGGTTCGCCAGGCACATTGTGGAGCACCATATGCACCATAAGCCCTTGATGAGGTGTGTCCCTGGAGACCGCCCCAGCAAGCTGTGTGACGGCACCTTCGTGACCAACCGGCACCGGGACCTGGCTCTGCATCTGCAGAAAGCCCACGGTACCGGCCTGGAAAAGACACGGAAGCGTGCGGTAAAGTGCTTCAACGAGCTCCTGGTGAAGTGGGCTACGTTGACCGTCAATGATGTGCGAGAGCAGGCGTTTGAACCCGAGTTCTGCGCCTGGAGGAGTGGTAATATTACCACTTATTTTGCAGTAAACCCCTCAAGTACTAAATTCGGAATGCCCACCAAGGTGCATCTGAAGGTCAAGAAGTGGCGGGGTGACGACAAACGAGAGAAGGGAAAGCAGGCTTGTTTGAAGGGAACTGCTGGGGTTTTGGCTCCGTACACAACCACCTCCAAACGGACCCGCGCAGACCGATCCATAAGCCCGGTGGGCAATAGGGATCAGCCCAGACCAGCTAATCCAGCTGATCGTCGCCAGTCGGGACAACAAGTCTCAGCTTTCGATATGCCTGGCAACCAGACCCATCGGGTGGTCAGCCAGGCACCACCACCACCACCACAGTGCCCCCCGGGTGAAGCCACTGGAAGTCAGGATGACTGGAGTACCTTCTTCGGTGCCCCATCCGGCCACAGTGCATGAGAGGGTTCCTCCAGTAAACAGCGCCAGGCTTATGATGAGTACACGGCGAAGTTCCCTGCCAGATCCAGAACGACCTGATGGGTGAGTGGCAGTCCTTGCATCGCCAGAAGTCAATCGACTACTGGCGAACCATGACTGAAGCCACCTTCAATCTGGTCTATAAGATCCAGAAGAGGGAGGAAGACAAAATTAAGGAGCAGGAGATAAAGCGGGTCGAGGAGGCCTATAAATCCTGCAGGGAGAAACAGAGGGAAGCCAAGAAGCTTAAGGAGTTCCACGCTGCTGATAACTTAAAGTACATCAATAGGTACAAGGAGGCAGACTTGAAGTTCTTCCTCTGCTTTGGCAAGCACCTGGATGACTGGGACCGCACCGCGTCGTTTCTAGTCATCCCTTCGGGTGCCAAACCCGAGGCAGCGGGGGACAGCCCCTCTGAGGGCATGGGTGCCCTGAGTTTACTCAGTGACCCTAGCACCAAAGCCCTTAAGCTCCTTACTAAAGGCAGCAGCAGCTCGGCTCCCGTATCTAACCCAGAGCCAGCTGAGAAGATGGACACTGACGACGAGTCTGAGGACTTGTAAGTGTCCATCTGCCGGCTTCCCCTCATTAGTACCTGAGGGTAAAGGCATATGATATGCCAGAGATTAATTTCTCGGGGGACTACTTGGATCCGACAGACTGGAATGACGACCTGCAGCCAAGATGGACGCCACCCGAACCACTCATGGATTACCACACAAACAGCGGGCTCCATCTTCCCATCCTCACCAGGGCACTACATACAGCAACGTGCCACCACTCGTTTGTCGCCGTATGGAGCTGCAGAAACCAGTCATTCCAGGTTCGCCGTAAGTTTAGTTTTATTGTAAGGGTGATCCTGCTACTCCGGTAGGACACCTCTTAAAGGCATATTTCTATGTATAGTATAATTTTCTATAAACTATATCTTTATATAAACTGAACATAAAAAAAAAATTTCGGGTTACCTCACCTCTCGGGTCATTGATATTTCATATTGTATATACTACTACACCATGTAATCTCCATAATAACAATATACATTTAAACACGTCATAACTATAATAACTTTGTAACACTGTTACTCATACATTCCACCATAGGTTGACGGTGCATAAGGCACCACCTCCTATTCATGTTATTATTTAGTTACTTCGGATTATATGTGACGATGCCTATTATTATGTATATTATTTATAATGCCCCTTAATGTCATACACTTTGTACAACATTGTTATAATAGACTTACCTATGTATATACTGTTATATAACTTTAACAATAGGTATTTTTTAACACCTACCCTAGGTAAAGTCTAGGGGGGGTGATGTAGGGGCCGGAATCGTTGTATATATATTAGTGCGCTTCATCCGGGAGATGTGTTCGTGTGGTGCTCATTCCTTCTATGCCAACCAGGCGTCGCTTTGCGGTACCCGTTGGGTACAAGAGGGGGCAGCACCACGCCTCGCGTCCAGCTCCTACTAAGGAGCTGGATGAACCGCAGAAGGGGACTGGACATAGTCCAGTCCAGACGTGTGTTTACTTAGCTATTAAAGGCCTACCCGAGTGGTAGGAAGTCTGGGGCTTTGCCCAACCCGAACTCCTCGTGTTGTGTTGGTATCTCTAGTGTTAAGCGAGCCAAAGAGCCACCCAACATATAAGTCGAAACGAACCGTTACAGTATTAAATGGTAAATATCAAGCCCCATGTTTGCTTTCTAGGATTTGCTCAAGTTGGAAGTGCACGTTATAAGTATGGTGCTTATCAGTGGGGTATTATATCATTGTCTACATTGTTTAAAAGCAGTTGAGAGAATGTTGGGACTATTTCTAAATTGAAGAGATGAATGAATCATAGCAAAATAACCCCAAGTATTACAAGTATTTTTGTGCTATATATATTCAAAACTTCATGTTTGATTTACTGGTATGTTATATTAATTGAAGAGTTTTTAGTTTTTTAATGATATATGAACCTGTACAACTGGATTCATATGTAACCCTCTGAGAGGTTGCCTTTCCCCCAGACTACCACAGTAAGGAATCCATTGGTGATTGTTAGTGACATTGATTGCTTGCTAATAATGATTTCTACCTAGCAAGAATTAATTCACTTGTTTTTTGCCAAGCAATGCAGGCTTACCTGGTAACTCAGTCTCAGCTATACCGAATTATCAACCAAATTTCTCCCCTTCACTGCTGATTTCTTGGGGGGGACTGGCACTCAACAGATGAGTGCAGGATGGTTACTGAAGGAGGTCAGAAGTCACAGGGGACAACCCCCAGTGCTTCGTGTGCTGACTTAATCTCGGTCCTGTTGGAAGGGACTGCAGTGGAGCGTGACCCCAAGTGGATCCGGCTACTAGAGCGCCACAAAGCCGCTTTCCAGGAGGGGGACGATGATATGGGTCATACAGACGTGGTGTCGCATGCAATCAATACGGGAGACGCGGCCCCCATAAAAATGGCACCCCGGCGGTTAGCGCCCCATAGGCGAGAAGTGGTTGACCAAGAGGTGGATAA
This sequence comes from Acholoe squamosa, assembly GCA_949317995.1. NCBI lineage: Eukaryota > Metazoa > Annelida > Polychaeta > Phyllodocida > Polynoidae > Acholoe > Acholoe squamosa. The sequence continues at coordinate 46,000,293 of OX439050.1, forward strand.
GATGCTCCAGCAAGGGGTGATTGAGCCTGCTACAGGACCGTGAGCGAGCCCCGTGGTCCTGGTTAAGAAGAAGGATGGCCGGGTTCAGTTTTGCCGGAGGTTGAATGCCGTTACAGTGAAAGACGCCTACCCCCTACCTCGAATTGATGATTCGTTGGATTCAATGTTGGGTGCCCCTTGGTTCAGTACCATTGACTTGGCTTCAGGCTACTGGCAAGTTTCCATGGAGGAGGAGTCAAAACCAAAGACTGCGTGGCCTCTTCCAGTTTAGGGTGATGCCCCCCGGGCTCTGTAATGCCCCGGGGACGTTCAAGAGGCTCATGGAGATCGTCATGCGCAGGCTCCAATGGGCGGTGTGCCTCATATACTTGGATGACATCATATACTTGGATGACATCACAGGTCCCTGGAGGAACATGCGGAGCAGCAGGAACTGGTCTTGGGACGCCTACAAGAGGCTAGTCTAAAGATAAAGGCTTCCAAATGCCAGTTGGTAAGAGAGCAGGTGAGCTTTCTGGGCCACCAGGTCAACAAAACAGGCATCAGCACTGATCCAGAGAAGATCGCGGCAGTGCCGATATCAGTGACGTAGGTACGCTCTTTCCTTGGGTTTGTTTGGTTATTATCGCAGCTTTGTACCAGGGTTTGCTTCAATTGCTAAGCTGCTGTCGGAGCTGACCGAGAAGAATAAGAAATTCCGCTGGGACCGGGAATGCACGGAGGCCTTCCAGACCCTTAAAGACAAGCTAGTTAGTACTCCCGTCCTGGCCTACCCAATGGTTGAAGGGCGCCTTCTCCTGGATACAGATGCTACTAATCTGGGCTTGGGCGTGGTACTGACTCAGGTGCAGGACAATCAGGAGCAACCATTGGCGTATGCAAGCCGCACTTTGAGTCGTTGCGAGAGAAACTATTGCGTGACGCGACGAGAGCTGCTGGCGGTAGTTTTCACAGTCAAAATGTTCCGGCATTATCTGGTGGGGCGCCCGGTGCGGATACGGACCAACCACGCTGCCCTTAAGTGGCTGGCCAGTTTCAAGGAGCCAGAGGGACAGGTGGCGAGGTGGTTGCAGTTATTGGAAACGTTCGACCACGTTATAGAGCATCGCCCCAGGAGGGATCATGGCAACGCAGATGGCCTTTCTCGGAGGCCCTGTAGTCAGTGCGGTATGGGGGAACCCATGAGATCCCTGCTGTTCGAGGACCTCTCTGGGGGAGCTGGGGCGGCAGTTGAATCATTGTCCAAGTGTCGGGTTGTCACTCGAAGTGAGGCTGCCGTGGATAGGGCTACGGAAGAGAGGAAGGTCGAGAGGGAAAGCCCTGTGGCGGAAGCGGAGCCCTGAATATATCAAAGGGGTATATTTGGGTATAAAGTACTGAGTTGGCATAGTGGCAGCCATGTTTGAAATTTCTGTGTTTTATACTTGAAGTGATCAGTTGCTTATAATCATTTTGTAATCAAAATTTAATACTGAATCTGATGGTGTATGTGAAGTTGTAGGAGGTTGATTTGTCGCTTGGTATTCATTAAATTGATTACCGTAATCTCCCGCGTATAAGGCGCGTCTTCTACACCAAACAAAATGCTGCTGGGTCTTATACGCGGGAGGGTAATTGCCTTGAGTTGGGGGTGCGCCTTATACGCAGGTTTTTCCAACATCTCAATTGGGAGACTGATTGATGTGGCCAAGGAAAACACCCCAAAATCAGTAGCTAACCTTTATATATATCAATCTAATATTAATTATGAGTTCATAACATGCCGACCGTGTGCCATTGACAGCTTGAACTCATAGAGCCAGCACCGCAGTTAATCTATCCAATGGATAACTAAAAATGTAACAGCCTGTCTAAGTTGGGTTACCACAGTGAGAGAAGCGCCTTCTATGTCAAACAGCCCCCCTGTGAGTTGGGGGGGCGCCTTCTACGTGGGTTTTTCCAGAAATCGATCCAGAAGAGGTAGGTGCGCCTTCTACACGAAAAGGCATTCTCTGAGTTGGGGGTGCGCCTTCTACGCGAGCTGCGCCTTCTAGGCGGGAGTTTACGGTACATTGCAAATACACTTCAATTATACTTTTTTTTTTGTACAACAGTAATAGGGGAAAATCCACGTTTTTTTGTCCCCAATTCCTTAAGGCTAATGTACAATAGAGCATTCACCAAATGCTCTATCGTAAGAGTATGGAATTCTATAGAAGGGTCAAATTTGTCTATTGCTATTGTTGTTTTTTCTCCTAGAAATTTGTGCACCTCACTGATAGGTATGAAAATCTTGTGTTAGTTGCACAAGATTATTCATGTCCAAATAAGTGTAAACTTAGGTATTCATACACTGCTAGCCTATTGTTCTGTGAAGGACATTTTACAGTATTTATTAGCTGAGCATGCCTTTTTCAGGGCTATCAGAGAAAATAATCAAAAGTGCCTGAGAAAGCAACGTAAAGTGTCACACCTTAGAATGAGGCCAAAGAATATCCTGAATACATATTTCAAAACAGTTAATCTATCCACTGGATACTAAAAATGTAACAGCCTATCTAAGTTGGGTTACCACAGTGAGTAGACTACAGTGAGAGGAGCTATTCTTATAAGCTCTAGTAAAAAGATGACAGAAAAAAAAACAGAAAGTGCTATACCTTATGGCTCATAATTGCGAAACCTTTCATTTTCACCCAGAAGGGGGTCTTTTGAGAAGTATTTTACCATACAAAAGCCACTTTGGCCAAATATTGTAAAGGTCTTGATCCAAACATTTGCAAAGTTAGGAATCTTAAATCAGAAATCTGTAACCCTAATGACCAGCCAAAGTTATCATGTCTATATTATGTCAGTAGGATGTCTAGCAACATATGATACATTGCTTCTACATGTACCATGTTATGGCTGCGGTAATATGTATTCTATGCATGTATTAACATAGAATGTATTGGCAATGTGTCTGGGAGATGATTTTCTTCATTTCTATAGTACATTTGTGCATGTATCCCACTTATTAGATACTTCATTCAGTATTCAAAGAAATGCCTGTAAACGTGGTGAAGTGACAAAAACGCTCTTATAAGGTATTCTTATGATACAAAATCTTTCAAATGCTCTCAAAGTTCAGAAACTGACTCAAAACTATTGATTTTTGTGATTTTATATGGGGCAACATATGCACTCTCCTATGGTAGGTATCATTTAGGCTTTGCTACACTCCCTATTTTAAATCTGGTCATTCAAGTGTCTCAGAAAGCTATCATCCGTTGCCAGGAAAATTAGTCTCAATTAGCAATGATTGCTCATCTATTAGGTTATTCCCACCTCTTATCATTTTCCTATTGCATGTTTTTCTTTATGGGATGTGAAGACCTATATGTAATATTCCCCCAAGTAAAAAAAAAACATCTAATAGAAATGGAAAAATATGTGATACAGTTAGATTTGGCTCTTACACAGGCTTGGTTAAGGGATTCTACATTTATCAGCTATTTCAGAATAGGATCAAGTTAAGTTCAATAGGAAAGGGTAAATTACATGTGGTACATGTCATGCGCAAATCACCAATCGGCACAATTTGCAAACAGCGCAGCGCAATTTGCAAATTGGGCAACATCGGCGCCGCGCAAACCTCCAATTTTGCACAAAGCACCAATATCAGTGTATTGGCGAGCAGGTCTGACATGTCTGAGATATTTTATATATATAAAGTGATAAAGATGTGTATGCTCATACAATCTGTTGGCAAACATAAATACTCATCTCCCAAATATGCAAGAGAAATGAATTTAAGGAAATCTCTATAAACTTTATTGAAAACTCGCACCATTTGTGCATGGCACAAAGCGAAATTGGCAATCGGCGCAGATTGGCGAAATGCGCCTAACAGTACACACAGCTATTGTCACTCTGTAAAGCTGGGTTATAAAGTGATTATCCGTTGCCAAGCATAAAATTTTGTAAATGAGCACTGCTTGCCCAGCCATACTTGTTCATGTAATGCCATACCTTTACCTTTATAACATGTTATAACCCTTAGTACACTTGCAATTCTTGCCTAAGGTCATTAGTTAAATATCAATAGCACAGGATATATGACAGGATGAGTAGTATCAGCCGTTGCCAGGAAAAACTACACAAAATCCTCATCATGCCTTTCAATTTGGCCTACTGCTAACTATATTAAACGGTTCTGCTCAATCATCTTTTATTACATATAACCACATAGTTAGTGATCCTGGGGGCATAGTAGATTATGCTGAATCATTTATTCTTACAAATCTGGGGGGGGGTTGATTATGATCAGCCGTTGCTAGGAAATATTACACAAATTAGTACTCTGGCCTACTGAATATGCCTCAGCATATGATGACTTATTACACGACTTCTGTGATTTTGGGTGCTTTTTCTGGATATTCCCATGCACATATCTATCGATATTGCACACCATGATGCATGCAGCATGACTTTTGTAAGGAGGCATGTTATCCGTGGATAACATGCCTCCTTACATGTCATATGTTACATGTTAAAACCTACGAAATTTTTCATTGCCAGGGTAGGGGTCAAACCTGCAGTCTCAGATCCCAAATCCAACTCCCTATACAGTGCGCCACAGGGACTGACGAGAAGTGGTTGGCTATAACCAGGTCTCTATGATATAAAGCCACCCAGCAGTAGTGTAGTGTGAACGCGTCCAGCACCTTGACCCATAACCAGGCCAGTCGCGCACAGTAGCAAACCAACGTCTGCCAGGCGCCGAAGTGTGAGACCCAGTGGTCTAGTGGGTAGCGCATTGCGCTCAGCTGCTACAGGTAGGCGGGACGAGGCCCGGTCCGGGCGTATATTATTTTTTCGCTGTAGCTGCCCGCGTCGACTGTGGGACGGGTTCAGTTAGAATTACACCACAGTGGTCAGAGCTGCCTGTCCCATAGCTACATACCATATTTCCCCGTTTATACGCCCAGGCTTGTATTAGTACTGCCTACTACATAAACCTCCTTACTAAGTGGCAAATTGACCAGGCCTTAACACTAGGATATACAGTACTGCTGGACGTGTTCAAACCAAACCAACGACTGCTGGGTGCCGAGGTGTATGTACCGATCATGTACACACACTATGCCTGGCTTCGAGTCACGGGGAAGGGGAACAATTTTTGTTTTCAACTTGAATTTATTGATATTCTATTGATTATCTATTGATATCGTGTAATAAAATAAGTAGGTAATGGATATGTCATGACTTGTGACTGATATCCAACAATAACATGCAACGAGGGGGGGGGGGGCGAAGCTTCATGACATATCCATTAGTTACTTGTTCACTAATCAATAACCTACAACATTCCAGTCATATATATTATTAGTGAAAATAATGATAAATGTTATATATTTCATACAGAATTTTAATTTCCTACAGTTATCAGTTATCTTTTCAGGAATTATTGTGAAAATGTGTTATTTTATGCCTTTTGAGACCTCTCAGATACTTAGTGTTGGTCGAACAATGGTAAAACCATATATACCAGCAAAGATTTTTCTCATACTCAGCCAGGGAAATGTCTAAAAAGTGAATCCATGCAATACATAAAGAACTAGGACACATAGAAGGGCTAATCTAAAAATCAAAACGTTTGGTAAGGATGAGCCTTATAACGCAGCTTAAAGATGTAAAGTCTACATAACAAAACAATTATATCCAAGGATTTTGATGGGTGACGAAAATGTGAATGCCCTTCCAAGTAAAGCTATCACAGTCCCTTTTATTCAATAGGGAATTAGATCATATTCCCCCCCCCCCAAAAAAAAAAAAGAAAGAAAATGTGTGTACTCACCACCACCTTGAGGTCCCTCTGGATTAGACTAAACCTAGTCCCAAATGGTCACTTGATTTTCAGATTGTCACTAACATTGCCCCTGTTGTGTAAAAATTTATCCTCGCTAGGGACATTTTGCTGAAAACAGACTCCTGTTAGAGACATTTTAGTATAGAAATAAAACTAGACCATTGCTAGGGACTTTCTGCGCAAAAAGCACCTTTGCCAGCCACAGGCATTTGTAAAGATAGGAAATGCCCCCGGGCTGTTCTGCATTTCTTTTGTCTCCCTATAATGATATACTGATAATGACCATCTATAATGATGATGGAACTATTCCTAATTAGCAGGTATTTGTTACCACATGTGACCCATCAAGGGAGAACACCCCTCCACAGGGGATTTTTAATTCCCCATTTGGCCACCAGGGGGCATTGGAGGGCAAAACTCTAAAATCATTATAAAATTACATTAAGCTAATTTTTGATGCAGAATTCAATGGTTTCATTTAAAATGCATCATTTTCGTTAGATATGGCCCATAATTGGATGGTAAAATGAACATTTTTCATGAGAAATCAACCTATATGCCTGTTCCTGGTTGCCATGGCAACCATTCCAATAATCAAAATTTGCAGATTTTTATGCCAATTTTTGGGGATACTCACCAAAAACCCAAAACTGAAAACAGAAATGGAAGATTCTATCTAGATCAAAATCTATGATAAAAATCAGCATATTATTATAAATTTTTGATGAAAAAGGCTGATTTATTGTGTTTTTAGACATTATTATGGTTTCTAATATATTTAGAGCTTAATCATCAATTTCAGATATGAATAACGCCTATGTTCAAGGAGGGGTTCTGACATAACTACTAGGAATATTTAACCCAATGATGTCTCATTTTAAAGATCTTGAGATCAGTGATGCCACTTTTCCTGGTTTACCAGGAATTCCTGGTTTTCATTCAAAGAATCCTGTATTAAATCATGTTAAATTCCTGGGATTATGTGTCCAAAAGTACAGTTTTCCTGGTTTTTGTCAGCCAGTGAGTGGCATCTCTCTGAGATGAACTTTGATAATGAATTTCCCTGCAGAGGGGTGTTTTTGCTTGCCTGACCACACATGTCTCAGCCAACCTATCCGCCTGAAGGTGTCCACAACGTCACTTTGATTTAGAATTATTGGCCAGCAGAAAATCCAAAATCATTCCTTTTATCAAGGGACAGCATAAGGTTTTTCTTTAGGAAAATTACTTCAGTTTGTGTGTTTAATGGGGGGGAGGAGGAAAATGTTGCAATACATCATTAGAGCAGAGCTACGATCACATGGAACAAATACAGTCAAGTCTTGACATATCGGTCTTCAATAAGTCGGTTGATTCACTTACCAGCCAGTTATACCACCAAACCAATCTGGCCCCTGCTCGACCACTAGTGTGAGCCGTCTCTGGTAAGCAGTGTTTATGGGTAAAAGTAGGTCTGGCCACTGGTTGCTGTAGTGGTAAAATGTAGGCGGGTACCGTGCGTAGTAATATTCACCCAGGAAATGGGGACCCACGATCCCCAAACACAAGAGAGGGAGTTCCCTAGAATCCCGACCAGATGAGACTGCCACCAACCAGATGTAACTATAGCAATTATATTCTATTGTAATTATGATTCAGAATTATGGTTCAGAGAACCAGCCAATGCATGCACCTGGCAGTACTCCTTACCAAGTCCTTACTATTTCAAGTTCCAGTTTAATAACCTGTTTATGGCACAGCTCTCTGAACAATTCTAGTAAATAAAATATTTTATGCTGTTATGGTGAACTTTTTATCACAAGATAATGTATATTTAAGCACAACATTAAAAACATTGAATTGCATGTACCGAAAATTGTTGTAAAATGGTAACACAGCGTTGTACAAACTCTCAGTAGGCAGCCCTTGGGGCAAAGAATAGAAATATGAATAGAAACCCAGTGAAGGAGGACACATTAACTTTGTTTTGAAAAAAGGGTTAGTTTGCAGCGTAAAAAGGCAACAGTTTGTTTTGAAAGAGGGGAAATGTTTGTTGAAAAGATACCAATGTAGAAGGAATTAAGTCTATGCCGAACTAGCGAAGGAGATGTGTTAAACAGATTCGTGGTTGTAGCATGTGGACTGATTGAAATTTAATACGATAGGGGGCAGCACAGTGATAGTTCTCACATACCCTTCATGGGGAGTCACAGGCACTCGCCTAATCACCCGGGCCTAATCAGCATACCTATCCATACCTATACGACCCTTTCATCAGCTTAGATACAGCAGATGGTGCTAGTGGCGACCATGCCACTTTACTACTCCTACAGGGGCATGGCTGGTTTTGACTCCACTGCCTGTAATAGACCCACATGTTTGTAATGGTCTGCATGTTGTTTGGCTTGGCATATCCTTTAAATGTTGATAGTGACTATAACCACACTATTTCTCTGTGTGCAGCTTGGATTTCTAAGACTTGGACCTCTAATTTACATTACAAATTGGCATTTTAGTGAGGGGTGTCTGTGCACGAAGGGTAAACCTATGGAGCCCTAGGAGTAGATCACATGTAGGTCAATTCTCATGAAAATGGAGCACATGGCCGAGGAGGAGAAAAAATCTGAACTGCTCAGATGTTTTGTATTTTTTGTGGGCTGAAAGGCAGCATATAATCTTAATTACTCAGAAAATTGGGAACACTAACTATGAAAATTAAAGATTTTATGACAGTTTTTGGAAGAAAACTGGTGGACCTACGTACGGTGATGAATCTTGCATATGAACAAATTACATGGGTTGCTATAAAATAGAATTATTTGCAAGAAAACTGATATATTTTGTTCATACAGTCATAACAACATGTTGGCTAGTGGTCTTTATCATTTATATCTATGATAAGAATAGATTATGCTGCAATTAATTATACCCACTTATGGAGCTGGACCTACGTATGGTGATGTACCTACGTACGGTGATGTCTATGCATTGCAGTCATTATCTTCACAAATTTATTGATTTCTGGTATTGTAACTGGTCCATAGTATTCATCCTTAGTCAATTGAAGTATATCAACAGGTTTATCGATAGCATTAGCTATTTCTATCATTCTATAGCATAGGTTTCAATCATGGACCTATGCATGGTGATGTACCTACGTACGGTGATATTTCTATGATTTTTCCCAATAGGTTGCAACGTATTCATCCAGTTATGACAATATTTTGCATGGATATTCCCTGGACCACATATATTAACATGTTATGAAATAATTTACTAAATACTAATTACTCTCCTTTAATCAACGATTCAATGTACCTATGTACGGTGATGCTAAGGGGTACACCACATGCTTGTCAGTCCTATATGTCATTGACATGTGCATGTTAGAAATATTTTATATTAATATTATATTGCCCCCAATTGAGCCATAAAAACTGAGACATCTATATATCCCAAGAGGATTTTCTCCTTGACATTATACTCATTCTAGTGTACCTACGTACGGTTATGCAAATGTTACACAACTACATTTTTCCTTATAAATAACAAGAAAATAATTGAAAATGAGCTCTGATGGTGTCAAAATGTTTGTTTTTCAATTCTCCAATAGTCCATATGAAAAGTGTTATTATGGACCTTATTGTACCTCAAATAAATCACCTAATGTGTTTTACTTTTATTTTTTTAGTTAAAAACCTTTGAAATATCCCCATTTTACCCTGTTATTGGCATAGATTAGGTCACTACATGAGCAAAAGTGGGTACCCATGGTATGATAATGTTAGCAGCAATGTGAGTGTATAAACAATATAGCAGTTAGACCCACTGTTAAGTGTACATGGATGGGGAAAGGTATAGTGAGCCTGTGCTCCATTTTCGTGAGAATTGACCTATGCTTGACATGCCCATGTAAGCAGGGGGGCTAATGGAGCGCCATCTACTGTATTAGCCTGGTAAAACAAATGTATACGCCAAATGTGAAGTGTGTGAATGGATTTCAAAACGGCTACTAAATGTTACTTTGCATTGTATAGATCTGCTTTCTATAAAGAATCCGTTATGCTCTACCCCCTTCAGTACACTGCATTAGCTTACATTGTATGGCTGCCTATAGCAACTTCAATAAGCAACAGACAAAGTCGCAACAGCGATTGCCCAGCAACAGCAGTCTTTACAAAACGGTGAAGTCTTAAAAGGTTATTTGCATTAGAAATGATGTGGAACACACCCATGGAAACTCACATAGGTAGTAAGATTTGCAACAAAAGTATAATTTAATTTTCGAAATGGTTTGTTTCACGCCGGGTATTATATTCACGTAACCGATGATATATCTACTACTTATGTCAGCACCAGAGTTTCCCCTACAAAATTATAGACAGATTTTATATAAGTATATACAGTTTACAGCTCCTGGCCTTTTAGATGATTTAGAATATGGGGCCACTGCTAATATTATGAACGAGTTTCCTAGTGCCATCATTTTTTTTTAATAATCAACAAAGTCTGGCTGAGCCTTTCTTATCTCAAGCATGTTACAATGTAAGGGAGTGATCATTTTTTTACAACAGGGGGGGCTGGTGGGTTTGAGGGGGGGTCAGAATTTTTTCAACCCCTTGACCGGGGGAGTCAGAATTTTTTCAACACCTCTGATGGGAGGGTCAAAATAATTTCACCTGTTTTCAGTGGAAAACCCCGCGTGTTACTAAAAGCTAAAAGGGGACGTTCATGCACGATTTTTTTCCCTTATGGGGGGGTCGAAAAAAAATTTACCCCCTCGAGAGGGGGGTCGAAATTTTTTTCGTGCATCTGCGCGCAAACCCACCAGCCCCCCTGTTGTTAAAAAATGATCACTCCCGAAGAAGATACGATTGAGATCTTGCACAGTATTACAACTATAGTACACGCATTATATCAACATTATTTTTATATTTACTTGATAGGCTGACAGGAGTACAGTTATCGTCATGGGGCGAGTCTGTGTGACTTAGATATTTACGCTGCTAATCAGGGCCCTAAATGTCATTGATACATTGTCAGATAAAGAACCCAAAACTATTCTTATGCTCTAATGTAAAAAAAAATGATCAATTCTTTATGTAAACCCCTTTAACCTCTAGATACACCTTTATCTGAACTGGTTTAAGCAATGACATAATCATTCTTTTTTGCACTGTAACGCGGCGTAACAAGGTGCATCCTTGCCGAAGCTTTTGCAGAGGATGAGAACTTGTGCCCTGTGCAGCTGACATCTACTTTCCTTGATGATAACCCTTCTTAGTATCTTATTAAGTTTTGTGCAATAATCATACTCATTTTCACTATGAAATTGTAAATGTGAATTCCACTGCCATTGAAACGGAAATGAGAGAAATCTCACCTGAAAACCCATCCTTTATTCATCAACCAGCCCTATAGGGAATCGAGCTTTAAGGCCCTAAACCTTTATTTTGCATTAAATTGGATTAGCCTACATACCAGGGTATTATCAGTAAGATTTTTATATACCAAGTTGATAAGTTGATATGAGCTGATATGCAATGATCTTGAGCAATTATGGACGCTGGCCTTTGAAAGTTTTGCCAACTTAAAAAAAATAAGAATAGATTATGTTGATTTCTCTCTCTCTCTCTCTCTCTCTCTCTCTCTCTCTCTCTCTCTCTCTCTCTCATCCCTTATCTTTTTCTTTTATCCCAATCAGTAATGGAGCATTTGACCATGCTTGGCCTAATATAAGCCGACATTGGCCCAATGTATCCTTGCTACCTGGGTAATAATATGGCACTATATAATATGCGAGGCAACCCTGGATACAAAAATTATCAATAACCTTTTTCAATATTTTTAATTCTGTTCGTTTTACACCTCTTGATTAAAAAAAACAACAAAAAAAAACAAGTGAGTCCGCCAGCCTGATAATGGATGATCAGTCGAACCACATCCGCCCGAGCCGGCGTCGTGAGGAGTGCAGCAATGGTGGGGGTAGGGGTGGGGGTGAAGGGAGGGAGGGGGCGTGGTCTCAGGGAGCTAGGTCATACAGCGCAGTACAAGGAGGTCTGGCTGTAACACTGGGGGGTGGGAGCACACACCTGCCCAGACACCTGGCCACATGAAGGCTATATTAGGCCCATAGTATACATCGGGTCAGAATACAGAACCCACCTGTCAAGGAGAGACCCTGTGTCAGTGCCTGTCTTTGCAGCACATGGAGCAAGACTACATTCTCTACTGGATCGTTACATGTTTCTAGTTGAACCTGAAGTCTATATTTGAACAGTGGGGGAGGGATATAAGAGGAAGTCTCAGTCACGGTAAGGACTCCTTTATACATCCCCCCTGTGTGTCTATAAACTATAGCTGTACATGTAGTAGTAGTGGTCCGGGTATAGTAAAAAAATACCCTAGCCTACGTGTTTATACCTCTTCCTCATATGGCCGTAGAAATTCCCTAGGCGTGGGTTTGATCATGGTATCACAATGCCTGAAGGTATTGAATTATTGAGCCTTGGGTCGATTCGTCCAAAAGGTACCATAGACCAACTATTTTAAGAACAACAGGACTTTGTGGGACAAAGGGGAGGGTTATTGGGGCAATGGACCGGGGCCCCCATGTCACATGTCGATTTTGACCGATGCTTAAATGGTACATACCACTTAGACCCCCATATAAAGCAAGTCAGTTCTAAGAACCTACCATATCCCATGTTGAATTTAAGAAATCCCCCATTTAATGCAGATTTGTGATTATGTGTGTATATATCACAATGGCACATATACACTATACACTCCCGAATCGGTAACATGACGATGATCAGTGTACCTTGGTGACTGGTCCTTAAAGGGTTAAACATGTTATATTAAAAAGAATCATGATGTCACGAACACTCATAGATTCCAGAGATATTTTGAATCATCCAGGTATTTTCGTGCCCCATGGCCATCTCCACTCCTCAGTTATAAATGTAGCCTTGTAAAACAAATTGATACATTGTGCTATTTAAATGTCCATGTGGCCATATATATGCAGACAAGTGTGACTAAGGACTTTTTGGACACTTAAACCTACTTTTTTTTTTATTCTCTTCTTAACTATGAAAAATTTGCTTTTTTTTTTTTTTTTTGGGGGGGGGGGGGGTCATTTTATCACCTATCGTAAATACCTCTAGGCAGATACGTGTATACATAACGATCGGTATTGTCCTTACTGTATCTATTGCAGATCCATGGAATGGCATACTTCCTGGAGGCCCATCCCATCAAGGCTGTGAAATCATAAATCTTCAGCGAACAACAAACATTAGGAGATACATGGATTGGCACACTTTTATAAACCCCAAGTAAAAAAAAAAGAAAGAAAAACTTAAAGGTACCCAATTCAAGATGGCACCTTATCACCAATGCTCCATCACACCATACAGCTGGCCCTTCCTGGTGGGGGCACTATTCCTGCTCCTCCAGGGCTGTTTGTCCCCTGGGGTAGGAGGGGAGGTGTTCAGCTCCATGGCGGCACTTAGGACTCTGGTCAACAACCAGGCGGCTCTACTTTACAACCTGGAGGACTACATTGTACAGGAGGAGAACAGACTGAATCAACTCAGAGGGTATGGCAAAAAAAACATTTATAGGAGAAAAAAGTCATTAATACTTTGCAAATTCATGTTCAGTAATACCGTTAATTTTACTAGAACTGTGCTCTGCAATGTTTTTGCAGGACATAGGCCCTAACTCTACAGAACTTCTGGATTTTCTAGCAGGCTACATACATGCACAATGTACCTGTTCATCCTACTCAGATCTATATATTGAAAGTTTTACACACTGTGAATGGAAGTGTGCATAGGGAATTGGTCAGGGATTAGTCAAAAGGTATATCCAGACACTATCGATTCAGGCTATTGATTTCTGCACACATGCACACATCTCAAACACATCACCGATGGACCCACTGGTGGTGTATTGATATTTCCATTAGCAACCACTTATCTTATTTTATATAATTGATCTCCTCATACAGGTTACCAGGGTAGTGAATATATGTGACTCCTATCCCCGTTAGAACTACATTCACTTCTTATCTGGGCTTCCCTAGCCCACTTAAAAGGGTCTATATCTCTTCTTTCCTATCCCCTCAGGATGTGTGTGGTGCACATATATGCGCGGGCACTGACACATTCCTCTGTGATATTATGTAATGTTGTTCTCACCATAAATATGACCTTAGCTGTCGAAATGGCGTTAAACATCTATTACTCACTCACTCACTACTCACTTCTAATCCATTATGAGCTTATTGTTACCCTCTCATTGTCCACACTGCCCTGCTTCTCTGTGTTATTGTAACTTTAAGCCTTTAAATGTCGCTGCCCAGTGGTCGTCAGGATATTGCAATGAAGTGCTGGGCAGCAGGCTGCAGTCAGGCATCAGGCCAAAAAAATATTTTGTGTTTCCAGTTACATGGCTAAAAATTCTATGGTCGCTAGGTCGGATTTTTTTTTTTTTTAATTTTCTATAGGAAGTATGGGCAGACATATTGAATTCTATGATTTTACAGTAGAAATATGAAAAACATAAGAAATGAGAAGCATATGTAAAGGATATGAATGAATGTTATAAACTGTATACCAGTAGATTAGGGCCTAGATTAGGGGAAAAAAAGTTAATGCTTTAAAATCTCCCAAAAATGTCAAAAAGTCCCCAAATAAAAAAAAATATATTCAGGGTCGGCTCTGTTTTGCTAGGGTCGGTCGGGTAGCCATTGTTTTTGTTCCTTGCCGGGAGAGGTACCACCCTGTTTACACACACTTTTCGTATGGAATCCAACCATGACATGTCGAGATATTAAAAAGAATGCATCCTTAGATAGTCTAAATGATCCCTCCATGTCAAAATTTTTCCATCGTAAGCGAGTCGCGGTCCGGCCATTCCCACCCGCCTCCTTGTCCGACGAAAGTGTGTCAGTGGCCCGGATGTAGATATAGGTCAAGGAAGAAAAACAATGGCTTCACACAGAGCGAACCGGGCCGCGACTGGCGTACGATGGAAAAATCAATAGATTCTTATTTATATTGAAGAAAATGGAGAAAATTAGCACACATTCCTCATCTATAGATTGAATACTTCTTGGATTTTCGATATTATAACATGAAAAGGTTGGATTCAAGACAAAAACTGAGTGGAAACATAGCACTAGGACCTCAGGTTAGAACTTATTTACTTTCGCATTGGATTTCATCACCGTACAGTGTGGCGCTATGGCTAAGGCCTTCGCCTACCACCACTGCGGCCGGGGTTCAATTCTCCTACGAGTTGGCACGATTTTTCACAATGGAAAATGGCTAGATTAACTTTGTATAGCTGCCATAATTTCCAAAAATATTCTAAGTCCAACTTGACCCCACAAAAGTATATACCAAAAATTTCAAAAATGCACAAGGCTGGTATATGCAGAATATAGCATGGATATATCGCATATAAAAACCACCGGAAGTGCCAGAATAGTGGTATAACTACAAATCTACTCACTGGTCAACTACACTCAGGTGCACTGACACTAGATTAACTAATCAGCCAGTGACAGAGTGAAAGCCCAATGGTTTTAGGGCCATAGGTACTAGGTGACTACAGTGTACCTTGCTTACCCATGTTTTGGCTATCCACCTAATATAGGTAGGATCCTATGCAAATCAGCCATGTGTTTTCAGGTTCGTAGTTTGTTGTCACAAAGGAGGTAGTAGTCAAATCTATGTGCAAGAGAGATGGTCATCAATGAGTGGCCAACACTCTTATTTAATACCACACACAACTGAGTATGTGCTTGGAGCTCAGTGGATCGCACGTGATATGTACTGTCCCCATTTGGTAAATTGATTTCTTGAACTTTATTTAGTCACATTTGGTCATATCTATTTCCTAGTATTCGTTCTATCCGATTGCATTAAGCAGTCTCTCATCCTCCACTGCTTAGGTCTCTGCCTGTCTCTGTCTACTTCTCTGTCTGTCTGCCTCTTCTTCCCCCCCCCCTCTCTCTCTCTCTCTCTGTCTCTCTCTCTCTCTGTCTCTCTCTCTCTCTCTCTCTCTCTCTCTCTCTCTCTCTCTCTCTTCCCTCTCTCTCTGTTTCTACATGTTCTATGGTAATGCACTGATGATCCGTTAAATTTCTCTGAATGTGAAGAAAATTTTCATTGAGGTCCCAAGGGATGGTGGATGGAGGCCCTATGATTTTATACCATCATAGGCTTCTGGGGGACCGTTTCATCCTTTGGGGACCAAGCCCCCTGTCACTACTTTTCATGTGCCAGTCTGAAATCCCGGTGTGAAACTTAACAAAGCTTTGCCCTTGCTCTACCTACAGAATGCTGGACAAGATGCGGCAGGACATAGACTACCATAGAGACCCACAGGAGGCTTTGGCATCTGTACAACACCCAGGGTCTGCTTATTCACTCATCCGTGACTGGTCCTTCCTATCAGATATAGTCTATGACAGAAGTTCTAGTGAGGGTAATTTCTAAAGTCTTTTCTTTTGAACGATGATATTTCCTATTGGCAGATTTATTCACTTCGAAATAATTCCCCAAATAGTATTAAACGTGTAAACATGACTTGATGGCAAGCAGCATGGTTATAAAAATAGATTAACATACAATTATGATTCAAAAAATAAGAATGAAATGCATAACGTATTAATTTTGTATAATAGCCGCATCACTGATGTCATTATTGCCTTATCTCTACCCCGTAAACCATACTTGTGCAGAACCCTTTAAAATTCAAAATATTTCTCGTACAAGGATAATACTCTGTTAATCAAAGTGAGTAATGATTGTTCAAGTATGCTAAATTGATCCTTCCTCTGAGAATACCAATGCATGCCTTGGGTAGATAGAAAGATACAAATGGATGTACCATGAGTAAATTATACATTAATTTACTTAGCAATGGAGAACAGAAACTTTGGGGCAGGGTTGTCGTTACCAAACAACAATGACCGTTTGGGAGCCCTCAATTCACTTTTACGACTACAGCGCACTTACAACTTGTCTATTGAGGATTTGGCCTCTGGAAATGTGCGAGGACATATGTCACATAAACCACTGGGAGGAAGGTTAGCACAATGGATTATTCATTTGATATCTGAATATTATCTATAAAATCGTATCAAATAATGGGTGTTTTTTTTAGTAATATGCATGTCCTCATCATGTAGGCCCTTTTCATGGCTGATCATTTTCAGTAGGGCCTAGTAACTTCTCAATATAAATGTATGATTATGACCAAAGTGATAAAGTTGATTTCAGAAGATTTTTATTTGCAAAGTTTATATTTTGATAATACCATATTTACATCTCAGGGACTTCTTTGACATTGGAACGGCAGCTCTAAATAAGCATCTGCCAACCACAGCCCTACCCTGGTTTGAGAAGGCCATGGAGCACCGTCCTTCTGACCTGCCTGAGTCGCACGTTCTCTACCAGATAGGGCAGGTTTACAGCAGGGTAGGTTCATGATGATTCTTACTATTTCTGTGGATGTGGCCCATTGTTTTGTGGTGATGAACTATTCGTTGTCAATTTAGACGGGGTTTAGAACTTATTTCAAAATTATTGAAACAACCCTTAAGGTCAATTCCAAATTAGATAGAATAACATCTATGGCCCTAACAGGGTAGGCACTGTCTGCCCATGATGATAGATTGAAAAAGCTGAGTCGGTCTCTGAGCGTAGCAGTATTTGGCCCAGGGTCCCCCTGGGTCATTGGAGGTGGGTTTCTTGCCAAATTCTCAAATTTGTAATCACCAACTTTGGGGTGTAATCATTCGATAACCTATTGTTAGTTTGAAATCTTTTCAAAAACCATTAAAAGGTTTCAAATCTCATCTATCAGACAACATATTGTCCTTTACGGTGAGTGATATCTTTCTCTATGATTTACGTAAAGAGCTGTTGTACTTATGTCATGTTTTTGGGTGCCATACTGACTGCAAGTCCCTTAATGGGTGTATGGGTCTATGGGTGTGTTGGGTTTTGGCGATGGAATTAATAGCACATGGGTAATCACTGATTAAGACACTTTTTTCAGTAGGCAATGTGTACAGCCTCCAAGCTATACACATAATGCATTGGACGCTTTACACATAACGCATTGAACTCCATGAGGGAGATTTCTGACCGTACGTTAGGGTGTGTGCGATGGCCTAAGCATGCTAAGTAGCTGAAACTAATTGCTTTATTTCTCATGTTTGACATATAAAGGGTTCATGATGACCGTCTATCAATTGCAGAATTAAACACAGAAAGGCGGTGAAACACAAAAACACCAGACAGTATGAACAGAGCTGCTAACACCATGTGGTGACTGTCAACCCAATAGGTCCAGCTGTTCCTATGTAAAACAGGCAAGCAGAAAAGGTTGCCAGTTGCACCTTTCACAGACATCCATTTCTGCTTACCTCCTCACCTCTTGCCAGGACCAGATAAAGACCAGATAAAGCTATGGCTGCACCCAAGGAACAATTCTGTTAACCCCCATATATCTCTTATTAAAAAAAACATAGGAAGGTGACGAAACACGAAACACTGCAAAACGCTCGTGACATCTGTCTACCCACTTGTCAGGGTGGAAGCTGCCATCCTTGATTGCACTACTTATCCAAAACGGCTACCCCGGAAGTTGTCCGCTTTCACGTGGGATGTTCCTGTAGTTTGCCACTCACACTCTATCTGATAGCAACCAGCGAAAGTGACCCAGTGAATAAGAAAACAGTAGAAGTTGTGTGTCAAGTACAGAGTTGCAACGGTAGAAGTTGCAATGCTTTTGGCACGTGGTGGCGCCACTTCTTTGCGTGTGAGCAGCGCCGCAGGCACTGGTGGGGGATAAAGTTGTCACAAACTTCTTCAAATGGAAGATAAACACAACTACATTTCCATTTGGCTTAGGATTGCGCCATCATCGTGATTTTGGCGCCCACCAGAAGTAGATTTATTGGTAAAAACATAGACCAGTTGAAACATACATTACTTTCATTCTCTCACCATAGAGGGCAGCACCAGTAGCACTATTTTCCCGCCTGTACATTGAGGGTCATCGTAAGGTTAGATTCTAACACCCCCACTTAAACTTACGATCGATACATTACTAATGTATGTAACTTTGAATAAAATATCTATTTATGATATATTAATACACACTTATGATCAATACAACTTGTTGATAACACTTGGTTATAAAACATACTTATGATCAATACAAGATGGTTTACATTTATGTACCCATTAGTACACTCAGGAACTTGACAAACCTAGGTTTTGCAACCGGCTTTGTGAAAACATCAGCAATGTTTCCTGCTGTAGGTACATACTCGAGTTTGAGAGTATTATTTTGGACTTCATTTCTCACAAAATTATATCTGATATCAATATGTTTAGACCTTTGATGGTGTACTGGATTTTTTTGGTTGTCCCCATACAAAACAACACTCTTTGTTTGGTTAATACCAGTCATGTCAGTAAAAAATTTGATAAAAAAGTTGTCAGTAAAAAAGTTGATAAAGGAACTTTAAATACCTGTTAGGTAGCAGCTGACAGAGCCATATATTCAGCTTCACAAGTGGATAATGCAACAGTCTGTTGCTTTCTACTTTTGTATGAAATGAGTGGACCATTGTTGGTCAACCTGAATGCATAACCAGTTATGCTCTTTCTGTCATCAGATGCTCCCCAATCGGCATTCCAAAAGCCACTGAGTTCTAACTCAGCATAAGAATTTTGGAATCTTAATCCATAATGAAGTTTACTCTTCATGTACCTCAGTACCTGCTTGGCTCTACCAAGATCAGCTTTGGTGGGATTTACCATATGTTGAGATAGCTTTGTTACAACATAACACAGATCAGGTCTTGTGATTGACATACAATAGATGAGTCTTCCCACAATTTCTCGGTACAGCTTCGCATCAGCTAGCTCTTCAGAATCCTCATCCCTTGGACCCTACATCACAAGGAGTTGATCTGGGTTTACAATCCTCCATTTTGAACCTTTTCAACAACTTTTTTACATATTTGGTTTGGTTCATTTCAATAGATCCATATTCACACTTGAACTCAATACCTAGGAACCAAGATAACTTACCAAGATCCTTCATTTTGAATCTGGTGGACAGAGACTGTTTCACTGTGTTGAGTGTCTTCAATAATAATAATAATAATAATATCATCAACCCAAACTACTACAATAGTTTTGGGAATTTTGTTCAAACTTAGCGTAAACACAAGAATCAGTCTCAGACTTTTGGAAACCTTCCTCCTTCAGGTAGGTGTCCAACATGTTGTTCCCGCTCCTACCACTTTGCTTTAAACCATACAGAGATTTCTTAAGCTTGAAATACAATTTCTCACCATTTTCACCTTTAACCTCATAGCCTTCTGGTTGTTCGATATAAAGTTCACAGTCTATAGGTGCATTCAGATAGGCTGTCTTAACATTCATCTGATGAACAACCATGTCCTCTTGGACGGCTAGTTGCATAAGCATGTGAATCGATGTGATACTGGCAGTGGGTTAAAAAGTCTCATGATAGTCAATATTTGGGACCTGAGAATAACCTTTGGCCACAAACTGGGCCTTGTACTGTTCATCGGCGTTTTGTCCCATTTTCACTGCATACACCCATCAACCCCCCACTGCAGATCTACCCCCAGGTAGTGTGGTGAGTTCAAAAGTGTCATTGTCCTTCAATGCATCCATCTCAATATCCATTGCGTTCTGCCATTTTTGCGCATTGTCAGAGTTCATAGCATCAGTATACATATATATGTATTTGGGATGTGTGACATGTGGTAGAAATACTCAACAGTAGTGGTGACATAATCCTGCAAATAACCAGGTGGGTTACGTCCTTTGTGGGGGATACCTAGCATTGTCCCTATTGTCCTGTAGGTTTTGACCAAGTTCACCACCTATCACATTTTGAGGAACGTCATCAGCTACATGCGGAGCTGGGTAATATTTAGGATATACCTGAGGTGCGGCACACACCAGTTCATCACTATTGTCTGTTACCTCCTAAAGTTGTCAAAGAACTTCACACATCTTAATCTATGTACAGTGTTATGCTTGGGGATATGATACACAAGATATGCTGGGCTAAATTTATCATAACCAACAAAAATACCTTTCTCACCGCAGTCATCCAGCTTCTTCTTCTCCTGTACATAAGCATAACATACAGTACCAAATACATGCATACCGCTCAGATCTGGTTTCTTACCTGTGAATGCTTCGAATGGGGTCATCTTGACCCTGTCATTGTAACATCTATTTCTGATGTATACACTACACATAACATCATAAGCCCACATTTCTTTAGGTAATTTGGCTTCTAACAACAAACATCTTGCCATTTCAAATATTGTGTGCCATGATCTTACTACTGTACCATTTCGGTGAGGTGAATAGGGATCTCGAGCTGTTTCTCATGTTTGATCTGATTTTTGATCAATAGATTTTCGAAATTTTCACTAGTAAATTCTCCATTCTTTTTTTAGCCACGTCAGAAATCTTTTATTAAATTTCTCCGGGACAGGAAAAAAGGATTTTGTTGATTTTTCACTAAACCCTGGTCTATCCAATGTTTGGTTACAAGGGAATTATGTTGTGACCCCCTTAATGAGGTGTAGGAACCTCACTTGAGGCAAATCCCTTTTGTCTCATTAATAAATTGTCCTCAATCTTTTGAAAATAATTTCACTAAATAAGTTGCATTAAGCCCCTGAGCTATGTGTGACTTAATCTAAACCCCTAGAGTTTGGAACCACTTAATGGGCAATTTTCATTGTCTACCCAGCACTAACAGATGCCTGATGATTCCCCAAAGGAAGAAACTGCTCAATTGTGACATAAAACCGGTTTCTATGTCCTGTTGCTGTAACCACCTCCCTGTGGAGATGTGTACACAAATGAAAGTTGCCTAGCAACTGAATTCCCTATGACGTCACGCCCCACTGGCAAAACCGTCATTCTGAGTGGTCGTATCGTGCAAGACAGACGCCTACCCCCAAGCTCCGTCCTAAAGATAAATTCTCACCCATTGTCAGAATGAATACATTTCACCTTACCATATGGAGCACAGTCAGCAAGGAACTTCTCTGTTGCTATTACGGTGTCGCTCTTCTGCTTCAGAAAATAGACCATGTTTACCCCTGAAAAGTCATCTACAAAAGATAAGGCATACTTGAAACTGTCTCTTGCTGTAGGGTCAATTGGACCTGCTAGATCACAGTATACAACATCAAGCAGGGCTTCTACCCGTTTATCAGGGTCATGATTTCTGAATTGAGACATTTTACCTTGAACACAGGTGTCACAATCAAACTTGCTCTTATCAGTGATTTTCATACCATCGACAACTGATTCGAGATTATTGCAATCTTTTACATTATTTTTACATGTTTAGTAAGATTCTGGACTCCCGTAGACTAACGCACGGTAAAGCATATTGTGATTATTTACGATATATGGATTCGTATTTGCCAAAAAGTTATTTGACATTTTGACTGTATTACCCCTCCTTCCGGCCTCATCACGGGGCGCAGGAAAGTGTGGAATGTCAACAAAGGCACTTCCGGTCGGTCTATATCCAGCATTTGAATTTTTTTTTCCCACATACCTGATGTTTGCAGACCTCGTTAGCATAGATTTCAATGGAGCCTGGTGGAGTTATTAACAGAGAACCATCCTTAGATATCCTAGATGAACATGCCATGCCAAATTCCTCCATTTTCTTCAAAATAAATAAGAATCCATTGATTTTCCACATCGATACGAGTCGGGACCCGGCCCGTCCGGCCATTCCTTGCTCGACGCGTGGCTGACCTAGTTTTTACATCCGGGCACCTACCCGCTCTGTCAACAAGAAGCAATGGCCGTGTACCGGGCCGTGTGCGTTGGATCGTTATGGAAAATCAATGGATTCTTATTTATTTATAAGAAAATGGATACAAAATGTAGGCGAACACCAACTAGAGATCGTATATTTTGCGAGATGAAAGCTACTTTTGTGACTTTTGTGTCAGGGACTACTTTTTCTGCGGAGTAGTCCTAACCAGAAGTTAATAACCAAGATGGCGGGACCTGCCCCAAAAGTTCAATTAAACAGTGAGTTTTTGTTTGATTTCATCGCTTCCCTGTGCCTAAACATGTAAAAATAAATAAAAAAATTCGTATAACTCACTCGAGGGAAATATGACCGGCTCTCGATGTCAATACAAACATTCAATACACAAAATTCGTCATTCCTATATACTTACAGTGACCAAGAATTTTATGTCACTCTTCCACTGTGTGGGATCGAACACTAGATTTACCAGTTTTGTTGAGAAAATACAATCTACCATGTTTCTCTATTTCAAACCGAGTACAGTCTGGAGCATTTAATTCAGTTGAGTCAGGACTGAACTTAACACTCGCACCTTTAACAGTCGCTGCTTGCACTGAAAATATATCCTGTTTATATGATGGGACATAGAGGGCATTCTCCAAAAGAATGTTGTGTGGCCTACCTTCACCGTCCTCAATTAGTACACTGCCTGTACCTTTACCTGCCACAACACCGTTTGTACGGCTGCCATCCGCCAACTCTATGTAGTGCTTCTCTGGAAAGAAACTTTCATCAAATTGTACAAATTTGGATTTTTCAGTAACAATATGAGTAGTTGCACCATAATCAACCAACAAACTGTACAGGCTAGTAGGTTTACAAACATCAGCATAATCTACGCTAACCTTGAATGCAAATGAATGACCTGGTTTCGAACTATTGTCGCTGGCTACCTTAGTTGAGTCTTTCTACACTGATTTGTGTAGTGAGTTTTGGTTTTACAGTTATTACACCACTTGTTACCCTGCTTTTTATTTTTGCGCTCAAAAGATCTGTGTCCTGGTTTTCCACACGCACAACACATATAACTGGGTTTGCTGGGGCTGTCACTCTTCCCAGCATCCGACACAGTTTTCTTCACGTTCTCCTGTTTGGACTCTGTGTCACTTGACCAGCACTTTTCCGTCTCCTCAAAATTGCTAAGTGCCACTTTAAAGTCACTGAACCCATGGTCATCCTTTTGGGTGATTACCTTTCCAAATGTATTATATTCAGCTGGAAGACCTTTCAGAACCATAGCAATAAGTAAACTGTCACTCACATCTTCCCCTGCTTCTTTCAGCGCATTTGAAGCGGTCTCCACACGGATGACATAGGCGGTGATACACTCATTGGTACCTTTTCTCGATGATGTCAATTCAGTGTATAGGGAAATAACCCTGGACTTACTTTTGCCTCTGTAGTGGTCTCTGAGAACTTTTAAGATCCTGTCTGCCATCATCCTTAGCATCTCTAATGATAAGGGATAAGCTCCTGTCATCCAAAAACTGGACAATTTCTGCATAAGCCTCAGCCTTTTTGTCTGCAGCTGCTATTCCATTGCCAGCAATGACTTCCAATAATTTCTGCTTTCTCATGAAGGCTAGGAATGTGAACTCCCAAAGCTCATAATTGCTTTCTTCCCCATCAAACACCAAGTGCTGGGGCCGATAACCTGTCAGGGTGGAAGCTGCCATCCTTGATGGGGGGGTAAAGTTGTCACAAACTTCTTCAAATGGAAGATAAACACAACTACATTTCCATTTGGCTTAGGATTGCGCCATCATCTTGATTTCAGCGCCCACCGGAAGTAGATTTATTAGTAAAAACATAAACCAATTGAAACATACATTTACTTTCATTCTCTCACCATTGAGGGCAGCACCAGTAGTGCTCTTTTCCCGCCTGTACATCGAGGGTCGTCGTAAGGTTAAATTCTAACACCACTAGCCACTGCCGGTTACCCCTCCCTCCCATGTATTGTAAAGGTCTAGATTTCGAGTTCCTGCCACCTTAAACCCATCTGCCCATGAGACTTGGGAAAAAGTGGCTTTAGGCAGGGAAGGATAAAAAAAAACGGGTTTTCTCTTGTGAGTGGGGGGGGGCACTTCCCTCTAGGGACTGGCAAAAAATTGCCTGAACTGGCATTTGAAATGACAAATCCCTTCTCCCTTAATAAAAGGACTTTTCACATCGTGTGACCTATCATTTTGGGGTAGCTCGTAATGGCAAACATTTTGAAATACCCCGATTTCACTTTTGACTAAAATTAGAAAAGTTAGATGATAAATGCAGCCCTGAAAGGACTTTAATGATGTTTTAAAGCTATCACATCACCTGAGCGATACTGTAGGCCTATAGAACAATCTTTTAATGATAATTTATTATTTTCCAACCAAGTACCATACCTTAGGCCTATATGACAATGTTTTAAGGACCAAATTTTTCAACAATTATTTAGCATATATGTCAGCATCTAGTCATTTTTTTTCCTATGCATCAACTCATATGTGCCAATGACTTCTAGGTTTTTCTTTCCAGAGGTCAGAGTTTGGTAAATCCAAGGAATACTTTGAGAAGGCTTATAATCTAGGTAAGTTCGCTATGTTGTCAACGAACCGTGAAGTGTAAAGTGATAACACTGAATCCAGAGAAGTTCATTTGATCCTCTTTATTGCACAGCTGACATAAGTGTTCATAAGGTGGTCACAATGATACACTTGCCAGTGTCTAAGCTCTACCCCTGAGCCTATGTCTCGACCTGTCATAGGTCCTAGGTGTAAGGTGTAGGTATGGGTATGGAGAGATGATGTGAGCTGCTCCAGTGTTTGGGAACAATATTGTTTGTATACTCCAGTGTGGTCAGGTGGGGTAGTTCACGGGTCCCACTGGGGGAGACAAGGTTTGTTATTGTTCACTAATGAGCAGTCTGCTTATATTGAGTGGTGGGTTGTAGGCTTGTAGGCAGAGCTCGGGCCTGTATGGCGAAGAAATTAATAAAGGTGTAAAATAATGATAATACCCAGAATAGTCCATTGACAATGTATCATTTTGCTTTACCTTACTTTATCTAGCACAGAGCATGATTATGAATGACCAGTGTACTTCTCCCCCGGGGAGCTCCACACATATATATACATGTAATTAGTGCTTTGTTGTTTTAACTCTATACTGCTATAAATAAAAGTATGCACTTAGGTAGTTGAGGTCTGGACCACGAATTTGTCAGCAGTGGGGTTTGTGCTGTTCTTTCTTATAAGAATATACATCTAATGTTAAAAATGTGTGTTCCAGTGTGTGTTCCAGTGTGTTCTATGGAAAATAAGCTTTAATTCCATGTGTTAATTTTATGGGTTTTATGTCAACATTTAGGAGTAACATGCTGTCGAAAAAAAGGTTTGCAAAAAGTCAGATAGCTCTAATTGAAGTCATTGTAATGTACTGAATGAGAAGGCAGCAGATATTGGCCAGTTCAAACAATTTTTCTTTCATATATCATCTTAATCATTGAAATGTGGAATGCTATACAAAATATGTATTTCTGCACTGTTTGTATTTTTGAGAAAATAATACGGAAAAGGTGTTTTTCGGGGGAGTTAAAGTCAAGGCTAGTAAGTTTTGTTTTGGCAATGGTGTATCCTTTTCCCTAAACATGTATGTGGATCATCAAGGCTAAAAGATCCTTTATGCTACCTCACTGAGGTCCCTTTTGCCTTGTTGATCTTCGATGTGGAGACAAAGCCCCTAGAGGTAATTAAAATGTCCAGACGTAATCCAAATTCCTAGACAGAGTGGCGGCCCATATTAGTGTAAATAGGGGCAATAGGTTCAAGTAGTTTGCCTCATAAATTGGGTGAATAGGGTGACTTATATGTCATCATGATACATGAATACAGCACTGGGTTTGCTGATCCTTACCAATGATTAACTCTATCAGGGCTGCATAGTGTTACATGTCGTCATGATACATGAATACAGCCCTGGGTTTGCTGACCACGACCATTGATAAACTGGATGGCACTACTGGTATATGTCGCCATGATGCATGAGACTATTCACCAAGGCTGCAATAACCCTTTACAACATGATGTTTTTATTAATGTTACTGTAAAATAACCCTATACTGGCAACACAATGTTTTATTAGTCGTGCCAAAAAAACACTTACAGACAACATAATGTTTTATTAGTCATGCCATATGATAACCCTTTACAGGCAACATGATTTTTTCATTGTACCATACAATAACCCTTTACAGGCAACATGGTGTTTCATTAGTTAGACCATACAATGACCCTTTAGAGGCGACATGTATTATCAGTCATGCCAAAAATTAACCACTTACAGGCAACATAATGTTAAATTCGTCATTCCATACAATAACCCTTTACATGCAACATGTCAATCTTTTTGCCAGAGAGGGGGGTCGAATTATAGGCAGGGTTTTGAGAAATAAGTAGTTGATAATAAGCTATAAGGAAGGTCCACATAATTGTGATAATTGATGGGATTTTTGGCTCTTAGCTTTTACATTAAAACCATATTCACATGGAAATAACAAGCTAAATTCAAATTATAATACATCTTTCAAAAAATATTTCAAAGAGAGCCTAAATTTCCGTCACAATTAACAGTTTTACAGACAAAATGGGAGTCCTAGGGGGGTCTGATGCCTCGAAAACTCCCAAGTTGGGGGGTCGAATTATAGGTGGGGTTTTGATTTTTTTTGTATTATTTTTTTTGTATTGGTCAATTTAATATCAAAAGTTGGGGGCTCGACTTATAGGTGGGGTTGGCTTTAATATAGCAGGGATTTTATGGTATTTGTTATGCCATACAATAATCCTTTATGGGCAACATGATGGTTTATTTGTTATCCCATCCGATAACCATTAATAGACAACATGATGATTTATTAGTCATAGCATACAATAACGCTTTACAGACAACACAATATTTCATCAGTCATACCATACAGTATTTGTCAGCAATTAGTCAATTACTTACACCATTCTATAACATTAAAGCACAAAGCACGCACTATTAGTAAAGGGGCTGTGTACAAATGACATCATGCAGGAGGGGGGGAGGGGGGTCCCACTCCCCATGACCAAGCATGACAAGGGGGGGAGGGGGGGTCATGGGCTGCATGACATCATGTCATGAAAAAAAATTGCAAGTTGCTTCAGTTTTGGCAAGAAAAAAATGATTTGTAAAGGTAGGGAAGTTTAATGCATTCATCTGTTATGAAATATATATTACCTATACAGGCATGCTTTCCTCAGACATCCCACTCAATGATTGTCACTGCCATCAGTGTCAGTGTTGGTCCACTACTCTATCCTACCTCTAACCCAGGCCCCATACCACTTTGAAATGCCCTTTTAGTTGGACTCATTTAACCAAAGGACCCCATATATAGGTTGATCTATGCGGGTAAGAAGTACCCTGGCATTGAGAATTCAGTAGAAAGATTCAAATGACCCAACTTCTATTCTATTTGATAAATTTCACAATTCAAAAATCCATTGGTAATTTAGGGATTGCTCATTACTCATCAACAGGCCTGAGGGCTGGGGTAGATTGCCATACAGATGTGCAGAAATCTGAAAATTTTATGACCCCCTCCCCCTCGGACAGATTGCCCTGGTCATCCCTCCTGTTCTACAGTAGTTCACCGAAAAGGCACAACATTTTTCTCTGCCCCCTTCCCCACTTTGAGGTGTCAAATTTCTTTTCCTCCCTCCCCCCTCAATCTGCATCCTGCTCCCCCTGTTGATGAATCACAAACTGTCCCTTGGAAACAAACAGCTTATTCTCTCCTTTTTCTGAATGGGACTCTAGGGGTTATGCCTTATATTATGCCTTACAGTAAAATGATTGTTTTGTAAGTGTGATCTTAATTATATATGTGTAATCATATTACCACACTTGTAATGTTACATTTGTAATTCAGTGAAGCCACTGTAACTGTCGGCTAGATCTGATTTCTTCTCTTATTTCCTTTCCTTTACCTCTCATGAGGATGTGAGGTAACAGGACCTTTACCCCCTGAACATTTGCCCCCAGACATCTACCCCCAAACCATTTACCCCGATGGACATTTACCCCCAGACATCTACTCCAAACCATTTACCCCCATGGACATTTACCCCCAGACATCTACCCCCAAACCATTTACCCCCATGGACATTTACCCCCAGACATCTACTCCAAACCATTTACCCCCATGGATATAATAAAGGTCGAAAAAATTAGGGTAGGTAGGTAGGTTTTTTTTTAGGTTGGCGCTTCTAGAACTTCTAATTTTTTTTTCGACCGATTACCTGAACACAACAATGTTTTTTAGGCCTTACCAATTCACACCCATTATTAGCCCAGCACGGTTTTGGACCAGGGACGGTGGAAAAAGCCCCACCTGTTTCCAGCACCATTAAGTTAACCCAATATATACATGTCCCTTTGAACCATCTCAATTTGCTATACTCTCTTCATGTACTTTGGGCCGGGGGGGGGGGGTATCTCTGCATGACGTCATGTTAAGGGGGGGTCAAGCATTGTATGACGAAACATGACAAGGGGGGAGGGGGGGTCAAAAATGGCCAAAAAAAAGCATGACGTCATTTGTACACAGCCCCAAACAAGGGGTTACTGGACCTATGCTATATATATATAAATTGCTCTATTTTTACATAGAATAACCTGACTTCTGTTGCAGATAAGCTGAACAACACTATTTATCAGTCTTATCAAAGTCTGGCAAGCCTTGTGGAGGTTCATGGTAATACATCAACCTACGAATACAAAGAAATCTTCCCTGAATGGAAAACAACGTACGAAGCCCTTTGCAGAAAGGATACTCCACAGGTAAGTGTGAATGCATTTTTTATTTATCTTATAAGCACCAGGCCTGTCAATCTTCAATGTTATAAGTTTTGGGGCACTTATTCAAGACAGTATGGTCTACGTATCTCCATCATCTTGAATCTTGGCACGAGAGTCAGTTATCATGGTGTGCAGTACTTTCTGTCATCTTATGAAGGTACCCCTTCCCTTAGAATTCTGAAAAAAAAAATAATCACAATTCTTCTGTCCATGAATTACCTAATGATTTTTGTTCATTTTTGATCCTTCCCCTTTCTTTACAATAGAAATATACAGGAGTCATGGAACCGACCTCCTGCTTCATGACGTAATTTCTGGATGGCCCCAAGTGTCGGCTTCACGTATCTATAAGCTGAACTCTTGAACTTTTTCACTATATATAGATTTTAAATGTCCAAATTGAAAAAAAGACTACAATGACCTACTTTTAAGGTGTGGTTGTGTTGATTTGTGTAGCTGCGGTTGATGCGGAGAGACGTGTGGTGTGAGTACCAGGTACATACTGTACCCTATACACCTTACAAAATGGAAGTCCTAAACACAGACCCATGGGTTGTGGTGTATCATGATGTCATCTCTGACTCAGAATCTGATTACATCAAACATCTTGCCACACCAGAGGTTAGTACAACTATAATCAAACCCTATATATATATATATATATATATATATATATATATATATATATATATATATATATATATATACTATTAATACCAATTAATGGGCTTCCCTTGGTCATCTCGAAAGGGTCTGATTTCCTAGGGCTTCCCCAGCCGGAGCCCATCTTTAATAAAACAGTCGCAATCTCCTCTTTCCTATCCCCTCCGTGTGCCTGGTGTATATATATATTATATGGGCACTGACACATATTCACCTGTTGCTCATGTCTAATGTTTCTCGCTATGAAAATGACCTCAGTTTTCTTTGACAATATGCCTTTGCTACAGTGTATATATGATGTCCACCCATTACTTATTTCCAGTTAAATCGCGCTGTTGTCGGTGACCCAGCTAAAGCATATGCAACAGAGGAAAGAGTTAGCAAAGTGTAAGTATAGCAATTACGGTACTTCAACTGTGCTTGTAAAACCATACATAGCGTTATGTCTCAAGATAAGTGGATGCCTCAAGGCTAGGTGGTGGTTATTATTGGACAAGGGGTGGGTGGGGGGGGGGGGGGTGGAGCAAACAGTTTCAAAACCCTCTTGGGAAGGACAGAGAAAAGGGGACCTCTCTTTAGTGAAAGAGCCCATACATTAGACCTTACATCACCCCGCGGGCTTCCCTAGCCCACTTAAAAAGGTCTATATCTCCTCTTTCCTATCCTCTCAGATGTGTGATGCACATATGCACGGGCACTGACACATTCCTCTGTGAATTGTGTAACATAGTTCTTGCCATGAAAATCAATGACCTTAGCTATCGAAATGGTGTTAAACATATAAGATTTAATGCGTGCAATCATGCACAACTTGTCCAGGTCGCCCACCACCTACCCTAGGGGACTGTCAATATAGTGACAGTGTGTCGAAGACTCCATGCTTAAGGCTATGGAGGATGCACCCATTATTGCTTGCATGTTTCATTGGCGAATAACTCCTCTCCTGGTGAGTTAAACATTCCACTGTATCAGGAGGTGTTGAGGAAGAATATATATTAACCATAAAAAGGCATGAGACACTGTAATTCTCCTCCATTTTGTTATAATCGAGCATTTCCGATAGGACCGTGAGTCGATCGTCTCGCTGTCCGCCATTTTGGATTTTGATGTTCTGTGCACATGCACAACCCCTCCTTTCCGGAAGTAGCATTTTCGACGGAGAAATGATAGATTCTATCGATTTAACTTGAATACATTGCCTCAATTTACTTTTATATGAAAAATAAAAAAGCTTACGATGGACCACTCTGTGCGCATGCCCGAACTCGCCTTGCCGGAAATGCGATAGCCATAACAAACATATGGCGGTCTGATTTACTATAAACGGTCTTAACCCGTCCTATACGAAAATTTCCCAACTTTTCCTGCATCTATCGCATTACATAAACGGTCTTCCGCCCCTACCTTCTGAAAAAAAACGTCTTAATTGGACAATTCCCATAGGAGCCCATGTGTTATGTCTATCGCGAAAATCTACCGCACAATGCTATCCTATGGAGCCTCATTTTTTAATGAGAAAGTAAGTCAAACATGTCAAGTTTTTTCTTCAGCATTTTTCATAGCTAAAGAATTTTTTTTCCAGGAATTGTGCATGTTCAATGAAAGACTAGATCCTAAAGAACATGTTTCCATAACTTTTTGTTTAATTATCCCCCAACTTCGATGAGCAATTCCCATCTAAAGTTCCAATTTATGACCATCAGTTTTGACTGAAAAGGCACCGCCAGAAACCCAGGAGGAGCTGGGCCAATAACTCTCTCACTTTATACACCCACCCTCACTGTTGTTAGAAAATAATCACTCCCTTACACCCTATGATGGTGGTGGTGTTTCAGTGCATGGCTATGGGACCAGACTGGGGACATGGCAGTAGGACAGCTCAGTAGGAGAGTGGAGGAGGTGACTGGTCTCACCACCAAGTACCACGAACAGTTCTCCAACTCTGAACCATTCCAGGCATGTAAACCATAATGTCAGATACACTGTCTTTTGAGAGAGAGAGAGAGAGAGAGAGAGAGAGAGAGAGAGAGAGAGAGAGAGAGAGTGAGTCAGAGTGAGTGAGTGTGAGAGTGAGAGAATGAGAGAGAGAGTGAGAAGGAGAGTGAGAGAAAGTGAGAGAGAGAGTGAGAGGGTTGAGAGAGAGTGAGAGATATCATCTCAACATTTGCGGGCTTCAGTATGAAGAATTTGTGACTCGATCATTGGTATTTCTCTTGAGTTTTTATTTAAATAAAATAATTGATTTATTTGATCTAGGTCGTGAACTATGGAATGGGAGGACAGTATGAACCACATGTAGATGTATATGAGGTAAGAATAAGTATTACTCATCACGATACTTCCACAAAATAACTATGGTATGGGTGTGGACCACTAAATTCGACATGGTGACATGGCCAGTTCTTAAAATCGACACGTGACATGGGCCTTAGTGACATGAGGCAAAAAGTTAGTGACATGACATGAGTGCTTTCTTAAATTCAACATGTGACATGATAGGCGCTTAGAGGTGACATGGGACATGGAGATTTAAGTGACATGTGACATGACCATTTCTTAAAATTGACATGTGACATGGGGGACCCCCCATCCACACCCCCTATGGTAGCTGTAATGTTAAGTAGGCTAGATGCAGATAGAAATTTATAGGAGAACCGGACAGAAAACAGACATCGCATGTGGATGTAAGTTTTCATGAATTCATTTACATGGAACAGAATTTAAGTTTTCTCATCTACTCTGACTCCTAACTCAAGGTTGACTCTAACTCTACCCTGACTGAATATACCCACCGAGGTAGGAATAATTAAAATGAGTTTGTCTCTGTGATTGGTCCAAAGTATCTAACATGGATGAATATACAAAATCTTGTATTTCCTGTCTTGCAGAACAAGGATCACTTGGCAAATGTGCCATATTTCCTCCAAGGCATGGGGGATAGAATGGCTACTTTTATGTTTTATGTAAGTAAATACAGATTCAGTTGGCACTTAAAATTTGATGCCTTTTAGAAAGTGATTTAGAAATAGTTATCACTTGGATATCAAGCGTGTACGTCCCCACTCCCAAATCACAAAAAAAAAGCATACCATATTGCCACTAAAATGGGAGGTATAACATTGGCTCCTTGTGCTTACACAGTGAGGCCCTTGACCAGGATATTTAAGGCCTGGTCGCGATTTACAAGTTTATATCAGTTACAGATAACTCTATTCCTATCCAGTTAATTTTAAAAAGGGAAGTAGAAATTTCAGAGATAATATCCTCTCTACCTCTGTTTCAGTTATCAGATGTACAAGAAGGGGGCGCTACTGTATTCCCCCTGCTCAATGTATATGTTCCTCCTTTGAAGGTAAGTTAAAATAAATGTAGGCCTACAAGGGGGGGGGGCGTACCTTGGGAAATGCCATGTTTTTATTGTATTTTTGTAGGTCTGTCATGAATTCAGGCTGTGCCTTTCATATGAGGAACAACTCTTCTGTATTAAATTGATCATTCAATAACTGGTTTACTTTTCCATGACCTATATCCCAAAACTCAACATAACTAATGAACCTCTATGAACATGAGGTCTTCGCCTCAGTGCAACAGGGTTGTAACTGACATTTTGGCAAAATTGAGTTTTCTACTGTTTTAACATCTATTGACCCTTATCTACTTTCTATGAACGGGCCTCCCTAGCCCACTTAAAAGGGTCTATTTCTCCTCTTTCCTATCCCCTCAGGATGTGTGTGGTGCACATATGCGCAGGCACTGACACATTCCTCTGTGAAATTTTGTAATGAGGTTCTCGCCATGAATATGACCTTAGCTGTCGAAATGGCATTAAACATCTATTACTCACTCACTCACTTTCTATGAAAGTATTAAAGCTCTCTCTATGATATATGTGTTTACAGCCCCCAATGCAATAAGTTTGCATCAACTGCATGCTATAGTAAATACAACCCTTCTCTTGCCTCTCCTGCAAATCTTGAAATATGCAGATACAACCTTGTTGCACTGAGACGATGAGGTCTCGTATAACAAGTGTAGGGGCCGGCATCATTGTATATATATTAGTGCCGTTCATCCGAGAGACGTGTTCGTGTGGTGCTTGTTCCTTCTATGCTAGCTAGGTGTCGCTTTGCGATACCTCGTTGGTACAAGAGGGGGCAGCACCATGCCTCGCGTCCAGCTCCTACTAAGGAGCCGGACGAGCGGCAGAAGAGGACTGGACATGGTCCAGTCCAGACGCTAATACTTTGTCATCAGAGAGATTGAATAAAGTCCTACCCGAGAGGTAGGGGTTTCTGGGGCTTTGCCCAACCCGAACTACTCGTGTTGTGTTGGTACATCTAGTGGTAAGCGAGCCAAAGAGCCACCCAACATATAAGTCAATACGAACCATTACACTGGTGCCGTGACCAGTCGGTTCGGGGGTGGTGCGCGGCCACATTGGCCGAAAGCCTCGGGAAACCCGAAGCGGATCCCCCCAGCCCTGGGCTAGAGGGATTCGAAGAGGATGATTACACATCCCAGCATCTGTTGTTAGACTGGAAACCCGGTCAACAACAAATGTTTAATCAGGAGGGTGTACGAAATATTTTTTCTACACCCGACCTTAGGGACAATGCCACCAGAGATGGCATCGTAAAATTGTATCCGGCTACACCCCAGACAGGAGTACCGGATACCGGATTGTTCAGGGGAGTATTAAGACCCCCAACTTTAGACTTGAGCGATTGGTCCCAAGTTATAACTAGCAGACGCCAGCTAGGTCCTATGGTACCAACAGGCTCGGCTAGCGGCTTGGGTACACCAATTGCACAAAGCCCTATGCAGCGTACTGCAACCCCCCAGGGTTCAGCACCCGGTGGTGGAACCGAAGTAGCCCCACTAATGACATCGTCGGATCATGACAGCGACGATGGTAAAACCAAAAGGGACGCAATAGTCCCAGACGCGAAATCAAAAGATAAGCCTAGTGGTACCGGACCGAAAAGCTCGGAAAGGCATCACCTAGGCCGATCTCTAGACGAAGGCTTGTCTGACTCCATGTTTTACCCTGGAGGCAATCGCAAGTCTATCTACGGACGTCGGATGGGCCCCGGGTATAAAAATACTCAGGCCTATTTGAAAGCCAAGGAACAGGTAGAGTTACAGGCAAAGAGGCAACATGAACAATTCATGTTAGCCCAATCCAAAATAGAGGAGGAAGCTAAGTCCCGGATCGGAAAATTACGATCCGTTGAGCAGGAGGCGATTCTAAAAGAATCCGACCTCAAATATCGTCTATCCTCCGTATCCCATCGGTTGGAGCGGAAGGAAAGAGACGCACAGGAAAAAGAAAAGAGGCTGGCTGAGTTGGAAATCGAGGAAGCCAATAAACTTAGAGCAATCGACAAGGCTAGAGCCGAGGAGGTTGCTAAGGCTCGGGATGTAAATAAATTACAAACTGAGTTGCACGCAATGGAGGAGAAGCTTAAGAAACTTCAACTCCGGAAAGCTGAGACAGAAGCCAAGATGGTCTCGGAACAAGCCGAGATCAGGAAGGAGACTACTGAATATAACAGGTCTCAGAAAGAGAAGGGTGAAAAGTACCGCCTACTTAAGGATACTTTTAAGCGAGAGGCAATGATCGCCCAAGAAGAAAGAAACCGAGCTGTGGCTGAAAATGAAAAGATTCGATCCGAAATCTTGGCAGAAAACGCACAGCTTAGGGAGGAACAGCGAAACCTGACTACAGACGTAGCTACCCTCACAATAAATAAGTCCGCTATGGAGAGTTATTTACAGGAGCAAGAGGAAACACATGCCCCTCCGGCGAGTAGGGTGACAAACCCGAACTCGACGTTCGTGAAACAGGGCGACCCGGTCTCCTGTTCTACACCGAAGAATCCGCAGTATAATCCTTTTGTAAATGATAATGCTTCGCGGAACGTAGATCAAGGGGGTGTTTACATCAGAACCCAGGATAAGCATGGCCGAACTAGTAGAGTCCGGATAAGTGAGGTGCCCATAGTCCACAACCTGGACCCGGACTATACCCCTAGAGAGGCTTCCGACAGTAGTGCGGAGACCAGTGGGTTCCACATTCATGTGGATCCTAGTAACGACCCGGGGCTGGGTGCTGGTAATGACAACACCCAACCGAATCCATCAAACGATGGCGGCCAGTCAACGGGAAACCAGCCATCCGATGGCGGGTACCAAGGCGCGCAAGGGGGGGGCGCTGCTTCGGGTGCCACAAGCTATAGTGGTACCTCGGGTACCGGCCCCAACCAAGGTAGTGCGAGTTATACGAACCACGGTGGTACACAGTGGACGTATACTCAACCTCCACCACCGCCTCCACCTGGCAATTCGAGCTTCGGTGGTATAGGGGGCAATCGGACCTTGAATGAAACCAAGGCGATTGAATGGAGCAAACAGCAATGCACTAGATTGATGTATGCTCCCAATTCTGCCCGAAGGGTAGCCGTTATTCCTAAAGAATATGACGGTACTCGACCATGGAAAGAGTGGTTTGAAGATTTCATCGATGTGATGAACTGTAATGGATGGACCCCATACGAGGCCAAGCCACATCTGGTGAGATGTTTGAAAGGCGGGCCGGGTCGCATGGCTGTAGAGCAATGGCGAACCTGGTACGGCCTCGTTGGGAGTTTTGAGCAGTTAGTAGAAACTGCTAGTGGACTGTTATGTAATATGGTCAAGGAAGACCCGATGGTCCGTTTTAAGAAACGCACACAGAAGCCGAATGAAGCTTTCAGAGCATACGGTATGGAACTCCATGCCCTGCTAAGTAAGGCCAGACCCGGTACTGAAAACCAGGACTGGTATATGGACGATTTGATCACTCAATTCGTCAAGGGTCTAAGAGACCGAGATGAACAAATAGCAGCGAGGGATGCCTGGAAGGAGGGCATAACACTACACGGCATATTTAATGGTATAGATATGGCCGTGAAGAAGCGAGCTATGTTAGCTGGGGACATACCTAATGCCAGCGGCTTGGTACCCCTGGCATCGGTGACCCAGCAGTCGGAGGTCGATACTCCATCAGACGACTTCGAATTGATTGATATCGAACAGGAAGACGGCACCTTCTGTTCGATGCAATTAAGGAAGAATACTTCAGGTAGGAAGTATATTCCCAGGAAATCTTTCAATAAACAAAGGGACTCTAGACCTTCATCCGAGGTCAAGAGTGACCCGAAGGCTGTCGATAAGGCGGTCAAGTCCATTGTAAGCACTGACAAAGTGAAGACTCAGTCCGCGGACATGACCAAACTTCTGGAAGACATGTGTAAGAAAATTACAGATGCCATCCAAGCCAATCGGCAAAGACCCCGGGTGGATCGCCGAACGGTTAAGTGTTTCAGGTGCCAGCGCATGGGACACTACTCATCTGAATGTACCGCTACTAAGCCGGTAATGGCTGCCTTCTATGAAGCCGAAGACGACGGCGTAGAAAGGGAGAATGCTAGGGATTCCACAGATGTGGAAAACTAGTGGGGGTTGTGTCAACGGCATCTGACATGGCCCCGAGTGGGAACGAATGCCAAAATGCTACCGGGTGTATCCCGGTGGAAGATTTCGAGTCAATTACACCTGGAGGCCGGGTGGCTGAGGGTGCGCACCCCTGCACCTCGGCCGGGGCCAGGGACCCTAGTGTTGATATGTGCAGGAGCAATCATATGGAGGCGAGTGGCCACACTAGGGGAGAGGAAGGATGGATCAAAGAGTTGATTCGAGTGTGTGGGACACGCCTTCCCCCAAGTCATCCGTGTCTGGAATTCCTGAGAGGACTCGGATTGAATCTTGGTGATTCGGGAGACTTTCACCAGTTTACCAGTAACCCCTCGCCTTTAGGGGGGAGACGGTGGTATGTACCCATATCTGTGGAAGGCCGGGTGGGGGAATTCTTGGTGGATACTGGAGCTAGTCATTCATGTGTGTCCAAAAGATTCTTCGATTCGGTGGCCGGCAGCCATGAGAACCTCAAAACGGGGGTAAATGCTTGCACGGCCGACGGAAGCAGTATGCGTACATTTGGTAGGACGTTTATGCCTATCCATATAGGAGGCAAAGAGTTTGTTCTTTCGCCAACTATAGCAGAGGTTAGTGATGACGGAATCCTCGGATTGGATTTTGCAAGCTTATACGGGGCCGTCTTGGACCCGAGGGACGGTAGTATGGGTATACGGAGCCCGTATGGCTTGCATGTCCAATGCGTATTGAGACAGGTGTCTTCGGTCGCAGCAGTGGTACATACGGTGAAGATCCCACCGGGTACCACTTGCGATGTCCTTTGTGGCGGATCCATGGCTCAGAGGAATGAAGCTGGAGTCTACGAACCCGACACGGTGTATTTGTCAAGCATCGGGTTAGACTCAGTGGATACATTAGTGGCTAATGCAGCTTGGTCCGTATTACCCATAACTAACCGAAGTGGTTCAGTGGTTTATTTGAGGCGAGGCGACAGTGTTGGAAGGATGAGTTCGGTAGAACATGTCGCCAAGGCTAAATTTAACAAACCACTAAACCCAGTTAGTCAGCATCCTATGGATGAAGAATTCCAAAAGCTGATTGATCAGTCAGATTTAAAGAATACGGACGATAAGGATTGCCTAGCGAGACTTCTACAAAAGTACGAAGGTGCTTTTGGTAGGGAAGGAGGCCCGGTGGGTAGATCCGATAAGGTGTTGCACACCATAGATGTGGGCAGCGAGAAACCTTTTAAAATCCCGTATCGTAGACTTCCCCTTAAAAAGAAGTTAATCTGTGAAGAGCAAATACAAAAACAGTTGGACCTAGGGGTAATCGTGCCTAGCTCGAGTCCCTGGTCCAGCCCTGTTTGTATGACTACTAAGAAAGACGGTACAATCCGCTTTTGTGTCGACTACCGGAAATTGAACGGTATAACAAAGAAGAACTCGTATCCTTTACCAAGGATAGACGAGACTTTAGATAGCTTGGGCGGAAACCAATGGTTCTGTACCTTGGATTTACAGTCCGGATATTGGCAAATACCAATGCACCCCAAAGACAAGGAGAAGACAGCATTCTCCAGTCATATGGGGCTGTTTGAGTATAATGTCCTACCCTTCGGATTGTGTAACGCCCCCGCTACATTCGAGGCTATGATGGAATCCTTACTGAGTGACCTTTTGTGGAAGAAATGCCTGGTTTACTTGGATGATGTGGTCGTGTTCGGCAAGTCATTCAAGGAATGCCTGGCAAATCTGCAATTAGTCCTCGACCGGATACTATCAAACGGTCTTAAACTTAAACCCAAGAAATGTAATTTGTTTAAGAAAACCATTACATACTTGGGAAGGATCATTACTCCTAACGGGGTAAGTGCGGATCCGGAAAAATTAGAAGCTGTAGAAAATTGGGAAAAA
This sequence comes from Acholoe squamosa, assembly GCA_949317995.1. Classification (NCBI taxonomy): domain Eukaryota; kingdom Metazoa; phylum Annelida; class Polychaeta; order Phyllodocida; family Polynoidae; genus Acholoe; species Acholoe squamosa. Next base: position 46,039,953 of record OX439050.1, read on the forward strand.
CCCACGAGTGCTAAGGAGGTGAGATCATTTTTAGGATTTTGTTCCTATTATCGTGATTTCATACCGAATTACTCTCGTGTCAGCTTCCCCATGCAGTGCTTAGCTCACTGGACCCCGGGTAGGGCACGGGACCCATTCCCATGGACCAGCGAGCAAGAAGAGTCTTTTAATAAAATAAAAGATTTATTTAGGAATACACCCGTGTTGAAATATCCCACTCCCGAGGGACATTTCATCTTAGACACCGATGCGAGCAATGATGCGATTGGGGCAGCTCTCTCTCAGGTCCAAGAGGGAGTCGAAGTGCCAATAGCATTTGCTAGCAACACGTTAAGCAAGACACAGCGAAATTATTGTACCACCAAGCGAGAACTCCTCGCTGTGGTGGTGTATACGAAGAAGTTTAAGCATTTCCTTTGGGGAAGTGACTTTACTTTAAGAACAGACCATTCGTCTCTTAGGTGGCTCCTTAACTTTAAGGACGCCGAGGGGATGATTGGACGTTGGTTAGCTCACCTATCCGAATTCGGATTAGAGCATAAACAAATAGAGCACCGACCCGGTGCTAAACACATCAATGCGGATGCCTTGTCAAGACGGCCTATCCGAAGGTGCCAAAATGCCACATGTGAAGACTGCGGGGCCCACAATGCTGTGGTAGCCGGGTTGGTATTTAATTATACCACCCCCCGTATCCCCTGGGAGGAGGCTGTATGCAGCTATCTCGATTGGTCCCCGGAGACCATCAAGAAGTTTCAACAGTCAGACCCCACCACTGCGCGCATAATGGAATACCTACGGTCAGGCATTAAACCGGCAAGGCCTCTAGTTTCCCTGGAGGATAGGGAAGCGAGGCGGTTGCTGGCTCAATGGGCCGAGCTAGAGATCCGAGACGGCATACTATGTAGGTGGAAGACAACTCCCACCAACGGTAGGCTGTTGCAAATAGTGATACCCACCCCGATGAGGAGGGATATCATGTATTATTGCCATGGCCACCAAACGAGTGGCCATTTCGGTAAGAGAAGGTCGATAGAGCGTCTACAAAGGCGTTACTACTGGCCCGGTATGAGAGGCGACCTGCTCCGGTGGATCGCCACTTGCCCGGATTGTTGTAAAAACAAACCGGGACCCGGCCTGGGTAAGCAACCCTTATCACAGGAATTGTTTGGTGTCAGATTTGCTCGAATAGCGATAGACATCATCAGTGGGATTAAGACGACGCCGCGAGACAATACTTGTATGATGGTCGTAACTGACTATTATACTAAGTACACTCGGGTGTTCCCCCTTCCCAACCACAAAGCCGCCACATGCGCGGAGGCATTTGTGAAAGGCTGGGTGCTGCATTTGGGTGTTCCCCTTATGATGCACAGTGACCAGGGAAGGGAGTTCGAGTCAGAACTTTGGCAGGAAATGTGCCATTACCTAGCCATTTGTAAGACCCGAACAAACCCGTACCGACCTCAGTCGGATGGGCAGGTAGAACGCTTCAATAGAACCCTCATACAAGTACTAAAGCCCCTGGTTAATACCCACCAGGATGACTGGGATGAACAGTGCGAGTTTGTAGTACATGCCTACAACAACACTGTCCATTCATCAACTAACTGCACCCCAAACATGCTAGTGTTCGGCGAGGACATCATAATGCCCGCCGACTTAGTGTATGGAGTGGTTGGAATAGACCCGGAGGCGCCCTGCACGGTGCTGTTTGTAGAGTCATTAAGGGACCGGTTCAAACAGGCATACGAGGCCGTTCGGAAAGAACTGCTGAAGAGTGCGAAGTGGCAGAAGGTGGGCTATGACACCAATGCTAAACGAATTCGTTTTAATGTTGGGGACAAAGTACTAAGGTACTACGAGCCGCTGGATAAGCTGAAGCTCGTAACGCCTTGGGAAGGTCCATTTAAAATCGTTCGCGTCATCTCCGAGTCCACGGTGATGATAGAGGACTGCCTGACGGGTAGGAAATGGAAGACAAATGTCGGAAAACTTCGGCCCTGGAAGGGGCGCGAAGAGGCGGAGAGGGAGTTCGGTTACAAACCACCTGTATCTGTCCCTAGCGGACCGAGCGTGGTAGTACCGAGGAAGCGCCCTAGAGGCCGGCCGAGAAAGACGCCGGGAGACGAGGTTATAGTAAAAAAGAAGACGAAGGCCAGGAAACGACCTAATCTTAAGAAATGGAAGAAAGTCTCGCTGAGTGAAGGCATTACGTATGGGAAGGGTCCCGCTCTGACTAAGCGAGATCCAGAAAAGGCCGTACGTAAAGCCGGGAAAAATAAAATGCTAACCGAAGGCGTTAGACGCAGCCCCCGGTTGAGGTCTGCTGTAACCTAACTCAGTACACAACGAGCTGCTGCGTGTTGTCCGCCATAGGCAGGCAACATACGTTCCACGGCCAGAGATGTCGAACGCGCCCTCCCCGGGTGGCTGTATCCCGTGAGTGGCGGTCGGATTAACCGGTACATTCGCTTTGAAGCGTTGTATACACCGCTAAGCTCCAGACGATAGCACTCGGGTAGTAGGCCGCGTCTCACATGTCGAGTCGAATGTTGGTTCGGATCTAGTTCCCTAGGTGGCGCTGCTGGTGTGGCGGGAAAGCGCGGAACTAGGTCACCGGATAGCCATGGCGGGATCTCGCGAGACGAGAGGTCTGACGTCATACTGGTCATAACTAGAGCGGACTCGTGGTGGTTAGACGCCACCCGTTTTTGCTCTAGTTATTTGTCGGCGGTTATACAGCCTGTAGCTGTCGTGTTAGCCTAGCTAACCCCCAAAAGCCTTTCTGTTGGACGAATCCTTCGGGAGGAGTCCAACAAAACTTGCCAATTAATTTTGGAAGTCGAACCCGGTGCCATGGCACAGGGAACGATTGACGCTGCGCGTCAAACAGCCAACATTCCGTTGGAACAAGACGAGGACCCGAAGGTCCCGTCTCGGGTCGAGGAATCTATGGATTCTTCGACAGAGGAGGCCGCCCGGACGCTCACGGCTATGGCCGAGGCAACCGACCGGGAGAGGATGCCACCTCCACCCCCGCCACGCCCGGAGCGCCCGTCTACAACAGATGCTTCGGGTAGCAAAGTGGATGTCCTGGACATTCCAATGTATCCTCCGGGATTCAGGACGCAGATCAGACGTCTAGCACACGTTGATCGCCAGGAAGGTATCGTGTATACCTCCTGGGGTACGTACATCCCTATGCACGCCTCCATGTTCGGATGCGGGCCCATGGCGGTGGAGCAGGGCGTGCCCGAGCCCATACCAGATGAACTCAAAACTATGGTAATGGACTCGTGTAGTGACGAGCTGGCTGACAACATGCCAGTTTCTTGGCTCCGCAACTACCTAAAGTTGGCGGAGAATATGGCGACTAACGAGAATTTAGCTCGAGCCGTCTTGATCTCTGCGGGCATCATCCAGAAGGCCACGGAGTTAAGGGAGTCCGAATCCGACATGGATACAGACTCCACAGTAACCTTGTCGTCGGTGGAAACCGACCGGGTCAAGCGATTGACCCGTAAACCTGCACCCAAGGGTCCTCTCACTGAGAGCGATCTGGAGGCTGAAGATGTCCGCATCGCCGTCGAGAGGTCCACGACCGAGACCGACCCAGCTGCCGACATCCCAGAGGCACCTGGCGAGATCTCGGAAGAGGACATCTCGCGCCAGCAGGCTGCTGTAGAGGCAAAGCGAATCGAGCTTGCCAAGCAGCAGAAGGAGCTCACCGCAGCTCGCCGGGCCCATCGCAAGCAGCAGGCCCAACGAAAAACAGAGATCTCTTCCGACTCTGACTCCCCAGTCAGCGGAAGGAGGAGCCCTCGGACAGGGGACAGGAGCCGACGCGAGTCGGATTCCAGTCCCGAAGTTCCGGCCCAACCGACTAAGGTTGTGCGCCGGAAGAAGAAGAATGGAGCGAAAGCGTCTCCGGTAGAGCCCACGCCCCCCACCAAGCCGAGGGGTAAGGGCAAACCGAAGACGCCCGCTCCCACCACTACAACCACCACGGTAGCCACCTCGGTTACTGCATCTTCTGCAGCCAGCACGTCGGGTGCAAAGACGAAGTCCCCTACCAAGGCTCCGACTGGTACTACCACCTCCAGCCGAGCCGGCCGTAGGGGAGCTGACATATACACGGACAGCGAGGAAAGCGAAAGCGATCCAGAGCTGCCCGAGTCTGCCAAATCTGATTTGGAGTCCGTGACAACGTGGGAAGAAATGACCACGGATGTTCCCAAGGACGACAATCAGAAGTGGATGTGGAAGAATGCAGCCGAGGGGTTCAAGGAACGGACTCCCCGCTGCTTCGCGGACTGTGCTTACGACACAGTCCATTATATGTGTCCGAGCGCCGTCAATAAGGACGGTGACAGCGATGACGAGGAGTGGATGAAGTCCGGCCCCTCGGATACGCCAGTAGGCAAGTTCTACCTGATTTGGATTGACCAGCTCAAGTCCAAATTAGGCTCGATCTACAGCTACGAGGCCCGGACGAAAGTCCAGTGGGCAATGACCCAATGGGGACCAACCGGCAACCGCCGAAGGTGCCCGTTTGAGTCTTGCCAGCTGTCTCTCACGGGTGAGAAGATGTTCGAGACGAAGCCCCGCTTCGCTCGACACATCGTTGAATTTCATATGCATCACAAGCCTGTGATGATGTGTGTGCTCGGGGACCGCCCGAGTAAACATTGTGATGGCTCGTTCAGCACTCACCGGCGCCGAGACATGGCTCTGCATTTGCAGAAGGCCCATGGCATCGGCCTGGAGAAGACCAGGAAACGAGCCATCAAGTGCTTCAGCGAGCTCCTTGCAAATTGGTCCGCGCTGAGCATCAAGGAAGTGAAAGAGCAGGCATTCGAGACCGGATTCTGCTCGTGGAAGAGCGGCAACTTGCTGACTTACTTCCAGACGAACTCCTCGTCCACAAAATTCGGGATGCCCAGCGAGGTGCACCTGAAGGTGAAAAAGTGGCGAGGAGACGACAAGCGAGAGAAGGCCAAAGCCCGCTCTAAAGGTCCAAACGGGGGCACAGTCACGACTACTGCTTCCAAGAGGACCCGAGCAGACCGGTCCGTGAGCCCTTCGGGTGGCAAGGACCAGCCCAGACCAGCCAACCCAGCTGATCGTCGCGAGTCGGGACAACAGGTCTCGGCTCTGGAGATGCCTGGCAACCAGGCCCGCAGGTCGGGTAGCCAGGCGACCGCATCGGCGACTCCAGCCACCTCCACACCTGCACCCGCGGAACAACGCCCGGGCGAAGCCTCTGGCGGCCAGGATGATGGGGGCGAACTGTTCGCTCCCCCATCCGGGTATTCTACTTGGTGGGCTGGAGAGGGATCCTCCGGCAAACGCCCCACGTACAGTGAGTACGCGGCGAAGTTCCCTTCAATGGGACCGGCTGGACCCGAGTCACAGGTCCTTACCCCCTTGGGCCGGGCCAAAGCTCGTGGTAGGGGCCGCGGTGGGCTGGAGTCCACCCGAGGCTCTCCGGGTGGTGGCCGAGGCCGAGGAGGCATCACGGTAGAGGGCCCGTCTGCTCCTCCAACAGGCACCCCGCCTGTCTCAGTGGAGGCCCCAGCGCCACCACCAGTGATAGTTCCACCAACAGGTCCTCGGGTACCCCTAATGGAACTAATCTCCGGTACCCTGTCAGGTCTTCAGGATCCGAACACGTTCGTCGACCACCGCGATGTCCGAACGGTTCAGATCCAGAATGAGCTGATGGAAGAATGGCAGGCATTGCACCGCCAGAAGTCTGTTGACTACTGGCGTGTGATGACTGAAGCCACCGTCAATCTGGTCTACGAGATCCAGAGGCGGGAGGAAGATAAAATCAGGGAGCTGGAAAGGAAGAAGGTCGAGGAGGCCCTCGAGTCCTGCCGGCGAAAACAGAAGGAAGCCGAAAAGCTTAAAGAGTTTCACGAAGCTGAGAACTCCAGATATATCCATCGATTTAAGGAGGCTGACCTCAAGTTTTTCCTGGCATTCGGGAAACATCTGGAGGAGTGGGACGGCTTACCGTCGTCTCTCATCTTCGTACCAGAGATACCCCCGGATGCCCCGCCAGCCCCGGCTACTCCACCGGTCCTGGCCACTCCACCGGTCCCGGCTGCTCCGCCGATTCCGGCAGCTCTCTTGCTCCCGCCCCCCACTTGGAACCGGGCTGTCCCAACTGCCACGGTTGCTGCACCAGCATCCGAGGCAATGGACAGTCCGTCCGCAGTGATGAGGGCCTTGAGCTTGGGGAGCGAGACTCCCAGCGAGGCTTCAGCGGCGCTCTCTACGAGCAGCTGTAGCAGCTCGGCTCCTTCTGCCTCAGTGGAGCCGGCTGAGAAGATGGACACAGATCCTGAAGATCTTTGAGTGTCCATCTGTTGGTGTCTCCTTGTACCCGAGGGTAAATGCATTTAATATGCCAGAGGCACTGTTCCTTACGCTGGACTCCTGATACCTGGATCGTAACCTGCAGCGAGGATGGACGCTAACCCGAACACCCAATGGACTACAACATCTAACCGGGTCTCCATCTTCCCATCTTCATCAGGGCACATCATAACAGCAACGTGGTTTGCCACCACACATATGTCGCCGGATGGAGCTGCAGAAACCAGTCGTTCCAGGTTCGCCGGAAGTCCGGTATATTGTAAGGGTGATCCTGCTACCCTGGTAGGACACCTATATTTCATATTTTGTATAAATCTATTTTTATATCTTATATTATATTCTTGTAAGTAAAAGTCAAAATTTTTTTCGGGTTATTTACCCCACCTCGGGTCGGTAAAAACATTGTAAAAATTTTTTCAATATCACCTTACTACACATCGAATATTCTTCGTCGCGTCTCATGTTTAATAATAACACACGTGTAACATTATCACCATAGGTCGATGGTCCATAAGGGGCCACTTCCTATTTTTGTTATTATTTATAAACACTTCGGGTTATATACGATGATGCCTTATTATGTACATATAACTTATAATGCCCCTTAAATGTTCTATATTTAATACGAACTGTGTATATATAGACTTACCTATTTATTTATAACACCACTGTATAAAGTCAACAATAGTTACTTGTTAATTACACACAACCCTAGGTAAAGTCTAGTGGGGGTGGTGTAGGGGCCGGCATCATTGTATATATATTAGTGCCGTTCATCCGAGAGACGTGTTCGTGTGGTGCTTGTTCCTTCTATGCTAGCTAGGTGTCGCTTTGCGATACCTCGTTGGTACAAGAGGGGGCAGCACCATGCCTCGCGTCCAGCTCCTACTAAGGAGCCGGACGAGCGGCAGAAGAGGACTGGACATGGTCCAGTCCAGACGCTAATACTTTGTCATCAGAGAGATTGAATAAAGTCCTACCCGAGAGGTAGGGGTTTCTGGGGCTTTGCCCAACCCGAACTACTCGTGTTGTGTTGGTACATCTAGTGGTAAGCGAGCCAAAGAGCCACCCAACATATAAGTCAATACGAACCATTACACAAGCAATTGTATAACATAAATTGATATTATTTGACCTTTTTCAGAATGCAGCTGCTTTTTGGTACAATATTCATCGTAATGGGTCCCTAGACCTACGTACCCAACATGCAGGGTGCCCTGTCCTTGTTGGGGAAAAGTGGGGTAAGTATTGAACAAAAGGGGCCAAGGAACTTATATATGCCAACAATTTAATTTATCAGTAATTTTGTGCTCTAGACTTTATGCAGTCTTCAGCTACAGGTTCTCACACCACTCGGGGATGCAAAAGGGTCACTTCTTGCAGAATTAACCTGGCCCTCCATGGAGACGAATGTTGACGCCGCCACAGTTCCCAGGGTGCCCGGCCAAACGGGGGTTTGGGGGTTCAAGGATATATGCCAGAACTCATCTGAATTTGAATTACATTCAGATGAGATCATCTGAAACTTATGGAAACTTCAATGAAAGATTATTATTCAGATGAGATCTCATCTGAAAACAGTCAGAAGTGTGTGACAGCATGGTCCCACCATGTCCCTGAGGAACTAAGGCGGCGTGAATGTTTGTCTCCAGTGTGACGTCATTCTACTTCCGGCCAGGTACAAATCCCAAGAAGAGACCCAGATGCCTCAGGGATTGCCTCCCATGCTGACCCCACCTCGGAATGACCTAATTCCCTAGCTGGTTTGGGACCAGTCATGTTTACCTTGACCTATATCTGACAAGATTTTTATTCCTACGCCACAGTACTGGGGCTATACTGAAAGTACTGCCGGCCAGCTATCCCACAGTCCCTCCAAGCTAGTGGTGGGATTAGCATAATCGAGCCGTTGGGGTTAGTGTGGATTACCTCCATAAAGCTATCTAAGGGAGTGGTCATTATTTATCAACAGGGGGGGGAGGGTGGGTTTGAGGGGGGGGCGTAAAATTTTCTGACCCCTCCCGAGGGGGGGGCTAAAAAAATTTTGACCCCTCTTGAGGGGGGGGCTAAAAAAATTCACCCTCTTTTTAGCAAAAAAGCCCGCGCGCTACTATAGATCAAAGAGGGGCGCGAAAACTCTCTGCGCCTCCGGCGCGGGGGGGCGCAAAAAATTTTGACTGCCGTCGAGGGGGGGGCGTAAAAAATTTCCGCGCGTCTGCGTGAAAACCCACCACCCCCCCCCTGTTGATAAATAATGACCACTCCCTAAGTATAATAACACCAGTATATAATAAATAACAAAGTTTATATTAATGAACTCCCTCTGATGGGCAGAATTGTCTGTTTAACACATGAATGATTAATCATTTCCAGTTGCCAATAAATGGATCAGAGAGAGAGGTCAGTTATTCCGACGTCCATGCGGTCCAACAATTTTTTCATCAGAAACTGAGAGTCAAGAGGCAGTAGGCCGATAGCAGTGTGATAAGTGAATGGAGTGATATAACATATATTCTTACAGATTTGTACCTAAATGCTTTAGCTGCACAAAGTGGACTGCCAGAGCCAATATACCCAAATACAGTTTGTTCCATTGTATCAGGTAATTTAGATTCAGCTGTTTATAAGTGGTCTATTAACATGTGAAAGGCATGGCTCTAGACCCCTCAAATTTACATGGCGACATGAGCATTTTTTGGCCTAGTGACATGTGACATGGCCACTTCCTTAAAATCGACACAGTGACATGGCAATTTCTTAAAATCGACATGGTGACATGGCAATTTCTTACAATCGACATGGGGACATGGCAATTTCTTAAAATCGACATGGGGACCCCCATCAAGGGCCCCAAAGGCTGATGTTGCATTAATGCATCATACTCATTGGTCGCCATGAGGCGTAATTCATGCAGTCTTGGCGAGTTAATTTCCAGGCCTACATTCATGCAGCATAGCCATCCTATGGGGTTCATATACTCCCGGTCGGTTGACATGATGCACCAATGTAGTGCTGGCAAGCAGACTCGCAAGCACTTCATTAGGCCAAGAAAAAATAAAGTTGTGTTTCCAGTAACATGACTTGAAGTGGTAGGGTCGGTAGGTCGGATTTTTTTTTTAATGTTAGGGCACATATCAATGGATGTATCAAATTCTTTGATTTCATTGTAAAATAATGATGGGAAAATGATAACTGTGAGAGAGAAGAACACGAAAAGGGTACAGGAAAAAGTCCTCAAAAAGTAATGAACAAATTCTTTAAAATGTGAAAAAATGAGACAAAATTCTTCCAAATCATAAAAAAAGTTTTTCTAGGGTCGGTCGGGTTACTGGAAACAAACCTGTTTTTTTTTTATTTGGCCTTCATCATGACGACCAACGGGCATGACTCATTCCTGTTTTAGCGGCTCTTGTGGGGTAATGTATAGTTATGGTACATATTCTGAGGAAATTATTTGACATGTACATAAAACACATTCCTCTTGTTTGAATCTCTTCATGCAAGAATGGGTTCATGAAATGATTTACTGTACCGGTAGTAGGCAACTTCCATAATGGGTCTAGACCCCTAAATTCGACAGGGTGACATGGCCGTTTCTTAAAATCGACATGTGACATGGAGCTTAGTGACAAGGACATGGAGAATGAAAAAGTTAGTGACATGAGACATTACCTTTCCTTAAAATCGACATGTGACATGGAGTTTAGTGACAGAGACATGGGGAAATAGAAATTTAGTGACATGTGACATGGCCTTTTCTTAAAATCGACATGTGACATGGGGACCCCCCATCTAGACCCCCTCCATACACATCCCTAAAAGGTCCTATCAATTTGAATAATATACTGAATAGGGAGGAATACCTAAAGACCGCTAACTGGTACCTACTTTAGTGTACCGCTGTTATGTTCTTGTCTCTTCTAACAGCCTACCTCTAGCTATAATACCAAGTGTGTCTTCTAGCCTTAAAAGATTCCCCTGCTCTAGCTTCTAGACGGCAGTCTGATAAGAATATACAATACCAGTCTTATAGCTGTTCCCAGCTTCTAAACTCTATACCACCTCACACTGTTGACAAATGGTAAATCCTCACATATAAGGAGCAGCTTATATGCAAGGATTTACAGCCTTGTGTGTGAAGCTGGTTTTACAGCTAAGCTGTAATTCATAGAACTTAACTACCCGGTACCTCTTTTGAGACTTTACGACCTATCAATAAACATGACTCTTGTGCATTCCTTCACAAAGTGCTATATATATATATATATATATATATATATATATATATATATATATATATATATATATATATATATATGCACAAGTCGTATTTGAGGGTCTAATATTTTTTGTTGTCATGGAACTGTCGTGTCTCACAGGGCAGCTGTTCCTGCTTGTGTCAGGTGGTATAGATTTTAAGCTTCTAGAATTTAAATGGAAATGCACTCAATGCAGTGTTCCAAGTACATGGGGGGGGGGGGTGGTCCAGGGGTCCCTAGCGATCAATATCTTCATCAAGTTTGACATTCCATTCATTCAAACAGTGATATCGATTTCTTGAAACATTCAAAAACACTATACACGGGTACAGTGGTGCATGGGGAAAAAACTAAATCCCCGGAGATAACTTAGGCATCTTAAACCTCCTGGTAAATGGGATAGAAGATGCATATCATAAGCAAATAAATAGAAAACTTGAGGTCCATATTGCAGTGGATTAATTGAATCATAAACACGGCTTAATGCACAAGTATTGGTCATCAATTATCAATAAAAGAGGGTGGGGGTGTAAAAAAATGAGGCGGACAAACTTGTATGTGCTTGGGGGGGGGGGGTTGAAGCCACCACAGGGGTGACAGTCTTTGTATGCAATTACTTGTGTGAGTAATAATGACCACCCCCTTATCAGACTTCATATACATGTATATGCCATGGAGCTCATATATAACGAAGGTAATATGTGTATATCGTCGTCTTAGTGCAAGAATAGAAGGTTGTAACTGACAATTTGGCAAAAATGAGTTTGCTTCTGTTTTAACATATACGGAACATTATATAGCTACTATGGAAGTACTGATGCTCTGTCTATGATATGTCTTACAAACTTCTTGCACTAAGGCGATGATATAGTATCAGTAACAATTCAGATAATGGCTCAAATCAAAGTCTTTGGAAGATGGTATACTGTTGATATGTATAATAATCTTATCGCTGCCTTGGCCAGTATAAACATAATTCTTACCCATGCTTGTGTACATTCCACAGCAGCTATTAGACCTATTGTAATTTAGAACAAGTATCAAAATCCTGTATATTTGATATGATTCATTTGTAAACAGTTATACAGGGTGAGGGGTTTGCTTTGTAATATGCTAATGTTGTTGAAATCCTGTTTTCGATGTGAACATCGTTATCATGTATATAAATCTTTCATATGCAGTGGCTTTAATTTGTTACTGACATCGTCTACCAGACTGAAACTGTAACTAAACCCAGAGGCTATTTTTGATGATGCCACAGTGGAGGATGGGGCTGTGGAGAGTGAGATCGAGTAGTTTCTTTATATCCCTGAGAGTGGAGAAAATGACAATCCCCATGCTTTAACTATAGACACTCCTGTTCTCCACATGAAATAAATTCTGTTATAAGCAGTGTCTCATGCTACTGTCAAGTGGCATTGTGATACGCCACGTCCTGACCAAAAGGCACTGGTTACAAACCCCCAGGTATTAACCATGACCCTACAGAATTGTGGGTTAACTGCTGTAACCCCAGTTACATGAAATAACCACGATTAAGGTGTCACCATGGTTCAAGTGAATATACAAAGAATTGAGGCATTGTTCTGTTTTGAAAGGATTAAATTTAATACGTTATCAAAATGGCACTCTTATAATTATCTGCGGTTTGATTCTTTACATAGATATAGAATCAATACCATTCCCTTTGGTATATTGTTCATTTTATTTGTTAACTTTGAGGTTGTTACTAGGATACTGTTTGTGCCTTTATAAAACACAGAATGCTATCAACTTTGTTGATTTGATGTAATGAATCTCATGTATACATATCAGGAATGGCTGCTGAATAAATCTGTTGAATAAACCCAATCTGCGTTTTGATGAGTTGGGACTGTTTATGAATGTAATGATTTAACCATTTAAGAGGTGGGTAGTCATCATGACACAGGGATGCAGTCCTGGTGATTCAAATCGCCAGGGCTCCATGTGGGCATCATGCCAACCCTGTGGGTTGATGTAGGTACTTGGTATGATGCATAAATATAGCATTTGGCAAGTATTGAGACATCATGGTGATCAATGGGTATGGTACATTAATGTGTTAAGGCATCACGGGCCCTTACAGGTTTAATGGGTATGGTACATTAATGTGTTAAGGCATCACGGGCCCTTACAGGTTTAATGGGTATGGTACATTAATGTGTTAAGGCATCACGGGCCCTTACAGGTTTAATGGGTATGGTGCATTAATGTATTAAAGCACCATGGGCCCTTACAGGTTTAATGGGTATGGTGCATTAATGTATGAAGGCATCACGGGCCCTTACAGGTTTAATGGGTATGGTGCATTAATGTATTAAGGCATCACGGGCCCTTACAGGTTTAATAAGTATGGGGTATGGTGCATTAATGTATTAAGGCATCACGGGCCCTTACAGGTTTAATGGGTATGGTGCATTAATGTATGAAGGCGTCAAGGGCCCTTACAGGTTTAATGGATATGGTGCATTAATGTATTAAGGCATCAGGGGCCCTTACAGGTTTAATGGGTATGGTGCATTAATGTATTAAGGCATCATGGGCCCTTACAGGTTTAATGGGTATGGTGCATTAATGTATTAAGGCACCATGGGCCCTTACAGGTTCAATGGGTATGGTGCATTAATGTATTAAGGCACCATGGGCCCTTACAGGTTCAATGGGTATGGTGCATTAATGTATTAAGGCATCACGGGCCCTTACAGGTTTAATAAGTATGGGGTATGGTGCATTAATGTATGAAGGCATCACGGGCCCTTACAGGTTTAATGGGTATGGTGCATTAATGTATGAAGGCGTCAAGGGCCCTTACAGGTTTAATGGATATGGTGCATTAATGTATTAAGGCATCAGGGGCCCTTACAGGTTTAATGGGTATGGTGCATTAATGTATTAAAGCACCATGGGCCCTTACAGGTTTATCTAATGCTTGTAGTGTAACTAAAAGCCCATGTTGTGCACATACATGGTGTTCACCATACCGTCATGGTGCATGAAGCTCTGTGCTAATGGTGAATAACCCTGGGCTCCACCTAAAAGTGAACTATTCATACCCGGAGAATAAAACGACTGTCCATGCGCGCTCAGCAACCCACTGGGTAACAACCCGGGTATCGGTGTATGTACTGACGCTGCTATATCGGGTTGAGAATTGGCCACTGGAATTTGTGCTGTCAGATTTTGGTACGTTCCTGAACTAGCTGTACTGGTACTTCCGGTACTACCATCAGCTTGAGTCCTTTCAGGCGCGACATGCTCAGGCGATGTCAACAATGTCTGATTTTGTTCAGGTAGTGCATGTTCGATAGTGATTTCATCAGACAAGGTCCTTTCTTTGACTTGTTCTGTAGGTAGTGTGTTGGTGTATGTATCAAAGTCCCGTTTGTGGACGTACTGAAGATGGTGAATCAAACTCTCCTTTGTGATCGCTTTATGAGAACATTCGTCACATCGCCACGGTTTCGGATCCTATTCAGAAAATGAAAATTATCCAATTCAAAAAATGGTATTCATTTAGAGAGGCCCTGATAAAGAATATAGGGTATAACAATTTTTTCACATTTTGATTGCCTGAACCAGAGAAATGTGATTAAGTCTTATGTTAATCTACCTGAAACATACGGAGTAAACCAGAGAACAAGTCTTATGAAATATAGACTATATATATTGCCTGATATCTAACACAATTCATCTTAAATTTCTGACAAAAATCTGGGACAATGTACTAATATGTTGGTAAATTCTGTCTGTACCCTATTTAGAACATACAATATACATGAAGACAATCTACTATGAAGGATAAGAATAGAATATAACAAAATAGCTTAGTTTTTTTTCTCAAAAACACCGTTTTTAATACCGAAATACACAATGGTAAAGAGGACCAGAGACGGGCCAGACATGTTCAATAACATGTTTGATATAAAAAAAATTGCCAGTGAAACAAGTTTTCTGCAGACGTTACCCTCGCTAATGATTCCCTCTGTCTGCCAACTGAGGCGGGCCTGTCTGCAGTTGGCTTAATAGATCTCAGGCTTCCCTAGCCCACTTAAAAGGGTCTACTTCTCATCTTTCCTATCCCCTCAGGATGTGTGTGGTGCACATATGTGCGGACACTGACACATTCCTCTGTGAAATTGTGTAATGTCGTTCTCGCCATGAATATGACCTTAGCTGTCGAAATGGCGTTAAACATCTATTACTCACTCACTCACTTAATAGATCTGAGATGGGCTAATTATCAGGAGTTCTATACAAGGATGACCACTTACCCGGTCTTTATGTTTAAAGCGGAGATGGTTGCTCAGCGTGCCCACACCGTGTAGTGTCGTGTAGTCACAGTACAGGCACTGAGTTATCTTGGCCGCTGTAATAAGAACTTACATTATCTACTCGTATCTTCTAAGCAAGATTACATCATATAACGGTAGGCACAGCTTGTTTACATTGGTATTTTGAAACTATGACGTCATCAACAAGATTATGCAAATAGGCGTGTAAATACACACCTTTATCTATTCACACCCTGTGTGATATGGCGTCATAATGATATCTCTATGGCACCTTGGTATATTTTCGTATTTGCCATCAGATAAAAAACATATTGTATTACATAATGGAATTGCATGGTCTTATGGAGCAGTGGGATATGGGTGAGGTATATTACAGAGGGGTGTGCGAAAGAGGGTTCCATGGTTCTATCTATTGGAGCGTCATATCTAACATGAAAAAGTAAATTCGATTTGTAGAGCTTTCTATTAGATATGAATGACAGAGACTTACTGTTATCATGGATCTTTTTATGGCGGTTGAGAAGTTTGGCCGACTTGTATGTCTTTCCACAAACTGAACATGCTAACCTTTCAACAGCTATGAAAAAAGATATGGGGTACAATTAAAGAACAAAGTTATTATAGTCTGATCGCTGTGTTCATTTTCACTTCTTTATGTAAAGATTTACAGCTCATAGAATGCTATATAAATATGGCAATGAATCAATAGAAACATGAAACTATAGGTAATACACACAAAAAAAGAAAACACCTGCGCTGCTTAGAACAGTACAAAAACTATCAATTTTCAGGCTGCATTTGCGGCTATAGCCGCCCCCCCCCCAAAAAAAAAAGGCAGGCTGTTGTTTTTTTGGGTTTTTTTTCCCACATGGATGCTGCTTATATGCAGAGTATCCGATATGTTGTACTTACTGCTGTGTGTCCGTGTGTGTTCTTTCATCTTGGTCCGAATAGTTGTCTTGAAATCACAAACCTCGCACTGATGTCTAAAATACAATGAAATCAAAAATAGAATGATTTGTTTATCATTGAGCTTGGAATCATTATAATCTTGTCACAATAATGGAGAAAGTTAAGGAATTTCCTAGCTTAAACGTAAGAAAAATGATTTCTATTTATAGGCTGTAAGCCAGGGATGAAGGTGTTCAGGGATTTCTCTGATTTCAGGGATTTTGAAGTTCCAACGCCCTATACCGGTACATTAATACAAAAACCCAGGTTTTTGGGCCCATATTGGATCATTTCAGGGATTTTCGGGCTCCCTGACTTTCATCCCTGTTATACCTTAGAACTCTGCATACAAGCCATGGCTTACAGGCCATTTCAGATGTCTACTGCGGCTCATTGGATGCTTTTTAGTTCAGAGTGCGTCTTATACATATATTGCCTCATACTAATACTCTATACTTTAATTATCAAAGATGATTTTTACACTCGAATTATCAAAGATGAGTGTAAGATGAACGAATTATATTAATTTTCAGTATCTTTCTACCTAAACTCGTTACTCTAGAGTACTTACAGAATTTGGAAAGGCATTAGTTCATTGTGTTTGAGTAAGAGATGTTCCGACATGGACGGTTTACACCAACACACGAAGGCGCACTGCGGACATACCAGCTTCTCACGCGTCGTCTTCTCTGTATGACGTGCCTCTGTGTGCGCCTTCAAACAAGCACATTATCTAATTCAAATGCATCACTTTCCATTTCTAATACATTGTAAATTAAAGAATATTAGCTTTCAATATAATAACCATGCTCGGCTTGGTCCTGCCGGGACATGATCTGGGAAATGTTTTCCATCTGACTGTGAGGGATTTCAAAAGTTCATCATTACCATTACATAAATCATGATAATATTTTGTGCAATTTACTCAACCATCCAAAAGATGTGGGTCTATCATTCAAACTTTGGTTTACCTTGAGGTTTCCCTTGGTGCTAAACGTCTTGTCACAAATGTCACATGGGTAGTTGGTGGTTCGGGTGTGCATATTCTCAACATGTTGTTTGAGCGTGAATTCATTCTTCAACGTCTTCCCGCAGATCTCGCACACACGGGGTTCTGCATTATGAAGGTTCTTGTGTTTGTGCCATGTAGCATAAATGAAGCTGTAGAAGCTGCATCCAGCCTCCTGAAGATAGAAAAATATACCAAAAAGTTACAATATAGAACTTTATTTAACACTAATTGTATTCTTTACTTCTTGTTATTAGTGGCATGCTCCTTTTTAAGGAAACATCAGGCTTCCCGAGCCCATCCTTCAAAGGGCCTTTGTCTTCTCTTTAAGTTTTCTGTCCCCTCTTTCATCCTTTATCCCCTTCCTATAGGTCTATACCTTTCATATATTGTCTTATCTCGTGTTTCAATTGTAGAATTGTTCATCCAATAAATCTTTCTGTAAACCATTTACATTTATTTTCCTGGCCAGGAATATGTCTTTAGCTGGCATACATATGTACTCACCCATTCCTAAAAATCATTACTTTTGGAATTCATCAACCCCTTTGATTATTAGCGCGGCGACTAGTGAGTACTACTCGTGAGATGAGTAGACTAGTGTATGGTTCACAGTCGCCACGGTGTAAGGGATAGGGAGGCCTTGCAATCTATTTTTGTTTGTGGCTCATGTGCTATGGACTATTTCTGCTCACTATTCTAATGTAATAACACCAGTTTGTGTACTTTACCAGTGAAGGAATTTTCAGAATATATCTCATACTTTTGATTTTATTCGCAGATAAGACATTTCATCATTTGGAGCCCTATGGCAGATTAGCATTAGAGCATTTTAAGATTCAGAAATACATATCTGTAGCCTTTGTTTTAGAATTGTTTGTTCTGAAACTACTACAGAGAGGTGGAGTGATCTGGCCGGTTTGCTGACCACTGGCCCGTGACGAGGTACAGACCTATTACAAGGTGATTGGCAGTTGGGTGTGTGTGTGTGTGGGGGGGGGGGGGAGGCAGAGCAGGCTCCTGGCAATCTGAGACAGTGTACACTCATAATGACACACCTGTTGACTATGGCATTGAACATTAAATAAGACAGGTCGGTCCCTGTGACAGCTGAGTGAGGTGCATGCAGAATGGACAGTCTACAGGCTATTAGTACTTAGCTGCAGTGGGTAGTTCTGGTTGAATTTGTGCTATATACTACCAAAAGCCCAGATGATAGTATGCCCTATCTATAAGTCTCACCAAGTGAAACAAGACACAAGATTACAAGTCGCCGCGCCATGTCTCACAGGACTATTCTCTACTATTGTATTAAAATCTACAACACTATGGTTTTATTTTTCTTTTTTCTCTTTTGGGGGTGGGGTGGGGTGGGGGTGGGGGGCTTCACTTACCGTGCAGACATACTTCTTGGCCAGCTTCATCCCCTCCTCCCAGTGGTGCTCCATGTTATGAAGCTGCAGCAAGTTTCTGTCCGGGAACCTCCTTTTGCACACTTCGCACCACACTTTTCGCAACCTTGGGTGCACCTTTTTTCGGTGGGCTAAAAATTCTTCCCTACTCGCAAAGACTACTGCGCACAGCTGACATGAATTCTTCTTAAACAACAACGGCTGTTGAGATTTGCCTTCTATAAATTTGGGTTTCCATTGCCTCAATGTCTTAATATGTGGGTTGTGTCTTTTTCTTTCCCTTGGAGTAAATGTTTTCGATTTTGGCTTTAACAATTTTTCCTGGCTATCATCTGTATGATTATCAGCTTCACTGGTAATATCTCCATTTTCATCATTATTACTCACTGGAGTATCATCCTGATAAGTATTTTCATCACTAATATCACAGCCATTATTATCACAGTTAGAAGGTTTTTCCTCATCTAATTTTACTCCAATCACAGACGTTTCAGCTTCTTCGTGACAGTCACTCTTTGAGAGACGTTCTTTAGATATAAGATTATCTGCAGCTTCTGGGGAAAGCTTATGTTTTGAAGTCAAATTTGGCTTACTGCCCTTGGCTGATTTATTAACATGCTTTCCTTTGCGTCTTCGGCCCCGCGCAGACTGCGTTGTAATGACTTTTGAGGGATCGCTTTCATTATCATCCGAAGACCTTACAGTTTGTAATTTAGACTCAATGCCGCATACAGAAGTCCCTTCAGTAGGCATAGTGCTGTATGGTAAGTCGAGGCAGATACCATGTGTTACACTTGAAACACTCCCTAATGGCAAGTTAATCAAGTCCCATTCTTGACAGAGCTGGTTGACCTCCTCCATGAGATACTGCTCTTTAAGCCCCTCCACCTTTCCAGTGTACAGATACTCAACAGCCTTCAGACACACTTTATATGAGTATGTGTCTATGCAAATAGAGACAGAGCCGCATGGTGCGACTGAGTCTGGGTTTAGGCAACACTGTTTGAGGTAGGGTGAGCATGCACTGAGCACAACCCGGTGAACGCAGAGCTGCTCCCCGCCCACTTCTAATATGGCATCACAGAGGACGCCCTGTGTGCGCATGTTCCACAGCTGCGCACACAGTATCCTCTGGTGGTGATCTGCAGAACTATGGGTTGTGTTAAGATTATCTGTGATGACATTTTCTTGTGGATTCATCTTCTTGAAATAAACTTTAAGGGTGAACTTTTAGCACAGTAGAGTGCTGTGAGCCATATTGTACCTACAAATGGAAAAAAACAACTATATCAAACATGTACAATGGTCACTGGGGCAGATTGGAGTTAACATTACATGCCGAATCAGGAGGGGGTCGGAAAATCTGCTCTTAAAGATGGTGTTCAATGCTTTCCCAATTGGATGGATTAGAAAGAAGCTATGTTAGGCTAGGCATGCCTAGTTACGGCTGTACTCTCAGCGGGGCAGGCTGAGAGTTACAGCCTGAAGTGTCTGTTTTCTACTGGCTTGAAATATACAAGTAATTAATCATAATGACTTTATGCTTAAATACCAATCATTATTGCCTATTAGTGATTGTTGCGGGCTAGGGTGAAAGGAACAACCTGTGTTTTTATACTGTCTTACTCTAGACCAATTACTGAGGGATATCGGTGGTGCTGTAGATTTTTTTCTATGCATAATACCTTCACAAAAGTTGCCTAACATGGAGAAATGAGAGGAGAATTACAAAATGTAAAAACATACGAAGGTCAGAGGTATATGTAAGAGCCTGTATGTGAAACTACAGGTCAGGAAATGCGATATTAAGGTCAGGGGACCTTGGACAGTAGGAACGTACACGTATATTTTAATGTTTAAGGTTAACAGTCTGCGCTAGGCAGCTATAACGCAGGTGGACGGCAAGAATCATAACTAGGGACTTATATAGGTATATATCTAATGATGATGCACAATGGTATTTGATGATCTCTTGAAGGACCCTGCAGGAAATTTGATCGGGTAGATCACGACAATCTTGTCCTGTACATGTTGTGGGTGATTACTAAAAAAAAAAACAAACGTAGCGGTGCCTGTGGACTGGAAGAAATGGGGTCAAATGGGCCAATAGCAATGCCCTTTTTATGGTACGGTAAATAACAAAGTAGGGGCTATAGAAAAAAAAGACAATTATGCAATATGATGTGAGGAAGACCGGGACAGTGTACCTCTGCCTACAGTAAACATGATACTTGTGCATAGACATGTGTTATATGTAAGGGCAGTCATTTATTGCCAGGTAAGGACTTGTTGGATGGGTTGGGGGGGGAGCATTTTGAAAAAGAGGGGGTGGGGGGGGGCAAAACCCAATTAACCTTCACACTGGGGGGGGGGGGTCAAAACTGAATATGGGCAATTCAAATACATGTACCAGTACTCATCATGATGCGTCATCCCAATCTTGCCAAAGTGCCAAACACATATCTGATTTTTATTTTATTTTATTTTTATTTTTTTTTTTTTTTGGGGGGTCATTTAGCAGAATCAATTCTATCATAGGTAGTGGGGTTGCAGTGGGGTTCGTGATAATTTTTATTGTATTGGTGGGGGGGGCTAAGCTTACAGGTAAGATAACAATCTGCCATAGATTAGTCTTTGATGCAGATAAGACTTTCTGTGTAATTAGCCTGTTATAGGTGTGTATTGGAATCCATTATTAAGGGTTTACTATTTAATGCAGATAAAAGCCTCTGTGTGGTTAGATGTGTATTGGGACTGGGTGAAAGTCTGACCATCTTATATGATCCTACAGCTCGATGCAGCAAGTTGGGAACCTAAAACTTAGTTTTTCCTGAATTTTTCGCTAAAAAATGCTGTAGTTTAGCCAAAATTTATCCGCTTTCAGGCCAGGGTAGATGGTATTACATTAATATAGTGCACAGTTTACCACTGAAGTACAAATTATAAATTCAAAAATCATTAGTTTAAAAAAATTGCTGTTTTTCAAAGTTTGGACCTATATATTTTGTGAAAAAATATTCTAACCATCAGTTTTTTCATAGATAGTGCATAATACTGACCCATCAAGTTTATAAATGAGTATGCTTTTTTTTCCCTTCCTCTATGGTGGCTCATTAGACTATGGGAGACATGATTTTTGTTAGTTTGCAAAAACTTTGATTTTCAGCAAAATTTCTGCTTGGTTTTTGATGTGGGACCACATAAATCACCGTATAATGACGTGTGATCACCCACTGATACCAGAATTATCCATTTTTATGTTCTACTTGATCATCTTTAAAGGCATATGAAATATCTAAGTGATACAATAAGTGTGAGAAGAATTAGGCACATCTTATGATTCTAGTCTTTGGTGCCGACAACGCTTAAAAGAATTGTTGCTATTTACAGCTAAATAGCTCTATACGGGTAGTGCATCATAATACCATAAATCCCCGGTCACAAGCCGACCCCGGTCATAAGCTGGGGGGTGAGTTCAGGAAAAAAATAAAAGCCGGTTTTTGGGTCAAATTTTTACCATTTTCTCTTTATTCTATAGTAAAAAAAAAAACGGTCATAAGCCGGGGGGGGGGGGGGACTTTGGGAAAAATTTAGAAGCCGGTTTGGGCCCAAAATTGAAAAAAAAATCCGGCTTATGACTGGGGATTTACGGCAGGCCTCACATGCCTAATATTGGGTTCTAATAGCATTTCAATATGGTTTTCAATGAATCATCCGCCATGAATATGACCTTAGCTGTCGGCTTGGCGTTAAACAACCATTACTCACTCACTCACTTCAATGAATCATCAGGTCAAAACAACAATTGATGATGGAATTTAATAGATCAAAAGGGTTTTGTACCATGGGCCTCCTATTCACATAGTTCAGGTCTTCAGATATTCTTATCTTGAAAATGATGAAGATATTTATGAGTATGGAATATGGTGCTTTTCCAGCCCGTATGGGACCTACACAGGGCATTTTGTCTTGTCTGACATATATTATGAGGGAATAATGCATAGCAAATGATTCTATTTTCATATTTTGTTATGATTTTTGAGACAGAATCATAGTCATACACAAGACTTGTCTTCTGCAGCATATGCAAAAATGTCCCTTGAATGAAGGCATTTTACATGCACAGCTGCCTCCAAAACTGGAAAACACTCAGGTTCCCAACTTGCTGCATTGAACTTTAGTGGGATATGTTATTCTTCCCATCTAGCGGTCTGGTGTACTGAAGAGGCGAGGCTGTCACTGGCACTGCTGACTGCCTCACTCACTCACTCACTGACTCAGCCTGACACTCAGCACCAAAATCACTGTATTATCGCCCATTGCCCACTTGATTTCACAGTTTTTTGAAATCATCATAATCGTATTCTGCCAGAAAAGTAAGGAAGAAGCAACCGAGATAAGATACCTCTAACAGAGTAGGGTAATTGGCATTAAATCTAGGGTCAAAACTACAAAGATTGCCGGAAATTTTTGTAAACAAACACAAATCGGATTACCGGAAGTCGCGTCAATGTCTCACAATACTAACTTGATAAATTCCTATATTTAATTTGAGACGACAATTATATAAAGTTTACTGCAATTGATAAACATCATAGAATTAAAAAGAAAAACACCTCAAACGTATTCAGACACTCTTGTACAAAGATACATTTTAGTAATGTAATTTGTAAATGAGTGAACTGGTTGAGTTTTGTGAGACCTAAAGTTTCAGGCTCACTCTCCCAGCAGAGCCTACTCCGGGTACGAGTCTAAGCAGAGCCCTGCTTTGTCTTCCCGCCCCCTCCTAGGTCCCACCTGCACCAAACCGGCGATGGTTGGACCGGGCGCGTAGCATGGATTCCATTACCTCAAACACTATACGAGGTTCTGGGAACCCCTCCCCCTTATCTCTTTACCGGTACCTCACTCATCTGCAGTCACACAGATTCTCATGATCCTTTGCCTATAGGGGAGTGGTCGTTTTTTTAGCGCCTACCACGCTGCGTAGCGGCGGTACCGCGAAGCGGTACGGGAGTGCGCTATGATGATTGCATTTGCCCCGTGTGATGAGGTCTCACAATACAAAATTACTGAATACCGACATTAACGGCGGGAGGCGTTTTTTTTATGCGGTCACAACCGCATTTCTTGTTAACAACGGGAGGGGTGGTGGTTTTGGGGGGAGGGGCAAAAGAATTCATATTCCTCTTGACTTGGCCATGGGGTCAGGGTGAAACAAATTTCACCCTTTCTTAGTGAAATAGCCTGCACCGGAGGGGGGGGGGCACTCCCTATGTTGGACATACACATATGTGCGCCTGGCAAGGGTACTTTTTCAGCCAAATATCCCTACCAAGCCTCTGGTTTCAGACCAAAATGTCCCTAGCAAGGGTCTACTTTTGAGCAAAATGTCCCTAGCAAGGGTTAACTTTCAGCAAAATACCCCGATTCAAGTGGAAAATTCAGAAATTTTCATGAATATTTCCCTAGTTTTCATGAAAATAGCATGAACAAAATTCAAATCTTCTCCCAAACAAGGTCAATTTAAGATATTTTGAGCAAAATCTAAGACTGTTATGTCAAAAGTTCCCTAGCAAGGGTAGGGTTTTGAAGAAAAAAACCGCGATTGAGGGCCCTAGCAAGGGTAAGGTTAGTCGGGGGTTCAGCCACACACCCGTATCAAAAAAATTGAAGTGCCCCCCCCCCGGGGCCTGCACATTGCTATACAGGGATGTAAGTCAGACTATTTGAAAAATTTTGAAGACATGTTTAGAAAATTCTGCATTTATTGTAAAACATTAAAACTTTGATCCAAGAAAGGAAAGTTGGTTAAATCTATTAGATGTGTCTGATTCCAAACATTCTGAAATCAGACAAAATTCTGAAAACTTACATCCCTGGCTATAGCACTAAGTGGGGGGGGGGGGGGGAATTGACCCTTGAGGGGGAGGGCCCCTGTAAATCCATCACCCCCCCCCCGTTGTTAAAAATTGACCACTCCCTAGGTCCACGGTAACAAGTTAAATGAAAATCAATCCTTATTTTTTTCATACATCAGAAACTTTATTGATCCAAGTAGATTATCAGGAGCACAGAACAGTATCTGTACAACATAAAACAAGGAATGCCTTTGGCGTGTCTTCTATTGATGTATCTATCTATGTTATCATTTTTTCAGCGGTTTTGTTTCCGCTCCCCTCCACATATATAAATCTTTGTCGGTGCTGACTTAAACATGGTTGCAAAATAGGTATGAATTTTTATTTGGATTGATCCTTCAAATCATCCATCTTAATAATGAAATGTAAACTACAACTTAACATCCATTTTTATTCATAATATGGTAACTGTCACTCCAGAGTCATGATACATACTATGATACAGCGTGCATTAGATCGGGCACAAACACATGTATTTAGGTTTGTGGATCGGAGTAATGCACGCACGACATCAATTTTAGCTATCACAGTTATGTGCACTAAGGAGATCAGATTGAGAAGTAACCGCCTTCCTGTACTTTGGTGTGAATCGCCGTTGTATTATTTTCCCTGATTCAAATATGATGCGTATCATAGCTGATTTCCACTCTTAGGTCAAGGAGTTCAATTTTTTTTATCATCCTTTCTGTACACATCTTTCTTTCGTTCACACCAAATTACAGAGAAATACCACTCATTCCCCAAACACCAAAGTAAAGTCGCCACAAAATAGGACAATGAGAGTCATCAATAATAAGAAAACAACTGATTCCACGCCTAGACATGAAGACTTTCCAAAGATTATTCACCAACTCCTTATGAAATATGTTCACTTAAATGCTAAGCACATACAAAAAGTAACCATTACCAACAACTTTAAAACAGATTTGTCAAGGAAAGAACAGTCAAGTATTATAATCATAATGTGCATGTGTGAGGTAGATAAAGAAAGCATATTGATAACAGATCGTCTCCATAAAAACCAGCTTGTCGGGTTTTATAACGCGATTGGTTACTGACACATGAAACCCTGATAGTAATCTATAACCCTTTAAGGGGTCTAGCCTCACCAGGGCTGCATTCATGCATCATGGTGGCCAATGGACATGATATATTAATGTGTTAGAGCCCCATTAAGAGTAAACCAAAAGAAGTGCCAATGCAATTAACCAGGAGACATATGTATATATGAAACCTTAAACTTTTGTTACGGTCAAATTTGCAGTAGATAACTGACCTAAACTAATGATATTTGATAAGTTCAACTTCATAGAACCCCAGGGCCCGACATGTGGTGTGCATATTTAACTCCTCCAGTGAGAAAAATAATCTGGAGTGCAGGGAATGTATCAAGACAAACACTTTGGAGAATGCCACATAGACTGCAAACTGTCCTATAAGTTCACAGTATCCGATAAGTTCACAGTATCCGATAAGTTCACAGTATCCGATAAGGTCACAGTATCCTTGTGATTATTAGTGCTAACTATACAGTTTTTACACTCCTTGGATTACTATGGTTTTCTAAAGGATCTATTAGTGTTTGCATTGTTTTGGGGCAACTCCTGCAGAAGAACCATATAAAGAAGTATATTGTACAACTTTCCATCACACACATTTTGCTGTTTGTACCAACTAACAAGTTTTGATCAAAGGGATTGAGTCCTCGTTCCTATAAGCTGTACTGTTTTAGATCAGGAATCAAATGAGTCAATATTGAAGCTGCCAACTAATATGTTGAAATGTAGATTAACTGAGACTCAATTTTTTTGAGAAAGTGTTGAGATATCATTACATAATTAAAGGAAGGGAACACACATTTTTTAGCACGAATTCATGATGTACCAATACAGCACAAGGTAGTTCATGATGCTACTTTGATGCATCATGTCGATCAATGGAGTCTATATTGGTCACTCTTCATGGCAGCAAGATTTGGTGACTTTTTGAGGAAGCCTTTTTAAGGTTCGCCGGACGAAAATATGGAAAAAAAAAAAAAACAATAATAAATTTTGCTTTCTTATACACATTTGGAAGAGATGGTAGGAAAACAATGTTTGAGCTGTGTCTGCAGAGACCAATGTTAACACAGTTTCTTTTTCAGAAAAAAAGTACCACTTTCTTGCTGCTCATGTCTATATGACGTGGAAATTTTATATAAAGGGTAGATTATTCAAATAAATTCCTTTCGATAATGTAAGTTAGATGGATACACTCATACACAACCATCCTTCTATCTACTGTTCTCTTTCTCACAAATTGTGTTTTTTTTTAATTGTGTTAATCATATAAACTCAAGTGCTTATTTGAACAAGAAACAAATCCCCAGAAGCAGGAGTAAGACTTGATACGTTTATTACTGGCAGGTTAGAGGTGACTGTATGTACGCATAAATAGATTAGAAATAAATACTTTTAAAACCGTTCGTCACTTTATATTGTACACCAGTACATTTTTGGACCGAGAAATGATATATCCAACCCTGAAAACTGGATTGTTTTTTTTACTAATGGCAGGTTGCCATTATAACCATCTTACCCAGATTTGAGTAAGTTTACAATTTGAAATCCACAGCTTCTATGGTAGTCACTTCCACACTTGATGTTCCATGTAATGTTATTCAAGAGCAAAATATCAGAGCAAATTCTAAATGTACTCGCCAATGAATATATGATATGAAGTACTGGCTTGTATACATAAAATGATCAACAATAATACTACATGCATTTAAATAAAACAATATGAGCCGCATTGCTATCATAGGGCGTTAGATGCCTTTAAATGATTTCGCAAATCTGGCCACTTCAAAACAAAATAGAATCAACAAAATCATCTCTGTGAATCATTATATAGTCTCCCCTGATGTATAACTTGCATGGAAATCGGTGTTATTTAGTTTGACAGTAAAGTAGCAGAGTCCAATTGGGAGGTACAAAGTTATACTTGTACATGCAAGTTGTGTCTTTCTTATATTCAAGGTGATCATCTTGTGGTGTTCCAACATTTACTCTTTTTTAACTGCGCTGTTAATTTTGACTTTCTTGTGTGGCTTGCGCGTTTCCATCTTAGCCTTGTGGGCTGTCACGCCTGGCTTGCTGTCCCTACCACGCACTATTGGTGTCGGAACATAGCGATCAGCGAGTCTATCAGTGTGTCTGTATGGGAGAGAATGTAATCATCATCACTTGTTTTGCATGAATCATCTATTTTACCTTTTTAATCTTCAGTATTGATACATCTATTTATAAAACTATTGCAGCAACTCAAAGCTTTACTTACACCATCTTACCCACTACATTTCAGACTATGGTAATACAGCATGCATATACATAATTCATACTCAAAGAGAAAATAACTTCACACCCGCATCAACCTAGCTAGTTAATTTGACACCTTACAAAACCGCAAGATGATGGGATTCTAAAACAGAATGAGGAGCTATGTCAATCTGACAATTTTATTTCTACTTAAATCTCCTATCCGATCCAAAGAGAAGGGGTTTAGTCAACTGAATTTTAAGCAAGACAAGCATAAGAACCCACCTAAAGCAAAAGTAGAGATATGGATCAATGATTGGATGAGAAACTTAAACTTAATTTTCTTGTTGCATAACAGATATAGCACAACAATTCCTATTCCCCACGCCTTTGTAGTGAGAGAGTTTAAATCAACTAAATTGGAAGTAATATGAAATCCAACAGAAGCATAACCAGCAAGCATGATGAGAAACTAAAACCTAATGTTTGAATTGCACGACATGCCTCACGGTTAGTTTCCTATCAGCTACCACTTTAACATGCATCGTCATGCCCCTAAACACCCGAGCTAATGAACTGTGTGCAAACCTATCTGTGGTGAGGCACCTATTATCGGTCTCGGTACTCTATAGCGGGTGTGGGCCTCCGACTGCTGTTACCGCCATACCTGGAACGAGCATCGGCCACCGCATGCTGGTTAGACCGTCCGGTCCTACTATGCCATTCCTGATCAAACTGGGGTGCTTCATCTGTAATTAATAGAAAAAAAAATTAATTTCAATTGAAGCTGAAACAAGGATAAATTATATGACAACAAGTATTCAGCTCTTCCTTAGTCAACTTTTCACAATCTTAATTCATCCTTCCATTCCTTTTCATCATCTGCATTAGAAATTTTGGTAGCAGAGGTGTCTTATCTGATTTGGTTCAGTGGATGGCTTCTTTATAGAAAGTGATTCGATTTCATGGCACAGGTGTGTGCTTTCACTGGTATGTGGTTAATAAAGATACCTTTGACTCACGATGAACACGAAATAATTGTTTGGATATAATCTTGACTTGTAAGTGTGCATATCCTAATGAGGAAGGGCCTAAGTTTCGCATTTGGGACAAACTTAAAACACTCATTTAAACAGAGTGTGCTAATCATGTCAAACATAGTAGATGAAATTGACAGAACACCAGCATACCTTCATCCAGGTTGACATATTCTACATTTTCCTCCCGGTCGCCTGATCTGACGTTCTGTTGTCGTTGTACAACGTGGCCGCGTTGCCCAATGTGTCGTCCATGGTGGACCTTCTCAATACCCGTGCTGGAGTTGCGCTCCATTCTCCGCACTTCCCGCACCTAAAAAGTAGTGATATTGGTTGTTCATTCTGAGAGGGTCTAGATACAAGACACCAACAGACCAATGTAGTGCCTGATGGATTACTGAACTTTCAAACTATCATACAATGGATGCATAAGGGGCTCAAGAACTATAAGCATTGGGTTTTGTAATATTATCTTTTTACAGGTATTTTAATATTCATTTTTTCTTAATGTCGATTTCTCACATCCTCACAAGTAAAAACTTATTTTGAGTGAGAGAAAAGCCACGTTTAATTGATGCAAGACACACTGGTCCATAGTTATCATTTTACAAATATATAACTAGTAGTAGTACCGTAATCTCCCGTGTAGAAGACGCGCTGCGCGTATAAGACGCACCCCAAACTCAGCACATGCATTTTCGCGTATAAGACGCACATTTTAATGCTCAATTTTGTAAATCCAGTACTGTTCTATAGTAAAATTACCCCTCGTATAAGACGCACACCCAACTTGAGAGAAAGCTATAAGACCCCCCAGCATTTTGTTTGGCGTAGAGGACGCGTCTTATACGCGGGAGTTTACGGTAGTAGTAGTACTCACCCCTCCGGGGCCTTGGCGGGTGGAGCTTGAGGCTTGGTAGACTTTTGGTGCACCATCACCGGTATTTGAAAAGGACATGACTGTAGATGATGAGTAGAATTGTGCATTTGGGTCTCCCTGTTGCTGAAATAAATAGCAAAACTTACTTTATTTTATGAAACAGTGCTGGACATGAATCCAAATTTGTTCTTTTTCAAAGCTTATGAGTGATATTCATATGGGAAAGTCCACACAGACATGTGCATGCTTATAAGCCAAAGTTTAAGTCGATCAGATGCTTACTGTATATTCCTGGATGGTGCCGATTATAAGCGAGATATGTAATATATATGGCAGGGGTAGACACTAACTTTTCCAGCCACTGGCCGGGTGGCCAGTAGCTGAAGAAATCTATGGGACCAGAGCTAAAACTGCGGGCCCAGAATAACTATAGATCTTGTCACCAAGTATGGGCCTGAAAACTCAGTTTCCCTGACTTGTTTTGAAAGGTCATTGATAATTTCCCAACCAATCAAGCTGCAATATTGATCTAGGCTGCAGAACACTAATTATTTTTCCACTGTTGGCCTATATAGCTTTTGGGCGAAAATAAAATACTTGTGCAAGTATCTGGGCTTAGCCACTATTATTTTCTTGTAGATATACATTTTTCCCATGGCATGGCATGTGGTAGAATGTGATTAGGGCCATGGCATGTGGTAGAATGTGATTAACTTTTGTGCTATAGGCCTTAGAGTGCGGACATACCCAGATTTGTGGGTTTTGCAGTGAATGATTTCAATAAATTCTGTAAATAAATAGAGCCCCCCCCCCCTCAACTTAACATCAAATATCAACCTAAATAACACTGAAATCGATTAATTTACACACTAAGGATTAATTCTATGCCTGGTTTGCCTACCCACTGTCAGATTTTAGACCAATAATCATTGTACAACACCTTTCAGTGCAGAGTTATAAAGTGTCTCCTTCTGCCACCTCCCGTCAATTGGTGTCCTGCAACCTCTAGATATCAGGTTAAAGCTAGGATAAAGGGCTACCTGAATATAGGATCATTTCTTCAATATTTTGAAAACCATGTGACCATTTGCCATGGAAACCATGCTAAAAAATTTTTTTTAAATCATCAATTTTTCACTATCTTTCATCACTCTCACAGCCATTGAAGAGAAACATAATTTTCTGTGTACATGCGAAGTACACCGAAGTTGTAAAACAAAATTCTGCTTCATTTGAGACTATTTTGATGACTGTAGCACCTTTACTTTCAAAAATATCAGTCACCATACAGGCTCTCAGATTGCTGGAAATTGCCCATTTTCCACCGAATTCTACCCTGAGAAGCATCCAAACTGTACACCTTCATCCCTTTCAAATAAATCAAGTCCTCACTAAATTGATTGCTCAGACTCTGAGCGATTTGTCAAAAGCGTGCAAATAT
The DNA here is from genome assembly GCA_949317995.1 of Acholoe squamosa. Lineage (NCBI taxonomy): Eukaryota > Metazoa > Annelida > Polychaeta > Phyllodocida > Polynoidae > Acholoe > Acholoe squamosa. The sequence continues at coordinate 46,070,859 of OX439050.1, forward strand.
GTTGTATGACAATGATTGGACAGAAATGTTATCTGATGGGGTTACACCTTCAGACCAATTAGGATGTGCAAAGTTGATCCTGTAGTGGGGGCTTCAACTCCAATGGGAGATACGATGGTTGGGGGATTGAGGTTCTTAAGGACCTTTTTTGGTTATCCGACTGAGTACAATCATCTGAAATCTGACCATAATGCATAATGCAAGTTTTTATTAAAACTAGAAAACCTGTGTTTGATGCAAATGGTATAAATGATCTCCCTGTAACACATAATATACTTAAAAAAGTTGAAAATGTGGCAGAATATAGACCTGTTTAGGCCAAGTTACCCCGTACTGTAGGCTATTCCTATCATCTATTTAGCTTTAGAAATGCAATATTGGCCTAATTTCTCATCAATTCTGCTTGGAAATGATGTGCGAGGCCTCTCCTGTATGATTAAAACAGAAATGACTGGCAAGATTGCTTTTAAACTGAAAATTCCCTTCAATAAAGACATATCTTAGATCAGTCCTATACTTGGTGGGAACATCAGTAGTTTACTTTTTAGATGGATGAATTTCAGGGCATTTCTCAATAATTCACACCATTACTTAGCAAAAATGGCTAGACTTTCTCTTTCCAATGATATTTATCATGCCTATACTCATAGGAATGGATATCTCTCTGTAAACTTCTGAGGGCCATCCCGGGCCCACAGGAAGGTAATTCCTGAGAAATCAACGGGCCAACAGCCCAAACTGCGGGCCAATGGCTCCCAGGCCAGCGTTAGTGGCTACCCCTGATATGGTATAGCCAAAAGGTTGGGCAATCGCTGAAATCGCAAGGTGTGGCTTATACACTAGGCTTTGGGGAAAGTTGTGGAATGTGACCCAGAAGTTATTATGATACAATCGATATAATAGTATTATAAATATAACCTTACCGATGACGCCATGCTGGCCATGTTTCCCATCATTGAGTTCATGTCAAATAGGCCACCACCAAACATACCGCCCCCAAACCCTGGGAAGCCAAATGGGTCTCGTCGCCGGGCGACTGCGACCTGTGATTGGCGACCACCGCCCTGCTGGTAGTCGAGAGCTGGCTGCATGGGACCTGCCCGGAATCCCATCAAGCCCTGCATCATCTGTTCATGCATGGACTGCATCTCCCTCATCTGCGACCTGTTAAAGTAGAAAAAAAGTGAAATAGTAATGTTAGACTTAATTCCATTTCATAAGTTTCAGACTTTCCATGTGCATGTAAGGAGGGCGGGTTTCAGATCGGCATGTCTATGGAAGTGTAAGTGAGTTATTTCTTAGCCATGATTCAGAATCTTTTTTTCCGCGATTCCAATTCCATGCGAAAAAATAACCTTGGGCGAATAGCTAATAAGCAATTAATGCATTGTTGCATCCCCATAGTCGACACATCCCCAAAGTCATTGATCTCCCTCTGCAGAGTTGTTGCCAGGCTTATTTGTGAAACGGACCCCATGTGGATTATAGCTTATGTCACTACTGGTAGTATGGGTGTAGCTCCGATATGTGTGAGGTTTTCAATAGAGTATACAAATGAATAACATGTTCTAATAGCCCTCTACTGAAGTCAAAGCGTGGCTTATATGCATAATGTTATAAGGTTTTATTATACTTTCACTCTCATCAGCGGGTTTAAAAAGAAGAAGAAAAAAAATATGAGTCACCTGTATGCATATTTATGAATACTTTCCAAAACATGCTTGCTGATAATTGCATTTCCTTAGACAAAGACAACCAATGACTCGCACGATACATGTCCTTGCTTAGACTGTGCAATGACAATATCATCCACCAATGTCCATAAAAACTAAAATGTCATTATATAAAACGTCTAGCAGGAACATCTGTTTGTAACTATAGTCATTTTCATTTTATCCCAACGTCATATAAAGAGACAACAGATAAATCAATCTAAATTATTTTTGATCCACTCGTGGGGGTAATCTGGGACGATGGGAAAGTAACTAATTTGAAAGGAAACTAAAAAAAAAAAAAGCCCACACACAAAAAAAAAAACAGTGTTAGGCTCTACCACTGTACACTTACAAAGTAAGAGAGGCCACCAACATAATTACAGTACGTTAAAAAGTCCTAACTTATATTGTGCTGTATATATCATGAATCTGACATGACACGCAGAAAACTGGAAATACTCGGTAGATTCTGGGAGTACAAGTCAAGTACATCAAACTCTTTGACCATAGATTGTATGGTGCGGCACAATCCTTTTGATACCTTTCAGTATTCCCTGCTACTTTCATGAAGAACATATAGCATGAGAATAGAGAATAATACATTTAGTCTTTACTACAATAAATGTACCCGATAAAAAGACTCAAAATTTCCCGATGACCCATGATTAGAGATATGAGAAGTGTGATGAAAGACTACCTTAGTACCTTGCACATAATGTGTGGTCTATAGGCAAAGATAACCATTGCTGCACCTTAAAGAATCTGTCTGAAGTCAGGGTACGCCTTATAGGTTTTATTCTTTACACTAGCAGAAACTGGTCAAAATCAAGCCTAATATGCACCTTGTAGTAGAGCATTCCCTGTAAGTCAGGGTGCGCTTACATGCAGGATCCGCCTTATACCCTCTGTATTACAGCATATCTGAACGCAACCTTACCTAGACATGTTACCGCGGTCACTGCAGGACTTGTATTAAGAACTAAGTTATAGCCAAGATGCACAAGACTATTTACTTATGCAGAGCCCAAAACAGATAAAGGCATAAAGGCAGACAGACCATGTTGACTCTGGTGTCTGGTTACAAACTCCTGTTTTTTTGTTGTTTTTTTTTTTTGTTTCTTCTTTTATCAGAATCAATATGCACATCTAATAAACAAAGAAAAAAATCTTTGAGATTTACATCGAGAGTAAAATAGCACATAATAAAAAAAAAAGAATAAATCTTATCTGTGACAGAGGCATGCAAGATGACAAACTGGAGTTATTCAATGAACATGTGAGAGGCGGTGTTGCGTGTGATCGGTGTAGGGTGATCACTTTGTACATATATATACATTGCGGTGAAAAGGGGATTTATTGACACTTTAGCTTCAGAAACCGCACCTCCTTGGTCTAAGTACATGTCTACTTAAACTCACTGTTCACAGTGAGTAGACATATCTTTGTGTAGTACTACTATTAGATTACAGATAGATTAAACATCAAAGAGCAGTAAATATTTTCCCCTTCCAGTTCTGACTCCTCCTTTTCATATTTTCTTACCAGATAAGACCAACTCCTGGCCAGCTCTTCTTACAAAAGCACAATATAACAATCTAGATGGTTCTTTAGCCTCTTTGTTATGTTTATAATCATGTTACGCAGCTGCACTTTTTTTTTTTTTAACTTAAGTATCCAGATGTGGATGGTTCTAGAATTTGTCGACTGAACAAATTATCTAAAAAAAAAAACAAATAAAAAAGGGGAGGGGAAATCATCTTAGCTTACTTTAACAAAATACTATTCTACTAGTCATTGTGGACAAACTTGGATAGAGTACAGGTGTTGGCATCAGTTCCTGGTATGAGGAAAAAACAATCAGCTATGGCCCAATTTCATTCGTCATCCTATGTTGTTTTTTTTTTGGTATTTTTTTCAATGAATGGGAACTGGTGCAACTGGGGAAAAAAACCAATCAGTGTATTACATATATGTAATACACTGATTGGTGTCACACGCTGCAGTATCCAGCGTGTGGCAGCAATATTTGCACCTCTTCAATATGCGTATAACGCTACTTATCCTCACTTCGGCGAGGTGCTATTGTCACGTGAAAATAATATCTCTTATTCTCATCCCCAGGTGTCGGCATACAGACCCCCTAATTGGGGGGGGGGGGTGGCAGGGCCAGGTCATGGGGTGTCGGTGGCCATTTTCCCCCCTTTTTCTTTTGCCACCCCCCTGAGGATTCAAATCAACCCCCCCCCCCCTCCGTCTGAGAGGGCGAAATTTTCTCCCCCCCCCCCCAACCAAGCCTTGAGGTGTGAATAAAAATTGCAGACCACTGGGCAGACCACACATCCTTCAGGTGTGAATATAAACTGCAAAGCACACCTCCTTGAGATGTGAATAAGAGCATACCTCCTAAAGGTACAAGTGGTCATACCTCCTAAGGGTTGAAGTAAACCCCAGCTCATGAGGCGACCTCAGTCTTAAGCCGGGAGTAGAGTTTGGGAAAATGTCATAAGCTAACTTTGGGGCTATTTTTTTTTTTTTTAGTTTCCCCTATATTCTATTATAGTAAAACCCCTATCATAAGCCAGGGGTAGAGTTTGAACAAATTTTAGAAGACGATTTTCGTCCAAAATAAAATCGGCTTATAATCGGGTCCATCCTGCTCGAGGTGAGATTAAGGATACCGTTAATTCTCTCATATAAGACGAACCATCATATAAGCCGCACCCCCGACTTTAGAGTGGAATATAAGCCACTTTTTTTTTGCTTGAAAATTGTAGTTTTAGCACTGTTCTATAGTGCCAATAACACCCCATAAGCCGCACCCCTTCTTTTGGCTAATCATATAAGCCTAATTTTAATTTGGATTCTGGTATAAAGCCGTGGCTTATATGAGAGAATTTACGGTACTCCTCACACCTTGATGAGATGTACCATGTGGCTATCAATGGCAGTCTTTGTCAGACCCACATAGTGTTGCACATTATATGCCTATAGCAAATTGCCTGAGCTAAGCCTAAGGGGAAGCACTATATTCTACAATGTGTGAACAACAATCCAGCTAGTCAAAGCTCTTCTCTTACATGCATGAGATCTATATAAAAAAGCCAGTGCACTACTATAGTGAAGATAAAAGTGTGAGGGGGGGGGAGGACAACAAATTTTGACCCCCTCTGGAGGCGGGCATGAGGGGAGGGGCTAACACATTTTGGGGATGTGCATGAAAGATCCTCCACCCTTCTCCTGTTCCAACAGCTTGTTGTGAAAAAATAACCACTCCCTTAGACTTAGTGTCACTTAGTCTTAGGGAATGGTCATTATTAATCAACAATGGGGGGGCCTGAGCCTGAGGGGGGCGTAAAAAAATTGTTAACCCCTCTTGAGAGGGTGGTAGGGGCGTAAAAAATTACCCTCTTTTTAGCAGAAAAATCAGAGCGCTACAATAGATCAAAGAGGGGCATGAAAATACTCCATGCCTCCGGCGGGGGCGCAAGAAAATAATTTTCTGTCTGTGCGGACCCCCCCCCCCCTTGATAACTAAATGACCACTCCCCTTACAGTAAGTAGGGATAACACGGGTAACGCACATACTATGTTAAATGCAGTTTCACGTCTACGTTGATTTAGCGTCTACTGAGTCAATTTGCATGATGTAAATTGTATTTTCTTTCTCACGATCTGTAATTGAGTGTAAACTACAGTCTACAGTGTAGTTCTACGTATGTCAAGATCATTTTTAAATTCTTAAAATTAAATTTTGGTGTTTTTTCCCTACACACTACAGTCTAAGACTCACTTTTTTACGTCTCTGAGTAGACTGAGACTCTGTGAATGAGCTTCACCTAGCCAACTGTCCCAACTCCAAGTCAAGGTGTGAGAAGGGGGTGAGTGTTAGAACTACGTGTACTGTCCAAGACCAAGTATGGGTGTGGACCACTAAAATCGACATGGTGACATGGGTTATTTTAGGCTTAGTGACATGGGACATGGACAATTTCTTAAAATCGACATGGTGACATGAGCAATTTCTTAAAATCGACATGGTGACATGACCATTTCTTAAAATTGACATGGGGACATGGCCATTTTTTAAAATCGACATGTGACATAGGGGACCCCCCATCCACACCCCCCCAAGTGGCAAGTCAAGCCTCAAGCCAGGTGCGACACTCATGCAGTCACTGTGAATGTGTTCGTGGATGGATGGATAGGGAAACTGCCAGTGCCAAATTGATGCTCTTCAGCAGGTTCAGTGTTAGTCCAATGTGAACACTCATTACTTACCCCATGTCCCCAAAGAAGGGATCGCCGAACAGGGAACCCCCGAACATGTTAGCCGTCTGAAATGTGCGAATACACAGCGATACCTGGCTGATTTCGTTGATTAATAGGACAACTTTTCTGGAAACCTCCGAGATCTCCAGGCACCAAAACAACAATGGCAGATTTCCAAGACGGAGCGCATGCGTCACCACCGGATGTACACCTTCAAGCAGAGTCTTCAAATACTATACTAGAAAAGAACTGGTAGATTGCGATGAAGAGTGAAAAAAGGAAGTACTTTTGTGGGTCAAAGGTTATATTTACAAATGACCCGGCGAAGAAATTGCTGCCAAAATGACAACACTCACGGGTTTTTTATCACTCATATGTGACATTGTTGTAGCTTCAATACTTGTGTCATTCCATGTGACTAAGTATTCAATATCTTGGGTCTTCCCCAAGAAAAGAAAATCAATTGCAAACGAGATCATTCTCATCACAGGCGGTGGAAAAGGACTGGGAAGATTGTTGGCTGTTGAGTTTGCCAAGCACGGACCAAAACATGTGGGTATTTTCACTATTTTCATGTATTGGTTGTATTTCTGAATGTGTGCATCATTTGGCCTTCTCTTTATATTGTTTTTGAGTGAGGACTTCAACCAAACATAAGGATCAAGCCATACATTCTTACAACCAATTTTAAACAAGAGGTATTGGTGATATTCATTCTTCATGGTATAGAGTAGGTATGTGACTAAAAAATTTAAACACATGAGAGCTCTTGGTTTTTGGCACAGTCTTTTCCACACATATGTGAGAAGCAACATGCTTTTTGAATTGTAATTTTAAGGTTATTTTTGGGTGAGTTATTGAGGTTTTTGTGAGACAAGGTTGGCCAAATTTTAGTCATGAAATTAAACTCTACAAAGAGGAATTGTCTGTGACCCTTAGCTACATTATTGCCATAATTTGAAAAGAGATATATATCATAGCAAACCATATATTTCCTGAAAGCCAATGACTTTACGGATACAATGCAGTTTAAATGAAGTTGATACGACCACTAGGGTCAGAGATATGGATTTATGAATATAAAAAGTTGAGAAAAACCATCGAAATTAGCTGAAATTTAAGTTGGCTGATCCTAGAAACCTATGTGCTCATCGATAGAATTCCTTCATATTTGGTAGAGATGAGGTTGAGACTATGTACTTGCTGTTCTATATGTTTTTGTTCGACTTCCTAAGTTCTATCATATAATGAATGAGAGATTACTAAAACATTGACCTAATTAAGGTGGTAATTAATTAACTAATTAGAGTTCATACAAAATTGAAACACTAAATCAAAGGAAATCTTGTCTTCTTGGCAGATAAAATATCAGGAACCTTATTCATCAACTATTTCTATAATTTTAAAGCTAATCATTGAGACCTATCCCTGCACACACCTCCCAAACCTGTCACAGTTTTCTAGGACATGGTCCGCGCTCATAGCAGCCCTTTCATTCACGTACCTACTATTATAGAGAAGCCTCAGAAGGCCTCATTAAAAATAGGGTTTTTCGATCCATGCTCAAGCCTCAGCCAATAGATCTCTCTATAGAATGTTCAGTATGATTATTTTGGATTCAATAAGGAATCTCCCTAACTCACCAAGTGTGAGAATAATACTTGCATATTTTGATATACCCAGAGCAACCCTGCAACTTGAAGAGTAAAACACTTCTACCGGACATGCCTTTCTGACACCTATAGACTATACTATAGACTATACTGAGTATAGAGGTTAAGTCCTCAATTATAAGAGTTACCGGTTGCTTTCTGTATGCAGACAGGATTTTGTTTTTATCACAGATATTGGCTAGAGTCACATAAGCTACCGGTACCTGTGTTTTCTTATAGAATCTACAAGATAATATGTTTATATCGAAACCTAACAGTAACAGTTTAAAGAGTGTTAACAGATCTCTTTTTGATTTTACCTCAGATCCACTTATGGATATATAACAGTTACTAGATGGCATACCCCATATACTGGGCATCCGTATAAAAGGAAAGGGTCGATCTGCTTGTGAAACAGTGACATAAACAATTTGGTGGATACATTCTGTGATGTACTCAGAGCTTGTCTAATAGAGAATAGCGCACGCTTTGCCTTTAAAATCCTTTCTGATTTCGTTTTCCTTAGACTGCTATCCCGTGATAGAAGTAACCCTAAATATTTAATTCAACACGCTACAGGGTTTGAGGGAGAGGGCAAAATTTGTTTGATCCTTTGACTGGGGTTCATTTTTTTCATCCCTCTGATTGGGGGGGGGGAGCTGTTTACAGGTATATTAGGTTTATGCCCCCAGCGGTATTCAAAAATTTTTGTGCCACCCTGCGCCTCTGGCACGGACAATTTGATGCCCCTCTTTGACTTGAGCACAGGCTTTTTTTTGCTATAAAAAAAAGAGATTTTTTATGCCCCCCCAGGAGGGGTCTGAAAATATTACGACCCCCCATCTAACCTAAATAATTTTACCTGTTTTCAGTAAAAAGTGCCAGTTGTCATTATTCATTAACACAGGGTGGTGGGTTTTCGTGAGGATGCACAAACCCTCGACAGTGATCAACATTTTTTGTGTCCCCCCCCCCCCAACCCATGCCAGATGTGCAGAAAAAGTTGCCGCCCCTCTTTGATCTATAGTAGAGCCAGAGATATGAAGATACAGAGATGGAAATCCCTATAACATTGCAGTCTGGTTTCTGTGACATGGATCACCTGGTGAGCACCCAAGGAACTACTCCAAAGGCAAAGGGTCCTCTAAATGACTGCCTGGAGAAAATTATTTTGGTGGTCCACTTGTAAGTCACAGCAATTAGGTTATAAAAGCATATGAAAGCTCTAGATCTGTAGTTTTTAACTGAACCTTTATTATAACAATTTCAAAGGGGGGGGGTGTTTTCTGGAAATAGGCCCCAAAATTTTCGATTTTCCTAAAAATTCTCAGAAATTTGCAACCCCCTAAAAATTGCTGATATCAGTCATAAATTAGAAACTATTTCGGTTCCAACATACAAGACAGGGGCTTTCTGACCCTTTTTGAATTGTTTTGATAGGCAAATTTTAAGCGACAATGATCTCCCATTGCTCACAGACTGGGTCAGTGTTCTTTGAACTCTGTTTTTTCTCTGAAAATGAGCAACTGTAGATATTAATTTTGGCCCACTTATAATTGTCATGGCAAGTTGATTCAAAAAGCATATATGAAAGCTCTTAATCTGTAGTTTTTAACTGGACCTTTTCTGTCAGAAATTCAGAGGCCCCAAAATTTCCGATTTTCCTACCTAAATATTCTCAAAGCTTTGTACCCCCCCCCCCTTAAATATCAGTGTTTTCAGCAAGTGGGTGGAATTATAGAACCATATGGGAATCAGGAGACTCACTCTCTATGATTATAGCAGATTATTAAGGAAGGGGGTTAATCTGTATTGATATTAGCTTCAGGGCAGTATTAAATCAATAAGGCCAGGCAGGAACAGATGTTTTCTGGTCACAAGACCCTGCCCACCAAATGAGACCAATACCAACCTGAAAGAGCTTTGGATATACCTGAAAACAGCCCCCCCCCCCCAATCAGAGGGATGAAAAAATTGAACCCCAGTCAAAGGATCAAACAAATTTTGCCCTCTCCCTCAAACCCTGTAGCGCGTTGAATTAAAATGATCGACCCCTTAGTGACTCGTTTGCACTTAACATTTTAAGAGTATATCTTAATTCAGATATATATCATGATATACGATAATTGATGGACAGGATTTTATATTTTTAGATCATTATCTGGGGTAGGCATGAGGAGACGCTGGTTGCTACATCCAAGGCTGTGCAGTCGCGTAATGTACCATGTACACCTATGGTATGCGATGTCTCAAACCGCCAGATGGTTATACAAAAGGTAGTATCAACCCTTCTACTAATCTCTGAACTCTACTAATGCCCTTGTACATGAGTGCATAGGACTAATTGACTGGAGTGATGCATCGGCTAGGTACTGTGCTCGCCAGCACTTCATTGATGCATGTACACCCACCCAGGTAGCCATTGTAGAGTTGGCATGATGTATAAATGTAACCCTTGTGAGTTAGTTGTCAGGGCTGCATTCATGCATTATTATGCCCAATAGGCATGATGCATTAATAAACTATCACTTTTTATTATCTGCGAAGGGGCCCGTATTTTCCATGGGTCCCTTTGCATTTCCCATGGTTTTTACATCAGGGACCAGAATGAAATGATTATTATTATTCACCTGACTGAGATTTTTTGATGGACACACTGTATACCATATTCGACATAATTAGCGCACAGTGGCATTAAAAGATATCGTCTACTAGTTAAGAGTTTAAGTGGACTTCATTCCTAGCCTGAAAAATGAGCAAAATAAGGGAGTGTGCACTTATTAGGGTATGTGCGTAATTACATTGAAAACAAATTCATTTGGGTCAAATATGGTATGTGTTTCAGGCGAGTGAGGTGCGGAGCAGCGTGGGACATGTTACTATGCTGGTGAATAATGCCGGTGTGGTGTTCGGTAACGATGTCCTGGACAGTCAGCCTGAAGATATACAAAGAACCATAGAGGTCAACACACTGGCACACTTCTGGGTGAGTAGGAGTCATCTTATGAACCTAAATCTCTTAGTCACCAGCTTATCCATCATTAAAAAATGCCATGCCATCTCAATGAACAAAGTTAAAATATCCACTGACGAAATGACGCCGGCACGCTGGCTTTTGCCGGCGTAGAATCATGATGGCCAGTGTAGGACCTTGGGACGCAGGCCTGGCGTGATCTCAGCGTTCCAATGGTGAAAGAATTTTTCAAATCAGTTGCATAGAAGCAAAGATAGCTAAAAGTCTGTGAATTTGTTTTATATTCAAAACTTTTCCTATTTCTTTGAGTGTGTACATGTGGCCTGTGTGAGAGGGAAATGGCCTGTGTAAGATGCCATGACGCAGGCTAATTTGGCCTGTGTCGCTAAGTACTATTTTATATCAAAAGTCTCCCGCTTGTAAGACGCACCCAGCCTCAGGGATGATTCCACGAGGAACAAAAAGCCTCATCTATCTGCTCTATCTTTTCTTTTCTTCAGACAATAAAGACATTTTTACCAAAGATGGCAGAGAACAACCATGGCCATCTAGTGTGTATTAACTCCATGCTTGGCTATATGGGTTTAGCAGGTGCTGGTGACTACTGCGCTTCAAAGTAAGTTATCATTTTTATAAGATCAAAGAGTGACCCATATCGAAATTTCTATAGAAGCAGTTTATCAATATCATAGTACATATAAATTGTGTTAGTACCGGTAGTAGCTATTCATAATCGTGTTAGGAGAACAGAAATTGAAATAGCCCATCGAGGAATACAGCCATTTTAGCATCAGTAAGGTATCAATTTGTGAATAAGGTGGATTCTCATATTTCCATTTGTCAACAAATACTGTTTCATATGATGAGTAATTTTACTAACACTTTTATCACCAATCCTCCTTGGATGTTTTCCAGGTATGCTCTGACAGGTATGACAGAGACGCTGTACCAGGAGCTACTGAATGATGGCAAGTACGGCGTGCATGTAACCAGCGTGCACCCCTTCCTCATCAACACTGACATGTTTGCTGGATGTACCACCAGGTGAATCTTTACTAAATATTCCTTTGTATGATACATACATTTAACCCATTAAATATTTCTTTATATATTACATACATTTAAGACTTTAAAGGCCGACAATGTATTACTCTATACTCCCCATTGATCGTCACGATGCATGAATGCAGCGCTGGCGAGCAACATGCGCTGCCTACATTAATACCTCGTGGCGGTACCCAGTGCTGACAACCAGATTCGCAAGCAATTCTTCGGTGCATGAAGACCACTGGGTATACCTACATTAGTGGCCGTGGCCGTTAAAGAAAACAAACTCAATATGGAAGTTGCATGGCACAGTCAGGGGGTAGTGAGTAAGAGTTGAAGTCGTCTGCATTATTTACCATGAACAGAGTTGTAATGTTGATACTGTTGAGATATAAAAAGGAAAATACATTAACCTCTCCTCATGTATAAGCCATGCCTTATACAGAAAGTTTTAAGGTTTACGCCTTTCCACATTTTGCCATCAGGTGCTTTTTGTATAGATTCTGATTAATCCCTTTAAATAGAAGCAAAGCTCAAAAACTGACATTAATTCAATAAGTAATGGCCCTTGTCTTTTCCCTTTAGGTTCCCATGGCTGTTTCCTTCACTGGACAAAGACTATGTGGTAGAAAAAACAGTGGATGCAGTACTAACCAACACTTACCAGGTTTTGATGCCATGGACCATGTACCCCTTCCTACTGGTGAAAAGGTAAGCTGATTGTCTGGATTTGGAAGGTTATCTTATTAATCTATGTATTTTTTTGGTGTTCGGGGGGAGGGATGGGGTAGTTACACAATTCAGTCAAAATGATCGAGCCATTAGAAATGATTTCAATGTCATATCATGTCACACTCTGCATTCTGCTTTTTGGAGATTTATAAAAGATACATAAAATCTTTCACTATGGAAAATAGGCAAAATGTATTTTTGCCAAGAATGATGGTTCTAGGAATGTGGATATATTGGCTGTCAAAACAGCTATCTCACCATGCGACAATGGTATTATTTAACTTCATATGATTTTTTTTCTATTTAATAGTTTTCTGCCTGTGAAGGCTCTTCACATCATTCAACACTTCCTCGGTGCTGACCGAGCCATGCACACCTTCCACGCAAGAGAAAAGAAAACCTAGCGGTAGATGTCGCTGATTATAGGGATGGAGTAATAATTCTGATAGTTATTTGATATTGCAAGTTTTCGTATTGCAATCAATCATCGGGTAAGAAATTTGATTAAATTTCTAACCATGGGACTAGCTCAAGTTCGTATTATCCCAGTGGAATTATGAAGGAACATCGGTAAATGAAATAATGATAAGTGCTTTTATTCCTCGTATAGAACTAACATGATTAGATAGGGTTAAGAAATTGTACAGAAATAAGATTTGCCAAAGATTATGTAATTTCTTTGTAGCTATATGAAAATTTTAGTTGAGTTGCATCTTAAATGTTGCAGATTTAAGACTGGACAGTATTGCATCTGGTGCTCACTCCTTCATTATTCAAAAACAATGTACATAATTTGCTCAATGAGATACATCTAGTGGCCATTCTAAATGGACTACAACCGTGTATAGACATACCTGCAAACTCCTCAGTTTATTTTGTGAAAGTCCATCTGGAGCAATCTTGTGATTCGTCTAGATACGTAAAATGAGATCCCATCTTATCATTTATAAGAGGGGGGTGAAGTTCGAAAATTTCAAGGAATTCAGTTCTTTTCGTGTGCGGATTTTGCAGGTATGATAAGGCACACCTCGCATACAAAATGCGCTCCCAAATTAGTAAATCAAATTAATTAATGCTTGCAGCACCCGCTCCTGGATCCAGAGGCTGTGCCTTATACCTGGGGTACTGTGATAGTAGCTTACTGCATCTTATAGGGCCTCCCAAAAGAAAGGATGGAATGTCTTAAGGCGGTTGCAGACGGGCCAGATTCGATTGGTAAGCAGGGAGTACCGATCCGATCCGATCGGGGACATCAAACATGTTTGATATTTGACCGACTGGATCGGACATCCCCGCAGACACCCCTGACCTCACGTTCAGCCGACCCAGTCGGCCCCATCTGCGGTCCCCTTTAAGATATTGAAAACTATTCAAAATCAGCCCCAGATAAGCCTCATAGCATTGCCGTCAAATCAAGTTGAGCCTTATATGTGAGGTGTGCCATATACAGATATATATGCAAGGTGCGCCTTATGGGCGAAGTACTATGATAAACGTGTATGATGCATAAATGCAGCATGATGATGCATAATCACTCTGAATTCCTATGGGGTTGATACACTGCTAGCGAGCCAGCGTGCTGCACTGATACAGGAGCCATGTACTAGCACATCCTGCATTGGGGCCTCGCAATGACAAATGAACATGAAGGTTATCGAGGCATGATTTATCATAAAGAATCAATGTGCACTATTGATTTTGCTGCTGAGGTTCTCCTGTGTGCACAAAGAACCTTAATAATTTATTTTATAGAATAACTGATGCTATACTTGTTATAGAGAGACTTCTGTTGATCTCCAGATCTTAAAAAGATTGTAAACAGAATTTTGAAGGATAAAAAGAAAATGCCCCAAAAATCAGAGCCAAGAATACAGTGAAGGTGTGTTATAGAAATGGAGGAAATAAATAAATGTTGCACCCCAGGAAGATTGCTGCTCTGGAATATATATATATGTGACAGGATCTGCGAAAAGGGAAATTTTTTCAGGAGGAATAAGGTGTGCCTATACATGGGTAAAATTCGACACGCACGACACAATGGGTGTTAATATCCGACTCGCGCGACACAGCACTTCTAAAATCCGATGGACACGGGAGCTGGCAGCAGATTGTATTAGATAAAAATGCATGTCGATTAATACAGGGGTGGGCAGCTGTCGCTTTGTCGCAAAAAATGTGTGACAGAGAGCTTCAGAAATGCGACAGTGACATTAGGGATGTTGTGGGCTTTCTAAATCTGAAAGAATTTTGTAAATATTCCAACTAGAACCAAAGTTATTAGCTTTCCAATATACCCCAATATCCCCTAAAATATAGAATACAGACCAAAACAATTTAAAGGTAGCCTAGACTATCTATTCTTCCTCATAGTAGGACCTATATTTGCAATTCTAAAAAGAGCTTTTGGAGAAATATGCTCAAAAACACTTCAATAAAATTAAGGATGGAATTCCTCCCTTTTCTTGGGGCAAAGTATGCCACATCCCTTTAAAACACAAATATAGCAGTCTAGTTAGAATCTTAATATTTCTGACTGATCTTGAGGTCTAAATTTCTAATGATTGTTACCTCCAGCAATATAACCATACCTGAAAAGTTTCTTGGAGCAATATGCCTCCAAAAAATCAAAATCACATTTATTTTTAAAGGCAGAATCTGAAGATTTTCTTGGTGCAGTATGCCTCGAAAAACCAACATATAACTGTTGACTCCACCCATATTCCCCTAAATCTTCTAAAGGATAACCTATATAGAGGTAAAACCTGAAATGATTTGGTGTTATGCCTCCTCCACCTCCCCTACAATTCCCCGATTTAGAACAGAAAATCTGAAAATTTTCCGGGAGCAATTTGCCCTTGAAGGCCATAACACACCTATTTTAAAGGTTAAATTGGAAAATTTTCTTGCAGCAATTTGCCACCTAAATCCCCAAAACCACACTAATCTTTTGAGGCTGAATCTGAAATATCCTCAAAGTATTCGTCCCTTGACTCCTCTAGTGCACAACCTTTAGATGAAACTTTCTTTAGGGGAGAGACAGGGTGCAGGATTTTGCCTCCCCAAAGCCCCAAAATACACTAGTTTTGACAAGCAGAAGCTGATAATTATCTAGAGACACATGCATCAATGACCGATATACCGATGTACCAACGAGAAGAACGAAAATATGACACACACCCTTGTAAATTCATTCCAAATATCACCGACAGACATCCTGGAAAATACCCACTGTCCATGCATAGAAATAAGTTCTTCCTTGTTGGAGTAGCATCCATGATATTTAACCTCCGACTTATGGTTTTTACATCCATAACATTCATCTTTTACTGTCCTATTAAACTTCCTGTGTTCAAGTGTCGGTCATTAATAAGCTGGCTGTTGGTCGTTCCACAATTGTAGTAACCATTGACGCTTTAGCTCTCTCCCTCTTGGCAATCATTATGGCCTCCAAACAGTTTGACATCTTGAGATAGTATTGAGGTATTATGAAGTCATTAATGCATACTCTATACAGATGCATTGTGTCTGCCTTTTTGGATATATTTTTGCCCCTTTACCCTTACAAATGAAAAAACAAAACATGTATATTTGAAAAGAAAAATGTAATGATACAAATTATTTTTGTCATTATTAAACATACATAATAACTCATAACTCTAACTAATAGAATACTTTACCACACATGTGACCTTTCCTCTAAGGGCTCAAGGCTATAAAATATGCTTATACTGGTAAACAAGGTAAATACTTACTGAAAAGATCCTAGATCCATTGGAAAAGCCTTAACCTTGCAAACAGGCATCCTAGAATACATTGTTGATGATGATGTGTACAAGTCATACAAAAAAGAAGTTGTGTCCTTTAGACTAGAGACACAGACATATATACCCTTCATACTTTGCATTCTCACCTTACACTCAGAGTTTGACATGTTTTTCACAGCTAACACTTGAAAGAAAAGAAGTATTTATTTTATCTCCCCTTAGCATGTTGCACACACAATGTGTGAATGCTTGTTACGATCACAAATATCTGAATGAATAAGTACAAATAAAATTTAAAGAAAAAAAACGACAGGTGGCGCCACCCACTGATTAAGTTACTCCGACGTTCTACAGCGTTCTACATGTGTCACTCCACCTCTTCACTTTACACACCTTTTATGTGGCTACTCTCTCACGCATCACTATATAAAGAGTCTAACATAGAGGAAGTAGTGGGTGTTCGTGGTAGTAGTGCCTCCCTTGCGTTGTCAAATGTGATGTCACAATCTTCACAAAGATAAACTGCTGACACCTTCTCCTCCTTCATCCTCTTTCATGCGACATCACCTCCACAATCATCCTTTTATTTTTTTTTAATATTAATCAATTTCTTTTATTAAAAGATTTTATACTAAGAATCATGTTTTCATAGGTTATTCTTCATGAATGCTTGACACAACCAAAAGTAGTAAGAACATTGATTTCTAAGCTTTCAATTTTTGTGTGAATTAATGAAATGTGGAACCTGCCCTTTAGAAGTCCTTAAACATGACATATATTTAAATGAGCACCAATGCGGATACTAGACTTGCCACATGCCATTTCTGGTTTCCAATAATAGTTTTATAAAGTACTTGTCAACCAGTTGTCCTGACAGAAGGTATAAGCATGTCTACACAATTACTACCGGGCCACATCCAATTTGGACAGCTTAGAGTGGTGGAGAGACAATTATTAGACTATAACTGGCTGTAGGGAAATCTCTTCAGCCAGACCTTATTCAGTAATAAGGATTACTGGGTTGGAAGGGCCACAGTTGAATGGGTTTTCTAGGTTCTATGGGTCTACATGCATACTCCAGGTACACTATTTGTACTTTAATGGAAAGGTTTCAATATTTAATCTTCAAGAGGTCATCTGTCACTACAACAATGTTGTACCTATCAGTTACTTTTTTTAAAGTATCTTAAACCTCCTTAAGCCTTCATAATAATTGCATCCTTTACCTTTGTATCCATTACCTTTGCATCCTTTACCTTTGTATCCATTGCCTTTGCATCCCTTTTTGTACTTTAATGGAAAGGTTTCAATATTTAATCTTCAAGAGGTCATCTGCCACTACAACAATGTTGTACCTATCAGTTACTTTTTTTAAAAAGTATCTTAAACCTCCTTAAGCCTTCATAATAATTGCATCCTTTCCCTTTGTATCCATTACCTTTGCATCCTTGTTCTGGTATAAAACTCATGATATCAAATTCCTCTTATTCAACTCTGTAATCCTGCATTGGAATTCATGATTGAGATCTTTCATTAGTCTATAAGATATACGATCATACATTCTATATTCCTAATCATAATAATTTATACATTAGTATCCATAATCATAGACAGCAGAATCGATAACAGCATAGGCGGCCATTTTATCTTGAATAAATGGTTAAACATGTAAGTAAACTTACAGCAGGAATAGACAACATCCAGTGAACAGAGCTTGCAGGAAGTTTCCCATGGAGACCTTAGTGTTGGAAATATTCCTTTCTGCACTCAAATACCCAGTCACTTTATGGAAAATAAAACATCAATAGTCTTAGCATAATAATAATAATAATAACAACAACAACAACAACAATAATAATAATAATAATAATAATAATAATAATAATAATAATAATAATAATAATAATCATAATCATAATCATCTTTAGAATTAGGTTGTTCATGAACACACATACAGTGTTTTCTATCATCTTTCTTTCACCATAATCCAAATGTATATTATGCATGATCTGATCATTTTCCTTTTGTAAAGGGAAAAAAGGCTACCGGATCCTAGGAAACCCGAACTCCTCTGTGATGATGGAACAGTGGGGAAAATATTGGGTATATGTCATATCTAACCCCTACCCCCACCTTCCCTCCACCCTACTGTTACCCTACAACCCGTGGGTTATATGAGGGAATTTACGGTAGTACCTTAGACAAATCGAGGAGCTGTTAGACAATTATATTGAGCTATACTAAGCAACCTAACCCAAATCAACCAGATAATGTTAGTTTGACTCAGGGTACATCTAACACATAGGGTCAGTTAGAGTCAAAGTGGGTCTAACACAGATTGTCGCATTGAGTTACTTTGAACCTAACACAGATCTGGTGTTAGCTTGGGTGACCTTAAAGTATAGCTCTTCCTGGCAATGTATAGACTTTTCTAACACCTAGTATACACTACCTTTTTCATATTCCTCATAGGCCAAAGGTTTATACACTCAGGCTGCTCAGCTCTGAAGTAGGTAATTTCTCTACTTGCAATGGCTATAACTGTGATGTCAGTAGATGGTACTAACAAATTTGCCCACCAGTACAGTTCCTCCAATGACTCCACATCAGGAGTCTAAGATAGTGTTTGTGATATCTTCAGGTGGAACCACTGATACTACCACGGGGAGATCCTGATATAGGCCCTGACGTTTCTATGATGCCCTCTCTTGGCCTTTCATGGAAATGCCTTGGGATGGACATAAGACGAGAATCTATTCATTCTGTAGGCTTAAGTTACGCGAAAAAAAATGACATGGATCAAAATTCCTTTGTTATATCCAAATTAGGATGCAAACAAAATCATTATGAAAGGATTGTTTTGCAATAAAAATATGTGTTGCTGATTTGGGGCTGCGCATTTTATATGTTTAATATAGATAAAATTTCGTAGGGTAGGATTCGTTGTAAAGGGGTTTCACTCTGCTTTAAAAGTGTTCTGAAATAACAATGAATTATTTTGATTTTTGTACCAAATTATCAGATATGTGCCAAACCCTCAAAAACTGCATGATGATTTAGGATCCATGAATCAATTACAAAACATATTAAATCTAAACTCTTTATATTGGAACTACTGGTTCAACTATTGCCAATTTGGAGTAAATGGTCAATTCTCACGAAAATGGAGCACAGGCTCACTATACCTTTCCCCATCCATGTACACTTAACAGGGGGTCTAACTGCTATGTTGTTTATACATTCACATTGCTGCTAACATTATCATACCATGGGTACCCACTTTTGCCCATGTAGTGACCTAATCTATGCCAATAACAGAGTAAAATGGGGATATTTCAAAGGTTTTTAACTAAAAACATATAAGTAAAACATATTAGGTGATTTATTTGAGGTACAATAAGGTCCATTATAACTCTTTTCATATGGACTATTATAGAATTGAAAAATGAACATTTTGACACCATCAGAGCTCATTTTCAATTATTTTCTTGTTATTTATAAGGAAAAATGTAGTTGTGTAACATTTGCATCACCATACGTAAGTACACTAGAATGAGTATAATGTCAAGGAAAAAATCCTTTTGGGATATATAGAAGTCTCAGTTTTTATGGCTCAATGGGGGGGGCAATATAATATTAATATAAAATATTTTTAACATGCACATGTCAATGACCTATAGGACTGACAAGCATGTGGTGTACCCCTTAGCATCACCGTACGTAGGTACATTGAATCATTGATTAAAGGAGAGTAATCAATATTTAGTAAATTATTTTATAACATGTTAATATATGTGGTCCAGGGAATATCCATGCAAAATATTGTCATAACTGGATGACTACATTGCAACCTATTGGGAAAAATCATGGAAATATCACCGTACGTAGGTACATCACCATGCATAGGTCCATGATTGAAACCTATGCCATAGAATGATAGAAATAGCTAATGCTATCTATAAACCTGTTGATATACTTCAATTGATTAAGGATGAATACTATGGACCAGTTACCAGAAATCAATAAATTTGTGAAGATAATGACTGCAATGCATAGACATCACCGTACGTAGGTACATCACGATACGTAGGTCCAGCTCCATAAGTGGGTATAATTAATTGCAGCATAATCTATTCTTATCATAGATATAAATGATAAAGAGCCCTAGCCAACATGTTGTTATGACTGTATGAACAAAATATATCAGTTTTCTTGCAAATAATTCTATTTTATAGCAACCCATGTAATTTGTTCATATGCAAGATTCATCACCGTACATAGGTCCACCAGTTTTCTTCCTAAAACTGTCATAAAATCTTTAATTTTCATAGTTAGTGTTCCCAATCTTTGTGAGTAATTAAGATTATATGCTGCCTTTCAGCCCACAAGAAATACAAAACATCTAAGCAGTTCAGATTTTTTCTCCTCCTCGGCCATGTGCTCCATTTTCATGAGAATTGACCAAATGTAGGAAAACTGTTTTTAACATGACCCCCCTGTAGTATGTACTGTGTACAATGCAGCCACCTGTCAAATACTGACATTTGGGTGGCCATGATAGAGATAATTGACTGCACTAGATAAAGCCATTTAAGTAGTATATGATGTATTGGAACGGGACTTTATTTCATGTTGATATGCCCGAGATACTGATGGCTCATAGTTCTAACACGGCATCGCCGTATCTCACACCCCCTGTGAGATAACCCGCGCAAAATATCACACGCCGAGGTCACGTGACCATTTGATGACGTCATAGCTCCAAGATGGCGATGTAAACAATACCTATGGCGAGTAATTCTGGTAAATTTGATTCTATTTATCTGATTTAGATCAAAATAACATGAAATAAATGCAAAGGCACACTCGTTGGAGGAATGTCGGGGGGTTATCGCACCCGCGAAAATATCACACGCCGAGGTCACGTGACCATTTGATGACGTCATAGCTCCAAGATGGCGATGTAAACAATACCTATGGCGAGTAATTCTGGTAAATTTGATTCTATTTATCTGATTTAGATCAAAATAACATGAAATAAATGCAAAGGCACACTCGTTGGAGGAATGTCGGGGGGTTTTCCCACGTGCGATAACCCCCCGACATTCCTCCAACTCGTGAACCTATGCTTATATAGCTAACTACAGGATATTACTCACTAGGGATGCAGCCAATCAGAGGCTTCCATTTGGTCACATGACCTGTTGCTATGGCAATGTGACCTACTTAGGGGATTAGCGACCACCTCTGAGCCAATCAGAGGCCAGCATTCTGGTAACCATGGTAACATGACCTAATTAGGGGATTAGTGCGGTCACGTGACCCCTTGTTTGTAAACAACAACATGTGCTGTCAACACGTGGTGTAGTCACATGACCCCTTGTTTGTAAACAAAGGGGCAGGGCTAATTATGCAAATAGGTGGTCACGTGATTACATGGACGAGGTTAATTATGTAAATGAGATATATCAAATACATTTCACTTTTTTTTATATTTTATTTTATCAAAATATAAATACAAGTATATACATTCAGCTTTAATCATAATCCAGACTGTACATAGTGTAATCTTTGTATACGGTTTTCATGCAAGTGTTCTTTCGAAATGTAGGAATGGTGTAAGTCATACCCCCTGTCCACAATATACGAGTAGGTAAGGTAGTACCTTGAATGTCAGAGGTTCCAGCCAGAAGAGTTATATCCATGGGCGATGGGGATGGTGATGGTAATAACGTGCGATCTTGTACAGCACTAGTAGTAGTAGTAGTAGCAGCAGCAGCAGCATCCAAGATATTTACCTCCATATCCAGTGAGGTTACCCGCTTCAGCGTCTTTAGCCAGAGCTGCGATGTCTATGGGTTTAGGTGTGACAAGTGGTGGCAGCAGCACCAGCACCAGCAGTAGCACCAGCACCAGCACCAGCGTCCAACCATCCGTACGGATCCATATAAAATTTGGCGTTAGCGGCACCTGTGAATAGATCAGCAAGGATCTTGATTTCCGTGTGGGAATATGGTGATGCTGTAGTAGTTGATGAAGGTGGCAGAGAAAGTGTGAGGGAACACAATTTCACTCTCCCCTATGTACCCGTCCGAGATAAGCCTCTTAACTGTGGTTTTAAATCAATCAAAGACTTAAAAGAGATTTAATCCCATTTTCACAGAGACCTTCGCTCGGTACGGTATCTGTCTGTTTTGATTTTCACCTGCCATTTGCTGTAGGCATGGATCCCTTAGATCATTAAGTGTGGTTCGTCCCAGAGGGAAAAGATAAAAGACTTAAAGGATCTGATCCCATAGTCACAGAGATTCTCCCTCGGTAGGGTATCTGTTTATCACCCACCGTTCACTGCAGGAGGGTTTAACTTAGATCATCAAAGTGTTGTCTAATGGCGACAAGAGGAGCAGGAGGAAGGGGGATTAACTTGTTGATTTTTTCTTAGACTTAATCTGCTTGCCACACGTGCGCCTTTGTAGTCACAGCCAGAGTGGCAGACATGCACCCTGGGGTATTTTCCTGTGATGCATAGACAGGTAGGTAGGAACCATAGTACCTCGCGTATTAGGCTAGGTGCGACCCCTGAAGTTAAGGGTGTACCTTATAGGTAGGGGTTACTATAAATCACTACTAGAATGACCAAAATAAAGCTTGCAGATACACTTTATTGCATTCCCTCAAGTTGGGGGCGCGCCTTATAAGCGAGGTACTACGGTAGGTAGGGAGGTGGGCACGTGTCCACCATTTTTGGCGCCACGCGCACTGCTGCTGCTGTGCACTCCACACCTTGGCTAGTGAGTGATCCAATTAAAACACTTTGACTTCTCTGTTACAAGATTATATTTTCCCCCTACTGTTAACCACCCCCTGTAGTTTTTGTATACAGACTTTAAACGCCTTAATCTCCTAACAATCCATAATCCCCTTATACATGTAAGTCGCATTAAGGTGATTATCACAGTTGTTACACCTGTTTATCCCACCTGATACCCTTATTCCAAAAGCATTTTTTCCCCCTTGATGCAGGGTGAAAGGATCCAGGTGAAAACAGGATAAGATCATTCTCTCAACTATATAAAGAGCCCTGATTTTTCTTGGAAGGGCAGAACACGTCTGCTGTCTCCTTTGACACCACCGCTTCTACTACTGCTGCTACCACCACCACCATCACCACCACCACTGACGCTGTAGACACCTAGCCGCCTGTTTACCACCTACACTCTAGGAGGAAATTTGAGCTGAGTCCATCACTCTCTTTATTATTTTCTTTTTGAGCTATTATTTTATTTCACTCTTTTTCTAAATTTTCCACTTGAGATGGAGCGATTAGGGAAACCCCATCTATTTTCTTATCTGAAAGTAGAGATCAGAATATTTCAGTCTCATGCCTCTTTTAAGGCGATGAATAATTTAATGAAAAGCAAAGGTGTGGAATTTAGTAGCAGCGCCAGTATCAGCAGCAGTAGCACCATCAGCAGCAGTAGTACCAAAAGTAATCGTAGTGATAGAAATAGCGGAAGCAGTACAGTAGGAGCAGACAAAGTAGTAGAAGAAGATAACCACCCTCAGTGCACCCACTTGTTGGGCATTTCATGAAAATAAAGGGTGTTCAAATATGGTGAGAATAAGCGCTATGAAAAGATTCGACAAGGACATTGGTTATTTGGGGGTAACCGCGGCTGCCACTCGGTGGGTGCATGTGGTGGCCGACGTGAACACAATCTGGAATCGTTTCGAAGTCCTCACCTGTTATTCGGCCTATTACAATGAGACCGTATTGAAGAAGAAGGGGACGTACTTCTTTAAAGATTACATCCCAGTTTGTATTTGTTACCACTGTGTTGTTACCCCTGATACCTTTTTGGATACAGTTATGTTAAAGAGGAGAGGAAGGCAAAGCGACAAGCTTTGCCCAAATAGTTAAAGAAAAAGGCAAAGCAACAAGCTTTTCCCAAAGAGGAAAAAAAGATTGCCCCCCTTTATTTATTTTTATCAGACTTTTTATCAAATCTTTTATGGATATATAACATTTGTAAAATTGAGTGAAAATAAAATATATTGCATAAGAAGAAGAAAAAAAAATATGAGAGACGGTGATGTTATCGGGTGTCATGAAACGTAACAAGATAGAATAAAACTCGCTACGACTCTTTCCTGACAACCACTCGTCACCGAGCTTGCGACTGAGAAACATGTCACCATCACCACGACCGTAGTTACCACCACTTCTACTACTACTACGACACCATAACGACCACTGAAAAATGTCGAGTGGTAAAATCACATCCTTCACCGAAATAGATTTCGATCCCCGACTACAAGGACCCCTCAGTTGTATCATCAGCGGTCCGTCTGGTTGTGGAAAATCACGCTTGGTGAATCGATTTCTGAGCGTCGTTAACAATTTGGTCACACCGCCGGTGGAAAAGATCTTTTACTATTACGGCGAGTGGCAGCCCTTCTTTGAAAAAATGCAAAAAGACTACGGAGTGGAATTCAGAGAAGGTCTTCCCAGCAAAGAAGACATAGCGGGAGAAGAAGAATTGACTACCCCTCGACCACCGGGCTTCCCTAGCCCACTTAAATGGGTCTATATCTCCTCTTTCCTATACCCTTGGATGTGTGTGGTGCACATGTGCGGGCACCAACACATTCCTCTGTGAAATTGCACAATATAGTTCTCGCCATGAATATGACCTTAGCTGTCGAAATGGCGTTTAACATCTATTACTCACTCACTCACCCCTCGACCACACACTCTACTGATACTGGACGATCTGATGAGCTGTTCCAATCAGTAAGTGGTAGCCGACATCTTCACCAAATATTCCCATCACTGGAACATGAGCGTCATATTTATCACTCGGAACCTATTCCAGAAATCACCCAAATTTCGAACTATGAGTCTGAACGCTCACTACATGATCATTTTTAAGAACCCTCGCGACATGGGACAAATAGGTGCTCTGTCTCGTCAGGTGTTTCCCTCCAAGGCGACGGCTCTCTCCAGTATATTTACTCATGAACTCAAGCGACCTCACTCATACCTGCTTTTGGACTTCAAGCAGACAACACCGGACGACCTGAGAATACGCTCCTCCCTGACAACCATAGACGATCAGATCGTTCCGCTAGACAAAAAGAGAAAGTAATGGCTACTCATCGACTCAGAAGACATTACGGCACCCTTAAACACTTGGCAAAGTGTTCGCCGGAGGATTGTGAGCATTTAATAGGCTCTGGAAGCGACAATTTGATCACAACGTTGAGCAAAATCTGTCAGAATTTACAGGAGGGAAACATTCCGCTCACTGAGAACCAACTGGAAAGTCTTCGAGAATCTGCTGATGTGTTGAGGATGGTGAGCAAAAAAGCTACCACCATCAAAAGAAAGAGAAACATCTTGGTTCAAAGGGGCGGTTTCCTCAGCTCTGATAGGCATGGCCTTACCCCTTATAAAAAGTGTTCTTCGTATATAGAGCTCCTCATTCGTCACCTCACCACCACAGCTGCCTCAATGAAATTACGAGGAGCACCTGATGTCCCCACAGCTGATGCTGCTACTGCTGCTGCTGCTCCTACTTGTGATGCTGCTGGGACTTCTGCTTTTGCTGCTGATGAGCATGAAAACAAGAACCCCTCCTCTTTCGCCACCGTTGTATCCCCACCCTCCAATATGCCTTATTACTACAGACAGGCAGAACAAGGTCTTCATCCCAACGCCACATTACACCAGGTGCTACAGTTTATCTACAGGGACTTGGACCTAGTGTTGAACGACCCTACATTGAAATCGCGTGAAAAAAAATGCTGAAATACAAGAGGTTGTTGAATAGGTTACAATTCGTTCTCGCAAATCCCAACAACCACACGATTCCTGCATCCGCTTTTGTACCACCACCGACCCCCCCGAGCTTCCCTCCTTGAGGTGTTGCTCGACCAAGTTCCAAAGAGGAAACGCAACACCACCACCAAGCTGTTTAAGAGACTGCAAAAATCTGACTTGGTCAAGTGGAACGATGACGGTTCGGTGAGCCAAATGATGGGTCGTAAAATGGATACCACCAGTCGAATTAGCATAGTGAACTTACTGAATGACGCCAGCAGGTTGAGGAAGACAGCGTCGAGACCTGAGGGGTACACGCCGTTCAAGCTCATGCTGAGCATGGAAGATCCCACCGGTTCCTTGATTGGAAACCAAGTCTATAAAGCAGGGAGTCCTAACAAAGCTTCGGACAGAATACCTGCCGGCAGAGGGAGGAAACGAGCAAGTTCCAACGGGGAAGAGGAAGACGATGATGACGACGATGACGTTTAAAAAACTCCAACTTCCAGCAGAAGATCCCCTGCTACACCTCATCCTTCGTCCATCAGGACAAGTAATCAAAGTAAGAAAAAGAAAGGATGCAGCCGCCAAGTGTACTCCGACTCCGACTCACCAAGATGGCGAGGTCTAAGAAACTGACCAAGAAGAAAAAAGAAAAGAGACGAGTGGTAGCTAAATAAACCAACGTCAAAGCACCCTCTAGTTTCACCAGCATCACCAAACTCCAGAAACATCATTTTCGCTACCGAAACTTGGCTTTCATCCGAGATGCCTTGGGATCTCTGGACGCCTACACTAAATATAAACCCATCCAGAGAAAATTTGCAAGGAACAAGACGATAAACGGGGGAATCGATCAACAGTGGCAGTTAGATCTGATGATGGACATGCAAGCTTTAGCGTCTCACAACGACGGGTTCCGGTACATGGTCATGGCAATCGACGTTTTCTCCAGGTACGCGTGGGCTAATATAGTCTTGTTCCGATACATTATATACTACTCATTTATATACCGGTACTATCTGTTCTATACGAGTGTAATTTGATAAACCCCAAAATATCAGCATCAGGGCAGAAAGCATAGGGCATTTACTTACCGTTTGTGTCAGCAGAATGATTAAAAGCTATCCAGCAGAACACTACCCTACATACATATAAATCATTCAAAGCCAGAAATAGTCATCTATTCAAAGGTATGTTAAGTCAGAAATAGTCGTCTATTTAAAGGTATGGTATGGAACATTAAACTCTGCTGCGTTCCCATCTTCATGGCTGACCTAGGCTATTCTATTGTCCTGTATAATTTGCTGATTTGAAGGTAAAACGTATCATCAATCATATAGCATACAAATACATCAGGAAACCCCCTTCTCCTTTTCTTTCTATGATTAAGACATAATATTATACAACCGCCATCACTCAAAACTGAGTTTGTTTGTTTTTAAGTTATTTTCTGATTTTCCTACATTAATTGTTGTTTTATATGCCACTGTGTTGGCAACAGTCTGTACCTTTTGGGCACATGAATATAAAATATTTCAGTAGATAGGACACCACCTCCTGTTGTGTTTCAATTTAGCCACAGGAAAGAAAAATTGTCCACATCACGTACATTTTGTTTACAAGGGCCTATCACGAGGTGTCCACAAAAATCGCACTGTTCACACATTATTGTTACAGAGTGTCCATAAGATGCACAGCCAACAACAATATATCCACAAAATACGCAAAGTGTCCACAAAAGACATTTTGTCCTCATACTTTGGTCACAAAATGTCCAAAACACAATTAGTCTACAGGATTTTACCACAAAGTATCCAAAAGACACACACCATCTACAGTCAACTTTAATAAAAAAAAGTGTTCACAAATCATATGACCATGTAGACATCTTAATGATCATAGAGTTTTAGTATCAGAAAATTAATCTTTTCACAAATCTTCTGAAAAGATTGTTAAATCGAAGAATAAATCTGATAGATAGGGCAAAGGAACACTAAATCTTCTAGTGGAATGAATACAAGCCTGTCTCAAATATAAGCCTGCCCTGAATATAAGCCTGGCCAATTTGCCACTTGGAATCATTAAATGCCTGGGCTTTTAATCAGGCAAATATGGTATCTTCTTTGAAAGGTTGTCTGGTATTATCGTGTTCTTATAAATATAACTTAACCACAATCTATTTATGTATTTTGGGAAAGCTTCAGATACCCAGTTGACTATAATTAAAACGATATCATGATGACCCTTTATATACCTTCTCCAGGCTGTATATGGCCCTTCATGCAAAGGTGAAAGAGTGCACATTATTGTAACAATTGTTGGAAGTGATGACTTTTCTTGTTAATACATGGACAATTACTTGGATGAATTGACGTTTTTGGGCTCATCAAAATGGTCACAAAGTATCCACAAAGTTCATTTTGTCCACATGATATGTTCACAAAGCCTTCACAAACTACATTTTATCCACAGGGTACAATGAGTCCATATGGACACTTTGTGATAGTTGATGTGGAGAATGTGTGCTCTGTGGTAGAATATAAGCCTGGTTATGGGACAGAGTCCAATTGAGATCACTAATCCAGTCATAATTTGACTTTGCAGTGAAGTATCTACATTATTCCTTGTACAAATTAATTGCCAAATGACCATGTAGACATATCTTAATAGGGGGCCTAATCATAAAGTTACGAGTTTTAGTATCAGAAAATTAATCTGGCAGAAATTTTCTGAAAAATTTTTTAAATTGAAGAATAAATCTAATAGATAGGGCAAAGGAGCAGAATAAAGCTAATCTTCTAGTGGAATGTATTGTAATGGTAGTTTTGGATGAGTAGATAGAAAACACAAGGCAGGACATACTGTGGTAAATAAGAGTAGTTCGCTATTGACTCCGTAGTAGTAAGGCACAGGTATAACAGCATATCGTTCACATCAATTACCACAGGATCATTCAGCAACGTCGTTCCTAGAGCCTAGCCTAGTGTGACTGTGGAAGCATGGCAGCCAGAGAGAGGCACGTTCTGCTTCTAGCTCAGCACAAACCAGACTGGCCTCCGTATTGTATACGCGTGCCGCTCGGAGCGCCCCCACCGGCCGTGCGGCATACTAAGTATGCCACGCGGCACACGCCTCCATGCTGCCTGCCATGCAGCCACAGTATAAAAGTCTGCCTCAAATACAAGCCTGCCCCAAATATAAGCCTGGTCAATTTGCCGCTTGAAATCATTATAAGCCTGGCCTTCTTATTGAGGAAATACGGTATCTTCTTTGATAGGATGTCAGGTCTAAGCACGTTGTTATGAATATAAAGTTTCTCAAAACCTAACAACACTCTATTTATGTATTTCGGGAATGAAACCCAGTTGACTATCACTATAATCAAAAGGATATCAGGATGACCATCTATATATTACTTTTACAATAGTTGAAAGTAATCAAAATAAAACATGATTGATCAAAGTTTCACAGAGACTATATGCACACTAAGGAAAGGTGATTTGGAATATGAATTACATAGAGAACCAGATTTTCCGACATGGGAATTATTAGATAGAATTTTGTTCCTGTCCCAACTATGAGAAAATTGTCTAGGGATGGGTGGGGGGGGGGGTGACAATCTGAAAATAGACTTGTATCATAGACCTGCTGGCCCGTCCTGTTACACCGTGGTGCATTCTTTGGAATAAAACCCTGGTTGCTACGGACATTGCACAGGGTCAAATTGTATAAGCAATATAGTAGAAATACTAACATTTTTTTAAAAAAAAGTTATTAATCTGTCGGCTGTCCATGAATCAGAAGTTCATAAGAATCAATCAACAAATCAATAATTGTGTTCAGTACGAATGCTTCTTATCTTGACATGAGAGAATTTACCTACCCTCCGAATATATTCCAGTTTCCCATAGATATCAAGTATTCATGTGTATATTCCAGGATATTGTCCCATAGATAAATAATCAGTTCACAGAAAAAAAAACAGGACTTTGTGGCTCGGTTGAAAATATTTCTGTCCCACTTCCAGCAACAGATTGAACTAGGTGCATAGGCCTATATCGATATAATATAGGGGACAGGGGGGATAGATTTAAGGCCAATCATTATGTCCCCCCCCCCCCTTCATGCACTGTAGAATTGGTACCCAACATCACTGCTGTTATCAGGCATATCTGGTGCCGATGTGGAAGAGGGGAGTATACATTGTATCTGGAAGATCGTTGCCCTCATTTGTTGAGAGAAACCAGTGCCATGTATTGGTCCACTGTGTGTACTGTAGCATGGTCCCTCATCAGCGTGAATCCAGCCTCCATGACTCTGTGTCGCTCTCTATCATTGAGATCTGTGTGAATGGAGGTGCCTCTACAAAGGAAAGATATCAAAATGAGACTTACAAAGTGGCCGTTGAGTGACAAGTCATTTATTGGTATGGGTAATGCACTTGTTAGACTTAACAGAGGATTTTCCCCTTTAAGGTTTTAAAATTGGCGATCTACCTAATGCAAGATTCATTTGAATATAATGAACAACGAAACCTGCTTTGACTAGATTGTGGGTGACTCATCTAAAAGCCGTCAGTATATGCAAATGCACCATATTTATAGCCTGAACAAGTAATATTTTAAAACAAATAATAAATTTGATGTGCATTAGCATCTTACAAGGTTATTCCTAATTACAGATAGATTTAAACAGGGCTCACTATTCAGCGGATCATACTTGTGATACATTTTGTGTTTGGTGCATAGTGAATACTCACATCCGGAATACTGAATGTCCAGTAAATAGAGCTAAAGCTGATGTGAACCTCCTTAGAGACATTTCTGACTTTGATATACTCTTATTGACACAGAGATACGCCTCAGCTGTAAAAGTAAATCGAGTACATTCTTCAAATAAAGTAATGGATTATATTACATGAATATCAAACTTAGACCCAAAAAAAAACATTGTTTCCAGTAACATGACTTGAAAGGGCAGGGTCGGTAGGTCGGATTTTCTTTTTTGATTTTTTACGTATGTATGGGGAATGTAAAGGGCACATATGATTGAGGTATCAAATTCTTTGATTACATTGCAAGATACTGATGGGAAAAGTTTACAACTGTGAAAGAGGGGAAGAAAAATGAAAAAGACAAGGTAGAGACCCCCGACCCCTGGGATGTCTCTTTTACTTTGCTGATCCACCTTTATTCCAACTAACCACAGTAAAATCAACTAATTGGTCAGTCAGTCGGTATGGGTTACAACATTTTCAACAAAATCAGCTTCAAATCATGATCCTGAAAACGTTTGATATTCTTTTCTTCGTAACTTCATAGCAGTGCGGTTATCCAGTGATAAAGCAGCCATTTCGAGTGTCAAAAATGGATAGGCATGGTATGGTGCAATGTATTTATACATTAGGTGTGTAAAGGTTTGTATTAATAAACTCGTATGGTCCGAAGTAAGACCAGACAAGATATCTCGGATTAGTGCCACAGGCACATATTTATTTTGGTAAGGGTTCACATCCACCTCGAGGTTAAACGCTAAGTAAATTAACTAGCTCAGAGAAATGTGGTCCGACTCTGATCGTGGGCAGAGCCCGACTAACGCCTTCCCCGGCCCCAGGTGGGAGCTGGAGCAGCGCAAACAGTGATTCCACCACCCTGCAGCGACCAGTGGTCGTTATGACCTCTAGTGGCTACCGGTGATGGGTGCACCGCTCGAACCGCCCTCTCCAGGAAGACGCTCACACTATATCACGCTCTACGAGCCCCTACAGGTGCATAAATATATGCTTTAATAGAAAATATCTACTTACTCATGGTCCTGATGGCATGAAGGCATAATGTCATTAATCCTTGTTGGTTCTCATCAGCTGTGACATGTCTATCTGATATAGCTTTGTCTTCAAGGATATAGGACGCCAAATAGCAGGCCAGTGGACGTGCAACATTGTAGGCGGGATGGCCAAGGAATGAAAACTCAAAATCAAACAGCTGCAGTAAAGAGAAACAAGGTAGAAATCAGTGAAACGTTTACACTCTCTCAAAAGGAAACCGAAAACAAAGATACCATATCAAATGCAAACTAAAACCTTCAGAAGTTACCAGGGAACAAAAACTCTACAGTAGGAGCGCACCGGCGTTGAACGTTTACTGAGCCATTGTGGTCATAATATGACCATACATCGGATGATTCCAGAGTAATCGTTTTACAAGACTAGAAAGGAGTGTCATTAACATAAGAAAAGTAAGAAAATGCCAAGGAGGTTCAATACAAACCGCTACATCTTCTCCCTTGACAAAGATAGATTTGTAGTGACAGTCAGCATGGATGAAGCATATCTGCATGTTGTAAAGCTGATTTAACTTTTCTGGCAGTTCTAGTCGTCTCATCTCCTCTTTGTATTTCTGAAATATCCCTAAATTCCCCTCAGATACATTGGTAATGGGGTCCGTCTCGTCATATCTGCGGGCCATTGTATATTCTTTAACATACTTTTCTGCAGTTCCTTGTTGACTGGAATTAAAGAATACTCTTCATAAGGGTATCATCGAGTTGCTAACCTTTTTCACAGGGAGATGCTGGCAATGCCACCTTTGGATGCTGAAGCATATATGCAGAATAACAAAGTACCAATATGACCCATTTAACATTAAATAGTATGTCCCCAAGCAATGCTTAATTCTATCTTCATACTCAGTTCATCTGGTTTAATTCATGGAATGCATACAGTCTTATGATATGGATAATAAATGTTCTCAAATAGGAAACCTTTCAGGTGTGATAAACCACTGTGTAAAGAGGACATAACGTACCCGAACTTTCTCTTCAGTTCCTCCCATTCTGTTTTGCTGACATTATCCTTTGAGGTTTCAAAGTGAACCTTCCCTAGAAGCTGTCCAATTCTCTTTGCAACTTGAAGATCAATGTGATGTTCTTTAACTTGTGTTCCAAGTAATTCCCATTCACTCATATCCGACATGGCCACTGGACATTGATGGAATGGAGGGTTTATTTATTCTCAGTTTATTTTAGAAAGTCGTATCTGAACATAATAATCATATCATATGGAAATGTGCATCAGAAGTATAGCTCATAGAATATTTCCCATTGTTTCTCCCAATTGTAGGATTAGATTTAGAGGAGCAAACTACACTACAAGAAGAAAAATTAAGGTGGTTCACCGTTCAATTTTAACAGGATCCTTGGTCGATCCAACAACTATAAACTCATTACAGTACACTTTTGATCATTGCTTGCATTTATATGACCATAAGGGAGTGATCATTTTTTTAACAACAGGGGGGGGGGGCTGGTGGGTTTGAGGGGGGGGTCAGAATTTTTTCAAACCCTTGACCAGGGGGGTCAGAATTTCTTTGTCCCCTTGACTAGGGGGGGTCAAAATAATTTCACCTGTTTTCAGCGAAAAAGCCCGCATGTTACTATAGGTTAAAAGGGTGCGTTCGCACGCGATTTTTCGCCTCCCGAGGGGGGGTCGAAAAAATTTTGACCCCTCGAGAGGGGGGGGCCGGAATTTTTTTTGCGTTGCCGTGCGCAAACCCACCAGCCCCCCCCTGTTGTTAAAAAATGATCACTCCCTAAGCAAATCCCTTCAAGCTCAGCATTATTTTCCTTTCAGAATAAACATACAGATGTGGTGTTTCTGGTCCAAGCAGATGGGTTGAGGTGCACTTCCTGGCTCTAGTGATTTCATCAGACATAAGCTGTTGTATTCCACTTCTTGCCGCTCAAGAGGTATTTTCTCCTCAGGAACACGCTAGAATGAAGATTTTATGTTTAACTATATATCATAACCCTCTAGCCCTTTCTAGGCAAAGAAAAGGGAGAGTGGCAGGGAATGATACGACAGTAGCTTATGAGTTGATTTTTAAAATCTGGATGGGCAGCTATACTGAGCTAGGTTTACCTTGCATTAATATTGTATTCAAACATTTTGGATGAACCTATGCTTTTCATATGAAGCGACATTTTTTTTTTTATTAAAGGCTGCACCTTCTTAAAACTGTTATATTCAAACTCTGGTACTCACTCTCATCGCCTCTTCACCATATTTGATGATGACTGATGATTTGTAGTCAGCTGACTGTACTCTGTACACATAGTTAACAATTCCTTCCGTATCCAGAAGCTTGATGTGAATGCCTTCAGGGTTATCTCTGATAAACTGAAATTCAATGTAAGAAAATAATAATCATCGATTATCAATACTTTGAACTAATGAACTAGAATATAAGAAAATAAGGACCACAAAGAAATCAAAAATTTATTCTCTTAGAATTATTCTAGTTTAAGGTTTACAATACCATTTCACCATATAATCAATATATTGGGATGTATTAACTATCCCCAGAGGATGACATTACCTGCATGGCTCGAACCTCAGGGTTGTCCGTGGCAAAACTGATAATTAAGTCCGAATGATGCAGTTTATCTGCCATTGTAACCTAAAATCAGATGCGTATTAACTATAGTAATATTACTAATATCCAGAAGACATTGAATAAGGGCGGTCGAATTAGATCAAAGAGGTGTCACGCCAAAGGCAACTCAACAGTTGAAAAGATTTCTTTTTGATCAAATACAAAATCTGTTTAACGGGTCTAGATAAGCCTCGCATTGGTCACCAGTCAGTAGCCGAAAGGTTGTTGCTGGCACTGGGAATAAAATGTCGGGTTAAAAGTGACATACAAAGGGTTAAACGTATAGACCATCCCGAAAGGTCATTTAGCCAGATGTCGAGACTATAATGTAACTACATACACACTATATATATATATATATGGGTCATTCCAAGTTTTACTGGTCAGGGGGGGCCTGGATCAAGAATCTACAAACTCAGTATTTCTTAATAACATTATATTTTATTGATAGCCCTATATCTTGGCTTATTAAAAAGTTTCATTCAAGGATCCAACTCCTAGGGGGTCAGTTTTTATCGCAGATGCCGTAAAACCTTCTAAAAAGGGGGTACGTTAATGATTGTAATCAAACAAACATGAATAACACCACTAATAAGAGGCCTGGAAACACCAAATATTGTGGCCAGACTGGTACAATACATGACTTTATGTATACCAAAAAGCTAAAGTGAGGCCCAAAAACTCTTGAAGTTACGCATAGGTGGATAAATTGGAAAATGTGAAAATTTGTGAATTTATTTTACCATTTTTTAACTTTAGCCTAGCTCATTCAAAATCCTTCATACAATGACTATATTAACTGTCCATTGTCTCTAGTAGACCTGCTGTACATAATAATAAGAATTGGCCTGATATATCATACCTATACTTCATACTTGGTGCTTGCGTAGAGGCCATTATATTACACATATTATCATTAACGTACCCTATTTGTTAACCTCTCACAGAATGGCCACAGCTCATCTATACATCATCATATGCCATTTTTATCACATACACCATCACAAGAGAGGTTGTACTACCTATCTAGAGTCATTTAACCCTGCATAAGGCCCATCTTGGGTGTTTAATATCACTTTGAAAATTAAAAATCACAAAATTTCTACACTTCTCGCAAAGCATGCATGCCATGGGGTGCTAAAATGCATCTTTATATACACCAAATAGTATTTTCTCATAAGCCAAACATGTCTATGATTGAATACAAATAATAGAAACACCATACAAGATGATAGGCTGGCACTATAACAATAGAACTTTAACCATCTCAAAATCCTCCTACCGATCATTAACGTACCCCATTTGCTAACCTATCAAAGAATGGCCACAGCTCACCTATACACTATCATATACCATTGGCATCACACACATAATGAGTAAAGAGGTTGTACTACCTATCTAGAGTCATTTAAACATACATAAGGCCCATCTTGGGTGTTCAATATCACTTTGAAAATTAAAATCACAACTTTTTCAACACTTCTCACAGCCTTCGCTTGCAGCAAAGTACAAAAATATACACTTATAAACCTTAAATACTCTTTCCTGAGGGTAAATGAGATCATAATACATATATACAGTCATTTAACCATTGATAAGGGCCATCTTGGGTGTTTAATATCACTTTGGAAATTAAAAATCACAAAATTTCTACACTTCTCGCCACATCTGCATGTCATGGAGTGCTAATATGTATCTTTATATACACCAAATAGTATTTTTTGATAAGTCACACACCTCTACTATTGAATAGAAATGTTAGAAACACCATACCATGTCATAGGTTGACAATATCCAATTTTAACTTTGTTCATCTCTCAATCCTCGTACCGTCATTAACGTACCCTGGTCTTTAACCTCTCACAGAATGGCCACAGCTCATCTATACATCATCATATGCCATTTTTATCACATACACCATCACAAGAGAGGTTGTACTACCTATCTAGAGTCATTTAACCCTGCATAAGGCCCATCTTGGGTGTTTAATATCACTTTGAAAATTAAAAATCACAAAATTTCTACACTTCTCGCAAAGCATGCATGCCATGGGGTGCTAAAATGCATCTTTATATACACCAAATAGTATTTTCTCATAAGCCAAACATGTCTATGATTGAATACAAATAATAGAAACACCATACAAGATGATAGGCTGGCACTATAACAATAGAACTTTAACCATCTCAAAATCCTCCTACCGATCATTAACGTACCCCATTTGCTAACCTATCAAAGAATGGCCACAGCTCACCTATACACTATCATATACCATTGGCATCACACACATAATGAGTAAAGAGGTTGTACTACCTATCTAGAGTCATTTAAACATACATAAGGCCCATCTTGGGTGTCCAATATCACTTTTAGAATTAAATATCACAAAGTTTCTACACTTCTCGCAACATCTGCATGTCATGGAGTGCTAAAATGTATCTTTATATACACCAAATAGTATTTTTTGACAAACCACACACCTCTACTATTGAATAGAATTGTTAGAAATACCAGACCAAGTGATAGGTTGAAAATATAGAATTTTAACTTTGTTAATGTCAAAATTGCTCGTACCGATCATTAACGTACCCCAGTCGTTAACCTATCAAAGAATGGCCACAGCTCAACTCTACACCATCATATGCCATTGGCATTGCACACACATTGACAAAAGAGATTGTACTACCTATCTAGAGTCATTTAAACATGCATAAGGTCCATCTTGTCTGGCCACTGTGGCTTTGAAAATTAAAAAATCACAAAATTTCTACACTTCTCGCAACATCAGCATGTCATGGAGTGCTAAAATGTATCTTTATATACACCAAATAGTATTTTTTGACAAACCACACACCTCTACTATTGAATAGAAATGTTAGAAACACCAGACCAAGTGATAGGTTGACAATATCGAATTTTAACTTTGTATAGCATTCTACTGTATAATTACATTATGCTACTCCTGCTCAACGGAGCGCTTCAAGGTAGCACTGGAAAATGAATGGCAATTATAAGAATTATCTGGACTAATAAATAGGTTAGGCTAATAAACCACCAGGTTAAAAATTTGTGATTGTGGACCTTATACATGTTCAAATGACTCTAGATAGGTAGTACAATCTCTTTTGTCAATGTGTGTGCAATGCCAATGGCATATGATGGTGTAGAGTTGAGCTGTGGCCATTCTTTGATAGGTTAACGACTGGGGTACGTTAATGATCGGTACGAGCAATTTTGACATGAACAAAGTTAAAATTCTATATTGTCAACCTATGACATGGTATGGTGTTTCTAACATTTCTATTCAATAGTAGAGGTGTGTGGTTTGTCAAAATATACTATTTGGTGTATATAAAGATACATTTTAGCACTCCATGACATGCCGATGTTGCGAGAAGTGTAGAAATTTTGTGATTTTTAATTCTAAAAGTGATATTGGACACCCAAGATGGGCCTTATGCATGTTTAAATGACTCTAGATAGGTATTACAATCTCTTTTGTCAATGTGTGTGCAATGCCAATGGTATATGATGGTGTAGAGTTGAGCTGTGGCCATTCTTTGATAGGTTAACGACTTGGGTACGTTAATGATCGGTACGAGCAATTTTGACATGAACAAAGTTAAAATTCGATATTGTCAACCTATGACATGGTATGGTGTTTCTAACATTTCTATTCAATAGTAGAGGTGTGTGGTTTGTCAAAATATACTATTTGGTGTATATAAAGATACATTTTAGCACTCCATGACATGCCGATGTTGCGAGAAGTGTAGAAATTTTGTGATATTTAATTCTAAAAGTGATATTGAACACCCAAGATGGGCCTTATGCTGGTTTAAATGACTCTAGATAGGTAGTACAACCTCTCTTGTGATGGTGTATGTGATAACAATGGCATATGATGGTGTAGAGTTGAGCTGTGGCCATTCTTTGATAGGTTAACGACTGGGGTACGTTAATGATCGGTATGAGCAATTTTGACATGGTGTATATAAAGATACATTTTAGCACTCCATGACATGCAGATGTTGCGAGAAGTGCAGAAATTTTGTGATTTTTTAATTTTCAAAGCCACAGTGGCCAGACAAGATGGGCCTTATGCATGGTAAAAACGACAATTCTACTAACATAGGGTGGATCCACAGAAAACACAATATCTGCACACAAGTGATTTGATACCTTTAAAGTGATCATAATACTTACACATAATCCTCCGCGAGGGCCAGGTTGCCCGGTGGTGGCGGCGAAGAGTCGGCCGGCCTCGATCCGGTCGAACGCTGGCTGCGCCTCTTCTTGGGGGAGTCTTTCTGCGCAGCCTGACGGACCGGTCGAGTCGTCCGGCTCTCCTCTGCCACCTCCGGGGCAACCTGTCCTCGCCCCCCCGCCTCCGTGGTCGCTGCCCTCGGTGCCTCCTCCACGGGCGGTGCTGGTGAGGCCGTCGCGGCGCTGGTCTTTGCCCTGCCAGCTCGGCCTCCTGCCTTGCCCTTCCCGGCTGGTGCTGTGGGTGGTGCTGCCGAGGGTAGTGGTGCTGGTGCCGTGGCCACGACGGGCTCTGGGGAGGAGCACCCGGCCAGGCTTTCATCCCCCGACGAGATGAGGATGGCTGTGGCAGGGTCCACACCAGCCACAGGCGCATGAGTCTCCTTGAATGTAGAGCAAGGGGCAAAACCATTAGTATTTATTAAGCAAGACATTTGGAGAATCGAATATTTGGTGTATGTCAAGCTACAGGGGTAAAACAAGATGAACCTTATGCATGTTCAAATGACTCTAGATAGGTATTACAATCTCTTTTGTCAATGTGTGTGCAAAGCCAATGGTATATGATGATGTATAGATAAGCTGTGGCCATTCTTTGACAGGTTAACGACTGGGGTACGTTAATGACCGGTACGAGCAATTTTGACATTAACAAAGTAAAAATTCGATATTGTCAACAAATCACTTGGTAAGGTATTTCTAACATTCGATTCAATAGTAGAGATGTGTGGCTTACTATAAAAGAGTATCTGAATGCTATAGTGACATTATAAACTATCCACCTACCTCCTCACTCCCGTCGGGGGACGAGAAGGACACCCGC
Organism: Acholoe squamosa; assembly: GCA_949317995.1. Classification (NCBI taxonomy): domain Eukaryota; kingdom Metazoa; phylum Annelida; class Polychaeta; order Phyllodocida; family Polynoidae; genus Acholoe; species Acholoe squamosa. The sequence continues at coordinate 46,110,356 of OX439050.1, forward strand.
TGGTACCTGGGGCGAGGGGCGAAGGGGAGGCGAACGGTCAGCTTCCCGAGCCCCTTGCCCCGGCCCCCTGCGGGTGTCCCTCTTCCCGCTGCCGCAGGTGCCGGTGCGGAGGCTGCAGCCGGACGTGGAGCCGCCTGCTCCGCTGCAGCCCCGGGAGCCGCCTGCTCTGGCACCAACACCGCAGCAGCGGTCGCAGCTGGGGTGCCCCTCCCAGTGCCTGCCCTGGCCTTCGGTCTCCCTGTTGGTGTGGGTGGGAGCGGCGGGAGGCCCAGCTTCTTCCGTCTCTGAATTCAGAAAGGGAAAGACACATTAAGTAACCTGTCACACTGGCGAGTTACTCGCAGCAGTGTTTTGACTTAGCATTTACAGTATCTGTCCCTTGAAATTTGTATACTTATTAACATTCTTAATCTCATATCACAATAAAATGTTACCACCAGAGTAGCAGATTTTGAGGCACCACAGAGACTGAGAGGACGGAAAATTATCAAACCTTGTTCTCTTTCAGTCGCTCCCGGTAAGCCTTCTTCCGGGCATGGAGCATCTCGCGCCGCCGCTGCTCCTCAGCAGGGTCTCCTGCCAGTCTCTTCCTGTCCTTTTCTCGCTGGCGACGCGAGATCTCCGCCCGGTGGGCATCATAGGCGGCCGCCCCCATCTCCTGCCGCAGCCTGGTCTCGTACCGGGCCGAAGCTGCGGCATGGAGACGGGCCGCCTTCTCCCGGTCCTCCCGGTCCTCCTGCTCCTCCAGGTCTGGAGCATCAGCGGGAGCGTGCTCCCGCACACACCTCTTAGGGCGACGGGGGGGGTCGCCACCACCGCCACTGGGGGCTACGTCAGCCATCTGCAAAAATGAGAAGAAATACATTAAATAAAAAGGTAAATAGTGATTAAACAAGTTCCTATATGCTGACAAAGGATGTACAACAAAGCCAAAGATTTTATCAGAGGTTTTTATGCTGATATGGTAATTCATAGTGAGGAAATCAGTAGATTTTAAGATAATAAGGAATTTGTTAGTGTTTGAATACTGATAAGATATACATAAATAAATAGGAAAAAAATATTCATCATGTTCCTATATGCTTACAAATGATGTACAGTAACCCCGGAAGTTCAATCAGCTGATTAATTGCTAATATGGAAATTTATACTGACAAAATATAAGGAAAATGCTGAAATATACCCACCACAAAAATTCTTTGGAAAAAAAGTATTCAGTATCTAACTAATGACACTTGTGTGAGTTAGAGGTACCATAGGGGCATGTCATGGTGAAATATGATGGAGCTATGTGCACTGGAAGTGCCACTTGTGTGGAAAATACAGAATAAGAAGGGGGGGTACGTTAATGATCGCAAAGGTTTATAACCACTCAGCAGTGGTGGCTTTGTGCAAGGGTGAGCTTACCTGGTCAACACAACAGAGGGGGGACATGTCTAACATACCCACCATAAAACATCCCCCTGAATCCAAGATGGCGACCAGTAGGCAGGCATCTTGCCACCGGGGTACGTTAATGACCGACGAACACTATCTTCCTAAATTTGGCCACTATGGCTATGCTTTCGATCCCACAGGAGGATTAACACACCAAAATGCCCAAATAGAGGTAGGAGAAGGAATATAACCCCAAAAAACCATGGGATAAGCACAATTTTGGCTGTGAGGGGGCCTAAAAGTTCACGACGAGGCAGAAATTTGGCCATTCAAGCCCAAATTGGGGTGGGGGGTCATCTCAAAACACCCAAACATGGCCCAAAATGCATCTTACACACGTAGGGGGTCCTATTCTAAAGGATTATCAACAATTTAGACCCAAGGGTACATCATCTCGGCCAGGAGAGGCCAAATTCTGCTTGCCGAGCGAAAAATCATTAACGTACCCCAATTTTGAAAATACAGCCCGGGGTGGCCAAAGCTTCACCCTGGGGCCCCGGGCTGCATCGCAGGCCTCCCCCGGCAACACATTTTACCCCCTAGCATCCAAAATACATCGTTTCGGTACACAAAAAGCGATCTACGGCCCCCAACAGACATCTCCAACAATATTTCATCGGAATTTCATGGAATTTCGTGGAATTTCCTTACCTTTTTCGTGAATTTCGGGTTCCTTTTGCAGTAGAACTCTGCTTAGGGGTAGCTATAAACAAGCTGTGACCTCCTCTGAGCTGAAACACGGTACCCGGATGCAGGCCACTTCCGCCGGGCAACAGGAAGTCGTTTTTCTCTTCCCGCGCTGTTTTTCCCGCCGCCGATCATTAACGTACCCCGCTTACGAAGAGACCCCCCATACAGCCAAACCAGACTGTATTTGGCCACAATTCTTGTTCAGGCATGATGTATTTACTCTAAAAGTGAACATAGACTGTGGGAATTGTATGTATTTGGTTTATTTTATTCTATTTAGAGGCAAAAGCCCGGGGTACGTTAATGATTGCGGTGTGCATTGAAAATCACTTATATGTGCCTGCCAAGGGTAATTCCCGGAGTACATGAAAAATTTTTTCATGGAAGACTCCCCCCTAGGGTACCTCTTAATTGCATATAATAAGAACACTGATTATATTCCCTAACCAGGTTAGATAGGCTCTATCATTAACGTACCCCACGTGAAAATTTATAATTAAATGCATATAGAAGATAAATTATGCCCCAAGACCCACCCAAACCATATGGAAATCTTAGCTGTGACCCCCCACTAAGGAATAAAAATATTATTGGTGGTGTAGAAGTGTTTCCCTTGTTATTATATGCCCAAGAAGCCACCTGACCAGTAAAACCTGGAATGACCCATATATATATATATATATATATATATATATATATATATATATACACCTGTGGCACTACAATGGGTCCAGACCCCTAAATTCAACATGGTGACATAGTCCTTTTTTTAAATGTGACATGGAAAATTAGTGATAAGGACATTAAGAAGTAGAGAGCTAGTGACATGAGACATGTCCTTTTCTTAAAATCGACATGTGACATGAATCCTAGTGACAAGAACGTGGAGAAATAGAAATTTAGTGACATGCGACATAGTCTTTTTTAAAATTGACATGTGACACAGGGACCCCCCCATCTAGACCCCCACTACGGTCATGAACACATGATATCATTTAGGGTAACAAAGTGGGCCTATTTAGGAGTGATAACAAAAAAAAAACAGGCAAGTACCCTTCATATAGACATCTATTAGCAGCATTAATCTAGAGATGGGGTGTGCTTTGCAGTAACCACTGGGGTGCATTTGGTCTCCTGTGATGGCATAGGCTGCATCAGAAAGGCCTGCCTCCTGCCATTATGGAAGCTAATATAGTGATAAATATGTCAGAATCCTTTTATTAGATATAAAGTCTACCAAGTAAACCCATCATGAAAATAGGCTGGTCTTTTGCTTTAAACCTAATCATACATTGGACACACTCTATTGTGCATTATTACAGACTTCTGTGATTTTGGGTGTTTTTTTCTGGATATTCCCATGCACATACCTGTCGATATTGCACACCATGATGCATGCATCATGACTTTTGTAAGGAAGCATGTTATCCATGTAAGGAGGCATGTTATCCAAGGATAACATGCCTCCTTACATGTCCTTACATGTCATATGTTACATGTTAAAACCTATGAATTTTTCATTGCCAGGGTAAGGGCTGCGTCCACTGCTACGGATGGACCCATCCGTCTCCATTCATCCGTCATTTTCTCCATAGAAATCAATGATAAATATGACGGATGAAACCGATGGATGGTCCATCCGTCAGCATTGGATGCACCCCTGTTGGGGTCGAATCTGCAGGCTTCTGATCCCAAATCCAAATCGCCCCCCTCGTTGCATGTTATTGTTGGATATCACTCACGCGTCATGACATATCCATTAATTATTTGTTCAATAACATTGCCCTAATATCCATCGCTTATACGTGAGGATGGACCTCTGGGTGTGTCATAAATGCTGGGTGTCCCTTATACTAGTACACAGGGTACAACAGTAGGTCATTATCATCCTTGTTACTATCTGTGCGCAGCAAAGTAGATAGGATAGCCCATGAGAGCCCAAAGGGGTATCCTTTTTGCTAGTCTGCTCCCATTTCCTCCTTAAATATCAACTGTAAAAGAGTCTACCTGTATGAAATATTTAATAGTAGCCTTCACCTTGCTTCGGCATTGAGCAGCTGGCTATATGCCAAAAGCATATTGACACATAGCTCGGAATAGACTTCACCTGGTGTTTGTTTCAATAACGCTTATGATTTGGTGAGGCATGCTGTTGTCAGAGATTAATAAAGGCTGGTCTGTATGTAAGTGTGCACATAGAATTTGGTAGAATAGCCATAGCACTGCAGGCACTATGGTAGGACACTATTTTCAGCACATGGTGAGTTTCTCCACGATTTCAGGCCTATATCATCAGGGATGTTGAAACAAGCCCCCAGGCATGGCACATAAAAATACACTCTGTTTGATCTATATGCAGTATGTACAATGCTAGGCCTACTCTCCTGTGTTTCCTCTTACAAGTTAAAGGTGAGAAATAAGTTCAAAGTTTTAAGTTCAAATTGACTTACCATCAGGCCTAAAAAAAAGGTTTGTTTCCAGTTACCCGACTGACCCTAGCAACACAGCGCCGATCATGGAATTATTTTTTTATTTTGTAAATTTTTGACATTTTTTGGCAAGTTTTAACAATTTTTCCTGTATTTTTACATTTTTTCATCATTTTTTCGTGGAGCTTTTCCAGGTCCCCATCTATTGGTATAGAGTTCATAACATTCATACATATCCTTTACAGGTGCTTCACATTTCTTTTTTTTTTCATAATTCTACTGTAATATCATAGAATCCAACATGTCTGCCCATACATTTCTATACAAAATAAAAATAAAAATAAATTAGAGAAAAAAAGATCCGACCTACCGACCCTAGATGTTTGAGGCATGTAACTGGAAACATACCTTTATTTTTTTTTGGCCTCAGCTTTGTTGGTCTTGCTGCTCCTAAATGAATTGCCCAAACCAGCAGTGCTTACATGCCTGCAGCAATGGCTGCCAGAAGGTGGGTTTATGGTTGTATGGGTGGTTTTGTATGAGGCACATTCAAATGATGTCTTCACCCATGAATGGTGAAAGGTTTGATATACACATTCAAATCCTGGGGATGTAGTTCAGCAAATGACTCAGAAATTCCCTTGAATCTGTGGTGATAATTGATGGCCCAGGTTTCAGTTTCCATTCTCCAGGGAAATCATGATTCATCCCATAGACTAGCCTGCAATTGTGCACTACAAAAAAATGTAGAGATAATCATGGTATAATTTGGCGTAGACCAGCAGGTCTGGTCCGTAATAACCTTTTTAGGCCGCTGATGAAGGAGTGCATCATGCCTACTGGTGGTCATGATGCACCAATGAAGTGCTGGTGCTCAATCACTTCATTGTGGTAATCATGCCTACCCTCTCGGTGTGTGTAATTGCTGTAAGGTGAACATGATGCTTGAATATAGCACTGGTGAGTCACTCGTCAGGTCTGCATTTATCATGATGCATTAATGCACACATCTTAGTAACATTGCTAGTGTTCTCCCCCCAAGTTTCAGTTTAGTAGTTATGATGACTTCAAATGGTCCATTTTGAATCAATATTCCCGTTTGAACTAGGTGTTCTTGTACATATGCAAAGTGTTTAAAAAACAAGACCTTGGATGATATAAACACTGAATTTAACCACATCAAAAGGGGTTTCCGTCTCTTTCCTCTCCCCTATTTCATGTGTCTGGTACAAATATGCTAATAGCCAAGGTAACTTCTTGTCATGAATGTCCTTTATAGCTCCCCTAATGATGGAATCACCATAATAAAAAATTGGGGCGATCATTTGTTTGAAGATCCTTACAGAGAGGTCTTTGTTCAGGTATTTCCTTATTTCCTTATGCGCCTGAATTGATACAAACAGAGCTCAGCAGAGCTTTTCATTCTATTTATGTGTTTCAGGAAACTTAGATCTTTGTCAATGGTGACACCCAGATAAGAAAAGTAGTCAACAGTTTCTAGAATTACATTCTCAATTTTGAGAATGCTACTAGCAACTTCGGCTCTAAATCTATCAGCATAGCACCATAACACTTTTGCTTTGTCACTATTTAACGTGAGGCGATATGTGTAGCACCAGTTGACAATCTTATTCAAACCATCCTGAATCACAGTTTGGATTTGAGATACATTTTTACCGCCAGTGTATAAAACTAAGTCGTCTGCGTAAAGAAGGAATTTACATTTTTAAATTAGTCTTGTGACACCATTTAGGTATATAACAATGAGTAGAGGTCTGGGTGCATCATAAATGCTGGGTGTCCCTTATACTAGTACACAGGGTATAACGGTAGGTCATTATCATCATTGTTACTATCTTTGAGTAGCAAAGCAGATAGGATAGCCCATGAGAGCCCAAAGGGGTATCCTTTTTGCTAGTCTGCTCCCATTTCCTCCTTACATATCAACTGTAAAAGAATCTACCTGTATGAAATATTTAATAGTAGCCTTCACCTTGCTTCGGCATTGAGCAGCTGGCTATATGCCAACAGCATATTGACACATAGCTCGGAATAGACTTCACCTAGGGTTTGTATGTAATTGTGCACATAGAATTTGGTAGAATAGCCGTAGCACTGCAGGCACAATGGTAGGACACTATGTTCACCACATGGTGAGTTTCTCCATGATTTCAGGCCTATATCATCAGGGATGTTGAAACAAGCCCCCAGGCATGGCACATAAACATACACTCTGTTTGATCTATATGCAGTATGTACAATGCTAGGCCTACTCTCCTGTGTTTCCTCTTACAAGTTAAAGGTGAGAAATAAGTTCAAAGTTTTAAGTTTAAATTGACTTACCATCAGCTTTGTTGGCCTCGCTGCTCCTAAATGAATTGCCCAAACCAGCAGTGCTTACAATGGCTGCAGCAATGGCTGCCAGAAGGTGGGTTTGTGGTTGTATGGGTGGTTTTGTATGAGGCACATTCAAATGATGTCTTCACCCATAAATAGTGAAAGGTTTGATATACACATTCAAATCCTGGGCATGTAGATCAACAAATGACTCAGAAATTCCCTTGAATCTGCGGGGATAATTGATGGCCCAGGTTTCAGTTTCCATTCTCCAGGGAAATCATGATTCATCTCATAGACTAGCCTGCAATGGCGTATAATGGACTACAAAAAAATCTAGAGATAATCATGGTATAATTTGGCATAGACCAGCAGGTCCTGTTCGTAATAACCCTTTTAGGCCGCTGATGAAGGAGCCCACTGGTGCTCAATCACTTCATTGTGGTAATCATGCTGACCCTCTCGGTGTGTGTAAACGCTGTAAGGTCAACATGATGCTTGAATATAGCACTGGCGAGTTACTCATTAGGTCTGCATTCATGCATCATGATGACCAATCATCATGATGCATGAATGCACACAAGTAGTCCATAGAGAGGCCTTTGTGGAGGTTCCAATTTAGTAGTTATGATGACTTCAAATGGTCCATTTTGAATCAATATTCCCGTTTGAACTAGGTGTTCTTGTACATATGCAAAATGTTTAAAAAACAAGACCTTGGATGATATAAACACTGAATTTAACCATATCAAAAGGGGTTTCTGTCACTTTTCTCTCCTCTGTTCCATGTGTCTGGCACAAATATGCTAATAGCCAAGGTAACCTTCTTGTCATGAATGTCATTTAAGCTGTCTAAATAACATTAAACACCTGTTCTGTGACTTAACGACATGAGTGAGTCTTTCGAACGCTCTAGAGGGCTAGGGTAAAAGGTTTCAGCTTGAAGAGCAACAGTGGGAATCATTTATGCCTCTGATGTGTAAGTGTCAGGAATAAATAAATGAAAAGGTAGATCTATGTTATCCTCTTTTTTTTAATTCCGAATGGTATGTACATATAATGGTCATTCACAAAATGATACATTGATAAAATAAGGCGGAGTAAAGTCATGTTGTTATATCTACCTACAATACAATGCCACCCAATAGAATTTAGTACGCTGTTCATTTGGCCAATCTACTTTGTCAGATATTTTTTTCGATCAGAGGAAATAAGGGACTGTAGTACTCACTAGAGGTGGGGTGGAGTGGAGCACTAGTAATACTGTCCATAACGCAAGTGATGATTGTATAAGCCATTTTGAAATGGAAATAATTATTTCTGTTGATCACTTTTCTATTGAAAATAGAATCAAAACATTGATAGCTTTGATCCTCTAGTGGCGATAGGTGTCTGTCTAATCTATACTATTTCACACGTTTCCTGGTCTACCAAATGAATACAACTGCAATGGCGTCTCGATTGTTGATTGAAAGAAGTATCAACGACTCAACTTTTGTCGTAAGAAGTCACATATACTTCTAATGGAGCAATGTGAACCTCAGAATTCAATGTTTATCAAGGTTTTAAAGTCATCTACAGTCTTCACTTTATCATGAGCATTCAGTATATTGAAGGCAGCCCTCAGAGCCCGTGCACGATCTTCATCAGTGATCCCGTCCATAAGCAGTTCTATGTGGGCAAAGGAACCTCTGTAATGATGCATATGATAAAATTATAACCCAATTAAATAGTGTTTTTTATCATATTATGTTACAAAACAGATTCATTTGGCTTGGCTACATATTCTTTTCTTGCAATATTTGGCTGATCATTTAATCCAATCTAACTTTTGGGAACTGAAATTTCAAAATATGTCCATGAATATTGAACGATATATCATGGAATAACGCTGCTAAAGAGAAAAAGAAAGATGAAGAGAGTATGAATAAGGACCAATTTCCTAAAATAAAAAACCCATAATTTATCTATAAGGTTGTTTCACATATATAACGCACAGATTTATGCCTTTTCTCCAAGGTGTGTGCATTAGGTACTGTCTTGCTGAAAGACCTGGTTAAGTTGTACATGATATCATATAATAGAAATCCCCTAATGCCCTTCTACAGATATCATACATAGGCCTACCTATCTAACAGGTTTATACTTACATCATGAAAAGCATACCTCCACTGAAAAGAGCTAATGATTGGAGAAATTCCATCAGGGCCTCATTTGATTTTGAAACACTCTTCTGTTCCTCCAAATACCCATCAACTACAGGATAAACATGACACAATAATTATCACAGATATTCAATTCATCCTTCACTTACTACAGAAAATAAATTAGAACCTGATCAAAGTCCACATGATGGCGAAAAATAGGTGAACATTAATTGGCCCTATTTGTACTGTGACACCAAGAGTGGCATAATACTTACTAAGATTGGCCATAGCCTGGAGATGTGCTACCCTGTATTCCTTCCTGTTTAGACCTGTGGCCACTTGTTCCCCTTTATCATGTGTTTGGTGGTACATGTACATGCCCACATAGGAGGCCAAAGGCAAGGCCAAATCACAGGCAGGGTGTCCAAGGCATGCAGACTCAAAGTCAAAAAGCTGCAAAGGGAAAGAAATAATTCACTTTAGAATGGCAATGGGTCTTATTTATAATGATAGTAATCTTGATATAATAAAATGAGGATTATTGAACAAGTAATGAATGGATATTTTATGACCAATGTGTGAAATCCTTTGATATCACACATGAGTCATAAAATATCCATTCACTACTTATTTTATTACACGACAAACCCTAAAAATGTATAATTTACCTGATATCCAAGCTGAAACTCATTGTGCAGGAAGGAGAAGCAAGCGCTGCTGTCGCCATTGTTGTGACTCAATGAATGGTCATGAAACACATAGGATTCTAAAGAATTGAGACCATAACAGCTCACATGGTTAAGATGCATACAAGTAGAGATACCATACATGATATTACTTTCCATATTTAAAGTCTCCATTGCTTGATTTCAATGTAAAATCCAATTTTCCAACAGTCAATACAGCCCGGCTTGCGAAGCCATGCGAGTCACATTGCCCGGTGTGCCAGGGGCAGGGAGGGGTTATTATTTTTATAGTGCTTTCAAACATGGCAAGTTGACCTTGATGTCTCACTTCGCCTTACATACAGAATTATACATTCATTTGATAAGAAATCGATTTTAGTAATTGATTCTTTCATTATTTGATCTTTTCATAGCTTAGTTATGTCCTGTTAACTTGGAGGCTTTAAATACGGACACCATCATCATCTATTGGATATGTATTTACAATGGAACTAGATTTTTAGAGCTGTCATGGTCTCAATTCTTCAGAATCCTATGCATTTCATGACCATCCATCGAGCCACCCTGGGAGTACACCTATTAACCCTATCTATACCATCACCAAGATGGTCTATAGTGGTAACGCGCTGGCTATCTCTTATGGCGGCCGGGTTCGATTCCCCGAGGAGGTGTAGGGTTTTAACTATATTCTCCTGATTGTAAGGCGTGCCTGATATCCATGGATAACAGGCACTGGGTGCCTGATATCCATGGATATCAGAACGATTCATGACCTGCAATATCAACAGGTATCATGACGGGAATATCCAGAAAAAGCACCAAAAATCAAAGAAATCGTGTAATAAAGAACAATATCATCAACAAATTCTTTTGCAATCAAATATACATCTTGTGAACAATATGAGATACAAACCGCTACATGTCCATTCTTCACAAAGATAGATGTGTAATGACAGTCTGCATGGATGAAACATATCTGTGCATTGAACAAATCACACATTTTCTTTTTGTACCCCAAATTATTAATCTCAGTCACATATTCATCATATGCCTTTCGGTTTACTGCAGCAATCCTGTTCATTGGCTCATCAGCAGAGAAAGGCTGAATGCATATCGTAAATTGTGAACGCTTCTTCAGCTCTATACCACTGTAAAAAGAACAAAAGTAATTGATATTCCTTAGTACATTTGGTGTCCAAAGTGCGTTAGAGGGATAACAAGGGACATTAGAATTGGGATCACACAATTCTGAACTATAGGATCTTCCCGCACTCAGAGTGGCCCTCATGGGCGGATTATTTGTACCCCATAACAGTACTAAATTGCCCAAATTTAACTCCAGATATACCTTAAAGGTCGACCATGAACTGTGTTTTACACGTGAGGGGGGCATTATGTGCAAGGACTTTTAAAAGGTACATTTAACAACCTCGCTGCTCATAATTTAAGCATAGGACAGTTCCTACGCATAATATCATAAGCAATGGCAGAATGTGAAGGGCGTGTTCACATACATACCCAAATGTTCTCATCAGTTCCTCCCATTTTTCATTGCTGACATTCTTCTCAGAGGTTTCAAAGTGAACCTTCCCAAAAAGCCTGCCAATTTCCCCTGCAGCTTGAAGATCTATATGGTATCGCTCTAATTGGGTTCCAAGTAATTCCCAGTCACTCATGTCAGACATGGCCACTGTTTATGTACGAAAGGAACCAGGGTTGTTGATATCCATGACAACTTATTTGACAGTAAGATTATACCTAATATGTGTTGTTAAGAATTTACATGCTCAACAGATCCAATATATTTTTTTCCTCTTTCAAAATGATTACTAATCTAATGGGTGTGGACCACTAAATTCGACATGGTGACATGGCCATTTCTTAAAATCGACATGTGACATGGGCCTTAGTGACATGAGCCAAAAAATTAGTGACATGACATAGGTGCTTTTTTAAAATCGACATGGGACATGAGAGGTTCTTAGAGGTGACATGGGACACAGGGATTCAAGTGACATGTGACATGACAATTTCTTAAAATCGACATGTGACATGAGGGACCCCCAATCCACACCCCCAATCTATGTTATCAAAAACTTACCGATGTGGTGTTTGTTGTCCAAACAGAAAGGTTGTGGTGCACTACCTGGCTGTAGTGAATGCATCAGATGTAAACTGTTATATTCCACCTCTTGACGTTCAAGTGACACCTTCTCTCCAGGAACACACTGACATAAAGATATAGATGTAAAATAAGTCTCTTGCAATCATTGCATATACCACAGAGAAATGAGACTGCCAAACCAAACAGTAATGAAGATACAATACGATAAATGCTGGCCTCCCAGCCATCTTTGAATTGATATTTTTTTCTTTCATATGTAATTATTTATATTAGTCCAATCATAGTTAACATATTCCTTGAACATAGCTCATGGCTGATACGATCGTTACTATAGAACAGTACTGGACATGCCATATTCAATGGGGGGGATGGAATACAATGTGTCCGTATTCAATGGCTGACGGTCATGTGACCTGCTGCAGCAAACAGGGAGCAAATTTTCCAGTGGGCCATGACATAATGCAAATGTCAACTCCCATTACATATTTTTGCATCGTATTCCCCCGGGTGTGGCTGGCGTATTCCACGAAGCCTTTATGGTCATTAACATTTGCTTATTTATTACAGTGGAACTTGTACTCACTCTCATGCCCTCTTCACCATACTTAATGATGACTGATGCTTTGTAGTCAGCTGACTGTACTCTGTACACATAGTTAACAATTCCATGCCCTTCTATAAGCTTGATATGTATGCCCTCTGGGTTATCTCTGATAAACTGAAATTCCATGTAAGAAAATAAAAATCACCGATTATCAATACTTTGAACACCCAGTACGACTGTAAAATGATACTAAGTGATTCTCTCATCACTATAAAGGTTGAGGAAATGCATAAAAATGGCGAAATTAGCAAGGCCGCCATGGAGTATTTAATAACACCCCACCCCCGCACAGCTAAACTATATTTGTTACCTAAAATACACAAAAACCAAGTACCACCTCCAGGGAGACCAATTGTCTCAGCAAACGGCTGCCCAACGGAGAGAATTTCACAACTTGTAGACCACTTCCTGCAACCTCTAGTGTCTAAACTTCCATCTTACATCAGAGACAGCAGTGACTTTTTAAATCAAATTAAAGATTTGAAATTACCCAAGAATGCCATTTTAGCTACTTTGGATGTTACCAGTCTTTACACCAACATACCAACTAGTGAAGGCATCCAAGCAACACGCAGAACCCTAAATAGGTACAGACACCCCTTTGAAAATCCCACCACATATTCTCTATGTGAACTACTTAAACTTGTCCTAACGTGCAACAACTTCGAGTTTGATGACAAACATTTTCTCCAAATAAGTGGCACTGCCATGGGAACTAAGGTCGCACCTTCCTATGCAAATATCTTCATGGGAGAGTTTGAGGATAAATATGTATACCCATACACCCTTAAACCATTCATGTGGAAACGCTTCATTGATGACGTGTTTGTAATATGGACCCATGGAGAAACCGAATTCCTAAAATTCGTCAGGTACTTGAATGACTGTCACAAAACCATCAAATTTACCTCCGAACACTCAAGTACTGAGATAAATTTTCTGGATATAAAAGTCTTAGCTTCCAAAGACGGCTCCCTAGGCACTACACTATACTGTAAACCCACAGACAGTCATAACTACCTACTATACTCCTCTGAACACCCCAGACATGTCCTTAATGGCATACCATACTCACAGTTCCTCCGGGTAAGAAGGATATGCTCAAACAAAGCAGACTTCCTACGCAATGCAATAATGCTTTGCACTCACTTCATAAGGCGGGGATACCCAAAGGACATGGTGTTCAATGCCATTATTAAGGCAGAAGAACAACCAAGAGAAAACCTTCTCCAATTAAAAGAAAAGTCAACAGAACAAGAAAAGGCCTTCTATTGCATCATCACACACAATCCAGCTAATCCTTCTCTTCAGAATATAGTGAGAGCCAACTGGGACCTGATGCTGAAATCTAAAGTCACACGTCCATACCACAAGGCCAAACTTGTTTTTGGAAAAAGGAAAAACCTGTCTCTAAGCACAGCACTGGTACAAGCCTCCACAAGTACCAATCCAAACAAACCCAAGGTCCCCCACATTGTTGCACACCCATGCAAAAGGCCACACACCTGCAACTACTGTCCCAAGATCGACAGAAGCGGTGTGATTACATCATTCCGAACTGGCCAAAAATTCAGGACACTAATTAACGTCAACTGTCAGACTGCAAATCTTATTTATGCAATCACATGCAAATATTGCAAAATACAATATGTAGGCCAAACGGAGAAAAAGCTACTGGAACGTTTCAAAGGCCACATGGGTGACATCAAGAATATTTCGCATGACACAACAGTAGCCAGGCACTTCAGAGCCTGCCCCCGTGACGATAGGCCACCCGCAATATGTTGGGAGGATGGCCCAATCATCACTCTCCTTAGCTTCATAAAGAACCCCCCTAAATCACGGGAGGGTATAGAGGAATTAAACCGAGAGGAAAAAAGATGGATGCACCGTTTATGCACCATTACCCCTCACGGATTGAATTTATTGGACTAAACCAGTTGAACTCCAACCCACAACCCATTATCCGTTTACCAATATGTCCAAACCTGTGGGCCCGAGTTCAACTAGGGAATTAAATAACACTTTTGTTATATGGACATTGTCCTACCACACTAACACCACTGCTGCCGTACAAATGCAGTGATGAGCCTTTAATGCCCGTCACACACCCAGGTAAAAAATCGGCACACTAACCATTCGATCAATTTCTAATATTTCTTTTTTAAGACAGATATATATATTGTGAAGAAAAAGCAAACACTCAATAATGGATCTTTAATCATCCACATATTTCAGCTTTAATTCACAAACTATACTCCAGGTTGGCAATAATCTATTAAATTCTAGTTATTTCCTCAGATCTAACTGCACATTATGATTTATTCCCATCCTAAACATCACGCCTGATGAGACATTTAGTTTGAAACCACATACAAGATCCCCCACTCCAGGGTCACAAATTATATCTGTCCAAATCCACTATTGCCATGGCCACAATTGTTCATGGGATTGACCTAATTAATTGTCAACCCCATATTAGGAATCATCCTTGACCTAATTCAGAACTGCCATGACACCAGAAAGAGGCTGCTGCTCCCTGATTGGTCCAGCCCCTCATCACCTTGGTTACTACAGTGGATGCTCAAGTCAAAATCTGACATTAAGTGGTAGCGCTTCATAGGGTGTAGACCTATTCCGTTTTTATCTCATCACTATAAACATGCCTATAGATGGGTGCTCAAAATTGTCAGGATGTCACAACATCACTTTCTATGAAGGATGGGGTATCACTCCAGCACTATTTATGTACTTGTATATGCTGATGTAATAGAAATTTTCGAAATCCTCCGCCACAAGCATCACTTTTTACCCATGTATAGGCACATTAAGTGGATATATATAATGTGGGATGATATTATATTTACATTAGCCTGGTTTTATCATTACAGCCTTATTTCTATTTATCATATGACATGACCAAATTGACCAGAGGAAGAATCTAAGATACTTCCAACAGTTTTGCATTACCTGCAGTGCACATACTTCAGGGTTATCCATGGCAAAGTCAGTGATTAGGTGTCGGGGAGGCAATTTGGCTGACATACTACATTCTGCAAATAGGTTAAAATGTGCCTCCCATTAGCCAGATATTTTTTTCAGAGAAAATCATTTTTTTCGAAGTTGAGTTATTTCCAAAATAATATCTAGTAAATGTCATACACATTGGTGTGTTGTTAATTCAACTACAAAACATGAATGATTAAAGATTTATAAAGATCTGTGTTTTAGGGACCATGTTTCCAAAACAGATAAAATTGACTCTATGTCTATTTGCTATTTGTACAGACTCAAATTACTTCCATGAGGGGCATCATGGAGGTACCTTTTACCTTATTGACCCACAGATATCAATTGAGAAAACTCTTGAATAGGTGGATTTTAATTTGACTTACAGCAGTCCTTCTATGCTGATACACCGTTGTGTTGATAGAGTAATTTTTTTTGTAAACTCGGAAGAACATTTTAACAGTGTGATGTAGACTATTTCAAAGAGGTCACACCCTAATAACACCTCCTGGCTTCGATCTTACTTACCATCTACTACATATAAGATACAAAGTCCTCATGAGATCACATACCTTGTGTATTTAGACTATTTATATCTATTCATACATCTTGTATTTCACCTGTAAGCACCTAGATTTTGTGAATAATTGCCATTTTCTTTCACCAAGAGCAATACCAAATGTATCTAATCATACTATACATACAGGTCATGTCTACTCTAAATGCCAATTCCTCGACCGAGATGAGGACATAATTTATATATGAAAATATTTTTTACAGTGGCCTTTGCCTTGCTGGAGGATTGAGAAGTTGGTCGTATGCCAACATAGTATTGGCTCATAATAGACTATACCACCTATTCTCCTATCTGCATATCAAATGTACACAATGTTATATTTTTTTCTCTTAAATGTGTTTCCCCTTATAAATTGACGTTGTAAAAATAATCGCCATTCCTAGCCAGTTCAAAATGACTTACCATCTGCTCTGGTGGACGTTATGTTCCTAAATGTTATACCAAAGCAGGTGTGTAAGCAACAGCTGCCAGAAGGTGGGTTTGAGATTTTATTTGTGGTTATGTATGAGACAACATGAAAAGCTGTTTTACCCCTGTATAGTTGAAGGCACTATACGAAGCACTGAATGACTCAGAGTTTAGCAGGAGCATTTGATCCACTGGTCTCAGTTTCGATTTTAACCCCTCAAGCTAGGCTGGTATTCTCATTATATATCAGGTTTATAGTTTTCGGGGAACAGGGTGGTGTAATATTACAGTAAAGACAAGGTTAATGGTTTATCTTTTGTTCTCTAAAAAGTGACAGTGTAGTTAGGTGGAGGGAATACCCAATTTCTTTTTGAAATGGCTGTCCCCTTTGTGGTGTTTTACTTTAAAAACATGGGCCTTGTAGGTTCTTGTAAGAGATTTTCTGACAAAATCATCGTGTTTCTTGGAGGAAATCTAATAAATAGAATCTGATTTTCACTCTTGAAAAATGCCAGACAAATATCAAATTATGAAAAGTTTACCTTGATTGGTGGGGGGGGGGCTTGCTCAGAAATAAACCCATGGTGGGTTGATTTCTGTGGAACATGGGATCCTTGTATTGTTTTGAAGATTTGGGTCAAAGCCGCCCACATGTGTCAGCGAAATACATATATATATATATATATATATATATATATATATATATATATATATATATATATATATATGATATGTGTGTGTGTACATATGAAGGGTCATCCCCTTCCCGGGATGGCTGCTGCTTTTGGTTTCATTCATGCATGCCACACCTCCCGGATTACTGCCTAGCTAATTTTGTGTTCGTACTTCTATAGATTCATAATGCATTTGATATTCTTTTCCATTTTAGTATCCAAAGAAAGCGTGACAAATATCTTCATAATTATAACCATACAACAGGCACAACTAGAACAGCAAAACGTAAATCTCCAGTTACTTTTATCAAACCATGTTACAATCGTATTAATCACAACGTTTCAGGGTGTACATCGTAGTAACCTTGACCAGGTGGTAGTATCCGTCATCAAGTTGTATATTCATAAATTTAAAATCCTATGCAAATGAATAAGTATCATTATATCATCTTTACTATCAAGCTTTAAGTCCTATAAAAATGGACATGAGATTCATTTTGTACAAATTAGCTTACAATTTGTATTTAGCCAACCAGTAGTTACATAGCTTGAATTGAAGAAAACAATATGACCGTTCATGTCAGCATAACATATGATTTAGAGCACAATGTGCGTTGTTTGCACATAATTTATGCATGTAGCATAACCATGTAGACAGACTTTCTTTACATTTCCAACAGTAACATTCATTCGTTTTTCAGTCACAGATAGGCACCCCTCGCAGTGGGTTGTGCATGAATTTGTGATCAATCTAAAAGTGGTATTTCCTTCAGTCGGCCAGAGATATTAGTTTGATGAAGCCATCAACAGTCTTCACTTCATCATGGCCCTTCATGATCTTAAATCCTGCATCCATCATCCTGAGACGGTGCTCCTCGTGTACACCTTTAAGGAGGTGGGTGGTGTGGGCTGAAGTACCTCTGTAATATCATGGGAATTATAGATTGGTTATCAGAATGATACTGACCCTTTCATATTGAAACAATGACCCACGGTTCCATGTTCATCAATAATTCTTATCTCAAGTTGAATGCACCAGCCCCATAGCTTTAACCAAGGAGGCCTGTGCACTCCCATGCAATAGCCGTGTCCGGTATTTCTTGGCTATAGTTGCCGCATCAATAGCGAGATAACTATGGTTATAAAATCATTATTTCATGCAAATAAACGAGATTTGAATGTATAACTATGAAACAACAAGAAATGCGGTTGTGACTGCGTAAAAAAACGCCTCCTGCCGTTAATGTCGGTATACCAGTGTTTGATGACATGTCTCATAAAAGCAGACATAAAGAAGATTTCATAATTATCAATTTCTCTATTCAGTAATTTTGTGTTGTGAGACCTCATCATATGGGGCAAATGCAATCATCATAGCGTACTCCCATACCGCTTCGCGGTACCGCCGCTACGCGGCGTGGGAGGCACTAAAAAATGAGATAAATTCAAAGATTCACTCGGATTAGTCTAACTGCGGATTGTCTCACGAGGTGGAGGATCTGATCAGTCAGACAAGATCTCGTGAACCTTTGCCATTGTGTTTTAGTGTTCATGGATATGTTGCTATTAGTGCAACGTGTTGCATACCTGCGGGGAGGTAGGGGTATGGCAATGGGTTCTTTACATCGTTCCTAGAGTGAAAGGTACAACAACTTACCTTTTGAATATAAAGTGACCTGTGAATAGGGCCAGAGCTATCAAAAAATTGCACTTTGTAGATTCTGACCTGGATATGTCGGTATTAGCATCTAAGTAGAATTCAACTGTAATAGAAAAATGTCCACAGTGGGTCATGACCTTTTTTTTTTTACTTAATATTTTTTTTTACTTAAAAATGGGCTGATCCATAAATTATGTTACACTTTTTAGGCTTTTTTGGACACTCCCCCTACCCCTTTGTCACGCTTTTACTACAGAAATGTATAGGAGCCATTGTCACCCTTAACCATCTCCAGTGTGGCATAACTTATGGATCGGCCCTAATATTACATAATTGTAACTGATTAGGGAACTAATTGCCGTGGTCTTCTTTGCAACAATATCAGCACAGCATACAAATATTGGCGAGAAATACAGGAAATAACAGCAAGCGGACCATGGGAAGAATGGCCTACTTAGGGATGAGTCATTTATTGCCAGGTGGGGGGGGGGGGGCTTGATGGATTTTGGTGGATTGGCAGAATTTTTTCCAACCCCCCTCCCACCACTATGACAAAAATGATTGCGACCCCCCCCCCCCACTAAGAGCTAATTTCATGATGGGTATTTGAGTTGCCCATATTTAGTTTTGACCCCCCCCCCCCAGTGTGAAGGTTTATTGGGTTTTGCCCCCCCCCCCCACCAAGAGGCTCTTTTTCAAAATGTCCCCCCTATATCTAACAAGCCCCCCCCCCCACCTAGCAATGAATGACTCATCCCTTAGACATTTTGTTTTAGATTCTAAAAAGAGTGATTTTGAATTTTTCTGAATCTAAAGGTGTGGCACTCTTTTGCTAAACTTTAGGCTTTAAACATTTACTGCGTAAAGCGCATACCCATTGATTTTATGGCATGAAGGCATTTTGACTTAAATTGCTCCCTAGTTGGACCAACTGCTAGTTGGTCTTCTGTAGCACGTGTCACATCTAGTATATAAAACACGATGGAGGAAGCCGGAAGGCGTGCCACATTATATGCTGGATGTCCAAGGAAGGCAAATTCAAAATCAAATAACTGTAATGAAAGGAAAATTTAATCATGAATGAAGTATGTTCTGTGATTACATTGACATTGAATTGCTATGGCCTTTAGGCGACAACCGTCTTGCAATGTTTGGCCTTCACTATACGGCCCATGTATCATCATACAACTTACAAGGGTCTTTTAGCTTCTCTTTTCTTCCTCTTTAACTTGGTAGAAATCATAAGAGTTTAAAGTATTTCCTTTATTTTTAACTTCTCTTTGCACTTGGGAAGATTACGATTTTACTAGTTATAATGCTCTCAGTCTCTTTGGATATTTATGGTCAGACAGAAGCTATACAAGTGTTAGTATTCCGAACCAAATTAACATAATCGCATCATTTCTAATCGTCTAAAGCGCTGGTTCCACAAGCATGAATCGGTCGGATTAGCACTAATCCAACCGATTTTTTTCTATACTTTTGATATATTATAAATCGTCGGCTTAGAGCTATTCCGACCGATTGTATGGCTGTGGAACCAACGCTTACGATCTACTTTTTGCCTTTATAATAATGGGGCCCTCCACAATGAAAGGTTACAAGTTATTTTGGACCATTTTCGACCCCTCCCTTCCATCTTACCGCCTGATGCCACCAAGAACTGTCCTCGGGAACTTTTGAAAAAAAATTAACAAAAACAATAGACACCACTGAGCATGAATAATCGTACAAACCGCTACTTTGCGTTCCTTGACAAAGATGGACTTGTAATGACAGTTTCCATGGATGAAGCACAGCTGGTCATCATACAAATCACACAGTTTCTCAAGGAGTCCCAATCTGTCCAACTCAGTCACATATTTACCATGTGCTTCTTGGTTCATCTCCGCTACCTCGTTCATAAAGTCATCCACAATAAAGGGTCGTATACATGTGAATGATCTTATGAACTCCTTCATTTCATCACGGCTGAAACATAATATGATAATATGATAGAACGTGTAGCGGTTGGCCAACGACCCCATTGTCTTCTTTGTGCCCTAATTTTATGTCTCAATCCAACATTTTATTTTAGAATTTAAGTACACAAATGACACACAGTAACATTATTAAAAATGATTGTGATTATCTATAGATGGGTGTGAATAGAACTAATATAAAACTGTAACTGGATGTACAAGATACCCTGTTCAAATTTAGTTTTATCTTATCCCTTACTAAAAACCACGTGAATAAACATCTGCATAATTGTCTAATGCCTTAGATACGAATCAATATGTTAAATGAAAGGCAAGGAGAATAGTATCTTTTGATGATCTGTAATATATGCTTTACTAGCAATACATACTGACAGTCTTTCTGCAGCTTTTCCCACTCTTTTTCACCAATATTGTCTCTCGATGTCTCACGGTGGACTTTCCCAATGAGCCTCCCATATGCCTCGAAAGCTGCAATATCTACATGTCTTGCTTCAATCTGGGTACCGAGTAGGTCCCAGTCACTCATGTCGACCATAGCTACTATAGGAGTACACAATATGAAATATTTTAGGTTTGAATTCTCTTTATTGTCTCTTTGCGACTAGCATTTGATTGTAGAGTTGAAGACAGATACGTCACATCCAGATTCACAGAATATAACGAAGGTTTACCAGCAAATCAATCGTAATATTGTTGTACAGATTATGTACTCACAATTTACATAATGGTCTTAGTTGGCCCACTTGAATGTATTATATTATTTTAAATGAGACCTCTGAGAATAACATTGTGCCTTAATTACTGCACAGTGGAATCGATTACAATTAAATTGGAGCATTTATATTTTATTCTTAGTATTACTTTAAGACAGATAAGGATGGCGGTTTTAACTTACAGATATTGTGGTCTGTGTCCAGGTGGATGGGTTCTGGAGCACTGCCAGGTTGGATGCTATTCATCAATCTGAGACAGTTGTACTCCAACTCTTGACGTCCAACCGATATCTTTTCCCCTCTCAACAACTGAAGAAATAATTTTATTCAGGATGGGTCTCAAGCTTGCCTCATTTTGTAACTATATATCATTGAGATGACAAAGGCAGCACAGAACATTCAATCAATAGAAAGAGAGGTGCCTATAGTATGGGATTATTCAAAGAAGCAAGTCACCTGTAGAGTGTATCACTCGATGAGGGTTCATATGATGTACAAAAATAATGCTTTCTCAGTGGTATTACACAATGGTACTCAGTTATTGAGAAGCCTTAAGGTATCAAGCTAATGATCTAACCTTCCTGATACCCACCCTTGGTGTCTCCTCATAATACTTCAGGACAGCAGAAGATTTGTAGTCAGCTGACTGCACTCTGTACACATAGTTGATGACCCCATGTCCTTCAAAAAGGTGGTAGTGTATCCCCTCTGGGTCATCTCGGATAAACTTCAACAAAGAGACAATAGCTGATGGTCATAACTTCCTGTTTTAAACTCGTATCATAGATTCTTTTGTTTTTCATAAGGGAGTGATCATTTTTTTAACAACGGGGGGGGGCAGAATTTTTTTCAACCCCTCTGAGGGGGCGCAAAATAATTTCACCTGTTTTCAGTGAAAAGCCCGCACATTATTATAGGTTAAAAGGGCGCGTTTATGCACGATTTTTTCTCCTATGGTGGGGGTCAAAAAGATGTTACCCTTGAGAGGGGGGATCAAAATCTTTTTCACACGTCTGCTTGCAAACCCACAAGTTTTGTGGGTTTGCGCAAGTCATGTTGTCAAAATATAATTACTCCCTAAAGGTGGAATAAGTTTTGTTTTATAGAAATCAGAATTTTAGAGGGGGGGGATGAAGAAATACAGTTTTAAAACAATCAACCGATCCCACTAGCCAGTACCCTCATGAAAAATTATAATGTTTTTACCTGAAGAGCCGCTATTTCTTTGTTGTCCTTTGCAAAGTTGACAATCAGTTTTCTTGCATTGAATTTATCTGCCATGTTATTGTCTGTCATGATTATAGGGTATAAAAGAATATCATGAACATGCATGGGAACGTTTTTACACACCTATTGCATACATCAAACTGGCTGGACCGGTGACGTCATTTATTGAACTGAATTCTATATAATATATTCAATATTCTATATACTCAATCCATGAAATGGCCTAGTTGAGACAATGTCTACGTTACTGTGTTATTATATATGAAATCACACATTACATGTACTCAAAACCTGACTTTCATATTGATACATACTCTCATCACTTATGGAATTGTCTTAGTTTGGTATATTACAAATTTCCTCATAAATTAAAATTGTCCACAACACAATATTGACCATCATCCATGTCATATATGATATAAAATATGTTGCGACCTATAGAATACTAGATCGTAAGCATGAGTCTAGGATAGTGACTTCTGATATAACCACCAACAAGGATTGCAAGGTCCCTAGACATCCAGGCACCTGCTAATAAGTGGAACTGCTTTTATTGCATTGGAACTGGGCCAATATCTATAGAGTCGGGTAGTTTCACAACAGGCATGCAGTAGGAGCTCCATAGGATATATCTTCCTTCAAATTATAGAAATATACTTTCAGGTCACCCTCCTGTCGAGGTTATACAAATATTTGAACAAACTACTATCATATTGGATTCTAAAGAAAGCAAAGGATATCTTACAAAGGCAACATACCAAAGCGGCCTATCCTTAGTTCTGCTGGGAGCTGAGCGATTTTAAACCTGTGTATGAGTCAGACAGTAGGTAGAGGTTGTGTGAGAGGGGTTGTGGTTTTCTATGTTAAACCTGTGTATGAGTCAGACAGTGGGTAGAGGTTGTGTGAGAGGGGTTGTGGTTTTCTATGCTAAACCTGTGTATGAGTCAGACAGGAGGTAGAGGTTGTGTGAGAGGGGTTGTGGTTTTCTATGGTGGTTGTATGCTCCAGATTATTATCTATGAAAGCTGCTCATAGGTAAATAGAACATTGTGGCCTCTTAGGGCAGCATGTATTCTTGTTATTGAATAGAATACAATTAGAACGGTATCGAATGTGTATTGTATTTGTATGTATTTTGTTTATTGACATAATATCTCAAAATTCAGCCATGCGTACAATAAACCTGAAATCTCAGATATCTGCATAATGAATAGCATTCAAGTCAACATGTTCAGGTGTGAATATGGCGAATACAACAAACATGCACAGTTCAGAGTTGACCATTCTCTTGAGCCGTTTTCACTTTCAGCATTCTCTTCAATTTTAATCAATTTCCAGGTGTCAGGGGCTAGCCGCTTCCAAAGGGTGATTCCCCTTAAGGTGTCACCACCCTAAATCGGACCACTTCCGGGTTTACTGGCCAAATAGTCCCTTCTGAACTTAGTTATTTTGAGGAATTTGGCCCCAAGGGAAGGGAAAGAGGGGCCAAACCCATTGTTATTTGGTATAAGAATGATGAGTATGAGTGTTTCAATAGGCCCAGAATATTTTTTGTTCAAAACATAAATTCAGTGGAAGTTTATGGGGTGAAGGGGTCCTGATGTGTATTCATGCGCTAATCAGGCCTCACCATGCAAAAATCACTACCTGGTTACCATGGCAATTTGCGCAAAATCTAGCCTGACTTTGTTTATGTGGACCTATCTTATTTTTTTCTCCATTTCATAAGCTAAAATATGGTGTAGGTTGCTAAGCACTGTGAGAATTTTAAGTATATTTAATATCAGGTCAACGGTGGAAGACCTGTGATTTTTCGGATGGTCACAAGGCATTTGGGGTGGTGACACCTTAAAGGAAAAGCTGATTTTAATACATATGCCACTCAGGGGGGCATTTTTGAGGCCTTTTCACATTTTTTTAACAATAAGTGTTGTTTTTTTTGTGCTGGACACCTCTTATATATGGGATTTGTGTCAAAAAATGATAGAATTTCAAGGAGTTTTGCCTTAAAAATGTCTAATTTTCACAAAAATTAGACCTTGAAACTAACTCCCTTTTTTCTAGTCCTTACAGGCATTTTATAGGAAAATTTCACTTCCTAACTAAATCTGATGAAATGGGTAATTCTTTTTAACTCACCTATCATTTAAAGGAGCGAATATCATGACACTATATAATGGAACATTCCAGGGGTGAAATATCCCAGAATTCCATTGATTGTTATGGTTACCATGGCAACATAACAACATGTTTCCTCTCTAAGGGGCCTATTTTGGGTCAAATTTGGCTATTTTGGCCCCAAAAATGCCTGTTTTAGGGCCTTTTCACCAATTCTACTGACTTCCCTAATTCTCACAGTGCTTAGTGGCATATTACTGGAGAAAATGGATGTTCTGGGCTGTCTTCTAATGCATATTTGCCATAACAAAGTCAGGCTAGATTTTTCTCTATGTCAGATTAAAAACTTGTGGCTAGAAAAACAACCTTTTTAGGGCAGTTTTGGTCTACGCACATCCCACCACTGTCCCAAATGGCCCAAAATACCAATAAAATATGGTTTTTAGGTAGAATCTGGGGACAAATTATGATTGAGGGTCCTCAAAATGTTTTGTTTATGAAGGAATCTTTTGGTAACCATGGCAACAACAAAACCAGCTTTTCTGTTAAGGTGTCACCACCCTAAATCGGACCACTTCCGGGTTTACTGGCCAAATAGTCCCTTCTGAACTTAGTTATTTTGAGGAATTTGGCCCCAAGGGAAGGGAAAGAGGGGCCAAACCCATTGTTATTTGGTATAAGAATGATGAGTATGAGTGTTTCAATAGGCCCAGAATATTTTTTGTTCAAAACATAAATTCAGTGGAAGTTTATGGGGTGAAGGGGTCCTGATGTGTATTCATGCGCTAATCAGGCCTCACCATGCAAAAATCACTACCTGGTTACCATGGCAATTTGCGCAAAATCTAGCCTGACTTTGTTTATGTGGACCTATCTTATTTTTTTCTCCATTTCATAAGCTAAAATATGGTGTAGGTTGCTAAGCACTGTGAGAATTTTAAGTATATTTAATATCAGGTCAACGGTGGAAGACCTGTGATTTTTCGGATGGTCACAAGGCATTTGGGGTGGTGACACCTTAAGCAGGGCCCCTTGTCATGGATATCAGTTTTGGATCTGACTTTTTTTCAGTTTGATTTGCACATTCCCTCGTAAATTGCAGGCGGGTTGTAGAATCATGTTCGGTTCCTGTGGGCTCTCTTGTAAAATAGATAGGCCTATACACAGAGGGTCAGACATGAGAGGCTTTATGGGTATGGGAGGAGATTGGAGCATTTTGAGGGATCAAACAGAAATCACCCTTTTTTCTTCTTTTTTTTTTTAGCAAAACGAATATCCTCTGAACAACTTTCCAGCAAAGAGGCTGACTGTGAAAATTCTAGTCTTTTTAAAAAAAATGGATTCTCATCGGGAGGGGCGGGGCAGACATATTTTTTTTAGAAATCCGGCACCTTACACCTTGGACCAGTATCAGACACTCCAGATGTCAGCACTGAGCGCTATCCAACTGACTTTCACCAGATTGCCTCTGGAGTAAAAGGATAAACCTTTACCACTGATAATGGTCCTTTCATCACTTGATCCCTACAGTTCATTTAACCAACTTGTCACAGCAAGAGTTCTGACCTAAGGAGAATGATCATAAACATGGATATTACAAGTTCGTGAGGAAGCAGTTTTACGATAACAAACCAGCAAAATCGTGATTTTCCTTCTTTTTTTCAAATTTTATTTTTGCCATGAGCAATGTGGTAAAATTCTGAAATGTTTCATATTAGATTAATGCTAATGGTATCGAGAACTTCTCCATACTATTCTTCCGAAAAGAGAAAAGAAAAAACACCTCCATCATGTTAACTTTATCAATGAGTATGATAAGAAATTGGTTTTCCTTGGAGTGACCCCATGGTATTTAAAAGTCATTACTTCCTATGTAACAATTAATTATCTCTTGGGCAGTGAACATCAAAATGTTCCAGTTAAACATTCATTAATTTTGGTATTTATCAATAATTATTGGTGAAGTCCATGCCTCAGTAACTTGTAACTCAGTAACTACAATGTATCATTTCATATTGTGCTGAGGTGTCTGTTATATTATCAATTAACCAGCTGGGGACATGCCACTAAATTCAAACAACGAAAAAACATCTGATTTGAAAATGACTGTATCAAAACTAATTAACTAATGGTGCAGTCAAATATAGTTCTATTTCATTTTTTCCTTGCCATCCAAGATTTTGTGAGCCTTTGCAACTTAACCAGTGGTGATCTTTTCGGAAATGTGCATTAAATTCGTCACTCTAATAAGCTAGGTTTATATAGCATTACAATGGACTAATAAATCTTGTAGAGCTCAGTGGCTTCTGGACATTAACTTACTTCATGCCGACTAGTTCACATTCAACATCCCGATTCAATGGTTTTCATAAGATTGTTGTTTGATACAACTAATCATACCATACAGAAGAAGTACCATATTATAACCATATCTTTGTTTGGTAATTGCTACTGCATATGGTACAATTATACAACAAACCATTCAACAGAACTTGGAATTGATCAATACTGACAATTTTCACAATATCCTAATAATCGTCTTGACATTTTCATATCCAGCGAGTAAGGAGTTACTTTAATGTCTTGGAATGTACCCCGATACAGAACTGACTTTATTGTTCTCTGAATATGTCCATTGTCCTCTATAAGCCACTTCAGATGCTTTAGTTTGGAGATATTAGGTTTATGAAGTCATCGACAGTCTTCACCTTATCATGACCCTTCATGATTCTGAACCCAGCATCCATCATCCTACCACGGTCCTCATCAGTTAGGCCCTCAACTATAAGTTCAATCTGGGCAAAGGTGCCTCTGTAAAGGACGAAAGGGATTCATTTGTATGAAGACAATGAGACTCAGGTAATACATCAATATCCAATGCATATGACATGAAAGATAAGAAGTAGGGTTTTTTCAATGCCTGTCGATATTTGATATGCAGGGATATTAAAAGACACCCAGATATTTCACCCTCTCATTACAGTGCTGTCACACTCCTAAGTATCATTAAAAAACATGGAAAGTCTAAATCACAGAGGTCCTGTAATCTAAATTGCTTTTCTTGAATATGGGGGCTGTAAAAATGGTTAAGAATTTTTAGGGCTGATATGCCCTAAATAGACAAAAATTGGCGGGGATAGTGTTGACTGGAGTGCCCCCAGGATGCACATACCTTGTGAAGCAAAATATGTTTAGATCATGTATTATGATTTCTTCTAAACCATTGAGTATCAAAGACCTACTTACACCGTGAATATTATAGCAGCGGTGAAAAGGGCTAGGTCTGATATGAATTTCATCTTGGATTCTTCAGATTTTGAAATGTCCTTCTGAACATCCAAATATGCTTCAACTGGAAGGCAAAGAAACCAAATACTTTTCACAATTTCACAAGAATTGTCCAATTCCTTAGAACTGCATTATCAATTCTGTTTGAGTCAAGAAAGCAGGCTGAGGTACTGATGTCTTCTGCCTGATATCTAAAGTACTCTGGTACCTACCCCTTTTCTTTTCACAATTTAAAAAGGAAAATACATAAACCATACAGGCTTATAGAGTCAACCATTTCACTATATTATATTGGAATGGGGTCGTTACCATTGTGTATGGTCTGATGTCAATTTGATGTTACCCCCTCCCCCTGTAACCCTCTCTGTTGATGGCATTCTCGAAGGCTTTATTGCAGTCTTTATCATGCAAAAGTGTGGCTTCAGGTGCACTTGTCATGATAATTGGGCGTTCCCTTAGGTCAAAATCAAATCCCCTTCAGTAGAGAGATAAGGGAAAATCCAGGGAAAAAATATACATACGGACATTCCTTATGGCAGTGAGACAGGACGTCCGATAGTCCTTCACGCTCAACCCTGTTGCTAGCTGTTCTTCTGTCACATGTTTCTCATCAAACACAATAGCAGCTGCATAACATCCCACTGGGAATGACAGATTGAATGCAGGGTGTCCAAGGTATGCAAACTCGAAGTCAAATATCTACAAGGAAAAACACTAAATCCATCATTCTCACTAAGAAAACCCTTTGTATATATTTCATAAAGAACCTATATTATTATAATCAATTGAGAAGATGTAATTAAATGCCACCTAGAAATAATCTTTTTGCATTTCAAGTTGGGGGTTGACTTATGGCCGGGCTTTAGATTTTTATTATTGAAAATGGTCCCCAAAAAACAATTCTATGCTTTAAATGAACTGTAGGGATGAAGATATTTTAAGCTTTTTTTTAAATCGTTACTTTTACTCGAGACATTTCATTTCATTTTAAAAGGGGACCAGTAGTTTCTGCAGATTTCTAAAAAGTAAAACACCACTCCATCTGAATTTCGGGAATACGGGATGGGAGGGGAGTTTTGGACCCCCAAAAATGTTAAGGTTTCGAATTGATGTCTTTGGTATTATCATTCCAGATGAGTTGGGTCTTTGGCTCTAAGTTGTTGGGGGAGGGCTTATACACATGTCTAGCGATATTCACTTTAGCATGGGATGTATTTATATGTGTAGAAAAATATAGAAATTGGCACTAACGGCAGCATGTCCACCCTTGACAAAGATAGATTTATGATGACAGTCACCATGGATGAAACATGTCTGCTCATTGTACAAATCTGTTATTTTCTGCTGAAATCCTAGACGCTCAAAGTCCTTGGAATATCTCTGGTGTGCTTCTTGATTTTCCTCAGCAATCTTATTGAGTGAGTCTCCAACAGTAAATGGACGTATAAGCGTAAATAATCTAATATACTCTTTCCCATCATCCTGGCTGCAACAGAAGAGGATTTAAACTTACATAGGGTACCCATTGTCAGAATATTGCCTCATACATTACTTATCAAACAGAAAATGTTATTGGATTTAAGAACTGGCATATGATTGGAAGGAGAAATACTCTTTCATTTAGTGATTCTAATATGCTTGTGAAGTGTGAAATATTATCTAGATATTTGTATACATCAGGTAAATATATACTGGAATTAGGTTTGGGGCAAAAGTTATGACATACCGGAACTCTGTCTGGAATTGCTCCCATCTCTCCTTGCTTAGATTATCCTTACATGTTTCCCAGTGCATCTTACCAAGGACTCGACCCAAATCACTGGCAGCTTCCAAATCAAAACGTCTGTCTTCCATTTGAACTCCTAGCAATTCCCAGTCACTCATATCAGCCATGGCCACTGTGAAAATATAGAATGATGAGCAGTTTTACTTACCACATTTACCTTAATTAGCTTTATTTCCAGGATGATAATACATCATATATATATATATATATATATATATATATATATATATATATATATATATATATATATATATATATATAGAGAGTCATGTGAATAATTCATTCTCCTCATGTGATAATTTGCTATGTGTATTGGGAATATGTAAATGTCCACAGACTAACAGGTGATCATTAATGAGGGTTTCCATTTAGAATATATGCAGCACATATGTGCAACTGACTATCAAATAGAAGAGGTGTTGATGAATGTTAATAAAGGATCTGTATAGTCCTGGAGTATATAGATACCTAAACCCTGATTATGATTGAAAGTGTTTCACTTTGTAAACTTACAAATATTGTGCTTTTGATCCAGACAGTAGGGTTCAGGTACACTACCAGGTTGAATGTTGTGCAGCAGACACAGACAGTTGTACTCCAGAACTTGACGATCGAGAGATACCTTCTCATCAGGTATACACTGCATGTTCAGAAAAATCAGCATTTTCTTAATAAAATGTGTCTATACCACAGGTAAACACTATCTTTTTCAGCCATGGACCACCTGGGCCTGCAGCTTCAGAAATATGGACCCCCAACAATTATTTAGGCTTTTTAGGGGAAAGGAATTGGGTTCCTAGGCTAGGTTATCACTGCTTAAGTATAGAAAGGAGATGTGACTTGAATATGAATATTCCCACTAATTTTCTCTTTCTCATAATACGTAACCTGGCTATATTGTTACATGGATGGTGTTTTAAATATAGTCCCATTTTCATGGGTTAAGCTAGTGAAATTCAGGAAAAACATAGACAAAGGTTCACTTGTATTGGGTCTGACTGAGGGTTATTCCATGAGGTGAACCAGGTTATTTCACGGGGGGTGGAATACGGAGCTTCTAAGTTAAGCCTATGGGGCTGCGATATTCCAATGTATTTACCATGAAATAAAGTTCTTACCCTTGCTGTTTCCTCAGCATACTTTAGTATGACAGAAGATTTGTTGTCAGCAGACTGTACTCTGTACACATAATTGATGATTCCATTGCCTTCATCAAGTTTGAAGTGTATGCCATCTGGGTCATCTCTGATGAACTTCAATGAACAAGATCGGACTTTTGATTATAACAGAAAATACGGCAGTGCTAGTACATACTAAGATCAAACCAACCTTGCCATATGGTCTCAAGGGGGCACTGCCTAATATTTCTTCTTATACTGTTGAAACCTATCGTGAATCTACTTGTATCTGTACTTCAATAGATTCTCTCATCAGATGGAATTGCCATGGGTGTACTTTGTTGATAGGGTGGCTATTAATTATGTTTCTAGCTCCAAAAAGAGTTATCATGACAATTCAGCTGTAATTATATCTTAAAAGTTTTGCTATGTGAGACCATTCAGTCATTGAGAATGAGTCTTTCAATGGCTACATGATGCATTAATGTAGCATACCATGTTGCGTTCAAGTGTCATGCCAACCCACCAAGGTTGAAATACTCGCCAGCTCCTAATCAGTTAATCACAATGACGAATGAAAAGAAAACTGGTTACTTTAGACACCAAGTGTCTTTATACGGTTAAGGAAATAACTAGGCCGATTTATATTACCTGAAGAGCTGGTATTGCTTCATTGTCCTTAGCGAAGTCGACAATCAACTTCTTCAGATTGAGCTCCCCAGCCATATTGATTCGCTGACTTATTCCTGAAATATTTGAAAATAAGTTTGGTGCATGTGAATTTGTAAGAAACCGCCCTTTGAAAGGAATCGGGAAAATGCTGTCTGAATTCAGCCACAGTTTAAGCTATATTTCATTTTTACACTGGGAAATGAGATAAGGCTAGCTATAACTAGGGCCAAATGTATAGACTGCAAGTCAATGACTTAGATTATATTACATGAAGAGCATGAATGTATGTGGAGACAAATCATTTTGATAATGGGAGATAAGATATATCTATTCTCAGGTGTGCTCCACTTCTATAGATGATGAATATAATATACGATATTTGATCACATTCAGTTATCTCGTGCCATTATTCTGTTTTATTACACGACTTCTGTGATTTTGGGTGCTTTTTCTGTATATTCCCATGCATATACCTATCGATATTGCACACCATGATGCATGCATCATGACTTTTGTAAGGAAGCATGTTATCCATGTAAGGAGGCATGTTATCCATGTAAGGAGGCATGTTATCCACGGATAACATTTTGTTTTCAACTTGAATTTATTAATATTCTATTGATTATCTATTGATATCGTGTAATAAAATAAGTAGTGAATGGATAATTTATGACTTGTGTGTGTTAGCAAAGGATAATTACACTCAGGCTGTGCCCTTGTGTAATTATCCTTTGCTAACACACACGCGTCATGAATTATCCATTGATTACTTGTTCCTTATTTTTACATTCTAAAACATGACAGCTCACTATTCTTGTATGAATTACATATTGATCATAACATTTTAGATCAATTCTGAACTGTTGCATATATTATACATATATGCTTTGACATGAATATGGTATGGCCAACGTGTAAAACACTGTCTAGAACAAGACCAATTACTGTCCTCTTGACATGTACTCTTAAAGTTAGAACCTGGTGAGTCTACACTCTATATATGATCTAGGCATATATCAGTGGCTCTCAGAGACTCTGTATGTGATACAGGCCGAAATGGGCCAAGCTAACATAGATCTATATACAAGGGTGTTAGTATGTATTAAAGCTGACAACTGCATGTCAACCACTGTAAAAAGGTTATCGTCTTCCGCTTTGCACTATGCATAAATACACATGCAGAGTACAGATCCAACTCTCTATACATGATGTAAGTGATTATGTGGTGACATTGGATACACTGCGGTAATGATTCTATGTACAAGTGACTTACCCCAAGCACTGGTGACAAGGTGAATGGTGGACTGGGAACCTGGAATACAGTCAAAGTCCATAGAAACAGGTCATGTAGCTTTATTAGCCTTACTCTAGTGGGTCTGTATGGCATGTAGAGATCGAATATGAACCAGCGGTCATACATACATGTATTAGAGGGTAGCCTGAAAAATTCAGCATACTTTATTACAAGTATAATGGATAGGTAGAGAGGATTGTATTGTCTCGGGTGAAGTAATCTACAGTTTACCAGATTTTATGTACTTGCAATGAAAATGGAATAGAGGGGAACATTAGGTCATGTTAGATGGAGTGTGGGGTTGTCGGATGGTATGTCCCCATTAATAAAAAGCAACTCAGGTTCTTTTCTTGTAGGTCGTGTATTACTCGTCAATCAATATTCACTGGGCTGGTGT
The DNA here is from genome assembly GCA_949317995.1 of Acholoe squamosa. Lineage (NCBI taxonomy): Eukaryota > Metazoa > Annelida > Polychaeta > Phyllodocida > Polynoidae > Acholoe > Acholoe squamosa. The sequence continues at coordinate 46,143,734 of OX439050.1, forward strand.
GGACAGGGAGCTGTCACCGCACGTCCGTCCCTCTCTATCTCTGCGTTCTAGATGGATCTGCCAAGTGCTGCCAAGGCACCCCAGGGCCTATAGGGGCCGCTCAGCAATCCACAGAGCCATCTGTCTATCCCACCCCTACGCGGTGGCACCCTCTACTCCTCACTACTTATACTACATCATGACTATACTACACCCCTTCCCCACCCACTAGTTTTTAACATCAGTTAAAAACGTCTATACTCAGCCATATCCACACCAAACCATATACAATAATATTTGTTGTCATAACGATGTATACAGTCATCAAAATGATAAATCATATCAAAACCTCCTGATCATATCTTCATGTGAAGAACTTGCGTTACATATCATCGTCACCAATAAATGAATAGATTGATATGTGGATAATAACTCGTCGCTGATACATTGATAATATAAATGTGTCCATATTACCAATAGTAGATATGAATAACACATCATCATTTCACATATTGTCACCTCAAGACATATGATGACATCTCAAGCTGAATAATGGATGGATTAACATATCATGTGAACTCATATATAATACAAGTGAGATCACACCAATCTCAATATATATAGTGAACCATTAGGTCACATCATCAGCGGTATGTCAAGCAATAGATATATAAGACGTCATATACTGGAATATATATTGGATCCACCACTTCATATAAAATAAACTTCTCACTATAACAATCATCATAATCTTCAACACCACTCTCAATGTCTCTTCTGCAATAAAAGTTCTCTATATAGCACTCAGTTCATAGTCTGTAATAAGAGTTCCATATAATATGCATTTTCATGCATGTTTCGGGTCCTATATTTCAATAGTCGCCAGATATACGCACAACAGCATACTCATGCTCTGGTGCAGCTTGTTATCGTCATTGTCCACTGTGCGCTGTACTTCCGTGACGTAACCCAGTACTCTTCTCCTGCAACACTCATTAGTTCACATTAAACATGCCATATTGTCATTTAGTGCCAAAATATCACTATTGTTAATAAGTGCCACTGAGAGGAAACACATGATCACCATTGTTAATAAGTGCCACTGAGAGGAAACACATGAGAGTTATCAGTGCCATATAGTGAAAGAGAACACAAGGCTCACACAAGTTATTAGTGCCATACAATGTTAAGTCACTGCTTCCTCATGGTAAGAGTAGTTCTACGCTTGGGTTGAGGTTGTGGAGTTGTAGATTTAGGTTGGTAGAGTGCCTCAGCTTCTGCAATCACGAGAGGTGTGACTTCTAGAGGCACAGGGAGACTCCTTCCTTGTCTCGTCAATACCTCAGGGTCTCTGGAGGATGAATGTTCATTATACACAGAGGCCATTGATTGAGTGTCTCTGGGCCTCGGCACTGGTGACTGTAGACAACCCAGTTCCACATAATCAGCCCTTCCTTGTTGACCCTCAGGTTTGTTGTTGAGTCGCCCTTGTATCCTATTTACCAACATTCTTAACAGCCATTGTCTTTTACAGCATAATATGGCTATTATAATCAATATTACAACAATTATGACAGCTATAACGATATACGGAACATAGGAAGTGTCTATATACTTAATATTATCTAATTGGTCTACCAAGTCTTCTATAGATTTATCATCAACAGGTCCTAATTTTTCTATGTCAATTTCCAATTTAAAACCTTTATCAAGAATAGGTTTCCAGATAGTCATGTCCTGCATTTTGAAATTTTTAGGAGGTGTAGTTATTCGAGTTTCGCGGGCTACTGAATATTCTGTGCGCTCTTCAAAATAAATGGGTAATTCCAATAGATCAGACAATGCTCGGCAACCTGTTTCCAGAGAGACAACACTATATGGCGGCGCGACACTAAGATACACTTCTTCCTTTTGTCCAACACACAGTTTTCTAATATTGAATAATTTATCTGTTGCCACGAGCCATTCACCTTTTGATACATATCTAGCTATTGGTAATTTTACCTTGTTTGTAACCTTAACTTTACACAATTCTCTTATTCTTCTATTGTCGCGTTGATACAATGCCAATGTACAGACTACAATAATTTATATTTGGTTGGTCACATTTTAACTGGTCTAATAATGACAACACCACATATTGTCTACCATCCTCTGACACAGCGAAATTTTCGAATTCAAGATCATAGTGAGCCGTCAAGTTGGTCGATTCATAAGGTACAGGTAATGTAATAGCCTGTTTTACTCTTAACTTCCTAGATACATCTAGCAAAGGTATATCAATTGCAACAATAAGTTTATCTTCTAATGCCAAAGTGTTAGTTTTAAGAATGGTATAATAATAAAAGGGTTTCTCTCTTGGGTCCTGAGGTAACATTAACTGGGGTGGAATTTCGACTTCAATTCTCTTCAAAATTTCAATAAGTTCAGGAGCTGGAAGAATGGTAGGAGACAATTCGCCTGTCGATAATTTAGTGATTTTTCTATGTAGCTCTGAGATCATAGCTGTTTCAGCAGATATCAAGTCTCGTACCCTATTTATATTTGTCTGGATTTGTGGGTAGACAACTAAAAATCTCTGCATAGGTATCAAAGCCTTATTTATAACCTCGACTAGTTCTCCTAGGCCTTCTATGACCTTATTTATCGCCAAGCGATTTTGTCTTACTTCAAGTCTAGTCAGGTTTATCAATGAGAGGCTCTCTTTAAGAACTGTTCTAATTGTTTCCTGATTATCTCTCAGATTGTTCACCTCTGACCTCAACTGCTCTGTCCTATAGAAAGCTACCCCACTAAATATACCTGCCAGAATGGCAAGTGATCTTTTCTCCCTTACTGTCTGTCTGTTTTCATTTCTTATAACCTCAAGTTCACTGTGCCCTATTTTCTGAATCTCTGTAAAGTCAAGCCAATTTCTATTGTGTAGTTCTTGAAGAATAATGAGCTCTTGAAGTTGTGACCTCAGAGTGATATAGTACTGGGCCATCGTATCTCTCTCTGCTGTAACAGTGGCATTGATCCTGCTTAATTCCTCCTTCCTGTATGCACTACTGAAGTACAAGCCATCGAAATGTAGTTTTCCTCTCTGGGTTACCCTAAAAGTTTCCTCTAAGGTTTTGTTTGTGAAGACCATATACCGTTCGTATGCCTGGAAATCGATGACTAGGCCAACGATCCACCTCGACCTAGTGGTATAAACCTCAGCCTTGTCTCTGAAGAACACATGTTCTATGTTCTGGGTCTCTCTCTCTGCTTGAATTCCTAGCACGCCAGCGGACAACACGATGATGAGTAGGAGTCTGCAAGAGATAACACTCTGATCAGACACACCTATGTGCTATTGTATGTAATAGTAGGCTCTCAGCCTGCTATTCTATTGGGTGCAGTAGTAGACTCTCAGCCTACTGTTGCGAATTTTATAATTTCCTATTGGATTCACCTCTCTCTACTCTCTTTTTCTCTTTTTCTCTTTTCTCTCCTTCTCTCTTACTCTTCATGACTTCTACTTCTTTGACTTCTTCTTTACCTTCTACTCCACTCATAATATTGGACTTGTTGGGAATTTCATCCACTGCGCTACAGAGTGAGCTATTCAGCTCCCCATTGCTACAAGTCTGATAAATAGATTCATTTTGATTTTCTCTCTCTTCAATTGTACCCTTATGAATATTCTCTTCTCTCTTCTCTTAATTCTCTTCTCTCTTCTCTTAATTCTCTTCTCTCATTTCTTAATATTATGCAGTTAGCTAATCAGCCTTCTTCAACTGCTGCTTTACAAGGATAGACTATTCAGTCTTTCCAAGGGATAAACTATTCCAGAGCATAGGATAATCATCCCGCCCTGTATATAAACATTTAATGCACATGCCTTCCTGACTTCTTCTCATGTGCAGACTGTGAGGTATGTTGTTTAATCTGCTGTTGATACTGTCCTTAGGACAGTCTCTCGAAATATGCCCAGATGCCATACAGCAAAAACACACCACTATGCTTCGTCTCTTCTTTGTTCTGTAGGATAACTTCCTATCTCTTTTCTTGTTTGTTGCTTTACTCAAAGTTGCTACCCCTATGGTTGCTACCTCTATCTTATTCGCAGAGCTGTTAACATCTGTCGACCCACTCCTAGGACTACTTGTTGCCTCTCCTTCCTCAGATCTTGAACTGTGGGTCTCTTGGGATCGTTCATAGAACTCTTGCTCATGAGGGCAATCCCTTACAATGTGCCCTTCCCTTCTGCAAGTGTAGCACACTACTGATCCCTTGCAATGCCTCTTTATGTGGCCCAACTTGCAGCATTTATAACACCGCACCCGAAAAACATTGGACCAATGATGGCGGCTTCTTTGCCATCTCCCTCTCGCACGAGGATCAACTCGCCACCCATGCCTTTGCCAATGCACTCGATCACCTGGCCACTTTCCTGTAGAGGAGCCTGTCCTAGGGGCACGTGACAAGCTCCTTCCATGTCTAAAGCCGAAAGGACGCCACCAATAATTGCGCCTCCACTGCACACTCCCCCTTTGTTTTTGATCTTCTTCTTGTTTCTTTACTTCTACTTCACCTCTATCTCGAAAGATTGTCAGGCCTTCTTGATGACTGATCCCTTTAACTCCTCGAAGATGTGCCACTTCCTCTTGCAAATCCTTCAGCTGAGCACATGCCTCATTCTTCTCTGCAATGAGATCCTTCATTTGCTCCCACAGTTGTTCAAGAGCGGTCCTATCCTGTACCTTCAGCAGTGCCTCCATGTTTTATGTTAAGTGCCATCTTCGCCTTGTGCAAGAACAGACCATCATCTTCGTCTTCTTTCTTTGTCTCCACTTCATCGCCTTCACCCTCACTGTTACACGGACCTTCTGTTGGTTCCTCCATTGCCTTCACTAGTGCATATAACTTGTTGCACTCTTTGACTCGTCACCTGTCCCATCTCTTGTTCTCTATTTACTCTAAAAATGTCTCTAACTTCTTCTCTAATTAAGCCTATGTGCCTCACATACAGACACCAGGTAACACAAAGGACCCCTAGTGCTTACCAGTGCCACTATTGACATCATCATACACAGAGCCTCCCCCTAGTGGCAAAAGCTGGAACCACTAGTCTCAACTGTTATAGTTTATACCCTTCCTACCAGGTGGTGGCAGTAGTACTATGGTGTTTTTAGTTTTGGTTCCAGGAGACCTCCATCAACCCAACCCTAATGCTATACTTACTCACCAGAGGGCTCCAAGGTTCTGGCTATTCCTACTTCTAGCCTAGACTCCTAGATGGCAGAGCTGTATGCCTGACCAGACCTGCAGGAACAAGCTGGCCGCCATCCATCCCAATCTCTACTCTACACAGACTAAACAGCTAACACAAACTAACAGACTTACCCAGCTAACTCACCCCCTTGAGTTTGTTACACTCTAACTCTTACTTTTAGATTCTGCCACTAGATGACTCTGTTACTTCGCCAATGCTTATCCACACTTTGGCAATCATCCACTGCTTTATTAAATATTGGCTTGGGATGATCACCTTAATATAAAACTTCACTCACCATTGATTGCAGGCAAACGTTACAGCTCCACTCTGCCAGCTCGTTAGTGCCAATTAAACTTTAATCCTTTGCCAGAGTGTATCATGCTATATATATTTGTGATCTACGAATGATATACTATTCAATAATTATGAAAAATGAGCTTGACGAGTCCGAAATTTTTGGGGTCTAATTGACCTAGTTTTTATAAATAATTACTTTATCTCATTTTACTTTTGCATGTAGGCTCAATTATGAAAAAGCTGAACCCGTTTTTCTTATTTTATGCAATTATTGATTTTAACACCAATTATCACTAATTAATGTCAATTAGCCCCAATATGCTTAACGACTATTAATTACATAACCACAGTTGACAGAAATGATAAACAAAACCCTGCAATAGAAGTCAAAATTAATTAGCATGCATACATGTATACACACAGTGAGATAACAAGGCACTATTCAAGTCTACCCCTGGTATGGTAGTGTCTGATCTTGTACTGGTTGCCAAGACAACCACCAGCCCACAAGTGATATATCCATTCCGTGTTTGAGGAAGTAGTGGCCCCGATCTGACCTCTGGCAGAGACACTTTTTAACATTGAGTCAGCTACTCAGTGAAATAGAATTATTTAGCCAGTCTACACAGCTGGAAAGGGCTAGCTTTGAGCTTCTCAGCTAGGACCAATTTGTACAGAATAAAGGCCTCTACAGTTCACTATATAGTAATCCAGCCCCTTAAACATTTAATTCCAATACCACATCTCACTGCATACATCAGTGCTACCCATTAGATAATTATCACTCAACTTCTTATCAAAACGATACTAATTTCTCAATATTGTCCTTATAACAACACACTTACAATATCTCATAATAAATAGCGCACAGCAGTCTACTGATAACACCTTTAATTGGACAATTGAATGAAACCAAATTTTAAATGAATGGTCCTTTGTCACTTGTTATATCCAAGATACAGGTTACTTGAAACAAACAGCTAAAGTGGTTGGGTGTTTACTACAATACAGTCCTGGTCTGGGTAACCTTAGTACTGTTACCATGGCATCCAGATAGCTGACCCGGTGCTTGCCGTCTGCTTCTGATAACAGAGGTGTGACAACAACGGAAGTTTGACCTTCAGTCAGGGACACACCCGATACTTTCTATACATAAAACATATCAACCTCCCTTTACTATAGAACAGAGAGAGAAGACTTTAGATTTCCAATTTACAGTACAGCTCCATGTGAATAGACTTCTGAGGCAGTTTCAGTCATTTATAGCACTTTGGTTATTTGGCACTTTGATTACTTGGCACTTTGGCTACTTGGCACTTTAATTACTTGGCACTTTGGTTACTTGGCACTTTAATTACTTGGCACTTACTCTCTCATTCACTAATTAGGCACTTAATTCATGTGTTCCCTACTCACTTCTTTATGAATTCCGAGACAGCCATCTTATTATTCGAAGGACTTGAACACTTCACGAGCCACATGCGAGTCTTGCCCGTTATTTTGCTCTTCCTTCTCTTCCTCAGCCACACCAGCCAGTGATTAACGAGCTGACCTAATTACAAGATCCTGGTCATAAGGCACCACTGTGGGGTTGTCGGATGGTATGTCCCCATTAATAAAAAGCAACTCAGGTTCTTTTCTTGTAGGTCGTGTATTACTCGTCAATCAATATTCACTGGGCTGGTGTGGACAGGGAGCTGTCACCGCACGTCCGTCCCTCTCTATCTCTGCGTTCTAGATGGATCTGCCAAGTGCTGCCAAGGCACCCCAGGGCCTATAGGGGCCGCTCAGCAATCCACAGAGCCATCTGTCTATCCCACCCCTACGCGGTGGCACCCTCTACTCCTCACTACTTATACTACATCATGACTATACTACAGGAGCAAACGAATAGAATTGTTATCTTTGATCACCATCATCTCATTACAAATGTAAAGCTTAATTAATAATTGCATGATGACCATCAAACATTGTTACCAGAAAATATTTCTTTCCACGATAGAGGTTTAGACGAAAAGAGATAAGGGATAAAGGTGAGGATACAAAAGCTAGACATATAGGTCACACATTATATGAAAGATAGGCTAATGAAGCCTGACTATGCCGATAGGTGAATTTGATTTTAACCATGTATACACCATATACATCAGGCAGGCGCAAATAATGTATATAAAGGGGGTGTTGTTTTATTTTTCCCATTCTGGCATTGGCTTACTGCCTCGTTTGATCATGTATGTATGTATGTATGTATGTATGTATGTATGTATGTATATATGCCCTGTGCTACTAAACTACTGTTTTATAGTTAGGGACCACCAGATAGCAGAACCTGATGATCATTTTAAGACTCTAGTCCCAGGTCCAAGGAAGCCAAGTCCAAGGATATCAGCCTCTGAGATCAATGCTTTGTAACATAATAGGGGGTGTGGATGGGGGGTCCCCCATGTCACATGTCGATTTTAAGAAATGGTTATGTCACATGTCACTTAAATCCCCATGACCCATGTCACCTCTAAGAACCTCTCATGTCACATGTCGATTTTAAGAAATGGCTATGTCACATGTCACTTAAATCCCCATGTCCCATGTCACCTCTAAGAACCTCTCATGTCACATGTCGATTTTAAGAAATGGCTATGTCACATGTCACTTAAATCCCCATGTCCCATGTCACCTCTAAGAACCTCTCATGTCACATGTCGATTTTAAGAAATTGCCATGTCACCATGTCAAATTTAGTGGTCCACCCCCATATAATAGAGATCAGATAGGTGAAATGAAGTCTGATAACACCATCTAAAATGTGAGAATACATGCTGCTTTCAGCTTATTAGGGATAGATGTGGATCAACACGGTAAAAGGTACACCCGCGAGTGGGTGCGTGGGCATACCCTTTACCGTGTTGATCCACAGATATATAGCCGACCTTGGCATTGCCGGAGCTCCCCCAATGTTGACTAGGTGGTCAGGTGAGGAACCTTCAGTTCAGGGAAACCCAAGAGAGGGAGCATTGTGCGGGGGGGGGGGCGACAGTACACACAAAAAAAACGTACCTAAGAAAACTTAGTCAAAGTGACTTATTATTCTTACTTAGTATTTATGACTAACAAATGACCAAGGAGGTCTAAGTTTTCTTAGTCATATTGACTACCCAAATCAGTTTCACTCTCCAAGCACTATCTTGAACAGGGTATCTGCTGGGAGTTTCAGGCAAGCTAACATATCTTAGTCACTTTCACTAAGAGATCTTAGTAATTTTGACCAAGGTATGTTAGTAATTGGTGTTACCTTTACACACCAGATGGCAGCATGGTTTTAAACAGGATTTTTCTGGTGGGTGGGTACAATAAATACATGTATTTGAGGCTTTCAAAATTCAATCTAATGTTACACTTGGCAAAATGTACCAAATAGGTTGATGCCTTGTCAAATGAAATAGGTAGTCAGAGAGAAACACCTATTCTGTGGCAATCTAGATAAATACAATATCCACATTTGAATTTGCTTCTTTGTTGGAAACCCAGAGTACTTTGGCTCAGGGGTTCTAAATGAATATGGTGTGAGGCATTTCAAATGCTTCCTCAATTAGGAGACTCTGATCTGTCAGGTGTGAATCCTACATAGAGTTTAACACAATCACCAGTTGAATTGAAGTAAAAATATTAAGTAGTGTACTTAGTCAAAACAACCAAGGAATCCTAGTCAAAATCAGGCAAGCCAAGGCAATTTGGCCACTTTGTCTAATGGTTAGTCATATTCGACTAAGAAAAAGAGGGACGTTTAAAGACGGCATTTTGACTAACTATTGCTAGAAAGTTAGACGATTTGACTCGTATATGACTAACATTTGGAACTTATTTTTTTCTGTGTAGCATTTCTATAGTGGTGTCCACCTGCTGGTTTGCGAAGGAAGTATGGGGGGCCTGGGGAGGAACAGACACACAGCCTAACCCCAAGGTCTGCTATAAAATATTGAAGAATGAATAAGGTATTTCTACCTCAATTTTGTTGGATAATCATAATTATTGGTTATAACATGAATAATGCGATTATTGTTCTTTTTGACTCAGATAACAGTTAAACATTATTAGAAGGGTTTACAACGTTTTGAACATAATTTTCGAAATTCATCAATCAGAGTTTCCACCACAAACAGGCCCCAATCTACTGCCTCCCTCATGGACCTTAATTGGTTTGGTGTCACCCAGGTCCCAAGTCGACTTGAAGAAATATATATTCCAAAAAAAGGAAATAACACGTCCCTGAGTCGAATTTAGGAAAGGGTAATGTCCCCAATCCTCGCAAATTTAAGAAAATGCCAATTTCCCATTTCACTAAGCCCAAAAGGGCACCTGTCGCTATATATGTCGATTTTAGGGGTCAAGAGCCTGGTCCTGTTCCAATAATGGGACAGTCACAGCTATGTATGACCGGTGTACCCAGCTGACCCTACTGCCAGGACTACCATAAAGCCTAGCATATAAGTTCAGGCTTATATGCGAGGAAAATATAGGCCTATAGCTGCATATTAGAGGATGTTCCTAAAGTCAGGAAGTGCCTTTTAGGTGGGGTATTGCATGGATAAGGTTAGTATTTATTTGAACTCCTCAGGGTCAAACCTTAAGTACACTTTCAAGGTGTATTATATCATCAACTCAGGAAGTGCCTTATACACGAGGTGCTATGGTAGGTATAATACAGTTGTAGAAAAAATGGACTGTCTGTATGGGCGGTTACCACGGAGGCAGGTTGGACGACACCAAACAGCCAATCACAAACTAGCAATATAGCATGATCCTGGGAGTAGGAATATAGCCAAGTGCCAATATAATGGGAGTGACAGGGCCTAAGTTCTGAATATATAGTCCTCTGGGAACACTTCTGTTAACTATGAACCTTTATATTGTCAATTCACTATCACTGTAATATTGATAGGTACTAATATTTCCTGGCAATATTAGAATAGAGCTGTGGGTATTTTATTGTTATTTTATGAGTGTAAGCATAGTAAACACGACCACGTGGAAGCCTAGCATGCATCATAAGATCCTTGTTATTCAAAACAAATTTGCACTACAGATGGAGGGTGGTTCCGCTGGTAGGTTCGGTACATTTGCACTGGTAGTTCTGCTAGAGGTGGTGTGATCTGTGAGTTGTGTGGGAGTGGAGACACCAAACTGTACCTGTATACACACACCCTCCTTCCTGGCACCCAACCACATCCCTCTCAGACACAGGAGAATATACACTACCTGCTTTTGGGTTGATAGAAATGATATTTCTGATGCGTTTATCAGCCTGATTTATCTCCACTGCCACTGCTAACATTTTAAAAAGACATACAAATTATTGGATTGGAAACCATATGTATTGGAAGAAGTGCCGGTGCCTTAGGACAGGATTCAAGAAACCCTCAACTGTGAGTGGCATTTGACAAGATCTAACTCTTCGAGGTGAGATTATCTTTGTGATCATATCAATCACTAATTAATACCATTTGGTGCGTATCTAACTCAGATCAACTGTATACGTGGGGTTGTGTCGGGGTTGTGTTCTTTAGAATTAGTCTTACACATACATGTATGTACTTATCAAAATACCCATCGCAACCGAACACCAAAGTCTATATTTATTCTACGTACATGGTAGGAAATAGCAAATAAAATATAAAACAGCGAACCTATGACTGGACATTGTGGCACTAATTATTCCACATTGTTTACTCTTGTATGGGTTAACATAGTAATAGAGGAGAGTAACGTCTCATATGGGAAATATTACAGAAATATTCAAACTTGGTTTATAGCCCTTGGGCTATGCACAAACGGCTTGAATTCAGACGTTCCTGGTATTGGTAGCCTCACTTTAGAAATGACTCTTTCTGTAAGGGCTATATGGCCCAGCTATATGTGTAAACGTCACCAATTCGCATAGCAGGTTGGAAAAAATCTTATTTCTTTCCCAAAGAGTGGGAGAGGTTCTGAACACCGAGGCATCAATATAAACGTAAAGCTCGATGCAGCAAGTTGGGAACCTAAAACTTAGTTTTTTCCTGAATTTTCGCTAAGAAATGCTGTAGTTTAGCCAAAAATTATCAGATTTACACAATATTTGCAGCAAATGAAAGATGAAACTTATTGCTTTCAGGCCAGGGTAGATGGTATTACATTAATATAGTGCACAGTTTACCACTGAAGTACAAATTATAAATTTAAAAATCATTAGTTTAAAAAAATTGCTGTTTTTCAAAGTTTGGTCTTATATATTTTGTGAAAAAATATTCTAACCATCAGTTTTTCATAGATAGTGCATAATACTGACTCATCAAGTTTATAAATGAGTATGCTTTTTTCCCTACCTCCATGGTGGCTCATTACACTATGGGAGACGTGATTTTTGTTAGTTTGCCAAAACTGTGATTTTCAGCAAAATTTCTGCTTGGTTTTTGATGTGGGACCACATAGATCACCATATATGGATGTGTGATCACCCACTGATACCAGAATTATCCATTTTTATGTTCTACTTGATCATCTTTAAAGGCATGTGAAATATCTAAGTGATACAATAAGTGTGAGAAGAATTAGGCACATCTTATGATTCTAGTCTTTGGTGCTGACAATGCTTTTGTTGCTATTTACAGCTAAATAGCTCAATAGTGCATCATGATAGACCTTACATGCCTAATATGGGGTTCTAATAGCATTTCAATATGGTTTTCAATGAATCATCAGGTCAAAACAACAATTGATGATTGAATTTAATAGATCAAAAGGGTTTTGCACCATGGACACATTGTTCAGGTCTTCAGATATTCTTATCTTGAAAATGATGAAGACATTTATAAGCATGGTGCTTTTCCAGCCTGTATGGGACCTACAGAGGGCATTTTTTCTTGTCTGACATGTATTATGAGGGAATAATACATAGCAAATGATTCTATTTTCATATTTTGTTATGATTTTTGAGATAGAATCAAACACAAGACTTGTCTTCAGCATATACAAAAATGTCCTTTGAATGAAGGCATTTTACATGCACAGCTGCCTCCAAAACTGGAAAATACTCAGGTTCCCAACTTGCTGCATCGAGCTACATTGACGTTTGAAAGTCCCTTCCAACAGTTCCTCCTGTCCCTCTTGTCTTTCTCCCTCTCGACATGCCCCTCCCACCCTACCGCCCTCCCTTACATCCCAGCTTGATATACATCAACCTATATATGAAGGTCAATGTCAAATCACCCAACGGGCCTCCCCAGCCCCAGGCCATCTTTAAAATGGGTCTATGTCTTGCTTTTCCATCCTCTCTGAGTGTGGGTGGTGTCCATATGCGCGGGCACTGGCACATATTCGTTACTTGAATCTCCTCTTTCCTGTCCCCTCTTTCTTACATGTGTCTGGTGTCCATATGCACGGGCACAGGCACATGTATTCCTTTGTGACGTGATGTCTAATGTACTTTTTCCGCCATGAATATGACCTTAGCTGTCGGCTTGGCGTTAAACAACCATTACTCACTCACTCAAATCACCCAAACAGACTTACAAGTACAAACGGTTACAGATATTTATGTCAGGTGTACAATATTACATGAAAGGATTGCTATTTTTTTTCTTATTTTAGGCCAGGACTTTAGGCGCAATTGATAAAAGTACCTAGAGGGAGGCCACGCTAAATAAGTACAAGAGTAGGTTTAGACCACTTTTGCCATAATGTATTCTGTTCATCTATGACTATTTAGTGCCCAAGTAAAGTCCTAATTTAGAAGAAAAGGGAGAGGGGTTAATTTTTCATATGGGCCGGTTTGGTGCTTATTTGATGTAGAATAACCTCAAGTATAAGGCACATCCTGATTCCAGACAGGTTTTTACAGTGTGTAGCAAGGACTATTATAAGCTGAGCCTTAAACGAGAGGTATTACTGTAATGGTCAGAAATGTTGACGCTGTAATCTCCTCTCCAACCCACCCTCCCATCCTTCCTTGCCCCTCCCTCCTCTTCTCGCTATAAATATACAGCAACCCATGCATGGAGGTCAATGTCAAGTCAACCAGTCAGACTTACTTGTACAAACAGACACAAATATTGATGTATAGTCTACAAGGTTACGTATAGGGCCTGCCAAATGCTCTTACACTTGAATTAACTGTAGCCATGTTTGTCTTTATGGTCTCTGGACTGCATTAAATTACATGGTGCTTTATCAGTGTCTCAACTGTATTATCCACAGTTTGTTTCTTACATTAGGTGTCACTGATTAAATATGCACGGAAATGTATCAGGTAGGATCATAGTGGGCACAACCCAATTGTCTATGAGGGAAGGTCTGGGCTATTTTTGCCATATGTATTGTTCACATAATGCCAGCTTTAGGTCATTATGCAGAAAAAAAAATACACAAGGGGATGGGTGTTAAGTTCTCCCACCAGGGAAGCCATTGAGGGTACCTGGTATTATTCATTATAATGACAGATTGCAATAGCTCATAGCTTTATCAATCATTTTCCAAAACATGATTACTATGGCCATTCTGTACTTTGCCATTTTTCTGCAAAAATAAGCCAACTCTGTTTTACTTTACTTTTTTGCAGAAATACAGAAGATATCAAAAATGCCTGGAAAAATGTCTAATGAAGGGGACCTTCTCCTTACCAGTCTCCGACCACGGTCAGCTTTCCCAGTAAAGAACGGCACTGGTGCTCATCGACAATCATTACTCTCTACTATGAACCAGTTCATCAGTGCAGTGGATGAGATGGATGATGCCGTGATGATCCCCTGTAAACTGCAGGACATGCATCTAGATAGTATAGCCCCAATACTACCTGCAAATAGCAGCCCTCCTGCCTCTTTAGGGGCAGCATCACCATCAATGGTGGCCATCCAGAATGGTGAGAGTGACACTAAGGCTTTGGTGCCTACACAAGAGGACAACATACTTAATGGTGCTCATGAGCAGGATCCAAAGCATCTTAATTTGTATAATTATTATGAGATGTTGCGTGCAATCAAAGAGGAGTTAGTCCTTGGGACAAGCTCTGAAGATGAGGAGGATAACGAGGTAAATGGCCTCGGAGAGGAGGACGATATGGCAAAGCAAACTGCCACTATGTTCAGACATCATCTGAGAGGGCTTTTTGATGTCCTCCAGAAGATGACATCAACAGCAGACTCACTCACTGCCCGTTACCAGTCAGAAATTGGAGACAGTTCATTATCATCAACAAGACGCCTTGCTCACTTTACTTTATGATTGAGGGACTTTTGGTTCAAAGCAGATCTAATCATATATAAATTTGATAGATGGCTGAGTTCTACTACTGGAACACAAGCATTAGATGATATATGATTATCGCCATGTATACTGGTTCTCTTCATGTTAAAATTCGAACCTCTATGAGGCATGCTTAGGCAACTAAGGACAGGTGCAGTATGCAGCTACAGAATCTGTTTAGAATGCAAGTAGTATCTAAGACGGTCTCCTATAAATCACACCTTTTGAATTGAAGATTTCAATTTAAAGTTTGATTTCAAAAGGTGTGATTTATAGGAGACCGCCTTAGAAATAGAACTTATACTAAGCTACTTTAGGTTTTAAATAAAAGAGGTCAAGTGGTACCCATGTCACGAGTCTTGTTCTTTTTCCGCTGAGCTTTTGGTGCAGAGGAATCAACTGATTAGTGAATGTGCTTTGGAGTGAGGAGGAGAGAGGATTATACTCGTCAGTAATGATCGACGGTTTTTAAGGTTTTTAGTTAGTCAGTAATGATCGACGTTTTATTAAGGTTTTAGTAATTCTTCCGGGTTAAGCCGGGCATCCGGGTTAAGCCGGGTATAGCAACATTCATTTTCAGCACAGATCTGGAAGCACTCACTGGGGCTCGGCAATCTAGGTGGCGTTACCTGAGCACGAGGACCATTACGTATGGCTCAAGGGCCACCAGTGGAAGCAGAGGAGAGATTTTGACAGTCTCTGAAGGCTTCAGCTGGATAACCGCGGCATAGGCGGTATGGACATATCTCATGGTAGAGATTTTGTGCGCAGCGAAGCCAGACGCAGACGCACCAGTGGCGTGAGCGGAAGTGAGGTGGCTCGTGACATGGGGGCCGGACCTCTCTATTTACTGTTTGACATCGGCTTTCTTATAAACCCCCTCACGTTGGTGAAACCACAGATGTGGTGTTTACTGTTAAAGCACACGAGCAAATACATTTTTAGTGATCAGGATATAGATTCTTTTAAATTCGGAATACTTCTCGTGTATAGCGCTCTTTCTCTTCTGTTTTTTGATATGTTTCATTCGTCTTAATGAAGAATATCTATTACGTTATTAAAGGAATTTACATTGGTAGCTTACAATTGAGACGATAGATTTCGAACGCGTTCCGAACGCAGGACGCATTTTGTTGTCTCCCTCTTGCGATAAAAGCAAGAACTGTCAGGCGCATTTCGCCAATCTGCGTCGATCGCCAATTTCATCTTGCGCCAGGTACTAATAGTGTGAGATTTCAATAAAGTTAACCAAGATTTTCTTACAGCGCTAGCTTACAATTGAGATGACAGATTTTCATTGCGTTCCTGAACGCAGGGCGCATTTTGTTGTCTCCCTCTAGTGGGAAGAACTAGCATTGATATATATGTTGTATTTTTTATCCGCTAGATGTCACCAGTGCATTGCTCTGGGTCTGTGTTTGGTTTTAGCCGCTGTTTGGCAGACGCGCATGGTTTTTTAACTTTGAAAAATCACAGAGGTGTTTTACACCATGTTATGAAGTTAATATTTTAAGATAAACGAAGTTTTACTATTTTTTAAACGAATTTTGTTAATAAAAGTAACATTGAGTAAGTATCTTTTGTTTTTTCGTTAGTTTTGTATAAGGAAAATTTGCTGGTATTTAAGGTGCTTTAGATCGAGGAGTTACACCCGCTGACTCTAGCACAGTGGTGGACGCTACCAATTTAGAGCTCCATTAAAGATAATTAAGCTGTCTTGTGAAATCTTTATTTTGTTATATGTAATAGGATCATTGGTAAATTAACATAGAATGTTTTGCTGTAATAAGATACGGCTATTTCTATGTGAATTCTTCACTGCCGCCGCGAGAAGGCTATCCTATAGAGCAGCATCTAAATTTTGATCTTAATGGTCTAAAATTTCCCTGTTTTAAAATGTAGTTTATGTATGGGAACTTAGATACTTTATGATATAAACCCCTGATTTATGTAGATTTTGTGTAATATATCATACACGTTGGGGTATTCAGTAGGAGCACATCCAGTGTGACATTTTTCTATTTTTTTTAAACACAATTTGAACAGATCGGAAGAATATACGAAACAACAGCCTTTGATAACATAAAGTTTTTTCTTGTTAAAAAATCTGCTATAATGCCAAAAGGTTCCTACCAGTGCTTCTTTTATGGAATTTTTGTTAAGTGATTCATTTTTTATCCAGCTTTGGATGATTGAACTTTTTACCCCATTGCGATGAGCACTGGTGTTAACCTTTAAGATATCTAATATATCTTTAACTGAAATGCGATGACATAAGATGTGAACAAGCCAATAAACATGAGCATCGTCCATTATCCCATGGAACATGGTGGCTCTTATTAGCATTCTCAATGGTATACCATGGGCACAATCTGTGGCTGTATATGAGCTGTCTTTTTCTTCAATATTTTTTTGAAATTTTTCAACAAGAAATTTCAGATGGTTGTGAAAAGGACACAGGTTTTTTTTAGCTGGTTTCTGACATTCTGTTGCAGTACCATTAAGTGCTGAACACTTACCACGGTGTGTCACTGGATCTGCTCTCTTGTCTCTTAGCTCCCATAGGAATTTAGTATTGATGTTGTATTGAAAAACCTTCATAAAAGGTATAGTAGCCTCAAGTAAACCAAAGGATTCCATCTTGTCTCGCCAAGCAGTTATAGCAGAGTGAGTTATTATTAAAAACTTGACCCTAATGAAAATTGGGGGTTGACCTGCATCTTTCTTTGTTGTAGCGTTAAGTAAGGTTAAACAATATTAAAGTATTTGTTTCACAACATTTTGTTGTTTTTTTTTACTTCTTTCTCTTTATAAACTTTTATGATGATAAAAATATTGGTTTTAGCTTTAAAATTTACACCTGTTTAAGTATAAAGCTTTAAAAAAATCATTTTCAATGTTTTTTTAAACTAAGTTTACAATAAATTTGGTTGGCCTTATGTAAGGCGTCATGTGTGTTTCGAAATCATGTAGGGAGCGCCTTTAGCAAATTGCTGACCAGTGGTCATCTCATTATCACTCATGTCCTTAGTAAGGTCAGCATAGCTTAGGGCTAAAGCTGACCGCTGTTGACCATTTTTATGAGGGACACTACAACGATATAGCTCCAGGTAGTTGTCATTTCGAAGTAATTACATGCAACTTTTTTATGGTCAGCTTCTTGCTTTGATTCATGTTCACATTTTAGATGTTGACTTTAATTTACATCATTTGGACATTGCATAATGGTATAATATTTCGTTATAATTAAACATTAATAAAACACTATCTTGTTTGCTTGATAGCATTTATTTTACCTAAAAGATTCATACCATATATGAGTGCTATCTTAGCAATATAACACAGATATAAAATCTAAGTAAGTTAAGGATAACTAGAGACTATGGTATATATCCTGATTACTGGTTTTTAATATGCATTGATGAAGAGATAGTGAGATTGCTTTATAGCACTTCATTGGAGCATCATGAAGACCAATGGGTATAATATATAAGCAGACTGATGGACACCACCACTAAACTAAAGATAAAAGATCGTAAGCAGCTCTGCATGGTTTATAGGATGCTCCAATGAATTCTTGTTGAGCAGATTTATCCATATTTCATTGGAGCATCATGATGACCTATATGTACAATATATAAGCAGACTGATAAACACCAGCACTAAAGTATAGATAAATGATTGTTAGCATAAGTGTTAACCTAGGATTCCTTTGAACCTTTTTTGTACTGGCTGAAATCTAACACTACAATAGCTTGCATATGTAGCACATATATAGGTAATTTAAGAGTTAACATGGAGTTTCCATGAAATCTTATACAATTTTAATAGCGCTTTATTTTTATATCATATAAAAAAGTTATGATATAGTTCTATTTAAGATACTTTTTGAGCTTAATATGATGAGTAAATAATTGCTTTTACATATTGCTATTTAAGGGTGAGATACTTTAAGATATCTTAAATAAGTGACCCATAGGATGGCGACTATGATCAGATCTAAATCATGATACAGAAATGATGTTATCATGATTTTTAGTGCTTAACTGTTTATAACTTATTGCTTTTTAAGTGATCCTTCTGTTTGGGTTTTATCTCAAACAAAAATATGGTGGCTTTTACCATATAATATAGCAGGATAATTTATAATTCCTGCATTTCCACTGATTCCCCACCAGACAGTGGTTCTGCACATTCGCTCCATAGTGATTCCCCTCTTTCCATGTATGCCATTCTTTTGGTTTTATTTTCTTTAGTTTTTCCCTCTTCATTAATTTGATGCCAAAAGTTATAGCCAGAATGAGACAAATCATGAAACCCAAAGCAGTGATCACATTGGTATATACCAAGGTGTTAGAGAGCTGTTGACTTATACCTTGAGGCAAATTAGTTACTAAGGTTCCATCCTGCGTTGTGGCATATGTTGGAGACATAAAGCTTCCAGATATGGCATTTATGAGAGTAGTCCTATGGCGAAATGGAAGGTTAGTTTTTTCCTCAGGCATTGGACTTGTTTCAAAATTAGCTGACACAGCGCTTATTTCCATTGTTTCACCTGCAGATGTGAAATTTAAATATGAGGTGACAGCTGCTTTCAAAGGCGAGGAGGGGAAAGATGTTGCAACATTTGCCACAGTGGTGACATCACTTCCCCTGTCTATATAAATGGAGGAGCTCTGATCAGCATCATCATTCACACGGGTGGACGTCAACACGCTGTCTGCACGAGGAGAATTTTTCTCCAGAGTTTCTGAGCCATTGTCTATATAAGCTGAGGTGCTGTCTGATTTTGTAGTTAAGCTAGCACTTTCAGCGGTCACTTCTATATGATAATTTGCTGCTTTAGTAGTTGCTGATGACTTCTTTATGAAGAGAACGGTCTCAGTTGATGCTATCTCACTTTTGGGATAGATGCTAGCGCTGCTAGTTGACGCTCTCACACCTTCAGGATAGGTAAGTTGAATTTTCCTGTGGGAAATAATTATTTTCTATATTTTTTTATACGAGAAATTTTTTATCATCTAAGCTGGGGGGTCAAACTCATGTTTAGGATAGTTTACCTTCAGTTAGGTCTGAAACACATTACGGTTATACATTGTAGTTTTTCCCAGGTGAGAAAAATCGAAGCCACGTGTGTTGAAGACTGGGGGGAGATATTTTTTTTAAGCTAGCAGGGTTTTTGTTAGAGAGGATAACACTTAGTCGCCCTTTTTTTCCCCATTGAAACAAGAAATAAACTACAAAGGAAAAAGTCAGCTTTTTTTAGTTTAAGTTAGATAAATTCCGAGAATTTTTTTATTATCTAAGCCGGGGGGTCAAACTCATGTTTAGGATAGTTTACCTTTAGTTAGGTCTGAAACACATTATGGTTATACATTGTAGTTTTTCCCAGGTGAGAAAAATCGAAGCCACGTGTGTTGAAGACTGGGGGAGATATTTTTTTGAAGCTAGCAGGGTTTTTGTTAGAGAGGATAACACTCAGTCGCCCTTTTTTCCCATTTAAACAAGAAATAAACTACAAAGGAAAAAGTGAGCTTCTTTAGTTTAAGTTAAATAAATTGCTGCTTTTAAAATATACCATAGCATGCTTCATTGCAAACTTTTGTGAGGAGCTTAAAACTAGCTTTAAATTTAGTTTATAGATCTATTGGTTTAGTACATGTATATTTCACAGGAGGTCGCCAGCAGCATGTAAGTTTACCTGTTACCTGACTGAAATCACTGGTGCATGACCTTACCTGCTACCTTGCTGACCTATTCTCAGGGCTATAACTTGCACATGCGCAGAGGACTTGACTTTGGCTACACAAAGGACATTGATCGTCATATTATTAAGTATCAACTTTTCACAAACTTACCTACATGTTCCATAGGAGCAATAGAAAATAGGTATTCCTTGTATCTCAATTCTTCTTAAGAAGGGGAAAGTATTGGTGCTGTAATTTATGTGGTTTATATCAACGAAATCTTCCCATTCTACAAAGGAGCTTTTCACTGTGTCCACCGTGGCACGTGTTGGTAGACAGTTGTCACATTTTAAATGCTGTTTTTTTTCACAAAAACACGATTTTGCCTCTATGATAGAAACAGCAGAGAGCAGAACAAATATAACCGTGCAGTACATGGTGCTTGCTTAGAATGAAGAAAGAATAGCTCGCTAAGGGAATTGAGGGAACAACAGACTCGACCCTATTCTTTATCTATGATTTAAGTAGAACGCATGGTGTTAACTTACATCTTACATTCCGCTCTGTCGATACTCTCCATTTAAGTTAGGTGTAAACAGCTTTATACACCAGCCATTAAGACCAGGAACATGACCCAGCTGTTCTGATACTCTAACCAAAGAATGGACCTGTTTACCGTATTTCCCCATGTATAAAACTGAGCTAATACAAGCAAAACTGTCAAATTAACTGGGTCTATATGTTATGCACCAAGTAGGAATGGACACAATTCCGGAATTGCCCATTACTGATTTTGCCCAATTCTGGAATTGTCCTCTCTTAGGCTGCGCAGTTCAGGAAAATTTAACCCTTTAGACCTTAAAACGGCCAAAAACGGTCGGGTCTAGTCTCCTCAAAACGACCATTGACGGTCGATTTTTGAACAATTTTCACTGATTTTTCATGGCAAGACAAAAGCAAATATCACCGATGAGAAATTAACAGAAGTTGCTGTTCCTGTTTGATACTGTTCAGCCGAACTTAAAAGTTGAATTCTTATCACCATATGAGCATTAGAAAATTTACAAAGGTTTAAAGTGAGGTGAAGGGCCAAAAAAATGCCCATTTTTAGCTAAAATCGGTGAAATCTTGAGGAAATAAAGCATTGTTTCCTGCAATTGGTTGAGGTCTAAAGAGTTAAATGAAATAAACATTCTAACATTGCACAAAGGTTTGCAAAATGTCCATCCTTGAAAATTCCTTGATACCTTTGGTTTAAAGAGTGATGGGTAACTCATAATTGCACCAGAGTTTGTTGTTTGACAGTCCCAATGTGTCATTCTCACAGCTTAATTCACACCTAAAGTTAGATGTAAGATGCTTCAAACATACCCTATACAACACCCATTACAGCTTGTGGGCGAGGTGAAAAATAAAATGACACATAAATTTTAGAGATCTGATTTTAAATCAAATTGTTCCAACAGAATTATCTATTAGGCTTTATTATTCCTAAACTGTGCAAATTCCCATATTGTGCATAACATATACACAGGGTAGGGATATACATGGGCTAAGGACTACAGTGTTTTTTTCACATATTTTGAATATAACTTAGTTAATACACGAGGTAGACCAATACACTTGACTAAGCCAATACACGGGGAAATACGCTACATAGAGCTTTAACTGAAAGGTGATGGAATATATTTATAGCAGAGATTTAGAGCTGTTAATTTTTTTATAAAAATGGCAGATATGCTGTATCTCAAGGGAATTTGCAAGCCAGAGTTAACACATGATAGCTCATATTGTATGTGAGATTCTTTTATGCTTAGGGGATTTTGGTTCATACAATTAGTTTTGAGAGCATGGATTGCTATAGCAAAGACCAGTTTTACTAATTGGCTTTCCCATTTAGTGGGCTAAGGTTTCATATTGTGAGAAATTAAGTTACATTTATGTTGCAAGTTTACTTATTATGCTTTGGGCAAACTGGGTTTAGTAGTTTGGCTTGCTTAGGGTCTCAAATTGCTAAAACCCACATTGGCAAGATCTTTTTAAGATAAAAAATAGTTATAGAGCTGAGTGACAAGGGACAAAAGCACTTTATAAAATTAACAATTTGACAACAGCACTCAGATAATTGAATTAAACTGTCAGCGTGAATTTCTCCATGAAATTGTTATATGATTTTAAATATCAAACTGTCAGCGTGTATTTTTCCTTCATATTGTTAGTGCGAATGCTTTATACCTGTATGAATTTCATTATTCAATGAACTTTTAGACATGTAGTAACTTATAAAAAATCTTTAAATGTGCAATGAAGCTCATACACACAAATGCATTACGGTATTGTTAATAACACTGAGAATTGTTGCTTTTTCTTAATTTAATAGCAGTTTAAAAACATTGAGTTATAAAGACAAAGAGCAAGAAACTGAACTTTTTGTAATAGCCATATAATATTTGATATGCTAAATCTACATTATTTGACTTACAGAAGAAAGCTGCGGTTCCATTCCTTAATGCTCGTTTGCTGAGAGTCACCTAGACGTTCCACAAATGGGCTACAGATGGTCTACCTTTAGACATCCATGAAAAGGATCGCTCGATTTAAGTGAAGCTGTTTGGACTCTGATCTTTTTCAGAAAGCGCTGAAAACTCGTAAAGCTTCACCTAGGATAAAAGCTGAGTCCACTTTTAAAGGTAGACACTGTAAACTTTTATCAAACTAATGCAAGTGTCCATTGAACAAGTGTTTATTCAAATTGTTCTTGAAAAGCGCTGAAAACTTTTAAAGCCTTATTGCTGTAAATGGATTTGGCTAAACTAGAAGAGGATAAACCAATTGATATTTATTATCTTTTAATCAATTTTACAACAAACGGTCAAGGATTTTGTGAATGTTTTTATTGTAATTTTCTTGGAACAACACATTTTCATGCATCTTTTAAACCATATGAACATATTTGCCCTCCTTATGAGGTAATAACTCACGACTTAGTTGAAAAAGTGTCAGAAATAGCAGAACAGATTAATCATCAGTTTCATCCAATTACTACTTTAAAAAATCTTTGTTTAAGTTTATCTAAAGTTTACCTTAAAGACACTAGGAGAGAAAAGCTCCTTTCAATTTTACCTTTGAGCTTAGTAGATGATATTTTATCTGAAGAAGATTTCATTAAAAAAACTAGGCGACTAAGCATAAACCATCTTCCTATTTTATTGAAACATCACATAGGAGAGCAAATTGTTTACTGTCTCTATGACTAGGTTTTATCTCGCATTTAAAGATAGTCAAACTGAAGAACTTTGCTCTTGTCATAATTGTACATATATGCTACATACTTTAGACATAGCAGATTTTTCTGCCAAATATATTACATTTAATCAGATTATAACAGAAACATGTGTATACAATGCGAATTTAGCTTTTAATGATTACACCAAAGTAAATCCTCGAGATATAGTAAATACACCTTCTTATTATCAGGCTCCTTTTTTTGATTTTCACTTTACAACTAGCATTTTTTTATTTTCCATAGTTCAGCATGAGGGCTATATTCCTATGAAAAAGTTGCGTAGTGAAGCTGAATTTTTTCCTTCATTGGGAGAAATATCAAAGTTATAGATTTTAGGCTTGCTTTCAATGCCTATAGATTATTCTACCCATCTAGTTGTGTTAGGATTAACAGCATTACCTAAGTCATCTTTTGACATACTTTCATTTCAAAGAGAGGTGGTGAATTCTTCTTCTTATAGAGGTTCTATAGTGTACTCTGAAAAAGATTACACTTTAAAATTTACTAAAAATAATTATTGTTATATATTTATAAAAAATAGTATCCCTCGTATTGTAACAATAAACGGACTGGGGAATTAATCTACCTGTTTTCTAAAGTTAGGATGGCTAGAATTTGGAAGAATTAAGGCTTTGGAAATGATGTAAACTAGTGGATCTAAAATGCCAAGCTGAATAAATGTGGAATCAAGACAAACAAGTTCAATTACAGTTCAGTAGATAAAAAGCTATCACTATATTGCCCAAAACGGTACAGATAAAACACTAGTCACAGGTCAGCACTAGATATATATATATTTCTAAGCTAAATCTAACTAGGCACACTTACCAAAACGGCTTAGATTTGGAGCAAGCTCTACAAACGGTCTGGTTCTGTTGGTGCTAAAGTTAAATCTGCCCCAAAAACACCAGCGGCCAATCAAATGTCCCGATTTGGTCACATGATGACACCGGTTTGGAACTAGTGTCAACAGCAACCAAACTAAATGGTAAAATACATAATTATACGGGACTGACATTGGCTTTATTATACACCACTGGTTAGCTATAACTTGGATTGATATTGTGGACGAAGATCATTGAGATTTAAGGGCTAAAACTGGGGAAAACTAAGGCAGATCGATGACGGACGCTGTCTGCGGTTCCGGGCATGGCGACCAGGGCGCCACCCGCGGCCGTCGCCGGAACTATGTGTTTCCCGCCACACTCTCCCCTCCTTAAACCTTTGCTCGTCCTCGAGCAACCCGTATACCTATTAACTCCGTAATTTCCGTAGTTCGAGTAAGTGTGGTACTTTCTAAAGAAAGTGGCGGTAAGACCCGTAAACCCTGACTAATGACTATTACCTGTACAATACATTATTATATTTATAACTGTGAATTACTGGATAGACTAAAACCTAAACTTTGCTGACAAGTGACTAGGCAATTATACATCGAAGTACTATAGGTACATAGACAGATGCTTTCACATGACTCTTCGGACATCCTTCCGTCGGTGCCTGGTGAAGATATTCTTTGTCCTCTATTCAATGGTTGTTCGCTCACCGGTCGTGGTGGTACGGTGGACCCTCCCCCTGTGTGGGGTCACCCCGCCGGGGCTGTCCGGCAGAGGTCCAGATGCCAAACATCGCGTCCAGGTATGGTCTTCTCCCTAGCTGAAACTGATATGATTAGGCTGCATGGACATGGTAACAAGTAATAATGATTAAATAGAATAAATATTATACATTTTACAAGAACAATGGGAAATATCACTAACTAGCTAATACATAAATAGTTGGCTAACTAACTACCATGAACTATAGTTTAACCTTGGTAGACTGGAGATCTATTACTTGAGAATACCTGTAATAACATACCTAAGTAGTATTTACCTGATAACCACATAAATAGTATTTACATAACACATGAATCTTATACAATATTTTACCTTACCATTAGACCAGAATAAGCATTATTTAACATTACAATTACCTGAATAAATATTACTTTACATTACAATTACCTGAATAAATACTACTTTACATTACAATTACCTGAATAAATACTACTTTACATTATGGTGACGTTACATTGTTAGACATTTTAGGAAATATGTAAGATCACCTGTTAATTGACACCATACACGAGTACTATAGAACAATACAATTGGTTTCTGTATATTATTATACATAGGTTTATATTTATCAACCTCAAGTGACCATTTCACTTTGGTCTAAGTTATCATATATAACCAGTTTATGCTTGAGGAGATACACTAATACAATATAACATCTCACAGTCTACCTGAAATATGTTGATGTTCAATATTAAATCTAGAACCTTTGGAATGATATATTAGGAATAGCGGGCAAGCCCGAGAAGCAGGCCTGGATGCCTGGGGTGGTCTTCCTTTTAGACCGTCGGGGTGGCCCCGTAATAGAAAAGGCACATACCTGTGTATGGTACCTACCTGACTAAAGTGCTGGAAGGTGGAGGATACCCAGTGACCGGTGGCTATAAAGATATGTACAAATATTTTGTAAGCATAGCTGTCCAATGCTAACAACAAGGAAGGCTTTTTAAGACGCCAAAAGAGATTCCTGCAGACACTATTTTTCCAAATGAGAAAGTCCTGGGTAGATTGACAGCCAGGGTGGTAGTCTAACTGGGTAGCAGGAAATCCCGTGATGGTGGACATGGGTAAACCGACAAGCACAACAATTAGAACCTATCTACAGTCCTTATAACGTGAGGAGTGACAATAAACTGGGCCAACATTTGATATCGTGGTGGAGCCGATGTTAATTTGGAAGGGAAACGCCGAAAAGCTTAAATCGATTGCTGATTGGATATATGAGTATGAAGAAGTGTCACTCTACGCCAAAGATAGGAACGCATACGCGTGGCAGAAACTAATTCCTGCGAAACGATTTGAGTGCCAGGCCCAGGCTATGCCTGCACTCCTGACACTCACGGTGAAAACCACCGACTTCGGATGCACCGTGGTCAAAGTAAGAGCGAGGTTCTGGGAGTGAGGGAATGGTTGAAAGGACAAGCCAGTCCACACAGATGTTGAAACATTGCTCACACCCGGAATGGAGGAGAGATCCCCGGAGGGCCCCATGGGCCCCCTCTTCAGGCTCAGGAACAGCCTCAACAACAACTTGCCGCTCCCTCTCCTTTTCTTCTCTCTCCTCCACCTCGCACTCCCATCGTAACCAGGGGTCCCTTTCTTCCTGGGCCGATGCAGTGTGGCTGGAATCATCCGCCTTATGGCGTTTGGCTTGGCGACGGCGCGCGTCACGGGCAGCCTCCTGCTCCGGAGTTTGGGTTCTCCGCAACCGGGCAAAGAACCCATTCCGGGACTTCAGGAGGCGTTCCGAATTTAGCATGGAGTAACTCCAACGCTCACACACTGGATCCTTCTCATCGTGGGCCTTCCACCCTAGGTAACAGAATGAACGCTGACACCCACGGCAGGGATAGGCATAGTGGTCGTACCGTTCTTGACATGTTGTTAGTTTCTTACGGCAGCACCTGCACTCACTGGAGCATTGACGCGACTCCCCTGCCCAGCAGATTGGGCACTTCCCAAAAATGTCACGCTCCCACACCATCTTCTTCCCTAAGAGAAAGGAAAACACAGAAGTTAACCCATTAGGATTCATTTATATCAGTGATTCAAAACTGTAAAAATTGGGTTTCATCACAAAAAGAGTACTATTAACGCCTTGCGCGAGTTTCGTAAAGTGGTGGAGTACTTTTAAGGACAGCCTCCACCCAGCGGGTATCCACGTCGCCCCGTACAGGCTCGCATTTATCAACGTGAACAACTCTCCGTCGTGCGCGGGGTCCTTCCCGTATCTCTACGTTCAGGGCTCCGATCGTCTCGGTGACAACAAAAGGGCCGGTCCAACCAAGTTGTAACTTCGGAGAGAGCCCTATTCTTCTAACTGGGTAGTATAGCCAGATGGCATCTCCCCGGTTGAACTTCTGCTCCTGGGAACCCCGGTCATAATACCTTTTCTGCCTAAGGTGGGCTGCCGTCAGATTTTCCCGGGTCAGTGCGTGGCTCCTGCGCATTCTTTCGGCAAGGAGTTCCACATAACGGGGATACCCCAGGCCTCCAGTCTCCCACTCGGGTGCGGCCTCCTGTAGATTGAAGGGGGCTCCACATTCCCGTCCTAGCATTAATTGGTTCGGTGTGTAACCAGTGGAGGCATGAACAGTACTGCGATAAGCCATTCCCATAAGGGGAAGATGTTCATCCCAATCGGTCTGTCTGTCATTTACCAACTGTCTGAGCATCCGCCCCACCTCTCTGTTCAATCTCTCCACTTGACCGTCTGTCTGGGGTCGGTAAGGGGAGGTGCGGATCTTGTCCGTTTTTAGTAGCTTAGAAAGCTCCCTGATAACATCTGATGTAAAATCTGGACCCTGGTCCGTCAGCAACTCGGCTGGGGTACCCAAGCGACAAACAATTGTCTCTAGAAAGGCCTCTGCTACTGTTGCAGCCCTCTGGTCAGGTAGTGGTAGAAATTCTGACCATTTCGAAAAGTAATCAGAGACAACCAAGATGACCGTATTATTATTAGTAGTCAACGGAAGTGTTCCGAGGATATCCATGGCCACTCTTTCCATGGGTGCCCCTGTGGCCATACTCTTTAAAGGAGATTTCCGGGTGCGGTTCTGGGCTTTCGCCCGGAAACATGAGTCACACCTTCGGCACCATTCAGCAACATCATGGCTCATGGTCCTCCAAAAATATTTTGACTGGCGAACTCGTTTCAGGGTCTTTTCCCTTCCCATGTGTCCTGCACTGGGATGGTCATGGAGAAGTGTGAGCAAAGCAGGCACTCTCGACCTTGGAAGCAATCTTTTCTCGGTATCTGAACCGTCTTCCCTCCATTTATAAGAGAGCAGTCCCTCTTTGTCTAAGCTAAGTCTCTCAAACTGGGCCGAGAGATACTTTATTTCCGGATCTTGCCCCGCAATTTCGTCATGGGTGGGCTTTACGTGGCCCCAGGACCGGACAACACTAAGGACAGGATCATCTTCCTGAGCCTTCCTCAGTTCTTCGCTGGTCCACCCTTCCGCAGAGCCTATGATCTTAGCTTCTGGCTCTGGTAGTTTCCGACGCCTCCGCCCCCTGCCCCTACGACCAACTGATTGTCGAGTAGAGACTGCCCGCAACCGTACGGTAGGTGGAGTGTCCACCGGTCCTTCACTTAACACTGACTCAGTGGTACAGTTTTCTAGCTTCTCCTTCCGGTTGCCTTTTGGTGATGGCCTTCGCTTAGCGTGGCGACTGTGACCAGGCGAGGAAAAGGGTGGGCTTGACCTACTACGTCCCTTTCTCTTAGTGGGTGCTGGATCTTCATGCTCCCTACCACACTGGGCACATGGAAAAGGGCACGGGATCCTGGATAAGGCATCGGCATTTCCATGTAAAATCCCTGGCCTGTGCTCGATATAATATTGAAATGGCGCAAGTCTCTCTAGCCAACGAGCTAACTGTCCCTCTGGGTCTTTCTTTTGGAGGAGCCATCGCAAAGCTGCGTGATCGGTTCTCACAAGGAACTGTTTACCATAGAGATAGTGGCGATACTTCTCCACAAACTCTACCACCGCGAGTAACTCCCGACGTGTAACACAGTAATTGCGTTCGGTCGGGGACAAAACCCTACTACCATAGGAGATAACGCGCTCCTCCCCCTCCTGTTTCTGTGAGAGAACACCCCCTATGCCACAGTTGCTCGCGTCTGTGTCAAGGACATAAAGCCCTTCTACTTGGGAATAACCGAGGATAGGGGCTGCAATGAGAAGAGCTTTGAGCAGCTTAAAAGCCTTCTCTTCTTCAGCATCCCACTTGAAGGTGGCCTCAGGCCCTGTTAAGTTGTGTAGGGGCGCAGCCACAGTCCCATAGTCACGGATAAATTTCCGATAGTAACCGGTTAATCCGACAAATGCTCGTATTTCCTTTTTATTTTTGGGGGTGGGCCAGTCGGCTACCTTTTCAACTTTCTCATGATTGGTCTTAATACCCTTAGCTGACACGACATGCCCCAGGAAAGCTACTTCCTTCTTAAACATGTGGCACTTTTTGGGTTTCAGCTTCAGCCCAGCTTCGCGAAGCCGATCAAAGACAGTTTTCAACCGATCACAGAGCGTGTTAAATGATGTACCAAAGACAATAATGTCATCCAGATATAGGAGAACCCCATTGCCTCTTTCCTCTCTCAGAACATGTTCCATCAATCTCTCGAAAGTGGACGGGGCATTGCATAGCCCAAAGGGCATAGCCGTCCACTCGTACAGTCCCATGGGTGTTGCAAAAGCGGTCTTGGGCTGATCCTCAGCTCTCATTCGCACTTGCCAATAACCACTGGCAAGGTCAAGCGTGGCGAACCACGAATTTCCGCCCAAGCGTGCCAAACAATCATCTATGTTTGGAAGGGGATATGCGTCCTTCTCGGTTACGGCATTTAACTGCCGATAGTCTACACAAAATCGGTGACTGCCGTCTTTCTTACGAACCATAACAATAGGAGCAGACCAAGCACTGTCTGACGGCCTAATAATGCCTTGTTCTAGCATCTTTGACATTTCGTCCCTCACTACACTCTCCATGTGGATGGGGAGCCTGCGCGGGGGAATCTTAATAGGCCGGGCTTCTCCCGTTTTGATCTCATGTTCTACCAGTTTAGTGTGACCTGGTGGTTCCCCAGAGCAGACAAAAACATCTCGGTATTTCAGCAACAGGTTTTTTACTTCCTCACCCTGTTCTGGAGTCAGACCTGACACCGTGGTCTCATGCAACTTAAGCATTTCTCCACTTAACTCGTGGGCAGGTAAAATTTCCTTCTGCGTGATGGCTGCCCTGCGGAAATTGAAGGTTTCTAGTGGTACTATTTCGGTCTCATCTACCTCGGTAAGCCAAGCTAGCTGTTCACCCTCTTGTATCTCTATCTCTAGGGAGGAGTTGTTGGCTAGATGGATGGGGATTTGGCTCCCCGAGGTGGTCACCACCGCCTCAGTTACTCTTTCCTCCTTCCCTAGGGATGGAGTAATAAGCCCTTTCTCAAATTCTGCCCTTTCTAGTAAAACGCCTCCCACTGTAGTTTCATGGAAGGGTGGCAGCGTGCAGCTGTTACCTGCATAAAGGGCCAAAGTGGCACTCCCACTTACATTTTGCATAGGGAGGCCACTTCCTGGGGTTTCCTCTCCTGGCAATCTCACATCTTCATCTCGCCAACTCCACTCCCAGCGGTTCTTTCGAACAAAATCAAGACCAAGGACAAGCTCATAACCCAAGTTTGAGATGTAGAACCTATGAGTTGCATCCCCCAACTTTGTAAGTAGCCGGAGCTCGACTGAATTGTCGGTATCAACTGATGTACCGTTAATGGCAAGAACCCGAATATCGGCTCTCTGCATCTTTAAATCTACACCCTGCTGGCGGAGACGTGAGACTAGTTCCTTTCCTACAAACGACTTTTCTGCCCCTGTATCTAAGAGAGCTGCCACTTGCTCCTTTGATGTATTTGTCTGAATTCCCACTAGGACACGCATCTCTTGTGGTGGTGAGGACGGTGCCTTTGGACCAGCCACCCGCGCCGTTATCGGCTTGGGAACCGTAGTCAGTGGTACAGGGCTAGGTGCCCGATCAAGAGGGGTTCGATGGCTTGGGTGGGGACTATCTCTTCTCCCTGGGGGTGCCCAATTTCTTTTCTCATGGGGTGATACTGATCTTCCCCTGGCTGGTGATGCTGACCTAGATCGGGGACAGTCCCGTTTTTTATGGCTCCGGTCTCCACATTCAAAGCACCCAGAGCTTCTACCTCTACCAGGGCTGGGGGAACGGGGACACTCCCTTTTGTAATGGCCTGATCCACCACAATTGTAGCAATTATAATGCTTCGGACTTGGGCTACGTCCGCGGGGACAACTTCTCTTCCAGTGCCCTGGGTCACCACAGTTATGACAACCTGTCTTGCTAGAACGGTCTTTTTGTACCTCTTCTAACTGAGCCGTAAGATTTGCCACTCTTTCTTCCAGTACCCTTTGGCTGGTGTTCGCAACGGGACTGGTACCCCGGAATCTAACCTTTGAGATGGTACTTTTTGACTCATCACCTGGCCATGCCTCCTCATATGCAGCTGCTTCTACAGCTAGTTTAAGCGTTGCAGGTTGAGCATTATAGACGGCTTTGCCGAGATCTGAAGAGCCCAAAGCCTGCATAAATCTTTCAATGGCCATGACTTCGGCTGCCTCAGGGGGAAAGTCAGG
Organism: Acholoe squamosa; assembly: GCA_949317995.1. Lineage (NCBI taxonomy): Eukaryota > Metazoa > Annelida > Polychaeta > Phyllodocida > Polynoidae > Acholoe > Acholoe squamosa. The sequence goes on from OX439050.1 coordinate 46,175,773, forward strand.
ATATGCCAACTTAACCAGGTATCGAATGTCCTGGCCAAGTGCTGCTAATGACTCTGACTCTTTCCTTTTACGACTCTTCAAAGCTGCACGGTGCACTGCGGCTTGTTGCTGTGCTCCGAAGCGGCCCTGGAGGGCACGATCCAACTTCTTAAAAGAAGATGTTACCTTGGAACTACCCCCATCAATGAATCTTTGGGCCTCGCCTGTTAATTGAACCAATAGGACATCCAGCTCTTCCTCTTTATCCCAATCATTCAGTCTTGATAAGCGGAGAAAGTAATTTTTATATTCCTCCCACGGTGCTGCACCGTCATACGACCTGGGCTTTACTTGGTTTCGCCTTCGCGTAGGAATGGTGGTGACACCTTGATTGTGTGGGGGTGGACCGCTGTGCCGAGGACGGCCCTGATGGCGGTTATCTTGATCTCCACTCCCACTTGCTGCCCTTCGAGGGGTTTGGTCACTATCTGAGGAGCTGGGGGAGGAAGAACGTCTCCCTCTGTCATCATCACAACAGCGGAGGGATGTCGGTTGGGATCCATAAAAGTCTACCTGGGTCCCCCTAGGATTTTGATCATTTTGGCAAGAAGAACTACCTGAGGTATGAGGTATAATGGGTGCTGTTGGTGGGGGTCGGTTTGAGTTATGAGACATAGCAGGTGCTGTTGGTAGGAGTCGGTTTAAGTTGTGCCTCCCGCTAGGGTTATGATTATCTAATGAGCTAGATTTGGGGTGTGAAGTATTAGTCCTCGGGGTCTTCCTATAATAAGGGGGGCGGCTTTTACCGTTACCACTACAGGAGCTTTCCCGTTCTGAGGAGCTCGAGGATGACGATCTTTTCCCCTTATCATCATCACGACAACGTTGAGCCATCCCACGCTGTCGGCGCTGGCTCGAATTATTCGGTTTTGGCATTTTTGGCTGTACATGAGGGTAGTCATTTCTACTACCACTGGGACGGTATACCCCCGAGTTCACATTACCAAAACCCACTGGACTAGGGGTAAACTCATTTACCTGTTGTCCCTGTCCTGCATTATGAGTGAGCTGTTGCGTCATAAGTTGTGTCAATTGGCTAACCTGTCCCCCAAGGGTCTCGGCCAAAAGCCGTACTGCCTCAAGCACCTCCTGGTTGGATTGAGAGGTGTTACTCATTTTAGTACTGCGGCGAGAACGGTGACTAGCCGTAGACTCTGCGTCTGACCCAGAGTGAACCCGAGATTGGGCAGCGGCCTCAGCCGTACGGTCAGAGGTCAAAGGCATCCCCTGTCTATACCGATTGGTTGAAGGGTGCCTTGGCAGCCCATGGGACTGATACTCTTTTGGAGGTGATCGCACATTGTCTGTCGGGGAATAATCCCGATGATAGTATTCGCTAGAGCGATGTATGGGTTGGGCAGCGGCGTCAACCGTATGCTCAGAGGGAACAGTTGTCCTCTGTCTACGCCTATTTGTTGGCGATGAGGTGTGCGTCAGACGCCCATAGGGCTGATAGTCTGTTAGGGGTGACTGTACCTCGTCTGTTGGGGAATAGCCCCAGTTATCATATTCGCTAGAGCGGTTTGTGGTTGGAGGACGCTGCTCACTGACAGCCCTTTCATCACCTACGACTAGTCCCCTTTGGGAGTCGTATGGGTGACCCTCACAGTAGTCATACCAATTTGCATTCATGGTGGATGCCTCTTGGCTACTTGTTCTAGGGATGTGGCCCGGTGAGCGGAAGGTTACGGCCGAATCACCTCGATCATACCCTGTATCACCTGATACTGTGGTGCAGGTGGAGGCTGTTCGTACATCTCTTCTAGGGTCACCTTGTATGGGGTTTCCACCTCTATTGGTGTGGTCCGATCTTACATCCCTATTTCTCTCAAAATATCTCTCCCGACACTCTGGGCTTGATGTACGGGAGGAGTCCCGACTACCGCCACTGTTCGGCATTTTTCTGGCTATCTCTACCGGGTCAGGAGGGATGGAGGATTGTGGGAGATCACAAGTCAAAACTCCAGGACAATGATCCTGTTGCTAAGCAATCTGATATTTTTTTTTTTTTTTCAACAATCAATACACAGCAATATATAGTGTAACTACCAATATACTGTAGCTTTACTTCCTCTCTCCCTCGTACTTCTAGGGGCCTACTAAATACTGTAGACCCTTTGCTGATTTCCTCTTGGCCTTGTTACTATGATATTCTGCAATATAATCACATGGCAACAATGTGGGAAGGGCCAGGACAATAGTTGGGGCGAGCTCTTCGACCTTTGTCGTATTGCGGTTTGTATAAACCGGAAATAATTATGTGAACAATGCAAATGTGTCGCTTACGCGAGAGTAGAATCACTGACAATTTCTTGTTAGTGGCTATAAAGTACAGCAAATGTGTCGCTTACGCGCAGAGTAGACTCACCAACAATTCCTTGTTAGTGGCTATAAAGTATAAACAAATGTGTCGCTTATGCGCGGAGTGGACTCACCAACAATTTCTTGTTAGCGGCTATAAAGTACAAACAAATGTCGCCTACGCGCAGAGTAAACTCACCAACAATTTCTTGTTAGCGCCTATGACGTGCACACAATTTAAGTGTTATCACCGGCAATTGCAAGTGGCAATAATTTGTACAATGTTAGACAATTTGCGCTTGTGCGTAAAATGGTATCACCAGCAATATTTATTGCTAGTGAGTATTTCTTCACACATATATCTTAAGACATTTTGCAGAAATTTTCAAAACAAGTTTGGCAAGTACAGTTTCAATACAGGGTAATCACATGGTAGACAAGCAAGACAATAGCTACCAAGTGTTATGCCTAGCCTAACTACATTCTGACCTGTGACCCTATGGAACTAAGAGGATCAATGATCCAGACCAACTTCAATATTTGCCTATGGGTACCAGCCAATTCCTGTAATAAAATTATTAGATTAGTCAATGGTTATTTTATCTGTAGTTATCAACGGATGTCAGCTCCAAATAACTACTCACTAGCAGCAAATATCAATGCTAGCTCAAAATATCTACTTACTGACAATATATGAATTGTAGATCTAGAATGGAAATAATAATTTCCAATTACTACTATTCGGTGATATTAAATTCTACATGTCAGCTCCAGATTTATTTACTCACTGACAATTTGGTATTGCTCTTGCACATTATACAAGTCAATAGATAAATACGATGTACAGGCTGGGTACCACGGTACTTATTGGTGATAGCAATGACAGAACTGGACAGACAACAAGTTGAGTTGAGTTTGGGGAAGCAAGGGTTAATCAATGGTTTCACTCCTTGCCACCAAAACCAACTTTCAGGGTAGGTGTAAGAGCATCCCACTTTGACTTTATTCTGGCATTGATAGCCTTCCAGTTCAAACTCCAACTATGAAACCCTACATATTGAGAATGCCAGAGGATATGGAGACAGACTCCCAACTTTGACAAAATGATGAAACTTTACGGGCGTACCGGTATTTAGAATTAAACAGTGCTACTACTCTCGCTAAAGTGGAGTGCCAATTCAACCTCTCCGACTGCAGATTTCCCTCCCAAACTTTGGGATCTGCTTACTCAGTCATACTGGGACATGTTGGGGTACTTTTGAATGGTTCTGGGAGTGTTTTTGAAGTCGAAATTACGTGTACAAAGCTGGCGAATGGCTGACGGAAATTTGAATACAAAAACGTCACTTTTACCTTAGATTAGAGGGGCTAAACAGTGGTACTGAATGCTGAGAGTATAGTGAGTCTAGGGTGGGGGGTGGATCAGCTGACTGCCCACCACCACCCAGACGGTGTGACCCACTTTCAGTTTCAGACTGTCTGGCTTTTTGTCAATCACAATAACACAACTCTCTCCAGATACAGATGAAAATCTTTGACCAACCAACAATATAAGACAGCAGAATAATTTATGACTGAGTAGATCTAGACCTATATAGTCCAAATAACAGTCTGTCACAGACTGAAAAAAAACGATTTTGATCACCCAGTTTCCATGTTACTTTTGACAATATTCTAACAGCTTGTGCGACCTTTGAAAACACTCTAAATCACTATCAAGACCCCATACAACAAGTAGACAATAAATTCAGGCCAATATGCAGGTATTCTAGGTGTGAATCAAGCTGATGTTTGAGATTAAAAGTGAACGAAAGTGACGGCCGTTTTCAGCGAAGAATTCGCGTCACTTTGACAATACTTTGACACTATCTACGGCCCTTCTAACTCGTCCAACTTCCTCCAGTTGATGCCTCACTAATACCAAAGGCCCTTTACTAAATATACGAACAATTCTAGCAGTTTGGGGTTGATGTAGAGACTGACAAAATTTACAGACGTACCGGTATTTGATTTCCGAGTTTGCACTCGTGAACGTATGGTCCCAGAACGATCCCTTTCACTCCGTATTTCAAATCCAAACTTTGGGAACTTTTAGACTGATATATCTAAGACATGTTGGAGAACTTTGGGAGCTGTTCTGAAATGATGTAAAAGGTCGCCCTACGGCTGACGGAAATTTGAATACAAAAACGTCACTTTTACCTTTGGTTTCGCGTAACTTTGGCAATATTTTAACACCCTCCACGGTATCTCAAACATGCCCAAAGTGCCCACAATTGATGTCTGACTAATACCAAAGGGTATAGCCTAAAACATGAGGTTTAGATTCTGTGTAGAACAGCGGCAAAACCGAGATATAGTAGAATATAGCGGACGTACCGGTAGTAGATTTTTGAAGTTGATATTCGAGTTTGGACTCGTCAATAAGTCAACAGAATACACTCCCCTACTCTGTATTTTCGGTTTACACCGTACCCATATCACCAGAGATATACAGACAACATTTCTGACCAGTTTAGGGTTGATTTGACAAGGGAAACAATGGTAGAATTGATGTAAACTGACGACGACAGGGAGACTGAATTCCGACGTAAAAACGTCACTTTTGCCCTTTTGTTTCAGTTCCAAAAGACACTTTTAGACTCGGATTTCTGTACAATATTTGTGCAGACCTCAATCAGACTACGTACCTGACATATTTGAGCAGTTTAAGGATAGATTCTGTGTAATAACAACAACTTTCACTTTTGATTTCGGATCAGACTTTGGAGGCAAAAATCTGTGCACGAAGTCGGCGAACGGCCGACGGAAATTCGAGTACAAAAACGTCACTTTTGTGTTTGGTTTCGCGTAACTTTGGCAATATTTTAACAAGACACACGGCCCCTGTCGGCCCTTCAGACCACCTCCAAATGCTAGATTTTCGTTTCCCTACTCACCCCAGATGTTAAGACAACACATGTGAATTATCTGTGGGTAGTTTGGGCCAGGATTCGAGTGGAACTTTGGATATTGTACACCTGTCCAATTAGTTGAAAGTGACGCTCACCTTTGGCAATAAATCCACGTAACTATTACAATATTTTGAACAACTCCTACGGCCTTTCTGACGCTTCTAAACTATCAGAAACTGATGCCCTAATATATCCAAGTTTCCCCACAATAAATATACGACAAATTTTAGAAGGTTTGGAATTATTTTGACAACTTGTCCGGCCTTTGAAGCGTACCGGTAGTAGATTTTTTTAAGTTTGAAAGTGGGCGGGGTCGCCAATCAACGAAAAAAAAAAAATGACGTCGATCGGGATTTTGGCCACTTCTGACACCAGTGTAACAATAAACGGACTGGGGAATTAATCTACCTGTTTTCTAAAGTTAGGATGGCTAGAATTTGGAAGAATTAAGGCTTTGGAAATGATGTAAACTAGTGGATCTAAAATGCCAAGCTGAATAAATGTGGAATCAAGACAAACAAGTTCAATTACAGTTCAGTAGATAAAAAGCTATCACTATATTGCCCAAAACGGTACAGATAAAACACTAGTCACAGGTCAGCACTAGATATATATATATTTCTAAGCTAAATCTAACTAGGCACACTTACCAAAACGGCTTAGATTTGGAGCAAGCTCTACAAACGGTCTGGTTCTGTTGGTGCTAAAGTTAAATCTGCCCCAAAAACACCAGCGGCCAATCAAATGTCCCGATTTGGTCACATGATGACACCGGTTTGGAACTAGTGTCAACAGCAACCAAACTAAATGGTAAAATACATAATTATACGGGACTGACATTGGCTTTATTATACACCACTGGTTAGCTATAACTTGGATTGATATTGTGGACGAAGATCATTGAGATTTAAGGGCTAAAACTGGGGAAAACTAAGGCAGATCGATGACGGACGCTGTCTGCGGTTCCGGGCATGGCGACCAGGGCGCCACCCGCGGCCGTCGCCGGAACTATGTGTTTCCCGCCACAGTATTTTATCTAAGATAGAAGACTTTATTTATTCCTCATGCATTAATTTTTTTGAAAAATACAGCAAAGATAATATAATTCAATACAGTTTAGACATTGTAAATATTCAAATATCTTTTACTATAATTAAAGAAGGAATTAAATTTCATGATTTTTGCTTTAAAATAGTGTCAAGTTTAGAAAAGGGCTATAGCATAGAAGTTAAAGAATCGAATTCATATGAGTCAATATGGTTGGAAATAAACCATAACTTATTAAACTCAAAGCAATCTTTTGATGCTATTAGGTTTTCTTCTCTTAGAATAAAAAATAAAGGAACAACTTTTTCTTTTACTCACACTTTTACTGGAAGTTGTATACTTAAAGATATAAATCAATTTCTGTTTTTATGCAATCTTGTTGAGAAAGTTATATGAAGCTAAGGTTCTCTGTAAACTATATTTTAATAATAAATTAATTCATGGCTTCTGTCATAGATAATTTATTAAGGGTGATACTGGTTTATTTATTAGAGGATACTCCTAGCAATACAGAATATTGGGACAGGGTTCATTTATGTGAAGAACATAACTTAAATTTTGCTTTGCATCACCTATATAAAAAGTATCATCACAACAAAGAATCTTACATAGATCCTTTAATTCAGGAAACTAAATCGTCTCTTCATTCTTACATTAAAAAAAATAAAAAAATTAGACAATTTTATGAGGTTTTATGCGGAGAAAATAATGGTATAATAAAAGATATAACTTCTTCAGAAAGTATTTTGATAAAAGGTTTGGTTGAAATTCTCCAAATAAATATCATTTTTTATTACAGCCACGATAAATCTTCAGAATACAGAAGCTCAAAACAGAGTTTAAAACCAGGGAAAGGACTTTCATTGTATTTCAACTTTTTTACTTCATTAGTAGAAAAAGTAAATGATGAATTGTATCATATGCCTTCTTTAGAAAAATTGTCAGATTCAGCTTTAAGTTCTTTTAATTCTTGTAAAAAAGAGAGCATCACGTCCACTTCTCAATTAAAATTAAAAGACAAAAATAAAAGCCGGTCTAACATTAAACAGCGACCATCCTCTTCAGAGCAAAACAGTTCTACAGAAAGTGAGAGTGACAATGACCCAGTAAAAAAAAAAGATCACCCTGCTTTCATTCAATCACAGCAAAAATTACTAGGTATTTTACATAAAGATTTAGAAGAAAGTGACAGTAATGAAGAAGATATAAAAGGAACACATTCTCTTCCAAAAAGAAAGAAAGTTAGCAAAACTTTATCAGACAGCAATGATGATTTAAGTGAGGAAGAAATTACTGATTTTAAAAATAAAGTTCAAAATAAAAAGATAAAAATTCCTTTATCAGTAAGCCATCAGGTAAAAGAACTATCTGAATTTAATCCAACATCTACTTTATTTGAACCACAAACAGATACTTGCAGAGCAAATTTGGAAAGCACTATAGCTATATGCGATAGAATAAAGAGTCACGCAGAAGTATTTTTAAGGAATATTTTACCAGATAATATAAACAGATGTGCATGTTGTTTTTTACATTGCACACCTCCTTTAATTAAAGGTACTAAAGGACGAAGAGGACCTAAAAGTAAAATCAAGTAGCAGTTAAAAAACTTTTCATCTTTAAAATCTTATGGATATTGATGATATTTTACGTTTCATTGATAAAAAAAAACTTAATGAAAAAATATTTCAATGTAATTTAAACACAAAAAAATATTTAAAAAAAAAAGAGAAAGTAACTTGTAAAGTGTTCCCCAATAACCATCTCCCGAATTGTATAGAAGAAAGCATCATTTTATGCGATAAAATAAAAGACTAACCATGGATAGTTTTATAGAAATAGATTTAGATAGTTCTTTGTTGTATGAAAGATGTCACTATTTTAAAAGCTATCAATCTTTTTATGGTAAACAAAGGAAAGAGCTTAGCTTAGAAATACCTGCTATAAAATATATGAATATTTCTGAATGCTCCTATTTAATGATGACCTTATCAGAAGAAGATGAATTATGTCACATTCTTTTAAATGATATTAGAGATATCAAAAGTATTGTTTTTTTTGCAATTTTTTTTCAAAGTGATTTCTTGTATGAATATATAAAAAGTCGGTGTATAAATAACGTGGAAGAAGTTCCTTGCGTTATAAAAATGGCTATTTTCTTTATGGGAGAATTTCACAAGTTTTCTTTAGAAATGATTTGGTTTGCGGCTGATTTTTTAAGAGTACCTCGAGTATATGAAATCCTTGAATGTATGAAAGACTCTGAGGATAATTATAGCGAAACTACTGCATTAACTATGACTATTAGGAAAAGGAAATTTACTCAATATAAACATGTGAAAAAACTTAAAAAAAAGATGAAAATAGCCAATATGATATATAACAATTGCCTGAGATTTTTAACTTATTGTTGTGCATCTTGTGGAAGATTTCACAAAGCAGACAGGACAAACAGAAAAAGAGCATTATCTAAAATAACATATATGCAATGTTGTGGGAGCCCAAGTAAAACAAGATGTCTCGAATTTTTACAATATTTTTCCTCTTATGTTGAAAACCAAAGGGTTGCGAGATGTAAAAACTGTTTTATTCCTTGGTTTGATGGAAAACCTACTTGCACCCCTCTTTATGCTAAGTTTCAAAACAAAAAATATACTGAAATACGTAGAAATCTGATATTAGATAGGATAGATTTCTTTTGTAAACCACTTAATGAAATAAGATAAAAGATTTTTTCTTCTTATCTTTGTTGTAAAGTTGGTTTAATTTTAGTTGATATTTGTAAAGTATAACAAGTACATGTAAAATTAAAGGTTTTTTAGTTATTATAGAGGTATAGATAAATTAGAATTTAGTTTGTACAGCTCCATTAAAACAGCTTTGATAAACAATATAAAAATAAATAAGTTAGGATACAAGTTCTCATGGTAGAAAGGGTTAAGGTAATATAATCATTTGTTAAGCATTTTATCATATTTAAACTTGTATTTATCTATGTAACTATGTTGCTTGATGTGAACATAGAGCTGCTTAAAGAAAGAGTAGAGTACATTTCATGTTTGTCCTCTTTTAACAATGTTACTTCAAATATGCAGAAATTTAAAATTTGCTTAAATGTGAGCATACCAAATCAAATGTTTATGAGTGCCAAAGAATGTTCTAACATATTTTCTGTTTTATCTGACGAATTCATTGACATATCAAACATTAAAACAGAAGCTCTTGTATATTTTTCTCATTATTTCCAATGTTATTTTATGTTCTCAGAAATCAAAAATATGATAATACAAGAGGAAATTAAAGCTGCTAGAGTTTTAATCACATCCAGTATCTTATTAGGAGAGAATCATTCTTTTACTAAAGAAATATGTAAATTTATAAGTGATCTTGTTGGTTACAATGAAGAAGCAATATTTCATCTCATAAAAAATAAAAATAAACGTAAAGGCACAAGACAGTATGCCTCTTCAAGGCTTCAAAGTAAAATAAAAGAAAAAGTGAGAGAAAAACGTTTATTTTACAGTAATGTGTATTTGGGATGTGCTTTATGTAGAAGGCTAGTTCTTGTAAGCAAAAAACATGAAAGTAATATAGAATACACAATATGTTGTGGCAAACCTATTCATAAGCATTGCTACGCAAGTGTGGTTCATTGTCATTTAAAATATACCAAAAATGATGGTGAAGTAGTTGTGATTAATTTAGAAATCAATTGTCCATTTTGTCACATGAAATGGTTTAATGGGAATCCTGTTTGTGATGCTATGTTTCTGAAATGGAACCAAAGAGAAAATTTTACTTACCTGGTGAAATACACCACAGATCATTTAGCTCTATGTTTAAATGAGTATGAAACTAGCATAAATCGTCACATAAAAAACAAGTTAATGTAAACCAAAATGAGATTAAAAATAAATGAAGCTTATGGGTAAACAAAAAATGGCTCACTCAGATGACTTTTATGTTACTCTACCTTCTAATACTATTCATTCATCTCGGATTAATAAAACAAGTCATTTTTTTGTAGAAATTCCTGGAAAATTTCATTTAGAAGGTCATTGGGAGGTGGCCATAGTAGAAATAAACCTTCCTGTATCCTGGTACAATATTCCACAGGATCCTCCACAAGATCGAACTTTTGCTATTTACAGAAAAGAAATGGGGGTCAATGATGAATTACATGTATTAGAAGAAGGAGAAATAGACACTGTTAGAACAGACATGAGCTTTCACACTAAAATGATGCCATATGAAAATTATGGTAATATAGAGAATTATATAGATGTAATGAATAAGTTAATGAAATCAATAGAGTTAGCTGAAAAAAATTTAGATTTTTTTCATTTGGCTAGAGAGCCTTACATTAGTATAGAAAAAGAAAATTTAAAGCCTGTTTTACATGTAGCAAGGGGAGATACTGTGTGGATGCCTTCCTCTTTGTCTGATATTCTTTGCTTAACAAATGCAGAAGGAGGTATTAAAGATGAAACTGATTCAAAAGTAACAGGTTACTATGGTCTTCCTTTAGAATCCATAGATGATTATAATAATTTATTATTTCAAAAAAAAATACATAAACATTATGCTTCTTATAAAGCAACAGGAGTACCTTCTTTAAGTTCTCGTTCTTCAAATATTTATTTATATACCAATATAGTTTCTAATGAAGTTGTTGGAAATGTTCAAGTTCCTCTTTTAAGAGTTATAAGATGTAATGGCTTGTTTGGAGAAGATTTTAAAATGATATTTACTTCTCCCTATTATAAAAAAGTTAAAATGTCTGAGATACACGAAATAGAAATAGAAATAGTTGATGACCAAGGAAAACTTATAAAATTTGAGTATGGCAAAGTATTTGTAGTACTTCACTTTCGCCGTTGTAAACTCAGATAATGAATCGAAGAAATGGTTTCAGGAATATTGCAATAGAATATAATTTGGTCCCTAAAATATATAATCATGACTTAGAATTTTTTTTAAGATATATATCAAACAGAGTTACATCTAAAATAAAAAAGTGGATGTTAAAGCATGGTGGAGTTAAGTTCCAATTAGGTCTTAATACATTTTTAGCCAAATATAAAATAGAAACTAACCAACATTTTGAAATAAAACCTTGGTTTCAAAGTCCAGTAGCTGTAATTCTAAATGTAAAATCTATAGAAGAAAAAGTTTATGAAGCCATCAGAATCATTTCTGCTTTTTTTGATTCTTTTATTCAACTAGGATCTGGATGGTTTTTAAAAGAAATTATATGTTTGCGAATTTCTATTTATAGATATAATCCTTTGGGAGGCTATAAGCCTTCTGATATAGACAGTATTTTGTTTAAGAAAAGATCATTGCTTAATATTAAAGGAGCAGGAAATAAATGTTTTCTTTTTAGCATATTAGCTGCCTTGTTTAAAAGTAAAACAAATGCAAACAGAGCAAGCACTTATTTACCTTACTTGCAAAGTTTAAATATATCTTGTCTTTCTTTTCCTGTAAAACTTGGTCAAATAGCTAAATTTGAAGAAAAAAACCACATAACTGTAAATGTTTTTGGTATATTTAAAAATAAAAATGAAAATTATCATCCATATCCTATGTATATTTCTACTAATTTTAATGAAGAAAAACATTTAAATCATGTTAACCTTTTACTATATCGGGAACATTATTGGCTTATAAGAGACATGAGTAAGTTTGTTAGACCCTTTTTTTTATAAGAAAACAAGATATTATTGTCATAAATGTTTAACTTCTTTTTTAAAAAAAAATGATCTCCTTTTTCATACCCAAAAAACCTGTGACAATAATAGCTTCTTTGGTCAATCATATATAATGCCCATAAAAGGAAGCAAAGTTGAATACAAAGATTATTCTAAACAAATTAAAAACCCTTTTATCATATATGCAGACTTTGAAACATTTAATCAAAAATTAAAAGTGCCCGTTAAAAGGGGAAATACCACAATAAAAACTAGACAAAAATTAAATGCTATAGGTGCAGTTTTAATTTCAAAGTATGAGAAATATTCACAGACACCATTTTTATATATAGGACGTTATGTTTTAAAAAAATTTGTGAATTACTTATATCAAAAAAGAGCAGAGATATCTCATATTTTAGATAAAAATAGGAAGCCGATTTTTTTAACAATGGAAGACATAGGCAGAATTCATGAACAAACAGAATGTTATTTGTGTCATGTTTCATTTAAAAATAAAAAAATTAAAAAAGTATTGGACCATGCCCATATAGGTCGAGAAGGAAAGGGGCGAGATGTTAACTATGCTTGCAATAGATGTAATTTAAGCCATTCTTCTCTTAGAATGGACACATTGAAAATACCAATTGTTATGCATAATGCTATGAATTTTGATTTACATTTTATAGTAAAAAAGCTCTATAAATATATTCAAAATGATGATATAAGAGTTCTTCCTAGATTTTCTGAAAAATTTTTAACTTTACAATTTGAAAATTTTTACTTTTTAGATTCATTCCAATTTTTATCTGCCTCTTTGTCACACTTGGCAGATCTTTTAGCTGCTAATAATGTAGATAATTTCATAGAAACCAAAAAAAACTTAACCAAAAAGGAATTATTACCTTATGTAATAAAAAAGGGAATTATGTGTTATGATTACATAGATTCATGGGAAAAATTAAAAGAAAAAAATCTACCTGTTAGATCCCATTTCTATAATAAGCTAACTAAAGAAAATATATCTAAAGAAGCTTACACTCATGCTAAAACAATGTTTAATTTGTTGAATTGTAAATCTTTAGGAAGCTATTTAAAAGAATACCTTAAAATTGATGTTTTACTATTATGCGATGTATTTGAATCTTTTAGAGAAAGAAGTTTAGAAAATTATGGTTTAGATCCTGCGAAATTCCTTACTGCTCCATCTCTTAGTTATCAGGCTATGTTAAAACACACAAAGAAACAGCTTGATCTTTTAGATGATATAGATAAACATAACTTTATTGAAAAAGGTATACGCGGAGGTATTACAAACGTTGTACAACGATATGTTAAAGTAAAAAACGATTCCCAACATTTGGTTTATTATGATTGTAATAATCTTTATGGCCATGCTATGTGTCAAGAACTTCCCACTCATGATTTTGTTTGGTTACCGTCTTCTAGTTATTCTAAGTTTAATGTATTAGAAGTAGCTAACAACAGTGATGAAGGCTATATATTAGAAGTTACTTTATTGTATCCAAAGCATTTACATTTTTTGCATGATGATTTTCCACTGGCTCCAGAAAAAAAAGAGATATTTCATGATGAGTTATCTCCATATGCTAAAGATTTATTACATAAATTAAATATTAAATACAAAAAAAGTGGGAATAAGCTAATATGTGATTTAAGAGAGAAAAAAAATTATGTTGTTCACTATAAGAATTTAAAACTATACCTTAAATTAGGGATGAAAATAGTTAAAATACATAAAATTCTATCTTTTAAACAATCTGCTTGGATGAAAAAATATATTGACTTTAATAACACTAAACGGAGAGAATCAACTTCTTCTTTCGATAAAGCATTTTTTAAGTTAATGACTAATTCATGTTTTGGAAAATGCATGGAAAATGTTAAAAAAAGGAAAAATTTAACCCTTACTTCATGTAAAATTAAATGTAAAAAACTTATTCGAAAACCTACTTTTCATTCCTTGTATTTTTTAGACAAAGATTATGTAGGAATACAAAATGTTAAAGAACAAGTATATTTGGACAAGCCGATATATCTTGGATTTACTATATTAGAATTATCTAAAATGCACATGTTTTGGTTCCATTATAAGGTAATGTTACCTACTTTTTCTTTATCTGTTATTAACTTGTTATATTCAGACACAGATTCATTCATATATTTTATAGAAGATGAACATTTTATTGAAAAGCTGAAAAGTATAAAAGAATATTTTGATTTTTCAAATCTTAAACTAGATCACCCCTTGCACTGTACTGAGAATTGTAGAGTATTAGGAAAATTTAAGGATGAAAGTGAGGGGAAAAAAATAAAAGAATTCATTGGTTTACGTCCTAAGATGTATTCTATTTTATTTGAATCAAATAAAGAAACAAAAAGAGTAAAAGGTGTTAAAAAAAGTAATATAAGAGATATGAGACATGACCAGTTTAAAAAAGTATTGTTTAAAAAGAAATTTCATCGAGAATCATATCATGCTATGAGAAGTTACAATCATAAAGTACATGTAATAAAAGAAAATAAACTGGCTCTTTCACCTTTTGAAGATAAACGTTGGCTACAAAAAGATGGAATCAAATCTTTTGCTTATGGGAATCATATGATCAATGTGCGTAAAAGACATAAATATTTTGATTCATCTGTAAATTTAAAAAAAAAAAAATTTTAAATTAAACTAAAAAGGCATAACATTGTGTATGGAACAGTGAAAATATACTTGAGATTACTTGTGTTGTACTGTTTTAAAACAAATGAAATTCACCTTTTGGATCTAAACAGCAGGGTATTTTATATCAACATAAAGAAATCATTTCTAAGCACTTAAAAGTTAATATTTTAAAAATCTATTTTCAAAGAAATCACAAATTAATTTAAAAGAAATTACTTCTGATGGCTTCTAAATTTCACACCATTCCTTTTGGAAAAAAAAAGAGAATAGATATAACTAGATTTAGAGGAAAAGAATATATTCATTTGCATGATATGACTAAAGATAAAAATATGAGCTTGCAAAAATCTGAATATGATGAACTTATAAAATTAAAGGTTAAAATAGAAAAAAGAATAAAAAAGATTAAAAGTCCTAAAGAAACAGAAACAAAAAATGAAGGTAAAAAGAAAAGTAAATCATCAGTTAAAAGAGACAGTGATGAAAGTGATAGCGATAATTCCTATGTAGACAGTAATTCTGACAGTGATTAAAAATAATTTTAAGAAAAAGTCTGTGGGATAGACATCTTTAGGTGAACATAATTAGCTAAAAAACAATCAACTTTTAATGTTTGTTTTCCAAATATTTTTATATATTTAAAATGGGCGAATTATGTATATATTGTGGTATTTGTGATGACTTAAAAACTGGAAAAAAATATTGTATTCCTTGTTATGAAAATATGTACAAAGAATGTATCCGCTGTCATAGACCCTTACATTCCGCTCATTTTTTTAGTCGACACCCATCTAGATGTAATTCATGTCATGAAAAATATGAATTGGAGAAATTAAAATCAAAGAGCAAAGATTCTTTTAAAAAAAAAGGACGAAAAAGAAAAAAAAATAATTACTAAAAATCTGAAAAAAAGAAGTAATCTCCTTTCTAACAAAATTATCGATTTAACTGAAAAAAAAAGTAAAAAAATTACATTAAGCAACAGTCAAAATGAAAAAGAAACAGGTAAAAACACATCTGCTTGTAAAGATAACAATACAGTTTTAAATTTAACAAAAAAGACAAATGAGCCACTACAGCTTACTCTTAAAATAAGTTGCAAAAAGGGAAATATTTATCCAAAAAAATCTAAAACTGTTGATGTCATTCTTTAAAATATTTCTTGTTTGCTTTTAAATGTTTTTTCATGTGCCTGTATTGAAAATATTATTTTGTATTATTATAACAAGTTGTGTATATAGTAAAAGAGAATTCATATTTAGTAAGTATTAGCTGCTTATATATTAGTTTAAACCTAAAAAGTTTATTTTTTGTGTTTCTTTTTTTCAGTGAAATGATATTTTGTACTTTTAAATGATGTTTATTGATGTCATATATCTACATTGAAATGCTTAGTGAACAAATCAAATAATACGCTATCATGATACTTTGTTGTTGTTGTTAGGAATCTGGTATTTGTCCTTAAGGATATTAACTTATTATTGGGTGTGTAAATACTAAGATCCTAACATTGTTTTTTTATGTAATTTTACTTTTAATTCATCAGGATACGTGCATTTGTTCCAAACATAGTTTATAAATGTTTTCATTTCATGTACTAAATGTGACAAATCATATTTACCATCGCACACTAGTTAAAAGTAAAACATAACTTAAGAATTGTAATGAGATGGTTAGTAAACAAGAGGGTTAAATGCATGCTTTAATGTTTTAAGGACTGCACCTGTTTCAAACATAACATGTTTACATCTTTATATGTTTATTCTTAAGAAGTGTTTAATTTTAATATGGCAAAAAAAGAAGAAATAAAAAGAAACCAAGAAATAAAAAGGTTGTTTGAAAGTATTTACTTTAACCCAAGTCATCCTTCATCTTTTAGTTCTGTGAAAAAGTTATATAAATCTGCTAAAAAAAAAGACAAAAAAATAACTTTAAAAGACGCTGAAATATTTTTACAAAATACTAGAACTTATACTTCACACAAACCTATACAATATAACTTTTTAAGACGAAAAACTATTGTAAAAGGATTAAATGATCAATGGCAGTTAGATTTAATAAGTACTTTCCAAATTAGACGATATAATAACAACATTTCATATTTATTAGCTGCTATAGATTGCTTTTCCAGATATGCTTACATAGAACCTCTTAAAGACAAAAAAGCAGAAACAACATTAATAGGCTTTAAAGCTATATTATTTAGGGCAAAACACAAGCCTAGGCTTATTCAAGTAGATGAAGGTAGTGAATTTAAGGGTGTTTTTAAGAAATATCTCATTAACCAAAATATTCACTCTTTTAGCACATCACAAGACACAAAGGCTGCAATAGTTGAACGTTTTATAAGAACTATACAAAATAAAATACATCGATTTTTAACCTTTAAAAAAAGCTTGAGATATATCGATGATTTGCAAGACATTGTACTTAGCTACAATAAAAGTCCACATCGTACTCTAGGAATTAGCCCCTCTGAAGTTGATGAAAAAAACCAAAAGATAATTTGGGACAAACAATACAAACCATATTTACATTCTAGAAGAATACAACTTCCTTTCTCAGTAGGAGATAAAGTAAAAATCACAACTAAAAGAAAAACATTTACTAAAGGATATAAGCCAAATTGGCAAAAAGAAATATTTCAAGTAGCTTTTGTGCTTAGAACATGGCCACCTACTTATATATTATTAGATGAAAACAATGAAATACTTACTGGTAGTTTTTATGCACAAGAATTAAATAAGATACAAGATGGTAGAAAAAACTAAAACTAAAGACATAGAATTAATTGATGCGAGATTAAAAACTCCATTTTCTATGATAATAGCAGGCCCTAGTAATTCAGGAAAAACCAGTTTTCTTCTTAATCTTTTAAAAAATATGGATCGCATTATAGACAATGAATTTAAAAAAATAAACTGGTTTTATGGACAAAGTCCCCCTTCTGATGTAATTGATTTAAACTTAAAAAACATTAATTTTATTCAAGGGTTGCCTCATACTTTTGATGACTATATATCACCTAATAATCACGAGCTTATAGTGTTAGATGATTTAATGATGGAATGTTCTAAGGATCCATTAGTTACAGATTTATTTACTAAGCGTTCTCATCATGATGGTTTAAGTGTGGTATTTATTACGCAGAATTTTTTTTGTGAAGGAAAAGAAAGAAAAACATTGGCAAAAAATGCAACTTACTTAGTAATATTTAATTCTCCTTTGGATCAAACAATATCCCATTCTTTAGGAAGAAAACTTATGCCTGATCGAGTAAAAACTTTTCATGATATATTTTCAGCTGCAACAAATTCTCCTCATGGATATTTATTTATAGATGGTCATCAAAAAAGAAACAAAGATCTCATGTTTAGAACAGATATTTTTTTCTGATTCACAGCGAATATTTATACCAAATAAAAAGTAAAAACTTACATGAGATAAGTGAAGTTAAGAAGCTTGCACAATAAAAAAAAATCAGATTTTTTGTATTGGATAAATAAAATACTTAAAAAAATGGCTAAAACACAGGTAAAGAAAAGGAAAGTTGGAGTTAAAAAAAAGAAATGTTGCAATATAATAAAACATCAGCATTTTCTTTCATTGCTAGCCTCAGCCAAAAATGCCAAAAAAAGAAATATATTAATTGATTTTGCATCAAAAAAAGACTTAGATGCAATATACCAATGCATATTTAATGTGTTAGCTGGTAATGTGCCTATAGATAAAAAAAACACATTCAAAGCTAAAACGTCATAAAAATACTTTGAGGTTGCTAGTTAGCAAAAAAGGAGTTAGTGAAGCAAGAAGGAAATCAACTTTAAAACAAAAAGGAGGATTTTTACAATTTTTACTCCCATTGTTGTCTGGTATTATACCTGCAATAGCCGGTGCTATAACAGGAAGGTGAAAAAATAAAATAAAATATGAGTCACAGTTTTAAAGAAAGTGTAATTATACCCTTATCTTTATATAAAAAATATGAAAAAATGTTAAATATGAATAAAAATGAAGATAATATATCAAATACTTTAAAAACCAAAAATATACAAAGCGAAATAAATGAAAATTCAAAACAGGAAAATCCTGTTTTAAAAAGACAGGAAGAATTAATAAATCAGCGAGTGTTTAAAATAAATCCCTACTCTATATATTCTACTGAAAACACTGATCAACTTCCTGTAGAAGTAAACAACCTAGAATCTAAACCTAAGGAAACATCACAAATAGGTATAACCATAAACTACATTCTTGACAAAGTACCCTTGGCACAAAGACCAAACATTAAAATGATCTTAGAAAAAATGTTAGAAAATAAGTACCAATGGGACACAGCTGGAGAAATAAGTTATGATTCAAAGAAAATAGCGAATTCAAATATCATTGATATAATGAAATATTTTTCAAAATCTGGTTTTAAAAATGAGCCTACAGGTACGCAAACATTATATTCACATCTCATTACTATCTTACCCCCTTCTTGGATAAAAAATAAACCAAGTATGGTGCAAAAAAAAGATCGAGCTCTTATATTCCTGGACCATATCCAAGTGAAGACATAATGACAGATATAATATATCATACTAAAAAACTGAAAAAAAAGAAGATGAATTAAAACAAGGAACTCATGACCTGAAAGAGGGGGCAACTAACATATTAGATATAACTCCTCCTACTTTCACAAATGTGTCTATGGATGATGATGATGATGATGATGATAATGATGAATATCCTTCAGATGATGAATATGAATCTAAGAATTTATTTTCTCCCAAAGATTTACCACCTTTTTCCAAAAGTAAAATGCATACCTCAACTCCAAAAAGCATATCACTTGGAAAAATTTTAGAAACCAAAACTCCTGTTTTTTCACCTTTAACCAAAACATCACCTATACCTACTGTAAGTAAATCCCCTGTTTTACAGCAAAAAACATTATTGAAAAAAGACATTTTTACTAGAGAAGAAGATGAGGACACAGAAGCATCTGTACAACTACATCCTAGACAAAAAATATATGAGCAAGAGTCTTTACTTTTAAGCAAACGAAAGCCTAAACCAAATAAATTGTTTTTAGGAAAAGAGTGGGTAACAAACTGGAGAAAAAAATAAGAGAAAATAAAGTTGAGATAAGATGAGATATACTTTATTTTAATAAATCTTTTCTTTTAATTTATATATATATATATATTATACGATTTTCCTTCATTTAAATTTTATTTAAAAAATGGTTATGCACCAACATTACAGTTCAAACCAAAGGAAAAACGATAGAGCATTATATCACAACTTATTTGAAAAAAAAAATGCCTATCCTCTTCAATACATTCAACATGGTCAAGGGCTCCCAGTTTTCATGGGGACTAAATATCAAAAAGGATATGGTTTAGGTAATATTTTTGCTGGCTTATTTAAAAAAGTTGTTCCACTTATAGCACCAGTGCTTAAGTCAGCTGCTAAAGGAGTAGGCAAAAGAATGTTAAAAGGAGGGATAAATGTTGCAGAAAATGTTTTATCTGGAGGGAACATAAAAGAGGCATTAAAAGATGAGGCTCAATCCGGCTTAAATGATTTAAGTTCAAGCGCTTTAAATTATGTAGGAAACAGAATAAATAAACCTAAAACCAAAAAAAGAATTAACTCTAGCACCAAAAGATCCAAAATTAAAAAAAACAAAAAAACATACTCAAGAGATATTTTTGATTAGCCAAACTTAAAATATACTGCTGGGATAGACACCTATAGAAAGTTAAAAAAGTAAAAACAATTTAAAATGTCACTCATAGATGAGAGTCCTTGTCACTGTATAAGTTCAGATTTAGATTTTGACAGTGTGCCTTTAGCAAATACTTCTGTTGAAAAAAACTATTATGAAAAAGTTGAGCCTACGGCATCTGCAAACAGTGGTACTGTTCAATTTTCTCTTAAGTCAAACAACAAGGATTTCATTTCTTTACATGACAGCTTTATCCAAATAAAAGCAAAAATATTAAAAGAAGACAAAACAGCTCCAAGTGCTCCTGATGCAAACACTCCAAATGTAATTAAAGACGAAGCAAGGGTGTTTCCAGTAAACTTTTTTGGAGCAAGCATATTTAAAAATGTAAAAGCATTCATCAATGGTATAAGGATATCAGAAAGTAATGACTTATATGCATACAAAGCTATGTTTGAAATGCTGCTTAGCTATGATCCATTAGTTGCTAGCCGACTGGGTATACTATCTTTATTTTACAAAGACACCAAAGATTTTAATGAAATAGAAAACGTAAATAGTAATACACACAATGCAGGTGTCAAGCAGCGCTATAATTTAACTAAAAACGGAACAGAAATAGAAATGTTGTGTCGAGTTCACAATGACTTGTTCGCACAAACTAAGATGTTTCCAGGGGATTTACCTCTTATCATAGAATTCGATAGATCAGATGAAAAGTTTTGTTTAATGGCAAAAGAAGCTGACAAAAAATATATAATTCAAATAGAAGATATGAATATGTTCATAAAAAGATATCGCCTAACAGATAGTTTTTACAATGAATTAATGAGAGCACGATTAGATCAGAATTTCACTTTAAAATATAATATGAGGAAAACATTAATGAAATATGTTACTTTTGGTCCTAATAAATCAATATTACAAGGATCACATATTGTAAATAACACAGAATTACCAAAAAGAGTCATTATCTCTTTAGTAAGACTCGATGGCTTCGCGGGTCATTATAATCATAATCCATTTAAATTTGATAACTTCAATGTAACAGAAGTAGAATTAAAAGTTAACGATGGAGGTACACCTTTTTATCAATATAATATAGATTTTCCCAACAATAAATATTTCATGGCATATTTAGCTATGCTAAAAGGTACAGGAAATATATTCAGAAATGAACCTGTGAATATAACCCCTGAAGAATTTAAAAATGGATATGCGCTTTACTGTTTTGATTTATCAAGAAATGGAATTAATTCAGAAACGTTTGAACTATCAGAAAACGGATCTTTAAGCTTCACTTTTGAATTGGGAACAGTCCCCACCCATGGAATAGCAGCTGTTATTTATTTAGAATACGATTCTCTTTTAATATTGGGACCTAACAATGCCACTTCATTAAAATAATAAAATGAACGGTGAGGAATTAATAAGCATTTTAGAAAAAGATAAAAATATAACCAAAGGAAATTATGGTATTTATGCAGCAGATAAAATCCCCATTATAAAATCTTATCCTACAGCTTTCATAGCAAATACAGATGTAAGCTATCTTCCTGGAGAACACTGGGTAGCATTTTATTTTAAATCTAAAAATAATATTCCTGAATATTTTGATTCATATGGATTACCTCCAATAAGATATTCTTTTTTAAAAAAATTATCCAAAAAATACAAATATTCTTCACATACTATACAAGCACTAACATCTTTAAGATGTGGAGAATACTGCTTATATTTTTTTAAAAAAAGAGCCTCTAATATAAGCATGCAAAAAATTATATCTAGTTTTTCTTCTGACACTTTGTGGAATGAAAAAAAGATTCAACTCTACATAAATAAACAAATAAACACTCCTGTGAATAAAAAAAGAAAAGGATCCAACTATGGACAATATAGCATTAAACATTGTGATTTCATAAACAACTTAAAAAAATGAAAAGCTTTATATAAAAACAAAAATTTAAATGTTTTTTTTTTCACAATTTCCACACATTTATTGTTAAAAAATTAAATAACTATTAAAAACACTATGAAAGGATTATCATCAATTAATAAAATAAAAAAAAAAAAATTGGAACAGCTGGAGCACTACTTATTTTTTTCCTTACAACCATAGGCATTTTAATAGAAATTAAATATGGTATATTAAATGAAGAAATATATCTCACATGTTCTGAATCGGGGTATCAATTTAAAAATAATATAAAAATAAAATCATTTTTTAGCTGCTCAGTTCAAAAAAATGATACATCCAATGATATATTTGTTCCTTACATTGAAATGAACTTAAAAAAAACAGAATCATCAGATATTAATTTTAACAATGAACACAAAAATGACTCCTATGAAACTTTTTAAAAGAGAAGTAATATCATATGAGAAACTAGGATGAGATTAAAAGCAAAAGCCTTCTTCATTCAAAAGTAATACAAAGTTTATTGAAATGGACAACCACAAAATTATTCAAGATGAGGATGAATTACATATTTTAGAAAAGATCACAAATGCTCAACATAATTACATTTTCAAGCTCATACAAATTAAAAATAATTTGCAAAATCAACTAAAAGAAGAAAAAGGTATAAATAACATATTAAAAGAACAACTCCAAGATTCTCAAAAAAAAGTAATGGAGGGCTTTGCACAAAAACGAGCTGCCACTTTGGCTCGATATAACATGGAATACGAGCGAAAAAACAGAAATTTTAACTACATGAAAAATTATGGAAAAATAGTATGTGATGGAGAAAACGATGAAAGTGAAAATAATAAAACACAGGCTTGTGCTTCCATTGCTAGTGATAGTTATATATCCAATGAAGATGAAATAGATTAAAAATAAAAATAAGCATTTTTAAAAAATCCACCAACAGTATTATAAAAAGTTTAGGTTTTTCTTCAATTTCATTGTAAAAATACATTTGGGATAAAGAAAAAGCGGGTGGAAATAAGGAAAGATAACTATTTTTACACAATTTGATTGTGGTTTCATCTTAAATATACATATAAGTAAAACCAAAAAACATTTTCATAAAATAAACAAATATGGATAGCTATATAGTTACTCCTATCATCAAATCTTATCCTTCTGATAACACTCTTAAAGAGATAAGCTCCATGTTTTATCATGACTGGAAAAAAATGGGGATATATCTAAACGTCTCAAAAGTAGATTTGATGTCACTAGAGGATCAAAAATCTTTGTATGATATGTCATTAGATATGTTAAATTTATGGTGGGAAAATAATCATAGCCTTAATGACCTTAAAAATGCTTTAGAATTAAGCAAACGAAAAGATCTAATTGAATTGGCTAACATATTTTGTATAGAAAATAATATATATCCCTTTAATATGAATGAAAAAAAAATTCAAATATTATTGTCAAAAATAGCAGAAAATATAGGAAAAGAATGGATAATTATAGGAATTCAACTTGATATACCATATGAAACACTCAACATGATAAGAAGTCAAGCATCTTGTAGTAATCCTTGTAATCGAGCATTAGAAGTATTAAAACTGTGGAAAAAGAAGCAGACTTTACCTGCCTCAGAATTCATAAATGTCCTTAAACATGATATGCGTAGAAATGATATTGCACATTTTTTACAAACTAAAATTATAAATTCCTGCTATTAAAGAATTTTATTTAGTAAAAATATTACTTGTAGTATGGTTATAAATGTTAACATTAATTATAAATATATGTCTATTTTTTGTTAAAATGTAATTGTATTTTATTTTAAATTTAAGTAAAGTGTCTTGAATGTAGTTTATTAAAAATATATAGTATGTCTTATGTAATTGATTATATCTGGTTACCTTCTTTGTAATGTATACCTTATATGTAATTTTTATATCATCAAAAGTAGTTATTAAATGGTTGCCTTCTTTGTAAATATATACTTTATATTTAATTTTTACAATAAGATTAAAAATATGTTTTATTTTTAAAATAATAAACGATAAAAAATGTATATGGTATTTCTCGTGTTTTTTTGTTTTTTTAAATCAATTTTTTACACAAAAAACTTTAAAAAAACCACAACATATGTAGCTGAGACTAAAATGAAACTATGCAAAGCATAAAAATCAGCAATGGTTAAACACATATGTAAATACTATGAAAAAGTGGAAAATTCTTTTGATGAATGTATACTTCCTTTTAGGACATGGTCAGTTATGTGTTCATATACATGTAAGCAATGGATAATGCTTCAACCACAGTGGAAGCTTAGATTAAAACTTGAAATAATTTTATACTTATTTTACAATTTTCACCATAAAAAGTATTCAGAATATCATGATATATGCACTTTTTTAAAAGAAAAAAGTGTAAAAAATATGATGTATGAGGCATATGATCATATTTTTAAAAAAACTGGGTTTGATATTAAAAATGAGAAATTGGTGGAAAATATAGCTAAAAACATATCACAAAAATATAAACTCAAAGAATATCATTTATGTTTAAT
Organism: Acholoe squamosa; assembly: GCA_949317995.1. Classification (NCBI taxonomy): domain Eukaryota; kingdom Metazoa; phylum Annelida; class Polychaeta; order Phyllodocida; family Polynoidae; genus Acholoe; species Acholoe squamosa. Next base: position 46,200,699 of record OX439050.1, read on the forward strand.
GATACAATGCAAACTTGCTATATTGTATAGCTTAAACATTGCGATTTTTAATAGATTAAAATATAAAAAGAAAAAAAGAAAAGTTTATATTCCAAAAAACCTATATTTACCACAAATGCATAAACATCTTAAACATAGCATACTCAACCTTCCAATACCATCTTCACTTAAAACCTTTCTTATGTCAGTAAAAAATGAAAAATATAATGGTGTCTTTCCTAATCATATGTACTTAATGATAGAATGGTTTGCATCAAAGCAAAAAACTAGTTGGAATACTTTTACATCAAAAATGTCAATCAAAGCTGAACCACTAAAACAGTTTTCATATCAATGAAATAAAATCATTTATAATAACAGTTTTTGCAAAAGTGCTTTTAATCATTATTATCTTTTAAAGGAACCAACCCAAAAACAAGACAAAATCCATACCCTGGAAACAATTTCTCCTAAATTTATGTGATTTTACCAAAAAATTTAATGCATTTCACAATATTGATCATAGGAATTCATGTGAATTTGTGAGCAGCAATTCACGTGAAATTCAACAGACACATGAAGGTCATGTGATTTCACGTGAATTTCACGTGTACATCTAGCAATAAAAAGAGAAAAACTTGTGAAATCCACAAGAATTCACATATCAAAAATCTCAATGAAAGCTGAGCCCTTAAAAGAATTTGCACATGAATAAAATCAAATTATTTTCTATTCCGGTCTCTACAATGCTGCTTTAAATCATCTATAATCATCTCAGTTCATAGGATTCAGTACAAATCCACCTTTTTGAATTTCATCGGTTCAGGTGAAACCTGCTGATAAGAAATATAGGAGTTTCAGCATAACTCACAAGCGTCTGTCAAAACTCCTGTTGTAAGAATGCAAGCATCACGCTATTCTACATAAGCGCGCTCCATATAGATATCGCATAATGAATGCGATGTACTTTACTGCCCTAAGGAGATAGGTGGACATAACATATTGCATCTACCACACTCGCTCTCTATTTGCAAACTCGCATGCGTCCTTAGAAAGGAAAATAGCAGTGAACCAATTTTTATAAGAAGACATTTGAAAAACATTTTAACAAAGAGCAATCCCAAGGCAAAGGATGAGTATAAATAGGCTTCTTATTTGTTACTGCACTTGTAACATGTGTTTTCATAATGATATCATGGTTAAACAGAGAAGAGTTATCGGCTTCGCTATTAATTATAGATCACGTGACGACGCCGATGAGCAGTCCACCATATTGCTTTATCTTGAAACCTGCTTTAAACCTTGGAAGCCTGAACCTAAAAAGACGCTCAACTTTCACGTTAAAATGAGGTAAGAAACTTTCCACACATGGCTTAGGCATAGCAGAACATAGAGCGGTGGTATGGAAGCCTTTACCTCACCATAAAACTAAGCAAAACGAACCAATGACGTAAACTAATGCGTGCACAAATGATCATCCTTTCCCGCCTTCTCGCAGCCTCTCTCACCCAGGGCCATATAGGATCTAACCCGGTGTTTACTTAAAACTGACAATTGAAAATGGGCGACCTAAGATATTCATTTTCACCAATGACATTTGATTGACCAAAGGTAGCAACAGTAGGGACATGGTAGTTAGAAATACAGGGTTGACCCGGGGTGCTATATTCCAATACTGTCTGGGGGTTAAAGGGTAACTTGCTCGCTGTCCTACACTCTTGCTGGGACATTTTAGAATTAATTGACCTTTACTTCATAAGGAGCCAAGCCAACTTGACATGTGTGCGTTCCTTTTCCCATAAAACCTGATATCATTCGTGGCTTCATCCCTTGTTACAGTTTGACCGTAAAATGGGGTACTATAGCTGACATAGTCATTGTCAGCTGGAGACCTTCATTAGCCCCCCGAGGGCACTATGACTAACACCTTCAGTCTCCGTCTCCGCAGTAAATACCGGGGATGCCTCCCATTGGTTAATAACACAATAGCCATTTGTCATATAGTATTATGATATGGATACCCATATGCATCTCTTAACTTGCTGCTCACAGTTCAGTATGGAAAATAAAATAATGTTTAAGGTACCTGTTGATCGAGCGTATGAATTACAAATAGGAATTAAAATATTGTATATGCTATCTTTCACAGTTCTCCTCAAGATAGCAACATGAATAAGTCCCAGCCAAAGGAACCTCAAGACAGCAGCATCATGTATGAGTCCCAGCCAAAGGAGCCTCAAGATAGCATGTATGAGTCCCAGCCAAAGGAGCCTCAAGGCAGCAAGATATATGAGCCCCAGCCAGACGAGCCTCAAGATAGCAAGATGGATGAGCCCCAGCCAGAGGAGCCTCAGGATAGCAAGATGGATGAGCCCCAGCCAGAGGAGCCTCAGGATAGCAAGATGTATGAGCCCCAACCAGAGGAGTCTCAATACCCTTTGCCTCCTCTCATTACTGAATCGCTGTGGGACATCATGCCTGAAGAAGAAAAGGAGGTATGTGGAAAAATTTTGAGCCATTTTTAACATGGATACCATGGATCAGATATCTTTGCTGATGTGGCAGTAGGAGCATGAGATTTTTATGAAAGAAAAAAATTCCCCCAAAAAACTTTCTCTTTATTTGGAAAAAGCCATAACAGAAAGTACATCTGATTTTGTTGTTGTAGGATTGGCGTCACCAACAAGTAGAGGAATATCTAAAAGAGAAAGAAGACTATTTAGCCGTGAGTAAATAAATGTTATTTCTTATAAGTAGTTTTAAACAGTGCTCCTAATATTTTTTAGTTAGGGGCTTCTCAAGTCATTGTATTGCTATATCAGTAAATACCCCCCAAAACAATTAAGCTAACCAAGAATAAAATCATGTGTCATGAGCCAAAAGAAGTGACATATCGTAAAGTCTCTCATATAAGCCTAGGCTTATACGAGAATTCGAATGAAATTGAATCTTATAGAATAGTCCTACAGAGGGGGTAGACTTATACGATGGTGTTCAAAACTAAGGAATAGTGCTAAAACATCCATTTTCAGGCCACAGATTAGACCTATGTGGTCTTCCCAAAGAGGGAGTCGGCTTATACGAGGGTTTGGCATATAGAAGAGGTTTTACGGTAGTCATAATTTGTTTTTCCAGCGGCTTGTGGGATTCCATCGCGCAAAGCTACATTGGGCCAAAGAAAAAGGCGATCCACAGGGAATTCTCATCAACCAGGTAATTTTTAATTTTTATTACAACACAGTGTATTATTTTTATCTTGGACATAGGGTTAAACTTGAGGCTTTGTAGCCAAATTGCAAAATTGTATTTAACCTTAAAATCAAACTTTGGAACCTCACAAAAAATGTACAAGCAAATTCAAGATTGGTTTTCAAATTAATATTTTTCTAAGTTGTTGTCTCCGCTGGTCAGCCATTAAAATAATGTTTATTCACCATATCTGAATCCATGTAGCCTTTAAATTTTCATCATTTAAAAGTTGCTTTTCTATTTTAATTTCATAGGCTGCCCTGGAGGAGGCTACTCACGGTTTGGAAAATGCAGAAAAATGCCACCACGACTGGAGAAAGATGAGAGAAAACGCGAACAAGTAGATATCATCAGATTTTTTGAATAAGTTTATTAATCCAAGCTGATGTAAACGTGATACATTCCACCGCACCCGTCATAACGTGGAAAAAATAGTAATGTATGAGAGTGGGACATGTACATATATTGATTATAACAAGTCAATATACGGAAAATATTGTCATTTAACTAACATCTTTGACTCTATATAGTTTGCGAGAGTCTTTGTATGTCCTGTAAGGTGAGTTGTTATCAACCTTTGCATCACTTTGTAGTGTCTAACTGTTTATATATTCATGTATACTTAGCAGAAATCCTATAATACTATCTGGATTTTACATGAAAGGAATATAAATAGAGTCATAGCAACACAGCCTCAGGGGTGGTATTTTACTTTGTGTATTCTTCTATTAACCATATATAGGGAGTGATTTTAGTGGGTATGCACTTTCACTTTACATAGTTGACTAATTTAGTCTTAAACTAATGAATAGTTTCTAGGTGATGCAGCTCAAAGCTTAGGTCGTTCCAAGCCATTAAGTTTAAACACTGCTCTTGTATATCTTTCCAACCGGGATATAACTCATATGATTCATAAGGGGCTTTAACTGTGGTCTTCCATGAGCACTTTGCTTACTGTAAGTTTTAAAAAGATTTGATATATAGCAGTATATTTGTAAAGATTTTCTCTTTTGTATATCAGCATAATTGTAGTAGATATCATGAGATTGGACAGTGCTTCTGTATATCTTTCCAACCAAGATATAACTTATATGATTCATAAGGAGCTTTACCTGTAGCCTACCATAAAGGCTCTGCTTACTGTAAGTTTTAAAAAGATTTGATCAGTATATTTGTTAAGATTTTCTGTAATATATAGCAGTATATTTGTAAAGATTTTCTCTTTTGTATATCAGCATAATTGGACAGTGCTTCTGTATATCTTTCCAACCAAGATATAACTTATATGATTCATAAGGAGCTTTAAAGATTTTCTCTTTTGTATATCAGCATAATTGTAGTAGATATCATGAGATTGGACACTGCTTCTGTATATCTTTCCAACCAAGATATAACTTATATGATTCATAAGGAGCTTTAACTGTAGCCTACCATAAAGGCTCTGCTTACTGTAAGTTTTAAAAAGATTTGATCAGTATATTTGTTAAGATTTTCTTAATCTGAATTAAACATATAATTTGAAATTTGATATCTTTGTCTTTCTTCATAGTATTCAAGTATAGGATAATTACAACATTCACCTAAATGCAAAGTCAAATTTCAATCTAAGACGGTCTCCTATAAATCACACCTTTTGAATTCAACATTTCAATTCAAAGTTTGAATTCAAAAGGTGTGATTTATAGGAGACCGTCTTAGATACTACTAATGCATATTATTCTAAATTGTCAACATTATTTCCAGATACCAGTCTGGGCACTCACTATAAGGATAATAATATCGTTATTTTATACGGTATATAATACGCATATACCTTGTATATATTGGACTTACGTATTCTACAAAGAATTTGAATATGCTAGCAATGGTAATAAAGACAACGACGGCAAAGCAGGCTTCAGTTCATATTAGCTGTGAACAGCTGTACACGAAAATATTATTCTTAGAGGATGTTATATACAGATAATACATATTTTTCTACAAATGGCCAGTAGTTTGCATACCACTTTAAAAGTGCTGGTATGATGGCATGTTATGTCTGTCTAATACTCTGTGTTGTACAATAGAAACGTTTGGAGGTTAAAACGTTGAAAACCTTCATTTTACGTAAATAAAAAGGTCCCTTATCAAGTGGAGGCAGGTAGCTCAGTGTGTACGTTATCTCATGGAGGTACGTACATTTGTATTTCTATAGATGTAGCTCCTTGATTCTGTATAAATAGTTCTCGCCATGAATATGACCTTAGCTGTCGAAATGGTGTAAAACATCTATTACTCACTCACTCACTTCTGTATAAATGAAATGGCTAAAAATATGATTTATTTGTGTGTACAGAGATGAAAATCAATGTTTGAATGTAAGAGGTTACTGTATGAATTGGACAACATTTCAACATGAAGTCAGGTGCGTCATAGCCTAAGGATGGAAGTAGGTGAGGTGAGAAGACTGGGTAGTGTTTGTCATGGAGATAGGTATGTGTTTATAGGGTATGCAGGGCACTAGGTGTTGCGTGAATTTTTATTACACAATCTGACCCACGCTACAGCGAGGTCGGAGAAGCTTCCCTAGCCCATTTTCTCTTCCCTGCCTCCTGTATCTGGTGCACTGACACATTCACCCATCAAACTGATTTATGATGTAGTTTTCCTGCCATGAATGTGACCTCTGCTTTAGAATATACTTACAGTTAATGTTAATAAGACCAAATTATTATGGTGTCATTCACCAAGACAGCGTATTAAATCCATGGATATCTTTATGCAAGGTACTAAACTAGCTGTTGTACAGAGTTTTTCATACCTCGGTGTCTTAATAGATAGTGGTTTAACTTTTAAATCACATTGCAAAAAAGTAGACAAGATGGGTACAACTAAGCTGAAACAATTGAGAAATATAGTAAAGTATACTGACAGAGAAAATTCCCTGCGAATCTACAAACAAATGATTGTACCAACTTTAGAATATTGCAGTTATATACTAGATAGTGGACCTAAGACCATTGTAGACCATATCGATGTAATACAAAATCACTGCCTTAGGACTTGTCTAAAAGTAAGAAATGCCCAGGATATGCATGTAGCTGATTTACTACTGCAGTGTAAGGTGGACACTCTAGATATAAGGAGAAGAAAGTCCTTGACATGCTTGATGTATAAATATGCACAAGATATTGATCATATACTGGTACCTCCTAGGTTATTAAGAGGACATGACAAAAAGAAGATAAAGGTGAATAGGCCAGTCTATGAATCATACAGAGTTAGTCCATTATATAGAGGTAATCGTCTATGGGATACACTGACGAGTGAAGTACAACAGAAGGACACTCTAAACAACTTCAGAGCATGTTTAAAAGGAGATGTACTAAACACCTTGGGCAATGTCTGATTTATAGGAACTTTATATGTGACTAGTGAAATTTCATATGATAGTTTCATGGAAACTACCTGAACTTCAATTATGACTCAATGGAACCTGTGTATAACTATTGTATTAATTATCCAAAATGGCGACTTGTTGTAATAACTTATGTCTAAGTGTTTCGAGAAGCCAATAAACAGTGTTGAAACTTCAAACTTCTGCTTTAGAATGGACCATATTAAACCATTATTGATATTTATATTTGCGTAACGTCTAATGTAATTATGACTAATGGACAACTATAGCTTGGGAGAATAAATTCTCTATCACCCAGATATATCCATTTATATTGTCAATTTTACATGTTAAGTTTATCTTAGGGCCATAAGAGGCCTTGATACATACATTATACTTTACTTTTTTTTATCGATAATCAATATAATGCTCTTCAAAGAAAGGATTTTCAGTACGTTGTTTATTCAAAATGAATACACATGCGTATTTGTATGGCCCTAGACCCCTAAATTCGACATGGTGATATAGTCATTTCTTAAAATTGACATGGTGACATGGCCATTTCCTAAAATCGACATGGGACATGGCTATGCTAGTGACATGTGACAGGGCCATTTCTTAAAATCGACATGTGACATGGGCCCTTAGTGACATGAAAAACGGGCCTAGAAGGGGTCTCAGCTGTCCTCAGAAAGCTGCAGAATGGACCCCTTGGCCTCACAATGGTCAAAATTTTCCTGGGGGATGCCCCCAGACCTTCGCTTTCCTTGTTTTAAATGTTACAATTTAATTTCAAGGTGCTACGTTTTTCATGTCTGGATTTTGCATATTTATCTTTTGGAGTTGCTTGCCACATAGCGGCCGGGAGCGCAGCAACCGTAGCAACTTCATTATGTTTTCGGTTTGTCAGTGACGTCACGGTCACCTTGTGACGCAATTTGTGACATCATACGTCGGCCATGACGTCACATTTTGGCCGCAGAGTGGCAACTCCTAGCCGTGGTCCTTGCAACATTTTTCTTGTTTCAAATGTCAATGCTAAGCTACCCCAACCCAGTCCTTGGATTTGTTTTATTGTTGTACTTTATTAGTGGGTGTAATGCAGAGGGGGTCTCTTTTATTTAGAAGGGCCACCAAAAGGGAACAGAGTATGATCAATCCCGTTTTTGTAGGGTGAGGTCACGCAGTTGTCAGACTGCACCAGAAAAGCCTGCCTATTTAAAATAGTATGTTTAATAGTATTAAAATTGACAGATTATGTCAGAATGATTTTACTCTATATAAAGATACAAGAAACAGCATAAAAATAGGGTTTCATTGGATAGGTCAATGATCTACCATAAATGGAAGGGTATTCATGAACGTCACCATATTCTTACGATAAGCCCCATATAGAACTAATGATATTGGTTTAGCTATGCTAGTGACACTAGTGACATGGGGTTTTGCTTAGTGACATGGGACATGGCCATTTTTTTAAAATCGACATGTGACATGGGGACCCTCCCATCAAGGGCCCCCTTTGTAGAGGGAAGTATTCCCCCAGAACTTTGAAGGTGGGGTGACTAGTTCCCTGACTGCGTACCCTAAGGTGACGTGGAAGTGTCGGCTGGGACCATGATTTACATACTTGTAAGTATTGTCCTGGTCAGACACTCCTCAACATGACAAATGCCTTGGGCCATGACCTCAATACTTTCTTCTGTCCTCTTTGTAGATTTACTACTAACTGGCCACTATCTATAAAGTAGATGGCAATTGGAAGTTTGGCCTGATTGAAATTTGCCAACTATGGGTGGGGACCATCGATATAAAGAATTCTGTAAAAGGAAATCTAGGTTAGAAACAGTAGAGTGTAATATCAATGTATATATGTAGCCAGATGTGGTGGGGGCTTCGTAATTTAAACATTTCAATTTTTATCTTATTTTTCTAATTTTGATATAGACCAACAGAGAAAATTGATCAGCTCAAAATAGGCCCATACTTTCTATACCATGGCCATTTTTTTAAAATCGACATGTGACATGGGGACCCTCCCATCAAGGGCCCCCTTTGTAGAGGGAAGTATTCCCCCAGAACTTTGAAGGTGGGGTGACTAGTTCCCTGACTGCGTACCCTAAGGTGACGTGGAAGTGTCGGCTGGGACCATGATTTACATACTTGTAAGTATTGTCCTGGTCAGACACTCCTCAACATGACAAATGCCTTGGGCCATGACCTCAATACTTTCTTCTGTCCTCTTTGTAGATTTACTACTAACTGGCCACTATCTATAAAGTAGATGGCAATTGGAAGTTTGGCCTGATTGAAATTTGCCAACTATGGGTGGGGACCATCGATATAAAGAATTCTGTAAAAGGAAATCTAGGTTAGAAACAGTAGAGTGTAATATCAATGTATATATGTAGCCAGATGTGGTGGGGGCTTCGTAATTTAAACATTTCAATTTTTATCTTATTTTTCTAATTTTGATATAGACCAACAGAGAAAATTGATCAGCTCAAAATAGGCCCATACTTTCTATACCATCTATAGGTAAGGAGGGAGGTAATATAAGGCCAAGAAAAATAAAAGGTATGTTTCCAGTAACATAGCTCAAAGAGCTTGGGTCGGTAGGTTGGATTTTCTTCTTTTTTTTTTTACATATATATAGGATATATTAATGGATGTATCAAATTCTGTGATATCATTGTAAAATAATGATGGGGAAATGACAACTGTGAGAGAGGGGAAGAGTGAGTGAGTGAGTGAGTAATAGATGTTTAACGCCATTTCGACAGCTAAGGTCATATTCATGGCGAGAATTACATAACACTATTTCACAGAGAAAAGTGTCAGTGCCCGCGCATATGTGCACCACACACATCCAGAGGGGATAGGAAAGAGGAGAAATAGACCCTTTTAAGTGGGATAGGGAAGCCCGAACGGGAAGAACACGAAAAGGATACAGGAAAAATCATCAAAAAGTAATTAAAAATTTCTTTAAAGTATGAAAAAATGAGACAAAATTCTTCAAATCACAAAAAAAAGTGTTTTTCCCCCTGTTTTGCTAGGGTCGGTCGGGTAACTGGAAACAGACCTTTTTTTTTTTTATTAGTTGGCCTAAGCATACAGCGTTTGGTAGGGTTTCTCACAAACACGAGTTATGTACCAGATATGGATGAATCGCAAGTCCTCAGCTGTATTCAACATGCCTTTGTAGTCAAGTCCCCCCCCCTCCCCCCAGTAGCTCAAATGAGATCACCAGACCGTGATTCTCTGGTGGTCATGACATGAACACATGACCAAACCGACCCCACCAATGTCAATGTGAAGGGGTAGGTCACCAAATACAGTAATGGATCCAGCGGATTCAGGATTTGCATAAGAGGAGGCGCAACCCCAGGCCGCAACCCGACAGGATGGGACCCATTCGGGTAATTTTTGAGGATTTTCTGGGGTCAAATCAACAGTCCTAACTAAAGACAGTATTGATGTTTTTATATATAACATGTTTGTAAATATGAGTAGTATTAGTTGTGTCAAGAATCACAGAGTTGGCAAGTTCTTTACAAAGTGTTACACAGGGACATAACAGATTTTTTTGCGACTCTATGATTATGTAGAGCAAGTTCTGACGTGACTTTGTCACCAAACAGAACTGTCATATACATAATGAGTGGGAGTGATGTTATTATCGTGGTGACGTATCAGACCAGGAAATAGTGTGATCTTAGATAACAGGTGATTGTCTGGTGGTTATACCTATATAGTGATATGTTATCAGTTGTGCCTATATACATGCCCTTATAACTATTCATGGACGATACGCAATACCTCCAAAACATTTCTAAGGCGTTCTTTTTGAATGTTAAGAAAGACCAATTCAGGATCATTTTAAAAGCCATTTAATGTTTTATTTTGTGACTCAGTGAAACATAGATCTTTGTAAAGGAGTTTACAATGGTGTTTGTTTCATTTAATTTTGCAGAATCCGTATTCAAAAGCTATCAGATAAAGGCGTTCATGAAGATATTGCACAGCTTTCTTTTAATCTTGGACCTTTGGGATGTCCTGCATGATTGCCAGTGTCCAATGCAAGGGTATCAGGTACTTTAGTTTGGAGACATCAGATTTATGAAATCGTCGACAGTCTTCACCTCATCATGACCCTTCATGATTCTGAACCCAGCATCCATCATCCTACCACGGTCCTCATCCGTGATACCTTTAACAACAAGTTGAACCTGGGCAAAGGTGCCTCTGTAAAAGGAAATAATTCATGACATGATAAATCTAGAGCTGGGCAGAGGATAAATCCTCTCCCCAACATTTATATGTGAAGGGTATTTGTTAGTTAATTCCATTACTCTTATACTCCTTTTACAACATCAATGAGGCATATATATATATATATATATATATATATATATATATATATATATATATATATATATATATATATATACATGTACATCTAGGAGTTAAAGGGTTCAGTGGATATTTTGAGTGGTTCCTTTTAAACATTGTGGTCTCCCCTATGCTTACAATAGCATAGGAGAGACGATATGTATGTATGACATACTTGCAAAAAGAATACTAGACAGGCGGTGAAGAGGGCCAGGTCCGATAAAAATTTCATCTGGGTTTCCTCAGATTTTGAAATGCCCTTATGTATACCTAAATATACTTCAACTGGAAAAAGATAAAAATAAAACCATTTCACAAAGTTTCAAGGAAATAACTACCTCCACCCATGGGAGTACATTTTACCTTAGGACAAACAATTCAAATCAATATTGCATTATGATATATCAGTTTTGTCCACTGAAGATCAGCTAAACCTCCCAACCCGCAGAAGGTGATTTGGTTGGCTAAGATGTTTAGCTTCTTGAGCTTGAGCTTTGGATTATGCTTTCTATTGGCTGCAACAATCATTTATGATTTTTTAGATAAAATCAAAAAATAAAAGAAAAAGGAAACGACGCATATACGTTGCATCAATCATAGTGCATGAACAGACACGAAATTTAACATTTTCCATTAGTCAGTTGCTTTCTGCTTGAGCTTTATAATAAAATTGAGTAGCAAACTGTGACATTGTCATGATATATTGTAATTGGGGCTTGTGGCATCTTGACAAAACGATTTTGGAGGTCAATCCATAATTTAAGCCATAGACTTATTTCAATTAATGAAATCAAATGCCCTCTCCTCAAGATGATACATACTAATATTTCTAATGGCAGTGAGGCATGCGTTACGGTACTCCTCTATACTCATCCCTGTGGCTAGCTGTTCTTCAGTTGCATGTTTCTCATCATACACCATGCCTGCTGCATAACATCCAACTGGGACTGACACATTGAATGCAGGGTGTCCAAGAAATGCAAACTCAAAGTCAAATAGCTAAAAGGAGAGCACACCAAATCTATCAATTCTGTTTCACAAAGTTAGCACTTTGATTTTGTTTTTTTATATATAACCTCTATGTTTACCCTAATGATTGACAGAATAAATGTTATCTAACTCAATTCATAGTCTAACTTTAAAAGTATTCTTAAACCTTAAACCACACTTGCATGTAAAGACAAAAGAAAAGCCAAGCGAATATATTGCATACAGCACTGTTAGATGATGCTGTCCAGTAAGCACAACGCTCCCCCATGCTTCAGGTTGGGTGAGTGGTAACAATGGGGTGGTCATGAGGTGTTGACAAGTTTGTTAGGTGAGGTAGTCCAATTGTCGGTTTATGTACAATGAAACACCATTACATTAAATGATGTAGTGAATCTGTAAAAACACCACAGAAAAGTACTGTTATTTCTTTTAAGGTGAATCTTTCCTGTTGTAAGTTTTCCCACTAGGTGGCCTTGTGGCTCAATTTGAGAATTTGATCAAATTGTATCAAGGTTCAAAGCGTATTTACTTTACTTTATTCACCATGTTATCAAAATGCTAGTCTACATTGTACTTTCATCGATTTCAGGTGATCAAGAAATCTCTCTTTGTGTAGCAAATGAGAGTAGCAGGAATAGGCATCCAATGTGGGTTATTGATAGAGAGAGAAAAAAAACATAGACACAACACTGCCGCTTTTGCATTATCATAATTCTGAGGTAATCGTTGTTCTTAGATTGTTACTCTATAGCTATGAATAGCATGATGTGCCCTTCAAAGACTCATCTATAATCATAGTGATAATGATGTCCTGGTACTGAGATGAAAGTCCGTAAAAATAACATTGACTTCTGAAAAATAGTGACTGTGTAAAACTGCAGAAGAAAAATTGACATCTATTGCTACCAATCAATCTTATTTTTTCTACAGAAGATTTTTAACAGTGTGGCTTAAGTGAGATATAATCCGTGGAAATTAGTTTATGTCTTTTATAACCCTTGGACATAACCCCCCATCCATGTCCTTGGGTTATAAAAGACATAAACCAATTTCCTTGGATTATATCTACCACTTACTTCAGCATGTAGAATTAATCACATTAAAAGAAAATTATGTATTTGCACTAACCGCTACATGGCCGTCTTTGACAAATATTGATTTGTAGTGACAGTCACCATGGATGAAACATATCTGCTCATTGTACATATTGGTCACTTTTTGCTGGAACCCAAGATGCTCAAACTCCCTGCAGTATCTCTGGTGTGCCTCTTGATGTTCCTCTGCTATTTTGTTGAGAGAGTCCCCAATAGTGAACGGACGGATAAGTGCAAATGATCGGTTGTACTCTTTCAGCTCATCTCGGCTGGAAGATAATAAGATATTTACTTCTATATACACGTACAGGGTACAGAGGGAAACTAACAAAGTCTTATAACCAATGAAGGGGAAAGTAGGGAAAGTTGCCTAATTTGGACCCCCTAAGAACTTTTCTTGTCCAGTGATTATTTCTATGAATTTGAATGTAAAATTTATACACTATCAAGCTGGTCCAATTTAGGCAACTTTTCATCTTTCTCATTGATAGTTTGTTTTCTAAAATATGACAATCATTTTTATCAAATTTATTTAAGTCTAAAAGTACAATATGACATCTAAAAATCTGAAAGGATCTTGAACAAAAAAAAAATGTTGCCTAGCAACCAGGAGGGCTTGAGTAAGCAGTGACGCAATTAAGATCAAGAGGTCCAAAAACCATTGTCATTTTCAAAAAAAAATGTTGCCTAGCAACCAGGAGGGCTTGAGTAAGAAGTGACGCAATTTAGATCAAGAGGTCCAAAAAATGTGCATAAAATTACAGTGTAGGGGCCGGCATCGTTGTATATATATATTAGTGCGGTTCATTCGAGAGACGTGTTCGTGTGGTGCTCGTTCCTTCTATGCCAGCTAGGTGTTGCTTTGCGATACCCCGCTGGTACAAGAGGGGGCAGCACCATGCCTCGCGTCCAGCTTCTACTAAGAAGCCGGACGAGCCGCAGAAGGGGACTGGACATAGTCCAGTCAAGACGTTAAGCTGTTAATTGCTGAAGATTGAATAAAGTCCTACCCGAGAGGTAGGGGTATCCGGGGCTTTGCCCAACCCGAACTACTCGTGTTGTGTTGGTATCTTTAGTGATAAGCGAGCCAACGAGCCACCCAACATATAAGTCGATACGAACCATTACACTGGTGCCGTGACCAGTTGGTTCGGGGGTGGAGCGCGGCCACATTGGCCGAAAGCCTCGGGAAGCCCGATGCGGATCCCTCCAGCCCTGGGCTAGAGGGATTCGAAGAGGATGGTTTTACATCCCAGCATCTGTTGTTAGACTGGAAACCCGGTCAACAACAAATGTTCAACCCGGAGGGTGTCCAGACTGTCTTCTCGACACCCGGTCTAACAGACGGTGCCACCAGGAGTGGAGATGGCATTGTTAGGTTGTATCCGGGTACACCTCAAATGGTGGCACCGGATACAGGACTGTTTAGGGGGGTATTAAGACCCCCAACTTTGGACTTGAGCGATTGGTCCCGAGTTATATCTAGCAGGCGCCAGCTGGGTCCTATTATACCAGCAGGCTCGGCTAGCAACTTGGGTACCCCAATAGCACAAAGCCCTATGCAGCGTACCGCGACCCCCCGGGAGCGATACCAGAGGGGGCAAACGGAGTAGCCCCACTAATGACATCGTCGGACCATGATAGCGACGATAGTAAAGCTGTAAAGGACCCAATGGTTCCTAAGGCAACCCCGAAGACTAAGCCTCGGGATGCCAAACCGAGGAGCTCGGAAAGGCATTACCTAGGCCTATCTTTGGATAAAGGCTTGTCTGACTCCATGTTCAACCCTGGAGGCAGCCGCAAGTCAATATACGGACGTCGGATGGGCCCCGGGTACAAAACTACTTCGGCCTATTTGAAAGCCAAGGAACAGGTAGAGCTACAGGCTAAGAGGCAGCATGAAGAATTCATGGCAGCCCAAATGAAGATAGAAGAGGAGACGAAATCTCGGATCGGTAAACTCCGATCCGTTGAACAGGAGGCGATTCTAAAAGAATCAGACCTCAAATATCGCCTAACTTCTGTAGCCCACCGATTGGAGCGAAAGGAGAAAGACGAGATGGAAAAAGAGAAAAGATTGGCGGAGCTGGAGCTCGAAGAAGCCAATAAACTCAGAGCAATCGAAAAGGCTAGAGCCGAGGAGGTTGCTAAGGCCCGGGATGTAACCAGACTACAATCCTAGTTGCATGCCATGGAGGAGAAGTTAAAGAAACTTCAGCTCCGAAAGGCGGAGACGGAGGCCAAGTTGGTCTCGGAACAAGCCGAGATCCGGAGGGAGACCAATGAATACCAGCGGTCTCAGAAGGAAAAAGGTGAAAAGTACCGTCTGCTGAAGGATACTTTTAAGCGGGAGGCAGTAGCCGCCCAGGAGGAGCGTAACCGAGCAGTTGCAGAAAACAAGAAGATTCGATCCGAGATCTTATCGGAGAATGCACAGCTAAGGGAGGAGCAGCGAAATCTCACTACGGATGTAGCTACCCTCACAATAAATAAGTCTGCTATGGAGAGTTATTTACAGGAGCAAGAGCAGGCGAATGCTCCTCCGGCGAGTAAGGATTTAAACCCGAGCTCGACTTTTGTTAAACAAGGGGACCCAGTTTCCTGTTCTACACCGAAGCATCCGCAATACAATCCTTTTGTCAATGACAATGCGACGCGGAATGTAGATCAAGGGGGAGTTTATATCAGAACCCAAGATAAGCACGGCCGAACTAGTAGAGTCCGGATAAGTGAGGTCCCTATAGTCCACAACTTAGACCCGGACTATGTACCCCGGGATGCCTCCGACAATAGCGCGGAAACTAGTTGCTTCCACATACATGTGGATCAGACAGAAAATGTCGGATTGGGAGCTGGCAATGACAGCAGCCAACAAGCTCCACCAAACGATGGTAGTCAACCGAACCAGCCGTCTGATGGCGGCCACCAAGGTACCCAAGGGGGGGGACGGTGCTACGGGTACTGCAGGTAGCAATAGTACCTCGGGTACCGGCCCTAGCCAAGGTGGTGGAGGCTATACCAACTACAGTGGTTCACAGTGGACGTATAGCCTACTGCCACCACCGCCTCCACCAGGCAACACAAGCTTTGGTGGAATGGGAGGCAATCGAACCTTGAACGAAACCAAGGCGATTGAGTGGAGCAAACAACAATGCACTAGATTGATGTATGCCCATAACTCCGCCCGAAGGGTAGCCGTGATTCCTAAGGAATACGACGGTACTCGGCCATGGAAAGAGTGGTTCGAAGATTTCATCGATGTGATGAATTGTAATGGTTGGACCCCATACGAGGCCAAGCCGCATCTGGTGAGATGCTTGAAAGGGGGGCCGGGTCGCATGGCTGTAGAGCAATGGCGGACTTGGTACGGTCTCGTAGGAAGTTTTGAGCAGTTAGTAGAATCTGCTAGTGGACTATTATGTAACATGGTCAAGGAGGATCCGATGGTCCGCTTTAAGAAACGCACGCAGAAGCCTAACGAAACTTTCAGAGCCTACGGTATGGAACTCAATGCCCTGCTAAGCAAGGCCAGGCCCAGTACTGAAAACCAGGACTGGTATATGGACGATTTAATCACACAATTCGTTAAGGGTCTGAGAGACCGAGACGAGCAAATTGCTGCTAGAGATGCCTGGAAGGAAGGCATAACATTGCACGGCATATTTAATGGTATAGATATGGCCGTGAAGAAGCGAACCATGTTAGCCGGGGACATACCGAATGTCACCGGCTCGGCTCCTCTAGCATCAGTAGTTCAGCGGTCTGAGGTAGATAATACCTCGGATGACTTTGAACTAATTGATATCGAGCAGGAGGACGGCACCTTCTGTTCGATGCAGCTGAGGAAAAACACTTCAGGTAGGAAGTATATTCCGAGGAAGGCGTTTAGTAAACCAAGGGATTCTAGACCGTCATCCGAGGTCAGGATTGACCCGAAAGTTGGTGAGAAGGCAGTTAAGCCTTCTGACAACGCTGATAAAGCGAAGGGTCAGTCCTCGGACATGACCAGACTTATGGAGGATATGTGTAAGAAAATTACAGATGCCCTCCAAGCCAGTCGGCAAAGACCCAGAGTGGACCGCCGGACGGTTAAGTGTTTCAGGTGCCAACGCATGGGACACTACTCATCTGAATGTACCACTGCTAAGCCGGTAATGGCTGCCTTCTATGAAGCCGAAGATAACGGCGAAGGCGAGCAGAATGCTACGGGTTCCGCTGATGTGGAAAACTAGTGGGGGATGTATCCACGGCATTGGGTATAACCCCGGAGGGGAACGAATGCCAAAATGCTACCGGGGGTGACCCGGTGGAAGATTTCGAATCAAATTCACCTGGAGGCCGGGTGGCTGTGGGTGCGCACCCCTGCACCTTGGCCGGGGCCAGGGACCCTAGTGTTCATGTGTACGGTGGTGAACATATAGAGGCGAGGGGCCGCACTGGGGGAGAGGAAGGATGGATCAAAGAATTGATTCGAGTGTGTGGGACACGCCTTCCCCCAAGTCATCCGTGTCTGGAATTTTTGAGAGGACTCGGATTGAATCTTGGTGATTCGGGAGACTTTCACCAGTTTACCAGTAACCCCTCTCCTTTAGGGGGGAGACGGTGGTATGTACCCATATCTGTGGAAGGCCGGGTAGGAGAATTCTTGGTGGATACTGGAGCCAGCCACTCCTGTGTGTCCAAAAGATTCTTCGACTCGGTGGCCGGCAGCCATGAGAACCTCAAAACGGGGGTAAATGCCTGCACAGCCGACGGAAGCAGTATGCATACTTTTGGTAGGACGCTTATGCCTATCCGTATAGGAGGCAAAGAATTCGTTCTTTCGCCAACTATAGCAGAGGTTAGTGATGACGGAATCCTCGGATTGGATTTTGCAAGCTTATATGGGGCCGTCTTGGATCCCAGGGATGGTATGATGAGTATACGGAACCCGTATGGCTTGCATGTCCAGTGCGTATTGAGACAGGTGTCTTCGGTTGCATCAGTGATACACACGGTGAAGATCCCACCGGGTACCACTTGTGATGTCCTTTGTGGCGGATCGATGGCCCAGAGGAATGAAACTGGAGTCTACGAACCCGACACGGTATATTTATCAAGTATCGGGTTGGACTCAATGGATACATTAGTGGCTAATGCAGCTTGGTCTGTATTACCCATAACTAACCGAAGTGGTTCGGTGGTTTACTTGAAGCGAGGCGACAGTGTGGGTGTGATGAGTTCGGTTGAACACGTCGCCGAGGCCAGGTTCAATAAACCACTAAACCCTGTTAGTAAGCATCCATTGGATGAAGAATTTCAGAAGCTGATTGAACAATCAGATTTACAGAATACGGAGGATAAGGAATGCCTAGCAAAACTCCTACAGAAGTACGAGAGTGCTTTCGGTAGGGAAGGAGGACCGGTAGGCAGATCCGACAAGGTGTTGCACACTATAGATGTGGGCAATGAGAAACCTTTTAAAATCCCGTATCGCAGACTTCCTCTTAAGAAGTTAATTTGCGAACAGGAAATACAAAAACAGTTGGACCTAGGGGTCATCGTGCCGAGCTCGAGTCCCTGGTCCAGTCCTGTTTGTATGACCACTAAGAAAGACGGTACAATCCGCTTTTGTGTCGACTACCGAAAACTGAACGGTATGACAAAGAAGAACTCGTATCCTTTACCAAGGATAGACGAGACATTGGGTGGGAACCAATGGTTCTGTACCTTGGATTTGCAATCCGGGTATTGGCAGATACCGATGCACCCCAATGACATGGAGAAAACAGCGTTCTCCAGTCATATGGGGCTATTCGAGTATAATGTCTTACCCTTCGGATTGTGTAACGCCCCCGCTACATTCGAGGCCATGATGGAATCCTTGTTGAGCGACCTTTTGTGGAAGAAATGTTTGGTCTACTTGGACGACGTTGTCGTGTTCGGCAAGTCGTTTAAGGAATGCCATGCAAATCTGCAATTGGTACTCGACCGGATACTATCCAACGGTCTAAAACTCAAACCCAAGAAATGTAACCTGTTTAAGAAAACAATTACATACCTGGGAAGGATCATCACCCCCAGCGGAGTGAGCGCAGATCCGGAGAAATTAGAAGCTGTAGAAAATTGGGAAAGACCCACGAGTGCTAAGGAGGTGAGATCATTTCTAGGATTTTGTTCCTACTACCGTGATTTCATACCGAATTACTCTCGTGTCAGCTTTCCTATGCAGTGCTTAGCTCACTGGACCCCAGGTAGGGCTCGGGACCCATTCCCATGGACCAGCGAGCAAAAAGAATCTTTTAATAAAATAAAGGATTTGTTTAGAAACACACCCGTATTGAAATATCCCACTCCCGAGGGACATTTCATATTAGACACAGATGCGAGCAATGATGCAATAGGGGCAGCTCTCTCTCAGGTCCAGGACGGAGTCGAAGTCCCAATAGCATTCGCCAGCAACACGCTAAGCAAGACCCAGCGTAATTATTGTACCACTAAACGGGAACTTCTCGCGGTAGTGGTGTATACGAAGAAGTTTAAGCATTTTCTCTGGGGAAGCGACTTTACTTTACGAACCGACCATTCGTCTCTTAGGTGGCTCCTTAACTTTAAGGATGCCGAGGGGATGATTGGACGATGGTTAGCTCATCTATCCGAGTTTGGATTAGAGCACAAACAAATAGAGCACCGGCCCGGTGCTAAACATATCAATGCGGATGCCTTGTCGAGGCGACCCGTCCGAAAGTGCCAGAATGCCACTTGTGAAGACTGCGGGGCCCACAATGCTGTGGTAGCTGGGTTGGTATTTAACCATACCAACCCCCGTATCCCCTGGGAGGAGGCTGTATGTAGCTATCTCGATTGGTCCCCGGAGACCATCAAGAAGTTCCAACAGTCGGATCCCACCACTGCGCGCATAATGGAATACCTACGGACAGGTATTAAACCGGCAAGGCCGCTAGTATCCCTAGAAGATAGGGAAGCGAGGCGATTGCTAGCTCAATGGACCGAGTAAGAGATCCGAGACGGCATACTGTGTAGGTGGAAGACTACTCCCACCAACGGTAGGCTGTTACAAATAGTGATCCCCACCCCGATGAGGAGGGATATCATGTATTATGGCCATGGCCACCAAACTAGCGTCCATTTTGGTAAGAGGAGGTCAATAGAGCGTCTACAAAGGCGTTACTACTGGCCTGGAATGAGAGGCGACCTACTCCGGTGGATCGCCACTTGCCCGGATTGCTGTAAAAACAAGCCGGGACCTGGCCTGGGAAAGCAACCCTTATCCCAGGAATTGTTTGGTGTCAGGTTCGCTCGAGTGGCGATAGACATCATCAGCGGGATCAAAACGACGCCCCGGGACAATACTTGCATGATGGTCGTAACCGACTATTATACCAAGTACACCCGGGTGTTCCCTCTTCCTAATCACAAAGCCGCCACATGCGCTGAGGCGTTTGTAAAAGGCTGGGTGCTTCATTTGGGTGTTCCCCTTATGATGCACAGCGACCAAGGGAGAGAGTTCGAGTCAGAGCTGTGGCAGGAAATGTGTCATTACCTAGCTATTTGCAAGACCCGGACAAACCCATACCGACCACAGTCGGATGAACAGGTAGAACGGTTCAACCCTGATACAAGTGCTAAAGCCCCTGGTCAATACCCACCAGGACGACTGGGATGAACAGTGCGAGTTTGTAGTACATGCCTACAATAACACTGTCCATTCATCTACTAATTGCACTCCAAACATGCTAGTGTTCGGCGAGGACATCATAATGCCCGCCGACTTAGTGTATGGAGTGGTTGGGATAGACCCGGAGGCGCCCTGCACCGTGTTGTTTGTGGAGTCGTTAAGGGATAGGTTCAAACAGGCATACGAGGCCGTTCGGAAAGAACTGCTGAAGAGTGCGAAATGGCAAAAGGTGGGTTATGACACCAATGCCAAAAGAATTCGTTTTAATGTTGGGGACTAAGTACTAAGGTACTACGAGCCGCTAGAACGGCTAAAGCTCGTAACGCCCTGGGAAGGTCCATTTAAAATCATTCGCATCATCTCTGAGTCCACGGTGATGATGGAGGACTGCCTAACTGGTAGGAAATGGAAGACAAATGTCGGAAAACTTCGGCCCTGGAAGGGACGCGAAGAGGCGGAGAGGGAGTTCGGTTACCAGCCACCCGAGTCTGTGCCTAGCGGACCTAACGTGGTGGTACCCGGGAAACGCCCTAGGGGCCGGCCGAGGAAAATGCCGGAAGATGAGAGAATAGTCAAAAAGAAGACGAAGGCCAGGAAACGACCTAATCGTAAGAAAAGGAAGAATGTCTCGCTGAGTGAAGGCATTACGTATGGGAAAGGTCTCACCATGGCTAAGCGGAACCCTGAGAAGGCCGTACATAAAGCCGGGAAGAATAAGATGCTAACCGAAGGCGTTAGACGCAGTCCCCGGTTGAGGTCTGCTGTAACCTAACTCAGTACACAACGAGCTGCTGCGTGTTGTCCGCCGTAGGCGTATAACATACATTCGACAGCTAGGGATGCCGAACGCGCCCTCCCCGGGTAGCTGTATCCCGTGAGTGGCGGACGGATTAACCGGTACATTCGCTTTGAAGCGTTGTATACACCGCCAAGCTCCAGACGATAGCACTCGGGTAGTAGGCCGGGTCTCGCATGTCGAGTCGAATGTTAGTTCGGATCTAGTCCCCTAGGTGGCGCCGCGGGTGCGGCGGGAAAGGGCAGAACTAGGTCACCGGATAGCCCTTGCGGGATCTCGCGAGACGAGAGGTCTGATGTCATATTGTTCATAACTAGAGCGGACTCGTGGTGGTAAGACGCCACCCGTTTCGCTCTGGTTAGTGTTGGCGCTTGGCAGCCTGTAGCTGTTCAGTTAGCTTGTCTAACTTCTCCCCTTCTGTTGGACGAATCCTTCAGGAGGAGTCCAACACATTTGCCAATTTTTAAATTGGAAGTCGCCCTCAGTGCCATGGCACAGGGGACGATTGATGCTGCGCGTCAAACCGCCAACATCCAGTTGGAGGAAGGCGAGGACCCGACGGTCCCGTCTCGGGTTGAGGAGTCTATGGACTCTTCAACAGACGTCCTCGTGAGGGGATCTGAAGCCGAGGAGGCAGCCCGTACGCTCTCTGCGATGGCCGAAGCCACCGACAGGGAGAGGATGCCACCTCCACCACCACCGCGCCCGGAGCCCACGTCTACAGCGACGGCTTCGGGTGATAGCATTGATGTCCTGGACATTCCGCTGTATCCCCCGGGATACAGAACCCGCATCGAGCGTATGGCTCATGTGGATGAGGAGGCCGGTGTCGTGTACACCTCTTGGGGGACCTACATCCCCATGCACCCCTCCATGTTCGGGTGCGGTCCGCTTGCGGAGAAACCAGGCGTGCCCGAGGCCATACCAGACGACTTCAAGACTCTGGTCATGGACTCGTGCAGCGACAAGTTAGCTGACAGTATGCCAGTCTCTTGGCTCCGGAACTACCGAAAGTTGGCGGAGAATATGGCGGTCAACGAAAGCTTGGCCCGAGCTGTGTTGCTTTCCGAAGGCATTACCCGGAAGGCCGCGCAGCTAAGAGAGTCTGAATCCGATATGAATACAGACTCCACCGTCACACAGTCGTCGGTGGAAACTGAACGGGTGATGCGATTGACCCGTAAGCCTGCACCAAAGGGTCCTCTCACCGAGAGCGACCTGGAGGTTGAAGATATCAGGATCGCCATCGAGAGGTCCACGACCGAGAAGGAACCGGGTGCCGACATACCGGAGGCGCCTGGTTAGATCTCGGAAGAGGACATCTCGCGTCAGCAGGCTGCTGTTGAAGCCAAGCGAGCCGAGCTCGCCAAACAGCAGAAGGAGCTTACCGCTGCTCGACGGGCCCACCGGAAACAGCAGGCCCAAAGTAAGGCGAAGGCTTCCTCCGACTCCGGTCAGTGGTAGGAGGAGCCCTCGTTCAAAGGACAAGGATCCACGTCAGTCGGATTCTAGTCCTGAGGTACCGGCGCAGCCACCCAAGGCCGTGCGTCGGAAAAAGAAGAATGGAGCGAAAGCGTGTCCGGCGGAGCCCACGCCCCCCACCAAGCCGAGGGGTAAGGGCGACCCGAAGACGCCCGCCTCCAAGAAACCAGCAACCACAGTAGCCACCTCGGTTACTGCAGCATCCTCTGCTAGCACCAGCAGGGCGAGCGCCAAGTCCTCTACCAAGGCTTCGTCTGGTACTACTACCACCAGCCGAGCTAGCCGTAGAGGGGAGGGCATCTACACGGACAGTGATGGAAGCGCAAGCGACCCAGAGCTGCCCGAGTCAGCCAAATCTGATTTGGAGTCTGTGACGACCTGGAAAGAGATGACCACGGACGTCCCTATAGACGACAATCAGAAATGGATGTGGAAGAATGCAGCCGAGGGGTTCAAGGAACGGACTCCCCGCTGCTTCGCGGACTGTGCTTACGACACAGTCCACTACATGTGCCCGGGCGCCGTCAATAAGGATGGTGATAGCGATGACGAGGAGTGGATGAAGTCCGGCCCCTCAGATACGCCAGTAGGTAAATTCTACCTCATTTAGATTGACCAGCTCAAATCCAAATTGGGGTCGATCTACAACTACGAGGCCCGGACGAAAGTTCAATGGGCTATGACCCAATGGGGACCATCCGGCAACCGTCGGAAGTGCCCATTCGAGTCCTGCCAGCTGGCTCTCACTGGAGAGAAGGTGTTTGAGACGAAGCCTCGCTTCGCTCGGCATCCAGTGTGTGCTCGGAGACCGTCCGAGTAAACTGTGCGACGGCACGTTTTCCACCAACCGGCGTCGGGACATGGCTCTGCATCTGCAGAAAGCCCATGGCACCGGCCTGGAGAAAACGAGCAAACGGGCCGTAAAGTGCTTCAACGAGCTCCTGGCTAACTGGGCCTTGTTGAGTGTTAAAGACATCAAGGAGCAGGCATTCGAGACCGGATTCTGTTCGTGGAGGAGTGGCAACCTCTTAGCCTTCTTCCAGATTAACTTCTCCTCTACCAAGTTCGGGATGACCAGCGAGGTACACCTGAAGGTGAAGAGGTGGAGGGGAGACGACAAGCGGGAGAAAATCAAGGCCCGCTCGAAGGGTCCTAATGGAGGCACAGCCACGGCAAGCGCCCCACGTACAGTGAGTACGCGGTGAAGTTCCCTTCCATGGGACCAGCGGGACCCGAATCTCAGGTCCTAACCCCCTTGGGCCGGTCAAAACCCCGGGGTAGGGGCCGTGGTGGCATGGAGTCCACCCGAGCTCCCCCGGGCGGCGGCCGAGGCCGAGGAGGTGCGACAGTTGAGGGTCCCTCTGTCCCTCCAGCAGGCGCTCCGCCTGTCACTGTGGAGGCTGCCGCGCCCCCACCGGTTATAGTTCCACCAACGGTCCCTCGGGTGCCCGTTATGGAACTTATATCAGGCACGCTGTCAGGTCTTCAGGATCCGAACACGTTTGTCGATCATCGCGACGTTCAAACGGCGAAGATCCAGAATGACCTGATGGCGGAATGGCAGGCATTGCATCGCCAGAAGTCAGTCGACTACTGGCGTGTGATGCCTGAAGCCACCTTCAACCTGGTCTACGAGGTCCAGAAGAGGGAGGAAGAGAAGATTCAGGTGCAGGAGAGGAAGAATGTCGAGGAGGCAATCCAATCCTGCCGGCGCCAGCAGTTGGAAGCTGAAAAGCTTAAGGAGTTCCACCGTGCTGAGAATGCCGGGTACATCCATAAGTACAAGGAGGCTGACCTCAAGTTCTTCCTCGCGTTCGGGAAGCACCTGGACGAGTGGGACGGCTCTGCGTCATCCCTGTCCCTCGCTCCGGCTGCTCCACCCGCACCCGAGGCAGTCGACAGTCCATCCGCGGGGATGGGCGCGCTGAGCTTGGGGAGCGAGACGCCCAGCGAAACCTCAACGCTGCTCTCCGTGAGCAGTTGCAGCAGCTCAGCTCCGGCTGCCTCAGCGGAGTCGGCTGAGAAGATGGACACTGATCCGGAGGATCTTTAAGTGTCCATCTAAAGGTGTTTTGTGGTACCTGAGGGTAAAGGTATTTACCATGCCAGAGGTACTTATCCTTACACTGGACTCGCCGATCTGGGACCGAACCTGCAGCGAAGGTGGACACTACCCCAAAACACAAAGAGGATTACCACACCTAACCGGGGCTCCATCTTCCCATCTTCATCAGGGCACATCATAACAGCAACGTGGCTTGCCACCACATATATGTTGCCGGGTGGAGCTGCAGAAACCAGTCGTTCCAGATTCGCCGGAAGTTCGGTATTTTGTAAGGGCGATCCTACTACCCTGGTAGGACGTCTATTATTATCAGTATTAAAATTTTGTGTAAAGCTATTTTTATATAATATTTATATTTTTGTAATCAAACCAAACAAAATTTTGTCGGGTTATTTACCCCACCTCGGGTCGGTTATTTACTACTGTAAAACATTGTTAATACCATATCACCACATGTCTACCACTTTTACCACGTCTTTAAACTATAATAACACTGTAACATTGTTACCATTTACTACCTTAGGTCGATGGTGCATAAGGCATCACTTCCTAATTGTTATTATTAGTTACTTTGGGTTATATGCGACGATGCCTTATCATGTACATATTATTTATAATGCCCCTTAATGTTCTATAATCTATACGAACACTTGTGTATAGACTTACCTATGTATATATAACTTATTATTGTATAAAGTTAACAATAGGTATTTATTAAATACACCCAACCCTAGGTATAGTCTAGTGGGGGTGGTGTAGGGGCCGGCATCGTTGTATATATATATTAGTGTGGTTCATCCGAGAGACGTGTTCGTGTGGTGCTCGTTCCTTCTCTGCCAGCTAGGTGTCGCTTTGCGATACCCCGCTGGTACAAGAGGGGGCAGCACCATGCCTCGCGTCCAGCTTCTACTAAGAAGCCGGACGAGCCGCAGAAGGGGACTGGACATGGTCCAGTCAAGATGTTAAGCTGTTAATTGCTGAAGATTGAATAAAGTCCTACCCGAGAGGTAGGGGTATCCGGGGCTTTGCCCAACCCGAACTACTCGTGTTGTGTTGGTATCTTTAGTGATAAGCGAGCCAACGAGCCACCCAACATATAAGTCGATACGAACCATTACAACAGAAAAATTACATTTTTGGAAGTTATTAGGAACTTTAGTGATATTGACTAAAAATGGCAGCATTGGAACCTAGTTCCTATTACTGCCACTAGGGGAAACAAAGGTGGTCCAATTTAGGAGCCGGTCCAAATTAGGCAACTTTCCCCTTTACAATGTGGCACTAACAACTTTGTAATACTTTGCTATAGGAATGTTCACCAATATGACTGTCAATATGTCAATATTGGTTGATTGGTTAAAAAAGCACATTGATAATCCTCATCTAATGATGATGCTATGGTAGGTGAAACACAAATCAACCAATAAATCATTTCCACAACAACAACAAGCAGAGTTGATACTACATGGATGGAAGAGAAAGGCAACTGGCCCCTTGGGAGAGTCGTACTTTGGGGTTGATGTGTGGTTAAATAATCGGGACTGACATAGATGAATCAGTAGTATCGTGCCAGATAATAGTGTTGATATCTTATTTCTTTTTCAAGCTTATCAAACTAGGAGAGTAGGAAATGTGTTTCTGAGAAAGAAATATTCTCTTGCACAAAATAATTTTGATATGTCTGACAAGTATAAACTATCATTTAGCTATTTTTTTACTCCAGCTGTCTATGCATGAATTAGGTTTTTGAATAAGAAAAAATAGGTCTTACTGCAACTCTGTCTGAAATTGCTCCCATCTCTCCTTGCTAAGATTATCCTTTGATGTTTCCAAGTGCATCTTTCCAAGAATGCGTCCCAAATCACTAGCTGCTTCTAGGTCAAAACGTCGATCTTCTTGCTGAACTCCCAGCAATTCCCAGTCACTCAGATCAGCCATGGCCACTGTGCAAATATAAATCAATAAGGAATTTTAATCGAACACAACCCCTTTCTTGTATGAATGTTTCATCTCCCTCATTCAATGAACAGTACTAAAGTGTAGTGACCTTTTATGGGTGTGGACCACTAAATTCGACATGGTGACATGGCCATTTCTTAAAATCGACATGTGACATGACATAGGCGCTTCCTTAAAATCGACATGGGACATGTTAGGTTCTTAGAGGTGACATGGGACATGGGGATTTAAGTGACATGTGACAGGACCATTTCTTAAAATCGACATGTGACATGGGGAACCCCCCATCCACACCCCCCCCCCTTTTGTGTATTTCCGCATAAAACAGATAGAAAAACCTGTTAGAAATGTGCAATCCTACTTTGTTATGAATGTTGCATCAGCGCGGCAAGCGTGTAACCATAATTTCATGAACAGCATCATGTTGGTATCAGTGGCGGATTCAGAGGGGGGCAAGGGGGCGCCCCATCCTTTTCCCCAGTACTTAAGAGTTTAACTACATATTTTGGACCTTAAAATTTGCCAAAAAATAGGGGTGCGCCCCCTCCTTTTGGGCCGCGCCCCCTCCTTTTCCAAATCTTGGATCCACCACTGGGTATCAATAAACGAAGTTGGCAGCAGCGACATGATGGCTTCAGACGTCGATCTCTTCTATATTACCGTGATACCTTGTGTATTTGTACAGTGTATTCTGCATTTTAAAAAAAATGCGCTCTGAGTTTAGGGACATCCTTACATACTTTTGAACACTTTGATACTAATCCAATCTAATTTTCCCGCCCATAAAGCACATCCCCAACTTTAGCTACTTCTATAAGGTGCATCAGAGTTCCATCCTTGCATATAGACCATGCCATATATAATATGCGAGGCATAATTGTAACCTTGATTCTACTTACGATATGCAGTACAAAAGCATTAAATGTTGTAAAGCTAGATGTCGCACAAGCATACGAAATGGGACTCAAAGACAATGCAAATTTTGACTCAACAAGCACCCCTCCGTAGGGGATCTTTAATTCCCCATTTGGCTACTTGGGGTCATTGCTGGGCGAAAAATGGGTCTAAATTGCACATAATGCTTTAGGCTAATTGTTTAATGCAGAATTCAATAGCTTCATTTAAAATGTTCCATTTTGGGTGTAAAGATTTCATATACAGGGCTGGGCAACTGTCGCCATGTAGCAAAAAAGTGGCGACAATGGCCTTGAAATTGAAGACAACTACATTGGGAACAATGTCCAGATTCTGGGCTTTCCAACAGTGAAAGAATTTTTCAAATACTCCCAGTAGAACTAAAGTTATGAAGTGATTCCTGAAGTCACCCAAATGCATGTTTTGACTTTAAAATTTTCAAAATTTCCTGACCCCACCCCTCCTATAAAGCAGCTGCCTGCTGGTTTGTGTTTTTCCTTTGTTTTCTTCCCCCTTTTTTCAGTGGGGGAGAGGGGTAGGGGTTGGGAGTGTAGTATCTCCGTCTCGATATGCCTTTCTCCTCCCTCACATCCTTCCCAATCCTAGCATTATTAAACCTTTCATGCACAGGGTTGTACTTTGAGCAAGGATAGTATAGGTTCCCTATAGTCCGAATATCTGACACCTAGTATTGTATATTATTACACGACTTCTGTGATTTTGGGTGCTTTTTCTGGATATCCCAGTTCTGATATTCCTGCATATTGTGCGACCTCTTATGAGCAGATCCCAGGTGGATATCAGCACTCTTTGAGGTGGATATCAGCACTCTTTGAGGTGGATATCAGCACTGTTTGGGGTGGATATCAGCACTCCTAACATGTCATATTTACATGTTAAAACCCATGAAATATCCATGGTCAGGGTAGGGCTTGAACCTGCAGTCTCAGATCCCTAATCCAACTCCCTATGCATTGCGCCACAGGGACTGACGAGAAACGCTTGGTTCGAACCACGTCTGGATATGATACAAAGCCGTGTGCGCTGTCGCTGTCCGCTGCCGGGAGACGAGGTGTATTCTACACAAACATAACCGCGAGACACAGTGAATGGAGGAGACGCGGTGGTCTAGCGGTTAGCACGTTGCGCTCAGCCGTG
The DNA here is from genome assembly GCA_949317995.1 of Acholoe squamosa. Classification (NCBI taxonomy): domain Eukaryota; kingdom Metazoa; phylum Annelida; class Polychaeta; order Phyllodocida; family Polynoidae; genus Acholoe; species Acholoe squamosa. The sequence continues at coordinate 46,229,832 of OX439050.1, forward strand.
AGAGGTCCATGGATCGATTCCCCGCCCGGGAACGTCTTTTTTCGCCGTGTGCCCTGCCGCTGTCCGCTGCCGGGCGAGGAGGTGTATGTACCTATGGCTGGCTTCGAGTACCGGGGAAGGATTTTTGTTTTCAACTTGTTTTTATTGATATTCTATTGATTATTTATTGATTTTTTATTGATTAATCGTGTAATAAACTTAGTAAGGTATGGGCTAACAGGCACCTCATGGCATGTACTGTAGGATATCGTAACTCGTGGCCTACGGCCACTCATTCGATATCCTACGATACATGCCATTCGGTGCCTGTTAGCCCATACATTACTTAGTTATTACTGGTACATAGATTAGAGCAACCTCTCAACTGAAGTCTAGATTTCAAAATTGTAGACTTGGCAAGAGAGAGCAGGTGTCAGGAGAAAATGTGTTGTCTTTCTCAAACACCAACCCCTAAGGACTGGCTTGAAAAGTATGAGTCAGTTTACCTCTTAAGATGCACCAGAATGCACCAAATGCCCTCGAAAATCAAAAATCTTCCTAGGAGCTGAGACCCCCATAACCAAAGTGGCGATGTCACACTTAAAAATTCACTTTGCCAGTTTGCCTTGCTTGCTAATCCCAGCAACCCATTGAGAAGGACCTAGATCCCATTGCTAAAATGTGTTTCCAAGGCCCCCCAAGTTGAAAGTTGGTATTTCAGAGAATGTTTGAGCCTCCCAAATTTTTAGGAGATATAACAAATTAATGGTTCAAAATGCCCTAGAACTAGAATATGCAAATATCAAGGTAAAATTTCAAAATTTTCATAAACACATCCCAATCCTTCAAGAACAACAATTAAAAGATAAAAATTCAAAAAAATGTGTAGTCTAATTTATTTTTCAACCCAATACCCATGTGTGGGAGGTTGCCGCCCCCCCCTCCCATCCGAACTTCAAACATGTAGGGTAACGTCTATATTAGGATATTTAAGGAATATTTTTGACCTTGTCTAAACAAGACGAGGTTAGTGGAATCGCTCCTTTTGCCATTCCTTAATCACAAGCTCTCCTAGTCTACACTTGGCTTGCATGGGAATGAGCATAAGGAACAGTTAGGCCTTTATTGAAACTAAACAAGGGCTTAATTTTGTAAACTTACAAATATGGTGTGTTTCATCCAGACAGTAGGGTTCAGGCACACTACCGGGTTGAATGTTATGTAATAGGCACAGACAGTTGTACTCCAGTACTTGGCGATCAAGAGATAAGTTCTCCTCTGGTATACACTGCATGTTTAATAAATACAGTTTCGTTTATAGAGCAAATAGATCTGAGTGGAAATGCGTACCATCTACTCTTTTTCACTAAGAGACACAATAATGTGCAAAATCATTATATGTATTACAATTAACACTTCATACATCACCAGAGTGATGACATGGGCTGTTTCATATCTCTGGTAAAATCCTACTAAAATTTGTTACAAAGTCTAAAAAACTAAAGAAATACAATTCTTATCCTTGCTGTTTTCTCAGCATACTTCAAGAAAACAGAAAACGTGTTGTCATCTGACTCTACTATGTACACATAATTGATGATTACAATATGTAACATGGCTATATTGTTACATGTATGATGCTTTATAGCATGCATCTCCCATTTTCATGAGATAAGCTGATGACATTCAGGAAAAACAGTTCTTACCCTTGCTGTTTCCTCAGCATACTTCAGTATGACAGAAGATTTGTTGTCAGCTGACTGTACCCTGTACACATAGTTGATGACTCCATTGCCTTCAGTGAGTTTAAAGCGTATACCATCAGGGTCATCTCTGATAAACTTTAATGAATTGAATGGGTAGGGTTGTCAATAATAAAAGAAAATTTAGTAGTGCTGAACCTGGCATATTATGTGCCTCAAAGGGCCACTAACCAATTCATTTATTATAGAAGTCTATCATGTATCTACTTTTATCTACCTCAGAAGATACACTAATGAGCATCAATCAAATGGAATTGACATGGACCTGCTTGGTTAGTTTAAAGGGTGGATATCAGTTATGCCTCTAGCCCCAGAGGAGTGAGAACTCTTATAATTAACTTAAGTCACCTGCATTTGATTTCTGAAACTCTTGCAGAAGGAGATCTTTTAATCACCCTGGATGAGTCAGCTAATGACTGCCTAATGCACTTATGTATAATGATAATAATATTATCTGTTTGGCATTCATGCATGAGGTTGGTTCTTCGGAGTTGATGCACCAAAAGCAGTGTCGATGAGTTACTTGGCAGATGCTCATTAATAAGGTCACAATGGCAAAGGAGCATAAAACTGGATACATTAGACTCTATGTAGACCTTAGATTCCTGGGCAAATCAATCTTTACCTGCAGAGCTGCTATTCCTTCATTGTCCTTAGCAAAGTCAACAATCAGCCTTTTGGGATTGAATTCCCCATCCATGTTGCTAATCTGTTCCTGAAATATGTTGGAACAAAGGTTTAGAACATGGAAGACCACCATTAATATGGCCATTAGATATTAAACATGTCGTTAAACAAACATCATTTACTCACTCACATTGATACAATCATGAATGTATTTTGGCATGAGTACAAACTGATAAATATTCTGTAATAACCATCTAGATCATTCGGACAAGGCCTCTCACATGTATACCCTTGAAGTTAGAAACTAGTGGGGTCTACTGGTTTTGTGATCCCTCTTTAAGTCATACAGGCCTGTAGGCCTATACAGCTGACAAGCACATCAATTAACACTACAAAAATCTTTTTCATAGCATCATATAGATACTGTGCAAGCATAGTACAGATTTTACCCTCTGTAGATGATGTGAGTAAGCATGTAGAGACATTTAACACTAGAATGAATAGATATATATACAAGTGACTTACCCTAAGCACTGGTGACACACTTAATGATGGACTGGCGAACTGTAGACTAGTACAATTAGGTCTGCAGAAACAGGTCATGCAGTTTAATGCTGCCCCATAGATGCCAGGGTAGGAGATAGATTTTGATACCATACCCAACACTCAGCTTAAGCTTGCCGTAAACAGTACAGACTGGACTTACACCCAACGCAGACGGGATTTAGGGGTCATCTGTGAAGAATCTGTACCCCCCTCCACCCCCTCTGATTTTGACCCCTCTCAGATTGTAGACAGATTCTAGCCTGTTAAAATTTAATGTATGCTCAGACAGTCTGTGGAGAATCTGTCAATATCCAACATGTTTAATATGCCCAGACTCTCCTCAGACTCAGACCGGACTTCGGGTCTGCGTCCATTTTTGACGCAAACATCGCAGACGGGACTGGATACAGGTCCAGTTTCCATCGCGTCTGCGTCCGATCCGTGCTGTTTGCGCCGGGCTTTACAGCTTCGTCAATGGGCAAACAACTTGATATAGGAGCCATAAACAAATGACGTCATTCTGGAGGGGGGAAGGGGGGGGCAGGCCCGGCATGACAGAATTTTCCATGACAGAATTTTACCTTGTACCTTCAGCATTGCAAAATTGGCAAAAAAAAAACTTGACGAGGGGGGAGGAGGTTCAAAAATGGTTAAATTTTGCATGACGTCATTTATGGATGGCCCCATATGATAAAATCAATTATTCTTGCGATTGATTGGACATATTTAGTCATGATTTCAACGATTTACTGGTATCAATGAAATATATGTGATGCAATATTACAAGTTTTGGCAATTTACTATGATTTGCTATAGCGATTCTTCAGAGAAGGTAGGTTGCCTGGTATCCCTATTGTCTAGTGTCATAGAATGATCCCAAGGGTACAATATTCCGATTATATCATTATCCTAACGATGATGTATCATATATCATGTAAACATATCACAATCCACTCAGATAGGTGTCCAAATGAGGATGGAATTAGTGTCCAACTCTAGGTGAAATTATATGGTCTTCTTTTCTTGTCTATAAATAAAACACTCCTACACTTAAAAAAATCCCTTTTACACTCGCCTCCTTCGCATGTTATGAAGAGAGAGATGCGCTGTATGGTTGCTATGATTCAATATTTATTTCATTATTCACATGATTGATGCGTCATGATATAGGAAATATAGGAATGGGTATTCCGAATGACTATCGATGTGATTCCCTTTCTGCTGGTAGGAAGATTGGAAACCAGCTGGGAAACTCAGTCTTTTTCGTTTATTTTTCTTTCCATTTTAATCATTTTGGCTCCTTCTCACAGAGACAAAATAAGTCCCCACTTGGTTCTATGCATTCAACTTAACATGGACAGAATCTGGTATTTAATGTCAATAATGGCCATTAGATGGCAGTGACAACATGTGGTTGGTATAGGAACATCTCCCATTTGAGATATGAATAATTATATATGTGCAAGGGAGGGAAATATTCTTTCAGTTTTCACAAACACAGCTTGGTTATTATAGTTGAAATATCCTAATTTCCACTGAAGTGGCACTAGGGATTCCTTGTACTTCATGAGTCTAGAGATGACACAGCATCCATGAATTGTCCCATAGTGTTAACTTCATCATGCCCCTTTAATAATGTGAATCCAGCATGTAATAACTTGCCACGGTCTGTCTCATCTAATCCTTCCACAAGGATATCCATCTGATCAAACGTCCCCCTGAAAGATGAAGATTTCTTTTTTCAATTATTCTCATTGAGTTCATTGGAGATGGAAGAAAGTAAAATAAAATCTACCGACTTGACAGCAACTTTGAAATATATTCAGGTTGACGTAATTATTTGATTCACTGGATTCTTAGAAAGTGTTCACACATTGACTTTTAAGAAGGCTTGTTGAAAGTTAACATGTTTTTTTTACCCCTGCTTGGGAGGGTGGCATGCAGAGGAGGGGGTCAGCGTTACATCTTTAGATAGGCTCGACATCTTCTTTCCATGCTTATCAATTTGTCTTTTATATTACCATGGGGCACTACCCAAATGATGTCTAAACCATATGGAAGGTATACAATTGCTCTTCTAAACAGGTAGCATTAACTTTCTCACCCATACATCTATTCATATTATCAATAAAGAACATTAATATGGACTTGTAGGAGATATAAAGACTTACGCCATGAACACTATACTTCCGGTAAACAGGATAACCTCTGATAGGAATGTCTTCTGTCTGTTTTCATCGCTTGAAATCTCTCTGTATGTGGCTAAATAACGCTCCACTGAAACAATAAAATAATTATTATGCTGTTAAGACATAAAAAATAGATTTTCACAGATATTACATATATACATACGAGTATTCGATCAGAGGTATCACTTTCTTCAAAGGGAGAAATCCACAACTCAGGAAATGGACAAATAAAATTAATCTTGTGAAACATCTGCCGGGTTTCGCGTCCCTCGAGCAGTATTCCTATTTGATAACGATTGTCCATCTGTAGAGGAGTTACATTTAAAATCTTAGTTGGATCTTGAATTTCTGATAGCTTTTAATCAATGATGTGTACAGAAATAATCGATCTTATTACCTTATGGTATGAGTACTCACTATAGTCACTGATAGCCTGAATGCATTGAGATTTGAATTCCACAGTACTGGGGCCAGCGTCTGTGTTCGTGGTGTCAGTCCGTATGCCATCACGGACATAGGACACTATATAGCATGCCACAGGGTAGGCCACGTGGTAGGCAGGGTGGCCCAGGAAAGCGAACTCAAAATCAAGCAGCTGCAAACAATCACTGTGATATACATTTATCTAAAGATGATCCACTGTTTATAGAAATCATCAGGAAAGTCAAAAGTGGATGACATAAAAGAAATGCTATTTGGGGTTGGGCCTTTTGTTTAAATGCCAGAAGGTTTAAGATGAGAGGTATCTGATTGGATTAAAGTCCTCTTGACTTTATTTCATAGACATTCTAGAATTATCTTGATATTGCTTCACATAGTGAAATGCTATGGTGGATAAACCATTATCATTTTGCCATATATACATTGAGAAAGGATACGAACCGCTGCTTTCCCATCCTTGACAAATATAGATTTATAATGACAGTCCCCATGAACGAAACATATCTCCTCCTCAAATAAGGCATTGAGTTTGTTCTGTAATCCCAAAGTCTCAATCTCCTTCACAAATTTGCGATATGCATAGCAATTACTCTCTGCTATTACGGTAATAGAGTCTGTTTCTATCAATGGCCGGTCAAATGTAAAATCCCTCATGTATTCTTTAGCTTCAACTTGACTGAAAAGAAAAATACAGAGGGCTTATCCCTTGGCAAGGCTGTTAAGCTGGTATAAGCCTTGCTTAGATAATAGCATCTCTACAATATCGGCTAAGCAACTACAATTTCTGAATCACAAGGATTTTCTGACCAATTTTTGAGTGTTAGATTTGGCCTTTAGGTAGGCCTAAGTACTACGAAATGAGCTACTTCTAGATTTTCAATAGATTCACAAATATATTTTTTTCTTTTTCTTTTCATCTTAATTGATCAACATTTACCATATTACGCTTAGATCGTATGGCGTTCAAAAAAGGAAGAATGTGCATAGATCTACCTCATTTTCAATCGATAAATATTACCTACTTGAATTTCCTTTGGAGTTCCACCCACTCTGTTTCACTGACAATGTTCTTCGAAGTCTCCCGGTGAACCTTCCCCAATAGGTGACCAAGATCAGTTGGTGCCTGTGTATCAACATACCGCCTCTCTAGTTGTAATCCTAACAAATCCCAGTCACTCATATCTTCCATGGCCACTATCAAAAGTAATGAGACAAACTTAGACTATGTTATCGTGCAGTTTATGGTAAATATAATACCGATATTATATGTGTATTTGTAAAGTACTGCATAAACCCCCTCCCCTGTGTGGTCTGGTGCTGCCCTCTACCTGTTCTTATTGTACCTTGGTTGCTACCGCGTTGCTACCACGTACCCTACCTGTGTTGTAGTTACCACTCCAACCACCCTACCTCCATGTTGGGAGCTTACATTGGGTGATTAATTTTTTTGTACCGTAGACATTAAAGATGCCTATAGGGCCATTCATATTGATCCTCATAGCAGCAAATGCCAGGGATTAGCCTGAGATTTTGGGGCTGGGTTGGTCTATATGAATATGAGAGGTAATAGGTTATCTATGGGTTTGAGCTCGTATCCATATACATTCAACATAACCTCAGATTTTGTTGTTAGGTGTCTTGCTAGAGCTGGTTATTACAACTGTGTCAACTATCTTGATCATTTTTGCATCTGGGAGAAAACTCAGGAGGAATGTAAAAAGGCCCAACGGGTACTTAGACAGCTGGGGTTCTATGTCAGCTTTAAGAAGTGTTCAGCTCCGTCTACTTGTACTTGTTTTCTGGGGATCGATATAGATTCTCAGACAATGGAATTCCGCCTACCTGATGACAAACTTAGAAGGGTTCAAAAAATAGTGAAAAAATTCTCAGAGGCAAAAACGTCTACCAAAGACAAGATAGACGAATTGGTTGGCCTCCTGGCTCACTGTAGTAAAGTGGTCAGGGGTGGTAGAACTTTTTGTAGAAAAATCTACGATTTATCAGCCTCCATAAGGTCTAGGTATGCCAAACTGAACCTTACAGAATCCTTCAGAGATGACATCAGTTGGTGGAGAGATTAGCTCCCCAGATTCAATGGGAAGGCAAAAATCCTGTTCAGACAAGACTCCATGATATCTATGTACTCCGATGCCAGTTACTATATGGTTATGGTGCATACCATGGGGGGGACTGGTTGGCTGCCAGTTATGATAGTAAAGAAAAATCTCCTATATTGGAGGCGGCAGTAGGTCACAAGGTAAAAGCCCCACCTGATCACATGGTAGAAAATATCAACGTGTTAGAAATGATTCCCATAGTTGATGGTGCTCGTAGGTGGGGTCCCTCATGGACCAATAGAAGAGTTTGTTTCATAACTGATAATACCCAGGTCGAAGCAAGAACAAGCATACAATGGCCTTGCTTCGAGACCTCTTCTGGCTTTCAGCTGACTACAACTTCAACATAGAAGTGGTATATATAAACACAAAGCAGAATGAAATCTGTGACAGCCTTAGTAGGCTAAACGAACCTGAATCTATCAAGACTCTGTTGGAGGTCACAAGTCCTAAGTCTCTTTGTTGCTATGACCTGTTCAGAAATGGATCAGCTGAAGTTGGAGGCGGCGCAATTGATGTTAATGCAATATGCCCCAGCAAGTGTGGCCACGAGAGAGACTCAGAAAAACAAGTATCTAAAGTTCTGCCAGGAGTTCAGTCTAATTCCCCTACACTGCTCAAGCAAAAGGGTTGTGCTGTTTATAGCGTACATGGCAAGGACTATGAAGGTGAGCTCGATCAGGGATTACCTGTCAGGTCTCAATCATTACCTGAAACTGTCAGGGTCAAATCCAGTGAAATACAAGAACTACAAGGTACATATATGGCAATGGAAGGGGCAAAGCTGAAGCAAGGGATGGCGGCCAAGCGGGCATCCCCCCTTCTGCCAAGGAACATTGTGCTCATGTTTGAGTATCTGACCTTAGAAGTGGGCCATGTAGCCTTCAGAGCCGTGATCTTGACCTCATTCAGAGGACTTCTATGCAAACAGCAAATAAACCTGTCCCCAGTGGTTCTGAAACGCAAAGACTTCACAATGACGCAGTGGGGAATGATGGTAAACATAATAGGTTCAAAAACAATTCAGTATGGGGACAGAGTTCTTAAGATTCCCATTGCCCAATTGAGGGACAACAGACTTTGTGTAGTATATTGGAAACAGCGCCATTTCATTGAAGTGCCAGCAGCCGAGGATTCGCCAGCATTTCTTGTGGCTCGTGACTCACCACTCACATATGAGGACTATACTGATATGCTTAAATATGCAGTTAGGAAGTCTGGTCTCGTTGAGCAGGATTACTCCTCCCATAGTTTGCATCGGGGTGGGACCTCATATTTGAGGTCGGTTGGTGCTTCCATAGAGGAACTCAAAATGAGGGGCGACTGGTTATCAGACTGTGTTTATGCCTACATACAACAGCCTCTGGAGGAACGTGTAGCTTTTGACCTTAGGGTAGCTAATGAGTTGGATGCAGTCTGGGATAGTCCAGCTGTATCTGAGTGACTGGCCGGTTTGGGGATTTGGCATAGGCCCAGCCTCTCGAACATTAAAAGGCCAAATATATCTCATTGTCTCCTCTTGTGTTCCAGGATATATTCCTAGGCTTTAGTAAGGCATGTTCAAATGGTAAATATAATACCGGTAACATATGTATATTTGTAAAGTACTGTATAAACCCCCCCAGCTCCTCCCCTGAGTTATAGATAATTGAGAAGAGCGACAAATCGATCGCTATTGTTTGGGGAGTTACAATAGTATAATAGTGTTATGGCCCTATAGGATACCAGGAGTGGCTGTGAAGGCTGAGTCATTGTTTTGGACTTTGCCCATGTAGGTCCTGGGGGTCCCGGTGGCAGCAGTGGAGATTATGAGTGGATGGGTGTGTCCTCTATAAATGATCTGTTAGAGCACCACCAGGGTGTCGGATGGCAAAAGATCAGAACCACCGGCAGTCTGGGAGTATATAAGGCTGGAACTGAAGGGGCTGGGTGCGGGCTGTGCTCAGGAGTAAGGGATTCACGGTTTGCCCTGGAATTATAGGGGAAGAGATTTATATTCGGCAGCTCACAAGTAGGAATCGATTGAAATTCTGAATAGTATTTACTGGAGCTTTGGTCACTGTCTAGAGTGCTTTCTGAAGTCTTAACTTCATTCAATTGGAGATCTAGACACCCACTCTAGGGGATCTGCTTATTACATAGAGGAACCATACATCAGAAGGACTTAGATTTGGTTAGCTTTCATTTGGTCTCACTACTCATTATTATATTCTCAATGCTCACTTGAACATCTCACTATGGAGTTATTGATTTAACTTATTGAGTTATGCCATGATGGAATTTTAAGACACCAACAGTTTGTGATTGTGTATTGTGATAGCCATTTGTGATTATTGATTTAACTTGGAGTTATGTCCTGATGGAATTCATATTGACTTACCTTGGAGTTATGCCATGATGGGATTCAAGGACACCCACAGTTTGTGATTGTGTATTGTGATAGACATTTATGATTATGCTTTGAAATTCGACGACATTTGTGAATATTGTGTTTTGGAAATACTCTCGCATTGTGGAATTGTTATGAGGATGAAAATTGGTAAAGGTTTGTAATTGTGTGGAATTAAGTACCTTCAACAACGATGGAAATTACTCATGCCCGAGATTGGGTATATGATGTTATTGATGAAATGTGGTGGTATTATTATTTGGGATTTATGGATATTGACACCATTGACTTTGAAAATTGATTGGATCTAAATTATTGAAATTCTTCCTGTTTAAGGCGTGTGTTTAGGAATTCTAAATTGAAATGTGAAATCAACGCTGGAGTCTGAATTGTATTTGACCTTGGATTGGCATATATACCTATTCAATAAAAACCCTTGGAGATGAAGTACCCAATTGTGTTTTCTTTCCAAATGGGCTATGGGATTTAAACACAGCTCTACTACTTGACGCTAGTTTGAGAACATTCCCCAAATACATAATTAAACTGCGAGTGGAGATGGAATTGAGGTGAAACATAACTGGTGGAAACCCGAGTTCGATTATTGCATTATAGCTACCCCAAAAGAAGCTATCCCCTTTAAAGATAGCTAAAACCCCCATTAAAGCAACTACCCCCCCCCCCAACTTTAGAACATAACCCCCTCTCATCCCCTCCGCCTGTGATAGCCCACCCCTATTTGGTCTGGTGCTGCCCTCTACCTGTTCTTATTGTACCTTGGTTGCTACCACCCTACCTGTGTTGTAGTTGCCACTCCAACCACCCTACCTCCATGTTGGGAGCTTACATTGGGTGATTTTTTTATGTTTGTATTGCTAATAAATTAGGGCATAGGCCCAGCCTCTCGAACATTAACACATTAAGGGCGAGCTGTGAGGGCACTTTGGAAGGCTAGGGGGCTGGATTTTGAGCAGTAGATTTACCAGGGGGCGAGAGGGTGCAGAGTATAATACACAGTCCATGATTTTGATATCATTTTCAACTATTTTCCAATGTCTCTATCACCCTGATCTTCCCAGATTCGAATTCCTCAGCCCAAAAAGAGGTAAATAACATCATCATATCAAAAATAGCAGTCCACTTAAGTCTATCTTAAATTTCCAAACATGGCTGCCATATCAATATATCTATGTCAATTATACTCAACATCAGGCCCTGCATGGTGTTGAGAATACTCAACATCCGCCCCTACATGGATGTTGAGTATTTTCAACATCAGCCCTTAATGGGTTAAAAGGCCAAATATATCTCATTGTCTCCTCTTGTGTTCTAGGATATATTTCTAGGCTTTAGTAAGGCATGTTAAAATGTGAAACATATACAATCACTAAAAAGGGTCTTTATCAAAGGCACAAATTTGTCCAACTCTGACATTGCAGGTGGAGGGATGTTAAGCCATATTGAAATAACCTCCTGGCTCTACAGATTATCATTTTGATATATGGAATTGTTATGAACAATTATGAAGTCCTTCAACACGCTGGTGAACTCAAGGCCTGATGATCTATTCCTTGTTCACAAACACTTCTCTTAGGTAGTGATATTTTCTTGATAATAATACCAAACAGAGAAATGATTTGGTTAAATATTTTACATATCTCCTGCCCCCTTAAGGCGAGGGGCAAAAAAGGAATTCATCACAACCCCGTGTGTCCCCATAAGTGCCTGTAGACATAAGTGTTAATCAGGTAGAATTGTTGTAGTTTAGGATCATCCTGTACAATCAAAAGGATTTCAAATATAGGGTTTGGGTGCAATTGTAGCATGTTTTGAAATAAGCTGTCGTAAACTTGAGCTGGAAAAGGTTAGCAGCTAGGTCACCTATATATATATATATATGTGAGCCAGCAAGCAGAAATGGGGGTTCCTGCGGGATTTAGTACCTGTTTTAGCCACCAGGGGGGAAAACTATGGGCTAGAATAAGAAAAATATGCCTAAAAATGCTATAGGCTACTTTTTTGTGGAGAATTCAAAGATTTTTGATAAAACGTTCTATTTTTTGGGAAAGGGTTCCGTATTGGGCATTAAAAAGAATGTTTTTGGGCCAAAATAGGCATTTTTGTTGATTTCTGTTGCCATGGAAATGTGATATTCGTTCTAAATAAGAAAATCGATGATCTTATTTGAAGAAACGTTTCACAAGGTCCAATATGGAGAAAACAGAATGAAAATATCATTTCTAGATCAAAAGTTATGGGCAAAAGAATGAAAATTTATGCTAATTTAGCTAATTAGCATAAATTATGCTAATTATAGTTGTATCTCATGACCATGGAGATGTAGGGCTTATTGACATTCTCGAAATGGTCATAAGTACCCATATTAAGCAAGCTATTCCTCCAAAACTAACAGGAGTATCTTCTCGTGAAATATATCACTGTAAAGCTAGTGATCTGAATTTTAAAGTTGACTTTTAGCACAGAGCACCCTTTCTCCTTGCCTCTACACACACATATATATATATAATATATATATATATATATATATATATATATATATATATATATATATATATATATATATATATAGTAGACACTGTATGCAGTTGACCATATTTATGTCAGTATAGGAGTAGGGGTGTTATAATTATCTATCCTACTAGTTATTATAATGGTATATATTGTAGCGGTTCTGCTACTCAGGTGTCTGCTACACTGGGACTCACATAGGGGGCAGGCCTGCATAGTCTCATCTAAGTCACCTGACCCCCTCCCAGGTAGCCACCACACACACAAGGAGGCCACCATATTGTTTTGGTTGGACCCCAATTTTTTCTAGTGGCCCAAAGTCACTTGCCCTTCTCAACGTGCAGTCTGCCTCGGTATAATGGTCGACAGCAAGGCGATGGAAATTAGCCTCCCAAGTGAAAAATTGCTTATGCTTTATCAGACTTTGTATGATTTTGCTTCAAAGAAGACTGCCACTAAGCGCGAACTCCAGCAGCTGGCGGGCATCCTCGGCCATTGTTCCACTGTGGTTCGGGGTGGCCGTACCTTCAGTCGCAGAGTGATCAACTTGACCAATAGCGTCAAGGAAGCACACCATAGAGTGAGACTAAATGATCAGTTCCGAGCAGACTTAAGGTGGTGGATAGCCTTCGCGGGGGTCTTCAACGGCAAGGCCAGAATTTTGTGCCCCAAGACTCCTTCTGCTGTTATTTCGTGTGACTCATCGTCCCGTGGTTTCGGGGCCTACCACATGGGGGATTGGCTCTATGGTGTCTGGTTCTACAAGTACATACCAGCACTCCCCTACTATGCTGACCATTTCTTCCCGGTCCCTACCTTTGATGATTTGTCTCACGACATCAACATCCAGGAACTTTGGCCTGTACTGATGGCCTTGGTCAGGTGGGGTCCAGTGTATAGGGACACTACCATCCTCATCTTGAGTGATAATACCCAGGTTTGCAGTATGTTGAGCTCTGGTAGGAGCCGTAATAACGTCAGCATGGATCTCCTGCGAGAATTGTTTTGGCTCGCCTTCACGTACAATGTCAATATCAAATGTTCCTACATCAGGTCTGGCGATAATATTGAGGCTGATTACATTTCTCGCTTAGCATACCCCCAAGTTGCAGCAGTCTCACCTCCCTTTCCCATGTGTTGTAGGTCTGTCCCTGTTACGTCAGGAGGCCCGGAGTCTACAAGACCAAGCCCTGGCTGAGAGCTCGTACAGATCGTACAGGTCCAGGTGGAAAGACTATCATGAATTTTGTGCCTTATTTGACATTCAGCCACTTCCATGTACGCAGGAGAGTGTTTGTTTATATGTGGCGTACCTAGCCCGGAGGCTTAAGTATTCAAGCATTGAACAGTATGTAAGTGCCCTGTCATATCTCCAGCACTTGCACGGTTATACTCCAGTCAATGCTACCAATTTCATGGTCAAACGGACAATGTTAGGAGCCAAGCGTAAGCTAGGTTATTCGCCAGTGCAAGCCATGCCTTTGGAGCCTACACATCTCCTCCAATTCTACAAGCATCTGGACATGTCAGTGTCGTTTCATTTGTGTTGGTGGACGGCAGCCATTACTGCCTTTCACGGCCTTCTACGCAAAGCACACGTAACAAGTTCCTCCCAAGCTATATGTCTCCAGGATTTATCCTTCCGTGACTGGGGGCTACTCCTGACTTTGCCTCGTACAAAGACGATTCAATATGGTGAGCGGGTGCTTGAAATCCCGTTCAGTAGCATACCAGGATCGCCTTTATGCGTCACCTCCTATGTTCGCCGGCTCATCGACCACACTGGGTTGGGGGCAGGTCAGGAAGTTTTTCAGTACTGGGAGCGAGGACGCTTACGACCAATGACTTATTCAGCTTTTGCCACTGAACTCCATCGCCTGTCAGAATTGTGTGGCATTGTGGGCAAAGTATCCACCCATTCCCTCCGCAGAGGCGGAGCATCTTACCTGTCCTCGATTGGTTGGAATCTTATTGACATAAAATCCAGAGGCGATTGGCAAAGTCTCGCGGTATTGTTATATCTTGTTGATAGCCTGACTCAAAAGGTGTCAAAGGACAAGGTTGCAGCCTCCTTTCTTCGTGTTTGTGTTTAGTTATGTTTTCCTTACACTAGGACAATTGTCTTGGAGGTCTTGGGCGTTAAGAGCGCCAATTGTGACAACTTAATTACTGTTTGGTTATATATCCTTAGTTAAGTATAGCGGTCATATATGGGTGTTATAATTATCTATCCTACTAGTTATTATAATGGTATATATTGTAGCGGTTCTGCTACTCAGGTGTCTGCTACACTGGGACTCACATAGGGGGCAGGCCTGCATAGTCTCATCTAAGTCACCTGACCCCCTCCCAGGTAGCCACCACACACACAAGGAGGCCACCATATTGTTTTGGTTGGACCCCAATTTTTTCTTTGTGTTATCTTAATAAATTAAGGGCGTTAAGAGCGCCAATTGTGACAACTTAATTACTGTTTGGTTATATATCCTTAGTTAAGTATAGCGGTCATATATAGAAATATACAGCATTCTATTCTGATACATTCACAGCAAACATCCCAGCTGACACAATTGACAAATTGTGCATGCCCTGGTTGCTTTGTATATGAAAAGCGTGACTCCTTCAAGGTTTTATATGGAAATATAGAAAAGTATAATGAAAAAAGGAAGAAGAAAAACATACTTCAGCAGGGGTTTATCCAGTATTACAATAACTTCCTCATTGGAAATCCCACTTTCCATCACGCCAGGCCTTACCAGTGTCAGAAGACCATGCAAATTGTATTTTGTGCGAGTATCAGCTCAGATGAAGAAGAACTGTTATATGTGTTACCCATCAACAGTAAGTATAAAGAATTGTGAAACTTGTCAAATTTGAAGGGTGTGGGGGTTATTGCCCAAGGAAGACTTTGAGGGATCTTTCGCCTGCTATATATGCGATTAACTGACGAATTTCATTGTGATTAACTGACAATTTCATTATATGAGTATAATAAGTACATTATACTACCCCGGTACTTTACAAATTAGGGGGAAGATACTCTGCCCCCCCTACCTCCATCGTGGATGGGGCAATGGCCCAGTGGCCCCTACCCCTCCATTTCCGAAACTCCTGGGGGGCGTTACACAAATAACGATCAGTCGTACTGATATTTGTCGCTGTAAGTATGATAAAAGTAACGTGTCGTTCTGAACACCGTTACACAATCCCCACCCCCTGATATAACGAGAATCGCTGTCACAGCGACTCTCTTGTTGCGGAACGAGGATAGTTGCCTGCAACGATGCATACATGGCACAGCGAACCGGCGTAATTTGACCTAGATAGCGCAATACGTCACTTCTGCTGTAGAGGAGCCGCCTTTTTCACCGCTTCAACAGCGACTCTCTTCAAACATGTCTTCCTACACAGAAAAGGTAAGGACAGATGAATCTCAGCTGACATAGGGTGTATTTGGACTAGAGTTAGTTGTCAATGTGACTTAGGTTGCCTGTCTTTTACGCACGGTCATAATTCTTGTCGTTTCAGTCATGTGGTTTGGGCAATAATAGGGGAAAGGTTTTTCTCATTCACAGCAGTCGCTCGAAAACATCTGTTATATTAAGGTTATGGGGTATGTAAGTTGTCCTTGAAACTTGGATAAGGGTTCAGTGGGCTTTGGTTTAACTTTGATGCTGTACATCTATGTCTGCAGTCACCTCTCGCCCTTCAGGCCGCATCCGGATCGACCAGCCCCATTGTGTATAAATAAAAGTCATTGATGAATACACCCAGCAATAAAAGTTCTTTATTAATTTTTCAGTACTCCAAGGACTATGACCTGTCTGAGGATGAGGAAGAGGACAATGACCGAGAGGATGATTTGGATTACCTCCTTGACTTGTGCGATGAGGAACAAGCCAAGGTTGATGAAGACACAGACATCCTCTTACAAGATGAGCTCCCGTCTTCAAACCGTCTGAAAATTTTAGGGGGGGGTCTGAATGAAAGGAAACAAAGGAAAAAGACGATTCTGATGAGTCCAGTGTCCTGAGCCAAAGTAGCTCAGAGGAACAGGTTCTTGAAGTGACTCTTGATCAGAAAGACATAGATATCTTGCTACACGATGCCTGTCCTATCTTCAGAGACACTTTGCTCACAGACACAGCGAATAAGGGAGGAGACATGGACAAGGGAGCTTTATCCTCAAGCAATGCCACAGCATCAAGTCTCCGGGTAAGGGAGCCCAGGGACGGAGAAAGGAAGGCTGGGACACAGTCACGGGTAAGTTTAAAATAAAAAGAGACTTTACACATGTATTCTTTCTGCCCCTCTACTTTCATGTAACAGTCTACCTCCACTGTAACCTACTTCCACTACAAAAGAAACTTTATCCCTGAATAACTTCATGTAACTTTATATCGATCTCTTTGATGTAGTAACCTATGTCCACTGTGACCTACTTCCACTACAAAGAATCTTTTTGCCTTAATAACTTCATCTCACTTGATGTCGATCTTTCTTTGTTAGTTTGAATATTATCAGACAGTAACATCTTATTTTCAGCTTCTATTAACAGCATGAGGGAGACTGAGCGCAAACTACACACCACCCGGCATCACATAAATAATTTTTTTCTACAAAGCCTCTAAGAAGGTAAATATCCAAGCTTTGTTTTAAAATAAAGATGAAATATTTACTGATCTTCCTCTCTGCAAGCACTAACAACTAAATCATCCTCCATGTACCTTTGGAAAGTAAAAATTTCTGTCTCTAGCCAATGTGTTTTACCAGATATTTTCCTTGTCTACCTTAAATTGGACCTCTATTTATGAATTTATTTTGTCTCTTTTAATTGTACCCCTCTTATTTTTTTATCAGAACAAGGCTTACCTGAAGCTCATACGGGATGGAAAGGAATGTCCAGGCTTATTGTCGGAGGAGATAATGTGCCTCAAGTACAAAGGGAAAAAGTACATAGCAGGTGAGAAAACTTTTGTTACTTAATTCCTTTGCACCTTTTCTCATTCCCATCTGCCAAAATATTTCATAAAGTATAGTTCATCCTACACTAAAGAATTGTTATTTCCTCACCCTGATGCATAGTTATGTTCTTTTATAAATAATTCTATGAACCAATTCAATCTTTTTTTATAGGTCCTAACGGAAAGATAGTACACAGTCTACAGAACAAAAAGAAGGAGGACCCCCCTCACCCGTCAAACCCTCCATGGCTAAATCAGACAAGGCCTCAGCTAAGCCAACTGCAGCTGTCAGTCAAACCCAGTCATCATGCAAGTTTTCTGCTCCAGCAGCCTCCACTCCCAGCAAGCAATACAAAAACAAAGAGAAACCCCTTAAGCTTAAGAGGTCCACCAAACATGTTAAAATTGAAAAGAAAGAATCTGGTTCATCCTCAGATGATATGAATGTTTGTGTTGTAAATGACAGCAAAGACGAGGATATCATAGACCTTACAACAGTCCCTTCTGTTCCCAATGAAACTCCAGACAAGGTCAGCTCGGTCAAACAACCGACCCATCGTAGTCCCCGTTTAGCCAGCAAGAAGAGCCTATCTTTTGAAGACCCTACTAAGGCATCTTTAGAAGAGCCTCCTAAGGTCTCCTCCCCCTCCCCATCCACCTCAACTCCATTCCCTCAAAGTACCGACGAGTTATCTTTTGTGGTAGCCAAACTGGAATCGCTGGTTACCTCGTCAGAACTAGACAAGAGGGAGACCAACAAACACTTGAAAGACCTACTTCATCGCCATACAGATGCCGTCCAGCGTATGATAACACTGGAAGAAAGAACTGTTTCAGACAGAGAGTTGATTTTGTTGATACAGTTCTGGACAACTAACAACCAAACAGAAATAAAAGGTGAGTCAAAGTACCTTGGTGTCCGACGATGTTTTGTAAAAGTACTGTAATAACCCGGGCTTTCCTAGCCCACTTAAAAGAGTCTATTTCTCCTCTTTGCTGTCCCCTCAGGATGTGTGTTGTGCAAATGTGCGTGGGCACTGACACATTCCTCTGTGATATTTTGTAATGTAGTTCTCATCATGAATATGCCCTTAGCTGTCGAAATGGCGTTAAACATCAATTAATCACTCACTCACTGTAATAACCTTTAAAAGTTACACTTCTTGTAGAATGTGGTAGAAAATGAAAACATGTAAGGTTATTCTTTGAAACTATTTTCTGTAAAAACTCTGTGACAAAAGGTATTAAAATGAAATTTTAAATTCTCTCATTTCAATGAAATTTAATAAAATAAAAAAGTTTTCTTCTTGCTTTTATCTTCACAGTGCTGGCCAAGCTGATTCATGTGACAGAAGGAGCAATTAGGACCACTACTCGGGGCTGTCAGACCTTGTTGTGTTTGGAAACACCACTGCCAGAGGTAGATCATGGACAAGCCAAAGGAAAGCAGAACAAACAGAAAGAAAAGAAAGAGAAAGAGCTGGAGAAGCCAAAAACAATAGAACAAGTAACTGATAAGGGGGCAAACGGTACTGAAGATAATAATTCAACTGAAGATGGAGAGAAAGAGGAAAAATTAGTAACCGAGGGAGACCACCAGTTACATGACAAAGAGAAAGAGAGTTTGGAGAAGCATGAAGAGGAAGAACCTAAGGGCATGGATGAAATCAAAGAATTGGACCTTAAACAAAGTCCCACGCCAGCCCATCAACCTGCACTCAAAGATAATTCAGTTGAGCCGCAGAAAGATAAGTCAGTTGTGCTGGTTAATGATACATCAGAGACAGAGGATGATCCTATTGACTATAGTAAAACATCAGTGCCTATTGACTTCAGCCATAAGGGTAAGCGTTCTTCTCGGCGTGCGCAGAGTGAAGAGAAAGAGAACGGATCAGGTGACAGAGATGACAAGTCAGAGGAGGAGGCGGCCCCTCGAAAAAGGAGAAAGCAGGCAGAACCTAAAAGGCGAAGGACAACAATGATCCAAAAAAGACGGATGAGGCAGAGGTTACCACCAAAACCACCCGTAAAAGAGAACCCGCCCCCCAAAAAAAAGCGCAGCAAAGAAGGCTGCTAAACCTAAGAAATGAAAACTAACTGAACTTATAAGGACATAAAAGTCTATTACAGTTAGACATTATTGATACTTTTGCTCCAAGGAGAACTATTGATCTCACTTTAATTAGTGACTAGAAACATTAAGCCATGTCTATTACAGTTAGACATTATTGATACTTTTGTGCCGAGGAGAACTATTGATCTCACTTTAATTAGCGACTAGAAACATTAAGCCATTCATTTTTTACCGTTCAAGTCCATATATATTCTTTTATTCCCAAATAGTGCTATATCGATCGTACCTGAGATATAATGATTTTAAAGACTAAGTCAGTAGTGGAGGAATCAATATCGTTTATTGATCTATGAAAACAGTAGATGTTATTCAGTGGTATGGTGGTTTTCCACTTGTGTTTTACCTGCTATGAGTATATACCACATGCAGGCCTAGTCCCTACCAACCGGTATGCGTCTTGATAATGTTTACCCTGAAGGGTCGCTGTAGCTGCATGTTAATATATCCAGTATATGACTTCTGTAACAGAGTAATTTCTTTTTAATTTTTAAGAAGTACATGAGACAGTGCAAGTTTGTGCTTTTTATTTTAATTGCTGGCAACACAAAGCACATTCAGGGAAAAGGAAGTGCTTTCATGTTCAGGAAGAGGACGCAAGATAGCCAATGTTTAATATCTCATTTATCCAAGAAACAAAGAAAGATGTATACTCAAAGATTAACCTTTTAAATAAAAGTTGTTTGTTCAATCTTAATTGTTTAGTTATTACCTCCAATTGACAGAGATCATGATAATTTCTGGTAAATAAAAGTAGAAATTTAAAAATAAAATGTTATACAGATTCTTAAGCACACCATTTCAGGCTAAGAGTATCATTTAAAAATAAATGCATGCAGCCAAAAATACATTTTACCTTGGCTTATCTATCGAGTCGTTATGATTCGGATATGATCCGCCAGGGGGCCTATGTGTCGCTGTGCAGTTTGTGACATCACAACCAGAGGTCGTGAGGGTTAGCGACGTTCAAAGAAAAATCAATCGAAATGCCTAAGAGGGGGGAAAAGGTGAGTTCTATTCATGTCCTAAAGGTGAGGTGAGAATTCAGGAACCGCACTACATTGGTAAAATTGAAATTAAAGGCTGGGAAAATGACTTAGACGTCACATGCTCATAATGAGAAAAATGAACATCTCTTCATAACGATTTATCGTTCTCATGTTCTCGTTCATGTACCGGTATATTTTAAAATTTACTAAGGTTTCTCTCTCATTTCTCACATGCAGGGAGGTACAGCTAAGACAGGTACCAATAAAAAGAAACAACTGGTCCTCACACCCAAGGAATGAGATGGCAGTTTCATGTCTAAAGCTTCCACCCTCCCCTTCTCTCCCCCTCCCCCCCACTCATCCCTCAAGGAAATGACACAGTTCACGTGAGCGACTCAGAGGGGAGTACCCTCAGTGAGTCAGAGGATGTGGCCCTCCGAGAAGATATACCTGTCAAAGAGGGGAGATGGTCTGATACAGAACTTGATGCCCTACTTGATGCTACCAATGTAAATCGAGACGCCCTAAAGTACCATTTTGATGGACCCAGGGGTGGTAAAGAGGTGAAGAGACAGGGGTGGCGAGACGTTGCATCCTATGTTAACGACGTCGGAAGAACCAACCGTACAGTTAAGCAATGTGCTGGGAAGGTATCAGACTACACTCAGTCAGTCAAGGCTAACGTAAGTACTTTACTTCTAATCTAATGGTATTTTGTGCTTTATACAATCAAATAGTCATAAAGATAATTCTATTCCACTATTTTAATTTTTAAACTAGAATTTATTTTCTTAACATGTCACTTAAAAGTTAATCTTTATAACAACATACAATTTATAACCCAACTTTAGGAACCTTTGAGATATGTTAAGATTTAAATTTTGTTAAAAGAATGAAAAAGAAAATTCACCCTGGTGTCTTGATTTACAGTACAACAGGTTAAGGCATGAAGTTGGGAAGACCGGTCGGGGCCGCATAAGTAAGAAGCTCCATCTCTCAAACCGTCAACAAAAGGCACTGGATTTTCTTAAAGAGGATGCTGTTGCAGGTAGATAAACATTGCACCTAGTTCTAACCATAATCAATCTCCTTCGCCTGAAGACGATAAACATGACGGCTTCTACTGTCTAATTTAGTCAAAGTAAAATCACATTAAACCAAGGTGAAGCATGGCTATCTAATTGAAAATTCTGACACAAGGCATTTATACTATTAAGACAAAAATTAAAAAAAATATTTTCTGGTTTATCCCTGACTCAGGTATACCAGGAGTGGAGCCTATGGAGATAAGTGCTAAGGTGAGACCTACACCCTCTGAAGAGAACAAAAAGCTGCTGTGGAAGGAGGAGAGAGGGGACAGGCCAGATTACTGCAAAATAAAAATGAAAAAGACATGGGTGCCAAATAGACGAAAATCAGAAAAGAACAGCAGTGAGGCAAGGAAAGCCAAGTTGCAGCAAAAGAAGGACCACCAGGAGAAAATGATGAAAGAGAGACAGCTTGAGGAGGAAGAAAGAGAGGCCATGGAAGCAGCTGATAAAATGGCCAAGGAGGACCTGAGAATAAGGCAACAGCTTATCAAAGACAAAAAAAAATAAAACACCCACAAGGAGAATTTTCTGACGGCGTCGAGGAATCAAAAGCAAAGAGGGAAAAGAAAGAGCGCAAGAGGCAGAGAGCAGAAATAAGGGCAGCTAGAGAGGAGAGAAGGTTGAAAAGGCTGGGGAAAGATAGAAAAGAAATACAACTCGAGGTGAAAGAGGAAAGAAATGACAGGGAAAGTGGGGAAGAGAAAGGAGAAGTCGCTGAAATCCATAATCAGGACAAAGAGAGCTGAGAGAGAACAAATGAGACAGGAGAGAAAGATGAAAAGGCAGAGAGGAGATACTTTTGTGAAGGGTATTTTACAATAATACTAAGACATTTTCTGCTCCTAAAGGGGAATAAGGTTTCATTCTACACCTTCAATAAAAAAGAGAATTAAAAGTTAATATTGGTACTTTGTAGGTTGTGTGTTCTTAAGTTTATCACAAAGTTCATACGAAGTAAAATTTATTTTTCTACTAGTCAGTTGGTTGGTTCTAACAGAACTTAATGTGACAGAACTTAACAAGTTGAACAGAATGGACTTTGTTTAGTCAGTACATAACATATCTTCATACAATATCACTGAAAGAAATGAATAGATGTATGAAACATCTTTACAAGTCCAACATCATTAAGGATGAATGAGACAAGGTGCTGTGATATTATTAGAAGAACTTGTTGACATAATCCTGGCGAAACCCTCGGATGCGCTCGCTCAGTTCTGTTGGATCTTTGGTGGGGTTGTCTCAGAGGAGCCCTGACAGGGATCCATGGATCGGATGGATGTGTTGTTATCCTAACGCCGTGATCCGGGGCCACATTATGCAGGCAACAACACGAGATGATGATCTTGGCACTTCGTTGAGGGCTGTGGCGGATGTACCCGGCAGAGGAGTGTAGGATACTGTGTCATAAAAAAAATTACTCACAAAGGACGAAAATTTGAGTTATAAAGTATTGTTGTTGTAAAGATAAGTAGTAGTAACAAGGCCTTAAGATTATGATATCCAAGAGGTTTCTACATCACAGTTGCGGAAGTAAATTACTAAAGATTTTATAACGTTAGATATTATTGCAAAAAAAAAAATTGCTACTCACCGCCACCTCTGCTTCAATATCCCGATCGACTGCTCCACACAGACTCGCGTTTTGTGGTGCCACTTATTGAAACTCTCCTCCTTTGTTCCTGGTTGAGTCGTCCTGTAGGGAGTGAAGAGGTTGGGCTTCAGGCTGTATCTGGGAACAAAGAACAGACAATGTAAAGTAATGAAGTACAGATAATAGCTATAGGTATCGGACTAGGAATTGAGAGAAGAAACAAAACTTATTTCTCATGGCAAAAATGACAAAAAGTACTACATTGAAAATTACAAAAGTAAAATTACAAAAAAATAGTTAAGGTACTTACCCACCGTCTCCAAGGAGAACAAACTTGCCCCATACTTCCTCCTTGATCTCATCTCCAACAGGAGAGCACCTCAGAGCATACGAGTCATTAACAGATCCCGGCCACCTCGGATCCACATATATGATCCTCTTGTCGAAGTCTGAGATGATCTGTAGATAACAAAATGTTTTGTTTTTAATAAATGTCTTTGTTGAAGAGTTTATTCCTTATTGATGTATTCTTTATGTCAAATTTCATTAAAAAAAATCTTAAATTTCATGTCAAATTTCATTACATATAAAGGATATAAAAACTGAAGAAGCAGAACAAACAAAAAGTATGAAGTAGTGGAAAAAAAATACTTACAGTCGTGTTGATAGAATGATACCCTTTGCGACAGACATAAGGGGCCTCATTCTGCTCAGGTGTCTTTATAGGAATGTGGGTGCCATCCAGAAACCCAAAAACATACTTCTTCTTCTGTTCCTGGTCGGTGCCCTTGGGTTTGTGGCGATACACTTTCAGAGCGTTTTCCATCTTCTCTTCCAATGACTCAGGCCACTTTATAAACTTGTTCCTCTGCTTATAGAAAAACTCAGTCACATCCTTAACAGAGCGACACAGCAATGTACGAGAGACATGCTGAGTGTCCCCTGTGGTGCTATAGAAAGAACCCCTAGTAAAATACCTGAGGACCAGGCATAGCTGAAAAAATAAATTATAAAAAAAATATAAATACATTTACTCATATTTTGTATGGGACTTAGCCAAAGACAAATTTTAACAAAAATTGACAAATATTTCAGTATTAATCTTTCCATTACTTTATTATTTTTTATTACAGCAATTATTGGGAATTTTTATTTTTTTATATTCTTTATAACTTACCCTATCCAAGTGGGACAGTCCCCCTCCTCTCGTGGTACCTTCGAACGCGCTGTGTTGGCTGTATTCATCAACCAACCTCTTGACGACTGGTTTAGTGAGCCTGTAGCAGGCCTGAAACTCAGTCTCGTCATAAATGGCAAAAGGAGACCTCCATACTTTGATTTTTCGCTGCTTTCGACCTAGAGAATCTCTCTTCTGAGAAGGAGCCATGTTCAATTTTCCCTCGCTAAGACAGGAAGTGACCCAAAATTACTCTGGTGTCCCCCTCATCGTTCGGTTAAAAATGTCAGAACGATGGTTGTTCTGATGATTGGGCACCTAATATTTAATCTGGGAAAATGGATCGTTGTAACATTAATGTAAGGAAAAGAGCGATAGATACACTAAGAGAAAATGTTTGTGTAACGGGGGTTTTATCGTTAGGCTATTACGAGAATTTCTGGTTGAAAAATCAGAGCGACTATTTATTTTGTGTAACCCACTTTGCTCCCTACAAGAGTCGTAATGTAATGACACCTGTTTGTGTAACGCCCCCCTGTTCTCCAATCCAGCAGAGCATCATAACCCTAAAGAGGGTCAATCTTAAAAACGCCATGTGAAAATGTATAACAAACATTTTATAAAAACCATAAAAACCATTTTATCCAAAGCATAATGCTTGCTTATTCTCTTGATTCAGGGGTAATGCTACTGTAAACGAACACCAAGAGCCAATATGGAGCACCTCATCGTTTTCCTCTTCTTTCTTGCCCATTCCCAGGCAAGAGACAGCTTCCTTCCAATTGCCAACAAAGAAGAACTTCTAACAGCAGCCAATAAATCAAAATCTGACCGAGCAGATCAAATAGATAAAGGTACATTGAATGATGTCCTTGAACGAGTTACTAAGGGGCCTGGGGATTGTCCTCCGACATGTTCATGTGAGGAAAACCCCGCCTCTCTTAGCATAACTGCATGTAAGACAGATCCAGCAAATCATCTTGATCGTTCACTTCAGAGAAACCTTAATGTAACAACTTTAAGCATCCAGAATTCTGCCCTCAGTAGGCTATCTAACCTACTGTGCAATATGACCAGATTGACTCACTTGGACCTGGCCAACAATGCATTGAGAGACCTCCCATGGGACTGTGTTCAATCCTTGAAAAACCTGATCATCTTGAATGTGTCATTCAACCAGATAGAAAGGCTCTCCAAAAGGTCGTTCTACTTACCAAAATTGCAGTACCTCATACTCCACCACAATAAGATTTTCGAAATTGACCCTTTTGTCTTTGCTCATCCTGATAAGATGCCATCAATAGTTAGAATTGACCTTACTTCCAACAATTTAAAGACCATTGACTCTTGGCCTCTGGCATTTTCAAGGGACAAGAAAGGGTCACCTTCAATAATTCTGGATGGTAATCGAATCTCAAGATTTACAAATTATGCTCAGTATAAAGTTGACTGCACACACAAGAAGCCGTCTGTCTCTTTAAGCCTCAATTACAATAATATTACCCATCTCACTGACATGATGTATAGTTGGAATTTAACAAGTGACATAGAACGTATTTGTGTCTTTTTGAACAGCTGCTTCCAAGCTAGAGGCAACCCATACATCTGTGACTGTGTAGACTATTATGTCTATACGGTCTTGCAACGTATCCATTATTCACAAGCGGCTGGACGATTGTATTGTGCCCAGCCAGAAAAGTTGCACAGCCGTAGTATCTTGTCGATTCCATTGGATGAATTTACCTGCAATATCAAAGAGGACTGCCCAGACCACTGTGAGTGCACTCACATACCAAACCAAATGAACATGTCAGTAACATGTTCTAGTTCTAATGAGCAACTACCAGAAAGATTACCTAAACTTTCAAAGTATCACTCCACCTACTACCTTGATTATAGATATTTGAACCTAACAAGTTTTGACTACAGGCCTTACCTGTCCAGGGTCAAACAAGCATTATTTACTGGAAATAAAATCAAACATCTTTCTGCAGAGGCCCTGTCAAGTCTCATAAAAGCTGAAAGAGTCTATTTTGACCATAACCAATTAGAGTACTTACCAGCTAACATCAGCGCAGTCAATTTGACATCTTCTATGCTGAGTGACCTACGTTTATCAGGAAATAAATGGGTTTGTGATTGTCACATATTTGAAACCAGAGCATGGATGATCAGAGAGAAGGAGAGAATCTCAGACAGAGCAGGAATCCTGTGTACAGCACCAAAGCGCCTATCTGGGTCTAACCTTCTGATATTGTCAGAGGACAATCTCATATGTGGTGATCCTCCAAATCGAATACTCATTACCTCCCTGATATCAGTCGGTGCCACACTGGGTATAAGCGTGTTGGTTTTCGCACTACCTTTTGTGATCATCTCAGTCAAGAGGGTGTGGTTTTATAAGACATTCAAATGGCATCCCTTTGATAAAGATGAATGTGAGGGTGAAAACAAGGAGTTTGATGTGTTTGTGTCATATGCCAATAATAATGAGGTATATGTAGAGGGGACCGTCATTCCAGGTCTGGAGATCCGAGGCTATAAAGTCGCATTCCACAAAGTTCATTTTCTTGCTGGTAAGCCTATTCACGTGAGCATTGAGGAGTGCATTATGAAGAGCAAGCGCACCTTAGTTGTATTCTCTGAGGAATTCAGAAACAGTGAATGGTGTATGTGGGAGTTTATGGTAGCCTTGGAGTTAGATGGTAATCAAGGTACACATCGTCTCCAGGCTATTAAGTATGAGAATATCAATGTGAAGGATCTGGAATTGACCTTACAAACCTATTTCAAAAGGTATTCCTACATTGAGCGAGACTCACCCAGATTCTGGGATAGCCTCCAGTATTCCCTGCCCCTCAACAAAATTGGAAGAGTTGATCAGAAGGCTTGTAATGTCCTAGAGGAGAATGGAAATAATCTTGAAGAAGAAGCACCAGATGAGAACAATCTTGTCTAACTCGGTGTCTGTCAATCTGTGTAAATAATTCTTTTTCATCTCTCACTATGTGTCTTTTCATGATGAATTGCTAACAAAGGATTGTCACAGGTGGAAAGTGCATAAAGAGGGTATAAATAAACAAGTCTGCAAAAAGATTGCCAAAACTTTCAAAGTATCACTCCACCTACCACCTTGATAATAGATATTTGAACCTAACAAGCTTTGACTATAGGACTTACCTGCCCAGGGTCAACAGCATGCTGATAGCAGAGATGAATTTGTACAAAAGATAAATGGTGTGCATTTGGTCTATAGATGGTAAGGTGCTCACACTGATGTTTTTCTATGATCTGTATGTCTATGTCATGTTTTACAATGTAGCTAAGGCCTAAAAAAAGGTTTGTTTCCAGTTACCCGACCGACCCTAGCAAAGCAGGGCCGACCCTAGAAATTTTCTTCTTTTTATTTTGGGGATTTTTAGGCATTTTCCCCGTCATTGTCATAATCTTTCATCAATTTATCGTGGAGCTTATATAGGTCCTCAGCTATTGGTATACAGTTCATAACAGTCATTCATATCTTTTACATATATGCTTCTAATTTCTTATGTTTTTTGTATTTCTACTGTAAAATCATAGAATCCAACATGTCGGCAAGGATTGTACAGTATAGGATAGGTTACTCCATACTACTCCACACTACAGTCCTATAGTGAAGGCCAACCCCCCTCTAACCCCCCCCCATGAAACTAGGTGACATTGTGTGTTCAGTATTGGGTCCTTTGTAGGATAAGTGGGTTTATGGATCTATCTTGTATCTTCATGGAAGGGATACCAAATGAAATGAAGGGACCATCTAAACAAAATAATCCTGCTAAATCCAAAAATGATGGTCTTTATTCTCAGAATTTGACCAAAAGTACCAAATATTGAGGTTTCACGAGGGAAATATTTTGAAAATGTACAAAAATGATATTAAAAATGATTGGAAATCTTTAAATATAGAACATATAAATCAAATTTTAATACCTAAATCCACATACCCAAATGTCTGCATATTTCTCAGTCAGACAAGTACTGTGCCTGTGCATTATTCAGCCTATCCCACATACAGCATATCAATTGTGTACCTATCACTCACCCTGCCTATCTCTTCAATCCAAAACATCTACAGTTAAATCTGGTTATCTCTTAAAAGGCTTAAAAAAACTTATAATGCTTACCCCCCACCTTACCTTATCTTATTTGTTCCTTCTTTCCTTTAGTCTACCTATCCTATCCTCAATCTGCCTATCATTCATTTTACCTATCCCTCATGGTGACTATCCCTCAGACCATCATGCCTAATCTGCACTGTTTTTTCTGCCATATCAGCCTTTATTGGTTAACAGTACATTCTTTATCATGTCTACTATATTTAATTTTACCTTTCCCTAATAATGCCCATCATGAAGCCTACCTATCCCTCATTGTGCCTATCCCCCAACTCTGCACATCCTCATATCTGACTTGCATATCTGTCCCTAGTACCCATGTTTTTTTTCTTGTATTCTTTTATGTTTGCTCATCTTACAAGGTACTCTATGCCTATTTCTCAAATTGCTAATTGCTCGTACTACCTGTCCCCCTTGCTACCCATCTTTACCTATCCCCCATGCTCTCTATATAGCTCTCTTACCCATCTCAACTCTCTTAACCTACCTATGTCACAACCAACCTTCATTAAGATGACTATTTCTTAGTCAACCTATCACCTAACATACTGCTTACAGTCCACCTTATTCATACATCTACCTATCATTCATGTTGCATATCTTTCAGTTTACCTATATAATGATATGAATGGGGGATAGGCATAATGGGGGATAGATATATTTCACAAGGCATACACTCGGAGACAGGTGGAAGAAATTGAACACAAACTGAGATATGTATAGAGAGTGGGTTAGACTGACTGAGCTGAGATGGTGAGAAAGCCATATGGAGAGCATGAGGGATAGGCATTCAAAGGGATTGGTAGCAAGGGGGATAGGTAGTATGAACAATATCCAGTTTGAGGGATAGGCACAAAGAGTATCTTGTAAGATGAACAAATGTAAAAAAAAGAAAACATGGGTGCTAGGGACAGATGTGCAAGTGATATGAGGGATATGCAGAGGTGGAGGATAGGTGTAATGAAGGATAGGTAGGCTTTAAGATATGCATCATTAAGGATAGGTAGGATTAAAATGGTTGATATGATAAGCAATATACTGTTTACCATTAGGGCCTAAATAGAGGGATGAACAATACAGTTTAAACATAATAGTCTGAGGAATAGTCACCATGAGGGACAGGTAAAATGAATGATAGGCAGATTGAGGATAAACTATGGGAAACTAGGACCAGAGAAGATTAGGTAAAGTGAGGAGTAAGCTCTAGTATTTAGGCCTTTTGGGAGATTTACTTAATTCAAGATGCTTTGGATTCAAGAGATAGGCAGTATGAGTGATGGGTAGACTAAGGGACAGGCAGTATGTGAGAGAGGCAGAGTAATGCACAGATAGAATACTTGTCAGATTGGGAGATAGGCAGATATTTGGATATGTGCCTTGAGGTACTTACTCTGGTTTACATGTTGTGTCTGTAAAGACTTCTTATCATTTTGAATATCATTTTTAATACATCTTGAAAAGATTTTCCTCATCAAACCTCATTTTTTGGTACTTTTAGTCAATTTCTGAGAATCATAATCACAAAATATGGATTCAGCATGATTTTCTGGTCTAGGTGGTTCCTTCTTCCCCTTTAGTATCACCCTGATAAAGGAATACCACAGCTCCATAAACCACCTAATCCTCTATAAAATCAACAATGAAGACACAAGGGCACCTAGTTTCATGGGGGATAGAGGGGGGTGGCCTGTCACACTCTACCCATAGACTATACTCTCAGTGTCCCCTCCTATAGTATCTAAACTTCTTGATGTCGGGCCATACATTTCTATACAAAACGACAACAAAAAAATTAAAAAAAAAACAAAAAAAAACAAAACATCCGACCTACTGACCCTATATTTTTTTAGCTATGTAACTGGAAACACACAATATTCTTTTTCGCCTAATGAAGCCTTCATCCCTAGTGGTTTGATAGCCATATAAAATTTTAATCTATACACTTTTTTGCCCTTAAGTCAAATTGAATTGTGTTAAGTTAATGCTTCAATCTAGTATGAATTGCGCTTCTTCCACAAAGGATCTTCACTGAAAACATGGAAGATCCGAAACTAGTCAGCAGTGACCACTTTAGGTCCTCAAGTTGACGATACCTAAAACTACAACTTTAGGTAGTCAACAGGACGACTTTAGGTCGTCATCCTGATGACCTAAGTCGTCAGTATGACGACTCTGTACTGTCAGTATTGTCATACTGACGACTCAGGTCGTCAGGATGACGACCTAAAGTCGTCATTTTGATTACCTTAAGTTGTAGTTTTAGGTATCTTCAACTTGAGGACCTAAAGTAGTCACCTCTGACTAGTTTCGGATCTTTCATGTTTTCAGTGTTACTGTCACTATTAGTATTCCGATTGATTATGATTCCATGCTTGGCGATGTTTGCCTGACTTGCGTCTCCATATATTGATAATTGCTGTCTTCTATCAAATTGGTTGAAACGAACAACTTATGTAGTTATATGATTATTTGACCAATAAAACTCAAAAACTCATGGCCATTAGTGTTTCATATCAAGTTAAATTATTTAACAAACTCTGAAAAAGGAGGTATCATGTGTCAAGTACCACTTACATATATTATGTCTTGTGTCCATGCAGTAGGGCTCGGGTACACTGCCAGGCCGAATGCAGTGCATCAGACTCAAACAATTGTACTCCAGCACTTGGCGATCAAGAGATAGCTTTTCCTCAGGAATCAACTTTCAAAAAGAAAAGGAATGCAAGTTATCATTTTTTTATGTGATCGCTTCAACAGGGGGTAGGGGTGAAGATTTTATTCGTGTTGTATTGCTCCTTAGCAATTAGTAGTATCATTTTAACAGAAGCACAGGACGCAACTCTTAGTTTGGCAGGGGATAGGCACTCAAACCATCCTCAAACATCAATTTCAAGAGCACAATGATGTGTATATAGCCTAAAATGGTTTTGATTAGAAAAGTAGTCATTTGTAATGACAGATTCTGTTGTGAGACAGAGCCTCCACCCCACGACTATATATTAGTCAAGTCAAGTCTTATGAAGGCCCCCTCTTTTTTCCTTTGAGGGCCGGGGGGCAAACATAATTATTCAGCCCCCACCTGGAATGGGGGGGGGGGGTACTTGCATTGGTATCGTGCATTGTCCTATAGGCCTAGACTTGTGATCTCAGCATTTACTTCTTATTCTCAGTGTAATTTCCTCGCCCAGCTGAGGTTCAATCATATATAGTGGCCTCAGAGATCATAGATTTATGTCGTGTGTTACTTACCCTCATCTTATCCTCTCCATATTTGATAACGATACTATATTTTCTATCAGCTGATTTCACCTTGAATAAATAATTCACCATTCCATTTCCATCAATAAGGCATAGATCTATTCCCTCTGGGTCATCCTCTATAAACTGAAAGTGAAAAAAGACAGACTTGTGTTATTAAAGGCCTATAAATCCAGAACAAACAGATTTCATTGTTTCTAGAAGAGATCCAAGTTTCATGACTGTTCATGATATAACTTATGGAGTAATTGATTTGCATCATGAAACCACACACATTGTGGCCATATAATAATTTCATGAATTTCCCTTAAAATATTCTGTTAACGTGACCGTAGCTGTCAAGATGGGATTAGAAAACAATTACTTAAATAGGTATTCAAAACGAGCGAAAAAATGCCATGTGATAGGATAATAGTCCAAAGACTAAAATCAAAAATTAAAATGAACAATTGAATACATTTTGATTTAGGGTCCGGGGTTTCATACCAGCAAGCCCTGTTTCACAAGAGCCTCTCTTTCTGAATCCAGATATATACTTGTGTAAATGCAACATAAAGATTATCTAAACCAAGTTAAGTTACCTGCAGAGCTGGGACCCCTGTATTATCATTAGCAAAATTGACAACCAGCTCTCGAGGGTTGAAAGTTAGTGTCATTTTGCAAATTAGTCCTGGGCCTCTCTGTTTCTTTATCTGCTAAATATGGATAAAGAATATAGACAGATGATGGTTGGCATGGACCTTTGAACATAGTACAACAAGAAACAACATGTAAAAATGGAAAAATATAGATGGACACGTATGTAATAGTCACCTACATAGCATAGCATAGGGCAATGTTAAGGTTAAGGACACCAGTGAAGCAACACATATCAGTCACCAACACTATACAGGGAACCAGGAACAGATCCCATGATAATTGGCCTGCTGGTAGCATGCATATAAAGAAAAGAAAGAGTCATTCATAAAAGGGTTACCCACCTTTCTGCTAGCTGTATGCTCGCGGCGTCTTAAAAAGTGTCCTCCAAGACTTCAAAAGTAATAGCTCTCTTTCCGCGGTTGCATCCTTTTTGGGCAGAAATCTAGTGACAAAGAAATCTTACCATGAGTATGATACATTAGCACAACTTGCATCAGTGTCCATGCTATATTTATCCCATAGACACCTTAATCTAGGTTAATCCTTGCATACAGTTATAATAGTTAGATTTAGCAAGTCAGGTAGAGAAGCAAGCCCAATTCACCGAGTAAGAGAGTTACATAAAACATTTTCACTCCTATATAATATATGCAGGCCCTATGGCACTAGTAGGTCTAGACCCAGTTAAATACTTGTTTTAGGTGGTGACCACCCTTAATATTGACATGTTTTAAAAGAACTTTGATCTATGTAGTATACAAAAAGCCATTTATGCATAGTCTATAGCCATGTACATGTCCCAGGGGCGTAGGAAAAGGGGGGCCAGGGGGCCTGGGCCCCCCCCCCAATCATGAAGGAGGTGGGGCCTGAGTATTGTGTCATAAACACAATGGAAAAGAAGCTAAAGCTTTACATCTCAAATTACATTATTATGGTGATGTCATAGGGAAAATGGGGGTCTGAGCTTAAAGTCAGATCCAAAATTTACCAAAAATTACTTTTCTATATGAATTCTTTATACGCATTATATAGACTCCATCACACATCAGCCGACAATTCAAGGTGGTCCCAATGGTGCCCTCGCCGGGCCCCACCAATGAAGATTTGCTTCCTACGCCTCTGTGTCCTCCTAGTACTTGCAATTGGATGAATTCCAATCCCAAACCCTCATGAAGTTTATTTCTCCTTCGGATCCAAGCTTATTGCGATGTTCACTATATGGCTTGAGGACCTTCGAGTGACAATTAACAGAGCGTAATGAGTAGGTCCAGGAGTACAAGGTGCTCCAACTGGAACCCCTTAAATCGTATACAGGTATAGCTACAATATGATGCCGCCATAAGAACCTACACTAGAGCCTGTAACACTCGAGCTCTACCAAGTCCTATAGTGATCCTATGCAAGGGCGGATCCAGGATTTTGAGAAAGAGGGGGCACACATTGTTGACATGGGATGAGTTGATGTACCCATCACAAGCGAAGTGCAGTAAATCTGCAAGCTTAGCAAAGAGACTATGGTAAAGGGGGGGGGGGGGTCAGGAGTATGCCCCCCAGGTAGATTTTGAATTTCAGAGGACATTTGGTGCATTCTGATGTAGGCCTATTTCTAGACCCAAATTGAGAGGCTGTCATAGTCCCTTTTATTACAAATTTTCAGATAGTCAGCTTGGAAGTGAGGGCAAGATGAGAGACTGAGGTGAGGGAATGGTGTGATAGGACTGGCATAATGGTCTACATAATGGGCAGGATCAGACAGGTGGAAGAATGGTAGTACTGATGATAAGGGTAGGATGAGACAAAGGTGGCGGAATGGTGGGACTGGGGTTCTTGGAATGACTACTGGAAGGGTGCTTGGGGGGGGGGGAAGGGAAGGGCAGGACGAGACTGTCATGGGGAAATAGTGACACTGAGGGTGAGGTAATGGGTAGGATTTTGTTCGTTTGTTTAGTTTTACGTCCGGGGGCCATCGAGGAACTCAGACATTCAAAGGCTGCAGTTAACAGCAGAATGAGACCAAGATGGGAGCTGGGGATAAAGGCAGGAAAAGAAAAATAAATCACTTGCAACACCTTGGTGCCCCCCCCCCCTTAGGCCCAGCAATTTAAAACCATAGTCTCACCCTCATTTACCCCCAGTCCCATAATTTTTCACCTCAGTCTCTCCTATATCACCTATCACCTGGATCATTTGGGATACAGGATTAACACATACAGTGGTCCAGTCCCATTGTCTCATTGAGAACTGCAAGATCAATGCTTCTTGACATGGGGTAAAAGGATGAAAGCAATCCAGTAAGATCAAAAATTGGGGAGGTGGGTAAAGTGAGACTAAGGGAGAGAAGGGTAAGACAGAGGAAGGATAAAGAGGAAGGCCATGGTGTACCCCCACCCCAACTCAGAACAATAATTTACCCTTGCCTTTGAAATTATAACCCTCCAAGTAAACTCTTTACTTCCAACACTTTTGTGGGACTTTGAGAGATGGGTTGGAAAATTTGAAAATGTCAAAACATGCATTCTGGGGACTCCTGGGAATGATGTCATAAATTTGTGTCTAATGGGAAAATTTGAAAAATTCTTTAGCTGTTGGAAATCCCAGGACATGGACATTCTGATAAATATGACTGAGGGAAAAATAGGGGGGGGGGGGGCACGTGCCCCCCTCTAAATCCGCCCCTGCCATGTGATGCTGATATGAGAGCCTGTCATGGCTATTGAGTCATGAGGAGGGATGCTTTACCATCACCTGGAGTTTTTGTTTCAAATGGTATAGGGGACTAGACT
This sequence comes from Acholoe squamosa, assembly GCA_949317995.1. NCBI lineage: Eukaryota > Metazoa > Annelida > Polychaeta > Phyllodocida > Polynoidae > Acholoe > Acholoe squamosa. The sequence continues at coordinate 46,265,192 of OX439050.1, forward strand.
GCATAAGAGTGTTGTGAAGGAATATCCTAGATATTCCCGGTTCAGGAAGCTAACGGAGCATTTTAGTGCCCGAGTCAGCCATGCATTACAACTTTCAACTTCTCCGGCGACCTAGTTTGGTGGGCAAACTATTAAAGCCTTCTCCCCTAGGTTACCATTTTGACCAAAAATAGCTGTATTCATACCTGCTGGTGTTGGACCTGCTTTGACCCCAATACTGGATGCTTGTGGGAAACAGCATTTGCTGGTATCCATCTGCCAAGTTTACTTACCAAGAGCCAGCTAAGAAAAATTGTACCTCCCAGCATGCCTGTTTACCAGTGATGTAATCGTTAGACTACGAGGTGGGGGCCAGTGTGACAACTTTCATCACCAATGTACCTAGGCTACATACTGAAACCTACGGAGCCCTGGAAAGGACATCTGTTTTCTACCTACGTTTTTCTAGAGTTTGTTTCCGCAAGTTTTATTTTCGTTTCCGGGAGTATTATTTTTGTTTCCAGGAGTATTATTTTTGTTTCCGCAAGTTATATTTCGTTTCTGTAAGTAAACATTTCATTTCTGCAACTTTATGTTTTGTTCCTGCAACCTAACATTCACAATTGATTGACTATGCACAAAGAAAAGCTATCAAGTTGTGCAGACAAAAATATAAGTTGTGAAAACGAAAATAAAAGTTGCGAAAACGAAAATAAAAGTTGCGAAAACGAAAATAAAAGTTGCGAAAACGAAAATTTAACCTGCGAAAACGGAAATTTAACTTGCGAAAACGGAATTTTAACTTGCGAAAACGAACTTCAGATAAAAATATGTAGAAAACAGATGTCTTCTCCAGGGCTCCGTAGTACCCAGTGCTGCTCCCCGAGCCATCTGCAGCTTACTTATGGGTCTGGACCACTAAATTCTACATTGTAACAAGGTCATTTATCAAAATCGAAATGCAACATGAAGGGGAAAAGTGACTTTACATGGGGTATTTCTGAAATTCGACATGGACATGGTGACATGGGACATTATTCTTAGAGATAAAATGGAGTGATGAACCATCTGGATTTAAAATGACATGTGACATGGGCATTCCCTAGAATCAGCATGCATGTGACATATATCAGGGATGCCAGTGCCCTGTGTTGAAAAAGTCGGAAGGCTGTCCTTTAAATGTAAACTGTAACCTACTTATCTATCTAAATGTCTTTCTTCACTTTTCATTTTGTGTATTACTATAAGGGAGTGGTCATTATTTATCAACAGGGGGGGATGGTGGGTTTGAGGGGGGCGTAAAAATTTCAGACCCCTCCCGAGGGGGAGGCTAACAAAATTTTTACCCCTCTTGAGGGGGGGGGCTAAAAAATTTACCCTCTTTAGATAAAAAAAACCCCTGCGCTACTATAGCTCAAAGAGGGGCGCAAAAATTCTCCGCGCCTCCGGTTGGGGGGGCACAAAAAATTTTGACTGTCGTTGAGGGGGGCATAAAAAATTTTCGCCCCACCACCCGCCCCCTGTTGATAAATAATGACCACTCCCTAATAAGACAGAGACAAATATATGAGAAAGAGGGAGGGCTGTGCAGCAGCTAGAATGTGTCCCTTATCAGTGTTATCACCCCCAGGGTCAGAGGTCACACAGAGCTCTCCCGGTCACCTGACACCCCCATACCCCTAGGACCCTAGACGGGTAAAATCGACAAGGGGACAAGGCCACTTCTTAAAATCGACAAGGGACATAGGGGTGGGTGACAAGGGACAAAATCACTTCTTAAAATCGACAAGAGGACAAGGCCATTTCTTAAAATCGACAAGGGACATAGGGGTGGGTGACAAGAGACAAGACACATTTCTTAAAATCGACAAGGGACATGGGACCCCCCTGTCTAGGGCCCTACCCCTCCCAGCCCACAATCCACCCTTCCCATACACCACCATCCGACACCCAAGTTCGGAATGGGCCTCTACCTAAGGGGACTGATTGTAAGATTTACGACCCCAGAGTCCTGTGGCTGCATGGGGCCATGGTACCATCTGATGATAGAGGTGCACTGCATGGAACCACTATGTACATCCTATGTAAGTCCATCTAGGGACTACTACAAATGGCTGGGTTCCTTGTTGTGGAAACAGCTATCATATTTAGAGAAATGTTCAGGTTAAAATTGAATGCTGTGTTTCTTGTTTTCCTAATTTTCCAAAATTCGGAAAATCGGAAATAAACGGAAAACTGGCATCCCTGAATATTATATAGGAACCTGCCTTCTATGGTCCCTTATTGCACAGGATGCTAAGATTGCTTGTGCCATTGGCTAACTGTAAAGTATTTCCTAATTGGCATTTTTAGGAAATGACTCGGGAAATGACCTCCAGGACTTTTATTATCCATGGATCATGATGTAGGCCTACTGTGAATCCACTGTTGGAGACTCCAGTATATCCCTCTGTTCTATAGTGTGCACCTAGACCCGTAAATTGACATATATTTCTTTCTTCGACTGATTATATCATAGTGACATGAAAAGAAAAGAAAAATGACATTACAAAGGGGGGTTCTTAAATATAACATGGGACATGGTAGGCTCTGATCGATCGGTGTCATGGGACATAGGGGATGTAATTAACATGAGCAATTCTTAAAATTGACAGGTGACAAGGGAACCCCCATCCAAGACCCCAGGCTATACAAATGTAATATATGATGATTATTTTTGCACTAGTGCCTTTTAGGTACTGATAGAGGCACAAGGCAGAGCCGAGTGCCTCTATCAAGTACCTAAAAGGCACGCATTTATACCATGGTCTGCACCTTTAGGATGCATTAGAATGCATCAGAATGCATTCTGCATTCACTGACATATAAATATATATATGGTATCCTTTGGGTCTCATACATAAGACTCATCTAACCCAGCACCATTGTCCAGCCCAGTGGCCTAATCGATAAGATGCAGAACTTTATATCAGAAGGTCCCTGGATCGATCCCAGGCAATGCTGAGCTTTTTCCGTATGAACCACTGTCAGAGCTATGCCGGGGAGCTATGTCAAAGCTGCTGTCACATATAAGAACAGTATAGAAAAAGAACACTGTCAATATTCAAGTGTCACCTTTCAGTGCCTCTATTCTGTGATAAAAGCATTCAGATTATCCAGTTTGGGCACCCAAAATCGTTCTGAAATGTGATAACCGTGGTATAATCATATCATATGACACTAATAGGTGGTAGGTGCCCTGGTAGTTATGTAACAAAAAGTCCAACACATACACTATAGGTATTTGGAGCAACACCTGTCACCTGATGTTATTGATAATTCTGCTTACCCCTGTATGATCAGTGGATGAATGATGTAGACAGTACTACATACATGGTACATTGTCAACTTTTAATGGAATAGGGTGAGAATTTGGCCTAACTAACTAAACGTTCTGTAGACTGTAATTCATAGATGTCCTCTCATGTAGATTTAGCCTGACAGGCCTACTTCTTGTATCTATAGCTGGCAATCAATTATTCTAAGATCATTATGATTGAATCCACTGTAACAACAAACCAAGAGCATTAATTCATTACAGAACAGCAACTGAGGAAAGAATGTCCTTTGTCCTAACATATAGCCTATAGGACTTCCTATCTGCGATACAGGAAGACACTTTGGGAGCATGTAGCATTTTTATCCTAGTTAAAAAGTTATGACTGGTTATATACATATGAAGATACATGTCCATGTATAACAAACAGCATGCTTGGCCATGTGTATGAATCTGAGTATCATATCAATTAGTATATATAGCTGAGTGGCAACGACAGTCATTATCACTCTGTTATGTCTAGGCTTTAACTTATGCTACAACAGATTTTCCAGGGCCGACCACTTACTTATGTGAAAGTCCCCACTAGGTACATGTAGTGTGTAGTAGTAAATGTGCTCTTACTTTGGGTAGGTTAGGATGAGTTAGATGCACCAGCTACGTACTCCCAATTATGTCATGTAGTGGAGCACATGAACTGGGTCATGTCAGGAGGTGTAGTATTCCTGTCTGTTCTCCACATGCAATACACTGGTCTATATGAGCACTTCTGTGAAGGGGGGGGGGGGCTTAATTTTTCGGCTGGACCTTTGATAAACCTTACCCTTCGTGAGAAGGTTTTTGAGAGAGAGACACACAGAGAGAGAGAGAGAGAGAGAGAGAGAGAGAGAGAGAGAGAGAGAGAGAGAGAGAGAGAGAGAGAGGCAGAGACAGACAGACAGACAAACAGACAGAGAAGACCCTTGGTGAAAGGATTTTCCCATATTTCAAAAAGTCAGTTGTCAGCCTCATTTTAGAGTCCCCTGTGATAAGGCCATTTTCTTTTCAATTTCTCACTTTTCCTCTCAGACAATTACCCTTCCTGGAAGGATATTTAAATGATATTTATCATATCTTGTCGGTCCCCTCTGTATGTCAGATGTACACATGCGGTGGAATACACACATTCACCCATCTACGTTACCTCAGCTATCGATATTTTATCAACGACCTCAGTTTCAGGGTTGATGCCGCAGTTGGTACCCAATCTTATACTGGGTACCCCCCCCCCCCCGGCACTGGGGTTAGTGACGGCTAATGGCCTATTTCAGTGGGTCACCTCTATGCTTAGGCCTATTATACCCAGCATTAGATAAGAAGCTTGTAATTCGACAGTAAGCCATCAGTAAACAGAATTCTGGATTTAGAGGCTGATGGCTTTGAATAGGCTAGCTGGAGATTTATTTAAAAGAAAAGACTACCCTACTTTCATGTTGACTTAGGGAGTGATCATTTTTTAACAACAGGGGGAGAGCAGCAGACCTTTCTGATGCGTTGTATGACGTCATGATTGACCAAATGCAGCACAATATTTACTGCACAGCACTGTTAGTCACCAAAGAAATGCCAAACTCAGATTTTGTGTTAAACTGATTGGTTATTTCTTCTGTCGATAGATACAGAATAACCCCCAAGAGTGATCTTTTATAATATCATGATGAAGAGTGCACTCTTGCATTAATGATTTAATAAGATGTATTCTTGAAGTGCCTGTACTTAATCAATGCAGCACCTACTGCATTTGGTCAACTGTGATGTCATACAATGCAGCAGAGAAGCTTTCTTCTCTCCCATTATAATAGGTACTGCGCATTTAAGGAAGTAATATATGATGAATAGACTTGCACGAGTTGGCTTAAGGGGGTGATATAAGCAAGAACCGTAGGCGAATGCTTATATCACCCCCTTAAAATATGTTTAAAGTAGTTTATTGGGTAAAATTGCGGATACAAAGGTATTCTTGTACATTAACCTATAGCTTCTGTGCTTTGCAGTGCTACTGCTAGGGCCCTTTAGCATTTTCATTATCCCAAGGATAATAAAGCAGTGTGGCATTTCCAACGTGAAATTACATCATTCAGTCAAATAACCCAATGTTTGTATTAACATGCAACGAATGTGACCTTTTAATAATCTATGGTCGTGATAAGATTAGACGAGATAAGTTTAGTGGTTTGTGATTTATATGCTCAGTAAGGGAGCGTCCATTATTTATGGCCGGGGGATGGTATTTTCGTTTGGCAAATACCTGAAAATGGAGCGCCCCCCATACGCGCTTGTCCCAAAATGAAATGCCTCCCCTACGCAAATACCCAAATATGAAACGCCCCCCCCTACTCAAATACCCCAAAATGAAGTGCCTCCCCCTCGGGAATAACCTAAAATGAAGCGCCCCCCCCCTTGAGAATACCTTACTAGGGAATGTCCCTTTCCACAATTTATTTCAATCGACATTTCTCTGTATAAATTGTATACTAAAATATACTGCCACACTGGGATACAGCTGTACTGCCACACTGAGATACAGCTGTACTGCCACACTGAGATACAGCTATACAATCTTTTTGTGACATAGGCCTGAACATTGTGGTTATTCAAGTACAGGGTTCACATAGGGGCCCTCCCATCCCAGCTGGGGACCGGCTCCCCCACACACGGTGGGCATGGGAGGACCTTGCAAAAGAAAACCCAAATCCAGCCTGTGATTCCATATGAAACCGCACAGGACCTCGGACTCCCCTTGACACACACATTTAGTGCAAGGAGCCTTGGGTACCTGAGGATAGACCCATCTATCCGCCCAGAGCTGCTGCAACCCTGACCGGATAACCCACACACCACACCAGGAACCAGCTACCCCAGGGTTACAGCTTGTTCCTCTTGTCACACTACCTTGACATGGATGAAGCACCTACAGTGCTTTTGTGGTTGCTGGTACGCAGGACGCAACTTGCTACATTGGACTATGCGCTGAGGGCATGCAGCGCCGCCCCCATGGTGACGCGTATATTTTTGGGACCGCCGTGCAGGATAGGGCATGCCCTGAGGGCATATTGCTGGCCTTTACATATCAACAATTAACCTGTGGGCATTGTGTATTGGTCCCTGGGGGCATATTCCTGCTCTTTTGAAGTTCTGAGATTAAACATAAGCATACACATGCCCTCAGGACAACACCAATGTTGTCTAGGCCACTATCCACACTATGATTGACCAAAGCATGCCCTTAGGGCATTACTAGTGTATGAATACCCTTGGGGCATTACTTTGAAACCCCAAAACTACACCATCCTTTAATAGGTAAGGAATTTACCTGGGGAATTTATAGATAAGAGATAGTCCCTGGGGGCATCAGTTAGTGAGCACTAATGCCCTGAGGGCATTGATGATAAAAAAAAAATGCCCTCAGGGCATAACAGTTGCATTATTTTATAGCCTCAAGTCCTGAATATATCCTGATGATGATGAAAAAAAAAAAATCCTGTATTAGGGGGCCTAGTCCAGATCAGGCCCTAAGGGCATCAATATTAGTGGTAGGCTATGCCCCAAGGCCCAAGGGTATTATTAGTGATACCAATGTCAGAGGCTTATTGACTAGTGCATGCCCTCAGGGCAGCACAAGCACAATCTATGCCCTCAAGGCATGTCCCTTTCTTCTAAGTTATTAGCGCGGCGACTAGTGAGAACTACTCGTGAGATGAGTAGACTAGTGTATGGTTCACAGTCGCCACGCTGTAAGGGATAGGGAGGCCTTGCAATCTATTTTTGTTTGTGGCTCCCCTGCTATGGACTATTCCTGCCCACTATTCTAATGTAATAACAACAGTGTGTGTACTTTACTTATCAGTGAAGGAATTTCCAGAATATATCTCATATTTTTGATTTTATTCGCAGATAAGACATTTCATCATTTGGAGCCCAATGGCAGATTAGCATTAGAGCATTTTAAGATTCAGAAATGCATCTCTGTAGCCTTTGTTTTAGAATTGTTCATTCTGAAACTACTATATATATGTAGTACAGGTTTCATCTCAGTGGGTTATGATACAATTGGATCATATTTTCTGTTTTTGAACAAAGTATTCACTGTTAAAGATCTCTATGGAGAAATCAGTGCTAAAGTGTGTGTTGCCATATGTGCATTTTTGTAAATCAGAGGAGGTTGAAGTGTAAGGTCACCTTGTGGTACTGCTACATTCTTTTCTGTGTAAACTTTTTTTTTACATTGAAAAAATGCTTTCTCAGAATATGTATCTGCTATTGGTGATGAGACATTAATTTAATTACTCCTTTCATTATATAAACAGAGATGTCAGTTGGGTATGGGCTCAACCTCTGAAATTTTTGGGTGTTTGTTTGTTTGTTTGTTTGTTTAGTTTTACGTCCGGGGGCCATCGAGGAACTCAGACATTAGCAAAGCACCCATTTCCCTCAATTTATCATACTAAAAGCACCCCATATCATCTTCATTTCATCCTGTTCCCCTCATTCAAAACCATCTCTAGATTGGATGGTCATAGAAAAACAATTAAAAGACTGCAACAGATTTTCAGCCAATCAGAAGCCAGCTTAGATTCATGTCCTCTGATATGAGATTTCAGATATTCTCTGATCTCTGAAGAGTGGTTTGTCTAGAAAAGGCTAGAGGGCAGCACAAGGCATGCTTAATTTCCCCTGCTGAAGCTGGGTGCTGAAGCCTTAACTATGCTCAGCCTTATGCTCCATAGAAGTAAAAAGGGCATGTTGTAAGGGTATCTATGATTAATGTAATTCCCTCTATCTATATTATGACCACAAGATGGAAGAAGCCTCTGAGATGTCTGACTTTTGGGAAAGTTTGAACATCTGAAAATAGACAGACCTCTGAAGGTCTGACATCTCTGTATAAACGATTTTGTGGAAGACTGTGAAAACATACATGTACAGAGGTACTTGCACTGTGCTCCCCCTCTACAGAGAAGTGGAGTGATCTGGCCGGTTTGCTGACCACTGGCCCGTGATGAGGTACAGACCTATTATAAGGTGATTGGCAGTTGGGTGTGTGTATGTGGGGGGGGGGGTTGAGACATAGCAGGCTCCTGGCGATCTGAGATAGTGTACACTCATAATGACACACCTGTTGACTATGGCATTGAACATTGAATAAGACAGGTCCCTGGAACAGCTGAGTGAGGTGCATGCTAATGGATAGTCTACAGGCTATTAGTACATAGCTGCAGTGGGTAGTTCAGGTTGAATTTGTGTTATATACTACCAAAAGCCCAGATGATAGTATGCCCTATCGATCAGTCTCACCAACTGAAACCAGACACAAGATTACAAGTCCCCGCACCATGTCTCACAGGACTATTCGCTACCATTGTATTAAAATCTACAACACTATGGTTTTATTAAATAACAATTCGGTGCATCAGGGCTCCCTTCACATGCCCTGAGGGCAGAGCTAGATCTAGCTATGCACTGTAGGAGCTCTCATTATAGCCTACAAGATCCCAGTACCTATGCCCTGGGGGCATGCATTCTCCTCTACCTCCTTCCCACGCCTTGTGTGGGAAGGTACCTCTGTCCGCGGAAATGTGTACACGCGCCACTCTCACGCAGCGCGGCAGTATGTCCTTAGGGCATAGACCAACGTAGCAAGTTGTATCCTGCTGGCACAATTCTTAAAGCACACACCTTGCTCCGTCCTTAAAGGAGCTCTGAATCGGCTATGTCCACCACAGTGCTAACGTCGGCGGATGTAGGTCCTTGATTCAGAGTGCCTTTAACATCAAGTACCGGGTATAAAGGTTAAGAAATCAAGATCTATATGAACAGGTCATCACTGCCTTTAACGTCACCTTGCTCATAGGCCATCGTGAGGCCTGATGATGCAGTCAGTAAGGCAGTGATGATCTGTTCAGAGGGACAAAATCAACCAAGAGTAAACACTTACACATTGCTGACCTACAAACCATAAGTTGTGCAGGCCCATTTTGACTATTACAATGTGATTTGGGACAAAGTCTGTAGAATGCCTACAGCCAGGCCAACCATAAATATCATGATGTAATTTTGGAATTTTGGGAAACTTACCGTAGGGAAGTTGAAGTAAAACTTCTTATTTTACCGAGGGAATACGGGGTATTGGAGGAACAGATGAGATACGAACGAGGGTGGTCACGTGACGACAGACTTGAAAACCTAAAATCTATGAGTAGAAAAACACACACAATTTTCTGGAAACAAACCAGATTAGACATTTCAATTTTTTATATAATAATAATAACCTCGAAAGAATACGGGTAGGGTGGGAAGGGCATCTGTTCCTTCAATACCCCGTATTCCCTCGGTGAAATAAGAAGTTTTACTTCAACTTCCCTACGGTAAGTTTCCCAAAATTCCAAAATTTTAACTCGGGAATACCTCGGGTATTTCTGAAACCGATGAGATGTTGAAAGTGAATGTGTTTTTCTAGTCATAAAGATTTTTGGCTATTGTCAATAATTCTCAATTATTATCACTTTAATAATTGACCAAGACCAATACAGAATCAATTCAACACCTTTAATTTTCTGACCTTTATCATTACCAACTTGGTTAAAGCACAGTACACTAGTAATCTAGAGTAGTCAAATAACCAACCAATGCAATTAATACACCAGATAACCCATACATTTGAACGTTCAACAAATCTAATCTGCTAGTCTCAGCAAGTTTGTAGCTACATGCTCTGTATCAACCTCGATGGGCTTGTTGTAAAATTTCCGATATGAGTCAGCTGACTTCCACCCTGCCAGGCGCATTTCGGCATTCAAGCAGGATCCTACCTTGGTGGAAGCTGAAGCTGAAGCCCCACGGGTAGAGTGAGCCTTCCAACGTGAAGTGTCAATCTCAGCCATGTCTAAAGTGGCAATGGTCCACCTGGCCAGGGTATCCCTACTGATTCCGTCATGAGGCGAAATGTAACTCATAAAGAGCTGCAGTGGATTTCCTAGAGGTGGAAGGTTCAGCTTCCTCCTAAGTCGTTCAGACTTTTCCCGGACCTTTTGCCTCCTAGTGAGATATGCCTTGAGGGTGCTGACCACACAGAGCTTTTCATTTAGGATGTAGGGTCGCAAGACCACAGTGTTTAAAGGGTCACCCACTCTGTTAGACTTTAACAGAGTACTGAGTCTGAAGACAGCATTTCTGTCCTCCCAAGACAGTTCATCTGTCCTTAACGCTAAGATTGTCTGCCCTCTTTGAGACGTGACAAGTAGAATTAAGACAGCTAGTTTCAACGATAACTTCTTAAGTGACAAAGAACTGTTATCCCCCCAACTTTTGAACAACTTGAATACCTTTGTAACATCCCAAAATGTGTCATACCTTGGTCCACTAGGTCTATCTTCGTATGTACCCTTCACCATATGGCAAATGTTTGGATGTTGCCCAATAGGCGCCCCATCTACCTGTGGTAACAGGGTTCCCAAAGCACATCGTGCCACATTCATAACTCCGTGACCTACTCCCGAGTCATACAAGGTTCTCATAAATTTACACACTTGTGGCATAGTCCCCTTCATCCAGTTATAACCCCGTTCAACACAGAAAACTATCCATTTGATTATGTAAGTTGTATAAAGTTTTCTTGTAGATGGTCTCCAAGCTTTTATCATAAGGTCAATGGAAGCCTTGTCATACCCTTCCTTTTGGAGGCGTCGCCTCAGAAAAGGAAAGCTATAATTGGTAGACTTCCTATGAACTGTAGGCTTGTAGGGGCCCCATGAGGTAGTAGGTTGTTTTTTCTCTTGCGGAACCGTACATAGTCCACCGCATACTTGTGGGCTTTTGCCTTCCAGGGTTGACTCTCCCAATCCGCCATCACAAGGATTGCTCTTGCTCCTGCCCTCAACATGCGTTGAAGCACTTGGCCTGCAATGCTGAACGGAGGAAAACAATATAAGAGCTTATTAGGCCATGTGAATGAGAAAGAGTCAACCTCGGATGAGCAGCCTCCACCTCCAGGGAGGCGGCCGCTACAGGATGACAAAACACAGTGACTTTGATCTCAATAAAAAAGTGTATTCCACAGTGGAAACAGGGTACAAAATATATATCAAAATGACCAGCACACCCAACCTGACTATATGAGTGATATAATATGAAGTGGCGGAGCTGGCAGATCCGATGGTAGTCCGGCCAAGGCGAGGTAGTTACCTGCTGTGACTGGACTGGGAGGAAGAAATCTGCAAACTGAGCAAGATGACGTCCTCTCGTGACGTCATGGGAGGACGCCCGGCTACCTCCCGCGAGATATCGGACCAGTGCGAGACGGGTTTTCGCGCCCTGGCCGATCCCGTTACAGTAAGCAATCCTTTACATGTTTTATTGCTATCAGATTTGGCACTTACATTCACATTTGTAGTCACCGACCAAAATGGCTTCGAAGTCAATGCCCTCTGCATAATTGCACATGCTTGTGTCCTTTACATGTGGTAGACTTGATTTCACATATTGAAATACTATTCATACTAATTTTCATAATTTAAGTTAATTTCGCTACTGTAGGACTCAACTTCTCTGATCATCCATCTTTGGTAATAGTTGGTGTATATGAATATACCTGGTGAAAAAAAGCTATGTCCATATTTCTTAAGTTCACATTCTGTACAGCAAGTTCTTAGAATGTATTGAGTAATGCACTAACAAAGGACTAGAATCTACATGCCAGCTGAAACATGCTTGAAAAAAGATGGCAGGATCAATTAATTTGTTCGTTGACGTTTGTTTGAATGTTCACAGGTCTTCAACAGGCTGATGGCATCAAGGGCTTGTGTGCGGTCATCCAAGTATCTTTGGCAGTTCAATTGGATGCGACCTGCTTCTCTAAAACCAATGCCCATAAGATCAGCTAGGTGCTGTTGATCTGCTGATGAAAGTACCTACAACAGAAAAGGCCAATAGAAAATAGTAGTTTGCTAGGTTCTGCAGAAAGAAAAATAAATTACCAAAAAGTAAATCACTGTGCAGAAACAGGTGTTACACTGCCTCAAAATACTGCTCCCTCCTTTAATATGTAACATGGCAGATATGTATAGTCTATATTTTAGAAAATTCACATACAAGTTTAATTCACAATTTTGAATGGATATGCAATTATTCATGGATATGTAAAAATTAACATCTCTACAAGACCTTGGATGAGGGGAGGTAGGCCAACACCAGTGGCATAGTGTATTGATATCAACAAGTATCAAGTGTGCTCATTATCATGTGTAGTGCTTAAATGTAAAGTTTATATGTATCAGACTAACCTCCATTTCCTCATTTGACAGGGCTATGATCTTTGCAGCATTCCCTCTCAATACCATTGCTATGTGAGCCAACTGTTCTTCAGTTGTATCAGCACCATTATCACTAACTACACGGTCATTGATAGCCGTACCAGTAAAATCTGGTTCATCTTCATTGGCTGAAAGCATAGAATTCATTGTAAAGATAGATCTGACAAATAGCTTCATTTTGGAAAAGAAAGCATGCAAGCTAAAGAGAAACTTCCAAGCCCAGATCTAAAGAATTTACATAAGGTCTAGGACTTACGTAAACACTGCAAACCAATCATAGAAAAAATTAAAAAAGGCTATACAAAAGTACATTATCAAGAATTTAGCGATAGCATTTGCTGGCTTGCTACCTTTCAACTAGAAGGTTCACTTTGAAGGAGTGTGAAACAGTAATGAAAAAATATCTGCCTATTTGACATACCTAGATGTTTGGCTTTCCAGGTCTCCTGACCAACAAGGAACATAAAAGTTGTATTGGCATTCAGACATTTAAAGTAATCAGTATCATCAACCTCGGTTCCATCTTCCTCCAATACAACTGTAACGTTATCATTTTCGGCAAGTTCTAGCTTTACCTTTCCTGTCAAACCAGAAAGAAATCAAACTAAATAAGATCTAAGCACAAAGTGTCTACATTTTGATGCATTGAACTAATCTAGCCATCCAGACAGTTTGATAAGAAAAGAATATAATTGCATTACCTAGTGGAAAATTAGTAAGTCGATCCCATAAACAGAATCTTTGTATTGTACAGTACAAAGGGAACAAATAAAACCGTAGTGTTGTAGATTTTAATAGAATAGTAGAGAATAGACCTGTGAGACATAGCGCGGCAACTTGTAATCTTGTGTCTAGTGATAGAATAATAGGAAAGCTAACTTCAAAGGCAATTAAAGGTTGTACCATCTGGCTCACCCTGTAACTCTTGTGCTGCCTTGTACTACTAGGTCTACTACCGAGAAGTTCTGCCTGCCCATAGATGACCACTACAAATGGTAGAGGTGGGCATGTTCAATGACCCAGAACTATATGCACCAAGGACCCCAGAATGACTAGGGTTGTGTGTGGCAGTCTTACCAACCCCAACAGCATACAGCTAGCTGGTCACACCCCCCTCCCCACCAAACTGGTAACCCCCTCCCCTCTGTAGACAGGGTACACCAAGTTTAGCATTTGTCTCTCCATAGAGATTTATAGAGATTCTAAACAGTAAATATCTTCTTCAAATACAGAATATATGATCCAAATGTACCATAACCCCATGAGATGAAACCTTTAGTACATATATACAGCAATTTCAGAACACAGAATTATCAGATAAAGCCTACAGAGATGTATTGGTGAATCTTAATTTTGTCTTATGCTAATCTTCCATAGAGCTCCAGGAGCTGAAATGTCTAATCTAATCATAAAACCCAAACTAAACATATATCACAAAAATAAGTTATCTACCATTAGTACATACATATGCTGATAACAATGCCTCAATATTGTGCCAAAATAGTCCATAGGAGAAGAACAGTGAACGAAAATAGAAATCAGGGCTCCCCTATCCCTTACACCGTGGCGACTCTGAACCATTGACTAGTCTACAAGTCTCACTAGTAGGACTTAGAGTCGCCGCGCTAATAAACTAGAACACTGATAAGGCTGGTCTGGGCTGGTCAAGAAGCTTTATTAATACTGTGATGGAATTTACCGTTGTAGGGTTGAGACCTAGTGGAACAATTGGAGACAGCTGAATCACATTCTAATACCAATTATGAAGCTAAAATGACAAGATGGAAAGAGACTGGTTTGTGTTTTCTTTACTTCTTTTACATACTCTTGAAATGCTTTCAACATTCCATTGCTTCAAAGGGTGCCAACTGCTTACAGAGCAGTTACTCTTTTTACTGCAAACAACACTGGGTTTTTATTGGTCTGCTTGGAGTAAATCTTCCCTCCTGAACATGAAGATCCTTTTTCCTCGATTCATCAGGTTGCCCAGACATATCTCCATCTGTTTACTTGGGTGGGGGTATTAAGTGTTGACCCTGAAACCTTTGGTGGTGAGATACATTCTCTTCTGTTTAATCAGTGGGAAATCTTTTTTGATGTGGACTTCCAAAAAGTTTGATGAGTGAGGCAGCTTGATTCTCAGCTTTATCCTTTTCTTGCTGACTATGGCCATCTGCCCCATATCATGTCCTGATTTAGTTCATTGGGAGCCACCACAGTGTGCAACATACATTTATCTCAAGTTGAATATGACGTCCCCATAGGCTAAGCCAAGAAGCTCTGTATCACACCCCAGGGTGTGATAACCCTTCCCCATATCACACTGCCAGGTAGATCATTGAGATAAATACAAAGGAGCACTCAAATGGGTCACCACTGAGGGTTATCACACAAGGCAAATTCTCGTGCACCTTTGTCTATGTATTGGCCTATGTTGGGAGTGACCAAAAAATAAAACAATTTGAAAATTGTCCCATGGTGAGGCTCTTGTAAAGCTTCTTTGGATTGACAAAGATAAGTAGATTCCACTAATTTTAGCTCGCGTATTGAGGCAGGACCAACCTCCAACAATCTGCACAACCCATAGAAGCAGGATCCAACTTTTTCGCATCAATTTAGAGAAGCAACCAGGTTGGTGTAATGGATGTTGTAGCCGTTTTCCTGCAGTATTTACACTGCATCTCCCTTTTTAAGAGTGTTATCTTAAAGATAACTCTATCTAAAAGCCGATGTTTCGGTCCTTCAAAAGTCAAACAAGACCTACAGAATTAAAAATCTGCAGGTCCAAATGTCCTGCATGGTGAAAAACTTTTCACAAAGACTGCCCATGTGGTCGCTAATGCTTCTTTCTTGTTTTGAGCATAATCTGTCATATGCACTCTTGTCTGTCATTAACCTACTCAGTACTGGCATAAGTAACTGCTTGTCTTTCTAGTGTTGTTTGATCACGGCCCCTACACCATAACTATTTGCATCTTCAGAAATGATGGTCTTTTTCTCTGGGTTGTATTAAGCAAGGGCTTTGTCAGCAGCTAGCATTTGCTTCAGTTGGTTGAACGCTGCTTTTTGTATGAGATCCCAAGTACATTTGGAATCCTTTTTAAAGAGGTCTGATTGGTTTATTTACTTCTGCAAGACTCCTTAGGAACTGCATTTGCTGATTGACCATGCTGAGGAATCATCTAACATCTGGGACATCTTTGGGCCCAGACATATCAATGATTGCTTTGATCTTCGCTGGTTCTTTCTTAATGCCGTCTGCATCTTTCACCTGACCAAGGGAGTGATGTTTGTTTGAGGTGGAGACACTTGTCCTTGTTTAAAGTGATCCTGCTGTCTTGTTGTCTGTTTGGCACTTTAGTTAGATGTTCATTGTGCTCTTGTTTGTCTTTGCCGATCACAAGGATATCATCCATATCATACAACACTCCCTGTAGGTCCATCAGTTCTTTGTCCATTCGCTTTTGGAAGTGCTCACCTGCAGATAAGATTCTGTAGGGTAGTCGTCTAAACATATATCTACCAAAAAGTGTTCTGAACATTGTTAGATTTTCACTTCCATCAGTCAGTAACACTTGGCAATTGGCATCGAGCTTGGAGAACACATTTCCCCTTCATATACTCTAGTGGGTCACCTCTACCTTTTTTCATCACATAGAATTCATGATGGACTCCCTCAGTGAGTTTAGTGAAGTCCATGTATAATCACAGTTTCCTGTTTGGCTTCTGTACAACCACCATAGGTGCACACCAGTCTGTTAACTTTACCAGTGCATTGATTTCGTCTTCTACCTTCTTTATAAGAGGCAATGGTAGGTATAAAGGCAGAAGGGCTTTTGCATCCAATTTACTTCAGGATACGGCAATCAGTTTACAGGGGCCTGGTTATGAATCCCACAAATCATAGATGCCTTCTAGTCCTGTCCACATTCAGTGCTTGTTCCGAAGTGTGCATACATGAAGGCAGCCTAAGGGTTGATACCTTCTACAAGATGAGAGGCAAGATTCTTGAATTTCACAACCAGATTTTGGAACAAGGTTTGTCCTCCTATGTGTCTTTCTTGAAAAGTCATGGTTGTGGCATCCTTGTTTTTTCATTCTGTAATGATTTTACTCAAGTCCTTCATATTTTCTTTAACCTTATAGCAATGATGTTAATACCATCACTGATTTATTGATTTGTTTAACGTCCAAAGGTTTGAATGCCTCATGGGACTGCCTTAGTTTATGAATACATTTAAAAGCTGCTTGTTTAAAACAAGTAGACAGATTTTCAGAAGCAGTGATCACATCTATGGGTGAGAGAGAAACTGCTGCCCATGCACGTAACCCACACTTCTTGAAAGATAGCAAGTGTAGTTTTTATTTGCCTGGTCCAATAGACAGGGCTAGACAATCCATGGCCTTTGATCACTCAGACTGGTTCACTAATGGGGATTCCCATGACAGAAGACGAGCATGTAGGCTCAGGCCAATGCATCATCATGGACAGGTGTCACCAACATCACAGAACAAGTAACCTAAAGTTTAGCAGCTTTTACGAATCTGGTATTTCCACTGTTAATATGGAAGGGTACTTCTTCTCCGGCAGCTGGTTCCCGCTGTCAACACCAGCGCAAGAGGAGGTTTAGCAGAAGAGGAACGATGGCTTCAGGGGGGCGATCAGAGACTGATAAGCTAAAACAAGTTATTCTGCTCCTTCATGCCCTGATCACGGAGGTCCTTACTCCACTGGGGGAATGGTATCACCAGCCACAAAGTTGTTTTCACTGATGCCCATACTTCATCCCTATCTGGTCTTTACCTTTTTCACTTTTTCTTGTGTATTCAGTGAAGTGCATGTAATGCTAGTTTTTTTTTCTTCTTTTTTTTTTTTTGGGGGGGGGAGGGGATGGTGGGGAGGTGGAAGACTATCTGCAACACCTTTATCGTATCCATCACTAGTGACTAGCTGCCCTTAGGCCTACGTCCAGTTTTCCTTCAGGGCAGCCAACATCGGGTCCTCCTCCCTCAAACAGGGATGAAAGTCAGGATTAAAAAAAAAACTTGAAAATAAAGAGAGCTTTAAAAGAGTAATCACTACTTGTTTTATTGCATATATAATGGTGTACATGACTTTCCCTACCTCCAAGTAGAGTCAGAAGGCTTTCCCCCCTCTTAAAAAAAAAAAAAAAAAATCTGTTCAACAAAATATCATATACAGTTCCTAGATGAACATCTTATCACCCTATCATTTTGTCAGCAGTTTAACTGGTTACAGTTATTATTTCATTCCCTGCTTCAGGATCTTATTGAGAGTCTCCCTGGCCTCTTCTCTGGTCTCTTGTTTTCTCTTGCGCTGCACATGTTTATGCTCAACTTGGTTCCTCTTTGTTTTAGGGTTTGTTGTTCTATCTTCAACTCTCCTCCTTTTTGAAGGTTTTTGGGAAGGAACCTCAGTGTCTTGTTTGCAATTCTGTTGAGAGTGTCGGCCCCTACCTGTTTGCTTTCTTATAGGTTTGGGTGTAGCAGCTGGCTGCCTCTGCTCACTGTTACTTTCTTCAACTTGTTTACCTGTATTGTTGGACTCAGGGCCATGACTCTTAGATTTAGTGGCTGAGGTGTGTCGCTTCTGCTGGATGATTTTCCCTATTTTCTTTGCCCTAGAATGCACATCAGTCTTCTTAGCAGGAGGTGCTTGTTTGACTCTCAATTTTGATAACTTCTCAAGTCTGCTCTTCTTTTCTGCTCTCTTCTTATTGTCATACCGCTTATGAGCAGAGTACATAGCACAAGTGATGCCCTTGTCAACTGGGTTCCTATGGATGTCATCTCTGTGGAAGAGTTCAAGAGATGTAGCCTTCTTTGCTCTTAGGTGGTATTTGATTGTAATCATGGCAGCATAAGTCTGCACATCTAGCCTGTTGGTTGTTGGTGTTATGATCCTATTCATCTGTGAGAAAGACTGCTCTATTGCAGGCCCAGTGAAAATACTGAGGCAAGCTCTTACTACTTTACACAGGGCTGGGTACTTCTCAATTGGTACCTGTGCCCACCAATGGTCAACTCTCAGGGTACCCTGGCCTTTGGAGGCTTCAGTTGAAGGCAGCTTCTCTGTAATCTGCATGGCTCTGCATTCCTCATTGTAGTCATGAAGATCATCTGGCTCTATCACTGTTGGGAAGAGAGTGCCTAGCTCTTTCAGTGTTCTCAATGTGATATCATTCCCCTGAGCCTTGGGATCAATTGCAGACAAGCATCTCAGTGTTGGATTTGTCAAGGGGAAGGTCTGAAGCATGTATTTCCCAGTTTCTTTGTATACCTCTCGAACATTTTTCAGAAATTCTGTTTTGGAATAGCTGTCATCCTTGAGATTCTGCATATGCTTTGCAGCTTTTCTCCCCACATACAATTCCTCATCACGAACTTGGAGAGCTTGGTCAGTGACATCCATGTCTTTTAACCTTTTGGTCTTTAGGTGTTCAGCTTTGATGAACCCAGAGAGATATTTCTTCACCAGCTCTGCTAGTTCATCATGTAAACGGTGCATCATTGGTTCTGCCTGCTCAAACATCAACACAAAAGATTTGAAGAGGGGCAGCAAGTCAATGTAGAACTCCATGGCAAGGAGAGTGGTGTCTCTCTGATAGAATATCTTTGTATAGAGTCTTTTCTTCCTGTCATTCCCTGGACCTGTCAATGACTTTCCTTTAAGTGTCTGTTGGATTTCCTTGAGAGCACATAAAGCTTCATCAGAGAGGCCTGAGGTGATTTTGTGGACGACATCCCCATAGTTCTGCTTGTCTACTTGTGGGAGCCAGGTCCAATATAATAGTGTAAATGCACTGAACATGCCATAGTTAGTGTCTGTGACATCAAATGCAGAGAGCCATCTCTGTTGCACTCTTTGCCGTGGTACATAAAACCTTAGTTCCAGCAGAGTACATATTTCCTTCAATGCTTCCCTAATGTCGGGGCTCCATTTTGAGTCTGTATGCAGATCATCAGCAAGGGACTCTACTTGTCGGTTGAAGATGGGGGTGAACTTTTTGGCAGTGTTACTAACATGATGGCACACATCCCCATCTATGTCAAGGAGGTGGTTTGCATCAGCTCTGAACCTTGTCTGCATGCCACTTATTCTGCCCCTCATGTAATTTGCAGAATCAGACAAGATAGAGATAACATTGGTGAGTGGTATTCCATCTTTCTCTAGTGAATCCTTGACACAGCGATAAACTGTTTCTGAGTTGACTATGGTCAAAGCCACTGACATGTAATGTTTTACTACACTACATTTTTCTACCTCTGAAAAGAAGGACACCAAGACTGATAAAACCTTTTGCCTTGATGCATTCATACACTCGTCAATGTTGAGTGAAAAAGGGTATTTTTTCATGTCGATTACTAGTCTCTCATGTAACAGCGTCCCCAGTCCCTCTCTTATTTTATAGGCTGCTGTTGTCCTTTCCATACTCAAGGCATTTAGTGCCATTCTGTCCCTAGCCATTTCCTTTGCATAACCTATGATATGTGGTGTCATACTCAGTGGTAATGAATGCTCAGCTATGAATGAGACTGTGCATGCCTCATGGTATGCCTTTCTGTCATGAGTACTCACTGCAGTTCCTGTCTTTTGAGCTGTTTTCACTGTGTAGTCTTGGGGTACATTTGGTGCAACTCCATATGGCAATGCTGATTCAGGTGGTGCTGTTCCATCTAAATCGGCTCTTGTGGCTGTGTAAGTGGAGGGCATCCTCTGATTAGAACCTAATGTTGAACTAAATTTCCTGTGTTTTTTACCAGCTGAATGATCTATGATGTGCTGCTTGCCCGTTGCTGCATGACTAAGGTCTTTACTGCACCATATGCATCTAAAACAGCCTGGTTTGTCAATTTTACGAACATATTCTGATATGAAATCTCCATTAGGGTCTTTCTCTTGTAGCCACTCCCACCTAAATCTATTCCTTATTCCTTTATCGATTTCCTTAATGTTAGCTGTTCTGTCTACTTCTTTGGCGAACATGGTTGCAGGTGAGGCTTTTTCTGAAAAAAAGATGAAAAGTGAAAACTCATGTAATGTACACTAAGGGGCCATTCACTGATTATGTATACATGTACGAAGGGAGTGGGGGGGGGATTCAAGCCAAATGCATACAGCGAGATATTTTGATATAGACACTGAGTACAGCAATCTATATGAAAAGATTTTCCCCCCACAGGCAGATCTTATTGTTCTGTAGGCCCGGACTGATTTTGGCAGCACTGGATTCCTCAAGAACCCAAGATTACAGCCAGACATTCGGTGCCACTGTCTGGTCATTTGTGCAGGCCCGGCAGCGATGTTGACAGCAATGGCCTCGGTCCCAAGTTTTCGTATTGACTGAGTACATGTAGGGGAACGTACAGGCTGGATTTGGGGTAAATCAGGGCATTTTTTTTATAATATTTTATTGGGCAATAATCTCACCTAAAACACATCCTTGATTACATTTTGATTTTACTAGAACCATGTTTAATGAATTTGAGCACATGATTCAGCATAAATTAGTGAATTGATAGGTTTAACAATGACGTAGTAATGGCATGGGGGGGGGGGGTCAACTGACTTGAGCATGTACAGAAGGGGAAGGGGGAGTGGTAGTGACATTGGTCCCAATGCATATATGGTGCAAGATGGCTGGGGGAGCTAATGACATCATGGGATCAAACCAGTGATGGTCGAGTCTAATGTAAAATGGGCATTGTATAGACATTGATAACGGGGGGGGGGGGGCTGAGCTCAAGATACACATCGCTTTTCGAATTTTGAAAATCTATTGAAAAGAACTGAAATTATGTAATTCTATATCTTTCTGGGCAAATCCACAAACTCTGGATGCGTCTTTTACGCGGGTCGCCTTATACGCGGGGTATTACGGTATGTGTTCTTGGTTGAAAATAATATTAGTACATGATTGTCATATATTTTCCCCTCATGTTCATCTGTGAATTATGGGTGGATGGCTTCTGTATACATTTTCCCAGCACTGATTTTGCAGGCACCCATTGTCATACCATACCGTACGTAGGGCGTTCTTTATTAGGACGATAATAAGCCCAACCTTGTCATATTAAATCTCTCCCAGCCTCAAATATTTATTGATTTTTAAAATTCTAAAAGTATATTATTTCTAACATGTTCCCTAAAAAAGCTATGGAACTGTCAAATAGATATAATTGCTTTCAGATTTCCGTTCACATACCTAGTAATTTACCAGAAATGCCAACATTTGATCATGGGCTTCAGGGACACATTTTGTCAGGGGAGTGTGGGGGGGGGGGGGTTCCGAGTGCTGCCAAGCAAACTTGCAGGTGAAGCACAGGGATATTCTTGTGACCTGAGGACGTCCCCACAGTCAAATTTCTGAAATTTAGTGTGGAAATTGTGCAAATCCTGATTGTGGAAGTGGCAAAGATTACATATTCGCTCAGCCCCCCCCCCCAAAAAAAGGACGAAAAATGAGAATGGGGGGAAACAATAGGTAGCCTAATTGGGTCCATGGCTATAGCAATAAAAAGATATGGGTCTGGGGGTATCCTGTAGGAGAATTCTGAAAATTCCGAGGTCAAAATGTGCAATATTTCTGCCTCATATCCATGCTATCACATGCCCTTTTCAATGTCTAATATCTCACTAACCGTTTGGAGTATCCTAACATATAGCATATCATTTTGAAGATCTTAATCTCTATTTTCCGGGACACACATTGTTCTGCGGGCCAGACACGTGTGCGGGCGATAATAGGGATATATATGCTAGCGTAGTTCTTTGGAGTAAATGGAATTCAAAATTGCAATAGTAAACCCCTTCACTCATCATATAAGTTCTGAAAACACAAATGTGCAGGTAAATGTAGTGTACTTACCATTCAGATAAGAGGAATAAACTTGAGTTGTGTTTGCATCTAATCTAGGCCATCACGAGCTTGTGCTCTCCAAGCAGAGCCCCCCCCAGTGAGCAACTGAGTGGGGTGATAAGAGTTCTGAATGAAGAGTGCAAACACTCCCAAACAGAGGTACAGGTCATTAGTCCTAAGAGTACGGTGAAGAGTGTAACAAACATGATTATAGAGGGGAGTGTTTTCAAGGAAAAACTGGATAAACCTGGAAAACCTTGAAGAAAGCACTGATAGACAGGGACTGTGCGAAGGCTGCTGGGGCCTTACAGCTGTTATTTGTGGAATGCTTGAGGTGTCTGGAGATAAATAAGAGGACATTCTACACTCTTGAATAGTTCTACTGTCTAAAATAGAAAAACTTATTTTTTTTCTTGAAATCTGAAAAATACTTGATTTCAATGAAAACCTTGAACACTTTCATCCCTGCTCAAATTTGCACAAGCCTGTGACAAGGTCACTGTTTCTCAATCCAACAGCTATCCATGCAACTTAAAGGAGGGCTAGCACCCGTCTTAGCAAGTCACTTGACCACCCCTTGACCAATGAGATCATTGCAAATTTTTAGCTGGGTCCCGCGAATTTATGGCATTAAAGTCACGTGATCACACCTTGACCAATCAGGGCATCGCGATTTTTCCGCTGGTTTCCGCGATTTTATGATCACTGTTTGAATCGGTACCCATGTTGTTAATTTTCCATGCACGCCCGCATGAAAATGTCACGTGACCACTCCTTGACCAATCAGGGCGCTGCGATTTTTCCACTGGTTCCCGCGAATATATGATTGCTGTTTGAATCGGTACCCATGTTGTTAATGTGCGGTGCCAGGGCCCCTTTAATTGTACCGGTAGTCCTGAGGAATGTGAGGCACATCTGTTTAGGCCTAACATCCAGTGTCAGCCCGTGTGTGAAAGATTCTGGAGCCAACTACAAGAAGATGCTGGTTTTGCATGTGTCTAGGCAGTAATTAACTAATGGGTCTAGACCCCTAAATTCGACAGGGTGACATGGCCATTTCTTAAAATCGACATGTGACATGGAGCTTAGTGACAAGGACATGGAGAATGAAAAAGTTAGTGACATGAGACATGACCTTTCCTTAAAATCGACATGTGACATGGAGCTTAGTGACAGAGACATGGGGAAATAGAAATTTAGTGACATGTGACATGCTATTTTCTTAAAATCGACATGTGACATGGGGACCCCCCCATCTAGACCCCCTAACTAAGGCAATGACCTGTTTTTCATTCCATTTCAGCAGAAGAATGGAAATGCATACCGGTAATAGGATATGATTGAAATCCTTTGAAAAGCATTACCTTTTGAAATAAGTTCTTCAAGTGATGAGACGACAGCAGACTTCTTAACTGTGCGATCAGCATTCCAAACTTTGCAAGGAATGCTGGAGGAGGAGGATGCAGCTGGTTGATGAGGTTCTGCCATGGAGGCCTCAAACTTCTTAACTTATTTAACTTGTAAATGCTAGCTGTTTGAAAGCTAGATGCTTTGCGGGAGATTCTTGCTTGTCGACCAACAGAGAATACGACTATAAAAGGTCTAGACACCAGCTCCTTTGTAATGCTTTGTTTGTGTGCGCTTCCGCGATGCAGCTCGGCGATGACCTTTCCCGCCTTAAATTCATACACCTCTTTCGGTTGTCTACTTCCGGCAGCTGGTTCCCGCTGTCAACACCAGCGCGAGAGGAGGTTTAGCAGAAGAGGAACGATGGCTTCGAGGGGGCGATCAGAGACTGATAAGCTAAAACAAAACCTTCAAGATCAACTAGATCGGCTCATGCAACAACTGATTGACTTAGAAGAATGCAAGTATGTTCAATTTTACAGTTTTCGTTTTGAAAGATGGAATTGTAAGCGTGTCAATTTTATTGTTGTGAGCGATAAAAGGGGAATACTGGGTAGGCACTATGTCAGTATGTGTGTTTGAAACAAAATACCTCAAGTTCGTTGATTACTATAAAAGACACGATGACACTAGGAAACTTTCTCAAATACTAGCAGTGGCCCCATATTGCAAATCATCTAAAAGGCCAGGGGCTGTGAACTGTATATACTCATATATAAAATCTGTCTACAACATTGTAAATGAAAACCTGGTGCTGACATAAGTGTACCTGTACATTAGTCAATAAAGCCATCTTGAATCTTGAATCTTTGAATCTATGCAATGACACCTGTCCCTAGTCCTAGAAAGGCTAGATCACTAGTATGGGGTTTCCACACCGTCTGCCATTCCCAGGTCACTCTGTACGCTGTGGGAGAGTCCCAAATCAAATCTTGGGGGAGCGCAGGGAGACTTTCCGCACACCCCTGCCTAATCTTTCTAAAAATAAGTGTGGACATATGTACTCCATAGACGCTCTGAGGGAACCTCAGAGACCAAGTGTGTCTGTTGTAGTCTGTTTGGTCAGCCAATCTGGCAGAGTGGCCATTTCTCACAGAAGTACTTACTGTTCAGGTCCAATGCTTCCACCAACACTTCCCTCAATGTATATCCAAAGATTCACAATACACAAATCACTTGAAATACTTGTAATAATTAATAATCCAGGTGATTTTCAAATCTCCCTCCCTAACTCCAAATCATTGTCGGCCATCTTGAAGGGCAGGTGAAGCCACCTAGTGCAAAAAGACTACACTATTCTTGGTTGGTTAGCCCTATGTTTCAAAAGGAGGCTAACACCAGGTGGCATCCCCAGCATGTTGACAATGGAGGCCATTGAGGTAGTGATATCTAAGCTCAAGATAAACATGTCAGATTTATTGGATATATCTCATGCTTCAGTCATTATAAGCTGATGTACATGAAAACTACATGTTTGTGAATAGGAGGGACAATTTCAAGGAACTGAAAGTGAGTACTTAGTTCAGACTAGCCATGTGTTTGTGCCACTATAGACTTGTATACATCTTGGATCCTGCCTGTGAGCAGGCAGGTATTTCGGCCTAGGACATATGTTGATCTAGTCTATAGAGTATTGGACCCTATTATCGGCACTTTAAGGGTAAATCCTCAAGCAGATGTTAGGTTTTAGATATATATATATATATATATATATATATATATATATATATATACATGTTGTATAATCTAATATATGCCAAACATGGAGAGTGGTAATTTTCGGAATTTTTCTACTCTGTGGCCTTGAGATATCATAACTGTTCAGTCAGCATTTGTTATTTTTTCTGACCTATTCTGAGCACCTATTATCAGCACCTGTCTCCTATTATCAGCACATTGACATACATTCCTTTAGATTTGGCTCATTAATAAAATAGTAGGCTATTGTTTATGTTTTCCAGTGTAAAGATTACAAAATATATGTGTAATTTCACAATCTCACATGATTTTTATTGACTAATCACACTGTATTAACTAAAACACATGACTTCAAAAATAGACACAATTAAAATCAATTCTTCTATAAATAATGAGATAGGAAAATAATGGATTCTTACAAAGAAAAATGTGAAATAGAATATATTTTGTGCTAGGTGTTTCATTACAAAAGCTCTTCATTGGGAGGGATATGGAATGAGCTTTCCTTTATTCTACATGCACTAGTGCCTCTCTTTTTATGATTTCAAGATTTTGGGAAGAATATTTATTCACAGATGCTGATAATAGGGTCCTTTGGTCTATTTTGGAACCTATTATCAGCACCCCTTTTATCTTGTTAATTGAGGCAATTAGGCTGTAAGGGATTTGACCCAGATAATTCTGAAAGAAGAAAAAGTCTGCTTTACATGTGATTTATGTGAAACAGCTATTTATATGTGTGCTGGATGCAATAAATTACATGTAGCTTTTTACCTTTGGTACACTCTCACAGGACTTACTAACATTGGTTTAGGACCTCAGATTGATCAAAACTGCTGATAATAGGGCCCTGCCGATAATAGAAGCCTCTACTCTAGATCTAGATCTATCATGTCTGAAAATCTTCTGAAAGTTTGAAGTAGCTACGATAATTTTAAGATAGGGAAAACAAAGATTTTCCAACTCTCCTTGTGTGGTAATTTCAAAACAAATATGGCGACCACCGGAGATGCAAGGTGCCACTTGGCAAGCTTAAAATTTAAGCTCGCCAAGCTCGATACAGTAGATTTAAGTTAAATCTACTGTATCTCAATAAATATGGCAAATTTCAGCTCCATTTTTTGTAAACATGCCAAACTTTTATTTTAGATTTACCCGGATAATTTTGCATCAACGGGAAGCTGGCAACTTGAGTAATTTAATGGTGTTTAAATTGTCTTTATAATGGTACCGTAATCTCCCGCCTGTAAGGCACGTTTTATACGTGAATCAAAGCCCTACTGCACCTTATAGAAGCTCCCAAAGGCGTCTTATAGGCGGGGTACTTTTACTATAGAAAAGTACTAATCACTCCAAAATCAAGCCCCAGGTGGGTCTTATAGCATTCTCCTGAACTCAGGGTGCACCTTATACGTGAGGTGTGCCTTATACGCAGGAGATTACGGTACCGTAAAACGAGGCTATTTTGGCCTGCAGAGGCTATTTTGGCCACCCTCCAAAAAGTGTTCATATTTCACTTAAAGATGAAAAATTAAGAAGTAGAGATGAAAATAACTGGATATTTAGTTTTGATATCATATATTTATGCATCTAGGGGAGTGACCATTTTATAACAACGGGCGGGGGGGGGGGCTGGTGGGTTGACCCCCCTTGACCGGGGGGTTAAAATTTTTTCAACACCTCTTATAGGGGGGTCAAAATAATTTCACCTGTTGTCAGTGGAAAACCCCGCGCGTTAGTATAGGCTAAAAGGAGACGTTAGCATGTGATTTTTGTCCCTTATGGGGGGTCGAAAAAATTTTGCCCCCTCGAGAGAGGGGGGGTCATTTTTTTTTTTGCGCTTCCGCGCGCAAACCCACCAGCCCCCCTGTTGTTAAAAAATGATCACTCCCTAAGATTACATCTCTGGGGTGCATATCCGAGCATGTGGCCATTTTGAGGTCACATGACCTCAAAATGGTCAAAATTTCATCGTACCTCGAACTTTATCACAGATAGTCATGAAATAATGGGCAGAAATGACTTAAATAAGTATAATGTCCATATAAAGTCATATTCTAAGATATAATAATGAAAAAATATAAAGTATTTGAATTTTGCTAAAAATACTAGGCATATACTGAAAAAATTGCTCAATTTTAGGCAATATGGGGCTATTTTGGTCGGTAGCCGCTTACAAATATTGGTCACATGATTTCCTTTTAAAGTGGAGGTAAAAAT
Source organism: Acholoe squamosa (assembly GCA_949317995.1). Lineage (NCBI taxonomy): Eukaryota > Metazoa > Annelida > Polychaeta > Phyllodocida > Polynoidae > Acholoe > Acholoe squamosa. The sequence goes on from OX439050.1 coordinate 46,293,040, forward strand.
TCATTTTACCTTGGAATGACTACCTTAATCAATTTCTACGGTTAATTGGCTCAGGGACCACCCTGAGTCTATACCGCCGGGTAGGTGGTGGCATTGGCAAAAAGTCAGTTATCCAATTTTCAATCTCAATTTTCTACAAGAAACAAAGCATGTAAACAAATAAAATCACCATATATGAGTAGTTCATATATCAGTCTTAAACAAAGAAAAAAGTCATTTCATAAAAATATTTTCTCCAATCCAGTCCTCCATAGGTTTACCTCCAGGCTAAATCATTTGGTAACATCCTAAGCCTTATGGTAGGCTAAATTTGGTTGTTTAGTCTCATTCATGACTGTGGGGATTACAGATGGGAATTTAACAAAGAAATTGAAAGTATTTTCATAAATACGGCCATAACTTCTGTTCTAATTGGCCGATTTGCAAAATTCAAAAACCTATATGAAGCTAAAATGACACCGGCATTGATTCTGAGATGAAATCACACCGGCAGCAGTAAAAATCATGCCGGCGGCCCACCGGCGTCATTACAGTGTGAGGAGAACCCTGGTAAAAGTGAGACGGTTTGGACACCTTCAAAACATGCGGGAAAGGTTACCCTGAGCCCTCTGTGCCAATGCATGTTGTCGAATTTTTTCACATAAGAAATGAGATGTTCAGTGAAGATTTGTCAATGAAAAAGTGAAATAAGAGGTGATCGAAAGGTGATGGTCTGAATTCCTAGGTGTGGTAGGAATCACCAAATATACTTCATATTGGTAAATTCTCAGCATATCTCACCTCAAAATATGCCGATGGAACAAAGCATGGTGTAGTGTCTGGGAAGCTCGAAATCACTTTTAAATAATCTTAAGCATGCATGAGTATCACTACCGTAATCTCCCGCGTAGAAGGCGCAGCCCGCGTAGAAGGCGCACCCACAACTCAGAGAAGGCAGGTCTGCATAGAAGGCGCACCTGCTGCCTCTGAATGGGTTTTTTGAATAACCTCGCGTATAAGGCGCACCCCTTACTGCTGGGGTGCGTTTCACTTAGAAGGCGCACCCCAGGGTGTCAGGGTAGACCATACTTAAGTATATTCAAATTCAACTTAGACCCAACACCCAAACTAGTCATGTATTTTCTTTAACCAAAGAAAAGGTGTAGTCTATACCATGGTGCTCTGTATACCCTTAAACTGCTGAATGAAGCATAGCATTCTGCTCATCATAAAAGTGTTTGGCAATATGTGTTAACCCAACTCACTGAGAGCTTTGTTAATTATATTATTGACCTTTTAATCAAGAGAATCCATGCAGCACTATAATCAATTATCCTGCCCTAGTATGTGCTGCCACCTGTTGTTATTCTAGGAATCACAGAGATGATTTTGTATATGAATGTATAGGGATTTATGACTTGAAAATCCCTGAAGACTTCCATCTCTGGAATCAGAATATTACACCAGGTGGCAGCACACACTAGGGCAGGATTATTGATTATAATGCTGCATGGATTCTCTTGATTAAAAGGTCAATAATAAAATAGCTTCGTTTTACAGTACTAGAACAGAAGTTATGCGGGCTTCCCTAGCCCACTTAAAAGGGTCTATATCTCCTCTTTCCTATCCCCTCAGATGTGTGTGGTGCACATATGTGCGGGCACTGACACATTCCTCTGTGAAATTGTGTAATGTAGTTCTCGCCATGAATATGACCTTAGCTGTCGAAATGGCGTTAAACATCTATTACTCACTCACTCAGAAGTATTGAGGGATTGAATGTGGAATTTCTATAATATTTTCTGTCAGTGGATTTCCAACCAGTGTGGGTCTTATTAGTCCCTGCCCACTGTGCACAGGCTGCACTGGTTCTCACACATTTCAGACCTTGCTTTACTTAATCTCAAATTAAATTTGATTGAATGATCATAGGGGGTAACCAATTACATCACTGTAAGCATAACAGTTTGGGAAATAATGGGCTATATTTTGCATCAAAAGGAACTACGGGGTAAGATAAGTATTATAGATCATGTTGGAAAGTCAAAATTTTCTAAATGGCAGTGTGATATAAAGCAGACCTGAAATGTTTTACTCAACTCTCCTATACTCTTTAGCTTTGGGCTAATTTCGGCTAATAGATAATAAATAGCTGATTAAAGATCCTAAAAGTACACACTTTTGTGGTTATCCCATATAAGTTTAAAAAAGTTACACAAATATTTAGTTTTGATATTTTCGGGTTTAAGTCAAAACTCTTCTGAAATATATAAATATATACAATCTGTCTAGATATTTCATTCTTTCTCCCTCTATGGTAACTGATAATGTCTTAAGCTTTCAATAGAGGTCTCAAATGTAAAAATTGACCAAGAATTAACAAAAATATCAGCATTTTATATTTCAAGGTTTTATAGAAATTACAGTCTGCACACACTAATACCCCTTTAGAACTGATATGATATTAAATCAATGACTGGATCTAGAGTAAAATGACCTACAAATTCTGATTCCTTGGTTATTTTTACCCTTAGTACATGAAAATAGTTAATGTTGACAGTGGAAAAGAGCCCTAAAATAAAAATTATATTGATTGATTTACTATAGTGACAGATAGGGACTCGCGGGAGTGGGTGCAGGGGTGTTATTCCTAAAACATGATCTATCGCTCATCTCTTAAGTTATTTATCAAGTATATCCATTGGTTAGGCCACACCAAAAAAATTAAGTTGGTCTACGGATTTCCCTCTCTAAATTTTCGGAAATACAATTTCTTTTTTTTTTAAATCTCGTCTACGGATTTCGCTCGCTTCACTTTCTACAAGTTTTCTCTTTGCAGGGTGTCCAGCGATCCTACTTTTTCCTATTTTTTTATGATTTTGCTATTTTTCCTACTTTTTCTCCAAAATACCTACTTTTTCCTATTTCCTACTTTTTTATTTTCCTTTTGCGCGTGCAATATAAAAATACCGTTAGTTGCTTTGAAGCACATCTTACTTGTGTCAGTACATCTTTATAGTACCTTATATCAAGTGAAATCAACCCTCAAGTCTTAATGTGTGCCATGCATAGGCTATTGTAGTTCCCAATGAGGTATACCTGAGGGAACTTATCACAGGCATGGTAAATTATTAAGGAGTACCTGGTTTTATTACCAAAACTATGGCATGTGAACGATTTTCCTCCTCTTTGGCCACTCAAAAAAAAAAACTGGTTTCTCATCACCGTGCGCATCATAAAATTGTGTTTTGAATATTTTTTTTTTTTTTTTAACATAGTTTTAGTCAAAAACCATGGAAAAAATAGACAAACATGGGCATATTTGGTATCAAATTAAAGCTAACAATGTTGGCAATGCAGGAGACTGAGATTGAGTGTATTTTCACAATTCTTTATAATCAGTTAACTCGCCCACGCAGTTTTCACCCCGATACGCCTAGGGTGAAAAAAAAAATTGCCCTCGTCATATTTTTCAGGGGTTGGTGATGAGAAACCAGTTGTTTTTTTTGAGTGGCCTTATATGTTTTATCCATTTAGTATTGTACTGGCTAGTTAGTAACATTACTTTGGGTAGATAGCAAATTCTGTAATATCATTTGCATTATTATCTGGGACTCAAATTTTGCCATGTCTGTTGCGCTCCTTTAGTACTTGCAAGAAACTGAGTACTGGAGTTGTAGCACTACTACATTTAGCCTCCACATGGTTTGTGAATAGTGCAGTTTTACTGTTATCTAAGATATCTATGACTCAGCATGTGAGTTGTATCATTGCAATTTGCAGTATTTATTAATCACATCTTCATTAAAGATTCAGAGATATTGGCTTTTGGAATGAAAGAGCCAATTCTGACATCAATTGATGTTTGATTATGCTAAAGTCAGTTGTGTGGTGATGGTTAGTGATTGACTTGGTGGACATATATGCTTTGACCATTAGAACTAGTATAATACTAATGTTTCACTCATAAACCCTTTAACAGAATATGTGCAAACACCTTACTGATAGTGATCAGGGAGGTAATATCAAAATGTGGCTACATGAAACGTCAATATGAGACTAATGGTGTCAGTGTTGGCTGCAATCAAATAGATAGGGAATTTCAGTCAGATGGAGATGAGGGGTCACCACAGGGGGAGTGATAGACAGGGGTCTGCATAGAGAGTGATATTGTGACATACCCTCTGTGTAGTACATGAATACATTGTACAAAAACTGTGTCTATTAGGCCACACTTAAAAATATGTTCGTTTCCTGTCCAGAGGGTGGGATTTTTCAGACCCATGAGGGAGGGAGGGGAAAATTTTTTTTAGGAAAAGATTTTTATTTGTCATGAACATTGTAAGTGGGGATGGCACGAATTTGTCATCGTGTTCTAGGATTCAGTGATTGGAAACATAGATTCTTGTGCTAATAGACAAAAAAAAATATTTTTTAGAACTCAATAAAAAAGAATTTCCCATTCCCCCAAAAAAATTCCACCATGCCTCTGGACAGGAAAAGAACATATTTTTAAGGGTGGCCTTAAGTAAGTTCTATAGAGGGGTTAGTACCTCACAGATCTTGTATGACGGGCTTCCCTAGCCCACTTAAAAGGGTCTATATCTCCTCTTTCCTATCCCCTCAGGATGTGTGTGGTGTACATATGCGCGGGCACTGACACATTCCTCTGTTCAATTATCAACCTGTGAAGCACGGGATAGCCACTTAGTGCCGCTAAAGTGCTGTAAAACACAAATCAATCAATCAGATCTTGTATGGCAGCCATGTTGAGGCAAAACTTTTTCCATAAACTTACCATTACAAGTTTCACCTGTTAGTGTGCTGAAACAACTAGCCAATTTCTCAATCTCAATCTAGGATCAGTAATACATTGGCAACAATTCATGACAAGGAAACAATTTACTGTTTTATTTCACGCATTGTGCTCCAACATGGTCACTGTACATCATTTTGACGTAGCAGACTCACAGTAAATGCCTTCATGAAACCACTGTATATTATTGTTTTACATACCAATGATACAGGTACACACTGAGCACCATTTAAAATATGTTCTGGAATATTATCCTAATAGATTCTACATAAAGGCTTATCAATTTTTAGGATAAATAGGTTTGTTACACATGCATTGTTTATTCTACATATGTCCTACTTTTTCTTATATTTTCCTACTTTTGTCCTACTTTAGTCCTACTTTTTGAATATTTTCAGTCCTACTTTTGTCCTACTTTTTCAAAGGGGTCTGCCGGACACCCTGTGTTTGTGATGTTTGGCAAAAAAAAAATTAAAATAAAACTTTTTCGCTCGCCTCACTTTTCCAGCAAGGAATCCATTGGATGCCAACAAATTTCTAAAAAAAAAAAATTCGTTCGCACCATTTTTTCAAAACAAAAATCCATAGACCAACTTATTTTTTTGGTGTGGCCTTATCAGTGCTTATTGCTATCAGTTCGTAATCTTTATTCAGCATCTGCCAGATGTTATTTGCAACTCATATTGGCCATGTATTAGAAATTGAAATAAGAGATACAAAAGGTATACCGGTATTTGATCCTATTTTTGTTGAAAATAGTTAATGTTGACAGTGGAAAAGAGCCCTAAAATAGAAAATCATATTGATTGATTTACTATAGTGACAGATAGGGACTCGCGGGAGTGGGTGCAGGGGTGTTATTCCTAAAACATGATCTATCGCTCATCTCTTCTACAGCATCCAGTTTAAACTCTAAATATATCAATGAGGAGACAGAACCAGGAGCTGAGACCTCTTATATTGGAGAGTGGCCGGTCTCATATGTCTAGGGATCGGTTGGCAGGTCTATAGATCACTACACCTAGAGCTTGATTTCAACCATTTTAGTGATTGAGGGAGTGAGAGAGTGATGTTCGCCTAACGCCATAATGACAGCTACCTATATCATAAAGGCCATATTCATGGCAAGAAATCAATTGCACTATAAAAGTCAAGAGTCCCAGGTGGGGTAGTATGGATACCATCCGGCAAACCGCCCAGCACCAGTCATTAATGGGAACTTAATTAGTTGCTATTTGGCGCCAGGTTGGTGGTACAAATTTGTGTATTGCGCACTGTACAACCAGGACAAGGCCCAATACATACCCCACTTCAATCAGATTCTTATCTTGATCAGAGAGGGCAATAGATCTCAATTAACTTGAACAATGTAGATGATGAGGTGATCCAAGCCAAGACTATTGAACTGGTACACTAGGCCGCTTAGATGGGAAATTTAACATATCCCACTACTAGCAAGTTATAGGATTGTCTGACCTTCACCCAATCCTAATACACATCCAACTAAACAGAATCTCTTATCTTCATCAAAGGGGCAATAAAATTGTAATCCCTTAATTGGGGATAATTAGTGTATGTGTATTCTTCCTGCTGACTGGAGTAACTGCCGTATAATGGTGTATTATAATTATATTGTACACCTCCAGTGGCGGCGTTGACCGGGTACCTAAAGTTAAGGTTATATTACACCATGTACATGTATGAGCCACACCTTATATCTCTGTGAATTACTGTACAGTACTCTGCAAAAGACCCAAAACTGTTTTGATAGCTACTTTTTGAAATGGTACAGAGAAGACTTGGAGCCCGAGGAATATGAAGAAACAAAGAACGAGACGTTGGAGCAGCTGAAAGAGTTCAATGAGTCGCTCGATAAGATGAAAGGCGGGAACCTAAGTCTGATTGACGATGTCAACAACATGCAATTGGTATGTACTTTGTGATGCCCCTGTATTTAACACTATTTTATCCTCTGCCTTGCAAAATTATACATAATTGAGGCGTGTATATAATGGTTCAAGGTACATAGGATTTAATACCCTTTTTTCATCTTGCAGGCGATTGCTGCTGCTATCAGTGAGGCATTCAAGACACCAGAGGTCATTAAGATGTTCGCAAAGAAGCAACCTGGGCAGCTTCGAACACGCCTTGCAGAAGTAAGCTATTATCTATGAAAATAAGTTATTTATCAAGTATATATACCCATTGGTGATTGCTATCAGTTCGTAATCTGCCAGATGTTATTTGCAACTCATATTGGCCATGTATTAGAAATTAAAATAAGAGATACGAAAGGTATACCGGTATTTGATCCTATTTTTGTAGAAATTCTTTTTTTGAAACTTTCTAAAGTCGCAAAAAATCATTGCATAAAAGTACTCGCTTCACTTTGAAGGCAAATCAAGAAGTCATACTTTAAGATGCACCAAGAGCTTGATTTATTAAGGCTTAGTACTAATATATACCTCACATATCAGGCAAACCCTGCCATTGAGATATCCTCAGTGTTGCCGAAATGATGCCGGCACGCCGGCTTTTACCGGCGTAGAATCCAAATGGCCGGCGTAGGGCCTAAGCATGATCTGGGCTTTCTAATGGTGAAAGAATCTTTCAAATCGCCCAATTAGAAGCAAAGATAGGCCTGCATTTGTAAAATTGTTCTATGTTAACTATTTTTCAATCTCTTGTAAGTGTTTGCACATTATAAAACAAGTTATAATGCATTTTGTACAAGTAACTTGAAATTTTAACATCATATGGCCTGCGTGAGTGGGAAATGGCCTGTGTAAGATGCCTAGACGCAGGCCACTTTGGCCTGCGTGAAGAAAAATATTTCGGCAACACTGTATCCTTGCATATATGCCGCACCTAACACAGAACAATTTAGTTGGATAAATCACCCCCAGCGGTTTGAACAAAGCAGAAACTTTTCTTGGATCTTTATTTTGTACTCATGCTTATCTTATACAGATAGAGCGTGACTCTAAGATTGGAAAAATTGCATCCGAAGTGGCAACGCAACAAACTGTAGAGATCTTAACAGCACTTCGTAAATTGGGTGAGACATTAACTTCCAATGAAGAAGCCTTCCTTCAGTCCAACTCCTCGTCTAGTCTAAGGGCTTTTGAAGAAGTATCCGCAGACATTGGTAAGTTAATTATGTAGACCAACATAATCATTTTATCTTGTGTAACCAATATTTTACATACCATAATTCTGGTATTTTCAGCAATATTTCTCTGTATCACCTTAATTTAGAAAGGGGTTTAAGGCCAGAGAATTTGAAGAAAATTAAAGATATTTTTGGTAATGTGATTTGGTCTGAAGTTATTCAATGTTTTGTTTGATTTCCCTTTTCACTACCAGGGGGATCCAAAGTGCTTGAGGTCGCCGGGTCACAGGTTAAGGCCGCCAGTAATTAATATACGTCATGAGATGGTTGTCACGTCATGTGACGGTGAAGATGTGAGATGAGTATGACGTTATAGAAACCAGGGATGGTGACATCCTATTGTTGTGATTTCATTTTCCAAAGGTCGCTGTTGCATATTGGCTTCTGTTGCTTTCTATATCGAAAACCTGCTTCCATGATCCCTAATTGGTGAACAACACAACGCCTGGACGTCACAGCCCTTCCAAATAATAAATGGTGCTGTATGTATAAGGGCTTATACCATGGTGGGAAACACAATAAGAATCAGGTTGTAATCTTGAGTGTTTATTGCCGTTCATTCTTAAGAATGAACGGCTATAGGAGGGGACCCATTCTTAAATACAAGCTCTCATAGTGGTGCTTCCTCGCTCTCCATGTATAATCCTGTCATAGGTACAGTATTGAGTATGCCTATACCTGGATTAAAATCTGCAAATCAGTCAAGCATAGAAGTGGTGGCAGTGGTGGTGTTGGTGGACCTGTTATTGTAGACCCTGGGGACAGTGGTGGTAGCCCTGGACACCAGGCAGAGCCATGGTATATAGTATATAGAGCCCCCCCCCCCACCCACCTCTGAATGGTGGTGGTGGCTGTGCTCCTGGGGTGGCCCCATACCTGCCTGCCACCACCTCCCCCAGCACCATGTGGTTCTCTTCTGCTGGTGGTGCGTTTCTCAGCACCACTGACTATTAACCCACTAAAGGCCACCTACATGTATATTTATGTATACATGTACACATAAGTATGATGCACTTTTTTAGGAGTTTTAAGTGGCATGATGAATTGATGCACATGTAAACCTTTAGGGATGGCATGATGCATTGATGCACACTTAGACCTTTATGGATAGCATGATGTATTGATGCACACTTAACCCCTTAGGGATGTATTGATGCACACTTAACCCTTTATAGATGGCATGATGCATTGATGCACACTTAACCCTTTAGGGATAGCATGATACATTGATGCACACTTAACCCCTTAGGGATGTATTGATGCACACTTAACCCTTTATAGATGGCATGATGCATTGATGCACAATTAAACCTTTATGGATGGCATGATGCATTGGTGCACACTTAGACCTTTATGGATAGCATGATGCATTGATTCACACTTAACCCTTTATAGATGGCATGATGCATTGATGCACACTTAACCCTTTATGAATGGCATGATGCATTGATGCACACTTAACCCTTTATAGATGTATTGATGCACACTTAACCCTTTGTAGATTGCATGATGCATCGATGCACTCTTAACCCTTTATGGATGTATTGATGCACACTAAACCCTTTGTAGATTGCATGATGCATTGATGCACACTTAACCTTTAGGGATAGCATGATGCATTGATGCACAATTAAACCTTTATGGATGGCATGATGCATTGGTGCACACTTAGACCTTTATGGATAGCATGATGCATTGATTCACACTTAACCCTTTATAGATGGCATGATGCATTGATGCACACTTAACCCTTTATGAATGGCATGATGCATTGATGCACACTTTACCCTTTATAGATGTATTGATGCACACTTATCCCTTTGTAGATTGCATGATGCATCGATGCACTCTTAACCCTTTATGGATGTATTGATGCACACTTAACCCTTTGTAGATTGCATGATGCATTGATGCACACTTAACCCTTTATGGATATCATGATGCATTGGTGCACACTTAGACCTTTATGGATAGCATGATGTATTGAGGCACACTTAACCCCGTTAGGGATAGCATGATGCATTGATGCACACTTAACCCTTTATAGATGGCATGATGCATTTATGCACACTTAACCCTTCATGGATAGCATGATGCATTGATGCACACTTAACCCTTTAGGGATGTATTGATGCTCACTTAACCCTTTATAGATGGCATGATGCATTGATGCACACTTAACCCTTGAGGGATGGCATGATGCATTGATGCACATTTAACCCTTGAGGGATGGCATGATGCATTGATGCACATTTAACCCTTCATGGGTGGCATGATGCATTGATGTACACTTAACGCTTTCGGGATGGCATGATGCATTGATGCACACTTAACCCTTTATAGATGGCATGATGCATTGATGCACACTTAACCCTTTAGGGATGGCATGATGCATTGGTGCACACTTAACCCTTTATGGATGGCATGATGCATTGATGCACAATTAACCCTTTATGGGTGACCTGCTACATTGATGCACACTTTAAGCATTATAATTAACCATGACAAAATAAATCACCACGGCTATGCCGTGCTTAACTGATTTCCTTAATCCATCAAATACACGCCTCCTAGTTGTTTTCCATGTGTGTCGGCCATCTTTGTTTTAGGAAACACAGGGATCCAGCTCATATATTGTCAATTTTAATCTTCAAAAGTTATCAGATGGATGTTAGTGACCATTGGGACACCTCAACTAGCTAATTTTATTGTTCTCACTATATATCGGCCATCTTTGTTTTAGGAAACACAGGGATCCAGGCCATATATGGTCAACTTCGATCTTCAAAAGTTATCAGATGGATGTTAGTGACCATTGGGACACCTCAAGTACCTAATTTTATTGTTTTCCATGTGTATCGGCCATCTTGGTTTTCGGAAACACAGGGATCCAGGTCATATGTGGTCAATTTTGATCTTCAAAAGTTATCAGATGGATGTTAGTGACCATTGGGAGACCTCAACTACCCAATTTTGTTGTTTTCCATGTGTGTCGGCCATCTTTGTTTTAGGAAACACAGGGATCCAGGTCATACATGGTCAATTTTGATCTTAAAAAAAAAGTTATAGATGGATGTTAGTGACCATTTGGACACCTCCACTACCCAATTTTATTGTTTTCCATGTGTGTCGGCCATCTTTGTTTTAGGAAACACAGGGATCCAGGTCATATGTGGTCAATTTTGATCTTCAAAAGTTATCAGATGGATGTTAGTGACCATTGAAAGACCTCAACTACCTAATTCTATTTTTTTTCAATATGTGTCAGCCATCTTTGTTTTAGAAAACACAGGGATCCAGGCCATATATGGTCAACTTTGATCTTCAAAAATTATCAGATGGATGTTAGTGACCATTGGGAGACCTCAACTACCCAATTTTATTGTTTTCCATGTGTGTCGGCCATCTTGGTTTTAGGAAACACAGGGATCTAGGTCATATGTGGTCAATTTTGATCTTCAAAAGATATCAGATGGATGTTAGTGGCCATTGGGACACCTCAACTACCTAATTCTATTGTTTTCCTTGTGTGTCTGCCATCTTGGTTTTAGGAAACACAGGGATCCAGGTCATATGTGGTCAATTTTAATCTTCAAAAGATATCAGATGGATGTTAGTGACCATTGGGACACCTCAACTACCTAATTCTATTGTTTTCCTTGTGTGTCGGCCATCTTGGTTTTAGGAAACACAGGGATCCAGGTCATATGTGGTCAATTTCGATCTTCAAATGTTATCAGATGGATGTTAGTGACCATTGAAAGACCTCAACTGCCTAATTCTATTGTCTCCATATGTGTCGGCCATCTTTGTTTTAGGAAACACAGGGGTCCAGGTCATATATGGTCAACTTCGATCTTCAAAAGTTATCAGATGGATGTTAGTGACCATTGGAAGACCTCAACTACCTAATTCTTTTGTTTTCCTTGTGTGTCGGCCATCTTGGTTTCAGGATCACAGGGATCCAGGTCATATGTGGTCAATTTTGATCTTCAAAAGTTATGAGATGGATGTTAGTGACCATTGAAAGACCTCAACTACCTAATTCTATTGTTTTTCATATGTGTCGGCCATCTTGGTTTTAGAAAACACAGGGATCCAGCTCAAATATGGTCAATTTTGATCTTTCAAAGTTATGAGGTGGATGTTAGTAGTCATTGGGAGACCTCAACTACCCAATTTTATTGTTTTCCATGTGTGTCGGCCATCTTGGTTTTAGGAAACACAGGGATCCAGGTCATATGTGGTCAATTTTGATCTTCAAAAGTTATCAGATGGATGTTAGTGACCATTGGGACACCTCAACTACCTAATTCTTTTGTTTTCCTTGTGTGTCGGCCATCTTGGTTTCAGGAATCACAGGGATCCAGGTCATATGTGGTCAATTTTGATCTTCAAAAGTTATCAGATGGATGTTAGTGACCATTGTGACACCACCACCACCAATACCACCACCACACTACTCCCAACCCTCACACACATTCCTTATTTGCATATTTTAATCCAGGCATAGGTTTACTCCATACTATAGCAATGGGACAGGATTTTACATGGAGAGCGAGGAAGCACCACAATCAGAGCATATATTTAAGTATAGGTCCATTCCAAAGGCCATAGAGTTCATATATAATGATCTTTTTTCCTTGGATCATAATAGGAATATGCACGGCATTACAGCATTGCTGTGTTTACTTTCCTGAAAATATGTTATAGATTAATAAATTGCAAAACACACAACATATGAAGGGCTTTTATATTCCGTATTAAAATAATATTTGTTCTGAAAATTTTGATCTAAGATCATATTAAAAATGTTGTAAATCAATTCTATACTTCTTAGAACATGATATGAATATGCACGGCATTACAGCTTTGCTGTGTTTACTTTGCCGAAAATATGGGATAAATTTCTAATCCGGGAAACGCACTGCAATTTAACTGATTTTAGAATTGATATTAAACTCAGAATTGATCGTCAAATTTAAATATGAAATCCTAATATCTTGATCATAGATGACAGATCCTAAATTCAATCCTCTCAATTGCATCCTTAACACGGGCCTCTTGATCATAGATCTTAGATCCTAAATTTTTAATTGAATCCTTAACATAATCTCCTAACCATTGACCCCTTGTAATTATTCATTCACAGTCAGATTTCTTCACATTTATGTAATCCTTTGTACCTGGGATGATGATAATTATGACCCAAGTGTCTATACGATTTATATGAACAGTATTAGGTGTTTATCAATCATTTGATGACAGCAGGAGCAGTGTTCATTTTTCGTCGTGATGTACTAATGGAAGAGCATAGTTGCCTACCCTTAGACAGTGTATTAACCACTAAAGGCTAGCATGATGAATGAAGTTAGTCTGAGAGAGTACCATACATCATAGCGGCAAATGGACACGGTGCATAACGTGTTATGCTGTCCTTAAATGTTTTAAGATGTAAGTCATGAAATACAAAATTCCATACATGAATTCAATATGTATGTAGCTATATTGTTATTAGGGAGTGGTGGGGGGTTGGTGGGTTGGGGGGGCATAAAAATTTCAGACCCCTCTTAGTGGGGGACAAAAAAAAATTTCGCCCATTTTGAGCAAAAAAGCCCGCATGCGACTATAGAATTAAAGGGGGAACGAAAAAATTTCAGACCCCTCAGAGGGGGGACGGAAAAATTTTCGCCCCGCACGCGTGGAATTTCACTGACTCCCCTCCCCCCCCCCCCCGTTGTTGAAAAATGACCACTCCCTTAGATGACCACAAAACTACTGCCAGCAGCACCGAGAAACAAAAAAATTGTTTCCTTTCATTATAAAATAAACACTATTCATAGCAGACTGGAGATAATTGAATGTCTATAGATGCAGAATTGTATATATAATCTATTAGGTATAGTTTCAATGTATATATGTATATCATGATGTTTGTTAGTATATATGTGGAAATGGCACGAAGTAAACCAGGGTATGCATAGTAATTTGACGACCAATGTCTGTGATCATACCATGGTTCATCATGAAATTTGCCTTCTCAAAAGGTGCCTAGTGAATCGGTTGGCATTGTAGCATTAAATCCCCGATAACACTTTGTTCTTCACACTTAAATGTGTTATACATAATGCCGCCTGTAGCTATTTGCTGCTTATAATTGTTTCCATTGGAAATGCTACTTTGTTATGCTCTTTCAGTTAGAAGTGAGGAATCAATAATCGAAAATTATTGCACTGATATAATTTTCTTTAAGATGATAGCAGTATAGTGGGAAAATATTAAGATTGAGACCGATTGGTAGAGTATATGTACATGTAAAGGGCCGCTGTGGCATTTTTAAGGTAAATGAATCCATTTTTATGATAAAGATAATTAATACAATGTTAATGATTTTCTGAAAATGTTAATTATACCCATGTAGCTTATAGTGCATGGAATTCAGTCATGACATTTTGAAGATTTAGAAGCTATAGAAATTAGCATCTATAACACCCCAATCACAAAACATCTATATTGTACCTACCAGTCCACTTCATGTGTTTGTAAATGATTGTTGTAGGATTTAATATCAAAGAGCTAACAAATATATACCTGAATGACTGTGAGTCAATCATTCATCAGATCGTTTGTTAAAATCCGCCATCATGAAAATCCATGTGCTTATGCAAATACCATTATATTCTGTTCAATACTATAGAGCTTCCTCGGTGTAGTAATTTAAGTTCTATATCTATTTTCAACGTGGTTGTGAAGTAAGCACATATACATGTAATTACTAGTGTTTATGAAGAACTTCTTTTGTCATTTACCGCCTCCTGTTTTTACAGAGATCACAATCAATCTCAGTTTTGCTGCTATTATTAGTCCAGCAGGGCGATAGAAAACCACAGGTTCATAATGAGGATGTATAATCCTCCAAGTATACAGCATACTGTGTATATTCATTTAGCAGGGCATTATGAATTGCTAATGCCCTTTACCCCTTCAAAGTGAACATTCCATATTCAAAGTTCTGGAAAAGTAAGGCATAGATCTAACGAAACCTGTGCCTTGCAGAGATCAATAAATAGAACAACTTTCTAATTTTGTGATACAATGTATTGCTTAGCCATTAAGTACATTTTTATACAGGTACATGAATATGGTATTTCATCCCCCCCCCCAAATTTTTATTTGCTTTTCAATAAACAGTATAAAAATATAATACAATATTTATGAGTTTTACCTATCATTATATTGTAATATATAAGCATTGTACTGAGTATTATGTCTTAGCAAAAACTTTGCTTATCGACTGCACTTCACATACAAGCCTCATTGATACATGTAATATGGAGATATTGTATTAGTGACACCTAGGGTTTCAAAACATGCCATTTATCAGTCTATAAATCAAATACCTCTCCTTTAAACCACACCCAGATCTATTTGTTATCTGTTAGGTCACAAGACTGTGGCTTCAACATAAAAGTTTCATGGTATGTTATTATATGTCAGGAACTAGAGGTACCAGCATCTTCGGAAGCTTTTAAACTCATAAAATCATTCATCATCCAGTCAGTATTCATTTAGGTGTATAGTCTTGTAAGGGTTAAGGATGCCTTGTGGATCAAACAACTGTTTCATCTGTTTCATTAAGTCTACTGCTTCTGCGGACTTGCTGTAATTGATGTAGTGGTTTTTGATGAATCCAAGACCATGTTCTGCACTAATGCTTCCTCCACGGGCAGACACCCACTCGTATAGATAAGGCTCAATCTGATCCTTCATCTCCTTCGTGTAAGTTGGTGCAATAGCATTGAAGTGAAGGTTTCCTGTAGAATTTAATAGAGCATAAATTCTTAAGTGCATAAAAGGTTTTGAAATATGCTGCAGATATTCTGTAAAGCCTGTTTGTCTGTTGGGACTGATTGTCTTGCTGGATATGTTTACTTTTAGAAATACATTGACAACTAGATCTACATCTCAATTTTCAATAATACAGGACATTCCTATAGATATTTATACTAACCATCACCAACGTGACCATAGCCTAGGAACCATGTTGCAACACCATCAAGTCTGTCCCGCATGTGTTCAACAAGCTCGTAAAATGAGTTCAGTGGTAGAGAGACATCATACTTGAAGCAGTAACCCTCATGTGCCAGTGCTTCTGGTACTCGTTCCCGTAATCCCCACACATTCTTAAAACATATAAAATGGTTCTGTAGCTTTGTACATATTAATATTATTTATCATGTAAACATTCATTTATTGTAATGTGGCCACATCCTCAAGAGGCATTAAAAATTGTGTGGATTACCCACTAATATGTTTCCATATTGCAATGCTACTCAGAATATGCAGAAAAAGCACCGATTCAAATATGTATACAGAAATGGCAGGCGTGTTAGAATACAGGTCATATCATTGGCTTACCATAATAATAACAACATTGAGATATTATCTTTGTCAATTCGAATAGCTACCTACCTTTATCTTGGTGCCTTCAGTAACAACTGTTCCATCTGTGACCAGACCTGCCTCCATAACACTCTCCAGGAATGCTGAAAGTTTTTCCTGATCATGACCAGCATCTGATCCAGAAGTTTCTACCAACACATAGAAGGGGAATTCCTGTGCTAGTGGCCTTGAAAGGTGGAGGTTTTTCTCGACTATATTCAAAGAACCAGCATCTAAGAATTCAAATGCTGATAATATCTCACTGAGGTGTTGCTTAGCTGAGGAGAACGTTGATAAAACTTTGGAGAAATCTTCACAGCCTGAAAATAGTGTCATTTCTAGATTAGTTTTTGGTTTATTTTCAATTAGGAAGAATTAAGCAAAGTTGCTTCCAAATAAGTGTAGACTACATGATATCATGGTAATAAATTTCCTCAAGAAATAATCAATTTTATACATGTATGTTCAAGATGGGATGAATATATTCATATGGCATTATACCTAAGAAGGCAACGTTAACAGCATTTGGTAAGTTTGGACAGAGAATTGAAACGGCAGTGACAACACCAAGCGTTCCCTCGGACCCAATAAACAGCTGCTTCAAGTCATAACCAGTGTTGTCTTTGCGCAAGGAGGTGAGTGATTCAATGATCTGTCCATCTGCTAATACCTACAACAGATATACATTATTGTTACAAAAATATTCTACAGTGTTTATTTGTTTAATGTCAATTAAACTTGACAAGTGAGACTAGATGTACCGTAATCTCCCGCGTAGAAGGCGCAGCTCGCGTAGAAGGCGCCCCCCCAACTCAGAGAAGGCCTTTTCACGTAGAAGGCGCACGTACCTCTTCTGGATCGATTTCCGGAAAAACCCGCGTATAAGGCGCCCCCCCAACTCACAGGGGGGCTGTTTCGCGTAGAAGGCGCCCCCCCCTCCCCACCCCCCTATATGAGTTCAAGCTGTCATCGGCACACGGTCGGCGTAAAAAAACGGCGAGCAAATCTGCAGCGACCGGGCTGCCGCTATGAGTTCAAGCTGTCATCCGCACACGGTCGGCGTCAAACCCGCCGAGCGCGTCGACAGCTCCCGGTCTGCCGCGCTGCTGGCTATATGAGTTCAAGCTGTCATCGGCACACGGTGTGACGGTCGGTGTCAAACCCGCCAAGCAAATCTACAGCTCCCGGTCTGCCGCGGTGCTGGCTATATGAGTTCAAGCTGTCAGCGGCACACGGTCGGCGTCAAACCCGCCGAGCGCCCGTCGACACCTCCCGGTCTGCCGCGCTGCTGGCTATATGAGTTCAAGCTGTCATCGGCGTATGGTGGGCCTTATCCCCGGCGAGCGCGTCGACACCTCCCGGTCTGCCGCGGCGCTAGCGCTATGAGTCGATGCTGTCATCGGCCCACGTGTTCCCTACACCCCGGCAAGCCACACCGCATTGTCAACCTGTTGAGTCTATGCTGTCATCGGCACACGGTCGGCGTCAAACCCGCCAAGCGCGTTGACACCTCCTGGTCTGCCGCGGTGCTGGTGCTATGAGTTCAAGCTGTCATCGGCGCATTTTCCCAAATGAGATGTTGGAAAAACCCGCGTATAAGGCGCACCCCCAACTCAAGGCAATTACCCTCCCGCGTATAAGACCCAGCAGCATTTTGTTTGGCGTAGAAGACGCGCCTTCTACGCGGGAGATTACGGTAAATGCTATAACTGAAGAATACATGTATTAACATTGCCCTAGGAGCTGATTTCAATATTATTGTGAGGAGATTTTATAAACAATGCAACAAGAAAAGGAGATGAATTACCAAAGAAGGGTTTATCATAGTTTAAGTGGATACCTATGGTCTTATCAAATTTTATACTACTTGTCTTAGCAATATCATTTTGAATTTACTGCTTCGATTCCAAGAACTGAGCCATGCAGGGAGCCATATCGAAGAAGGCGGATGCCACCAGCATTTGTTGAGACATTGCCTCCAATGTGGCATGAGCCTTTTGCACCAAGATCCAGTGGCATCATCAGATTCTGCTCAGCTAGTTTTGTGTTCAACATCTCCAGAATACAACCAGCCTGACATACCAGTACACCTGTTACCATATAGGAATGTATTAGACCAGGTGCAATCTTGAGTCATTGAAGCAGTACTTAACAGTTAAAATGAAAGGTGGGTTGTTAGATCATCTCTGTAATGGCTAAAAGGTTTTGATGTGACAGGCATCTAGATTGATAGAGACCAACTTATTACAGGTCAGACCATATTGATACCAACATATTTTTAGGACAGGGGAAACTATCGTTAGGGTAAGATTCTATATGCTGCTAGGTGCTTGGCAAATTCATGTATGTGCACACTACATCTACCTGAGTCTGGGCTTCACTAGCTCATCTTTATCTACTCCTTTCTGACACCTATGTGTGTCTCACGCACATCTACATGGGCAGAGGTACACATATTCACCAAACTTATATTTTCTTTTGCCATGAATATGACCTGAGCTGATGTTATGATGGAAAACATCCATTACTCACTTACTCACATTTACTTTGGTAAAAGTTGTCTTATTACTATTTAACACAACTTACCGGAAAGTGGATCTATGCTGATGACATCATTCATGAGTTGTGTGGAGAGAATTATTTCATCGAAGACTGGAACACTTCCAGCAACTAGTCCAGTATTTCCACCCTGCGGTACAACTGCCAACCGACGTGAGTTGCAGTATTTCAGTATCTCTGAAACTTCCTTTGTTGTCTTTGGTCTCAAAACCAACTGACTGGCACCTGCAATCAAATAAAATGTTATATAAAAGTGTTGGTAAGAAGCTAACTCATATATATTTATAACAAGCCATTTCTGAGCAACTACTGGCCTGATGCCCAACAACCGGCTACTGGGCCTTACTTTTCTTGGATGCAAAGGGCACCAGAAGTGGGCTGGTACTGGTCAAGTACAGGCTTGACCAGTGCTTCATTATACCAATAGTGGGCCTGTGTTGGCCCAGTATGATAGCTAATACATGAAAGATACGGGCATACCAGTTCTAGGTATGAACATTAACAACCTGGATCCAACAACTATCAAATTTACCCAGTCTTCTCACAGCCTCAAAAGGTTTTACTTAACACCGTATATTATCTTTCACTTATAATGACACATTTGATACAACTTTGTATCCAATAAAGCCATTGCACCTTGCTAAACTGAGCAATAGATTTGGTTTGATTTTTATTAAACAAACAAATTGTACATTGTCAGCACTGACCCATTAAAAGGAGACAGCAAATATAGACTAAGTGACTTGGAAGGAACAAACAAATTGTACATTGTCAGCACTGACCCATTAAAAGGAGACAGCAAATATAGACTAAGTGACTTGGAAGGAACAAACAAATTGTACATTGTCAGCACTGACCCATTAAAAGGAGACAGCAAATATAGACTAAGTGACTTGGAAGTCATTACACAAAAGCTATCCTAAAGCAGAGTGCTTTGTAATGGTATTTGTATACCTTCTATGCAATCATTTCTGGATTTTTTTTTTTTTTAAATCATTTTTATTTTGTAACTGGTTACATTGTCAGATAACTGTTCAACCCCGATACAACCAGCTGGTGAGTGAAGCCATCACACCAAATTTCAACCAAAGAAAGGATTCAATTCCATAATGTTCACTTTTTTGCTTCAACCAAGAGCATAACTTGACAGGAAATGGAAATCTAGGAATAACATAGGATGAAAACTAAGTATCACAGTTAAAATTAATACATTTTAAATGTAGACAACATTTTTACTATACAGTTTGAGATGACCACAAAAAATGTTTTTTACAGGACTGAATTGGACGAGGACTAGACGGAACAATACCCTGATATGGCACTTTGGCAGGTGAGGGACTAACGACCTCAAGATTAAGGCGTACCCACGATAACATATAGGAAGCATACAAGTCTAACCTATCATATATCAATGTACATCACAACTTATGTTCTTGCTATTGTCTTACAATCATACTCCTGATCACCATGTCACCAAGTTTTATTCAGTTCAGAAACCTGTACCACATGAGTATTGTGCAACAATAAATGCGCTAGAGATTTGTATTCCAGATTTGTGATTCTCTCAGTATAAAAGAAAATAAGTTATGTCGACGCCCTATACAATCTAATGAGCTCTCTTGGGTGGAATTGACTTTAAATAACTAGGGGACGTCTCAGCTTCAGTCAGACTGGTCCTTTAACTATATCCACCCCATCAAACAATAAGTATGGTGTCTCATGGCTCCAATTGTGAACGAAAAGATAGCCTAGGCGTCTCCTAACTTGGATAGAGAAAGCATCACGATCAATCATTTCTGACCTTAGTGCATTCCATCTAGATGCAGCTTGGTATGGACCACTATTTATTTGTGATATAAGTTTAAACCTTGGTAGTCTAATAATAGGGGCATCAGAAGCTCTTGTACCGGTAGATGGGAGAGTTTCAACTTTAGAAAAAACCAGCCTGTGGCACAGAGTTACCTGAAAATAGATGCGCCTGAGATCTAATGGCAGTATGTTGGCCCATTTATACAGTTGTTTAACATGGCAGTCAAGCAGACTTCCAATCTTAAAACAAATTCTGAGTGCTGCGTTACAGTATACTTGTAGCCTTTTAAAGCAAGATAGAGGTAAGGCGGTGAGAAAGATACAGCCATAGTCAAAGTAGGGTAATATCATAGATTTAAATACAAGGAGGGCCGTGTGATCATCCATTGATGCCCTGGTTTTTCTGTAAATCCATAATTTGTTTCTTATCTTAGTACACATCTCTAGGTAGTGACCCCTAAAAGTCAACTCATCATCAATACAAACTCCAAGATATTTATACTTTGACACCTTTTCAAGAACTGAGTCCCCGATTCTAAGGTCAGGGAGAGCTGGATCTATTTCCTTACTTATCATCATAAACTTTGATTTAGAAGAATTAATGGTTAAACCATTCACATTACACCATGTGGACACAAGATCAAGATCATCCTGTAACATGAGATTTAATACCTCAGCGTCTTGGTGGTCCAAGTGTATCAGTGTATCATCGGCATAGAGTTTAATTCCACTGCTTGTTTTCAAATTAGGTAGGGTATTGACATAGAGGTTAAACAGCAAAGGACCCAAAATTGAGCCCTGGGGTACCCCATGAGATAGGGTTTTCCACCCAGACATAGTGCCGTTACAGACCGTTCTCTGCTCTCTACCAGTAAGGTAGTCTGTAAACCAGGCTATGACTGAGTCAGACATGTTAAAATCATGTAACTTTCGAATTAATTTAAAGTGATTCAAAGAATCAAAAGCCTTGGAGAAGTCTAAATAAGTTATACCAGTACTGTTACCCTTAGAAAGAGAGCAGTGAGCTGCATGAACCACTTGATACACTGCATCCAAAGAACCATTGTTTTTTCTGAATCCACTTTGGTGTTCAGAAAGCAAACAGTTTCTCTCAAGGTATGAATAAAGCTGAGAATGTACCAGGCGTTCTAGAATTTTTCCTGGTACTGCCAGGAGTGAGATAGGCCTGAGCTGGTCAGGTGAGGACGGATTAGTTACCTTTGGGATGGGTACTACTGTGGCATGTTTCCATCCATTAGGAAATACTGAGTTCTGTATGGAGAGGTTCAGCATTTTGGTGAACTGAGTTAACGTCATAGTGAGGCAGTCTTTTAGAAGTCTGGCTGATATATCAGTTAGTCCAGAAGACTTATATATGCTTATATCATTAACCAGCATCCTCACTTCAGATTCTCTGAACTCTCTGAATTGAAACTCAGGCGTCATGATGCCTGTATTTAAACTTTGGGTGTCTACGAAGTCAGCTACATTAGTGGGGGGAATGTTACCTGCCAGTGTCGGGCCAACCTCGGCAAAAAAACTGTTCACTTCCTGGGCCACCTCCTCTGTGGGAAGAGGTTCCATGTTTTCATCCAATAAATTTATGGGGGAGTTTTTATATTTCTTAGGGATGAGGTCAGAAATGACCCTCCAGAACTTTTTAGGTACCTTTTTATATTTATCCAACAGCCTTCTTACATTAACAGTATTATTAGTGGCAGTTCGTATGTATCGGGCATATAATATATTGGCATTAGTCGCCCTGTTTTTTGCTAACCTCATCGCTTTATCTCTAGCTTTCATCATATCTAGAATTTCATTTGTTAGCCAAGGTGGTTTGTCCCTGGTAAAATCAAATTCCTTGACAGGATACAGCTCATCTGCTACATTGTTGATCAAATTCAGGTACTCATTCCAATAGTCATTCACGCACTCATTCCTACTTATTCTGTGTAGCTTCTCTAAATCAATGGTGTCATGTATCCTATCGCTACTATAGGACTTAGTATGGAGGCCTAGTGGAGCCACCATCTTGAATTTCGCTGATTGAGGTAACACCCACTGATAAGACATACCATGATGGGTACCTTGTCCATGGTTAACACCCACTTCCGGGGACATGCTGGTCCCATCTTATCAGTTCTTATCAGTGTGTGTCGCCGGAACCAACTCCAGACCAGCTAGTGGCCAATAATTTCTATACGATCTACCTTTGAACACTGCTCCACCTTTGGACACAGCTCGGACATGTCTCTCCCTAGCCTTTTTCAACACCACATACTGAGGGATGTGATCACTAATGTTGGACATGTAAGTTCCTGAACATGAAATATGTGGCGAGTTTGAAAAAATTTGGTTAATGACATTGGTTGGGTGATATAGAGGCCGTGATGGGTCATCAATTTGAGGGACGAGGTGAAACGCAGAGGTAAGAACTTCCATGGGTGAGTTGTTAATGCTAGGGGGGACACATCCATATTAAAATCTCCCATAACGTATATGAAC
Organism: Acholoe squamosa; assembly: GCA_949317995.1. Taxonomy (NCBI): domain Eukaryota; kingdom Metazoa; phylum Annelida; class Polychaeta; order Phyllodocida; family Polynoidae; genus Acholoe; species Acholoe squamosa. The sequence continues at coordinate 46,316,322 of OX439050.1, forward strand.
GGGTTCCTGTGGAGGGTCTGGATTTTAGATATGGCAGCGGAGACATATTGCACAATATTATCTAAGTTTCCTTCATTAGGCCTATACAGTTGAACAATAAATTCAGGCCTACATCCTACTCTAGCCAGTCTCACATTGATAAGTTCACAATCGGGTTCCATTACATTTGTCTCTGGGAATAGTAGTCTCTGGTGCGCGTGTTTATGGGAGATTAAAAGACCTACGCCACCTGCAGTGGTTTCAGGTCTATTAAGTCTGTGCAGGGTATAGTTATCAAATTGATGAAGATGGTCACTCATATCAGGTTTGAGCCATGTTTCTGAAAACCCTAACACAACCGGTTTACATACATATGTATCGTATCTGAGTGTTACTTTTTTATGAACCATGCTGCGCACATTCCAGGACATGATCATAAGACCCTTGGGTCTGACATAATCGGCTTCATTCATTTCAAAAAGTAAAGTGAATTTACTTTCTCACCATATATGAGGGTAGACACATACACAATGGATGACATACATGATACACAGATACACATACACATAACAAAGCAAGTCATGGGTAGGCCTCCTGTAAGTGAGCCCTATGGGGTAATCGGGGGAAAAAGTACTCCAATTGAAATGATCCAGACCTGATCACTTTAAGCCCTTCCAATGGCCCAATAGTAGGCCATTCCCTCTTTTTAAGCTTGACCATTCCGTTAAACCTATATGAACTCTGTATAATTTTCAATGAAATATGGCCACAAATTATTTCATTTTTTATCAAAATCGAATTATTTCATATCCATCAAACGAAAAATCTTTGCAGATTTATTCAAGTCATTTTTTTTTTCAATATAAAAAGAATGGGAGAACATACCGCAAACAATACCCATCCAATCCACATTGTAACAAGCCACATCTTCTGGTGTACTCAGCATGTGAACATCACTAGGAAGGAGCTCCTTAAACCATGTCAAGTCATCAGATGATAATGTGCCATAGTCCCCACGTTTTACATATGGATACCTGATACTTGTCAACTCAGGTGTTCTTGCCAGCACACTCTGACTTGATGAAAGTAAACGATGAGATGACTGCAAGAAGTTTCTGACTTGGGGAGTAGTTTTCTTGATTCTTGTAACCCAATGAAAGCAAGCACTTGAGAGTTGAAATTTGAGATTCTGGCCATTGTGAGGATACATTCGATACACTCCCAGCAAAAGTGTCATTTTCTTTTTCGATGATATCCTCGATACTTTATCTTCATATCACCTATCACCCTAACCATCATTGTGTGCAGAGTTGTTCATTTTGCCAGCTATAACTGAAAACCAAGGGGTCCATACTTCCAGAAATAGTGAGAGAAAAAAAAGAGTAGTCTATTAATTACATACATATATCTAACCACGAACATGGTCAATAGATCATGAAAAATACGCAAATTTTGAGTAGTACTTGAACAGGTCTTACCAATGTCATAAAAAGAAAATGTCTTATGACCACTAGGGTCAGGGTTGCCTATTAATAGGCTGGAGTAGCCAATGTATTAAAAGGCATTATAATCCAGAAATAACCCCTCTATATGGTAGGGCTAACATTGGAATATAGCCTCTTTAATCCTTTACTTAGGCTTTGGGATGAAATACCTATTGACTCAGGATTGTCAACCTGAGTTTCCAAACATTCAGTCGGGACTTACAAGTTTCTAATGCGCATCTTTTCTGTCCCCTCTATGTGTGTGGTGCACATATGCGTGGGAATTGACACATCCATCTCTCATCAAATCGTGTAATGTGGCCATGAATATGACCTTTGCTGTCCAAATGATATTAAACATCTATAACTCACTCACTCCCAAAGATTCACCCCTTTCTTTTCTTTAATAGTCTGGACAGGTATTTATACGTGTTTTTTATGGGTTTTTATCTTCTTTTTTTGGCAGTAATTCCCCACCTGAATCTCCTAAAACACTAACAATTATAGGGCTTGGTCTTGTGTGCCATGACTTTACAATGTATTATGTGTCAATTGTGATACATGTAGCAGATTCACAGTGTTTCTTTTCACCATGATACACCATATCTTCAGAAACCAATCAGGGGTGTAAGTCAGGGATGGGCAAAAATCAGGAAGCCATACATTTACTTGATATAAAAGCCTTCTACTTTTCCAAACAGCCCTCCTTACCACTTGTATAAGGAAAATATGTGTCTTTCAAAAATTTCAGAAATCATGAAATCCTGATAAAACCTGAAGACTTACATCCCTGACCCAATACTCAATACTGATGCTGATGGTTTGGACTTCTCCAATGGCTTATGGCTAATCAGGTCCATCTTCAACCTCTTGCAAGGCCATACAGGAGCTAAAGCTTAGTGAGGGAATACTCTCATTCCACATGTCGTTGCATTAGTACAAGAAGGTTGTAACTGCATTTTTCAAGTTTTGCAGGAGAGGCAAAAGAAGTGTTCCAGTTACGATAGAGCTATGACTGCTATGTGGATACAGCAACATTGCATTGGGTTCTGTAGGAACACACATCATAGACAGAGCTTCAGTACTTGAGTCGGTAGATAAGGGCCAATAAATGTTAAAACAGAAGAAACCCAATTTTGCCATAACGTCAGGTATAACCTTCTTGCACTATCAAAAGGCGATGATTAAGCCCCTCATATATGAGATGCTCCCAGAGTTCATACCTGACCTTTAAGGCAGGCATGTTTTGGGCATTTTAATTCTGTTCTAACAGTGTTCAGAAGGATCGTATAAAGCAAACATAAGTCATCCTTGTATAAATTAGATATGGCTATATATATGTAAGGGGTAGTGGCCTTACGGACCTGGGGGTTCGGGTCTTACGATTCGGAAAGAAAGAGTAAGACGGTGTTTCAAGTGTATGCCAACGGATAGATTTTATTACGAATGCACACTCAGGCTACCCGATAGTATGAAGAGGGCAGCTAATAATTATCAATGGTGTTCTACATGCTTTGTAGGCCAGAAGGGCCTCTGACGTAGCGGCTGAGCCCTGGGCTTTATATAAGGACCCAGGTGTTCGTCGCCAGATGTCCCCACAGACCCGGATCAGTGCTGCCACCTATCCGGAACCTGAGAAACGTCCAACGACTCAACTCACCCGCCACGTCAGACGGTACCCAACGCTATGGTTTATATGTTATGTACCTCTACACCACTCCCCCAGACATTTTGAATACTTCGATCTATCACACCCTTATTTCTGTACTAATATTGATGTATTAAAAAGTTAACTCAACACAACAGATACTAAGTAGTAATGTTAGGTTTAATCATTCCATTTGCATGTTATCTCGCATTCATATCCCCTTCAATGTAATATCATGCGCTTTCAGATGCGTGATATCAAATAGTCAATCGATCTAAACATGTTATCTCAACGTAGACTCATACTCGAGTTCAGCACCTGTAGCATTTAATAGACAATGCAACTATATATAAGATTTGTTATGTATATGCTACTAAGGCAATTTTAGAAATGATGACACCAGTACTTATAAAGACTTTCTTTTCCGCCTGTCATGGTTTATTGTGGTGTACATGTAATAAGTTAACAGTATATCTTGCCTTGGATTCAACATTGGTTTCCCAAAGGTTTTCACCCGCTGTAGGTTGAGGACAGACATTTGGAGGAAAAATCATTTCCCTTGACAAAAATAACAAAATTTCCTTAACATGTCTTTGTCCATGACTGTGACTGCACATTCAATTACGTATCTTTTACATCTCTTCGTGACTCCTATATAGAATTCAATGAATTAATATCTATCTGGTAAATTCTCAAAAGTGAGTATTAAATAGAGTAAATCTAGCATAACGCAGAATAAAAATAGTCTTGTACATATTCTTTTATCACTTTAGACTCCATTAAATCACACATGGGCATTTGAAACCATACCTTGTTTCTCATCACTTTAATAGCGCTTCAGAAAAAAAAATTGATTTTTTTTTTTTCATTTTCATCTTTAGGTTAAAAGTTCAACATTCAGTCAACCTTCATTTAGATTGATTGTCTTGTAAGGGTTTAGGATGCCATTTGGATCAAACAACTGTTTCATCTGTTTCATTAAGTCTACTGCCTCTGCTGACTTGCTGTAACCGATGTAGCGGTTTTTGATGAATCCAAGGCCGTGTTCTGCACTTATGCTTCCTCCACGGGCAGACACCCACTCGTATAGATAAGGCTCAATCTTATCCTTCATCTCCTTCGTGTAAGTTGGTGCAGTTGTATTAAAGTGTAGGTTCCCTGTAATAGATGCATATATGAATGTTGAAATTAAAGTTTATAGCCATTGAATTGCTTTCTTTTTAACCAAGTTTCTCAAAAACTAACAAGCGAGCAGTACTTTCCTATTTCCATTTTATCTTTGATTAGTATGCTATTGAAATCTACCCTCTCAGAAGGCTATGAAAAGGTCTACTTTTCACATTTAGTTAAAATCAGCAGTTAGATCGATTTTGATTAACATAAATTATACAAACCATCGCCAACATGACCATAGCCTACAACCCGTGTGGCCATGCCATCCAGTCTCTCACGCATGTCTTCAACAAGCCCATAGAAGGATTCAAGCGGCAGAGAGACATCATACTTGAAGCAGTATCCGTCATGTAATAGTGCCTCTGCTACTCGTTCCCGTAATCCCCATACATTCTGGAGGCATAAACAATGTTGTGTTGTAAGTTCATCTTTCGGGGGAATATGGGATGCACATGTAATATATTTTCGTCTAGGCAATAGGCATATGAACAACTATGGCCAATAACTAACCATAACCGTTAAGAGGATTCAAGGAGGGTTAATATTTTTCAACCACCATCAGCCATGTTCTGTATTGTATGAAGTAATCACAATTAAATTCAAAAGGAAATACATGCATATTTCTCTTTAGGTCACTTAAATTGAGTATTTACCTTTATCTTGGTACCTTCAGTAACAACTGTGCCATCTGTGACCAAACCAGTCTCCATGGCATTCTCAAGGAATGCTGACAATTTCTCCTGGTCATGATTAGCATCTGATCCAGAAGTTTCTACTAATACATAGAAGGGAAAGTCTTGGGCTAGAGGACTTGATTGGTGGAGGTTTTCCTTGACTACATTCAAAGAACCCGCATCTAAGAATTCATACGCTGACAATATTTCACCAAGATGGCGCTTTGCAGAGGAGAATGTTGACAAAACTTTGGAGAAATCTTCACAGCCTGCAAACAGTTCAAATAATAGGCACATTATTCATTTTCTAATGAACAGTATTTAGTATAAATTAGCTTTCTTAAGACGATGTGGGTGGCCTTCCTTCTCCTGCCAGAGATTTAGTATCAATTAGAAATTTCAGTAGCAACTTGACCATTTTACATTCATTTCTACTAATAATCAGAGATAATGTAATGCAGTTATAATAAATCTCCTGAAGATATAATGAGATTTACAACTGAATATGTTATATATAAAACAGGATGCATCTACTTTGAAGTCATACCTAGGAAGGCTACGTTGACAGCATTTGGTAAATTAGGGCAGAGAATGGAGACAGCAGTGACGACACCGAGTGTTCCCTCTGACCCAATAAACAGCTGCTTCAGGTCGTACCCAGTGTTGTCTTTGCGCAAAGGGGAGAGGGAATTTATGATCCTTCCATCTGCTAATACCTACAATGGCCAAGCACATACATTTGAACTTGTTCATTTGTAAATTCTTACAAGGCTCTGATATCAGGTTTAGTTTCTTTAGAAAAAATACAGTCAATTGATGTTAACACATGGGAATAATCACACCAAAAGCTTAATTCACATCTGCACTCAAATCTGACCTTTGAAAGCATTTATCATGAAGGATTATAACTGTGATAGGCAGTGTGAGGGCTATACATATGTGATAAGCGATAGGCAGTTTGATGGCTTTAACAATTAGTATTGACCCTAAGGGGCTGAATATGGGCTTAAATAATTGGAATTATCCCTGAAACCTTTGGACAGAATGTGCACATGTAATGGTAGGGCAGTTTAAAATAACATGCAAGTTAAAATGGAGAAGATCAATTGGTGCTTAAAGACAATTTACTTCAGTTTATGGACCAATGAGCAAATGATATGAGTTATAAGCATTACCGGTATGTAGTTTTGTAGACTCTCTGTATGACACATAGGTCAGCAATGACCTCACTTTTGTTGTCAATAAAAGCTATTATTATTGATGTTGTTGTTATTATGTTATGAGCCCCATCACGAAGGCATTTGCTACAAAATGATTTATTGAGGCAGTATTAGTGCTGAAATCTATTTTGATATTGATACTACCGTAATCTCCCATGTATAAGACGCAGTGCGCATATAAGATGCACCTAGAGTTTTGGATTATGCCCAAAAGAAAGTTATCTATTCATAACTTTTCTTCTACTGAATGGATTTTCAAAATTTAAAAAGCTATATGTAGCTCTGGCCTCCCAGACACCACTGGAGCCATCTACCGTAATCTCCCGCGTATAAGGCGCAGCCCGCGTATAAGGCGCACCCCCAACTAAGGGAGGCCTGTCCCACGTATAAGGCACACCCCTAAGAGCAGATTTTTGTTAATGTAGTACTGTTCTATAGTAAAAATACCCCCCCTATAAGGCGCACCCCAAACTCAAGGCAATTTTCCTCCCACGTATAAGACCCAGCAGCCTTTTGTTTGGCGTATAAGACGCGCCTTATACGCGGGAGATTACGGTATGTCATAATATGACTTAGGGGGAGTGTAATATATCAAAATAAATCTCTTGGTGTCCCCCTTGTGATTCCAGGGAGAACTAAAACCTCGCTTATAAGACGCGTCTTATACGCGGGAGATTACGGTAATATCCAACAGAACCTCATAAACTTACAGCTTCGACTCCAAGAACTGAGCCATGTAGGGAGCCATAACGGAGAAGTCTAATACCACCAGCATTTGTTGAGACATTCCCTCCAATTTGACATGAACCTTTTGCACCCAGATCCAGTGGCATCATCAAGTTCTCCTCAGCCAGTAGGTTATTAAGCATCTCAAGGACACAACCCGCCTGACATACCAGAACACCTGTTACAAATTGCAATAGATAGATCATAGATAGGCCTGCTATGAATGGATACTTCTTTGCAGGAGAGAAATATGCAATTTTGTTTTTAAATTTACATTTGTGTGTGTTTAAACCATTCTATCTGTATGATGCCAGTGTGTTGAAACAATCATACAGAACAGAAAGACAAAAAGGAAAAGTACACCCAATGTACAGCTTATATTCTGTTTTCATCGCCCCCCCCCGCCCCTACCCTAAGCATATTAATATGTGTATATCTCCATGGTAAAGTATAACTGTAAACTAGCAATATTTTACATTTTCCTGTAAAACAGTTTGGGCCGGTTTATATTTTTCAGCTCAAGATAAACCCAGTGATATTTAGACCCAATGTGGCTTATAGGATTTGGCAGAGTTGTGTTTCTCCTTATATGGTTGGTTTTACAGTGCTGATTGGAATTCCTCTTGGTGATGCCATGGTCATAATTGTAAAAATGCCTTTTTGTTGGGGTTAAATTTTGCTTGGGGGGGGGCTAGAAAAAACTTTCTGTTGATTGCTAAGATCAAGTATATAGTTACAAAATAGAATATGAATTGGCATGATGTATACTCTTGCAATAAGTGTGAAAATATTACAATGCAGACTCGAGTATGACCCAAGGTATTGTGAAAGTTTGCTCTTATAGTTAGTCATTTCGTTCTAAAGATATAAGTTATATTATAAGTTATATAATATAAGTTAGATAGTCTTTGATTTGTTATTTGGTCTGAATTTTTAGTTAGATATTAATCATTAATGATAAAAGCTATATCTAAAGCAAATGAAACCGTTTTGTATCTGCTCTATAACTTACCAGAAACTGGGTCTATGCTGATGACATCAGTCATGAGCTGTGTAGAGAGAATTATCTCATCAAATACTGGAACACTTCCGCCAACTAGTCCGGTGTTTCCACCCTGAGGTACAACTGCCAACCGATGTGAGCTACAGTACTTCAGAATCTCTGAAACCTCTTGTGTTGTCTTTGGTCTCAAAACCAACTGACTGGCACCTGTCATTGGATATTAACCTTATCATACGACGTTGAAAAAAAAAAGCATGTTTAATACTATCAAGTGTCAAACCAAACCCTAATGATGTTTCAATGTACAAACTACCCTTATACCCTGCATATAAGGTGAAGCTTATCGATGAGTGAGTGAGTGAGTAATAGATGTTTAACGCCATTTTGACAGCTAAGGTCATATTCATGGCGAGAACGACATTACACAGGTTCACAGAGGAATGTGTCAGTGCCCGCGCATATGTGCACCACACACATCCTGAGGGGATAGGAGAGATGAGAAGTAGACCCTTTTAAGTGGGCTAGGGAAGCCCGGCTTATCGATGAGGGGGGGGGGCCCTTGTTGTATGGTATTGAGTGTGGCTGGTGTCAGGGTGCAACTCATTATCCCTTAAAGCGGGGCTAGCACAGCTGAGACGTACCCGTGTTAGCAATCACGTGACTACCCCTTGACCAAACAGGGGGTCACAAATTTTCCGCTTGTACCCGCGAAATTGTGAACAATCTTTTAGCAGGTAACCATGTTGTGCCATGCTAGTCCCCCTTTAACTTTAGTACAGGTCTTGTGCAGAACGGCAACAAGACACATACAATAACTCTCACAAAGTTTGATTGATTGATTTGCGTTTTACAGCACTTTAGCGGCACTAAGTGGCTATCCTGTGCTTCACAGGTTGATAGGCACTATCAGCGGAAATGGTGGTATGATTTGTCTATGTGGGGGAAGTAATCATCTGGTTTCAACTAGATGTTATTGTACAGCCCAAGGGCTTTGATATATCCCAATATTTCCTCTGGTTTGTGTTTCTCGAATAGTTCTTTCAAGCTTAACTCTCACAAAGACCCGCACTCTGACATAAAACTTGGCTTATTCATTTCATGTTAAGAAGAAAAGTTACTTGAGTAAAGCATACGCAAAGCCATTTCACCATCAGATCACATGAAATGCCAGGTTAACCATAAACTCATGTGTATAACTTATACATGAGCCAAACGCTCCTGCCATTCATAAGATATTAGCAAAATCAGAGTGTGGCTTATGTGTGGGTATTATTGAAATATAAATTGGAATATAATGAGGTTAATACTGCGAGGGTATGGTGGGGGTGGTGTTGCACCAGCAGGCTCAGTGCAGAGCCTGTCGATGATCAAGTTAGGGAGTGGTCATTATTTATCAACAGGGGGGGAGGGTGGGTTTGAGGGGGGGCGTAAAATTTTCAGACCCCTCCCGAGGGGGGGGGCTAAAAAAATTTTGACCTCTCTTGAGGGGGGGGGCTAAAAAAATTCACCCCCTTTTTAGCAAAAAAGCCTGCGCGCTACTATAGATCAAAGAGGGGCGCGAAAACTCTCTGCGCCTCTGGCGCGGGGGGGCGCTAAAAATTTTGACTGCCGTCGAGGGGGGGGAATAATTTCCGCGCATCCGCGCGAAAACCCACCACCCCCCCCTGTTGATAAATAATGACCACTCCCTTAAGGCACAAGGGAGGCGGGTGTGGATGCCACTTTACACTCCAAATACCTCTTAATTAGGTCTCTTCTAGCCCTACAACCATTCAAGGCACAATTGGGGCAGGGGAGATCTGAGAGATGTCAGGGGCTTGAAGGAGCTGGGGAGGACTGGGGTGCACGCAGGCTAGCCTGCATGTTCATAATCAGCTTTTTTTGGCCATTTGGCAAAGTGTGAGAGTGCAGATTAGGCCACACCAAAAAAATGGTTGGTCTATGGATTTCCCGCATCATATTTTCAGAAATACAAATTTTTCTGACAGATCAGCAGTTCACCTGCTTTGGCAGTTCGATAGAATTTCACATCACAATTTGACGGGATGATTCGAAAGATTTAGGTGCAGACCAAACCATAATATCTCTCTCTTCTTATAGACCCTATAGCCTATCCCCGGCTTAATCAGCCTAGTATAGCATAAATTTGTCAGGAGTTATCTAATTGGACATGGGAGCTGGAGCTTGGTGTGTGGCTGTCTCATGATTGGAACAAGCAGTCAGCTGGTTGTTGGTGTATCTTCTCACTAAGTCTGTCACCAAGGCTGGAACTAGCGAAAAGGGGTAAAAACCTACCTAAAATGGCAGACATTTACAAGCCCAATTTGAGCTTGGTACAAGCTAATAGACCCTAGTGATATTGCCCCCATTCGTAGAATCATGGAATGGGAAAAATTCGTTTTGACATGTCAGAAGAAATATCTTGAAAAGTATTAACATCAATCCAAACCTGTCGAATTTTCCTGAAAAGCTATTCAAATAGTTCTGTCCAGTTGAAATCAGAATCATCCTGTCGAGCCACCGCCTCTTAACCCTTTCTGGCTTTCACCCCTGGATTTCCATTACTCGTGCAAATCCTTTATGGGGTGGAAGGGGTTAAAGGTGACCACAGGCACAGACGGGTCAGACTGATCCAATCAGGAACATCATACCTATTTGACATGACCAACTCAATCAGATTTCCCCAGCATATACCCCCTGACCTCAGTGCGGTGCCCTTAAGTTGGGAGTGTGGCTTACAGTTTAATACAGTGGGTGGGACTGACACACAGGACTTTGTGGTATCAGTACCGGGGTAATTACAGAGATCCACTTTAATTCTAGTGAACTTATATACCAGTATCTAATATATATTAATCTTCAATCAGTGAGTCTTGAATTCAATATTATTTTCTGAAATAGGTTGTTTTTTTTTTTTTGGATTGAAGCTGGTAGATCTACATACCACGAACTATTCCCATCCAATCCACATTATAACCAGCCACATCGTCTGGTGTCTTTAAGATGCGACCATCCCCAGGTAGGAGCTCCTCAAACCATTTTACGTCATCTGATGTTAATGTGCCATAGTCCCCTCGTTTGACATATGGATAGCGAATGCTTGTCAACTCTGGTGTCCCCGATGCCAAGCTTTGACTGCATGAAAATGAACGATGGGATGACCATGGCAAGCTTGTGACTGGGAGAGTAGTGACCCCAGATTGTCTCGGTTTCAATACACAGTGAAGGTGGAGGCGGGGCAGGCGGCACAGTGCTGACCGGAGTGCCATCGTGGTTTCTAGCTGAATTAAGTCTTGACAGCAGTTCCCAATGGAAGTCTAGTTGGACAAACAACAGTAAACCCTCTGTTTGTCGATTGGCATGGTTTATATCATGTTAGATAAGATAAATTATGCCTAAAGTGGCCAAAGATTGAGGTCCAAAGGCAGCCCAAAGACTTTCTGCGGTACTTCCGGTTTTATTTTTGCTAGTACCGAGCAGAACCAATGTGGCGAACGGAAACAAGTTTCAGTATTAGGGAGCATAAAAAAAATAAAAGGTTAAATCTATTTTGGAATGTATGTATAAACGTAAATATACGGAAGGAAATCACCAAGGTAGCATTTTCATCTGATAGAGTAGTACCTTTTTATAAGGTAGTTAAGTGAAAAAATTGTTATAGTGTTACCCCAGAATGTGACTTCAACTTTTGCCTTCCCACCACACAAGAATTTACATGCTCCCTAAAGTAAAATGGCCGCGCCCTTTCGCGAAAACTAACATTTGTCAAGCTCGTTGGATTTTTCGTCATTGAAGTGTGGTTTAAGAAATGTGCCATGGCTCTATCCAATACCAAACCCAAACAAAGAAACTGAGACTAGTAAGTATCATATTTTCATTATCAAAAATTGTCGGATGTGTGATATGTTGGAGTCGAATTGAGAGTGGGTGGCGTACTCGAGTTGAAACATGTTCCAGTTCCAGTCATTCCACTGGCACTGGCACTGCCTGTGTCAGTGTGTGCCGTCATTTGCCATGATTTAGGCACTTAGTGACTTACCTAGGTTTTCAAGACCATATCCCATTAAACTTATCTAATGAGCAATGGATTGATCTTTAGAAAAGAAGTGGATTTGCTTTTTAAATTAAGTCTCTATGTCAATTTAAAGTGGAATTATGACCGGTCAAAGGTACCAAATCAGACCCAGAATTCTGCCATAGTTAAGAGTTTAATTTGGATCCAATTTTGTGATCAAGCAAGATGAATCCAAGGTAGACTAGATCACTAAAATGATTATTTTGGGTAATTTTCTTTTCAGATAAGCAAGATATACCCCCAAGAATGTAAATAATGATACATGTTATCATAATCAAACAATGTAAAGCAAATTTTTGATGTCATCTTTACCCTTCAACTGCGCGCTCTGACAGAACCACAGCAGAATAGGGTCTCTGACTCAGGATGTTTGAATGATCATAACTTCCATTTAAATTGTCATAAAAACTTCATTTAAAAAGCAAAACCACTTATTTTTATCACAGCTATCAATTTCTCACCATATAAAATGCATACAATAAGATTTTGATTGATAGGTAAGTGTCCAACATGGGGGAGGTTGGGACAAGTGTCCAGAGATAATCTCGCCCAAAAAGTTTGCAGGGTCTGTCAAACATACTGCAGCCTCTTAGAAAAAGAAAAGCTAAACATTTTCTAGATGATTTTTACCTATAGAACAGGTGGGAACCATTTATTTTTAGGTGCTCAATGATCTTCTCATCATAAAATGGTTCAAAACTTTTAGTTGAACTTCAATGGGGTCAAAGGCAAAATTCCCTGCATTCAACCTTGTACAAAAAATATTCATTTTCAAGGTCTAGCCAAGCCTGTTAAAATGAGCCCTTGTTTTGTAAAGATCCCCAGTAAATAGCTTCAGAATAAGCTTGCAAAGAAAGAAGAGTTAACACTACCCAGTTTTAGCTTTATCACAGTTTCACACCTCTACTGCAGCAGACTCACACACTGGAGGTATTTCAGTGCCTACTGATCATGATGATTTGGTTGTGTCGTTGCTGTTATTTGTTTGCATTGCTGCTGCCTCCATGGGAGGATCTGTCTGAAGTTTATATGCATATAATAATGAAGGCGAATAGCCATCAAAATGAGAACCTTTATAAATTATAGGTCTACCCTGGTGGAGAAAAGATGATATGCAGTCTACTTAATTTCTTAAATATAGTATTACCTGGTAACAACTTTAATAGTCCTGATCTGTAAATGTAACAGCACCAATATCAGCGATACACTGTACAAGTCCATTCCAGAGACGCTGAAAATTTCCACGCCCCTCTTAGATCTTTATTATAATATAGAAAGGCCAAGTCATTTATTGCCAGGTTGGGGGGGGGGGGCTTGTTATATATAAGTGGGGGGGGGGGTATTTAAAAAGAGCCTCTTGGTGGGGGGGACAAAAGCCCAATAAACTTCACACTGGGGGGGGGGGTCAAAACTAAATATAGGCAATTCAAATACCCATCTCGATGCGTCAATCCATGCACATATCCGATTTTTGAGGGGGTCATTTTTCAAATCAGTTCTTAGTATGGTGGGGGGTCGCGATCATTTTTGTCATAGTGGTGGGGGGGTCGGAAAAAAATCTGCCGATTAACCATAATCCCTCAAGCCCCCCCCCCCCAGCTGGCAATAAATGACTCAGCCTTAAAGTATGGCTTTTTCGCTAAAAAGTGGGGTCAAACGTTTTTAGCCCCCCCCCCTCTCTTCTTATATAATTTGAATAAACAACAACCCTAGTGATGCTATCCCTACACCGTAGAATCATGGATGCCAAATAAATCAGTTTCAGATACCTTGCTCATCCAATGAATCACCAGGTTTTTTTTTTTGGTTTTTTTCTTTTTCATATCAATCTTCTGCAGTGACAATCACAATGGAAGTATAATACCAGTAGCTGCTCTTGAAGTGAATCATGATGAGGGCATTACGTCTTCGAAAATGGCTGACATCAGCTTTTGTGGTGTTATGGATGTGTATCGTCATCTACTTTATGTTGGGTGTGCTGCTGACCGCTCACCGCACAGAGTCTACGGTAAGTAACACCATTTAATACATATTCTAATAGGCTGTTTGTACATATCAAATTTCTAAGGTAAAGTTAAGTCTAGCCAAAGAGGCATCTTTGAATATTCAGTTAGGATATCAAATGTATTATCTCAATGCAATTTATGAAGATTACACATATATTAAACAACATGTATAGGTGTGATTCCATTATCTCTAGCATGAAATGATCTGTATTGCCTGGGCATCTCTCGGTGAAAAAAAAAAATCATCATCATTTACATACATGTCTGTGAAACTTGTTTTTCTAGATGATGCAGCCGTATGAGACATCAGACCCCGATTACAGTCTTCGTCATAACCCCCATCTCTCTAAGATGACGGTTGACTTGATGCGAGACCTCGGGTTCTTGGCTCAACCCCGGCTGTACCCGCAGAGTTACCATGGCGACAAATCCAACCTGCCTGTCTTTGTGAGTATGGTCAGCATACACTACCTCTCACTGCTACCGGACTTCATCTACTCTGTGCTCAAATATTACCCGGATAAACGCCTTGTCATTTACAGCCTGGACCTCAATCAGAATCAAAGGGCCAAGGTAAGCAATGCTCCTCATACTGCTATAAAATACCTTTTACAGCTTTCAAATCCGACCATTTTTAATGGTTTTGCGGTGTTTAATAAAGCATTACCATTTGTGAAATTTCCATCAGAACTTCAAATATCTTTATGAATGACTGGCTAAAATAGGAAGTACATTCTTGTTTTCTAATACTTCCATTTTAAACAAAAAAAAAATGTGTTGATTGATTTCATTTGGTGATTTTCGATCCTGTGAAAATGAAATGGGCCTGCGGAGTGAAACCTTCTACATTATCTAGTATGCTGCAAATTTTTTTGCAACGACTATTTGGGATCAGTTACAAGTATAATGCTATGCAATTCATATGTGACTGCGTTTCTTTGATTAATCCCTATACATGAATCGTGTGACAGGTCCAATCAGAGTGTCGGTGCCTGGTTCGAGTTGTACAGTGGGAAAACTATCCCGAGCATGTCAGGCGATACCAATGGGAGGCTTTCAGACCATTACTCATCCAAGTAAGTAAATGAAATATATAGATAAGCTCTTTATTTTTATGTGTTTTGTTTAATCAGAAGAGAATTCTACATACATATATCAAATCTCTCCTGCCATTTACCCCACCTGAGTTTAGGCACATGGAATATGAGTTTATATTGTCGTGTTGAGGATATTTGTCGTGTTGAGTATATTCTCTTCAAAAGATGCTGTTCTGTGATACTTTCCAACCGGATACATTTATTTATGTGTCTCTACTGTTTTTTTTAACTTTATCACACAGGAGTGCCTGCAGGAGTTTGGTGTGGTATTCTGGGCTGAGCCGTCTACTCGCTTCAAGACGTCAGAACTGTTTCCCATAGAGCGACAGGGTGAGAAGACGGGTGTAGTGGCCTGGCCGCTTACCCACCCAACATCCACACTCACTCATTACAACATGTTCCGCTACTTCAACACATCTCACACCCAATATAGATTCCACCGCATGGTGGAGCCGCAGCGAATGCTGCTCTACAATTCACCACTCGTCCACAAAAAACTCATGCTCCCCTGGGTGCAGTGTGCGCTCGACAAACAATGCATTGCCCCGATAGGCTCCCAGCCTCATGGCTGTGACTACACACACAGGCCCCGATACGTATACGCTGGGTGCCATAAGTATGACATGTCCGCAGTCAATGTGGTACTTGGTCAGGTGTTTGGTGGAGAGACACCATACATTGCCGTGTTGGACCTATTTGTGGTTGTACCATCACCGCTCAGTGAAACACACTGGATGTCAAAGTGGAATATTTCCTTACTCAGTACCAGCTGATTGTTTCCGTATTGACGTTGCAAGGATTAATATATTCTCATTATGCTCTCTATTAAGCATTCCACTGAATCCCCTTGAGAGTCATAAACACCAACCCAAAATGCCCCCCCCCCCATGCCTTACTTGATACAGCCCTGGCGAGTAACTCACCAAGTCGCATTCATTCACTCCGTCAGGGTCGGCATGATGCACCACTGCTAAGGACTGGTGTACCCTACTTTGGTGCATCAGGAGCACCAGTGAGCATTAACCTGGAAGCATCTATGGTACTTAAAGGGTTAAGATATATAAAACAATTGTGATTGGAACACTGCTGTTTATTGCAGTATTTTCATACTTTCCATCTTATGTGAGGCGGCACTAAAGTTGTCTTTGCTACTGTGCTATAGTTTCCTTTTTTTGTGTTTCTGAAATGCTACTCTTTTTTTGTTTTTTATTTGTATCCGCACAGTCAAGTGGTTTGTGTCAGGTATGCAATCATTATATATGCCGAAATAAGTATTAAATGATATAACAATGTTTAAAAGTCCCCAAAAACCTTGATAATAGAGATTATGAGAAGTGGTGCAAATAGTTCTAAAAATGGCCATGTACGTGGCCCTGTCTGTCATCACAATGTATTTTATAGAGGCTTTAGGGACAAAGGCGTCTTTTATATATTGCCATTTTGGTTACATGTTTGTAAAGTACCGTAACCTGTTGCATACTACCGGTAGTAGTTGTTTTGTTGTTGATTTTTTTCGTCTTTTTTTCATAGATAGTGACAACAGGATTGATATTGCGTTCACCCGAAGTTAAGCGACTCATTTCGCAGTTCATCTGATATTTGCAATTACTGATACAAATGTACTTCTTATGGTTTTGGAACTTTTGGTTCCTGTTCTTTATGCTCATTCATAATAGCTGGTTTAAACACCCAAATATACATGTGTACCGTGCCATCTGCTACTTTACCCTCAGCATTGTAGTTGTTAATATCTGTTATCAAGCATCATTCATGCCTCATGCCGACCCTACAGGGATGATATACCAAGATTGCAGGATCCTTAGTAGGGGGCACTTTTACTTGACCTGGCACCCAAAGAGATAAGCACTGATAACAGCCAGCATGGTGGGTACCGGGTGTTATATACTGCACCCTAAAAAGTCTGCACTGAATATAGGGAATTATCTCATTGGTCAATGAGGTATCCCGCTTGGTCGGTATAGGTGGTCACAAATGGTCGACATGGAGCATAAATGCAGCTGTTAATGCATAATACCGTATTACCCGTAAAGGGTTTACCATTTGAAGATGTCATATTGCCTGGCCACTTGCCTCCATGTCGTGGACAGGCATGTCATGTAGAAAACATGATGTGTCGATCGTCCTCTGTTTTCATACTCATCCAAGCAAAGGCACTCTATCACCCAATTGGTCAACCTGTCCCCAGGACTTGTCCCTCTTATATAGGTGTTTGCAATATTTAACTATGCTTGCAGATTTAAAATCCCCGTCTATTGGAATTCTAGTGAACTTTTGATCAGAATCTAGTCACTAAACATGGCCTGCGGCTATATAGCCTCAATATCTGCAACGAGACCAGCGAAGAAGTTGCAATGCTTCAGGTTCATTTGCAGCGGTACCCGTATTCGACATATTGTTGGCACAGTGTTGTTACATCAGACAGTGATATTCGTGTATCATATGCTGTCATTAGCAATATACATCCCTTAGATCTGGCATGATGCATGAATGCAGCACTGAGGGGTTGTGCATGGATGCTGCATGCTAGCATCGTGCAGATAAAGTCGTATATCGCATTAAAAACACGGTTCCGCCCTGAAAGGGTTAAGCAAATACTCCTAACTACCCAATAAAACTGTTCAGTCCTCATTATAATATCAAACATTTTATCAACTGCACGGATTCCAAAGAAGTAGCATGTATGATCGGAAATATGATTGAATAATATTCTTTTGAATTCAGTCAATAGCCAACGCTAACACATGGTTAGCATTAACCGATTAAAACCCAAATAGAAAATCTCACTTGATAATCAAGTACAACTATATCAGGATGAACAATTGCCTACTTCTTTTGGAATATCTATATATACATGTAGATATTTTTACCTACACATGTATATAATCATAAAAAAATATGGTAGAAACTTGTGTATTGACCAAAGTTTATAGTGATAGAATATGCACCGGCATTTATAGCACTCAAAGAATATGGCGTGGACTGAATGAAACTATAGTGTGTGTGTATGTATATGTAAAGTTGTTTGATACTGGTCGTAAATATATATATATATATATATATATATATATATATATATATATATATATATATGTATATATATATATATATGTATATATGTATATGTATATATATATATATGTATATATATATATGTATATATATATATGTATATATATGTATATATATATATATATATGTATATATATATATATATATATATATATATATATATATTATTATTATATATCTGTAGCAGTAATTTTTGTATATATAGAAGTGTTTATAATACTAAATATATTTACGTGTGTAAAAAGAACTGAACAAAGAGTGAAGATATTATTTTGTATATTTTGAAAACCTTATTCTTGAGTATATATTGGGTGCATTGATTACCGTCGTACAAATGATCTTTAAAAAAATCAAAATATTGGTGTATAAATGTATTTATGAATTCCCAGAATCTTGGCCGCGTATTGCACCAGTTTTATCTAGTGGGTGACGTTCAGGACGAATTTGGTGCCGGTTCAAATATTCAAAAGATGTCACTAATTTTGAAAGTGTCAAAAGAGGCCAGGTGGTTTCAAGCTTTGATGATCGAACATAGAATTAAGTAGCTTTTGATCAAGATTTTGTTTTTCTATGTTGCAGGCTGTCCAGCGATTCCTATTTTTTGGCTAAAGTTCCCATTTCCCCCCCCCCCTATTTTTCAGTTTCAAGCCCTTATATATATTCCTTTATTTTGGACATAAACCCCTCTTATATTCCTATTTTTGAAGATTTTTTTTAGATATTAGAGAGACCATGAAAGAAAAAGACTGCGTAAATACTTTGTAATATGCCGCGCATGAAAACAACTGCCCTCAATACAAGAGAGGAAAAATTTCACTTGTCCCCACAAAATGTCACCACCTCTTTCCTGTTAAAACCCCAGCACTCCCTAAAGCCATTTCTTTATATTCATGTAAAATTTGTGTATATTATACCCCAAATCGATCATCGATAAGTCCTCTTTTTTCAGGCTCGGAATTCCTATTTTCCTATTTTTTTGCTACAAAAGTCGCTTGACACCCCGATGTTACCTCATAGCATTTTTTGGATGTTTATATTCGGTTACAATCTGAACTTACACTTTGCAATCATACTTTCGAAGAAAATTTAAATCCATTGGGTTGGGGGAACCTGTGATGAATTTGTTACACAGGAATCTCACTAGTCGTACCACCATTCCTACATGATAGATTTGGTATCCCCTCCTAACCATGTTGGCTTCCCTAGCCCACTTAAAAGGGTCTATGTCTCATCTTTTCTATCCCCTTGAATGTGTGGGCACTGACACATTCCTCTGTGAAATTGTGTAATGTCGTTCTCGCCATGAATATGACCTTAGCTGTCGAAATGGCGTTAAACATCTATTACTCACTCACTCCCTCCTATCCATTAAAGGTACAGGTAGTGAACTTTAGTGTATCGTGCCAGTTCTATATGAGTTTGAAGATGATACAGTACTGAACTCCAATAATGAATCCATCGGTCCATCTTTCCAACCAAAGAAGTTATTGCGGAGGCATCTTGCAGCCATAATAGGGTTAAGACTTTTGCTGTGAAAAAATACCACTCGTTTAAAAAAAAAATGACCATGTCATGCTTCAATCGGAACTTTGAGGCATGCAAGGAATTGAATAAAGATTTGTAAAAAAAAATTATTGTAAAATTCATTGATAAGTTACTTGTGTAATCAGTTCCTTAGATGAGGAGTAAGGAGATTAGAGCCCTTAGTTCTATGGTCGATTTCAAAACAAAACTGACAATTTGATTTTGAGAACTTTTCTTTAATCATGAAATCCGAGAAACAAGCCTTGAATGACAAAATAACGATACATACTGTACCAAGAACATCACCTATGAAAAATGTTTTATCAGATGGAGATCCATATAGCAAATTCAGAGGACAAACCTAGTAGGTGGAAGGCGCTACTTGTGATGCTGGTGACTGCAGAATGATTTATTGAAGGGGTGTAATTCGATTTAGATATCGTCTCTAAAAATATTTACAAAATTGTGATTACCCACTGGATTCATGTTGTAATTTCTATAGGCATGAAGAGGTGGAAGAGCTAAGAATTTACGCTCAGTAAAAGCTCAATAAAACTAATGTCTTCTGTTCAGGAGTAACAATTCTTCAAATTCAGGGTTCAAAATTGCCCTCAATGTCTCACATATTGGAGTATACATTGAATGTATACAACCATATATAGCAAGAAAATTCCAAAACTCAAATATAACATTTCTTTGGTAAAACTGTAATATAACATTTCTTTCTACTCATTTTGGTAGATATGTACTGGTAACTTCTGCTGCTATAATATAGATCCTTAATCTAGTCACTTTCAGATCAGTTGATTCCTTCTGTCCAAACTTTTAGCCACTACCGTAAATTCCCTTGTATAAGCCGAACCCTCGTATAAGCCGCACCCTGAGTTTGATAGAAGGCTATAAGCCTCATCTGGGGCTTGAAAATTGCCAGTTTAGTACTGTTTTATAGTGTAAAACACCCTCATATAAGCCATAGTTTAAGCTGTTTCTATAAGCCGAATTTTGATTTGGGTTCTGGTATAAGCTGCGGCTTATACGAGAGAATTTACGGTATTACCCATCCTCACTTAAGCCTTTCTTACACACTTACTGTCCTGTACACAACATAGTATCCCCCTTGCAGACTTTTATTCCATTTATCTCATACTATTCACACAATCCTTTGGCTTACATTTAATGATTTTGCTCAAAGTTCTACATAAACATTCAGCCAAAATTCCCAATGCCAAACATTCATCCTCAGCCAGATACATTCCTCAAAGCATAATATGCGCCATTTAAGCTAAACGCTCTAGCCACGACTCGAGTTGGTTGAGATCAGGGTCAGCTCCATCCTTCTCTCCACGAGCACTGCACTCGACAAAAGTAATCCGGAAAGGTTTGGCATCAGCAAAGACGAAATCCTTGTTGCGTTTTCCGAGGAAGGCATTGTTGTTGGCCAAGGAGTCGCCAGTGCCACCGAGCTGAGCAGAACGAGTCACACGCACAGTGTTTCTGTGAAAAAAAGTAGACATTTTGGTTTGGATTATTAGGGAAAAACTGACCTATAAAAATAGTATTACAGTGACATCTCGATACTCTGCCATGCCAAAATCCTTGAAAATATTGGTCAGATCTGAGATTGGCGGATTATTGAGTGAAAATAAACTTAATCATAGGAAAAAAATAGTCTTCCCTGTGAACCTCGGTAATATAGGGGATGGCGGACTATTGAAGGTCGGATTAAAAAGATCTCACTGTAATCATTTGTCTCTCACTTTCAAGGTGATCTTCTATGACATGAGTGTATACTTATTTTGGTTAAATATGAATTTAAGAAACCTGAATGTTTCAGGCTTTATGTTTTATAATATCTAAACATATACTAGTAGTGAACAGAAGAACTTACATTTCCTTTTCAAGCTGTGCCTGGATGACCTTTGCACCCTTAGCAAGCGTCTGGTCTGTCTTGTTGCATGCAATGAGAACCGGTGGGATGTTGGACGAGAGAACAGGGTCTGTCAGCAACGTGTACAGGAACCTAACAGAAAATATTCATAAATCATATCCACATATATCTATAACCGAGTAACTAAAATAATCCGGGCCCATGTTGAATGTTGAACCATCTCGCACGGGGGGGAAGGGGTGAGTGATAGTCGTTTAATGCCATTTTGATAGCTACAGTCATAATTATTCATAGCGTGAAAACCACATTACACATAAATTGATGGATGGGTGTGTTGGTATCTGTAACCATGGATATGTGCAAGACACAGAGTGGACAGAAAAGATGAGATTAAGACCCTTTTAATATAGGCTAGGCTAGCGAAGCTATCTTACAGGGGGAAGGGGATAGGCAGAACCAGAGAGAATAGAATAGTCTCTCTATATTCTATGGCAGAACAAAACTGTTGACACCTCTTCTTTGCAAGCGGAAACTACAAAGAAATTTATCCTACAAGTACTGTAAAAAAATCAATGTTTCAAGTTTTAACATTTTTATTTATACTAGACTCACAAGATCGACATCATCATCATATACATGTTGGTCTGCCAGTATGCGCGGTCTAGTGGGGTTGTGACAATAGGTATGACCCCGGCAGAATCATAGCGCCTTCGCATGAATACCAAAATTTAGAGCTCCATATGTCACCATGCGTTATGATAAAAATATATCATCCCCTCAGTGCAAGAAGGTTGTAACTGCAGATAACTACAATGTCAGTTTCCTGCACTGAGGTGACGATATATCCAGTTTATTGCATCTTACACCTTAAGGGTGAAACGAAACTGAACTTACTCTGCGACGTCCTTGATCTCTTTCTGGAAGGTTAAACTGTCCACCACGAAAACCAAGCCCCTGGAGAATACAAATAAGAAGTTTGTTTAGCTCTTTGAAAGTTACATAGCCCTTTAATGAGACACAGAATCATTACATGCAGTTCCTGATCTAGAAATGTACCATAAACTCCCGCGAACTAGAGCCTTCATGTGGCTTATATACCGGTAAATCGCAACCCTTTTGGTTGATCCTATATGCTGGTATTTGGCACTGAAGAACACTCTGACACAGTATTAAACCGTGATATTTCAAGACTCGTATGCAGCCTATTAATGCAACTGTTTACGGTAGTTACTACCGTAGTGCATTCAGTTATTCATGTGAGACAAGAAACCATCCTAGTGCTACCACTCACCTGGCTGAGTTTTTGAACTGATCGACCATTGAAAGACGGATCCGCTCATGACCAGGCAGATCGATCAGGCGTAGAGTTTTTCCATTCTGAAAGTTTGAAGTAAAATAACTTCATTTTTACTGTTTCACTGTGAGCAAAATTCAATGTGAGTAAAAATTAACAAAAGTCCCTGAGGCATTCCCACAGACACAAGTAGATACGGATCATTTTGTTTATGATCTTATGCTATGGGAGTAGACAGATTTTCACATGACAAGTGGGGTGAAACAAATACATACACAATGCCCTTAAAATTTCAAGCCTTTAACAATGCAGTGGAGAGGGGTAGGAATTCATTGCATACCATTGAGAGCTCTACTTACCGGGAGTACATACTGGCCACTGTTCTCTTTTATAGATGTGTGGGTCTGCGCATATTTCTTGTAGACAAGCTGAAGTTAAAACCGAAATATATCATTTCTAACCTACCGGCACATGGGAACAAAGTCGACATTTACATAGCACTACTGTCATTTTAAATACACCACATGTAAATGTTAAGTCAGAAGGTTTAAAAAGGAAAATGAAACAAGCTACACGTTTGTTAGGTCTGATCAGGCCCCTTACACTAACAGGCCTACATCGTTTATTCTTCACATATTTTAGTCAGTGTATTGATTGGTGTACCAACAACAACAAAATAAAGAATAAAATAAAAAGGAAAGAAAAATCTAGAGTGACTTACTCGTGTATAGATGAGGGTTTTCCCGGCATCACAGAGGCCCACCAGCAACACCCCGCGCCTTTTGTTTGATCCACCCCGCACTAGCGAGATCACTGGAAACAACAAAATGAACACACCAACTAGTACCGGTAATAAGTTTCAAATTTTAGCTGCACCTTAATGATTGACTCAATGTGTAATGCATTAAACACATCTTTGTCAGATGGATTTATTTATCTATTTATTTATTCACTCTTTGCTGCTGGTAGGTGTGATGGGAGGGGGGGCGGGGCGCGATGGGGATATCTTTAGCCTGAGCTATTTATATTTTACCTGTGAGCAAGCTGGTGGAGGGTGGCAGGTGTTGAGGGTGACAGGTGTTGAGGGTGGCAGGTGTTTAAGGGAATTACCATTTGCTTAACCATTGCCCCTTATATAACTTACACCTCTACATGCGATGACAGCTGCCTGGAATCATTATTGACATAAATATCCAAGGGTTTCGTTTTCTTTAGGGATAATTCCTTTAAGCTTCTTCTGAACTCTCCCCACCCCCAAGGCCAATGACTATGTGAACACAATTGAAGTGCCCCCTTCTGAGGCTTCTCTCAGGCAAATATCCTTAAATGATGCGACCTTCGCAAAATTCCGGGGGCAATTTATAGTTGTACAAAGGCTATGTAGATAAGCCTCCGGTAAGCCTTAGCCTTTGACCATGTTAATAATGACCATCCCCTCCCACTCCCCTTTTTTTCAATTTACAGATACGTTGCACTGTAGGGTCTAGCCTCTCGGTAGAGAGGGTAGGCCTACCTCATTTACCAACCACCTTTAAGGCTGGGGAATTCTGTCTCTCTTACTCTGTTCCACCATAGTCTGAGAAGCCAAGAAAAGTTTAAAGGGGACTGCAGATGGTCGATTGGCTGATCCTGATAATCAGGAGTGTCTGCGTGGACGCCAATTGAGTCTGACAATATCAAACATGTTTGATCTTCCTTACTGGATGGGCCACACTTTCACTAACTACCGATTCCAATCGGGTGGCCGCAGACGGGCCTGACTCGATCAGTAGTTAGGGAGAGTGGCGCCGATCGGATCGGGGACATCAAACATGTTTGATATTGTCAGACCCGATCGGACCTCTGCGCAGTATGCGGTCGGCTTAAGGGGACTGCAGATGGGCCCGTCTGATCCAGTTGGGCAATATCAAACATGTTTGATGTTCCCCATTGGATCGAAAGTTCCCTAATTACTGATCGGATTGGCCCGTCTGCAGTTGCCTTTAGTCTTTTAGTGGAGGAAGAGGATGCTCACACGGGCTCTCAGCTTTATAAACAGTGTAGTCTAGACTAGAGTCCAATCTTGTTGGGCCAAAGTTCCTGAGCTACCCCTCACAAGTTTGTAGGGGTTCCACTGCCGCAAATTACTTGCGTGGGGGGGGGGGGTGTAAAAATTTCAGACCCCTCCTGAGCCTGACTCCCTGAGGGTGGTGTAGCAAAAAACCCTGCACGCTACTAGATCTATAGCCTTATAGGGCAAAATTCTCTGCACCTTCGGCGCAGGGCCCAGGAGGGGGGGGGGACCAAAAACCCACCACCCCCCTGATGATAAATAATGACTACTCCCCTATCATAACCAGCAGCAGTGAATACCTGTGTCACTGCCAGGCTGTGAATACACATCACCACTCCAGCACCGGAGCCGGTACTCTAGTACTACCGGTACTACTAGTTACCTCCTTCTATGAAACCTCTCCCGCTTCCGAAGGACGTGGACCTAGAGTCTGTCTGTTTGTCTGCTTCTTTCACGCACTGACGTGACTTTTTCCACCTAACTCTGCCCCCAATTTATGTTACTTTTTCACTGTTTAATAGTCTATCCTCACTTTCTCCTCAGCTAAGTCAGTTTGAAATGGGTATGGTAATCTGACTCTTAGAGGAGTGTAATAAAAACATATTTTGTCAGGTGGATCTTTGGTTTAGTTCCAACCTCCACATCACCCTTTACGCTCATTGAGGCAGTCCCACCATGCATCATTATCGTGAATATGGCGTAACTGAGGGGTCGGCAAAAGCAAACTTTTCTGTGGCTGTGTTCGATCCATTTCCCTGAATTTCTTGCGAATTGTACTTGTGCGTCTCTTCACTAAGACTGACAGAGCACTCGCAAATATCAAATTATTTAGATTTCTGTGAATGTCGTCGCAGGTCGCTCAGATGTCGCATGAACGTTGTCGCAGCATCTGATCCACTGCTGGAATGTTTTCTGCGAGAACACACGCATGAGTCCGATTCGCAACAAAAACGCGGCAGTGGATCCCCCACTTAGACGCCACGATCACAGCGCCGTAGGCGCTGGTACTAGACCTAAGACTAGTCTCTACTGCCAACACTGGCAACGCCACTGGCAACAGATGTTGTACCGGTTCGCTGCTTTCCTGAGAGAAAATGAATGAATACTGGCTCAAAATACTTACAAATTGTTAGCAGGATCACCGTGATTGCGACCAGGAGTGCGATAACGGAGACATCTCCATTATTTATACCCTCCTGCATGAATTTAAGCACATCTTGAGCAATATCTTGCATCTTTGCCACCTGTGCCCATAAACAGCAAAGACCCATCGTGGAGGTGGAAGTAGTAAAGTGTTCACGCCTCCTGAAATTGAGAGGTACAATAATTATTTTCATTTATTACCACTAGATGGCCGCACAAGTACCAGCGCACTGTTCGCGCCATCTGGGGACTTTTTATATAAACCGGAAGTTCGCATTAAATCCTAAACATGGCGGAGGCTAAAGTAAAAGGGGCACGGGCCGTGCCTAAAAGTGTGGACTATGTTGAAACTTTGGTGAGTAAATTGTCCATCTACCTGACAATTAGTAGATAGTGTTCGAGTAAAACTTCAAACTTTGTTGTATGATCAATGTCAGTCGAGACCAGAGCCATTTGCCTTTTGCCAGGGTCACCTCACTCTGGCCCTCTCAACTTCAAGTCAAGGCATCCTCAACCCCCGGGGGGGGCACTTCCATTTTTTTTGATACAGGTGTGTGGCTGAACCCATGACAACCCTTACCCTTGCTAGGGCACTCATTCGCGGGTTTTTTCTTTGAAAGCCTACCCTTGCTAGGGCACTTTTGACTCAATAATCCTAGATTTGTTTCAAAATGTCTTAAATTTACACTGATTGGGGAGAAAATTGAATTTGGTTAATGCTATTTTCATGAAAACTGCGTATGTCCAAGTCAAGAAAATTTCGAAATTTCCCACGTAAATGAGGGTACTTTGCTGAAAGTTGACCCTTGCTAGGGACATTTTGCTGAAAAGTAGACTCTTGCTAGGGACATTTGTGGCTGAAAAAGGAGGCTTGCTAGGGACTTTTCCTTGAAAAAGTACCCTTGTCAGCCGTACATCTGTGTATAACTTACATAGAGAGTGCCCCCCCCCCCGGGCCTCAACCACTTGACGAGCACCTGCTCAGCCTGATCAATGCTGAGTGTATTATATTAAAGCTGTACAACTTTTACCCCAAATCTGTGTCAAGAATGAGTTATGTATCACTTGATCAAATTTTCAATGAGAGTAAAATTGTGCCCAGCCCAATAATTTTGATTTACAAAAAATCAAATCAACAGATAAAATAAAAACATTGAAATTTGTACTGTAGTGTAGACTGAATAAAGCCTTATATAGGGTATAAGCCTATAAGGTTTCAAAATGTATTTATTTTGTGTAGTATTAGCTTAAGAAAAAAAATACCCATATGCATGCATGGTCTTGAATAATTAATGCCTATTAGCCCGGGGGCACTCTCTATGTATTAAAGGTATACACATATGTGCGGCTGGCAAGGGTACTTTTTCAAGGAAAAGTCCCTAGCAAGCCTCCTGTTTCAGCCACAAATGTCCCTAGCAAGCCTCCTGTTTCAGCCACAAATGTCCCTAGCAAGGGTCAACTTTCAGCAAAATGCCCTGATTAAGTGGGAAATATCGAAATTTTCATTGGGATCAGCACAGTTTTCATAAAAATAGCATGAATCAAATTCAATCTTCTCCCCAATCAGTGTAAATTTAAGACATTTTGAAATAAATCTAGGCTTATTGAGGCAAAAGTGCCCTAGAAAGGGTAGGCTTTCAAAGAAAAACCCCGCGAATGGGTGCCCTAGCAAAGGTAAGGGTTGTCGTGGGTTCAGCCACACACCCGTATCAAAAAAAATTGAAGTGCCCCCCCCCCCGGCCTATTAGGCTATACCGGTACCGGGTAGATGGATCTTATTATAATCACTCCTCTGCAGATGCCCGGGGAGGATACCCCTTTCTGAATGGCTTCTCACATATTTTTCTCTGTTCAGTTGTCATGGATTTTAGCATAGATTGTTGACTGTACTCCTTTCTGTCCCATAGATGTATGGCCGCTACCAGAAGGACCTAGGAGAGTTCGCCCGGAAAGAGGCAGCACGCATAAAGGCCATACAGGAAAAACGCAGAAAGAAGCATCCATTTAAACAATATGAGCCAACTTGGTGTGATCCAGTCAAAAGTGAGTTCAGAATAGTTCAGACCTTCACAATATCACAGGGACCAGCGCGGCCCTTATCAGCCTTATCTCCCGTGGGGCATAGATAAAGAGTCCCCCTAGAAGGTTTTAATTAGATTAGATAGGAAATGTACCAGAGAAAAGTGTTAAAACCCTTATCAGAAAAGATCTAGACATCATACAGCAAAATGCATTAAAATCTGAAAGATATTAAAGATTTGCATCATACACTCGATGCATTATTTTCTAATCCCAATATCAGAAAAGAAAACAGCAAATAGGTGATCAGAAAGTGTCTTATTAAAGATCCAGGAGGCAGAATTTGTCTTTGCCAAGCATCACAAATTGTCCATATCGCCCCTTCCTGACTGCATATGGTGAGGATGAAATTTGGCATAACTAGGTTCTCTCAAAGAAAGATTGAATAAAGAATTATCTAAATACTGAATAGTTTCCATCTGGTTTCCCACTTCCTAGTAGACATGAAATAAACACAGTATATATCATTTATAATGTTGCCGATGTCGGTTTGTGTTGCAGGAAGGTGTTCGTGGATACGGTATCTCATAGCGTCAAAGATAGGAGAAGACTGGCTCTTCTTGACCCTCTTGGGTGTTGTAATGGCACTTCTAAGTTTTGCCATGGACTATGCTATCGACAAATGTCAAGAAGGTGTGTGAGACTGACAAGTAAAGGCAGTTACAATTCTCTCATTGATATTTTGTAAATAGATAAGGACAATGAAGACTTTTGGTATAGTGACAGTTTGTGGCATTCCAGGACCATAATTATTTTGCACACATTTTAAAGAAAATAGCCCAAGAACTCACAATACTCTAGAAAAGTAACATTCTGTAAACCATGTAGGATAATTCTGAAGCATTACTCACCAATTTTTTCAGCATACAAGTGGTTGTATGCAGAACTCCACGGTCTGCCAGCGCTGCAGTTCATCGCCTGGATTGCATTTCCACTCGTCTTTATCTCCTTTTCAACTGGATTTGTGCACATTGTGGGACCAAATGCCATTGGTAAGGTCAATTTATCATGTTAAATCGTGATTCCTATTAGAATACTGTAAAAAATATTTCAATGTGTGCTAGCATATATCAAATGACATGTATATTTGTATATGGGTTGTCATCTTTGAAGAAATCGCCAGGAACAATAGAATATAACATATTTGATTAGGATAAATATCTCATGTGTTGAGGCACCCATTGCACTATAAGAATCTTCTCTAAATTCTGAATTATACAGGCTCGGGCATCCCCGAGATGAAGACGATCCTACGCGGAGTCATTCTCAAAGAGTACCTGACATTCAGAACCCTCATCTCTAAGATGGTTGGACTCTGTACCTCACTGGGCAGCGGGCTGCTCATTGGCAAAGAGGTGGGTTACATAATTTGAGAGAGCGAAAGTACTTCAAATATTTAGAAATATCTTGGTAATGAAAGATAATGGTGGTGAAGCCAAATAAAGTTACCTATGAATAAAGGAAAGGAAATATAAATGGGATTACCAGGTACTTGGCAATAACAAGAGAGCATGAAAATACTTTGATAGGTATTAGGATGTAAGTCTTCAGGATTTATCATGATTTCCTGATTTCTGGAAATTTTGAATGACATGTATTTTCTTTATACAAGTGTTAAGAGGGCTGTTTGGAAAAAAAATAAAAGGCCTTTTATATCAAGTAAATGTATGGCTTCCTGATTTTTGCCCATGCCTGACTTACATCCCTGTAGGACCATGATTTCAAAATGTTCATAATCATATCCGAAAAGATTTTCAATAAGAATTTTTCCTGAAGAAGGCCTTAACCGGCCGAAATGTCGACCAAATTGAGTTTGCTGGAAGTGTCATATTCGGTGTAGAGGGGTTAGGAATTCTTTATTTCTTTATAATTTTTTTTTTCAATAAGATGTTGGTAGTTTTATACCACTACCAGTATTCATTGTGACTCTGAGGACAATGTTATACATTGTATCTGCAGGGTCCATTTGTACATGTGGCCAGTATCACAGCAACATTATTAGGAAAACTCATCACTTCATTCCACGGCATCTATGAGGTAGGTATCCTTGTTTCTGTTCCATGAATTGATGGTATTTTCCCCTTCAGTACCCATTAGAAGGGTGAGGTTTACTGCGTCATGACTTAACATAAAATGGCTACCGTAAACTCCCGCGTATAAGACGCGTCCTCTACGCCAAACAAAATGCTGGGGAGTCTTATAGGATTTTCTGAAGTTCAGGGTGCGTCTTATACGAGGGGTAATTTTACTATAGAACAGTACTAATCTTACAAATATCAGCATTAAAATGTGCGTCTTATACGCGAAAATGCATGTGCTGAGTTTGGGGTGCGTCTTATACGCGCAGCGCGTCTTCTACGCGGGAGATTACGGTAATATCCTAACAGAAGTTATGTTGTAGCATTATCATGGATACAACTGGCTAGAGCTTTGCGATCTAATACAGCTTTAGTAGATAAAGAAGGGAAATACGATAAATGTTGAATTAAATGTTTATTGTGTCATCAAAGAAAAAATAATCTCTAATATCCGTGCAATGGGAATTGACAAAGATTGTTGAGGGGACGATAAAAGTTTTGATGATAAATACAACATTTTAAATGGCATTCGCATAATTTCTGACGTAGCTTCCACAGAAAGAGGAGGTAAGTGATATTAGAAATGGTTTATTTTCATTTTGCTCTTTGTCATCTTATCTGTCTTGTGTGTTTCTTTCTTTCAAAACCTTTTACTTTTGTAAATGTGTGAGCAATCACATTAAGGCTAGATGGTGAACACCAACAATAGTAGGCCAAAATAAATATTTTCAAATGGTGAAAAAATTTAAATTTTGCTAAAATATAAGAGTAGAAGGTTGTGAAATGTCTCAGTTATCGGTTCCACCTTGCTGTGTCAGTTCACTTACCATTTCTGCAGTTTTTTGTTCTTGCCTTTTTCCCCTTTTTTCTCACACGACTGAGTTCAGAATTCATTTAATTTTGACACTGTTGAATGATTTGTGCACGGCACGTACACAATGAGTTGTCTTTGCTGTTTGTTTCTACAAACATCGCACTGGTTGATATACACATGTACCTTAGTATGAAAAAGAGCCATCTTTGAATAATGCTTTGCAGATTTACCCATTTATGGGTTTACAAGGGCGAAAAGAAGAAGGTGAAGACGAAGAGTTTATTATTGATGGTGACAGACTGCTCATAGAGAGTGGACATAGACAACAGGAAAGACAGGTGCTAGTAGAATTAGACACTGTGCCAACAATGAGATACAATACAAATGTACAATGGGTGACTGACCGTAGGGGTGACGAGTTATGGACTACGCGCACTACTGCCTGTTCGCCCTAGATCATTCGCTCTACTCCTGAAACTTAGACAAAGTCTGTAATTTTATATATTGTTTGGGTCTAAAGCGAACCCTTAACTTCAACTGCTGTGATAATGGAATTTAATTTTAATAATTGAGAACCATGATTTATCAAAAAAAAAATAGTGCGAATAGTCCAGGGTTTAGAGTGAATGTGTATGTAGGGCGAATAGGTTTTAGAGCGCATCAACCATCTTCCGGGGTGACACTGGTGGAATGGGTATTTGGATTCCTCAGAGGAATAATTGTTGACCGTAAAACCTTGTGTTAAAGCTGCACTATAAGCCATGCAAGACTTTGTCGATTTTCTATGACTTTTAAGCCATATCTTGGGCTTGTTTTTCACCATTTTATTTCAAATTTGATGTGATGTCACATGCAGGCCAAAGTGGCCAGCGTCTTTTAGACAGGCCATATCAACTTAAAAAATTTGAATTATAGATTGAAAATAAAATTGAGCATTCTTTTTTTCTATTCGGCTGATTTGAAAAACTCTTTCACCATTATGAAGTTGAGATGATGGCAGGCCATTCTTGCCTGCATCCAAAGGTCCCACATCGGCCATTACGATTTTCTGCCTGCAAAAGCCGGCGTGTCGGCGTCATTTCGCCAACACTGCTACTATATCATGATTTCAGACTGAATTCATTAGTCACATTTCAGGTCTTTGTCATGTATAAGCTGCAGCTAACACTCAGGGTTTTAAGGTAATATCTGTTTTAATGCCGAGTAATATTGTAAACCTCTCATGTATGAAACTCTCACTAACATTAGGCATGTCTGTAGAAAGAATTAACTTTTTTTTCTGTGTTTCTGTATTTTGTGTGTGTTTGTGTGTTTTCTTCTTCCGAGGAACAAATTGACTAGACATTTCAATATTAAGTCCAAGCACATGGGTTACAGCAGTTGCCAGAAACCTCTGCAGTCTGGCAAACCACCTTGAATAACGGATAGGACAACATATTATATAAAGGGACAGATTGATTTCACTGTGACCTATTATATTCACAAGTCCAGCCAATAAGCCATGTTGAATTGTGCATACTGTCGTTTGTATCCCGACTTATTTACAACTATGGGGGAAAACTGTACTCTAATGCACTGCGTTGGATAAACGACAGTCAACAGATTTGTTTTTAATCAAAAATAAATCTGTTGACTGCATGTGTTGCTGCTGTGGATTATCAATCTGTAGAATCTGCTATGACTCTTATGATGTAGCCTATTAACATCTAGACTAGTGTCATATGTGATAACTTTGTGTTCTCTTGTTCATTTTTTTTTTGCCATGGTTATTTTCAACAGGGACTACTAGAGGTAAATTTATATCAGCCAACGCCATTTTACGTCCTTTGATTTGTGAAGGGCCTCTTTTGATCAGATAGTTATACTGAGCGATTCTAGGTGTAATTGAGGATGCTTAGCTTCAGAGTAAGTGCATAGCGTTTAGGCCACCGCTGCTTGTGAATTACCATGAAATATAGCATAGCTTACCAATCACCTATACACAGGTGGACCTATAAGATTAGAAGGTGTTGAGGGGAAAAGTTTCAGGAAATCAATGATGAAGATTGGCAAAGTTTGCCCAAATAATTTATCCAAAACTTAAGATACCAAATTTGAATTCCACTTCAAATGATTCGCATAGACACGATAAAACACGTGCATGGCCTTAGACTTAGTCAATGTTATTGCTTCAGATCGCTTACCAATGATGTGATAGTCGATTAAGGTTGACCGAGCCATGAGTGCAGCCTTGGTGAAATACTCGACAGCGCTGCAGTCTTGTATTAAGAACAAGAAATGCGGTTGTGACCGCGTAAAAAAGCGCCTCCTGCCATTAATGTCGGTATACCAATGTTTGATGACATGTCTCATAACAGCAGACATAAAGAAGATTTCACAATTATCAATTTCTCTATTCAGTAATTTTGTATTGTGAGACCTCATCACATGGGGCAAATGCAATCATCATAGCGCACTCCCGTACCGCTTCGCGGTACCGCCGCTACGCGGCGTGGGAGGCGCTAAAAAAAGACCCTTGTAATGTAGCATACCGGTATATCAATGTTCTCAAAGTGTTAGCAGAGCGTTTCTTAAGCACACAGATCAAATTCTGTGGCCTTATGTTGATACTTTTATATAAGCTATCTAGTAAACATGTCAAAATTGGATATTTTTTTCCTGTAGAAGTAAATTGGCGTTGGTACATTATATATGTATAAAGGAAGCTATTATGTTACCTGTGGGCCTTGCATGGTGAATTGTCTTAAGTGATATTTACTTTGATAAGTGTGCCTGGTTCTTTTACCATCTTTTTTCTTTTTACATATCATGCATTATCGGTCCATGGTGAATGGCATTTCTTATAATGGGTAATCCTTAGATCATTATGAACCGACCTGTTAATGGCGCCTTAGATCATTATGAACTGGCCTGTTAATGGCGGTATAGTGCCTTCAGGGTCCATATGTTGCTAGTCGACATGATGCACTAATGTTGCACTGGTGAGTAACTCGCCACTGTATGGGTGCATCATGCCAACCCATCAATGGTGCATTAGGTATTGAGAGTCGTTAAGATTCTGGCGCTGCATTCATGTATCATGCCAACAGAATGGATAAACTTGTTTTCCATTAAAGTGCATTTAACAGGGATGAAAGTCTTCAGGGAATTCCCTGATTTCAGGGATTTTGAATTTCCAGGGCCCTATACATTCACATAGAAACCCAGGTTTTTGGGGCTAATATTGGACCATTTCAGGGATTTTCATGCTCTGTGACTTTCATTCCTGATTTAAGGTTTAAATATTTCTAAAGTTATAGACCCGCAAGGCATTTGCCCTCAATGGTTCAGTTGAATCTTTATATCTATTCCCTATAGGACATGCATAACCCTTTAAGTATTGCATATAATATTAATGTACTTAAACCTTTGGTCGTCCAGATGCATGAACACAGCACTGGCTGTGTTCAAGAATCATACCAAACCTTTGGAGCTTAAATACAGTTCCGATGGATTGGCATGACATGAAATACAGAGCCGACAAGTTAGTTCGCATTTATGTATTGTGACGACCAAGAATTATGAGAATGGAAGCATCAAGGGGCCTTAAAAGAGACAGGAGAATGTTATATTGAATTTTCTAAATTCCTTTGCGTGCCTCTGAAACGTTAACATGCCACAATTGTTTCATCGAATTGTTACCTTTTGACACAAGCACTAGATTAAGGCTTTCTGAATGTTGCTCTTAGAATGTTTGATTTTCTCCCCTTCAGAATATCAGACTTCAAAGTTTCGAAAAATCCAAAGCGAACAGGAAGTCCGATGTGATTATAGATTCTCATCCGGGTCGAGATATTCCGACAAAGAAACCCACACAAACGAGCAAAATTCCAAGACTTGGAAAGAGAAAACAAAGTTCTCGCAAATATTCTGAGGAATCTTACTCGGCGAACCTGGTATCTTCATGAGTTAAATTCTCACCAAATCTGTCACCAATTTTCAAATGAATTTTGTATTTCTGACATTTCACGACACCGATTTCTTAAATTACACCACTATTTATTTCATATTTATCATGTTAAATTGCACATTTGCTGACCCATGTTAATGCATTATGCGCTTTGACACATTGTTTAGAGCATGTGGTGTTAAATGATGGCACATATCATATGACGAACACCGACTCATGTATATCTGAATCGAGGACCTACGTCTGCCGAAGTTAGCACTGTGGTGGACGTAGCAGATTCAGAGCTTAAAATTCCATTAAGTTCATAGAGCAGCATAAGGTCTATGATTGAAAGAACATTTACCAATACTATCGCTTATTCAGATTGTCCATTTTGTTCACTTATTGTTTGTCTGTTCACCTTACACATACATCCGGTGACTGTTTTCGCAATTTTTAAATCCCGACGAGGTATATGAGTAAAGAAAATGTTGTAGATATTCCTACTTTTGAAATCACTAAATGTTTTTTCCTGTTCTTGTAGGAATTTCTATTTCTGTCGTAGACCCGGGTGTGGCATTTCTTTAGTGAGCCTCTATCATTCACATCTATTGATCATTTAAACTTTTAATATATTTGTGTTAAGATTGTCATTACATAGACTAGTTGTATACTTTCACTGAGTTTCTCTGATTCTAAGATTTCACAAACTAACCCCAACATGACTTGAATTAGTGTGTTTACCAAATACAACACCTTGGCTATATAAATGAATGAACTTCAGGTATTCTATTTGTGATCAGTTTAACCTCCTCTCACTCAGTATGTAGTATCAAGAGGAATGTGAGATTGTTCTTTTACATAGAGAATAGTGGTAAATCTAGGTGCAGTTCTACCAAAGGAGTAAAATATAAGTCCAGACAATGCTCTTCAGGTGAGAACCAAAAAAACAGTACTAGGTGACTCATCTTAGTCGGTAATCCTTCTTTTCAGAATGAGTCCCGTAATAGTGAGATGCTAGCCGCTGCCTGCGCTGTCGGTGTAGCGTGTACATTTGCCGCCCCTATAGGAGGTTAGTCCTTTTCTGATAACCCTTTAAAGGACTGATGCAGGAGTGCATCATGCCCATTGGTCGTCATGATGCATGGATGCTCCAAAGGAGTGCAGGCGAGCAGTCTCGCCAGCACTTCATTGGTGCATCATGCTGACCAATGGGCATGATGCATCAGTGGCCCTTAAAGAGTATTAACTCGCACAAAAACAAGGGGATATTTCAGTTTGAGGCTTTCTATCTCTGTTAATTTTGAGGGTGACAAAAGACGCATGCACAACATGTTACCATAGATACTTGGGAACTTCTATAGCATTTGTGTAAGAAATCTTCTACCTGATGTTCAGAGAACCTTCCCAAAGTCAACGTGTGGATTACACTCAAGGTTCTAGAAAATCATGAAAACCAATAAATAACCTGCACCCGCATATGACACACAGTTGATTATCCATAGGGTTTTACAATATCTTTCAGGCGTACTCTTCAGTATTGAGGTCACAGCGACCTACTTTGCGGTCAGGAATTACTGGCGGGGGTTTTACTCTGCCGTCTGTGGAGCCTTCGTCTTCCGGCTATTAGCAATTTTCTTTAAGGACGAAGGTAAGAAATAAGTATGAAAATACAAATGTATTGCTCAGCAAATTCATTAAAGATATGAATTTCTATTAATTAATCATACGACAAAGCTTGGAATGTTTAATCAGTGTGCAATCATTGTCATAAAATAATGCGGATTTATAAGACTGACTTCATTTTCTGCTTTTTTTCCAAACAGAGACATTAACAGCGCTATTCAAGACGAGTCTTCGGCAGGATCTACCATTTGACCCCATAGAGCTATTAGTGTTTGCATTAATTGGGTAAGCCATGGTTTACCCCATTGATAAAGTAAACTGTATTACCAGTATTGAAGATAATGGTGTATTCTTGATATTTCTAATCAAGGGAACAAAAGTTAGTTCCAACTGTGATGTCAATCCGAATGTGATATAGAGCCTGTTAAGGTTCTTGAAACTGTAACACTTTCTCGCCTCCTTTCGCGGAAACGGTTAAATTCCGGTTATGTGACCTCTGTATCTTATGTTTGTTCAGGATTGTCATAAAACTTTAATATCCCTCTTCTACATGAAAAGCTAGATGATGTTTAAAGACACCATAATTTGCCAAATAGGGTCTAAATAAGGGCTGACACTTTGAAATCCTTGTTGCAATTAAACATAAGATACAGAGGTCACGTAACCGGAATTCAACCATTTCCGTGAAAGGCGAGAAAGTGCTACGGTTTTGGGAACCTCACCAGGCTCTCTATGTTCAGCAAAATCTTTGTTAGCTTGAATTCAAGTGCCTTGAAATTATATACAGTAGTATCTCTAAATACCTCTCATGGCCACATTTTTGCAGGTTGGTTTGCGGTTTCGCAGGGCCACTCTTTGTTTACACACACAGAAAGATAGTGGAATTTGTCCGAGGCCAGCGGAAAATGTCAAACTTCCTCCAAAAAAAGTGAGTAAATACAAAGATTTACACATGTATTATCTTCAAGTGTTATGTAGCTGTAAATAACATCAAGTGAACTGAGAAATAATTTAGAAGTGTAGGAAGTGGAATGAGCATAAATTTACAATGTGAATTGTTCTTTATGTATCACCCGGAAACAGTGTAAAAAAAAGGCGAAATATATAAACAAAAACTGCATCTATAAGGTGGGGCATATAAGTGAAGATAAACTCCTGCTATACTTGTCGGCTTAGCAGAATTTGTGGGTGTACCTTATACGTGACGATAGTGTAAATAATAGCCGCAGTTGCGCCTTATTTCTTATATACAGGGTGTGCCTCATTCACAGGGTGTGCCTCATACACGAGTAAGCTTACATATTATAGATGTGTTCCAACTTACTTTCCCAGGGAAATCAATTGTATATCTGCCACAAACTATGAAAGCAGTGATAGCAACATGTTGAATTGAACACTTTTGTAATCCAGAATGAGGTTTAGGACCTTCATTTGGAGAAGATTTAAGATTTTTCTCACCCTGTCCCTACAATAATAAGCACCTTATCATTGTTAAAATTAATGAGTTTTGACACCAGTGCCAAACCTTATTAAATATCCAGACCCCTGGGGTTTGGGACCACTTGAAGGGCAATTTTCATTGTCTACCCAGCACAAACAGATGCCTGATGATTCCCTATAGGAAGAAACTGCTCCACCTCGGGCCTATTGCCAGTCTCTAAGCCCTAAACCCATAGTAACATGTTACCATGGTGCTGTAACCACCTCTCCATAGAGATGTGTACACAAATGATTGTTGCCTAGCAACAGTGTTCCCAGTGACGTCATGGCCCGGTGGCCAGACCGTCACTTTGAGTGGTTGCATCGTGCCGAGCAGTCACCTCCCCCCTAGCTCCATCTTGAAGATCAAGGTCTTGATATCCGCATAACATTTATTTGCATTGAACATTGAGATATTTTTCTTGTTGATATCTCCCGGGTGGATAAACAGGGATATCTCTGAAATGGCGAATCCTGTATTCTTTCCTGGAAATAAAAAATTTACAAACTTGAACTTGAGTGTTTGGTGATAGGGCCTATGTATGTTCCCTAAATCGTTTAGTATTTGATATATGCAAAGCAGTTGTTAAACAAGAAAGATTGTGTTATACTTTTTCAGTCGGTTCATCTTCCCGGGCGTTGTGGTGCTCATCCTGTCCTCGTTGAACTGTCCGCTGGGTC
This sequence comes from Acholoe squamosa, assembly GCA_949317995.1. Taxonomy (NCBI): domain Eukaryota; kingdom Metazoa; phylum Annelida; class Polychaeta; order Phyllodocida; family Polynoidae; genus Acholoe; species Acholoe squamosa. Next base: position 46,355,084 of record OX439050.1, read on the forward strand.
TCGGTCAGTACATGGCAGGTGATGTAAGTACCGTATAAGAGCATACTACTGTAAAACCCCATGTACAAGGCATGGCGTATAGATCATTCCCAACCCTGGGGTAGCTTGAAGTCTGGTTGCGGCTTATAGAATGGGGTTTACCAAAATAGAACTTCCCAAGTCCGAGGTATAGCTTCCTCGTTAGGGTATGGCTATATGCAGATATGGCTTATATGCAGATATCGCTTATAATTGGGGTTTTGTGGTGTGATTTTCTAGCATTTAATCAGGCCAACGGAAGGTAAGCTGATAATACTCTGACACGTATGAAACTGTGAGACATGATTTTCTCATGTATAGGCTGATTTGTAATAAATAATGTCATAGGATTTACCCAGTATGTAAATTTACCAGCATTTATCAAGTAAAGCAAATCCATGCTGATGATATGTAAAATGTAAGACATTATATATGAAAATGTGAGGCAGGATTTTTCTCTCGTACAGTTGAACTTAAACCAACTTGAAATAAATATGGAATATGGTTTGCTCGGTATGCAAATATACTACCATGTAATCAAATCGAAGGAAGCCAAGCTGATTTAGTATTATACATATGCAAATTGGAGACATAATTAACTCCGATATTGTTTGGCTTTATCTGACTATACAAAAATGTAGGATGGCTACTTTGGTGTGCCAAATGACTACCATGTTATGAAGAAGATATACAGATTCGCTATTTGGCTGATTTGTTAATGTATTACAATTATGCCTCACTCTTAGGTTGCGGTAAGTTGTGATATACTGCTCAGGTTATGGCAGAGTTAAAATATTTATTGTTCTAATCTTGATTGAAAAAAGAAAGGATGATCCATAAAATATTTGTGACTCCAACTTCTCCAAGGTAATGGTATATAGATAGAACTAAACTCCCTGGTGTACAAGGTGGCTGATCCACCACGAGGGGGAGACCCCCCCCCCCCGAGGGGTGGATAGGCCACCGAGAACACCAGGGGAGTTTAGTTCTATATTTATTTTATGTTTTTAGAGGGTTTAAATAAGGAAAAAGTATCAAAATCCATTACCATAGTTCCCCGTACGAGCGGCACCCCGCCATTTTGAATGTTTACATGCGCCCAGAACGAGGCTGCAGTGGTGGATCGGCCGCTGTGGTTGATCGGCACACGTTACGCCACTGTGGGTGTGCGGATCGGCCCTCCAATGCTATCTCTATGAGAAGAAGTTATTCACATAAAATAAACTGCAGAGCCTATGGTTCCTCTCCCCCTATGCCCCCTCCTCCTTTTAACCCGCCTACTATCTCATGGCTTCTCAGGGACCAACATCTGTGTAGTGTTCCTTGTCTGTCTACTTCTCCTTGTTCTTGTTATCAGCATTCACCAATTTCTCAGTGTTGCTAAAAAGATTCTGGGGTATTTCGCTTTCAGGGATATTTGGGGCTTAATCATCACACTTCTACCAAAATATTCCTCACAATCTCAGGACAGTGTCAGTAAGCCCTGATCTTGAGCTTTTGCTCATCACATAAAATCGAATATCTAATAACTCTTTGAAGACAGCATAGTGCAAGGCGAGTAACTCACTAGGATTACATGTATGCATCATGTCAATCCTATGATCCACACCAATGTAGCACTGGTAGATAGATGCCTTTGTGCATGATGACAACCAAATAACACAAACCTTTCCTTTATTAACAGCTGACAAACGGGGAGGCAGTAAACATGCTCTTCTCTAACATCACATGGGCGACCGGAGTGGACGAAGATGTTAGGGACGCTGAAATTATACGGCACTGGAAGGGTCCGCACAACAACCTCTATGTCACTCTCACACTCTTCATCCTCATGAGGGTGAGTGGCCATCTAATGTTTGTAATTTTTAAGGTCTTAATAACTTTTTTATATCTAAACAACTCTGGACCAAATCGACTTTACAAACCCTATCTTTAGTTGTCTCCTTCAATTTAATATAGTCTATTAAAATGCATTGATCTGCAATTTTTCAGTTCTGGATGACCGCTCTAGCCATCACCCTCCCTGTGCCTGCTGGTGTCTTCATGCCTGTCTTCACAATTGGTGAGCTGTAGTTCTAATGTTTTAATCAAATCGTACTGCCAGTCAATTAAATTCTTGGGTTTTAATTTTCATGTCTTTTATACACTGACAAATCAGCTTTAAAGTGAATAGCCCCCTTTGAGGCTTTAACAATAACTTGCTGTGGTTTAAAATCATATTTCTGGCAGTTATGAAGATTACCCCGATGGTATAAAGCTATATTGGTAATTCTAAATACTTGAGTATGTGTGGCCATTTTGGAGCATATTTACACAGTAGCAGGTACCAGCCACAGCAATGGTGCATATCCAATGTAATGGTCTTGCTGTGTCAGCATGCACACTATTGTGTTAACCTTTTCTCCCATACGTTTAATTGTCTTTGCAAATCACCTTTCACAACAGCTGACATGTTAACTAGCATTTAAACCAAATTTCTGGCTTCTGGCTAACTATTAAATCAAAGCGCATCCTGTTCCAGGAGCCGCATTTGGCCGGTTGGTCGGGGAAGGCATGGCAGCCTGGTTCCCTATGGGTATCGGGAACAAACACATTGTGCCTGGAGGTTACGCTATTGTCGGTAAGTTTAACACTGAGTTATCACTGTTCAAGAGCCTCCATATGAGGATTTCAGGCATTTCTAGGTTCAGTCATCTTTATCCATGTTCAATTTATTAAGTCATAGATTCACAGGTGAAATGGTTCTGTGCCACACTGTTGATAAAGCCTGAAATGCCGATGGTGTCTTTTGTGTTGAAGGTGCTGCGGCATTATCCGGGAGTGTCACCCACACCATCTCGACATCAGTCATTGTGTTTGAATTAACCGGTCAGATGGGCCATGTCTTACCCGCTGTTGTAAGTAACAAAGATACAATTTCTCTCCATTTATACCCATGCCCCCTGCCTCTTTCCTTCTATCATCTCCAACTCCTCATTTCAGGCCCTGCTCTTCCTGTCCCTAACTCCTTTAACTCTAGAAGGGTCAGAAATGTAACAATGCATCATGGGGTTGATATAGCCTATATTGTAGGTACTTCCGAAGTGTCAGCATGCATGATGCATTAATTCTAATGAGATGCTTAAAGGGTTCATCACTATCCCTTCTACATCTCTTCATTAATGAAATTTATCACAATCAATTCCTCATATTTATGAGACCCAGATTCAATGTTAGCTTTCCATGTACATATTTAAACCCCCATGTTGTGGTTCCAGATTGCTGTGCTCATCTCTAATGCTATCGCACACCAGCTGCAGTTGTCGATTTACGACAGCCTTATCCAGATCAAGAAACTGCCGTACCTTCCCGATATGATCAACCCAACCGCCATCAAGTACGTCCACACATTGAGTGTAGTTGAAATTCAGTTGAGCTTTTAGTCTTTGTCCTATTTTGATATGTAAAGTAAATGAAAAACCAGTAATACAGTTATTCTTATTTCTGTTGTTTTTTTTACAGTGCACACGTTGTGGTAGCAGATGACTTCATGGTGAAGAAGGTGAATGTTCTGACGGTGAAGTCGACATACCACGACATGTATGACATGTTGCAGAATCATAATTACCGCAGCTACCCACTCGTCCACTCCAAAGGTAAGACAAACCTCAGGCACATAGGCTGCCAGGTTTTGAAACTACCAACATCATCCCCGTTGACAAGTTATGACCCCTTCCCAAGCCAATCTCCATATCTCCACATTAGTTTCTATGACTTGGTTGTAATTGAAAAACTAGATGCGTTTAGTACATGTATATACTTTAAAAACCTGACATATTAGCCGCGGATTGTTTATGAGACAATACCGGCTGCATCTTTTATGATCCTCCCAAAGTATCTATTGATGAAATGAACAGACCTAAACTACAAATATTCAGACTCAAGGGGCACCTTATAGGACCTGTCAAGGCATTACCATTGTGCCCCTTTTTATGCCAGGTGAGCCTTATCAGGGGTGTGAAATCTCAGAGGAAACTCTGAATTCAGGGGTTTTGATGCTCTCCAGGACCATTTCTGAGATCTGTGCAAATTTGCTGAGAAAAAGAGTTACCATTTATAAAAGGGGGGAATTTTACCCAATATTGGATCTAATTTCAGCCCAAATGGAGCTGTTTTATATCCCCATGGATATTCTCAGCCTCCCTTTACAACATAAGGTGGTATAAAATGCCTGATTCACTGTTTTAATTATTTCCATTTAATGTAAAGATAGTATGGGAGATGTATAATATGCTTCAGAGGAAATGGGTTTCAGGATTTCACACCCCTGCTTATATGTGGGGTTTCACAGTAAGTTTGTAGGCTGTAACTGAAATAAATTTCAAAGTGCTAACATGAACCGTGTCATGTATATGTAGAGACGATGCTGTTACTGGGGTCTATACAGCGCCTACAGCTGGAGCAGCGTCTGGAGGAGCTGCTTACTCCAGGACGCGACATGACATTTATACCAAGCCACCTCCCGGTACCTGACCTCAACCCACACTCCCTACCCTCCGAGTCAGAGGCCAACACCGAGATGAGCGCTGATAACGATCGCCAACAGACGGCCAGTCTGACAGACAGTGAAGTGCCAAGTCCACTTGATACAGCACCGAGTCAGGTAAGTGGGCACTCATGCACTCATTAATTTAGGATAGTGTAAGGGCAGTTATTACCTGTTCTTGGTTGACCGACCCCCCCCGGGGCGGGTCGCCAGGTAATCACTGCCCCCTAGTGTGTATCATACCAATCCAGGTGTGGTTGGAAGGTGGAAATGTCAGGCCAGGGGATGTAGCTCAGTGGTAGAGGGCTCACTTGCAAGTTGAGAGACCCGGGTTTGAATCTCGGTATCTCCAGATGTTTTCACTGACCTCTACAATAGTCATTTCTATAGATATTTACCGTTAAATATTGAGAAAATTAGGATAATTTCCAAATTTTCCATGGGATAATTTTCGAATATTCTTTGGGGTTATTCCTGAATCTTTTTTATAAAGAGTGAGTCGTATCTCTAGGTGGAATCAAACAAATTATTAAACACTTGAAAAAAAAATGAATAAAGAATCAAATTTTTCTGCTTTCTTTACTTTTTTTTCAGTTTCAGTGAGTGCTGCTAATAACTTGAATAAGAATAGCTTGGCTTATTGGATGTTTATTTGTGGGGTTATTTCTTACAGGCATCCAAGAGACAGTTCCGTTTCTCAGTATCCCGTGTTGAAGATGACTCAACACAGTCCCCAAAACTCACGCCGGTAAGTAGGGCTAGTATATCGCCATGACTGCTTTGCTACCCTAATCTCCCGCGTATAAGGCGCCACCCAACTCACAAGGGGGCTGTTTTGCATAGAAGGCACCCCATGAGGGCAGATTTTTGTCAGTTTAGTACTGTTCTATAGTAAAAATGCCCCCCCCCCCTATAAGGCGCACCCCAAACTCAAGGCAATTTACCTCCCACGTATAAGACCCAGCAGCATTTTGTTTGGCCTATAAGACGTGCCTTATACGTGGGAGATTACGGTACCTTCTACTTAGAATCACCTCACACTCCTGACCAACTATCGGGTTTAAAAATATATTTCCATATCAGTACCTTTATTGTGCTATAGCGCAGGTAACTGTGAAGGTCTATTGAAACGGAAAAAAAATATATCGAAGAACTGCATGAGCTACAATGATTCGAGTAGTAAAAAAAGGACACACCCTATTTCCTATCTGCTCAGTTATCACCCGCATGTACCCATAGTCTCAGTTTCCGCCTTTCTTCAATAGATGGAGCCAGTAGCAGAAACACCTCAAGTTCCAAAAGGAATCTTGAAGCGACCAACCCATGAGACCCCTGACGTCTTAGGTATGTATTTAGATATAGCGTTATTATATGTAAACTATAGACGCTGTTGAGAAAATTATACTAAAAAAAGAATCAATGTATGAAAACGATTAAATGGTTGTGCCCACTGCCAGTGTGCCAAGCACTAGGCACAAAGGCATGAAGCTAGTGGGTAAGGGGAGTGGTGTTAATAACAAACCTAACTTTTGTCGAATAGAAAAGGTGACTGAGGCAAAAAGTAGATATTTGCCTTTAGCATGAAACGACACTATTAACCCTATTAGGATCACATGATGCTCATTTGTCTTTGTGGTGCAGCGCTGGCGAATTTACACTATCACTTTATTGGTATCATTGTCCGGTAGACTTGTCATAGATAAGGACATAATGCTTAAAAAGGGAAACCAGTGTTATCTCCCAGATCTGCATCCATCAATCTTGATAGAGTATGCTCTATGGCTCTTAAAGCCATAAATAACACTCGTCACTACTAACATTATGCCCTATTATATAGTAAACACTGTGATGGTCTGCCATCTACAGGGTTATTGACAAACTACAATACTATGCTTAGCATTCAAGGGATCCCCAGAACAGTCAGCTAAAAATAATAAGACTGATTAGTCAAGTGAGAGAAAGGTATCCTTGAATCTATCTTAACACTTATTACCGGTATCATGGTTCCTTCCAGGTTTAGAGGAGATCGACAACAGTAGCATCCTCGATATAGAATTGGTAAGATAAGCCTACTACCCCCTTAAGTAACTTAAATTGTACATCTCAGATATAACTCAAAGAACAAAGTGGAACATGATAGACCTCCAGATAAAATTACCTACCAGTACTTTAGACTTGGGATAACATTGCCCATGCCATTTGTATATCACGCTTTTGCACAAAGAGTATTGCCCTTTCTTACATTACTCCTTCAGTGAACTAATAAGTTGTCCCTACTTACCACTAGGTGTCTCACTGGGAGAGGATCCAGTTGGAGCGTCCCGTGGACTTCAGTACACTTACCATAGACCCGGCACCATTCCAAGTCGTCCCGCAGACGTCACTCTATAAAGTAAGACACTACCGGTATAATTAATGCAGTAATAGTCCCTCCTTATTTTGGACCCTCTATAGTCTAGAAAAAGTCAATATTTTCAAAACATTTGGAGACGAAATACCCATACCTATTAAGATGGGATCAAAAATATACATGTATTGTAAGCACCCTGGCGCAAGTAAGATGTGCATCATGTATATTTGTATATACTTGTATTCAAGTTGTCTTCCCATTTTCTCTCTTTTTTGCTCAGGGACTTCCTGAGTCAAGGCTGCCAGGTTTTCATTTCAAATTTCAAAACATCAAAATGTAAATCTTAATTTTTCATAAGAAATTATAGTCATTATGTCACAAAACTCATTTGGATGAATAGAAAAGAGGTGTATCTTCCTATTACATGAACTTCAACCAGAAAAATATGTATTGTTGCATGTCAAAAGAAAACTGAAAAAAGGACTAGCAAAAACTCCAGATTTGCAAACATTTGCCTTTCCCATTGAAACCTATATATAAGCCAATTTCTTCTCAAATCAATTCCTCATAGAGTCCAATAGTAAATGTTCCAGGATGAATGCAAAGCATCTGAAATTAAGATGCTTTGCCCTCTGTGAGATGACAATTTCTACTCCGAGATAGAAATTTTGAAATTGGCACGACAATTCTAGCTCTCGTAAATCCTGCGCATGCACAAGAACTCTATTATAAATACAGCAATCCGCAATCTTTTATTTTAGTAACCATGCCAGGTGAGGGGGCCAGGTGTCCAGGGGGGCCAGGTGTCCAGGGTCGAGGAGGCCAGCATGCCAGGGGCCAGCGTGCTAGGGGGTTCAGTAAGAGAAGATGACGCCAGACTGGTGTCAGTACATGTAAATTTTGAAATTGGCACAACAAATCTTGCTCTCCTCAAGACAGCTATCCGCCATCTTTTATTTTAGTAACCATGCCTTGTGGGGTATGGTTCTGGAGTACTTTTCCCCTCCGATCGAACTTGCGCCATCAAAAATTTGTTTTGACAAAAAAAAAAAAAAAAAAGATTTTGACTGAGAAAGATTTTTTTATCAAAACACCAAACGGTGACTGTTGCAAACATGCCCCCTACACCACACGTTGACTGTCGTGTGGCTCCAGCTGTTCCCATCTATTTCTACTGGAAGCAGTGTATGTTTAGTAGTTGAATAGTCGACTGTGTCCACCAACTGGTAGCATAATCACCACAAGGCTTAAAGGGAGCGCAAATGTCCATGTTTAGTCCTTGTACTGGCATTACCAGCATGTTTAACTTGACAATTGCTATCTCTGTTAATAATAGGAGTACAAGCCATTTTAATATATCGTTTTGAGGTAGCACATTATGGAGATCAATATTAGATCATCGTATTTCAGTTTTGAGCAAGATTAAAAGCTGTAGTGTTCAAGAAGATAGAAAAAGGGTTTATGAAGTGGTTTTGTGATCTATATCACACATTCAATCTTATGAGTGTTGGGGGTCTGGTACATATATGGACATGGAAAGGTACATGTGGTGTTCTGTGGACAACCAACCCTGAGCCATGTGTGCTTAAAGGCACCACACCAATTCATTTGAAGTCAGTTTCCCACAATTAGATCACAGAATATTATCAAACCCTAATGGTATTTCTTGCAGATTCACACAATCTTCTCACTGTTGAACCTAAACCATGCATATGTTACTTGTGCTGGTAAGTTGGTCGGAGTCATCGGCCTAAAGGAGGTAAGTCTGCCCACTGATTTAGAGATTTTAAAAAAATACTTGACCTCCCCGAAAGGCCGGATAGCTTCTCCAAGCTTGAGTTTCAAATTCAGCACTGGTGAGTAACTTGTCAGCGCTGCATCGGTAAAATTAAGCACTTACAACTTCTTTGATCTTGACTCAAACTTTACTTTTAACTTTGGAATCGCACACTTAAAGCCACGTTTACACATTTCAGGTGAGAGAGGCAGTTCAAGGCCATGTGAACAAAACGCATGAAGCCCTGTCTGCGATGCCTCCGAAAAAGAAGAAACCCAAGAAAGGCAAGCATAACGCAGCTGGTCCCGACAACTCCTCAGAGGCATAATGCCCCAAGGGGGGGTCTATTTAACAATGGTGCTCAGGGTTTGCTAAAGTTGGAGAGATGAATAGTCAAAGATATAGATCTGCTTAAGATTTTGAGACATTAAACTTAAAGAAAACCCCTACTCTATTTTCAGGATAGCGTATTTTTATAGGATTTCCATCAGATAAAGCGGTTCTGTGGTAATTTTGATATGTGTCACTATAGAGGACAGCAGCAGGTTTATTTGATGCATTTGATGACGTCATAACTGCTAAAATACATCCTAGTTGTACTAGCATAGCACTGGACGAATGCAATAGATGATCTTTGTAGGTTTTCCTCTGGCATGCTTTGCTATTTCCCTTGACAAATATCAATATACAACCTAAGAGAAAGTTCCTGTGCAGTATTATTATACTCTACTCATAATACTCTAAGTAACAACATATTTTGCTACACCTTCTATGTTAAAGCAAGGCAGCGTCTGATGCATTTTGTCAATCGTGACATCATCAGATGCAGCAGATAAACCTGCTGCTCTCCTCTATAGTGGCACATATCTCAATAAGCATGCCAGACTCTTTTATTTGATGAAAATCCGATCAAAATACGATATCGTGAAAATAGGGTAAGGGTTTTCTTTAACCACTGCCTGCCAATATACATCCCATCCAAGTCAGGTCTAGTGCAAGTGGTTGACAATTTAATTGCAACAGTTTGGTTTCTCCTTGTGTTTCTGGTATCGGCTATAGTAAAGGACGTCTTGGTGTTTAAAATCGGGATTTTAGAAATCCATTGCTCAAATCCTCAGGTATAGTTAGTCCTGCTTGGGTTTGAAACCCTGGGTCGTATATAAGTCTAACCTGGTGAGATCCTGGTTTATATCTATTAGATGGTGCTTAGATCGAGCAACTCTTCGGACACATATCATTTCCAAAAACAAAATACTCTGGAAAAAAAGGAAAATAATCTTTATAGGTTGGGTTTTAGCCTATATAATAGTGAGAGGTGGTATGAATCATTAAAACTGTCATGGAATACAGGGTTGTATTGTGAAAGGTAAAATAGTATTTCACTTATAAGATGCAGCGTGTAGGAGAGGGATGTTGAGCTATGTTGGTGGAGGAGGGTGGGCTGCCAAAAGCTCTCAGCCAAAAAAAAATCCTACAGCGGCATGCATGGGTGTGTGTGGGGGGGGAGGGGGGTTCTTAGTGTAATACTTTGCGTATAAGATGCACTCGTTGTATAAGGCACCTAAAGTTTGTGGATTTGGCAAAAAAAATGTCATTACTTTGGTTTTACTCAATGATTTTTTCAAAATTTAAAAGGCCATGTGCAGCTATGATCCTCCGGACCTCTGCTGCTGTAGGGGTCAGAAGAGTGTAACATATCAAATTAAAGGTCTTTATGTCCCCCTTGTGGATCCAAGTGGAAGCTATTATTAAGGCCCATGGGCTTGTGACTTTTGAAAATTCATTGAGTGGAACAAAAGTACCAGTAAATATTATTTTGTTTTTTCATACAATTTACTGTGACCATGGTGAAATCCAACAGTGGGGAAAGTGTGATAAGCGGGAGCGACTGAGCTGGGAAAATACATAACGAGAATATAAACAGGGAGAGAAAGGGGAGAAAACATTGAGTTTGAAAAGAAAAAAAAAAGTGAAAGTACATTGGGGGGGGGTGCACAATGGGAGACTGAGCTAGATTTTAATGTGGCTAGCAGGCACCAATCCCTGTGCCAGAGGGCATTTTGATGTCTTTGAAAGAATATGAATTCAATTGCACCAAATGCCAGGTAACTATGTATACCAGCACTACACAGATTTCCAACCATTTCCATCAGTGATCATCTCACAACCGGCCTGTTAATCTACTAGATCTACGGGTAGATCAGTTAACAGGCACCCCTGGACTCTAAATGAATAAAGGGTTTTAGAGCGTGTTGAAAAAAAAACCTTACATGCTGAAAAAGACAACTTGAACTAGCACCTAGTTTGTCCAGTATGAGTGTCAGGGAAAATTTTGGTTTCATTTGTTGATGAAATGCCATGGTGACTGACCATTTATGGGGGAAGTGTAGCACAGAAAATAATCGACCCAGCCCAACACCCAAGCAATAACCAAATTAATTATTGGGAATTAATGTATCATTATATGGAAATGTCATATTATAAAGCATTTATATTTGTATCTAAAGATCCCTGTTATCTCATGGCATAAATATATTTATTTTAGACTGTCATTTTTCTACTTATTGCAGTGTTAGTCAGTGTTTTCCTGACTTAATGCCATACATTATTTTCTAGTGCAGGATAACATAGTTCCTGCGTCACAAATACTCATCCTGAAGGTTATGAAATTTACATATTTTTTTTAGTAGTTTCAAGTCAAATTAAACCATTCATACAGCTGACAAGGGAGGTTTGGGAATTAAGGTCGATATGCTGTTGATTGTCCACAGACAATTATTATGATTTACAAAACCAGAATTGTCATTCTTGAAGACAGCCTTCCTATATGATATGCAGGAGTGCATCGTGCCCATTGGTCGGCATCATGCACCAATTAAGTACTGCACCGAGTCTGCCCGCGAGTGTATCAAACACGAAGGGTTGGCATGATGCATGAATGTAGCCCCGTCGAGTTATTCACCAGGGCATCATGATCAATAGGCATCATGTGCTAATGAATGAGCAGCATTTGATAGGTTAAGATTTTCTTTCATCCAAAATGGCTATTGCGAACACAGTATTAAAGATAGGAATATCTTCATCAATTACAGAATGTATTTTAGAAAATGCTGAAGTAAATAGGTTTGTACTTTACAGTTGAGGACTGGGAGCACAATTCATATAAGGAGATATGTAAATAATGCACCGTAAGCTTTATTACTAATAAGTGACACAATCAAAACATAATTGTGATTTAGGACTTGGGGTTACACAGAAGGCATGAACTAACCTCAGTTTTGATAAGTATATGAGTTTGAATGAATCAAGATGTTAAGAAATTTTAAGATGTTAAGCTTAGAACTGGTTGTATCAAATCATGCAAATATGTGGTTCATGTTGATGTATGTGATTTAAATATTTATACAGTTGGTGGTCAGTCGGGAGTAGTTTTGAGAAGGTCGGATGATTTTGTAACTTTGGGTAATAGAAAAAGGGAGAGAATTTTCTCAGAGGTTTAGAGCCCCACTGCCTCTGCCCACATCACCCTCCCGGCTGGGGAGGTTTCAGATATGACTGACCTAGGCCTGTATAAGCCACAAGTCGATAGAGCCAATACCGGATTTAGCGCGGGGAAAAAGAGAAAAGTCTTTTGCACAACCCTATTTCTTTTTTTGCACGTGAAGTATTGATAAGATTCATGTTTGAGGCCTGATCAAGTGTTCGTTTATCTGGAGCCATATTACTTAGTCACATTATTGTATTACATGTATGTCATAGCACTTGGATAGGCCTTTGTTGTAGAGGGGTCAAATATTATTGTATTCTCGATCATCTATGGATCTCAGCGATGTCCAATGTATAGTTGTGTAACAATGGCTGCATGTGAAACTTTTGGTTTTCCAAAATAATGTTTTAAAAAAACAACGATCAGCCCCTAAATGCACCCCATAAGGAAATAATCACCCCTATAATATTGGCATGCTATATTTATGTCGCACCCGCAAGTTACTTGCCGATATTGAATTAATACATTATGCCAAAGAAAAGGGGCATTTGTTATCCCTAACAGACATCCTACGTCCAATATGTAGGTTCCCTTTAGCATATCTAACAATCATACTCACTTTATCGATTCGCTACAGTGTACATTCCGGCGTGTGGTTTCAGGGACCAACCTTTAACTTAATTACTGAATATCATTTATTTCATTGATAAGTGTATTTATGCACCTAGCAACATGACTCATTGTGCAAGAGTAAGGAACCCATTCCTTTTCTTTGTGACTTGTATTTGGCAAGAACATTGTGTTTCACATGCAAGTCAAATCTTGGCAACAGAACCAAAAGGACAGAACCCTTTTTCTTTATAATGCCATAACTCTTTGTTTATTCCTGCAAATATGCTAGTATTCTACCTGTGGCTCCCTGACTCCCATTTTAAAGTAAATGTCTCTGGGTCAAACCCGTCCCTCTCTTACTGAGTAGGTACTGTTCCTCATAGTACTTATCATACTACTCTGTGTATAGCTATATAGTTCCCCCATGCACATGAAATTTGTGGATTTGTCCCCCAAATTTTTCTTCTACTAAATGAATTCTCAAAATTTAAAAAATAATAGTAGCTAGGCCCACCCCTTAAACAATAACCCTGCTGTGCTTCTGTCAGGGTCAGGGGAGAATGTAATATATCAATTGAAAGGTCATGTACTCCCCCCTGGTGGACTCAGGGGGAACTAAATCCCTATGTACAATATAAGCCACGCCTATAGGCAGGGTGCTAGAGTACATACTTAAACAGCGACAATTTTCTTTTCAAGGCTGAATGGTGGTTTTACATGAACAATTTGGGTTCACTGGGGGACTAATTTGACTGCACCAAAATCATATCACACCACAGAATAATATGAACAACGTACAAAAAGATCCTATTGAGTATATACGCCATGTTACTAAGTGAATTGTCCTAAGCTATCAGGGCAGATAAGACATTAACTTAAGATTACATTGTAGTGTATAGAATCACGTAAGAAAATTAACATCATTAGTGTGTATACGACATGAAGTTCTTATATATGTATACAGATTCCTCTGTGAGGAGTAAATAGTGTCTTCACTTTGAGAAATCCGTGATGTGCAATCATTACTTTCTTGTCCCATCTTAAAAGGGTTATGTTATTTCTGTTATTTGAACTCTTTTTTTATTCTGCCTTTTTTATTTCTTGTTTAACACTGGTATATATTCTTTTTTTGGCTGATAGACATCTTTCGCCTAGTTCCATATTTTCAAATATATATCCATACCTGCAAACACCTCAGTTTTTTTTGTTGTTTTTGTTTTTCTTGGTTTCATCTGGGCCAATCTTGCAATTCGACCAGATCCTTTATGTTATTGAAACCTGGTACATATAAATGCTTTGCCACTGTCCGAAATACCTACTCTTGACTGTGATAGAACATGATCTGCTAATTCCATAATATGCGTAAGGTTGTGCATCAAACATGGCATCAACTTTTACAGTACAGAATATTGAATCAATGTTGAAAATTAATTGATCAGCCATCTTTTCAAAATTGTTCAACGTTTATGGCTGGGCTTTGAAAAATCTTGAAAAATTGTGTGCCTTATTTTGCTTGTCTAACAAAGCAATGGATAGTATTATTTTCAAGACATGGAAGGCACAGTCTGGTCATTTGGTAGGCAATGGTATATCTGCAATGGTCTGGTTATGGTGGCCTATGTTGAAAGTGGCCTATAATGAATGTATATAATTGAATATTGATCTATTTTTATATATCACGTAAATAAACTTTTAAGTAACAACCATAGGTGTCCTTGTTTTGTTTTTTTTTGGTTTTTTTTTCCTGAGGGTAAGGGTCACATGATCAGTTCGGATTCCCGAGGTCATAGCGCCTGTTAGAGCGTCTGTGAGAGACTTCAGTCTGTTAGAGCTGTAAGTATAAAGTTTGATAGTTGTGTGAGCTGGTTGACAGCCCATAGTCTTTTTGTTGTATAGATTGCTTGGGCAGTTCTTTGTTTGCCCGTTCTGCTCGTATAATTGTGTTTGGAGCAGTTTTCAACCACCGGGCCGGTCCTCCTCCGAGGCAGCCATCTTGTTTTTCACGGTCAACATTTCATTCGATTTACACCCCCCCCCCCCCGGTGTTAATGACAACACTACCAATTTAACTGATATTATGGTGATTGCTATTAGTGAGAGCTGCTCAAGTCTATGTTCTGTATATTGCCTCTCTAGGCCGCCCTCCCCACTCAGAACTAGCCTAGAAATAAGTAATTATAGCCTGTACACTGTCCAGTCAATATGCACCAATCCAACCCACTCTCCACACAAAAAAGTCGCCTAGAGCTAAGTAATTATAGCCTGTACACTGTCCAGTCGATCGATCGGCCATTACATCTGTGATGTACAATTCACCCTTAATACAAGCCCTCGACCAAGCGTGACCTCGTTACTTCTAACTATTGACTTGAATTGTGATTCTTCTCATTTTAACACTGTAGTGTTTAACTTCTAGTGACTCAGGGTCCTGTTTCTACCAGATTCACCATGAGTGATCAGATGGAAAACAAGGGCAAGAAAGGTCCAAATACTAGGAAGAAACACAGTCTAAGTGAGGATGGATCTGACATTCAGATGCATGAGTCCATTGGCACGTCAGGGGCTGGTCATGCAGGTACTTCAGGTACTACTTCTATGTCTCCCATTGCAGGTACTTCAGGTACTTCGACCCAATCTACTGCAGGGACTTTTGGTGCTCAAGGCTTTGACCTCCAATGCTTTTTCCAGAATGTGGACACATCGGCAATGATGGGCCAATACTTGGGCAGTCTACTGATGCAAAGCTGTGAAGCAAACACCCACTGACCCCTCGGAAGAGGAAGAAGAACTCTGAGTTTCTTTAATGTGAGGAAGCATTGAAGAAGTTGCAAGTGCACCTGGTAAAGGCCATGCTGGCTTTTGTGCCGATCATGGATCTGGATCTCGCGAGGTGATAAAGACAGTCAGTTGGATGAACTGAGTGAGGCTTTTAATGACTGTATGAAGTTGATTGTAAGTAAAATCAAAGCCATCACTGCTCGTAGAACGGAGTCGCTCAAGCCCATGGTAGTTGCTAAATATGGAGAGCACTTTCTCACTGATGGTGGAGATGATCTGAAGTTCTTATTTGAGTAGGCAATCAAAACTGTGGATTCTGCACACAAGATGGCCAAAAAACTTGAGAAACCAGCACAGCAACATGCTGCGCCAGGGAAAGCTAAGAGTAGCGTCAAGCAAGGCCAGCAATAGCAGCGCATGCAGGGGTGTCCCCAGCAGAGGCAGCAGCATCAGCCCAGGGGTTAGAAAACCTTCCGACTGCCCAGGGGTTAGAAAACCTTCCGACTGCTTCCAAAAAGATTAGAAATGAGGGTACTGATTTTAAAATCATCACAGACGCTTCAGGCACTGGGTGGGGGGCTCACAGGGATGAGACAACTACCAAAGGTATTTGGAAGGAGGAGGAAGTGAATTTTCACAGTAACATTTATGAGTTGATGGCAATCCAATTAGGATTACAAGCATTAGTACCAGAACAAGGGGTCAATGTCAAAATTCATACTGATAACACCACTGCTTTGGCGTATATCCAAAAAATGGGTGGGATCAAATCTGTTGAATGCAACGAGTTGGCAAAGCAAATCTGGGACTGGTGTGCCAAGAGGGATATGTGGTTGACCATCAACCACATACCAGGCAAGGAAAATGTGTTGGCAGATTACCTGTCAAGACACTTTTCAGCAGATCTGGAATGGGAATTGAGTCCAAACATTTTCAAGAAGGTTTGCAAAATTTTTGTCACACCAGAAGTGGATTTGTTTGCCTCTCGTGCTAATGCTAAATTGCCACGTTTTGTGTCTTGGGGGCCACAACCTGGTGCCTGGGACAAAGATGCCTTGTCAATCTCAAGGAAGGGAAAATACATGTATATTTTTCCTCCTCTCAGTCTGCTGGGATCAAAGGATCAGGCTGGAGAGGGTACAAGCGATTCTGGTCACCCCCAATTGGCCGGGTCAACCGTGGTACGGCAGGTTCCAATGCACCAATTGGAGAAGACTTTGCTTCAGGAGAGACAGAGGAAACTTGTGTCATCCAGGAAAGCCTGCGAACAAGCTAAGGCTACAAAGTACCCCGTTGGTGGTCTATCAATCCTTTTAAAGAAGAAACTGGTAAAAAGAGGATATTACAGTCATACTATCCAGCTGGCAGTTAATGCCAGGAGACAGGCCACTAGGAAGTTGTATATGACTTATCTTAAAGACTGGTGCATTTTCTGCATGGAAAGGGGTATTCCAGTGCTCCAGCCTACTATCCAGCAAGACTTTAGTGTGTCAGTTCCTTTCAAAACTGCAACGAGAGGGTAAAAGTTACCAGGCCCTGTATGCAGCCAGATGTGCTCTCTCTGCGGTTTGTAATTTAATATGTCAATGGCAAACTGGTGGGACAACATCAGGTAGTCAAACTGTTGATCAAAGGAGCATATGAGATGAATCCGCCGGGTCCCCACTACCACACCTTTTGGGATGTCCATAAGGTACTTGACATTATTCAGCAGTGGGACAATGCTACAGTCTCACTTAAGAAACTCTCAATGAAGTTGAGCGTCTTACTCCTTCTCGTGACATCCCAGAGGGGACAGACCATAGTAAATCTGTCAATCAAAAACATGTCTGTTAAGGACAAAGCAGTGTTCCGCATGACGAAACTACTGAAGAGCAACTGGCAAGGTGATTCATTGAACACACTGGTGCTTCGGAAATTTGACGCAAAACCCTAGGGTGTGCATGGTATGGTGCCTGGAACAGTACCTTGAAAGAACAAGGGTGATTCGATCTGAAGAGTCGCAGTTGCTTATTAGTTATATACACACATCTACCAATAAGTCAGGACACTCTATCAAGATGGGTGTTAGGGGTGCTAGCATTAGCAGGGATAGACGTGGAGCAGTACAAGCTGCACTCCACCCGAGGAGCCTCAGCTCCGGGGCTCCTCAGGGTGGGGGGCAACTTGAACCTGTTAATGAAACGGGCTGGGTGGTGCCAGTCTGTTTCATTCGCACGGTTCTATCACAAACCGATGGAAGACATTGCAGGGGCGTGGGAAGCAGTTTCAGAGTGGGTGGGACCAGGGGGGTTTTCTGCAATTTTTGACCTCCCTTTGCTTGACCTTTTAGTTTTGACCTTTTGAGGAGTTGGCCAAAAGTGGGGGGGGGATATGTCCCTCCTGCTTTCCACGCCCATGCTTTGTTGGGGGTAACGCCATTCTGACTTAAACTGAAGTTGCCTTTGGTAAGGCTTGAACGTTGACTTTTGCATGTATTTGAACTTTGTAATTTCAGAATTGGTACAGTTATTTGCATCTTAAGATGCCATATATGGTTTTTGTAAGTCAAGTTGCACTTATTGGATAGACAAACAATTGTCTTATGTGGGTATATATAGCATCCACATTAATTGTAAGCTGAGTATTACCACTTTAATATTGTCCCAGACAATATAAGTTGATTTATAAATACGTTGTGGTGTTTTCTGTTCAGGGAATCAATTTCTCTGAAACTCTCATGGATTCTCGGAAATGCCGAATGTTCCCGAGGGATAATTTTAAGATTATTTGAGACTTACCTGTAAGTTGAGGTATAATCAGGATTATACCGAGGGAACCTGGCGGTTCAGGGAATAGATGCCCTACCGCTCCCTCCCTCGGTTAATCATGATGTCTCAAATTAATTAATAAGGGGGGGGGTTTATTGGAATTTACCCCAGTAAGGTTAGGTATTAGTTAGTTGAACCCCCTTCACAGGCTCTTAAGGACTGATCATGTGACCGGATATCTCCTCTTGTGTATTCCCTGAACCGCCAGGTTCCTGATTATACCTCAACTTACAGGTAAGTCTCAAATAATCTTAAAATCCCTTAGGAATTAACTGATGAAATGGCCAAATAAAAAGATACCTAAACAGGACTCAAGTCTCAAAGTCTGATATATAATGAGCCTGAATACAATATTCCAGAAGTAACGTTCAATGGCATACCTAAGCTTGTTAACAACACAAATCTAAATAGGTTGTTAAGTAATATGGCATGCTTTCACAGCCCTGGTCCCACAACAGTCTCAATATTCATTAAATAAGACTATACAACTAGGTGTTTTCCCAAGGTCATTGACCCATGCGAGAGCCATACCAATACATAATTCTGAACAGTTATCGAAAGTTGAAAATTGGCACCCGATCAGTCTTCTCCCTATACCAGGGAAAATGATAGGGTTATACATAATCATAATTTCTGAAGCAAACAGACTCGAACCTTCAGTACGGGTTGTAAAAGGGAAAGATACTGGAGATGCAGTCTTCAAATTAGTCTTCTAATTTGATTTCTGCCAGCTCAGTTACAAATCTATACGAAGGAATACCCCTTAGCGAAGAATAATCTGATGGCAGTCCAGCGCATTATCTATATTGAGAAGATGTGGTAAATAGTATCATTGCATATCAATATTGCATGTGATAAATAGTGTATGAACCTCCCTTGCCCATCTTCTATTTCATATGTAGCGTTTAATCAATGTTATGAGAGAGCATGCGTGGGTCTATGGTTCAATATTCCAAGACCGCGAAGCAGGAGTGGAATATTAAACCATAGACCCACAAGTGCTCTCTCATAACTTGATTAAGGAGTTTATCTCACATTTGTCTCCATTTTGTATTAATTTCTTACCTTATAAACCAAGAATTAATCCAGGAGAAGACATTTTGTAAGTGCATGCAATCCGCTTGCTTTGCCAAGCCGTCGTGGCCATCTTGTCACTCTGCCCCACATACCTCCACCTTTACACACATTTTTTGGGTAGAATCTAATGATGTCAAGTCCTGTACTTCTAACACCGCCAAATATACGATCTCTAGTTGGTGCGCCTACATTTTGTCTCCATTTTCTTATAAATAAATGAGAGTCCAATGATTTTACATAGCGATCCAACGCACATGGCCATTTCTGTCTAGTTGACGAAGCGGGTAGGTGCCCGGATGTACCTGACATACTTTTGGCTGAAGAACTAGGTCAGATACGCATCGAACAAGGGATGGCCGGACGGGCCGGATCCCGACCCATATCGCTTGATAATCAATTGATTCTTATTTATTTCGAAACAAAATGGAGAAATTAGGCATGGCATGTTCATATAGGATATCTAAGGATGTTTCTCTGTTAATAACTCCACCTTCCACCTTCTTGAAAACGAACAAAAGGTCTCAGAGTGCGTTATGGCTGGATAATGAACCGTTGGTTATAAGAAAAAGGCACTGTCCAGGCCCAAATCGTGAGATAAGCAGTTTTATCAAGTACAAGAATATGTAATGCTGATTTGTTCAAGGAAAGGATCATATTTGTCTCAACAGAGTAATCAGTAATATACAATAGTGACAGGTCCATAGATATTATGTAAGAACTAGATCCTGGTTTAAGAAGAACATATCACCTGTCTTCCCACGGGTGGAAAACTAGACCCCCTGTGGTGTGGCGCCAAAATGGACCAATCAGATCCCTCCCTTTTGACAGGAAATTCAAAAATGGTCACGTGACCCAAACCCCCTGTGGTGTGCCTCCAAAATGGCGCCCTCTGATTGGCTGGCTGTTTAGGTCATGTGACCTCTCTTATGCAAATAAGGACACATGACCCTAATTTGAATGGACCAATCAGAGGTCGTCATTTTGGTGGGAAATTTGATGACATGACTCTATTTTTTTTAAATTTTTTGCCAAAAAAAGATGGAGACCTCTGATTGGTTGGTTGGCTGTCCACACATCATACCGTCAGTCAGCTGTATGCAGCAAGCAAGTAGTTACGTGACCTAAATAGCATAAAGAGGTGTGGTTTATTATGTAGATGAGGGTGTGACTATAGTGAGATATTTTTTATATAAGGCCGCTTATAATTGATTATCAGCTTTGCGGACACTTTTCGAAAAAAAGGGATGAGGGAAGGAGGCTTTTTTTTTAAAATTTTTAATAAATTTTCTCAGTGACGAGGGAGGTTAATTTTTATTAACAATTTTAGGGATGAGGTAGGCACTGTTTTTTTTTAAGTCATGAGAATGTTTACAAACTGAAGGCACGGGACTAGGTTTTGAAGAAATTTCCCAGATGATCCTTAAATTCTTTCTATGGGTGATATTTCAGTCTTGCAACATTGTGTTTGATGCCTTCTAAAATCTCCCCCATATTTGATTTTACCGGTAGCATACTTTTTCAATGGATCTGTGTAAATCACAAGGATGACCTTCATCCTTCAAATTTTCGGAAATCCAGAAAAATTCCATGCCTGAATTCACTTCTGGTATAGGAACATATCCATCCTTTGTGAAATAATGAGATGGTAAGATTCAGGTCCTCCCCCATGAAGGGTAAGGTAGCTTCTTTACAGAGTTACATAGGTCTCAGGTAATATCCTGGTGAGAAGCAAAAGATTTCACACCCATACTAAATGATTTTAAAAGTTTCCAATCAATGGTAGCAACACCTATTGATTTCAGATATGGGAAAAGGAATTTCTAGAGAATTTAAAGGTGTAAAAATTATGAAAATCGACCAAGTAAAACCTTCTGGATGGTTTATTTAAGTTAAGGGCAGAAATCTAACCTTTTTTCACCAAAAATCCTAAGGATGAGGGAATTTCTGTCATTTTTTTCTAAAAAATAGAAAAAAAGGCTTCATGCGGCCCCTTTTAAAGGGTGCGGGAGGTGTCTGCAAAGCTGATAATCGATTTTAAGTGGCCTAAATAAAAAAAGGCAAGCTGGGTTGGGGGGGGGGCCTTGGGTGGGTGGGGCCCCTTTTTCTTATCTATATGTAGGGGTATGGTATTTACACTTTACGTTCATGTACCCGTGAGACTCAGACCTAGGTCCTTCGGGTGTAGTGGGGGAATCCGGATGGCAGGTGGCAGCACCTGCCTCTGGGTTCGTATCCATTACACCAGAGGGCCTACCACTCGTCCGCCACATATCACGTGGCCGGTCTGAGTTTCGCGGGCTTTTTCCCTATATAAGGCTGGTCCTAGCCCATGTTCTTCAGTAGTGGTTTACCCACTGCTCAACCAGGTTGTTACCCGAAAGGGTAACCGAATGCCCTAGTAGCATGTAGTCCTCTGAGGCTGTGATCGTATGTAACATAAGCTATGAAATAAAAGCTCGGTTGCCTACCCGGAAACTTTTCTCTCTCTTCATTATGATTTAATCTAACTTAACGAGACGAACCATTACACTGGTGCCGTGACCAGTTGGTCTTCGGGTAAGCGTAGTCAGAAATGACTGAGCTGAGCCCAGTCAGGGGAAATGGCCCAAATCATGAGCTAAACTCCCCGATGGAGGATGGTGAAATCAAGTCACCACCCCAAGGTACAGAGTGGAGAAATCCACTGGAACACTACCCTGATGGGTTAGAGGATGTAAGAAAAAACTTACATGATGAACTGGATGAATTTGGAGACTCCTTATTCATGCCAGGAGGTACTTCGAAACCTGCACCAATGCATAAAAGTACTGCTCAATTTGGTAAACTACCATTTGAGGTACCAAAGCCTAGTGCAGGTATGTTTGAAACTCCATATAGTTCTCGAATTAAACACCAGAAATGTGGATTCGAAAGGAACAAAATGGACGAGCTTGAAGACATGAGAGCTGAATACGAGAAGATCCAGAAGGATCTTATTACACTGACCGGAACCCGAGACAAGATTTTAACTGAAAACAAACAGTTGATATCAGAACGTCTTGATTACGATCAAAGTTGTAGACGCCAACAACAATTGTTAGTGGATCAGATGGAGAAAGAAAAACAAGATTTTCAACTCCAGCACGAACAGTATCATGATGCACTATACACGGCGGATCTGGAATACAGAGCCTCGTGTGATGAGTTGAATAGAACTAAACAAGAGTTAAATTCAACTCAAACGGCCTATGGTAAGTACCAAGAAGAGCTGACGAAAGTTGAATCAGCCTTCAAGGATGCTCGGAAAACGTATCAAAAACAAACCGATGAGCATGAAAAACTCAAAGGTCAATGGATACGTGAATCCACAGATTTGGCTGCCAAACAGACAAAGATGATGGATGATTATTCCGAACTGGAAGCTAAAGCTATCCAGATGTCAAAGTATCTAGAAGATACTGGTCGTGCAGTAGGCACTCTTGAATCAGACTTCACTGTTTCAGGAATTGCCCTAAACACGACGAGTAAACAGATGAACTCTTTGAGGGGCGATGACGGGGTAACAGAGACAACTGTACCTCGTTATGAAGGAATAAAGAGTCATCAGGTTAGATTTACGGACAATACCTTCAAACCTCTTGGTTTAGGTACGGGAAATAGTGGGGGGTGACTCTGCGAGTGGAACTAAACAAAGCCACTCGGCAAAAAAACTTCCACCTTTTACGGCGGATGGCCACAACAGTCACCTTTAGGGGGACCAAATGGCCCGTATGCCCAGTATGGATGGAGTCAATCCCAAACAGGAGCGAATCCGTCCACAGGTAACACCCGGAATATGTCCGGAGGAACCACCGGACAATCACCGTGACCAAGGATCCGGACCTTCAGGAGATCGTTCCAGAAGCAGATCCTCTGCTGGTGGGACTGGTTCCAATAATGGAAATCAGTCGAATGGAACAGGAGGAAACACTAATCCCAATAGTGGTTTCTTTAGCTTTGGTGGAAATACACAACCCACCAATAATCCTGGGCCATCTCCTCAAACCAGCGGATACACCTTCTCACAGGTGCCTCCATACGGAGCAGGGGGATCAGGGGGTGGAGGAGGACCACCGCCCGGAGGCTTTGGAAGTACTTATGGTACGAATCCTCCAAGGAAAAAGAGACTCAGTTGCCGAGTATCTCTTTCTCCAGGGTTACAAGCGCTGCATGACTCTAATGCAGCGATTGCTAACTTAGGTGTTGATTGTTACAATCAAGGTCTGGACGATACGGAGATCATGGAATGGAGTAAGGGTTTATCCCTCACTGGATCCACGAATCCGGCTCGTAGAGTAGCTAAGATACCTACCCCCTTTAATGCCAAGAACCCTTGGAAGGAGGAGTATCAAGGCTGCGCGGATGTTTTTAACTGCAATGGATGGGGTAAAGCGGAAGCTCTCCCTTATTTAGTATGCTGGTTAAAGGAAGGCGATGGAAAAGGAGCCGTGGAACAATGGAGAGATTCTCAAATAGTAGGACTCTCAGCCCATATGAAATATGATGAACTCATAGAGATTGCTTCATATCTATATGGGAATATAGTTGGAGAAGATCCTTGGCTGACTTTCACTAAAAGAACGCAGAAGCCTAAGGAATCTGCCAAAGTGTTCGGCTTGGAATGTCAACGACTGTTGCATAAAGCCAGACCTCAGTGGAGACTAGATGATGAATGCTTCCTAGATGAAATGTTTAAACAATTCATTGAAGGATTGCGGAATCAGGAACACAGGACAGTAGCCTGTGAAGCTTGGAACAATGATGCCTCTCTGACAGATTTGTTCCAGTCCCTAGATCATTATGATCGAAAGGCCCGTATCTTTGCCGGGAAGGTACCTCAACGGATGTCAGCAATGATAATCCCGGAGGGAATACCCGAAACCGATTCATCCGAATCAGGGGAACCTGACGAAGATGAAAACGTTGGGGCCATTGGCCAAGGGAACCCCCGGTATAACCGGAACTGGGGAAAGAAACCGGGTTACGTCAAGGAGAAAGTGATTACTTCTAAACCTCCTGTGACTCAACCCGATACCAAACTTACTACGGGTCCGTCTTTATCAGAGGACCTGGTTAACAATTTGGTAAAGAAGATTACTGAAAATCTTAGGAGGCCTAAGCCTGATAGGAGCGTTGTGACATGCTTCCGATGTCAGGAAACTGGACATTATGCTGCCGAGTGTGAGGCAGATAAGCCAGTTTATAGAAACACTCGTTACCAGAACAATCCGGGTAAGGAGGACTCAGTGAAGAAGGAAAACTGAGAGGGGGTGTCCATGAAGGCAACCGGATTACCCCCCGAATGAGTGATTGCCATGACTGCCAGCCTATCGCCGCTTGCGGTACTGGTGAGAATCCTCTAGCGATTTCGCCCAGCAGTGAAGCTAAGAAGCCTGATCAGTTCCTTACTCATGAGGCTGGGGAGACTGATAGTACACCAGGTGTCAAGAACTGGCAGAAGAACACAGAGGGGAAACCCGATATCAGTCCAGAGGGAGCGGCCAACGAGTTGGCCAGGGTGGGGTGTGCCCAGTTCCCCCCGGGTCATCCTTGTCTCGAGTTTTTGGAGGGATGTGGATTTGACCTCGGCGCTAAGACGGAACTTGCTAAGTACGCAAGTAGTCCTACCTACTTGAAAGGTAGGAGGTGGTACGCAGTTGTATCTGTGAGTGGTAGATCCGCTGAGTTTCTTGTCGATACGGGTGCTAGCCACTCCTGTATTGCTAAGAGATTCTACGATCTTTTGCCTACGAATCATGAAACTTTCACAACGGAAGGAAATGCTCGTACGGCCGACGGTAGCATGATACAAACGTTCGGTAGAACATGTATGAGGTTCAGTCTACAGGAAGATAAGGACTTCATCCTTACTCCTACTGTGGCGAACATCGCGGATGATGGTATACTTGGTCTGGATTTTGCTGCATTATATGGAGCAAGGTTAGATTCCCAGAGGGGAATATTGGAAGTGAGAGACCCGTATCATCTCAAAGTACAATGTGTACTTAGGCAAGTAAGCAGTGTAGCCAGTGTAGCCCAGACTGTTAAGATACCACCGGGCACAGCCTGTGATGTCTTATGTCGAGCGGACAGACAGTTTTCAGGAAAAACTGGAGTTGTAGAGCCAGACATGGCCATGTTGTCAAGTATCGGATTGGAATCTGCCGACGTTCTAGTAGCTAACGCTGCTTGGACGGTGGTTCCTATATCCAATACCGGTAATAAGACTGTCTACGTACAGAAGGATACGATCCTCGGGTCGGTTGTCCTGTCTGAATTGGTAGAAGGCTGTAAACATGTTTCGGCACCCGGAGCCCCTTCCTCACCCGAAAGGAGCCCGGAACTAGACACTCTAGTAGCCGAAAGCCATGTAGAAAGTGATGAACAACGTGAAGCTCTAACTGACTTGTTATACAAGTACTGTAAAGCTTTTGCAGCACCAAGTGAAAAATTGGGGCGTACCGATAAGGTACTGCATACGATTGACACTGGTGAGAATGAACCTTTTAAGATTCCTTATAGAAGACTCCCACTAGCCAAAAAAAAGGTAGCTGAGGAGGAGATAGCTAAAATGCTTGAACAGGATGTAATAATTCCATCAACCAGTCCTTGGTCTAGCCCTGTGTGCATGGTGACTAAGAAAGATGGTACCATCCGTTTCTGCATAGATTACCGGAAATTGAATGGTATGACCAAGAAGAATTCATATCCCTTACCACAGATTGATCAGACTATAGACTCCCTAGGAGGTAAGCAATGGTATTGCTCTCTAGACTTACAATCCGGGTACTGGCAAGTGGGTATGCATCCTAAAGACATGGAGAAGACGGCCTTTTCCAGTCATGTTGGGTTATTCCAATATAATGTGATGCCATTTGGATTGTGCAATGCACCGGCGACATTTGAAGCCATGATGGAAACTTTATTAAGTGACCTATTATGGAAGAAATGTCTCGTCTATCTGGATGATGTGATTGTCTTTGGGGGAGTGATTTCACTCTACGGACTGACCACTCTTCCCTCAGATGGTTATTGAACTTCAAAGATGCAGAGGGGATGATAGGTCGCTGGTTAGCGCACCTATCTGAATTCGGTCTAAATCACAGCCAGATTGAACACCGAGCCGGGGCAAAGCATTTGAATGCAGATGCTTTGTCTAGAATCCCAGTGAGGAAATGTGCAAATGCTGAGTGCACTGATTGTGGAGCACACAATGCTGTGTTGGCAGGGGTTCGAGTTCCATTCGAAACCCATCCGGAACATGTCTTGAATTGGTCCTTGGAGACCATCCAGCAGTTCCAGGAGTCTGATGCAGTCACGTCACGTTTGATTAAGTTCCTTAATCAGGGTATCTGTCCTCCAAGACCCGAAGTGTCATTGGAAAACAGAGAGATGAGACGATTCTTAGCTCAATGGGCCGAGCTAGAAGTCCGGGATGGTATTCTGTTTCGATGGAAGAACCATTCTAATAGGAAGAAAACCTTGCAAGTTGTCATACCTAGTGCTATGCGACGAGATATTATGTATTTCTGTCATGGACATAGAACTAGTGGACACTTTGGAAAGAAACGGTCTCTAGAATGTCTAACCAGACGATACTATTGGCCCGGCATGAGTACAGATCTCACCCGATGGGTGGAGACCTGTCCCGAGTGCTGTAAGAACAAACCAGGACCCGGGTTAGGCAAACTGCCATTGTCCCAGGAACTGTTTGGTGTAAGGTTTGCTAGAATAGCTGTTGACATTATTAGTGGGATTCCCCCCACTCCTAGTGGCAACACGTGTATGATGGTCGTGTCTGATTATTATACCAAGTACACCCGAGTGTTTCCTCTACCGGATCATAAGGCTGTTAAGTGTGCTATGGCCTTTGTAAAAGGGTGGGTGCTGCACCTAGGTGTCCCACTCATGTTACATAGTGACCAAGGCAGAGAATTTGAGTCTAGTCTGTGGCAAGAGATGTGTAATTGTCTGGCGATCTGCAAGACAAGAACTAATCCCTATAGACCACAGAGCGATGGACAGGTAGAGAGATTCAATAGGACTTTGATCCAAGTATTGAAGTCTCTGGTAAATGAGCAGATGGATGATTGGGATGAACAATGTGAATTCGTGGTACATGCCTATAATGGCACTGTACATTCGAGCACAAACTGTTCTCCTAATCTCCTCGTTTTTGGAGAGGATTTGATTATGCCAGCCGATTTGGTGTTTGGCGTAATAAGAATGAATCCGGAAACCCCTTGACAGGTGATGTTTGTAGAATCCCTATGGGATAATTTCAAACAAGCCTATGAGAGGGTTAGAGACGAGTTGCAGAAAACTGCGCGTTGGCAGAAAGTTGGCTATGACACAGGTCTAAAAGCTAGATTTTTTAATCTAGGGGATAGAGTACTGCTTCTACACCAACCTCTAGCCAACCTGAAATTAGCCAGCAATTGGGATGGACCTTTCACTATAACTCAGGTTATTAGTGATTGCACAGTGATTATTAAATCACAGCTTGGTAAATGTTACAAGTCAAATGTAGCAAGACTACGCCCATGGAGAGGGAGGGATACCTCCACCGAAATGTATGGTGATGGTCTATTGAAAGTAATGGAACAGAGTCATGTTAAGCAACTCGGAGTGGTACCGACCCGAAAGCGAGGACCCGGGCGGCCACGGAAGGTTGCAGACCCGAAGAGGGTGGTGCCCCCTGTCGTAACATCCGGAAAACAGGGAAAGATACAAAAAGTCTCGGCAGGCGCAGGTAAAAATAAGAGGAAAGGTCCTTCTAAGGCTAAGAAGACCTTGGAAAAGGCTCTTATAGATACCAGGTCAATAAAAGAGGCCTCAAAACCTCTTAGACGCAGTCCAAGGTTGCTAAAGACTGCCATAACCTAGCCTGTTAACACAACGAGTGTGTCGTCCTGTACTGTGTACTGTTATATGTTGTAACCTAGTTCAATGTATATTTGAGCCGGTCATGAGTTTCTGGAAAAGGCCCTATGACAATGTACCCATGGTTTTGGACGGATAATCCGGTGGATATGCTTATGCTATCCATAAACTCCATAATACCTAGCGAGTTGTCATGTTTGAACCCTGAGTACGGACGGACGACCGATCGGGTATTGTATTGTTTTTATGTAAGGGCGCGTGACCTAATTAAGGGCACGCGGGAAAGTTGTTGACCCATTTTCGAATGGTCACGTGAGGCGCCGGTTTGATCATGCGCAGCGATTCAAGTTCGAGTATCCCACCATATTGTCTTATTCCTGCGAAGGAAGAAGACGTGGCCGAGGGTGGTCTTACTCTTGTTGGAGTCTGATAGCCCGTGACAGCCATATTCCGAGGTGTGCCCTCGTTAAAAGGCACCCGCCTTTCACTGGGTAAGCAGTACTTACTGCTTATCCGGTGGATTGGGATATTTTATCCCCGAACAGCCACTTCTGTCGATGGCAGAAGAGGCCGTCCGCCTTGGCGGTGGTGCCGGTGCCAGCACCCCGCTGGAGTATGGAAGTGGTTCTCCCCAGAGTCCCACTTATACATACGACGATCAGCAATACGATGCTGATTGTGATCAGATGGATCAACAAATGAATGTTGATCAGTACTTCTCTGGAGTAGACGATAGCGAC
The DNA here is from genome assembly GCA_949317995.1 of Acholoe squamosa. Classification (NCBI taxonomy): domain Eukaryota; kingdom Metazoa; phylum Annelida; class Polychaeta; order Phyllodocida; family Polynoidae; genus Acholoe; species Acholoe squamosa. The sequence goes on from OX439050.1 coordinate 46,384,159, forward strand.
GTAGAATCGTTCTATGACGCATCCGACAACTCCAGACAAGTTAGTCCTGAACGTCGAGGTGTTCAACAACAAACTGATGTAGGTGAGCCTTACGTAGCCCCTCCATCCGAAGGTTTGAGTGGAGAGCCGGCAGGAGTCCAGTCTCATGACAGGGCTCTGATGCCACCTCCCCCTCAATTGCTGCCCCGTCTTGGTGGGAGTACCTCATTCGGTGCTTTGGGACCTGCTTCTCCGGTTGACAGGCCAATGTACCTAGAGCTGCCCCTACCAGACAGTCCAGAATGGCACGATGTAGCCGGTCCCTATGACGGACAGATGTTAGCAATTTCTGAGGAAATGCTGATACCCACCTGTTATGGGACGTCCAGAGAGGTTGACGAACGTGTTGTCAACGCAATCTGGGAATGTGCTCATCTGCAATGGGCTAATACCTTTCCGGAGTCCTGGTTGATGGATTACCATCAGATGGCCAAAGGATTGGTAGTCCACTTATGGTTTCGTAAAGCCGTCTGGGACGCAGAAATGGCTTTCCGAAGGAATACCTCTTATAGGCCTTCCTACGTGTCTGACAAAACGGGTTATACCTGTGTCAAGGCAGATGAGGTCTCTAGATACATAGATAGAGACCAGATCCTAATGTTAGGCACAGCGGATGAGTATGAAGCAGCAGGTAACGCTGTTGTGGATTACTGTCCAGGGGTCCCCATTACGTCTCAAACCATTGAGGCGGAAGAGGCCCGTATTGGTGTATCTCCACTAGACAGACTCGGGGTAATACAGGACCTCGTAGTACGTCTATTGGAGAGGCAGTATGCACTGGCGCATCCGGAGTTAGTACCCGGACCCACACCTGTGCACGTAACAGCCAAGATGGCCGATCGGATGGACCGTCTCATGTCTCCTGCTGAAGCTCCTACCTTGGGAGACGCAGCAGTAGTACCTGAGAAGGCCCTACCTGATGCAGATGGTTCCCTTAAAACTGCTCAGTCTACCCCTACGAAGACTGAGCAAGTAAAGGGGAAAGCAGCTGGTGGAAAGGGTAAAACAACCCCCACCAAAGGTAAGGGTAAAGGGAAGCGGTCAGGAACCGAACCCTCTACCAGCACGAGTGTGGCCGACAGTACCCGAACCCGTCGGGTGTCTCCACGCTCGGCCAATAAGAAGGGTGCTAAGGCTTCGGATGTCTCCGGCAATGAGACGGACGCATCCAAGCCTGGCACTTCTACTAACGGCAGATCCCGCAGGCGGAATAAGAAGAAGGTTGACCAACGCAAACCTGAACCTATCGAGGTAGACGTTCAAGCCGATAATACAGAAGCTGAACCGGCTGTCCCAACCGTAAAAGTTGAGCTCGGTGTGCCAATCGTCAAGCTACACGACGTAATGGCCGATTTGAGTGGAGACGCTCAAGATGCCGCAGCCCAGGTTCTCGCGGGTCAACAACCCGTTGTGCAACCTGTGGATGTATCATCCGACCCGGAGGGAGAGGAGCCGGTTGACCCAGTTGTGGATGCCACTCCGACTGACGAGCAAGAGGCTGCTATCTGCTAACTTTGCTGACTTCATTCCTCTACACAGGGGACACCTGAAGGGGAGTAAATCCGTATGGAGACTGCCCCCTCGGATCACCTGTGAGAAGCGTGAAGATATGGAGGAGTGGCTTCGCAAGAAGCTCTCCGATAGAAAGCCGGCCAATATGTACTGGATCTATTGGGAATTCGTTAAGAATTCGCCCAATGGTCTGTACAATTACGACCAGAAGGGCAAGCTCAAGTTTGCTCTAGATGAGTACTACGGGGAGGATCGTAAGGATTGTCCCTTTCAACGTTGTACTCAAAGTGAGGGTGAGGTTGAATTCTTCATCGAGAAAGACGAGTTCCTTCGTCATCTCGTGGAGGTTCATATGCACCAGAGGCCGGAATATGTCTGCGACCGGGAGGTTGGCAAGAAATGTGCTAAATGTACAGGATGTGTCACCCCCCCGACGCGGAGACATGGTCCGGCACTATGTGACTTCGCATGGAGAGGGCCTGGAGGCAGCCATAGATCGGGTGATGAAAATTCACTCTGAACTCTACGGTAACCTTAAGGGCCTCAATGCAGAGAAGTTGGCTTCCCTCACACCGAGTACGAAGCAGTTTGCGCCTACGGTTCCTGGTACTAACCAGAAACTAAAGGCTCGGTTTGCCCAGACTCCCGGGTCCGGCAAACTAGAGTACGCTCAGGAGGAGTACGATCTGTTGAACGAATGGAGGAGCAACAAGGCCCGCCGCCGTGGTGGGGCTTATGTAACTCCATCCGGAGAACAGGTCCGAAGCCACAGGGATTACCGCCAGGGACCCTCCGCGGCAGATAGGAAGAGACAGGCGTCTGAATCTCCAAGCCGAGCCAGGTCACCACTGGAGGCATTGGAGAGACAGACGAATGGGGGAAGGAAGAAGCCACATCTTCCATCTCCTACTGGAACTCCTTCCCATTATGGACGAGCACCAACTCCACTAGGTGCACAGAATCCGACATTCTTTGGTGTCAGTGGACCGGGTGGCCAGTCCTCCCGGAAACACGCGCCTTTGAATGTCAAAGACCCGAAGCAGTATCCTGCTATGGGCCCACCCGGACCAGAGATGCAAATCTTTGATCAGTACGGGAGGGTCAAGCAGGAACTGCCGACAGTAGGAGGTCAAGCTCCCCGACCAACAATTGGTGCTGTGGTGAGACAACGTCCACCCGCGCCATTGTTGACAGCCAAAGACCTTAGAAGGGAATTGTCGCGGTTGCCCCTAGCTCAGGGATTACCAAACCATGGCCCTTCTTCGACCACTGCTAGTGCGGCTACTACTGCGGTTGCTTCTTCGCACACGCGTGTAGCTGTCACTGCGAGTGGGTCTGGAGCACAGCCGAAGCCTCAGGGTCAGGTACCCCCACCTGGTGCTGTGGTTCATAGGCCTAAGCTGATCCAGACAGTGGAGACCTTCTTCAAGAAGGGGGACAAATTGTCTTGCAATATTCAGAGCAAGCAATTTGAAACGTTACAGCACCATCTGGAAAACCTCCACCTGGACATGTATCGTCGGACCATGTCGAGCACTCTCCAGTGCATTGACGCGATCCAGAAGTCAGAGATCAACCGGATCTCGACTCAGATAAAGGCGGATGTTGCCAAAGATAAGCAGGAAGCTGCTAATCTGTGGCAGGAGGCCCTATCCGAGAAGGAAACAGCTTCTCAGATGCTCGACCTAGAACGAGCAACGAACATGAAGAACCAGCAAAAGTTCTTCAAGGTTTTTGGAGTTATCATGGATAACTGGGACGGCACACCTGAGCATGCTTTGAACCTGTTCGAGGCACGCCAAAAGGTGAAACTAACACCTGCTGTCCCCGCATTGGCATCTACGGATGGAACCGGTGTGGACCCCCCCGTTCAGCCACAGGCTCAACAACCGGGTCCAAACCAGCCACCCGAGGAGAACATGGAACAGTGAAAACTGTTGTATGAAGATTGGGCATAATTGTGTGTCCCGGGGTGCTATTACCTATGTATTGCTGGATAGGAAACCATTTTTCTATCCAACCCGTATTGATTCGGGTACCAAACTGTACCCTAATCCGGAAACTGAAAACAGAAGGAGAAACAAACAAGTCACTCTGGAGGAGGAGTACGAACGCTGTAAACACCATAATTGTACTGTGCCTATTATAAAATCATGGACAATTTACACTAATATGGACTTTTGAACTACAAACCGGATTTACTACTACACCACTACTATTTGTGAGCTAGCACTACAGGCATCAGGGTTTAGCTACGCCCATAAAGTTCTTCAATAATCTACGAATGGACCTCTTATTATCTCCAGTGAGCTAGCACTTCAGGCATCAGGGTTTAGCTACACCCACCAACAAGTTTACTATAGCACTTCAGGCATCAGGGTTCAGCTCGCCCATACCAAGACATCAGCAGCATCCGACTCCTGTTACATCCTCCAATCATGAAAACAAGTAACTTTGTTGATAATATTATATTGTATGTAAAATTGTATTTATAACTATAAAATATCTTTTATAAAGATATATTATTATATAAGGGTACCTATAAATATACTGGATCTGCAAATCCTAAAAGTTGTTTCAGGTAATCCTAGACCTATAACTGTCTATATAGGTCATTCCTAGTCTCAATATATTAAGAGACTATACTTCTTCTGTAACTTGTAAATATAAAACACTAAGGTATAAACTGAGCTGCGTCTCAAAAGTATAAATATTTTTTTCTATAAAATAAGAGAAGGTCCAACGGATTTCTCTAAACTTAGTATTGTATTACTCAGGTTAATACCTAATTGTGTTCATATAGTATCAGATTAATTGTTCATATCTGATCATTAATATTCAATTCACTTTGTAAAGTGGACAGAGTTGTTAATTTAAAAAGTCGAAATTTTTTTTTCTGGGTTTAATAACTGTAATACGATCATTATTTACAACCACCGGTCCTTTTCAGGACCCTACTGTTGTCAAAACGCTACTATAAATCTGTGATAATTATATATTTATCATTTGTGGTTGTTATAAGCTACTGGTGGAAATGAAATGAACGACACTCGATGCTATTATTGTATAATTTTTCAGAAATAGGATAGTCTTATACTATAGCCTATTTCACATCGAGCAAGTGTAATTAATACCCCTTTTTAGTATTGTAAACAATCACTTACTAGGTTATTAATACACTGCGGTTTAATTACCCCCAAGTTATTGTCTAAGGGGGGCAGTGTAGGGGTATGGTATTTACACTTTACGTTCATGTACCCGTGATACTCAGACCTAGGTCCTTCGGGTGTAGTGGGGGAATCCGGATGGCAGGTGGCAGCACCTGCCTCTGGGTTCGTATCCATTACACCAGGGGGCCTACCACTCGTCCGCCACACGTCACGTGGCCGGTCTGAGTTTCGCGGGCTTTTTCCCTATATAAGGCTGGTCCTAGCCCATGTTCTTCAGTAGTGGTTTACCCACTGCTCAACCAGGTTGTTACCCGAAAGGGTAACCGAATGCCCTAGTAGCATGTAGTCCTCTGAGGCTGTGATCGTATGTAACATAAGCTATGAAATAAAAGCTCGGTTGCCTACCGGAAACTTTTCTCTCTCTTCGTTATGATTTAATCTAACTTAACGAGACGAACCATTACATATACATGAATCGTGATTCATTGTGGCTGGTCTTTGGTCGGTTCATATATGTTGTCCACGGTGTCTGGTGTATATATGTTGTTTCTCATTTATCTACTGTGTCCTCCGAAGTTACAGCATTAGAAAACACAGAAGATGCTTGTTCAAAACGAAAAAACTCCTCTACGCTTCATTCTGAAAAGCTGCTTGTAGTCCAGAAAGTTCAATTTCTTCAACATTTCCGTCAGCAAAATTTTGCTCTGTGGACTTAGATTCATACCTTCCAAGGCCAACGGGCAGGTAAGAGAATGTCTGAAATGCTCCACGCAGATGTCATCACTTTCTGACCATGTGTGTATAGGGACTCCACATTGGTAGCATTGAACAAGGTCCTTACCTCAGATGTAAAAAAATCCGTGGACGGCGAGTTTCTCTGTGAAAGGACGGGGTTTCCACATAATTGTGTCAAAAGTGTTGAGTCTCCTTGATAAATCGACGAAACGTACATACTTGACCATTCTCTTAGGTAGGTAGGTAACGTGGTGCGAGCAGTGACGACGGTGGTAGTAGCTGTGTCGAGTGTGGACATATCAGTGGTAGGGGAGGTGGTAAATGAGACAGCAGAGACGTGACGTAAGTGGTTCATATAGATGTGCTTAATCCCCTTTCCAGCTGCATACTCTCTATCTCCACCACCACTTTCCTGTGTATGGACTTAAGATGGTATTCCCTTAGTGCACACCTCTGATTCTTTTACATAAGTCACCAAGCCCTTCCACAATTACTCTCCACTTATCATCTCTTTTTCTTCGTTTTTTAAAGTGAAGCAATATATATCTGGCCGTGTCAAGCCTCCGCATGTCATCCATCAGCACTCGAATGAGCTGATGATGTGTACTGTCAGGTTTAACTTGCCACACTTTCAACACTTTGAAGACGTGGAGAGACATATCCGGTTGTTGAGCAATTCTATTTAGCTTTTTAGATGACAAACCTAAGTACGTCCCCATATCTTTCCACTCCGTGAATAGAGATTCAGCCATGGTGACAAAGCACCTTTCCATTAAAAACTGGTCGGGGTTGTTGTAATCCAATTTGTACGTCTTGAAAAAGCTCTGCGTCTGAAATAACAGATCTTGCCGATGAACACTCATTTAGGCGTGGTGGAGTTCTCCCCTTCTGGCATGAGCCGTGGTTTTAGACCACCAAGTTTGGAACATCTCCATACACATATCCTGCACCATCTTGATAACGACCATCTCCTGCAGCCAATGTCCAAGTAGATTCCCAATTTCTTCCAAGATCCAATTAACAGTTTTCCTATATCATGAGGCAAACGATCGTTATATGAAAATTTCATTTCACACACAGCATCCTGTACACTCAATTCACATACGTCAGAGTCAGATAGGGAGGGGTTATTTTCAAGACTCATCTTGTCTGCAAAAACTTCAGAAGTCACTTGATGAAGGTCGGTAGGCGAGCAGGTAGGCAGGTAGCCGTCGGGTAGGTGGTGCTGGTAAAGGCAGTGGCGGTAGGCGCGGTAGTTGTAGTGGTCAGTAGTGATATATCCTTCCAAGAGGAATTGGGATGCTTTATATAGGGTGATCTAAGCCTACTTCCAGCTGGATACTTACCACCACCTTTTCCTTTCTGTGTAGCGTCTTATCAGCATGAGGCTTTTGAATTTGTTAACATCAAACAGGAGGAAAGGCACTGTGACAAGTGTATTTGGTGAAGATTAGGGGTGATTGCTTTCATTCTGTGTTGCTCCTGTTGCTGGTTCTGCTGTTGATTCAGCTCACACTGATTGTGTTTCTCTTCTTACTTTGAAACCCTCTACGGGTATCAAGAGGAGTTTTACCAAGAGTGGTGACCAGGCGTCCAAGAAGAGAAAAGCGCTAGTGAAATGTGAACCGATGTTTTATACCCCCGTTGCTCCTGCTGCTGATGCTGCTACTACTGTTGATGCTGATGCTAATGCTGATGCTGATGCTAACACTGGAGAAGTCAATGCTGGTGCAACTACAGCTGACGTAGACACACACAATTGCACTCATGCAGCTTATTTGGAGACCCGCCACTTGGTAGAAACAGAGGAAGAGGAGAAGGAGGAGCAGGAGGAGGAGCAGGAAAAGTTGACTTCTCCAGTGGCTGCTCAAAAATCACCCGATCTACTCACCTCCGCTATCGTGAAGTCTGTAAGAACCACCGGCTTCTGCTATCCCCCAGGGGACACCACCGTCGAGCAGAGTCGGAGCGAGTTTTTTCTTACCTCTCCGACTTACTCGCCCTCCACAACCACAAATGACGGTGTGTGGCTATCCTCTTCTCAAAAGTCCCGAGATACTGACACGAGCGTTGCTCCTGTTGCTGGTTCTGCTGTTGATTCAGCTCACACTGATCGTGTTTCTCTTCTTACTTTGAAACCCTCTACGGGTATCAAGAGGAGTTTTACCAAGAGACACATGGTTCGTCCTGGATCAGGAAAGCGCGCTCTATGTATATAGGTGTACAGGTAAATAGATAGATAAATAGAAAGAAAAAAATAGCTAGTTAGATAGATAAATGAAAAATATTGAAAAAAAAAACTCTTTTCACATATAAGTAACTCAGTGAAAATGGATCATCATATCTGTGAAAAGTGTTTCAAAAAATTTAAAAGGGTGTACAATTACGACAGACACATGGAAAAATGTAGCGTAATTCCTAAATTTTGTCCTGTATGCGGTGAAGGAAATTGCAAAAAAATCACCTGTCGATGCGAATCTCTCGCCAGAGTGACTATTCCTCCGATAATACGCACTATACCGGAGGGTGATGAAATGTTCACCAGGAATTGGCCCGCAATACAAACAGGAGTCAGGGCACACGGGAGTCGCGTGAGTGTAACAAACTTAAGACTACCAACTGGTGAGTTGAGTGATGCTGTAGATACTATGCCTCAGATTCACATCACGCAAAGATTCAGATACAAAGTAGGTTTGTCAGTAGGTTTAATTTTACAACACAGAGAAAACAGAAACAATCTACGCTACTTTCACACCTGCCAAAACAACGCGTCTCTTTTACAACCCCTCACAACCATAACTAATTCAGAAACTTTGGAAGAGCTTCTCTTCCTCATAGAAAACACTATCACTTCCGAAGAAGTACAGAAACTTTGCGACTCTGACACCAAGTGGAAAGTTCTTTTTCCCACCAATTTGAACGTTTGCATTTACATGGGACCCAGAGAATTCCCTATAGGGGGTAGGGTTACCCATTTGGGTCACTTAAAAAGAGAGAAGGTGTGCTAGATTTTCCCAACAGGGACAAGTTATGCATCTTTCGCTGCATATCCTTTCACTTCTACAAGACCGGCAAACACGCTTCAAAATTGTTGCGTCAGTTCGATTCCACTGCGAAACCTGAAACCTTTCCAGGTTTGATCATCAGTGACTTGCCCACGTTAGAGAACTTGTTCGATATACAAATAGCATTTTCTGAAAACTGGCCCTGACTTTTTGAAAAAGGGGATATCCCATATTGTGGCACATGTTACTAGTACACCTTATATTTTGATAGATGTGATATGAAGAGGGAGTGTAAAGTAAGTTACAGAGATGATACAGGAAGCATACATAGAGGTACAGGGAGTGTAGAGGAGCATACAGGGAGATACAGGCAGTGTACATGAGTGAGAAGGGAGGAAAGTACAGGGAGCATACAGGCAGTGTAAAGGGAGGTACAGGAAGGGTACAGGGAGTTTGCAGTGAGGTACAGGGAATGGTCAAGGAGATACAAGGAGTGTATAGGGAGTGTACAGGGAGAATACAGGGAGTGTACAAGGAAGTACATGGAGTGTACAGAGAGGTACAGTGAGTGTACAGTGAGCATACAGGGAGTGGATAGGGAGTGTACAGGGAGGTACGGGGAGTGTACAGGGAGGTACAGGGAGTGTACAGGGAGGTACATGGATTGTACATGGGGTGTAACAGGGAGTGTACAGGAAGGTACAGGGAGTTTGTGGGGAGGTACAGGGAGTGTTCAGGGAGGTACTGGGAGTGTAGAGGGACGGACAGGAAGGGGAGTGTACAAGGAGGTACAAGAAGTGTATAGGGAGGTATAGGGAGCATACAGGGAGTGTAGAGGGAGGTACAGGCAGTGTACCAGGGAGTTACAGGGAGGTACAAGGAGTGTACAGGGAGGTGAAAGGAGCATAATGAAGTGTATAGGGTGTGTACAGGGAGGTACGAGGAGTGTACAGGGAGGTACAAGTAGTAGCATTTTCTGACAACTATTTGAAAAAAGGGAATTCCCCCTTGTGTTATGATATCCCATATTGTGGCACATGTTACTAGTACACCTTATACTGTGGTAGATGCGGGCCTCCCTAGCCCACTTAAAGGGTCTATTTCTCCTCTTTCCTATCCCATCAGGATGTGTGTGGTGGACATATGCGCGGGCACTGACACATTCCTCTGTGAAATTGTGTAATGTAGTTCTTGCCATGAATATGACCTTACCTGTCGAAATGGCGTTAAACCTCTATTACTCACTCACTCACTGTGGTAGATGTGATATGAAGAGGGAGTGTAAAGTAAGTTACAGAGATGATACAGGAAGCATACATGGAGGTACAGGGAGTGTAGAGGAGCATACAGGGAGATACAGGCAGTGTACATGAGTGAGAAGGGAGTGTACAGGAAAGTACAAGGAGCATACAGGCAGTGTAAAGGGAGTTTGCAGGGAGGTACAGGGAGTGGTCAAGGAGATAAAAGGAGTGTACAGGGAGAATACAGGGAGTGTAACAGGGAGGTACGGGGAGTGTAACAGGGAAGTACGGGGAGTGTAAAGGGAGGTACGGGGAGTGTACAGGGAGGTAAGGGGAGTGTACAGGGAGGTACAGGGAGTGTACAGGGAGGTACAGGTAGTGTACATGGGGTGTAACAGGGAGTGTACAGGAAGGTACAGGGAGTATACAGGGAGTTTGTGGGGAGGTACAGGGAGTGTTCAGGGAGGTAAGTTACAGAGATCATACAGGAAGCATGAAGAGGGAGTGTACAAGGAAGTACATGGAGTGTACAGAGAGGTACAGGGAGTGTACAGTGAGCATACAGGGAGTGGATAGGGAGTGTACAGGGAGTGTAACAGGGAGGTACGGGGAGTGTAAAGGGAGGTACAGGGAGTGTACAGGGAGGTACGGGGAGTGTACAGGGAGGTACAGGTAGTGTACATGGGGTGTAACAGGGAGTGTATAGGAAGGTACAGGGATTATACAGGGAGTTTGTGGGGAGGTACAGGGAGTGTTCAGGGAGGTAAGTTACAGAGATCATACAGGAAGCATGAAGAGGGAGTGTAAAGTAAGTTACAGAGATCATACAGGAAGCATACATGGAGGTACAGGCAGTGTACAGGCAGTGTACATGAGTGAGAAGGGAGTGTACAGGGAGGTACAGGCAGTGCACAGGGAGGTACAGGCAGTGTACAGGGAGGTACAGGCAGTGTACAGGGAGGTACAGGCAGTGTATAGGGAGGAACAATTAGGTACAGGGAGTGTAACAGCGATGTACAGGGAGTATACAGGGAGATATCTACAGGAGTGACATACAGGAATACACTGTGACGTACAGGAACACATTGTGACATACAGGAACACACTGTGACGTGCAGGAACACACAGATGATGTACAGGGACATACTGTGACATACAGGGACATAGTGTGACGTACATGTAACTGAATTACTGAATATCATTTATTTCATTGATAAGTGTATTTATGCACCTAGCAACATGACTCATTGTGCAAGAGTAAGGAACCCATTCCTATTCTTTGTGACTTGTATTTGGCAAGAACATTGTGTTTCACATGCAAGTCAAATCTTGGCAACAGAACCAAAAGACAGAACCCTTTTTCTTTATAATGCTATAACTCTTTGTTTATTCCTGCAAATATGCTAGTATTCTACCTGTGGCTCTCTGACTCCCATTTTAAAGTAAATGTCTCTGGGTCAAACCCGTCCCTCTCTTACTGGGTAGGTACTGTTCCTCATAGTACAATGTACTTATCATACTACTCTGTGTATAGCTATATAGTTCCCCCATGCACATGAAATTTGTGGATTTGTCACCCAAATCTTTCTTCTACTAAATGAATTCTCAAAATTTAAAAAATAATAGTAGCTAGGCCCACCCCTTACACCATAAGCCTGCTGTGCTTCTGTCAGGGTCAGGGGAGAATGTAATATATCAATTGAAAGGTCATGTACTCCCCCCTGGTGGACCCAGGGGGAACTAAATCCTTATGTACAGTATGAGCCATGCCTATAGGCAGGGTGCTAGAGTACATACTTAAACAGCAACAATTTTCTTTTCAAGGCTAAATGGTGGTTTTACATGAACAACTTGGGTTCACTGGGGGACTAATTTGACTGCACCAATATCATATCACACCACAGAATAATATGAACAACGTACAAAAAGATCCTATTGAGTATATATGCCGTGTTACTAAGTGAATTGCCCTAAGCTATCAGGGCAGATAAGACATTAACTTAAGATTACATTGTAGTGTATAGAATCACGTAAGAAAATTAACACCGTTAGTGTGTATATGACACAAAGTTCTTATATATGTATACATCTCTATGTGTGGAGTAAATAGTCTCTTCACTTTCAGAAATCTGGGATGTGGAATCAGGACTTTCTTGTCCCATCTTAAAAGGGTTATGTTATTTCTGTTATTTGAACTCATCTTTTATTCTGCCTTTTTTATTTCTTGTTTAACCCTGGTATATATACCTTTTTTTTGGCTGATAGGACATCATTCGCCTAGTTCCATATTTTCAAATATATATCCATACCTGCAAACACCTCAGTTTTTTTTGTGTTTTTTTTTTTGTTTTTCTTGGGTTGTTTTTTTCAAAGATCCATCTGGGTCAATCTTGCAATTCGTCCAGATCCTTTATGTTATTGAAACCTGGTACATGTAAATGCTTTGCCACTGTCCGAAATACCTACTCTTAACTGTGATAGAACATGATCTGCTAATTCCATAATATGCGTAAGGTTGTGCATCAAACATGGCATCAACTTTTACAGTACCCACTGGACACAGAATATTGAATCAATGTTGAAAATTAATTGGTCAGCCATCTTTCAAAATTGTTCAACGTTTATGGCTGGGCTTTGAAAAATCTTGAAAAATTGTGTGCCTTATTTTGCTTGTCTAACCAAGCAATGGATTGTATTAGTTTCAAGACATGGAAGGCACAGTCTTGTCATTTGATAGTCAATGGTATATCTGCAATGGTCTGGTTAAGTTGGCCTATGTTGAAAGTGGCCTATAATAAATGTATATAATTGAATATTGATCTATTTTTATATATCATGTAAATAAACTCTTAAGTAACAACCATAGGTGTCCTTGTTTTTTGGTGGGTTTTTTTGTTAGGTTTCCTGAGGGTAAGGGAGATGGGGTTGCAGTCAAGATTCAGTCGCTTTTGATAAAATTTTGAGAACTTTATCATGGGGGGGATACTGAGTGAAATGTCATTTCCAAAAACGTTATACACATAGACCATCATCTCTCATTTACAAGGGGGGAAAGGTGAATAATGTATCTAGTACATGTACTTGTGAAATTAGGTTATCCCTCAGGAACCTTCGGCGTTTCCGAGAATCCATGAGAGGAGATATCCGGGTCACATGATCAGTTCGGATTCCCGAGGTCATAGCGCCTGTTAGAACGTCGGTGAGAGACTTCAGTCTATTAGAGCTGTAAGTATAAAGTTTGATAGTTCTGTGAGCTGGTTGACAGCCCATAGTCTTTTTGTTGTATAGATTGCTTGGGCAGTTCTTTGTTTGCCCTTTCTGCTCGAATAATTGTGTTTGGAGCAGTTTTCAATGACTGGGCCGATCCTCCTCCAAGGTAACCATCTTGTTTTTCACAGTCGTCAACATTTCATTTGATTTACACCCCCCGGTGTTAATAGAGTGGATTTTTGCCCAATTCTAGGGTAAATACCAGCTTTTCCCATCCCCCGGTGGGCGTTGCTGGCTTTTGGCGAGTTATTTTGTTTCATTTCACCACTAAGTGTGAGTTTTCCCAACCGGTACGCTGAACGATCAGCAGAAAACTTTCCGCTGGTGCCCAGAATTTTGGGCATGATAGGCGGAGACAAGCACGCGCCTGGTACGTGGACCAGACGGTGTTATATGCTTTTGCCGCTGGTTTCCAGCATTTGGACTGGATAGGCGGAGACTAGCACGGGCCCGGTAATGGACCGGACGGTGTTGTATGATTTCGCCACTGGTTTCAAGCAGTTTCTCTGTTCCGACGGATATCAGCACCCGCTTGGTACGTGGACCGATTGACCATAAAGTGACAAACTGAAGGCAGTTGTTGTGGTTTAGCGATCGGCATTACTGGACCTGTTCACTTGATGTTGGTTACAGTTAAGGTTAGTTACTTCTAACTATTAACTTGAATTGTGATTCTTATTTTAACACTGTAGTGTTTAACTTTTAGTGACTCAGGGTCCTGTTTCTTACAGATTCACCATGAGTGATCAGAAGGAAAACAAGGGCAAGAAAGGTCCAATTACTAGGAAGAAACACACTCTAAGTGAGGATGGATCTGACATTCAGATGCATGACTCCAATGAGTCCATTGGCACGTCAGGGGCTGGTTATGCAGGTACTTCAGGTACTACGACTATGTCTCCCATTGCGGGTACTTCAGGTACTTCGACCCAATCTACTGCAGGGAATTCTGGTGCTCAAGGCTTTGACCTCCAATGCCAATGTGGACACATCGGCAATGATGGGCCAATTCTTGGGAAGTCTACTGATGCAAGCTGTGAAGCAAACACCCACTGACCTCTCGAAAGAGGAGGTTAAGGAGGAACCTAAACCTTCCATTAAACTTTACAACCTCATGAAAGAGTGTGTGGAGCAGGAACAAGAGAAAGGGAAGAAAGGAAAGGATATCAGACCCTTCGTGGCCAAGTCTCTAAACTCAATGTTCAAGGAGAAGAGGACCAGGTCTAACCTGGAAACGATGCATAGCAAGTACCCACAGCCAGAGAAGGCTGGCCAATTGGTTGTACCAGAGTTAGAACCAGTGCTTAAGGTTCTAATTAATAAAAGCAAGAACTCGAGTTTCTCAAACGTAAGGAAGCATTGAAGAAGTTGCAAGTGCACCTGGTAAAGGCCATGCTGGCTTTTGTGCAGATCATGGATCTGTGGATCTCGCGAGGTGATAAAGACAGTCAGTTGGATGAACTGAGTGAGGCTTTTAATGACTGTATGAAGTTGATTATAAGTACAATCAAAGCCATCACTGCTCTTAGAATGGAGGCGCTCAAGCCCATGGTAGTTACTAAATATGGAGAGCACTTTCTCAAGGATGGTGGAGATGATCCGCAGTTCTTATTCTGAGGTAATCTTGAGGAGGCAATCAAAACTGTGGATTCTGCACACAAGATGGCTGAAAAACTTGAGAAACCAGCACAGCAACATGCAGCACCAGGGAAAGCTAAGAGTAGCGTCAAGCAAGGCCAGCAACAGCAGCGCATGCGGAGGTTTCCCCAGCAGAGGCAGCAGCATCAGCCCAGGGGTTTCAACCCTTTAGCCGGTATGAGGTTTCCGTTCATGATTCTCCAGTTGGGTCACAATGTGGCTAAAGGATGAATGGACCAAGGCCCAGGGCACCAGCACCAGTAGCGGCAGGTAGTGCAGTGAAAGCGAAGCAAACCTTGGGTTTTCAGAAGTAGGGTCCTTAGCAGAGCAGGTAAGTCCCCTACAGTTCAATCATTCTGCTCACAATTTTATTGCTGGTAGTATTGCTAGATATGTAGACTGCTGGTCCATGATAACTAGTGACCCTTGGTTCCTGGACATGGTTAAGGGGGTGAAGATACCTTTTGAGGAGTTGGAACCAACTAAACATACGGTGCCTTTCCCTTATGATCTGGGATCAGAGAAAGAGGAGCATGCTGACAATGAGATTACCAAGTTGCTATACAAAAGGTGTCATATTTCCCTTGGAACCAGTTCAAGGTCAATTCATTTCTAATGCGTTTGTAAGGCCCAAACCCAATGGCGAGTACAGACTAATTCTGAATTTGTCAAAAATGAATGAGAGTGTATAGAGTATACACATTTCAAAATGACAAGTTTAAATACTGCTGTTGAAATGATGAGGCCTGGCTGCTTTATGGCATCCATTGACCTCAAGGATGCTTACTATTCTGTTTTGGTGTCAAAAGAGGATAGGAAGTTTCTGAGATTCTACTGGAAAGGAATCTTGTATGAGTTCCATGCCATGCCCAATAGTTTGGCCTGTGCCCCTAGAAATTTTACAAAAATTCTGAATCCAGTCTTCTCCAACCTGAGAGAGGGAGGTCACAAGTGTTTTCAATACATTGATGACTCCTTTATCTTGGGCGATACAGCAGAACAGTGTAGAGTTACTACTGACAGGCTTAGATTCTCTAGGTTTTGTGGTGCATCCTGATAAATCAGTGTTCACGCCTACACAAGAAATTGTGTTCTTGGGGTTCCTGTTGAGCTCACAGACTATGACGGTGAGACCCACACAGGACAAGATAGAAGATGTGTGGAACTTGGCTAACGGTCCCAAGCCTTATACAATAAGAGATATTGCTGGTATTCTTGGTCTGATGACGGCCTATTCTGCAGGCGTGAAGTATGGGCCAGCACACATCAAGGGTCTTAAGAGAGAAAATAACCTAGCTCTGGAACAAAATAAAGGGAATTTTGATGCAGAGATGATTGTGGGTTCACATGGTATGGATGACATCAACTGTTGGTTAGAAAACCTTCCGACTGCTTCCAAAAAAATTAGAAATGAGGGTGCTGATTTTGAAATCATCACCGATGCTTCAGGCACTGGGTGAGGAGCTCACAGGAGTGAGACAACCACCAAAGGTATTTGAAGGAGGAGGAAGTGAATTTTCACAGTAACATTCATGAGTTGATGGCAATCCAATTAGGATTACAAGCATTAGTACCAGAACATGGGGTCAATGTCAAAATTCGTACTTATAACACCACTGCTTTGGCGTATATAAGAAAAATGGATGGAATCAAATCTGTTGAATGCAACAAGTTGGCAAAGCAAATCTGGGACTGGTGTGCCGAGAGGGATATGTGGTTGACCATCAACCACATACTAGGCAAGGAAAATGTGTTAGCAGATTACCTGTCAAGACACTTTTCAGCAGATCTGGAATGGGAATTGAGTCCAAACATTTTCAAGAAGGTTTGCAAAATTTTTGGCATACCAAAAGTGGATTTGTTTGCCTCTCGTGCTAATGCTAAATTGCCACATTTTATGTCTTGGGGGCCACAACCTGGCGCCTGGGACAAAGATGCCTTGTCAATCTCATGGAAGGGAAAATACATGTATAGTTTTCCTCCTTTCAGTCTGCTGGGACCCATAATTCAAAGGATCATGCTGGAGAGGGTACATGCGATTCTGGTTCCCCCCGATTGGCCGGGTCAACCATGGTACGGCGGGCTCCAATGCACCAATTGGAGAAGACTTTGCTTCAGGAGAGACTGAGGAAACTTGTGTCATCCAGGAAAGCCCGCGAACAAGCTAAGGCTACAAAGTACCAAAGTTCCTTTTAAAGAAGAAACTGGTAAAAAAAGGATTTGACAGTCCTACTATCCAGCTGGCAGTTAATGCAAGGAGACCTGCCACTAGGAAGTCATATACGACTTATCTTAAAGACTGGTGCGTTTTCCGTATGGAAAGGGGCATTCCAGTGCTCCAGCCTACTATCCAGCAAGTGTGGTAAAAGTTACCAGGCCCTCAACGCAGCCAGATGTGCTCTCTCTGTGGTTTGTAATTATGTCAATGGCAAACCGGTGGGACAACATCAGGTAGTCAAACTGTTGATCAAAGGAGCGTATGAGATGAATCCACCGGGTCCCCACTACCACACCTTTTGGGGCGTCCGTAAGGTACTTGACGTTATTCAGCAGTGGGACAATGCTACAGTCTCACTTAAGAAACTCTCAATGAAGGTGAGTGTCTTACTCCTTCTCCTGACATCCCAGAAGGGACAGACCATAGTAAATCTGTCAATCAAAAACATGTCTGTTAAGGACAAAGCAGTGTTCCGCATGACAAAACTAGTGAAGAACAACCGGCAAGGTGATCCATTGAACACACTGGTACTTCGGAAATTTGACGAAACCCCTAGGGTGTGCGTGGTACGTTGCCTGGAACAGTACTTTGAAATAACAAGGGTGATTCGATCTGAAGAGTCGCAGTTGCTTATTAGTTATGTACAACCACATCTACCAATAGGTCGGGACACTCTATCAAGATGGGTATTAGGGGTGCTAGTGTTAGCAGGGATAGACATGCAGCAGTACAAGCTGCAGTCCACCCAAGGAGCCTCAGCTTCCGGGCTCCTTAGGGTGGGGGCAACTTGAACCTGTTAATGAAATGGGCTGGGTGGTGCCAGTCCGTTTCATTCGCATGGTTCTATCACAAACCGATAGAAGACATTGTCGGGGTTAATGCCATTCTGGCTTAAACTGAAGTTGCCTTTTGGTAAGGCTTGAACGTTGACTTTTGCGCGTATTTGAATAATCTTAGAATTGGTACGGTTATTTACATCTTAAGATGCCATATATGTTTTTTGTAATTCAAGTTACATTTATTCGATAGACAAACTATTGGCTTATGTGGGTATATATATCATCCACATTAATTGTAAGCTGGGCATCACCACTTTAATATTGTCTCAGACAATATAAGTTGATTGTAAATACATTGTGGTGTATTCTGTTCAGGGAAGTCAATTGCTTTGAAACTCTCGTGGATTCTCAGAAACGCAGAAGGTTTCCGAGGGATAATTTTAAGATTACCTGTAAGTTGAGGTATAATCAGGATTATACCAAGGGAACCTGGCGGTTCAGGCAATACACGCCCTACCGCTCCCTCCCTCGGTTAATCATGATGTCTCAGATTAATTAATAAGGGGGGGTTTTATTGGAATTTACCCCAGTAAGGTTAGGTATTAGTTAGTTGACCCCACTTCACAGGCTCTTAAAGACTGATCATGTGACCCGGATATCTCCTCTCATGTGATGGCTACATAACCATTACAATTTAGACTGTCTGTAAGCCCTAAAATTCAGTGCTGATTAGTAACTCATTAAGTGGGGTTGTGCCCACTGGGTGGTGTTGCTGGACTCACTCTGAAGGTAGAATCCAGCAAAGTGTGATCCTATGTATTGGGATACTCTGGCAGTGCATTACACCATTGGTAAGAAAGACTCCTGCAATGTTGGAGCCTGTTCAGGTAGGATCCAGCATTGCCTGACCCTCTTCATAGAGATACTTAGGCAATGTCCTATTCTCTTCTATTATGTTACTCCAGTTGACCCTGAGCCTGTCTCTAAAGAGACTCCTGCACTATGAGAGTAGGACAGTAGAGAGGGTACAGCTAGGCCATAAACAACCTAGAGTAGAGTGTTAGGTATTGCTGGAGTATGCCTACAGGCTCACCCTGAGTATCAAAATATACTCATTTTGGCGACATTTGCCTGAGGCTAACATCAAGCTCACGGTGAGTATCAATATTTTCTCTGTGTAGGTAAATTGAATTGCGAGAGGTTTTTGTAATCTTCTTATTTGATCATGAAGACTAGAGCATAACCAATGTATATGTTGTGGATGGTAAAATAAAAGAAGGCATTTGCTAACTCAGCATGTTGCATACAAGCTGTTAGATTTGTCCTATAGCAATGGGTTTCTTCGTGGAAAGTGTAGCTTATACAATAGTATTTCCCACTACAGCTATTCTTTCTCCCAAATTCTGTATTTCAATCCCCTTATTTCAAAGCATTTTTATTATCAACAAGATGAGAGATGACAATGGAAAGATCAGACATAAGAAGATAATGGTTTTCTATAATCTTTAACACATTATTGACTGAAATCATTTCATTGGATGATTATATATGCTTACACGGTAAGTTTATCCATGATATCTAATAATTTTGAAAGAAAACCGTACCCTATTTTCATGATAGCCTTTTTTGGTAGCCTTCATATCAAATGAAACGACAAGTGATAGTGAAATGGGTAACATTATAAAGGAAAGCAGCAGACATATCTAATGCATTTGATGACGTCGGAATTGGGCATCCCAGTAGTGCTTGCACAGTTGCTAGACTACAATAAGATGCTGTTTGTAGTATTTCTTATCTATCAACTCAAAGCTATCAAAAGCACCCCCGATGCTCTGGCCATTAATGTTCCTAGAACTGGAGGAAAATGAGGAGATAGTCATAGTTGCCACTAAAAATAAAGTTTGTGAAAGTCGTTGTTCGCTATTAAAAGATATATGTATGGATAGGGGTATGTATTTAGAACATATGGCATAAAATCTGAGTTCTTATTTGCGGAACTACTTCTAACAGTTTCACATTTAAAAATCGATTAAGATGGCAAATGCAAACAATGATATATCTATGGGGAGTGAAACTGGAGGGTTACATAACACCCATCAATGTACCATAGATTGGACCCGCCCATAAACCACGGCTTGCCTGATTCAGTTCACTCAAGAAGTGTAAGTGTGGGTAAGAACCTTTTGGAGTTTCAAGCAAGGTACTTTGCTGTTCACCTCTTTCCTTGAGGTCGAATCCCACATGGCGATTTAGGGCTAGGAGATCTCTGTGATTTTGTCCTTTCTGTTCTAGGGGCCTTCCTAGAACGCAAGGATTGTTTACTTTGTCCTGAATCCAACAGTCAGTTTAGACTGATCCTTGTGATCTAGGAGCTTAGGAAGGCCCCTAGAATGCAAAGGACAAAATCGCAGAGCCCTAAATCGCCATGTGGGATTCAACCTTTTGACAAATAGCACTGAATAACCCCACAGAAGGTTCATATACAATATCATGGTGGTATTAATATTGCGCTATTCTAATTAAGACACATTCTGCAACACCCTCCATACAAAATAATGCAGTACTTGAAGCAACTGTCTTAATTGTGACGTTTTAAGTTGCTTCAGGTAAGCCTACCACCTTCCTTTATAACGATACATATTTCGATAACACGATCAGAATCTATCTAATTTGATACAAAAGCTACAACAATATGCTAGCATGAATAGGGGGCACTGCAAATGTAGCATGAACATATGATTACTTCTTTTCGATAATTCATTTTCTATTTGTAAGAGAAGATCCTAAACACAATTCTAAACATATTCTTGCAACATTTTTGTAATCACATTAATTTCCTAAACATGTTTCGCCAAACAGTGTGCTTAGCTCAAGTGTTTAGAAATCTAGGTGTTTAGGTTCAAAATTTGTGTTTAGATATGAATGAAATTTTGCATTTAGATGTTTAAGAAATTTTTGTGTTTAGATGTCGATGTGATTTGGTGGGAAGTAAGGGTTTGCAGACATTGTATCCATTAAAAAAAAATAAAGGAATATCTTTTGTTTGTTTTCTCTTTTACTGGAGGACATCAGCATGTATTTACACTGCAAAGTCTCGAAAGATGTCAGCCACAGGTATATACATATATGTACACACTGCATTAGAATAGGAGACTTGAAGAAGTACAACAGGTTGGCAAGAAGGACATTGCTTTATACTTTACAAAATAACATGACATAGGTGTAAGTCATGGAGCTCATTGATTATTCTATGGTAATGATGGTGGTGTAAGTTGAATTTAGTTGATTTTCTATTGTTGTGTCTATTTTCATAACATTTAATGAAATGACACTATGATGAACAAGGCGTTTGGGGATATTTGTCACAACAATTGATTATAACTGTGTGCAGATAGTCCATTTAGAGGTAGTGCTGCTACCTGGTGTGGAATTGACATCCAAGTATCTAAACATATTGATGTTTGAATCTAAACACCTAATATTCAACTCTAAATGTCTGAACATGTTTAGCAAAAATGTTTATGTATTTAGAATAAAAGTGTTATTTTCCTAAATGTGTAGTCGATGATACACCTAACTGACTTATATGTTTAGGTTTTAAATATGATTAGACCTAAACATGTTTAAAATCTAAACACCATTTTTGCAGTGTAGATAGGCACATCCTACATACAGGCATATCCTACTTTGATGTTATTCATTATTCATAGGGAGGAAGACTGATCGATCACCAGTATCATTGGATATCAATAGTGCGTGTGATAAATAGTAAGCGTACATGGGTCACTTTCCTAGCCCTATCTACAAAGTGGTCTCTGCCTATATATAATCTCTTCTGTCCTTTCTTTCATCTTTTATCCTATTGATGTTTGTAGATTTTGTCATCATCACTTAGGGTAGGTCCACATGCCCAGATCTCACGAAATGGCCATAAAAACAGTTTGATATTGAACAGCCACTAATGTCTGGGCAATCAGCATTGGTACAACAGTTGGTAATTTTTTATTCAGCACCAAAATTGGATTGTTATGGCCATTGTTATCTGTCATCTTAGCCTTTATGCACAATTTATTTATTTTAAGTTAAGAATATGCAGTGCTAGTAGATTGTGTCAATTCTTAATTGATTAACCCAGAAAGAGTTTTAAGAGATAGGGAAGGTCCCAAATCGCCGTATTTGTTTAAGTCCACTGAAAATGATAAAAGACATTATATACAAGAAGAAAATTTTGCTTCAAGCTCGTATATTTCTGTTAACTTTCAAACATTGGTATTGAAAGACATATATTGCATCAATGTGTAAAGTAGAGACGCTGCAGGATATTATCTGTATGTCCTATGACAAAATATCTTACATAAGGGTGCATGGAATTTAGTATGGATAATGGACAGTTGAAGAGGTTAATGAGTTGGGGCAGAAAGTAGGACATGCCATGAAAATATTTTTCACTGTCTGGAGACGTATTGCCGAATATTTTATTTATGGGCAAAGTGTGATGATGGATCATGGGACTAGAATCAATACTGCAATCAGCCCTTCCAACTGTCAGACTCCTCTAGAATATCACTTTTCATTCCCCTAAAAGGGACCCCATTGGAACACTTCTGGACAAGTCAATATATCCCCTTAAAGCTTGTTGTTGGACAGCAATATCCTCTGCAAATATCCACTACTTGGTCACTGACTGTCATAAAAGGGACCACTTCAGGAGCTTTTGCTGAGTTACTGCCGGGACAGCGTTAAGATAACCAGCAAGCCCAGAGGAGCTTCATGACACAAATGCACTATATTCCAACAGCAAGAGAGGAAAATTGGATTTAAAGGTGGTAATTATTACTTAGACTTTGCACTCTTTGGAAGTAGAGATAACATAACTATTTTAAAACATCATGTCAACATATTTGATTATTGTTCTCCTGATATCTCATTTCCCAATGTGCATTTCTGCCTATGCATCAATGGAAGCAGAAATATTGGGGAAGATCTCATCACATTAACATTTCAATTCAACTCATGGCCATAGAAGATGTTAATGCACGACAAGGGACAATATTGACCTCACTCAATCTTGCCCTCACTTGGTCAGATGAGATCCTTTCTCATTTCATACCCACACACCTTGCAAATACTGCTTGAGGATGATCAAGTTTTATTTGGGCTCCTCCAGTTGATATTTCAGAAACTGGCTTTACTTCTATGAAGATTCTTCAATGAGAACATTTAATTAAAATAAAGACATATATATCTGTTTCATGAAGTCTCATATGTACAAAACAGGATGCCATATTTATATCACTTACTATCCATTTGATGTTCAAGAATGTAACATAACAATTCAGAGTGCAGGATATATGATTGATAAAATGAAGCTCCACTCAGAGAATGCATGCTGCTGCATGAGTCCATGTGGAGAGTGGAGAATACTTGACGTAAAGCTAACCCCTGAAGAAGTTCAAGTACAATATCTAAACCTATCCACAGTTGTCTTGCAATTGAGAATTGTTCGACAACCGGTGTAATACATCGTAAATATTCTACTTCCATCATACCTACTCTCCCTCTTCATTCCAATGCAGTTTATACATCCACCAAACTGTGGGGAGAGAATGTCAGTGGGAATGAGCATTCTGGTAGCCTCAAATGTGTTTCAGCTGTTGGTGGCTGGAAATGTACCAAGAACATCAGGTGATGTTCCACTGGTAACAAAATAACTAATTTTAATGATGATTTTTGACACCCTATCTGTCACGGCATCTATTGTTGTGATAAGCCTCAAGCAGTGCCTAGTTCACTGCTCTTTGCTCTGCTATTGTAAGTCTTATATTTCTGCAAATAGATGCAGACCCTCCAAATTCAGAGGATAAAGGCCGATGTCATTGATATATCTACCAGAGCTAAAGACACTCCTATTGAGCAAAAGATGGCTGGCAAATTAGTCAGTGCAAAAGATGAAGACACTCCAGACAAAAGCCCTCAAGGAGAAGAGTAATCAAAGCCTGAATGTCAGGCAGAGTCACTGGAACAAAGTATGAAAGAGGATGAAGGGAAAATGGACCTTTAGGAGTTTTTGGATAAAACATTCTTCATATCTACCTTCATCTTGGTGGTGGCAGCACCAGTTCCTATTCTTATATACCTATATAGGGGATCTCATTCCTCATTAAATGTCAGTCAGCAACATTCTACATGCTGGAATTAATGTGGAGGAGGAAAACCCCCCTTTGATATGAACTAGAGAGAAATATTACAATTGTTGTCTCTGAAAAGAAAATGGGATGAGTCACAGTTATCCTGATAATGTTTTCAAGACATCCACTATAGCCATCAGGCCCAAACATCTTTATTTGGGACACATGTAGGAATTGATTGTGTTGCCAATGGTTTGTTTGGAGTTTTTAAATTCTATGGCAGTAGAGACGTAACTTAAAATCTGCATATTATCTTGCTATCGCTCTATACTGGCATGGTAATTAAGTTCCTGTATAGCTATTGATAAACTGATGTAGTTCATTATGGCATAACACAATAGAACACCCTCCCGGACAAATGGCTGCATATCAATTGGCTAAGGTGAGGACTTAAATCCGTTAACCCTATGTAGAAAATGAAAACAGAAGAAGTGCAGAGGTAATTTTTGTACATAAAATTTCTGGTGACCAGTCATTAGAACCTAAATAAAATGGACTTCATGCAAACACAGATATTGTGGACGTGTATTTCATACACTGAGCCAATTGATATTGCTGACGAGAGCCATTCACTGTTCCTCTCTGTCATTCTCTCTCTCCTCTCTACTTTCTCTTTCCACTTTCAATCTCACTTCTTTATTAAAATGATCTCTCTTTTAATGTTCATAATATTGAGAAATGAATTGTTGAACAAGTGGCTTAGATAAAAAGTCTATTCCTATTAACTATTCTTTTTCGGTACCAGCAGTTCACTCGAATCACTGGGGAATCATCATGTAATCTTGCACCCATTATATCTGAACTTACCATCATATCATATAGTAGAGTATTCAACAGTTTGAGTTTATCAAGTACAATAAATGTATGATTTATATGTCACCTCTGGATCAGCCACGCCCTTCATCACCCAACTCTGTCCAGTCCATCACCAGGTGATGCTAATATTGACACACATAATGTCTATATATATATATATATATATATATATATATATATATATATATATATATATATATATGACGTTAGCTTACTTTGATTTCTGCCAGCTTAGTTTCAAATCTATATCAAGGGACGTCCCCAGTGGAGTTTTAATCTGATAGCACTTCATCCATTGTTCATACTGTGTGTTTGCTGGACCTCTGCGGGGTTGGACTAGATATAGACCGCGGGAAAGGTAGGTCTGCTATTTGGAGTGCCTATTCTAATGAAGAGATGCATTAACCCTGAACTGGTGAAATACTTTTTCACAAACCTTTTTACCCAAACCTAATTAAGCATGTTTGCAAACGTAAAACATCCATCATGTCAGCCTAGATTTACCTGGAGGGTTGATCAAATCCAGAATACACTGTTAATAGTAGCCAGGGTAATTTTACAGCAGATTTTGCTGCCAACTCTGGTTCCAGTATCCTTTGCTGTAAATCTGCAGGAGTTGGGTCACTGTAATTTTACATTACAATCTACAGTAATTATACATTAACAACCACTATTGTCATGCAATAAGATCATTCATATCTACAGAAACATATGCTGTAAATTAACAGCAAATATGTTGTAAACTATTTTCTGTAAATTAACAGCAAGTTCTGCTGTAAATGATCAGCAAACTATACTGTAAATTTACAGAAACCTTTGCTGGCAACTGAGGTTCCAACTATTGCTTTTGTATTTGTGGCTGAGGAATTTTCATGACATCTTAAGACATGATACTGTCCTTACAGGGTTAACCAAATAGAGGACCATGAGGTACCACCTTCTCCTCTTATCTGCAATCCTCCTCTTGGTTGTCAGCATTGAAGGTATGCACTCCCCTATCAGTTACATTCATCATTATATAACCTCATAACTTCAATTACAACTGCTATACAAATTGTTTCAAACTGCTGTTTGACCTTGGAACTATATACCCAGGGAGCAAGAAGCCAAATATGGATGATGCAGGTGTTGGCAATGTTACAACAGGTTGCTGTGAATTTCTCAATAACTATAACCAACATCATTAAACTTGGTCATCCTTGTGGGATATCAACTCAGAATGTATATGACAGAAGTTGTTCAAGAATTCTAAGGGTCCATAATCATGTAAGCATCTAATCCACTTAAAAGGACACTTCTAGATTATTTTTGGTAGAGCTAACTGCCCTTGGCAACCTGGGTGAAATGGTTTGATTGCAGTCTTTACTGATGAATTTGGTGTTATTGCATGCCTTAAGGAGGTAAGCTGGTAAGTAATATACATCATATATTATATATATATATTGCCTATAGGAATTCAGCTTCTTTCTACTATACCCCTGGACCACTCAATGATTGTTGATATGATTCACTCCTTATGGAGAGGCTGGTGTGGGTAGCCCTTGGTTTTATTCTAATCATAGACATTTGATTCACTATTTATGGTTTCACGGGACAGGACAGGCTTAAAACAACATGATGCATAGGCCTAGAGGTTTACGGTTGAGAACCAAACGTGCCTATATCTAAGGTAGATCTACAGCACAGGCAGTCTATCTACTCTGTCAGGAACTATATGAGGCAAGGAATAGGGGTGAGTTGGCAGTGGTTGTCTTCCTCGATCTGAGGAAGGCTTTTGACACTGTTAGCCACCCCCTCCTACTTAGAAAGTTACAAGATATTGGTTTTTCACCCCCCGTGTGGTTGAGTGGTTTAGGTCCTACCTATTGGACAGGCACCAAACCACTACAGCCAATGGAGTTACTTCTGAAGAGTTAGAAATTAGATGTGGTGTCCCTTAAGGGTCTGTTCTTGGACCCCTTCTATTTAATATTTATATAAATCAGTTACCCAAAGTCTTGTCCAACTGCAAATACTCAATGTACACCAATGATCTGGCTATTTTTCTGAGTGGAACTAAATATGAAAACTCTGATGCAGGCAGATTTGGACCGTGTTTTTGAGTGGTGTTGTAGACATATACTCACTGTGAACAGTGAAAAAACAAAAGCCCTATGGGTGTATTCAGATTGAGTCCAGCCTGATCTCACTAAATCAACCCTGCATCTCTGCAACGATGAACTAGAAGTGGTCTTAGTCTTTAACTATCTTGGTGTCTTAATTGATCGCCACTTGAGTTTTAAACAATACTGCACTAGGGTAAAAGATTCTGTACTCTTGAGAAAGTATCAGTTACAGCAAATACGAAAAATCATTGATGAAAAACTGGCAATTCAGTTATACAAACAAATGTCCCCATATTTGAATATGGGGATATAATCATTGATGGTGGCCCAGACAAGTCTGTAGGAGCTCTCCAGAGAACACAAATCTGTCTGGGAGTAAAACATCCCACGGATATGTCACGCAATGACCTACATATAAATGCTGGATGTAAATGGCTTATAGCCAGAAGGAATAAGAGTATTCTTAGCCTAGTATATACTTTGACCCAAGACCCAAATAATGTACTTGAACCCAGAAGGGTACTAGAAGTAATAGCAAAGTGATATTGAAGTTTCCCATTTCTTAGTATGTACAAAAAGAGTCCTCTATGGAGAGGTCTAGAGTTATGGGATCTATTATCATGTGAACAACAGCACATCAATGAAAAATCTGACTTTATATCAGCAGTGATGTGATTTCATGTCAAGCTGTGTCGTGTAACTCAGCGAATACATATCCATGATTATAAAGCTGTTAATGTACCAATCTTATAATGAAATGACCTTTTGCTTTGTAATATTATGGCCTTTTTTGTGTATCCTCTTCTTTGACTTACTTGTAAATCATCATGTATGAACGTTTGTCAAATAAATAATTCAATTCATATATTATATAGCAAAGCCTACAGAAATCGATTCCCAACAGGCCCGACAATGAATCCCGTTCTCCATGGCTCCACTCTACAATATGACATCATCAAATCAGCCTCAGACCCCTCATAAAAATGTGATAATTATTTTGAATATTTCCTTGACAATAACATGAAATAAATACCTAGAGATCCACTCTTATCTGTCCAAGCTCATAATTTCTTCACTCGTAGGAGGCAAGATGGTACTAAACTTGCCTGTTCCCTGTGACGAAAGTGGCCGTTCGGACAGATTATTGTGGACCTCTCTCTTTGTTCTTCACGAGTTGAGTCATTGCCTGCTGAGGCTACCGGAAATGCAGTCCAGTACCTGAGTTGCAAAGAGGGAGTATAACAGCTACCTAACCTAAAAGGTGGAAGTGATTTCCAGTATACTCCATTAAGCGAATCCTTTTTTCATATCCTGTTTTCAAGTCAGTATATGTAATCTGAATAGATAAAAAGATACATAGACTGAGATCATCTACTGCACCCCAATGTCACACTAGGTCACACCCAGTCGGGCCTCCCTAGCCCACTTAAAAGGGTCTATTTCTCCTCTTTCCTATCCCCTCGAGATGTGTGTGGTGCACATATGCGCGGGCACCGACACATTCCCCTGTGAAATTGTGTAATGTGGCTCTCGCCATGAATATGACCTTAGCTGTCGAAATGGCGTTAAACAATTATTACTCACTTACTCTCACTACACCTAACTAAAGAGCCCTGTAAATCAATAATGGAATAAAACGCAGTTTTCTATTATCTTTTCCTATTATGTGTCATCTAGATATTTTCAGTTATTCCATTCACTGTGAAAACACTTTTTGTCTACTAGAGAGCCGTCATGTGAAAAAACGTTGTTTTGACCATTATATTTGTTTATCATACATACACGAGTGCAGTCTAGTATCCAATTTCAGAGTCAAACCTAGATCAATACACTGCATACAGTCAGCTTCAATCTGACAGATGTGTTTACTTGAGGCGGTCTATGTGTCCAAGTGGGTGGGTGGTCTATAACTGGCATCGATTTAAGGTCAGATGCTGCAGGTCGGATGCTTCTAGATGAATAATAGATTCTTTTTTTTTCATTGGAATGATAGAGAGTAAAGTTTTGAGGGAGAATGGGGTGATAATGAATAGGGAAAAAGTTGGGGGGGGGTGGATAAGGGTACGGCACATAAGGTATACATGTTTAATTGTGAAGCTTCAGTGGTTAACATTTGTGTACTTTAAACAAGAATGATTAGGCCTATTCAAAGCAAGGGTGGATCCGAACGAGCTCCATAGTGCTTAAAGGAAAATACAAGTCTGTTTTTATGAGGACTTCATTTTGGTAGTATTTTCATTGAATAAAAGGTATCATACTTTCTAGCAAAACTCCTGCCCTTACAATAGCAGATTTGCTAGACAGTCTGACTGAATCCTTTTATTCAATGAAAATACTATAAAAGATATCATCATAAAAATGGGCTTGTCTCCTTCTTTAATACACCTTGCAATTTAGAATTGTATATTGGCCATTGAGGCACAGCATAATGCTTCCTCTATAGGGAACTAGACAAACCTGGCTCTCTTCTGGGATATGTGGTATCGTAAAACCCAGAATTTCATAAGCCACACCCACCTATAAACCACATCCATTACTACATTGAATAAGCTATAAGCTGCACCTTGGGCCTAAATGACACTGCCATTCCTTAAACATATATATAATATCATAAAACCCTGTTGATAACCCGACTCTGAGCTCCTTATTCTATAAGCCACAACCCAGTAAAACCCTAGATGTATATCTCTTTCCTACCAATTGGTCTGGATTACGATTTTGTGCTTGGTGTATGGTAAATATACATTCAGACAGTATAACCCTAAAATCCATTTTCCCGACATGTGGATGATTAGGTAAGGATGCATCGCATATACATATTTACCTAATCATTCACAAGTAGTAAAATATGGATTTCAAGATTATACTGTCTACACACCGAGTACATCAAGAGCTTTTTTTTTATTGTTAATAAATCTTTCGTTCATTTTCATGGTATCTGTCAGAGTTATGCCTCATTTACAATATTACAATCCATAGGCAGATATCAGTATTTAGTACAAAAGATAGATGAATGAATTTGAAAAGACCATAAGCCCAAAACAGTCAATTTAAAATGTAATATATTCGTGAAGATAGCCAAAAGGACTGGGTATATAGGGTAACCTTTTGATTGCAGGACACTGCCTAATCCTGGAACCGTTTTAGTGTACTAGTTTACTTACTAGCTGACTTACTATGATTGTATGTGTTGATGAGGTGTGGGGTATGAGACAGCCCAAGGGTATGAAAATGTGAAAGCTTCACAGATTTAATAAAAGACCATGTAGCATTGGTAGGGGGTTATTGGGGGTAATACTCTGCACAGGTGTTGGTTTATGGCTATGAATTGATTGGTCAGTTAATTGGGGGGAAGACTATGCAAAAAGACTTTAAACAAAAAGTGAATGGAGTCCTAGTCAGGCCCTGGCCAAACACAGGGTTTAGTCTTTAGTCTGGGAGGGGGAAGCAACCTGTGTTTCTTTATCTGCCCCTTAAAACTCTCAACTGATTTTGCATTTTGAATATCAGACGATATCCTTAGTGCCTCTGTATAGCGGGCTTCCTTTGTACTTTTGCTTCTTTCTACAATACAGAGGGAATTTTCTTTTCCTGACCCCTCTTGTTCTTATGTTGTCTGCCTGCCGTAGATCAAGCTTATTTGCTAGCTTAAACATGAAGGTGCCCATCTGTAGCTCCCTTCTCAGGTCCAGCTTCTCTATATTGCATCTATCATGCAGTTGAGATGTTCTGAAGCCTACATTATATTGTCTTGTGCAGATTCAGAGCGCCCTGTTTGTAAAACCTGCAGTTGATCAGTCCTGGTCTGCTTTCCACCATCTATCATAAAACTACGGTAGTCTAGGAAGGGCAGTATGGTTTGCTTGTAAACCAATAGTGCTGTCTCCTCTGTCATATATGTCTGGAGCTTAGCCAGCTTGAAATTGGCAAGTCATACCTTTTGCTCTGTGGCCTTTATAAAAGAGTCTAATTTCAGGTGACTGTCCAAGTGGACCCCTAGGTATTTATACTCATCTGGGGTTTTGAGAGTGGTATCTCCAATTTTTTTTGGCCCTTCTTACTGGGCCCTTTTCTCCAAACCGGATTGTCTGGGTCTTTTTTGCATTTATGGTCATTATTAGCACACCAGTCTACCAGTCTATCCATATCTGCTTGCAGCAGATTTCGTGCTTTAGTTGGGTCTTCATGTGCAACTGTCAAGACAATGTCATTGGCATACATGGTTATATCGGAAGTAGCGGGGGTGGTAACTATGTAATTTACAAAGAGGACAAAGAGCAGAGGCCCAAGGATGGAGCCCTGGGGGACTCCAAAGTGGACCTCTCTTTCCTCAGTTTTCACCCCATTTAAAAGGACTGCTTGTTTTCTATTTTGGAGATACCCAGCTATCCACGTTATTACCCAGGGTGGTAGACCTAACTTCAATAATTTGGCTACCAGCAAGGCGTGATGTATAGAATCGAACGCCTTGCTGAAATCGACAAAACAGGCACATGTGACTAAGGACTTGTCTCTGTTCAGGTAGAGGCTACTGGCTAGTTTGAACAGTACCTCGACCTTTGACAAAGCTGAATTGCTCTGATGTGATCAACCCCTTCTGCTCCGCCAAATTTGAGATATGACCATGCATAACTTTCTCTATGAATTTACCAGGGGTAGGAAGGATACTCACTGGCCTCCAGTTGGTCACCTCGGTGAGTGGGCCAGACTTGGGTATTGGCATTACTGCAGCTTTTGCCCAGGTGTCACGGAATATTCCTGAGTGGAAGCTATTGTTGAACATGTGACATAGCTGTGGGATGAGGTATAGAAAGGCATCTTTGAGCACTCTGGCTGATATGCCATCTAGGCCCGATGACTTGTTTATGTTTATACCTTTGACTTGTTTCAGCATATCGTCATAGTCAACTGTTGGTGTTCCTTCGTCCATCACTGCCCTTGGCAGGTCCAGGGTAGCTAATTGATCTCTAGGCCTAAGGGCTGTGGGAGGCATGCCATTGTTGGTTCTTCTTATATTTTCATACAGCCGTTCACCTACATGGGCATAATATGCATTGCAAAACTCACTCGCTTCTTTGCCTTCAAGTCTTTCCCCATCCTTGACAAAGGAGGTAGATGTAACCTTAGACTTGGGGGCAATGATATGGTTCAGCTGGTGCCAGAAGGCTTTAGTGTTGTTCTTAAGCCTTTCAAGGTTGTCTATGACCTGGTTAGCTTTGGCTTCTCGGCATATTCTGTTAAACTCCAGTCTCTTATCTTTAGCTTCATTGAAAATCTCTCTTACTCCTGATTCCCTGTATTCAGCAACTCAGTGCAATTCTACTATCCCAGTAGCTTAAAATCACTTTTTATTTTATAAGAAAATCATTATCATTTTTCAAATTTAAAATATGCTGAATATCCAAAATTTTAAATCAGCCAGACTTAATTCTGAGAAATATGCCTCCAAACGTCTTACCAATGTGTACTTGTATAGAAAGTCCAAATGCGTCTACGTCATTGTTTAGTCTGCATATATTCCCCAAACTATATAAGGCTTGTACCATTTTATAGAGAAAATATGTCGCTATATGTAAACACATAGGAGGGCCGACATGTGACTGATTTGGTAAGGATCCATGACATATCACATTAAAGAAGCTAGATATATTGCTGACTAAGCCAGTCCCTTTTCATTATCCCTAAATTAGTGGTAAGATGTTGGAATCATTTTATCATAAGGTCTTGACAAAATTAATTTCTATGCTTCAATTTGTTAGATCTGTTGATAATAATCTGTGTCAGTATTGTTAGAAAATCTGCTGGCAATTTCACTAGATTTATTTCTCAAAATATTGAATTTCATTGTCGATACTATGAACCTCTTATCTCGTTTTTGTCCCAGCCTTCAAGCTGTACCCTGATTTACCTAGAGCAAGGTAATAGCACCATGTGTCAGTACTGGGACAGCCCTAATGTTACTAAAAGTGGCGTGTCTATAGAGGAGATGAGGGTCATCCTACAAGAGCACAACAAATACCGTAAGAACAAATACCATGAGGCAGGTCAACCTCTGTCAGCCAATATGCAGAAAATGGTACGTAATATATAGAGTTATAAAGGAAAATATTCACTATTTCCAAAAGGCGCAGTAGTCCTTTCTGTCCTGTCTTTCAGTGCATTTTTTCTCCTTCACTTAGGCAAATCTCAAACAAAAGAAAGGAGAAGAAGTAGATCAAAGTTACCTTTCAGGTTAGCCGACCCTTCAGAGAAAAACAGGGACATTTACCCCTCAATTTTGACTAAATCTTGTCCACCACAACTCTAAAAAATGTGTTTTAACTAAAATATATTTTACCAAAACACTTTTTGGTAAAACACATTTTCAACATCTAAACACTTTTCCTTAAACACTTTACACTTTTCCTGCAAAAGTGTTTAGGTTAATAAAAGTGTTTTAATACTTGGATCCAATCCAACTCACCAGGTGGCAGGAGCCACCTATGATCGTACTATTGTAACATTCATATGGACATGAATGTCTGAATTTAAGTATAAATGATAATGATACACAGCATCCTGATAGAATGTAACATTGACACTTTATCTTAGAATGGGTTTGTAAAAGAAATATCTAAAAATTACCTTCTCCATACCTTGATTCCAATGTAACCCATTTTGTAACATTCAGGATTAATACATACATCCCAGTCCTAAACTCTCTGACTAGCCGGGAGGCGTGGCACAGTCGGTAGCGCATCCGCTCACAGGCCGTAAGGTCGTGGGTTCAGTTCCCGGCCCGGCTGGGGCACAGTGGTGGTTCCAAACGTTGCCGTAAGGTGTCGGTTGAATTCCTCCCTGCTCTGGCTAGGCTGTGCTGGAAAGTCTCTCGGCGGTCATGGCAGACAAATGACTTAAAACAGGCCTGTCCATCTCTCACTATGCCTATGTAGTGATGGATGTTAAAGAACCATTGCCTCGGTAAATGTGTAGGCCAAGCCTGGTTAGCACAGAACTGGATGATCAACATTTATCAACTTGCTATCAATGTAATTTCAATATTCTCTACCTGCAGAGAGACAGCAATATAGAGTAGGAAGGACTCACTAAACCTAAAGCTGGGACCATGGGTTTATAAGGAAAATGAAATAATAGCAAGGGCATTAATTTGCCTGAAGCTCATTTTAAACACTTTCTGAACCTAAACACTTTATTCTCAGAATCATTTAAACACTTTTTCATCTAAAACACATTTTAACCAAAACACTTTTGAATTTTTAAACACTTTTTGAAAAAGTGTTTTATGTTTATCTCTCATTTTTAATATGGAGCCCGTTATATCTTTCTTGCAGTACTGGGATAGTAGAATTGCACTGATAGCCCAGAAGTGGGCTAATACCTGTCCTTCAAAGCATGACACTAACGCTAACAGACGCGTCCCAGGTAAGCTCTCACATATAGATATGCAAATTGATGACAATTATTACAGAACAGAAAATGGTTAAGTTATATGGGAAAGAGGGCCATACATTTTCTTATTTCTAGGAGGAGTTGAATCCCGACAAGAGGCACACCACATTATTGCCACTTGTTTCCCAGCGATATGAGAATTCAAATGTCAATGAAAATTTCAATTCTCCCTCACACCAATTTTGTAGATATGGTATATATATATTATTATTACACGATTTCTGTGATTCTGAGTGCTTTTCCTTGATATTCCCATGCACATACTGAACAAGTAATCAATGGATAATCCATGACGAGTGTGTGTTAGTGAAGGCTAATGACACGAGGCCATAGGCCGAGTGTTATTAGTCTTTGCTAACACACACGAGTCATGAATTATCCATTGACTACTTATTTTATACCACGAAACCAATAAATAATCAATAGAATACCAATAAATTCAAGTTGAAAACAAAAATTATTCCCCCTCCCCGGGACTCGAAGCCAGCCATAGTGTGTGTACAGGTACATACACCTCCTTGCCCGGCAGCGGACAGCGACAGCGCCCATCTCGGCTAGCCTTGGCAGCGGCACACGGCGAAAAATAGTGTACATACACCTCGTCGCTCGGCAGCGGAGAGCTAAAGGTTTGAATGCGTCTCGCGGTTATGTTTGTGTATAATACACCTCCTCGCCCGGCAGCGGACAGCGACAGCACCCGTCTCGGCTTGGCTTTGTTTGAATGCGTCTCTCGGTTATGTTTGTGTATAATACACCTTGTCGCCCAGCAGCGGACAGCCACAGCGCCCGTCTTAGCTTGGCTTGCTTTGAATGCATCTCGAGGTTATGTTTGTGTATAATACAGCGCACACGGCGAAAAAAAGATGTGCCCGAACTGGGGCTCGATCCACGTACCTCTGAGCGCAATGCGCTAACCGCTAGGCCACCGCGTCTCCTCCTTTGAACATGTCTCGCGGTTATGTTTGTGTATAATACACCTCATCGCCCGGCAGCGGACAGCTACAGTGCACACGGCTTTGTATCATATCGAGACATGGTTCGAACCAAGCATTTCTCGTCAGTCCCTGTGGCGCACTGCATAGGGCGTTGGACTAACGACCTGAGATTGCAGGTTCGACCCCTACCATGGCAATGAAATATTCTGTTGGTTTTAACATGTAACATATGACATGTAAGGACATGAGAGGCATGCGGTTATCCATGGATAACCACACTGGGTGCTGGTTATAACCGCACGCCTTACAAAATTGATGTTACAGCCTACAGGGTGTGCAATATCGACAGATATGTGGATGGGAATAGCCACCAAAAAGCACTGAGCAACCCAGAAATCATGGTATAACTGTCGATATTGCATGGCATGATGCATGCATCATGACTTTTGTAAGGTGTGCGGTTATCCAAGGATAACAGGCACCTAGTGCAGTTATCCATGGATAACCTGCACACCTTACATGTCCTTACATGTCATATGTTACATGTTAAAGCCCACGAAATTTTCATGGCCAGGGTAGGAGTCGAACCTGCAGTCTCAGATCCCAAATCCAACTCCCTATGCATTGCACCACAGGGACTGACGAGAAGTGGTTGGCTAGAACCAGGTCTTGATATGATACAAAGCCCAGGGAGGCGACGACTGCGGGCTGTCTGCTACCATAACCGCAGGACGCATTCAAACAAAGCCAAGGTGAGAGGGGCGCTGAAGTGTAAGACGCGGTGGTCTAGTGGTAAGCCCATTGCGCTCCGCTGGTAGAGGTAGGCGGGACGAGTCCTGGTCCGGGCGCATCTTTTTCTCGCCGTGTGTCTGCCGGGGAGTGGGAACAATTTTTGTTTTCAACTTGAATTTATTGATTTTTTATTGATTATCTATTGATTATCGTGTAATAAAATAAGTAGTTAATGGATATGTCATGACTTGTGACTGTTATCCAACAATAACATGCAACAATGTTATTGTTGGAGGCCCCCCTCGTTGCATGTTATTGAACAAGTAATCAATGGATAATTCATGACGAGTGTGTGTTAGTGAAGGATAATTACACGAGGCCGTAGGCCGAGTGTAATTAGCCTTTGCTAACACACACGAGTCATGAATTATCCATTGACTACTTATTTTATACCACGAAACCAATAAATAATCAATAGAATACCAATAAATTCAAGTTGAAAACAAAAATTATTCCCCCTCCCCAGGACTCGAAGCCAGCCATAGTGTGTGTACAGGTACATACACCTCGGTGCCTGGCAGCGGACAGCAACAGCACCCGTCTCGGCTTGGCTTTGTTTGAATGCGTCTCGCGGTTATGTTTGTGTATAATACACCTCGTCGCCCAGCAGCGGACAGTGACAGCGCCCGTCTCAGCTTGGCTTTGTTTGAATGCGTCTCGCGGTTATGTTTGTGTTTAATACACCTCGTCGCCCGGCAGTGGACAGGGACAATGCACACGGCGAAAAAAAGATGCTTCTCGCGGTTATGTTTGTGTATAATACACCTTGTCGCCCGGCAGCAGACAGCTACAGCGCACACGGCGAAAAAAAAGACGCTTCCGGGCCGGGATTCAACCCGCCTACCTTCGACGGCTGAGCACAATGCGCTAACCACTAGACCACGGCGTCTCACACCTCAGCGACCGTCTCCGCTTGGCTATGTTTGAATGCTGACAATATACGCCCGGACCGGGACTCGTCCCGCCTACCTCTACAAGCCCTGTATTACTGTTGGGTCAAGTAGTGAAGGTCACCCACTCAACAAAAAACTTTATTCAACGTCAAAACCCCGTTTTTAACGTTTTAAAACGTTTTGTCATGACAAGTTGCTATAGGGAAACGTTCTGAAACGTTATGCAACGTTTTTTGTTGACTGAGGAGGTTCTCCACAAGGTAGCTTTGTCTAGGCAGAGAAGAATGGGTACCAATGTAATTTGTTTTGCAGTCATCAATGGTTAAACAACGTTATCCAATGTTCTATCTGACTGATTGTGTAGAGACATGCAGCCCAGCAGAAAACGGTACTCAAAAACGTTGGTATTCTGCAGGTCAAGCAGAAATAGTGGAGTGAAAATTAATGCTGGTATTCTGCAGGCTAGCAGACAGGAGTACAGATAAATGCTGGTAGGCTAGCAAATAGCCGTGTCTTTAGGGAAATGCTGATATTTTGCAGCCTACTGAAAGTAGTGTAGGGAATTGCTGGTATGCTACAGGCTAGTACAACATAGTACATAGGGAAATGCTGGTATTGTGCAGGCTAGCAGAAAGTGTAACCATTTGTAGTATAGGAACGCTGGTATTCTGCGAATTAGCAGAAAGTAGTAATGTTGGTATTCTGCCGGCCAACAGAAAGTAGTATGGGGAAATGCTGGTTTTCTGCAGGTGAGCAGAAGTAGTGACGTGAAATGCTGGTATTCTGAAGACTAGCAGAAAGCAGTACAGAAATGTATTGCTGGTAGGACAGCAGTATCTATAGGGAAAGGCTTGTAATTCGTAGGCTAGTAGAAAGTATTATGGGGAAATCCAGGTATTATGGGTATTTTGTAGGCAACAGAAAGTAGTATGGGAAAATGTTAGTTTTCTGCAGGTGAGCAGAAAGTTTACAAAAACGCTGGTAATCTGCAGGCCAAGCAGAAGTAGTGACATGAAATGCTGGTAGGCTAGCAGGTAGCAGATCTATGGGGAAATGCTGGTATTCTGTAGGCTACAGAAAGTAGCGTAGGGAAATGCTGGTATTCTGCAGGTTAGTAGAAATTATAACCATTTGTAGTATTGGTGAACTCTGGTATTCTGCAAATTAGCAGAAAGTAGTAATGTTGGTATCCTGCAGGCCCAGAAAGTAGTATGGAGAAACATTGGTATTCTGCAGGCTAATATACTGTGATTTACAAGGTGCACCTCACATATAACAGGGGTGTAGGAAAAGGGGGGGCCAGGGGGCCCGGGCCCCCCAATCATAAAGGAGGTGGGGCCTGAGTATATCTGGGCCCCCCAAAATTTACCAAGAATTCATAATGCATTACACAAGGAGCTTAAATTTTGCACCTCAAATTAGATTAATATAGCAATGGGATAGGGAAAATGGGACCCTGAACCTCAAATCAGATCTAAAATTCATCAAAAATCACTTTTCTATACAAATTTTATATAGGAATGTATAGGCGCTATTACGCTTAAGCCGACAATTCAAGCTGGTCGAGGTGGGGCCCCCACTGGGCCCCCCAATGAAGATTTGCTTCCTACGCCTCTGTATAATGTCCCCTATGAGTTGAAAGAGGTGCTGTAAGGCGCACTTTGGGCTTGACTTTAGACAAGTTAGTACTAATCTAATATTTCTATGAGGCATAGTAGGCCTAAGATTTGCTTATATACAAGAAACTACAGTTGTAAAGGGAAATGCTGGTTCTCTGCTGGCTGGCAGAAAGTAGTATGCTGCAGAAAGTAGTATGGGGAAATGTGGGTATTCTGCTGGCTGGTATAAAATAGTACATTTCATGGGGCATTTTTCCATCCTACAAAGCACAAGCAGAATAACTCAAAACACATTCTTTATGAGATAAAAAAAGGTTCAAGCTTAAGTTTCAACATGTTGTGAGACATGTTACTTCGGTCATGCCTACCAGCCAAGGCCTGTCCTAAATCAGGATCTATAAGGTAGTAGTAATTAGAAAAATATGCTGAGATCTTTATTTACCTCATAATGTTGATTTAAAAAAAAAAATCTATAAATGATATTACACAAACGGCTACAGTTATTGTTCATACTCTTAATTTGATAATGCAATAGTTGAAAGTAGGATTTAAAATGCAAGGAAAAAGTGTAAAGAGGATAGGAAGTTAAAAGAGAGAAGAAGGAAGCTGAGGAAGGATTACCAAACAAAACTCATCCGAATATACGTGACATTTTCATATATTTCTTTAGGGTATGGAATGTATATTGGGCAGAACATTGCCCGGGGCCCGGTTTGGCATACCGCTACCTGGGTACCAGCTATATACGCCTGGTATAGAGAGGTGGAAAACTTTACCTTTGGAGAACCTGCACCTGATGGTGTTATGGTCGGACATTATACTCAGGTAGGTGTTATTAATATGTCCTTTAGTTCAAACCAAATCACCTAATCAGTTTAGCCGAAGACATGCTTTTCACTTTTTAAGATATGGGGATGCGAGGAAAGAGAACAGTTTCTCCTTTTTCACACATATTGTTAAGAAGTGGACCGAGAACCTTACTTTATTTTTTTCTGCTACACAGAAAACAGTTGCCATTAAGCCCATTGAGTGAGCACAGCATTTTCAGAAAGCAAAATCGGTGAAAGGTGATCGAGTCAGAGGTGACTTACCCTATAAGTGATCGCTTGTACTCAGCCAGGGTTTTTACTGTATTCATTGATTATAACAAATGAAAACAAAGATAGGTAGTTCGATTGTTCAAACCCTCTGTATGCCAGATGTAGATTATCATATTCCTCCATAGGTGGCGCCACCCGATCTCAAGAACGTATTTGTATAGTGTTGAATGAATAAGGCACACGGTCAATATTTTAACAACTGGACAATTTCAATTCAATTCGATTCAAAACTTTATTTCAGACTTCAGTTGTTGTACAAAAGGTCCATAGGATAAAAAACACACACAAATGTTATACAGCTACATGTATACAAACTAGATATAAAAACAGCTAAGGAACATTGAAGTGTACATACAATTCTTGATACCAGCATCTCCAGATAGAAGAAGTGCATTGGCTATCACTCGTTACTGGGTCCACGAAGCTTTTTATTACCGTAATCTCCCGCGTATAAGGCGTGTCTTATACGAGGGGTTTTAGTTCTTCCTGGATCCACAAGGGGGACACCAAGAACTTTATTTTGATATGCTACACTCCCCCTAACTCAAAAAATAACATAGGGGGGTTCAGGGGGGTGTGGGGGGCCCTAGCTACACATAGCTTTTTGAATTTTGAAAATCCATTCAGTAGAACAAAGTTATGATTTTTTGATTTTTTTGACAATATTCTTCAACTCTAGGTGCGCCTTATACGCGAGGTGTGCCTTATACGCGAGAGAATACGGTAGCTTATTTTCTGACATATTTAAACGACATATAAAACTATATATAAGTCTTCTTATTGTTGCTTCACAAGTAGGTAAACCGCAGACCGCAAAGGTCTCACCAGCACTAGCGTGCCTGGGCAGACCAAGAAGCATACACAAAGCATCATTATATGCTACTGTCAACTTCCGCATAGGGCCCTTATTATCTCTCAGTGTATTAGAGATAATATGTAGACAAATACTGCATATTGGCAATATGGAAATACAGAATCTGAAACTACAAATGGGAAACAGAAATACGTCATGCCACATCAAACAAAATCTGTTTGCTTATCGCCACTTTTTCACTGTTTTTCTTTTATTCACTGGTTAACGAGTGAACCATGACCAGAGTTTGTTAACCTTTAGCACTTAATGAGCGACATTTCTGACACCGTTTGATTTCCTTTATATCATAGTCCAGTCATTCTATGATAGAAATGGGTCCAGCCCACCACAAATTGCAACATAATTTATTTTGGTACCATTTGATTCAGAAATGTGTATAGAGTAACATATCCAAAATCTAAATAAATCAGATACATGGAAGAGTGCCTAATTAGCATAAGTTCGCTAGCATCTCAACATCCATTGGAACATGCCATATTTGGTCATAACTTTGGCTTAAATTCACATTTTGGGCTACTTTAAAAAGCTAGGATGCACTTTCCAGGAGTGGCGAGCCTTAAATAGTCGATCGAAAGGAAAATATCAGATCGAGTAGCCTGCTGTGGGTAAGACACTAGACAGCCCATGGATCGATTAATCATTTCCATTTAGAATAAAATGTTAGATTATGAAATGGCCAACGCTATGTGGAAACCTATGCATTCTATTTGCAGTGATAGGAAAATACTATCAACAGAGAAATCAGACATAGTATGCAAGGTTGTGTTTAACGCCTGTCGACTTTGTATCGTTCTTAAACATAAGTGTAGCTTCATCTAATGGTTCCAAGTGTTTTTGGAAAAAGGAGATGCTATTCAAATTTGCTGTATACTTTGATTCAAAATAGACAAAAGGATAGAAAGATTAAAGAAAAGGTGGGTTTGAGCGGATGCCCAATGCTTAAATGAAGGTTTTCTGCAAATTCATTTGTCAGATATTACGAGCAACAGCATCACGAGTTGGGTGTGGCTTTGCACAATGTCCCGTCGGAAACATTTATGTATGCAATTACATCTCCGGGTAAGTGGAAAGAGGAACATCATATCCTCATTTCATGGAAAATTACCTAATGATTATACCACTTTTTCCTGAGAATTTCCTGACTACTTTGTAAATCATACTGTATCGATCGGGTTCAACGAATCTTGCTTGTGAATTTGATTGTTGATTGTCTAACATAAATTGATTAAACAGAAAACCATTACCATAAGTATAGCAGGTATTAAGTTATTGTCGGATTGTTTTATTGTTTCAGTAACAACATGCTGTACCCATACGAGATAAGTCAGACTAACAAACCTGCCAGCAAATGCCCAAACTCTGCCGAGGATGGTCTGTGTGGTATGTGATCAACCTTAACAAAACTATACATATCATAAAAATCCGGTATATTTTGTGTTATTACTGGTAGGTGAAAAGATGTGATGTTATGTTACTGGGACAGAAATGACAAATCCTTGTCTATAGACATGATATATGAAATGCGGCGATTTAACGGCCTATAGGGATGATTTGCACTGCCTCACCAACTGGCGAACGCCCCAACAGCGTAGAGACTACTTGGCCCATAAGTACCATAACTTTTGGGGATAATGTGTTCACCTCAGTAGGGATATGGGAACTTACAAATTAAGCTTATCTAAAGGGGTGCATCCACTGCCGACGGATGGACCATCCGTCGGTTCCATCCGCCATATTTATCATTGATTTCTATGAAGAAAATGACGGATGAAGGGAGACGGATGGTCCATCCGTCGCAGTGGACGCAGCACTTAAAGGAAGTAAAAGTAATGGCTTATGTCATGACAAAAGTCCCCCCATACAGTACCGTGCAGAGGCAATCAACTGCGGATAAAACTATCAGTTGAAATCTAAAACTCTGCATCAAAGGACCCTTTCCTGCGCTGAATTTCAGCGCAGGAGTGTAACTATGTAGATTTGAGATCGTTCTTGGTCTATAGACATGTTTTATTCATCATGACACCACCTTTTTTAATGTGTGTTGTTGGATGTTCACATGTTTGTGGCTGGCCAGGGCACTTTCTGGGCAAAAGATCCCTTAGCAAGAACCAGCTTCTAGCCAAAAAGAAATGTATATAGGCATATAAGTTAATTATGTTCGCTTGGGAATATAATAATAATTAATAAATATATAATAATAAGGAAGGAGACAATGGGTTTGGTGAGAATTGACTTAGTCAATATCAATTCTGTACATGCCTTTATTAATAAGACAATAATTTAATACAATACTAATAATACAGTAATACAATATAACAATATAAATACAATATATACAATATAACAAAGATTAAAAGTTAAAATTTTGGCACCACCCAGCGTGGTCTGTGCCGCTCGAAGGATACACGCCAACTGACGGTTAATTTGGATCCCGCAGCTTATATAGGCGCTAATTGTTTTCCATGACGTCATACATATACATGCGCGCCCTGGAGGAGAAAGTAGTACCAGCCGCTGCACATATTAATTATATATATATACACGGGTGTATATAGTCCCATATTTTGAGGAAAATCTCAGCGGGCAAGGGTCCTTTTTGAGAAGAAATGTCTTAGCAGGTTTCTTATTTAATTTCTGATTTTTGCGATAGTTTCTGGGAGTTTTCTGTGTGTTTCGGTCAAAAACTCCCTAAATATGAGTCAATTTTCTCCAAAATGCCCTGAAATTACCCTTGACAAGGGCCTTCTTCCTTTTTCCAAAAATGGTGCTGAAATAAGCTAGGGTGCGTTTTACCAATGGTGCTGAAATAAGGACCTTTCTCCAGAACCTCCTTAAGCAAATTTGGGGTTTCATGACCTTCAGCAGCACTTTAACCGTGTCATTACAATTTGGGTGCCCCTGGTTCAGATTCGATGATATTTTAACCTTGACTAAATCATTGGTAGCCAAACGTCATTTATTTTATATCAACATTAATTAAACGTCAGTGTGGCCACTGGGTAGTTCAGAAATCTGCAAATCTGTGAAAACTCTTCAAAAGTCAGTCTGAATATTCACGAGTCCGTTCTGCGTATTGTTGAAAGAAGACTGATTTTAAGCAATTTTAGGCATTTGAGATTTGGGGAGGGATGGATATAAGGCCTTGGATTATGAATAAATCATTGTATGTGTGTCATATAAGGTCAAATCCCACTACGCGAAAAATGGTTCTGAAATGTCTGTGATTATGGACAGCCTTGGACTCTAGCCAATGTTGTAAATCACAAGGATTCTCATCAAACCTCCCCTTCCCCAAATCTCACTATTAACCAATATGGGAAAAGGGAATCTTTGTGAATTCTATTTCTGTACAGGCTAGTTACTAGTTTGACTCACAGAGATAGAGTATTTGATATTGATATCACAGCTGTCTCTGACTTAATTTTTTAGCTTTCAATACCTTGCAATACAAATGAAGTGGCATCACAGATATAAATCACAAGCAGGGCCTTCTTAAAACTACTGTATGTGGAACTTGGATCCTGATTTATCAACTGCAAACCTCTTGTGATTTACTAGGTACTCTTGGTTTTCCTCTAAATCAGAGATGATTTCAGTATATCACAGAGATTTTCAGCCTCTTGTGAAGGAAATATTTAAAACTTTTGATATGATCCACTCCCCAAATATCAACCCTTTGGCAAGGCTTCTTAACCATTATAGCTCTTCCTTAGACGATGTTGCCACCCCAATATCGGCTATGGTACCCTACCTGCCAAAATCACAAGGCTTCCCTGGTATTTCTCGCGTTGTGGGATTTGGCCTATACGGGATTTCTTTGATACCTTTTTGTAAGTCTCTGTGCCTAATCATGAACCATACATTGGGCTCGGTATGGGTCCCACTTGGCTGCATTTGGGATCCCAACGTCTTTGCTAGGGCACTGATACCATGACCTTGTGTACATTGACCTTCATGTCTTGCCT
Organism: Acholoe squamosa; assembly: GCA_949317995.1. NCBI lineage: Eukaryota > Metazoa > Annelida > Polychaeta > Phyllodocida > Polynoidae > Acholoe > Acholoe squamosa. The sequence goes on from OX439050.1 coordinate 46,428,502, forward strand.
CTACTACCTTTGCTTATCTTGAAATTAGGACCTCATCACTGATTGATGGGACAAGTGACCTTTATCCAATTACTACTGAGGGACCTTCTTCTTATCCCTGTAGATTATGTGACCTTTACTTCACCTTTGACTAATCTCTGTTGTATAACTTCTTTCACCTTGCTTCATACCGCTATGGCCTCACCCTCTCCTATAGTTATAAGGAATACTACACACAAGTTTCAGTCTGACATCTTCAATAGGTTCCTTTGATAATTTCATTAATCAGTGGCGGATTTAGAGAGGGGTCGGGGGAGCCCCCCCCCCTTTTCCCCAGTACTTTAGAGTTTAATTACATATTTTGGACCCCAAAATGTGCCCAAAAATAAGGGTGCGCCCCCTCCTTTTGGGCTGCGGCCTCCTCTTGCAGATCCTGGATCCGCCACTGTTAATCTCAGTGAAAACATTTGACATCAATCAGAGGCGTAGGAAGCAGATCTTCATTGGGGGGGGGGCCCGGCGAGGGCACCATCGCGACCACCTTGAATTGTCGGCTGATGCGGGATGGCGTCTATATAATGCGTATATAGAATTCATATAGAAAAGTAATTTTTGGTAAATTTTGGATCTGACTTTAGGCTCAGACCCCCATTTTCCCTATGACATCACCATAATAATCTAATTTGAGATGTAAAGTTTTAACTTCTTTTCCATTGTGTTTATGAGTTCTTGGAAAATATTGGGGGGGCCCAGACATACTCAGGCCCCACCTCCTTCATGATTGGGGGGCCCAGGCCCCCCTGGCCCCCCCTTTTCCTACGCCCCTGTCAATTGCCACGGAACTCCACTTACCTATCCAAATCCCAATGATGTTGCTATATGAATGTAATATATAATGAATAGACATGAACGAATGCCTTTCAGGGGCTTTATATAGGCACTCCGCTATGCGTCATGCCTATATCATGAGTTCAAGTCTATTCATTACACATTGCGTTTATAACATGGTTTCCACCATTAATTTTAAGTATTTACCTTTAAAATTGATAGAATCCATTGTTTTCTGTTACGAGCAGACAAGACAGCCCTCTGCCATCTTGGTTTCATGTTGATGTCCCTCCCGAGGGGACCACAGAGAAAAACACTCCATTTACACATGTTACACAGCATGTGTAGCCATCTCAACTTATTAAAACAATTAAAATATATTCTATTTGATATTACCAAACTCCAATACATGATTTGAACACTATAATTGCTCAAAATGGCCAGAATATGATGAAATATTCCGGGACTGTGTAGCAAATCCGAGCAGACGGTTAGTTCAATCAGTACACACCAGGCGGTGCCACAGGTACTGTTGACAGAATGGCGAAGACGCACGGCCAGTCGCTCGCTTCGAAAGTTTACTATTTTTTTATATTAAATACAGCCATAATATCAAGGAATCTAGTCGACAGGGAGGTAGAATGAGGTTTCAAGGATGTTATGTCCAAAGTATGTCATCAGATTTGGTACATAAGCTTCAAAAATGGAGGATTTACATTGGTGTCAACTAGTTGTCAAGGTATGTCCGGTCCACTGTCATTTTGGATTCTTGTATCTCGATATATGAGAACTCGTTTTATCCACTTTCAGCACTCAAATCAGTGCGTAAACTCGATAACCATGTTATAACAATCAATGATTAAAAGCATAGCCTTAGTTTCTACGTTTCCACCCAATGTTATAGCTATGATGCTACGACCGATGGGACCTTTAAGTGGTATATAACGCCCTGGGCTACAAGATGTCTTGAAGCTCTGGCCTTTATGTCATCTTCCCCTCTCCCCCACCCCAATATTCTATCCTAATTTACTTTGTCCTTTTCTGCATATACGTATCCAACTTTTTCTTTTTTAACTGCAGTCGACCCTAGTTATTTGCAGCCAAAGTTTGACTACTCTGATGTAGTCCCACATGATGTTTACTGAGGTATTAATACCTTGATTTATATCATACACCATTGATGTAGTAATTCCTATTCATCGTGAAATTGGGATATTCCGGCTTTTGGCCATCGCACACAGCTCGGTCGAGACAATCGTAAACAGAAAATCATAGCACTGTCATAATATAATGTAGGTTTCATAAAAAGAAGAAAAAGCAGCTTATGCTGCCTCTGGTGAAGTTGAGAATTGGCTTCAAATTAGATTCAAGCTGGAAGCTGATCCTGGCTACTTGCAGTGCACTGATAAAAGATGGCAAAAAAAAAATAAAAATAAAAAAAAAAGATGGCAAGGTACCCACCATAACTTGTCATGTCAGTAGATGTTACCAGACTCGGTGAAATTCGAAATGGTGGACCGCACAGGGCATTGGTCTTGCACAGTTGGCAAAAAAAGAAAAACGTTTTTTTTTATGTAACATAAGGCATATTGTTTCTGGCGATTTAAAGGTTAAAAGGTAAAAACTAGCGTTTGTTTTAAACATAATAAAAGTCGAATTGTGCACTCAGAAGACCACTTTTGACACTCAGAAAGTTATCTGAAAACATTTTCGTTCCTAGCGTTTTTAAATAATGCAATTATTAAAACATTTTTGGACGTGAGAAATCGTATATTACAAAAACATTTTTACACAAACCCTTTCCAAATGCCCCCAAATATTTTAAAACGTTTTTTTTTTTGCCAGGTGAAATACTCCTTTGCTTACCATTTAATCACACTTTCAATTCATATCCCTCAGACTGTGGCGGTAAGGTGTGTTACCACGAAGGTACGCTGGACATCAACAAACATCACTGTTCTTGTCAGTGCCAGGGCATCTTCTATGGTTCATCATGTGAGAAAAGTAAGTGCTTTCTTCATTTAACATTTAACCTTTTTTATAATGAAAAACCATTACTTTTAGTTGATGGAGAAAATGAAAATAAAGAACTGTGAGATCCTACTTGTTGAGAATACCCAAAACTAACAATCAATCATCATCTAAAACAGAAAAAAAAAGACATATCTTCCTGTCGACCTTATTCTATTTTTCTCGATTCCATTACCTGAACACAACATTTTCTGTTAAGATTTTACGAGCCATGTAATTCTCGATCAGGATACAAATATGGGAGACATAATTATGAGCTCATATTCACATCTTTTTGTAAATAATACTCTGTTTTTCGAAATACATTGTGTGCATGTTCCATTATTAACAGAGGACTGCACGATCCCAGACCCGTGGTTCTGTGGTGGGACTTGCTCGGGCTGTATACCAGAGGAATCATGTCTTGATTACCATAACGTGCCCTCTGTTTGTCCACACATGTGTGGCGTCTGCCCCGCGTGGCACGTCATTGGTAAGTGGTGAGGAAGGGGGGGGGGGTAAGAAACCTTCATGAAAATTTTAGATGACGTTATGCTGGTCCACAAATGGTGATAACTTCTAAATTCTGTGTACATAATAGAGTCTATCTTACTGAATGTCAGCCTTTATTTACACATGTTTTTTTATCTGATTCATTGACTATCTGTTAGCCTTCATTATTTGAGCAAAGCAACCAAGTGCTGATAGAGTATTGATTAATTAATCATGCCATGGATAGTTGCTATTCATAGCTTCTACTGAGTATAGTCGTCCTTGCTCATGATGTTGTAATTTCTTTCATTGCATTTTCTCGTGTGGTCATTGGTCAACGAGAATAACGTATTGTTTTATGATTAGATGGCCAATAAACCTTTCTGAATGCTAAACCCACGCCAAAGCTAACGCTTAGAAAGGAAACAAATTTTTGGCGATGGAACTGAATGGTCTTAATAGGGCCTAGACACTCAGGTTATGGAGATTGGGTCACTCGAACCAACAGTAACCATACCTTTTTATATGTTTTTTTTTCTTTTCTTTTCTTTTTTTCATGATCGAGAACTGCAACCTAGGCTTTTTATCTTCTTTCAGACCATGGTCTAAATCTAATCTATAATCATCAAGAGATTCGTGAGATGAAACAAAATTTCAATGACAAGAGATGCTAATTAGTGGAAGGCAATTATAGCCCCTATTAACTTAACTGCTGTCGTATTAAAACATGACGAGTGGCATGTGATCTATAGGCCAAATCCCACAACGTGAAAATGGTTGGGAAATTGTTGTGAAATAGGATATGTGGGTGCTTAGCCGATATTGGGGTGGTAATATCGTCTAGGGAAGACCTATAAAGGCTAAGAACCCCTGCCAAAGTGCTGGTATTTAGGGAGTATAGTACATCAAAAGTTTTTAATATTTTCCTCACAAAGGGCTTGAAAACTCTGTGATAGACTCAAAATCTCTCTGATTTAGAGGAATACAACAGTTTCTAGGAAATAAGAAGAGGTGTGTCTTTGATAAATCATGAGCCAAGTTCCACATACTACAGTCATAATGGGGTTCTGGTTGTGATTTATGCAAGCTACATTTGTTTATGCTATGCAGGAGACCATTGCAAACCACAGAAAATAGTCAGAGACAACTGTGATTTTAATATCAAATACTCTATCTCTGTGAATCATTCTAGCAACTCATCTGTGCAGTAATGAAAATCACAGAGATTCCCCTGCTACTATCAGCTATAGTCGGATTTGGAGTGGTAAGAAGTGCAGTGAGTACCCTTGTGATTTAGGAAATTGGCAAGAGTCCAATGTTGCCGATATCCAGAATCACAGACATTTCAGTCCCATTTTTCACGTAGTGGGATTTGGCCTTATAGAAATTGTATCAAATCATGAATTTGCCCATGACCCATCCACCCATGTGGTGGTAGTCTACCATTATAATATAGTCAGGTCATGATTTATGCTTTACTACCTATAATGGTTCAATAAATGGCTTTCACTAATGGCTTACCAGAGAATGTAGATCTGCTTGGGATCATTCTGGATTTTCCATACTGAGGCCCTAATTTGCACATCTAACCATGAGAATAACAAAGCATGACTACAATCATTCTAAAATGGCTAATTTTCTAAGAATAAAGTTCAAGCAATAGGACTTTGCCAGTGAGCCTCATTTATGTAAAACGAAACTTGAGGAGATATTTCCACTTTTGATATTGTAAATTCAGAAAGAAATATGAACAGATACATAAGCAAATGTCCACGACCATGGAATATTTTTGCATCGTATTCACTGAGGTGAGGCTGTCCGTATTCAAAGATGCCTTATAGGGATTGGACATTTGCATTTATGTCATGGGGTTAATTTGCTTTTATATAAAGAAAAACAGCTCAGCTCCATTCCAAGTCCAAGATGGCAGACCCCATTGAATACAAGCATATTGTATTCCATGCCCCCATGGAATACGGCTGCTCTAGTACTAATCTATAGTAATGATCGTATCTGCCATGACATAAAGGAGTAAATCAGTTACCATTCCAAGCAAAACTTATCTCAAATATGGCCATCATGTTTCGATATGGCTGCTGATGACAGCTAAACATAGCATCTTAATATTTATTAATTTAGAAACACAAATAGATATGTTCACAATACCATTTCAGGCCGGGGGAAGTCAATTACCCTGTTATTGAGGCTCACTGGGGTGCCCATCACAAATACTACACAAAAGTAGAATATCATACCAAAATTAAGCATGACTCAGACTAGCTTTGTCCCGCCCCCTTTGTCCCTCCTTTATTTGGGATTTCTCTCCTCTCAGAAAGTTAGCTGTCCTTTATAAACAGGGGTCCTCTTTGTCGGCCTCAGCAAATGCTCCCATCTTGACTAGGCCCTATAACAGGAATACTCTTACAATGAACTTCAGTACACTATACTTTTTTCACTTTTCCATGATTCTTGCAGAGCAGCGTTATTGCGGCAAAGTGTGTTTGAATGGAGGCATTATGGACATTCACACCTGTCAGTGCGCCTGTCCCAGTAAATTTAAAGGGGACACCTGTAATCTAGGTAAGGCACAGCCACATTATCAGCAAAAGTCGATCTCACTCTCACTATGCACTACGTGGAACATAAAGGGTTAATGGATGATTTAACTATTGATATTCATATAGGGGAAAATATGAACAAGCTATGATCATGATGCATGTAGTTAGCTTGTTCGATTCTGTTTAATCATGCCAATAGCTCTGTAAATCCTTCCATGCAATTTGCCAAAAGGGGCCTGTTATAATCTGTGTTAGTGTAAGGATGAAAATTCATTTTGAAAAATCCAAACCCCAAACAAGTTAGGCTTTACTGGTCCCCACTTTTGTCAAAGCTATGTTAATTAGGACGTTTGGCTCTAAACGGTCGATGCAAATATTGAAATGGGATTGAATTTCGAATTTTACAAAACAGAATCTAGTTTACTAATGATCCAACAAATGTGCTTTATGTTGCTGATATGAAATTGTTTCAATGTTGATAGCTGTTCATTGATTTAGTGTTGATGTATCAACAATGAATTAACAGTAAAATAAGAGTGTCAATTCAATGTGGATAAAATCAATATTCAATCAACACAGTCATATCTCCCATTTTTCAAGATCTGATTCAACGTTCTGTGCCCACCGGGATATACTACCCAATACAGCAAAGATAGCTTCTGAGTTCCTCGAAATGAGGAACTATTTCTAGAATTTCACAATCAATCTTTTATAGATGTGTGTGAGGGAGAGAACACAGACCCACCATACTGTGGTGGTATTCCTGTGTACACTTACCAGCCAGAGGACTGTCACTACACCAATGTCAAGAGGGACTGTGCCTGTATGTGCAACTGTAGGACTTAAGGGTCGGTATAGCTCTTCACCTTAGGCATATTCAAAACCAGTATATAATGTAAACTTGATGGTCACTTGCTAGTGTAGCTCTTCAGGCTTAGGCATGGTCAAAACCGTTGATAGATAGGAACTTAATGTTTACCTGCTAGTATTGCTTTTAAAGCCTAGACATGGTCAAAGACAGGTGTGTAGAAATGTAGAAACTTAGTGTTCATTTGCCACTGTGGTCCATCAGTGTAGTGCTTGGGGAGGGGGGGGGGCTAGCAAATAAGTGCTCTGTTTGTGACTAAAACTTGTAATTGAAAGCCTTCTTTCTGTTACAGAATAGAGACTGATGTGGCCCTCCGCTAACTCTTTCGTGGGAAAATACTTGGCATAAAGTCAGGATGAATCGCCTGAGCAAGCAGAGGGAACCTGTCCAGAAATAAATCAATTTGAAAACCTTATTGTGTGTGATTTATCCTATTTGAAATACAATGCGAACAAGAATACCTGCATCACAGATAGACGCCACCTGCATCCTTTTTTCCCAAGCCAAATGTAGTTATTTTGAAGTTATGAATAGTTACTGACTTATTTTGAGAGTTGCTTGTTTTATAAACCAAATAAAAATGCTTTGACTCTATTAACCAAATATCATCATTATCTCTTAGGCTTAGTGTCCCAATGGTGATCAGACGGCTTTAATATCACAATGAAGGATTGTTTCACTAAGATGACCACCATTGCTACACACGTATCTTCACTAATAACCTCTTTGTTCGGCGATTTCCCTGTGGGGGTTCCACTGCCTTGTGTAAAAAGAGTCCAGTACGGAGAATGGACACGCCCAGTGCTAATCACGCATAAACCCTATACAATAAGAGTGGCCAAAGAATGCCACATGTAATATATGAACGTGATATAGACACGCGTTCGTAATGAGAGGCTGAATGAATCGGATCCAATTACAGATTCTCTGTGTCGTTGCAAATATAGGCGTAGATATAACCTTGGCTAATTGAATTCGTTATGGTATGCGCCCTTCTATGCATGGTGAACGTATTCATCTATAATATATTAAACGCATTGTTGCATTTGTCATCATGACACACCAATGCAGTTCGGGCTTTTGAACGTTTAACCCGCCCCTGTTGCATTCTACATTCCTGAGGGTTACTGTAATCATGGTCCATGCCGTGATGTACTAGCGTATAGTGATTTCTTGCCAACGCTGCATTTCCTTATGCTATTCTGATAAGTTCATTAAAATTTTGAATAAATGGACATGCATAGTTCTACCATTGGGGATGGCGTTTTTGAACAAAGGATCTGAATAAACAACAGTTCAAAGTGTAAAACCAGTTTTCTCTACATCCTTGGAGGTCGGATAAAGGTGAAATTGGACCGTCCTTATCTCACATTGGTACCTGTCACCTAAATAATATAGCACGGCGTCTTGAAAAGGAAAAAAAAGAGCACCAAAAGAAAGAAAAGAGAAAACTATATCAAAAAGTACAACCGAGTGGGAGGGAGAGTTATGGAAGTGTGGGTGGTGTGTTCTGCTCTTCAAGGGCCTTGTGATACCTCCAGATTCACGTTCCCTTTGTTTGCATGATGCACCAATGCAGCACATGACACCATGATGCACCAATGCAGCACATGACACCGTGGTGCACCAATGCAGCACATGACACCATGATGCACCAATGCAGCACATGGCATCGTGATGCACCAATGCAGCACATGACACCGTGGTGCACCAATGCAGCACATGACACCGTGGTGCACCAATGCAGCACATGACACCGTGGTGCACCAATGCAGCACATGACACCATGATGCACCAATGCAGCACATGGCATCGTGATGCACCAATGCAGCACATGACACCATGGTGCACCAATGCAGCAAATAACATCGTGATGCACCAATGCAGCACATGGCATCGTGATGCACCAATGCAGCACATGACATCATGATGCACCAATGCAGCAAATAACATCGTGATGCACCAATGCAGCACATGGCATCATGATGCACCAATGCAGCACATGGCATCATGATGCACCAATGCAGCAAATAACATCGTGATGCACCAATGCAGCACATGACATCGTGATGCACCAATGCAGCACATGACATCGTAATGCACCAATGCAGCACATGACATCATGATGCACCAATGCATCACATGGCATCGTGATGCACCAATGCAGCTCATGGCATCATGATGCACCAATGCAGCACATGGCATCGTGATGCACCAATGCATCACATGGCATCGTGATGCACCAATGCAGCTCATGGCATCATGATGCACCAATGCAGCACATGGCATCGTGATGCACCAATGCAGCACATGACACCATGGTGCACCAATGCAGCACATGGCACCATGGTGCACCAATGCAGCACATGGCATCATGATGCACCAATGCAGCACATGTATGATATCAGTGATTGTGACTCAATTTACATGATCTTGCCGATCCTTGTGGAGTTTCTCAAGTCTGTGTAATGCACATGGGGTATAAAGGTAACAACAGCGAGTTATTCACCATTTAGGACTGATTATCATAAACCATGAGTTTAGGCCACTTACCTGCGTATAAGCCTACTCCAAACTTTGGAAAGGGCTTCTAAAGTCAGATAGTCAGGTCTGTTAACACCAAATGAGTTATTTTTGTGACAAAAGCACCAAAGTTGGAATATAGGTAGAATAAAATATGGTCTTTAACATTTTTCCTTGCTCCAAGTAAAGGGAATACTGGAACACCAATTTTGGGGCATTTTTATGAAAAAAGTGAAATGGCTATAACATATTTATCTATCCAGTACAGGTCTTTGACTCTAAAACCTCCTAATTTAAAAGTATCCCACATATATATATTCTCATATTGGTTAATGGTCCAAACAGATAAAGTACTGGAATACCATTTTTATGTCATTTTCCCAAAAGAAATCCAATAATAAATTCGATATTTTTGTAAGTCTATCCAGTGAGGTTTAATCACTCCCCAAGCTTATATTATTGAATTCTAACATTGATAATGCCATAAGGGCTTATGGAGTAACAGTAGAAAGTCATGGAACCCCCGATTTTAGGATCTTTTCCATGAAAGAGTAAACTATTTCATTGGCAGATACATTTATAAGGTATCTGCCATTTGGGAGGCAGTACAACCCCTGGAATCTTCCATTTTTAAAGGCAGTTTTTCCTACTCTCAGTACCCAGTACAAAGGTGTACCTGGAGTTTGCATGTAGCCCCATAGAACCTAGAAATACCCCTTCCACCCTTTCTCCTCAACCCAGTAATAAATACCCAGGTAGCAAAGGTGGTGTGCCCTTACTGTGGCCCACACTTTATTTGGTGTGGCTTCTGATGTGGGCCGCAATGGGCTAACTGATGGGCTGCTGACAGTTTCTTTCCTCAGTGAGGTGCGTGGGCCACACTGGGCTAACCAATATGGGCACAGATCAGTCTCAGAGTGGGTTTGGGTTCAACATGGTTTTTGGTGTGGCTGAAAGTGGGCTGCCCACTTTGGTCACATGGTGCCATCTGGTCAAAATTTATCCTTTTGGGTTCAACATGGGTTTTTGGTGTGGCCGAAAGTGGGCTGACCACTTTGGTCAGGTGGCGCCATCTGGGATAGATAATTTATAGTAAATCTATTTTTTCCTCATTTTCTAAAATTTTGAACCCTGGAAATGCTCTGCTAGCCTCCAGGTGCTGGCCCCTCCCCTTGGCCTCCATAGTTGGAGGGAGACTAAAGATACTGTATTACTCTCTCCATTATCATAATACAGTAGAACCATCAATTCAAACTTAGTTGGCCAAGACATGTCAGCCAGACCTAGTCCAGTAACATGCTAGCCTTCAAGTTCATAGTGCCTCCCAATGGGTAGCATACTTCAATATAAAATGATTACCACAGGAATGGTGTAGTCACATTAAAAACTGCTGACATCACCTAACTTTGCACATTTCAAATGTATTTTGCCAGTAGATCCAAACTCTGAGAAAAGTTGTGTACTGTTAAGATTTATATGATTCATTAGCCTATTTCTGTTATATCATACTAAAGAAAATCAATGCTGACATGGGGGGAAAGCTGTACATCAGACATAATGGGGTCATCTAGTGTCAAAGTTCAGAACTCCCAGCTCAGTATGCCTTGTGCAAACCCATCCTCAACCCTGTCTGGGGAATTATCTTTGGAACTGATCTATGCCTGATTCGGGGTGCCCACCTTGAAACCAATCTGTGCCCAAAGTGTTTGCCCATTTTGAATCTGCTCTCTGCCCAAATCAGTTAGCCTTATGTGGCCCACAATTGGCCCTAAGCGGGCTTGCTACATGGGTAATGAGTAGGGTCTGGAGAGAACAGAATTCCCCACCTCTCTAACAGGCTATAATGTGGATAATAACCTTGTTCTAGCAGACCTTATAGGACTAGGCTCGGTCTTGATGACCTAGACTTGCTAATGCCTTGCTCTTTTATTGTCAAGGTTCACAGGGCCAATCTGGTTATAAGAAATTAAAGTTCAAGTATAGTTCTTAAGTTAATCACCAATAAACAAAGCACTTAGCAAGTCTATTACCCAGAACCCCCAACTCCCCTTCACAATTAGTTCCGGTCTGCTGCTCCCTTGACCATTTAAGTGCTGCCTGCATATATCCACTCTTGATTCTAGTAGCTGATCTATAGTTTATATTCAGTCATTAAAACAAGGGCCTATGCAGCCCTTAAAGGGCTAGTGCCCTGTCAGTAGTAAACAAATTGTGGGCAATGAAATCCTTCACCCCTACTTGAACCTCGCAGGCATCTTAGGACATAATGTAATAGCCTATGTGTGTTTATATGCTCCGACTATTAATTGCCTTTTTAAGATGTCTATAACAATCCTACCCCCCACCACCTACCTGCCCTACCCACTCAGATCTCGCCTTCAGCTTGTTTTACTTGCCTATAGCTCAGACCTGTCTCTACTCCTTCTTCCCCTCCCCCAACACATACACCTCCCTATCACCTTGTGATGGGTGGATGTTAGTAGCATGTATGCCTGTAGTACTTGCCAGTCTAATACACTTATAAATAGGCCCACTGAGTCTGTCTGTGTGCACTATGTGGTAGTATAGACTCTACACATCGTTATACTCCGAATAGAGATACAGTATTGTACAGTGTATTTGGCTAGGAAATAAATTATTTTTCTTTAAAAGATAGCTAAATAGGCCTACAGTATCACTAAGTCGGTATAGTCACTCCAGATAGAGATACATGTCTTCATTCTTAGTACTTTACCATAACCCTATATGGTGCACATGATGCACCAAAGCAGCTCACTGTACTGTCATCATTCTTAGTACTTTATCATAACCCTTTGAGGTGCATCCCCGCCAGTATTCACCAGTAAACAATGTACTTAGCATGTCTGTTACCCAGAATCCCCAACTCCCCTTACAATTAGTTCCAGTCTACTGGGTCCCTTAACCATTTAAGTGCTACCTACATATATTCCCTTTTGATTCTATAATTAGTCATTAAATGTATGGTCTATGGAAAGGTTTCGATATTTAATCTTCAAGAGGTCATCTGCCACTACAACAATGTTGTACCGATCAGTTACTTTTTAAAAATGACTGTATCTTAATCCTCCTTAAGCCTTCATAATGACTGCATCCTTTACCTTTGTATCCATTACATTTGCATCCTTTTAATGGAAAGGTTTCAATACTTAATCTTCAAGAGCTCATCTGCCGCTACAACAATGTTGTTACTTTTTAAAAAGTATCTTAAACCTCCTTAAGCCTTCATAATGCTTGCAATCTTTACCTTTGCATCCTTGTTAGCATATTTATAGATTTATCCAATACAAATTTATGGCATTAATTTCATACATTAGCAGCTAAAACATGGATATAAAGCACCTTTTTACACCAGATTGAGGTAGAGCAAGAGTAATTCTGTCGGGAGGGGTTTAAATTAGAGGGGAAATTATGAAATCGAACATTTCCTTATATATTATGTTGGTGTAGGTTATTTTGTCTCTTTTCTCACTTCTCATTTGCACCTGGGGTTGCAGAAAATCAATTATGGAAATAATTATGTATCCTTTGAGTGTTGGTTCAATTGTCACACTTACAGAGACATGAAGTCTTGTCTTTCCACAACTGCAGGAAATACATCTACCATTTGATGTGCAGCTGCACGTTTTGAGCTCCATATACATGGATTGTGTGCCGCAACTTGGGCATCCAGACTTTACCAAAGTATCTCAGATGTAGTCGCTTCTGGAGTTGACTGGTAGCTTAATACCCAGATGCTGGTGTGGTTTAATGTGTTGCTGAAGTACAAAATTACTCAATAACAAGTATAAAAGGTTCATCTTTAAAGTGAGCTGGACCCTCATAATGAGGAATGCCTCCACTAGATCTCATCATCCACATAAAATACAAAGTCATCACAGACACTACATTTGCACTATGAATTTGTTGGCAGGACAGATCAATCTCCTTGTTGACGTCAATCTTATACATACTTAGATTACCCACAGTGACTAGGGATGCTAACTTGGCATTCTTGAATTGACATAAGCTACTAACACATAGAACCCTCACATGTTCACTCAACCTTCTGTGTCCTGGATCCTGGTGGTGAATTAAAATTTGGAGGTTGCAGCACTTAGAGTTATAGATTCAGTTCACTGGCAGATAGTGCAATGTATAACAGAGAGGCATTGTTTGAAGGGCAGACATAATATATTTTGTGGCTATCTTACGTGATAGAAATGGCTAGATTTGAACATCATGCATATTTTATATGATATAAACCTTTAATGTATTCTCATTTGATACGGCTAAAAAGAATTAGATATCATTGACTAATTTTGATTATTAGGGAAGACCCCCCCCAGATATTCCTGCAGCATCTTGATATGGAGCAAGAAGGTGCCTTCAACTTTGTGTTTTTCTCTCTAAATGTAACATTAAAGTCATTAATCTGTGTTGGATAAATACACAATTATTCTAAAGAATTAGTTTATTTCTTTTATAGGAAGTTGTCAAAAATCAGGGATTCCATATCTTTCAATTGTTATACCATATGCCTTTATGGTATTATAAACATAAGAGTTTAATATTATAAGCTTTGGGAGTCATTAAACTACACTGGATAGACTTACAAAAATACAGAAGTAATCTTTCATTTTTTTCATGAAAATGACCCAAAAATAGTGTTCCAGTACTTTATCCATTTAGACTATTTACCAATGATATAACATGTATGTAAGATACTTCTATATTGGGAGGTTTAAGTGTTAAGTGTTTGACACTTAAACCTCCCAATATAGAAGTATCTTAACCTGTACTGGATAGATTTATAAAAATACTGAAGTCATCTTTCACTTTTTTGTCATGAAAATGCCCCAAAATTAGTGTTCCAGTATTCCTTTTGTTTGGAGCAAGGGAAAATGTTGAAGACCATGCCTTATTCTTCTTATATACCGACTTTGGTGCTTTTGTCTCAAAAATAACTCAAATGGCATTTTCTGGTTGTCCCTGGTTAAGGATGTGTTCTGACGGGTCCCTTTTCAGTGTTCGATGAAAGTCTTGTATTGGAAGGGCTGGTTCTCATACTTCCCCTTGTTTTCACATAGTGTTGCATTTCAAAGTTGATTTGGATGAATGGGTAAGTTAAGTAAGTTAAGAGACTGAGACAAGACGAAATCTTGTATGGATATCTTTATTTATGTAAGAATAAATGATGACGGCAAGTAAAAAAAGACTTCAACATCAATAGTGTCACATATGTAATCAACGGCCTAGGGGGATGCAGATACTACGCCAATGGCAAAAAATTAAGTGAACTCTTTTTAAGAACTTTATTACAAGAACATGGAACAAGGACCTATATGAAAATAACTACATATCACAAATTAAATTCAATTATTGTTTTTAGTTGTACCTGGCGCTTGAGATTTGCTGGCGTAAGGATATATGATTAAGAATGTGTGCACTTTTTAATTCCATTCTTATTCTACAGCTCTCAGAAATTCTGTTCAATGGGAAAATTTACAAAGGGCATAAAAAAGATCAGAATGATTCATTATAATATGCATATATCTCATACATGGCGAATTATGGTTGATAGATTTAAAAGAAGGGTCTCTAGTATCCTTAATTATGTTCTATAGTGGCTAAACCCTGCCTGTATAATAGCCAATACTAAAACCCACTAGAGACTGTCTTGAGCGAGCAATATCACTGCAGGGCCGGCGGAAATTGTCGGGCCGTACTCCTGTGACCTTGAGCTACATTCTGCTTTTTAAAACATGCAAATCAAGCCATTATTTAGGGTTTTAGAGTCTAAAACAAAGGTCATTGCCCTTTGTGAAGGTTTAAAAAGCTAAATGACTAAAAAGTGAGTTCATTCTTATTTTTTCATTATTTCTTTCCTGAGAATGATAATGTAAACCCATGGTTTTAACTGATGCTAGTCTACTGATGCTATAAGGCCTCTGAAATGGTGCAACAGCGGCAGGTTATGAAACACCATGTGGCTCTTAAGGGTTGGTAATGTGGTAAGGGTAGGTCTAAAAGTGAGGTAAATTCGATTTGCCCTCCCACTTCTTCCCCTTGTAGTCTAATCACACCACATAGGGTCTACTCTTTAATCATTGTTGACGCGAGATAGGTAAAATAGGGTTAATTCGTCATGGGTAGTACCTTCCGGTTCCGGGTCTGCGCTTCCCCAATGCCTCCTATCGGCAAAAACACGCGCTGGAAGGGCTTTGAGGTAGGAATCACGTGACTGTTGACCTTTGACCTCCTGTACATACAATGCAGCCAACTGTGGTTAGACAGCCAATACAAGGCGTATTTACACTTAATGGTTCCGCCATATAGCCGATGTATTTTTGAGTGTTTTTTTCCACATTCAGGGCCCAAAATCCAAAATCGAACCAAAGATGTCACAGTAGAAATATCTGGCATGTTAGGGACAGCCCCGGTTGTGCCCAGTCATTCCAGATCTGGATCAGGGTTTATGGAATATTCATTTTTGTATGTATTTTGAAAGGTAGATCTACATGATATCTGCCCTTGAAACAAGTCACATGGAAATCCCGTCACATTCTGGTATTATGTATTCTTACCTTATAACCTTAGAATAAATCCAGGAGAAGACATTTTGAAAGTGCATGTGATCCGCTTGCTTTGCCAACCTGCCATGGCCATGTTGTCACTCTGCCCGACATACCCCCACCTTTACACACATTTTTCGGGTAGAATCCAAGCATGTCAAGTCCTGTACTTCTAACAGCAACAAATATATGATCCCTTCTTGCTGTTTGCATACATTTTGGCTCCATTTTCTTCTAAATAACTGAGAATCTAATGATTTTACATAGTGATACATTTCGCCACCCGCCTACACCATGATTGGCCTCGTGTTGACAGTGTGGGAAGGTCCCGTATGTAGGTCAGCCAGTCAGCCGGTCAGCCTGCTGAAGGACGACGGGGCGGGTGCCGACACGTATCACTATGGAAAATCAATGGATTCTTATTTATTTCGAACAAAATGGCGAATTTAGGCATGGCATGCTCATCTAGGATATCTTAGGATGCTTCCCTGTTAATAACTCCACCTTCCACCATTGGATTCTATGCTAACGAGGTGTGTAAACATCAGGTATGTTGTACAACTTTTTCAAACCCTTCATGTACATTGGTTTCTAGCACCGGTTGGCTTGGTATAGTGGACAGCGAGCTCGTCTCCTGCCACAGCGGCCGGGGATCGATTCTCCATAGAACCCGGAACGGTTTTAACTGGAAATGTATGGCGAGGTTGACTTTGTATACTTCTCCAATTTATTAACATGTCCAGACTCTAACCAAAGGCTTCTTGAAGATGTCCAAAAGGTATTAGAGTACGGTTATGGCCTGATAATGCACCGGTGTTATAACCCAAAAGGCACTGTAGAGGCCAGAATCATGAGATAATACAGATTACATAATGTAACTACAACCCCACATCTTACGGGCTGGTACCACTGCCGGTGGCCATGTGAATTTTTGCTAATCTGGCTATTTCTTTACTATATACATTTGCTATATGAAAAAATTCGCCAAATTAACAAAAAAAAATCTCTGACCAACGGCAGTGGCACCAGCCCTTTAGCCAATGTAAGGCAGTCCATTGACATTGACATTGGATAGTTCAGGTGGGAGAGCACAGTACTTCAGATCTTGGGTGGCCAGCTTGAATCTCTCATTAACTTGATTTGTATAGATTTAAGAAATTCATGTGCTGCAAATTATTTCATTACATGACGGAGGTAAAGATAATATTTCGTATTGTTGAAAGCTTAAAGGTTTTTTTTTCTCATTACATTAAAGGCTTTCCAAACTATTTAGTATTTAGTTATAAACCAGAGGGCCAAAGCAGGTTATTTGTTGCTAGTTGGTCCAACCCGATATTCAGTTCCACTTCACGGTATCAAATTAATCTCTCTGACTCATTTCTTATAGAAACTATTACAGGAGAACAGTGTAAAATATGTTGTCAAAATAACAGAGATTCATCGTTATTTCCACAAAGATTCCTTGGTTACGTCTTTCGGGGAGAAGCGCTAACGTGGCGCCATTTTCGCTTGTTAAATATGAGCAGTAAACTTTCAACTTTCGCCGGTACCAGGGACACACTTCCGATCATACCGTTTCTCCTCGAAAGGGTTCACGAGATTCCTTATGCCACCGTGCTGCCATCTGAGGTATCATTGTAGAAACTATGCTGCTTTACTGTAATACAACTACGGTGGTTCACTCTTCAGTTTTATGTGGATGCCTGCTAGATTCAACAGTAATAGAATCTGCTGACCGAACTAGGATGACTCATGGATTGTCAGATAAAATTTGGGGATGGACTAAAGGCTGTTTGTGGGAAGGGGGTGCCTAGTAAATAACCTTTAAGGATGACATGCTGCTGTTAGTCAACTTACCACTGCCATTACAATGGAGCCCCATGTCGTCCCTTGTGATGATATCCAGGGTTTCTCTGACAACACCACTCATCAAAAGGATGTCCCATGTTGTTTTCTTGCCATGACCTTAGATGTCAAAATGGCACAAATAAACATTGCGCACTCAATATGCATGATTAATACAATTAGTTCTAGAGCACATGTTGCGTCCAAACATTCCTCAAAATATTCCATGATGTCGTATGCAGTGGTCAATAAGCATTTCACACTACCAGTATTTTTCTTTCTGAGTCATTTTTTTTTTTTTGTTGAAGGGCTTCAAATCTTTAGCCAAGATCACCAAAGGCCTCCCACTCTCCACGCATAGATAACTTACTCGCTGCTTATCCTGTTTATAGGGCCCAAGACATGGGGCGGGAAAGGTTGCTCACGCTGCTGTAAATATGATTTTATTGGTGGTATACACTGCAAAAATGGTGTTTAGATCCTAAACACAATTCTAAACATATTCTTGCAACATTCTTGTAATCACATAATTTCCTACACATGTTTAGCCAAACAATGTGCTTAGCTCAAGTGTATAGAAATCTAGGTGTTTAGGTTTAAACTTTGTGTTTAGATATCTATGAATTTTTGTGTTTAGATGTTTATGAAATTTTGTGTTTAGATGTCTAAATGCTTTGATGGAGAGTTAGGGTGTGCAGACATGTATACATTAAAAAGAAAGATGTCTTTTGTTTGTTTTCTCATTTACTGGGGAGGGGGGGGGTATTTACACGTCAAAGTCTCCAAAGATATCAGCCACACATATTTACGTGTGCATGTATGTACACACTGCATCAGAATGAGAGACTTGAGAAAGTACAACAGCTTGGCAGGAAGGAAATTGCTTTGTCTATTCCAGAATAACATGAAATAGGTGTCAGTCATTGAGCCTATTGATTATTTCATGCTAATGATGGTGGTGTAAGGTGAATCTAGTCAACTTTCTATTGCCCTTTCTATTCTCATGACATTTAATGAATAGAAACTATAATAAACATGCTGTTTGGGTACATTTGTCACAAAAATTGATTATAATTTTATAAAGATAGTCCATTCAAAGGTAGTGCTGCTACCTGGTGTGGATTCAACATCCAAGTATCTAAACATAATGCTGTTTAAATCTAAACACCTATTATTCAACTGTTTAAACTCTAAACATCTAAACATGTTTAGCAAAAATGTTTATGTAGTTAGAATAAAGGTGTTCATTTCCTAAATGTGTAGTCGATGAGACACCTAACTGACCTATATGTTTATTTTTTAAACATGTTTAGATCTAAACATGTTTAAAATCTAAACACCGTTTTTGCAGTGTAGGTTTGATTTATCGCCAGTTTAAAAGAATTCCACAATAGGAGTGGTCATTGTTTAAACATCAGAGGTGGGGGGGAGTTGTGGTTTTTTGAGCGTGTGTCGAAAACCTTTCAGTGGAGTGTTCTGGAACTTTTCGGTCTCCCCTTTTATTCTATAGGAGCAGGTGGGATTTTTCTGCCCCCGTCTCAGTCCATCTAAGAATTTTTGAATATGCCTAAATTATATACAATTTTTGGCCCTCAGGGGACCTCAAAATTTTTCATACATGACATTCCCCGTGTCCCGATTTTAGCTAGCCTAATCCTAATTTTCATATCTTTGAAAATAATAGTTTTAGATAAAGATTAAATATGATTCATAACAGGGGTACAATACAGTAACGAAGTGCTTGGAACAAGCAAAATAAATTGTTGTAGGTTAGAATATAATTGACTACTAATTTCGTAGTATCCAAAGCAATGCAAAGCTTTCCACTACTCCTTACAGCTGACCAGAGTGGCGGACTGAGAGGCCCTGCTATAGGGGCTAGCTTAAAATTCAACTTAGGAAGTGATCATTTTTTAAAAACAGGAGGGGGGTTGGTAGCAATAAAAATTTTGACCTCCGCCTCTCAAGGGTAATTTAATTTACCCCCCCCAGGTGAAACTGTTTCGGGTCGAAAAGATTTCAACCCCCTGTCAAGCCCAGTAATACATGTAGAACAGTTAGCAGCATATGTATTTGTCAGCTGAGTGTGAAGCCACCCTTAAAGGGTTACTAATTAAAGGAACTCTAGTTAATTAACCAGATGTTCTCTTTAGCACATTTTTTTCCAGACGACTGAAATATTAATTTATGGATGGAAGTAATTGTGCCATTGTGTGCCCATGTGCAGCAGCCGATGTTTCTAAACCCTGTTGTGGCACATTGACACCGCTCATGCAGGAGTGCAGCATGCCCATTGGTCGTAATGTTGCACCAATGAAGTGCCCCCCCCAGCTTCAAAAATGTCAGGGGTGCAGCTTAATAGACGGTTTTTTTTCAGAAAATTTGGATTCACCTGGTCCTCGCCTACAGCTACTCTAGCATTGGCTCCAGGATTTTCAGATATGCCCAGCCCTGAGCTTTCCTTTTGTATCTACTTTTGAAGACTTGCATGTATTCTTCTGTCCCATACACTTTGATTGCCTGATGAAGTGCCTTTATCAAAATTAGTTACTAACATTCAAATTCTGCGCCCAAAACTTCGTTATGAAGGGACTGTTTTATTATACCAGTGTATGGTAATGTTTTGGTACCAAGCGTTTTGTTTGTTATAACCGAAAT
This sequence comes from Acholoe squamosa, assembly GCA_949317995.1. Lineage (NCBI taxonomy): Eukaryota > Metazoa > Annelida > Polychaeta > Phyllodocida > Polynoidae > Acholoe > Acholoe squamosa. The sequence continues at coordinate 46,448,835 of OX439050.1, forward strand.
TGTCTTTATAACATGATTCGTTATAAGGAGATTTTACTGTATAAGAAGTCACATATGAGAACCAGCATGGATAATGTTTCTATCATAGACAGCATGTCTCTCAAATAAAATAATCGTGAAATCTTAATTATAAATCACAATAAATGTTTTGCAATACAGGGGTCTGTATTAGGAAATCCGATTTCTGCCCCTAAGCCTTGTCGCCGGTGTTGTCACAGCCGGGGTCACAGCAATTCCATTTGCCATCATTTTGTCTCTTGTCCCCTTGTCGATTTTACCCGTCTGGGGCCCCGTCTATGAGCGTGGGCGTTAGGAACAGCTCCATTGACTCCAACAGAAATCACGTGGTAAGAGTGTAAGGGCAAACTGCTTGGAGAGCGTGGTGTAGATGGTATTATTGTGATTGGTTGATTGACGTCACGTGCCTTGGCCTGCGCGCGCATCCAAGTTAGTTGTGACAGGTAGGTGGCGTGCTGATCACAGCTTTCTACAAACGTACAGATGGTAAAGTGTGGGTGGATGAGTGCATAGTATTCCCTGTGTTCTTGTCAGTGCTTTTACTTCAGCTTTTACTACTGCACTTCTACCATTAATGCTATATATACACATTGACACAGAGCGATAAACGACTTAAGTATCAATAATAACCTCCCTACTTGGCCATCTGGGTTATTGCTTGCGGCCATTCATCATCAATAACGATAAGGTAAGTATGTGTTTTCTTTCCTCCCAAACTTTGCTTTATATTCATTGATTATGTCACTGTTAGGTCGCTCCACAATGTTGTATTCATTTGCATGTTCATAATATTATTCTTTCTTGAAACTCAGATTCAAACTTGTATGAAATGATAAGCAATCAGAAAAGGTGTTGTTATAGTATCTCTGATCATAGGCTATATGAGCCCATTATGTATTGGCTTAAGATAATGTGTGGATACCTCTCTAATGGCAATGGAATTATACATTTGATTATACATACACATAAATTGTATAATACCTGGCTTCAATAATTCTGAGATCATAGCCAACCATCAACATAGATATGTTGAAGAGGTGAATCATAAATAGCCAAAGCAAACGGTTAAAATACCTTTCAAAAACGGGCAAGATTGAAAACAAAATATTGGAAATTATTCATACACTGTATATCAATTGCGGATCGATGATTTCTTTTAGACCCAAATTAGTGAATTTATTTGGAAGGTCTACCTTGACTTCTTCATTGCGCTGAAGTTCATCAAGTCATTTGGAGAGAATTTTTATGAACTCTTGGACACCATTCTTCAAGTGTTTCCCACATTCAAAATCCAAATTCCCACATTCAAAATCCAAAATGATTGACCCACTGGGTATGTAATAGGCTCCTATAGCAACCGACACTTGACATCAGCGGCTTGCCTGCCACAGATATAGAATCAAGGAAAGTTGAAACATATCCCCTTATGAAGAGCAAAGTTAATATTACGTTTTAGCCACAGAGCACTATAGATAAAATGTAGGCCCCCTAAAGCTGTTCTTGGTGACAAAGTGTGCTATGTATGTAGCCTAGATATTTCGTAACACCCATTTTATGAGCTTTGGTGCTCTGTGGCTAAAATGTTGTTTTTCGGGTGGAGGGAGCTGGGTCATTGACTTACCGTTACTAATTTGATACCATTTGGCATAGCTATTTCTTTATGATTGTACAAAATGTCTGGTCATCTAGTCATATAGTGCACTGGAACAATGTGTTTACGGCATATAGTGGGTATTACAAAAATTATTTATTTTCTCAAAATTGTGACCTTTGTTTGTTAAAGAACATGTGAATGATTGATTCTTTGGGTTATGTAACAAACAGATGTCTACACTGTAAAGCATAACTGTTGAATCTACCAGGATCCTTGTAAAACTGAACAGTGAACCATCGTAATCATTAAGCAGGGAGTCAGTGTAATTTTTACAAGAAAACCCCAGGTGGCAGTATGATGGTACAAGGAATCTCTGTGAAAATAATGACATCTCTGTGAAAATAACACCAGATCTCTGGCAACTTGGGACAAGGGATCCTTCATTATTTTGATGACATTTCTTTACAGTGTATGAGAATTTTTCACCCTGGTATAAGGCACACCTGGGACCACTTTGACCACTTTAGTATTGTTCTATATAGTAAAACATCCTCGCCTATGAGGCACGCCCCCAACATATGCTGATGCTATAAGGCACAGTAAATGTCCATTCTCATGTATAAGCAATGCGAGTTACCACGACAGTCCTGCATCCTAGATGCCTATACGGTGAATGCATCCTCAACTTAAACTGATCTTACAGGCGCACTAGGGTTCCATCCTCACGCAAAGCCATGTTTTTTTTTTACATGCACGGTACCACGATGGGTCTAAGGCTGTGAAAATGACAAAGACCTCTGCTTTCCATCTCTTTTCTAAGTTAGTTTGACTCCGGTCGAACATGATGAATATGTCCAACTTAGAAACTATTAGTCGTGGGAGAAGCTCGAAGAGCTCTGCTTGTAGTGAAAAGGGTAGTGTTGTCGGATCCACGATTTGAAAAGGAGGGGCGTGTCCCTCATTAAGCTCTTAATTAGACTAAATGCTGTAGCTAAAAGAGGTAAATAAACCTGACTACGGGGAAAAGGAGGCGGTGTACACCCCCACGCCCCCGTCTGAATCCGCCACTGGGTAGTAATCTAGTACATTCTGACGAAAACAGATATCAATGGCCAGGATGGAGAGGTATCCCGTGACGCCTTCTATTGGGAAATGCCCAAGGCCGTCCCAAGCTTCCTTTAAACCCATGAAAGGATAGCAGAAGCCTCAAATGCACTAAAAAACCTTATGAGTTCAAGTAGCCTGGCGGTGCGGCATCAATGATCAATGCATCATGCCAATAGGTATGGGCTTGATACTTCCTGTAGGCTTGGCATGATGCATAAATGCATCGTGAAGACAAATAAACATGGTACTTTAAGGCATCATCTAGTCCATAAAGTTTTAAACTCGTGTCGTCAGGCTGTGAGAAATAAGTCCTTCTAATTAGATGCTCCTGCACGGACTGTTCATGTCTAGGTATTCAGTGAGACAGTGTTACTTTGATCGCACTTTTGTTTCAATTAGCGTGGGTTGGGATATTGTTAGCAGTGCTGCTCTATTGTTTAAGCTGATGTTGTCGATATAAAGCAATAGATGACCAGCCTGTTGTGGATTCACGGAAGTGAATCGGCTCTGTAGAACAGTTGTCATGGTGCATGCACGATGTATCAATAGGCAATGCTATGTTTAATCCTTTAAGGGTTGCTGATGCAGAAGTGCATCATGTCCATTGGTCGTCATGATGCACCAATGACACTGTTTGCCAGCACTTCATTGGAGCATCATGCTGACCCTATGGGGTTGATACATATCCTCCCGGAGAGTCGTCATGATGCTCCAATGAAGTGCTGGCGAGCAGTCTTGCCAGCACTTCATTGTTGCATCATGACGGCCAATGCCCAGCTAGCACAACTCGTGCAATTTACGTCATTCTTACGTGAAAACTCATCTGATTTACGTAAAAAAGACATCATTTGGATGAGTGGTGCTAGCAGGGTGCGCATGATGCACTTCTGCATCATGGGCCCTTAAAGGGTTAAAGGGTAAAACCTGTTAATGGACGTTTGGCCCCTGAAAGAAATACCGGTTATGTAGGGTGGGTGTGTCTACTCTATGAGCTACATACCTTTATGTAACCCATTAATTGTGTACCCATGCCCTTCATTCAGCTGTATCAATAGCAGGATACTTACCACCCAGTGCTATCGGGTAGCCATCAATAATGATAATAGGCAGGACCATGGGGATCGGATATTAATCCCACCACCTTGCTTTTCACTTTGTGAGAGGATTCTTCATCTGATATCCCATAGTGGACTTTTCATATTTCATGATTAGTTTGGAATTACATTGTAACAGTGTCGTATTAAGCAAATCCTCATATTCCGGAGGCCATCCCATGTGGCCCAAATGCATCATCTTATTTATATATCAATTATTACAATTACTCTTTATTTCATGTTGATATGCCCGAGATACTGACAGCCCATAGCTCTAGCACTCGAGGGCCGTATCGCACACCCCCCGTGCGATAACCCGCGAAAATATCACACGCCGAGGTCACGTGACCATTTGATGACGTCATAGGTCCAAGATGGCGATGTAAACAGTGCGCACGGGGAGTCATTCTGGTAAATTTGATTCTATTTATCTGATTTAGATGAAAATAACATGAAATAAATGCAAAGGCACACTCATTGGAGGAATGTCGGGGGGTTATCGCACTTGCCGATCAGGTGCCGCATCGCACTCCGCCCTGCGGGCGTCGTGCGATACGGCACCTGATCGGCGTGTGCGATAACCCCCCGGCATTCCTTCAACTCGTGAACCTTTGCTTATGTATGTGCCTGTAATGCTATTCATACAGAGACAGAGAGATTGGCCCCTGTTTATGCAAGATTTGGAGCGCCCACCCCTTGACTCATTGACGCATGCTTCCCTTATAAATAATACTAGTGGTTTACATAGAAAGTTGCACCAAGAGAGAGCAATAACATGTCAGTACCGTAAAACACTTATAAGGCTCACCCCATGTTTGAGTTTCAGCAGTTTAGTACTGTTCTACACATGGGCGTGTTCTGGTTACCAGGTTGAGTCTATATAGGTGTTATCTATATGGATAACAGTTACATAGAGTCAACCTGGTAACCAGAACACGCCCGTGGTTCTACATATATATTATCCTCGCCTATAAGGCACACCCTGATTTCAGGCAGATTCTATAACGTGCAGCTAGGGCATATCCCTGTGTATAAGCCACGCCTTATTATGCATGAGGTACTACGTAGTGCTTTGGAACTTTGTAACAAATCCTTGTAAAATTTAGATTAATTCAAGCCGAACATTAATGACTATTTCAATTAATCTGGAACCTTTGATAAAACAAGATGGATAAAGTAGTGCACATAGCAGGAATGATGTTTTGCATTTAAGTAGCACACAGAAAGTGACAGTAAGCAGTACATGGAAAGTGGCATTAGGAGATGGTTGTAGTTGTAAGTAGTGCATGGAAAGTGGCATTAGGAGATGGTTGTAGTTGTAAGTAGTGCATGGAAAGTGGCATTAGGAGATGGTTGTAGTTGTAAATAGTACATGGAAAGTGGCATTAGGAGATGGTTGTAGTTGTAAGCAGTGCATGGAAAGTGGCATTAGGAGATGGTTGTAGTTGTAAGTAGTGCATGGAAAGTGGCATTAGGAGATGGTTGTAGTTGTAAGCAGTGCATGGAAAGTGGCATTAGGAGATGATTGTAGTTGTAAGTAGTACATGGAAAGTGGCATTAGGAGATGATTGTAGTTGTAAGTAGTGCATGGAAAGTGGCATTAGGAGATGGTTGTAGTTGTAAGTAGTGCATGGTAGGTGGCATTAGGAGATGGTTGTAGTTGTAAGTAGTGCATGGAAAGTGGCATTAGGAGATGGTTGTAGTTGTAAGTAGTACATGGAAAGTGGCATTAGGAGATGGTTGTAGTTGTAAGCAGTGCATGGAAAGTGGCATTAGGAGATGGTTATAGTTGTAAGCAGTGCATGGAAAGTGGCATTAGGAGATGATTGTAGTTGTAAGCAGTGCATGGAAAGTGGCATTAGGAGATGATTGTAGTTGTAATTCATAAGTAGTACATGGAAAATGGCATTAGGAGAGAGTTGTGTAAGTTACATGTACTATGGAAAGTGGCATTGATAGATGGTTGTAGTCATAAGAAATACATGGAAAGTGGCATTGGGGGATGGTTGTAGTCATATTAAGTAGTACATGGAAAGTGGCATCAGGAGTTGGTTGTAGACATAAGAAGTATATGAAAAGTGGCATTGAGAGATGGTTGTAGTCATAAAAAGTACATGGAAAGTGGCATTAGAAGTTGGTTGTAGATATAAGTAATACATGGAAAATGGCATTGGGAGATGGTTGCAGTTGTAAGTAATACGTGGAAAGTGGCAATGGGAGATGATTTCAGTTGTAAGTAGTACATGGAAAGTGGCACTAGGAGATGGTTGCAGTTGTAAGTAATACATGGAAAGTGGCATTGGAGGATGATTGCAGTTGTAAGTAGTACATGGAAAGTGGCAATCAGAGATGGTTGTAGACATAAGTTGTACATGGAAAATGGCATCGGGAGATGGTTGTAGACATAAGTAGCACATGGAAAATGGCATTGGGAGATGGTTGTAGTTGTAAGTAATACACGGGAAGTGGCAATCGGAGATGGTTTTAGATATAAGCAGTACATGGAAAATGGCATTAGGGGCTGGTTGTAGACATAAGTTGTACATGGAAAATGGCATCGGGAGATGGTTGTAGACACAGGTATAGTACATAGAAAGTGACATTATGAAATGGTTGCAACTGTTAGTAGTATATAGAAAGTTACATTCAGAGATGGTTGACTAGAAACTGACATTGTTTTTGAGATGGCAATAGCTGTAGTTAGTACATAGAAGGTGACGTTAACAGATGGATAACAGCTAGTATGTTGTTAAAAGCGGGGTTAAAGGAAGGATAGTCTTTAAGAGGATGTCTAGTGTGTCATTTGGAAAGGTGTGACTGGCATTATGGGTGATTACACTCTACTTTGGAGGGGCGTGTTTAGCATATAGGCTTTTAAGGCCCATACACTGCAGAAATTGTGTTTAGATCCTAAACACAATTCTAAACATATTCTTGCAACGTTTTTGTAATCACATTAATTTCCTAAACATGTTTAGCCAAACAATGTGATTAGCTCAAGTGTTAAGAAATGTAGGTGTTTAGGTTAAAACCTTTGTGTTTAGATATATGAATTTTTGTGTTTAGGTGTTTATGAATTTTTGTGTTTAGATGTTTAAATGATTTGATGGAGATTTAAGGTTTGCAGACATGTATGCATTAAATAACAGAGATATATTTTTTTTCTCTCATTTACTGGGGGGGCATCAGCAGATATAAAATTTACTTGTCAAAGTCTCCAAAGATGTCAGCCACAGCTATATACATGTACATCACTTGAGAAAGTACAACAGCTTGACAGGAAGGAAATTGCCTTATCTATTCCAGAATAACATCAAATAGGTGTCAGTCATGGAGTTTATTGATAATTTTATGGTAATGATGGTGGCATGAGGTGAATCTAGTCAATTTTCTATTGCCCTTTCTATTCACATGACATTCTATGAAATGAAACCATGATAAACATGGGATTTGGGGACATTTCTCACAACAATTGATTATAACTGTGTGCAGATAGTCCAGTCAAATGTAGTGCTGCTACCTGGTGTGGATTCAACATCCAAGTATCTAAACATATTGATGTTTAAATCTAAACACCTATTTTTCAACTGTCTCAATTCTAAACATCTAAACATGTTTAGCATAAATGTTTATGTAGTTAGAATAAAAGTGTTCATTTCCTAAATGTGTAGTCGATGAGACACCTAGCTGACCTATATGTTTAGGTTTTAAACGTGTTTAGACCTAAACATGTTTAAAATCTAAACACCATTTTTGCAGTGTAGGAAAGTTCATGGCTTTCACCATAAGACATACGTTTTCTCCATAGCAGCTATCCTTTCATCAACTAAGCCATAGAGTATACTGTAATTTTTGGATAATAATGTTGCCTGGAATTCCCAGTTTCTAATAATTATAAGGAATGCCAGACATTTATTGTACTGCTAGTGTATACATATGATTAGGCCTGTTTGACATGTGTCCATACCACCACCATGTGGCCAGCCATTGCGGCAACACTGCCCCACATAGGCCTGTCATAATGTGTATTTTTACCATGGTAACACAATTCTGATCATGTGATTGCACATCAATCATAAGCCAAGTTCAGGGCCCCATGTGACCCCTACATAAGGTCTTGCAAAACAACGCGAGAAGACCTCATACGGCGAGATGTGAGATTGGAGCAAGGTTCCAATTAGCAACGTGGCTATTTGGAACCTTGGTGGATCTCTTTCTTATTGAAAAGGGCCAAGTTGGGGGAAGACCCTCCTGGGAGACCCTGCACTAAGGAGGATCTATTTATAGTAAGAGGAGTAGCTCGGGGAGTGGAGAGGGCCTCATGTTCGCCTAATCAGGGCTGAACTGAAGTAGACAGAGCTGGGGGTCAGCCAGTATCTCAGCGGGGAGGGTGGGTAGGGGCATGGGTGTTGTACGAGGGGCTCTGTATAAAGGTAGGCCTGTGAAGGGTTGGGTGAGTAGGTGTGCTTAAGAAGTTTAAGGTCTGCTGGAGGTATGGATAAAAGTACTTATTGATATGTAAATTTGACGCAGGTGCTGTTGCATATAACTAGGCCTAATAAGAGTGGGGGCGGAGCAGCTGCTCAGGGTTTGGGGCTGAGCTGTATAAATTCTACTATATTTCAATATACACTAAAAAAACGATCCTCAAATATCAGTAAGAAGTTAGGAGGTCGAACTAACTTTTTGGCAAAGATTATCAAAAAGCATGTGTCCAAACTTCCTATCCTATCTTAGCATTTTCGAACTAACCCTTAGTAAAATGTTAGCATTTGCCCGACATTATTAGTAATTTGTTAATCCTTTTACTAAGACGTTCATTTATTGGTAGTATGGAATAGGGCCTGCAATTTTAATCTTCTGCAAACAAATTTGTATTTGAATATTATAAACATCAAAACATGGGAAATCTCGCATACAGACATGAAGAGTTTAGTTTAAATCACTGAATATATATGATACAATCCCTAGCCCTTCGAAACTAACCCTTTATTGTAGGTAAGCCACATTGAATTCAAAACCTACTTTGAGTCTTAGACTCTATATCAGGATTTTGACACCTGCAACAGAACCTCTTCATTTAAGAAACATGTTCTATGCCTCAAATCATTTTTATTTACAACCCCTGAGCTAGGTTGCTCTGAGTTTAATACAAAGTCAGAGAACTAACAATGTGGACAATGTGTATATTGAATATCTACACAAAATGTGTTTCCATCTTTCTTCCTTCAATAACTTATCAATATGTTAGGTGCATTTTATTAAATGTTATATGAATACAATTGCAAAAGACTTTCTAAGTCAAAGGTCATTGAAAATCACCATTATTTGACATCCATAGCCTATTCTATGATGTGCACCTACCAGAAAAATCCTCATACAAACTACACTGCCACCTGGTGTGAAAAAACTACTAACCCTTAGACAAAACTACTATTGTTGGAAAGGTTACTAACTTTTTACTAATTTTCTCTCTTGACTTAGTCAAGCTAGCTTGTCTGAATAGGTTAGTGAATGTTACTAAGCACCTAGCCATTGTTAGTAAAATGTTAGTCCTGTGTTAGTCACATGTGCTAACTAAGTTAGGGGTTTTGACTAACTTATATTAGATTCATTTTTTTCAATGTAATCTATAGTGAGACCTGAAACTCCAGCCCAAAGGCTCCGCCGCAAATAAGTAATAATGATATTGTTCATAAGAGCAGCTGGTGTGGGCCCCAGACCTTGGGAAGAGTGTGGGATTTAGATAAGGCTTATACAAGTGAGATGTAGTAGGGTATTTGGCGGTTGGGAGGGGGTTTGAGGGTGGGCGTGTCAGTGGGTGGGGTAGGTGGGAAAGAGATGGCGGACGTGATTCTACCAACGTAAAGCCAACCCCCCAAAATAGATAACAGCCTATATGTGTCTTTACATCAAGCACCATAGACTGGAAATATCTCCGACAGCTCTTTCATTTTTTAATTACTTCAGATCTTATGGCTTACGTGAATCGCGACGACATCTTTGAATAACGCGCTTTGCTTGAGATTGCTTCAAAGAAATAGAATTCAAGTCACAACTCTGTGACCACATGAGACATATCTCCACATTCAATAGACTCGTATTATTCTATTCAGATTCAATGATGAATTTATACTCTATATTGACAAATAAGAAATACATTTAGTTTAAAAGAGAAGTACTTTCTTTTATTATCAATCACAAAGAAGTCTGTACAAATGACACTGTTAACTACCATAATACCCTCTGCATAAGGCGCGTCTTATACGCTAGGGTTCTGGGACTGTCCAGATCCGCAAGGGGGGGTGTGGATGGGGGGGGGGGTCCCCCATGTCACATGTCGATTTTAAAAATGGTCATGTCCCCATGTCAATTTTAAGAAATGGTCATGTCACCATGTCGATTTTAAGAAATTGTTGATGTCACTATGTCACTAAGCCTAAAATAGCCCATGTCGCCATGTCAATTTTAGTGGTCCACACCAATAAGGGGGACACCAAGACCTTTCATTTAATATATTGCACTCCCCCCAACTATTATGAAAATATAGGGGGTCCGGGGGCTACTAGTTACACATAGCTTTTTTGAATTTTGAAATTCCATGAAATAGAGCGAAAGTTATGACATTTTCTATTTTTTTTACTAAATCCCAAACTCTAGGTGCGTCTTATACGCGAGGTGCGCCTTATACGCGAGGTATTACGGTACTGTTTAGCTAAGATGCCTTTTTTTAGGGGTACCCAGCGCATGGATGCACATGGGATAACGCTTCTTAAAGACACCCTCACTAATAGGCTGAGGAATAGTGATGGTCTATAGATATACGCATACTATGTTAAGTTGATTGGAATTTGGACTAGTCTCAAAGAGAACAAATTCATTATATGGATCTATTTCAAAATGGATAACAAATCATGTTGGGAAGCTCTCCTGATAACATGATAGTTGAAAACGAGAGGCCTGACCATCTATAAAATTGTTTATTTTCTAAATTCCACACTGAAGACGGCCCTTTACGTGCTCCCAAAGCCCATTCGCCACTTCCGGGTGCACAAAATTAGACTCATGGTCGGCGCTGTGACAGGGTTATCGGGTGCGTCTGGACGCCCCTACGCCACCCTTTGGCAAGAACACGTACTCAAAATCGCCCCCTCTCTTTAGCCAATGTCCCGGATGTCACCAGGGGTCAGTGTCCTGTGATGGGAGACTGAGGGCACGTCGGGTTCTGAACCACCCACACTACGTGCCATTAGCCTCTATGAACTGAATGCTGTTTTACCGTTAAGAAGCAGGCTGAAGGCTTTCTCCAACAAGATGATTAGATTATTAAGTACAATGGTGAAGGCATGGGCAGAGGTGAACCACCGTGGAATACATTCTTATTAATCCACCCTGAGGTGGAGAGAGACTCTGAACCAGGCAGTCATCTGTGTATCTCTTTTCATTTTAATTTGACTCAGAATTACTGTTGTTTTTTTTAAACCACCTCATATAGCAAGAGCAATGTCAAGGCTATGGGTTGATTTTATTTGCATGGAATAAAAGTCATTGGCCATTGAATCTTTTCCATGCAGTCCTTCATTTCCCCAGCACCTTGTGTGCACGGCGATCACTGACCATAATGTGTGGAACAATGAGATAAGCATTGATAGAAGTTTACTGAATCAATGTTGATACAACTTACATGATGTTTGGCTATATGGTTTAATTTGAAAGTTCATACAACATGATTAAATCATATCATCTGTGATTCAAAATCTACACATCAGTGCTAATTGATTCAATGTATACATGTTTGCTATGTTAATTCATTGTTGATTTGATATTGTTTCAAAATTGGTACTTTTTACTATGTAAGGTATACAAAGTTAACATATCAGCATTGAACCAACAGTGAAAATGGCAATGTTAATTCAATGGTGACAAAAACGGTGTTGAATCAATGTTGAATTTTAAAAATATTTCAAAATTAATGTGTCTAACATTCGTCCGATGTTGAAATAGGTGATGGTTGAAAAAACAAAATGCCATCATTGAAAAAATTGTTGAAAGTAGGTTGATCAACATTGACAGCGTGGGCAACATTGAATGGAGACTCCATTTACACTGACTCTTCTGGAGTATGGTTTTGAATCCCAAGACATATGCATTGCCTGTTCAGAGGGCAAATAAACTCTCAACGACAGACAAGAAGTGAGGGGGCGCACTATCATTGGAAAGGTTTCAAGTTCATTACGATATCCTATACTTTAACAGCATATAGTGTATGAATGCAGCACCGTAAGGACTTTCATCTTGAGGGCCCAACAACCAATTATGGCCCACACCTATACGCACCTTTTAGACATACCCCTACATCAATGACACCAAAGTGAGACCTTTCTCTGTATAGTCCTACATTATGCCCCAAATAGAAACCTATTAGATATTTGCCTCCCCCAATGCCACCTTCTCCCACATAGCTGAATACGTGGGCTGCTCTGCAGATACCAAACCAGGCTCTGGGTTTGAAGGATATGCCCACCAGGTGACTCTGATTACATGAATGTTATGCATTCCCCTTGTGGGAGATGAGGACATTAACACCATCTATCGTGTTTGACCTTTAACCGACCTTGTAAAGAAACGACAGATTGTGGCTATGTTTCTATGACAACCAGATGCTTATCTGTGACGTCATTGGCGGTAGCTGACCGATGGGGTTAGATGAAGCTTCACATGGTATGGGTCGACCAATCATAGCCTGAGTTGGTGCCATGTGACCAAGAATAGCTGGTCAGGTGACGTTCTGCTGAGGGAAATGTCGTCTTGGAATCTAGGTTTTGCCTTTTTTTGCAACCCCCTGCAGTTTAATGTAGCTATAGGTCTTCACTCATTTTTTAAGGGATATGACTACCACTGAGCACGTGATGCCATACGACTGGTCTTGTAAGCCAATTGTCATTAAAAAGACTGCAAAGAGGATAACAAAGGGATGCAGTATGCTGTAACAATTTATGATTAGAACATAGATTTCCAGCCTAACCCGAAATTCTTTAATAGAGTTTTTTTTTCTCTGCTTATAATTCATCTATGGGGTCTCTGCGACCATATGAAGTATGATATATTCATGGCGGGTTCGTGGAAATTGAGATATTCAAGATGGCCGTCAAACTTCTACAAAAATCTTGAATATTGCATATCTCTGCTTCATCTTAGAGACACAAATAAAAGTTCAAAAAGTATGTTTCTTTGCTTTGGATAGGGAATGCAATCAGACTATTTAGAATTATGTATGTGGCAGCCATTTTGAATTAATAATGAGTCTGTGCATTTTACATACCGAAAAGGAGCACAAGTAAAGCATCATAAATCCAGAATTTCAAGTTTTCTATTAGGAGGTCACTATGGGATCAGGCATTGGTCAGACACATTAATATGACTCCTGTAGATACCTTTAAAACCCATATTGGTGTAGTTATAGCAATATATTCTACTCTAGGGAGGGGGATTGGCTGTGCTAAACTTAAAGTACCAATAAAACAGCTGTTTCACAAGCATTGGCTCCTATACAATCTGGAGCATATACTGCTGAGAGAAAGTCATTATGGGTTCATGAAGGTCATCAAAACTTAAATTTATTTGTGACATCAAGAAACACTTTAAATCCACCTTGTCATGATTATAGGAGTATAATATTGAACAAGTAATTAATGGATATGTCATGAAGCCCCCCTCGTTGCATGTTATTGTTGGATAGCAGTCACAAGTCATGACATATCCATTAACTACTTTTTTTATTACACGATAATCAATAAAAAATCGATAAATTCAAGTTGAAAACAAAAGTTGTTCCCCCTCCCCGGGACTCGCAGCCTGCCATAGTGTGTGTACACGATCGGTACACACACCTCGGCACCCGGCTTGGCGAGGTGTAGCTGCTTCCAAACCAAACCAACGGCTGCCGGGCGCCGAGGTGTAACGATGGTCTATTGGTTAGAATAAGGTTAGAATATCATTACAATTATAGAGGACTGTGGAACGTGTTCAGACCAAACCAACGGCTGCCGGGCGCCAAGGTGTGTGTACCGATGGGCTATTGCTCGGCGCCCGGAAGCCGTTGGTTTGGTTTGGACGCGAAAAAAAAAGATTCACCCGGACTGGGACTCGTCCCACCTACCTGTAGAAGCTGAGCGCAATGCGCTAACCACTAGACCACCGGGTCTCACACCTCGGTGCCCAGCAGCCGTTGGTTTGGTCTAAACCCGTCCCGCAGTCGTCACGGACAGCTACAGTGGAAAAAAATATATGCCCGGACCGGGACTCGTCCCGCCTCCCTCTACAAACTAACCAAGCAAACACACACCGTTTCTCATCAGTCCCTGTGGCGCAATGCATAGGGAGTTGGATTTGGGATCTGAGACTGCAGGTTCGACCCCTACCCTGGCAATGAAAAATTTCGTAGGTTTTAACATGTAACATATGACATGTAAGGACATGTAAGGAGGCATGTTATTAAGAGAGTAATGAATGGGCTAACGGGCACCTCATTCAGTGTATCGTAGGATATCGTAACGAGTGGCCGTAGGCCCATTCCTTACTGTCTTTATTACACGATTAATCAATAAAAAATCAATAAATAATCAATAGAATATCAATAAAAACAAGTTGAAAACAAAAATCCTTCCCCGGGACTTGAAGCCTGCCATAGTGTGTGTACACGACTGGTACACACAGCTCGGCGCCCAGCAGCTGTTGGTTTGGTCTAACCCGTCCCGCAGTCATTGCAGACAGATACAGTGAAAAAAGATATATGCCTGGGCCAGGACTCGTCCCGCCTACCTCTAACTGCTGAGAGCAATGCGCTAACCACTAGACCACCGCGTCTCACCCTTCGGCGCCCGTCTCGGCTTGGATTGCTTTGAACTCGTCCTGTGGTTATGTATACATGATCGGTACACACAGCTTGGCGCCCGGCAGCGGGTATGGCAGCCGACAGCCTGCAGTCGTCGCCTCGCCGTTATGCAAGCAGTAGCGTCAAAGCTGGGGGGGCACAACCCAGACTGCCGGGGATTTTCACACTTTGAATGTATAGAAGTTATATGTGAGTACCCTCCCCAGGCTTTGTATCATATCAAGACCTGGTTCTAGCCAACCATTTCTCGTCAGTCCCTGTGGCGCACTACATAGGGAGTTGGACTTGGGATCTGAGACTGGAGGTTCGAGCCCTACCCTGGCAATGAAAATTTTGTGCATTTTAACATGTGACATGGACAAGGAGTGCCGATATCCATGGATATCAGCACTCCTAGGACGTGCAATATCGACAGGTATCAGAATGGGAATATCCAGAAAAAGCACCCAAAATCACAGAGGTCGTGTAATAACCATGGATAACATGCCTCCTTACATGGATAACATGCCTCCTTACATGGATAACATGCCTCCTTACAAAAGTCATGCTGCATGCATCATGGTGTGCAATATCGACAGGTATGTGCATGAGAATATCCAGAAAAAGCACCCAAAATCACAGAAGTCGTGTAATAAACCCTGGTAAGAGGGGCTGGCCTGTCTTAAGTACCAATAAATCACCTATTTTGCATATATTATTTCTTCCATTACAATCTGATGTTTATACCATGATGATAAACAAATATACTGTGATTGGTTAGTGTAGGGGTGGATCCAGAGAGGGTGTACTGGGAGGGGGGAGAGCCAGGAAAATTTGGTGAGGGGGCACAGCCAGGGCCCTGTACAACATTTCCAGTAGGCCTAGATAAAATTCATATCAGAATATTGATTGCATACAGTGTATCACCATCATCACTGACCATGTATACATAGATATGCATTGGCACCTTGGCCTGACAGTGGTTTTCTGAAAGGAGATGAAAGGCCCTCCTGTCAACCCCCCCCCCTTGATTTATAGTGGAGGGATATCGTGAAACCCACATACAAGAAGTTGCTTAGACTATAATATAAAGAAGTATGAGTTTTTCCCTATAGAGGAAGTGCCATAAAAAGAGCCATGGCAGATAACACGGGCACTAAGGGAGTGTTCATTTATTAACAACAGGGGGGAGTTACTGAGTTTGGGGGGTGGCATAAAATATTTGGACCCCTCCTGATGGGGTGGCGAAAAATATTTTGACCCTTCTTGAGGGGGTGGCATAAAATCTTTAGACCCTTCTGGATGAGGTGTGAATAATCGTGACTTGCTGTGCAAACTTGCATTTGATAAAGTGAGTACAACTTCTCAAGATATTACTTAGAGTTATAAAAATGCATCAGATTGCACCTTTTTTCTCTTAAATTTCCAAAATTTTTCAAAGGAATGGGGACAAAAATGTATTGATGTATTTATGATCCAGGGATAATAAAACGCTCAGGTGGTGTATGTGCCCCCTACACCATCCAGACATATCGTAAAACCCCACTTATAAGCCAAACCCACATATAAGCGACACCTGGGGGGGCACTAAGGTAGGGTTTGGCTCACGGGTGCTGTATCATCTATATTTATACTAGCCCCCCCCCACCTAGCCCCTCCCCCATGCCATGTAACAAAAAAGTGACACATTACTGAAACAATACAGGATGCTACTGTCGCAGTAAGGTGTGAAATGCATCCTAGAAAGCCCAGTCTGAGGGTAGAATTAGGGGGGCGGTTGAGGGCACTCTATGTATAACTTCCCCATATAGCACAGAATACAGGGGGGTGGGATTGGAGGGGGGGGAAGTCTTCCAAATACCTAGGGCAGTGAGACTTCCACAGGGCCAGATTCCCGCGGCAGTTGCCATCTACAGACATAGAATTAGTGCCCACCCCGGGGCGGCACCCCAGCTGTGGTAGAATGCTATAAGCCACACAATATGCCAAAATGGTTGTCATTCCTTGCCAGGGTTGGATCCAGGATTTTAAAAAAGGGGGGCGCGCCCTTCATTTAGCCCTAATTTTGGCTAGATTGTAAGGTATACAGAATCAGGTAAACTCTTAAATACAGGGAAAAGGGGTGGGGGTGCAGTTTATGCATGGGGGAGTTGCAGTCTCCTCATTTTTTTCCATTTATTCCAAGACCTTCCATGGTCAATCATGTGTTTTTGTAAAATTTCATCTGGGGGTTTTAGCACTAGACAGCACCATTTGGCTTCTGGATATTCAAAATTTTCCCCCTCCTATTCTTATTCTCTATCACACTAACAATTAAAAGGCCATACAAATGTGCACACTCTGGTCATGTGGAAAAGCATATTATTTACAAAAAATCCACAAAAACCCATATAAATATTGATAAAAATGCAAAAGAATCATGATAGATATAAGTTTTTGCCAGAGATTATAAAATGTCAAAAATTTAAAACAAAACCATTACAAGTCAGATCTAATTCACCTCTTCGACCTTCCCTGTCAATGCATGAATTGTCTGGCATAATGCTTCATATTACAATTTATCACATCCATTTCAGTGTCACTTTCATTCCCTTTTGAATAAACGATATGTTCTCAATCTGATTCCAGAAATGACATATACTTTGTAAAACATGTTGAAAAATCAGTTTTATCAAAACAATTCTGGGCACAACAGATTTAAGAGCTCAATATTTTTTCTTGTCCATAATTGCATGTACATGCATTCCATAATTGATCAGGGCCAGATAAGTTTGGGCTTCCCTCCCATCAAAAATTAAAGAAAATAATTTAGGAGGAATTTGACATTTTCTTGGAAAGCTGTATACACATGTCTGCTTGGCCATTTGCACACAAATTTACCTTAAAATGCATGAAATTATATTTTAATTTTCCAAATTCACCTGTAGAACAAATGTGTAGATACGAGGCAAGGAGAAAGGGTGCTCTATGCTAAAAGTTAACTTTGATATTCAGATCACTAGCTTTACAGTCATATATTGCAAGAGAAGATACTCCTGTTAGTTTTGGAGGAATGACTCGCTAAATATGGGTAGGTATCACAATTTCATGAATGTCAATAAGCTCTATGTCTAATTGGTCATGATATACATTATATTTAGCATAATTTATGCTAATTAGCTAAATTAACATAAATTAGCATTATTCTTTTGCCCATAACTTTTAATCTAGAAATGCTATTTTCATTCTGTTTCCACCGTAGTAAACCTTGTGGAATGTTCCTTCAAATGGGATCATTGATTTTCCTATAAAACCATGTTTCCATGACAACCAAAACAATCAAAAATGTTTATTTTGGCCCAAAAACGTTATTTTTTTTCATGCCAAATTTGGAACCTTTCCACCCAAAGTAGAACGTTTTATCAAAAATCATCGAATTCTCCAGAGTAGCCTATAGCATTTGTAGGCATATTTTTCCTATTCTAGCCCATAGTGGTGCCCCGGTGGCTAAAATAGGTACTAAATCCCACAGGAACCCCCATTTCTGCTTGCTGGCTCACAATTTTGCAGATAGTAATTTAATACAGAATGAAATTACTGAAAGGCTGGAGGCACATCAATTCATCTTTAATCATAATACGAAAATTGTGGGCCTTGCACTGCAGCTACTGACAGAACAATGGTTTCGAGTTGTGGAAACCCCATTTCAATTCCATGCATTGCAATAGATGATAATCACCCTGTGAAGTGATCTATCTACCTCATACCTCAGTAAGATATAAAAAATGAGTGCAGCATGATGCTCTACAATTGGGTACTACACAACATGTTGTTAAAAAATGAACACTCACTAAGGGCAAAACTTAGTTGTGTCCAGCAGGTAGATATTGTGTACCCATCCTGATGACTCCATATCTATGCCTGTTTTGGCAGTTGTGTCTGCTTGGAGAAAAAAAAACACCCCAACACATTGACCTCAAGCCTATTAGGCTGAAGCTATCGACTGAGCCCCAGCATCACAAAGCATGCAGTCAGGGACAACTTCTGCTCTCTCATACCCTAAGTAAGGCCTAAATGAAGCTAAAGCCCCTCCCCCTCCCCATAAGGATTGTCTTTGCTTTGTCACAATATTTCTATGTTGTTAGTCATCAGACCTTTTCTGATGGTACACTGTCAATAGAAAATAACCATGGGTTCATGAAGGTCTCCAAAAACTTTAATATGGGACATAGAGAAACACTTTAAAGTCATCTTGTAATGATAATAGGGGTATGATATACCCTGGGCAGGCGGGGATTGGTTTAAGTGCTGATAAATCACATATTTTCATGTATTTTCTCCACTACAATCTGTTGCTTATACTACTAAGATGGTGGAGCTGTTCAATATTTAGCGGGCTTCCCTAGCCCACATGCGTGGCCACTGACACATTCCTTTGTGAAATTGTGTAATGTTCTCGCCATGAATATGACCTTAGCTGTCGAAATGGCGTTAAACATCTATTACTCACTTACTCACTCACTTCAATATTTAGCCACAGGTTCACCTTGAATGTGGTCCACTTAGGCTGTGCCATATACATGAAGTGCAACTATAGAGTAATACCGTATATGATACTGCGGTATACGTGGAATTACCTTAGTACCTCAGGTAGCGTGGGTTATAGGCATGGATAGCCCTTTGCTGAGCTTTATATGACACTAGTTTCACTAGCCATGATATGTAAAGTAGATGGTCTGGATAAACTTTGGCTAAAGCTATTGCTCTAATATCACGAGGATAGTCCTTTCTCTCTATGTAGTTATCTCTCAGGGGCGTAGGAAAAGGGGGGCCAGGGGGGGCCTGGGCCCCCAATCATAAAGGAGGTGGGGCCTGAGTATGTCATAATAAACTGAACAAGAATCTAAAACTTTAGTAATGGGATAGGGAAAATGGGGGCATGGGCCTCAAATCAGATCTAAATTTCATAAAAAATTACTTTTCTACACAAATTTTTTATAGGTATGTAAACGCACTGTTGTGCTTGAGCCGACAATTCAAGGTGGTCAAGGTGGGGCCCCGACTGGGCCCCCCCCCCCAATAAAGATGGGCTGGTTGAGTGCCAAACCCTCCTAGCTGGCTACCCTACAGAGGTGCCCCCTGTGACTGTGCCTATAGACTCTTCACCAGTTACAAATCTCGGGCCTTATCTCGTTGATTCACGCAGCCCTCAGTCAGGTTCCCTACATTTTCTCCACTTTGTGATGTTAATTTTCCACTCATCTTGTTTCATAGATATTCAAATCTCAGCATTCTCTGCTACATATCTAATAAAAATAACCAACCTACATCCAAATATGTGCAGATATTACTTGAGAATTGTATGGGTACTTTGTTAGTAGCCATAGAATCAGACATCACAAAGAGAAAAAAACTGCATGGAACTTGACTAAGAGCTGTGTAAAACCATGAGATGAGGCCGATATTTGGTAACTGGAGGAGAGTCTATAGTGAAACTGGTTGAGGCAGGGATATTATATCATAGTATCATTATGTCCATGATTTAACCTATCCCAGCAAATTGTCATGACTCCTCAACAACCTGTGTGCAGTGGCTCACACATGTCGCTAGATGGAACACGACGTTGCTATAGCACAAGATCACCAGGAAAAGCAATGGTGGTGATCACATGGCCTCACCTCAGATGGCGAGGATGGTGATCACTCATCCTCACCAGGGATGGCGACATGAGTGATCACTCATCCTCACCAGGGATGGCAACATGAGTGATCCTTCATCCTCACCAGGGATGGCAACATGAGTGATCACTCATCCTCACCAGGGATGGCAACATGAGTGATGAGACGCACACCACGCCATAACGCATGTTCACCATGGATGGCAAGGATCATGATCACTCACACTCACGGGGGATGGTCACTCGGGTGATCACTCCCCTCGCTAGATGAAACGCGTACCTCGTGATAGCACAGGTTCACCACAGCTGGTGAGGATCTTGATCACCCACACTCACCAGGGATGGCAACAGAAGTGATCACTCACCTCGCTAGATGAACCGTGCACCACGTCATAGCGCAGGTTCACCATGGATGGCAAGAGTGGTGATCACTCAGACTCACCAGTGATGGCGACGCTGGTGATCACTCACCTTGTTAGATGAAAAGCCAATGATCATCGACATTGGTAATCATGCAGCCTCACATCTGCCAGATCAAAGTATGTTTTGCCAGAGAAGGTATTGCCATATGTATCTTCCCTCTAACCACAGACAAGGTGTTTATGCAGATATTTCCCTATGTATTTTTCCTATAACCAGAGAAAAGGTGTTTATGGATAGTTGCTTTCATTTTAGAGATACCTCTATCTAAATTCAATTGATATTTTCTCTATATAATCTTGTTTGATTCAACTCTGAAGTATTACATGGAAATCAGTGTGAAACAAAGCACATTTGATAAGTATAGGACTTATACTTCATGCCCACACTTCCTAGATAGGCTACATGTTGAACAGTGGTGCTGTCTCAACAACTTTAGCAATGGTGGTGATAAGTTGCCATTCTGAGTGAGAGTGAGTGACAGAAGATGCAATCCTCAGAGAGCATTGACTTGGAGTGACACAAATTCACGCATTGAGTGAGACCAATGTTGGCAATGGTGGTGATAAGTCGCCATTTTGTGTGAGAGTTGATGACAGTGGCACACACTCACACAGCGAGTGACATCCATGTCAGCGATGGTGGTGATAAGTCGCCATTTTGAGAGAAGATTAACTAGGAGTGACACAATGTGAGTGAGAGCCAGGTGAAAAGTCGCCATTCTGAGTGAGAGTTGACAGACAGTGGCATATATTGACGGAGTGAGTGAGATCCATGTTGGCGATGGTGGTGATAAACTGCCATTCTGAGTGAGAGTTGACTGGGAGTGGCCCATACTCATGCAGGGAGTGAGATCCATATATGCTATGTTGGTGATAAGTCGCCATTCTGAGTGAGAACTGACTGGGACTGGCACATAATCACACAGTGAGTCAGATCCATGTTGGCGATGGTTGTGATAAGCCGCCATTCTGAGTGAGGATGACAGGCAGTGGCACATATTCACGCAGTGAGTTAGGTCCATGTTGGCGAAGGTGGTGATAAGTCACCATGCTTTGTGAGGGATGACAAGGGGTGGCACATACTCATGCAGTGAGTGAGATCATGTTGGCGACTGTTGTGATAAATCGCCATGCCATGTGAGACTGACACACAGTGGCGGAAGATGACGCAGTGAGTTATCACTCAAAAAAGGAGTCACCATTGATGACCAATCATGGCAACAGATAACAACAATTTGCTGGGATAGTTGCATCGTATAGGATGCTGATGAACTCAGTATGTGCCTTATACATGAGGAGAGTCTTATACACAATTTACGTCTTGTTCAACATCATGGTGTTATTTTTTGCTCCAGATGCGGTGCCTCTACCTATACCTATGTGTCCTCCTGGCGCTGCTCTCCTTGGTCACGGCAGCCTCCAGACACCAAAGGTATTACACAGACGATGATGAACTCAATATACCACTGGAAGAGTTGAGGGAATCTCAATTATCTTCAGATTTTCTTCGCAAGGTTGCCTTAAAACGCTCTTATTGGTAAGTTAGTCATGCTGAATTGTTTATTTTATTATATAATTTATTACATTTAGCAGGCCTCCTTTGAATGCTAAAAAAAAAGGGTCCTCAGGAACAAACATAAATAAATGTAGCACTTTAAGCTAGGCAGATAATGGAAGACCTTTTCGGGAATGATGTAAACGCAGCAAAGTCTGTTTTGTATAACAAAGGCAAACACATAGGATTTATCTGTTAGGTAACCCATATTACCATTGACCAGTCATTAATTATCAATATTACATTATGTTTGATATTACTTAAGTCATATCATGTGAATGGAAATCTGGAGTGAAATATCATCAACTTTCATCCATTAAATGACACACCTTCTCACTTTCACCGAATGTAATGAAATCCACATGGCCTCTGATGTATTTCCTTACTAAACTGTCAAGGATGAGCAAAGCAAAGTAATTAGAATGTTTCTAATTCATATTACATGTCTTTTATTTCAACTCATGCTTTCAGCTGCAACTGGTGAGTTCATTTTTCGCTATTAGATCAAAAATATATATCCATGTTTAGCATGCATGAGACGGGTCAATTATTTCCTGTCCTTCCCACCCCCAATCCCTGCACCGAGAGATCCTATTAGGAATGGGCTATTCTTATTCGTCTACCTCTTGTGTATAGGGCATTAATTGGTTTGAATGTTTCCCTCGACAGTTTATGAGTTATTCCACAGAGTGGGCTTAAGGTCCCCCCCTATTGTTGGAGTTGGCCATGTCCTAAGGGATCATTTATTGACAGGGGCTGATGGCTTTGAGGACGGGGGGGGGTGTTCCATCTATTTGGCCTCTCAAGAACAGTGGCGGATTCAGGATTTAGAAAAGGAGGGGGCGCGGCCTAAAAGTAAAGGCCGCACCTCCCATTATTTCTTAGGATATTTTGACGAAAAAGGAGGGGGCACGATCCCCTGTCTAATGCCCTAAGTCCACGGCGATAAAACAATGCCATTTTCTGCGTTTAAAGTGTAACGCAGCTCTAACGCCCACGTACCACTCCAGTATCTGCTGCATCTATACAGGCGGCAGTGGCGCGAAAAATGTTAGAAATTACCAACTCCTTATAGTCAGAAATAACAGGCCTAAAAAATTCCTTATAGTCAGTAAAGGAAACAACAGGTCCTCTCTCCATGGTATTCCATGTTATGTTTTGAATCATCAGATTTATGTCGATGTTGAATCCTCCTCACAGTTCTGTAGCATATAAGATTTACATAATTTACAGCAGCTTGCAATAGCAATGGACAACATCTAAGGAGTGGCATATCTTAACTAAAACGTGCTGAATTTTGTAGAGCATTATCTTGAAATTCCAAGGAGCATCCTGGCCTTAATTGTGGCTTTGATGCCCATTGAAGCTGAACAAAATCTTTAATGGTTTCTCTTTAGATTAAATAGATGGAATATTCAAATCAAATATCTGATAACTATTGAGATATTACAACATTTCCTTATGTGTTTCCCTTTCCCTTTCAGGCTCGTCCCCCTCTCCAAATGCTGTGGATGGCGACACGCAGGCTAATCATACAACATGGAAAATAGCAACCTCCTTCCCTCTCCCAGCACCCCCTACATCCACCCACCGACACTACAGACAGTGCTTCCACCTTGTGGGCGTACGCGCGCAGCTCACCAGGAGGAGTCACTGTCTAGGGAAAATAGTTTCCTATACATATCATCAACAACAAAAAATCATATAGAAAGGAACTCACAACTGTAATAAAAATTCTCCAGGTATTTTGAAAGATGAACCAGAGAATTTTGTGTAAGTGGTCAAAGAAATCAATGGTGGTGAATAAAGTTGCAAATGTATGGCTTTAAATTCATGAAATAAAAATGTTGTTTATATTACTCTGCATTTTGATGTTTTGTTCTGATTAAAAGAAGAGGTATATCTAAGAAGTAGGCCATCATACATTATATACATAGAGGGACGCAGAGGTGTGTAACTATTGCTAGTCGAATGATGATGTTCCTTGCGCCAAAACCCCTTTTGATATGATGAAGTAGATTATGTATTATTTATTACGCAAAAATCTCCACAGGATCAATAATTATATCGAACACACAAGGTTTATTTCAGTGGCAGATTTAGACGGGAGCGCGGGGCGTGCGCCCCCACACATTCATCTGTACTCAAGAGTTTATATCTTTAGAGAAGACCCAAATGTTTTCCAAAATAAAAACAAGGGTGCACCCCGCCTGTGGGCCCAGGCCCCCTCCTTTTCCAAATCCTGGATCTACCACTGAATTATCACATATATGTAGTATCTTTCCCATGCATTTGAACAATCCCAGTTCCTCTCTAGCAAAGTAAGTCCCTACATGGGCGAAGAGATGTACCACATATGACACTATATAGATGGCACCTGAACTTCAGTTTGAAATTCATATTTATGCATTTGTAATTAGCTGGCTGATGCCATCTCAGCATGACATGTTTAAGTCAGTTTGATTATGCCCAAGGCATCCCAGTGTATTGAGAAGATATTAACACAGTTTTATTTTGTATGATGTAATTGAATATACCATGATCTGAAGTCCGAGGATCCTGTTATGCACATTGGATTAACTGGGCACTGTTGCTGTAAATGCAATTCATGATTATTCTGGGTTGACTTTGATTTTTGTCCTCATTGACTTCACTAGTGATGGGTACAAGACCAACAAACCAGCTGCAGCAGCCTATCGATTTCTAACGTAAATTTCCTAGCTATTTAATTGACTCAAATGGCCTAGCTATCCTATTAATATGACAACTTAATTACTTGTGTTACACATAACTTAGATCACTCAATATATTGTTGAAATAGGTGTAACTAGGTTAGATCTACCCTACATCTTGATATAGATGACAAAGGGTAGCATCAACATATATTGTCATATTGTAATACGATTTATAAGACGATGACTGACTTCTCAAATAAAATGTTCAGATGCAGAGACATATCCTCGTGTATAGGCCACACCTTACATGCGAGGTATTAGGATAATATAATTTAGGTTAAACCAATATAAACCTAGCTATAGTTCATTTTCAAACACTCCTCTTTTATACTCTTCCATTGTCCTTCAGACCTACAAGGTCTGCACTTATCTCCCATAATTTGGCAGCTGATATGTCATCTTGGGCAAAGTCCAGAAGTTCAGCCTCTGCACAGTCCCTGAAATAACAAGGTAAATTGCTGACTGGTATTTTCACCACATTCCACAAAATGCACATAAGTAAATGATAAAACTTAACATCAGGGGAAATCCCTTTTTTTCAAATTCATGTCTTGAGCTACATTTTGGGACTTTGCATGATAAAATACTCCAAATAGCTACACAAATATAAGATCTCAAACATGGGATGTTAGCAATATGGAGAAATTCAGAATAGCCCTTAACTCAATGGTGTATTGACATATTGTAGCATTATACATAAAAATGCCATTATTGAAAAATTTTTCAAACATAATCATCCATAATTTTGGATCTAGAAGTGATAATGCTGCTCACTTTCCCAGGTAGCAAGGATACATTAGTCGAATATCGGTTTATAGTGTCGCCTTATATTGGGTCAATGTCGGCTTATATGGGGCCAAGCATGGACAAGCATGGCCCAATGCTCCCTTGCTGATTGGGTTGAAGACCCAATTTTATTTAACAGTGCAGCACTTACGTGTAGTACTTTCCTGACTCATTAGCCAGCGCTGGGTCTACAGCACAGCAGATTTGTGTCTGGGCTCCCTCCATGGTGTCTTTAAAGGGGGGAAAATTAACAACACGGGTACCGATTCAAACAGCGATCATAAAATCGCAGGAACCAGCTGAAAAATCGCGATGCCCTGATTGGTGAAGGTGTGATCACGTGACTTTTTAATGCGGGCATGCATTACCATGCCAGGGCCCCTTTAAAGACAAAGTACAGGATTTCAGAAAGGTATTGAACATTCGAAAAACGTCGTTTCCAAACCTCATTACCGACCCTCTCCTAACATTCTCACACGTTCTAATCATGGTTTTGCAAAGAGCTATAGATTCTTTTCTTCACAAGTAATAAACTATGGTTGCTTTGTTGTTGTTGTTGTTGTTGTTGTTTTCATAAAAGTAATTCTTTTTAAGTTAAACAGTCATAATAAGTAGTATAGTATGTATCGGAACGGGACTATAGTTAAGTACTGTTTATTACTCACTCGACCTGTAGTCAATCAGAGGCCTCCCTTTTGGCGGGAAATTCAAATCAGCCTTTGGGTGGGGAGGGGGGCCCTTTGGGGTATTTAAAAAAAAAATAATCAAAAGACCCGCCCCTTGAAACAGGGGCGGGTCTATTGGAAAAAAAATTAAAAAAACTTACATGATAAGGTAAGGAATACAACAGAAACCGCATTACACATTTTCACTTTTTTTATTTCTTATAAATGCCATATTTTTATGTACACATTTCACTTTATTTTCATATTTTTCATTTTGTTCGATTACGATGACGAGTCGGGGAATTCGAGTTGACACTCTCTACATAACACGGTTGGGTTAGGTTAGAATGAGACTGTGTGTAGGTCTGTAGATACTTTGTGTAGATACGACGTGTATATAGGTGTACAGGTAGATAGACAGACGGAAAGAAAGTAGGATAAACAGAGACCTTGTTTTCTCTTCACATATAAGTAACTCAGTGAAAATGGTTCAATATATGTGTGAAAAGTGTTTCAAAATTTTCAAGAGGGTGTACAATTACGAGAGACACATGGAAAAATGTAATGTTATTCCTAAATTTTGTCCTCTGTGCGGCGAAGGAAATTACAAAAAAAATCACCTTTCATGGTCCTAAAACATGCAATAATAATTTTCAAAAATATGTAACGGTATTACCCTTTTCCAAGTACTGTCGTATTGTGACACTGTCGTACCATGAGTCATAGAATTAACATTGGAAAAATTAGGAGCCTTCTCATTCCTATATTTGCCAGAGTAAGTGTTCCCAAATTTAGGTATTCATAGCCTAGCATAAGATCTCTCTGTGGACCAAAGGAATAAGTCATATGAAGAACTTAATTTTTTGAGCTAAAATTTCAAATTGGCTCAATTTCGTGGTTTTTGACCAAATACCTATGAGAAATAGCTCAATGGTGGAATATATATACGGCCTACAATGAGCCTATGCGTATCAATAATTGTATGACCATTGTATCAATGAGGAAAATCCTGTTGTACCTGCCCGCAACCTGCACAATAACATTAAGAAACAGGTTAAAGTAGACAGAACTAGGAAAGATGTATATGATAAATCTCCATTGGTACGGGGTAAGGTACTCTGGGATCAGCTAGAAGCTGGAATACAACATTCGACTACAAAGGCTGCATTAGTTTTGTGTCTACGGCCACTCGTTATGATATCCTACGATACACTGAATTCGATGCCCGTTAGCCCATTCATTACTCTTAATAATGCATGGCAAATTCAAGCATATCAACACTGAAACACCCAGAATCGTGGTATCCCACTGAACAGGACTCGAGTTGGGAATGTTCACAACTTGGGCAAGAGAACGTGAATATCTCTGGAAATTTGGACATGCCAGAACATCTTATACTCGAGAAAAACAAATATGTCTAGTTCCTGGGAATATCCCAAGTATTTCCCGAGAAATTCCTGAGCCATTCTCAAGATCTAGACAAGAGAACTTTCTCGGGTATAAGATGTTATGGCGTGTCCAAATTTCCAGGGAAAATCATGTTCTCTATTCTTGTTGTATTCACAAGTCGGGAAATTCCTGAGTAATTCTTGAGATCTTGTTCAGTGGGTATAATCTAAAATGTTCGCTATTTTCTTGAATTGGGCCTACATACCAGTTGGAATTTCTATTTTCCTCAATTGGGCCTACATCATGTGGAATTTCATACGAACATAATTATGGAAAAAGACTCCCCCCCCTTACAGGGTCGGACACCCCTCCCCCCCCCCACACACACACACTTGTTCATAGATACAATACATGAATGAAGCTACAACAATGTTTATTTAATCTATTATCAATGAAATGATGGTGCATGCCCTTCATTTGCTGCAGCTAAAATATGGTTCATTTACCTACATTTATTTACAGGCTGGGTCAGTGCATATGTTGGTTTGCCAGCAAAGGCATACAACCCACGGAATTATTGGGTATCAAACTGAGAGTTATATGATCTGTTTGGTGTATTGGCCCCTAGAAAGGCCCCGCAGCGGGGCCGATGGTCAGCTTTCTGTGTCTCTGAAGGACACAGCAGCAGCTCATTATGTAGTCTCCTTGAAGGACACAACCAACTGACTAATCAGGAGCTCGCTTCTGCTGCAGCAGCTGCATAGCTGCCTAAGACCAAGATGCTGAACTTAAATGTGATACCGGTACCCATTCAATGCATAAATGCACTGATCTTATCAGGGTAAAACTTAAAGCAGTATCTGTTCTTTGAATTAATTGCCAATAAGTTGAAATAAAAAAAAAAGACTGCTATGATATTCTTTTATTTATCACTGCTCATTATTTGCTCACTTAGGGAGTGGTCATTCTTTATGAACAGGGGGTTGTGGGTTTGAGGGCATACAAATTTAAGACCGCTCCCAAGGGGGGGTAAATATATTCTCCTATTGCGTCCTTGAAGGACACTGGTAGACCACTGCGTCTTTGAAGGATACAAGTAGGCCAGTGTGTCCTCCAAGGACACATTGCAAGCAGCCCACTGCTTCCTTGAAGGCTATAAGCAGCCCACTGTGTCCTTGAAGGATACAAGCAGACCACTGCATCCTTGAAGAAAACAAGGAGATCACTGTTTCCTTAACGGATACAAGGAGACTATTGTGTCCTTGAAGGACACAAGAAGAACAATGCTTCCTTGAAGGATACAAGCAGAAATTGAGACTGTGTCCTTGAAGGATACAAGCAGAACACTGTGTCCTTGAAGGATACAAGCAGAACACTGTGTCTTTGAGGGATACAAGCAGAACACTGTGTCCTTGAAGTACACAAGCAGGCCAATGTGTCATTGAGGGATACAACGAGACCACTGTGTCCTTAAAGGATACATTTATATGTGAGTAATCGACAATTTTCTATGGACATGTACATGTGTCCTTGAAGGATACAAGCAGCCCACTGCATCTTTGAAGGATACAAACAGACCACTGTGTCTTTGAAGGATACAGCAGTCAAAATTTTTTGTGCCCCCTGGGCAAGAGGCGCGGGAGTTTATGCACCTCTCTTTGATCTATAGTAGTGCGCAGGTTTTTTTGCTAAAAAGAGGCTAAATCTTTTGGGCCCCTGCTCAAGAGGGGTCAAAATTTTATTAGCCCCCCTTGGGAGGGGTCTGAAATCTTTATGACCCCCCCCTAAACGCACCACACACCCCTGTTGATAAAAAATAACCACTCCCTAACCAAATGTTGACCCCTCTTGAGGGGGGGGCTAAAAGAATTTACCTTCTTTTTAGCCCAAAAGCTGTGCACTACTATAGATCAAAGAGGGGTGCGAAAATTCTCAGCGCCTCCGGCACATTGGGGGGAGGGCAGAAAAAATTTACAGTCAAGGAGGGAGTGTAAAAAAATTGTGCGCGTTCATGCGAAAACCCACCACCCCCTGTTGATAAATGATGACCACTCCTTTAGACCTGCCAGCTGTTGTGTCCTTGAGGGACACTAGACTAGCCCACCCCAATGTGTCAACAAAGAATTGGTGTTGTGTCCTTCAGGGACACAAACCTAGCCCACCCATACACTGTGTCAACAAAGCTTTGAATCCAGGATCATCATCCATGGACACAATAAATGAGCATTTCAATTTCTTTTTATCACTATTTTGATCTGTCAAATTCTATAACAAAGAAAAATTCTGCCTATTTATTCAGAAATCAGTGTGTTTGTGCTTTGAATGCAGGCTGTAGAAGGTCCACCATCTTGGTTTTAGCAGCTGCCATCTGCTGCTGCAGAGACTGGCTGCTGATTGGTCAATTCCTTGTATCTCTGAAGGACACAAGGGCTTGTATCCTTCAGGGACACAGAAAGCTGACCAACGGCCCTGCTGCAAAGGCCCCGCCACCACTACACACAGTGGGGACACCTGGTGTTCGCCTACCACACTCAGACACAACCAAGCAGACAGGCGAAGCTGCAGTAGTTCAGTGTACAAAAAGCCCTACACTTGCAATAGCAGCCATCGGTGCAACCCTGACCTTGGCACTGTTCAGTATATCTGTCTGACTAAAATAAAAGAAGCAACTGGGCTTCAAAAGTGAGCTTTTTTTCCCTCGTGCATGGTGAGAGTTCTCAGTACTATGGCCAATGGGGGGTTGGGTCTGATCTTAGTAATGCTTTGTAGTGCAGACTCCAACTTCTTAGCTGGAATGTGGTCCACCATGTTATTTTCAGGTACAAAGAAATTGGGGTTCTTTCTTCTTGACAAGAAATACAAAAGTTTATCTCTCAGTGAGATCAAAACATGTGAAATGTTGTGCATTTCCCAATAGGGTTAGGAAATTACTTGTGAAGAAAAGAATCTATAGCTCTTTGCAAAACCATGATTAGAACGTGTGAGAATGTTAGGAGAGGGTCGGTAATAAGGTTTGGAAACGATGTTTTTCGAACGTTCAATACCTTTCTGAAATCCTGTACTTTGTCTTTAAAGGGGCCCTGGCATGGTAATGCATGCCCGCATTAAAAAGTCACGTGATCACACCTTCACCAATCAGGGCATCGCGATTTTTCAGCTGGTTCCTGCGATTTTATGATTGCTGTTTGAATCGGTACCCATGTTGTTAATTTTCCCCCCTTTAAAGACACCATGGAGGGAGCCCAGACACAAATCTGCTGTGCTGTAGACCCAGCGCTGGCTAATGAGTCAGGAAAGTACTACACGTAAGTGCTGCACTGTTAAATAAAATGGGGTCTTCAACCCAATCAGCAAGGGAGCATTGGGCCATGCTTGTCCATGCTTGTCCCCATATAAGCCGACATTGGCCCAATATAGGAACTGTGTCAACATCAAGGTCATGCTCTATGGAAAGCTTTGACACTAGTTTTGATCGTGTTGCAGTGAGAGCTGGGCCTTGTCTCAATGTTGAACCCCTGCTGTGCACACCATGCTCCTTTCCTATCCCTTTGTCATCTACCTTTTCAGGAAGAGCCTGCAGGAGTTTTTCATTTTCATCAGAGATTATTTGCTGATTAGATAGATATGACTTTGAACTTATAAGTTCTGCTTTCAATCTTGAGGACAGTTCAGCTGGATCACCAACAATCCTGATTTTTGTGTAACCATGATGACAGTCCAACATTGATTTGCCAATGTTAGACATCAGACTGCCAAACGTCTCCTTGCTAGCTGGGATGCGTTAACTCCCCTTTCCCTAGGTATGGTACACCATGTAGACCATGATGCATGCAGCATGACTTTTGTAAGGAGGCATGATATCCATGTAAGGAGGCATGTTATCCATGTAAGGAGGCATGTTATCCATGGATAACATGCCTCCTTACATGTCCTTACATGTCATATGTTACATGTTAAAACCTATCAAATCTTTCATTGCCAGGGTAGGGGTCGAACTTGCAATCTCAGATCCCAAATCCAACCCCCTATGCATTGTGCCACAGGGACTGACGAGAAACGGTGTGTGTTTGCTTGGTTAGAATGCCACTAGTAGCCGTCTGCGTTTTCGCCTACCTCTCCCCAACACTACTGCTGCTGCTTCCATAACGGCGACGACTGCAGGACATGTTCCGGTGTGTGGCGCGGTGGTCTAGTGGGTAGCGCATTGCGCTCAGCTGCTAGAGGTAGGCGGGATGAGTCCCGGTCCCGGCGAATGTTTTTTTTGCCGTGTGTACACACACTATGGCTGGCTTCGAGTACCGGGGAGGGAAAGATTTTTGTTTTCAACTTGAATTTATTGATTTTTTATTGATTATCTATTGATTATCGTGTATTAAAAGAAGTAGTTAATGGATATGTCGAAGCAGTTATTGAACAAGTAACCAATGGATAATTCATGACGAGTGTGTGTTAGTGAAGGATAATGACACGAGGCCGTAGGCCGAGTGTTATTAGCCTTTGCTAACACAAAACCAAAAAATAATCAATAGAATACCAATAAATTCAATTTGAAAACAAAAATTATTCCCCCTCCCCGGGGCTCGAAGCCAGCCATAGTGTGTGTACAGGTACATACACCTCCTCGCCCGGCAGCGGACAGCGACAGCGGCCATCTCGGCTCGGACAGGCAGCGGCACACGGCTAAAGATTTCAATGCGTCTCGCTGTTATGTTTGTGTACTAAATACACCTCCTCGCCCGGCAGCGGACAGCGACAACGGCACACGGCGAAAAAAAGATGCTTCTCACAGTTATGTTTGTGTAAAATACACCTCCTCGCCCGACAGCGACAGCGCACACGGCGAAAAAAGATGCGCCCAGACCGGGACTCGAGCTGTGTACCTCTGACGGCTAAGCGCAACGTGCTAACCGCTAGACCACCGCGACTCCTCCTTCAGCGGCCGTGTTGGCTTGGCTATGTTTGAATGCGTCCCGCGGTTATGGTAGCAGACAGCCCGCAGTTGTCGCCTTGCCGGGCTTTGTATCATATCCAGACGTGGTTCGAACCAGGCATTTCTCGTCATTCCCTGTGGCGCAGTGCATATGGAGTTGGATTTGGGATGTGAGACTGCAGGTTCGATCCCTACCCTGGCCTGGAATATTTCGTGGGTTTTAACATGTAACATATGACATGGAGGGAAATGGATAACCTGGACCGGGCACAGGTTATCCATGGATAACCCGCACCGGGCACAGGTTATCCAAAATTGATGTTACAGCCTACAGAGTGTGCAATATCGACAGATATGTGGATGGGAATAGCCACCAAAAAGCACCCAGTAACCCAGAAATCGTGGAAAAATGTGTAGAGGCAAGGAGAAAGGGTGCTCCGTGCTAAAAGTCAACTTTAAAATTCAGATCACTAGCTTTACAGTGATATATTGCATGTTAAGATAGTCCTGTTAGTTTTGGAGAAATAGCTTGCTAAATATGGGTAGGTATGACCATTTCATGAATATCAATAAGCCCTACGTCTCCATGGTCTTGAGATACAACTATAATTAGCATAATTTATGCTAATTAGCTAAATTAGCATAAAATTCCATTCTTTTGCCCATAACTTTTGATCTAGAAATGATATTTTCATTCTGTTTTCACCATAGTAGACCTTGTGAAACGTTCCTTCAAATAGGATCATCGATTTTCTTATTTAGAATGAATATCATGTTTCCATGGCAACAGAAATCAACAAAAATGCCTATTTTGGCCCAAAAACATTCTTTTTAATGCTAAATATGGAACCTTTCCCTCCAAAATAGAACATTTTATCAAATATCTTTGAATTCTCCTCAAAAATGTAGCCTATAGCAGTTTTAGGCATATTTTTCCTATTCTAGCCCATAGGGGTGCCTCCTGGTGGCTAAAACAGGTACTAAATCCCGCAGGAACCCCCATTTCTGCTTGCTGGCTCACAAATGTTGGATAACAGTCACACGACATGACATATCCATTAGTTACTTGTTCAATACACAGTATACACTAAGTAACCTTAGACCACATTGTCTAGATCTGACACAGGTACACTGCTCTGATTAATTTTAATGGTGCATGCTGGTGCCCCATATGCCTGATAATGATAATAAATTGATGCCTAATTGTGCACATGGATTCGTGTTCCCAATTGGATTGTTTCAGCTTGAATCCTTACATCTAGCACCTCCTATTTTGTCAAAGGAAGAGCCTGTCACTGTCAAAATAAAGGTATGGACGGTATAGAAACTGGAACTGGTAGATAAATGTGGGTTAGTGTGCCGACATTGTTTATGGGACACTCTAGTGTTGAAAAGATTGACCAAAGTCTACTGACCAAACTAGATTCATTATGTTGGCCAGCTCAAAGGTTTCATGTACCTTTTAGATTTCCTTGTACCGTAGTAGTCTATACAAGCACCGGGTATTTGAATAAGCGCTGGCCTTGAATAAGCGCGGGGGTACAGGGGTATTGAAATTTGAATGTCCACTATAATTTAAGTCTTGAATAAGCGCCGGTCTTGAATAAGGGCCGAGGGTAACCCTTACATGAAATTAATGACCGCCCCGGCACTTATACAGGCCAATATGGTATATCCCCTTATACTGTAAACTGTGCGTAAATAGATAGAACTAAACGACCGTGGTGTACGAGGTGGCCGATCCACCATGAGGGGTGGATCGGCCACCGAGGACACCAGGGGAGTTTAGTTCTATATTTATTTTATGTTTTTAGAGGGTTTAAATAAGGAAAAATTATCAAAATCCGGTACCGTAGTTCCCCGTACGAGTGCCGGTCTGCCATTTTGAAAGTTTACATGCACCCAGAACCAGGCTGCAGTGGTGGATTGGCCGCTGTGGTGGATCGGCACACGTTACGCCACTGGGGGTGTGCGGATCGGCCCTGCAATGCTATCTCTATGGGAAGAAGTTATTCACATAAAATAAAAGGTGCAGCTTATAGGCAAAGGTGGACATCCACTGCGTCTTGTAGGATCAGCCAAAGTGTGGGGTGCGCTTATGATTATGAGGGTACGATGTATTTTAGATTATAGATCAGTACCATTACTACCAATAAGGCCCAAGGTGCACCCAATAGGTTATCCTTCAACTCAGGATGCTCCTTATATGTGGGGTGCACCTTATACTTGAGGTATATTCAGTAAAAATCTTTCTTTTTTTTTTTAAAGTGTGAGAAAGTCCTTTTTAGTATCCCTCCCCATGCCATTACCTTTTGGACTAATTAACGCACCACAGCTTCATGGGTGGTTCAAGGTCAAGTGAATGGGTGGCATATGGTAAACATCTGTTGGTGGCAATGAAATGATAAACTTCGAGAAATAAGAATTTCTTGCAATGTAAACATCTAGTACATATCCCCCTTTCTTTCCATGGTTATCTAAACACTTCCCGGGAAAGATCCTCTGTTTGAGACATAAGCCGTATTGACAAAACAGAATTGACTCAGTCAAGTAGCTTTGTAAGCGATTAAATTTTAATCATGAGAAATGGTGGCCATGTCATAGAAAATCTACCCTGTCTACATGTACATGAAGTCTAGATGTTGATTTGTGTTAAGCCACATGATTAGCCGACGTTGAAAATCAAAAACAGAGAAGCGAAATCAGAGCTTTATCGTCTCAGAAACTTTATATGAACCTCGAAGCAGCTAGTGTAGTATTGTTAGGGTTGAATTGTGATTACTCAGGTTTATAGGATATTTGAAGTTTGAGAAATGTTCTCTATCAAGCAACAGTCATTGATCAATGTCAGCGACAACTCCTTTGCCTCATCCGACTCCAATTCGCACAACCTCTTAAGTTGTGCCAGTTCTATTTTAGCTGAAGTTTGCTCTTTGATCTATTTTCTTTTAGCAGCTTCACCAGCGTAACGAGCAAATATGTTACATCACATGCCAATGAACAGTGTGTAGACTTGTAGACCCTTTGAAAATGTGACTTATCACTGAATGATATAGAGTCAGCCCTTGTTTCCTCAGTTATGGAAAATGCAAGGAAAGATATCTGAGGAAGCAAATTATCTGAGGAGTTAAGCCCAAATATAATAGCAAAGATAGAGACAGTTCCAGATTTTGTGTCTGAGGTAATGAGGGATCTGAGGAATCAAAGGGCAGAGGAAGTGAGGGTTGACTGTATTTTCCTTATCAGCAGAGGTTTCCTCTTCACCATGAATACCAATGGATACCAAATGAAGCATCAGGATTCATTAGTGGTTTCACCCTTAGGTTTGACTCAGTTTTATAGGACATTTTAAGGGTCAAATATTTTCACTATCAGGCAACAGTCACCGAACAATGCCAGCGACAACTGCTTTGCCCCATCTGACTCCAATTGACACAACCTCTCAAGTTGTGCCAGTTCTATCTTAGCTGAAGTCTGCCCTTGAATGTCATTATAGCTGTGTCTTGATATCTTTGATCTATGTTCTTGTAGCAGCTTCGCCAGCACAAGCAGGTAACGAGCAAATATGTTACATCGCATACCAATGAACAGTTTATCTTGAAGACTCTTTGGAAAGTGTGACTGATCACTGAGTGATCGAATTTGCTTGTCAGCAGAGGTTTCATCCTCACCATGAATACCTGTAGGTTGTTCACCTGAAGATCTCCTATCGGAATCTGCTGAGGCATCCTTGCCAACACCAAAGATGGAGGTCATGATGAAGTCAAGGTCATACAGCCCTTTCTCATACCAGTAGATGGTGATTTCTGATTGGCTGTTATCAGGAGCTTTGATTACCTCCTGCAAACATTCTGCAGCTTCTGTAGACTTCCCCTGGAGTAGATAGACCTGTGCTAAGCGACAAGAGATAGCTGAGTGTGATGGTAGAATCTCTGCATTGCCTATAGTGTTGCCTCCCAGGTTTGCAGCATCTGTTAGTGACCTAGCTGTATCAAACAGTTGGTGTGCATGCTTCAGATGCAGTACATTGTGATTGAAGAATCTCTCTGTGTAGGAGTCACCCTTCACAGTTTTAAGTCTGTCCAGCACCGGCTGAAATGACTCTGAGTAGACTGGTGCAGGTAAATGGCTCAGGACAAGGTACACATAACCAAGGGAATACGAGATGGCTGCCTTTTCTCTATCCACAGACACTAGACCTAGTAGGTGATTGTGAAAAGCAATGATGCTGTGTAGATTTGAAAAGACAGTTCTTGGAGGTATATGGGCAGGCAGATTTGTGGAATGATATGCTGCAAAGGCAAGGCGGTGTGAGATATGGCGCTGGTGGCATAATTCAGTAATATCTGCAGAGCTGTTTAAGCTGTCAAGAGCCTCTTTGTAACTGCATGCGGCGATCTGAAGTCCAGCACATCTTCTAAGGCTCTGGTTGAAAGCACCTACTGTTCGCAGAAGAAAGTTATCCTTCAGGAAAACAGGCATATCATTAATTGCTGGTTTGAAAGCAACATGCCACGGTATGCCAGCGTTTGCAAAGACAGACTTTGTTGAGAACATCATCAAATACTTCACTGGGTTGGCTCTGACTTTAGTAATGCTTTGCAGAGCCTTCTTCAGCTTTTCTGGTAGGATGTGATCCACCATGTTGTTTGAAGGTACAAAGAAGTTTGGAAGTTCTCCCTTGGAAAGGAAGAAAATCAGTTTGTCGATCAGTGCTATCAAAATGAAGGAAGCATTGGGCATATTCCAAAATGATTCTGGCTTCTCCTCACACAACCAGAAAAACGTTGTTTTCAGGAAGTATGTTGCAATGACTTTCTTTGGGGAGATTCCAGTAGAGCAGATCAATTTGAATAACCTGTAGCAAGATCTTTGAAATGCAGTCAAAGAATGTGCAAGTCTGACCTCTGCCTTTGAGAAAGATAGACGCCACTCAATACGAGGACATTTGCTCGATGCATGTGGAACCGGCACTGTATGACATCCATCAAATATGATCTTTTCGATGAAATCTTTTGGTGGCCATTCTGAATGTATGCTTCTCGTTTTCCATACCCTTGCCTCTTTTGGCCAGTCTGCTTTAATTGCAGGGACAGTGTCAACATCAAGTCGAATTTCCATTGCCTTTTCCCACAAGTAGAAAGACCCCTCACCAGTAAGAGCTGGTCCCTGTCTTCTTTTGGTACTTTCACCTTCCATACCAAGTTCCCCAGCAATCTCTGCGTCTTCTCCTATAGTTGTGAAGGACTCAAGGATCCTGTCGTTTACTAGTGAAAACAGTTGCTGGTTTGAGACATAAAGCAGAGTATCTAATTTCTCGACTTGAGTTGTTTGATCTGGTAGATCACCTATAACTCTAATTCTTGTGTATCCATGATGGCAGCCAGAGGGGTCAAATATAAGACATGGTTTAGAATCAATAGCAGGTTTATTTATTACATGGAGGGTCTCATTTACGAGCATCACATCAATATCAGCAGCTTCCTGTACATAGGTACCATCACCATGGTTTATCAACGTCTGAGGGATGAACAAACCCTCTGCTGCGCTGCCAGAGACAAGAATTGCTTCCCCATTTCTAATCCCTGTTGCCTGAAGTAACTTTGCGTGGAGCTTCTCCCAGCGTTCTTGTGGGGTGAAGTTGTCTGGGAGTGCCCGAATCATGGTCCTGAGGATAAAGGCCATGTGAAGATGTGGTACACCAGAGGAGCACAGGTCATGCTGAGCTGCTGTTGTCTCAATCAGTTTCACCAGCTCCAGTTTGGACGCTGCTTGATCCGCCATTCTTTCCTGAAACAAAGCATGCCACACTGTCTGTGCATTTGTGATTGTGCTAGTGAAAGAGCCAATTATAGCTCATCAGGTTTTAGCTTGAATTGACTGGTTTAGATAGATCAGAATACACGTAGGCTTTAGCTTGGGTTAATGGTTGGTTTCAAGCCTGGCCAATTTATTTGTCCATCCATTTTAGGCCCCATACTTAGTAGAGCAAAACAAAAAGGTTCCTAAGTTATAAATACCGTAATACCCTATCTATAAGGCGAATACCCCGTATCATGGGATGTAGCCTTGTTACATCTAGGGTTTGATTTGAGTCAGGTTGGTGCTAATCTAATATAAAATATCCCCGTGCACCCCTAGTTTTGGCTATTTTTATAAGGTGCACCAGGGTTTTATCCTCGCGTATAAGCTGTTAGAATCTAACCTTACTTTAACCTCCATCAAGGATGGCTTCCACCCTGACATAAGCAACGACCTATATGAGGGGTATTATGATACTTTTATATTTTACGAAATTTTCATTTGAATTCAGTGAAGAATCCAAGGTTTACAAAAGAGCAGCACTGACCAATAATTGGAACAATGCGGGGGCCAAAATACAGAATCTAAAATCTTAACCTTCCCCCCCCCCCGACAAGCCCCTATAGGGGCTCACTTGGAGGAGTGCGTGGGAAATCCGGCGGGGAGAGGGATAAATACAGGTGCTTCTAAAGCTGCCACTAGGATGTGGAGAATATTAAAGGAAGTGATAGCGTGTAAAATATGTCACGTGCCAAGTAGGAATAAGCACAATTCCGAAATTGCCCCTCGCTGATTTTGCGCAATTCCAGAATTGCCCCCTCTTAGTTTGCGCAATTTAGGAATATTTAAAATGAAACAAACATTCTGGGTACGGTTACGGGTATGGTGCATTGGACCCCGGATTCGGCCTAACCTGTAAGAGCCATGACGCCTTGAACGAAAGTGAGGGTGGGGTAAACAATAAAGCAGTACATTATTTTCAAATATCTGTCTTTAAATCAATTTGTTTCGTGAAAATAATTATCTCTCCTATATATTCCGAAACTGCACAAATTCCCAAATTGCGCTTAACATAATATACACCATCCTTGTTGCATGGACCTGCCTTTAACTAGCCAGACCAGAAACCTTGAATCCGATCTCTGGCCAAAATATATTTAATGAGAATACTCCATGTATTTGGGCCAGACCAGAAAACCATTACCAAAAGCATGTTATGGAGCTGTGAACTGTATATACTCGTATATAAAATCTGTCTACAATATTGTAAATGAAAACCTGGTGCTGACATAAGTGTACCTGTACATTAGTCAATAAAGCCATCTTGAATCTAGAAAATCCAGTGTGTCTATGGCCAATGTAATACTCTGTGGATATGTATGTGTACATTCTTCTTCTGAAGGGTCTATGTGCAATATGTTTTACATGCATTAGAAATATTTTAAGCGTCATTTCTTTTCATCACCTGAATAGCACCTCCGCCCCCCTTCCATCCATCAACCCCACACTCGCTATCACTGGAAGAATTACCAAAGTGAATACTATTACAATTATACTTACCTCTCGAGAACAATACAGTCCAATACACCCAACTTCTAAAAATGGGTCGGAAAGCCACAAGTAAAACGGGATGGGAGATGGTTTCGTTTACCAACCTACATTCTACAGACTGATAAAGGTTGACAGATCTAGGCCCCCTGGGTCTAGGCTGCACTATCATCTTGGCCCCCTCCTCCACCCCTAGTGCTCGAGATATCACATCAGCGGAATATCTATAGCTATGCTATGTACTGTATAAAAACTCACGCAAAGGATTATAAGGCACACCACCGATTTGGTGGGATCCTATAGGGCACACTTTGGACTTGATTTGAACCTGTTTAGTACTATTTTAATATAGAAAATCTTCTATGAGGCGCACCCTGATTTCAGGTTGATTCTATGGCCGCAGCAAATGGCTTTATCCTCTCGTATGTGGGCCCCAATGGGTAAAAACAGAAAATATATGGTTTAAAAATGTGATCACTAGTGATCACTTTAGGTTGATTAATATGACGAGGACTGGGGGGATTAGTTCTTTCTTTGATTTTTTTCTGCATTTTTGAGCAAAACAAGAAGTCATTAAAATGATGAGAGGGGTGTGATCACTTTGATTACCTTTCCTCTTCTTTTATTGCTATTTGGACTAATGAAGTTTTAGAATTATTTTAAATTTATTTTTGAATTACCCCCCCCCCCTCATATATGCTAGGGCCTTCATTGAAGTAAATATATCCAATCTGTGGGAATTTACCCCATATGACATAGATTTGCATTTTTACTGATAGGTACATATTCCCTTATTACATGGATAAAACTTTTCATCAGAAAAGGGGTCTAAGCTCTGACTGCATCTATTTTACATTCATTACATTCTACCAAAATAATTCTTTCAAATGTATACATTGTTCCAAAATGTTCTCATTCTCCATGTTGTCTGAATATTAAATCATTCAAAGCTCCCAGTATAACTGTAATCCAATACATGCCCTTGAGTATAGATCATAATACAATTGTATAGTAGGGGCCCCTGGTGGCAGAAATAAGGTACTCGAAATGATCACCATCGGTCATCTATTGGAAAAGATCACCTAAACTCCTCTGCACTGATCACTTTTCTACTAGTCTAGATTTTCAGAGTGACATTTGGTCATTTTGAGGCGACAGAGTGCCATTGCACCCTTTTAAAAGTGACATGTGACATGAAAAAAAAGATAACAGTGACAAGAGGCATGCAATATTTAAAAAATGCTACATTTGACAATTGCAGAAATTGCGGAGATTTATCCTGGAAAATAGAGACAAATGCCTTCAAAATTATATGTAAAACGATAGGATACTCCAACTGGTTAGAACAATACTAAACATTGAAAGATTGAGAGTGCTCTTATAATTCACCAGAATGCATATTTCAAATCTAGACCCAAAATTTAGATTTCTTTGTTCAACCTCTACCCAAAAGATAAATGTGGTATAAAGATTTTTTTCTGGGGTCTCTATCACTACACATTTTGCCCCTTTTAGTATCCAGGCAAGCAAAAGCACCCCTCTGGAGGTATAATCATTATCAAAGTTCATCTCAAGATCTTTAAAACGAGACATCATTGACTAAAATATTCTTAGTAGTCATGTCAGAATCCCTGCTTGAACATTGGTTGCTACTCTAAATGCAATACACTATAATAGGGCCTATCACTAAAATCACAATGAATCAGCCTTTTCCATGAAAATACCTGATAATATAGCGATATTCATCAAATATTTTGATCTAGTAGGAATTTTCAATTTCTGGTTTCAGTTGTGGGTTCT
The DNA here is from genome assembly GCA_949317995.1 of Acholoe squamosa. Lineage (NCBI taxonomy): Eukaryota > Metazoa > Annelida > Polychaeta > Phyllodocida > Polynoidae > Acholoe > Acholoe squamosa. Next base: position 46,490,810 of record OX439050.1, read on the forward strand.
TGGTGAAAATTCCCAGAAAATGAAATTGGCATAAATATCTCTAAATTTTGAATTGACAGAATTGTTACCATGGCAGCTGGAAATGGGCATAGGCCATGGGCCATATTGCTAAAAAAATGTTCAATTTGCCTTCCAAATATGGAATGTTTACACCCAAAATGGAATGTTTTAAATGAGACCATTGAATTCTACATCAGAAATTGGCTTAGTACACCTGTATGTTCATTTTAGAGTTGTTTTGCCCCCCCAATGCCCCCTGGAGGCCAAATGGGGAATTAAAAATCCCCCACGAGGGGGAGTTTTGAGTTTTTGCTTGTTGAGTCACGACTACTATGATTGATACACCAGGTGCTGCCACGTGGGAGATATATTTGGCTCTATAAGTTAATATAAGATACTACTGACAGCCTACTCCAGTGTAAGTAGAATTGGTAGGTTTGTGAGTCAAATGTGAGATAACTTTAGATGTGAGTGGTAAGATAATATGGAAAAGAATTTTGTGCCATGTAATAACCTGAACACACAACATTATCTTGGCATGACTTGTATTTGGGTATTCACCACACTTATAATAAGGCCGTTATACCCCATCACTGTTCATAATACCCCTCATATAAGGTGTACAAAACCCAATGCCAGGTGCACCCTATAGTGTTTCTTTCAACTATAAAGGTGCGTCTTATATGCGAGGTATTACTGTAGACCAGTGTGGAGAGATAACTGAGAAAATGGTGTCTCCTGTAAAGTAATTACAGGTGCCAAGACAAGGGGTGTGAGAGAGGGGGAGTGAGGGAGGGAGAATCAGGCACAGACAGAGAAAACGACGCATAATACTCTTATTCATTGACACAATCTACTTGGTTTTAACATGGGCTGGGCTAACCATTGAAATGGCTGATCAACTTCATTTAGTCCTTTATTCACATTGCATTCTGTAACCCCCATTCTAATCAGTGTTATAACGATATAAAAACAAGATTTCAAAGAAGTATAAGCTACACAAAATGGAAAGGAAGTTTGGAGATTTTTAGTATTTACGGTAATTATTTCATGTCAAACATAATCAGCACATTTTGCACCCAGTGTGCCAACCAAAGTGACACAGAAAGCCATGTTTGTTGAGGATGTGTCCCCCTTGTATTTACACAGCATCTATTGGGGACAGGTAGGCAGCATTCATCAACCACACTTCACTATACCACACCCAAGCAGGGAGGGTCCTGACTGTCAGGTGGGTACTATATTTTAACATAGCTCAGAGTATCTTTAGAAAGTGTTTGTAACATATTGACTAGATTTTAACATTGAGGGATCACAAGGAGGGTCTGATAGAGAAGGTCATACCACACTTCTAGTATTCTGAGGTATCCTCTGTAAATGCATTTTAAGGGAAGAAAACAGAATTGTGCACTGACTGAAATAATTACATTTGTAAGCATTGGTCAATTATTGAATGTATTGTGATGAGGTTACTGAAGGTGCAATCATGTAGAATTATGTTTTTAGATGCACTGCAGTGGTGACAATCAATGTTCATGATGGATTGCAAGAAGCGAAGTCATTCCTCCAAGGGGCAACCTAAGGCGGAACAAACTGTGTCTGTGGCATGTAATGAGTTTGCATGGGACTTGTATCAGACATTGATAAAAGACGATTCTGTTGATAACCTCATCCTCTCCCCTTGGAGCATCGAAACTGCCTTGGATATGGTGCTTCTCGGGGCACAGAACAGAACTAAAACACAGATGGTTGATGTTCTTCATGTTGAGGATTTTGCTGCTGGTCTCCTGGACAAGTCCATGTCTGAGTCTCTTAGGACACTGACAAGGGGAGATGCTGACTACATCCTCCATATTGCCAATCGGTTATACGCACAGCAGGGGTTTAAACTTCTGAAGGTTTGTCTCATTTAATATCACATATTTGAAATGTGTGTACTTTTGTGATAATGAGGTGCATGACAAAAACTGAAGATATCTCAGCAGGCAAGAGAAATGATGATCTGCATAACTTGGCTGACATCAGCTTCTAATAAACTGCCCAAATATGTAGACCTGCCAACACAAGAAAAGCAGTCTTAGTGCACTGAATCAATAATCATCATTCAGTATCGCAGGGTTCAGCATAAACATTGAAGTGATTAGGAAATTCTTGAAAACAAAGTGTCCAAGCCATAGGGAATGACAATGAAATTCTAAATATGTGGCTCTTTTTATTGTAGAAATATCGTAAAGCAATTAAAAAGTATTATGATGCTGAGGTAGAACCAGTAGACTTTTCGAATGAAGCAGAGACCCGTCAGGAAATTAACACATGGGTGGAGGAGCAAACTGAAAGCAAGATTGAAGATCTAATACCATTTGGACTTTTGACTCCAGCGACAAGACTGGTATTGGTCAATGCCATTTACTTCAAGGTAACGACCCTTCATCGTTTAATGAGCTATTTCAATGCAATAATGTTCGATGAATGATGGTTGTGGAAAAGTTTTACTCAAATTAGGACAATTTATGTGGTGTTGGTTCCTAATTCTGTGTTTTGTTTCATAAAGGTTCAATAGTACCGTAATCTCCCGCGTATAAGGCGCAGCCCGCGTATAAGGCGCACCTAGAGTTTTGGAAAATTCTCAAAAAAATGAAAAATTCATAACTTTGGTTCTACTGAATGAATTTTCAAAATTCAAAAATCTATGGGTAGCTTGGGCCACCTTGGGCCCTCCTGGGCCCCATTTTGACCAAGGGGGCATGTAAGATATCAAAAGAAAGGTCTTGGTGTCCCCCTTCTGGATCAAATGGGAACTAAAACCCCCCGTATAAGACGCGCCTTATACGCGGGAGATTACGGTAATATTATCTTGGGTGAATAACTGAAATAATTATAAAGGGTAAGCCAGGTTGATTACATCAACCTTTCTATGTTCTTGTGGTAACACATTATTGGCTAAATCAAATCAGGTATTCTACCCAATATTGCATGTTAGATATTTGTTGGGGAGCAATCAGCAATGAATACAATTTTCAGGTACATATAATCATTATATTGATGACAAGTTCTCTATTCAAACACTGTAGGGAGACTGGCTACACAAGTTCCCCAAAGTGAACACTAAGAGTGGAGATTTCTACATCAATTCCACCCAGAAGGTGAAGGCTGACATGATGTTTCATGAAGAGGACTATAAGTAAGTTTTTCCCATAGTTTTAACAAACTATATGAAAATCAAATCGCCAACTGTGTAAAGTGTACTACCGTAATCTCCCGCATATAAGGTGTGTCTTATACAGGGGTTTTAGTTCTCATTGGATCCACAAGGGGGACACCAAGGCCATTCTTTTGATATCTTACATACCCCTTGGTCATAATAGGACAAAGGGGGACACAGGAGGGTCTGGGGTGGCCCAAGCTACACATAGGTTTTTGAATTTTAAAAAATTCATTCATTAGAACCAAAGTTATGAATTTTTTTATTTTTATGAGAATTTTCCAAAACTCTAGGTGCACCTTATACACGGGCTGCACCTTATACGCGGGAGATTACGGTATATAAAGACCAAAGAATCTTCTCTAAACCAAACTCCATGCTTAAGATCTAAACAGTCATTCAGTGTATTGCTTTTCACAAAATTATCGCTAAATTTTCCTGTTTCAAAATGGTCACCTTTAGACATTTGCAAACTACATTCTAAACGTAAATCAAGTGGCTAATCAAAAAGGAAAACTAATAATTAACTGTAAATTTCAGGTGTGGACACTCTCCATCCCTGAAGGCTAAGGCGCTGGAGCTTCCTTATGAGGGTAAAGATCTGAGTATGATTATCCTGCTTCCAGATGATAAGGATGGACTTGCTGAACTAGAGAATAATCTGATGAGTGGCCACTTGAGCTCTCTTCACAGATGCTTCAAAATGCGTACAAAGAAGACAATGGTAACCTTGCCCAAGTTCAAGTTTGAGGGGAGCTTCAACCTCAAAGAAGTCCTAGTGGGGCTGGGAATGACTGATCTATTCGATGTTAACATGGCAGACTTATCTGGCATGGATGGCACAACATCTCTTGTAGTTTCTGAAGTGGTCCATAAAGCATTTATCAATGTTGATGAAGAAGGGTCCAAAGCTGCTGCTGCCACTGCCGCTATTGTAAAGCTGAGAGCAATGCTACCATCAGACATCAATGAGTTTAAAGTGGATCACCCGTTCCTCTTTCTGATCAGGGAAAAAACAAATAAGTCGATTTTGTTCCTTGGAAGAATGGTGGAACCCCCTGAAGGTAACTCAGATAAGATGGTTGAGCCACCTCCAATTGGAACTGACAGATGTGTTGCCCAACCTCATTCTCCGGAGGGCCATCAGTATGGTACTGTGTCTCCTGATGCTCACATTTCTAGATGCGCAAGGATTTCAGGTAACATGCCGATGATTGATTCTGCAATATTTTCACGAAATAGAATACATAAGAGTATTTAAGGTATATAATGGAAAAAGTCTTCACACTGGTTTACTTATCATCCGCCATGTTGGATGGGGTATAACTGTCAGTTATCCTATTATTGTCTGCATTCGGAATAAACAGCTGACCTTGAAGCAGAGCAGCCATTTCCTATCATGTTATGCAAATTTATGCAAAAAGTAATCCTTTCCTTCACACTGTCTTTAAAGTGTAGATTCAAGCTCATTTAACCTGTTCATTTCCGTACGATGTGATATCAAAATCATAAATTACATGAACTTTCTCTATCCAGATGTAGGAGATAATGTCACGCGCATCAAGATTACCTACTCACATCCTCCTAACATCTTTGATTATCAGTGATGCAATAGCTTTCTAAAAGCACCCGCGCCTTCAAATTAGTCAGCAGTGATGTCGGTCGTCTCCTACGACCAGGTGGAATGGAATAGGCCTACCATTTCAAGGAGCAGGCCAACACATGTATATAGATGATGAGGGATTTTTCACTGGACAATTTCTAAAAATCACAGGTGCACTACTATGAATAAACTTTTATTTTGTACACAAATAAGCTGTTGCACTGGAATAATTTAACATCGTGTAAATACCAACACATTGTACCTTAACTATTCAATTCAATTCAATTCTTTATTTCAGACACACTTGGAGTACAAAGGTCCATATGAGGTATAAGGAAAGAAGGCAATATAAAAGATGTATACATAAGAGAGTTATAAATAGTATCATTTACAATACATCAAATGTTAAAATGTAGATACAGTTCTCTGCACCAGTGTTTCCATATACTAGATGTATATTGGGTGTCACTTGCAATGGTATCTACCAAGTTGCATATGAGCCCATTCACAGAGCTCTTCAGACGACAACTACATCAATATACAATCATGGAACGATCATGTTGAACAGAAATAGACACTACTCAACAACCCTAGGATACAGCCCCCCAGGCGTGGATCTATGAAAAAATGTCCCAGGGAGTCTTGTAATTTTGATTTAAAAGTCAGTTATTCACATGAAATGATATGTAAACAAAATGATAATGTAAAGGGTTATAATCCATCACCTTTGTAAACAAATCCAAAATTATGAGTCATTCTTATCATATACTGCCATATTCTATTTTCAAACGAGACATCATTGACTAAAATATTCTTAGTAGTCATGTCAGAATCCCTGCTTGAACATTGGTTGCTACTCTAAATGCAATACACTATAATAGGGCCTATCACTAAAATCACAATGAATCAGCCTTTTCCATGAAAATACCTGATAATATAGCGATTTTCATCAAATATTTTGATCTAGTAGGAATTTTCAATTTCTGGTTTCAGTTGTGGGTTCTTGGTGAAAATTCCCAGAAAATGAAATTGGCATAAATATCTCTAAATTTTGAATTGACAGAATTGTTACCATGGCAGCTGGAAATGGGCATAGGCCATGGGCCATATTGCTAAAAAAATGTTCAATTTGCCTTCCAAATATGGAATGTTTACACCCAAAATGGAATGTTTTAAATGAGACCATTGAATTCTACATCAGAAATTGGCTTAGTACACCTGTATGTTCATTTTAGAGTTGTTTTGCACCCCCAATGCCCCCTGGAGGCCAAATGGGGAATTAAAAATCCCCCACGAGGTGGAGTTTTGGCTTGTTGAGTCACGACTACTATGATTGATACACCAGGTGCTTCCACGTGGGAGATATATTTGGCTCTATAAGTTAATATAAGATACTACTGACAGGCTACTCCAGTGTAAGTAGAATTGGTAGGTTTGTGAGTCAAATGTGAGATAACTTTAGATGTGAGTGGTAAGATAATATGGAAAAGAATTTTGTGCCATGTAATAACCTGAACACACAACATTATCTTGGCATGACTTGTATTTGGGTATTCACCACACTTATAATAAGGCCGTTATACCCCATCACTGTTCATAATACCCCTCATATAAGGTGTACAAAACCCAATGCCAGGTGCACCCTATAGTGTTTCTTTCAACTATAAAGGTTTGCTTATATGCGAGGTATTACTGTAGACCAGTGTGGAGAGATAACTGAGAAAATGGTGTCTCCTGTAAAGTAATTACAGGTGCCAAGACAAGGGGTGTGAGAGAGGGGGAGTGAGGGAGGGAGAATCAGGCACAGACAGAGAAAACGACGCATAATACTCTTATTCATTGACACAATCTACTTGGTTTTAACATGGGCTGGGCTAACCATTGAAATGGCTGATCAACTTCATTTAGTCCTTTATTCACATTGCATTCTGTAACCCCCATTCTAATCAGTGTTATAACGATATAAAAACAAGATTTCAAAGAAGTATAAGCTACACAAAATGGAAAGGAAGTTTGGAGATTTTTAGTATTTACGGTAATTATCTCATGTCAAACATAATCAGCACATTTTGCACCCAGTGTGCCAACCAAAGTGACACAGAAAGCCATGTTTGTTGAGGATGTGTCCCCCTTGTATTTACACAGCATCTATTGGGGACAGGTAGGCAGCATTCATCAACCACACTTCACTATACCACACCCAAGCAGGGAGGGTCCTGACTGTCAGGTGGGTACTATATTTTAACATAGCTCAGAGTATCTTTAGAAAGTGTTTGTAACATATTGACTAGATCTTAACATTGAGGGATCACAAGGAGGGTCTGATAGAGAAGGTCATACCACACTTCTAGTATTCTGAGGTATCCTCTGTAAATGCATTTTAAGGGAAGAAAACAGAATTGTGCACTGACTGAAATAATTACATTTGTAAGCATTGGTCAATTATTGAATGTATTGTGATGAGGTTACTGAAGGTGCAATCATGTAGAATTATGTTTTTAGATGCACTGCAGTGGTGACAATCAATGTTCATGATGGATTGCAAGAAGCGAAGTCATTCCTCCAAGGGGCAACCTAAGGCGGAACAAACTGTGTCTGTGGCATGTAACGAGTTTGCATGGGACTTGTATCAGACATTGATAAAAGACGATTCTGTTGATAACCTCATCCTCTCCCCTTGGAGCATCGAAACTGCCTTGGATATGGTGCTTCTCGGGGCACAGAACAGAACTAAAACACAGATGGTTGATGTTCTTCATGTTGAGCATTTTGCTGCTGGTCTCCTGCACAAGTGCATGTCTGAGTCTCTTAGGACACTGACAAGGGGAGATGCTGACTACATCCTCCATATTGCCAATCGGTTATACGCACAGCAGGGGTTTAAACTTCTGAAGGTTTGTCTCATTTAATATCACATATTTGAAATGTGTGTACTTTTGTGATAATGAGGTGCATGACAAAAACTGAAGATATCTCAGCATGCAAGAGAAATGATGATCTGCATAACTTGGCTGACATCAGCTTCTAATAAACTGCCCAAATATGTAGACCTGCCAACACAAGAAAAGCAGTCTTAGTGCACTGAATCAATAATCATCATTCAGTATCCCAGGGTTCAGCATAAACATTGAAGTGATTAGGAAATTCTTGAAAACAAAGTGTCCAAGCCATAGGGAATGACAATGAAATTCTAAATATGTGGCTCTTTTTATTGTAGAAATATCGTAAAGCAATTAAAAAGTATTATGATGCTGAGGTAGAACCAGTAGACTTTTCGAATGAAGCAGAGACCCGTCAGGAAATTAACACATGGGTGGAGGAGCAAACTGAAAGCAAGATTGAAGATCTAATACCATTTGGACTTTTGACTCCAGCGACAAGACTGGTATTGGTCAATGCCATTTACTTCAAGGTAACGACCCTTCATCGTTTAATGAGCTATTTCAATGCAATAATGTTCAATGAATGATGGTTGTGGAAAAGTTTTACTCAAATTAGGACAATTTATGTGGTGTTGGTTCCTAATTCTGTGTTTTGTTTCATAAAGGTTCAATAGTAATATTATCTTGGGTGAATAACTGAAATAATTATAAAGGGTAAGCCAGGTTGATTACATCAACCTTTCTATGTTCTTGTGGTAACACATTATTGGCTAAATCAAATCAGGTATTCTACCCAATATTGCATGTTAGATATTTGTTGGGGAGCAATCAGCAATGAATACAATTTTCAGGTACATATAATATAATCATTATATTGATGACAAGTTCTCTATTCAAACACTGTAGGGAGACTGGCTACACAAGTTCCCCAAAGTGAACACTAAGAGTGGAGATTTCTACATCAATTCCACCCAGAAGGTGAAGGCTGACATGATGTTTCATGAAGAGGACTATAAGTAAGTTTTTCCCATAGTTTTAACAAACTATATGAAAATCAAATCGCCAACTGTGTAAAGTGTACTACCGTAATCTCCCGCATATAAGGTGTGTCTTATACAGGGGTTTTAGTTCTCATTGGATCCACAAGGGGGACACCAAGGCCATTCTTTTGATATCTTACATACCCCTTGGTCATAATAGGACAAAGGGGGACACAGGAGGGTCTGGGGTGGCCCAAGCTACACATAGGTTTTTGAATTTTAAAAAATTCATTCATTAGAACCAAAGTTATGAATTTTTTTTATTTTTATGAGAATTTTTCAAAACTCTAGGTGCACCTTATACACGGGTTGCGCCTTATACGCGGGAGATTACGGTATATAAAGACCAAAGAATCTTCTCTAAACCAAACTCCATGCTTAAGATCGAAACAGTCATTCAGTGTATTGCTTTTCACAAAATTATCGCTAAATTTTCCTGTTTCAAAATGGTCACCTTTAGACATTTGCAAACTACATTCTAAACGTAAATCAAGTGGCTAATCAAAAAGGAAAACTAATAATTAACTGTAAATTTCAGGTGTGGACACTCTCCATCCCTGAAGGCTAAGGCGCTGGAGCTTCCTTATGAGGGTAAAGATCTGAGTATGATTATCCTGCTTCCAGATGATAAGGATGGACTTGCTGAACTAGAGAATAATCTGATGAGTGGCCACTTGAGCTCTCTTCACAGATGCTTCAAAATGCGTACAAAGAAGACAATGGTAACCTTGCCCAAGTTCAAGTTTGAGGGTAGCTTCAACCTCAAAGAAGTCCTAGTGGGGCTGGGAATGACTGATCTATTCGATGTTAACATGGCAGACTTATCTGGCATGGATGGCACAACATCTCTTGTAGTTTCTGAAGTGGTCCATAAAGCATTTATCAATGTTGATGAAGAAGGGTCCGAAGCTGCTGCTGCCACTGCAGCTATTGTAAAGCTGAGAGCAATGCTACCATCAGACATCAATGAGTTTAAAGTGGATCACCCGTTCCTCTTTCTGATCAGGGAAAAAACAAATAAGTCGATTTTGTTCCTTGGAAGAATGGTGGAACCCCCTGAAGGTAACTCAGATAAGATGGTTGAGCCACCTCCAATTGGAACTGACAGATGTGTTGCCCAACCTCATTCTACGGAGGGCCATCAGTATGGTACTGTGTCTCCTGATGCTCACATTTCTAGATGCGCAAGGATTTCAGGTAACATGCCGATGATTGATTCTCCAATATTTTCACGAAATAGAATACATAAGAGTATTTAAGGTATATAATGGAAAAAGTCTTCACACTGGTTTACTTATCATCCGCCATGTTGGATGGGGTATAACTGTCAGTTATCCTATTATTGTCTGCATTCGGAATAAACAGCTGACCTTGAAGCAGAGCAGCCATTTCCTATCATGTTATGCAAATTTATGCAAAAAGTAATCCTTTCCTTCACACTGTCTTTAAAGTGTAGATTCAAGCTCATTTAACCTGTTCATTTCCGTACGATGTGATATCAAAATCATAAATTACATGAACTTTCTCTATCCAGATGTAGGAGATAATGTCACGCGCATCAAGATTACCTACTCACATCCTCCTAATATCTTTGATTATCAGTGATGCAATAGCTTTCTAAAAGCACCCGCACCTTCAAATTAGTCAGCAGTGATGTCGGTCGTCTCCTACGACCAGGTGGAATGGAATAGGCCTACCATTTCAAGGAGCAGGCCAACACATGTATATAGATGATGAGGGGTTTTTCACTGGACAATTTCTAAAAATCACAGGTGCACTACTATGAATAAACTTTTATTTTGTACACGAATAAGCTGTTGCACTGGAATAATTTAACATGTGAGCAACAACACTGTGTAAATACCAACACATTATACCTTAACTATTCAATTCAATTCAATTCTTTATTTCAGACACACTTGGAGTACAAAGGTCCATATATTACATTATGAGGTATAAGGAAAGAAGGCAATATAAAAGATGTATACATAAGAGAGTTATAAATAGTATCATTTACAATACATCAAATGTTAAAATTTAGATACAGTTCTCTGCACCAGTGTTTCCATATACTATAGATGTATATTGGGTGTCACTCGCAATGGTATCTACCAAGTTGCATATGAGCCCATTCACAGAGCTCTTCAGGCGACAACTACATCAATATACAATCATGGAACGATCATGTTGAACAGAAATAGACACTACTAAACAACCCTAGGATACAGCCCCCCAGGTGTGGATCTATGAAAATATGTCCCAGGGAGTCTTGTAATTTTGATTTAAAAGTCAGTTATTCACATGAAATGATATGTAAACAAAATGTTAATGTAAAGGGATATAATCCATCACTTTTGTAAACAAATCCAAAATTATGAGTCATTCTTATCATATACTGCCATATTCTATTTTCAATCATTATATTACACTTGTATATTGTTATACATATGTACTAAATTGAAATAAACCAAAGTAGTTGTTTTTATCTCTTAAGCAAAGGCAGTAGGAATCAGCAATTTGTGATAGCTACATGTGTTTGCTTCGTGCTGAATGATACTCGCAGTTTCATTAACATTTTCAGCCCGGGCCCCCATAGGCATATCAGAAATATTAAGTAGGACTGGGGGGTGTAATCACATTATTTTCCATAGTCCGGGGGGGGGCAACTATAGCTAGATATGGCATATACACTGTAAAAAAAGGTGTTTAGATATTAAACACTTATCTAAAAACGTTCCTGTCCCACCTTTCTAAACACTTATTATATAAGTTTATAGGGAAGTGTTTAGACAAGTTTTTAGATAGCCAAAAAGTGTTTAGATAAGTGTTTCATTTCTAAACACTTATCTAAATAAATGTTTAGAATCTAAACACTTATCTAAATGTTCTAAACACTTTTTGAAATGTGTTGAGAAATCTAAACACTTTTTAGGAAAGTGTTTAGTGTGTAAACACTTTTCAAAATAAGTGTTTATAATCTAAACACATTATTAATATGTGTTTAAAATCTAAACACATATGAATGTGTTTAGGTTAAATGTGTTTAGTATGTAAACACTTATGCAATGTGTTCAGAAAACTGGGACAAATAAGTGTTTACAATCTAAACACCATTTTTTTACAGGCCTATCTTCTCGATGTCACCCTATTTCTTGAACATAAGATGAAGGACAGCAAATCAAGTTGGAAACTGTTGTGTACTCACTAGTACTATCATTTTAAAGTATTCCATGTTGATGAATGAGGAGCTTTAGGGTAAAGTGGTAAAAATATATGACTATAGTTAGTGAACACCTCGGATGAAACTGGTTATCAATGCCTTAATTTTGAGCTTTGACATAACCAGTTCCACTGACAAAATAAGGACTTGAACATAAAAAGAACTTTGAAGCTTTGCATAACTGGTGGTTATGTTGGGGTTTTCTTCACAGAATAGTAGATTGTTCAATATCTCCATGTTTAGTTATTATATGACCTTTTTGCCAATAGATAACAATTTAGTGCAATAAGTTGAAAGCCTACATATGCCTTTTTGGCAGCCATCTTGGATTTGTGGGGCTTCAGATAAAGGTTTGTATTTGCTCCCCGTCTAGATTATAACAGGTGATCTGTACCTTCATTTTGAGGCATTACATGACTATTTGTCATGATAAATAAGAATTTGGAGAGAAAAAGATGAAAATGATGCCCAATTGATAGCCATCTTGGATTGTTCGGGGGTTGGATGAAGATTGATTTTGGAACCTCATCTACATTTAAATAGGGGACCAATAACATCATTTTGAAATCTTGCATGACCAATTCTATTGATACATAAGGATTTTAGAGAATTGTATTGAAAATAAATGTCCATTGGTGGCCATCTTGTATTTTGTGAGGTTTGGATGAAAATTCACTTTGGTTCTCCATCTAGATTCAAAGCAGGGGTAAAAAGGAGCCAGTGTGGAAAACTTCAGAGTATTGTCCAGTAGGTTCATTGGAATCCACAACAGCCCCACCAATACCGGTGTTTCCAAGGTCCTCTGCTCCCTAGTGAGCTCTTGATTCCGTCAGCTCCTGGTGCTATGCCCATGCCCTGGTCTTAGTATTGGCCTAAGACTCTGATCCCTTTCCGAATCTTGATTATACACTCCTCTGGTGCCTCCAGTGTCTGTGATGTCGTCGGATGGTCATCACAAATGTGGGTAATTACATACATTCCTTCAAAGGTTATTGCACATTTTGACAAATTGGTCGTATTAATGATATAGTGGCCTCCTTCGTGTACAGGAAATACCCATTAAATCTTTTTCCACAGATATTAGGCCATTCAATGAGACTTTTATATCCTCCACATATATCTATACCAGTTAATAGGATTTCCTCAGCATCTGCCTGCCTCTGTCTGTCTGTCTCTCTAACTCTCTCTCTCTCTCTCTCTCTCTCTCTCTCTCTCTCTCTCTCTCTCTCATTCTCTCTCTGTGATATACCTATGTACGTGACCTATTTAGTATATTTACTATTTAGCATTTGTGACCCACCCCTAATGTAAATAATGAAGCAAATCACGTCTTCAAAGTTTTGGATGTTTAAATTGTATGACTACTGGGGTACTTGGTTGGTCTCTCATTACAAATATTGCAGGGAGATGGGCTACATATCTAGATGACATATTTCAGAATTGTTTAAATTCCACTTCCACATTTAGAATTTGAATGGATCCCAATGTACCCATCGGTTTCCATACTGCATCACATTTAAATCGATTTTCCACAATTGATTTCTAGTTAATTGAATGGTGAAAATGAAATTGATCTTACAGACTACTGACATACTCGACAAAATGTGCGTTTTACAATGCCTGTTGGAATACAATACATTTATAGTTCATGAATTCTGTAGAGAACTGATAAAATGTTAATAAACAAATGTCAAAAAGTAAACCAATATAAACAATGCTATATACCCATTACTATGGCAACCTCATGGGTTCAAAGACAACATTACACAGTCATTACCACAGTAACACGGAAAGGTCTATTTGTGTAGAGCGTGTTCTGCTGAATTTACATAGCCCCCACAGAGGTCACAGGGGAACATTCCCCCAGCTCCAGCCCCACAGCATTAGGGAGGGTCTACATATAGTCAGGTGAGTGCCCCACTTTGACTTAGCTGACTCGGAACCTACTAATGCACTATACACCCAAAATGTAAGTAGGACTGGCAATCTTTAACATTGATTTAGTCTTAACATAGAGCAAAATAGTTTTATATAATATGATTTTCTATCTTTATGAGAGAACACAATTGAGAATCATACAATTTTCTTGTACCATTATCTATAGTTGATGTGTATTTGCAAAGATAATAATGGTTCTTTACTTGTTGTATATAGGTAAAAAAAAAATTGGAATACATTCATTATGATAGTGCTTGTAAAAGAACTTTTATATTAAACCACAATGCCTGTACATTTCAGCAAGGTGACTGTAAAATATATCTTTTTGTCTTAATTAAATTCAGATTTTGACAATCAGTACCATCATGGCCAGCAAGAAGCGAGGCCACTTCTCCAAGAAGCAGCCAAAGGAGGAGAAAAATGTTTCTGAAGCATGTAACATGTTTGCATGGGACTTGTACCAGACTTTGATAAACAAAGAAGATTCTGGTGAGAATATCATCCTCTCCCCTTGGAGCATCAATACAGTCTTGGATATGGTGCTCCTGGGGGCACAGAACAGAACTAAAGCACAAATGGTTGATGTTCTGCATGTTGAGGATTTTTCTGGTGAATGTCTTCATAAGTCTATGTCTGAGTCGCTCCGGACATTGACAAGTGGGCATGGTGAATACATCCTCCATATTGCCAACCGTTTGTATGCACAGCAGGGGTTTAAACTTCTGAAGGTATTTTGATTTGCCATACGCCCTACTAAGTTCTTTTTTCCTCTTTTGTTTTTGTTCACAAAAAAAAAGATAAGGTGACCCTACATACTAAGATCTAGTATCATTATGTCCTCAACAAGAGTATGGGTATTCCCAGCCTGAAACACAGTCCAATGCAAAAGGGTTGCAGTCAGGAATGAAGTTGATGATTTACCTAAAGTTCTCTTAGTTGTATTTATCAATAGGTATCACATTGTCATATTCTTAAAGAGGAGATCCTCTGAATAATTAACTTTATATCTATTTTGATGCCAGAAATATCTTAAAGCCACCAAGAAGTATTATGATGCTGAGGCGAAACCTATCGACTTTGTGAATGAGGCTGCGACCCGTCAGGAAATTAACACATGGGTCGAAAAACAAACAGCAGATAAGATAAAAAATCTCATCCCACCTGGACTTTTGACTACAGCAACAAGACTGGTGCTAGTCAATGCAATCTACTTCAAGGTAACATACTTGTTCAATGTAGAATGATGTTGTGTTTGATTAAAGGCTCATATGTGTAACCGACTCCAATAAGGCAGAAGTGCGGAGCCCTCTACGGACTATACCTGACTCCACTTTTCATTAATTTTCACCCAGATAACCCTTTTGTGCCCAGAATTATTTTGAGGAAGCTGATTTATTCAACACATTTGACATAGCAGAGGCTATTACCTATATCATGTCCACATTTAAGTATTTATGCATTGTAACCAAGAGGACAATTACATAGCTTTCAGAAAATGTAACATAAAGCATATGTTTGAATTTTATTTGAGTCAGTAGGGAAGATTATGGTTTTTGAAGTTGAAATTAGCTGATTTGGATGAACCTGCCCAGAAAATCTCTTTTTTTTCTTAAATTTTATATTTTGGTGGGGAATAGGCTATATTCAACTCATAAAGCATTATTTTAGCATTTCAAAGAAGGCCATATTGATTGGAATTGAACAAAAATACTTATCATAATTGGATTCCTTGGAGAAAATCACATGGAAATTATTTCCTCAATATTTTTGGTATCTTTATCAATATTTTTGTGGATTTAGTGAATTTCCTCTATTTTCCCTGTATTTTCATGGCTAGAGCACGCACTTTTCATGTATTTTAAGCCTATTTTCAATCCATTATTTTCTGCAATAGCTTTTATTAGTAATTACATCCCTAATGCACCATAACATATTTGGTATCATTGGAAAGCTCTTGACATAACAAAACTTTTGATACCAAAAGTATCATATTCCGATCAATATTACACCTATGGTGGTATGTTGAACATAGATACATGCTTAAGAGCGCACTTTTGCTAATCTGGGCACGTAAGGGTTAACAGAAAAATGGTCTTTTGGTGTTGAAAAACGTTATTATTTCATTTCTGTGTTAAAAACGTAAAAATAGTTTTTTTCTGTGTACTAAAAAAACTTTTTTTTTGTGTGTTCAATATAATCTTTTTTCGTTTCTAGGTTAAGAAAATAAACAACAAACAAGGGCTCCAAATAAAACGTTTTTTTCAAGCATTTTCTCTTTGTATGGGTCTTCAAGGTAAAAAAAGAAAGGTTTAAATGCTATTTTGACGTGAGAATAACGTCGTTTACTTATGTTAATTTTTATTCAAACCTTTTCGTAACGTTACAAATTGCCCTACACATAATCATTGATGATTACCACTTTCAAACATTAAAGGGGGACTGGCTGGACAAGTTCAACAAAGACAGCACACGGGATGAAGATTTCTACATTGATTCTTCCAACAAGGTGACGGTAGAAATGATGCATCGTGAACAAAAGTTTAGGTTCGTTCATCTTTTAAACTGCATGTTACAGCATGAACCTTTTACCGTCCTTCTGTTGACCTCAACATTGCCCATTCTCCCACTCTCCTAATGACTACCTGACGGAGGGTGTTATAACCCACTCAGTATAAAAACGTTTTTCAGCTTAAAACAAACGTAAAAAAGATTTTAGTATTATATAAGGTAGGGAGAGGGAGGGAGTGTCACACATTGTCATATGCGTGGGCATTTTTCATCAATTGAAAATGATCATTTCACACTTTTTTCCAGGTGTGGACACTCTTCATCACTGAAGGCTAAGGCACTGGAACTTCCTTACAAAGGGGAGGACCTGAGTATGATTATCCTGCTTCCAGACAAAATTGATGGACTTGCTGAACTAGAGGAAGAACTTACAAGTGAACACCTGAACTCCCTTTACAGATCCTTCACCATGAACACCAAGAAGACAAAGGTCTCCCTTCCAAAGTTCAAGTTAGAAGGTAGCTTCAATCTCAAACAAATGCTGTCAAATCTTGGAATGAGTGACTTATTTGATGGCACCAGAGCTGATTTGTCTGGTATTGATGGCACCAAATCACTTGTAGTTTCTGAAGTGGTCCATAAGGCATTTATCAGTGTAGATGAGGAGGGATCCGAGGCTGCTGCTGCCACTGCGGGTATGATTATGTTGACTGCAATGCCACCGTCAACCATCGAAGAGTTCAAAGTGGATCACCCATTTCTTTTCATGATCAGGGAAAATGATAAAAAGGGATCCATTTTGTTCCTTGGAAGAATGACCAACCCACCTCAAAGTGACTCTGATGGCAGGGGTGACCAAGCTGAATCCTGTGGAAGAGTTAACCAACAGTCCATATCAAAGGTCCATTCCTCTGCTCCTGTAACAC
This sequence comes from Acholoe squamosa, assembly GCA_949317995.1. Taxonomy (NCBI): domain Eukaryota; kingdom Metazoa; phylum Annelida; class Polychaeta; order Phyllodocida; family Polynoidae; genus Acholoe; species Acholoe squamosa. Next base: position 46,508,129 of record OX439050.1, read on the forward strand.
CAAGTGTGAGCTCTTCAAGAGATGCAGAAATATCAGGTAAATCTGTGTTGTAAGATTCAGTTTAAGAAGCACTTACTGCTTCATTTGATTTAATGAACAACTAATTGTATCGAATTTGATTTGTAGCCAATAAAGCTTTTCAAACTTATTTACAGTTACCACTGTGCGAGTGTTACCTTCAGAGTAGCATACATGAATGACCTTTCAAGAGAGGAAAACATTGTCATCTGAAGAGAGTATATGATTCTTAAATCTTGTATTTTGATCAAAACATGGCACTGGTCCTTCCCTTCTACATGCACTGCATTGATGAATCATGTAGACCTTCTCAGATTCCATCAATTCAATAGATTCGATATGATCACATGCATTAATCTATGATGGACATCAAATAGGTCTGCTAACGGACTACCCCGTCCATGATATAGTAGATAATGAATTAGAAAGTATTTGGTTCTCTTGACCCTCTGTGCGTGTGTAAAAAAATTTACATGGACTTTTCCCATGGTTATTTATAAATACTTTCCTTTTCTAGTTTCAGGGGACAATGTCACGCGCATCAAGATCACATACCCACCTCTCCCGGCTTTTAAGTAGCGATGTCAATGATAACTCAACAAACATGTATTAGGAGGAGAATGATGTGTTCTAATGTTGATGCGTCTTCCATCAAATTGGTCAGCGTCTGCACCTAGTCATAGGACTTTAATTACTTTAGTACTCAAGGAAGGGGAGAAGACCTTCAATCTATACGGGACAGAGCCATTGCTAGTACCAAACAAATTAGCTAGGTGGCTCATGTAGTCGGGGGCTAGATCAGCAGTTGGCCTCTTTGTACAGTTTACTTTGGTTGGCCCTTCCTAATAGTCTATATTAAGCTATATTCTAAAAATCTATACCTTTGGATAGCAAACACTTTAAACTTAAACAATATAAGCTTTAGATAGACTTAATACTTCAAATACAAGAGAAATTAAACTTTAAAAGTTTTCTAAGAGGGCACATATAATCCAGGCTGAGTAAAATCAAGCGATTGTCTTCCTATCAGGTTAGTCCCCTCCATTCACACCTAAAACAATGGACAGGTACTTAAGGTGATTAAGATAGAGGCAGGGGCAGCTTATCAGTCTTATCAGTTTCCATTGTTTTCTGTGGATGGAGGGGAAGATAAGAGATTACCCACAATCCTCTGCCAGATCCAAGATGGCCATCGGGGGCCAGTTACATAACTGATTTCAAAATGGCCACCTCCATACAGGAATGGCTCTGTTCCCTATATATTTGCTTTCTCCTGGAGAGAAACATAGACATTTTGATCATTTAAGTACTCCTATTTCGATATATCAATATCACTACGGACATGTATATTATATATTGGGTTTATGTTGGCATATAAGATGCAATGCATGTGTACATTTGCATTGCATGTAAATTAAGGCATTGTATTTTATCCATATACTGTCTGAAGTATATCACAGTTGGTAGTATACTAGGCTTATGGTGTAGGTAATTTGTGATTGTAATACAAAAATAGTAAATAATGCACTAATAGACTTTTCCTAATATCAATGTAATCATGTAAAAGCCAGCAGTGTAATGTGAAATGTGGTCGGGCCTCCCCAGCCCCAGGCCATCTTTAAAAGGGGTCTATGTCTTGCTTTTCTATCCTCTCTGAGTGTGGGTGGTGTCCATATGCGCGGGCACTGGCACATATTCGTTCCTTGAATCTCCTCTTTCCTGTCCCCTCTTTCTTACATGTGTCTGGTGTCCATATGCACGGGCACAGGCACATGTATTCCTTTGTGACGTGATGTCTAATGTACTTTTTCCGCCATGAATATGACCTTAGCTGTCGGCTTGGCGTTAAACAACCATTACTCACTCACTCACTCACTGTAATGTGGTTGTTGTAGGTGCACTGAAGACTTGTATGCACCTCTTCCCCTCCAAATTGTCTGAAGTATACTTTTGTACTGTCACTATATATATTGTGTACAGTGACAAAATCTTATTTTCATGTAACAATTAATCATTATATGGGTTCTGGAGGAAGGTGCGTTATATATAGCTGCCCTTATATTAAGGTAGCAGTATCGATTCTTTTTTGCCATGTCTCTATAAAATAGTCCGTCTGCCATCTTGTTGATGGGCATCATCATGGCATGGGGAGAAGGGAGCTTGGTCACTTTCTAACAACAGGGGGTTGGTGGATTTTCTTTTTTTGGGGGGGGGGACGGGGGCAAAATCTGGGTGGTTAGAAAAAAATCACCCCTTTTCAGCAAAAAGGCCAGTGCATTAAAATATGAATGCTCAGGGGAGACACAAAATTCTAGACCCTCCAAGAAGGAGGTTGAATACATTTGGGGCACGTGTGTGCGAATGCCCGCCAGCCCCTCCCCCCTGCTGTTAAAAAAAAAGATAACTCCCTAACATTGTCCCAGTGGCCAATGGCCAATAGTTTGGGATACGGGCCTGTGATTTCCTTTCTTGTTTTCTTTTGAAATTGGCTGTTTGGCTCGTACAATGATTGACAAAAAATGGCCCTATCTCGGGCTCTTCTTTAGAGAAAAGGTTCATAGTTTAACAAAATGAGAAACAGCGAATGTGTTACGAAATTATCTAAAATATTTTAATGCATGATGGTACTCAAGATTTTTCCTTCATATCTACTATGAATATCAATACATGTGTATTTGTATTGATGTTTAGCAGTGAAAAAGCAAGTTGAAGTCATAGTGAGTGAGTGAGTGAGTGAGTGAGTGAGTGAGTAATAGATGTTTAATGCCATTTCGACAGCTAAGGTCATATTCATGGCGAGAACGACATTACACAATTTCACAGAGGAATGTGTCAGTGCCCGCGCATATGTGCACCACACACATCCGAGGGGATAGGAAAGAGGAGATACAGACCCTTTTAAGTGGGCTAGGGAAGTCATAGTAAGTGGCATCTTAATTTCATAGAAATCTGGCTCCAAAGACCCAGGTACACGAGTGCCTTGGGTCAATGGTCTGGCAAAAAAATGAATGAATAAAGAAATAAAGGTAGGAAGGTACACTTCTATGCCTTAGTTTGTTATAAAATTTGTTTCGAGGTTATAAACAATCCAAACTTTCAATTTCTGTCAAATTTTCGGCAACTCTTGAAAGTTGTGATTATCCTTAGAGGGACCAATGCAGTGCTGCCACCTGGGGGACTTTTCATACACTGATTTCCTATCTAACCACACGGACACATAATACTAGTGCCTCCAGTCTAGTCTTATTAAATATAGAACAAAGAACAGAGGTCTAACTCAGTGCTGCCTCTTATGAGCTATTGGTGAAACCATAAAAGTGGAGGATGACACTTACTCCCGGTATTTCTTTGGTAATCTTATAATATACACTTGGATTATGGATATTTTTTAGCTGGAATTTTGGGCGGCGTTAGGACGAAACAGAAAATGTTCTCTTAGATCCCAAGCTGAAAGCTTGTGTATACCAGAGGGGGCAGGGGATTGAAACCGTCTTTCTTGGGCATTATAAATTGCAAGAATATCTGTGATTTTCCGATGTGAACGAGCACTGTATTGAGGTTTTATCAACATTAAAAATCCCCAAAGGAAAAAAAGAATGCCCAAAATAACAGCACGGATCCATAATCAGATATTTCAAGTGATTGGATTTTACACTATACAATTGCAATTATTTTTTTTAATTATCGCTCATGAAATACATGGTAACGTGGTCTTCCCGATAAATTCCAGGGGTAAATCGGAACTTGTGTCCTTCATTTTCCAGGAATACTAATGGATGTCACTAAGAAAGAAGCCATTGATTTAAATAAGATCCCTGTGTCGATTACATAGATCACAAAAACATTCACTCGAATTAACATAACATACTAGTGTTGTTTTATTCCTGTTTCAATACAATTTACACGTAGCTTGTCGTGCATACGAGTCCTTTTAAGGACATCATCAAAATGACTTTCAAAAAGTTACCAATTCCACAGCAATCTGTATATTCCTTTTCTGAGCAGACTCATGTTTCCCTCCCTCTGACATAACTCTTTGATTTAAATTCCAGGATATCACAAGAGTATCTACTAAACAACCACGCAAATAGTGGGTAATATTTTGATCAGACTAGATCAGGTGAAAACTATAACAATATGAATCTAGATGTCAATTTTACGACAGAGAATCTTCTGAAAAATTCAATTTGTCATTTTCAGCTTTTTTTTTTCTTAGACTTATTAGAAATTACCCTGATGATGCTTATCCCAATAGACTTTGGTTTACCGACCTGTTTCATAAGTTTCTCTGTAAAAGATTTGTACATGGTCTTGAGCATCACATTACATCTAATCTTTTTACTACCTTACTTGTTAAATTCAGATCCATAATTTGTCATAATAATACCAACATCAATTGAGCGAGTGATATAAAAATACTAAGTCCTATTCTTCGCTAATATCTGCAGAATATATGTTATCATTTGAACAGTTATACTCACAGCAGTATTCATTTGTCAGTGGTTGGAAAATATAAATCTCAATCTACAAAACTATATGGAAAATATAAAAATTTAGTGTTCAGTGAATGTCAACTGCTGGTTATCTAGCAGGTATTTTTGATTTGATATGTACTGACTTATTTAGCATTTGATGCTGAAACCAGCATTTGGTTGGTATAAAGAAGTTCTTATTCATACTTTCTCCTATTGATAACACAGTTTCTAAAATTCAAGTGAGACTATGAGTCGACGCCCTATATCGCTATCTCATGCTGGTTAAACATATGTCACCTTTTTTACTATATCTGTTGTCTCTTGCGAGTCTACATTTGTTGCAACAGACACAGTTGAGATAGTTTGCCCAATGTTCCCTGTTAAACATAACTCTCGCATTGACTGTACATGATATTTGACTTGCTCAACACCGAGCACAACACCCGCTCTCATCCTATTTGCGGCTTGTGACCCTGAGCTGCGTAGATTGTGGATGGTGGTGCTTCCAGACTCCTTGATGGTTTGCATATAGTGACTACTGGAACTTCTTATTGTGTGCATATATTGTCGTCCTGACTCTGTGACGTGCTGAGCACCACTGCGGATCTTTGTCACTGAGCGCTCCATACCCATGCGAAGACGGAATCTGGCATCCTCCAGAGTTTCCCTGATCTTTGCCTTTCCTTCACGGTTTTCATCCTCTGTGACTGGTTCGTTCGGTGTGGTACACTTCATTGGGGATTCATACGGCGATATGTACTCACCAGCCCAATAGTTCGGAGACCAGCCACGACATGAGGCTTCGGAGTCAGTTCTTGCTTCTTCTGCGTCTTCAATCCCGATCATTGCTTCCTTATGCCTTTTTTTCATGGCACAAAATACTGACTGTCTGATTGAAGCATAGATCATACACAATACAAAGAAACAAGCACATGTTATTCCCCCGATACCCATACTAAAATGTACATTAAGTGGAATTGCTGATATTATCGACACATTGAACGATGAAAAGGAAACACCTGCAGGGTTTTCAGCGACACAAGTGTACCTTCCCGCAAAATAATGTCGAATTTGATGAATCATCAAGGAACCGTCTTCTAGTGCTACTAAATTTGACTTATGAAATGTGGGTACTCCTATAAACTCATGGCTCTGTTGGAAGTGGGTAATCTTTGGACTCATCCATTTTCGGTTACTTGGCACTGCCAACACACCGCGTGGGGTTAGCCAGTAGACTGACGGTAGCGGGTAACCAGTGACATTACATCTAAGCACCTTTGTGTCAAGCCTTAAGAAGGCAATATCTTCTAACTTGTTAATGATTGTAGGGTTTATACATGTTAAATTGTTAAAAGTTATATTGTGCAAGTATTGTGACTCAAACTCAGGTGGCGATCGACACCGTAGTCGGGTTTTGAGACTCCGCAGCAGTGGGTGGGTTTCATTATTTCCTGACTGAAGCCATAGCAGGCCACAGTCGCAGGACCAAGGGTTATCGTCTACTGACAAGTGCCTAAGGCTTGTTAAATTCTCAAACGTATCCTGGTGTAGTGCTTCAAGTTGGTTATGATCAAGGCTCACAGTGTGAAGCTCAGTCAGGTTTTTGAATGTGTCTGGATGGACGTAAGACACTTTATTTTTTGTCAAGTTAAACACCTGAAGTCCTTCTGTCGCTTGGAAAATGGTTGGATACAAAACTTCAATATGATTGTATGCAAGATCGAGAACTTGCAGATCACCTGTAGCTTGGAATGTTTTTTCATGTAAATGCGATATCACATTTTGCTTCAAGTTGAGCAGTCGTAAAGACGACAAGGAATGTAGAGCGTCACCATCAAGTTCTTGTATCGAATCAGAGTCTAAATGAAGTTCAATGAGATCTGGGAAGACACGGAAAGCCTTTGGCCCAATCACTGTAATATTGCAGTTAGTTATCCTGAGGTAGTTCATCCGCCTTAAGGTGGGAATGCTTTCAATATCTGGCAAGGTCATACTTTCTAGCTGAGAGTCTCTGATAGTAAGGGCTTCAGTATCGAGTGGAATTCTTTCCAGGAAATCCACCCACAACTCTGATAAGTCGATACACTCCATTTTCCTCATCTTGCATTGACAATGTTCTGGACATAATCTATTTGATACTTCAGATGCTAGCGTTCCTCTTAGGATGAACACTAAAACTAATAGAGTTACAGTGCTGAAAAATCTCTCCATTTTAACAGCAAGCCGGGCCATTGCAGTTTGTCTTCAGGTTTCCAAAAAGGCCGAATCATTTGATGTGGGGCTTGTCAGGCAGCATGGTTGATAATTCTTGACAGATTATGAATGCGTTCTATTTATGTTCAACTCTTCAGGGGCAGCATCTTTCTCTTGTTTTTCAAGTTAACCTGTCAAAAAGAGAAAAAAATCAACATATAAGATTTAGATTAAACATGTTGTTACCCAGTATCTTAGCGTATTTGGGATCAATAACATTGAAATATCATGATCAAAAAATAAATCTTTATAAAGCAAGAATAACCGGTACCAGGTAGGCTTACTTTGATTCTGCCTTAATGTATTGGCCACTAGCTGGTCTGGAGCTGGTCCTGGCGACATACACTGATAAGATGGGACCAGCATGTCCCTGGAAGTGGGCGTTAACCTGGGACAAGGTACCCATCATGGTATGTCTTATCAGTGGGATTTACCTCAACCAGCAAAATTCAAAATGTCGGCTCCACTAGGCCTCCATACTGAGTCCTATAGTTCACCCTATCAAAGTGTCTGCACCCATTATAGTGTTCCTGCATCCTTAAGTGGTCATTTAACAACGGGGGGGAGGGCGGATGTTTTTTTGCGGATGGGTTTTGGGGGGGAAAAATCACCCCTTTAAACTGAAAAAAAGCCTGCACGCTAATAAAAAACAAGCCAATCGCACACACTTGGAATTTGACCTACCCTATCAACGCTGCCCTCTTCTTTTTCTAGAGGAAGGTCTAAAAACTTTTGACCCCCTCCTGAGGGGATGGGCGCATAAAATGTTGACCACCATCGAGGTGGGAGGGGGCCTGTTGATAAATAATGACCACTCCCTAAATACATCTGATTATTCTGAAATTCAAACTTTGAGCTATACCGGTACTAGCAGGCCCCCATATTTGCTTTACAGAGGGTCAATTTTTTACGCCCACCCTCTCAAGAGGAGTCAAAATTTGTTACGCCCCCCCCCTCCTCAGGAGGGGTCAAAAAGTGTTTGCGCCCCCCCCCCCCACCCACCACCCCTTCAAACCCACCACCCCCTGGCCTGAGGCTGAGCCCCGTTGATTCTACATGCAGTGGCAGACTCTGGCAGTCAGAGAACTCTGAGCGCTCGGTTTCTTAGCACCCTAAGCTTTCCTGGCACATGTTGTAAGACTTCTTCGAACTAGACCTAGTAGACATTTTCAACTCGACTTTGGAGCCTGTCAATGGTGTATGCCTACTTCAGAAGTACGTCAGTCACTGAGTCAGGAATGTGAAAAAGTGGGACCTGCAAGTATTGTTTTGGTTTGTCTGTGCTTGTTTCTAGTTGTTTTCGAGAGTCAAATGGAACGATTGTGCAGAATCATTAGTCATTGTATACTCGTGTATGTTTTGCAAAGTGAAAACGTGTGAATATACCCATTTAAAGGGGGGTTCCACAAGAATAAGGAAACTTTTAAGAACTTACCAAAACTGGTTTGCCCTTTCAGCGGCCATGACGAGCGTTCTCCATATACGCACTTCCGGACATTACTTTTTCTGAACATGACCCTTCTGAAAAATGATATATTTATTTAATTCAGTTTATCATTTCGCGATGTAAACATTTTTCTATTAATAGATGCAATTGAAAAATACAGGCACGATAGTCTGAATCCGTAATTTTGTTTATACACCAAGAGATCTTAATGTACAAGTGATATAAGTTAAGGTTAAGAGAGGGGTGGTAGTGATAGAAGGAACAGCAAAAGCATGTGACAATCACAGTTTCCCTTCAAGCACATTCCCGGCAGTAAGTCAGAAAGCACAAAGCGCTAAGTACGCGGACGGAGAGTGTAGCACGCGACGATCATTTGCATAGAGAGAATTGATCAACATTAGAACCGGCCATATTGCGTGAAGAGCGAGCACGCTGAACCCTTACTTTTAGTTTTTCGTGGTCTTGTAGGATACTATCAACCCCAAAATCATATGAGGGAAAGCCCAAGGATGTATACGTTGAGACAAAGTCTACTAGTCCTAGGTTTGTTCCACCTAGGACTAGTATTATCCGCTAGTACAGGTGAGTGGTTTCTGCATCTCAGTTTTCACGAAGCTCAGGGCAAGTCGGGGCCACACTGATGTGAGGTCTGTTTTGACAGCCGAATTGCCGATGTGAGGTGCATGGCTATTGGGAAAAAATATTTTGAGGCAACACTCATTGCTATCAAATGTCAACTATCTATTTAGAAACACGTTATACTGTAAAATATCCGTCTGAAAAGGCTTCAGAAATGGACATTTCGTTCAGCCTCTGTGTAATTCGCCATCTTGAATTTATCATGTGTGCATTTTGCTGGTCAATGCAGTCTCACCCCACTACGGCCACAGTCGCACCTTTACATGCTCGAAAGAATGGCTAGGCACTTAAAATTCACAGTGTTGCCAAATCAGGTTCAAAGACCTTGGTCAACTGAATCATTTTTAGAGCCCCATTTGTATCCAAATGATCCAGGCACGTGAAAGACATGTACCCAGAGACAAGGGATCCAGAATGTGTCAGTGAGACATTGCCTTTGCCTTTGGATCCCATGGATGTCTGTCTACTCTTGTTTGGATTCGATGACTCAGAGTCAGACAGGCTTTGGTCTCGGTTTTGCTGCTGTGGTATTGTAGATACAAAGAAGAATTCATTATCGGTTATTTCATCAATCCAACAGATATTTACATTATCGTGGCTTATATAAAAATGATAAAATTATTATTGTGCATCGCCATGTGCATAACTTTGTGTGGGTTGTGAAATGCTGGTTCACCATTTATGATTTTATAATAATAAATTTAAAAGAAGACAATGTCACTGACCTAGGGAGAACAATAGAAACAGCATTGATTGATTGACATCATTGTCAAACAATCATAATGATGGCCTTAATTAATGAACAAATTTCTATAAATGAATTACTTTATATTTGTTTCTTCACTGTCATGTTGATTAACTCTGAAAGGAATTCTATTACTGTCACTCATTACCCTTATTGCATGGCTAATTCATTATAAATCCCAATTTCATAATCATGCTGTCACACTTGGTTCTTGGACTTTGTGCAAAGGGCAGAGAAGATATTTACATAGGCCTGCAAAGCCATGGTTTTATCATTTTAATATGGTACCATATCTGTTGTTCTATTTATAGATGTAGAAAAAGTTTAAATTATGTTAAATTGAGTACCGGTATGCACTCAAAAAAGTAGGGGTTTGGTGAGTGCAGAATCATAATGCCCTACCTGTAGCATTCTGATCTGAAAAGTGAAGTGTGTGCTGACTGCACACACTCATTGGTGCCCATAGTGTATGTAGCCATACATTTACTTGGAGCTGTATACAAGCGCTAACTGTAGGATTCTGATCCTGTGTATTGAGCCTTAATCCTGACACCAGCTGACCCACTGACTGTTGGCAGCCCAGATGTTGGGATTTCGGATTCCACACGTCTTTAGTCAGTTATTACGAAATCAGAACAGGATTAAGAATAACACTTGTAGTCCTGCTGGCTACTACTAAGTGGGACTACATGTATAACCTGGAAACCTTGGTCGTCTCGCAGAGCATATACTCACCCAGGTATCAGCATATGCTGAAATGACCTTCACACTAAAGCATCTTGATATCTATTAAGGTTAATTACTTAATTAATTTATTGCCCCTTTGATACTGATAAGAATCTGACTGAAGTCCGATGTGTATTGACCCTGTCTACCCCCCTCCCCCTTCAACCTCTAGTATAATACACATAGCGCGGATGTGCATCTCCTGAGCCACACTACCCCCTTATCTGACCAATCATGAGATTCGCCCATCCATTCTACTAACAGCCCAGTTATTCAGGGAGGAAGGTTGGTTTGCTGAGATCTGCCTGTAGTGTAGGTAGTACTAGGTACAAACACAGGCAGCTAGTCAGCCTACTACATGTATTCCTACTCTAAAGCAGAAACCACATACTCTTATCTTGACCTAACTCTAGATGGGAAGTGTATAAGGAATAATCATAAATGGGCTCATTGATATATTATCGCACCAAAACAAAATGTATTTGAAATTCCTGAAAAGTCAAACCATTTGAACATACCAGTAACACTTTCATTCGTTTGGCAGGCATGCTTTACTTGCTAAAGCAGTTAGCTTAACTGTGTTTGCAAACATTTTAGTCAGTGCACCCCCATAATAGCACTTTACCCCCCCCCCACCTCCCCAACACACACACACACACCCACACTGGCTAATTGGAGACTACATGAACCGCCTAAGGGCCCAGCACCCATTATAGGGGGTCATCTGTCCTAGGGCCACAAGCGGATTGCGCATGGGGGTGTACCGGTATTATGGAAAGTTGGTCGGGAAAGCCTTCTAATGGAATGCGATCACGGATTTCAGGACTAGAGACCGAACTCTATGGGAATTAGTTCTAGTCGGATGCCTCCCGTGCAAGCATGGAAGGGGTACATGCTACAGAACGGGAGCACTTTCCCAATCACCCCTACCTCTCCTTGCCTTATTGATGCGGGTAGCTAAGTAGACTAGACTAGACTGGTGGAGTCTCCCGGGTGGAGTCTGCCAACTTTGAAATAAAGAAGACAATAGGTCGTCACTAAAATTAAAGTAAAATATCAAAAAAAAAAAAAGAAAGTCAGTAGACAGCCTGGAGAAAATGGACACTAATTTGTGTGTATTGTGCAATTTGATTTTGTGTATTAGACGTTCTAAATAGACAAAACATAAAAATATGTATCGGTAACAAGGACTTCCAATATATGATACCTGATTCATGCCTACTACTAGTACTAGAAATTCAAGGTTACTCTAGTCTAGGCTGCGTGTGCGTTGTAGATCGCCCATGTAGTAGGTTTACACACATGTAGGCTTGCGTGCTGGTCAGACACATTGGAATTTAGGAATGATGTGGTCTATTTTTTTTTTAAACCACATCAATTCTGTGCACCAATCAGTTGAACCAAGAGAATGTGTGTGTGTGTGTGTGTGGGGGGGGGGGGGGGTCACAGGTTCCAGTGCCGTTTCATATTGGGATTTCCAAGGCAAAGTCCCAGCACGAGGTTTAACAAATAACTTACCAGTATTATACATTATAATGGGTCTACTTTTGGTTTGTCAGTGAGTAGTGAACAGGCATAGCTACTTCCTTATCTTAAACTACCGGGAAATCCGGGAAGCTTTATCTAATTAATCTGATAGCATAGGCTGGAAACCTACCCCTGAATTCCACTCCCGCTACTCTCCCACTACATATAGGGCAGGTGGAAGCCTTGGCTAACTTGTTGGAAACTGTTGGATGTGCATGAGTGAGCACACTCTCCCAGCAGATGTTATCACTGATAGGTTATCTGAATATGTGGGGGAGAGTGTGAAATGAGACTGAGACAGACAGAGTGCAGAATAAACATTCACTAATCACCCATAATTAAGGGATTAGGATAAGAATCTCTTTGATATAACAAGATCATATTTCTGTAATCCCCCCTCTCCCTGTCTGTGACCTGACCTTGACACAGGAGGAAGTAAGGGTAGAGGGGTTGGGGGGTGGAGCCCTATGCCTGCGGTAGTTATACAGACCGCAGATGCCCAGCGTACTGATAGCATTGACTCTATGTCTATAAGCTTGGCCAATTTCTTCTCACTTAGTCACGCACATGGCGTCCTTCTGACCATGGTTGCTGGTGAATATTTGGTTAGATATAATTTGCATTTATTGTGTAGATCTATGCTTTCTGAAAAAAAAAACAAAAAAAAATTTGTCTTTGTGACTAAAAAAGATACTTTGTTACTCAGTGGTTCTGATGAGTCGAAGGAACAGTCCGTTTAGAACGTCTATTTACACATTTGATACACACGTAAGGGGTGGATGTTTGAATGAATTCTTACCGAGGTATTGTTTGTATTAAAAAATAAGACAATACCCAGGTCATGTAACATTTTGGTCTAATGAAATGTCAAAACCACAACATGATTTATAAGTGATTAACCGCCCAGTAATGCATGTAGAAGTATGTCTCCGTGCGACCATACACAATAGCATTGTGTCGATGTTTTCTTTAGCTTATGATATAGAAACTGGGATTAGAAACCTGGAAAGACCACAAGGCCATCTCTCAGACCATACTCCCCAGTTATAGGGAATAATACATGTACCACATAAGGTCATGTCGGTACTTTCCGGTCAGTCCTTTATCCCATGTCTTTTATCAAGGCGTACACACAGATAACTCGGATTACATAGATACCTGGTATGTGAATCAGACCCTGCAAGTATCGCTTGTGGTCGCTCACCACTGTTATCAGCAGGATATCTACAAGTGGGACTTTTTGGCCACTCAAATACAATTATAGTGTTGGGGTTGTCCCTTTGTAGTTTTTCCCTCAGTCTCACAGTGCAGTCTTCCGGCTTTTAAGGATTTTCTCTTGTTTGTTACAATGGGAAAGGGTGGAACTTCGCTTCTACCGTCACCTGTAAAGAAATAACATGTGACCTCTGTACCGGATCCATTGATTATCACCCATGGATCGGGCTTCCCTAGCCCACTTAAAAGGGTCTATATCTCTTTCCTGTCCCCTTGGATGTGTGTGGTGCACATATGCGCAGGCACCGACACATTCCTTTGTGAAATTATGTAATGTAGTTCTCGCCATTAATATGACCTTAGCTGTCGAAATGGCGTTAAACATCTATTACTCCCTCATCCATGGGTCGGAATAGGTCGTGTACCTCTATGAGGTTTTGAGAAATAAAATCATTGTCATTGGTTAAAGGGACTCTTCTACTACCGTAGCTCCAGATGTTCAGAGTAATCTTTATAACAACGATCTAATATCACTACCACAAAATGGATTTAGCTCGTTGATTTGAGGATACCAGCATTTGCTGTAGTCTATGAAATCAATACTAATACTTTTCAGGGGTAGACACTAGCCTTTTCAGTCATTGGCCACCCGGGCCCATAGCTACAGAATCCTATGGGCCCGGACCAATATTTATGGGCCCAGAATGAATATTTCACTTAATCAACAACTTCTCCTGATTGAATCACATTAAGATGCTAACAGGGGTAGACACTAGCCGTTTCAGAGTCATGGGCCATCCGGGCCCATAGATACAGATTCCTATGGGCCCGGACCAATATATATGGGTCCAGAATGAATATTTCACTTTAATCAAAAAGAAAATTATAACTTCTTTTGATTGAATCACATTAAGATGCTAATAATGTGTCCATATTCCTTGTGATTTTCTCTTTCCAATGATATACAACATGACTATAGGGACTTGGCCAAGTTTTTCTAATCATTTTCTGTGGGCTACCCAGGCCCATAGGAAGGCAATTCTTGAGAAAACTGTGGGCCCAGAACCAGAATTACGGGCCATTGGCTCCCGGGCCAGCGTTAGTGTCTACCCCTGCCTTTCCACCACAATCTTGGAGGAATCTGCCATGAAGGAGCACTGGGTTCCCCTTACCTACATCATTGACATGCTACACATGCTGACCACGGCAGTCATTAAATTGCTAATGATGCAGCTAATTAATTATATCTACACCGCTGGTAGCTGGCAGCTGCTGTTGGGGATAAGGAGAGCCCTGGGGTACCAGCCTCTATGACGTGTCATGCTTGAGTAAGTATGGCACTATGACGTAATGTCTCATTTACTGATACATTGGGGTCACCAAGAGCCTCCCAAATGAAAAAGCTCACGCCAAAAAAGATATAATTCACAATCCATGTATTTTCTTGGATTCGGAATAATAACTTTCTGAAATAATTCTCGAATGTGAAACACATGGAATGATACTATTTCAACCTCATGTTTGATTCACATGTCACTTTTATTTTAGATGAAGTATGTACTAACAGGTCTTCCTCAACCGCCAGCCCCAATATGAACCTACCGTAATCTCCCGTGTATAAGGCGCGTCTTATATGCCAAACAAAATGCTGCTGAGTCTTATATGTGGGAGGGACATTGCCTTGAGTTTGGGGTGCGCCTTATAGGAGTGAGTGAGTTAGACATCACGTCACAAAGGAATACATGTGCCTGTGCCCGTGCATATGGACACCAGACATATGTAAGAAAGAGGGGACAGGAAAGAGGAGATTCAAGGAACGAATATGTGCCAGTGCCCGCGCATATGGACACCACCCACACTCAGAGAGGATAGAAAAGCAAGACATAGACCCCTTTTAAAGATGGCCTGGGGCTGGGGAGGCCCGGCGCCTTATAGGGGGGGGGGGTATTTTTACTATAGAACAGTACTAAATTAACAAAAATCTGCCCTTAGGGGTGCGCCTTATACATGGGACAGGCCTCCCTGAGTTGGGGGTGCGCCTTATACGCGGGCTGCGCCTTTATACGCGGGAGATTACGGTAAGCTTCCTTGCCTCCTTGTGTTTAGTGTCTTCTGGTTGGGGATGAAAAGTGGGCTGGAAAAGTAAGAGATTGGAGCTGCTAGGATGGTGTTAAAATCCCAAGGGAAGATGGGTTGGTGCCGAGGGCTATAAACGCTGACAGCTATTAGGCCCATTTGAGCATTAGATAAAATTTAAATTCAGATCATCCCGGTCATGGGGGATTAAAGCAGTATATGAAGTTAAATGGAGACAACATATAAAAAGGGGTGGGTGGTGTAGCCAGCTGTATTCAGTACCAATACATATGCTATAGAGATTTAGATACCGGTAATTCTTTTCTATAGAGTCGAGAAATTACAATTACATAACTAGCTAGAAACATACTGGTAGATCTGAGTGTGATTTGGGGGAAATACTGAGGTTACAATATATATAAATTAGATAATTCTTGATTTTGCTTGTTTTTTTTCTATTGCCTCCATGAAAAAAAAAAGGCAAAAAAAGAAACCATATATAGGTTTAGTATTATCATCGAGATAGGGACTCTTCACGGCATGGGCTTCTTCCAAGGTATGGCTTGACCCTTGGTAAAGAATTATTCTAAATACTTCTCATCACAAAAATTATCCCATTCGTAGCACAGGTATAAAGTATTGCCTTCATCCATAATAACCGGCACAATGTATGTATGTGCCAGTAGTGGTAGGCTGTTTATAGATCAATGGCACTGATGTCAACATAGATATTGATTTAGCACAAATCCAGGCAAACTGCAGGGCACCCTGCCTCCTAAACCCACTCACACTGCCACATTTGTATAGCACTAATACAGTGTACGCCTACATGTTTGTACATACATTGTTCATAAACGTAAGTGGATACTTCGAGACAGCGGACACCCTCCCCCCCCCCCCTCCTTTACCTAGTTTTGTACCTGTACCAGACTTAAATATGCACAAGAGTGTGCAATCGATAATTCATATATGATGATGCGCATATTAGAAGAATTGCTCTCAACCCCCGGTGCACCTTACGCCCCCCAAAAAGAAGGTACAGAAGCATAGTCCTACAGTGAATAAAGCTAGTGTGGCTCAGGGTGGGCCTGTTTTGCCAGGTAGCGTCGGGTTACCTGAAACACAATTTTCTTTTACCGGACGGAGAGATAGAATATTGCATAGAAATGCTGTAGAATTAAAAAAGAAATCAATCCCAGGGTGCGCTTTGCGTAGGTAGTCTCCTAAATTGAAGTTGCTCCTTACACAGTTCTGCCCAAGCTATACAGGCGGTTGGCTACTGGCCATACCCCTGTGGTGAATGGTCAGGTTACAAGACTACTTACATAAAACATGATCGCCTTATACACGAGGTACAACGGTAGTTTAATGTCACCTGTGTTTGGCCCAAAGAGGTGCTCACTTGAGATCCCGGCAGTTGAATTATTACTCCGGTATTCTCAGTGCAGTGAAACACTTTTCACTGAAACTCTAAATGTTGGTTCCTTAATGGACACATAACGATAACACCAGAGGTATAATGCTTGTGGCTCGCCTTTGGAGCAGTAATACTCCAGGCTGCAGTGGCAGCATGCACATAAAGGGCGAGGTTGCACCTGCCTCACCGACATGAATCACGCTCCCTCATCTACATCTACCACATTTACTCCTTATCTTAAGATGGACGGTTGGGGGGGGGGGGGGGGGTGCGGGCATCCTGACAAATCATGTCAAGTATTCATTTAGATATAAAACTGTTATTGAAAGTCACTGAGGGTGCAGCTTATACATTTGGTCGCTTTATACGTGGGAACGCGGGGCACTTATGTAAAATGCTAAATGTGTTCAGAAAAGAAAGTTGGAGGAATATATCATTTTGTAAAAAGCCTAGGAGAAAGCCACAAAAGTATACTACATACAAAGAAATACGTATGTACTGTCCAGAAATAAGGGAACTCATGCCATGGTTGACTCCTTTAAGCGACAACAGTAATACCTCGCGTATAGGGCGACCTCACGTATAAGACACACCCTGCATTGAACATGATATAAGGCCGCTTGATTTTCAGCACTTAAGTATAACTGAAGTGGAAAATCCTCGGCTATAAGTTGCACCCCTAACTTTAGCTGCTCCTATAGAGAGGTCTACCCTCATAGGGTATTACGGTAGTCACCCACAACCACCGACACCACCACCAACAGAGTGCCATCACATCGACCAGCATTAACAACTCAGTGTATTTCAGTCCTGCATTTTTCTCATTCCCAGTTTTCTGCTTCTTGTGAGTCTTTGATCTCTAGGCATCTACTGGGCTTCCCTGGCCCACTTAAAAGGGTCTACTTCTCATCTTTCCTATCCCCTCAGGATGTGTCTGGTGCACATATGCGCAGGCACTGACACATTCCTCTGTGAAATTGTGTAATGTCATTCTTGCCATGAATATGACCTTAGCTGTTGAAATGGCGTTAAACATCTATTACTCACTCACTAGGCATCTACCAAGACAGGCACAGTTCTCATTTATCAAACTACATTCATCTTTTTCCTCAAGGATTACTGAGTTACCCCGGTAGTTAATTAGTGGGTCTGCTGCTATCCTGCTTGTATTGAGCCAAACACGATGGAATATTTGCCGGGATATTGACCATGCTGTACTGGATTTATGTTTTATGTTAAGAACTGACGTGTCTATAATGACGTAGACTAAGGTTTCAAGCAGAAGTTGACATCACTCCCTCCCCCGCCTTTTTGTTTTCTTAGCCCTGAATTTTGGGAAGGATATCTGGATCCTCTAGTGAAGCCCCTACCTGGAAATTGAAAAATAGAAATTTCCTAAGGGATAGGTATAGCGATCTGTCTACGAAATTCAAAATTCAACCCCATTGCTAGCAATGCCTATGAGCTCCCTAAGTTTCCGGTAACCCATATATCAGTATAGGGGCAGATTTGGGGGAAGACTCCTGCCACCTGGGTCTTTAAGCCAAGCTTTTTTACCCTAGATGTATTTTTGTCTTGGTGGAATTCAAATACTGGGTTATTACCTGAGGCGACAGACCTGGTGTTGAAGATGATTAATTTAGACCAAACATCCGATTGACACAAACAATGATGAGGGCCAATTGTATTAGATCCCCCACGTGCTTCCTTAATTAACTTATTTCTGTAGGTATGAATAACTAAAATTAATGAGATAGTGAATGAATAATCATTTCCCCATAAAAGAGGAAGTTATCCCATAATCCCTTTGTCCTGTTTGGAGTTGATCATGAGTGCTGGCACGAAATTTAAAAATTAGTTAAAAGTTACCGGTTTCTCAAGATTGAAATCTAATGAGGTTCAAGAAACGTCAGCAGAGAAGGAAATGATGATTTCCCCTCCCCCGTGAGATTTTGAAGTATGTAATGGTAAGAAATATATCTCCCTAGGGAGGTAATGCTTTTGAAATAAGAAAAAAAAAGACTGATATGTCAGGCGTCTATTCATCCATACCTAAAATAACTTTTCATCACAGGGAAGTGTCAGCAAGCTATGTCAGAGCTGTATCCTTTTTGTTTGGAAGCAGCTGATTTAATTAGGAGTTTGACAAAGATAGCATTCTAACTTTCCGACTTTTCCTCGAAATTAATAAGACTAAGTGATTTTAGGATAGGCCACAACAACATTGTTTGTGTTGCCCTACACATAACATTCCTTAGCCAGCAATTTTGTCTTTGGTGGAAGAAACTTTAACTGGATATTGCTGGATTGTGTTTATTTTCGTGTATCCCCTCTTTTTTGCGAAGTACGGGTAGATCTAGATCGTTTTCAATCAAAGGGAATCTCTATTTCATGCATGAACTACCGGGGTACCAGTATAAAAAAAAAATTATGAACGACTTTTTTGTGTGTTGTGAAGTATGCTTACGTACCTGAACCCCATTTCATTTTGTTACCCGTAAGAGATGAAAACATTTTCATTTTTTTTATTTCCCTTTCAACCTGGTTACATGCCAGTTATATATTGAGGTATCCTTTAACTTGAGGCGGGGATTGATTGGTTGACACTCTTCGTAAAGCACGCAGCAGCCATTAGAGTCTAAAAATATCCCTGCTCCAGAGGCAGTGGAACCTCTCTCGTACTGTTTACAGCGCCACCCTCTACTGGAGTGCGTTATACGTAATGTGGCGCTGAGGTTAGAGTGGAATCTCTCTCTCTCTCTCTCTCCCTCTCCCTCCCTCTCCCTCCCTCTCCCTCTCCCTCTCCTTCTCCCTCTCCCTCTCTCTCTCTCTCTCTCTCTCTCTCTCTCTCTCTCTCTCTCTCTCTCTCTCTCTATATATATATATATATATATATATATATATATATATATATATATAATTAATAGTCTACTCCTGTCTCAATGACCTGTGTATGTCCCTAATAAACATGTTTATCGTCTTCTCATTTTGACTTTAATTCTGAAATAACTCTTTGATGCTTTAATTGGTTTGTCTCTTGATATTTATATACGTATTCATGACATCCAGACAGTTTTCCTGCTAGATTAGGTCGTTTTTGTCTTGCCGGATACGGTACTTAATTTCACTCACTCACTCGACCAATAGAATGGTAAAAAATGCCGTCACAATAAGGCCCACAATTAGAATACATCAATCAGTCGGCCCACGGGCCCGGGTATATTTATAAGCTCTCACTCTGACCCAGTCAAGTCAGCATGTCTTTTTACTGATTCGTCACTCAGTAGTTTGCTATGTATAATCTACCTTTAGGCCCATCCCACATGCCCTCCTCTGGGTCCCTCTCCCTATAAGTACATTCAATATATCATCGTGATCAAACACATGGTAGTTTTGAATAAAGGGCAGTGTTCTATAAATGCAGGGGTATGGGAGGTACTATCAGGAAACAGTGGTACCTAAAGCATCAAAAGCAGGATCTTAAATAAGCGCTTGATTTTCTTGTATATTATAAGGCCTGGGGTAACGTCCCCTCCCAACCCCAAATCTGCAAGCACTAGTCTAGGGCGGTTCTCCACATCAATACGGTATATATGTAGAGTCATGCACAAGGACCTGGTGTGCA
This sequence comes from Acholoe squamosa, assembly GCA_949317995.1. Lineage (NCBI taxonomy): Eukaryota > Metazoa > Annelida > Polychaeta > Phyllodocida > Polynoidae > Acholoe > Acholoe squamosa. Next base: position 46,528,292 of record OX439050.1, read on the forward strand.
GCTTGTGTTTGACCTCTGAGTCACCTCTAGTTGTCTCCTTTGACCTTGGATTGCCCCCCTTGGCAGGCGTGGTGTGGAGAAGGACATTAGCGTGTATAAGCAGAGAATGACAGTTGACTGTACACAGCTAAATGGGCCTGTCACCAAATTGGTGTGGTATATGCCTGTGATATTAGGAGAATGAAGCCAAAAGGCTGCCTGACAATATGCCATAAGTGTCTGGCAAGTGGGATAGAGTTAGACAAATATAGAAGCTTAGGGACCACTTCTTTAGTGCACAGGGGAGTTTACAGACATGGCTGATAACTAGAATCCAGACGTTTTTATTGGTTTCCCCATTGGTTATTTGGTTGAAAATTGGTTAAAAAAAACACGTTTAAAAACGTTTTTTGCCAACTGGGGAGGCTTTTCGAGTCTAAGAATCTATATGAGTGACAAAAATACCTACTGTAATCTCCCGCGTATAAGACGCGTCTTATACGCCAAACAAAATGCTGCTGGGTCTTATACGCGGGAGGTAAATTGCCTTGAATTTGGGGTGCGTCTTATACGTGGGGTATTTTTACTATAGAAATGTACTAATCTTACAAAATTCAGCCTGAAGAGGTGCGTCTTATACGCAAAACAGCCATTGGCAAGTTAGGGGTGCGTCTTATACGCACACTGCGTCTTATACGCGGGAGATTACGGTATTACATGTATTAAAAGTGACAGTTGACGTGTTTGCTTTTAGATTGTTTCCTCCTCTGTCCCTTTCTCAACCTTGGTCCCCATATCGATTCTCCTCCTTGATTCTCATGTCTTTTTCACCACCTTCTTTCTCTTGTCTTTCGAAAGGTTTAAAGAACGGCTAACGCCTTGAAGTAAAATCAGCCATGATAAAGTAACAAGAAATCCTTACGAAAATATAGTGATTCCTACACAACAACTCCCCTTTTGAAGATGCTCTAAGATTTGGTTTACCTGTCAGGATGAATGTTTTGATATTGATTTCCCTTTGAATTGTGTTTCAGAACGGTTTACGTCGGGGTCGGCGGAACTGAAGAGTAAGAGCAGTGAGGGCATCCAGAAGGTGTACCACGGCCTCATCAGTGAAGATGCACAGGAGGGAGACGAGGTCGAACTCGACTCCGAGATGCTGGCCCGCGACCGCACAGCACTTGTCGGAGGTAGGTATCCTGATGTTACTCAGTCAGAGGTTCCACTTTTGTAGGAATTTCTAAATTTCGTTTGGAATTCCATACTAAATTTTGTATAGATAATTAACTGACATGACGAGATTTTTTTTGGTCCAGCAGGGACCTGTTCTCACTCAGCTACCTGTTCTCTAAATTTTCCCTCTCAAGCGAGTGGACTTTTGTTAAAAAAAAAAATAAAATAAATCTATTGGTAGTGAATTTTTCTTGGCATGAAAAGTACCAACTGCAACATGCATCATGTGATCGATTTATAGTAGACAATTGACCAATAATTATAATAGCCAAAGATGCAATAGATAGAATGGCCAAACCCATAAAGCATTGGTGATTAAAACTGATGTAAAAAGAGTCCCCTCAAAAAGAGGAGAGAAAAACTGCTGAGATAGATATGGGGATAAAATCACAGCAGGGGGATATAGATGATATGCAGTGTAATTAGTGAGTAGTGTATCTAGCAGTATATATATATAGGACTGCACCCCCAGGGCAGCAACAGCAGTTGGAGGCCTGTCTATGGTATCAGCAGGCATGGTCCTTATCTCTCACCCACTCTACAGTATCTATAGCACACCGGCTAAAGCTACACGGGACAAATCACCACCCTCAGGCTACAACGCTAAAGCACTGGGCCCAGACCCTTTTGTTCACATCCATTTGGATATAGGAATAGTCATGTGTTTGTGTTCTAGGAGTGAATGCACTGCAACTTGTTTCTGACCAAATTTGGGATAGGGGGAAAGCGAGCTATGTGGGAATTTGTTCAGTGCGTACGTATGGGAACACTGAACATGTGTTTATATGGTCAAAAAAGTGGGCCTACTTCTTGGATTCGTGTTTCCAATGACGTGTTTTATTACCAGATTCGTCAATACATACCATGCGCACAGTTATTGGAAGGAGGGAATCTCAGGGGCATGGCCTTAGAAGCATATCTTTATGGAGGATCATTGTCTCTGGGAGGTGGCCTACCCTCTTCCCTACACCACTAAATAAATGGTCTGAGCTTTTGGTTTAAAAAAACAAAACAAAAAAAAACAACAACAATACCATTATATTATAGTTGTCTGGGAAACAGGAAATCCACAGGCCGATATTTTGTGGTGAAGCCTATATATGCATTACTGCATTAATGCATGGTGTCTATTGGACGTCATGATGCATGAATACAGCCCTGGTGAGTTACTCGCCAATCATGCTGATCCTATAGGGGTTGATATACAGCAGGAGGGTCGGCTTGATGCACAAATGAAGTACGCGCAAGCAGACTCCCGAGCACTTCATTGATGCATCATTTCGACCAGTGGGCATGATACACACCCGCATTAGCGGCTTAAGAGTTTAAGTGGTATTATAAGTGGCGTGTGACAGCTGGGGAAGGTGACACTGTATAATAACAGTGGGGGACACTGTATAATAACACTGGGGACATGGGACCAGGGAGTCAGTCCCTATAGGATACAAGTATCGATCACCAAGGTCTCCCAGGATACATATATTGATCACCAAGGTCTGTCAGCCTATACACATGTATAGCTTGAGGTCATCAGGAGTGAGTCAGTCTAAGTGTTGTGTAACTGCATTTGCATATATAGACCTTATTACGTACTGTTTGTATGCCAGGAACCCTATTGTAATTGTATTGTACCTTTATGGGGTAGATATGACCATGTAAAATCGCCAACCATGAATATTACATGGGGTTAAATTTCAACATGAATGAACCAGTTGGGTGGTTATGATCATGGAAAAGGGTACATGTATACAAACAATAATAGGAACACCCCACGTAACTATTAACCTATAAAATGAAAAAAAGTAATAATGATAATATGAAATCAAATCCCCTCACCACTCATTTACTTTTCAATTGAAGAAAAAAAAATCTTGGAAATGTAGTACAAGACCTATACACTGTATTGCCACATACTTGTCCCTTCTCAGTATAACCAAGGATTCCACCTCACATACAGTACCTAGTATGAGGGTAGGATATGGGGTACACCACAAGTGTGTTTTGAAACATGAGTTATGGTGGCCATAGATAAGGGCCTGATGATAGACCTGGTAGAAGTGCTTGTAAGGGGGGGTACACCAGGGATGTGGGAGAAAGTGCCAGATTTTGAGGGTATCGTAGTACATATAAGAAGAAAGGAGACCAGATGATGTGCACAGAAAAAGCTACAGAGCTACATTTATATATAAGTAAATAGGCAGGGAGACCGCACTACCTCTGTGTATATCTCCCTGATATAACCGGCTCCAGAGCCGTACGCCCTCCGTGGGACATTTTTATTGTTATTTTTTGTATTATCTTATTTTTGTTTCCTCTTTATCATGTGTTGAGATTGTGTGTCATGCCTGTGCAATTCTAGAAAAGAAAAATCTTGTCAAACTATTATTCTGTGATAATCATGAAATATGGTAGTAAATCACATTTTTGATACCGGTTTTTCGATAGTCCATCTAAATGCCCGAAGCATAAGAAACAAGACTGCTGGTATTAAAGAAGAACTTGAAAATAAAAATATTGATGTACTCCTGTTCTCAGAAACATTTTTGAATAATACAGATGCTGACTTTCACTACAAACTAGACCGCTGCTCTATGTATAGGCATGATAGAATAAGTGAATTTAGAGGTGGAGGATTAATTGCCCATATTTCTGATACTGTAATGTGTTCAGCTGTAACTTTACAACATCTTAACAGAGGAAATCCAGACATAGAGGTTCAATGGTTAATAATCCAAAAAGGAAAAGCGAAAAAAACTATTGTTTGTAATGTGTATAGACCCCCTCAAGGAAATCTGTTTAATTTTTGTAACACTATCATCGCATTGTTTCTACAGATTGATTCGATTGAGGACTTTGATATTGTATGCATAGGTGATTTTAATGTCAATGCACTAATTGATGATAATGAGCGTAGCTTATTATATGAGACTATGGATAATTTTCATCTTAGGCAGTTGATAAATTGTGTTACAACTACTGCTGGTTTCAATACATGCATAGATTTAATATTCACAAACTGTACAAATATTTTGTCCTACGGACCTTTGGATATTCATCTAAGTGATCATTTACCAGTATATATCCTCAGAAAACATGAAAATGTGAAAAAAGGCTACAGATTCTTCACGGGACGTTCGTATACAAATTACAACAAAGACCAATTTCTGTATAATTTTGAACAATGTGACTGGACTGTATTTGATAATAGCAATAATGTGTCAATTTGTTGGAAAATATTTGAAAATCATATAACAAAAATTTTAGAGGACATGTGTCCAATTCGGGAATTTAAGATAGTTGATAAAACTGCCCCTTGGATGTCAAACTATTTACTAGAACGCACTAATGATAAAAATGAGGCCTTAAAAAAAGCAAGAAATTCCAAATCAGAACTGGATTGGCATAATGCGAGGATACTTAGAAATTCTGTAAATTTAGAAAGAGAAATAGCAAGGCAAAATTTTTATAAACAAGAATGTGATGATAATATTAAAGATGCCAAGGCCTTTTGGAGGACTATCAAAAAAATTATACCCTCAAAAAACAGTGAAAAAAACACTATAAATTTGATTGATGAACTAGGTCTGCCTATAAAAACTGAAGCCACTGCACATTATATCAATGAATTTTTTGTAAATATTGGGCCAAAATTAGCCTCTCATCATGTACGTGAGTGGGAATTTTATGGTGATAGGTGTATTAATGATATGCCTGATATGGAATTTACTGATGAAGAGATATTGAAAGTTTTAAGAAATATTGATGTGTCAAAATCATCATCGTTAAATTACATACCTACTTATATATTTAAACATGCAGTTCTTCATATGTCCCATAGATTTATTAGAATTATAAACATGTGTCTTGCTTCTAGTAGTATACCTGATACCTGGAAGATTGCCATTGTTACTCCCTTACCAAAAGGAGGTGACTCCTCGAGTGTGTCAAATTTCAGACCCATAAGTGTATTACCTGTCCCTGGCAAGGTGCTTGAGCGGTTGATACACACATCTATCACCTCACATATAGAAAACTATAATATTCTCACTAAACAACAGGGTGGCTATCAAAAAGGTAAATCGACATCAGATAGTATCAGCAAATTTGTTAATAATGTTTTAAAAGATAGAAATATTGGTAAATTTACCATGGCAGCCTTTATAGACATTAAAAAAGCCTTTGATTCTGTTAATTTTGAAATACTGCTAAAAAAACTAGAACTTTATGGAATTCGTAGCAAAAACTTAGATTTGATAAAAAACTATCTATTTAATCGAAAACAATGCACTGTGGCTAATAATATAAAATCATCCCTTCTACCTCTTTCCTGTGGCGTACCTCAGGGTTCCATATTGGGCCCTCTATTTTTTCTCTTGTATATCAATGACTGTATTGGTACTGACAATGATCATAAAACAATGTTATATGCAGATGATAGTGTTCTATATGTATCTGGTACTGATTTCGATACTGTCCAAAACAGGTTAAAGACAGCCCTACTATATTTTTATAACTGGGCTAGTATAAATAGACTCACATTAAATGAGACAAAAACCAAGGTTATGGTATTTGCTGCCTCTCCTACTCTGAAGAAATTACCACAAACTAATATTGTATTGAATGGTACAGAAATCAAACAAGTTATTTCGTATAAATATCTAGGAGTAATTCTGGATCAAGAAATGTCCTTCAATAGCCATGTGAAGTCATTGCTAAAAAACATTCGCTTTAAATCATTTTTATTGTATAAATTACGAAAAATGCTGTCAAATAAGGTTATGTTAAAAGTGTATAAAACTTATGTTCTTCCTATCATTGACTATGCCGATATTTTTTATGGATCAGCAAATCATACCCTCCTTGAGGAACTGCAAAGATTACAAAATAGATGTCTGAAAACATGTTTTAACAGAAATGTTTTAACCCCAACTGATCTTATACATCGTTTGGCAAATGTTCCTAAACTCAATATCAGAAGAGATTATCATCATAAATTACATGCATTTCATATGGTAAAAAATGGACAAAATGTAAAAAATCAAACTAGGATAACAAGACTATGTATAGCTCCTGTCCTTGAATATTCCCTTATAAATGCTGCATCCTATGAAAAAAGTCCAGAAGTTGTTTGTGCTAAGGCATGGAATGGACTACCTGCTGAATATCGTAATAAAAAAACCATTTCAGAATTTAAGGACAAGGTGAAGCAGGACATGATGTCCACTGTAATATAGCATACTATTTAGTACATGTATTAAGCATTCATAGGCGTATGGTGACACACATCTCAATCTCAACACAAATATTTATAAAAAAAAAAAAAAAAAAAAAAGGTCAAACTATCTGTAAACGGTCTCAAATTTCTCAGCCGCTATTGCCATTTACCATGTACATATTTTATATCAAATGTCAAAACTGAAATTCATGTTAATTATATATGGGGGGTCAGAAAAATATCTTTAGATAAGACCTCACCCATAATCTTTATTGACTCACTGATACCTTGACACTTTCACATATTATCTTGTGGAAAACTGAAAAAAAAACCTATGCATTGTAATACGTACTTATGGAATCAATAAAGATAAAACTGTTCAAAAAAATAGCTATCAATGGAATAGGGAGAACTGGAAGCCAACAAGGACTGCTTTACATCAGAGGCCAAGATGGGGAGTGACTAATGGGTAGCTCATGACATAACCCACAGCCACATTGCGTAATCAAAATATTTTGAATATTAACCAAAACATAAAAAAGTGGCCAATGAGAATTGATATATTCGTGCTTTAATACACAAACATCTATGATAGTTCGTTCCCTTGAAGTTCATTCTATTCTCAATTCAGTGACATTAAAAGGCAGTGGGTACACCAACTTAAACTATACAACATATGCACTCGAAAGCACGCCATATTCCAAATCCCTCAAAGCAGTTATGGCCTCACTCCCTGGCCCCCAGACTAGTGTGTAAACAGAGCACCGTAAGCGGTATAAACTGTTGCTCTTTTTAACTTTAACGTCAACATTTTGACTGTAACACGAACAACAATAGGAACGAGCCATTCTGGCATACTCCCAGCCACAAGCTATACATATAATAATGGCTTACCCCCATCCCCTGACTCCAGACATGGCCTGGTTGTCCCTTATTCTCAGCCCAAAGTAGGTCTATTATGTATCCATGTATTGAGGTCTGGTAGCGAGACCTGCTTTTCTGGGTCCTTTTACGTACCGAGACGTACCTTGCCATTTACCTTGCCGCAAAAAGTAGATTATACCCCGGCACTTTGTATAGCTGACAGTGTGAGGAAAAAGTACTGAAGGACTTCACTGTTTGCGAAGTAGAAAAGGGGAACTGCAAATGTGAGATTTTCCCATTGTGACCCAAGAGCTAGGCATGGCATGGTGGTTGTTCGGGTGTATAATCCCTCATTGATCTCTATCTTAAACGTGAAATAGCAGTTGTTTTAGTCTTCAAGCTGATCATAGATGTATTTGGATATATCTAGATAAAAATTCAAGAGTTACACTCAGGAGGCACAGATGAAGTACTGGTGTCAGCTACCTATATTTATATATATGCACTATCACTATGTACAACCCTTATCTTCTTTACATTTACCTTGATTTATATGGAATGTGTAAAAAGATGATTTGTTTGCAGTCCTGGTTTGGGATTTGTGATGTTGAGGACAACTGACTTCTTCATCATTCATGAAAACGTAAAACTATGGGTATTCTGGTACGTGGAACTGGATTTTGCCCTCAGGAATTCTGGTACCTGTCGATAAACACTAACCCCGCCTGGCTGCCAGCGATACCTCTGTACCCTGCGGAATTTCCGCTGCAGAAACGGTTAACTTTATATGGGTCGAGTGCAATGTTCACTGAAGCAGTGTCTGGATGGAAAGCGTGAACTAGAGGGGACTATAGTAGGTGGGACTAGGCCTGGCCACTTGTGAAAAGGGTATAAGAGGGACCAAAGGAAGGTAGACGGGGAGTGGAAAGAGGCGGTTGAGATGGTTGTACCAAAGGGATCGACCACTAGGGCCCCTGACGGCTAAAATCGACAAGGGGACGAAGGCACTTCTTAAAATCGACAAGGGGATAAGGGCACTTCTTAAAATCGACAAGGGACATGGAGATAAAGTGACAAGAGACAAATGGCATTCCTTAAATTCGACAAGGGACACAGAGGCCTTAGTAACAAGAATCATGGCTAGAAGGCTCTACTCCTATACATTCTGGGCTTTCAAAATCTGAATTTTTCACATATTCTAATTAGAACCAAAGTTATGAAGTGATTCACAGAAGTCACCAGAATGCATATTTTGACCATGGAATTTTCAAATTTTTCTCAGGTAAAATGGCCCCTAACCATGGAGTTTGTAGGGTTTCTTTCGAGAGGGGGCTCTGTAGTGTGTCTGTATGCCTCCATTCCTCCCTCACGTCCACTCTGTCATCTGTAGGACCAGGCATTTAAAAAAACACTTGCTATCCCTTAAGAAGAGTAGGGGAATGAAGCTCCAGAAGCCTATCAGTTTCCCCCTCACCCCTGCTTATAGATTTGATCATTCATCTCATCTATAGACTAGCTCTGTCATCCAACGATGCAGTCATCACTGTGATTGACAAGCAGAATTTAAATACCTGTCTAGCTGTTTTGGACAAGCAGTTTTTAAATACCTGTCCAGACTAAGAAAGAAATGTGGCGGATCCAGGGGTTGGCCTAGGGAGCCTGCCCCTCCCCCCCCCCCCCCATAAAAAAAAGGAAAAAAAAGTGGAGAGGGAGAAAGGTGAATGAGGGAAAAAAAGACAGAAAAAAAAGTTGGAGGGGGCCCCAAACGGGGGGCTTGCGGTGCTCGGAGCCACATATAGTACCTCATCAGCTCTCACCAAGTCTTGGGCCCCCTTCTAGGCAATCCTGGATCCGCCACTGGTCCATAAACTAATGAGGGAGTCTTATGAAGTGGGCACACGTGCATTCACACACTCATACTCACAACCTATGATTGAGAAAAAGAAAGGACTAATTATTACTGCTAAATGTCTGCAAACTAATAAGGCAGTCCCATGAGGTGCAAGAGCCTTAGGACCTTAAACAAATCTTCTCATCCTACCTCCCCCTGTGGAGTGGGGACCTTCATGTGAGGGCATGAAGGAGCAGAATAACTTCATTGGGAGTCCACAAGGAGAAATCTCCTTCCATACTAACAGTGGGCATACCAGATTCGTAAAAGGCGACAAACTTGGGGTTTCTTGTGTCTTGGGGTGAGCATGTGGGCAGCTGGTGTCCATATGCGCGGGCCTGGGCTTACATGCTTGTCTTTTGCCATGGGATTCCCCCTCAGTGAACCACGTCTGAGTGATCAAAGGCCGTGGTTTGTCTGGCCCTGCCTATGGGACCAGGCAAATAAAAGAACACTTGCTATCCTTCGAAAAGAGTAGGGGAATGAAGCCCCGGTAGCGGTTTTCCCCCTCGACCCTCCTCATAGATTCGGTCATTCATCTCATAGATTCGGTCATTCATAGATTCGGTCACTGCTGTGTCGGGCAAGCAGCATATAAATACCTGTCCAAAAAGAAAAGAAAGGACTTAATGTCCGAGAAACCTTGAATGTCTGAGTTCCTCGATGGCCCCCGGACGTAAAACTAAACAAACAAACAAAAATCTCATCCTACCCTCGTCCCCAGTCCTCCATCTCAGTGTTATCCTGCCCTCACACCAAATTTCACCCCATTAATGACTGTCAGAAACATTTGTGGCCCCCCCCTCGGGAGAATTTTTGCACCCCTTTTTGATCTATAGCAGCACACTGGCTAATTTGCTAAAAGGAGGGTAAAGTTTTTATGCCTACCCCTAAAGAGGGGTCAAAAGTTTTTACGCCCTCTGAAAATCCAGAGGCGTAGGAAGCAAATCTTCTTTAGGGGGCCCGGTGGGGGCCCCACCTCGACATCCTTTAATTGTCAGCTCAAGCGCAATAGTGCCTATACATACCTATATAAAATTTGTATAGGAAAGTAATTTTTGATGAATTTTAGATCTGGTTTGAGGCCCAGGCCCCCATTTCCCTATCCCATTACTATATGAAACTGATTTGAGATGGAAAGTTTTAGCTTCTTGTTCAATTCATTATGAATTCTTGGTAAATTTTTGGGGGGGCCCAGACATACTCAGGCCCCACCTCCTTTAGGATTGGGGGGGCCAGGCCCCCCTGGCCCCCCCAATCTTATGTACTCAACTCAAAACCACACCCCCCCTCTACTCCCTTAGAGGTGAAAGACTCTTCAGTGAATTTAACTTGAATGCTTGTTTAGTTCTAAAGAACAAGAGGGGGGGGGGCGAAGAAAATATCGGACACCTCAAGGGGGTGGGAGAAAATTTTAAGTAAGTGGTCAATAGAAGTTACTCGCCCCCCTCAAGGCATCAGTTCCACCCCCTCTAATAAACCCTATGATAATCCAGGTTAGGGACAAATGGACAAGGAATTTTCTGTAGGGACAAATGACATTTCATTTCTTATAATGGACAAAGGACGTGGGACCCCCCGTCTGGGGCCCTACCACTGTAGTGACGTCAGATGAGCTTTTATAGAAGTTCAAAAACACTGCATCCTTGTCTCAATAATACTTCTGCCACGCAGGAAAATATAGGAAAAGGAAAGGGAAGTAAAACAAGGGGGGAAGAATGGAGATTTATACTTATGCTACCTGCACCAGCCACTGACTCGTAGCCCCGGAACAAATCCGGTTACAGTGGCCACGCACCAAGCATTTCATGTGGTATGGTTTGAGTAAAAAGAAAAAAAATAAAGAAATATCAAAATCCCTACGCCCGGTAAAATGAAATAGAATAAAATGGCGGATGACAGGAGAGTTAGACGCACCCGGGTGAAGGCTGGGCATTAGGCGCCCGGCCCCTGATGGAATGATGACGGGTTTACCGCCCTTTTCTTTTTTGTGCCAAACAATTTTTTTCATCGTTAATAATGCAGCCATGCTCAGTGGGTTATAAAAGTATAGACACATAAAAAAGTAGTAAAAGGCAAAATGGCAATTTAAATATGTGATGTATAGTTAGGATGAGACCATAAAGGATGAAATGATGTTCCTGGATGCATTCATTTGTGGGTCTATCTAGACATAATGATATGTGCTCACCTATCTAGTCTAGGGGGAAAAATTGATAATAGGCTATTAAGTACTCGACCTACTTCAAGAGGTCGTTAGCAAATAGAATAGGATGATACTAGCAAATAGTATAGGATAAGAGCCGGTAGTGGCAAATAGCAAAATGATACAAACAAAGCCATACGAGGGTGAAATATATCGGCCTGGTACCTTGAAGTAGTATTCCCATGCAGTGCCACTGATATAGATTATTTACATGATATTTGAATGAGTGAAAATCCTGCAACTGTGTGAATTGGTTAGAAGTCTTTCATTGTTGCATCCTGCATTAAGGGAGCGTTCAACAATTACGTTACTGCTTAGGGGGTGCGTGTCTTTGGGTTCCTCTATCTGTTCCATACAAAAAAAGTGACAAGGGGGTGGGTGGGTCCTAAAAATTCCTAAATACTGGTGACATAATTGTTGAATGCTCCCTAATGTATCATGCCCATTTGTCGTCATGATGACCAGGGATGTAAGTTTTCAAAATTTTGTCTGATTTCAGAATTTTTTGAACCAGATGTTTCTAATAGATTTGACCAAATTACCTTTCTTACATCAAAGTTTTGATAATGGTTTACATTAAATGCAGAATTTCTTAATGTGTCTTCAGAATTTTTCAAACAGTCTGACTTACATCCCTGGATGACAAATTGGTATGATACTCATTATCAGGGATGTAAGTCTTCAGGTTTTATCAGGATTTCCTGATTTCTGAAATTTTTGACTGATGTTTATTTTCCTTATACAAGTGTTAAAGAGGGTTGTTTGGAAGAAAAGAAAGCTTTTATATCAAGTTAATGTATGGCTTCCTGATTTTTGCCCATTCCTGACTTACACCCCTGCATTATAGACCACCTACCTACGGGTTAATTAACTGAAGGGTCAGCATGATGCACCAATGCAGTGCTAATGAGTAGCCGAGCCAGCACGACATTGGTGCATCATGACAGAACATCGGTGCATCATCATGACAACAAAGCTAGGAAGCATCATGTAGCCTTTAAGGGTTTAAATCCAATCAAACCATTGGCCACATTGACACTGATTTGTTTTCACTGATGCTCAAAAAGTGGTGGAGATGGAAGTGGTTGGTAGTGAATTGTCAAAGTAACCCTTTAAGGGCAGTACAATGCTTAAAAGAACTGGGCTCGTTAAGTGAGTGAGTAATAGATGTTTAACGCCATTTCAACAACTAAGGTCATATTCATGGCGAGAACTACATTACACAATTTCACAGAGGAATGTGTCAGTGCACGCCCATATGTGCACCACACACATCCTGAAGGGATAGGAAAGATGAGAAATAGACCCTTTTAAGTGGGCTAGGGAAGCCCGACTGGGCTCGTTTCCTACTCGTCAGCATTATATATTGGTGCATCATACTGCCTCTTTTGGAGTGCAATGAGTCAGTTCCCTTGGGATGACATGATGCGAGACTGCTGCACTAGCAATGTACTCACCAGGGCTGCATTTTGACACAGGTCTTCAGAGTTTTCCCTAATTCCAGGGATTTCCAGCGACTTTTACATTCCCCTACACAAAAACCTATATCATTTAGGGCCTACAATTTAGCAATGCAGTTTTTTTTTCGGCCAGTCTTTCACTAACTCTTATCCTATCCATATTCACCCCGAAAACTAAAAATTACATATCGGTACTGCAATAAAGCCCACTGTGGGTCCTTAACTTTAGGGTTAAGATGGGTGATTTGGTATTAAGTGAAGCCCTTCTCAGATCAATACGACCTCCCACTGCTTTATGCAGCCAGTGCCCTCAGAATCGATTCCCATTTAAACAATTTAATGACTTCATTCTGAAGCACTCTCCTTTTAGTTCTGGGACCTTTAGAAAGTATCCCTTTGATGCATTTGAAATCTTGGAGGACGAGTGAAAGACTCCTTGCCACCTTGGTGCTACCTAATCAAATGAGGCTGTTGCTAGCCTAGCCCACTACATTGCTATACAAATCTCCCATCATGCAATTGTTGATAAACAAAGGATGTGACATCACAATTGATCAACAGCCTTTGATGCATTTGATACTCCCTTGCTGAGCGAAATAATGATTGGGACTCAGTTCCCGATCTAATTTCATTAATCAATTTCATTTATCCACCACACGTGATGTGGCCATAGTCGTAACAAAATGAGGTCGGTTAGATGATGATAGAATGGGTTTTGCTTAGAGGTTGAACTGTATAGATAGCATTTCTATGCTTTCTTAAGATCTGTCCCCTCCCCCCTCTCTCTAAACCGGTTAGCCTATCTTTGTACAAGTATCTATTACAGAACTAGTTTGTCCTGTCTACTCTTCCAAAATGTTCTTTGATCAGATCGAATGTGAAATAATTAAAAATTAATTTTCTGGTTTTTCTTCCTTCCAGACAAAATCTGCGGGTACACGATTTACAAATCACACAGTGAGTTGCCGTTCAAAGTAGTCCTACAAAACCGCGACACTGGCCGGGCAAAGATTGTGCTAGCCCCCGGCTATCAACTCAACTATGAGAGGAGGCACCGCTACAACTTTGAAGTGGCGCCACATGACTGTGAAAGTGGCAAGCATGCTGTCAGGTGAGTGGAATTATATCGTTTTATTTGGGGAAAAAATAAAGACATCAGTTGTATGATTTAAGGGCCCCTTGCAAGGATAAAAGGGGAAAGGATGGAATACAAGTTTTTTTCTTGGATTTCACGACTTTGTGTGTCACTAAAGCCTACTCGGTACCAATTATAACATCATATATAAACTGCCTTTTCGTGGCCTACATGTGAATTGAACGTATATCCCTGCTTGGTTAATTTCATCACTGTCTTGTTAAATCTGAATATATATGATAGGGATGATGATGTATTTTTGCTGATAACGGACGATATTAAAGGTGTGGCATCCGCTAATCATTCCAAAAGTCAGCCACTATTTGATTACCGTATTCGTTCTCATAAGCGCACATGTGCGGAAAATTAATTGTTAGATGCTCAATTCCTTTAATCAAAAATTAATTCTAATAAGCGTACCCCTGAAGGCTAAAAATCATTGTTTTTGCCATAAAACTTCTTTAATTTTGTATAAATGTTGTATAAATTGACACCAGGTGGGTGCGCTCATGGCTCAAAAAGAGGGGTGTGTGCTTATTAGAGCATGTGCCCTTATTAGAATGAATATGGTAATCACACTGTATACTCATATTGTCAACATTTACATTTGCTTTCCTTTCCTTGTGCCATACATTACATATTTGTTTCTGAAAGTAAAACTGACGAGTTTCGTTTACTAATACAGGGAACAGGTACATATTGAGGTACGCGATGTTAATGAGTTTGCGCCTCGTGTGGAGCGTGACTCTTACCTCGTTGAGGTGGCCGAGGGCCAACTCTTCGATGAGATTCTTCAACTGCGAGCTGAAGACAAGGACGGATCCACCGACTACAGCACTATCTGCCACTACCACATCCTAACGCCCGATGTGCCATTCAAAATCGACAGCGATGGTGAGTAATACACAGAGTAAAATAATTTTTCTTTTGGGAAATATGATTTGAAGGAGTACTTTGAAATTGAACAACAAATATGTTTAAAAAAAAAGGAGAGGGGGGGGGGGGGAGAAAAGAAGTGTAATAGGCATGCTGTTTTTATATTTAAAACAAAGTTCACTTCTCCCACACTGAACTCTTTGACACCTTGTAACTCTTTGCAATAATCTGAACCTCGTTACTAATTACAATACATGATCTGTGCAACCAAGTATTGAAGTTCGGGTTTCTTTTCAAAAATATCGTATTCGAAATAAACATATCTTTAAAACGTCAGTGTGAAAGGAAAAGGAAAAAAAAGAAATACTTGATATTGATTCTTCAACTTGTTACTTGTTTCAGGTGTTCTTTATAACACGGAGCCCCTGGATTACTCCAAGAAGCACAACTTCATCCTGGAAGTACGTGTGGAGGACTGCGGCGGACCCCAGCACTCCAGGACCTCGGACAAGGTCATGATCAATGTCAAGGTCAAGGAGGCCTGCAAGGTCGGCTGGAAAGGTCAGTGTCAATTCGTTTTAAACAAGTCTGTTGAATATTTGGAATCAATCAGAGCTGTATGGTTAAAAAAATACATTGGAAGAAAAAATTGTCATTTTGGACCCTTTTTAAATTAAATGGCTGCTAAATAACCAACCGACTTTCACCTTGCTCTAGATTTTTTGTCATGTGTTACATTTACACAGTTGTCAGTGTTATATATCTTGCACTCATTCTTGTCAAATGATGGTAAATGCTTCTAAAAGAGTTATGAGGTTTTTGTCGACTTCCAATACATTACCAATATCCTATAATGTCATTGCATAACTATTGAGTTGGGGGGGGGGGGGGCAAAAGAAAAAAGAAAAGAAAAACACAAAAGAAACATGAGATGATTGCAAGGTATATAGCATTATCAGCAATGTATACCATTTGTTTGGGTTCTGTGTCTGCCTTTCAGAGTGCCAGCGGACATCAAAAGAATATTGCTTTGTGAATGTGAATGTTGTATGAATGGCTTTGAATGTGAGTGATATAGAGTGGATTACGAGCTATTTTCGACCAAATGCATTGATGTAGGTGCGTGGGTTCACAGTATGGTTCCATGTTCATTTTAGGACCCCTTTTATTGTTTGTTCATTTAAAGCTTATTTTCAGCTAAGCTATATGTATATGGCCTTAGCGTATTCCTTAGTGGGCCGACCCCTGCTGAAGCTGATACCTTGCGAGATAAGAACTGATAACAGCGAGCTGATGGGTACCAGTCCTTACGTAATGCACCCTGAAAAGTCGGCTTTGAATGAAATGAATTTTCTCATTGGTCAATAATGTATCACGCTAGGTCGGAATAGGCTGCGGAAAGTCCATAAATAGATAGCGTATGAGTGGATTTGATAGTGCTCGCATTTAAAATAGGATACCAGCACCGGTATAGGGCTCAGTATTGAGGTCCAGTGTGTCCACCATTGCTTGATCTTGGACCTGGCGAGGTAAGCACTGATAGCAGCCTGCATAATGGGTACCAGGTCTTACATAATGTACCCAAAAAATTCTGCAGTGAATGGAGGGAGTTAGCTCATTGGTTGAAAATGTATCCCGGGTCAGCCCTATACGGCACATGGCTATTGTATTATTGACCAATGGGAAGCATCCCTGGCATTTACTGCGGAGACGGGGGCTGAAGGTGTTAGTCATAGTGCAGTCGGGGTCTAATGGCGGCCTCCATAGCCTAATGTGCTAATGCCCTATATACAATGAACGGAGCATCTGTGGGATAATACTTTTCTTTCCCACTTTGAATTTGGATCTACAAATGCTGTATAAGACCTCGACACTAAGAATTCCTGAAACTCTTCAGTAAAGAATAAACCAAGTTTATACCACAGAAACATGCAGGGAATGAGGTAGCGAGGACCCTTACTTGACGCCCTCTGTACTAACACACTACACCATGGTTAGGGGTCTGAGTTTACCTGTATCCCTAACACTTACAAAGTACCAGGCTGCCCCTGCCTGGCTAGGCCTAATCTCACGGCTGTTACCCCTTATCAGCAGCCATGTGTCAGCACCAGCACTGAGAGGGTAGAGGTGGAAGGGGGGGGGGGGGGTGAGAACCTGGCTGTAATTTGTCCTGTAGGTGTGGAGAGGTAGAGATTGATGGTGTAGGAGTGGGGGAGGACTGCATGGAATGCATGTCTTACAGGCTCTCAGTTCTGGTGCACACATGTGAGGTAACAATATAAAAAAATGTAGTGGTTTTACACTTCTCAACACTTCTAGGTTGAATAATATGTTACATGTGCCCCTTCTATGTAATGGGAAAGTAATGGTCAAATAATGCCTCATAAGATTCTAAGCTTACCAAGCTGGCCCCAACTCGACCACTAGCGTGAGTCGTTTCTGGCTTACATGGATGCTCGGTAAAAGTAGTTTTGCCCGCTGGTTGCTGTTGCGATAAATCTGTAGGCAGGTACCTCGCGTAGTAATCTTCCCCAGAAAGTGGGGACCATAATGCCCAAACACGAAAGAGGTATTCCCTAGAATGCTGTCCGGATGAGATTGAATGCTTACCCGACATAGTTGAATAATGTGGACTATTTCTTGTCTATAGGTTCGAGGGTCCTTTAAGTACCAGTCCTTCATGAAGTGAAATTGAACTCTGCCACCCTGGTATAGTCGATGTTCTATGCTCTATCTTGAAGTTAAGATATGTGCCCCCCCTCCATCATCCCTGGCTGTATATAGTGTAGGTTGGTAGGAGTAGGGTTGTCTCTAAGGGTCATCACAAACCCAGGTATTCTGTAACGTAAACTCAGGGGTAAGGGAATCCAGCGGTCACCCAGGTGAGATGAACCCTCACCTGTTAATACCTGAAAAGGAAGAAGAGTGAGTTAAAAAAAAAAACACAATTAAATGTTTCATCAGCCAGTGCTAGTGGTTGAGACCAGAGTACGACAGTTCTTTTGATGTACAGAGCCAGCGGTGCTACCTTTCATACTTCTACAGAAATCCACCCTTTTCTGCTCGGATAATGTGGCTGATGTTCTGGAGGGATTCACCAGTTTAGATTGCACTGCCCTTCCCTAAACTGAAGGTAGAATTCAAGAAATCGAATGTAAATTTATGCTGTCCATGTAAGCCTATTGAAGCCGTCTCCCATTTCACTAGCCCTATCCACCATAATACCTTTAGCACTCCGATAGAATCTATACCTTTTGTGTACCCTCCCCCCTCCCCTGCCCTTGCACCCCTCCATCCTGCACCCACTACTGTAGTAATAACTCGTGTATAAGGCGCACCACGCACCCTGAGTTGAAGGAAATGCTATAACCTCTTGTTATAAGGCACGCCTGAGGTTTGGTCTTTAAATGTCTGATCCTACCTAAATCATGTTTGGAATTTTTTTCTCTCAGATATATTCAGAATCTCGGATATTTGAAGGTGAAATGGGTCATTCTTGATAAGACTTGTGAATTGCACAGATCCATTGAGAAACTATTTAACCCTAGACTCTTGAAGGAGCCGGTCCCATGTTTCATCTCAAAAACCACCTGGAGGAGGTATTTAGGAGTCATCTAAGATGTTTTTTTTTTCAAAATCCAGTCCCATTCCTGTTAGATGTAATAATTGTAAACCCCGCGTATGAGGCGCATCTTGACTTTTAGGAAGGTTCTAGGCGCAGCTCTCCATGCTTGAGTATAAGCTGCACCTTATACAAGAGGCATTATGGTACAACTACACCTTGCTTCCCTCGTGCCTGGCTTTCTGGCTGCCCTGGTATGTATGCAGGCTGTGGTCAGACTGATAGGCTGGGCCTGAGGGACGCAAATTGATGTGTGTAGGCGGCCTTGGTAAAGGCAGACCAGAATTCAACGCGCTATACATGCGCTGTAAGCCTCATTGCGGCCACTAGGGGGTGTGCAGGGCAGTCCCCAAATGAGGCAGGTTAGCGGTAGTTTTCTGTTGTAGTTTGGTATCTTTACACTGGCTGGGGATGGGATAGGGACATTGTTGTAGGCATAAGAGGCAGCTGAATTTCATTAGACCTGGAGTGAAACTTTGTAACGGGATTAGAAATAATATATAGTAAAAGACACAATCTAATGTCTGAGTGAAAGTGTCTTTATTGAAATTGCGATATTCAGTCTCACTCTACTAAAAGCAGGGTTTGAATAAATGTCAAGACCTATAGAAGCACCAGGGTAATGAAATACCCGGTACCCATTAAAAAGTGAAAATAAATAGATGCCCCGGTAACCATCAGTCTTGTATTTAAGTAGGATGGTACGGCCGGTATGTGTGTACCGATTCAAGACACATTTGAGCATTCAGTGATTTATTCTTAGAGATACGTTATACATGTACTTGATGCACTGCCAATCGACATCTATGATTGCTGTGTAAACACAGAGTCTGTCATATATGTGGTTAGCTGTAAGAAATGGGGATGGGGTATTGAATGCTGACGTTCATAATAAAGCTCATGGTACAGGTGTGCTGCTGTGTATACTGTTAGTATATATTTATTATGTATTCATATTTAGAATATATCTTTGTATGTATCACCTGCCTAGTGGTCGCATTAGTCAGTCTGTGTTATAGAAAAGATGAAAGGACCTAACTAGACTTTGAGGGGCGAGGGTATACCTAAGATAACAATGGATTCTGAAGGGAATGGCTGATGGAGGAGGGATGGAACGAAATGCTTTCTACTTTAAGAGGTTGTATGATTTATGCCTACAGCACTTTGGTTTGGTGGGCTCATTTTTGTTCTAAAACAGTAGCCCTGTACCATTTATTTTGATGTTAAGTTGCCCAGATTAGAGCCACTTCTTTGATGAATAATACAGGAAGACTTTATAGATAAGGACTGATGGGTAGGGTTTATTAGTAATGAGCTGTCTTTGACAAAGGAATTTATATCTCAACGCGTGATAGGTTTCGCGGCTCTATCTCAGCCGTGTGGGATCGAATCCCATTGATAGCGTACGCATTTAGCACCAGGCAACCAACAGCAGATGCATTTTCGCTGGTCCGAGATTTCAAACATCTCTGACCACCAGCCACACAGGTTTGGAGTCAGATTCCATTGCCCACTAATGCGAATAGTATTGACATTCATGCAGGCAGGTCCACTGACAAGGGTTGGTAGAGGCCAGGGTCGGATCCAGGATTTTAAAAAGGGGGGGCGCCCCTCATTTAGCCCCTAATTTTGGCTAAATTCTAGGGTACAAAAAGTTAAGTAAACTCTTTAAGTACAGGGGAAAAGGGCGGCGCGGCGCCCCCCGCCACCCTCTAAATCCGCCCCCCTCTAAATCCGCTGTCGTATCCCGAAAGTCGAGCATCCCAGAAGTTGGCCGTAATTTTCAAAATAACTTTACCCATTTCATATTTCTACGGCGTAGGGACAGTATCATTAGGGTTGTTGTCCTTTCAAGTTCTATAAGAAGAGAGGGATGTTATCATGATTTTTATGTTTTCAAAAAATTATTTATTTTCATTGATGTTTGTGGCCCATTAGTGATAATAGGCTTAAAACATGGAATGCGCATGCGCAGCCAACTTCTGGGATGCGCCAACTTCTGGGATACGACACTGCCACTGGAGGCCTTAATACATAATTTCCAGAATGACACAAATGAGGTGTGAAGAGATGCAGATCTTTCTATAACATTTTATTATCAATATTTTTCTCTCTTTGAATGTTCCATTATGGTTGTAGAATCTAAGAGAATGAACACAATTAATCACATTATTCAAACATAATTTTAATCTCTTTTGTTTTTAGTTATTTAAGTTCATCTCTTCATTAGATTATATAAGAACTGCATAGTGGCGCCATCTGGTGTAAACCATAGGAAGGTCTAATGCATGTAAATGGTATTAAAGAAACTGCTGTTCTTAGACCTCATCTTAGACCTTATACCTGCCTTGTCTGAGGCCTGATTTGCCTTGTCTGAGGCCTGATATTATATTTTAATTGGTGGTTGAACATACACCAATCACATTTGAATGCAGAGACAAAGGCAAGAGCTTGCTCTACATCCTCAAACTCGTACTCATACAAAGCCTCTCATGGCCTATGGAGATTTATCTCGCTGTGTCTCTGTAACAAAGCATCCTAGTCATTAATTCCCAAAGCCAAGAACATAAAACGAATTAGCAGAAGAAAACAAACAATTCCCAAACTATCCGCAGGAATTAATAACAAAACCCATTACATGAAGCTTGAGAAGCCGGTCCAATGCATTAAAGCCGTGGAATTAAGACGCAGTTTAAAAATGCAAATCCAAAACCTGCACTGGGAGAATTAACTCCCTTCTTGTGCGGATTGACTCGGCCTGGGTGGCAGGCCTGGGGAGGCAGCGGGATTATGTGATGAGGACTGGAGACAGGCAGGGTCCCCCACTTACCAGGCCTCCAACAAGGTGGCTGTGACATTTAAGAGAAATGTTGAGTTTTTTCACCACCTTGAAAGTCGTAAGGGTCTGCTGTAGCCATTTTTAAAGTGTGCTCAGTAATTCATTAAGTTATAAAACAGTGATTTAGGAAATGATCAGGGTAAGGGCACAACAGAAAATCACTGAGGAGAATAGAAGTGGACGGGGAATTAAAAACAGACCTATGCTATATTGAATTAGGAACCCACTCAAGGTAGGTTTTTGAACTCGCTCCCGGGAACTTGAATTGTTGAAGGCAGTTCTTTCCTTTATACAATGTGCGAGAAAAAAAATAGCCACAAAAGAGAGAACTGTACCACCACAGAAATATTGTTCGCAGAAATATTTCTTTCTAGAAAAAAAAAGTGAAGAACTTTGTGAAAGAGGTGCTCATCTATATGCTCTTCCACCAGCAGGCAACCTCTTCAGTAACCATAGTAACGCCCTGTGTACACCAGAGAGTGGAAAGTTGTCAGGGGCGGCCATCAGTGGCATGGCCCCGTGCTCAGTAGGACTTGATTAGTCTGAGCTGGTCGGGGTAGATTGCATCTAGGCAATAGGCTCGGGAGCTGCCAGTAATGCAAGATAGGATGAGGCTGGGAAGGGACTTGAAGGAAGCTATAGGGTGACGCGGGCGAGTTGACATACAGCCAAAGCATCTGCTAAATCCACTCCGATCCTTCAGCCCCTCCTGATAGTCTCCCACCCATGTAGCAAGGATCATCAGCATATAGCACGGGCCTCCTAGAGTACCAGGGCAAATGGTAAAGGATTGGGGGAACCAGGGTTAGTAAAAGATTCATAGCTTAAGCTAGTTATTGTGCGCTGAGGGAATATAAAGAGTCAACCTTGGATGTTGCCTGGATGGGCCAAATAGGTAGATATATATTAAACCAGACAGATTTTCAGGATACAAGTGACAAGTGGGCGCCAGACAAATAGATAACCAGTCAGGCCTACAGAATGCAGGCTGTAGAGGATGCCATAAAGGTAGAATACGTACTCGTTGAGCCCCTAGAAATAATTGTATTCAGCTAGTCAGGCATGTAGATTGTAGAGGGCAGGTGACCATCAAATTGGTGAACAAAAATGTAGGAGGCAAGTCGACAGCAAACAGGTAGATAGGCAGAATTTTGGCTTTGGAGGGAAAGTGGGCAAGGTAGATAACCAGTCAGGCCCGCAGAATGTAGGCTGTATGATGGGGGCAAGTGGGGACCAAACAGATGGTTAACCATGCAGTCTAGCATGTACACTGCAGGTTGTAATGAGTAGGTTGATACCATATTAAGCACTGTCTTAGGGCAGCTAGTTTATGAGAGAAAGTGCTCTGGGAAGGTAACACAGTATTCTAGCCTGGTGGGTCGTGCTCCAGCAGCAGTAACAGCAACAGTAAGGAGAGTTGCTCATATAACCTATGAGCTATAGCCAATCTGCTCATTCACAGAGACCGTCCTCCCCTCCCACTGTCTGCAAGGGCTTTAGAAACTTGGAGGATTAGGAGACAGTAAAAGGAGAGATGTAAAGTAGGCAGCGTGGAAGGGGCATCAGATACTGACACCGGAAATTGAAGTCCTCCTTGGGGGGGGGGGTATTTTATATCGCGAGGGGGGAGCAGCTCTAGGTAGTTTATGTCTGGTGAAAGGCAGACGTTTGCCAAAGTAAGCCTGCTAGTGGTATATCCCCTGACGGCAGGTGATAAGAACGTTATACATGGATCTATATGTTAGCCGGCTTATGTATCTATTATGGGGAACTTCCGGCAAAGCCCCACGACTGCGGATAATTGGGATTCACTGCTGGGGTTTCTATTATATAGAGTGGGGGGGGGGGGGGCACTAAGTCATATTCCATGTGAAAATAGGATGAATGGGTCTCATTTGCATTAATAATTGACCCGCGATTGTCACTCAGGACATGTCATTTGGGAAATTAAGGAGAGGACTCTTCAGGTAGAATATCTCAGAGGATCACCTGACAAATAACCAGAAAAGTTGTCTCCACATGTTTACCTGATATTGGATCTTTAATTGGAACGGGGGCGTAGCATGGTTTTGCTACCTGCGTAGAATCCAACAGAAAATCTTTCATTTATAACATGGCGAAGAAACAGCAAGAGGGACCGAGTGAATAGGTCTAAAGGCAGGAATATCTGCAGGCCCGGATATTAAAATATGAGAGGATAAACAAAACTGATATTAGGAAATATATATGTAGATTGATATGAAAATAAATTCTTTTAAAAAATGCAAGAAATACCGTTGATTTTGTGCAAGAAGTAAAAGTAAATTATAGCAGCTTTTATGGGTTTGTGGCCTCTCAACCGCCAGTCTCGGTGGACCGTCATTACTGCCAGTCAGTGTGTGTTAAGTATGCAGGCTTCTGGAGCCCGTTGTCATCTATTAAAGGGGTAGAGTACTGGAGAGGGCGTTGAGTATGATGGTAGTGTTAGCAGATAGGCATTAAGTTCCTCCAGGTGCCAAGGTATGAGTGATCAGCCTCTAGACATACACGTATTTGGTTGTACCCTGTGACAGGTCAAGGTAACATGAGACAGTGCTGCACGATTTTTCATCTCCTTCCACATACCGTAGAACTCTGTGTATAAGCCACAACGTGTAGATAATTTCAGAGGCCTACTGCGGCTTGCAGAGCCTTCTTTTCTCTAACTCAGGATGCGGTCCACACTAATACACGAGCTTTTACAGTATATTCTATTGACAGTGCGTAGAACCTGGATCCATTGCGGATTCGCTTAAAATGTATGGAGGATTTTTCTCAGCGGTCAATATCTATAATGGAATACTTCCCGTTAAGGCTTCTCAGCGGGATGTTTTGGGCCGGTGATATATTATGATTGAACAGGGCGCTGTCAACCCAAAACAAAATGGATGCCCTTCAGTGTGTGTGAGTAGGGGGGTTGTAGTAATTACAAATCATTGCCTGACAAAATCCATTTTGCAGGATTGGTTTCATTATTCATGGACGTAGATTGGTAATGGCATTATGGGGAGGTAAGGGGACAAGTTGATGGTGGAGGCAGACTGGATGATGAGTAAGCAAGGTGAGCTATCGATCTCGGACCAATTTAGTCGGTATCACCAAACTGCTCTGAGATATTATGAGTCACAGAATAATGGCTCAGCACTGGTATCTGGTAAAACATGATTCATAGAATGAACGTCTACATGGATGGGAGTCTTTAGGTTTTTGTCAGATTTCATGACTTTCAAGTTCCAAATTAAGACAATGTTCATCGCTCCAGAAACCATATATATAGGGAGTTCTGATTGGGCATTTATGGGATTTTTGTGCTCAGTCATTCATCCCTGCATCCTCCAAGGGTCAATGAGAGGGAACAGGGGAGACGGACCTAGATTTAGCTGTAACGTTATGTGTCATGGTTAATAGCCTGTACCCTGATAACTATCCTCTGGTGGACACTTTATATAGTCCACAACTCTTCAGGCACAGCCATGCTACCAGCCTTTCCCTCCGCACAAGAAGGAATATGCAGGAGAGGCTCAGCTTGGAGAGTGAACCCTGTCCGACCTTGACCTTGCACAAGAGGGTGGGGGTTTTGGGATAGGCAGACCGGAAGTTCACCCCGGAAGTGGCCTCCAGAGATAGCATGTCGGTGACGGAGTGTCTCCGCTGGGGCGAAAACAACATTTAAACGCCATTAGACGTGGGACAGTGAGAGAGCAGAGAGGGCAGAGAGTAAAGGAGAAAGAGAAGTAATGAGAGCCTAGAAAGATAGTGGGTTAGAGGGATGAGAGAGGAAGGCAGGCTAATGGAGGTGGGCAGGCAGGCTGAGGGTGGTAGACAGGTCATTAGAGGTGGGGCATGCAGGCTGAGGGTGGCAGACAGGCCAATGGAGGAGGGGCAAGTAGGCTAAGGGTGGTAGACAGGCCAATGGAGGAGGGGCAGGTAGGCTGAGGGTGGTAGACAGGCCAATGGAGGTGGGGCAGGCAGGCTGAGGTTGACAGACAGGCCATTGGAGGTCGGGCAGGCAGGCTGAGGGTGGTAGACAGGCCATTGGAGGTAGAAAAGGTAGGCTGTTGGTGGTAGACAGGTCAATGGAGGTGATTCCAGGCAGGCAGGGTTCGATTTGGAGCAGAATGGCAGGCACCATTCAGGCAGCACGTATTGATTGCAATGACTGTGTGGCTGGGGGAAGTGGGGCCTGGTACGGCTGGGCAGCAGTCGATGTGGCACGGGGTGCTAGCCGTGCTGGAATCGGGTAATAGGAGGCGGGATCGTTGTTGTGGGGTAATCCTGTGGATAAGGTAGAGTGGGAATAGGAGGGATGGGAGCGGCCTCTAGTCGCCCCTTCACAGCCTTCGACCATTATAGTGTGTAGGGTGCTGGATGGTAGGACTGATAGGGGACAGAATGAACATTGAGTTGGATGAGGGATTGGGTTTGGGATGAGATAGATTGATTAAGGTATTGGTAAAGATGGAAGACAGGCTGGCCACAGAGTATGAAAAGCACTAGGGAGAAGGCTTGTGCACAGAAATTGCCTGGAATTTTATTTAATATTGATACCCAATATGATCTAAATGGTGACCCATTCATGCTGGAATCCTTGTGAATAGAAAGGTATTAAAGGGGGGGGGGTTATATACGCAAAAATTGCTAGAACTCTCACATGGAGGTGATGCAGTATGATTTAAACATTGTCCTAGTATAACACATGTCAGTGCTTTGAGATTAGTTGGGGGATGAATAGGGGAGGTAGATGGCCATAATACACAGTAGGTGACTGTCGGTGATGGCCCCTGTTATACATGGTACATGATGGAGTAGGAACAGTTAGTGTATATACAGACGGGGGGGGGCAGAGAAGGATAGGGTGCAAGGTGCATTATAAGGTGTATGTGTGGAGCGTATTTAAACACCCCCCCCCCCATCTCTTGTTGCCTCTGTACCGAGAAAGAGGGAGGGACAAGGGGACAGGCAGGACCGTGCAGCAGGTAGGCTGGTGATGACTGTAAGTAGTATAGGAATCAGTAGACGCTACTACCGGTAGTATGTAACAGAAGGTAGTACTGTAGTAATAGTGCAGTCCCTGGGCCCCAGGCAGATTAATACATTATACCTGCAGGTGTGTGCGTGTGTGTGGAGGGGGGGGGCAGGGTCAGGATGCAGAGGGTTATCTTCAGGGGAATGGGCTGGAGAGAATCTAGGTAAGGGAGCATGCAACAATTATGTCACCGGTATTTAGGCATTTTCAGGACCCACCCACCCCCGTTGTCACTGTTTTTGTATGGAACATATAGAGGAACCCAAAGACCCCCCCCCCCACCCCCACCCCCTAAGCAGTGACGTAATTGTTGAACGCTCCCTCAAGGAAAGGGGGTGCATCCCTCCCCATAAGGGCGACTTTCTAGCGTGATGGCACATATAGATGATGACTAAAGGTCCCATCTTGAATAGCTCGAAATAAAAAGAATGAAAAAAAAAAAAACTAAATAGAAAGGGGTCATAGTATTAAAATTAGCTGTTGTTAGCAGCCAACTAATGCAGTTGTAAACATAGGCATGTATATATGCATGCACGTATGTGATGTGACCTTGAAGCTACAGTACAATGGTTAGGAGACATCAGCGCTGTGCAACGAGTAAGTCGGTCTGAATCTGCTGGTTACTTTTGTGTGTTTTGTGTGAATGTATGGACTGGAGAAATGTGAGGTTAGGAACGAAGATTGCAATACTAGAGGGCTTTATATTTCACGATGGGACATATAGATGATGACTAAAGGTCCCATCTTGAATAGCTCGAAATAAAAAGAATGAAAAAAAAACAACTAAATAGAAAGGGGTCATAGTATTAAAATTAGCTGTTGTTAGCAGCCAACTAATGCAGTTGTAAACATAGGCATGTATATGTAGGGGTTCGTTCCCCGTCGGGTGCGCAGAGCCTTCAGAGGGACTGTTCACTTGGTTGTGTCACTCCCCCTATGTATACCATACCGATCCAGGGTAGTTGGAAGGTGGAAATGTCAGTGGGGCAGTGTTGGCAACAGGGTATGTCAGGCCAGGGGATGTAGCTCAGTGGTAGAGCACTCGACTTGCAAGCGAGAGACCCGGGTTCGAATCCCGGTGTCTCCAGAAGACATTTTCACTGACCACTACATATATATGCATGCACGTATGTGATGTGACCTTGAAGCTACAGTACAGTGGTTAGGAGACATCAGCGCTGTGCAAAGAGTAAGTCGGTCTGAATCTGCGGGTTACTTTTGTGTGTTTTGTGTGAATGTATGGACTGGAGAAATGTGAGGTTAGGAACGAAGATTGCAATACTAGAGGGCTTTATATTTCACGATGGAGCATTTGGTCCTATGCAGTTGGATGTTACAAACATTGTATAACGCTCAAAGAAGTCAGCTCACGGTATCATCCTCACCCCGTATTTAACCACAATGGTAATGGCATTAGATAACTTTGTATTTACAAACCATTCCATTCCCACAGTTTTGCACAATGCAAATTCCATTTCGATCAGGCATACTAGACCTCCCACCGCAGTCAAACTAAATACCATTGAAACAAAAACACCATGGACATTGAGTGACACTCGGTTCCCTCGATCCGACAATTTTATGAGTATTGATTCTCGGCTCACAGAGTAATAGCACGAGCCGATTTAGCCGATGACGTCATTGCAGTCGACTCAGGCCGACTCATCTCCGCTCCCCTTGGGGTCCTCACTTGGCGATGGTTTATTCTGATAGAAGCATGACTAGTTGAATCAATAAGGCACGAAGGAACTCCTGTTGTGTGGCTAGTTAGTAAGGAAAAAGAAAGGAATGACAAATTCCTATATCGACATTTTCAGAGGGTCATAAAGGGGTACCTGGTAGTCATAAACTACCAGGTACCCCTTGTCAACCACATTTACCATCGATTTTGAAGAAAAATCGAAGGAATGGGGGTGGGTTGGAACCCCCCCCCCGCGCCACATAAAGCTACACGATTCTAGCCCCCCCCCCCCCCCCAAACCAACCACCACCATAAAATTCCTACGCCCTTGTACCATAGTTCACAATTTCAATAATTGATGCTATCTGAATCTCTGATTAATTTCCATTGGGACTTCCAGTGGTGGATTTGCATCGACATGTGTTAGATAATAGGTTCCCAGGGTAGGCGCATATACATGTATTGACTCTTATATGACTATTACTACATGAGTTTATTAGATGGCCATAACCTTGTAAAACTCTGAGACATATTTGGGAATTTTCTCGATATCTACATGGCATGCGCCTTGGGAAACAAAGTAAATAAATAAAAACAACACCACGGGACAAAATTTCTTCCCATACGTTGTAGAAGATCAGAAATACAAACTGTAAGGGTCATATGTTAGTGAACATGTAAGTAACTTAACTACTTATTTTATTACACAATATCAATAGATAATCAATAGAATATCAATAAATTCAAGTTGAAAACAAAAATTGCTCCCCCTCCCCGGGACTCAAAGCCATGCCATAGTGTGTGTACACGATCAGTACACACACCTTGGTGCCCGGCAGCCATTGGCAGCAGTAGTGCTGGGGAAGGGTTGGCGAGAACGCAGACAGCTTCTGGTGGCATTCTAACCAATAGACCATCTGTACACACACCTCGGCGCCCGGCAGCCGTTGGTTTGGTCTGAATGCGAAAAAAAAAAAAAAGTTCGCCCGGACCGGGACTCGTCCCGCCTACCTCTAGAAGCTGAGCACAATGCGCTAACCTCTAGACCATCGGGGTACACACACCTCGGCCCCCGGCTTGGCTTGGTTTGAACGTGTCAAGCACTCTATAATTATAATGCTATTCTAACTTTGCACATGTAAGAGTTGTTGTGGGTGGTCACAACCATATCAATGACTTATAGACACTTGGTTCTAACCAAGCATTTCTTGTCAGTCCCTGTGGCGCACTGCATAGGGAGTTGGATTTGGGATCAGGAGACTGCAGGTTCGACCCCTAGCCTGGCCATTACAATTTCGTAGGTTTTAACATGTTACGTATGACATGGATAACCGCACACCTTACAAAAATCATGATGCATTCATCATGGTGTGCAATATCGACATGTATATGCATGGGAATGTCCAGAAAAAAGCACCCAAAATCACAGAAGTCGTGTAATAATGTATATCAGGGATGTAAGTCTTCAGGATTTATCAGGATTTCCTGATTTCTGAAAATTTTGAATGCCATGTACTTTCCTTATACGAGTGGTAATGAGGGCTGTTTGGAAAAATAGAAGGCTTTTATATCAAGTAAATGTATGGCTTCCTGATTTTTGCCTATGCCTGACTTACATCCCTGTATAATATATCTACTGCAGCGGTTAGGGTAAAAACGATATAAACCAATGTCTGCATACTTATAAAATACCATATATATTCCCAGGTGACCTTTCTGGTGAACATAGCCCACCGCCCATGTGTGACACAGTGACATTAAAGTGACCTTTGTAACCATCACCTATATACCACCCGTGTGGACATGCTCTGTGGATGTGGTCTATGGGATTTGTCACGTCACACCACACACGCTTATTGCAAACTTTGTAATCCATGAATAGATCTTTTATTACATAATGCTACTTTACCTGATTTTGCAGGGATTTCGGGATTATGCTCTCTTGCTGGAATATCTCAATTGTGTAAGAATTATATTCACAAAATATATTGAATCATATAATCTTCAACGATGAGAAAATTGAAAAGAGATTTGTAGCTAATCTACATTTCAACCGAAGCCTTTTAGCAAAAGTCTACCAAAATATCGCTTTCCAATATCATATGGAACAGAATGGGTGTGTGTGTGACTATACTTTTGGCATTATAGTGGGGTTCTTAGGATGTTTGTTAAAAGAGTAGAGGAGAAAGGCTGTGGACAACAGGTACATGAGGGACCCTTGACCACCGACCGAGTGCTCCATTAGGAAAGCCTTGGCCACTATGATGGTGCTTCACACTGGGTGCCCTGGGTGACTCTGACTAAACCACCTGTGGTAAGATTTAACACAGTCACGTGTTCTGCCTACTTACAGTCCCTGATTACTTACTGAGTTTTACAGTTAACCTTTCTGACATTCTACAACACAGGATAAGTAGCATTTGGTGCTTCATATAAGAGGATTTAAAACTGTTTGCTTACAGTGTATAATGGGATATCCAGGAGTTTTAAGTTGAATGCCATTAAAACTATATACGTTCAAGTCACCATACTGTAGCCGGGGGTAGGGGTTAATGCTTCTGTTTAAATCAGATTCGAGTTGCGTAGGATTCTGTATAGTTTGAACAAAAAGTATTAAATAATGATAGGCTACTCTGGTAGGGAAAATGTTATTGGAAGGTGTCCTAAGCAAGATTTGAATTTAATAAGGGTAATAATACCATTTATTAAGGAGATTATTCTGGGTAGATAGTATGTGATGACATTATATCCACTCCATAGCCCAGAATAGTCTCCTTCTTAGGAACACAGGGGCGTAGGAAAAAGGGGGGGGGGCAGGGGGGCTTGGCCCCCCCCCCCAAAAAAAATTGCCAAGAATTCATGATAAATTGAACAAGGATCTAGACCTTTGCATCTCAAATGAGATTGATATAATAATGGGATTGGGAAATGGGAGGCCTGGACCTCAAATCAGATCCAAAGTTCATTGAAAATTACATTTCTATACAAATTCTATATAGGTATGTATAGGGGCTATTGCGCTTGAGCCGACAATTGAAGGTGTTCGAGGTTGGGCCCCTGCTGGGCCCCCCCAATGAAGATTTGCTTCCTACGCCTCTGGAACAGTGAAGAGGAAATGTTTCAGTGGTATGTGCCAAAGTTACACAATATGCATACATCCAGCCCTGTGAACACAAATCACGTGCCTCTGGCGTTAGGATCAGTGCCATAGCCATAGCGATAGCATTGCAAATGAGATCAGTGCCTCATGCTAGAAGCACCTGCCCCTCTTGGAAGAGGGGCAGGTGCTTTTAAAACATCTACACACTCATTTGGAATTTCATCTTGTTTCCCCCTTTTATCCCACTGAACTCAGTATCTATCATATTAGTGAATGTAGATTCCCTTCAATAGAGAACTTTACAATAATAATTCAAGTGGAATTGTTAACATGGATACCTAAAATTGCTGCCATTCCTTCTTTATGAAAAGAAAAGAAAAAACACAATTACAGCTAGTTTTTACCTTAGCCTAAAGACCCTTTCAGGGAACCAACCAGATATCCAAGTAGAATATAATTTACACTAGGTACAGTAGCAAAATTTATTCAGTGGAATTATTAACATGGATACCTAAAATTGCTGCCATTCCTTCTTTATGAAAAGAAAAGAAAAAAAAAACCCACAATTACAGCTAGTTTTTACCTTAGCCTAAAGACCCTTTCAGGGAACCAACCAGATATCCAAGTAGAATATAATTTACACTAGGTACAGTAGGAAAATTTATTCACATTGTCTCATTCTGAAATCAAATACCTGTTTCTTATAGGGTCTAGTATGGACTAGTGTGTCGTCCATTGCTTGACCTTGCACCTGGCGAGACAAGCACTGATAACAACCAGCATGCTGGGCACCAGGTGTTACATAATGTACCCAAAGAATTCTGCAGTGAATGGAGGGAGTCATCTCATTGATTGAAAATGTATCCCGGGTCAACCCTATACAAAACTCATGCATCTTTCTTATACTACTCTCGACCACTGGACCAGGGCTTAAAGCTTACCCCTGCCGCATACAGGAATGTCGTAAGCCTGTAGCGTAAGTATTTGCTTCAGGGTAACAGGCGGAATAAATCTCATCTTGGTCCATCCAAGTGGTAGTATTGTGAGATTGATTGGTGTACGCAGAATATACTAACCCTATCTGCACTGGCCTCTGACAGGGCCTGTGTGCTGGGACTGAGGGGGAATACCTAATGCAGGCAGCACCCCCTCCCTGACTCCCCAATGTCATCCTGTATAGACACTTAGCTGTACGTTTTAGATTTAGGGCCATCGTCCCAGACTTAACCTCCCTAGTGCCGAAGGGATACCATTAGGGGGTGGTTTTATGTGCACATATTGATGGGTAATGATATGAATAAATATCTGTCGATAATGTAAGGTAGTTAGCTGATTTCTACAAAAGGGAAAAATCTTTTAACCTTAGCTTTTCGTACCAAGACTTCATTCAATAAGCAAATATCCAGGTTAGCTTTTCGTACCAAGATTGATAAATTAAAATTTAAATAAATTGATAACCCATGCGAAAAAAATGAATAGCTGGCCAAGTTGAGACTTGATTACCGCGGTAGTCCTTTTGCATCAACACCTTTTAGTCCAGCAACTTGAATGAGAGCTCGCTACTCAAACACCAGCATGAATGTCACAATAAGAAAAAAGAAGTAAAGAAGTTGGACAAGATTACCCAAGGCCATGTGGTGAGCATCACCCCAGCTTGTGTGAATCGTCCAAAACTAACAGTGGGACGACGGCACGTGGGCTGGTGCCCATCAGGTTGTTAATGTGGCGGGAAATTGGTGCTTACTTTGTGCTTACATATTGAGTAAACCTGAGTAAACTACACACACCTGTACTACTTGTGTTAATACCTCCTCCTGTAGCCTCCTCCAGGGTGGTTACATATGATGGAGTCATAACATGGGTCCTACCTTGATGACTACCAGACACTGACAGACTAGTCACTATAGTATAGGGGAGTTATGTAGGGGATTTACAGCATTTGTATGTCCAATGATTACCATGCATACATATTCACCGTTGTGACTTGAATCAAATCTTCATGCTTTATTAAGTTAACCACTAAGGAAGTGTCCACATCCAAATCGTCGTTGTATCTGCATTTTTCAAGTTTTGTAGGAGAGGCAAAAGAAGTGTTCCATTAACTATAGCATAAAGTGGAAACAAAAATATTGCGCTCGGGGCTGTATGCACATAAATCATAGGGCTTCAGTACTGTCATAGTAGCTAGATAAAGGTCAATACATGTTAAAATTGTAGGAAACTCTTTTTTTTTTCCAAAATGTCAGTTACAACCTTCTTGCACTAAATTGATAAATTATGTGATATCACCTTAGACATACTAAATATAAAAGATAACTACCAGGGGCCTGAAATATTGTACTTGAAAACCGATACAGACTATATCGTACAATCCTTAGCTTTAATACTTACTTCCTGTCTAAGCCCAGTGTCTAGCCTCATACTCGACACCCACTATCTCTCCCGGTAGGTGGTTGAATCTAATTTTCTCTGAGTTGGTCCTTTAGAACTGGGTGAAGAGGATTTCTTTGCAGTTGCAAAAAGAAAACAAATAATGATGGTGTGGATCTCTAGTGTTCCTCCCTACTTAAGTCCCCTCTACATGTAAAAAGTGGTCCACGATTACATAGGGTGCTGCGAGAAGAATGCGAAAACAGAGGATGAATGGTGCAAAATACCAACATAAAGATTTTATCTCGGTCGGGCACACAACTAAAACCTTTCATTGTGGAATACTTACTGCAAATTACTGAAAATTGTGGGTATTTCCCTCTTCATCCCCCGCTTCATCCCTACCCTCAAATGATAGTCCTATAGTCAAAAGAGAAAATGATGTATATGTTGGTGGTTTGTAATATAAAGGATAGGCTGTCATTGTTGGATATCACGGTATGGGAGAGCATGATAGGGTGTTGGAGGTAGGAGGACTATGGTGAGGGAAAGTACTGGGTGCCAGAGACGTGTTTGTGTGTATACCGAGGTATCCCACAATCCTTTTGTGTGTTCTCTCATCCGGGATGAGTGTGCCGTCTGCTGGTTCCCGGCGCTGCTTGCTGCTCGCCGTATCAGCAGCCTGTTGGGGACCATCGAACAGGCCTGAGGCATTGCATGCACTGGGTTGTTGCTGGTATTGGGCGTGTGGGACGGCGTGATGGAGTCTATCACTAGAAGCAGGCCAGAATAAACAATGGCACTGGTGGGTGGGGGCAGGGGGTGCGGCTTGTGCATGGGGGATGGGCAGGATGGGATTCGTGAGATATGGCCGGCACCGACTGCCAGAATAGACTATCCCACCCGATCTTGTATACATTGATGTCGTGGAAGCTACTGGTATTTCTCTCCATCCAGTAGTGTATTAGACCAGCAGTGCAGGCAAATTCCAGGACTCATCGACTAAATGTGAAGTCTGGAGATAAGCGATGCAATAATATTTATAGTATTGATCTGCTAGAATAGTGAAACGCCTCCTCTCACTCTTCTCTAATTCACTCTGCTTGTATACGATATTTATCGGTAGAGTAATGTGTGGTTCTAATTGGATGTAGGTGAAACTCAGTGTATAAGGCGCATCTCTCATATAAGGCGTCCCCTCTTTTTAGGGAGATTACCAGGGGCAGGAAGCCTGAAATTCGCGTTTAAGCCATAGCTTATACGCGAGGTGCTACCGTAATTGGAGGTTTTACTGTTGAGCCTCTGTTTGTGCCATATAAAGAGGTGTCCAGGATCTATTCCTCCACCAGTGGCTGGATCCCTGTGTGTCCCTGTGTACATAACATTATAGATGCACATATTGGCCTATGACAAAAAACACCATTACAAGCTTGGCATGTATACCCACCACCCCCTACAGTGGACCTATAGGTAACACGGCAGCCATTGAGCCTTGATGGTATGGAATGGTAGGGAGTAGACATCCTAGAATGATTTCCTATCAATATAAGCCCACACATGCAATTTGAATGTTGCATGACATGTACGGCACCATTAAGTGGGGTTATGGAAGTCAACTAGAGAAACAACGTATCGATCAATACAGTTCGAAAGGCAATGGTAAAGTATGTTTGAATAGGTTCTTTATTTCATGAGCTGAAATAAAATTATGAATTATAAAATATATATGAAAAGGAAATGAATCTGATGTTCATAATTGAACTAGAATTATGTAAAACAGGACAGAGAAGATGGTCCTCTCATTCTTAACGAATAAAAACGATTGAAAGGGACTTGAGATAAGTTAAGCTGTAAGTTAGAATTATAAATGGTATCTAAAGTGCCCATGGATTCAAAGGTTATGCAGTCAACTATATATAGGTTTAATGTGTAGGCCTATACCATAAATACACTGAGGCTGCTTAATTTGGAGATTTAACATTTATATTCTAGGACTGGCCTTATTTACTGAGAAGTGTTAGGTTACTTATAAAACCCCTTTCTTGTTGACCCTGTGTGGGCTCTGGGTAAAGTTGTGTGACATGGGGCAGGGCATGTAGCAGCCCCAGCCCCTGCATTCTATATGTAGTATGTACACCACCTGCGTTCCCTCCTTCAAAAAAGCGCCCCATTTCAATGGAATTTTATGCAAAAAAGACCCCTTTTTGTGGGAAAACGTTGACTTTTCAAAGTAGAAAAACACCCCTTTTTCTCACAAAATGCTGACATTATTTTTAGCATCCCCCATTTTCCCACTTTGAAAATAATTTGAGATATTTTCTCAATTAAACAGCATAAATTTTATACCTGTGTGAGAATATTTATTGGCAAAATAAAGGAGGGAAATCCTCTAAACTACAGAAAGCATCCATATTCTTCAAATTCCACGGAGTCAGCCCATAAAAACACCCCTTTTTTCTCTAAACCATGGAGGTTATTTGAGAAAAATCCCCCCTTTTTCTTGATTCCAGGGACATTGGAATGAGATGGAAAATCACCCTTTTCCCCTGCTTTTGGGAACGCAGGTGGTGTACTTCTACCATAGAAAGTGCAGGGGCCGGGGTAGCAGCCATGTTTAGGATGCAGGAGGAGGTAGAGTGTGGTCAGCAGATAGCCTGAATCCTGGTCCTGAATACACAAACCTAACACATCGAGGTGATCCAATTCAACACCGCCCCAGGCTAGACTTGTCTGACCCACACAAGCAGCCGACAGACATCCTAACGTGCGCTATGCCAGCAGTAGGTATACACAGTGGTTGAAGGTATAGACCCAATATATGACCATATAAAATAGCCATGGGTTTAGTATCATTAATGCTACAAATCATGATTAGTGACATCAAGCTAAAATTGTGCATCCACAAAGCAATCTCACTCATCGCTAAATCTTAGATAGGCCTATTGGGAAGGATTGCTGTTTGTTAATGTACCCCCACCCTTGATTTTTTTTTTTTTTTTGCAGCCTGTTAATAAATGAAATTCAGGATATAATGCCCACACCAGTTCTTCTAGCCATGTTGTCTGAAGTATACGTCCTTATGTTGGCTCACCTTGCCCACCTGGAGACCCCCAGCACCACGCCTAGAGACAAGGTCACCTGGGTCAGGTCCCCGGTCAGGTCCAGGACTGATCCTATAGAAGCATTTGTTTTAAGTAGCCATACAGTCAAGATGTCTCACCATCTACATTTTCTGCCCAATTGATGATGCAAAAGTGCGATCTCTTGCTACAAAAGAAAGTAAGGCAATATTAGGTCAAGAGGTAAAATAAGAGTAAAATAGCTCTCCATCACGGGGTCTCCACCAACCACCCAAACACGCAATCCAAAGTGACATATCTCTGCTATAAAAAAGGGGATTTATGTAGTGGAGGTAGATTTTCTTCAGCGCGGTGGGCCGGATCTACCCCCCAACCTGTGTCAAGAAATGACTACCTGTTGGATCGAATGCAAATGCGAAGGGTAATTTCTTATTATTTGGTGTATTGTTCAAAAGACAAGGGCTGTTTTGCCACAGGTTTCATGTAATTTATCTCATTTCCTGCCATCAAAAAGATCAAGTACATGTATCCTGTCCTCCTCTCATCTTTCTTTTCCGATGACAATGAAATTGCAAAAAAAAAATACTCAATACATTGTATGCCTAGTAGGTGGCGCAACAGGAAAAGCGTTGTTTCAGGCTTTGTATATATTAGCATGGGAAGTATTTCTGAGGCATTTGGCAATTATTCACAAACCCTGGTGTAAACTACACAAATGTTGATTCAAAAATATTAACTTGAAACTATCAAGTCTTTTGCTACATTGTCACCAGCTATACATTGATTTAAGACAGTGTGAAGGGTACTAGCTCGCAACAAGTTTATTTTTCATTTTGCCTGAACATATTTCTAGAATATGCAATCATAGACCCCGGCATATTTGATCTATAAATGGCTCATGTGGGCGCGGGTGGTTGATACAATTAATATGTGCTGGATAATATCCCCGGATAATATCATCAGTCTTATCAAAGGGCCTATTCCCTCTTGTGTTTCTGTGGTAAACAGACAAACAATTCAATGAAGAGAAAAAAAAGTACAATGGTAGAAAGCAGACTGACAGTAAGAACATTTTAGTTAGTCTGGATTGTGCCAAACTGGTGCCTAATTCAATATAAAAATAAAACAGTTTTTGTTGTCACTGTAATGGAGAGAGAAAAAACAGCTTCCTGCAATGACCAAGAAAAACAAAACATAATACAATTTGGCAGATGTGTGGCTTGCCATCATTAAGTTAATACACATAACAGTGGGCAGAGAAGAAAATAAGAAAGCCATAATTGTCTGTTCCTCATTGGGATCAATCATAAATTTGAGTGTGCTTAAAAGTTGACAGGCGGTCTGAAATTCGGCAATACTCAAAACGTACACAGTGCAACGATGTAGCATTTATGCTCATCTAAAATCTCTGTGCGGACGGAGAGACTGGGATTCGGAAATGCAAAAAAGACTCATACTTTTCTTTAATAATGAGGATTTCATGTGGCATGGGGTCTGTTTTCAGTCAGGGTCTGTTTTACCCCTTATAATGAACCCACTCTCATACACTCCCACACACCTAACACCCAGGAGGAGGGAGAGAAGGGGGCCTGGAGGTAAATACCTCTTCCCCTGCTTTGTGATGCCTGTCAGTGGCATGTTTTCTGGTACGATTACGCTGGCAGGTAGGGAGGCGGTGAAGAGGCGTTTTTCGTGTCAATGTCAGCTCTAGGCGAGGGGCTGGCACTGCTGCCTGCCAGCACAGACAGGCCTGTTTTAAGATAAGAGCACTTTCTGCAATGACTACCAGCCAAATCAGCTCTTCAGGCTGTGTTTTACAATGATTGGTTATGCCATGCAGGCAACCATCTTGTCCTGTACAGAGAGAGCTGGTCTCTACTGGTCATAAGCAGGCTGCTATGATCTCATCTCAACAAGAAAAGAGAGAGAGACAGATACAGAGAGAGAGACAGATACAGAGAGACAGACAGATGCAAAGAGACAGACAGATACAGAGAGACAGATACAGAGAGACAGACAGATACAGAGAGAGAGAGACAGATACAGAGACAGACAGATACAGAGAGACAGACAGATACAGAGAGACAGACAGATACAGAGAGACAGAGACACACAGACAGACAGACGGACACACAGGGAGACAGAGAGAGGGACAGAGACTTCCCTGCAGGCAGCCAGCTTTTTACCACAGAAACATTGCTAGTCTCTTCAGGCTGCCATCTTAATTGTCACCAGAGACACATTTCTTAATTGTCACCAGAGACACATTTGCCCAGCATATTTGTGATCCCTTAATGTCTGCCATCCTGTCACCATAGAAACATTGCTGGGGCCTGCAGTCGGCCATTTTGTCACCATAGAAACACTGCTAGTCCTTGCAGGCTACCATCTTGACCCCATACCAGAAAAAAGTATAACTGATCCGTGTAGGCCACCTAACCAGCTTGTGCCTTTTGCAGATATTGCTGATTTTTATAGGCTATCATTATATCCTGAAGGGTACCACTTGTAGATGTGACAGTAGCGAACGTTGGCTATAAGCTGCTATTTTGTTCATTTTTTTTGTGCATATTATGTAGCCGGTTTCCATAGGCCCCCCTAAGGTTTAAGCCAGTATTCACCTGCTAGAACAAGGCAATGGCCGTGTGGAATTTCTGGAGTGTAGTTCTCCCCTGATGCCGTCACTGCTTCTGTTCTGGTAGCGCTGCACATCACAACCTGGCCCTGCACTTGTGTACTATTGGGGTGCTTTGTGGTGAGAAATGCCCGTAGATGAAGAGCTCACAGGCAGACATACTGATTACATGATGTGTTTTTGGAAGCAGGCTCTAGTGATATCCCACTCTGTGCATTTAGATTGAGATTTATTATTTATGAGATAGAAATGGGTGTGAGCGGTGAACAAGAAAGTTCTCTCAAATATTCTCAATTTCCCTGCCGTTTAAAATAGCCAGTGAAATTGTCCCTAGCATTTAGGCACTGACACGGCTACATGTAAAAGAAGTTAGACCACCTACATTATCCACAGAACTGATCATGACACGGTCAGGTAAATCTAAGATAATGAAGTATGGTAATGAGGCATTAACCCTTAATGAGGACCGTTAATGACATCCATGCTCTAAAATATTACACAGAGGCAATTACCAAACTCTCGGGCGCTGAGGGAGGAGCATTTATCAGGGACGAGTATGTTGAAAGGAATGTTTCATAGATTTCATGTGTTTTTGTTGTTGTTGTTTTTTTTTTTGTTTTTTTTTTGTCTTCTTCTCAATTCTACCAGTTCACGTATTGGTTTTTATTAAATGGTCACTTTCATTCCTCACGGGAAGATAGGTCAGAGTGCGCCAGGTCAATTTTACTGTTCAAAAGGTTTGAAATACAGCAGCATTTCGCTGCCACGGTGTAGAGAAAGTACATACATTACACCTTCTACAATACAGAATCGAACCATGAAAGCCATTAGGGAATCAGGTAATTTGTAGGTGCTGACTTAAGTAGTGGATTAGGTGTAATGCTGCTGATGGCCAGCTGTACAGGTGAGTTAATCCTCGCCTCTGGTGCCTACCTCCTGTACCCTCAGGGCACCAGCTGTGCGCATTACTACCTGGGATTAGTGACTGACGTCTTCACTTAGCCCTAACATAGTCACCTGCTGGGGTCCCCTACATTCTGCACGTATACATACGGACACACTCCATATAGGTAAAAATCAATTGTGAAGTGTTAGCAAGAGGAACGATGATTTTGAAAGTGAGTCATTATGTAATATAGAAATAGTGCTAATAGGTTTTATTTGTTGGGAGGTGAAGAAATTGCAAAAAATCAGTTTAGATATAGTCTATTAGGATAACTTAACCAAGCTTTTAAATGAATGATAAACGCCATCTGAGAACTTCATGGAATATTGCAGGTAAAACTGCGTCAGTAGCTCCCTAGGTATTAGTTCATCCCTTGAAATACGATTGCTTCCAGAACCAGTGATTTTAGCATTAGCGGGTAGGCGTATTGCCCTGTAGGAAAACGCCCCTACAGGATTACCTCTGACGTACACTTCTCCCCCACCAACCCCATTAGCCATGCCTTTATATCCGGCTTTATGTACAAAGTAGATCTGGACACAATAGCACAGGGACTTGACAGGATCAGTGTACACTATTGGTGGTTTTCAGGGTGTGAGGGAATTGTTGCCGAAATAATGTTTATCAGGCTAATGGCGATCCCATTATCACAGTGCGCCAGATCCTGATCTTAACTTTTATAAGGTGGCCAAGTTAGATTAGATTTCACATTGGCTAAAGAATAAGGGTGCCAAGTAGTATGGTAGAGTCGTCTCAGTAGCGCTACAAGCAGTGGCGGGTCAATGTGATTTTATGCTAAAATAAGAGTAACAAAACACAAATCCCCTCACCCAGTAGCCACCCACAAGAACAAATGAAAAAAAAAGAGAAAGAAATACCTCGTAATAAACAAGAGAAACCCGCCATTGGTATAACCCTATGCAAGCCCCATTTTTGTTTGGCATAAAACAAATCTACTTTGCCTCTCTTATATTTCACATTACCCGTGTTAAGTTTTTTACTTCACAAGTACAGAAGTTATGGGTACAGGTTTTGTAGATTTATGTGGTTGCCTCTACCTGGTAGTACCTGGAGGTACCATTGGGGGCAGTGCTGTAGTCTGTGTGCACCATATGTCCATGGGTACAGAGGGCAGGGGGTAATTTGCTGTGCCTGAGGTTAACAGAAGAAAACTCCACTCTGCTATACTACACACTGTATACGTCCTGGGGTGGGGTCCCAATGTGGATGGCGTGGTGGGGGCTGTGAACTGAACCATCATCATATGGCCTGTGAGGCAACCAAAAACCAGTCCAAAAGTT
The DNA here is from genome assembly GCA_949317995.1 of Acholoe squamosa. Taxonomy (NCBI): domain Eukaryota; kingdom Metazoa; phylum Annelida; class Polychaeta; order Phyllodocida; family Polynoidae; genus Acholoe; species Acholoe squamosa. Next base: position 46,569,769 of record OX439050.1, read on the forward strand.
GCACTACAATTTTGCTAGACGCCATTTGTTCTAGGTACGATACAAGCCATTTCTTTAGAAAGATTTCTTTTCGCTTAGTCAATACACCTACCCCGCCTATTCCGAAATGTTCATGGCACGCCAGTACCTTTTCCCTCTCATTTATATTCCCAATAGTCTACAATAAGCTTAATTCAAAACTTGAAAAGCAGAGAGGGATAAAACACATAGTAGTGTGGTCCTGTTTGAAGGACGAGTAATCTCATTCAGAGTGTGGTAAAACTCAAAGGTGACCATAAAGTAAAATGATCCAAGTAGAAGACACAAAGGGCATCATTTAGATGGCCTTGAGGTGTGGCTGGCCGCCCAGTTTGTGCGTTGTGTGCAAACAGAAATTAGACTCCCACAATTAGATCCCTGCCCAGTAAAAGACTGTTTTCTCCACCACCCCTGGTAAGCTGCAGTAATTGGAGAAAACATTGTGTGTTTTTATGTGGTTCTTGAGATTCCCAAGTAGCCACAGGAATAAGAGAATGGACCAAGAAGAAAAATGAAGCAGAATAAAGACGACCATAAGAAAACGGAGATGGTGAAGAGTTTTGGAGGGAGGGGGCATGTCTCCTGTAGTGAAGAATACAAGAAGCAGAAACGACTGATGGAGTGCTCAGTTAGACGATGTACTGTTTCTGTAAGTGATGTGAAAATGACACAAGTAGGAAGTCGTAAAGTAAAGTGAGAGATGGGAAGTGACAGTAAAGGAGATGGCTAATACAGGACATGTTGTCTTTTCTTCTGGGTGATCTAAAAACTTAAGCATTCAAAGCTAGACATTGTGGATGTGGGTGGAATCAAATGGTAGCTTGTAGGCGGTATTCTGTGTTGCTGTTTGTGTATTAATCTAATGTAAAGACAGAATAACTTTATGATATGAGCTCTCAAATGGATTTCTTCTCAGAGAGCAGGGGCGTAGGAAGCAAATTTTTATTGGGGGGGGGGGGCAGGGGTCTCGGTCGGGGGGCCTGCTATATTTTTATATAGGCTTATATAGGGAATCACTTCATTATTGGGGGGGCCAAGGCCCCCCCCCCCTTTTTTTCCTACGCCCCTGGGAGAGAGGGAGTTATAAATCTACAAGTACAGTCAATGGTGAATGGCCCAGGGGTATTTCTATGGATGATATTCTCATATGCTGCTTGTACAGTGTCAGCTATCTTCTGTATAGGGATTACCTGACGACGGTAATCCTGGTAGTAATTCTCTCGAAGGCTGTGGGCCTGGGGTGGCGAGTGGAGAGTACAGTTCTGATTAGCTGTATGTATTTGCTTTAGTAATATCCAGCTTACAATATGACAATGGGGAATGGTAATGATAAAATGTAGGGATGTATTCCCCAATGTTTTATTGCGATACATAGCGTTTTTGGCCCAGGGTTCACAGAAATAAACACAAAAAGACGGTGAAACATGAAAACACCAGACAGCACAAACAGAGCTGCTAGCACCATGCAGTGACTGTCCACCCAGTGGGTCCAAGTGTTCCTATGTAAAAGAGGTAAACAGAGCTATGGCTGCAACCAGGGGACAAACCTGTATATATCTCTTTACGAAAAAAAAAGAAAACACAGAAAGATGACAAAACACGAAACACAGCACAGCGCTCCTGACACCTGTGCACCCACTTTCCACAGCCGGTTCTCCCCCCCCCCCTTCTCCACTGTACTGTAAAGGTCTAGATTTCGCTCTCCTGCCACCTTATACCAATCTGACTGGCGAAAAAATGGTAGGCTTTATGCAGGAATGGATAAAAAAAAAGGGGGTTTCTCTTTTGGTTGGGGAGGGGGAGGGTACACACGCCCCTCCAGGGACTGGCAAAAAATTACCTGGATTGGCCTTTGAAATGACAAATCCCTTCTCCCTTAATAAAAGGACTTTTCACATCATGTAACCTATCATTATGGGGTAGCTCATGATGGCAAAGCAGATGCGTAGGAAGCAAATCTTCATTGGGGGGGCCCAGCTGGGGGCCGACCATGACTCCTTCAGTTGTTGGCTCAAGCGTCATGATGCCTATACATACCTATGTAGAATTTGTATAGAAAGATGATTGGCTCAGGGACCACCCTGAGTCTATACCGCCGGGTAGGCGGTGGAGTTTAAAAATAAACAAAAGTCCATTTTTCAGTTTACATTTTCTATAGGAAATAAGTTATACATTAATAAAATTGTTATAGACAATTAGTTCATATATTTGTCTGTATATTCATGCAAGAAAAAACAACTGAACATGCACTCATCTATTTACCATGATTATTTAAAGAAAAAAAAAGATCACTTTTGAATGATTCTCCAATCCACTTCCCCATAGGCTTAGGTCCCGGCCTAACCCTAAGCGACTTTTCTCTCTTTATTCTTACATAGATTAAACAAAAGCGTCTTAATGTGATATTCATATAAGAATAAAGAGAGAAAAGTCACTAACTCAAGTGAATAGATTTATGAGTGAGGGATTTAGGAGCGAGGGGGCTAGGTGTCCAGGGGGGCTAGGTTTCCAGGGGGCCAGGTGTCCAGGGGCTAGGGGGCCAGGTGTCCGGGGGCCAGGTGTCTGGGGGCCAGGTGTCTGGGGGCCAGGTGTCCAGGGGGCCAGCACATCAGGGGGGCAGCGGTCCAAGGGGTTTAGTAAGAGAATATTATGCCAGACTGGTCTCAGTACATGTATAGATAATAGTCTCTATTAGTAAGTAATTAGTCAATATTTCGCAAGTGCTGATTTCTGTGACCCTACATGGTTGATAGAGGGTTTTATGGTACCTACCCTGAGCCTTCTGTGCTTCAATGCACAACGCCCAATTTTTTCGGTGAATTTTAGATCTGATTTTAAGCTCATTCCCCCTATCCCATTACCATATTAATCTAATTTGAGACAAAAGTTTTAGCTAGTTATCCAATCTATTATGAATTCTTGGCAAACTTTGAGGGGGGGGCAGACTTTACTCAGGCCCCACCTCCTGTTTGATTGGGGGGCCCAGGCCCCCCTGCCCCCTCCCCCTTTTCCTATGCCCCTGCAAAGATTTTGCAATACCCACATTTCACTTTTGATTAGAGAAGTTAGCAGCCCTGAAGGGACTTTAGTGATGTTTTAAAGCTATCACATCACCTGAGCAATACTGTAGCCCTATAGAACAATCTTTTTATGACAAATATTATTTTCCTACCAAGTACCACACTGTTCATCTATCTCAAGTGGCTATAATGATATTTAGGATCGATTACACCAACTTTGTGATACTGTAGGCCTATATGACAATCTCTGAAGGACAAATAACTAGTTCTGGACCAAATTTTTCAGCAATTTATTTAGTATATATGAGAGCATTTAATATTTTTTTTCCTATGCTTTAACACATATGTGCCAAACCCTGGGCCATATGTGATATATATCACACATTAAATTTTTTTTCGTAGTCTTGATTGCACAGCAAACTATTTGAATCAACCCTCTAGAAAATTTATAATAAAAATGTAGATTTCAATTTATTTCTTTAAGAACAATACTACCATTCTTTGGTGCTACGTGTTCTTCAAAGGTCCATAACATTAGGTGTGGATTTTATGCAGCGTTAATTCGTACCATGTATGATCATACATAAGATACCCCCAAGGGACCTCCATATTGTCTATGGGACACATGGGATATGTGTATATACTTTGGGGAGTGATCTGTTTTAACAATTAATAATCAGGGATGGGGGTCTCCTTAGTCCCAATGAAATCTATGCTAGGTTACAGTGGTCCAGAAGCAGCACGTGTTGATGGGTATCCATCTAACACCCAGACTGCAGTCTTCTCACACCATGCACACAAAAGTCCTGACACAAGTTTCAGGTGGGCTGTGTGAAATATTCATCTCCTTCTCTTTTCACACTGCACACAAGGCACAGCTAGGTCTGCTGACTGCTGCTGGCTGGTATTGTGGTGCTGATGGTTCCTCGCCTCTTTGTCTGAATGGTGCAATCCCTGTTTTCAAGGCTGAACCACAAGACAACTCTCATACATAATGATGGTTGTCCGGTATCTGCCAGGCTGGTTATACTGAATCATTCTGGAGTTATCGTTGTGGAGGGGTGTTTAAGTGTTTTTCTGTTTCATATCATTATAATCACAAGACAACTCTCATACAATCATTATGGTGCTTACCAAGTCTGGTATAAATTGAGGCTGGTTATACTGACTCATTCTGGAGTTATTGTAGGGTGAGGGGGAGGGGTGTTCCCAAGTGCTTTCCTGTTTCACTTCCTTAGAATCTGATCCTGATGTCATCCACATACAAACGGTAGTTTCCCCAAGAAAAGCCATATGAAGTCAGCAAAAGAAATCTGATGTAAGATGAATGGGTTGCTTCCCCTGTACTAGGTCAGGGTCACCTAATTGGTGTGCTTATCACGATACAACCAACTCAGAATACAGGGTTGTCATACTTATTTGCTGCTTATCTTACGTTTGGTGTTAGAGATAGCAGAATGACAGAATATGATAAATGAACATCCCTGTTACCCTGACAACAGTCTTTGTCTAATTAGCGCGGACTTGGTCGCCACCCACAGCGAGAATTAACCAAGTTAAGAACGACTATCATCTCACAAAGTAATGAAGCACCGTCATGAAGAGATTCGCTTATCGATATATTCTGGCCAAGGAAGCCATTATGGGCGGCGTTTTAATATTAGCAATTTATCGAAATTGATCACATCTAAAAAATACTTTAATGAAGAAAGAAGACATTTGTTAAGCTTAGTTCTTCGCTATTATCTGCAATAATGGTACTATGGAAATGCGTTAAGTAACCATGAAGATGTAACTAATGAGGAAGAATTCATCCCCTTTATCAAATCTTTAACAGTCCTATTTCTTAAATTAAGCCTTTGATTTTCAAAGAAAACAGGGAATGTCCTATTAAATTCCAGCAAAGAGGATTTATGCTTGTAAGTTTGGGGAGACTGGCATGTCCACGAGTTCAATTCTTCTATCTGATGTATTTATACTCCGATCGAAGCCGAGCAGTGATAAATATTTGAATAGAGGCGGGATATCGTCAGGGTTCCCCACGCTGCCGGCCTACTAGGTGAATGTGCAGCGGCGCTAGGAGCAGGGGTGGAGATGGACCATTCTAGACGATGTTTGCTGCCGATGGAAATTGTATCCAGGCAATTATTATTTCTAATGTGTGCAATATTGCTGCAATATTACTGAGTCAGTTAAGACATTAGAGTCTTTCCGCCGCCTCCCATTTGGAAATTAAGGCTTTGCTGTTTTAGTCCCTTAGGAACGTAAAAGTGGATTAATGGAAAGTTAGACCTAATTGGTGTACAAAACCTAACTGTATGATCTCTTCTCTGTCGATAATAGAGTGGGCTCATCCAGAAGTTATGCTAATGGCATAGATTAAATGCCTGACTAAAATAGAAACGCACCCTGAAAACTTCTTATTCAACCATTAAATTCTTATCATTAGAGATGTTAGAGCTTCAGAGGTTTGTCTATTTTCAGAGGATTAAACTTTACTAAAAATTAGACATTTCAGAGGATTATTCCATCTTGTGATCATACTTTGGATAGAAAGAATTAAATTATACCTAGCTACCCTTATTACATTGCCCTTTCTACTTCTATAAATTATGAGGTTGAGCCTAGTTTAGACCTCAGTAGATGGAATTTAGCTTACCTTGTGCTGTCCTTTAGTCTTTTCTAGACAAACTACCTTTCAGAGGTGAGAGAATCTCTGAAATTTCATTTCAGAGGACATGCATCTAAGCTAGCTACTGATTGGCTGAAATTCTGATGAATCTTTTTTTTAAAACGTTCTATCTAAACATGGTCTTGATAATTTTGAGTAAGGGGAACAGGTTGTAATGAAGACGAGATGGGTACTTTTAGCATAGTACATTGGGAATGGTTGGTTTGCTAATACCCAAAAATTTTCAGAGGTTAAGCCCATACCCAACTGACATCTCTGTATCATTAATTACTTGACAATTGGACCAATGATGCAGAATGCATGTCTAATGTAGCAATAGTACTAAAAAAGGTCTTGAGCAAGGTATGGATTAAATCAAGTGAATGGATTTCATCGAAGCTCGCAACTAGTCCTTTCAACCTCGGTATCCTCTGAATGAAGCATCTATTCAACTCATTCAGGTCTTTGGTGGTCTATAACAGCCTTACCATACCCGGGCTGAAATAGGTTATTATTAACACCACAACATGTCGTCAAATGCTGCCTATGACTTTTTGTTTTTTTCCCATATGCTGCCTAGGTAGCTAACGCTAGGGCCTAGGCAAGACTTTGACAATATTAGCTAGTGTGTGAGCAGGAGGCAATCTGCTTAACCTTCAAGCGCGTCTCGTTGACCTTTTTGGCGAGCAACTCATGGGAAGGCATTCTCCAAGCAGATTTCTCTCCAACCTCTACATGTGGAGGTGTAAGACGAGATGTGCTGGATGATTGATGAGTTACTCTCCATGTGCAGATGTTCTCTAGTTTTAGGATTGTGGGATTACAAAGATGTGACAGGAGCACGTTGTCTGGCTCTCCAAGTTGATCTCCCTCTGTCTTGCCCACACTGGGGATATTAGCAATGATAGGCCAGGAGATTGAATGTGAACGGCTCACAATTAACCAGGAATGGCAATAAGGAGATGAGGCGTAAATAAAGGATGTGTTTGGAGAGTGCTGATGAGCAGCTCAACCATGGCTGGGTTTGAGGTGAGTAGTACATGAGAGCTACTTGGCATGGGCAATGTCCCAATGAGTTGGCTATGTATAGGATGTCGATGATGGAGGTGGGGGCGGGATACTTGGGTATGCCTCCTCGTATTGATAATCCTGCTAAACACACCAATGGCTTTGGTTCATCCGTCAGCATCCCGCCTATGATAACCCGGGACAGAAAACAGTGGGAAAGTAGTGAGTAAGCAGGTATGAAGCAGTGTGCACCAGAAGTGGTCCCTGAGTGGTAAAAGAGTGTAGTTCACAGTGATACTGCAGTGAATATTAAGTTATTTTGTAGTGGGCACTACACCCTGACTGCTATCAACCTATGATTGAAATGGAGCCATAATAGAGCCCCTCAGCAGTGTGAGGGCTCCGGGACAGAAAACAGTGGGAAAGTAGTGAGTAAGCAGGTATGAAGCAGTGTGCACCAGAAGTGGTCCCTGAGTGGTAAAAGAGTGTAGTTCACAGTGATACTGCAGTGAATATTAAGTAATTTTGTAGTGGGCACTACACCCTGACTGCTATCAACCTATGATTGAAATGGAGCCATAATAGAGCCCACTCAGCAGTGTGAGGGGAGTGGAAGGGCAGTCATACAGCAGCCTGTCCGAAATATGTAAATGAGGTAGCAGTGACAAAGCAGCCGTATGCTGCAGTGTATAGGGAGGGGAGCCACTGCAGGGGGAGTGGTGAATGCAGGGGGAGTGGCAACACAGTTGTCCATGTTACTAGGCCATGGTGCTACTACTAGGAGTGGGCCACTTTCCCTGTCCCTGTAGGGACTTGAACTTGGTACCTCCTGATTACTGCCCTGGCGCCTTAGACCTCTCAGCTACATCCCCTGCCTATTAGAGACTAGCATTTACATCCAACAAATGTGGAAACAGGGTATCTTGATGTTGAGGCATGGTCAAATACACCAACACTTTACAGTCATCAAACACATTATAGCAGTGCACTAATCATTTTGCTGACACCAAACCTCTGAGTCTAACACTTGACTGTAGCAGATAAGAATATATAATCCTATATAATCCTACAATATGAAACTATACAGTATAGGGTCAGGGGACTGAGAGATCACTAAGGTGAACTAGCCAGAATACAGTTTGCTGATAGATGAAAAATAAAGACATTTTAGTAAGGAAAAGACTAGAATCTGTGTCACTGTCTACTCACTCTGGTGGCAGAATGTCTCAGACATACAGCAGTAAGTGCACAGTGGATCACTGAATCTACAGTGATAGATGGAGTGATGTAGCAGTGATTCAGGCAATCCTCAGTGAGATTGCAGTGAGACACTGAGGAATAACTGCATGAGTAGAGGTAAAAAACAGTGATACCACAGTGGTAACTTCATATGCAGGGGCAATGCAGCCATGGTGGCAGTCTCCACTGCAACCAGGAGCCACCACTGCCTTATGGTCCGGGAAGGAGCAGGGTAGAACACCCACGTTTAGGCAGCTAATATAAAAGAGTATATATATGAATGAATGTCATCAACAAATACGTCACATGATTTCATATTTCTTGTTGAGATGAGGGATGTTTTTTTTTTTAAAGTGTTGAATGTATTGTGGAGTATTATAAGATGGGTCATAGACTTTTACTGGTGTCTTCGGTGGTGCAGCACAGACAGACTGTCTTGATATCAAGAACCAACAGTCAGGTCTGATACCCAGTCTCGTGGTCCCTGCTGACCCCCCTCCCCCCCCCCCCCCACACACACAGTCACCTACATGTTGTCAGCTGCTATAGAGAACTAATCTATCTTCAACTATTGTGCTCCTCGATCACTGCAGCCATGTCATGTCCATCGATCAGAATGGCTACCATATATGTGGAGTGCAGGCTGCGACCAAACAATACTCGAGCTTGTTTCTCGAAAGTCAATCTCGCATCATTTGGGTGAATGAGGTGTAAAATGTTTTGTTTTGTGATAGAAAATAAGTAAGTAAGTGAGGAATGGATCTACCTGTATCACCTGGGTGGATCCTTTATGTGGTAAATAATGTATGTTTTGTGATAGAGAATATGTAGGTAAGTAGGTGAATGAGAGCGAATGGTTGCACCTGAAGCTTTATGCCAGTGGCTTTTAAGGCCATCAACATTCAACAAACCATCAACAAACATTATAGAAAAAAAGAAACAATATGCCTAGGTGTATTGGATAAAATGTTGGTTGGAGCTATTGGCAACAATGTGCCAGGACCACCACTTACTGTTCTCATGTAATGGGGAGGGGGAGCATTACTGTGGGAGGCCGAGGATCTACTTCCTCTATTATCTCTACACAATTGGGATTCTGATACTCCTGATTAAATAGCTCTTCAACTGTACCCGACATGATAAAGGTACAAGGCGACACAATACACCTGTAACGCAATTCTCCAGTGCTCCCCAGTGAGCCAGGTATCGTGTATGTGATAGGGGGGGGTATGAGATATGGATTGATATTGGACAAATACAAAATAAGACCGGTACAATGAAATGATACCCAGTACCGGTACTTCAATTATTAAGTAGAAGGATGACAAGATACTGGTTAGCAATACCGTTTACACAGAACATGAACGGTTGTATCTATGTAGGATATAGACTCTGCACAATGCTTTAATGGGCGTCATTGTGTCTAGACGCCATCTATGGAATTATGTCAATAAGGAGTGTTGTATACAGACATTCCGCTAGAAAAAACACACACACACACACACACCACAAAATGACACCAGTGCCAACTATCATGAAGTCCCAGATAATTGTACCAGATGGGATACACATCAAGCACCTATATGAGGAGTTAAGGTACCAAAATGGGTATATACTACAATATCTGAAATACTTATTTTCGTCTAGGGAATCAATATCTATGACAGACAAAATATAAATGCATTTTTGGCGTAGGTTTGAAGCAGCACTGCTTTGAATTACCTACATGTAGTTTTCACATGATAATAACTGCCCAATTTCTTTGAATATAGTCATATTGGGAGAAAATAGTATCATGTGTCGCTTTCTTTATGCCCTACTACCCGGTATTTGACTAATCAAGTTAAACGGAGACATCGACAACAGGAATTTAAGCAGGGAGAGAAATGTAGATATAATCATCATTCTACAAGTACTTCTAACTGTTTCAATATTGCATGTTTCCAATGGCCTAGTATGTTCTGACGAAACTATTTGAAGACTTGTTGATTAACTTGCTGTGCTCGAGGTCTCATGAGAGATGACCGAATCTCGCGAGGGTAGAATTGCAGTTGCCATGGTCACTGAATGACTGCCCGACCTTGAGCGGCAGACAGCATGAAAGCAATGGTAACAGGAGAGGACAAAGCGTATCAAGGAATAAAGCTTGGAGTAGGCCTTAATGTTTAAATTGTGGAAAGTGCGCAACAAAGGTAGACTGGATAACGTTTGAATTTATTTCCCGCCACTGAATGGTAACATACAGTGCCGGATTCATTCAGCACAAAGATTAGAATCGACTAAATATAGCAGCTGTAGTTTGAAGATTGTGCAATCCACTATCATGACAGTGCTGTAAATGAATTGGTGGACATATGTGAACCTGTCTACAGGTACTTTGAAATCTACATATTATGCATACATCTTAACACTATGTCTGTCCCCTTCTGCTTCATATGTACTGTAAATTACATCTTAATCTCAGATCTGCCCCACACCACCCCCAATGAGGCTATCATACTCACTACAGACAGCGGTGAGCCGAATTCTTCTTGGAGAGGTGGACCATGAAGCATTTCTTTGTTGTGGTTTTACAATATATGTAGTACAGATGAGATCACCCCAAATGTTCAGCAAGCCCCTTTTAGGGCAGCTGTTTGCAGGTGCAGCTGTATGTCTTACAGCGTATAGTGCCCTATCGGGTTGTGTTGCGCAGGAAATATTGTACCTGTTTTGCTGCCTTGACTAGAGTGCATGTCGCTTTGACAAGAGCAAGTGTGCCCCCTAGTTCCCGAAATGTAAACAATGGCTTAGGGTAAGAGCGACAAATTTAGTACGAGCTAGGGATCCACTGGCGCGAGTTTCTTGCGACTTGCACTCGTGCGTGTTTTCTCGCAGAAGACGTTCCAGCAGTGGATCTGCTGCTGCGAGAAACTTCATGCGACGTCGGAGCGGCGTGCGACAACATTCGCAAAAATCGAAATAATTTGATTTTTGCAAATGCTCTGCGAGGAGACATGCACGAGTACAATTTGCAACAAACTCGCGGCAGTGGATCCCTAGCTATACATTAATGCCCTTTAAGGCAGCTATGCGGACTAGTACCAGTAGATGTCTCCCCTAATAGTGTAGCGAGGCCCTTTTCAGTCTAGTCAGCCGTATAGATGTTGTAGTGGAAATACAGGTTTCACCAATATACATTAGGCCCTTCTAAGCAGGGGCAATCAGCTAAGGATATGGAGGAGGTTTTCAATCCCCCTTCTCACCTTCCCAATTAATCCTCCCTCGTCATACTACCCACTGATACCCTGTAGCTGTGCAGAGTCCCTGTTATGAGAAGGGAGACAGGCAATCGTAGCTGGTTTCCCACTTCCCGCCAGCTGTGCCTGAGGATTGTGTTGGTAGATGAAAGGCTCCTGCCTATTCCAGTGGATGATTGATATATGTTTGAGATATTACTCCCCAGTGCAAAATACATGGCTCTCGCATTGGGCTTCTACCCCAGGAAAATAATGTAGGCTTATGGTGACAAATCTCTCTGTTGATGACAAATCTCTCCGTTAGGAAAGTAAATGCAGATCTGTCAGCAGATTTCGGTCACCCAATATAGCTTGCGATGTCATTTTAACATCCACTAAAAGAGCCTTGTCTATATTTGCTCACATGAAAAGATAACATTAGGATTTCAATGAAGTGTTGTATTTGAGAGAATAAGATATGTCAGAGTAGTATTTGAGAGCAAAGGATTTCAGAGTGATATGGCTACTTCAGTAGAGTATACCCTATCAGGTTATTATTGCCGAAGGTAAGCAGTTAATCTTTCTATTAGGCCCAGCCCTAGTTCTATTCGTCTCATGAAAGCCGCCTACAGTCATTCCCATATAATAATAGCTGGCCTCAACTCTTTGGGCCCCTCCCAAATCGACTACACACAGGCACCCGCAGCCCTACCTGGAGCACGCTTGCCGCCCTGTCATCCATCCCCATCTCCGGTAACCTGATTACCTCCCCCGGCAGGCTCACTTAAATGTATCACCCTTTATCATGTCTCTGACAGTAACCAAGGATACATAATGGTTGCCATGGTGACCCGCCACCAACAGAAATTGCAGGTGATATTGGGCCTTTTGAGGCAGGAGGAGTTGGTTTGCGATTGAGCAGGGTGTCATGTCGGTTTGACTGGACTTCTCGGTATGTCTTGCAGGATAAAGGTGGGTTACCATGGTTACACTATGTTACTCTGGTGACCTTAGCAACCGAGTAGGGTGAGAGAGTAACCACCAGCGCCTCTGGGGGCACATCAGGTCTCCTCAGCAATTCTAAGGTGCTGACACGAGGGATTGCTCGCTGTACAGGGGATTACAGTTTTGCTACCACTCAACTGTAAACACAATTCATGCACTATGTAGTAGCTCCTCAGATACTTTGCAAAAAAAGTACTGGTAGTTGGAGGAATTCCTCAGGGCTATATCAACGTTAAAGATGTGTCCCCTAATATAAGAGAGGAGCGCAATCGTAGCTGGTTTCCCACTTCCCGCCAGCTGTGCCTGAGGATTGTGTTGGTAGATGAAAGGCCCATGCTTATTCCAGTGGATGATTGATATATGTTTGAGATATTACTTCCTGGATTACTCCCCAGTGCAAAATACAAATATCTCACGTTGGCCTTTGAGAACTTTAAATACTTATTTTATATTTAGGTTCTAAGTAAGTGTGTATAAGACGCTTCCTATTGTACATCCCTTTACAACAAGAAAAAGCATTTCCATTAGACAGGATTAATTAAGTATTGATCGGCATAGGTATTGTGCCATACATCCACAGTGTTCTCTGATTAATTGCTGTCGGACAAAAATAGGTGAATGTATCCCTATCAACACGGATGAGATGATGTAGCTAAGAGATATTTAACTAATGCCTCTATTGTCTAGTACTAATCCATAGTTACTTCGTTGATGACAATTGAGTTAAAACATAATACCCAGGGCTCATAAATCCCATATGTGTGAATTATATGGGGAGCGGGGTGTCCCGCATGGTTTTGGATATTCCCTGTGGCGATTGAACAATACATTACTTGGCACAATTTGTGAGATGAATAAACCCTGCTACCCACGTACACTTAACGTATTAAATCAAAACGGTTTGACAATTATCTACTTGCAGTGGCCCTGAGGCGCTTGTCGTTATTCATGATTGGAGATTATTAAAACCTTACAGGTCCACTTAAAATCACAAATGGTAAAGAGCCTATAATTGCTGCCTCAACAGGACACAGTTATCATTTCCAGAAATGTGCGGTCTACATGGGGCAAAATAGGAGAGAGAAAAAGACTTATTGCCTCTCTGAAGTCTTTGGAGAGAGGATTGCAACTATACAAGTGTTTGTTTTGAAAGGGTTTTATTTCCAGAGCATATACTGTTATATGAATATTGGTTTGAATGGGTCTCAATCCAAGTGTTTACAGTGCTATGTGAATGTTAGTTTCAGTCCAAAATAGACATTGCTATACAAGTGGTGGTTGTGATGGGTTTCAGTTCTGAAATAGACGTTGCTATATGAGTGTTGGCTGTGATGGGTTTCTGTTTCTGATTCAGTTAGACAGTTTGCTATATGAGTGTTGGCTGTGATGGGTTTCTGTTTCAGTTAGACAGTTTGCTATATGAGTGTTGGCTGTGATGGGTTTCTGTTTCAGTTAGACAGTTTGCTATATGAGTGTTGGTTGTGATGGTGCCGGGTTTCAGTTGTGGAGTAGACAGTTTGCTATACGGATGTTGGTTATGATTGGTTTCAGTTGCAAGTATCGGTTGTGATGGGTTTCAGTTCTGGAATAGACATTGCTATACGAGTGTTGGATATGATGGGTTTCTATTCCGGGATAGACATTGCTAAACAAGTATTGGTTGTGATGGGTTTCAGTTCTGGAATAGACATTGTACTATATAAGTGTTGGTTGTAATGGGTTTCTGTTTTAGTTCCAGAATAGACAGTTTGCTATATGAGTATTGGTTTTGCTTGGATTCAGTTGCGGAATAGACATTGCTATATGAGTGTTGGTTGTGGTGGCGCCGGCTTTCAGTTGCGGAATATACATTGCTATATGAGTGTTGATGGTGATGGGTTTCAGCTCCAGAATAGACATTGCTATACAAGTGTTGGTTGTGATGGGTTTCAGTTCTGGAATAGACTTCTGTTTCAGAGAATACAGTGCTATGTGAGTGTTGGTTTGAATACGTTTCAGTCCCATAGTGGACAGAGCATATCTGTTTATTTCAATGGATTTTAGTTCCAGAGTAGGTCCTGATGTGCCATTCTGTGTTCTCTCATCTTACTTCCTTGGCCTGCAGGTGTGCATTTAGTAATACCTGGCCCTAATGCCCCTCACCACCAGTGGCGCTAGTGTCCCCTCAGCATTTTGTGAGCACCATTCTCCACCCACATTCTTACTACTGGAGAGCCTCACTGTATAGCCACAGTATAACCCAAACCTATAGCAGTGTGCTTGGAGAGTGTGAGTAGGGGATGTGCAGCTCAAAGTGACTGTGATGGGAGCTACTCGGGGAAGACTCAGTTCTTGATGTGAGCCACTCAGTCACCATCAAGGCCATAGTGGAGGCTGTGCGAGCAGTTGAGGATTGGCGAATGGTGCTGGATCGCAGACCGAGGGGAGGCCGATCAGCTCTCTGGTAATGCGAGTGGAGAGTGAAGGAAGGAAGTGCTCTTATAGCTTGATGGCGTGAGACTGCTGGCAAACTGGTCTCTCGTTACGAGAACTGAGAACAAAACGAGCTCTGCGTTTTATGGCAGCTGTAATTTACTTGAGTCTTTTACAGAAAACTACTCTTGCCATCTTAAAATGAAGGCGTTCGAATGAATTTCCAGACCATGTGCATGTTGAAATGCATGAATTAAACAAACCATTGGGCACCATGTCTGAACAGAAAATCCTTATGCTGACATGTTGCCAGTCATTTCCTCAGTCAATCCATTTGATTGAAACCCTTGTTGAAGCTATGGAAGCTGAAGAAGGCAGAATATACTGGGTACCGTCTACCCTAATCTCCCGCGTATAAGGCGCGCCTTATACGCCAAACAAAATGCTGCTGAGTCTTATACATGGGAGGGACATTGCCTTGAGTTTGAGGTGCGCCTTATAGGGGGGTATTTTTACTATAGAACAGTACTAAATTAGCAAAAATCTGCCCTTAGAGGTGCGCCTTATACGTGGACTTGCATTCTCTGAGTTGTGGGTGCGCCTTATACGCGAGCTGTGCCTTATACGCGGGAGATTACGGTAGTATCAATGTTAAACTTAGGAATTCAGAGAGTGTATCTCACCAATTCCAGTACAGTCAGAGGATGTATTTAGCATATAGAACCGTTTCTTCAAGCCATCAGTCAATTTTCATTTTTGGCAAATCAAGAAATATAAGGACTTCTAGGGATGAAGGGTCTCTTCAGCAAAAATAAAATAAAAAGACGAGTACATAATAGCAGATAGAAAGCCAGCCCCAGTAATCAGAGAAGGTTGTCCCTGTGTTGAATCCTGATAGACCCTCAATGCCCAGACAGTCCCATGGGCATTATGCCAATAAGCACCTTTTATCAATACAAAGGTCATAGGGGTGATTTGAAGGTCATTAAGGTCATGTTGTTAGGGTCATTGTGAGCCTTGTAGTCAGCAACAATGGAGGAGGTGACTGTGTTGGTAGACCAGGTACAGACACAGCACACATAGTGTAAAGGTCCTATTGTGTTACATTGGTCTAATACAAGGGGAAACTGGGTGTGGGGGTGTTTGGGAACGGGGGGGGGTTATGCAGCCTCGGCCAGCGGCTATTGATACTCAGTTTAATACTCTGTCGGGCTTGAGGGGCCGAGCCTGGGGGGTATGCGGCTATTACCAGCAGTATACTAGGGTGTCACTGGTAAATTCCTGTTAATCAATATTTTATCCTGGATATATATCATGTGTGTATGAAATTGGAAATTTTTAAAGGTCCTATTAAATAGAGTATGCATATAATCATCCTAGAAAATAGATACCATAAAACCTTACATCAAAATGAAAGAGTGCTAAAGCCCAGGATGATGAATGAACAACCTTCGTGTATATTCCTGTAAGTTTAAGCACAGCATTATTCAGAGTGATTTGAATGTAGTACTGTAGAGATGATGGAAAGCCTGTAAGATGATAGAATGGAGGGGGTGTGGGCATAATGAAATGATAATCTCCTAGGTAGAGACAATCTAATACCATCCATTGTAAACTTGTACCTTGTCACTGTGATCTTTAATGGATGTCCAGTCCTTGGCTGGTTATGTAATGATGTATCAACCTCTTAGCTCAGGAAAACATGAATAGATCACACAGTGTCCTCTGATGAAAACTGTATAGTGTATGAATCAGAAAACGCGTCATTGTGATTTAGATGAACAAAATAATGTGACAACTGGAAATGAGGTATACATATTTCAGCCATATTGAAACCAAATGCCCCCCTACTTGTAAACTACTTTTATGTTAAAAAGTGATGATGTTATATCGTTGGTAAAAAACACATGTCCATCTTTAGGATAATACATTGGTAGGCTTAAATGGAATATCCACACCATTGTTCCTAGGCTTGTCAAATTGGCCTACTACACACCATTGAAGACATGTAGAAGTATGTCCATTAAAGTTTCCCTTTTCTTTAGCTCGCCTTCCAAGCGTGACCTACCTGCTCACGACACTGTGAGCGTGCTATCGACCATCACGCCAATTTAAACTTACTCGCCCCTTTCTAAAGCATCTGCATTCAGTGGACAGAGTGTCTGATCGGACGCTGATTGATTTATTGATCTATGCTGACTATGTGAATGAGATGGGGGCTGTGTTGTGTATGCAAAATGCATTTACAGATCAAAGCAGCCTTTGTATGGGGCTGGAGTAGACAAGGAACAAAGACCAGTGCCTTGTAGACGGATATGTGTTATGATATTTGGACGCACTAAGTACATAGTTGTACAGGGTTGAGCAGGGAAACATATGGGAGGAGGTGCATGCTCTCTGAATAAGGAATAAATAAATATTTACTAGGATTGTCTGACCACAAAGATGTCAATATTCAATACTGGGTAAAAATTAATCACCATAACGTAATGGGCTGGGATAGGAATCAGAATCCATATCTAGACACTACAATAGATATCATGAATACAATATGCAAATATGATGCACAAATGTGATTAGTCACATGAGTTATGCAGAATACAGGTTATATGACCGCCTGTCCATCTAGTCGTATACTTTATGGCCAAATATTTTACAATGTGGAATGGTAGGGCAACATGGGCCAGTTCTCATCTGACATTTAGAAATATGGTTGTGTGTGATGTGTGAAAGATATCACAGATATTTCTTTTCTTGAATGTACAGGGATTTCTCCTGCTGTTTTAGAGCTTTTTGTATTGAATTATGTTAATTTCATTTAAAAATCGTCCAAGGAGTTATACCTTTGGCCTTAGCACGAGAAGAACTTGCCACTACAATTGAGATGAACTACTAAGAAAAGATTTTCACAGAAATTTATATTTGTATTTTCAGGTGTTAACGAGCGGATTGAATATGCCCCAGGCAGTCAGCAGATGGCCCTCGGACAGGCAGCGTCTTTGGAGACTTGCGACAATAAGTGTGTTGAGTCGCAAGTTTCAGCTCGAGTTCACCTCACCACCAAACATATTGGAAAGGGCTGCGACCGCGACACTTACTCCATCCAGAGCCAACGTAAACTCTGTGGTAAGTTTGCTTTGGCCTTTTTGGTAACTGAACAAGAACAATGGATAGGACACCATGAGATCTCATAATTACATAGTCATTTAGCACACTCATCCATTGGTCGTCGTGATGTATGACTGCAGTACTGTTGTACAACTTACAAGGTAATATTACGTCCATGTGTCATGCCGATCCTATTCCGAGGTAACAGGTTGTCCCATGGGCGCGGCCAATGCTGGAGCTTGTTACCAGCGATTTCTACTGATAAGACCTATCAGTTGGGTACTAGTTGGTCCCCGAAAGACCGCAGTGAATAGGTTGGGGTTCTCCTATTGGCTAATAATTAAACCTGCTAAGTCCGTACACCAGTGATGTGTATTAGCGGCGTTTGAAGGGTTTAACAAACAATCCTAGTATGTTCTTCCTTTTGAAATATATCAATGCCTCCGATCTTCAAAAAATATTTACCAATTCAAAACAGTGTGCTCTAAACAAAAAGTCTTTTGTGACTTAACCCAGAGCCCTCTCTTATGCTTTGAAAAGAAAACAACGCTCAACAAAACAACAACAACAACAACAAAACTACACACTCACAAAAACAACACAATAAACTGCCTCTAATACCATCAGTTAATGTATTGAGGCTTACCTTCACTACAGCCTCATCATTAACGGTGTGTATGAGAAAGATGGATATTTAAGTACCCTCATCGACAAAAGGGACCCTTGCCCAGAGATGATCCTTCCAAAGCATGCCTGAAGCTGTTTAATGATTGTTAAGGGAGGACTAAAATGAATTACTTGTCATTTTAGATCGCCTTCTTGCCATAGGGGGGCTTCCCGAGCCCACTTAAAAGGGTCTATTTCTCCTCTTTCCTCTCCCCTCGGATGTGTGTGGTGCACCTATGCACAGGCACTGACACATTCCTCTGTAAACTGTGTAATGTAGTTCTCGTCATGACTATGACCTTAGCTGTCGGAATGGCGTTAAACATCTATCACTCACTCACTCACTTGCCATAGAACATCTCATTTAATGCCCTGATTTACGAGGCATTTATCGGTGTGTTACATGAGCGCCTGAGTTTTTTACGGACAACTATTTATAAATTATGCAAAATATGACTAAATGATCATTTGTGCTGTTATTATTTTGAATACATCAGTGCAGAACAGACCTGTGTCAGACTCTGTAGCAAAGTTGACCTTCTATACAACCAAAGTTTACAAAAGTTGAAGGGAGGGGGGGGGGGGTGTTAAATAACCGCACACGTTAGCTGCTCACATTCAGACAGGTTTACAACGTGACCCTGTCTTTCTTCTTATATCTACTGAGCATAATAAAAATCAAGTACGCCTGTTGAGGATTCTATCAACAGAGGGAATATCGGATTAAATTGTCTTTTTTAGACAGAACAGAGGGAAGACTTGAATTGACCCTTTTTGGTTAGTTAAACATCAAAGAGGTGTGCCAGACGTGATCTGGCTGTGAGCAAGAGGGGCCGGCTGGAATTGCAGTAAAACCGTGCATATAAGCTCCAGTGTAAATTAGGTCTTTGGCTTTAACCACCCTCCTTAAGACATGGTCTGGCTTACTCGCGTTGTATTCAACAAAATACAGCACTATCACACCCCAAAAATGTCAAAATGTGAGGATGTTATTCCATCCATATAATCGCAGTGGCATCAATATGATGCGGCGTGTAATCGAGGTTTTACTATGTGGCCAGCTAGTGGGATGAATTATCAACCAACTGCGTAATCTGATAACTCTTACCAGTGCTAACAGCAATGTCTGTGCCCACCGGACATCCCACAAGCTCGGTATAGATAGAGACGGGACTTGTGGTTGATGGAATTTTTATCCAAACATATGCAGTATCCAACCCTCTATGTATTTGCAGGGGCGTAGGAAAAGGGGGGGCCCAGCCCTCCCCCCCCCCACAATCATAAAAGAAGGGGGGCATGAGTATGTCTGGGCCCCCCAAAAAAAGAATTTGCCAAGAACTCATAATAGATTGGATAAGCAGCTAAAACTTTGCATCTCAAATAAGATTAATATGGTAATGGGATAGGGAAAATGAGGGCCTGAGCCTCAAATCATATCTAAAATTCCCCAAAATTACTTTTCTGTAAAATTCTATCTATGTATGTATAGGCATCATTGCGTGTAAGCCGACAATTCAGGGTGGTTGTGGTGCCCCCCCCCCAATGAATATTTGCTTCCTACGCCTCTAAAATTTGATTATTGACTATACCACAGAGGGATCAAATTGAACACTGTTAGCACAAGTGAACTTATAATATTGTACAGTAAAAAGACTCCATATGGTTTATATCATGGTATAATAATTACCGGTATCACAAAAAAGCTTGACACACATAGGGGTGTGGCCTTATCCATGAATATAGTGGCATACCAGGCAATATCAACTCACGATGTCGACCTTTGTTATAGAATATAGTGATGTTAATAATGTTGCACCAATGTGAGGGGCCCGCCATGAATATGACCTTAGCTGTCGGCTTGGCGTTAAACAACCATTACTCACTCACTCCAATGTGAGGGGTCAGAATTCAGTGTTAGATATCCACCTACCCAGAGTGCTATACCCTGAGGGGGTTTCAGTGGCTGTGAAAAAATAAAGTTATGGGAGACCGGGTGGAATATTTTCCAATTCAGATACTCAAAATGCACGGGGAAAAAACAGGCAAAATTAAATTCCTCTCCCTTTAAAAACCGCGTGCATGTGGTTTGTTCCCTGGAAAGTGTAAGACTTTAAGATAAGGTGCTGTCAGATGGAAAGTGTAGAGTGAGGTACCTAGTGCGTGGGTTGCATTAATTTTCTGTAACAATATAAAGTTCATGGATACCAATGTATGTAAAGCGCCCCCCCCCCTTTTTTTTTGTGTGTTGGATGATGAGCATTGGATCTGGAGGCCATTTTCCATTGAATTTCATCCGGTGGAATTGTAATTACCAGGGTTGTAGGTTTTCAGAATTTTGTCTGATTTCAGAATTTCCTCGGTTTGACATACCTATAGATTTATCTGAACTTCCTATCTTTGAACAAAGTTTTGTAACATTCTATAAGGAATTAAGTCTTTTTATACGTGTGTCTTCAGAATTTTTCATACACTGACGTACATCCCTGAATTACCAGCATGGCCAATCATACCTAATGAATACATATAGCTAATGCGAGAACCTCTTTACACGTTGTGAATAATTGATAATTAATATTAGTACCAGTGTTAAATTTTGCCTTTGATTTGCCAATTTCGCCTGGCCTTGGTGTCAGATTATTTGTTTGCAATCACAACAAGTAGAAATAATTTGTGTAACCTAATAAACCATTTTAGCAATGACGAAGGTGCCGTACTTTGGTCATACATGTACTTCATTTTAGTGTCAATTAAGAATTTAAATGCCAGAATTTATATCAATCGGCAGGTTGTTGGGTCAAATAACACATAGGTATGCATATGTTGATATAAGCCCACATTCTATATCTGTATAATTGTATCAAATAGATGACAGGTAGGGTAAGTCGCCCCTGACTCGACCACTGGGCATGTTGGTACGTCATGTCGACCTCCCCTGACTAACATCTTTCAAATACCATAGAACTATCAAATGGCCATACCACATTAGCTAAAATGGGCAAACCTTGCCTATGCCCCAAGTATTACTCATAAACTGATAACCTGTTATTGGGTGTGGTCGACTTAATGTCTATCAACATGCCTAGTGGTCGAGTCAGGGGCGATCTACCCTAGTACAGGTGTGTCAGCATAGCAGGTGTTAAGAAGCCCCTAATTAAGGCGTTGGTACAGAGCTCCATTCCACCCATTATAACAGAAGAACGCATTGTCAGAATAGAGTCGTAATTGGCTCCTTGGTAAATGTAAAGTTCTATGTGAACTCTACGCCTTATGGAACATCTTATCACTTTATTACCTGCCAGTAATCCCGCTCACCCACGTTGTTTTTATGCCTTTTGTGGCAGGAAATCGGCCAAAGTGTTCATCAACACTTTGATGCACGTCATACTGCAGTACCTCGTGTTAAAGGATCACCCAGAGTTCATGCCACATAGTCACATATCTTGGGGATAGTTTCGGTCAATCTTAGTCAAAATGCCTATGATTTCACCCCGATTATAAGACGTACCCTCACTTTGGGGTGGTGTTTGCTGCAGTAGGCCTTTGATTTGTGTATAAAGTGTGGCTTATAGGCGAGGTACAACGGTAGTATGGATGTTGAGCAATCCATCATTTGCAGCATCTCAGGTATCACAGGGATG
The DNA here is from genome assembly GCA_949317995.1 of Acholoe squamosa. NCBI lineage: Eukaryota > Metazoa > Annelida > Polychaeta > Phyllodocida > Polynoidae > Acholoe > Acholoe squamosa. The sequence continues at coordinate 46,591,772 of OX439050.1, forward strand.
ACACATCTGTAAAATATGTGTATCCTGGAAGCTGATCATTCGCCAATAGAGATATAACCCAGCAGAAAAGGAAATTTGATCCTGATTATCGGTCAGTTTAAATTACGACTGAAAATAGGAGGAGAAGGGGGGTCCCTGAATAACAGATCCATGTCCTATCTCATACAGTCAGTCCCTGTTGTCTTATCGCTAAATTTTAGCGTCTCATTTTGAATAAGTTCATTATCTATGAGAAAAATTAACATAAGGCAAGAAGAATGGCAAAATCCTTGTTACGTTTCATGTGTTTTGTTGGAGATAACACTTAGGGATTCCTTATCTTATGTTATACCACAAACAAGTCTTTTTTTAGTTAAGTTTTATCATTGGCTCACTGGAAAGTTATAAGGATTAAAGTCTTTGGAGTTTTCCAGGATTTCAGGAATTACTAGTTCCGAAAACTTGTGCATGCCTCTTAAAAATACATCGTTATGGTCAACTATTTAAGATTTTGATGTGCTCGATAACTACAATTTCTGTATTAAATATGAATATATTTTCCAGGTGCATCAACAGACTCCATTGACCTGCTGCCTTCCCCTGCTCTATCCTCATGGACACGTAACCTGCCCACAGACGACGGTCAGGAACAGGACCAGATCTTTGCCTTTGACGGCCACACTAACGCCATAGAGGTGCCGACCTCCAAGTTCAACCACACCCTGACGGCCCACTTCACGGTGGCCACCTGGATGAAGCACGAACAGGACCTGGAGGACGATACCAAGAAGGGCAAGAAGCACCACATCCTCTGTAACTCGGACGGCGAGAGTAAGTCAGCTTCTATTCTTACCAATACACTGTAGTTGCTTGTTGATGCGCAAGGGTTTCAAATAAGCGCAGGTCTCATTTTTAGGGAAGGGGTGAATCCCTCTGAAACGCGAAATTCTTCTTTACGACCTGCACAGGTCCTTTATTCACAAAAGGTAATTTCAATTTATAACGCAGGTGCGCTTTAACAAGCAAGAACGATATTATATTTCTTTAAAGGCTGATAGTGGATTAATGCATCATACCCATCAGTCGTCATGATGCACTGACATTTAATGCATCACGGGCATCATGCAGATTCTCTGGAGTTGTGCACTCCCATAGGGTCGACATGATGCACCATTGAACAGGGATGTAAGTCTTCAGGTTTTATCAGGATTCCCTGATTTCTGAAATTTTTGACTGATATTTATTTTCCTTATACAAGTGGTAACGAGGGTTGTTTGGAAGAATAGAAAGCTTTTATATCAAGTAAATGTATGGCTTCCTGATTTTTGCCCATTCCTGACTTACATCCCTGATTGAAGCACTGGGGAGCAAACTCAGCAGCACCTCATTGGTAGTGCTTGGTAATACATGTACAAATAGTACATCATGAAGGCATATGGGCTTGGTGCGATAAAATAATGCATACAGGATTAAAAGTGGCTCCACAACCAAAGATGCTTTTTTTCTTGTTGTACAATCGAGAACACTTGATGGTCACTTGGTCTTCAATTCTCAAACTGATTTTAGAAGCTAACAGGTCGTTTCAGACCCAAAGTAATTTCAGACCCGGTCATTTCAGACCCAAGTCATTTCGGACCCATGTCCATTTCAGACCCATATGACATGGCTTACATCACAACCCCTCCCCCCTGGCCTACTCCAGCGGTGCCTGCAGCCCCTCTCTCACATTCCAAGTTTACACCAGGGGTGGAGGGAGCACAGATACTATTGTTAGACTTCTAGTTCTATGGTGTAGGGGCTGTATCCTTAGCCCTTCAATTGTTTCTATTTCTATTAGATCTTGGAGTTTGATTATTTGGTTCACTGTTCATCCCAAATCATATAATACCACTATCACTGCCGATCGGCGGCCAGTGGCCGCTCATTGCTGCATGTGGCGTGACATACAGTCATTGGCTGGTCACTGTATTGGCTGCAATGAAATGTGCAGTGAGGACACCCCTTCTGGATCCGCCCCTGACTTGTGTTTCATGGTGACTCTATTTGTGCATTGTGTAGGCTCTAATTGAGTCTATGGGTCTGAAATGACCGTGGGTCTGAAATGACTTGGGTCTGAAATGACTATGGGTCTGAAATGACTTTTGGTCTGAAATGTCTTGGTTTCATTTAGAAGATAGAACAATCAATATGGATGAGCTATTGGAGAGTTAGCAATGGCTCAACCCTTCACTGTGTTGAATAACCATTGAGATCCCTTAGATCCAATAGCCCGAAGACCGAGAGAAGGAGAGTCAGGAAGGTTTAAAGATAATGCATTTTGTTGTCATGAAGTACTACCGTAATCTCCCGCGTATAAGACGCGTCCTCTACGCCAAACAAAATGGTGGGGAGTCTTATAGGATGTATTGAAATTGGGGGTGCGTCTTATACGAGGGGTAATTTTACTATAGAAATGTATTGAATTTACAAATATCAGCATTAAAATGTGCGTCTTATACGCGAAAATGCATGTGCTGAGTTTGGGGTGCGTCCTATACGCGCAACGCGTCTTCTACGCGGGAGATTACGGTAGTAGAGTGTATTTGAGCTGTCAGTGATCAGTGTCTAAGTCTGCGGTAAATGACGGACTAAATGACGGTCAGCCGTCCCCATGACGACAGCAAATGACACAACAGATGGCGCTGCACCGCTAAATAATGATAAGCCGGAAAAGACTGTCAGAGGCAGAGCAAGAGACACCTGGAAAGAGGAAGCGCTGAGGGTAATGCCAAAGGGCAGCCCATAAAAGACTTTCACAAGACTTTTTGTGTGGACTTTCAAAGTGGAATTTTTCTGCTTCTTTGAACTTGTGTCTCACTTGAGTGAATATGGCTTCTTTTAACAAGGGCGTTTGTTTTATGTCGTTATTATGATCTTTTTTTGAACGACTACTTACTTGGATGTTTAAAATGAAGCCATTTAACTATTCAATTATTTTACAACAGTCCTGATTTTTTGTGGAGACGTAGACACATTGTGCCATGCCTTTTTTAAGTCCCCCGGCTCAGTAGTAAATTTTACATGTGTCAGACCTCTTTGTTGGAGGTCCAAAACGGTGTTTCTAGTTAGATGGTCTGAACATATAGGGCTGATAAGATGATCCACGCTTGGCAATAATTTGTATATCGCAGCGCCAACCTACTGACAACTAAAATTTTTTTTTTTAAGAAAATGTCCCAAAATGGCAAAGATGTCTTCCCTTTTGAAGATGAGCTAAGATTTGAAGGCTTGGCCCTGTTATGCTAGGTAGAGATAACTTTCCCTTTTCTAGCCCTACTTCCCAGACCATGAGTATTACAAATACGGCCAGTGAAGTATTGTACTGTGAGGGGACGGGTGTGGGGGTGACGTACTAAGGTAGAAGCAGACAAAAGCTTTTCTCCTTCATACGCCTTCGCCAGGCATCTTACATCAAAGACAAATAGACTTCACAGAAAGTGCACAGACAACAAAAGCAGCTTACTAAACAGGAAGGACTTGGTGCGATGCTGCTTGCCTTCCCGCTGTTATACCTGTACACCATACATCAGTAGGACTGCTGTGAAGACTGCAAGCTGGCCCCAACTCGACCACTAGTGCGAGTCGTTGCTGGCTTACAGGGATTCTTGGTAAGAGTTTTACCTGCTGGTTGCTGTAGTGCTTATTTGTAGGCAGGTACCTTGCGTAGTAATCTTCCCCAGAAAATGGGGAGCTTCATGCTTAAACACGAGAGAGGTATTCCCTAGAATGCAAAACGGATGAGATTGCTGAAGACTGATGATAATAACCAAACCTATACAGGCATATAGTTACAGCGTATCATAGCTAGCATCTATTCTATATCATTATCAACCATATAGTGCCTCAGCTTTAGAATGCCTTGGTTGTTTTAAAAGTAGCCAAGTGCCGGTTTAACGGTTTATATTCTGTCTATCAGCATTAACACGGTATGTTCTGACTGGAAGCACCTTAGGCAGCCCACGAGCGCTCACTACACACTATTCCTTCTCAGCTCCTTTACTGAATAGTTTCAAATTGTAATGTGTCTCAGACCGATATGGAACACTGCAGAAGGCTTCAGTGAAAGGACCGGATGCTGCAAACAATAGCCTTTGAATGAAAAGAGTTGTGTGCAGTTCAGGTAGTGGAATGAGTTGCTCACGGGTGTTTTATACAGACCCAATGAGCTGCTCGTGACGGGGTAGCGCTTTATAATAGCAACCCACATTAAGTGTGAACAATGGTGTATTGTTTGTAGACGGCAGTCAACCTGCAGCCTACAGGCTGCAAACAAAAACTACCGTATTGCCTCACATATGAGCCGCACCCTGTGTATAAGGCTCACTTTGGGCTAAGGGAGCTTTAATATGCAGCTGGGGCTTGATTTTTGGTCTCTTTTGTGCTGTTCTCTATTATACCTTAAATAAAGACACACCCTGAGATTTATAGACACATCATATGAGGCACATCTGATGCTAGTGCTTCCATGTTTATAAGGCGCACCATATACACACTAACACAGGGTATTACGGTACATCGTGGATGCACAAGTTAAGCTGCTCTACCCACTCATTTATCACATGAGCTGCTCACTCATTTACCTGTTTCCCTAACCTCACTTAGTCAGCCACCTATTCACTCACATATATCTGCTCCCACCCACTGCCCTTTTAAACTAGGCTAATTCTCTACTAATCAGCAATTCGCCCACCTTATCCCTTGTCAATTTATGAAGAGGAAGTGTGTCAAACTCTTTTATGATAGCTGCTAATTCATCTGGAGGTAAGGTTTGAGAAGGAATCGTGATGTCGCAAAGTTGCCATTCTTAGAAGTAATTTGCAATAATATGAAAGTTTCCATCTCAGAAGATCGAGTAAGAAAGGTACCAACGGTCATGAGTGTCAACCACAGCTGAGCGGCTGCCGTGTGAGACTGAGTACTTAAAGCACTCAGCAATGGACCTACTGTTACATACTTGTCTTACTTCAGTCTCCTCGACCGTCTTCTCAGCCATTCCCACCCTCCTTTTCCAGTCCTATCTCCCTCTTCCCCTTCCTCACTTATTCCCTCCGTCCTTTGTCCCTCCCAATATCACCCCCCCCCCCCCTTGTTTCCTCTCCACCCCCCATGCCGTTCATCCAGTGCCATCCCCATCTGCTATGATCCCCTCTCCCCTATCTATGTTTTTGTGTATTTTTCTCCGGCTGGTTATGAGTGTGTTGTTGGGCGGCGATGTTGCTGTGTCCCCTACGCCCAAAGCTACTGGCGACAACAGAAAGCGGGTTGGCTCCAGTGTGTAATTAGATCGTGTTGCCATAGCAACATCAGTGTCATTGTACAGTAGAGTGGCCGGGGGGAGTGCGTTTAGAGAAGTGGGATCCGGGCCCGATCTGGGAGGTGTGGACTTTTCTAGGGCGAGGTGAGAGGGGTGTAGCAGGGGTGGGTGTGATAAGGGTATAGCACATCCAGATTTATTATTCATAATGCTGTCTAGCGGGATCCATTCTGTGTGTCGCCTTTGCTTAATCTGGTATTTATGTCAGTATGGGTACCAGTTGCACCCATTTGTACAGTTGAATGTAGGAAATCATTTCATTGATAAAAGATGTCTCTGCTAGCTGCCTGTACCCCCAGTGTATACGGGGGTACATGCATCTGCAAATTGCCTGAGGAATATTTGCCATCTACATTGTACATAAAATTTTACATTTCAAAGATCCTAATTTTACATTTCAAAGATCCTAATTTTACATTTCAAAGACCCTAATAGATGGAGAGGAAGATGATAAGAGTTATTGAAGGGAAACGTGATGGCATCATATCTGATTTTATGTATCTACATAATGCAGTATGTGCAGAATTAGCTGATTCCATGTGATGAGGGCTGACAATAAACTGTGCTGCTGTGTGATTAACTCGAAAAGCGAGTTATAAGGAAACATCCTGGGGCCCTGCACTTTCAGTCATTTTGGTGGTGCGAATAAGTTTAAAAAAAGATGGAAATTTTATATATAAGAGGCAGAATTACTTAATGAATTTGTAGTGCCATTAAAGGAGGAGATGTAGGGGTCTTGCAGGAAAAGGTATTTCATTACCAAGTTTTGTAAATTGTCAATATTGTACAGACTCAGTTGGTTGGCAGCTATAAGACATTTTTTGCCTCCAACGGTGAAGGTATATGATGTTGATCCATGTATCAACTTTCCCGCCTTTTTTGGCAATGTGGTGCGAATAGCACAGTTTTGGCGGGAGATATGTGAATAGTGGCTTGGTGGTGCAAATAACCTGGGTGAGGGAGTGCTGATGCAACAGGATGAGTGCACACCTCATGGGAGCCAATCACAGGCTTTTCACTTTTCGAGTTATCAGCAATTTACATTGCTGCATTATATTTGTTCAGCTTGGTCAGGAGATGAAAGACGCAGTGCAGGTACTGCATAGACAGGTGACAAAAATGCTGACTTGTAAAAAAAAAGCTACATTCACAGCTTCTGCTGCTGGAAGGAGACCTAATGACTCTGAGGAAGTGGAGCTGTAGAAGAAATTACCGTAAAGTCCCTCCTATATGCCACACCTCAGTGTTGTAAAGGACTATTTTAAAGTCTCACCTGGGGCATGGAAATTGCTGGTTTAGTACATTGTACTTTTCAATATTATGAAAACCCTACGAACCACATCCCGCTGTTTGAGCCTATTCTATAAGCTACAGCTGACCCCTGAAATGGTATATAAGCGACGACTTTAAGGAGGGTATTTATGTTGTAGAATTAGCAAATGCCTTAGATTCAGCAAAAAAGGCACTGTTGTCAGGTTCTTTTAGGAACAAGACAATTCCCATTTTTCCCAATCCTTAGAGCAAGATGAAGTATAGGACTGACAAGGGTGGGCGGTATTGATCACCCTGCTTCAAAAATGCTTTTGTCTTTGCGATGCTATATATATACCAATAGGAGGCTAATAATAATCCACCTGGAAATAGGAGCGTACTGAATGTTTATGAGCATCGACTTGAGATATTATGATGTCATTGTAAGACATTGTGATGTTGGTACTCCTTCCTGGAATGCCTCCGCCCACTAGAGTACACAGTCAGGAAATGGGGTAATTCGGACTTAATGAAGGAACATGGAGGTGACATTTAGATCCCCTGAGACATGCAGGCCCAGGCTTAACAGTGAGACGGAAGGACGATTGGCCCAATTGCCCTACTTCTCCTCACTGGGGGAACTCTACTAGGAATATGGGTAAACAGGATGGGTGGATGACAGGGAGAGTTATTGGAGACTAGGATGGAGGGTTTAGGGGAGAAACAGTGTAAAGAAATAGGTTGAGTAGAGAGTTTGTGTGAGTGAATGAAGGTTACCGTATTTGGCCTAATGGAAGTACATGCTCTGATACGCATATATGCAGCCTCTTCTTTTCGCCAATTTTTAGACTAGAAAGTACAAACGAAAATATTTGTGAGTTTTTCGAAATTTTAGAAACTATGTTTAGACATAACCAAATGTGCGTTTATGAGGTTGAATACGGTAGTTGGGTTGATAGGGAAGGGAAAGGTGTAAGTGAGGGGATTTGTTACCACACAGGTCTCATCACACGGCTACCAAACGACAAATAGGGCCCAGATTGATGAGGAAATAACCCCAGCCCCACAAGCCCCCCTGCATCCCGCCTCATCCCTCCCTGACAGCGCCTGGTCCGAATAGACCAGTCTGATCTGCACTGGGATACACTGAAAAAATATGATTGTTGCAGTCATTTGGCTACAAGCATAAAATTAACAAGTTTAACTTGTAAAGATTGCCTTGTCAGTCCTCCTCCAGGGTCACCATTTTGACAGTTTCAGGCGGCGTCAACTCAAGGCTTGTCAGTTTAATAGAAGAACCATGGTATTTTAACTATTTTGTGTGGCTAGTAAGTCATCACTTCCCTTCAAATCTAAGCCAGGTACTTAAGTTTCCTACCTACTATAATATGAAGATCCCTATGTCAGGGGTTGGAATATGAAAATTGCCTGATTATAACCTATTTGTTTTATGCTGATCAGTTCGCAGAGCCTAGTCACCCTACATTTTTTGCTTGTACCCATACACACTCAGTACCAGCTCCAGTGGTCATGTGATCGGTCACGCTCAGTGGAAGGTGAGTGAGCTGCTCGTTTGCAGTTTTACCACTAGGGGGAGCTGCTCATCTGTGTAATACCTTTTACTGGACCATGATAACTGGCATTGGACACACGGTCCCACCTCACCAACTCACTGTCCCTTTACCGGGGTATTTCTGTCTGCCGATAGATCTTACTGTCATCTTTATGGCACTGGTAATGTCTGTAATTCCGACAAAGACAGTCAAATTGTCCGCTATTCCCTGTACAGTGATCCTCTTTAACTATGTGCCTAATGGCTACCTGACCCGGACCCGTCAATGCTGAGTTACATCTGAAGGCCTTCCTAGGGGGAAAAAAAGAGTTTCTTTTTTACTCTTTTACCCCATCTGAGGCCCCCAGGTAGATCTTGTACCGACCCGATACTCTAAGGCAGGATGACTGTCACTGCGCCCTGAGTTGAGGATATGATAGTCAGAATGTTTGAAATCACTCCATGGCTGTTAGGAAAGGATGGGGCAGTGTCAAATCTGGTGGACTATTAATTGACAATTACCATTATGTAACAGTAGTGGATAGAATGATAATGATATGTGACAACAAGACTATAATATATACATTTGATAACGGTCACTGGTAGACTAAGGAAAAATATGATATCATACAATGAAATGGTGTTCTGTCGGAGACCTACCCCTTTAAATCACATGTAGTAGGTAGTTGTTGTTAGAATTTTGAAACTAAGTTGTCTCCAGGAGTAAGTACTGACAACTATGTTAGTAGTCAAAAGAAAATGCTGAAAAAGAAAGATCGTGTGATTGTAAGGTTATAAGTTAGGGAGTGCTTTCCCTATTACTGCATAGTATAACCCCTAAAGGCCTCATGTTGTGCTGTGGTAGTGAGACAATACACGGAAACACTTATGTCAAGGATAAGAAATCTTATAAAACACCTGTTGCTCTATAGCATCAGTATACCTGAACTGCACGTGTGTGAAGGCTTAATTACCTGGCATAACAAGTATTGACGTCATCTCCCAAGTGCCCCATAGAGGAGGACCTGCTCCGTGTGTTATAACATGTGAGAATTAAATACGAATTATTACATACCATCCTTATCTATAGAAATACCTGTTAATAATCATTATGGAACAAATGTTGAAGGGCCTAGGACCATTGGCGTCATATGTCGATGTTTCCTTAGGTATTGGTGCGCTGATTAATTTCTGCAGAAAGAATAATTCTTGAAAATATCCATGACGTCAATGCATGATACAGGGTTTCCAGGTAAGTGGTTAATTACATTGTTGTCACCTCAAATCACTTTTAAATGACCCACAGGGAAAAGGGTTGTATTAACCCTGAAACCAAACACCCACATGAGCCACTCACCCAGAATAGGCTCTACATCCTGTAACTAAGTGATGAGAAAATATGTCAATTACCAACCTGAAGTTGAGGGGGTGGGTAAATTCAGGTAAAACTGTTCTTGTGAGTATGAGCAAGACCCAGGACCAAACAAACAGTATAACCCTTATTCCTAGTATTTGCTGCCTATTTTAACTGCTGAAAAGAGCCATAACACTGCCCAAGTTTGTCTCTTGTTTCCGATGGGAGATTTCACATTTCTGGCATCAATCAATCGGCTCAGGTGTGAATAAATACTTATGTGAAGCCCTGTCGCTTAGTGATGGCGAATATTCCACCTGTGGTCATCAATATTCATGCACCGTGCGAAAACCATGCCTGCTGTCTGTAGCCCGCGACAGGATGGATTAATAATAGAAGCCAACATTATTCACGGTGTCCCCAGGCATGGACCTGGGTCGGTGAATATTTTAGGCTTGGATTTCACACCCCACAGTTATTCTTGTTACATTATGGACGCCTAGGAACCATCGATCGGCTTATATATGATGATAGGTGCATTTATGAAACCCCACAGTGCAGCACATGCAAGGACTCATTGTAAGAGGGATAACTGTTTGATGATGTTGAATTGGGTGTTAGTTGGACATTAGGCATATTGGCTTCGGTGGGTATTGGGAGCCCAGTTCTCAGGCACTAGACTGAGGCACTGGTCATAATTTATTACATCACACATTTCATATTCTCAACATTAGGCCTATATGGAATACCCATGTCTACAGATTGAACTAGAGGGAACCTCCAGCAGCTGAAGTAGATACATATATTTGTGAATGACTTAGGCCATTTGAAACGGAACAAACATTTTGCTTGCCATAGCTCATAAATGCGATTGAATAACACCGAGTCCATTTGAGTTCTATTGCATCAACGCAAGCCCTCGCTCTCTGACTTTGTACAGGAAAACACAAAACCTTGTGATACAAAACTCTACAAAAGTAGATAGTGATCGGTCTAATGACCTCTGAAAAAATCTGGGATTTCATCCGCTCCATCCTCAAATGGTGTGAGTGAAATTGAATACCCAGCTATGGACCCGATCGGCTGTTTCTGACGCCCAAAACATTCAGAACATGAACGCCTTGGGTCAATATCGAATGAACCAGTGAAGAGAGACCATTCAATGCTGCAGTTCTACTACGGGTTCTAGTACCACAAAGACAGCATGAGACACCAAAGCATTTCCTTTGAAATGTATACGAAAGGGTCTAAAGGTTGTCGTTGCTAAGTCGGTTCATTAAGATGACGTGAAGTCTTGCCTTTAAAGCGTTAGGAAGTAAATGGCCTCCTTCATGTTTTAGAGAGGCTTCCTGGTGCGTTGTTCCTAATAATGCCTTTCTGGTTTCCAGAAAATGGGGAACACTCAGCAAATAGACCACTTGCTGGGAAGTAGTGGGCGTCTCATTGCGTTAAAAGGTAGTGCCACCTTTTACTTTTCTCAAAGATACTTTCCGTGAAAGAGGAACATAGATCTAGCTCCTAACATACATCCTGAAATTAATCAAAATCTAAAAAACGAGATTGATATGGGACGAAGATATGAAGGGAGTATCATTCTAACAGGACCGACAAGTCAAAATTCTGTGAGCGTCCCAAAGTGGGTCAGGGTGACATTTCCTATACTACTTACATCGAAATACACCTTTCAGTTCTTTGTATGCCTTAAACATACAAGCAGTCTGTGCCCGCTTGTAGTTCTTGTGCCCAGTTTTGACTACTAGGATTTTACATCCACAGGTTTAAACAACTTGCTAGTTATCACAATAAAACACCTCAAAGGACTTTGGTCACATTTCCATTAATCCAGCTGCCTGAAACAGCACGACTTCCGGGGCTCGCTGATATTAAAATAGTGCTGAATAATCAAGTCGGTTGCCATGGCAATGTGGACTGGCCTTTATGCATTTTTCACCAGTTGTGACCCTGAAGCATTACTGGAGGTTTATGTAGCTACCACTCACTACTGCCACTGCTGCAACATAGGGCAGGTAAATCATCAACAGGTGTGGTGTATGGATGTGTGTGCTAAAACCTCCACCCCCTCTGTTCTCACTTAAAGACCAGTCCTATCCCTATTGATCAGTGTAGGCGATAGAGCCTAGTGTGGACTGAGATCGATTTTAAGGCCAGAGTGCTTTCTTAGTGGCTCCATAGGTTTGCTCATAATTACTGCCCTCAGCGTGAAATGTGCAACTGATCAACTCCGAGGCCGGCACCGATTGACTCAATCATATCCGATCACACGGTCATCACCTCCCATTACCACTACTCCCACCCAACTTCACTGGTCTCTATGATACCAGCCTCAGTCATACATTCACTGTAAACACTACCTATGGAGTCTTGGGCATGTGCCGGTCGGCTGCGAGTTCTCATGATCCGGGATCATTTGTGGGTCCGGCTTGATACGAGAGGCATGTCAAACTTCCATTGAGTTGGTCTCTGCTTACAATGAGTCCGGGATCAACGGGCAGTCTGTAATGACACAGGGGCAGGCGCGCAGTGATATGGAGCCACGCACATCGATTCACCAACTCGCTCAATCATAGCAAACCTGTCCCCTGTGACATAGCGCTTCCAGCAGTGAGGACATGAAAACATGTGTAACGACAGTGTAATATAATTTATGGCAGAAGGAGTCTAATAATGCTAAGGCCATAAACCTGGCAGCAGAATGACTCCATTAAGCTAATAGATGATGGCTGTCGGGGCCCTAGGGCTGTATATGCTGTATATACCTGAGCCGCGAAGCGGCGAGGGTATATACAGCATATACAGCCCGTGGGCCCCGACAGCCATCAACTAATAGGTTTATACCACGATTTCCTCCATTTTGTATTAATTTCTTACCTGAAATCCAAAGAATATAGCCAGGCGAAGACATTTTGTAAGTGCAAGCGACACTCACTTTTCGTATGGAATCCAACCATGACACGTCTTCAAATTAATACATACATATCCTTAGACATTCTAGATGAGTACTCCATGCTTGATATGTCTGATATATTCGAAATAAATAAGAATCCATTGATTTTCCAACACGGTCCGAAATTTTCAGCGTCTTCCTCGTACGGCGAGCGGATGACCTATATCTACATCCGGGCCACTGACACACTTTCGCCGAACAAGGAGGCGGGTGGGAATGGCCGGACCGCGACTCGCTTACCATGGGAAAATCAATGGATTCTTATTTATATCGAAGAAAATGGAGAAAATTAGCACGCATTCCTCGTCTATGGATCGAATACTTCTTGGGATTTTAATATTATAACATGTCATGGTTGGATTCCATACGAAAAGTGAGTGTGAACATTCGGTACCTCTCCGGTCAAGGTCTTATTTATATTCGCATTTGATTTCATCACCGTTCAGTGTGGCGCAATGGCTAAGGCCTTCGCCTACCACCACTGCGGGCGGGGTTCAATCCTGATACGAGTTTGGACGATTTTTCACATTGAAACAATGGCGAGGCTAAATTTCTATGTCCGCCAGAGTCTCCAAAAATATTCTAAGTCCAACTTGACCCCGAAAAAGTATATACCAAAAATTTCAAAAATGCACAAGGGTGGTATATGCAGAATATACCACGTATATATCGCATATAAAACCACCGGAAGTGCCAGAATAGTGGTATAAAATGGGTTAAGTAGACTATAGAACATATTGATGCTGAATACCTCATTAAATACCTGATTAAATCGATGATTTATTGACGATTCTGTCATCCCTCAAGAGCTAGGCAAGCCTACCATAGGAAATACATGTACATGTTGGTCCCATATTGTGATGAAAAATTACTTAAGGGATTAGATCCTTCGATATTTCCCTAGTGATGGGTTGTACCATTGTTAAACCTAAAGGTCTGGGTTGGCATGATTCCCTAGCACAGTGCTGATGAGAAGACGTAGCTTAGTGACGGGATGACTTGCCTGCAGAGCATACACTTAGGCCCTAGCTGATGACTGTTGCTTTCTGGCAACATGCTGTCCTTTAAAGATCCAATGTGTTGCTCAGTCCCTTTGGAATAGATGGTTCAGCTCTCTACATGAAAAAATACTACCAACAGTGGCCCTTCTTTTGTAAAACATAATCACTCATTATTGTCTTGGACTGCCACGAAATCTATGAAACACGAACACGAAATGAGGCAACTTTATTTGAACCTTAAACACGCCCTTCCTTATACAGACTTCATTGATGGACAAGTATAAGACACAAACATGTTATTGCAGACTTGGTCTTATTCCACTGCTTCTGTTGATGACCCACACTCAGCTCACACCAATCGACCTCTACAGCTGTACTCAGATAGACTTCCTATGAGATAAGTCTCCAGTCGCACCCCTTGTGTATAGGGTTAGTGGTGCCTGTACAGCAAGTATCTGTGATTGTGCTAGGAGACAGACAGGGGGCAGGAGTGTGTGTGATCTTGTACCGCATCTCTAAGGGAAAGGTAGCTATGCTGGGCCAGGTGTATGGGAAATGTATGCAATGGGAAACTGAGAAAAATGGTCAGATATATAACAAATAAACCATTCCCTAGAGTCTAGGGGCCCTACGGCCATTCAAGAACAGGGAAGGAAATCTTCAGGGTTTCCCTGATTTCAGGGATTTTCAAGTTCCAAAGTCGTTTACATGTCTGTATAAAACCTATATTTCAGGGGCTCTAATCGAGTATTTCAGGATTTTTTTTTTTGTGCTCAATGACTTCCATCTCTGCAAGATGTCTTTCGGATATGATCTTTTTATGAGAATTGTTTAGACGAGCTGTAAAATGTACAATAATAGATAAGAACTTTTCAGCTATAGCTTTAAAGTCCAAGCCATGCAAGAACTACCGGTAGTCAGCATTGCTTCAGACACTAAAGCAAACGAAGTAAACAAGCGTTTGGCTGCTTTTAAATGAAGTATAGGCCATAGCAGCAAGAATTCTAGGTTTGTCTTGATATGGCAGGCATAATGTGCCCTGTTGCAAACGTGATCAACATTTTCTCACATGAAATGAAATAAGGCCACCTCGTATGAGCACATAAGTGTTTGGTTTAAACAACTTGGACCACTATGTCGTGTTGGCTATATTCAACAGCCTCACTCTGCCAGGCTCACTTTGCTCCTCAGTCAGGCGGTCGCCTGCTGTCTGCCCAAGCCCGACTCACATTGCTATTTGTTACCCTGATCAATAACAGGCTATCATGCAGCCTCCTGTGCCAGGCCCAGCCATTTTCTGTGGGGTAGTACCTTTAGGGTTGTAGGCTGGGAGGTAGGATCGATTTTGATTTCGCTCCTGCTCGAGCGGGCAGCGTGTGTTTTGTACAGGGCCTGATGGGGAGGTCATTGAGGGGTCCTGTTGGTGTGATTAAATAAGGCATCCACACCGGGACGGGTGATTAGACATGGGTGGGGTGAATTAGTGATAACGGTCTGCAAGATGCAGTGGTTGAGGAACAAAATCTCAGGACTCTGCGTTGGATGGAAATGAGTGTAGGCCATACGGATACACAGCATTTAAGGGACAAACTGAATCATAAATTACCCTTGGTGTAGAGGGGTTAGATGAGACAAGGTAAGGTAGGTAATGAGGGCGAGAAGAGTACCGGTAGTAGCGGTAGGTGATGAGTGATAAAATGCCACTGACAGAGCAGTCAAAGGGACAGCTAGGTCTAGTTACGGATGATGAAAAGAAGCTTGTCATCCAAAGTAAAGGAATAATATACAGTATGAAGAAGAGAATGCAATCATAAAATCATATGATGATCTGCTATGTATCTGTAAAAGGCAGACAGTGCAGTGAAATAGGCACAAGTAATGGCTTGTACCGTTGTAGGCCTACTTGCCTTGTGTGGTTGTGGAGTGTGTTTTGAGGCGGGGGACTCCAGTATAGCTATGTTCTCCAGGAGAAATCCCACTTGTGCATCCATGGATTTAGCAGCAACACACGAATGTTACCAGACATTAGTACGTCTGCCTAAAACTTGGAATGGGTGACGTACGTCGTGCTTGCTAAACCTCCCTAATGTTCCTGCACTCCGCCACCACCTTGACGTGTAAACAAGGTTTCAGACTGGAGTGATGTCGTTTGCATCTTCTCCTCAGACCGCTGTTTTCAATAATTAATTATAATACCCTGTAAAGGCGTTCAAAGTATTGCAGGCCTTGCACTCTTCAGCTAGTCTTCAATGATCGAGCAGATGAAATTTACAATAATTTTGGTGTTTAATAGTTTGACTTTTCAGTTCTGTGATGAAGTCCGAAGTGATGAAGGTTAGATCATGAGTACCAGTACAGAGAGTTATCACTGTGCTGCTGTACGGTCTGTTATCGTGTTGGGGGAGTCTTGTCAGCTTAGGTCAGTATTGCTTCTGGTCTGTGAGACGTCTAGAGAGACGCGGCTGTCCGATAACAGCACATCTCCATATACCCAAGGGAGTCTGCCATGTGGGGGCGTTGTCCTCTCCAGAAGTCTACCCTAAGTGACATATTTTAATGTCCAACAGAACACACCGCCACCCCTTTGATATATAAGGGGTCTACACCCATACCCAGAGGGTCCACCATTTTGAATTTATATTGCTGGGTTTGCCAAAAGTTGCAAAATATACTGATAAGACCTGTCATTATGGGTACCTTGTCATTGGATAATGCACCACATGGACAAGCTGGTCCACATCTTATCAGCACTTATCAGTGCACGTCACCAGAACCAGTACCAGCCCCGCTTCGAGCCCCAATTCGAGCCTCAAAAGAAGAGTCTAGCGAGTCTTAATTAGAACAGGGTCGGATCCAGGATTTTAAAAAGGGGGGGGGGGCGCCCCTCATTTAGCCCCTAATTTTGGCTCAATTCTAGGGTAAAAAGAACTAGGTAAACTCTTAAGTACAGGGGAAAAAGGGGAAAGAAAATTTATGTCATTTACTCAAAGACTAATGTAGAAGAGAAGGGAATATGAGTGGTATGTGTCAGGTGACAGCCGGGGTGACGGCAGGTTATTGGTTTGGCGTGTACAAACGTATGTCTACACGTATACAAAAACACACAGACAAAAGCTGAAGCAGACAGGTCCTATCTGGCTCTATGAGACCAGTTCTAATTTCCGCCCTGGACCATGGGCGGAGAGGATAGGGGCAAGGAAATGGCATACTACTGTCTGAATACTTCTGTGGGTGTGTGAGAGGTAGTGTCTGCCCAGAAGCCATCGGAGTGATGGTTTGGGAACTGCGCAGCAGACGCAGCAATGACAGCTACCGTCAAACTCGCAGCACCCGTATCTAAGCCACACCCTGACTTCGGGAGAAGGGTGTAAGAGTCACTGTAAAAGGGCTTGAGTATTGGTGGGTAGAACTCTTATCAAGAAAAAACGTGCCTCTCAGTTTCCCCTTGAGTTTAGGAATGCCCTTTAACCCGCAGTAGGCCACTGAAATTGTCTACTTAGATATATGTATATAGGGTTTTCAGTATTCTTAGCATACATAAAAAGAAGAAGCATGCCATGCTGAAAAGAACTGGAAATAAGTTGTGTTTATTTCTAAATACTCCCATTAAAACCAAGAATGGGTACAAATATTAAACTCATAGCAGAATCCATATTGCCTGCACCAGCTATTCTAATGGGCTTTGAGTGGAAGTGATAAACTCTACTGAGAGAGGGTATTAAGAACATTAATAGTCGCAGATAATATGCTACAGGGAGAGTGTTCCAAAGCTCTAAGTTATGGGCTGTGCAGTGGGCAGTTAATAGGATGCGGCGACCCTGATGGGGACCAGTTAATGGGAAACGCCGAGCGAGTAGGGAGCAGTTCCGGCTAACTGACCTTTCCCTTTACCATAGCAGGCTTGCCACTGCACGCACCAACGGAACCACTGATGCTGCTACCTGCATGTGGGAGACCCAAGCTAAAAGGGAAATACAGAATAACCCCTGGTGGTTGATGGGAAAACTAGGCATCCTATTGTGTTTTATACTGTATGTGGCATGCGACAAATGAAACCCATAGCGCAGCTAGCACAGTCCAATTTCTCATGAGCTCTATCATTGAGTTTGAAAACTTATGACGAAGGAGAGGCAGTTGCTGTTGATCATTCTCAGTGGCTCATTACTCTTAAGTCTGGTCATTTCAAAGTCCCACACTTATTAAGCAAGCAAAAATTGAGGCTGGCAACACCTAATTAGCTAGTCCTGTGTACATATATACCATTGTGTGCTACATCAGTTGGCTACATATAGGAACGTTATAATGAGCACCTGACCCATGGATATCGCTGGGAACTGCCTTCCAATGACGTAAACTCTTCATGACTACATGCAAGCAGAGGCCCAGGACTGGGAGAGGATGTGTGGCGCCCCCTACAAAGCTTTTATGTATCAGCCTTGAGAAAGGCAAGGAGGAGTGCTGGTCACGTGATAGGGAAGTAAATGGATGGCTCTAGCCCTAGGCCCAGGGTGGTGCGTATTGGTGGGAAGGGACAGGCGGGTGCTCGTTGGGGTTATAAATGGCTGTCCTCAGCAGGCGATAGAGAAATTATGAGCACAGTGTTGGCTATGGCCAGGTTTATAATTCATAAGGGAATAGAAAAGACATTAGGGCGTGCGCGAATAGGCTGTGAGTGTTAATATCTCACGTAGTGCATTAGCGGGTACCATAACTTACCGCATCCTGTGTAGAGGCATTGTCATGGGTGAAGTTAACTGCAAAGCCTGTTTATTTAAGTAGTGTAAGGAGTATAGTGTCTGTGATGTAAAGCCAACCCAGGTGCTGAGAGGCCTCTACACAAGAGTAGCATAAATCTGAAATTGCTGTTTCTCGATCACTTATTGGTGAACTAAAGGAGGCCTCAAATGCTCTTCGCGTTTTGCCGTTCCTCTTTTCTTTGAAATGGAGAAGATGTAATCACCCCAACAATTATTCCTTCAACCAATGGCGGATTAAGATTTTATTTCCTTATCAAAGACCTCAAAATTTGCCATAAATAAAGGGGTGTGCCCCTCCTGTTGGGCCGCGCCCCCTCCTTTTCCAAATCCGCGATCCGCCACTGCAATATAATCCGTGAATATTATCTGGACGATTAACTGGGTTCAGCAGTTTGTGTCGGACATAGATGTAGCGTATATACATGCAATGGTGTATGGTTGAAGCAGCACCTGCCAATATTTGAGCAGCCTGGGCATCAATTACAAAGCCTTGTCATGTTGTCACTCACTAGGAATAGAAGTAGTGGAACTGAAGGTGGCATCAGGAGAACATCAAAAGATCACTCGCACAGCGGAAACACTGACACCAAGCTACCACTCGTACCTTTTACATTGGACACAGATCTGCTAAAACCAGCACACCTGTGTATGACCTGTTATCACTGAGTGTCACCCCCTCTAGTGAGAGTGTGCAGAACCAGTAGTGTCTGCTGGGCTTTCTCTGTGATCTCCAGTCAGTGGATGAATAGTGTGTTATCCTCAGCAGACAGGCACCAGGGACTACTGTTAGATATTACCATCTTGTAAGGACTAACTAGGTACTTTGTTGACCAGAGGAGTGACAAGGACGGTAACTTCTCGTCAATGACTACCTCTGCCATGACACCAACAGTTTTAGATCGCCAAAGGCCGAATGCATGGAAATATAAGTAATTTATGCGTTTTGAAACTCCTAAAGACTGAAATTCTTAGCAATTTAGCACATGACTAAATACTTCCTAATTAAAAGTTTTTGAAATTGAACTTATTTAGTTAAAAAAGAGTGTTTAGAAAAGTGTGACAATATAGTAAATAACTTCTAAATACAGGTGTTTAAACACTAAACACTGTTTTTACAACAGGTGACTCCAGATGCAGGTTATAAAGTACACACGCAGTCACCTTCAGTGCTGTCTGATATGATAAAAAAAAAAGCCCTGAGCACTTAAGTCTGATGCATGTTGCACTGGTATACATAGCACTTCGTACATGTGAGGATATTCAGTACTGGATAAAATCACCTTATTTAAGCATAATATGGTTGCAGAATTTAGTAGTGCTTGATAGCAGATAAAGAAGGTAATTATGAAAAGTGGATTTGGGATTACAGCACTACTCTTTCCGTCATTTGGATATAAAGCTCCCTCTGAAAGTATAAAAAAATTACCATGCCACATATATACTACTCCCCACCTGACTGACATCAATGCATACCTCATATGGCACTAGTACAGAGTAATTAGCGCGGCGACTAGTGAGTACTACTCATGAGATGAGTAGACTAGTGTATGGTTCACAGTCGCCACGGTGTAAGGGATAGGGAGGCCTTGCAATCTATTTTTGTTTGTGGCTCCTCTGCTATGGACTATTCCTGCTCACTATTCTAATGTAATAACAACAGTGTGTGTACTTAAATATCAGTGAAGGAATTTTCAGAATATATCTCATACTTTGATTTTATTCGCAGATAAGACATTTCATCATTTGGAGCCCTATGGCAGATTAGCATTAGAGCATTTTAAGATTCAGAAATGCATCCCTGTAGCCTTTGTTTTAGAATTGTTCATTTTGAAACTACTATATATATGTAGTACAGGTTTTATCTCAGTGGGTTATGGTACAATTGGATCATATTTTCTGTATTTGAACAAAGTATTCACTGTCAAAGATCTCCATGGAGAAATCAGTGCTAAAGTGTGTGTTGCCATATGTGCATTTTTGTAAATCAGAGGAGGTTGAAGTGTAAGGCCACCTTGTGGAACTGCTACATTCTTTTCTGTGTAAAATTTTTAGTTTACATTGAAATAATGCTATCTCAGAATATGTATCTACTATTGGTGATGAAAGATTAATTTGATTACTTCTTTCATTATATAAACAATTTGTGGAACACTGAAAACATGTATGTACACCGAGGTACTTACACTGTGCTCCCCCTCTACAGAGAGGTGGAGTGATCTGGCCGGTTTGCTGACCACTGGCTCGTGACGAGGTACAGACTATTACAAGTGATTGGCAGTTGGGTGTGTGTGGGGGGGGGGGCGGGCAGGCAGAGCAGGCTCCTGGCAATCTGAGACAGTGTACACTCATAATGACACACCTGTTGACTATGGCATTGAACATTGAATAAGACAGGTCCCTGTGGCAGCTGAGTGAGGTGCATGCAGAATGGACAGTCTACAGACTATTAGTACTTAGCTGCAGTGGGTAGTTCAGGTTGAATTTGTGCTATATACTACCAAAAGCCCAGATGATAGTATGCCCTATCTGTCTCACCAACTGAAACTAGACACAAGATTACAAGTTGCCGCGCCATGTCTCACAGGACTATTGTATTAAAATCTACAACACTATGGTTTTATCTTATATCTCAGCCACCTGTGGGGATTTGTTTGCTACGAGTGGAATATATCTTCACATTTCCTTGCATGTTGCATGAGATAACTGAATCAAGTGCCTTTGTGACATGCATACTTAAAGGATATACCCTGTGGTGTGTATTCACCCTTGTTGCTATGGGAGAGACTGTACTGCAGCATTCGTTTATACCTCTCCCCACCCACTCACCATTCATGATGGCAGCTTCCTGTCCCACCCACTCACCATTCATGATGGCAGCTACCTCCCCACCCACTCACCATTCATGATGGCAGCTCCCTGTCCCACCCACTCACCACTCACCAATCATGATGGCAGCTAACCCTCACCCACTCACCAATCAAGATGGCAGCTACCTCTCGCACCCACTCACCATTTATATTGGCAGCTACCTCCCACCCACTCACCATTCATGATGGCAGCTACCTCTCCCAGCCACTCATAGTTTATATTGCAGCTACCTCCCCACCCACTCACCATTCATAATGGCAGCTACCTCTGCCATCCACTCACCATTCATGATGGAACTACCTCTCTTTCCATCCGCTATTTACGATGGCAGCTACCTCTCCACACCCACTCGCCATTCATGATGGCATCTTAGACTCCCAACCACTCACCATTCATGATGGCAGCTACCTCTCCCAACCCCTGACCAATCACGATGGCAGCTACCTTTCCCAACCACTGACCAATCATAATGGCAGCTACCTTTCCCAACCACTGACCATTCATGATGGTAGCTACCTCTCCCCACCCACTTACCAATCATAATTGTAGCTACCTCTCCCCACCCCACTCACCAATCATGATGGTAGGGACCTCCCCAACCCACTCATTCATATTGGCAGCTAACTCTCCCACCACTCACCAATCATGATGGCAGCTACCTCTCCCACCACTCACCAATCATGATGGCAGCTACCTCTATCACCACTCACCAATCATGATGGCAGCTACCTCTCCCACCACTCACCAATCATGATGGCAGCTAACTCTCCCACCACTCACCAATAATGATGGCAGCTACCGTTCCACATCCCCTAACCATTCATGATGGCAGCTACCTCTCCGAACTCATCCATCGTTCAAGACGGCAGCACCTGTCAATCTGGAGAGTTCACACAGGACATCTCAGAATCCTACAGACACTCAGCAGCCAGCACTCTCAGAAGGACACTTTTAAACTGTTCTTTTGTTGTCCAGTCTCCGTGCCCAGCAGGTGCAGTGCAAACCAGGGAGGCAGTGAGATGGTACATAAAGAGCGTGCTCAGAACCTGCGGGAGTTAGCATTGAAGGCCGGGGGGCTGCGACAGGGTCGGCTATTGATTGGCATTAGCATAATGGTCTCAGGCCTCCCCCCCCCCCTCCACATCAACAGCTCAATCTGCTCCCCACCGGCCGTCCACTATTGGTTAACTCACTACTGTGTGCTTTGGGCAGATTGTTAGCGGTGTTAATGTCCCTGATGTCTAATACTCATTGTAATTTGAGGCAAAGTTTGGGTCTTATTTATTATGTGAAAAACGGTATGCTGAATGCAATTCCTATAACCATTACAGCAATGTGAAATAATTTAATGCTTTCACGTGACATTGTGTGTATTTAGCCAGACTTAAAGCTGCATACAGTGCATCCTGTGTGAAAAACTCTTCAGGGTTCAGTCACCTGTATTGTTGTTGTCCAATAGCGTTACTGGAATTACCCTGTGGATCCCTTAAATATAGAAGCAATAAGGGGTAACTAGTGGACAGCTATATATAGCAGCAGCCTGAAACCATAGGCAGACCGAGCTGCTCCATACGTGAAGGGGTAGGGGAGAAGGTAGAGACGGGCATCAGAGCAGCTCAGAACCTTCCATTCATACAAACTCAAAAGGAACCACCCCATAGAGCAGACATGTCTACGTGCTCCTTTATTGACATATTTCCCCGCCGGTTATGAACTGTCTGAGGTCCTCTTCTCCTTTTCCCATTTAAAGGGCAGTAAGAAGGAGGGCAATATTGGTGGTGGTAGAAAAAGGCAATAACTGCCTCTGTATGCCACTTTGGTAGAAACCTATAATATATGCCATCATCATCAGAAGTCATATGTAAGGGCCTGATCTCAGATGTGGCTATCCAATAAAGGCTATTTTGTTCTGTACACAACTTCCTCTGTCGCCGACTTTCGGTGTTGACTATTGAAGGTTTATGAGTAAACTATCAAGACTAACTACAATGAAGCTGACTGCATACTGCAAGGTTTTGCTTTGAATAGATTGAATGGTTTGGGGGAATAGAGATGCCACTTTTTCTGCTCTAGTGGGAATTCCTAATGCTTGAATTGGATGGCCACTCTAAGTTTACCTCAGCATAGACCTAACTGTGTATACCTGGTCCCTGGCCTTGCCCTCTCCTTGGCCTGGGTCGTCATGATTATCTGACATAAAGCTGATCGATTGCCTTATCCATTCCCCAATAGGGACTCGACTAAAGACATCAATATTCACCTGTTGTACAAAGACTGCCTTTGTGAGATAGAGCGGACAAGCAAGAAGGATAGCCCCTGTGAGAGCACACTGATAATCCTTTCTCCTTGCCTGCTCAGACATGTCAGTGTATGCAGTATGGGTGCCCTGGTATGTGTTCGAGCACCTGTTGTGGAGCTTTGTACATATACTTTAACCTGATGGAGAAAGGAGAGGGCTGATGCATACAGCCTGGGTCTAAGTGTGTATATCGACCGGTTCGCTGTGTTCCCTATCAATCTATAGGACCGATTGATAATGCTTTGTCAGACAACCAGCATTTAAATACCTGCCCAGAACATGAGAAAGGAAAGGACTGAATGAGTGATCAAACATGCGGCAGTCCCATAACATAACTGTCAAATTTTGAAGAGAAAAACTAAAATATTGAGAAAAACCAGAAGTCTTTTGAGCTCATTAATGAGAATATTTAGTTTGAAGCGCAGTAAGGCAATTTGGTCAAGTTCATCACTGTGTGACCTTCAGAGATCAGTCTATTTTCAGATGTTCAAAATTCCCAAAAATCAGATATCTCAGAGGCTACTTCCAACTTGTGGTCATAATGTGAATAGAGTGAATTACATTAATCATAGATCTACCGTTATATGTCCTGTCTACTTCTAGGGAGCATAAGAGTGGACATAGTTCAGACTTAAGCAGGTGAAATTAAGCATGCCTTGTGGCTGCCCTCTAGCCTTTTCTAGACAAACCAACCTTACAGAGATCAGAGGATCTCTGAAATCTCATTTCAGAGGACATGAATCTTAGCTGGCTTCTGATTGGTTGAAAAGTTTTAAGTGAGGGGAACAGGTTGAAATGAAGATGAGATGGGTGCCTTAATATAATAACATTGGGGGAAAAGGGTGCTTTGCTAACACCCAAAGATTTTCAGAGGTTGAGCCCATACCCAACTGACATCTCTGCTGTGTATAAAAAACAAGTATCAGGACTGTTCTTACATCTGTCAGAGATATCAGTTTTTAACTCATTTGGCACAGGCTAGAGATAATTAATAGCAACTAAGTGTAATATAATTATTGCACAAACAAAACAGTGTCTGTTTCATACTGCCTTCAAAGAAGAATTAATAATCACCACCGGATGGGTGGAGTCGGATGAACCACAATTATTATTTCATGATTAAAGCATTCTATGTAATGCCTCTTCCCCCTTCAACGATATGCACCCCACCCGTTTTTGTGAGTTTTTTTTAGACTTGATGAGGTTTATAAGATCTTTATGCTTTTGGAAATGCGTCGCGAATAAAATGCTGAGGGTGCGCCTTATAGACGAGGATATTATACATATACTTCAGATCAGTGCTAAAGCTTATGGCATCATACAGGAGGGGCTAAAAATGCACGAGGCACCAATTACAGTATAGACCTATACGGTGTTTTCAGTCAGGGACAACAAAAAGACAATATGGTACCGGGTAGTATGTACCGCGGTGTGAAATTAGTGAAAGCACCTCTTAGATCTTTGGCACATAGAAAAGGACATGTTTTGATGCCTTTCCTGGCGCCACAAAGGTCTCTTCAAGTAGGGCCAAAACAGGGGAATGTCTTTATGAGGGAGATGTCCATGCTAGTCGTAGGCCCCTACTTAATAAATTGCTACACTGAGATCCCACTGAATTTGACCAAAATTGGGGTCTTTGAAATAATTAGGCCTACCATTTCATATCAAGTTTGGACCAACTCTAACTCCCTTTTTAGCAGGGCAGAAAGTTTTTTTAACAAATATGGGACAGAAGTAATGGTGATGGAGTGAAAGTGGCTTTAAAAAGATGTGTGTGTGTGTGTGCATTTTAAAGGTGTAAAATTTAAAAAGTCTGTCTTTCATCATAATTGATTACTCCCCTGCGTCCAAAAGTGTGTTCCCAAGCCATCAATCCTCCTCAAAGCTCTCTCACCAAACGCCTTTTCCGAACAGAGTGAAACACTTTGAAATGCCTTTGAGGCCCTCCAGTGTAAATCAGTGGCCAGTGTGCTGGACAAATAATTGTTTTGTCACTTTCTGAGTCCACTCCACCATCACTAAATGGGTCTTTTGTGTGAGCTGATGGCCTTTTAAATAGGGATACTTGGGGTCAGGAGATGGGGGTTTGAGGGACGGGTGGAAGGGAGGGAATTGAGTTCAAAGGCGATGACTTTGTTTTGGGTAACAAGTGAAAACACGTCTGAGCAGACGACACTATGACGTCACGTTTAGGACGCTAGTTGCCGGCAGGATTTGGGCGGGAGTGCTGTAATTGACAGAAGCTTAATCCTGCCTGCCGGGTACAAGCAGTTTTTCCCTTCGTGATCCGTAGCAACATAACGCCAACTGTCAATTTCAGCCTCAGTTTCCGACGCGGAGTGATTCTCTATTTTTTGTCGGCTCTCTTCCATTTTGTGGTGTGCATGGGGAGGCATGATTATGGAGAGGGAAACTACTCCCCAGAGCCTGTCGTGTCGCGTGCAGAATGCTAGTCCCGATCAGCGACCCATGTGTGGCACAGCGACAGTGATTAGCTCTAAATGTGGAAGCAATGAAGTGGGGCTGCAGTCGAGGTCAGGGTGGGGCAAAACAGACAGGAATTTTCCATTATTACGCCCACACTCCACAGAGATTTTAGCGGAATTTTAGGTAAAGGTAATATACAAGTTAAAGCACATAGCAAAAAATCGTCCCGTCCCATTTAAGCATTAGTTCATATTAGTGCGGGTATCGGTATACGGCCTTAGGGAGTGATCATTTTTTAACAACAGGGGGGGGGGGGGGGCTGGTGGGTTTGAGGGGGGGGTCAGAATTTTTTTGCCCCCTTGACTAGGGGGGTGTCAAAATAATTTCACCTGTTTTCAGCGAAAAAGCCTGCGTGTTACTATAGGTTTAAAGGGCGCGTTCGCACGCGATTTTCACCTCCCGAGGGGGGGGTCGAAAAAATTCTGACCCGTCTAGAGGGGGGGCCAGAATTTTTTTCGCGCGTCTGCGCGCAAACCCACCAGCCCCCCCCCTGTTGTTAAAAAATGATCACTCCCTTAGCTGGTTTGATTATCAGCCAATGAAATGACACCAACTATTCACTGCAGTCCTCTCGGGGGCCAACTGGTACCCATCTGATAGGTGTTATCAATAGAACTCCCTGATAACAAGCTTCAGTAATGGCGGCGCCCATGGGACATCCTGCTAACCTGGAATAGTGAAGTTTTTATAGGTTTAAAACTGGCCTTCAAAGAGTATGTGCCTGTATAGGATTCAGTATGGAGGCCTAGTGGAGCCACCATCTTGAATTTCGCTGGTTGAGCTAAACCCCACTGATAAGACATACCATGATGGGTACCTTGTCCCTGGTTAAGACCCACTTCCAGGGACATGCTGGTCCCACCTTATCAGTGTGGGTCGCAGGAACCAGCTCCAGACCAGCTAGTGGCCAATAAGCCACATTGGTACTGGGATGCTAACATTTGAAAAAGCATCAAAGATGCTAGCATTTGAGAAGCCATCAAAATGATCGAAGAGTTATGTAGGTAAGTGAAAAGTAACGATTGAATTGTTGTACCCAGTAGATTGAGTTAGAGTCGAGACCATGAGAGCGTTTCAGAACAATGAGAGCAAAGTGCGATTATTTTGAATTCATATCAGAAGTGAATGGTCTGATATGAGATTCACTGTTGAAAAAGGATGATTGACGCACCAAATTTAAATGCTAAAAACATCCCGTGGGTGGTATTGAATTGGCTGTCCGAGGAGCGCAGAGAGGAGGCCATGTAGCCAATCATCAGCAGCTCACTCCAAGTTACATAAATAGTGCTGACTTGGCAGATCAGGACAGCTTAATACTGGGGATATTTTGTTGTCAGTGAAGAGATTACATGGCTTCTGCTCCAGGCGGTTAAATACCTGTAGACAATATAGCACGAAGGGGAGGACTTGGCTGTAGCGAGGGCAGAGGTTGGACACAGTCGTCATATTGTATGGCCTTAAAGAGGCCATGGTCAATAAACTCTCAGTTCTAATTCTCGACCTTGTCAATATTCTGCGCAGTAATACAATAGTGTGTTCAGTATTAGGTGAATTTCGAAGAATTTTCTTGAATATTTTCTTCTACTGAGCCTTATCTACACTTGACTGGCTCATTTTCAAATTATGGTGAAACTCAAAATGGCAGCCTTATACTGCGATAAGGGGACCCTTATACTGCGATAAGGGACCTAGTACTTGGTACAATTAAACGTGATGTAGATAAGCCAAGTAATGTATAATAGCCCTTTTAACTGTCATTTGCCATGATTGGGTTGGCCATATTGAAATTGATATGGCTTTGCAATCGGCTGAATTGATACTCTGAGAAGGATGTTAAAACCATGCTCTTGTCGAGCTGTGGATTTTATGTCAATCCCTGGGAATGAAAAACAAACAGTGTCACAAATGAGACCAGAAAAACTGAGCCAAATGAAAATCCAGATGATCAACAACCGCAGGGGCAGTTAAAGTAAAAAGCATGTGGGACTCAAATGCAGTTCAGAGATATTTACTATGAAAATAAAGAAGTTGAAATGAAGACTAAAAATTTTAAAGCTTAAGAGATCAGACAGCTTTAATAAAACCATAACATCAGACAGTAGGGTTCCCCAGCCCTTCTCCTATCAAAAGGTAAGGGGAGGGGAGTGAATAATCTTTGCAATTTAGTTAGTTCCATTGGTTACTGTCATTGGTATCTATCTCCAGTGGACAAACCTGGTACAACACGTAGGAGATGAGAAAATAACTGGATACTGAAGCAGAAATTAAGAAAAGAAGGAGAATCAAAGAGATGAATGGAAATCCCCATTAGACTAGATGAGGGATTATTATATATGTATCTACAGAGCCTGTCTTATGACTACCAGCAGTCCTAGCGGGAATCCGAGAAACCTTTTATGAAGCTGTGTGAAAAAGTTAATTACCTCCCTCCGCTTCAAACCCCTGAGGGGATGTATAGAGACAGTCGGGTAAGGCTGGGCGGGGTGGGGGTGTATTGGAGTCTAGACCCATACCCGGGCTTCCCTAGCCCACTTAAAAGGGTCTATTTCTCCTCTTTCCTATCCCCTCGGATGTGTGTGGTGCACATATGCGCGGGCACCGGCACATTCCTCTGTGAAATTGTGTAATGTCGTTCTCGCCATGAATATGACCTTAGCTGTCGAAATGGCGTTAAACACCTATTACTCACTCACTAGACCCATACCTAGTGGGTCTACCATTTTGAATTCAACCAAAAGTTGCAAAACACCGATTAGACATGTCGTGAGAGAGATGGGTACTTGTCCCTGGATAATACCCACTTCCAGGGAGAAGCTGATTCACATCTTATCGTCACTGCATGTTGCAAGAACCAGCTCCAGTAATTGGTGATGACCTAATTGACAGTGTAATTGATGAGAATAAGGATGTTACTTTTTCAGTCCCCACTCCCTGTGCTGAAGATAGCATCCTGTACTTTGATGATGAAGGAGCTGGTCCCGTAGGTGTTTCTAGCTGATGATTACAGAGCGGAAGAAAGTGGTCTCCAGCTAGTTATATGCTGCTACCATAGTTACTAGTAGCTGTTAGGCTATATATTTTGTTCATTTTCTAATATCACTCTGCCATGCCTAAAGCATAATTCAACCAATATTGGTCCGACTGACTAAGTATATATATATGGTTAAAGTTTTTCATGGACCATCCATATCTTTAAGTAAGTTTCAGGATCAAATGACTCTGTCCTCCTCAATTCCTCAGTCCAATAGTGGCATGCGATATATGCCTCTAGTCACATGATGATTGTACAATATTCATTGGTGTATAATAATCAGCACTGATGGTGGGTCTACCATTTTGAGGTATAATAATCAGCACTGACTCTCCATATGTGCCAGTGAATTATCACATATTTTATCTCATAACCTCTATACACAATAAACATCAGCTGTCGTTATCTCATGAGACTTGTCATAACCCCATGAATAATAGAGACTGACAAAAGAATATGTTCCTGACCTAGTGGCTGCTAATGAAATGTGTGCTCCAAGCTGAAAGAGGAGGTTATGACAATATTGACTATGCTTATATAGCGCAGTTCCCTCTTTATAAGGCGGCTTCCATACACATTGATCCCCAGGTGGATGGGGGGGGGGGATAGTTGCTTAAAAGCCTACTCAATTTTGCACATGACATCTTAGATTCTTTAAGCGAATCTATCAAGCCTCCGTGTGTGCTACATTTGTGTATCCTGGCTGATTTTATCCACAAATTCCTTGTTCACTTTCTCATATAAATATACATAGAACCCTTTCATTTCTTGATTAAAGATGCAACTACACTTTTATTTCCCAACTAGTATCCTTGATGATATCAGCTATGATTGTGTGAAAAAGATGGTAGGTGTTTGATAGCAGCTCTGGTACAGAGTAAACACCATTGTAATTTGTCACGTAGCGGCACAGCGCGTGCATCACCATGGGAATCATACATCATACAGTAAGGTAATCAGCCATGTCCCATGTGGGGGACGGAATAATGTAGTGGTGGTTGGGGCTGTCGTGGATGGAGTGGGTTCATGGCGCCCTTTGTTTCATGAATACACCCACCGTAAAATCCCGCGTATAAGCCGTGGCTCGAGAACCAGAAGCTTCTGTGGCTTTTGGGATGCTCATATAAAGTTAGGGTTTGGCTTATGGGCGGGTACTTAGCCCTATAGAACAATACTAAATTTCCAGGCCCCAGATGCAGCTTAAAGCATTCTCATAACGTCAGGGTGCAGCTCATAAGCTGGAGTTTACGGTAGATATCTCATTGTTATCTGGTATTTAAATACCCCAAGGCTTAGTGTTTGTATGATGGATTGTGAGTGAGCTTTGGGGTGGTGTAAAGTAGGCTTATTACATTTTCTGAAGCAGTGGTGTTGATAAGTAAAACGTCCAAAAAGCGGTCCAAATTGAAGTTCAATGCGTTAAAACGCTGCTGCCGCTATAGCTTTGAGTAGGTCCTCCACTCATGAAAGTCCATGTAGCAGGGATGAAAGTCTTCAGGGATTTCCCTGATTTCAGGGATTTTAAAGTACCCCGGCCCTATACATTCATATAAAAGCCCAGCTTTCTGGGCAGATATTGTGCCACTTCAGGGACTTTCATGCTGTGTGACTTTCATCCATGATGTAGTTAACTGTACATACCTTCCTGACACACAAGATTGTGTGGTTGTAAAATACAGAATGTTGGTGCATTAAAGAGTCACTTGGACAAGTCATTTGATGTTGCTGAGGCAGAAACAACTGCTGCATGTCATTGCTTTATTCATTGACGTGACAGTCAACAGAAAGGGGAAGTTAATGAAGCGTCATAGTGACCTTTCTTTTACACTTGTGTCAATATGAATCATGAAAGTGGTCATTTTGATGGTGATGGGTGTTGACCGTATTTTTCCTACAAAGAAATCAAAGTCCCCCAGTTGAAAACCAGGTGGCAGTTAACACTTTCCTGTTGTTTTTGTTTGGTTTCATATTGATTTTCATTAACCCAATTTGTCTACTGTTGCTGGTAGTTACAAACCCCCCAATCTTTGTTTGAAAAAAAATGGCTACGACCGTTCATAACCATTCGCCAGTACGTTTTTCAACCAAACATAGTAGATCGAGTGAATGGGTCGTCGTTACCCAGGTTATCAGTAGGATCCCAGCTATCATGTTGTGTTCAAACATCTTATGTTTGCTGGTTTTGAAATAAATAGACAGAGATTGGTTCCTGCAAGTTCTAAGAGCTAATACCTCTTGTGGTATGACAGATTATGGTACAAGAGTGAGTAATTGCCAGAGGGGTTATTGGTCTACAACTCTCCCTGTCTGCTGACCCGTTACCAACATCCTTACCAAATAGGAGCCTGGACCCATACCCAGTGGGTCCACCATTTTGAACTTTGCTGGTTCTACTAGAAGTGGCAAAACACACTGACATGTCATGATTGGTACCTTGTCCCTGGATAACACCCATTTCTAGGGAAAAACTGGTTCCGTCTTATCAGTGCATGTCGCCAGAAACCAGCTCCAGTCCCGCTTACACCCAATAGGATATTCTCATTTTGACCAGTTCCTTGTACTCACCAGATGTACCCAGCATTACAGCTATGCTGCAGAATCGTCCATCCTCGTCTCACCTTATTAAACCCTAAGCTAACCTCATCTCCTTCCTTGATGTGTTACAGAGATGAACCGTCACCACTACTCACTGTACGTGCACAACTGCCGCCTCATCTTCCTGCTCCGTCAGGAACCCCAGGGTAACGACCTGAACGTCTTCAACCCTGCCGAGTGGCGCTGGAAGATCCCCCAGGTGTGTGACGGACAGTGGCATCACTACGCCATCTCTGTTGACTTCCCACAGGTAAGGCACTTAAAATACTCACATATAATTTGTCGTATATGGAATGGGTTTGTCTATTTGTATTCAGAATCGTATTGCAAAATTAGAAGAGAAAGGGTTTGTTTTAGTGGAGAATTTAAAAAGTGCGCTGGTGTAGGACTGACATACAGTTACTTAATTTCCTGGATAAATTCATAAGCATATACCGTAATCTCCCGCGTAGAAGACGCGCTGTGCATATAAGACGCACCCCAAACTCAGCACATGCATTTTCGCGTATAAGACGCACCTCTTAGGTACCAATTTTGTAAATTCAGTACATTTCTATAGTAAAACTACCCCTCGTATAAGACGCACCCCCAATTTCAGTACATCCTATAAGACGCACAAGGCATTTGTTTGGCGTAGAGGACGCATCTTATACGCGAGGTTTTACTATTTGTGGGTTTAAGATTTGACCACTTGTAACGTGCACAACATTGTCTAGCCATCCTTGAGCATTGTTTTACGCATACCGTTTAAAGTACATGTCGTCTTAAACTCACTAATATCGCGTCACTGTCACAGTGAATGGCAAAGTATCATTTTGATATACAACTTTATGGATATAGATTTCGAAACCATTCATATCAATATGATGTAATACAAAATGAATAACTTATGATATACAATATACCTTATCATTGCGATAGGTGCGCCTCTACCTAGACGGTAAGCTGTTCGTCAGTGGTAAGAACAACCCGGAGATCATCGACGACTGGCCTCTTCACCCCAGCAAGCAGATCCACTACACACGTCTTGTTGTTGGCGCCTGCTGGCAGGGAGGCTCCAGCAAGAGCAGTAAGTTGGCAGTTACATTCTGCATATCAAATATATGCTTTAACAGAAATCTGTGCTCCTTCATCAGAATTTCTCGCTTAAATCAAGTCTAATTTCTTGAAAGATTTTTTTTTACTGAATATCAGGAGACTTCCAGCGTTTAACTGACCAGAGTGTGGCAACTTTGTGATTTAGAACTCACAGATAGTCCTGCTTCTATCTTTGGATTAACATTTCATTTGACATTTCCCAGTGAAAGGGTTCCAGAGCGCAACGATAGATGTCGTTGCGGTCTCATAGGAGATGCGCATGCGCAGATCCGTAGATGTCAGACTGCTGTGTATTTCCATAGAAGGAGGACGTCTCGCAATTTGGCTTACAATTCGAGTGAGTTTTAGCAATTTCGCTATACTTCCATTTTTCATATCTGATTTTATTCTTCTTTAGGGGGTTTAATTCGCCTTTAAAGTCTAAATTAGGCCTCTTTAGGCTAATTTTCTCAAAATTTGTAACGATCTCTGTTTTCCCGCCGTTCACGGAGAAGCAGTTTGGGTTTTTATCCCGATCGTTCTACTTTAGGCGAGTTTTTCACCCTGTTTTCTTTTATTAAAGATCATTTCTTTAATATTTTGTTAATATCTACTGTTTTTGGCTTTTTTCCGTCTTATTTTGATCGAAATTACGATTTCGTATACTTTTACGACACCAACAATACGTAGAACCGTTTGGCGGCAAAATCCTCGGCTTTTTCCGGTATTTTCCGTCAATTTCCGGTTCGGCGCCGAACTTTTCGTCTCGGCTCGCCGTTTTCTCGTTTATATTGTTATTTTGGTGCAATTAAGACGGATTTTCTTCCAAAAACAGTGAGATTACTCCTCTTTGTACCCGTTTTTACTATATTCTTGTCCAATTTTTACTTGGATTGTTTTTTATGTTATGTTTTTGTTTGTTTGTTTTTGGGCGATAATAGAGGTAGTTCCCATAGACCAAGGCCTGTACTGTCACTCTAGTGTCAGTCTGCCTGCTGGGGTGGTGGTTGAGGTTTTCTACCTCCACACTCCTGCTAAGGGTAACTTAGGAGGACTTCTGCTTCCTTTTACCTGTCAGTTTACCTCTTTTATCCCCAAAACTAACCAAGTTTTGACACTTGATGTTTGTCAATCTACCCATAGGTTCATGATCTGGAACCTGAGTTGACATCATCAAACGAAATAATTTTAGTAGACCGTTGCACTGGTTAGATAGTCACAGATATGCCTCTTGATGGAGTTCAGTCTGTTGACCCACCTGGCTATGTTCTGAGCTGGTGGACTTAACCTATGGTATATTAAAATTATTTTGTGCCTGATACACGCAAAGTCGGACCGCTGCAGGTCTCCACCTTAATTTCTGATGAAATGAAGTGGCACTAGCCATCCCGTACTCACAGACTGACTTGTGAATGAAATGGCTGTGTATCAGGGAGGTTATCTACACCAATAAGACGCTGGACTCTGTGCTCGCTGTACAGATAGGCCACTGTTTTAGAATTTGGGTACAATTCTTAAACAAGTGACTCCTTTCGTAACTGTCCGGACCTGCGGTGGGACTTGTTACTGGAGTTGGGTGTAAGAGGACCTTGACACCACCAGAGTTGTGGCCCCCCGGCACAATACTGGCTAGCTGATTCAATCAGTGGTTCGATTTTCTACCATTTTCGCTGATTATGATAGAAAATTTTGACCTGTCTCCCTGGGGAGGACAGAAGTCTTAAGAACGGTGTCTAAACACGGCTGTATAGGTTGATACTTGTCAATCTGATTTTACCTATACCTTATGCCGAAAAATTTCTCATGTAGAGAAATTTGAAAGACTAGCCTCCTCACGGAGGGCTGATTGTCTTATTTGACTCTGTCTTTTGGCTGTCTAGGTTTTGAATTGCTAAATTCAGTTTTACCTATACCTTATGCCGAAAAAATTTCTCAGTTGGAGGAATTTATGACCTGCCTCCCCGGGGAGGGCAAAGCTAGGCTTTTCAGAGCTATAGAAGGTGACTGCCTTTGCCAGGGCTTATAAGGTGGTGATTTAGAAAATCACTTTGCCTATACTTTATGCCCAAAAGATTAACAAGCCTGTTAATTCTTAATTAAAGTGAGTCAGAGAATCACTTGAGACCCTTACCTTATGCCAAAAAATTTCAAAATTTTTTCCAGAGGGTCCGCTTACAGTCACAAGCCTTACAAGCTTACTTGGGGTTGAGTGAGATTCTGATATCACAATTTCCTTTACCTTTGCCTTATTCTCTGACTGTACAGAGGCACAGGCTAGGTTGATCACCCCTCCTTGGTTGACTTCAAACTGATACACTATAAGTGCAGATAAAGCTATTTAATCTGCTGAACACTCCTACTCATGTTTTCACCTAAGATTGGTGACAAAAAAATGAGTTGTTTTTTCAGTTTACACCAATAAATGTCTTTTGGTAGCTGTTAGCTTAATTCCAGACATTTTAAGATTGGTTTTTAGATAGGGTCTATGGCCTTATCATGTCACCAAGTTAAGTAAAGTTGAGCAGGTTAGCTACACCTAAAATACAGCTCTTTCTGTGCCTGCTCTACAGTTAGACCACTGTGTTTAGATTTTGGGTAAAATTCTAAACAGTGACTCCAGTGTAACTGTCCAGACCTGCGATGAGACTTGTTACCGGAGTAAGGTGTAAGATGATTGACACCACCAGTTTTGTGACCTTCTGGCACAACACTGGCAAGCTGATCTTTAATCAGCATGTCAAATTTCTCTATGCTACCTTTGTGGTGAGAATGATAGAGAAAAAATTTGACCTGTCTCTCTGGTGAGGGCAGATTCTTAATAAGGTGTCTAAATCAAGTGGTTTAGGTTGTGATTTAAACAATCAAAATTACCTATACCTTATGCCAAAAAATTTCTGTGGAGAAATTTATGACCTGCTTCACCTGGGAAGGCAGCTTTACCGTTTTCCTGGGCATGTTGCCAATAACCGATAAGCTGCCTTGTAGTGATTTCAATTATCACTGAGACCCTTACCTGTGAAAATTCCTCAGAACTTTCTTAAAAGGTCAATGGGTAGCCACAGGCCTGTTAGCTTGTGTCAGGTTTTTCGGGCACTAAAGTTTCCAACACCTATACCTCTTGCCATAATTTCCCTGAAATTATGCTAGCACAGGATTAGGTTGTCCAATCTGGTGTTGAAACTATATACTGATACACTGAAGTTTTACCTAGAGCCATAGCGGCACCCTAGGGTACTTATTTGATAATCACCTAGACTGGTGACCAAATGAGTTGAGTATCAAGTAGCCAGTTACACAATAATTGTTTTATTGGGAAACTGTAACAGGCAGGTTACTTACACCCTTAAAGAGTACAGAGATTTCTGTATTTGCCCTACCTTTAGGCCAAATTTAGGTCTAGAATTTGGTAAAATTCTTAACAGTAACCTCTGAGTAACTGTCCAGACCTGCGGTGGGACTTGTCAATAGAATTGGGTGTAAAATGACCATGACACCACCACAGTTGTGGCCCACTGGCACAACATTAACTAGCTGATTTAATCAGCATTCCGAAATTCTCTGCTCTACCATTTATGGTGAGAAAGATAGAGAATTTGATCTGCCTCCCTTGGAAGGGCAGAATGGTGTCTAAATTCTGGCGTAAAAACTTTTTGTATAGGTTGTGAATTGAGAATTCAAATATACCTATAATTTATGCCCAATAAATTCACAAGTATGGTAAAAATCTTTAAGCCTGTATTTAACAGCTTAAGAGCCATACTTAATGTCATAGAATTCTATGAGAATTGCAGTTGACTCACCAATAACCACAAAGCTGCTTGGTAGTGATATATAAATCACTGAGACCTAGTTTTTACATTAGAATATTTCTTCAGAAATATCATAGAGGTCAATGTGCAGCCACAAGTATCCTAGCTTGTGTTTGGGGTATTTGAGTGCTCAAGTTACTGATAACCTATACCTC
This sequence comes from Acholoe squamosa, assembly GCA_949317995.1. Classification (NCBI taxonomy): domain Eukaryota; kingdom Metazoa; phylum Annelida; class Polychaeta; order Phyllodocida; family Polynoidae; genus Acholoe; species Acholoe squamosa. Next base: position 46,628,305 of record OX439050.1, read on the forward strand.
ATGTCATAAATTCTCTGAATTTATTTATCTTAGGTTAGGATGTCTTTCTTGGTGTTCAGTTTACTTTGACAAACTAAAGTCTACCGGTGGCCAAAGTGGTAAGGTGGTTAACTGAGGTAGTGTGCTCATCTTAATTCACCTAAAGATTGGTGATAAAAATGAGTTACGTATCAGGTTACACCAACAAAATCTTTTCTGTTTACTCAGAAGAGGACAGAAGGACGAAATCTTACCTATTAAACAAGAGTACTGAGGTAGCCATTGCTGAAACCCAGCAATTTCACTGATATTAGATATCAGATGGCTACCAACTGCTCCTCGAAAGGACCGCAGTAAATAGTTGTCGTTATGTCATTAACCCTGATAAACTCTGTTTTTGGAATTATGAGTAAAATTCTTAACAGCTACTCCTATGTAACTGTCCGAACCTGTGGGAGGACTTGTTACTGGAGTTTGTGCAAAGATGACTTTGACACCACCAGGGCTGTAGAGTGAGGTGACTGTTTTAGAATTATTGGTAAATTCTAAACAGGGACTCCTGTAAAACTGTCCGTACTTCGATGGGACTGTTACTGGAGCTGGAGACTAAGATGAACTTGACACCACCAGAACTGTGGCCTTTGGCACAGCACTAGTATTGCTGGTCTAATAGACCCGCAGTTGAATCTATCTCCTCTACCAATTGCCTAAAAATGATTTCTTGATTTGCTCCTCTAATGAGGGCAGAAGGCTCAAGAAACGGTGTCTAGATTCAAGGTTATAGGTAGTGTTTTGCAAAATCAAAATATCCTTACCTTATGGCCAAAAAATTCCACAACTGGTGAAGTTTATTTCAATGTAAGAGCTAAGACTCTCGTTTATAGTCTTGGTTGACCTTGTTAATGAAATTAAATCTAAAAACTGAGTTTGTCACTGATGTAGTTTCATAATGGAGACTATCAGTTGATCCACCTTGCTATTTCAAAGGTGGTGGACATAACTTTTGGTATTTTAACTAATTAATTTCTTACATGAGCCACCAATAAAGCAGACCCACTGCAATATCTCTGAGTCAATTGAAGATGGGTCAGGCTAATCATTCATACCAAATAAAGAAGTTTGGTATAAGTCTCAATCTCATTTTGTAACTGTCCAGACCTGTGGTAGGACTTGTTACTAGAGTTTGTGGGTAAGATGAACTCAGCACCACCAGAGATGTGGCTCCCTGGCACAACACTGGCAAGCTGATCTTCCAATCAGCATTTAGGACATGTCTGGTGTACTTGGTGTATAATACTGTATGCAGTATCATTGTTACTGCTTGTGCTTGTTTAAACAGCATAACGGTTTATTCTTGTACAACATACACATAATTGTGTGGTACTAGTTATGGTAGCTGATTATGCTAGATAACATAGGTAGTCTATTTACAATAAGTAAATATGTCAAGCTGCTGATAAGGTACAATATGTCCAGATTCTAGGACAAAATTGTACAAACGTATGGTTCCAATAAACTAGCTTCTTAGCTATTTAATTGGGCAGCTTATATGTCTTACCATATCAGCTGAACCTATCTATGCAGTAAAACATGTGTACACTTTACAGTATTAGCAACATTGACTGTTTACACTATACCGTTGCAGCAGTAGCTAGCCAAGTACTGTCACTTTACCATGTCTAGTGGTTCTGGCTTGTACAATAAGTCATAGTTGCTTATTTGTACAAGTAAAGGTAATAGCTTCATTTGAAGCTATCACGACACTAGACAAACAGACTGTTTTTTGTGTGCTACAAAAGGTCAATATACTATACCATACTGGTATTTAGTATTAGTGATTATATTGTACATCATGTAAAGACTGTAAGTTGTTTTACTTTACACTATGAATGTAAAAACCACACTCTACATAGTAAATGTGGTCGCTGTTTTGCCTGCACCAGCTGAAGCTCACATTATATATGTAGATGGTTTATATATACATTACAAGTGTACTAAATTGTACAACATATGGATTAAAATACTTGTCCAGCAGTCATAGCTGCTTATGTTGTACAATATGTGTAGGTACCATATTTTGCACCTATATGTATGTACCAGCTGCTTATGATTTACAACATACCTTTATGGTGAGCTGTTCAAATCTACATTATAAATGTAGAAATCTTTTTCTACATTGTGAATATGGGTGTTAACAGATTAAGCTGTTTAAATGGTACAACAAGTTGTACATATCCCCCTTTTTTCATTTAAGCAGTATCTTCTTACGCAGGAATGATATGTATCATACCATAACTGACCAAGCAAGCCTTAGCTGCTTATATGGTACATATGCATGCCACTAGGGTGTACAACTAATAGCTGTTTGTGTGCCTACTGTTTTTAGTAAAAACAGTCATAACTACTTGTCTGTACATAAATTGTGCAGCAGTCTTACCTGCTTAATTTGCACAAAATATGACTGTTATATACATACCAGCAAGATTGTACACTCTCTGCATGTTATGTCTGTTAGAGAATTTTAACATGCTTATTTATCTCAAATTATGTAGTATTAGAACTACATAGATTGTACAACATCAGGAGGTACAATACTGTTAAGCAGCTGTTAACCTTTGAGAAACTCAAACCTGAGGTAATCTAATTAATGAATTTCCCAAATGGAAAATTCCCCTTTCTAGCACATGACTAATGTGCTATTTACAACTAAAATCAATTGGGATTTTGTTGTTTGGCTTCTTTGAATCTAAAAAGAAGGGTGTTGTTTACCTTCGTTGAATCTAAAAGAAGGGTAAATGAAAGTAAGCTTTCTTTTGGTTTAACCAAACAAGACTTTTCTTGAAACCTGACTGCCTCTTTAGTCAGGATGAATAAAGTTATTCACTTATTTTCCTAAAAAGTCCTGCGTTACAGTTTCTACCAGTTTGTGAGAACTAGTAACATTAGATAATAGGACTATGGAAATGGGCAGTGAATCAGCTGAACTTTAAAGTCTCCTATGAGACCGCAACGACATCTATCGTTGCGCTCTGGAATATAAAATTAATCGATACTTACATGTAAGTTGATGATTAATTGTTGTTCCAGGAGCAACGATAGATCGTTGCGGGGTACATAGGCCCACCCATCCTCCCTAGGATGAACAGATTAGTGACAGTCAGGCATAATCATTAATCTACAATATTCAAGCTTTCTTGAATATAATATCTATATATAGATCTTATTCGACGATACGAATTCATCTATATAACTACGACAAATTGAATAGTATAGATATTGATTTCCTATGTACCATAAACGAAATTTCTTTCAGCGATTGATTCACTGCCAGTGGACGTCTGACATCTACGGATCTGCGCATGCGCATCTCCTATGTACCCCGCAACGATCTATCGTTGCTCCTGGAACAACAATTAATCATCAACTTACATGTAAGTATCGATTAATTTTATATTAACATTATAATGCTCATTTTTAAAGTAACACATGTATAAGGAATAGGTTTCTTAATATTTAGGACCACTGAAGCCATCAATTCAGGTAAAAGATAGACACTTGTTTAAGGAAGTTAAATTCTATGAGCTGTATCCTGATTCTATCAGGTGTGAGTTACTCTCGTGTCCCATATAGCTACATTGTGGTTTACCCTTACAGATGGAGTGCAGAAGTTGGAGCACTTCTTCAAGGGATACTTGGCGGGTCTGAACGTGGTTCCAGGAAAGACAGAGTCCGACCGCGTCCTTAAGTGTCTGAACAACTGTAAGGAGAAGCTTGAGTTCCACGCCATGAGTGAGATGAAGACTGGCATGGTAATTATACCCTTATGTTCATCATCTTTGACATTAAATAATATTTCCAAGGTAATTATAGTGATAATATTATAAGTCAAGCCTTTTAGTTCAAAAGGAGGAATTTTGGTGTCACCATCTCTGCAATGGGTGCTACCCTGCTGCTCCATTTGCCGTATTGTGCGATTTGTGAGATTTTCTTCTTACGATCGATGTATAAAATAATAGTATAATGAGGTATTGGATATCTATTTCATTAATCTGTTTTCTAATAGGCATGGAAAATGTCAGTTTGACAACCGCAGATTATCCTGTCAATATAGAATGTCTAATCAGAGAATCTTCCTTTTATTTCAGTCTGTTGCCTTCAACAGTGAGATGACAGAAATCACCATCAATGGTCGTAATCGTACTGAAGTGGAGCACCTCGTGCAGCGTATTGGTTACATCAACACACGCAGCTTCCCCACCCCTGGACACCGCGCTCTCACCATCCAGACCGACCTCACGTATGTAGCCACCACTTTGTAAAGAAATTAATTTACAATTATGCTCTATGAGCCAAAAACTTATTTGTCTGTTTTTGAGTCGAAGGTTCTCTCTTTTCCAAGCAGGGCACATAGTTTTCCAGACTTTAAAATATATATACATTGTATTGATAGACAACACTTGACAGTTTTGCGGATGAAACAGGGCTAAATAAGTTTAGATATTTTAAGAAAATAAGATGAATACGGTAATCTTACCCTGCAGAGAATATGGAATAACTTAAGGAAAATATGAAAATTAGTAAACCATTTGATAGCTTTCATACGTCGATGTACAATAAACCAGAAGTTAGTTCTACAGTGTTGTGCATGTTCTTGAAATATTGAGAGAAAAAAACAAATGTATAAAACACTCTACCTTGTTTACAGATGTGAAGGTGGCCGACGTGTGCAGGTCCCAGACATCAATACACTCATTATCGTGCTGCAGGCCGAGCGACCAATCATCACCATTGCAGGATCTGACAACCTGGCCCGCACCGAGCACGAAGTTAGCCTCGGAGAGAAGATCTTCCGCGACATCACCATCTCCTCCGAGACCCGCAAGGAGCGTGAGGAAACTGAGCCCAATGACAAGGTAAGCACACTAAAGAAAAAGGAGTGATTGTGATATTTTTTGGCAGATCCCATTATGAACTACCGTAGTGGCCCGTATATGTGCCTGGGCGCTCATTGATTTCATTTCCCTTGTACCCCCGGCGCTTATACGAGACAGGCGCTTATTTGAATACTGTTTTTAGTGTGAATGATTTCAGTGACCCTGTACCCCGGCACTTATACGAGACAGGCGCTTATTTGAATACTGTTTTTAGTGTGAATGATTTCAGTGACCCTGTACCCCGGCGCTTATACGAGACAGGCGCTTATTTGAATACTGTTTTTAGTGTGAATGATTTCAGTGACCCTGTACCCCGGCACTTATACGAGACAGGCGCTTATTTGAATACTGTTTTTAGTGCGAATGATTTCAGTGACCCTGTACCCCGGCGCTTATACGAGACAGGCGTTATTTGAATACTGTTTTTAGTGCGAATGATTTCAGTGACCCTGTACCCCGGCGCTTATACGAGACAGGCGCTTATTTGAATACTGTTTTTAGTGCGAATGATTTCAGTGACCCTGTACCCTGGCGCTTATACGAGACAGGCGTTATTTGAATACTGTTTTTAGTGCGAATGATTTCAGTGACCCTGTACCCCGGCGCTTATACGAGACAGGCGCTTATTTGAATACTGTTTTTAGTGCGAATGATTTCAGTGACCCTGTACCCCCCGTGCTTATACGAGACTGGCGCTTATTTGAGACCCTGGCGCTTAAATGGCCCATCACGGTATACAGAAAATAGGTAAGGGTAAATGAAGAAAACTGAAAAAGCATTTTGTAGTACAGTGGTAAATGGATGCCAATGCATTGAAGTATTTGGCTGACTGTATTTAGTGGCAGGAGAACGCAGGGTAGTCCCAACAAGTCAATTAACCTTGAATGGACATAAAGTCTGGCGGTATCATGTACGATCATTCAAGGGCTAAACATTGACATTTCTTGGTAATACTAGCCAAGACATAGAGAGAATCCAAACTTCCATGGGGCTTGAATTTACGTAAGATTTTCTGCAAGGGAGTTACTTCCACCATTACTAAGCGGTAAATAGAAAATTAAACCATAAAGAAAGAAAATGCCCATCTTCATCAATTACTCCATTGAGCCAAGAATCATAGCAGAGATGCTGGGTTGCTTCAGTGCATTAGTGGAGATGTATCAAAGGAACATACATACATTTATAACAATAAGTTTTGGTAGACTTTAGATGATTGTTCAGAAGAGGACGAGAGTGAGGGCGAGCCGTACACCCAACGCTTGTCAAAGCAACCCTCACTGGTGTCTCACTTCAAAACGGCAGACCTGAAACTCCCACTCGTGGTAAAAGTCAACGGATCTTTGTGTTCGTGGACTACCATGTGCTTTGTCTTTGACCATAGATTTTGTGGGTACTTTCTCATAGGTCACAATAGTAACTATGAGCAAAAGTGTCACATCACCTGCAAATCATATATGCTCAAAACAAAGTGGAACTCTCTTCTGGGTATGAAAAACTATAAATATCATGTTGGGTACCTTACCTTTCTTCTTCTTGTTCAAAAGTACAACTTTGTTGTTCTTTGTGGTAAATTCCCAAGACTGTGTCAATTTTATCTGGTTCAGTCCTCCCTACTCGGGACTTCTCCCACAACACTGATGCAATAGACAATTGAGAACTTCTTTTTGAATCCCACCCCCATTGTGTCAGCATGTCCCAAATGTCTGGTGTTATAGAAAAATTCAATTTTATTTATCATCAAAAACCTTAATACAGCATAACTAAATTTCTACATATTAAACCATTCTTTTAAAGTATTTGCTTACTTAAAGAGAACCACAGATAACTGAATCTAAAGACTAGTAAAATATATTTCACTGGTACCTAACAATTTGGGGGGCTGTAGGTACTAATTGTCTTGACAAGAGATACATCAGAGATGTCAGACCTTCAGAGGTACATCTATTTTCAGAGGCTCAAAGGCTCCTCAAATTAACACTTTAGTACAGTTTCACATGTTGATAAATCCTTCCACTTGTGAAGTGTTCAAGGGTTCTACAATTTCTGAGTTTTGACATCTTGGTGACCTTTTTTTTTCTCTGGACAATGTATATCAGAGATGGCAGACCTTCAGAGGTCCATCTATTTTCAGATGTTCAAACTTTCCCAAAAGTCAGACATCTCAGAGGCTTCTTCAATCTTGTGGTCATAATATAGATAGAGGGAATTACATTAATCATAGATACCCTTATCACATGTCTAGTCTACTTCTATGGAGCATAAGGCTGAGCAGAGTTCAGGCTTCAGCAGGTGAAATTAAGCATGCCTTGGGCTGCCCTCTAGCCTTTTCTAGACAAACCACCTTTCAGAGATCAGAGGATCTCTGAAATCTAATTTCAGATGACATGAATCTAAGCTGGCTTCTGATTGGCTGAAATTCAAATGCAGTCTTTTAATTGTTTTTCTATCACCATTCAATGTAGAGATGGGTTTAAAGGTTTTTAATGAGGGGAACAGGTTGAAATGAAGATGAGATGGGTGCTTTTAGTATAATAAATTGAGAGAAATGGGTGCTTTGCTAACAGCAAAAAATTTCAGAGGTTGAGCCCATACCCAACTGACATCTCTGATACATACCTCTACTAAGCAGATCCTGAGAGAGAAGTCGGACAAGTTTGCCATACCCGCTGATGAGCAGCAGACCTATGACAAGAGCAACTCGGCCACATCAGAGCAGTACCACCTCGACTCTTGTATCGTGCGCACCGACCCTCCGATGAACGTGGAAACTGAATACCTCCGCCTGCCTGACCGCCTCATGGAACAACTGGGGCTCGAAGGCTCACACAGTGCTGAAGGAGCCATCATTGCTGGTCAGTGGTCTATTTGTGTTTATGGAGCTTTGTATCGGTAAATGGATGCAGAAGTATTTGTTTATGACTTATTGAAGTTGAAGAATGATTTAGTTTGTAAAACACAGTAAAGATGTATGAGAATTTTTCACTCGCTTGATGAAAATCCACTAATGATATTCCCTGTTTAAAAGTGATAACCGCTCCCTATTCTAGGCCGGCATGTGTCCCAGACTGCCCTCAGCTCAAACTGTACAACTTCCCAGTCAAAAGTGTTTCATGTGTATATTGCCAACACAGTGTCTCATGTGTATAATACCAACACAGACCTTCTTTACGAACTGTATAAAATGAATAATCATGAACTTTTCTAAAATTATTTCTCCAGGAGCTGACAAGATCTACAACTATGAAATGGTTCTGCGTCAGATGCACTACATCAACACTAAACCTGAGGATATGAACTCGCGTATCTTCACCCTGACCTGCTCCGAGCTCAATGGACGCTTTGTCTCTAATGAGTTCAAGGTCAAGGTAGGTCACCTTCCAGAATGTGCTCTTAGAATATAAACTTATATATCCCCTAATTCTTATTTGAGATGATTAAATCAGTAAATCTATTTGTTGGATCAGAATTCCTGGCACTTTCAAGTATAGAACTATGGTATACCATATTCTACCTAATAAGCACCCCTCCCAAGTTTGAATCACCTTGGATATAAGATGACTTTAGTGCTCTGAATGTATTATAATAGACTCTAAATAGTTTGTTCCTGGTTGTAAACTTCAGGTTGACGTCATCCACACCATCCACCACCAGTCCGTGCCTCAGGCGCACGTCCTCAAGAACGTCGAGTCGCTGCAGAAGTTTGACACCCTGCAGTCCAACCCCAGCAACGCCAATATGATGAAGCACCACGCCAACGCTTCTGGTAAGTCTAATACTGATATAAGGCTTTAAGTTGTGTAATGCCAACCAGAAGAAGCACCATGCCAATGCTTTTGGTAATTTTAATACTAATATAAGACTTAAAAGTTATATTACGCTAACATGACAAAGCACCACGCCACCACTTCTGATAAGTCGACAACTACCAGGTAATACAGACCACATGTCATCTCTACTATATACCTAAGTGTATGGTAGTTATGCGAAGAAATTGATAACAGGCATTTTAACCATGATTAAATTACAGTATATTCAAATTTTGACAATAACCTTTCAAATGAAGCAGATAGTTTTAAGACTATTTTGCTATGTATAATAGGTGTGGGAGTGACCGTGATTGTGGTGGTTTGCGTCGGATTCCTCCTCTTCATGATCGTGCTGGGAGTGATCCGTATCCGCGCTGCCCATGTGCGGTCGCAGGGAGTCGCTGAGGAGAAACCAGAGATGGAGTGGGATAACTCTGCCCTCACCATTACAGTCAACCCTATGGATCAGGAGGTAAGGAGAATTGTTAGTTATGTCGTTAGATCTTTTAGTCTGAATTATTTTGGAGCATAGTGACAGTTTCAGTGATTCTTAGGGTGTAAATTTATTATATATGTGAAAAAAATGTATTTCTTGCCATTATGCTATCTAGAGCTGCCAAAGCAGAAGCTTTACTTCCACCCCTCAGACATGGGCTCACCGGGTAATACAAGGTATCATGGTTTCACTGTAATAGCCAATAGACTATATCATTGCCATGTTTACCATTGATGACAACAGTGTACCTCTCCCTTTGAGGTCTTTGGGATTTACACCAATCATTCCTTAATTTCCTCCAACAGGCAGTGTATGAGGATGACCATGAAGTGAATGTGCTACGTCCAGAAGACTCCGATACTGAAGATGATGAGGATGCAAGCAGTTTCCACGATGAGTTAGAAAGCTCGGAGGAGGAGTCCGAGAAGGTTAAAGACCGCGAGCTAGAGTGGGATGATTCTACACTCACCTTCTGAGCTATTACTAACTAGAGGGAGCGTACGAGAGCGAGAGCGAGTGAAAATAGTGTAGAATAGTCATAAATATGTGAGAGAAGCACTGACGGCAGCATTGTTACTGACATGCAGATCCTCTTTGAACCCTTGTAGCATTGTGTACATATTGACCATATATAAAGTGGAGGTTCTCTGAGATTTGTCCAACATCAGCACCCCGCTGGTAGTAACAGTGTTGTCGTCATGGCGTCTAGGCAGAACAGCAACCACTGCTAAGAAAGAGACCACCATGGGCAGTGTATTCCCTATCAACTTATGTCATAATTGATTTTAAACCAGGAAAGAACAAAAAGAACACAAATTGTTAGTATTCCTATACCAATGCAGTCTGTGTTTCCATTAGACCAACCTGTAGCTATGGTGGGGAGGTCGACTGACCTGCGATCCTCCAATAGGACCATCTATAGTTGATGCTCGACTCACCAGACGGCAACACACATCCTGGCGGACCTGCTGGTTAGGCGCTAATAAGACTCTCTGATGGTTGTCGTGGCAACTATTAATTGATCATGTGATTGCAGGGCGGGCACGGTTTGCACCAGTCAGCTGTGCACTCAAGGGCAGGCTTGAGACCCTGTTACATATTTTTTCATATACATATTACACTCTTAAGTGTACCGGTACCCCAAGGGCTAGGATTTTCACCCCCTGTAGGCAACGCTTATACAAAAGCAGTTCTATCTCCCCGAGCTGCCGCCAGTGTTTTTGGGCAAGTGTCGCAGGTGCCGCGCTGGTGTGAGTTGGTATGATGCTACTTGGTTCATTCCGAGCTGAGTACATTTGTCGATGCTAAGGCTGCTGGCGACTGCTGTCGGCTTTCGTAACTCGTCCTTCTCGTTCAATGCCACTATAACCATTTGGGGTTACCGCGTCCTTTGGTGTCCAGTCATGTGCTTCATGTGCTCCCAGTCTTGTGTGCTGTAGTCCTTGAACAACTGTTAATAACAAGAAAACATCACAGCCATTGTTGCTTTGTGCCTCCACCTCTGATTCACCTCAAGCTTGGGTTATCATGGGGCCCCACCTGACACGACCACAGACCTTCCTTGTCACCAATCCCGTCTTGCATGGTGTTTCGACAGTTCAGTCGACAAGGTATGATGGCATTTACAAGGAGAGAACAGAGACACCTTACCAGGATAACAAACCCACCCTTTAGTGTGTATACTCACTAGTATGTATGGTAGCCATTTTGTATATTGCCTCTGTGGCCTCTGCTAGCAGCAGTTCTTCACTTCGAAAAAAAAGCAGCGGAAATTGTAAATTGAAAGCCTTTGTTGAGTGAAAGCATTAGAATGTTTCGGTCATGTCTCAATGGCCAAGGGGCCATGACAGAGAATATGGGAAGAAATAAGAGTTTCTAACAAGAAGAAATGCACACCTCTGTTCCCCTGCTCTTCAGATTGTGCAATATAAACTGCTGTATTCACCTGATCATGTTATCTCTTAGTTTATCACAAAGTATGATTATGGCCTTAGTATCAGAGCATGAGTGAAATGAAAAAAGAAATGTACTTCCTTAATTCCTACAACGATTATCCTATTTTAGGGCTATGGCGGATATGGTTGGTGGCAAGGATGATTTTGGAGGAGGGGGTGACAAAACCTAAGTCTGGAAGACATTTTTCTGTGCAGCTCCTATTCCTGTGTATGTATGTGGCAGATATCATTATTATAATAATGAGATATTGACATTATTGTGTAATTATTATTATCATCATTATTCGGTGTAAACTGGTGAGCGATGTTCGTGGCAAGTGTGCACTTTGTGGGGCACCGGAGCACGACCACCCGAAACCAGCCATTGATGCACTGCCATAATTATGGCTGAAAATTGGAAAACAATCACAAATAGCAATGAGTTATCTCAGGAGAACTAGAAGCAAGGAAAGAAACATTCTTCTTGTCAATAGAAATGCTGAGTTATGGAAATGTATGTAGAGTTATGTCGATATGAGTAATGCATGCATCGAGGCATGCCGGTTGGTGAAAGCTGGGTGTGCTCCTGTGCCTTACTACACAGAAAGGCTTTGGGGGAGTGTCCCCCAAGCTGTAAATCATGGAATATGGGCGTATACAATGCAGCTGTCGGACTGCGCTAAGGAATGAGTAGATGAGACGGATGTAGGACAGGGGTGCGAAGGTGTGCATATTGGCGTCTTGTTATCGCTCTGCCGCTTTCAGTCAAATAACGCTAGGCTAGAAGCTGTTTTTGGGCCATGTCCATTGATTGATTATTAGTGCACAAGACCAAGTGTAATTGTACATTCCAGTTATTGTCGTAGTTTAATTACTGATAATCATCAATTATTGGAAAAAAAAAGTAATATTAAGCCCACAGAAACAAAATGGAAACATAGTAATACAAAAAAGCAGGCTGCTTTTAAAAACAGCCTGGGCCGATTTGGGTGTGTGATGTGACAAAGATGAAAAAGACAAAAAATATTAGTGCAATTCTGTTTTTAGTAGCATATGGTGGGTTCCTTGTTTAGTGAGGTGGTGTAAAACCCTGACAGTGCCCATCTCTTGGTATTTTAGCAGACCATGTCACTTTATATGAAGCTGTATATCATTATTACTCTATAACAGAGAACATGTTCATGGTGAAAATGAAAACAAATATATCTGTGAGGTGATTCTGTATCGACTTAGAGTAGTTTACTTTTATGCTTATCCTATCCAGCAATATAATTCATTCTACGCCCCACTTTGAAGAGTGTGACACAGAAGGGGGAAGTGTAAACTTTAAGTGGAGAGAATATGTAAAGTTGGATAACTATTTTAATGGTGAACAATCTGATGTGGTTTTATCTATTACAAACATTTCTTTTAATAATAAAAGAATAATGATTTATCTGAGTTTCCCCCCTTGAAATTCCATTGAGGTATACACTGTATGAAAACATATACTGCATAAGAGTTTAAAGGCCGCCCGGTCAGTTTTATTCCTATCTTTATCATGTAATATTGACAATCACCAGGTTGGCTTGGGGTGCTCGAATAGCCAGTGATCTATGACATCAACCTAAATTTTACCAAAACTCCATGTCAAAAAAGAAACATTTGAGTAAGACCATGACAAATCTGCAATGAAAAACTGGGATAGTCTGTCTTAAAGATCTCTGATGGTAAAATTTGAGTAAGTCCATGGAGAAGAGACTGACAATTTCTGTACCAGAGAAATTATTGAATTATGTAGCCATAATGTGATTGTTCCAAGTAAGGGGCATTTCTTAAGACTGACTGTAGGGCACTACCGGGTAGAGTATGTTGGCATTCTGAGCTTGACTGTAAGTTTGGTAAAGATTGAACTGGTAAGATTGACAAGATGGCTACAAAGATGGAGTTGGCATTGTTCGTGCAATAGAAGTCTCAGTTTACACATTAAATGGCTGACATGGTCAAGAAATATATGTGGAGCAAAAATAAGCAACATAACTAAGCGCTATCTAACATACTTATTTCTTTGATAATATATAAGAGGTTGGACCACACTGCCTATCCGATATCTACTTGGAACCCATTTACATCATGATAAACAAGTGATTGTCTTACAAAAAGAAATCAAGGAGTTTTAGAAATTAAGCTATCTTTGACATGTAGGTATTTGCTATATATATATATGAATATATATGTGTATGTATATCAGAAAAATAAATATCTTAATTTCAACACACAAATTGTAATTATAGATACGGAAGAGAAAAAAAAACATTAGGTCTATTGTCGGAAGCGGCTTCATTCCTAATGTCACTGATTGCTTGTGCTGACTTATTTATTATTACTGGTTGTAGGTATTATTGTGGCGATACAGAAATTTATTGTGTATTATAATTGCAGTTAGTCTGATTATGAAAGTATTATAGTACAAGTGTTTCCCCGTCACCTTCAATTGTCTTATGTAATATTATTGTTATGTATTAGATATAAAAAATGATAACTTCAAGCTTCGGCTTATCACAATGCATGAATAATGTATGGTATTTTAGTTTATGTAACATGAGCAAATTCTACTTATTTTTTATTAACTCTGTAAATGGAAAATAGCTGCTAATTGTAACCCTCAAATTAAACCATATTGGTTGATGGTAAATTAACAATATCCAAATCACATTATAAGAAAGGAAAGGAAATGCAGATACGGAATTACTTAAAGTAGAATTCCACTTGGTTTTTTCTTTATATTGCGTTTTCTGTAATGGAAAAATGAAAATGTAAGAAATGATGTACATGTATTTATAATATCTGGAACATTAAAGTCAAGCTGCACTTTTTGGTTCTTTAAATCCATAGACTTGTAAAGTTGAACCTCGCCAATAAACACCAACAAATCCAACACTCGAAATGTGCCTTTTGTATTTAGTCTTTTGAACCCATGATATGCTCCGTAGTGCTACATATTAGATGTGGCTTATATCATTATATGCAAAATCAAATCAGGGTGTGCCTTTAATACACAATGAATTATAGTTCATGTAACCATGATATTTGAACCTTATTTTTCTCGAATGATATTTAGAAGAAACTTGCTAAATCATTGAACGTATAAATTCAGGGATGTAAGACTTCAGGTTTTATCAGGATTTCCTGATTTCTGACAATTTTGAATGGCAAATATTTCCTTGTACGAGTGTTGAGGAGGTCAGTTTGGAAAAATAGAAGGCTTTGAAATATTAGGTAAACGTATGCCTTCCTGATTTTTTCACACGATTGAAGCATAGCTCAAAACTGAATTATATACTTCTACAAATCCTATATATGAAAAAGACCAGTACCGTATTCATTCTAATAAGCGCACATGTGCGGAAAATTAATTGTTAGGTGCTCAAGACCTTAATTCTAATAAGCGCACCCCCAAGAGCCTAAAATCATTGTTTTTGCCCTTAAAATCTTTATTTTTACACTTCATTTGACTGATTTTACACCAGAGTGGGACCCAGAAAGGAGGGGTGTGTGCTTATTAGAGCATGTGCGCTTATTAGAATGAATACGGTACTTTCATTTTCATGCTTTCATAAGCCAGAGCTTATAGAATACAAATCAAATGCCTATTGTGACTATAAGACATCAAAGGAGGGCGCAATCAAGATATTACCGTAAACTCCCGCGTATAAGACGCGTCCTCTACGCCAAACAAAATGCTGGGGGGTCTTATAGCTTTCTCTCAAGTTGGGTGTGCGTCTTATACGAGGGGTAATTTTACTATAGAACAGTACCGGATTTACAAAATTGAGCATTAAAATGTGCGTCTTATACGCGAAAATGCATGTGCTGAGTTTGGGGTGCGTCTTATACGCGCAGCGCGTCTTCTACGCGGGAGATTACGGTAGTTACATACTACTAATACTGTGACTGGATGAAGATACATCAGACAAAGTTTGTATTACATAATACACCCTGGTACAGTTTAATAGGAATGTCAGAGAGTTGGAATGCAGGGTTACGTCTTTCGAGGAGAAGCGCTAAAGTGGCGCCAATTTCGCTTGTAAAATATGAGCAGTAAACTTTCGCATATTCACCGGTACCAGGGACACACTTCCGATCATACCGTTTCTCCCCGAAAGGGTTCACGGGAATGCAGGTTGCTCAGTGCTGCCCCCTGATGAATGAATAGGAAGTTAATGATACTTCTACTTCTTTCTCCTGATGGACGGCCTACCCTGTGCCATATTGTGGAGAAGCCTCAGACCAGCATAGCCACCACAGGCTGTATGAGAGTCTGTGGTGAATATGTTGAATACAGTAACAAACTCGGTATTAATCTACCACATATAACTACAAGCGAGCTACCACTCACTATAAGAGTCTAGAACCATACCCAGAGGATCCACAATTTTGACTTTTGCTGGGTTTGTCACTAATAAGATAGAGCATGATGGGTACCTTGTCCCTTGGTTACACTCACTTCCAGGGACATTCTAGTCCCATCTCATCTTATTTTATCAGGGCAATTCGCCAGTCCTGCTTGTAGTCAATGAGAGTGTAGACCTATTGTGCTACCGGTAGTCTATGCATAATGTGCGACTACCTTCATCGAAGGATTAGATTTATATAAGGCTCCAAAATTAATGCCAAAAATATAACTCTCATACTGTCCAGATGTAGAGCTGGTTGTCGGACGTCAGTTAGTTTATGCCACAGTAATATCTGAGGTGTTTTCAAGTGCGTTGATGCCCCTACACATTTGATACCGAAGGCGATGTTTCTTTTACACCTAATTTGCCATAGTGTTAGATGCACAGGAAGCACCACTCTTCAAGCAGAGGCGCTTCAGAGAACACTAATAAAGTATAATAAGGGAGTGCGGGCTTATTTACCTCTAGATGGCGCAACCATCAATATCAATATGTATACACCAGATGGCACTACAAACTGGCTTTCAGATGTAAATAAACAATGGTGCATGGACATGTGGCATGTGTATGAATCTATGCATTTTACCTCCATGCACTTTAAAAAAATGATCTACCACATGTGCTGACATAATTAGACATCTAACAGGCTAAGAGATATGTAAACATGACCAATTGATGGAGCATATTGTCTGAATATCTTCATTTGTCCACATGGTCCATTTCACAGGAAGCAGCATGTGCCATGTGGAAAATGATCAGGGCTTGTCTTTGTTTGTTGTGGCACAGGAGATTGTGCCACATTGAAATACTCTACTAAAAAATATGTGTCAACCTAAAATAATCACCATTTAAAGGGGGGCTAGCACGGCAAATTTCAACATGGGTACCGATTCAAAGATCATGTACAAATTCGCGGGTATCAGCTAAAAAATTGAAACACCCTGATTGGTCAAGGGGTGGTCACGTGACTTGCTAACGCGGGTATGTCTTATCCGTGCTAGCCACCCTTTAATATAGCATACTCGTATTAAGATCTGGTAGCCCCAGTAAAGATTTCAATAATTTTATTTGAATCTGTTCCAGTCATGGGTATGGGGAATGAAAGTACCAGCAACATGACACAGGAGACTGTGCCAACCAGCCTGCAGACGCTGACCTTACATCATGCATCAGTCCATATGTACCGGAAGTGCTGATGCGCATGGTTAGATGGGCAGGCCTTGTACACATAAGGGGTGGGTGGAGAATCAGTCAAGCAGAGGCCAGGGCTGCGGCCCATAAACTTTATTTGATTTTGAAATACTTATTTTGCCGTTCCACAAAGTGTTATTTCGATTCGAAATACCGGGTAGGTGAAATAAGTCATTATTTCTGTGTCGGTGGGCTCCTACGACATTAGTTATTTCACTCATGAAATAATCTATGATACACGACCAAATTGGTAGATGAGGGTTCTTTTATTTTTTGAGAAACCAAAATTCTACTTCTTATTTTATTTTTATTTCACTCAATTCTTTATGGGCCGCACCCCAGGTATGTAGTGTTGAACATACAAACCCTCCGGTGACAGTCCAATGCTTTATTAGCTAAGCTAACATCCAACCCCATCCTCAAAATTGAGAGGAAGAAAAGATGCATCAAGACGAATGAATTGTCTCCTCTAAACCAGAACATGATAGGTCTGTGTTAATATATGCATGGATGCTACTCCTGGATTGAAGAACAAGAACCAGATGTTGGTCAAATTTCTATCAGCTATTCAGTTGCTAAATAACATAGGGAAAGTTTTATTACTGTATTCGGCGCTTCAGCTTTACCTATTACTAAACATTCACATGGTTCCCACAAAAATCTCAGATTGAAATTTCCCGACTTTCCCTGACCAAAAAAAATCATTTTCCCTGACCAAATTATAGCACAGCAGAATATGAAATACCAACGTTTACCAATAAATATACACCAAGGGTCTAATTTTGAACAGAAATTACAACTTTTACAATAAGTTAGGCCATTCAATTAAAAACACCCCAAAAAAGTTGGTCAAATATACTTTTTGGGGAAGTAAATATATGAAAGATCGACAATTGCTGGGTGTTTGGTAATCACCATGTACTTTTTTCAATTCTTTTGCTTCACAGCCTGATAAAACCCGGCGGGCAAAGGTAAAAAAAAATAATCAAAACCTTACTTTCAGAAAAAAGACGGCAATCTTTGGAAATAATATTTTAATGCCTTCAGGGGAGATTTGTATAAAATCAAACACAAGTGATGCATTTTGGCAGATTTTCCCCGTGTGGGCTTTAAAAGTTCGTAATAATCAACCAAACGTTTCTTATCTTAACACAAAACACTGATATATATGTACATATGTTTTATTAATCACTTTAATACCACAAAACATAGAAAGCGATTGAATTTACACGACTCAAACACAAGCAAATTCTCCCTTTTTCACACTCTTCCAGCCAATCTTATATAGTCATTTAAAATTTAGTGAAATTTATCCGGCGGTTACGCTTCCCTGCTCCTTTTCCAGACCAGAATGGTGCATGTCTTCGCTTATTCTTCTTTTTATATAGGAAAAATATGCGTTTCCGTATATTCATGTACTTGGTCGGGAAGACATTCTTGAGGACGTCACCCTGGAACTTGATGCGGCGGAGGAGTCGCTGTATCTCTGTACCTTTGAAACCCCAGAGCCACTTGGGTCCATCCATTAGCTGGACAGGGTGTACTGTGCCATCACCAAGGATATCTGTAATGTGTTAAAACCATAAGAAATCAGTCTTGTGACTCTCTGAATTACATGCCAGAAATTTAGGAATGCCATGTATGCTGTTGTGTTGTGGTCTTTGATTTGGTGGCTTCAATTCCCCCGGTATTCATACAAGACAGGCACTTATTCAGTATCTATTTTTAGTTCTTAAATATTTCATACCCCCAGCGCTTATTTTCGACCAGTGCTCATTCACAACACAATACTGTGCATCTTATATTCTGTAGGGTTTGCATGATACATAAATAATATCAGTAACTAGTAGTATAGTCATGTGTCAAAGCATTACTTTTTGAGATCACATAAATTTGGAAATATGGAACTTACCAATGTAATCGTTCTGGCCAAACAAAGCTTTCTTCTGAGTCCATGCGTCACGGTCCTTGGGGTGGACTCTCGGATATGGCAATGGCTTATTCTCAAACTCTCCTTTTGGTCGAGGTAGCACACCTAGGCAATAAAAGTGTAGAACAAATTAATTTGATTTTCTCTTTCTAGTGACTTTTACAGTAAATATATTTCGTAACAACAACTTGGTCTCAACCATCATTACTTATCAATTCATGTATGGGTAAGTGTCATATTGACAAAATCTATCGAAGGGCAAACAAATAGCTCGGGAGACAGTATTGGTTGGGTTAGTTTGTCAACCAATTGCATGACAGTAATACTTATAAATTTGACATCGGTTTATGCTATTGAAATCAACTGAACATTTACATACCCCCTTTGTAGTATTTGTATTTATATCCATGACGTATCAGTCTCTTTGACGTAAATGGATCAGGTGTCTCGTCAAAGTTGGGGTATGCTTTGTAGGAGGAAGCGAGGCGAGACGTCAACAACTGGACACTGCTTGGTATCAGTGACGTTACTTTTGACGTGACATGGTGACATGCTCCATACGTCGTGCTCAGTGGTTGTCGCAGGACATGTGTGGTCACTTGACGGAATGCACCCCACAGTGCAGCCATCTGGAGAAGAAAATTTAAGGGTTATATTACATGAATGATTCGAAGTATAGATAAACTATCAGAAGCAACAGTCATCATACCACATTCCTGGGAAAAGGAAAAATATAGGAAGTTTTTCGGGTTTTTTTTTTACCCATTTTAGTAAGTCAAGATAGGAAAACATGTACACTAATTAATCTATTTGATAAAAACTAAAAAGTGAGTTGACAGTTGTTGTAATGCAAACAAAAGATAATTTTTCACTTTTTATGGGTTTCATCTAGCTTTTTTGATAATAATTATCAAAATCTTGGTCAAAATCAAAATGTTTTCCCAAGAAATCAAGTAGGATGTAGATTGAAGTGTACTTTTCCATATTGTAGGTCATTCTAAATGATATACCCAAATCAAATGCCTTTTATCAGTGAAAAGCTAAACCCATGCTAGAAAAAGGTGGTTCAGGACTGGGTCACAGGAAATGGTCCCAGAAATGAGGACAAATGCACAGTGGCGCCACCACTGGAATGTGATGTACCTATCCAAGCTAAGGGTGGGTTACTCTGCTGGGAGAACTAGTTCGCTGCCTGGGCGTTGATGGTAAATCAGAGTAAGGGATGCGGCCAGCCTGAGTAGCTTGAGCGAACATCAGGCTGGGTTAGCGAGCATGTCCTGTGGCTGTAGCCCTATGTAGCCCGTACCAGATTGTCTTTCTCTGCATTGTATCTGTCAGGCACAAACTGACTATTAAAGGCTGACTTTACTTCCACTCCCCCACTGTCACTGTCAGTCTGAGATTTGGGGGGACAGTCTTTGACTCTGTCACTCACTAGCCTAGGACTATACTAGGGCTGAGGCTAGACTATCTTAGCTTAGAAATCTAATCTCTCATCTCTGTGCCGCCGTGAGAGTTTAGAAAAACAGATGTTTACAGATAGGTGAAGAACTCTTCAGTGAGGAGGGATAAAAGCATAGAGTTCTAACCTACTTTCAAGTCTATTTATACCTCCACCATTCTCCCGCTCAGCTCAGCTGGGAAGGTGGAAGAATGGTAAGAGATTTGTTCAGGAAATCTCCTCTAAAACATTTATTATAATATTTATATGCCATCTGATTTCCAAAATCGGTGAGTGTGTACCCAACAAGTTGGGCTATGTAGCGATGACAGCCAAACACAGCTGAATGCTCCCTGTATCTATCACAGTGCTAAACACCTGGTATTGTAAATTCGATTCTGAAGGTTCTATTGGACAGAATTGCATCAAACTGTCACCAAATTGAAGGGAAAATATCATTCTATCCCACTGGCAATTTCTCATTATCCATGTATGTATTTTAATGCCAATTGAGACAGAGAGAAGTTGGGTAAGTTTTTTTAGTTCTTTAGGGCTAAATACCCCATAAAAATAATGTTTTCTTGCCAAGCAGGACGAACATACTGAGCCCTTCTCAATAGATTTTTTATTCAGAATCAGTTGGCTTTATTTATGAATACAGCAGCGATTTTTGGCGATTTTTAATCTCCTGAAGGTTTTACAGCAAAATATTCAAGAAAAAATAAATAAATTCCAGATTTTAACTTGAAATTTAAATTACTTACCCCACTACTAATATGATGACACATAAGTTTGTTATTTCTCCAAACATTTAGCTACATGTCAGTGAAAATAGCTCATTAATTAAGTAGAACCATATCTGCTTGCTCTCCTTGTAGAGCATGTTTTTTGTTTGATTCGTCTCAGCTGAAATACTTCATGGAAATGACAGAGAGAATTTTGATTTTCTGATTTTCAAAGTGGCATAAAAATGGTTCTAGGAGGAGTATCAACACGTTTCAAAAAGCTATAAGTTGCAAATTTTAAGCTCTTTTGTTTCATATATGAATCGTGGGACCCTGCATAAGTCCTGAACTTGGGCTGTCATCGCTAGGCTATGCAGGGACCTTGAGATTTTCAAGAAATTCTAAGTATTAATGGCCGAAAATGTGCGGTCTTTGAGCAGATACACAGGCCGTCACCCACCAGAAAAGTGAAGGTTTTCTAATCTCTCACGGCAATTAGATTTCTAAGGTAAGACTATCTGTGAGTGTGACTGTGTCAGTCGCTCAGTCTCAGTCAGTGACTCGAGTTAGTCACACTACTGTCACTAGCCTGAGTCTCAGTGGAACAATTTAAGGCCTAATGCTAACATGCTCCCCTAATATATTCTTATATTTTACTCTGTGAGTTTTTATTTTTTTCTGATGCATGTAAATTACGACAAGTTCTTCTGTAATACTACTGAAATCCGTAAAACATAAAACCGACCTTGACAATCTGTCACACCGCTGTTTTCTGCATGGAGGCTGACATGTTGACGCACCGCACTGAATAACTCACTGGTGTTGATGATAAATTAAGAAAATGCGATATATTGATATAATCTATTATAAAAGTTATCTAAATCAAATAAGAATTAAGATTATTAGTGTTTGGAAATAACTTCAGCTAGTTTAAGACTGCTGTCTTTGGGCAGGCACAGAAATAGAGCAATAGATGGCACGCATACCAGTGACTGCAGACAAGATAAACATGGCGACGTTTGGAAGTGAACACGGCAGAATTGCCTTTCTCAGTTTTGTTCTGGGAGTTTCTACATTGTCATTTCCTTTATTATGTTGTTTATTAGGAGTATTCAATAGCGTTTCATCTGTCATTGTTGTCAGTTTTGGCCTATTACATGCACTTGCGGCGAGTGGATTCACATTTCACCGCTACCAAGGAGCCGACTTCCAAGTGAGTGATTTTTATTTTTATTTGAGTCTACGCTGGGCATCTGCGGTCTGTATAAGTACTATAACTACCGCAGGCATTGAGCTTTTTCAGTGACGTCATACCACGTGACCCTCCCGCCATAATGGAGATCCTAGACCAGGGAAACCACATCCATTCAGCATACCCACATACACTATCATGTCATAGAATTAAGAAAACAAACCTCAGTTTCAGTTAACTCCATGGTCATCTATATTTCATGTGCACTGAGAATACCTCCATAAAAATCATACTCCATGGGAATAGCTCCATGAAATCATAATCCATATTTCCCTGGCATCACACTCCGGTCTAGTGTAAGGGGGTGGTCATTATTTATTAACAATTTATTTACTACCTAAGTAGACTCAGTGTTACCTCCTTCACCAATTTACTACAGCAAATGACTGTGGCTGGAACCACCTGTGTGCAGGTAGATAGTTGGGGTGGGGTGGGTGTGAACACTCTACACCTGGAGGTGTGATGAGTGATGCCTAATGCTAATCCTCACCTTTGAAGTTGACAAGTCCCACCTCTGAATTAAAGTGGTGGTGGTTTGGAGGGGGGGGGGGTCAAGTTAGAGAATTCAGTCTACCCTTTCTGCTACTGTCCTTTAATCATCTTCTACTGTACAACTTAGGCCTTGTATACACGACCTGCATAAACATACTGTATACATTTATATCCAAACGATTAAGAAGGGATCCCTCCTCTCACCTCACTGTCACAGAACAGGGCTTTTTATGTAATACCAGAAAAGATTTACAAAATCATATAGGCCTATTTGCAATACAATGGATTCTCTAACACCCCCCCCCCCCATAAAAAAAAAGACATCAAACAAACACCACCACCTTACTTCACAGAGGTCAACTTGTCAACTTCAAAGGGCAGGATTAGCATGAGGCATCACTCATCACACCCATAGGTGTGGAGTGTTCACATCCACAGGTGTGGAGGCTGACCTGTAACAATGTGGAAGCACACACTGGCTATAGCCAAAAGCCTCAGTCAGTTGTACTAGTAGAAGGCTGGAATGTGACAGATTTCTTTTAAGGTTATCTTTAAGGATTACTAGTATTGAATAAAGGATATTACCACCAAGACTCTACATATGGAGTAAAGGACTTTATTTAACTGTGTCAATTGGAATATCATGGAGAATATAGGCCTTCTATATTTCTATCACTGGAAATGTTCACGAGGACTAATTCAATATTTCTTGAAGTAATTAAGGTATGTCAAACACTGGATGGTAAACCCCCTGTACTGTAGGCCATCACTGTAGAGGCATGGGTGGGACCCCCAGTGGAGATCTCCACCATGGCGCAGCAGCAGGTGTATGACGTCACATGAAAGATCTCAATAGGGCTCCACCCCCACCCCCTCTCCCCTTACTTCCTGCTATGTCAAGGTCAGGTCACAGACAGGGAGAGGGAGGATTACAGAAATATAATCTTGTTATATCAAAAAGATTCTTATCCTAACCCCTTAATTCTTAAAGGCTTAATTGGGTGTGATTAGTGGATGTTTATTCTGCACTCTGTCTGTCTCAGTTTCATTTCACACTTTCCCCCACATATTCAGATAATCTATCAGTGATAACATCTCCTAGGAGAGTGTGCTCACTCATGCACATCCAACAGTTTCCAACAAGTTGGCCAAGGCTTCCACCTGCCCCATATGTAGTGGGAGAGTAGCGGGAGCGGAATTCAGGGGTACGTTTCCAGCCTAATTTGAGTCAATTGGCCTGGACGAAAAGCACAGATTTGGTTATAGAGGGCGCCACCACGCCTTCGGCGCTGGGATAGTGTAAAAGGAGACGTAATGTTAGAATTCAGACCACAAAAAAGATTTCACCCCTTCCTAACCCCCATGTTTTCTTCTTTTTTTTTTGTCCGAGACTTTTTGTCTCACTTTTACACCTCCCGTGGACCCTGCTTCTCATGCGTACACCCTCCAGCCACCTTTTGTCTCACTTTTACACCTTGCGCAGATCCTGTGTCTCACTCATACACCCTACCCCCCACCTTGCATCTCACTTTTACACCTCCCGCTGACCCTGCGTCTCACTTGTACACACCCCCCCACCCTGCGTCTCACACATACACCTCCAGCGGACCCTATGTCTCATGCATACACCCTCCCCCCCACCCTGCATCTCACTTTTACACCTCCCACATGTTGCGAGATCCGCGTCAGTCACATCTACCGCGCATAGACGGAACCATCGCTTAAGGAGCGATGGTTAGCGGTGGCACTGGTGTTGTGGTGGTGGAACTTTCAGAGTAGTTTCCCAAGCCCACAATGAAAACTTGGTCTCTAGTCTTATGTGGGGTTAGTCTTTGATATCTTAACTCTAGGACCTACCTACTTGTTGTGTATTGTTTTGAAATGTGAAATCATATCCATGCCTTTGTTTTTTGTAACCTGATATCTAGAACTCAGTCAGACATGTTGGGCAAGGTGGCAAGTGCTGGTTCCTGGTCGGTCTGACTGTTGTCTTTGTGGTGGTACAGTTGGGAGGGACACAAGGTCCCTCTGATTAGTAAAATATGAACTGTAAAGGCCTGCCACCTAGGGACCATCTAGGGACAGGAAGTTCAAGCACAAATTGTTGGATGAGATGTTTTGTTGACATTTAAGACATGTGTGATCAATTCCAACACACAGGGAGGATATATTGACAATTATAAATTATCACAGTAAGTAGAACAGCTTCATAAAGGTCAAAACAAGACAGGGGTCTACTTTAATTAATGCACACAGGCATCATTTGGCCACAAACTGCCCTCAAACCCATGGGACTTGGTTTCAATGGACATCAATTGCTGGGCCTCTGAATGAACATATCTAGGGCCCAGTTAGCTGGGTATACCGCGCAGTGCTGCGGCATGGTGTTAAAGACAACTGTTGTTCTGGCCATGTTGTCGTCCACATGAGTTTCTCACTGAGCAGATAAACCCATCCTAAAACACCACGGACCCTGCGTCTCACTGGTACACCATTCCGCCACCCTGCGTCTTACTTTTACCGTACACCTCCAGGTTTCAAGACCCCCCATTCTTTGTGCAGAGAGGGGATCTTGAAACTATCGTGACAGGAAGTACTGGGGAGCATAGCAACAGCCAATGACAGGCTGGGGCAGTGCACACCCCAGGTAGGGGTGCCAGGCACACAGTATAAAACCAATGCTGTCCCTACACTGGTTCTTTTCATTTCTGTGGTAGTGAGCGGAAGACGTCGTTACAATACACCTCCAGCGGACCCTGTGTCTCATGCGTACACCCTCCCCCCACCCTGCGTCTCACTTTTACACCTCCCACGGACCCTGCGTCTCATGCGTACCCCCTCCACCCACCCTGCATCTCACTTTTACACCTCCCACTGACCCTGTGTCTCACTGGTACACCCCCCCCACCCTGCGTCTCATGCGTACACCTCCAGCGGACCATGTGTCTCATGCATACACCCTCCCCCCACCCTGCATCTCACTTTTACACCTCCCGTGGACCCTGCGTCTCATGCGTACATCCTCCCCCCACCCTGCACCTCACTTTTACATCTCCCACGGACCCTGTGTCTCACTCATACATCTCTACTCTCCTCCCCTCTGCGTCTCACCTTTACACCTTCTGCAGTCTCACATATGGTCATCACAAACTCGTACAAAAAACGTGTACAAAAACGTCAACAAAAGGCAAAAAAACATCAACAAAAACCGGCAATAGCTGTAAGAAACTGCTATATTTGTATGGTCTGAGACTGAACAAACACAGTGTCCCAGCTTGAACATCCCAGGTTGAACAATTTACCTGTCGCCGACCAACCGCCAGTCTAGTCACTCCGTAGGTGCAGTTTCTTACAGCTATCAGACTTTCACGATGACCACTTACACGATGTTGTAGTTTGGGCTGGATGTGTTTCGCTGGTGCCACCCCTGCATTTCTCATAACGCACATAGCCAACTACGGGAACATCCTACATTGTCGCCAACCAATCGCTGGCCTGCCGTATTGGTTAAGTTGTGGAATAACAGAGTACTGCACAGCATTGGCAGTCTATGAGGTGCATCATAGAGGTGGAAGAAATATCATTTTTCTCCCAAACTATTTTATCAAATTATTTGAAAATTTAAAGGCGCTCTGAATCGAGGACCTATGTCCGCCGACGTTAGCACTGTGGCGGACAAAGCCGATTCAGAGCTCCTTTAAGCAAGTTACCTAAAGATAGAAAATTACATTTTGTGTGAATATGGTGTAGATTCCCTTGGTAGATTCTAATAGAGTGAGTATTGAAATCATTACTCCAATGCACTTTTCATCTGCCAATCCCGCACAACTCACACCCCCAAATTTCCTAAATAATTAATGGCAGTTCTACTCATACTACATTCGTTAAACTTTTAGCGAGTCATCATCCATTAGTAAAACAACTGTATATGAAGTTTGAAAACTTTCTGACCAGGGAAAGTAGCAAAAATAGCAATTTACTTCAATGGGTAGTGTCAGCCTTGCAGCCCTCCTATGGGAACTCTGTGCGAGGATTCACCTCCATAAAATAGAGGTGCTACCAGTTGCAACGGTCTGCAGACAACTTTCCCACACTTTAGCTTGGTTTTCGTCTGTATGAATGAGTGAATCAGATTAAATGAGATTCAGTGTGGCTTCTACATTTTAAGTTCTTGGAAAGCTCTTCAACATGATTGTGTCCCAAAGTCGTTAAATTATAATTCACACACCCCGACACATGATCCATGCTGCATGTATTCAAGTTTTGGTGCTAAATATTCATTATGATATCCATCTACCATCACTGACATCTGCCTCCCTCACTGGCCTCAGGCTACAGGCTCTGACCCCCCCCCCCCCCCCACCCGACACCTCTCAGCTCTTCGGGCTGGGACCAGAGCTCATCGCGACTTTTCGGCAGGCTGGTGGTGCAAAGTGTGGTGGGAATGAATCCACTCTATCCCACACTTATCAATGGAATTAATATGTCCTGCCTGTAGTTGTAGGTCTTCACACCTGTAGGCCTAGGTGTGAACACTCCACACCTTGAGGTGTGATGAGTGATGCACAACACTAATCCTCTTCTTTGAAGTTTACATCTAAGTCTCACCTCTGTAAACTGAAGTAATGGAGGGGAGGTATTGTAAAATATCAAAGAATAGTACTTTCCCTATATAAATAAATAACATTCATGTTTCAACAGCTGTCAAGGAAGCCACTCTGCAGCGGTTGTGAGTCAGGTGTAGATCTGGTCCCGGGCTATCCACCGTGGGTAGGGTAGACGTGGACCGAGGCTGCCCTTAAAGTGGGACTGGCTTGCTAATGGATGCCCGCATTAAAAAGTCACGTGTCCACCCTTTGACCAATCAGGGGGCCGCGATTTTTTTCGCTGGGACCCGCGATTTTATGAGCGATCTTTGAACTGGTACCCATGTTGAAGTTTTCCATGCTAGCCCCCCTTTAAAATTAATTAAATGTTTGTTTCCTGTCCAGGGCAGAGGCTTGGATTTGTTTTCTTAGTTCTGAAATTTTTTCTTTTTTTTTCTTCCATCAGCATAAGAATCTAGATTTCCAATCACTAAAAAAAACGTGATGGCAAATTCATCATCATGTCGTCCCCACTTAGGCCAATGGAACTCACAAGTGACCCGGGATTCCCATGTATCATGGAAAGTCATGGAATGTCATGGAATTAAAAGTTGTCGGGGAAAGTCATGGAATGTCATGGAATTTCTTCTTGTGTCATGGAAAATGGGAAAACGGAATATTTATTGTAAAATTCCATTGGAGTGACTTTTTTTCCATCTCGATTGTAGGAATTTTGCTTATATATTTAAAAATGTCATGGAAAATTTAGATTTGTGTCATGGAAAGTCATGGAATTTGAGTCCGGGGATTTTGTGGGAACTCTGCAAGTCACATTGTAGTTGACCGTCCACCGCCCATATGCCTTTAAAGGGGCCACATTGGAAAATTTCATTAGTCCTATTCATTATTTTAAAAAAATCTGAAAAAAAATTCTCCAAAATGTACATGGACATAATAACAATGACCAGAAGGGGGCTTAATTGGCATCAAATTGAAGCTAAAAATGCAAGGAATGTAGTCAACATTATTCAATCTTAAACCTCAATGTACCCATGTTAGGTTATATAGATAATGAATAGTGATAAAATGCCTCATCACTTTGGAAAAGTCCTGGACGGTTAACTGCAACCAGACTTCCCATGGCCTTACGATGTTCATGACAAATAAAATTATTTTCCTAAAAAAAAATTCCCTCTCTCCCTCATTGGTCTGAAAAATCCCACCCTCTGGACAGGAAACGGACATATTTTTAAGGGTGGCCGCACATCACTATGTTTGGGCTGCAGATGTTAAATGTATTCCTTACAATCTCAGCTTCAATTTGGTACAAAACATGCCCCCTTTGGCTAAGCCGGGCTTTGGTCATGTGCAATGACATTTTGGAAAATTTCTTCACTTTTTTTTTAAAAAATAATGAATCAATAGATTTTTCATCTGGTGCTGACATGGATGTACCGTATCCTTACATTAGTCAATAAAGCCATCTTGAATCCATGCCCCAATGATGAGCTGCCATGTTCATGAGTTAGGCCACTCAAAAAAATAAACAACTTCATCTCATCACCAAGTCTTGCAAAATGTGAGGAGGGAGGATTTTATTTTTTTTCTGAAGCAGTTCATTAGGCCCTGATATATATCTATGCATCGTGTGCAGCCGTGTATTTAGGGAAAATGACATATTTAAATTTTAAAAAAAGTTATTAATATTCAAAAGAAAATATGTATATATATTGCCCCTTTAGGCCACACCAAATAAAAAAAATGGTCTATGGATTTTCATTTTGAGAATATGGTGCGGGAGGGCGAAATTTTTATTTTTATTTTCTAGAAATTAATTATTTTCTATGGATTCTGAACATCATAAATATGGAGAGGGCGATTTTTTTTTTTGATTTTTTTTGCCATTGCATATTTATGGTGTCACGGTACTAATAGGGCCAAGGACGTTCTGATTCCCCCCCCCCATCTTCCACCATAAAACTGGCATCAATCGGGTTCTAATTTGATGGCATTCATAAATAAAGGCTTAAATTAAAGCTGAAGTCATTCTTGATTTTTTTAGTATGGTCAACCATAACGGAGTCAGATCCGTTTTTGCACCAGTTGCCATGGAAACCACCATGTTGAATAAATTAAATGATACAGGCGCTCCTGATAAGTCATAAATGTGACCTTGGACCCCTCTCTGACAAAATAGGTTTCCATGGTGACCAAAATTTTTTGCAACTTTTTCCCCCCAAATCGTTACCTTTCTTCTGGTACCAAAATTATTAATCTGCAATAAAAATAAGGTCCCCTGGCACTGATTATACCAAGCAAAACACTGTTTTTAGTTGGGACTATTTAGCTGTCCTAGGCTTACCAGGGCGGATTACTACCGTGACACCTTATGCCTATCCAATGAGGGGTCTGCCATTCCTGTACCTTTATTATTAATCATATATTTATTGCTTGATCAAAAAAAAAAAAAAAAAAAAAAAATGAAAATCCCTGCAAATGAGGCGGGCGGGATCCATAGACATGTTATTTTTCAAATAAAAATAAAATTTTAATTTCTGAAAAACAGGGGCGGGAAATCCATAGACCAATCTTTTAATTTGGTGTGACCTTAGACTTTACTATGATAAATAGGGGGAAATTTTGTTGACCTTGCAGGTGATTGAAGAATATCCATCTCTCCGATATATGATATTTTTTTTGAAACGGTTTGATTTGTTCCTGGTAACAGTATGATATTACCCTACTTCGATTATGGATCTGTATTTCTAACAATGCTTAATGTGTCATCCTTTTTGAAATTACAAACTTATTATAACACAGCGCTTAGAATCTGTTTCAGAATAAATGATCCGACCACTTGTCATATCAAAGATCTGTATAAGCGTGCAAGATTATTGCCACTTGACCTGAGAAGAGTGTATTTTCAACTGTCTCTTTGTCATAGACTTGTATATGCTGGCAAAGTAGATATTTTGCCTAACACAGGAACCAGGGCTTCAGCTGCCCCGGTCATAAAACTACCGAGGCACAAGCTTACTTCATACCTGAAAGGGCCCACATACCAGGCAGCATCTAGATGGAATGCGTTAGACCCTAACCTGAGACGGGTGTTGGATAAAGATGAATTTAATGTCACAGTGAAACGCAGGTTGGGTCGTCTTTTTCTGGATAAATGGAGAAAAGAAGACCCCTTCCTCTACTTTGAGGGGATCGATATAGTTGGGGGTCCTGTGTAAACTTGTGCCACGGTATTCCATTAACTAGACTGAAAGAAATTACGTTGAAGCAAAATTCTTTCTATCATACTTTATTACATTTCAAGTATTGCATATCCAGTTGAGTAAATCACTTGTAACGAATGGTCACTCAAGTGAAGTGTTTAGTTATACATTGTTTATAGGAATTCTCCTATCCCTGTCGTCAATTGACAATAAGTGAATCTGCATGGTCACAATAACACAGTCAGATTGAAATTCACTCTCACTCAGAGTAAACATGAGGTAGCCAAGTAACATTGCACAGAGGTTCAAATATTATATGTTCTCCTTGTAAATCACGCCTAAGCTATATCCCTTCTGCTGTAGCGATACTAGGCTTACTGGGCTTGTCTTGTCTTGTTATGTCGACTGTCATTACCTGTAATGTACAATGTCTCTGTATTAACTTACGCCTGTATTATGTTCTCATTTTATTTATTTACATTTTCAATCCGTTGAAGCAAACATAAAATGTATAAATGTGGAAATGATTATTAATTTTTACAAACAGCCTGGTGTGGTTAGCTTCACCCACCACTGGTTTTCACTGGGTAGAACAGTGTAACTGATCGTTGTAAACCAGGACCAAATAAAACCGTTTCAAAAAATTGTCTCGGTTAACCGCCCGTCTGCCGTCAACCAACAGGTGGGGGGTGATGCACCCCAAAATGCAGTTTATTGAATACAGTCAGTTCATTGTTCTACCTCCTCTAGCCCCACCTCTAGCTATGCTAAGCTTTTCAGTTCACTTTAAAAATGCATGACTTAACGTCAACTAAAAAATTGTTGACAGACAAGGGCAGGACAACAGACAGAAATGGTAATTCCCTCTGTGATTAACTAATGGCAGCCGTTACAAAAGTGCAATCTTAAGACTAGTACAGAATATCAGGAAAAACACAAGAGCAATAGTCCTGGGTTAGTCCAGGTACAGCTTAAATGTCCCAGTTCCTGGTTTGATTGAGTAGGCATTTCCTGCTTGGTTTAACATCCAGCAAGGTCCTGTAGCCATATTATTCATAAGGCTTTGATACCTGTATACATTATGTCTATGTATATAGTTACAGTGACACCACCCTGACAGTGCCCTTCTGGTTTCTTTTATAGGTGGCTGTTCGGGCATTGTTCCTTGGTCTAGTCTTCAGTGCAGCTGTAATATGGGGACAATGGGCAAACGGTGGCTGGAAATACTTCGCTTGGTACCTGACAGCTCTCAGCTTCTTCCATTGGTCAGAGTACTTCACGACAGCCATAACCAACCCAAAGAATCTCTCTCTTGATTCATTCCTATTGGACCATAGTCGCGAATACCACATTGCAGCACTCCTCAGCTGCTTCGAATTCACAATAGAAAATTACTTTTTCCCAGGTAAGTGAAACATAGATACATTTGTTGTATACAGTTTCTATACTAAACTCAAGATGTCTAAAACATTGTGTCTCAATGACCATTAATCATATTTAATATATATATATATATATATATATATATATATATATATATATATATATATATATATATATATATATATATATATATACATACATAGTCAAATCCTAAATCTGAAACCTTTGAAATCCCCGATGAAATGGAACTAATTTGCAGACTACCGTATTACCTCAATTCATTAAGATTTATAAGAATACAATGTGTTATTATATTATATTTCTACTGTTTCTTCAGGTATGAAGTCCTCCTCCTGGATCGCTCGTCTGGGACTACTTATGATCATTGGAGGGGAGTTACTCAGGAAGGGCGCCATGATTACAGCATCGACCAACTTTAACCACTACATCCAGCGTACCCGAGATGAAAACCATGAACTAGTGACATGGGGCATTTATAGCTACTTCAGACATCCATCTTATGTTGGTTGGTTCTACTGGAGCATAGGCACACAGGTAGGAATAGGCCCTGCTCACCACTTTAAAGTAAGGTTGAAGCTTGAATTGGAGGAAAAGCATCAGTCAGGAGTTGTCCGAATATACATGACATTGCAGTGCATGATATAATCACAAAATGCCATGTGTAATTCACATGACTGTATAACAGCAGAACCGCTCCCTTTGCAAACATCAATAAGCTGAACTGGGAGCTTGGAAAAAGCTGTTTTAATTATGATATAAAATAGATAAATGCACGCCGCACGTCATCAGCTGAACATGAGCTGCGGCTTATAAGTTAGGCTTTACATAAATTAACTGGAAAAGTATGCTGTGAAAATTAGAAGGGAAAAGGGAAATGTTAGACCCAGGTTTGGTTGGACCCTTAGAACCCTTAGGCTTAAGCAATGGCATTGAAATATTGCAAAGTGGAGACAATTAAACACAAAATATGATATCATTTTATTTCAGGTGATGCTATGTAATCCACTGTGCATGGCTGGCTATGCTTGGGCCTCTTGGCGCTTCTTCAAAGCCAGGATCGAAGACGAGGAAATAATGTTGATTACCTTCTTCGGCGAGAAGTATGTCGACTATCAGAAAGCGGTGCCAACGGGTCTTCCATTCATCGAGGGTTACAAACTAGACCTATAACATTAAACTACACCTACTGCATCATCACCTTACAACATCCTCATGTAATTGCAGCCTTTACTCATTGTTCAATGTTATTTTACCATGTTCCTGTTGTACTCAATGCTATATAGGGATTATTTGGTTGACTTAGTGCAAGAAGGTTGTACTTGACATTTTGGCAAACATGAGTTTTCATCTGTTTTAACATGTATTGCCCATTATCTAGCTACCATGAAAGTACTGAAGCTCTGCCTATTATATGTGTGCTTACAGGCCACAGTGCAATGTTGTTTCCACTTTGTGCTATATAAGCCAGTCCAAAATAAAAAGTTGGTCTATGGATTTCCCGCTCCAAATTTTCAGAAATCAAATTTTTTTTTCATTGAAAATTATTTTGTCTATGGACTGTGCCCGCACCATTTTCTGCAAAAATCTGAATTTTTTTTTTTTTTTTTTGCCATAATTTTTGAACAAACAATGGCAGATACTAGCTTTAAAAACTGGCCAACTGTTGAACTCCTCTCAACTCCTTTCCTGGGAAGTCTTTGGTTATCAAAAAAAATCACCCTCTCCACATCTGTGATGTGCAGAATCCATTGACAAAAAAAAAAAATTCAAAAAAAATAAAAATTTTGCCCTCCCTCTCGAATTTTTCAAAATGAAAATCCATAGACCAACTTTTTAATTTGGTGTGGCCTTAAGTGGAACCCTTCTTTTGCCTCTCCTGCAAAACCTGAAAAATGCAGATACAACCTTCTTGCACTAAGGTGAGGATTTGTAAGCATCGCAATTTAAACAAGTTTCCTTATCGCCGAACGACTCACTGGTAAGATGAACTTTGATTTGTTATTACATAAATGAATGATACTGGTAGTGAGAAAGTGATGGTGAAATATAAATGGGGTGAATATGTTAAGAGAAGGATAATTGTAAGGTAGTTGCTTCTTGTACATTTAATGCTATTCTGCTTAGAATTCCGTGCTCTGTAAGAAAAAAAGAGTAGAATAAAAATAAGTGTGCTATCGCCTATACGGCTGTATTCTATGAATACACAGATGTAGAAATCGGAAATAATATTTGATACATGCTGAAAAGTCATTCTACCTACTTTTCCTTTTTAATGAATATTTTTGCATATCAACCCTTTCCCTGGATATACTTTGTGAGAATAATGTACTTAAGACTTGTGAACAAAATCATGCAAGTATGGAGTCATACAATAATCTGTAGTCTTTATTTGAATTCAGAGGATATATATACTGCAGGTCTGACATATTGAATGAACAATGAGGGAATAAGCAGAAACCCTCACAGGTTTTTATTTGAAATTTATGGGGGTCTGTCTGCTCAAGTCTGAAATGGAGAACAAAAAAGACTAATGACTTAGGGATCCATCGGGGATTTACCATGGTCACAGCCCAAGTGGTACTAGTAAACCAGTCCTTACTACCGTAAAACCTCGCGTATAAGACGCGTCCTCTACGCCAAACAAATGCCTTGTGCGTCTTATAGGATGTACTGAAATTGGGGGTGCGTCTTATACGAGTGGTAATTTTACTATAGAAATGTACTGAATTTACAAAATTGGTACCTAAGAGGTGCGTCTTATACGCGAAAATGCATGTGCTGAGTTTGGGGTGCGTCATATACGCGCAGCGCGTCTTCTACGCTGGAGATTACGGTACACTGCCTTTTATAACAATCCTAACATGGTACTTGGGTTTATCGTCCTGCGGTGAGACTCGTTATGTGAATATCCAAATAATGAAGTAATAGTGAAATATGTACATTTATCCTAGTCATACTCAGCCATAATCGTTATATCAAGCAGCTCTATGTATTCAATAATTGACTTGCCTATATTAAAAATGAAGTAGGGCATCGCTGTTGCATTGACATCATTTCAATGTCTGATATACTAGTATATAAATGACCTGTTATATTGTACATATAAAAGAAAAATGTATAGGAAAAAAACAACAAAAGCACTAGCTTTGAATGTTCTGTGATACTGTATGTTGGTCATTATTTGATATTGACTCCCATACTTAAAGCACAGAGTACATAAACACTTGAGAACTGTCTGTTTTTAAGTTCCACATCTTGATCCCCCCCCCATCACCAACACCACCCTTTGAGCTTTGTTACTTGCATCTTTGTTAATGTTGCTAACACATCTGATACATACATGTGTAAAAGGTTGGTCCTTTGTTAAATCATTAAGTGACACCTGTGCATATAACTTGTGTATAAGGTTGATCCCGCATACAAGACGCACCCTGCGTTGCTGGTACTGTTTGGCCAGTTTCGTACCGCCATAGTGTAATGTACTGGTAATTTTATCCTGTCTATAATGCACATCCCCTCTTACAGAAGTTTCTGTAGAGTGCAGTAAGCCTCAGATTTGCATATAAGCCATGTCCTATATGCGAGATTCTACGGTGCCTGTTTTCCCCTGCGCAAAGCGTATGCTCGTTAGTCATTTAAGCTCTCATGAAAGTGACATTTGGCTTTTAGAGGAATCCTGCCCCAGTGCTAAAACAGCTCTCATTTAAAACATGTCTGTTTAGAAGAGCATTTACGGTGGCTACATTTCAGGGGCCAGACAAGCTTAGTTCATATGTTTTTTGTTTTTTTTGTACAATGTGTAGTCTATGTCATCATGTTAGCAATTCAAATCAAGGTGGTGCATTGGTTTAAAACCCCTGCAGTCAAAACTCATGTAGCTCATTGGGCAAAATTGGTCCAGTTTATGGTGGTCATAATTGTGTTATATATTCGTACTAGACTCGGCACATTACATATCTGCTCATGATTATGTAGATTACACCAAAATGATTGCATTCTCAAATTACGTTGCCAGTTTTGAATTTGACACCAAATGTGGAATAATGCATACTATTGCTCAGTGTGCATGTTGATATAAACTGGTTGGCATGAACTATGTTGTTGGCACAAAACCTTTTTTTTTTATTTTTTATGGCTGTTACTCACTTCGCTACTGCTCACATTTCGACGACTCCTATGATAAAAGAAGCTCTCTGAATCCCAAGAATATATTTCTAAAAAAAAAAGAAGTATTTGATAAAATGACTCCACCGGGGGATTGGGGGGGGGGGCGCTAAATAAGATACCATTAACAATTGGAATGTTCATGCATGTTTGAAAATTTGCCAACACTTTAGTGAATAGATAATGTATTCTATCCTGCACTTAACTTAAAAAAATACTGAATGCTAGAGTGACAAATGGAAATTATGTGAATCACATAGTGCGTATGAAAGCTGAATGACAAGACTTTATCAATCTGATCTAAATGAATGAGTATATTTTTAGCATTCACCTTTAGAGTAGCATGAAGGGATCAGATCTAAAATAATGTGATAGGGAGGTGAAGACACTTAATCTTGATAACTATTGTCCTAAAGGACATATTTTTGTAGCACCATACGCAGATTGGAAAATGACCGCATTAAAAGATGTGACAGTGATATTGAAAACCAGTGTCGTTGATATTGCCAATATTAAAGGGTACCATTATACCCAGCATATAAGGTGGGCCCTAAAGGGGGCCGCAGACAGGGCCGACTGGGTCGGCCAATCCTGATGATCGAGAGCGTCTGCGTGGACGTCCGATCGAGTATGATAATATCAAACAAGTTTGATCTTCCCAACTGGATCGGCCACCCTTTCCCTAACTACCGACTGAATCGGGCCCGTCTGCGGTTGCCTTAATAAAAGATGCATCCTGTGTACATAATTAAGTTCTAATGAGCATCTTGGGGTGAGTTCCTAGGGGGTTAAATACTATTCTATTGTGCAATTACCCAGCCTATAAGCCACACCCTGAGTACAGGGGCATCTTACTGTACTTAGTATAAGGCCCAATAGGATTGGTTTTTAATGTATAAGCCGCGCCTTATAGGCAAGGTGTTGTGGTATATTCCTGTTATGTTCACTAAATGGGAGTCCTGTTGATGTTCTCCGAGTGTATTACATTGTGTCGTACTGTAGGAGACATGGATATACAATTTTGTGTCCTACTCTGAGCACTGGTTCTGTAAGAGGAAGAGTTCACAAGTTCACTGTTAACTCATGCACTACAAAGAGCCTTCCTATTACAGTGGGCACTGGAATGAATAAATAGTAATGTCAAACACTTGTGTTACTCTTTAATTCTTTTTTTTTTCTGTCTTCAACAGCCTCATTCTTTGTACATAGGGGGCCATTACTTACGCTTGATTTTCTATGTATTGAATAGTTGGTACTGTTATCACCTGTGTATACGGTAATTTATATCCTGCGTGTAAGTCACACCCTAAGTTGAAATAAAGGGCATAAGGTTTAGTACTAAATTACTGAATATACCTGGCCTATAAGGCACACCCACTCTTATGAAAGGCGTTTCAGCACATTCTATCAATATTTCAACTAGCTCTAACACCTCCCCCACTGCAGCATACCTATAGCCACCACTGGAGGGACAACCTGGAGGCGGCCCCTACTGGAGGGCTGACTACCAGGACTTCTCTGACTAGTAGGGCTTTACTTTGAAGTGTGAACATCAGTCAGAGAGTGGGGGAGGGGGAAGGCCCCAGGTACTGATCCCTGAGGCTGGGTGAACTCCATTCTAGTCAAGTGAACATTCCCCTAGCCTGGGCCTAGAAGAAAAAACAATAAATTTGACCTTTGACCTTAAAATGACCTAGATCAAGGTCAGGCCATAGGTCATTGGAACCACCCCTTAATGACCTTTTCTTAAGTTTTTATTTCAAGTTCCTAGTGTCAATATCTTCTGAGAAACAGTGATTTAAGTGTTCCATGCATTTCTGACCACAACAAGCATGATCACAAAATTTGAACCCTGGCTACACAATTAAGAA
The DNA here is from genome assembly GCA_949317995.1 of Acholoe squamosa. Lineage (NCBI taxonomy): Eukaryota > Metazoa > Annelida > Polychaeta > Phyllodocida > Polynoidae > Acholoe > Acholoe squamosa. Next base: position 46,666,167 of record OX439050.1, read on the forward strand.
AGGTTCCTGAGTTATGGGTTATTGTGGCAGAATATTGGGGTCATTTTGTGGTCTTTGGATGGTCATAACGTCACTTTGAATTAAGATAGAAACTTCATTCAAAAAGCAAATCCACCTCTTTTCTTGAGATCTATCCAATAGTATGCAGATAGAATAGATAATATAAAGTTTTGAAAAACTAGGTAAGTGCCTACGGGCCTACCTGGCAATAAATGACTCGTCCCTAACATTTTGGAGAGCACAAATTTAGTTGCATCCATTGCATTAGAAATATACTGGAAGAAGCCTGAGGCTGAGTATCATAGTTCCCCATATCTACAAAACCCCTTTTCTCCATGAGTCATATTTATTACCCTTTATCTCAACATGAAATCATTGCAATACCGTACCTCTGCAGAGTGGCGGCAATTTGGGACTGGCCTCTGGCGTTTAGCATCAGAACTAGATATTTTGTGCTTCCGCCTAGCGTTTTAGACCGAAATTGGGTTAAGGCTTCATTTCCGGTTTTAGCATTTTCCAGCAAAAACCGCAGCGAGTTTGGCGTCTTCAGATGATGACCGAAGATAAAAATCAACATGGGAAGGCGAGGTAGACCTCCAAAACGGCCTGCAAGTGCAACAAGCAGTGCCGAAGAACACATGAAGCGCGCTAGGGACATTTGTTTGAACACCCGCTTCGTCAACATCGGCGAAAACGGGAAGAAATGGCAACAACACCGGCGAGCCTGCGAGGGAAGCCAGCCGGGGTTCGACTTCGTTGCTCACCTTCTTTCTCTTCACGATGTTCACTGTTCTCGCGCTCCGCCAGAAAATATTGACGTCAAACTCGAAGTAGATGACGAGGCATTGCAAGGGTAACTTGATATTTTGATAGATTCATGTATGGGTATATTACAGAGGCGCATTCGCCAATCGATTAACTCCACAAAAATGGAGGTCAAGTTCCACCATGACACGATCAGCGGCGGCGTCAGTAGCGCACGTCGCGGCCGCCGCCCCTGACGCCCGGCGCAGATCAAGGGACGCTTGTAAACCGAAACCTGCTTAGGGAGTGGTCATTATTTATCAACAGGGGGGGGGTGGTGGGTTTTCGCGCGGACGTGCGGAAATTTTTTACGCCCCCCTCGACAGCAGTCAAAATTTTTTGGGCCCCCCCCGCGCCGGAGGCGCGGAGAGTTTTCGCGCCCCTCTTTGATCTTTAGTAGCGCGCGGGGTTTTTTGCTAAAAACAGGGTGAATTTTTTTAGCCCCCCCTCAAGAGGGGTCAAATTTTTTTTAGCCCCCCCCTCGGGAGGGGTCTGAAAATTTTACGCCCCCCCCTCAAACCCACCACCCCTCCCTGTTGATAAATAATGACCACTCCCTTAGCGCTATCGTCAGTGCCAGTGGACGCTAGTGTATATGCCACTGATGTCACGCTCTAACGCAGCAGCCAAAAGTGACTGAACGGCTTGACTCAAATACCCTCAAATAATCATGTTCTTTCTACATTTAGAAAAAATTCTTACTCTTCCTATCAATGAGTTGTAACCTAAGGCCTTGAGTCGAGATAAGGGAGTGATCATTTGTTAACAACAGGGGGGGGGCTGGTGGGTTCGGACGCGTGAAAAAAATTTCGACCCCCCCCCTCTCGCAAACGTCCCCTTTTAGCCTATAGTAACGCGCAGGGTTTTCCACTGAAAACAGGTGAAATTATTTTGACCCCCCCATCAGAGGTATTGAAAAAATTCTGACCCATCCTGGTTAGGCACTTACCTAGTTTTCACGATTTTGTCCCATGCATTTTATATTTTAAGCAATGGATAGATTTCATCAAAAGAAATGGATTTGCTCTTTAAATTAAGTCTTTATGCCAAGTATAAGGGAAGTTATGAATGATCAAAGACCCCAAATCGAAGCCACTATTAGGAGTTTAAATAGGGCCCAGATTTGTGATCAAGCATATCTGATACAGGAGTGGCTACATCACTTAGATCATTATTTTGGACTATTTTCTTTTCATGTATGGAAGAGTTCCCCATAAAAGGTTGAAAATCGATGTATCATATTTGATATGAGTTGATATGAGATCTTTAATCGGTTAGAATTTCCCTTTAAATTGATGTAAAGACTTCATTTAAAAAGGAAATCCACTTATTTTTATCAGCTCTATCCATTGCTATATAAATGATATACATAGGATTGGATTCTAGCAAACAGACACGGACCTAACATGGAGAAGCTGGTGGAAGGGTGATAGCGAATTTTTGTGGGGTCTGGCAAACATCCTGTTCCCCTATGAAATGAAAAACCCTAGACAGTTTCTAAACCGTTTTTTTTCTGTAGAAAGTGTCGGAACTATTCTCTCTTATGTGAGATTTGGCCTTTATACCCAAAAATGCTTTCACAGTTATCGGGTAACTTTACTTGGAGAGAATGGGATGTGTATCTGAATCAATTATTTCTCAAATAGATTCTTATTAAACCCCTAATCAATCCCTTTAAAATGAGCCCATGTTTGTTAATATCCTCCAATAAATAGCTGCACAATGAGCTTGCAAAGAAAGAGTTTAGCACTCCCCAGTTTCAGCTTTATCACAGTTTCACACCTCCACTGCAGCAGAAGCATGCACTGGGGGTAGGTAAGTGCCTATCCTGGTCAAGGGGTCGAAAAAATTCTGACCCCCCCCCCCTTCAAACCCACCAGCCCCCCCCCCCCCCGTTGTTAAAAAATGATCACTCCCTAAGAATTAACATTAAGAAATTAAAAATTTACACCATAGACCAATGTAGACAGTTCTGAAGAAAGTAGGTTTGAGGCTACAGGCGGCCAGATCAAAAACAATCCCCAAACACGAGAGAGGGGGTTCCCTGAATCCCGACCGGACTAGGCCAAAATACCTGCCTGCTTACAGGCAGGATCCAAAGGTGTCTGTTGGTAGTCTATCTACTGTGCCAGATTGGCAGAGTGCCCAGTTCTCACAGAACTACTTACTGTCAGGTCCAATGCTTCCACCAACACTTCCCTCAATGTATATCCACAATACACAAAGCACTTGAAATACTTGTGATGATTTATAATCCAAGTGATTTTCAAATCTCCCTCACTTACTCCAAATCATTTTCGGCCATCTTGAATCCAGGTGCAGCCAACTAGTGCCAAAGAGACTATACTTGGTTGGTTAGCCCTATGTTTCAAAAGGAGGCTAACACCAGGTAGCATCCCCAGCATGTTGACAATGGAGGCCATTGAGGTAGTGATATCGAAGCTCAGGATAAACATGTCAGATTTATTGGATATATCTCATGCTTCAGTCATTATTAGCTGATGTACATGAAAACTGCATGTTTGTGAATAGGAGGGACAATTTCAAGGAACTGAGTTTAGACTAGCCATGTGTTTGTGCCACTATAGACTTGTATACATCTTGGATCCTGCCTGTAAGCAGGCAGGTATTTCGGCCTAGACCGGACGAGACTGGATCAAAACAACCCAAAAGCAAGATGGCGGCTAACAAATTCTCAAGGCCATTTGGCATTTCAAACTGATTTCCATCACACTCTACTCCTTAAATAGCAAGAATTAAAGAACCATTTATTGTGAACAGTTAGATAATTATCATGAAATTCCCCTCGTAAGATTCAATTATTGTGTGAACAACGTTTAAGCACCGATCTGGAATGTAAACAAAAGAATTTGTTCCGTACGGATGTATGGGGTTGCGCAGGACGTGAACACAGCGTCTTCTGAATACAGGCGCTGTGAGGCATGGACGTAGGATGCTTGCTGCTTGCAGGATTGCGAGCAAGTGCGGCTTCACGACTGGCCTCGACAAGTTCTTGGGAATCTCAGTGGCTTCTAAATCTATTGGGATTTTGGGGCCAAGTCATTTATTGCCAGCGGTGGGGGGGGGGCTTGATGGATTTTGGCAGATCCCCCCCTGGGCCCCACCGTTAATTTAATATGGTTATCATGACCCCTCCCCCACTAAAAACTGATTTTGCAAAATGGCCCCCCCCCAAAAAAAAAAAAAAAAAAAAATGACGTTAGTCGCGATGAGTATTTGAATTGCCCATACTCTTGTTTTTGACCCCCTCTCCTGTGTGAAGCGTTTTGCCCACCCACCCACCTACCAAGTGGCTCTTTTTCAAAATAACCCCCTCCCCCCACCTGGTAATAAATGACTCGGGGACCCTTAATAGTGTGGCTTTCCTCCACACCATCTCAGATGTTTGATTTGATCATTTACTGTATTCTCCCGCGTAGAAGACGTGCTGCACGTATAGGACGCACCCCAAACTCAGCAGAGGCATTTTCACGTATAAGACGCACCTCTTAGGGCTCAATTTTGTAAATCCAGTACATTTCTATAGTAAAATTACCCCTCGAATAAGACGCACCCCCAACTTGAAGAGATAAGAGGCAGTATGGATTTGTTTGGCATAGAGGACACGTCTTATATGCGGGAGTTTACGGTACCTAATTTTGGTCAACCATAGATGCAGTCACTGCTGTGATGGACAGGCGGGAGGCAGCCTATAAATACCTATCCAGACTGAGAAAGAAAGGACTGAATATCTGTAAACTTATTAGGCTGTTCCACGGAGTGGGGATCCCACTTTTGGATAACAAATCAATCTATTATGGTTAAAGGGGTAAAACATACAAGACCCTAGGGGTGATATCTCTGGGAATAGACAGGTGGGCAGCTGTCGCAATGTCACAAAAAGTGTCTGACAGAGAGCTTTAGAAATGCAACAGTGACATGGAGGATTATATGAGCTCTCTAAATCTGAAAGAATTTTGTAAATATTCAAAATAGAACCAAAGTTATGAGCTTTTCAATATATACCCAATATCCCCTAAAATATCATATAGAACACTGACCAAAACAATTCAAAGGAAGACTTTCTATACTTCCTCACACTATCTACCATATTCACTCTAATAAGCGCACATGCTCTAATAAGTGCACACCCCTCCTTTCTGGGTCCCACTCTTGTGTACAATCAATCAAATAAAGTGTCAAAGTAAAGTTTTTAGGGAAAAAAACAACGATTTTAGGCTCTCGGGGTGCACTAATTAGAATTAATTTGTTTTATCAGGTTTTGAGCACCCAACAATTAATTTTCCACATGTGCGCTTATTAGAACGAATACGGTAATCATCAATCTTAAGGGAGAGGTTTTGGAGAAATATGCTGAAAAACACATCAATACAATTAAGGATGGAATTCCTACTTTTCATAGGGGCAGTATTCCAAATTCTTTTAAAACACAAATTGAGTTAGAATCTAAATATTCCTGCGATTTCACCTTGAGGTCTAAATAGCTAATGATTGAACTCTGATTGTTACCTTGGAGCAATATATCCTCATTTGCTCCCAAATCTTCTGGAATGGATACCTGTTCAGATTTTGAAAGAAGACTGAAAATTTTCTTAAGATCATAATCAATTTTATAGGCAGAATCTGAGGATTCACTTGGAGCAATAAGCCTCCAATAACCTTAAGATCACATTAATTTTTAAAGGCAGAATCTGAAATTTTCTTGTAACAGTTTGCCACCCAATCCCTAGAACACACAATACTTTGAGGTAGAATCGAGTAATTTGGACATATTTGTCTCTAAATCAGTTAGAACACACCAATTTTCATTTACATCAACTTATAACATATGCAATGGGGAGGAGTTTCCCAAAAAGATGTTGCAAACCCATTCATTTTAAACATAAAACTTGAGAATCTTCTGACAGCGATTTGCCATCTGTTCTTCTAAAACACCGTTAAATGTTTTGAGACTGAATCTGAAAATTTCCTCAAAGGAATCTGCCTATTAAATTATCTAGGACACAACCTTTAGAGGAAAAAGTAGAAGCTGAAAATTTTCTCAAAGCGATTTTCCCACTAATCCCATTGAATACGGATTGCTACACTGATTCGTATGTTTGCTCCAGCACTTCGCAATATGCCCACCCCTGATAGAGCAACAGCCTTGATTAGGTATATGTCAATTAATGGTTATTTTTCCACTTAATTCACAGTGACAATGGCTCATTGGACGAGGTGCGAGTCTCACTTGATGGAGACCTTGCACATCAGTGGCGCCACCTTCAGAAGTTGGCGGGATATGAAGCCGCAGAGATGGAATATCTCTGCTGGCTGATGACCGTAGCTGAACAAATGCTTGGGTAAGTCAAAATATGATTCCATTCTGTGCTTCTCATAAGCAGTTATTCACAGCATATGACTTATAGTCGACTGTACAAAACTCTTTGTGAGACCCAGTCATTGTGTAATACGTATCCCCAGGTATGCAATTTTAACAATGGATAGAAGGTTTATTTTTTTGTTGTTGTTTTTTTTTTATATCAAATCCCCGCCCCACCTCCCCGGGTATGTCACATATTAATCTGCGATGGTGTATTGATGAATCTGTCGGATGGATATACATTAGAGGTTTTTTGGTCCATGACTGTTTCAGCAGGACTCCTGAAGAGATAGGTTGTGACAACACAGTTAGAAATGGGTGAGGCTTCAATGTCAGCCGGACAACTCAATGTTGATGGTGTTGGGATGACATGTCAAAATAATCATAGTTGTTTTTAAGAATTTTGGAATAAAGGTTAACAAGTATGCTATTGGATACATATGATATTAACACTACTGTTACTTAAGAATGGATTGGTGCCTCAACACTTTCATTTTAAAATTCATCAGGACGAATGAATGTAATGCCAGTTTTACCTCATTAGCATTAGCACCATGCTAATGCCTTATCAAAGTACATTACCGGTATTCCGAGTTAGCAGGTCGTCCCATAGGCGCCGCCATTACTGGAGCTTGTTACCAGCGAGTTCTACTGATAAGACCTATCAGAAGGGTACCAGTCGGCCCGAGAGGACCGCAGTGAATCGTGGGGATTATCTCATTGGCTAATAAATAATCCTGCTAAGTCCGTATACATTGAAGCACCACACTGGCCGGAAAGGGTGGACCCTTTTAGGGCCATATAGTGCATTAATGCATCATGTCGTCCCTCTAGGATTGATACTCCCAAGGCTCGGCATGATGCTCTAGACTAGTGCAGTGCTGGCAGGCAGTCACTGCTGTGATGGACAAGCAGCATATAAATACCTGCCTAGCTGTTTTGGACAAGCAGCTTTTAAATACCTGTCCAGAAGAAAGAAAGGACTTATGTCCGTAAACTAATGAGGCAGTCCAATGAGGTGTGAGAGCCTTAGGACGTTAAACAAATCAATCAATCAACCCAGTGACATTATGCGGCCCATTAAGGGGTTAGTAGCGGAGGGAAGTTGATGTTTTTGGCAGGTACTAAGGTGGATGGATAGGCACACACCATGTTTGAATGCTGTTATTCCACCGTTGCGCCCTCCTGGAGTTTTGTGGTAAGTTTGAACGCACTTCTTTAACTAATTTACGTTGGTTGATGGATAAAGATAAGTGTTTAAAGTATATAAGATGTCACATATCCAGCACGATTAATCTGTTTGGGAAAGCACGATGTTTTGGGATTTTTACTTACAAATCCCACTCTTGGTAATTCTGAAAGCTCTTCCTGACAAAAATGTATACATGTACGATATATTCCTCACAAGTTGTACTGTTAAATGGCATATTGTAAACTTTTCCTACCTGGATGAATTAAAAAAAACAATTGTGATAAATAAATTAGCCTTAAAAGATCATTGTGGTTGGAAGCCTGAATGATTAATCACTGAATTTCGGAATTTTCGCATTTCTTTCAGTCCCGAGTCTACAGGACACTTCGGCTCGAAAAACACAGACAGTGCACCAGACAAATATGACCGCGAACCTCAACAAACCAATAGTTCATCCAGCTCTATATGGAAAAGTCAATTCGGGAATAATACCAGACCGGGCCTTGTACCGCTTAAAAATGCCCCACACAAAACTGGACAGCACAAGCAAATGGCGGTTGGTGTTATTCATCCGATTCCAATACGACCCAATAAAACAACAAAGCCAGTGTGTGTACACAAGAGGCATGGGATTTGGAATCCCGCATTTGACCTACAGGAGGATAACGCCCTTCCAAGTCGGGATCTTTGTGAAAACACTTTCGGTGATGGAAATCCAGATCTTGTTCCTGATCCCCAGGGTACAGTTCCGGTGCTCAATGGTATCAGCCCTTTCTCACTACAACCATTAGAACACTTTGTCGATCATTCCAGTGCAGTAACTGTGGGTACACATACCGGGACTACCATTTATCCATGCCATATTCTGAAGAAGCCAGAAAGTAGCAGTGAAAATAAAGGTGTCGATATGACCTTGATAACACTGGAGTCTCAATCGCTAATGACATCACAACAGCAACGAAGCGACAATTCGCATGGAGAACTCGCAGCATCCTGTCCTATCATCCTGAATGGGGAAGAACCTATAAATCTGACTATGAATATGAAGTCGCAGCGATCTTGTAAGAAGCCAGAATCGAATGTCCAGCCTGTAAAGACAAGTCATACTGTAAGTGATGATCGCGGGCAATGTGAGTGGACATCACCAGCCTATGTCATCCAACCACAACATGATGATCTCATGGTACAGGCATTTCCATGTATCCCAAAGTTAAGCTACATCGATATGAGCATAAATCGACCATTTGAGGTTCACACTGAGAATACAGAGAACACAAACATTGTTATCAGAACACAAACTGACAATACACCGACATACCAAACAATGACTCCACTCGAAGAAATAGACTATTTGATTTCAAAACAAACCTGCCCTTTGGAAGTTCCTTCGGGTGGTCTTGCCCACAATGAAAATGATAATCTCGGCACAACTAGGTTTCATCAGACAAACCTCATCACGACTGCACCTGTATATAAGTCGATTCAGAAACAGACAAGCTTTTCAGCAAATACTGGATTCCCCACTTTTGATCAGTTGCTTGATCGTCAAGGATTTGGCAGTGGGCAGAACTCAGTGCAATTAGCAACGGCAATAGACACTCAGAAGGAAAAGCATTGTAAGAAACGCCAGAGTTTAGGATGTAAGTCAAAGGGGAAAGCAGGTAGAATCAAATCTCCTGTAAATGTATTGACAGAAATATCTGCTAATGGAATTGATGATGAGACTCGGTCCCAAAATTACACAACAGCAGTGCATAAACCGATGCTGAACCTATCGAATCAGGAGAATATCAGGCCACATTCAAAAAAGACGAGACAGCAATTAGAAGGAAGAAGCAAAGCCGATGTTGCCAGAAGAGAGTCTTCCTCATTGAGTCATGGAAAAAGAACCAAGAAAGACACACCAAACCAGAAGGACCCATGTGAACAACCAAAGAGGAAAAAGGGCGCTTCTTGCAAAAAGTCACCTCTTGGTCTTGCACAAGACTTAAATATTCTGCCTTCTATTAACAACACAGAAAAATTTAATGTAAGAGCTGATACTAATGGGGATCAAATACAAATGGGAAATCAGGAATTGGAAAAGGAGGCCCATTTACTTAAGTTAGGTAGTGCTAAGCAAACTGGCAAAAGTGAAAAGAAGAAGCGGGTGAACATCAGACACTGCAATGATTGTGGACTCACATTTGACAACAAGCGGTTGTACGAGTTGCACAGAATTCAATCGCACAAAGAAGAACCAGTAGGAAAAAGTTATCTCTGTGAAACTTGTGGAAAAAGTTTCTCACACGAGTCGAGTTTGGCTTGTCATCAAGCTGTCCATACGGGGAGTCGCAAAGCACAGTGTCTGTTGTGTAAACGGATGCTCGCCAACCCCGGCTCGCTCAAAGTCCATCTGCAGACGGTGCATAACCAAAGTGAACAAATGCCGTGCTACGTATGTGGGGTGATCCTCAAAAATGCCAAGTCGCTGTGGGAACATGTGAAGATGGTACACAATAAGACAACAATAGAGACTTGCCCATGGGAGAAATGCGGAAAGTCGTTCACAAAGAAATTCAATTTGAAAATTCACATGCGAATGCATCTAGACGAGAAACCAGTTTGTTGTAAATACTGCAACTACACATGTCGTCAACAAAATGCTCTCAATGTTCATCTTAAATCGAAACATGCATCGCTAGTGAAGCCAAAGCAAACAACCTGATTCTATGAAATATTTATATCTCTTTGCCTGAATGTTGTTAGTAATTTGCATGCTCAAAATGATAGGAGTTATTGATATATTTCACTTTTCTTTTCATATATATAAGAGTATGGTAACTGGACCCCAATTCTGCTACAATAGAACATAGAGAAAAATTACACACTTGCATTTGCACGAATATTTTGTGTACCCCACAGACTGTAGAGAGAGAAAATGTGCACATAAATCGTGCAATGCACCCAGAACTCATGCAGATATAGCTGGGGAAGCTATCACATAATACATGGGGCAGCAGACATTATAGCTGTCATTATACAAAGAAAGGTGCGAGGAGGATTAGTTCCAGTCGCTAACCATTAACCCCTTAAGGATCACCTTAACCCTTTAAGGGCCAATAGTGCATAAATGCCCGTTCATTGACTGTATTTAACTCATGCAGCAATGACATAGGACATAGACAATGACAGAACATCTATGTCAATGACAACATAGGCCAATGGCCTAAACTTAACCTTTATTTTGTTGGTTTCGGGGATTTATTTGAAGGGATGCATGCAATATGGAGAGAAATCACAAAGTATTCATATTATTCTAGAAGTGAGTCTGCTCATTGACAGCGTCAGAAACATGGATTTGTTCACCGCTTTCAAGGAATGTCTCTGAACAGAACTAAACCCCAAAAAAAGGACAATTTTGCACATGTGATTTATTATGACTAATCGGCCAATCTGTGATTTAGTAAATTAAAGTTGAGTTCAATTTCATGCAAGTCTTGAATTCTACTTATTTCTTGATAAAATCAGCAGTTTGCCTTATAGAATAAGACGATTACTAAATCATAGAATGATAATATCAAACACAAAGATTGATAATGTAATTTCCGTATACTTTTAATCATACCTGCAAATTCAACAGTTTTCTCGGCGTTTTAAAGATCCACCAGGGTCAACTTTGTTAGTAATCCAAATACAATGAGATTTCATTTTAACATTTATGGGGGGGGGGGTCTAAACCACTATGCATTTGGCCTCTAGATTCACAACTTTTCTTGGGCCTCTGGGAACACCACTCCCGCTCCCCCAACCCACCGAAGACTCCCATTTACTTGTATTCTTCTAACTTCTTTTCATCTCTGAATCAATGTTTGCATTCATGCCAGATTTAGGTGTTTTTTGTTGTTTTGAATAAATGATATACTACGCTATCAGGCTTCCCTAGCCCACTTACAAGGGACTACTTCTCATCTTTCCTATCCCCTCAGGATATGTGTGGTGCACATATGCGCGGGCACCGACACATTCTTCTGTGAAATTGTGTAATGTCGTTCTCGCCATGAATATGACCTTAGATGTCGAAATGGCGTTAAACATCTATTACTCACTCACTATACTACGCTATCGTCACCTACATAGAGAAGGTATGTCTTGTTAGTGAAACCAACCCATAGTGTGCGCGTTATGTGCGGGGTCATCTTAGACATGGATATGAGTAACAATGGTGAGTTCATTCCAGGTGTGGCATAGAGCATTCAGCAGGGCAGAGTAGCCTTTTGTGGGGTTTCACTAGCATCGCCATCCGCATTTATTTTATTGAGAAGAGGGCGTGTCTCGTCATATATTAACAAACCATATTCACTTGTGATGAAAAACCTCACATAAAAGCCCCACCATCTTCTAAGCCGTACCCTGAGTTTGAAGAATTTAAAAAAAAATCGAAACTTGCAATAGTTTTGTTTTAATCAGTGGATTTCCTGAATTCAAGAAGCTTTGGGTTTCTAGAGACTCCTCAGACTCCCCTATAATCCATGGAGGTTGGGGGACCCTTATGTAAATCAAACGTCTCCAGGATACTCTTGTCTGAAATATATTGCTGTGAGCTACACATACTTTGTAAGGTACCAGAGAAAGAAAAAATAAGAAAATCTCAGCTCTTCAAGTCATAAGGCCTAATTTTTTAAACCATATAATTGTGAAAGTCCCTTTCTATTACAGTTGGAAGTCACAACCAGAGAAGGACAACAATGACCTAGCTGAGGAAGACGAGGATTACACACCGGAACCACCGAGGCAGAGACGCCGCCGCACGGAGCCGACACAAACATTGGCATCCGCCAGACCCAGTTTTGACACTTCTGCTGTGTATGGTACAGCCACAGATCTGCCCGAATATGGACTTCACACGGCAGATGATAGTAACAGTGGCAGTGGTGAGGCGCCCGCAGGGGGCAGCAGGCACGCAGACAGTGATGGGGACGAGGATGTAAAGCCTGAGATTGTCCCTGCCGAGGGCACCCTCACCAAATTCACCATTAAATGGGCAGACAAACCTTCTACCTCCACTGCACCAACCAGCATCGAAACTGAAACCACCAGGTAGGTTGAAGTTACTTCTCGCTATCCACTTGTGCCAGACCACTGTGGCAAGATCGTGTTCGCGCCAAATCATCTCAGCATGAAACTGAGTTTGTGTCCCCTCCTAGACTTTTCTCATCAAATTTCCATATTTTTGTGACTCGCATAAAAACTTTTCATCTGATAATGCTTATAAGTTGGAGGTATCCATGGATTTGAGATGTGACAAAAGTACACAATTTGATAAGCTGTTGAAGAGTTTCATGTGGTTTGCGCAAACACAATTTCACCGCTTAGTCTCTCTAGAGGGCGTGACTTTGGTCCCCGATTTTTTACTCTGCTGTCACTTACTGTTGCTAATAGCACAAAAGGTGGAGTAGGGAATATGGTGTAAGCAGATTAGTACAGAAAAAGCAGGTAAGCTGTCCAAAGCCTCATTGTACTAGGGAAGTGTGGAACATTGGTTATGTGTGAAGTATACAAGTATGTTTTGAAGCAATCTGATTTGACACAAATATTTCACTTCTCGAAATATATACTCTCAAATTATGGAACTCCATGCTTTCTTACTGTCACCATTTGGGTATTGCAGATATGTCAGAATCAAGCTAATTAATGTCAGAATCATGCTACTAAATTGGTGTCTTGAATCATTGATAAGATGGCAACCAAAACATGCTGAAATAATGGAGTGACTGATTCTCGATTCTTTCCTCAAATGCTGAGGTTAATTTCACAATCGAAATTTGGTGAGAAACTTCTTCCAAAAGCAGCAATTCATATGGATGTACTTAAGACATTGCCTGAAGGTCAAGCCCTTTTTTCAGAGACTAGGTCTGGTTAAGTTTTTTATACTTTAATTGTTATAAAATGTTACATTATAAGTTGCCCTTAACGTTGGAGACTTGGCTATATCAGAGAAGGTAATCCCAAAATGCCAATTTGTCAGAAATAAATAAATCCTCATCACTGTCATGGGCGGATCCAGAAGGGGTGGTCGGGGGGGGCACAAGTGGGTTTTCGGGGCACGTTTCCTATAGAGTCAAAGCCTGGCCCAAATTCAGGGGATCCAAGGGGGGTGGGGGGCACGTGCCCCCTAGGGCCCCACCCCCACCCCTGGATCCGACCCCTGACTGTCTTAATGATCAGAAAGTTACTTGATAACAATCAAACCAAAGTGAACTTTTGGATCATATTCCAAACGGAAAACGTATTTATGAATTTGGCTCAAAACGAGTGGGGAAATGATGAGGTGAGGGAATTTGAATCGCTAATAAAATGTATACATTTCCAAAGTGAAGTCAGTGAAATTAAGTGTGTCTGAATAAACCACAGTGATGAAAACTATGTTCTGCTAAAGCCAGCCCCTTGTTAAAATAAATATGACTGCTTGTCTGCTGTACCGTTGTGTTTTAGCCCCAGGCTGAGTGCTCTAATGGAGATGTTCCTCAAATGTATGAATGGAAATCTTTTTCTGTTACAATTGAGAAATCAGCAAGTAATGTATGATTTGATATTAAAAAAAAACAGGGATGGAAGTCTTCAGGAATTTCCCTGATTTCAGGGATTTTCATGTATATATAAAATCAGTATTTAGATGGGTTCTTATTGAGCATTTCAGGAATTTTTGGCCTCAGTGACTGTCATCCCTGAAAATAGAAAGAAGGAAAGTGATGACAATTCAAAATCTAGAGTATGAGATTTAAGGTATAGCGCCATATACCACGCCTCATCTGACAAGCGATGTCTGTGCCTAACATTTTAAGGGCAGCATTTCAAACGTTCAAGAGCAATATTTTAGTACAACATAAGACTTTAATGCTCTTTTGTCTGCATAATGTGTATATAGAGATATACTCACGCACTCCCTATTTGGTTGGTAAATCCACAAAGGCTTGGCTTGATGCTTGAGTTTGCTAGTATTGTAAAACCTACCTATAAATAATGATGTAAATTTTCCTAGTTTACCAGGAATTCCAGGTTTGGGCTTGACATGTTGCATTCTCTTAATTTTCTGGGAAAGTTCAGCCAGTGTTTGGCATCTCTGCTATAAGGCGCTTTAGCTTTTATCCAAGGTTCTACTTAAATCGCCATTTGCTGCACATCATGAAGATAAACGAACACAATGTTGTCTATATGGTTAAGTTGCCTGGTGCTAGCTCACAACTGTACAGCAACCAAATATGTTGCCTGTTTAATAAGGAGTGATCATTTTCTAAAACAGGGGGGAGGGGTAAAATGTTTTCGACCCCCCCCCCCCCATTAAGGGACCTTTTAACCTATAGTAACATGCGGGGTTTTCCACTGAAAACAGGTAAAATTAATTTGACCCCCCAAGAGGGGTTGAAAAATTGTTGACCCCCCCCCCTCAAACCCACCAGCCCCCCCCCCTCTGTTTTTAAAAAAAAAATGACCACTCCCTAATTTTTAAGCAATGCTTTGTTTTGAGATACTCAAAAATACATGATTCGTAAAGTATATTTCTTTGCAATTCTTTTACATTGTTAGAACTGTTACCAGGTTATAATTCAGGAACTTGTTTAGATTTATATCAACACTTATAGGATTGATCTAGCTGTTACTGTATGTGTATGCCTGTTGTGTATTTCAGTGATCATATCATTTTACTTGTGTACTTAATTTAACATATAAAGTAGGCTATGATAACTATAGTTTCTGTGAGACATTACGTTGTTAACATAGCATTTGTTTATCGTATAAATGATATTGACCATATATTTGCCACATGATTTAATGAAATTGTAGTTTTAGTAAGGCATCAGATGAGGTTGATATGGGTACATTTTGATATGGTCTATTAGCCTTAAGTGGGGTCCTACTCTAGGATACAGTATCCAGGGGGTAGTCTGCATGTATACAAGTATATACAACGTGTCATACTCTTCCATTTCCACGTCCCCAAGATGATCTTTTCATATATCTCATTACATGAAATATAGTCTTGTGCCTCAAGGTTTTGTTTCATTCATCACCGTGATACATGATTTCAGCATCCCGCGAGTAACTCGCCAGTGCTGCATTTATGGATCATGATAACAAAAAGCACATTAAAGCACGCTGCTCTCTTGTGTGGTTATACGACAGTTATGGTCTTTGTTTTCCAAGATATTCTTATTAAATAGTAAAAGGCTTGGTTGATAATGGAGATATAGAAGGAACTGGTATTACAATTTGAAGTGGCGGCACACAGGACTGATCATATAAAAAAAAAAAAACTCAGGGTATAGAGCTGATTCTTCATGTATGTGCTTTAAGTTGGGTTTTAGTATGTAAGGTCCATAGGAAACTTCCGGGATATCATCTAAGCCTAAGGGCTCAGTTTCGGTAGCGGCAGTTTCGGTAGTCGAGAATGTATGACCGTGGTCTTTTACAGATCTACGTAGTTGATTCCTAATACAGTGTGATCTAGCATAGAAACAGCACCCATCTTAGTAATAGTAATCATGGCTGTACTCATGACGCCCAAGCGATATATATGAGATAACCGTTGGAAACTTGCACCATTGTGGACATGCTGGACGAATACCATGGGACTGAAGAAAGTTAACATTTCTGTTACAGTTCTACGGGAAGAAAGAGACGCAGCAAGTCCCAAGCTAAACCCCAAGCTGATAGCAACCCAGCATGGCTAGAGACCAGTGTGAAGACTGAGAAGGCTGAGGGAGATGATAACGTGGGTATCAGTGGGTTGTATGAGTATGGGGAGGAGGAGGAGTCAGGCTATCTACTAGATGGTGATGACTATGTATCAGATAAAAGCAGTAGCCATGATAAGGGCAGTGATTATAGTGCGGGCGAAGATGCTGAGACTGAAGATGATTATGAACCCAGTGATGATGACCGCCCAAAAAAAAAATTTAAATGCAAATCTGCTACTAAAAAACCAGGCACAGCTGGTAAACCCAAGGGTAGGCCGCGCAAAAGACTAGCAAAGAACCCTGAGGATAAAAAGAAGCCTGGGAGAACAAGGACAAATTTTTGTCATACATGCCAAAAAAAGTTTGCTCATCGCTATTATTTTGGGATGCACAATCATAAAGAGCATGGTGCCCCAAAGCCTGTTAAAGACATGCTGTGTACGGATTGTGGGAAAAGTTTCGGAACAAGTGGGAATTTGCAAATTCACCGCAAGGCATTACACCTGGATATTCCGCAGGTTTCATGTCCTATATGTAACAAAGAGGTAAAGAAGACGCGTATGCGTGCACACTTGCGCTTCATACATGGAGACGAGGACTACTGCTGTGATATTTGTGGGAGCGTCTTGCGAAATCAGAAGCGAATGTACTATCACATGAAAACTGTCCATGGTGAAAAAATGCAGCCACATCCATGCGAGTGGCCAGGATGCGGAAAGGTTTTTACCCGGCCAGATAATCTGCAGACCCACATGTTGATCCATACAGGAGAAATGCCTATAAAGTGCAAATTATGTGAATACCGCTGTCGACAACAGAACTCGCTTAACTGGCATATGAAATCTTGCCACACTGAGGAGTTTGCATCAAGAACTGTTAAAAAGAAGACATTCATATCTTCTGATAAAATACAAAGTATATTGGACGAAATCAGAAGTGATCTCTCTACAAACTCCCAGGATTCTTGTAAGGGGGTATCTGAGACTTCTGAGCCTCTGGCACAGGGTTCCGAGTTGACAAAGATAGATGGTTCTGATGTACAGATAGATGGTTCTGAGGCAGTACACATAGAGGGTTCTGACTTAAATATAGAGGGTTCTGACCTGAAACTAGATACTAGTAATGCACAGGTTGGATCTTAACATTGTAGTCAGCTCTTTGAGCTTGTGTCATAAAGTATCCATTGCAGTTATTGTTTCTCAAGAACTCATTCCCAGTCAAAAGGTACTCAATTACTGGGGAAAGTTGTAAAACTGAACAAATTAATGGATTTTGATTATAGGGATAAAAGTCTTCAGGGTTTTCCTGGATTTGGGGAATTTTTTTGGTCCGATTAGCTGTAACTACCTGTAGAGGACTCCGTAGACACTCTGAGGGAACCTCAGAGACCAAAGGTGTCTGATGGTAGTCTATCTACTCTGCCAGATTGGTTGAGTGCCCAGTTATCACAGAAGTACTTACTGTCAGGTCCTTGCTTTCACCAACACTTCCCTCAATGCATATCCAAATGTTCTCAATGTACAAAGCACTTGAAATACACACAGCAATTTATAATCCAGGTCGTTTCTAAAAATGCTTTCCTCAGTAAACAGCATTGCCTTCCATGTTGGAGACTGCCCTCTGAACATAAACATGCATGATTTATTGGAAATATTTCATGCTTCAACCACTTTAAGTTGCTGTACAGAAGGAGTACATGTTTGTGAATAGGAGGGACAATTTCCAGGAAGTGACATTGAGTACTTAGTTCAGAATAGCCATGTGTTTGTGCCACTATTCCAGGTTAGCAGGTTGTCCCATGGGCGCCGCCATTACTGAAGCTTGTTATCAGGGAGTTCTACTGATAACACCTATCAGATGGCCCCCGAGATGACCACAGTGAATAGTTGGTGTCATTTCATTGGCTGATAATCAAACCAGCTAAGGCCGTATAGACTTGTATACATGTTGGATCCTGCCTGTAAGCAGGCAGGCATTTCGGCCTACCTGTAGAAGCCTCTATTTATGGACTTAAAGGTGCTAGAGCGCATGGACGTTAAACCAATCTTTCTGTCTATGCTATGGAAAACAATTTCTAACAAAGTTCTAAGACGTTCAGTTTAGTAGTTTTTTTTCCATTTAATCACTATTTAAATAGGATAACATTCCATTAACCCTTTAAGGGCAGAGCAAAAATGGTTGCCCTGGCCATGAAGACAGCCTCTGAAAAAAGTATAGTTCCTAGAGGACGAGCCTATTTTCAATTCCTATACAAATCCTATATAATTGGCATCGACTATAGTCAACGCTAGGCCTACCATGGTGTCGACTATAGTCGATGTTAGCCCAGATGCTAAGTATTCGTTTCGTCAGGAAATCCCTTATTACGAGGAGGGGTGATGAAAGGCAAAAGTCTCTTGCTCCATTGCTTCTATGCTATAATCTGCCACTCTGAGTTTTATAGTCAGGTCCCACAAAGTGAAATGTCTGATTTTTTGACTTTTTGAATTGAGATTTGAAAGACCACTGAAACCAATGCGTGAGCCATGCAAGTTTATGGTTTATTTTATCATTTAGTTGATGCATTTAATTTTTCACAGTGAAAAGTGGTTACAGTGCCTGTCTGACATTCATGAAGAACTTTTTCAGGGCCCATTTGTATATACAAGCACATGGAATAGAGTATTATAAAGCCTACTACTTATTAGAAAACACTCCTTGGCTCATGTCTGTGTGTCTTTTAACCCTGTGGCTCAAGTCTACAAGCCATAAATACAGATTATTTCTAGCTGTATTTTAGTTTGGTCACAGATGCCATCTTCCAATGTGTAGCACCAGGATGGCATCTTCTTATATGGGGAAATGGTTAGGGGGGGGGGTGTCACCATCTGGGTCAGTGTCCCAAGACATAGGGCCATGCAGCAGCTGGAATGTGTCATTTATCCGTGGTATCATCTCCAGGGTCAGAGGTCACACACAGCCCACCCTACTCTATCATAAACCGTCACATATGATTATAAGAGTAGAGTGGAACTCTCACTCTCATTCACCCCTGATTCAGATTGAGTCATTCATGAATATAGATTTCTCTGGTATTACCATATAATTGTGATTATTTTAACATATTAAACCAGAGTGCTGTGGCTGTGCCAACAGGTTCAAGTCTTTGGCTGGGCAGAGGCAAAGAGAAATCCATGTAAAAGGTTTGATGATGGCGATGTATCACATAAACTTTTCATTGCAATAAGGTAAAAAGTCCATGTTATGCCCTTAGAGAGCCCCTCCTCGTTATGTGTCATCAAGACTCACCATTTGCTCCTTAGTTTAATACTGCTTTGCTTCCTTGTATTTCTACAACCAACCGTATACAGTCCCGTTGTCATTTAAAGAATTGTTGGATCGATTGGATGTAGTTTTCTGTTTTATGCAAGTTTATTTTGCTTGTCCTGTTATGTATATGTCAATTAAAGTTATCCCAGTGAGAGTCATTCATTTGCTTTATTTCAGTGTTCTATCATTAAGATGTGAAACAAATCACAGGACCTATTCAATTAAAATCACTCAGGGTGAATGGGTAAGGAAATAACATGCAAGGGGTATTCATGCTATAACTGTATTAGTCTACCACAATTTCACCCCATATGTGACTTGAAGGATTATTGTCGTCGAGTCAGATCGCATCCCATTTGCAAGTCGCCATATGCATTTGGGATTGCATTAAATGATACAAGTTGACGTTAGGTATTCTGTCGGTTAACCCTTAACTCTAGCTCATTTGATAAGGGTTTAATCTCATCTTTTCTATCCCCTCTGGTGCACCCTCTGCTACCCCTGACTATCAGAGGTGTTGGGTTCTCCATGATCACAAAATTCAACACCAGCGAAGACATTTCTAGCCATACTGTAGTCCGTCTTAGCGCAGGTTCTCAAATCAGCACTGGTCTTTTTCCATACATTTCAAACCTTCAAATAAGTGCAGGTTTCATATAAGCACAGATCAAATTATAGGCTGACATTTTTACCGCAGGTGCACTAAAAACAAGCTTATTTTAGATATTTCATGAACTTTTAGTTAGGAACGGACGGCGCGGTCTCCCAGTGAACACACTCTTACTGTGATTTTAAAATTAAAGTGTTATATTAGTGCTATGCTTTGACCAGAGCTGTAGAACTGTCATTAAACAGTCACTGCAACCCTCCTTCAAGCACTAGACAGATAATATATTGCACACCAAAGTCTAAACTATAACCTAAGAGCACCTGATGAATTGTCAAATATGATACACAGTGAGATACAATGTTCAGAAAGTTCTAAACTAGGCTGCACGTGTTGGCTACAATAGCGGACTGAAGGACGTCCATCTTTCTGTTCCAGTCTGACGCAGCACCTGCTGGAGGGAGGTGAGCATCTCGTGGTACACACTCGTCGGGCGAACGCAAATCGGGTAAAAGCCGTGTCAAAAAAGCAAAGTTCTGAGACAAAACATATCTTTACAGGAGGGAGACCAATAAAATGGTTCTGCAAACCGTGTAATAAACGCTTTCACAATGGCTATTCCCAAAGCCTCCACGAGTGGAAAATTCATGGTGCAGAAAAGCCCTCCAAGGACATATTGTGTCCTTGCTGTGGAAAAGTCTTTGGTACGAAGCATATGATGACTCAACATTTGAGAAAAACGCACATGGAGGTCGCCATAGTAGCCTGCTCCATTTGCAGCGAACTTTTAGAAAAAAAGGATTTGAGAGAGCATATATTGAGCTGCCATGGGGAAGCGACCAAATGTGATGTGTGCGGGCTTCACCTGAAAAATCAAAGGCGGTTATCCATCCACAAGCGCACCGTGCACCTTAAATCCGGATCTTGTCCATGTGCATATCCTGGTTGTGACAAAGTTTTCAGTAGGTTAGACAATCTCAAAATTCACATGCGTATTCATACCGATGAAATGCCTATCAAGTGTGAATTCTGTGACTATTGCTGCAGGCAGAAAAATTCACTGAACTGGCATATGAAGAAAACGCATCCGGATCGTTAAGTAACTGTACATTAGACGGTGAAGAACAATATGAGTATCCTCACTTGAAGAAGTTTTGACAGTTCTCCACTAACCGGAAACATCTTTCTAACAAAGCATTTTATGTTATGCGAATATTTTCAGCCGTTAGTATTAATTTTCAGTCACATGCAATAGGGTTTGCACATGTCCTCTATATTTCGTCACCTTGGGTATCTGAATCGTGTTTAAAGCATTTTTGCGAATCCAATACGGTAGTACCGGTATATGTAAAAGGCACAATTTATACACCGATTGAAGCTCAGGTAGGGGGACGGGCTTGTTATACCTCTTAAGGCTTGGCTTGCAGCAACTTTTCAGTTGGGTATAAGGGTAGGGGAAACTCAGTGCTATGTTGGATATCTATTCTGAAGTCTTTGAGTAACTTTGATAACATATTAAAGGTGTGTCTTGTATGTGGGGGTGCTCTATACACGTGGTATACTTTGGTATTTTTGGTAAGGTCAGAATGTACAAGTATAACAATTTAAAGCTAAATAACTCATGAGCATTTGAGTTATCAGTACAATAAACATTTTGCAAACAGTAAGGTTGTCTTCTTTAATATTGCCTTGTTGCATTATACATTAACCCGATCATTATCAATTTTAGCTATTTCGGTGGGTGATTATTAAAAAAAGATATCGAGAAGTTTTGGTAGGTGTAGAATAAATAGCATAATTCTTGAAAGGAACATTGAAAGTACAGCGGCAGATACTATGCAGATTTGCTTGGTACAAAGCTAAGACAATTTTTATTTGATAAATAATAGATATCTGTTATTCACTACCAATTGCTCCTCAAATTTGATTTCATTTTTTCACTGCTCTCAGGAAAGCAAATCTTTATTTTTTGCAGATTATTACTGCAAAAACTGAGAGGAAATGATAACGAGCTGACTGGTAAAACCCATAGTCCAACCTGTGAAATATCAGGTTTTGAGAACTTCGAGCTTAAGAGTATATCTGGCATCCAAATCCATGCCCCTCAGTATCAGAAGCTTCCGTTAGTAGGGAGCCCATTAGGAAAAGCCACATCGGGTACTACCCACTGCAACATTCAGACGTTGACCCCGAAAAAGGTAGAGTCTGATGCTACAACCAAGAATCTGGATGAACATGAAAGCCGTGTGGATCTACCAGTTCTCTGCAATAGTATTGTGCGTCTGGTCTCGAAACATGAAGTTCCTCACAAGCCCGTTATTCTCGGGAGTCTGACCGTCACTGTTCTCAGTAATTCGAGGGAAAAACAGAAAGGGGATTCTGAAATGGGGGCTAATTCACGAGCTGGTGACCAGAGAAGGGGAACCTTGCGTAGGGTGATTTCCATACCCAAGCGGTACACCACATCAGTTTGTAAGCGCTGTGACAAACCAATCACCAATTATCTCGGTCCGCGTAGTTATCGTGGAGAGGATGAAAATAAATGTGCCTGTAAGCCACTGACATTTTCAATGAAATCAAACTTGAAAAGGCGAAAAAATGGTGTACCCGCAATGGCCAAATCTCACCCAAAGCATGCAAGCCGGAGATATGTCTCTTCATTTTGCAAGCTCTGTAGCAGTTTCTTCGTCAATATGCATCGTCTCAACTTACACAAGCACCACGTACATGGGGCAAAGGAGCCGTGTCATCTGTGTGGGAAAGTCTTTAAGACAGATGCTGAATTGAATTTCCACCGGAGAATGGCACATCCCAAGCCATTGTTCTAGGCTTGTCTTTATGATATTTGACATGCAGTAGTACCCCGCGTGTAAGGCGATCTAGCGTGTAAGGTGTGCTCTAAGCTCAAACCAATTCTATAAGGTATAAGTGTTGTAACAGATAAGTACCTTGTGTATATGGCGCAGCTTGACCTTTAAGGCACAGCTTGGACTTGTTTCATGTATACGCTATGCCTTAGACGTGAGGCACCGGCACTGCGCCAATTCCTCAATGACCTTGAAATTAGCTGAAGATGAATCCCCATTAGGTAATAAAATTGCTTATTGGTGGGATGGGTTTTGACATGTACCTAGAGTCAGAGAGGTGGCATGTTTATTGCGTAAATGACTTCAAATCAGTCTTCTAGGCTGCCTTGATTAAACACCCCTTTTATCGTGGTATTAGGCATACTAGAATTAACTATCTTATGCCACAGGCAGTGTGCCGTACATACATAGGTGATAAATCCCTTTGTCCCTCTGTGGTGTAAGTGATTATAACAAAAAGATCGATTGTCTTCATACAGAGTGCTAGGTTCTATGAAGTTGAACAAATCTAATCCTATTTTTAAATTCGTTTACTTATATTTTATATAATGATATCTTATGTAATCGGGGTTGTCTGTTATATCATTCAAGTTGTTTGTATTGCATAAATGATATTTTGAAGTTGAAAATGAAATTGCCAGTCTTTAAGTATTGGCCGAGGTGATGAAAATTACTGCCATTTTATGTGATATATTATTGTAGAGTTGTGGATCATGTGGAATGATAAGTGGGTGATAAAGAATGAAAACCTACCGTAATCTCCCGCTTATAAGGCACAGCCCGCGTATAAGGCGCACCTAGAGTTTTGGAAAATTCTCAAAAAAATGAAAAATTCATAACTTTGGTTCTACTGAATGAATTTTCAAAATTCAAGAACCTATATGTAGCTTGGGCCACCCCGGACCCTCCTGGGCCCCATATGTCCTATTATGACCAAGGGGGAATGTAAGATATCAAAAGAAAGGTCTTGGTGTCCCCCTTGTGGATCCAATGAGAACTAAAACCCCCCGTATAAGACGCGCCTTATAGGCGGGAGATTACGGTACAATAGTTACTGCGGGTAGTGTCGTTCATACAGTCATCATGATAGTAGATGTGTCATATTGTCACCATCCTACACTCGAGATTCACATTATTCAAGACTGTTGAAAAATATTTTGAAAAATGAATAGCCAAATAACATTTGATTAATCATTTACACCTATTAGTTTCGCCCATAGAATATTATTGTGTGTTCCTCCTTGGGTGCTCTTATATTGCCTCCCTGGTGCAGGGATTTTTGCCATAAAACAGCTTAGGAATGCGTTGCAAAACCTTGGCATTATGTATTACTAAAAGTCCTCCGTCACATGTATTTTGAGGGCCATTGTTGTGATCTACTATTGAAGAAATAAACATTAAAGTGACCTCAATGAAATCATGACATTAACCGTTGCTGCACTGAGATTGAGGGGTGCCTAATTGGTTACATCATTTTTTTTAAAGGGTATAAAACAAATTTATCCAAGAAAAAGCAGTGTGCACACTCTATTTGTCTCCATCAAAATTAATTCACCCAAAATTCCAACTGAGTGCAAAATAAATTCACCCAAAATTCCAACTGAATGCAAAATGAATTCACCCAAAATTCCATCAAAGTGGCTATTTGGTTTGAGGAAAGTGAACATTTGTTTTACAGATCGTCTTTTGGACGCGGTCTGAGGGACGCACCCCTAAAGAATAAACAGCGGGACGAAAACATGCCCAATTTGAGCCCCATGAGTGACGTAACTACGTCAAGATGGCTTCTGCTTCCTGATACAACTAGTCATGGCAAGGGCAGTGAGGAATTTGTCACATGGCCTGCCTCCTCCTCCCCAGTGGAGTTTAACTGTAAGACTGAGATTGATGATGATGAAGACCATTGCATGTGTAAAGAGGAGATAATAGATCCTAGCTTTGTAGAACTAAACCCTACTTTCCTCCAGTCTCCTCAAGCTGTGCAGGATTCTGATAATTCTGAACCCCACAGGGGTATTGCCACACAGCGAAATTCGAACATTCCTAGTAACAGCTCCGTGGGCAAGTTTCCAGGGGAGGTGGTGCTTCCTATTGAATGTAATTCTGACTTGAATATCTTAGATATAGTTGCAACACCTGCACACACAATTGCAAAACTTGATCATAAAAAGGATGTTGTAACAGAAACTCAAAGGGTGATCTCTATACCACAGACTGAAAATTTCCCCGATGATTATTGCACAGTCAGTGCTTTAACATCAGTGCCTCTACTCCCCAATGAATCACACCTTGATATAAATAATGCTCTTCTTGGGGAGGTGAAAGAAGAGAATACAGTAGATTACATTACAGCACCAGCAGCATCTAAAACTGGAGATGGTGCTGAGGGTACAGAAATCCATAGCAAAATTCCAATACAACAGAAGCAAAGTATTCCTAATGACACCTCCATTGTTAATGCGCCGGAATCCACATGCTATATGCTGCCTTCTAAACCTGATATAAATACAATTTCTGACAAGGAATTAGAAGAAAATACCCAAGACGTAGCTGGTCAGACTGTTGTTGAAGTGTGTCCTCAATTTATGAGTGATTCTGATAATACAGCTAGTTCTAGTCAAGTAACAGCTAAGGGGGAAGGATCAAGTAAAGCTGGAGATAACATATGGGGGATAATGGGGGTATCTGATGGGGAGTCTCAGGAAGGTACGAATATAAACCAAGGTTCGCCTAGTTTACCCAAAAACTACGCGTGTAAAAAATGTGGTGGTCAATTTGCACTTAAACAGGGAGTAAAGAATCACGAGAGATGGTGTCGCAAAAAGCTCAGTGAAGACCTGGTTCCTTGTTTCATATGTAATATACCAACTCGGCCATCCTTACAGGCAGTCCATATGAAGTATAGACACCCCACAATTAAACCCAATGCCAATGGTAATGTCACTGATTCAACCAAGGTAAATGAGGAAGAGATCCAAGGGTATATCAGTGTAGAGCCTACGCCACGTTTTTGCTACCTCTGCGGCCAAGCATTTAACACAAAAGCTGATCACCTTTTGCATAGCAAAGAGGCACATGGTTTGTTAGATGCAGAGTGCACTCAAGGTGACACTGAAACATCAGTAGCACCAGAGCCTCAAGATGCAGTCGCCCAGAGCGATGAGACGCTCACTGAAACTAATAATAATGAACTTTCTCTCCTACATTGCCCTGATTGTAATCTGAAATTCCCAGATAATGATTGCTTCCAGGTGCATAAAAAGAGTTGCTCAAAAGGGTCTCTGTTGGATAAAACAGAGGAACTAGAGGAACAGGAAGAAATGGTCAAAGATGATAATGAAAATATCAACAGTCAGACAAATGACGTGTTATGCCATGATATTGCTGTTGCAAATCCCAAAACTAGACTTGACTCTTTGCTTTGTAAGCGTTGTAATAAAGTCTGTGACAATCCCCATCGCCTTTACTGGCATAAGCGCAAAGTCCATGGGATAAAGCCAAAGAAGTCATGTCAGGTGTGCAAAATATTTTTTAAGACCGATGCGGAGTTGAATTTTCATTTGAGAAAGTCCCATTCCCCAATGCCTAAAGCTTCAGGACGACTTGGTTCTCAATCTTGCAAGTTGTGCAACAAGGTCTTTGCCAGTAGTAACCGCCTTAAAGAGCATAGGTGTAAGGTCCATGGCGCAAATCCAAAGAAGCCATGCCTTATGTGTCATATGGCTTTTAGGACAGACACCGAATTGAATTCCCATTTGAAAATTGTTCACCGCCAGAAGACCAAGGGTAAGGCAGGGTCTCTCTCCTCTCGCTGTAAATTCTGCAACAAGGTTTTCATTAGTTATCACCACCTAAGGGCACATACGCGGAAGGTCCATGATATAAAACCAAAGAAGCCGTGCCTGAAATTAAAAAAAGAGAAGGCCAAAGAGGTATTAAAAAAGCAGAAAGCCAAGGAAGTATTAAAAGAGCAGAGGGGCAAGGAGGTAAAGCCAAAGAAGCCTTGCCTAAAGTTGCAAAAACAGAAGGTCCGCGAAGTAAAGCCAAAGAAGTCGTGTCATTTGTGTGAAAAGCTTTTCAAAACAGAGGCAGAGTTGAATTTCCACTTGAGAAAGTCACATCTCCAAAAGCCCAAAGCTCGAGCACGAAACGGCTCTCAGAACTGCAAGGATTGTAACAGAAGCTTTAACAGTTCTCACTCGCTTCACTTACATAATTATGAGGTCCATGGTGCAAAGGAACCATGTGGTAAGTGTGGGCAGGTGTTTAAGACTGATGCTGAATTAAATTTCCATTTGAGGACAGCTCATAATGCAGTGCGCAAAGCCCAGGCTCGACTTGAATCTCCGGTTTGCAAGAAGTGTGACATAGATTTTGTTAATGCGTACCACCTTAGACTACATATGCATCAGGTCCATGGTGCCAAAGAGCCATGCGGGCAGTGTGGACAGGTTTTTAAAACCGACGCTGAGCTGAAATTCCATCTTAGGAAGTCGCATCCACAGCCGCACTTCTAGCATTTGTTAGTATTAACTCGTTAAATGTCTAGTTGCACGATAATAGTGCTGGTGAGCGACCCTTGGTGTCTATGTAGCATCTGTACGAGATGTATGGATTTACGATCAGTATGTAAGGTCTGCTTTTGCGGATTTTGACGGTGAACGAGTTATGTACTATGTCGCCCTTAAAGGGTAAAAGCAGATGATGTGAAATTATAAACTTATCAGGAAGTGATATTGTCAATGCCACTGGACATTCTTTGTAGACTTCTGCCTAATCAAGGGAAGGCTATATTGATATAATCATAACTATGATTTTACCTCGGGAATACCTCGGGTATTTCCGTAACCGATGAGATACGAACGAGGGTGGTCACGTGACGACAGTTTGGATCGAGCGTCCGTGTATGGCAGACGGTTTTAAACTTCCAGGTGAGTTTTTGGTCGTTTTTCTTACCTTTCTGCCCCCTTTTTGGGCAGTTTTTGCCCTTTTTCAAGGGTTTTTGTTCTTGTTTTCCTTCTGGCCAAGGTTACGCCGCTGGGGTACCTTTTTAGAGCTAGAAAATAAAGTTTTCTCTCAAAGACGGTTGTCGTGTCGGCAGGCCGTAGAGAGATCTTACATTTTACAAATTCCTGGAGGAATTCCGCTGGAATTCTCTCGATACAGGGATCTAACAGGGTTTTTTGAGCATTCCCTGATGTTTGGCACCCATTTTGCCCTCAGTTTGCCCGTTTTTCGGGCAGTTTTGGTCGATAGCGATCGAAAAATTCTTCGTTGGGGCTCGCCGAGCACCAGCGCGGTTGTACCTGCGTACTTAGAGTAGGACAACGCGAGATCTACCTAAAGTATACCTCGAAAGTACATAGCGCTCGGCGAGTTTCGCCGTTACCGCTAAGCGGGTCTGCTCCAGGTACACGTTTTTTGTCCTACTCTAAGTACATAGCGCTCGGCGAGTTTCGCCGTTACCGCTAAGCGGGTCTGCTCCAGGTACATGTTATGGTCCTCCTCTAAGTACATAGCGCTCGGCGAGTTTCGCCGTTGCCGCTAAACAGGTCTGCTCCAGGTACATGTATCTTGTCCTACTCTAAGTACATATCGATAGGCAGCTAGTCTATAATCTTTTTATTTCTGGTCTTTTTCCAGGATGGCAAGTACATCTCAGTCCAGTCCCACTGCTGTGGAGAAGGGGAAGAAATCACATAAGAACTCTAGTTCAAGTTCCAGCTCTGCTAGATCTTCATCTAGGCATTCTAAGGATAAGGGTGCTGAGAAAGACACTGTGAGTTCAGTAAACTCTGAGAAGGAGCCTGAGGTTCAAACTACTGAGACTCCCAGTGCTCCTGTGCTGTTGGTCCAGCAGCCACCTCAAAGATGGGCTCCTCCTATGCCCTACTACCAGCAGGGTTATGATTACTATCAGGACCCTTATCAGCCGATGGATTATGCCTATGGTATGGATCACATGGCCTACCAGTGTGAACCAGTAGAGGAGGAAGGTCAGGGTTATGTGGTACTAGGCCCACATGGACAGGCACATGCTATGTCAGTAGTGGATGATGAGGAGGAAGTGGCTTCTGTGCAAGGTGATTTTGAGGCACAGTCGTCAAAGGCTAAGCCACCTCCAATAGACCATCTCAAGGGGCTAACAGGAAGCCTAGCTGAGAGTATCCAGTCCTACAGACGGGAAAAAGCGGAACTAACCAAGGAAGGCCCCACCGTACATGAAGCCCTCTCCGATGCCATCAATTCCTATTTTGAAGAGACTTATATTGCCCAGGACTTGGAGAAAGCGGCTAAAGATTTTCCTAGGCCTTCAAATGTGCAGAGACTGGTAGCACCTAAGTTAGAGGAAGCAATTTTCAACTCTGAGGCACTTTCCAAGAATGCGGCAGTGCGTATGCTGGATGTATCTCTTCAGACCCTGCAGAAAGGGGTGGTCTCGGCCATTGCAGCTATGGCACCGTTAGGCTCGATGATGTTGGAGAAAGGGCCCGAGGACCAACAACTGGATGCCTTTGGAAGGGATTTTAATAAGGCAACCAGACTACTGGTCAATGTATGCAATGGGCTATCAGTAAAGAGGAGGGACTTGCTAAAACCTTTTCTTGCTAAGCCCTATGCTAAGGCGCTCACTAAGACCAACATTGATGGGGACCCACAATGGCTTTTTGGGGGCAACCTGGAGGCTCGTATTAAACAAGCTGAGGAGGATAAGAAGATCTCAGACAAGGTTCTAGCGTCCAAACGCCCGGGGCCGCAGGATTCTCATTCCCAGTCTAAGAGGCAGAAGGTCATGGGCACAGCACCTGCTCAAGCCTGGGGGCCTAGACACCCTTATGGACAGAACCACTACTATGGCCAGGGCCCTAGGGGCCGTTACCCTGCTCCGCGCCATCAATACGCTCAGCCGAGATTTCAAGTGGCTCATGGCTACAGGCAGACTTACTCTCAGAATTACCAGACACAAGGCCAGGGTTACCGCTTCAAAGCACCTCGTCCGCAGGGCCAAGGTCAGCAGCAGCAAGCCCAACAGGGTTTTTCCAAGAAGGGGCCCAAGTAGGGCAGGTGAGTCCCTTCCCACTACATAACACTGTCCAATCCTTTCAAGGGGGTAACATTCTGAAGTGTGCTGATGCTTGGTTTAAACTCACCAAGGACCCTTGGATCTTAGCCATGTCTCAGGGTGTCACCATTGACTTTAATGCCTTACCATCCCAGGACTGGGTGCCTCCTCCATATAAACTTGATCCGGTAGAGGTGGCCTTTATGGATAAGGAAGTAGATAAAATGGTAGCTAGGGGTATTATTGAGTTTACAATACATGAACAGGGCGAATTCATCTCCAATGTTTTCCTGCGTCCCAAGCCCAATGGGGATTACAGGCTTATATTGGATTTGACAGATATGAACAAGCAGGTCATGTATGAGCATTTTAAGATGGCCTCCCTACAAACTGCTGTGGACCTTGTCACCCCTAATTGTTTTATGGGGAGTGTAGATTTAAAGGATGCCTATTACTCTATTCCTGTACGAGAAGATTATCGTAAATTTCTGAAGTTCAGGTGGAATGGGGTCTTCTACCAGTTTGTAGGGATGCCAAACGGTCTTTCATGTGCACCAAGAGTATTCACTAAGTTGCTCACTCCCCCCTTCGCAAAGCTAAGGGAGGAGGGACACATATGTTTCCCCTACATTGACGATTCTTTTATTATGCATGAGTCAAAAGAAGGTTGTGAGCAATCTATCAGAAGAGTGTGTGAAACCCTGGATGGGTTAGGCTTTGTAATTCACCCAGATAAGTCAGCCTTTGTAGCCTCGCAAAGGGTGATCTTCTTGGGTTTTTGGATTGACTCTGTGGATATGTCTATATATCCAACTCAGGAGAAGGTAGACAAATTCATGTCAGATTCCTACTTGCTGCTGGGGAAAGTCAAGCCAAAAATCAGGGAGGTTGCATCTCTCATAGGTCTTATGGTAGCTTACTCGGCAGGAGTTCAATATGGGCCTGCACATATTAAAGGACTTGAGAAATGCAAGAATGAATGGTTAGCCTACCGAAAAGGGAATTTTGATGCAAAAATGGTACTTTCCAAGGATGCTATACAGGACATACTATGGTGGCGAGCCAGCATACCAACTGCTAAGAAGGCACTGGATGTAGGCCCACCAGAGTTTGAATTGTATACGGATGCATCGGATGACGGCTGGGGTGCACACAGGGGGAACGTCAGAACTAATGGCAGATGGCTTCCCTCTGAGGTGGACTTCCACACCAACATCCACGAGACCATGGCAATAGAATATGGGCTAAAATCGTTGTGTAAAGTGAGAGGGGCTCATATTAGGGTCATGACAGATAATACCACGGCACTTGCATATGTGAGACATATGGGAGGGCTGCAGTCTCCAATGTGTAATCTGGTATCAAGAAACATCTGGAACTGGTGTGAGTCTAGAGGGATCTGGTTGACAGCGGCTCATGTGCCGGGAGTGGATAATGTCATCGCTGATCATGAGTCACGCCATTTCCAAGATGAGACTGAGTGGGAGATAAATGAATCAATTTTTGGAATCATTTGTGAAAGGTTTGGGAGGCCTCAGGTGGACATGTTCGCTTCTAGAACAAATTGTAAAGTTCAATGTTTTGTGTCACGTAGGCCAGAACCAGAAGCATGGAAAGTTGACTCTTTCTCATTCACATGGCCTAATAAGCTCTTATATTGTTTTCCTCCGTTCAGCATTGCAGGCCGGGTGCTTCAACGCATATTGAGGTCAGGAGCAAGGGCAATCCTCGTGATGCCGGATTGGGAGAGTCAACCCTGGAAGGCAAAAGCCCACAAGTATGCGGTGGACTACGTACGGTTCCGCAAGAGAAAGAACAACCTATTACCTCATGGGGCCCCTACAAGCCTACAGTTCATAGGAAGTCTACCAATTATAGCTTTCCTTTTCTGAGGCGACGCCTCCAAAAGGAAGGGTATGACAAGGCTTCCATTGACCTTATGATAAAAGCTTGGAGACCATCTACAAGGAAACTTTATACGACTTACATAAACAAATGGATAGTTTTCTGTGTTGAACGGGGTTATAACTGGATGAAGGGCACTATGCCACAAGTGTGTAAATTTATGAGAACTTTGTATGACTCGGGAGTAGGTCACGGAGTTATGAATGTGGCACGGTGTGCTTTGGGAACCCTGTTACCACAGGTAGATGGGGCGCCTATTGGGCAACATCCAAACATTTGCCATATGGTGAAGGGTACATACGAAGATAGACCTAGTGGACCAAGGTATGACACGTTTTGGGACGTTACAAAGGTATTCAAGTTGTTCAAAAGTTGGGGGGATAACAGTTCTTTGTCACTTAAGAAGTTATCGTTGAAACTAGCGGTCTTAATTTTGCTTGTCACATCTCAAAGAGGGCAGACAATCTTAGCGTTAAGGACAGATGAACTGTCTTGGGAAGACAGAAATGCTGTCTTCAGACTCAGTACTCTGTTAAAGTCTAACAGAGTCGGTGACCCTTTAAACACTGTGGTCTTGCGACCCTACATCCTGAATGAAAAACTCTGTGTGGTCAGCACCCTCAAAGCATATCTCACTAGGAGGCAAAAGGTCCGTGAAAAGTCTGAACGACTTAGGAGGAAGCTGAACCTCCCACCTCTTGAAAATCCACTGCAGCTCCTTATGAGTTACATTTCGCCTCATGACGGAATCAGTAGGGATACCCTGGCCAGGTGGACCATTGCCACTCTAGACATGGCTGAGATTGACACTTCACGTTGGAAGGCCCATTCTACTCGTGGGGCTTCAGCTTCAGCTTCCACCAAGGTAGGATCCTGCTTGAATGCCGTAATGCGCCTGGCAGGGTGGAAGTCAGCTGACTCATATCGGAAATTCTACAACAAGCCCATCGAGGTTGATACAGAGCATGTAGCTACTAACTTGCTGAGACTAGCAGATTAGATTTGTTGAACGTTCAAATGTATGGGTTATCTGGTGTATTAATTGCATTGGTTGGTTTATTTGACTACTCCAGATAACTAGTGTACTGTGCTTTAACCAAGTTGGTAAAGGTCAGAAAATTAAAGGTGTTGAATTGATTCTGTATTGGTCTTGGTCAATTATTAAATTGATAATAATTGAGAATTATTGATAATAGCCAAAAATCTTTATGACTAGAAAAACACATTCGCTTTCAACATCTCATCGGTTACGGAAATACCCGAGGTATTCCCGAGGTAAAATTTTGGAATTTTGGGAAACTTACCGTAGGGTACCGGAGGGAAGTTGAAGTAAAACTTCTTATTTTACCGAGGGAATACGGGGTATTGGAGGAACAGATGCCCTTCCCACCCTACCCGTATTCTTTCGAGGGTATTATTATTATATAAAAAATTGAAATGTCTAATCTGGTTGTTTCCAGAAAATTGTGTGTGTTTTTCTACTCATAGATTTTAGGTTTTCAAGTCTGTCGTCACGTGACCACCCTCGTTCGTATCTCATCTGTTCCTCCAATACCCCGTATTCCCTCGGTAAAATAAGAAGTTTTACTTCAACTTCCCTCCGGTACCCTACGGTAAGTTTCCCAAAATTCCAAAATATATGATAGCTGTGATGATATAGTCATAACTGTGATTAAAAACCGTGCATGTATTATCTGTTTCTTTGTGGAGTAAGTAGTCCATTCCTAAAGCCTAAGATGGAAAGAAGATGAATTATCATAACTTTATCCTGTGAAGATTCCCTCAGGAGATGTAAATGTCGTGATAATAGTATACATATCTGAGTACACTGGGCACATGTGTGGAATCTTCTAGTGATAAATGCGATGTATAGTTCTGTACATAATAGTTTACGGACAGAGTGGAGTAGTGGACATTCATTGAAAACGCATATACTTTTAAAACTAAACAGAATTGAGTATTGGAAATATGATGCACTCTGTTACATGCCATAGTTGAATTAGCCACTTCCTAGATGTTGCAGAAGCTAGAACTGTGTCGACTTGTCCTACTTCTTCTGTCTTTATCGAGTTATAAACACTTTGTCGATTATGTGATAACGCACACACATTAAAGTTAGACTAGTTCTGGTGTTGTAGACCCCACCAGGTTTTCCCTTGATTTAGGTATCATTCACATCTGCCCAGCGGGTTTAGCTTTGTATCTGTAACCGGATAGATATATGTGTATCTTGAATAAAATCGAGTGCTCTACAATTTCTGCCCCTGAAATCAAACTCCTAGTCATTGTATAAATAATAATATTTACCAAAGCAAAGAATTCTAAATGAGGAAAGTTAACATTTGTTTTACAGATCGTCTTTGGGAAGCGATCTAACAACGAGACTGGCAAACAATAATCAGCAGAGGGGAAACATCCTCAATGACAGCTCTATCAGTAACACTCCAAAGACTACATGCCTTATGGTTCCTGAGAAATCTGCCATGAATCAGATTATTTCTGGGGAGCGGATACAACAAAGTATCCTAGGTACAATATCAGTTCCTAGTTCCTCAGCTGAAGGGCTGTGTATTGATTCTCCCAATGAGACTTATAGGACCAATATGTCTGTCCGCCCAATCATTGTAGAGCCTATTCCACATTATTCAGATAATGCTGAGCACCACAGGAAAGTCACTGCTCAGGAGGGTGAGGCAAGCAGTAGAACCAACATATGGCAGCAAAAGGGGATATCTGATGGGGAATATCAGAACTGTATGAACATATTAGCAGGAAAAGACAAGCCTCATACTTGTTCTGACTGTGGAGCTCAGTTTGCTGCTATAACTGGGTTAAATTCTCATAAGAGAACCTGTGGAGAGATTCCATATGAGCCCATGGTACTTTGTATAATATGCCAGATGCCAATTCGGCAATCAGGGTTTGCATCCCACATGAAATATTCACACCCTGTATTGCTGAAGACTGTACAGTCTGATTCAAGTAAATCCACAAAGGGAAATGCAAGTAAATCAGCAGATGCCATGTCAGTACAACCTAAAGATACCATACAGTTTGACACTAGTAAATCCACAAATAAAAATGCCAGTAAGCCGGTGGATGCAGTGTCGATTCCCCGGAAGGAGACCGTACGCTGTGACGTTCATAAATCCACAAAGGAAAATCTCAGTAAAGCAAAGGATGCCATGCTAATTCACGAGACTGTTGAGTCTGACACCAGTAAATCCACAAAGGAAGGTGCCAGTAAATCAGTGGATGCCATGTCAATTCAGCATAAAGCGACTGCACATGCGGAGTACCAGAAATGTATGAACATAATCGCAGGAATAAACAAGCCTCATACCTACAGTTGCACCGCCTGTGGAGCTCAATTTGCAGCTCAAACAGGATTACAGTTTCACCAGAAATTCTGTACAGGCCTTCCAATTGAACCTATGGTACCTTGTACAATATGTCAGATGCCAACTCGGCCATCAATGTTCGCGACCCACATGAAATATTCACACCCTGGATTACAGAAGACTGTACGGCATGATACAAGTAAATCCACAGAGAAATATGCCAGTAAATCAGTGGATGCCATGCCAATTCAGGAGACTATACAACCCCACAATAGTAAATCCACCATGGAAGACGCCAGTAAATCAGTGGATGCCATACCAGCTCAGCAGAAAGAGACCACACAGTTTGACACAAGTAATTCCACAATGGAAGACGCCAGAAAATCAGAGGATGCCATACCAACTCAGCAGAAAGAGACCGCATGGGTTGACACTAGTAAATCCACAAAGGGAAAAGTTACTAAACCAAGCCATGCCATGTCGGTTCTGCATGAAAAGAGCGGACAGCCAAATACCTTCCGTCTCTTACATTTTTGTAGGGAATGTGGTCAGATATTTGAAACTGAAAAGAATCGTGATCTTCATACGAAAAAGGCACACCCTCCTAAACTACCTAAAAGAATCGTGTCGATTCCTGAAAAAGGAAAGCCTCAAAAGTCTGCCATGCAGCAAGGCCATAAAGATTTTGAATCAAGTACAATGGCACCTGATGTAATACACTGTCAAAAATGCAAATTAACCTTCCCAGACATTCACTGTTTGAAAATCCACCATAGCCCATTCCCTAAAATCATCCTCCAAAATATAGGATTCCAACAGCAGATGCGGGAGAAGGAAACGTCTTTTGTAGATGATAATGAAATGAATAAGAGCCCCCATGAAATGAAAAAACCTGCTTTGTGCAGATTCTGTGATCGAGAGTTTGAGATAGTACATCATGTTGCAGCTCATGAAAAGCACTGTCATAAACGCAAGAATGTCTTAGTGCTCTGTGTTGTGTGTAAACAATTTGTCTTCGAAACCCAACTCCGAGACCATTACAAGACAAAACACCAGCCAAAAGTGAAAGCAATACATGAGAATACAGATCCTTCCACAAAGAGACATGACACTTCAGACGCAGCTCCGGGACCAACTTTCAAGCGCCCTGCACTGGTGTGTTGTTCTAAATGTGGTCTTAAATTTCCAGATAATAACTGTTTACTGCGGCACAAGAGCAAGTATCCAAAAGTTGTTCTGGATGATATTGTGCCACGATGGTTGTTGCTGGGAACTAAAATGGTGGTAAGCGACAAGAAGACAAACCGCAGTCAGAGCACAGGGGGGACATTGACCTCAATACAAGAAGACCATACATATTCATCCTGTAATGTTAGTCAAGTACAGACACAACTGAAACACTCAGAGATTGAAGAAGATGAAGAAATGAGTGAAAGAAGTTCAGATGACTCTAAAACAACCGAAGATTCTCAGGGGAATAAAGTTAGCGTCTACAAAGAAGGGCACTCTATTCCAAATATCACTTATACTGAAGGGAATAGTGAAAAGTCCAATGTCGTAGTTGATACCCAAAACCGACTGGTTCAGCAGAGTGTTGAGCCTCATGGATCGGGAACCCTTGACATTAGCAAATCTGATGAACCCAGTAATAAGACACTTTCCAAACCAACATGCTGCCACTGTGGTGGCCAGTTTGCACTTGGGACTGTGAGGCTTTCACAGCATGAGCGCTTCTGCCAATACCGAAAGCAGTATCAGACTTATGAACCAATGGTTCCTTGTATGATTTGTGGAATGCAAACATTTAAATCTAGGCTTGCAGACCATTTCAAGTGGAGGCATCCAGAGATAACATGTGTTTCTCCTGATGATATGCATGAGACTGCATGAGAAACTTATTAGGACTGAAAGAGAATGCACAAATGGCTCTCTTTGATTATAGCAGCACTTGAGAACTGTTAGTACCGATGGATTGATAACGTGAACTTGGACTGTGTAAAGGTTTAAACACTGATATGCTATATATTTACAATCTTCCATGTTTGAGGTCTTTCTTTCTCTTCGTCGGGTTTATTAGTTTTATCCTCATAATCAAAAAAAGTCAATTGAATCTACATCTACTTTTATCCCAGTTAGCAATAATGGGAATTGAAAAATTATTATAGTTGTAAGGATTAATGGATGCATCATATATTACCTATAATTTATTGGTCAATGTTTCACAATTTAGGAAGACCATATTTATTTCCAATGTTGGTCAGTAGCTATAGATACTTTTGTTTTATAGTCATAAACTCATGAATTGTAGAGATTTTGTGCTTAAGTGATAGTTTCAAGACATGGAAATAATCCAGTGCTTAATTTTATCTGATGGAGTGCTAATCATAAGGCATTTCAAGCATGAAGTGCCTATTGATTCAATGATAGGTTGAAATGACAAGTGCCGTTCTCACATAAACATATCTATTTGTACTACCTCTAGCATAAGGAACCCCTATTTATAAGACATGTTTAGTATTCATGAATGTGCAAGAAACAAAAAGGAGTTGGGGAGGAAAATGACTTGGACTTTTGACCAAGGAATTTCTGAAATTCAGAAATAAATGTATAGGTTGATTCCCTTGCCAACTTCCGTGCACACTGTTGGAGTTGGGGAAGAAGTGGTGGGTATTGTAAGAGATACCTTTCCTCTCCCTACCCGCGCGGTTGTGCAATTCCCATCATTGAATATTTCCTTATTGCAGGTTCTGTTTAAATGTTAAATGACTTAACAGGTTTGAATAAACTTTTGCCAGTTTAAAATCTCATCTAGTGTGATCGATTGGAAATGCATTATTACGATATTTTTTTTTAAAATTTAACTTAGATGAATATGGCGATGATATAGATTGCACAAAACATTTACTTTGAAATATCCCCAAAAACGATTCCCCCCTTTGCTATGATAGATTAGCTCTCATGATAAAAGCATAATTATAGCTAACAAAGAATTCTCTATTGTTTGAAGAAAGTCCAAAGTTAGCAGTGATTCATCTGAGAAGGGATTTCAAGAAACTACTAAGTGAAATTAGTAGTGAGTGAGAAACAGAAAATCCTATCCTCATCAAGAATGAGCATAGGACCTGATATGTTTGAAATCAGTGAGGGAGCATCCGAAAGAAAATGATGGGGAATGATTCAACCATGGGAAAAATGAGGATTGCACATCATTTGCTGATCCATAGATTGATTTAGAACACGTAATTCCATCAATGCATAGACATTTCTGTGAAAGGGACAAGAGACATGATGTTGATACCAGAATGTTTTCAGAGATTGGTGAGTCAGAGTAATGTAAGCTGTGTAGGATTGGATTCATTTACAGAGAGTATATTCCCCTACACGTTCATAGAGACCATGGAGCAAAACCACCTCCTTTCAAGTCTCCTGAGAAAGTTATTGGTTAACCCTTTCCACCCCATGAAACAGGATTTGCACGCAAATCCCATCGAATAACGGAAACGCAGTACTAAAAATCTCCCTTGTCCCCCCCCCCCCAGTTGGCCCATAAATGTCCTGAAGCTTACTGGTACTATGATAAAGCTTGCATATTTTATGGACTTTGCTACTCTTATTCTACTGTGTCTATGTACGCACAAGTACGATTAAGCTGATGAGTTACCTGTAGTCTGAGGAACGTCCAACAATTCTTTTTCAGGATTTTCCTTGAAAGTGAATCGCAGAAGAAATTGCTGAGGCAAACCAGTAGTGGCAGCCAGGAAAAGACCCTCTCTGCCCAGACCATCCCTCAGGGGTCACATTCAAAACACACTGAGGATGTGTTCAATGCCCTTGGTTATCGAAGGGAGTCAATGGCAGATAACAGTAATGACCAATATCGTGCACATAAGAACACTGAGACAAATCATACTGGTAAGAAGTCAGGGAAAGTTACTAGAAGATTAACCAGGGCTCATGGCACAACATACTATTGTATGCCATGTGAAAAAGGTTTTGTAAGTTCGCGTTTCCTCCAGTTGCACTGTCGTAGACATCACGGGTCAGAGCTGCAACTGCCCTCAGAAAAATGGGAGTGTTCAAAGTGTTCAGAGCACTTCCTATCAAATCAAGAATTAAAAAACCATGAACAGCTTATGCATCGAGTTCAGTGCACTATATGTGGTGCGGATATGTCAAGCGACTGGCTAGAAATGCATATGCAATCTTTGCATCGCGAACATGGGGATTCTGCAAGGGTTCAATGTAAAACATGCAATGTGCATTTCACAAATACAAATGATTTGAAAGTGCACACTTGTATTAACATACAACAAAAAGATAAACGACAAACGGATGATGTGAAATATTTCTGTAAATCATGTAACATATTCTTTGAAACAGAATATCAATCAGATTTTCACAACTTCAAGATCCATGGTGGAAAGCCTGTGGATTTGAAGAAGAACAATCCCCACTGTATTTTCTGTAGCATTACCTTCCCTAACGATGAACTCCTACAGAAACACCTCCAGAGTGAGCATGGGATCACTGATTTAGAAACTTACTCAAGTGGACTCGTTGCTATTCACCAGATATAAGTAATCAGCTGTCATACTGACTTCTATGATATCATTGAAGTGCACTTTGGAAATCACTGATAATAAAATAGTGATATACATTTGTGCTATTCTGCTAATTTCCCTTATTTTGAGATTTCCTTATTACAATGCTAAGCTCTCATGCTGGCTTCCCTCTATCCAATAAATGGACATATTTTAGAGTGATTGATACCTTATTCTAGTATTAGGTGTATGTTATATTTACCATGTGTTATTCTAGAATCGCATTGCTGTGAGAGGTTCTTAATTAAGGTTGAGCTAATAAAGAAAGTTGTCTGTGATTTGAGGAAGATCAACAATCATGTTTCAGATTCAACTTGGGGAGAAACTCGAAGAAGCAACACTCTAGTGGAACCACCTGTGGCAGCCAGGAAAGCACCCTCTCTACCCAAAGCAGTCCTGAGAAGACACCATTAAAACAGAGTGAGATTGTGCGTAATGTCCCTAGTGACAAAACCAATGGCACTGCTGTGGGATCCAAGTCAGAGAATGCCAAAGACCTGGGTAATTCACAGCAAGATAACAGTGAGATGACAGATAAGAGCCACAGTGAGGGGTGCAAGGACTTAAGTAAGGGCCAGCAAGAAGATAACATATCAACTGCTGAGTCAAAGATACTTTTTGATCATGCTAGTTTTATCCTTAAGAATGCTAAATATTTCACTGAAGCATCTTGCAATGAGTCAAAGGCGGGTGATGTGAAGGACCAAGGTAATATACAAAATGAGAACAGTGCGACCGACGACGACTCACACTTTGATGTCTCAAATATATCGGGGGATTATTGTTCATTGTGTAAGAAAAGATTTATGAATAAGGATTATCTCGAGTTGCACTTTTATAGGTGTCATGGTGGTTCACTGCCCACAAAGAATTGGACGTGCCCTAGTTGTTTGAAAGACTTCCTTACCCTTTATGAATTGCAACAGCATGAGCGAGATGAACATAGAGTACAATGCACTCTTTGTGGCTCAAGAATGACAAGGGACTGGTTAGTATTTCATATGAAGTCTGTGCATAACATGAATGAGGATTTTGCACAAGTGGAATGTAAAGTATGCGATGTGCGTTTCGCAAATACAAATGAGTTTCTTGCGCACACCTGCCGTGACCTACAACCAGAAGATAAACTACACCCAGACGTTGTAACTTACTACTGTAAATTATGTTTCAAATACTTTAGAACAGAATACGAATCAGACTTTCACAACTACAATGTCCATGGTGGAAAGCCTGTGGATTTGAAGAAGAACAAACCTCACTGTACTATCTGTAACAAGGCCTTCCTTGATGTGACCTATCTTGAGAAACACCTCCAAAGCCGTCATGGAATCACTGACTTGGAAGAATACTTCAGAGATTCTCAAGAGTTGTCCGAAGATATGCCATAATGGAAAGCAAAAAAAAACATAGGCAGCAATCCATATTCTAGGCAGTGCGTGAGGATATTGTTTTGTTATTCGGAAATTAATGTGTTCAATTCTATAAATAAAAACCACCAAGCGCCGGGTCTCAAAAAATGTTGGTCTTGAATAAGCGCCAGGGGTACAGGGAATTAAATTTCTTTAAGGTGGGTCGCTACCATTGAAATTGAGCCTATCGCACAGGTTTCTGCACAAATAGTTTTTTTTTCTTCAGAATAAGATCATTTTTTTGGTAGGTACATACCTAAAAATGCCCTAAGTGTCTAGAAGATTTTTTTTTTTTGGGGGGGGGGGATTTTGATCAAAACTGTTCATTTTATGACAACTTTAAATTTTGGCATATTTACATTTGAATTATTTTCTTCATTCTCTGACATTCTTTTGGACCTTACAATTATACCCCTCTTATTACCTAGACAATGCTTTAATCATGATATAATGCTCACAATGATTGAGGGCATATAATGAAACAATGTTTTGCCAAGGATTTATATATTTTACCCATCATACAGTGCTCTGAATATGGATTTTAGTTAATTTTTCAAATATTTTTTTATTTCAAATGACCAAAAGTATAAAATTATTCATGGGACCCCATATCAAAATTACTCTTATTTAAAAGCAAGTCATCTGAAGAATTTTTCAGAAAATCTAGTGTCTAGAAATGGATGATCAAATCTTAGTCCATTTTTTCGGTGAAAATGGAAATACTTTTATTTTTCACAAATCTGTAGAAAAGAAAGTAGCTTTTTCTTTTCATATTCTTATTCTAGATGATTTTTTTGTAACTCTGGGAGAAAAATGAAGAAAATCTAGGATCTTTCAATGGTAGCGACCCACCTTAAATACACTATAGTCTATGTATTGAATGAGCACTGGGGGTATAACCTACTGAAATCATTAAGCGCCTGGGCACTTATACAGTCCAATATGGTATAAAACATATGTGGACAGATGAGGGAAAAGGGCCTCCGAGGTAAAATTTGACATTTAAAACTGAAGTCATCAGCTTTAAAATGAGGTATAAATCTAATCAATCAAAAAATGATTTCCATACATTTGGCCATAGAATTGGATCTAGAAATGGTATCTCTTTCAGCATATAAATCCCCATGAATCAATTGACACTAATTTTGTTCTATTTGGACTAATATTAGTTGCCATGGCAAAAATACAAAATAACAATTTTTGGCTTAGTTTTCAGATTTTTAGCCTTTATAGCCCCCTACCGTAATCTCCCGCGTATAAGGCGCAGCCCACGTATAAGGCGCACCTAGAGTTTTGGAAAATTCTCAAAAAAATTGAAATTCATAATTTTGGTTCTACTGAATGAATTTTCAAAATTCAAAGACCTATGTGTTACTTGGGCCCCCTGGACCCCCATATATCCTATTATGGCTAAGGGGGCATGTAACATATCAAAAGAAAGGTCTTGGGAGTCCCCCTTGTGGATGCAATGAGAACTAAAACCCCACGTATAAGACGCGCCTTATACGCGGGAGATTACGGTAGTGGCCAAACTCAGTACTAAAAATCCCTTTCCCCTTATCTGCCAACATAATGTCTCATAGAGGGGCCACCCTGATGTTGAAAGAATCCACCAACTTGTACTTGCTTGTTGAGCAAAGCTAGAATTTGTTTTTAATGGTACATACCCGGTACTTTGCAGAGGTCGTACTTGGGTCTAAGTTGAAATACTGTAATCATGCTTTATTTCGTGCTGTACATATTTTCGCGAATTGCGCAGAAATTAAAAACACGAATTTATGTCCCATCGTGAAAATTTCTCCCATGGACATGGTTTGACAATGGGGGCCACACAACACAAAGGGTTACAAGTATACCCATGACAATTTCAATCATCAAAGGGAACAAAGCCATTCCTGTATGGAGGTGGCCATCTTGAAATCAGTTGTGTAACTGGCCTGCGACAGCCATCTTAGTTCTGGCAGAGGATTGTGGGTAATCTCTTATCTTCCCCTCCACCACAGAAAACATTGGGAATTGATAAGACTGATAAGCTGCCCCTGGCTCTATCTTAATCATCTTGAGTTTTAAGTGTGAATGGAAGGGATTAGCCTGATAGGGAAACAATGGCTTGGTTTTACTCAGCCTGGATTATATGTGCCCTCTTAGAAAACTTTTAAAGTTTAATTTCTCTT
The DNA here is from genome assembly GCA_949317995.1 of Acholoe squamosa. NCBI lineage: Eukaryota > Metazoa > Annelida > Polychaeta > Phyllodocida > Polynoidae > Acholoe > Acholoe squamosa. Next base: position 46,709,539 of record OX439050.1, read on the forward strand.
GTATTTGAAGTACTTATTCTATATAAAGCTTATATTGTTTAAGTTTAAAGTATTTGCTATCCAAAGGTATAGACTTCTAGAATATAGCCTAACATAGACTATTAGGAAGGGCCAACCAAAGTAAACTGTACAAAGAGTCCAACTGCTGATCTAGCCCCCGACTACATGAGCCACCTAGCTAATTTGTTTGGTACTAGCAATGGCTCTGTTCTCTATATGCATCAATCTTTGTAACTGATAGTATGACACAGCCATTGTCTTGTCTGTGAAGTTTTCACACCTATATGACTGTACATAGCATTTACAAAGTTGTACCACAATAAGGTACAAAATGAAGTTGTTGATTATTCCATAATATTACTATCCTCTAGGGCCTAGGCCTATATAATTTTATCTTTATGTGCCAAATTCTCGAATTTAAATACACACGAAATTGTCTTTTTTGATAAATTCACGAAAATTAATACACGCGAAAATATCTACGTTTACAGTATGCCACATCTCTTAGCTGAAAGTAAATATTGCACACCGAAAGATGGAAGAATCAACTAAGTTACAGTTACTTGTTAGCAAGGCTAGAAATTGTTTTTAATGGTACGTACCCCGGTACTTTGCAGAGGTCGTACTCGGGTCTAAGGTTATGTCACATCTCCTAACTGAAATTGATTGGCACACCGTCAGTTGGAAGAATCCACTAAGGTGTATCTTGTTGTTTGCAGAGCTAGAAATTGTTGATGATTGTACATACTTTCAGTTGTAAATTATATTCACACGGGTCTAAAGTGAACTATGCCAAATATCTTTCCTGAAATCAAAGGAGTAGGTCATTTAAATATCACAATTATGACTTCATGATACAAGTACATATGATAATCTAGAAGCAGTTACAATGGGATTCTGGATACTGTATTCAGATCTCGTTTCATTTTGTTGGTCTGTTCTAAAGTGCATAGCAGTTTGAAATGTCCTGCAGCATGAATTGGATTGCTGGAAGCTTTACATTAAATGTCGATGAATAGTATTGAATCAACAAATTGATGAACATATGGGGTAAAATGAAACCTTGAAAAGAAAATAACCGATTAAGCAATGTTGGGGATGAACCTTCCATAGTCATTGTCCAGTGATTTCCAGTGATAACACACTTGTGTGCAATAATTGATACGCTCATCCATAGGAATTAATGGAGACAGAAATGTAAAACTGATTTTATACCTCAATCCTTCAGTTAATAAAAAATAGTATCAATATGTATATGTTTGTAATTTGTTCATCAAACCAGAGGATTTAGAAAAAATGAAAATTTCTATTTCAGATTGGGGTTCCAAAATAAGGAAGGAGAGACAAGCGAGGATTATTTAGAGGAAGCAGTAACCTCAATGAAAGCTGTCCGAGAGTCACATAAAATGCTGATGAAGTTGTCAGCTACTGGTGATGACACCAGTGATAAGCCCCCTTATTTACCACATGAGGGGAAAATGTATTTAGAAAGATTAAATAACCCCTCTACTAGTCAGGGCACAAAGACAGTGAAGGCAAGTTCAGTGGAACAAGAACCAAATTTAACTAAGAGATTTGCTGGTCGATATTGTAATGAGTGTGCACTTGTGTTCCGCGAGAATTATGATCTAAGGATGCATAATCATTTTGAGCATGCAGGTTTGAATCCTGAGACGAACCATAATTGCTCTGAATGCAATGAGGTCTGTGATAGCTTTACCAAGCTGAGAGATCACATGTTGAAAGAGCATTTGTTTGGGTCTTCTCAGAAAAATATAAGGACATATTACTGTAACATATGTTATAAGGATTTCCCATCTAATCATACATTATTGTTGCATATAAGACAGCTTCATGGGAGAGATACATTATCAAAAACAAAAACCTCTCAGAAGCCAACATGTGGAAACTGCGGTGGGCAATTTGCAACAGTAATTGGTATGAAAGCTCACCAGAGAGCTTGTGAGAAAAGGGAAAAAGAACCCATGGTTCATTGTCCTATTTGCCAAATAATGACACGAAAATCAAAAATGGGAGCCCATATGAATATAAGCCACCCAGACCTACAGGAGGATTTAAATGAAAATGACAATAATTCAAGTAGTGACAAAATGCTTGAATATGAGGATCAGACAAACAGGGAAATTATGAGTGTACAGATAGAAGAGGAACCGATTAAGATTAGGGAAGCAAAGAATTTATCAAAAAGGTCTTATAGATCTTGTCGTTGCAAAGAATGCAACTTGTCTTTCCGCTCTCACTATTACTTGCTGATCCATAACTATAAGGTCCATGGTGGAGAATATCCACCAAAAGAATACATTTGTAGTTTCTGCGGCAAGGAATTTGGTACATCGAAACAGTGTAAAATTCATGAAAAATCACAGCATTCAGATACCGAGGTGGTTAGAGTTAAGTGTGAGGTGTGTAATACATTGGTCAGGAAATCTCTTTTAAAGATACACATCAAGCGTGTCCATGCAACTGAAAAATGCATGTGTGAGGTATGTGGAGCAGCCCTCAAAAATGAGTTATGTTTGCATAACCATATGAGAACAGTGCATCAAAAGACAAAAGTGGTGCACTGTGAAATTCCAGGTTGTGGAAAAACCTTTAACAGACCAGACAATCTCAGAGTTCATATGTTAACGCACAGTGATGAAAAACCTATTGCATGCAAGTTTTGTGACTATCGTTGTCGACAGAAAGCAGCCCTGAACTGGCATATGAAGAAAAATCATACTCAAATACGGCAGTTTTAAAGGCTCCAACAAATAGCAGGGTCGTGTGTAGACCAACCAGTCTGATAGCACAAGAGCAGGCATGTTGTAAGCTTGAAACAAAATGAAGTAGCCATAATTCATAGCACCATAGCAAATGAGTAATAACCTTTCTTCGAGGAATACCTCAGCACATGTAGTGAAATCGCCCAGATCCCCAGATGTGTCCACTTAATGAATCGAGTGGAGGGGGCTGATCTGTTTCAGTGATATGGATACTTCAAGATATTGACGAAGTACCGTAATCTTCCGCGTATAAGGCGCGTCTTATAGGCCAAACAAAAGGCTGCTGGGTCTTAAACGTGGGAGGAAAATTGCCTTGAGTTTGGGGTACGCCTTATAGGGGGGGGTATTTTTACTATAGAACAGTACTACATTAACAAAAATCTGCTCTTAGGGGTGCGCCTTATACGTGGGACAGGCCTCCCTTAGTTGGGGGTGCGCCTTATACGCGGGCTGCGCCTTATACACGGGAGATTACGGTAGTTCTGATAATGATAGATTGCTGTGGATGTATACATCGGTGTCTTGATCAATAACAGTGCCATTTTATTCTTAGGCATGGTAGTGTGATATGTTCGTCGGGTTATAGATTTTGGAGGTAGCCATAGCATCTTATTCTCAACTCTCAAAATAAGAGCTTTTCCGCGACGCATTATGCATGATAGGTTCATTCAAGAGTTTGATAGCTGTTTGGGTCATAATAGACTATATACACATTGGCGAGAATATGTCACATCTGTTTGTAATAGTTTCCCTATGTTTCAATAAAGCATTGTCAAGACATGACAGAATTAAGCTGTATATATCCCAGTGAGTATTCTGTATCTACCAGCTTAATTTGCCTGGATTTGAGGAAAATCAACATTTCTATTTCAGATGTAAACCCGGGAGTATTGAAAGCGATGCAAGCAAGGAGAATTTAAAAGAAGCGAGAGCAGTAGACTCAATGACAGCTGCCCATGATGTTCAGAGACTACTGTTGAACCTATCAACAGGGCATGGTGAACCCCATAGCAAGTCACTGCCTGCTCATCTACCCAACATGACCAATCCAGCTGTAATAATCCCAAATGTAGTTGTTCTTAATTCTGAGCATGCAGGACTGAATCCCTCGATAGAACATAATTATGCTGAATGTCACCAGGTCTATGAAAACTTTGCTGATCTGAAAGCTCATATTTTGAGGGAGCATCCAGATGAATCTCTTCAAAGAAATGTTGAGAAGCCAACTTGTGGAAACAGTGTTGGACAGTTTGCTACTGTGAGAGGTATGGAAGCTCATCATAGAGAATGTGGGAAATTGAGTGAACCAATGGTCACTTGTCCACTGTGCCTCATAATATTAAGGAAATCAATGTTATCAGCTCATATAGATTTAAACCACCCAAAGTTTATGAAAGACCCCATATGTGGAAACTGTGGTGAACAATTTGCAAACATAACACATTTGAAAATCCATAAAAGTAGATCATGTGGGAAAACAGACATACCCATCACTCCGCTTCCTGTCTGTGATATAAAGACAGAAAAGTCCAAAACAGCAGTGAAAGTGAAAGTTAGGCATCCAAATACACAGAAGGATATAGAAAGTAAAGCCAGACAGTCAAGCAGTGGTAAAGATAGGATTCATGAGAATCAGTTAGCAACAGAAAGTGAGAAATCCAGCAGTACAGCTAGTCCATCAATGGTTGATAAAAACAGAAAGAGGCCAAGAGGCAGACCTAAGTCCATTGATAAAAAGCCACTGATGAAGAAGCCTGAAAAAATTATTAAATCCAAGTATTGCCAGCAATGTGACATAACATTTGGTGATGCATATTACTTGAAACTCCATAATTACAAAGTCCATGGTGCTGAAGATCCGCCGAAAGATTACATCTGCAGTTTCTGTGGCAAGGAATTTGGTACAGGAAAGTGCCTTAAAGCACATGAAAGAAATGTGCACCGGAAGGAAACAGTGAGGTGTGGAGTGTGTAATGCTGATGTTAGAAAAAGTGTGTTATATAAACATATGATGAGAGTGCATGCAACTGAAAAGTGCAAGTGTGAAATATGTGGATTAGCACTCAAAAATAAGTTGGTTTGGTATAAACATATGAGTATAGTTCATAAGGGAGCAGGAAAGGTGCAGTGTGAAATGCGAGGCTGTGGGAAAACCTTTAACAGATCAGACAACCTCAGAGTTCATATGCGAACACACACTGATGAGAAGCCTATTGCTTGCAAGTTTTGTGACTATAGCTGTAGGCAGAAGGCAGCCTTGGACTGGCATATGAAAAATAATCATACTCTTGTAGAATAGCTTAAATGATCATGAAACTTTTGGATGTAGATTTTGTATAATCCCTACTGGCAGTAGTAGAGCGCCTTGAACTGTTCCCTCTTCATATCTCTCAGCGGAAAGTGAAATGGTGCATAGGCCTCTTTGAAAAACTTAGTGAAAGGAAACTGCTAGATCTAAGAAACCATAGAAACCATTTTCTCCATGTTGCTATGAAGATGACAATGAGGCTCTTATATAGAAGGTGAGCAATAAGCCCCATGTTATAAAGTTCCAAATTTCTCTAGTTGTCTCACAGTTCTTTGATATATCTTAAGTCTTTTGTATTAATTTCACTGAGATAATCTATATGAAGGTATAATAAAATGATAAGATTTCAGGTTTTGTTGTTAGTATTCTGTATCTATCAGCTTAATTCACCTGGGCTTGAGGAAAATCAACATTTCTGTTTCAGATGTAAACCTGGTAGTATTGAACGAGATGCAAGCAAGGAGAATTTAAAAGAAGCAAAAGCAGTATACTCAATAACAGTTGCCCATGATGTTCAGAGACTACTGTTGAACCTATCAACAGGGCATGGTGAACCCCATAGCTGTAATAATCCCAAATGTAGTTGTTCTTAATTCTGAGTATGCAGGGCTGAATCCCACAATAGAACATAATTGTGCTGAATGTCACAAGGTCTACGACAACTTTGCTGACCTGAAAATTCATATTTTGAGGGAGCATCCAGATGAATCTCCCGAGAGAAATGTGGGCTATTGTTGTACAACATGTGATACCAACTTTGAGACCAGCCATGTACTACTGTTGCACCAAAAACAGGTTCATGAGAAGGAAACTTCTTTTGAGAAGCCAAATTGTGGAAAATGTGGTGGACAGTTTGCTAGTATGAGAGGTATGGAAGCTCATCAGAGAGAATGTGGGAAATTGAGTGAACAAATGGTTCCTTGTTCACTGTGCCTCATAACATTAAAGAAATCAAAGTTATCAGCTCATATAGATTTAAACCACCCAGATTTCATGGAAGACCCCATATGTGGGAACTGTGGTGAACAGTTTGCAACTATAAATGGTTTGAAAATCCATAAAAGTAGATCATGTGGGAAAACAGATATACCTATCACTCCGCTTCCTGTCTGTGATATAAAGACAGAAAAGTCCAAAACAGCAGTGAAAGTGAAAGTTAGGCATCCAAATACACAGAAGGATATAGCTAGTAAAGCCAGACAGTCAAGCAGTGGTAAAGATAGGATTCATGAGAATCAGTTAGCAACAGAAAGTGAAACATCCAGCAGTACAGCTAGTCGATCAATGGTTGATAAAAACAGAAAGAGGCCAAGAGGCAGACTTAAGTCCATTGATAAAAAGCCACTGATGAAGAAGCCTAAAAAAAATAATCAAACCCAGGCATTGCCAGCAATGTGACATAACATTTGATAATGCATATTACTTGAAACGCCATAATTACAAAATCCATGGCGCTGAAGATCCGCCGAAAGATTACATCTGCAGTTTCTGCGGCAAGGAATTTGGTACAGGAAAGTGCCTTAAAGCACATGAAAGAAATGTTCATTGGAAGGAAACAGTAAGATGTGGGGTGTGTAATGCTGATGTTAGAAAATATCTGTTAAAAAAACATGCAAAGAGTGTACATGCAACTGAAAAGTGCAAGTGTGAAATATGTGGATTAGCGCTAAAAAATAAGTTGGTTTGGTATAAACATATGAAAGGTGCAGTGTGAAATACCAGGTTGTGGGAAAACCTTCAACAGGCCAGACAACCTCAGAGTTCATAGGCGAACACACAGTGATGAGAAACCTATTGCTTGCAATTTTTGTGACTACTGCTGTAGGCAGAAGGCAGCCTTAGACTGGCATATGAAAAATAACCATACTCATGTAGAATAGCTATAATGATCATAATAAGACTGTTGAATATAGGGATTTTACTTATTTATCCCTACTGGCAGTAGGTAGCCTTGGAATGTTCTCTTCACATCCCTCGACATAGAGTGAAACAGCACATAGGCCTCTTTGAGAAATGTACTGGAAGGAAACTGCTATAGAAGCCATGGAAGACTTGTTCTCCACTTCCCTATAAAGATAACAATGAGGCTCCTATACAGAAGATGAACAGTAAGCACCATGCAGTTATATAGGTCCAAACTTTGTCTAGTTACCTCAGGGTTCTTTGATATATACCAGGTCATCTATCAATTTCTCTGAGATAATCGATATATGAAGGTATCATAAAATCGCTAGATATAAGGTTCTTTTTTAAGAGTTATTTTCTGTTCAAATAATCTGTTCAAATAAATCTTGCCATGATGTGCCAGAAATATGATGGATTCTATAGAGTATTCTGTATCACCCAGCCAAAAACTACACCAGTTTGAGGAAAGTGAAAAAATTCTCTTTCAGGTTGAAACTCGAATGTTTTGATGGAGAAGAAAGTGAGGAGAATTTAACATAGAATGCCGCTGAAACTTTCAGACACTCATGATGAAACGAGTATCCAACCATTGCCCCCTTCCCTCCCAGATGGAGGCAAAATGTTGGAGAGACTAGGAACACCTAGAAAGGTTTCACCTCAATATAATCAAAACATTGGAAGAGTTTGCCATGAGTGTGTTTTAGCTTTCCTTGATAATTATGATTTGCGGAGACATAATTATAAAGAGCATGGAGGCTTGAATCCAGAAACAGATCACACTTGCACTGAGTGTAAGAAGGTCTTTTTTGATTATACTGAGTTGAAAAAGCATTTGTTCAAATTACATAAGATGGTGTCTTATCATAAAACCCATTGCTGTGCACAATGTAGAAATGAATTCCCATCCACAAATACATTATCAGAATACATGAAGCAGGTTCATGGAATAGAAAGACACATAAACCCAGCAAACTGTGCAGTATGTAATGGTCTCAAAGCAAGCAAAGCTGTCCGTAAATTTCATGAGAAAACATGCAATCTTCCAATTATTGAACCCAAGGAATCTTGTCCTATATGTCACATAATAATAAAAGTCTCAAAAATAGCAGATGATATGAAACTGAACCATCCAGAAACGAAGATAGGTGAAGGCAAGAAAACTATGGTTCTCAAGAGGCATTTGCCAACAGAAATTGAAAATGCCAGTACTAAAGACAACCGAGCAAAACAAGAAGATTGTGCACCACATGATCAAAGAGATTCTAGCGCAGATGAAGTGTCAGAAGACTATGAAGGGCTCTGTAAGTTCTCATCGCATACAAGTGTGAATCAAGATCCAGAATATACTTGCTCTAAATGCAATGAGGTATGTTGCGATCCCACTGACCTGAAAGAACACATGTTGCTTCAGCACCAGGTTGAGTCTACTGAGTCCTTTGTACAAAATGATAAAAGCCAAAGTCTGAGAAAAGAGAAGTCTTCTGAAGACCAACCTTAACGGAAACCGACATGTGAAAACTGTGGTGCCCAGTTTGCGGTTCGCAACGGTTTATTAAAACATCAGAGAACCTGTGAAAAGACAGGACATGAGCCGATGGTTTCCTGTCATATCTGTCACATGAACATATGGAAGTCAAAAATGGCGTTGCATATGGATCTGAGCCATGCAACATCTTGGGGCAACTATCGAACATGTGGGAATTGCAGTGGCCAATTTCCCACCGTAAACAGTTATAACCTCCACACAAAGGACTGTTTCGGTAAGGTGAGCGAATCAATGATACTGTGTTCTATTTGCAAGATTATGACAAAGAGGTCACAAATTCTGGACCATATGGAATATAGCCACCCTGGCCAGTTTACACCAAAAACGAAATTGCAGTCAAGGGAAGACAATCATAGAGTAGTTTATGTGGAGGGAAAGGTAGAACCCAAAAAAACAAGTGAAGCGATACCCTTGCCCTGAGTGCAAAACTGCTTATGAGTCGATGTATTACTTAAAGCGCCATAAACATAAAGTGCATGGTGGAGAAGAGCCACCAAAAAAGTGTATATGTTCTTTCTGTGGTAAAGCATTTGGTACAAGGGAAGCCGTGAAGTACCATGAAAAAATGGTACATACTGAAGAAGGGAAGATGACAACAAAGTGTGAATTGTGTGGTGTAGTGGTTAGAAATAATCATTTGAATACTCACATGAAATGGGCCCATGAATCTGAGAAATGTGTGTGTGATTTGTGTGGGAAGGAAATGAAAAATGAAATAAGTCTGCGCAGACATAAGAGGGTGATTCACGAGAGGTTAGAAACAGCGCAGTGTACATTTCTAGGTTGTGGGAAAATCTTTAACAGTCCCCACAATCTCACAATTCATATGCGAATACATAGTGATGAGAAGCCCGTAGCATGTAAGTTTTGTGACTACCGCTGTAGGCAAAAGGCGGCCTTGAACTGGCATATGAAAAATAACCATGAGTGATTGCAACTGTATTCTTTTACATAATGACTTACTGAACGAGTGAGTGAGTAATAGATGTTTAACGCCATTCCGACAGCTAAGGTCATATTCATGGCGAGAACAACATTACACAATTTCACAGAGGAATGTGTCAGTGCCCGCGCATATTTGCACCACACACATCCGAGGGGATAGGAAAGAGGAGATACAGACCCCTTTAAGTGGGCTAGGGAAGCCCCTTTTACTGAACGAAGGAACAAAGCTGGGTCTTAGTAACAATTACATTATAAGTGTAAATGTGACTCTGACACTCTTTTGTGCCAACCATCGAAGATAGACCCTCCAGCATTATGTACCTTAACAATGTTGGTACTTATCAACAGTGTGTTATGATAACAAATGAACATGAAGCTTAATGTGACATAAAAGTATGATTGATCATATATTTACTGCTTTGTATCATTTGTAGAGAAAGAAATGGGATATCCAGTCTCTTGGGGCAAATATCAACATCAACATTAAGTTAAAACCTTTTGGGACAGTTGCACAATGGACCATCAAAGCTGCTAAAGAGAGTATTTGTTCACACTTGTTATTTTACAATTGAATAAAGTATTGCCATATTTTGAAGAAAAAAAAGTGTCCATAGCACGTGTTCAGTATCTAATTCTGTCCTATGTCATCTTAAAGCGTATCTTAGTTTGAGGAAAGTGAAAACTTTTCTGTTACAGATTGAGGCTTAAAGGTATTAAAAAGAACCTGAAGATGAATATTTCAGCAAAGCAAGATAATCAATGCCAGCTGGCTGCAAGCCTTCAAAGAGCCTTACAAAGCAGAACTACAGTGACAAATTTTGTCAAGAATGTGACAAGAGATTTTTATCAAGCAAACATGTTAAGATGCATAATGTGAAGTTTCACCATTCCTCTAACAAATATGTATGTAGAGAATGTGGATGCTGCTTTCTAGATTTGGATGATGTGGTCTCCCACCAGAAACTGAGACATAAACCAAATGATGTCATGGAACCATGCAGTGTATGCAATATATTTGTCAGAAAATTGAAAATGGCAGTTTATATAAAATTCAGCCACCCAGAAACTCAGCCTATTGGGACAGACAATACCACAAAACCTATATCCTTGCTAGGAAGAACAAAAGGAGCAAGAAAAAAAGCGAGTTTGTGTGGAATGCAACAAGTCATTTAAATCAGTGTACTTGTTTCAGCTCCATGATTACAAAGAGCATGGTGGTGTGGAACCTATGAAGCAGTTTGTTAAGCCAATGGTCCTTGGACTTATTGGCTTTTACTATGGAGGGTCGGGCCTCCCTAGCCCACTTAAAAGGGTCTATTTCTCGTCTTTCCTATCCCCTCAGGATGTGTGTGGTGCACATATGTGCGGGCACTGACACATTCCTCTGTGAAATTGTGTAATGTCATTCTCGCCATGAATATGACCTCAGCTGTCGAAATGGCGTTAAACATCTATTAGGTACTCACTCTCACTATGGAGGGTATGGGTCAGAGCTCAAAAATCACCAGATTCTGTATTCAAGGAAACCCTTGCTCAGAGTAGGAACAGGGGGTGGATTATTTCCAGTCTGAAGAGTCTATAGCCTAGAGTCAGTAATTCCCTAACATTTTGTAGTGTCAATTTAGTCATGAGTGCTCAGGGCATAGAAAGCTCAATGTCCAATCTGGGAATATCCTGTGGGCGTCACATACACATAGCTAGCAAAAGACTCTTACCTGTGATGGAAAGTCTGTAGTGCCCCTTCAAGAATGTTTATGACAGTAGTGACAATAGCCCCTCCCGGCCCCCCCTCCCCCTTCAAACAAACAGAATACCAGATAATTACCCAGTGTTTACATATCTCCCACCCCTCTAACACTACCCCCCCCCCTCATACACACACATATAGAAGAGAACCTCTGTCCATCACCACAACAGCTATCACGGTCACTGGGTGAGGATTAGCACTATATATATATACACACATACATACTATTGTAGTACCTGCTTATATTTGCCATCAGCACAGTGTAGTCAACTCATTGTTGTTTTTTTTTACCTTGACATGGTGCATGGATGCAGCCCTCTCCAGTCCTAAATATAATAGAGACCATTGGCCTTACAACTCCATTGTATAATCCTGTGGCATTGCCCCCTCGTCTGTAGTTACTGTGGCAAGCAGTTCGGGGAAAGATCTAAATGGAAATTTCTTGAACTTGGAGTGCAGGGAAAGGGTAAATTAGCCACTGGTCAATGTGATATATGTCATAATACAATAAAAAATGTCCATGGTACAGAGATATTTACATGTGACATGTGCGGATCAATTCTAAAAAGTCAAGTTTGCCTACTTAATCACATGAAATGTGTGCATGCGAAGACAAGGATGTTTAAATGTAAATACCCTGGATGTGAAAAGACTTTTAAAACAGCATATCACCTTGAGGTTCATATGCGAATGCACAGTGACGAGAAACCCATAGCGTGTAAGCTTTGTGTCTATCGCTGTAACCAGAAGGCAGCATTGAACTGGCATACGAAAACTAAACGTAGTACAGTGTAATGCTAATGCACACATACCATGTCCACTGTATGGTTATACATAAGGAGTTTCATTTCATTGCCAATCAGAGAGAATGGGTGTATGATTAGGCCTATTATAATGGCTGTTACGAAATATGATAGTCACATGTGTCAGGAAAAACACTTTGTATCTTTTCTCATTTAGGAAATAGACTTCTAGCATTCAGCATCACCTGGTGAAATAGATATGTGTGAAGTATTATATATTATGCATACATGTATGATGATGCTTAGATGATATTTCTCTGTATTTTGATATTCTAGTAAAGTCAAGAATTAAATATCCCACTCAATCCAAAACATGTGAAAAACAGTGTCGACAAAAGATTCCGGTCCCATTAGGCCATTCGGGCCTTAGGACGTTAAACAAATCAATCAATGACAAAAGACTGCTTTAAATTTGAATATGTTGAGTATTTGTAGACAGTAAGGAATCAAGATATTACAAATTACCCCTTACTCCGCACTATATAAGACGCACCCTGACCTTGGGCTCATTCTATACCAAGGTAGCGGATTGTCCAATGGGGCGGCCATTACTGGAGCTTGTTACCAGCTATCAGATGGGTACCAGTTGATCCCCAAGAAGACCACAGTGAATATCTAATATCATTTCATTGGCTGATAATCAATCCCGCTAAGTCGCTATAAGGCACACAAGACTTTAGATTCGCAGTTAAGACACGTCGTACACACAGTAGATGACCTCAGAATTTAAGACATGTACAGGATTGAGCATTTTAGAACAGGTAATGGTATCTTAGGTCTTTGCACTAGCCCTAGCCATTTTGTGGAAGGGGTAGTTTATATTCATAGGTTCTTTAAAATAAAAAAAAAAAGGTGGTTAATGGGTGAAATGATAAAGGTTTGTAAACAATTAAGTGACTAAATTTGAGTGTGAAATATTGGCTTAATAAAATCAAGATGCATAGTGCACTTGTTTTAGAACCTATCTGCTATTGTTTTTTATGTCATGGCTGATACGAACGTCACTATAGATTAGTACTAGAACCGCTGTATTCAATGGGGGGCATTGAATACAATGTGTCCGTATTCAATGGGTGTCCGCCATCTTGGATTTTGAACAGATCTGAGCTGTTTTTCTTTATTTGAAAGCAAAATAACGCCTTGGGCCATGACATAAATGCAAATGTCCACAACCATGGGATATTTTTACATCGTATTCCCCTCTGTGGTACTGGTCATATCCCACTCAGCCATATAATGGCTTTGTGGGATATGCCCAGTTGTGGACATTTGCTTATATATTTAGAGACTATAATACATGTATGTGGAGACGTCATGAAGAAGCTGTATGGGAATAATATAGAATGCATGATGTATGCAGTGAGACTATACAGCTACTCAGTAGAAAATTTGTATATATATATCAGATCCCAATTGAATGAAATAATAACCAGATTTTCGGAAAGGTCTGCGAGTAACCATTCAATATTTCACTCATTCCCATGTCAACTTAAGTTTGAGGAAAGTGAAAACTTTTATGTTACAGATTGGACCTCAAAAGTATCGAAGTACCTGAAGATAACTATTTTGTACAAGAGGGCCCGGATCCTGATAGGACAGATAATGATTCAGGAGTTGTCCAAGCCTCAGATCTTGCCATAAGAGATAAGGGCTCAGAAGTTAACCAAGCCTCAGATCTTGCCATTAGAGATAAGGGTTCAAAAGTTGTCCAAGCCTCAGATCTTGCCATAAGAGATAAGGGCTCAGAAGTTAACCAAGTCTCAGATCCTGCTATAAGGGGTAATGGTTCAAAAGTTGACCAAGGCTCAAAAGACAACCCTTCAAAGAACTTCGCAAAGTTGATCAGTAGTGCTCAATTTTGCCAAGATTGTGGAAGGAGATTTTTATCAATTGAACATGTTAAGATACACAAAGAGAAGTTTCACCTTTCTTCTAACAAATATGTGTGTAGAGAATGTGGATGGCGCTTTCCAAATTTGGATGAAGTGATCTCCCACCAGAAACAGATGCATAATCAAGATGATGGAATGGAACCATGTAGTATATGTAATACATTGGTCAGAAAGTTGAAAATGGCACTTCATATGAAAATCAACCACACAGAAAAGGAACTGTCATATAAATGCCCAACATTTTGTGTGGAATGCAAAAAGTCATTTAACACAATGTACCTACTGAAGTGTCACAATCACAAGGAGCATGGTGCTCAAGAACCCATTAAGGCATTTGTCTGCAGCCATTGCGGCAAGCAGTATGGAGACAGATCTGAATGTAAAAGACATGAATATTATGTGCATGAAAAGGATAAATCTACCACTGGCCAATGTGATATATGTCATAAAACATTGAAGCTCAGTTCTATCTATGCTCACATGAGAGGTGTCCATGGTACAAAGACATTTACATGTGATGTCTGTGGATCAGTGCTGAAGACTCAAGTTTGCCTACTTAATCATATGAAATGTGTGCATGCAAAAGTACCGTAATCTCCCGCGTATAAGGCGCGTCTTATACGGGGGGTTTTAGTTCTCATTGGATCCACAAGGGAGACACCAAGATCTTTCTTTTGATATGTTACACTCCCATATAAGCTCATCTGCTGCTTTTGGGGTCCAGGAGGGTCACTGGGGTCCAAACAGCACATAGCTTTTTGAATTTTGAAAATCCATTCATTAGAACAAAAGTTATGAATTTTTTATTTTTTTGTCCATATTCTGAAACTCTGGGTGCGCCTTATACGCGGGATGCGCCTTATACGCGGGAGATTACGGTAAGGATGTTTGAATGTACGTACCCTGGATGTGAAAAGAGTTTTACACGGCTACATCACCGTGACGTTCATATGCGAACACATAGTGACGAGAAACCCGTAGCGTGTAAGTTTTGTGACTACCGCTGTAGGCAGAAGGCAGCATTGAACTGGCATATGAAAACCAAACATAGTACGGTGTAATGGTAATGCACACATGCCATGCTCACTCATCAGATATACTTAAGATGTTTCAAGTCATTGACAACCAGAGAAAATATGTGGATAATTGTGTCCATTATAAAGCTATACCCTCTATAATAGTGTCATATGACACAGTTTATTGATTATCTTTTTCTACTGCAGGAAATAGACTTCGATTTCACCAATCGTCAGTGATCTATGTGATATTTGAAGGTATCAAAGCTCTAACAAGCCAGGTGAAATTATAATGTATTACGCTTGTCCAATAGTTAACAGGACAGCATTAAAGAAGGAAAGTATAGGGTAATCAAGACTCCTTCACTCTGTGAGAAAAGGCCACCCAGGTCACATCAGGGTATGCAGCATACCATGTCAGTTGAGCCTTGTGTATCTAACAGGCTGCTATGGACCAGTCATGGTTATACCTAACCCTTGTGCTGGTACCCTGGCTCAAAGTTAGCATTTATGTCAAGGACCTGCTTAGGTTGAAATATAGTATTCATGGATAAGGTAGTTCTATGTCATTTTCCCTGTAATTCCTTGGATTGGATTTGAAACAAATAAAAAACAGGAATAGTTTACATGATTGTCACTGGGATATGTAAGGTAGAGTCACCCAAAAGTATGATGGGACCACAATTTGCAAGTGGTTAAAGGCTATCAAGATGTTTAATACCTTGTCGTTAGGGCTGCAAGTACCTGTATAAAAGACACACATCTTGATATATCTTCAGTAAACAGAAACCTATTCATCCAGCATAATCATCAGGGCAAGACGAAGAAAGTTGTATTAAGTACTAAACAATAATGTACGCCATTACACTAGTGTCAGTTATCCTTGGAAAATAAAATGTATGATGTTGGTAACCAGTTCTACCTCTAAATGCATAAATCACCCATTTTCAGAGTCATGACATTAAACACCTCATTAAATGATTAATACCTCGATGGATATCTTGCTCTTTTACTACAATTTACATATCAAATAAGGCCAAAGGTGATTTTATTGCTGTGATGTAAGCTGAAATTTATCGCTACCCATTAAACGGGCAAACATTTCTCTTCCAGCAGAAAAAGAAAGAAAGCACCAAGGAAGTCAACCAATGGAGAGCCAAGACAAAGGGGTAGACCAAGGAAAGCAGTCTCACTTTTGTCAACACCGGCGCCGAAGCATTATCCATACCTATGCAGTGATTGTGGTGCGAAATACACTAATCAGTATCGGTTTGAGATGCATTGCCACAAAAAGCATGGTGGGGAGGAGCCGCAGAGGCAGAATCTGTGCAATGGTTGCGGTAAGCTGTTCGGTACCAGAACAGATCTTCTGAGACACCGCAGAGCTCTTCACATGGAGATCCCTGTGATGGCATGCCCACTGTGTAACAAACAAATCAGGAAAGCCAATTTACAACCGCATCTAAAAAATGTCCACAGCAGTGAAAAGTATGCCTGTGAAGTCTGCGGAGTAGTTGTAAAGAATGCAAAATGTATGAGGGCTCACCTGCGAGTGGTACATTTGAAGAGAGAGTCGCGACAGTGCACCTGGCCGGGATGTGGGAGAATGTTTAATCGACAGTTGCACCTGGATACACACATGTTAATTCATACAGGGGAGATGCCCATACAGTGTAAGCTGTGTAACTACCGCTGTAGGCAGACCAACTCACTCAATCACCATATGAGGAACACACACAAATTGAAACCTAACATGGACAAAATCAGCACGTGATGTCTATATGAATCACTAGAAATGACACTTTTCATGAAAAAGACCATGGAAATTCCTACTTTTTGATGGGGATACTGGGGAAAAGTGCATGTTTGCCTGTTGTTTTGTTAGGCAACAAGACTCAACTCTAAATCAAACAAGTCCTGTAATTTGGAGATGGGAAGTTAAAGGTTATCTTCCATCTAAAGGCGAGCCCCCATACCGTGGGAGTGCTTATGGTTACTGGTGGCAAAATCAGCTGAATAGCAGTTAGCCTTATTGGTACAAGATACTTTTACTTATTTGTGGTAGATAACTGACCCTAATCTGGCCACTGGCCATTAAAGCGACCATAATTTGAGCCTGCAGTGGTATCACCGTGCAGTTTATGGCTTGTCTCCTGGAGGGTTGGTATGCCCAGGCTGCCTTTGTCGGCCTCGCCTTTAGATAGGAGACAACCTTTACATATGCACTTTGCTGATTCTTGCTATGATATAGAAGGAAACAATGAATTTTTCCATAGAACCATGCATATAAGCCACACTCTGTGTTAAAATGTCTAGTATAAAGTTGATTTAACCATGCCAAAAGGTCCCCCCAAGTGTCAAACGGAGGATGTTATATATGCACAGGGTAATATGCTCATACGGAAGTTTCATATGTGCAGTATAGAGGTAAAGATTCAAGTGTTCAGTGCTTATTGCAAACCTTTGTATACGGCCCAGTTATATGGTCTATTTATAATAAGGGCCCTATGCGGAAGTTGACAGTAGCATATAATGATGCTTCTTGGTCTGCCCAGGCACACTAGTGCTGGTGAGACCTTTGCGGCCTACTTGTGGTGCAACAGTAAGAAGACTTATATATAGTTTTATATGTCGTTTAAATATGTCAGAAAATAAGCTAATAAAAAGCTTAGTGGACCCAGCAACGAGTGATAGCCAATGCACTTCCTCTATCTGGAGATGCTGGTATCAAGAATTGTATGTATACTTCAATGTTCCTTAGCTGTGTTTATATCTAGTTTGTATACATGTAGCTGTATAACATTTGTGTGTTTTTTATCCTATGGACCTTTTGTACAACAACTGAAGTCTGAAATAAAGCTTTGAATTGAATTGAATTGAAAGCTCCGCCTATAGGTTACAGTTTAGGGTGATCAGAGTAGCAGCACGCAGGGCCTGAAATAGTCTCTACATATGGCTTATGCATGGTTTTAGGGAAATTCATATTCTGATTAAGTGTTATTCCAAGCTCTTACTCCATTTTTTTTCAAAGCCCTCTTCAGAAAGAGACAAACATTACAACCATTTACTCCAAATATAAATTGGAGTCCACGTGATTGTCTATTATATTATTTACATTATCAGCAAAGTTGTCCATTTTGATGGGACGCTATATTAAGCGTTGAAGGAAAATAAAGGTGAAGATTAAAATCTGAGCTGCTTTTTTGTGATGCCTTATGAAAATATTCCCAAGGTAACATGTAAAATCTCTAGAAAGCTAATACGAAATAACAGTGGTGGCAGTCATATGCAGGTTCATAGTGATCAGAAATATCTGTGGATACCTTAAGAATAAAAGAAGCCTCTATGACCATAGGATTGGGGCTTTTCCCTGTAACTGGAAGGGATGCGGAAAAATATCTGATATGCAGAGTGAACATTGTGATTGTTGTTGATCGTAAAATTGAAGCCAATTTTGACCTAAGAAAATAGCAAAAAGAAATTAACCGATGACCTTTGTTTTACGATAATAATTAGGTTGTGATATATGCTAGCTATAATATTTAGATAGTAACAGATACTATTATGAGACACATGGGAAATATAGAGCTAAATGTATTCTACATTCAATATAATAGATTTGATGCTGTGAAAAATGATTATCTAACCAATGCTAGGTATAACGAGATTTATAGTATTGGAGGGTTAAGCAGGCAATAATAAATGACATACTATACTATTTATGTACTTTTTACCAAAAAAAAACTGACTTGGTTGATAGGTGGTTAATCTCAGTACTCGACCTATCTTAGGACGTAAAACGAATGAATTGTTCTGCACAAATATTTTACGATTAATTTTAAAGATTTACTCTCTAATGGTTCATAGGGAAAGAGGCATTAGATGTATGTTTAACACTGAGATAGATGGCTGCAATATGTTTAACAAAGAGATAGATGGCTGCAATGTGACTTGTAAATGTCACTAAATATGGATATTTATTTCTTTGCTTTTCATAGTCACAAAGAAGAGGAGGATGTGTTGAGTACTGAGCATAGAAAGACTCCCAGTCCGTCCATCGATGACATCGCTCAAGGATATGGGAAGTCACAGCCCTCAGATGTAGACTCATCAGATAGTAGTGGAGGCCATAGGCGGGTTTCAACTGATGCGGCCAGTCCAATGGCATCTGACACAGATACTGATTATTCACCTAGTTATAAAAGAAAGAGCACAAAAATCTTAATACATATAAAACAAGCATTAGGGAAGAAACAGGTGCGGGGTAAGAGGGGACCTTACAAGAAACGTACTCCAACAGAACCAAAGACGCACTGTGGTGAAGCAATCGGGAGTTCAACAACCTCAGTGGATAAATTCTTGGGTCAGAAAAAGGTGCGAGGAAAGAGGGGACCTTACAAGAAACGTACTCCTAAGGAGCCCAAGAACGCAGAGACTAAGAATGGTGATGATACAAAAGATAGCTCAAAAACACCTGTAGATGTAAAACCATTGGGAGAGAAAAAGTTGCGCGGAAAGCGTGGACCTTACAAGAAGCGTACTCCTAAGGAACGTAAACCACCAAAGAATCCGGAGACAATGGACAGCTTCTGTCATCAGTGTAAAAAATTGTTCACAGAGCGTTATGCCTTGAAGATGCATTGTTACAAAGAGCATGGCGGAGAACTTCCAGCCAAAGAATACCTATGCGGGCAGTGTGGTAAAGCGTTTGGCACCAACCCCATTCTGAGATGTCACATACGGCAAATGCACAGGGAGCATCCTTACATCATATGCCCCATATGTAATATCAAGATGAAAAAGACAAGCATTAAAGGCCACATGAAGAGACATAATGAGGACCGAGCATGCTGTGACATCTGTGGACAAACGGTACAAAGCAAATACACTTTAGCGGCGCATATAAAACAGGTACATCTTCAGATCAGATCTGAGACCTGTACATGGCCCGGGTGTGGGAAGACTTTTAAATCTGTGAAACATCTCAGACAACACATGTTGGTGCACACAGATGAAAAACCTATTCAGTGTGAATTATGTGGTTTCCGCTGCCGGCAGACATCATCCTTGGCATGGCACATGAAAAAGAATCATTCTGGGCTTCAACAGAGTTTGAGTAATACTTTAACAAAATAATTTTGAGATTTTGTGTTGTGCCAATTTAGTAGGGTAGACTAATATTTCAATGGCAATGCCTCGATTCATCATGGTGACCTGTTGTGAGTATCGACCTTGTACCATTAGCACCAGATATGACTGTACAAAGCTGAGTTGAGGGACTTCTCATGGCTGCATTCATGCATCATGTCTATGAAGGGCTGGTTCCACTGCGTCGATCGGGTCCATTTTCTGATAATCTGACCGAGTAAATGTATGGGGAAAAATCGGTGCACTAACTGGTGCAGTAAAACAGCGCTTTAAGCGGCTATTTAACTGCCGTCGATCGGTGAATTTTCATTAATCTGACCGATTTTTTTCTATACTTTTACAAAATCAAAAATTATTGGATTGGCGAAAATTCGCCCATTTAAGAACATTGAATCCATTTAAGAACATTGAATCCAATCTAGGGCCATGTCCCTGGTAACAGATAGTATACACACACATGTAGGCGTGTACACCTTTTATTATATTTTAATTGAAGTTAATGTAAATACCTCAAGCAGCAGTAACTTAATACACAGATACATTGACAGCTGAGATGCTTTCAACTGTGTAAATACCATTGTGTACATAATTTATCTGAATGGACTCATATATGTGTTTGTCTTTGTAGCACGTACTGTGCAGAGAGAAATTATTAAATACGACCCTATTATAGACGAAATTGATGTGCATACTTGCAGCAACCTCGCCATCTGAAATTGAACATTAGTGAGGTGGATCTTATTCTAATTGTAAATACGAACAAAGATGTCAATGTAATTGTCAAAAGATTATGAATAATAAACGTAATTGATTCTAGCTTTGATTTAGAAGTAATTATACTTTTGAGAGAGCAGATGATATAGTGGTGAAAAGTATATTTATATGTTGTACCATCAAAGTTCTGTCTTGTGGAGAGTATCAGATAAAGTAGATATCATTATACGTTTTTAATATGGGGAACATTATATATATGTACAAGAATACTTATACTGCAGGCTAGGCTAGGCATGACTGCAGGTCTCTGCTCACACAGATTGCCACTCATGTACTTAATTTGTGGGGAACTCATTAAACACATGTGGAATCACTTCTATTGAAATTTCATTAGGTTTTGATCGTACGAACATATATGGTGCCATAAGATATAGTCTGAACGGGTTTGTATTCCTTTCACCAGAGTGTCTATTACTTGTACCCTTGTTAGAGGTTTACTTTGTCATCAGTGATGTAGGCTTCTATATCTGGAAGGGGGTGTTTCTCATGGTCAGCTGGAATGCATATAGCATCTATTTCATCTTTAGTGTTAGTCAAGAAACACCGTAGATATCTTAGTCTCAGATATCTATTATGTGACTGGGTGTCACTAAATATGAATTTTTTTTTTCAATTTTGTAGTCACATGGAGGAGGAGGATATGAGCATGGGACAAGCAGTTCCCAGTGTTAAAAATGGAAAAGCGCGGAAGCAACCTAGAGGTGCCATCTGCGGAAGACCTGACGATCGATTACAGTTAGTTGAATATATTCCCCCTGCAATGGATGATGACTTTGAAGATCTAGATTATGAGAACGATTTTCAAGAAGACTATGAGGAGAAAGATGGTGATGACTTTGACGATGAGAGTATGCCTGAAAATGATGATTATACCCCAAGTGTGAGCAGGGCTCCCAAAAGTAGCACCAATTTCACTGTCACTGATCTATTCAGAAATATTATCAAGCCCTCGATTAACCAGCCTCATTTAACCATTTCAAAACAGAGAGAACTCACAGCACCAAAAAGGCAAAAATTACATACAGCAAAGAGAAAAGTACCTAAAAAGAGGGGACCATATAAGAAACGCACTCCAAAGGAAGAGGAAGACCCAAATAACCTTTTTCGCAAACGTTACCCTGTAAAAGACCCAAAGAGTACAGACAGTTACTGCCATAAGTGTGAAAAATTATTCACAGAGCGATATGCCTTACAGATGCATTGTTACAAAGAGCATGGTGGAGAACTCCCAGCAAAAGATCATCTTTGTATCCATTGTGGCAAACGATATGGCACATTCCCAATTCTGAGGTCTCATATAAGGCATGTCCATATTGAGCAACCTAAAATGACATGTCCAGTGTGCAACAAACAGGTGAAGAAGGTAGGCTTCAATGGGCACATGGCGAGACACAAAGAGGAGCGGTCTTGCTGCGACATCTGTGGGCAGATGCTGAATAAATATGGCATGGAAGCACATATACAAGCTGTACATTTACAATTGAGGACTGCCCCATGTGATTGGCCTGGGTGTGGAAAGGTTTTCAAAAACCCCAAACATCTGAAACAGCACATGCTTCTTCACACCGATGAGAAGCCATATGGCTGTGAACATTGCAATTACCGTTGTCGCCAAACCTCATCTTTGACGTGGCACATGAAGCATACTCATCCCAACATACCATACTATCCTACTATACCCAAAAAGCGACAAAATGAACTCAGTGAAAATGTGTCATAAATAAATGATTGTTTTTATTCTATTACTGGAGGTGTCAGATGGATTGGCAGTTTTTGCTACCTTACACTATCGACTTGAACCAAGTTCAATGATGTTGCTAGAAGAAGTTATTGTATATGTGATATCTGATTTGTAACCTGATATACAGACAGAAAACTTGGTACTTTTTGCCAGGCCTATAATTAGGACTTTTTCTGGATGATATATAGCCGGCATTATGGTTCCCTTATGTGAGGAATTGATTCTCATCCAGTTCAACTGTACATACGTATGAAGATGTTTGGCTAACATAGTTATTATAATGTTGAACTGCCATTCCTTGTCCAAGCCAACAATAATTATGAGGATTTTATCTTTTATATGTTATTCCTTATTTCATACTTAAATGAAATATGATAGTCCTTATTTCATACTTAAATGAAATATGATAGTGTCCAATAATGATCACTATCCCTTCGAAATAAGTTAAAATATTCATCAGTCATTTCTCATAACTCGAGTTAAGACATCAAATGTTACAAAAAAGAAGAGTTTTTAAAGGTAGCATAGAAAAAGTATTGATATACGTGGAGCGAAAGCTATGGAAGCACGATATGTTTTGAATATTGCAACAAGAAGCACTGAGGTAAAAAAACAACAACAAAAAACAATATAGAATAACATGAGTGTCTTAACCAATGAAAAACAGTTCAAAGATGTTGTTTATTCAGGAACAACTGATACATTGATGTACTTTTCAATGTCCCATTAAAGAAAATGCATAAAGCTCGCAACAACATATAGATATGCATAACTTGCATGAGTATCTTGAACTATTCATATCTGCATGTACATCTACACAACAAAAACAAAGGGACCAGTAATCTCTGGTGTGTAGTCAGTGATGTCTGTTCTCAGAAGATGGAGGTGACTGCCTCACCATACTGTTAGTACATGTCATATGTGCATGCATTACATATAAATAAAGACATTTAAGTATGGAACACCTTGTTATATTCCTATTTATTTACTTATATAAGCTGACTATTGAATGCATCTCCAGTGGTGTGAGAAGCAGTTCCAGAGTGGCCGGGGGGAGGCAAGGAGGATTTTGTCCATTTTGATCTCTATGGTACTCTATTGGCTTCACCTTTTGGTCTGACCTTTCCTGATATCATTGAAGTGGGGTCATTGAAATGGACGCAATCATTCAAAAAGCAGTCCCCTCTCAGAAAATTTAATTATCCCTTTGTTCCAAAAGGATCTAGGCATTGACCTTACATAATTATGTGACAAGCTAGAGGTATATAAAAAAAGTAATACAAATAGAACACCATGTTGAAAGACATCTACATCCGAAGGACTGAGAGGGAATGGAATGGGTATGAAAGGCAGTGTTCATTTTAAAGATGATTGCATTCTAAGCCTCTATCTAGATCTACTGACTTTAAGATGCAGTTTCCCTAGCAATGAAGGTGTTCAGCACCTCAGTCTGTATTCTTTGTGTTCTCGTCTGTTTCTGTCTCGAAGTAAGGACGGGGTTCAATCTGTCCATGTTCAGCAGTCTGTTCTGCACATTTTGTTCATCAGGTTTTAGCATCTTTTACTTTCTTCACTATTACATTACATAGGTCCCACAGGCAATGTGTGTTGTAAATTGTGTCTGGTGGTATTTTCAAAAAGAGTTACTTCTTGTTCGGGGAGGGAAAGGATAATACACACTTTGAACACTCACTTATTCTTCCCTCCTAAGTAATAGGTACAATTCCTAAGTAATAGATACAATTTTAATATGGACCTTTTCTGTACTTTTGTAGTCGCATGGAGGAAGAGGATATAGCCCAGGGGCAACCATATCCCAATATAAATAGTTCAAAGGCTTACGACAAAAGGAGTAATGAGTCCTTCACTGAGCCTAACAATGACTCAGATGAAGACTCACAGTATTCTGAATATGAGACCTCACTGCTTGGTTCGAATCATGATGAAAGTGACAGTCTTGCGAGTGATGAAGATCGGGGTCCTGCCAAAGATCCAGATTTCAACCCACAGAGGTCTAGAAAAAGAAAAAAACTAGTGCAGCAAGAATCCAGTCCAAAGAAAACACACGTTAAAAAAACGAAAGGTATACCTACTCCAACAGGTGGGAAAAAAGAGGCCCCTTCTGCTGATGCAGGAACAGTTTCAGTTGGACCAAAAGCTAGAAAAAAGAGAGGCCCTTATAAGAAACGAATGCCTAAGGATTGTCAGGAAAAACAGAAACGTGTTCGGAAACATTATCCAGTAAAGGACCCGACAGTTTTAGATAGTTACTGCCACCAGTGTAAAAAGTTGTTCACTGAGCGCTATGCGTTGCAGATGCATTGTTATAAGGAGCATGGTGGAGAACTCCCGATCAAAGAACACCTTTGTGTTCACTGTGGTAAAACCTTTGGCACCAATCCCATTTTGAGGTCCCATATAAGGCATGTCCATATCCAGCAACCCAGAATGACATGTCCAGTGTGCAACAAACAGGTGAAGAAGGTAGGCTTCAATGGACACATGGCGAAACACAAAGAGGAGCCGGTCTGCTGTGACATTTGTGGTCAGGTAATGAATAAGTATAGCATGGACCAGCATATAAAGGCTGTGCATCTGCAGATAAGACCACACCATTGCACTTGGCCCGGATGTGAAAAAAGCTTCAAGGATCCAAAGCACTTGAAAAAGCATGTTCTCATACACACTGATGAAAAACCTGTGGAGTGTAGATACTGTGAATATCGCTGTCGGCAGACATCATCCTTAAAATGGCATATGAAGCATACCCACCCAGAAATGCCATATTACACAAATGTACCTGCCAAACCTCCAGCTGATGAATATGTTGACAATTTGTGAAAGGTTTTCATCAAGTTATGTTAGCATTATTATGATTAGAATTTTGATAGAAATAGCTGTTCATTGGAACTGATTGTTATAGGTGTTTGTAAGGCGGCATAGATCTAAAAACAGATTGGTTGTATAATGGACACGCGGGTGGCACTTACAATGCCATCATTCACAAGAGAGTGTCAGATATATTCTATTAAGCTTTCATTTCCTGATGCATCGACACATGGGACGATGCATCAAGAAATGCAGTTTGTTTATTTTTACCTTAATACTGACAGTGATATATTGGTCCCACAACTTAGATTGATTCTTTCCATATTCCCATACTGAATGGCTCTTTGGACCACCTAGGAATATACAGGTCTTTGATCCTATGAGTAGTTATTGCCCTAAATAAGAGAGTGTAGGTCTACCAGTGATAAAAGGTGTCTATGGTCTAGCACTACTTCTTATGTTTTAGGTTATGGATGATTTTCAGTTTGTAAGGTATTGAGTCAATGATAGACAATTCTATATATGTATATTGTTGTAAGGTTTTGATACATTTTCCACAGCTAATGAACACTGGATAATCTTGTGCTTTCTACAGAATTTGATGGTTGTGTCTTTATACATTTAAACACTAGCAAGCCCTCTTTACCCAAGTATATGGCCATACTAATAGATCCCTTTTAAAATATATTCAAGGAGAGATATAACTTATAACAAAACATATGTTAGGTGTTATTAAAAGTTCTTGATGGTACAGATATGATTTTAATGTGGACCCTTTTTGTACTTTTGTAGTCACATGGAAGAAGAGGATAGAGCTATCGGACAACCATTCCCCTATATCAATAACTCAAATTACAAAATACCAGATGATGACAACTTCGGACATACACTACTTGATTTCAAAAATCAGTTTGAGGAAGATGGTAATATAAGTTATGGAGGTGGGCAACCTGAAAGGAACCCAGGCTTCACCCCTGACAAGACTAGAAATAAAAAGGGAGCGAAAGCAGCCAAATTGGTACCAAAAAGAAATAACAAAAAGGAAAGTGATAAACCTGGAACTGACATTGGAAAGGACCCTAATACAAAGGCTGGAAAAAAGAGGGGTCCTTACAACAAAGATAAACCAAAGGAAAAGAGGAAACGTATTCGCAAACGTTACCCTATTAAAGACCCAAAGAGTACAGACAGTTACTGCCATAAGTGTGAGAGATTATTCACAGAGCGGTATGCTTTACAGATGCATTGTTATAAAGAGCATGGTGGAGAACTCCCTGCCAAAGAACATCTGTGTATCCATTGTGGAAAACGATATGGCACATTCCCAATTCTGAGGCATCATATTAGACATGTGCATATGGAGCAACCTTTGGTTACATGCCCTGTATGCAACAAACAGATGAAGAAGGTAGTCTTTAACGGACACATGGCAAAACATCAAGAGGAGCCAGTCTGCTGTGACCTGTGTGGGGCGATGATGCATAAGTACAGCATGCCTCAGCATATAAAGGCTGTTCATCTCCAGATACGACCCTATCCATGTGAATGGCCAGGATGCGGGAAGAGCTTCAAAGATCGCAAGCACCTGAAATTCCACTCATTGATACACACAGATGAAAAACCTATTCAGTGTCAGTATTGTGATTATGCTTGCCGACAAACACAGTCCCTAAAATGGCACATGGACCATACTCACCCAGGATTAACTTTTGGTTCCCCCATCATTCCAGCCAACAAAAAATCTTAAAACTTACCAAAGTAAATTAATGAAAACCTTGACCAGAAAGATTCAGACAGTAGTCGGATGGACATAGGATTGCTAACTGCAATCAACATGAAAGTGTATGACTTACATGTATTATATTATATATTTCACAGTATTCATAAAAAATTAAGGCTCATTTTTGCCAAGTGTGAGGGAAACATGTCTTGTGTAAACGCATGAATTACGAGTGTGATGTCAACCGAAATGTTCTGTAGATGCTCTAATTTCGTTTCTTGAAAGCATTGACCTTTATGAGCATGCTTACCAAAGTTGAGATTCTACTGATTTTACATTGATTTTAAAGATATGGTAAGATCTTTGGCTATCATAATGTATGAAAGAGTATTTCATGATAACTATATAGGCTCATGTCCAAGATACATTGTCAAAAAAGACGAAGTTTACAAGATAACGTTATACATGCATACTTTTAATGGATGAGAAATGGTAGATATTAATGATAAGGTGTATGATTAACATGATGTTTACAACCGCATTTCATTCATAAAGCGGAAATAAGTTCATGATTGTCCCAAAAACCTTCCCACTGTCCCTTATATACGTCATATTGACTGACAACTCTATTGTGATTAGTTAGTTTAGCACCCTGTATGTTCCTTATAAGTGTTTATGTGATAAATGCATATTGATAAATGACGTGTTAATATAATAGATCTAGAACACTGGTGGGAAGAGCTTTTATACATGTACTACAATGAAGATATGTGTATAAGCCCTGGTTTATAGCGGCTTATGGGATGTTCACAAAGTCAAGGTATGGTTTGTTCTAAGGTTTTTTATACTAGATCATTTTGATTAGTCTCCTATATGTATATATGAAATTGATATACTTGAATGTATGAAGCGTGTATTGTTGCTTGTGGAACATTGAACAAGACGGTAAGATGTAAATGACTGAAATGAAATCTAATAAAAATTGAATGGCATGGTCCCAGCGAAGTCCAATACGAGGTCATCTATGGTGTTCTTTTGCATTTAAAGGTGTACAAAAAAAATAAGAGGTTCTACCATTTGTAACACTGCAATGCCATAATGGTTTATGACATAAGATACTATTATAACACGGCGATGGAATTATGGTTTATCAGATAATATTACTATTCTAGCACTGGTGTTTTAATGGTTTAGTATAAGATTTGCAAGAGAGTACAGATTACTTACTTCTGAACAAAAGACATATTTGGCACATGTCAAAGTAACTTTATACGGAGGGTCTGGTTTTGAGCCAAGTACCCCATACCACCTGAGCACCTCTCCCCCCCATCTCTGTCTGTCTGTCTGTCTGTCTGTCTCTCTCTCTCTCTCTTTCTCTCTCTCTCTCTCTCTCTCTCTCTCTCTCTCTATCTCTCTCTCTCTCTCTCTAGGGGAAGACGTTATTTTGTCTCACTTTCTCATACCCTGAAGTATGAACGCAGTTCATATACCTATTGGGGGGGGGTATTTTCACAATAACTTTCGAAGATTTCTTCTTTGGGGATGAGTGAATATAAAGGGCCAGAATTAGGAATACAACATGCCAGAACTACCAATGTCAAGGGCATACAATGAACGCCTCAGATCGGGCACCAATTGTGGGTCCAGCTCCAAGGACTATGGCTGTCTTATTGAGGGATGTCAAGTTGTTATAAGCTATCACAAAATAACCATATTCTATGTGGTAGAGAGTCATGAAAGGGGGCTGTCATATGACTTTCTGAATATAGGGTACAGCAAAAATTATTTTGGCTTTTTAGGGATGTCAAATGTTGAATGTATGAAGCGTGTATTGTTGCTTGTGGAACATTGAACAAGACGGTAAGATGTAAATGACAGAAATGAAATCTAATAAAAATTGAATGGCATGGTCCCAGCGAAGTCCAATACGAGGTCATCTATGGTGTTCTTTTGCATTTAAAGGTGTACAAAAAAAATAAGAGGTTCTACCATTTGTAACACTGCAATGCCATAATGGTTTATGACATAAGATACTATTATAACACGGCGATGGAATTATGGTTTATCAGATAATATTACTATTCTAGCACTGGTGTTTTAATGGTTTAGTATAAGATTTGCAAGAGAGTACAGATTACTTACTTCTGAACAAAAGACATATTTGGCACATGTCAAAGTAACTTTATACGGAGGGTCTGGTTTTGAGCCAAGTACCCCATACCACCTGAGCACCTCTCCCCCCCCCATCTCTGTCTGTCTGTCTGTCTCTCTCTCTTTCTCCCTCTCTCTCTCTCTCTCTCTCTCTCTCTCTCTCTCTCTAGGGGAAGACGTTATTTTGTCTCACTTTCTCATACCCTGAAGTATGAATGCAGTTCATATACCAATTGGGGGGGGGGGGTATTTTCACAGTAACTTTAGAAGATTTCTTCTTTGGGGATGGGTGAATATAAAGGGCCAGAATTAGGAATACAATATGCCAGAACTACCAATGTCAAGGGCATACAATGAACGCCTCAGATTGGGCACCAATTGTGGGTCCAGCTCCAAGGACTATGGCTGTCTTATTGAGGGATGTCAAGTTGTTATAAGCTATCACAAAATAACCATATTCTATGTGGTAGAGAGTCATGAAAGGGGGCTGTCATATGACTTTCTGAATATAGGGTACAGCAAAAATTATTTTGGCTTTTTAGGGATGTCAAATATCCAAAAAGGAGGTTCTGCTTTGGTAGTTGATACCAGGTATGATTATAAGAGTTAGATGCCCCCCATCCCCAAGCACTAGGTTAGAAAGCCTAGGTAACTCCCAAAACAGCTGTTGAGTCAATGTGAAAGTCCTGTGTAATATGTTCTCGCATTTATAATGAATTAGTGCCAGTCAATAATAGTAGAGATAAAGGTTAAAGTTTCTACAGAAACGATTTAAGAGTTATTATGCTTTCGGTGAAGGTATTCAGTGTGTAGCTATAAACACATGACTTTTCTCTCTTAATAATGTAGATTTTATTTTAATATGGACCTTTTTTTGTACTTTTTTAGTCACATGGAGGAAGAGGATATACCCCTGGGACAACCATATTCTATTAACACTAATTCACAGACATACAAACCACCAAATGATGCCAGACATTCTCATCCGGCAATCTCTGATAGTGATATAGAAAAGAGCACTAAGGTAAAGGTTCCAAGAAAGAGAGGACCATACAAAAAGCGAAATCCTAAGGAAGGTCAGGAACAAAATAACCCTAGCAACGAACTGAATGATGCACCAAAAGTCAGAAAAAGGAAGCCACGTCCCAAAAAGGAACCGCATGAGAAAAAGGAACGTGACAATAAACCATGGAATTATAAGGACCCAAAAACCAAGGACAGTTACTGCCATCAGTGTGAGAAGTTGTTCACCGAGCGATATGCTCTGCTGATGCACTGCCATAAGGTACATGGGGGAGATCTGCCAAGCAAAGACTTCCTGTGTGTGCATTGCGGTAGGAGGTTTGGCACTAATCCACTTTTGAGGCACCACATTAGATATGTGCACATCGAGCAACCTCTGGTTACATGTACCATATGCAGCAAACAAGTGAAGAAGGTAGGCTTGTATGGACACATGGCGAAACACAAGGCAGAGCCGGTCTGCTGTACCATCTGTGGCCTCATGATGAATAAATATAGCATGGACGGGCACATAAAGGCTGTTCATCTCCAGATACGACCCTATCCATGTGAATGGCCAGGATGCGGAAAGAGTTTCAAAGATCCAAAGCATCTAAAACAGCACAAGCTCATACACACTGATGAGAAGCCGTTTCAGTGTAAGCATTGCGATTATGCTTGTCGACAAATACAATCCTTGAGATGGCACATGGACCATACTCATCCAGGAATACCCATGGATTATACTCCCCCAGTTCGACCCAAAAATGACCAAATTGTACCAAATTGTGTATAACTTGACATGATTTATTCCACAGCAACTGGACGAATACTTTAATTCAGAAAATTAGGCCAATTGTAATGGAACAACAATCAATTGTTAAAATATATACATCAACCCTATAAAGTTCATGACCTTCCAAATACATCAACCCTATAAAGTTCATGACCTTCCAATTACATGACCTTCAAAATACATTGACCTTATAAAGTTCATGACCTTCCAAATACATCAACCCTATAAAGTTCATGACCTTCCAATTACATGACCTTCAAAATACATTGACCTTATAAACTTCATGACCTTCCAAATACATCAATCCTCTAAAGTTGATGACCTTCCAATTACATCAACCATAAAAAGTTGATGATCATCGAATTGCATCAACACTAAAGAGTTGATGGCCCTCCATGAACTCATGACGTCTTCAGTACTCAGTTCTAGAGACAAGAACATAGTATAGGACATTCTTTGGCCGTCCAGCAGGTTGATCTTTGAAGAATTGACCAGGTAACGAAGCACTGTCACAAGTTCACACTCTAAAATAAAGCAATGCTTTAGGCCTTGACTTTTATTTGAGCACTTTAATGTAATTTTCTGCCATCTTGTCCAGCTCAAACGATGCACGGCCTCTGTGGGAAAGCTCTATCGGCCTGTCCAGGGGCAGCGCTCCTTCAATTACTACCAGTGGGTAGCCTGAAAAAAATCTAGCTATTCCACTAGATGTGTATTCCTGTATATTATAAAATTTACTTTTAATTCCACCTCAGTGATCTAGATTAGACGGGCTTCCCTAACCCACTTAAATGGGTCTGTTTCTCCTCTTTCCTATCCCCTCAGGATGCGTGTGGTGCACATATGCATGGGCATCAACACATTCCTCTGTGAAACTGTGTAATGTAGTTCTCACCATGAATATGACCTTAGCTGTCGAAATGGCGTTAAACATCTATTACTCACTCACTCACGCTAGATTAGAATCTCTATAAAGGGGGTGTCTGTTGGACCCAATGCTGACTATGCTGTGCAATACACAAATTTGCACCACCATCCTCTTGCAAATATGGATGTTAGTTATGATTCTTGCCCCTTGTGCATGGGGTAACACGGTATTAAATTAAGGATGCATTAACATATATGACAGATTTAAAAGACTTCTAGTATATTTTGATCAATTGATAATTGGTGTTGTTTGAACGTTGTATTCAATATTGAAATAAAACAACAACAAATGAATAAGTGTCTTATATTTACCACCTGCAGTACAACCAATGTATTCAAGGGGAGAGTCATTTATTGCCAGTGAGGGGAGGGGCTTGGTAGATAGGGGGGGGGGTGAAAACCCCCTACACCTTTGGGGTCAAAATTATATATGGCCGATCCAAATACTGGATGTATTGATTATCAAATAAATGGGGTTAAACCCAAAAACCTATAGTTCAGAGTTAGGTTTTTTTGTCTTGTACTATCATGTGTATTTTAGCAGAGAGGACTTGGCATTTTAGTATTTATTTCTTTATGCCACATATCACCAAGCAATGGAACACTATTCTCATTTAAAACCATAAATAATTGATTGACACTTGAGAATTATTTGAGAACCACCCTTATTCAGAAAAGAGTAAGGCATTGAGGCAATTGAGCTGCCTGTACTTCTTTGCTGATGTAGTTCATAGGCCGTCAGTGTGTTTTGAAATGTGTCATCCCCTGACAAACCTGTGGAGCCATTTTGGCAAAACTATTAATATAAATACCATTAATGCTGCCTCCATAAGTATGCTGGTTAGAATACCCAACAAGTCAATCCCACCCTTAACTGTAACGACATAGGATGGCATTGTCATTGAATGGCGTCACCACTGTGTGTCCCATGAGCAGCACATTAATATTGCTTCATTATGGTCCATGGAAATTACCCCCCCCCCATATCTGATAGAACTGGACTCCACACTACCTGTTTCACAACTGTGAATGGCATTAGAAATTGTATGATTCCTGGAGTTCCCATGATGGATGACAAGCTAGTGGGGACACTCGGGTGATAGAGTAGAGCATTGCGTTTGTGATAATCTAAGATATCTTATCATGTTTGGTGTTGTGTTTTGGAATTGAAATTTTAGTTCTTTTCTCTGAAACTAAGGAAACTTTCTTGCTTTCGGCCCTTGGTTGTTGTTTTGTAGCATGTAGGTGTTTGTGATATGAAGCCTTTATTCAGCAAAAGAGGTGCAGAAAATGTTACCAAAGGATTATATTAGAAATCAGATATTCTATCCATTAGGTGTGTGTCGTCCAATTGCTACATCTCTTTGCCAGTTGGACATAGCCAACTGGCCATTTCTAGCCAACACAGAACTCTTCACTTTCTGGGATGTTTAGACTTGCACAGGTCATCATAGCCCTTGGCAAATAATCTTCACTCATATAATCTGTCACTCTAAAACATGAAAACACTTGGAAAACCAATGACCCTTAACCATTAGGAGACCACTAATCCTCTTAATAGGTAGTTAACAAGTCTAATATTAAACCTAACTTAATATGAATCATTCCTATGACATTTAGCCATAGGGGTTGCTATAGCATGCTATTATCACCTTACTTGAATGGTATCATTCTTACAGCAACTGCTGTCGAGGTAGGAGCTAGGCTTCTTTGCCCTCCATTCTATTATCATCATAGTACTAGGGATAGGGACATCATGAATACCTTAGGAATGCATCATGATTACCTTAGCAACACACCATGAATACCTTAGCAACACATCATAAATACCTTAGCAATGTACCATGAATACCTTAGCAACACACCATGAATACCTTAACAATGTACCATGAATACCTTAGCAACACATCATGAATACCTTAGCAATGCATCATGAATGCCTTAGCAACGCATCATGAATACCTTAGTAACACACCATGAATGCCTTCCATTATCATCATAGTACTAGGAATAGGGACATCATGAATACATTAGGAATGTGTCATGAATGCATTAGGAATGCATCATGAATACCTTAGCAATGCTGGGCTTACCTAGCCCACTTAAAAGGGTCTATTTCTCCTCTTTCCTATCCCCTCAGGATGTGTGTAGTGCACATATGTGCGGGCACATTCCTCTGTGAAATTGTGTAATGTAGTTCTCGACATGAATATGTCCTTAGCTGTCGAAATGGCGTTAAACATCTATTACTCACTCAGCTTAGTAATGCATCATAATTACCTTAGCAATGCACCATAAATACCTTAGCAACACACCATGAATACCTTAGCAATGCACCACGAATACCTTAGCAACACATCATGAATACCTTAGCAACACATCATGAATACCTTAGCAACACAACATGAATGCCACATCATTAATGCCTTAGCAATGCATCATGAAGACCTTAGCAACACATCATGAAGACCTTAGCAACGCACTATGAATACCTTAGCAACACACCATGAATACCTTAGCAACACACCACAAATACCTTAGCAATGTACCATTAATACCTTAGCAACTCATCATAAATACCATGAATAACACATCATGAATGCCTTAGCAATGTATCATGAAGACCTTAGCAACACACTATGAATACCTTAGCAACACACAAAGGAATACCTTAGCAACGCACCACGAATACCTTAGCAATGTACCATTATTACCTTCAGGGATGAAAGTCTTCAGGGAATTCCCTGATTTCAGGGATTTTGAAGTTCCAGGGCCCTATACATTCATATAGAAACCCAGGTTTTTGGGGTGAATATTGGACCGTTTTAGGGATTTTCATGCTCTGTGACTTTTATCCCTGTACCTTAGCAACTCATCATGAATACCATGAATAACGCATCATGAATGCCTTAGCAATGCATCATGAATACCTT
This sequence comes from Acholoe squamosa, assembly GCA_949317995.1. NCBI lineage: Eukaryota > Metazoa > Annelida > Polychaeta > Phyllodocida > Polynoidae > Acholoe > Acholoe squamosa. Next base: position 46,744,508 of record OX439050.1, read on the forward strand.
AGCAACATATATTATGAATACCTTAGCAATGCACCATGAATACCTTAGCAACACATCATGAATGCCTTAGCAATGCATCATGAATATCTTAGCAACAAATCATGAATACCATAGCAACGCATCTTGAATGCCTTAGCAATGCATTGTGAATACCATAGAAACACATCATGAATGGCTTAGCAATGCACCATGAATAACACATCATGAATGCCTTAGCAATGCATCATGAATATCTTAGCAACAAATCATGAATACCATAGCAACGCATCTTGAATACCTTAGCAACTCATCATGAATACCTTAGCAACACATCATGAATACCTTAGCAATGTATCATGAATACTTTAGCAACACATCATGAATACCATAGCAACACATCATTATTACCTGAGCAATGCATCACAAATACCTTAGCAACGCGCTATGAATACCTTAGCAACGCACCACAAATACCTTATCTACGCACGAGGAATACCTTAGGAATGCATCAAGAATACCTTAGCAATGCACCATGAATACCTTAGCAACGTATCAGAAATTCATACATACATACATATGTATGTATGTATATATATATATATATATATATATATATATATAAATATATATATATATATATATAAATATATATATATATATATATATATATATATATATATATGAATTTGATTACCAACGAACAATCATATCTAAATATTAATCTATAATACCCGACTGGCATTACAGCTGTGCTGTACCTTCTTAGCTATCATAATTTCTTTGAATTTCTATCTTTAATTAAAATATATAATAGTCCATATAGTCTTTGATCAAAATTCTTTAAAAATGATATCTTATCACACTGTCCCCTCGTTTTAATGTGCATAACATTTTTTCCACTTTTCTAGTCACATGGAGGAAGAGGATATGTGGACAGATGATGTATATAATGATTATGAAGACGATGAGGTTTTAACAACTGATGACGATGTCAGCAGTACCAGTGGAAGCTCTAGCAATAAGAAAGATCCCGATTTCACTCCTAAGATGTTGAATACAAAGACACCTAGCGCAGAACAGAGGACCACTCCTAGGAAAAGGGCCACCAGCAGTACAAAAGATGCAAGTTTCACTGTCACAGATCTATTCAGAAACATAATCAAACCTTCCATTGATCAGCCTGTGTTCCCTAGGAAGGTCCAAACGCCAGGTGTTCAATCACAGGCGTCCAAACAAATAGACAAGCAGACATTTAAAACAAAGAGAGAAAAGAGCCGAAAAGCACCAAAAGTGTATGTCCGAGGACCATACAAGAAACGCGGTTCCAAAGAAGGCCGGCCGCCAAAAGTGAAACGTAAATACATTTACCCAAAGGACCCAAAGAGCACAGACAGTTACTGCCATAAATGTGAGAAATTGTTCACAGAGCGCTACGCTTTACAGATGCATTGTTATAAGGAGCATGGTGCTGAACTCCCAGCCAAAGAACATCTGTGTATCCATTGCGGAAAACGATATGGCACATTCCCCATTCTGAGGTCTCATATAAGGCACATGCATATAGAGCAGCCTACAATCACATGCCCTATCTGTAACAGTCAAATGAAAAGGATCAACTTCAATTGTCATATGAAAAGACATGAGGAAGAAGGGGTGTGCTGTGACATATGTGGACAAGTTTTAAAAAGTAAACGTGGTTTGGATGTACACATCAAATCTGTACATCTGCAAATCAGGTCCCAGAACTGTGAATGGCCTGGGTGTGGGAAGAGTTTCAAAAACCCTAAACATCTCAAAACTCACATGTTGGTTCACACAGATGAAAAACCTATTCAGTGTAAATTTTGTGATTATCGCTGCCGGCAGCAGTCTTCATTAAAATGGCATCTGAAAAAGACCCATGCTGGTCTATCTGTGTCTGGGGGAATAGTTACTATGACTGACCAAACAGTAAAGTCTTCCGGTATAGCCTAAATGGACAGCAATTCAGAATTACCATTTTTGAGTCACTAGATTACGTACATTGGGTGCTTAGTACCTTAGGAGCATAATTATACCATTTTTGACTTTTCAGTGTACCACCCTATCATTTGATAGTACCCTCTCCTTTATACAACCAGTATTGGCCACTGGCTGGTGTGGAGCTGGTCCCAGCAACACACATTGATAAGAACTGATAGGATGGGACCAGCATGTCCCTGGAAGTGGGTGTTAACCAGGGACAAGGTACCCATCATGGTAGGTGCTATCAGTGGGTTTTACCTCAACCAGCGAAATTCAAAATGGCGGCTCCACTAGGCATCCATACTGAGTCCTATACCCAGGGGTGTCAGAACAGTCGGGATGGGGGAGGGATCGGGAAAGGGGGGGGGGGCATCCCTCCCCTATCCCAGATATACCCCCCCCAAAAAAAAAAAAAAAATAAAAAAAAAATGAAAATTGAAAAGCAGTATGTATATACATTTCTGTAGTGAATTTGTTCATTTTTACCTAAGGCAGCAGGGAAATGTCTAAATTTTCAAAAACCCAAACACTCGAAAATGTTTTTAAAAAATCGTCAACACACAACCCCACCAAAAGTGCTTTGCCCTCCTCCCCACCCACCCACCCAATTCGCGTTGCTTCTGACACCCCTTTTGATTGTTATGAGTCTCTCTTCTTAAGTGGGCATGATGCATTGTCTTTAGGGAGGGCATGTAAAATATCTCGATTTGACCATCCAAAATGATGACCTTGAATTATACTACCAGTCTGACATTTTTGAGGTTATGTATATCATCATAATTATACACCTTTGTTTTTAGGTTATATCTAAAGTATGTTGTTGTGAAATAGTAGCTGTGTATATAATATTCTTAGGCCAAGTACTCTGTGATGTATATATGTTGGGAATTACTGCTAAAAACACCCGAATTTTTCATTTTTTGTAGTCAATCTACAACAGTAATGGACTGATACATTTGAAGTTGGAGCAGAAAGGGAAAGCAAAACATATAGGAGGGAGGCATGTGTATTAAGCATAAAGCTAGTACCTTCAGACCCTCGGGGGGGGGGCAAAAAAACTTGGTGCGCGGGAAAATCCACCGCCACCCTTGTTGTTGAAAAACAAAAATCCCAGACAAGGGGAAGGGGGGGGGGATCAGGTTAGAAATTGACTATATATTTAGGGGGTGGGGAGTCTCCTCAATGCAACATACATGGGGGTGGGGGTCAATTTTCTGGGGGGGGGGGAATGCGCACATACTTTACGGAAGACTCCATGGCTTAAGATGAATCTTCGAGCTTATAGCCATACTTGGATGTATTATATTTGGGAGAAATTTAGTTTTAAAGTCCCATTATATTAATGGGTAAAGCCAACTTCAAATATAGGTTTTTCCACCAGGATATAATTCATTGGGCATGTTGCGTTGTGCATATATATGATGACAACACGGAGGCAATGAACCATAGTGCTAGATAGTGGCATAATCATAATGGTCGAGAGGTCTGTTTGAACTAATTACAACATGTCTGAAATATATTTATGTCTTGTACTTTGTTATGTTTTATTGTAATAAACACTGCTATTCATACCCAGATATCATCTTTCTAGTTACATGTACTTGAATTCTATTTTAAAGAGAATCCGAGTCGCTCTCACCCTCTGAAGTCACATTTGAGGCTACTTTAATGGTGATCTAGTTTATGCATATATGGCACTCATCCATAACTCCACTTGTAAATTCACACAAAACTTTAGACAATGTAATGAAATAAAAAGTTAATAAAGTAAGAAAAAGTTATCATATATAAGGCAAATGTTGCATTGAGTAGTACCTTAGTCCTGTGACTATGTTCATATAATTGACGACTGAAGAACAACTACATTCTATGAATGAAACCAGATTTTTGCTGTAAATAGTAGCCAATTTGTGCCTATACATTGGTGCTAAAAATTTAAAGGACGTCACATCGTCACTTTTTAGGAGGGATGGCACGTCACTTTTTAGGTATATGCCAATGTACTGGGAACTTTTGCTATTGTCACCGTCCGTCACTTTTTAAAACCCCTGTGTCACAAACGTCACTTTTTAAAACCCCTGCGTCACAGCGTCACTTTTTACCCATGTATAGGCACCAATTTCAAAAGAGCCAATTTCAAGCTTCGCGCTTCTTTTACCTGCAAAAATTAAATGAAATTTTATGATATGACCCCTTTCCACACCTTTTAGTCATACAGACAGGTCTGCTGTTGCATTAGAGAGGCATTGCCATTGCGAACCGCCCATCTAATGTGAAATATCAGATCGACACACACTGCTTTATGACAATCGAATTTTTAAAATTGTCAATAAAATATCTCACAGGCAAATGTAAAATGCATGTGTTGACTTGGCCATTATTACGAGAATTTTGGCCAAGCTGCATGGTACAGGACTTCCTGTCAAAAAGAAGCCTTGTGTACATTGTGGTGACAATGTCATGTTTGGAACAGGAGCACCTTTCTGTTCTCATATATCTCGCAAATATAGAGACCCACTTATGATTACCTGCAATGTATAGAAGAAACAAGTGAGAAAAGGGACCATCCATTAATTAATTACATACCTATACTAAAGGAGGCAAGACAAATGCGTTATTAGTGATTGTGTGTACAGGTGGAGGGGAGGTCTTGGGCCATTTTGGCATACGCATTGTGTACGCACAGGGGTATGCCTACTTTGAGTCTAAATTTGGGGTATTTTCAGGCTATTTTAAAGTGTTTCTAGGGGCATAACGCCTATCCCCTGAACTAAAAGTACTTGATGGAACATGTAGTCCTGAATAGTGGGCATTACATGTATTTCTTTTATAAAAGGGGAACTGTACAAAAGATCCAAATATGTAATTTCACCCCGTCCCCATATCTGATCTTACAGTGAGCTGAGTATGTACATGGTGCAACAGGGGGGTGGGGGTGGATCAAATTTTGGCCAAAAAATGCGAGTTACTCGCCAGGGCTGCGTTCATGCATCTGGCTACCCACGGGCATGATGCATTAATGCATCAGCGGCTATCAAAGGGTGCACAGCCAAAAATAACTTTCTGATTTTAAGAAATTATTTCTCATTTTAAGTAAAATTAACTTAAAACAAGTTTGTCCGCCAGGTAACAAAATTTTACTTGAAATCTTGGTATGTCCAACTTACTTGAATTAAGAAATACAATCTTAAGAAATAAATTCTTAAATCAAGTAATTTATTCTCAAATCAGGATTCAATTTTCTAAAATATTTCTTAAAGGAAGTAAATATTTCTCATGGAGGATTATTTCAAGATAAACTTACTCATACTTTTTCTTAAAATAAGCTATATTTTCTCACTTCCAGCATTTAAAAAGCATTAATTTCCTTATTTGTAAAGTGGATATGCTTTTTTTTCTATTATAAAAATGCTTTAGATAGAATAGAATGTTATCAGTATAGGCTACCTCAGCGACAGAGGTTCTTCAGATTACATGCAACTCTTTGAGGCCATATTTTCAGAATTGATTAAGACCTTTATTCAAAGTTTTTTCATTTAATGAGAGGCTGTGGCACATCCCACCCTTACATTATCATATTATCTACACAAAAGGTGTTTAGCTTCCTTCATGCCTTGAATTTCCCTCAATAAACTATTAGACCAATAGATCCTGATACAAAATTAATTCCATATCAGTTTCCTTCAGTTTTTGCTTTATTTAATAACATCTAATGTTTAGGACCAAGTTTAAGCTAGGAATTTATACTTTCTATTGCAAATAATTCCCCATAACAGGTAGTGCTGACACCTAGTGGCAGACTATGTAATTTCCTTATATTAAGAAAATAATACTTACCTGACATGTTAGATAATATTCCTTGGCCAATTTCTAACAAGATCTTAGTTCTACCTTTTTCTAGATGTAAGAAAACAGTTCTAGTTTAATAAATCTCATATAAAGAAATTAGACTTTCTTGTTTTAAGATTCAAGATAAATAATGTTACGTGGTGGACAAAACTACCAATTTCGAGAAATTTTCTTAAGAAAAATAATCTTGAAAACTTAAATCAAGAAGGGAGCTCAAGATTTGTTCAAAACTTGCTTTTTCTTAAAGACAAGATGACTGATGAATCTTATAACCAGAATTTTCCCCATAACTAGAAAAGATTTCTTGTATCAAGTTTATTTTCTTGGATAAGAAAATTATTTTTGGCTGTGTGTTTTCCATGAAATATGTCATAGAAAAGACATCTTGAAAAACCATGGTCCTTGAGTCTCAGACTAACTATAGAATTTAACTTGATAGCTGCTTGAAGAAAAAAAAACCCAGATGGGACTGAACACATTGGCCAACAGGTATGTCTGAGTACGGACTTAAAAATGATCAGAAAAATCTTTGCCAATGCATATACCTTGCAGATATAAAAAAAGAGAAGGAAAAATTGAGCCTTTTGTACCTCCGATGTGCTTATCTAGAAGGCGGTCCGGAATTAGGAGTATCTTTATTGTACTCCAGTAACCAATGTCAGTAAGCCTACAATCATTTGGAATTAGGACAATTGTACTAACTACTGAAGGAATAGAAAAAGCTTAGGTTTCAGTTACCTTCTATGTACATAAGAAAGTATGTTAACCAATAAGTATGTGAAGACTGATGCTTGGTTCATTTATGTTGAAGTTCGTATAATTGATTACATATTTGTACAGTTTAGAAAATATTTGATAAGATATTTGACCTTCTCACTTTCACCATGAATACAATAACATTCAGAGAATTAGCAATTCATGCTTTTTAAAATCCTATCAGATAACAAGGTGAACATCAGAAATCCTTAGACATCAGAAAGGGAATTCGAGTGTACAGAGTTGTCATTGATATATATCGTTCCTTCTTACATGATGTGTCTTCACCATTTTGTTCTTTGATATCATCATTTAAGAATTGATTTCTTTACACTAAAGATCCTTACAGCACACACACCAAATTGATTATGTGCAAGAAGGAAAGCTGCTAGACATTCCTGGCCTGATAACCCTCAACCCACAAGATGGCCGCCAACATGAATGGTACATTTGTTCGTCTGCTTTCAATGATGCCAAAGCTCTTCTTTCTCACAAGGAAGTGCACAGCATACAGAGTATGTTCTATTGCCAAGAATGTCCCAAAACCTTCACGTCTGATGTTGCATATCTCAAAGTACACATGCAAACACACACTGAAGATATGTTAAACCAGACTGGACCAGTTGTCTGTCCTCTATCAGCCAGAACCCTTCTGTCGCACAAGGAAGTACATCAGAAACACTAATCTGCTCTGTTGCAAAGAATGTCCGAAAACTTTTGTGTCCAATGTCAAACTCAAAACCCACATGCAAACACACACTAAGGAAATGCCATATGTGTGTATTGTCTGCCAAAAAGGTTATATGAAAGAACATAGACTTATTCTGCATTTATACTCGCATACTGGTAAAAAGCCCTTGATGTGTGAGACATGAAGAACAGGTTTCTGCCTGACAGCAGATGTCAGGCGACACATGACGCATCATAAAGCTGAGAAAAATTACACATATGAACAATGTGGAGCAAAATTTGCAGAAGAGCGATACCGCAAAGACCACAAAACCCTCCATACTGGAGAAAAAAAATATGAATGCAGGATATGCCATAGACAATTTCGAACATCCAGTTCCCTGTCCAAGCATCGTAAAATTCATGACGAGTCTTCTAAGAAACGTATAAAATGACAATGCACAAACAAAACGTTAGGGACAAGTCATTTATTGCTAGGTGGGCCCCCCACTACTATGACAAAAATGATCGCGACCCCCCCTCTCACTAAGAGCTGATTTTGCAAAATGACCCCCTCAAAAAATCGGATACGCATGTGGAATGAAGCTTTTTACCGTAGATTGTTTCTAATTTTGGAAACCAGTAGTACCGTAGTTGCTGTAAGTACAAATCCAATGACATAACACTTGGTTGCCCTGTACAATGGTCTTTATAGCCCATTTACAACTGAGCGTGTGGCAAAAACACCTAATGCTTCACATGACAAAACTGGACATTTTAGAAGCACTTAACGGAAAGGGTGACTTCTTTTCTAGTCTTTGTATTGAATAAAAAGATTCTGACTTACTCAATCACATGATTATCTGCTATCATAAGGGCATACAACAAGATTGCCTGGAACAATTGGTCCAAATGCACCAAGTGATGCATTGTTTAAGTTTGGTGGTTGTTGCAACCAGTTTCTTAGTTGTAATACATACATGTATGTACTAAAAGAGTTCATCGTCTTCAGGTGATTTATATGATGCTATTTTTCAAAGTGAATATGCAAGCAGTGTAAAATGGCATCTCTGAGTAGCATTTACATGTATATGTAGATTAGCAGTGCTGTGCTGTCAATAATGTGATGCATTTGACCAATTGTGACGTCATACATAGGCCTGCTTCCTACCCTTATAATAGAAGACGTGACAACAAGTTTACCAGAATATTTTCATTCGAGGCAAAACCAAATAAAATTATCATGAAGATAGGATGGTCCTTTCTTTTAATCTTGCTGTTTTCCTGCCCAACTGATGTAGGGGGTGGGAAATAAATCTACAAGTACCGTAAAACGGTGCAGACATTGTTGGCCAGTGGTATGCAAAAATATCTAAATCCGTGTATATGTGTGTGTGGGGGGGCAGAACAGTGTTACATAATTAGGGAGCTGGTTGGTCATTAGGTTACAAAGTGTTACAAGAGGAAGGGGGGTCACAAAATTTATGTTGCATAACATTTGAATGGTCACTAATAACCTGTTTTGCACGATTATGATATTTACTATAATCATTATTGCTACTATCGACAATGCTAGATGCAGAAGACCTATTCTTTTATTTGTCACCTTTATACACCAATGTATAGTAAGTTCGGCAACTCGTCAGCACTCCATTTGGACATCACCCCATCCCTTTGGGAATGTGTAAGCCCCACATAGTCGCCATGGTGCCTGTATGCAGTGGTGTAGAAACTTGTCAAACTTCCTTTCATACCATTTTTTTCAATAGGTGTGCAATGGCATGCAAAGTTTTTGTACAGAATATTTCAAAGAATTGAGCATTGCATGTCTTCAAAATCATGGTTTAACAAAATTCTTCATCTTTATTTTCTCTCTTTTAGCCAAATGAGGACAGAGGTGGAGAGGATGGATGGGCAGACTCCAGGTACTAGTATTTCGAATACTGCTGAAAGTCATCCACCAAATATTATAAAGCCATCTTTTGACGTGTCACATGTCCTATTAAATGTCTTATCTGGAGCAGCGAGTAACCATAGAGACAGGATCAAAGATCCAGATGATATCAAAGTGGAAGCGAAAGATAATCCTACAAAGATGCCTGGCATACCCGATGACAAAAGTCACGAGAAGGCAAATGATAGAATAGAACCAAAGAAAAAGAGAACGTATACCAAGAGGAAAAATATTCCTGGAGCAAATCGTCCAAAGCGTGTAAGAAGGCATCCATATTTCTGCAAGATCTGTGAAAGATATTTCGAAATGAAATATACATATGACAAACACTGTCATACGCTTCATGGTGGGGCGCTTCCTGTCAAAGAAAAACTGTGTATACATTGTGGAGAAGTGTTTGGGACGACAGCAATCCTAAGGTCCCATGTAAGAAACAAGCATATTGAACCACCAAAGGTTCAATGTCCGATATGCAACAAACTAATACGGAAAGCTGCTCGCAGCGCGCACATTGCAACCCACCAAGAAGCAAAAATATGCTGTGATATCTGTGGACAAGTACTCAAATCTAAGTCGAGCTTGGGTGCACATGTAAAAGCTGTCCACCTGCAAATGAGACTGCATGAATGTAAATGGTCAGGGTGTGGAAAGGCATTCAAAGATGCAAAACACTTGAAAACTCACATGCTCATGCACAGAGAGGAAAAGCCTATCCAATGTAAACATTGTGACTATTGTTGTCGGCAGTTAGCGTCCTTAAGCTGGCATATGAAGAAAAACCACAAAGAACAAAGTTCTAAATGTGCAAAAGATGCACCAGAAAAGCAAAATGAATGTGTCTTAACTGTTTGAGGACCGCAGAATACATCAGCACATTATGACCCTCTGTTTCCATGATGTATAATTGCAACTCTATCTATAAAAAATATAATGGAATAGGCTCAACTTCTGCATGTGTGCATCATATTGGCCTTACAGGGTGATACAATAATAATGGGTCGGCATGATGCGTCAATGCAGCATTGGTGAGTGACTTGCCAGAATTACATCATTTCGCAAGAATGCTAAAAGAAAATAGATAGAAACGTTATGGAGGACTTATTACAGTTGACAGTATATTGTTCATATATTCTGTAAAATGGAACTGTTGAAATAGATTTGGGAAGTAGTTGAACATTACATTGTACAAGGCAGAGATTTAAATTGTTATTTTTCAGCTTCAAGACAAATCGCTTTTAATTTATTGCTGACTACAGCTGATAATGCAAAATCACACATTTATAGCTATCTTGAATAAAAGGATTTCTAGAGGGTTTTGAGTCTCTTAAATTATTTCCTCTGAGCCTTTGTTCAGACTAAATCTGCCGAGCCCTAAGTTAGGTGATTATTTGGTTTTCTCTTCAGGTTATGAAGATGAGTATCTAAAGATTGATACAAGTTACAGAGTCGAAAAACATTTTAAAGTGAAGAATCTTTAAAGGGCATAGATATAATCTGGTGAATGAGGCGGCCACTGAATCGGCTGTTGATTTTCTATGAAACAAACACTCAAGATGCACCTGTCGCTTACGGTTCCGGGAAGGACAGTCCATTACAGTTTTAATTTAAATGTCTTTCTATCTGAAGAGTTTTATGCTATTTGAGCTAAGCATATATATATATATATATATATATATATATATATATATATATATATATATATATATATATATATATACAGTGTACACAGCGTAAACGAGAATAGATATCATGCTTGTGTCTGTTTGATAAACTTGTGCGTGATCAAGCAGGTGTTTCTATTCATATTCAAAGTTATAATACAATCAAACTGAAATATAAGATTTGAGGCCTAATGACATGCATCGTAATTATAAAGTGCTCATAGCAGAAATTACACTGCTTCATTGTATAGTTCATATGTATATCTATTATAGTCAACAGCTTTTTACTAGACCGTAGGTACTGACAAGACTCAGCTTCCATTTAAAAAAAAAGAAAAATCGAGTGTCATTGTTCACCATTAAACAATTAAAAGTTGTTGGTGGAATGTCATCATATTAAATTGTAAGAATGACCATCTGTGGTTTCTAATTGCTGCCCCTTTTACAAACGAGAGAAATGACGGATACCCAGTATGTTCAATTCTAATATTATTCCTCCGATTTCTTATCTGACTTCACACTGGAAAGGTTGATTTTCTGGGGTTAAATGTTAACTTTTTCAGTCTATAGTTAAAACTCTTGACTGAGAAAAAACCTGATACCACTTCAGACAAGTCAGCAAACCCTGACTGCAGAAGTTGACTTTTAGTTATCTGACCGATAGTGGTCCATTCAGGGTTTTCATGATTTTAAAGTAGATGTTGAACAGATTCTCCCCAACTGGTTTGGCTGATGCAAAAAAAAAATCTTGAAAGTTAACGTTTTCAGTCAACGTCCAGAAAAAAAAGTTCGGAAATCTGAATTTTGACTGACAAAGTTGGAAAAAAAAAATTTGATCAGCAAGTCTAAATGAAAATGCATGAAAACGGCTGAATTAAAAGTTAACTTTCTCTCAGTTTTCTCTCAGTTTTTTTTTTTCTCAGTCTGTCTCCGTCTCTCTCTCTATCGCTCTCTTTCTCCCTTGCTCTCTTACTTCTCTCTCTCTCATTCTCTGCCTCTCTCTCTCCCTCTCTCTCTCTCTCTGCCTCTCCCCCCCCTTTCTCTCATTCACTGTCTCTCCCTGTCTGTCTCTCTCTCTGTCTCACTCTGTCTCTCTCACCCAGCCTCCCTCTCTCCTATATTAAATTCAAACTCAAGAAGATTCTCACCGATGATATGACTCCAAACAAAGGCCGGCAGCTTTATTGCATTCAACTAAGGGAGTGGCTTCTCAAATGGCTCACCAGGTGGTCTGATATTATGAGACCTATAGCAACATTAAATTAGATATCCAGATATAGGGGGGCTATAGGATCATACTCTTGATAGTCTTTCATAAATTTACCAGGAAATGAAGTGCCAGCTATAAAAACATCATCATGTAGCATCATACGTCAGTTTGCCAAAGTTTGATAAGGTATCACTTTTCCTGGTGCTTGTTTAGTGTTGGTATCCTTTGAGATGATGACGTACTAGCTAACTAAAGCTACCCATATAAAGGTTGGTTTGAGGCCCATGGTTATCACCTTCCAGCCCTCCAGACTGCCTGTGTGACCAAACCAAGGCTCAACATGAAGGTAAGTATATTATACTACGATAATTACAGCAACGACCGAGGGAGATTTCTGACTGTCTGTTAGGGTGTTAACGATATATCCTAAGCATACTAAATATCACAGAATTAAACACGGAAAAGCGGTAAAACACGAAAACACCAGACAGCACAAACAGAGCTGCTAACACCATGTGGTGACTGTCAACCCAATGGATCCAGGTGTAAAACAGGCAAGCAGGACATCCATTTCTGCTCACCTCCTCATGTCTTGCCAGGACCAGTTATAGCTATGGCTGCATCCATGGGACAATTCAGTTACCCCTATATATCTTTTATAAAAAAAAATAAAACACCGGAAGACAAAACAGGAAACACTGCACAGTGCTCCTGACACCTGTCTACCCACCAGCCACAGCTGGTCCCACCCCCTCCTGTGTACTGTAAAGGTCTAGATGTTTTAAAGCTATCACATCACCTGAGCAATAATGTAGGCCTATAAAATTACTTTTAATGACAATTTATTATTTTCCAACCAAATACCACACTGTTCATCTATAGATCTAAAATGGCTATAACAATGTTTAGAGTCTATTACACCAACTTTCTGATATTTTTTAGCAATTATTTAGCAGATATGTCAGCATCTATTCATTTTTTCCTGTGCTTCAACTCATGTGCCAAACCCTGGGCCATATGTGATATATATCACATGTTAAATCTTTTACCCTGCAAATTTAAGTTATTCACTACCAAATTGTTTCTACAGGGTACTTCGTTGTTGCTAGTATTTTGCATCATTGCTACTTCCCAAGCTGAATCTTCTACCCAAGCAGCTACTACCCAAGCTGCAACAACCCAAGCAGCCACCACCCAAGCTGCAACTACTGCATCTGCAGTCACACCTCGGACACTAGGTAAGTTCAGCAATTATCATTTAGGCCTAATCATCTCAATGTGAATAAGAATATTAACTTTACAGCAGATTATAAAACCTACGGCTAAAGTTGTACACAAGTGTATGTCAAAAACTATTCTATCCGAGTAGGTTTTAACATGAGTTACATCCAATTTGCGATGAAATAGTTTTTTTTATGCTAGACACAATTTCTTTTTTTCCAACTGGTTATTCTCACTGGATTATATACCCTCAATGTTATTTTCTATGCATATGTGAAAGCATTGTGAGATTATGATAAGTGTCTACATCGGATGAAATAAACTCAGGCCAAAAAAAATAAAGCTGTGTTTCCAGTAACATAACTTGATAGGGTAGGGTCGGTGGGTCGGATTTTTTATTTTATTTTACATTTATATAGGAAATGTTAGGGCACACACAATTCAATGAATGTATAAAATTCTTTGATTTCATTATAAAATAATGACGGGAAATGACAACTGTGAGAGAGGGGAAGAACACGAAAAGGATACAGGAAAAATCCTCAAAAAGTAATGAAACATTTCTTTAAAATATGAAAAAATGAGACAAAATTCTTCAAAATCACAAAAAAAAGTTTTTTTTGCCCCTGTTTTGCTAGGGTCGGTCGGGTTACTGGAATTTTTTTTTTATTTGGCCTCAGGTGACAGTATAGTTATATTATGATTTGGTGTCAAGGAACTACCCATGAGTAAGCATAGTAGATGCTTACTTCCCTTTATAGAGAATATAGACTGGCCATATTTTAACAACAAGGGATGGTGGTTTTTGGGAGGGCCAAAAAAAAACAGACTCCTCGGGGGGGGGGGGAGGGGCACTCAATCCCTTTCAGGGAAAGAGCCAGCGCATTGCTGTTGAATGAAATGAGGGACCGGAATTATTTCAAACCCCTCTGATGGGGGACCAAAAAATGTCAGCGTGCACACATAAAAATCCTCCTACCCACCCCCCCCCCACCTCCACCATATTAATCACCCACCATATTACCACTCCCACATCATCTCAAATATCCTGTTGTGACATTGAAGAGGCCAACGATTCACAACAGATTTGCATTTTGCTGAAACATCTCACTGTAGACTGCCATGATGGGCTAGGTTTATATCATAATATCAACCTTTGACAGTTCCATCATGATGACCAGATTTCTGCCTATTAAGAATTGACTAGCTTATAAAGTTTGTCATTATGTCATAAAACCTATTTCTCAATATCACGTATAATTGTTATGACTGCAATAAGTCCTAAGTTTACCAATATTGTACCATCCTGCAATGTTGATATGTTTACACTTAAATTATTGTAACATTTCCCCCATTGATTGAATGGATGGTGGCTACCCTCTGAGTGCCCCAACCTATGCCATCGAATAATGATGCTGGAGGGAGCAGCTCATGAGAAACCCTCTTTCATGCACCTTCTCAAAATATATGTATTAGTATAACAGCCACATTTAAGAACACTCCAGCAGACCAGATCAGAAAAAGACGCCAACAACACCATACCCCCTGTATACCTCCCATGACAAAGGCAGCTGAAGACACACCTAAGGACTTTACTCTCTATCACACAGGGAAAAATGGTCAAAATCTTAGTCAGATGTCAGTCAAAAAGGATAACTTTCAAACAATGGTTAGTTGCATGTGCCTAAGTGTCCAAGTTTTTCTTAGTCATATATGACTAACTGGCTTAAAGACTATCTAGTAAGCCTACTTCGGCTTATATTAGCAGTGTTGTTAACTTAGGATGAGGCTTGAGGCATGGCTCAACCAAAGGCATTCTTATATGCTAGGACTAACAGTAGGATTTGGCTTTCACCATGAAAGCTAATATTTCGACATACACTTCCATTTGAAAAGTAGGTCTAAAGCCTATAGGATTAGACATGTGTAAAACATAGTATCATCATTTGGGAATCCGGATAAATGCTTCCCATTCTTCTTTCTTTTGCAGCCACTGGGTTTGCCACACACATAGTGTACATATATATACATCTAGATTACCACAGAATAAGTGTTATCTATATCTCACTACCTGGTTCCTCATCAATTTATTTGGACTTTTTGTCAAACATAATGTTAGGTTGAATTGTGAAATCCTGGTGTATATAGGGCAATAAAAATCTCCATAATTTTGATATTTAAAGAAATATTTGTGGTACACACCCACCACAAAAGTCCTGTTACAAGCCAGGCTGCCACCTGGTGTGAGGAGGCTGCACCATCCCGATTTCCTTAGTCAAAGTGGCTAACCTTTGGGTAGTCAATCAGTCTAACATAATTTAATCTAGTCATTGTTAGTCTCCCATTAGTCAGATGCACTAACCAAGATTATTTAGTTGTTCTGGCAAAGTTAAAGTTAGACTGACTCACTTGGACCTTTTTCTGTGCATCCAACACAAGGAGGAGGCCCAAAATCAGCCTATTTCATATGATAGTCAATCACATACATAGCCATGCATTAAGTTCTCAGGGAATCGGCTGTAGTCGAAATTTGACTATTGGGTTAACCATTGAATGATGTATCCACCCCTGTGTTTAGTATTTAATACTAGCTTGAATAATTGTTCTATTTCTCTGTATACGCCGTCTAGGTACGGGAGCTATCGTGATCGATCCAACTGGAGAATATAGTTTGGAGCGATTCAAACTCACATGTCCAAGTAATAATGGGAATTGGACACGCAAAACCTTCAAAAATGGGAATCAGTATGCTGGGCAAATAAATCCCGACAACTGTGCTATTTCGCAGCCTGATGTGTGTAGTGAGAATGTCATGAGTGTTGGGGAGATCGAGAGATGTAATCTGACCATAAATAGTAAACTGACCACATACATAATAAGCTGTGAGAGTTCTAGTCCTGCTATCATGGGCATTGAGATCTTAGAGGATAGTGTAAGGACGGCTTTCTTCGAAGTTCCCAGTGCCTTGTGTGGACGTAGCACCGAGAGGCAGTTCAAGGTCGATGCAGAGAAAGATTGCAGTAGTAGAAAGGTTGATGTGAACTGCCAGTCTCCAACCACACAGAACGTGACATGGACAACTTCAACAGATGTCAACAGTAACCTCAATTACCATTCTGGCAGCTGTTTCTACGCAGGACAACAATATTCTACCAGTCAGGCATGCATCTGCAGTGGCAGATCCAATGCTGATATTGCTATGGGAAATTATGTAGACGGTAGTGGAAGCAGTAGATGCCAAATCGCTATGTTTTGCCAACCAAACGAGATGAGTTATGCCATTAAATTAGGTCCAGCTGGAAGCGCTACAAAGAAGGCAAATGTGAAGGTCCCTGATTCCTACTGTTTGTCACCGAAAGGATATCTATCACCTTAGATAGCGTCCTGATGGTGTATTGAAATGATGACCCAATAGTCTGACTATTCCATCCTGAATCACATAAGGTTACCAATCATGGCATGAAGCCAGTGGATGTTTCTTCTCTGTTTTAAATTAGAGAATGATAGTAGATGACTTGAAATATATACATATGAAGATTGTCAATTTTATGTTCATGATAATCTAGACCTACACAAAGGCTACACGAAGCCCAGAAATCAAGCAATAATGATATTAAAAAAAACTCTATTATCCACAATCTGGATATGGTGGTCCTAAAATAATATGAAAGTCCTGTGTACATTTTCTTAAAGAAAAGTCGCTGTTTGTGTCATACCGAATACTGTAAGATGGCTGGAATTGACCCTCGACCAGAGATCGATTGAACAAATTATGCTTGCTTAGCTATATTAATTTTCACTCAACTTATTCCATCAATTATTATGTTATATCCATGTTATTTCACGCTTGTTTTAGATGTCTTTTGCAGGAAACTTATGTATCCTTTAGCAAGGTTAACGAATGACGGTCGAACCTGTGGAGAGGAAAAACACAACATGGGATAGTTCAAGAAGACAGGCGCTTGGCTTACTGTATTTCCTAACAGAATGTAATCTTTAAGAAAAAAGCTATGTATGAACGTCTTTTTTTCACTTTACGTTACACTGATGTGTTACACTGATGCGTATCTTATAGAAGCTAATAAAATGCATGGAAAAAGAAGTCATTCCACATGGTTTTTATTTTGTTTAATATTGTCCTTCAGTAAACTTCAGGTAAACAATACTACCATAATCTCCCGCGTATAAGGCGCGTCTTATACGGGGGTTTTTAGTGCTAATTGCGTCCACAAGGAGGACTCCAAGACCTTTATTTTGACATGTTACATGCCCCCTTAGCCATAATAGGATATATGGGGGCCCAGGGGGTCCATAGGGCCCAAGTTACACATAGGTCTTTGAATTTTGAAAATTCATTCAGTAGAACCAAAGTTATGAATTTTTCATTTTTTTGACAATTTTCCAAAACTCTAGGTGTGCCTTATACGCAGGCTGCGCCTTATACGCGGGAGATTACGGTAAGTGACGGTGGTGATTCCGAGATATAGACGCATGGCGATATGTCTTTGATTATGGGAAATTTCCTTTACTTTTAATATGGGGGAGCAAAAATAAGACCTCTTTGGCGGGGGGCAGAAAAAACTTTTCTCCTTTTCAATGAAAACCCTGCATCTCACATAATAAAATATAATGGGTGATTGAAAATTTTTAGACCCCCGCCCAACAGAAAATATAAAGATAACCTCATGAAGGACTGATCTGTTCTGAAACGTTGCCTTATGTAAATAAAAGCCACACCAACTATACGTTTTTGTCTGTAGTTGTAACTTTATATCTTTCTTAAAAATAATTGAAAACAAAGCAACAGCAACAAAAAAAAATCCCTTCCTATGGCATGCATTTGTATTCTGAAAACTTTTTTTTTCTTAGATCTAATAATGTATGAAACTCATAATCATGATGTTTCGTTACATTATGTGGGACTGACCTGCATATGGGAACACAACATGAGGACATTTCACTGTTTTCACTTTCAAATCATTTGTTATCCTGTTGGTATCATAGACTCGGTCACTTTCCGCCTCACTAAGCTGCCTCACTTTCCGAGACCAGTTTTGAGCGCGGGAGTTCCGTCCCGGCCTCAGGTGGCGAATATAAGAACCAATTGATCGCGTTGTAACTGGTAGCAATGCGCCTTGCATTTCCTTCGCGCTTTCCACTTCCGGCGTCAAACAAAATGGAGGAGACCAAACGCGATCGGAAAAAAGAAAAACAAAAGACAGACGAAACACGAAATAATCTCGGCAAAGCATGGGTCGCGTACAAAGGAGTGTGTGCTGGAAGTCTTCAAGAATTCGTCAACCATTTATTGGCGGTTCATGAGTTGTACTGCCACAACAGTCGTGACCGTCAGCGGGCCGCAAAGTTGGCTGAGGAAGAGGGTGAGGATTTGGAAGAGGAGGGGGAGACAGGCCGTGCTCGCTCCCCAGAAAATCGGAATTCACGCCCAAACAGGTAAAAAATACGGTTGGTTTTACAAAGTGTAAAGGCCGAAAGTTTAAGCTAATCAGAGTGACTGGTTGTATAGTTTGTAAAATAGCATTAGGGGAGTATAGAGATCGAAGAGTAGGGGTTGGGCGGGTAGCGTCAGTCGGCGTCAGGTGTTGTTGGGAGCTCTGATTTGCCCAGGCGGACAGCCGTCACACTCAACTCGAGTCAAGTCGGTCGGCTCCATGTAGCCGCAGTACTCAGTAGCCTGCTCTCGTCAAGACTGAAAAGAGTGACTCGATTGAAGGATTGGAATACACATTGTTGTTAAAGCTTAAAGCTCGTAGATATAGGCCCAATTCTATGATTTTCATTTTGGTACGGTATGACTAGATCTATATTGTACCGGTAGGCGGTACCCATAAAATATTAAATAAATATGTTATAGCTGAAATATAATGTCAGTTGATTTATACTGGTGCAAGGACAAGGAGGGGGGGAGGTCTCTGGTGTTCCAAACAAATACTAGATTGAATGCATTTGATAAAGGCAACCAATCGAGTAATCAGTCTTTTAATAGTCTGAAAAAAAGGATTTTTTCTTGTAGTTTTTGTGGGTTTTTTCTTTACAGAAGTGGGGGTAGGCAATTTTTTTTTTGATCCCTTGACTTGGTCTTGGAGGGGCGTAACCCTAGTAAGGAGGGCAAAAACAAAACTGACCTGTTTTCAAAGCCTTTGTGTAGGCACTGAAATACCTCCAGTGTGTGAGTCTGCTGCAGTAGAGGTGTGAAACTGTGATAAAGCTGAAACTGGGTAGTGTTAAACTCTCCTTTCTTTGCAAGCTTATTCTGAAGCTATTTACTGGTGGATCTTTACAAACAAGGGCTCATTTTAACAGGCTTGCCAAGACCTTTAAAATCAATATTAGGCAATTTAATAACAGCACAGTGTGAGGTACGAAAAGCTGGCATGCAGGCTTGACACTTTTTGTCAGGTGTGAGGGTGGCCGCTCTTCTTGACCATGCCGATATCGCCGATTTTGAACAGAACTAAGCTTTTTTCCAGATGTCTTGAAAGATATATTTTAAGTTTAGATATCAAGCTACCCACCAGCGAAATCTGGGTCAAAAAAGAGCAAATATTAACCAATTTACATAGTTGAATGTAAAGGTTAATTTGAAGCTTTAATAAACATATCAAGCATTGGAGAAACATAAAAACTACCACCATAAACATGTTTTAAGGATATTAAATGACCAGTGTGTAAAATTTGATGCATTTCTGATTTCGTCCAGAGATGATTTAGAGCTGTCCAAAATATGAGACTTGTATATTTTTTTCCCTGAGTGATGGCCGCAATGTTTGTGCTATCTGACAACTTTTCATGAGCATTTTAAAGTTACTTGGGTTATACTTGGAAGATATAAATTAATACCATTGAATAGCCAAGATTTCAAATACCTCAGAAATATAAATTTTGTGAAAATTGTACCAGGAGAACCCTTTATTACAGACCCTTATAAATTGGAAATAAAGCACACACCACTGTGGCTCTGACACCTGTGCAGGTGCCCACTGACAGTGGCTGCACTCACATCACAAAAACTAACACCTATTTCTACCACTTCTATAGTGCTACTTGCCTCAGAATTTAAGACACATTTTTTCTTGTAGCTGCGGTTCTAGACAAGATAGAAACATAATTCCAAAAGTTTTGGAAACATCGCAAGTAGCTCCACTGAATGCGACTTAAAAGAATTTTCTGTATTCACTTTGAATTTTTTGTTGAAGTGCCTATCAATATTTTTTGTACAAGGTTGAATGCAGGGAATTTTGCCTTTGACCCCATTGAAGTTCAACCAAAAGTTTAGAACCATTTTATGATGAGAAGATCACTGAGCACCTAAAAATAAATGGTTCTCACCTGTTCTATGGATAAAAATCATCTAGAAGATGTCTAGCTTTTCTTTTTCTAAGAGGCTGCAGTATGTTTGACAGACCCTGCAAACTTTTTGGGCGAGATTATCTGTGGACACTTGTCCCAACCTCCCCCATGTTGGACACTTAACTGTCAATTAAGACCTTATTGTACGCATTTTATATGGTGAGAAATTGATATCTGTGATAAAAATAAGTGGTTTTGCTTTTTAAATGAAGTTTTTATGACAATTTAAATGAAAGTTATGATCATTCAAACATCCTGAGTCAAAGACGCTATTCTGTTGTGGTTCTGTCAGAGCGCACAGATCAAGGGAAAAGATGACATCAAAAATTTGCTTTTACATTGTTTGATTATGATAAAATGTTTCATTATTCACATTCTTGGGGGTATATCTTGCTTATCTGAAAAGAAAATTGCCCAAAATAATCATTTTAGTCAACTAGTCTACCTTGGATTCATCTTGCTTGATCACAAAATTGGATCCAAATTAAACTCTTAACTATGGCAGAATTCTGGGTCTGATTTGGTACCTTTGACCAGTCATAATTCCACTTTAAATTGACATAGAGACTTCATTTAAAAAGCAAATCCACTTCTTTTCTCAAGATCTATCCATTGCTCCTTAGATAAGTTTAATGGGATAAAGTCTTGAAAAACTAGGTAAGTGCCTACTTTGTGTTAGTACAGTATAACGGTAGTAGGCCAAAATAGCATATTCATGCACTGTTTACATGTTCATGCATTAGGGACTTGATCCTAGAGAGGGGGCAATTTAAAAAAAACAAAAAAACATACGAAGACATACTCATAGAATCTGCCCCTTGTTTGGGATGCCTATAGATTTAATCAAATTTCTTTTCTCGGATGATTTTTTAGTAGTATTTTCCAATGAATTTAGAACTTTGTATATATTCAGAATTTTTCATACAACCTGACTTATATCCCTGCCTCTAAAAGGTCCTGGTATTAATAACATGCCCAGTAGATTTATCTAAATGGAACAAATGAGCCATAAATAACGATTTGAATTGAAATAGCATCCCAATGCCATGTGTGTGATTATAAATGATTGACATTGATTTGGTTTAAAATGATTTTTATTTTGCTTCAAAGGTGATATACAGTTGTGCATACAATTGTCGTAAAAACCAACATCAAGTAGTGAATTAACCCTTTACACGTAAATGATTATTCTGAAGCAAAGTAAAGGGGCTGCCGCTTGGTACAACAAAACATTCTGCTGCCAATACACATTCAGCCTAATACACATTCACTTGTGTACAGTAACCTGGTTCCTGTTAACCTGGCCAGGGCTCGACAAATCAGTTTGGAGAATGTGTGCCCATTGGGCACAAGGGTAAAAAAACGTTGTGCCCAGCAGGCAAGCTCTCTGCCCGACACCTTTGTGTTCTCTACTCAAAATTACATATTTCAATAAATGGGACAGTTGTATCAAGACAATAAAAGTACACACAAATAACTTTGGCAGTGTAGAAGAATAGTGGAATAAGCATATGCCTCCAAGTCAATAAACAAAGGCACAACTTGAAATTTATTTTGTGCCCAGAGAATTATTTTTGAGTCACGGGCATTGGGCACAGGGATTTGTCGAGTCCTGCTGGCTTAGCTGGGCCGTAGCGCAGAGCGTATACTCACCCAGGTATCATCTACTGCCTCTCTGACCTTCACACCATAGCCCCTACTTGTATATTACAGCTACAACTTTAATTGATTAATTGCCTCCTTTGAAAGAGATAGGAATCTGATTGAAGTCTGTTGTGTATTGGCCCCTACTTCCCCCCTTCTTAGTATAATACACATAGGCCGGACCTATGTTAGAGTGGGGATTCTGCTCCGTTTGCCGCTCCAAGATCACTCTGTACAGTGTGGGACACTTATATTGGCAAATCTTTCAGTCATGCGGGAGCACTCTCCGCTCACCTCTCATGCATTCAATTCTAAACCAATCCCTCTGAAATTAAGTAGGTAGCTACATATAAGTCCTCTTGTAATTTCCTGAAAATTTGGGTGAGCTACGACAATTATAAGACAGGGAAAACAAACATTTTCCAATCTCCCATACTTGGTAAATACAAAACAAAAATGGCGGCCGTCAACATCGCATTGCTGTACTCAGCCAACTGTAAAGCCATGAAACTCGTAAAATAGTTAGCATTTAGTGACAATTTCTTCATATGATGTACATTTAACCATAATCTATCGTTCATTTATTCTACAGTACTCAGTTTTACTTCTAAATATATCTGTGTGACACATGTAAACAAAACACTTGCAACTTCCATTCACCCATGTGTGACAGCAGGACTGCTGAAAGAGTTAATATTGGTGAGGAGCCGGTCCCTAAAATCATATGAAGGGACCGGTGGGCAGGTCTAACATGTGTCTGCTGACAGGCACTCCCACCCCCATTGGCCAATGAAAGCCGCCCGTCCATTCCTACTAAGCATCCAGTCATCTAGGGAGGATAATGCAGTAACTGATAGCTGTCTGTAGTGTAGGTACACACAGGCAGCTGGTCAGTCTAGGTTCCCGAGGGTGATATGCAGTACATGTACTCACCCAGGTATCAGCCCATGCAGAAATGGCCTTCACACTTTAGCATCTTGTTGTGTATTCCCACTAATTACTAACTTAATTTACTGCCCCTTTGATCTAGATAAGAATCTTATTGAACTCGGATGTTCTATAAAGAGACCCCTGAGGATCTGACCCAATATCACAATGACTATATAAATGAACATCTAGATAGGCTAATCAAGCTCAAAGAGATGACACCATCATTCTGCAAGAAACTCAGGACCACCAACCCGAGGACTGCCCAACTGTATCTACTACCAAAGATACATAAAGGTAAGACCCCACCCCCGGGCAGACCCATTGTCTCTGCAAATGGCTGCCCCACAGAAAAAATCTCTTGTCTAGTTGACCACTACCTAAGACCCTATGTCTTTGAAACAAAGTCATACTTAAGAGACACCACAGACTTCCTACTAAAATTTCAGGACTTGGGCACATTACCCAAGGACTGTATCCTAGGAACTCTGGACGTCACCACCTTGTACACCAATATTCCCAATGTTGAGGGGGCTCTATCGATTTACAAACATTTGTACTCCAATAGAGTCCCAAAGAAAAATGAATTGTCCAATGAAGCCATATACACCCTGCTGTATATTGTCCTCACCAAAAACAATTTTGATTTCAATGGGAAACATTACCTACAAGTAGGTGGGACAGCAATGGACACAAGACTAGGACCTAGCTATGCTTACCTATTTATGTCCAGCTTTGAGGAAACTCACATATACACCTATGCACTACAACCACTTATGTGGGTGAGTTTCATAGATGATATCTTTTTCATCTGGCCCCACAGCCAGAAGGAATTAGATTCCTTCACACTCCATTTGAATCAGGTACATGAATCCATCAAATTCACAGTAGTCACCTCAACTACACAAGTGGATTTTCTTGATGTAACCATGATAAAGGACAGTGAAGGAAACATCACTACTGATCTGTACACAAAACCCACAGACAGCTCAAATTACTTACAATTCACCTCTGCCCACACTAGACACAGTGTAAGGGGAATCCCATATGGTCAGTTCCTTAGAATCCGTCGTTTTTGCTCTGATGACCTCAGATTCTTAGAACATTGCATACACCGAGGACAGCACTTTGTGCGCGGGGGATACCCACCCGCCATGGTATCACATGCATTCTACAAAGCATGTCAGAAAGACCGTGACACCCTACTCAGAGCAAAATCCATAAAAGACCAGAAAAAAGACAATGCCTCCTGCTTGGTATCGACCTTTATTCCGGGCTTTAATGGTATTCACGAATTGGCCTGAAAAAACTGGGACTTGTTAGGCCACAGCTGCAGCATAAGACCTCTACATGATGCCGGGTTCAAAATGTCCTTCAGACACCCAAAAAATCTCAAAGACCTACCTGGAAATCCAAACTACCCCCTTCGGAGTCCTTAACCCCGAAACCAAACAAAAACAGGTGCCTCTCCTGGCCCAAATACAACTACCGTAATCTCCCGCGTAGAAGACGCGTTGCGCTTAGAAGACGCACCCCAAACTCAGCAAAGGCATTTTGCGTATAAGACGCACATTTTAAGGCTGAAATTTGTAAGATTAGAACATTTCTATAGTAAAATTACCCCTCGTATAAGACGCACCCCCAATTTCAGTAGATCCTATAAGACGCCCCAGCATTTTGTTTGGTGTAGAGGACGCGTCTTATACGCGGGAGATTATGGTATTGTCCACAGCTGAACAAAAGTGGCAAAATCACCTGTACAGTGACGGGCAGGACCTATACCAGTAAACACAATGTGTGTTGCTCCAGCACAAATTTGATTTACTGCATCACCTGTAACATTTGTGGCATACAGTATGTAGGTCAAACCGAAAATGGCATAAATACGAGATTTTTGTGACCACCATGGCAAAATCAAAAGAAAGGAGTTCAAGAAAAGTGAAGTCTCGAGACACATGAATACTTGCTCCAAACGTGGTGAAGACACAAAACACAGGGACATGACCATCACTGTGGTGGACTTCATGCATGCTCATCCAAAATCCACTAAGGCCAAACTCCCCCTGTGGAGTGGGGACCTTCATGTGAGGGCATGAAGGAGCAGAATAACTTCATTGGGAGTCCACAAGGAGAAATCTCCTTCCATACTAACAGTGGGCATACCAGATTCGTAAAAGGCGACAAACTTGGGGTTTCTTGTGTCTTGGGGTGAGCATGTGGGCAGCTGGTGTCCATATGCGCGGGCCTGGGCTTACATGCTTGTCTTTTGCCATGGGATTCCCCCTCAGTGAACCACGTCTGAGTGATCAAAGGCCATGGTTTGTCTGGCCCTGCCTATGGGACCAGGCAAATAAAAGAACACTTGCTATCCTTCGTAAAGAGTAGGGGAATGAAGCCCCGGTAGCGGTTTTCCCCCTCGACCCTCCTCATAGATTCGGTCATTCATCTCATAGATTCGGTCATTCATAGATTCGGTCACTGCTGTGTCGGGCAAGCAGCATATAAATACCTGTCCAAAAAGAAAAGAAAGGACTTAATGTCCGAGAAACCTTGAATGTCTGAGTTCCTCGATGGCCCCCGGACGTAAAACTAAACAAACAAACAAACAAACTAAGGCCAAACACCTACGGAATTTGATTGAGTATAATTGGATCCAGAGGCTACACACTAATGCCCCCCAAGGCCTTAATGTGGCGGACCCTCTGGTCCATTGATGACAACCCAGCAATCATGCTATGGGGGGGTGAAAAATTGGGTAAATTGCCACATACAATTTTATGATTAGTCCTACTGGACATTCTACTCGACTTTTCACCCATAAACATTTAAATAGTGCCTGAACTCCTAAGTTCTTGAATAATTGTCACCCAAAATAATTTTTTCATGGTTTTGGAAAAATTCATAGACCGCCCTATCCTTATAAATACACTTCTATCCGGATTTATAAGGACCATGTGAGGACCCTGGGTCAACATATAAACTGTAGGCCCACCATAGATACCCCGATGGTACCTTGATGTAGGCCCAACAGTGAACAGGAATTTTTTAACACCCATAAATACTACTTTATGAAGTTAAAACATCCAAAACCAGACCCCCCTGGGTTTGGTACCGCTCAATTAATTTTTGGTGATTTTTAGGCCTGCCTAAATCATCAGAAATAATTTTTTTTTTAAGTGCAGTCTGAGGATCCCCTTAGGTGAAACCGCCCAGTTCCTCTAATTAATCACTCTGTGATGAGGACCAATCAGGAGCCCTGTTATCCACGTGGCAACAAACCTCCTGACAACAATCCAAAACAACAAACAATTGTTGTGATTGGTCATTCTAGGTCAGGTGACAACCACTACAAAAGGGCACTTTTCAAAAATTGAGCTCATTCCAGCGGTAACTGCCAACCACAGCACATACCCCGTATAAATATACAGTACCGTAATCTCCCGCATATAAGGCGCGTCTTATACGCGAGGTTTTATTACTTCCTGGATCCGCAAGGGGGACACCAAGAGCTTTCTTTTGATATGTTACACTCCCCTTAACTCAAAAAATGACAGGGGGTTTCAAGGGGGTGCGGGTGGCCCTAGCTACACATAGCTTTTTGAATTTTGGAAATCCATTCAGTAGAACCAAAGTTATGAATTTTTTATTTTTTTGACAATATCCTTCAACTTTAGGTGCGTCTTATACGCGAGGTGCGCCTTATACGCGGGAGATTACGGTAGCTGATATCTTTCTGTAGTGTAGGTACAAACACAGGCATGTGTTCACCAAAGCCTTTCATATTATATCCATATAGCAGGATAAAGGGTTGGGCATTACGGTTTTCCTTGATATTCTTTGAGCAGAATATAAGCTGCTGTATACCCCGTATGTATACCGACTTTGCATGTTTACCAGTGGGTGCTACTGTAATCTCCCGCGTATAAGGCGCCTCTTATACGGGGCTTTTTAGTTCTCCCTGGATCCACAAGGGGGACACCAAGACCTTTCTTTTGATACGTGACACTCCCATGTCACCCAACCAGCAGCATATGGGGTCCAGATGGGTCCAGGGGGTCCAAGAAACACACAGCTTTTTAAATTTTGAAAATTCATTCAGTAGAAAAGAAGTTATGAATTTTTCCTTTTTCTGGCCAAATCCTAAAACTCTAGGTGCGCCTTATAGGCGAGGTGCGCCTTAAGAGGACCGCAGACGGGGCCGACTGGGTTGGCCGATCGTGAGGTTGGGAGCGTCTGCGGGGATGTCCGATCCAGTCGGTCAAATATCAAACATGTTTGATGTCCCCGATTGGATCGGATTGGTACTCCCTGGTTACCGATCGAATCTGGCCCGTCTGCGGTCGCCTTTATACGCGGGAGATTACGGTAGTACTATTGGCCACTAGCTGGTCTGGAGCTGGTGCCGGCGGCACACACTGATAAGAACTGATAAGATAGGACGAGCATGTCCCTGGAAATAGGTGTTAACCAGGGAAAAGGTACCCATCATGGTATGTCTTATCAGTGGGTTTTAGCTCAACCAGCGAAATTCAAGATGGTGGCTCCACTAGGCCTCCATACTGAGTCCTATACAGGCTGGGCATGGGGGTGTGACTCTACTGCAGCCACCAGGTAAGGCCTAATTAACATGCATTCTCGCCAGATTTGCAGCTTCAGGGGTCAGAAGCCACTCTGTACATGGGGTGGGTGTCCACACCTGTAGGTGTGAAGGCTCGTAAGTGATAAGCTATACTAACCATACCTTTGAAGTTGTAATTATATATTATATAGCCAGTATGAGCTACTTTATGAGTCCTAGAAGTACTTTTTTATGTAGGGTGGGACAGAGTGGATTCCCACCAGGTATTACATAAGGCCTAAAAAAAATTATTGTGTTCAGGTAACGCTACCTACCCTAATTTTTTGGCCCTACCCTAACTTTTTTGGGGGAAAGTCTGATATTTTGGCACTTATAGAAACATGGAAGTTTTTTTTTCACAATCTCACGCATCAAATTCGCGTCGTGTAGGCTCGAAAATCTAGAGCTGGCTTAAAAAATAAATCCCTGCCTACCTACCCTAATTTTTTTCGACCCCGTTACCTGAACAGAACACTTTTTTTTTTGCCTAACTGACCCCTGAAACCAGTGTAAGGCACATGCTGGTGAACAGCTTCAGCTAGACATTATGGCTCCACCCCTATCCCGCTAGGTCGGAATAAGGCACGGCTCATACGTGGCCCGTGGGGATTTAGTTCTTGCCAGATCCAGAATGGGGACACCAAGACCTTTCATGTGATTTATGACACTCCTCTACCGCAGTATAGCCTGTAGTGGGTCGGGGGCCTAAATATAACTTAACTTTTGAAAATTCACTGATTTAATAGAACAAAAATCATGTCATTCAGAATTTACATGGGAAATTCACACGTTTTTTTTTTATTGTTTCTTTTCTTTTATTTTATAAGTACACTTATTCTAGGACCAGGTGCATCATGCGAGGTCTCCTAATATGCAGGCTCCACCAAGGGGTTTCACACAGTCAAAATCTTCTATTCCAACCCTTTTATTACTGGTAGGTTGAAAAGGGAGAGTTAAAGTGGCAGTATACTGCATTTCGGACTGATTTTTGGATACAATCCAATAAGATTTAAATGAAGCAAGGCTGTTTTTAAATTGTGCTTTTAGTTTTTTTCAATTTTCTCTTATCTACATCATTGCTACTTCTCTTATAGAGACGATCAGTCATCAGTAGGTTCGCAGTCAGAAGACCAACACCAGCATCACCACCACCATGGCCACCACTCGGCTGATCCGCACAGGAGTGACACATCAACACACTCTGATGGGTCGCACCCCTCACGGAGGGCTCGCTTGGTGTCACATCGTTCCAAAGGCCAGTCATCTGTGTCTAGGTCTCGGTCACGGTCGCTGTCGCGAACACGTCAGCCAGTCAGGAGAAGCACCTCATATGGTATGGAGCAGGATAATAGTGACAGCGAGGGCGCTGATGGAGAGGAAGCGGGCCCCTCGGGATCCGCTGGTCACTATTCTCGTGCTCCACTTGGAGTCTGTGTAACGGGTCTACCCCTAAGGTCATCGGGTAAGTCCTCAGTTAATAAGTCTGATCCACTATCAAGAAATTTCACAAGTTAATGACTTCAAATATATATGCATCATGATGTCATCTAACCTTTTCTAAATGTCTTGGACCACCTCATCTGTAGTTGTCACTTATACATTCTATTGAACAAAGTAAAAACATAATGAATGACAAACTGTTCCTTGAGACCGTCATAATTAAGGGATAAAACTGCAGATTAGCTTAGATTAGTCAACAAATAAATCCCCTTTTATACTAACAGTAGACATACCAAATTAATAAAAGGTGACAAACTCGAGGTTTCTTGTGGTTTTAGGTGTTCATGTGGGCAGCTGGTGTCCAAATGCACAGGCCCAGGCTTACATGCATATCTTTTGTCATGGGTCTGGTTCCTCCTCATTGCACACGTCTTGGTGATAAAAACCATGGTTTGTCTGGTCCAGTTAAATAAAAGAACACATGCTATCTTTCGAAAAGAGTAAGGGATCAATTAATCTCTTTGATTAACTCGGAAAGCCGAGTTTTAAGAGACAGGTAGGGGCTGGGGAAATTTTTAAGACCAGAAGTAAGCATTTCTGAGAAGAGGTGGTTGAGTTTATCCTCAAATTAAATCAAAACCATCAAATATAAGATGAAATGAAACCTGTCATGTGATAGTGTTTATGTTCAAGATCATGGAGGTGTAATATTTACCTCTTATAAGATTCTAATCTTTGTAAAATTTAGGTTTGAAAAAAAGTAGGTCACCTGAAGTCCAACTTAGACACTTGGTGCACTCAATTGTTTCTATGGAGGTGACATTTTGGGTGTCGGGTTTTCCCGCCCTTTTCAGGAGGATGGTGTTCTCATTGTTCTTTATTTAGTAGGGGGGAACTGAGGTGTTTCCAGCTAAAGGGCAATGGAAGATGAATATGCCATACCATAGTGTTTTCTTCTTAGTTGGTTACAATTTGAAAGTAGCAGTATATAACTCTGTATAATAGCATTATTCTGACACTCAATATGAAATGAATATAGAAAAAGTTATGATATATTGTAGGCAACAGATTTTCTGATACTTGGTCCACCTATGTTAAGTACATCCAGTATCCCCCCTGCTAAAATATGAGCCAGCTGCAACCGCCTAGTTCACTCTTAACTCACCAGGAGGCACCACCTCTATAGAACAGTGCTGATGTCACCTACATCCTGTCACCTACTGCAGATCATTATTTAGCAGGGGAGACTGAGGGGTTTTTATGAACAGGCACATTTATAGCACTCATGTAGTTCAAGGGAAATGGGTTGGAGGGACAGACAAGATGCAAGAAGTTTTTCTTAGAATCAACAATGGACATGGGACTCCCCTGTCTAGGGAAATAATCATATACCTATCATCCCATAAAATTACAATGCATGCAATTTAAATCACATTCATACAGAAAAAAACGCTCCTTTCCGAGTTACCAGCGATAACAATCGCTTCAGCACTCGTTTCATTCAAGAAAATACATGATGAGCTTCTATGTACACATGTAATTGTTTATAAGTATTTTTTTTTGTTCTTGATATAGACACAAACTTGAAGGACGGTCTATATCACAAATTTAAGAAGTATGGAAAGGTTCAGTCAGTGCATATTACAGGCGAAGGAGAAACTCGTTTTGCAGTTGTAAGCTTTCAAAGGTAAGAGCCTGCAAATTTAAAGCCTGTTTGAATGATATCTATAGAATTTGCTGCAGATGATATGGGCTACCTACAACGCAAAATTATGGGATCTGAGACACTCATTTATTAAATGTAAGAGCTCATTTCGAAAGCTAATTTTTCTTCTTTTTTGTTTGTTTTTCAACTGTTAGTTTATTTTTTTTAAAACTGACTTTTCATGTATCACAGATCATACAATTGGCTTCTGTTTTAAATGCAAGTATTGATTTGCAAAATGAAATTCAACTTATCGGAAATTAACGAATGCCGAACTTTTGGGGAGGGGGCTGAACTGTCTAGGAAATATGTAAAATAGACTTCTACAAAACCTTAATAGTAAGATCATGCCCCAAGTTGTTTTTGGTCAATTGTTTTGTTATGCAAAATTATTTCATGGTGCTTTTCACACAGGACTGATGAGGCAAAGAAAACAATGACAGAGGCAGACCGAGTCTTCTTTGGTTCACAGATATCACTTAGTCTACATGAAGGATTTGGTAAGTAGCTTCAGTCATTCATTACTCAGTGTTTATAAAGGTATATATATTGCAATTGTATGCATTGTTCACTCCTCCTGGGTTGCAGTTCGTCCCGACAGGAGACAAGGAATATCAACCGTAATCTCTCCCATATGTAAGGCGCATCCCGTGTAAAATCCACACCCTTAGTTAAAAAAAAAGCTTTATGGCACAGATCGGTCTTGATTTTTGAACTAATAAATACCCTGCCTATCAGACACAACCAGTCTTAGACAACAAAATATGGAACCTTTGTCAATCATACCATTCACTGGGAAATTGGTGAAGTTTTTTCACAATATCAAAACTGAAGTGAACTACCACCTAAGCTTTGGACCAAAATGAGAAAAGGTCCTGTCCCCAAGGATCTTTGAATTCAGAATTAAAAAGGCGAAAATATTAGGCTTATTCAGCAGGTGTCGATTTCATTATGCAATTATTTGTGCATCTTTGTTACAGCATCCCAGCCAGAGTCTGGGGAGTACTCGGAGCCTGACTGTAGTGAATATCATGCCAAAGCTACACGCACACTCTTTGTGCGCAATCTAGAAGAAGAGATACGAGTTCCGGATCTCCGCGAGATTTTCAAGCCATTTGGGGAAATTTTGGTGAGACATAAAATTCAAGTATTTCATTCAAGATACATGAAATGTGTAATTTCGTCAAATTAAAAGTTGAATAGAGAATTGTAACTCTGATAACTACATGTAAATGTTAAAAAAATTTTTGAACAGGATGTTTTTCTATCTTTATCTACAGGATATTGACATTAAGAGGCAAAGCGAGACCAATTATGCCTTCATACAGTACACAGATATTGTTAGCGTTGTCCGAGCACGGCGTGAGATGGATGGCAAGATGATAGGATCACTACAAATTCAGGTGAATTTTGTCAGTCTGTGTATTTATCAGATTTATGGATCATGTATGCGTAGGTGAAAAAAGTGCCAAGGAAATTTATGAAATCCAGGTAGAAAAAAAAGACATCTCTACATTGGGAAGGTAAATTGGTCCTTGGCTAAATGGCCAAAGTCTCAATCTACTCATGGTAATTAAACAATAAACCTACAGTGCTGTTAGTCTATGCAATCTAAAGTGCTTGAAAATAATTTTTGACGTTTTATGCATTGTAATGTATGTTTTGCATTACCATATTGACTTCCTAATATGAAACGTCTTCTTTCAGACCGGCTTTGGGAAGAGTTTACCATCAAAGTGTGTTTGGCTCGACAATGTCGCAGAGCAGGTGACGGACAAGTACCTTTGTCAAAAGTTCAGTCGTTATGGTCCAGTCACAGAGAGTCTCGTTGATAGCAGGGGCAAGGCTCTGATATTCTTTGAAGCAGTCGATACAGCTCAGTATGCAGTTAATGAGATGCGAAATAGGGTTCTGTTTGGCAAAAAGATTATGGTAAGGATTTTGATTGGTCAAAGTTGTCTTAAACTTGTTTTTTGTTAGACAACAGAAATCACTTTCTGCTTTTGCATGATCAAGATAAGAACAAGGGTAGACACTAACACTGGCCCAGTGGCCAATGGCCAGTAACTTTGGCTGCGGGCCAGTGATTTTTCCTAGATTCCCCTTCAAATTGGCCATTTGGCCAGTAGAATATTTAAAAATACAGTACCACGTACTGGACTGCTGGCCCGATTGGCCAACGGCCCAAAATGTTAGTGTCTACTCCTGTAAGAATGTTTAAAGGACCTAAGCTATTCCTATTTCTTATATTGGATGGAAATGTTACTTCTGAGTGAATTTTAAGGGGTTTCATTGTTGCACCGACGTGACTTTCTCCCAAAGCAGACCAGATGCCTCCATTTGAATTTTTTCTTTATATTTTTAATATAAGTCAATTTCAATCTTAGTATCAATCAACATCCTTTGAACACATATCAATATGTTTCTAGATACTGTAAACTCCCACCTTTAAACCGTAAACTATCAAGACTTCATAATCAGATATTCAAATCCGAAAAGCTATGGACTGTTAGAGGGCCACCTTGTGGTGCTGGAACAGTTGTAAAAAATATTGTGTATGTAACCGCTTCCCCCTTCCCCCGGGCCTCCCCAGCCCCAGGCCATCTTTAAAAGGGGTCTATGTCTTGCTTTTCTATCCTCTCTGAGTGTGTGTGGTGTCCATATGCACGGGCACTGGCACATATTCGTTCCTTGAATCTCCTCTTTCCTGTCCCCTCTTTCTTACATATGTCTGGTGTCCATATGCACGGGCACAGGCACATGTATTCCTTTGTGACGTGATGTCTAATGTACTTTTTCCGCCATGAATATGACCTTAGCTGTCGGCTTGGCGTTAAACAACCATTACTCACTCACTCACTCCCCCTTCCCCCTGTATATGTATAAGCTGTGTTTTATATGCAGGATTGTATGGTATATATTATCCATATGTATGACACATTTTCCCTATGGTTTTATAGATTGACTTTGCAAGTCAGGTGTGTGAGCAGGCATTCATTAGTGACATGGAACGATCGGGAGGCTTGGCGCCGGGCAGACGAGCAATGGGACGCGGACAGAGGGCTGGAAGTAGCTTCTCTGGAGGACGGTATGTTGCTAACATGTTTGGTTGAATTTGACTCTTCTAATTCCAAGATAATGTTAGTAAATAAATTAACAAATTTACGATATTTCCCTATGTAGCGTCTTTGGTATAAATAAATTTCCAATATATTGCATTGTGTCCACTTTTCAGTGATTGGTTCAGTTGTGTATTACAAACTGTGATGCCAGTTTTCCTACCTTTTTAGGAATTTCGATTTGTTTTTATTGTAATTCCTATAAGCATTTTCTATTGGAAATTGAGAAAATTAGGACGCTTTCCGAGTTCCGAGACCAGTGAGTGGCATCTCTGAGGTTTGCAGGTGTGGGTATATCATTAGTAAAATAGTGTTGATTGTATTCATATTGAATTTTATGTTAATTTTGCTCATCTGTCTACAGGGAGGGGTATGGACCGCCGGTGAAAGCCCGGCAGGCACGTGTGAGTGGAGGTGACCAGCCGTACGGCTACAACAACCAGGGGCAACAGCCAACACCGGGCAGGTCAGTGTTAGGGGCCAGCAGGAACAGCAACAACCAGCAAAGCTTTGGCGGAAGGATGGGGCGCGGCTCTGGTAATCGGGCAACAGGCTTTAGTGAACGCTTCTTCCCACAGGAGACTGAGACAAGGGACCGGAGACAAGGGTGAGTAAAAGTTCATTCAAAATGTTACTACCATACTAAACCATCAGGATTGTAGCAAATCTTTTCTCCAGCACTTGATAAAGACGTACAGGACATACCCGCGTTTTGTAATTAGCAAATCAGGCCATTTAATGTTTAGAAAGCATTAGAATACTGCTTGACCAGTGCATTAAAATTCTTTTTCGCCCAAAGAAAAATAAAATTAGATCACACAGGGCTCGTCAAATCCCTGTGTCCAGTGCCCGGGACACAACAATATTTCTCCAGACACAACTTATTTTTCAAGTTGTGTCCAGTCGACACAGCTCCCAAGGCAGTGTTATACATTGACCCAAGGGTTGAGACACAACATTTTCATGCTGGACACAACTTGGATTTGTCGAGCCCTTATGTAAGGGTCAGCTTATATGTTGTCCCATGAATTCTCTCGTATAAGCCGCTCCCTTGTATAAGCTGCACCCCCGACCATGTGAGAAGCTAAAGTCTGCATCCATACCTGTGGCTTATACGAGAGGATATGCGGTATTAAGGTATTGAGCCCTCAATAGTACAGTGCAACCGTGAAGAAATACTGTTTATACAGTTCCCTATCCTCGGTACTTTTCAGGTACTACAGTGATTATGGACCAGAGCCTCCGCTGCACAGGGAAAACTCATTTGAAGATACAGAATATAACTACAGAAAGCAGGAGCAATGGAGTCCACCTCGGAAACGACGTATGCTGCCAGCTGAGGCCCGCAACAGTCGACCTGTAGCAACAGCACGTGAAACAGATGTGAGGTATAGCAAACAATACGGTGATCAGTATCAAAGTCCACTACAAAGGGACAGACGTGATTCAGGCCCGGATCCATATGCTCATTTTTCAGATAGTGACAATCAGACAGTCGGTAGACAAACTGGCCGTGCTTCGAGGAGCTTCCGCAATGAGCCCCAGCGGGAAATGCGGCAACCGGCCTATATTGAGAAAAGTGAGACTAAACCAGGATATAGTCCACCACAAAGCAGTAGTGACTTTACACAGAGAAGCCCAAGTCCTAGTGCAGATGAACTATGACCACAGCTACAGTCCACTCAATGATAACCAACACCAATGGCTGTTTTTGTATCTTCACCCCAACCTTGATCCTTTTTTTTTTATAGTGTGAATGTGGACTGAGTTGTGTAATTGGCTGAAAGAGAAGGAAACAAATGAATGAATATTTCACCCGAGGTTCCCCAACCAAGCAAGAACTAGCCATTATTTAATTATTTTGTTGTGTGATGTATAAAATGGGGGTGCTCTTTATTAAACCACTGGTCCTAGACCACAATAGGCTCATGCTTCTACAGGTAGAATAATAGTAGTCTAATGCAGCTTGATAAGGCACAGATATGTGATGTGAAATCAATTGAATGTTGTGTGATTATGATTTAGTAGTTATATAAATGGTCAAATTAATCTGGATATTGATTATAAGATTTTTTTTTTATATTACTATATGATGTGAGGATAATCCTGGTATTGGAAGGAATTGTCTGATTACAATTCAGCTAATTGGGTATTGTTTGAATGAACAAATAGTGTACAGTGCACCTGTCATAGGATTGATCGAAGGTGGATCAAAACTTCTGTTATCAATGCCAATAGAATAATGTGTGAAGTGTGAAATCTGCAACATTCTGTGGATTACCGGTTACTTAATTGTATGAAAAAGCACCACGCTGATGGTCTGGCGTTTTAAGTATTGAAGATAGCCATTAAATAAAGACCTGTCTTGTTTAAGGGCTGGGGGTACAAAATCCATTTATCATAGTACCTCATGTAAAAGCATGACTTACATGCGAGGTACTGCGGTATAATGACTGGGCACTAAATCACGGTGATACAGTATATCGCTCTCTCTGCCAAGAACAAATAAGCATGCGTCCCTAGACAATTGAGTGTAAGTGCAGTATTCTGAGGTAGCTTGAAGGGGAAAGGGGCAATGGTGCCGACTGATGGTCTGGTGTGATGCAGAAAAGGGCCACCTGTAAGAAATCAATATGTGATATTTAATTCTGTCCGCTTATACGAGAGACAGCCCGTGAAAGCCCTAATACCATAAAGCTCCATGTTCCTTTGGCATCGTTGCGTACCATTGCACTCGCCGACCCTGCATTGGTGCAATCTGCTTAGCCTTCAGGAATACATCAGCCCTGTACAGTTTACATGATGCGTGAATGTAGCACCACACAAGTTACTTCCCGAGTAACTTTGCGATAATTGTATTCATGTGTCATTCTTGTGAGAGTTGTGTACAGGGTTTACAATACATTGCCCTCTCTGGGCATTTACAAGTTCAAAGGACATCTGCATAGACATATATAAGACTGCTGTAAATTCTGTTTCCATGACAAGCCTGGGATGATACTCTCTCAGCAATTTTCTGTACTTTAATAGCTGCAAGGGGTTATGTTGATATCAGTACTTGCCAACTGAGGTTCTGGTTCAGTTCAGTACCACCATCAATAGTCAATGGTCTTGACGTGTAATGGACTTGGACAAGCACCTCTGCAATGCTGTATTGGGGATCCTTCCAAGACAAAGGGCCGGTGTGATTTCTCCCTTTTTCTGTTTGGATTATCGCAAAAGTTTTATGATTAACGCATGACAAGGGTGACATAGGTTCTATTATCAATCCAACATCTGCCTGTAAGTGTGCATAATAGGTTTGAACAATTTGTTCAAAATGCGCACAGTAGGATTGGGCTACCAGTAGGAATACCTTGGGCCTGACTAAGAAATCGTTGAATTCAGTGAAATCGTTGAATTTGAATAACGTGAAATACCCTATTTTTTCTTGGCCCTGGACCTTCTTTTTATGGGCCTTTCAGGGAAAAACTGATTCGTTGCCCCGCATGGAAACTTTTTTGAGGATCCCATGCATCAAATTCGCGTCCAATGTTTTTTAGTTAGCCTTCAAGATTTCCTACCTACCTTTCCTATTTTTTTGGGCCCTGTTACCTGAACGCAACATTTTTTAGGTCGTGCGAGTTGTCACTTCCTGTGGCTCCTGTACGGTTGATGTATGTACGTACCACTTAATTGTTGGGTCTTTTTCCTCCGAGGAGGATTGGTCAAAGTGATACATTTTAATAGGACAATTTCATTATGTCAGCTTGAACTAGATGGTTATGTGTGCTATTGTATTCAGAGTTAAGCCCTAATGGTGTGTTAGGATGAGAGACTGTTAGACGTTACAAATCCTAATTTCCTTCTTTACACCAGATACCATTGTTCTTAGTCTGGGATATGTAAGCTTTAAACCCGCTACTGTTAGGTATGTGTGTAATCATGGTTATCATAGACGAATTTGGTTAAGGGTATGTTTTTAGTTTGAGCAGAGATTTGTCATTGATGAATTTCTACGTTGAGAGTAATGTTCCCCATTGCATACATCCATGTCGTCCTAACATGATGATTTTATACAGTCTTATACATGTACACACTTATATATTATATATTTATTTGAAATAACATGGAACTGTGACAAATGCAGTGTTGTTCCAGTTCAGTTCAGTGTATATAAAACCATGGAATTACTGTATTTGATAGAGGTCAGTTGATAGACAACAAATCCTATTTCTAATAATGAATATCAATTGGACCTTCTCAGAGTTGTACAATGAATAGATTCTATGTGCCCTGTAATGCTTAATACTTCTTTATACATAGTTATTGGGATTGGTAGTTAAAGTGTATCAGGACTGGCTTGATTTAGTACAAAATTAGTACAAAATGCTTGTAAAGAGTAAGCTTTTCTAGTACAATGTCTTAGTCGCGTCTGCTGGTCAGCAGACTGGTATCACATTCATTCACCCCTTGTTTTAATATCAAAGGAAAAAAAGTTGTCAAAACTTCAAATAATGTACAGCAAAATCTGCACGTGTAATATTATTTGCAAAGATGGTAAGAGACTTTTACACCGAAATGGCTGCACGAATCTCCCTGTACATGTAATATATTCCAAATACTATGAATATACTAAATAAAACTACATTATCATTTTACAACCCCGTTTTTTTAATATATGAAATAATGCAGACTGAATTGAGAATACTCGTCAAACTGATTATTCTAGAATTCATTGATATGTATTATCAACTGGGATATATAATATAAGAGATCTTAAATTTCTCCATTGTCATGAGAATGTATCGATATTTGCGATAAAGTCCTCATCTTCAGACTCGCTGGACGAACCAGCCTGTGGGAGCGGCGAGGGATTATTATGTCTATGTTCGTATGATCCCCTGAGCTTGGCGTCCTCTTTGGACAGTTCTCTCCCTTTGGTCATTGTGAGGTAGTAAAAGTGGAATGATTCACCAAAGGTGGAGACATTAATGTCCCAACGGTATTCACTGCGCCCATATAGCGGCTTCCTGAAGAAAGGGTCCGCAAAGGTGATGGAGATGAAACGACCTCCCACGCTGAGTAAAGATGACACCTGCAAATGACAAACGGTGGTGAAAGTCTTCAAGTCTTTCTTGAATATCACTTGATCTACGGAAGACTTCAGTGTAATCATCTACATCTCTGAACAGAGGAAAAAAGACACATGGGGTAGGCATTTTTCTGCCGCCTACCATTTGCCCAATAAGAAATCTAAGCAGTTCAGTTCAGTTCTATTTGAAGACAATCCCGTTCAGGGCGAAGGGGATAGTGATTAAGTGGGCAAGAATGAATAGGATGTTGTACTTACAAATAGGAAAAGTGATAATGACCAAAAGGTTTATTATAGTGATAGGATTCACATCATAAGAGGTTTGACTATATTATATGCCTACCTTAGATAGAGTTGTATGAATAAGATCCTGGCTCTCCCGAGACATTGTCCATGGCGATTTCTCTTCTACAAGTAAGGCATCTAGCGTTCCCTTTTCCAGTACAACATCAAAACTTCCGTCCTCATATGTCATGTTTAACATATCCATGGCATCCCACTGCATCTCGGGAAGGTCCTTGTGCTTCTGCCTCATATTTTCTATCACCACCGTGGAATAGTCCAAATTTGTTACATGCTTGTAACCGTCCATATACATCTCTTTGCTGAGGCTGCTGTTTCCACAACCTGCAGATAAGAGGCATTCACTGGAAATGATTGGCTTTGATGTATTGAGGGTATGAAGTAGAATTCCCAAAGGAATTTTACAAGGTTTCACAAATTCTGTTGAAAGTCAAATGATATTGTATACAGAATGTACTATAATTGCAGTCTTAACTCAGAGCTTATGGATATGTTAGAAAAAAATGACATAGCTTCTGTTCTGGATTTTTCAAAATTCAAAAACCTATGGACAGCCTAACGCTCCCCACGCCCCCTTATACCATTCTACATAAGGAGGGAAGCCTTGAGGAAGTTTTAGAACTTCCTCACATATAAGGCGCATATTTTTATTGCAATTTAGTTGTCCCTAAGTCACTATGACTGGTCGCAGTTGAGAAGCTTTTGTGCCTCTCTCACTTTAAACCACTGAACAGACTCAACTTGACAAGGTAACCTGTATATTAGTTGCATCTTTCATATTATAAGAGTCAATCTGAGCACCTCAGTTCTACCTCATTTATAGACCATGCTTTTTATGTGGGTATTACTGGGATTAACGTGAACTCCTGTATAAGCCATGGCGCTGAGGCCTAAAAAAAATTTTTTCTTTTAAGTTCCTGGATGCCAAAAACTGCCAAAATGATATCAAACATGGATTAAAAGATTAACCAACTTAAACAAAATCCATAAAAAAAAATGTTGGTTATTTCAAGCTTGTAGCATTCGTGAGACCGTGGGCTTTAATTTGATACCAAACATGCTTATATATTGACTTTTCACATTTTTCTTGAATTTTGGGTCATATTAACAAGAATTTCTAAAAAAAATCTAAACAAAATTGGGGTAGGGCCAAAAAATTAGGGTAGATCGGGATACCTGAACACAACTTTTTATTAGGCCTTATACATAGGAGTAAGGTTTTTACACCATACCTGGTGGGGCGAAGGCTGATCGGTCCCAGGCTATCAATTGGTCATGTTTGATCCATCTAGCCCAACTTACTATGGTCTCAAATTGTGTGCCGTGCTGGTGGTGTGAACATTTTGACAACCCAATACATATCCACCTCCACAAAGCTTCTTACAAACGTTAATGGTGGTACTCCTAATTAAGCTTAATCAAATAATGATCTTCAATATCAAGCGGAATGGCTGTAATTTCCCAGGCTTACCACCAGTAATCAAATAACGGGCTGCAATACACATCTTGTGGAACAGCTGTAATTTCCCAGGTTATCCACTAGGTGAATAGGCAGGACCAAGGTTGAGCCTTGCTTGGTTTATAGTAATACACATGTAGTACCATAATGTTGGGTCGATGTTGGCCCAATCATTGGCTTTACATAGGCTGGCCATCCTGCGAACATGGGCCCGACTTGCCAACCAAATGCCAACATGGGCCAAATGTTGGCATTTGATTGGCACACATCAGCATCGGCAAATGGGCGGCCACTTAAAGTTTTTATGCTCCCCCACCGTCAAGAAGGGTCAAAAGTTTTTTTACGCCCCCCCCCCTCATGAGAGGTCTGAATTTTTTACGCCCCCACCCTCACGGTCAAGGCCCAAGGGGTCGAAAAAATGTTGCCCCCCCCTTGAAACCCACCCCCCGCCCTGTTAAAATAATGATCACCCCGTTACAGAAATGAATACACACACACACACACACATAATAAAAAAGCAAAGCCACTCAGGGGCTGTGTACAAATGACGTCATGCAGGAGGGGGGGGTCCCACTTGCCATGACCAAGCATGACAAGGGGGGAGGGGGGGTCATGGGCTGCATGAAATCATATCATCAAGAAATCACAACATGCTTTAGTTTTGGCAATAACAAAAACTTTTGTAAAAAGATTTGTAAAGGTAGGGAAGTTGAATGCATTAATCTGACATAAATTCATTACCTATAGGCCCTACATGCATGCATTCCTCAGACATCTCACTCAATGTGTGTCGCTGCCATCAATGTCAGTGTAAAATAAAGGTTATGTCCAGGCCACTATAAGGGGGCACTACTATTCTATCCTACCTATACCAATTTAATTAACCCTTTTTGAAAAGGGCCACAGGCTTCTTTTTGAAAAGACGTGATATTCCCCCCCCCCTGCCCTTGAGGTGTCAAAATTATTTTGCTCCTCCCCCAATCCACCCCCTCCTGGAGTCTCACTGTTGATAAATAACAAACACTCCCCTGG
This sequence comes from Acholoe squamosa, assembly GCA_949317995.1. Taxonomy (NCBI): domain Eukaryota; kingdom Metazoa; phylum Annelida; class Polychaeta; order Phyllodocida; family Polynoidae; genus Acholoe; species Acholoe squamosa. The sequence goes on from OX439050.1 coordinate 46,786,503, forward strand.
AGCTCTCCACCACCCTGTTGCTATTTTAACTGAGGGGATGCTTGGGGAGATGTAAAGGGGACCTCCCCCAGACTTACTCTCCACATCTTTGTCTGAATGGAACTCTAACGGACTGACCTTATTTGCAGATTCTACAGTAAAATGCTGAGGTGACTCGTTTGCTTTGTAAGATCATAAATTTGAACTATGATTGCAATCGATGGTCTCCTGAGAATTTGTGATGCTTTCTGAGATTTTTTTTTCTATTAGGCCACTCACTAAATTCAGAGTCTTCTGCCTGAAACCTATTTCTAGTAGGCCTACACTTGTATATGGTTCAAGTTACAGTTTAAATCAATACATTCAATATATCAATACATTCAAGCTCTTGAACTATATGATCCTTAATAACTGTTCTCGATTTTCTCTTCGCTGACAAGTGTACAACTTTTGCTGCAAATAAGGCAGATTATTACCTGTATTGGACTATTGATCTAGACAGTTTTTAAGCCCTTTTGTGACAGGAAATACTTGTGTATGATCACTTCCATAGTACTCCGTGTATAACTATAAGGCACGGAAATGGTACATCCTGCATATGGGCCAAATTTTTGAATGTGGTACGTTTGGCCCTGACAAAGCAAAAACAGTGAAACTCAAAATAAGTTAAAACAACTTTACTACATTCAAAGGGCAATGTCTTGGCTACGTAAAAACACCCGACATACGCAGCAACTCCTAGCGGGTCCGTTTTTATAAGCGTTCAAAGATAATCTGTTGTAATTTGTGTTACTCCCTGCTCAAAATTCAGATACCAACTGGATATACCTCTTAACTATATCCTAATGACTCCTAAATCCATTTACAACATCTACTAGTAAGTATGTATCATGATTCAAAAAATCAATATGTTCCTTTAAAAACTTTCCGAGATATCGGATATTGAACTTTTGTCATTGACTGATTTTTCTGAGAATTCTTTTCTAAAACCCCAATTTTCATCTAGCTTTGTCAAAAGTTGTCAAAAAATCACCAACATTCATCCATATTAACTTCAATATGCATACTTTAATATGCAACTACCATCTGTTCCATATCTAGCAGTAGTTTGTGATAGAACTGGTCACAAGTTGGACAACAATTTGACTTTTTTGAGCAGGGAGTAACACGTTACTCTCTGCTCAAAATTAATTTCACCCCCCAAATAGCACAAAGTGCAAATTATGTACACAAATCTACATAAATAGGTTAGGAGGACTCCATAACAAGCAAATGAAACAGTAGTAGGTGGAGTTTGATGGATATTCCTCAAAAAAATTAAAACATGTTCCTATCAGGTGTTACTCTCTGCTCAAAATTCAAATTCAACCATTGATTGGGTTAGTGGGGCTAAATAACTGCATGTAGGTAACATATAACACATTTTTTTGAATAAGTGAGGGGTACATCTATCATAAAAGCCACAAAAAACAGTAATCTTTACAATATTAGGGACATGAGATGTGAAAAAGTGGGATAAATCTTTAGGTTCGATGCAGATTTTTGGAATTTCCACACTCAAACAGACACTTAAAGTATTAGGATCATAACCAAATACTGCAGGAAGATGCAGGAGTGTATAATCTATCAGACGGATATCATAAGTACACATTTTGATAACTGACAGACAGGAGAGTGAGTTTTAGCACCAGAATCTATTTTTGAGCAGGGAGTAACACACATAGGGCTCGGGCAGACGACATGCTTCAACCCCATATAACACCCAGTCATTTAGAAATAATGGCAAAATTCCACCACTTGCCGACGGACAACATCAGTTTTGATCAAAATAAAAGCATTTAGACCCAATTAAAGTATATCAACATGTGCCCTACACCTTCGTACATCTTATAAAGGTGAATTTTTGGCTGATCCCTTACCTTTCTTTGCTTTAGGAATAACAATTGTCAGTAAAATTGGACAGAAAGAGCTTCAAATGATAGGTGGAAGTGTCCTTGTTGTGATTAGAAAAGACCCGTATGGATGCGCCATGCAAGGGGAGACAGAGATGTCATCTGGTTTAGAGCGAAAGGAATTAGAATTTTGAGCAGAGAGTAACATCCAATCATATTTTATAGTTTACAAATGGCACAAAGATTCAATATGGAACCAATTTTTGTTCATGATTAATTAGGAAGTGCCAATACAATATGCAAAGCAAAAATTTACTGTATGGAAGTAGTAGAATTTGATTCATTAACCAAAATGTTAAATGTTACTCCCTGCTCAAAAATGTGTATGCCAATACACTTTAGGGCCAGGACTAAAAGAAAATGGGTGTGGCCGCAAATTTTTTAAACCATATAAACCCCTTAAATGACCCTCATAATTAAGTGCAGCATGGATGGTAGAAACAGAATATTTCATTGGTATTTTGAGAAGTTTTATTTTTGAGTAGGAAGTAGCATAATGCTACCTTTATTCAGTATGAAGGGGAGAAAAAAAATCTACCGTGTACATCAGGTTAAAACCCTTTGGATCTCAGAGTTAACATATGTATTGAATTCCAAAAGTGATTTTAGGGGTGTTGTACAGTATAAGCAACATGTGGGGGTGTGTGAAAATTGTATTTTTTCAGCAAAATACACACTTTTGGGTCATTTTTCAACTCTGTAGACCCTTAACTCAAGAAAATTATGGTCTGATTCACTAAAGTTTACTCTCATTTGAAAGCTTAGGATGTTTTCTCTTGAATGAAACCAAAAAATGCCAGGCTAGTGCACAGGCTTTGACCCTATTGGTAGGTAAAGCTTAAAAACCCTGTAAAATGCTAAAAGTACCATTTTCAAAAATTTGGCCCATATAGGGACCCATACATTATATAAGCTGACAGTGTTTGGCATGTTTCTCTGTTCATTTGTTGATCAGTACTAGTTCTTTTTTTCACTTTTCATGTATCTTATCCTTTATTGCCAATTCACACCCACTATATGTCCCTTTGAACCATTTTAATTTGTTTATAGCCTATAGGCCTTCACTATTCATGCACTTTGAGGTGGGGGGGGGTATCTCTGGGGGGGGGGCATGACATCATGCTGAGGGGGGGGGGGGGGTCAAGTGTTGTATGATGAAACATGACAAGGGGGGAGGGGGGGGGTCAAAAATGGTCCGAAAATGCATGACATCATTTGTACACAGCCCCTCAACATATCAAAGTGACTGGGTTACAATCGTAACTAAGAAAACCCCTACCTAACATGAGTATTCTGTCTGAATGTTTGACAGTCTCCAGCACCAAATGTTTGAAGGCAGAGTAACTGGTAAACCAGTCAAAGTGTTCTTCCTCTGTGTACCGTGTATCCCAGTAATCTACTCTCTTGTAGTCTCCATTCTTCTCTGGTAGTTCCATCCCTGATCGTTGTTAGCTATTAAAGTGTCAAAGTTGTAGAACTTTTAGCTTATAAATTTCGCATGTTGTTGACACGGCTATCGACACACGTGCGTGTTAAACAAGCACCTGCACCTTCAATCAGCGTAACGGGCCAATTCGAAATAGAAACCAGTTTCCCTCAAAAATTTTGTTATCAAACGAAGTCAAAGCACCACATTCATATTTTTTTCAGAAGTACCGGTAGTTTATTGATAATGGAATAAAATAAAATAAATTGAGTATATTATTTCTGAATGGTTTAGATTACTTCAAAATGTATAGATCTATATTGATTTTCAGAGATATCCCTTTTCCCGTCTGATTATTATCACTTTGCACTAGTAAACAAAGGTATCACTCCGCGTATCTCGGAAGTGATCCAAATGCCTGGCAAAGGGGATCCAATATAGTCCTGCCAATAAAACCCAATAACCTTGATTCTCTTTCAACGAGAACTACTGCAAATAATTATTGTAATGAAATGGGTATTTCATTTTACTTCAAAAGATTTATTCATTTTACAATTTACTAAAGCCTGTTGTATGACTGCGGAAGTTGATGAATTTGACACAGTTCGTTGTCTGTCGGTCGCTCTTCAAGCTGAATCCACATCTGTAGATAACACTTTCAGGCAGAGGACCATGGCAAAGGATATGCTCGGTGACCGAACTGTCTCAGCGACATTTGGGGCTGAGTGAAGCTAATAGGGAAGTGCTGACATCCAGACGAACACCTGAGGCAAAAACGATACCACAAATCACTAGAACCCTTCCTAGGGGGACTCAGCAAGTAAGTGTTTTACTCCTCACTAGCTCGTGGAGGCAGTTGGAGGTTAGATGTTCACAAACGGGTGACGTATCTTCGCTGAGATCTCATAATGATCACAATCAACTTCGGACCCTCGGAGTGCGTCGCCGCCTCGGAGACTCGCCCGTCTCCGGAGGGAGAGGCCGAGAGAAACAACTTTCCAAGCATCGAGACAGCAGGTTGTCTTGTATCACCGTGTTTTTATGGGATTCAGACATCGCCTGGGCATGGCCAGTCATAAGCCTGCATGGTATAGATTGTAGATCTTTGAGTTGTACTTGTAGTACTCTGCTGGAACACTGACTTTTGACGGGGCTGTGTGCCTGGGAGGCAGACCGCCTAAGATGAAGTGGTGAGGCCGGGAGGAGGGGCAGGGCGCGCCGTGTAGCCTGGCAGAATTCACGGTCTCATACGAAGATGTCACCTGCAATAAAAAGGCTGCATCATAGTCACTACTATAATAGTGCATGTCCTTATTGGGCCGTCCTTTTAAATATTCTAAGGGCTCTAAGGGAGTGGTCATTAAGCCTTAGGGAGTGGTCGTGATTTATCAACAGGGGGGTGGTGGGTTTTTACGCCCCCCCCCCCCGCACCGGAGGCGCGGAGAGTTTTCGCACCCCTCTTTGATCTATAGTAGCGCGTTGGCTTTTTTGCTAAAAAGAGGGTGAATTTTTTTAGCCCCCCCTCAAGAGATGTCAACATTTTTTTAGCCCCCCTTAGGAGGGGTCTCAAAATTTTACGCCCCCCCTCAAACCCACCACCCCCCCCCTGTTGATAAATAATGACCACTCCCTTATTTATGAACAGGGGGTGGTGGTGGTGGGTTTCTGCTAAAAATAAATTACGCCCCCCCTTCCTTGAGGGCAGTCAAAAAATTTTCCCATCCCCCCACACCAGGGCAGATGCGCATAGAATTTTTGTTCCCCTCTTTCATCTATAGTAGAGCACAGCCGCAGGCTTTTCTGCTAAAAATAGGGTAATTTTTTTGAAGCTCCAACCCCACCCCCCGTCAAGAAGGGTTAAAGGTTTTTTACGCCCCCGTCAGGAGGTCTGATTTTTTTTACGCCCCACCCCCCCTGTTGTGTTAATACATAATGACCTCTCCCTAATATATTTTTGACGCCCCCCCCCCTCTCAAGGGTGGTCAAAATCTTTTGTGTCCCCACCATCCATGCCGGAGGAGCAGAAGATTTTTACGCCCCTCTAAGCTCTTTCTAGATGCTAACCTGAAGATGGGCAAAAATTTCTTACGCCCACCCCCCCCAGTTGATAAATGACCACAACCCACATGATGTTTAAGAATATTCACCCTTTCATTCTGGCACCACTATGAAATGTGTTTATTATTAGTATTTTGTTTTACAAAACATATGGTATTAAATGCGTTCTTTTCCCTCTGTTGTGTAGGCCTAGACTAGAGTAGCGTGTACCCCATACCTCGTGTATGAGGTGCACCCAACAACTAATGAGCTTGATGCATTGATATGTCACTCAAAGAGTTAATGCAGATTACCGGTAGCAGCAATTCTTCTATATCTCACCTTATCATTTTCATATCTTAAGTTGGTTGTACATAAATGTACCTCCATGTTTAACCTGCCAACCGGTCCCTAGGCATATGATGTCAGAGCTCCTTGAGTGGCAGACGATGTGGAAACCCCCACACTACTAAATGTTTGATCCAATAAACCTACATGACAATTAGGCCACTGGCCACAAAATCCTTTACTTCCTTCCTGAAGAAGGGTCAGCGGGAGTAAAAAAATTGTAGCCTTTAGTCTTAGTATTTGGGGCCCTGATTCATTTGATGTTGAGACCTACGTCATATCAAACAGGCCTGGTCAGAATCCCCTCAGGCTACAGGGAATCTTCTGCGGGTTGTATGGCAACACTGCCGATTTATGGATTTCATAATAGATACAACCTTTCCTGTTTCAAACAGGGGCTTCCCTAGGCCTAGCCCTCTTCTCTCATAATAGACTTTATAGTGCCCCCTCCTCCCCAACCTATAATTGGCCCAGGGTTCCTCTGGGCTATTGGCCTCGCAAATCGTCTGGAAACTCAAATCCAAAAGTCAAGACAATTTGTGAAATTAAAGTGATTTACCTACCTTCTTCAACATTCAATTGTATCCTAGAATATACTTAGACCTTCCTTCCCCATTGCTGTAAATGGCCTCTGAAATTTTGTAATATTTTTTTTGCTATACTCACTACAAAATCGCTCCAGTACATTTCCATAATGCGATCAACTCGAGATTTCCATAGCACATGGAGTCCTATGGGCTTATTGCAATTCAGAAGCTAAGATTCAGTAGCTTTGTAACAATCTTAGCTATAAACCTTAGATCTTGACCCCTGCGATTTGATCTTGTCTACTCTTATATATGTGAACAGCCATTTCCTCAGGACAGACTGTATAAGTTGGTTCCAGACATGTCAGTTCAGTATTGGCCAAACATCTGAAGATTATTTTGGGGGACTCATAAATGGGGTTTATACCCTATGTATCTCAACAAAACACCTAAAAATGGAAGCTTTGGGATAGGGCACACCTTTACCAATAAGGAAAACTATGAAATAATCATCTAAAATTCTTTATACATTTTTTTTCTATACTAAAATATCAACCTCAAACATCTGAAATGTTGCAGGCATCTGAAACTGACATTTCTGTGGTTCCCACAACCAGAAGGACTGCATAAGTTGGTTCCTACAGCCAGGAGGACTCTCCTGGCTGTCTTATAAAGTCGGTTCATCTATTTGTAGCACCAGTGCCACCTGGGCCACCACTGCTTTACAGCAGGCATTCAATCTTATTTTGGATATGACTCTGGTTGCAGAAATCTTAGATTGAGCGTGTCTTTTGACTCCAGTCTTTTGAATAGAAATGATTCTCTCTTACTGTGTGACCTGTTTTCTATTCTGCTTGGGTGGCTGAAAGACAGTCTTCCTTTGACCTATAGAAATATTTGAAGGACATACCTTGTGCTTGCTCTTGCCCGACACTAATTAGACCCAAAGGATATTTCCTGTGGCTAAACTGGACCACCTTTTATTCAGAAACTGCCTCAATAAGTTCAAGCTCTCTGGTGAAATTACCTTACACCTTACAGACCTTACACTTCACTTAGAGACCTTACACTTCACTGAAATGTCTGATACTGGCTTTCAGAATTTGCATTTGTGATTTAAGAATTCTTTCTCACTTTTAAATCATCATTTCCTTAATAGTAAGATGCAATTGTTGTATCAATATTTAAGAATACTGAGTTGGTATTTATATATTTTTAGGCATTACAAAATCATTGGTGGATAACTTGTAGAACCTTACCGTTCCTAGAAAAGGATATGCAAACACAGAACCTTCTGTTCATACAAGTTTCGAAAAGCTTCCTTTAACTCTGATATTATAAAGTATAATCTATAATATTGACTTTGTCCACATCATAATTGGATCATTAGGCCTAGAAAAATGTTGTGTTCAGGTAATGCTACCTACCCTAATTTTTTAGCCCTAACTTGACCTTTTTATGGGCATTTTAGGGGAAAACCTAATTTTTTGGCACTTACGAGACATGGAAGTTTTTTTTTTCACAATCTCGCACATCAAATTCGCGTCATGTAGGCGCGAAAATTTGCAGCCAGCCTAAAAAAATTCTCAAAAAAAAAAATTCCCTACCTAACCCTAACTTTTTTCGACCCTGTTACCTGAACACAACAACAAAATTTTTAGGCCTCACCAGAAACACATAGGCACAGATGGGTTTTTACACTTGTCCTATTTAGTTCTCACCAGAAACACAAAAGAAAATGCATTTTTTTCCTGGGCCTTGTTTGTAAATACCAAACTAATTGTTGGTTCCTTTGATTAGGGATGACAAGTACACGAGGACTGGAGCAAGACTTCAGTCAGCTCTATGTGAACGAACCCGGTGACGGACATAAACCGCGCCCCGCTTACTCAAGTCCACAGCGACAGGGACCTCAACCTTTCAGAAATGGTACTTGTGAATTTTCAATTTTTTCAAAAATATATTCTATTGCACTATATATAAAGAGGAACCTGTTGTTTATACTCCAGGGATGAAAGTCTTCAGGGATTTCCCTGATTTCAGGGATTTTGAAGTCCCAAGGCCTTATACATTCATATAAAAAAACAGGTTGTGAGGCCGATATTCGTGCTCTGTGACTTTCATCCCTGATACTCGTAGTACTGCACTGTGTGTATTGACAGTTCTGTGTTGTTTAAGTGTGTTCATATCTGTGATGATCTTTCTTGCCTAAGAAGAGGCATTATTAATAAATATATTAATAAAGGTACTAATAAAGATACATGTATATACGAATTAAATCACCAACATAATTGGCAACCCCAATCTACATTCTCTAAAACCAAAATTGGTTTAAATGGGTTTTGAATTTTGATGATATGTGTGTTAATATGTACTGTCGTCATTACTGGTATATCTTTTTGGGCACTAGCGGAGCTTCCGATTAAGGCCTTCTTAACCATGACAGACCGTCACAGATTTGATTTCTTTATCATACTACATTTACATTGCATTAATAGTGAATAGAAGGATTTGTTTCTCTTATCTACAATTGCCTCCATTCATTTAAATCAAATAGCTATTGTAGTGTCTCTTGTTTCGTGTGTGACAATGTTTGTGTTTAAATGTGTGGTGCTTGTATTTCTGTGTCCTGTGCCGTCATAATACAGTGTTTGAGTACTTTGTTTTAGCATGTCTCGTTTGTGTGTGGATGGCCAAATATCATAATGCTTCTTTTTTCCTTTCAATACAATATGATTTTTATTTCAGACATTTCCAGGCTTTTTTCTTTGTTTTCAGAATAAGGCCACACTTAAAGGATGTGCAATTATTGATATGATGCAGTATACATTCTATAAGTGTTGTACATGTGCTTACAATTGTTGGCCCAGGATATCCCCTGGGCTATTGGAGCTAGGTTTTCAGTCAGATCCACAAATTTGTAATCACCAACTTTAGGGTGTAATCATTCAGTGATATACTGTTAGTTTACACATTTTTCAAAAGCCAAAGGAAAGTTTCAAATCTCATCTATCAGACAACATTTTGTGCTTTATGGTGAGTGATGTCTTTCTCTACGAAAAAAGCTGTTGTACTTACGCCATGTTTTTGGGAGCTATACTGACTACAAGTTCTTTAACCATTGGGTCTATGGGTCAGATAGATTTTGGCGATGAAATTAGCACATGGAGTCCTATGGGCAATTACCAAGTGAGACACTTTTTTTCAGCCGACAATGTTTACAGTATCCAAGCCATACACATAACACATTGGGGACTGAGCAATAAACTAAGCATGCTAAGGATAAAGTTTTCTGTGGGAGCTAGGTGTCCAGGGGCCAGGTGTCCAGGGGCCAGGTGTCCAGGGGCCAGGTGTCTGGGGGCCAAGTGTCCAGGGGCCAGGTGTCCGAGGGGCCAGCACACCAGGGGGCCAGCAGTCCAAGGGGTTTAGTAAGAGAAGATTATGCCAGACTGGTGTCAGTACATGTATAGATAATAGTCTCTATTTGTAAGTAATTAGTCAATATTTCGCAAATGCTGATTCCTGTGACCCTACAGGGTTGATAGAGGGTTTTTATGGTAGTAGACCCTGGGTCATATGTGATATATATCGCATGTTAAATCTTTAGTACCTGTCTTGAATGAACTCAGGGAGAGGGAGGTGTCAAAATATCTCTTAGGCATTAACTGATATAAGTGCCTATCCTGTATTTATAAGCGCAGGAGTTATCATGCCTCTCAAATGTTCTCAATGGCAGAATATCTCAAAGGTAGCCAGAAGAACTTGTGATGATAAATAGAAAATAACAGAAAATCCATATTCTGACCAAGCAACGAGTCTGAGCATTCTGGAATACTTTAATATAGTAAAACCAGGCACATGGATTATAATCCTAGAATCACCTCCCGAAAGACAAGCACAGTCACAGCTAGTTTTATGCTCAAGAAATGTAAGATAAGAATTTTGATATCCCCAGCCATCAAGATGATGTTCTTGTAAATGCCCTTCTCGTTTTCCCCTTGAAAGGAATTATAGATGCTGAGGATATTGTATGTTTGTTATAAAATGACGCAATACCTCGCGCAAGCTCAGGTCAGACATATAAGGAGCAGCTTGGATCATATTTTGGCCAATTTAGCACTTTTCTATCCTGGTGTGTAAGACGCACCCCTAACTTCACCTGATCCTACAAGGGGCACTAAGGGTCCATGCTCGTGGATAAGGGGCGCCTTATAAATGGCGTATTACGGTAGGATGAAATCAGCATTTACTGTAAATTCTCTTGTATAAGCCGCACCCCTGACTTTGGGAGAAACTATAAGCCGCACCCAAGGCTTGAAAATTGTTAACTTTCCATACTGTTAAATAAACCGTATAAGCCGGATGCTAACATTGGTCAGCACCTTGGCTTTCGTTCTTGTATTTAAGCCAGCTACTCTGAATATAAATCGTCACTCTGAACATAGATCTGTAAAATATATACATGTACAGTGCCAGTCTTATCTGTACACATTAAACATGTACTGAAACTCGATATTCCTATTTAGATATTCACTGGTTTCACTGAACTAGCCACCATGCACTAATAGAAACTCCCAGGGAAGATTGTAGGTGTGCGATGAAGGAGTGGAGTGGGAGGGGGGGGGTATAATTAAGGGGTAGGGGAGCATTCTTGCTATGTGCAGGAAAAATGCCAAAAACGCACGAGCTTTGTGTTGACCTCATGTGTGCCACAAAGTCTCTCAAGCGAGACGAGAAACCACGAGAGCTCTAGTAGTTGTTTACTAGATTCCAGGATTTAATGGGGTTTTTTTACAGGTAGACATGTAATTGTACTTGGTTCATATGAATCCGTACACGAGGGATCGTGACATTACACATGTGTCGAGACTTGTATTAAAGGCACTCTACTGACTATGTAGGTGTATGTTGTTGGCGTTATTAACTCGAAAAGAGTTATAGGAGACAACTAGGGTCCTCTCATTTTCAGTCATTTTGGTGGGGCGAATAAGTTTAAAAAAAGATGGAAATTTTATATATAAGAGGGAGAATTACTTATTGAATTTGTAGTGTCATTAAAGGAGGAGATGTAGGGGTCTTGCAGGAAAAGGTAATTCAGTACCAACTATTTTGAGTAATTGTCTATATTCTACAGGGTCAGTTGGTTGGCAGCGATAAGACACTTTTTGCCTCCAATGGTGGAGGTATATGATGTTGATCCATGTATCAACTTTCCCACCTTTTTTGGCAATGTGGTGCGAATAGCGCAGTTTTGGTGGGAGTTATGCGAATAGTGGCTTGGTGGTGCGAATGACCTGGGTGAGTAGCATCTGCTCCTCCAAGCAGATGTCTTGTGAAAGTATAGGACTTTAACACTACATAACACCTGCTTGGAGTTGGTTCCTGTCTGTGAATGGGAGTGCTGATGTCAGACCACAAGCTAGACTTGCTCAACTTCAAGGCTATTGATTTTAATTCTGGAGAAACAATGTAATGGAAAAGACAGGTATAAAGGGGCCAGAGCTTTGGGACAGCAGAGAGTCTAACTAACTGCAATTACCTTACATTCTCTGATACAAGCAACATTACCTGCATTATTGACCTTGCAATAAACTACAATTTTGATTTGATTCAAATATGATGTGAACCTCAAATCAAAGAATTTATGGTACATAACATCTGCCAAAAAATTTAAATTTTATATCTTTTCGAGTTACGAGCAATGCACATTGCTGCCCAATATTTTGATATTTACTCAGTAAAATACTCAGTAAAACAGTTGCTGGTAGGGTTTTTGTGCATCTCCTGTTTATGAGACAACTTCTAGTGCTACCGGTACATTTATGGATTATGAAAACAGATGTATCATGTAGCATAAGCCCTCACAATATACGTGTTCTACAGGTCCATGCCTATAGCATTCTTTTCACCTGCGGAAAAGGGCCAGCTCCTCGCGTCTATAATGATAAATTTTCCATGAAAACATGGGTTATATTTACAGCATTTCACTGTGCATAAATATACCCCCATAGATATTCTGCATTAAATCAGCCAGAGAACAGAATTGATTTAAGCAGTTTACCGAGGTTCCAGGATTATTATTATTAGGGGCGCCATTACTTGTTCTGGTACTTGGAGAGATATGCACTTATAACAGTCAGCATGATGGGGACCAGTCGTAAAAAGTCTGCACTGAATGAAAGGAATTATATCATTGGGCAGTAATGTACCATGCTAGGTCGGTATAGAAGTTTTAACACGTGCTAATGATAATGAACAGTTCTGCTAGATCGCAATATAGATAGAAAGCTAACCTGCTTTACACTGATACTGAGTACAAGTGAGCTTAGCTTATCATGATCTGATGTCATTAGAGATAAGAGGCTGTACCCAGGGTATCAGATTGTAGGGATGTAATGTGTAACCAGGTGCAGTAATTGAACACTTTATCTCCAGACTCCCGCTAGCACTTCACGAGGAGGGATCACCCATCTCAGTGAGATGGATGTGTGTGTTTGTGGGGGGGGGGGGGGGTTACTCAGTAAAGATATGTGCCTTACTCTGATCGCCCAGTGGAAGTATGGAAGAGGGGAATTGTGCCAGCTGCATTAAAAACACAGAAAAAAAACTTTTTGCATGTAGATCGTTGAAAAGGGCTTTAAGATGGGACTGTCAACAATGATATGGTAGTTCAGAATTAGAGGACGCCCCCCACCATTCCCAGTATTGTAGAAATGTAGAGATATCTAATTAATTAATTAATTAATTAATTTATATATATATATATATATATATATATATATATATATATATATATATATATATATATATATATATATTATACACCCCATGTGCTGAGTTTAGGTAGCATTGTAGAAGCCCACGGACTGGGTACATGAGGCTCTGTGCACACATCTCACCCTGGTAGTGTTGAATCTCAGTTTGTTTACAACTCCATTAAATTGTGTCCTTGTTGGAGCAACTTGAGTACTAGCATGGGTTGGTGGATGGACTCGTGACGCTGAGAGACTGAAGGGAAGGAGAAATAGGACGTGGTTTTCTCTAGATGGAGCAAGGGAACGTCACTAGTGACGTCATAAATTTTGGTACAAGGAACACACCATTAACTCCTCGCACTATGCTTAGAAAATTACTTTCCTGTCAGTATTATTGACTAAAATCGCCACAAGATCCCCAACCCGGTCACATCAGTTTGACTGATTGTGTATATCATAGTAGATGAGAGGGATAATTGAAATAAAATACCTCGGTAGTCAAGTGTTACACTTACAGTGTCAGGTATATCCATCAGGGGATTGGCGAAGCTCTTTTAGACGTAGGGGCATTTACTTAAGCTCTGTTTATCATTGTGAAGAAAAAAAATACCAAAAACAAATCATGACAGTAAAAAGATAGCTTAAATTAGGTCGTTGTTAACAAACTCTAAGATCAATCTCAAATGAATAGTGTAGGATCCCTAAACATGTCATATCACATCCTTCCTGGTGCTTCCCCTACACTTACATCAAACAGGATCCACGCGTCTGTTAACTCTTTACAGACAAAACAATGCCATAAAGGGAGCTGAAAATCTTCAGGGTTCTCCCTGATTTTAGGGATTTTCACGTTCCCAGTATCTCAACAGTCCTATTTAAAACTTAGATCTAATGGATTCTAATTTACTATTTCAGGGATTTCTGTTCTTATCCACTTCCACCCCTGCATGATAAATGCATAAACGCATATATAAGGAGCAGCTTGAGTTATAGGAAATACAAAAAGGCTGATTTTGGGCAGTTTGATTAAAAGAGACTGACTTCAGCTACATTCTATAAGGCACAACTGGGGGCATCCTTTTGTATAAGCTGTACCTTACACGGGCATGATTCACACATGCAGTGAGCAACTCACCTTTGCTCAATTAAGCAATGGTGAGTTGCTCAATCCAAGCATCATGCCTACCTGGTTTGATAAACTCTCATTTGGTCTACATTTGGATGCCCGAGGAGGGGTTAACCAGCTGATCCTCTGTTGGTACTCCATGAAAACATAGAAATATGAAGCCCTGACGCATCATCCATAAAGGGTTAACACATAAATATAGTACAATCCAGCATCCAGTTTGAACCACCAACCACCCTCTTCATCAAGTCACGAGACAGGGTAACCTTGGAAACTTAAAGCTCCCATCACTGTCAATCTCTCTGCCTCTTGTGGCTGGCTGAGATGAAAAAACTGAACAAAACAGGCAAACAGTTGCGACTTGGCTCGTGACACCATGACAGCCCAGGGTTGGTTACTTGGGCTGTCAATGCCCTGTCAGGCTGAATGGACCAAGTGAAAAGGAGACAACTTTTTAACCACACTTGCTTGAAATAAAATATACTGAGAGAAGGGAAACTGGGACTGGGCGTGTCCAACAAGCAACAACATATACAATCTTGTCATCATAGGACAGAAAATTATATTCTGATGGAATCTTAGAATTTAGTTATTTGTTTTAATTCCCTCTTTATTGTCATGTCTCTTTTTGCAACAGTCCCATGAGTACCATTCTTAGCATTTGTATACGCTGCAATCTCAATATAGTTCTTTTTTTGGAGTTGCTTGCCGCGTAGCGGCCGGGAGCGCAGCGACCATAGCAACTTCATTATGATTTCGGTTTGTCAGTGACGTCACGGTCACCTTGTGATGCAATTTGTGACATCATATGTCGGCTGTGACCTCACATGTCGGCTGCAGAGTGGCAACTCCTATCCGTGGTTCTTGCAACATTTTTCTTGTTATCTGTGACATTTCAAAGAATAAATCAGAGATGGATGGAAGTCTTCAGAGTTTTTCTGGATTTCATAGCCGTTTGGACAAGCAGCAATACCTGTCCAAACGGAAAAGAAAGGACTTAATGTCTGAGAACCACAGCAATTCTGCTAATTTTCAAGTACTATTTATTTAATAGTGGAGGTAAAATCAACCAAGCCAAATCCTGGATTTCAGGGACTTTTAATTAAATTCCATAGACCCATACCTGACTATACAAAACATATTTTAGAGCTACAAGTTGAACATTTCAGGGATTTTTGTGCTTGATCACTTTCATCACTTGACAATGTGTTCAGATCTACATTGACACTTTCCCGGCTTAACTCCCTTATCCTAGCACCGATAACAGGAACCGGTCTGCTGGTGTGTGTATAATAGAAGTGTTGTACATAGAAATGGTCGCCAACTGGCTTACAGTATGTGACACACGAGTGGGGCTCTGTACCAGTAGGACAGGCCATACAGCATTTACATAGTGCCGCCAAACAAACTCAGCTTTTTGATGTGCAGGGAGTGGGGCTTGTAGTGTTTGTATATGACTCGTGTAACGTGTTCTATAGTACTATTACAGTGTCAGCACTGAAGGCTGGACTGGAGGGTGGTGGTTATTTGGTGTAAAAGACGATAGGGTTTGACAAGTTATATATGAAAAGTTAAAAGTACTAGTTAATCCACACTTTGGACAGACCATGTGAAATACTGATTACAAGCATAGACAACTGGATTAACTGAAACAATCGCAGTGAATTAACCTTTCCTTTTGCTCCATGATGTCACTGGTGTCACGGTGCGCTAAGAAAAAATATAGAAAGCTCTTGCCAGAATGATTGTAATAACTATACCCAATAACCTTAAGACCTTCAACAACCCCTGTTTGGTAGAGTGGGAATGTGACGGGTAGATCTAGGCTATGAGTTCAGACTGCAGACATTGTTATGACGTACTGTTACTTTTTTGGTTTGTTTACTAATATTTGTATAAGTGTAACCATGACAACTCGGTGTATACCTCCAAACCCAGAATACACAGGTCTAGCATATCAGTCACGGCCAGATAGCGATGCTCCTACCCCTGTTTTATTGGCCACCCACATAGAACCCCCTTCACCGCTCCAGCCATATGTTATTGCCTATGGAGAAATCCCCCTTTATCACCCAGGATGCCTTCAGCTGGCCTGATATCTACCACAAAACCATGTGTGTAAGCCGCACCTACGTCTGAGCCACACTAAGGTTTCTGCATTTTCTGTACCCGAAGGTTTACATTTTGCAGCTCAGTTCTTTATCAAACTTTGAAAACCCCTTGTATATATATTTATATAGGACCCCAGATGGATAAAATCGACAAGGGGACAAGGCCACTTCTTAAAATCGACAAGGGACATTGGCTTAGAGACAAGGGACAAGGCCACATCCTAAAATTAACAAGGGACATGGGGGTAAGAGACAAGGAACAAAAACCATTTCTTATAATTGACAAAGGACATGGGACCCCCCTGCCTAGGGCCCTATATATGAACCCTTAACTCAGTGTCATCCTAGATAAGAAGCCACATCTTGGGTCCGACTTGTATATACTCAGGGATTTGTAGTACTGTAGGTGCCAAGTCTCTCACCCTCAGTCTGGCGGTGCCAACCTGCCAGAGCCCCCAGTTAGATTCACCCCTAGGTCAGCACTATTTTATGTCAGTAGGGATAAACTAAGGGAGTGGTCATTATTTATCAACAGGGGGGCCTAAAATTTTCGGACCCCTCCCGAGAGGAGGCTAAAAAAAATTTGACCCCTCTAGAGGGGGGGCTAAAAAAATTCACCCTCTTTTTAGCAAAAAAGCCCGCACGCTACTATAGATGAAAGAGGGGCGCAAAAACTCTCCGCGCCTCTGGCGCGGGGGGGGGCGCAAAAAATTTTGACGGCCGTCAAGGGGGGGCGTACAAAATTTTTGTGTGTCCGTGCGAAAACCCACCCAACCCCCTGTTGATAAATAATGACCACTCCCTAATGACCTTCTTCCTGTTCCAGAATATTTCTTGAACCTGCATGAGTAGGGGTTGGTATCATGTGTATAACATGGGCTTGTGGCAGACATAAGTATAGATTACAAAGTAGTTTCTAGAGAAAAAGAAACTTCTTGTAACATTGATACTCCATATCTAGCCTAGTAGACCTGTATCGGTGGCAAATCCATATGCTGAGAACTGCATCGACTCCCCCTGACACTGGCAGAAATCTCTAGGATAAAACTGCCAACAAAGTGATTCTGTAGGCTAGGGCAGCATCAGCAGTGAGTTGACAGGGTAGACGGAGGTAGACTTGCCAACGGGTTAGTACATTAAAGAAACAATAACCAATTTGTAGGCACTGGAAGTGACACTTGTATGCTTACACACTAGACCTGTCATGTCAGACAAGGGGCAGGGGCTGTGTACAAATGACGTCATGCAGGAGGGGGGAGGGGGGGTCCCACTTGCCATGACCAAGCATGACAAGGGGGGAGGGGGGGTCATGGGCTGCATGGCATCATGTCATCAAGAAATCACAATATGCTTTGGTTTTGGCAAGAACAAAAACTTTTGTAAAAGGATTTGTAAAGGTAGGGAAGTTTAATGCATTCATCTAACATAAATTTATTACCTATAGGCCCTACATGCATGCATTCCTCAGACATCTCACTCAATGAGTGTCACTGCCATCAATGTCAGTGTAAAATCAAGGTGATGTCCAGGCCACTATAAGGGGGCACTACTACTCTATCCTACCTATACCAATTTGACCCTTTTTGCAAAGGGCCACTGCTGCCCTCAGGATCTAAAATGATGAGTCTAAAATACCCCTGAACTGCTGCTGTTGCCTCAGGGCAGCATCCATAGGAATCCACAGGCTTCTTTTTGAAAAGGTGTGATATTCCCCCCCCCCCCCCCCCCGTCCTTGAGGTTTCAAAATTATTTTGCTCCTCCCCGAATCCACCCCCTCCCGGAGTCCCACTGTTGAGCTCTCCACCACCCTGTTGCTATTTTCACTGAGGGGATTCTTGGGGAGATGTAAAAGGGACCTCCCCAAAAACGTACTCTCCACATATTTGTCTGAATGGAATTCTATCAGACCCACCTTATTTGCAGATTCTACAGTGAAATGCTGAGGTGACTCATTTGCTTTGTAAGATCATAAATTGCAATCGATGGTCTCCTGAGAATTTGTGATGCTTTCTGAGATTTTCTTTTTCTATTAGGCCACTCACTAAATTCAGAGTGTTCTGCCTGAAACCTATTTCTAGTACACTTGTATATGGTTGAGGTTACAGATTAAATCAATTCATTCAATATATCGATATATTCAAGCTCTTGAACTATATGATCCTTAATAATAATAAATGTTCTCGATTTTCTCTTTGCTGAAAAGTGTACAACTTTTGCTGCAAAGAAGGCAGACTATTACCTGTATTGGACTATTGATCTAGACAGTTTTTAAGCCCTTTTGTGACAGGAAATACTTGTGTATGATCACTACCATAGTACTCCGTGTATAACTATAAGGCACGGAAATGGTACATCCTGCATATAGGGACCCATACATTATATAAGCTGACAGTGTTTGGCATGTTTCTCTGTTCATTTGTTGATCAGTGCTAGTTTTTTTTCACTTTGCATGTATCTTATCCTTTATTGCCAATTCACACCCACTATATGTCCCTTTGAACCATTTTAATTTGTTTATAGCCTATAGGCCTTCACTATTCATGCACTTTGGAGGGGGGTATCTCTCTGCATGATGTCATGCTGAGGGGGGGTCAAGTGTTGTATGACGAAACATGACAAGGGGGAGGGGGGGTAGAAAATGGTCCAAAAATGCATGACGTCATTTGTACACAGCCCCGTAGTACTCACAAGAAGTTTGCAGACAAGAGTTGTCACTGTCACCTTTAGTAAAGTTCAGTTTAGCGCTGCCACTGTCAGTCAGCTTGGTGACTAGAGTTGTCACTGTCAGTAAGTTTGGAGACTTGAATTGTCACTGTCAGAAAGCGTGCAGACTACTGTTGTCACTCTGAGAAAATTTGAACACTTAGTATTACCACTTTCGGTTTGTAGCCAAAGGAGATGGCAAACAGTGAGTTTGTAGTGGGTAGAGTTGCCAGTGACAAGTCATCTGCCTATGGTTGCACTTCCAATACAATTGCAAACTGGAACTATCAATGATAGTATGAATGAAGGCTAAAACTGACAATGTGAGAAGGCTTTTACAATAGAAAAGCCAATGACAGTAGGGCATATCTACAGGAATGTACCATTGACTTGTGATTGACAGACATAAAGAGCTTTGGCTAACTAGTTAACAGACTAGAAGTGCCACACATAGCAAGTTAATCGGGTGTAAGTGCCACAGGTGGAAAAACCTGCCCTCAAGGTTACAGAAGCTATGGTAATGGTGAGGCAACTGGCTTTGGTGGGTCATGTCTTTTAGCCCTAAGTGAGGCAAGGTTGGGTAATGTGGTCATGGCTTATCTGCTACTTAAAAGTCCATGTATAAGATGAATGATGCATTTAAAACACACCCAGATATCAAACCAATACTTCCCACTTTTGCAGTTTTAGTAATGTTCTGTATTATGAAGTATCTCATTCTACGAGCTGCACCTGGGGTCTACCTCACGTATATAAAACAGCTTATTTACAAGGTGTTGAATTACTAGTGAGCAGAAGCGGCTCTCCTAGCAGTTATCTGGATCCAGACATATTTCCTACCAGGGTACAAAGCTTCTGCTCAGAGACTGAGGCCAATTACAGAACTAGTAAGTAAGTAACTGACAGCAACACTGGCTACCTGTGCTAAGCCTGACCCATACAAATGGATATGACAGTGTAAAGTCTAGCAGGTACCACAGGTGGTCTACAGTGTATGTAACTCATACTGACAGAGAGTAGAAAACTGAAATATGGCAAGGGTAGAAGTGTCATGGAGACACAGCTAGGGGTGGGTGGTGGGGATGGGAGTAGGGTTTTAGGTGCAAACATGAGAGTAGAAAAGGCTAGGATAGGGAAAAGAAGTTGGAGGTGAGCTATGAGGGTAAGCATCCTGGATCACAGAAAACTAGATCTGTGATAGGCCCTTAGTGAGGAAGGAGGGTGGGGATGTGTTTGAGCTGCATGGTTTATGATAGTGGGGCTTGTTGGTTGTTAGCAGCCAAGAAGATATGGTGCAGGAGCTGGAGAACATCCAGGGTATTTGGAGAACATCCAGACCAGGATAAGCTCCTCATGCTGGTAGGGGATGAGTGGAGACCCTAGAGAAAAGTTTACATCCTTCCAACTCAACAAAAGAAAACGTTATTTAACATCTAAAAACGTTTTTAACGTTTTAAAACGTTTGCCGTGATAAGGAGCCGTAGGGAAACGCTCTGAAACGTTTTGCAACGTTTTTTGTTGACTGGGTTCAGACCTTGATCAGAATGACCAGTCAAAATAGTTCAGTTCTGTTGAGTAGCTGGTAGTATCCACTTCGTCAAACCCTAACAGTCAAAATAGAGCAAATGAGATCTATATCGGTATCAAAATATAATTTGGCTTGATGAATTTACTGATCCAAACTGGTTCATACTAAAGGTCATGGCACTTAAGGTTGGTAGTTCTGCCAGTGGGGTTCAAAGATGCAAGAAGAAGAGTTGAAAAAATGTATAGACCTTTTTTTTCTCTATTTCTTTAATCGACCCCGTTGTTAGCCATGATAATATCAAGGATACAACTGTGAAAAAATACAATGCTTCTAACATTTGGTCCATGTTGTCAAGCACCTAATAATTACACCACCCCAAAATACTCCATATGTCATCAGAAATGAGACTGGTATTCTATGGTCTAAAGGAGCTCTGCACTGAGGTCTAGCTACTCAGTGTTGCCAGCTGATGAGATTAGTCAACATTGTTTAGCTGGGTGATGTCCCTTTCCACCCAAAAGGATAGAGGAGCAGGGACCTACGTCCTAAGTTGTATGCATTACAGTCCACCTCTCATCAGAATGGATGGCATCTGATAAGAGGGAAAAAACATATAAAATCACCTGATATATTATAGATGCTACGACTCCAACTCCTTTTTTATGTCCCATTAAAAAGCAAATGGATTTTAAAAGGCAACATGTGCTTATGCTTAAATCAGAACTTTGATTTGGAGATGGATGTGCCTGAGAGTCTGGCATGTGTACTTGTGTGAGTGGGTGGAGAGGGTGTGGGGTATGGTGAGGGGTCAGGGGGTAGAGATGCCAACAAGTAAGGCTGACATTATAAGGTAAGATTGTCACCATGACCTATTGTCTCTTTGTCCACACTGCTGTTGTCTCACCCTCCTATAGTATTTACTTTACATCATACTACTTCCCCCTTCCTCCTACACAGAGGAAATGCACTGCTTGTTCTGTTATAGAAGAGTTGTTTTTTTTTGCCTTATAATGTTTTTGTGGTTGAAAGCTCCTGACCACAGTAAATACTGTCCTTATGCAGTATTTGAACCAAAGAACTTTACAACAACGAATTAATGGAGAAGTTCCCAGTCTCCCCATTTCTCATTGATTCTACATCCAATTCAACTGTACTGGCACCAATAAATACAAGACTGCTGTTATAATATATAATATTTGCATCCTGTCAAAGGGACAATAACTTATCAGATTATAAAGTATTTTCTTTTCTCTGCAGGTAAGGAACTTGGTACCTATGCCCACAAATGCTGGTCAACTTCCTGATCAATAGAATGTGAATAGGATTTTGAGTCATTTATTTTTTTAGATTGATTTACAGAAAATTGATAGGATTTACACAGAAATTCCAGTGAAAATGCACACTTTCTACATCAGAAGGAAGAGAGGCATCTGTGAATGTTTGTCATGTTTTTAAAACAACACACTCAATTTCACCCTACAGGTGGAGAGTCAGAATCCTTTACAGGGCAAGTCTTCAGGTTATTTCACAAAGTCCTTTCACCAACAGCAATTCATATTTCAGGAACAGCCTCAGCGCAGCCGCCAGACAGACCACCGTACCCAGATGCACGGGCATATCACAATTACTCAGGTTATCCAGGCTATATGCATAACTCAAGCCATCCATCCCACATGGCCCCACACACTCAGTCACATGACCCTAGGAATTGGCATAGTGGCGCCCCCTACAGACAGGGGGTTGTAGCAAATAGTGGGGGTCAAGGTCAGCGGATGGTAGTTGCCGGGAGAGAGCCGGCGAGCCATCGTTACATGCCAACACAAGAACATGGTAAAATAAGATAAGAAATTAGTAAGGTGTAGAAACAGGTGTTAAGGATATCAGTATTTACCTATATCCTCCTTCCTTTGATTCCCCTGTACTCTATATTCCTCATATATTCCACATTCCACATTTTCCAGATTAGTAAATCATTGGGTTCTGCTGATGACTCTTCCTGCTCTCAGGGTTGATAAAAGTTTAGAAAAGTCTGTTTACTCCTGAAAAGAAAAAATACAGTTGATAAAGATCTACACTAGTATACTATGCATCTGGGTACAATAATTCTTAGCAGAAGTAGACTTCAATACCTACAACTTCTGTAACTTCAAATAAAACATTCTGGAAAATGTACTATTGAAATATTTCATGCAGTAATTAAAAATTATTTATTATCATCATTACCCCAACTGAGGCAGAACCCAATGAATCTTTCTTCCCAGTACCTGTAGCAGAAGCAGAAAGGATGTCTCCTTGATAATTCAAAACCCTAATAAAATATAACTCCCATCTTGATGAAACAACTCCCATCTTGATGAAATAGAACCCCAATTTGATGATGTAGAACATTATGACACCTCTTCCAGCTTCCACCCCTACCAGTGGCAGTAGTTCGCGAGCCCCAAACGTTCTGCTGCGGTTAAGGCTAAAGGCTGGTGGTGGTGCTGTCATCAATCTCCCCGAAGGCATGGGTACGCCACAGTGCATGCTCAACTTTATGATGATTGTTACAATAATACCACTGTACATATACCTCCATTAGTTTCACCCTGTTTGGTTGAACATGAACATTGATCTAAATGGGTGGTTCTCTACCCTCTGAGCATCAAAGTCATGATACTGCCATGTATAAATCTAAGACACCTGGCCTAAGGCATTGTGCATTTGAAATGTGAATGTCCTTATTTAAGAACTTTTAAGGAAAATACAGTTTTGGCGAACTGATTATTTCATCTTCTGTGGCTTATTTGGGACACTTTAAGTGGCATTAGTTTTGGTACAATGTACACTGCTATGCATGGTGCCATATGTTATTGACTTTGACAAGGCCATTTTGTTCATAATGTGCAGCATTCTTATTGCTGTGTACATGAAGATGGGTATATTGAAATGACTGGAGACTGAATTCATTTTCAAGTTTTGTACTGACACTAGAGTATCAAGGTGTTTCCTGTCCATAACTGCAAGAGGGTCGATTTGTGGTGATTCAGTTTGATAAGGCCTCATTCTTGTATCAGTACCTCAATAGCTCCTTTATGCCCTTTTCTAAGCAACTTATGTAGGGGATGTTGTTGAATAGGCAGTTAAGTGTCAGGTCATGATAAGAAATGACTTTCCTGTGGGAGGAAACCTGTTACACTAAATTCTTGAAGATAGGAAAGGGACGAATAAAAAAGTGCAATCAGCATTTTATTAACAGTACCTACATGTGTGTGAGTTTTTTTTCTTTTACTGTATACATAGAAAAAGTTAGGGATTAAAAAGGGATCTGGAGAGTCATAAGGCCCCTTTGATAGAGGTGTGGGGCAGGTGGGAGACATGTATGTCAGCGGTCTGAAGCTTTTAATGCTAACATTGAAGTTAAGTTTATACAATGTTCTGAACTGCGTCTTAACTTGTGCTATTCAACTCACAAATGTTACCCATTTAGTTATTCAGCCAAATCAAATGTTTGTCATAAAATATCTGGTAACAGTTATAGTTTAATATTCATTTTTTTAGTTTAAATTGTGCAGTTGTGAATTGTAATACATGTCAATTTAAGTAGGTCCTTTAGTTGATTTACTGGGAAATTTAATTATTTCAGTTCAAAAAACACATTTTTATGTTTAAGAGATTTTTTTCTTCAAAGTGTATATGGCAAATATAGGTCTCCATTATACAACATAAAATCAATTATATTACACCCATTAGTCCTGTATATTACAAGGAGCAAAAGACATCTAGATAATTCATCAAGTATAAGTGGCTTTTACCTCGCTGAGCCTGGAACCTGTCAGCCTCGGCCAGCGTCTATTGATACTCAGTTCAATAGCCTGGGAGCATCTCTATATTCAACTGGATGTGTATTCCAGTTTATTGTTTTATTGCCCCCTTTGATCTAGATAAGAATCTGATAGGTGTGGGATGTGTATTCACTCTCTAACCAGAGGTTGGGTCACTGCACAAATGTTGTATCTGCTTGAAGAGTGGAGCTTCGTCACTGCGGCGGCGAACCACTCAGGATAAGGTCTGAAGCCAGCCCGTAGTGTGACGGGCTGGAGAGGGCGAGCCTGGGAACCTGTAGACACATGGGGCTGTTTTCTTAGTGGGAGGAAATGGGGAGGTCCATCTTCATGCACCTCAATTCTGCAGCCATTGCCAAAGGTTATCAACTGTTGGGTCTGTTGAGATGTCTAGTTCTCTCCATGAGTGCTGCTGTGAGCATGGGGGGGGATCTGAAATATTGTCAAGTCACAATATAGTTGGGTCTAGAGTCAGTCTATGTTTGTGAATGTGGACCTCATATTGTTTTAGTTAACAAAGATACGGAATTTCAGTTGATTACAGGCTTTGGGTCATTTGCTCAATCTCTTTTACGTGTGAAAATCGCATTGCACCCCATTACCCACACCCCTTCCTCCCACACCCCATCCTCTCGCACCCCATCCTTCCATCCTCTCGCACCCCATCCTATTGCACCCCATCCTTCCACAATCCTTCCTATTGCACCCCATCCTCTCGTACCCCACCCTCGGCACCCACCCTCTCACACCCCATTCTTCCACACCCCATCCTCCCATCCTCTTGCACCCCATCCTCCCACATCCCATCTACCCACTCAGGCCGGCCCATGAGGTGTAAGAGCCTTAGGACGTTAAACAAATCAGTCAAACCATCTACCCACCCACATCCCCCCCAATCCTCTCATACCCCTTCCTCCCACACTCCATCCTCCTACACTCCATCCTCCCACACCCCATCCTCCCACACCCCTTCTTCCCACACCCCATCCTCCCATACCCCATAACCCATCCCCCTCCCAACCCAATCCTCCCACACCCCTTCTTCCCACACCCCATCCTCCCACACCCCTTCTTCCCACACCCCATCCTCCCATACCCCATCCCCCTCCCAACCCAATCCTCCTACACCCCTTCCTCCCAAACCCCATCCTCCCACACCCCTTCTTCCCACACCCCATCCTCCCATACCCCATCCCCCCTTCCAACCCAATCCTCCTACACCCCTTCCTCCCAAACCCCATCCTTCCACATCCCATCCAATCTGATGGCACCCTCGATCTCCTTACTGTACAATATGCTAGGTAGAGGGAGATTGCACCCCATCCTCCTACACCCCATCTGCCCACACCCCATACTCTCACAACCTATTCTCTCCCACCCCATTCTCTCACAGTCCATTCAACACTCCATTCTCTCGTAATCCAACCTCTGACTTCCCAGACCTCAAATCCCATCTCATCAGGAGGCACCGGCGTGCACCCCATCATCTCACCCCACACCACAGCTGACCTCGCTAACCCCTTCCCTCTCCCTTTACCTTTCACA
This sequence comes from Acholoe squamosa, assembly GCA_949317995.1. Classification (NCBI taxonomy): domain Eukaryota; kingdom Metazoa; phylum Annelida; class Polychaeta; order Phyllodocida; family Polynoidae; genus Acholoe; species Acholoe squamosa. Next base: position 46,812,364 of record OX439050.1, read on the forward strand.
CTCGCTGTTATTACCCACAGTCAAGGCGCACAGCTGACATGGACACCTGGAGCCTGTGGTCGCAATTCTTGGAAACCCGTCTCCCCCGTCTATTTGAAATACCCCACTTTATTTCCGCCACAATACGCCACCCCTTCCTTTTAGATAGATTGGCTTGCTGTCCTTGTGTATTCTCTAATTTCTTACTTGTGAAATTACAAAAAAAAGTAAAGAAAATAAACGTGCATGGCAAGTCTTTTTGAGAAGGGGGGGGGGGATACAATTTGCTGTGTCTTGAACTGAGTATTTCTAAATATGTGTAAGAGTGAAATATCTTTTTGAATGATTGTCGGAGAGCAGACATGCCAGTAGCTGTGATACTTAAAAAAAAAAAAACTGATTAATACTTAAATGGAATAGAGCAAGTCTTTTTCTATAGGGGACTAGTGCACATTGGGAACATTTGGGGTGGATGGGCGGCTGACCGGAACGTAATGAGAGGGCACAAAATGAATAAGGGGGAAAAAAAGAGGGGGAAAAAAATCGATTCAGAGTGTGAAGTCTAGTCTGGCGAATTAGGGTGCCTAGATCGTATACTGTCTGGCCACATAGGTAAGAGTGAATGGAATATTGATGTTTGGCGGTAGGGCATGGGGACCTTACTGGGTCACTTGTAGATAGAAATTCTAGTTTGTGGAGTATATATGTTCAATTTGAGTGATAATGCATCAATTGATGATCACTTTGAAATTTGAAAAAAAATCAGTACTTTGAAAATGAGAACCCTCCAAAGCATGTAAAGATTTGCAGTTTTATAATGGCCATCATGTACATGATGAAAAATTAAAATGAAATTTAGAATTTATGTATAATTTCACAGCATTATTTTATAAGACTGCCCCTCCCCTTATTCCCAGCAGACACATACACCATCCAAGCACTTAGATAGGGACTACCTATCCTACACTTAAGATCCCATTCCTGATTTCCGCGTGCTGAGTGAATTGGATAACTCAGGTACACAAGTACTCCCTCCCAGCTCTAATCCAGGTCACTAATCTAATCCACAACACTCCAGGTGCTAGCGGAGCTGTGGAACCCCTCACTGGGGAGGCTCCATATACACCGACGGCCGTCCACAGATTCAGTTTCTGCTTTATAAATAGATTGTGTCAGGTGATGCTTGGAAGTGAGCCATGTCTTTTTTTTTTGTATAGATCTGGAGACTCTCCAGCTACTGAAAGGCTTCAACAATGAGAGGACATGAAGTGTTGATAATCACTTTTCTCCGACAATGAGTCATATCTCTCTCTGTCTCTCTGTCTCTCTGTCTCTGTCTCTCTCTCTGTCTCTGACTCTCTCTCTCTCTCTCTCTCTCTCTCTCTCTCTGTCATTAACAATTGTATACCGGTATTTCTTGTCCATATTTAGAGTATTTCTTTGGAACATGTGCTGGGTTAGTCTTTCTTCTTTTAAGGGGGGCTGTCCATAAAATACGTCCAGCTAGGGGGGGGGGCAAACATGCTAAAAAGAATGATGTCATTTATAGTGGCCCCAGACGGAAAATCTTGAGTTTTATTCCCAAAGTACCCCCCCCCCCTCCACTTGTACTACCGGGGATACCGGGATTAATACTGCTGACCCATGTGGGAGATCATAAAAACACACAAGAAATCTCCTTCAGCAAACAAGACCATCATTTCTGATCGTTCCAGGGAAATGGCCAATATCACCGTCATGCACCTCTCTCATTGTGTATTCATGGTCTATGAGGACTACATATGGACTTCTATTATAATTATATCATCTTTGCATGAGCATGTTTGGAGAGTTAAATTTACTGTCTGTTATTTAGATATTTACATAGTACATACCCATTAGTCACTTTCCTCTTTCCTGGTATGTCCTCTACCCCACCCCCTCCCATAGGCTGCATGTACTATTTAGTATTGCTTTAGGTTGACTGTTTGTGCTGTGTTTAAGATGTCATGCAGATATATTTCATACTCAGATGTTTCATTTTCATTGAATATTTAACCCTTTTATGGTGGCATTGTATCTTAACCCTTTAAGGGCAGAGCAAAAACTGTTGCCCTGGCCATGGGGACGGCCTCTGAAAAAAGTATAGTTCGTAGAGGACGAGTCTATTTTTCAATTCCTATACTAATCCTATATAATGGGCGTCGACTATAGTCGATGCTAGGCCTGCCATGGTGTCGACTATAGTCGACGCTAGGCCTACCATGGTGTCGACTATAGTCGATGCTAGTCATAAATGGGTTAAGCAACCATGCTCATCAGTTGTACTGACGCACACTGGATTGCCTGTGAGCTTCCCAACATTGCATTAATGCATCATGCTGAGTCTTTAAGTGCATCAACAATGTGATATTGGTATGATGTATCAATGCATCATCACTACGGAGTTACTTCCCGGGGTTGCATTTATCCATTATGAAGTTGATAGATTATGTGAGGCATAGAGCATTACAACATCTCGCTGCCAAAAAGGGTTAAAGATTCTGGTGAAACAAAATGTTAAATGTAGACATCAGCTTTAGATGATAAGAGCGATCATATTCTCAAGATACAACAAATATTATTAAGACCAATTAGTTTCTTTCAATCTAAACTCTACCACAATCGCATCATATCACGGCTCTCATTATAGAAATATTTAGATTAGTCTGAAAGGTTAAATTTGGAATTGTGTAAATGCCATATGCAATTGTATAGAATTCATTCAATCAGTAGGCCACATAGTTACCATAGTTGTTTCAAGTAAACCTCATCAAGTGACGGTTCGCTATTGTACATACGTACATATGGTGTAACCAAAAATCAGGTAACTCTCAAATGTAAAATTTTGCAAAGAAACGATTTATAAATTTCCGAAAAGATGTAACTGTCATATACGATTTTTGTAAAAAAACCTGGTGCTAAAAATCAACTTTTGTTTTTCCTAGGTCTCCCATCATTTAAGCCGGTTGTGTACCCCAACCCTGGGGTGCAGGATGACAGTGACGAGGAGGAAGCACCACCGCCCCAGCACATCACCCAGACGGCCGGCTACTATCGCAGTGATGCACCCAACCCTGCACACCAACCATCGCGTCTTACGCAGATACCTGTACAGCACATCTCATCTTCCAAACAAATGCCCCACACAAGCCAAAGCGGAATAGTGTACTCTGGTATTGCGTCATCAGTGCCAATGTCGCGAGCGCCAAATAATAACCAACAGTACCGTGCAGTTCAGGAGAGCGACTATGTCAATGCCCCTGCTGCTGTGACATCCCAGAGCTCTGACTTTTACACAGAGGAGGATGACTTCATTCCTCCAGCAGTGCCATCCAAGGTGCAGTATGGTTCAGTCTCCGCCTCCTCTTACACACCGGAGATTAAAGGCCCGCAGTACCGGATCGCTCCTGATGTATATGCAAACCACCCAGCTGGCTATGCTCCCCAACCAGCTGGAATCCCACCCAATCCTATGAGCTCAACAGGGAGAAGCTACCATGGACACTACCCAGAGCCAGTCTCTAGTAAACTTATGTATACCACTCCTGTTGCGCCTGCTGGTCAGGGCGTAGTTGAATCGCGACCGAAGGGTAACACCTCTGGGGGAGCTCCACCTCCAGCATATGACACACAACCTAATTATGGACAGAAAGATGGGTCCATGTCCTATCCATCCAGTTATTCCACCCCAAGTCAAGCACCACTTCCAAAGACAGGGCTGTATGACTACTCAACTGAACACTCAATGCCACCTGGTGGCGGCGACAAGAAAGAGGCAGAGGTTGATGCGCTTACACAAATGCTGATGCAGAACATGGAGGCTGCTGCAGATCCAGACTTCTTTGGTAACAAGTTATTTTATACCTCTAAATGGTAGATAAATTTTCTCTCCTTAATTTCAGCCTTTGCAGAAATAACCATGAGGTAATAAATATGGAAAAGAGATATATCAGTAAAGTCAGGATCATCAAAATTATGTTGCTTTTCAGGGCTCTGCAATATGAGGTTTTAATCAAAATTATCCTCACCAATATTGTTGACATGTATATTAAATATCTTGAAAAAAAAAAAAAAAAATCTTGATGTTTTTCAAATAACATGTTTTGCTTGCAGGGAACAAATATTTCTATTTCAATAGAAAAAGTGAAATTACAATTAAAAAAAAAAGAAGTTACAGTGGCCTTTTTTTGCACAGATTCTAAATAGACCCATGTCTCATTTTATCACAGGTTGAATGAAAATTTCTACATTTAGTTTTTCTTACATTTTTATATCTTTGATAAAACACAGGGTAATAACTGGTCTGGAATATGTAAGTGCAAGTGTGCTGAAATAGACCACAGGGGTAGACCTGACCTTCACCTTGGAAGTAATCAATTATCTAAAATTTAGTCAAATGTACATGTCATTCATTACTGTGCTACCGGGGGTAACAGGTCCATGTGCCAGTTGCGGCCGTCATGTGCAGGGGATCTACAATGCTTGTGTGGCACTGGATAGTGTTTACCACATAGGTTGTTTTCGTTGTCGGTTGTGCGGTGAGTACATATTTAGAGCAATGTCAAGCGCCTAACTAAGATTTCAAAATGGTGCAAAGCCTGGTAGGTCAAGACTGATTTGGGGCTTAGCATTGTATTATTTGCAGCCTGGGATTAGTGGTTTACATGTACATAGACTAAGTTATCAAAACCTTGCCTTGCAATGTCTAGATTGTCAAATCAGACCTTGCCTTATGCTTTGCAGGAGCACTGGATTGCCAGTCCCTGTTGGCATTATTCTGCAGCCTTTGCTTGGCAGCCTTGGGAGAATAATCAAGCCAGTAAGCCCTGCATGCTGGGTGTAGAAAACAAATTTTGTTGAAGCAGATCCTTGCGCATAGAGGATGAGCAGCTATGACAGGATAAGTGAATGGGGTTGATTCCCAGATTTAGGTCTCATCAAATTGGCTTCCATCTTATTATGTGAGATTTGAGGATAGCAGGGTCTCCTGTTAAGGACTCCTCATATAAAGTAGTCATACAACAATAGGGATGCAAGTTTGGATATTTTATCAAGCCATTTCAGCATTTAATTTCCAAAGGGGGAAAAAACAACAAACTTTCAACTCAGATTGTACATGTATATATGGGACATATTGGATCTATTCCCATTGCATGCCTTCCATAATTAAAGACACAAGAAGGGGGATGCAGACATGTTAGACAAATGAGAAACCCCAGGGATGACCCTTATCACCTACCCACCCATTGCACACAAGCCGCACTGATTATGGAGACATGCATGATGGCGCACACTCACTGCAGTTGATGACACCACAGTTATATATATGTATATATATATATATATATATATATATATATATATATATATATATATATATATATATATATATATATATATATATATATATATATATGTATATATATATATATGTATATATATATATATGTATGTATATATATATATATATATATATATATATATATATATATATATATATATATATATATATATCGTCGCCCTAGTGCAACAAAGTTGTAACTGACATTTTGGCAAAATTAAGTTTTCTTCTTTTTTAACATCTATTGACCCATATCTACCTTCTATGAAAGTATTGAAACTCTGTCTATGATATATGTGTCTATGGGCCAAAATGCAATAAGGTTGTGTCAACTGTGTGCTATAGTAATTGCAACCCTTCTTTTGCCTCTCCTGCAAAACTTGAATAATGCAGATACAACCTTGTTGCACTAAGGCGACGATATATAAGGGTTTATGTACATTGGATATTATTTTGACACAGTTTATCCAAGGTGAAGGTCATAGGTTTTCAAAATCTGTATACGTATTCACATATCGCTATCTAATGGACAGCCATAATAATATGGGGTGACGAGATTTGAAAGATCTTGGTATCAATGGACCCCTGGCTTGATAGACCTGAAATAATCTGACAACTATCCAGCAAAGGATATAGACTGTGTTATGTGTGTGGTATCATGTTTTGTGGTAGTTGTGACATCATATGTGTACCCGGCTTCCTGCACCCTCCCGCTCTTCACCTTTCAGGCATGTGCGCCCGCTGTGGCAGGTCGATTATGGGGGACAACGCAGGTTGCTCCGCCCTTGATCAACTTTACCATGTCGACTGCTTTTCTTGCATTGCCTGTGGTAAGTAAGGCTTACCTGGGCTAAAGAAGGGCTTTTACTTATGGTAATAAGGGATATTATTAGGAAAATAAGTAGAGAGTATTAACACCTCCCCCCTTTTGATCAAGAACATCTAGAACATTGTAGATTTTTGCTTAGTCATATTGATAATGTGATTTCTATGATGTAAACGATAATAACAAGATAGACAAGTATCCTTAGTCATGTTTGTATACAGGTCTGGTTAATCTTAGTGCACTTGATTATGGAATTGAAATTGGTTCTTTAGTCTAATGCTTTAGTACCTACTGTTCATCATTAGCTTTGTAATAATCTTGGTCCGATCGGTACAGATTGCTTGTTTTATTGAATCACTGTTACAGATATTGATAATTATTGATAATGACTCAGATGCCCAGGTACGTGTTCATTAAGTAGATATAAATGTTACAATAAATGAAATGACTCATAGATTTTTGATACACACTATCATTTTCAAGAACATATACCAAATATACAATGAAATGTTTTATACAAGCTGTATCTCGTATATAAGCCACACTCAAACTTTAGGAATATTTCTGTAAGCAGTACTGGGCATCTGATTCATTTATAAGTTGTGTCTGACATGCAGGAATTTAGAAAAGTAATTATGAACTATATACCTACACTAGGTCATGGACTTGGGGGTCAACCATTCTTCGCCATGGAAGGAAAACCGTATTGTGAAACCTGTTATATGGTAAGTAACTACAATAAAACCTCATACTTCATTAGTTAATGTTTTAGTCGAAAATTAATGTACCGTAATACCTCACATATATGGTCCACCCTCGTTTTCATGGGATCCAGGACGGTGCAAATAAAGCATAGATTTGGCCAGTTTAAGTCAATGTAAATAAACCCTGCCTATAAGGTGTACACTGACTTCAGCCAGATTCTATGCGGCTGTTTGACGGGGCATAGTGACTCACAGTTAGTTGCGACCACGTATGACCGTTGCGGGGCTTCAGACCAGCCAAGAAGTCCCACTGATTGATTCTGAGTCCAATCAGAAGGGCTGTAAGACCCGTAGTCCCACCTGATTGGTTGAGCAGTAAATAATTTTTTTAACGCCCCTCTTTAGGGGTACGACAGAAATGTACAAACACAGATTCTATAAGGTGCAACCATTTTTTCACAGTTGATGTGTATTATTCAGTTTCCCCAGTTATACATGTACATCATTTCAAATGAAGAAATGTGTAGACTTGTCTTTTTTTCGTAGATATATTTCAACCTAAATACAGGTTTCCAAAGAATTTAGATATCCAATTTAGAAACAGATACTTTTGAATGAAACAAATAAATACGTAAATGATAATTATGCAAGTGACAGCTTGTAAGTTAGGTTACATTGAGCGTTTTAGATTATTAACCCGAAAGGGGTTATAAGAGCCGGGTTGAAAATGCAACTTTAAGATGACTACTAAAAGTGGAAAAAACTAAGATGCTTTTAGCCCTATGTTAAATCCAATAGGAGGTGCGAAAAAACAAATTTTCCCGCGTTTTTGGTCTGGAGTGGTGCAAATAATTGATGAATGTTGATGAATTTGCCGTAATTCGAGAATTACAGTGTCTCATACCTTTTTATGGTTAATATGGATCCTTTTTTAAGACGTGCTGCTGTTTTGCAATGCTTAACTCACCAAGAGAGGAGTTATTCGCCAATGAAATATATGAGCGATAATCATAATGGATGCATTCTCCATAGGCTTAACCATTTACAGTGATAATACTCAAAGAAAACATGAGATTAGTATCAGAAGGGGCCTAAAAGAAGAGATTAAGTGCCCTTTCGGGTTACTTGCATTGCAAAATGCTATCCTATATTTATTTATGATATCCAAATTTTATCTTTCAGAGCACCCTGGAGAAATGTTCAGTCTGTTCAAAGGCTATTACAGATAGGGTAAGTAGAGAAATATATCATGTATCTCTACTTGAATCTGATTTTAGACCTTCCCCTGTATTACAATGCCAAGACTGAGAAAGAAGAGTAGTAGAGGACTTTAATGTAAATCTCTTTAATTCATTTAACTTTATGTGAGGACTCCATTCTTTGTAAGGTGACTCTTAACAAAAGTGTACTTGTATAAGTTAAGTCCAGTAATACCCATGCTTTAACAAAATGCTGTACAAGCTGAATTAGGCTATAGAAAGGGCCAACCTGTAATGAGAGTGTTGTAAATGAAATTATATTCTTGCAGATTCTTCGGGCAACTGGCAAGCCATACCATCCTGCATGTTTCACATGTGTAGTGTGTGGAAAGAGTCTGGATGGCGTGCCCTTCACAGTAGATGCCACGAACCAAATCCACTGTATAGAAGACTTTCACAAGTAAGACTCTTTTAACATAGAAGTGGGTCAGAGAAAGAGGATTATCTATATGATGTAGTGTACCCTACCCTCAGCATCTCCTGTTCCTACTTCGTCCTACCCCAGCCTCCCATGCTCCCTACTCCTCCCCTACCCTTGAGCCTAGCCTCCCCTACTCCTATAAAATCTACCTCTAGCCTCCCCTGTTTCTACCCTACACTTCCTCTAGCCTCCTGTTTCTACCCTACCCATGCTCTAGCCTCCTAAACTCCTACCCATGCTCTAGCCTCCCCTGTTCCTATCCTGCTCTTCCTCTAGCCTCCTCTGTTTCTACCCTACCCATGCTCTAGCCTCCTAAACTCCTATCCTACCGCTAGCATCAACTGTTCATACCCTACACTTCCTCTAGCCTCCATTGTTTCTACCCTACCCATGCTCTAGCCTCCTAAACTCCTATCCTACCGCTAGCATCAACTGTTCCTACCCTACACTTCCTCTAGCCTCCTCTGCTTCTACCTTACCTATGCTCTAGCCTCCTACACTCCTACCCTACCTCTAGCCTCCCCTGTTCTTACCCTACACCTCCTCTAGCCTCCCCCCCCACCCCCCTACTCTTGGACCAAGCCTTCCCTACACCTACCCTGCCTATAGTCTCCCCTGTTCCAATCCTACCCTTCTCTTACTCCCCTGCTTCTAGTCTACCCTTCCCCTGCTCTTACCCTAGCCTCCCCTGCTTAAGTCTAGGGCACCTGATCAGATGTCGACCTCCACTATCAAGACTTGTGCCCGAGTCTACCCCTGCTCCTACCCTGCCCTTCGCTCAGCCTGCCCTGGTCCTACCCTACCGTAGCCCCCACTGCTCCTACTCAACACTTCCTTAGTTTCATCTGTCCTGCCCTAAGATACGACCTTTACCTTACCCATCATTTAGCCTCTCCTGTTCCTACCCTACCAATGCCCTAGGCTCCACCGCTACTAAACTAGCCTGTCCATTAGTAGCAAGGGAGGCTGGGGTAGGTTAGGGCAGGAGCAGCAGAGGCAAGGAGGGTAGAGTAGGAACAGGGGAGGTAGGGGAAGGGAATGGCAGGAACAGGGAAGGCAGAGGGAAAGGTACAGTACGAACAGGGAAAGGTACGGTAGGGAAGGGTAGGAACAGCGAAGGGTAGGGTAGGAACAGGGGACGCTAGGAGCAGGGGACGGTGGGGAAATGGAAGGATAGGAACACGTAATGTTAATTGTAGAGTAAGGCTTGAGCGGGGAGAGGGAGGGATCAGTAGTTTATGAACAGGGTAGGAGGGTAGGGACGGGAATAATTTAGGATACTGTAGGGTACAAGGTAATATAATACAATTCTTATTTAGACATATAAACTGAGAGATCAGGTGTAATGGCATTGTATATCTCAAAAGGGTACGTTAATCGATTCATTTCAGTATTAAATAAGGTACCTTCGTTTTTGAATAGGAAATTCGCACCACGTTGCTGTGTTTGTGGGGAACCCATTCTTCCTGACTCTGGGCAAGAAGAAACCATCCGCATCGTGGCCATGGACAAAAGTTTCCACGTAGGCTGCTATAGGTGTGAGGTAAGTTGTGGACTGTGTTGTAATTGCAATTCTTATTTCATAGATAAAATTTTTCAATGTACAAATGTAATTTTAAATAGTCTCAAAAATCTTAACAAGGAAAGATGTCAAGCAAGACTGCTATTAGAGTCTGATGGTCAGCTCCTTGATCTGGGTACATATAATATATGATTTACATATATATGGTGTCTCTGTTGGTAAATGAATCTCTTAGAGACTACTTTCATACATCACTTGTACCAGAATGCTTGGCCTGAATCTTTAACCTGTAGGATGTGTCCAGTTCCTGTCATGAGTATCGATATGTGCCTGGTTCCTGCTTATAATAACAGGCCACCCGTCCAGATAAATTTACCATTAATTCTTTAGCTACAATGTAGTACTGAATAACTCTGTTTATTTCAGGACTGTGGGCTGGTGTTGTCATCAGAGGCGGAGGGAAGAGGGTGTTACCCACTCGATGACCACATCCTATGTAAGAACTGCAATGCGCGCCGCATCCAAACATTGACCACCAAGATGACAACAGAACTCTAAGGTTCCTATTTCTGCCACCAGAACCATTTCTTTAATCTCCCTTTTGATTGAAACTAAATGTGCTCCATCTGCAATGCTACTGGAAGACATGGCTGATAATTTTGGGGTCATTTTACCATTATCCTGGACATTCTTCTCCATACGCCCATGCTACAGCATCCAATGGGCTGGAACTATTTGATCCACAGTCCAAAGGTGTCAGTGATGATTACCCGATAATGATTGTGATTAAGATGGGGCGAGTCTTCTCAAAGCGAGAACATTGATGCCTGTCGTGTAGGTTCCTGTCATTGCCATGCGGAGTACCGCCAGTTCACATACATTTGTATTAAGAGGAGTTGAGATAAACTGAGGGACATAGATTTTACCTTTCCTGCTTTATCAGGAATTCCTTCTTTCTTATAGGGGTTCCTGTATTAAATTACATTAATTTCCCTGTGACAAAAAAAAGGTTCAAAACTTTCCAGGTTTTTGTCAGCCATCAAGTGGCATCTCTGGATATAAAAGATTTCTACCTCTTTGATATGTGTTTCAACTGCTGCCAACTGCTGCAGCGGACAGTCGTGTTCTACAGTTTCCAGTCTTGTCTAACTCTTCCATGATTTGAACTGTATAATTAAGAGGAAACTATTGATTGGTTTTCAATATAATAGTGTATCTACTGCCGGTCAGTGTAAGAGAATTTGTGGGATATGAATGGTTTAATTTACATTGATGATACTCTATGATATACAATATGTGTAATGATATTACACTTTTGTATTTGATTATAATACATATATGCAAAATGAATTTGATGAGACATGTTCAAATAGATTATCAAATATTCCTGAAATATTCAACCAATTATTGAATGCTTTTGAAATAAAGCTTACAGAAAAAATATTCGATTGATTTACCTAATTAATGTATGTGGAGTGTAAAGGTATATAAAAAGTATACTGGAATAGCAAATGTGGAAGCTTAATGAATGCAATTTGGAATATATATAGTCATATCTTTGTCATACATTTTCATTTTAAGTCGTGTCTTAATTGTGTTTTTTTTCCTTTAACGGCTCGATTCATGTGATATCAGTTTTTGTCTAGAGAAGATGGTAGTATTGTATGATGTCAGTATTATAGTTTGATGTATTGTATGTACTGTACATTTGTATAGTGGTTTTATTTAGTATGCCATAATCACAATACCCATTTAATTGTCATACATTACCTGATGTACACATAGTATTAGAATTATCCGTTTCCACAGCCAGCTAGAGATAATACTACTAGAGAAAATGAATAATGAGCAATTTAAAGAGAGAAAATTATTATTCTGCCAAATTACCCCTCTTAACACCTACCCCTTGATATTTATACAAATTACCGTAATCTCCCTCATATAAGGCGCAGCTCGCGTATAAGGTGCCCCCCAACTCACAGCGGGGCTGTTTTGCATAGGTGTCCCCCTGAGGGCAGATTTTTGTCAGTTTAGTACTGTTCTATAGTAAAAATACCCCCCCTATAAGGCGCACCCCAAACTCAAGGCAATTTACCTCCCACATATAAGACCCAGCAGCATTTTGTTTGGCCTATAAGACCCTTATACGCGGGAGATTACGGTAAATGCATTTGATGCTTGTATCTCAGTAGTCTAATGCTCTAATATATACTAACTGTGTGGTACGATCTTGATGTACATATATATAATACGACGGTATTAGCAGTTGTATCATATCACCAGTTATCAATATATGACTCGATCGCCGGTAGTATGTGTATGAAGATTTAGTACAGCATAAAATGTACATGTATATCATTTTCACTGCTGAACATTGTGATATTGTTCTTAAGCAGAGGCGAAACATTGTTATATAATAGAATAAAAGATTGTATATGCGATCAAATGCATTTTTTTTTAGAATTGGAAATTGTTTATATCGCCACTAGGCGAGCCATTAGGGAATAGATTAACAGGTATGTAAATGGTATAGTATGTTGCCTGTCGTCATCGTGAGTCGACTATCGTGTACCGACATAGCGCGGTGAGTAACTCGCCAGTGCTGCATTAGCGCATCATGTTAACCCTTCAAATATGTATCAATCCAATAGGGTCAACAAATAGTTTACGGCAAGGACCTTTTGTTTTTTTCATCCTGGATACATGAACTGTTCTTAATGGAAATGCATATTTCTTTAGTATTATGTATATGAAGTGTTTTCGTATATCTTTTTGTTATAAATGATAGGATAAAGCGGCCTAGCTACCTTACCCAATAAGACATTCTCGCAAAGCCTTGTACATACCAAGAAAAATGTATATTAAAGGCAGAGTTCATACTTATGCTAAATGAGAAAGATATTCTGTTGGTAAAACAAAGATAACAGTCATCAATAGATCTGTAATAATTGATGCAGTGCCATGGATACCGTAAAACCTATTTATAAGCCGCACTCTGATATGAATAAACTACCGTAATCTCCCGCGTATAAGGCGCATCCCGTGTATAAGGCGCACCTAGAGTTTTGGAAAATTCTCAAAAAAATGAAAAATTCATAAATTTGGTTCTTCTGAATGAATTTTCAAAATTTAAAAACCTATGGGTAGCTTGGGCCACCTTGGGCCCTCCTTGGCCCCATTTTGTCCCATTATGACCATGGGGGCATGTAAGATATCAAAAGAAAGGTCTTGGTGTCCCCCTTGTGGATCCAATGAGAACTAAACCCCGCGTATAAGGCATGTCTTATACGGGGGGTTTAGTTCTCGGGAGATTACGGTATAAGTTTCAGCAATGATCTAAAATTTAGTATTACCGTAATCTCCCACATAGAAGACGCGTTGCGCGTATAGGACGCACCCCAAACTCAGCAGAAGCATTTTCGCGTATAAGACGCACATTTTAAGGGTGATTTTTGTCAATCCAGTACTGTTCTATAGTAAAATTACCCCTCGTATAAGACGCACCCCCAATTTCAGTACATCCTATAAGACGCACAAGGCATTTGTTTGGCGTAGAGGACGCGTCTTATACGCGGGAGTTTACGGTAAATCTACTACTAAAGTATATCAAGAATGTCCATCCTCTAAGCACCATCATGACTTCAGTTGAGACCCTATAAGCTACCGTAAACCTCTAAAATTCTTTACGGATAAGCCATGCGTTATACATAAGGTTTTATGGTAGTCACTGGTGGGTTCATACCCATTGGGCACAAAACATTGAATTAATGTTGAAATAACGTTGGTCATGGTTGATCAACGTTATTTCAATGTTCTGTGTCCACTGGGTATAGACCCCAACCACCCCATGTTATGATATGAGCAGCTGTCATTTTATATATGTATTGCCGACATATTGCAGTTCTAAACTTGTAATATTTTATAAAATATCAGTTAAATGTCCAACTTAGACTTGTGTGTGCATGTATTTTCTTTTAGTATGTTTTAATATCGACAGTAGTCACATGATAACAGCATTAAGTCTAGTAATATAATTCCTTATTTACAGATAAGGAGTAACTCTTGAGAGAATCATTTCTATTTTTGTGCAATGAAATACGTTAATGGACGTCAGAAGAAAGGCTTACATGATTAAAAAAGTTCAATACCGTAGTGTTCGTCCATGTCGGTGAGTACTTGGCTGGTAAATTGATGATTCTTCGGTGCACCATGCGAGTTACGACCCTCGAAGGGATTAACGAGTAACTTTATCGGCACTAAAATGACAAAAGGTATACACAAGTACCCCAAGCGTCAGGAATTGGTGGATATAGAAAAACTTATAAATGTACATAGCCAATGATTGCTTAATGTCACAGATCAGGTTATCATAGAAAATACTGCCTTTTTCATGTATATACAGATCTGTTAACTGGGATATTCTGTGTTCCTCTTCCTGTTATCGGTGGGAGAGGGGTGTACTCCATGGGACTAGCATAGCATGCTTATGTTGACAATATCATCGTAGGTTTCTGTGTAAAATCCCCATGAATGCTTATAAGGAGGGTCATACAAAGACTGGCTGCATGCCTATTTTTGCCACTGAAATAAAATACATGTATAATCTAAATGGTGTTTGTTGATATGTCCTTGAAAAACATTTTAGTCTAGAAAATAGGATAGTCAATCAGATAATTCCTGTATTACGAGGAAATAAACGTAATAGTAATGACAATACTATCATTATAAACTTAATTGATGCTATTATGGAAGTCTCATGCTATCCACTGCATGCCATCTAGCATGGGGCTACAAGTTTTACTCAGTCCCTAGAGAGGGCGCTGCAATCAAGATGCTGCCCCCTACAGGCGGACTAGATAACTATGACGCTACCTCACTCACGCTGTGTTCGGAATGTGTGACTTAAAAGTGGGATTGAAGGGGCTATAACTACATTTTTCGATCATTAACTTATATCGTACAAAATATGGGGATATTAGATGCCTTTGGTCAATTTCTGGTCGTTGTATTTAGGGGTGTCGATTTATAGTAAGCCCCCAAAGACACCTCACATTTTGACATGAAATATAGAAAATCAAGTTTTGGACGATGTCACATGGATATGATGATATCTAAAGTGGTACTATCCCATGGATATGTTAGATTGGGTCATTGACTGTAACCCACATGGTGAAACATCGCCCTTTGATCAATATTAAGGATGTGGGATCAATGTCTATGACCCTCACGAAATTCCATTTTCAAACTCTTAATTTCCAATTTATATGGATTTACTAAAACAATATCATCTAAGCTGGTTATCCATATATCAGAATTTGTTTTACCTATCACCACGTGAAAGAATTTCTGAGAAATTCAAAGCGATTCTGGAGAAATCACTGAAAATGTGGTTTTGGCTGAGGTAGAAGATTCGACCAATCAAGATTGCACCCTACACTGGTCCTACTCAGAGTCGCTGAAGCAGTTTGGCCGCGCAGAGCATTTAAACCGCAGAGCACCAATTTGCAAGTTTTCTGGGTCTGGATTTGTAGTTCCCCATTCTGCCACTTGGTTCTTTCCTATAGAGACTGGCGCTACAATCGCCTACGTGTATTGTAGGACCTACGCTGGGATCTGCCGCTGTATAACTACATAAGGTTATATTGCAGGCAGCTTTCCAGCCATTGTGGGGAATAATGCTATTACTTTTAAACTATATATACGGGTGAGTGAGGGCCACTGAATCCGTGTATAGGGTGTGCTCCCCGGGGCTATGCTTCTTCTAGGTCTATACAGTAGAAGTCTACCCAATAATGATCTACCATAATTCCTTGCATACAGCACGCACCCTGGGGACTTGCCTTTTCTTATAAGTGAACATTCTATGAATTCAAAATCGGATGGGTATGTGGAGGCACACCAGTCCCGTACACCTTGGATAGATGTTACGATGACTTCCTCCACCCCAGTGCCTAATTGCCTTAAATTCAACCAAGAGGGGCCTTTAAAAAAAAGGGGGGGGCGTCCCCTTAAAAAACAGGAGGTGCACAATTTACCCGAGGTGCTCCGATACCACAATTATGCCAGACATAAGGGAAAATAACAGTTATCCACATTATCTGGTCGCCTGCCTAATCGTCCAATCGGCGTTATGTCAGGATAGATAAGGTATCTGCCATGGTCAACACTGGTCAGTGAGTCAATGGGTGGAAAGGCTCAGTAGACAGCTGGGGGCACTGCTGTGAAGTCACCAAACCTGTAGCCGCTTCTTCAATGTTTTTGGACAATAGTGCAATATTACCAAGATGACCCCTCAAAGGTAAGCCAAACCAGTCTTTTTTTTCTGCCTTTCACAGTGCTAGAAGGATAATTTTTAAGTTCAGATTTGAGTATACCAGACAGTTGGGAAGACGGAAGATTAAAATTACAAAGTTCCTTTTTTTTTACTGAAAATCCTAAATGCACTCCAGATACATGTGTAGAGGTCGGTGAAAATGTTCTTGGAGAAACCGGGACTCGAACCCGGGGCCCTCCAACTTCGAAGCGGCTGCTCTTCCTCTGAGCTACTTCCCCTGGCCTGACATTTCCACCTTCCATCCACACCTGGATCGGTATGATACACACTAGGGGGGGCAGTGATTACCCGGAGACCCGCCCCTGGGGGTCTGCCACCGAGTACAGGGAAATACTGCCCCTACACTCCTCCCCATCAGCTTCAACCACCATCCACCAGCACCCGGCATTCCCCCTCAAACCAGTTACCTGGAAATTGAGGCTTTATCAAGCAGTGTTAGGGCACTCCTGACTTCCCAGTGGATGTACCGGTACAATTACCGGATTGGTCGAAGCGTCATCTGTATCATATCGGCCCAGTTCCTGAGTCCTCAATTGGTCGCAATCATGTTAAGACATGAGCAGGCACACATATCTTTGATCTCATGATTGCGTTAGGATGCTCGGTTTCTCCACCACTGTAGAGGTCGGTGAAAATGTTCTTGGAGAAACCGGGACTCGAACCCGGGGCCCTCCAACTTCGAAGCGGCTGCTCTTCCTCTGAGCTACTTCCCCTGGCCTGACATTTCCACCTTCCATCCACACCTGGATCGGTATGATACACACTAGGGGGGGCAGTGATTACCCGGAGACCCGCCCCTGGGGGTCTGCCACCAAGTACAGGGAAATACTGCCCCTACACTAATTGTTCATATCTGATCATTAATATTCAATTCACTTTGTAAAGTGGACAGAGTTGTTAATTTAAAAAGTCGAAAATTTTTTCTTTCTGGGTTTAATAACTGTAATACGATCATTATTTACAACCACCGGTCCTTTTCAGGACCCTACTGTTGTCAAAACGTTACTATAAATCTGTGATAATTATATATTTATCATTTGTGGTTGTTATAAGCTACTGGTGGAAATGAAATGAACGACACTCGATGCTATTATTGTATAATTTTTCAGAAATAGGATAGTCTTATACTATAGCCTATTTCACATCGAGCAAGTGTAATTAATACCCCTTTTTAGTATTGTAAACAATCACTTACTAGGTTATTAATATACTGCGGTTTAATTACCCCCAAGTTATTGTCTAAGGGGGGCAGTGTAGGGGTATGGTATTTACACTTTACGTTCATGTACCCGTGAGACTCAGACCTAGGTCCTTCGGGTGTAGTGGGGGAATCCGGATGGCAGGTGGCAGCACCTGCCTCTGGGTTCGTATCCATTACACCAGGGGGCCTACCACTCGTCTGCCACACGTCACGTGGCCGGTCTGAGTTTCGCGGGCTTTTCCCCTATATAAGGCTGGTCCTAGCCCATGTTCTTCAGTAGTGGTTTACCCACTGCTCAACCAGGTTGTTACCCGAAAGGGTAACCGAATGCCCTAGTAGCATGTAGTCCTCTGAGGCTGTGATCGTATGTAACATAAGCTATGAAATAAAAGCTTGGTTGCCTACCCGTAAACTTTTCTCTCTCTTCGTTATGATTTAATCTAACTTAACGAGACGAACCATTACACATGTATAAAACTTGCCCTTATCCCCATCTAAGCACAATATCTAATATGATTTATGTAGGCCAAACCTTTCTGACTAATATGAGACATTTTGCAGAATTCCTTGATGTCTATGACACACATTAATGGCCTTGCACGCAAAGACACTACCTTGAGCAAATACGATGCTGTTCCATTTCAATAATCTCCCTCTTTATGTAAATGGATGTTTTTCCATGCTTAATCTTTATCAATTCTCCTGATTCTTATGCTAAAAAGAGTGCTCATTGAGAATATGCATGTTTCTACTTCATAAAATTTAATGGCGACACTGTATATGGCTGAAATTCAAAATGGCCGACAATAGATTCAGATGTCACTTTGAATTACATCAATATGCAGTTTAGAAAGCATCTGGTGGGTCCTACCCCCTATAAATCAGCTTAGTAGAATACACTGCTGTTTTTGTTTTGTTGCTAAGTGGTGTGGTGGCCTAGCAATAGCAGTTTTGCTAAGCAAAAATGTCATTCATACCTGTAGGTATAATGTGCCTGCTCAAGGATGTTAAAACAGTGTTGTGTCATATCATTTTTGTTGGAGCGTTGTCCATGTATATTGTGTTATATGTTAATTGTTTTATATTGGTGTTTTGTGGTCGGCCTTTTGTTGATGTCGCCAACGGATTACCTCTGCAGCTGATGTGGAAATTTGTGAAGCATACATCGCATATTGACGTTGCTTTGTTGTAATATATCATTGTAATATATCAACCCACATAGCATATATATATATATATATATATATATATATATATATATATATATATATAGGGCCTAAATGCATCATACCATTGCAATAGGTCATCATGATGTTTTGTATGAATGTGAGTCCCTCCGCGGGTCTACAATAATGCAACCTGGAAGGCTAGTACTCCTCAGGACTCTACCCAGCAAATTGTCGTTATCTGTCGCCATGATTGGTCATCAATGGTGACTCCTTTCTGAGTGATAACTCACTGCGTCATCTTTCGCCACTGTGTGTCAGTCTCACATGGCATGACAAATTATCACAACAGTCACCAACATGATCTCACTCACTGCGTGAGTATGTGCCACCCCTTGTCATCCCTCACAAAGCATGGTGACTTATCACCACCATCGCCAACATGGATCTAACTCACTGCGTGAGTATGTACCACTGCCTGTCAACTCTCACTCAGAATGGTGGCTTATCACAAGCATCGCCAACATGGATCTGACTCACTGTGTGATTATGTACCACTCCCGTGCCACTGGCATCAACTCTCACACAAAATGGCGACTTATCACTACCATTGCCAACATTGGTCTCACTCAATGCGTGAACTTGTGTCACTCCATGTCAATGATCTCTAAGGATTGCATCATCTGTCACTCACTCTCACTCAGAATGGCAACTTATCACCACCATTGCCAGCCTTTGTCTCACTCAATGCGTGAATTTGTGTCACTCCAAGTCAATGCTCTCTGAGGATTGCATCATCTGTCACTCACTCTCACTCACAGTGGCAACTTATCACCACCATTGCCAAAGTTGTTGAGACAGCACCACTGTTCAACATGTAGCCTATCTAGGAAGTGTGGGCATGAAGTATAAGTCCCATACGTATCAAATGTGCTTTGTTTCACACTGATTTCCATGTAATACTTCAGAGTTGAATCAAACAAGATTATATAGAGAGAATATCAATTGAATTTAGATAGAGGTATCTCTAAAATGAAAGCAACTATCCATAAACACCTTTTCTCTGGTTACAGGAAAAATACATAAGGAAATATCAACATGAACACCTTGTCTGTGGTTAGAGGGAAGATACATATGGCAATACCTTCTCTGGCAAAACATACTTTGATCTGGCAGATGTGAGGCTGCATGATTACCAATGTCGATGATCATGAGCTTTTCATCTAACAAGGTGAGTGATCAACCGCCTTGCCATCCCTGGTGAGTGTGAGTCATCACGATCCTCGCCAACCATGGTGAACATGCTCTATGGCATGGTGTGCATTTCATCTAGCGAGGTGAGTGATCACTCGTGTCGCCATCCCTGGTGAGTGTGGGTGATCAAGATCCTCACCATCTGTGGTGAACCTGTGCTATCACGAGGTACGCGTTTTATCCAGCGAGGTGACTGATCACAATCCTTGCCATCCGTGGTGAATGTGCATTATGACGTGGTGTGCGTCTCATCTAGCGAAGTGAGTGATCACTCATGTCGCCATCCCTGGTGAGGATGAGTGATCACTCATGTCGCCATCCCTGGTGAGGATGAGTGATCACGATCCTCGCCATCCCTGGTGAACATGTGCTATGACGAGGTGCGTGTTTCGTCTAGCAAGGTGAGTGATCACCCGCGTCGCCATCCCTGGTGAGTCTGAGTGATCACCATCCTCGCCATCTGAGGTGAGGCCATGTGATCACCACCATTGCTATTCCTGGTGATCTTGTGCTATAGCGACGTCGTGTTCCATCTAGCGACATGTGTGAGCCACTTCACACAGGTTGACGAGGAGTCACGACAATTTGCTGGGTATTCACGCCTCATGACGACGAAGGGGTATTTTTAATTTCGTTTGCATTTAATAGCTGCCACTGAAGTGTTAAATAGCATTTTCTACAGAAGTTCAAATAATATGGTTAAACCATGAGGGCAAATGGCAGTACACAGATCATAACAAAATCACTATACCTTGGTCTTCAATCCAAATATGACATAAGAAATGTCTTTTATATGAACATGTACCTGACTTTCAATGTGGAACGATCAGGCTTCGTTGAATATTTAGCGATATCTATACTGGACAGGACCTGAAGGTTTATTCAACTCAATTCTCAAGAAAGTGGAGCACCGGCTCCACGAAGTGAAAAAAGTCTGAAGTGCTTAGTAGAAATGGGTTCAAGTTCTACATGTTTAATATTATCATGTCACAGATTATAACGGGAGAGTCGGCTGAATGATTGATTTTTGCCATTTTATGATATGTATTTTTGGCTTCAGGCCGTTTCATAATTTGACCATTCATCTGGGGGCTCCAAGAAAAGGGCAAATGTGCAAATACATTTGTATGTCAGTTCACTTTTATTTTTTAGAAATGAACCCCAAATTTTGCCATATGCACCTAATTCCAAGCCATTTATTTTCAAGCTATGTAGTTAAAGACCACTGCAATTTTATTTTTACATAAGTGGAATGTCCTAAACAATTTTTTCATGTGGTTTGGACTTGAAAAGAACCTCTGTTCATGCACGTGAAGGATATTTGAATGCTCTATTTAAATCGGGTATACATTTGTACGAAATCACAAGCCCCGCTCTTAGGGATGTTTAAGGAGAAAAAAAGATCTGGCTGTCTCAATCTTGGTACATTTCCACTTTGATATTTCTCATGTATACAATTTCTTTATTTGAAAGGTCATCACCAAATCGCGCGAGGCAATTGAAAATACCTTAGAGGAATCACACCTGAGTTATTGGCCCAATGAGAACACTTGCTATTTCTCCTCTGAAAATACGCTAAGGGGTTAGCCAGCATTTAAAGATCTGTCGGAAATTTAAAAAAAAAGTATCCAATTGCCCTCTCATTGAACAGGGAAAGCTAAAGCAGAGTGGATGTCACACTTGGATTCATTCGGAACGCTGTGTCAATCTTGTTACATTTAGATTTTCATATTTTTCATGTAAAATTGCCTTAATCTGATTCAAAATTGACAGCTTTTCACCAAATCGCACATGGCAATTTAAGATACCTGAGGTATTGGCCCCATCAGAGCACTTGCAATTTGTTGTCTGAAAATATGCCAAAATTTAAAGATCTGTCGGAAAAGGGGAATGCCCCAATTTTCGCCAAATCGACAGAGATATTCAATTACCCTCTCTTTGACCAGGAAAGCATTAAAAGCACCATTGATGTCACCATTGGATTCAGTCTGAAAGCTGTGTCAATCATATTACATTTAGATTTTCGTATTTTTCAGGGAAAATTTGCAATTGAGAATTGGCAGGTCATCACCAAATCGCACAAGACAATTGAAAATACCCTACCGTAATCTTCCATACAGCAGGTGTGTCTTAAACATGGGGTTTTTGTTCGCATTGAAATCCAATTCAAAATAGGGAGATCAAGACAAAATCATATACATTGTACTCGCAAAAGTTGTGGACACACTACCACTGGCGAGGAGCAAATGGTCAACAAACAATCAGACATATATAGTTTCTGCAAAGACCTCCCTGTATCATTGCAGACAACACTTGTTTGAAAGGCAAAATCTGCACTCTATGCCCAAAATATTTAGCTCTGTTGATAGGGCTAGCTGCAGCAAATTACTTTCATTCCAAACAGAAAGATTTCTTGATCTAAGATTACTATGGAGAAAACAAAACAAAAAGGTCATTTCTGGAATCAACTCTGTGTGCATTAGAGTGCAGTATAAAGCAGACCTGTCATGTTCAACCACCTGGCAGTTTCACCACTCAGATAAACTTGACTCTCTTAATGAGAAATACTCCCAAATGTTGTAAATTCTTCACTTCACAAAGAAGAGTGTCTTCTTCGAAAATGGTGTTGAGCATTGTCTTTTTTCGGGGATAAATGTACATACGTTAGGGTGTTATCTGATTACCTTGTCTCCAGTACCACCAATGTAGTGGGCAGTGATATCACCAGAATCAGAATCTAGTGCCTGTAGCTAATTGACCAATACGCGCTCATCTGTACTAGTCACAGAGCACTCGTGAGAGGTTAAGTGTTAATCACATCTTTATTACCATAACCACAAATACCAACCAGATGATTCTGAACATAATATGACTACCAAATAGTCTGTAATGTCCATGGGGAATGCACAGTTACTATACTCTCATCCCAATACATGCCAAGTCCAAACACAGAGTCCACACTAGTCTCCATAATCATATAGAGTGTCCAATGCCGTTGAGTCACAGAGTGGCAATCTCACAATCACTATCTCCATATAGTTCCTAGTGAGCATATGTGAGAATAATCCAAGTTCCTCTCCTGTCATGGTGTCAGTGCTGCCTCCAGTCCCACAGAGCAAATGACTACATCCTTCCTCTGAGCAGCAGTCTGCCCTAAGCTTATAAAGCAGAAGGTCAAACCACCAAGTCATGAACCCACAGGTCAAAGTTAGTAGTTCATACTTGGGTCATACCTGTGTCATTCAGGGTTCATACATAAGCAGGATGAGCTCACCAGGAGCAGAAGGTCAAAGCTCCCACTCATGAACTCATAGGTCAAAGTTAGTAGTTCGTACTTGTGTCATCCCTTGGTCATCTAGGGTTCATACACGATCAGTATGATCTCTCTGCTCATCACTCACTCCCGCTGCTGGGGAGCAGTTCATCGGGTGCAGTTGGTGCACTTGTCATCAGCATAAATTATGTTCTCATGTACTGTGTACTCTCTGTGCATTCCCATATCAGTGTTTCTTAGTATATAACACAATTATATACATGTATGTAATTAAGCATTAGTGTGAATTGCTCTACCTTAATAAGCTCAATCCAAGTTGTGTGTGAGTGAGTATTCCTGCTTCTCACACGTCAACAATGGTCAACAAACAATCAGACATAGTTTCTGCGAATTATGAGATGTATTTTGACAGGCCTGTACGGATTTACGAGACCTCCCTGTTGTAAGACACCATTTTTTTCTGAATTTAAAGCATATACCTGGACCAATAATAGAGAAATATATTGCAGATTGGATAGGTTTTATGTAAATAATGACTTTTTGCCTTTCAGCAAAAGAGTAAGCACTTATCACTGCTCCTTTTCTGACCATGACCTAGTTA
Source organism: Acholoe squamosa (assembly GCA_949317995.1). Taxonomy (NCBI): domain Eukaryota; kingdom Metazoa; phylum Annelida; class Polychaeta; order Phyllodocida; family Polynoidae; genus Acholoe; species Acholoe squamosa. Next base: position 46,836,267 of record OX439050.1, read on the forward strand.
CTTTCCAAGTCCAGGACCATGAGCGCAAACTTATGGGACCTGGCTTTTTGAAGTGTAATATTTCAATCTTACAAGATGAAGATGTAATTAAGAATATAAAAGAATTGTGGAGAGTGCTCTCATCATGTGAGATCAAGGATCTCAGATGGTGGGAGCACTGCAAAATATGCTTTAAAAATGTAACTATCAAACAATCTAAAAGGATAGCTGCAAAGAAGAAAGCAGATATACGAGAAATAGAAAATGAATTGACTATATTGAGAGATTTGGAATTATCAGCTCCAGGTGTTTTTGCAGAGGAAATTGTCAGTTTAGATAAAGAACTAAAAAATCTTCTCCAAGCTAAAGTTGAGGGGGCCCGATTGCGGGCCAAGTTAGATAAAATAGACCATGAAGAAAAACCTTCTTCTTACTTTCTAAGGAGAGAAATTTCTAAGGGGAAGGATAAATTGATAGATAAGCTTTTAGTTGATAATGTTGAAATTTTGGAGAAAAAGGACATGTGGATCAACACGGTAAAAGGTACGCCCGCGAGGGGGTGTGTGGGCATACCTTTTGCCATGTCCACATCTCTTCAAAATTAAAGGCATTTAGAATAATGCACATTATAGACCTCCTTTATAAGGATATCCAGAACCTCTGGACATATTTTGCTATATACTTTTTTGGATTTCACTTGAGGAAGTGGAGGCCTGACTACGGGAGTAATTCCCTTCCTCATTGCGACACCATTCCCCCCTTTTACAGGGAAGCGTTATCAAATTTCCAGGGTTTTGTTAAAAAGTATCCTGATATTGACCTCTCTCTAATGAATAGTAAGAAGATTTACACCTTACTCTTAGATGAAGTAACAGAAAGGCCAGCAGTTTCTTTGAGAAACCTGAATCTTTTGGTTGATTTTGCTGCAGCTTGGAAGAATACACACCATCCATTTCTGTGTCCCACTCTAAGGGACCTGAATTGGAGGGTGGTGCACGATATACTTCCCCTTAATGAAAAGCCATATAAACATAGCCCATTTACTACACCCTCTAACAAATGTCCCCTTTGTGACAGGGGGTTTGAAGACCTTACACACCTATTTTTACTGTGTCCATTCATAGCCCCAGTTTTAGAAATAAAAGAGAGCTTGATTGAAGACATAGTTGGTTTTAGTGTTCTTTTGGACCGAGCCACTATGTTCTTTAATATCCTCCCAAGAAACTGGGAAAAATTCAAACCTATCATCCTCTTGCTTTTGGCCATATATAAACATCAGGTATGGTTTGTAAGATGTAAAAGGTATAAGGAAAGGAAAAATATTACATCCCTACGACTAATGGAACTGATTTTGGCTGAGCTGAAATTCAGATATAATGTAGACCTGAAAAGATTAAAAGCAACCAAATTCAGCAAGCTCTGGGCTTGCAATAATGCAATTGTTAAGAATACAGGCCAAGGATGGTCTTTTGTTTTGTAAATACAAGGGGAGAATGTGATTCCCTCTTGTACATATTGTATATATAATAAAACTGTAAAAACACTGTATATATTCTTTTTCAGCCTCAAAGGGCAGGTACCCCATTGCGGGGACCTGAACCCAGGATGATGAAACAATGGGGGGAGGGTGATAAGTAGAATGGTGGAGTGCACCATTGCGGGGCCCCAAACCTAAAAATGATGATGTTAGATTTTAAGTTCCATCCCAAAAATGATGATGTACATAATAAAATTATCCTAGGGAAAAGTTGGTTGGAAGGGAAAAGAGGGACTGAGTGTCCCCAAAAGAAAAAAAAGAACAGGTAAAACTGACTCCAAACTGCAAACCGCTATGACGAGTTGCAGTGGTCTCTCCTGAGCGTGAAGCTGGTGCCGGGAGTCTACTCTTGTAGACACACTGCCACCATTGAGGAACGTTCCTCCTGGGCCTTTGGCTTGGTGGGAGGGGGAGTTCACATGCTGATTGGTTTACAGCTCACAATTCTTTATTGAAACAAATAAAAATACCATGCTATTTGAATCAGCACCTGGCCATCCACAAAAATATGGACCCCCTCCCCGAGGCCTCGTTAGTTCTCGTTTCTGCCACCAGGGGGCATCACAGGGCAATAAATCTTATACAGCAAAAAAAATTCTCCAGGCCACATTTTAATCCAAAACACTATAGACCTCTTTTTAACCTCTTCATTCCATTGCAAGCATTCCATATTTGAAAGGTAAAATGTACACTTTACGCCAAAAATGGCTATTTTTTGTTGATATAGCTAGCTGTAGCATCATTATTTTCATTTCAGACCGAAAGAATAAGATCAATATGGAGAAAACAATGCTAAAATGTCATTTCTGGATTAAAATCTCTGTGCAAAACAGTGGAAAGTGTATGGTTGTTAGCACTGCTAGCATCATTATGCTGATTCTCAATTTTGTGCTGGGCGTAGCACCAACAGTGCTGCCAAAATCTCAAATTTTGAATTGAAAATTGTCATTTCACAACCATTTTAAATTTATCAGGCCACTATCTTGACTTCTGCATAGGCACTTGTCCAGATTTAACTCACCTGGTCAATGTGAAGCAGACCTGCCTTGTTCAACCACTAGATGGCAGTGTCATGACAAAGATGAACCAGACTCAACTCTATCAATGAGAAATCCTCGCAAAAGCTGTCAATTCTTCACTTTCGGAAAAGAATCCTTTTCTGAATTTGTTAACAAAACACTGAGGCACAGTTACTGCAAATGATGAGATGCATTTTGGCACATGGAAATGACAGGTATGTATGGATTTAGGAGACTTCCCTCTGGCGAGACACCATTTCTGTGGTTTTTCTCACAGAACAAGACCTCTGAGTCTCCAGTCGGTAGCGCGTCCGCTCATGGGCCGTAAGGTCGTGGGTTTGGTTCCCGGCCCGGCCGGGGCACAGTGGTGGTTCCAAGCGTCGCCATAAGGTGTCGTTTGAGTTCCTCCCTGCTCTGGCTAGGCTGTGCTGGAAAGTCTCTCGGCAGTCATGGCAGACAAATGACTTAAAACAGGCCTGTCCATCTCTCACTATGCCTATGTAGTGACGGATGTTAAAGAACCATTGCCTCCATAAATGTGTAGGGGCATGCTTTCTATCTTCCCATAGATTCGGTCACCATCACCCCCCCTCCCCACTAGACTAGGGTCCGGGCAAAAACGCCACAAGGGTAATCTCACTTTGGTGTGGATACAACCCGCTCACCTCTCACCCTTGAGTGTCGGCCGTAAGGAAGGCAATTGTTAAGAATACAGACCAAGGTTGGTCTTTTGTTCTGTAAATACAAGGGGAGAATGTGATTCCCTCTTGTATAAAGTGTATATATGTAATAAAATTGTAAATACACTGTATATATTCTTTTTCAGCCTCAAAGGGCAGGTACCCCATTGCAGGGACCTGAACCCAGGATGATGAAACGATGGGGGGAGGGGGATTAGTAGAGTGGCGGAGTGTCCCATTGGGGGGCCCTGAACCCAAAAATAATCATGTTAGATTTTAAGTTCCACCCCCAAAAATGATGATGTACATAAAAAAATTATCCTGGGAAAAAGCAGGTTGGAAGGGAAAAGAGGGACTGAGTGTCCCCCCCCCCCCAAAAAAAAAAGGCAACACTTATTTGAAAGGCAAAATCTGCACTCTATAAATATTTATCTTTGTTGATATAGCTAGCTGCAGCAAATTACTTTCATTCCAAACAGAAAGATTAAAGAATTTACTTGATCTAAGAATAAGATGGAGAAAATAGAACAAAAAGGTCATTTCTGGATTCAACTCTGTGTGCATAAGAGTGCAGTGTGGAGCAGACCTGCCATATTCAACCACTAGATGGCACTTTTATCAGTCAGATGAACTTGACTCAACTCTCTCAATGAGAAGTACTTGCAAAAGTTGTAAATTCTTTACTTCACAAAAACAGGGCTTCACGATCATGCCAAAATGACAATTTCTTCATAAGTGCGGGCAGGCCAAAGTGAGTCTCATTATGCTATGATTGAGGAAATTGTTAGTTTTCACATATCTAAGTAAATCTTTGTATTCAGTTATTATGACCATTAAGGCCCTTTGGTTTCCAGGTTATTTTAATCATATCACACTGGGGGTGATGGAGATCGGGTTTCTACAAGGCCCTGTATAAAGTCTCTATACTAATCAATAGTAATTGCCGTTTTTCAAGTGAAACAACTCTTTTCACTTCAGAGTTACCTTGGGCTCTACACATGCTATCTCCCTCCTCCTACTCTCCATCTCTCCCTGCCTCATCTCAACCACACCCGTGCCACTGGTACCGCCCTCTACAGGCCTTCAGCAGAACATAACTCCAGTAGCGCCCCCTCCAGATCATAACTCACACTACGCTATGGACTCCTCTGCTGCCGAGTTACAGGACTGGCCTGATACAGGGAGGCTCTTCCCAAACCCATTTACAGACAAAATGGCATGCAACCGGCCAGACAATGCATACAACAGGAACTGGGTGTGTGATCCAGACAAACAACTCAACTCAACTGATGGTAAGCAGATATTTGAATTATATCCATTTAAAAATCAACAAAGGCAATTCAGCAACAGGGCAGAAAACATGCACCATATTGTGGCATTTAGAAATGCACGGAGAGTGAGACATGACGATATACCTGGTATATTGAAGAAAGTTTTATCAATTTTAATAGTACCGATATACTTGCTAATATAATTACTAGGCTCTATTAATGGTGGTAATTGTTACAAAAGTTCTTAGCCTTTTCAAACAGCAATTTATCCCTATATACGAATAACATATCTCTATATATGCCCTATTTGTATAATATTACATGTACACATTTTGTGTAGAAATCATTTTGATGGATTTTCAAATGCTAACTACAGATTGTATATTTCAGTTATAAAACTGAGTGACAAGATTGAAAGGATGCTGAGTAGCTTTAAATGTGTGTGTCCTTCGTGTTCTTCTGTCCACCCCAAAGGAAGATTCAGTATCGGCATTGCCTTAGCCGACAATATTACAGGCAGGTAAGAACTCGTTGTGGATCTATATGGAAGTTGTTGGTTGTAGATTATTCTTCTTCAAGAAGAGACCCCACTATTTTTGCCCCACAAGTAATTTTTAATTTATGGTCCATTTTGGATTTAGCCTACAATTGTTTTGCTATAGCACACGGTCTCTTTCAGGTCCCCATACTGTTCCATACTGCTCAATAATAGACATACCAGTCATTGTATAGCAAATACAGTGTTGATAACGTGATTTGTGTTCTTATATTCCTCTGTTAATATTACAGTGGTTCTAATTTGGATAGAACGAAAATGTTGAGCTTCAATCTTAGAACAAAAAATTGGGTGAACATGAAGCGGTGCAATGATATGGTAGTCATTGGCCTATCAACAACAGGCAGAACGGTAAGCAACCTGCTTATAGTGTTAGCACAAACTATCATATTTGGATATCACTTAAATAGATGTAGGGAAAATAGCGTAAACCTGTTGATTTTGTGTATTGATGAATCACTCTTTGGAGAAAGTAAATCAAGTTGTCCAAATCTGAAAAATGGAACTGTATATATTTTTCCCTTTGTAAAAAGGAAACTAAGCCTGCACCCTTTGCTTAATTTAAGGTCTACCTAAGTACGGACCCAAAGGTAGCGCTGATAATGGATAGCACCTGTATATCAGATATTCTGGACAAAACAAAGGGTTTTTACCAGTCAGGAGACTGGTACAAGGCTTTGGATAATACTCTAGATTATGTCAGGTAAGTCAAATAAAAATAGATTATGATTTTGCATAGAGATCTCTATTCAATATCAAGATTTGTGGGAATAAGGCATTCAGATATTGTATATTTTCCTTCACCGTTCAATGGTAATAATATTTGGAGTTTTGATACAAAAGCGCTATTTCAACAATAATGGTCATAATTATGAAGAGAAAACACACAAGATGGGCCAGAAAAGTGGAGATAAATTAAGACATTTTTCACATGTCCGCCAGTAACCCTAGCACTTGAAAACAGGGCACTGATTGATTCCTCAAGTGGCATCATTTCATATATATATATATATATATATATATATATATATATATATATATATATATATATATATATACATCTACATAGGTGTAGATGTATGATTATAGATACCACAGACGGTATCAAGGATTCGCCTGGGAGCCTCCCCCCACCATCGCGCACCTAAAAACATATAGGGTTTCTTACTTTAAATACTTGTGTCATAACACCTGAGATATCAAATACCTCTCTCCTTCAAACAGGAATGCCTTGGATGGAGGTGCCTGTGGCTCCAAATCAGGCCTTTCAGTGGGACAGATAGTGGGCATCGTGATCGGCGTATTGGCAGGAGTGTCTATGATAGTCGGTACAATCGTCATCTGTGTGGGATTCTTCCAGGACTGGGAGTCTGTGGCAGGCACCTGTCTGGGTATGTGTGTTGGCTGTATACTGGCCCAGCTCCAGGCCTGTATTAATGCCATCATATTCTCCATCTTCCAGTCCATACTGGAGGAGTGTGGCTGTGAGGACTGCTGTGACTGTGACCCCCTCAGCTGTGTTCCTGAGGATAGTCCTGATGCTGGGGGTGGTATGGAGTATTAACATCTTTTATTCAATTAAAAGCCAATGAGACACACTTACAATGACTATGTACTTCACATCCATGCTAAACCCTATGGAAATAAATGAACAAACTATAGGAACTGAATGTTATAAATGGACTTTCAATAGCATTACAATGATAGGATGTTAACTATCTACGTGCAATAAAATGGAAAAGGGAATTAACTTGTACAACATTGACTTATGAAAGGGTGATTAAACTCTCACTTGAGGTTGTAACTGATGCGGGACATGGGGGTAAATGGAGAAATCATTTAAGTTATTCAGTCTTTAATCTTCAAACCTAGAACTTTGGCTTAAGAGTTAACAGATGGAAAAAAATGGAGAGCCATTTGATACAATGTTATATGCTTCCTAAAGGAGGAGACTGAGTTGTGCACAGAAAAAAAATCCATGTTAGTCGGTCTAAATTAACTTAGTCAAAACGGCCAAATAATCTTAGTTAGTACATGTATTTGACTAATGTGTGACTAACAATGTCTAGTCACATTGACTACCCAAATCAGTTTATCTCTCCAAGCACAATCTTGAACAAGGTATCTGTGGGAGTTTCAGGCAAGCTAACTTATCTTAGCCACTGTCACTTAGTCACATTGGCTAAGATCCCTTAGTGACTTTGACTAAGGTATATTGCATAGTGTTGCCTTTACACACCAGGTGGCAGCGTGGTTTGAAACAGGATTTTTCTGGTGGCTGTGTACCATAAATTGTTTGAAGGATGTCAAAATGATGGTGATTTTCAGGCACTGTATACATTTGAGGCTTTCACAATTCAATATAACATCAAGCTTGACAAAATATATCAAATAGGTTGATGATTTGTTAAATAAGCTGGGTAGACAGATAGTAGTACCTTTTCTGTGGGAATCTAGATAAGTAAAATATCCACAGATGCATTTGCTTTTTTGTGGGAAACCCAGAGTAACTCAAGGGTTCTAATGGAAATGATGTAAGGCATTTCACATGCTTCCGAAATGATGAGACAATGATTTGTGGGATGTGAATCCTATATAGAGCTTACACTACCAATTTAACCAAAAATATTAGATTGGATACTTAGTCAAAACCACCAAGGAATCTTAGTCAAAATCAGGCAAGCCAAGGCAAGTTGGACTAATGGTTATTCGTATTGGACTAAGAAAAACTTGGACACTAAGGCACATGCTTTTGACTAGGAATTGTTATAGAAAGTTAGCCTGACATCTGACTAAGATTTTGAATGTTATTTTTTTTTCTGTGTGGGTATACAAATCCTGTACCCAGTTTACCATTGTGATGGCTGTAATCAATGCTTATCTCACCAGTACTACCTTAGGCAATGGACGCACCCACTGGAAAATATTTGAGTGAGGAATGATGTCCTGTCCCCTCCCTCCCCTTCCTCTCTCTTTCTCGCTCTCTCTCTCTCTCTCTCTCTCTCTCTCTCTCTTTTTTTAAACAATTCAAACTTTTATTAGCCGTAAAAGATTGAATCCATTATATCTGATGTACATAAACTAGGAAATTTCCTTATGCGAGCAAAGTCAAGAGTGTGACTATATATATTCTCATACATCTGCATATAGAAACAGAGGTTTGTATTAACTTATCATATAAGGAAACCAGAAAACTTAATTGCTAACAAGTTAATGACTTGACCGTCATCCATAGGATGTTGTCTAGGCCAAGCCATAAAAATATACATATACCATTAATATGATTTTGATAATAAATTGTACATACTTAAGAACAGCAGCATTATTTTTTACTTTAAGTCATGGAATAACATCCCCCCCTCCCTCTAACAGTACAATCATACATATGAACAGATTTGTATCTCACCTTATTGATCACGGTACGTAGATAAGTATTTCAATTCAGGGTCTAACGTAACCCCTAGGTACCTGTATGAAGATACATTCATTAAAGTTTTATTATTAATAACAATGTTTGGTTTTCTTAGATTTTTCAGTTTTACTGATGAGGCAAAGGTCATAATTTTTGTTTTATTTTCATTCATTGTCAATTTGTTACTTGAAGGCCAAAAATAGAATTTATTCAAAGCAGTTTCTAGTTGCATTTGTAGATGGTCTATGTCTTTGCCAGAAACATATAAAACTGAATCCTCTGCATATAACATGGTTTTATGATTATCATTCACTGAGATACAGGCGTTAATATATAATAGAAAAAACAAAGGACCAAGCCATAAAAATATACATATACCATTAATATGATTTTGATAATAAATTGTACATACTTAAGAACAGCAGCATTATTTTTTACTTTAAGTCATGGAATAACATCCCCCCCTCCCTCTAACAGTACAATCATACATATGAACATAGATGAAAAATATACAGAGGTTTTTTGTCAATTACATAGGCTATACATTTTTGTTACATTTCTTTTTTACAGTGAATTTTGAATTTTTCCCGGTCTCTGATATTTCTAATTTCAGTAGATAATCTTTTCCAGGTTTGAGCGCATTTGACTTCTGGTGAAGTTTCATATGATTTACAATTTATTTTCTGGTATCTTAATATAGGCGCAGCAGTCAGACGAGTTTCTCTTTCCTTCAATTCGATAAAATCATTATGACATGATCTTTTGTGAGCTAAGACTTTAACATGATAATTTCTTCTATGAGACAATAAGGGTATTTTAGCTTTATCATGCACATAATCAGTAGGAGTTAATATGTGGTAATCAAAACATGTTTTTAAATCTAGTAAATAATCAGCCTTCGCTGTATTGTATAAAATATCACAGTAGTCAATTATGGGTAGGATATGCATCTTATACATTCTCAATCTAGCTTCGTGGGTCATGTATTTACGTGTCTTATATAGAATCAAAGATTTGTATCTCACCTTATTGATCACGGTACGTAGATAAGTATTTCAATTCAGGGTCTAACGTAACCCCTAGGTACCTGTATGAAGATACATTCATTAAAGTTTTATTATTAATAACAATGTTTGGTTTTCTTAGATTTTTCAGTTTTACTGATGAGGCAAAGGTCATAATTTTTGTTTTATTTTCATTCATTGTCAATTTGTTACTTGAAGGCCAAAAATAGAATTTATTCAAAGCAGTTTCTAGTTGCATTTGTAGATGGTCTATGTCTTTGCCAGAAACATATAAAACTGAATCCTCTGCATATAACATGGTTTTATGATTATCATTCACTGAGATACAGGCGTTAATATATAATAGAAAAAACAAAGGACCAAGCCATAAAAATATACATATACCATTAATATGATTTTGATAATAAATTGTACATACTTAAGAACAGCAGCATTATTTTTTACTTTAAGTCATGGAATAACATCCCCCCCTCCCTCTAACAGTACAATCATACATATGAACATAGATGAAAAATATACAGAGGTTTTTTGTCAATTACATAGGCTATACATTTTTGTTACATTTCTTTTTTACAATGAATTTTGAATTTTTCCCGGTCTCTGATATTTCTAATTTCAGTAGATAATCTTTTCCAGGTTTGAGCGCATTTGACTTCTGGTGAAGTTTCATATGATTTACAATTTATTTTCTGGTATCTTAATATAGGCGCAGCAGTCAGACGAGTTTCTCTTTCCTTCAATTCGATAAAATCATTATGACATGATCTTTTGTGAGCTAAGACTTTAACATGATAATTTCTTCTATGAGACAATAAGGGTATTTTAGCTTTATCATGCACATAATCAGTAGGAGTTAATATGTGGTAATCAAAACATGTTTTTAAACATTTACTTTGTATACGTTGTAATTCTAGTAAATAATCAGCCTTCGCTGTATTGTATAAAATATCACAGTAGTCAATTATGGGTAGGATATGCATCTTATACATTCTCAATCTAGCTTCGTGGGTCATGTATTTACGTGTCTTATATAGAATCAAAGATTTGTATCTCACCTTATTGATCACGGTACGTAGATAAGTATTTCAATTCAGGGTCTAACGTAACCCCTAGGTACCTGTATGAAGATACATTCATTAAAGTTTTATTATTAATAACAATGTTTGGTTTTCTTAGATTTTTCAGTTTTACTGATGAGGCAAAGGTCATAATTTTTGTTTTATTTTCATTCATTGTCAATTTGTTACTTGAAGGCCAAAAATAGAATTTATTCAAAGCAGTTTCTAGTTGCATTTGTAGATGGTCTATGTCTTTGCCAGAAACATATAAAACTGAATCCTCTGCATATAACATGGTTTTATGATTATCATTCACTGAGATACAGGCGTTAATATATAATAGAAAAAACAAAGGACCTAATTTTGACCCTTGTGGTACACCACCTGTTAAATTTTTACACACTGATCTTACATGATTGGCAATTGATAATTGTTGTCTTCTGTATAGGTAATTTTCTATCAGTGTCAAAGTTCTATTTCTTACGCCATTCTGTTCTAGTTTGGTTAGAAGGATATTATGATTTACAGAGTCAAAAGCTTTTTTGATATCTATGAAAGCAGCTAGAGTAATATTATTTTGATTTCTATTACTTAATATATTGTTTACAAGTATTGATAGAGTATCAAGAGTTGATTTTTTTTTATATCCACCTTGAAATTTCGATAATATATTATAATTCACTAAGTGAGAACTGATTTGTGTATGGATAAGACGTTCAAGTATCTTGCCTGGTACAGGTAATACACTAATCGGTCTCAGGTTCGATACATTTGAGGGATCACCACCTTTAGGAAGGGGGGTGACCGTAGAAATTTTCCAGCTATCTGGTATCATTCCAGTATGTGTGATAAGGTTAATAATTTTGATGAATTTGTCTGGATATCTAGTAATAGCCATTTTAAATATATTAGTAGGTAGGTATTCAATAGAAGATGATTTTGATACATCAATATCATTTAGACACTTTATAATTTCTTCATTGGTGAATGACATATCAGGCATATCAGTATGGCACCTTTGCCCTGCAAACTGAAACTCAACATCATGAATTCTGGCAAGTCGAGGTCCTATTTCTGCAAAGAAGTTGTTAATGTATGTAGATGTATCCTCTAGTGAAATGGTTTGTCCCATATCATTTACTAAATTTATTGTTTTAGATTTGCCTCTTTTTGTAGGTAATAATTCTTTCATAGTAGTCCAAAATTTTTTAGAATCTTTTTTGTAGACTTCTGATAAATTACTATAATAATCCTCTTTGGCTTGCTCAACCTCTCGATTTACATTGTTTCAACATACCCTGGCATGGTGCCATGAATTTATATCCATATTACATCTCGCTAGGCGTAGTAGTACATTTTTATCATTAATATGTTCTATTAGTTCATTTGTCATCCATGGATTAGATTTGTTCATTACTTTGAATTTCTTTACTGGACATTGTACATCAAGCATATATTTCAGTTGATTTACAAGGATATTCCAGCATTCAGTAGGGTCATTACTATTTTCAAAATATGTCCAATCACAGTTTGACAGGTCAAGTAGGTATTTTTCTTTATCAAAATTACGATAGGATCTTCCTAAAAAACTTCTAAATCCATGTTTAACATATTGGTTGTCTTTTAATACATATACAGGCAGGTGGTCTGATAAATGAATGTTCAGGGGACCAGACGCTATAATACCGGTACAATTTGTAAAAAACAAGTCGATACACGTATTGGCTCCAGACATAAATTTCATAAGAATCTAGGTTGGCAATTTGTAGAAATAAAGCTTGTATTGTATTACAAAAATTTGTCAGATCTTCTGAGGGTGGTCTATATACATTACATATAATTGCTTTTTTACTTGAGCCTTTTATAGAATATAACCATTGGATTTTAATATCATTGTTAGTTCGGTTTAAAAAGCTAAATTTATCATTAGGACACGATATAGCTTCATCCACATGTGCACAGAGGCCACCTCCTCTAAAAATGTTAATTCTGTCTAGTCTGAAAAAGTTATACCTGGGAAACGTGTACATATCTGAGCAATCGGATGAATTTAGCCAAGTTTCTGAGAATAGTATAATATCAATGTTACAATCTGTTAGTTCTTCCTTTAAACCTGTGATTTAATTTCTTATACTACGAGTGTTCATATGCACAACAGAGAAGCCCTTCTCAAACTTAGATTTAAGTTCCTTGTTCACTTATATATGCTAGGTTAATTGCCTTTATACCATATCTAGATAATACAGTAGCAGATGTACCGGTACATGTTCGTTTATATACACATTCAAACATTTTTAACCAAGTAAGCTTATAAACCTCTGTAAACAAGTTTTTGAGTGTACCAACCCATTTCATTCCCATTCTGATACCAAAATTTGCTTATCCCCCCTCCCATCATAGGTTTACAGCTCTTATGGCTACCTATGGAATAATTTAATACAGTTATAAGCAGGAAACACTCTCTGGGCATTTCATCTTCTCCCAATTTTTAGATATTGATATACAATAATAATTAAAATGTGTTGGAGAATTTATAGACTGAGAAAGTATATAGTGTTCATTTGTCAAGTCACTTGGTTGGTTACTTTATTCACCTTCTACCTGGTCAGTTGGTTCAACCAGTGTGGCTGGCTCGTCGTTCTTGTTTGGATTTTCGCTGATGATCTTGTCACATACTCTGGTTAGTATGAACCCAAGCAGATTTTCTCCTTTTATATTGTCCCTCTTACATAGGTTTGCCTGTCCAAAATGGTACTTGACACCCCAGATCGGATGAAAACTAGCTTCGTATGGGATTAAACCTTGTGTGGTAATTATGTAGTCTCTCATATAGCCCTCAGAGAATTTCGATGTGATGATTTCTTCCATGATGGACTTTGCTTCTTTGTTCCATTCAGGTGTGGGTTTGACCTTCTTACCTTCGTACCTTATTTCTGTGGGATTGTCCATTTGCAAGATTTTCACGGCTGTATCAGCTTGTCAACAAGTACAGGCTTTAGTAGCTTGGTAGGCCTGTTCTGCACTATTATATTCCACTCCACGATATTTGAACTTAGTCATATAGGTTGGAGAGTATGTGGTGTTTAGACTTGAACATTAAGCCATCCGGGGTAGTTGCTTCCATAGCCTTTTGCATGGTTAAGTCCTGGTAGGGCATTTGACAAGGATATATTGGTTTCTTTTCCAGGATCAAGAATCTCTGCCTGAGTTGTACGTTGTAGCCCTGTTTCTTTGCCAGGTAGTACATCGCGTGAAGGTTGTTGAAGTCTTTCTGCTCGTTTTCATTCAGTTCATCTCCCCGGATACAAATTTATATAGCATTTTGCCTTTCAGGTACTTCAGATTCCTCATTACCTTTGATTTGGTATAGATATTCCGGAAAATGACTCATATTTGTCTATGTCTGGGTTTGTTTACTCCTTGGTGGTCGCCATCTTGAATCGAAGTTTCCGGTCTCTCGCGACTGCAAGTTACTACACATTCAATCCCATGATTAAATTTGATATCTCTTAGAAATTAGGCTATTTTTACCGAGATGTCTTCATCATGGCTCTCTTCAAGACCTTTTATAATTAAGATTTTTTTCTTAATTTCCTGGTCCATTTTCTCAAATTTCTTTGTGTGTTGAAGGAGTAGATTCATCTGCGTCTTGACACTGTCATTTTGGATTTTAATGGCATCTCCAGTCTCTGTGATTGTCTTTGACATAGCCTTCATGGTTCCTTCAGACGAGGTAAGTCTTCCTTTGATACTGTCAAGGGTCTCATTTATATTAGCTGTCGTCTGGTTTAAACCATCAATCGATTCTTTTATTTCCTCAATGTTAGATTGCATTTGGGTTTGTGTGTCTTCTACTGACAGCAATCTTTTATCCATGGAGTTGACAGCGGCTATAACTTCTTTTAGCGAAGCTTCTTGGGATATTAAATCCATTGCCTCCTTCTTTTGTCTGGATCTGGGTCCTTGGTTTGCCATGATTATTGTAGTGTAGTACTTTATATGCTACTCCTCAAGATTTCCTAAGTTAATCAATCCTCTGTCATAGATAATTTGGGAAAATAAGGTCCGCCTGGTCGCTTGCCACTTCTAACCCAATGCCGCCATGTTCCAGGCGCTGGTGTGTTTAGATTATCATCGTGTTTAGACATAAGGTGTTAAGCTTTTATTTAAGGCTGGGGGAGGAATCTCTTAAAAGTAATCTAATATAGTAGTTTCATCTTTTTAGAATGTAGATGGTAATCCATTGCAGTGGGTGATTGGGGGTCGGAAATAGTCTCCTCAATAGGAACTTGAAAAAAAGAGAAGGCATTTATCTTAATAATCTGATGGAGTTTACTTTATGAAATAAGAACAAAGTCAGTTTTATACTCACTGGCTATTATTGAGTATTCATCTAGTATATATGAGAGAGCAATAATCTATTTCCCGTTCCAATTACTCATTGGCTTTGGAGGTTTCCAAATGAAATTATCAGAGAAACTTATCTACTATGTGACAGAATATTCAAAGTCCAGTAGGCCTATGTGACAGTTTCCCCTTCCTTCCTGTCTCTGTTAAGGACTGCCTAAGACTGACAACATGTGTGTAGATGGGTACTAACTTGATAGTCAGTGTGTACTTTGTAGACTAGGTTACAACTGAAGTGGGATGTAAGTGTCAGGGATTAAGCCTCTTAACACTATGGTGTTTAGAGGCTCGACAATGGCAAATATTGTGTTGACAACCTGTGTTTAGGTTTTAAACACAAAAAATGTGATTAGAAATGTATAAATTCGCTTCATGAGTGCAAACTTTTAGGGTGCATTATATAACACCTGGTACCCATCATGGTGGCAGTTATTAGTGCTTGTCTCTCCTCGTATCATACCACGGTTATCATGTTTCAGAATGATTTTGGTGCCCAACCTGGATAATCTGGGTGCTTTTATCACAGGATAGAGGCACTGAGTTGACACTTGGATATTGACAGTGCTCTTTTTCTATACTATCCTTATATGTGACAGCAGCTGAGATATAGTGTTGACAGTGGTTAATAGGCTACTGAAAAAGCTCAGCATGGGTCAGAATACAACTAGGGATCTTCTGATCCAAAGTGCTGCATGCTATCCATGAGACCATGGGGCTCGACAATGGTGTTGGGTTTAATAGATGAGTCTTATGTCTGGGACCCTATGGATACCATTATATATGTTTGTATGTCGTTGAATCCAGAATGCATTCTGATGCATTCTAATGCATTCTAAAGATGCAGACTGTGGTATAAAGACAATGTGTGATGATTATGGATGGACTCATTCGCCTCATGCTTTTATCTGGCCCTAATTTCAACTTGTGTATCCATAATCATCATGTATGTCATTACCAGAACAAGCAATGGTGCCCCCTACTACGGAACCTCAGTAAAGGAACATGCCTTCCCCTGCTGCAGTCTGGTGTTTTGAACAGGAACTAGTCCATGCAAATATGGAGGCCCAACCTAATTGTTGAGCCACAAATTTTGGTTCAGGCACTGCTCTGGTGGTTGTACAGGTATAATACCAAAGTAGGACGGGAAGTTTTATCATGTAGCTTTCAGACATGTTGCAGGAAATGGACGAATAGGTCTTGCAAAGGGGCATATCAGCACTCCTACCATTCTGATACAGGTAAGTGCACTATTTCAACTCAGGTGGGCCTAGCATGGGTAAGTGATTATGTATGCACTACCATTAGTGATAGGTATGTGATATGGTGGATGGAGTGGTTGAACTATGCAGTCACGTGTACCTTGGGGTACCACTAAACCATGCCAAAATAAGGCTGGTCTATAGACTTGGGGTTTGGAAAGCTGGTGAGAATGAGCGACTTATGAATTGAAGATCTGCCAAATAATGGACAATAATGCAGAGAATAAAATTCTCTGAAATGGGGGGAGTGGAACCTTTGGGCGAAATGGTCCAAATAAAATATTGACAAAACTAGGGGGGATGCAATAGTTCAAGGACCAGGACCCCCCCCCCCCAACTCTGGAGCCCCCCTTCCCTTTCCTTTATAAAACGCCCCTTTCACATTATATTACGGAGTAAATGAAATGATGACTGCTTTCAATATCATTAACACCCAGCCCTCACTGGCATCCCACATAAGCCAACTGCTGGTTGTTACCATAAAAGATCCCGTGGTTGTAGCTGTATAAGCTTCAGAGAATTTTTTTTTTTACATCAACCTTGTCAATATCCATGCCCCAATTTTCAAATGTTAACCACAGTAAATTATGCACAGGCTTTATCTTTTTGCAACAAATGTGTGTTTCAGGTTATCCGACCCAGCCGAAGGCCTTATTTCCAAAGTGCAAATCTTAATCGTAGAATCATTCCCATTGCCGAAAACTGAAAACCACTGGGATATCTTATTGAGATGTCCTTCATACATAATTCTGTGATAGCTTTAAAATTTGATCTTCAGAAAACTGCAATGACATTTTATGAACGTCCTAAACAGCTTTCACATAGCAATACCCAGTAATTTGTACATTCCTTTTTACCCCCAGACACATTCAAGATGGCATCTCGAAAAAGGCATCTCAATGATAAGGCTGGGCCTCCTATGAAGGTTCAAAGACAACTGAGCGACAACAATGTTAACAACCAAACCAATGTGAAACTTGAACCAAGTCATAACTCCATGCCCAAAGCAAGAGGTACCGAAGGACCTGTTGTTAATAGGTTAAGGGCGTCAGAACCAGGCCCCAACAAACTTCTTGGCAGCCATGATTCTGCAGCTGAGGGTAATCAAGATCAAATACATGTTAGTGCCATTCAACAGAACTTCAGCTATCTAGTAAAAGAACTGCAACCACAACTCTTCCTTTCAATGTTAGACTCTTGCATCAAGGATGTAATTGATGAAGACTCATTGAAGAAAGACAAAACAAGGCAGCTTTTGAATATTCTCTTGCGTTATCCTAAAGCACATTTTGATAGGTTCTGTGATGTCATTGCTGGGTTGCACCCTGACCTGTTTGAACTTCTCAAAAAGAGAAGGCCAACAGATGCTGAATCTAGATGTTACCTCCAACCATTTTGTGAGCAGCTTCAGAAGGCTGTGATTGGCACTGGTAGCAAAACAGACAATCACATCGATTCCCGAGTTGATCTTGATACTCAGTTTGTTACCTTGAAATTGGTGGATATCAGTGGGAATGGATACATACCTCCATCCTCTCTAGTTGCTGAAGATAATATCTTGCCAAATAACTACCAGTCATTCATTGATAGGAGTAGAGGAACCAAGGATGTGCATATCAAGGACATTCTTCCTTCTAGGTCTGCAGGAAAGGTGATTCTTCTTACTGGGAGGGCAGGGGTAGGTAAATCTACACTGGCACAGTATTTGTGTAGACATTTTGCAAAGGGGCAGTGGCAGATTAAACACTCAGTCATCTTCCTCTTGAACATAAGAAAGATTGTGTGTATCAAACGAGAGATGAGTCTCACTCAGCTGCTTGGGATGTATGCAGAGTATGTTGTTGATCCAT
Source organism: Acholoe squamosa (assembly GCA_949317995.1). Classification (NCBI taxonomy): domain Eukaryota; kingdom Metazoa; phylum Annelida; class Polychaeta; order Phyllodocida; family Polynoidae; genus Acholoe; species Acholoe squamosa. Next base: position 46,854,320 of record OX439050.1, read on the forward strand.
TAGATCCAGATCAACCAGCTGTACACTGGCTTGAAAACAACCAAGAGAAGGTTCTCATATTTACAGATGGGGTTGATGAGCTGGCAGACATTGGGAAGCTATATGCTGAAACACAAAAACTAACAGCTACCATGAAGGCCACCCCTCTAGATTGGTGTATCAATCTTATGAGAAGAGATATATTGCACAATAGTACATTGTTGCTTATTAGCAGACCATTCAGCAGTTTAAGTGATGTGAGGTGTAACAGGAAAATTGATGTTCTGGGATTGACCGTAGAGAAGGTTATGAGGTTCATTGAATGCAATGTCAAGAAGGAAAGACAGGACATTGTGAAAGATACTCTTTGTAAAAACCCTGTTCTCCTCTCAACTTGTTCCATCACCTTTTATTGTGCTGCAATTTGCAATATTCTTGAGGAAGATGAAAGGATTGATGGAGAGTCGCTGACAACATACACAAGGATAACTTCATTCATTGTGACTCGCCTCGCAATGAGAAGAGCCAAAAAGCAAACTCAAGCAGCTGTTTTGTCAGACGATCTCTACGAGAGCCTCCCAAAAATGGCTGCTTTAGCTTACACCGGACTACCTATAAAAAATGAGGACATGACCCGGTTGATATTCAATGAGGGTGACTTCAATAAGGTAGGACTTCTGCATGAAGGAATCCAAAAGGCAAGAAAAACTGGACTTCTGATATGCACAGATGTGAAGGATCCACTCCAAAAAGGGAAAGAACCAATGCTTCAAGCTGAGTTTGCACATCTCTCCATACAGGAGCTTTTAGCTGCAGCACATATTAGGTTATTGGAGCCGGCTGTTATCAGCAGATACTTACAGAAACTGGCCTTGTCTGGTCGATTCAATATGAATCAGCTTTTCATCTTTGGTTCAACACTTGACAAAGGAAACAAACATGTAACAGGAATCAACCAGGCAATCCTGAAGGGGAATCAAGTGGGAACTGAGACAAGAACATCATCTGATGATTCAGTTGACAAAACAGAAGAAACACTGACACATGTATTCAAAGAGACATGTGGTAAAATCAAGAAGGGAAGCACCATAGTCAATCATACAGCACTTCAATTACTCCAAACAGCTTACGAGAGCCAATCACCTGACCTCGCTGTTTTAGTAGGAACAGCAGTTGCACCAGGAAAGTCCCTGAAAATGAGCCAATTGCAGTTGACAGCTGTAGATATGAAAGCTCTTTTCTTCACAGTGGACAAAGCAAGGATAGAGAGTGTGTCACTGGCAAACATTTCAATAGATAATGCATCTGCATGGGAAATCAGAAAGCACTTGCAAACAAATAATCTGCAAAGGCTCAGTCTAACCGACACTCCTATCTCAGATAAAGGCATACAGATCTTGGCTTATGGGATTGAATCCTCTTTTGTCTTACAGGACCTGAATTTGGCAAATACCACAAGCACTATGAAAGGAATGAAGAGCTTGTTGGAGGCCATAGCAAAGTCTAAAAGTCTAAATCAGCTTAGACTAGCCAGTAATCTGATTCCAAGACAAGCCTTTAAACATTTGGGAAAGGCAATACAATCTAGCACAAGTCTCAAACATCTAGAACTGGTTGACAATGAGATCTGTGTGACAGGGATGATGTACCTGTCTGAAGCCCTCAAGACAACAACAGTTCTTGAATACCTACACTTAGCTGACAACATGATCAAAACTGAAGGTTTTAGGTATCTTGCTGAAGGCCTCAAGTCCACAACAAGTCTCAGAACTCTTCGAGTGGCTGAGAATCAAATCAAATCAGATGGAATGAAATGCCTCATGGATGGTATCACAGAGTGCAAGAGTATCAGAAAACTGTTGCTGTCTGACAGTGGTCTTACCACTGAAGGCATCAGACATCTCTCCGCAGCTGTAGAGGCAAACGGTAGACTTAGCTACCTGCACTTAGCAGATATGCGCATCATGGAACCAGCCATGAGAGCACTCTCTGATGCTATTCAGATCACAGGAAGTTTGAGCCATTTAGAGTTGGTGAACTGCAACATTGAAAGCTATGCCTTGACAGACCTCTGTAAAACAGTGAAAGGTACGTTGGGTCCAATGTCTTTGGTGCTGACAAACAATCAGATCATTGGATACAAAAGGCAGTACCTTGACACAAGAAAGCTCAGTACATGCCATCACAAGCCTCTTTGCAGTGTGCAGTTTGCAAATGCCATCAGGACCAGCAAAAGTCTGAAAAGACTAAAGCTAGCAAGTATACTCATCAATAAGAAACAACTGAAGCATCTAGCTGATGCTTTGACAAGCAGCACAACTATCGAAAAACTAGAGCTATCGAACAATCACTTGAATGCTGAGAGTATTGTTGTTCTGGCCAATTGTCTCAAGACAACAAGATGTCTCAGTCGTCTCTACATCACTGACAATGTGATCACTGAAATGGGTATGGCAACCCTGTTTGAAGGTATCAAAAGAAGTAAATGCCTGAGACACTTGTTGCTCTACAACAACAAGCTAACAGCAGGTGCCTTCAGGTCATTTCCTTCTGGTATGCATCAAAACACTTCCTTGACTAGCTTGCAGATAATACAGAATGGGTTTGAAGGCAAAGGCCTAACAGACCTTGTAAAAGGAGTGCTATCATGTGGGATGCTTCAGTTCCTGCAGCTTGCATTGAACAACATGCCAGAAGATTGTCCTCTAGACCTGAACGAACTAGTGGAGGGACAGGTCTACTTGCAACTAGTAAACAACAACATGCAAGATTCTAGATTTGAGTTGGCAAAGCACACAATCTGCAAGACACCTGCAGGGCAGACTGTGACATCTCCTCAGGTAATCATGGCTGACCTTGGTGATATCTCTGAATCTGCCATGCTGGAAGGTCTCTGTGACCTATTTTCAGAATTCATTAACAGTCTCTCTGCAAGCACAATCTTTCATAGTAGTGAGGGGCCAACACAAAAGGGGGTGTCACCAACCTTTTCTGCAAATCTGTGATCAATCATTTGCATTGAAATCCAAATGTATAATCAGGTGTTTGTATCAAAACATAAGTAAGGGCCACATATTCTGGCATTTGTGCTTCTTTCCTAACTATATGCATGTGTGATAACAGCCAAACATTAAAACATTGGAACTGAACTCTGAAGTCTACCTCCGCAGAAGCACTTAGTGCCTCCTACAGACTGTTACTCTCTGTCTATTTAACTCTTAATAACTATACTGACAAATTGGCTGGTGAACCTACTTCTACTAATACCATGGAATAGACTGGTAGGCAGTGTTGTTGTGGATAAAGTACTCCCTTTTCACAGCCAAAACATTTCTGAGTGTTATATCTCACTACATGTACCAAAGGGAGACCAAAATAAAAGGTACAAACAGTACACAATGTATTCATTATGTAATTGTCATTGAATATGATAACTGTAATAACCTTCACATCCGGATTATTAAGAAAAGCATCACTCTCTGTAGAAACTTTAGTCACAATAAATCTGATGAAGCTTTATATGTGCAAATTGGCGTATGAGTGAGTTATCTATCAACAGAGGTTAAGGACTCTAAGCAGATAAAATTCAGATACACATTTTTGTTCATCATTTAAGACATAACGTGTCAAGATTATATGTATTATACATGAGAATGACCACAGTTAGTGGCCCTTTCAAATAAATTCATTGAACAGCATTATGGGAAGGCAATTGAACAAAATTTTCAAGTTTAACAATACAGGAATATCATTAAAGTCAATACCTAGGGAACATATTTTTCATTTGTTGATTTTACCTGGAAACTTGATAAATAGGCGATAATAGAGGAAAATAACAATTTTAACAAACTATGCAAATTCGATTAAGTCTGTAGAGCTTAATAGTCTAAACATCAACAAAAGAAAAAAAGGTACTGGGGTATTGACTAAAAAAAATACCCCACTTTCACCAAAACAGTTATCTATATCAAATTTTCTTCCCATGATGCTGTTAAATGAAAAGAAGGTAAAAAGAAATGTTTTTGTTCCATTCACCCTGCATTGGGCTTCAAAACCCTCCAAAATGAAACTAGAACCATAAAGTATAGTCATGCTGATGTAAAATACATATAGTCTAAACACATAATTATTACGTCTTCATTGATCAATAATTTTAATGTGGTTATCTGGATTTTGCCTGCTTAGAGTCCTTAATCAATATTCTTTGTAAATGTAACATTACTGACATAATCGGTACTCCATCAGTGAGTAATAGATGTTTAACGCCATTTCGACAGCTCAGGTCATATTCATGGCAAGAACTTCATTACACAATTTCACAGGGGAATGTGTCAGTGCCCACACATATGTGCACCACACACATCCCAAAGGGGATAGGAAAGAGGAGATATAGACCCTTTTAAGTGGGCTAGGGAAGCCTGTCGGTACTCCATCATGGCATTATGTTATCCATATTTGTGGGCACTTGCATGTGGTCAGGTACTGTTCTGTTTAAATTCTTTTGTTTGATAATTTATTCACCAGGGCCAGCGGGGTGGTGTTTAGTACGTGTTTACAAAAAAAACAAAACTAGAGAGCATGAAAGTTAAATAGATATTACTTGGGTCTAGACACACCTAGATTGGGTAATTGATTGCTTCGAAGGAATTATGCAATGCTTTATAAAGACAATAGACAACTCCCTTACATTATTGATCAATAATAAGTATTGATCAATAATTTTAATGTGGTTATCTGAATTTTGCCTGCTTAGAGTCCTTAATAAATATTCTTTGTACATGTAACATTACTGACATAATCAGTACTTCATCAGGGAGTGAGTAATAGATGTTTAACGCCATTTCGACAGCTAAGGTCATATTCATGGCAAGAACTTCATTACACAATTTCACAGGGGAATGTGTCAGTGCCCGCGCATATGTGCACCACACACATCCCGAGGGGATAGGAAAGAGGAGATATAGACCCTTTTAAGTGGGCTTGGGAAGCCCGTCGGTACTCCATCATGGCATTATGTTATCCATATTTGTGGGCACTTGCATGTGGTCAGGTACTGTGCTGTTTAAATTCTTTTGTTTGATAATTTAATTCACCAGGGCCAGCGGGGTGGTGTTAAGTACATGTATACAAAAAAAAAACAGAGAGCGTGAAAGTTAGATAGATATTTTTTGGGTCTAGACTTGATTGCTTGGAAGGAATTATGCAACGCTTTATAAAGACAATAGACAACTCCCTTACATTCCTGCATTATAGGACAACAGACAGTCTTGATGTGAAGAAGGTCGTTGTCTATTCTCTAAAATCAATAGGAACTAACAGGCAGTCGACTTCTCGGTTCCCTGGTTTATGGCCCTGAAGACAAACAGCCCCCAGACATTTAGCCCCACGTCACATAGCCAAAAATAAAATAGCCGAAAAGACACTTGGCCGAATAGTGTCGTACCCTCCATACGACACCATACCACACTCAAACCACACCATACCACACCACATGACACCACGACACCATACCATACCATACCACACAATATATACCACACAATATGACACCATACCACACAATACGACACCATACGACACCAAACCACACAATACGACACCAAACCACACAATACCACACCACACAATACCACACCATACGACACCATACCACACAATACAACACAATACCACACCATACAATACCATACCACACAATACCACACCATACCACACCGTACCGTGGTGTGGTATTGTGTCTTTTTTTGATCTTATGGTAAGAGTATTTATGAAAAATTTCGGCCAAGTTGAATTTCGGCTAAATGACATTTCGGCCATCTGTCTTTTCGGCCACTTATTTTTCGGCCATATGACATAGGGCTATAAGACTTAAGGCTATTTGTCTTATAGGCTATGTGCCTGGAAGTCACCTCTCAACCAAAAGGGTCTTATTTTCAAAATGCTTTGGGTTGACTTTTCAGTTCTATATAGGAAAGATTTAACGTGTGATATATATCACATATGGCCCAGGGTCTACTACCCCCCCCCAATATAAAAATTGGGCGTTGTGCATTGAAGCACAGAAGGATCAGGGTAGGTACCATAAAACCCTCTATCAACCCTGTAGGGTCACAGGAATCAGCACTTGCGAAATATTTACATACAAATAGAGACTATTATCTATACATGTACTGACACCAGTCTGGCATAATCTTCTCTTAGTAAACCCCTTGGACCGCTGGCCCCCTGGTGTGCTGGCCCCCCAGACACCTGGCCCCCGGACTCTTGGCCCCTGGACACCTGGCCTCCTGGTCACTTGGCCCCTGGACACCTGGCCCCCTGGACACCTAGCCCCCACAGAAAACTTTATCCTTAGCATGCTTAATTTATCGCTCAGTCCCCAATGTGTTATGTGTATAGCTTGGACACTGTAAACATTGCCCGCTGAAAAAAAGTGTCTCACTTGGTGATTACCCATAGGACTCCATGTGCTAATTGCATCGCCAAAATCTATCTGACCCATAGACCCAATGGTTAAAGAACATGTAGTCAGTATAGCTCCCAAAAACATGGCGTAAGTACAGCAGCTTTTTTCGTAGAGAAAGACATCACTCACCATAAAGGACAAAATGTTGTCTGATAGATGAGATTTGAAACTTTCCTTTGGCTTTTGAAAAATGTGTAAACTAACAGTATATCACTGAATGATTACACCCTAAAGTTGGTGATTACAAATTTGTGGATCTGACTGAAAACCTGGCTCCAATAGCCCAGGAGATACCCTGGGCCAATTAAGAGAGATATGGTAATCTTAACCATATTTGGTTCTATGGGGAACACTTTACCATTTTTCAGTGGCAATTTGCAACGACACTCTACTTTCCTGTAGTTTCAAGTTCATTTATACTAACATTTGAACTGTTTGCTTTAGTTATATGCCTCATGTAAGAAATTATGTGCAATATTCGTCATTCTAATAGATTTGAAGATTTACTTCTTCCACTGCAAAATGAAGCCAATAAAGTATCATTGAAGATATGATTGTAGTTTCTTTTTTTCATTGTCTAACACATAGCCAGAAACACATATTTAGGCCCAAATATGCATCAGAACTACCCCTGAAGGGAAGCAAAAATAGTAGAACATAAAGCCATTTACTTCAGGAGGAAACCCTAATAATACATTGAATAAATGTATTATTAGGGTTTCTGAACTGACTGATTGATAAATATCTTAATACATGCAGTTAGCAAAATAAAAACACAGACATTTTTATTAATAGATGCATCAACATTTTATTCAGAGTTTCCTCACATTCGTCCTTACAAACTACTAATAACATTGTTTGAAGTGTATCACTGCGAGGCTGTTTCCATGGCAACCAACATAGTTTGCAGCACTACTCTGGAGTTATATATATATTTTTTTTTTATACAATATAAAAACAATTTGACAGTGTCAACTGTATCCTAACTGCACTGACATACTGTACAACAAAACAAGGGTGGACAGGAATTGCACAATACAGGTTTTGGGGCTGGTTACCAGCAGAACGTATTTCGAGATAACAAGGTACTGCTGCAGCATATACACCTGACCACTCTAACAAAGTATGCCTTATCTGAGTTGGCACAAGATGCTGCAACAATCTTTAAACATGCAACATAGAAGAGGAGCCACATCATCTGTCCACTGATTGAAAAAAAAAGTATTACAGAGAGAAAAACTCTGATGTGTCAAAGAGTCAAAGAGACTTAAGCATTATTTTAAGTTGTTTCCTTACCTCATGGAGACATACACATGGGTTATTATTGGTATTGGGATAAGTGTATCATTAAGCAGTAATGTACAATCATTGCAAAAAAAAAAAAAGATAAGGTTTTGCTTAGCATGGTAAACAATTACCACACAGACACTGAGCAAAGCCTAAAGGACAATCCCTGTCACTTGCTCTCATAAATCACTTTCATGTATGCTGATTGTAATTCATAACATGTGTTTTCCCACAAGGTCAGGTAGGTTGAGTAAAGAATAACTGGACAATTATGAGTTATGAAGACCAGTCATATTTGCAGTACTGTTCTAAATGAATCCATGCTAATCATTATTCTACAAGCTAGACCTATGTTCATTTGACATTCAGTCTTCACACCCCAGGGTATTGTGGGTATTTTTAGTTTGTGCTTTATGATGCTGAGTAAAACAGCCATTAACCAACTTTATGCTGCGGAATAAAACATTCATTTTTGTTACTAGTTTGGCAGTAAGTATTATCTTTCTGAAACAAAGATGTGCCGCTACTTACAAAGCTTGGGAATAATGTGTGCAAAAAGATGAAAATCCTAAATGAGAATGCTATGCCTTGGATATTGTGTTATTACAGCTTAATACAAATACCACCTTTGTCATGGCATTGCAGATACAAAAATAACTGGAAGATTAGTTTTCTCTCCTATGCTTGCCAAAATGTGCTGCCTTAGTAGTGACAGTGTACAAACACTTAAGTAGAAAGTACTTGCACTAAAGTTGCAGGGATGAAGTCTTTATCTAATTTGCTTACAGCAAAATATCAAAACTTTCATAATTATCTAATTTCCCAAACTGCTTCCTTCAGCTTCCATCACTACCACAGACTGCCTCTAGGTACTTGCTATTAGTCTAAGCTATTGGTATTGCATTTTTTTTGAAGGCGAATATATCATGGGGTAGTTCGATTATATCTCATGATACTAATGGCAATAGACAAACTCACAAATATTATATACAAATCATCAAAGGTGGGAGGCCACCAGTATAAATTTAACCATTACTTCAGAAGTAGATTGGGAGTAGGGGCAGCTAAAGGGGGTGCAGGGGAGGGGGCTAGGACATCTAAGGCGTGGATATGGATGGAGAAGGGGCAATATCTGACATGACCAAAATATTATGATAAATGTGTTTTCTGTACAAGTGAGGCTAAGTTTACATCCATTACAATACCTATGAAGTATTGACACTTTTTGTGCTGGGGTACACCATAGTAGAGGGGCTTACTCCACAATGGGTTAACAATAAGAATTTAACAACATATATTGTCCATTGTTTTTTTCCTCCATATCAACTGGTTCAATTCATATGAGAAGATTAATCAAAACACTAACTTCTACTGGAAATCATCACCCAGTAGAGGCATCTTCTCCCATCATTTATTTTTTTTCTGGGAATCAATCTTTTCTTCCATACATTTATCAAAAAATAAATGTACAAGAAAAATTTGCAGAGTGTTTGGCCTAGTAAATGTGTTTGAAACACAGCAAAAAACCAGGTTCTGGAGGTAGCTGACATTGTTTTATCATTGTCTTCAATGGATCGGTATACAACGAGGTGAACAATGTGAATAAAGAATCCCTGAATTGTCTTTGTGTGTGTTTTCAATTAATTATCAATCTATATGTGTGGTAATATTGGTCATCAAGGACTAGCTGACAAAGAGACTGTGCCAAATGTTCATTATGCAGTGTGTTTGATAAAAGAACTCAGTGACTGTGGTTACCTCATAAATGAGGTTTGAGCTTTTTGAGGAAAATATATAACATTATATCCAGTAGGCTGTATAATAGGCAATATGGCATGTATAAGTGAGTGAATAAGAGGATAAGAAAGTAAACTGGAGGATTAAGATGCTAGACAGCAACAGCACTTGTCAGCTAGTCCTGGATTAAGTGTCTTAACCTGCTATACTATTACTATCATCATAACAGTTAACATGCCGCTCAAACTCACCAGGCAGGAGCTCAGACACAAACCAATCAAATTCTCATCACCAGTTTCCCTAGTCACAGCATTGGTTCCACTATCATAACCACCAGTATCTCCAGCATTAACATATTGCCAAGCCATCACCTATATCATAACCATTATCATTACTGGAAAAAATACATGATGATCCAGACCATAAATATCCAAGCCGGTAGTGTCTTTTATAACATGTGTAGAAAAAAAAGACACATAAAAGAAAGTTCATCTGGAACCTGTAAGATCGGTTCTATTCACATTTCTGATTTATGGCTGTTTATCATTCTGCATTCTTTTCACATTCATTATAAGCTTTGAACTCTTAAGCAGTATCTATTTCTCATGCAAGGCCAATCATGTTTTTTTCTTTAGTAAGACTTGCAAAGCCAGTATTTTGTATATATCCCTGCCGCAGGCAACATCTACTCTATAATAAATCCCTGAATCTTTCCTGGAGCTGGCCAGATATAAGCTCCGGCTAAGCACAGCCAACTGGTCACACGCAAGGTCCATACCAGTACATACACTGCCACCTAACAACAAGTATCAACCATCATATCATTAGCTTTCAAATTTGTACACACACATATACAGATATATAAGATATATATATTCATAGATCATTAAAATGTTTCCTTCCCATAGTATATTTTGGTAGGTTTGGGGGCAGGAAAGCAACGCGCTGTAGTGTTTTAAATTTTCACCGACACATTTATATATAATATCAACACTAACTGTACACTCTGGACAATATTGTGTCCATCTAAAATCTGCATAACAATACACATATGCAAAATGGGGGGAGTGAAACATGTGATAACTGCCTGTCCACCTGTCACCTCATTTTCACCAATATACATGTACCATAGAGTGAACATTCACCCAACCTTCATTCCTACCCACATTTACTCATTTTGTTTTCACACATACATGCACCCAGACACTCTCATACACAAACACACACAGGTGGGTAAATCTATAGCTCTAGCTCTGTCACTTTTGTACACATTCATATTTATAAGACTAGGATCATTCACATCTTGTGGAAAAAATGGTTGACGAAAAAACTGGGGTTTCCTTGAGTCGCCCTTTACACATATATGCCAAGGAAGTTTTTTTTTTATATACAAGGGAGCGCTGTTAGCCGATACAGTGCCAATATAGGGAGTATAATATTTATACCTACAAGCCAACATGGTTACAAAACAGAGTTTTGATTAATTTAAGACACCTAACTAAAACACATTATCATAGCTGCCATAAAATAATTAAAAAAGAGAAGAAAAATTGTGGTGGGTGAATGGGATTGCGTTACCGAGGAAATTAATAGACAAGCATGCTGTACAAACTGACATCACATTTTCTGCTAATTTACACCAATCGAATCAAATAATTTATCAAAGTTATGCGTAATCTTGCCCCTACAAAGCGAAAGTGGCATTGTTTTTAGTTACTATAGCCAATGGAGGCATGAGAGCAAAACGCTGAATGCGTACATTATAGCTGAAATATTTGGAGCCAAGCTCTTACATACAGATATACATATCTATATATTTTGTTTTACACATATCTATATGCATACAATCAATATGTATATCTTTAAAAGCCCCATAAATGTATATTCAATACAAGAGTGGTGACAGGACGGGGTTGTTTTATCGCAACAAATAGTATACATGTAAGCATTCAGCACACTTGTCATTTCTAGAATACGGGTAAATAGTGGCATTTTGCCTAACTTCTATGGTGTCTCTTCACATATATTGGTATCATAGGTTTTTTAGCTGTACAAGGTAATGAAATTTTTAATGGTTCTTCTCATCTTAGATATTACTTTTAGAATAATCTCAGTCATGTTGAATGACAGATTCTAGTTTTGTATGGATGAAGCATACATAATATATTTCTTTTAACTAAATCACTTTCTTGAACGTTCGGGTACCATCGACCGATACTATATTTTAGGGCAGATACTTTAAATTTAACTTTCCTTTCCTCAACCAATATAGTTGTCTCTTAAATCAACTTCCCCACAGTTTAGGCATCCTCTTAATCAATATCGTAATGTGCATTAGACAGGCTTAAAATACATTTTTTTTTATTATTTTTCCCCACTTGATTTCACAGAATTACAAAACATTCATACATCCTTCTGCTCCCTGCTTTAACTACTTTAACTTTAAAAATACATCATTCTGAAATAGACTTAAATTCCATTGCTTTGGTAAAGGGAAAGACATAATGTCATCCTTTATTTTTCTTCTTTATTTGTAATTTAAAAATATTTATTACAACCCCATTAAAATCATGCAAAGAAATGATAACTACTGGTAGATAATAACAAAATCTCATCTATATAACACCTGCCCCCTCCCACCCAAAAGAGACAACCTAAAATAAACGAAACATATCATGACAGGATCAAAGAACTTTCTTAAAAAAGCCCAAACAAACATAGCACCAATGACAGAGAAAACCCGTAACAAAACATATCCTCTTTAAATTGTGCCGGACATATCAAAAGAAATTATATATATACACACACATATTATATATATATATAGTCATAGTAGTTGACGCACAAAGAAGGTAATCAAACTCTACATACACCAATGTGTAAGTTACTCAAATTCATTATATGCATTATACTTTAGGTAATTATTGCTAGAGTGGACGTGTGCCGATCTCCACAGAAGCAACACTAAAATATACTTCCTTTTCCTCTTCCTCTGTAAAGAATCCTTGAGGGAAGAGTAAAGTACAGCGAAATGGTATGGTAGAGTTGGTAGAGTTTCTGGTATCTTTGCTTATCCCTGACCACATCTTGGTTGTTGCTACTAATAGTGGAGTGCTCAGCTCTCTCACAGCTTGTGGTTGGAGACTTTAAGATCACCGGGGGAAAAAACACTTTCCCCGTGCGTAGCGACATCTTTTTCCTGTCCTCCTGACTGGCCATGGGCTGCTGTAACGGTTATTGTTTTGGCTTTAGAAAGCATCAGTTCTACATACGACCGTTCTTCTGAACAAATGGCCACTTCCATTTGTTAAGTTATAGCATACAATTGTACAAAGTGGTGCACTAGGTGCAACCTATTTTTATCCCCGATCAACCAGTTTCCACAGGAGATGGAGATGACAATAGAAGTATCTCCATGGTGCAGGTCATTCCATGAAACTATTGTAGACTGGAGAATGCTCATGGCACGTTCAAGCTATACTTGGGAAACTCCCAGCAAATGTAGCCCATGGGCCATGTTAGCCACAAATGGCCTTGGCTGTACATGAGGTCCACCCCTTCCACTTCTGACATGTGGCATCTTGTTCTGCGCATACCGTTTTGTGTCCAAGCATATGCGGGGGGAGAGAGTGCACAGGCAGAGTGCCCGGCAAACACCGTCTCCCCCCAAAAGTTGCATGTCACTCACTATTGCAGACAACAACACCACAGATATCTTCCTCGGAGTTGTCATGTCTACCCTCCAATGGTTAGATGAGGGTAGGTGGAAGTAGGTGAGGCAGGCCTTGCTTGCTTCTCTCCAAATTTGACCAATAGTCAGTATTGTACATCAGGTTAAGGTTTATAATGTATATACCACTATATAACAGCTGCCAACAAGCATACACTGCCAGTGTCATCTCACACTCTCTGTCCTTAGGCAGGAGACCGTATTTCTGCTGGCAGGTGTCTGACACTGTATGTACAACACCACTGGCCAACAAGTGCCTGTTTCGGTGGGTGCGTGATAAGATCACCAAGCGTATCAGCCCTCTCGTCTTTAGTGACATAAGGATGAATTAACTCAAAATCACATCTTTAAAGACAAGATGCAAATCTCTGAAAAGTCCTGAGGATTCCTTCTTAACAGGGGTCATTCACTTTAGAATTCCCAACACTGCTATCTGCTACTGTCTTAGTTCACTCAGTGAAGTGAGAACTCACAAGAAACATTACCCATTTTTCCTAAAGCCGAGCGATATTCCTGAACTTCAGAAATTCTCTAACAGGCAGAAGTTCTGAATTTCAGGAAGTGAATTGTGTCCACCTCAAAGAAGGTGAGTTTGCTGCACCTTGTGAATATTGTTGCTGCTGCGCAGTCTTAGTGTGCCCATCGTCACGCTGGGATCCCTACTCCTTCTCCTTCTAAAGAGTTCACAGCCACCAAACCAGCTTTCACTACGTTCACACGAACACTGTGCCTACCATCAAAGAAGAGCAGAAACTATCAAATTTCTCTTTGTATGTATCCTTAGATAACTCCATAACATGGCCAAAGGCCCAAATCAATGGTGCTTTCCCCGATAACACTGCAGTGACGGGGTTCCAGTCATGACAGCCTATCAGATACCTTAACTTCAGTATTTCTGTGCTCCAGACCTTCACCTGGAGGCTTTGGACTGCTCAGGTCAACAGACCGTGAGGAAGTGGAGGGTGATCCCCCATTCCCTACCACTTCCTCTTCGTGTGGAGCCTTTGCCTTGAGGTTGTTGTTGGCGAGTCGCTCGACAAGCCGGTGGAGGGACTCAACACCTTGATGGAGCTCAACTGGTAGTTTTCCATCCTGGAGGTGCTTGGCGCTCAGAATTTCCAGCTTGTTGGTAATCTGAAGAATACAAAGAAAAAAATTGCCATTAGATATTGCTGAACGTATGTGTACTGTAAAAGTAACTTGCTGAAGCACACTTTAAATGAGTATCAAAAAAGAGAGCGACAATAGCAACTTGGATTGGATAATGAGTTTTTTTCTGTTGTTTTATTTATTGTAAAATTATCTGATACATCTTTTAACAATGATGGTTAATTCTGGATTAATAGAAGGATAGTGTTGTTTTGTAGGTTTTGTTTTGTAGGTCTTGGAAAAGGAATATATCTTCAACCGAGCTACTAATAATTATAAAACTCATAAAGAGCAGATTAAAATCACCCTTTAGACCCTATAGAAATCTATCTAAAAGACAAGAAGATGGCAGTCTGCGACAGACCTCCACACATACAAAGCACATAAGGGGTGGCGAAAGACGCATCAGCCTTCACACTGTTTCCTCATATTTCCCCCACAAGTCGATTCTCCCTTTGCTCTTTTAATTTCCGCTGGATTGGGGATGAGGCCAGGGCAAGAGGCCCCAGACTCATGCCCAAAAGGCGACAATGAGGCACAGATAATGGCTAGGGGCATCTATTTGCAGGGTCCTTTGCTAGGGGCCATGGTCAATACTGCAATCTGCTTGGTCTGGGCGCATAAATAAGGCAGCTCGAAAGGGTTTATTGTGTGGAGCTAGGGTAGGGACTGTACCATTTGGCTGCTCTTGATGCTGGACGGTGGAAGGGGTTAGGGCCTGTCAGCAGTCAATGTCAAGATGCATCTTTGGTTGAAGAGTCAGTGCATAATTTATTGAATACAGGAGCATGGTACTCCTGACAATTAATGTGGTAACGACGAATGTCCCACCACGTCTACTCACACGGAATTCTGGATAACTCAGTTATCAAACCTACTCTAAATCATGTGTCCACCAATTTAAATTAAGTTATCGATACAGATTTATTTTGGGTTTTGGTCACTGCCTTATCCCATCTGCCATAACGTCCGAAAACCATCAGAGCTGTGTTATGTTGCAATGCATAAATAAGCCTATTCAAAAGGTAACCATGGTTTACGGTACCACCTGCTAGATTATACAATGGGCGATTACAGTGTCAAACGCCAGTAGCCATTCTATGCCAAAAAAAAGGTTTCCCCCTTCCACTGTTCCCATTCTGGATGCCCAACATGAGATGTTTATCTGGGCATGTAATGTAATGGCAGAGATTAAGAATGATCTATGACTTGTACCCAGTTACCCCAAACCAATCAAGTTCCGAGGCCTGCCGTGAGTGTCGCCACTGTGCTGTTGACGTTGCTTCACCACCCACACCTACTCCAATGGTGGTGCTCTCTCAAAGATAATTTTATGACTTTTTACTACAATTTATATATGTGTTCAGATCATATTTATTACACACAGCCTTTCACTCGGCCAGTCTTCAGTTGCAGTGCCCTAGAGATAGAAAATTTATAACTATTGCTCCAAAATTCAAATTCAATCCCATGAGATCTAGCCTAATGTAGAAGGGCTACGCATGGAGTAAATATGTGGCATGGAGTAAATATGTGGGTACAGTTATTTTTTAACAAAGTTGAGTGATAGGTTGGTAATTTATACAAAACCTATTTCGAGTTCTTTGGTTAGGTTAGCAACTTGGAACATGACTGTATTTTCCCATGGGTTTGTGGGTTGTGTACTTTACAGTGGAGGGACGGAACCCCCACAGGCCTTCAGTGTAATCATAGCCCATCAGCATCCTTTCCTCCCTGGATCCCCCTGATGGAATAGGAGCTGGCACTAAGGCTCCCTGGAGCAGTCTGAGCGGGAGTCTGAGCGTCGAGACCAGACAAGATCGGCGTTCGCGTTTCAAATACCTTCGAAAAATGTCGTCTGCTAAAAATCCCAAGTCACTAATCACTGTCATGTGATCTCTCTTTCAGATAAAACTTCATGGTCATTAGGGAATTTAATTGAGTTCTCCGTGCATCGAAACAAGCAATGACTGTTCTCGGAAAATAAAATTTTGAAGTGTTCTTATTTTAGCGGGAGAGAAGTGGCTTTAATGGCTCCGTGCCAATTTGGGGAACTGCGAACAGAAGCAGGAAAAACCCAGTTTTCAAAGTCCGTTTCTTCGGCATGTGACCGACTTTACCTTTATCGGGTTTCTTATTCTTACTATTTTCTGTTGGATCTTCGTTATAGCAATAGTCCACTGGGCATATTCAGTCCAATTTTGTGTAGGAAATGTTGGGCCAAATTCGTCTGATGGGGCCCAGTGGACTATTGGTCTTACAATCAAAGATGGAAATAAAAGAGAAAGAAACCCTATTTCGTTGTATACAACTACATACAGACAGGCATCTATCTGATATCGGTTGTAGGCTATGTCTTGACTTTTGCGCCTTCTACCATGAGTGAAGAATTTGAGCTAACGATGATGTACGGCAAGCAGATACCAAACAGTCAACTGCACTGGTATCCTATTAGGATTACCTATTCGGTCTGATAGATTCAATATGACCCCTACGTAGCTCTTACAAATATAACATAATTCTTTTGTTGTCCATATCCATAACATAAAAGACAGTCAATATATTCTGATTTAATCAGGTAAGTGTGAAGTTTTTCTAGCCAAAGTAGATTTCAATACTGGTTCTGTTGGCTTTCCTTCTGTTAGCAAGAGTTACTTGTTTATATGAGCATGCTCTGACAGACATATATACCAGGCTAGTCAGGGCTTCACGGCCGACTTCGAATAGATTGAATATACTAAGGCCAAACACTACCCATCAGTAGAACCATTTCTATGCACGCACCCGTGTAATATCACATAACATACAACATGTCCAGTGCAAAAGGACTCAGCTACCCTATAAACCTAACCTATAGAACTTTAACTCTTCAAGAAGTACAGTGCCCAAAATACACTTTATCATGATTTAAGAATGCAGCATCGCCGATGCATCCATAGTATGTGCATCATGCTGAACCTATGAGATTGATACATTGCAAATGTTGGCATGATGCAGCAATGCAGCAGTAGCATCTTATCTGCTGGTGTTGTGAGTGAGTATCATAACCAAGCTTTAAAGCATCATGTTGTACCCATGGGTTACACAGTGACATGTCTATGAGGCCTTGCATACTCCCTGCCCCTCCCACTCCCTATACATAACCCTGAACCCAATATTGAACAGCAAGACTTGCCAAGGTCCACAACCAGCCCACTGTTCTTTGGCCCAAGGATCCAACGAGAAAGCTTGTTGTTCGCTGCTTCTATTGGTTCAGCTTTGTAGGTTTCTTTTTTTTCTTTTTAAGAACCTGCTGTTCAGTGAAACAACACCACTTAGAATAGAAGACCTGGGACAAGAATGAATCGACGTATTATGATATTTTTCAATTTGGTTTCCACCTTCAGAATACATCTCTGTTACCAGTAGCAATATACTTATGCTGCCCCTCCTCTCGTCCTCTCCACTACCCAATGACAGATCCTCCACCCAAAGAATGAAATGAATGCAGGGCCTTTGATTGGTGAGAGGCTCGCTATTTTTAAATCTAAATGGCTGGCCATTAGTAACAGACACAGGTTTAAAGCTTTCAGTGTGGCCTGCACAGCCCCTTTCACAGCCAACAATAAGGCTCCCTTGGACATTGCAGTACTACAAAGATTTAACGTGTGCAATGCACAACTGGCCCAGGTCGCCCATTGCCTACCGTAGGGGACTGTCAATATAGTGACAGTGTGTCCGAATCGTCAATGCTTAAGGCTATGGAGGATGCACCCATTATTGCTCGTCATTTTCAATGGCGAATAACTCCTCTTGAATAAGGATCCATAGTAACCATAAAAAGGCATGAGACACTGTAATTCTCCTCCATTTTGTTTAATCAAGCAGTTTCGATAGCACAGTGAGTCGATCGTCTCGCTGTCCGCCATTTCGGATTTAAATGTTCTGTGCGCATGCGCGACCCCTCCTTGCCGGAAGTAGCATTTTCGATGAAGAAATGATAGATTCTATCGATTTAACTTGAAATTAATGGCTTTTTGAATATAATCCATGCATGTTTGGCAATATTAATCAAATTGAATCAAATACATCCCCTCAATTTACTGTTATAAAATCAAATCTGACGACCGGTCACTCTGCGTGCATGCGTCAAGTCTCCAGATCGGAAGTGAGGCGGTCGACATAACAAAAAAATGGTGGTCTGATTTACACACTCATATATAAACTGTCTTAACCCCTCCTGTACAGAAAATCCCAGTTAACCTGCTGAAAAAAAGCATCTTAATTGCCAAATTCCCATAGGAGCCAATGTGTTATTTAGACCCCCTGTCGACCACCCAGTGCTATCCTATGGAGCCTCATTTTCATCAGAAAGTAAGTCAAAGATGTCAGGTTTTTTCTTCAGCCTTTTTCATAGGTACAAAAACGTGTTTTTTTTTGGGAATTATGCATGTACAATGAAAGACTAGATCCTAAAGATTATGTTTCCATGATTTTTTTGTTTAATTATCCCCCAATTTCGATGAGCAATTCCCATCTAAAGTTCCAATTCATGACCATCAGTTTTTGACTGAAAAGGCGTCGCCAATGACCCAGGACGACCTGGGCCAATTAATGTCCTGGAGGAGCGACAGGAGGCAGGCAGCACTGAGGCAGTAACCGGGGGCAATAACCAGCAACACAAGGGGACAACCCCGGTCCCTATGATCCAGAACCCTTAAGGTGTAAACCAACCATTACAATGCCTGTCCCTCTTATTCACAACCCCTAAAACTCCAACAATTCTTTTTCTCTGAGAACCCTAAAACCTAACTATTACATATGCAAGCTGCAGTGTTCCTTATTAGGCAGGGTAGCTCGGCTCTGTAATTACACCTGCGGCCAATATAAGGACGCCATTTTATAACCTTATAGTGGTAAGGTAATGCTCTCAGACTGGGGCCATTAATTGAGATGAGCGACAGGGGTATAGGGGTGGGTGGGCGGGGAGATGGGTGTGTAGGAGGGGCGGGGCCCTCTCCTCCTTCTGCTGATATCAGGGCTTTAACCAGGCAGGGTGAGGGGACCACCGACACCGGCAGACAGCAGGTACAAGATGCCCTCAGGCCTGGAGGGAGGTACCCTGAGAATCTGCGGTCGGCCTAAGCGTGTAGTGTAGGTACAAACGCAGGCAGCTAGTCAGTCAAGGAGAAAGGGTGAAAGGCTGGAGGGTCAGGTGGGGAGAGGCTGCTGACCACTGACCTGACATGGCCGGTGTAATGAGGCTGCTGCTGACCTGACCTCCCACACCTGGCCAGGTCACGGGGTGGTGACCACACACTGATGGTCAAGTTGGGGGTCCCGGGGGGGGGGGGGGGGACACTCACTATATGCCACAGACAGGAGTGTGCGGCTGCCAAGGTCACTTTTTGGTCAAAATCCCTCTCACCAAGGGTCACTTCTAGCCAAAATCCCTCTCACCAAGGGTCACTTTTCTCATATTTTGACCCCGCACGTCCAAATAAGTGCCAGTTTTTGGGGTTTTGATCAAAATTTCTGCCAAATATGATCAGTTCTGATAAAAATTCCACACATCAAGGGTAAATTTCAAAATAAAAAACTTAACTGTGCATATTTTTTTACCAAAATCCCTCTCACCAAGGGTCAATTTTTTGCCCAAAATCCCTCTCCTCAAGGGTAAGGGTTGTCAGAGGCCCAGCCGCACACCCCCGTCAAAAGAAATCTTAGTGTCCCCCCCGGGTTGGGGGTACTTGCTGCACTCTCCGTTGCAACGTCACTGGTACTATATCGGACGTTCGAGGGCCTGCCAGATTGTACTTGCTGGGCATATCCCTTCTACTTCCTGAAACTCACGCTCTTTTGTAAGCCCCCCCCCCTTCTCCCTCCACCATCACCTCCCCGAAAAATACCCTCAGCCTCGCGAGAAGTCCCTTCCAAAAGCTGAGCAAGAAATTTAGGTTACTTTCTTTACAGTCACTAATGGAAATGAAATAGCAGTTTTCGGTGGTTGGGAAGGGAGCTTCTTCACCCCTCCTTCCCTTTACATTTTGTTTTATATCAAAGGAGCGTGCAGTGTATTTACCTTGCGCGTCCTAATGAAGCCTCCTTTATTTTCAAATAGCACCTTCCTAGCTCTCCAACCCCTCCCCTTTCACTGTCCAAAACTTACTGATCCCTAAATGGCTAGTTTTGGACCAGTTTCCACCTGTGTCCACAACAGGTGAGATGGGGTGGGTGGTGAAATGACACCCTGTGTGGGGGTAATGCTGACACATACAGTGCCAAGTGGCAGGTAGGACTCAGGTAAAACCGATAACGATGTGCTACTTGACCACCCACATGTCACCTTAAGCCTATTCTATTCAGAACCAAGTCTTCTCCCCAAGGGGTCAATTAGTATCCGATTGGTCTTTTGCATGTCGCCTGGAGTCGGTCTCCATTGCTTGGTCTGATACTGGAGAAATAAGATAATAGACTGGCGGCAGTCCCTGAGCTCTCCTCCCAACACCACAATACCCCACACCCCTCACCTCTCTCTGCTGGTCTTCTTGATTTCTCTGTTTAAAACTTTAATTCATTTCAATTCTTATTTGAATTCTCTTGCTTTAACCTTGAGAAACGGGGTGAGCAAGTCTAATAAGACGAGTATGCAGTTCCACACTAAGAATTCAGCCATGAATGGAGAGAATCTCATTGATTGGTGATATTTATATTCCGCTATAGAGGCAGTTTATGAGGAACTTGATTTAAGTTGTGGAACGGCTTTGCACGACTCAAAAGTCTTTGGTTTGTACCATTATGTATAATATCATAAATTGTAAGAGGACACACTCTTGGAAGGCAGGACAATGCGTCTTTGGAATTGGAGGTAGAACAACCATGAAATTGCCCTGTCCCATTGTTGGGGCCTCGGCATGTCCGATAAACATGATATATGCTATAGATCTTCTGATCCACTCTGGTACACACATACAAGTCGAACATGTATTGACTGCGCCCCCCTCCCAGTGCAAAATGAGTAATGGTTATGATGACCCAGCCCATAGACCCTACTACAGAAGAAAGAACAGCCCCTGTGCTTTTCAATTCTATGAATACCTTCAGATGGTTCAGATTAGAGTACTTGATGAATTCGCTGATGAATAGATCTGCACCCATTGACCTATCCCTTGCTGTCTCTAGATCCTCGCTCCTAACTGCCCTTTAATACTCCACTTATCCCTCTTCCCTCTTTACACAATAACAGCACTGCCATTACATCACTATGACATTCCTCAAGTTTAATACCCCATCACTGCCCCCCCCCCCCATCGACCTTGGTATGGTAGCCTCTCGGCATACCACTGATAAACCCTGGGATACACCCAGGTAACTCAGACCACTGCCTACCTTAAAGCCCCGCGTATAGGCCGTGGCTTATGGAACATTTCATGCCTTTAGACCAGCTTACATACAGATCACCTGAATTCTGGGTGCGTCTTATAGACGAGGTTTTAACACTATGATAGAACAGTACTAAACTGGATTTTCTCAAGCCCCATGTATGGCTTACAGAATTTCCCCCAAAGTGTGGGTGCGGGTTATATGCGAGGTTCTGTGGTACTAGAAGCCTGATATTCCTGCATACTGTGACTCACTCTATGCTAAACTTGTAGAATAAATCTCCACCCCTTCCATCCCGTCTCCCCTCATCTATACCAACCACCATCGACATACCACAGGCCTGGGGAAAGCCACAAATGTGTGTGCTGCGTATATATTATCTTGACTTTTTTATTCTCGTTTTTTTTCTCTAAGGTTTTCTGCTTTTCCCATGACATAGAACTACGTATGCCCCTTTTTGTATGTTGTGTCCCCAATACCTCTCGTACATTTTCTCTTACACAATGTAAAAACTTTCTGCTTTTTTTCTTGCATGAAATTTCCTTTTGGGGGTATTTTGTTCCTGTATGTCTAGTTCATTTTATGTTCATCTGGTTTAAGATTTATTTCTCGAATGATATCTAACTATATATATTCCCTCTAAGGCCTATCCTGCATTCTCCTTATTCCTTACAGTCACCACCAGTTCCCTCTGTACTTAGGCCTGTCATTTATCTTCTCTCATCCTTTCCTGTTCCCCACAACAAAGGAGTTTCTGTACGTTGAAGGGCGTGTCCCTATAGTGGACTGAGGTGTTTTATCGTGTAAATTAACATCTTTCTCTGCCTTTTGGTGGGTGCCAATGAGAAGGCTGGAAGGTGGGAGATGGCACGTGATGACATCGACATACCTGGCCATTTACCTGCCAGGACCCACCTGAAGACACCTACTTAGGATTTGGGGGTTCTTTGAACATCTTCCATGGCCTGTTTTATACCTTCCCATAGTGAGGGGATGGTCAGGTGTGTGATACTAGGTGGTCATATCATGAGACGCATCCATGGTGTGGGAGAAAGGACAGGAATCTGGACTTGGAATTGGCAAACATAGTACAAATCCCCCCGATTTAGGTTTCTCAACATTGTCATTGCAGGTGGTACTTAAACACAATGATGGCGTGTTAAACACATATTCCTGAGTTAAATACACCAATTTTACACGTGGACGTCCGTGAGGTTTACACACGACTCCCCAGTGTCAACCACTACCCCGGCCCCTGCACTCTCATACTGTGTTCCCACTTTCTCAAATAACCCCCTTTCCCACTGAATTTTGGCTAACAATTGACCACTTTTTCTAGGAAAATGGTGATATTGGCAGTTCGAAAAGACACCCTTTTCCAGAAATGCTGACACTTTATTTCATATTCATCCCTTTCAATAGATATAGGCAAATAGATAAAAGGCCACTACAAACACATTTACATGCATCACACCCATTCGAACCTCAAGACGTGCTTAGAAGATCCAATTTATGTTACATGGCTGTACTTGTGCGAAGAAAAGGAGATCAAGAATCGTAGTCCCATGAGGCCCTACCGTAGCGCCTCATGGGACTACGATTCTTAGGATGTTAAACGAATCAATCAATCAAGAATCGAGAGGTGGAAAGACTCAGAATTTAAGAATACCAATACATGAATTTCACAGAGAGAGCGAGAGAGAGAGAGAGAGAGAGAGAGAGAGAGAGAGCAGCAGCAGCAGGCAGGGGCCGGGTCACCACCCCTGGAGCAGCATCCTCCATATGGGTGCTAACAGTAACACGCTACACGCCAGCCTGACTAATTACTACTCATCAATCATGTCGGCTTTTCCCTTATCTGGACACGATAAGGTTAACTGATAACAATCCTGTTACCTTCAGTCTCACATGTCTTTTTTCTAATTATCTATGGGTGTTGGAACTGGTCTCCTGGGGACAAGTAGAAGTCTTTAACGGCAGCAGGGTGCTTTAATGCACTTATACCATTTTGTTGACATGATAGATGAAAGCATTACTAGCGGCGGGTAAATCATGATGCACCACTAATGCTTCACCAGTGAGTTATTAGTCAAAATACCAGTGCATCATGATGTCAAATCAAGATGCGCCCTTGATGTATTCTATCTGAGGAGGTAGCGCATAGGGTTGGGGTTGGCTGAGTTGGAGGGGTCGGTCAGTCAAGGTCATCGGGAACTGGAACAGTCAGTTGGGGTCATGGAGAATGGGGGCAATTTCAAGAGCACCCTCCCTCCCCTCCACCCTGGCCCCTCCCCAGGGCCTTCACGGTTGACCTCACATTCGGTCAGCCTCCCCAGGGGTCCGTGTTTTTCAGGAAATGCCCTTTTCCCCTGGGAGAAGCCCCATCTTCCTGTAAATCTACTCACAAAGGGCCCTTCTCGTCGGCATAAAGGGCCCTGACATGTGGTCTTTTTAGGGGGCTCATATTCCAGACAACTTATATAAGTTATCATATTGAGAAGTGTCACTGGCATTTTGAACGGCTCAAATTTACTGCCTTTCTTTTTGTCCGTTAGAAAGGCACGTGTGTGAAATTTAAGACCAACTTTACAAGCCCTAAAATGGAGAAGTTATTGCTGAAATAACAAATGCCCCTAAAGGGCATCTGCTGTCAAATGACATATGGGCAACGGGTAAAAATTGACGTCAGATACTCAATATAGAATGCACCTTTCACCTGTTTTAATATAAGCCTTTATGTATCTATTACTTATAAAAATCCATAAATTCTGCTACACCTAAAAAGGTATTGTGGCCTTGGCTTTATACACGGCTCCCCACCTTGTCCCCTTTTTTATACGGAAGGTGCAGTTAGGTAAATCTCCCTGTTTTGCTCCAGCTTCACCCTCTGTGCAGGATATCACATAGACACAGTGGACATAGTGATCTGGGGGTCAGACCATGCCCACCTTTCCCTTGTTTAGTGCCCTCCTGTCGGCGTCATTGGTGTCCCTTCTAATGCCGATTTACAGCTTCCTGATGGGGTAGGAGAGAGGAAGGGCGGGGGGTGCCCTGGAGGAGGGACTGTGGACATGAATATCCACACTCTTCTGTACCTATACAAGCCTCAGTGTGCTCCTCCAGTTTACATATCATTATTGAAGCTCACAAGCTACTGCTGTAAATGGCCCTTAACGCCCTCAGGACATGCAGGACTACCCAAGACTCACGCACGTAGTGTCATGGCTAATACATGTATACACCTTGACTTGGTCTCCTAAGGGTTTCTATATGGGTCATTTCCCATGTGGTGAACTTCAGATAATGGTTTCCTTTGCCATATTTACACCATAATAAGCATGTTCAATGCCCCCTATGCTGTACAAGACAATCGGGAATAATGCCCGATAGCAGAAAACGCTGTAATGTCCATACACGTTACAGAAGCCCCTCTACGAAGCCTGTACCCATATATCCAGTCGGTCCACCTTTTTGAATTTTGCTGGTTATGCCAAAGGTGGCAAAACACACCGATATTAAAGTACCTTGTCCCTGGATAACATCCAATTCCAGGGGGCAAGTGCTGGTCCCCATCCTATCAGTGCAAGTCGCCAGAACCAGCTCCACTCCCGCTTACACCCAATAGGTTTTGTGACGAATTGCATTGGTTTTTGGACCTTACCCATCCCTAAATTCTAGGAAAACCTTAAAGACTTCCATCCATGCACTACGCATTAGGAATACATGTAAAATGACTAGTACTGAATGAAAAGTTTCTCCAGTTGGCAGAATGACCTTAGCCACAGGAGGGACCCATTGCCACCCAGACACACTGCCGCTACACCATTAAAGGTCTATGGCCCTTTTGTGGGGCCCTCATGAGTAGCACAGGGTCATGCTCTCTCAATCAGAGACAAGATCGGCGACTTTTACGAGAGGTGACACGGTGCCTGAGGGCACGTGTGAATGGGCAGTGACTATGCATGGAGTGCCGTGTCAGGAGGACAGGGAGTGACCATTTCTGAAAAAGGGTGAGAGGGGTAGGACTGTTTTTTTTCTTCAGTTTCTTGACAAAGTGGAGGGCAACATTTTCCAACTACTGTGAGGAGGAGAAGATTATTAACATGTTTTCAGCTACGAAACAAACAAACAAACAACCTGCATATAAATGCAAGCTGAAATGGTGCCTACCCAATCCCACCCCTTGTTAAATATGATCACTTCCCCAGTTCACTGCCCATGCTCTGGTGGAGCCCTCCAATATCTGTGGAACAGCAAGGTACAAGCAGGATAGTTTATTGGGAAGCACTTGTAGGGTAAAACCCCTACTTGAACTCTTACCCCCTACAACAAAGCCAACAACACGGGGACATTTGTATTGTTGGATGTACGAATGAATTCATGGGAACGTATAGACCATTATCCCTCCAGCACAATGGCTATATATCTCGTGTAGAGAGACAAGACATACACATTCTTGTATCATAAAGACCCTTTCTTCAGTGGACCCACTATGAGCAATTACAATCTAATTTGACTATTTAGAGAACTAGGGAGTATATATCCCCACCCAACCCAAACCCAACGTCCCTGTTTCCACGTGAAGGAGCTAATTCACCTCTCTATGCTGTCCCGTTTTTTCATGTAAAGACTACCCAAGAGACTCCTACCACGTGGGCGTGGTTAATGCCAGCCGTGTGTTTGCACTCTAACTGCTATATTAGAGGTATGGTTCTAATAGAGATATATTGGTGGCTATATGTCCTACCAACATTGGATTATCTATCTCAAATGTAGATCTAGGTCCATAATACAGACAAATGACTCGGGGATCTGAGCGAGAAGAGGCGGCCATCTTGGCTACATTAAGACACCAGTCACTAGGTGGCACTGTGGTAGCAGTGGGGGAGTACCTGAAGCAAGGTGAAGAGGGAACATTCAACAACGTCCCCCCTGTCACCTACTGATATCCCTAGTCTCTGTCTCTGGCCTTCATTTTGGAATTGATGCTGATTTGAAGTAGTGTCAATGGAATCAAGCATGGTAAACATTCCCTTTGGCATCTGATAAATGTGAAAAATTCCACAGTGCTCTGAGTGTTAGCTGGCTGACTGTGAGGGAGGCACATTTCTAAGCTAAACCCTGTCTATTACCAAACTGAATTGTATTTCATTCTCATTTGGAATTCAGGAAATTGAAATTATGTTAAACTAACCTGCTATAGCTTAGCTCAATAACAGCAATGCTGCTCATGTATTTGCCACTATATACAATAAACACAAGCCCATTCTTCCATTAAGACATTGGGAAAAGTTCTTTGATAGCTTCAAGACACAGTTTACTGTTTCCCTACATTGCCTGGACTGGGGGAGAGTATTCCTCGGCCCTGTAAATGGGTCCATTATCCGTGGGTTTGGTTGTAGCCAGGAGGGACAGATATGGTTCTTGTGCACACGATCCTAATTATGTACATGCTGTGCCTGAGGTAGGGTGACATGTGACCAGTGTATGTTACAGCCATACCTAAGTCACAATATTGGTCATCTATCAATACTTATAGAATATCGATCGGTCCTTTTGAAGGGATCCAAACTGCCAGATTGGACAGACATTTTTCACTGTTTTTGGTGACGATGTTAACTCAGGACAGCAACTATTGTTAAGCTTGAAACACATGAGTTAGAGGCCAAATATATGCCCAGTCATGTGTTCACATAATATTATATGCTCATATGGCTTGGTGTGTGCACATAATTAGCCAACATCTCGCCATGACACAGGTATTGAATGCATCTATATCGGTTTATCTATACATATCATTAGCTCGCACACAAGTGAGGTACAGTTAGTGACCCTCCATCAGAAATGGACCAGCCTTGGTGCCGAGGTGGGCGGGAGGCAGTGAGCCCACTAACATGGTCTATAAGCCGCGGCTTATACGAAGGGTTTTGTGATAGGAGGATTGTGAGGGCTGGCTATACTAAAATGTATGCATGTTCTATTATGAAACATATGTATCATACACGTCATGTATAAGTGATTTGAACAGATGTGGGTGGGCATGATGGGGCCTCCAGGCTTGTGACAGTATCACCCACCCCTAGCTGATAGATGCCCTACCCCCTCCTCCAGCATCAAGCCAACGTCCAAGCTTTATGCCCACCAGGTGGCAGCCTTACCCCACCTTTACAGCACCCCCTGTCGGCGTAAATAACAACTGACAGGGGCGCCATCAAAATAACACACATGTATACAAAACCCCCTCCCTACAGATGCTGCATTCCCTCCCACTTTCACCCAGCCCCCCCCCTCTAGACCCCTCCCAACATGTACCCTGTAAACCCCCCCCCCCCATTTCTATCCTCCATCAGCTGGCCCATAAAGCAGAAGGGCATTTGCCCTTGTTGTTTAGTTCTGGGCATGGCCTTGCTGTGTCGCTGCGGATAGGTTTACAGTACTGGCGGTCGTAAAGCAGCATGGGAAGGGTAATTCAGCGTTTTGTATCACGCCGCAATCTTATTGCATTCTGGGCAGTAGCGACAACCCAACCCCATGCTCACAGTCGGGGGGTATGTTTATGGTAAACACTGGCATGAAATGCAGATCCATCTTAGCCTGGCCCCAGTATTACAGATGGACACAATATCTCCAGTGTAGATAGTGCTCAATGATGGAGATGGCAACTTGAAATATGTGCACACAACCTGACTTATCAATATCAATAGGGTGATAAGACATAGGAGGCGGTGAGATAACAGTTTCCACCTGGACTCATCTCTTATCTAAACCCATCCAGCACCCCCAGGCGACGTCAGAACACACTACTCAGACAAATACCTCTTTTTGGGACGTTCACATCACCACAACCAAAGGTGAACAACAGCCCTCGTGGTATTATGTATGATTGTTGAAATTATCACCCGAGTTCCTGGTAAAGATATGCCTGTCTGGTGAGGGGATCGGTCTCCCATTAGCCTGCTACATCACTTTACTAGCTCTCCAGGGCCGTTTAGTAGTCACGCCCCTGGGAAAGTGGAGAAAGCAATAGGATTGAGAAGGCAAGGAGATGTAGAAAAGAGGGCGCCGTTGCTGCAAGGGCAATTGGCATTGGCAAGCCTTATCTATAGGGATGAAGTCACATTGGGGCAGAGACACGTGTAGTTTACTTCTAGGAGCCTAGACGTGGTGTTAGGGGCGTGTGAGGCATCGGGGCCTTGGTGTGGGAAAGGGTAACTGGTAGAGATACCTTTTGACACTGTGCGAGTAGGATAAGTGAATAGAACCTAGAAAAGAATAGCGGTAGATATTGATAAGTCAGGTTGTGTGCACATATTTCAAGTGGCCATCTCCATCACTGAGCACTATCTGCACTGGAGATATTGTGTCCAGCTGTAATAGTGGAGCCAGGCTCTACAGATAACCTCTATCCATATACTAATTGACATTGATGTACCCAAAAAGGGTGGGGAAATAAAGGTAACTCACTAGCACTGTGCACATGTGTATGCAAACACATGTGCAATGCTGACCATTCAGCATCGATAGCACTCTTGCAACATTGAATGTATCAGGTCATCAATTAATAGGGATGTACATTACAACAATATCTCTTAAATTATACATATTGCCATTTATCATGTACCTTTCCACTGAAAAGTGAGCATTGGTAAACAAATATATATTGGTATAAACATGACTTGTATTGATTGCACTGTTCTGTGAGCCATGTCCTGAATTGATAGTTTAGGGGTTTCCAAGTGCAAGAGCTTTAAACGCCTATTTGTCATCGTTGCAATTCTGTGGAAACTCTTTGACACCCCGGCCCATGTCCTTGTCAAATAAATCTACTTATACTGGCGTTGTTGGCTGCCATTATTTTGTGCCGAGACACCTCCACCTTCCCTGGTTGAGGAGATTAGTATGGTGACGACAGGGAAATGTTGTAGACATATATCTGCAGGGGGTATTCTTTTTCAGTTTATGTCTGTTTAATAGATCCCTCCTGTCAGCTACCACCTGTCCCAGGTCTAAGTCACCAGGTGACAAACACCCTCCTCCTTTCGTTAAACCTATCCACCTTCTCCAGTACCCTCATCTCCATAACTCCAGGTCATCCATGGCAGGCTGTAACTGTTTTTCTGATGATTTTTATTTTATTTTTCATGATAAACAGGGTGAATTAATTACATTTTTGATTATCTTAAACAAATGAAAAGTGGTGGAGGCATGCCATAAGGTATGGGAATCAATGTGTACTTTGTGACCCCATGTGTTTGTTACACTGACCAACCCATCTGCCGACCTTTCCTGAGTTCAAGGCCGCTTTGGGAAGGACAAATGTCAATGTCAACCTCTAGGTCAAACGAGGCCATGGGCTGAGAAGGTTGTTCTCTCAACCTGATGCGACTGTCTCACATATATCAGTAGGATACAATGAACCCTCTAGTATACCATCACCATCATTCTGCACTGGTAACCAGCCCTACTGCTCTTATGACCTTCAGCCACATGACCTTAACTTGAAGGTCACGTGAAGGTCATATGAGCCCGGGCTAAGGTCAGACACTGTGACGGTAAGGATGGTTCTCACATCAGACAAGAAGACACTCCGTCTCAGGTTACTTCAAGTTGTACAGAAAGTAGGAAACAAAGACAGAATCCGATGATTTGTAATCAATACACAGGGATGTAAGTCAGGCATAGGCAAAAATCAGGAAACCATACATAACCTCAATATAAAAGCCTTCTATTTTTGAAAACAGCCCTCCTTTACCACTCGTATAATGAAAGTACATGCCATTCAAAATTCTCAGAAATCAGGAAGTCCTGATAAAACCTGAAGACTTACATCCCTGAATACATGTACAACTATAGGGGGTATCCAAATGACTTTACCAATGAGAGCAATGAGATTGATCCAACTTCAAAGCCTTAGTTTTATTACACCGCGCATGCGTCGTGTAAAGTCACGTGATGCGAGCTGTAACTAGGGTTCGGCGTGTGGCGTGTGTTGACGGATACAAGTGGGAAGTGGTGGTTGTTGGGGACATTGATCCTAGACTATGGTAACAGGGTGTATTGTCCTGGTGTCTCATGTTAGGCATATACCGGGCCTGTCTTTTGTCCTTCATCTAGGTTTGTTATGCTCTCACGTCCCATTGGCATTGACTAGGCCCTAGTCCTGTGTGTCATTGTGAGTTGTCGCCTGGAGGTCTACTGCCTTGGAGCATACATCGGGCATACATCACATGAGATAAGCCCGCTGCCTGTACAAAGTAGTGCAAAGTATACCCCCCCCCCCCCGAACACACACACTTATTCATCTTTGAAGGATAGTGATTGAGAGTGGTGTGTATGGTAGGGAGGGGGGAATGAAAACGAAGTTGCATCTGTAGACTTATATAGGACATGCTTTTCATTGGAAATGGGTGGAGGGATGGAAGCAAAGTGGGAGTTGTGGAGGGATGGGGGAAAGGGGAAACCATTAAGATCCACGTTGATTTAAATCTGCATATCAGAGAGAGATTACCGTAATCTCCCGCGTATAAGGCGCGTCTTATACGCGAGGTTTTAGTTCTCACTGGATCCGCAAGGGGGAGATCAAGACCTTCATTTTGATATATTACACTTCCCCTAAGTAATAATATTACATAGGAGGCTCCAGGAGGTTCCATGTAGCTGTAGCTACATGTAGCTTTTTGAATTTTGAAAATCCATTTAGTAGAACAGAAGTTATGAATTTTTTAATTTTTTGAGCATATTCTTAAACTCTAGGTGCGTCTTATACGCGAGGTGCGCCTTATACGCGAGAGATTACGGTAGTATAAAATTGTCTTTTTGTGCATGTAATGCAAGTCAGCAATTTTGGATCCACATATATTTCAGGGAAATTCAGGGAGCTGATTTTTTAACTAGCACCCACCCTCCCCAATCACCATTCTTCTTCAATTCTCGACCAAACAGCTGCCCGTCCTACCCTCCCTGACGTCCACCGTGCATGGAACTGGCAAAAAGGGCAGTGAAAGTGAGCACCTCTTCCTTTTTGTCACTTTTGATTTTAACCACATTATGTTTTTTGTTCTGTCAACTCTTTTTATGTCCCCACATGAACTTCAATTTTAACGTCGACGCTTGTTACAACGGAGGAAACAGGCGATGGTCAGAGAGCTGCATGTGCCATTATCATGTAATGATTCACCAAATGGTTAAAATAATTATCAGTATCGCAGCTGATCACAGAATTATAAATCATGTAACACTATTCACCAACTGGTATAATCATGTGCTCAGAGTTTTAAAAATAAACACCACCGATCGGACTTTAGGGTCTAGGCTGGGGCTTTTGGCAAAAAAACAACCAAAAACTCGGACAATTGACCATGACCTATGTCCTGTGACCTCTAAGGTCAGGCTAGGTGATAGACCTTGCCTTGACCTGACACATTTGGAGTCCAAGAGACAATGGTGTTGGGTGGGTAGGTGACGATCATCACACCGACTCCCCACCTAGCCACCATAAAAACATATGTATGTGTAAACAGAACCCAACTGTGTCACTGTTTACAAAGTGGACATATTTTATACTGCACAATTTCTTCTATAGTTAACAAGGAAGCTGGACAGGTGATAGGAGTTTATTGGTGGGAGGTGGGGTGGGGGAATGAATGGCTGAAACTAATGGGCATTGGGTGGGGCTTTGATAGTGAAGTGCTATTAGTTCAGTGTGAGCCCCCTTCATAAAAAAGGGCTTCTTGTGCCCTACTCAGAACTTCAAAGCACAACCAAAGCTTTAATCTTTGAATGGGACTGTGATTCAAATTAATATAATAAGCCTACACATGTGAGTCATGCAAAATTTGCTGCAGCTTTATTTCAGTGACAGTATCCCTTAGGTCACACCAAATAAAAAAAGTTGGTCTATGGATTTTCATTTTTTAGAAAATCGAGCGGGAGGGCGAAATTTTTATTTTATTTTTTCAAGAAAATGTATATGTCTATGGATTCTGCATATCAAAAATGTGGAGAGGCTTTTTTTTTTTGGTTGGGGGTGGGGTTCCTTTGCTCAAATGTATTTATTTTTTTTCTAAATGCAGAATAGGCCTATATAATGAAACAGGTGATGTGTTTACCAATGAGAGGTCTGCCATTTTTGTACCTCCATTGACTGACCCTGTATTAAAGCTGCTTGTTAAAAAAAAAAATAAAATCTGCAATTTTCCAGAAAATGATGCGGGCGGAATCCATAGACAAATAAATCTTCTTAAAAAATTAAAATTTGCTTTTTGGAAAATAAGGTGGGGGAAATCCATAGACCAATATATTAATTTGGTGTGGCCTTATGTATCTGTTCTGGAGCAAAATGTACTTCTACCTGCAGGCTTAAGACACCATAACATATCAATTCTAAATGAGACAGAAACGTCAGGTTAGGTTACTCCATTTGTGAGTACTATTGCCATCAGTGTGCTAGGGGTAGATTCTACTTCTGTCCTCCATTCCATGCCCAGCGGATTCTGAACTTCTCCCCTTCCCATCACAACGTGTGAGGTTACATGTGCCAGTCAGTCTCCCTTCAATATAAGTCCTCCTGCCCCTCTCCGATGGTGAGTTGCCTTTTTCTTTTATTCATTTTTAATTTGTTTTTAGGGACATGGTGTACTTTGGTTTTCTGGAACGAGGCGATCTTATTTGGTTTAATCAATGTAAAGTCAGCATGATGTAAAGATGTTGTAGTGATGAGTTTCTCACCGGTACAGGGTTCATATATCATAATATGCGTTTAATGTATGTTATGGGAACGCACGAGTGGGTTTATGGGTTAATAATCCACGAGCCCGAAGGGCGAGTGGATTATTAACCCATAAACCCACGAGTGCGTACCCATAACATACATTAAGGCGTTTATCTCACATTTTTCTCCATTTTGTATTAATTTCTTACCTTATAACCCAAGAATTAATCCAGGAGAAGATATTTTGTAAGTGCATCCTATCCGCACGGTTTGCCAAGCCAGCGTAGCCATTGTTTTTACTCCACCCGTCAGACCCTCGTCTTTCCAACGAATTTTCTGGTATAATCCAAGGATGTCAAGCCCTGTTATTCTAACACCGCCAAATATACGATCTCTAGTTGGTGTTCGCCTTCATTTTGTCTCCATTTTCTTCGAAATTAATAAGAATCCATTGATTTTCCATACCGATCCAACGCACACGGCCCGCTACACGGCCATTGCTTCTTGTTGACATAGCGGGGAGGTGCCCGGATGTAAAAACTAGGTCAGGCACGCGTCGAGCAAGGAATGGCCGGACGGGGCGGGTCCCGACTCGTATCGATGTGGAAAATCAATGGATTCTTATTTATTTCGAACAAAATGGAGGAATTTGGCATGGCATGTTCATATAGGATATCTAACAATGTTTTCCTGTGAATAACTCCACCAGGCTCCATTGAAATCTATGCTAACGAGGTCTGCAAACATCAGGTATGTGGGAAAAATTTTTCAAATGCTGGATATAGATTCATTTCTACCACCGGTCGGCTTGGTATAGTGGACAGCGAGCTCGCCTCCTGCCCCAGCGGCCGGGGATCGATTCCCCGTTGAACCTAAACGGTTTTAACTGGAAAACTATGGAGGAGTTGACTTTGTATATTCCTCAATTTATTAACATGTCCAGGTTGAAACCAGCAGCCTCTTGAAGACGATCAAAAGGTCTGAGAGTGCGTTATGGCTGGATAAGGAACTGGGGTTATGAGCAAAAAAGCACTGTCCAGGCCCAAATCGTGAGATAATGAGAAATAAGTATGAACAGTATGCTGCCCTTAAAGGGTTTTATTCCACATATGGCTAGGCTGTCTTATCTTTTTCTTTCTTTTCAGATCATATTGCTATGGAATATGGAAAATCACGCTTGTTTTCCCCTCAAACGCCATGCAGTCCCATGCCTTCAACTGACATAGTATCTAAATTAAATTAAACAGCAACCCTCCCCTTTTCTACCCCTCCCCCCTATACAGCATCTTTTCCAAGTTCTTGCAGCATCCATTACAGGAACCAAGGGTGGTGGTCCTATTATCCTTTGAAGCCAATAGGTGACACAAGAATATAGGATAGCAATGTGCATTGCAGGTATCTCGAAAAGCCGATTTTTTTCTCTTTGTTTTCTCATGCCTTAGCTTGTATAAAATCATGATTTTTGTAGTTAGGAAATACAAAGGATATGTGAGACTAGTCTTTAGTTATTATGTCATTGTCACCACTACAATGATATGTACTTTGTACAACAGGGAACTATTCGCACCACCAGCCTCCCTTTGACCCTTATTTACATATATCTGAACCCCCAATAGCCATTCGCACCACCTCAGTGTAAAAAGGCGGGAATGTTGATCTATGGATCAACATCCTATAGGCTCAGCACTCGGTCCCAAAAGCGTCTTAAATGGACTGGACACAAACTGTGAATGACTTGCACTCATGACAGGATATTTAAGAAAGTAAAACAGAAAACAACTTCACTCTTTTCATATAATAAAATAGACATTCTAAGCTTCAATTCCATGTACAAATTGTGAAGTTTATTGCATCATTTAACAGTGTATTTGCAAATTTGAAATCCTGCCCCTCCCTCTTTTCCCCACCTTTACTGAGACACTGAAAACCTTGTTTTTTTTTACCTGGCTCTTATATCTTGCTTTTCAAGTTAATAAAGGTAGTAGATGGATTGTCTGTCGAATTTTGTATGATAGATGCGTTGGACGTAGCAAAGATGGACGCATGCATGAAATGTCTCAATTTATTTCAAATCACTTTGGCCTCCCTACCTACACCCAACCCTTCTTCAGCTCCCATACCCACATTAACGGCTCTCTGACGTTTACAAAAATAAATAGGTTTGAATGGATCTTGTTGACAATGGTACTGGGTTTGCAGATTGTCAGTGGATTTTAAATTAAGAAGGGATAAAAACATTCAGGACAAGAATGAAAGACAGACAGTGAAGTACAGTATCAAATGTCTCCCATTAGTTTTACTAATGGGTTGTCAATGAATTGGCGTGGTGCCTTTAAGCACACATGGCTCAGGGTTGGTTATCCACAGAACACCACATGCACCACATGTACATGTACCAGACCCCCAACACTCATTCAACATGTGATTTAGATCACAAAACCACTTCATAAACCCTTTTTTCTATCTTCTTGTACACTAAAATTTTTCAATCTTGCTCAAAACTGAAATATGATGATCTAATATTGATCTCCAAAATGTGCTACCTCAAAACGATATATTACAATGGCTTGTACTCCAATTATTAACAGATATAGAAATTGTCAAGTTAAACATGCCGGTAATGCCAGTACCAGGACTAAACACAGACATCTGCGCTCCCTTTAAGCCTTGTGGTGATTATGCTACTGGTTGGTGGACACAGTCGACTATTAAACTACTAAACATACACTGCTTCCAGTAAAAATAGATGGAAACAGCTGGAGCCAGTGTGGGGGGGGGGGCAGTCAATGTGTGGTGTAGGGGGCATGTTCGCAACAGTCGCTGATAAAAATCTTTCTCAATTTTTTATTTTATTTTTTTTTGTTAAAACACATTTTTGATGGTGCAAGGTGGATCGGAGGGGGAAAGTACCGTAATCTCCCGCGTATAAGGCGCGTCTTATACGCCAAACAAAATGCTGCTGAGTCTTATATGTGGGAGGGACATTGCCTTGAGTTTGGGGTGCGCCTTATAGGGGGGGGGGGTAATTTTACTATACAACAGTACTAAATTAACAATAATCTGCCCTTAGAGGTGCGCCTTATACTTGGAATTGCATTCTCTTAGTTGGGGATGCGCCTTATACGCGAGCTGCGCCTTATACGCGGGAGATTACGGTACTCCAGATCCATACCCCACAAGGCATGGTTACTAAAATAAAAATGGCGGATCGCTGTCTTGAGGAGAGCAAGATTTGTTGTGCCGATTTCAAAATTTACATGTTCTGACACAAGTCTGGCATCATCTTCTCTTACTGAACCCCCTAGCCCACTGGCATGCTGGCCTCCTGGACAGCTGGCCCCCTCATCTGGCATGGTTACTAAAGTAAAAGATGGTGGATTGCTGTATTTATAGTAGAGTTATGGTGCATGTGCAGGATTAATGAGAGCAAGAATTGTCGTGCCAATTTCAAAATTTCTATCTCAGAGTAGAAATTGTCATCTCACAGAGGGCAAAGCGTCTTAATTTCAGAAGCTTTGCATTCATCCTGGAACCTTTACTTATTGGACTCTATGAGGAATTGAGGTGAGAAGAAATTGGCTTATATATAGGTTTCAATGG
Organism: Acholoe squamosa; assembly: GCA_949317995.1. Classification (NCBI taxonomy): domain Eukaryota; kingdom Metazoa; phylum Annelida; class Polychaeta; order Phyllodocida; family Polynoidae; genus Acholoe; species Acholoe squamosa. Next base: position 46,891,340 of record OX439050.1, read on the forward strand.
GAAAGGCAAAAGTTTGCAAATTTGGAGTTTTTGCTAGTCCTTTTTCAGCTTTCTTTTGCCATGCAACAATACATTTTTTTCTGGCTGAAGTTCATGTACAGGTAATAGGAAAATACACCTCTTTTCTATTCATCCAAATGAGTTTTGTGACAGAATGACTATAATTTCTTGTGAAAACTTAAGATTTACATTTTGATGTCTTAAAAATTTGAAATGGACCCTGCCAACCCGGCAGTCTTGACTCAGGGAGTCCCTGAGCCAAAAATGTCCTGGCAGAATGTTGTCATTAGCTTGATTAACATAAAACTTAGGCCTGATGTTCAATCACTTGAGTTACCAGCAAAATACAGACATCAGGGAATGGCGTTTATCAGCCTAAATAAAATTACCCCCCCTCCCAAAAAAAAACTCACTCACTCACGCACGCACACGCACACACACACACACACACAACAACAACAACAAAAACAACACGCCTGCCCCCAAGCCAAACACTCGATTCAGTTTTGCACCAGACAGACCCCTTATGCCTAAAAAGGTACCAAAATCCGGGACCAAAATGATAATTTCTTTTCTCTAATAATAATAAAAAAAAAATGCCATTCCGTCCACGAGGTGGTGGTTTACCTCTACTGCCGTTAGACAGGAATGTCGGGGCTGACATTTCACTGAGCGAACAGCTCCTCGTTGATCTGCTCCTATCTGCTCACAGGGACAAAAAGGTTAAGTTCTCATGTCTCATCTCAGAGCTCCATTTTACCTTTTATTTAAGTTCACTTGGTATACAGTCTTATTTTTCATCTTTTAAGAACAAGTCCATGGCACGCCGAGACGTCCTCAGACGATGTTCGAAACCGCAAATAGTGCTTCTTGTCCTTCTCCCTCCACAGACAGAGTTCCCTGTCCCCAAATTAAAACTCGACTAATTAAGTGGCTGGAGAGTGAATAGGTATCTATTAATAGCACATTGAGCTGGTCCCTTCCTGCACGTAGACTGCTCATTAGACAGGACAAAAAGTGTTCCTTAGTAATGAGGAGCGTCTCATGGGAAATAGAAGGTCGACACAACAGTGAAAGGGAAGAATACACTCCATTCTAACAGTTCACACAAAAAGGTTGTGTCAGTGTCTGCTAGACACCCCCTCCCCTCTTTCCTATTCAGTAGTCGCCTTGTGCAAAAAAGCCAATGGTTTTGCTTGAAACACAAAGGAGTCGCAGGGATATCATAGGCCTAGTAGGCATGCCTCGCCTTACAGATTTGGTTTGGTCTTATCTATTAGGTTAAACCTCCTAAATGCTAGTCAAGACCAGAGAATTCGGCGATGCCGACAAAGGGGACCCCCTCGAGGAGAAGATATTATTTGATGATCACAATTTGAAAATGATCCTCTACGCTTTCTCTTTGTGAAATTAACATTCAACAGAAAGACCACTTCTAAAATAAAAACCTCAACGAGGGAATAAATGTACGGCAATTTACAATCATTTACAATAAAATGTCTCCATCTTAGAATACCACACCCTCAATAATGTCCTTTTATAGTCTTACAATACACAATATTTTTTGCCCTACCTGAGTGATGTCTTCATTGACGTGGTTGAGACTGGGGATCGTCGGTTCGTGTCCTGGCTCAGTCTTCACCTTGACTTTGAGGGGTGGTGACGTAGATGACGTAGCATCCTCGTACTGCCGCAGACGGGTCCGCAAAAGGTCATTCTCTGTCGTCAAGGGACGCAGCCTCTCTACCTCCTACAACAAGGGAAACAGAGCATATTAGCACAATTCAGTGTTGGATTGTGTAGAGAACTCACTGGTAAGGTGCAGATTTTGGAAGGATAGTGCCTCCTGCAGACAGCCTTCTCAAATTCACCATTCCTCGTGTCTCTTATGTAGACGTAGACAACATCTTGTTTTCCCTGCTTACTTTACATGCTGCATGACCTGTAAACATGCACAGGTCATAAACAACACAGCAAAAGACTCCCCTCACAGCCCACACATCTTACCATCTACCACACAAGCATCAACAACACCCTATACCCTTTAATACAACTGTCTCACAATGCAAACTACCCCCTCTTCCTGAGTCCTCCTCCCCAAAGAAATGGAAAACCTAAGAGAAAAAATATATGTGCATCACCACTTACCATTACCTATATGTACTATGTACATTTCATTAAAACAAATCAATGTAATGCTCTGTAAGACACCCTGAAATATAGGTTTTTGCATAGGTCTCTGGAACTCGAAAATCCCTGAGTTGAGGGGAAACCCTGAAGACTTCCATCCCTGGGACTTATTTATTAGGCAAACCACATGTACCTTTGTCATATGAACATTGGAGGAAGTACGACCACAAGAATGCTGAGGCATGCAGGAAGAGGAGCAGGAGAAGGAGTAAGGTACAGGTGTCAGTTAGGTCACTACTACAGGTGGACCCTGGAGGAACTGGCATAGTAACCTGCTCCAGTGTCGACAGGGACCTGGGTACACATGACACCCTGGCTGTATTGTAGGGTAAACAGCAAGTCACCTTACGTATACTCCTTCACCAATACACCTACACCCAGACTCCTCACACAGCTCTCAACATGGTAGATCTACCTCTCCTAGGCCCGACCTTTTAACTACTTGGTACATTTCCTGAAGGTTCGTCCTTATGCAAGTCATTGTGGGTAGTGAAAAAATCTCTGTATGGAATATTGTGCTGTTAGAAGAACAAGACCCTGCAGTGGTACCAAATGGATAATTGGTCGAGCCTAAGGTTATCTACTCTACATTCATTTTCAGTGTCTTATTTCTTCCATTATAGCCCCTTTTCATTTGCACTTCGATATAGTTTTGCTGCCTCGCCTCATCTAGACAAAATCACCCCTAACTCTCCCTCTACCAAATCTATATTTTTCTCTCTGTACTCTACTGTCTTACACTATACATCTTCATAGCAGTACCTCATGCCTTCCTCCTGGGTCCCAACCCCTCCTCACTGTGTCCCTACTGTCAGCAGGTCAGTGATATATTGGTTTGCCCTCGACAGTAACATCAGAAAAACACCGTCTCTATCAGTTCATCAGTTTGTCCTTGGTGTAGTACTGGCAGCTTTTGGCACACTGCTCCCCTAACCCCTGGGACCCTCTATACCTCCTCCTGCTGCATATATACACTCTGGAGTTATTGCACCATATTTTTGTCATGAGGTGGTTATAGCGTGGATGACCTTCCAAGGGTGCTAGTGATTGTGCAGCTGCGTTACCGACCCACTCCAGGGTGTTGTCATGGAAAACTCCATGTTTTTTCATACTTTATGTTTGTCATAAAGCGCTCAATGTAGTTCAGAAAGTGAAGGGGAAAAAAGTTTGAGGAATTTAGGTGACTTCCCCACCCCATGATTCTGAGTTTATCTGTACTAAGAACTAGTTCTAAGACAGAAAGGCTACGGGCGTGGCACATAAAGTGATGGTGAAAGTGATTATTGTGAGTGATTGAGTAATAGATGTTTTACGCCATTTCGACAGCTACGGTCATATTCATGGCGAGAACTACATTACATTTTCACAGAGGAATGTGTTAGTGCCCGCGCATATGTGCACCACAAACATCCGAGGGGATAGGAAAGAGAAATAGACCCTATTACGTGGGCTAGGGAAGCCCACAAGTGATTATTGTAAAGAACCCGACAAATGTAATTACAACGTAGGCCTGGGATGTTCTGCAAGCCCAGGTTTGCAAGGTAGGACGGGTTTGGAAGATAAAGAAAATAGAATATGCCATCGAGTAGTTTAACACTGAGGTTTGGTTTGGCGTGAAAATGAAGAGATGCCCATTAGAACTAAAACGCTCTCAGATAAACTGCTACACCGAAAATATACCTGAGAAGTAGGTGTAGGGTGTACTACGCAATACTACAGGTGTGGTCTGCAGTCTCCACCAGGTCTCAGACTCCCCTCCTGGGTAATTTCCTCCACCTCCACACCTTAAATGTCACACAGGTAAAGGTAAACTCCTCCATCACTGTCCAATTTACTCTATTCTAACCCAGTGTTTCTTTCATCTATTTGTGTTTTCCCCCTTTTTACATGACTTTTTTTTGTAACTCCCTTTATGTACTCACCCATGACATTTAGTTCCTATATATATATATCTTTTCCTGTTTCCGACCGTTCCTTATATTCAGGTTCTTTTTAAATCAAAAATGCTCAACCTTTTCGCACATAAGGTCTATGTGACATGATACTTTGTCTCTTTACCTTGCTCATTGAGGCTGAGATTTCAATTTGAATTACAGGAACCCATGAACTTTGAAATCCAGGAAAACCTAAAGCTAATATTATCCGTCATTGGGGATGACAAGAACAGTCAGTGTACGGGGAATTCAATGTGAGTGTGGGTCGGCCTAGGGTATATTCACACATCACAATGTTAATATCAGGGTCAATATCATCGTGATATTGAATGAAATATGTCTGATATAAATATATGTTCTTGTAATATCAACACGCAGCCCATGATATGCACTACCAGTACATAGACAAAGGTGCATGAGAATTGGCCAGCACTGAGGGTTATCACATGAGGTGAAGCCGAGTGTGATAACCCTCAGTGCTGACCAATTCTCGTGCACCTTTGTCTATTTATCTCAAGTTAATTTAGTCAGATATGTTCAAAATTCGATTTATTTGGCAGTAGAAATGATTTTATCATCAGTTATTTGACCGTTTTGGATATTTTCCCAGGGAGTGTGATACGGGGAAGGGTTATCACACTGTGGGGTGTGATACAGAGTTTCTTGGTTAAGCCTATGGGGCTCTCGTATTCAACTTGAGATAAAACACCATACAAGGATGGGCCAATTCAACTGTGTGAATCCTTCAAAAGCTTCCTTTTGATCCAATCTCTACAAAGGAGGGGACTACCATTAATCACTGGCCACATACCCTTCTAGAACCCAATAAGCTCTAAATCCATCTCCCCAGGTGTCTGTATCGACCATTGATCATCCTATTGTTACTGTGACTGAGGGGACCGGGGGAATCCATTAATTTTGCCCTTTATAAGCTGGTGATTATCTTGTGTAGGGTAGACCCAGTCTGAGGGTGTGAAAAGTTCACTCACACAACCTATAAATCACTGTTTAAATATCGGCCAGCAGACAGCCCCAATGGTGATCCTCACACCTAGTGAGATGCAGGACCTCTGGTGTGCTTCTGCAGTACCTCCAACTGTGGCAGCCACGATGATTTGAATTGCAATAGACATCGCCTATTTGGATCTTACTATATTCAGTGTACACCCGTAATGAAGCTTTGTACAATACTAAGGTAAACGAGTCTGGAGCACCTAATTATATCTCTCATATCCAAATTGAACAGCTATTATGGGCAGGCCTATAAAGAGAAGATGGGTCTAGCCTTATGGAAGGTGGACAAGGTGGGAATGGTTGGGGCAAAGATGGGGGCAGGGTGATGGGTTGAGGGTTATGGACAGCGTGGGAACCCCCCACCCCCTACTAAAAACCCTCGACAATCTCTAGAAACCCTGGAGGACTTTGCATTGGTCACCCCCCCCCCAATTAACCCTCACCTGTCCCACAAGTACCGGGTATCCCATGGTCGGCCCATGGCCCGGGGGGGGGGCACTCTCTATGTAATGTATACACATAAGTGCGGCTGGCAAGGGTACTTTTTTTTAAGGAAAAGTCCATAGCAAGCCTCTTGTTTCAGCCACAAATGTCCCTAGCAAGGGTCTACTTTTGAGCAAAATGTCCCTAGCAAGGGTAAACCCTGATTGACGCGGAAAATTTAGACATTTTCATAAATATTTTCATGAAAATAGCATGAACAAAATACAAATTTTCTCCCAGAAAAGGTCAGTTTAAGATATTTTGAGCAAAATCTAAGACTATTATGTAAAAAGTTCCCTAGCAAGGGTAGGGTTTTGAAGGAAAACCCTGCGAATGAGTGCCCTAACAAGGGTAAGGGTAGTCAGGGGTTCAGCCACACACCCGTATAAAAAAAATTTGAAGTGCCCCCCCCCCCGGGCCCATGGTGCTCCTACCACGACCCCTATCCGTCATCCTTCTCACCATGTTCTTACAGGGGAACAGACCGCATTATCGCTCAGTACTGCGTCTCCCACTGTTCAACCTGTTATCGCCCACTATGACATCTAGTATCTTTTATTATCGTTATCTGCTAAAAATAACCTGAAGCATGACCCTTGTAGGTTTCATTCTACCTTCCTTTCGTAGAGAGTTACACTATTTCATTCTGGCCTTGATCCAACATGTAATGCAATATTGAAACCCAGCACCGGGTATAATCGAAGTGGGCCGCCATGATCAATTTTTCAATTCATCGATATTTCATCTGTTAGACCTCCCAATATGCGTTAGGATTGGTAGGGTCTGAGTTAGATATTCAAAACGTACCAATGTGATATTTTTCCGTCACACTCCTCTTGTATAGGAAGTATTGATTGATCAATTTCTTACCCTTAGCATTAGGCTTTGATACTTTTCATCGTCCCTGTTCTTGCTTTGCTTGTCCCTACATGTTGCTTCAAAGTGACGATGAAATTCCCATACTCCTCCCCTCCCCCCATTCAATACACAATGCAATTTCCTCCCCATGTCTGTATCTAAGGGATCATCATTCTGTAGATGGATGTAATGACAATATCTGCCTATTTGAATCTGTAAGACCAGGGTAAAGCTACAGTAGTAAACCCTGGCGGTGCTGACCATGCATCGTCCTTCACCACACCCACCTTTATATGTGACAGAAGACTGGCCAGCCGCCAGTCGGGCTACCTGCCAACCAACCTCCAGCCTCCACCACCCAATGTCTGCCTGCACACTCAGGTGCGACATGCTATTAATATTTGACCATATCCACCGCCCCTCCTATGGTGTCCCCTACATCATCAGATTAGGCGTCTATTCCACACGCCTTTGGCTGGTTGGTTCTAGTTGATGGTATGCTGAGACCTCTGCACCAGCCACGCACAGTTGTACTCATTAAGTCTACTATTGAACAGTTCTCGGTGAGGGGAGGGGTGTAGTATTATTTATATGTATATTATGTGAATGGTAGAATGCTAGGGGTGGTTGTGGCATTTATCATAAGTAATGGTTGGAAGTGGGGCTCAATACCCCCAGGTGATTTTCCCTTATCTGCTGGTAACCATAGTATTTAAAGTTGATCTATAGGTGCGGAGATCCAAGCACCTGTGTCTCCAACCCTCCCTAAGTACCCATCTCTCCTCCCTCCCCCTGTCCCCTTACAACTCATCCTTCTTCACACCAGTACCTCCAACACTAGGCATGCTTCATGCTGACCTGAACCTGGGGTGGAAAGGGTCAGTAACCTCCCGACACACTTCAATATGGCCTCTGTCTCTCTTCATGCTCAGTCGCTTTAAAGCTCATGAAATTACATAGCCTTATAGGCAGGAACGGTTGCCTAGGACTTTATCATATGTATCAGCCTATCTATAGAGACGTCAGAACAAGGCAAATGGAGGTAAAGAAAGTTCATCTGTACATTGTAAACTACACTGCACGAGGCCATTCATTACATTTTCCCAAATCATCTTAATCCTTGCCATTGATTCACAACCAAGTCCTCAAAAATATCAAGGTAGACATATTCACCTCCCAATTCATAAAGGCCTACGTATAATTTACGCCCTCAAGCCCTATTTTATTGGTGGTGGTGGGGGGGGGGGGGTGCTATATTCACATGGGCACGTAGCCTTAGTATCTACATATCCATGGCTCTGCTCAGAGAATGCCGCCATAATGTAACATGCCATACACGCTCACAAGGTGAAGGTCGCCGTCAATGCCCTTTGCCCCCCCCCCCAACGATAGTGCTAATTCAGAGACCAACCACTAGGGGCCGACACCTGCAACATAGTGGACGAACAGACAGACGGATGAGGGACGCATGTCACGTGTTTCCGCCGTGACCCATCATGAAATATCGTCCACTGGGAACCTGCGACGTATACAATAGCCGAAGCAGACGACATCTGTATTTTTCCCGTCATGCCACGCGGAACCCTGTCATTTTGATTGTGGGTCCCCGAGGTGTCCTTCTGTCCAACACAAACAACCTCCTTCTGTGTACATTGGCCATGCAAGGACATGCTGCGCAGTCAGACTGGGCAGATGAGTGCTTCTTAATACGGGGTGATGATCCTTGTGGGTAGTCTCAAGGGAGGCAGGGTGTTTTTCACAGTAATACACATTGTCATCTGCAAGTTAAATACCTTTCTGTATAAAAAGGTGACAAAATGTGATGAAATGGCCCCACTATAGAATATGTACTAAGCCCTAGCAGTACCAGAACTTCAGGGTACTGAGGAGTAAGATTTTCTTTTTCACATCTATATGCCTCTTTGTGGTATATTACACTATCAATAAGGATTAGAAGGGACCTATTCTATTCTACATAATGTGTAGGGCCCTACTGGTAAAAAAAAGCTCCAGCACTGACCTTCACCCAGAACCAGCTGTTTATTGAAACAGGCAGAAAAGGGGGCTTAGTGGCAGCAGACGTGTTGATAACGAGTCAAATGTCGTCTGCTTCCGTACAGGTGGATAGCTGGAACGCAGAAACAAAACTGACGCCGCCCTCCATCATGGCATGTCAACATTGGAGACCTACTTAATGATCCACCAGACCAACTCCACCTAGGGGATTAGATCGATCTATATCAGGTTGTATGCAAAATGTTGGTCGCCTTTTTTCTTTCCTATATCGTTATGCGCATGTGTTATCACAGTCAGCATGATGTTTTTAGGGCTTACAGGTCAATACTGGTCGTGTATGAATGTGTGAATTGCTGAGACCATTATGCATTCATCATCAATATTATGTTTCATTTCAGATAATCGTGATCAGAATTCTCAAAAGATGACCCATTGCCTGGCCCGCACCTGGGACTTGAAAATTTCAAGTTACAAATATCATTCTATCGTGTTATAACCCTATTTTATAAGCAGTACCCTGACTTCAGGACTGAAAGACCCTGTAAGGCATCTGAAATGGTGTATAATCCACATCTTATACGTGGGGTTTTTACAGTACATAGACCTCTATGGTAGGTATACAGGTACAGTGAAATTCCTTTATTACGAATCCTGTGAGAACGAATTTTCGGTTATAACAAACAAATTCCTTCTGACCAATTCACACCTATGCATCACTATAGAAAATAAATCCTAGTATAACGAATTCTACATGGAATTTATTCGTTTTTATTACACGATTTCTGTGACTCAGGGTGCTTTTTCTGGATATCCCAGTTCTGATATTCCTGCATATTGTGCAACCCCTTATGAGCAGATCCCAGGTGGATATCAGCACTCTTTGAGGTGGATATCAGCACTCTCTGAGGTGGATATCAGCACTCCTTGTCCATGTCACATGTCACATGTCACATGTTAAAACCCACGAAATTTTCCAGGCCAGGGTAGGGATCGAACCTGCAGTCTCACATCCCAAATCCAACTCCTTATGCACTGCGCCACAAGGACTGACGAGAAATGCTCGGTTCGAACCAAGTCTGGATATGATACAAAGCCCTGGAAGGAGACGACTGCGGGCTGACCGCTACCATAACCAAACATAGCCAAGCCAACACGGCTGCTGCAGGAGGACACGCGGTGGTCTAGCGGTTAGCACGTCGCGCTCAGCCGTGAGGGGTACATGGATCGCGCCCCGGTCCCTGCGCATCTTTTTTCGCCGTGTGCCCTGCCGCTGTCCGCTGCCAGGCGAGGAGGTGTATGTACACTATTTTTCGCCGTGTGCCGCTGCCAACCCTAGCCGAGACGGGGGCTGCCGCTGTCCGCTGCCGGGCGAGGAGGTGTATGTACCTATGGCAGGCTTCGCGTCCCGGGGAAGGATTTTTGTTTTCAACTTGTTTTTATTGATATTTTATTGATTATTTATTGATTTTTTATTGATTAATCGTGTAATAAACTTAGTAAGGTATGGGCTAACAGGCACCTCATGGCATGTATCGTAGGATATCAAACTCGTGGCCTACGGCCACTCGTTCGATATCCTACGATACATGCCATTCGGTGCCTGTTAGCCCATACATTACTTAGTTAATAACGAACTTTTATTATGTGGACAATTAGTTTTACTTAGGAAAACTGAATAAAAATATTGAATTGTAAGGTTTGAAGATCTAAGATAAATCATAGCCTGTGTATGGGGATTGACTGGGGCAGCTGTAGGAGGCGAGGGGACATCAGAGGGATGTCAAGGCAAGTGTAAGGACACCCCCCCCCCCAGTCTTGTGTGACTGTAGGCCCAGGCATCAAAGAGGTGTGATCGCTTGTGTTAGGACCCCCCCCCCCCCACACACACACCAGCCTAGTCCTATGTGTGGTTGATGGGCGTGATAGGCGTATGAGAGAGTGAGTGAGTAATAGAGGTTTAACGCCATTTCGACAGCTAAGGTCATGTTCATGGCGAGAACTACATTACACAATTTCACAGAGGAATGTGTCAGTGCCTGCGCATATGTGCACCACACACATCCTGAGGGGATAGTAAAGAGGAGATATAGACCCTTTTAAGTGGGCTAGGGAAGCCCGAGGCGTATGAGAGATGTGAGGGCTTGTGTTAGGACATCCCACCACACCTACCTAGTCCTATTACGGCCTATGAGGATTGGAGGCATCAGAAGGTGTTTTTCATATTTCTTTTTGTTAAACTTTAATGCCGCAAAGAGTCAGCACATATCCACCCACACCTCATGGATGAACAAATTGACTAAGGAAAGGAAACAAAACAATGTGATTTCTTAAAAGTTGAATGAAGAATTCTAAAGCCCTCACAATAATGGCCCATTTTGCTAGGTAGGGTCGGGTAATAAACTTACGTTTTCTTAACCTTAAAAACGCAATTTTGTATGTTAAAAACACATCTTTTTAATGGGGGAAAAAAAGAGAAAAGGAAAACTAACAGAAAAAACCTAACTTCACCAAGTGGTTTGAGACTTTTCCCGGGCCTAATTGGTCCTTTATTAGACTGGATGCACTCCCCTCCACCTTACTTTAAGAAAACAAGTAGGAAAGGATTGATGGAGCAGGGTGGGGGTTACAGTGGAATCATTATCCCTTCCTCATTAAATCTTTATAAATAAAATTTTCTGAAGATATAATCATAATCATTAAAACATAATCAGACACTTATGCAAGTATAATCCTCTGTGTGCTGGTCTACTCATTTACAGTGCAAGTGCAAATGGGGAAGGATTTCTAGGCTTTACTTCCTGAGACCATTTCAAGGGTGTACAATGACCGTTTTGTTTACAATGAAAATTCGTTTACAACAAATCTTTTCCCTTGTCCCAAGCAGTTCGTAGTAACGGAATTTACTGTATTTGGATTACCCACGTGCATGGACTATGCTTGTGGTCTGTCTGCTACTGTTACTATTGATCAATTTGTCGACTTTCCAATTCCACAAATCCTTACCTGTGTCTTCTGATGCAGAAATAATGTCATACATTCTCATTTCAATATTCGCCTCAGAATGTGTGAATCAATTAAAATGTTTACTATGGTCCCATGAATTTTATCCTGTGGTGACTTGAAAATAAATCTTATTCTAATCAGGTACAAACCTAGTATTTCTCTCTGTACGTCTAAGTTAACAACTTTTTTGACTGAAGTCTGTCTGATCCACTCAACATAATTTCACATCCTCTGCCAAGACTGGGACCTCCCTCATGACATTCTCAAACTGTCTGTGGTGTAGTCCTAGTGGAATTACCGACCACATTCTCCCACAACCCTAGACGTGATCATCCGTCTCCCCCACCACCCTACAATGGCGTCAGTCTATCCTACATAACCTCACATACTTGTCAGCAGACGACAATTTTTAGCGCCAAGAACGCCGCTTCTCATCCGGGTCCTGCCACGCCCCAACACGCCTTATGGCGTGGGCCTGTCTAGGTGAGCCCTTCACTGATTTGAGGACCCATAATCTATAAGTAGGTAATACAATGTACTGGTTGGGGGGGGGGAGGGGGTGTTAGCATAAAGAAATAGTTCATTGTCAAAACCCTCGTGTGACGTGACGTCCCAATGACGTCCAGCTCTAGTGACTTAGCAGAAGGCATGATTTAGGACACCTCTTTGATCACCAAATCTCATTAATCTCACGCGAGACCTCTTGACTCAAGCAGGCTTTACACTTCATTTCCCAAAGCCCCAAGCCGTTTTCACATTCCGGTTTTCTAAGAAGGGTGACATAAAGAAAGAATAGGGACAGTCTCCTGATTGAATAAACATCCCCTGGTGCATCCAAACACTTAACAGTTCAACAGCAGCTTCAACACCCCAACCCGTGTGCAAAAGCTGCAAAAGTAATTGCAATGACATACATAAATAGTTCTTACCTCTATAATCAAAACAGTGGACAATGACTCCCCCACTTTACTCATCACACTCATCATCCACATTTCTGTCATATACCCTTTGACATGATGACTACAGCAGGCTTTGTGCCCCTTCTTTGAGTGCCTTTCCATGGTAACACGCATGTAAACACTCGTGCTTTATCGCAGCAGACAGGGCCCTGAAGATGCCCTCTGTGCATCTAAAAGCGACCCCTACAGGGGAGGACATGTAGTGAAGGGCCCTGGTATAGGCTTGGCACAGGTCAAGGGCCATGACGCATGCGGGGCAACAACTTCCGCAAAATGGCGCCACCTAGCAGGAAGTGTCACCTGAGGGTAAAGGACGACAAAAGGCCACCTGGGGACCCTAATTATCACTTCTAGCTACCCCCCTCCTTCCTCCACACTCTGACTACGGTAAGCCACAGTGTACAGAATATTTCTAATTTTTAGACCCTTGATGTGGCTTTTGGGACCACCCTAAAAATAGGGTGCGGGTTGTACACCAGGATTTAACAAGGTAAGGAATGACAACCACAAATGTACCTTGTAGCAAAGCGGCTCTTTATAAGGTGCAACATATAAATGTACATGTACTGGTGAGGCTTTACAGTACAAACTATAGAGATCTTAGCCCCTTCCACTGGCCAGCTGTGGTGTTCCGTCCCTCCACTACACAGTATAGTGGAGGGACGGAACACCCAAAGCTGGCCAGTGCATTAGTCCCTTAGATTCCGCATGGCTACACTGGGCCCCCGGACTGGGCCCCTCGTGTTCATTGGCAGACACTGCTGCGCTTCGCTGCGCTGACGTGTTCTCCTAGGTTAAGACGCCCAGCGAGAATCGACGGGCACCAGTCTACCGCATGGCTCACCCCACATTTCTCCCCCACGTAACCCTACCTAACCTGAGTGGTGTCCCCGATAAGTACATTCACCAGGTGAGTCTTCTTGTCCTCAGGTGACCCTAAACCTTCACACTTTTTCTCACAGCACCATAAAAAAAAAAAACCATGACCCATATTTCAAACCCCTTTCTATACCCGACTCCCTTTCAACTCCTGCAACAAGCACATGTCAAAGTTAACAATAAGTGACCAAGCTTCATATTGTCGTGCGGCTTTAATGGCCGACCTTCTACATTTCTGAGCCCTACCCTTTTGGCTGGCACCTGGCCCCTAACCCCAATACCCATCTACACATGCAGACTATAGCGGAAACCCAAGTGGGTTCCATTCCCACTCGTCTCGTCCCGAAACCACGTGGTGCGAGCGAGATGTGTTCTGGTTCCCCACAGTATGAACTAGTTTCTACTACATTGAACATAATACTAATACATACATATTCAGAACGACTGCACTTTTGGCGGCACGCGAAGGGACCACGTGGTCGGCATCTTTCACAAGGCCTTCCACTAATAACACCTCACCACATGGCTCAATACAGATAGTGTGCACTTTGTACGTTTGTTGAGTCACATATGTATGTTTACAGCAAAAGTTCAGTCTATCTTCCAAAATGCCGTGATGGCATGATATATGGGCAATCTACATCCATTATCTTAAAACACAATGGGATTGTTTTATCTTAATGAAAACTTATCAGTGCATGGAAAAGCCTTTCAACAAACCTTAGGCCTGTCATACAATCTATTCTTACCACGTTGGCACCTAGGTAGTTTTAAAGTTTTCGTAGGTTGAAGATATGACAAACCTTTTTTTCATACATTAGGTCTATTGCCTATCTATAAAATTTACTATGATATGACACTCTCAGTTACTGTCCTAAAGTTCGATAATGACATCTTTTAGCCAAAATGAGTATGTATACCTTATCTTATTGCCACAAATAGAGTTGTATGTGATTGTGTTAAAGAGGCCATTCCCACTTTCACACCACAGTTCTGAAGTAACCTCATTCAACGGCATCACCCTGGTTGCCCCTGTTTTTGAACCACACCGGTTGTCACGCACTTAAGGGAAAAACTCTTAAGATGGGTCTTTGGCAAACATTAGAGCTTTCAGGTGGCATCATTAGCTACTTTAGTAGAGGTTACCTGTGCGTGGTCTGGGAGCAGACTGATGGCAGACTTGTGATGTAACAAACCTGCCAGCTATTGAGCTTTGGGGTCACCATGTATAACGCACAGAGGAACTCTTTACACAGTGAGGTAAGAAGACAAACAGGACGTCCCTACGTCACTAGACGCTCTGTCATTGACGTGACGTCACAACGGTAACAGTCACTGTTGACCATGTGACCTAGCTGATCACAAGGCTGGGTAATGGCAAACAATGTGGGATTAGCAGTGTTAATCACTATGAGGTTCGTGTTGGTGACCAGGTACGCTGGATAAGGAGGAAAATGGGGAGGTCAGCACAGGTTCTTAACCCCTTCAATAACACTGGTTGTGCGACTTTTCATGACATTCCATGACTCTCCCTCTCTGCCATAGTATTAACTCAGACCGTCATGCTACCCCTTCTTACTATACAACTACCCCTCATGCCATAGTCCTGCTACATTGTACACCGTGCTGAAACCAGCACAGCTCATTCAATACTAGAAATCTATACAGCTATTGTAGAGGGCCATCTGGCCGCTGTTGATACAAGAGGCACCGTGACGGCACAGCTTGAATAGACCTTCATAGAGAAATGATAAATCACCCTCTCTCTCCCACACACGTGTAAACACGTGTGTATACACTGCGCACACCTGTGATGTTCATAGTCTTCAACAGACAACCCTTATTGGTACTACATGTACATGTACCATGTTGGGATGGGTTCCAGAATATGTACACATCTTTGATAAATGCAAAGGGTGCAGGGTGTCGAAATAAATATCAAGAATTTATAATACTGTATGTAAAGCATGTATTTGTCGGCTCTTGAAGAGGTATAGGGTGAATTTGATGTAAGAATCTCCAAGGGTCCGGGGCGTTTTAACAGGAGTGAGTGAGTAATAGATGTTTAATGCCTATTCAACAGCTAAGGTCATATTCATGGTGATAAATACATTACACAATTTCACAGAGGAATGTGTCAGTGCCACGCATATGTGCACCACACACATTCAAGAGGATAGGAAAGAGGAGATATAGATTCTTTTAAGTGGGCTGGGGAAGCCCTCGTTTTAATAGGTCATTGCTGTATATTGCTATGGGTTCTGTAAACACATACATAAACCATTGTGCACTTTCTCCTAAATATGTACATACTTAAATGTAAATTTCTAAAGGAAATTGGATTTGTCCATTACAAAATGGGAAAACCATCGGTCACAAGAACAACACCTGATTTATTTTCGCAGTCAGAAACAGTCTCCCCCGTCATGCCCGTCAGGTGGATATCCACAAATACATTTATAAATGAACATACCTCTCTCAGGTCCTTATTGTCCCGCTCCAGGGCCCTAAGCCGATCGTCCCCACTGACATGAAGGCGCATGAAGGATTCTATGAAGTCCTCCTGCTCCTCCTGTGACGTACCCACACTGCCCGACAACGCGCGCCGCAGCATCTTAACAGCGTCTGCCGTCGGCGTCTCATCGTCGTTCACTTCCGGTTTCGGAGAGGTCACTGATCCCGTCGTCGTGGCGTCTACGCCTGGTGTGGATGGTACTGGAAGAGGAAGAGGGAGGTTGGTTAGGTCTATGTTCAAAGCAAGACATATGGAGTTGGGTGATAGTGAAATCATAGTCAAATTGTAACATCATAACATCAGGTAAATATTGGTCTTGCAAACTTGCAGGCTAGGCCTACAAATGGACAGGATATTCATAATGTTGAACAATACCTAATCCTCACTGTGAGTCCTCCCTCATCAACAGGTAGCAGGCCTCCTGCTGATTACACTAAATATTATTTGTGGGCGGATACTCATAAATAATGGTTTAAAAGTTACAGAATTAAAGAGATAGGACAGTGAGTAGGCTTCCAAGCTCCCATGATTGAATTCACTAAGATAATTGCCATGGCAACGATATCTTTAGTTTCCACTAGGAACACTTCTTACTAACACACTTCCATTTTTAATCATGTTGTCTTTCACCAAAAGAAGAAAACAAATTCATCTCCGCCGTCCCTGACCGCTCAGAGTCCCTTATTACCGCTCACCGCGTTTTCTCACTGTCAGCTCAGGCGCATGCGCCTTTCAGCCATTTCCGGGATGCTCCTTCTGCTGTCCTCTCCTAAAGGGCGCCACTGATGACAAAGCACGGTTTACTGGCACCCACATGTGGGCGCAGAGAGGATCCGGTGTGACGGGGAGCAGGCCTCAGGGGTATTAATGCGCACAACAGACTCTTGTCATGGTTTCTCCATGACAGCCTGCGGACAGTTTGTGGGCCATAGTGACAGGGAGGCAGTCCCTTGAGAAGAACAGGTGGGAATCTCTTTACATTCAGGTGTCATGTGGACTAGACCTCCCAAAACTACCAGAGTGGAATTGTGGCTTCATCAAATGAATAAATATATTTATCATTATCACCAGAGCCGTGTCCATGACATTATTTAAAATATATGAAAGATGAAAGGTTTATAGGCCTACATATGATTCCATAATCCTTTTTCAGGTCTACTCTCTACCAAGCCTGGAAAGCTACCTGTTTCTAAAATTTGTCATCCTTTGGTGCAGTCTATACCAACGTCCTATTTTGGCAGATCTAACAACAAATCCCCATTCCTTTAAAACAAAGCCCACAGCAAGCCCCAAATCATCCCCTCTTTTTTCTTGAATCCCCACTTCAGGGTTGCATGACAAATTGAGGGTTGCTCGGCTGCGACTCGGTGACGCTCGGCTCAGCACGTTATCAGTCTAGACAAGGAGACGCAATCTGTAGCTGGTTGCCGGCATTACTCTGTGAACACTTTTTATACACGCGCCAGAAACCAGCCAACGGTCTCTCACAGACATTGGCCTCAATCGGTTTGCTGGTCGCGTCTTGTTGGTAGCACCAACTGCCTGCGTGGCTCAGTGTACGTTTTATTATTCATTCAATGTGTCTCACAATTGTCCATTTCTAACCTGGCACTGATAATTGGGGTATAGTTGTAGAGTTGCTAAGACGCGGTTTGGTTGATTTTACGTCCACTAATAGTACTTAAGTCCTTTCTTTTCTGTTTGGACAGGTATTTCAAAGTTGTTTGTCCAGACAGGTATTTATATGCTGCTTGCCTGACACAGCAGTGACTCAATCTATGAATGACCGAATCTATGAGATGAATGACTGCATCTATGGGGAGGGTTGAGTCTACCGGGGCTTCATTCCCCTACTCTTCTCGAAGGATAGCAAGTGTTCTTTTATTTGCCTGGTCCCATAGGCAGTGCCAGACAAACCATGGCCTTTGTTCACTCAGACGTGGTTCACTGAGGGGGAATCCCATGGCAAAAGACAAGCATGTAGGCCCGGACCCGCACATGGGCAATAGCCAATGATAATACCACTCAAAGCTTCAGCTATTGTATGGGCGACAATGCACTGAATGGAGGGTAGGAAGCAGGGGTAGTAGTATACATGTAGGAGGCTCATTCAAGTTTTAGAAGCCTATGGAAAATGACCCGGGGGAAAATGGGATAGAATACATAATTGCTTTACTTCTGCCCTGATGTGTAAAATGCTGCTGTATTTAACAACTGCAGAGAATCCCTAAACACCTATCACAAGTTGCTTGTCACGCCAAACTGTCACCCAAAGCCTAACCTCCGCAGGGTACTATTTCCGGTTCCTGCCGGAAGATGCCGTCACGTGACTCTCGCCTGCTCTCACGTGACGTCCCCAACCGGAAGTTCAGTAAGCCGTCAGCATTTAAGCCTCCTGGTGGTCAGGTTTAGGATGAGAAAGAAACTTGAGTGGATGGCGGTCAACTCAATTTAAAGTAAAAGTTCTTTTTCTCCAGTTTATTTATCTATCTACCGGTACTTGTTATTGAAGCAAGATTTGTACTACCAGTAGGCAGTGGAAATGCATAGCTAAAATATAATCATGGTTTGATGGATATGATGAGGTAGATACTCGTATTCGGGAAAATATGAGCCACTTTGGTTGTATAACGAAATGTTAGAAAGACCAGGCCCTTTGAAGTGAGCCATCAGCTTCTGGGCCACATTAGAACCAACATAGTGAGCACCCAGAAGATGTGTATGGTCTTCAGCACTATCCTCATCTTCAGAGTTGGTTTAGTATATACCTTGCCACAACACAGGCTCCCATGTATAATCCTGCCATGCCCCAGCCAAATGCCCCTCTCTGGGCCCTCCGCCCTGCGCATGCGCCGAGACGTTAGAGCTCCCCAGCGTCTCCTAGCGGGACGCGGCGACACTGACGTATATGCGCTGGTCCCTGCAGGCCGCCTACATGTTGGTCTGTTCAACAACCCAGTAACAAGCAACGGCGTCATCCCGCGTCATATAACGTAGGCTGTCAGCAAGAGCAAAATGTCCCCTAGTTATCACATAGACATAAGACAACATGAAGCCAATCCTATTCCTATCATTAAAACTTTAACTGACCTCGGTTTTAATTTTTCCAGCAATATCGTTTTCTATATTGGTAGTTAGTTGTCTACAATGCACAAAATGGACTGGTGGGATAAGTGTTGTCCCACCCTGTGGGCATACATAGTAATTTGATAGGCATCGTATGGATAGAGTTGATGAGCTTTTAGATTAATCCCTGAGGTCTTAGTATCATTAAGCGTTTTTTACTTAATATGGTGGTTCATCGTTTTTTCCCACATCCATCGATCTCTGATACAATATCGACCTAGGAAATCATTTTCTGCTTTCCGCATCGGAAACCCCATGATTAAAGCCAATCCCATCTGTTTGCTGTAGAGATCGCAATATTTTACAACTGCGTATTTACCTATGACTTCCATGAAGGGAGACCTAATGGTTTCCAATCAACAATCTGAGTAAAGCACTCGGGCATGTCCATATAAGGTCAATATGCTCTGACTTGCCTCTGCCGCTTTCCTCATAAGCGAAGCCACTTCTCTCCAAAGCTCGTTGTGGCAGAAGCCATCTCGATGCAACGCCTAGTGACGATTACGCTCAGAGTTAGGTCACTGCACGAGGGGTGCAGGGACCTAAATACACAAACGGCAAGGGCGCACATACAGGAGGGACTGCATCGAGGTAGCCACAAATAATCAAGGTTAGACTAGTTATAGGCACCCATTTCCTTCCCTACTTCGTATCCACTTTTGGCCAGGTTGCTGATTTTCTCAATAGGCTTCGGGTCCACTTGGCACAATCATATTGATGCTTGACTGACGAGTACATGTAGTGCATGTAGTAGACCTACTTAGGGTGAGAATTAGCAATTTCTCACTAGAAGTCCAAGGCATACAAACAGCAAAGAAGACTTACTTCATCCCACTATGGTTAATATTGGATGTGGAGACGTAGGCCCTATACTATTGTATTATTCCTATTCTTTAAAACATGAAGAGGTAATTAAATGGACATGAGGGACACCTATCATAAATATTAGTTCATGTTAATACATGTATTTATTCATACCACTAGGTTTATATAACTAAGAATCAAAGTAAACCAGTGTGTTAATATTGGCCCTGAGCACGTCTAACTATCGCACAGTCCTGCTGTCCTACTCGCGGAAGCCACTCAAGGGCCTGAGATGCTCTTAGTTCCAAGTACGGCCGGTAGGGGAACGCTGAGACGTAATTGCACAGTTTGGTCGTCTCTTAAAACGTCGCACTGTGCTGCTGCAATGGTGCGCCATACGTCACAACAATTGTCCACTTCATCAATCTTCTGGTCGGAGAGTGAGGTAACTCTGATTGCACATCTACTGATTTTTAACATTGGTGGGGAATTCTAGGAAACTGGGTATTACAAAATGATTCATTGTTAAAATTAGAACCCTTCTTACTAAGGGAGTGATCATTTATTATCAACAGGGGGGGGGGGTTGAGGGGGGGGCGTAAAAAATTCTGACCCCTCTTGAGGGGGGGGGCTAAAAAAAATTTGAATCCTCTTGAGGGGGGGCTAAAAAGATTTACCCTCTTTTTTGCAAAAAAGCCCGCGCGCTACTATAGATCAAAGACGTCCACGCGAAAACCCACCACCACCCCCCTGTTGATAAATAATGACCACTCCCTAATCTACAGCTCTGTCATATGGGTTCGTTTGATTACACGAGAAATCAGAACCACATAGAATTTAATGTCAGTAAATGTAGTGGTGGAATAATTAATCAAGTGGTGGGTTAGGATGTTCCTGGTAGCAAAACACTAAGAATTTCTAATCAGCTTTAACAGAATCTTGAAAGACTCAAAAAGTAAATTGAATAGCTCCCAAGTCTCCTGTCCCAGGTCTACTTTTTCTATTTTCTATACAACAGGGGGTGATGCATATGTGTTTGTGGCCCTAAGTTCTGCATGTGTATGCTTTATTATAATTACAACACTGCAGAGGGCACTTCATAGCATACGACTTTCGATGATATTCTTTTAATGTATCCCTAGGGACGTGTGTGAGATTCTATCTCCAATATAAGTGCCATTTTATTCTAATTTTAATTTGAAATGTTAATATGGTATCTATTTATGAAGCCATAGGAGATCGCAAGGGGCCAGCTCCAAAAAGTGAGATAGGGGGAAAATGCCAATAAAAGATAAGAGATATCATTTATTACAGTTTCCAATACGGTATCCTTGCTATATTGGCGAATGTAGAAGTGTAGCCCTTCATTAAGTGTGACAGGATATGCGAAAAGGGCCCTTAGTGCAGGGTACATTAAGGTCCCTATTCCCAGTGCACATCACAAGTAGCTTTTCCATAATGAGGGGTTTCTTCAGTATGTTTTGGTGGAACCGATATATGTGACATGTACTGGGAAAAGGGGTCTTAGAACCCCTTGCACTAAGCCCCCTTTTTCGCAGATTCTGTCACATATGCAGCATGCATTACCCTGTGTATTTTGAGAGATACCTGTATCTCTCATAGGGCGTGAGTTGGAGAGGTGTGAGGGGAGTGATCAAATACCCAATAATGGCCTCAGACTCCGCCCAACACCTTCTCAGCTGCCCCACCTGAGGCGATTTAACATAAAGACCTTCAGGTCCATCTAATTCCAATCTCAAATGGTGGACCTCACACCCAGTTTGATTAAACATCAGCCACTTTCTAAGACACATGAGAAATTGGTGGATATTACCTATCAGTATCCCTTTGCACTTTTGACATTAAAGTGAAATCGGTTTCCCTTTGTGCGGTGAAGCCCTGTTTCATTAATCATCATCGTCTCACTTACCCGATTCAAGCAATATTGGCTGACAAACCTCAGTTTTTTTTCTCCCATTCACTCAATTCAACAAAAGCTCATACTAAGGGGGCTTCATCCAAAAGTTGACGTTTCCACTACTAATTTTGGCAGGACTGTAGGAATTGTACACTATGATTCAATAACATTATGTATCTCAGCAAAGTTACAAGCATTTTCTACCCTTTCCCTCCCACTACAATGCATTACATAGAGAATGGATTAAACTTTCATACAAATGAGCAGCTATTTCAAACTGGAACGAGTAGTTTTATGAGCACCAGTACGACAATTTCCTGATCTCATAATGCTGCAAGGCGAACAACATACTCCAAGCCGAACAAAACGTATAAGGTGGTTTGCTTGAAAGGGACCCATGCATACAATATGCATGAATTGTCAATGCGAAAGATGGGTCTGTCGTGAAGTGCATTCGTTAGGAGACTGTGGGGACATGAGGTATTCATGAGGAGGTGGTGTTGTAGGTATATCTGTTTCAACTTCCGCAAACCCAGTATACCGTTGCCTTGGTGCAAGAAGGTTGTAACTGACATTTTGGAAAAGATGAGTTTCCTTACATTTCAACATCTATTGACCTATATGTAGCTACTATGAAAGTATTGAAGATCTGTCTATAATATTCATGCCTACAGGCCCTGGGCAATATTACTGTTTCCACTTTGTGCTATAGTAAGTGGAACACTTCTTTTGCCTCTCCTGCAAAACTTGAAAATGCAGATACAACCTTCTTGCACTAAGGCGACGATATAAGCCACATCCTTTAAAGCATTTCAGACCCTTGGAGTGGCTTATAGGATGTTGCCTGAACCTAGGTTGTGGCTTATACAAGGAATTTTACATCACATCAGGAAAGGTGACCATTTAATACCTGCGGCATATGTAGCTTCCTCACAAACTCAGGGTGCGGCTTACATGTGGATGCGGCTTATACACAGGGTATTATGGAAGAATGGATTTAATATGGCTCCAGTGTACAGGTAAAGAAGGTTTACTTATTGATGTTATATATGATTGCAGTAAGGACTCAGTATGGAGGCCTAGTGGGGCCGCCATTTTGAATATCGCTGGTTGAGGCAAAACCCACTGATAACACATACCATGATGGGTACCTTGTCCCTGGTTAACCCCCGCTTCCAGGGACATGCTGGTCCCATCGTATCAGTTCTTATCAGTGTGTGTCCCTGGAAACAGCTCCAGACCAGCTAGTGGCTAATGAGCCATAGACTAAAGTAACTTAAAGTCTATGTAAAGGCCTGGGTGTATGGGCATTACTGCTATGGTGAAGGTGAGCACCATTGTCATTCAAAATAGTAATCAAAATCGCATATGTATATTTTTTAAATTGTTTCTTCATATAGGTACCGATATAGAACATAACATTATTTGGTCCACATGGCTCATATCAAGTGTCTTCTCTAAAACCAAGCTAAAAGCTATACAGAATGACAGCAAGGATGTCTTAGTTGTAGACGCTGGTACCAACTATAAATGACCCCATACTGATTATCACCAATAACCAGCGCAGTTCCTAACACACTGCTAGTTCCTGCACATTCAGACACAATAAACATGGCGCCAACCAGCTACCAGTGCCAGCGAAGGACCACTAGCATGATAATGACGAGTGTGAGGTCCATGGGTACATTTATCCCATTAGCACTAGTCTATGTATCCCCCATATGAGTGTGAGAATAGGTCCAAATAACAACCTCCCATGGGGTATCAGAGTGCCAATGGCCGCCATTTATCAGGGCACAGGGCCACTGACCTGGTATGACACCCTTATTAAGCCTTATATATTGTACTACGCGGTCAGACTGATCACGGACTTGAAAGACGTGTTTCAGGTCCGTGGACTTATACACGGGCAGAATGCTGTATGGAGAATTTCTTTTAAACCTTAAAAGTACTATAAAGCCACCAAGCTGTCCATAGATTCGGGTTCCATTGTCTTCATGATACGACAATGGTTTATTTTCGAAAATATTGAAAGGGTACTCTTCAGCACTGCGTTTTAATAGTCATCACGCTAACTCATGGGCCTATATCAGCCTTGAGAAAAATTTAACGCGTGCAATCATGCACGACTGGACCAGTCGCCCACCATCTACCGTAGGGGACTGTCAATATAGTGACAGTGTGTCGAAGACTCAATGCTTAAGGCTATGGAGAATGCACCCATTACTGTCGCATGTTTCATTGGCGAATAACTCCTCTCCTGGCGAGTTAAGCATTGCACAATACCAGCAGGTCTTGAATAAGGATACATATTAATCACACAAACGCATGAGACAATGTAATTCTCCTCCATTTTGTTATAATCCAGCAGTTTCATTGCAACCGTGAGTCGATCATCTCGCTGTCCGCCATTTTGTATTTTGATGTTCCGTGCGCATGCGTGAACCCTCCTTGCTGGAAGTCGCATTTTTGACGGAGAAATGATAGATAATATCGATTTTACTGGCTTTTTGAATAAAATCCATGCATGTTTGGCAATATTAATCAAATTGAATTGAATACACCCCCTCAATTTACTGTTATAAAATAAAATCTAACGACCGGTCACTCTGCGCGCATGCGCGAACTCGCACGAGGATGCCCTGGGTGGAGGGAGAGTGTAAAGGCTAGTACATAATGTACATATATAGTATCTCAGAGGGCGCAGGCAGTAGGCTAATACATAGAAATCATAAGAGCCTGCGTCCTCTATGTATACTACTCATACACTCGCCCTGCCGGAAATGCGATAGCCATAACAAACTTATGGCGGTCTGGTTTACACGATCGGTATATAAACGGTCTTATACCAACTTTTCCTCAAGCTATCGCGTTACATGGACGGTCTTCCAGCCTTACCTGCTGAAAAAAAGCGTCTTAATTGGACAATTCCCATAGGAACCCATGTGTTATGTCTATCGCGAAAATCTATCGCACAATGCTATCCTATGGAGCCTCGTTTTCGTGAGAAGGTAGGTTAAATGTCAGGTTTTTTATTCAACTATTTTCATACCTAAAGAAATTTTTTTTCCCAGGAATTGTGCATGTACAATGAAAGACTAGATCCTAAAGAACATGTTTCCATAATTTTTTGT
Organism: Acholoe squamosa; assembly: GCA_949317995.1. NCBI lineage: Eukaryota > Metazoa > Annelida > Polychaeta > Phyllodocida > Polynoidae > Acholoe > Acholoe squamosa. Next base: position 46,916,173 of record OX439050.1, read on the forward strand.
TTAATTATCCCCCAATTTCGATGAGCAATTCCCATCTAAAGTTCAGATTCATGACCGTCAGTTTACGACCGCCAAGGCGCCGCCAATGACCCAGCAGGGGCTGGGCCAATAAAGCATGATGGACGAATATGCAGTAGGCTAGTATGCCGCTGGTGAAATTCTCCTGAATACAGGGGTGTCGGGGGGGGGGGGTCCCCAGACATGGAGGTCCAAAATATGTTTTTTTTTTTTTTTTAAATCCACTTATAAATTTAGAAATCAGTATGACATTCTATACCTCTTTAGGGCTTCATGGGACAACTGTCTGAGCTCACCGCAGGTCCACCCACCATTGCATGACAAACAGAGCAAAATATCTGCTTCAGGATCCAAATACTACAGGATGCAGGCCTATGCTTAGGAGGTGGCACTACATAGACCCTTGTGCATGCTGACACCGAACTCAAGAGAATGCTACCGGTATTTGTATTTTTGAGTTGTCACATGTATCCGCGCTGAGGGTGGGTCACGGGCGGGTGTATCAAGGGACTACTTTTTTGTCCCTCTCTCCCCCATGGTAACCATCCTCCGTGTTAACAAAGCAGAACCCACACTCTGCCAACAAACAAGAGTCCACCATTATCCAGGCCGCTTCACGCCACCTACCCGGTACTTCCCGATTTATACCATTTTTATAGACGAAATGTAGCGCAAGGGCTCAATGGTTAGCAAACAGAGTTGGAGCCATAGTGGTCAAAGTCGTCTACACCATAGGTTCTTTCCTTTTTTCCAGCCATGAAACGTATTAAAATGGCTAGCTTATAGCATGCCATCCTTTTATTCAATTTCAAAATTCTTCGTGACTTTGGACAATATCATGAGCACAATTCATTCTCTTCAGGAGATTCTCTAAGATAAATGAATACGTACTTTCCCTGCTCTGTGTTCACGCCGTTATGTGTGATGTATCTTCTTGTGACATGTGCGTGCCGCTTCATCCCATAGTTAAAGACCTGCTTTGGATTTCTTGAAACCCCAAAGTTCCAGAATATTCATCACTAATAGACTGCCAAATATACTGTTACTATTGTAAAAGAAGTAACCGGGGTATATATGTATTGAGCGGACTTGGCTCACTGTTCCATAGTTACCAATACAAAGCCCAATACATGAAGCGTGCCACATCGACAACCAAAAAACTACAGGTACTGTATTCGTATTATTTTGTTCTACTTTCATCTCCTGATCCGTTTTACTGGTGCAAGATGAAATAAATCTTCAGCCATGGAGGGAGAGGAGAGATAAACAACACAGACAAATATAAAAACACACAACCCGGCCTATTGTGTGCTGAGTCACGTGCTGGAGCTGCAAGTAGGGGAAGTCCCCCTGGCGGGCAAACTATGAAAAATTGTCGTCTGCTCCGCCAAGGAAATAAACGAGGTGTCCTGGAGGTTACTTCTCCATGGAAACAACACAGCCATTGTAAATAGTCACATTGATTGACGACTCGTCCATAAACCTCCCTGGATCTCACTCATCTTTGAACACACATAAATCCTAAAGTCATATTCAGCTTACCTTCTTATATCATCACTACATAAATTACAGGGCAAATGGCATTTTACTCCTTTCATACATGTATGCCTACTAATTTCACTGAAAATAGCACCGAAAAGATGGTAATGCCAAAGTGGATATCACAGTGTTGCTGTTACTGCAACAATGCTACAGTTCAAGATTTGTGTTATAATGGTCCCTATGATATCATCTATTAAAGCTAGCCTATACTAGCCAATCTTTTCTATCTATCACTTTCTCCTTTCCTATCCCATGGCGATAGCCTTCTCGCACTCATCAGCAGAACCCAGGCCATGTATACAGAAGAAAAAAAAACATCCCGGTATTGCACACACACCAAATTTCATTCCGAGAACAATATTGCCATCCATGACGAATCATCCCATATTGTTCTGCCTCCATTCTCCTCCTCTGGCGTTTTGTTTAATTAAATTGAGCGCGTTTTTTTTCTCAGTCGATTTCATTTTTCATTTCTCTGGATGCAGCTGTAATCGAAATGGAACCCGCTATAAACCACTTGCGGACTTGACTGTGACGCAGATTATTATCATGGTCAATATGTAACAAGTGTGGCAAAATGGATTAGATATTAAATTAATCTTTCATATTGATTCCTCCCTCATCTATCTCATCCTACTGATAGTTTTGTATTTGCGTTATAGAATAGCGTTGATATGCGTTAATCAAATAGTGGCTCATTCGTTATTTCCATTATGAATATTGACAGCATTGTAAACCCTTTTGAAACGCTCTTTGCTTGCTTTCACTAGAAAGAACACCCACTCCTATGCGTCCGTGCCCAGATAGATTTTAGACTAATGAAATAATTCTTTGGAATTCGCTCTGTAATTCTCAGGGGACAATGGGTACCTTTCTCACAACTATGGATGTATTACCAGTGCTCCTCTTGAAGTTTCAGTGGCATTCAATGGCCATGGACAGATAGAACCTGCAGCCACCGAATTATGGGTATCCCACTCTAGACGCCGTCCCACTCTGGACGCCCACAGATATCAGGACACTTTATTACATGTAATACAACTATGGTATTTCTTTTACAAATATTATCTACATCAGCATTGTTCATATAACCATTAATTTGACCAAGTGGCACACAAAGCCCATTTTTCTATGAGTGTTCAATTTATTTTGAATAACAGCGGTAATAAATACTTCACTCTGTTTTACTTCGATAACTAAAATTGCATCTGTTAATGATTCTTTTTGGTCCCTTTATGAATACAGAAGTTGCACAGTTTTCACAAAATGGAAACATTGGCGGAAGGGAAAAAACCAAAAGAAGAGAATACAGACATCCAGGCTTCCCTAAGGGGAGCTAATAAAATATAGAAAATCACATGCAAAATTTGCCTCAGTCACCGATACCCACTCCCATTGTGCCTTCTTTATGAGTTTCATGCCCAAGTTAAATTGTTGAACAATGACATTGTGTAAGTTATGATGAAGGAGGGGGGAATGATCATTTTTGAACAAAACTAATATCTTGAGAACATAATAATACAACCCATTTTGATTAGTTAAAATCATGGATTCACATGGTTTGATAAAATGTAGAATGGCCTATTGGATAGGGATGAGTAAGGGTAACGCAAATGGTGGAGGAATAGTGAAAAGGGGACCCACTTTCTTATCAAGACCAAGCTGTCTCTTTGAACAGAGGTAAACTCCCATTTTTTCTCTTTCAGCCTTCCTTTCATAGATCTCGTTTTTCCACAGGCAGTATTAAATACGGATCCACGTGGGAGCAGTAGGACGGCATTCTCTTTAACCCCTTAACATATGGTGCATGTTTCCCTATACATGTAGGGCTTCCCTAGCCCACTTAAAAGGGTCTATTTCTCCTATTTCCTTTCCTATCCCCTCGGATGTGTGTGGTGCACATATGCGCAGGCACCAACACATTCCTCTGTGAACATGTGTAATGTAGTTCTCGCCATGAATATAACCTTAGCTGTCGAAATGGCGTTAAACATCTATTACTCACTCACTCCCTATACATTGCTGTCTTCATAGTGGATTCCTACAGCCTTAATGAGTAGCCTAGCCAGGAACACATGCAAGCATCATGCTAATCCTATGGGGTTGATACATTCCTAAAAGGGGGTCAGCAAAGTGTATCAATGAAATATTGGCAAATAGACTCCATTAATAAGTGCATTGCAATTGCAAATACACATCATTTGACACATAAAGGGTTAAACCATTGTGCCAGGCTTTGCAAGCTTACAACCAAAACTTAAGGTTTACTTATTAAAGACTTACCTGAGGAGTCAGACGATGATTTGACTGACGAGTCAAAGTCTGAAGAAGATGAGTCAATATCGAGAACATCCTCTTCAATAGGTGCGGTCTTGTTCTGCGGGGGTCGTCCGTCCAAGTCGTGATGTGGCGTGATCTTGTCGTCCTTAAAGGGGAGGTCGTCTTCATCCTCATCGTCATCTTTGTCTTTACCTGACTTCTGCTGCGAGGCAGGAGCCAGCGACACGTTTGGGGCAAAGTGACGCTCATACCTGCAAGGAATAGGAGAATGTTATACAATTTGGTTATCATGTTACCATTTATAAAGATCTCCAGCTACATCTTCCCTGTGTAATTTAGAGATCATGTGTTTTATCTGCAACTTCCGTTGGGTTCTATTTTGTTCCGCTGTTAGGGCATATCAAACGATATATAGGTTGCAAAACATCCAATAAGATTTGTCCCACAAAATGTTTAAAGACCCAATAGTCGTTGGACCCTGGAAGTGCTGAACAAAACAAACTTGCTGAACAAAAACAAACTTACTGAGCATAATAGGATGTAGATATGTAGGTGAACACTTCAGAAATTCTTCACAAAATGCAACGCAACAGCTTTTATTTGCATTATCCGAGTCTGTTTTATCATTTGAAAATTGCGTAGTGTGGACTCTTTCTGTTCTCAGTACCATGACACATATTGCAAAATGAAATATTTTCTTGCTTTTTCCCAGCATGATTAATCAAGCCAGGTATTTGCACAGCTGAAATACTAGTATTCTGCAGAAATTGTCCCTAGCTATTATTTCTACAGTCTCCATTACCTCTATGAGATTCAACCCAACTTGGAATGGGAATCATGAGCCTCACTCCCCCACCCCACCCTTTAATCCTATCTTTAACCCTTCAAGGGCCGTTGAATATCATGATGACCAATGGCTATGATGCACCAATAGTATAGTGGATTGCATCAACTCTGTGTGGTCGGAATGATGCACTGCTGAAGTGTTGGCTCGCTAACAGCTTATTGGTGCGTTATGCAGATTACCGGTAATAGAAATCCTACAAATTAGCTGTCCTTCAAGGGTTAACCTCATTTTCAAGGAAAATAAAGAAAGCCGCGTTCCTATTCATCGATTGACTCCACACATCCAATTCAAGTTAGGAAGTCAAAAAGAATGGGAATCCCCTTACTATTGACTGGTACAATTTTCTAATGCATTCCCATTTACAAACGCCTTTCTTCTAACTATTTTTTTTGACGGTCTTTCTTTTATCTTTGCCCAGGCACTCGTGGGGTTTGGAGTTTTCTTCTGCCTGCAGTTTTCTAAATCAATAATGCAGTGGTGAGGCCGTGACGTGGGCGCCTAACCAGCATCAACTGTTTGAAAATCAATGAGTTACAAGTTTACGGCATTTAAAATGGGAGTCAGGTCTCCCATCTTTGCATCTTTGTTTCCTATTTTTGCTCTGAGCTGGCACAGTGGGCGGCTTAACAATGCTGACATATAGAGTCTCGATGCCATTTGCTTATCAAAAGGGATCTTCCAGGTACGAGCAGCTATTCTCAGAACAATGATTATCACATTTACATCGGTGCCAAGTCAAATGCTGATAAATAGGGTTATTTCAACAATTTTGCTTCTTATCTGTGAAGCTGCAGTACAAACAAAAGTCCTATTTTAGCCGTCTTTTATGTGAGGCGTTGAAATGATACTTGCTTTAACAGTCTTACATTTGAAATAGAAAAGGAAATAATCTAGTTTCACATTTTACACTTTAACGTCATTTGGCAAAACCAAAATGTGAATCAGCGTTCTCTAAGAGATATTTTGCCACTGTAAATGACTGTCTTGGATCTGGATCACAATAGCAAATACAGGCAGCTCCATTTTATTGATTGCAAACCTTTGGCAGATGGTACTATGGTAAATATGGGCAGATGCATCATTATCAAACATAGATATTGATGTCCTGGTCTCAATGCAAGACACTGCAAAACGATCAGTTATGTCAGGTTTTTTACTGAACTTGAAATCGAATTTGAAAGACGCTTATAACTAACTTATGCCTCTTTGTATTCTGGGTTCTAGCGTTGTTTCATCTGCCTCGTTCCATGAGTAATCAATATTCGTTGTCTTTTTCCTCATTTCAACTGTAGAAAGGCCTTTTCTAGGATTTAGACGGTCACAAAACTAATCAAGCATTGTGAGTGTTATCAGGGTTTCCGCACCGAAGTCTCGGCTAGAGCTCACTTTCCACTCAACCGTAATTTAGGGTATTGAAACGGAGGAGTAGATGGGAAATATCTCCATATCTGATACCATCGTAAGATTTTATTCCTGAACACAACAATGGCAGGTGATGTCTACATTGGAATTCTAATTTTAGCATTTGATCTTTATAATTCTAGTTCACTGAACACGAATGTCAGAAGACAGGTGGAAAGGATGGTCTTTCTGAGGGCATATCGGTATGTATTCTGCTTTCTTGCTCACTGATGTGGGTACACATTTGTCTAGAGACAATTCAGGAATGAGTTTTTTTTCTATTGCCACCACTTCAGCTTTTATTCTTTGATCTACATAAGGTATCTGACTTACCTATTAGATTCTGAGTCGGAGATAACACGCTCTGGGTGGAGGAGTACAGGGGGTCCTGTCTGTAGGTATGGGGGTAGAGGCCGTGAGATCCTAAAAGCAAATACAACATTTTTATCATATAAGTTGGGAGGGGAAATTTCAACATTCATATTACGACACAGCTGCAATATTATCGTTTAATCTCCAAGAAATATTGAGACTTTGCTGTTGCTAGATACATTAATTTTATTTGTCATATTTAGTTTGATATTACTTTGAACAATGAGGAAAATGAATTGTATGCTTTATAGAACTAGGGTATACATGATCCATAGTCCCCCCTCATATGTGCCTTATAAAACCATTTCAAGTTATGATAATGAAAATCGATTTTGAAATTGCGGTGACCTTGAAATGAACTTTCTGTCCGTTTTAATGAACAAAAAGGTAACCGATATGGCCACATATAACCATTATATACTTAATGCACTCCACGTACCTCTAATTCAATTCTGAAACCCCTATATGCACATAAATCACACTAAAGGTAGATGTGCAGCACATTTACATTGGACTAGAGTTGCTCAAGTCTCTACTAATTAACAATTTACACTCATAACATAATTTAATAGATATATCTAAATGTAGAAATTACATACTTCAATGAGAGACCCCCTTCTCCGTCTCTCTCTCTCTCTCTGTCTGTCTCCCTCTTTCTCTATCTCTCCCTTCTCCAAATCACCCTGTACCCTCAATTTTCATACGATGTGGCCCCTGACGTGAATGTTTGGGACTGGAGCCAGTCTAACACATACACCGACCCAGTATTTCATTTCACATCCACAATTATTCTCTATCAATTTAATCAGGTTAGGCGACATGGGGACTCCCCAACTCCCATTTGTAATTCTCTCAATTTAATGACATTAGCATATCTATGCAACTTGAGAGAAATAATATAGGCCTATATCAAATTTGTTGTGCGAGATACATAATCTATGATTTCTTTTTGCTTTTTCGTGGTTTTAAGAACTTGTATAAGAGAAAGCTGTGACTGAAAAACAGTGTGCACATTAACTTATCCTGCCATACTGTTATCAATCATATAATATCCCATATCCACAGCTTTGGGATTAACATAAATAGACTAATATGATATGAGGGCATACTCTTTCACCTGCCATATATCAACAAATCCTCCTCTCATGAACCGAACATTTAAAAGTCCCATATAAATATAGGACAGCATTATGCAATGCAAGTAACTCGAAAGGGCACTTAATCTCTTCTTTTAGGCCTCTTCTGATACTAACCTCATGTTTTCTTCGAGCATTATCACTGTCAATGGTTAAGCCTATGGAGAATACATCCATTATCGCTCGTATGTTTCATTGGCAAATAACTCCTCTCCTGGCGAGTTAAGCATTGCAAAACAGCAGCAGGTCTTGAATAAGGATCCATATTAACCATACAAATGCATTAGACAGTGTAATTCTCCTCCATTTTGTTATAATCCAGCAGTTTCGATGGCACCATGAGTCGATCGTCTACCTGTGTGCCATTTTGGATTTTTATGTTCTGTGCACATGCGCGACCCCTCCTTGCCGGAAGTAGCATTTTCGATGGAGAAATGATATATTCTATCGATTTGACTTGAAATTAATGGCTTTTTGAATATAATCCATGCATCTTTGGCAATATCCTATATATCCTATCTTTTTACTGTTATAGCCCCACAAGTGGATCGTCTCACTGTCCGCCATTTTGGTATTCTGTGCACATGCCCGACCCAATTTCCATAGTTATTTGGGTCAATTTGCACCACCACAGGCTTTGGGATGCAAATTAACGACAGGGCGAACACATAATTTTTTTATCAATTTTAATAATACATATCGATTCAAATGATATCCTTTTGCTATTCTAAATATCATATTACCATGTTATAACACTAAATAATTGCAAAAAAAACCCCTGAAAACGACCACTATTACGACAAGAGACGCACGCACGGATCAAATTTTGGCAAATTCATCAATATTCATCAACTATTTGCAACACTCCGGACCAAAAACGTGGGAAAATTTAGGTTTTTTTTGCACCACCTATGGGATTTAACATAGGGCTAAAAGCGTCTTAGGTTTTTCTCTCTGTTAAGAGGTACTGAATCCATCCGTTTTTACCCAGACTATTATAACTCTTTCGAGTTAATTATAGATTTAGAAACTGGAAGTCAATTCAAAACGCTCAATGTATGAGTTCTCTTTTCCGTGGCAATTAGATGATTGACAACCATAGCCTGCACATAGCCATTAGTGTGAGGGTGGATCGTGTGTGTGGTAGTGGGTGTGTGGGAAGGGGGGGGGGTTATTATACATTTTTAGTCCCCCCCACCCACCCATATACACACACCACTGGATCCATGTATGAAGCTATAGCTTTGTGAGAGGGTGAAGATGATGATGATGATGATGATGGGGCTGGGGTCAGTGTTTTGCGTGTGCTGTACCATAATTCATCATATAACGCCATGACGTACCATGCTATAGGACTACTAGTGTTAATGTGCTTAGGGCATGGGTAGGTCGTGGTGGGTCCTGCAGGCAGGGTCGAGGAGGGAGTCAATCATGTTGTGTAGTATATTGATGCTTCTGTAAATCTTAATCTAAGTTTTCATCTAGATAACTCTATACTTTCTTCTTCTTCCTCCTGCTTTTTTTTGTTTGTGTGTGTTCCTCCGTGATGAACTTAACATCCAGGCAATACATTTTGGAGAGCAAAATGCATGCCAGTATCCTCCACCCCTTCCCTGTTGCATGCATATACACAGGTACCTGGCCATTGGCGCATTAACTCCCCCCCCCCCGTATACATCCAGGGTCCACTCCGTGCCTATGCACAACCTGCCTAAACACCTTTTATATCTAGACAAGATAGGATAGATAGGATAATGCTAGACTATTTTTCCCCTTACACATGTCAGCCACACGCACCTACATATGGCACAGATGCTCCAAAGACCCTACATTATATGGATACGTCTTAACGTCTGCATATAATCGACATAGACAAAACATTAAATTTCTCAACTCACCCTTCCCTAAACTGTGGCACTGCAGAGAGGGCCAGTTTGCCATCCTTGTTGGAGCCTGGAGACCAGGGTCTGAAGGCTGATGTGGACAGGAACTGGGAGTCTGTCCACTCAAACAGCTTAGATGGTGTAGCGTTCTCATCGTACCGGACACGCTTTGTCTCGTCATTCTCATCATCTGGGCTCTGCAATGATAAAAGAAGGAAGGTTTTGTTATCAAACTGGTAAAAGAAGGAGGTTTTGTTATCAAACTTGTAATGTTGAAGGTAGAGATTGGATGTGTTCTTTTTGTATTTCTAGCATTTGGTGAAATCAAAGTTGATCAAATAGATACAGGGGTATTTATGTGACTGACCACAACAATTGCTGTAATGCTCTATTAGAAGCCCTTAAATATAGGTTTTATATTGGAATATATAGGCATTTGCAACTTGAAAATGAATGAAACCATGGAATCCAGAGAAGACTGCTATCCCTGTAAATATATCAGTATCATGCAATGTCCATTGAAAGTTTAAAACGGAGAATAGATCTTATCACAAAGCCCATTAACAGTAATATAGAAATACATTACATATAATATTTCGCACTTCCTCTTAAAAAAAATCCACCTGTAGAACACACTGTATACTGAATTATTCATCTCATTTGTTGACTTCACAATTGGAATTGAAGGCTTGTACCGCACTGCTTTATTTGCACCTCTCTGTATTCCCCTCCCCTTTCCAACTTACATCAGGCCCATCAAAATCAACTTTTATATGGTTTTCAAAGACAAAAAGCAGCATATAACCTGTGTTGTGACAGTCACCACTAGTCCTGGTAGAGTCGGACACGAACCGGGTCAATGCTACAGTGTGGTTACCGGAGCAGAATAGACAAACATGACTGTGTTTGATTCCACAGCTTTCTCCCTTTTTTCCCTGCCTAGTGAATTCTTCTCTCTCTCTCTCTTCTATTTTTTTTTTGTATATTTTTTCTACCCATGTTGTCAGCACTTCCCGTGGCCTTGGTGCACTAGTGCCGGTACTTCTGCTGCTGCCAGGGTGGGAGTCGGAGCTGGTGGTGCCATGGTTACCAGGCTACCGGCATCCTAGCCCACCAATGCACTTTAAACTCACTTATCTAAATATGAGTTAAGTTTTTTTACTATTGAGATATCAAAAGTATGCAAATTACAGTTAAAGTTTACAAATGATAAGACAGGGGGTGTTTCAGTCACAATAGACAGTTTAAATGCTGAAGCTGTCAAACCAGAAAAAGTGTTTAAACTTTCAAACTGAGCGCATCTGAAGTTCTATTAATTTCCTCCATGGTACTGGGAAATCCATATGGAATTTTACTCTTTGTTTGAAAATATTGTATTCACTATGGCGACTATCTAGGTACATCAGAACTATACAATCTGCTAGCTCCGCCCCTGTTTTGATCTGTGCGTTGCATCTGCTGGTCGCACCTGTCCCCAGGAAAACAACTCGATTCCAAGAAACCCTTGACAAGATCCACTTATATATTTTTCTCTCTTGTATACATTAGAGGATTTACGCCCCATGTATATATTATGCCAAGCTACCACAGGCCCGCAGGCTGAAAAACGGTCTTGGAGAAGGAGGCTGCGGGTCTACACGCTGTGAAACGACCAAAACAACTTTTTCCTCTTCTCTCTTCTGGGTCGGCACACATACCACAGAGAGACAAGCCCTTGGATGTTGTAAAGCTCATGTACTGCCGTATAGAGGAGCTTAGACTGGCTGTAGTCCGCCTTGTCTAGTCGACTTCTCGTCCAGAGCCCTCAGCCCTTGGGCCTGGAAATTCCTTGTCTGACCAATTTCTGGATTCTGGCCTCCTCTGTATTCATGTTTACTCTTGTATTTTATGTTTATCTACTACTATCTCTCAAAGTGTTTAGTTTTGCTCTTTTGATAAGTTCAGTTTGGGTAGAACCGTGAACAATGACCTCGAAAGTCAGATCCATAAACGGTCAGGATCTAATAACACATCTCAATATTTTAAGAAGACCTATCCTCACATGATCTTAGATCGGAAGTTCATTACATGCAATGGTATTACTTGCAAAGGTCATCGAAGAGATAGACAAGTCTTTCCACTTCCCCTGCTTTCCTTTCCCTACCATTGTCTACGACTTTTTCACCACCATCTGCTATTGCTGCTGTTTCTCATTCCACCAGAGTGTGTTAAATAATACATTTTGTTTTTGCCACGAGCCAGTGAGCGTGAGAGACAAAAATGCGCATACATAACCCCAGCGACTTAGTTCTAGAAGTCCACTTTTTTCAGTGCTTGGTTTCCAAAAACCAATGAATAAATTGTGGAAGATGTTGCGTTGGGCGTGTTGTGGGAGTAAAGTAGTTTGAGCGGAGAGTTGAGAACAAATATCTAGGTAGATGTACATTTGTATGTAAAGTCTATTTTCATAAAACGCCGACCATGAAATTATCATCATGAAAACATAGCAAAGACACACTGCACTTTAATAGTCTCATTTTATTTTGCTTGAAAACTACATCGTTTACAATTCAAATTTTTGATTTTTTTTTTATAATGTGACAAGGTTATTGTGAAAAGTGGATCTAGAAAACATGGGCGTGGATGGTAAGGGAGCTACATGTTTGGTGTGGTGCTGGGAAGCATGTATCTATCCATCACCTAACTGTCGCAACATGATAGCCAAGTACATGCGGCAAGCCGCAAACCACACGGCCAGGCCGCATGTTCAGCTGGGCTGGTATTGGATGTGGACAGGAGCGATGGTCTGAGAAGGGCAACAGTTTCTGCAGCTGGTAGAAAGGCAGACCACCAGCTGTTTGCTCTGCTTTTGATACAAAATATCGGGAGTTCATATCTACAAAGCCATTGGCCCCTCAGAAAAGTAGTTTTCCCCTCTTATCATTCCAAATTCACCATAGCCAGCACTAAAGGCTAGTAGATAGAGCCCAAAGATAAAGATTCTGCTAAACTCAGCAGATGCACATAATATTATTAGCAGTCTTCTCTTCTGTCATGATTTAGATGTAGCAATGCAGTATCGGCGAGTTGATCACCTTTTTCTGTATTAGCATACTATGCATCAGAAAAACATATCATGAACCTTATGCACTGAAGTACCATGTTGTCCTTAGCAGAGAGGTCAACAACCATGCACCTTTATATAATCCTATTATTATCAAAACCATTGTTTGCAGACAGCCCCTATGATCTATTAATTTAACGTTCATGAGCATCATCATGAAAGACTTACTTTAGAATACATGTATTGCCATATTCCATTAAAAGTAAGTGCAGACAAAGACAAAACAAAAAGGAATCATAGGGCCCACCTGTTACATTTATTTTAAACGTGGCATTGTATTCCTCGTCCTGCCCCAACAGGCTTCCTTCAAGGAAAATATGTAGGCCTAATGTCGGTGTACTATAATTGGACTTTAATGCTGGAATAGTCCACTAGATGGCAGGATTGGGCTCTTAACTCATGTGTTTTATTTTGCTGTATATATAGGCATGGGATATGTAAACATTGATTATATACGTACCAGTATGTACTACCCTATGCTAAATGATAAGGAATGAGAGTCCCTCCCCCCATCATATTCATGTTATTATTCTTATATTATTGAGCTTTGCCAATAATTTCTCACTATTGCATTTTCAATTTGAATTATTCTGGAGCTCACATCTTCCCATGGAGTAATGATGAAACAATTCACTTTCCTCTTTTCCATGTATATTACACAAAATCAGAACTCATATCGGATGTGCTTGAAGAAGTTTCCAGATCTTTCCATGTTGATAGTGACATAGGGAGATCCCATAATGAGACATAGCACCCTGTGGTAAACGTGCTAACTGGGCCATGACCACTAAAAGTATGTAGCCAAATTGGAACACGCTACATTCATGTGCTTTACGTGTTTACAGCCATACTATATACAGCAACCAGTGGTCGTACAAATACTTTGGCATGCATGATCATAGGATTCTAAGAACTGTCAAGCCGTTAAAAAGATAAAGTAGCGAAAGGTCTTCCAATTAAGTAAATAATGGTAGAGTGATGCGCTGAATACCTTGAGCATTTCTAAAAAGAAAACAAAAATATTTGCTTTTGTAACTGACAGTATCATTCATTTATTATATACGTGACTATCACACATATCCCTCATTTAGTGAACTTTCTGCACTTCAATACATAAATGCTGTAAATAATCAACTAATTGCCTAACCTTCTCCACAGGAAGGTTGACACTGGGAATTGCGCATCCTCTACAGTTCCTACTTATGAAATGGCTGTACTATCATAGAACCTTGTGGACATGATTCGGAGAAATGGCTGTACTATCATAGAACCTTGTGGACATGATTTGGAGAAATGGCTGTACTATCATAGAACCTTGTGGACATGATTCGGAGAAATGGCTGTACTATCATAGAACCTTGTGGACATGATTCGGAGAAATGGCTGTACTATCATAGAACCTTGGGGACATGATTCGGAGAAATGGCTGTACTATCATAGAACCTTGTGGACATGATTCGGAGAAATGGCTGTACTATCATAGAACCTTGTGGACATGATTCGGAGAAATGGCTGTACTATCATAGAACCTTGTGGACATGATTCGGAGAAATGGCTGTACTATCATAGAACCTTGTGGACATGATTCGGAGAAATGGCTGTACTATCATAGAACCTTGTGGACATGATTCGGAAGCGGCAGTCTAGACGTGCAAGTATGTGTGGGAGACCGCAAACCACACAGTGGTGCACGCCACAAGGTCACCTGGCTTACGACACCAAAAAAAAAAAAAAAAAAAAAAAAAAGAAAACAAAAAACTTGTAGTGTTGTGTATTATCTGGACTGTAGCCACACATACCAAAAAGCAGCATTTACATAGGCCCAGCCAGGCAGCATTTTATAAAACTCACCCGCAATTTCAGACCAAAAATCGCTATCAATAACATAATTATTACTAGTTAAATTTGATGGACTAAAAGTGGATAAAGTGCCAGTCAAATCAATGACATAATGCTACTAAGTAAAAGCAAATGAACCCACAATTCAACTACAAAGTTGCAGTATTCATGGCCTGGTTAATTCTTTTTTGGGTAGAGATCATAGACTTATTTTACGTGAGTTGCTATGTTTTCACTCAGTGCTACGCTACTTTCAACCATTTCGTGACTAAATTTTGTTCCTCATCACGAACACAGCAACTATACTTTTTCCCTCCATTTAAAACACGTCAAATTTTCCACAAGTTTACTTCCTCTTCCCTATTAAAATTATTCACAGCAGTAGTAATAATAATGGGCATCTCTTTCTCCTTTTTCTGTTCAATATCTCGCAACCCTCCCCCTACCTGGGGACCCCCCACGAGCACAGAAGGACACTTCTGGTGCTGAGGTTTGTGGGTAATGATCACTTCTCGTTAATGGTCGTCCACGCATGCGCCGCTGGGCTTCTCCCACAGTGCCCCATGTCAAACGGACAATAAATTTCCACCAAACTTGTCCGCCATCTTGTAGTACATACTCATTCTTTACAATCATTTACAAATATGTCTGCTTCTCTACAATTACAAGTGTGTTATTAAAAAAAGAAAGAAGAAGAAGAAAAAAAAAGAAAACGACCATGATAAGTGGCAATGATGTGTCAATTCTTTTATTAAAATGGGAATGTATCTTTTATTAAAATGGGAATGTATCATTTTTGAACTGCCTAACTCCCTTCCCCATTTTTTTCCTTCCTTCAGTACATTTATCATCTGTTCAAGGATCCAGCCCCCCCCCCCCCCCCTGTATACTCCTGCCTAGGGCAGTGCTAACATTGCCTCAGGCTGGTCCCTTGCCAGTCGTAAGTTATCTTTCAAATCTTGGATCTTTCGTGTGCATCCCCCAAAGTCTTATCAGAAAGCCCTGGGGTGGGGAAATGGGGGTTCAGTTAAGCTGCAGGCTATAAACCTTTCTAACCTACGGCCAAGGATATGCGCTCTACATTTTGGCGATACATATTCAACCTACATGAATCAGGCATGGTACATGAGCAAAGGGAAGAGAAAGTTGGGAGGAGAGTGCAGGGAAAATAGATAGCTCAAGGCCCTTCTCATGGGTTATCCTTTCTGTGTGCGCGCTCACAAATCTGGGATATTACAGGGAGCGGAAATGCTCATACAGCCGCTCTAGTGAGTGGCTCACCCTCTATCATTGGAAGTAACGCTTCTGGCTCCCTGTGTCCATCCCAGGGCTCTGTGGCAGGTGTGCGTATACATATTATAGCTGCTGCGTCAAACCCACATACATACACCGTAGTACCAGATCGCTCACATTTTCTAAAAACACTACTGATATGATATAGCTGTGGATCACACACACAAAAAAAATGTACCCATTATACAGGCTACTTTTCCTTGAATAGTCACTAATATGGGAGAAAAGGGGTAAACAAAGTCATGTTGTCTGAGTTGGTACCGGAGACATGACCAGCCCTGGGGCGATGATAGATGATGTATCCAGACAAGGCCAAGATGATGGATGGAGGCAATGCACAAAGGTGGTGAAAGATGAGGGTGGATAGAGAGGGGAGGTATACACTAGACACTGGTACATTTGTATAAGGAAGTAAGAGAAGAATGGGGAGAGGAGCATGAGAGGGATGGACCACAGGGTGGCGTGAGGGTTGGATGAAGAGGGGGAAATGGGAAGGAGGCCCGGGGGAGGGCACTCCCTATAATTATGTTCTACAGTAACCATGTGTGTACAAGGCCTTTGACCTTATACCCCTTTTAGCGGGGGGATATTCCACCAAAATATACCCCTTTTGACGGGAAATGGATAGAGAAAGTACCCCTTTCCTTACTGTTAGAGTACAAGAAGACAAACCCTCAATTTTGGCACCCTTTCAGTGGAATATTTTCGTAAAGGGCACCCCTTTCCCGGCCATCATTTAAGATTGTTCTGAAGGAGGGACCCCTTTCCTGGCCAAAAAATTGAGAATTTCCTGGAAAAAGTACCCCTTTCCCGGCCAAAATTTGAGAATTTCCTGGGGAAAAAAGTCGAGAATTTATGAAAAATTATTACCCTTTGACACCAAGCACCAACTTTGGTTCTAGTTAGAATTTTCCAAAAATTCTTTCACCGTTGGAAAGCCCTTTGAAAATGTACCCCTTTGTACCCAGAATGACCCCTTTTAACGGGTCCGGGCGGATCCGTTCCTTGTGTGCAAAAAGTAACCCCTTTCCAGCTACGTAGCACATAGTTTCCATATATTCCCAAGTGCCCCCCGGGAAGGAGGGAAAGAGGGCGGGGGATGGAAGGGCGGTGAGGGAAGGGGGGAGGGTTGAAAGAGAAAGGGAGGAGGAAGGGAATTGCGGCATGCCAAAACTAGTGAGCTAATGAAAGCCATAGGTAAATCTCCTTTTTTTATACATGTATATTTGAGGCTTTATGCCTATCAACTCCCGGTTCCCTGCCTCCCACCTCCCCAACCACAATAACGAAATTACCGGAATGATCTACAAATGTAGATGTAAATCTCCTCCAGGCACTACACTTGTATTTATAGCCTATATGATTAATGTACATGCACCGATCAGCAACAGTCCAACTGTCACACATCCAGGCTGGATGGCCTCACCCCATCTCCCCTCCCTCTAAAAAAACACTCCTATACAAGCACTTACGAAAAGCGAAAAAGTTCACCCAGCAAAAAAAAAACACAAAAAAAACCTAAACCACAACCTCCCCCTCCCCGCTGTGCTGTATGGTGAAGGCCGCACAAACTACGTCGCCGTTTGACCCACTTTGGGGTCTCTGAAAAAAAGAGAAAGATAAAACGAGCCGCGTCTACTTTATACTCCTCTTTCGGCCTCCTGTTTTTGGGACGCAGTCATTTTTATCAACTTTTACTTCCCCTGCCCTCACACGATGGTGATGGTGATGGTGATGGTGATGGTAATGGTGATGGTGTAGCATCCTACCTCCCGCGTGTGGAGGATCGATTTGGTCTTCAGGAGAATATTTGAAGATGGTGTGCCACAAACATCATGGGTTTCTGACAGCACTGAAGGCCAAATGTGAAATCTGGACCCTGGCGAGTGGGGAGGGAGAGGGGCAAAAAATATATATCACTCTCCAGATACAGGTACAGGATTATAGCTGCAACATTCATACCAGCCAACCATTCGAGATTATTCTTAGAAATGGTAAAATGGTACGATTAGGGTTGGCATATACTATAGATATGTAGATCTGCTTAGAATTGCATCTGAATATAATCACAAACATGTTACAGTGCCGGATATTCCTATCATATCAGCACAAGTTGGCTCTCCCCATTTCTCATTTATCATTTTTGGCTGACCCCATCCACACACACCCTAGATTGGGTACAAAATGAATATCAAGGTATATGTGTATTTCGTTGATTTTATCTTCTACGTGTAAACCAGTACACCACCGACTAGTTTGATGGTACATGTATTCATCTGAATATATTGTATAAATCTCTTCTATCACATGGGCATATCATTGACTGTTTTCAGCAAAGCCGTTCCATAACACAACGCAGAATATCTAATATAGAACACTGTCTAGATTGTGGGTCACAAAATGTAAAACAAATGGGGGTGGGGGTACAAAGGTTTTGTGCCTAGTCCTGTGCTTTTAATAGTGTACAATACCAGTATTACAGCAGTGGAGAGAGACAGGAGAGGGGAACTCTTGACAGGTTCAATCCTTCTTCATCTTAGGATATGTCACCATCTGGCAGAGCTACATCTATCTTTACTACCTCCTCCCTCTAGACTCCTCCTGCTCAAGTATATCCATACACCCTTTTCCCACACTCCAGGGCCCAGCCTGCTCCTGCTCCTGCTGGTAATATGGGGAGGTGGGATGGTATTTTCAATACTATTAATATCCATCACTACCATACAGAAGGTATCAGATGCAGGGATGGAAGTCACGGAGCACGAAAATCCCTGAAATGGTCCAATATACGCCAAAAACATGGGTTTCTATACGAATGTATAGGGCCCTGGAACTTCAAAATCCCTGAAATCAGGCAATTCCCTGAAGACTTTCATCCCTGCGATGGGCTTTGTTGGTGTGGGTGCTGAAACCTGGCTGCCTTCTCCTCCTGTTCATGCCATCTCGTACTCAGAGGCATGTGATTCTCCCCCCTGTTGGGACTGTACCACATGTTTCTACTAATACAATACACATACATAGGACTCCCTCCAATAAAACTGACTATACTGTTTTAAATCCAGTCAAACATGGCTATCATAAACCCCCTTATCATGAGAAAAAAAACCCAAAAACTTTAGGCTACATATCTAACCAAGTTTCACTGTATGCTGAGTTTAATACATAACATTTCTTGATCTTGTGGTGACATTTATTATAAGAATGGCAACCTAGTATACCAGTAGTTTCTTCGATCTTTTTCACCATTCATCCTTTTCCATCTTGTAATCAGGTTTATGGGCCAAGTCGGATCTATTTGGAGGCTAATTACAGACCTCAACAGTTACAGGTTGAACTAAAAGTATAGCTGCTTACTACAAGTGACTGGGCCTAATTGGGACATCATAATTGGGAACGCAGTCTGCCTCGTCTAATGACGTCAATTGTCCTGAAGCTATCCAACCCCAATTTCTATACTGCGTTACCAATACTGTATTCTCAGCTGATAACTTCTTTCTATGACATGATTGATCGAAATGGTGTTTTCAGTTACATAGGGACCGGGTTCCTCAATCATACATGCCGTACATCTACATATCTTATAGATAATGAAATGCAAAAAAAAAAAATCCTTGGATGCATGCAAGTGGAAATTATAATACATATTCTAACACGTTTACAGAATGGAATTTTATCATTTATAATTTCTTATTTAAATATTACTAGATTACGACATTTATTTTTGATTTCCAGGAGCTGTGTAGCTACAATGTACCATGTGTGTTTATTCTGGCGAATAAAATCGGTACACCATGTGGAATAGGATGATGTTCACTGTTGATTTAACGAGGGGGAATAATGCATTATGCATTCAGCATACATATATGTATACATGTACCAGCCAACAGCTGCAATCCTCAATAGATAGGTGGAAAATTACCCATATATTATAAACAGCAGGTGCTGAGAAAATGCAATTTTAGTTTTCATTGTTTGAAACCAGCAGCTTAAGATGGCCCTTTTTCTTTCCCCATTAAGTGCTGGTTTCACAGCGGTAAAATGGTCGGATTGGCACTTATCCGACCGACTTTTTTTTCTATAGTTTTGATATATTATAAATCGTCTGATAAGTCCGATTTTAAGCTTGTGTGACCAGCACCTTAGTCCAGAATTTCAATTTAATTGAACAGAACCTGATACGTCCCACCAGACCCGATACCAGCTTACACGTCACACTTTATCGTGGACAGCACCTCCCACCTTAGTCACTTCTTCCCTCCAGGCTTACAACATAAATCTGTATCGTCATGTGCACATCGACATTCTACCTGTTCCATCAGAGCCTCCAGTAACGTCCATTAGAGCACTCCCGCCCCCTCTCTGTTTGTATCCCATAGTCCACAGGTGGGACCGGACATGCCCTGCCCCCTCCCACCACCACCACCTGCCGCCAGGAGGCAGCTTTAAAGGCCGCCACCAGGAGGCGTGGGCAGCGGCAGCGGTCACAGGTGTTCTGGGCAGTAACAGGAGAAGAACGGTCAGCTTAGGTCCTTCCCTCCCCTTCCTTCTCAAGGCCCCACCCCCTCATTTTTTTATCACCTTGTCCCATTGAAATGCCAGTTGTCAAAACCTCTGGGATGTTAGCAATAAGCTCAGGGGTTTACTGTATCCTAGAAATACTAGTGACCCCGATTAACTAACATCTGGTTTCATATGAGCACTGGGCAAAGTAAGGCATGACATAGTAAACTTTACATCTAGAGCTGGGGGCAGTGAGGAGGCAGGGCCATGGAAGGGTCAGCTCTGTGTATTTAACTGTGGTGACCACTAAATATACAAGCAGTATTCATGGTTACAGTCGGACTCCTCTATGATGAACCACTACATAGAATATACACACCAGATAGGAAAGAATATTGATAAATGTTATATCATATTCCTTGCATTTCCATCGCCCCTTCCATGAAATGGAGAGTTTGATATCGCGTTCTGATCTGAGATGGAGAGGAAGAGGATTCAACCCCCCCCCCCACAACCCGCCAATGAATGATCTCTTTTTAATTGCGGCACACTGTACATGTATAAATGGTCCCATGTAGCTCCTCCATGGCCTCCAGCCATACAGTATATGCCTTCATCTACATGTAAGTGATGCTGGAGGAGGAGGGGGGGTGGTATTCAGACAAAGTTGAGGAGGCCTGGCTGAGCTCTAATTAATGGTCACGTCTGGTGAGGGCAATCAACGGTCAAGTGCCAGGTCCAGACTGTTACCTGTGGTCACAGGCAGGTCAGCTGGTATAATGGCTATTTGAATAGATCTGCTTGTGGCACATGCTCTACAGTAGGCCACAGCTTCGGGTCATGTGACATTAAGTATGAGTCCTATAGATGATGCCCCAGGCTTCATATGGACATTTTCATGGTGCACAGTAGTTCAAAGCTCCCAGGTTAGCTTTAAACATCTATATACATTTGTACCTGTTCGAACCACTGTAATTATATTTTTTAGGTATTTATGCGCTATAGATGCAGTTGCAGATACTAAATTTAAGTCAGGAAGTCAGGATTAAAATTAATAAACCAGATTCTGATCATTTGTCTTGCCCCCATTAAAGCTTTGGATATTCCCGTCTATCCTCTATGATAAAGCTTATATTATTTCAACTCACTCTCAGATTCGTGGCCGAAGTTTATTGATCTAGACCTAGACTTCATGGTCGAATGGAATATTCCAGTCTTATATTTTAATTGCATACCTTTTAGCACCCCTTTATCATGAAAATATGCTATGTGGAAATCCTATTAGAAGGAATGAGATTTCATGCTTCCATTGATTTGCTCTGCAGGGCAATATACATATTCCAGCCAAACTCACTCAGGAAACTATTGCCCTTCTAAAGACATCCTAATCCCCGGTACATACACTGTGTGCTCGCCTATTCACTCGGTTTTAAACCTTTGAGATTGAATGATGCATCAAAAAATGCATCCCTTGGTCGTCATGATGCAGCAATGGGATGCTGGCAGGGTCAGTATAAATGCAGTGCTGATTCGTAGGCTCACCAGGCCTGCATTCATGCATCATGAAGGCCAATTTGTAAAATGCATCAGTGCACGCACTATAGGGCCCTTCAAGGGTTAACCACACGCCTATAGTCTATTATATAGATCCACTGTGTAGTATATTAGGGGCGTTGATCCCCCCAGTCTATACTTGTGTGAGGTATTGACATGGCTAGACGCTTAGCCAGTGGGTCTGACCCCTACTGTGGGTCACCATGTCACCTCAGGACGCCATAGAGAGCACTCAGGGGTGAGGTGTGCCTAATTATGGTGAGAGGATAAATATACCCCGTACAACCCCACGTATAAGCCGCACCCGCTTCTATTCTGCACCTTAACTTTGGGAAGAGATAAAAGCCCCTTCTAGGGCTTCGAACGTACTAACTCGGTAGTACTGGTCATAAACTTAAAACCCCATCTATAAGCCGCACCCATATTTTTTTGGCCTCATCAAACCTGACCTCTGAAATGGTCCACAGGGCATATGACTTATGTGCACTGTTTTACGGTAATACACAAAGTGTCCCCCAGATGCCACCACGTGTGTACCTATTGTACACGGGTTGTATGACTGTATATTTTGCATTGAGGTCCCTGGTGCACTCTATGGAATCGCTTCCTCTCCAATCCACTCTAGGTTTAGCATACCTAAATAATGTCTAGAGTGTTTATAGATTATACAAACCAGGCTGACATGGCCACATGTATATAGATAGAGAGGGGTCAGACTGCGGTTATATCTAGTGTTACAAATCTATTACCACACACATAGAGATGCCAACAGCCAGACTAACTCAGCACGAGACCCAACGTGGCAACAGGAAACACCAGTCATCTCTGTATATTTTCTGCCATTTTTATGGAGAGACAAAATGGCCGCCACAAAATTTTTTTCATCCAATCTCCATTCAGTATAGATTATCCTAAATTACCCTATCGTTACTCTGACAGTGACTAAAGACAGATCTATCATACAGATCGACGTCACGCCTATTCCTGTGGGCTTGTTCACATGCATATTGGGCTGGAATTGTGTTCTATCTGCTGTGGATTTGAATCAAACAGAGATTAATATCAGTACCGTAATCTCCCGCGTAGAAGACGCGTTGCACGTATAGGATGCACCCCCTTCTTGGGAGAAGCATTTTCGCGTATAAGACGCACATTTTAAGGATGGAATTTGTAAGATTAGTACATTTCTATAGTAAAATTACCCCTCGTATAAGACGCACCCCCAACTTGAGAGAAAGCTATAAGACTACCCAGCATTTTGTTTGGCGTAGAGGACGCGTCTTATACGCAGGAGATTACGGTAGTTATACTTGGGGACGCCATGTGATTGGAGCAGAATGAGAGGTCATCAGTGTGTCAAGGTCTGAGTGGACATTCTGTATATATAACGGTAATACAAATGTAAAACCACCAGGTCACTGGGTTATGACCAAGCCACGACCCCCGCCACTGTTCATCATTCCCGACTGGTTCTTAATGGCTTTATACATGATCTTTGTGGCCAGTAGTCCTTTCATGTACAATGTATTAATGCATATATTTTAGTCAGCGTGATACAGAATGCAACACTGGTGAATAACTCACATGCGCTGCATCAAAAGTCAATCCCAAACAGCAGCGAGTTACGCACCAGCACAAGTGACCATGACTAATTGAGGATGCATGCTGGGCTTCAATGTCATGCATTTAGTATTTCATATCTATGTGTGCATTTGGTTTAATATGCAACAAGGGAGGTATTGTTTGTAAAAGTATTGTCTTACATTTTTGTTTTAAAGGTCATGAATTTAATTCACGTGTAGTCCGCAACATCCGCATAGAGACCAACTTATCTGACACAGATCTCACATGAGCAATAACTCATTAAATATCATCATCTCCACAAAAGATGCTCATCTAAAAACATGGGACAAACCCTCAGCCTCAGGCTCTCGTGGCCAAAACCGAGGGCCCTTTGTTTGAACACGTCCTATATCCTATTAACCACTCCACACATCAATTCTCCCACATCTATTCCATACTTAAAAATTGCCTCCTTTTAAATTGCACATTTTCAATTCAGTTTTTATGCTTTGTATTATCAAGTTACCTTGGTTGATTTTATTTGAAAGATAATGACCAGACCGGGTGTACAGAAGCTAACTGAATCATGACAATAACTATTATTTTCTTATGTCGTTTTACCGATTGGACTTATCAAATTAAGTGGATTGCTTTCAAACCAGGCCCTACCAAACCAGGCCTTGAGGAGGGGGGTGGGTGGGCTGAGATACCATATCAGTACCAGCCTAGGCGATATCCTACCTGGAGGGCTGATTAACCCTAACCCTTATAAGACATGTATTTATCTAATGTTTACTTTTACGTGCTAAAGGTATTATCTTGACCAAATACCTACCGGCACTTATACAAGACACGTCCTTATTCAAAACCCGGCGATTAAAGTCTTCAATACGGCACATACACTTCATGATTAAGCTGACCAGCCCCTCCCCCCCCCATCCCAATCGGCCATTGGCGTGGTATAAAACAATGAAGGTGCCCTTGCCGTTGGTTTTCCCGTATCCCCGCCAGCACATCATAGTCAGGGGATATGGCCTGACCCTGTCCATCAGATGCTAGGGTTGAGGTAAAAAGTGAGCAGCTCACTTACTGTGCGTCTCAGTGAGCAGCTCACTTACTGGGCGTCTCAGTGAGCAGCTCACTTACTGGGCGTCTCAATACAAGGCTCTACATATTATGAAGAATTCAAGTTTTTGACACATATATCATCTATGATGATCATTCGAACCCTTTATACTCATTTAAAGGGCGAATCTGTGTCTTAACCCCATAAAGATGTCGTCAGGAGTTGAGCGGTGACATTGTCGCTATAACTATCTCCAAGTGCGAGCCTCTTTAATGAAATAAGGATGCTGCATAAAATGGCACCAAGAGCAAATGAGACATTCTGAATTGTCATGCCTGCTCGTCAGCACTTAATTGGTGCATCATGACGACCATCCAGAAGTGTACCTACAGGGTCTTCATGGGGCATGATTATCGTCATGGCGAGTAACTCGCCAGAGCTGCATTCATGTATCACAACGGCCAATGGGAATGATACATAAATGCATCATAAGCCTCTAAGGGTTTATCTATTTATACCAACATTCAGAGATAATCTACCTCAGACGATTGATTATCTCAAACTTGGTCTTTCTGGCCACATGAATGACATGGAGGGCTATACACTCAATGGGACTCAGAGGATCACATTAAACTTTGAATGAATCGGATTTTGTTGTTATCTTTGCTTAGGATCACTTAAAACCATGAGCTTTTAAATTTAGAATTAGATACTGTCTGATCCAATGGCGAGTTTCCAAGTGAAAAGTGTAGAATCGAGAAACCCCCCTCTACGTATGCAGCGAATTGAGTTAGACAGAAGACCTTATCTTTGTACAGCAGATTAAGTTTATCATGGGATTATACTTAAGTGACAGGGGCCCTGGACCTTCTTTATCAGACAAGAGTATTCTCCTGTCAGTATGTGTTTGTGGTGGCCAAGGCTAAATATATACACAGGACGTTATTGATGTAAAATTCATGGATGAATGGCCTAGCAACACGTGCACATCAGGACAAGCTTTAAAATTAGTTTTGGGAAGGAGGAAAGCACTGGTATGGGACAGTATAGAAACCATTAAGGTAGCTTCGCAGCATATCTCACCAATTTACCTGACAATACGAACAGGTGTACTGAGCCCCTAAGACTCTGCTTGGAGCACGTCGTCCGACCTGGGGCCCACTTAGATGAGTTGAGGACCCCTGGCTGTGTCACCCTTCTGCACTCATCGTTTGTATACGTATATGAGTTTATGTACATGTACATTCTGGTACAGGGCTGTGCATAATCTGTACTGGTTCTACATAATCATTTTTTCACCTTTAACCTTTGCTAATCCATTGTCTTCTTCTTACTTAGGCCTATCTCTTGAGGACCGTCTAGAGATAAAATACAATGACTCCCGTGGATGATTTTTCTTTTACACATTTTCTTTGCAGTTCGATAGCTGACATACTTGATGTCTGTCTGTGTCAACCTTATACCCGGTACCTACTGACTTCATGTACTGCCATCTGACCCAGACTACAACAGGGTTCACTCCCAACCCCCACCACACACACACACACTGTGTCATGACACAGCACTGTAGACAGGGGTCGGTCAGGGGTCCCTAGGTGAGCTAAGGTCTCTGCTGACGGCATAACCTCTCTACCTGTGTCAACACTACCTCGAGTTGATATATATATATATATATATATATATATATATATATATATATATATATATATATATATCAATGACATCCACCTTTGGCAGACCCAGCGAAATTCAACATGGTGGACCCACTGGGTATTCACTCCTATAGGGCTAGGGGAAGTTATACACCATGGAGGCCGCATGTGGTGGTTTTATCAGTCATTTGTTGTACCTTAAATCAGGATTATAGGTGAAATCCGAGGTAATCAATGAATCAATATGGTAGAAGATAGGGGTGGGCGGGGTATCCTTGTAGACGACCTATGTGATCCTCCAAGATTACTTTACAGGTGTAGTACTGGATAAATGTCTTAGCCACAGCAGGTATAATTACAAAGATTTTGAGTTGATTATAAATGCACTTGATAGCTCCTGTCAAGGACAAACCGACTAAAAAGGACAAAACAGAACAAAGGGAGATGCAATTAGGACCAAGACCGAGCTTCTTTTGAAAGACAAAGGGCAAACTAAGCCAATGTAGTTTTTCTACGTCATTTCAATTTGTCTGTGATCACGGCCATGGTTTGAGACTTAAGTTTCTTTACAAACCAACATCACCAAATCCAAGAACCTTGCCACATCCTGTCATAACAATGCAGAATAATAATAAATGCATTAGTTAAATTAAAACGGAAAGACGCTGCATCTATATGTAGTTGCTCTCATTTGCAAAGAGCCATTCCCAGAATCCACTGCGGTTTTGAGCGGCAACAGGTGGCAGACGACACCACACCTGTGCTGGTGCTGGACGTGCGGCATAAATCAATTCCGTAACCAGCGGACGCCGCGTCGCAATGACATTAACATTAAAACTCGTGACCTTGGTGCACTGGGAACAAAATGGACATTTTGTGTACAGCTCTTATTCTGCCCCCTTATCAGTAAACTATCAGAGTTATAACAGCCCACATTATGGTTACTCTGTGTACATTATGACCCCATCGGCGGCCAATAAGGGGTTTGTATCAAATCATTCGTTTGTAGGCAAGATAACTCTTTAATTGGTGACCCTTTTCTGTCAGTTGCTGTGAATATCATAAACCTGCTTTATATCCACGTGTGGAGGTTATCATAATGGGTGGTGAAGCACAGACTACTGTGCCCCAATAGGGGGTCAGGTGTTCCTTCATGTACCTGTACTAGAGGGGTGATCAGTGGCACCCCAGGTGGTAGGCCGAGAGATGCACCACTAAACAGTTATGGCATGCTCCTCACCTGGAGTCACCCTCACTACTGAAATAAAGATAGATGGTCTGCTATCAAGCCCCTCCCACCCCCTCACCTTCAACCACGACACCCTACTGATAATGGAGATAGGACTGGGCACTAGTAAAGTAACCTCCCGCATGGGGGACACTCACCTACGTCACAAATCAAGGAGGACGCCTGCTGAGACTGACGGCTTCCGGTTCCGCTCGCCGCTCTCTGTGGGGAACTTCCCCAATAACGCCCATGACAACTACCTCCATTATCGCTCACCATGCTATTTCTCCCCAAATATTGCTCGGTGCGACAAAGACATATTCTAGTAGGGCTACTAGGCCCCATACCTCATAATTCTGTCAGTTTTTCTAGTTTGAACCCATGGAGTTTCCCATACATGCATAGGGCCTAGGGTAGATTAACCTAAAGACGACCACATACCTAAAGTCGACCACCTGTCAGCTTGTTTTTCTCAGTTTTACATGTACTGCATTGGTCTTAAACCCTAATATTATTGAAATAGAGGTGTTATAGTACCCCATAGTATGATGTCCTGAAATATATGAAGTAATTGTCACTGCATGATAATACACTAAAGTTCCCATGTTTGAATGGTTTTTACCATGACCAGCTGGTCATTTCATCAGAATTCTCCAACTTTGGTTCTATAACTTGAAGATGAGAAGTGCTCACATATACAACATTTTGACTCTAGGCATAGATAAATATCTTTGTTAAATGATAGCATAAGGAAAAGTGCAGAAATGTTAAATACTTTCTGTATAGGACTATTTTCCCTAAACATATCAATTTCACCTTGAGATGACTACCATTTCAACTTGAGTCAACCACTCCTAATACACCTATTTGTGCATTTAATTGAAAAGAAGCCATTGATTTTGTAGGATTACATCAATTACATCACAAGATTCATGGCCAGAATAGTTTGGGATAGAAATCTTCACTGGATTATGCTCTGATGCATATATTTCAATCTTAACTGTAATGCTATGATTATTACTATGTAGAGGAACTATTTGAAACTCAGAGTGTGATAATAAAGTTAAGGAATGGATTATTATAGTCCATATTGAAGGTCTATTAAATTACATTAAAAACAAAGCCTCTATAATGCAGGGTTGCAAATACCACATCTATTTTGATGAGATTTACAATATCCATGGCCATAAAGCTGCCTTCAATTTCCATTCTAATTGAGTCACTATAAAAACATAAATATTCTTATGATGCAATAGTTTTAATTGCGCCATTTTACTGCATATCTATAGAAGACATTCTTTTTTTCCCCAAATGATAGTTTAATGAACATAGCCCCATTAAAAAAGTTGTAATCAAGTGGTCAGCTCAAGGTGCAAGGTGGTCATCTCAAGGTGAAAATAGACTAACTGAGATGGTCTTATAAATGATGAAAAACAATAGATAAACTTTACACATGGATTTGAGAAAGGTAATTAGTCCAAAAGCCCAAATAATTGTCTTTCACTTAGTACCTTGGGGAACCCTAAGGACCTATTAGACTCAAAGATATTAGCTACTACATTTCCCTTATTGAAAACCTGCACAGGAACGGTCGTCTTTAGGTTAATCTACCCTACACACAAATGGTATTTCCAATAGATAGCTCTTGTCAGTAGGCTAGCCGTACCGTACTAGTTTCCTGACTAGCTTTATCTAGCCTGGGGGGGGGGGGCTACCCCATTTCTTATACATTTATTTACCACCCACTAGGTACTTTCACCATTAACACGACTGCTGAGTCACAATCTAGGTAGCTTATGTAGAAGTCATTATAAATGTAGGTCTACTGTACGAGCAGCATTTAGACATTTACTCTCCATCAATTATCGCAGCACCCCTTTCAATATCCCCCACGAAATCAATTCTCCCCATCATCGCCCACGCTTGGTCTGTCAGTCTGCCTGTGAGTTCCTGTCCCCATGGTAACAAGGCGTAGTATGTCTGGATGCGGATCCCGCTCATCGTACCTGTCTGAGTACATAGTAACCATGGAAACTCAATGAAGCATCGATTCTCGACCTCCCTCCCACACTGTATACATCGTAGGCCTACCTATACATGTTCTATACACCTAATCAACTGACGTGCACACCATCATATTCAGGAAAAGGGCATTTACCTGATTGGTTAGAAGGTATCGGTAGGCCTATACGGGATTGGGCCCGAGAATTCGGTTCTGATGCGGGAATAGTCTAGTAAATACTACATTCTTATACTGTGCTGCTTTCTTAATTTTGAGAGTCCCCTAATAATGTAACCTTTCCACATGACCATGAAACGACATGCCATTAGCTTCACACTCGTTTACCTTTTTACCCAGCAAGATGTCGCTGGTGGAACTCTACTGGTTCAGCAGAGTAGTCCCCTACACTACTTCATACCCATATTATGACCCGCCAAAGGATGTTTCTCTTCAAAGACGTCGCTCATTGATCAAGGCCCTTTCTAAGCCCCACCCCCTGCCCCCACCTACAGTACGCCCCCTCACAAAGTATCTCTATAAATCAATGGACTTGACCCCCCCCCCTCATGGCTGCACAAGCCTCGCCTCCTTCTATAATACATAGGACCAAGAACCCTGCGGCTGGCTGCTGGCCCATGCAGAATTGATGTCTGTTCGCCCTGAGGCAAAGTGGGTGGGGAGCAGCTCAGAGGATGGAATTCAGAGTAACTCAGTATATGGCCTCTCTATGTTACATCAGTACAGCCTCCCTGATTCACATGTAGGAGGTTCATGCAGGTTCTAGTTTAGTATTGAGAGCAGCTTTTCATGGGTGCCTTAGTGTGTGTGGTATAAAAAGAATATATTGGTTGAGAGCCTTGTATTTCATTGGTTGCCTCACGTACCAATGCCGTGCCCCATGTAGGTCCATTTTGGTACTGCGTTCTTGCATCTTGCCGTTCGAGGCAATACTGCCGAAGCTGATTGGCTGCCGTCCTACAGTGTCGAGAGGGCCAAATGTATACCACATTGTGATAATTCTTAGAACCACTCTTAGAATTAATAACCTCATTCCCCAAATCCAATATCATTGTATATCATCCTAATTGGAGAAATAGTGTACAGTAAGAAACCATTCTTTTCTCCTTAGCCGACCCTGGATGTGATAGAAACCCATGGTGTACGTCACTAATTAGTATCAGAGGCCTTTGGTTTGGCCCATAGGTGATAAATAATACACCTCAGAGACTATAGACTCTACCCAGTCCCACACTCATTAGGCACACCCATGGTTGTCACCTTCATTCACCTGTCACTTAATCCCTCAACATACTTTGTATCTGTCTGCCCACTCCTCCATCCCTACATCCCCCATGGCAGCCTAGCACAGCGACGGAACAAGGGCTGTCAAGGGGAGGGGGGCAAGATGTGAAATTTGATGTTCTTGACTCTAAAACACCATGAATAGGATAGAAACTATAATGGAGTTTCTACAGGATATAGACGGCAGGAAAGGGGGGGGGGGCTGCCCCCCCCCCCAATCATGAAGGAGGTGGGGCCTGAGTATGTCTGGGCCCCCAAAAAATTGCGTCTCAAATTAGATTGATATGGTAATGGGATAGAGAAAATGGGGGTCTGAGCCTAAAAATTACATTTCTATACAAATTCTGTATGTGTATGTATAGATGTCATCGTGCATCAACCAACAATTCTAGATGGTCGCGATGGGGTTCTTGTTAGGCCCCCCAATGAAGATTTGCTTCCTAAGCCTCTGTAGACACCCGACACACGAGGAGGTCTATAGGCTGTAGGAACACCAAAAAGTCTCTCTCCAACTTAGAAACTTGGTGCTTTTATGGCCCAGGTGACTACGGTATATAGACGGCCCCAAATCAAGCTCTCTCATTGGTCAGTTCAAACTATCATGTTCTAAGGCCCATTGCCCCCTCCCACCCTGGCGCCGCCATTGAAGCAGTATACGTCTATACATAATTGACAGACGTGTCTACATATTACTTATTGACAGGAGGCAGGCACTGTCTATTAATGCCTTGACAGCAATGTCTGGTATATTGTTGGTGTATTTCACAGGCGATCAATATTCGATGTCAATAGATAATGGTATATCAATTATTCAAGATGTACTAACTATTGTTACTGACTAATTGTCAGCATGCCCATTTATTGTTTCGTTGCCTCAGTGCAACAAGGCTGAAACTGAATCTGAGTCAACAAGGTAAAAGGTACCCTTGTGAGGGGCCCAGGGAGGTACCTTTAATTCAATATTTCATACTTGCGTGATAATTCCGTTGTGAGGAGTTGACTGTGATGCATCATTTACTAGATCACTCACGCCCATTGATAGGAAAAGCCACTATTGTTAAGATATGATTGGTGTTCAATTTAGGCAGGAAACAAAAGGTGACGATAATGAGGACCCATGCAAATACCATTCTATTGAGTGTAGGTACAAGACATATCTAGACAGATCTAGTGCTAGATACCACTTGTTACCAGTGTCTTGTACACATACCCCTATGTTGGCAAGGTGCGCCACCATCAACTCTCATTATCCACTCTGCTGCTCACCAATACCTATACCACCCCTACCACCCTGCTAGTTAGTTACTCCCTAACTGCCCCTGTCACACAACCATGGCCCAGCCAAACCACTCCTTACTCCAACTAGTCCCAGGTATCCATAGCATACTTTGTCCCTCATGACTTTGTCTGTATTATGATTACTCCTGTCCATTCGCCAATCCTAGTTAAACCCCCATCCTACAACCCCCTCCAGTGGGCCTCCTGCCCCCCCCCCCCCGTTCCCCGTGTTGGGTAAGGGGGTGGTGACCTTTTCTTTAACAAGGGGGTTGGGATTGGAGAGGTCAGACCCTTCTTGGGAGAAAAGGGAGACAGACAACGATCGGAAACCCTAACTAAAGCCCCCCCCCCCCCAACTGATGAAAATAACCACCCCTAAGCATTGCGGTGATGTCGGTCTGGGCTATCTATATATACGGGTGTGCCCGCGCCACACGCCCACTGTGGGTGCTACTCACAGCCCAGCTATGGACAGTCATTAGTCGTGGTCCCCGACCCCTCTTCCCGTATACTACTTACACGAGGGACAGGGGCCGTGCCTGGACCGTGAACATCGACCACTCCTTTCTATCTCCCACCCAAAGGCTGGCATCAACCACAGCAGAATGGATGGGCACTGGAGGAGCTGGTCCCTTCTCGTAATGCCCAACCCAGGCTTCTACTCTTTACAGTTCTTGACCCGAGCCAAGGGGTCAGTTGGATATGGGGAAGGGTGCTTTCTTTCTATTTTCTTCCCCGAAGAAGGCTATGGGCCCACACCTGATGTCAACCCAATCTAACCCTTAAGTTCCCCTAGAGTCATTGCACAGTGTTCAGCACCTGATTTGTCCAAAACCGCATGCTAGGCCTGTAACTCAAGTCTCCTCGAGCTACCCCTTTCAATACAGGCACTTGGGGGAACGTACCAAGGACCTGGAGCGCTGATATGAAAGCAGCCAGACTATTAACACAAAAAATGGCTTAAAACCATCTATGTACCGGTAATTGATTCAAGTTCGAGAGCCCTAGGTCTATCACTTTTTCCCATTCCTCA
This sequence comes from Acholoe squamosa, assembly GCA_949317995.1. Classification (NCBI taxonomy): domain Eukaryota; kingdom Metazoa; phylum Annelida; class Polychaeta; order Phyllodocida; family Polynoidae; genus Acholoe; species Acholoe squamosa. The sequence continues at coordinate 46,949,065 of OX439050.1, forward strand.
ATATCTATGTAGTCACTTCGACCAGTGAAGAAGGAAATCCTCTGGGCAAGATGGGAGAAGGTAAAACGGGGACAACTACGTGTGATTTAATGCTGGGAACAGAGAGCTGATTTATTGATGGTACGATTCACTTGATGCTTTTCCCATTTACTGGTCTCTATACGACGGCGAGTGATCACGCCCAAGTGGTAGCCCCAGTCCCCAGCCATCAGATTTTCCACATTGAGGCCTTAACATTTTGCCGGACCCTTAGACGTGCCCCATGGCTTATAGGAAGTAGCTTGTTTAATTCCTTGATTCTTCTTCGTTTAACTGGGATTCAAAGATTTAATAAGTGAAGAAATTAATACATTAAACTTCAGTGCAGTAATGCTAAACATTGTAAAATGACATAGTTTATGTGAGTGAGTGAGTGAGTAATAGGTGTTTAACGCCATTTCGACAGCTAAGGTCATATTCATGGCGAGAACGACATTACACAATTTCACAGAGGAATGTGCCGGTGCCCGCGCATATGTGCACCACACACATCCGAGGGGATAGGAAAGAGGAGAAATAGACCCTTTTAAGTGGGCTAGGGAAGCCCGACATAGTTTATGTAAATCTGCATCAGTACAGTATGTGCGATGTACAGTGGATTAGTATTCTATGCACAGGTAATGTTTTAACATTAGCCTCAAAAATTCACTTGACAGAAAGCGATATGATTATCTTAAATCCACCAGATGTATTTAACATTAAAAGCATTTATATTCATTCTACATATCGACCATACGACTTGACTTTTTAGCATTCACAATGGAAATCCTGCGTCAGCTGTATTCAGAAATCATTAGAAATGTATTTATGCAATATGAGTAGAATCCATGAACTATTGAGGAAACAATGTATGTCCTGAAACTGAACCCAGCCATTATTAAAGAACTGTGCAGTGGCGTTATCCTTCCTGATACTGCACCTGAATGTCATGGTTATACAGGTATTGTCATGCAGGGCTTAATACACCGACCCCAGCTAACCCCTATCAACATGAGCTTCATAAAACACCTCTACATTGACACTATATATATGACAGGTATACAGATACAACAGGACTCAGGCTCGGCTTACTATCAGCATATCAGCATGCCTCCTTGTTATCTCACATCAGTGTCTCCTTTCTTCGAGAAGAGCAAAGTAACAAAAGATCCCCCTGTCCAATTTTCTGACAGTAGACATCCGCCCATGCTGCATATTTGACATTTGCTATTTCTGTATTACCTGCAGCCTTTAGACATTTAGAAAGGCGGTAAAGTGGAGGTAATTTTAGGCACATGGCCTTCAGACAGAGCTCTTTTCTTCTTTTTTTTCTAACCAGTGCATATTGAGGATTTCCCAACTACTTATTCTATTTGGTCCCCTTGTTTCTATCTTTTATTAAATTGGAGGAAGAAGAGTCTCTAATGATCCTGCACCAGGCCTAAATTGGCATTGCAATGGTGCTAAAAGGTCAAAGCACAGCCAGATACAGAGATTTCACAGCGACCCTATTCCCTTATATACAAAAAGGCAGGAAATCCCACAATTTTCTACAAGAAATTGGCATGATTTGACACAGAAATTGCAGTGATAGAGCAGGAATTCCTGCAAAGAGGCAATGGGAGTGGTATGTGCTGGTATGCCCAGGACAAGTCTAGTGATGGCGGCTCAGTATATGAAGGCAGTGTATATCAGCGGAGGCAGGCAGGCTTCAGGGAGAGTACATACTGCTGTTAGTTGGTGAGCTGCTAGTCTGGTTACCATGGTTACTTAGCTGCCTCCTAGTCTATCTGGCAAAAGTGTGTGTGTATGAGGGGGGGGGGTGGAGGATGGGGGGGGGTTATGTCTGCAGGTGTAGGTACCACTCACTAGGAGGCGGCACTAGGTGTTTGCTGACGTATGGCTTAGGGCTGTATGGAGGCATTGGGGGTGGGTATATGTAACGTCTGTGCACATTTGTAAAACATTGTACATCAAATGTACCATAACATTGTACAATTTACCATAACATGGTAATTGTAATGTGTTGGATTATATCAGTACTAGTATGTCTGTTCCAGACATTATTGGCAGCTTTCAATCTAATCATGAAAGTTCTAGGCAGGTCTCCCAAACTTATTTTCCATGGAACATTTCCCCAAATTACATCTTTCCATTACTTCCATTGCAATTGATTCCAAGGCACATGTTGATAGAGCAAGCATACAAGGACGGTGTATATCATTGGCGGAAGGCCATGGATGCAAGACATGACCCAACCCACCACACACTCCTTACCCATCAACTATACATAGAATAACAAGGTACAGCCTTGGACACCCGTCATAATTTATTACCAATATATTTCTTTAATCTCAGTGGGCGATATTTCCCTCTCAGTTCCTGAAGGTGTACAAAGATAAAATAACATCCTTCACATCCCCGTGTACTGATTAGAGGCACACTCGACTCATAAATCAGCTGGATAGATGCCCCCCCCCCCGTCACTCCCTGCTCTCGTTAGTGCTGAGCAGCTCTCTACCCCTCGTTATACTTTAATTTGGTGGAGAACCATCCATCTTCATATCCTTTCAATGAGCACCTCAGATGCTCTAAGTAGCATCAAGGAGCGGCTCAGTGTATTGCATCATGTAACTCCATTGGAGGTATGCGCTGGTCGGTGAGTTCTACGTTCACTTGTTGGATCTCAAGTCGAAAAGCTTCCCTGGATGTAAAGTTTAAGTAGCAGCGAATCTGAAATATGCGGCGTAATATAGGGAGGAGCGGCAGAGATATGCTATCTGGTAGATATATACCCCTGGAGTTAGACATAAGGCACTTGGTAACCTACAACTGATACAGGTTCTGTTATATTATCTCATCCTGAGGCCCTCCTCTAGGGTCAGTTATACTTTATTTTCACCCAGTAGGTTCACCTCAATATTTTGTAATGTTCCCTTTTCATTTGCACCAAGCAATAGGACTAAGTGACAGGGGGAAGATTTTGAATTGAAAGCTACTGTCAATTCTGTCCATACCCAGTGTCCATATAACAGGAAATATCTGACTCTTTCCCTTCAATCCCTCCCCATCTTCATCACACCGAAGTAATCCATACGAGCCAAATTGACAGGGGATCCACCCATCCATCCACTATTACCATTCCAAGGCTACCAAATCTTTAATGAAAAGAGTTGCCTCAAAGTTCACCCTCTCCAGCGTAGACACCCCACTTACACACCCAAAGATCTATTCAAAGGGCTTTGCTACTCCCCATGGTCCCCCAAACCATACAGATCATACCCCCACCCTGCCACACACACACGCCCTCCTGAGACCCCATCCTTTACTATGAAGCCTCACGACAGCTGGTGACGACGTAAAGCTACGTCTTGTACGTCGCGCCCTCTGTTGGTGGTCATCAGCAGTCGCCAAGGTTACCATGGCAACTGCTTCTTGATCCTTGTCAACAAAGAGACGCCCACCACCTCTTCGTCTGCCTCTCACCGTCTGAGTCTCGGAAGTTACTAATGCAGGGCCTGTATATCGAGTCTAGGCAGTCACCACTACTGTGGGACGGGAGCCACTGCATGGGGCCACATCTAGATCGGTTCTAGGTCTTGGATGAAGGTTGATTTTTTCTAAAAAAAATTGTATCATTCAAATTCCTTTTGCTCTTGTCAGTTTCACACAACTGTTACCCAAATACAGGTGTATTGTCATATAGCAATGTTCTCAATGGTAGTTTGGGTCGTCAAAGCAATGCATTGAGACAATGTGTTAGACTCGGGGTAGGCCTATCTTGATATTCATACACAACACCGATGGACCCGAAATAGGACGAAGGACGTATTACGTTATACCCACGTATTATATAACCAATGTCTTTCTCTCATCCAGCTCCTATTCCTCCTATGGGTTTTGTGTTCACTCCAAACCCTATTATTAAATTATAAAGGACCCTAAAAATACCTGCTGTTACCCTTCTGTACTGACAGGTAAATGAAGCCCCCCCCCCCCGCCTGGTTCCATCTCCTTCTCCTTTAGCCCAAGGGGCATCAACTTTACTTGTAAGGATGTCATGTCATTCTAGCACTGTTCACATGATTGTCATGCCCTTCCCAGCAGACACCACGGCAATGGGTCTCGCCTTGCACGATACAGCACGATATGTTGGGTGAGGAGGGTGAAGAGTTGATGACAAAGGTAAATCAGGGGTTTATACATGTACAAATGTATCTTGTACGCCCTTTGGGTCGATTAACGTAGTGCCTCGCGTATAAGCCGCGGGTTTTGTACACAAATGTGTGGCCTCCTGCGCCTACTGGAACTTCCCAAAAGAGAGTGGGGCGCCTTATTGGCAGGATAAAGTTACATTTGGTCAAACTATTCCAAATACTCCCCTATGGGCGCCTAAAAGCTTTCCTCTCGACTCAGGATGCATCGTATACGCGGGGTCGCCTTATACTCTAAGTACTACGATGATTAAGAACCAGCATCTATGGAAGCATTCCAAGTTAATAAGCAGGGACATCCCCGACCACACTGACTCCATATTCATTACCTGCTGTTGACACCATGGAGGGCCCTGTTGGGGAGCTCCTTCGTCATCATCTACCACTGGGGTGCTATCCAACAGGTAGGAGCTAACCACGCCTCTCCAGGACCCATGGCACGTGGGGAGGGAGAACTGACAGTGGGCCGGGGATCCATCATGACCAGTCCAATTCAAGGTACACAATAGGGTGGCACAGGTCAAGGCACAGGACTGGTTTCTTTACGGGTATTTAAAAGAACAAACCAGCAATCATTCAACACCTATTCAGGATACATCTTGTGCTAAAAGTGTGATGTTCTAGTTTACTACAGACCAGTTATTTCTCGCCGATATCAACATTACATTGCAGGGTGATTCAATTTCATAACGGTGAACATCAACATTGCAATACAGGGGTTTTATCTTTCAGTACATTCTCGGTAATTTTGGGTCGTATCACTAGACACAGTTAAGGCATGTTTGTCTTTTTTACACACTGAATGATGCCCAGGAGATGTTGTACCATGTAGTATCTATAATTGTTTGTAGACATCTAACTTATCTAAGAATGCCTGGTTCACTCAATGCTCAGTATGTGTACATTCTATGTGTATACTGTGTGGACATGCACTGTATGGCCGATGTAAATTTGGATTGTGTTAAAAGAAGGGGAACTTTTCCCCCTCCCCAACTTTGACCACGTTTACATTAACAAAATCATAACACCATTTTTGCCATCTCTCTGTAGCCTATACAGAGTCAATAACCATAAGGGCGGTAAGAGACATATGTTCATAGCATTTGCGGTATTTAGTTGGCAAGGTGGAACAAATATCGGAGGCATTATTTTTCCACATAGAAGGGCAGAGCTACAATATTTTTCCTCCCATTGTTGCTGCCTGTCGCTCTGTTTCTAGATACCATGGCAATTATATAATTGGACACAGCATTCTTCTTTTTTTTTGTGTGACAGATCAATGCATATATCTCAGAGCTAGAGACCTACATCCGTTATCACTCACATGTGCACCATCACACACCAGGCGGATACCACGGGAACTAACTGGGCAATGATTGGAATGCCTTACACATGCCTAACCTTTGGTTGGCTGGGAATTCATTGCTCTCGACGTTATATGTTCTATGTATGATGAACTTGCCACAGTATTGGAGTTAGAAGCATGGAATTAAGTGTATTTTCACACTTATCAGTTTAAATTCATGTCCAGATCTCACACTGTGTTCAGTTAAATTGGATCTATTGTACTGAGAGAAATTTAACAGTAGCCATGAGAAAGACTGGTTCAGATATTTACTCTGACAATTTCAGTTTCACAGTTTGGTGGCTCATTGCTATAACCCGGGAGGCTATAAGTTCTATATAGCCTCAGGGGTATAGACACTAACATTTTGGGCCTTTGGCCACCCGGACCAGTAGTCTGGTAAAGAGCAATGTATTTTCAAATATTCTACTGGCCAAATGGCCAATTTCAAAGGAAATCTAGAAAAAATCACTGGCCCGCAGCCAAAAATACTGGCCATTGGCCACCGGGCCAATGTTAGTGTCTAGACCTGAGCCTCCTTGTTATAACAGACTACAATATGGAAACATAACTGGAACCCGACTACATTCCCCAATGTACTAACTGAGACCACAGTGTATGTAGACCCTGAAGGTCCCTCCTGATATATTCAGGTGAGTTACATCACACCTGGAGGAGGTCCGGGTCTGCTCCATATGTGTACAGACCACCTGGGTGAGACAGGGTCAGTCTGTGACGTCACAACCCAATAAGCCGTCAGACTAATCCTCCAGTAGGTAGTCACTGGTACCCGGTAGTGCTCTTTGACATCCAGCAGTCTGATATCGGCTATAGGACTCAGTATGTAAGCCTAGTGGAGCCGCCATTTTGAAATTTGCTGGTTGAGGTAAAGCTCACTGATAACACATACCATGATGGGCACCTTGTCCCTGGTTAACACCCACTTCCAGGGACATGCTGGTCCCATCTTATCGGTTCTTATCAGTGTGTGTCGCCGGAACCAGCTCCAGACCAGCTAGTGGCCAATAGTGAGCTATTCTCCCCTTCCACATTGGAAGGTGCTTCGCGCCATTGCTTGATCTGGTACCCATCGCGAGAGCTTTTACATGACCCAGTTGAAGCTATGGAGTTTGACAGTGGACAATGTCCATAGAGGGAATAGGGAGTCGGGGGGCATAAAACTCAAATCCGAACTTACAAGCAGAAATTACGAATTAACCGAAAAATACTGTTTACATTTTTGATGCAAGTATCAAACTTTGGACCATTTATATGTATAGATATTGAACTGAGAAAAATCTAAACCATGAAAATATCTGAAATGCAAATCATGTAACAGAAAACAGTATATTTTCTGTTACATGTCCAGAGTTGACAGTTGAAAGTAGCCGGGTGAAAAAGAAAAGCTATTGTATCTAACATGTCCATATCGTTAAGTGTCAGGATCAGGGAATTCCCTGTTAAGGCTGACCCCATCTCGTCCATGTTACCATATGTATGGGTGTCAATATAATGACGTCAAACATGGAAAGAAGGGATTCCCTGGTTCCCACTAAACTCATATTGGTTCTAGCTTAGTGCTGGTCTCTATGTATGTTATGTAACGCTGACGATCGGCCTATGTACATGTACATACAGACTGGCTGCAAAACATCCGGCTCCACCAGCCACGCCAATGATATGTACCTCAATTATTCAATAGTAATAGATTATGGTGAATATATTCAGACAAGGATTATTCCAGCAGATGGCCATATACACACAGTTGTGGTGTTTTATTTTAGATCTATACAGTGACAGGGAAAGCTGGAGGTTGTGACTCCCCAAAGAATGGGAAGGTCCATTGTTCAAAAACTAACTCAAATATCAACCAGAATCTAACCAGACAAAGAGGAAGAAGTGGGATTGAATTCTATCATCAATCCCAATCAGGAGGCTAATGTCCTTGTCCAAAAATCCATAAATAACACGTGTTTGACCTCTCAGGCCTACCGTAACTAAGGGATGGGTAAGGGGTGGACAATATATTGAATACATGCAAGGCTAAAAATACACATGCCTGTCAGTTAGACAAAATCCCATTGACAATGACACAGACACACAGACTGACAATGTCACCTTGAGGATGGTCAGCAGGCAGTCAGACTAACCCCCCCCCCCCCACCACCACCATCACCATCCACCCATTCACCACAGTGAGTCGTCTCAGTCCAATAAGTCTCCTTAACTCAACCATGCTACTATCTTTACACATTCCCTCAAGTACCCACGTTTGTATGGATTTTAACCCATGCTATTCTCATAGACTTAAGTCCTGCCCCCTCTAGCCAAAACCGAAGAAGACTAGAATTGTGACGCGATCTGCGAAAAGGGCCCTTAGTGCAGGGTGCTTTAAGGTCCCTATTCCCATTTCATGTCACAGATGTAGTCTCTAATAGTGATACCTTTCGGAGACTTAGATAAGTCATTTATACACTATTTCATCAGGTAGGGCAGAATTCAATAAATACATCTAACCTTACAGTCCACGGTCGTCACAGACACTATGACGTAGATAGTGCAGCCTCAGACAGGGGCATGGATATATTCATATTATGAATTAAATCTTATTCCCCTTTCTCGTCTATGGTGAATTTCAATTACCCAGAAAGAAAAGCAAAATAACAATAGTCTCAGAGACCTTCATCAACTCTTTGCTGACCTCTTTCCGCCTGAGGACGTCTGAGGTCGGCGTCCAGTCCACTCTCCGCCCACCTCCAGGCCCACACGGCACACACTCATGACGTATCGTTACGTCACTGGTTACACACTTGTCTCCACTCTCCAAGCACGTCAATACAAGGGCCCAGGCATAGAGATAGGCCTCCAGACCAAGGCTGTGGCGGAGAGTGGGGATCCAGAGATGTATGGACAGACTGAGCGGGGCTAAGCTCGTCTGCTGATCAAGGGTCTAGATACTAGCTGTGTAGTTGTGTATCGGGTCTGTGTGTGGTTACCATGGGGGACATTGAATGGGCACACCAATGGAGTCTAGAGGGCTTAGGTTTAAACGGCGAGCAAAGCCCCAACGTAAAAGAAAGAGAATGTAACTTTTAAAGCAAATTACACTCTAGATTCACTGATTTCTATTTCATGAATCATGTAGGTCCTCTATCTGAAGTATGCATCTACTTCTCTTGTTTGTAATGTGCAACTCACAAATGTCCTAAGATTTTTGATAGCTTTATACTAAATCAGTAAAATATTTCGTTGCCATGTTTCACTAAGACTGATGAATAGAGGGGACTAAATATTCAATCAAACCACCAGAAACAATTAATTTTCAGAATCTTAAGCTTTTTAGGAATTATAAAAATGTCGGTCAAAATGTCTAGCAATCTTAATAGAACGGACAGCCTCACAAGTATATATGTATAGTGACTGATGATTTTACAAATTCTACATAAATATGTATAACATCAGATTAGAGTGTATGTAAAAGTATTCATATAGTCATGTATGTAGTTGTACAGTGCCACTCACAGTGGGTGGGTGAGTAGATTGGGGCGGGGGGGGGGGGGTAGTGACAGGGCAGTCCCTAACTCACACAGCCTATGTTACATGTACGATTGATCCAACATCCAGTGAAAGTCCAATCAGGGCCGGCAACGATTTTCTGAGTGATCAATACATGTACATGCATGTTTCATTGTCCCTTATTGAATATTGGCCGTCCAGGAGGTCTTACCGTAACGCATGTACATAGTAGATGATTATACGCTACACCGCCGTCATGTCATAGCCTGTCTGTCTACATGTTAAGTTAAAAATCATGAGTTTGGCCATAATTTTGGATCGCGATTTAGCATCAGTCTTCATTATTAAAATGTTCATTATTAAAATAATTTAGTATCTCTAGTACAGAGATTGTTCATGATATCCCATGATGGCCATTTTTGGCACACAGTCCAGTGAACTACCGGTAACTAAATCAAGCCATCACTGCTAGCACAACTCATCCAAATGATGTTCTTTTTATGTAAAATAGATGAGTTTTCACGTAAGAATGACGTCAATTGAACGAGTAGTGCTAGCTGGGATTATTTTCCATGTTACATTTTGGTCAAATTCCTTATAATTGATTGTATGTACATGTAACTTAAGAATATTTACTAGTTGTGTAACTGTACTGTAAAGTACATGGGTGATTTCAGGTTTTCAACCTCTAACACTGCACAAAATGTAGAACTACATTCCTGACTAGTTTGTAGAAGATTGCCACCAAACATGGAATGGAGCAGAATCATGGAGCCACTGGCTTTAAATACTGATAAATGATTTTACTTGATCTTAATTTTGAAAACAGCTCGCCTGTGCGCAAATGAATAATTCAACCTGTGGTATTTTCAGTGGTACCTATTTGCGCTTAGCGCTTGGAAAGCAAGAATGGAAACCGCCTACCAGTCACCATAGAAGGTCATTTCCAACGTGTCACGGAACTCACCTAAAATTAAATAAAATGCAAAATATTTAATGAAAATACAGAGCAATTGATTCTGACAAATATACGTAAAAAGCACCCAATCATTGACGGTTTCAAATGAGAGGTGAGGTAGAAAAACAAAGATGGATGTTTGGTGTCATTAAAGGAAACAGACGACATTTATCTAACAGCTTGCCATCAAAAAGCAATGTCTGCTGCTCCTAATGAGTTAGTCAAAAGAAAATGGCATTGATGCCAGACACGCATGGCTTTCAAAGTGGGCGTGGGAGAAGGTTCAGCATGGCAAAATGTGTATTGGAGATGAATTGACAGGGCCTAATAGGGACATACTGGAACTATGGCTGAACACTATAAATTCCTATCTTTTTCCTGTACTCGGTTGAGAAATTTCATCAATATAAGTGAATTGCTCCTTGAATTTTTTCTCACATTTACCTCCATACCCTTGAGACCACTGATTACATGTACTAATTTAACTACCGCTACGTCGTATTGGCCACGTGGTTCAAAAGTGTGGCCACATCGTCAAGATTTTGGCTACATAACCCATTGGCCACATCGTCCTTTAGAAAAATGGTCCATCTACACATACTTGAGCATGCATTCTTTTCTAATCCCATTATTGGAAAAGAAAATTTTACTTTTTCTAGCACATTGCCTATATGATATGAACCTTTGTCAGGTCCTTAGCAACCAGAGTTCTGCACACGAGAATAAGGCCCATTGCTTAACTACCACCTTGACCACTCCCACAGCTAGACTATGGCCCCACAAACTATCCTCACACCTGTGAGTCGACATACAAATCCCCTACCCCAGCTGCATTAACCTAGATCAGGTGAGTAGTCTGAGGTAACGGCCTAATTGTGAAACCATGCCAGTGATCAATAAGGATTTACCAGGGTTATTCACCTTGCTGAGGCCACCTGTATGACCCAGCTATGGCTACAAGTAGGGGAATACAGTACTCTGACATGGAGGGCACAACTTATAAATTACCTCCACAATGTTCACCAGCATTGTTAGAGTACCTTTAATAAGGGTAGCCCTACACCTCATGCTAGGGATGATAGGTATATATAGATCAATCACCTGACATAGTCATTGTCTATATATTACTTCTCTGACACAAAAGTCTACATAGTTGGTCATCTATCATTTGAAACTATGATCTATATTATATGATTAATTCATTCTGAATGCTGATACATCAAAATGTCTATAGGTGTGCTTGTCTTCATGTATAGAAACGCTGGAGACTTTATCTGCACCAATTCAAGCATTGCGACTGTCTGGCAATGCCGTCATGGCGCCTCTTAGTCTATTTCCATCTTCAACCTTGTTTCAGCACGCCAGCAGAACTTTGCCAATACCATTTCATCTAGAGGAAGGATACCCCCAGAAGGACACCCCTCCCCCCATATGTGCGTGTAGGGTAGGGGTTGTTGTTAGTTCCTACTGGAGGAAAAAGCGGTCGGCTTAGAGGGTGTGAGTAGGGGGTAGGCTGATATGCTGGCAGACAGTTCAATAGATCTATTCCTAGCCCATTATTGATCCATAGGACACCAGAGACGGCTGGTTCCCGCCCTCAATTCACTGCACACAGCGCCAATAGCCCAACCGCCGGCCCCAGCGAAACAGACCAAAATGTCGTCTGCTCCTAGTTGGTGCCAGTTAGTTCTTCCCGCCCAAACCAGGAGGCGCCCAAGCTTGAGATTGGATCATTTTTTGTGCTTTTAGATTTATTGTTGAAAGGAAAGCTACTGGTAGGTTCATCGATTAGGTGAATCGATAGTGTTCGATGCAGTACTCACAGTGACGTATCATGATGGTCTTGGCCCCTCACATCCATGCACATAAACGCAAAGTGCAGTTATTTTCCAAAGTTATAGTGTCTATATAGCTCTGTAACATTAGAGGCCATCTTTCCTACTAATAAGCTTAGTCCATATATCATTCGACTATTTTACAAGTTGTCTTCGTGTAATGATGAATAGTTATCAAGTACATGTATTGATGAATAGTTATCAAGTATTCCGAAAAGTTACTATCAGGAGATTTTTAACTACCCTGGTAATCATTACTGGGTATGCTAGATATAAAGGCATACAGCTCTAGAACATCTAGGGCCATTATTGTATATATCATTTTTCATATATAATCGATGCGATTCAATCATTCCTTTCTGATTCAAGGGCACACAGCATGTAATATGGAGCGGGGACACGCAATAGTCCCCACATCCCCCATCAACATGGGCGTATATTGTGTCCTGGTAGTAAAATGTAGATTACAGCCTGCCCACGCGTGTTTTTGGGAGAGGGGGGGGGGGTTAGGGGCTGCCCCTCGTAACTTAGGTTGATGTCCATGAGTTTTATTTCTTCATTTTTTTTTATTTGCACAAACCCCTACTGAGAGAGCTATAAAGGCCAGAACAGCCAAACACACAAAAAATAGACCTCATGCTTATGGCGCATGATATTTCACATGCAGGGCTGACCCTAATATTCATACTCCACCCCCCACCCCACACGCACACACCCACACCAGTCGTGCACACGTGTCCTTCTCTGACCAATATCTAAATGTCCATAAAGGTGACAAACTTTCATTATAACTCACAAAAATTTAAGAAAGAGGAAAAAAGATCAGGTTGTTAAGTCAATTGCCATCTGGCTAAAATGACGCGTCCAAAACTGCAACCAATCTTTGTGTCCTGGTTGGGTGTCGGAAGTCTTTACTTAAGCTTTCAGCGTTTTAGGGGACTCAATTTACGTTTTATATTACATGTCCAAACATTGAATCTCGAATAAATATAGCTGTCTGATCAAAAAGTGATTTTCTATCTAGCTGTGCCCTTTTATCATTGCTCATAATACGTTATACAATAAAATGCCTGACCCCTCCTATTATAATAGGCTTACACATATACCAAGTAGCTTCCATTCCCCTGTTACCATTCCCATATCCACTGTCACTCTGGTACACCATGCAGTAGACTTGCTCAAATCCATTGATTTTAATATGAGAGAATTGAAATAAAATGGGAAAATGGAAATTGAAAACATTTCTAGTGAATCTATTTCTATTGAATCCAGCAGCCAGAGGAGGAGAGGCATGGGGGGGGGGGGCGTTGGGAGGAGAGCTTAGGGACTACAGCCAGTCTAACCATATAACAGTGTACATTCATCCATTATGACACAACCTAGATGTGAGACACGACCTGCTGGCCTACTTTGTCATGACGTACCACACAGCACCAGACTGGAACCTAACTAGTCAAGGGCAGACAAAAATATGGTCCAGTGCAGTGTTCCCTTTTGTCATCATGATGCATGAATGCAGCCTCTTCAGTGACTCACCAATGCTGCATGTATACATGATGCACCTCTATGATGCACCAATGCATCAGTGTTGCATTGGTGCATCATGGCACCAGAGTGATATCCAGTCCTCTGGCGGCAGTAGGCCTTCATCAAAGGGTTAAAATACCAACCTTGGAAAATAGGGCAACACAAAGTACACACATACAACATATAAACCTACATGTATGTTACATGATACACATGGCTAACCCATCATCTGAAACCTTAAACCTTTATTATTGGCCAGCTAAACAGAAACTACTTATCTCAATGTACGTAATGCAATACATCGTAGGAGAGGACTGGATTTAATATGTACCTGGAACTGATTTTATCGAGGCCAATAATGATTTATTGGAACACACTGATTAAAGCCTGTGTGACTTAAATGTAGTATGGTGTTTGAAATATATTCACCGCTGTCAGCAAAATATGCTGTTGTTGGTATTAAACTACCAGTTTCAAATCAAACGGTCATCATTCAATCATCCTTCAGAACTTCAATCTACCGTAATCTCCCGCGTATAAGGCGTGTCTTATACGGTTTTTTTAGTTCTCATTGGATCCACAAGGGGGGCACCAAGACCTTTCTTTTGATATCTTACATGTCCCCTTGGTCATAACATAACATAACATAAGGGGAATTTTCCAAAACTCTAGGTGCGCCTTATACGCGGGCTGCGCCTTATACAGATCAGAATAACCAGTTTAGAGTTAATAACCATCCACAATGGAGAACGGATTACATCAATTTAGACGTGTCAAAATAACCAGTGACATATAGTTAACCCCCCCCTGGTCTCCCATCTGCATGTCCACAGCAGAAAAGAAAAAAAAAAAGAATAGAAGAGGGTATCATTTGACCTAGTTTCTCGAATAACCATCCAAATAGGGGCGAAGTAGTAGAGCTGCCTCGCGACTCTCACATTCGCGTGAATGATCCGCTTGTAGGGGTCCACTCCCACAAAGTGGCAAAAAACAGTAAGGGTTGCGTGAGAACATCTCATGTAAAGGTGGGGGCAGGGGTGTGAGGTTGAAGGGTGGGGTGGGAAGGGTTGTAGGAGAGGGGAGGAGGTGAGATCCCTATTTACCTCTCACCCCCTCTCACCTAGCAACCTGGCTGGTCGACACCTACTGCTAACACAAGGGAACGTTCACAAATCATGTCAAATAATGTCCCAAATTGATACCTTTTTATCTTTAGTCAGTGCATTCAGGTTTTTGGCATTGAACATATCAGTCCCAGTAGCAAGTCGTCGCCATAAGTTCACTACCAGAATTTCCAGCTGACACAAATACTTAAAAAAATTGTTGGGTTTCTACCCAAGCTCATCCAGAGAGCTGACTTCAAAATGTTCTGTGCCACTACATACCATGAGACGGCGCATGGATCTAGAGGTTGAAGACAGGGGGAGGTTCGGGTTGGCTGCAAACATTAATAGCCTACAAATATATATATTATTCTGTGAATACATTGTGGGTGTTGGATGGAGACTCGGTGGAGGCCGTAGGGGGTTGGGAGGGAGAGGAGGGGACTGTTGGTTGGACGACCCAACACTGACAACCTGGTATGTTGGGCAATCAATCACCATACAGTGTCTAGTCGTGGGGCCGAGCCAGACCTCCCCCCCCCCCCCCCCCGCCTACCCAAACTTACCCACCAACCCAACAAACTCCCGCCACGTCCATGGTAACATATAACTGACGGATGGGCAACCTACAAACGTCAATGCGGATCCAGTGGGAACCCACCTCCACACTGGTTGGATCACGGCGGACTCATTATCTAGATAAGTCTAGTTAACCCCCCCCCCCTTCCATCCTCCCCGACCCTGATCCCACCATGCTACCTACCATATCAACCATTGTTTCTATCATCTACAGAGTTTTCTCTATACATAAAGGATGAGTGCTTTATCTCTCAAATTAAATTCAAACCCATCGGTGATCCACAAAATATGGTGAATGGGTGGTTTCATGCCTATGGCACCCTTCCCTCTAATTCTAAAGGATATTTCAGAACTTAGATAATGGTGAATCAGACCTCAGTACTTTATGGTGTATTATAGTAATTATAGCTCCATTGTATAGAACCCAAATCCACTATCAGACTATGCATTGCCGTTTTATGCCGCTTGGGTTTGATCTCAGAAAATGGAGCTTGTAAACAATTCTGATTTGTATAGGTTTCATAACACAACAGTATTTCCCGTTTACAATCAAATAAATTGTAGTCTACGCCCCACTAAAATATAGGGCAGCAATGTGCATTGCTCGTAACTCGAAAAGAAATAAAATTTAAGATGTTATGTACCATAAATTCTTTGATTTGAGGTTCACATCATATTTGAATGAAATCAAAATTGTAGTTTATTGCAAGGTCAGTAATGCAGGTAATGTTGCTTGTATCAGAGAACTTAAGGTAATTGCAGTTAGTTAGACTCTCTGCTGTCCCAAAGCTCCGGCCCTTTTATACTTGATAGTCTTTTCCATTACATTGTTTCTCCAGAATAAAAATCAATAGCCTTGAGCAAGTCTAGTTTAAGGTCTGACATCAGCACTCCCATTCACAGACAGGAACTAACTCCAAGCAGGTGTTAAGTAGTGTTATAGTCCTACTTTCACAAGACATCTGCTTGGAGGACCAGATACTACTCACCCAGGTTATTCGCACCACCAAGCCACTATTTGCATAACCCTCGCCAAAACTGCGCTATTCGCACCACATTGCCAAAAAAGGCAGGAAAGTTGATACATAGATCAACATCATATACCTTCACCATTGGAGGCAAAAAGTGTCTTATGGCTGCCAACCAACTGACTCTGTAGAATGTAGACAATTACTCAAAATTTACAATAGTTGGTACTGAAATACCTTTACCTGCAAGACCCCTACATCTCCTCCTTTAATGACACTACAAATTCAATAAGTAATTCTGCCTCTTATACATAAAATTTCCATCTTTTTTTAAACTTATTCGCACCACCAAAATGACTGAAAATGAGAGCACCCTAGTTGTCTCCTATAACTCTTTTCGAGTTAATAAGGCACTAAAACAGGCCAATGGGTGTCAGACGCAGCATAAAAATTGGAGGTGGAAGCACACCACTACCACCTTAGACCAAAATCAATGAGGCTCTGATAAAACATTTTTTGGAAGCTCAGAATAGTATTTCACTATAGGTAGAATAAAAACCAGAAGTTACACATAGAAATCTAAATCTAAATCTAAATGAAACACTAACAAAAATCAAGTTATTGAATCGAATAATATCAGTATTGGATGATCTGAGAAAAAATCTAAAAACCAGAGAAAATTCAAACATGAATCTCTGGTAAGGTCGCCATATGCTACAGCCCACCCCTCCCCCGCCCCAATGCACAGACGTGATGGCCACATTATTGGGATTTACAATGTCAGAACACAGACACCTCCAGGGCAACCCCAGGTGACATGCCGAGGTGCCGCCATAAGCTAGACATACAGCGCCACTACCATATATGGTGATAGGTGTTAACATTGCTGAATGAACTGTGTCCAATACTGAACCAAAAAGTAAATGATTGGTCAATCAATATGTGACCAGATTTACTGATATCTATCTCATCTCTACATTAAAATTAAAGTTTTGTGCAGTCAAAAATGTCTTTATCGTGTAGGCCTAAAGTCAGACGGGGCATTTCAAGAAAAAATACGTCCATCGAAACAAATAACAATCCCTGTATCCACTAGGATGAATGAAGCATTTGAATCACAAATAATTATATTGACTTCAACAGAATTATCCCCGATTTTTTTTTAAATCATTTTTTTGAAAGTGCAGCGTCTGATTCTCTACTTCTGATTCTCTCTCCACTACGTCCTTGACGTCACGGCTCTATCTGTCCCTGGCACAGCCGGACGTCAGTAGTGCGCATGTGCACACGGCGAAGAGAGGCCGCCTGGAGGAAGCCTCCAGGCTGGTATGGTTGGGCGGGGGGAGGGGCTGTGGTTGGGTGACCCAGACTGAACATACAACCTGCTATGTGTACCAGCTTATTATTATTTTTTTTTTTTCGCTCTACCTGTTTTATGTTTTCGCTGAGTATATATGCGGGTAGCTTGTGTTTTGACGGTCGCTGTGGCGATATGTCCTAATTTTCAGTGAGTTCTTTTTTTTTATGGAATATTGGTCGGCTATTAACCTCTATTGTTTCTAATTATCCCTTATACACGTACCAGGATAACGTGTAGTCATGGTAGTGAAATACTACACAGCGCTCGACAGCGCTTCAGTAAAATATATGCTTGGGTCACATCCTTTAAGAGTGGATGGACGATGTGGCCAATGGACGATGTGGACACTGGACCATGTGGCCAAACCAATGACTTTGTGGCCAAATTTCCTGGACGATGTGGCCAAAAGTGGACGATGTGGACAATCTGAGGAAATGGACGTTGTGGTCTTTTAGAAGTAGATTTACATTAAACCACATCTGTTTCACTTTGGCCACATGGTCCATTGTCCACATCATCCTTTGGCCACATCATCCACAGAGATTAGTGCACAAATTCAGGTTAGAATTGGGAAGAATATTGTAAAAATAAATGCATGTATAATGTCCCGGGGTAAAATTATGTTAGGGTAGGTAGGTAGGTTAGTTATAGAACCCTTGAGGACCCATAATCTTATAGCAAATTGCATTATAAAACAGTGGCTACATCGTCCACCCAGTTTGGCCACATAGTCCCCAACTTTGGCCACATCGTCTTGGCCACATCGCTTTTTGGCCACATCGTCTACAAATCCCTTTAAGATCTTAATTCTTATAAATTTATACATTTGTATGAATCGAAATCTATTCAAGCTTATCTGACGTCGCATGTTTGATAAGGTACAGAATCCTTGAATTCACGTGCAAATTAAGCATATATAACCTTGGTATCTCGCATATAAAGCGCATTCCGCGTATAAGACGCACCTTGAGTTGAGTAGCAGGGATGAAAGTCAGAGAACATGAAAATCCCTGTAATGGTCCAATATGGGCCTAAAAACCTGGGTTTTTATATGAATATATAGGGCCTTGGAACTTCAAAATCCCTGAAATCAGGGAAATCCCTGAAGACTTTCATCCCTGTAGTAGGGAGCTAAAAGGCGCACCTGCATGGGTCGTGTTTTTTGAACAGTAAAGTACATGTGCATTCCGCCCTATGAAACAAATCTTCAAATTGGCATATCAGATGCGACTTTTACGTGAGGTACTCCAATGTGTAGGGACATCAGTGGTGGATCCAGGATCTGGAAAAGGAGGGGGCGCACCCCCTATTATTGAGCAAATTTTGGGTTCCAAAATATGTAAATAAACTCTAAAAAACTAGGAAAAGGGGGGCGGGTGTGACCCAGCCCCAGGCCCCAGCACCCCCCTCTAAATCCGCCACTGGACATTACACAATCCTTTTAACATGCCACTGCGATAACCGTGTCCGGAGTGCTCTTATCAAAACTCCTTTGTCTTATCTTATCTCCCGTCCCTTTTATGTGGTCACTAAATCAGTATCATGACAATGATTCATGTAGGTCAAACTACCTTAAAACCTAGCGTACAAGCCGCACTCGTGTATAAGATGCAGCCAGACGCTGGGAAAAATGTTTTAGGCAGCACTTATAAAACCTGAAAAACTTGCTAATCCACACTGCAATCTACATATGTAAAATCCCCGTGTAAAAGGCGCACCCCGAATTTGGGATAGTCCGGTAAGGCTTATGCGCAGGGTTTTAAGGTATTGATATCTGGAGGAGGCTCTACTACAAAGAGCTCTCTACCTGATTTATGACACTCAACTTAGATGCCCACTAATTGGGTTTAGGGAAGGTAGGAAAAACTGGGGGCTCTCAATCATTACTGCAGGAGCACCAACACTAAACTTCTACATTGGAAACTGTACATGTAATGCAATACACATCTAGAACATGCGATACCGAATATGTATCTACATTGTGTATAAATACATACATACGCGTACATGCATGTGTCATGGCTAGCATTTACCTCAAAGAGAGTTTGACCTCCACTCTCCCATAAATACGATAATGATTTCCCTTATATTTTCTATATTTTACATTTCCCTAATTGATATAGTTTCCTTGTCAGAATGCCCATCCCCTTTTTGACCTTTGGTGAGCCTGGCCTTGACCTGAGAACACCAAGGGCAAGGCCGTGAGATGCAGGGAACATGACATGAGGTATGTGCCGTCACAGATGTGAGCAGAGCACATCTGTTTTTACTGTTTGTAGAGATAGTGTTCTGCCTAATCTAAGGCAATCACTCATCTATCGGTCTGCCCCTGTTTGAGTATGAGGGAAGAGGTGCAGACAGATAGAGACCCACAGATATGGCTCAACTAGTTTCTACTTGTGCTTGGTATGGTTCTGGTATGTTGGCGCCATATGTGCAGCTTACGTAGGCATCTGTGCTTGAGACCAGGATTAGATTCAAGGTATTGAGGATTTGTAGACGATGTGGCCAAAGGACGATGTGGCCAAAGTTGTGGATGATATGGCCAATGTTTTGCAAGGCTATCTATCATAAGAACAAGGCGCAGTGCTAACTTAACGTTTACTATGGGATTATGTCTTAAAATGCATAAAAAATATTCGGCCAGTATTTAAAGTGACATCACATTTCCATAATTTCTGATATGCAGTCAGTAGCACAGTAGTGATCGTTTATCCAAAGGAAGTGTAATTTAGAAAGTGGTTTGACATGGATGCTCCCCCCCTCCAAAAACAAACAAAAAACAACAACAAAAAGTGAGCAATCATGTACTGGAATAGGGTGCACTCCCCGTCACTGCGACATGACTGTAACACAGTAATGTCACGTTTTGGCGCCTGGCCTTGAATAGGCACCTGCCTTGAAAAAGGGCCGCTTCAATCTGACCCGTGGGAGTTGTGAGAAATGCCGTCATCACACCTAGTCCTAGAGCTGTTATAAAGCTAACTCTACTTCGTGCTTCTTGGCTAGTTGGATTTCACACCTTTGCTAATCCTTTCTGAAACTTAAGCTAAGGTTACACCCCACAATTGCTGCAGTTATAACAATTGTTCATATCATATCATGGTTATTGCAGCAATTATGAGTTTTTATTTGTCAATTCTTAATACAATATTAAACTAGTAGGTCTCATTGTGCACCTGGTTGTTCTTTGAAGTACCGGTATCATATAATATTGGCATGAAAATTATACTACCCAGCCTACCCGCCCACTGACAGCACAATTTAAAAGGCACCGGGTCTTGAATAGGCACCTCCCTTGATTGGTGGCCGGGGGTGACAGGATGTCCAAATAAAATAGGAGCAGGGGCATATGTGGCCCTATGAGGGTTAAGCCTGTAAAGGGTTAGAAGGAAGTGGGCGCGGTCGGTGATATGACGCTGTCTGCAATGGGTTGTAGCTTCCCTGTGACGTTCTAAGTTGTCAAGGGGAGGACTACTGATACTTGTGAGCAGTCAAGAAGGAAGGATTACTTGTGAAACAGTACATGGATCATCCCTTCTGCTGGCCGTTCACATATGTTAGATTAACAGACCAAAGAGGAGACCGTCTCCTATCGCTCCCCTACCGGGCCTAGGTGCAACAAGGTGCCACCTGATTTTGTAGTGATGCCGGTCTGCTTGAGACAGCCTCAGCCCCAATCACCACAGGGTGCCACTAATGGCGAACGACGACCACTGATTGTCGAAGAAATTGGTTGAGCTTAAAATGGGTGGTGCATTTAGATAACGAACTACACTGATGTGTATTGAATGTATTCCTGCTAACAAACAGTTATGCTGCAATAAGGCATAGAATATTTAGATGAGACTCGATGACTTCCAGTGTAATTTGGCTGCTAAACCGTGTCTACTCCCTCCACCCTAAAGAGAGATAAAAACCAAGCCAATTGTCTTACCCAATTTTCAGAGAAAATTTCTCCTATACTTTCTCCTAAATTAACACATGGAAATATTAAAAAAACTTGTATCTCACATGTCAAAGTATTTTTCCACCTACACACATTTATCTCATTAAATATTTGAACATTCAAATTCTACCTACCCCTCCCCTCTCTCTAAGAAATTAGTCCAGTACATAGACCTAGTTGAACGGTTTTAGTAGATCAGTAGTTTTTTGTCCGAACTTAATATGGCTTCCCCAAGGTTTCTATAGCGAACCAATTTACCTACCCTGACATTTCTTTTACACTGGATCATATACATGCATTTTTTACCCATATTCTACCAAAAATGTAATCCAAATTGGGGGACCAATGTCTCTGGACGATGTGGCTAAAAGACTATGTGTACAATGGACGATGTGGCCAACGTTTAAAAAGATGTGGGTTGGTGTAAATCTGCTTCTAAAATGTGCACATCGTCCATTTTCTCAAATTGTCCACATCGTCCACTTTTGGCCACATCGTCCAGAAAATTGGCCACAAAGTCTTTGGTTTGGCCACATCGTCCATTGTCCCGATATGGCCATTGGCCACACAGTCCATACACCTATTGAGGTATTGCATATCAGATAAGGTTATTGCATTGATGTCTTCTGTGTTGCATTCAGGACTATTGATAATGTAGAAGCATACTGTAGAGACACAAACAAACAAAAGAAAAAAAAAGAAGAAGTAAATAACCAAATTCGATGACAGAAATTTCTTAGGATTCCCCAAAACGCCAGCGCAAACAGAGAAGACCCTCTAATTTGGTTGGTTTCGATCCTGGCAGAGGGATCTCAACGAGAGAATTTTTGTTAATTCAATAATATCTTCCTTTTAATTGTACACCACTTTTGTCGTCTCATCGTTTGGTTTTTAAGAATAAAAATGTAATGAGTTTCTAATGGTCGCCCACCACTACTGACCTTAAAAGTTTGTTTCAAAAACATTGAGCCCCGAGTTGACCCTTTGCCCATTTTTGAATTATTGACCTGAGAGAACCTGGTTCTAATTATCGACATCAAATCTTCAAAGCCGCATGCTTCCGTGTCTTGTTTTTTTTCCTCCAGGGTTGAAGGGTCCCTATTATTATCAGAGAAGAGAATGGGGAGTCTTCCCTGGACCCCCCTCCCCCCTCCCCACCAGCACCCCTGACTCCTGATACACACAAATCCCTATCTCAACTGAACACAGAAACCAAGGCAAGTCATTGTGATAGCTGAGAGTTGACTGAGAAGGAGTGTCTCCCTCAAAAAGGTAAACTAACGTTGACTGTCCTTTCTGTGACAACCCCCTCCCTCCACAATATCCTCCAGCTACCTTTCTTCAGCTAAATAGGCTCAGGTGTAGGCCGAGGTCTCTTGGGATCTCAGTTGGAGTTCCCCAAACCAGAACCTGAGGATCTAATGATAAATTCTTCAATTGGTCAATAGTGCCCGCTGCGTTCAGAAGTCAGCGACCACCCATATTGGACGTCTACCTCTTCGAGTGTAATGGCTACTTGAATAAAGATGATCTGTATTGGTGTTTTTCATTAAAGAAAAGAAAATGAAGAAATGGGTCAGCTGGCAGGTGGATGGGATCGGTGTTGGGTTTATTAATTTCCAACATGGTTTGTAATAGGTCGTGTCTTTCACTACAACAGCTAACCATGCACCGTCAGCCCACACCAAAAAAAACATATTTCATATTACACTTCCAAGAAAAGAATATCTCTCACTGGTGAGGTAAGTAATTGTGGTGGGTACCAGTTGAAACCTAAGAATTCAGCATGCATGGGTCTAAAATCTTTCCCGCCTGGCCCATACATGGATACATTTGTTGTCGATACCTTCCCCTTAAAGGCAGTTACATTGGTGCATCGTGGCGACTCTCAGGAGTCCGTCAAACCGTCGTTATGATGCAGCCAATATGATGCATGAATGTAGGAGTAACTCGCAGCCAATATCATTATATTATATCATTGTGTCATATGCCCACCATGCATTATGCGATTTCAAATATTTCACAACCCCATACATCCTTAGCACCTGTGCCAGACCCCCTCCAACCCACCACCATCTCTAATATTTCACGGCGTGCGTCAACCTGGCCATTGTCAGAACCGGAAGTAGCCGTCCGCATGATCAGCAGCGCGACACGCGATTCGCGCCCGGCGCCTCAACCTCCGCCACCACGTAGCCTACGTCACCAATGTGCGCTGCCGACATTCCTTGATTCACTCACCGACCTTTACCCTGCAAGTCCCCCCCCCACTCCCTATATCTATTGTATCAGACAACTACCCTCTATTCTAGTATTCATTCTGTTAGTGCTATCTTCTTTCCATGCCAACTATCTTACATGGCTTTATTGGCCAATGCCCCTATTCCCTTCCCCTTCGTTCCTTCCATTTGGACACTCAGGCATTATAGTCCACCATCCTTTCTACATTTTCTCCCTCTCTATATATGTCGTTCTCCTAACTCACATACCTCCTCCCGTCCCTCATTCACGTACCGAGTCTCGAGGGCACGAGACGAGAATAGCAGCCAGAGGCCGCTGATCGATTTTCGCTGGTATCCGGGTTGTAGTTTTTGCTGGTACTCAATTGATGCCGTGTGGAGCGATAAGGGCGGCGGCCCCACACGATGGTGGTAAGGCCTAGGTAACCAGCTACATATCTCTAAGGAAGGTAACCATGGTAACTGGTATTGAAAGGCAGTGATCATAAGAGATATGTAAGGTGATCTCTCTTTCATGCTATATACTTCTTGTAATGGCTTTTGTGAATTCAATTATGATAGCAATCATGGGCATAGTGACGACGTAGTGAGGGCACTATACATATATGATAAGAGAATTTGTAGTGCTGCAATTTCGTCCCTTGCGTCTTTCACTGCAGTGTACATTAGATTACTAGTAAAGAATCTATTGCGCAATCTCGATCCTTCTAAGATTCAATCAACAAACAAAATCCAATTCACAGACCCACTCCATTTACATGGATCACTGTCCTTTATGCAATTGCACCATAATCACAATGGTTAAATTCTTATAAAGCCAACCAAACCTTAAAATCGGGTCTTTATAAGCAATGTGAATCTAACACCATTCTCCACCCACAGCCGGTGCACCACGTCTACGCCTAGAGCCTCCGACCTGAGGGTAGCAGGCACAGACAGTGTCTGGGTTGGCGCTGGGAGACTGTGACCTCCAGGGTTCCCTAGCCCTCCTCATCTCCTCCAGGCCCCCAGCACACTGGCACTATCCCTATTCCTTCCGCCATCAGAAGACGTGTGTACGAAGTCGAAGGAGCTCCTGTCGTTCTCCTTTTTTAACCTTTGAGTTTGCATGGGTTTGCAGCAATACCTGCATACATTAAAATGAGGCTGACGGTAGTTTTTCCAATGTATGATGGCTGTACTAGCTGAAGGCAAGTACCGGCACAGAGTGTCGAACATGCAGCCTATATAAAGTTGGGGGCCGTTTGTTTTCATCTTTGGCAACAATACGAGAGCATCAACATGCATTGAGGTTTAATTTCAGTAATTATTTCTTAGACCTGAGATCCAGACACACCCGGCACATTGTCTGCACTCCCAGCCAGACAGACAGATTCAGTTCCAGGCTATGGACATACAACTGTTTGTGGATGGAGAATGCATCTTATAACTTGAGAGAAAATTGAAACATTTTGTACAATTATGACACATACATTACAGTAGTTTTCACTGGGTTGCTATACTACTGTGCTGTATGAGTTATGAGGAGCCGCACCCTATCATCACCGTGATCCAGTGACTGTATACGCCATGTGGCCACT
The DNA here is from genome assembly GCA_949317995.1 of Acholoe squamosa. Taxonomy (NCBI): domain Eukaryota; kingdom Metazoa; phylum Annelida; class Polychaeta; order Phyllodocida; family Polynoidae; genus Acholoe; species Acholoe squamosa. The sequence continues at coordinate 46,974,257 of OX439050.1, forward strand.
GGGTGGCAGCACTAGTCTAGGAGTGACATCATAAGTATTGATCGGGAAGTCGTCTGCTCGCGAGTTCAGCTCAGGTAACCAGTGCAGGGTCAATTTATTCGGCCCCACCAGCTCCACCGGCCGGCGTAGCTTTTTTAAAACTGAAAACATAAAACACCCTCCCTCATTTTGTTTTCTTCTACTGCGTCGTGGCTGCCGCCACTCTAAATGACCCCGCCCACATTGCAGACTGATGGACGAGGAGGAGGGGGATCGTGGGTGTGGGACCCTGCCATCTAATGGGACAGAGATCGGGACCCTGCCATCTAATGGGACAGAGATCATCGCCAGAGTAGGGATGAGTTGAGAATTCGAGAATTAAAGTAAGGATAGTGTGTGGTGGGGCATGAAAATGACTTTGAACGGAAAGGGTATGGGGAAACTGGAAAGGGGATTTGGAGACAGAAAATTATTCAAATCAAATAGAGGTAACTTTATTGGGGGGAAGACGATAATATTCGAGGATTGGGATCGGGATCCGTAGCGAAGATGGCTGGCCATCAGGAAGTGGATAGCTTTACTACTTCTGAGGATTTCAGAGAGAACAAATGGGAGTATCAAGTCAAGATAAAAGCACTGTCTTCACTGATTACCGACCATATCTGCCACTGAAGAGCAATGTGTCCTCTAGACTGGCTGCAGTCCCTGAGCTCTCCTCCCAACACCACTACCCCCCATGCCTCTCCTCCTCTGGCTACTGGGTTCGCTAGAGGTCTTCTTAATTTTTCTGTTTAAAACTTTAATTCATTTCAATTTTTATTTCAATCTTCCATTAAAATTGAGAGACTTGAGCAAGTCTATGTGTCGTCCTGTGCCTAGACAAATAGGGTGGAGGCAAAACAGGCTGCTCTCTCCCCTTTACCGTAAAGGGGGAGAGAGCAGCCCGGACAGTCGTAAAGTTTACGACTGTCCGGGCTCAGTACTGATCAGGGATAGGCTGTTTGTCGCTATGACTACATAAATACAGCCTCAACCCTTAAATCCTGAGCAGGCGAAGGGTTTAGGAGACGTCCCCCTAACTGTGTGAAAGTTGGGTTCCGTCGTTTACGTCTAATTTACATAATAAAGGTGCTATGCATACAGCATAGCTATCGCCCTGGAGAGGGTTCTCCAGAGGGTCCTCCTGTACCAAGGCTTCACCATACACACAAATCTGCTTATCTCTCTCCATTTATTAGAAACCAGCCTGATAGCTATAACATGACCTAATAGAAAGTGGGCATTGTAAATGTCCACCATGACAGTCAGAGGGTAAACATCTATGACATTTATAATGGCGTATAACAGCCTAATATACGTCATACCGTCATGGTGGGGGGATCAAAAACACCAGTGGTTAACCTGACAGTTTTTATTACTGTATACATGTATGTGTAATAGTAACCACATCGTTTATATAATGCGGTTTGGCATTGGTCTCTATGTGGCTTGTATGAAACCACTAACGCTGTCATTAATTATATTGCATTGAAATACAAGTCAAATAGCATGTCAAGATCCAAAGGATAACAAAAAAAATAGTGGCAAAATTGTTGTAGATTCTAGGCTTTAGAATGATTGCAATTGTTGACATGTGCATTATTGTGTCAGTTTTATTGGCATCTACCTTGTATAACATAGAGTGTATTCATTTCATATGACATAGACCCACAATGATTGCTTTGAAGTGCCCATGGCGGCTCGCTACTGCAATAAATTATGCCATTTACAATATAAAAGTCTTGGCAACGCTAACGTCGCAATATACAATACACACATTGAACTACTGCCATTAAATTTGATGTTCAGCACACGGGCTGCAACCAACAAGCAGCTGCTAGTGCACAGGTTAGGACGGGTCCTCCAGGGCGGGCCCCCAACACACTGGAGGGTAGCGGTGGGTGGCCAGACACCAGGGACTGCTGCAGCCAGCCCCTGAAGGCCACCACTCCACGCCCCCTGGATCCCGCCTACGCTACCCCGCTACGGCTGCCGACTGGGTAGCTAGCGGGGATCGATCTTGTACTCTTCTCATCCCCCTCCCCTTGATCCAACTACGCTGTGCATAGGCCTATTCCCCCCCCCCCCCCTCACTCCACCAAGCCTTCCTGGCCGCCACGCTCCAGCACTGTCGGCTTTCAGGGCGGCTGACGCTGTGTCGGGCTGCGGCAGCCTTTGCCGCAGCCGCCACAGTCTGCTGTCTGACGCCTTCCCCAGCCGCTGCTGCTGCTACCTCCCGCCCACCCACCCCTCCCCGTCTTAGCCCTCCAGCCACCGCCGGCCAATGGCAATGGTAGCGGCAGCGCGCCGACTAGACATAAAATTGGCACCAGGCCAAGTCTTGTGCCACACGTGGCTGGGCGGGATGCGGGCAGCGGGCAGCACTGCGCTCTTGCCGTGTACCCGGTCCCAGCGGACCGCGAGCAGCAGCAGGCGCAGCAGCAGGAGCAGCTCAGCATCTCCATCCCCCGCAACAACAACTGCAATTCCAGGAAAAGCAATCAAACTATCTGCACTCCCACGGACTCCCACACACTCGTTACCCCAGTGGCCAGAGCCTAACAAGGATCTCCTTCCCTCAATTAAGATGACAACATTTATTCTAAATGATGAAGTTTACAAGAGCAAAGGTTGTAAGCTCATGAACCTTTTCTACACCGTTTCTACCCTGTTCCCTAAATGTGATATTGTATATTGGATAACTTAGTCTGTCTACGATTATATGCATGCTGGTATATCCTATAATGTTCTTTGGCCAAATCCAACTAATCGCCTTAATGTATTTAACACCAAAAGTTTATGCTTACATAATAAGGGAATTAAGTTACACATGTCCCCAATTCAACAGTCACACATTGGCACTGTCTCAGGACTGAACCGATCCCCCAGCACGACAATCTTATCTAATTAACTCATTTGAAATGCATAAGGCCAAAAAATAATAGTTTGTGTTTCCAGTAACATGGCTAAAATGTCTAGGGTCGGTAGGTGGGATTTTCTTTTTAATTTTGTATAGAAATGTATGGGCAGACATGTTGGATCTTATGATTTACTACTGGTAGTAGAAATATGAAAAACATGAGAAATGTGAAGCAAATTTAAAAGATATGATTGAATGTAATGAACTGTACACCAATGGATGAGGACCAGATAAGCTCCACCGAAAAAAAGGATGAAAATAATTACGGGAAAAATGCCTAAAACTTCCCAAATAATGTAAAAAATACCCCCCCCCCCCCTTCAAAAAAAATCCAGGGTTGGCCTCAGTGCACCAAATAACCGCTGTGCCCCCATGTTCCACACCCATGTCCACGTGGGCTGTGACGGGGCAGGTGGGTTTTAGTTAAGTTTATTTCAGGAGTCATTGTGAGTTAGGCTGGAAACATACCCCTGAATTCCGTTCCGCTTCTCTCCCACTACATATACAGACCGCAGATGCCCAGCGTAATTGTGAGTAGGTGTCATTGTGAATTGACGCCCCTACCTGTCTCTCTCTATAAGCACACCTCCATGCCCACCTGTACAGGTAGTTAATACACCTGTACAGCACCAGCCTTCACTGCCACCCCTTATCAATACACCATCTCTACACCATCCAGGTACTAACCCACTACCTTCTACTCAGTCTAATTAATTGCAATCTGCAGTTAAGTCAACAGCTTTATCGGCAAGGTGCAAAGGTCAATGAGATCATAGCATGAGTAGATCTGGTCTTTATTATTGAGTCCAAGAAGTGTGAACTGGGGGCAGTAACCAGGGTGGGGATCCAGGATAGATTGGTCTTACCTCACAACAACACTGGGAGGGGGCGAGGTTGGTAGTGTAAAATCCTCCCTCATTACATTTTTATGAATATTATTTCCTGATGTTATATCATTATAACTAACACATAATCAGAGACTTAGGCCAGTCTAGATCCAAGACATTCTCATGACTGCTGCTCAGTTCATTTCAATTCAGGCTTGTGAGCATCTCACAAAAAGAGCTATATACCACATTGAGCAACCAAGCAGGAACGATGATCTACACACCCCACCATAAAGCATCCATTCCGTACGGTTCCTGTTCAATTAGCTGACCTGATTTTCAGGACACATCACATGTCTTGAGAGTGATTGAATTTTTCAAGAGGCCACTCGATCCTGGACGTTGAAAAAGACCCAGTTTCCCGAGGCTGGATTGTCTTATCAGAACCAATAAGCATTAACCTTGGCAAACGTCAAAGCCTATTGTCGGGCTGCCACATTCAACTCGATAAAAAAGTTGGTCTACATATTAAGCGTATAGATCTTTAAATGTGTTGGTAAAGGTTTATTTAACCCAATTTGGCGAATTCTTATTGATTAGTTAACTTAACATTCTTTTCCCTTTGGGGATCAGCGGATAAATATGTATAAGTCTAGGTGCGATAAACTTTATGGTAGGTTTAATAGGAATTCACTGACCTACATCAACATGTGAAAATGGCACTTTGTACATGTATCTTACATATTCACTATCAATAAGAATAGCTTGGGTCAATTGTTCCTATTAAGTATTTACGAACGATCATGATGCCTCAAGACTTCAGTTGTCATGATGCACCAACTGAGTGCTGGTGAGTTACTCGCCGCTGTGTAACGGAGGAGCCTTGTTGCTAGGGGATCATGGATGTCTATATTGGGAGAAGGGATCCAACACACACATGTGGGAGCAGGAGACTATATTACCATGGTTACCTGGTGAGGGATACATGTGTGAGAAGGTTAGGAGCAGGAGATGTGTTGCATGCTGATTGGTTCAGGGGAGTGTAGGAATATTGTATTGAAGTTGTATTTAGCTGTGTGTGAGGATGAAATAAATCAGAACTAAACTGCACTTGGACTGGGTCTTACTTCTTCACTATTTTACACTGGAACCACCGGCGGGACCAAGTAAAGTGCAGCTCTCATGTAAATAGTGGGAAGTAAGACATGTCAGGAGGATGGAGGAGATGGATACTGTCCAGTCATCATTGTAATGGGGATACTTAGGCCTTCATACAAGTGTGTATAGCAGTCAGAGGTGGCTGGAAGGCTGCTGGCAGTATGGCAGAGGAGGCAGATGAAGAGGATGATGTCCAGGTTCATCACATTGGTTCTCTATTTATCTTATGGAGAGGAGGGTGTGATCTACAGTAATATCTAAGGAGCAGGACACCAAAGTCAATGTGGAGGAAGTTGTGGGTGCATCTGCAGTGATACTGGTGTGTTGGTCTACATTTTCACAATATCAAGAGAGGAAGACAGCAAGAGTCCACAGCAAAATGGTGCAACAGGAGTAGATGGGAGTTAGGAGCAGCTCATCAGTATCTATGGTAGGAGCAGCTCATCAGCATCTATAGTAGGAGCAGCTCATCAGTATCTATGGTAAGAGCAGCTCATCAGTATCTATGGTAGGAGCAGCTCATCAGTATCTATGGTAGGAGCAGCTCAACAGTAGTATTGTGAGGAGCATCTCAGCAGCAGTGTCATGAGGAGCAGCTCAGCAGTATTATCTTGAGGAGCAGCTCAGCAGTGGTATCAAGGAGGAAAGGCTTATATCATGAGGAAGAGGTGACAGTGACTAAAATCATTTCTTGCTTGGAATCTCTGATTCCATGGTCAGATTATTATCAGGAGGGAAGCAAGAAGCTGGTGAGACAGAACTTTTATGGCAATGGCAGAAATATCATATTGAACTTGAAATCTAAAATAGTATCAACCAGGGACATGTAACATAATGGGAACTTTGAACAATTTATCTCAAACTATATCAAAAGTACAATTTAAAAATGTTTTAATAGACTGTATATTACCAGTCACTGTGTAATGTTGCTTGTAGGTTCATTATAACATCAGTAGCTGTGTAATGATGCTGATATGTTCATTATAATGTTATTGGCTGTGTAATGTCACTGATATGTTCATTTTAATGTCAGTGACTGTGTAATTTCCCTGATAATGTTCATTAGGAGAGAATCAGGGGTGTGTGGAGGTCGTGGAGTGCATCAGGAGGGTATCAGGGGTGTGTGGAGGTCGAGGATTGTATCAGGAGGGTATTAGGGTGGTGTGAAGGTGAAAGTGGATCAGAATGACTAGGAGGTCGTTGGTAGTTGTAAGAGTGCATCAAAATGACTAGGAGGTCGTCGGTTGTTGTAAGAGTGCATCAGAATGGCTAGGAGGTCGTTGGTTGCGGTAAGAGTGCATCAGAATTGCAGGGAGGTCGTTGATTCTTGTAGGAGTGCATCAGGATGACAGGGAGGTCTGGTTTGTTGTAAGAAGTGCATCAGGATGGTGGTGGGTTAGCTGTGCATGCAGAGGATAGGAGCATGGTATACACATGTGGTGATGTGTCTATTGGGGTGTACAACAGGAAAGATCACCAGGGGATTAAGCACAAGGTGGTCTCAGGGATAATCTGTAAGAAGGAACAGGCAGGATGTAATTGAATCTGCACCCTGTCCAGATGTGTGGATATATTTACAGCAGGATGCTGCAGTATACATTTTGACATGGCACTTTTACTCCTTGTAAATGTGCATATGTAGCACTATATTCCTATCTGTGAGGACACATGGATTTGAAGGGTTAAAGGATGTAGAACTGTATTAGGGGTAACAACTTCAATGGCTAAATTCTCAAGAAAGTAAATTAAGTTGGTAATATATGGCTAAGGGTTGTTAAGATATTGAGCAGGTGACATCATCACTGCTAATATTTGATTGTCTGTGACATGTTATAGACAGGGGTGTGAAACTGTTTTTTTGTAAAGATTAGGGTAGACATGGTTATATAAACTTGTATAGAGAGGAAGTGTAATAGGTCTTTATGAATTTGGTGTAAGGGAGTGAGTGAGATGATGGGTGATGTGTACAAATGTGAGTGAGATGATAAATGCTGATTAGGAGAGTCTGCATTGTCTTATAGGCGAGTGTGGGAAGTAATAGGTGTGGTACAAAGGTATAAAGGAAGGAGGGGATGATGTGTGCAGGAGGGATGGTGTGATGCTGGTATGTCTATCTGCATTGTCATGTTCTCAGGGAGAGGAGGGCATGTGCAGTGAGGGCTGGCGTGATACATTTGTACTGGTCTGACAGTCTGTAAGCAATGAGGGCTGGCGTGATACATTTGTACTGGTCTGACAGTCTGTAAGCAGTGAGGGCTGGCGTGATACATTTGTACTGGTCTGACAGTCTGTAAGCAGTGAGGGCTGGCATGATACATTTGTACTGGTCTGACAGTCTGTAAGCAGTGAGGGCTGGCGTGATACATTTGTACTGGTCTGACAGTCTGTAAGCAGTGAGGGCTGGCGTGATACATTTGTACTGGTCTGACAGTCTGTAAGCAGTGAGGGCTGGCATGATACATTTGTACTGGTCTGACAGTCTGTAAGCAGTGAGGGGGGCGTGGTTTAGCTGTAATGGGGAGAATGGTGGGTTAAAGGTTCAGGGCATATTATGGCTAAATACCTCTATTGTTGCTGTGTGCGCATAGAAGGTCAAATTATGAAGAGGGGTAGTCATATATATATTTCTGGGGGGTGATGGGATATATTTTAGAGGGGAAGGGGATCCCTAATTAATAATATCATAAAAACAAAATTGAAAATTAAAAAAATTTGGATTTTCATTGATGTCTATTGGTGAAGGGATTTGTTAAAGAGCCTTTGAGTGGTTCACCATTGGATGGGAAGGTGATGGGGAAAGGGAGGCTAAGGCCACTCTTGGTAAGCGGTATTGGACAGAGCTACTCAGATTAGCCCTGGGAATGAATGAAATGTCCCAGTTGGTTATGAGTAAAACTGTCCAATACACCTGGGAATAAACATTATTTATAGTACGGAGGGTTCTTCAGTTGTGACGGACCAACCTAACTAATCGGGGCAGGCGGCGGTGGCGGCCCCAATCAAAGAAGCCATCATGGAACAGGCGGCGGAGGCGGTTCCAGAATGGTCAGGTGTGTGCTGAGGAGCAGGTGGCGGAGGCGGCTCTCCACCAGCACACAGTGTATTGTTACCACAAACAGTGGATGAGGGGCTCAATGACAGTTGGTGGCGGATGCGGTCCTGCCAACTCCATTACAGTGGGTGTATATTTGGATATATAGGGATTGTGGCAGCGGATGCGGTCCTGCCAACTCCTTTACAGAGGGCAGATGCGGTCCCCTCTAATATTGTATATTGGGATGACATATAGGGATTGTGGTGGCAGATGCAGTCCTGCCAATTCCTTTACAGAGGGCGGATGCGGTCCCCTCTAAGACTGTGTATAGGGATGATGTGTAGGGATTATGGCAGCGGATGCGGTCCTGCCAACCCCTTTACAAAGGGCGGATGCAGTCCTCTCTAAGACTGTGTAGTGGGATGACGTGTAGGGATTATGGCGGCGGATGCGGTCCTGCCAACTCTTTTACAGAGGGCGGATGCGGTCCCCTCTAAGTCTGTATAGGAGATGTACAGGGATGGGCTATAGAAAGGAAATGTTCTAGTGAAGTGAGAGAAAGGTGCTGGTATTGGTAATAATCGTATCCTAGAGTTATGTATGGATGTTGTATGGTAGCTATGTGCGCATGTACTGGTAGAATGCCTGAGTTGTGGATTAAGTATACTCTGGTCATGTGCTGCATGAAAAAAGTACTTCGATGGTGTGTAAAGATTGTAAGGTGTGTGAGTGTGGTAATGTTGGGTAGCATATATATATGATGATAATGTAGTCAATGGATGGCACAATGGTGGATAGGTGGAGGGCAATGTGCTGTATAAGGGAGTATGATATGGGGATGATGTGTGAGGATTGTACTGTATGTAATAGTATTGATTTTGGGCACTATAAGGTGGTCAATGTACTGGTATAATGAAGAATGTGTCAATGTGCTGTATTCCGAATTAGCAGGTTGTCACATGGGCGCGGCCATTGCTGGAGCTTATTACCAGCGAGTTCTACTTATAACACCTATCAGATGGGTACCAGTTGGCCCCCGAAGGACCGCAGTGAATAGATTGGGGTCCTCTCATTGGCTAATAATTAAACCTGCTAAGTCCGTATAGAAGGGTCTATTTGGATGATATACAAGAATTGTAAGGTGCACAACAATGGTGATATTGTATAGGGCATGGTAATTTTGTTGTTAATGGGACAACATGTATATTGCATTATTAAATGATGGTACTCATTGGTTTTATATTCACAGTTGTGAATAACTTGATGGGGGAGGTATGTAACGGAGGAGCCTTGTTGCTAGGGGATCATGGATGTCTATATTGGGAGAAGGGATCCAACACACACATGTGGGAGCAGGAGACTATATTACCATGGTTACCTGGTGAGGGATACATGTGTGAGAAGGTTAGGAGCAGGAGATGTGTTGCATGCTGATTGGTTCAGGGGAGTGTAGGAATATTGTATTGAAGTTGTATTTAGCTGTGTGTGAGGATGAAATAAATCAGAACTAAACTGCACTTGGACTGGGTCTTACTTCTTCACTATTTTACACCTGTTATATTAGCGCAAGACAGGCCAGTGCATGTCTGAACATTGAACTGTACTCTAGTTTACCCTTCATCAATTAGCCTTAGGCTAAGGGGTGAAAATAATGAACAGATGCCATGTATACTGCCAATATCGCCCCTTCAAGGTGCCTTAATTTGACTCAGATTGTCCCACCACACGCCTTGCCACAAGAAAACACCAAGAATAGACTCCTTACATCTCCTATGGCGTTCTAAGTCATCGATCGCTATAATTTGGTAGTGTAGCTGATTCTCTCCTCATTAATTTCTGCGATGCATTTCTGAGGACAAAGGATTGACCTGCTCTGACTAATATTTTATTTTGTACCTTTCTTCTGGGAATGAGTATGGTGCTGAGCAAATGCATCATGACATCCCCCCCCCCGCCAATGTGGCTTATAGTAGTGGATGTATACTGGACTTTGCTCACCTATCTGCAAAACAACCTTCAATCCCGGGCCTTCACTTCATGTCTTCCACTGAGCCTCTCTGCGTCCACCCCTGACATTCCCCCGTCAATCATGAGTCTAATCAGATGGGACGCCGTCTGTCTTTAAAGTTTAACATTGTCCCTGACGGATAGGAGGACTTGGAAGGGCATCACCCTCATTCCCCTAGCACCACCTGCCTGCGTTCTCCCACCCCATAGAACCCTGATGTTGTCTCACCCTCTCCCAGCCCCTTCAACCCCAATCTGGCGGGCCCTCGAACGTCCGATGCAGTTCCAGTGTGGACGCAAAGGAGATTGCTTCAACCCCTGCCTTTTGAAGTCCTGGGTGGCCCTGACCTCCTTGGGTCAGCTTGGGCTGCCAGGGGCACAGACCCAGGAGTGAATACTGACTGGAATCGTGTCCTGTACGTCAAACTAAATGTCCAACGGCACGCGAGGACACCCCCATGCAGCAGCTACGTCATTGTCCTCAGTCACATTGACGTATGCTAAATGCGTGCACTTTCTCAGAGGCGGATCCAGAATGGGTGGAGGAGGTTGCGCAGTACAAGCCTACAGCAAATCTGGAAACAGGCGGATCTAAAGGGGGCCCTGAATGTGCCTTCTGGACTCAAGTTGTACACAGAGAAAGAAAGTATGATTTTGTCCCTTCCTCGAAATTCTACAATCGATCATAGGAGCCAAGGCCAAAAAAAAAGGTTCGTTTCCGGTAACATGGTCCAAAAAGTTGAGGTCGGTAGGTCGGATTTTTTTGTTTTTTTTTTGTTTTTTGTCTATGGCCATTATTTGCTGGTTTTTCACTGGTGGGTGTTAGAAATGTTCATTTCCTGCATGGGATATTAGAAATCCATTGGAAAATATGTGCATACATATCAAATAACCATTTTGGAAGAGAATCTTCGAAAATTTTGAAAAAAATCTTCAAAAATCTTGAAAATATCAGGAAAGATTTGAAAAAAATCTTCAAAAAATTTCTAAGGTTGGCCCTCTTTAGCTGAGGTCGGTCGGGTTACCGGAAACAAACTTCTTTTTTTTTTTTTTTGGGGGGGGGGGCCTAATGGACATCACCCCTAGTCCAACTATAAAAGCCACTACTACAAGTGAGATTTCCACCTTCTAATAAGGCATCTCCCACATCTCCAAACCCTGATCCAAGGGAAAACTGTGCCATGGAGTGAAGACTATTAACAGAAAATCAGACAATCCGTGTGCGGGACGGCGTTCAGTGCAGGACAGGGGCGTGGCTGTGGGACTGAGGCGGCCGGTCTCATGTGGCGCCATTTTTCAAGCTACCTCCTAAAACTGCAGACGACAATCAGCGCCTTGTGATCACGAACGCCGCACGAATCACTAGTAAGCTAGTGGCGCACTGAGGGCTACTCATGAGCTACAAGGATGAATCCACTATTCTTATGGAGGACTGGCCTACTAGTCCTAGTCCTGATTTAAGCATATTTAAGTACATTTGTTTATTTTATATCTATTTAGGAACTAGATTCAATCCGCCGGTGCTCTCTGTGCGGCCTGATCTCATCTCTAGGAGCTGGCACCAGGTGTTCACATTTCAGACTTCATCATGATTTAACTCAGCTGGCTCCCGTCTTGACTACTTACCCAATATCCAATCTCCCGTTCGTTTGACAGGTGTGCACCATGCATGTGTGATCGGACAAGTAGAAAGGATAGTCCATGAGAGTCCATGCACTATCTTTTCTGACTACATACCGGTTCACTTAATATGGAGCTTCAAGCCGTCGACAGGGGGCGGCACGTCTACAGCCATGACCGCCAGGACGTTACGTCACAGTCTGGGCTCCGTGCCTCCTGGCATGACGTAACAATGATGTCATAGCTCTAACGTGATATGATGCATTGACTAGGAGTAATGCATTGAGGACACTGTCCGAATTCCAAGGTAAATGGATGACCTCAAACCAAGTCCACCGACCAATTCATCAATCAATACCCCCGGGTCAATATCACATGATTGGTATAGTGCTGCTAATTGATGAATCCATGTCAAACTCAAGGCCTACTGGTATACATTTGGTACAATCACCTCACAACGTTAAAATTCTCAATACTCAATAGCACCCTATATTCACCCCACAATGATGCCCCTTTCCCTCCCTACCATGTAGCAAGGTCTAAAACTCTGTGGGCGAATTGAAAGGGCATTGGTTAAGACTTCATTGATTAATGGATATACATTGAGTTTCATCACCTTGTCACCATTGTGAAATATGCAATACAGTATGCTGAAGCTACTCTCCACATTGGCAGAGACAGCTCTGCATCATGCTCTACATTACGTAGGTGCACATAGGTTGCCATGACTACGCCTGTAGTACAGACTGACAGACAGACTGTGGTGAGGGAGATGTGGCGGAGACGCCAGAAGGAGGGGGGGGGCTTGCTATTTGTAGAGCTGTTGTACTCAGTATGACGTAACGTGACGTAACAGGGACGCAGGTAAGAACGCTTCCCTATCACGTCTACCTGAACCAGACCTCGACACAGCAAATATATCCCCTGATGGAAATTAGGTGAGCCGCATATTCCCAGGCTGCGTAAATGGTGGCTGGGGACTTCCTGGTGGGTGACTTGAGATATTTCAAATATTTCCATCCAAATGTACCACATACCTTGTCAACCGCTTTATATATAGCCCAAACGGTTGCTGAATCGGCCAAAGAAACATTGTAGACCGATGGATAGCGGCCGATGCATTGACAGAGTTTTATTCCAGAGTCCAACATTTTCTTAGACAACAACACTTGAAATAGAGCAAGGTGTTTATCGTTGTCAGGTTCCATAATGGGATAGAGGCTGATAGGATGGGCTGCGCTAAATCCCAGTCGACTGTTTTTTTCTGGATGATGCCATCTTCTCTACTCACGTAAATAGGTCGTTAAAATGACAAATGCCTATTAAGATTCTCCTGCAACGGAACCAACGCCATTCACACTAATTACTCGAACACAAAAAGGGGGCGATATGGAAATTCCTTGCCATAGAATACATTGGGTCCTCTGAAATTAACAATAGAGTTCGAACAGTCTTCTTGAATTGGATTATCTCGAATTAATTTGATTATGTATATCTCGCCACTGGAGTGTGTAAACATGTAACATGTATTTCCTAGGATTTCTAGTGTAATTGTCTCTGTCAACCCTTTTCTATGGACAATTTACAAAGATGGAATGCGGTACTTACACTTACGCACAGGGAAATGCAGTATCTAATGTAGGCCTACATTGATGAATCATCACACTTACCTAAAAACAGAGAAGAAATAATATTTAATGACATGTAAGGAATATTGATAGAGAACTTAAAACATATGTTGATGGGTGGGCTACATTCAATGTCATATGATGCTAAAAGAAACATGCAAAGAGGTTATTCTGTTCATTGCATTTTGTCAGTTGGATTTCATCATTCTTTCATCAGCTCTGTCGTAATCAATGACCATTAAGCAGGTAGGCCTAGAATACATATTAAACACAACTTGTACATGTATACTCTCATGAGTGATACTAACTTAGTTACTAGGTACTAGTATTAGGTTTTACCATAGATGCAACACACTAGTTTTAATAATGTATCCTACATTTTGCACTGTACATTTTACATACTAAAGACGCATGTTATATAATGTTAGATAACACATCAACATAATCATAGATAAACTCATTGTATATCTCATGGACTAGCGATACTAATTGTATATCAACTAAATGTGAGGTTACATTAAATGCCAACTGGGGGCCGTCTTAACCATATACATGTAGTAGCGGCCCACTGTATGTACCACTGTAGCTGACTCTAGCAGGGATACGAGTGGACAGATATACATGTAGTTTGTACACAGGGTTTGTATTCTGGGTTTGGGTGGGTGGGAGGTACCTGGGTACTACTGTATAGTCGTGCAGTAGGTAGTAGACTTGCTAATAATAATTTGTACTATACTTCATATATACAGGAAATCGATTGGGGTAAAAGCTGGGATTGGTTAAAAGCCCGGGGTAAAAGTGAATGTCAGATTGTCTATCAATGACAGTGGAAGAAGTCTACAAAGTTAAGAAGTAAATGTGAATTTAGTAAGAGGGGTACCCCAAGGCCCAACCAAGGAGCTGGGTCCTTTGAGAAAGGGTGTTTTTTTTTAGATGGGAGTGGTAAAGTCTATGCCAATACTACACCCCACTGTACCTCCTGTGGTTGCAACTCCCTCTTGTGGGTAAAAAAAATACGCCTATAGCAGAACCAGGAGCAACCAACCACAAGGACAACACTCCCCACCCACTCCCATACATACACCAGGCCTTTACACCAGGCCTCGAGCCCGACCAGGAACGCTACAGGAACGCCAGGCATGTCTGTCTGTGTGTCTGCGGTTAGCTCGTACTGGCTGTGGTTAACGTAATAGCCAGAGGACCCAGACAGGTAGCTGGCGCCAACCCTACTACTCCAGTACATAGGAGGCACCACTCGTCCTCCAGGTACCATAGCCTCCTCCTGGGTCCCACCATAAAACCTTGAGTATAAGCTGCAATCGCGCATACGGTATAAGCCGCGCCCTGAGTTTGAAGCTATAAGCAGCACCATGGATTTGAATAGATGCACATTCCAGACATTGTAACTTAAACGCCGCGATGATGCTGTACCCTGACTTCTAGAAGACCCTTGTCAGATGCAGTAAACCTCTGAAATGGTCAGCAATAAATAGTCAGGTTTTTACGGTGTTATCTAGATAAGCCCTGTTCACACAATATCTGGTGCGCTTGAACGCTGTGTGCTCTCATGGTTATTCAATGTGTATAAGTGAGAAAGGGCAGTGATGAGTAATTCACCAACACCTGGATGATGTATGCTAATTGGTAGTCATGTGTTTTGTGATAGCAGGTGGGGATGCGATGATGAGGGTACTATACTACATTGTATTGAAAACATACACACTTGTTGCACACCCATGTAAATTATCACCTCAGTCTCTTTTATATATTTGAGGTGCAAAAATATCTTGAGGACCCCTTTTGAATATAATTATTATATGGGGTAAGAACAATACCTCTGAACAAAACCATGAAAAAAATAAAAGGGAGATTTGGCATGTATTCTTGTAGCCAGTACGTTTGTCCTCCATGGGAAGCTGATTTAGGAGGAGGTAGGTGGGTGGGAACTACTCATACGCTGTGTACAATGCTACCTACAGGAACAACTTGCAACCTTACAATGCCATACACCTCCAGGCTGTGGGCAGATTGAAGCCACGTGGAAGCCACATTGAATTTAGAAACACCCCTCTCTCAGCTGCTACTTTGAGTTAGAAACCACATAGAAGCCACATTGGATTTAGCAACATCTCTCTTAACACAAAACTGAATATGAAGCCTTGTGGCAGGGTCAGTGACATTGAATTAAAACTAACTAGAATAAGAAGACACATTGGAATTACCAACATCTATTCAGTAGACTTTTTTTAAGCCATCTAACTTGAAACCAGATGAATTCACACTGAATCAAATACCGTCCCTGTGCCACTGAATTTGGAACTACAGGGATGCACACTTCTCTATCACAGGGAAGCCACAGTAAATTGAGACCGTTTTGTTATCAGCTACCAGTACATGATCTGTGAGATCCATGGGAACTGAGGATTCAAACTCATTGACTGATCTTCACTTCACGACAACCAACACCCACCCACCATCCGTCAGTATCTTCACACAAACACGTGATCTCACAGATCCAAGATGGCGGCCAAGATGGCTACCATAGAGGGAGAAGCCGGCTTTCCTTCCTGTGTCTGCCGCTGCTGGTTCTGGGCAGGCTGGTGCAGCTAGCCAAGGTACCAGCAGCACTTATCCATCTGTACCCGGCGAGAACCCATTCTAAAACCCTTATATCAGCAGGCACAAGCGCGTGGTGTGTGGGTTGCCGGGTTCGGGTTGAGTAGAAGGGGTTGTGTTATTCACTATGGGTCTCAGAAGCAGGGCTCAGAAGCCATGTCAGTGCTTCTGACGTCACATGGGGGAGCAATAGCGGCAATACAAGGTTAATCTGGAGGCTTGCTTTATGATGGGAATATAGTACGAGTAATGTCAGAACTGCCTATCATGTAGAACCAAGGGTTAAAGCTGGAGGTGACCACACAGGGTGGTGGTTATCTAGGCTGTGGAAGGAAGCGGGAACTATGGTTTTCAATTTGCTATGGATTTTTATCATTCTTGCTATAAAAGGCTTCAGTTCATATCAGTATCTCTTTGTTATCAAAATCTGATTAGAATTTTCTACTCAGTTCACCCCAGATCAATTTTATTGAATTAATAATGTGAATTACTCAATATCACATTGCCATTCCCTCAATCTCACAATGTGCAATTAATTCCGTTTTGTCTCACAATAATGCCACAATCAACAGACTAGTCCTTCTAAAATGTCAATCCTCATATTGCTGCTGTGGACAGATTCCAATATTAAACAATTTCTGACGTTGATGAGATCCAGAAGAAGCCGTCCCATCCCCTTCTCTCTGTTATCCAATACCTCCGAGGCAATTCATCTCCACAATCTTTCCTTAGTGATAGCGGATATTTTTTTTTTCTTTCCAAGATTTCCATTTTAATATTGCACTGCCAGTGTGACAAAATGTCTCGAATTCAAACTTTTCAGTTTCTTGCGAGACATCAAGATTGCCTTAGATTCTCTGGTGTACATTTCTCACTGAGCCTCTACCCAAGTCTTGCTGTTGAAAGCGACTGAGTGGAGAGATACAACCCTGAAATGCTCATTAGACCCCGTCTGTACAGATTTGAACAGGAATGTAGGCCTAGAGTGATTTTACACTTTGAAATTTGTGAAATCAGTGAAAGGGCTGAAGCCTTCCTTCTAGGAGGAATTCTGCAGACACATAACCCTTTTAAAATCCAGTCTAACAGTATGTATACCCCTCCTCATCCAACTAACAAAAAGAAAAAAAAATCCCATGACCAACTATCCACCCCCCCCCCCAAAGTTCATAGTGTATTGAACAGGAACAGTAGCTGACTGCCATGGCTGGGTGGCCGCTGGCTGTCTATGTGGAATAAAGCAGGGTGATAGCCAACAAGAAGCCTGCTGCAAGGCACAAGAGGAACCATCCAGGCAGTATTATAATCATCATGTAGTAGCGTGTCTCCCTCATCTCAACCAGCACTGTTAGTCCTAACCAGACACCCTTCTACTCCCCATGCCATAGGCCCTGTATACTCCCTCATCTCAACCAGCACTGTTAGTCCTAACCAGACACCCTTCTACTCCCCATGCCATAGGCCCTGTATACTCCCTCATCTCAACCAGCACTGTTAGTCCTAACCAGACACCCTTCTACTCCCCATGCCATAGGCCCTGTATACTTCCTCATCTCAACCAGCACTGTTAGTCCTAACCAGACACCCTTCTACTCCCCATGCCATAGGCCCTGTATACTCCCTCATCTCAACCAGCACTGTTAGTCCTAACCAGACACCCTTCTACTCCCCATGCCATAGGCCCTGTGCCTGGTGGTGGGCTCTATACGGTGTGACAATTGGTCATTAAGAACACGTTTTACTGCAGGCAGCGTCGCGAGGCGTTGGTGGGATGCTTTTAGGGTTTCAGTAGTTGCAATTGTCTGTATTTATGGGGTAGTTATACAATATGCATCATCAGTTGAACTTGGTCTAATTGCCTACAGTACAATAATCTTACATTATCAGTTATGGCTACATGTAGTATTTCTGTAAAAGAGGAAAAAAAAAGAAAGAAGATCATACATGATTATCATCTACTCGAGGGTGGAATGGATGTGATAATATATAGAGGGCAATGGTTTCAACCATTTACATAATACCTTGCATATTGAAGCAGTACTTGTTGCAACTAAACAACTCACCATCTTCTTTTACCTATTATGGTCAATCCATGGATGCAGACACATACCGGTACATATATACCAGTACCATAGTGATGGTCTGAGGGGCGGGATGAGATAGGGGTAAATGCATAGGGACTGGTGTAGAGGGAGTGGGTGGATGGTACTGGAGAAAGGAGGCAGTGAGGGAGGGGGTGGATAGGCAGGGGCAGGAGGTGGGTGGGTGGTGGTGGGGCTGTTGTTGTCTGGAGGTACAAATAGAAGACTGGTGACTACCAGTAGTAGTGGCTGTGGATCAATACATGCAGACCCGGCACCTCAGCAGCCAGCCCGAGACGGCAGTGTATTGATTCTGCACTGTGAGTATAGCTCCAATAACCAGGCTGTCCTCCTGCGACTCCATTCTACTGACAGTGACAATGGTTCTACTGACACTGACAGCAATAGACCTTATCATATATGGCACTCAACTGACACTGGCAGCAATGTGCCTACAATAACCTTCTTGTACTAAGGCTACTGTATACCAGGCCCTCCTCCCTGTGACTTTATTCTACGCACCCTGACAGCAATGGGCCTACTAATATATGGCACTCAACTGACACTGACAGTAGTGTGCCTATTATACTCTACTTCGACTGTTGACAGTATGGGTGTAATGGCATTGTGCTGACAGTGACTGCAATAAGCCTTAATATGACACTCAACTGATACTGACATCACTCTGCCTACTGTAACCTTCCTGCACTAAGGCTATGTATACCGGCATTAAATAAGACATGTATGGCATCGACAGCCCAAGTGTGCCTAGTGCTGCTTGGCCAACGATATGCATTTAATGTAGGTAATAGACGCCATATATAGTCCACAGAAAGGTTCATCCCAGAAGAAGGACCCGTGTGTCTGCATCAATGATGGCCTTTTTCTCCTATCCATATTCATGAAGCAGAACTCATCATATATGGGGGACAATATAGGAGGGGGTTTATCCACCTACATACAGTACCTGCTGAGTCAGCAGTCTGTACACTCTATGCACTGATCCACTGAGCCCTAGACTTGCTCAAGGCTATAGATTTCAATGTGTGAGAATCAAAATAAAGTGAGAAAACGAAAATTAAAGATGTTTCTAATGAACCAATTTCTAGTGAATCTATGAGCACAGCAGAGAGGGGGTAGGGATGGGGGATAGAACCGTTGGGAGGAGAGCTCAGGGACTCTCGCCAGTCTAACTGTGCCTCGCCACAGCCACCACCACTGCGGCGACAGTGACGTCACGTCAATGACGTCACTCTAACGACACATAGGATAGCGAGAAATGATTTACATTCACAATGTTGTTTGTGGTGTTGTAGATGGGACTGAGTGTAGGGGAGGGACAGGGGGTAAAGGACAGGGGTTTGATCTCATTCAGGTGAGCTCCCGGGACGATTCGGGCCGGTGAGTGGGGATGATGCCGATGGATGATATGAAAACTATGGAAAGTAATTTGTCCAGAACCAACATACTATTATAAGCTGTTATGATAGGTTGGCGAACAAGCAGTGAGGCTACAACTTTAAAAGAAAAACCCTTCCCTATTTTCAGGATAGCATATTCTGATGGGTTTTCCATTAAGGAAAAAGATTCTGGCATGTTTTTTTTTTTTTAATTTGTGTCACTGAAGAGCAGAGCAGCAGGTTTATCTGATGCATCTGATGACGTCGTGATTGCCAAAATGCACCCCAGTTATGCTTGCACAGTATTGTAAGGATGCAACTAGACGATCATTGTATCTTTTTCTCTGAATTGATTTGCTATTTTCCTCAACAAATACCCTCACAGAATGTTCATGTGCAATATCATTATCCTCTACCTTTTACTAATCCAACTAAAGCAACTTTTGTAACACCTTCTTTATATAACCAATGCAGCATTTGGTGAATTTTGGCAATCGTGGCGTCATCAGATGCATCAGATAAAACTGCTGCTCTGCTGTATAGTGACACATATGTCAAAAGTCATGCCAAAATCTTTTTATTTAATGGAAACGCTATCATAATAAATAATCATGACAATAGGGAAGGGGTTTTCTTTAAGCCTAGGGTAGTGCTGCCTTCATGCATCATGCTGACTTTGATACACTTAAAACAGCTCATCATGATGCACCAATGCACATATCTTAACAAGATATTTCATTAAATCTCAGCAAGGGATGTGGAAGACGTGTGGCTGTTATTCGAGCTTGATTAATGATCCTCAGGCTTCCAGGAAGACCGACGTCATCGTGCATATATGTTACATCACTTACCGTGTACCTGCCTTATTACTTAGGCCAAAAGGGTGTGTTTCAATTCACACCATTTAGTCTTCAGATAAAAGCTTTGGTGTCATATTTTGATTTTTAGTTGTTGAAATTTTCAGCTTCATGGAAACCTTCATACACAAACATGTATCAGGGGTGTGAAATACCAAAACACATTTAGGCTGAAGTGCACTGAACAGCCTTGTTAAGATTTGTTAATAACATCTTTACATTACAAAAAGGTGATTCAAATGGTCAAATAGTAACAGTATAACACTTTCTGATTTATAGTGAGGCCAAAAATACCTTTAGGATACTAGAATTTGTTAATTTGGGATGATGTTATTTTTCTGGTCAGCTTGAAAAAGGCTGAAATCCGCCTTTAGGCTGAGATTTCACACCCCTGATGTATTCATCAGATCATGATAAACCCGAAATGGTTGTATGTGCATTGCAAACTATGCCTTAATAAATTCAATCTAATGGGAGTTTTTTTGTTGTTGTTGTTGGTTGGTTAGTACCTTTGGTCCTAGCATCTGCGAGAGGAGGACAGGAAAGACATGAGATTCAGGCCTAGGTCAGTCCTATCTGAAAGCTCCCCAGCCGGGAGGGTGATGTGGGCAGAGGCAGTGGGGCTCTAAACCTCTGAGGAAATTCTCTCTCATTTTCTATTACAAAATAATTGATAAGTTATAAGAAAAAATTTACAGAAAATCTAAAACAAATAAGGAAATGACTTGATGAAATTTAGAAGAAAAAAAATCAGCCTATTTAGTAATAGAAATTACCTCTTTAAGAAAAACAGAGAGATTTGTAAACCAGGGGCCAGGAGTAGAAGGCCTCAATTGGACCCTTCTCTTATCTCTTATCTCTGATCTTCTCAAAATTACTCCCGACTGACCACCAACTGAGATTCTGTTAGTAGGGGCGGGGGTGAAGTGAACTCTCATAGATATCTTAGTTGAGCTATGGAGCTAAGAATCGCTGGCAGCTAGCAGGCAGTATGTCAGTACAGTAATGGTGGAGGGTGTAGTAAATGTCCAGTTGAACTGTCTGTAGTTTGATATATCTGTAAATACACCTGTCGTGTGGCTGCCCAGGATGCTGACCAGACCCCATGCTGCAGCAGCCTTCTCCAGCACCCAGCCACTGACCATCAACACTCCCCACCCCCGATAAGCCTTGTACTAAGTCACCCCTAGGTGAAGTGGGAATGTCTGGTAGAGAGGGGGCCCCGGAAGGGGCCGTAGAGAGATGGAGTAGATGAAGCCAAAAGCCAAATAAAATATATTAAAAAAAATAAAAGAAAATGTATATTTCGGACGACCCATATTGGAGTCGTTCCTGAGTCAATTTAAGTAACCTGAGTTGTGTGACTCCCAACTTTCTGGAGCCAATTCGAGCACATTTTATGGGTGATTTGAGGAGAGAGTAGAAAAATACTAAACTACATAGCCTAGAGTTTCTACTTT
This sequence comes from Acholoe squamosa, assembly GCA_949317995.1. NCBI lineage: Eukaryota > Metazoa > Annelida > Polychaeta > Phyllodocida > Polynoidae > Acholoe > Acholoe squamosa. The sequence continues at coordinate 46,995,883 of OX439050.1, forward strand.
TATAGACGATGAAATTTGAAACACACCTTTATTATTCTCTAGGTCTAATAATTATGTCTTTCTATTTTTTCCATACCGCTATTGCATCGTGTGACAGTAGCCTGTATGATTTTAACGAAAACGGTCCATGTGCCGCCGAGTGCGATTGAAAATCTGAGAAGATCAATTGAATTTAATTTTTTTTCCTCAGCTGAGGGAAAGTGAAAGGGATTGAGATGGAAAGCTGTCTTAGCTGATAAGCATCCCATGTGCTCTCCCTGCTTCTGGACCACGTCGCTGGTAAAGACAAATAAGGAGATTGCAAGAAGACAACGACCACCCCCCCCCCCTCCTCCAATGTCCCTCTCAGGCCTCAACACCAACACTCCCCGCTGACTGCCCAAGCCACAGGAGCCATCGACGCCTTCCCAATCGGTTTAAGTAAATTTGAACAACTGGAAATTCGAATGAGACAAAATTGATGTCGGACGCTAAGTGTCCTGCGTCCCGCATGCGGGAGCCACCCGTATTGTCACGTGAGACTGTAAGGCTGGTACTGGCGTGTGGTAATCTCTACCAATGGCAGCAGCTAGGCAGCAGCGGAACCAAGTCCGTGTTTATTCATGGTCCAGGCACCAACCCTGCTGGAGTTGCACGAAAAATTTTAATGAAAATAGACAAACATTTTCTTTATTGTTTGGCTGAAGAAGAAAGGAAAGCACCAACAAGTGGCATATCCAATTAGTATGCCATGAGGACTTCTGGGACCGACCTGGCCGTGGTCTGACTTCTAAATCTGCGGTTTCATCAACGAGACTTCAATGTGGAAACCCCAATAGTAGTTTTTATGTGCTGACTGCATATCTCAACCATCTGTTCACCGTTCTCGTTTTCCTACTTCTAGTACCTTTATCAAAACTAGTAAAATATCTCTATTAGCTATAATATTGCAGATGGAATACAATATCAGCACGCACATTAACCTGAACATGAAGCTGGTGCAGTGGCTAACAGGAGTCAAAAGGACTGCCCTTATCATGGTATTAAATGCTAATGAGGTTATGGCATTGTCCTGTGGGGTTCACATAAATCTTATCAACGGTGGGATGTTGTTGTGTCAGCTGGGGTGTGCTGGAGGGGCAACAATGGGTGTGTGATGAAAGGACATGGGGAAAGATGGTACAGATAGGTCAAGGGCAGAGCAGCCAAGCTGCCATCATGAAGAATTTGAAGTTTTTAGGTTGAAGAGGAACTGGGTTGTGGGTATTGTGATATGGGGGTAAGCGGGAGCTATGACAATCACCAGCCAAAGTTGTATAAATATTAATACACGCTTTCAACTTTAAATGTTAATACAAATTTGGCATACATTCATAAATACTATGTCCCATACATAAAGTGAGTATGTGGGTGTCAAATGAGAGGGTTGCAAGATGGTGACAGGGTTCTGCTTCCTGATGAGCAACTCAATTGGGTGTAAGCGGAACTGGAGCTGGTTCTTGGCGACAGGCACTGATAAGAGATGATAGGATGGAATCAGCATATCCCTGGAAGTGGGTGTTATCCAGGGACAAGGTACCTATCATTATATGTCTTATCGGTTGGGTTTACCTCAACCAGCGAAATTCAAAATGATGGACACACAGGACGTCCATACTAAGCCCTATACACAACCACACAACGTGAGCTGCTCGTGTGTAGGCGTAATGAAACCCATAACCCACCCTACCCCTACAGCACCGCCCCCTGCTGCCACATACTAGTACTACCCTCCCTGCCTGCACCCACTGAACTCCCCACGGTGAGTTATGGCCTCTTCCACCCTCCCCAGTCCTCCTTCCAGCGTCCTACATCCCCAACCCTGAAACCGTAATCTACCACCCCTGCCCCATCCTGAAGTTTCGAACCTCCAGTATGTGTATATCTGAACCACAAATCTACAGTGCCCCATCTCCCCTTTTTGCCAGTTTCCATGCACTGAAAACATGAGAAGTCAGAAACTAGTCAAATTGACGACTTTAAGTCCTCAGATTGACAATACCTAAAACTACAGCTTTATGTCTTCAAATTGACGACTTTAGGTTGTCATACTGACCACCTAAGTCGTCAGTATGATGACTTTGTATTGTCAGAATAACGAGTTTAGGTCGTCATTTGACCTTGACTACCCTTAACTCGTCTGTATTGACGAGTTTTAGGCGGCGGCATGTTTTCTGCGTGAATGCCTAGCAGTTAGGCTCTTATGTAGTTTTTCTAAAAATATCATGTATAATATACCCATAATATACACTAAAACCTTGAAGTCACTTTCACTTTATTACATTATTCCCTTTTGGTTCACTTTCATTGGACAGCTCATTCTTATTTCACATATGCTAGTGGCAACTGTTCTGGATGACAGTGCAGTCAGTGTTGTGTAAATTGGATTCAAATTACAGCCAGGCCCATTCAAGTGACCGTGGACGTAGGCATAGAGCCCCTCGGCCACAGGAGGAGAGAGAATTTGTGGGACGCTGATGGAGGTATATGCCGTACAGCTCGACTATATATAGGGAAGTAGCGAAATCGCACCCCAGAGCAGCCATCTTGTCCCCCGGTGCTGCTGACATGTTTTACTAGCTACAGGGTGTCACTTGAGACACCAAGTCGAGTGAGTTTTATTCCGGTCAAGGTATTTTACACGTTTCGACAACAGGCTCCTAACAGTTATATGAAAGGGCCGACTATGTGGGCTTGTAGTTCCCTTGTCTACCGCTGCTGTAGGTAGCGCTGTAGTCGAACCACTAGTCCCCTATAGGTGTGCTGCTCGCAATGCCAGGGGAGTAGCTCGAGAGTCGTAAACCAGAGGTGTGACGGGCCGGCAGGATCCCCCACCCTCTCCACACCTCTCTAGACCCCGTCCACACCAGTCTTACAGTGGCCACTAACCTCATTTCTTCTTGTTGGTTCCTACCCTAGGTTGGTTACCGTTTACTCAGCATGTGAACATCTGGGAGCCTGGGTGACTTATGAGTTTAGGTAATGTGTTCTGTCCGTGTATTTCAATCTCTGAATCTGTAGCAGTTCCTAGCATTCAAACTGCATTCCCAGAGATGGGGATCTAAATCAGGAGCTCAACTAGTCTGGGTGGTTTTTCCCTTTTTTTATTTTTGTTCAGTGGCGCGGCGAGTCGCCGACATTAGCCTGTTTCGTCTGAATGGCCGGCGAGCTTTACTAGCGTATAAATACACGAGATAAATTGCTCCTGAATTCCACGAACCAGATGCTGAGATCGAAGAGATACCTCCTGGAACTGTGGTTTTCTAGAAGAGGGACTGTGAGAGATTTATTCAGTCTCCTTTCACCAGCCATTGTCTAGGGGATGGTTCTTAAATCAGAGAGTGGGGAAAGGGATTGGATTTCCGGGTATCGGGACAGATTTCTTTCTCTCCCCCCCCATATGCAAGACTTTAATCCCCCCCCCGATATTACTTTAGAGAGTACAATGCCTTGATAGATTAATGCAAGATGAATTCAACCTGAGAAAGCATTATTGAGTTCCTGAGACTACTGATATGTAGAGCACTACTATAGTATTCTAGAAATCTAAGCAAATCAGGTCTAGATATCTGAGCAACACATCTTAATCTTAACCATGGCAGCCAGGCACATATATCTACATGAACATGACATTGCACAAGGTTTTGGTGGAATGTTGGGAGCACAAACCATATTTCACCCCTCTCTATAAAGCATCACACTCGCAGACACTTCCTAGGACACGCCTACCCGTAAGAACCCCACCCCTATCGTCATCACCCATCACCCCTCTCCCATCACCCTTCTCACTGCCTTCAGTTTTCACTGCCTCAAAATCCATCGACCAGGTGTCGTGCGAGTGTAAATGAAATTAAACAAGTCCGCCTTATTTCCCTAGAGCCCGGCAAGCCCCCTTGCAGGCCGCCTTTTATGGGGCTCTGTGCCGGCCTAAGTGTCGGCCCCAGCGGGGTAGGCTTGTTAATTGGACGATTTGTATTCGCCGCTGTTTGCAAAGTGGTCCGAAATGTCGCCGTCCATCCGGGACTGTAATCGGAAAGGACAGTGCCCTCCAGTCGTCCTCCTCCCTCCTCCAGCGCCCCCTGTAGCTTCCAATTGGGTGCTGGAGAACACGGCAGCAACCGTATTGGCATGTATAAGCACCGCGCGCTCATTGACTTCAAAAAGTCTACGCCCCCAGGCGCTTATTCAAGACCTGTACACACATTGAGCTCACATGCTATTTATTTTTGCCTACTACATGTAATGAGTATTAGTTTATAACTTAATGTATCTCGGTCCTTGATCCCTGCTGTCCCTAAATCCACGACCCTAACCATCCCTAGAGTCCTCAGCTCTGTCCCCAACAACCCCACCCTCTCGTACATTCGCCAAGTCTTATCTCACCAAATTTGATTAATCCAAACAAAGAGCGTCTCCTCCACTGTGAGAAATGGTCTTGGTGATGGTGAGAACAACTGGCGGAGGGACGAAGGATTGGGACGGGTTAATAAATCACTACCCCCTCCTTACCCCTTCCATCCGCCCGTGCCTCAAAGCATCCATCCCTCGTTCCACTCCAAAAAAAACCTAGCTGAATATCCCAATTTTGGACTAGAATAGTGACCCGATTATCCTACAAATTTTTATTTTTCTTAAAACAAACGAGAAAACTGTGAATTATTGATTTTAAATGTACTATTTATGTAATTTTACATTGTAAATTTAAAAGAACAACTTCACCGTTGCACAATACGTATAACATTTTCCACATACAGCGATTGATGTTCAAACCGTATAATATTACCCTATAATGTAGGTATTCTAGGCATCCACAATAGAGACCCAATGCCCTTCCATGCACGTGACCCCAACACTTCGCCATTTCCTCCTCAACCCTAGACTGGCTGCAGTCCCATGCACCTTACTTCACCACAACAGGCAGGGTAGGGAGGATGAAGGGGAGGGGATACTGTCACTCCCTACATCTTCATGAAAACTTTTTTTATGACAAATATTATAATAATCATTATCACATAATCAGAGACTGAAGCCAGTCTCCCTCAACCCCTACCAACCCACACACGTGACTGATACCCAGCGGACGTTTGGGAAACTAGGCCCTACCATTTTGAGTCAGATCCGGAGACCCACTCTATACTAGACCTATGCCATGGGAAGACCTTTCTCTACTAGACCGTATGGGGAGATGTTGACATTGGAACTCTATTACAGATTGCATACGAGTATAACTATTGTGGTGTTTTGATTTGTGTCTTTTCTTCTCTATTGTCTATAGCCGCATCGGGGCGGGGGGGGGGGGGGGGGCGGGGGGGTCTATAACCCGCGGCTCGTACATAGAGTTTCATGGTACCTCTGGCATTTGTTTACAACTTCATCTACTCAACCAGCCACGCCCTATTACATTGCTACTCTGTCATTATTTGTGACGAGATCATAATAGTGAATGTTACATTATGTGCATACTCAGATACAATTAAAATGTATATCAATTACTCTTTCTATTTTTGTTATATACGCAGTAACATGTATTTCAAATCAGTCACAAAGGGCATTGTACCTGTATCTTGTAATACATCCCGGAGAATACATACACACATTAACTGTAGTGACTGGCTCATAGTGGTTAATGTTTCACCTATACATCTATCACTAAAGTATATTTTTACGAGCAAAGAAAAAAAAGGAGACCTACCTACACTGTATTTTGAAGAAAAAAAATCTAATGGACCCATCCCAGGGTAAATTTACCGTTGATAAACAGTTCGATATCTAAGGTGACCTTATCAGGTCATTCAGAGGGCACACCTGATTGACCCATCTGTGACCCTACACCTGGACACCAGTAAGGCTAAGGTCATTCACCACAGTTCAGTAGGTCTCTGTGACCAAACCCCTGTACTCCTACTGTGCCCTGCTGAGGACGTGTCTGCTACTCTTATTTACATTTCTCAGATGCAAAATTTAGAATATTATTTTTTTCTCGAAAATAATTATCTGCAGGAACTTGCAGAGATGTTTAGGTTTATTTCAGATGCCAGGACCAACATCCATGGGGCATATACAGGTTTCAGACTGAATACATCATGATGACCTTACGGGGTCAGCACCCCCGCCCTCTTCCCAGGCCCGCCCCTTTACATTAAGCACGTCTATTGGGGTTATTTGGTACAGATAGTCAGACCCAATGGTTATCAGCTTCCTGATGGGTCGATGTGACCTCACCTATCTATCTATCCATTACTATCCCCGCCCTCCTTGATAGCCTGAAACCCGCGCCTCACCCAACACCTCCCCCCCCCCTCCCTATGAATATCTGTCATTACACGTATAGTGTTTCAACCGCTATTGGCCACTAGCTGGTGTGGGGCTAGTTCCGGTGACATACACTGATAAAAACTGATAAGATGAGACCAGCATATCCCTGGAAGTGGGTGTTAACCAGGGACAAGGTACCCATCATGGTGTGTGTTTTCAGTGGGTTTGACCTTAACCAGCGAAATTCAAAATGGCGGTTCCACTGGGCCTCCATACTGAGTCCTATAGGCAATTGTCCTTCACCTTCCAACCCAATGACCTCACCTGCCTTTAGAACTAACCTTATCAGGACAGGAAGAAGGTCAACTCAAGGTCATCCAATGTCATGCACACCAGGGGGTGTAGACCTCCTATTAAAGGGGTGCTCACACAAAGAAAAGGTGGGGAATTACTGTTGTTAATTTGGACAAGCAATTACATGTATAATGAAGAGCAACACAATGATGGGATGTAAGTAGCCACACAGATCAGATACTCTGTCGAAGTGGGCGTAGTGACAATGAATGGACACAATGTCATCAGATTTATCTTTCCAACTGACGCCTCGCTAGTCGCTGGTAGATAATGTGTGATGGTCTATATGGAAAGGGAAAGATGTGACCAAACGTCTAAGTGAGCGATGTCCAAAAGTCTATGTATCAGGGCGATGTGGCCAAAAGTCTACACTGTATTCTGGATCCGAGACACTGGATGATTTGGCAAAAAAGTATGTGTGGACGATGGATAACTTGCCCAAAGGTATGCATGTCAAATAGACGATGTGGCTAAAAGCCAATGTATACAATGGAAGAATTAATGTGATCAAAAGTCGTTGTGGACAATTAACACATAGACTGTTTTTAGCCACATCCTCTGGGAATCGTCTCACCACAAAACTTGTTTACATCCGGTTTACCTCCCCCTCTCCATCCAACAAAAAACAACACCTTTACCGAGCAGATCCCCTGCCATCCTCTAGGATCTATCCCACCCACTGGTATCAGTGGAAGCTGATAAGCAAGGACGCGCTAGGTATATATCCCTGATATGTGCTATCACATATCAAGAATCCCTGATTGAGTACTGGTGATTTTCTAGGCAGCATTGGTTTTCTCTGTGGCAGTTGCTTGACGCCTGAGATAACAACTGAGCTGGGAGTGAGATAGTGGTGACTGAAGCTATTTGAATTGATGACAAGAATTCCAAGCCAAGGTCAACCTTTACTGAGTCTGGGGCAAGAAATCAGGGAAAACTCTGAAGACGTCCATACCAGTTCTACTTTAGGCCACACCAAAAAACATAAGTTGGTCTACGGAATTTGGGTTTTGAAAAAAATGGTGCGAGCGAGCAAATTTTTAAATTTCTTTTAAAGATTTTTTTTTTGGTGTGGCCTTAGTCTAATTTCTACAAGTCAGTCCGACACCCGGCGCTTATTTGATACTGGTGCTTCTTCCAACCCCGGCTCTTATTAAACCGTGGCGATATTGTACTCTGCATATGGTACATATAAAATGTACAATATCTCACCACAGCATGTCCCATGTTTGTTTGTTTGTTTTTTTTAGTTTTATGTCCGGGGGCCATAGAGGAACTCAGACATTCGATTTCGGACATAAAGTCCTTTCTTTTCTCTTGCTGCTAGCCCGACACAGCAGTGACTGCATCTATGGATGACCGAATCTATGAGATGAATGACTGCATCTATGAGGAGGGGTAAGGGGGAAAACTGCTACTAGGGCTTCATTCCCCTACTCTTCTCAAAGGATAGCAAGTGTTCTTTTATTTGCCTGGTCCCATAGGCAGGGCCAGACAATCCACGGCCTTTGATCACTCATACATGGTTCACTGAGGGGGACTCCCATGGCAAAAGACAAGCATGTGGACTCGGGCCCGCACATATGGACACCAGTGCTGCCCACATGCTCACCCCAAGCCAAAAGAAACCCTGAGTTTGTTGCCTTTTACGAATCTGGTATGCCCACTGGTAGAATAGAAGGAGAATTCCTCCTTTGTGGACTCCCAATGAAGTTATTCTGCTCCTCCATGCCCTCACATGAAGGTCCCCATTCCACAGGGGGAGCATGTCCCATGTAGTTGCAGCCTGTTGACCTGGTTGTGGTCAGCAGGAGGCCTGTGGTGGTGAGTGGAGTGAGAGGTGTGTGTGTTGGGGGGGGGGGGAGGAGGAGAGTAGGTGCCACGTCTGACCGTTCTGTACTCTACCTGTCTGAGTTATGTAGTGTCTGGTACTCAGCCAATCCGGCGTACGCCGCCATACGAGTGGCGTACGCCGGATTGCTGGCTGTTGAAAGGCGTACGCCGCCTCCAGGTACAGCTACAAATTGCCAGGCTAGACTTGAATCGGTCTTTTTAGTCCAGATCTATATTGTTTCTCATGTATTATAAAATCAATAGACTTGGGCACGTCTATTGAGACGGCAAACGGACCTTGAGACTTGTGACTCGGCCACGTCTAGATACAGCGAGTATCGTCCAGCTATTCTCAGTTCCCACAAGTGGTCAGTTATAAGAGTTTTTTTTTTAATTCTTTACATTTATCTTAAACACGTAGGATATACAGTAATATGACAGGTCAACTGCCTTCTTCTAGTATCTATTTAATATCTGGGTTCTGATGTAATTTTTCTTAAGATCCGATCCCGCGCCCAGCTTTGACGTATTAAATCCCATATCTATTTATATTGAAATGGCTTTAAATATATCTGAACTGAGAGGGGATGGATGTAAATGGGTTGGCTAGAAGCTAGTTGGGAGGGAAGGACTATTTAACAGGGTGGGAGGGCGGTCTGAGTTGAGGACATGGGGAGACCACGTGGTCAGTAACAGGTCTGACCAGTTCTATACGGCGGTTCTGTACAGGAGGAGAGAAGGCAGGCTGGCCTCACCCGGACACACGGTATCCACCTGAACTTAACAAATAGCAACCCCCTCCCACCAAACCCAATTATACACACTGCTAACCTCTCACCTCAATGAGCAACTACTATACAGAAGGGCCTCCAGCGGCAGCTGCATGTTCTATACTAGGTATAGCCCTAATGATGGGCAAGGTGCAATACCTGAATGACAAGAACCCATATGATTCAACATAATGGAATATTTAGGTATCGGGCCTATTTAAGTGCAGAGTTGGCCTCATAATGGGAGGTCGTTGGAGAAAGGTTATCAGGATGCAGCAATGCCACTACTCATTACTACCTCAAAACAACTCATTAAGGGTAAAGGGGATCCCCCTGCCCCCTCCTACACATACCTGCGGTGGCAATGATCAAAACCCTGCCATAATTAGTGCCAGCGTAAAACCTTGCGTATAGGGTTGACCCGGGATGCATTATCAACCAATCAGATGATTCCCTGTATTCACTGCAGATTTTTTTTGGGTACATAATGTAACGCTTGGTACCCATCATGCTGGTAGTTATCAGTGATTGTCTCGCCAGGTGCGAGATCAAGCAATGGACGACACACTAAGCGTCCATACTAAACCCTATAGGCCGCACACTGGGTTCCTGGAGCGGCCTGAAATCGTTTTTAACTCGCGGCTTATACGCGAGGTTTCACTATGCTAAACTTGGCGTGGTGAAGGTTTGGGAACAGGTAACATTCAGTATAAATTGCATCAAAACTTTGTAGAGATAATCTTTTTTTAAGAGCTCTTGTCCTGAATTAGTAACCATAAAAAATGGCATTTATTACACATTCATGAAGGTCAAATCTCTATCAATGTGTATTGCAAAGAGACCATACAGCCTTTTACAGGCTTAGGATGTCCATCTTATCTTGTCTCAAGTCTCCTTGGGTGGATCAAAGAGAGTACATAGGACTTGAAAGGTGCTGTTTGTGAATAGTAGACGCCGCCTAAACCTGCTTAGACCCAGAACTACACCTGAAGAGTGGCACTCATCCCTAGAGGTCCTTAGGTAGGTCAGACAGGCCTATCTCTCCACTCTCCTACCAGAGACCCATAACCTTTGATAAGGAAAGGGGCTGCAGGAAAGGGAGGCTGATGGGTAAACAGACATGATTGGAGAGTGAGGCTGTGCAAGTATGTACACCATGTGTACTTCTATATGTGCAGATGGCTTATGTCAAGGTGAATATCGATGCCCCATTGACAATGCACTGAGACCATGTATTGTACCCCTGCGTTAAATAACCGGCGCCAAATCCGCACAATGACGTCATAGGTCCACCGCGCATGCGCAGCATTTTTGAAATGTAAACATTCAAGATGGCGGCGGTCAGGATTTCGGGATGACGATGGGTAAATAAGAATTAATTATGGATAATATTGATGAAATATCGATTAATTATCAACCTCACGAGCGCTTCCTGCCCGCTCCGCACTCGGCCTATCGGCCTCGTGCGGAATGGACAGGAAGCGCTCGTGAAGAAACAGTCAGCTCAAACTGCTCATCATTCACCTTTACCATTTTCTCACGTTTCCTATGGCTTCAATATTATGGGAAATCTGGGACACTGTCACTGGAGCTGATTAATGAATCAATCTAGACACTCGTTGAATAAATTTTACCGTAGGACGAGCCTGAATCAGGGGTCCCAACATACAAACCTGATAATTCAGATGCCTTAGTGGGAATAGAGTATTGGGAAGCCACATTGTGACACCAGTGGGCCTAAAGCAAAGGTGCGCCTGGATATCTTTATTCACTGACTAGGTCTTGGAGAGAGGCGGGGGTCATACAATATATCATGAGCCGGGATTATGAGTAGGGCTCTCAGACCGCTTAGTGCATGTACTACTTGTACTGGAAGGCTGGTAGTACTGTCTCGGCCACATAGAAAACATAGAGGCCAGGAGGAGAAAGAAAGGAGTGGTGTAGGCCTGTGAAACAAGAAGGTGGTGGACTATTTTAGTCGTCCAACAATAATAGGCGTACAGTGTCTGAGGTGGGAGGGAGGTCTGGCCAGGGCGGCCCTCCTGGCTGAATCCCAGCCTGCAACCACCCTGGTTGGGCAGGAGAGGGTTGACGGGATGGGTAGCACTGTAGACATGGTCGTTTTACTGAAGCTGCTCTCGTAGTGCACAGAGAAATAGGTTCTACATGAAGGCAAGGATATAGAAAGCTAACATACATACACTTAAGATTTTTAGAAGTCTATATTTTCATTATTATTATTTTTTTACATTTAGCACTCCAGCAGCAACAGAAGGATAACTGCTCAAGCAGAAAAAAATAGCATTTTTGCCGGCATTTTTGACGAAAGAATTTCCAAGTGCAAGGTGGTGGGTGGGCGGGTAAGGGAGTGACTTGCTTGGAAGAGGGGAGGAGAGAAGGAGGTTGGGAGGGAATGAGTAACTAGGCGGCCATGGTCAGCCTGGGACACCACGGCTGCGGGGCCATTCATAAATGACGTTATTGAGCAGGGGGATCCATAGTCTAGGGCATCCGACCAGATGTCATAACTCTCCACTATCGAGACTGATGCCCGAGTCTATTGTGATTGATAGTGTGAGGGAGGGGGTGGTCAAATATGTGTCACATCATTTATGGATGGCCCCTACCAGGTCTGTGTGACCCATGTGGCTATTATCCTGTTGTTAGGCTAAGTTAGGTAAGGCTATCGAACTTTACCTAACCTTATCTAACATCAGACCTCCCCGACTCAGTCAGAGTCTACTCCCCCACCACCAGACCACAACCAAAGCCATCATTGGCTGGCGACCTGCATAAAGCCACCAGAGTAAATATATTACGCCCCCCCCCCTGTTTCTGACTAGTAATATTTCATTTTATACATGCTCCCCCCATTATGATGTCCAAGGGGGAAAGTAATTTTTATATGCTTATTATCCCAGGGATCTTTTCCAGAATTTTCCCTTTGATTCTTCTGTCATGGTGGCCTCTCATGGTAAACGTATTCCAGCCGTTAGACTTTTTCGTTTATGATGTTTCAAAATCTGACTTTTAATTTTTACCTCATTTCTCTCTTCTTCCTTGGGGGGGGGGGGGGGTGGTGCGGTAGAAATTTTTCTTATTTCATTCGGGGAAGGGGGTAAACATGGCAGAGCAGCATTCCAATGCAAGGTCAAAGTTAGCTGGGCTAAGGTTACATGCTCCATGTCTGGTTGGTGATGAGAGCTGTGCTGCGCGTGTGTGTGTAGTGGGGGGGGGGGGCTAACATTACAGTGAGAGAAAGGTGGGTGGGTGTCGGGGATGGGTGGGAGGAGGACTGACTAGTCACTGACCAGCTGGATACCAGCCGAGCTCACCTCCATGGTCAGCAACCCCCTCCCCCCCCCCACACACACAGCCCCCCCCCACCTATCATGCATGGTGGGCACATACTGTACATGACATTGTTCCTGGTACAGACAGAAAGTCTTGGTGCCAGTACTAGGCAGTGGTCATTTGTCTGGAAAGTGTAGGTCCAGCAACTAGAGGGGCGATTATCTAGTATCAAACACAGTTACAACACCACCTCTAAGGTGCTCGTATGGAAAATTAATCTTAGAATTAACTTTCCGTAATATGACATAGTTCTCCCAACCAGAGAGGCTCTGAACCTCTCTGAGCCAACCAATGAGGCCCTGATTTAATGTAGAAATTGCCCGGCCTGTGGTCATTAAACGCCTGGTGACGAGGCTCAGTACATCTAAAAGAGGCGTGTGATTGTGGGTTAGAGGCAGGGGGTCTAGATTTGCAAGATTAGTAAGGTGCTTTTTACAGTGGTGAGGTGGGCAGGGGGCTGAGTAATTAAGCCCTGGAGTAATTGATACGACCTGGGTGACCATGTTGACCCTGTCTGGACGACCAATCCCCCCCCCCCCCCACCAACCTCCCCACAGTCAGTCAGTCTGGGCCTTCTCTGGGTCCCTTGAGCAGAAACCTAAATCTCCCCTGTCCCTACATCTACGCTCTACCTGCGTAGAATTTAGGAGTGCGCCATGTGGCCGGTCTCGACAGGTCAAAGGCGAACATGGAGCGGCTACTCGGCGACCAGTCTATCCGAGTTGTAAACATGTACAGGTGTAGACGTGCACCAAGACCAGTCTAATAAGATAAATTACTCCTGGTTTCGATTTCTTTCTCTATATTAGTGTGGATTGGACAAACGTATTGGGCTTTAAGTTTGGCAATATTTTCAGACATGTGTATAATATTGCATAATAACATTCAGCCTAGTGCAATTTACTAGGGTTTCTGTTCGAGGAGTGTCTGAAATGGATCACATTTATTAAACATTGCTTGCAGGACCTATTCAAGTCTATGGTTATGTAATGAGTAATATTAGTCTACCACTAAGTCCACCACTAAGTACAGTAGACCTTCAAGGGGAGGATCTAATATACATGTGCCTGTACAGTGTCTTTTTTTTTCCAACACTAACTTTTTTGATCTGTCTTCTTAAATTTTAAACAGTGAGTGATATTGTGATTTTTATGATTTGTAGACAATGTGGCCAAACAGGGTGGACGGTGTGGCCATTTTTTTTTATGCCAATCTACCATAAGAATATGAGTTCATACAAGGGTTTTATAACGAACCTATATACCTATCCTAACGTGATTTCTCCCTGTGACAAATATGTACTTTTATATTTAGTGTATTCTACCAAATTCTACCCTATTATGTGCATTAATGTCTGTGGGCGATGTGGCCAATGGACGATGTGGCTAAAGTCAAAAGATGTGGTTGTGGTATGAATATACTTATAAAAATGGCCATGTCGTCCATTTTCTAAGATTGTCCATAGCGTCCATTTTGGGCCACATCGTCCAGAAATGTGGCCACATCGTCCATAGTTTGGCCACATCGTCTATTGTCCACATCGTCCATCCACCATTTTTATCTCTATTGTAAAACTACTATTTCTCAGACTGTCATAGGTATTTGAAGTGTGTTCCTGTCCCCTCTGTGTGTTTGGTGTACATGTGCGTTCACTGACCCACATTCACCCACCAGGTGATCTCCAATGTGGTTTTCTCACCACAAATATGACCTTAGCTTTTGACGACGCCAGAGCTCACCATTGCATTGAAATGGCTACGTAAAAAGGTTACAGGCGTCCATATTAAACACCTGGGGATTGTGTGCTGGAGACCCCACCCCCTCCCTACACATACATCGGGCCGTCCTGCCATAACCCACAATGACATTGCATGTTCCTAAAAAGAGGAGACCCTCCAAGGCCGCAAGAGGAGGAGTCGCGGAAAGGTATGGCTTCCAGTAGCGTGGTTGGGTGAAATGAACAGGTCTTTGAAGGGTGCCTTGTTCATTTTTATAATTACGTAACCATAATTCCTCGTGGTCTCTATGTCAAGCTATACTTGTTTCCCAGCTTCTTTTTTTTTCAGGTACAAAATTGCTTTCCCCTGAAACCATTAGGATCCACGCCAAATGCCCAAATTCCTTCCCCTTATGCATTTCTTTCCTTAGTATTTTCTTCATTTATTTACCTTTTTCTGGGTGGGGGTGGGGGGTGGGAGCTGATCATTTGTGAATGTTCTCTTGAAGCACATAAAACTCCATTCCCTGACATGTACATAACTGCCACTTTCTTGAACCCCTATATTCCCATTTCTTCTCATTTCTGCTGTGCATTCTGCTTGTGAACGTCAAACGTGGTGGAAGATGGCAGTGAGGGGGCAGTGTCAGGGAAGTGAGGGGATCGGTGCACTGATTGTAATTTATTGTCAACAGATGTTGTTGGGTGTTGCTTGGATACCGCTGCCTGGCCTCCATGCTGTCCATCCTCAAGTCTCCTCTCCTCCCCCTGACCCCTTCTAGACTAGCTGCAGTCCCTCCAGGCAGGTTAGGTTTGCACAGTGAACGTTCACAAATCATGTCACCAGCTATGAAAGGGTCTCAAGTGATAGTACTTGAACTAAAGTGCGGCCAAACAATGTAGGCCTACATGAGACTGGCTTTGCAAAGATAACTTTCATTGAGTGATGTCACCAGCTAAACTAGCTAACGGTTTCGGGGCAACCCATTTTTTTAGTCAGGCTCAGGTTAGGTCAGAAAATCTCCAAGATATGAAGTCCCGACAAAAGATACCAAAAACTTAGCCCATTCATTTGTGAAAGTTTCCCCGGGGCCCTATGTATTAAAATTACACAAATTAAAAAAGGAGATCTGAATAACGGTCTTATGGAGCCTACCATCAATCTACAAAAACGAATCAAAGTATTAACCAAAGTTGCCAAATGGCAGAATGCTATTCCATTAGATAAGTGATAACAGAATGCACAAGTCTACAAACCCTATCAGGAACCTTGAAACCCACCACGACCAATTTCAAAATACTAGCTCCACCAAATGTCAGTACATCAAATGGACGACTGTAGTAATTGGGCTTTATGCCCGTGCGTGCAAGAGATACAAATCAAAACTAATAGCATTCGGCAGTAAATAAACCAAAATGATTAACATTGGCCGTGGGGCTGGTGCTCTGTGATCGGGGAGCATGTTGTTTAGTAGACGTGCTTTATGTCTCCAGTTTGGATATTCATGCACTTCGATAATAAAATGTACCTAGGGAGTAGCTCGGATTTTAGTGCTGTCGGTGGGATATACAAGGCACTTGCCAAGTCCACATCCCTGTAGGCCCCTATTTAAAACCCACAATTAAAAATCACACACCCGCTATCACCATCGCATTCTGAATTAGATAGACCTACTAACTACAGCGTGGGATCTTTACATAAAGAACCCCCCCCCCCCCATGGTGTCTCAAGGTCTTCATATCGTATATTCTTCTGCTAGAGGACATATTACAGATTTCCTTATGATTATCTCCATAGTGACACAAGGGTGGGACGAGTCCCAGTCTAACTACCCTCCACATTTCGCCATTGCTGTAGACACAAGTATTTGTTCACTTTCTACCACTCAGACGGACCCCTCACCATGACAACCGACCATGTAGGGCGACGTTGATCGTCGTGTTTACGACTGCCCCCATCTTGCCGGTCGTAGATCACGGTGCGGGGGCCGGCAGTTGACGTTTTATGACTGTGCACTCGGCTACCCCTGCCAATAAATGAGTTCAAAACTCAGCATGGATGTGAGCCGGGCGTTAACCCTTTAAATACCGGTGCTTAAGGCATAATAGCGTTAATGCGTTTTGCTCACGGGTCGTCATGAATGCAACCCAGGGCTTCATCCATGGGGCTCAACGACACTTTGGTATTACTATATTGATTCAATAATTGAACTATCTATCTAGTGTCAGCATGATGCATGAATGCAGTCCCGATGAGTAGACTATAGCCAGGACTGCATCCATGCATCATGACGACCAGTGGTCATGATACATCAACACATCAGTGGCCCTTAGAGGGTTGATGTCCCGTAGTGGACCATGTCTTATTACAGTCGGCATCAACATGTTATGTTCGGGTAGTAGGGAGAGGTAGGGTGGGTAAGGCAGGAGGATGATAGGGACTGGAGAGAGGGCTTAGGACAGCCACCTCAAGCTTTTACTTGTAAGTTCAAGCACCATCCTCTCACAAGGACCTACATATAATGACTAACGTTTCTAGTGAGAGGTAAGCATCAGAGGTTGTGGAAGGCCTATTTTTATGCTTATCTAAAAAGGAAATGACATGTCTTGCATATAAAATCGTTCCACAGGCGCAGTCCATAACCCCCTTCCCAATACATAATAAGTACATAATATGCCCCCAAATCGTACAGGAAATGATATTAAGTCCACCGTTGCCCACTACCCAAAGCTTGAAGATGGTTTAATACAGAAAGCTCAGTGAGAGTGCCTATGTCCATTTTCCTGGCCACATTTCCACCTGCTCACAAAATACACAAGACGGCTCTCAGAATATTATTACCATCACTCACTAATGTATAGACAGTGCACTGTGTCTGTTTCCAGACACGGCAGCTTCATCACTTACCCATCACTAATTCACAGAGCTGTGGGTAGAAAGGAGGCTGAGTGCTTCGCGGAAAATCCCACATCTCGACGCATGCGCGTGATGAATTCCCTCAGCGATCTTGAGAGGGGAACTTTTTTTCTATGACATTTATTTTTGTACGATTCCTGGAAGCGGGCGAAAAGTTGGTCGGTGACTCAGCGTGCTCTATTGTTGTTTATGTTGTTGTTGCTGCTGTTGCTGTCAAGCAATGGGCCTCCATTAGTGTAGGCCCTAATTGTCCTAAAAGGGGTCCATCTTACTAAGGTACGCTTCATGTTTGTAACACAGTGGGTATCGACGTGCGTAAAACACATCTAAAGGATTTTACAAAATTACTGTTGGGATAGGAAAAAAACCTAGTAATACTGGGTACATATTACATTATATATGCTTGTTATGGAACAGAATCCTTCTACCATTAAACCTCGCGCATAAGCCGCGTCTTATAAATCATCTAAGAGACCTATTACGGCTTAAAGTTTCCTAAAGTCAGGATGCAGCTTATAGAGGGAGGGGCATATGCAGGGTTTTGCACTTATATTTACTAAGACTATAAAAAGGAATGGGAATCATTTCAGGCGTCCAGTGGATAGTAGCATTCTCTCAAAGTCAGAGTGTGGATTATACACAGGTGCAGGTATACTGGGCGGGGTTTTACGGTAGTTTGACCCCTCCCCCACCCACACACAATCTCATTCCCGTGATCATGCCTTTGCATATATTACATGCACCATCCCACTTCTTATAGATTCAGCCAAGAACAGCGCCCGCGGAATCAGCGACAGCCCCGACTGCAATGGAAAGGGACCGATAGCAAAAGGGACCTTATTTTGTGACGCGAAGTGAGATATAGCATTCCGGTCCGTCTCTACTAAATAGACCAGCCTCGACCCTGTATGTCCCACCACTAAATCAAATATTTAATATAGCCCCCCTACCATCTCCCTCTATCTTCCATAGGAATACATGTATGCTAGTGAAGGTTCTCCTCCCTGTGATGTGAGATGGGGATAAGGGGTATTATAGAGTACAACAACAAGGTCATGACCTGACGGCACACCTGTGACCCAGTCAGGTCACCCCCCCCCCCCTTTACTCCTTAATAATCGCTCATGGGTGTGTCGGCACCGACCTTCTTCCTGTCCTCCTCTCCCACCTTCTCCTGTTACTTCATGGTAGATTTCCCCTTTAATTTAGAAACTATAGAATGAGAAGGTGAACTTTGAAGGGTCACTACTGCAAAGGGCTAATATTTTTTCAAGGAAGGCCCAGCGAGCTGGTGAGGTGAGGGCAAAGCACCGAGTGACCCTGTGAGGGGAGCATGGGAAGGTCTAGGTAGATAGAGGGAGGCAGCAGGGGGTCGGTACAGGGGGGTCGGGTCGGGTTACCCAGGAAACTGACCGGCCAGTAGGGATGCAGATGTGTCGGGTGCATGTGTAGGTGCAGGATGTGGGGAGGGGGGGAGGTGTTGTCTAGACGGGGGCGCGGCCGGCTGCAGCTTAGACATGCTCCCCGCGCGCAGTCCGCCGCTGGTCCCCAGGCACATCTAGGTCAGAGGCCTCACTGAACAGCACACGGCCGACAACCAGCGAAGACGTGCGTGACCCTATTGCGGTCACCCTAACTCACGCACTCACTCAATCACCAAATCACCAAGCAAGGTGCACAAACTATCACAGCAATGTTCCCTATTGGGCGCAGTAGTGACGTCAAAAGACCACTATTAGGATACAAATGTATCTCCCTACGTATGAGTCATCCAGAAGGGTTAAATTTTATAAAAAAGGAAATGTGTTAGGCTAGATGTAGTAAAAAATGTTAGCTATTTAATCTAAAAACACTTAGTCCTATCAACAAAGATTTAAAACCCATAAATTAAAATGCATTACAAATTCCGAAAGATATGAAGGATTTGTATTACATACTTGAATCACTATTTCATTATCCCACTATTAGAAAAGAAAAGGCAAAAATGTGAGCTTTTTCTAAATTTCTAGTACGGTACCTTGTCTCGTTAATTTGACCATTTGCCAGGTCCCTAGCAACCAAGACGCATGACTCGAACTTCAGAGGATCAAACACAACGTACCAGTTGTAATGTGATGTAAGCCAAATAGTTTTATCTTTATTCTCCTTAATATAGGCGACAATCCAGCTTCTATGCCTGGGGGATCTTCTTCAGACTAAGGAATGAGTCATTCGTCGCTGTGAGTACAAGGAAGTCAAATCGACATTCTTTTTTCCCAACAACTGCTTAACATCAACATCTTTTTCCTCTTTGCGTCACGAATTGCCTTCTCCTTCTCCTTCTCCTTAGTGTAGATCGCCATATTAAAACGAAGCTCACTCCACCCAAGGGAAAAAAAGAATGTATGACGTTAGAGGGGGAGTACTGAGTCTAGTCAACAGGCAGTCCCACCCTCATCCAGGCTAAATTGGATAGTATACCGTAAAAATACACATTCAAATAACTGGCTAGATCCACAGGAGACGTATGACGTCAGAGAAAATAAAGAGCATGACATGCTAGTTCCAAAGTTCCAATATTCACGGCTCCTGATCAACCCCATCCAATTAGCTATTCATTTATCTATTTATCTCTTTTCAACTCAGTCCCTGTTGCTGGGTCTAGGTTCGTCTGGTTGTCTGCCCAAATGTACCGCCATCCCCCCTCCCTTAGCTCTGTGGATCTCTGCCCATCCCCTACCCCCAGTTCTCTACTTTTGGCTTTAACATAGACTGTTTTCTGTGCTATATACCTAGTTGCCAACAAAGACAATGCTAGAAGTGGCCTGTGCCCACAGGGCAGTGAAAGGATCGCTGTGTTTTTGTCGTCTGCCCTCCGTTGACTGGGCCTTGTTTCTGCCAGATGTCTAACGAGGTGGGAAGAACACTGCATTGGACGCACTCTTTTAAACTCATATTTGGAAGGGGATGATGTGCCGATCATGTATTCCCCTTAGGTGCATTTCTGTCTTTTTTTTTAAATGTCCTTAGTCAGTTAGCCCGAATCTATGTTGCAATCCACATAGATTTATCTTCATACCAGTGTTGGTGGTATATGATATCAGAGAGGACTGTCCTCTCTGGTATCAGATAGTATGGTTCATGTGCTTTGCTCCTTGTAGCTAGATACATGTAAATATATGCAGGTCCAACTCGTACAACTGCATTTCTGTCATAAAATCAATATGAAACCCATTTGTGTTTAGGCTTTACCAACATTTGAGCCTGAGTTCATTAGGCCTAGGATTTATAAAGAGTGATGATAGTGCATTATTGGATCCCATTTGTAGTAAGCCTAATGGCACTACTTTCATTACCTGCAATTTACTGGTGACATTTTTGAGTGGTCCATGAATTCCCTTTGGTTCCTCATTTCAAGCAAAATTTACATTGACACGCATGCGACGTCCACTGCAAATTCTAAATTTTAAAATCAGTGAAATTCTAATGGAGAAGTCATGTGATATTTAGAGCGTCTAGCAATCCGCTAATGGAACCAAAATAAGGCATGGATTGAGGAGCAGACGACTTTCACGTGTTCATGGCGTTTATCTGGTTCCTGGTAGGCCATGTGCCCATGACTCAGGATGTGGGATCAAATAGGCCGGCACCAGCGAACCGCAAGTCTGTCTAGACATCCGCCAACTAACCCAGATCATGGGCGCCCAGTTCAACATTACAGTCTTGTAATGGCCAACCCCATACCTTCTCTACCTCTGAATTTGTGATGTGCCCTGATATACACAATTACTGTCTTGGAACCTTGCTCACAGGGCGTATAGTGTTGTCTTATTGCATGGGCACCACTCCTACTTATATCATGAAGGAGTTAACGTCTCACATCCTCTGCTGCTCTTTACATAAGTGTAGAGCGGTAGGCAAATGCACTAGGCTAGGCTATTAGGCGTAGCAGACCTCCAGTGTTCATTAGAAACACCATAATAATAATTATAATAAAAAATAATTGATTATACAAATATTAAAAGAAACAGCAGAAAATGTGAGTTTTTTTTTTCTGGCACATTGCCTATGTAATTTAACCCTTTGACAGATGTCCTTAACAACCAGAGTTCTGCCCTTGAGAATGCCATTCATTCCTCCTGGGGCATCCTTTATAGTGAAGAGTTTCCGAACGCCAGTCCATAGGGATAGCTTTTTTGTGTGGAAAATACCAATCCTCAAGGTGGGTATATTATGCAAGCCCCCGATATCTCATCGCGGCAGCTTCGTGGAACTAATTCATAACTTAGCCGCTTTAGATGGAATTCCCCCAGCCATCCATTCCTCCATTTAGTATTCCGACACGGCGGGTTGGGAGCTCATCAATCACGTCCCAGACGTAAACAGGATACAGCGGACTAGGGGTCCTCTCAGAGCCTCTTGTTTATAACCATATGATGCCTGGGTAGGACTGATGACTAAGAACATGTCTGGACTTAACTTTCTGGTAGCACTGTACATAGTAATACTTTAAATCACAGCACACAAGCCGCGGCTTATAGACAATTTTAGTGAGTCACTGCGCCTTATAGATCTCCAGGAAGTCGTGATGAGGCCTTTTTATCAAGGGGGTTTCCATTGTAGCTTACATTAAGGATTTCCCATCATTTCATACTCAAAGTGCGGCAACTACATTGCGGCATATAAATGGGGATTTACGGTCGTAGAGAGAAGAGGGAGTGGTCTCAGACACCACAAACACCTACTCGTTCTGGTCTGGAATGTGTGGCCAAGTCACACTGCTTCCACTTGACAACCTCAGAAAAAAATAATTGTTAGATATGGGTTTACCTGGATCTGAGTGTGGCAGTGTGTTGTGACTCAACCCCTGGCTGAGTGAAGGTATGAGGTATGCCTGCCCCGACCAGGACAACTATAAAATCTGTACCTTCCCTCTTCAGTCAGTGGTCAGTCAGGAATAGTTTTGAGAAGATCGGAGATAAGAGATACATAAAGGTCCAATTGAGGCCTCCTACTTCTGACCCCTGATTTACAAATCTCTCTATTTTTCTTAAAGGAGTTACTTCTTTTACAAAATTGGCTCTATTTTTTCTACATATACTCAGGTTTAAAAATACATGTTCATTTTTTTCTGTTCCCTTTCCATCTAACCTTGAAATGATTTTGGGATTTTGAGAAATTTTTCTCTCATGCTCTGTAGCCCAGATGTTTAGAGCACCACTGTTCCTGCCCGCATCACCCTCCCGGCAGGGGAGGTTTCAAAAACGACTGACGAATGACTGTCTTAAAAAGGAGGCCTTCAAGGACAGCCATGCAGAATGGATTGCCCATCCTCGTGACCGTGACAAGGTTGTTTATGGCTAACAGTGATTCATACAAAGAATAGGATAGGGTGGGGTTTGGTGGCCCTTTAATGAATAAATGTAGCAACATCTATAATGCAGGGAGATCTAAATCTTCTGCTCTGTTGAAACCCTCTTATGAGTGACGATGCCTAGATACAATGTTTTTGGCTGCTGTCCCAGATTCATATTTCACTCCTGTATAATGGCCCTGGTCTGAATACCTCTGTCATAATTATCTCCCTAGATGTATACATTCAAAAGTCCACATGATATGCTCTGTTGGTTTGTACCTGTATCATATACACTTCCTCCTGCTACCCTAAGTCCCATTCCTTGGATCTTTAGACTAGGATAGACCCCCCTTACCTCGATCACATAGCTCTTTGGTGCATAAAGTTCATCACAACAGGGCATTCTTTTAAATTGGATGCTACATTCTTAGCTATTTCCTTCAAAGTAAATGACAAATAGCTTCCAACAACTTTAACACTATTGTGATAAAATTACTGCTTTCAAGCAACGGACTCGAAAAGGATATGTTAGATAGGTAATCTGTAAAGTAAAGACTCTCTTTCCGATTCAGGGGCGTAGGAAGCAAATTTTTATTGGGGGGCCCAGGGGGTCTCAGTGGGGGGGGGGGCTGCTATATTTTTATACAGGCTTATATAGGGAACCTCCTCAGTATTGGGGGGGCGGGCCCCCTTGGTCCCCCCTTTTCCTACACCCCTGCCGATTGAATGTAAATTTCAGTACATTTCAAGGTTGATTTGACAACCAGATTTCAATTTGTTCCTCATTTGTCTCCTATGCAAGTCCATCTATTTCTCCAAAAGACCCAAGAAGAAAACATCAGGGAAAGAGGCAAAGAATTGGGTAGGTTTCCTTCCCCGAACACATTTCCAGACACAATCTGCATGAACCAAATCTAAAAAGTACAGTGGTAAACTTGAGGTAACAATCAACCTATTGGTTGAGTGTAAGCCCCGGTGTAAGCCCATCTACCTTACTACCTGGTGTCGTGAACGCGTTTTTTTGCGCCGGTATGTTGGTGAAACTGGGAGTGTCCCTAATGTCCTTGTTTGTCTGTTGGGCAGACGGCATTCAGAACTCCCATATATAGACTTGTTTACCTGTGTTTTAGGTAAGGGGAGGGATTCACTGAGAACTGTGTCAGTGTCAAGGGGACTGTGCTCTATCGGCAAGCCCATCAGTGACTCACAGTATATACATTGTGACATTGGGAGTTGTGTATAAACATAAAAAAAGTCTGCCAAAAAGTTCACATAAAAATGCCTGTGTATACACGTCAGGTTCTGACGGTATAGTTTAGGTAAAAGTCTACAAACTAAGTTTGGGCATATCGACACATAACGTTTAATGTCTCAAGTTAAAAACACAATTTTTAGATGCGTGCAGTGATGAGAAACCAGTTTTTTTTGAGTGGCCTTACTGTAGAATACTGAAAAGAACAAATATCATCCCAGTCTTAATTTAGAGTCGTGGTGAACTCTGAATTCCATATATATATATATATATATATATATATATATATATATATATATATATATATATATATATATATATATATATATATATATATATATATATATATATAAAGGGGTTCTTGTTAAACTTCAAAGACTGGGCAGACTACTCAGTAGACAGACAACAGTTCACGCCCGTTAAAGCTCCATTGATGCTCACACAATTTACCTATTGTTTAATACACTGTATATGAAAACATAGGCTCACGTCTGGCATAAAGGCTTAAGGTGCCATTTATAATAGATGTGATAATTCCCATAGGTATAGTAATGACCTAGGTGTGCCTTGACCTTTGTTCCCATCAATCTGGCTCATTCACTTAAGCCTCAGGTTAAATAGGCCTAAACCAGCTTGGGCAACTGACCCCCCCCCCCCCACACACACACATACCCTTCACCTTTTTCCCTACCAACACTACTCAAAACCTCCCCATATGAAACCCATTGAGTAGTCTAGGCTGTAGGCACTCTCGAGTGCGCACCCCCCCCCCCCCCCCACCTCCATTGCCCAATGCATCTAGCCGGCCACAATGGGCTGGGAGCTGTGCTCATTCAGTTTCAGACAATGGGCTAACTGGCTTGTAACGGTGAGGGGTAATAACATGGGGCCAAGACACACGTGAATGGCTTAATTGGGTAGGGCTGGTAGCAAAGGTTAGGCTATGATGCTTTGGGAACTATTCTGTGTTCCATTAACATAACCTAAGAGAAGGTATTGTTGCCATTAGTGATATGAATAGGTGAAATATGCAATAAAACTTTGTTAATTTAATAGGCTTGTGTTCAGTTCACTTCTTACAACAAGGAATAGTTATCTATTCTCGGACATGTCATGATTAAAAGTACTTTCAAAAAAATTATAAAGAGATCAAAGGAATTCCTTATGCTCTTCATGGACATGTGTGCCGTCATATCTCTCGTAATACTGTGATACTCAGATATATTCTCATAGCCAATACACATAATGATAGGTCTGAATTCTCAATGTGTATTCCCAGAATCGTCATAATCATGCGCATATCCAACCTTCAACTATAAGGGAATTTGGCACATCTTCATAAAATCCAAACCAGTGACATTAATCAAAGTTCCATGGCTGTCAGTCTGTGGTCTCTGTGCATGTCTAAGTGAATAATACACGTACATTTCCTGACATTAACATCATATGTCAATGGTCTTTTTCAACACTTAACCATTTTGTCACGATTTCCAGGTTTACATTCATTTGTCATCGGGACGGGGAGAAGATCTAGTTTCTAAGAATCTGACAAGGGCAATATTGAATAGTTAATGTGCCAGGGGAACCATTTTTTGCTCATTCCTAACCTGGTATTGGGATAAGAAAATAATGCACCACATATGTGAGGCAAATTTTGAATATATTTCATATAATTATTATCATGGTGGCAAATGTGGTCCTATAAGGGTTTAACATATCAGGTCCTTCAGATTCACACTATAACTTCAGTCTCCTTGTGTTGGACAGACAGGGGACCACAGGCGGTACTCTTTTATTATCATGTGCCTTTGTCACGCAGTCATACAATTACAGGTGACTGCTGGTAAAGGCAGGTGTCAGGGTATAGTCAGAAGCACTAAATATGCCCCACACCTTCACTATAGTACACCCCACCGTGATTAGGGTTCTCTTTGTAGAGGTTTTATACGAACTAGGGCTGATATCTATACATGAAAACACTGCCGTGTTGGAAAGGTGACATTTACTCAAACACCTGCCCGGAATATCTACTTCCGGTATTGTTTAAATGTACTTGGCTTTTACAATTTGGCCTCCAAAATGGTCACAGAAAATGTAGTGAATATCAACATTGCCTAAAATCAATGGCAGTACATTGGGTTCTTTATACGTGTATTTATAGGAGAAATGAGCTTAAGTTGAGTGCATCGTTTAAAATGAGGTATGGGTATAGTTTAGATACAATAATATCAGGATTGCCAACTCTCACGTATTGGCACACACTCCAGTAGATGGTGGAGCTGTAAACACTACAGCCAATGTGCGTGAGAATTGGCAACCCTGCAATATCATAATGTCATCCTGATTATTCTCTCAATCTCTCCTTCTGTCTCTCTCTCCATGTCTCTCTCCCTCTCTCATGAGGGTATCATATAATACATACAATTCGTTATGTTCTGCATCATAGCTATTAAGCATATACACGACCATATGGCACTACATGGATAACATGGCTATGATTTATTGCTTCCGTGTGCTAATCTTTCGAAAAAATCATCGATTAGAACATAAAAAGGAAGAGGAAAATATCATGGCCTTTCAGAACAGATGGCGTTCAGTTTTTATGCCTCTATGCAACCAATCGATGGTACATTAAGTAATTACAGTAGGCCATCAAATATCTGATGCTGTCGCCCAAGGCAGTGAAAACAATTGGGCCTCTGCACATGAAAAAATGGGAGGATGACGACAGGATCCTGTTGCTCAAGTGGACCTCCTCCCTCAGCTCACCATTTTGTGCGTATACTGTAAATGCCTGAGAATAGGCCGTGGTTTATGGATCATTTTAGCCCTGTAAGTTGCGTGCGGCTTATAGGGTGATCATAATTACTCTCATTATGCGCGAGCTTTTGGCACTATAAAACAGTACCAAAATGGCAATTTTTAAGTCCCATAATAACTTATGGCTAACAACTTGCTTCCTTATTTAAGGTACGGCTCCTACGCAGGGTGTTATGACTAACATAACTTATGTTAGTTAGGTACTGAATTTCAGCCCTAGGGATACATGAACGTCACATATGTCATGTGTTCTGACAGATTTATATCACACAAAAAGTTACCTCAACCATATCAGTACTTCACCACATCTACGTCATATGACAGTCCATTCTTTGTCTTGTCCTCCTGTTAGGACAAGGAGGTCATACCACTGCTTATCATGCATCTCAGGATGTCTAGTTTTTACCTAGTGATAAGGATTTTTGTGGTAACGATATATGAGATAACAGAGCCAAGGCTGTGTCATTGTTTCTCTCATTTCACATTCATATCTGCCCTTTAGTAATCTAGAGTTTGCCGATGTGTGTTTTTCATGTATGGTGATGATTTAAGGTCCAAGGGGAAAAGAACCGAACATGGAAACTGACAGACCATAGGCATGAATCGTATTCCAGCTTCCCCTAACCCCAACCCATCATATGAAACTTTCCATTTAGGAAAAAATACTGGACAAATATTCAACATGGTGCAATACATAGCCCAAGACGTTCATAGCGGCCATCATAAATCTCCCCTGAGGAGGCCAGGGCAGTATTTAAATGGTGGCTACGTGAAATTGGAAAGACTATAATACTCTTATTTGGCAGAAATATGACCACTGATAACATGCTGATGTTTCCTCTAATCTACCACATATTATCAGATGTAATCTCTTATTGGTATTATTGATTTCCTTTATCTGAATTATCTATCTCACATTAAAAAATCCACCCTAGCAAGGTCATATAATGTTCCCTGGGAATATAGGACATGACCTTTGTTCAGACTACACAGAAGAGAAATCGATCCCTCTGTCTCCATGACCAGACATTGATACTAGCCATTGCTTTAGTATCCAGGGCTAGATATAGCATGTGGATGGGTGTATACCCAGACGAGGCTCCTACCTTGGAGTAGACTGGCTGCAGTCCATTGATTTTACTATGAGATAATTGAAATAAAATGGGAAATGAAAATTGAAAACTTGTCTAGTGAATCTATTTCTAGTGAGCCCAGCAGCCAGAGGAGGAGAGGCAATGGGGTTGGGAGGAGAGCTCAGGGACTGCAGCCAGTCTAACCATGGAGTGTTTCCTTCCCTCCCAGTGCCCTCCCTACCTCCCCATGCATGGCTGCTGGGTGGAAACTGCGCAGCGGATGTCGACGGCAGGGTCTGACCTAGAATGTGGCTAACCTTTTTTTTTCTCCTGCCTCTCCCTCCTCTCTGCCTGTATGACGAGTTGTGGAACGTTGCGGCATGCGTGACTGGCACTCTACTTATTTTACCTTTTTATATTTCTTTTTGTTAGTGGAGGGAAGGAGTAGTAAACAGCTATTTATGAGGATCCCTGCTCGGGGCTGGTTTTGTCCAGGCTGAAGCCCCCTCCCTCTGACCCACTACCCCTTGGTCCCATCGCCTTACTACTTTTTAATTCACTTCTTATTGCTATCTCTTGTCACTTATGAAGGGCCCTCTCTTCAGTTTATCATTTGAGGAGGTCAGGCCAACAACTGTGGCCTATTCTCATGCATCGAGAATAGGCCCCAGTTGCCCCCACAGTTTAACTATTGCGCAGTAACCCCCTGCTGTGTCTTATAACTGTATTATTTACATACAATTTGCATCTGTGGCTGGTATTTTATGGAAAGATTAGAGCAGGGATCCTCTCTGTACTGCCCAGTGTGCAACAACTCCTTATGTGATAACAGCACTGTAATAATGCAGTGTGCCAATCTCCATTAAATTTGTTTCCCTGTGTATTCCATTTTAGATTTAAATAAACATTCCTGTCCCATTCCGCTACACACCATCATCAAATTGAACTTATCCATACTGCAATAGATAAGGAAGGCGAATGCCAATGGACTTTTCGTCTTAAAATAATCCAATATGATTATCAATGTTAACCTTTGAAATGATTTCATGCCATTTCATTTTATCTTCCTTGAATCATAATGTATCGGCTCTCTCTTTACTTTTTATCTTTTTATTTCTTCTCTAAATAAAGCTGTCCAGATATACCATAGGTTATGACTTCAAACGACTGCTATAAACATGACTTAAAGTCTTAATGCGCTATAAACAGTATGTATTGTAATGTGTATTACAAGTACCACGTTATAATTTGGTATGCAATGGAAATGGGTGTTAAAACCAGTGTTATTCACATATCAAAATAGCCAACTTGGTGGCTGTTCTACCAGCATATAAACCATTGGAAGATCAATGATTTATTTATACAGTAAATTCAACATCAGATAAAAATTGTGCTTAATGACTGTAAATAATTGCCCTGCTGTTATATGGTCGCAATATTAAACCCTACTTGTTGCTGCTCACTAATATACATTAAGAGAAAACCATACCCTATTTCTATGACAGCGTGCTTAATTATGCTTTATATCAAACAAAAAGATTGACTTAATTAGTGAAATGTGTATGATTATAGAGGAAAGAAGCAGTTATTTCTCAGGTATTGATGTGGGATTAATACCAATGCATCCCAGTAGACCGTTTGCAGCTCATTTCAGGCACGAATTTTTCATTTCCTTTTACAATTGTAACTTGACAACCACCATAATTTTCACTTCACCATTCTAAATGATTTCAAAACACATTTTGCAACATCCTCCTTGCATGAAAAATGCAGCACCTAGTACATTAAGCCTATCTTACAATGCATATCAGATAAGCCTGCTTCTCTCTTCTTATATAATGATAATTGTTTCACTTATTATGTCAGAATTCTTTATATTTGATACAAAGTCTATCAGAATAAGCAATCCTGAAACAGATTAGAATACAATACACATATTATACTATGATAAAGAGTATATCATACAGTAGTACTTTTGCTCATTTTTTTGGTATATTTTTCTAAGAAAATTCTTTAAAAAAAAAAAATCAAAAAAAAAATCTCAAATAACTATTTTTCTTACGAGGGCGGTGATGAGAAACAAGTTTGTTTTTTTAGTGTGCTTATCAGCAAAACCTAACATAATCAATCATGAATTTTGGGAATAGCGTTAGTAAGGACAGTCGAAGAGGCCTGCTCTCTCTGCACCCATACCTAACCCTAATACACAACCCAGCCACACGTAATACTGTACAGCAGCGGCCTGTAGTCGTCCTGGGCTGGGGCCACATGGATTTAGGCCGTGGCTGCTGCAGCAAACCCAAACCCGCCATACAGCCACCGCCCACCCTCCCTGCCTGCCTGCAGCATGGGCTGCTGGAGTGGTGCAGCACCACTATGTACAGGCCACCACCCACTCCACCACCACCAGCACCACGTGCTCCCTGCAGCGAACTGTCAGACGGCGAGCTGTCAGACAGACACTGTCAGCCCAGCCCGGCCGGTCTGTGAGTGTCACTCACCAAGCTGTCAAACTACCCACCCCTGACTGAGTGACTGACCATAACAACAAACTGGTTGTGATCAGTCTGTCAACAAATAAAAGTCTTGTTTTTCTATATTATGGTAATGTTTTTCAGTGGAGGAGTATAAGGTATTTTATGATTCTTACCTCTTTGCGTTTGTAGCGACTGTTGAAGTCAAAATGTGCCTTGATCTCATCTAGAATTCGCTGACATCGGGCCCGACTGTCCTGATCCTTGGCCAGGAGGAGATAGGACCTCCAGTTGGCCGAATCAAAGCCCCAATGACAGGTACGGTTCTCCAGGGCCTTATGTGAATGCACCACAAACTTCTGGGGTGAAAACATACCCCGACAGTCAAAGCACTCAATGCATTTCGCATAAGGGGAGGTGTAGAGCTCAGGGCTAAAAAGGCCCTTACATTTTCCGAAGCACTCGTGGTAAACCTTGAAGGCATTGGGGGATGGGGGGTCGCGGGATTTTTCTGGTGACCTGTGGAGGAGGGCATTGCACAGACGTTCTGCATCTGTCTTGGTAATAAGCCCACAGCTAGGGGCACTCAGGGGCAATACCCTCGTCACCTTGAGAATGTCCAACTGCTCAGCATTACACCGTGAGCAGAAGATGTGAAGCTCATCACAGATGTTATTAATCTGCTGGAGACTAAAATCGCGGAGCACAGTGTTGAGGATCTGGGGGAGACACAAACGTTTTTCTCCTCCAACCACAAAACAGGCAATTGTTTCTCCTTCCAAAACTGTCTCCGATTTCTCACTCCTTGTAGAGTCCATGGGGAGGAAAAGGGGCATTTGTTGGGCCGCAGGATGGTTGCCCATATGTAGATCCACTTTTGTGTTCACTGAGAGAGGGCCAGGGCCTTCAACTAGGCCGGCCTCCCTCTTCAATCCACTAAGGGCCAGCATGGCTTTCAGTTCACTCGGGCTCAGCTTCGACGGGTCGCCCCACCCGGCGACATAGTTGCTCGGTCCGTTCAGACTCTTAAGGGCGGCGTTCTGGTAACTCTTCAAAACCCGCTTCAGATGGGGATTACATCCTGGGGGAGCGGCAAGAGGTTCCATAGTTTCCCGTCCTTCCACATGGGAAATAAGTGGTGGGATTTAGGTTGAAGAAAGGTGGTAATATCCAGTTGAAATGGCAGGGCTAAGATCGTGCCTACGCTGTTGTCGGTACATTCGCTATATGCCTACTAACTGCTCCACGGCCGGGATAGGGACAGATTAAATATGGCCGCTAGCTCTTCTGTCTGCTGCCTACACTCCCCAGACGCCCGCCTCAGCACCACCTGTCTGCGTCCCGACGCTGCGTTCAGAACAAAATGTCGTCTGCCCAACGCACCACCAGCGTCTCTCAAAGCATTTCGTGGTTAAGTGCGTGTACATTTCATCTGAGTTTTGTGTGAATTTTATTATGAAAATGAATGACAAGTGGCTACGTAACCTTACCGGCCCTGCAATAAGGAGGCTGTTCTCTTGCCCTCCCTCTACACTATTGTACTATACAATGCCCCCTCCCCCGCCGATTTGAGACGCATTGTTTTTGTTATTGTTTGCATGACAGTCCCTAATAATCAAGTTCTCAACCTCAAAACAGCCATGCTGTTCTCTTATCTAGTCGCCGTGATCGTCGGGTTGAATACTTTGACAGCTAGCCTGCCTTGGCTGGGTAGATTAGACGACTAGCCGCCTGTACTGCTGGTCCGATAGGGGTTGTTTTGACCTGGAGGAGACTCCGCGATCAAAATAGACCATTGAATGGGTCTGGACCACTGAAATCGACATGGTGACAGAGCTCTTTCTTGATACCAAAATGTGTCACGAACCTTAATGGGATGAGGCAAAACAAATAGTCACACAACATTAGTGCTTTCTCCAATTTCACATGGGACAGATAAATCTAAGAGGTGATATGTGACATGGCGATTTAAACGACATGAATATTTCTTCAAATTGACAAGTAAAATGAAAGAGAGGGGATCACCCATCCAGAGCCCCATCGGCAATAGGAACGCCGAGCGGACGCCGCATCATTACAGTGGCGGCTCCAAGCGGAATAGACGGGAACTCTGCGGATGTTTACCATTCAAGGGCAAGTTCAAATGGGTCAACTATGTTAGGTAACACTGTGTGGGCGTTGATAATCTTTATTAGATTGTTTATTTTAGCCTAAGAGCAGATCGGTGTAAGAACGTTTTCATGTGGAAATTAACACAGGACCATGGCGCATTGACCATGGAAGACAATTCTTAGAGTTGTTTTCCATTATTTGATATGACTTTTATGAGGCCTAAGAAAACATGATGTTGGATTCAGTAGACCGAAATACCTGCCTGCTAGGATTCAGGTGATGGGGTCGAAAAAAAAGGGTAAGTAGGCACGAAAATTATTTCGTAGAATTGTTTTAAGTTGAAGCAAAAAGCATTTTTGCCATAAGCGCCAAGATCTGATTTAACAAAATGCTCATGCGATTGGGGGGGGGGGGGGGGAATAGAACAGCTAGCGCCCGGCCCCTGCACTCTCATAACCAACTACAGTCTACACACACCTGCGTTCCCACTTTCTCAAAGTAACCGCCTTACCCGCAGTGATTTGACTTTCCCACTGATTTTTGGATGAAAAATAGCCCCTTTTTCTTGAAACACTGCCATTCCATTGCAGCCCTTTTCAGTGATCTTAAATGCAAGATGGCTTTGCTTTATATTTGTGCCTTGCTTCATAAGCAAGACACTATTAACAGGGGTGTGGGAAGCAGTTTCAGAGTGGGTGGGACCAGGGGGGTTTTCTGCAATTTTTGACCTCCCTTTGCTTGACCTTTTAGTTTTGACCCCTTGAGGAGTTGGCCAAAAGTGGGGGGGGGGGGGACATGTCCCCCCCTGCTTTCCACGCCCATGATTAATAGGGTGTTTTCATAGAAAAATGGGTCACTTTTTAACCAATCAGTGTGAAAGGTGTGTGTATAGTTTGGAAAAGGGGAATGGGCGGTATTGGAAACTTAGTTTCTCCTCAGGGACTATTAATAATAACATTATAAACACTAGAAAACTGCCACCCTTGGCACTCATCCCTGACATTTCTTTCTGTCTTTGATTTCCAGGAAGCAATCATGCATTTCGTTTTGTATGTTGGATACACCCATAAAGTAGACATAGTTAATGACCCGGGTTAATGACCCTATGTAGGGGAGCTAGTGGTGCCACTATGATTGTCTGGACTGGTCAGTAGACTGCCCCAGCCAGTCTACCAATTTGAACAGTCAGTCGTTATAACCTGATTGGTTACTCGTCTATTTCGATGTACATTTCACTTTGAGTAGCAAATGTCTGGAGTTTAAACCCCCCATGCCTGCACTACTGAAAGAGTAAGTGTACTAGATGTTGACCTCACGCTCAACTCAGGGGGGGGGGGTGACCAGTGCTTCAGCGCCATCTTGAGGCAACTGTAACATTCATGTTTGTGTGTATAGCTCAGTATGCCTGAGGAAATACTTCAATTCTGCTATATTAACACATGTGTCAAATATCCTATGATACATTTACATCACATATACTTCATTCTATGTAATGGGTCCAGGTTAGCTGCATTTCAATGTATCAGCATGGAGAAATCCATCCTGTTTCAGTTGATAATGGGCTGTTCTAAAGGTCAACTTTGAGTATTTCATAAAAATAATTGAGTTGAGATCCATTAAATCTACATTTTGTGAAAATTATTTCAATGTATAATGTATGAGGGGGTGCAGTAGAGAACATTAGAGCACCATTCCTAGAGGGTGAGAAAGATATTTCAATTACCACTAATATGAGCTCAGTGAAGTCATTTCTGGTACATTTCATGTTTGCTTAGTTTTCATGCCACTCACATGATGTCTCCACTGTGTCATACTTTGACCATTTCCTTGCATTCTAGCTCTGTGTTAGGCGCATTTCGCCAATCTGCGCCGATTGCCAATTTCGCTTTGCGCCATGCACAAATGGTGCGAGTTTTCAAAAAAGTTTATAAAGATTTCCTTAAATTCATTTCTCTTGCATATTTGGGAGATGAGTATTTATGTTTGCCAACAGATTGTATGAGCATACACATCTTTATCACTTTATATATATAAAATATCTCAGACATGTCAGACCTGCTTGCCGATACACTGATATTGGTGCTTCGCGCAAAATTGGAACTTTGCGCGGCGCCGATCTTGCCCAATTTGCAAATTGCGCTGCGCTGTTTGCAAATTGTGCCGATTCGTGATTTGCGCGTGACACTCTGTCAGCCATGGTCATACTCTAGTCTGCTACAAGGTGGCGCCTAAGCACTGGGCTCTCCTCCTGCGCTCAACTGAAATCACTTCAGCCTATGAACCCTTCAAGGGCCGCGAATGCACATGCTAATTGGTTATCATGATGCACCAATGAAGTGTTGGCCAGGCTTTTTGATAACCTTTTTGGCAGGTACACTGAATTCAAAATCACTGAATATATATGATACAATCCCTAACCCTTTGAAACTAGCCCTTTATTGTAGGCACATTGAATTTAAAACCTACTTTGGGTCTTATACTCTATATCAGGATTTTGACTACTGCAACAGAACCTCTTCATTTAGGAAGCATGTTCTATGCCTCAAATCATTTTTATTTACAACCCCTGAGCTAGGTTGCCCTGAGTTTAATACAAAGTCAGAGAACTAACAATGTGGATAATGTGTATATTGAATACCACACAAAAGGTGTTTCCATCTTTCTTCCTTCTTCCTTCAATAACTTATCAATATGTTAGGTGCATTTTATTAAATGTTATAATGTAAAATACAATTGCAAAAGACTTTCTAAGTCAAAGGTCATTGAAAATCATCATTATTTTTACATCCATAGACTATGATGTGCACCTACCAGAAAAATCCTCATACAAACTGCACTGCCACCTGGTGTGAAAAAACTACTAACCCTTAGACAAAACTATTAACCTTGGAAAAGTTACTAAATTTTTACTACCGTAAAACCCCGGTCATAAGCCGACCCCAGTCATAAGCCGGGGGTAGAGTTCAAGAAAAAATTATAAGCCGATTTTGGGCCTATTTTAACATTTAGAAAACCCCGGTTATAAGGCGGGGGGTGAGTTTGGGGTCCTGTCCACCCCCTGCCCCCTCAAATCCAACAATTTTATATGGTTTTCAAGAGTGTTTTTACATTTTTTCAAAGACTTTTAGCCGTGATTTAGCACAGCCTATGAAGAGGATCGGGGGGCTGTGTACAAATGATGTCATGCATTTTTGGACCATTTTTGTCCCCCCCTCCCCCCCTTGTCATGTTTCGTCATACAACACTTGACCCCCCCCCCCTCAGCATGATGTCATGCAGAGATACCCCCCCCCAAGTGCATGAATAGTGAAGGCCTATAGGCTATAAACATTAAAATGGTTCAAAGGGACATATAGTGGGTGTGAATTGGCAATAAAGGATGGGATACATGCAAAGTGAAAAAAGAACTAGCACTGATCAACAAATGACCAAGAAACATGCCAAACACTGTCACCTTTTTTAACACGGTTAGAGAGTTTTCAGTGCCGAAAATGGATAATATCGATTCCTATATCTGGCGATAGAGCACCCAAAAGTCATGGCGAGCGGACAGCGGGGCGGACATGTTGAAACCTACCGTGACACGAAAGTAAATTCTCCATTTTTGAAGCTTATAGACCAAATATAGCGAAATGCTTTGGACATAACATAGTTGAAACCTCATTCTAACTCCCTGTTGGGTAGATTACTTGATATTTTGGCTGAATTTAACATACAAAATTATTAAAATTTCGAATCGAGCGACTTGCCGTGCGTCTTCCCCGTTCTGTTTACACTACAGGTGCCGCCGCCTGGTGTGTACAGAATGGATTATATCTTAGACTGGCGCAGCTCTGTCTCGACATGTTCGCAGTAGTAGGTCTATGAGAGTTGGAGTTGCAGGAGGTCGCCAGCTTAACCATACGTCAACATGAAACCAAGATGGCGGAGGGCCGTCTTGTCGGCTGGCATAAGAAATGAATGGATTATATCATTTTTTGAGGTAAATACTTAGAATTAATGGTGGAAACCGTGTTATAAGGGCGATATATAATGCATAGACTTGCACTCGTTGGCTTCATGGGGTTTAATAGAAGCATTCGCCTACGGCTCATGCTTCTATCACCCCCTGAAGCCAACTCGTGCAAGTCTATGCATTATATATTACTTCCATAATGTATGGAGGATGTACCATTTCCGTGCCTTATAGTTATACATGGAGTACTATGGTAGTGATCATACACAAGTATTTCCTGTCACAAAAGGGCTTTAAACTCTCTAGATCAATAGCCTAATACAGTTGATAGTCTGCCTTCTTTGCAGCAAAAGTTGTACACCTGTCAGCGAAGAGAAAATTGAGAACAGTTATTATCAAGGATTATATAGTTCAAGAGCTTGAATGTATTGATATATTGAATGTATTGATTTAATCTGTAACTTGAACCATATACAAGTGTACTAGAAATAGGTTTCAGGCAGAACACTCTGAATTTAGTGAGTGGCCTAATAGGAAAAAAAAATCCCAGAAAGCATCCCAAATTCTCAGGAGACCATCAATTGCAATCATAGTTCCAATTTATGATCTTACAAAGCAATTGAGTCACCTCAGCATTTTACTGTAGAATCTGCAAATAAGGTGAGTAATTTTGACACCTGTGGATTATTATGGATGCTGCCCTGAGGCAACAGCAGCAGTTCAGGGGTATTTTAGATGCATCATTTTAGATCCTGAGGGCAGCAGTGGCCCTTTTCAAAAAGGGTTAAATTGGTATAGGTAGGATAGAGTAGTAGTGCCCCCTTATAGTGGCCTGGACATCACCTTGATTTTACACTGACATTGATGGCAGTGACACTCATTGAGTGAGATGTCTGAGGAATGCATGCATGTAGGGCCTATAGGTAATAAATTTATGTCAGATGAATGCATTACACTTCCCTACCTTTACAAACTTTTTTACAAAAGTTTTTGTTCTTGCCAAAACCAAAGCATATTGTGATTTCTTGATGACATGATGTCATGCAGCCCATGACCCCCCCTCCCCCCTTGTCATGCTTGGTCATGGCAAGTGGGACCCCCCCCCCTCCCCCCTCCTGCATGACGTCATTTGTACACAGCTACATATTTTCAGTGTGGTAGCTTCAGTCTAGAAAGGGGGGTACCAATCACGGACATCACAGAGGTAGACTCCGGGGATATCCCCCAGCCACGTGATGATTATGAACTTTTGAAGCTGATACTAGACCGAGAGGCCCTATTCCGACCTAGTGGGACACATTATGCACCAATGAGAAAATTCCTTTCATTCAGTGCAGACTTCTTAGGGTGCAATACATAACACTTGGTACCCATCATGCTGGCTGTTATCATTCCTTATCTCGCAAGGCACCACCTCAAGTAGGGGTCAGCCCACTAAGGATCCTGCTAACCGGGAATATGGGGCCGGAATCCGCGGGACCAGGGAAAACCATTAAAATATGAATAGCAGACAGTGCACTCCATATAGTCATTTCAAGGCTACATATTGTCGCCTCAGTGCAACAAGGTTGTAACTGACATTTTGGCAAAACTGGCATTATCTTTTTATCTAATTTCTATAAAAGTATTGAAGCTCTGTCTATGATATATGTGTCCACAGGCTCCAATGTAATAAGGTTGTGTCAACTGTGTGCTATAGTAATTGCAACCTTCCTTTGCCTCTCCTGCAAAACTTGAAATATGCAGATACAACCTTGTTGCACTGAGGTGACGATATATACGTTTCTTGTGAAGAGGGGACTGAAAATTCCAGAATTGTGCATCTCATGGGGACAGATCCATGATCTACAGGAGTGTGTGTGCGTGTGGGGGGGGGGGGGTATCACACCATGCACACTAGGTAGGCCGGGGAACATACCCCATTACATTTTTTAATATCACATAGGACAAAAATGTCACTGGGGAATTCTGAGAACTATAATGATTTTGTAACTTGCAGAAATTATTCAGGGCTAGATTCGTGTAGACATGGCATTATTCGCAATATGTTTTCTTTTCCCTGTATTTCAGATGTGTTTATCCGAGTCACTTCCAATCATTATTGCAGTGCAGTGAACTTCAGAAGAAGGATCCTATGAGGTAAATAGTGAAACTGGGAGTCCTAGGTAATCACCAATCTGGTCCCCTGTGATGTTTAAATGGCGATCAGTGGGAGCTCAAGGCCCTTGTGGTTTAGGTTAATCTTGAAAGTCTAATTTTTACTTTTTTTTTGCCACAGTATTAAGAAGGGAGGAAGATACATTCGTGATATTTTACGGTTAATCTTGAAAGTAACACTGATAGGGGATTTTCAACATATCAGATGTAACAACCAACATCAATATAGTGTCAAATCAAACTTATCTCTGCAAACTGAGTAACGTAACTAAATCAATATAATTACATGTAAATTTAAAAAAAGTCATTTTGTATATTCTACTTACACTCACCCCTGAACGGCATTCATCTAAAATATGCTCTGGAATATTGTAATACAAAAATAGTTACGACTTCTTCAAAATGTTTTTTTTTTTCAGGCACTCTTTAAATGCATTATACCGGAATGGAACTCTGGACGGATGACACATTTTTTAAACCTTTTTATTATAAATCCATTTATTTAGAGTAATCTTACATGTTCATGGATAAAATTTGACATAAACAATCTATCATCATTTTCATTTGATAGTCATCAGTTGTCCCTGCCAATACAACATTATCATATGTTTTTAAAAGCGTTAAAAATTTTGCAAGATAAACTGAACTATCCTCACTGTTCCAGCGAATCTTATAAAACGATACCTTGGCACAATATGTTATCTGTCTTTCTGCCAAATCATATCTTAAGAGTTCTATGGCCATTTGTAGAAACCATACTTCTGGACAATGTGATATCTGCCTCAGTAAAATGGTAAAGGTGAACGATGAGCAGTTTGAGCTGACCGTTTCTTCACGAGCGTGTCCTGCCCGTTCCGCACGAGTGAAGAAACAGGAGGCTCAAACTGATCAGAGTTCATCTTTACATTTATGTCAAGGTGTTTGAGTGGGAAATCAATCGATATTTCATCAATATCATTCAAAATCAATAAGAATTGACCTACCACCAATGCGAAATGCTGACCGCCGCCATTTTGAATGTTTTACGTTTCAAAAAGTCTGCGCATGCGCGATAGACCTATGACGTCATCGTGCGGATTTGGCCCGGGTTATTCAACGCAGGGGTACAATACGCGGTCTCAGTGCATTGTCAATGGGGCATCGATATTCACCTTAACATAAATCTCAGATGCACACTTCACTCAAATCTATAGATATCATATTCAACTTTATACTTTTATACCTTTAGTCTATTCTGAATATTTGTACTGTTTTGAAATTTATATTAACTGTCCATCTGCAATCGATACCATAAAACCTCGGCACACATGCAGTAGTAAAGTGGTTGGGAAGCCCTTGCCTCCCCATGGCTTTACAAATGTTGAAATTCATTGGTTAGACACACCAATCTATGATTGAATCTACAAAATTTTCAAAGCAATCCACTATTTCTGGGTGCGGCAAATACATGACTATATTTATGGTATGTATTTTAGGCTGGTATCGTGAAACCTGTCATCGAGTCTTACTTATAACGTTATCTTCTGCATTGATTAACTAACAGTATTACTTAATCAGACCTTTATTTTTTCTTCCTTTTTTTTTTTTTTTTTTTTTATAAAAATATTGAAATCCACTGGGTCACAAGTTTGAATCACAGCGAATTTACATATAGAATAAATTCTTTTTTTGTTCATATATCCTGACATCCCTCCTCTTCATATAGACATTTCAGCACCGTGGACACTAAGCATTTAAGGGCAGTAGTTTTGATAAACTATGCAAATGTTTGGACATTTCACTAATCTGGCACTGGAAGTGACTCGCCAGTTCTGCATTGAATTCCTGCATCATGTCAAAACTTTTGCGTCACTGTATTTATGAAGCATTGATATGATGCATCAATGCTTTACTGGTAAGGTACCATAAATTCTCTCGTATAAGCCGTGGATTAAACCAGAATGTGGTTTATGCGAGAGAATTTACGATACTTGCTGGCACCACATCACCCCGATAAAGATGAGAAGCCTTGCGGTATCTATTTATTCAAATCTTCTGAAGGTTATTAATTTGCTATGTGCATATATCTAGTCAGTGCATAAATATCATGGTTATGAGTATAGGGTTCATCAAACTAGAAATAGGTAAAGAAGTATTGAGCTCATACGATCTCAATAGAAACGACAACAGAGCAATCATACCTACATATCTAATTCAATGTGCACATGCATTGATCAATACGTTCAGCTGATTTTTACCATGAAATTAATTGGAAAGTTAGACATATACGATAGGAACATCAGACGATTTCTCTCGTTGTCTTTGAAAATATCAATGGCCCGATCTATGCCCAAATCTAACCTGAAGTCCTTCAATAATAAAGAATATCTCATAGTCATGCAGTTATATATACAAAGCCTATGGCCCCTCCATTTTATGCCATCTCAGAAAAGCAAATATCTGATTCTGTAAATAATATCCTTACTATCATTAGCAGATAGTCACTTTATCGCTGTTTGGGAGCATTGTACTTTTTCCAATACCATGTCAAGATATACAGTATAGTGATCCATTATCATCCATTGAGATATACAATGATTAGATAAATGAGGAAAATCGCTTTTGATTATCTATCTGATTACTACAACATTATCACGTTTAGTCACCACACAATTCGTCAGCAAAATGCTTATGGCGTTTCCTTTAAAGAATCATTTCGATTTTCCTGCATGAGTGAATAACCCTGAACCTAAATACACCTTTTATGCATGTATTGAGGTGAAAATGTGATGATAAATTGGAAGTACCGTAATCTCCCGCGTACAAGGCGCGTCTTGTACGAGAGGTTTTAGTTCTTACTAGATCCGGAAGGGGGACACCGAGACCTTTCATTTGATATCTTACACTCCCCCCTAAGTCATAATAGGATCTAGGGGGGCTGGGGGGTCCTGGGGGCTCTAGCAACATATAGCTTTTTGAAATTTGAAAATTCATCAAGTAGAATAAAAGTTATGAATGTTCATTTCTTTTGACTATTTTCTAGAACTCTAGGTGCGCCTTTTACGCGAGGTGCACCTTATACGCTGGAGATTACGGTAGGCCTATGTAACATTGTGGAATACTGCCTTGTAACTAATAATGCTGCATAAAGACACGGAGTAATGGTCATGAATTCTAGTCTATATTACCTCTCTTCCATCTTATAAAACAAATTTCATGCAACATTCATACCAGAATTGTGAGATTCAATCACAACAGGAACTATAACGATGGGAACAAAGTCAAGTATAACGTAATAGAAAAATAGACATTCAAATCTCATCACAATTCTACTTTGTCTGCTGTTTTCTTCTTGCCACCAGTGCTATTCTCGTGTTGCTTCTCTGATTTCTTTTTCTTCTGGGCAGACTTCTTTTTCTTTTTGGTTGTCTGTTCGGCTGGTTGTGGTTTCTTCTGGTTACTATCTTGGTACTTGAAGGAAAAAGAAAATTATTGGGTTATTTATCTGAAATGCATGGCTATCCCATCTCACTTAGGACAGTGCTCAAAAACATAAACTATAACATTAAGGTCGGGCACTTTGGAATATATGCACACTTGAAAACTGCCCAGATGTTTAGGGATGAGGGCAGGGTGAGACTGGGGGTGGAGGAATGGTGGGACTTGCGGTGAGGGCAAGGTGAAACTGTGATTGGTGGAATGGTGAGACAGGGGTGAGGGCAGGGTTAGACTAGGGGTGGTGGAATGGTGGGACTGGGGTGAGGGCAGGGTGAGACTAAGAGTGGTGGAATGGTGACTAGCAATGAAGTAGTTTTATGGTACAAGATATAAATTAGAAAAAAAAGGAGAGAAAAAGGAGGAGGGGGGAGAGAGAGAACCCAGAAAATTATCATAGTGTAGGGGTTCATTCCCCCGTCGGGTGCGCAGAGCCTTCAGAGGGACTGTTCACTTGATTGTGTCACTCCCCCTATGTATACCATACCGATCCAGGGTAGTTGGAAGGTGGAAATGTCAGTGGGGCCGTGTTGGTGACAGGGTATGTCAGGCCAGGGGATGTAGCTCAGTGGTAGAGCGCTCGACTTGCAAGCGAGAGACCCGGGTTCGAATCCCGGTGTCTCCAGAGATGTTTTCACTGACCACTACAGTGGTGGAGAAACCGAGTGGTCCTGCCTCGCAAGGAGGATCTTCAGAGAGCTCGGTACCTGGGCTGGTATGGTATAGACAAGCGCTTCAACTTGCTAGTGCTGGGAGACTTGAAACAGGTGGCACCCACAGTCGCACCTGGGAACAGGAGCTGCGTAAGGCTGTGTGTGACTGAGTACTGGTACCGTTCAGACTGGACTGGAGGACCGGTTCTGGCGGGATACGGTTGAAGCTGGTTGGGAGGAGTGTAGGGGTTCGTTCCCCCGTCGGGTGCGCAGAGCCTTCAGAGGGACTGTTCACTTGATTGTGTCACTCCCCCTATGTATACCATACCGATCCAGGGTAGTTGGAAGGTGGAAATGTCAGTGGGGCCGTGTTGGTGACAGGGTATGTCAGGCCAGGGGAAGTAGCTCAGGGGTAGAGCTTCCGCTTCGAAGTTGGAGGGTCCCGGGTTCGAGTCCCGGTTTCTCCATGACATTTTCCGCTGACCACTACAATAGTACATTATTGGGGGGAACCTTCACCCGTCCCTTCATCCCAAACCTCTGCTTGCTCTCGGGAATTTACAAATAGTCTTTGAGATGGTACCCATGATAATAAAAGTTTGTGTTAGATACCCCTTGAATATATCTGGCGGAATCATGGAGGGTAGGAAGCAAATGCTTCCCTCTCCCCCCATAGAACCCAGGAAAATGAGCCTCATAAGAAGACTTAAATATGGGAAATGCAGCCCAGGACTCTGTTTGTGCATTGTACCCACACCCAACCAAAGTTCCCGGCTGTGCCCCCCCCCACCACTCCTTCTGGATCAGCCTCTATCATTATTATCAATCATGATGGCAGACTGGTAGTAACAAAGGGAGAGGACAGAAGAAAACGAGCATATGTGTGATAGAGATCACATGTGACTCAGGGGTTTTGTAAGAATGAAAAAGAACCTTCAAATTTTGAAATGATTGTGTGAGTCAGGTATAAAGTGGTTTTCTCTGCATATATTGTTTAAATGCTGCACTGATCACTGATCAAGTGCTCATATTGTCAGAAAATCAAGATAAAGTCTATCTTCATTTGAATGAAGAGCTGCCACTATAGAAGCCTTTTTGATTACTCTCGGTAGTGATCAATGATGTGCAGGTTCACACAAGGGAGCAAACATAGTTCTAATCTGAGACATAAATGTAGCGTGGATAGGCAAGCTCTAGTATAATAACATACACTTGTTTACTTTAAAACGCGCTGTTTGCCTGAGTCACTCAGTGCACACCCCTCGTGTTTGGCATTATGACCGACATGCATATTTTCACGTGCCTGGCATGCCTTGCCAGTAATTTTGCCAGTCGGTCTGTGTCAACCCTTATGTACACCTTTGGATACCACTTCTGGCAGTACCGGCCGTTTCTCGAAAAGGGTCTTAATTTTTTAGGTGAAAAAACTTCTCACGACATCCTTCTCCATAGACTTAACATAGGACTGCAGAACGGTCTGAAGGTGGTAAACAGTACTTAAGCTATACCTAAATACCCCAGAATGTGAAGCAAAATGACAATGGCACTTTTTCTTAAGCCACTTCCTACATTTTACTAGAAAAATTCAATTTTTTTTTTCATTGAGACATGAAAGGGAGAATAGAGCAACATTATGAACAAGGAATCAAAAGATTAAATTTAAAAAAGGGTGGATTTTATTGGTGCAAAGTTGGCTGAGAGAAATCTCTTTAAATGACCATGTTTAGGCAGCTCCAATGACTCAGGAGAAACCCCTGAGTCAATGAGGCAGTCTGATAGTAGAGCAGAGAAGGAAGGCAATCAGTGGATAAGAGGAGAGGCAGAATATCATATGAAGGAAGAGAGGACAGGTTGAGGTGAAAGGGA
Organism: Acholoe squamosa; assembly: GCA_949317995.1. Classification (NCBI taxonomy): domain Eukaryota; kingdom Metazoa; phylum Annelida; class Polychaeta; order Phyllodocida; family Polynoidae; genus Acholoe; species Acholoe squamosa. Next base: position 47,040,272 of record OX439050.1, read on the forward strand.
ATGACAGGGAGGATGTGAGGCAAGAGTGAAGGCATACAGAGATGGGTAAAGGCATACAGAGACACAACAGACCCTCACCCCTAAAGCCTTACAAAATCCTGTAATGTAATTGGTTGGAGCTGATTTCCTGAGAAAATTTTGAATTTTCAAGATCACTATATGCATTCTGGGAATCACTTCATAACTTTGGTTCTAGTTAGAATTTTTGAAAAAATCTTTCACCATTGGAAAGCCCAGACAAATCTCTATCTAATACATCCATAGGCGGGAAAATATGGGAGGCGCGCGCTGGGTGCGCCCCCCCCTGGAACCGCGCCTGCTCGTTAATAGGAGGGCCTAGGGACTACCGGTAGACGGATTAGCCCCTTATAGGGACAGTTCCATACAACCAATTAGGGATGTCATCGATATTCACAATATCTAAATATCGGCATTATTGTGATGTTGAATATAGTATCAACATTGCCACTATATTGATATATTTGGTCCTACTTTCTTAAATTTTTACATTACCTCAATGAAAACCTTGGACAAAATGAGAAAATATGGGGGTATTTGGTATCAAATGAAAGCTTATGGCATAGGCAATACGATGGAATACAGATTGTTTGTATTTCCTTAATTTGATTCTGTGTTCAAAACAATATGCACATTATGTGCTTAACAATAGTTCAATTATGAAAACATTAATAACCAATCTACTAACATGTGGCAAATGCAACTTCTTTAATCAATGACCCTTATACAGTCTAATAGAATATCCAGAATGGGGGGGGGGGAGGGTGTGCTAATTGCTGAACATTACAATGCTTGTTTTGTCAAATGTGTAAATAAACTGATATAAAGCATAGAAATGATTTATTTTCTCCCAAAGATTAGGAAGAACATATGGGTTCCTACACAATATGGTGTTAGTGAGACTTCAGAAAATATATAGGCCCTCATTTTGTAGATGTGGCTATATACCAGGCTTCTTTATCTATACGTTTATATGTGCATGATAATTGCAGTTTATCAATTAGAAATGTCTGTTAATTTATTGACTACAAAATATCTCCCATGATATTCTATCCCTAATGTTTGAGCCTATGACTGAGCCAATGACTACATCCATAGACCCCCCCCCCCCCCCCCACCCACCCATTTAGCACCAATGTTTGCTGTTTACAAATGCGTTGAAATATCGCAATATCGAGACTAAAAATCGCGTTATCGTCATTGGAAAAAACTGGATGTCAATGGCATCCCTACAACCAATAGTAAATTTGTCCTTTTAATAACAAGAGTTCGCTGTATTTGGCATTTTTTAATTCTCTAGTAATAATGATATGCATACTTGGATACCATTTAACAATAGATGATTTAGTCAGCAGAAACTTACATTTTGGGATCCCTTGCCGGGGAAGTCCTGTCCCTCTATTGTGACAGACTCACACTCGTCCTGACTAACGAGGAAGTCCTTGATGTCCCATGCATAGGAGCCATCCTGCAGCATGAAGAGTACACGGTTTGCACCAACCACGTACCTGGAACCACATGTAACAATAGACTTAAGATTTATAGGTTTAGATCTAATCATATACCTCTGCCTATAAGGATGCAAACGGGATGCATTATCCACTAATCAGATAATTCACTGTAGAATATTTTGGGTACATTATGTAACAACTGGTCCCTATCATGCTATCTGTTGTCAGTGCGTACCTTGCCAGGTTCCAGATCAAGTAATGGCGGACTCACTGCGCGTTCATACTACAACCTATAGGCACCTAGCGGGATACATTTCTCACTAAATAAAAAAGTTCCCTCCACTCACAGCGGAATTTTCAGGGTGCAACTGGTATTCATAGCGACAGCTCTCTAAATAGTTCCATATCTCGCCAGATATGTTATCATACAGTGTATCACATAAGTACAGGACTCAATTAAGCACTGGGGGTTAGGGATATTGAAATCAATCTTAAGCATTGAAGCCAGTATTCAGATAAGAGGCCGCGGTCTCATTTATATCAAATGGGGTGGTGGTACATTAGAATCTATCAGTGTTGGGGCGCCTTAAAAAGGCCACTGCAATAGGTACTTCAACATATGAAAAATGATATAACCTGTGAGAAATATCTAGAGGTACCGTAATCTCCCGCGTAGAAGACGCGTTGCGCGTATAAGACGCACCCCAAACTCAGCACGTGCATTTTCGCGTATAAGACGCACCTCTTAGGTACCAATTTAGTAAATTCAGTACATTTCTATAGTAAAATTACCCCTTGTATAAGACGCACCCCAAACTCAAGGCAATTTACCTCCCATGTATAAGACCCAGTAGCATTTTGTTTGGCGTATAAGACGCGTCTTATACGCGGGAGATTACGGTATATTAATTTTACCTTTGGACTTCCATGTTTGCGTTGAACAAACTTCTCTGCCAAATCTTTGTTATTTGTTCAGTCTCCCTTTCACTAGGATTCCCTGTGTGGAGAAATACACAAAACCATTCGTGGAATTTCAACATTTTGTGAGAAGTTTCAGCTAGGATGGCAGTTCCTCATATAATCAATTTTCTAGTATCATCTCTCGTCTCAAAATAAATGGATATGCATGTGTTTCCAATACAGATCACTGATTTGTATCTATACATAATTTCAATGCGATGTTATCTCTATGGCGAGAGCTATACTATGACTCAAAGTGAGGGTATATGTGTGTAGAGGCATATAGTTATACCAATAGTATTTGGTGTCATCTGGCGTGGCAGGTGAGTCTTGTCGCCTGGTGTTCCTGAGGCTTCTAATAGGGGGCAGCACCGATCCGGACCTATGGGACATCTGGCGACATACCCTGGGGTACCTATATAAAGCCCCGAGCTCACCTGCTACGTTAGAGGCCAGGTAGGCCTCCGTACATTACACATGTAATGATATTGTTTCCCTAAGAGTACCTAACAGGGTAGCTGGAAAGTGTGACCCGAATAAAACCCATTGGCATACACTCTGAATACTGTCTTTGTGTTTCTTTCGAATAACAAGACTCGAACCCCCAACTGGTAAAACAAACCATTACATGTGAATGAAAAAAATGCCCAAAGGTTGGAATTCTTTTTGAAAATAGCACGAAAGGGGTTTATGGCATTGCATACTGATTTTTCTTTATCTTCCTATTTTTTTGAGGGAGAGGTGGGGGCGGGGGAACTAAGCTTACCTGAGACACTAGCAAACATCATGAGTGTTTTCCCCTTTTTGGTGGCTTTCAGCATTGCCTCTGGGTTGTTGGGGTCCAGTTTGGAGAGGTCCACCTTGGGCGCTGGACGTTTCCACTCTGGTAACTCGTCCTCCTCCAGCTCATCTTCATCTGCGTCCTGGTGAAAACAATTCATTTAGAAATTCTGGAGTAATGATTTATTAATATAACGATACTCTAACAGGTAGGATTCTGATTTCTATGTTCTCGAAAATGAGCAAAATCTATTTGAGCGTTCGAGGCAACACCCCAAATCACTAGGTAATGTTGAACAAAATATATATATACCGGTATGAACACATGGAAATGTGGGGGATTCAGGATCTGGTATGGGGGGAAATAAAGGAGTGGTCCTTTATTAAAAGGGGCTGGGGTAGGGGTGAGGGGAATTAGTTTCCTGCTGTTTTATGTTCATGGTTGCTTATTTTCACAAGTATTCCCAAGAATTTTACAAGGAGTCATCCATTGATACCACATCCACCATCTACAAGGATATGAGGTAAAACCTGATATTGTAAGGAAGGATATCTTTACATGGAAACTGAGCTGAGTTTATGTTACAAATAAAGTTACTGGATTTATAAAGGAAATTTACAAGCGCCCCCTCTTATCCCTAATCCTAGCACTAATTGGTCAGTATATCATTTCTGTGTGATACTGTGTCAAGACATTACATCATTGTGCATGAGGATGAATTCTGGTCTGTATGAGGTCATGATGCATGCGTCAGTCTGCGGGAAGCTGAGGCAGACACTTGATGAAATTTCAATGCACCAACTGCTGTGACCACTTTTATAGGTGTGGCCAGATTACTCTGCTCTGTTGGTATATTAGGACCAGGGCCTAGGTTTCTGGTCATATGTCGATTCCGTCTCACTAGTCCATTTGGTGTTGATATGATGTATGACCTAGGGCTCGGTGCTTTTCCAACAACTCTTCTTTTGACCTTTAGGTCTGGCAGCCATGCTCTGTCTCCAGGCGATAGTTTGTTGGCTTCAGCAGCTCTGTGACGACGATCATAGTTAATACTCATTTGTTTCCTAAGTCTCTCTCTCTCCTCCTGACAAGATCGGCATCGGGAGTATGGGGTTTTTAGTTCATCTGGGTGAACCGGAACTCTGGTTTTCAGCTTACGCCCGATGTTAAGCTGAGCTGGGGAGAATCCATTCTGTAGTGGAGTATTCCTGTATGAGAGAAGTCCAAGGTATTCGTCGTCTGCCTTGTTCAAGGTTAACTCCATTGTCTGAACAGTTCTCTCTACCTCACCGTTTGACTAGGGGTATCTTGGAGATGATGTAAGATGTTCAAAATGGTATTGATCTGCGAAGCGTTTAAACTCTGCTGATGCGAACTGTGGTCCATTGGCACTAAACAGAACATCAGGGAAGCCTTGATGGAAGAACATCCTTTTCACTTTGGCGACTGTCTCATTTTTGGTTACCTGACATACCTCAACGTCTCTGGAGTAATAGTCAATGAGGAGTAGATGTGTCAGCCCTTTGTGATAGAAAAAAATCGGCTGCCACTCTTGACCAGGGACGTTCAGGGAATTCCGTTCCTTTCATAGGTTTGACCCGTTCTCTCCTGTGTTTCTCACAAGTGACACAATTTTTCACCGTCTTTTCAATGTCTCTGGTTAAACCAGGCCACCATACTGTGGAGCTTGCATTAGCTCTAGTTTTAGTCAATCCTTGGTAGTCCATGTAGTTTTCTCAAGACATCAACTCTGAGACTAGATAGTACAATGATTTGTTTACCACATAGTAGCAATCCTTAATGTAGGGAGAGGTTTCCTCTTTCTGTCCAGTATTTAACTAGTGGATCAGATATTTCCCGTCTAGTGTCTGGCCATCCATGTTCTACATGATGCATGACAACGCTCAAAGTCTCATCTTGTTTTAGTGCTTGGCGGATTTCATCTAGACGTTTTTCTGATACTAGAAGGCACACCATGATTGCTTTTACATATGCCTCAACCTCATGTGGAAGATCCACTGCTTGTTGATCCTCTCTTGACTCTTCATGTGGTGCTCGTGAGAGAGCATCTGCTGTGGTTAGAAGTTTACCAGGCACATGGCTGATTGTGAAGTCGAACCTCATCAGTCTGAGTCTGAATCGCTGGATCCTGATTGGCAGTTCATCAATCAATTTTGTTGAGAATAATGGCACTAATGGCTTATGGTTGGTTTCCACATGGAACTTCATGCCGATTAGGAGATCGCTCTAGTGTTTGAGTGCCCATGTAGTTGCCAATGCTTCCTTTTCAATTTGTGCATATCTGGTCTCGGTCTTTGTCATCGACCTACTGGCGTAAGTAACTGCCTTGAGATTCCCATCTTTCTGGCGTCTCTTTCTCTAGGTCGTATAAAGCAAGGGCTTCGTCGGAAGTTAACATTTGCTTCAGTTTGTCGAATGCTGCTTTTTGTGGGAGATCCTAAGTTCATTCCAAATCCTTTTTAAGGAGATCTCTGGTAGGTTTAGTTACTTCTGCGAGATTTTCGAGGAACTTCATTTGCTGATTGACCATGCCAAAGAATTGTCTGACATCTGGGACGTCTTTGGGCTCAGGCAAGTCAATGATCGCTTTGACTTTCACTGAATCTTTCTTGATGCCATCTGCATCTATCAATTGGCCAAGGAAGTGTAGTTTGTTTGAGGCGAAGACACACTTGTCCCTGTTCAAAGTGATCCCGCTGTTTTGCAGTCGGTTCAGCACTTTAGTAAGGTGCTCATTGTGCTCTTTGCTGATCACGAGGATATCGTCCATGTGACATAACACTCCCTGTAGACCTGTCAGTTCTTTGTCCATTCGCTTTTGGAAGTGCTCAGGTGCGGATAAGATTCCGTATGGTAGGCGCCTGAGCATGTATCTACCAAAAGGTGTTATGAACGTAGTTAGTTTGGCACTTTCATCAGTCTGTAACACTTGGTGGAAGCCAGAATTAGCATCTAGCTTGGAGAACACACTTCCACTTGATATATTCCCGAGAGTCTGCACAAGCCTTTTTATCACATAGAGTTCACGTCGGACTCCTTCATTGAGCTTGGTCAAGTCCACACACAATCATACTTTCCCGTTAGGCTTAAGTATGACTACCATAAGTGCGCACCAGTCTGTTGGTTCATCTATGGAGATGACCACTTCTGACTTTACAAGTGCATCAATTTCTTCCTCTACCTTCTCCATAAGAGGCAATGGTGCCCTGTGTGGGGTATAGAGGCAGAAAGGTTTTGCGTCATCTTTAAGGCGGAGAGTATATTCTTCTTTAAGCTTACTGAGTCCTTTGAAGAGCTTTGGGTATGCCTTGATGACATTATCCTTTGTGTCTAATTTAGGACTATCACTCTTCAAGGCTCTGATCCTGTATGCACCAGGTATGTTAGGTATTAGTCCTAATTTCTCGATGGCGGGTTGTCGGAGGAGTGGCGACTTAATGCCTTGTAATTCATATACATCTTCGAGGATGGTAGCGTCTCCATGTTTCAACTCCATACGAGCACATCCTAGCATCTGTAGTTGATGCTCACCTGTAGCAAACAGTGTGCGTCTGGTTGGCTGAGTTTTACCGTATGACTTCTTGTAAAGCATGTCGGGCATCACCGATATTTCTGCTCCTGAGTCTATGTACCATGATATCTGGACCTGTCTTGAGCTTTATGTACCAGCCTTTACTCGAATCTCTCAATTTGTCATATTGAGTGGGTTTCGATGACGTAGCATTTACTTGGCTAGTCGTCACGCTGCCAATGAATATGTGCGATTTGTTGTCTCAGGACTATCGTCCTTCTCCCTCACAACAATTTGAGAAATACAAGATTTAGACATGTGGCAAACCTTGGAATAATGTCCTTTTAAGTTGCACTTCTCACAAGTATGACCTGCTGTGGGACAGTTCTCTTTGCCTTTTATGTGCTCACTTCCACAATAACCACATTAGATTTTGTCACTGGTTTTTCAACTTTTTTAATCCGCTGGCTTACTCGGGCTGCTTCTTTCTTCTTGGATTTGCTGTGCACTACATCGATGTTCACACTCTTCGACTCTTGAAGTTTGTATTGTGTAGTCTCCTTCTGTTACATGATCTTGGCAGTTCTGTCCAACGTCAGCCCTGCGCCAACATCCTAAAGTTTCGATTTTGACGACCCATCTGTACATGAAAATGTTAACTTGTCTCGGACTGCTTGTTCTAAATAGTCTTTTGGAAACTTACATTCTGCCGCAACCTTTTTCACTGTAAGCACCCATGACTCCAATGTTTGGGAGGCCCCCCTCTTGAGATGAAACCAGAATTGTTCCCAGAGTAACAGTTGCGGATCCCTTTTTACCAAAATACTCGGTGTACTTTTTGATGACTGTGTCATGATTATCAGGATTCTCTGCTGGGATAGGTGGTTGTCCATCTACAGGGTTATCAGTTTGGGGCTTGAATACAACACAGTTAAATATGTCCAACCCCTCATCCCCTATGTGGTGAAGTAATAACCCAATTTTCTTGCCACCTTGGTCTCTATTGGCACCTATAACCCTAAGGTAGATTTAAAATTTTCTTTTCCAAAGTGTCCAAGAATGAGAGGGATTACCCCTTTCCACTGTCAAAGAGCTTGGTGGTTTTACTGAAGTAGTTGTCATATTGATATGTACTGATAGGCCTAGTCACTAGATCTACAGCATTCATACAAAGTCAATGTTTTGATACTTCAGGACATAGTTTTGCTATCAATGTTCACAGTATTGTCAGTTGTAGGCTTGGCTAGGCTAGTTGATGGGCCTAGATTGATCTATACAATAGAATTCAATGACCTACTTTCAGAAATTTCCAGACTAGTTTCAGTGTCACACTTCAAACCTGGCAGTTTTCATTGCAGTCTTCAAATCTTCACTTCCTGAGCATGGATGAAGAAATCTTCACTTCTGACACCATCTTGTCAACGAATCGTTACAAGTCCTTTGATCCTTGTTTATTGCATGATAACAGAGTGTACATATAGGTGGTAACAATGATACACTTGCCAGCGTGCAGACTCTGCCCCTAAGCTCCTAGCTCAACCTGTCGTAGGTCCTGAGTGAGTGAGTAATAGATGTTTAATGCCATTTTGACAGCTAAGGTCATATTCATGGCGAGAACTACATTACCCAATTTCACAGGGGAATGTGTCAGTGCCCGCGCATATGTGCACCACACACATCCCGAGGGGATAGGAAAGAGGAGAAACAGACCCTTTTAAGTGGGCTAGGGAAGCCCGTCGTAGGTCCTAGGTATAGGTGTAAGGTGTAAGTTGGGAGAGATGAGCTTAAAAAAGATGATTGGGAGCTGCTCACCAGGTCTTAAATACTATGGTGAGCAGCTCACAGGGTGATGAAAATGTCCTGGTAGGAACAGGTCAGATCTGGTTGGGTCTGATCAGATCTGACGTGTCGCCATACCCGGTAATGATTCTATTTATGGATGGACCAATCAGGATGAAGGGAGGCTGTGGAATTTCCCTGCATCCTAGAAACGCGTCCACAGGTATGTCGGTATGTTGTGATACTCCCAGTGAGTCAGTGCCCAGAATAGGATGGGTCCTGCTCTCACAACATCCTGGTATGGGTGATGTAAGAGCAGCTCACTGTACACACTGGGGGGGGGGGATTGAGCTGTGAGCTTGTGAGCAGGTCCTGAGCGTATATGGCGAAGTATTTTATAAATGTGTAAAATAAAAAATAATACCCAGAATGGTCCATTGACAATCTTGTAAAGCTTCTGGGGCTTTTATATTAATAGAGATAAGTGGATTCAACTCATTTTAAGCCTTGAATAGAGTCTTCTCCAGTTACCAAATCTCGGCCTTATCTTGTGGATTCATGCAGCTCTCAGTCAGGTTCCATGCAGTTTTCACTCTTGTGATGTTTAATTCTATGGTCATTGACAAATTACCCTTACACTTCTCAATTCATATCTGCATATATTTGGATGTGGGATGACTATTTCTAGAAGATCTGTATCGGAGAAAGCTAAGAACTGTATGTTAATTGAGCTAGATGAGTGGAAATTAAATATCACAAAGAGGGAAAAATGCTGGGAACCTGACTGTTAGCTGCGTGAATCCACTAGATAAGGCCCGAGATTTGCAACCAGAGAAGACACTATTCTTCTAGGACTGACCTCGTGCCATACTAGCTATTTCCGGAAGTGTTGCAATACTTAGTTACATGAATACACACCAGGCGGCGTCTATGCGGTTCCCACGCTGGTTACACCACACCCCCCACCCTATTAAAGCCTCAACTTTAATGGGGGGGGGCAATAAAATTGTCAACCCTATTGTTTTGAGCATATAAAACCCGCTCACTATTAAAGAGTAAAAGTAGGGGACGGACCCCTTTGAGTGGGGGGGGGGGGCGGGGCAGAAATTTTTTTGCGACATACCTGCAGAATTTCAGTAGGAATAACACCCCTGCACCCACTCCCACGTGTCCCTATCTGTCACTATAGTAAATCAATCAATATGATTTTCAATTTTAGGGCTCTTTTCCACTGTCAACATTAACTATTTTCATGTATCAAGGGTAAAAATAACCAAGGAATCAGAATTTGTGGGTCATTTTACTCTAGATCCAGTCATTGATTTGATATCTTATCAGATCTCAAGGGGTATTGGTGTGCGCAGGCCGTAATTTCCATAAAACCTTGAAATATAAAATGCTGATATTTTTGTTAATTCTTGGTCAATTTTTACATTTGAGACCTCTATTGAAAGCTTAAGACATTATCAGTTACCATAGAGGGGATAAAGAATGAAATATCTGGACAGATTGTGTATATTTCAGAAGAGTTTTGACTTAAACCCGAAAATATTAAAACTAAATATTTGTGTAACTTTTTTAAACTTATATGGGATTACCACAAAAGTGTGTACTTTTAGGATCTTAAATCAGCTACTTATTATCTATTAGCCCAAAGCTAAAGAGTATAGGAGAATTGAGTAAAAAATCCAAGAATTTTAGGTCTGCTTATCACACTGTCATCTAGAAAATTTTGACTTTCCAACATGATCTATAATAATTATATTAGTTCCTTTTGATGCAAAATATAGCCCATTAATCCCCAAACTGTTGTGCTTACAGTGGTTTAATTGGTTACCCTCTATGATGATTCAATCAAATTTAATTTGAGATTAAGTGAGTGAGTGAGTGAGTAATAGAGGTTTAACGCCATTTCGACAGCTAAGGTCATATTCATGGCGAGAACTACATTACACAATTTCACAGAGGAATGTGTCAGTGCCCACGCATATGTGCACCACACACATCCTGAGGGGATAGGAGAGAGGAGAAATAGACCCTTTTAAGTGGGCTAGGGAGGCACGTTGAGATTAAGTAAAGCAAGGTCTGAAATGTGTGAGAACCAGTGCAGCCTGTGCACAGTGGGCAGGGACTGATAAGACCCACACTGGCTGGAAATCCACTGACAGAAAATATTATAGAAATTCCACATTCAATTGCTCATAACTTCTGTTCTATTACCATTATAAAGACAATTTGAACATCATTAAATTATTCAAGTTGCCAGCTTCCTGGTAATGTAAAATTATCCGGGTAAATCTAAAATAAAAGTTTGGGATGTTTTCCCTAATTTCAGCCCCCCCCCCCTCGTTTCCTCAGTTGTTGAATTGGGATCTGACATCGTTCCAGTTAAAATAGACCTGCCAACCGGTCCCTAGGCATATGATGTACAGCGCTTCCTGAGCGGCAGACGGTGTGGAAACCCCCACACTAGTTAAAAAATGACCACTCCCTTTAGGCTTTATATAGCGATGACACCCAAACACAGCTAATACTCCCTGTATCTGTCACAGTGCTAAACACCTGGTACTGCAAATTCAATTCTGATGGTTCTGGTGGACAGAATTACATCAAATTACCACTAAATAAAAGGAAAAACGGCCAAACACCCCAAAAAATAATATTTTTTGCCAGGCAGGATGAACATACTGGGTTCTTCTCCAAAGACTTTTTAGTCAGAATTGTTTGGTTTTATGTAGCTATAAACCAGCGATTTTTGGCGATTTTTAATCTCCTGGAGGCATTACCCCAAAATGTTCAAAAAAAGAAAATAAATTACTGATATTTACTTGAAATTTAAAATACTTATCACCCTAATAATATGATGTCGCCTTGAAGGGTCAATCTATGAACTCTCAGCTACATTCTGCTGAAATCAGCTAGTGGATTCTCCTTTTCAATCCAAAGTTATGAATGATTAAATAAAATATGCCAAAATGCTGTGCATGCAGCACATGTTTTATTCTCTCTCTTCTTGGTCAACACTGCTTGGCAAAGCATGACACTTGACAGAGATTTTCACCTTTCCAATTTATAAAGTGGCATAAAAATGGTTCTAGAAGCAGTATCAACTTGATTCAAAAAGCTATGGATTGCAAATATTCCCCTGATTAGGCACTTTGATAAAGCCACTGTGGAGGGTGAGAAAAGCTGGCATACTGGGTTGACACTTTCTGCCAGGTGTGAGTGTGGCCGCTACTCGTGACCTTTCCGATATCACCGATTTAGGGTTTTATTACGGTGTTTTTCTTCTGTTTTAAAAGTTATCCTTGGAGTTTAGATATCAAGCTACCCATCAGTGAAATCCGGGAGAAAAAATTCCAATTATTAAGCGTTTTACGCTGACTTTAACAGGGCTTTTGACAGGATTTTTTGCAATGCGCCAATTGCACACTTTTTAGCAAATACAATGCGCCATTATGTAAATTAATGGCCATTCTAGCCATTTAAATGCGACATTTAAGCATTAAATGCGTGTATTGCGCACTGCGCAGCCCTGTCAAAAGCCCTGCTTTAATTTGAAGGTAATATTGAAGCTTTGAAAAACATATTAACCACTGTAGACACCAACAAAATTATATCAGACACAGTTTAAGTGCATAATAAACTAGCAGCATGTAAAATTTCATGCATGTATGACTTTTCCCAGTGATACTTTTGAGAGGACCAAAATATGAAACAATAGAAAAGAAATGGCCGTGTGTAGGGCCGCTATGTTACGATTTTTTATTAGCATTTTACTCCTACTTAGAAACAATTTGGAAATGGATGAAAGATATCAATTGAAAGCTAAGATTCTAAATATCATAGAAAACTAAATTTTATTTAGATTGGATCATTAGAACATTACTTTCCGGGTCCTTAGATATCAAGTGGAAAAACAGAAAATTGCCACCAGTGCATGCTGCCACACACTGGGCCCACTGTGTGGCTGAACTCACATCACAGAAATTATAACACCTTCTCTACCATTCCTATAGTGCTACTTGCCTCAATATTTTTGGTACTATTTGCCCTGTATCTCTGGTTCTATACAAGATATAAACAAAATTCCAAAAGATTTAAAAACATCTCAATGGCCTCAATCAAATGCAGTCACAGGGATCTTTCTGTATTCATTTTAATTTTTTTGTTGAAGTGCCTACCCTGATTAATGTGGTATATGAGTTACCGGGTATATCATTTCATTGAAGTAGCGATGACAGCCAACCACAGCTCAACACTCCCTATATCTGTCACAGTGCTAAACACCTGGTACTGCAAATTCGATTCTGAGGGTTCTGTTGGACAGAATTGCACAAAATTTACACCAAATTAAAGGGAAAATATAGCTCTAACTCACTGGTACACTATTTTACTGCATTTCATATTTTTTTTTACCACTTCAGAGAGTGAACATTTGAGTCATTTTGGTGCTTCTGTCAGACCACTCTATTTGAGTCACATGAAGAAGTCTTATTATTTTTTGCCAAGCAGGACGAATATACAGAGCAATTCTCCTAGAATTTTTTATTAAGAATGATTTGGTGTTATAAAAATTGATTTTAGCGATTTTTAAACATCTAAAAGCATCATTCAACAGAAAGAAATTCATTTTCTATCTTTTTAGCTTTCCATAAAAATGTTTCTATTAGGAATATCAACTTGATTCAAAAAGCCTTTGTATGTCCATATTCAGTCCTTTCATTTGATATATAGGTTGTGGAGTTCCGTTGAGGTCCTGATTTTTGGCTGTCATCGCTAATTGAAGTCCTTACTTTTGGCTGTCATCGCTACTTTATATAAACCGGTAGGTGAGGATATTGTACCCCGGTTTACAGAAATTTATGATAGAGCTATGCGGCCTAAAGAAACAATTTATTCAAAGTTGACGTGGCCTTCCCTAGTTGGCCGGCGACGGTGCCTCGGGGTTCCCCCGGGGGTCCTTAGCATCGCCACCCGCGCGGAACCACCTACCTCCCACTGCTCAAACAGACGCTCTAAATCGGCGTCTGAGTAGTCTCGGACGTCCTTTTTCTTCCATTTGTCGGCTTCTGCTGTGTTGTCTGCCTTAGATTTTCCCTTCGATTCAACACAGCACACTAAAACAGCGAGGATAACAATAAATACTGTGATCGTCTGCCAGAAAAACTTCCCGGTGGCCGCCATGTTGGTTCTCCTCTCAAATGGACGATTCAGAATTTAGTTACGTATTTTATGTTCGCTTAGAAATACTTACCGTATGAAACACGTATTCTTGAAATTAGAGGGATTCTAAAGATACCATTCAGTCTGATGGTTTACCGATCTAAGTTGTGGCATACCGTTCTGGTTTTAATACTAAACTATTGATACACTGTTTTCCCAACTGTCCGCTAGAGGGATTCAGAAATTTCTGCTGGTTTGCACCAATTATTATATAGGGGTACCGGTATTATTGAAGATTCAACCCCTGTTATTGGGGGGGGGGGCGTTAGTTTAATCTGTTTGTCAGTTTAAAATTCAGTGCACTCAGGTTATTAAGGGAGTGTGTTTGTTTGTTTTTTTTTAGCCAAGAAGGGGCCCAGGTAGCACAGAGACATTGGCATAACGTTGGGCCGACGTTGGCCCAACCATCGGCTTTACATAGGCTGCCCATCCTGCCTATGTAGGCCCGACGGTGCCAACCAAATGCCAACATAGGCCCAACATTGGCTTTTGGTCGGCAAACATCAGCATCACCATTTGCCAATGTCCTGCCAACGTTGGGCCAATGTTGGCATTTGGTTGGCAAATGCCACTGGTCGGGCCTACGTAGGCCTACGATGGGCAGCCCGATGCGTTGGACCAACGTCAGCAAATTTTTGTGTGCTGCCTGGGGGTGTGAGAGGCTGAAAATCTGTGTGCACACTGCCTTTTTTTTTACCCCCTCCTTGGAGGGGTTTGAAACATTTCCACCCACTCCCTATTATTCTTAAATAGAGCTCGGGCTTTTACGTGTAAAAGGGCCCCCCCCCCCATTAAGATATGACCACTAAGGACTGGTTATTCTTGTCCCTTTTGATAGTTATGTATGCTTTTATTTTGGTAGACTAATATTTCTTACTACATTAAGGAAAGACAATTTCTTTAGGGTTTTCATTCTTTATTCACAGCTGACTCAACAAGATACTAAATTCATTTTCAAGTAGACTGACTATTCATATACCGGGTACATGAACATTATATGATTTACTCTACTTTATTTCGCAGACAATGTGACCACTTACTTTCCTATTTTCACATACCCAGTATGGTTCTTTTTTTTCTTCTTTTATTTTACTTTCACATCAAGAATACAAGCAGCTTATACTAAGAGGCAAGACTTTTATAATAGAGATCTACCATTGATAAAACTGCTGTGAAATCAACCGATTCCAATCTCTATATTGAACATAAAAGTTTTCTAGACTACCGTAATCTCGCGCGTATAAGACGCGCTGCGCGTATAAGACGCACCCCAAACTCAGCACATGCATTTTCGCGTATAAGACGCACATTTTAACGCTGAAATGTGTAAGATTAGTACATTTATAGAACTATAGAAATATTACCCCTCGTATAAGACACCCCCCCAACTTGAGAGAAAGCTATAAGACTCCCCAGCATTTTGTTTGGCGTAGAGGACGCGTCTTATACGCGGGAGTTTACGGTAGTAATCATTAACAATCACATATTTATATTAATTTGAATACATCATATTGGACCATCTGACGTGTCAGTTAAAAAAGGGGTTAGATAACATTAATTAACATAAATTAGCCATGGGTGGCATCAGATCCCTGTCGTGGGATTCCTTCAGATTCAGTTCCGATCATCAACTTCTTCAGTTCTGCAATGGCTGCGCCTGGGTTCAAACCCTGTATGGAACAAGAACACTTCTTTAGTATGTTGAAAGCGTGAGTCTTTCCTAAAAAATTCTATTCCAGTGTCGGTCATGTCTATGGATAGTTCAACTTGCCCTCCACACACAGATAATAGCTCGATACTCGCGAGACACACTGACATCACTTCAAACTTGACATATAGTAAAAACATTTTTTAGGTCTTGAGTAAGAATTTAAAAAAAAAAAAAAAAAATCAAAAGACCAAAACAAAAGATCGAATTCAGCGGTTGTGAGTTCACTCATATAATCTAATATTCTCATATATGGGCCATCTTATATGCGAGGATGGACCATACTGGGGGGTATAGAACCACGAAAAGTAGAGGCGCACCTTATATAATATGAAGATATTTTATTTCAGATTAAGTGCCTCCTATAAGCAGGGTTTTATGGCAGGATTTATAAAAGCTGTATGTACCTTGGGGCATGTGGCAGTGCAGTTCATGATGGTGTGACAGCGGTACACCGACCACTTGTCGCTCAGTGCCTCCAAGCGCTCCTTACGGTAGTCATCACGAGAATCCATCACCCATCTGAAATCATTGACAAATATGTTATGAGATATACACATCTAGAATAAATTTACTTGAAAGGATGATAGTCGGTTTAGTTCTGAGGTAGCAGTTTTTGAACTGTGGAGGCAGTCCTTTGACATAATAACATTAGTGGTGTGACAGCCCCATTTCAAAACCTCATTGAGGCTTATGGGACTGCATCCAAAGTCAGCTTTCAGCTTATACTAAGGGTTTTTAACTATATAGATTATAGTAAAGACTTAAAAACAGGTGCGGCTTTAACCGCTTATATGTGGGGTTTTAGGGTATATCATTGAACCTACCTGTAGGCCTGCATGATAACAGCGGGTCCCAAGTACTTGTCCTGGTTCCACCAGTATGATGGACACGACGTACTGCAGCATGCACACAGAATACACTCGTACATGCCGTCCAACTTGGCTCTGTCCTCGGGAGTCTGGTGGAACGCCTCTTTACCGATATCTTCCTCTTTCACATCCTTCTTCTTCAGGTAGGGTTCGATACGTTTGTACTGTGCATAGAAGTTGTTCATGTCCTGCAACAGCAATTTATAGGGAGAATTGTTAGAGTTTTATTCGCTTTAATCAGAATGTGTGCAAAAATGTCAAATCTATAGTAAATGTTCAGAGATACCACTGGTATAAAAGGGTCTAAAAGTTTCACTTGATATAATGATAATCCAAAGAAAAATCTCCCGAGAGACGCGTTTATTGTGGCATCTCTTAAACATATCTAAGTTTCATGTATTTCGGAGATGCCAGTTTATATATCCACGCCATTACTAGGATAATAATTAAAAGATTTGTTGTTTTTCTCTCTCTGTGTCTGTCTCTCTCTCTGTCTCTGTCTCTCTGTCTCTCTGTCTCTCTCTCTCTCTCTCTCTCTCTCTCTCTCTCTCTCCAGGGCCGCCCTTATTCACAACCAATGCATACAAAGTTCTACGACAAAGGTTTTTCAAAACCTGCCTTAATTATCAGAAGAGGTGCTGTTACATGCCATTGTCTGTTGAGGATGAACTGGATTGATACTTACCACGACAAGATCCTTGACAACATACATGTGAGGCAGTGGATAAATCTTGGTCGCCTTGCTTGTATTAGCGTCAATCTTGCACAAGCAAGCCAAGGTGTTCTTACCACCCACACTCATTGAGCACGACCCGCAGATCCCCTCCCGACATGACCTCCGGAAGGTCAGCGTGGGATCGATCTCATTCTTGATCTTGATGAGGGCATCGAGAACCATGGGACCACACCTGCCAAATGAAGGAATTACAATTAAAATAGGATTTCAATGCCATAAACTTCTAAGGATGAGATGCATCCATGTTTAAGTTGCAACTGGCCTGAATTGGCAATGAGTCAAACATTGGACAGTACTGAAACGTGCTTTATTGTCAAAAGGCAGCACCTTGAGATCAATATCAGTCCTATTAAACCTAATGGGGCTTCTCGTTTGCCTATAAGCTGCGACCTATAGACAGGAGTCGGGTGGTGTGGTCATTTCTGAATATTGATTCTAAATGTGATGTGCCTAACAAAAGGTTATCAACACAGAGTATCAACAATGATTGATATAGACATCAATCAACATATCGCTAGTTTATATCAATACTTCTGGCTTCAACTTACGTGTTAAGGTCTACTTCATATGAGTGCATGCGGGGCTTGTCGCCAGCCTTTTCTGGGTCCTGTGCAAAAGGAATGGTACATTATTTTTCAGTTATGACATTAACACGAAATACAAAATTTAATATTTTCAGCAAAACTAAATATGACAAGGAAATTGTCACTTAAGGTACTTACATCGTGAACGAATTTAGAGAAAGCACGTTTATATTACAATATTTAAACTGTACATGTATATGTCACATATATGTGATATCTTACCCATCTATAGATTTTGAATGTCTTGAGTCTTTGGTCAGCTTGGGGTGCGGCAGCAGCAGCTGCAGAAGCGAAACGTCCCTGAAAATAAAAAATACATGAAAAATATTGTAAACTATATAGTAAGAGTCACATTCTGACTGAGATGCAATGAACACTAAAACTGACCTAGTGCATACAACACTTCTGGGCACGGGCTCACACTTGTTACACATTAGATTTGGCTAAATAAGTAGATCTCGGCTTAATGCCAAATACTCCGCCAGAAGGGCTGGCAGAGCTAAATAGACCGTGCCCACTGAAAGTGTATTCCTGCTTGCTGCGTCCATTGTTACTGACCCATTATTGGATAATTTACGGGGCTCATGAAAACTTTCATCACCTCTCGAGCATTGGTGTTGGAGAAATTTCAAACAGAATGGATAGAGATCTTGAGAAATAGAAAGCTGAAGTAATAGTAATTGTATCTCCCCTAGTTCCATTTTTGGAACTAGGGGAGATCTATTTTTTGCCATTAGATGTTAATTGGCTGCCTTTCTAGTCTATGTTAGTTCCTTAGTATGAGTCAATCTGGTTTTGCATTGTTTTGTTCGTTGTCCACACATCTCCATTGTAGAGGAAGCTGCTTTTGACACATGTGCGTAAGATTCTCAAATTGACCTTGTTTTTGAGTTTGTTGTTTTCAAACATCTACTTATATGATTTAGTTAATTTTTATTGCATTGTAATGATTGTTGGCTACCACTTTTCTCCTTAGGGAGTGGTCATTTTTTAACAACAGGGGGGGGGGGGTGGTGGGTTTGGTTGGGGGACAAAAAAATTTCAGACCCCTCTTGGGGGGGACAAAAAAAATTTCGCCCCTTTTCAGCGAAAAAGCCCACGCACGACTATAGAATAAAAGGGGTGATGGAAAGTTTTCAGACCCCTCAGAGGGGGGGGCGAAAATTTTTTCGTCGCGCATGCGCGGAATTTCACCAACCCGCCCTCTGTTAGCGAAGTCAGCCCAATTTGGCTGGCTGCTGCTCATATCTGTCACAGTGGTAAACATCTGTTGGAAAAATGTTGATTCTGTGGCTTCTACCTGGAAGATTTACTTCTATATAGTATCAAATTAAAGGAAAAACATAGCTCTATCTCATTGGCACAATATTTTAGTTCATTTTCTATTTCTTCTCAGAGAGTAAACATTTGGCTGAAAAAGGGGATTCTGTCAAACCACCCTTTTTGAGTCACATGGGTGGCCATGCACTTATTGCAAAAATACATGGATATTATACTAAGAGTTATATAAAGTACAATGTCAAATAATTGTAACTAACATATTTCCCTACATTTTGATGGGATTTCGATATTTTTTTGGTGATTATTAATCACAGGGCGGTCTCACAAACTTATACAACTTTGGATCAATTTTCCTTAAAAAATATTTCTTAAGGAAGCTAACTGAACCTACAGAGGTATTCTAGAACATCTATTTAATCAAAATAAAGTCAGTGTATACACCTATAGTGCTGCGATTTTCTGCGGTTTTGAATCTGCTCAATGCATACTACCAAAAAAATTGATGAAAAAAACAATTTGATTTTCAGATTTCAGCTTGATATTTAGAAAACTTCTACTTCTAGTATTTAATTGCCACTTAGATATGTTAATCTCCTATTTCTCAGCTTTATGTTGGTGTCTTTGGTTATTAGATGGGTCTTTCCAGTCAAATTTTATCAGTGATTAGCTAGAGTGATCACCTAATACACCATGCATGTTTAATGGTCGCTCTTATCTGGATATTTGAGTAGAAATATAGGGCAGAGAAGGGCAAAAAGATTTTCACATCTTTAAACTATGAATTGGTATAAAATTGCTTCTAATATGAGTATAAACTTGATTCAAAAAGCAATGAATTGTAAATTTCAAGCTCTTTCATTTGATGTATAAATTGCGTTTTTCTGCCGAGGTCCAAATTTTAGGCTGACTTCGCTACCTCTGTTGAGTGTTGTTAAGAAATGACTACTTCCTTATGTCTGTATTTGCTGGTGTCAACAGTCAAGTAAACTTCTAACTACTTACTTTATTAGTAGTACTAGTATCTTATACTATATTATAGTGATAATTCCTCGGATTGCTTCTCACTTAGGGAGTGGTCATTATTTATCAACAGGGGGGGGGGGGGTGGTGGATTTGAGGGGGGACGTAAAATTTTCAGACCCCTCCCAAGGGGTGGCTAAAAAAAAATTTGACCCCTCTTGAGGGGCGCTAAAAAAATTCACAATCTTTTTAGCAAAAAAGCCAGCGCGCTACTATAGATCAAAGAAGGGCGGGAAAACTCTCCGCGCCTCTGGCGCGGGTCGCAAAAAAATTTGACTCCCGTCGAGGGGGCGGCGTAAAGGAGTGATCATTTCTTAACAACAGGGGGGGGGCTGGTGGGTTTGCGCGCGGACACGTGAAAAAAATCTCGACCCCCCTCTCGAGGGGGTAAAGATTTTTCGACCCCCCCCCATAAGGGACAAAATTTGCGCGCGAACGTCCCCTTTTAGCCTATAGTAATGCACACAGAGATGTCAGTTCGATATTTGGCAAAACTCTGAAAATTATTTTGGGGCACTTCAAAAGGGGGGTTATACCCTTATCAGAGTGACAAATACCTTCAAAATTAAACACTTAGGGTTGGGTGTACCTTTAAGAAATATCAGAATTATAAAATATTCATTTTAAATTTTTTATTATTATTATTTCTGTAGTAAAATATCACCTTTGAACCTCTGAAATCAGAGAAAATCTGAAACTGTCATCTCTGTGCACAGCCACAGGGTTTTCCACTGAAAACAGGTGCAATTATTTTGACCCCCCCATCAGAGGTGTTGAAAAAATTCTAACCCCCCCCCCCGGTCAAGGGGTTGAAAAAATTCTGACCCCCCCTCAAACCCACCAGCCCCCCCTGTTGTTAAAAAATGATCACTCCCTTAAATACTGGTCTATAAAATTTCTACCAAACATGGAGATTCTGTTGACATTCCAGGACGAGTATGAATAGGGTCTACTAGTATAAACCAACATCAAAACACGAACACTCCATGATATATTAAATAATAATAAATATTCAGGCTGTCAAGGGCAAGGCCCAGCCAGGGCAGACCTTCGCTTCTGTCAATCACGTACACATTACTTCGACGATCACCGCCTGACAGCGTTCACATATCTTCCCCCGGCATCTTCCATACAGAGAAGCACAGATACTTCAGAACCACAAAATACATCTTGTTAAAGCGATACTTACTTGAATAAGTGACACGAAAGCTGGTTTCGGTGCCAGCAACTTCGCAAGTCCACAAACCGTCGCCATTTTGGCTGCTTCTTACTGGTTCCTGATGCTGCTTTGACTGTTTACTTTGGGTTTGCTCTGAGACGTCCCGGGCACCAGTTTATAAACACGCATGCGGCGTAATGAGGATATTTAAGGTCGCGCAACAGCGTTTTGTAACCTTTACGTAACTGGGAACCTTACGAAATGTGTTAATTACTAGCTTTTTCAGAGCTGGCATCCCTTTAAAACCCTTTAAACGGGTCATTTACTTTTGTTTTCGTGTCATGTTAGTATATTGGGACTGAAATACATTTTTCTAGAGACATTTTCTCCATTTTACTCAGCTTCGGGCACCTGCTTATGAAACGCACAGTTCATAATTGAATCACTAGATGGCAGCACAATCCTGCCTCGTGCTGCCGCCCTGTGAAAAGTAGGTGAACCCATGGAGGAGTCCCGGCAACGAGTGTAAACAACATGGCGACGTAAACACGCCCTTGTGGGGTGGTAGGCAGAGAAAGTAAATAAATATGGGAAAACCTAAGAAAAAGAAAACGAAGGATGGCAAGAAAAAGAAGAAGGAAGACGAGCCTCCTCCGAAAAGGGACCCAATGGCACCTGACTATGTTCCACCACCTCCCAAGCCAGGCGAAAGGGTAAGAGTCTAAAGTTTAGAACTTAAAAACTGTCATGGACATGGTCGTTTTCTAACAACAAGGGGGTGGGGGGGGGACACAATTTTCAGACCCCTCTTAGGGGGGAACAAAAAGCCCACACACCACTAGAGAATAAAAGGGGGGGACGGACAAATTTCAGACCCCTTGAAGGGGGGACGGAAAAATGTTCACTGCGCATGCGCAGAATTTCACCAACCTCCCCCCGTTGTTAAAATATGACCACTCCCTAAACTTAGGCTAAAGAGGGTAAATTTTTTTATCCCTCCCCTCAAGAGGGGTCAATTTTCTTTTTAGGCCTCCCCCCCTCAACCCCCCCCCCGGGCCCTGTTGATAAATAAAGACTAGAGGTCTACTCCCTGAGGCACAAGAGAAATTTTCGTGCCCATCTTTGATCTAGATCAATAATGGTGCACATGCAGGCTTTTTTTGCTGAAAAGAGGGTGAATGTTTTACGCCCCCCCCCCAAGAGGAGTCAAATGTTTTTACGCCCCCCCCCCCCACATTAGGAGGGATCAAAAGTAAAACAATTTGCGACCCCCTCAAACCCATCACCCCCCTGTTGATTAATAATGACCACTCCCTTAAGCTTAACCTTGGGCTTGGCTTTTAATAGTTTAGGGAGTGTCTATAGTAAGAATATCCCATCTATAAGTATAAGACGCACCCAGACATCGGGGTTATTTTTTAAGGCACGGGGGGGGATTTTTCTACAACAGGGTGTGTGTGTGGAGTTTTTCGCATGCACACGCAAAAATCTTTTTATATCCCCCTTGATGGCGATCAACCCCCCACCCCATGCCAGAGAGCATGCTTTTCTGCTAAAATGAGGCCAAATCTTTTTACGCACCTGTCAATGTCTCGTTACATGTCATGAAGTGAGGTAACAGGAGTCCAGACAATTCAGTTGATGATCCAGCTTTATTGTAAGATTGGCATGATGAGTAACTGATACAGTGTACAATATAGTACTCGCCAGTCTGACCAAGCTATATCCTAAGCCAAGGCACCTGAGTGTCGTAGGGTCTAGGTTGGAGAAGAATAAGATGCTGAGGCTTGATCCTGACTAGGTTATATAGTCAGGAGCAAGCCCAGATGACGTCGTGTCTATTTCTGTACTTTCTATTTTTAGTATAGGGAGCGACTCAAATATGCTGAGTCGGTGGTTCTGCTCAGTCCCAATCTGTGGTAGGAGGGGTGAGCTGCTCCTATTGGCTAGGTGAATCTAAAAAATAGTTGAGTTCTCCAGTGGGGGATCCACAGGAGGGAGCCTGGGGATTTCCCACTGGAGGAGGGCAGGTGTGAACTCTTCACCCTGCCAAGCTAAAAATAGGTTGACCTTGGTTTGAACTAGGGGGTAGCTTGGCCAGTTTGGTTTGAGTATGTCGTTCATAATTATAATACGTAGAATAGTCCATTGACATATCCCCACATTCCCACTCATCTCTGCATGAGGTTAAAGGGAGTATAATTATAAGGAGTGAGAGTCTATATCGAGTCCATTGACATGCTCAAGTATAAGATGTGAAATAGGGGGCTGAAAAGATGTTCAGCGCTGGGTAAAGATTGATATTACCAAGTTTCTTGTGAAAAGGGGGTACAATATTTGGTTCTACCGGTAGTAGTTGGTACAAAACATAGGGGCTTGGATAACAACTGATATTTTTCTTAGCTAAAACTACTTGAACTTGCATCCTCTCAATTGAGGCAAACTCTATGAACTAATTCAAAATAATCTGGCTTGAACACTACAAAAATAGATGCTAAGGGTACTAAGACTGCTCTGGCTGAGCAGGGTAGTAGGGGCATGACTAGGTCTGACTTGTTCATCATACATTGTCAAAATACATTTTCTATATCCAGTATAAAAATATACGGTAAAAATTACAAATACATCAGCGGTATAAAAGCACAGATTGTTTAAAAGAGGTTTTAAATAAGGTGAAAATATGTACATGCTGTCCTTACATACAAGGTTTTAACAAATAAGTTAATGATTGAGCTGGGCAGTAGTGGTATCACTGCTAAGCTACATATATGGGCGAGGTGACGATCATCAGTGACATACAGTAAGATGTGACCGAAGATCTCTTTTGGACTAGCTTGTACATAAAATAATTGAAAACACAAACTTGCATGCAAGGAGAAACTGTTCACCCAGAGCCGAGAGGTTGGTGAAAATGTGAAATTTCTAAAAAAAAAAATTTTTGGATTTTTGGAAAAGGGGGCATTTGGCCCGAGGTAGTTGTCACTTGTTACTTTTGGGGTTGAAAGGCTTGCCGAGGTGGCATTCTGTAGAATTTTAGTAGTGGAAATTACAGGCTCTGGATGTTCAACTTCTTGAGACAATAAATATTTCAAAACATTTTTCACACATGGTTTTCTACTGAGGCTAAAACCCATAAATACAATGACATGGTTGGGCTTGAAAAGAGGGATGGGGGCTCTGTGGCACCTGAAAGCTAGGGTTGATCTGCCAGCCAGGTCAACTCTAAGCTTACACAGAGTTTTTACAAGTAAATGTATGGTGGTTTATTGGTTAAGATGGTACAATATGAGTTTGGTTTTATTTTTACAATCGTGGAGAAATCGTGTGAACCTTGCAGATCGAATTAAAGGTCACATACAAATGAAAGCGGTACTGTGGTTCTTGGGGGGGGGGGCGTTTTAAATTGTGTCCCTACAATCGATAAATATGGAAGGAAGGTAAGAACAACACTGATTTGTAATTGAATTCGGAGGGGTTTACATGACTTTCTGAATATTAATGTTTCCATGGTTTACTGTCTCCAGCACTGACACTGGAGGGGGGTAGGTTAGGGTGGGGTCTGGGGGTTCTTATGTAGAATCTGCCTCTTGCCCACTTCCTTCTGAGTGCAGCTCTTTTAATAGGAGTGCTGGGGTCTAAATCTATGTCTCTGAAATCCTCTTCCACCGAGGCCAGGTTGCCTGGTTCGGCAGAAGTAGAGGTTGAAGAGTCAGAGTCTTCAGACTCGGAGCTATTGTCATTTTTGTTGTCCTGGTGATCTAGGTTTGAGGTGCTATTGGTGAAGGTGGTGGTGGTGTAGTGTCTCTGGGATACTAGGGGTCTGAACCTGATGCCTGTGTAGGAGCAGGGGCAGACAAAACCTTCAGGGGTGCTGGAGCACAGTCTGCATCCTGCTTTTAGGCATTTTGGCCTTGCTGGTGTGCGGGGGTTGCTCCTCCAGTTGTAGCGGGCCTCTGGGATGGGGGTGTCGGCCCTTCTGCTGCGTGTATTTCCGCTGCCGCCATTAGGGTTCGTTCCTGCTGAGTATTGAGGGTAACTGGTTTCCTGACCTGGGTATTTCTCGGCTGAGGAGGTGTCTGGTCTTTCGGGGCCGGCTTCGTCGGTGTTGGACTGGTCCCAGTCATCTCGCGTTGACCTGTTCAGAAAACAACATAGAGCAGAGAAAACAAGGCATTAGAGACTGTGTCAGGTTGTATGGTTCACAATCAGGTCCACAAAAATACCAAGATTAACTCATGGTGCTAAAAATTGGTTAAGTCGACACTTGGGAGTACCATACAGAAGCAAAGGTTTAGGTTTGGAGCTAGGCGGGAGGCCGTATCCAAGGACTCTATGTTAATTTCAATGCTACACACCTGGCGGCGCCAGCGGACGGTCGCTGGGCCGTACGCTGCTCCGTCTCGGATTTTAGTTCGGGAAAATAACACCGAGAGGCGCCACTGCGCCAGCGTCTGTACAGCGTTTGGTTAATGTATGGGATTTACGTTAAGGCTTATGAGTTTACGGTGAATGAGAGATGTAGACTTGCACCAACCCTTCAGGGTTGGGACGGGGGCTGGGGAGGTTTACTTTGTATTTTAGGTTGGGGGGGGTTTGGTTTGGGTTCAAGGATTTTGGAAAGCGGCTGGAAAGGTTTGGATTTTTGAGGTTCGAAAATTGGGCCGAAAAATGAGCTTAAGGTTCCCGCGGTAGGGTCCACTATAAAAGGGGAAGACGGCGTTTTTGACGTCAGAAACTGCTGAAATATTGACGGAGGAAGTTCGCACCAAACCCCGGAGATTTTGAAGGAGGCTCTGTGTTGCTTCGGCAAAAAAAAAAAAAGGAAAAGGATTGTCATGGAGGTGTCGCTCTCCATCCATGTCACGGAGTTGGGGACCGTTTGCCTGATGCTCCGCGTCGTTGAGCCGGTGGGGTGAGTCAAAATCTAATGGATGGATTCATTGTTAATGTGCTAATTTGTTCGTCGTTGAAAAACATTATGCTGTTTTTCACAGAGGGTGGCTTTGGTTTCTCTCCAGGGTGCGTGTGTATCTGGTGGTGGTTGGATGGGTGCCCTATGCGTGTCATGGTTTTAAGGGCCTGCAAGGGGGCCCCGGGGGCACCGGCAGCGGACCCTGTGGGGTTTCTGCTTAGGAGAGAGGTGAGTGATATTTCAGGAGTTTTTGAAATTTTGTGGGGCTATTTTTAGGTTTTTTAATTAGGAGGGTTGAAATGCAACGAAAAATTTGAATCCTTGTAAGGGGTCGATGGGGAGTAAAGGGCTGTCTGTTTGGTTTCAGGGATATTGATATGAAGGCGTGGGTCGGTTGAGGACGGGCAGACAAGAGAGCCGGGGAGTGAGAGAAAGAAAGAAAAGGAAGATGTGAAGCCGGAGAAAAGGACTAGATTCCAGAAGGTGGCGAGGCCTAATGCGCTATGTGATTGACTGTGATTTCCCTGTGATTTATTATTGTGATTACGGCATCAACAGCCAGAAGGGCTCGGATCAACCTGTGATAAGTGACTTTGATAATATGCTTGATTCCTCGTGATTTTAATGTGATTGGCGCCAGAGAACCTGATTAATTTGTGATATTTGCTAATAATATAGAAAAGTCCACCACCAGTTTAGAGTTTTGTTATGGATTTTGGGGCTTGTAAATTGGGTGCCGGTGTTGTCTGAATTAGATTGGTATAGTGAT
Organism: Acholoe squamosa; assembly: GCA_949317995.1. Taxonomy (NCBI): domain Eukaryota; kingdom Metazoa; phylum Annelida; class Polychaeta; order Phyllodocida; family Polynoidae; genus Acholoe; species Acholoe squamosa. The sequence goes on from OX439050.1 coordinate 47,067,060, forward strand.
CGGGGAGTGGTAAGTCGGGGTATGTTGCAAGTCTACTGTAATATAAACACGTGCATATGTTATTGTATTGGCGTGCACACCACGTGTGGACGTTTATTTGGTTATGCATATTGTCATGTGAGCGTGATCACGTGCGAAAAATTTGCATTTGGTGACTGGTTTCGGTACTGGGGACGCTCGGCAACGTCATGACGCTGCGTTTGGCGCGAAAATGCCCAGACGCAGCGTCAGCACTAGACGTCTGTGATCCGCTAACAACATTCAAAATTGGGTCAGTGGGGCTGCTATTGTATAGGTATGTGGCGGTATGTTTGTTTTAATGGGGCTATGTTTGTTAAGCTGATAAGACTGACGGGTAATGGGATGGGAGTCTGGAATGAGATGAGGCATGGCTCGGCATCGCCGGGCTGGGTTATCTGTGGGGTAGGGGGGGGGGGGTGGGGTATCCCCACATAGGATGTGTTATCCTGTGTGTGGCTATCCGGTCGTGTGCTGTGGTATGGTTGGACGGTTCCATTATATGAGAAAATAGGGGTGGCCGGTGGCTGTAGAGCAATTTTGGCTACGAAGACATGTGGGTATCCCCACATAAATCAAGACGCGGACCTTAAGGATTTTGAACGGAAAAATAAACATACCGATTTCTGGTGGGGATTTGGTAGATATATCCTCCAGGGTGGGGTCGAACACGTACATGTCCTTAGGGGGTTGGTAGTCCTTTGGTGTGAATTTAGTTAGCTCCACCTGGCCGCTGGGTCTTTGGGTGCCCCTGGGCCTGGGGCTGGGGCTGCTGGGGGCCTGGATCCTGGGGATTTCTGGGATGTTGGTGTCTTCGATTGTTATATCCTGGGGTCAGCTGGAAGTCTGGCTGGGTCTTGGATTTGATGACCAGGGTCATAACATGTGGCTTCCCATTTAGGATCCTGTAGAGGGGTAGTCTCCAGAAAAGGGGGCAGCGAGGGTATCTCTCGAGCTGCACCACTCTTAATTGAGCGCCAATTATGAAGCTGACCTTGGCCTTCCAGTTGAGATCCAGGTGGCGGCCAAAGGGCATAGTGAGGCGGGGCTTTCCAATTTTAGGGGCCTTAATGAAGGGTGGCCATAGGTTGGAGCCGAAAATCATGGTTCCCACAACAAACTCGTATGTTCTGCCCTGGGAGTGGATGCGGAGGACAAACTGGGGCAAGCCATCGGATTCGTCTTGCCTACAGTGTGGCCAGTGTCTGCAGCATCTGGAGATGAAGAGGCGGGCCAGGTACAAGATGATCAGGACGGAGCCGATTGCCCACATCACATCGTAGCGTCCAGGAGTCTGGATAAATTCCAGGCTTTGCTCCACGGGCTGTTGTGTGGGTGTCGAGGGCCAGTTGTTGTTGGCCTTGTTGATCAGATCCTTGAGATTCTGCCAAGTCGCTGCATCCGCCATTCTGGGTGTGTTGAGTGCTAGATGGACTGTCACCAACTGAGCCAGGCGTGACACGCGCATCTGGATCTGGCATGTCATTGCACAACAGAGGATGGCAATCAGAGGGGTCACTAAGTGGAACCAGATCGAATATTCCAAATGGTAACCAAGGTGTGTTAGTGAACTTGCTGACAGAAGAGAAGACTCATCTGACAGACCTTTGGCTGCTCGTCTGAGGGTGAGTACGCTTTTAATTAAGGGTACTATTTTTTGGTTGTGTAAGGATTTGAGACGCTGGAAGTTAGGTAGTTCCAGGGACCGTGGCACGGTTGTCATGGTAACGCCTGATATGTTAGCTGGAGGTGAACCAAAATGTCGCCATAGTGGTAAGTTTATGGGGCTCATGGCCATGGGTTCCAGTGTTATATTTTGTACGCAGGTTATATTTGAATTGATCATAACCATGCCTGCATTCTTAATAGAGCATAGGCATGGTACTGACATGACTGAGTATGCTGCATTGATCATTGGGATTTGTCCCGCATTGTGACACTGTAAGTAAGATGGCGACTTACCAGTAATCATGAGATATGTTGACCTAGAAATGGGTTTGATTAGGTTGGGTATGGGTGCAGCCATGTGTGCAGTGAAACTGCAGGTGTGGTGCACTGCATCAGGTAGGTCCAGGAGTAGGGACAGAGTGCAGGTGGGGTGTAGAGGTGATAGCAGGGGGAGGGGTAGGTTACAGCTGATGAAGGTGTCTTGTGTACATAGGTCTAAGTCTGCCTGCTGAAGCTCCATGAAATGGGCGTGGCTGGGAGACATGGCTATGTAGGGGGGTAGGGGCTGTACCAGGGTGTAACCTGTAGAGTTAACATCTGATGTGTCAAAGGGGACTGGAAAGGTTTCAGTTCTGAATAGGGTGTAAACATTATCCCCTAGTCCTATGGGTATGGGTAGTGAGATGAAGAGGGTGGAGGGGTCACTCCACTGGGCACTTACTCGTCTTTTATAGTAATGACCTATGGGTATGTCAAGGATTGATATGCCTTGGTGGGCGCTACTCAAGGCGCTGGAGAGGTTGTTTAGGCCTGACCTGAGGGTGTCATGGGAAATTAAGTTGGGAGGGAGCTCGCCCTCCATTAAGCTGTTTATGGCACTTAATAAAATATCTAGATCCTCTTGAAGGTCGATTAGTGACTCAATTTGTGAGTTTGCTGCAGAAAATAACATGGAATAAAAGGTGTCCTGTCTGGCTTGGGATTCTAAATTTAAAATAATGTTTGAAAAGTTGGAATCTAATGTTTTTAGATTTTGGGCCAGCAGGGACAGTGCGTCGTCAGTATCATTTTGGAATTCAGATAGGATGTTTAGGGAATTGTAATTGTATTCTGAGATATTTAATAGAAAATGGGTGGCTAATTCAACCACATGCATTTTAGTGGCCAATCTTCTGTCAATGTCAGAAATGTCAGCGTTTAGAAGGTCAATTTCAGGTTGGGTTCCCAGGCCTAGGGTTGCTCTGAGAATATCGCCAATGATTTGTCCTGGGGCATTTCTGGCCTGACGGTTCCTGGGGTTGGAAATTAAATTAATCAAAAGGTCTAATGAATTTTGGGTTTTGTCAAATAGGGTGCTAATCAATGTGTCCAGATTGTTGGTTGTTTGGGTAATGTATGGTGGGGTGCCGGGCCTAAGTAGGGGTGACACTCTATCAGGTCTTTGGAGGTTGGGGGACAGGGAGATGTTCAGACTGAAAACTAGGGGGTAGTCCATGAAATTTGAGATTAGGGGCTGTGGTAACTGGGTAAACAGTGCTCCATAATTTGGTCTGAATACGATCCTTTGTGGTAACTCCTTATCCTGTGATCCATTGGTGAGGTTGAAGAGGATACACAGCACTATTAGAGGTACTGCGGCTCTGTAAAAGAGATGTGATGGGGGGATTGAGTTTGTGAGTCATATCAGCAATTGGGTTATGTGGTGGGGGATTTTATGGTCGATTGTGTGGGAGGTGTCCTCCTGTGAAAGGGGACTGTAGGCACACCTAGGTGGGTGTAGTGTGGTTTGTTTAAACAGTGGGGGGGTGGTTGCTTGGCGAGGGTGTGAGGTGGGTATGATGGAGATGTGACTGGACCTGTGGTATTAGTAGGCTAAGACTAAATGGGGGGGTTGTGAGAGTAAAAATTTTGTAGCTTACCCTGTCAGGTTTATTTCAGCAATGGGCTGTAGGTGGGAGTTTAGACAGGTTATTGGACCACATGTGGGTCTCAAGAATGGCTTTCTGAACTACTAATTCTATGGCGTCCCTGATGACCAAAGCTCTGCCCGTCCCACTAAAGTATCTGGGAAGGTCTTTTAAAGGCTGGTCAGAGACCAGAAGTGTGCGCGCGCACAGCAAGGCTATATAAGCGGCTGTTTTAGGTTTGAAGGTGCTCCAATCTGGAGAAATTGGCATGTCACAACAGACATAAAGTAACATCCTCTTGACGAGGGTAGAGACCAACGGGTTTGATAGCGGCAGTTCCTTGTGGACTGCGGGGTCATTCAGGTAATATGCTAAATGTCTAGAAGTCATATTGAAGACCAAATTTTGGTGGTGTACAATGAGCTGCCTAAACTCAAAAATGTCTCTTCCTTCTTTCAATAATCCAACCGGTCCCAGGAGGTCGTAGATTGTCCAATTTTCACTGAAGAGAAGTTTTAATTTGAGTAAGCTACTTTTTTGAATAAGCTGTAAACCATACAGAGGGGTGAGTATAGGGGCACAAACAATTGAGTCAGGTATGGGGCGCGAAGTGAACAATCAAACTTTTTACAGGTATTCTAGTACTCACACTGCCATTGGTTAATAGAGGTACCTGGGTAGCATGACATCAGATTATGTCATTGACCATATAAGAACGACTGATAAAACTAGTACTGGTTAATGGGCACATAGGACAGGCCTACCTGGGCTTATTGCACGTCGTAAACGCCATGGTGATCCCTGGTCCAGGCACTTGTTCACTTGGAACGCTGATATGGTGTGATCTGGGTGATATTGTGGAGTGGCTAAGGTGGGGGTGGGCTAAGGCTTATAAACCCATCCGTGAGGGTGGCTATTTCTCACTTTTGGATATCCCTATAGTGGTATGTCTTGCCCTAAAAAGGCTGGGCCTGATTCTATTGGATGGCTGCAGTTTGGGCATATGTCCCTTATGCAAATTTGGAACCTATACCCCGGTAATAAGCTTATAATTGGAATTCCTGGGGTCAGGTTTGAGATAAGGCGGGAGTGGAGAGGTCAGTTCACATGTCTAAAAATTTGCTGACCATGAATACATGTGTGTGAGAAACATCATGCCTGGGGTACCGAGCTGCTCTTAATTGACAGCTCATAAATATGGGGTTCTACCTGTATCAGCGCCCTCGTGCTAAACAGAGGTACAAACATGGGTGGGCATGGGGGAATACGAGCACCTACAATAGGCGTGTCAACTGGTAAATAGGAGCCCTGAAAAGCTATCTAGCCGGTGTATGCATGATTTTTCTTTAAATGAAAAACATGTACCAGAGGATACACTGCTGCCGTGGGCAATTTATGTGGCTACCTAACCATAGCTGGACAAAATTGTGTGCATATGCTGCCCTTGAGTGGTTGACAGTGCGGCTGGTTGAAGGGTTTGATCCTGGGATCAAACAGTGTATAATTGGGCTCATTGGGCCTTTGATAAATAATTTAAAGGAAAAATAAAATTGGTTTGAGAAAAACGAGATATATATAATAAAAGGATAAATATAAAAACAAAAGGCGTGCGAGGTGATAAGTTAAGAGGTGAGTGTTAGTAAATCTTCAAAGAAGAGAAAAAGGGGGTACCTGATGATATGGGGTGCCGCTGAGGGAATTTGTTATCATCAGGTCGGGGCTTTGAGGTCGGTGGTCACATGTGTAGGGTGGGTAATTGGGCCTAGGTGTGTGTGAGTGCGGGTGTCCCTGTAGATAGCAGGGGTGTGGCACGTGGCCTGAGTGTGGGCCAACAGCCGTGGTGAGTGTTGGTATGTGTGTGTGTATGGGGGGGGGTCGGGGTTGAGGGGTGTTTCTGTGTGTGGGGGGGGGGGTATTTGTGCTTTCTCTATATGTGATTTCAACGAAATTTCATTGCTTCCTTTTCTTTGCCCTTTTCTTGGGTGATGGGGCAAAGGTGATGATACCTTTCTTTGCCGGCCTTCCTCTCTTTTTCTTGAGGGGAGGAGCTGGTGTATTGGTATCAGCAATTATGCTTGAATCAGGGTCGAAGAGAGTTTGTACAGGACCAGTCTGGAGCCTTTTTATGATGGCTTTGGCGCTGGCTCTAGTAATTGGTCTTCTCAGCCTGGACACATGTACTGCCTTTTTGAAGACATGTCCATCCTGCAACCTTTTTAAAATTGCAGTTACTGATGAGGTCATCTTAACTATGATGTAAGGGCCAGAGTATGTGGGTTGCAGCTTTTTGGTGGTGTGTTTCACCAGGAGGTTAGGTATATGTAAGTACACCAACTGACCGGTATTGAAGGTGGCTACCTCTGCAGAGGCGTCATGCTTGGCCTTCATCTTTTTGTGGGCCTTTATCATGCTCTCTGCTGCCTTCATTTGAATTTCATCCCTGAGATTTAATAAATGAGTGGCTACATTTTCTTTTTGTGCCGGGTCAACATCTTCTGTTGCTGTGATCAGTGCTAATGCAGCCTCTGTGGGTAGATGGGTTTGTTTTCCAAATACCAGGAGATTGGGTGAGTAACCCAAGGCACTGGAGACTGTGTTATTCATGCTAAAAATCACAGCTTGGAGGAAAGTCGACCAATGTTTTTGTGATTTAGACACAAAGGCTCTGAGGGATGATTCTATTGTCTGGTGTTGGCGTTCACATAGACCTTGAGATCTGGACCAGTGTGCGCTCCCTGTGACATGCTTAATACCAAATTTATTGCAGAAGAGGGCAAAGAATTTTGAAGTGTATTGTTTAGCATTGTCAGTGTTTAAAACTGAGGGAGTGCCATGGATGCAGATCACTCTCTGAAAGAAACCAAGGGCTACCTCAGCGCTTGTGTTGTCTTCTGTGCACCATGCTGTTACATGTCTAGTGGCGTGATCTGTGACCACATGTATGTGGTGGGATCCATTAACAGCCTTGTTAAATGGTCCTATTGTATCCATGGTGACATGAGAGTAGGCTGTGAGTACAGGTTCACGGAGTGTCATTGGTGATTTTAGGTTTTTCGGCCTCTTTTTGGTGGTAAGGCATGTGTGACATGTGCCACAGTAATCAAACACCTGTTTGAACATTGAGCGCCAATAGTACCGTGACCTGATAGCTGCATATGTTTTCATTGAACCCAAGTGCCCTCCTAATGGGGAGCAGTGTGTGGATTCAATTAATGATTCTGCCCACTTTTCTGGAATCACAATTTGAAGGGAGGGGTCTAGGGATTTACCCATGACTGTGTCAGTGATTCTGAAAAGTACCTCATCTAGTATGATGAACTGATCATGATTGGCTAAAATCTGATTTGTCAAGCCTTGATCTGGTGGCAACTTTCCATCCTGAATGTAATTTAGCATTGATGAAGCAAAAAGATCTTCTTTTTGTGCTTTAATCAATACTTCTCTAGAGGGTGTGAGTGAGGGGTGCTTGCAAATTTTGGTGATAGCCCTCTCAGCCAAAGGTAACACTTTGTGTGACAGCTTGGCGCGTCTGGCATTGGCTGCCTTAACTGATACCCTGGGTGACCTAGACTTGGGAGGTCGACCTCTTGGCCTTGAACCAGCTGGCTTGACCTTTGTGGGTCGGCCTTGTTTGTTTACAGCGGTTCTGGACCGTGATTGGCTGGGGGCTGGGGGTGTGTCTTCCTGGGAGTTCTGTGACTGTGCCCTGGTCAAGACGCACAGCTCCGTTGGCGCTGCTAGTGAAGCTAAGTGGTTTCTTTCAGAGCTATTTTTCTTTGCAATTACACCTTTGGGTGGTTTGCCTGTGCTTCCCCAGATTTTACCTCCTTTTAGAATTGATCTAGGGGGTCCCATCTGGATTGGGTTCTTGGGTACTGGCTCGTTGGACCTAAAGACTTTGGTCATGGAGATATCAGAGAAAGTTAATTTCTTGGGGGGGAGAATAATTTTCCCCTGGGATCTAATTGGCACTGGGTCATCAGAGCTGGGTGGGTAGGATCTCCTGGATAGGAAATCTGCCACAAAATTTGCTCTGCCTTGCAGATACTTCACCTCAAAGTCGTAAGACATGACTGTGTCTACCCACCTGGCTAGTCTCCCATTAGTAATGTTCTCTTTTTTATTAAAAAGGGAGACCAGGGCAGTGTGGTCTGAGTACACTTTGAAGTGGGCTCCATCCACATAATGGTGGAACTTTTTAACTGCAAAGACGATGCCTAGAAGTTCTTTGTCTGTTATTCCATATCTCGTCTCCTGTGGTGTCAAACCTCTACCTGCAAATTCAATTGGTCTATAGAAACCATTTTCATCTACCTGTGTGATCACAGCTCCCAAGCTATAGTTGCTTGAGTCTGTAAATATGACAAATGGCTTGCTGTAGTCAGGGAATTTGAGGACAGCTTCAGTGCAAATTGAAGCTTTGATTTTCTCAAAGGCGCGCTGGCAACTAGTGGTCCATTTAAAGGTCCCTTTGGTGGCTTCATATAGAGGTGCCATTATGTGGGCAAAACCTTTAATAAACCTTTTGTAGAATTGTGCCATGCCATTGAAACATCTAAGGTCGTGGATGTTTTTAGGTGGAGGGAAGGTTTTGACTGGCCAGATTTTGTCTGGGGAAGGTGACACACCGTGTTGATCTAGAGAAAATCCCAAGAAATCCATCTTGGTTGTGCCGAATTCACATTTTTCTGATTTCAGTTTGATATTTCCCTTGATGAAAAGTTTGAGTACCTCATCTAGGTCCTGCAGGTGTCTTTCCCAGGTGGGGCTATAAATAGCCACATCGTCAACATATGCTACTGCATTTCTGTACTTGCATTTCATGAGCAATTGCTCCATGACATTCATGAAAGACAAACCTGAGGTTTTGAGTCCCATTGGGAGAACTTTGGCCATGTATCTGGTTCCATTGGCTGAAAAGGTGGTAATAGGCCTAGATTCTTCCGCCAGGGGAATTTGATGGTAGGCACTATATACATCTAATTTTGAGAAATATTTTGCACCTGTTCTGCCAACTTGTTGCATGAGGTCGTCTGCTCTGGGGAATTGGTAGGAAAAAGATTTGAGGTTTTGATTAACCCATCTGTAATCCACTACCACTCTCCAGCCTGAGGCTACAGATCTGTCTCCCTGAGGTTTGGGTACTAAGAAAGCTGGTGAATTCCATTCACAGGGCTTGGTACATTCCTCAATGATTCCCTGTTTTAAATGTTTATTTAGGAGCTCTCTTTGGAAAATTTCTTTATGAGGGGACATTCTGTATGAGGGCCTGTTGCAGGGCTTGAAATCTGGAATTAATTCCAGCTTGACCTCATTCTCAGTGTTGGAGCCAATGGCGCTGTCATCAATCACAAAAGCCTGCCTATTCTGTTCAACAATTTTACGCACCTGCGTTTTTTGAGTCTCAGTGAGCTGCTCACAAATTTTGTATTGTAGGGGTTCATTACCCTTGGGAAATTGCTCCAGGGGGTCTTCACCACAATTTATTGGAAAAAGCTCGCTGGCAGGTGAGACATGGTTCAGTGAATGATGAGTGTCCAGGGGGCCTATTGGTATAGCCTTTTTCATGTTGAAAGGTTTGAAAATACCTAGAGGTGTGTGTTTCTTCTTTAAATGCAAAGGAAAATCATTTGGATTTGCCACAGTTACCGGTATTAATTTTGCACTAGTCTTGGGTTTAACCAAGGCGTGCTTAATCAAGAAAGGTAGGGCTGGTTTGATATTTTCAGTGATGCCTGTCAATTTATTTAAATTTTCTGAACCGTTGACAATAGCATTGAGAGTGGTTTCAGAGTTTGGTGGTATTGTGATATTTTCAGCAGGCCTGATTGTGTTTATGGAGGGAAGCTTGGGGCCAAAACTAAGCTTAGCTTTGTACTTGGTCATGAAGTTTACTCCAAGAATGATGGGGTGATTTAATTTTGGTACAACATGTAATCTTGTAACAAATTCTTTGCCTTCAATTAGGAAGCTGAGTGTAATGGCATGGTTTACCTGTACTGTGGATCTGTCTGCTAGGAGGACATTCATACGTGAGCGTCTTCCATGTTTAAAGTTTGGGGTGTGTATTACCTTATCTGCCATTTTTTGACTGATAAAAGATAGGGATGCTCCAGAGTCTACCAAAGCTCTATAGGGGTGGTCATTTATGTCGACAAAGACTGCACCTTTAGTTAACTCGGTATTAATGCGAGAGACCTTACCTTGCTGCCCATACTTATCTGACTTGATTCTCAGTTGAAGCCGTGCCACTCTGCTACTGCTGTCCTCGTAACAGTCTTCGCTGTCTGAAGAGGAACTGTCACCAAAATCCAGGTTGTTGTCCTTGGAAAAATCCATTTTTGGCCGCTGTAGGGAGTTGATTTCTGCATCACTTTGAATATCAGTTGGGTGGTGGCTGGCGGGGGGCGTTCCAGATTTCATATCCACTGTGGTGGGGGCGGGGTGGTTTGGTGCTTTGCATCCTTCCCCTGAAACCTATTCTTCGTCATCATAGTCTGTGTCTTCATCAATGAAGTCTTCATCACCATCGTTGTGATCATGATTGTCTTCATCAATGTTATGTAGGTCAGCGTTGCCCTCAAGTTCCGTCGGATCACTTTCATTGTTATTCCTGGGGAATCTGCTGGGTGTGGGGTCTCTGGTCCTCCTATTCTGGTAAGGGGGACTATTGCTGTTTATGATATCAGCCTCATGTGTGACCTTTTTAAAGGAAACCTGTTTATTGTTTGCTGGGGCTGTGGCCACTGTGATGACTATTTTGTTGTCATCCCTGGAGGTAGGATTTCTGGAGGCGCTTTGTGATCTAGCTCTTTGCTGAGGTGGTTTATTTCTTCCTCCAGAAGCATCCTGAGACCTTGACCTTCTGAACCTTCTGTAATTGGGGTCAGATTGGTTGCTGGAGCCGTTTTGGGTCCTGGTCTCATACTGCCTGTTGTAGTTGCCACTGGGGTACCTGTCATACTTTTTATTGTTGGAGTATTGGTTTTCCTTTCTGGGTGTGCCACTATTGTTTTTGTTACTGTTCATGGCACAGAGGTCTGCTTGTTGGGTCCCAGCCATGGCCATTTTATGTGCTTCTATGCGCAATTCCTGTGTAAGGGCCATTTTTTCTGCATCAGCTATGGTTTTGGGCATGTCAGGGAGGATTACTGATTTAATTTGAGGCTTAAGCCCATTAATTAGGTAATCCACTTGAACTGACTCCTCCAGGTTGCTGTTTGCCAAGAGCAGGGTCATGTCTTCTAAGTACTGTTCCACTGTCTCATCTGGCTGTTGTGTCCTGTTTCTATAACCTTTGCTGATGGTTGCAGGGTCCGGGGTGCCAAAACGCTTCAGGAAGGCTGCATATACTGCCTCATTGTCATACATGATGGGCTTCTCAAAAATATTGGCGAAGAACCATTGAGCTGCCCTGCCCTTTAGGAAGGTGTATAGGCAGGAGGCGTGCAGGTGTTGGTGGCGGGGGTATACATTCCTGATCCAGAACTTAAATTCTGTGATGAATTTGGCGGCAGACCTGTACTCAGTTGGTTTGTCAAATGTCTCAGGCTTATTAAAAGAGCTGAGTTGGGCTGAGGAGAGTTTGTCATCACTCAAAGTCATTTGACCCAAACCGCTGGCGATGTGAGATTGGCCTATCATTGGTATCATAGGGGTGGAGTGGTCGTATGCCTGGCGGTGTCCTGTTGGATGTGCACCTGTGCTTTGGGAATACAGGGTTTGCATGGGTATAGGCATGTTGCTGGGTGTACGAGCATGAGCAGGGATATAGATACTACCTGCCACTGTACCTAATGTGTTAGCATTGGCCTGCACTGGGGTGGTGGCTGGAGCTGCCATCTGGTGAGTAGCGGAGACACTAGGAATATCGTCTCGGGTCGACCTGTGTGAGGTGGGCGTGGCACCCAATAAACCAGCTGGAGTGTTGTTCTGGAAGGTGCTGGGTGGGCTTAACCTTATGTCATTGCCAGCATGTTGGAAACCTGGCATGGTAGGTGCACTGGGGGTCTGTGAGGCATGAGGTATACCCAAGTTTGCCGGTGAGGAGTGGGCAGGAGGGGGCTGGAGTGGGGGCCTGTGGCCATAAACTGAGCAAATCTCTCTCCTAACATCATCCATGTTCCTGTTGATGCGCTCAGAGATATCTGCTGCCATCATTTCAGATCTCCTCAGGACATCTGCATTATCTTCTGCAGCTCTCCTGTGTGATTGTATCAAGTCGCGCTCCATCTGAGCCCTCCAGGTGTCCATGTTGTCTAACCTGTCGTTGACCCTGTTTAGATGGCTGGTGTGCTCCTGGCCTACCCTTTGGATTTCAGCTGATAGGAGATTAATCTGGCCAGTCAGTAAATTGCTTAAGGAATCACTGACTGCCTGTGTACATTCTCTTACCAGATTCCTGGCCAGGTCGTCCTGATCATACCTGGGAGGATGTGTAGTGGGTGTCCTGCTGTCCATCCTGCCTCTGCGTAGGTGAGGGAAGGTGATTTCAGGATCGTCCTCAGAGGTTAGGCTGTCTTCTGAGGTGCAGTATGGGGTGGCTCTTCTCCTGAAGATCTGGGAGGTGGCTCCTATAGCACCTGCTACTGCTGAGTCTATGCTCCTCAATACCCTATAGTAGGGGGGTGTCTGCCTTCTAAGAGGTGAGGTAGACTGTGCCCTCCTTCTCCTGGGGCTAGGTAGGGGTGTATAGTCTGAAGAGGTGGCCCCTGTGTCCAGGTTTGGGGTATTGAGAGTGTTTGGTGGTGTTGGGGTAGCCTCAGGGGTCGGGGTATTTAGATATGACCTGAAGGGGTCACTAGATGTGGTGGCGTCAGGCCACTGCTCCTCTAGTATTCTATTAATGCGACCTAAAAATGCTGAGGGACTTTCACCACACTGTGTACTGTGAGTGTTGGGGGCTGGTGCCTCCTGAGCTCTATTTGTCCTTACTGATCTCCACCTATTGATAGCTGATCTTATCCTTTGTCTCCAGAGATCAGATTCAGGTGGTAATGTAGGGTCAGGGGGAATATAACTGTCCCAGGTGAGTTCAGAAGGGTTGGGGTGTGTAAAACCAGCTGGGGGTGAGGTGGTGTCTGTACCGGTAGCAGGCTGCCGAGGTAATGTAGGTATGCTTTCTAAGGCGGCCTGTAATCGTGGTGACCTGGGCTCTAGGTGTGAGTCTAGGTCTAAGTGGCTTGGTGAAGCTACAGGTGTAGATGATGTTTCACCTGGTAGACCAGCAAGTCTTAGGACTGGGGATTCAGCACTTGAAAAACCAGGTAAAGTCAGATTAAGTTCTGGTGCCTGTGATGTGAGTGGGGTGCTGGTCTGTGTACCGGTATTATTGTCATCAATTGTTGATGAAAAAGTTTTGTTTCTACTCACAGGTGTTGGCTTGGGTGTTAGAAATGATGGTGGTAGGATTGGATCCAACAGAAAGGCGTCAGGTGACGAGTCAGATGACGGAACAGTCTGCTGCTGGTCTGGGGCTGCTGCTGGTGCTGCTGCTGCTGCTACTGCTGGTGGGGGCGCGTCTAGCCCTGGGGATGTAACGGCATCTTCTGTAAATGGCTCTTTGGTTGTTGTCTCACTTTGATTCATGGCTCATGAGAGGTGAAAACAATGGGACGTTACAAATAGGGTTCTCCACCATTGTCAATGTCTCGTTACATGTCATGAAGTGAGGTAACAGGAGTCCAGACAATTCAGTTGATGATCCAGCTTTATTGTAAGATTGGCATGATGAGTAACTGATACAGTGTACAATATAGTACTCGCCAGTCTGACCAAGCTATATCCTAAGCCAAGGCACCTGAGTGTCGTAGGGTCTAGGTTGGAGAAGAATAAGATGCTGAGGCTTGATCCTGACTAGGTTATATAGTCAGGAGCAAGCCCAGATGACGTCGTGTCTATTTCTGTACTTTCTATTTTTAGTATAGGGAGCGACTCAAATATGCTGAGTCGGTGGTTCTGCTCAGTCCCAATCTGTGGTAGGAGGGGTGAGCTGCTCCTATTGGCTAGGTGAATCTAAAAAATAGTTGAGTTCTCCAGTGGGGGATCCACAGGAGGGAGCCTGGGGATTTCCCACTGGAGGAGGGCAGGTGTGAACTCTTCACCCTGCCAAGCTAAAAATAGGTTGACCTTGGTTTGAACTAGGGGGTAGCTTGGCCAGTTTGGTTTGAGTATGTCGTTCATAATTATAATACGTAGAATAGTCCATTGACACACCCCTTCCCCTCAAGATGGGTCAAAAGATTTTATGCCCCCCCCCTGTTAATGAATAATGACCACTCCCCAGAATAGGTAGGGATGTTTTTTGACCCCTTGACATAAATCGACTCTCCAGGTTTATAAAACCTACATGTCAATTGTCATAGGGGAAGAAGGGCGGGGGGGGGGGCTCTTATTAGCGCCTCCCACGCCGCGTAGCGGCGGTACCGCGAAGCGGTACGGGAGTGCGCTATGATGATTTCATTTGCCCCATGTGATGAGGTCTCACAATACAAAATAACAGTGGGAGGCGTTTTTTTACGCGGTCACAACGGCATTTCTTGTTTAGAGAGCATCGTGAGGGTTGACAGTCAAATTCTAGGTAGCTAAGGACCTGGCAAAGGGTCAAATTACATAGGTTATATACTAGAAAAAGTCACCTTTTGCTGATTTATTTTCTAATATTGGGATTTAAAAATATTGCATTAAGTATGTGGTGTAGATTTCAGATTCTGTAATGCATTTTGCCGAAGGTGGTCTAGATCTTTTCTGATGAGGGTTTTAACACCATATATCCCCATGTTCTAGGCACAGCCCTAAAGTCTGTCTGCTGAAAAGAAATGACTTCTCAAATTTGAATACATTTTGCAGCTATTGAAGGTGCTAACTACACACAAAGTGGATGAAAAGGAGCTGCATGGGTTTAAGGTGTCAACACGTGCCCTCGAGCAGCTCACTGCACAAGAGATCCGTGACCTGCGACTCGTTTTTGACGTCTTCGATATGCAAGGCAAAGGGTAAGCGCTCTTGCATGTACTACAGTGTACTATTTCTGGGGTCTCGTGATGTGCACAAAGCTGTCCTCTGAACTTGAATTTCACTGAGTACCACAGATAAGCACTGGTGACTGAGAACTTAAATCCTCCCACATGCTGATTACTAATTTGGAGCAGTCCATATCTCAATGATCGGGTAGTATCTGATCAGTTTCAACATGCCAACAGGTACTAAGTATGCACAGATTAGTCAAGTCACAGACATGATTATTTTTAAAGATAGCCGTTCTCCAAGTTTTTTTTGTTTGTTTTTCTTGTGTGATTTGTAGAGAATATTTCATACCACAACATTGATAATCTCGGGGATCTTAGAGAGGGGGAGAGATCGTCAAGAGGACCCCCGGGATAGGACCCACATCAGACAACTCTAAAATGCACTTGAACTTCAGGTGATGAGTCAATAATGATTCTGAGATGACATGTACTAATTCACCTTACAGGTATATTGGCCCTAACGAGGTGCGGAAAGCTATGAAGGCCCTGGGATTTAAGGTGAGCAGAGACCAGGCCAGGCAACTCATACAGGACGCCAGCCTCAGGAGCGGAGGGTAAGGCAACAACTACAGGCCTTGTTACTGAAGTAGGGGCATTATAATGTCCCTATTATCGTCGTATCTGACCATATGAGTAATAAAGTATTGATATACCGATACCAAACTGTCACTTTTAATCACTGTATATTGAATAAGCGCCTGTGTATAAAAGGACCAGGGGCGGTTATTCGCAATAATAGTCATTAATTAAACAAAGGTGCAATAAATTTGGCCAACAGCTAATTAATACCGAAAGGCCAAGCGCAATTAAACATTATGTCATTGAGTGTATAAATTTAGATATATGTACTGAAACGGATAATAATTGTTCATTTTTCTGTACCTTTCAGGGTGATCGACTTTAATGAATTCCTTGATGTTATCATTGACCGACAAGGGGACTCTAGGGACATATATGAAGAGATCATGCAAGGTTTTAAGATGTTTGACTATGGTGAGTTTAATACATGCACCATTCATAATCTGCAATAATTGTGTACTTCTTCCGCTGAACGCTACTCCTTCTGAATGCTCTCATTAAAATATCTTCATATTCCAAAGCCACCGCTAGTAGGCAAACAAAGATTCATCGCTTCTCATTTTAATTTGACACATATTTTTATTGTGTCTTATTTCAGAAAGGACCGGTAAAATTTCACTTGATGACCTGAAACAGTCATGCCGCGACGCGGGGGTCAAGTTCTCTAAACAGGACTTACAGGATATGATGGAGGAAGCCGACCTGAATGGAGACGGTTTTGTAGACAAGGAGGAATTTATCAAGATCATGCTGCAGACAAACCTCTTTTAGAAAAAAGTCTGAGAAAGGGATTTCTAGGATAAAGGAATCTGGTAGTAAATCATCCACTACCATGGCTCATATCAAACACATTTTATGCATGAATGATTTTATGTGAGTGAAGGCATAGTACAATCAGTTAGTTTTTATTTATTTGACTGTAAATAGATTTAGTAAATGTTTTCTGTGGTACAAGTATCACAATGAACATGGGATACAAGAATGTTTCATACCATGTGTATCAGATAAGCTAGGTGTATAACCTAGTATGTATGAATGACTGAGAGGGAGAGAGAAATGCAGTGTTTAATAAAACATCAACTTCTACAACTATTCATAGTTACTCCTTTTAATACTGTCCTTAAAGAGAATGGCTCAATGACAATCCCTACTTTTAATACTCTGTGATGCTGTTTCTTGAATTTGCTAAAATAATTTACTTGAGTACCGTATACAGAAGAACTCTGTAATCAGTAATGCAAAATTCTCATTTGTCACTACATGTATAATGGATAAATGCAGTCCTGGTGATGTCTATGCGTCCTGTATTTACATGTCATGAAAACCTTATGGAGCTGACAGTTACTCTTCTGAAAGTCACGGAGAATATATGTATGTATATTCTACATTTGTGTGAAAGTTTAAGATGAAGCATCGACATAGTGCTAGTACCATAATACTTTGGGTATAAGGCGCACCTGGCATAAAAGCCGCACACTGGGTTCATACCAGACCTATAAGGCGCACCTGGAACCAAATTCTGCTCATTTCAGTGCTGACACAGTTCTATAGGACTCAGTATGGAGGCATAGTGGAGTCACCCTCTTGAATTTCGCTGGTTGAGGTGAAACCCACTGATAAGACATACCATGATGGGTACCTTGTCCCTGGTTAACACCCACTTCCAGGGACATGATGGTCCCATTTTATCAGTTCTTATCAGTGTGTGTTGCCGGAACCAGCTCCAGACCAGCTAGTGGCCAATAGTACCATATCCTCGCCTATAAGGCACACCCTGAGCCTAGAAATATCCTATAAGGCGCACTAGGGGTCAATATTCAAGTACAAAGCGCACCTTTTACACGAGATATTATGGGGGATTCCTAATGAGAACCATTTGGTGCCCTAAAACAGTAGATCGTCATCATCAGCAGCTGCAAAGCACGCAGCAATATGACCATCTATGTCCACCGGAGAAAGGCTGAGAGGAAGAGAAAGAATACTAATGTGAAATATTTCTGGCAAGAACTTAAAGCTGTTAAATATTGATATGTTTTTTAAAATTACATTTGGGCAAAATGAAAATTGTGACTGGGATTAAATTTCAAATTCAAATCCCCCCTCTTGGCATATAGCAGTTTGTCAAATTCTACCCCTGGCTTACGACGAGTCAGTTTATGCACTGGGTTTTGCAGTATCGCACAGAATTCAGTCGCTATTTTCATAAAAAAACGTTTGTCAAAGACATTACGACATGATGAGAAAATCAACATTGTCAATACATGTATATATCATAGAAGCCATGACTATACAGCATATGTAAGGTGTGTTAGTCAACTGTTTTAGATTAAAAACGAAACAAAATGACCTCACTTACTTCATATCAAACCTTGTTTGACAAAGTGGACAGGTAGTTAATGGGGTTGAGTTCTGCTGCTGTGTGTTGGGTTCTACAGCAGCCATGGCTTCTTGCTCAAAGCTCATAAATCTATTATCAGCATTCCTGTCTGGGCTTTCTGATCGCGATTGCTTCACCCCCCTTGATTTACTTGAAGAAGTTCTTGTTTGTGGCTTTGTTGATTTAAAAAGACTGGAAAGTAATATACTCAGTTATCTCCTTGTGAGCAAAAATGAATGGTGTGAGATGATGTCGATAAATTGTCAACTTTTAACTTGCGTGTTCATAGAAAGAACTTTATCACTGAGTAAGAAATTTCAAGTTATTCAGTCGAATTTCACTTGGTGAAAAAAGTAGTTAACATTGAATTAGATTTTTGCGAGCTATTGCTATAACATACTACTTGCCATATATGTGTGTGTGTGTGTATATATATATATATATATATATATATATATATATATATATATATATATATATATTGTAGCGTTTTCCGACTCTATGGTTAATAAAGAATTACACAACTCCGACAGCTTGACTTCAGTGTCTTTTATTTCCTGGCAGTCCTCGCCACACCATCTAAGTCTTATATCGTATATATTAATCCGGAGATAAGCCTTTTAGAGTTCTGCTCCTCTCTGTCTGCAACTCGGAACTAACTAATCGGAGTAACAACTCCCTTATTTATACATAGGCAGATACTCCGACCCCGGCCCGCTTTACGGCAGGCCAGCGTCGGAGGATCTCCTCCGCCGACTACTATTGCCGACGTAACCGCGTTACTTCAGGACCGCTGGCCTCGCCGCCCCCACACCAGGATGGTTTCGGCTCCGCCAACGGCCCCTCCGTCTCCGCCACACTCTCCCCAACTAATCTATAGCCTTACCGGGAGAAAGAGTGTGATATTACCCTCCTGCAGATGGGTTTCCAATTTTGAATAATCCTGCCACGCCATGGCCCCTGGGCGTTTAAGTAAATAGCTACACATAACATACACACAGTAAATCCTACTTAAACCTCCTCTGTAGGCGGCATTAACTACTAAGTAAACCGAATCCGCCGTCCCCTATGCGGAGTATAACCATAACAACAACTTTTATACAATAATACGACGTCATTTCGTCTGGATCCGGCAGACATTCTCCGCCCGTTCGCCTCAGGCTGTCTTGTCGCCGCCCTCATTGGTTCCAGCCTTGGTCGTCCGCGCCGCCGACGTCTTTGGCCACCGCTGTCCGCAGCGGCTGCAGCATCCCTTCTGATCACGGCCATAACGGGTCCGGGTAACATGGACCAGTTCAATATCCCCATTGGGGAGAGTGTGAATGGAGGAAGATTGCAGTCCCCCGGGTATAACCCTCATCTCAGGTCCTAGGGTCCGAGGCTGCCCCAGTCGTCTAGAGTGTTCCTTGAGGGCCTCCGGCCCGGTAAAATCCGAATGCCATGGCATAGCCCCATCCTCCTCCGCCTCCTCGTCCCTATTGTCACCCGCTTTATCTCCTTGTTGATCTAGCAGCAGGCGGTGCACCTCCTCTACCCCCGCCAACCCCTCAGTGCTGGCTATTCCCCCTTCCCCCATATCTCCTATAGGTAATCCGGTTATTACAATCACTCGGTCTGTCTCAGTGTTGGGTAGGGGCTCCGGATCCCCAGGCCCTCCGACCACCGTCTCGACCCCCTCCGGCACCATCACCATAGTCTCCGCCCGTCCACTCTCCTCCCCCACTTCTACTTGCAGCAAGAGTTCCCCCCTGGGCGAGCAAAGGACTAACCCGTCCAACCCCACAGTCACGGATCGGGGGTACCTATCCAACTTGGGTAGAGCAAATAAGGTCCCCGGCTCTACGAGGGGGGTCTTCGGTACCTTCTTCTCCGCCTGTCCTTTCTCCTTCACCGGTGTCCCTACGGAACACGATTGAAATTTACTCATTAATTGGGCGGTACCCTCATCCATGGATCGGTTCTGTATGGCCTCCTCCTCCGCCTCTTTTAACACTCCCTCCAGGCTGAACTTCCTCGTAGACTTTCCCGCCCCTTTTCCTTTAGGGCTTTTACTTTTAGTTTCCATCTCTTTCCTCAGTCTTTCTTTCTCCGCCTCTTTGGCCTTCCTCTCCTCCTCCTCCTTTCTCCGCTGTTCCTCTTCCGCCTTCCGGCGCTCCTCAGCCTCTCTGGCCTTCCTCTCCGCCTCCTCTCTCTCTTTCCGTTTAATTTCTCTTTTCTTCTTTCGCTCCTCCTCCTTGGCATCGCTGAGTACGGCCAGGAACTGGGCTTTCAGTTTAGGGCAGGATTGGACGTATGCCGGGATGGCCACCTCCTCCGACTCCTTGCTGGTTTCATCCTCCCCTTCCACCTCCCCCACCTCACCCTTCTCCGGCGGCTCAGGCGTCACGATTGTAACTGTCTTCAGGATGGGTTTCGGTTTGCTAGGGGAAGGTTTACTCATATCCTCATAGGAGGGCAATGTCTCGGGACTGGCACCGGAGAGGGTGGGTTTGGGCTTGTTAACTAGTTCGTAAGGGGGCTGCTTCTCGGGGCTAGAGTCCAGCCCATTTCCCCCTAGTCCCAAGCTCTCTCCGTCCTCCCCACTCGTGGCGGAGATGTCCTCCTAGGCAGCCGACTTTATGGAGGTTCGGGAGGTCGGAGTGTCTTTCTTGGTTTCCTCGTACTCCGCCTCCAGGGCTCTCATATTGACTTCCCCTAGAGGCACCTCCTGTTGCATTCGTAACAGAGTCTTGGTGGGGGTCTCCCCCGCCTGTCCATATCTCTCTACCAGTAATCCTATGACGAACTTCAGTTTCCCCGCCATTTCCTCGTCTATTTCCACCTCCCCCCCGCTCAGTAGAGGTGTCAGGTCGGGTATCCCCGTGGCCAGTGGCGGGGTGGAGGGTCCCGCTTCCTCCTCCGCCTGCCGCTCCTTACCCCGTGGGGATTGTCTCTTCCTCTTTTCCGCCGATTCCTCCCCCCCCTCCGGCTCGAAGGCCCTCTTGACCCCCTTCCCTGACATACTCCTGGTGGACCTGACGGAGAGACAGCTCTGGGGTGTGCTGGTCCCCTCCACGCGGAATCCCAGCAATTGCTCCAAGTATTTGGAGGCGACAGCAGCCTCCGTCTCCTCCTCCAACGTTATTCCCGGCGACGCCATGCCGCTGAATGTAGATCCGCTGGGGCTGTCCCCCGCACCCCCTCCACCCGCCGAGGTGCCCTGCTGCGGCGGGGGGACCCCGGGCTTGGAGGCGGCGTTTACCGGTTTCTTTTTCTTGGCCACCGCACTCCCCCTCTTCCTCTTTGTGGTGGTGAGCCTGACAGCTTCCTCCGGGCTAGCTGGGGCAGCCACGAGGCTACCGTCCGCCGAGGATCCTCCCGCCTCCGTTGCCCGGCCCACCGGTAGCATCCTGCACTCCTCCGGCGGCTGCCAGTCCTCCAGCTCTGGGTGGATACGCGTGATGTGTCGCCGGAGATCATCCACCCGGATCTTGGCTACCATGTACTCACACTTAGGGCACTGGTAGCCCTCTTGCATCTCGTCGTGAGTGCGGAGATGGCGGTTCATCCCATCGGATCTCATGAAGTACCACTGCTTGGAGTCCCCCCTTTTCCGGCAGATCTCGCACCGATACTTCGGCAGCTCCACCCCGTCCACCCACTCCGTGGGGACCGGCTTCTGGTCTCTGTTTTTGAAGACAGGCATTACTAGTTGTGGCGTTGTCCATAGGCTAACAGGAATTGAAGGGTGAGGCGGATAGCGCTCCCTTATATTCCCCCCGGTGGTCACGCCCCCTCTTCCTACTCCTCCAATCACCGTCCCCTGGGTCAGGCCACCCTCCGTCACCACGCCGTGGGAAACCCCCGATTGCATCATAGCCTTACTCCGGACACCGTTGTCGCCATTGGCGCCTCCGCTCTCACGTGCCTGCTGTGAGCCGTGGGAACGTGATCCGCGGTCAGCCGAGGACCTCAGCCTACGATAGCTCCCACTCCGACTCCGGCTCTCCGAGTCCCTCCTCCCATGTCTGGCTGCCTCCGTCCGGGCAGACACTCCGTCCCTTCTGTGGCCACTAGTGGAGCGGCTAGAGGAGGAGTGGCCGGAAGATCTTTCTCTCTCCCTCCTCCTCCGCCGACTCATCCTGTGTCTTGAGCGTGTGGAGCCCTCCCGGGAGTGGCTGGACACTGTGGAAGACACTTTCTTTGACCCTCCACCAGCATTTCTACCCCGACTCGATTCACCCTCGGGCCTTGTCCCTCTTAGAACCACCAACCGCGTGTCATCTCCGGCCTGCATTGTAGACTGACCGTTAACGGTCCTTCCCCCGCCTTTTATTGGGGAGAACCTGTTATGAGGGTTGCTTAGTGACTCCCGCCTCTCCGGCCCTGCTCCACTAGGCGGCGCTCCGGCCGGCCGGCCTCACCGCCCGCCGTCGAGGAATTTGGAGCCTGGCCTCCCGACCTCCCCTTCGTCATGGCTGTTCTGCAGCGTCCAACCCTCCTGGCTTCCCTCTCTTCGTTTTCATGGTTGTTGTAGATGGCTTCCTCGATCATTTCGTAAATAAACCATCTTTCCCTATGCTTCTCCCTGATTCTCCTCCGGCCAGGATCCGCCGCCCTCCTTAACCTTTCTGCCCTGATTTCCTCGTTTTGGCCATGGTTCCGCCTTCTGTGGGCCAACTCACTCTCATCACTCACCCCCTCTTCATCCGACTCGCCCATCTCGGGGAGGGACCATTCCTCGTAGGGAGGGTCCTCCTCTGGTTCTACCCCCCTCCAATGTGACATTTCGGCTTCTTCCTTCAACCTTTTTTCATTTTCCAGCCATACATCGCACCAGTCGCGGCCTTCTTGACTCATCTTGCTTTTGCAGCTCCTCCACTCCGCCCCAAGGTAAGTATCCAGTTGAGGCGCCAGTCTGACGGCCCGGGCTGCGCTGGTTCCGGCAGGCTTCGGTGCACTCCTCCGCAGACCTTCTTTCCGATTTCCATTATCCGCTGCCCCTCCCTTACAGGTTTCAGTTATTTGATGTCTCTTTTTCTCTTTGCAGGTCAGCAGTTTCGCCTCCCGGTCAGCTCCAGTCCCCGGGGTCACCTGAACCAGCCGGATGGTGCCCCCTCCGGATCCTCCTTCCTCCTCGTCTGAATTGTCCGAAGATAGGGGCTCGGCCTCCCTTGTTTCATCCTCCATGGGAACATCCTCCGCCGTGGCCCGCGCCGGGGCCAGTTTTAGGGCGTCGTAATGGACTACCCTGGTAGTTTTACCCTTTTTAATTTTATACACCGCCTCCCCTAAGCGCCCCACTATCTCCCATGGGCCTGTCCAATAACTCTGGAGTTTAGGTGTCAGTCCCCTCTTCCGGAGAGGGTGGTAGTAGAAGACCCTGCCCCCAACAGCGAATTCGCCTGCCGAGGCTCTTGCATCATAGTTCCTCTGTTGCCTGCAGAGGGACCTTCCAAGGGCCTCCCTAGCGACGGAGTATGCTTTTGCCATGGTGGTTTGTAATTCGGCCACATAACCGACTCCTCCCCCTACATTGGGCTCCAGCGGGTAAACCAAATCCAGGGGGATGACCGTTTCCCGCCCCAACATCAGAAGATTGGGGGACAATCCCGTGGAGGCGTGTGCGGAGGAGCGATACGCCGCCATTACAAATGGCAGCCGCCGGTCCCAGTCCCGTTGGTCCTCCGCCACCACAGTCGCCAGCAGCATTTCAATTGTTCGGTTGGCCCGCTCCACCATCCCATCGCTTTGGGGCCTAAAGGAACAGGTTCTGGTCTGCCTGACTTCCAGTAAGGCCACCATTTCCCTGAATAGTCCCGACTGGAAGTTCTTGCCCTGATCTGTGTGCACCTCCGCCGGGGCTCCAAATCTACAGATGAACTCCTCCACCACAGCCCTGGCCACCGTGGGTGCCTCCTGGTTGGGTAAAGCGTACGCTTCCGTCCATTTAGTGAAGTAGTCCGCCGCCACTAAAATATATTGGTTCCCGGCGGAGGACAAGGGCAATGGACCCATCACGTCTAGAGCTATCCTCTGTAGGGGTAGTCCGGCACCCACATGTCCCATTGGTGCCCGGTGCGGAGGTGGAGCCGCCTTCCTCCGGAGACAGGGTTCACAGCTGGCGCACCACAGGGTCACCTCCCTCCTGAAGTCAGGCCAGTAGTAACCTGTCTGGAGGCGCCGGATGGTTTTATTGCGGCCCAGATGCCCCGCCAAGGGTTCTCCGTGGACCTCCCTGAGCACATCATTCCTGCTCAGGGTGGGTACAGCAATTTGGAAGCATCGTTCCCCCGCCGCACCTTCCCACCACCGGCCCAGTATCCCTTTTTCTATACTCATGCGCCCCAATTGGGCATGCCAGGCTCTCAGCTCATAGCCCCAGGTCCTTCTTTCCTCCTCTGTGGTGGTCGCCTCCCCGTTCACCCATGCTCTGACCCGAGTCAGCACAGCGTCCTCCGCTTGGAGTGTGCCCCACTCTCTCCCTGCCGGCGGAGTGGAGTCCCCCGCCGCCGGAGGCGCCCCCCGAACCATTTCCTGGCGTTGAGACCTTGTGAAAACCCGGCAATGCAGTAGCTCCTCCTCATCCTCTCGCCCACATTGCTTGCAGGGCTTCCTGGACAGCCCATCCGCATTCCCATGTAGTTTTCCCGGCCTATGCTGCACCACTATGTCGTAAGTACTTATAATCTGCAGCCATCGAGCCAGCTGGCCCTCCGGCTCCTTGAACTCCAACAGCCACCGCAGGGAGGCATGATCTGTTCGGACTACCACCCTCCTCCCTATTAGGTAATGCTTGAATTTCCTGAGGCCAAAGACTATAGCCAGCAGCTCCCTCCTTGTAACGCAATAGTTACGCTCCGGCCTGCTGAGAGTGCGGCTGCCATAGGCTAGGACCCTCTCTACCCCCGTCTGCTCCTGGGACAGTACCACTCCGAGGCCTGTGTCACTGGCGTCGGTGTCTAAGGTAAGCTGTCCCTCCGCCTGGGGGAAAGCCAGGATAGGGGCCTCGGTTAGTCTCTTTTTTAGGTCTTGGAATGAGGCCTCGCATTCCTCCGACCACCGGAACGTCCTCACTTTCTCGGCCAGCGCGCTCAGTGGCTTAGCCCTCGTAGAGAACTCAGGAACGAAGGTCCTGTAGTAGCCGGCTAGCCCCAGAAAACTCCGGACCTCCGTCACCGTGGTCGGAGTGGGCCACGACTGCACCGCCTCTATCTTTTCCGGATCCGTCTCTACCCCCGCCTCACTCACTTGGTGGCCCAGGAATAACACTCTGCGGCGAGCCAACTGGCATTTGGAGGGCTTGATCTTAAGCCCAGCATCCTCCAGCCTTTGAAGTACCTCCCCAAGCCGGCCAAGATGCTCCTCGAAGGTGGCGGAGAATACGACTATGTCGTCTAGATAGACCAAACAAGTTTTCCACTGTAGTCCCCCCATGGCCACTTCCATCACCCTCTCGAAGGTGCCTGGCGCATTGCACAAACCGAAGGGCATTCTCCGGAATTGGAACAGCCCCCGGTGTGTCGTGAATGCTGTTTTCTCTTTATCCCCCTCCTCTATATCCAACTGCCAGTAGCCGCTGGCCAGATCCACTGACGAAAACCACGCGGCCCCCGCCATGGTATCGAGACAATCTTCCACTCTAGGCAGGGGATAAGCATCCTTCACGGTGGCGGCGTTGAGCCTCCGGTAGTCCACGCAGAAGCGAGTGGTACCATCTTTTTTTCTTACTAGGACCACCGGAGAAGCCCACGGGCTAGTGGATGGCTCAATCACTCCGGCTTCCAACATCTTCTCCACCTCCTCTTCTACCGCCTCTCGTCTATGGGGTGCCAATCGCCTCGGCGGTTGTTTGATAGGTGGATGTACCCCCGTATCAATCCTATGCTTGGCCAATTGAGTGTGCCCTTTGTCGCCCTTATGCCTCTGAAATGCCCCCAGGTGTTTCCTTATAAGCCGTGCAAGCTCCTTTCTACGGTGAGCCTCCGTCCCGCTCACTAACCCGTCCACCAAACGCTTTAGCTCCTCCGGCTCACCTCTCTCCACCATCCGGCACCATCCCTCTCCGGCCACTGTCTCGCCTCCGCCTCTGCACTCCACTCGTTGAATGGCCCCTAGAGTCATGTCTCTATATATCACCACTGGCTCAGGACCGGGATTGAGCACCCTGACCCAAGTTGCCCTCCCCTCGGGGCATACCAGCCCCCGCCCCACCAGGAAGCTCGGTTCACCCTTGTGTCCGGCCATCCCTTCAATCATCCCGTCGTCCCCCTGTTGCCAGGGTCCGGCTAGAGTTCCCTCTAGCATGGCCTCCTGTCCGGATCCCAGCACCGCCGCTCGGGTGCTGACGATTCGGCACACAGAATACTCCTCTGTCCACACTAGGCGCCCTTTTGCTACGTCGACCATTAGTTTGTTGGTGCGGAGGAACTCCGCCCCCAGGATTCCCTCCGTCCCGGTGTCGCTGACTACGAAACGCACATTGATAGTGCGCCTCCCGATTTCCAGCTCTGTGTACACTTCCCCTTTTATGTCCATAGGCCGCCCGTCGACGGAGTAGATCTTCTCCGCCGTTTCCCCCAGGCGTCCCCGTCCGCCCCACCTGCTCCACCATCCTTCGGAGACCAGATTAAGCGACGCACCAGTGTCCACCAGCAATTGGATGGGGGCCCCTGCCAGCCGACCCTCTACTATCAATCCTCCTCCGCCCCTCTCTCGGCGGCCCTGTATCACATTGATAGGCCCACTTCCCTCGACCTGTACTTGGCCTTTAGTATAGGTCGATTCTAGTTTCCCGCCGCCGGACTAGCCTGTTCGCTCACCGGCCTGGATGCCTCCTTGGCCTTGATATTTGGGCATTCTCGCTTGAAATGGCCTTCCTGTCCGCATCCGAAGCAAGCACCACTGCTTGGCTTTTTCTTCCTCCCCAACACCGCCGGCTCATCCAGCCTTTGAACTAACCGCTCCATCAACTCCGCCATTTTGCTCATTTCCTCCTTGTTGGACTTGAGGTGTTCATTTACTGACGCATCCGCCGCCCGCACTTTGTGGATATTCTCCTGCTCCACTTGTAAGTACGCCTCCGCTCCCACCGCCGTCATTACTGCGGATTGTAAATCTTTCGGTGTTGACTGATACACCCACTGCCTGAGTGGATTGTCGAGGCACAATAGGAATCTATCGAGCGCTAAGGTGTCTGTCGTCCGGGCGTCTGCCTCCGGATATGCTAACTTAGTGTACTTTTTCAGTTCTTCCTGTAACTCTTGCAGTCCCTCCCCCTTTCGCCGGACCCTAGTGCGGAGGAACGCTTTGTAGATCTCTTCCTGATTAGTAGGCTCAAACCTTTCCACGAGTGCCCTTCTTAACTCCTCATACCCCTCCGGCGTGGCTGGTTTCCTTCCCGTCAACAATCTCCGGGCTGCCCCCGACAGACTCAGACCTAGGAACATACCCGCCTCCTCTGGCTTCCATCCGTTTACTTTGACGCACAGGTCGAAGTGGTTGAGGTAGTCAGATAGGTCTGTGGTGCCATCATATTTAGCGGGTTTCACCACTGGCTTACCCTTTGCCTCCTTCTCCCCATCGGCACCTCCTCTCCAGCCGTCCTCCGGACGACCCATAACTCCTCTACCCTGCCGGAGATCTCCACCTTCCCCTACTTCGTCCTTATCCGCCTCCTCCGCACGTCTCCCGGTTTCGGGGCGAACCTCGGCCGGTGCCCGCTTGCTCCCCTTCCTTGGGTTATTCATCTCCGCCTGCTCCTCCGGCCACCAAAGCACCTTTCCGCCATCGTCCCTTCCCGGGTTGAACCCCAGCCAGGCATTTGCATCACCCAGTTTTCCTTTAGGGTGCCTCAACCTCCAGGCCGCCGGTTTCTCCTCCCTCTCCCATGGCCACAGGTAGGGCTCCTTTTCTTTAACGCGTGGTTCCTCATATCCCGTGTCCGTTACCTCCTCCCGGGATGCTCTATCGGCGGGTTCTGCTTGTCTCTCCGGATTCATCTCTTCCGGCCTCACCGCCCCTCTCTGCCGTAGCGTCACTTCCTCGTCCACCACTTCCAGCAAAACCCCTTTTTCCCGCTTAATCTCCTCCGTATCCCTCTTCTCCACAGGTAAGTTTATCGTTTCTGAAGCCTCCGCCATCTTCTTTCTCTCGTGGGTCTTCAAACACCGCTGTCACCAATGTAGCGTTTTCCGACTCTATGGTTAATAAAGAATTACACAACTCCGACAGCTTGACTTCAGTGTCTTTTATTTCCTGGCAGTCCTCGCCACACCATCTAAGTCTTATATCGTATATATTAATCCGGAGATAAGCCTTTTAGAGTTCTGCTCCTCTCTGTCTGCAACTCGGAACTAACTAATCGGAGTAACAACTCCCTTATTTATACATAGGCAGATACTCCGACCCCGGCCCGCTTTACGGCAGGCCAGCGTCGGAGGATCTCCTCCGCCGACTACTATTGCCGACGTAACCGCGTTACTTCAGGACCGCTGGCCTCGCCGCCCCCACACCAGGATGGTTTCGGCTCCGCCAACGGCCCCTCCGTCTCCGCCACACTATATATATATATATATATATATATATATATATATATATATATATATATATATATATATATATATATATAGAGAGAGAGAGAGAGAGAGAGAGAGAGAGAGCATCGTACATGGATGCAGCCCTGGCGAGTAACTCACTAGGGCTTAACTCAAGTTGAACACCAAACATACGGGTTTGTAATACTCCCAAAGGACTTGTACAGTGCATCATATACAATGTACTACCCCGGTACTAGTGAGTGATTCACCAGTGTTGCATTGATACATCCCCCTCAAAACACTACTGTTCTGAACAGTTACAAAATATTCTGTGGAATGAGTCCTTATTTTACAGGCCTGACATTACCTTGCGCCATCATCATCGGCAGCAGCTAAGCACGCAGCGATATGGCCATCTATATCCACCTGCGAAAGGCTGGAGTGATGAGAAAGAATGATGTTATGACAAGCACAATGAGATTATTTTCACACAAAATTGCCAATGGATAAACAGAATGAAATACACTTAACATATATAAATCACAGAAACCACGATTGCTTTGTTTTATCTTCTTTTACTCCCAATCCTCAAGTATACGGTGCGGCTTATAAGTATGGATGACACAACATTTGCACAACATGCAGTCTAGTATTGCCTAAAAGACTCCTTATAGGGGAGTGATTATACTTAACAGGGGGGGGGGGGTGGGTTTGCGCACGGATGCACAAAAAAAAATAACCCTTTGAACCTACAGTAATGCGCTGGCCTTTTTACTGGAAACAGATGAAATTATTTTGACCCCCCCATCAGAGGGGGTGAACAAATTTTTGACCTCCCCCAGTCAAGGGGTCAAAAAGATTCTGACCGCCACCTCAAACCCACCAGCCCACCCCCATTGTTAAAAAAAATGATCACGCCCTAATCAAGGACGACATGCACCCTAGGATTGCCTCAAAGGCTAGGTATGAAACTCTGACTTATCGTCGAGGCTATTCCATACTAAATCAGCGCTTATCAAGACTAGTATCAAACCCCAAGTGTGCCACAAAATTATTTCACTGGACACATTTTTTCCAACTAGTCTTACATCTAAAGTAAAAGGGTGGGGCGCGAACATTTATGTACTGGACACAACCTATCAAAGCTTTCTTTGTGCCCACCAGACACACCAGTTCTTATCTGATTTGTCGACCCTGTCCCAAATTCTGTGTCTCATAAGCTAAGACTTAAGGTACAATTACAGTTGACTTACTTCAAATCAAAGCTTGTTTCACAGAGTGGGCAGGTCGTTATTGGGGTAGGATTCTGTTGTTTTCTGTCAGGTTCTGCAGCAGCCACATCTTCTTGTTGAGAATTCATCAATTCAAAACTACTTTCCACATCAGGACTTTCCGGCAGCGGTCGTTTCACCCCTTGTGACTTTCTTGGGGAGGTTGTTCTTTGTGATTTTGCCGTATTGGAGAGACTGGAATAGAATGGCGTTGTGTTTTCAATGAGTACAAATGAATGAGTAAGCGTAAGAATATATGAAGAAAGTATAAACTTTTACAATTATATTTTATGGCATATAACCCTTGCATTGACAGTGTCTCAAATGTTTGACATGTTTCACCAATGAACCACTGTCAATTTACTCGCCAGTCATGCATTGATAGATCACAAAGGTAAATGAACCTTGGACCTAATGCCTTGATAAACAGTTAAATAATATTCTATGGAATGCAATGTGTCTGCCCTCATAGGCACGTAGCAGGATGAAAATTTACCCTATAAGATAACTCCCTGCATTCACTTAGGGCTCTTAGGGTGTAACTGACACCCATCCTAAGTGCTTATCTTATCAGGTACCAGATCAAACAATGGCGGCTCGACTACGGGACATGAAACTGAAGGATACAATAAGATTGAATTTACCATGTTAAGTCTTCATCAGATGCAGCGAAGCACGCAGCAATATGACCATCTATGTCAACCGAAGAAAGGCTGAGAGAAAATATAATTTTCATTTTATAATCATGCTTTTACATTATTGTATTCATGAAGCGAACACAATATGCTGTAAATCTTCGTAACTAAGCATCATACATGGTTGTGATGACATGTTGGCCAGGCAGAACACTATGCTACTTAGTGAAGATAAATCAAAGATTCAGTAACAAAACAATCACCACATCAATATACGTTCCTATTGTATAAATTCACCAGTCAATATGTGTTTAGATCATAGGGACCATGAATATGATATGATCATTTTCAATATACTACAAAGTAAAGTATAGAAAACGTCACTTCACTTACTTCACATCAAACTTTGTTTGACAAATTGGACAAGTGGATATTGGTGTAGGGTTAAGTTGTTTTGTATCCGGTTCTATAGCATCCACATTTTCTTGTTGAACACTCATTGAATCCATATTACCATCTCTATTAGGACTTTCTGGTACTGGTCCTTTTATCCTGTGTGATTTACTTGAGGATGAAGGCTGCGGTTCTACTTTTTTGAAGAGAGGTTTGAATCCAGCAGGTTTACTGCTTACACCACTTGTACTAGGCATGAAGTCCGATGGTGTACTAATTCCTGTGAGTTGCTCATAGTGAGGGACATTCCCTGTGAGTTGCTCATGGCGAGGGACATTCCCTGTGAGTAACTTATGGTGAGGAGCCTTTCCTGTGAGTTGCTTATGGTGCGGGGATTTCCCTGTGAGTTGCTCATGGCGAGGAGCCTTCCCTGGGAGTTGCTCATGGTGAGGAGCCTTCCCCATGGTTTGCTCGGTATCTGAACCCTCTCTTTTTGCAGCATCTATGGATGGTGACTCATATCTGCAATGGGTCCTCATGGCACATGGCCTACACACAGATGGAAGGGGAGTCCAGGTTGATGGGGTTTTCTCCTCTTCATCTTTGGTTGGTGGAGTTTCCTCAGTTATCTGTATGATTAGATAAAATGAATTCGTCTGATTTTTTCCTCCAAACTCCCAGTATATTCTTACTGGAATTTCTTTTTTTTTTACATGTAATTAAATTAATTTTTCCTGTATACAATTAACTGAAAATGCTAAGGTTTTCTGATCTTTATTCTCCATCGAGACGTTTGTGTTATCAACAAGAATTGGGCTAATCAAACGTGAACAGTCATATATATATATATATATATATATATATATATATATATATATATATATATATATATATATATATATATATATATATATGGTATAAAAAAGAAAACCTACCTCAATTTTTGAGGGTATTATAAGAGGGGGCAAATTCCTCCAGTCTGAGGCCTTCACACCAAGGAAGCCCGGCAATAGTTGACATAATGTGTGCCTCAGTGAGTTGAGACTATCACTCACTGCAGGATCAGTAACACTATAAAAGAGTAAAGTAGGATGTTTTTGGCAGCTCTATATGCAGTAATGGCCATGCTACTTATTAGAAACAAACATCTCTACCAGGATTTTTAGAAATAAACATTTCTACCCGAATTTTCGGTACTATAGACTGCTGTGAAAAAAAAACTGCACTAATGTATTCAAGCTGCACCCTGACGTAGGGGCCTAAAAATTGATGGTATAATGTGTTTGTAGTATTATATAGGGAACAGAGCCATTCCTGTATGGGAGTGGCCATCTTGAAATATGTTATGTAACTGCCCCCTGACGGCCACCGTGGATCTGGCAAGGGATTGTGGGTAATCTCTCATTTTTCCCTCCACCCGCAGAAAACAATAAGAATTGATAAGACTGATAAGCTGCCCCTGCCTCTATCTTAATCTGTCCATTGTTTAAGGTGTGAATGGAGGGGATTAGCCTGATAAGGAGACAATGGCTTGGTTTTACCCAGCCTGGATTATATGTGCTCTCTTAGAAAACTTTTAAAGTTTACTTTCTCTTGTATTTGAATTGATTGATTGATTTGTTTTTTACAGCACTTTAGCGGCACTAAGTGGCTATCCCGTGCTTCACAGGTTGATAATTTAACAGAGGAATGTGTCAGTGCACGCGCATATGTGCACCACACACATCCTGAGGGGATAGGAAAGAGGAGATATAGACCCTTTTAAGTGGGCTAGGGAAGCTCGTCTTGTATTTGAAGTACCGTAATCTCCCGTGTATAAGACACGTCCTCCACGCCAAATAAAATGCTGGTGCGTCTTATAGGATTTCCTCAAGTTTGGGGTGCGTCTTATACGAGGGGTACTTTTACTATAGAAATGTACTAAATTAACAAAATTGAGCCCTAAGAGGTGTGTCTTATACGCGAAAATGCTTCTACCAAGAAGGGGGTGCGTCCTATACGCGCAACGCATCTTCTACGCGGGAGATTACGGTACTTAGCCTATATAAAGCTTCTGTTGTTTAGGTTTACAGTATTTCTATCCAAAGGTATAGATTTTTAGAATATAGCTTCATATGGACTATTAGGAAGGGCCAACCAAAGTAAACTGTACAAAGAGGACAACTGCTGATCTAGCCCCCGACTACATGAGCCACCTAGCTAATTTGCTCTGCTCCCTATAGCTACAGTCACACGGACAAGCGAAAAAAATTTGTATGCCCCCCTTCCTTGACGGCAGTCAAATTTTTTTGTGCCCTCCCAGCGTCGGAGGTGCTGGCAATTTTTGCACCCAACTTTGATCTATAGTAGCATGGGTCTTTTTTGCTAAAATGAGGGTAAATATTTTAAGACCCCCCTCTCAAGAGGGGTCAAAATCTTTTACACCCCTCATCGCGAGGGGTCTGAAATGTTTACGCCACCCCCCTGTTGAGAAAAAATTACTAATCCCTCATATTCATGAGACAGGGATGTAAGTCAGACTGTTTGAAAAATTCTGAAGACCATTTAGAAATCCTGCATTTAGTATAAAACATTATCAAAACTTTGATGCAAAAAAGGTATTTTGGTTAAATCTATTAGAAACGTCTGGTTCCAAAAAATTCTGAAATCAGACAAAATTCTGAAAACTTACATCCCTGATGAGAGAATATAAAGACTACTAATACTACTACGTGCACTTTACTGGCTATCCAGGCGACACAGAATGGGGGTTAGGGTTTCCCATGGGCTATAGCCTACAGTGTGGGTTGTACTGACTACAATAATCCTGTAAGCTTAGGGAGTGGTCATTTTTTAACAACAGGGGGGAGGGGGCTGGTGGATTTGAGGGGGGGGGTCAGAATTTTTTCGACCCCTTGATCAGGGGGGTCAAACTAATTTCACCTGTTTTCAGAGAAAAAGCCTGCGCGTTACTAGGGGAGAACTGGGAGAACTGGGACAATATTTTTAAGTCACAATACTTTTGTTCATCATTCCTACAATAAGAACAACATCCAAAGTAATTTGCTTCCAGAAGAAGGATTGATGGTACGCCTACAATATAGAATATTCAGACCTTTTCTAACTATCATCAATTCTTTAGATAGAGCTTGCTTTACTTTTGATTAAATGGTGAGAACTGGGACACAATTAGGGAGAACTGGGACGCAACCTAATGAGAACTGGGACGGACCAATAAAAGATGTTGTAAAGTTATCACAAATTAATCAAATTATTGAATTCCTGTAATTTCTATGATGTTTAAGACTGCTGACAAGATGCTAGAAATCATTTTGATGTATAGTTACAAGATTAATATACTTTTATGATATCTCTATCAAAGTATGCATCATTATCAATGTAGAAATAGAGCAATTGTAGGAGAACTGGGACACCATCAAATACCACATCAAATGAGATCAACATGTCATGGCTTGTTACCCAGTTTTTTAACCTTGTGATGCTGTAACTTCTTTTGGAGAACCTCCAGGTCCTATTTTGATCGATAGGCTTCCTGTCACATGCTTATTTGTTCATCATTTGTGTGATTTCAGAAAAATCAGTTGTAGATTGGAGAGAACTGGGACAGGTGCGTCCCAGTTCTCACCAGCTTGGCATTTTTAAGAAAAATATTCATATAGGCTGAAAAAGGCTAAACCGAGTAATTTTGGATAACTGATCATATCGAAAAGTTTTTAATACACATTTTACACTACCAAAATGGACTGTTGTCATTTGGGAACCCTGAGTTTGAGAAAATAATCGCCAGACACTTGAAAAAAATTCTTTTAGGGTAAAATATCATACCCGTAATCTCCCGCGTATAAGACGCAGTGCGCGTATAAGACGCACCTAGAGTTTTGGAAAATTCTCAAAAAAATGAAAAATTCATAACTTTGGTTCTACTGAGTGAATTTTCAAAATTTAAAAACCTGTGTGTAGCTTGGGCCCCCTGGACCCCCCTGGGCCCCCTTATGCCCTGTTATGACCATTATGGCATGTAACATATCAAAAGAAAGGTCTTGGTGTCCCCCTTGTGGATCCAAGGAGAACTAAAACCCCTCGTATAAGACGCGTCTTATACGCAGGAGATTATGGTAATCTGTAATAATTCTTGATCTTTAAATAGCAGAAAACTTTTTTTCCATAAAGTATAACTTAATATCAATTAGTCAAAAAGTAGCATTGTTAAATTTTCACTAAACCTCTTGGTAGACCTAGAACAGGGGGTGTCCCAGTTTGGCTTTGTCCCAGTTCTCCCAGGTCTCCCCTACAGGTTGAAAAGGCGCATTCGCGCGAGATTTTTGGTCCTTCGGGACCCCTTGAGAGGAGGGGGGGGGGCAATTTTTTTTTCATGCATCCGCGTGCAAACCCACCAGGTGGTACCACCCTAAATCAGGTCACTTCCGGGTAGAATGGTAAAAGTCCTGCACTAAATACAGTCAATTTTTCACTTATAGGGCTATAAAATGGGTTCTAAACAGGCTGTCTGTGTATATATTGGCATTAAAATTTTCCTGGAGGCTTGGAGAATATTTTTAAAAAAAGATTGGAAAAGAATGAAAATAATTTAGTTCATTTACTGCGGACCAAAGGGACCTATGATAGATGTGTAGTGACTCAGGTGGCAGACCACAAAATCGGTGGTTTCCATGGCGATTTGTGAAAAATCTGATTGCACTTTGTTAAGACAGACCTAGTGTATGATTTTTGCCATTTCAAAAGCCACAATCTGGTATATTTGGCTTAGTTCTGAGGAAATTTTAAGTATTTGAAATATTTTGTCAAGCGTCAGCGATACTGGATTTTTTTCGGGTCGCAGCGCATATTTAGGATGGTACCACCACCAGCACTCCCCCCCCCCCGGTTGTTAAAAAATTATCACTCCCTTACAGTGTACTATTTGTGATACTCACTTATTATCGCCCACCACACATTTAGAAGGTGAATTCCGGAGTAACTCTACAATGCCACTATTTTCACTTGCCACCACGTTGGTCTTGACACTCGAGCTCTCCTTTGTTTGCACGCTGTCATCTTGTTTTTCCACGACAAGCGAAGACTTTCTAACTTTTAAACTTCGTTTTAGGCGCTTCGTGTTAGGCTGCGCCATGTTTGTATCGTTTTGGCCTGTCCCCTAGTGGATAGAATAGATACTAAAACTTCACCAGTTATCATTCGTTTATGCAAAGAGCATAGGTTGTACTCTTTGGTTTATGTTACCCTCTGAGAGGAAAATATCTAATGATCAGACTATAAACCTGCGTTAAAATGATTTTTTCATTTAATACATTCTTTAATCATTAAATTAATGTCCCACAAAGGCCTAGAAATTAGGTGTATGTTGAGGTTTCTTCTGTCCCGACTGTGGCGCCCCCTGGCAAAACTCAAAAGAACTGCCAACTGACCTTGACATTGGTTGAGTTCGTGAAAGGGGGCAGGGCCAGGGCAGGGAAAACTTTTACATAGGTCGTTTGACAGATTTCTTTTCGTTCTAACGTTCTCAGGGACAACATATTGACAACACACAGGGATTATATCACCAACTTCTTCTACGCCCGGGCTTGATGTCACAGGACACGATGCAGCCCCCTCCACAGGCGCTGCTGCGTCCTCTGCAGGTGCCCGAGAAGTTGTTGGCGGGGCCAGGGCCGTCCAACGCCCCGCGCCGCGTGTTGGATGCCGGCCGCCTCCCGCTCCTTGGCCACCTCCACACCGAATTCACACAGGTACACCTATAATTACTCCTGTACCCCTCTATCCGAACACCCCACATCCAACACACATTACCCTTAATGACATATTCTGTAATGCTGTGCAAGATGTCAATCATGTCTTCTTACATTGTAACATGCCAGAGATGAGAAACGCACGGTCAGTGTTTGAAACAA
Organism: Acholoe squamosa; assembly: GCA_949317995.1. Classification (NCBI taxonomy): domain Eukaryota; kingdom Metazoa; phylum Annelida; class Polychaeta; order Phyllodocida; family Polynoidae; genus Acholoe; species Acholoe squamosa. The sequence goes on from OX439050.1 coordinate 47,103,361, forward strand.
AATACCTAGGCACTGACATAACTGCCGTGCGTGGGTCTGCCGTGCGCAGAGGCTAAAAGTGTGATTTAGCAAAAATGGAGCAGCTGAAGTTGACATGTTTTTACTTATTGATTCTGAAGCTGTTTACAGGTGGATTTGGACAATTAGGGTATCATTTTAACGGGCTTGAAGAGGGCTTCAATATACATGTATTTGTTTAATAAATTGAAGAGAAAAAAGTCATGTTTCTCCCAGGTGAACTCAAAACTTAAGTTCAGGAGCATTTTATGTGGCCCCCAAGGGGTAAAAAACGACATGGCGACTTTTGGCCATTTTTTGGCGACATTTCGACTTTGTACCCTTTTAAAAGTGACATGTGACATTTCCAATCTTTAGAAAAGTGACATTTGATCTGAGACCTTAAATTTTGAGATTATTAGACATGTTTTTTCTCCCTAAAAAAGTGACATGTGACCTGAAACCTTACATTTTGGCGACATTGTGACCTCAGGGGGGGTCCCCTTAGGGGCCCCTTTTATGGTATGAAGTATACATCTCACATAGTTAAAAATGGCACTCACATATTCCCTGGTTAAATAAGGTCTAGAAAATGTCTAGTTTTCTTCTTTCTAATTGGCAGCAGTATGTTTTTTAAGCAACTACAAAATCATGACCTATTAACTCTGTGAGGGGGAGTGAGAGATTAGCTCTAACACCTCCCCCACTGCAGCACACCTATAGCCACCACTGGAGGGGCCACCTGGAGGTGGCCCCTACTGGAGGGCTAACTACCAGGACTTCTCTAACTGACTAGTAGGGCTATACTTTGAAGTATGAACATCAGTCAGAGTGTCATTTTCAGGTGAAATGGCAACCCACACATTTTGACATGTCATGTGATCTTTACTTTTAACTTCTGGGTTCACACTAACATTACATCAAAACATTGAAAATTGTTGAGAACTTTGACCCCTCTTTTTATTATGACCTTGACCCTGGTTAAGGTCATATCAAGGTCAAATGCTAGACCACATATCAAATGATCTCTATTCTTACTTTGAGTTTCCTATCTCAATATTTTTGCAAGAAATTATGGTTGATTGTTATGGTTTTATGTGGACTGTCAAAATGTTGGTTATGTCATGTCCCTTTGACTTTGACCTTATATAGGTCAACTTGACCTTCTTGATGAAATATTGAAACAATTCATTGATTCTGTAATTCATTTTACTAAATCTCAACAAATGTTAACTCATTAAAAAAAAATCAATAAATCTGACCTTTGACCTTAAAATGACCTTGACCTGGATCAAGGTCAGGCCATAGGTCATTGTAATACCTCCTTAATAAACTTAACTCTACTTTTTAATTTTAAGTTCCTAGTGTCAATATCTTCTGAGAAACAGCGATTTAAGTGTTCCAAGCATTTCTGACCACAACAAGCAGGATCGCAAAATGTCCCTTCACCTTGACCTTTAGGTCAACTTGACCTTCTTGGTCAAATATTGAAAAAGAGTCAGCTGATCATTGATTCTATCATTCATCTAGCTAAATATTAACAAATGTTTACTCATTTACAAAAAAAAAATCAATAAATTTGACCTTTGACCTTAAAATGACCTTGACCTGACCTAGATCAGGCCATAGGTCATTGGAACCACACCTTAATGACCTTTTCTCAAGTTTTTATTTCAAGTTCCTAGTGTTAATATCTTCTGAGAAACAGTGATTTAAGTGTTCCAGGCATTTCTGACCACAACTAGCATGATCACAAAATTTGAACCCTGATTAAACTCTTAAGTATGGGTTATTGTGGCAGAATATTGGGGTCATTTTGTGGTCTTTGGATGGTCATAATATCACTTTGAATTAAGATAGAGACTTCATTCAAAAAGCAAATCCACTTCTTTTCTTGAGATCTATCCAATAGTATGCAGATAGAATAGATAATATAAAGTTTAGAAAAACTAGGTAAGTGCCTAAAATACCTCAAGTTCGTTGATTACTATAAAAGACACGATGACACTAGGAAACTTTCTCAAATACTAGCAGTGGCCCCATATTGCAAATCATCTAAAAGGCCAGGGGCTGTGAACTGTATATACTCATATATAAAATCTGTCTACAACATTGTAAATGAAAACCTGGTGCTGACATAAGTGTACCTGTACATTAGTCAATAAAGCCATCTTGAATCTTGAATCTTGAATCTATTGGGCTTAGCTCATTTATGTACCGGTATATGAAACAAATGTGCATGCTATTAAAGGATAAAGTTTTCTGTGGGGGCTAGGTGTCCAGGGGGCCAGGTTTCCAGGGGGCCAGGTGTCCAGGGGCTAGGTCTCCAGGGGGCCAGGTGTCCGGGGGCCAAGTGTCCAGGGAGCCAGGTGTCCAGGGGCCAGGTGTCGGGGGGGGGGCAGCACACCAGGGGGCCAGCGGTCCAAGGGGTTAAGTAAGAGAAGATTATGCGGGTAGGCCCTATTGATTTAGATTAGAGGGAAGCTGAAAAGGGGGCGTGGTCACTGATCAACAAGACAACATTGGACTTTTGAAGTTGAACCACAGACCTGTATTAGGGAGTGATCAGTTTTGGCCCAGGGTATCCCCTGGGCTATTGGAGCCGGGTTTTTAGTCAGATCCACAAATTTGCAATCACCAACTTTAGGGTGTAATCATTCAGTGATATACTGTTAGTTTACACATTTTTCAAAAGCCAAAGGAAAGTTTCAAATCTCATCTATCAGACAACATTTTGTCCTCTATGGTGAGTGATGTCTTTCTCTACGAAAAAAGCTGCTGTACTTACGTCATGTTTTTGGGAGCTATACTGACTACACGTTCTTTAACCATTGGGTCTATGGGTCAGATAGATTTTGGCGATGAAATTAGCACATGGAGTCCTATGGTAGGCACTTTGATAAAGCCACTGTGGAGGGTGAGAAAAGCTGGCATACTGGGTTGACACTTTCTGCCAGGTGTGAGTGTGGCCAGTACTTGTGACCTTGGCGATATCACTGATGTAGGGTTTTATTAGGGTGTTTTTATTCTGTTTTAATAGTTATCCTTTGAGTTTAGATATCAAGCTACACACCAGCGAAATCCGGGAGAAAAAATTCCAATTATTAAGAGTTTTACACTGACTTTAATATGAAGGTAATATTGAAGCTTTGAAAAATATATTAACCACTGGAGACACCAACAGAATTATATCAGACACAGTTTAAGTGCATAATAAACTAGCAGCATGTAAAATTTCATGCATGTATGACTTTGCCCAGTGATACTTTTGAGAGGACCAAAATATGAAACAATAGAAAAGAAATGGCCGTGTGTAGAGCCGCTATGTTATGATTTTTTATTAGCATTTAACTCCTACTTAGAATCAATTTGGAAATGGATGAAAGATATCAATTGAAAGCTAAGATTCTAAGTATCATAGAAAACTAAATTTTATTTAGATTGGATCACTAGAACATTACTTTCCAGGTCCTTAGATATCAAGTGGAAACACAGAAAATTGCCACCAGTGCATGCTGCCACACACTTGGCCCACTGTGTGGCTGAACTCACATCACAGAAATTGTAACACCTTTTCTACCATTCCTATAATGCTACTTGCCTCAATATTTTTGGTACTATTTGCCCTGTATCTCTGGTTCTATACAAGATATAAACAAAATTCCAAAAGATTTAAAAACATTTCAATGGCCTCAATCAAATGCAGCCACAGGGATCTTTCTGTATTCATTTTAATTTTTTTGTTGAAGTGCCTACCTATGGGTAATCACCAAGTGAGACACTTTTTTTCAACAGGCAATGTTTACAGTGTCTAAGCTATACACATAACACATTGGGGACTGAGCGATAAACTAAGCATGCTAAGGATAAAGTTTTCTGTGGGGGCTAGGTGTCCAGGGGGCCAGGTTTCCAGGGGGCCAGGTGTCCAGGGGCTAGGTCTCCAGGGGGCCAGGTGTCCGGGGGCCAAGTGTCCAGGGGGCCAGGTGTCCAGGGGCCAGGTGTCGGGGGGGGGCAGCACACCAGGGGGCCAGCGGTCCAAGGGGTTAAGTAAGAGAAGATTATGCCAGACTGGTGTCAGTACATGTATAGATAATAGTCTATATTTGTAAGTAATTAGTCAATATTTCGCAAGTGCTGATTCCTGTGACCCTACAGGGTTGATAGAGGGTTTTATGGTAACTACCCTGAGCCTTCTGTGCTTCAATGCACAACGCCCACTTTTTATATTGGGGGGGGGGGGTGTAGTAGACCCTGGGCCATATGTGATATATATCACACGTTAAATCATTTAACAACAGGGGGGGGGGCTGGTGGGTTTGTGCGTGGACGCGCGGAAAAAATTTCCGACCCCCCTCTTGATGGGGGGTCGGAAATCACGCGCGAACATGCCCTTTTACCCTATAGTAACGCGCGGGGTTTCCACTGAAAACAGGTGAAATTATTTTGCCCCTCCCCCATCAGAGGGGTTGAAAAAAATTCTGACGCCCCCAGTCAAGGGGTTGAAAAAATTCTGACCCCCCCTCAAACGCACCAGCCCCCCCCCTGTTGTTTAAAAAATGATCACTCCCTTAGTATAGCTTAGTTCCTGAACTCTCATCTCTAGCCGATCAACGTGGCCCACTACAGGAGGGCCGCTCTTCGCACCATGACCTTAATCTGGGGGTTCAAAAAAGTATTGGTCTGCCTCTAAGTTTCCTGACTTTCTACCGCCATCCTCACAACAAAAGTAACATTGAACAAAATCTCACAACCCTTGCGTACAGTACATCTCCGTTCTGTGAGAGTTCAGGGAAAATGTAGTTTAAAAGTGGAGGAAACACTTTAATACCGGTATATCATGATCAGCGCTTTGATAGACTGACTTTCGTCACCAGTGACAGAAAGTCAGCCTATCAAAAGCTGACCATGGTCACTGGGCTAGTCTGGAATTAGCACATGCAGAAATTCAGAATCAGGAAGGGTTTGGAAAAAATGCTTAAAAATATTCAGTTTCAGCCATCTGCTTTCCAAATTGGTTGGATTGGAAAGCAGACAAGTTGGGCTATCTGAGGTAGTCTGACCCATTTGAAAAAAGAATCACAAAATTCCAAGTATTAGTGGTTAAAAAAGTACTCACAAGTCCATGTTAGTACCCCTTTCCCCTGGTTTTCCCACTAGAGATTTCTCTGCCTCTCTACGAGAGTAGGAGAGGTAGAGTTCCTCAGTCTAGAATTAGTAGTGAGGCAATATGATATGACAATTCTCGATTGAACACGTACAGTGTCCACCAAAGATGTACCGTAATCTCCCGCGTAGAAGGCGCAGCTCGCGTAGAAGGCGCACCCCCAACTCAGAGAAGGCCTTTTCACGTAGAAGGCGCACGTACCTCCTCTGGATCGATTTCTGGAAAAACCCGCGTATAAGGCGCCCCCCCATCTCACAGGGGGGCTGTTTCGCGTAGAAGGCGCCCCCCCTCCCCACCCCCCTATATGAGTTCAAGCTGTCATCGGCACACGGTCGGCGTAAAAAAACGGCGAGCAAATCTACAGCGATCGGTCTGCCGCGGTGCTGGCTATATGAGTTCAAGCTGTCATCGGCACACGGTCGGCGTCAAACCCGCCGAGCGCCCGTCGACACCTCCCGGTCTGCCGCGCTGCTCGTGTTATGAGTTCAAGCTGTCATCGGCACACGGTCGGCGTAAAAAAACGGTGAGCAAATCTACAGCGACCAGGCTGCCGCGCTTGGTGCTATGAGTTCAAGCTGTCAGCGGCACACGGTCGGCGTCAAACCCGCCGAGCGCCCGTCGACACCTCCCGGTCTGCCGCGGTGCTGGCTATATGAGTTAAAGCTGTCATCGCCGCATGGTGGGCCTTATCCCCGGCGAGCGCGTCGACACCTCCCGGTCTGCCGCGGTGCTGGCGCTATGAGTTCAAGCTGTCATCGGCGCATTTTCCCAAACGAGATGTTGGAAAAACCCGCGTATAAGGCGCACCCCAAACTCAAGGCAATTTACCTCCCGCGTATAAGACCCATGAACGATCTGATTCGCGTATAAGACGCGCCTTCTACGCGAGAGATTACGGTAGCCTTAGCCTGAGGCACAGAGACCTTTAATACACGCAGGCTACACTGATTTTCTGATCGAGGCATGGCTTATGATTCTAAAGTTCCTCTATATCATCAATCCTGTTGAAATCGGGATAGGCACAGTCAAAACCGTGTCTGAAAAAAATCAATTAACCCTATGAATGTGGCCCATAGCCCTATGACCTAAACTGACCGACCAGACAGATAATCTAACAGATAGACAACTTGCCTTTAATATCATTCTCCCTTACTTTATCTTGTATAGATAACACAGCAACTCCCCCAGTAACAGACAATAAGATATCGCAGAAACTAACTACCCAGTAGTAGCTGACCAAACAGTCTCATCTATGGCTTATACCTCAGATTGAAACCACAAAACAATGAACCTCATGCCATGAAAAAAACAAAACAAACTTTATTGATTTTTTTCAATGAATAATAACAAAAAGGCAAAAAATACATACTATTATGTATAAATGTGTTTGTATGCCACACTGTTAAATGTTGTATCCAAGTTTAGATATTGGTTCTTTTCAAGGAATTTAAAATGTGCGATGAAAATTAAGTGGTTATTTCTCCCCAACAGATTATGGATGACGTGAAGGCTGGCATTCAGTATGCATTCCAGACGAAAAATAAGATCACTCTTGCCGTATCAGCGACAGGTATGAGCTGGCAGAATGTGACTATGGGGCCATCCTTAAATGACATCATGCCAAATTTGACCATTTTTGACCCTGTCCACCCTCGTCATGTTATTTGTGAATTTTACGGTGCGGAAGGTATATGGAGAATTAATCACATAATGCTGGGCCTGACCCCCCCCCCCCACCCATGGATGGCTCCTATGGTAACTTTATCAGTACTACATGGAACAGTCAATCGATATGACTGAGCAAGTGTCATTTTTATTTCATAACCTTTTTGCCACTCACATTTTTAATTCTCCTAATTCTGATTTTAGGAGTACCGGTAGATTATATTGGTGTGATGATAATAATTTCATGAATAGAAATGTATTTTTTCAATATAGAAAAAAAATCATTGATCTGTCGGCCATAACTTAACATGAACCATACTGTTTGCAGGCCATGGTGCTATGGAGGCTGCATGTGTGAACATGGTGGAAGCAGGCGATGTTGTGCTGGTCGCTGAAAATGGAATCTGGGGACAGCGCTTCAAAGACATGGCACAGCGACATGGTAAGGAAAAATTAAAGGTCTGGATTCTGTGGAATTTCAGTATTGTATGATATGCTGAAATACCTCACATACATAAATTAGGGCCTGTGTACAAGTATTGGGGTCTGCCCTATGCTTGATTCACTGACCTGCAGGGGCTGGTTCGCTCAGTAGTCATCCCCTCCCCCATGTCAGGCACGAGGCTTTGGAATAGTGGTTAGGATGTCTTGGTGAAGACATGGGGACCTGCGCATAGACTCAAATCCTTAAAGTTCCATGACATTTTCACTTACCGTTGCACAAGAATCTATGCCACACATAAGTTTCCCCTTAAACCTCGTGTTACCATTTAGAGTGAGTCGGTTTATCTAAAAGTAACTTATGCATGTGAAATATTCCACTGTATGCTGTGTAAATTACAGGTGCAGTGGTACACACAGTGAAGAAAGATGCCGGCCAGACGTTTACGCCTTATGATGTTGAGGTTGCTCTACAGACACACCGACCGCAATTAATGTTTATCACACATGGAGAGTCAAGTGGCACAACTTGTCAAGCACTGGAACACCTGGGCAAAATCTGCCACCAGTTAGTTGAATTATGATGTCAATCCCCACTTATTTTTACATAATGGTTGTTAAAGTAATGTGCTGGCTTTTTTGCTTAAAAGAGTTGGAAAATTCACTCAGCATGACTGTGATTGGACTTGAACTCTCTGTGTAAATCCAAGCCAATCATAGTGCAAAGTACATGTATCTAAAGCAGTCAGGTAAAGTAGAATGGACATGTTGATAGGATTTTAAAAAGAAATATAATTAAACTGTAAACAGTGTATGCAGGTCTTCCAGGGGGAAAAACATACATGCTAAAAATAAATGCTCTCCCCTTCTTTTTTTTTCTGTATAACCAATGTCAGTTGTGCACTGTAGGGTGGGGAAGAAGTACCACAATTACAGCACCTTTTCTTACATTACAGACATGGCTGTTTGTTACTAGTGGATTCAGTAGCTGCAATGGGTGCAGTGCCACTCTATATGGACAAGTGGGAGATTGATGTGTTGTACACTGGTTCTCAGAAGGTGCTCAGTGCCCCACCTGGTCTCAGCCCAATCAGCTTCAGCCCTGCTGCCTGGTGAGTATTGTTCAATGTCTTTAGTCTAAGGAAGATGTTATTGTAGTGAACACGGGGAGTGTGGGTATAGAAGAAGAAAACAACAGCTGCCAAAGTTTAACATATGGGAACTTGGATTTAATAGATCCCAGTAAATTAAGCTTCATCAATTATGGCCTCTCCTCATTCTAGAGCTGTGCTTTGGGAGCTCTGCTCCCTATTATAGCCTGAGCAAAAGCGGGGAGCTTGCTGCACGGAGTTGTGTTTTATAGCACCCTGCAACATTGGGCCCCCCGTGGCTTGGGACAGTTCTACATTATACATAGCCCCACAGTGTCCCATGACAGCCTAGCGCTGCCACTACATTAGATATTGTTATTGAACATCAAGGAGAATCAGGGTTGGGTACCGGGTAGTTTGGTGGGTGTTCGTGCCAGCATTAAAAATTTCAGAACCTCTACTTTCTGTTGATAGAATGATTCCTCTTTAACTTTGATTCCCTACTGTTGTTCCTGTGATGTTTACCAGCCTCTTTGACTCATTACAATCCCAATGATTGTTCTAACTATCCTGGTATGTTTTTGTTAAGGGAGAAGATCCAGAAAAGGTCGACCAAAGTGAGATCATTCTACTTTGACATGAACTGGCTTGCCAACTACTGGGGTTGTGATGGCCATCCAAGAAAGTAAGTGTGATAATCTATTTCAGATCGTTGATATCATCAGTTTTACAGTCTGCATTTCTCCTTCACACAGGAGCTCTTTTATTCAAATGTGAAATAGTAACAGCATCCCTTTATTTTTATTTTCACAAGAAATTCATATAAAATGCAAGTATTCAAGTTGTCTTAAATCTAAGAGTGAAGGTGAAATACACTGAAAATCAAGCATAAAGTTAAATTTGTCTTTTCATGTTCTTAACAGGTACCACCACACTGCACCAATCAGTAGCATGTATGCACTCAGGGAAGCACTTGCATTACTTGCAGAAGAGGTAAAAAGAAAATATAATTGAAAATGTTTATTTTTTATACATCATTTTGAAAATATCTTAGATAGATTCCATTATCTAAATAAATTGTGGGCACTTTCTAATTTACATTAACTCAAACCTGAATATGGACAAATGAGTTCTGTTTGTTGGGATACATACATGTATTATACCTACTTTGAAATTTTGTTGCTAGGGCCTTACAAATTGCTGGGAACGCCACCGACAGTGTACTGCTCTCCTTCACAATGGTGTCACTCAGATGGGCCTGCAGTTGTTTGTTAAGGATCCTGTAAGTGTTTTTTTTATACAAGATTTTTTTCTATTCCGAAAAGGAAGGGCAAGACACAAACATGGCCTAAACTACACACCCTTTCCTATCCTTCCCATTTTCAACATCCAATTCCCATTTTTCTTGTTTGGGAACTGCGTCAACTGTCATGGTCTCTTGAAATAAGCATTCTAACCATTTTTTAACCCATTTCTATAAGGGTTCATTAACACAAGTGTATCTTTATACTACTGGTATATCATATTGTGGGCCTTCAGTATATACTTTTACCGTCTCCTTTATTGTCCATCAACGTATGTATATCAAATGGCAGTGTAACTTTTGCCCAAGTTGCGAGTAAAATGACAAAAGCCTAAATTTATTTCAAGAGCAATTGATAAGGCAATTGCTCAAAATAACTACTTGTATCATTTAATTTTCAGAATTCACGACTTCCGGTTGTAACAGGAGTAGTAGTACCGCCTGGTATTGATTGGAAGAAGGTTGTAGGATATGCAATGAAAAAGTAAGGGGATATTTCTCCTCCTTAGTAGAGGTAACCTACAAGTAAAAGTGTTGCCTATTCTATTTATCAGTATAAATCTTTTTAGGCATCTTTCTCATCAAGAGCCCCAAAGCAATGAGTAAATGAAGCCATCATGTACCATAGTCTCGTTCTAATTTTTAGGCGTGTGGAGATCTCTGGTGGACTGGGAGAGACTGCAGGTCGTATATGGCGGATTGGGCTGATGGGGCATAACGCACAACCTGAGAATGCACGCAAAGTTCTCTCTGTACTCAAGGAGGCGCTACAACATGCTAAAACTCCAATATCAAAACTGTAACTAAGTAACTTCAGTAAGGCCTTTTGGAGTCCTGAAAAGCAGTATTGAGTTTTGATGATTATAGATAATTGAATAACATTATTATTATATAGGACTTTATTGGAGTTGTGACCAAATATCTATGCATGTTGGTGTCCTCTTTGGTCTCTTAAAATACTATAGGACTATGATAGGTATTGCTGTTGAGGCATATTAAAGGTGAATATTTGATGAGGGTATTGACTTGGTATAATTGTGAAAAAAATGAATCAGTCTCAAATTAAAACATGTACTACTGTATATTGACAACATAACTTGCAGAGGAGTTGGTGAGGAGCCAACTCTTGCACAGAATCTTGCATACTACTTAAAAAAAAACACAACAGAAATGGTTATATGCACTTGCCAAAATCAGCTTATGCAACAAAGGCTGGGCCCTCATCCTGTGCAATTGCATACTTTATAATGGCATAATATTTTCTTTTTGTTATATATCTTAGACATTTATTTGTATTCAATGGTAAAAAATACATTGCCTCATCTGGGACTCCTGTGCAATATGTTTTTTCAACTCATACTAAGAAAGATCTAGAAAACAGTGTTTGTTTTATATACTAGTAATGTTATATGGAATATATTTCTACTCATGTATCCATACATATTTTTATGTATTAAAGAGTGAGACTACAGTAACATAGAACATTAAATATTTCTGTCAGTAGATCACCCTGTTATATTGTAGACTTTATACAATACAATCTTTGTGCTGTGCCTGGTGTACACCTATTCCCCAATTAAAATTGATAAATATGCCTGATGAAATATGATGGAAATGTAAGTGGGAATTGATTAAACTTGTAAAAGTTAACAATAGCAGATGTTTTATTACTTATGTAACTGTGCAATACATTTGTTAAATATATTTTACCATGAAGATGTTTTGATTGATTTGTGTTTTACAGCACTTTAGCGGCACTAAGTGGCTATCCCGTGCTTCACAGGTTGATAATTTAACAGAGGAATGTGTCAGTGCCCACGCATATGTGCACCACACACATCCTGAGGGGATAGGAAAGAGGAGATATAGACCCTTTTAAGTGGGCTAGGGAAGCCCGACCATGAAGATGTTATTAGCTGTCCCGGGCTTCCCTAGCCCACTTAAAAGGGTCTATATCTCCTATTTTTTATTCCCTTAGATGTGTGTGGTGCACATATGCGCGGGCACCGACACATTTCTGTGACATTGTGTAATGTAGTTCTCGCCATGAATATGACCTTAGCTGTCAAAATGGCGTTAATCATTTATTACTCACTCACTTAGCTGTCCAATTGGCATCAACCATCTATTACTCACTCCCCTGTTATATTCAAACAAGCCAATGTATCTTTTTGATCATTTATTAGGACTAATGTTTATTCAACTTAAGTGAATGAAGAATAATATCAGTCAAATAAAACTGAACAAAGTTTAATTCATGCAGTAGGAAGATTTCATTTTTCTTTTAAACACAGCAACAGTCATATTTATGATACTTAAGATATACACATTTGTTGCCCAGCATTTTTATGTGATACAGAGTTGGGATATAACCTAAAATTCTACTTAGATTCTACTAGATTGCACTCCTAGAATTATAATTGGCAGTAAATCGAGCCTGCAAGGGTTTCTTTTAAATTTCAAGCTTATATGAGCTACACCATATAAATCTAGATAAATAATGTCAAGATATCAATGGTAGGACATCTCAGATACACTTACTCCCCGAGGATGGTTACAATGCTAATTTTATACTCTGTTGCTGACTGACTCATGCTAATATTATGTTAGCATTGGTGCAAACAGTTTTCAATGTTTTTCCTGGAAGATGGGTGGGCTGCACTTTAATACCGAGTTAACTATATAGCATAGTGCAATCTAAATTCTATTTTGTCTTACTGGATACACCTGTAATTGACAATCCTAACAGACATGAGGCATGGTGGGGTTCAATGTATCATAAAATAAGTATGTAGGTTGTAGTGAATTATGTTTGATTAACAATGGAAAGAGTGAGAATTCACCTTCAGTTGGATGAAGCAGAAAATATTGTTTTAAAAAAAATGGTTTCAAAGAATAGCAAAAAGAAAGCTATCCTGGTAGTGCATTGCAATAAGTACCATTATCACTTTTTTGTATACACATATCCCGCCTTTGCTGATATAAGCATGTAATAAATCAATTTCTTTCATCTTGGATGGCTTATTCATGCATTTAAAATGCAAGAAGACACAGAGCATTACTTCTATAAACAGTATCAAGTATTCAACCTAATAAGCTTGGCAAAGTCTCTTGAATCTCTGAGGTACTTGTGTGTACCATTTATAATGTGATGTTAAAATCTCTCACCATAGTATAAAGTCTAATATATCACATAAAAGATTAATGATCACAGTGGCCTAGTTTTGTCTTTTCCTCATATTTACGATAGGTGGTAACAATGAAAGGTGGTATATACATATGGTAGGTGGAGATCTTGGTAGCCTCATTCATACCAAATTTCTGCATATCACCATAATCAGTATGATGGTGTTATAATCCAACTCTACATAATGGCCTCCTGAGGTCATGTTCTGCCAACAGCTTCAGCAATTCTACGTCTACTGTCACCTAATGTTCCTCCTTTGATTTTCCCATTAGTTTGGACAGGTTCTCCTTGAAATCCAATATTTACATTATTAGCATCTACTGCCTCGGCATCCTTTGCTTTTGCTGGTGGATGGGGAATACTGTTTCTCCTTTTCTTGTAGAGGAGCATCTCTTCTGACTTCTGGCATGTGATCCTTGAGCCAGACCGACCTCGGTCGACTGAAGATGAAGCAGCACTGGCCAGTGGGCTGTTGCCTGTTCTGGGTGTACCTGAATTACTGTATCCACCTGAAGGGGGGGGGGGTGATATTTAATGTGTAAATTAAATGAACAATGAGTTGTCAAGAGTAACAAATTTCTTACAGATATAAAAATGTTGAATGACCAATTATTAAATAGAATAAATGTAGTAGAATGTGTTTTAAATAATCCCTCCTGTTGGTACTGGAGAGAGCAGAACCCTTTGTCCGAGTAGGCGGGCCCACTAAAACTAATGTATTACAGTCATGCAAAAAGTGTTGTAAATGTAGTGGCGGGAAAAAAGCCCCCTGGTGTTTAAAAGTCGCACATGCGCAGTCTGAAATAAATCTCTTACTGGTCTACACCCTCATGGCAATGGACGTGTTCCTGTGAGTTACTCCTAAAAGTATAAGATATCTACAAAATGAAATACATCTTGTATGGTTCAAGTTTACCTGGGGGCCTTTTGAGTTTTAGTAGCTCTTCTTTTGCTTCACTGAGTGCCTCTGTCAGCTCGAAACGCTCCTCACATTCTCGTCTAACAGTTTCTTCAAGAAAACCTCTCTGAAATATAAATGTTCATGTCGGATGGAATTATGTTCTTGGTACAATAAACAGGTAAAATAGTATCTGAGGAGATCTGTGCATCTTCTTAAAATACCATAATCTCCCGCATATAAGACGCACCTCACGTATAAGACGCACCGTGAGTTGAAGAAAACCCTGTAAGGCTCATCTAGGGGAGAAATTTTGAAGGATTAGTACTGTTCTATAGTAAAAATACCTCTCCTATAAGAAGCACCCAGACTTTGGGAGCTTCTGATTCATGTATAAGACGCGTCTTATACGCGGGAGATTACGGTATATGTGGCATAAACTTAAATTCAACTAACCTCCTCCCTAAGTTTGGCAACCTGTTGTTCCAGTCTGATTTTGTCTTCCTTCACCTCATCCAGGTCCCGTTGCAAGAGAGATGTCTTTACTCGCCATTCTGATGACACAGCCTCCCCTGAAGAGTCCACTTTTGCTGATAAACAATTAAAAGACAGATAATTAGCCAAGTTAATTGTAAATCAACTGTAATTGTCTTAGCTATGTATGTTCATGTTAAAAGAGGGTCACATGCCCCAGAAGGTATTCATGGAACAAATGCAATACACAATATTACTGTTGTATATTGCCCCTGGTAAATCCCCACCATTGAAACCTTACACCTTTTTTTTAAAGTGTTTTATTAAGGTTCACAGAAATTATGCAAAATTATTGTTTCTGAATTCTCACCTAACCGTGCCTCAAGGTCCTTGATAATTTTCTTCAAACCTTCAATCTCCTTCCGCAATGAATTTTCTGTTTCTCTACTGCGTGATTTACTCTCTGACATTTGCCGATGTACTTCAGCGATCTCTGCTTTGTGTCGGGATTCTATTGTATTGAGTTCGGACTTCATCTACAGGAACAATGTTATGAGATATATACCATAATACCTTGTGTAGAACTACTGAAAATAAAGCCCCAGGTGTGCCTTATAGCATTTCCTTGATGTGCCTTGTATGCGGGATGTGTCTTATACCTAAGACATAGAGGTAACATGTATTTGGATTTTCATCATTCATTTCAAAAAGTGGAAATCAATGTCATGTCCTGCAATATTGAGACTCCATTCAATGGGAAAAACAGAAGTTCAAACTCAAACTTATTGCATATAGTATATAAGCATTATTTTCACATAAGAATTTCAAATTTTATGGTGCAGTATAATCAGTAGCTGTTACTTTACCTTCTTGTCTGAGTCTTTATATTCCAAACGATATTTTTGCAGTAGTTCTTGATGTTTTTGCTTCTCAATTTCTAGTTCCTGAAAAAATACACTATCATCAATTTCATGTTCTGGTATCATCAATTATTCTCAAGTTCAATGATTGTTTATAGTAATTTCTTACTTGAAGTTAAAACATCTTTTATGTTTTTTTTTAAATACTTACTGAATTGAAGGATATGATAATAATTCACCCTTGTAAATAACTTACCATTACAAAATTTTCTTTCAGTTTCTGCTCAAGTGCTTCTAATTCTGCCAAATACTTCTTTTTCTCATTACGAAGAGCCTCCTCAAGCTAGAATGATGAAAGCACAATAACTTTTTTTAAATAATTGATATGATACCTGTTCATAAATGGAAAAAGCAGAAATATCAAAAAGTATATCAGAGTAAAAAGTTGGTGACTTTAAATCCTCAATAATTGAATGAATGGAAGCAGTCTTTGTTATTCTATCATATAAATATGACTTCTTTGTAAGAGTTTTTTGCCAGATGTTTGATTACTGTAATATGTTTGATTACTGTAATATGTATGAAATTGATGCTAGACCTTCAAACAAATAATGAAACAAGAAACAGTAGTAGCAGTTTTGTGACAAAGGCAGAATTGTTGGCATGCTAGCAGTTTACTGTACATTTATAAGATATTTTAACACAAAGTAGGCTGAGTAAATCATTATACACAATGAAGAACACAACAAGCCCTCAGTCTAGCTCAAAACATTATTCTGACTCAAGACATGCCGGAAATGTCTACATTATGCAACAGGTCACCATATATAGATAGAAAGATTCACAATACAGCTAGGAGTCTAAATATATTAAAATCAAGGTCCTTGTAAATAAACGCTATAACTATATAAAATACACTGGTATTATAAATTGAAAAGAACTCAAGTGGGTAGAATCTCACCATTATGCAGGACAGAGAACTGATGAAATGATTTTCAAACATATCTGACTGATCTTAAAATGCCAGTGAGAAAATTAAAATAGCTGTCAGACATATCTAATAGTCCTGTAACACCTATTACTTAGGGTGCATACATCCTGGGAATGTTTTCTGTCAGTAAAAGTCCTCAGCACATATCTTGCACATCACCATATTGTCTGTTTTACATAATCTATGTTGACTCATATCTATTTGACAGATGGCACATGAGGAGTACACTCATAATGGACCTGACTGAATTGATCTTTCTGGATGATTAGATTTCACATACAGAAAAGAAAAACTGTAAGATTGATGCTATATTCTCTTTACCTTTTGTAGGCACTCTGAAGTCACGCGTCACTGACTTTAAAACAGCAGTCATGGGGAGAGAGTGAGAAATTTGTACTACCCTTATGACATGCTACCTACGATGAGCTAATGGATTTCTATTCTCATTCAGTGAATAACATCGATACCAGGGTGGGCAGCAGTTAATTTTAAAGGTCTTGAACGAGTGTTGAAGCGATTTATATCGCAGGAAACTCAGAAAGGTTCATACCAACGAGGGGTGAAGCGATTTCAATTGCACATAACTCTGACAAGTGTTTAAACTAGGAGGCGTGTATTTGATGGATTAAGGAAATCAGTTAAGCACGGCATAGCCGTGGTGATTTATTTTGTCATGGTTAATGATAATGCTTAAAGTGTCAATCAATGTAGCAGGTCACCCATAAAGGGTTAATTGTGCATCAATGCATCATGCCATCCCTAAAGGGTTAAGTGTGCATCAATGCATCATGCCATCCCTAAAGGGTTAAGTGTGCGTCAATGCATCATGCTATCCCTAAAGGGTTAAGTGTGCATCAATGCATCATGCCATCCCTAAAGGGTTAATTGTGCATCAATGCATCATGCTATCCCTAAAGGGTTAAGTGTGCATCAATACATCATCGCATCCATAAAGGGTTAAGTGTGCATCAATACATCATCGCATCCATAAAGGGTTAAGTGTGCATCAATGCATCATGCAATCTACAAAGGGTTAAGTGTGCATCAATACATCCATAAAGGGTTAAGTGTGCATCGATGCATCATGCCATCCCTAAAGGGTTAAGTGTGCATCAATGCATCATGCCATCCCTAAAGGGTTAAGTGTAAATCAATGTATCATGCCATCCCTAAAGGGTTAAGTGTGCATCAATGCATCATCGCATCCATGAAGGGTTAAATGTGCATCAATGCATCATGCAATCTATAAAGGGTTAAGTGTGCACCAATGCATCATGCCATCCATAAAGGTTTAAGTGTGCATCAATGCATCATGCCATTCATAAAGGGTTAAGTGTAAATCGATGCATCATGTCATCCATAAAGGTTTAAGTGTGCATCAATGCATCATGCAATCTATTAAGGGTTAAGTGTTCATCAATGCATCATGCTATCCCTAAAGGGTGAAGTGTGCATCAATGCATCATGCAATCTATAAAGGGTTAAGTGTGCATCAATGCATCATGCTATCCCTAAGGGGTTAAGTGTGCATCAATGCATCATGTTATCCCTAAAGGGTTAAGTGTGCATCAATGCATTATGTCATCTATAAAGGGTTAAGTGTGCATCAATGCATCATGGTATCCATAAAGGTCTAAGTGTGCACCAATGCATCATGTCATCCATAAAGATTTAAATGGGCATCAATGCATCATGCCATCCATAAAGGTTTAAATGTGCATCAATGCATCATGCCATCCATAAAGGGTTAACTGTGCTTTTTTAAAGATGCTTCAATGAAGAGCTGGCGAGACATCATGACTTGCATCATGACCCCCTTAAATAGCTAATTGAGGCACTGCGCAATGTATCATGATGCACCAATGCAGTGGTAATGATTCTACTCACCAGCACTGTTTTAGTGCATCACTGCACAGCCTAGAAGCTATAATCATCTACTTGTCAGTGAGTTTGGAGTGTTTGGGAGGGATTGTTATGGTGTATAGGGACTGCACAGCCTAGAGGCTATAATCATCTACTGTAAATCCCCGGTCATAAGCCGGATTTTTTTTTCTATTTTGGGCCCAAACCGGCTTCTAAATTTTTCCCAAAGTCCCCCCCCGGCTTATGACCGGGTTTTTTTTTATTATAGAATAAAGAGAAAATGGGAAAAATTTGACACCAAAACCGGCTTATAGGATTTCCCTGAACTCACCCCCCGGCTTATGACCGGGGCCGGCTTATGACCGGGGATTTACGGTACTTGTCAGTGAGTTTGGAGTGTTTGGGAGGGATTGTTATGGTGTATAGGGACTGCACAGCCTAAAGGCTATAATCATCTACCTGTCCACAAGTTTGGAGTGTTTGTGACAGATTGCTATGGTGTATAGGGACTGCAAAGCCTAGAGGCTATAATCATCTACCTGTCCACAAGTTTGGAGTGTGCCTAGGGAAAGCCAGGGGTAAGAAGGGCAGTACCAGTTGTCTCAGTCAGATCTAATCCACGGGCATAAAGTAGTAAGGCCAGAAAACTGCCTATGCTAAAGTCTATGGGTTCTGTGTGCTGGCCCCAGATATAAGTACCTATTAAGTTACTGCCCATGCCTAGGATTTCAGTAGATGAGCTATTGGTCAAAATTTCAACCCCTGGCTATAGATGTAAATGATTTATTTTCATACATGAAAATAAATCAATAATAACTGAGGCCTGAAAAGGAATCATAAAATTTACCAAACCTTCACCAAGAGGTTAAATCCCCAACAACAAGAAAATAACAACAACAACAAGATGCTGGACATCATAGGATCGTAATTAAAGATGTTATGAAAAGGGATTAACCTTGTCTATTGTGTGATATAGAAAACTCTAAAATCTAAACATTTTGAAAATTATTTCCAAGTGCCTACCTTTTGTGGCCAATGATCAGCATCAGTAAGCCTTGTTTTGAAGCTATTTCGCAACTGCTCGATTTGACTCTGATGTGCGGTGATGATCATTTCACGTTCAGTTTTTAGTGCCTCACAATCACCACGCACCCTTTTGAGTTCCTCTTCAAGTTCAGCTGTTTGGTCTGTATAATAACCATCAATTTAGATACCATGATATTATGGGGAAGACAGTGAATATGTTTTACTTCCTTACATCAAGAGTGATACAATGTTTAAGTATTCTCATATTTTCAAAAAAAGATCCTGGGGAGGACTTACTTTTGGGAGAATGCTACTTAGATTTCAAAGCTTCCAAGGGATTCTGATTTCCTCATGTAGAGGCGCCACAGTATTTCAAGACTGAAAAACCTCTTTTAGAAGGCAACTAGAGGCCAACATGGCTTTAAGCATTTTCTCTATGTGGGAACATGGCCTGGAAGGTTATCTCGTCAAGTATTATAGTTTGGCCAGGTTTCTATGGTCTCTCAAATACAAAGTTGTGTAATCACAATAAAATATCATATCATTAGTATCATGACTTGGCTTACATAATGAATTACCATATTCAATCGTATTAGTGCACAGCATGGTTAAAAAAATGTTTTCTCTATGACTTGAAGTTAATTTAATTACATATCCTGCTCAGACATCTGCAAATGTTAATGTGATTCAATAGGGATATATCTGTGTATTGTGCATACTTTGCTAGGCCCATGTGTGAGAGCCTACATACAACCATGACATCAGTGTATATTGCTGCCCTCCCCTCTCCTCTTTACACATTGCTACATTCACTGACATTTGTACACACCAGGGTGTGTGTTTATGTATCAGAAGAAGATGGGGGTTGGGGCTGAATCAAACATGTGCACTAATTAGCTTGAACATGGTATGGGCAAAATACCCCAGAGTAACATGTTTATTGATCACTGGTTGTGGTATAAATAATAGATGTAATGTCATCTTATTTTTTCCCCAACAGTGCAAATTTATGAGGAAAGTGATATAGAAGTATGGAGTATGTTATCAATATGCACAGTGCTTATTTTCTTTTTAAAAATGATGCACATTCCACATAGACCTGTTGTAAATGTTTATAGTCCATGTCACTGATATATATATATATATATATATATATATATATATATATATATATATATATATATATATATATATATATATATAAAGTGCATTAATGTTTTATGGGACATCAAATGTATAATCATATATATGTTGTCTCAAAATGTATTTCAATTGTGCTGAAAATTATCTATGTGAGTTCTGTGCACACTGTTTTATATAGATATTGTCTAGTGGGATAAATTCAAATTCAATTCAAATGGAGTAGGTGTCAAATTTTTAATGTATGTGTCATCAAAATGCACCAGTTCTCTTATGTTGTTTAAAATAGTCTATTGTTTTACCTCAGTTGTTGATGTAGTGGAACCTTATATTCAAAATACAAATCTGCTTGAGAAAAAAATGCATGAAAGACTTCCCATTTATTCATTACAACAACTACTGTGAACTGCATAGTACTACATGCAGTATGAAGTCTGATCATTAGAGCAATTTTAGCAACACCACTTGGGGAGAATAATCTACTGAAAGAATTATCAAGCACACAGTGGTAGATACTATTTTTATATTATAGAAAGGCAACCTTTGTGTAAGGCAACCTTAAACTGCAAAAATGTGACTTACTATGAGAAGAAGAATTTTTCTGTTTTAAGTCTGCTGCTGTTCTCTCCATTCTCTGACACTGATCCCTGGTAAGTCTGAGATCATGTTGTGCCTTTGTCAATTCATTACCTTTCTCTTCAAGGTCCCTTTGCAGCCTATGTGGGATAGAATAACCCAATTAGTCAGGGAATATCTAAGGAGTTTAGAAATACTGTAATCTCCCGCGTAGAAGGCGCGTCTTCTACGCCAAACAAAATGCTGCTGGGTCTTATATGCGGGAGGGTAATTGCCTTGAGTTAGGGGTGCACCTTATACGCAGGTTTTTCCAATATCTCAATTGGGAAAACAGTTTTTTGTGGCACAATACCGTTATTAATGGACCGAAAAGTCAGTTTTTATTGCCGGTCGGTGTACGCCCACCGTGTGCCGATGACAGCTTGAACTCATAGAGCCAGCACCGCGGCAGACCGGGAGGTGTCGACGGGCGTGTCGGCGATAAGGCCCACCATGCGCCGATGACAGCTTGAACTCATAGAGGTGGGTGGGGTGGGGGGTGGGGAGGGGGGCGCCTTCTACGCGAAACAGCCCCCCTGTGAGTTGGGGGGGGGTGCCTTATACGCGGGTTTTTCCAGAAATCGATCCAGAAGAGGTATGTGCGCCTTCTACGTGAAAAGGCATTCTCTGAGTTGGGGGGCGCCTTCTATGCGAGCTGCGTCTTCTACGGGGGAGATTACGGTATAATATGTAATTACAGTAAAATTCTGTTACTACAAAGTGTTTGGGACAAGTAAAAAAATTCGTTATAAACAAATTTCGTAGTATCCAAATAAGAGCATTTAGAGCTTTGCCCCCTACACCTATGGTGCATTTGGTAGGGAGGGGGGTCCCCATGCTTAAGGATGATTTTAAGGAATATCCCCCTGTCAATTTTAAGCCAACTTTCATTCCCCAATGTCGATTTCAAGATGGATGACTTTGTCCCATGATACTAAGCCCCAAAAAATCGCATGTCTATGTTGAGTTTGGGCTGTGGTGGACAGAGAAGCCCTACATACACGGCCTAACATCCCTTTGATGTTTCCTCCCCCCTACTGGTACCCACAGGTACACTGTGGCGGACAGAGAAGGCCTGATACACGGCCTAACAGCCCTTTGATGGTTCCTCCCCTACAGAATTGATTTCAAAGGATATTGACCATCAATATTTCACATGTATTCCATATGTGAGACTTATTTCTAGTCAAAATAATTCGTTGTAAACAAATTAAAGTCATACAAAGTCATAAGGTCATATTCATGGCGAGAACGACATTACACAATGTCAGAGGAATGTGTCGGTGCGCATATGTGCACCACACACATCCGAGGGGATAGTATAGTGGAGAAATAGACCCTTTCAAGTGGGCTAAGGAATAAATTAGGAATGCCAAATTTGTTTGTTATAAACAAAAATTCGTTGTAACAGGATTCGTATTAAAGGAATTTTATCATGACTATGTATAATAAGAATGATCCTTTCATACAAAAATATACAGACTAGGAAGGAGGGGTAGGGGCCTGAAATATAGGAAAAGGTATTGTTGTAGTAAGCCATGTATAAGAGAACCCCAGGTATAAAGGTGCACCTTGTGTGGGACCTCACTTAGAGGGTGGTCTGACCTTACTTATTGGGTTGTCCAAGAATCATGTCATGTGGCAAGGGGACACGGTTCATGTGTCCTATACACTTCTATTAAAGCAGCATGGTGTAACAAACAGGGGAAAGGGGTGTGACAAAAAATAAACATGATACTTTAGATAATCATAAAAGCTTTATATGTGGAGGTACTATAGTAGATACAAAAATTAGTTGACAGTGTTCACTTACCTTTGTATACTAGCATCAGAAGTTTTTTCCTGCATTTGTACCTGGCGATTTAATTTCTCCATTTCCAATGTTTTGTTTCTGAAAAAAATTGAAAGAGAACACATTACAGAAAAATAAAGTCATAGAAACATTAGAATTCAAATACAATCAGGAAATCAAATAAATGTTTATGTTGCTTGTAATTGATGAGGTATAGTAAAGCACCAAGAAAAATTTCAACAGAACAAAATTGCACAGGTACATGTACCATCTTTTTACAAATAAATTCTGGAACTTACATAATCTACTTACCTAACTTGTTCTTTAAACTGTTCCAATTCCAGATCTGTTGTACGCAAACGACTAGAGAGAGAAATATTTTCTGCTTCCAGTTCTGAAATGTTATCAAAAGTCCATTGATTCCATTTCTTTTCTACATGATGTATTTAAAAAAAAACGTTGGTTTTATCAATACCAATACAAGATAAAAGAAAGACATCTAGTAAATAAGGTGGATATATAGAATGAAAAGGCTTCAACCTCATGGATTCCACCTGGGTGACTCAACAGTTTGTTCTACAAATGGTCATAATCAAAAACTTTATATTTTACCTTTGAAAATTCAATTTATCCCAAAATCGACATTTAAGCCTCCTTGTTCAATAATATTTGGTATATTTGTAACTACATATAGCGCTTATTCATTTTAGTATCACAACAATTAACGAATAAAGTAGTCATCCAATCTTACCATGGACATTGTCTTTCAGTTGCTGTACCTCAAGCTTGAGTCGGTTCTCGCTATCAACTGACACCTTCATGTTTGCTGTTTCTGCCAGAGATGCTCCAAGTTTATCTTGCAATACACTGATATCTCTGTGTGCCCTCTCCTTTTCCCTTTCCAATTCTACTACCTTACTCTCTAGATCTTTAATAACTGGAAGATTGACAGGACAATAGTGTTATATTTTAGAAAATAATCATATGTGTGGTAAGAGTTCCTGCAAACATTGCTTTAACATCTAGTTATAATAACTTTTATATTATGACGTATCTTTAAGACTTATGTACCTATGATCACTATCAGCAATGTTATCTTTAATTATTATCACATGGTTTTATAGAATCTGTTCAAATCACTGTACACCTTGTGCATGCAGAATTTATACTATAGATCAATACTAAATCTTCTAAAACCAGCCTCAGATTAGACTTATATAGGCTTTGCTTTAACTATGGATGCACCTTATAAGCAGAGTGATCTTATACTTAAGTGGTTTGTTGTACCTACAAATCCGTTTTTTTATGGGATAGAGTGCACTTTAAGGGCATACCTTGTGACATCATTGACATAACATCAGGTGTTAGGGTAGGTAAAGTGTACATCATGGGCCACTTAAGTGCATCATTTCCATAAATAAATAGGATATATGTGACACAGATTAAATGCATAAAACTTACTATTTGAATCCTTAGAGCAGACACGGGCTACAATAGCACCAAGCCGTGTCCTCTCTGCACCCATCTGATCACCTTGTTGAATGACCTTTGACCGTATTTCCCTTAGTGATACTTTCTGATGTCCAAGGTCAGTTTTGAAACTCCGGACACCTTCCAGTAAGAAATTGTGTTTCAACCTGTAGATAGAACACATAATTTTACTTTAGGCCACACCAAATAAAATAATTGGTCTATGGATTTTCATTTTTGAAAACTGGAGCGGGAGGGCGAAATTTTTATTTTATTTTTCTAAAAAAATTTATTTGTCTATGGATTTTCAATATCAAAGATGTGAAGAGGGCGATTTTTTTTTTTTTTTTTTTTTTTTGCTCCTTTTCTCAAATTTATGTCTACTAGTATTTTGGTTGCTAAATGCAGAATATACACTGAAATGTTCAAATCTAGAGACCTCTACCTATCCAATGAGTGGTCTGCTGTTGCTGTATCTTTATTGGTTGACACTGTAAGCACTTTGCAAAAAAAAAAAAAAATCAATTTTCCAGAAAAAGATGCGGGCGGAATCCATAGACAAAGTTTTTTTCAATTAAAAATAAAATTTTCATTTAGGAAAATCAGGAGAGCGAAATCCATAGACCAATGTTTTAATTTGGTTTGGCCTTATAATGTATACTGCAAAGGGGCTGTCTGTGCTTTCATGACAGGTCCTTGTTAAATCTTATGGAACAGAATTTGTATTTTGAGGTGATTGAAATTTCATTTGGGAAGCTATATGAAACATGGTCTTGAAGATACTAAGAATTATACCACGGTTATCACATTTCAGAACGATTTTGGGTGCCCAAACTGGATAATCTGAGTGCTTTTATCACAGGATAGAGGCACTGAGAGTTGACACTTAAATATTGACAGTGTTCTTTTTCTATACTATTCTTATATAAAACAGCAGCTCAGGTTTAGCTTTGACAGTGGTTCATACAGGAAAAGCTCAGCATGGGCGGGACTAGAACCCTGGATCTCCTGATCCAAAGTGCTTCATGCTATCCATTAGGCCACAGGGCTGGACAATGGTGCTGGGTTAGATGAGTCTTATGTGTGGGTTGATTGATTGATTGATTTGTGTTTTACAGCACTTTAGCGGCACTAAGTGGCTATCCCGTGCTTCACAGGTTGATAATTTAACAGAGGAATGTGTCAGTGCCCGCGCATATGTGCACCACACACATCCTGAGGGGATAGGAAAGAGGAGATATAGACCCTTTTAAGTGGGCTAGGGAAGCCCGTCTTATGTGTGGGACCCTATACCCAGGTAGCACAGAGACATTGGCATAACATTGGGCCAACATTGGCCCAACCATCGGCTTTACATAGGCTGCCTATCCTGCCTACGTAGGCCCGACGGTGCCAACCAAATGCCAATGTAGGCCCAACGTTGGCTTTTGGTCGGCAAACATTAGCATCGGCAAATGGTCGGCCAGGGGCCGCCCATTTGCCAATGTCCTGCCAACATTGGGCCAATGTTGGCATTTGGGTGGCAAATGCCACTGGTCGGGCCTACGTAGGCCCGATGGGCAGCCAACGTTGGCCCAATGTTGGCCTGATGCGTCGGGCCAACGTTGGCAAATTTTTGTGTGCTACCTGGGTAGATACCATATATGTTTGTATGTCAGTGAATGCAGAATGCATTCTGATGCATTCTAATGCATCCTAAAGGTGCAGACCGTGGTATAATAAACACAATGTGTGATGATTATGCTAGAGTATATACTAAAAGAGTCATATCATCAATGTACCTGGAAACAACCAACTGACCTGAGCGATTCAGACTCCTGTATTGCAGCCCCAAGCTTCTCCTGCAGCTCAGCCCGCGTACCTTGTAGGCGCGTACATGCATCATCCTTCATGTGGAGGTCATTTCTTAATGAAGCAACCCTACAAGGGGAAATTTGGATTTAGAATTCCCATCATAGCACTTAAAGTAGATGTCACATCTCATGTGCAAGACTGACCCTGAATTCAGAAAGACTCTGTAGGGCATACTTGAATTTTTAAAATATATTTTAGTACTAACATATATTTATGAGGCATAACTAGACAATCGCCATGAGAATAATGTAACTCACTCACATGCTATGAGTTATAAGCAAGGTGGCCAGCAAGGTACTCTACTACACTGTACATTAGACAGGTGGCTGGAGAGTGGGGGTATTGACTAGATCTCACTATTTGTATATAGGTAAATCCATTGATTTTAGTTGCCTTACACCAGGTACTCAGGATGATATTACAGAACTAGAGATATTTCAATATATGGGATGGAATGAACATGGTGGGAGGGCTAGGTACAATTCTAGAAAGGTTCCCCCGAGAAGTTCATATTTACTCCAGTGAAAACATGAAAAGTACCTGGTACCTAATGGAATACTTACACTTCATCTTTTCCTGTCATTTCTTCTCTGAGTTTATTCATTTCCCTGTCTTTGTAAGCCATATCTTCTATTAATTTCTTTTCCCTTTCTACTGAACCCCTAAAATGTTCCATTTCTGCCAATGTGGCTTTGAGTTTCTCTTCCATTGCCTTAATTTCATTGTGTATAAGGTAGCTTACGCCACAAAACTTGCACACTGTGTCGTCTCTTGTCATCTTCTTGATTTCGGCGGGTAATGGATGTTCAGGGACATGGCGCTCGAACGCTTCAGCCACTGACTCATCTGTTCCTTCCATCTTTGAGCTGTTTGTGGGAATTTTGACCAAATATTAGGTGCAAAATTTTCTTCTTTAAAAGCCTAATTCAACAAAGCTATGTGTTAGGCATTTGGATTAACTATGTCACCAAATGATTGAATTTTTTGGTCTCGCCCTTATCCTCATGCTGCAGTGGACATCTTATAGACTAGATTGTCTTGATGTAGAAGAAAACCTGTAAAGAAAATAGATTCAAAATTAGATTAAAATTATTTTTCAGGTGCATTTCTCAAATTTTCTTAGCATACAACGAAAAATTTTCTGCCCCCCCGAGGGGTCTGAAATTCTTTAGTCATCACATGCATGATGGTTCGAGCCTTTACACTCTAGCCCGCAGCTGGGGTCAATGATCCACATTTGACGTCATGCTGGAGGGGAAGAAAGGGGGGGGGGGGGTCAAGCTCAGCATGACGGGATTAATTCTTCATATACCTTCAGCATTGTAACATTGGCAAAAGCATAACAAATGGGGGGGTCAAAAATAGTCTAAGGGAACGATCATTTTTTAACAACAGGGGGGGTTGGTGGGTTTGCGCGCGGATGCACGAAAAGAATTCCGGCCCCCCCCCTCTCGACAGGTCAAAATTTTTTCAACCCCCCCTCGGGAGGCGAAAATTGTGTGCGAATGCGCCCTTTTAACCTATAGTAACACGCGGGCTTTTCCACTGAAAAGTGGTGAAATTATTTTGAACCCCCCTAGTCAAGAGGGCAAAAAAATTCTGACCCCCCTGGTCAAGGGGTTGAAAAAATTCTGACCCCCCATCAAACCCACCAGCCCCCCCTGTTGTTAAAAAATGATCACTCCCTAATTAGGCGTGATGTCATTTATGGACAGCTCTGCTGTGGTGGTAGAAATTTTTCCATCCCTCCAACTTTCTTTTGGCTTAGGCTAAGACTAAGCCTTAGGGGCCTAGTAGGATATGCAGGCTTATTTGTCAAAGAAATTTATTTTGCCCCCCCCCCCTTCCAAAAGAGGGAATATTTTGTCCCCGCCCCCAGTTGTTAAAAATTGACCACTCCCTTGGGCGAGGCTATTAAAGGGAGTGGTCATTATTTATCATTGATCCCTATAATAAGGGAGTGGTGATTATCAACAGGGGGGGGGGGTGGTTGGTTTGAACTTTGAGGGGGGGGGCATAAAAATTTCAGACCTCTCCTAAGGGTGCTAAAAAAATTTTCACTCTTCTTGAGAGGGGGGAGCTAAAAATTGTTACCCTTTTTTTTTAGCAAAAAAAGCCTGTGCGGCAGTAGACTATAGATCAAAGAGGGGCACGAACATTCTCTGTGCCTTTATACCCTTGGTCGCAAATAATTTTGACTGCCTTCAAGGGGGGCGTAAAATATTTTTGTATGTCCGCGTGAAAACCCACCACCACCCCTCCCTGTTGATAAATAATGACCACTCCCTAAATCCACATTCAACTTGAGTCTTGACATTAACAATTCATTTGCATTGCCATTGGAGTTTGGACCTGAGTGATTGGTATCACAGTCATATTCACAGTGTCAGGTCTCTTCCTGGCCCTTTCCTTACATTGAATAACAACGTGTTCATCACAGAATAACTAATGGCGTAAGTCTGCCTTCGGATGTGATGTTACCAGACCCGAATTTCAGTAGTAATTACCTGATTTCATGCTATTCTGGTGTCGTTGTTTACATCCATGCTGGGCGGTAATTGGGGAATTGATGAAAGAACCTTAAATTTAGACGATAGACGATAGAGGGCGCCAAGCTCAGCTATGTTTCTGCAGTCGAACGCTAGGTGCCAGCACTCACCGGCTGGCTGGCGATTTGCCGCTCAGGAATTCTGCATCTGAGCCTTTAATCCCGTGCTGACACTCGCGGGTAGCTCACTTCCCATCTACCTTAAAACCTCGCATGCAAATGCACGTATATTTGATTTTGAATCAGCTAGGCTTAAGGCCACATCTAAGGCCTACCTCGGCACAAAGTGGCGGGTCCAGGAGCTCTAGGCCCTATTTATCTATACTATAGTGTCCTTGTCACTATAATTTATAAAGGCTAAAGCTCCATGTCATATGTCGATTTTAAGAAAAGTCCATGTCCACTGTCACTATCTTTTTTGTCCCATGTCATTGTCCCTAGAAGCTCCATGTCCTTTGTCGATTTTAAGAAAAGGCCATGTCACACTGTCGATTTAAGGGGTCTAGACCCATATTAAATGCACCACTCCACTGATGCATGCCTTTTGAATGGTGACCATTACTCTCAGGGTCTGCATGATGCATGTTTATAGCACTGTCGACTTACTCACGAGGGCTAGGCCTACATTCATGTATCATGACGACCAAAGGGCAGGATGCATCACCGATAACAGGGGCGTAGGAAAAGGGGGGGGGGGGGCAGGGGGGCCTGGCCCCCCCCCAATAATGATCTCGAGGAGGTTTCCTATATAAGCCTATATAAAAATATAGCAGGCCTCCCAACCAAGACCCCTCCCCCCCCCCCCCAATAAGAATTTGCTTCCTAAGCCTCTGCGATATTAAGACCACATCCTTACTTTCGAAAGTCTCAGTTGGAAACTGTATGGTTTAAAGGGACTGTGCTCGAGGCTGGGTAGGGCAGTAACACTAACACCCCTGGTGTTCATTATCCCCTCACCAAACTATGACCCTATTACATGTAGTCATTGGATTAGATATGTACACTGTCAGCCCAGCGCACCAGTTTTACACTGGATTGCTTATTTTTCGGGACTACACGGGTAGTTGATGTTAGTACAAACCCAATGACCTGATTTGGGTTCTAGTGTATGTACTACAGCGGTATGTATTGCCCATTTTACAATCGCGGCTGTGGATTCTTCGTATGGCATTGTAGAGATACTAAATAGTGATTTTGAAGAGTTTTGGTTCATTTGAGTCACATAGATAATACCCTGATGAATGAGTGATATTAATTACCCTGTGGATAGATTTTGTTTGATGACAGAAAGGGATATAAACAAGGACGTTATTACTCACAAAGTGCACGATACTGTCCCTTTTTGTCCCATATGATAGTCCTATGGGCCTACTCCTTATTCATCAGCGTAGGAACAGGTTATAAAATTTTTATCATGCATCAATCTCATCATTATACATAACCATTGTCTCCCGAGGGATTATTTGGTTATTGTTTACCTTTGCAGTGGTACATGTACCAAATCTACAGGTCTATACATGTACTTATTAATAACCAATTATCAACACAAAACCAGACACGTTGAAAAAAATTTAATTTCCTCTCATTGGGGTATCTTAGTAATGCCCGATGAAAGTGGCTCTATCTGGTGTTATAATAGAACTGTGTTAATTCCCTTGTATTATCACAGATACAATTGAACTCACAAGTACAAAGGATTTGATATAAATTAACTGTTTTTTTTTTCTTCTAATAATGCCTCTGTCCCTTGGTAATGGTGAGTAACATTAAACAGATGGTCATTCTATAAACGATCGAGACTTTTCAGTCTGGTGTCTCATTAGTGTCACATTAGTCTGCATATTAGGTAATTCATAATTTGTTCATGTATATTCCATCTGTAGGGGTTTTGTTCTTTGTTCATGGACAATTTGCCATTTAA
Organism: Acholoe squamosa; assembly: GCA_949317995.1. Taxonomy (NCBI): domain Eukaryota; kingdom Metazoa; phylum Annelida; class Polychaeta; order Phyllodocida; family Polynoidae; genus Acholoe; species Acholoe squamosa. Next base: position 47,133,661 of record OX439050.1, read on the forward strand.
AAGTTTGCCCCATACCAGTAGTTCATCCTTTACTTAATAACCCATTTACTATCCTCAAAGACTTTCTTATTTGCCTGGATCCCCTGGAAATGGTGGTTCTGCACAGTCACAGTTGGGGAAACTGCCATCTCCACAGCATGGCTGGAGCGAGGGGAGCGGCAGCAGTTTCATCGGCGCCATTTGATCCTCCACTGTCTCCAAGCCTGCCCTGTGCGCTGCCACTGCTGCGTTAATCTTGGCGAGGATGGGTGCATGGGTGGCATCTGTGGCATCCAGAAGGGTGCGTTCTGAAGGGTCAGTGGCTAGGTTGTACATGAGAGGTGGGTCATGAAAAGTGACGGCATTACCATAGCAGTCACAGATGAATGGACAGTTTTCTGTGCCAGGGGCCCAGTTGGGTGTGGCATAATGTACCTTCCAGACGTTTCCTGAATCTGTGGGTGGAGATGGATGAAAAGAGATTCAACTGCAAGGTGGAAATGCAATGCCCATCAAAAAGGGCGACTTCACACAGAAGGAATGATTCTGTAGTTCTTAGATAACAAGTTATTGAGGATTCATTTTTATTCGTCTTTTTTTTCTTTATGATGCAATTTTTTCTGAAAAACACAGAAAATCACAAAAATATTGCAAAAACTCTTAGATTAAACTCGTGGGATGGCATTATCATGAACTTTACAGTCTGTTACAAAACTTAAGAGAGCTAACATTAATTCATTTAGCATATAAAATTATCTTTTCAACTAAACATTAAATTTGTGACATCCACTTGCATGTGCACTTTCAGCCCCAATTGTAAATGGGCAATACATACATGAGTACCCAAATCAGGTCAATGGGTTTGTACTAACATCAACTACCCCTGTAGTCCCCGGGTAATAAGCAATCCACTGTAAAAATGGTGTGCTGGGCTGACAGTGTGGTATGTGGTATACTTATGAGCTTCACCCATAGTCTTACATTAAATTGTCCCTAATAAAGCACGTTCACTTACCATCATCTGGAGCATACCGTGCTGCTTGTAGGCTCACCCCACAGTAATGGAACAAGTACTCATGAGGTGGTTTCTCATTGTCCCCCTTCAGAAGCGGCATAATGTCCACTCCATCAAGGGTGCGGTCATTGGGCAGAGTGGCTCCCATGAGGCCGGCAGCAGTAGGGTACACGTCCATCATGGAGACAGGCTGATCTATCACAGAGCCGGCTGGGAATTTACCTGGATATCGGACCAACCCTGGTACCCGGATGCCCCCTTCCATGCCACCCATAGCCTTACCGCCTGAAAGATCGAGAACACATTTCATGTTGTTAAGTACTAGAATATATAGAAAGTGAACATCGTGAAATAAATACTACACATTATTAGTTTTATTCTATACATACTTGAGGATTCATTACCACTTTAATATGGACCTGAGGATGAATGGACTAATAGTAAAACAATGGGGCCCCTTTTGCATGTAGGTAAGCGTTTATTTGCCTCATTTATACCTTACATTTGACCACATTGCCTCATGTCCTGCCACGTTTGCCTCATTTGGTACTACTTACATCCCTAACTGAGTAAGTAGTATATGGATGTGGTCTATGCAGCAGGTATGTACTAGCAAAGCAATGTACCAAAACGATGACTGTGTGGTGGTCAAGGGTGCAAATAGCGTAATTATGAAAGATGATGTACCCACGGTAATTATGTAGCAACCCATAGCATATGAACATAAAGTGTCCTTGCCTCTATAGATTCCATTCCAGCCTCCTTGCCGTGAACCATCAAGTCCAGTTTCCGCAGTGTGGGGGCCATTATCAGAGGCAAAGTACACCAACGTGTTGTCATCAAGGCCGTTACGTTTGAGTGCCTGGAGGACCTGGCCCACACTCCAGTCCATTTCCTCCACGTTATCACCGTACTCACCATACTCACTCACTCCCTTGAACTCTGGTGATGTATGCAGGGCAGTGTGAGCCTATAGAGAGGGTTTGGGTAAAGCTGTTTTTAATTTGAGTAAGATTTTGAGTAAATGCCTTTATTATGACCACAAAATAATCTAACTGGCTTATCATTTAGAGGGAACATAATACAATGTATTATTCGGATAGTGTTAAATTCACAAGCCTCAAGTCAAATAGATTCATGATATTTTTGTGTAGTCTTTTGATATTTTTGCAATTGGGATCTAGACAGCAACAAAGGTTCAAAGCAGGGTAAATGCATAATAGTGACATTTTAAGACTGTGTGAGCATGGACTATGATAGGCATTAACATCTATTCCAAAAAGTAGTTGTTTTATACTACATTTGGAAAATGTTTAGCAATGGTGTCTCAGTAAAAAAAACAAAAACGATGTAAGACCTATATGTGAAATTCGTCAGTTCATAGTCGGCAACACAGTCCTCTATCAGGAGACAATGAAACGTTGTTTTTTCTAAGAAGGCCCCTGGGCTGAGGAGAAAACCTCCCATAGAACTCTGAATGCATGTCAACCTACCTGTATCCAGCCTACAACTAGTAGGAAGGGGGTTTCATCCTCAGCCTGCTTATCAATGAATTCTGTTGCCTCTGCTGCCATCCTGGCTGCTAGGCGGTTATCAAGCCTAATTGGCTGCTCCACCACTTCCATATTCCGCATCATTACAGCATTAATAACCGTCATATTATTGTACATCCAGTAGGTGAGTGCTGGCACCCCAAGACTCAAAATTATCAGCAGAATGGTCAGGAACCAGCCGAGTCTCTTTCTGAATATGATCGCGGTTAAGATGCCCAAGATGGCGGCTATGACGAGGTAGGTGTCAATGTTGGGAATCTTTGACTTGGTGACAGTGGCGTCATCAGGACCAAAGTCCTTTAGGTTGGTCAGGGGAAGGCCGTAGAAGTGGTCGAAGCCTTGTTTGTTTGGGTGATGACAGAAGTCCTTTTCACCACAGTGAACGCCCATGTGCCATTTACCTGGGGACAATGTGAAAATGCACTATTAAGCTTAACGGAATGCACAGAGTCAAGATCTAATTCTGGAATTTTTAAATCAGTTACTATTGAAATCCTATGACCACAAAGCTAAGTGAATGTCAAATATCTTAAATGAACACAGACAAAAAGGATGTTGTCTCATGCCTCATTGGGTGATGAAAGAGCTGCATTGCAAAGATATCTTCAAGATATTTTCAAGAAGATGTTCTCACTTTTTGAGTCTAGATAAAGTGTAGGTCTATACCTACCTATCCATGCTGTGGCATATCCCTGCTCCTTAGCCAGCTCAGCCATTGTGATCTCATCAGCAGGCAACCCTCCTGTGCCACTCACAAAAATATTAACCCTGACAACATTGGATGGAGCCATTCCTGCACATAGAAGAACATCAACTTGACATGGTGAGCTACATGGAGTTGCCTCAAAGGCAGCACCAGTAATCATGCACTGATATAATGGCAGGTTACTGGTAAATCCTAAATGGCCTTATTAATTGTTGATAAAAGATTGTCCTTAGACATAGAAGAAAGGCCAGGTGCACCTCGTCCTTTTGAAAGAAAAAAAAAGAATTGAAGTGTTTCTATTTTAATTTCATTTTATATGCAATTCAAATCAAAATGCCGATGAATTAATTTCTGAGACACTTCAAACATTGTCCTTGCTTTGCTTGTGTAATTTGTTACTGTTGAACTAAAAGGATCAGTAGTAATTATGATATGTAATAGTGAAATCAGAAATACCGTGCTTTGATGGGTTACCATTATTCAACACCTATTGGTGTTCAGATTGGGAATGTTCCAGAAGGCGTTCTATTTTCCTATAGGTTACAGGGCATAGAGTACAGCCTTACCTGTTCTAACAGGGTAACGTCCTGTCATGAGAGCAGCCCTACTTGGAGTGCACACTGATGCTGCTGCCAAGTTCTGTGTCAGCTTGATCCCCTCACGAGCGATCTGGTCCAGATTAGGAGTCTTCATGCTTGTGTTACCATAGCAACCAATGTCCCCCACCCCTACATCATCCGCTATCATGATGACAATGTTGGGCTTCTTCTCTACCCTAGGCACTTCCTTTTTCACTTCCCTGGTCTGTCTTTCTTTGATATTGTCATCTTGCCGCTTGACATTTTGTTTTACTGACTCCTCTAGCTCACCTACTTCTACGACCTTGACTTCATCAGCGTCATCCAAGTCGTTGCTAGGTGGATCACCCTTAATGACTACATCCACTCCAGACTTATCATCTTGCACCTCTAGTTTATCTTCCTCATCATCTGCATCCTCTTCTCCATAATCTTGTTGTGTTTCTCCTTGAACTCCTTGGCCCTGACTGTTTTTGTCATGACTTTGTTCATCCTCTTTTATTTGAGGATCCTCACTTTTCATATCAGTAATAGGGACTGCTTTATTGCTGCTGTCAACTTCCCCTTGCCCTCCATCAGCTTTTATGGCCTCATGTTGCAGGCTAGGAGCAGCTTGTTCACCTTTTAAATTTGAGTCTGCTGGTTCCTTATTGACTAGTTTCTCCTGAGGTTCAATAGTGTTTGGCTCATCTTTCCCTGGCTGTCCTGAGAGGTCAGAAATAACCAACCCCACAAGGACAAATATTAAAGCCACCTGTAGACATCGACCCATCGCAACTGGAGGAGAGGGAAACAGTCATAATCACATGACACAGAACTGCTAGGGACACCAAAATCTAAACCTTTAGTCTACATTCTGAGATATTTGCAAAGGCCCTTTATTTGTATCTAGTCGAATAAAATTTGATATTTTATTCCCCCCCCCCTAAAGCAAACCTTTTCCAATCTTATTCCCCAAACCTCCCTTAACCCTCAAACGGTTATTTTTTAGGGCTGGGGCAGTCTGGTAGCCATACACACCCACTACCGTTACTGTATCTAAGTGATTACTTATCTAAGTAGTCTGCACGTTGAAAACGCAAGGTGTAGAACATTTGTCAGAGCAAACAAATTTAGAGCAATTCGTAATGGTACAATGATACCAAAATCTATAGCATTAGGTGGTCCCTTTAGATTATTTAACAGCGAAGATTAGCACTGGGGAGGTTTTAAACCAGGTACCTTTAAACTATACCTCACCAGCTTTGTCGTAGTAATATCATATAGCAAGATACAGACCAAATGAATGTAAATAAAATATTGTTGCTGCAATAAAGAAAATTTGTACTGAAAAAATAAATAAAAAGAATGACGATTTAAGTTTGCCCCCCTGGTGATATTTTGATCCCTTTTAGAGTTACATCTAGCTATATTAGTGGACACAGAAAGCCCATGGTAAAATATTGGATACACAACTTCAGTTGTAAACCTATTACTTTGAAATCATTTTTATCCCTAGAAAAAGAATATAATTTCTTAATTTCTTGATTACTTTAGGATCCCCCGTTCCTTCTTACTTTACAGTGCAGGAATACACCATTAGAACAGGGTGATGTGGATCCTAGCAATATCATGAGGGGTGGATTTCAATCTCACCTAATGCCCCACAGAAGGAGGACACATTGGAGTTGAGATGTCTTGTTGTGTTAGACACCTAGGCCCATACAATATCAGGCAATCCTAAGACAAAACATATCTTACTGGCGTAGGTGTCTATATATATCGTTTCTTATGTTGGTGTCTAAGGAATGTTTATAGTCAGTATATGATAAAAAAAAAAAAACCAAAAAAAAAACAAAAAAACAAAAAAACAAACACAGCCCCTACTGATTCAGTGTTGCATTAGAATGGCCTGTTGGGTGGTCAATATGACGATAACATACCTCTGAAGGAGCAGGGTGCTTCCAGTACCTCTACAACAAATGGCAGGAATTAGAATGCCAGATACATAATTATAGGGCCTTAGATTAAAGGGATGACTTCACATGGGGGCCAATGTCAGCAATTTAATTGATTTAGATTCCATATGTAATCATGTTTCATTGTTATCGATATTGGGTGCCTATGTCAGCCTCAGATAACGCATAATGCAAGCAAGTAGGTACAGGATCTGTCCGTCTGTTTGGATGACAGGTCATGGTGCTATAGCTCACATAGCCATTATCAGCTGGGGGCCGCCATTAGACCCCGACGCCACTATGACTAACACCTTCAGCCCCCGACTCCGCAGTATATGCCAGGGATGCCTCCCATTGGTCAATAATACAATAGCCATGTGCCGTATACACGCAGGGGTATCAGCAGATACCAATACAAGGGATATCAGCTGATGTCAGCTTATCAGCCTTAGTTTCAAAGATCATGGCGCTTCTGTAGTCTAGGTACAGAGTGTACCAGTCCTTACTGAGCTAAAGCTTACGCCCTATGTGTGCAGGAGGGCATTTCAAAACACAGTACGACTCTATCCCCCAAGTCACGCAAAGGTTCCCACTGGAATAGCATCGACATTTTGCAGTTGTGGGGCTGTGTGCGATTGTGGTGCCTAAGGAAAATATTAATCTCCTGCTCTTTAGTCCCATTGGGAGTTAAACACGATATGCCATGCTTTAAATATAGGGTCCATAATAATAGACTATTTTCTGTTTAATTCAAATGAGAAAATGCTGTCACTTGTATAGCATACATGTACTATGCCCGTGTCTCAAAATGATTCCAAGGGAGGTAAATGCCCGGTCCCCGCACTCACTGATGGCCACTGACACCATGTGTGTTATGGAAAACACAGAAAATGAGGTCCCTTTTCCAGTCTTTGTATGGAAACTGAAAAAAGGGGTGTTTTTATACATGATCCTTGTAAAGAGGGTGTTTTTTTTCATGTGCCTTCATGGAATGGGGTTCTTAAAATCACCATAGTTCCAGCTATCCATCTATCTCATCCACAGATGGAAATTCTGGCATGCAAATGAGTGCCTAACATCCAAATTTGTCTATTATTTGTTGTTTCTTTTCATGGAAAGGGAGTACTTTTTAGGGGCTAAAAATTCGTGATTTTGCCATAAAAAGGGGTCGTTTCTCACTCAGAAATTAGTAGAAAGGGGGTATATTTGGGACCCCAGAACGCACATGGTGTCGTGATGAATTTGGGAGTGCGGGGACCGGGGGTAAATGAGAAATAGGACATAAACTAGACCATTATTCAGCCTATTGTTAGGATCTTTCATATTTAAGATATAGGGCTTGTCAGAATAAGAAGAATAAATTTTCTATTAATCTTTATACTGAGGATATATTCACTGAAAACCTGGAAGATCCGAAGCTAGTCAGTGGTGACGACTTTATAGGTCCTCAGGTTGACAATACCTAAAACTACAACTCTAGGTGGTCAAAATGACGACTTAATGTTGTCATTCTGACAACCTAAGTTGTCAGTATAACAATACTGACAACACAGAGTCGTCATACTGATGACATAGGTCGTCAGGATGATGACCTAAAGTCTTACCACCTAAAGTTGTAGTTTTACCACTGACAAGTTTGGGATCTTCCAGGTTTTCAGTGTAGTATGAAGCCCTAGACACACAGAATCTGCATCATGCACCTATATTACATCTAAAAATATCATGGCAGGGTCATGGAAAATGAGGACACTGCTGAAAACATGTGTATGGTCTCCCGAGTATGGCCTATACTGAGACTAGGTCACACTAGCTTATGTCGTAGTGTGTGTGGCCATATACTGGTAACCCAGTTTGATATTTAGATACTATATGTATGTGGCAGCTGAGACAGCATAAGGTTGGACTGGGTTATAAGGCATTTATATTAAGAGGAATTCAACATTCGGCTACCTCTAGTCCAAATAAAACATGAGGTTTAGCAGATTGAATTTGCCCTGTCTAATTAGTTGTATACACCTCATTTTAAACTAGAATTACAAAGAATGTCCCAAGCCCTAGCATTATACTATACATAGGCATGTATAAACTCATATATGTAAATCATCAGTCTGTCAAGTGAAATCAAGGGTACTTACCTGTATTTGACAGATAGGCCTGGTCTGCTTTAAGACATTGGGCCTATTGAAATACAGATAATCAGTCTGGACCTAATACAAAACCTCTAGTGTAGCTTCTCCATCTGGTGCCTTACAGAGATGTGTTTGTACTATATGTAGTTTATATTCAGCTATTATCAACTGATGGGTGAGGAGGAGACTTATTGACCTTAGAAAGGTCGGCCATGATACCTGGGAGGTAGCCACTAATCTAAATATATTCAGTTAAGAGTTTTAAGGAGCACGAAATTCTGCCAGGATTGACCTTGGTCGCGCAGGCAGATAAAAAAAAAGCATTAAATGATAAACTGTGGTCACAGACTCTCCTCTAGACACAGCAAAGTGTAACCTGATCCAGGGTATGTAGATAACACCAAACTGCAGGGTATCTGCCTGATAACAAAATGTGACAAAAGTCTTCATTAGGCAGTTATTATCCCCAAACAGATAAATTAAGCATGAACAGAGCTCCATATAGACATATATCATAATTGTAGTCCTACTAGAAGTAATAATACAGATTTATGTTCAGGATATTGTTATCAATCTCTGTACATTAAGACCTTTGCCTCAAGTCTCGTATACATTGTGGCAGAGAATCGATATTAGTATCAATAAGGTTGAGAAACTGTGCCAGGACGTCTCAGTGATACAATGCCACAGAGAGGACCGGTTATGTTTCAGAGGAAGAAAAAGAAAGAATGTTTGCTCTGTTTGAAATAATATCCATTTCCAAAAACGTTAGAAATGGCAAATATAGGTGAGACATTGCTGCAAATGTAAAGATTATTCTAGCATATATTTTTCGACATTGCTCCTATTTGCAAAGTTTTTTTTTTCAAAGGAAAGCATTATTGTTCATCGTTCTGCTTCTCAGTAAAACGTTGAATCAATGTTGATAACTGGTTCGTCAAACAACAATTATATCTGACATTGGTTCAACGTTCTGTGCCCATTGGGTCATGTGTAGGACGGTCAAGACATTGCCTCTCTCTATATCTGATCATGCATAGATCAGCCACTTATCCACTTGTGCCACTAAATTGGCACAGTTTAAGGTTCAACAATCATACAAACCCTGATTATCACCCAGGCCACATCTGAAGATATCACCTGACATCAGCTCGTATGTACCGTGCACTATTGGCCACTAGCTGGTCTGGAGCTGGTTCCGGCACACACACTGAATAAAACTGATAAGATGGGACCAGCATGTCCCTGGAAGTGGGTGTTAACCAGAGACAAGGTACCCATCATGGTACATGTTCTCAGTGTGTTTAACCTCAACCAGCGAAATTCAAAATGGCGGCTCCACTAGGCCTCCATACTGAGTCCTATAGGACCAGCCAATGGCGAGCAGGTATAGGACAATCAGGGCCTGGTGCAGCCTGACCGTTGTACGACTGAGAGAGTACCCCAAGTACAGTAGCTGCAGCTCATCAGTAGTCCACCTGAGGGAGACAAGGAAGCTGACCTATCAGAGGCCAGGGACAGCAGCAGCAGGTGGAGGAGGCCGGAGGCCAGCAGCTGCTGTAAACAAGATGACCAGGGTCTAACTTATACTTTGAAGCTCTGTATGGGCTGAAACCTTTCTAATATCTGGCTAGAATTATGTCTTATACTTTACTTCTACTGGGTAAATTGCAAATATATTGACTTAGGGAGCAGAAATTTGCACCAACTTGAAGTAGTTTTTTTATTTTGGACATCCCTAGTCTTCCTCATAGGGAATGCACTATTGGCAGTGGACTTAGTAAGGTTATTGTATTTATGTCCATCTGTACCCCAGGTATACATCTCACCCTTACTGTACCCTAGGTACACATCCCGTCCCTACTGTACCCCAGGTACACATCCCACCCCTACTGTACCCCAGGTACACATCTCACCCTTACTGTACCCCAGGTACACATCCCACCCTTACTGTACCCCAGATACACATCTCACCCTTACTGTACCCCAGGTACACATCCCACCCTTACTGTACCCCAGGTACACATCTCACCCTTTCTGTACCCCAGGTACACATTACACCCCTACTGTACCCCGGGTACACATCCCGTCCCTACTGTACCCCAGGAACACATCCCACCCCTACTATACCCCAGGTACACATCCCTCCCCTAGCGTACCTCAGGTACACATCCCACCCCTTCTGTACCCGAGGTACACATCCCACCCCTACTGTACCCCAGGTACACATCCCTCCCCTACTGTACCTCAGGTACACATCCCACCCCTTCTGTACCCCAGGTACACATCCCATCCCTACTGTACCCCAGGTACACATCCTGCCCCTACTGTACCCCTGGTGCACCCCTACTGTACTCCAAGTATCTGGCAAGAATTATGTCTTATACTTTACTTCTACTGGGTAAATTGCAATTATATTGACTTAGGGAGCAGAAATTTGCACCTACTTGAAGTAATTTTTTATTTTGGACATCCCTAGTCGTCCTCATAGGGAATGCACTATTGGCAGTGGACTTAGTAAGGTTATTCTATTTATGTCCATCTGTACCCCAGGTACACATCTCTGGGGTACAGTAGGCGAGTAATGTGTACCTGGGGTACAGTAGGTCAGTAATGTGTACCTGGGGTACAGTACTGCCTATGAGACAGAGAAACAGGGAAACAGGGTCGTTCTGTACCTGGGGTACACAGGTGACTGCTGGTAAAAATGATGCCAAGTCCATAGCCAAGAAGAATACAGGGGGGCTGTATAGTATGAGGTAAGCCCCATACTCATTTCTAGTTATAAATCTGTAGGTATCTATCATCTGTCAACATACCCCAATCATTTAATCAAATTATAAAGTCTAGTTATCTGTAAGTCATGAGAGATGGAGTGATTTGTGCCTTGAATGGACATGTTTTGGCCCACCAAGACATCCACCATCTTGCCAGAAGCAGATGCATTATTCTGCTGCAGGAGTTGCCAGCTCCTGATTGGCTGAAACCTTGTGTACCTCAGGTGGATTACTAATGAGCTGCAGCTTGTGTATCTGGGGTACAGTCTCAGTCGTACAACGGTCAGGTTGCGGCATGCAGACTTGTATGTTTTATTTAATCCATGGTATGTATGCTTAGGGGAAATCAATCCATAGATTACACTGTAAAAATATGTGATCGAAATAAAGGTGAAATCCTTGTCCCAAATTTTGCCATAATTATTTTCATGGAGATCCTTGCACCACAGTGTGTACTGTACTGCTTCTTTCTAGAAACTACACTGCTTCACTGCAATGCAATTACGTTGGTTCACTGTTCAGTTTTACGAGGATCCCTGGTAGATTCAACAGTGTTATTTCTTAGAGTGTGTCAAAAACAGTCAAGCATTTTCTTCTTCTCTGGAACAGTTTTCAATCACCTGACTGCACCTAGCCTATAGGTACAAGTAACAATACAGTAATGGTGGCTCATTGTCGATGTAGGGTATATCCTTGGTAATTCCATAAGCATTTTGATGGTTGTTTATTTGCTTCAAAACGAAGTAGTAAATATCTAGCTTGTAAACCAAAGGTTAACTCTGGAAACCAATCCTTCTGAGGGCCTAGAATCTAGAGAATCTTTCATTTTAAAGCACCATTGAATAAAAACCTGGCCATAAATATCATGAGGATTCCTTCAGAACCTGTCGTATTTCAACCTTCTCAAACATTATTCGATGGTAAAATATTATGTACATATCATAATTTCACTTGTACCTCCATAGATGCAAGCAGACCTGTCAAATCATGAACATCATTAGATTTGAACCTATCTAGGGACCAACCTCTTTAGCTCTATCAATAAGGTGGTCGTAGTACAGGAGAGTTTTGCTCCTATGATAAATAGAGCTGTCACAGGCCCGTAACTGGGGGGGGGGGGGGGTCGTCGGTTCGAACGACCCCCCGGCCCCTGATGGACCCAAAACGTTCCACCACAGCTATCCTTATGCACATGATAAGCTAGATGTTAGTTTTTGCGGCTTGTAAATCGGACAATTATTAAGGATTTTAGAGAGTAAACCTTAAAATGGGGACAATTTACCTCACATGGCCCAACACCATTACAGATTTGTATACAAATCAAGTAAATGTCTGGTATTTATCATCTGAAATATTTGGTAAGTTCCACCCTTGAACTGAATGAGTTCCACCTTATTGAAAATCGAACCACCCCGCGGAGAGGGCTAGTTACGGGCCTGTGTCAGTATGTGCCCTCCTTTCAAAACAAGTCATGCTCTGCTTCACCATTCAACTTGCACTCACCACATTAGTCTGAAAAGTCACCTGCCTTGTTTAAAATAGAGAGAGCTGCACTATCAGGTACCTACTCATGTCACACACTCTATACTATACTGACTGACTTCTCCCGAGTAGGTATACCTACTCAAATCATCAAATCTGCCTTTTTTAGCACTGTACTTGAATGACCACTTGTAAGCAACAAAAGGGACACGTTATAGCTACATGAAAAGAAAGGACTGGAAACAAGGGCATTTTTAGCCAGCTCTTCCTTTTACTATAGGAGCAACACCCTCCAGGGTTCAGCAAACAGATGGCGGAGTCACTAGCGAGTAGACATCTTTAGATAGCGGGCTGACAGCGGTGTGTAGCCCTAAGAAGCAGCAGAAGGTCAGAAAACAGGACACTGACATATCCAATACATGTTTATGGTGTAGTGTAGAGGAACCACAGATGACACAAGTAAGACAGCATATATACTAAAGTCAAAGTTGATTTTGCTTTCAGTGGAAGCCATAAAACCAGTCGAACTTATAGAAATGGCTTTGGTCTCTATTTAGGCTGCTCCACAGTAACTAAATTTCCCTTCCTTTGAATCTTCCAATAAGTATACATTTTGACGAGTGATTATAATGGGTGTGGACCACTAAAATTGACACGGCGACATGGGCTATTTTAGGCTTAGTGACATGAGACATGAACAATTTCTTAAAATCAACATGGTGACATGAACATTTTTTAAAATTGACATAGGGACATGGCCCTTTTTTCAATCGACATGTGACACGGGGGACCCCCTATTCACACCCCCATTATAGCTGCAGACTTACTAGTTTTTTTTTCAGATTTTAATTATGAAAGTAACGCCGCTCTACCTGGCAATGGATAACTCTCCTATATGAATTTGTGTTCTTTAAACTGAAATAAATCTAAGACACATAAGGGTCTGGAGTCAAGAATGATCTTTGAGATAGAGAACCACAACAGTTCAATAAGATTTGATTGTTATTCCTCAGAACATGATGTCGCCACTGACTATCCTGCTGCCACTTCTGCTGACATCACTTCCGGTCGGTGATGCAACAGTTCTGAAATCAAGCAGCCATGGATCCCGTCCAAACATTGTTGTCCTTTTGGTGGATGACCTGGGAATTGGTGACATAGGTTGCTATGGCAACACAACGTTGGAGACACCACATATTGACAGTTTGGCTCAGGATGATATATCAAGATGGCACACTTCTTGACAGCAGCAGCCTTGTGCACCCTAGCAGGCTACATTCCTCACTGGACGCTATCCCATTAGGTCAGGTAAGGGATGAACATAGGTTCATAGAGATAGGTAGTTACATATTTTGGTGGTTATCTCTTTTGGTGGTTATTACTTATAGCATACATCCTCGTCCACGTGTAATTTACTATCAACATAAGCCTATACATAGGCTATCGGTCATTTATCCAAAGTATTCAAACACAGCGTCTTGTTATTCATTGAGATTTCATTCACACTAAATGAAGTATGAACATATTAGACTTCAAAAGAATTCTTCCTCGTCGTTTTCTCATTTGAGTTATCTGAATAATATGCAATGGGAAACTCTCATCAAATCCTAAAGTGATACTCAAGTCTCATCTTTTTGAATTCCCTTGAATGGTTCAACAGACGCATTCTTATATTATCTGTGTGTTCCACAATGTTACTCTTGTTTTACTTTTGTTTTCTTTATGTATGGGTGGCATCCACGATAATGTGGTGACGTTGTACAGCTGGTCTACCCCCTGCAGAGGTCACCTTTGCTGAGCTACTCAAAGAGGCCGGATACACCAATGCGTTCATAGATAAGAGGGAGAAATGCTTTGAGAGCCAGAAGCAGTGTCTTGACAAGTTGATTTAGCTGTCCCTAAGGATGACCTATAAACCATCAGCATAATGCGATGATCAAAATCCATATAAGAAATATAAATATATACCATATGTAAAAATATAGTATGCAATAAAATTCAGGAACCTCCATGAAGTCAGGGTGTGCGTTATAGGCGAGGATATCATACAATAGAAAAGAAAAGAAAATGCTAAGAATTAGGCCCCAGATTTCTCACAAATTTCTATTCCCATATAGTTCAAGGCAAGTGGCACCAGGGCCCTGTTGCTCCAATACTTACATACATGGACTTGCGTTAATGCAAGTATGAGAAAAAGTTGCAAGTATGCTCAGAAAAACAGTCTCAAAATGTAATCACCTGGTGATGGATAATTTCCAATTTATTTACGCTAACACAACTATGACATTAGAGACAGTATAGTAAGTGATAATAGGGGTAATCACCAAAAATTTGCAAAGTTGTGAGTAGGGCACAAAGTTGCTTTAACGCAAGTCCATCATTCATATAAGTAGTAGTATAAGTTGGTGATTTTAATCTGGTTATTAGTACCATACTAGTAACTTTTAGTATACTTGCAAGTTTTGTACTAGCAAGTGGGGCATACTTGCAGGAAATTCTAGGACAAAGATTTTGGTGTCCTAATTTTTTTATATTCATAACAACAGGGTATACATGTTATTTAGGGAGTGATCATTTTTTAACAACAGGGGGGGCTGGTGGGTTTGAGGGGGGGGTCAGAATTTTTTCAACCCCTTGACCTCTGTTGGGGGGTCAAAATAATTTCACCTGTTTTCAGTGGAAAACCCCGCACGTTACTATAGGCTAAATGGGGATGTTCGCGCGCGATTTTTGTCCCTTATGGGGGGGTTGAAAAAATTTTACCCCCTCGAGAGGGGGGGTCGAAATCTTTTTCGCGCGTCCGTGCGCAAACCCGCCAGCCCCCCCTGTTGTTAAAAAATGATCACTCCCTTAATTGTCAATTAATGTAATAATTTTGATATCAAAGGGTATGGTGTGACTGGCTTAGGCAATTATATATTTATTTTTGTAACTTTTAATCAGAATGTTGGACTTGGTTTTTTTAAGTCATATTTTCTGCAAGTACACACTTGCTATTAGGGGGACTCAATTTGCAAGTATGAAAAAGGGAAATTGGCAAATAGCCTACTTGCAGCATTTTCATACTCACGGAAACACAATCAATGTAATAACCACTAGTCACTATTGGAGCAACAGGCCCCAGGGGTTGCACCGTGACTGGGTTGGTGACAACTATCATAATCGCCTACAACAGGGTTTTGACTACTGGTTTGGAATACCCCTCACAAACCTTAAGGACTTAGATGGTGAAGAGAAACCTGTTTTAGAGCTTGCATTTCCAAGTTTCCGATTCTATGTCAACCTAACTACCCTAGCTGGGCTCCTTGCCATGGCCTTCCTATGGCAGAAGAACATCCTTGGATTGAATGTGTGCTTAAGTTTTGCCACATGCATCATAGTCTTACCTCAGATTCCAATTATACTTGACTCTAATATGAAGCTCTGGAACAGCATGTTATACAGAAACTATGACCTTGTGGAACAGCCAATCAGATTTGAGCGGATGACAGAGCGCCTGGTGGCAGAGGGAGTGGAATTCCTAGAGTCAAGACAAGAGGATAGAAAACCATTCCTACTTGTCATGTCCTTCCTTCAGGTGCACACAGTCCTTCATGCAGGCCCTAAGTTCCAGCGGGCCAGCAAACATGGTGCTTATGGGGATGAGGTAAGTCATGTACAATGTTATGTATACAAAAAATCTATATCCATGGTGGTCTGTTAGAAATGATACATCGTGGTAAAGCACTTAGCTTGTCAGGTAATTGGCACATGACAGCTGACTTAAATAAGAGAGCCCTTAGGCAGTAGCTTATACAAATACAAATGTGAACTAGTGAATGGAAAAGTGTGCACAGTTACCCAAAGTGAATACATTCATCACTCATGTCTGAATATGTAACACAATTTAATGAGGATATATCTAGAGGTGCAGGTACCACAAATGCCGAAAAATGTAAAAAAAACAAAAACAAAAAAAACAAAAACCGAGTGAAAAGGACCACACAGATAATGCAAACGCTAGTGTCAACCTAGTGGAGCTTTGGCAATGTACCTCCGAAAAAAGGTTTTCAAATATTGAAAAATCAATTGATATTTGATCTATTGATAAAAGGAAAAGTAATGGAAATTGGGATAACACTCATGGAGTGTTTTAGAGGGTTTATGATTATATACACGATTCTTAGCAGAATGAAGTGTCTTATTCAATATTGAGTGCATTTTTCATTAGCTATGTATGCCAGGTGACGGAGATGGACTGGAGTGTGGGGGAGATTTTGAATGTCTTGGATAGACTAGGTATGCATGATGTCACCCTGGTATTTTTCCACATCAGACCATGGAGGGCATGTGGAGGAACGTGGGAAAGGGGGGGGGCGACAGGGAGGCCACAATGGGGTATACAGAGCTAAGTCTATGTTTGTGATAGGTGCTACACTCTCAGCCCCAATTGTAAATGGGCAGTAGCTTGCCCTGTACTGAGTACACGGCAAGCTACTGTATGGTCCTTAGATTTGTACTAACAGCAGCTCCTACTGTTTTCCAAAGATATAAGCAATGTACTGTAAATAGCTGGGCACAGTCTGACAGTGTACATGTAGATGCAATACAATGTATTATGGGCATGTTCTATCATGAATCTGTCACTGCATGGGTGCACTGCTCGGTTGTAAAAATGAAGGAGTCATGTTAAATTATAATGTTTTATCTTGTATGAAAGAGGATAACAATTTAAGAGTTTTCTTGTTGAGAAGAAAGTGTATTCCCTTTGAAATTCCCCTAGGGTGATTAGGAATGGCCACAAATTGAAAAGACTGCCCCAAACTCACATGATTCCATCTGTCTGTATTATTCCATCCAATCAGGTGGCAAGGCCCAGGGTGGCATGGATGGAGGAGTGCGTGTCCCAGCAATCATCAGATGGCCAGGCCATGTGATTCCAGGGACACAAGTCAATGTACCCCTCAGCAATATGGACTTCCTACCTACAGTAGCTGAGCTGGCTGGAGTGCTTCCTCCTACTGACAGGATAATAGATGGTGTCAGTATATTGCCACTGAATACAGGAGAGGTAACAGAGATAGCTGGGAGGGACTACCTTATACACTATTATACCACGATTTCTGGGTTACACAGTGCTTTTTGGTGGCTATTCCCATACACATATCTGTCGATATTGCACACCCTATAGGCTGTAACATCAATTTTGTAAGGCGTGCGGTTATCCATGGATAACCTGCACTGCACGCCTCTCATGTCCTTCCATGTCATATGTTACATGTTAAAACCAACAGGCTATTTCATTGCCAAGGTAGGTCCTTAGTCCAACTCCCTATGCAGTGCGCCACAGGGACCGACGAGAAATGCTCGGTTCGAACCAGGTCTTGCTATGATACAAAGCTGTGTGCACTGTCGCTGTCCGCTGCCGGGCGAGGAGGTGTATTTAGTATAGAAAAGTAACAGCGAGACGCGTTTGGAGGAGGAGACGTGGTGGTCTAGCGGTTAGCGCCTTGCACTCAGCCGCGTGAGGTATGCGGTTCGAGCCCCGGTCTGGGCGCATCTTTTTTTGCTGTGTGCGCTGTCACTGTCCGCTGCCGGGCGAGGAGGTGTATTATACACAAACATAACAGTGAGACGCATTCAAAGCTTTAGCTGTCCGCTGCCGGGCGACGAGGTGTATGTACCAATCGTGTACAAACACTATTTTTCGCTGTGTGCCGCTGCCAAGCCTAGCCGAGACCGGGGCTGTCGCTGTCCACTGCCGGGTGCCGAGGTGTATGTACCAATCGTGTACACACAATGGCTGGCATCGAGTCCCGGGGAGGGGGAATAATTTTTGTTTTCAACTTGAATTTATTGGTATTATATTGATTATTTATTGGTTTCGTGGTATAAAATAATGTGTGTTAGTGAAGGATAATGACATGAGGCCGTAGGCTGAGTGTTATTAGCCTTCGCTAACACACACTCATCATGAGTTATCCATTGGTTACTTGTTCATTGCAGTGATCGTATACATGCTGTTAGGTTCAATCCTGATAGAGGTATGTTTATTCCTTGTTATACCACGATTTCTGGCTTACACAGTGCTTTTTGGGGTCTATTCCCATCCACATATCTGTCGATATTGCACACCCTATAGGCTGTAACATCACTTTTGTAAGGCGTGCGGTTATCAATGTAAGGCGTGCGGTTATCCATGTAAGGCGTGCGGTTATCCAGGATAACCGCACGCCTCTCCCATGTCACATGTCACATGTTAAAACCCACGAAATTTTCCAGGCCAGGGTAGGGATCGAACCTGCAGTCTCACATCCCAAATCCAACTCCTTATGCTCTGCGCCACAAGGACTGACGAGAAATGCTCGGTTCGAACCACGTCTCGATATGATACAAAGCCGTGTGCGCTGTCGCTGTCCGCTGCCGGGCGATGACGTGTATTATACACAAACATAACAGTGAGACGTGCTTGGAGGAGGAGACACGGTGGCCTAGCGGTTAGCGCCTTGCGCTCAGCCGTCAGAGGTACATGGATCGCGCCCCGGTCCGGGCGCATCTTTTTTCGCCGTGTGCGCTGTCGCTGTCCGCTGCCGGGCGAGGAGGTGAATTCTACACAAACATAACAGCGAGACGCATTGAAATCTTTTTTCGCCGTGTGCGCTGTCCGCTGCCGGGGGAGGAGGTGTATTCTACACAAACATAACAGCGAGACGCATTGAAATCTTTCGCCGTGTGCCGCTGCCAAGCCTAGCCGAGACGGGCGCTGCCACTGTCCGCTGCCGGGGGAGGAGGTGTATGTACTGATCGTGTACACACAATGGCTGGCATCGAGTCCCGGGGAGGGGGAATAATTTTTATTTTCATCTTGAATTTATTGGTATAATATTGATTATTTATTGGTTTCGTGGTATAAAATAAGTAGTCAATGGATAACTCATGACTTGTGGGGGTTATCGACGATAATAACACTCGGCCTACGGCCTCGTGTTATTATCCGTCGATAACCCCCACGCGTCATGAGTTATCCATTGGTTACTTGTTCAATAGCTTCAATTTTAACACTCTGTAAATTATCTCATACTCACATGATATATACCATACAGCAGATTAGATTGTGCATGCAAATCACATAACATAAATCACAACCACCAGAGACATGCCTTAAAAGATCTTTGACATGACTTAAATGTCCTGCTCTCTCAAAGATATTTCATAACTAGAGTGAAAATGTGTTGTTTTAGCTTGTATTCACAGATGGGGCTGTATGGAAGGTTCGCTACGCCACACCAAAGTGGCTGCCAGCCACTGAAGGCTGTAAATTTGCCTGTTTCTGTGGTGAGTCTCACAACACCTTTCATGAAACACCACTAGTTTTTGACATGACAGCAGACCCAAGAGAATCCCAGCCTTTGCCCGCCGATGATCTTAATACAAAGTGCATTATCAAAGATACCGATGATGCCATTAGACATCATCAGAAGAGTTTAGAGAAAGTGGACTTGCAGCTGGCTCAATCAAGAGCATTTTTCAGACCATGGTTGATGCCTTGTTGTGATTTCCCATATTGTAATTGTAAAGATGATAAACAATACAAATACAAAACATGAAAAGAAGATTTACTATAGTTTGCTGCTGTCTAAGATGAAGAAACTTTTAAATCATCTGCAAGTATGTATTTTTAATCAATAATCATGTCCATGGATAGTGGTCTGGGTTAAGTGTTCTGCCCTGCATGTATGGAATTCTTTTCTTTCAAAATGTCTCTGGGGCCATAACCCCCCCTCTCCCAAACCCTTTAAAAATTCAAAATGCTGCACTTGCAGTACTTAGAATTGCCAATGCACACTGATTGTTGGGTTTTGCTAACCATAGTCATGTTGCTTATGATCCCCCTGTAGATGACAAAGTGAAAGCATAGAAATATCATACAAATGATTTTAATATTGAAGACGGTCTATACATCTTTATACCCCCAATTAGTTAATTTCTGTAAGTCATTGAAATAACTAGGTCCAAAAGACACATATCTTGTGAAGACACATCTCAAGGGGATATCCATTACCTTTGTAGTGGTCAGCGGAAAATGTCATGGAGAAACCGGAACTCGAACCCGGGACCCTCCAACTTCGAAGCGGAAGCTCTACCCCTGAGCTACTTCCCCTGGCCTGACATTCTCTACCTTCCAACTACACCTGGATTGGTATGATACACACACTAGGGGGCCATGATTACCTGGTACCGAGCTATCTAGAGATCTCCCTCGCAAGGCGGGACCACTCGGTATCTCCACTAGGTATGGGGAATTACTGCCCCTACACTCCTCCCCATCAGCTTCAACCACCATCCACTAGCACCTGGCATTCCCCCTCAAACCAGTTACCTGGAAATTGAGGCTTTATCAAGCAGTGTTGGGGCACTCCTGACTTCCCAGTGGATGTACCAGTACAATTACCAGATTGGTCGAAGCGTCATCTGTATCATATCGGCCCAGTTCCCGAGTCCTCAATCCATGATTGCGTTAAGATACAGGGTTCCCGTACCTTCAATCCGTGATTGCGTTAGGATGCTTGGTTTCTCCACCAATGTAGTGGTCAGCGGAAAATGTCATGGAGAAACCGGGACTCAAACCCGGGACCCTCCAACTTTGAAGCGGAAGCTCTACCCCTGAGCTACTTCCCCTGGCCTGACATGCTCTACCTTCCAACTACACCTGGATCGGTATGATACACACACTAGGGGGCAGTGATTACCTGGTACCGAGCTCTCTAGAGATCTCCCTCGCAAGGCGGGACCACTCGGTATCTCCACCAGGTATGGGGAATTACTGCCCCTACACCTTGATTAACTATTGTAAGTGGTAAAGAATTACCTCCTACCCGGGTATATATAGGGAAAAAAGTTATATTCAGCACGATTATCAGAGGTTATTAACAGTTTGGCAGTACTATTTGTCTATGTGTGATAAGTGTTGAGGCTGTCTTATTGGGTAGCAAACTTTGTACCACCATAGTATAAAGTGCATCCTATATGTAAACCACATCTAGAGTGTCTAAATGTTGTCCAAAAAATAAAAATGTCTAAAAAGCTCTTGTTCTACTCAATGGTTACTTTTCTCGAGTACATAACATCTGACTGTACCTGCATGGAACTGTTTCAATGAATAAATACCAACAATTAATTAAATTGACCGTGTCTGGTTTTGTGTGATATTCCAACTATAGTATTACTTTTTTCAAATTTCAAAAAGTTATGTGTAAACCTTGGACCCCGTACCCCCCCCCCCTGGACTCCCTGTGGGGTTCGGATGGGAGGGTAATGAAAGGTCTTGGATTCCCCATTGTGGATCACGGCAGAACTAATATCCCTATGATATTCCAAAATTTATTCGGATGAATAGCACACGTACCTATGTTATGATCTGTATCATATATCTTATACATTTGTATTTGATGACTCCAACTTCAACATCTACACAAAGTAAATCCTTACATAGAAAAAAAAACCAGTCAAAACATCCAAATAATCTCACTGATGCATGGCTAACAATGAACAACTTATGCCAGTCACATTGACCACGACTTTGGAAAGGTCGTGTGGTGTTGCCTTTACACACCAGGTGGCAGCATGCATTTTTGCAGAAGGACCTTTATGGTGGTTGTGTACTAATCAGAAACGCCGCGGCATGGGCGTACGAGTACCCTTATGCCCACCATAGACCCACAAGTGGCTTAAACCACAAGTTTTTTTTCCAAAGATTTGCTCAGAAAAGCAGGGGCGTAGGAAAAGGGGGATATAGAATATAGGAGGAGGGGCCTGGGGTGTGTCTGGGCCCCCCACCAAATTTGCCAAGAATTCATGATAAATTGGATAAGAAGCTAAAAATTTCATATCAAATTAGATTACTATGTTAATAGGATAGGGGAAAATTAAGGCCTGAGGCTCAAATCAGATCTAAAATTCACCAAAAATTATCTTTCTATGCAAATTCTACATAGGTATGTATAGGCGTCATCACTCTTGAGCCGACAATTTAAGGTGGTCGCGGTGGACCTGCAGCTGGGCCCCGCCAATGAAGATTTGCTTCCTACGCCTTTGTAAAAGAGGTCTTAAGAAGAGCGTAAGGGTCAATTTTAGCCTATTTTCACTCAATGAGAATGACCATCATTGTGTATCGACACTCTTTAGGCCATGACAACAATTTAAAATTCCCATGCAGCAGTAAGCAAATCGCCTTCGTTATTATTTTGCAATTATTTTGGTTATTAAATTTTGAAAATTGACCAAGAAATAAACATTTTAGAGCTAAATCTTGTAGGAAAAGCTGTCAAAAAAGCAAGCGTTTAAGTTCTCTGTTTTGAGCTGACATACGGGAACGTGGCATACGGGATATTGTATGCCATGCCCGTGGGCATACAGGCCTCATTGCTGTAGAGATAGGATTCTGTATGCTTTATTGTTAGAGGTAGAATAACACACGCGGTTCTATGGATGTCAAAATGACGGTACATTTTAGGCGCTATAGCCTATATCTATCTCAGCCTTTCAAAATTTAAGTATCCTGCTTGGCAAAACATACCAAATAAAGATTCAAGTATCCTGCTTGGCAAAACATACCAAATAAAGATTGATGAGTTACTAAAGGAACAACATATTATTCTATTAAAATCGAATCCCTTTTTTCTTTGTAATGATTTTGTGGGCTCTTTCAGTGACAGTGAAGACATTTGAAGAAATGGGGGGGATCTATATACATTGTATTACCTTTACAATGTTTTCATGGTGGTTCCCTTATATTAATGGCAGTAGGTTTGGTATGAACAGGGCTAAAATATACATTCATTGTGTCTGGAACCCCTGTGTGCCACACTTAATTGGTATTAAAAGAAAAGACCGCTCTGTTTTATGATGACCTCTTTTGGTAGCCATTGTATTGAAGAAAGAAAAAAAGATTCTGACATACATAACACCATATCCACAACACTCTCAGCCCAGCGAGCCGGCTTTACAGTGGAAAGCTTTTTATTGGGCACTACAGGGGGAGTTGATGTATAAGTACAAACACATTGACTTTATTGGGGTTCTAGAGTAGGTGCTACAATTCAGGCTGAGAGTGTAGCATAAGGCATATCTCCTGCATGGGCATAGTAGTATCTGCTGTATTGCATGACGTCAAAATTAGTCAAAATGCACCAGATGCTACATTAGGTAGAGGCTAGAGGTAGGTTAAAGGCTGCTGCAAACTTACAAGTTCTCAATTCCAATACTAAGGTGTACATTTTCATCATATCATGTAGGATATACCTCACTTGGGTTATCTAATGCTTATTATGAAAGGAAATATTCAAGTACCATAAAAAATAAATGTATGGTTAGCATTTGTTTGTAGATGAACAGTGCTGTACAGTCAATACTGTGATGCATTTGACTAATTGTGACGTCATACAATGCATCAGATAGGCCTGTTTCTTGCTCTTATAAAGGCAGATGTGTAACTAAGTATACCAGGGTCATTTTATTCAGTTCAAAACCTACCAAAAGAAGTCATCATGAAAAAAGAGTGGTCTTTTCTTTTAATTGGAAATAAACAGGAGGCTGATGGGTTGGCAGCAGGCAAACCAGCAGGGCATTTCAAAATTATATCTATAGCTATATGCAAGTGTAGACACTAACGCTGGCCCGGTGGCCAATGACCAGTAGTTTTAGGTGCTGGTCAGTGATTTTTAAAAAAAAAACAACCTTCCTACTGGCCCGGGTGGCCAGTGGACTTTAACCCAACTGAGGTCAATTTTTGTTGGGCCTGGAGCCTGTACTAATAAAGCCCAAGATATGGCAGACCCCTACTTCGAAAGATGAAACTCTTTATACCCCAAAAGGGGAAAAAAAGCACATCTTAGAGTTTCACATTTTCAACCTTTTTTTGTTATTTGACATAACACATTTTTCCCATCGAAAAATCCCGGGCCAACAGCTTTAGCTGCGGGCCAATAGATTTATGGGACGTATGACAGGATTGATTTTAATTTTGCTTTCCACGCCTTTGGGGCCGGGGGTTCATAGGAATGAATATTAGGTCTACATTTATCACCCCGGGTCTTGATTCTAATCAATCGAATGTGTGGATTTTCACGGAGAAAGAAATTCCCAATATCAGTGGTGGATATTGACCAGCAGGTGCTGGATACAGACTCTAAAATATGAAATAGACATGCACCTGACTGACCAGTTCGTGCACCTGCCTCTCCATAGCTCCAACATCAAAGTCTCCCTGAGAGAACCCACGTAATACAAACAGATATTGAAATAGATAATCACACTGGATTAAATTTCAAGACTTCCGCGCCGCCATAACCGATTGTTTCGCGCCCTTTTGACTAAATACCGTCTGCTCTGTGGGTCTGTTCCGGTTGACTGCGCTGTGCGTGTGAGGGAGTGGACAGCAGGCCCTTCAGTGTTACACCTGCCCTACTCAAAGGTCCGGCCATGGACCTGTAGGAGGAGAGAGGTGGTCAGAGAGCAAGAGGCCGATTGTCGTCAGGTTTTGCTGCATGGAAGTCGTCTGCTTTGACGTCCCAGCGTCCCCCGGGGACGCTTCAGGGACGCCGGGGGTGCGTCTGCTCGCCCGGCGTCCATCCACGCTGAGATACGCACCTGCCGTAAGACAATGAATCACAAGACTTGCACTACACTATACACTAAAGAGCACTGGTCATCAAAGTGATGTCCTCCCGTGAGCAGAAGTACTGGCCCGGGCCAGCATTCTGGAAGTTCCTCTAAAGAAGCCAGCCACTCTGCTCTTTTATCTTTTACAAGAAACGCAATGGTGATCACCCCGGTGATCACAAGAAATGGTCAGTGCTCAAAAGGTCGAACACATCGAAACCAGCAGGGCATTTCTAAACGATATCTATAGCTATGGTTTTGACATGCCCTCCAGATGGGTATTTCGGACTAAAAGCAATTGTCATCATTTTGAAATGCCCCCCCCCCAACCTACACGTGTGCAATGATTTGACAAACTTCTAAAATAGTGATCGTCTAACATTAGTACCTGGTGCCCAATTATACCATCAACTAATTGGTGAATGTCAGAGTATATAGTAACATCATTAAGAAATCCAAAAGTTTTTATAACAATAGATATGCCAGTACCATCTCAAAGGTGTATACTACATGGTATGGAGAGAAGCCTGTCTAATATATTATAGTGTTGTTGGGGCCAAGGGCACGTCTAGTGTCCCCATCACTATGGCCCGGTCGGTATCTCCGGGTCAGGAAGTCATATCTATGACCTGAGTACCACCACGACCACGCCCTCTGCAGGCAGCGTTCCTAAACATGCTCGATACCCCCCCCCCCCTCACCCACCCACCTGTCCTTACCCGAGACAGGTGAACACTTCAAAGGACGCCGCCCTGCACCCGGCACGCGTTCTGTCACGCACTACTGAGTAGGCCTTCTCAATCCAAGCGTGACCATGTGTGTGTTTGAGAGGTTGGGGAAGGGGGGGGGGCGTATTTTGTAGGGGATGAGTGGGATGGAGTAAGGGTCGTGGGATTAACAACAGGGTAAATAATAGTTGTAGGAGTTGTGTGAGAGGGGTAGGGGTGGTAAGACCACTGGCTGTGTCCACAATACTGTGGCTGATCAAGTGTGTGGGGGGTAAAGCTATGTAACCCAGACTCCCAGTGGGTGTGTAGAAGGGATTAACGTATTTAGTAGTTTGAGTAAGTCGGCTTCTTTTATTGGTATGTGCTGTTATTTGCACAAGGTCATTAAAATGACCCAGCATGCACAAGACCATAAGTCACCCCAATACCTTGGCTATATCGTGTTATATGGCTCCTTGTGTTAAGATAGGCTCTGTGTATCCAAATAACTCAAAAATAAATCGAAAATTAGCTGTCTTTGGCCTAAACAAATAGCCATCTACGAAGGACTTTTATGTAACCCGTGCCAAGGATAGGTCTATACTAAGAAAATGTTTCTTTAGTAATCTCCATTAATCTACGCAAACACATCTACAAATAATATTAGATTCCTCTACACTCATTTTATACATTTCTTTAGTTTAAATCCTGTATAGACCTTAGCATTTTCCCCCATGTTGACCACCTAGCGTGACAAGTTGACAGCTGTGTAGATAGGCAAAACGCCCATAAAAGCGGACCTAACCCTCTCCATATAGGAGATAGTAATCGTCTCATCCCTTCATCTTCCTCTCCCCTGTCATAGTCTACAAACCCCCAAAATGGCCGCTATTTGGAAAGGGTGTTATTACCCATGCCCAACGGCCCAAACACGAAAGAGGCTGTGTTTTTTTTTTATTGGACAACGCCAATTGGAGGAACGGTCACGCCATTGTCGGGAACTGTCATGGGATTTGTGGTTGAGTGAGCGCTGGTCGGTAGGATGGGTAAGGTAGAGAAATTGGCCTTATCATGGACTTGATTAGAATAATCAGTCTATGCCTTATATGAAATAGGATATTATAGGCAGATCCATGAACAGCAGTGCTCATATACATTGTACCGTAAATCCTCGCGTATAGGACGCAACTCGCATATAGGACGCACCCTGAGTTTGGCCAAATCCTATAGGATTCATGTGGGGTCAAATTTTGGGGCCTCTAGTATAGTATTCTATAGTGTAAAATCCTCGCCTATAGGACGCACCCTCAGTTTGGCCAAATCCTATAAAACGCCCCTGATGTAATTCCAGTGTAAAAGCCGCGTCCTATACGCGAGGATTTACGGTAGTAGGTAGATGTAGGACTAAACCTCATTTTGATAATTGTCGATGCATAACTTTACCTAAACGTTGTATATTCATGCAGAAGGAAAATAATGTCTCTTCAATTAATTCATAACAAAACACCATACAGGCACCCTTTGGTCTCAAATGAGAATACTTTCCGGGCCCTAGGCCTCACAGTTCATGCATTGGACCTCCATGCCGGGCCTGAAGGCGGTTCCAATAGCAGTTATGGATTTTATACTCTGAAGGTTATTGCCAAAAGATAACGAGAAAGAACCTCTTTAGATATTTTCAGAGTGTAGTGAGGGAAACGTGTATGGCCTAACTCATTTTCAAAGTATTGACAAATTTTTTTTTACAGCAGAATGCATGGAAAACTCCTTTTGAGATGAAAATAATCATGCACGTTTCATGCAAGCAATTACCTAAACAATAATATAGCAACACTAAAACGTGCACGTTTTCTTTCTTGGTTCGGTTTTCTCTTTTGGCAAGACCATCCTGGAACTTCCCCCCCCCCCGGATTTCTCGGCACCCACTTGGTAGCAGGGGCAGGGTTTGGTGGGAAATTTCTAAAGGGTTTATATGAATCATACCAAGACCTAGATTTCCAGGGGTCGCCACTCCTCCCCATACTATAACCCCATGCTATCACTACTGATTATTTCTAGACTTATGGCCATTTTTACAGCGCTGCACATATAGGCTGAGTAGTATACAAAGAGTGACCAATGTTCAGGGAATGGCTCATGACCAGGGGTAGACACTAACCTTTTAGGCATTTGGCCACCCGGGCCAGTAGTCTGGTATATGGCAATGTATTTTCAAATATTTTACTGGCCAAATGGCCAATTTCAAAGGAAATCTAGAAATAATTGCTGGCCCGCAGGCAAAACTACTGGCCATTGGCCACCGGGCCAGTGTTAGTGTCTACCCATGCTCATGACAGTTCAGGGGTCGCACTGTATGTAGCCCTGTGTGACAGTAAACTGGGAATGCCACAACTTCTTTCATTATCTACCCATTAATGTCATATTGTCTGTGTATACGTGTGCTATATAAATCGAAGTTACTTATAGAAATAGCGGAGGCAAATAGGCAGCTAGCGAGATGGATTACATTTACTTAGTCTAACCAATGAAATAATTAACTCTATTGACTGCAGAATTTATAGGGTGCAACTGGTGCCCATCCTGATGATTCCTATTTTCAATTCAATTCAATTCAAAATTCTTTATTTAGGCTGCATTAGGGGAACACAATGGTCCGAGTTATCCCAATACAGCAGATCTCTTTGACATAAATAGGTTTCAGTATAAATGAAAATAAAGTAATACAATACGTGGAATTCTTAAGTATTTAAAACTGTAGAGAAACACAGACAGTGGGGCCTTGAGGCTCGGCCAAGGACTGCCTGTGTTGTATACAATGTGATTGTTAGTTACTTATTGACTTGAGTAGTATATTTATAGTGTTAGGTGGTATAGTGGGTAGGAGTATCTCTAAATATTACACATTACTATTTAATAGAAAGATAGACAAGAGAATTTCGTAAAAGTAGTACTTAAGAAGCTGTATAGGAGTGGGGGGAAATGTGGGAGCTTTTGCTGGAACATTGCTAGACGATGCCACATCGTCCATTACCCATCCTGCTAACTCTCACCATCAAACCCTTACTGACAACCAGCTCAGGTAGGCCTAAATTAATGGTTGTGCTCATTATGCCTGTGCATCTCCTTGTGTCGGACCTAGGCTCTCTTCTCCGGTCACCCATTATCATAGTCCCAACATTTACATTCCTTAACTCTAATTACAAACCCAAACTCTGGTCATCTCTATCACGTTACACAAGATGTGGACACCCAAGGTTGTGATATTTGAGGATGGGTCAGTTTGCCTGGTCTGTGCCACAATGGAGGCCTATATCTACATTATATATGGTGCACCTGTTGTAGGTGTTACATTTCTATTACACACTGATCATCCAGTACAATTTGCACCCCCACAGTAAGTCTCGAGTGCCTTATGGAGCTTCCCTATACGCAGACTGTGAACAGGCACATTGTTATTAAACCACACCTCCTTCTGTATCCATCCACATCACCCTCTTACATCTCCCAACTCCCCCACATTAAACACACAAAGTGCTCCACCCCAGGACTCTCCCTGAATTCATCCTTAAGGATGAGCCTTTTATTCACCCTGTGGGAGGCCCAATAGTCCTATCCACACCTAATTCATTGCCAATTGTCATCCTGGGTCGTCATCCGGTGGCTCCTAACCTATAGTGATGACGGTGTTTCTTCAATAGCTTTGATGTCGCCAGGTGTAACCAAAATGAATAGTGCCCTCTGGGGCTGTGATGCTGTTATGGCTGCCGGGTCGATGGACGAACGCTGGAGAAACGCGCACAATGTACAGTGACGTCACGGTTCTGCGCATGTTACGTCAGGGCGTTTTTGTATATTGCGTCACGGCAAATGGAGTAGGAGAAAGCTAAAGCAGACGACATCAACACTAAGGACGTAATGACAAGCCGAGAGTGGGCAGCCAAGTGTCGTAAAGTGGGGAGGTTGTTGCAACACGGTAATGGTGGAGAGGTAATCGTTGAATGCTCTAATTATGGGGTGGCGTGATGGAGGACATTTTGGGGATCTTTGGGGACTAATAGGGCTAAGTTGGAGTGAGCAAGCATGGGGGAACAAGGTCTCATGGCCCCAGGGGATTAAAAACAAGATTGGTATCAGAGGAAGAGTCAAGTATTTGCTTACACGCAAAACTACATTTCTAAAACTTCAAAGGCATGCAGATGGTTGTTCTAAAGTGGGTGAAGGTATTTAAATAAGTACCTCCTGAAGATAAGAGCATCCAGACATGCTTTTATCATCGTATGACCTTGTCTTAGACCGGCACTTGAGAAAAAAAAGACAAAGGGGCTTTTTTAAGCGATTGAGTACCTAAGCCATTTCGTGTAGACAAAAGGAAAGATGATCTGATATGAAGTGAAGCTAAGGTAGTTTATTGATACCCAACAGCACTCGTGGTCCCAATAACACAACTTTCTTTCGTACGGCTACATGCTCATAATTTTTCTTGAAACAATTCTTGACTATAAAATTATCAGTTTGAAAGCCTCCATACATGATGAAATTTACCGGTACCGGTAGCTTTAGGCGTATCAGTCAACCGCCTGCACCACCAAGCTTAGGCCTATCTATGCATCAAGAACGCTATCTTCAAACAAACAGAAAAAAAAAACAACAGAAATTCAAATGCATTTCGGTTGGCATATATGTATACACATACCTAGGATGAATTGTGGACAGTAGAGTATTGGGGAATTCCTTTTTGAGAGGCAAAAATGCAATGGACCCTTGCAATGTATAATAAGTTAGTTACACTCTATTGATACATTGGTATCTTTAATCAAGAGTGCAGGGCCAATTCTGTGTTACATCATAGTGTCAGGAAAAAAAATCTATTTTATAATAAATACACAATAATCACTGATTGATACCACATCATATATTCCATCAAACTCATCATCCCCTAAACTCCATTGCTGCACGTGCCGAGTAGAAACCCAACTTCCATACCCACGCATGCAGCTCCATCCACCACACTGTCTATCACAATGTCCAGCACCCTCCATCCCCTACACTGGTACCATGCATGCTGCAGAAGCGGCAGCTGTTTTTCCTTCCTCGAAGTGACGCTATGCTGATTCCTTTCATCTATGCCGCATAGCACATCCTCAAAGACACCACTTATTAATAAAGTATTTCTTGCGGAACCTGTGCAGCTTTGATGTACCGGTCACGCTAAACTGCACCTGCCGCTTCGCCCCCACCTCCTCTATCTCCTCACCTCTAGGGCCTACCTTGGTGAGTGTGGGGGTATTTCCTGGTACTATGAGCTCTGGTATTCACCCCCCCTCTAAGTGTTCTTATAACCATAACTACACACCACCTCGCCACTGATGAGGCTACCCCTGTAGTACAACTAATATTCAACAACTCGAAATTTTCATGGCCAAAGTGTTGAAAATAAAACTAGATAAAAAGTATTCTATCTGATATTTCCTGGGTGAATTTTCCATTAATGTATCAGTGCGCTGGAGTCATTTTCATGGGTTTGGAGGGATAGTTTTGAGATTTTTGGAGTGGGCGCGAAATTTAGTTGTCGCGAAACGGGCAGGTGTTTCTCCGGGCCTGAGTCAGGTGGTTCCTCTATCAAACGGTGCTGTTTGTTCACAAAGCCCGCAGCGTGAAGGCATCCATGGCCAGGTGTTGCTCATTTTGGACTGGGGACAGAGGAGGGTGAATTACCACATGGTGGGCCTATATAGACGTAAATGTAGATTGCTCGCCCATGCCTGTACATAGAACCTTGACAATCATTATTTTTTGGGTATTGTTTTAATAATTTCGTATAATTTGCATATAAGGTGGCTTCAGTGAAAATAAGGATTCTTCACGATCTCTGTTTTCTTTTATTACTCTCATTTGGTTTCTTTTATTCATATTAAATGGCTAGTAGTGCTGGTCCTTGATGTTTGCTTGCTTATATTATTGTGTACAAACCAAATATAATGTCTGACTTTGCACGATGTTATTATTTCACATTTTGTCCTTGCCTATCTTCTGTAGACCTAATATCCACCAGTATCCATTATGCAGATTAGTCATGATTAAAATGAATATCAGAAGTTTAGCACATGAAAGAAATTCTATGTTTATAAAAATGATTACGTATATTTCTAAGTAATATGAACTCTTAGTTTTATAGAGAATAGAAAATTGCATTGATAAATATACATGGACTCATAATGTGACATTTATATGAAAAAGAGCATTATTGAATTACCATGCAATAATTATTTAGAGAATTAAGTAACCCTCAAACAATGAATATGTCAATGATACAGTGTAGAACTCAGCAGACAATCAGTAACAATCCAACCATGACCATTGGTACACATACTATGCCCCTGAAAATAAAACCACCCTGCCAGCCCCCTACTAAATAATGCCCACCTTACCTCGGCACGTGCCGAGAACGAGGCGATTGTCCGCAGTTGACGAAGAGTCGGTGCCGCCGAGAACTGTCGAGGACTGACGAGAGTAGGGCGCCATGATGAAAGTCTTTAATTACACGTGCTCAACTTCAAAGGGCGCCGCTCCTGCCGCGCCCACATATATAGGGGCAGTGATGGAGGGAGGGGCAACCATTTCTAGGCTTGCCAGCCTCAGCAACACATCTCCCCAGTTCTCCCTGGGCATACACAACCCAAACCCTTACAAACTAGAATTGGTGGACTTAGATATGACATGACTTAGTAAAGTGGAATACATAGCAGCTATTTCTACCTTGCTAGAAATTTGGAAGATATTGGACACTGGAACTTTCACAAAAATTCCTGGATCTTCCATTATATCTGGAGGGATACAGATCCTAGCAACAGCTGGGACGAGAGGAGTTTGACCATTTTTGATTAAGAGATAAGTCTACTGGAGTTACTTTAAAACTCAGGAAGCATGATGTCAGGGTGCTTTTCACCCCCTGGAGGAGGGGATCCCTGGGCACACGACTATGAGGATGACAGGCTCTACAGAATGTCTGCCAGAAAGGTAGGATTTTGTCTATGTGAATCTAGATGTAATTATACCCGAATATCATAGTTATATTTATCCTTTTTGATAACACTTCTTCTATGATATTGATAGCAACGTGAATGCGATGATCTACTTTCTATGATCATTTACCTGGCTTATTCTAGACATTCCCCTGCACAAAAGTCCAGGTGGAGAACCATCCCAGCAGGGAATAATATATATAACCGCAAAGTTACTATATAACAGATCAGCTTGTCTTCGCAGAGTTTGGCCATTTGATATTGCTAATTATGTGAGTAATATAGGAAAGTTAGGGTAAGAGTGCAATTGGTTTAAACCACCCATGCATGCATTCATTCCTCAGCAGTGTCGGATCAAGGTTCGAAAAGGGAGGTGACGTGGCCCAAAAGAAGGGGGTGTACCCCATTTTTGAGCACCATTTATAGGGGGCCAAAATAATCAAATTGACTCATAATCATAGGCAAAATCACTCGCGTTACTGTTATGCAGTTTGTAGATACTATTGTGCATCTTTACTGTATATAGCACCATATTATCTCCAGGGAATCTGTAAATAGTGTAGAAAAATTGGTCTTACTGAGCTTTCTTCATGTAGGCAAGGATAAGTTTACACCCTGTGCTTTGCGGGCACTATCATTTCATTTTATACCCGTGAGTAGTATATCAAATTGGGGAACAGTGTGCTTGAGAAAGTCTACACCTTGAATATTCTGCAAGCTAAGCCTACAGGCCAACCTGTCTTAGCCAGTGCCATTTCTTAAGCCTGTCCTTAGTGTTAAACTGAGTAAAGTGGTCATCTTTCTACATCCAGCCAATTAACTTTAACACTCCCCCTGTACGACCGATTAGCCATACCCAAACACCAGCACAGCCGAAAGAAGTAGACCCAGGGGGAGGGGCACCCAGCTCACCCGCTACCCACCAGGTGAGGGGTGGGGGGGGGGGCGGGTAACACCCTGCTGAACTCCCCGCTAAGGCGACTTAGTGGTCACCACCACCACGCCAACTTTAACCCCAACAAAATGTCCAACCCAAATAAAGGAGCTGGTCATACAAATAAGGGTAAGACTTTTTCACAAACTGTGAGAGTGTGTGAGATGAAGCCAGGGAAAAAGAATGACTCAATTCCTGTTGGCAAATTTGTGCATGTAATACCTGTGATCATTTCAGGCTTGAGGTGTTGTAGGGACACACCAGAGTATAATGGACCGTGACAGAGGTGGGCGGGGCAGGGTCACTATGGTGACCAGGTACAAAGGGGGTTGATTGATAGGTGGGAGGGGTCAGGGCTGCAGGGGTGAGGGGAGTCAGGCCACCCCTGGTGTGTGATGACCGCTGGTCATCCAGCCATCACTCGTACCCTTTAAGGCCCACAGTGTATAACTGGGTTATGCTCCTTGGTCATCATGATGCATGAATGCAGCCATGGTGAGATACTAACCAGGAGTATATACATGCATCATGCTAGTTTTACAGGGTTGATACACGCCCAAAAGGATCGGCATGATGCATCAATGGTCATGATGCACAAATGCATCAGCTTGCCTTAATGAAGGGTTAAAGGACTAAGTACATTGTATCTGTCTGTTACTGACTGACAGATCACACGTGCTGAAGCGTGCTGGAGTGCATGCATGTGTGTGTGTTCGAGGGGGTGGGGGTGGAAGGAGATACAGAATATGAAAAGTAAAAGGAGAATAGGAATGAAGGTATGGAAAGATAGAGAGGAAGTGGATGGCAGGAAGCAATATAGATTTGGGAGAGGAGATTGCCTAGTCGAAAGAAGCTTTGGTAGCTACTGATAATGTCATATTGGGTCACAAATGTGTGAATCTGGACTTTTTATATATTTAAAATGGATGGGGGTGGGGCACAATGTATATGGTTAAATTGAAGTAGTAAATGAGTACAATAAAGATATGTATCCATTTCCATAATTGGCAGGCAGAAAGCAGCATAGTGATGGGGTATGGCGGTAGGACTGCATGTCGTGTATAAGTGATGAGTAGGGTGGTGCATGTTGTGGGGGTTAGGGTAAGAGGGCACAGGTGGGGGCAATGGGTTACATGTATAGGGTGAGTAACTGGGGCTATTACAAGGACTTCAAAGTGCCTCAGTAAACTGAACTGATAACCTGGTGACATGCATGGCTATTAGAGCAAGAATAAGGGTATACTAGGACATGTCGAGACAGGGCTCAAAATATAAATCAATATATATTCTATGTGAAAAATGACACATTTAGGGTTATGTTTTCAAAGTGAAAGATATGGTCCAACATTATACTAGGGTTTTCTGATTGATTTTGGCACAATTACTGCTTTTACCATATTCTAGGCTCATTGCAATTGCAATGACAAATAATACAAAGCAACACCAACAAGAAGCACAAGAAAATAAGACATAGGCCTATCGATACAATGTTCTCATGTTTACCTTGTTTGTATCTTACAGTTTAACAAACACATGGCAGAGAAAAGACGAAGGTACAGAATCAACACAGCCCTGGAGCGACTCAAGTACATCATCCTGCACGTCATGAGGCGAAACGTGAGTAACTCATCCAGTACTTCAGAAATATGTATTCGATAAATATCGACACGGAGTAAATAGCACTAGCCCACATCCACTTACCTATAAGGTATATAGCACAGAGCATACTAGTATCAGGTATCAATAAAATAGATAGGAAGTAGGATGAAATCCAGATAGATACAATACCTACACGGCCTTCTCTGTGTTTTGCTATAATATTTAGTTATCCAATCCCTTGGGGACAGTACAGACATGATATATTTCATCCTTTCTTACAGCCTGAACACTTTGACAAAATGGAGAAGGCGGATATCTTGGATCTAACAGTCAAGTTCCTGCGGGCTGTGCAGAAACGTGAAGGAGTCCCAGGTAAGCCTTAGACACATACAGCAAATCAAATTGAAGAAAAAAGAATTAAATCCTTCGAAATAATTGTTTTGAAAATTGTCAGCAAAATTGCCAGGGTGAGTAAAAACAAAAGCACATTGCCAATTGAAAGTTACCACTCCAACACTTAATGGCAATTCCAAAATCTCTGGCCTTTTGAATTTGTATGATAATAATAATAAAAAAAAAGATAGAGTAAGTCGGTTATTGTATTATTTCCAAATCTTAATATAGTATAGCCCCCCCCCCCTTCCACTTCATCTATTCTAATGTGAACTTTGCCAATCTTTCCAGGTTCCCGACCCCCGCCTGCTCATTCACACCACCGTTCTGCTCCACAACAAGCCGCGGCGTCGCGATCGTCGGCACCTTCCGGCACGAACTTCCGGGTATACCAGGACCCGCCAGAACAGACGCCAGCCGCTGCGACGTCTCTTTCAAGTAGTTTCACTCATCGCCACCAGGGAAAGGAACGCGCAGGTGTCGTCGGAACTGGTTTCCCCGGCCTCAAACCCCGCAGTGGTAACATCCCCAGCGCCGTTGTCCGCGCCACACCACAAGACTGTGATGCCACTTCCGGTGGTTCCTACCTAACTTCTGGTTCTACTTCCGGTTTCCACAAGCGGCCTCTCTCGGTGACTTCTGGTACTGGAACGACGCTAGGACGGCCTACTGGTCCTCTCAGCGGAGGGAGCTCTCCCACTAAACGACCAGCTTCCTCCACGGCCACTTCCAGTGAGGGCCTGCCTGAACTGAAAAGACACAAAGCATCCTCAATGTCGTCTGCAACGTCTAGTTTCCCCGCAAAATCTTCTAGCAGTGCTTCTAGTGGGCAGTCAGAGAAGGGGTTGAACCCTTTCTCGTTGAACCTCGAGTATCGCGTCCATAGCGCGTTCCACATCCACCACAGGAACCTTACAGACCGTGCTGGTCCCACCTCGCCACTGTTACCACCACCGCCGCCATCTTCCTTCCTGCTTCACCCGGCACTCCCTCAACGCTTCCCACCTGCAGGACTCTTCCCACCTCCTCCCGGCCTCCACTCCACTTCCGGCCCGGCACATTCTTCACGAGCCTCTGCATCTGCAGTGAGCCCCTCCTCACAGGACTCAGACTCAGATTCTCTGAACACCCCCATGTCCTCTGGCAGTCAAAAAGAGGCGACAGAGTCTTCTTCCAAGATATCAGAACTGAAAATTGAAATACCGGAAGTGGAGGTCCATGTGCCTGTCGCACACCAGGTGTCACCACCTGTGTCACCAGTGCTTGCACTTCCGGTGGCACCTAGTGGCGGGATGTGGAGACCCTGGTAGACTTTAAAAGTACAGTATACAATGTAAATACATATACATGTAGTACATATATGTAAATGTGATTAACAGTATTATGATAATGTCACGGTGTTACTAGTGAGGTAAAAACCATGTTGTAATTGATCAGCTGGTTGTAATAGTAATATCTAAATGGAAATTCCAACCCCTGAGTTCCAATGAAATGTTTACAAGATGAAAATTAATGAGGAATTCATACAAATATCACAAGTTGAAACGAGCAATTTCGACACGCATAAAAAAAGACTCCTTGTATTGAACTTTTCTTTTTACTTATTTATTTTTCATAACACCAAGAGTCAGTATTCATGTAGGTGTAGTTTATTCTTAATTTATTTGCATCTACTGACTATTTTTATGGTTAACATAATATTGTCTCTATCAGGGTTGGTATTGAAGACATGTTAGTCTTACAAAAAGGTCGCCTTAGTAAAAATGGGGAAACAGGTGGATTGATATATCAATATCGACCTGAAGAATACAATCAGGAGCTTAGTCTGTGATAGTACATGTACATA
Organism: Acholoe squamosa; assembly: GCA_949317995.1. NCBI lineage: Eukaryota > Metazoa > Annelida > Polychaeta > Phyllodocida > Polynoidae > Acholoe > Acholoe squamosa. Next base: position 47,170,957 of record OX439050.1, read on the forward strand.
GTATTGATCTTAGACCCTTCACTCTATAAAGTGAAAACATTGCCATGCTGTGCTTGTACAGATACATGCTATTAATAAATAAAGGAATGTTATACAGAGAGATACACCATCCTATACTTTGTTTTTATCCGAGATACATGTATTTCATATTCAAATGATATCATCGTTAAAGATAGAGTGTATGGATGACTGAAGTCCAGTCCTTTATAGATCAAACTAATTTATTATCCCCTATAGATAACAGTGGCGGATCTACAGACAGTGGAAAGAGGGTGGGGGGCATTGGAGAATTTCTTTACCAGGGTCTTCTCATGCAAATTAAACGTTAGAAAAATCAGGGGAAGGGGGGCGCGCCCCATCTAATTTCGCCACTAGATTATTATTCCGAGTAAGCAGGTTGTCCCATGGGCGCCGCCATTACTGAAGCTTGTTATCAGCGAGTTCTACTGATAAAACCTATCAGATGGGTACCAGTTGCCCCCCCCCCCCCGAGAGGACCGCAGTGAATAGTTGGTGTCATTTCATTGGCTGATAATCAAACCAGCTAAGGTCGTATAATGTAGACATCATTTCCTACTCGTTGCCCTGTTTAGTCACTCAGAACAATGGTAAGGGTTTTAGTCATGCGCCTCCCTCGCCATGAATATGACCTTAGCTGTCGAAATGGCGTTAAACATCTACATGTATTACTCACTCACTCATTACTCATGCGCCTGCTGTTACTAAATTGCCCTTTCCATGTACTACTCGCCAAGTCAACGCACCGTTTAATACTGTGCGAGACGGGCAGCCCCAACCACATCATCAGTTTACTGACGGCTACTGCAACAGGGGTAGACACTAACACTGGCCCGGTGGTCAATGGCCAGTAGTTTTGAGTGTGGGCCAGTTAAATTTTCAAAAAATTCCTTCCTACTGGCCCGGGTTGCCGGTGGATATCCCCCCTTTTTTAGTCTACTGCATATGATAGAAAAGGTTGTCATGATTTTGTTGGCAAAGGATAAAACGGTGATACATTAAATTGGGTTTTATCCATGTAACAGAGGGAACAACTTATAGTTGAATATTGCTAAAAGAGTGCATATATAAGAGTTTAAAATTTTGGTTTCTGATTATAAATCCCGGGCCAACAGCTTTAGCAGTAGGCCAATAGATTTTGGATGCTGCAGGCCTGGGTGGCTATAGTCGCTAAAAACTGTTAGTGTCTACCCATGTGCATACACTGAACTTGTATACGAAAAAGGTCCTTGGAGACTCTTTAATTCTGATTTTATATCCGAGCTCCATGTTTTGCCCATTCCAGTACCATACTGATATAGTGTGAGGAGTAATGTATGGAACTTATATATGTCCCTTTTATCAAGAAGTCCTGGTATTTTTTTTTATTTTTTCAAGCAACACCCAAACTAAAGACACATCCCATATGGTGCACTCACCTTTGAAGTTTAATATCACATATCATTCCATGGTACCGAATCCAATTGAAGCCACCTGGTGCATGTATACTACAACGTATAGGGCCTAGTCTATGTACATTTCTCTACAGTTTCACCACCACCATAGATTATAATCTCCGACCCAACCTGGTGCTTGCCCAAGGGACAACACCTTAACGTTGGTGGCAGATGCTAACCTTGAAAACCTTTTACTTGTCAAGAAGATTTTGAGAAAATAGGTAACATGAGGTATGTATACTCATACTCTGTGCGAACCTGTCAGTTAAAACACTAAAAAACTGAAACAATTTAGAAACGAAGCATATACACGAATGTAAATAGAGATAAGTCTTTAAAATGACGGTGCCTACTAGAAGTGTCCTCACGCCCCCCCCCCCAATTGTCGTTGTTTGTAAATTTTCAAAACTACAGTGAGATCTCTTTAATTTGACCTGGAATAGTCAGCCTCCCCCCTTATCCACCAGGTTTACAGGGGAGACCATATCTAAAGCGTTAACTTAATTTTCTCTTTATTGCCTGCCATTTGGCATGGCAGAATATCGAGACCTCACTGTAGTCTAATCCTCGACGTTATAAGGCCGAAGAGAGGATGCAAAGCAGTCCACATGGACTGAATATTGATACATCATGCCATACATTCAGGAGTTCATCATGGCCGTGAATATTGGGAACATGATGCTGGTCAGGGCTGGATTCATTCATCGTGACGACCAATGTTCATCAAATGATGCATAAATGCAGTCCTATCTGTTGTCCAGTAGGCCCAGACATTGCTGAACCAGGTACTTGTGAGATAAACGCTGATAACAGCCAATTTTGGTCACTTTAATAGTCTTCTAGCATAAGATCCTCGCCTGTAAGGCGCATCCTCAACTTAGGATGAACCTATAAGGCGCACTTGGTGTCCATTCTGGCATATATATAGGCATACGCAAGGTTTCACGATAATGATGCTTAAGGGAGTGGTCATTTCTCAACAACAGGGGGGGGGGGTGGTGGGTTTTGGGGGGACAAAAAAATGTCAGACCCCTCTAAGGGGGGGGGGGGACAAAAAAATATTTGGCCCTTTTGAGCGAAAAACGCACGCGCGTAAAAGGGGGGGGGGTGGAAAAATTTCAGACCCCTCGGAGGGGGGGGGGGCAGAAAAATTTTCACCGCTCATGCGCGGAATTTCACCAACCCCCCCTGTTGTTAAAAAATGACCACTCCCTAAGGGAATATCGACCTCCAATAAAGTTTACATGATGCATAAAGGGGCATAGCAAACCGAATCAATAATATTCCATTGAAAATGTACTTGAATGATCAAATTAAAAATGATAAAGAGCACAGCACTGAAATCATATTTAACGGCAAGTTTTTATTAAAAACTAAATATCAATCATCTGTACATCTATTTACATAACATACACTTCAAATATCATGCATGTACCTGGTATTCAAAAGAATACTTCTGCAATGCTGGTACTCAAAATAATACTTCTGCAATGCATTTGAATTTTCTGATTATTGCTCAAACAAATATGAAAGAGAAAGTCAAATTGTAGCTGCATGCCAATTATGTACAACATAACTATGATACTACCGGTATATACAAAAACGAGGAGTATTGCGTAGGTTAGATGTGACATTGCAATGGGCTGACCATAAATGCTGCAGAAAGATAAGATTAATTGTATAGGCTCCATTACCGCATCTCAGAACACTGACGGATCCAGGATTTGTGAAAATGAGGGGTGGGCGCCGCTTGCCTAAGTCTCTTATATTTGTTAGGGCGATTAAGAACAGGCAAATATACCCTTACTGAAAGCAAAAGGGAGGCACCACTGCAGATATATTCAAATCTTGCGTAGATTGTCATTTTGAGAAGTTTATACTGTCATAAACATCACCTAACATCTAATAACACCCAGGCCTATTAAAGCCTAGGAAACTAACATTGTAACAATTCAATACCCCCGGTATTCACAATCACCATGGCCTCCAATACGCCCCACGAGGGCCCATGATGGCGAAATGTCCGCCCCGTAGGACGTTGTCAAGGTTCCTAAGAAGTAGTCCTTCCGGTTGATTATACGCCGCCCTCATCATCAATACTCCATGTGGGTATACCCCTCTCTCCTCCTGAACATGAACCCCCTCAGCCATGTCCATTTCCCGCTGGTTCTCCACCAGTTTGTGTATGTCAGCCTCACTGTAGGCGCTAGGTACACGGGCCGCCACTAGGGGCGCTGTGGGCGGTGGTGGCAGCACACGAGGGACGCATGACGTGATGCGTGTAACGTCATGGACGGGATGAGGTCTCGTGACGTGTCTGCGCGTCTCCCTCAGGAAGCTCACGGCCATGTCCAGGATCTGGGACGTGTCTGCGTCCTCCATCTGAATTCAAAAGGGAGATAAAAAATCTTATGAATAAGGGATTCATTTGTTCAATCGAATTCAATATTTCATTGAAATTCTACCTCTGTAGATGTATTCTACAATTCACTCTACGAGTAGTGCTCCACATTTCAACAGATTTGAATCAAGGACAAAGATATACAATGTTAACCCTAGAATTTGGCCTCTCTACATAGACAGATGACATCTCCAGATCATATGACATTGTAATATCACTTAAAGTCAAGTATAGATCGGCAGAGAATTATCACAAATCAATACATGTACATGTATAGGCCTAAACATGTGCCCTTTGCACCATGCTTTGTGTGACTCAACTTTCTGTAAGTAGTATTAGGAGTTGGGGAATGTTAGCGACTCCTTGTACAAGCATTGCGCCCATGATTACGAAGATATCTTTGGTTTGAACTCTGACTGACACTAAACCCTAAATTAATCATTATTTTTTAACAACAAAAAAAGAAAAGATAAATGCTCACCTCTCCAGCCTCCTCCTGTAGTATATCCCGTAATGCTGCTAGGGACCTGTTCATACGGGCACGTCGCTGCTTCTCCACAGCGATTTTCTTCAACTGTTAATGGTAGAATAAAATCAATTGTTACACTCCCTGGTTACACATGTCTTAACAATACTTCTATCTCTAGATCCAATGTCTTTAGTTTCCTTTGGCATCCACTAATTGCTTGTGAAAAATTTGCACATGATTGATGTGTTATAAATACAAAGGTAAGGTTTTAAAGTCCTCATATACCTCATTAACCCCAGTTCACTCAAAAGCAAATAACAGTCAATAAAAAAGTATAGTAAATTACATAGGCCCTATGGTATGTTCTTTACCTTTCTTCTCTCTATGGAGGAGAGTTGATGTAAAGTGGGCTTGTCCTCAGGTTGTGTCAATGCTGTTTTAGTCATTTTGTCGAAGTTGTAGTTTACCTAATATCACCAAAGTCGACTCCTCCCCCTCTTGTGTCCTCAAACTAGGACAATGTATCAAATGTGTCCTGCGTAACAGAAACAGGTGGTGAGCGTTCCGATGTCGTCTGCTCGGCCGTCAGACCCTGACTGAGACCAGCGCTGGCTGATGTGTTATATATGAAGGCAGGACAGGAACCAGCATGAGGGTGCACAGGGAAAGGGCGTGGCACAGGGGCCCAGTGTTACAGGTAACAAGGTTATAGGGGTGGAACGCCAGTCACAGGTGTGACTTTGAACCCCGCCGCCTGGCGGAAAGATCAGAAACTACCACAGGGGGTAAAGGATAATGTGGGATTAATTAAGGAATTGTTTACCCCTAGTATACAACACGTGCAGACGACAATTGGACCCACTGACTGTATAATCATGTACAAACAGGCCTGGCCCCGTGTGCACACTTCATTATGCACGGCTACGGGCCCCATTGTTTCTGTAGAGGTATGAATAACAAGGCAGGGACTTTGATCAGGTACAGGGTGCGCTACAGTGTAACTTACCTATCAATTAACCTGCTAATTAAGTGGAAGCTCATTAAGCCATGCAGAAGGGTGACCAGGCTTGCTGGGCCCGTGTACAAACAAGGCAGTTAACAATTAAGCATCCCTTCTAATTATCTCCAGTTGCTGTCTGTTATGTAGGTCTGTGCACTTCAAGACGCTAGATATATGCAGGTATATTCCGATGATATGTAGACTTTATAGAGAATAAAAGCGTGTCTATATGCACAGAAATGCGGCTGTTTTCTTTGCCTTGGTGTCCAGGTGTTTCCCATCCTCAATGTAATTGGAATATCTTTATCATTTGGTATCATCATAGAGGACCGTACACTATAGGGGGCTCCTCTATGGTATTATCCCAATAATTAATACTATATCACTATAGTGTTTTTTTTATTCTTTGCAATTACTTATGATCCTGGCTTATGATGTATGATAACTGCTACATCTATTTTGTGCACTTTATTTGATGCATCATCGTAACCCCAGTGCATTTCAAAGGAAGATGTCTATTTAATTAACTCTCCCAAGTTTGATCTCTGATTGGTTGGGAGTACCACAGCAAAAGTAATATAGGCCTAAGCAATACAGATGTCTACCGTAATGGCCCGTTTAAGCGCCGGGGTGTCAAATAAGCGCCGGGGTCTCAAATAAGCGCCGGTTTCGTATAAGCTCAGGGGTATAGGGGTACTGAAATTGATCTTAACCACTAAAAACAGTATTCAAATAAGCGCCTGTATCATATGAGCGCCGGGGGTACAGTGGGTTTGTAATCAATGAGCGCCCGGGCGCTGATACGGGCCACTACGGTATATAACCAATAAATTGAACAGTGTTTATTGAATTCAATGCACTTAGCTATTAAGTATTCTATTCATCACTTTGTAATGCCTCGATGACCTTATATGAATATTACATCACTCTATTATATCACCACTCATACAAAAGCATTGGTGATGTTCTTATAGTGTGATTATGTCCTTTTGTGTGAGTGTTCCCCTCCCCCTTACATCACTGCACATCGTCACACAAGGGGGAGCAGTGGGAATGGGTTCAGTCATGCATGGGTAGACAAGCTGTTTTGTGGTACAATGTGGCTTTTTGTGGGGGTGAGGGTAGGGTGTGGGTGGAAGAATGGGCGGACCTACTATACGTTGTAAGGTGGAGAAGGGTGGGGACTTAATCAAAGGATGTGAGGCGGGCACCCATTTCACACACCAAAATAACCCATTATACTCCTGGTCTAATTTCCCCAATACACATGTATGTGTATTGAATGTGCATAACTATACACATTCCTTTCACATCCCTACACATTCACCTGCATTACCTACATTGCTTTACTCTGGTACATTATACACCCACCCCCCACCCCCCACAATTCACAAGCCCCATCATGATGAACAACTGTTTGAGGCCTATATCACATTTACAGGCAGCATTGTCGTGTTGAACTGAAGGCGATAATGGAGTAGTAGTTCTACAAAAGCCAAGCTAACACCGCCCCTCCCCTTTCCCCTCTCAACCCAAACTTCAAAGGGACACCTCCCCGCAGCACAGACCCCCTACTCCCTCTCTAGAAGCGTCGGTGTGACACCTGGCGAGACGCAACCCAACCTGTGTTTACATCCAGGAACTTCCAGGAACCATACACTGGTTCCCCCTGCTCCTCTAACACTATGGTTACATACATGGAACAGGGCATGCACAGAGAACCAGTAACAACGCGTGCAATGCACGTGCAGACTTGGACGCCGCACGCTTCACACACGGGTCGCCGGAGGGCACCACTGATGCCAAAAGGGCATTGGCGGTCACATGACCCAGGGCTGCGTCACATGACCTTTGTCCCTCTGGGCGCATGCGCTGGCGTCTGGTGGACGAAGAATGACCCCGAGAGACGTAACCTTGTCTGTCGGACCGTCTGTTAGTCTCTTTTTGTCATCACCCCAACTCTTTTGTGACTAGGCAATCTCAGAAATATGAAATGGTGATTGGCTCACATAATGAGAAAGGGAACTCACTGGAAGTGCAAATTATGACGACTGCATATGAGAATGTACACCTATAATTATAGACGTAATGTAGACCTATGTGCCTATTTTGTCTAGGGAATGATTGTGTTAATTGTTGAAGTCTGAATCAGATATCCAGACAAATGGAAATAACTCTGACCTACGTAGGCTAGTTGTCCTAAACCTAGATCTAATCACAAGATAAACCTGAGCTTAAAAAAAGAGGAAGTTAGAACAACTTTGCGTCATACACATTCCCTCCACCTCCTCACCTAGGCCTATATTATTTATAACATACATAGGTACCCAGTTATATTATCACAACTCACAACAAACAGAAAGACACTAAAGACTGAAAAGTGACCATCCATCCCCCTTCAACTCTGTCGGCAGATAAAAAGATACCCATCTGTCAATCACCTTCCCCAGTCCACCAGGTGCACGGGACAGATAGTGTAGGTATGGGGGGGGGGGGGTACCTGTATTACCAACAGGGGGTATGGGGGAGTTTGGTGATAGATGTTATCTCTAAGGGACAGAGAGGTGGGCGCAGCGTGAGAGTGGTGAGCACTTTGAGTAGCATATCATCAGCGATATAAGGTTTGCAACACTTTATCAATGCTATATTGTACAGTACCTGTGAATGGTATAGTTGTGCAGGTGCTGTGAGGGTTCACAGGTAAGTATTGCAGGTGTGGGAGTATTCTAAGCTGCTACGGGTTCAAAGCATTTTAAATCTTAATGAGAAGAGAATCTATATAGATAATGTAACTCCTTCATCTATAGTAATGATAAATTATTCAGGATGGATGTAGGTATTCAGAATGGTCTGATAACAAAATATAAGCATTAAAAAGGCTAACCTTTTTTCACAGCCAAATACCCAATTTCAGACTAATTTTGAGGATTGATGAGGAAAAGATATTGAAAAGTAAAGAAAAGAAACATCCGAACCCTCCACCCTCCATAATATATCTTCAGATTATGTAAACCTGAAGCATATATATTTTTACAATGAGAATCGTTCTTGTGTTTTGAAGTTGCAATGGTTTCGAATAAAAGCAAACCCATTCTAGGTACAAAAAGTAGACTACAAATCATAATTTCTTTTCGCATGACTTAATGTGGACCTCCTGGCTAATTAATCTTTTACCATATATGTTGGCACCATGCATATTTCCACACATACTGCTTTGGAAGGACTGGTCTGGTGGGGGCTTGGGGGGTGGGGGTCCTGATGCGTCGGCAGTGATGAGAGAACAGTAGCTTTGGGGGATGGATGGAACGGGTGTTGGACAACGAATACCAACGCTGTTTTTATCACTAGACATATGAGAGGATGTCTCTTCTCTCTTCTTTCAATCACTCAGCCACCACCTGCAATGCCCTGCCCCACGCCGAGGGTGAGAGTCTTTCAATGGAGCAGGTGGCTGAACTGGAGTATGTCCGCGTAGGGATATCAAAGGGTGGCCCCCTGAGCATAGTCCCAGGTGGGCCCAGTCTTATCAAGGTAGATTAGGGCTTTCTGAGGATATTTATATGGGCTATGTAGATTTGGGGAATGCTTCGCTGGGGACGCTGATTCTGAGGACTGGTTTCAAGTGGGTGCCGTCATATTGTTTTATTTGTCTAGGAGGGATTGGGTTTCTGGAGGACGCTGTGGGTGGGGGTTAGAGTGTGGTGTAATAGAGGTATTGTGTCTGTATGGTCCACATAGGTGGAGGAATGTGAGTGTGAAGGGAATGTAATATAAATTCACCAACACTATATATGTATAAATGGCTAGGTTAATGATTGTTGACTTTAGCCCAAGGCTCTATCCCAAAAGCTACAAATACAAGGGCTATCAAAGCTATAATTGGGTATTTGCAAACTAATTCTGCAGTTGTAAGCTTCAATCTACCAACTTAATGCTGCATGATTTCATGGATATTTTTGAAAGTAGAGATTTCCATACATTTCAATCAGAAATTCAGAATATTAACGTCAGGTATGAATTGAGGTGCCGGTCCAGTGAACAGTCCTACCCTTGAAACAATTTCACGTGAATTCACCAGTAAAATCACGTGTTGAACTGGTGTCGTTCCCGTGAACTCCCGTGAATTTTACACGTGAATTCACGGGATTCTGTGAGCAGAAATTCACGTGATATCACGGGATCACGTGAAATGACAGTAAATTCACGTGATATCACGGGAATACTGAAAATACTTTTGCAAATAACCCCCACTTCTAACCTCAATTTAAGATTTGAAATTGATAGTTTGTATTTCTATGATGAGACTTTCCTCATTGTATTTGTCTTTGATGTAGATCTAGCCTTGAAATGCCATCATTTCGATTGATAGATTCTGAGGAATATAGAGATTCACACAAAACTAGACACATTGACTTATATTTTGATTTGAGCCTTTATTTGGATAATAAATACATCTAGAATGGGGGCAATAAATGGGGAAGGTGGATGGCGCCCATAGGCTAAATTTTCGCCAGATTTTCACCACGTTTGTAATTACTTTCTCTTTTTATAGTACAAAGAAAGCAGTCTTATAAAGTAGCATAGGGTCCCATGCTAGTTTATGAGATATTTATCTATGAATCTACCATAGGGTTATACAGCGTTTTGCCATAATTTGCATGGAATCTCATTAAAGAGTAGCTAATATTTTGTCTTACTTTCCAAGAATATTTTCATCACTTTTCTGCACCCAGAAAATCTATTACCATCATGTGATCCCATGCACTTTTGAATCATTTTTCCACATTGAAAATCTCCTGAAAATAATAGAATTACATCATGCAGGCTAAATACTGCTCATAAACCCCCACACAGCCAGCTGGCTTTGTGGCCTAACTAGTTAGTGTGCCTGGTGTAGACACAGAAGGTTGAGAGTTCACCTCAGCTTCATGGGCCTGCTATGATTTTGTAAAGTCGTTCACTAGCCATAGAGAAGTACACATGTGCAGAAACCTGCACAGAGAACATGATTGGCATTAGAGCCATCTACCTTAAAAAAGCCAGCATCAGCATATTGAATAGAGTAAGCTCCACCGCAATGAAAATATTCAGGTTTTTCATCACACATATAGTCTCGAGCAGGTAAACAGGATTGGTACCTAGCTGGTGCTAAATTTATTTCCTAATTTTGCCACAAGGGAGCACAAGGGAGCAAAAGAAATATTCCCCATCCACATACAGTGGTAAAGGTGGGTGAAAGAAGCACTGGGATGGCTATTGGTTCTTGAATTTTGAAGCTCCATTGATTAGAACAAAACGTACAACATTTACATATCCTTTTATCATATTAGAAAGGTCTGGGTGTGCCTTAAATGTGGGGTGCACCTTATAGATAGGGTATTGGCACTACATTTTCTTTTGTTTAGAGTTCAAGACTGCATGTCTGAATCTTTTTATTCAAATCTAACAAAGAAGGCATGGTGAATCCAGGGTTGTATTTCCTTTTATCAACAATGCAAGCCTCTCAAAGTTTGGTTTCCCTAAATAGCCATAATTAATGTATCTTATGTCTGACAGAACATCTATGACAGCAATAAAAATATCATATGGGTGGCATCACTGTGCTGTTTATCAGCCAGCCCTCTTCTCTGGAGTACCTCTCTTAAGATGTGCTATCTAGCAGATTTCACCAAGCTCCTGTGTTGCAATTGACTACCTGCATAAAGAAAACAAAAGTACGCCTGTGAGTTAAAGTGAATGTGTGGGTAGTAGTTATTTCAAGTGGAACATGAATCAGGGGCATAGGAAAAGGGGCACCAGCCTCAATTATAAAGGAAGTTTATCTGGGCCCCTCAAAATTTGCAAAGTATTCAAAATAAATTTAAATTAAACAAAAATTACTTTCCTACACAAATTCAAATGACCGATGCATGAGACCACTGATGAAAAATTTCACTTATCTTAAAACAAGTCATCTAAATAATATTTTTGGGAGTTTTAGTTTAAATCAGTTTTATTATGGAATGATAACAAACTAATCTACTACATGAATATCAATTTGTAAATTGGGTAGAAGGGTAGAATGACTTCTATATAATAATCATCATTAGTGTATTACAAATTATTGGATAATAGATTGTTTTCGTGTGTCTTTGATACTAACAGTGAATGACAGCATTTGCTTTTCATATTGATTTTCATCCATATGTAGTTGCCTCAAGGTTGTATCTGCATATTTCAAGTTTTGCAGGAGAGGGAAAAGAGGGGTTGCTATCTGTCTATATTTCAGACAAACACATTCTATGATAATACAGCTTAATAACAGGGTTAGTAAAAACCGTTTGATAGAGAGGGGGTTTGTCCCAGAAACATCAATTGGATGATGAAAAAATGTTGACAAACATTAAACAACGTTTTATGGTAGCCAAATTAAAAAAAAAAAATTGAAATGTTCCCAAAATATTTGTATAGATGTGTAGAGGCAAAGAGAAAGGGTGCTTCATACTAGAAGTCAACTTTAAAATTCAGATCACTAGCTTTACAGTGATATATTGCATGAGAAGATACTCCTGTTAGTTTTGGAGGAATGGCTTGCTAAATATGGGTAGGTATGACCATTTTGTGAATGTCAATAAGCCTTAAGTCCCATTGGTCATGAGATACATCTGTAATTAGCATAATTTATGCTAATTAGCTAAATAAGCATAAATTTTCATTCTTTTGCCCATAACTTTCGATGTAGAAATGGTATTTTCATTCTGTTTACACCATAGTGGACCTTATGAAATGTTCCTTCAAATGGGATCATCGATTTTCTTATTTAGAATGAAAATAGTGTTTCCATGGCAACAGAAATCAACAAAAATGCCTATTTTGGCCCAAAAACATTCTTTTTAATGCCAAATATGGACCCTTTCCCCCAAAAATAGAATGTTTTATAAAAAATCATTGGATTGTCCATAAAAAAAAAGTAGCCTATAGCAGTTTTAGGCATATTTTTCCTATTCTAGCCCATAGTAGTGCCCCCTGGTGGTTAAAACAGGTACTTAATCCTGCAGGAACCCTCATTTCTGCTTGCTGGCTCACAGATGTTCTTACATTCCCTGGCATAAAATAGAACCCAAGATCTCTTGATATAGAGTCAAATGTGTTACCACTTGGACTATATGTTGATACTTTATTCATTACAAAGATATGCTTATAATCTAGGTGCTCAGGAAGTTATGAAAAAATCTGTCAACTTTTGGATATGAATATGGGGAATAATGTGACAAATTACTGCATAATCCTATATAATATTAAAGGTTCTGTATCTCAAAAATATGAATGGGTCCCCCACCAGCAGTAAGCTACAAGCCTATCCATTCCTCCAGCACTAGCTGACCCCTCCTTCTGCCCATAGTCTAAGGGAAATGTTTACATGTGTTCAGTCTAGACTATAGGTTGCAGTTATTATATGAACAAGTGACAAGTAATCAGGGATGGACTATAGTTTGGCATCATATAAATTTTGATGGCCATGCATCAAATGCATCAACTCACCAACCTGAACCACTACATCCCAACTCACCAACCATTACACCCCTTGAAGGACCACTAATGCATTAATGCATCATGCCCATCGGTCATCATGATACTACATTCATGCATCATGAGGACCATATGAGTTGATACACACACTGCAAAAGGGTCGGCATAATGCTCCAATTAAGTGTTGGAGAGCATGCAGACTCTAATCCCACCTTACCAACCACTAAAATATAGAACCAGCCTGTACATAGCAGTGTGCGATGCCTACCCCGGTACTGCTGACTGTCCAGGATCACCTTGTGCTAAAACTCTAACCCACATTAACAATTACTGAAATAAATATGTATACATATAAACCCAGCCTGTAAAATAGCAGTGTGTGACACCTACCAATGACTATCCAGGATCGCCTTGTGTTAAATACCTAAAACCCAAAACCACCAATCACTCTGTATGTACCTGAAGTGACATGGAATGTGTAAAAATAGACACCAGTAAACAGAACAACAGCTGTGTAGGTATTACCAGTCTGCAACATGTGTATTTGTAGCAGTAACTGCTCCAAATATAACAATACTATGTGACTGGGCTCCTAATATGGGAATGACTTGCTTGTTTTCCATTCTAAGACTCTAATTAACCAATGCCATGTCACTTTGAACTCCTAATATGCACTTCATACATTGGTGCATCATGATGTCCAATGGACATGATGCATTAATGCATCAGAGGCCCTTGAAGGGTTAAGAGGTGTGTGCGGCCCTACTGTGGAGGAGGGGGTATGAGAGCTGTCAAAGTCGTGACCATTAGGGTGTGTTACAGTTAGGCCTCTGGGATGTCACAGGGTGGTTAGCTGCAGGTAGACATTGGCAACACATGGTTAGGTGACTACACTATGAGTAGAAGCTCCTCAATATATTAGAATATATTAGATAGAATATTGTTAGATGACTATATGGAATGATTGGTATGTAAATTACATGATTTAACATGTACAACAAGAGATTAAGATCTAATTGCAATGTGTGTATAGTTTTCAGGTAAGTGCATCCTAGTCATCTTACCCAAAGGTCAACTTAATGCATTGGTTTGTTTGCCCGAAAAGACCCATAAATATTAACAATCAGTAACTGTAACACATCCTATGAAGGGCCAAGTGGGGGGAGGGCAGGTCCTCTGTGTGTGTCTCAGTGCTATGGTCACATGACCAGTTCTGAAGGCCAGGTGTACGAGTCAAGCTGACCTGTTCACAGTTTGTTAGATGTGCTTGATACTACGGATAGCATTATTACATAGCTGTAATGGTTAAAGGCTATGGGCCACAAAAACCAAAAAAAAATCTAGGACTTTGCCAAGCATGTTGTAGAAATTCATTGTTTCTCCATACTATCAACCATTCAGTGATCATGGTCACTGAAAAGCAATTATTCTTTGCTGGGTTTTCACTGGTGGGTGTTAGAAATGTTCATTTCCTGCTTGGGATATCAGAAAAAATCATTGGCAAATATGTGCATACATGTCAAATAACAATTTTAGAGAACCTTTGAAAATTTTGAAAAAATCATATGGAGTAGAACGTGTTGTCCTCTTGAACCACTTAGTAGGATGTTGCCTCCAGGTCTTCATTGGTTCAACTTCATGCACCTATAAAGACAAATGGTATATCCATTACTCACTAGGTTATGCCAAACAAACAGAAGGAGGTAGGTGTGGACGTAGAGGGAGCTGGGTGTGGACATAGAGGGAGGTGAGAGTGGACACAGGGGGAGGTGGGTGTGGACACTGAGGGAGGTGGTTGTGGACATAATGGGGATGTGTAGGAAGATAGAGGGAGGTGGGTGTGGACACGGAGGGAGGTGGGTGTGGATAGAGAGGGATTTGGATGTCGACATAGAGGGATTTGGGTAGACCCAAAGGGAGGGCGGGTGTGGACATAGAGGGAGGTGGGTGTGGACCCAGAGGGAGGTGGGTGTAAACACAGAGGGAGGTGGGTGTGAACAAAGAGGGAATTGAGTGTTGACATAGAGGGAGGTGGGTGTGGATAATGAGGGAGGTGGGTGTGGACACAGAAGGAGGTGGGTGTGGACATAGAGGGAGGTGGGTGTTGACATAGAGGGAGTTTGGTGTGTACAAAGAGTGAGGTGTGTGTGAACAAAGAGGTCAGTGGTTGTGGACAAAGAGGTAAGTGAGTGTGGACAAAGAAGTAAGTGGGTGTGGACATAGAAGGAGGTGGGTGTGGACATAGAGGGAGGTGGGTGTGAACATACAGGGAGGTGGGTGTGAACATACAGGGACATGAGAGTGGACACAGAGGGAGGTGGGTGTGGACACAGAGAGCTTTGGGTGTGGACATAGTGGGGATGGGTAGGAAGATAGAGGGAAGGCAGGTGTGGACACAGAGGGAGATGGGTGTGGATACAGAGGGAGGTGGGTGTAGACACAGAGGAAAATGGGTGTGGACATAGAGGGAGGTGGGTGTGGACACAGAAGGAGGTGGGTACTGTGGCCCACAAGGGTCAAATTGAAGTTGGAGCAAAGAGTTGACTTTCACAAAAAAAGTCCAAACGCAAAATCAATGTTCAAAGTCAATTTCATTTCATTGCTGTCAAGCTGTCAAGGTGTCAACTCATGAATGCAAACCCACTTGTGACAGGTATCTTTTGGCTTTGCATGGTACACTCTATGTCTTTCTATATGTCTATACCAGCAACTACTGGGTAGCTATTGGTTCCCTCACATAATAACTGATGGTTCCGATATAGAGTAGCTACCGGTTCCCATACCTAGTAGCAAAAGAGTGATCTGGATAAATTCTGGATGAAAAAGGTATAAGTCAAAAATGGGCAAATTGGGAAAGTTGCGTGAAACTAGGTCATAAGCAGTCAAGATAGTTAAAATTTGTCGAAATAGGTCAAATTGGTTCCAAGTAGGTAAAATTGAATGAAATTAGGTCAGACTAGGATAAATTATGTCAAGTTGGTTGAAAATGGGTCAATCAGGTCAAATTCTATCAAATTAGGTCAACGGTGGTAAGAATAGATCACATTGGTCAAAATTAGGTCCAAGTGGGTTCAAATAAGTCAAATTGGTCAAAAGTAGGTCAATTAAGGTCGAATTATGTCAGAGTAGGTAAGGGTCGAAAATCATAGAAGGTTTGCATATGACGAATTTGGAGGTATTCCAGCCCCTACTCTTCGAATTTTAGTTTTCCCCTCTATTTCTTTGGCTCAAAGTGTCAGGCTGGATGAGATCTTCATGTTACATATGGGTTTTGATGGTCCCATATGCATATTTTAGGCTCCAGGGGGGTAAAATGTGCCCAAAATGAACAAAATTGTCTGGGCGAAATTGTGTCTGGGAGAATGACATTTGGGTTACAATCAATGTTGAGGGCCTAATTTCCTACAGAAACAATCTTCATACCTCCATGAAAATCTCAGGTCCAGACTAATCTGACCTGTAGATTCAGAAAATCACATTATCATTTATGTCAGATGTGTCCTTGCTATTGTAAAAGAAGCATACTTATTAGAATTCTTTTTCTGGGCACATGTCTGGGCGAATGACATGTAAGGCCCCATATGCACATTTTCTATGATTTGTGACCTAAGGATAGGTCAAATATAGCAAAAATATGTCAAATTGGTAAAAGGTAGGCCGATGAGGTGAAATCAGGTCAAATTTGGTAAAAGTAGGTCAAATTGGTCAAAAGTAGGTCAATTAGGTCCAAGTAGGTTAAGATAGGTAAAATAAGTTCAAATTTTGTGTTAAAACAGGTAAAATTGGTCAAAAGTAGGTCCAGTATGTCAAAGTAGGCTAAGGTAGGTCAAATATGGCGAAAATAAGTCAATTTGGTTAAAGGTGGGTCAAGGAGGTTAAATCAGGTCAAATATGGTAAAAGTAGGTCAAATTGGTCAAAGGTAGGTCAGTAGGTCAAATCAGGCTAAGATAGGTCAAATTAGGTCAAATAATGGTGAAAATAGGTCAAATTGTTCAAAAGAAGGTCAATTAGGTAAGGATAGTTCAAATTAGGTCAAATATCTTAAAATAGGTCAAATCAGTCAAAAGTAGCACGATTAGGTCAAAGTAGGTTAGAATAGGTCATATTAGGTCAAATATAGTCAAAGTAGGTCAGATTGGTCAAAAATAGTTAAAGTCGACCTTATTCTGACAAATTTTGACATAATTTGACCTAAATGACCTACTTTTACCTATTTCCAGCATATTTGACCTTACTTCACCTATCATACCCTACATTTTGACAAAATTGACCTACTTTTGACCAATTTGATCTATTTCAACCATATTTGATCTATCCTGACCTTATTGGACCTAATTGACCTACTTTTGATCAATATGACCTGTTTTCACTATATATGACCTTAATTGACCCATCCTGACCTAATTGACCTATTTTGACCAATTTGACCTGTTTTCACCATGTTTGACCTAATTTGATTTACTTTGACCTTATCCAGTGGCTTCCACCATATTTGACCTAATTTGACCTATCCTACCCTTATTGACCTAATTTTTACCAATAAGACCTATTTTCACCCTATTTGACTTAATTTCAACTATCCTGACATTATTTATCTACTTTTGACCAATTTGACCTAATTTCCCCATATTTACTCTAATTTATCCTATCCTACCCTATTTGACCTGCTTTTCACCAATTTGCCATATTTTTCCAGCATATTTGACCTAATTTGACCTATCCTACCCTTATTGACCTACTTTTTATCAATTAGACCTAATTTCACCCTATTTGACTTAATTTCACCTATCCTGACCTTATTGACCTACTTTTGACCAATTTGACCTATTTTCACCATATTTACGCTTATTTGTCCTATCCTACCCTAATTGACCTGCTTTTGACCAATTTGGCCTATTTTCACCATATTTGACATAATTTGACCTATGCTACCCGAATAGACATACTTTTGACCAATATGACCTATTTTCAACATATTAATTGACCTAATTTGACCTATCCTGACCCAATTGACTTATTTTGACAGCTATTCTTTTAAGAACTCGTAATTACCTGATGTAGGAACCAGCAGGCACTCTATTTGGGAACCAGCAGGAAGTGGGTGCAGGAACCAGCACCTAATGGATGTGGGAACCACTACCAGCTAGTCTATGTGGAAGCCAGCAGGTACTGGGTGCAAGAACCAGCAAGGGTGTGGGATCCAGCAGCTACTTGGGTTAGGAACCATTTTATATGGGAACCAGCAGCTACTGGATGTGGGAACCAGCATGTACTTGGTACAGGAAACAGCAACTAATGTGCATGGGAACCACCAAGTGCTGGGTGTGGGAACCAGCAGCTACTTGGTATGGGATCCAGTGCCAGTAGCGGATAGGTGTGGAACCGCAGTTACAGTGGGTGGGAACCACCAGTTACAGGATGCTGGAACCACCAACTACTTGGTGTGGAACCATCAGTTATTATGTGAGGGAACCGATAGCTACCCAGTAGTTGCTGGTATAAACTTTGTTCATATAGAAAGACATAGAGTGCACCATGCAATGCTAAAAGATACCTGTCACAAGTTGGTTTTCATGAGTTGACATCTTGACAGTTTGACAGCAATGAAATGAAATTAACTTTGAACATTAATATTGGTTTTGGACTCTAACTTTTTTGTGAAAGTCAACTCTTTACTTCAACTTCAATTTGACCCTTGTGGGCCACTGTAGGTGGGTGTAAACGCAGAGGGAAGTGGGTGTGACCACAGAGGGAACTGGGTGTTGACATAGAAAGAGGTGGGTGTGGACACAGAGGGAGGTGTGTGTGGACACAGAGGGAGATGGGTGTGGAGTGAGTGAGTGAGTAATAGATGTTTAACGCCATTTCGACAGCTAAGGTCATATTCATGGCGAGAACGACATTACGCAATTTCAGAGGAATGTGTCAGTGCCCGCGCATATGTGCACCACACACATCCTGAGGGGATAGGAAAGATGAGAAGCAGACCCTTTTAAGTGGGCTAGGGAAGCCCGAGATGGGTGTGGACATATAGGGAGTTAAGTGTGGACACAGAGAGAGGGGGGTGTGGACATAGAGGGAGGTGGGTGTGGACACAGAGGGAGGTGGGTGTGTATATAGGGGGAGGTGTGTGTGCACTTAGAGGGGATGTGGACATAGAGAGGATGTGGATGTGTGAGGGGGTGCATGTGGACATGAGGCATGTGAGTGTATGTGGATAAAAGGGAATGTATGTACATAGATGGATGTGAGTGTGGACACATATACAGACATGTAAATATACTGGGACAGAAGGGGAATCTGACCATGAGTGTTGCAATCTACAACAACCCTGCATACAAGTAAGTCACCTTCTGCAAGGTGCTTGTGTGAGTTACCCAAATTAGGCTGGCTGGGAATGGGTACACTATATAAGAGGTAAGGTAATCAGTACACAAGGTGGGCCCACTATGACCTGGATTGGGAAAGGGTCTGACTGCCTCTCACACTTAGTTGTATAGTAGTAGTATGCAGCTGCAATAAGGAGGGCTATTTCTGAACACAGCCAGTGGCCACACAATTACATGTATAGGTTTGCAATCATGCCTTCAGATGTACAATATCACATATTATTGCAAATAAAGATCCAGTCAAGTACTTAGGATTTCTTTTATGGATCATTGCAAATGCTGGTAAAGTGCTTGAATTAGCATTCATGAATATTGCACACAACAAGGTACAATGCCATTGGTAATATTGAGATACTAGTGTCATTTCCTATTTAGGATTGTAAGTGCCCTTATGAATAGAGCAGCAAGAAAATGGTGACCTTTGCATGTCATAATGAATAGAAAATGGTGAAAAATGGCAAATTTATGCTTACCCACTGTTACCCTCAGTTTTTGGAGACAGGTCTTGTGTGTAGGTGAGCCAGGTGGAAATGACAGCTGAGGTGGGGCAGTGCAGCCCAAACTGGTTGGTCCTGTTGGTGTTTGGGAGTGTTCAGTAGGTATCAGCAGGGGGTGAAGGGGCACTGGGGTGGTTCTATTTCCATCTGATATGTCACATTCATTTTTCAAATCATACTTAAATATGTTCTCGATGCACACATGTCATAACATGGTATTTATGTGTTAATAGTCCATTAAATATCACATAGTTATAGTCCATCAAATATCACATAGTTCATAGTGAGTCTATACATGAGGTGTGATGGACCTAGGCATAAACCTGTTACAGTGTATTTTCAATGGATGGAACTATGGCATGCATCCCATATGAAGGAAGTCTGGTGTAAATTTGAGATTTCCCCAAATATTTTCCCCCAAAAATGACACAAAAGTGAGTCAGAAAAGTTTTCCATGTGAGTATCTTGATGCTCATTTTTGAGAAGATTAATTCTTGACACTCAGCAATGATTGCTGGTCTCATATATGTACCAGTGGTTAGTAGGGGTGGGGAGGTGTTAAAATAACTCTTCAGCACTAAAATTTCATAAGTACCTGTCTTGGATATGGACCAGGGGTAAAGACCAAACCAAATGTCTGGGTATTTATTTAGTACAATGAATAAGGCACAGTGAGATTTTGGGCGCTTTTACACGGTTAAGTAGACAGCACAGACAGTGTTAAATGATGCCAGTATATTTTTCATGGGAGGCTGAGTTTAGATATGCTTTTACATTCACCCATTTATGTATCAGAAATCCCCCTCCCCATCTGACTAAAATGACCTGTTCTGTAAGTATGTACCACAGGTGGTTTGCCTGCACCCTACCACCTTGACAGTCTAAATTTAGCTGACTCTTTACTTAGTGCCCGTAAACAACTTACCATGCCCTATAATCATTGAGTGCCTATTTGTCAGGCCTCTAAATGCTACCTAACTCTTTAAGGTCTGCTGATGCAGTAGTGTAACGTGCCCATTGGCTGGCATGTTTTACCGATGAAGACTTGGGGAGTCTGCTTGCCAGCAGTTCATTGGGGCATCATGCTGATCTTCTCAAAGCTTAAGCATGACGTTTGAATGTAGCCCTGGCTGCATTAATGCATCATGACAACCAAAATGCATTATTGCATTAGGGTTAGCCCTTAAAGGGTTCAACTCTGTTCAAGACATGTCTAGGAAACATGCACATTTAGTGAGATATCAATAAGGGTCATAATTATTAGAACGGGAGAGTGAGTGAGTAATAAATGTTTAACGCCATTTTGACAACTGAGGTCATATTCATGGCGAGAACTACATTACGCATCTTCACAGATGAATGTGTCAGTGCCCATGCATATGTGCACCACACACATATTAGAATGGGACACATAATATTATGATTCAATCAACTTTATGTATCAATTTTGTCAGTAGCTTAAGTCAATCAATTTTCCTTTTTTTGGGGGGGCAAGGCCCTCCCTCTTTTTTTTCTGCCTCGCTCTCTTTCTATTTTGCTCTCTTTCTCTCTCTTCCCTCCCTCTATTGCCTTCCTCTCTTTCTCCCGTTTCCCTCTCCCTTTCTCTCTCTCTCTCCTTTCCCTCTCTCTCTCTCTCTCTTTCTCTCTTTATATCTATCTCTCTTGCTCTCTCTGTGCCTCTCTTGCCCTCTCATTTCGTTCCATCTCACTCCCTCTCTCTGTTCTTTGGACCAAACCAGGATTCCATGCTCACACAGAGGCCCCTGGTGGGCTCTGGCATCTTCACTTTATGCTGAAGAATCAGACTTATGTGTATAAATCTCACTAGAGGGCCCTGTTAAAAACTGGGGAATATAAGGGTAATTCACGGGATTGTAGGTACTATTCCCAGGATCTTCCCGAGAATATTTGCTCACAGATTCACCAGTCGTTCACGGGTTTTTCCTGTGTCTTGTTTCGAGGGTATGAGCACAGGTTATGTCACTTGGTTATCAACTGAGCTGATTGCTGGTAGAACAGAATGAATTCATTTAGGAAGGATCACTAAAAAAGTTCCCGAGGTTATTGTCAGAGTTATAAGTACAGTCAACTCCCACCAGCGGTCATTCCTCTAATGTACACTACACCATACAGCCAACTTCTCAAGTACCCAAACATAATACACATATAGAATTATAGAATCAGTCTCCCTCTAATGCAATCATCCCTCCAATGTGGTCTAAAGTGAAACGGGTGGCCACATAAGAGGGAGTCGACAAAATTGATAGCAAAAATTGTCACTCCACCATAGGCCTACCCATTCTGTCTGATAAGTGCTCGCATCCTTCACACGATATGGAGATACTGAGGCGACATCTGCTTGATCCCTATTTCACCATTATGCTCCTACAACCCCTTTGATGTAACCCATGGGACAAAACGTAAAACCCCCTCTGACGTCATATAAACCCTTTAATGACGTCACTAGGGACGCTCTAATTTACATCCGGGCACTAGACGCCGCCGGAAGTAGACAGCTCGCGGGCGGAAGAGAGCTTTGAGTTACAGGAAAGGCCACTTCCGTTTTGTCAGCTTTGAGTTTGTTGATTGGATAGACCTCAATAAATCGGACTCAGACTGCCAGAGTTTGGTTGGCATCTATGTAGAATGGGACGGACGTTCAGTGCAATGTGCAATTTTTGTATATTGATCGTTGATGATGATCGAAAAAAAAATTCCAATGAAGGAAGAAATATGGTATATTCACTCGCAATGCCCTGACATGTCTATTCGAACATGCATAGCTCATAATGCAAGCTTTTTATGTGCGTTCTTGACTGTCATGAATTCTTGGGATAAAAAAGCACACATTATCACAGACAAGTATATATAGGCTTGGTGCGTCTAATTAAACATTGCTTCTGAACGCCACCAGTACTTATTTGCGACACACCATGGCTAATTATTGAACAATAATCACATATAGCTCAGACCATGCGTGGCAACTACAAACCAACTCTCCCCCTTTCCCACGTTTAGTTTACTTTACCACTAAGCCTGAAGCATGTACAATTTAGACATGGACAGTGGAACCTTTTAATGAAAGAACTACGGGAAGGTCATGCTGCCACACTTATTATGCACAGCCCTCCATGTGGCGGCATCAATAACTTCCCGACTTATAATTTACCCTTTCATCCTCCGACCTTGTGACCTCTCTTGGAAAGCCGAAAAAGGCTGATGCTTTGAGAAGCCTTCTGTGACGGCATGTGCGGTTTGGCGCGCTTCTAGCACAGGCCAACACCTGGCACACGACAACACTGGGCCCTGTGCTGCTCTACTAGGCTTTGTGCGATGGGCGGGCTGAGCGTGGAGAACCAGTGTAGGCAGACGACATTTAGGGGCTGAAGTCGTCAGCGTCCTGCGTCTCCTCATCGTAGCACCTGGCACCTCTCGTGGCGGTAACCATGCCGACAGATAAATCAGGAAAGCAAATGTCGTCTGCTTTAATGTTAAGTTTATTGATTTGCATTTTCACTGGCATTGCATCTTATGATGATAAAACATACACTTGTATTTTCGGCAATTACCAATAACATTGTCTATTCTTTGAAAAACAATAAAACGGTAGAGTGCATGGGAATTTGCCTTGCATTTGTCACCGTGAAGTGTTTAGTCAAATATACTTTGATATACTGCTTGCATTCACGTGAATTCCATATTGTGGCTGTTTTGTAGATGGTGAAAGATTCCAGGTGTTGGACAAGTCATGCATAATGGTCAGTCCTTCTGACCAATAAAGGCCATGAATGTACTCTGTGCACATTGTAAGGTAATTTCTCACTGTAATTTACAGATATTTAAGCACATGCAGCAGGACATGCAGCCTTTGTCTTTTTCAGAGATGAAATGAAATGAATTTGATGAAGCATCTATAGTAGTATTGGTAGACTAATTAGTGTCTAGGCTAAAGCTACTTACAACACGAAATACAACACATCAATACCCACGTTCCCTTAGTGTACCCGTTTCTTGTCCACATGTCTCAGTACCTGTCTCTACAGATCACGGGAGAGACACGTGCCAGGCCAACATAAGTCTAGGATCTGCTCTGGCACGTATGTCTATGGCAATGTTTGATTCTAACTATACTGTGACAACAATACATTATAATGCACATCTCTACAAAACCCTAATATCAAACCCTACACCTAGCACGTAGAATTTCTTTTCAGTTGAGAGAAAGAGAGACAGAGACAGACAAAAGAGAGACAGGGAGAGAAAGAGAGCTGGCCATTTTGATGTGATTTTTGAGGCACAATTTGCAAGTCCTTGCCACAGAACGAAAATGCATTTCTGGATAATTCCGAGAGCCTTCTGGGGGGGGGGGGGCTTTACCGTGCAGGGTAAGTTCTACCTTAATTAATTAGTCTTAGGGCCGTTTTCCACCATCCGACAGGGTACCTCTTTCGGCCGACAGCTGCCACACTCAACCACCTCGGCCGACAGGGCTGCCATAGGGTTCAATGGTGGGGCATGGTCTCTGTCGGCCGAAAATAGCATCTACTATGGGTCTAGCGGCCGACAGAGGGGACATATCGGGTGGTGGAAAATGGCCCTCAGTTTACCCCAAAACTCGACCCCCCCAGCACGTGCTATGTCACCCCCATATCCCTACAGGCGCCCACCCTTACACTCCATCCCATGTACCCCCTTATCACCAGCACCAAAGTACACCTTAATCTCCCAGGTGTGATAATCTACCAGTTCTCGTTTAACACGAGACCACAAGAGAGTTAATCCCCCACTCCTAAGTACATTATGCGTTTAATGTATGTTATGGGAACGCACGAGTGGGTTTATGGGTTAATAATCCACGAGCCCGAAGGGCGAGTGGATTATTAACCCATAAACCCACGAGTGCGTACCCATAACATGCATTAAGGCGTTTATCTCACATTTTTCTCCATTTTGTATTAATTTCTTACCTTATAACCCAAGAATTAATCCAGGAGAAGACATTTTGTAAGTGCATCCTATCCGCACGCTTTGCCAAGCCGTCGTGGCCATGTTGTCACTCTGTCCGACATAGCTCCACCTTTACACTCATTTTTCGGGTATAATCCAAGCATGTCAAGTCCCATACTTCTAGCAGCGCCAAATATACGATCTCTAGTTGGTGTTCGCCTACATTTTGTATCCATTTTCTTATAAATAAATAAGAATCCATTGATTTTCCATAACGATCCAACGCACACGGCCCGGTACACGGCCATTGCTTCTTGTTGACAGAGCGGGGAGGTGCCCGGATGTAAAAACTAGGTCAGCCACGCGTCGAGCAAGGAATGGCCGGACGGGGCGGGTCCCGACTCGTATCGATGTGGAAAATCAATGGATTCTTATTTATTTCGAAGAAAATGGAGGAATTTGGCATGGCATGTTCATCTAGGATATCTAAGGATGGTTCTCTGTTAATAACTCCACCAGGCTCCATGGATTCTAGGCTAACGAGGTGTGTAAACATTAGGTATGTCGGACAACTTTTTCAAATTCTTGATGTAGATTCATTTCTACCACCGGTCGGCTTGGTATAGTGGACAGCGAGCTCGCCTCCTGCCCCAGCGGCCGGGGATCGATTCCCCGTTGAACCTAAACGGTTTTAACTGGAAAACTATGGAGGAGTTGACTTTGTATATTCCTCAATTTATTAACATGTCCAGGTTGAAACCAGCAGCCTCTTGAAGACGATCAAAAGGTCTGAGAGTGCGTTATGGCTGGATAAGGAACTGGGGTTATGAGCAAAAAAGCACTGTCCAGGCCCAAATCGTGAGATAATGGTTGCTAAGCCCGTCCTCAAAGGTTGTTCATGGCTAACTGGTAGGTGGGGTATGGAATAACAATGTACCGGATATATTCACATTCTGTACCTCTACATGGGTGCATTTATATTGGTAGTCCGTTTGAAAGCTTCCGTTTCTATGGGGTCAGATAAAGCAAACTGTTTCCTGCATATGTAATTTCGAAGCAAAGTTCTGCACCCAGGCCTAATTAAAGATATTGGAGAGGAAACAAATATATTTTTCTTTTAAACGATTGGCCGGCCTAAAGTGATATTTGTATCATGTGATATGTGTGGCTATGCCAAAGTGTGTCTATGTCACAATATATATCAGTGTATTCGACCTACTCCCTCCCTCACCCCAAGCCTATCCTACTACCATTTTTGTCCGCCAGGTGGGGTACCCGTGTTGGACACGTGATCTTACCTAATCCATTCCTATGGGAGGATACCCGACCATAGAGCGTCGCCAGGAAACGGATTTCCTGGCATTTCCTGGCACCTTTGAGATCAAAGCCTCGACCATTCCCTTTGAAGTGAGTTAATCAGTGGGGCAGAACGATCTTGGAGTTGATTAGGGGATTTAGTGAGGTATGACGACCATACAAGAGGTCCAGACAACTATTTTGGGGTGGTGGTATAAAGGACCCATTGTTCTATTGAATCCTTTAGGCTTTGTGGCCAGGTAGTGTGAGTTAGATAACTTTATATCACACAACAAAATGGATGGAGGAGGGATAAGGGAGTAGCTCTTGTGTATTGGGAGCACGGCTTTGGTGGTTAGGGTTGGTGTATGGGGTTGGGGCGGGGAGGGCGTAGCCCACAAGTAAAATTAGAGTATCAAACAATAGGAGCAGTGTACTACCAAAGGTCTACCAAATCACGACCTTCATCTCTCAACAATACTAATAATGGCAGTGCCTGGAATAAGTGAATGAAGTGTGGTTAAGGGAGTGGGGTGTATATTGATATGAACCTTAACTGTGAATAGGGAACAAAGGGAAGGATAACTAACACGAGTATACCTTAACAATGGTCAAAAGGGACAGCCTCGCGTGTTGTTAGCATTTGTCAAAGCACTGTATAGGCTTTGGGCCATTTAGAATAACTTATGTAATATTTATTCCCAGAAACTACGTGATATGGAGGCTGAAGGAGAGGTCAGAATGGGGAGAGGGGGAGCAACCATTCAACTGTTTGTACAATAACGTGTAGATTTGGACTGACTTTTTAAAGTATTTCTTCTTCTAAATATAACAGGTAAGACTCATATTCTTCGGGCTATCTTCACGTACGACGCTCTCTATTCGTGGCCTTTGAAACTGCTCCAGTATCAAGTAAACGGGAATACATCATTGCAACAGACTAAACACTGTCCGGCTTCGAAAATGAGGGCGCGACCCTCATTCAATACCTCGTTGTTTTTGTTGGTTTTTTTTTTTTTAAACTAAATTTTGGGGTTAAAAGAGGGAACTAAACTATTAGATACAGGCAAGAAGGAGCGGACGCCGCCCCCCCCCATCTGAATCCACCACTGAATTTAAAACTGCTTCAAGACCTGGTAGTATATGGAAATGAAGCTTTGTGACAGTCTAAACTTTACTCCAGCGTAAAGTAGTATATGAAAATGGGGCTTTATAACAGGCTCCAATAGGGCTCCAGTGCATAGTAGTATATGGAAATGTGGCATTGCTGCAGGTTTGTACCCCACTCCAGTGTATAGAACTCGGCAGTATATGAAAATAGGGCTTAATCAGGATTCAAGATGGCTTTATTGACTAATGTACAGATACACTTGTGTCAGCACCAGATTAACAATTGATGGCATTGTAAACAGTTTTGATATAAGACAAAATACAATCTATAGCCCCAGGCCTTCTTGATGTCTTACAATAACCCTTGAAACAAGACACGGGAAAATCCTGTGAACGACTGGTGAATCTGTGAGCACATATTCTCGGGAAGATCCTGGGAATAGTACCTACAATCCCGTGAATTACCCTGATATTCCCCAGTTTTTAACAGGGCCCTCTAGTGAGATTTATACACATAAGTCTGATTCTTCAACATAAAGTGAAGATGCCAGAGTCCACCAGGGGCCTCTGTGTGAGCATGGAATCCTGGTTTGGTCCAAAGAACAGAGAGAGGGAGTGAGATGGAAAGAAATGAGAGGGCAAGAGAGGCACAGAGAGAGCAAGAGAGATATAAAGAGAGAGAGAGAGAAAGAGAGAGAGAGAGAGAGGGAAAGGAGAGAGAGAGAGAAAGGGAGAGGGAAACGGGAGAAAGAGAGGAAGGCAATAGAGGGAGGGAAGAGAGAGAAAGAGAGCAAAATAGAAAGAGAGCGAGGCAGAAAAAAAAGAGGGAGAGCCTTGCCCCCCCCCCAAAAAAAAAAGGAAAATTGATTGACTTAAGCTACTGACAAAATTGATACATAAAGTTGATTGAATCATAATATTATGTGTCCCATTCTAATATGTGTGTGGTGCACATATGCATGGGCACTGACACATTCATCTGTGAAGATGTGTAATGTAGTTCTCGCCATGAATATGACCTCAGTTGTCGAAATGGCGTTAAAAATTTATTACTCACTCACTCTCCCGTTCTAATAATTATGACCCTTATTGATATCTCACTAAATGTGCATGTTTGCTAGACATGTCTTGAACAGAGTTGAACCCTTTAAGGGCTAACCCTAATGCAATAATGCATTTTGGTTGTCATGATGCATTAATGCAGCCAGGGCTACATTCAAGCATCATGCTTACGCTTTGGGAAGATGCATGATGCCCCAATGAAGTGCTGGCAAGCAGACTCCCCAAGTCTTCATCGGTAAAACATGCCAGCTAATGGGCATGTTACACTACTGCATCAGCAGACCTTAAAGAGTTAGGTAGCAGTTAGAGGCCTGGCAAATAGGCACTCAATGATTATAGGGCATGCTAAGTTGTTTACGGGCACTAAGTAAAGAGTCAGCTAAATTTAGA
Organism: Acholoe squamosa; assembly: GCA_949317995.1. Classification (NCBI taxonomy): domain Eukaryota; kingdom Metazoa; phylum Annelida; class Polychaeta; order Phyllodocida; family Polynoidae; genus Acholoe; species Acholoe squamosa. The sequence continues at coordinate 47,199,482 of OX439050.1, forward strand.
CTGTCAAGGTTGTAGGGTGCAGGCAAACCACCTGTGGTACACACTTACAGAACAGGTCATTTTAGTCAGATGGGGAGGGGGATTTCTGGGGCATAAATAGGTGAATGTAAAAGCATATCTAAACTCAGCCTCCCATGAAAAATATACTGGCATCATTTAACACTGTCTGTGCTGTCTACTTAACCGTGTAAAAGCGCCCAAAATCTCACTGTGCCTTATTCACTGTACTAAATAAATACCCAGACATTTGGTTTGGTCTTTACCCCTGGTCCATATGCAAGACAGGTACTTATGAAATTTTAGTGCTGAAGAGTTATTTTAACACCTCCCCACCCCCACTAATCACTGGTACTTATATGAGACCAGCAATCATTGCTGAGTGTCAAGAAATAATCTTCTCAAAAATGAGCATCAAGATACTCACATGGAAAACTTTTCTGACTCTCTTTTGTTTCATTTTTGGGGGAAAATATTTGGGGAAATCTCAAATTTACACCAGACTCCCTTCATATGGGATGCATGCCATAGTTCCATCCATTGAAAATACACTGTAACAGGTTTATGCCTAGGTCCATCACACCTCATGTATAGACTCACTATGAACTATGTGATATTTAATGGACTATAACTATGTGAGTAATAGATGTTTAACGCTATTTCGACAGCTAAGGTCATATTTATGGTGAGAACTACATTACACAATTTCACAGAGGAATGTGTCAGTGCCTGCGCATATGTGCACCACACACATCCTGAGGGGATAGGAAAGAGGAGAAATAGACCCTTTTAAGTGGGCTAGGGAAGCCCGTATAACTATGTGATATTTAATGGACTATTAACACATAAATACCATGTTATGACATGTGTCCGTCGAGAACATATTTGAGTATGATTTGAAAAATGAACGTGACATATCAGATGGAAATAGAACCACCCCTGTGCCCCCTCACCCCCTGCTGATACCTACTTAGCACTCCCAAACACCAACAGGACCAACCAGTTTGGGCTACACTGCCCCACCTCAGCTGTCATTTCCACCTGGCTCACCTACACACAAGACCTGTCTCCAAAAACTGAGGTTAACAGTGGGTAAGCATAAATTTGCCATTTTTCACCATTTTCTATTCATTATGACATGCAAAGGTCACCATTTTCTTGCTGCTCTATTCATAAGGGCACTTACAATCCTAAATAGGAAATGGCACTAGTATCTCAATATTACCAATGCCATTAACCTTGTTGTGTGCAATATTCATAAATGCTAATTCAAGCACTTTACCAGCATTTGCAATGATCCATAAAAGAAATCCTAAGTACTTGACTGGATCTTTATTTGCAATAATATGTGATATTGTACATCTGAAGGCATGATTGCAAACCTATACATGTAATTGTGTGGCCACTGGCTGTGTTCAGAAATAGCCCTCCTTATTGCAGCTGCATACTATTACTATACAACTAAGTGTGAGAGGCAGTCAGACCCTTTCCCAATCCAGGTCATAGTGGGCCCACCTTGTGTACTGATTACCTTACCTCTTATACAGTGTACCCATTCCCAGCCAGCCTAATTTGGGTAACTCACACAAGCACCTAGCAGAAGGTGACTTTACTTGTATGCAGGGTTGTTGTAGATTGCAACACTCATGGTCAGATTCCCCTTCTGTCCCAGTATATTTACATGTCTGTATATGTGTCCACACTCACATCCATCTATGTACATACATTCCCTTTTATCCACATACACTCACATGCCTCATGTCCACATGCACCCCCTCACACATCCACATCCTCTCTATGTCCACATCCCCTCTAAGTGCACACACACCTCCCTCTATATACACACCCATCTCCCTCTGTGTCTACACACACCTCCCTCTGTGTCCACACCCACCTCTCTCTATGTCAACACCCAGTTCCCTCTGTGGTCACACCCACTTCCCTCTGCGTTTACACCCACCTACAGTGGCCCACAAGGGTCAAATTGAAGTTGAAGTAAAGAGTTGACTTTCACAAAAAAGTCCAAAACCAATATTAAAGTTCAAAGTCAATTTCATTTCATTGCTGTCAAACTGTCAAGGTGTCAACTCATGAAAACCAACTTGTGACAGGTATCTTTTAGCATTGCATGGTGCACTCTATGTCTTTCTATATAAACAAAGTTTATACCAGCAACTACTGGGTAGCTATCGGTTCCCTCACATAATAACTGATGGTTCCACACCAAGTAGTTGGTGGTTCCAGCATCCTGTAACTGGTGGTTCCCACCCACTGTAACTGCGGTTCCACACCTATCCGCTACTGGCACTGGATCCCATACCAAGTAGCTGCTGGTTCCCACACCCAGCACTTGGTGGTTCCCATGCACATTAGTTGCTGTTTCCTGTACATGCTGGTACATGCTGGTACCCACATCCAGTAGCTGCTGGTTCCCATATAAAATGGTTCCTAACCCAAGTAGCTGCTGGATCCCACACCCTTGCTGGTTCTTGCACCCAGTACCTGCTGGCTTCCACATAGAGTAGCTGGTAGTGGTTCCCACATCCATTAGGTGCTGGTTCCTGCACCAACTTCCTGCTGGTTCCCAAATAGAGTGCCTGCAGGTTCCTACATCAGGTAATTGCGAGTTCTTAAAAGAGTAGCTGTCAAAATAAGTCAATTGGGTCAGGATAGGTCAAATTAGGTCAAATATGTTGAAAATAGGTCATATTGGTCAAAAGTATGTCTATTCGGGTAGCATAGGTCAAATTATGTCAAATATGGTGAAAATAGGCCAAAATGGTCAAAAGCAGGTCAATTAGGGTAGGATAGGACAAATTAGAGTAAATATGGTGAAAATAGGTCAAATTGGTCAAGAGTAGGTCAATAAGGTCAGGATAGGTGAAATTAAGTCAAATAGGGTGAAATTAGGTCTAATTGATAAAAAGTAGGTCGATAAGGGTAGGATAGGTCAAATTAGGTCAAATATGCTGTAAAAATATGTCAAATTGGTAAAAAACAGGTCAAATAGGGTAGGATAGGACAAATTAGAGTAAATATGGGGAAATTAGGTCAAATTGGTCAAGAGTAGGTCAATAAGGTCAGAATAGGTGAAATTGTGTCAAATAGGGTGAAATTAGGTCTAATTGATAAAAAGTAGGTCGATTAGGGTAGGATAGGTCAAATTAGGTCAAATATGCTGTAAAAATATGTCAAATTGGTAAAAAACAGGTCAAATAGGGTAGGATAGGACAAATTAGAGTAAATATGGGGAAATTAGGTCAAATTGGTCAAAAGAAGATAAATAATGTCAGGATAGTTGAAATTAAGTCATATAGGGTGAAATTAGGTCTAATTGATAAAAAGTAGGTCGATAAGGGTAGGATAGGTCAAATTAGGTCAAATATGCTGGAAAAATATGTCAAATTGGTGAAAAGCAGGTCAAATAGGGTAGGATAGGACAAATTAGAGTAAATATGGTGAAATTAGGTCAAATTGGTCAAAAAAAAGATGAATAATGTCAGGATAGTTCAAATTAAGTCAAATAGGGTGAAAATAGGTCTAATTGGTAAAAGTAGGTCAATAAGGGTAGGATAGGTCAAATTAGGTCAAATATGGTGAAAACCAGTCAAATTGGTCAGAAATAGGTCAATAAGGTCAAAGTAAATCAAATTAGGTCAAACATGGTGAAAATAGGTCGAATTGGTCAATAGTAGGTCAATTAGGTCAGGATGGGTCAATTAAGGTCATATATAATGAAAACAGGTCATATTGATCAAAAGTAGGTCAATTAGGTCCAATAAGGTCAGGATAGATCAAATATGGTTGAAATAGATCAAATTGGTCAAAAGTAGGTCAATTTTGTCAAAATGTAAGGTATGATAGGTGAAGTAAGGTCAAATATGCTGGAAATAGGTAAAAGTAGGTCATTTAGGTCAAATTATGTCTAAATTTGTCAAAATAAGGTCGACTATGACTATTTTTGACCAATCTGACCTACTTTGACTATATTTGACCTAATATGACCCATTCTAACCTACTTTGACCTAATCATGCTACTTTTGACTGATTTGACCTATTTTAAGATGTTTGACCTAATGTGAACTATCCTTACCTAATTGACCTTCTTTTGAACAATTTTACCTATTTTCACCATTATTTGACCTAATTTGACCTATCTTAGCCTTATTTGACTTACTGACCTACCTTTGACCAATTTGACCTACTTTTACCATATTTGACCTGATTTAACCTCCTTGACCCACCTTTAACCAAATTGACTTATTTTCGCCATATTTGACCTACCTTAGCCTACTTTGACCTACTGGACCTAATTTTGACCAATGTGATCTATTCTTACCACTGTTGACCTAATTTGATAGAATTTGACCTGATTGACCCATTTTCAACCAATTTGACAATTTATCCTAGTCTCACCTAATTTCATTCAATTTTACCTACTTGAAACCAATTTGAGCTATTTCGACAAATTTTAACTATCTTGACTGCTTATGACCTAGTTTAACGCAAATTTCCCAATTTGCCCATTTTTGACTTATATGACCTTTTTCATCCAGAATTTATCCAGATCACTCTTTTGCTACTAGGAATGGGAACCGGTAGCTACTCTATATTGGAACCAGCAGCTACTGGATATGGGAACAAGTAGCTACTGTATGGGAACAAACAGCTACTGTTTTCAGAACTAGCAGCTACCTGATGTGGGAACCAGCAGGTACTCTATTTGGGAACCAGCAGGTAGTGAGTGCAGGAACCAGCACTTAATAGATGTGGGAACCACTACCAGTTACTCTATGTGAAAGCCAGCAGGTATTGGGTACAAGAACCAGCAAGGGTGTGGGATCCAGCAACTACTTGGGTTAGGAACCAGTTTATATGGGAACCAGCAGCTACCTGATGTGGGAGGCAGTAGCTACTGTATGTGGGGACCAGCATGTACTGGGTATATAGAAAGACATAGAGTGTACCATGCAAAGCCAAAAGATACCTGTCACAAGTGGGTTTGCATTCATGAGTTGACACCTTGACAGCTTGACAGCAATGAAATGAAATTGACTTTGAACATTGATTCTGCTTTGGGACTTTAACTATTTTTTGTGAAAGTCAACTCTTTCCTCCAACTTCAATTTGACCCTTGTGGGCCACTGTACCCACCTCCTTCTGTGTCCACACCCACCTCCCTCTATGTCCACACCCATTTTCCTCTGTGTCTACACCCACCTTCCTCTGTATCCACACCCATCTCCCTCTGTGTCCAAACCTGCCCTCCCTCTATCTTCCTACCCATCCCCACTATGTCCACACCCAAAGCTCTCTGTGTCCACACCCACCTCCCTCTGTGTCCACTCTCATGTCCCTCTATGTTCACACCCACCTCCCTCTATGTTCACACCCACCTCCCTCTATGTCCACACCCACCTCCTTCTATGTCCACACCCACTTACCTCTTTGTCCACACTCACTTACCTCTTTGTCCACAACCACTGACCTCTTTGTTCACACACACCTCACTCTTTGTACACACCAAACTCCCTCTATGTCAACACCCACCTCCCTCTATTTCCCCACCCACCTCCTTCTGTGTCCACACCCCCCACCTCCCTCTATGTATACACCCATCTCCCTCTGTGTCTACTCTCACCTGCCTCTATGTCCACACCCACCTCCCTCTGTGTCCACACCCACTTACCTCTTTATCCACACCCCACCTCCCTCTGTGTCAACACCCACCTCTCTCTGTGTCCACTCTCACATTTCTCTATGTTCAAACCCACCTCCCTCTATGTTCACACCCACCTCCCTCTATGTCCACACCTACCTCCCTTTGTGTCCACTCTCACCCCCCTCTATGTCTACATAAACCTCCCTCTTTTTCCACACCAACTGCCTTCTGTGTCCACTTTCACCTCTCTCTATGGCCACATACACATCCCTCTTTGTCCACACCCATCTCCCTCTTTGTCCACTCTCACCTTCCTCTATGCCCACACTCACATCCCTCTGTGTTCACACATCCCTTTGTGATCACTCTCATCTCCCTCTATGTCCAAATCCATTTCCCTCTCTATCCACACCCACTGCCCTCTTGTCCACTCTCCCTTCCCTCTATATCCACATCCAATTCCCTCTATGTCAACACGCACCTCACGCTTTGTTCACATCCGCCTCCCTCTATGTCCACACTCACATCCCTTTGTGTCCACTCTTATCTCCCTCTATGTACACATACACCTCCCTCTCTGTCCACACCCACTGCCCTCTTTTTCCACTCTCCCCTCCTTCTATGTCCACATCCATTTCCCTCTGTGTCCACACCCACCTCCCTCTATGTCCACACCCACTTACCTCTTTGTCCAGCCCCACTTACCTTTTAGTCCACACCCACTCACCTCTATGTCCACACCCACCTCCCTCCATTTCCACACCCACCTCCCTCTGTGTCCACACCACCTCCCTCTGTGTCCACACCACCTCACTCTTTCTCCACTCTCACCTCCCTCTATGCCCAACCTCACATCCCTCTGTGTTCACACTCACATCCATTTGTGTCCACTCTCATCTCCCTCTATGTCCACATCCATTTGCCTCTTTGTCCACACCCACCTCCCTCTGTGTCCACATCCACCTCCCCTATGTCCACGACCACCTCCCTCATTATCCACACCCACCTCCCTCTATGTCAACACTCAATTCCCTCTTTGTTCACACCCACCTCCCTCTGTGTTTACACCCACCTCCCTCTGGGTCCACACCCACCTCCCTCTATGTCCACACCCGCCCTCCCTTTGGGTCTACCCAAATCCCTCTATGTCCACATCCAAATCCCTCTGTATCCACACCCACCTCCCTCCGTGGCGACATCCACCTCCCTCTATCTTCCTACACATCCCCATTATGTCCACAACCACCTCCCTCAGTGTCCACACCCACCTCCCCCTGTGTCCACTCTCACCTCCCTCTATGTCCACACTCAGCTCCCTCTATGTCCACACCTACCTCCTTCTGTTTGGTTTGGCATAACCTAGTGAGTAATGGATATACCATTTGTCTTTATAGGTGCATGAAGTTGGACCAATGAAGACCTGGAGGCAACATCCTACTAAGTGGTTCAAGAGGACAACACGTTCTACTCCATATGATTTTTTCAAAATTTTCACAGGTTCTCTAAAATTGTTATTTGACATGTATGCACATATTTGCAAATGATTTTTTCTGATATCCCAAGCAGGAAATGAACATTTCTAACACCCACCAGTGAAAACCCAGCAAGGAATAATTGCTTTTCAGTGACCATGATCACTGAATGGTTGATAGTATGGAGAAACAATGAATTTCTACAACATGCTTGGCAAAGTCCTAGATTTTTTTTTGGTTTTTGTGGCCCATAGCCTTTAACCATTACAGCTATGTAATAATGCTATCCGTAGTATCAAGCACATCTAACAAACTGTGAACAGGTCAGCTTGACTCGTACACCTGGCCTTCAGAACTGGTGATGTGACCATAGCACTGAGACACACACAGGGGACCTGCCCTCCCCCCACTTGGCCCTTCATAGGATGTGTTACAGTTACTGATTGTTAATATTTATGGGTCTTTTTGGGCAAACAAACCAATGCATTAAGTTGACTTTTGGGTAAGATGACTAGGATGCACTTACCTGAAAACTATACACACATTGCAATTAGATCTTAATCTCTTGTTGTACATGTTAAATCATGTAATTTACATACCAATCATAGGAGCATTCCATATAGTCATCTAACAATATCCTATCTAATATATTCTAATATATTGAGGAGCTTCTACTCATGGTGTAGTCACCTAACCATGTGTTGCCAATGTCTGCCTGCAGCTAACCACCCTGTGACATCACAGAGGCCTAACTGTAACACACCCTAATGGTCACGACTTTGACAGCTCTCATACCCCCTCCTCCACAGTAGGGCCACACACACCTCTTAACCCTTCAAGGGCCTCTGATGCATTAATGCATCATGTCCATTGGACATCATGATGCACCAATGTATAAAGTGCATATTAGGAGTACAAAGTGACATGGCATTAATTAATTGGAGTCTTAGAATGGAAAACAAGCAAGTCATTCCCATATTAGGAGCCCAGTCACATAGTATTGTTATATTTGGAGCAGTTACTGCTACAAATACACATGTTGCAGACTGGTAATACCTACACAGCCGTTGTTCTGTTTACTGGTGTCTATTTTTACACATCCCAGGTCACTTCAGGTACATACAGAGTGATTGGTGGTTTTGGGTTTTAGGTATTTAACACAAGGCAATCCTGGATAGTCATTGGTAGGTGTCACACACTGCTATTTTACAGGCTGGGTTTATATGTATACATGTTTATTTTAGTAATTGTTAATGTGGGTTAGAGTTTTAGCACAAGGTGATCCTGGACAGTCAGCAGTACTGGGGTAGGCATCGCACACTGCTATGTACAGGCTGGTTCTATATTTTAGTGGTTGGTAAGGTGGGATTAGAGTCTGCATGCTCTCCAACACTTAATTGGAGCATTATGCCGACCCTTTTGCAGTGTGTGTATCAACTCATATGGTCTTCATGATATATGAATGTAGCATCATGATGACCGATGGGCATGATGCATTAATGCATTAGTGGTCCTTCAAGGGATATGATGGTTGGTGAGTTGGGATGTAGTGGTTCAGGTTGGTGAGTTGATGCATTTGATGCATGGCCATCAAAATTTATATAATGCCAAACTATAGTCCATCCCTGATTACTTGTCACTTGTACATATAATAACCGCAACCTATAGTCCATACGTAACACATGTAAACAGATTCATTTCCCTTGGACTATGGGCAGAAGGAGGGGACAGCTAGTGCTGGAGGAATGGATAGGCTTGTAGCTTACTGCTGGTGGGGGACCCATTCATATTTTTGAGATACAGAACCTTTAATATTATATAGGATTATGCAGTAATTTGTCACATTATTCCCCATACATTCATATCCAAAAGTTGACAGATTTTTTCATAACTTCCTGAGCACTTAGATTATAAGCATATCTTTGTAATGAATGAAGTATCAACATATAGTCCAAGTGGTAACACATTTGACTCTATATCAAGAGATCTTGGGTTCTATTTTATGCCAGGGAATGTAAGAACATCTGTGAGCCAGCAAGCAGAAATGAGGGTTCCTGCAGGATTTAGTACCTGTTTTAGCCACCAGGGGGCACTACTATGGGCTAGAATAGGAAGAATATGCCTAAAACTGCTATAGGCTACTTTTTTATGTACAATCCAATGATTTTTTTTATAAAACATTCTATTTTTGGGGGAAAGGGTCCATATTTGGCATTAAAAAGAATGTTTTTGGGCCAAAATAGGCATTTTTGTTGATTTCTGTTGGCATGGAAACATTATTTTCATTCTAAATAAGAAAATCGATGATCCCATTTGAAGGAACATTTCATAAGGTCCACTATGGTGTAAACAGAATGAAAATGCTATTTCTACATCGAAAGTTATGGGCAAAAGAATGAAAATTTATGCTTATTTAGCTAATTAGCATAAATTATGCTAATTACAGATGTATCTCATGACCAATGGGACTTATGGCTTATTGACACTCACAAAATGGTCATACCTACCCATATTTAGCAAGCCATTCCTCCAAAACTAACAGGAGTATCTTCTCATGCAATATATCACTGTAAAGCTAGTGATCTGAATTTTAAAGTTGACTTCTAGCATGGAGCACCCTTTCTCCTTGCCTCTACACATCTATACAAATATTTTGGGAACATTTCAATTTTCTTTTTTTTAATTTGGCTACCATAAAACGTTTTTTAATGTTTGTCAACTTTTTTTCATCATCCAATTGATGTTTCTGGGACAAACCCCCTCTCTATCAAACGGTTTTTACTAACCCTGTTATTAAGCTATACTATAATAGAATGTGTTTCTCTGAAATATAGACAGATTGCAACCCCTCTTTTCCCTCTCCTGCAAAACTTGAAATATGCAGATACAACCTTGTTGCACTGAGGCAACGACATATGGATGAAAATCAATATGAAAAGCAAATGCTGTCATTCACTGTTAGTATCAAAGACACACAAAAACAATCTATTATCCAATAATTTGTAATACACTAATAAGGTTTATTATATAGAAGTCATTCTACCCAATTTACAAATTGATATTCATGTAGTAGATTAATTTGTTATCATTCCATAATAAAACTGATTTAAACTAAAACTTTCCCAAAAAATATTATTTAGATGACTTGTTTTAAGATAAGTGGAATTTTTATCAGTGGTCTCATGCATTGGTCATTTGAATTTGTGTAGAAAAGTAATTTTTGTTTAATTTAAATTTATTTTGAATACTTTGCAAATTTTGAGGGGCCCAGATAAACTTCCTTTATAATTGAGGCTGGTGCCCCTTTTCCTATGCCCCTGATTCATGTTCCACTTGAAATAACTACTACCCACACATTCACTTTAACTCACGGGCATGTACTTTTGTTTTCTTTATGCAGGTAGTCAATTGCAACACAGGAGCTTGATGAAATCTGCTAGATAGCACATATTAAGAGAGGTACTCCAGAGAAGAGGGCTGGCTGAAAAACAGCACAGTGGTGCCACCCATATGATATTTTTATTGCTGTCATAGATGTTCTGTCAGAAATAAGATACATTAAGTATGGCTATTTAGGGAAACCAAACTTTGAGAGGCTTGCATTGTTGATTCCTGGATTCATCATGCCTTTTTTGGTAGATTTGAATAAAAAGATTCAGACATTCAAGAACCAATAGCCATCCCAGTGCTTCCTTCACCCACCTTTACCACTGAATGTGGATGGGGGAATATTGCAGAGACTTTGGGGGAAAATTTACTCCCAGAGAGAAAATGTACTCCCAGTTTTGCTGCATCTAGAAGATGCACCAAAGGGCAATTCTTGCATATAAGACATGCCATATAGATGGTGTATTACAGTAATATTGCAAAGGCATTTTATGCTATGTTCCTGCCCCCTGGTGGCCAAGACTAGAATTTCAAATCCTCTATGTAAGAATGTATGGTAGTAATAGCAGTGTAGATGTAAGGGTAAATGGTTTTCCATGTTAAAAATCAATTATCAAATTGAGATCACACCTTTCAGTGTTATATTGCATAAGAAAATACTCCTGATAGTTTGAGAGAAATAGCTTGCTAGATATGAACCCATGAGTATTTATAACCATATCCCCAATCTCAATATGTTCTAGCTCTATTTGGCCTTGAATACATCCATTTATTTCATTATAACTTCTGGTGTAAGACGGGCCTCCCCAGCCCCAGGCCATCTTTAAAAGGGGTCTATGTCTTGCTTTTCTATCATCTCTGAGTGTGGGTGGTGTCCATATGCGCGGGCACTGGCACATATTCGTTCCTTGAATCTCCTCTTTCCTGTCCCTTCTTTCTTACATGTGTCTGGTGTCCATATGCACGGGCACAGGCACATGTATTCCTTTGTGACGTGATGTCTAATGTACTTTTTCCGCCATGAATATGACCTTAGCTGTCGGCTTGGCATTAAACAACCATTACTCACTCACTCTGGTGTAAGAATGGTATGTTCTTTCTGCCTTCACCATAGTAAACCATGGAACTTTCTCACAAATGGGTTCCTTGATTTTCTTTTGCTCCTTTGTGCTCCCTTGTGCTCCCTTGTGGCAAAATTAGGAAATAAATCTAGCACGGGCTAGGCACCAATACTGTTTACCTGTTCGAGACTATGTGTGTGATGAAAAACCTGAATATTTTCATTGCGGTGGAGCTTACTCTATTCAATATGCTGATGCTGTTTTTTTTTAGGTAGATGGCTCTAATGCCAATCATGTTCTCTGTGCAGGTTTCTGCACATGTGTACTTCTCTATGGCTAGTGAACGACTATACAAAATCATAGCAGGCCCATGAAGCTGAGGTGAACTCTCAATCTTCTGTGTCTACAGCAGGCACACTAACTAGTTAGGCCACAAAGCCAGCTAGCTGTGTGGGGGTTTATGAGCAGTATTTAGCCTGCATGATGTAATTCTATTATTTTCAGGAGATTTTCAATGTGGAAAAACAATTCAAAAGTGCATGGGACCACATGATGGTAATATATTTTCTGGGTACAGAAAGTTGATGAAAATATTCTGGGAAAGTAAGCCAAAAAATTAGCTACTCTTTAATGAGATTCCATGCAAATTATGGCAAAACACTGTATAACCCTGGTAGATTTATAGATAAATATCTCATAAACTAGCATGGGACCCTATGCTAGTTTATAAGACTGCTTTCTTTGTACTATTAGAAAGAGAAAGTAATTACAAACATCTGGCGAAAATTTAGCTACTTTTAGCCTATGGGCGCCATCCACCTTCCCCATTTATTGCCCCCATTCTAGATGTATTTATTACCTAAATAAAGGCTCAAATCAAAATATAAGTCAATGTGTCTAGTTTTGTGTGAATCTCTATATTGCTCAGAATGTATCAATCAAAATGATGGCGTTTCAAGGCTAGATCTACATCAAAGACAAATACAATCATAGGAATACAAACTATCGATTTCAAATCTTAAATTGAGATTAGAAGTGGGGGTTATTTGCAAAAGTATTTTCAATATTCCCGTGATATCACATGAATTTACTGTCATTTCACGTGATCCCGTGATATCACGTGAATTTCTGCTCACAGAATCCCGTGAATTCACGTGTAAAATTCACGGGAATTCACGGGAACGACACCAGTTCAACACGTGATTTTACTGGTAAATTCACGTGAATTTGTTTCAAGGGAAGGAGCTACAGCTACTGTTTGGAGGCAGGCTGGTCTAGTACTCCAGTATATAGGAGTACATGGAAATAGGGCTTTATGACAGGCTGGTCTATTGCTCCAGCACTTAGTAGTACATGGAAATGGGGTTTCATGGCAGGCTGATCTATTGCTCCAGTACATAGTATTACATGGAAATGGGGTTTATGGCAGGCTGATCTATTGCTCCAGTACATAGTAGTACATGGAAATGGGGCTTTATGGCAGGCTGATCTATTGCTCCAGCACATAGTAGTACATGGAAATGGGGCTTTATGGCAGGCTGATCTATTGCTCCAGCACATAGTAGTACATGGAAATGGGGCTTTATGGCAGGCTGATCTATTGCTCCAGCACATAGTAGTACATGGAAATGGGGCTTTATGGCAGGCTGATCTATTGCTCCAGCACATAGTAGTACATGGAAATAGGGCTTTATGACAGTCTGATCTATTGCTCCAGCACATAGTAGTACATGGAAATAGGGCTTTATGACAGTCTGATCTACTACTCCATACATAGTAGTACATGGGAATAGGGCATAATGGCGGGCTGATCTACTACTCAAGTATATAGTAGTATATGGAAATGGGGCTTTATGGCAGTCTCATCCACTACTCCAGTACATAGTTTTATATGGAAATAGGGCATAATGGCGGACTGATCTACTACTCCAGTACATAGAAGTATATGGATATTGGGCTTTCTGGTGGGCTGATCTACTACTCCACTACACAGTAGCACATGGAAATAGGGCTTTATGACAGGCTGATCTACTATTCCAGTATTTAGTAGTACATGGAAGTAGGGCGTAATGGCGGGCTGATATACTACTCCAGGACATAGTAGTACATGGAAATAGGGCTTAATTGCAGGCTGATCTACATGTGTTACCCCAGTAGGTGGTTTATTTTGCAAAATATCTTTTGAATACTATGCATTATGCTGTTCATATCGATTACCACTCTTACTTTATATCGTATTTGTCATAACATGTTCGTCTATATACTGATATCTTCCATAAATACACAACGGATTATTTCAATTTATATATTTTTATTCAGTTCAGGAACCTAAATTCCTACTCTGTATTGGTAGATCGACCAGCGATTCTCAGATAATACATTTCTTTGTCATAATGATTCTGTACATACAGCATTGTGGGTAGGTTTATACATATTTACAATATTACATATGTACACATATTTACAATCATATTCCACAAAGTGAGGTATAGTTTTGGCACTATTTGGACACGCACATGAATCTGTGTAATGAAATGCTGTTAGAATTGCATGTATTTCAGGTACTCAGATATTTGCATTTAGAGCATTAAATGTATGAATTCATGCAAACTCTGGAGTTTTAGTCCCTTGTAGGAGCTGAGTTCGGTGGTTGAATCATGGGAGATATATACAGATGAGATTAGATGTTCACTGCCCAAGTTGGGCCTAATGTCTTTCGATGATGATATTTGTCAACACAGTTTATGTGCCCTATTTAAGCAGACACTTGCCACGGCCTCCAGACGCCAGTGGTGTGGTGGGCGGAGACGACGCGGTTGTTGACAGCCGGATGTGTTTTACGAGATGTCGTCTGCAGAGATTGGAAGTCTCCTGTGAGGGAGGTGAAGTCGGCCATTTTGGGTGAATAATGGGAGATCTCCTTGTTGAGATCCCTGCACAGGCGTGGTGAGGGGTCACAGCGGCGGACGATGGGCTTAGGCAGAAGGAGACGCTGTTGTGATGGTGCCATCATGCTGCGCGATTTAAGATGCGCAGCAAGACGGGCAGCAGTGGCATGATCCAAATCACTGGCACCGACGAACCGTTGCACCTGGTTCAGGCTCTGGTTGTAGCCAGCGGCATATGCTGCTGCAGACGCTACCGGATGTGGCTCAGGGACGCGTCGCTGAGGCATGACGGGAGCTGTAGGGGCAGCAGGGTGTGACGCAGCCATCTTTTTCTGTTGCTGAGCAGCGCGGAGGAATTTGACGGTCAGATCTAAGATGTCGGCCTTCTCCATTTTCTCGAACTCTTCTGGCTGTAAAACACAAATAGAAGGCAAACATAAGTCAATTGTCCAGACAAAACAACACGTGTAGGATATCAAAGGGCCCCTTAATAAGGTAGGCTAATAGTGGCGAATTCAGAACTAGCCCCGCATCTCAATGAAACCCAATTTGGGGTCATCCGACCGAAGCTCTCCTTTAATGACCAAGACTGGGAGAAGTGCTTATACAAATATTTCCTCTGGATTGGGTGCTTAATGAAGTTAACTGAGCGGAACATAAGCGGGGGTAGTGTGGTCCACGGTTTGTGTATAGAGGGGATTACAGTTGAAAGTGGCTTTAGAAGCAGGTTGTGCTAAGCTAATCACACCTTTGGTTAAAGCTGGTAATGCGGGTATGGCTGCTTACCTTGGGACTTAGCAAGTTCCCACGGTTTACACTGGGAACCAGATTACATTCCCAGACTATAGGGATATGGTACCATTATAATATATATGCAGTCACTACTAACCATTTAGGATGATTTAAATAATTTTATCTAAAATATTAATATGATAAGATACTTACGTCTTTGTTCATGTTGTCAAGGATCATGGATTTGAGTTCGTCCAGGGCTGTGTTGATACGTGCCCGGCGTTTCCTCTCAGCCACATGTTTGTTAAACTGTAAGAACAAGGAGGAAACATTTATTAGTCAAGTCTCAAGAGACAAAGAATTTTATCAAATGAATCTAATATTCCCATGACATGTTTCTAGTTGTTCCTATTATCACTTTTAGCTAAAAACGACCACTCCGCTTTGAAAAGTTAAATTCCCAGGTGATGTGGAGGTGTGCTCCAAATGTTGACCCCATACCGATAGAGCATCCCTAGACTTTGGTGTATTTATATTTGCCAGGTGAGAGATCAGGTAGTGAGAGGCTGGTGGTGGATGTTAGAGTATACCTGTAGTATTGACACAACATACATTGTAGGTGTAAATCGGGCAGGGTCAGGTAAGGTATCTACACCCCCACCATCTGTCATCTCGACATGGTGAGGGAGGAGGTGGAGAACCCAACACACTGACTCTGCCCCTTGTCCCACATCCTAAGGCCTAACGGTCGGGACAGGTGTTTCCGCCTCTTTTCCTACTAACTGTCGGGCTGGAGGCGCCCACGGCCCGGCCAGATGACGGCCTCCCGTCTCCCCTCAGTTAAGGTATGTGAACACCTGCCTCTCACCCTGCACCCTAATAACACACTTGGGTATTAACATAGACTAATGCCCCTCCTACTATGTCCAACTGATGTCAAATAAAATGTCCCTGTGACACTGACAATTTCCTAATTTGGAAGATGATCTGAAAAATATTATCCTAAAAAGTAGAAGAAATACTTACTCTGCGTGCAGAGAGGCGAGATTCCTTCTCCTGTTCATAGACAGTAGCGTCAACGATGCAGGAAGCCATGGTAATAATGGTATCTTAATGTAGGTAGTCAAGGTAATACAGGTGTGTAATTCTCAAAGTGTCCAGCTAGTGACACAGGTAAGATCTCTCAGGTAGTGGAAGTTCTCTCAGGTAGTAGACACCGGCAGTGGTAGATGTGCACTGGTCGGAGGCTGAGACAGTTCTGGCCTTCTCTTGGACCACCTCCCCTATTTATACTCCCCGGACGCGTGCCGCGGCGCCCTTTGATGTGTGGCGGTGTAATTAAGAGGGCGCGGGCCATGGGAGAGTCTTTGAGGCCCGGTGCTTATCGGGCACGCACCTGTCAGTCAGCCCACGGCTGCAGCATCGGCACGTGCCGCTAGTTAACTTACACTTATGGGTCAGGAGTTCGCGGGGGGAATGTAGGGTGGTGGTGACTCAGGTGGGCTGTATAGGAATGTGGTATATTGTTAGTGAGATGGGTCAGAATTAGGGTATAATAGACCATCGGTGTCACTTCCTTACTATAATACATTTAATACATGTACTGCAGTTGATATTGTCAATAGTGTAAAAACATTGTTATACTAGAATCGTTTTATTCTGATAAATCTGAGCAACTAATACATGATACACTCTAAAAAATGTGTTTTGTTTTTAAACACTTTTACCTGTATTTAAAACACTTTCTTGTAACACTTTGTTAAACACATTTTTGGGCAAAACACAAAACACTTTTTCAAAAAGTGTTTAAAAATTCAAAAGTGTTTTGATTAAAATGTGTTTTAGATGAAAAAGTGGTTAAATGATTCTGAGAATAAAGTGTGTAGGTTCAGAAAGCATTTAAAATGAGCTTCAGGCAAATTTATGCCCTTGCTATTATTTCATTTTCCTTATTTATAACCCATGGTCCCAGTTTTAGGATTAGTGAGTCCTTCCTACTGCATATTGCTGTCTTTCTACAGGTAGAGAATATTGAAGTTATGTTGATAGCAAGTTGATGAATGTTGACCATCCAGTTATCAACATTGATTCTGTTCTAACCAGGCTTGGCCTACAGTCAAGATGAGTTCAAACACATTGATGCACAGAGAGTTTAGGACTGGGATGTATGTATTAATCCTGAATGTTACAAAATGGGTGTTTATCATGGGTTACATTGGAACCAAGGTATTTAGAAGGCAATTTTTAGATATTTCTTTTACAAATCCATTCTAAGGTAAAGTGTAAATGTGACGTTCTATCAGGATGCCGTGTATCATTATCATTTATACTTAAATTCAGACATTTGTGTCCATATGAATGTTACAATAGTACCATCATAGGTGGCCCCTGCCACCTGGTGAGTTGGATTGGAACCAAGTATTAAAACACTTTTATAAACCTAAACACTTTTGCAGGAAAAGTGTAAAGTGTTTTAGGAAAAGTGTTTAGATGATGAAAATGTGTTTTACCAAAAAGTGTTTTGGTAAAATATGTTTTAGTTAAAACACATTTTTTAGAGTGTATTTATTTATTATAGTAGCACACTGCAAAATACATATTATCGGGCACATGGTTCTCTGTGTCTCCTGTAAATTTCTCTTCACATATCTCTACAGCCTTCTGTTCATTTAAGCCTTCACCCTTCACGGGGCAGCAAGTTATTTGACAAGGGCCTATGGTATCAAAACCAGTCCATGTTATTCCCAGTGATATGTGGCTGCTGCAATACGTCATGTATTACCAAACGCATATACACCATGTTTATAAGGGTTGAAATTAAGTGGTTCAAATTTACACAGGTCTGTTAAAAAGATATTTTAGAGTATGCTCAAATACATGAAGGAGGTAGGTAAAGGAGGTATTCAAAGAATTCTCTGGTTAATCTTGGAAGGTAATGCTATTATAAATGCCATCTTCATCATTATGCATGAGTCCTTTAGCACCTGGCCATTTCTCCTCATGACAAAAATAATAATTTAATTTCCCATTTAATAAAAAGAAGGTAACCATAACACTTGGGTATCATTACTTTCTGATCATGAGAATGTGATGGGATATTCGTGCCCACCATATTACTTTCATCTAGGTTCCCCCCTGACATAAATGGACCCCACATCCAACCTGGCGCACCTTAAGCGGGCGGCGAACATCAAAGGAACACTAAGCATCCTGGGACGCCGTTCTGCGACTACCGACCAGCGGAGCGGAACCAGCGACGGAACTGGGCGCTGGTTCTGAGCGTCCTGTTACAGGAAGACGACTACACTGGCGACCTGTGTTGTACATTGTGGTGTATGGATGGAGTAGTGTAGGGGCTAGCACAGGTGAGCAGGGAGAGGCCAGGAGGAGGGGCAGGTGCATGGAGTGTTAAGGTATTAAGTGGAGGTAGGAGGAGGTGTGTAAGAGGTACAGGCAGAGGGGGGTGGAGTATCACTTCAAAGGACACATACCGCTAGGTGGGGCGATATGGGCACGGGGCGGTCAGACTTCAAAGGACTCTGCGACGCGTCTCGCTCGGGTGCATTTGTAATGTTATCCCCCCACCCTGTCACCTCCCCGTGAGAAATTGTGTGACGGTATGTTAAAGGTGAGAAGGTGTGGGCGATGATGGGACATGGAGGAGGGGGGGCTGGGACATAAAGCACCGGGAGACTTGCGGCGGGCGGCCTTGAGCCAGGCAGGTGCGGTAGGGGAAAGCCTGTGCCTGCTTTCAGGAGACGCTTGTAAAAGAGGCAGAAGCGTCATGTATGGAATGACGGACGCTGCGGTATGGGCGTCTGCATGACTGGCGTAGGTCGACTGCCGCGCCGCCTTGTGGCTGGGATAGAATGGTGAAAGGTGGTCTGATGCCATGGGTGCATATCTTCCTATGCATGCATGTCTTCCTATGCATGCATGCTAACTGCATGCACCCATTGTAGTGCATAGCAATAGATATACTGTAAATGCCATATCCCATTATGATACACCATTACCCCATTATGATTTGGAGAAGGATAAAGGTTCAAAGATAACGTCACGCAGAATGGGACGTCTGAGAAACTTTCCTGCAGACGAGTTCATTTATAGAACCACTTGTAATAAATATGATATTCATGGGATTATAAGCATATAAATTTTCATAGGAAATGGCATGATGTTTTTATAGCCTAGCGCCCAGTTTCCACAATTTTAGCTTTTGCAGAAGAGGCTCTATGTGTACCAATGCTAGCAGTTTGGTTGTAGATTCTGATCCAACAGAAAGTTCCAGCTCATGGTGCTAGACTTGCTGAAGGTGTCCTTCAGCCAATACGGACTTAGCAGGTTTAATTATTAGCCAATGAGATAACCCCAATCTATTCACTGCGGTCCTTCGTCCTTCGGGGGCCAACTGGTACTCAGGCTCGCCCCCTCCAGCCCGACAGAGTACGAACTGAGTATCAATAGCCGCTGGCCGAGGCTGACTGGTACTCTTCTGATAGCTCTTATCAGTAGAACTCGCTGGTAACAAGCTCCAGCCATGGCGGCGCCCATGTGACAACCTGCTACCTCGGAATAGGCCAAGCCGGTTCTGTGAAACTTTCTGATTTAGGCACATTTCTCCTGTTTGTCGACATTTAGATTATGCTTTTATAGCATTCTTATATTTCGCCAGAATTGAGGGCAAACGTTCCCAATGCATATGTTACAGTACTGTTTTCAACTCCCCCCCCCCTCAACTTATATAACGTTGGCTGAGGGCAAGGGAACATCAGTTTGTCGTCTGCTTTTTCCTGGGGCTTTCCACACGACCGATTAACACTGCTCAACGACGGCGCCAAGTTTGTTTACAACAACAATGAGTTAACGCGAAGGGCGAACCCCATGAAAACGGTTCAATTGGCGTGCAGTTAAAACAGCGTTATTGGTAGCCGATGATACGCTATGACGCAAGAGTCAGACGAGAATTGGACAACATTTACGTTTGTTACCTGGGTGACGTAACCATGGGACGCTCATCCTCACGTCCCCCAACCCCCATCAGTTTGACTCTC
This sequence comes from Acholoe squamosa, assembly GCA_949317995.1. Classification (NCBI taxonomy): domain Eukaryota; kingdom Metazoa; phylum Annelida; class Polychaeta; order Phyllodocida; family Polynoidae; genus Acholoe; species Acholoe squamosa. The sequence goes on from OX439050.1 coordinate 47,219,735, forward strand.
TCTGCCCCACCCACATTCCCGTAGACCCTATTATAAAGGCTACTTATCACATCCCCTCTATCCCCCACTATCACTGCCCCTCCCACTCGTGTTCATACCTGAGAACACCTGGCCACATCAAAGGCACACCGCCTCCCCCCCTCACCCCGACATACTCTCCTCTTCCACACAATCCACATCTAGGCCCCTCAGCCATGACCAGGTATCGGCACGTGACTCTTGACAACGGTCCCGGATGACTGGTTCTGTCGCTAGGTGGCGCGGGATGCGTTTGTGGCGAGCAGACAATTGAAGCGCGTCCCCCGATTGTACACTGGACCCCTGTCCTCAAAGCTACAGCAGCCAGCACAGGGAAGCAATGGGGGCTGTAATTCAGTCGGCTGGAACAAATGGTGGGGTAGGATAATGGATGGAAGAGGTAGGAGAGAGAACCAAGACGAGGATACTTTGAAGTTGTTTGTTCTACCTAGCCATCCTACTCTGGGTGCTTAATGAACCATCATCCAGTAGTTTTTGTTCTGTATATCTTATTTGTATACAGGAGAAGAGTTGTTGGTCACAGCTACTTATTTAGGTGGTCACAGATGTGATTAGAATAATAGGCAGTTTATGCCGAACTTAATGTTTAGAAACATGCGGCCTATATTTCATGGTGGATATAGCAATATACAAATGTGGCTTTAGATAGAATATATATCTTTTAAATGATAGTGATCATCATTTGTGTAATTTTCTTCATCACCAGTTAACAATTGGTGGCAAATCTACAGTTTGTATTCCTGCTTGAGATAGTAAGGACGATGTCTATGGTGCAATTTGGATTATTATTCGAGAAAAGCAGAATTAAACTTTTGATACGTTGTCCAGACAGACTAAATAAATTCTACAAGTGCACATTCCTTTGGAAATACAATGTGTAGTTCTTGGATGTTATCAAAGGTATCACCCCCCCCCCCCCCATTTCTACACACAGGCAGGTTCACACGACAATTATAACCTTTTGTATGAAAGGTCCCATTCATATCAGAACACACACCTACATCCCCTGTGTTTCTGAGTAGCATCTTTGTAGCCTTAAAGTGTTGGACAGTTCCTTAGAATACCCCCTTATGCGCCCTCACCCTTCCTCCCCTTCATACCCCGCTGGGACAGGCCAGAGGCTACTTGGACCAAAGTGGGCCGTGGGAAGGAGGGTGAAATACATTCACATCTTACCCTGCAGGGACTTTCCTTCTACCCCCCCCCCCCATCCCCATCTCTCCTGCATCCCCTTTCCTTGATATTCCCATTTCTTATGCACAAGGGTCAGTCCTGACCCCCCCCCCCCCATGGTAATGTGACCCTCCCAGAAGGGGTCATACAGATGTTTGTTATACACAGGTAGGACCAGCAGGGGGTAGGACAGTTAGGGGGTAAAGGTAAAGGTGGAAGTGGGGTGAGGGACGGGGGATATGTCTGAAAGGTGTAAAAAATACCAACTTAACTCGGCTGGTTCTCCACAGGGAGTAGGGTTTAAAGACTATATCGTGCCTGGTACCAGTGGTTAAGATAAACAGGTAGATTGAACTCCCTAGAGGAAAACTCCTGTGTACAGTGCACAAGTCAATACCAAATGTCACAGGAGGAATTCAGAGCTAATTGGCAATTAGTGAAATAGGCTAAAAGAACCTCAGAACCCTACTTCTTGAAAGGGAAAAGTCATGAGATACCGTAATCTCCCGCGTATAAAGCGCGTCTTATACAGAGGTTTTAGTTCCCATTGGATCCACAAGGGGGGCACCAAGACCTTTCTTTTGATATCTTACATGCTTACACATAGGTTTTTGAATTTTGAAAATTCATCCAATAGAACCAAAGTTATGAATTTTTCATTTTTTGAGAATTTTCCAAAACTCTAGGTGCGCCTTATACGTGGGCTGCGCTTTATACGCGGGATATTACGGTAGATATCTATTGTATTTCTTTTAACATACGTTCACCTATACCCTCTTTTTGTCCTATACAATATTAAGATCAAGGGCATTTCCAATCCTAGTACACATGTATCTTAAACTTTCACAACTTTAATCAACCAATAGAGTTGAATCACCACTGCAAGCCCTTTTCATATAGTATGGGGAATCCTCCTGTATTAGAAATACTCTGACTTGTTCTTTGTAACAGAAGAGATTAGAAGGCAACATAATTGTTGTCACATTGTTACACATAATGGGGCTCTTAGACTTGGGAACTGTTATAAGATTTGGGCAATTTTGAGACCTTCTCAAAAGCGGTTTGTTGTTTTGTGGTAATATCAAAAGAAGACAAAACCCAGCAAATTGTCGTTATCTGTCGCCATGATTGGTCATCAATGGTGACTCCTTTCTGAGTGATAACTCACTGCGTCATCTTTCGCCACTGTGTGTCAGTCTCACATGGCATGGCAATTTATCACAACAGTCACCAACATGATCTCACTCACTGCGTGAGTATGTGCCACCCCTTGTCATCCCTCACAAAGCATGGTGACTTATCACCACCATCGCCAACATGGATCTAACTCACTGCGTGAGTATGTGCCACTGCCTGTCAACTCTCACTCAGAATGGCGGCTTATCACAAGCATTGCCAACATGGATCTGACTCACTGTGTGATTATGTACCACTCCCGTGCCACTGGCATCAACTCTCACACATAATGACAACTTATCACTACCATTGCCAACATTGGTCTCACTCAATGCGTGAACTTGTGTCACTCCATGTCAATGCTCTCTAAGGATTGCATCATCTGTCACTCACTCTCACTCAGAATGGCAACTTATCACCACCATTGCCAGCCTTTGTCTCAGTCAATGCGTGAATTTGTGTCACTCCAAGTCAATGCTCTCTGAGGATTGCATCATCTGTCACTCACTCTCACTCACAGTGGCAACTTATCACCACCATTGCCAAAGGTGTTGAGACAGCACCACTGTTCCACATGTAGCCTATCTAGGAAGTGTGGGCATGAAGTATAAGTCCCATACGTATCAAATGTGCTTTGTTTCACACTGATTTCCATGTAATACTTCAGAGTTGAATCAAACAAGATTATATAGAGAGAATATCCATTGAATTTAGATAGAGGTATCTCTAAAATGAAAGCAACTATCCATAAACACCTTTTCTCTGGTTACAGGAAAAATACATAGGGAAATATCAACATGAACACCTTGTCTGTGGTTAGAGGGAAGATACATATGGCAATACCTTCTCTGGCAAAACATACTTTGATCTGGCAGATGTGAGGCTGAATGATTACCAATGTCGATGATCATGAGCTTTTCATCTAACAAGGTGAGTGATCACCAGCGTCGCCATCGCTGGTGAGTCTGAGTGATCACCACTCTCGCCATCCATGGTGAACCTGCACTATGACGTGGTGCGCGTTTCATCTAGCGAGGTGAGTGATCAACCGCCTTGCCATCCCTGGTGAGTGTGAGTCATCACGATCCTCGCCAACCGTGGTGAACATGCGCTATGGCATGGTGTGCGTTTCATCTAGCGAGGTGAGTGATCACTCGTGTCGCCATCCCTGGTGAGTGTGGGTGATCAAGATCCTCACCATCTGTGGTGAACCTGTGCTATCACGAGGTACGCGTTTTATCTAGCGAGGTGACTGATCACAATCCTTGCCATCCGTGGTGAATGTGCATTATGACGTGGTGTGCGTCTCATCTAGCGAAGTGAGTGATCACTCATGTCGCCATCCCTGGTGAGGATGAGTGATCACTCATGTCGCCATCCCTGGTGAGGATGAGTGATCACGATCCTCGCCATCCCTGGTGAACATGTGCTATGACGAGGTGCATGTTTCATCTAGCGAGGTGAGTGATCACCCGCGTCGCCATCCCTGGTGAGCCTGAGTGATCACCATCCTTGCCATCTGAGGTGAGGCCATGTGATCACCACCATTGCTATTCCTGGTGATCTTGTGCTATAGCGACGTCGTGTTCCATCTAGCGACATGTGTGAGCCACTTCACACAGGTTGGCAAGGAGTCACAACAATTTGCTGGGAACAGTCTAACACATCGTAAAAGAAGGAGCAACCCCTTCTTTAAACCAATTTAAACACAATCATCGCCACTTAAGAACAAATAGTGCCCCAAGCCATAAACACTAAGTCACACATAAAAATTCAAAAACAGATACACTGAGAAACAACACAGAACTTCAGTGTTACTTAAATTGTCTGTTCAGGTAATGGTTTACTAGTACCTCCCCTATCAGTTTGCCTTACTTAAATGTTATACACATTATCCAGGGGTCAGTAGCATTGACCTAGAGACTGGGCCTATCCGGCAGTACAGTGAGGTCATGAGTAATGGATGCTTGATTCCATTTTGAGAGCTAAGGTCATATTCATGTCAAGAAAGCCACATTAGAGATCAGTTTCACGAAAGAATGTGTCAGTACCCGCGTACATGTGCATTACAAAGAGGGGTTACAAAAGATGAGATAATATATACTCTTTTAATATGGGCTATAGGGAAGCAATAGACCTTCTATTGCATTTAGTTTTTGGTGCTATAGAGCAACGATTTTTCCACAGCAATGGTGACTTTTGGTATAGTGCCTTTAAATGGTGACCAGCATTTATAAGACAAACAAGTTAGAATTTGACAAACTCAGCCATGGTACAGGAACAACTTTTGATAACTTATAAAATACACTAGGGACCCTGTAATTGATTGACCGTGTGGGTCTAATCTGTGCTTGCTGATGTAAGTCATAGTGAATCTTGTATGCAAATATGTCACCGTTTATGTGTGCTCGAAAGGCTGGGGAAGGAAGAATACAAAAATTGATGTCTGCTTCTTCATCTTTGTGTAGAAAGAACGCAGCCACTATCAATTGCATGTTTTCTCCCACTTAAGTCCTTATACTTGTAACCCATCACTTAATTAGTGGGCAGATGTTACAGAGGATCACAGCCATTTTTAGGCATACATCTTAATCACCCACTAATCACAGCTGGGCAATTAAGACTAAATACTTTCTCGTTAACGAGGAAATTGCAATAATCTAAAGCAGTTGAACAGTTTCCTATCTCTTTCTTCTTGGTGTCCCAATTGGCTTTTAATTAAATATAGAATCCACGGACCAAGAGAGTTAGAGAAGTCTTCTCATAGGTTTCAGTAATACAACATGTATGATGTACTAGGCTGGTTGAGTATGTCGGAGTGAGATGTTTAACGCTACTTTAGGTAATATTTACATGGCGAGAAAACTATACGACACAACTTCACAGATTAATGTTTCAGTGCCCACTAATATGTGCACCAGACACACCACGGGGATAGGCAAGAGGGGATATAGATCCTTATAAATCACGTCCCAGGTAACCAACAGTTTTTTTCCCTTTGCAATTTTGGAATCCTCAATATGTCTCCTTTTATACCATGATGTTCCCACCGCAACCCTTTTATCCAAGAATGTGTTGTTTTGTTGTTGTTGTTATTTATTTATTTATTTATTTTTTTTGGGGGGGGGCAGCCGTCTAAGATGTTGGGTAAAACAAATGTATTTTCTCCAATCCATTCCTTCTCCCAGTTTGCTCTTTCTTAGAATCCCCACTTCGCTTCAATTCTCTCCAAGCCTCCATCCTCTCAGCACAAAACCAGCAACTCAATTCTCTTATTTCCCAGCCTCCTTGATCTTCTTAACCTATTATATGTCCCGCATTAGCATATATCATTGAGAGGGCCCAGTAAGTGGCCCCCTCCTCTCCTTTAACCCCTATACCTTTAGAAAAGGTCATTATTCACCGACGTCCATCCTGCGTCCTCTCTTCACAACGCCCATCCCGCCCCCTATTGAACCCTACTGTAACTAAAGACGCTCCCTTTGATGCTCAATTACTCCCACGGACATGCGCAGTGGTGCGTGGAGAAGCACGTGCCGCACGAGACAGACGCCATGCTCAGGTAACAACACTCTATACGAATATCTTTGCTGTATTCAGATAGAAAACAGAGCTAAAATTGGAATGGAGAGTGAGAAGTGGTGGAATGTGCAAAGGTTGAAAGTATGCTGATGGAGGTGTTGGTTCAGCGACACGGGCGCCCTCTGGTGCTGTTGAATGGAACTAAGGGTTGGGGCATTATACTTCAATGTAAAAAGGAATGGAAAGGTCAAATGAAGGACTTTAATGCAATAAAAGTCTATTTTGAGAACTGTGCCCTGGTTATTCTTTTATCATCCCTTTTTGTACCAGTGTAGGCCTACTACATAGACATTTTTGTCTATCTTGCTATTACCGGGGGTAGTAGTGTCAGCATAAAGGGAAGTGGCGGCTGCTTCAGTGTGCCATTGTGCCTTTATAAATAATGATAACTAAGGGAGTGGTCATTATTAATCAACAGGGGGAGATGGTGGGTTTGAGGGGGGCGTAAAAATTTCAGACCCCTCCCGAGGGGGGATTAAAAAAATTTTGACCTTTTGTGAGGGGGGGCTAAAAAAATTTACCCTCTTTTTAGCAAAAAAGCCCGTGCGCTACTATAGATCAAATAGGGGTGCAAAAATTCTCCGCGCCTCCAGCGTGGGGGGGGGGTGGAAAAAATTTTGACTGCTATTGAGGGGGGGCGGAAAAAATTTTCACGTGTCCGCCCGAAAACCCACCACTCCCCCCCCTGTTGATAAATAATGACCACTCCCTAACATCAGAAGGTTGGCAGCATTCAGATGTATTACCAGTGGTTAGATACTAAATGGATGTTACTATTTATGCATACTTTGGAATATACAAAAACAATTCACCCATCTTCAAATATAGGTCTACATGTTCCTTGGGACTAGGATGAAGCAGAGAAAATAAGATGACTTGTCAACAAGTCTTCATCCATGCAGAAGCCATGTTACTCCTCAAAGTTAGCTTTGTCTCTTAGAGCTATAGAGCTAGATCAATGTGATACTATTTAGTAAATTTGATCAGAAGCATTTTCTATGCACCATAACTGGACCATATTCATCATAGTCCTCCTTGGAAATACACCTCTCTTGGAATGTTGCCATGCCTGCAAGGATGGACCCACCAATCCATGAAGAGTAATTACGTTCTGGAGGAGCAATGACCTTAATCTCTGTAGTAGAAGGAGCCAGTGCAGTCATCTCCTTATGAAAACGGTCAGCTAGTCCTGGCAATAAGGTAGAGCCACCGGACAGGACAATGTTTTTGTACATTTTATTACGCAGTTCAGAATCACATCTCATGATGGCATTGTACATTACTTCATGAAGTCCAGGCATTTCATGACCTGTGGGAATGGAAGTAAACACATCTGGATTAATACAATTCTTACCATAAAAACTCCCTCAGTTTCTTAGACCATTTCAGACCCTAGGTGCAGTGTCTCTAGATAAGATTTTGATACTACAGAACACAATACAGGATTTTACAGTACTTCCTGCTTGCTCCTTTGCTCTCCACTTTCCTGAGTTTTAGGACAGTGACTGCATATGGAATGTCAATTGAAAGAGTTTACAATTAAAAGATACATGGATGCAGTGAACAGGAGTTTTAGAGTGTATTTTAGCAATGCAAATTAACACTCTCAGTATTTTTTTTCTAAAATATGCCTGTTAACTATCATTGTAGGAACATACGAACCTATGAGAGATTGCTGGAAGAATGCTTCTGGACATCTGAATCGTTCATTATCAAGGGTGATGAGTTGTCCATCTGGCAGCTCATATGTCTTCTCCAGGGGGCAAGAGGCAGTCTCCATTTCTTTCTCAAAGTCCAGTGCAACATAGCAAAATTTCTCCTTGATGTCACGTGCAATCTCCCTTTCAGCAATGGTGGTGAAAGGATGGCCTTTGTCGGTGAGCATCTTCATAAGATGGTCAGTCAGGTCACGTCCAGATACAATAAGTTTTGGAATAGTATAGGGAAGGCTGTGTCCTTCATAGGTGGGGACAATATAAGATGCCCCTTCTCCACAGTCCAGAACAACACCTGTGGTACGGCCTGATGCATAGAGGGAGAGTACAGGTTGGACTGCAGTATACATAGCAGGGACCTCAAAGGTTTCAAACATAATCTGAAGAAAATGAAATCAAAACAAAATTTAATAGAGATGTTTCATTTATGATAGTGTACCTAGACAGGTCCCAGGGTATGACCAACACTAAAGATGTACATTGTCTGGAACTGCAGATTGATTTCTCAGAACTCAGAACTTCAACCTGCTGTACTATCATCAGCAGTATACATTGCATCGTGGGACAGAGCCTGCTCATCACCACACTGTAAAAAAGAGTTGTTGAAATAACGAAGGATTCCTCGTCCCAAAGTTGCCAGATATCTGTCGTTATTTTCAGAGAGATGCCATTATTTTCACAGAGTTTCCTTGTACCACCGCACTGTCACCTGGAGATTCTTGTAAAATCTACAGTGGCTACCTGTTATATAATTACGGTGGTTTACTGTACATAGAGTTTTACGAGGATTCAACAGTTATTTTTTACAGTGCAGTAAAGAGTGCGAGGAGTATCATAGAGGGTTTTAGGGAGTCTGTGTGACTTCAGTATAGTCTGTACCAACAATCTATAATTATTTTGATATACATTCCTCTGCACGACTCTAGATCTCACAGCTACTTCAACATAGACATTAACTGCATACTATAGTACATACCAAACAGAATACAACAAAATATTGTAAATGAACCCACCTGGGTCATCTTCTCTCGGTTGGCCTTAGGATTGAGAGGAGCCTCACTCAGAAGAACAGGGTGATCCTCAGGGGCCACACATAACTTATTGTGGAAGGTGTAATGCCATATCCTTTCCATGTCTTCCCAGTTAGTCACAATTCCCCATTCTATGGGGTACTTAACAGCTAGGATATTCCTTCTGGACTGAGCATCATCACCAATGTAATAGTCTATCTTCTCCGCTTTGACTCTAAGTTGGTGACGAGGTCTGCCAACGATGGATGGAAATATGGTTCGAGGTTTATCATCTCCAGCAAATCCAGCTCTGCATGAGCCAGAACCACTGTCTATTACAATGGCAGCAGTACCATAATCAATGTCATGCATTTTCTTTGTTGGCTCCAGGTAGAAATTTCAACCTGCACCAAAAACAAAAGAGAGGCAAACACAACTTACATTATCCTATATCATAGCTACCCTAATTAAACATGTGATATCTAAAATCCCTGGGCTCACATATCATATGATCTTATGTTGGTCTGTATTATCTGCTTGGATACCTACATTTTCTACTACCTGTATTAGTCTTGTAAAGAGCACTTTATATATTTCACATGGGTTTCTAGGTAGTGAACTAAGTGAAATGCGACTGGTGGAGACTACATGTATGTCTCACTTTGATAGTGTCTGTAGATGATAGAATTTGATAAAATGGCTTTGAAAATCTGCATTTTATGGAGGATGAAAGAGGGAGTTGTACAAAGTGTTTGGAGATCTTAAATGCATATGCAGTATTATGATACTGTATGGATACTGAAATTAGTCAAGGGGCATCCATATCTGTTGTTGGTTAAGATATCACTGGAGAATGGAATAATACAAATATGTGGCCCCCAAGGGGTAAAAAATGACATGGCGGCATTTGATCATTTTGAGGTGACATTTCGACATTGTACCCTTATAAAACTGACATGTGACATTAGAAAAATACACAAAAGTGACAAGAGACATGCCAGACTTCCAAAAAAGTGACATGTGACAAGAACTGTTATGAAGTCATTCCCAAAAGTCATCAGAATGCATGTTTGGACACTGAAAATTTCAAAAAATTTCTCAGACATTTCCTCCATCTTGGACGTAGTACTTTACAAATGTGGTCATGATTTTGAGGGATAGGTGTCCGATTTCAGCCTCCAGGTATAGGGGAATACCGGTAGCCTACTACTATATGGGTGTTTTTATGTGTCATATCCATTTTTGTTTATGTGATGGAAAACCTTTAGTCCTAGAAAATGTTTTGTTCAGGTGACAGGGTCGAACAAAATTAGGGTAGTTTAGTAGGAGTTTTTTTTATAGAATTTTTCTAAGGCCAGTTGTAAATCTTTGCACCTACGGGAAACAAATTTGATGTGTGTGATTGTAAAAAAAATCTTTTTTTTTTTTACCTATGGGGTCAATAACATCCCTGGATGATCAGGATTTATTGATGCACCAATGAAGTGGTGTATTATAGGTGTATTTTACCAACCATTGAATGGAAATAACCAATACCTTAACATGAACTATGACTCTGACTTTTAACCAGTATACATACTGATATATATATATATATATATATATATATATATATATATATATATATATATATATATATATATATATATATCAGTGTCAATCAGAATAAACACATGCCCTCTAAGACTCAACGTTTTCCTGGTGGTCAGGACTAGTCCCTCCCCCTTTTTGGTCCACCCATAAACATGTCTCCCCCCATGCCTACTTTGTATCCCCATTTAAGTCCCTTACCCCTCTTCGATTCAGTAAGTATTGTCTGTAAATTTGATAATTAATCATTGCATAAACATTCTCCTGAGGGTACACCAAAATGCTTTAAACTTCAAGGCATCTATATTTCAATTTTTTCTTGAGGGGCAGGGGCAGCCCCCCACACCCCCTTATCCAGCAATATATAAATTCACTAGATTCACAACTGAGGCTATAAGAATCCTTTAAAATAGAAAGTTTGGGTTCTAGAAATGCATCAGAATGCACCATTTGATGTCTGCATTTCAAAATATTCTTTGGGGAGAATGCACCCTTGCACCATTTCCCCTCTACATATGTTGTGGCGCTGAGTTTGAGACACCAGGGTAGTGGGCCAGAGGGTTGGACCCCAAAATCCTGGATCCGCCCCTCAGTGCAGGTTAAATCCAATGGCAAAAAAAATGTACAGAATCCTTCATTTGCCAGTGTATGCCTTACAGTGACATACAAAAAAAGTGACATGTGACCTGAAGCCTTGAATTTTGGCGACATTGTGACATCAGGGGGGGGCCCTTGGGGGCCCCAAATATATCAACAGGGGGTGGGATGGTAATTCGTTACTTCCACCATGTGTTTGATCATTGTATTGTTACGTTCATATTCTCATCAAAAGATTTTGAGTTTGATTATAACCAGTTTCTCATGAAGAAATCTGATCAAGGCATCATATTTCACCTGTCTATGGAGTATGTTAGGTGCATTTCGCCAATCTGTGCCGATCGCCAATTCTTCTTTGCGCCAGGTACAAATGGGCGAGAATCTAATAAATTTTCTAGCAAATTTATAGAATTGATCTTTCTAATATTTTTGGAAGATAACTTTTTATGTTATTCAGCCATTGGTGGTTTAGTGGCAGGTTTCTCTGCTGATGAATATAAAAATAAGTTGAAGACCAAGACCTACACGCCGATTCACCAATATCTGTGATCTGCGCAAGATTAGAGCTTTGCGCGGTGCCGATCTTGCGCAATTTGTAAATTGTGCTGCCCAATTTGAGAAATGCGCCGATCACCATCTGCGCGGAACAGAGTATAACTGAGTAGCTGCACCATCTGGTGAGTAATAAGAACACTACAGTGAGCTCATATGCAATATTGATACCAGATGGCAGCACCGTAGTTAGCTATCTTGCACAACATTCAGACACCTCTCAACTAATGTCAGTCAATGTTAATTAATATTTAGAAATACAGTTCATATTGTGATAAATAATATGATATTACCACCAGTCAGACATTATTCAGCACACTACTGCAGACTGGTCTGAGAGGGATCTAGACAAGTCACTGATTCTATTCTTGTTGACTAAATAGGGCTCAATCCGGGCTCAATGTTAGAGCCTGGTTGACCCACTGACATACTAACTACACACATGTAGGTTCCCTACATGCTTAGCACAGCAGGCTGAACTCAATAACAGCGTTTTTTCTATAAGCTGAGGGTACGGAGAGATGTGAGTTTAGGTTTCTAAGCTACTACATGCTGTACATTTGACATATATATATATATATATATATATATATATATATATATATATATATATATATATATATATATATATGCAGAGTCTACGTATAAATAGTAGTCTATGGTTGATTCTAACCCTTTTATCCAGGGCCCCGTGTAGCACAACATATTGTCAGAACATCTTACCTGTATTGTATGGACAGCTTTATCCTGCCATAGACGTGGTGACTAGAATTATTCACTACAGTTGTGATCAGGGGGAGGCATGAGGATTGTTTTAAGATGGGTTTATCTGCTCAGTGAGAAACTCATGTGGACGACGACATGGCCGGAACAACAGTTGTTTTAATAACGGAAATGCGGAAGTACGGTTACAACGTTAGTTACAGTAGTATCTACTTTTAACACCATGCGGCAGCACTGCGCGGTAGTCGCGAGTGACGCGGATCTCGCAACATCTCCCCCTTTAAGATAATAATGTTATTGTCTGGATACACTGTCCTTGAATCTCTTAGAGAAAGATATACTTTGATAGCACCAGTATAGTCTATGATAAACATGAAAATGACTGTTCAATGTTCAATGACTGTAAGTCTCTGTAATAAACGTTTATGAATACTGGCAATGTTATGACTGTTTAATAATAACTCATATGACTTGGCAAGTGTTCTTGGTAACAGTCTATATCAGGATGTATAAAAATATCAATATGAATAAGCTAAACTAAACTCGAGGGGAGCGGTCTCCAGTACGTCACCCTCTAACCTATCTTTACCATAGGTTCCCCTAGACTGACTCAATTAGACGAGTAGGCTTTTTGGTAGCCCGGTTTGAGCGACGAGGCTCATCGGGTGTCTTAGGTGGTGAAGACACAGGGCTGTTTGCGCCTGGCGGTCGCTCAGTCATGATAGGTGGTGGTATGGCACTGCCTGACGGTAGGACTGTGGCAGTGGCCATAGGAGGCATCTCCATTAAGTGTCGGCGGTTTCTCCGTTGGGCACCTGACTTGGTCTCGATGTTATACGACCTTGGAGTGTCGGCTTCTCCTTGAACGATGCCCTTCTCCGTCCAGCCCTTCTGGGAATCTGTCTTGACCAGGACAGGTTGACCTGGGACAAGCGGCTGGAGTGGCTTAGCACCATGATGCTGGTTGTATGACCTAGAGGTGGAGGATTTGTACCTCTGGTCCCTAGCGAGGATCGTTTCACGGCTAGGCCATATGGGCTCCAGAGTAGCTGATGGTACTGGAAGGGTTGTACATAGGTGTCTACCCATCATAAGCTGGGACGGGCTGGCACCTGTAGCTGCTATAGGGGTGTCTCTGTATACTAACAAAGCGAGCCATGGGTCTTTCTGACTCAGCATTTGTTTAGCTGTGTAGACAGCTCTTTCTGCCTCCCCGTTGGAATTGGGCAGGTATGGACTAGAGGTAATGTGGTTAAACACATACTTTGCCGAAAATTCGGCGAATTCGGCTGACGAAAACTGCGGACCGTTGTCGGATACTATTTCTAGTGGCACACCGAAACGGGCGACAGCGTCCTTCATACGTCCAGTGACGGCTGTGGTGGTGGTAGACGTTAAGGCGAGGACCTCTATCCACCTGGAGTAGTAGTCACACATGACTAGATAGTCCTTCCCTTTGAAGACAAATAGATCTACTCCGACTCGCAACCAAGGCCCTTGTGGCAATGGTGTGGACATGAGCGGCTCGCGCTTCTGTGTCGGCTTGTGCTCAGTGCAGTGGCTGCACATGCTAACTATTCTCTTGATGTCATTAGTGATTCCAGGCCACCAAACACCGAGACGTGCTCTCTCGAGGCATTTGGTGATTCCTTGGTGACCGTCGTGGACTCGAGCAAGTATTTCCGGCCTCATGGAAGTTGGAATGACAATCCTTGAGGCGAACACAAGTAGTCCATCTGTGACTGACAGTGATGCACGATGTGCATACAGGCTCTTGAGGTTGTCTGGGACATTCTTCTCGTATTTCGGCCACCCAGTCAGCGTGTAGACGATAGCTGACTGGAGGACCGGGTCATTGGTTGTTGCAGTGCGAAGCTCCTCCTTCTTGGCGTCTGATGCAGGAAGGGTTGACTCGACCGACTGGACATGCATTTCTATATCCTCGACTGTTGAGGACAGGGTCGAGACAAGTGGGCTCCGCGAGAGTGCGTCTGAGATTAGCATCTCTTTACCCGGGACATGCTTGGCATTGATGTTGTACCTCATCAACCTCATGAGTAGTCTCTGACATCTCAGAGGCACTTCGTCAAGGTCTTTGGTGTTGATGAGTGGCACAAGCGGCTTATGATCCGTGAGGACCGTGACGTTTCCATGTCCGCGGATGTATCGGTCGAATTTCTCGCACGCCCAGACGCTGGCCAGACACTCCTTCTCGATCTGGGCGTATCTCTTCTCGCTGGTGGTCAGTGTCCGAGAGCAGTAGGCAATTGGTTTCACCGCTCTGCCATGCTCTTGTAGGAGGACTCCTCCTAGGCCATAAGAGCTGGCATCGGCACTGACGATGACTGGTTTGGTGACGTCATAGTACGACAGAACAGGCGTTGAAGCGATCAGCTGTTTTGTCGCACGGAAGGCTTCTTCCTGCGCTGCATCCCAGGTCCACTCTCGGTCTGACTTCAGTAAATCATTCAGTGGACCGGTGACTGAGTTCAGGTGGGGCAGGTATGATCCGAGGTAGTGCACCATTCCCATGAACTGACGTAGCAGGGTGACAGATGTAGGCGGCGGCATCTGGTTTATGGCTTGGACTTTATCGGGGTCTGCCCGAATGCCATCTTGACTGAAGACGTGCCCAAGGAACTTGAGCTCCTTCTTCTTATATGAGCATTTGTCATGGTTTAACTTAAGACCGACACGATCGAGTGTCCTGACGACTTTGGACAGGCGATCGTCATGCTCAGCGTCGTCCTTCCCATATACAAGGATGTCATCCATGTAAATGAAGACTCCATCTAACCCCTCCAGGGCTTCGAGCATCTTCCGCATGAAGATCTCGGGGGCTGATGTGATGCCAAATGGCAGGCGTCGGAAGCAATAGCGACCGAACGGAGTGATGAAAGTAGTCAGCTCTTGACTCCGCTCGTCTAGCGGGATCTGGTAGAATCCGCTTGCTGCGTCGAGGCATGAAAACCTTGCAGCGCCTGTGAGTCTAGAGGTTAGATCATCCAAGGTCGGCAGGACGAAGCGTTCTCGTTGGACGTTGACATTCAGCTTCTTCAGGTCTACGCAGAGGCGGACCTTGCCGGACTTCTTCGGGACTGGTACCATGGGAGCACACCATGGTGTTGGCTTGGTGATCTTCCTTACTATGCCTAGAGACGTTAGGCGCTTTATCTCCTCCCTCACCTTCTCGACCAAGGGAAAGGGGATACGTCTGGCGACGTTGACGGCGACTGGCTGGGCATCGTCTCGAAGTACGATCTTGACTGGATCTGTTTCGAGGCATCCGATGTCCTGACTGACGGCTTGGATGCGCATGACTAAGTTCATGCGATGGGCGACTCCTCGTCCTAGGAGACTCTCGCCGGATCCGTCCACGACTAGGACACGGAAGTTGTACTTCTGGCCCTTGTAGACGGTGTTGGCAATGAACTGTCCTCGACAACTGAGTGGACCCCCCGGGCTTGACAATTTGACTTTGACGTCTTTTAGGGGTGGTCGCGGCTTCACTTTGAGGTAGTTCAAATAGGACATTATGGAGACGTCTGCACCCGTGTCTATCTTGAACGTCTCGGATGACGTTCCGAGGTCTAGTGTGACTTTCCAGGCTGAGCCACTGTCGTCGCAGTCTATGGCACCGATGAAGTTGTCAAAGTTCACAGCACCACAAAACTGGGCTTCTCCCTCGGTATCATCGTAGACTTCTCTGACGCTCTTATTACGACACATTGAGGCAAAGTGTCCGACTTTCTGGCAGGACTTGCACGTTTTCCCGATCGCAGGGCAGGCATTGGGCCCTGGCGACCTGTGCACGTATCCACAATTTGGGCACTTCTGCTTCGACTGACCTCCTGACCTTGACCTTGACTGACCTTGATTTGACTGTGGCTGACGCGTTGACTTTTTGTATCCCTGGCTTCTATTGTGGACGGCATTGACTGACGTGTCTTCCTTCTGGGTCGACTCCACGAGCTCCTTGTGTCGCGCTTTATCGGTAGCTGTTGCAAGCGTCAAGGTGTCTTGCTCCATCTGCAATTCGCGAGATAGCTCCTTGTCTAACATTCCGGCGATTAAACGATCGCGGATATGTTCGTCTTCCTTCTCCTCGAAGTTGCAGTGCTCTGCAAGCTCATGCAGATTTCTTACGAAGCATTCGACTGACTCACCTTGTTTCTGCGAGCGCTGGTAGAATTTTGTTCGCTCGTGGATGGTGTTCTTCCGCGGGACAAAATAGTCGTCAAATTTCTTCAAAACTGTTTCGAAATCGTCTTTCGGATCGACCGGATCGGGCTCGTCGTCTGTGGGCTCGGGGCGTGCGGCAAACTTAAAGGACTTGTAGATATGTTCAGCCTGGCGGCCCATAGTATATACCAGGGCTGAAACTTGCACGTCCGGCTCCTCATCACGGATCTTCTCGAGAATAAAATAACGAGAAAACCTGGTTTTCCAATCCGGCCATGATGCCGGTTTAGTGAAGTCGAATGGCTCTGGCGGCTGATATTTAGGCATTTTGACGAGGTGGGTAGGCCTACTAGTGCTTTGTATGTATTAAGAAAAATGTCACTGATTCTCTTGACTGACTTGACTGTTACACACTAGTGCGTACCACCGTAGACAGGCACCTACTAGACTTGGCGGCTTATTTGAGGGGCTTAGGTATAGAGTGGCAAGGTTTGGTGAAGTAGGGTGACTACATCAATTGTCTTTACATGGACTTGACAATGTCAAATACGGCACAATTTGTATCTGACAATAACCACAGGTTGACAGTGACTTGACTTTGACTGAATATGTTGACTTGACTGACTTGTAGACTTGACTTGACTTGACTAGGAATAAAATATTCAGCCTTACCGGTGGTCCAGTGTTGTTGTCTCAATTGTTGAAATTCACCCACAAATATCTCCTTACCAACCTGCCATCCACCCTCAAAAATACTCTCACATTATTGACTAAAGTCTAGTTGTTCATTGTTGTTGTTTCCACTGGCAGATGGTCAAAAAACCCCACTTCTGACACCATGTTTTAAGATGGGTTTATCTGCTCAGTGAGAAACTCATGTGGACGACGACATGGCCGGAACAACAGTTGTTTTAATAACGGAAATGCGGAAGTACGGTTACAACGTTAGTTACAGTAGTATCTACTTTTAACACCATGCGGCAGCACTGCGCGGTAGTCGCGAGTGACGCGGATCTCGCAACAAGGATGTAATGTCGGAGTATGTTATTGTTGCTGGTAGTGGTACCCACCTCACTCTGACGGTTCCTGCTACACTCCTCGCCTGACATAATGGGGCGAGCTACAGTAACCAAAATAATTAGGAACCTCTAATCCACAGACCTCCCACTCCACCAGGCTTTGACAAACCAATGTTAGTATGTGGTTGAAAGAATGCTCTTTGTCCATGAATATATGCCATTAATAGAAGGTCCTGGGTGGTTGAGGGGGGGCCTTATTACATGTCGATTTTTAGAAGTGCTCTTGCCACATATGTAACTTAATTAGATCACATGTCATTTAGATCCCCAGGTTCTTAGAGGTGACATCGGACATGCACATGGACATGCACAAAAAATGTTTTTTGTACATATCACCAAGGAGGTCAGCCCCACATCTCATGACAGAGCTGTACATCAATTAATGAAGTGGGTGTGGACCACTAAATTTGACATGGCGACATGGGCTATTTTAGGCTTAGTGACATGGGACATGAACAATTTCTTAAAATTGACGTGGTGACATGAACAATTTCTTAAAATCGACATGGTGACATGACCATTTCTTAAAATTGACATGGGGACATGGCCATTTTTTAAAATCGACATGTGACATGGGGGACCCCCCATCCACACCCCCAATGAATACTGACCATTTCATATCCTGTGTGAAGAAGAGCACGTATGTTTGAATAAAATTGCTCTTGATTCTCTAAAAAGTGTGTGACTTTTTTCTGTGTTTTTATAGCCAAAGTTGTGCTATCAATAAATATCCTATATATTGTAATTTTCTTGATGTGGACTTCAGAATCGTCTGTTTTGTTTAATTGCAAAAATGAACAAACCTAACTGAGGTGGCTAGCTGAAACAATCCTTCTGGGCACCTGAACCCCGGGCCTGAACCGCTCATTACCAAGTGTGATGAGCTGGCCATCAGGAGGCTCATAAGTCTTTTCCAATGGACAACAGGCAGGTTTCATCCCTTTCTCAAAGTCCAGGGCAGCTAGCAAAGGTTCTCCTAATGTCACGAACAATTGCCCATTCAGTGGGCAATGGTGGTGAAAGAGTACCCTTTGCCAGTGCCACTTTGCTCATCATACAGGGGCATGGCTGGTTTGGACTCCAGTATCTGTAATAGGCCTACATGTTTGTAATGGTCTGCCTTATGCTTGGACCACCATTTACTTTAAATATTGATAGTATGTATAACCACACTATCTGTGTGCACCTTTGATTTCAGAGACTTGGAGCTCTATTTCACCGTACCGTAAGCAGTGGGGCTACTGGAGTACCACCTAGTGTATTAACCTGGTAAAACAATTGTGAGCCACTTTTATATCAAGTATATTTCGTTTTCTCAGAATTCCCTCTAACTCACCCCTTGGTTGGGGTGTCTTGCTTCACTGTAGGCCCCTTAAGTGGCATGAATAAATGCTCTTTTTCTTAGGAGATGGCCATATATTCACTCTACTAACAATTGAAAATTCCTCTCCCTTAAACCAACAAATGATTTGAAAAAATATAATAACAGTAAAGAATCTTAAAGTTCCCATACAGGACCTTATTACCGTGACCCTGAGCCTACTGTGACAATAGTCACACAATAGTCACACGTACAATTTTTGACAGTTTGCCTTTCATTGTAGGCATAGCTTAGACCATTTTTTTTTATAATAACTTGGATTACGGACCGCCGCCAAGATTTTTACCTCTGGCCACCCAGATCTTTCAGGATTTGTGGTAAACAAATGAAAAAAGTCCATGCTGATGGACAGACACCCAACAATTCTCAGGTTTTTTTCTATATGTACCCGGTACCTCCCAAAAAAGTATACTTAGGGGTAATTTTGGGGTGTTCAAGCTGGATACTTTTTTGCCTCTGGACCTGCCCAAAATGTCCAAAATCCTGTAATCCAAGTTTTTAGAATACTCATTATGTGCATGACTCATTCTAAAAGAACTGATGATAAATTTATGTCTACGTTTGTATCAACTTATTGTAAATCACACAGTCATATTCTGCATAGTACAATAAATCAGTCTAAAAGATTATTTGATATTTCAAAAGGATTGTAAGTAAAGATCGTCTGTAAATAATGACTCACAGGACAAAAAAACAATATCAAAAGTAGATAGTTTGTCCCATTAGAGATATATACCTGTTTCTACATGTATTTGAGAACTTCAATGCCTATACCACTGGAAAAAATTAATGTTGGATTCAAACTGTTGGAGGCCCATGACAAAGTGAAGACTGTGGATACGTTTATGTAAGTCTTATGGTGTACGATGGTGTAGGAGAAGTCCATAATGGATAATAATGTGTAACCAGCGGTGCTGACAATAATGAGATATGTAAAGCAATTTAGTAGAAAGGCAAAGAAAAAGGCAGTAAGGCAAGATAAAGTAATTGGTATTTATTGGCGGACAAAAGAGTGGATGGCGTGCTCCGCAGAGATTAGAATATAAATTCAGGTCCATAATGAAATCTGAGACGGAAGGCTTGATGGCTCCAGTCGGCGGATGAAGGAGATAAACCTCCGAAATCCAATCTGAAAATGAAAGAGATAATTAGTTTAAGACCAGTGGAACTGGAGGGAGTAATGATGAATAATGGGAAGAAGAATATTAGATTAGGACAGAACTACTTTACAAAGTTGAGCAATGAAAAGGAAAATAAATGAGATGGTGATGTCATGAGACAAACACATGTCTCTGCGCAGGCGCGCCGGGATAATAATAATACTTGAATAACATATTTGTAGAATTCAGAGTGGGAGACAGTGAGTTCGTTCAGAGGGAGCATGGAGACAGCATTGAGAGTTGGGCACTCATATCTGAGCTAACTGTTAGTAGCTAGATACCATTAGATCACAACAGGGAGTAGCCTACCTCTGTCAGGGAAAGGAGCATTCCAGTAGTGGAGATTCAACATGCACTTGTTAGTAATAACATCCTCACCTTTCACAAGCTGGGTAGCTCTGGAGGTTGCTCAGGCATAGGCAGCTGGGACTTAGAACAATACTACCTAGGAATGATAGGGTTTCAACTTACGGACCCATTACAAGGAGGAGATAGCATCTGACAGCAGTAATTAACATCAACGGACTCCAGGCCTGGGAAGGGCCTCTCCCTCTCCATGCAGGGATCCTCCCTGCATGGACCTAGGATCCACACTAAACTTGAATCATCATAACAACAATTAAGACTCTCCATGTGAGTACACTGCATTAGTTAATCAGGGGATGAATTGGACTAGACTTGCCTGCTGCCTTGCCTACTATGTGATAATGCGCGATCTTAATAATTGGGAGTTATTGCCGAAAAGACTTAATGTGAAAAGGAGATAGAGTTGTGGTGTCATCATTGCATGAACTAGAGGATATAATGGAGTGTTGATCATCGAAAGTTGTCGGAGTATTTGATGAACTGTTGTGCTCTTGTTGTGCTTGACGTGTTAGTAGCCGAGAAGGAGGATCAATAAAAGTCTTCAGTCAGGAGGTATCTCTCACTAGTTTTATTTGAGTAGGAGCACTGCGCAGCTGTTATGTGTACTGGGCTGTGGTAGTGACGCGCTCTACCATTTATAGGAAGCTAGCTCAAACCCCAAAAATGTACTTTACTACATCTATATGCAACAATTAGAAAGCAAGGTCTAAATAACACCAAATTAATAGAGTAAACGCACAGTACACAGTGGTGGAGAACCCGGGTAGTCAGGATAGACAAGGCATTAGGATAGAAAACAGGTGCAAGTAAAAGTAGAAGTAGATAGAAACACAAATCGGTCATTAAGGGTTATAAGTCACATAATAAGTGATAAAATGTACATAAAATGTGAAGTGAGCTACTAGATGAAAAGTGGTGTACATCCAGGAATACTTTCTGTGAAGAAAAACAAAATTAGTAGAAGCTTTAGTAGGGAAACATATGAAGTATCAATAAGGAAAGAAAAAGGGGCAGATTAGTAAAGAATAAAGAAGAAAAGAAAGTATCCTTGGACCAGAAACACATAAAAAAGTGTGTGTCGGCGGGTGTATGATGGTGTAGGAGAAGTCCATAATGGATAATAATGTGTAACCAGCGGTGCTGACAATAATGAGATATGTAAAGCAATTTAGTAGAAAGGCAAAGAAAAAGGCAGTAAGGCAAGATAAAGTAATTGGTATTTATTGGCGGACAAAAGAGTGGATGGCGTGCTCCGCAGAGATTAGAATATAAATTGTCATGATTCAGGTCCATAATGAAATCTGAGACGGAAGGCTTGATGGCTCCAGTCGGCGGATGAAGGAGATAAACCTCCGAAATCCAATCTGAAAATGAAAGAGATAATTAGTTTAAGACCAGTGGAACTGGAAGGAGTAATGATGAATAATGGGAAGAAGAATATTAGATTAGGACAGAACTACTTTACAAAGTTGAGCAATGAAAAGGAAAATAAATGAGATGGTGATGTCATGAGACAAACACATGTCTCTGCGCAGGCCCGCCGGGATAATAATAATACTTGAATAACATATTTGTAGAATTCAGAGTGGGAGACAGTGAGTTCGTTCAGAGGGAGCATGGAGACAGCATTGAGAGTTGGGCACTCATATCTGAGCTAACTGTTAGTAGCTAGATACCATTAGATCACAACAGGGAGTAGCCTACCTCTGTCAGGGAAAGGAGCATTCCAGTAGTGGAGATTCAACATGCACTTGTTAGTAATAACATCCTCACCTTTCACAAGCTGAGTAGCTCTGGAGGTTGCTCAGGCATAGGCAGCTGGGACTTAGAACAATACTACCTAGGAATGATAGGGTTTCAACTTACGGACCCATTACAAGGAGGAGATAGCATCTGACAGCAGTAATTAACATCAACGGACTCCAGGCCTGGGAAGGGCCTCTCCCTCTCCATGCAGGGATCCTCCCTGCATGGACCTAGGATCCACACTAAACTTGAATCATCATAACAACAATTAAGACTCTCCATGTGAGTACACTGCATTAGTTAATCAGGGGATGAATTGGACTAGACTTGCCTGCTGCCTTGCCTACTATGTGATAATGCGCGATCTTAATAATTGGGAGTTATTGCCGAAAAGACTTAATGTGAAAAGGAGATAGAGTTGTGGTGTCATCATTGCATGAACTAGAGGATATAATGGAGTGTTGATCATCGAAAGTTGTCGGAGTATTTGATGAACTGTTGTGCTCTTGTTGTGCTTGACGTGTTAGTAGCCGAGAAGGAGGATCAATAAAAGTCTTCAGTCAGGAGGTATCTCTCACTAGTTTTATTTGAGTAGGAGCACTGCGCAGCTGTTATGTGTACTGGGCTGTGGTAGTGACGCGCTCTACCATTTATAGGAAGCTAGCTCAAACCCCAAAAATGTACTTTACTACATCTATATGCAACAATTAGAAAGCAAGGTCTAAATAACACCAAATTAATAGAGTAAACGCACAGTACACAGTGGTGGAGAACCCGGGTAGTCAGGATAGACAAGGCATTAGGATAGAAAACAGGTGCAAGTAAAAGTAGAAGTAGATAGAAACACAAATCGGTCATTAAGGGTTATAAGTCACATAATAAGTGATAAAATGTACATAAAATGTGAAGTGAGCTACTAGATGAAAAGTGGTGTACATCCAGGAATACTTTCTGTGAAGAAAAACAAAATTAGTAGAAGCTTTAGTAGGGAAACATATGAAGTATCAATAAGGAAAGAAAAAGGGGCAGATTAGTAAAGAATAAAGAAGAAAAGAAAGTATCCTTGGACCAGAAACACATAAAAAAGTGTGTGTCGGCGGGTGTATGATGGTGTAGGAGAAGTCCATAATGGATAATAATGTGTAACCAGCGGTGCTGACAATAATGAGATATGTAAAGCAATTTAGTAGAAAGGCAAAGAAAAAGGCAGTAAGGCAAGATAAAGTAATTGGTATTTATTGGCGGACAAAAGAGTGGATGGCGTGCTCCGCAGAGATTAGAATATAAATTGTCATGATTCAGGTCCATAATGAAATCTGAGACGGAAGGCTTGATGGCTCCAGTCGGCGGATGAAGGAGATAAACCTCCGAAATCCAATCTGAAAATGAAAGAGATAATTAGTTTAAGACCAGTGGAACTGGAAGGAGTAATGATGAATAATGGGAAGAAGAATATTAGATTAGGACAGAACTACTTTACAAAGTTGAGCAATGAAAAGGAAAATAAATGAGATGGTGATGTCATGAGACAAACACATGTCTCTGCGCAGGCCCGCCGGGATAATAATAATACTTGAATAACATATTTGTAGAATTCAGAGTGGGAGACAGTGAGTTCGTTCAGAGGGAGCATGGAGACAACATTGAGAGTTGGGCACTCATATCTGAGCTAACTGTTAGTAGCTAGATACCATTAGATCACAACAGGGAGTAGCCTACCTCTGTCAGGGAAAGGAGCATTCCAGTAGTGGAGATTCAACATGCACTTGTTAGTAATAACATCCTCACCTTTCACAAGCTGGGTAGCTCTGGAGGTTGCTCAGGCATAGGCAGCTGGGACTTAGAACAATACTACCTAGGAATGATAGGGTTTCAACTTACGGACCCATTACAAGGAGGAGATAGCATCTGACAGCAGTAATTAACATCAACGGACTCCAGGCCTGGGAAGGGCCTCTCCCTCTCCATGCAGGGATCCTCCCTGCATGGACCTAGGATCCACACTAAACTTGAATCATCATAACAACAATTAAGACTCTCCATGTGAGTACACTGCATTAGTTAATCAGGGGATGAATTGGACTAGACTTGCCTGCTGCCTTGCCTACTATGTGATAATGCGCGATCTTAATAATTGGGAGTTATTGCCGAAAAGACTTAATGTGAAAAGGAGATAGAGTTGTGGTGTCATCATTGCATGAACTAGAGGATATAATGGAGTGTTGATCATCGAAAGTTGTCGGAGTATTTGATGAACTGTTGTGCTCTTGTTGTGCTTGACGTGTTAGTAGCCGAGAAGGAGGATCAATAAAAGTCTTCAGTCAGGAGGTATCTCTCACTAGTTTTATTTGAGTAGGAGCACTGCGCAGCTGTTATGTGTACTGGGCTGTGGTAGTGACGCGCTCTACCATTTATAGGAAGCTAGCTCAAACCCCAAAAATGTACTTTACTACATCTATATGCAACAATTAGAAAGCAAGGTCTAAATAACACCAAATTAATAGAGTAAACGCACAGTACACAGTGGTGGAGAACCCGGGTAGTCAGGATAGACAAGGCATTAGGATAGAAAACAGGTGCAAGTAAAAGTAGAAGTAGATAGAAACACAAATCGGTCATTAAGGGTTATAAGTCACATAATAAGTGATAAAATGTACATAAAATGTGAAGTGAGCTACTAGATGAAAAGTGGTGTACATCCAGGAATACTTTCTGTGAAGAAAAACAAAATTAGTAGAAGCTTTAGTAGGGAAACATATGAAGTATCAATAAGGAAAGAAAAAGGGGCAGATTAGTAAAGAATAAAGAAGAAAAGAAAGTATCCTTGGACCAGAAACACATAAAAAAGTGTGTGTCGGCGGGTGTATGATGGTGTAGGAGAAGTCCATAATGGATAATAATGTGTAACCAGCGGTGCTGACAATAATGAGATATGTAAAGCAATTTAGTAGAAAGGCAAAGAAAAAGGCAGTAAGGCAAGATAAAGTAATTGGTATTTATTGGCGGACAAAAGAGTGGATGGCGTGCTCCGCAGAGATTAGAATATAAATTGTCATGATTCAGGTCCATAATGAAATCTGAGACGGAAGGCTTGATGGCTCCAGTCGGCGGATGAAGGAGATAAACCTCCGAAATCCAATCTGAAAATGAAAGAGATAATTAGTTTAAGACCAGTGGAACTGGAAGGAGTAATGATGAATAATGGGAAGAAGAATATTAGATTAGGACAGAACTACTTTACAAAGTTGAGCAATGAAAAGGAAAATAAATGAGATGGTGATGTCATGAGACAAACACATGTCTCTGCGCAGGCCCGCCGGGATAATAATAATACTTGAATAACATATTTGTAGAATTCAGAGTGGGAGACAGTGAGTTCGTTCAGAGGGAGCATGGAGACAGCATTGAGAGTTGGGCACTCATATCTGAGCTAACTGTTAGTAGCTAGATACCATTAGATCACAACAGGGAGTAGCCTACCTCTGTCAGGGAAAGGAGCATTCCAGTAGTGGAGATTCAACATGCACTTGTTAGTAATAACATCCTCACCTTTCACAAGCTGGGTAGCTCTGGAGGTTGCTCAGGCATAGGCAGCTGGGACTTAGAACAATACTACCTAGGAATGATAGGGTTTCAACTTACGGACCCATTACAAGGAGGAGATAGCATCTGACAGCAGTAATTAACATCAACGGACTCCAGGCCTGGGAAGGGCCTCTCCCTCTCCATGCAGGGATCCTCCCTGCATGGACCTAGGATCCACACTAAACTTGAATCATCATAACAACAATTAAGACTCTCCATGTGAGTACACTGCATTAGTTAATCAGGGGATGAATTGGACTAGACTTGCCTGCTGCCTTGCCTACTATGTGATAATGCGCGATCTTAATAATTGGGAGTTATTGCCGAAAAGACTTAATGTGAAAAGGAGATAGAGTTGTGGTGTCATCATTGCATGAACTAGAGGATATAATGGAGTGTTGATCATCGAAAGTTGTCGGAGTATTTGATGAACTGTTGTGCTCTTGTTGTGCTTGACGTGTTAGTAGCCGAGAAGGAGGATCAATAAAAGTCTTCAGTCAGGAGGTATCTCTCACTAGTTTTATTTGAGTAGGAGCACTGCGCAGCTGTTATGTGTACTGGGCTGTGGTAGTGACGCGCTCTACCATTTATAGGAAGCTAGCTCAAACCCCAAAAATGTACTTTACTACATCTATATGCAACAATTAGAAAGCAAGGTCTAAATAACACCAAATTAATAGAGTAAACGCACAGTACACAGTGGTGGAGAACCCGGGTAGTCAGGATAGACAAGGCATTAGGATAGAAAACAGGTGCAAGTAAAAGTAGAAGTAGATAGAAACACAAATCGGTCATTAAGGGTTATAAGTCACATAATAAGTGATAAAATGTACATAAAATGTGAAGTGAGCTACTAGATGAAAAGTGGTGTACATCCAGGAATACTTTCTGTGAAGAAAAACAAAATTAGTAGAAGCTTTAGTAGGGAAACATATGAAGTATCAATAAGGAAAGAAAAAGGGGCAGATTAGTAAAGAATAAAGAAGAAAAGAAAGTATCCTTGGACCAGAAACACATAAAAAAGTGTGTGTCGGCGGGTGTATGATGTTGTAGGAGAAGTCCATAATGGATAATAATGTGTAACCAGCGGTGCTGACAATAATGAGATATGTAAAGCAATTTAGTAGAAAGGCAAAGAAAAAGGCAGTAAGGCAAGATAAAGTAATTGGTATTTATTGGCGGACAAAAGAGTGGATGGCGTGCTCCGCAGAGATTAGAATATAAATTGTCATGATTCAGGTCCATAATGAAATCTGAGACGGAAGGCTTGATGGCTCCAGTCGGCGGATGAAGGAGATAAACCTCCGAAATCCAATCTGAAAATGAAAGAGATAATTAGTTTAAGACCAGTGGAACTGGAAGGAGTAATGATGAATAATGGGAAGAAGAATATTAGATTAGGACAGAACTACTTTACAAAGTTGAGCAATGAAAAGGAAAATAAATGAGATGGTGATGTCATGAGACAAACACATGTCTCTGCGCAGGCCCGCCGGGATAATAATAATACTTGAATAACATATTTGTAGAATTCAGAGTGGGAGACAGTGAGTTCGTTCAGAGGGAGCATGGAGACAGCATTGAGAGTTGGGCACTCATATCTGAGCTAACTGTTAGTAGCTAGATACCATTAGATCACAACAGGGAGTAGCCTACCTCTGTCAGGGAAAGGAGCATTCCAGTAGTGGAGATTCAACATGCACTTGTTAGTAATAACATCCTCACCTTTCACAAGCTGGGTAGCTCTGGAGGTTGCTCAGGCATAGGCAGCTGGGACTTAGAACAATACTACCTAGGAATGATAGGGTTTCAACTTACGGACCCATTACAAGGAGGAGATAGCATCTGACAGCAGTAATTAACATCAACGGACTCCAGGCCTGGGAAGGGCCTCTCCCTCTCCATGCAGGGATCCTCCCTGCATGGACCTAGGATCCACACTAAACTTGAATCATCATAACAACAATTAAGACTCTCCATGTGAGTACACTGCATTAGTTAATCAGGGGATGAATTGGACTAGACTTGCCTGCTGCCTTGCCTACTATGTGATAATGCGCGATCTTAATAATTGGGAGTTATTGCCGAAAAGACTTAATGTGAAAAGGAGATAGAGTTGTGTTGTCATCATTGCATGAACTAGAGGATATAATGGAGTGTTGATCATCGAAAGTTGTCGGAGTATTTGATGAACTGTTGTGCTCTTGTTGTGCTTGACGTGTTAGTAGCCGAGACGGAGGATCAATAAAAGTCTTCAGTCAGGAGGTATCTCTCACTAGTTTTATTTGAGTAGGAGCACTGCGCAGCTGTTATGTGTACTGGGCTGTGGTAGTGACGCGCTCTACCATTTATAGGAAGCTAGCTCAAACCCCAAAAATGTACTTTACTACATCTATATGCAACAATTAGAAAGCAAGGTCTAAATAACACCAAATTAATAGAGTAAACGCACAGTACACAGTGGTGGAGAACCCGGGTAGTCAGGATAGACAAGGCATTAGGATAGAAAACAGGTGCAAGTAAAAGTAGAAGTAGATAGAAACACAAATCGGTCATTAAGGGTTATAAGTCACATAATAAGTGATAAAATGTACATAAAATGTGAAGTGAGCTACTAGATGAAAAGTGGTGTACATCCAGGAATACTTTCTGTGAAGAAAAACAAAATTAGTAGAAGCTTTAGTAGGGAAACATATGAAGTATCAATAAGGAAAGAAAAAGGGGCAGATTAGTAAAGAATAAAGAAGAAAAGAAAGTATCCTTGGACCAGAAACACATAAAAAAGTGTGTGTCGGCGGGTGTATGATGGTGTAGGAGAAGTCCATAATGGATAATAATGTGTAACCAGCGGTGCTGACAATAATGAGATATGTAAAGCAATTTAGTAGAAAGGCAAAGAAAAAGGCAGTAAGGCAAGATAAAGTAATTGGTATTTATTGGCGGACAAAAGAGTGGATGGCGTGCTCCGCAGAGATTAGAATATAAATTGTCATGATTCAGGTCCATAATGAAATCTGAGACGGAAGGCTTGATGGCTCCAGTCGGCGGATGAAGGAGATAAACCTCCGAAATCCAATCTGAAAATGAAAGAGATAATTAGTTTAAGACCAGTGGAACTGGAAGGAGTAATGATGAATAATGGGAAGAAGAATATTAGATTAGGACAGAACTACTTTACAAAGTTGAGCAATGAAAAGGAAAATAAATGAGATGGTGATGTCATGAGACAAACACATGTCTCTGCGCAGGCCCGCCGGGATAATAATAATACTTGAATAACATATTTGTAGAATTCAGAGTGGGAGACAGTGAGTTCGTTCAGAGGGAGCATGGAGACAGCATTGAGAGTTGGGCACTCATATCTGAGCTAACTGTTAGTAGCTAGATACCATTAGATCACAACAGGGAGTAGCCTACCTCTGTCAGGGAAAGGAGCATTCCAGTAGTGGAGATTCAACATGCACTTGTTAGTAATAACATCCTCACCTTTCACAAGCTGGGTAGCTCTGGAGGTTGCTCAGGCATAGGCAGCTGGGACTTAGAACAATACTACCTAGGAATGATAGGGTTTCAACTTACGGACCCATTACAAGGAGGAGATAGCATCTGACAGCAGTAATTAACATCAACGGACTCCAGGCCTGGGAAGGGCCTCTCCCTCTCCATGCAGGGATCCTCCCTGCATGGACCTAGGATCCACACTAAACTTGAATCATCATAACAACAATTAAGACTCTCCATGTGAGTACACTGCATTAGTTAATCAGGGGATGAATTGGACTAGACTTGCCTGCTGCCTTGCCTACTATGTGACAATGCGCGATCTTAATAATTGGGAGTTATTGCCGAAAAGACTTAATGTGAAAAGGAGATAGAGTTGTGGTGTCATCATTGCATGAACTAGAGGATATAATGGAGTGTTGATCATCGAAAGTTGTCGGAGTATTTGATGAACTGTTGTGCTCTTGTTGTGCTTGACGTGTTAGTAGCCGAGAAGGAGGATCAATAAAAGTCTTCAGTCAGGAGGTATCTCTCACTAGTTTTATTTGAGTAGGAGCACTGCGCAGCTGTTATGTGTACTGGGCTGTGGTAGTGACGCGCTCTACCATTTATAGGAAGCTAGCTCAAACCCCAAAAATGTACTTTACTACATCTATATGCAACAATTAGAAAGCAAGGTCTAAATAACACCAAATTAATAGAGTAAACGCACAGTACACAGTGGTGGAGAACCCGGGTAGTCAGGATAGACAAGGCATTAGGATAGAAAACAGGTGCAAGTAAAAGTAGAAGTAGATAGAAACACAAATCGGTCATTAAGGGTTATAAGTCACATAATAAGTGATAAAATGTACATAAAATGTGAAGTGAGCTACTAGATGAAAAGTGGTGTACATCCAGGAATACTTTCTGTGAAGAAAAACAAAATTAGTAGAAGCTTTAGTAGGGAAACATATGAAGTATCAATAAGGAAAGAAAAAGGGGCAGATTAGTAAAGAATAAAGAAGAAAAGAAAGTATCCTTGGACCAGAAACACATAAAAAAGTGTGTGTCGGCGGGTGTATGATGGTGTAGGAGAAGTCCATAATGGATAATAATGTGTAACCAGCGGTGCTGACAATAATGAGATATGTAAAGCAATTTAGTAGAAAGGCAAAGAAAAAGGCAGTAAGGCAAGATAAAGTAATTGGTATTTATTGGCGGACAAAAGAGTGGATGGCGTGCTCCGCAGAGATTAGAATATAAATTGTCATGATTCAGGTCCATAATGAAATCTGAGACGGAAGGCTTGATGGCTCCAGTCGGCGGATGAAGGAGATAAACCTCCGAAATCCAATCTGAAAATGAAAGAGATAATTAGTTTAAGACCAGTGGAACTGGAAGGAGTAATGATGAATAATGGGAAGAAGAATATTAGATTAGGACAGAACTACTTTACAAAGTTGAGCAATGAAAAGGAAAATAAATGAGATGGTGATGTCATGAGACAAACACATGTCTCTGCGCAGGCCCGCCGGGATAATAATAATACTTGAATAACATATTTGTAGAATTCAGAGTGGGAGACAGTGAGTTCGTTCAGAGGGAGCATGGAGACAGCATTGAGAGTTGGGCACTCATATCTGAGCTAACTGTTAGTAGCTAGATACCATTAGATCACAACAGGGAGTAGCCTACCTCTGTCAGGGAAAGGAGCATTCCAGTAGTGGAGATTCAACATGCACTTGTTAGTAATAACATCCTCACCTTTCACAAGCTGGGTAGCTCTGGAGGTTGCTCAGGCATAGGCAGCTGGGACTTAGAACAATACTACCTAGGAATGATAGGGTTTCAACTTACGGACCCATTACAAGGAGGAGATAGCATCTGACAGCAGTAATTAACATCAACGGACTCCAGGCCTGGGAAGGGCCTCTCCCTCTCCATGCAGGGATCCTCCCTGCATGGACCTAGGATCCACACTAAACTTGAATCATCATAACAACAATTAAGACTCTCCATGTGAGTACACTGCATTAGTTAATCAGGGGATGAATTGGACTAGACTTGCCTGCTGCCTTGCCTACTATGTGATAATGCGCGATCTTAATAATTGGGAGTTATTGCCGAAAAGACTTAATGTGAAAAGGAGATAGAGTTGTGGTGTCATCATTGCATGAACTAGAGGATATAATGGAGTGTTGATCATCGAAAGTTGTCGGAGTATTTGATGAACTGTTGTGCTCTTGTTGTGCTTGACGTGTTAGTAGCCGAGAAGGAGGATCAATAAAAGTCTTCAGTCAGGAGGTATCTCTCACTAGTTTTATTTGAGTAGGAGCACTGCGCAGCTGTTATGTGTACTGGGCTGTGGTAGTGACGCGCTCTACCATTTATAGGAAGCTAGCTCAAACCCCAAAAATGTACTTTACTACATCTATATGCAACAATTAGAAAGCAAGGTCTAAATAACACCAAATTAATAGAGTAAACGCACAGTACACAGTGGTGGAGAACCCGGGTAGTCAGGATAGACAAGGCATTAGGATAGAAAACAGGTGCAAGTAAAAGTAGAAGTAGATAGAAACACAAATCGGTCATTAAGGGTTATAAGTCACATAATAAGTGATAAAATGTACATAAAATGTGAAGTGAGCTACTAGATGAAAAGTGGTGTACATCCAGGAATACTTTCTGTGAAGAAAAACAAAATTAGTAGAAGCTTTAGTAGGGAAACATATGAAGTATCAATAAGGAAAGAAAAAGGGGCAGATTAGTAAAGAATAAAGAAGAAAAGAAAGTATCCTTGGACCAGAAACACATAAAAAAGTGTGTGTCGGCGGGTGTATGATGGTGTAGGAGAAGTCCATAATGGATAATAATGTGTAACCAGCGGTGCTGACAATAATGAGATATGTAAAGCAATTTAGTAGAAAGGCAAAGAAAAAGGCAGTAAGGCAAGATAAAGTAATTGGTATTTATTGGCGGACAAAAGAGTGGATGGCGTGCTCCGCAGAGATTAGAATATAAATTGTCATGATTCAGGTCCATAATGAAATCTGAGACGGAAGGCTTGATGGCTCCAGTCGGCGGATGAAGGAGATAAACCTCCGAAATCCAATCTGAAAATGAAAGAGATAATTAGTTTAAGACCAGTGGAACTGGAAGGAGTAATGATGAATAATGGGAAGAAGAATATTAGATTAGGACAGAACTACTTTACAAAGTTGAGCAATGAAAAGGAAAATAAATGAGATGGTGATGTCATGAGACAAACACATGTCTCTGCGCAGGCCCGCCGGGATAATAATAATACTTGAATAACATATTTGTAGAATTCAGAGTGGGAGACAGTGAGTTCGTTCAGAGGGAGCATGGAGACAGCATTGAGAGTTGGGCACTCATATCTGAGCTAACTGTTAGTAGCTAGATACCATTAGATCACAACAGGGAGTAGCCTACCTCTGTCAGGGAAAGGAGCATTCCAGTAGTGGAGATTCAACATGCACTTGTTAGTAATAACATCCTCACCTTTCACAAGCTGGGTAGCTCTGGAGGTTGCTCAGGCATAGGCAGCTGGGACTTAGAACAATACTACCTAGGAATGATAGGGTTTCAACTTACGGACCCATTACAAGGAGGAGATAGCATCTGACAGCAGTAATTAACATCAACGGACTCCAGGCCTGGGAAGGGCCTCTCCCTCTCCATGCAGGGATCCTCCCTGCATGGACCTAGGATCCACACTAAACTTGAATCATCATAACAACAATTAAGACTCTCCATGTGAGTACACTGCATTAGTTAATCAGGGGATGAATTGGACTAGACTTGCCTGCTGCCTTGCCTACTATGTGATAATGCGCGATCTTAATAATTGGGAGTTATTGCCGAAAAGACTTAATGTGAAAAGGAGATAGAGTTGTGGTGTCATCATTGCATGAACTAGAGGATATAATGGAGTGTTGATCATCGAAAGTTGTCGGAGTATTTGATGAACTGTTGTGCTCTTGTTGTGCTTGACGTGTTAGTAGCCGAGAAGGAGGATCAATAAAAGTCTTCAGTCAGGAGGTATCTCTCACTAGTTTTATTTGAGTAGGAGCACTGCGCAGCTGTTATGTGTACTGGGCTGTGGTAGTGACGCGCTCTACCATTTATAGGAAGCTAGCTCAAACCCCAAAAATGTACTTTACTACATCTATATGCAACAATTAGAAAGCAAGGTCTAAATAACACCAAATTAATAGAGTAAACGCACAGTACACAGTGGTGGAGAACCCGGGTAGTCAGGATAGACAAGGCATTAGGATAGAAAACAGGTGCAAGTAAAAGTAGAAGTAGATAGAAACACAAATCGGTCATTAAGGGTTATAAGTCACATAATAAGTGATAAAATGTACATAAAATGTGAAGTGAGCTACTAGATGAAAAGTGGTGTACATCCAGGAATACTTTCTGTGAAGAAAAACAAAATTAGTAGAAGCTTTAGTAGGGAAACATATGAAGTATCAATAAGGAAAGAAAAAGGGGCAGATTAGTAAAGAATAAAGAAGAAAAGAAAGTATCCTTGGACCAGAAACACATAAAAAAGTGTGTGTCGGCGGGTGTATGATGGTGTAGGAGAAGTCCATAATGGATAATAATGTGTAACCAGCGGTGCTGACAATAATGAGATATGTAAAGCAATTTAGTAGAAAGGCAAAGAAAAAGGCAGTAAGGCAAGATAAAGTAATTGGTATTTATTGGCGGACAAAAGAGTGGATGGCGTGCTCCGCAGAGATTAGAATATAAATTGTCATGATTCAGGTCCATAATGAAATCTGAGACGGAAGGCTTGATGGCTCCAGTCGGCGGATGAAGGAGATAAACCTCCGAAATCCAATCTGAAAATGAAAGAGATAATTAGTTTAAGACCAGTGGAACTGGAAGGAGTAATGATGAATAATGGGAAGAAGAATATTAGATTAGGACAGAACTACTTTACAAAGTTGAGCAATGAAAAGGAAAATAAATGAGATGGTGATGTCATGAGACAAACACATGTCTCTGCGCAGGCCCGCCGGGATAATAATAATACTTGAATAACATATTTGTAGAATTCAGAGTGGGAGACAGTGAGTTCGTTCAGAGGGAGCATGGAGACAGCATTGAGAGTTGGGCACTCATATCTGAGCTAACTGTTAGTAGCTAGATACCATTAGATCACAACAGGGAGTAGCCTACCTCTGTCAGGGAAAGGAGCATTCCAGTAGTGGAGATTCAACATGCACTTGTTAGTAATAACATCCTCACCTTTCACAAGCTGGGTAGCTCTGGAGGTTGCTCAGGCATAGGCAGCTGGGACTTAGAACAATACTACCTAGGAATGATAGGGTTTCAACTTACGGACCCATTACAAGGAGGAGATAGCATCTGACAGCAGTAATTAACATCAACGGACTCCAGGCCTGGGAAGGGCCTCTCCCTCTCCATGCAGGGATCCTCCCTGCATGGACCTAGGATCCACACTAAACTAGAATCATCATAACAACAATTAAGACTCTCCATGTGAGTACACTGCATTAGTTAATCAGGGGATGAATTGGACTAGACTTGCCTGCTGCCTTGCCTACTATGTGATAATGCGCGATCTTAATAATTGGGAGTTATTGCCGAAAAGACTTAATGTGAAAAGGAGATAGAGTTGTGGTGTCATCATTGCATGAACTAGAGGATATAATGGAGTGTTGATCATCGAAAGTTGTCGGAGTATTTGATGAACTGTTGTGCTCTTGTTGTGCTTGACGTGTTAGTAGCCGAGAAGGAGGATCAATAGGTCAGTCAGGAGGTATCTCTCACTAGTTTTATTTGAGTAGGAGCACTGCGCAGCTGTTATGTGTACTGGGCTGTGGTAGTGACGCGCTCTACCATTTATAGGAAGCTAGCTCAAACCCCAAAAATGTACTTTACTACATCTATATGCAACAATTAGAAAGCAAGGTCTAAATAACACCAAATTAATAGAGTAAACGCACAGTACACAGTGGTGGAGAACCCGGGTAGTCAGGATAGACAAGGCATTAGGATAGAAAACAGGTGCAAGTAAAAGTAGAAGTAGATAGAAACACAAATCGGTCATTAAGGGTTATAAGTCACATAATAAGTGATAAAATGTACATAAAATGTGAAGTGAGCTACTAGATGAAAAGTGGTGTACATCCAGGAATACTTTCTGTGAAGAAAAACAAAATTAGTAGAAGCTTTAGTAGGGAAACATATGAAGTATCAATAAGGAAAGAAAAAGGGGCAGATTAGTAAAGAATAAAGAAGAAAAGAAAGTATCCTTGGACCAGAAACACATAAAAAAGTGTGTGTCGGCGGGTGTATGATGGTGTAGGAGAAGTCCATAATGGATAATAATGTGTAACCAGCGGTGCTGACAATAATGAGATATGTAAAGCAATTTAGTAGAAAGGCAAAGAAAAAGGCAGTAAGGCAAGATAAAGTAATTGGTATTTATTGGCGGACAAAAGAGTGGATGGCGTGCTCCGCAGAGATTAGAATATAAATTGTCATGATTCAGGTCCATAATGAAATCTGAGACGGAAGGCTTGATGGCTCCAGTCGGCGGATGAAGGAGATAAACCTCCGAAATCCAATCTGAAAATGAAAGAGATAATTAGTTTAAGACCAGTGGAACTGGAGGGAGTAATGATGAATAATGGGAAGAAGAATATTAGATTAGGACAGAACTACTTTACAAAGTTGAGCAATGAAAAGGAAAATAAATGAGATGGTGATGTCATGAGACAAACACATGTCTCTGCGCAGGCGCGCCGGGATAATAATAATACTTGAATAACATATTTGTAGAATTCAGAGTGGGAGACAGTGAGTTCGTTCAGAGGGAGCATGGAGACAGCATTGAGAGTTGGGCACTCATATCTGAGCTAACTGTTAGTAGCTAGATACCATTAGATCACAACAGGGAGTAGCCTACCTCTGTCAGGGAAAGGAGCATTCCAGTAGTGGAGATTCAACATGCACTTGTTAGTAATAACATCCTCACCTTTCACAAGCTGGGTAGCTCTGGAGGTTGCTCAGGCATAGGCAGCTGGGACTTAGAACAATACTACCTAGGAATGATAGGGTTTCAACTTACGGACCCATTACAAGGAGGAGATAGCATCTGACAGCAGTAATTAACATCAACGGACTCCAGGCCTGGGAAGGGCCTCTCCCTCTCCATGCAGGGATCCTCCCTGCATGGACCTAGGATCCACACTAAACTTGAATCATCATAACAACAATTAAGACTCTCCATGTGAGTACACTGCATTAGTTAATCAGGGGATGAATTGGACTAGACTTGCCTGCTGCCTTGCCTACTATGTGATAATGCGCGATCTTAATAATTGGGAGTTATTGCCGAAAAGACTTAATGTGAAAAGGAGATAGAGTTGTGGTGTCATCATTGCATGAACTAGAGGATATAATGGAGTGTTGATCATCGAAAGTTGTCGGAGTATTTGATGAACTGTTGTGCTCTTGTTGTGCTTGACGTGTTAGTAGCCGAGAAGGAGGATCAATAAAAGTCTTCAGTCAGGAGGTATCTCTCACTAGTTTTATTTGAGTAGGAGCACTGCGCGGCTGTTATGTGTACTGGGCTGTGGTAGTGACGTGCTCTACCATTTATAGGAAGCTAGCTCAAACCCCAAAAATGTACTTTACTACATCTATATGCAACAATTAGAAAGCAAGGTCTAAATAACACCAAATTAATAGAGTAAACGCACAGTACAATACCATGCAATCTGATCATGAAGAGGAGTGCAAGTTTTCTAACCATTATTTTCAGGGGAGACCTTGTTTGAATGAGAAAAGTTAATGTGGACAGCGAGCTTCTAACTACAAAAATAATGGTCTAGTGGATGAGCCTAATATATTCTATTAGAAAAAGAAATTATCTCTTGAATTGGATGAGAGAGAGAGAGAGAGAGAGAGAGAGAGAGAGGTTATGGTATCTGTGACAGTACCAATAGATGTCAGACGTGCCAATAAATGTATATCGATTTCAACTGCAGTTTCATTTCTCTGTATGTGGGAAAACAATCCTGTCAAAATGCACATTCTGTAACATAGATCAATGTAAGTATAATCAAAATGCATTTCAAAAATAAAAGGCACAGGAACATTTACAGCATAGCATCCACCTTCACACATTCCCCAAGACAGCCACATTAATTTACTGTTTGTAGTGCAGGGTGAAACTCCCCAGTGATAATGCTACTGGTATCATCAGTGAACAGATGCTGGAGCTGCTGCTGGGAGCATTCATAAATTCGATCAGCTCCATTGCTGCTGCTGG
Source organism: Acholoe squamosa (assembly GCA_949317995.1). Classification (NCBI taxonomy): domain Eukaryota; kingdom Metazoa; phylum Annelida; class Polychaeta; order Phyllodocida; family Polynoidae; genus Acholoe; species Acholoe squamosa. The sequence goes on from OX439050.1 coordinate 47,257,215, forward strand.
TAGCATTTAATAGTAAGCCTGAGCAGCTCCCTCTGCATGAAACCTCTGCTGCTGTGCTGGTACTGGGTGATGGAGGGAGGAGGGGAGCTGAGGAGCCTGATATCTGGGTAGGTAAACTATTCTATGGTATGTCGCATATAAATGATCTGGTAGCAATGTGAGTCAATAGTGACTGCTGTATAACAGACGCATTCTGCATGTAGGTGTACACCTATGGTGACACTGGTATAAGGGAATCCCCAGCTGCTGGGTTGGGGATGCCCATAAAATTATTGATTTTTACATCTATATTTAGTACACAGGCATCTCAGAGGAGGACGGAAGGGTGGGGGCATCACCAGCACTGCCGATGAGATATGCGGATGCACCACCAACTTCGCGTCAGTGACAGTCATGGCAGCATAGGGGTCACAGGCTCCTGAGTTGCTGAGGCTTGATGATTGATTGATTGATTTGTGTTTTACAGCACTTTAGCGGCACTAAGTGGCTAACCTGTGCTTCACAGGTTGATAGGCACTATCAGCGGAAATGGTGGTATGATTTGTCTATGTGGGGGAAGTAATCATCAGGTTTCAACTAGATGTTATTGTAGAGCCCAAGGGCTTTTATATATCCCAATATTTCTTCTGGTTTGTGTTTCTCGAATAGTTCTTTCAAGCTTGTACAAGGGTGGTATTGTGCCCTGTAGGGACACTGTTGGCAATCGATGAGGATGTGCTCCACTGTCAGGGGGTTCTGACAGCGGGCACACTTGGGAGGGTTTTCTCTCCCTATTCTGTAACCATGGGTCAGTCTTGTGTGACCTATTCTGAGGCGGCTCATAGTTTTCTCTTCATTTCTAGACTTGCACTTGTAGGGTTTGGTCATGTTGACCTTTGTTTGGATCTTTTGGAGTTGGTTTCCCACCTCTGCGTCCCATGATGTTTGCTATTTGTTATATATTGTAGCGACAGCGCTATGCTGTTGCGGGGATCGGCGGGGATCGGCGGGGAAGGCTGGTACGTCCCCGCACCACTAGGGGGCGCGCCGTCCGCAGCGCCTATATATTGCGCTGCGGGGGCGGCCGCGGGCAGTCTATCTCTGTGTTTGGTTGAGTGCAGACTGCCAGCCCTCCCCGCAGAGCCTGACTGGAGGAACGACGAAGGGTTATTGCATCCCATCTAAGCTCTTGGCCTCAGGTGCCCTTATTGTACTGTTGGTTTCATAATATACGGGTTATTCCCACAACCATACGTGGCTAGTCTCCGTCTCTTACTTCCCTGGGTTCGCTCTAACGTTACAGTGGTGACAGCGGTAACTAGAGAACCAGCCCCGCGAAGGTAGGGGAAAAGTAATAGTGTGAGAATAGCTGTAAAATAAAGATGAGCTCTCGAGCAAGCACAGCGGAGTTGTCTCCAGAGGAAAGGCAAGAGATGATGGCAGGGGTGCGGGGGACGTTGGTGGAGGCAGAGGAGGAGGTCTTCTTACGGGTCAGGCCAGGAGACACTGGGTTCCCCCCCCGTCCCCGCAATCCCCGCAGTCCCCGCCCTCCCCGCAGACCCCGCGATCCCCGCAGACCCCGCAATCCCCGCAGACCCCGCAGACCCCGCAGGATCGCTAGCCGGGGCAGCGGGGGAAGGGGGGGAGGCGCAGGAGGGCCACCCTCACAGGGTGCCTGGGAGGGCACATGATCTGGTACCCCCTGCTCGTGGGAGCAGGGAGGGTGGATCACCTGGGATCGGACGGAGACCCATCCTCGGGACACCTCAGAGTGTTCCAGCGATGACGACCGCGCCCCCTGCACCCTCGGGCATGCTGGACTACAATCAAGTAAGGGGATCGCTCCGGGAGGACCCCGTTTGTATGGGGAGAGAGAGCGACGCTGCGATCCAGCTACCTCCGGGACCACCCCCTGGGCTCCAGGTCACTGCTTTCCCGGGCTCACCCTGGTCCGCCTCCCCATGGGGACAGCTGGTACCTAGCGTGGGGTTACAGGCTTCGCCCACCCCCTCTCTCCCGGTCCCCACGGATGGGGTTCGGACCCCCCACGTTGACTGGTCACAGAGATGGGAAGAGAGGGAGCCTTGTCACAGGGCTCCCCAGCAGGAAGGGAGGGCGGAAGCCAATGGCCATATAGGGGCAGGGCAAGCTCCGCGTGCGACCCCTCCCCCTTCATGGCCACTGCCCCCGCCAGAGAGGCGGGCACGCCCACTTCCCCGGGAGTATAATCCCCTGCCGGAAGAGAGGCTCGCTACAGCTCGGGCAGAAGAAGGTTACCCGGTTCAGACCCTTCACCCCTTAGAGAGAGGAGGAGGGGACCTTCCGTGCATCAGAGCAGCAGAAGAGCGGGGCCCGGCTCCCGCCCCTGGGGTGCAGGCATGGGCCCCCTCTAGGTCGGAAGGCGACGTCTCAGGAGTAGGGGGCGGTACCCAGATACTCCTGGACAGGGCGAGGGGCGGAATGGCTGGATCCCCGGCGCCGTCAACCCCGCTCCCGGGTGGGGGAGCAGGGGACTCGAGGCAGGAGTGGGCCCCCAGGGAGAAGATGGCGAAACCAATCTTCATGCCAGGCAAATACAATGGCACGGGTCATTTGCCAGAATATCTCTCTCATTTCGACCTGTGCAGGAGGGCGAACGGGTGGTCCAACCAGGAAGCCGGTGTTTTCCTCGGCTTAAGCCTCACAGGCCTTGCGCGGAGGCTGTTGACCGGCATTGACCCGGGAGCGCATACGGGGTACGAGAACCTCAGCGCGGCGCTCATGAACCGATTCTTGCCACCCAACCAGAGTGCGGTTTACAAGGCCAAGCTGCGTGGCATGGTGCGGGCCAAGGGCGCCTGTCTTCAGGCTCATGCGGAAGACATCCAGCGCTACATGCGATTAGCGTACCCCCGAGCGGACCCAGCTACAGTGGACGTAATGTCACGTGATCACTTCATAGAGAGTCTCACCGACGAAACGGTCCGTAACTGGGCGTATCAGGCCGACCCTGATAAGCTGCAGGATGCCGTCCAAGTGGCCCTCCACGCGGAGGCTTGCCTGAAGTCGGGAACAGCTCACAAACCGGCTGCCGTGGCCCGGGCCACTGCTTCGACAGTGGCGGAGGAAGTGGCCTCCTTGCGGCAGTCCATGGAGGAGAGGATGGCACGCACAGATGCCCGCCTGCAGAAGATGGGCGCCTCGGCTACGCAGAGAGGGGGGCGTTCACGTAATCAACAGGGTTCGGGATGCTATCACTGCGGTAGGGAGGGCCACTTCAAGCGGGAGTGCCCGGACCTGAAAGGAAAACCGTCTTCCGGGGAGTCTCAGACCTCTGCACCGGAACCGTCAGGAAACTAAAAACGGTCCTGCCTACCTCCCCAGACAGGACCGGGAATAAGATGGAAGAGAGGGACAAGGAAATCCGAGGAAGACTAGAGCTAGGCGGGGCGGGTCTACTAGTGGAGGGAAGTATAGAGGGCCGGGCGGCGCAGTGTTTGGTGGACATGGGCGCGACGGTCAACCTACTGTCCCTGGCCTGGTGGCGCCGCTGTGGGGGGAGAGGGAGCTCCCCCCCTCCCAGGAGCGGGTCTTCTCGGTGGAAGGACGTCCTCTCCAACTTAGTGGTCGGTTGGATACGGCACTGGTCTTCGGCGAGGAGGCGTGGCCAGTCGTATTCCAGATAGCAGACATCCCGTCTGAGGCTATCATAGGGTCCACCTTTTTAAGGGAAGCCAAACTAATGGTGGACCTCGCGGGGGAGCGCCTATTGGTACGGAGGGGGGTTGGGACTCCCTCCATGGCCAGTGTCTCCTGCCGTATAGTGAGCAGCAGGACCGCTGTGCTCGCCCCCGGGACAGAATCTGTAGTTGAGGGGTACGTGGTCGGTCGCTGGGAGAGTGATCGTCTTGGACTAGTGGAGGGCATTCGAGAGAAGGAGAAGAAGAGAGGCGTCCTAGTCGGGAGGGGGTTAATAGACCCGACGAAGGGCCATGCTCCTCTACGAGTGTTTAACCCGGGGCAGGACCCTGTTATCCTCTACCGAGACATGGAGCTGGCCACGGTAGAAGAGGTGGGGGATCCCCCTGACAACGGGGCCGCGGTCGGACTTGGCCAGGATCAAAGATGCCGTGTCGTCAGCCCGGCAGATCCCAGAGTGGACGCGGTGGTGGAGAGCCTCACCGCGGAAGCAAAGGGGGAGGAGAAGGAACAACTGGCTGCCCTCATCCGCCGACACGCGGAGGCTTTCCAGCTAGAGCCGGGGGATATCGGCCGAGCCACCTGGGTGGAGCACCGGATACGGACGGACGATCATCCTCCCATCAAGCAACCCCCCCGTCGCCTAGCGCCCCATCGTAGAGCGCTGGTGGACGAAGAAGTGGACAAAATGATAGCAACAGGGACAATCGAGCCGGCCGAGGGACCCTGGGCCTCGCCGGTGGTGCTGGTCCGCAAGAAGGATGGCACCATGAGGTTCTGCGTCGATTACGCCTGAAAGACGCCTACCCCCTTCCGCGCATTGACGACAGTTTGGACACCCTGGCAGGGTCGGAGTGGTTCTCCACTATGGATTTGGTGAGCGGCTACTGGCAGGTAGCCATGGCCCCGGAGGATCGTGAGAAGACCGCCTTCACCACCCACAGGGGGCTGTATCAGTTCAGGGTGATGCCTTTTGGGCTGTGCAACGCCCCCGGAACCTTCGAGCGGCTGATGGAGGTAGCCTTGCGGGGGCTCCAGTGGAGTTCCTGCTTGGTATACCTCGACGACATCGTGGTATTCTCGTGTTCTTTTGGGGACCACCTGGCCCGGCTGGGGGAGGTGCTAACGCGTCTGGAAGGTGCGGGACTTAAGGTGAAGCCCTCCAAATGCCGGCTGGCCCGCCGGAAGGTCGCCTTTCTGGGCCATGTGGTCAGCAAGGAGGGTATCGCCACCGACCCGGCTAAGGTAGAATCAGTCCGCCGATGGCCCACACCCGCCTCCCTCACAGAGGTGCGGAGTTTCCTCGGGTTGGCAGGATACTACCGGTCCTTTCTGCCCGACTTTGCAACAATTGCCAAACCATTATCCACCATGGCCGACAAGGGCAAACGCTTCCACTGGGGGGAGGATTGTCAGAAATCCTTCTGCGAGATAAAACGGCTGCTCACACAGTCCCCTATTCTGGGTTACCCCCGGGAGGAGGGACGCATCGTGTTGGACACGGACGCCTCAGACACGGGACTGGGGGCCGTCCTCTCACAAGTCCAAGAGGAAAGAGAAGTAGTCCTCTCCTACGGGAGCCGCACCTTAACCAAACCGGAACGCAATTATTGCGTCACGCGGCGGGAACTTCTGGCTGTGGTCTTCGGACTCAAGAAATTCCGCCATTACCTCTTGGGGCGGCACGTCCTGATAAGGAGCCTGAGGGACAAATCGCCAGGTGGTTACAGATAATGGATACCTTCGATTTCTCGGTGGAACACCGACCGGGTGTGCGACATGGCAATGCGGACGGTCTCTCTCGGATTCCATGCCGACAATGTGGCAGAGGGAATGAGGGGTCCCCCCCAGAGTCGGAAGCGGATGCTTCGGTTGCAGGGGCCTCGACGTCTTATGCGTGCGCTCTCACGCGAAGAGCGTCCGCCGACCCGGACATAGTGGAGGAGGTCCGCAAGGAGTGGCAGAAGGATCAGAAGGAAGACCCCCTGCTGAGCCGGGTCTACCAGTGGGTGGAGGAGAAAGCGCCTCCCTCTCCGGAGGAATTGAGGGGGGAATCCTACCCGCTACGTACACTGGTATCCCAGCTCCCACGGTTGGAGATAAAGGAGGGCCTCCTGGGACGGTGGTGGTTTACGCCCGGCACTACCCGTCACTTTCAAATCCTGGTTCCGGAAAAGAGGCGTCGGGAGGTATGGGAGTCGTCACGGGGGCGGGGTCATAGGCCACTTTGGAGTCACTCGCACCATAAGGAAATGTGCCGAGCGATGGTACTGGCCGGAGCACCGACGCGACCTGACATACTGGGTGGCCACATGCCCGGAGTGCCTGGCTAGGAAGCCTCCGCCTGCCCCACATCGCGCGCGGATGGGGCACATCCCGGTCTCTCTCCCCTTAGAGAGAATGGCCATTGACGTAATGGGTCCCTTGCCCCCCACAGCACGTCTCCACAAGTACATCGTGGTCATGGTAGATTATATGACAAAATGGGCGGAGGCGGTAGCTATCCCAGACCAGGAAGCAGCCACGGTGGCAAGGGCCTTTGTGGAGACAGTGGTTTGCCGGCTGGGCCCGCCAGCCTCTCTTCATTCAGACCAGGGCCGGAATTTCCAGAGCCGTCTTTTCCGGGAAGTGGTGGCGCTGATGGGGATCCGCCAGACTAGGACATGTGCCTTCAACCCCAAGTCGGATGGGTTGGTGGAGAGGGCCAACCGTACCATCGAGGCGCTGCTGGCCGCAACGGTGGCCCAAGACCAGTCTGACTGGGACCTGCAGCTACCCTTTGCCTTGGCAGCATACCGGGCCTCGGTGCACTCCTCCACCGGTGTCTCCCCCAACATGATGATGTTAGGGAGGGAGACCATGACTCCGCTTACTATTCTCTACCCGGAGGGGGAGGGACAGGTCGGGGAGGGGGTGGCAGGTTATGTGGCGGGCCTGCGGCGCTCTATGGAGCGCGCGCATATGTTGGCTCTGGACACCATCGGCACCTCTGTGGCTAGACAGCAGAGAAACTACAATCTACATGCCCAGGAGAGGAAGATAGAGGTAGGGGACACCGTTTACTACCTCCACCCGATCCGCCATAAAGGGGTATCACCGAAGATGCAGAGCCTGTGGACGGGTCCATGGGAGGTGACTACCCATGTGGCAGGTTCGGTGTTTGAGATAAGAAAGGGGCGCAGCAAAAAGATAGTCCATAGTGACTCCTTGAAGGTAGTCCCTCCCCCTCCCCCTGCCGTGAACCCCCTCCCCCCAGCAGCCGAGCTCCAGGTCCCTCCGGTCCTGGAAGCCGGGGAGGGGGAGAGGGGCGGGGGGGAAGCTATGGTCAGGATTGTTTCCAAAACCCGTCCTCGGTTGCCCGCCTTCACCTCCGTTGTTCCCCGCCAGAAGGGGACACCCGCTTTCGCGGCTGTTTCCCCTCCCCAGGGAGAAACCTCCTTGGCTGGGTCCCCAGCGGGGAACCTGCCTGGGGGCGGGGAATGCGGGGAGTGCGGGGAATGCGGGGAATGCGGGGACGGTGGTAGCGGAACACTCACGTCACAGCGTCTGCAGCGTTGTCTGCAGCCGACAATGTCTGTCTGGCAGAGGTTAGGGGAGACACGGGGAGAAGAGAAGATGTTTGGAAAAAGACCTCCTCCAAGATCTTATGTCATTCCTAAGGTCGGCTACCAGGCAACTGGACAGGGAACCCCCCAGGCTGGAAGAGGGACTAGAAAAAGAGGTAGGAAGGGGAGAGGCCGGGGAAAGGGGAGGGGGCAAAGGCAACAGCCACCTTCTCTCCAGCCGGGGCCAAGGGCAGGAAGGGGAAGGACGATTGACCTTCGGGGACAGAGCCCAAGGAGGCCGGGGACCTTTTCCCCGGAGAGGGGGAGGGGGTCCTCCAAGAAGGGGGGAAGCCTTTCACCACGACGAGGCCGGTCCCGCAGTCCCCAGGGTGCAAGACGTAGCCTTTCACCAGGACGTCCAGGTCCAGGAGGCGACTGCTGGGCCGGCTCCAGCGGGGCAAAAGGGAAGGGCTCCCCTCACCCCGCCCCAGTCTCCTCGCTAGCCAGAAGGCTAAAGGAAGCTCAGGGAAGGGGGGGAGTCGCAGAAGGAAGGTGAGGCGTTCTTCTTCCAACAGTGACAGTGAAAAGGAGGAGGAGAGACCTCCCGGGGGTCGTGCCCGCAGTGCACCCCATTTCCCGCCACGCGGCAAACAAAACCATTCTCCGCCGCGGCGGAGGGGGGAGGAAAACAGAAGAGCCCGCTCCCCGCCACGCGGCAAACAAAAACATTCTCCGCCGCGGAGCTGCAGCAGGGAGGAAAACAGAACAGCCAGCTCCCCGCCGAGCGGAAAACAAAGACATTCTCCGCCGCGGAGCAGCAGGGAGGAAAACGGAACAGCCCGCGCCCCGCCGAGCGGCAGACGAAAACATTCTCCGCCGCGGCGCGAGGGGGAGGAAAACAGAACAGCCAGCTCCCCGCCACGCGGCAAGCAAAAACATTCTCCGCCGCGGCGGAGGGGGGAGGAAAACAGAACCAGCGGCAAACGAAAACATTCTCCGCCGCGGAGCTGCAGCAGGGAGGAAAACAGAACAGCCAGCTCCCCGCCGAGCGGAAAACAAAGACATTCTCCGCCGCGGAGCAGCAGGGAGGAAAACGGAACAGCCCGCGCCCCGCCGAGCGGCAAACGAAAACATTCTCCGCCGCGGAGCTGCAGCAGGGAGGAAAACGGAACAGCCCGCGCCCCGCCGAGCGGAAAACAAAGACATTCTCTGCCGCGGCGCGAGGGGGAGGAAAACAGAACAGCCAGCTCCCCACCGAGCGGCAGACGAAAACATTCTCCGCCGCAGCGCGAGGGGGAGGAAAACAGAACAGCCAGCTCCCCGCCGAGCGGAAAACAAAGACATTCTCCGCCGCGGAGCAGCAGGGAGGAAAACGGAACAGCCCGCGCCCCGCCGAGCGGCAGACGAAAACATTCTCCGCCGCGGCGCGAGGGGGAGGAAAACAGAACAGCCCGCGCCCCGCCGAGCGGCAGACGAAAACATTCTCCGCCGCGGCGGAGGGGGGAGGAAAACAGAAGAGCCCGCACCCCGCCGAGCGGCAAACGAAAACATTCTCCGCCGCGGAGCTGCAGCAGGGAGGAAAACGGAACAGCCCGCTCCCCGCCGAGCGGAAAACAAAGACATTCTCCGCCGCGGAGCAGCAGGGAGGAAAACAGAAGGGCCCGCACCCCGCCCAGCGGAGAACACGAGCATTCTCCGCCGCTTTCCCGACGCCATCTTGAAGGATCGGAGGAGAAAGAGCGGGGAAGACTTCCTCACGGCGGGGTAGGACATTCCGCACCCAATACAACAGCAGGTAAAGGGACAGGAACCTCTCCACTTCGGGGAGACTTGGAAAAAAGACAGCCTACAGTGAGTGACTCCCCTGTCTGTGCAGAGGAAGGAGACAGGGAAGACAGGTGTCCATCCCCACAGGCAGACAAGTGGGACAGAGGGCGTTCATCTTCAACGTCCTCTACTTCCTCTATTTCCCCGCAGTCTTCCCCGCTGCCAGGACAGGTGTCATCGCCCTCCCTGCAGCCTTCCCCGCTGCCACAGAGAAGGAGGTTAAGGCTGCATTCAGACAGCAGCCCATCTCAGCTAACCATAAGGACCTGTGTGCATGGGGTGATGGCCGACTCCCGGGTGCCATGTGGCCAGTGCGCCCAGACTTTTGCTAAGAAAGGGGGCCTCACCCGACACATGGCTCGGGCCCACAGTGCGGGTCCCCGCATGGGTTGGGTGTGCCCCATACTGGAGTGCGACCATGATAGTGACAGGGCGGAGGACTTGCGGCGCCACCTGCGCACCAGACACCGGGAGGAAGGGGGAGACCGCCACCCCTGGGTCCGCAATCCCAAAAAGATGCCGAGGGCAGGGCAGCTGAGGGAAAGGAGCAGGTCAGCCGGACCTGGACCTGCCTCCTCTCGCGCCTCCTCCTCCTCGGAGGGTCCTTCCCCCCAGCTGGAGACGGATGCCAACCGAGGGAGCAGGGCGACATCCCCCACCCTTCCCTCCAGCTCTTCTAGCTCAGGGGATGATGACGTCCCCCTGTCTACCCCTCGCAGGAGGCCCCCCCCCCCCGGGAGAAAGGTCACCGGGCACCAGTCCCCTGCAGTAGGGCCCGGTAGTACTGACCGTGCCGATAGGAAGGCGGCCGGTGACCAGTCTTCGGGGACACCCGTAGACCTTGGGTCCTCACCCAGCATTGTCCTGGAGGTACCCACCACCCGCCTGCCAAGGGACCGCGTAAAGAGGAAGAGGGATGTCCTCAGTAAATCCCCCGGTCCCAGAACTCAACAAGGAGGCCCCTCCTCGACGGATAAGAAGGTGCGCCGTCATTCGCCGGAGGATGGTGTCAAGGCCAGGGTGCACCCCTCGGAGGCCAGGTTGTCCTCCGCCAAGGTTGAGTCCCATGCACTGCCATCGGGTCCCCGTCACGCTGGCCAGACTGGGACCCTCTCCGCTACCACTCAGGGCGGGGAGACAGTCCCCGCAACCACCATGGGGTCCACTCCCATGCTAGTGGCTTGGGGTCCGGACCCAGCCAGGACAGGGAAGCCGGAGCCTCTCACACGGGAAACCATGGGGTCTTTTATGGCCTCCTACATCTCGCAGGGAGGGAGCCGGGAGGAGATGGCCGCTGCTGCGCAGGAACTGGTCTCCATGCTCAGCGCGGACGAGGGGCAGGAGGTGAGAGACAAAGGAGTCAGCGTGGGGCCAACTACTGTGGCTGCCCGTACTACTCTCTCCCAGCCGGCCAGCACCACCCCGGTTCCGGTGGAGCATACCCCAGGGCTCTGTTGCTCGGAGGAGGAGGCGCAAGAGGGAGGTCTTGCGGAGGGGCCTACTACGCAGGCAGCGCTCGCTACTTCCCCCCCGGCCTCAGGGATTTCCTCTGGTACCCCCGCGGCCGACTCGTAGGAGCTCACCGTCCCGGGGGAGGCAGGGGATTCCCCGCCTGTCAGCACCTCCACCGCCCCGGTTCCGGTGGAATATACCCCAGTGCTCTGTAGCTCGGAAGAGGAGGCGCAGGAGGGAGGTCTGGAGGAGGGGCCTACTACGCAGGCAGCGCTCGCGACCCCCCCCCCGCCTCGGAGATTTCCTTTGGTACCCCCGCGGCCGACCCGCGAAAGCTCACCGACCCGGGGGAGGCAGGGGAGTCCCCGTCTGTCAGCACCCCCACCGCCCCCTCTACCACCGTAGCGGAGGGCACCCTGTCGAGGCGGCCGGGGGCACAGTCTATGGTCACCTTTAGCTCGCCACAGAGGTCGGAGAGGGTCAACCAGGGGCCCCATACTGGGGTGACGCCTGCCCCCCATCCCTCTCGGCAGAGTGATCTGGCAGGGGACGAAGTGGGTGCGGTGACACGGAACACTCCCACTGGCACATGGCAACTTCCTCAGCCCGGTGGAAGTCAGGTCTCCTTGCCAGTAGGTCCTCGGGCTGAATGTGTAGTACAGCTGCATCCTCCTCCCGCGGTGCCCCCACCCAACGCCTTCCTTCTCGGCGGCCCGGAGGTCATCCCCGTACCGGCCCCTGAGTCGGAATCAGAGTCGGAGGAGAGGGGGGGTGAAGGTGTAGTGGATAGAGATAGTGACTCTGTGGTTAGGAATGAGGAGGAGGAGGGGTACACCAGACCCGGTGAGGGGGAAGCCCGCCCAGAGGCAGCAGAACAGACGAGTGAAGGCACCAGGGAGCATACCCGGGACCTAGATGGGGAGGCCGCGCAGGCAGTGGAGGGCCTGCTGGCGGCACAGATGGTAGGGGATCCGGGCGCGCAGACCTCGGACAGCATCGAGGCCATCAGCATCCCCGCGGAGGAGATGAGGCTGCTGAACTCAGTATGGGATCAGGTCAGCCCTATTACACTGTTCAGGCCCAGGGAGGTGACGGAGACGCTCCCCCCAGTCCCGCGGGGAGCCACCTGCCGCCCTTGGCCTGGGGGACCTGTCCTGCCGGCCGAAAGGGAGGCCCTGGAGGCGGTAGGGGACAGCACCCCTGCAAATGTCCTCTGTGTGTCCGACGAGGAGGGGGGGCCGCCCCTGCCGGATGAGTGGCAGTCCCCAGTCAGGCCACCACGCCAGCGCCCACACGGGCGACAGCCTTCAAGGGCACCTCAGGAAGCTGCCAACAGTGGACCGCTCGCGGGGCAGCAGAGGGAGAGCGCCCCCCAACCCCGGGTGGCCCCTTCAGCGGTGGCAGGGTCGTCAGGAGACACCGCTGCCCACCGACCAGGAACCTCCCGACCCGCCCCGGCTGTGCCCCGTGCGACAGCGGGCTCGGCAATCCCTGGTGTGGGCCACCAAACTGCAACCGCACCGCAGCAGGCGCAGTGGTCCTCCTATCACCGGACCCCCCCCAGCAGTCGCCGCCGGAGGAGGGCCCCCGTTCCCCCCCGGCCGGCGGCACCCTCGGATCAGCGGCCACCAACATTTCCCCCCTACCTGGCCATGCCCTGGTGGCATGTGCAGGGTCGGGCCCCCGATCCACTAGAGCGGTTCTCTGCGTACCTGGTGCCGCCACGGGACCTGGGCCCTCACTACGGGGCGGTGGCGCCTTCTTACATCTCCACAAACATGCGGGTTATCTCGGAAGATACCTATGAGATAGCGCATACCGTCACCACCACTTGGCGCCGTCTCCCCCAGGCCCCGCCGCCGCACGTCGCCCAGGGCCAGCCGCTGCAGGAGGATCCTCCAGCTCCGGTGAGTGTTCCCTCTCTACCACATTGTTAATCTCCCCCATGCTAAGGGTTTGAGAAGCACGGATATCCGCATAACAGAATCAAGTACAGCCGAGCTGCGTAATTCTTATAGAGTGTCCATAGAGTACCGGGAAGGACCGGGAAGGACCTTAAGTGCCTCCCGGGGGGACGGGAGCGGGTGGAGGGAACCTCTCCAGGGGGGCTAATGCTTCAGGGCTAACATAATGTCGTGTTGTCATTGCAGGCACCGCATGGCCACGGGGGTGGTCAGTAAGTCGCGGCTGGAGTGGGATCCTCCGGGGGCTGTGCACGGAGCCAGCCGGGAGGGCGCAGAGCCCGGGCAGGCGGTGAGCCTGGTAGGGGGGGGGGTCGAGGCCGAGCCTCCCTCCCCCCAGGAGTTGGGGCAGTGTGCCCCCGTTACCGTTACTGTTGCTGTTCTTCTTGGACCCCGTGGTCCCCCTTTGTGCCGTCAACTAGGACTAAGACTGGAGGCAGCTGATCCCATAGGATCATGGACTCTCATTATTCATGTTACATTTATCTTGTCATATCAGTATTCTACGTAGCCCCCGACCTAGGTAGTTGGGCACGAAAGGGGGGTGCCATTTACTCACTGTTATCTATGTCAGTATTACCCTAGAGAGTCTGGTTACGCGTTACTGTAAATACGTCAGGGTACACTCCCTCTTAACATTTATGTATAAGGTTAAATTGAGGAGGGGAAAGTGTAGCGACAGCGCTATGCTGTTGCGGGGATCGGCGGGGAAGGCTGGTACGTCCCCGCACCACTAGGGGGCGCGCCGTCCGCAGCGCCTATATATTGCGCTGCGGGGGCGGCCGCGGGCAGTCTATCTCTGTGTTTGGTTGAGTGCAGACTGCCAGCCCTCCCCGCAGAGCCTGACTGGAAGAACGACGAAGGGTTATTGCATCCCATCTAAGCTCTTGGCCTCAGGTGCCCTTATTGTACTGTTGGTTTCATAATATACGGGTTATTCCCACAACCATACGTGGCTAGTCTCCGTCTCTTACTTCCCTGGGTTCGCTCTAACGTTACAATATGTACTTGTTGATCTTGCGCTTTAGGTCGGTTGAGAGAAGTGGCATTTGTACTACTGCCTGGCCCAGGGCATCCTTGGCAGCTGATTCTGCTTGTTCATTTCTTTGAATCCCTACATGGCCAGGGACCCAACCATATTTGATGTTCTTTCCCTCCTCTGTTAACTGGTGGTGTCTTTCCACCACTTTGTTTACTAGAAGGTGGTTCCATGCGCCTGTTTGCATGGCTTTAAGTGATGACTGGGAGTCTGAGAGGATCAGATGGTCTTTTGCCTCTGAGGTTTCTACATGGTCTTGTGCAAGGTAGAGGGCATGCAACTCTGCCGAGTAGATAGATGCTTCATCTGGAAGGCGTTCTTTGTAAGAGTCTAGGCCTTTTACAGCAGCTGCTCAAGGCTGTCTTGTTTGCCATATCAGATCCATTAGTGAAGATGGTCTCATAGTCCTTATACTCGTCGCGCAGTTCGTTGAAAGCTGCCTGGTAAGCAGTGCTTGATGTGTTTCCTTTTCTGTGTGGGACTAAGCTGAGGATGATTTCTGGTTGGTACAGTGTCCATGGTGGTCTCTCTGCAATGGTCAGCTCCATGACTTTGTTCAGATCAATGCCTGCTTCTTCCAGTGATTTTGTAACTCTCACTCCAAATGGAGCAAGGAACCACTTTCTCTTGCGGTCATATTCCTCCTGATATGCGGGTGTTTTGAGGAGTGTTGTTGCAGGATTGTTAGAGTTTGCTGCAATTCGAATTGCATATTGGAGAGATAGTTTTTCTTGCCTCAAGAGGAGTGGCAGTTCGTTGGCCTCTACTTCAAGGCTTTTGATGCGAGATGTCCTGAAGGCTCCCAGGCAGATTTGTAAACCTTGGTTTTGAATAGACTCAGCCATTTGAAAGTATGAGGGACTGGCTGCTCCGTAGATGGATAGGCCATAGTCTATCTGTGAGCGAACTAGGGCCCTGTAGAGCTTTAGCAGTGTAGCTTGTTCTCCTCCCCAGGATGGGTGTGCCACTACTCTTAGCAGGTTGAGGGCTTTCTTGCATTTCTTGCGCAGGTATTCTATATGCTCTTTGAAGCACAATTTCCGGTCTAGGACCAAACCAAGAAACTTGGTTCTTTGAATGACTGGAATGCGCTGAGAATTGTCTTTGTCCATGTATATGCCTGGTTCTCGTTCTGGGGTGGAATGGCAACCCAGTGCTCTAGGTAAGTCTAATGTTGAATTAAATAAACAAATGGATGCCCAGTCCCACTGTAGTTTGTCAAACAGTATTTATGGCTGTGATTTGCTTAGATAAGTCAGGTTTTCTGTCCATGAATTGCCAAATTACCACATTATCACCCATGTAAACACAGACCACCTGAGTTGCAGCAAGTGGATCACTGAATGGTACATGGACTCTGACATCTGTGAGCCAGCAAGCAGAAAGGACAGTTACTGCGGGATTTAGTACCAGATTTAGCCACCAGGGGGCACCACTATGGACTAGAATAGGAAAAATATGACTAAAACTGTTATAGGCGACTTTTTTTATGGAGAATTCAATGGTTTTTGATAAAACATTCTATTTTGGGTGGAAAGGTTCCAAATTTGGCATGTAAAAAGAATGTTTTTGGGCCAAAATAAGCATTTTTGTTGATTTCTGTTGCCATGGAAACATGATTTTCATTCTAAATAGGAAAATCAATGATTCCATTTGAAGGAACATCCCACAAGGTTTACTATGGCGAAAACAGAATGAAAATACCATTTCTAGATCAAAAGTTATGGGCAAAAGAATAAAAATTTATAGGAGTTTAGCTAATTAGCATAAATTATGCTAATTAGCTATATATCTCATGACCAATTAGACATAGAGCTTATTAACATTCTTGAAATGGTCACACCTACCCATATCTCGCAAGCCATTCCTCCAAAACTAACAGGAGTATCTTCTCATGCTATGTATCACTGTAAAGCTAGTTATTTGAATTTTAAAGTTGACTTTTAGCACGGAGCACCCTTTCTCCTTGCCTCTACACATCTCTAAATGATTCTCCATGGTTTTATCACGAATCCTCTTGCATAGCCAACTGAAGTAAAACAGTCAAAAGTCAATGTCATCTCTTTTGGGGAGTGGTCATTATTTATCAACAGGAGTGGTGGGTTTCTGCGTGGACGCGCCAAATTTTTTTACACCCCCCTCGGTGAAAGTCAAAATCTTTTGCACCCCCCGCGGAGAATTTTTTAGCCCCTCTTTGTTCTATAGTAGCATACTGGCTTTTTTTTGCTAAAAAGAGGGTACATTTTTTTAGCCCCCCCCTTAAGAGGGGTCCACATTTTTTGAGCCCCCCCTCGGGAGAGGTCTGAATGTTTTACGCCCCACTCAAACCCACCACCCCCCTGTTGATAAATAATGACCACTCCCTTAGTAGTCAGTTTACATAGCAAAAGTTAGTGAATTGTCAACAGTTAGTCAGTCACTGATCAGTCTGGCAACAATGCCAATGGCAATGGCCTTGTCAAAATGTATATCTCACATACTTTGGGTTTAAATTGACCTAGAACCAAAAGTCAATAGAGTATCTTGTAGGAAATTGTTTGCTGGGGAGTGTTTGGTGTATATTTGGGTTAGGCAGGGAGTGTTCGGTGGATGTTCGGGTAAGGCAAGGAGTGTTCAGTGGATGTTCGGGTTTAGGCAGGAAGTGTTCGGTGGATGGGGGGGCTAAAAAAATTTACCCTTTTTTTAGCAAAAAAGCCAGCGTGCTACTATAGAACAAAGAGGGGTGCGAAAATTCTCTGTCGCCGAGAGGGGGGGTGTAAAATATTTTCATGCATCCGTGCGAAAAACCCACCACCCCCCCTGTTGATAAATAATGACCACTCCCTAACCTTGGGACTATTCAGTGTTTGTGTCAAAACACCCCCACAAAAGAGCCAAGGCACTAGCCTAAAATTACTTGCTCTTACTTGCACGATGAAAGAAACTCATTATTTAGACATTTATCTGCCTAGAAAAAAATAGCACTTTGAACAATGTTTGAACCACAATTGTGGTTATTAGTAACCCCATAGAGTTGACCAATTTCTACACTGTCAAACAGTCATCTTGGGCATGAGTGACAACAAGGCAGAAAACCAAATAAAACAGATGTTTGATATTATCACTGCCTAAAACTGTATCAGACACACAGAAGAAACAATTGTGGACTTTGCCCACTCTTGCCATAAATTTGATCAAATATCTAGTTCTCTAGTTGTATATAGGAGGTGTTTTTGTCAGCACCTGTGCTCAACATACCACTGCTGTGTTGTTGTTCCAGATTATCGGTCATCGCTAGTACCAGAAGTTGCCACCCCACTCCTTCCGACCTCCTCTTGCAGGCATCTACAAGTTTGGTTCAGAGTTTCCCGCTGAGGGACATTTAGCTGATCATTTGAATATCACAGTAAGGATCTCAATCCCTTTGCACGGCGATGGTGCAATGAATGTGTACAACAAGATATGGGGTCATGTTAACATTATAGTAACAAAACATGATCTATAGACCATATCTACCCTTATCTGCCACTCCTGACCCAGACAGCCCACCGGACAGTGTGTATAGCTAGGAAGAAGGTATGGTAAATCTAGACACGTATTGCAAAATGTTAGATTATAACCTTGCGATCGTCAATTCATGATGTGCATGCGGGAAAACGCTACTGGTGCCGCCCTCTGTGGTGAGAGAAGTAAACTAGCATTGTATTTTTAACTGGAGACAACTTAATAAAGACACAGTACTTCCGGTCAGTCAGCGCGGCCACGAGGAGTCAGAGAATCCAAATTGAAGAAGTGTTTCTTGATTAATCCTTTAATTTGAAGAAGTAAATGCCCAAATTATCCTCCACAAAATGGCTTCCACACTAACAGGTCATGGGCCCAGGCACAGGTTGATGTTTGATGGAGATGAGGGCAAGTATGAACTCTGGGAATGTAGATTTTTAGGCCACATGAGGCAAATGAAGTTACTGGATACAATTGCTGGGAATGGTATTGCAGCTGCAGATAAAAAGGCAGAGGCATATGGAGAAATTGTACAGTATTTGGATGATAGGAGCTTATCCCTTATCATGAGAGATGTTAAGGATGATGGCAGACAGGCTCTTAAAATTCTCAGAGACCATTACAAAGGCAAAAGTAAGCCCAGGGTTATTTCCCTTTACACTGAACTGACATCATTGAGAAAAGGTACTGATGAGTGTATCACCGACTACATCATCCATGCGGAGACTGCTTCAAATGCGCTGAAAGAAGCAGGGGAAGAAGTGAGTGACAGTTTACTTGTTGCTATGGTTCTGAAAGGTCTTCCAGCTGAATATAATACTTTTGGAACTGTTACCACCCAAAAGGATGACCATAGGTTCAGTGACTTTAAAGTGGCACTTAGAAATTTTGAGGAGACGGAAAAGTGCCGGTCAAGTGACGCTGAGTTCAACTCGAGACAGGAGAATGTGATGAAAACTGTGTCCGATGCCGGGAAGAGTGACAACCCCAGAAAACCGAGTTATACATGTTATGCTTGCGGAAAACCAGGACACAGATCTTTTGAGTGTAAAAATAAAAAGCAGGGTAACAAGTGGTGCAATAACTGTAAAACCAAAACTCACTATACAAATCAGTATAGGAAGAAGGACTCGGCTAAAGTAGCCAGCGACGATAGTTCGAAACCGGGTCATGCATTTACGTTCAAGGTTAGCGTTGATTATGCAGATGTTTGTTATACAACTAGCCTGTATAGTTTATTGGTTGATTGTGGTGCAACTACTCATATATTGTTACCGAAAAATCCAAATTTGTCAAATTTGATGAAAGTTTTGTTCCAGAGAAACACTACATAGAGTTGGCGGATGGCAGCCGTACAAACGGTGTTGTGGCAGGTAAAGGTACAGCCAGTGTACAAATTCAGGACAGTACCGGTAGGCCACACAACATTCTTTTAGAGAATGCCCTCTATGTCCCATCCTATAAGCAGGATATATTTTCAGTGCAAGCGGCGACTGAAAAAGGCGCAAGTGTTAAATTCAGTCCCGACTCAGCTGAATTAAATGCGCCAGATGGTACTCGCTTTGAAATAGAGAAATATGGAAGATTATATTTTCTCAACAAAACTGGTAAATCTAGTGTTCGATCCCACCCAGTGGAAGAGTGGCATAAAATTCTTGGTCACTGTAATATAAGAGATACTGAGAGTGGAAATATACACACAAAACCAGACAAGGTCAAGTAAGGTTCAAAGTTTTATTAACAACAGGCAAGTAAATCAGTTACATCATATTCAATGTTGAGTGATTAGTTTGTTGCTAAGTTGATGATCTACGTTTCGGTAAAGTTGATTCACCTTCATCAGGATAATTTGGATTGGTGGTTATTACTGAGGTAAGCAAAATGATCCATTTTCAAACGGCTCGTCATCTTGGTTACAATGGGTGAATTACTATGGGATGGCGCAGTGCATCATGGGAGTGCTCATTTTTACAATGGTACTTATGGGTGCTGCCCCCTAGGTGTGGTTATGTGAATTAAAAATTATGTAATCATTAAGATATTGATTGGGGGATATGGAGATACTTGGTCAACGATTTGATTTAACATTACATAACAATATACAGTTTGATGGTAAATGCGCGTCTTGGATGTCAATGATGATAAATATTAATAAATATATATATGTGGCAGTGGTATATATAAAAAAATTACATGCAAGCATGAATGTTAATTGTTCATTTTCTTGTGGTATCCCTGGGCTTCTCATGGGGCCGACGTGGTCTGATGAGATTGCGTCTTCTCAAGAGTTCATAGAAGTCTTTTCCTAGGTCCTCGTGGAGGTTCCATACCACTTGGTATAAACCAAATAGTACGTCACTGAGGGGTACTTGTCTCTCTGGGCGGAGTGGTGTGGGTATGTACTGCTGGGTGGCTGGCCTACTACCGGTAGGTATGTAGGGGGCTACATGTGTAGAGGTAGGTGCCTTGTATGTGGGTCTTGGGGTGCAGGACATGGTGGTTATGGGTGCACCTGGACTTGGCCGGGTTCTGGGATCAGTTGGTACCGGTACTGTAGAGGTGACTGGGGTACTGCTGGTACTTGGTGTGGGTTTGATTGTAGGTTTGTCCTGGTTTAAAATATCGTCATCATCACTGAGATTTAGGTCTAGTTCAATTTCAGCCCTGGTGGTGGCAGGTGGGTATGCTTTTTTGGCAGGGATGGTGGTAGTGTTAGCAGTGGGTGTTGGTAGTTGTGGGGATGGCACGGTTACTACTGATGATAGTTTTTTGTTAGGGGTGTCATCTTCACTACTGGAGTCGTCGCTACTGACGAATTCTTTAGATTTTACCTTTTGAGGGCGATATTGGGCGTTGAATATTTTCTTGCATTTTTTGACCGTTGCTTTTGGTGGTTCCGGGGCAGTACGTTTTCTGGCAGTTGGATTTACTGGGTCAATCAATATGATTCTTGGCATGGATGGAAGTTTGCTTTTTGGACGTGATGATTTCTCTTCTGGACTAAGTGGTAGTTCCCCCTCCTCCTGACTGCTCATGCTGGTGGTTGAACTTGATTCGCTCGGTGGGCGGCTGCTGAGTTGAGTTTGAGTGGGCGTGGCACTTTCCCCTTTGCTTGGTACTGCAGAAAGGAAGACCTCGATATACTATTCTGAATTTAACATTCTCAGCAGTGATATTACGATTGAACCAAGTTCTACATCTTCTTACTTTGGTATGTAGAAGGGGGGGGGGTTAATTTTATAGTCAGTGGTTGAGTGTACAGTCCTGTAATGTCTTCTTAGATTACTTTTTAAAGTGAAGGTTGATTGACAGCCAGTTGACAGGCAAGCGAACTTACCTGAAATTTCAGTTTGTGTGCGCCTTTGTAGCTTCTGCCCCTTGTGAGCATTGTTTAAATGTTTAAGTTTGCTTTGGTCGGTATTACGAATATATTCGTCACAATAATCGCACTGCGTGAAGCGATCCATGTTGAACACGTGTTGAGCGGTGTTGTTGTTGTGTTTGAATGACCTAGTGACCGTTTTCCGGGCCTATTTATAGTACCGTGCGATGTTATGTTGCTTGGTGATGGATTTCCCAAGTTCGTGTCGTCACGCGAGCATGACGTCACCGCGGGGGATCCCTGCTGGGACCCCGCGCTATTTATAGCTGCATGTTGATGCCGGCCGGCTGGAGGGTTTTCATCCAGCGAATATAGGCCTCTTCGAGACGTTTGCGTGTGTTCGTGGTCTCAGGTGAGCTGTCAATAATGGTTACCATCATTTCATGGTTCTGTACATCATATAAGAGATTGCATGAAACTCGAGTCAGTTGTTGATGGTATGAAAATCAGCGATAAGAACAGTTTTGATTGTGATACCTGTGTGAAAGGTAAAATGTCGCAGTTCAGAAATCATGATCCAGATAAACGGGCAGAGGCCCCACTTGATGTTGTTTATTGTGATCTCGCAGGCCCAATTGATCCTACAGCAAGAGACGGTTTCAGGTATGCCTTATCTTTTGTAGATGACTATTCAGGGGTAAACATGGTTTATTTTCTGAAGCAGAAGAGCGACACCGTAACAGCTACAGAGAAGTTCCTTGCTGATTGTGCACCATATGGTAAGGTGAAGTATATTCGTTCAGATAATGGGGGTGAATTTACTAGTGCAAGTTTCGAAGCTCTGTTGGTCAAAAATCAGATTAAATATGAGAAAACAGCTCCCTATTCACCTCACCGAAATGGTACAGTAGAAAGATTGTGGCGCACAATATTTGATATGGCAAGATGTCTGTTATTAGAAGCCAAAATGTGGACTTATGCTGTTATGTGTAGTGTATACACCAGAAACAGATGTTTCAATGACAGGGTCAATATGACACCATTCGAAGCGCTCACAGGTAAGAAACCAGACTTGAGCGGTATGCATGTATTCGGTACTGTGTGTTATGCCTATGTACAGGAAAAGAAGAAGCTGGATGATCGCGGCGAGAAGGGTATCTTTGTAGGTTATGATAAGTGTAGCCCAGCATATCTTGTGTATATTCCTGAGCGTAACACTGTGCGTAGAGTAAGATGTGTGAAGTTCTTTGATAAGTTTGAGGAGGTAACAGACAGTTGTGATGAACCGGTGTATACCACACCTCAGGTAGAACCTGAACTTTACCAAGCTCCGGATGTAGCTGATGATGCTCTCAGAATGGGGTTAGTGGTGAACCCGATCTAAACCTGCAGGGTAATAGGGACAATGCTAGGTATCCCTGCAGAGGACGTAACCCGCCTGGCTATTTGCAGGACTATGTAACCACCACTGTGAACTATTGTTATCGTATGTCACACATCCCAAACTCATATACTGATGCTATGAACTTGGACAATGCGCAAAAATGGCAGAACGCCATGGATGTATAGTGAGTGAGTGAGTAATAGATGTTTAACGCCATTTCGACAGCTAAGGTCATATTCATGGCGAGAACGACATTACACAATTTCACAGAGGAATGTGTCAGTGCCCGCACATATGTGCACCACACACATCCTGAGGGGATAGGAAAGATGAGAAGTAGACCCTTTTAAGTGGGCTAGGGAAGCCCCATGGATGTATAAATGGATGCGTTAATTGACAATGATACTTTTGAACTCACCACACTACCTGAGGGTAGATCTGCAGTGGGGGGTAGATGGGTGTATGCAATGAAAATGGGAAAAAAACGCTGATGAACAGTACAAGGCACGGTTTGTTGCCAAAGGATATTCTCAGGTCCCAAATATTGACTATCATGAGACTTTTTCACCCACTGCCCGTATCACATCGATTTGCATGCTTATGCAGTTGGCCGTCCAAGAGGACATGGTTGTTCACCAGATGGATGTTAAGACAGCCTATCTGAATGCGCCGATAGACTGTGAACTCTATATCGAACAACCAGAAGGCTATCAGGTGAAAGGTAAAAATGATGAGGAATTGTATTGCAAGCTTAATAAATCTCTGTATGGTTTAAAGCAAAGTGGTAGGAACTGGAACAACATGTTGGACACTTACCTTGAGGAGGAAGGTTTCCAACAGTCTGAGACTGATTCATGTGTATATACTAAGTTTGAACAAAATTCCAAGACTGTTGTTGTAGTTTGGGTTGATGATATTATAATTGCAGCAAGCGATGAGAAGACACTCAACACAGTCAAACAGTCTCTGTCCACCAGATTCAAAATGAAGGATCTTGGTAAGTTATCATGGTTCCTAGGTATTGAGTTCAAATGTGAAGATGGATCTATTGAAATGAACCAAACCAAATATGTCGAGAAGTTGTTGAAAAGGTTCAAAATGGAAGATTGTAAACCCAGATCGACTCCTTGTGATGTAGGGTCCAATACTACAAAGGATGAGGATTCCGAAGAGCTAGCTGATGCTAAGCTGTACCGAGAAATAGTGGGAAGCCTCATCTATTGTATGTCAATCACAAGACCTGATCTGTGTTATGTTGTAACAAAACTATCTCAACATATGGTGAATCCCACCAAAGCTGATCTTGGTAGAGCCAAGCAGGTACTACGGTATATCAGAGGTACACTTGATTATGGACTAAGATTTCAGAAATCTGATGCTGAGTTAGAACTCAGTGGCTTTTGTGATGCCGATTGGGGTGCATCTGATGACAGAAAGAGCATAACTGGTTATGCATTCAGGATGACCAACAATGGTCCACTCATTTCGTACAAAAGTAGAAAGCAACAGACAGTTGCACTTTCCACTTGTGAAGCTGAATATATGGCTCTGTCAGCTGCTACCCAAGAGGTAAAGTTCCTTAATCAACTTTTTACCGACATGACTGGTATTAAACAAACAGAGAGTGTTTTTTTGTATGGGGACAACCAAGGTGCATTGGCACTAGCTAAAAATCCTGTACATCATCAAAGGTCTAAGCATATTGATATCAGATATCATTTTGTGAGAAATGAAGTGCAGAATAATTCTCTCAAGCTAGAGTATGTACCCACAGCAGAAAACATTGCCGATGTTTTCACAAAGCCGGTTGCAAAACCTAGGCTTGTCAAGTTCCTGAGTGTACTAATGGGTACATAAATGTAAACCACCATGTATTGATTATAAGTGTGTATTGATCATATCATAAATATTGTATTGATCATATCTGATATATGTTATTCAAAGTTGTATACATAAGTAATGTATCGATCGTAAGTTTAAGTGGGGGTGTTAGATTATAACCTTGCGATCGTCAATTCATGATGTGCGCGCGGGAAAACGCTACTGGTGCCGCCCTCTGTGGTGAGAGAAGTAAACTAGCATTGTATTTTTAACTGGAGACAACTTAATAAAGACACAGTACTTCCGGTCAGTCAGCGCGGCCACGAGGAGTCAGAGAATCCAAATTGAAGAAGTGTTTCTTGATTAATCCTTTAATTTGAAGAAGTAAATGCCCAAATTATCCTCCACAAAATGGCTTCCACACTAACACAAAAGACTCTCTAGCTTTATGGTTATATCACTCCCATGGCTCGTTTCAATATCCATGACGACAACATGGGTCTCCTAAGCTGCCTTAGCCTAATATAGCCACTTCGTTGTCGTCAGGAATATTCAATAATAAAGCCCAAGGAGATTCTCTTATCCAAATGCCTTCAAAGGACCTGACATTCTGTTGATACTTATTTTAGAAATATCGGCAGAGACTCTGAGTATCCCAAAATCCTTATCTAGCTCCCTACATCCCGGGGGGGGGGGGCACTCCCTATCTGACCTATAGTAACCATGTGCGTACACAAACTAGAGGGAAAGGGGGGTGTTTTTGGCCCCATGGGCGGGTATGCCCGGATCCATTATTAGGGGTCCATTTTGGGCCATTTTAGGCCAAAAGGGGTACAGTTTTTGGCCTGAATTTCCAGGGAACGTTTTCATAATATTCTCTGAAAAGTGGTTTAACTTTTGGGCAAAATTGGAGAGGTGGCACCCCAAAGGGGTATGACTTTTGAAACATCCACAGAGTGGCCCACCCAAAGGGGTATAGATTTACCTTTTTTTATGTCCATCCCGCCAAAAGGGGGCTGTTTTTAGTGAATATTGGCCCGCTGAAAGGGTATGAAATTTGAGATGATGTACGCACATGGTATCCATAAATTCGAGAGTGGCCCCCCCCGGGCCTACATCCCATAATTATGACCCTAAATGTTTACATTTGACAGGGTACATACATGAGCCATTTGTAGATCAAACTGTATGTTATCACTTTGAACTAGGCTATATCATACAGTATAGAAATGGGGCACCTGTGCGATATAGCCTAGGTCAAAGTGATAACATACAGTTTAATCTAAAAATGGCTCATTGGTTCTAGGGTTCAAGGCCCCTTTCCAAAAGGCCCACGGACATTCAGCCCCCAGTCTTTTGGCCCCCAGGTCAAATGGCCCCTTAGCTTTTAAGCCCCTGACATATGGCCGGAATTCGAATATGGGCATATGTACATCACATTGTACATCACCTGTAGCTCATAGTAACTCACCTGAACGTCACAGACCATCATCTGTATGTCACAGTACATCACATATACATCACAGAATGTCCCTGTATGTCACAGTGTGTCCCTGTATGTCACAGAGTGTCCCTGTACATAACATGTACATCACATTGTGTTTCTGTATGTCACATGTACGTCACAGTGTGTTCCTGTACATCACATGTACTTCACAGTGTGTCCTTGTACGTCACATGTACATCACATGTACGTCACAGTGTGCCCCTGTATGTTACATGTATGTCACATTGTGTCCTGGGCTTCCCTAGCCCACTTAAAAGGGTCTATTTCTCCTCTTTTTTATCCCCTCAGGATGTGTGTGGTGCACATATGCGTGGGCACTGACACATTCCTCTGTGAAATGGTAATATAGTTCTTGCCATGAATATGACCTTATCTGTCGAAATGGCATTAAACATCTATTACTCACTCACAGTGTGTCCCTGTATGTCACATGTATGTCACAGTGTGTTCCTATATCTCAAATGTATGTCACAGTGTGTTCCTGTACATTTTAGTGTGTTTCTGTATGTCACATGTACGTCACAGTGTGTTCCTGTACGTCACAGCGTGTTCCTGTACGTCACATGTATGTCACAGTATGTTTCCTGGTACACTCCCTGTTACACTCCCTGTACTATCCCTGTGCTCCTCTGTATACTCCCCATACCTCACTGTACCTCCCTGAAAACTCCCTATACCTCCATGTACATTCCCTGTACACTCCCTGTCCCTTCCTGTACTCTCCCTGTCCTTCCCTGTACACTCCCTGTCCCTCCCTGAACACTCCCTATAAACTTTCTGTACCTCCCTGTACACTCTCTGCATGCTCCCTGTATGCTCCCTGTACACGGGCTTCCCAACCCACTTAAAAGGGTCTACGTCTACTCTTTCCTATCCCCTTGGATGTGTGTGGTGCACATATGCGCGGGCACCGACACATTCCTCTGTAAAATCGTGTAAGGTAGTTCTTGACATGAATAATTATGACCTTAGCTGTCGAAATGGCGTTAAACATCTATTACTCACTCACTCCTCTCTGTCCTTCCCTGTACACTTTCTGTATTTCCCTGTAAACTCACTGTACTCTCCCTGCACATTCCCTGTACACTCCCTGTCCCTCCCTGTACTCTCCCTGTCCACTATCTGTCCCTCCCTGAACACTCCCTGTATATCCCTGTAAACGCCGTGTTACACTCCCTGTCCCTCCCTGTACTCTCCCCGTTCTTCCCTGTACACTTTCTGTATTTCCCTGTAAACTCCCTGTACTCTCCCTGTACATTCCCTGTACACTCCCTGTCTGTCCCTGTACTCTCCCTGTCCTTCCCTGTCCACTCCCTGTGATATACAGGGAGCATGAGGGAGCATGCAGGCAGTACACAGAGAGGTACAGGGAGTGTACAAGGAGCATACAGGGAGGTGCAAGGAGCATACAGGGAGGTATATGTAGGTACAGGGAGTATACAGGGAGGTATAGGAAGGTACAGGGAGTATACAGGGAGGTACAGGGAGAATACAGTGAGGTACAGGGAGTGTAGAGGGAGCATACAGGCAGGAACAGGGAGTGTACAAGGAGTATACAAGGAGGTAAAGGGAGGTACAAGGAGTGTACAAGGAGCATACAGGGAGGTATAAGAAGGTACAAGGAGTATACAGGGAGGTACATGGAGTACACAGGGAGGTATGGGGAGTGTAGAGGGAGCATACAGGGAGGTACTGGGAGTGTACAGGGAGCATAAGGTGAGGTAGAGAGAGTGTAAAGGGAGCCTACAGAGAGCTATAGGGAGGTACAGGGAGTGTACAAGGAGTGTACAAGGAGTGTAAAGGGAGCATAGAGAAAGCATACAGCGAGGTACAGGGAGTGTAGATGGAGCATACCTGTATTGTACATGGAGGTACAGGGAGTGTACATGTGACATACTGTGATGTACATGTGACGTACATGTGATGTACTGTGATGTACAGATGATGTACAGGGACATGCTGTGACATACAGGGACACTGTGTGACATACATGTGACATACTGTGATATACAGGTGATGTACTGTGACATACACGGAGCTTACTGGGAAGTAGTGTGACGTACAGGTGATGTACAGGGACATAGTGTGACATACAGGTGATGTACTGAGACATAGTGTGACGTAAATGTGATGTACAGGGACATAATGTGACGTAAATGTGATGTACAGGGACATAGTGTGACGTACATGTGATGAACAGGGACATAATGTGACGTAAATGTGATGTACAGGGACATAGTGTGACGTACATGTGATGTACAGGGACATAGTGTGACGTACATGTGATGTACAGGGACATAGTGTGACGTACATGTGATGTACAGGGACATAGTGTGACGTAAATGTGACATAGTGTGATGTAAATAGGACATACTGTGATAGACCTCGTTATCCCTATCAACGCCGACCCTTTAGATGTGACAGTTCTAATCACGTAACATGAGGTCCAAAAACTTGTAATGGGTATTAACATAAACAAATCCTGTGGCCTTGGTGGGGTAACCACTGAAATTCTGAAAGAGGCCTTCCTCCTTCTCATTCCACAATTAACCTGTATCTTCAGAACATCAGTTAGAACTGGGATTTTCCCAGAGTCATGGTCGACTGGGCTACTGGTCCCCATTCCTAAAAAGGGTGACCTAATGAACATAAAAAACTGGCGTCCGATAACCCTACTGCCCCTACCGGGCAAACTACTGGAGAAAATTATACACAGAATGATTTCATCCACCTTTGAAGTGGACGATACCTTAACTAGCTGTCAATATGGTTTTAGACCCAACCGAGGCACTGCTGACGCAGTATTTGATGTACTTAAGGATCTTTATAATGACAGAGACAATGGTCACATGACCACAGCTTGTTTTATAGACTTTACAAAGGCCTTTGATAGTGTACACCACCCCAATCTCATTCAGAATATAAACCTGTCAAACCTTCACCAAACAGTAAAAAGATGGCTGAAAGGCTACTTATCCAACCGGGCTCACATCACAATAGCTAATGGTGTCAAATCAAACAGGGAGAGAGTAGGCTTTGGGGTGCCTCAGGGATCTATATTGGGGCCTCTACTTTTCATATTGTATATAAATGATTTACCAGGTGTCCTAGAACATTGTAAATGTACCATGTATGCAGATGACGTATTACTATACGTCAATCACCATAACGCAGAGGAATCAGTGAGACTGCTACAATACGATATTGATCGTGTCCACAAACGGTGCTCAGATAACTATATGACAGTAAACACCCAGAAAAGTAAGGTAATGTACTTTGGATCTGGCACAAAAATAGATAACCTATTCGGCCCAGTAATTAAAATGGGTGCACAACTACTACCAGTGTGTAAAACATACACTTACTTAGGAGTTGAGTTAGATGGTAGGCTCAGTGTACAAAATCATATTGCAAAAACCAAAAAAACCCTTGGCAACAAAATGTATAAGCTAAACAAACTCCGGAAGTTTATCCCATCTGAACACTGCATTACGATTTACAAATCAACCATTGTTCCTTGTATAGAATACTGTTCATTCTATACTGGCAGCGGCCATCAGGCTAGCCCAGATAAATTACAAAGGCTACAAAATCAGTCTCTACGTATCTGTCTAAGAGCTGGCATAAGAGACATGTCAGTAAAGGCACTGCATGAGGTGTGTTCAGTAAGTTTGCTAGAGGAAAGACGCAGTGCCCATTTACTAATGATATTATGGAAAAAGTGCCAAAATGGTGATGGTATAATCATAGAAAACATCAGAACTAGAGGAGATAGGAAAATTAAATTTGCAAGGCGGCGAGCACGTACCTCTTTTTACCAAAAGAGCCCATACTACAGAGGAGTGACCCTATGGAATAATCTATCCCACCAAGAACAGCATATCAACGACAAAATTGCCTTTAGGAAAATTGTAAAAACCCATTGCTTAGGTCTACAGCAATAGTAACACCATATTATGTTTAATCTTGTCATTATAATGTTTTTTCCCACTGATCAGCACCTATTGATTGTTAATCTGATTCTGAACATATCAAGTAATGTAACACCGGTGGCACGCAAAAAAACGTTCCACATGTCGGAACGAAAGTGCTGAATAAACAAACAAACAAAATACTGTGATGTACTGTGCCTGGTACTTTTGCCTGTACAAAATGTGAAAAACACCATTATTCCGGCGGCCATTTGACATGGGGGCTATTTGTCATAGGGGCTATTCATCAGGGGGCCATTTGTCCAGAGGCTATTTGGTTTGGGGGCCATGGACCCTAATTCCGTTTATCCCTTCTCTACAGCTATTTCTATATATGTATAGGTCTGTGTGTATGTAATTGTCTCGGCTAATCCTTCAGGTCCGTCTTCCATTAATACCCTTTCAGGCTTACTTTTAGCTACTTCATCATTATATATATAAAAAAAAACGGCTAAACCTTTATCTTCATTTATAACTAGCAGTGCACGACCCTTGCATCAACATGGCAGATGAGACAAGAAGGATGATTACCAACTTTGCAAAAGATAATCATGGAGTTTTGGAATTGCAGGTAGGCCTATATATTACACGAACCTCAACTTATTCAAGCTTTGCAAGCGTGCACACTCTTAAAATCCTACATGCCGGTTAATGCTATTGCCAGTACGCTTAACGTATACAATGTATAATATTTTGGAAATTAACTCCAGCTTCGAAAGGGGTATTTCTCTAATGAGCCAGTATGAATTGATAAATAAATAGGCCCTAGATATCAAGGATGAACACTGAAAGTAATATTGGAGTGGTTGGTTTATGATAGTGTTGCATCATGATTTCCTATTTCAGTTTATCCGTGATGACCCGGAGGGTGTGTGTATAGAACTTGTCACAGATTCTGGTATCATTAACCACGTGTTCAGGGTGCAGTCTGCTGATAAGATGTCTTCTGTTATCCTAAAATACACCCAGGAAACACTTAGAGTAAGATCCACTGTTAATTATTCTAAAATTTCTTTAATCAGTGTGATTGATCACCATCGTGTATCATGCAATGATTGTGTGAAAGGCTAGCCAGGTAGCACACAAAAATTTGCTGACGTTGGCCTGACGCATCGGGTCAATGTTGGGCCAACATTGGGTGCCCATTGGGAATAGGTAGGCCCAACCAGTGGCATTTGCCAACCAAATGCCAGCATTGGCCCAACATTGGCAGGACATCAGCAAATGGTTGGCCAGGGGCTGACAGGGGCCGACCATTTGCTGATGGGCCTATGTTGGCATTTGGTTGGCACCGTCGGGCCTATGTAGGCAGGATGGTCAGCCAATGTAAAGCCGATGGTTGGGCCAACTTCGGCCCAACGTTATGCCAATGTCTCTGTGCTACCTGGTACCTGGGGAGGGATAACTGCAAACTTTATAAATCGTGTACATTCATTATGAGTATATTATATTCATTATCCAGATGTGTAATGTAGATTAAGGTTAAGTGGTATGAATAGTTTTGCTGGATTTCAAATTTATTTTATGACAATTCGATATTAATCAAACCTAATATCTGACCATCAATTTGCTTAGCAGACATCATGTTTACAATGTACCAACGTTTCACATGCTATTCTAACCAATAAATTCTACCATTGTAATATGAAAATCTTATCTCATAGATGGTTCCGACAGAGAAACTGCCAATCGAACGTCAGGAGCTTGAGTACAACTGTCTCTGCCTGATGCAGGAGGTTGAACCTGGCAGTGCACCTCAACCATTCTGTTTGGACAAAAACTACAATATCAGTAATTTTGACCCTTTATCTTAAAAAAACAATAATCTCTCCTATTTTACTTCCAATTTCAGCAATTCATCTTCGGTGACCTCCATAATAGTAGCAATTTATTACCAAAAGTTGTGCTGCTATGTATGAAATGCTGTAGTTTTAATACAGCTTAAAACATCAATGAAATTAGCCTAAATTATGTTACTTACAAGTCATGCACCTATTTGACATTTGGATTGACTCTTATGAGTAATGTCTTTCTGCTCTCTAAACATAACTGTATGATTACAAGCATGTATTTTCACACAATGTAATCATGAATTATAAGTATACTTAATGTGCTTTTGGTGCACAGTGGCCATGGCAGACCTGAGTGATTGGGAACTGCTTGCGTACCAGCTTGATCGTGGGCATGTAGACTTAGAAGCAGCAGCTCATCTTGGTGAGGTCCTGGGGAAGCTATGCAAATTAACATCAAGAAGCAATGTCACAGTAGAGCAATGGAAACATTATCACAAAACAATACAGTAAGTGATAGAGAAAACTAACTGATCAAGGTGAACTTGTCTTCTATATACTATACAAATATTATCAGCAATGTTGGTTAGATGCCTTTTCGACATCTAAGGGGGTGAGCATTTTTCAACAACGGGGGGAGGGGAGGGGGTCACCGACATGCAAGAAAACAATTTTGCTCCCTCTTCTTTAAGGTAGAAATACCCCCCCCCATCTATTGGCTGAAAATTGCTTTGTGAAGATGTCCATACTAACACAAAGACTTATTATCTGAAAATGGATAAAATTATTTTGCCCCCTCCCCCTAGACATTTTGCTCCTCCCGTGGTCAAAGGATGAAAAAGACTTTGCCCCCCAATCCACTACTCCCCCACATTTTGATTAGATTATCACTTCCTTAGGTTGTATGAATGGCAAGAAAGGTTGGTCCCTTATGGACACTTTGTAACCCACCTCAAGTGTGGCCGGTGATGACGGAAATCACGCACTAGGAGGCAGCTGATGAAAGAATCAAAACAAAACAAAATCTAAACAAAATAAACTGACTGCCGGCTGATGGCTGACTGACGGCCATCTGTCACTGATGGACAGTGTAGGGACAGTATTCTTAGCCCTCCTTGGCTTTCTAGTTCTATTAGTGCTTGGAGTATGATTATTTGGTTCACAATTCATCCTCCCAAATCTTTTAAATGACATTATCACTGCACACCGACCGCCATCGCGGGGTGTGACGTCATGACCTCATGACCTAATTGGACTCAAAATGAGGCTAGCCATCATCACCTGCCTATAGCAGCAGTCTGATGAAAATCATGTGCTTCAAGCCCAAACACTGATGAAAAGTCCCATAGCATTATGGTCCAAATTTCATCAGTGTTGCGGGCTTGAGGCACATGATTTCTGTCCATAGGGCTGAAGTGTGTGTCTGTGCACAAAGGTGACATAAAGGATTAGATAGGAAACTCTGGTTATCTATAGTGTGTCTTGAATAGTTGTTTGCCTATTGTTGATATCAAAGGATAGAGTTATGAAATAGTTACTCTACTATAAGGACCCTTAAATTACCAAGTAACACTACATTGAAAATAGGTGGAAATAATTTTATCATTGAATAGTTCTTTCGCTCTTATTTCAGCGATGATGGCATCAAGGAAATAGCAAGAGAACTCACCTATGATCGCACATTCGATGAATCAGACCCAACCAACTACATACCTCAAGGCATGGTGGAACCCTATCGTGCTTACATACAGGAAATCAGATCAAGGGGACTAGACAAAAAACTCAATGACTTGTTCAATTTGGAGATGTCTCTCGTCCATGGAGATTGTCACTATAAATCTATCTTTGCCAAGGATGGCCATGTTTCTGTAAGCATGATAATCATTAATTGTTTCAACAAACAAAATTATTTTAATTATTTGCTCTAGATATAACACTGTAGATATTACACAATCAGAGAACTCAGGCTATGTAATTGATAGACCCCTTGATATAAACTACCGTAATCTCCCGCGTAGAAGACGCGCTGCGCGCATAAGATGCACCCCAAACTTAGCACATGCATTTTCGCGTATAAGACACACATTTTAATGCTGAAATTTGTAAGATTAGTACATTTCTATAGAAAAATTACCCCTCGTATAAGACGCACCCCCAA
Organism: Acholoe squamosa; assembly: GCA_949317995.1. Taxonomy (NCBI): domain Eukaryota; kingdom Metazoa; phylum Annelida; class Polychaeta; order Phyllodocida; family Polynoidae; genus Acholoe; species Acholoe squamosa. The sequence goes on from OX439050.1 coordinate 47,290,132, forward strand.
CTTGAGAGAAATCTATAAGACTCCCCAGCATTTTGTTTGGCGTAGAGGACGCGTCTTACACGCGGGAGTTTACGGTACATCGGATGGCCTGTCCCCCTTTCTCAAATATATGATTGATGTCAGATTACATTGGACCCATTTACCGGGGTAATTCCTGCTGTATCACTAAATGAAGTAGCCAGGATTTACAAATATCGTATTCGTACCACAAAGTATTCTATAATATTTTGTCTTGCAGTTGATTGACTTTGAGTTCTCGTTTCTTGGCAATCCTACTCATACTATAGCATACCCCATAGAATGCTACATATTGTCCTGTGTCCTTCATGGGACCCATGGGAATGACGTCCAGACATCTACAGGTATAAGCACTGAGGGATTCAAGTCTTTATGCCTCCAGGCCATCAGGAATCTGGGTAAATAGGTGTGAATTTCTCCCAATGTTACAAAACAGAAAAAAAGGAGAGTAAAACTTAAAAAAAAATAAAATAAAAATGACAGAAGTAAATCGAATTGATACACAGGCAGCAGGAGGATACATATGGCAATGTCCTTCTTTGACACAAAAGAATTTAAAAAGTACCACAATGTTCTGTGCTCAAAGACACAAATATAATATATAGTATGTACAGATCTTATAGATCTACAGCACCTGATAGTTGGTATCGCCCTAAGACCTCATGAATGTATGTTTGTTACAAATGTACATTGATTTCTTGCAAAAGGTCAGTACGGCATCTGTGCAGCATTCCAGCTTTTCGGGTTGCATATGTTAGCACATTATTATTGTTATTCTAAGTGTAATGGATGTGTATATATTGCTATTGAGGACCATGAATTCCCAAATATTTTATTCCTTATGAATTCCTTATTGTCCATCACTGTTTCTTTTTCTTCTGTGTCTACACATGAAAAAGTACTATTCTTGTTATTTATGCTTTTAGTATCAGCCTATCTTGAAGTTGAAAAGGATATTGCCAATGACGAGGCCCAGCTGGCAACATTCCTGTCAGAGGTTACTCTGTTCACTGGAGGTTTTGCATTCCAAATGTACGTATGTTTGCCTATACGGCACATGGCTATTGTATTATTGACCAATGGGAGGCATCCCTGGTATAAACTGCGGAGTCGGGGGCTGAAGGTGTTAGTCATAGTGGAGTCGGGGTCTAATGGCAGCCCCCAGCTGATAATGGCTATGTGAGCTATATTGCATGTGTGCCATACATCAAAATATTGCTTGAACATGCATTGTTTTTCAAAGACTAATCACCCCGTCAATCAATTTTGAAATGCTAAATGTGTCGTTTAATGAAAAATTCAAACTAATTGGATATTTTCATACCTACAAAGGTGACTGTAGCTTTTTTCTCCAAGCATTTCTTTTTTTTGCATTTCAGGAGTGTGTTTAAGGAAGTTGAAAACTTGATCAGAGTTTATGATGATGAAGACCGTCGCCGGATGTTGGAAATTGGATTCGAATTAATGAAAGCGCATGAAAATATGAAGACCCTAGATCAATTCATCCAAAACATTGCATCACATTTAGGTCACAATAACTCATTCTCTTCATGATACCCATCTTGTAGATTCATTACAGAAAATAGTAATGTAAGCCATGTGCCATCTCTCCATTTTTCTTACATATGACCTTGTATGAATATACAAAAAAAAAAAGACATTCATGAAAAATAAAAATAAAAAGAATTCATTGGTTTTACCTCTTTGTCACTTTTTGTTTGCGAAAAATAACATACTTTTGTGATGCAACGTGGGAAAACGTAACATTACGGGGATTTCATGCTATTTTCACCCACTAGGGGGCACCACTAGTCCATAATCTTGATGCCAGCAATGTATTGGCATGGGCCTTTCTGCTATTTCTCCCCAAGTATTTCTCTTAGTCTAATTTTGATTATTTATACACCAAAGTAATAGCTATGACCTTCTCTTATTAATTACAATAGTCACATCATTGTGAAACCACAAAATAATGAATTGGACAACTGCTAACTGAATTATAATAGACATGCCTGAATGAAGGACAATCTCAGTTTTATGCTACTTTAGTAATACTCTCAGATACCAGGTAGGTATGATGGTATATTTATTTTGTAACTGGGGGATCTAAGGTATATATGACCCCTGAAACTACCATCATTTCATCATCTTTATTTCAATGCTGTTCGGGCTTAATACTAGTTAGAAGTACATGTATTCGTTTGCAAATAATGGCTGAGCTTTCTAAAAAGGACTGTTTCTCAAGGCACCGTTTAGCTTAAAAAAAATTACTTTTTGAACTCATCCCCCCGAACCGACCTAGCCATATCATGGTCAGGAGAATCTGGGGCTCACCAAATAGCATGGATCACAGTGCAGAAGGTACTAGGGTAACTGCCAGTTACTCCACCCAACCCAATCAGCAATGGAGCATTGGACCATGCTTGTCCATGCTTGGCCCAATAATTATAAGCCAACATTGGCCCAATATAAGCTGAAATTGGCCCAAGGTATCCTTGCTACCTGGGAACATGAAGGGCCAAAAGCAAACAACACATTTCCTCATTCTATGCCATTAATACACTATCCTACTTCACAATGATATTACAGAATCTTAACTAAGGCATGGATACTTATGGACACAAGACTTGGAGTTACTACATTATCTAAATCAGCCAATACTGAAAGTTGTGTACTAAGGTAACTCTGAATGAAGTTACCCTGGTACTTGTTATTGTAAACAAACTGAGTGACCATAGTACTGACAAATTGAAAACCCTACTATACTAATGAGTTTTTGAGTTTTAACAAGTTTATTGGCAGAAATCATACATGTACGTTTTTCAGATCGGCCAAAACACAGCAACAGGAAAGAAATGACCTAGACAATGTCAGCCTACAGTTATTAGTTGAGGTGATTGTGCATGTTGTACACCACATCTAGACAACTTCACGTTACTCAAATCATATACTGTGTAATCTCCCCTTTTTGGTTCTCTATACTAATTCTAGGATCCAACATGTTGGATGGGGTAACTGCCAGTTACCCTAGTACCTTCTGCACTGTGTCCATGGATCAAACCATTATCTCCATCTACACTCTGTTGTGATCTGACCCAAATATGATCTGTGCCTTATCATCTTAGATGGCTCGGTATTGATCATATTTGTTACATGTTTCAATCAAATCTAACAAGTTAACAGCTATTCTCTCTAAAGTCACCACGTTGTATCTTTTCACAAACTGAGTTCACTGATAAGCTGAGGAAAGAAGCACAGGATGGAAAATAACATCAGTTCAAGAGCCATGGTTAAAAATTTTGCGACCAATAACTGTGGAGTCCCAGCATTGCAGGTAGAAAATGCACATTATTTTCTTCACATTTCTCATTACAATTATAAACGTTTGAATATGTGTTGATCATGAGAATAGTCTAGTCTAGTCTTATTTGCTTATGAACACTATGAATCAACCAAGCTATATTTGTATTTCAGTTGAGCTTAAAGTTGAACAACGGGTTTATAAATAAATATGCCAATATTTTATTATTGAGAAATTGAATTATATTATTTAGTTTATCCGGGATGACCCAGAAGGTGTCGTCATAGAACACATAAAAGATTCTGGTATCGTCAACCATGTGTTCAGGGTACAATCACCTGACAGGGCATCCTCTGTTATCATCAAGTATGCTGAGGACAAACTCAGAGTAAGTCCTTATCTCTTAACTTCAGTAACCCCCCTCCCCGCTTATAAGGTGCACTCTGAATTCATGACAGACGAGTAAGATAAATGACAGTCACATTTTGGGCACTTTAGTACCGTTCTGTAGTACAAAATAATCATGCCTATAATGCACATTCTCATTTCAGGCAGATCCCATAAGGTGCCGCAAGCATCTTGGTCTTGTGTATACATAAGCTCTTTCGCAATAGCTCCTTGCATTATTTATAAGGTGGCTCTTATATGTGAGGCAGTTATAGGTATTTGGAAAAGTAATCAACAGTACTGCTTTTATCCACTTATGCATGGTCAAATCAATGAAATCCATCGAGTATAATATAGATAAGAATAGATATGTGTCATTTTCTTGGGGACTCTAGGTGTGCCTCATACATGGGGGACCTTATATTAATGGAGTAATGTATGGATAACTAATCATGAGTGATTGATTACTCTGATATGTTTATACCACGTTAGACACTAGGTGTCAGTATGTCACTGTCAAACCAGTGCTGATATCCATTTCTAACGCACACTTTGGAATCAGATTGGGCACCCTATTGTACTGAAAGTGTCCAACCTTGGTACATGTATTATATAATGGCTTGGTATATTTTTCTTTTACAGGTACTCCCTTTGGAGAAACTGCCCATTTCTCGTCAGGAGCTTGAATACAACTGTCTCTGCCTGATGCAATCTGTTGAACCTGGCAGTGCACCTCAAGCATTCTGTTTGGATAAAAACTACAATATCTGTGAGATATCCTTAGACATTAAGCAAAAATGTGCACATTGAAGGCTGCCTTGTAGGGTAGTTTCACCCTGAGACGACGTCCACATGTCGTGAGACGTCAAACCCGGATAACTTTGTGACCAATCAACATTGGTTGATTAGCATTAATCTTACAAAGGTTGGCAATGTTGATTACTCTTTTGTACCCCCAAGAGGATGGATGTCTCTGGAAGGCATTTCTCAAGATGGTATGGCTGAACACACCCACTACGACTTGAAAAACATCAAAATTATATTTGGTCATCGCAGGTAATGCAGTATGACTGCTCTGTACGATCAGGACTTAATGCAGCAATTACATAAGGTTTTGTAGGGCAGTCGTAGCAGTGCAATCATTAGTGACCACTTGATGCAGGGCTGTAAAAGCATTAGAGTGAGGGATACCACTACGACTTGGAAGAGGTCTAGTCGTACTATCTTGAGAAATGCCTTCCAGGTCATGATGTTGTCTCAGGGTGAACTTCTACTATGGAGGAACGATGATAATTTCAATTTTCTGTGGTTCACAGTGGTCATGGCAGACCTCAGTGACTGGGAATTACTTGCAACCCAACTTGAGCGTGGGTTTGTGGATCTCAAAGCTGCAACTCATCTAGGTGAGATTCTGGGGAAGCTTTACAAGTTAACCTCAAGAGACAATGTCACTGAACAGCAATGGAGTCATTATCAGAAGACGTTTAAGTAAGTCTTAATGACTATACGACTATTGACATTACCTTCAGTATATTGAAAAAGAAATTTACAGAAATTGTTATCAGCCAGATATAAGTCAAAGCTTAAAACATGGAGTCATTGGAAAATGTTTATAACACTAGATATTGCTGAACTATCCGAGTAAGTGTCGCAGAAAATGTAGCCCCCTTTGTAGGAATTGAATATCGAATTCCTCTATCTGTTTCCCGTTTTATCATTCGTTCATGTATTTTACTAAAAACTAAGGTCTCATCGTTCTTTGGGAGGTATTCAAATTTATAAGACCCATAGGTCTAACTGAAAGGGTAAACTGTTCAATATGCTGAGTTAACAATAAATTCTTTTGATTTACAGACCTCTTCACCACAAAGGATATCGGTAGCAGTATACGATATTTGACAAGGAAAGCTCAGCAGTTAGATTAATATTTCATTCTTACTTCACAGCCATGCTGAAATCAAGGAGTCCATACGGTGGATGTGTTTTGAACGGCGTTTCAATGAGACAGACCCAATAAATGTTATACCTGACAGTGCCCTTGATTCCTTTCGCACATATGTGAAGGAGATCAGAGCTGATGGAATTGACAAAAAACTGAATGAGCTATTCGCCATTGAGACATGCCTTGTCCACGGTGACTGTCACTACAAGGCCATCTTTACCGAGGATGGTCGCGTTTCAGTAAGTTTGTACATGTTGTTGTATTGTGTAATATCAAACACAACATACTATCCATACACTCTCAGCCCGAATTGTAAATCGGCAGCAACGAGCACTGTACTGGGTACATGACAATCTACTGTAGGGGGATTGGATTTGTACTAACAGCAGGTCCTAGTACATGTATTTTCCAAAATCACACTGCATTGTGCTGTAAATAGAGTCGCGTAGTCTGAAAGTGTAGATTTAAGACAGTTACCCTGTCACTAAATGGTTCTGGGGATCATCTCCTAATGTACTACGATCACATCCACCTGTAGATGCATGTGCTATTTCTACGGGACTTTTTGGTAAGACTGTGTAGTCGTAGTGTGTGAGGAAATGACCCCTTGGAGGGTGATATATATATATATATATATATATATATATATATATATATATATATATATATATATATACTGACATTGCAGTGAAATGATTGTATTCAAGAACAATCATTTCAGAGAGGAAGTTATCATAAATGGAAATATTATGCACCAATAACCTAATGATTGGACGAGATGCAACGATTTGAACCTAAGGTCCTTGTCATAATCTTATACTTTAAGTTAAGTTCATCTAGGTAAATGTGATCAGAGATTGGTTGGATTCATTTGAAACTAATTTTCCTTTACCACAGTTCTGCTCATCCCTATTTTCTTGTAGTTGTTTGACTTTGAGTTCTCCTTTATTGGTAACCCGACTGGGAACCTGGGGCAGGCTATAATGTCCTACATATTGTCTTTCCTGCTCAATGAAAGACATGGAAGAGATGTCAACTCAGCCATTGGGCAAAGTGCACAGCAGTTTAAGACGTCCTGCCTTCAAGCTATCAAAAACCTAGGTGGCGTATTTTCAAGATCTTTTCTTAAAAAAAAAATCTATAATAGCAAAAACAAAATTTGAACTAAGAATGCACAGCATTTCTTAACATTTTTACTTTGGCAATGACCATACCTTTGGGTTTATGATGTGGTGATGGTTTCACATTGGCTGTTCTCTGTGTTATAAAAGTCCATTCTCATCTTGCACTTTTTTCATTCTGCCAGTTGTGGCATATATGGAGATGCGAGAGGATATTGCTAACAACAAAACTCGTCAAGCGACTTTCCTCTCAGAGGTCACTTTGTTCGCCGGAACTTATGCATTCCAAATGTAAGTACATGTCCTTAGCTCCCCACTTCTCTCTGAGTCGGAACACTGCCAAAGGTATAATTATTTGAGCATTCATTATAAGTTATTTAACAAAGTTTAGAACTAATAATCTGAAAATTCGCCACTAGCGCACTTGGGAAAGAGCTTATTAGATTTAAACATGGGGTTGCTTTCTTCTGGAGTCATGGTGGGGTATTTGCCAATGCCTCCTACCCTAATCTGAACTTTATCCAAAGCTCTACCCTGACCCAAATCTTCACCCTCACTAAGACGGTGGGGATTTCAGGATATACATGTATACGTCAAGATTGACGGTTTCAGGGGAGGGCCAGGGGAGAAAGCATTTCCTGGTATCCCTTAACCGCTCTCTAATAATCACTTCTTCTTTTTGCAGAAGCACCTACACCAGTGTGGAGTACCTCATCAAGATATTTGATGACGAAGACCGCCACAGGATCATGGAAGCAGGATTCATGTTGATGAAGTACCATGAGAATGTCACATCTCTGGATCAGTTCATAGAAACCATGTCCCTAAGTTTTTGTTAACTTGGATGTTAGTTCTTATTGTTTAGTGTATTCTTCATTTATTGTCATTCTATATATAATTAGACAAATAATAAAATTCAGGTTACAGACAATAAAGGTTAACCATGGGATGACTTTTTTTTTATCATCTCCCTTTTCAGATTAAACATGCACATGTATCATATCATTCTGGTAGTTATTTGGGATGGGAAAGGTATGTCCACCTCAGTGGCGGATTTGCCTAGTACTTAAGAGTTTAACTACATATTTTGGACCCCAAAAATAGGGGATGTGCCCCCTCCTTTTGGGCCGCGCCCCCTCCTATTCCAAATCCTGGATCCGCCACTGCACCCCTTTTTCCCAGTATACTTAAGAGTTTAACTACATATTTTGGACCCCAAAATTTGTCCAAAAATAGGGGATGTGCCCCCTACTTTTGGGCCGCGCCCCCTCCTATTCCAAATCCTGGATCCGCCACTGCACCTACATGTACAAATGGTGAACTTAAGGCCCCTCCAAAAAATAAACTGGTTTCTCATCACCGCACGCATCACAAAATCAGACTTTGGTAAAGACATATTTGGTATCAAATTAAAGCTTACGGCGTCAGCAACACAGTTTCGAAGAGATAACTTGTTTTCTTTTAACTTATTCAAGTACCTAAGTTCTAGGATAATAAAATGAGAATTTTTGGGTTGAACCCTCAAGACGCAAATTATATTTAACTACCTATTGGACTAGTAGTTAAAATCGCCCTCGTCATTTTTCATGGCTTGGTGATGAGAAACCAATTTTTTATTTTGAGTGGCCTAAAGGATGGGTCAACTTTCTACGAAAGAAATGTGTACACACTTTCTGGAAGTGAGTAATAACACATGTAAGTTTTTATCTAAATCTAGGTTCCTTTCATAATATATTGCAATTAGATAACGTTTTTATACCACGACCAATTACCCAACAATAATAGAAAGTGGAAACAAACCTCTAAATTCCCTTTCACAAACCCTGTAGAAGTTTATACCAACAGAATGAGTGTACGTTGTTCTAAATAACTACCTCACACCATCTCCCCCTACAGATTTAGTCAGTTCGAGCCTGTCTTCTAAATGGTCAGTTCTTCATTTAATGATGTACGTACAAAGACATCGTATAAGGAACACTTGAACCTGTGCAAGACATTTCTCAAGATGGAACGACTAGAACCCCCTCAAGTCGTAGTGAGATCCCTCAGTCTTATTCCATTAGAGCCCTGCATCTAGAGGCCGCTAATATTTGCACTGGTACAACTGCCCTACCAAACCCTATAATTACTGCCTAAAGTGCTGATCGTACAGAGTAGTCTAGTGTGTTACCTACGATCAGCCAGTCTGGATCATGTTTTTCAATAGTTTCCACGACAGGTTCAGCCAGCTATGACTGGAGATGGGTCAAATCATAGCAGGTGATCTTAGGACTTTGGCATTGGTGACTAAATAGCTGGCTACATTACTGGGTGATCGTACTGCCTGCTGGCTAAAAAGCCCCCACAGCAGTGACTCAATAAGGGATCCTGGTATGACAACCCTTTGTGTGAATAATTAGTGCATAGCCTTAGCTGCTGCCCTCTGCCCTCCTTTGCTTGAATGTACCCAATCTGGGCTCTTTACACTACTACCTATAACCCTGTGGCCAGCGCCTTTGGCTCTGGGATGGCATTTTTTTTTAAAGAATAAGATATAATTTGGAAAAGTGTGGTGTTTCACCCAAGAATTGAGCATTACATCCACACATTGCCCAACTATGTAGTTACTAGTATGCAGTGGTGTAGATACAGCACTAGGCCTTACAAAGCTGTCATGCCTGTCATACCCAACCCTCACCCACCATGGCTTTCTAATAAAATTACAAAGGATATCACACCTAGCTGACACCTCAGCCCTACTATTAAGAAAGAATAACAGAGCGTACATTGTTTTAGATACAATTAGGTCATTAGATATAGATCTATCATATGTGATTTGAAAGGAAATTATCTAGAACAATTATACATCATTTGGGCTGGGGGGTTGTCTTCCTAAAACCACCTAAAACTGGCCCCACCAGGGCCCTGTTCAAGGCATGGCCCCTATTGATTTGGCAACCCTCCTACCCCGGCCCCTATTCAAGGGAGGCTGCTATTCAAGGCCCGGCTCCTTTATGAGACATTATGGTAGTTACTGCAGACCTATGCTCATTTGAACACAGGAGTGCATACTAGACCATGAAGGAGGTATGACTGGTCACTATATAGCCAATAGTGGCCCCTACGACTGGGTGCTATGACTTCATAGTGGTGTGTATTGAGCCAGTAGTTGAATATATAGCAGCTGCTATTTTAAGGCCTCTACTGGAGCTCACTATGTAGTCACTGGCATGGAGTCATTTCTTACACCTCCAACTACGATTTGAGGGTGTCCAGTCGTGGAAACTATTGAAACACGATCCTGATATTGAGGGTTTCAAGACATACTGACTGTGTCTAGTCGTACCATCTTGAGAAATGCCTTCCTTCACAGTTGTTAGGGACTTGTTGCTCAGAATAGTTACAGGTACAGTAAGGTACGGTCACGGCCTGCTTGTTACTCCAACAGTCCCATTGATTTCTGTCTATGGTAAGTCACCATGTACAGGCAGTGGGGATGTGTTCTTGTGGGTTTTGTATAAGAGCTCTATCTATAGTCCCACATATATAGGCCCCCATCGACCTTTTGCCTTTATCCAAATAAAGGTTTTATCCATGAGAAGCCATTGCCCTTGACATTTTTCTCCCGCAATTCCGACCAGAAAATTAATGCTGAGAACGTTTTTGAAGAAGGCATGAGATAAGAGGCCGTAAACTGTTTTGTTTTTAGATTGATGTTCTCTTCCTTTTTAAAGTTATTAAATTTTGTTGATAAATACTCAATTGCTTACTCTGTACCCAGTGGTAAACGTGCCTGCAATTTTCCTATCGAGACAGGGGCTTAATTAAAAGAGCAGCTGCCTCAGTAAACGAATATCCTGCATATTATATGGGAGGGATTTGCACAATGTACTTCAATTACGTAAAACCTCCTGTCAGTTACCTCAACGAGAGAAGAATGGCCTGTCATACCAAATGCCAGAGGTTGGCTGGTGGTCATGTTTATGGTGGTAATGGTGGGGGTATACAGAGAGGTGGGGGAGACATTAACATAGTTTATATAAGCCTTCTAACAGTAGGCCTAATAAGGGCCTATAGGTATAGGTAGAACGTAGAAGGTGCTGGAGTGGACTGGTCGGCAGGAAGCCAGCAGTACCAGCAGCAGACTACAGAACCCGGGCAGTACCTGGTACAGGCAGTCACACCTGTAGGATCAGGAGTAAGCCTTTGTAGACACACAGGTAGGACTTATAACACCTGCCAGCTCTCAAGCCACCCCAGAAACCACTGCACAGGCTCCCAGGAAGGTGGGGTTTGAGATCGAGGTCTGCTCTCAAAGCCACCCCAGAAACCACTCTGCAGCCTCCCACTAAGGTGGGGTTTGAGTCTTTTTTTTTCGATCAGAGGTTTGAAGGATGGCTGTCTGTCGGGCTGCCTGCTCCAGGGGTACTACGAGGGCTCCATGGAGCAAGCTCGATAAGGTTCTCCTGGCCTTAACAATTACAGGCTTCGTATTGTCATCAATTTTTGCTGTGACCGTGTTTCGCATGGCGGTAAAACACAACAGCTATTATGACTTCGAGATCCAGGGCCCCCATCATAACCGACATCATGGTCATCATGGTGGACCTCAGTCAGCTCCATTCACAGAGGAGACCGACTGCCAGGTGCAACAGTTTGAGCCAGAAGAGTCCGAGGTAGAGTGCGTGCGTAATGAGCGTGGGGAGTGGTGCGCGGCAGAACGAACACCTACCCCAGCAAGACATGTTCAACGTAGAGACGCAGACTCACACGAAGAACATGAAGGTAGATCAGGACATCATGGTGGAGGACCACACAGAATGGGGGGTCCAGGACATCATGAAAGGGGCTCCCATGAGGAAGGAATGCATCCCCCACCACGCCGTGGAGAACACCGCGAACCCGAACTGCCAGCTTCAGGTGTCCGACAGGAACCAGGACGTGATGGAAGAAGACGCTTCCCCTGTATGCGTATGAGAGTTCAGTGGGAGCACAGACAGAGGATGATGGATGCAATGGCTCACCAGAATGTGTCTGAGGCTACCAACTTCCCTCAGGTAAGAACTTTGACGCCTATATTGAGCACGTTTTCCCAATTTTGAGCATGGGTAGTAGGCATGTGAGGTAGAGTAAAGGGTATCCCAGAGGAGGGGATGGCTATGAGACACTGGATGACCAGTGGATGGGTGTGGACCACTAAAATCGACATGGTAACATGGTCTATTTTAGGCTTAGTGACATGGGACATGGACAATTTCTTGAAATTGACATGGTGACATGAACAATTTTAAGAAATTGACATGGTGACATGACCATTTCTTAAAATTGACATGGGGACATGGCCGTTTTTTAAAATCGACATGTGACATGGGGGACCCCCCACACCCCCAGTGGGGTGATTGTGGACAGGTTACCCTGGATGGTGTTCTCAGTGATGCGTGGCTTAGAAGTCCATGCAGTGATTGCTGACGATGGTCTCCAGGCTAAGGACGGGTAAGGGTTCTCGGATGAGGGATAAAACACCCTGGAGGACGGGTAAGGGTCCCCAAAGGAGGGATAAAAGACCTTGGAGGAGGGGTAAGGGTCCCCGAAGGAGGGATAAAAGACCTTGGAGGAGGGGTGGTGGAACCATAGAGGAGAGCCCGGTCCCCGCACTCCAAGTGCAAACATGACACCATCCTCGTTAAAACCTTCCAAATATCACCCATTTCCACTGATTTTTTATTAAAAAAAAAACAACCCTTTTTATAGGGAAATCGCTGATTTTGGGACCCCTAAAAGTACCCCTATTTCTTGAAAAACGCTGACATTTCTGGGAACACTTCCCTTTTTATACATTTTGTATATGATTAAGTGTACATGTTTTATCAATCAATATAAATATAATGTGTATGAAATCATCTATTATGAGAATGTAGCATACACATGGGCTGTCTTAGGTGCTTAACTCTTTCTTCATACTTCCCACAAAAGCTTTGAAAAATACACACCCTTTTCTTCAGATTTCAAAAATGCGTCCTTAAGACTACGCTTCAGTCCACAAACGGAACCCAGTTGATGATAAAGTCGAGAAAGTTGAAAGAAAAACATTAATTTATATATAAAAGCAGAACAAATCCATAGAATGAGCTGATTTATTACCAGGGGGATAGACGGTGCTGGTATTTGGTACAGTCTATATACATTGCTTTGGGCGGTGCCTCCAATATCTGCATTGTCATTCGCGTCATGCAAGGTCACCATATTACAACTCTATACGCCAAAATTCGATAGGAAGAGATGGGCTTTCTTTAAATCCACAAGGGGACATGATCATTTCACATATATAGATTACCCTCATCAGACCCACCCCCGTTCCACACACTTATTCATAATCACCGTATCATATGACTCTATACTCCTAAATTCGATAGGAAGACATGTGCTTTCTTTAAATCGACAAGGGGACATGATAATTTCACATAGATTACCCTCATCAGACCCACCCCCGTTCCACACACTTATTCATAATCACCGTATCATATGACTCTATACTCCTAAATTCGATAGGAAGACATGTGCTTTCTTTAAATCGACAAGGGGACATGATCATTTCACATAGATTCCCCTCATCAGACCCCCCCCCCCTAGCAGGAGCTACTTTGTGCTTTAAAAATATGGCTTGAAATTCAGTACAAGTCGCCCTCTCAAAGAGGTCATGCAAGATATTGCAGGGTATCAGTATAGAATAAATTTCGACCCCCCCCCCTCTCAAGGGGGTAAATTTTTTTGACCCCCCAAGGGACGAGAATTGTGTGTGGATGTGCCCTTTTAACCTAGAGTTAACGCGCGGGGTTTTCCACTGAAAACAGGGGGGAAATTATTTTGACCCCTCCACCAGAGGGGTTGAAAAATTCTGACCCCCCCCCCGGTCAAGGGGTTGAAACCACCACCCCCTCAAACCCGCCAGCCCCCCCCCCCCCCACCGTGGTTAAAAAATGATCACTCCCTTATTAAAATGATATTTACTACATTTGCATCAGTTGACTTTCATGATGTGTTATGCAGGTCTCTGAGCTAAATGGATAGGCAATCATGTTAACATGATGTATACATGTTAATACCCCATCCTTTATAACCGATTTTGATAATAAAAGGCTGCTGGTTGACCCTTCATCTTACAATGGTCTCTCAAACATTGTGTGCACAAGAAACATGGTCCACTTTTGTCAGTATCATGAACAGGTACTTCTTAAATTCACATCCAGTACGTAGGTTTTAAGAAAATGTTGTGTTTTTTTTTCTGTCAGACAGCCCCATGTTGATTTGAAAAATAATTGGCCTATCTATGAGGTCCGTCTATTTTCGGGGTCTACGCCCAGATAAATGTAGTTTACAAGGATTGGGTGTGAAGGGAACACAACGTTTTCACCATGCAGTGTGGGATCATGGCAACCAGGTTACACATGTCAATCAATACCTCTGCTATTGCAAATAGTAAATGCTGTACATCTACAGCAAAAGTTGCTGGCAACAATTGTTCCAGTAGATTTTGCTGTAGGTCTACAGCAACTGACTTGCTGTAAAGGTACAGCAACATCTCCTGTTGGACTACAGTAACTTCTACTGTAAATTATACTACTGTTGTTGAACAGCAAAAGTTGCTGGCAACAATTGTTCCAGTAGAATTTGCTGTAAATACACAGTAGATTGTAATTTGCTGTAAATATACAGAAGATTGTAATGTTTTGGTCATTGCATTTTGGTTGGCCTGACCAAGTAGAGATATGTAGTTGGGCCATCATGATAGCCAGCTATGTAGCATCATTTATGACTAAATGGGTGTAAAACTAGCCATTGAGTATCACACCCAAGTCACAACAGGCAAGTGTGGTGTATTACATCATCTTTGCAACCGGCACTTTAGCTGATACACTAGGAAGCTTGGTGTCCATACTCATATTTACTTCCAAGCCACAGGAAAGGTGTGTGTGACATAATGTAGAAGTTTCTGCTTTAGTTTACATAGTTTAATGAAGAGTTCCACATGTTATCAAACTAAAATACAATATGTTTACTCTTGCAAATTATTCAATTATGTGACACATTTCACTTCCTTTTCATAGATGAAAATAGATTCAGCTTTGAGTAAAACTTATCTGCCAAAGTGATACTAAGGCCACCTGGTGCCAAAGCACAGAACCACAATGTCTACAGCAGTACGTGCTGTAATCCTGCATCTACAGCAATACACTCTGTAACTGAACAGTGGGTATTGCTGTATTTGGGGCTACAGCAAATATATGAGAGTATATCTACAGCAACACTTGCTGTAATGTTGTATTTACAGCAACAAAGTTGATACTTATACAGCAAAACCTGCTGTATTTTAGATTACAGCAACTTCTACTGTATGATCACAGCAACATTTGCTGTATATGTACATTAACTTTTTACGACCTGCCTACCAGGTATACATTATATCTGTATGGATGAAAATCATGGGGTCAGTGCTCAACAGACCAGGTGGGTGCAGAAAGTGATGTTTTCCTGAGTGAGCCTCTAGACATTTGAAATTGATACATCCTCTAAATCTTTGCATTAGGTAGTTCCTTCTTTCGAGGTGCATTTTATATGCGGGTTATGACGGTATCTAAAATTTGCTATTTATCTGATTAATTCTCTTGCCAGGGCACACTGCATTATTACATGATCAGTAGAATTAGAAATGCCCCATTGGACCTTTACAACCTTCATAATAAAGGGAAAGCCTATAGGATTAGGTATTTCCAAATACAACTTCTCTTTCATCACTACACATCGCGAAAATTATGATTAGATGGTGTCAGAAAATGATTGATACCATGAGAACTCTTAAGCCACAAAATAGCATTAGATTTCCCTGAACCTCGCCTATTGCTCGATATTATATTTTATACGTAGGTGAGCTTGGCACAGTATACAACCAGTATAACGTTGTGATGTTGGTATTATACCAGTGCCTTCAAGTTGAACTTTGCACTCTAGGCTGACGTTGGTACATATATTATTATGTAGGCAATGATGACCAGCAGTTCTAGCCCATGGAGGTCTATTGAATGTCCACGTTATGAAAATATTTGCATAAGAAAACTGCGCAGTGTTCAAATATGTGCTATCCAGTCTTCAGGTACTCAATTTTTATTATGCAGACGGGAAACAACCGCCTCATCAAACACATTAATCTCCACTATGTAGAAAATAACCCTGCCTGCATAATGCTATGTCAAAAACGGTACCAGGATTCAGCTGGGACGTCACTAAAAATAGCTAACTATTCCTTAATCTCATTTAAATAATATTTGTTGGTAGAATATTAACTTTTCATGGTTTCGGTTAATAACAGTCCACACCAATAATTATGGAGAGAGGAAATGATGGTAATCATGAAAGAATCCTCCTTGCAATTTGAGTCATTTGTCCCTCAATATGTGTTTGTACAATCTACCCATATATAATTGCGATATGCATAACTCATGCATGGCACAAGTGAACAGTATACATGTATTGTGTACATTACAATAGGCATTTCCATGACATGTCAAACATTAATTACTACATAACGTTACAGTTGTCCGCTTAACATGACTGTTGATTATATAGTACAATGTAATTATATAGATCCATTTTTAACATTGCATCATACATATCAATGTAGTCTATATGCTCCCTCATATGCATATGTGACCAGGCAAGCAAAAACACCCCTCTGCAGGGAAATTCATTATGAAAGTTCATCTCAAGATCTTTAAAATGAGACATCATTGGCTTAAATATTCATAGTAGTTATGTCAGAACCCCTCCTTTAACATAGGTTGTTATTCATATCTGAAATCGATAATTAAGCGCTAAATGCATTATAAACCATACTAATGTCTAAAAAACACAATAAATCAGCCCTTTGCATAAAAAATACATAACAATATAGTGATTTTTATCATAGATTTAGATCTAGAAGGAATTTTCCATTTCTGTTTTCAGTTTTGGGTTTCCCCAAAAAATGGTATAAAAATCTGCTCTTTTTTTATTATTGGAATGGTTGCCATGGCAACCAGGAACCGGGATATAGGTTGATTTCTCATGAAAAATGTTCGTTTTACCATCCAAATATAGGTCATTTCTACTGAAAATGGTGCATTTTAAATGACACCAATGAATTCTGCATAACAAATTTGCCTAATGTAATTTAATAATTATTTTAGAGTAACTCCGCCCCTCCAATGCCCCCTGGTGGCCAAATGGGGAATTAAAAATCCCCTTGGTGGGTCACATATATCTCCCCTCTCTCTGTACTTCCAACCTAACCATCTCTGTTTGTCTGTCTCTGTCTGTCTCTCTGTCTCTGTCTGTCTGATCGATCCATTACTATTGATTATTTTAGGGTGAATAACAGACTAGTGCTTCAATTTTTCACAGGCAATTGGTGCTGCATAGCTTAGATACATGGCAAATTATTCAGCAATGCGAGTGGAATTAGAGTTGTGAGGAATTCGGACAAAACCCTTGTCCTACCGGTTCCAAGATCGGTGCACATGAAATAATAGCCGTGCTCTGTATAAGTTAGTTATGCATCCCAACAGCCGGCCATTGTAATGCACCGTGGCCACTTCAGCAGCACAGTACATGTGTACATAACAATAAAAAAAAAAAGTGAAAAAAAAAGACCTAGAACATAGTTATTAATGATTTTTTATGTCTTTTCAGAAATTGTTATTTATTACATTGCTATTTCACAATTAACCCCCAAATTACTTTTTAGAAAGAAAATGAGAAATAGTGCATTAATGCCCTATGGTAGTGCAATAATACACTATCTGCACTACTGGAGGTAGTACATTAATGCACTATCGGTAGGCAGAGGGTTAAGATATTGTTCTGCTGATTTAATTTACAAACAGTTTTGCACTTAATCAAGAAACTTCCAAAACATCTAATTGAGCCATGTTAAATGTTTTGTGTGGATTACTGATTGCCGTTGATGCTTTCATAATTATGTTTTGAAATAAAATAAAAAGAGTTTGTGGTTTCTCACAGCTTTGAAAAAAGGATGTTTCATAACACATCCACCTCATGCATAGAGGCCAAGGGTTCAACAGGCATTTCTACAGTTAATTTATTTACTTATACAACATGACCCCAACTGCTGATAGAGTGCTGCGGCCAGGGTAAACTCTCTGAACTTGGTCTTGAGTATACATCTTGAGTTCTGATTATGTACTCCATATTTGGCTTGTCAAACCTTTCTAGGGTGGTGTATACCTGTGTATTGAATACGTGCCAAAATGCTGTGTCATTATGTTGACGTTATGAGATTACTGTACATCATTGAAGCACATAAGGAATTCAATTGAGTTTCTTGAACTGCTAAGCTCCGTGTTTTACCATGGGATACTGGGCAGTACAGTGTATATAACTCAAAGCTTTGGATCGTAATTCAAATGTGATTGGAACATTGTAACAGCCTCAAAGATAATTCATTCTACATTCCTTGAACATTATGAAACGTCTTGCACAGAAAAAAATAATGTCCAAAATCTTAGTCAGATGTTAGTCAAAAAGGCTAACTTTCTAACAATACCTAGTCAAAAACACGTGCCTAAGTATGCAAGTTTTTCTTAGTCAAATACGACTAACCATTAGTCAAAGTGCCCAACTTGCCTTGGCTTGTCTGATTTTGACTAAGATTCCTTGGTGTTTTTGACTAAGTATGCAATGTCTTACTCTTTGGTTTAATTCAAATGGTGAGTGTAAGCTCTATGTAGGATCCACATCCCACAAATCATTCTCATCATTTAGGAAGCATGTGAAATGCCTCACATCATTTTCATAAGAACCCCTGAGTCAAGTTACTCTGGGTTTCCCTCAAAGAAGCAAATACATCTGTGGATATTTTACTCATCTAGACTCCCACAGAAAGGGTGTTATTATCTGTTTACCTAGTTTTATTTAACAAATCATCAACCTATTTTATATATTTTGCCAAGCTTGATGTTATATTGAATTGTGAATGCCTCAAATGTATACAGTGCCTGAAAATCACCATAATTTTGACATACATCGAACAATTTATGGTACAAAGCAACCAGAAAAATCCTGTTTCAAACCACGCTGCCACCTGGTGTGTAAAGGCAACACTATGCCAATATACCTCAGTCAAAGTGACTAAGGGATCCTAGTCAAAGTGACTAAGATCCCTTAGTGACAGTGGCTAAATTAAGTTAGCTTGCCTGAAACTCCCAGAAGATACCTTGTTCATGATTGTGGTTGGAGAGGGAAAATGATTTGGATAGTCAATGTGACTAACATAAGCTAGACATTGTTAGTCACACATTAGTCATATGCACTAACTAAGATTATTTGGCCGTTTTGACTAAGTTAAGTTAGACCGACTAACTTTGATTTTTTTCTGTGTGAGCTTGTCTCAGTCGATGAAGTATACTGCGGGATGTTTACAAACACTCGTCTGTTTTATGCATTTTCACCTTTGAAAGTTGATCAAATGTGTTATGTATTAACCGTTCGACATTAGTAAGTCCTAGAATGCACAGCACTTACGCAATATATAGGATGATATGTGAGAAAAAAAAAAGAATCTAGTGAGTGAGTGATAGATGTTTAACGCCCTTTCGACAGCTATGGTTACATTCATGGTGAGAACTACATTACACAATTTCACAGGGAATGCGTCAATGCCCACACATATGTGCACCACACACATTCTGAGGGAATAGGAAAGAGGATATAAATAGACCCTTTTAACCCTTACGTGCCCAGATTAGAAAAAGTGCGCTCTTAAGCATATATGTATGTTCAACAGACCACCATGGGTTTAATATTACTCAGATTCAGATGATTTTAACACCAGAAGACTCATGATGTTACAGGCTTTCCAACGATACTAAATCTAATATGGTGCATTAAGTATGTGATTATAGGTAGGTCCTATTACAGAAAATAATGAATTGAAAATAGACTTAAATTACATGAAAAGTGCGCGCTCTAGCCATGGGAATAAAGGAGAAAATATAGAAAATTAACTAAATTCACAAAAATATTGATAAAAATTCCAAAAATATTAATGAAATTATTTTTTATGTGACTTTCTCCGAGGAATCCAATTACAATACATATTTTTTCCAATTTCCATCAATATGGCCTTCTTTGAATTGTCAAAATAACTTTTTATGACTTGAAAATAGCCTATTCCCCACCAAAATAAACAACAATAAAGAAAAACACGATAATCTAGGCACTTCCATCCAAATCAGCCCATTTCAACTTATTGTGCCCTCATCATTCCCTCCCGAGTCATATAATATTCTAACATATGCTTCATATTACATTTTCTGAAAGCTATTTTACTGCCCTTTTCATAACCATCTGAATCTGTACTTTAATCAGGACATGGTATAGGAAACAGCCTCTGCTATGACAATATATATTGAATGAATCAGCTTTCTCAAAATAATTGTGGGCACAAAAGGGTTAAGTGGGCTAGGGAATCCTAAAAATCAATCAAGGGCAGATGATAACATAAACACCCATAGATCGCAAAGCAGAATTCCTATCATATGTAAACTCCTCCCATTTGGTTGGGATCATCTAACAGTGGCATATCTGAAAGACAATGTTAGAACATCACATCATGACCACTAGACATTTGTTTTCAGGGAATTGCTCAAAGACCCACATTATAACTCTAATCATTTGCCCATCTCATTTTCAATTGTTAGTAAAACATGAAAAAAATTTACAAGTACGAAATGAGAGGAAGCAATAAACATAATATTATATGTATACTCATAGGGAAAGACTCGGTTCATTGATACATAGGCATACCATGATAATTACGAAGTAGTACATTTTGGCCTTAGCACTGCTTAGCTGTCTAAGGCTTATGTATATCTATATAATAATGTATGGCATATTCCCATGAATAATAGATCTATATCCCTGTCCCTATATAGTTCTATTGTATCACTAGAAAGATACAGAAAATGGCTACTTGATGATGTTATATTTGAAGGGCTATGCCAATACTGGGAATTTATAGATTCATATAGGTCTATCATTATGTGCTGTAGTGCTTGAATGAAATATACTAATATCTAACATTGTAGCAATACACCATTGTGAGTTCATAAGAATTTCAACAATCTTTAATCGCATGCCCCTATGATTGCTTGTACATGGCAACGGGATACCAGATAACATACACAATACTCATAGACCCGTGTGATTATAACCTTAAGACTTATATGTATATATGTATCTACATGTACTGCCTTTATGCTCAATGATATCAAAATGAGGAACTGTCAGCACTTAACCCTTGTGGAAAGCATGATGGCTCCATGTCTTGAGGTCGGCATAGTACATATACCAATGCAGTGCTGGTCAGCAGTGAATTGGTGCCGACGCTTCACGCGTATATCAATCACGTTAGTTCAAATCCAGCCTCGGCCAGTAGCCTCGTTAGGACTTCATTCATGCATAGCAAGGAACTATGGATATGCCTCTACTAAAACGGCGCAAAAGAACTTATTTTTTATCAGTCTAGAAGTCGACCCTGCATGTAAGACGCACCTAGAGTTGAAAGGAAGATTATAAGGCGCACCTGGGTCTTGTTCTTGGCCAGTTCAGAACTAATCTAATGTAATTCTACCCCTCTTAAAAGGCGCACTCCCTCTTTTGTAAAGTTCTAAAAGGCTCAGTACATGTATAGGTCTCATATTCACGTATGCTAGGTACTACAGTATAGAACAGTGGCGTGACCCACTTGGCAAAAATAAAAAACAAAAAAAAACGTGTTTTTTTCAACCATTTTTCAAACAAATAAAAACATTTTTTTGAGTACATGTTCTGACGTGTTTTTTTACATTAAACAATTTTGGCAAACTTGAGAACCAAATAAAAGCGTTTTTTAACATTAAAAACGTTTTTCTTCCAAGTGGGGATGCACCCGGGGGATGCACTAAGGAATAGATTAAGACGACACGTTATTGAAAAGGAAGTAGAATATGATATAAAAGGAGACTGTACATGTAAGGTACCGCCCACAGTCCACATTACACCTGTCATTAGTGGTACACCAGGTAGTCGTCCATTTAGCTTATGCAATTACACCTGTACGGCACTTATAATGGGATATAGGAGTTATATGGCTCTAGACCCCTAAAATCGATATGGCGACATGAGCATTTTTTGGCCTAGTGACATGAGACATGGCCAATTCCTTAAAATCGACACAGTGACATGGCAATTTTTTTAAAATCGACATGGTGACATACCCATTTTTTAAAATCGACATGGTGACATGCCCATTTCTTAAAATTGATATGGCACATGGGGACCCCCCATCAAGGGCTCCAGTTATTAAGATTCCCTTTGACTGTCTACATTTTTCGGAGTTGTTGTAGGCCTATATGATTTAAGAATGTCTGATGAATGGCAACGGTTGTATTACCATCGAACCATCCATATGTAGATCAATATCCAGATCTCCGTTAGAATTGGAACGGCCGTTCCATGGAATTCCGAGGGTGCAGGAATCATTCATGATAGACTTTATCTGTGCATTCTCAGCGAAATCCAAGTAGTCAGTTTATCTGCATTAAATTTTAAGAACACCTGCGAAATTAATGATTATTTTCTAATGACATTTAAAGGGTTCTTCTTTGATATCTACCTATGGCAATGAAATAAAATATGTTGGGTCTGGACTACTAAATTCGACATGGTGACATGGCAATTTCTTAAAATCGACATATGACATGGGCCTCAGTGATATGAGGCAAAAAAATAAATGACGTGACATGGGTGCTTTCTTAAATTCGATATGGGCCATGATAGGTTCTAAGAGGTGACAGGGGACATGGGGATCGTGACATGTGACAAGAGCATTTCCTAAAATCAACAGGTAACATGGGTGCCCCCCCCCAATCCAGCACCCCAATATGTATCCCATAATTCATAAAGCAATTATCATCATTTTGCACATATGTGCCCAAATCCCTTCTCACCCACTTCCAAGTGTAGCACTATAGCTTTGTTCTTTTCTTCACTAGTTTTCTTCCCTATATTTCAGTGTTCATTCAGCAGTTGTGAGGAGGACCCGGATGTGAACAGGAGGAGGATGGAAGAAATGCGGCGTCTCTGGGAGGCACAACGCCATCAGCCAACACGATGTCTTGTTAACAGAGAGAATCCCGGACATGTAAGATTATTCTTAGACTTTGAAAAGTAACCCCCGATTAAACTGGTTTAATTGAAGTGGCATATAAACCCGATGAATCTTCTTTTAAATGAACCATGATGTTCATATAGAAATACTTGCTTTGTCAACTCTATTTGCTTCATTCTCCATATTTTAGATTATATTTCAAGGAACAATAAGACTTTTTACTCATTTTGCCATTTTTGGGGTGCACGCCATATTTCCACCCATTTGATGTATATATATTGTAAAATGCCTATCCAAGGATGGGCACAATGCACACCCTTTCCAACCTTCTATGCATTACATGTATAACACTTTATGGCCAACCACCTTCTAAATACATTTTTGCATTATGTTCTTATATCATTTGGAACACATTAGAGTGGAATTTTAAATTTGAAGATGTTTCGGTCTATGCCACTTTGACCAAGAATCTAGGTATTATCACACTTTGGCAAAATGTGCGGCTCTTCATTAGTTGTAAATGACCGTAAGCCAAGTTATACAGAGCATGGGTCCACCATTGCCCATCATTATCACACATCTAAAGGTGCAGTGTTGATAGATCTTCAATTCTCCTCCCCGGCGTGAAAGGGTTAACTTAATGTCATTATCCAGATAGACTCTGGCACTAAAATTATCATGAATATCAGGTAACACTGGGGCCATTCATCACCACGACAACCAGTTCGATTGTAACCAACACCAGGGTGACTAGTACAGTTTATTCATATAGATTCTACCACACAATACTGTAATAGGTCTGAACATAATAGCAATTTAGCTTTAGCCAAAGGGGTATAAATCGTTAATTATCAAATCAATAATACATACAGTGAAATTCCTTTACAATGAATCCTGTTACAATGAATTCTCTGTTATAACAAACAAAATGCTTGGTACCAAATCATCACCATACATTTCTATATTAAAATATCCCTTTATAATGAAGTTTTGGCTTGAGAATTCGGATATAACGAAGTAATTTTGTCATAAACACATTTTCAAAGGAAATCAAAGTGTACAGAATTCACAGGCAATAGTAGTAGGGGAGATCTGAGATCTGAGAGGTGTGAAGGGTTGTGTCAGGACATCTACAACCGCCTCATTTCACACCTAGGGGGGGGGGGATCTGAGAGGTGTAAGGGGCTGTGTTAGGACATCTACAGCCACCTCCCTTCTTATTGTGTCTCTGGGGGGGGGAGATCTCTTCTCACCTGGGTGACCAAAGAGGTCAAAATAGAGTTGAGGTGATTTTTAAACCTCTATCTGGCTTTGTTTGGTTACTACGAAATTCGTTTACAACGAATTTTTTTGCATGTCCCAAGCACTTCGTTGTAAAGGAATTTTACTGTATAATCATTGAAATTGAGTTTACATAATTGTTCTGTGCATTCCAATAATAGCTCATGCTTAAACAAATTGAATCAATTTCTAGACAAAAGGTCTTATCACAAAATCATGAATACAACGGTTATGTACCATTCTGGGAAGCCCTGCTCTTTTATTTTGCAAAATCTGCTCCATTGATGTCTACATTATTTTTTCCCTTAATAAATTAGTCAATTGATTACAATTGATCAAACAGTGCACAACCTCTAGGATGTTAAAAAAGTTATAGACATTACCTGTTTTATTACCATAATTCCCTGATGAATTACAGCAGCCATAGGTGACTTCCATATTAGTCTCCCAGATTGAAGCTGCTCTCCAGACATTATCCAGACTGGGAGCAGATTTCAGAGCTTGAATGGCCGCTGGGTGAGGCAGATATGACTTAAGTGTTAAATGCACTGCCATCGGCTCTTCTGTCAGTAACAGTTCTATCACCTTATGCCATGGCTAATATCGATGACACTATAGATTAGTACTACTTACGCCGTATTCAATGGGGGGGGGTGGAATACGATCCTCGCATATTCCGCGGCGCCATTTTGAAATTTATACAGAGTTAACTAGTTTCGTATTTAGGTATGATTATTACAAGTTTTATGCAAAAAATGAATGATTGAACTAGTTAAATAATATGTTATGAATTGTTTAAGGTATATCTTAGTGTTAGCGCCATGTTAAAAAAGAAGATATTGCCCTGTGCAAGGAACATTTATATTGAAACTAAAAGTAGCGGCTAGCTCCGTATCACGTGACCTACTTCTTCGAGCAAGGTGTCATGGCGGATGAAAACAAACCGGGACGACTCGACACATTGAAAAACAGTAAATATGGTTGTGTTTCTTGAATTTAAAGCAATTTAAACCTGTGGGCCATGGCAAAAAGGCAAATGTCAACTCACAGTGATTAATAAGGCCTTGTTGAATACGGGCAGAAGCACCTCTGGGAATACGAGCCTAAATTATTCACTGATTGTTGACATTTGCTTATATCCTCTGCTCTCTTATGGACTGAATGGTGACGGAATACCCAAAACTGCACAGAATTGTGACGGGATCATTATACTGCCGGGACGACAGACAGCAGTATAAGGCCTATACATGTCATAACGACCAGTGTGCGGGTCTCATGGCCAGGAGCAAATGCTTTTACATGTATTGCTATATCATTCTGCAGGTGATCGTCCTGAGACAACGTCTGGACAGAAAAGCACTCATCAAGTCCTGCGGGTTCCAGCTCACCTTCTTGTTCTTTGTCTTGGGTATGCTTTTCTTTGTGGCACTCATTGTCCGACGCTGTAGGAGCAAGAAGACAGAGGCTAAAAAGGTATTTTTTGCAAATCATTATGTTTTATATATTTTGTCACAAGATGGCCTGCTGAAAGAACCAAACTTATTGTATGAAATTCAAGCAAGCAGTGGCTGAATTGGGTTGATGTTATTTGTTTTTTCACTAAAGGAAAGAAAGTAGCAGACATTTTCTTAGGACTTGATCAACATCTGTCAAATTGCGTAACTACCTTTGGAAATTTGACCAAATTTAACTGTGGCTGTTACTAAATCTAGCCCCAATGGCATTCAAACCATTTTTGCCATTTAACATGTGACACCTGATGTATGGCCTTTTCATGACCTTTATAACATTATAATTATCAAAACCTCGGCTACATTTGAAAGAAATTCCTACATCTATAAAAATGTATATATGTCTTTTGTACTGCAGGTAAACCCAGTCAAACTACCTGGAGGTGCCTACCTTGTGACGACTGCAACTACTGATGGTATGTCAGAAAAAGAAAAGGAGGCATTTGGAATCTCCGGCCCTGCCGTCTCAAATGGGCCTGTCCCTGCGGCACCTAAGGTAGCTGTGAATGAATTGGCTATTAGATCTAGATTACACTAAATCCCTTGTTGGTATTACCGTAATCTCCCGCGTAGAAGACGCGCTGCGCGTATAAGACGCACCCCAAACTCAGCACATGCATTTTAGCGTATAAGACGCACATTTTAATTTTGTAAATCCAGTACTGTTCTATAGTAAAATTACCCCTCGTATAAGACGCACACCAAACTTGAGAGAAAGCTATAAGACCCCCCCCCCCCAGCATTTTGTTTGGCGTAGAGGACGCGTCTTATACGCGGGAGTTTACAGTACCCATCATCTGTAAGTGTTAAGTAAGCTATAGAAATCAGGTATGTAACCAAGGGTGTACGAATAATTCTGAACTAAGCCTGTACATAGAAATTCTGAATTGCAAAATGATATGAACCAAGTATGGGCATTTTAACCAATTTATACATGATTATGTTAAACTGAGAAAAATCGGAAATCAGACAAAATTCTGAAAACTTATATACCCGGTATGCATGATCGGAATACTGCATCCTCTGTTATAACTTTATATTGGCTTCTTTCCCCTCTACAGGAGTTTCTGATGCTGGCCCCACCTGCCTATGACACCAAGCCTGCTGACATGCAGGTACAGCCCCCGGCCTATGACTCAGCCCCTGAAAAACAGGTCTAAGACA
Organism: Acholoe squamosa; assembly: GCA_949317995.1. Lineage (NCBI taxonomy): Eukaryota > Metazoa > Annelida > Polychaeta > Phyllodocida > Polynoidae > Acholoe > Acholoe squamosa. The sequence goes on from OX439050.1 coordinate 47,317,037, forward strand.
TGGACTTGATATATGACTTGTCTATATTCCATGGGATGACTTTGGCGAACAATGTTCAGAGGAGGAACCAATTTATAGGCACTTAACTAGTTGTTATGATACCCCATAAGCATTACACTAGGCCTACATGGAACCTGCTGAATGAGTGTTATCAACATCATAGGGTATGCATGATGCACTCATAAATGTGGCTTTGATGAACTGTTCAACAGGGCTATACATCTTTGCATGTATCATGGAATCAAAGGGGGCAGTGAATTATGCACCATTTAAAGAGTTTAATGTGAATATAAGGGTAACAGGGATGCCTTTTTCTGAGATTTTTGAATTTACAATTGTTCACCAAAGCCATGCATCTCATGTAATTTAGCCTCAGAAAATCCTTGGTGGATTTTCCCATAGACAAGTTATAACATTCTCAGGAGTGATACTAGAAGGAGGGCTACATATGACTAGGAATACTATCAGTAAACTAAACTGTTATTGTTGTATCTAAAACACATGTACCACCTACTCAAATGTAAAGGTCCTCTCATGCCATCTGCTATCAATGTGTGATTGACTTGTGATACTTTCTCTCTAAAACTAGACTTTTTTTTCTAAATTTGCTGGTCAAATACTGGACAACACTTTCCCACTGATCTCTCCCACATAGATATGAAGAAATTTTTATCTACTGAAGGTAGAATCATTTTAAATCTCTTGATTGCCCTTCATATTTTGGAGATAATTATAATAAAAACAGCTCTTTTCGGGTTGAGATTTTGCGTAGCTAGTACTCTACTCTTGTTGAAAAAGATTCATGACTTTATAAACTGAGTTTAGTTTAACCAGGCAAGCTACAATAAGCCTCAGGTTTGTAAATTGGTTACGACTTATGGGCGAGAACTGAGAAGTTTCATTTAACATGTATGTGAACATTCTAAGACCAAGCGAAAAGTAAAATTGTATTGTTTGTTATCTGTGTGCACGATGTTATACTATTTTTAAGCATCCAATATGCTGCTCTATCGGATTCATTGTGTTGTGATATCTGTAACCAGGAAGTGCAAAAATATGGGTTATTGGAATTCGGATGATTTAGAACCCTTAAAAAGCATTCTAGTGAATTCGGATGATTTAGAACCCTTAAAAAGCATTCTAATGATTCCCTTTCTGCATTTGCTACTTAATGTCCAAAAAGCAATATCAAAGTATTTCTCTGAATTGCCTACATCTAGAAAAAGGGGTTTCTCAATCGTTTTATAGAGGAGCGTAACATGTTCTCAATACTGAAATCCATTATCAATCTAAAAACATATCGATTACAGTGTCATTTGGAATTATTGTGTCAAGTTTGTGGTAAAAAAAAACACATCAGTGATTGGATACTTTTGATGATATGTATTTATAGGAAACAATATAGACCTTAGTAGGTACTCTGGAGTATATACGTTATATATGACCAATGTCTAAATCCAATTTTAGGTCTATGTTAATTTCCTATGTACTTCACTTTACTATATCATTCCATTCTATTGCATTTAAAGCAGCTATAAATGCATTTATGATCTATTTGAATCGTGTATGGCGTTATAATGAAATTCACTCTTGAGATTTTATATTTCCTCATTTCATGAAATAAAGTGTTGGTACTGATGTTTCGTTTGTAGACTTAAGATGCGTCTGTTGTTTCCTTGTTATTACCAGGTAAAAATCTGGTTTCAAATCGTTGCACTACAGTAAAGTCTAATACACAGGAGATTACAGTAACATGTTTTCTCTCCATGAACATTCGCAGCATGATTTGAAGGAGATTTAAGTGGGATGATTTTATGCAGTTATTCTCCTGGGAAACATGTAAGATCACCAGCATGACATGTCTTGTTGTTCATAAGAGAGACTCAGATTCTTATGCAACAGTGTTTTGAGAAGATTTGAGGTTTATACTTATTTCCAAATTATAAATCGTTTCAAGCTATGAAGACCATCTGTAGCCTTTTCCTTTTTAGGCAAAAAACATATAATAACAGAAACAAAACAACAACAAAAAAAACAACTAAAAAGTGATCAAATGTGGGAATAGTTTCAAAGTGTTCAATCAGAGACATGAATATCTTCATGTCTCTGGCTCAATGATTGCCTGAGATCGTAATCATAAATCATGGCATTTTTCTTCTTTTTTTTTTGGACTCGCTCATTGCATCAATGAACTATTATGTTCATTTAAGTGAAGCTATAGAGCAGACCAAGTTTTATTAGATTTTTCAACAACAAAATAAGGAACAGCAACTACAAAACACAAAACATGACAATAGTCAATTTGTACAAGATCAACGGCATAGTACCCCATGAGATATCCAAGGTTAGGTAGGGGGCACTGGGGTAGTATCCACAGATTGGTGACTACACCTCACACCCCTATTCCCATAGTGGTTTGGCCCACCTTCTCCCACCTCTCTGGTAAGTAACCTCTCTAGTGATAACCATTAGCACTAGAACAAATCAGTTATAGGTGCCTCCCTATAGGTGGGATGTTCATAAGGAATAGAAGGGAATCTTGCCCTGCCCCTATCCTTAATGTATAGCCCTGTGGGAAAAGATTCTTTTCTATCCTTAATGTATAGCCCTGTGGGACAAGATTCTTTTCTATATTTAATGTATAGCCCTGCGGGGCAAGATTCTTTTCTATCCTTAATGTATAGCCCTGCAGGGCAAGATCTTTTCTATCCTTAATGAATAGCACTGCGGGACAAGATTCTTTTCTATCTTTAATGTATAGCCCTGCGGGACAAAATTCTTTTCTATCCTTAATGTATAGCCCTGTGGAGCTAGATTCTTTTCTATCCTTAATGAATACCACTGCGGGACAAGATTCTTTTCTATCCTTAATGTATAGCAACTGCAGGGCAAGATCTTTTCTATCCTTAATGAATAGCACTGCGGGACAAGATTCTTTTCTATCCTTAATGTATAGCCCTGCGGGACAAGATTCTTTTCTATCTTTAATGTATAGCCCTGCGGGACAAAATTCTTTTCTATCCTTAATGTATAGCCCTGTGGGACAAAATTCTTTTCTATCCTTAATGTATAGCCCTGCAGGGCAAGATTCTTTTCTATCCTTAATGAATAGCACTGCGAGACAAGATTCTTTTCTATCCTTAATGTATAGCCCTGCAGGGCAAGATTCTTTTCTATCCTTAATGAATAGCACTGCGGGACAAGATTCTTTTCTATCCTTAATGTATAGCCCTGCAGGGCAAGATTCTTTTCTATCCTTAATGTATAGCTCTGCTGGACAAGATTCTTTTCTATCCTTAATATATTGCCCTGCGGGACAAGATTCTTTTCTATATTTAATGTATAGCCCTGCGGGGCTAGATTCTTTTCTATCCTTAATGTATAGCCCTGCAGGGCAAGATTCTTTTCTATCCTTAATGAATAGCACTGCGGGACAAGATTCTTTTCTATCCTTAATGTATAGCCCTGCAGGGCAAGATCTGTTCTATCCTTAATGAATAGCACTGCAAGACAAGATTCTTTTCTATCCATAATGTATAGCCCTGCGGGACAAAATTCTTTTCTATCCTTAATGTATAGCCCTGTAGGGCAAGATTCTTTTCTATCCTTAATGAATAGCACTGCGAGACAAGATTCCTTTCTATCCTTAATGTATAGCCCTGCAGGGCAAGATTCTTTTCTATCCTTAATGAATAGACCTGTGGGACAAGATTCTTTTCTATCCTTAATGTATAGCCCTGCTGGACAAGATTCTTTTCTATCCTTAATGTATTGCCCTGCGGGACAAGATTCTTTTCTATCCTTAATGAATAGCACTGCGGGGCTAGATTCTTTTCTATCCTTAATGAATAGCACTGCGGGACAAGATTCTTTTCTATCCTTAATGTATAGCCCTGCAGGGCAAGATTCTTTTCTATCCTTAATGAATAGACCTGTGGGACAAGATTCTTTTCTATCCTTAATGTATAGCCCTGTGGGACAAGATTCTTTTCTATCCTTAATATATTGCCCTGGGGGACAAGATTCTTTTCTATCCTTTATGTATAGCCCTGCGGGGCAAGATTCTTTTCTATCCTTGATATATAGCCCTGCAGGCTAACCATGATTGTATACCTCACTTCAAATTGAAAGGAGGGATACAATCATGGTTCTAACCCCTTAGCGAGTTCTATTAGACGTGAGGGATACAATCATGGTTCTAACCCCTTTCCGAGTTCTATTAGAAGTGAGGAATACAATCATGGTTCTAACCCCTTTCCAAGTTCTATTAGAAATGAGGGATACAATCATGGTTCTAACCCCTTTCCGAGTTCTATTAGAATTGGGGGATACAATCATGGTTATAACCCCTTTCCAAGTTCTATTAGAAGTGAGGGATATGATCATAGTTCTAATCCCTTTCTGAGTTATATTTAAGGTGAGGGATACAGTCATGGTTCTAATGGGTCTAGAACTCGGAAATGGGTTAAAACTATGATTGTATCCCTCACTTCTAGAACTCGGAAAGGGGTTAGAACCATGATTGTATCCTTCACTTCTAATAGAACTTGGAAACGGGTTAGAACCATGATTGTATCCCTCACTTCGAATAGAACTCGGTAAGGGGTTAGAACCATGATTGTATCCCTCACTTCTAATAGAACTCGGAAAGGGGTTAGAACCATGATTGTATCCCTCCTTTCTAATAGAAGTGAGGGATACAATCATGGTTAGCCTGCAGGGCTATATATCAAGGATAGACAAGAATCTTGTCTCGCAGGGCTATGCATTAAGGATAGAAAAGAATCTTGCCCTGCAGGGCTATACATTAAGGATAGAAAAGAATCTTGTCCCTCAGGGCTATACATTAAGGATGGAAAAGAATCTTGCCCCGCAGGGCTATACATTAAAGATAGAAAAGAATCTTGTCCCTCAGGGCTATACATTAAGGATAGAAAAGAATCTTGTCCCACAGGGCTATACATGAAGGACAGAAAAGAATCTTGTCCCACAGTTTTGTACATTAAGATAGAAAAGAATCTTTTGCGGCAGAAAAGGGAACATGATTGCATCCCTCACTTCTAATAGCACTTGGAAAAGTGTTGAGAACCATGATTGTAAGATCAGGATGCCCCTTGTTGTGGCTATTGGTCGTCATGATGCACCAATGAAGTGCTGGCAAGACTCACCAGCACTTCATTAGCCCCTAAAGGGTTAATAAGCATTTATTCTAGGAAAGACCTAGAGGTCACGCGGAACTAAATCCATTTCCTCTATGTTTCTATATAGCATAACACACAAAAACAGCCGCCTAAAATGTTCGTTGGTAAAAATTTCAAACATAACACGGTTAACTCATCCCTCATACACAATCTGACAGAATGTTGGATAGGCTTAACCCTGAAAATCTTAAATAAGGGAATGATATGTGCAGTGAGTGCCATTCTACCCTATTTTGGGCCTAAAAATCTCCATTGGCCAGATTAACTTTTGCATGCCTCATAAAATCCCCAAGGCCTGGCATAATATAAAAACACACCTACTATTCCATTTATTAACTATTTGGGAACACCTGTGATTTTTTTTCATAATTTTACCAATATTTCTTCTGTCTAATTCTAAACCAATCAGCAGTCAGAACACCCTTCAGTGCAGTCCTAAATACCATATGACTCACTAGAGGGCAGCATTTACGTCCACGTAACCTTGGAGCGGGAACATGGCGGCGTTGGGTTAGCAGCGGTGTGCGACAGGGGGACGGTATTTTCCCAAATTATCTATGTTCACAAGTAGTAGAACATATGAAACCTTGATAAATTATTAGTTAAAGCGTCACACCAAAGAAGCCATGTCAAACCAAGGCCCTAGATCCCGTACCAAGAAGAAGACAATGGATTTAATTCCTCAAGAAGCTTCGATAAAAGAAGTCATTGCAGCTGTCAACTCTATGGAAAAAAGGTTGCTGTCAGTGGAGGAAACCCAAACCCACATGCAATCTAACATTGAAGAAATCAGAGAATCCATTGACGGATTAAACCAAACTACAGTTAGCATCAATGAGACTCTGGACAGCATAAAAGGAAGACTTTCATCTTCGGAAGGAACCATGGAAGCCATGTCAAAGACAATCTCGGAGACTGGAGACGCCATAAAAATCCAAAATGACAGTGTCAAGACCCAAACAACTCTATTGCTTCAACATACGAAGAAATTTGAAAAAATGGACCAAGACATCAAGAAAAAAATCCTAATAATCAAAGGACTTGAAGAAAGCAAGGATGAGGATATTTCGGCCAAGATTGCTCAATTTCTGAGAGATATTAAATTTAATCAGGGATTGGAATGTGTAGAAACTTGCAGTCGCGAGGGACCGGAAACATCGATCCAAGATGGCGAACACCAAGGCGTAAACAAACCAAGGCATAGACAGGTACGAGTTATTTTCCGAAATATCTACACCAAACCTAAGATTATGAGGAATCTAAAGTATCTGAAAGGGAAAATGCTATACAAGTTTGTATCTGTGGGAGATGAATTGACGGAAACAGAACAGAAAGACTTCAACGACCTCCGTGCCATGTACTACTTGGCGAAGAAGCAAAACTACAACGTTCAACTCAGGCAAAGATTCCTAATCCTGGAAAAGAAGACTATATATCCATCCCAGTTGAACCAAATGCCCTATCAGGATCTCACCATGCATAAAGCTATCGAAGCCACCACCCCAGATGGATTAATGTTCAAATCCAAACATCACATGCTCTCTAACTTGTATGACTGTAACATGAAATATCGGGGAGTGGAGTATAACAGCGCTGAACAGGCCTACCAAGCCACCAAGGCTCGCACATGTAAACAACCTGACATAGCAGATAAGATTCTCCAAATGGACAATACCATTGACATCATGTACGAGGGAAAAAAGGTCAAACCTACACCAGAGTGGAATAAAGAGGCTGAAGCCATCATGGAGGATATTATCAAGGCCAAATTCTCCAACAAACACCTGAGAGACTACATAGTATCTACTAAAGGTATGACACTATATGAAGCTAGCTATCACCCAATCTGGGGCGTCAAGTACCATTTTGGTCAGGCCAACATGTGTTGATCAACCTGTATGATCCAACCTACTGACCAAGTAAATGAACATGTTCTATAGACCTCTATTTTTGTGTAATTATTACCTTAATATTGGGAAAATACCAATCTCTAGCGTGATATCTGCTATAACTGTATTATTTTATATTGTAGGTAGCCATAAGTGCTGTAAACCTATGGAGGGTGGGGGGCTAGCCTATTTTTGGTATAACAATCTATGGGAAATTAAAATTTGTATAACGGAGGTGTATGCATATATAAGGAGAAATTGTACCGGTGTATTTGTCTCTTTACTATCCTGGTTTATAATAATAAAAAGTGTACCAATATTCAGGTAAATAAGGAACTTAAAGCCAAGTTTGAGAAAGGCTTCTCTATTGTACATCTAAATGCTCATAGTATAAGAAATAAATTTACAAGTTTAAAAGAAGAATTATCTGATTGTAACATTGACATAGTACTTTTCTCTGAAACCTGGTTAAATTCAACTGATTGCTCTGACATGTATACGTTTCCTAGATATAACTTATTTAGACTTGATATAATTAGTATTTTTAGGGGAGGAGGACTCTGTGCGCATGTAGATGAAACCATATCATGTACAAATGAGAAATTTGGCTATCTAAACAGGACTAACAAGGATATTGAAATACAATGGTTATTTTCTATAAAAGGTTCAAGCAAAAAAAGCAATAATCTGTAATATATATAGACCTCCATCCGGAAACCTGACTAATTTTTGCAATATAATTCAGGCACTATTTATACAGATTGAAAATCTAGACTCCTATGAAATTTATGTGCTTGGTGACTTCAATGTAAACATAATTGGCAACACTAGAGAAAAAATACAGTTGTATGAAACCTTTGATAATTTTCATCTTAGCCAAATAGTAAACCAAGTAACAATGTCCTCAGGTTCGAACTCATGCATCGACTTGATTTTTACAAACTGTTCAGGTATAATTTCATCAGGCCCTCTCAATATTCACCTTTCTGATCATCTCCCTGTACATATACTAAAAGGAAACCAATATGTTAAGCAAGGTTATAGGAGCTTTATGGGAAGATCATACAGAAATTTTAATAAAGAAAAATATATACAAGACCTTACAAATTGTAATTGGGCATATTTTGATAACAGTAATGATCCCTCAGAATGCTGGAATATCCTGGTAAATCATATGAAATATATGTTGGATATCCAATGCCCCGTAAAGAAATTTAAAATAAAGGACAAACCGAGCCCCTGGCTGACTAATGAACTATTGGAACGTATAAATGATAAAAATGCACTATTGAAAGAGGCCAGACGAAACTTAGATATAATTTCATGGCACCATGCCAGAATGTCCAGAAATATTGTAAATCGTGAAGTCCAGCAAGCTAAAGAAGAATATTATAACAACCTGTCTGAAGTCTATAAGAAAGATTCTAAGAAATTTTGGACTACTATGAAAGAAGTACTGCCAAATAACAAAGGAAAATCAAATACAATTAATTTAGTAGATGTAAATGGACAAACAATCACTCTGGAGGATACGTCCATGTATATTAATAATTTTTTTGCAGAGATAGGACCGAGGCTTGCCAGACTTCATGATACAGAATTTTTATTTAAAGGTCAAAGATGCTTAGTGGATATGCCTGACATGTCGTTTACAGATGAGGAAATTATTAAATGTTTAGAAGATATAGATGTATCAAAATCATCCTCTATTGAATACTTACCTACTAATATATTCAAGATGGCGGTTATTAAATTCTCTGATAAATTTATCAGAATCATAAATTTGATTATAGAAACTGGTATTATACCTGATAGCTGGAAAATTGCCACAGTCACGCCTCTACCAAAAGGTGGTGACCCATCCAACGTTTCTAACTTAAGACCTATCAGCGTACTGCCTATACCTGGCAAAATACTGGAACGCCTGATACATACAAAGATCAACTCTCATTTAAATTTTCATAATATATTATCAAAATTCCAAGGAGGATATCAAAAAAATAAATCGACCTTAGATACTATAACTATTCTAGTTGATGATATACTAAGAAATAGAAATCAAAATAATATTACTTTAGCAGCATTTATTGATATAAAAAAAGCTTTCGATTCAGTAAATCATAATATCCTCTTGACTAAACTAGAACAATATGGTATAAGAAACAGAAATCTTACACTTATAGAAAACTACCTTTCTAGGAGACAACAGTGCTCTGTGGCAAATCATGTAAGATCAGGGTATAAGAATTTATCATGTGGAGTACCACAGGGGTCAATTTTGGGTCCATTATTTTTCCTATTATATATTAATGAAGATTTCTGAAGATGACACCCATAAAACAATGCTATATGCTGACGACTCAGTTTTATATGTATCAGGCAAAGATATAGATTACTTACAAATACAACTTGAAAATGCTCTAAAAAAATTTTATTCTTGGTCCACAAGCAATAAATTAACCATGAATGAAAACAAAACAAAAATCATGACCTTTGCCTCTTCAATAAAACTGAAAAATCTGAGAAAGCCAAATATCGTCATCAATAATAAAATACTTATGAATGTATCATCCTACAAATATCTAGGTGTTACTCTTGACCCTGAATTGAAATTTAATATGTACTTACGCACTGTAATTAATAATGTAAGATATAAGTCGTTAATATTGTATAAAACTAGGAAATACATGACTGTGGAAGCAAGATTAAGAATGTACAAAATGCATATACTACCTTTAATAGATTATTGTGATATTTTGTATAACGAGGCAAAGTCTGACCATCTGCTAGAACTACAGCGCTTACAAAGTAAATGCCTGAAAACTTGCTTTGACTATCATATATTAACACCAACTCAGACTGTACACACCAGGGCTAATTTACCTATGTTATTATCTAGAAGAATTTATCATATTAAACTTACGGCCCATAAGAGGTCTTGTAATATAGATTTTATAGAACCAAAGGTAAGAGAAACCAGATTAGCTACTGCACCGGTATTAAAATACCAAAAAATAAATTGTAAAGCATATGAAACTTCACCTGAAGTCAAATGTGCTCAAACCTGGAACAAACTATCTATAGAAACAAGAAATATTAAAGAAAGAGACAAATTTAAACTGGAATGTAAAAAAGAATTGGTATAAATCTGATAATTTCCACAATTATGATTGAATTAGAAATGTATAGTGTCTATACTCGTAGTATACCCTCTGTATTTACTAAATAAGGCTTAATCCTTTGATATCGTTTTGGGCAAGGGAATTTGTTATTATATAATGTTTAAAGTAAAAAATAATGTTGCTGTTCTCAAATATATTGTTATTACAACTTTTGTTAATCTTATGAATGGCATATATAATTTTCATGGCTTGGCCGAGACAACATGCTTAGGATGATGGTCAGTCATTAACTTGATAGCCACTAAGAATATTAGTTTTCCTTATATAGAAATATCAAATTTGTAAAACAGTTCTGTGGTGTTTATCATATCTCTTTATTGAATCGAAAATAATTACTTTCAACTTATGTGCTCAAATGAAATTATCAAATTTTATGCGACATGTATCATATTTTCAGAATCAAGGAAAACTATTTTCAATTATTATGTACTCGGATGAAATGAAAGATATCTTTGGCTAAATAAAGTTTAAATTGTTTAAAAAAAAAGAGGGAAGCACCTGTGCTGCCATCTACTGTGTATGGAATAGACTAGAGGATGGACCAAACCACTTTTGGAGAAGGGGTGTAAGGTGTAGTCTCCAATCTGTGGATACTACCCCAGTGCCCCCTACCTAACCTTGGATATCCCATCGGGTACTTTGCCTCTGGCATAGTACCCCATGAGATATCCAAGGTAGGGGGCACTGGGGTAGTATGCACAGATTGGTGACTACACCTCACACCCCTATTCCCATAGTGGTTTGGCCCACCTTCTCCCACCTCTCTGGTAAGTAACCTCTCTAGTGATAACCATTAGCACTAGAACAAATCAGTTATAGGTGCCTCCCTATAGGTGGGATATTCATAAGGAATAGAAGGGAATCTTGCCCTGCCCCTATCCTTAATGTATAGCCCTGTGGGAAAAGATTCTTTTCTATCCTTAATGTATAGCCCTGTGGGACAAGATTCTTTTCTATCTTTAATGTATAGCCCTGTGGGAAAAGATTCTTTTCTATCCTTAATGTATAGCCCTGTGGGAAAAGATTCTTTTCTATCCTTAATGTATAGCCCTGTGGGAAAAGATTCTTTTCTATCCTTAATGTATAGCCCTGTGGGACAAGATTCCTTTCTATCTTTGATGTGTAGGCCTGTGAAACAAGATTCTTTTCTGTCCTTAATGTATAGCCCTGCAGGGCAAGATTCTTTTCTATCCTTAATGCATAGCCCTGCGGGACAAGATTCTTTTCTATCCTTGATATATAGCCCTGCAGGCTAACCATGATTGTATCCCTCACCTATAATTGAAAGGAGGGATACAATCATGGTTCTAACCCCTTTCCGAGTTCTATTAGAAGTGATGGATACAATCACGGTTCTAACCCCTTTCCGAGTTCTATTAGAAGTGAGGGATACAATCATGGTTCTAACCCCTTTCCGAGATCTATTAGAAGTGAGGGATACAATCATGGTTCTAACCCCCTTTCCGAGTTATAAGATAGTATAAGATATAATGTACTGGTATAGTAGCTAAGGTTTACATAACATTTGACATTAGTAGTATATACATGCAAAGTCAGCGCAATGCTTCAGCTACTAACTAGGTCATGACCTACTGGTAGACCGGAAGTGACCTAGTTTCAGCTAATCAGAGGGCTGGATTTGACAGGAAGTGACGTCATAAGGTCATGACCTAGTTTTTTTGACCAATCAGAGAGCTGGATTCCATTTGACCTAGTGACCTGACCTAGTTGCATAAATTAAAAGAATTGCGCAATACCTAGGGTTAACCTACTTGCAAACCGGAAGTGACCTACTAACCTACTTGCAAAAACGTATGACCTACGTATGAGGGTGCATTGCGCAATGCTTGTAAGAATTTACACAATGTTCTGATGCAATACTTTTATGGATTTACGCAATACTTATGACTCATTTTGTTATGTCTCTTCATTTCATGCATTAAAATAAAACACAACTCATCCATTTCACATAACAGATTATATTTTTATTAGACACAATATTTACAGATGAAGACAGATTTTCCATTTCCGGGGCGTGCACATATACTACAGAAACATTTGTTGTGTGTGAATTTACTTGCTTGATACCAGCTTTGACCAGTGAGACTAGTTTTCCATGTGTTGTGGAAACAATAACTGTTAAGTTTGGCTATGTTAGATATAGCATGCTCGAACAAAGCCTGGGCCAGGAAGTAAGTTTGACTGTTTTTGGGTCCAGGTAAAAGACCAGATAAAAAACCATCCTTAAAGTTTACCTCGAAGGAGAAATGATTTCTCACTCCAGGTATACTTAAGGCGTGAAGTTCCAGTGAGACCTGCAGACATGTGAAACAAATAGTTTTAGCAATAGCAGATACTTCCAGTTTACAATTACACTGACAAAAAACTCCTACTATGGGATTACATTCTAACTCTTGGAGAGTAAGAGCAAACTTTCTTACACTTCCTAAAGTGTACCTTGTGTAGTGTCTTGGGCAGCCAGGTTCAGTGTGCAATTGATATACTCCTATACACCAATCATGCAATATCAAGTTAACTTTTTTCACTCGACAATAGTACATGCAGTTTCTGTAGGCGTCCCAAAAAGCTGAAGAGAAATATTTGTACATTTTAACACTAGTTATACAGTGGTCAACAGTGTCTGGTTCAGCTCCTCTAAAATAACCAATGTTTTCTGCAGGTATTATTTCCCAAAAGAAATTCTCTGAACATCCACATGCTACAGAACTTATATCATTGTCAGGTGTTATAGAAGAAGCTTGATTATATGAAGCAACACTTTGTAAAACTGGACGCATGTAATAGTCATAAGGTGGAGTTTCTGTGGTTTGCTCCACAAGCATAGCTTCTAAACTTTCCATGTTAAAATGGTTGCTTAAATCTAACCAGATACTAATAATCTGGTGAACGTGACGCTATGAGACAAGAAATTTGGTACCACTTTTTTCTGTTCCAACTTAATTTCTTCAGCGCCGGATTTTTTTTTATTTTTGTGGTGAACATGTACAGCGTTCACTTTTGTGAAAAGTTTTTTTATTTTTTGGGTGATACAGTTCACTTTTTTTTACTTTTTTGTCAGTTTTTTTTCATGATACAGTACACATTTTTTACCTTTGTTGTTTATTTGAAAAATGTTCATTTGAACAAAAAATATTTTCCAGTTTAACACTGTTTTCTATGGAAAAAAATGTTCATTTGAACAAATGTTCGTTTGAAAAATTGTTCAAATGAACATTTTCCATTTTAACACTGTTTTCTATGGGGAAAAATGTTCATTTGAACAAATGTTCGTTTGAACAATTGTTCAAATGAACATTTTCCAGTTTAACACTGTTTTCTATGGGGAAAAATGTTCATTTGAACAATTGTTCAAACGAACAATTGTTCAAATGAACATTTTTCATTTTAACACTGTTTTCTATGGGGAAAAATGTTCATTTAAACAAATGTTCATTTGAACAATTGTTTAAATGAACATTTTTCATTTTAACACTGTTTTCTATGAAGAAAAATGTTCATTTGAACAATTTGTTTAAAATTTTTTCTTTCAACAAAATGTACAACTGGAAGTGAAACTAGAAAAAGAAACCATTTTTTTATATAGAAAGGGGTAGGGTGCTTACACCGTCTTCACATACTTGTCTCTTTATGTACTGATAGGTTAGACCTTGTTTCCTTTGAGAGTAAGTCGTAACGCTGTGGTTAACTACTTTAAATCCTTTGTTGACTACCGTGACAACATTTTCACTGTCCAGTACTTCTTTGTACTTGTCAGTGGGCAGGGGGTTTTGTTTTTGAATTACACCTTTGCAACTCATTTTAACGGGCACATTCACTCCTGTGCCTATGTAACATTTGGAGTTTAAGGCAGTCATTTCATCACCTTCCCACTCCACTTTGAATAACCCGGGGGTTCTCTTGTCAAACGCCAGACGGCTCTTACAGCATGGTTGAGGCAGCCACAGCTCACCCAAAACTTTGGTCTGAACATAGGTCTCTCTGTGGTGACTGTTGTCACATGATTCAGAGGGCAACCATTTGTGACGTTCTCTGAAGAAAGCTTCACGTTTTTCAGGAATAATTACGTCTTCTATGTTCTCTGCACTTAAAGCAAAGTAAAAACTGTCAGTGTCCATTTCACACATTTCAAAATCTTTCTCGTCTATGTATTCAAGGAGAAAGTCGTAATAGAAAGCCAACATTTTAAGTTTGGCATATTGGTATACCATGAACCCTATTTGAACTGGGAGGTCGTAGGTAATGGAGGTGGGCAAACAGGACAGTTCTACCGTGTTGTCACTTATGTCTTGCACATCTTGCACTGACCAGTGCATGGCCAAACGTCTTGCCTTAGAGGGGTGAAGATACTTTGTTTGAACAAAGTTTTGTTTGTTGCATATGGTTTTTCCGTATGAACCATTTCCCAAAAGTTTGTACAGATCTGACAGAATCTTACAGTCTATGTTTTCATCTCCCTTCCTCCTAGCTTTGGTCACTTCGTCCATGAAGGGTAAAAAAGTCTTTTCTGGTGTGTATTCTATGAGAAGGTGTACTGTTGTAACTACCAAACCTTTCTCCAGGTACCACTTCAAGAGAGGAGTTCCCAACAAAATTCCCTCTGCGTGGTAGCTGCCTATAAGTTGGCGTTGCGGTTGTTTCAGCTTACCTGCTGCTTCCAGGTAACGTTTCATATGTTCACCTACGTCATTTTTTCCTACTAAACAGTTTTTGAAAATAGGTGTCATTTCACTGAATTTTTCTTTCAAAGATTCAGGTGTTTCTATGTTTACCTGGATAAGTCCAAAAGTTGTTCCTCTAGAAACCCCTCTCAGTATTTCATCCTGACTTTTTCTGCCTTGGCACAATGGTCTTTTAATTTCCCATTCACTTTTTGTTTTTCTGCACGAGTTTTCAGTTTTTTCTTTCAGCCACATACACTCATACTTTTCCTCTACTTGGTAACCTAACGACTGAAGATATAGGGTAGTTAAAATGGTATTTTGGTTTTTTTCTTCTAACCATGCCTTTCCATTGGGGTCTCTCAAAACTGATTTAGTGAGGTGACATATGTGACCATGCCAGTAGCACCCGTGAAACTGGTATACTTTTTTTGAAGCTGGATCATAGCCGTCCACTTTTATTTTCCTTGAACCCAATACTACTTCCCCGTAGTTGTATTGGTGTAATATCTTCACTTTGTCTGTCACAGTTTTGTATCGCAACCATTCTGTGGCTGAGTAGCTAATCTGTTGACTGCAGACAGCTTGAAAATCGTTTTCTTTCCTGCGCACCACATAATAACCTGTGCAGTGTTCTTCACCCATGCACTTGAGGTACAAGCTGTTAGCATCTACCCCTACTATGTGTCTGCATACTTTGCTTTGTGGCCCGTACAGACATCTAAAGAAACACAAGTTGTCCTTGTATGCCCTTTTGGTTTTAGGGTCTCTGTGAAAGTGTTGCATTCCTCTTTGTCTTAAACCTGGTGGAACAGTTTTCATTTTACCTAAAAGATATTCTCCTCCCGTAGCCCTTATGAGGGTGATGTTGGCGTTCACGTTGCCTATTACACTCCATTTAGTAGAGGGTCTTTGAGTGTCTTCTTTAATGTTGTTTTCTATTAAATCTAAACACTCTGCAAAGTCTTTGTCGTCCCTTATAAAAATGTAAGGGTCTCTATGACTTTCACTGTCATAGAACAAAGACGAGTTGTTGGCAGAAGCATGAAAGTACATGACTTTCTCTTCTTCTTCCTCCTTAGAGGAAGACAACAACCTTCCAAAAGAGACAGCCACTTTGTAAGCCATAACTTGATTTCTATGAATAGAGGTAAGCGCCTCTATTACCTGTTTGGCTCCCAAGTCTTTGTTAAAACTTGTCATTCTGACGTTGAAAATGGACTGAAGCTTACCAAGCACAGCCAAACCTGAAGCTATGGACTTGAAGTTGTCACGGTAACTGCTTTTATGCAAAGAATTTATTTCTATTTCTTTTGGAAGTTCTAAGCTGTCGGAAAAAGTTTCTCTTCTACAAGAATCTGAGTTACATAGAGTTTTTCCACTGTTTTCTACAGTAACCAAACGTGGAGGTCTAGGGGTGTTACACATTGGACAGTTGACGGTGTAAAGTTGTTTTACCTTTTTGGGCGGCATTTTTTTTTAAGGTTTCTTTTTCTTGTTTCACTTTATATTCAATATACAAACTTATAACTAAAACCTAACCTAAGTATACATGGAGTACATTTAGAACTTAAACCTACGCTGGGCTATGTTGACTGAAGATGGAGTACATTTTAATCTAACTACGAATTAGCTGATATACATGATAATGTAAAAGCACTATACAAGGAGCTGTTGACCAGACACTATACAAAGTTGACCACTTACCCAGAGTAGAAATCGGTCGTCTCGTCTAGGAAGGGACCAACTCGTGATTTTATGTCCTCCAGAATGAAGGGGGACACAGTGTGTCCGCAGTGTGTGGCTGAGGGGGGCATCCTGTAGCTGGAAGACACCGAGGCGTTCATCTCCTCCACGTAGCTGGTTGTTCCTATGTGAACTTTAGGAGTTCCCTTGTACAAGTTTACCAGGATCATAGCCCGGCCTCCACTGGGGTCGGTGCAGTCTTGGTTCAAGGACAACAAAAGATTATCCACCTTCCTCTCTCCAAGGGCAGCTAGGCGGTGTAACTCCTTGTACTTTCCAAGGATGCACTCTATCTGGTCCACTAAGTTCCTGAACTCACGCGCCTCTAGGTTTAAGCACCGCTCGTAAGGTTTGTCCAGGTAGGTCCTCAAGCATACTCCCCTGATGCTAGGTTCCCTGTATATTTCTATGCAGGCGTTGTTATCCCCTTCCGGATAAAAAACTTGGTCGGGGGCAGGTGACTTTTCTTGGAAACCAAATCGAGCAGGCCATTTTTTTAACCACCAAAGGCACTGACCTGAAGCCCACAAGCTTGCTGGAAGAACTGGGGGCAGTGCCCTCCCCAAACTTTTGCCTGTGTGACTTGTCTTTAGAAGAAGCAACACCTGGGACAGAACCAATTGGCTCGGCACCATAGGATGAAGTCGCTGAGGAAACTGAAGCAGGGGTAGAGACAGGGGTTTTCTTGTGGTAGGCGCGCTTCTGTCTTTTTTTCTTAGGCTCCCCTTCTCTCTCACCGGAACAGTTTCTTTTTTCCGGCGGGCTTTTAAGAAGCAGCTCCTCTACCGGAACCGGGAGAGAGTACAGAGGAGAAGGGCCGGTCAGATCTATAACCTCTACCTGTGAATACCCCCCGCGGTGAGCAGGTGAAGGTGTCCCTTGTGTTAAGTCCACCACTTCTATGGGGTTGACTGCCGGTGATGAGGTTGTGAGGTCTATGACCTCTGTTGGACTGACCTGGGGAGAAGGTTCCTCCAGAGTCACGGGCGAGTAAGAGGCGGACGTAGGTGCTTCAGTGGGGGGTTGGTAGTTCAAAGGTGCCGGGGGATTGATGTATTCCCTGATGTCAAAATTGCCGTCGCCAGCTTCCTGAGGAGTGCGATCCCGGACGCGATCCAGGAAATCAGTGATTTCGCCATGAAGAGCTGCAAGAGCGGCTTCCTGTTCTCCTGCATCAGGCACTTCAGTTGGAAGCCGAGCAGGAGTTGCAGGTGGTTTATCAGCTGAGGCTGGAGAGGTAGGAGGAGGGGCGATGCCCGACGTCTTTTCCACTGTCTGTTTAGAAGTAGTAAAAGTTAGTGGAGCCAGTTTTTTAGCTCCTCCTCTCCTGACACTAAGTCCCGTCTTCATGCGACCAGGCATTGTTCTCCTTGAAGATGAAAGGGTGGCAGGGCTGGAAGGTGCAGGAGCAGAACGGCGAACAGCAGACAAACGTCAGAAAAGGTTTGATGAAGATCGAGCAGCTCAAGCCTTCTTTATAGTATCTATCCTGATACGATCCTGGGACGTTCCCTTGTCGTTCAGATAACGTACAACCACGTCCATGAGTCGTAGATAACCGTGCTTTTCCATTCATAGTATGTTTTACACTTAGACAGTGTTGTTTTGGAAAAAAGTAAAAAACTTAACTCAAATAAAAAAAACGTGATAACGCTCAGTCAACGTTCAGGGGGAGGCTTGTAAAACGAATCTTGTTGTTACCATTCTGTGATTAACGCAGACCATTCGTCATTTATCAGAACTAGCTTCTCTCAAGCAGACATGGCTAACTTTTGTCCTTTGCCTTTGTCTTTGACCGTAGGTCACAAAAGGCATCAGGAGGTGTTTATTTCAGACATCAGGAGGGGCGTAGAAGAAGGTAAGGTGTGGGCTGTGTGGAGATTCTGTCCTGAAAATTTGAACAGGGATCTTTACATCCCTCCTAACTGTAACTTCAAACAATGCTTCTTGCACAACCAAACCACTGCATTGGTTCCTTGTGGGCCATCTGTGAAAAAACTTATCTCAGAAAATGGGGAAAGTTTTTTTTCAGGTGTTCTTTTGGGACATGGTGCCATGGTACACTTGATGTCGAGACATTGCATTTCCTCTGGAAGTTCAAAAAAATTCATCTCAGACAGACAAAAACCCTTTTTTCTAAGGGATCAACCTTTGGGGGGAGGGCCTGGTAATTCAGTTTTCATCGATTCTACTATGGTGAAGGCTTTAATTAAAGCCACTTTACTTCACCCAGACAAAATTACACACTCTCTAGGTTCCAAAATTTTCTATGAAAGAGGATTCAGGACAGAGATTGGACACAATTACCATGGGTGCTGTCATGTTGTGAGAGTTATAACTGAAATAACTACCTCCCATGAAAAAGGTCAGCTGAAGGTGGTAACAGCCTACCCCGTATCTAATTTTTGGTCCTCCTAATAAAACTGAACAAAAATAAACGATGATCCTCCGGGTAAGGCCCCTGGGCTAAACCCACCCTTCCACATGTTTTCCCCTCTTTTCAAAACGCTCAGGCACTGACCCTGACGTTTGTTTCGTCCTTGAGCAATAAATCATTTCAGGAAAGTGCGATAAGGAAAGACTGACAGGTTTCCTATAAAGGTTAAACGGGGACTAAACCATCATTATTTGACACAACAACCTTCGCCCTACCATGTCGCGTTACTCCCTGCAGCGTGTATTAGAACAACGTCACCCCGACGACACTCAAGTTCTAACGTACGTGAGGTAAAGAAATGAAATTATATGTTGCTCTTCAATTTGTTTCAGGTAAGTGTGCAAATACTTGAAAGAATCTGTTCTTCACCGGAAAAAATTATACTTAGTTTTTTCTTCAGTAGAATCAAGTTTTACATCCAAAGACAGAAAAACCTTGAGGAAAATGGTTTTGAGTCATAACTTGTCGAAATTTTCAGCGGTGGAAACCTTGGGTTATGCCCTGAAGCATAGAAGAAAGGGAAAGGGCCCACTGAAAAACCCCTTCCATTTGGAAGCATTGAAAGCGGCAGAAGAGCATCACGCCAAAGAAAATCCCCGCCAACTTAACCAGCGTCTTCATTTCTTCATGTCTATTTTGGAACTTCTAGCTGAGTGCTTAGAAACCAAAACTTTGTTTTCCTCCTGCCCCATATTTCACATCCCATCATCGTCCCTGGATCGTTTCAGTGTAGAGGAGAAAGAAAAAGTTTGGTTTTATCTGGCTATGTGGTGCACCCAGCTTATCTCCCTTACTCACTGTTTTCACCACAATCAGCTCGCTTTACACTCAACATCATAACAAATTTAAACGAACGAAGAACGATGTAACAGGCTTACCTAAACAGGGGGAAGGGAATGGAAGAGATATATAGAATAGGGTAGAATAGGGTAGGATAATATAGGGTAGGGTAGGGAAGGGTAGGGTAGGGTAGGGTAGGGTAGGGTAAAAATGGGTTGGGGTGGGTTTAAAAAACTATGGGGTGGGGGGGTGGGGGCACCCCTCAAGTATGGGGGGTTTGGGGCTTTTTGGCCCGGGCTGGCCGCCCAAATAACCCACCTAACCCACCCACCCACCCACCTAAACTACCCACCCACCTACCCTACCCTACCCTACCCTACCCTACCCTACCCTACCCTATATAAGTTAACTGTATGCTTTCTAGCCTGTCATAACCTACCTGCCTACCTACCTGCCTACCTAGCTGCCTACCTTACTTGCTGAACACCTTTTTTTTGGTTGCTATGGAGTTTCACCTTTCGGACGAGTTGTTATTCAAGATCAGTGAAAAAATATCGGAAAAAGACTACCCTCGATTAGGGGTTTACTTAGGACTTAGACTAAGTTTAATGGATTACATGGAAAAAACACCGTCTCTTCGTTCTATGGGGAGAGAAATGCTTATTTCATGGAGCAGAAAGAACGTGCGTTGCAAGTGGATGGTATTAAGACATGCATTAAGTGACATAGGTCGTTACGATCTGACTGATTATTGTAGATGGTACATGGGATATTACAACGTAGTGGACCATTGTGAAATACCTCCAGAACAGTGGAAAGTTGATACTTTGTTCGTCAACCTGGCAGACAAGTTAAAAATGCTTGACTGGAGGAAACTGGGAACTCAACTTGGATTGACCGACCACGAACTTGACGTCATATCCACCCCTGTTCCAGGGAAAAAAGGTGTGACAAATCCTGTTTTCGAAGTCCTAATGGTTTGGAAACATAGAGAAATATCTCATCCAAGCTGCCTTGTAGCCAGTCTATACAACATGGGACTTTCTGACGTAGCTCTTTACGTGGAAGGTTTGAACGAGGGTTCTACTGATTTAAAAGAGGACAAGGTTGCTCCTTTGGTCATTTGGTTTAAGATATCGTCCAACATGGATCACAAGGAAAAGGAGATCATTTTTGACCCACGTCTACAAAGCCCCTTCACAATGATCATAGCTGGACCTACTTCTTGTGGAAAAAGTCAACTTGTTTTCAAGTTGATTAAAGGTGTAGACGAGCTTGTAACTCCAAAAATACACGACATATACTACTGCTACAGTCAATGGCAAGATGGATTCGACGAAATGGTAAAGTTGGGGGTTAAGTTCAACAAAGGTCTTCTTTCAGAAGACTTTTTATTCGAGGATAAAAGAGACGTGACTAAACATGGACTGGTCGTAATAGACGATCTCATGGATCCCGAGTACGTTCCCACCATAATGAAACTTTTCACTGTGGGCTCTCACCATCGCAGTTTAAGTGTAATTTTTATTACTCAAAACTTGTTTTTCAACAATCCTGCCTTCAGAACCTTGAGCTTAAATGCCCACTACCTAGTTGTTTTTAAAAACCCTAGAGACATGAGTCAAATAGGGCACATCAGCAAACAGGCCTTTCCAGGACAGAAATCCTTTTTGACGGAGGTATATAACTCAGAAACCAAAGAGAAACATTCATACATCCTATTGGACTTTAAGCAGAGCACACCTAACGAGCTTAGGGTAAGGAACAGCATAACAACTCCTTGGAACACCTTGGTTTTCATTCCTCAAGCTTCAGCCTCGAAAAGAAAAAGATAGAATGGTGACCAAAAGATCTGCTTCTGGAGGAAAATTTAAAACAATAAGGAAACATTACCACTTGTTGAAACACATATCCAAGTGTTCCTCGGCAGAGTGTTCCCACATTATCAAAGGCCTCAGCGATGAGGTCATTAGGTTGATGAGTCAAATTTGCGTCAACGTAATGAACAAAAACCTGTTGCGTAACGAGTCAGACGCAGTCAAACGTTTATCACCCTACAAGAAAGAACTCAAGTCAGTCACAAGGCACAAGGCTACCGTTAAGCAGAAGAGGAAAACCTTTGAGCAAAAGGGTGGATTTTTGGGAACCATTTTGGGTCTGGCCTTACCCCTGATTACAGGTCTCATAGGAGCACGTCGATAAAAAATCATGTCTTATTGAAGGATGGCCCTCGTAAGGGCGGATCTCGTTTCCCGAGAAAAAAGCCCTTCTTTTGTTAGTCCTTCCTCTCCTCCCCAGCCTGGACCTAGTGTTCAAGACCAGTACTACAGCACTCAACTTTTAAGAGAAGGTTTAACTCCTGATTCCAGCCTGGTTCAAGTCCTGAACCACCTTCAAAGTAAAGCACACGAGGTGCTTAACTCTCCTAACCTCAAACTGAAGGAAAAGTTAAGACAGTACAATCAACTTATGATAAAGTCGGGAATTTTAACTAAAAAAGCCAAGGCCTTAGGACAACGTAGGGAAGGTCCCTATCCTGGTCGAGCAGTAGGACAAGGCCCTGCAGGAGCAGCAGCAGCTAGGGGTGTGAACTATTCTTTAGAAGACACCGACGACGGCGACGACGATGACGACACTTTCACAGAGACTAGAGACGATCCACCACTTCCTGACGATTCAGACGGAGAGAGTGTAGACGAATTCAAAGGGGAGGAAGGGTTTAAACCTCGTGCAAGAGACAACACAGAGGGTATGGACGCCGACATAAAAGAAAGAATACCCGCAACTTACAGAACGACTGCTAAAAATCTCTACAGAGAATTATCTCGTCACGGAAGTCAAATTTTGAATTGGAACAGAGACGGAGAAATATATGTTAACGGGGAACGTGTGCCTGGAACTGACATAACAGATTTGTTAGCTTTTGCTGCCCGACCAAAGTCTTTGAAAAAGGACCAACCTAAAGGAAGCCAGGTTTTCATGAGAGCAGTTAAAAGGCTGAACCCCACCTTAAAATTTGTCAAAAACAAGTCGGCTTTTGCAGGGCACAGTCCTTCCTTTGCTGCCAGTCCCTTAAAAAAAGCTTCCCCTATTAAGAAGAGGAAAGTAAGTCAAAAAGGAACTGGACGTAAGTTTATATGGCGCACAAGGCTTTGAAAAAAGATGTCCTCAGGTTTTACACAGATCCTGAACAACCTGGAAGTTTCACCAGTGTATCTAAACTTCAACGTCATCACTTCAAGAAAACAAAGAAAAAAAAACATAGAACAAGCTTTGGAAGATGTAGACGCTTACACCAGACACAAACCTTACAAGAGAAGATTTCCAAGAAGAAAAACACAAACATGGGGCATAGACAAACAGTGGCAACTTGATCTCATAGACATGCGAGAATTTTCAAAGGAAAACAAAGGATACCAGTACATTCTAGCGGGAATAGATGTTTTTTCAAGGTATGGTTTTGGACAACCTGTGAAAAGTAAGAGAGCTGATGACGTGACAGAGGCTTTCAAAAAAATGAGCAAAGAAAGAAAACCTCAACAAATTCAAACTGACAAGGGCAAAGAGTTTGTCAACAAAATTTTCAAAAAACACTGTGAAGATCAAAACATAAATTTTTTCACAGGAGAGAACGACGACGTGAAGTGTGCCTTAGCCGAAAGGTTCAACTCTACTTTACAAGGAAAAATGTGGAGATGTTTCTCTCATTTCAATAACTACAAATGGGTTGACTTGCTGCCCGACTTGGTTAAGTCCTACAATTTAACTTACCACAAAACCTTAGGAGCTGCCCCTTCAGACATAAATAAAGACAACTCTGAAGTCTTGTTCTACAGGTTGTACGATCAACCTCAAAAGAAAAAAGTTCCTGTCCTTCAGTTGAAGAGAAAAAATCAAGTGCGAATGTTGAAAACAAAGAAAACATTTAACAGAGGGTACGAACCTAACTGGACTGAGGAAATATACACAGTCGACGATATTTCGCCCAAAGGGTACCACCTGAAAGATCTCCTTGGAGAAGAGATAAAAGGAAGCTTCTACGAACCTGAAGTTCAGAAGGTGCAAGTCCGTCATGGAAGACGCTACAACATAGAAAAAATAGTAAAATACAGAGGAAAAGGCAAGAAAAGAGAAGCCTTGATCAAGTGGAAGGGTTATGGAGACAAGTTTAACTCTTGGGAACCTGTCAAGAACATAAACAAATGGCGTTTACCTTAACTTTACCTAGTAACTCATCTATGAACGTTTTTCCTGACAACACTTTAACTAGTTACAATACAATTTTGGCAGAATACATTAACTCTCCTACTCAGTTAGAGTGTGCTCTTCAAGAAATAACCTGTCCTACCACGTGGTACAACGTCAAAGAAGAACCCATTCTCTTGGCACAGGGAGAAAACGACCTGACAAACAACCTCCGCTCTGTAGTAGCTTTATTAAACAAACGCAGAAGAGAATTTTTCCTGTGGAAAAACCAGGAGCCCATAGTGTCTTCAGTAGAGCTTCAAGCTCTACATCAAATCTATCAGCCCAATCTGCTTTGAAGAGAGGAGTAAAAATAACAAAAAACCTACGTCATGTCAACCCTGTGGGATCGGCTGAAACCATTCCTCCTGCTGGTCCTGAAAGTGAAAGTCCACCAACTCCTGCTGCTGCGACTGAGACGCCATCTGGAGGATTCACTTCTAACCAACCCACGCCAGAGAAGGAGGAGAAGGAAGAGGAGGAGGATGAGGGGGAGGGTGACACGGCAGGCAGAGAGAAAAGGGAAATATCGTCGGCTGTGGCTGAAGTGATGTCTATGGATGACAGGGAAAAAAGGTCTCTTTCTTTTTTTGAAGAAAAGGCCGTCTTCACAGACTCTGCTAATGTTTCTCCTCTCTCTCCCAGTCAGTTACAGGCTGTGAAAATATGTACACGCTTCAAGGAAATCAGCAGATACCTGTCTAAGTATTACTTCAAGGAAGGTAGTACCTACAATATGTTTGCCTTAGAAGGTGTGAACCTGGAAAGCAACTCAGAGTTGATAGGATACTTGAACAGGACCATAAATAAACTACAGAGCATGTTGGTGAGAAAACTAAGAAACTACAGGAAAAACAACAAAGCCACCGTGTTTCACTACAACAAATACACAATGAAAAGTGTAGTTTCCTTGCCTCCTGGTGTGGTCATGCAACTCCCAGAAAACTTAGGGAAACAATTAGGTTTCGACGGAAGTGTTTTCCTAAGTGGAAAAACACAAAGCCCCTACGTGGTAGACCTTCAGTACAAAAGTCGATGTGCTTTCGTGTACTCTGACATAGTCAAGCACAGTCTCGTGGGTGACTCTAAAGCACCCCTTCTGAGGCAAATCAACATAAATCGCTACAACGGTGACATGCAAACCATAAGTTTCCAAAACTTGATATATCTGCCAGTCACTAAAACCACCTTCAGACAGATAGGGATATACTTAAGAGACAAGACTGGGGAACCGATACCATTTGAAAGCGGATCAGTGTCGGTGGTACTTGCCTTCAGACCTCTTCAAGGATAGGAGTATATTACCATGCTTCACTACTATGGAACACCTCCATACCTGGCCCCTAGGGGTCAGTACGCTGAATACTACAGAAAATCACAGTTTGGGAACGGTGCTTTACCAGCGTACGGTGGCAGGGGCAGACAAAGAGGGCACGGACTTGGCTCGTTAATAGGTGGTTTACTGAGAGGAGCTGTTCCCCTCTTAAGTAAAATAGGACGATCAGCTGCCAAATCTGCAGGCAAAGCCTTGCTTACAACAGGAGCTGGAGTCTTGTCCGACGTGGTATCAGGAAAAGGCTTCAAGAAAAGTGTAGTTAGGAGAAGTAAAGCAACAGGGAAGAACTTACTCAAAAGGGCTGCTTCTTCTGCTCAAGGATACATAAAAGGTACATCTGGACCTCCTCCAGTCAAACGACGAGCAACCGGCAAGCGCGGAGGACGTAAGGGGCAACGCGGCAGAGGTAGAGGACAAGCTAGAGGAAAAACCTTGTTCTAGTCATGAGTCTCCTTCATCCCAAGGGTCAGGTATGTGCAGTAGGTGAACTAGACCTACACGCCTTGCCTGTCACTCAGAAGGACATATTAAAGTGTCAAAAAATAACCAAAACTACCAACAATGCCCTGACTCCACACACTGAATCATTTGACTTCACCTTCGAACCAAGCAACCTGTACACAGACCTCTCAGAAACTGAGTTGTACATGGAACTGGAAGCCGTGGCGGCAGACGGAACAACTCACCTTGCCGTCGGCATAGAAGCTGCTCCAGTCAACAACTTGGCACACGCTCTCTTTGCTGTCAGTTGCTGATAAATGGGGAGAAAGTCACCGGCAACAATGAAGACTATGGTCTCAAGGCCTACATTTTGGACACAATTTGTTGCAACAAAGAAGACAAAGAGACTCGGTTGAAAGGGTGTCAAAAGTACATGAAAGACACCTGTGGTCACATGGAAGCCAGAGCGGGCGAAAATGCTGGATGGACGGCACGGAGAGCAGAGTTCAGCGCCCGCAACAAACATGCCTTAGTAATGAAGCCGCACCTGGATTTAATTAAACAGTGCAAGGTGCTGCCTCCGAACTGTGAAATCAAGTTCATATTCGAAAAAAATCAGCCCAATTACTACATGATGCAAGCAGCCGATCAAAACTACTGGGTCAAAATCACCAAAGCTGAAATGACACTTCTCCAAAAATGTGTCGACGACGAGGTGGTGAAAACTCCACAAACTCCAAAAATCCACATTGGGGCCCTTTCAACTATCACATAGCCAGGTGTAAAGTAACTAAACACACTTTGGACGGCGGCTCACAAGACTACAGTTGGACTCAACCTGACACTACTCAGATCCCCACCAGGATAGTCTTGTGTATGATAAAGGAAACAGCAGCTGCTGGGACTAAGACAGAAAATCCTTTCAACTGCAGACATTTCAACGTGAAGGAAATATGCGTGAGATATGACGATCAAAAGTTTGAGTTGAAGACCGACTTCGAAACAGGCAACTGCATCAGAGCCTACAGTCAAATGTTCATAGACAGTGGGCTGTCGGCTTTGGGGCAAGACTGTGGCATAACTTTGGAAGATTTCAAAGATGGGTATTCCTTCTTTGTTTTCGACCTCACCCCAGCCAGAGCACCTGAAGACAGTCGTATAAATCTCATCAAGCAAGGAAAGCTGGGCATTTCCCTTAGGTTTGCCGCCCCGACTACTCATGCCATATCTGCCGTCTTGTGTTCCTTCTACGACAACAACATCCAACTGACGGCTGACTGTCTTCCTGTCACAGACTACCACATGAACTGAGAAAAAAATGAGAACTTCAGACATAACAGGTGCACTGAAAAACCATCCACACACAAGGCGTTTCTACCTGGGAACTTTTGCCAGTAATCAATGTCCTAAGAAACCAATTCCCTCTACATGTTTCGTCAGTAACACAGATCCAAGCTCTAAACCTGGTCAGCACTGGGTGGCATTTTACGTTTCTCATGACGGGAATGTATTCTACTTTGATCCCTATGGCTTACCTCCATTTACTATATATCACCAGAGGTTCATGCAAAAGTCGTCAGATGGTCACGGGTCGTTCAGCAGAAAACAAGTGCAAAACTTTTACGCTAAAACGTGTGGAGCCCACTGCATAAACTTCCTCATAGAAACATGTCGGACCAAGGACCCACACCACACTGTGAAAAGGTTTTCTCAGGTCCCCTTCAACTTAATGGACAAAATAGTCAGGCCCTTGCTGAGGAAAAGAGAGAAGAAGAGGCAATGAATTTCGAGATGAGTCCAGAAGAAGTAGCAGTAAAAGAAGACGTGAGCAATCTTTTGGTGAAAGGGAAAGTTAAACGTGAATTGGACGTGATAGACGGGCTTCAGAGCACGGCGGAAGTAATAGACAAGATTCTCATGATCATGGCCGAGTTAATGGACAAAGTGGTAGCCCTGGAGGAGAACGACATAGGAAGAAAGGCCTTGAAGGATTTAATGGAGAGAATGCGGGCCTTAGAGGACCGTAGTCAAAGTCCTACTCCAGCTAAGACCGGGTGCAGTTGGTACTGCAACAAGAATTCATTTTCCATATAATATCCATGTACTCTGCTTGCAAGCATATCTGATTATAATGTTTCATACCTAGCATGTACTCTGATAGGAAGAAATAATAAAAAGATTGAATTGAAAAAAACCGAGTTGTGTCTTTGTTGCATTTAATTTAATATCAAAATAATGAGTCATAAGTATTGCGTAAATCCATAGGAACATTGCATCAGAACATGAGTCATGGTTATTGTGTAATTTCTTTCAAGGATTGCACAATACACCCTCATACGTAGGTCATACGTTTTTGCAAGTAGGTTAGTAGGTCACTTCCGGTTTGCAAGTAGGTCAACCCTAGGTATTGCACAATTCTTTTAATTTATGCAACTAGGTCAGGTCACTAGGTCAAATGGAATCCAGCTCTCTGATTGGTCGAAAAAACTAGGTCATGACCTTATGACGTCACTTCCTGTCAAATCCAGCCCTCTGATTGGTTAAAACTAGGTCACTTCCGGTCTACCAGTAGGTCATGACCTAGTTAGTAGCTAATCCATTGCGCTGACTTTGCATGTATATACTACTGACATTCATGTTAGTGTATTAGGCAGTAACATAATGGTAATTAGGATTCAACACAATTATCTGGAAGCGGTGCGGTAACTACACCTGCTTCATATACTAGTTGTAACCAATTTTCAATTTCTGCCTCAAATTATCTATCTTCAGTATTTCAGTTTTAAATTTGACTTTAGTGGTGGCTTTCTGGATGTTCTCAGGTAGGACATTCCAGAGCGCCACCCCTCTATACCATGGAGATCTCTTGTAATGCCTGGAAATTTTTCTTGGTAATTCAAAAACAATTTTATTTTGTGACCGTGTATTATGTGCATGTGGCCTTTGCTCTATATCTTTAGATTTTTTTGTACATCAGACACAATAGAAGCATATCAAACCTTTTTTCCAATAGACTTATATCACACAGCATATGTAATTCTTTAACATTGTATTTTCTAATGTTGCATTTTAGACATATCATTAAGGCTCTATTTTATAAGCGTTGTAAAGCTTTCAAACCTTCCTCATTACAGCTAGTTGAAATGAAGGAACAATATTCTATAATTGGTCTTATTGTACTACAATATATCTTTACACTCTGATCTTGAGTCAGAAATTTTCTTAATTTGGCAAAACAAAATAATTTATTACATACATTTCTTTTAACTATTTTAATTTGCTTGTCAAAGCTCAGTTTGCTATCAATGTGGACTCCCAAATAAGGGAAGAAGGTCACTGTTTGAACAGTACTCTCATTGAATTCAATCTACCAGCTGGTGCTGCAACCTAGTCTGAAAAGAACGTACTAAACACTACTAAACAATCAGACCTGGCCTTGCAGGGGCCATCCATAAATTATGTCACGCCCCCACCAATAGGCTATGATGAAAATAAAAGCTACCCCCCCTACTGAGAACAGATTTTGTAAACTGACCCCTTACCCCTAAAATTTGGATATATACATGTGGACACAATGCATTTTGGCCATAAGCGACTTGGCCCTCAGGAAGTGGTCATTATTTGTCAACAGGGGGAGGGGCATAAACAATTCAGACCCCTCCCGAGGGGGGGCTAAAAGAATTTACCGCCTTTTTAGCAAAAAAGCCTGCACGCTACCATATATCAAAGGGGGGCGCGGAAATTCTATGCGCCTCTGGCGGGGGGTGTTACAAAAGATTTTGACTGCCCTCAAGGGGGGGGGGGCGTAAAGAAAATTTGCACATTTGCGCAAAAACCCACCACCACCCCCTGTTGATAAATAATGACCACTCCCTTAGGGAGTGGTCATTGTTGATAAATAATGACCAAGGGAGTGGTTATTATCATGGCTTATACTACATGCATGTACCGGCACATGCATGTCTCTGTTATTATTTATCAACGGGGGAGGGGGGGGGTAGGTCTATCTTGATAACATCATTTATAAGATCTTTCAAGATCTAAGATAATAGCTGAGTTTTAACTTAACTCCTCCTTTACCAACTACACATTAATGCGTAGTTTTGGCCGGTTTTGGCCGATTTTTGACCGATTTTGAGTACACTATAACTTCCACAAAATGCATTGAAACTCTTCGATTTTTTTTGGTAGACTTAGCTTGGGGTTCTCCACAGAGTCCAAAGAGTTAGTCTCTATCTCTTATACTTTTAGCATGGCAGTTTTACAAACTTGAGACAAAATCTTAAATTACCCTAAAAGTTTTCCATAGATTTAATCAATATTTAGACTAAAAATCATGAAAAATGTCAAATAGTATTGTTTTTTTGGTGAAAATGATTTTGTACATTTTTTCATGTTCAACAAAATGGCATGGGAATTTTTAGTGTATTTTGATGCATCATTGGCCATTTTGGCTGGTTACCATGGCAATAGATATAAAAAAAATGCCGATTTTGCATGGTTTTGGTTGCCATGGTAACCGAAAAAGAATGTCTTCCAAAATTCATTATCTGCCATAATTCCAACAAAATTAGATATTTACTACAATATGTACTTTATATCAGTGCAATTGATAAAGGGAGTGCTGAGATATTGCAATTTGAAGTGAACTTATAAGATCAACTTTTCTCATCATGACACCACTTTTGTGATGATATATTTCAGTAATTAAACTAGATAGAGAAAACTTGGGTGTCGTTCTATCTGACTCAGTGACTGGTTAGCCTATAGCTTAACCAGGTCTTTGAGAGTTTATGTTATGAACTGAAACCTAAAAATTTTCTCTGAAATACTCTGGTAAAGGAAGAGTTAAAGAAACAATAGGCCCGATTGTATCCTTCAAGATTCAACTTCAAGGGCCGACGACAAGATCCCGGCGGGAATCGTTTCCCAACTCCAATCATTTTCTAATGGAAGCAGAAATTATGCTTGGAGACCACGCAGCGTTCCACTCGTGCTACACTGAACTCCTGTGCTTCGAGTCTCACTCTACTTCTGTCGCGGCGCGGAGTTCACACAGGCGATCAAATCTACACTGGATCACTTTGCGCCAACCAATTGACTCTCATCGCAGAGCACCGTCAGCACAGGCGGGCTGGTCACAGAAACTGGCACAAAAGTAAACAAAATCTGGGAGGGAGAGGGAAACTAGCCACCTTTCTAACAGCTGGTGGTCGGTTTTTAACATACAGACGAGACAGGGATAGTCAGTTCGTGGTCCGGATCGTCAACTGGTATGTTAGATTATGTTTCTCTCATAGATTTAGGGATTTTTACCTAGATTTTGTGAGAAATCAAGTTTCGCCTGGTCGACACTCAGACTAGCCTACTACCGGTACTGCTAGTACTAGTACTACTAGGCACTTGTAAGTTGTATAAACTGCTGCCGCGTCCGCGCTGTGCATATGCCATACTGTGATCATACAGAGTAACTACCCTGTCTCAGTACTAGCAGCAGAGAATGGAGGCTGGAGAACTGAATAATGTTGCTAGGATGACGGTTAATATATCAAATTAAGTGTCCGTGTAATATGTCTGTGCCTATACATGTCATGGGTGCTCAAAATTTTAAGGACGTCACATCGTCACTTTTTAGGAGGGATGGCGCGTCACTCCGTCACTGCTAGTACTAGTACTACTAGGCACTTGTAAGTTGTATAAACTGCTGCCGCGTCCGCGCTGTGCATATGCCATAGTGCCGATACTGTGATCATACAGAGTAACTACCGTAATCTCCCGCGTATAAGACGCGTCCTCTACGCCAAACAAATGCCTTGTGCGTCTTATAGGATTTCTTCAAGTTGGGGGTGCGTCTTATACGCGGGGTTTTCCAACATCTCATTTGGGAAAATGCGCCGATGACAGCTTGAACTCATAGAGCCTGCACCGCGGCAGACCGGGAGGTGTCGACGCGCTTGGCTGGGTTCAAGCCGACCGTGTGCCGATGACAGCATAGACTCAACAGGTTGACACTATAGACAAAGCGGCATGGCTTGCCGGGGTGTAGGGAACATGTGGGCCGATGACAGCATAGACTCATAGCGCTAGCGCCGCGGCAGACCGGGAGCTGTCGACGCGCTCGCCGGGGATAAGGCCCACCATGCGCCGATGACAGCTTGAACTCATATAGCCAGCAATTCGGCAGCCCGGTCGGTGTAGATTTGCTTGGCGGGTTTGATGCCGACCGTCACACCGACGGTGACCGTGTGCCGATGACAGCTTGAACTCATATAGCCAGCAGCGCGGCAGACCGGGAGGTGTCGACGGGCGCTCAGCGGGTTTGACGCCGACCGTGTGCCAATGACAGCTTGAACTCATAGAGCCTGCACCGCGGCAGACTGGTCGCTGTAGATTTGCTCGGCGGGCAAAACGCCGACCATGTGCCGATGACAGCATAGACTCATAGCGCTAGCGCCACGGCAGACCGGGGAATGGTCCGCACGCCTGCCGGGGTGTAGGGGGGGTGGGGGGTGCGTCTTATACACGAACCCCCCCCCCCCGCTGAGTTGGGGGGGCGTCTTGTACGGGTTCAGAGGGGTTGGATGCGTCTTCTACGCGAACCAGCCTACCATGAGTTTGGGGAGCGTCTTATACGCGCACCGCGTCTTCTACGCGGGAGATTACGGTACCCTGTCTCAGTACTAGCAGCAGAGAATGGAGGCTGGAGAACTGAATAATGTTGCAAGGATGACGGTTAATATATCAAATTAAGTGTCCATGTAATATGTCTGTGCCTATACATGTCATGGGTGCTCAAAATTTTAAGGACGTCACATCGTCACTTTTTAGGAGGGATGGCGCGTCACTCCGTCACTTTTTACTTATATGCAAATGTACTGGGAACTTTTGCTAGTGTCGCTGTCCATCACTTTTTAAAACCCCTGTGTCACAAGCGTCACTTTTTAAAACCCCTGCGTCACAGCGTCACGAGCGTCACTTTTTACCCATGTAGATCTATAGGCACATGTCTGGATGTCGGTGGCTTTTGAACTTTTTCTTCATTTTAGAATGACTAAAATAAAAAGGAAAATTAGGTTTCACCAAAGTTCACCTACATACTAACATAGGTGTGTTCCTACATATATATAAAAGTATATTCCCTGTAAATCTTAAGTCTGCAGGATGAAGCCCCAGCCATAACAATTTATTGTTGTCACAAATGTCAGTGCAGGCATAGGCAACCTAGACACTGCCTGGACCTCTGGGGGCTGAGACATTCCAGGGGCAGATTTCATTATCACATTCTTTTACAATGCTATTGCTAAAGCGTTCACAGATGTCAAACCCATCTACTTATACTTGGATGAGAAGCCCTGCACCCTAGAAATGTTGCCCATCACCTGATATAGACTTCAAAGGGAGGGGGGGGGAGTTAAGAAGCCCTGTATGCTAGAACAGTCGCCCTCCACCTCATATAGACTCAAAGGGGTGGGGGGGGGGGGTAATAAGCCCTGCACCCTAGAAAAGTCGCCTACCAATTCATATAGACTTCAAAGGGGTGGGAAGAGAGTTAAGAAGTCCTGCATCCTAGAAATGTCACCCATCATCTCATATAGACTTCAAAGGAGGAGGGGGCATGTGTTGCAACTGAATTCGTTATAAAGGAATTACTTCATGGCCATCAAAATTGTATTTTAGTAGAGAAAAAAGTTAATGTCAATTGATAGAATGTTTCATAGAGATTCATACACTGAAAAAATCATAAAGATACACTTTATAGATCCAAAGCTATGCCCAAATGTATGGAAAGGGTCCTCTTTTAATTATCTAAATCTCGTAGGTCATAGGTCAATCATAGGATTATGGAAGTTGACCTTGATTGACCTTGATATGATGCATCTGCATCTGTCAGTTATATAAATGTTAAATCTGGAAGTAGTTACATTGCGAAAAAAAACTTCTGGGATTTCATCATGGATTTGACAGATTGACATAGTTGATTAGGTCAAAGGTCAATCAGAATTAGGTCAAAGGTCAAAATATTTTTCTGGGGTGGGGTGCCCTTAGGCATCTCCATCTAGGACCTGACATGCTTTGCGTTTTGTGAAAAATTGACCAGTGAAATTACCTGAGTCGACCAGTGCATTTGAGTATACCGGCTTAGCGGATTCCTTAGTGGGCTGAACCCTGCTGAAGCTGATACCTTGCGAGATAAGGACTGATAACAGAGAGCTGATGGGTACCAGGTATTACGTATTGCACCCCGAAAAGTCGGCACTGAATGAAAGAAATTTTCTCATTGGTCAATATTACCGTAATCTCCCATGTAGAAGACGCGCTGCGCGTATAAGACACACCCCAAACTTAGCACATGCATTTTTTGTGTATAAGACGCACATTTTAATGCTGATATTTGTAAGATAAATACATTTCTATAGTAAAAGTACCCCTCGTATAAGACGCACCCCAAACTTGAAAAAATCCTATAAGACTCCCCAGCATTTTGTTTGGCGTAGAGGACGCATCTTATACGCGGGAGTTTACGGTATATTCCGCTAGGTTCCTATAC
This sequence comes from Acholoe squamosa, assembly GCA_949317995.1. NCBI lineage: Eukaryota > Metazoa > Annelida > Polychaeta > Phyllodocida > Polynoidae > Acholoe > Acholoe squamosa. The sequence continues at coordinate 47,351,521 of OX439050.1, forward strand.
CGATGTTGCAAGTCTTCCCGTGGGCGCTAGTACTGTACAGGCAGCCCATACAGGTGTGCTGCACTGCAGCTACCAGCTCAGGCCTACTTAACATGCATTCTCGTGAGACTTGCAGCTACAGGGGTCAGAAGACACTCTATACATGGGTTACTCCCCACACCTGTAGATGTGAAAACCTCACACCTGGAGGTGTGATAGTCTACATTTACCATACCTTTGAACTTATATTAAGTCATAATTATACTCTTAAGCCACACTGTGCTACTTAATGAGTCATAATAATAGTTATGTGTGTAGGGTGGGACAGAGTGGATTCCCACCAGGTATTACATAACTGTACCCTACAACCAGTGTAAAGTACATGCTGATAACCAGCTACAGCTAGACAGGCCGGCGCCACCTACAACACGCTAGGACGGAATAGCCTTTGGTTGGAGCTGGTGTATTACCAGTCAATTACATAGCCTAAATACCAGTAAATAATGCTGGTAGGTAGTTAGATTATGGTCTATTTACCCTACCCTTTCCCTGGCAGGTGCCCCGTCACTAATCCCCATGTTTGGCATAGCTGGGAACTCTCCAGCACTGCCTATATAGTTCAAGTGTTTACTACGACCCTGTACCTTGGCTAGTGCATGGTGCGAGTTTTAATTGTCTCTGATGAGACAAAAAAGTGTGTGTTTGAATTTTTGGTGTCCCCCATGCACTGTAAAAACTGTGTGTTGAACTTACGCCGCCCCTCCCTACACTGTAAAAAACATTTGTTGAATTTACACTGTCTCTCGCTACACTGTAAAAAATGTATGTTGTACTTACACTGTCCCTCCATACACTGTAAAAATTGTGTGATGAACTTACACTCTCCTCCTTACACTGTAAAACACCTGTGTTGAACTTACACTGTCCCTCCCTACACTGTTAAAAACAGCTGAATAATTTCACATTGATGGGCATCTCTTTAGGACTGAGTCCTTCACCTGTGACATTTTATATGTGAAGTCGCCTTATACTATGCAGTGTACTACCCTATGGGTTACTGGTTTTTGATATACCAACAGTCCAAATACTCAGTCCTACCCCCTTGAAGAACTAGGTTCCAATGTAAAGTGGAATAAAATTCTCTGTATTTGTTCCTTAATTGAGTTCATTTATATCCTTGACTAGGGAGGGAGCAAGATGGCATCATCTTTACAACGGGCAGTTCACCGTCTAACTCGTCGGAAGTGTATTGATATTGGAACTGTATCTGAGACCAAGCTCGCTCGATGTCTTTCAACATTTGATCTGACTGCGCTCGGTAAGTTTGCATCCAAAATTAATCAAGACTTCCCAGGTGTTTCACTAATCTCCCGCATATATAGGGTGTGCAGGAGGCGTCCTTAACATGAGAAAGTGCATCCCTAAGGCCTTTCTATTAGGTTGTATCTCTTTTAAAGATATCCTCCATCCACCAGTGATTTAATCATTGGTCGGTAATGTCAGTGTTGCTGCAATGACGCCGGCATGCTGGGTTTTGCTGGCGACACATCTTAATGACATTGAGACGCATGATGGTCTGCGTTTTCTAATGGTGAAATAATTTTTCAAATCCAACTATTAGAAGTAATGATCCATGATGGGGCCAATTTTGTGGAGTTCTTTTATATTCAAATGCATTCCAATTTCTATCAGTTATGATAAAATTTATATAGGTAGGCCTACCATAAAATATCAATATCTGGCCCAATATTCTGCATAAAAGGAAAAGGGCCTGCGTAAGATGCCAAGACGCTTTGGACTAAGTCAGTATAAAGTCTTCACCTTCACTGTAATTTAAACATTGTTGAGGCAATGGTTCTATGTCATAAACCAACAGGGCCCTAGGGTGTAAAAAGTTTTTAAGTTTTATTAAATAAATTTAAATTGTGGTCCAGTCTTGCTGGAAGCGCTGGTGCGTCAATGCATCATGCCACTGGTCGTCATAATGCATGAATGTAGCCCTTTTGATTGACTGAGCAGGGTTTAATTAATGCATCATACCAACCCTCCGCGGCTGATATGCTCTTGGAGGGTCAGCATGAATCGCTGGCATGCGGACTCGACTGTGCACTAAGCTCTGTAGCTGCATTAATGCAGCCCTGGTGATTACATGTGATTCGCCATGGCTGCATTCTTGAATGCATCACTGCTCTGCATGACTGGATCATAATGACCAAAAAATAATGTTCTACTATTTAAAACCCAGCTGGCCAAAGGGTCCATGTGATAAAAGCTACCAGCTGGAGGATGGAGAGGAAGATCTGAGTTCGACTTTGGGGACATAACACAAGTCGTGTGACCTCTTATCTTGATGACGCCCCATGGATGTGTCAAAGGCATATTAATATCACCTGCTGATACTAGACCAGGTGATATCAGGCCAGGGAATGTTACCGGTTACCAGTTGTATGCTATCTCTGCAAATGCATTAACCCTCTAGAGTGCTATGATTATCGTCCCCTTATACTCATACTATGTATGTGAAAAGATTCCAAAATTTAATTTAATGCTGATCACTTGTTACGTGACCTGCACTGGGAAAAGGAGCCTAATTCCCCCTGAAATAAGGTCCCTTTTCGCAGATCCTAACTGCCAAATCCAAACAGCTGAACCAATTTTAATATCCTTCCTTACTTCTCAATTACAAAAAAAAAATGATTGAAAGGAATTCTGAAAGTCAAAAATACACAAATCTCCCCTAACACTCTCTGAGGGACACACTCACAATCGAATTCCAAATACTGTATCTATTGTATATATAAAAGGACCTGTAGATATGAGATTTTATTTTCATTACAAATTAAGTGTGTTCTTCCACTGATTAAATTCAATAGGTGGGGGGGGGGGGCATCATCATGTCAGAGCTAGTTGTGAAAAATACCATACTTTTCAAAGTGTTAATCAGAATTTAGCTTTAATGTCTCTTAAAACACAGATTTCTTTCACAATTTTCATTACTTTACCGGTGTCGTTTCATCAAAAGTGCTGTAGAGAACATATGCATATGCATTATTATACGCCTGTGAAGTGTGGTTTGTAATGGACCTACATTACCCCCATCCACCTGCCGCTCCCACATCACCCATTATACGCGCTATATGTAAATTTCTGATAACAAGTAGAGCAATGAGGGAATTAGTGGATGTATGGTGTCATATTGTTCACGTATGTCCGTCGATGTTCGGCGAGTACTCGGTAACTTCCGGCACTTCCGGCTTGACAAGCTCGAGCACATGGCTTTATCCTGATTCTATTCATCCTCTATTTGTCTAATAAAACATGGAACCCATAGCTATAAATGTCATCCTCATTTAGTATTACGACATATGGGTAGGGTAGAGAAGAAAAATATGGACTCAATTTAGAGTATAACCGCAGAAGAAATATTAGCGTATATTTTAATATATAGGGATTAGCCTTGTTTTAACAATTTCAATTCTTTATTCAATTCTTTTATTCACAGCCCCTTCTGGGACAAAGGAAAAGAATCAGGTTTAGCCGATAGTTACAGTGGCATTCCTGATGTACATGTAGCAGAGTCCTCAAATTACTTGTGGATGAATGGAGTGACAACACCGCAACACATGCATATAAATATAAAATAGTAGGCTAGTTAATGACATGTGGAAATGGTCTGTACAAGAGAGTGAGAGCATACACAGTCACCAGCATGTATGAATAAGAAGAGTCAGATCCATAAACAAGAGAAGGTGTAGGTGAATGGCACATTTTTGTTCGTCGATATTTTCTTCGCTATAATCTGGCCATGATAGAGCGCTGTATTGATATTACATCTACTTTGTTAATCAACAGTTCCTACCTGCATGCTACCGGTATGATAACAGTATCACTAATGGGATCAGTCATGAATACGGACAATAGACAGGGTATCCATCTCCGATAAACCAGTCAGAGATGGATAGAATCTACACCAGGCCGCCTAGATGAGAAGTATAACATATCCCACTAGCATCATATAAAGACAGTATGACCTTCACCCAATTCTGATACACATCCAACTACAGAGAAGCTCTTATCTACATCAAAGGTGCGATGAAATAGTAATCCCTTAATTCAGAGTAATTAATGGATGTGTATTCTGCCTGCTGACTGGAGCGGCATGGTACCGTAAAACCTCGCGTATAAGACGCGTCCTCTACGCCAAACAAATGCCTTGTGCGTCTTATAGGATGTACTGAAATTGGGGGTGCTTCTTATACGAGGGGTAATTTTACTATAGAAATGTACTGAATTTAGAAAATTGGTGCCTAAGAGGTGCGTCTTATACGCGAAAATGCATGTGCTGAGTTTGGGGTGCGTCTTATACGCGCAGTGCGTCTTCTACGCGGGAGATTACGGTATTATGCCTCCAGTGGCTGCTTGGACTGTTGCTAAGACCTTACCTACAGGCGGCCATTTCACTTTCTTAAATGAAAAAAGGAAAGCCTCTATATCTGTCGGGCGCTAAGGTGGGACTATTAACCTAAGTAGGGACAATATCATGTACAGGTATAATAAAACTGCTGATTATGCAGAATTATTCCTCAGGTCACGAAATTGCTATTCTTAGAACAGCAAAGAGGTTGAGTAACGGGGTGCTAAAAGGCACTTATTCTGAAGCCTAGAACGTGACACGGCCACACACGGCCACATGGTAATGGCAGAGCTCAGGCATTACCTAGCACTGGTTTCTCTGTATGTGAAAAATCCTTTTAGGAACCCGTTTTAGCTCCATACACTACAAAGTGCCCACATCTTGCACAAATCGTGTCTGTGGACATTTGATGGCAAAAAAAAAAAATATTGTAAATTTCCGGTAACATGGTGAAAAAAAGTTAAGGTCGGTAGGTCGGATTTTTTTTTTTTTTTTTTACTCAGGTCTGACTCAGGCCTAATTTATTGCACCATGAGTTGATTCCACTGATGTTTAAAGGTTTATTTTCGGGAATATGTCAACTAGACTGTAATTCTAAGCATATATCTCGAATTCTTATACATTGCCAATTAATAATGCTAAAAAAATTGAAAAAAAAACGCAAAAAATGTCAGAAATTCCTTAAAAAATATGAAAAAATCCTTAAAAAATCCTGAGGTCAGCACCATTTGGCTGAGGTCGGTCGGGTGACCGGAAATAAAACTTTTTTTTTTGGCCTAAGAAATCTTAGGCAAAACGTCAGTACCTTTTGGCGTAGACCCTGTTGAAGACTATCGGCATTAAATGCAACATAAGGGAGTGGTCATTTTTTAACAACAGGGGGGAGGGGGTCAGTGAAATTCCACGCGTGCGTGGCGAAAAATTTTTCCGTCCCCCCCTCCTAGGCATCCCCCCCCCTTTTTGCTATAGGAGAGGACCCATTCTTAAATACAAGCTATCATAGTGGTGCTTCCTCACTCTCCATGTATAATCCTGTCCCACAGCTACAGTATTCAGTATGCCTATACCTGGATTAAAACATGCAAATCAGGAATGTGTGAGGGCTGGGAGAAGTGTGTTGGTGGTATTGGTGGTGCTGGTGGTGAATCCTGGCCCTGTGTTCTAGGACTAAGCACCCCTCCCCCTCCTCCCCACTCCTCTCCCTTTGGTGGTGGCCTTGTAAGAACATGCCTGGAACCACTGCCCCAGCCTGGGGACCTTACCAGCACAAGGTGTCACGGTACTAATAGGGCCAAGGACGTTATGATTCGCCCCCCATCTTCCACCATAAAACTGGCATCAATCGGGTTCTAATTTGATGGCGTTCATAAATAAAGGCTTAAATTAAAGCTGAAGTCATTCTTGATTTTTTTAGCATGGTCAACCATAACGGAGTCAGATCCGTTTTTGCACCAGTTGCCATGGAAACCACCATGTTGAATAAATTAAATGATACAGGCGCCCCTGACAAGTCACAAATGTGACCTTGGACCCCTCTCTGACAAAATAAGTTTCCATGGTGACCAAAAATTTTTTTCAACTTTTTCCCCCCAAATCGTTACCTTTCTTCTGGTACCAAAATTATTAATCTGCGATAAAAATAAGGTCCCCTGGCACTGATTATACCAAGCAAAACACTGTTTTTAGTTAGGACTATTTAGCTGTCCTAGGCTTACCAGGGCGGATTACTACCGTGACACCTTAACAGCTGGGGTCATTTTTTCCGACAATATATAGTTTGCCCAGAAATAAAGATATTTAACTCCCTGACATGAATCTCAACTTTTTACATGGAAAATTTGTATATTTATGACCATGGAGCCTATTGAAATATGGGTGAGGGGTCCCTCAGGGGTCAATTTTTTGTTTTTTAGGGGTTAAAAACAGGGACCTTTCTTTGGCTTGCTCTACCGAAAAATTGGATCTGACTTTGTTATGGCAAACTACCCTCATGTGATGCCTTAAGACATTGACAACAATAATGTATAACTGGTTAAGATCCCATCTAATACCTAAAAGCATGAGAGTAATCAAAACAAGGGAAATGTCCCCAAAACTAGGCCAAAATCTGCATGATTTGGCGCAAAATGTGGTATTTTTTTAATGATGGCTGTTTATTTTCCCTAGCAACGCTTGACTACACAATTAAAAATTCTGAGGTTTGACTAAAATCCTATTTTCAAAGGAATATTCCATATGTTTTGAATAGAAGAAGCATAATTTGTGTTATTTATTAGCATTTCTAGAGGCTTTCAAGGTAATTTTTATGGAGGAGCCCTGGAACCACTTTCTGTGCCAAGTAGCCTCAACTGCCCCCTCTGGAGCAAAAAAAGCTCAATCATACGCAAATCCCAGACAAATTCAAAGAAAAAATGACCAAAATAGCTTCTCCTACACTTAATTTAGCTATTTTAATACAAAAAAAATCATCCAGTTTGGATTGAGTCCTTACAAGAGCCCAAAATGTGGCCAAAATCACCCCACCCAGCCACCCAGTTAAGGTGTCACGGTACTAATAGGGCCAAGGACGTTATGATTCGCCCCCCATCTTCCACCATAAAACTGGCATCAATCGGGTTCTAATTTGATGGCGTTCATAAATAAAGGCTTAAATTAAAGCTGAAGTCATTCTTGATTTTTTTAGCATGGTCAACCATAACGGAGTCAGATCCGTTTTTGCACCAGTTGCCATGGAAACCACCATGTTGAATAAATTAAATGATACAGGCGCCCCTGACAAGTCACAAATGTGACCTTGGACCCCTCTCTGACAAAATAAGTTTCCATGGTGACCAAAAATTTTTTTCAACTTTTTCCCCCCAAATCGTTACCTTTCTTCTGGTACCAAAATTATTAATCTGCGATAAAAATAAGGTCCCCTGGCACTGATTATACCAAGCAAAACACTGTTTTTAGTTAGGACTATTTAGCTGTCCTAGGCTTACCAGGGCGGATTACTACCGTGACACCTTAACAGCTGGGGTCATTTTTTCCGACAATATATAGTTTGCCCAGAAATAAAGATATTTAACTCCCTGACATGAATCTCAACTTTTTACATGGAAAATTTGTATATTTATGACCATGGAGCCTATTGAAATATGGGTGAGGGGTCCCTCAGGGGTCAATTTTTTGTTTTTTAGGGGTTAAAAACAGGGACCTTTCTTTGGCTTGCTCTACCGAAAAATTGGATCTGACTTTGTTATGGCAAACTACCCTCATGTGATGCCTTAAGACATTGACAACAATAATGTATAACTGGTTAAGATCCCATCTAATACCTAAAAGCATGAGAGTAATCAAAACAAGGGAAATGTCCCCAAAACTAGGCCAAAATCTGCATGATTTGGCGCAAAATGTGGTATTTTTTTAATGATGGCTGTTTATTTTCCCTAGCAACGCTTGACTACACAATTAAAAATTCTGAGGTTTGACTAAAATCCTATTTTCAAAGGAATATTCCATATGTTTTGAATAGAAGAAGCATAATTTGTGTTATTTATTAGCATTTCTAGAGGCTTTCAAGGTAATTTTTATGGAGGAGCCCTGGAACCACTTTCTGTGCCAAGTAGCCTCAACTGCCCCCTCTGGAGCAAAAAAAGCTCAATCATACGCAAATCCCAGACAAATTCAAAGAAAAAATGACCAAAATAGCTTCTCCTACACTTAATTTAGCTATTTTAATACAAAAAAAATCATCCAGTTTGGATTGAGTCCTTACAAGAGCCCAAAATGTGGCCAAAATCACCCCACCCAGCCACCCAGTTAAGGTGTCACGGTACTAATAGGGCCAAGGACGTTATGATTCGCCCCCCATCTTCCACCATAAAACTGGCATCAATCGGGTTCTAATTTGATGGCGTTCATAAATAAAGGCTTAAATTAAAGCTGAAGTCATTCTTGATTTTTTTAGCATGGTCAACCATAACGGAGTCAGATCCGTTTTTGCACCAGTTGCCATGGAAACCACCATGTTGAATAAATTAAATGATACAGGCGCCCCTGACAAGTCACAAATGTGACCTTGGACCCCTCTCTGACAAAATAAGTTTCCATGGTGACCAAAAATTTTTTTCAACTTTTTCCCCCCAAATCGTTACCTTTCTTCTGGTACCAAAATTATTAATCTGCGATAAAAATAAGGTCCCCTGGCACTGATTATACCAAGCAAAACACTGTTTTTAGTTAGGACTATTTAGCTGTCCTAGGCTTACCAGGGCGGATTACTACCGTGACACCTTAACAGCTGGGGTCATTTTTTCCGACAATATATAGTTTGCCCAGAAATAAAGATATTTAACTCCCTGACATGAATCTCAACTTTTTACATGGAAAATTTGTATATTTATGACCATGGAGCCTATTGAAATATGGGTGAGGGGTCCCTCAGGGGTCAATTTTTTGTTTTTTAGGGGTTAAAAACAGGGACCTTTCTTTGGCTTGCTCTACCGAAAAATTGGATCTGACTTTGTTATGGCAAACTACCCTCATGTGATGCCTTAAGACATTGACAACAATAATGTATAACTGGTTAAGATCCCATCTAATACCTAAAAGCATGAGAGTAATCAAAACAAGGGAAATGTCCCCAAAACTAGGCCAAAATCTGCATGATTTGGCGCAAAATGTGGTATTTTTTTAATGATGGCTGTTTATTTTCCCTAGCAACGCTTGACTACACAATTAAAAATTCTGAGGTTTGACTAAAATCCTATTTTCAAAGGAATATTCCATATGTTTTGAATAGAAGAAGCATAATTTGTGTTATTTATTAGCATTTCTAGAGGCTTTCAAGGTAATTTTTATGGAGGAGCCCTGGAACCACTTTCTGTGCCAAGTAGCCTCAACTGCCCCCTCTGGAGCAAAAAAAGCTCAATCATACGCAAATCCCAGACAAATTCAAAGAAAAAATGACCAAAATAGCTTCTCCTACACTTAATTTAGCTATTTTAATACAAAAAAAATCATCCAGTTTGGATTGAGTCCTTACAAGAGCCCAAAATGTGGCCAAAATCACCCCACCCAGCCACCCAGTTAAGGTGTCACGGTACTAATAGGGCCAAGGACGTTATGATTCGCCCCCCATCTTCCACCATAAAACTGGCATCAATCGGGTTCTAATTTGATGGCGTTCATAAATAAAGGCTTAAATTAAAGCTGAAGTCATTCTTGATTTTTTTAGCATGGTCAACCATAACGGAGTCAGATCCGTTTTTGCACCAGTTGCCATGGAAACCACCATGTTGAATAAATTAAATGATACAGGCGCCCCTGACAAGTCACAAATGTGACCTTGGACCCCTCTCTGACAAAATAAGTTTCCATGGTGACCAAAAATTTTTTTCAACTTTTTCCCCCCAAATCGTTACCTTTCTTCTGGTACCAAAATTATTAATCTGCGATAAAAATAAGGTCCCCTGGCACTGATTATACCAAGCAAAACACTGTTTTTAGTTAGGACTATTTAGCTGTCCTAGGCTTACCAGGGCGGATTACTACCGTGACACCACAACCAGCACCGCTCTTCTCACTGCTGCTGGTGCTGGTAGTGCCCTTACACTCGTACCTAGTGCCATATATAGGCACTAGTGACTGCTACAGTCGGTGCGTTCGGAGTACGGCCGAGGGATCAATGCTGGTTTGTAAGGCCACCCCCTATTGGTCCTCCCCATGTGGGTCAATGTTGATCCCTGAGTCAACTTACTACACTCCCAAGCATAGTTAAGGACTGGTACCTAGCCAGACAGACCATGAAGTTATCAGATGGATGTTAGTGACCATTGGGACACCTCAACTACCTAATGCTATTGTTTTCCATGTGTGTCCGCCATCTTGGTTTTAGGAAACACAGGGATCCAGATCATATATGGTCAATTTTGATATTCAAAAGTTATCAGATGGATGTTATTGACCATTTGGACACCTCAACTACCTAATTCTATTGTTTTCCATGTGTGTCGGCCATTTTGGTTTTAGGAAACGCTACACTACTCCCACCCTTCACACACATTTTATGGAAGGCAATAACAGGTCCACCACCACCACTGCCACCACCAACACTAGAGTAGGAAAGCACCACTATTCTATGCTTGACTGATTTGCATATTTTAATCCAGGTACAGGTATACTCCATACTGTAGCTATGGTACAGGATTATACATGGAGAGCGAGGAAGCACCGCATTGAGAGCTTGTATTTAAGATAAGGTAAATTGATAACAAGTGATCTTTTTTCCTTGTATCATAATAGGAATATGCACGGCATTACAGTATTGCTGTGTTTACTTAATAAATTGCAAAACACACAACATACCTTAATCTCCCGCGTATAAGGCGCGTCATGTACGGAGTGATAGACAGGGGTCCGCATAGAGAGTGATATTGTGACATACCCTCTGTGTAGTACATGAATACATTGTACAAAAACTGTATCTATTAAGTAAGTTCTTGTATGGCAGCCATGTTGAGGCAAAACTTTTGCCATAAACTTACCATTACAAGTTTCACCCGTTAGTGTGCTGAAACAACTAGCCAATTTCTCAATCTCAATTTATGATCAGTAATCAGTAATACATTGGCAACAATTCATGACAAGGAAACAATTTACTGTTTCATTTCACACATTGTGCTCCAACATGGCCACATTATTTTGACGTAGCAGACTCGCAGTAAATACCTTGATGATACCACTGTATATCATGTTTCACATACCAATGATACAGGTACAAACTGAGCACCATTTAAATATGTTCTGGAATATTATCCTAATAGATTCTACATATAAGCTTATCAATTTTGAGGATAAATAGGTTTGTTACACATGCATTGTTTATTACATATGTCCTACTTCTACATATGTCCTACTTTTTCTTATATTTTCCTACTTTTGTCCTACTTTAGTCCTACTTTTTGAAAATTTTCAGTCCTACTTTTGTCCTACCTTTTCAAAGGGGTCTGCCGGACACCCTGTCCTTTCGATGTTACATGCCCCCTTAGCCATAATAGGATATATGGGGGGGGGGGGGTCCATGGGCCCAAGTTACACATAGGTCTTTGAATTTTGAAAATTCATTCAGTAGAAGTTATAAAGTTTTCATTTTTTTGAGAATTTTCCAAAACTAGGTGCGCCTTATACGCGGGCTGCGCCTTATACTCGGGAAATTATGGTATGAAGTGCTTATAGATTTTGGCAAAATTGAGTTTTCCTCTGTTTAAACATCCAGTAACCATCATCTACCTACTATGAAAGTACTGAAGCTCCGTCTATGATGGGGGTGTGGATGGGGGGTCCCCTATGTCACATGTCGATTTTAAAAAATGGCCATGTCCCCATGTCAATTTTGAAAAATGGTCATGTCACCATGTCGATTTTAAGAAATTGTTCATGTCACCATGTCAATTTTAAGAAATTATTCATGTCCCATGTCATTAAGCCTAAAATAGCCCATGTCGCCATGTCGATTTTAGTGGTCCACACCCATTATGATATGTGTGCCTACAGGCCTCAGTGCAATAAGGTTGTGTCCACCTGGCGCCAGAGTAATTGTAACACTTCATTTTCCTGTCCTACAAAACTTAGAATATGCAGATACGACCTTGTTGCACTGAGGCAACGGTATATTATGGTTTTCATATGGTTTGTTGCTGGAGGTAGAATAAATGAGTGGGAGGCTACAATTACTTTGTGTAGACGTGACCACTGGTAGTGGTAACATAGATGTACATGTGCATGTACCGTATTCTCCCGCGTAGAAGACGCGTTGCGCGTATAGGACGCACCCCGAACTCAGCAGAAGCATTTTCATGTATAAGACTCACCTCTTAGGGCTCAATTTTGTAAATTCAGTACATTTCTATAGTAAAATTACCCCTCGTATAAGGTGCACCCCCAATTTCAGTACATCCTATAAGACCCCCCAGCATTTTGTTTGGCGTAGAGGACGCGTCTTATACGCGGGAGTTTACGGTAGGGGTGAAGTTGTGATGACCCTGAAAGGATGAAGTCATTTGGAGACTAATAATACATGTGTATCTTTCTAAAGATGAGATGCAGTGTCGCGGAATTTTTTTTATGACACAGGCCAAGGTGACCTGCATATTGGTATCTTACACAGTTTATTTCCCGCTCATATGAACATTGATATCTTAAGTTGCCCATATAAACTAATCAACGAGAAAATCTTTGAATCTGATAAAAGAAAATATTAAAAAATTACCCTTTCTTTCACCATTAGAAAGCTGCGGTCATGGCAGGCCATTTTGGCATGAGTCCCAAGGTTTAACAGCAGCCATTTAGATCTCTTAAGCTTAAAAAATGGACCATGTATAAGCGCTTGCCTTGTATAAGGGCGTCCATATGTGCTTTTTCACAATACAACCAATGTTGAGAGTCTATTAAACAAAGGAATGGTCAATATTTTGACCCAGTATCTTCATTGACAGCCTACTCTACACTGTATACTTGGTTTACAGTGACAGCAATTCCTGCCTTCCATCAACCTATAGCCAATTCGACCCTGACATTTCATCCTTTTAGCAGTTAAACCTCAAACCACTTCAACCCTGACCAGTTCAATCCCAATTCAATCCGACCCAGGAATGGTTATTTATTTCCCCATAGAAGATATCACATAACCATTAGGTCTATGAAGATATCTAGAATTGAGGGCTAGCATCAACTATAGTTGACACCATGGTAGGCCTAGTGTCGACTATAGTCGACGGCCATTATACATGTATAGGATTTGTATAGGAATTGAAAATAGGCTCGTCCTCTAGGAACTTTACTTTTTTCAGGGGTCGTTCACATGGTCAGGACAACCATTTTCGCTCTGCCCTCAAAGGGTTAATGATTCTCCGATATTTTTGCAGGAGTGGGTTCGACTCTGGGAGCAGGTATCTACATCGTAGCGGGCCAGGTGGCGCACCAAACAGCTGGTCCTGCCGTCATTCTCTCCTTCCTCATCGCCGCCATCGCTTCTGTCTTTGCAGGTAAATTCATTTCTAATCTTCTAGAAATTCTAATCTAATCTACATGCATTCAGGGGCCTATTTGCATTTCATTAAGGAACATTTAATAACCCAGCCTCAGCAAAAGAGATATGTTATTCAAATTGAAAAGAAAAATCTTAACCAAGAAATAAAATCCGATGAATATCAAATGCAATCGATATTTCACTATTTTACATCAGTGTGATATAATGTCTTTGACAAGGTGTTAAACATGTTCTGTTTAGGTCTGTGCTATGCTGAGTTCGGTGCGCGCGTACCAAAGACAGGGTCGGCCTACGTCTACAGCTATGTCACTGTGGGCGAGTTCTGGGCCTTTGTTATTGGCTGGAACCTGGTACTGGAATATGTTATTGGTAAGTTTGAACTAATGCAAATAGTTATGGACAGAATTCAACGAGAATGAAGAACTCCTTGCTTATTGAAGAACATGTAAATAGAAATATGAATCTTCCTGAGGGGATAGTACTGACCAATGGCACTGACAGATCACGAGTTTACAGATATTTAGATGATAAAACAAGGGCCATACTTGCAAACTCCTCAGTTTTCCCAGTCTTTTTTTTTTGGAAGATCCATGTGGATCAATCCTGTGATTCGTTTAGATCCAATGTGAACTAGTTACATGTACCGGTATGTATCATCATACCGTAGGGACATCTGGGGCCTGTCTCTCCTCTCCATTTAGTATCCCAACTTATTTCAGGCACAGCAAGTGTGGCCCGTGCTTGGAGCCAGTATTTTGATTCCATCATTGGAAACAAGATTGCGGACTTCTTCAGCCACACTATGCCGATGCATGTCAAAACGCTCTCTGCGTACCCAGACTTCTTCGCTTTTGGCATCACCCTTCTGTTAACAGGTAGGAGTGATTTCTTTTTGCGGAAAATTGGGCCAAACTGACCCGCTGCCTACATATTTCCATATTGCTTATAATAACATTATCGATGTTTCCGTATGTCCATGTATGCATCCCAAATTTCCCGGACATATTTTACAAAAAGAAAAGTAGAAAAACTAAAGCTTATTCTTTGCCTACCTGGTAATACGTTTATTTCAGGGACCTACTGCAGCTTATATGCAAGGTTTTACAAAAGTTATCTCATTTATTGATTCTGGCAGATCACATATCTTATCTTTTTCCCCCGATACAGTGGTGCTTGCGATCGGGGTGAAGGAATCATCGGTGCTGAATAACATCTTTACAGTGGTCAACCTATTGGTCGTCACCTATGTTGTTATCTGTGGGCTCTTCAAGGCAGATATCCACAACTGGTCCATCCCTAAAGAAGATGTAAGTACCGTAACAATATGTGTAAAACGATATATTTTACATGTATCATATTATAAATGCACCAAACTTGTATAAGTACCTGGAGTAGTAGGTCATGAAATATATAACTGGAAAGAGACCTTAAAAAGATATGTTTTGTATAAGAGTATTGTTATTTATAAGCATGCATCAAGATCTATAAATACTGGTATGGTATATAGACATGTATATTTAGATGCACTTGGAAAGAAGCAAGGAGCATGGCCCAACTGTCCAACCTTGCTTAGAAGGAGCAAGTAAGTCTGGTAAAAAGACCCCCTTTACAGCGAAAATTCCCTATAGTTGTTCAGGTTACAAAGATGGAAATTTTATAACTAACCATGTTATGTTTTTCCACCAGGTGCCTATTGTGGCCAATGAGACCAATGCTAAAGGTGTAGGTGGCTTTTTCCCTTATGGCGTGTCTGGCATGCTGTCCGGGGCCGCTACATGTTTCTATGCTTTTGTTGGCTTTGACTGTATCGCTACAACAGGTGTGTACTTCTCGATTTTTAAACATTATTCCCATCTGTAAGCTTTCTATTCATGACCTTTCTTTGTTTGGGAATAGATTTGAGAAATGCTAACATATTTCTTGTTCTCATGTATCATCAAGTTCAAAAGGTTTTTATTGACCAAGCAACTCAATGTAGTCGCAAGGGGGTGGGCATGGAGCAAAGCACCCCTTATCATGGCAAATTATAGCGTTAATAGTATACATAAATTTGTGAAAAAGTGGAAAATATTCCCTAAACCGTCTTCGGGTTTGTATAGGCACAGAAAATATATCACTCCAAGACTGATATCGAGTTCAAACAGGTTGATGTTTCGGGTCTTTCGACTCTTCTTTAGGACTTTTTATTGTTACCAGGCAACATAATTATCTGAGTTGAAGAGCCCTATTGCAGGAGTTATTTCAAATGATAGCATCATATACACTATGTACAACCTTTATTTACAACTTTATGACTAATTCTTGAGTTTCTCATCAAACCATATATATAAATTTCCAACATCTCCGTATGTCATCAGTGCAGTATCAATAGGGCTAAGTTTGGCCAATACAAATATAAAATAAAAATTGAGAATGAACTGAGCATTGAGAGCTTAACATGAAATTATTACAACTTTCAGGTGAGGAGGTTAAGAACCCACAGAAGGCCATCCCCATCGCCATCATTGGCTCGCTTTTAGTGTGTTTCCTCGGCTACTTCGGCGTATCGGCCATCCTGACTCTCATGGTCCCGTACTACTCCATCGATCTTAAAGCCCCGGTTCCGCAGGTCTTCACTGCTGTGGGCTGGAAGGTGGCCACCTATGTCATCACTGTCGGGTCTCTGTGCGGTCTCTCGACAAGGTACCGTGTCTTTCTTTTTAATGTGTCTTTGTCACTACTCAGCCCTGGGGTGTCAAATAAGTCTTAGATATAGAATGATGATTCAGATAATTTAGTATCTCATCAACCGAGGACCTGCATCAGACATGAAATATCCATGAAATATCTAGAATGAAATCAACTACATTGCAAAGCTTTGATGCATCATTCTTATTTATACTAGTAAAATAAATCATGCTTTTATTTCCCTTACAGTTTGCTCGGCGCTATGTTTCCCATGCCTCGTGTGATATACGCTATGGCATCTGACGGATTGCTCTTCAAGTTCTTGTCCATCATCAATGAACGATTCAGAACACCATTTTATGCTACAATCTGCTCAGGGCTACTGGCTGGTGAGTGCCCAAATCAATGAAATTCTAAAAGATTGTGAATTTAAAGAGTCATATATATATATATATATATATATATATATATATATATATATATATATATATATATATATATATATATGCCACAACTGATTCCCTTGTTCTCACAGTTAAACATATCTTGCTCAACTGTCGTGGGACTGCAAGCGGCAGAAGAAAATATCTCAAAAATGCAACAACACTGAAAGCTGTCTTCAACACAATAGAAACAATTATGATTGAATAGTTTAAAACTTTTGAATGTCTAAGTTCCTAGATGGCCCCCGGACGTAAAACTAAACAAACAAATCCCTGGTTTGAGTCATGATTAAAGTAAAATCCACATCAGCTGATGGGACAATTCTTTGCTTCTGATATGTTCTCTGGATACTTCTTACATGTGTTCTAATTGAGTAAGTCAGTGTTTTTTGTATTCTTTAGGTTTGATGGCCATGTTCTTTAACCTGACGGAGCTGGTGAATATGATGTCTATCGGCACACTACTTGCCTACACACTCGTTGCCGTCTGTGTCCTCATCTTACGGTAAGAAATCATGCAGAGTAAATTCTGATCATGCAGAGGGAATTAAGTATAAAATTGCTGATTGCTGATGCCAGAATTTGGAATTTGTCATTCTGGAGTCTTGCTTCATGAATATCCTATGGCTCATACTTAAGGCTTTACGGTGTTGTGGTGTACCATCAAAACAATGAATGAACACAAACCTGGATAAAAAAAACAAACAAAAAACACACCCTAGAGCGGTTTAACATGTATTTTGTACAATATTTCAGATACCAGCCCGAGCCATTCAAGACAGCGGAGAATCATGGAGCGGGGCCACACGCCGTACATATGACCAAGTAGGTATTTCCTTTACACATTGGTGATGGCATTGTGCTAGTAATTGTTGGTTTGGGGGTAGATTTGTTGTATTTGATGAGTATAAATCAAACTATAGGTCTCTATTGTGCATGAGTATAACACCATTGAGGCACTTGACTGTGCTGAATCCATACATCCATTATCAAAAAGGCATTGGTTGTAAAACATTGTGTTGTTTTAAAAGTATGAATATTTATTGCAGTTGTACTGACTGGTTAATGCTTCTCATAATCAAATATAATGCTTTGCCTTTTCAGAGAGTCAGTTTCACAGATATCTATCTTAGTTTCAAAAGTTTGTTTGTACGCCTCCTACCCATTAGTCTAATAATTCTACACAATCAGTAAGAACCATGCCTACAAACCCACAGTTAATTTCAAGTAAAATGACGCCCCTACCATGGCCCAATAGTTTAACTGTTACATGCTAAGAGCCTTCAAATCATGATGCTTTGAGTTGAGTTTTGATAGATTTATTGGTGTTTGAAAGGCGTTTTACTAGAGTAAATTAGATTTATCCCCCATTTTAAGAAAAGTGACTCAGAGATGTTTGAAGCCATTTCGAAAGCTAATGCCATATTCATGGCAAGAAAAATACATTATACAATTTCACAGATAAATGTGTCGGTGCCCACGCATAAGTGCACCAGACACACAGAAAGGATAAGAAAGAGGAGGTATAGACCCTTTAAGTGAGCTATGGAAGCCCCTTTAATAGAAGTTCCCAAGTGGGTGCTTATAAATAGATATTGACCCTTTTACTACCCCTTTGTAGTTAATGGAAAATAGATGTATTAACCCTTTCTATCCCTGTGTTTCCCAAATACAGTGTTATAGTACTGCATATATGCCGTACAGGGAGTTAAAGGGTTAAACTGCTGTACTGTACACTGCTACATACAAGAGGTTCTAAATACTAGACATTATGCTCAATAATAAGCATCCAATTTTTCTTATTTTGTGAGAGAAGTCAGTTTTTTGCAAAATTATAATAAAAAAATCATAAATTGCCAGAATGTATACAATGATGGTATAAATCATCACTGCGTGTCTACATACAAAAAGTTAAAAGCATTATTGAATGGCTAAATGTTTTAATCAAAATAATATTCATTGTCTGTATTGGTGAATGGAGTATTTCATCTATGTTCCACCAGGTATGATCAGCTCGGAGAGCAGTCGGACGACAAGGCTGCTCTGGTCGAGATAAAGTGGACAGTAGCCGAACACATAAAGGAAGTTTTCAGTCCCAGCCTGCCTGACGTTAACCATTACTCAGCGAAGGTTGTCAAAATCTGTGTCTCTTTACTGAGTAAGTATACCGGTAATAGCATTTTAGATATGTGATTCCATGTGGAGATGTCGACAAAGGGTAGAAACATTTCGATACACTTAAAAAAACATTTCTCACTGCAATCTTTTATTCATAGGGGATTACGAGCAAAAATAGAAGAGTTTTGAACATTTTGGATATGAAATCCATCTATTCAAGTTTTGTTTACAGTATTGCTAAGTATAGGAAAGCAGGACAATTTATGTGTATTTTCCCCATTGTGTACTGCCCAAAGTTGGTCTTACAGCATTCATAAAATTATAGTGGGTCATCCTCTCTGTCTCTTTGTGCCTCTCTGTCTTTTGTCTGTTTCTTTCTGTCTCTACTCTTCTCTTTCTCCCTTTCTCTGTTTACCCTGTCTCTTGCCCTCCTTCTCCCACCTCTAAATAACCATACACTTGTTTCCCTTTACAGTGGTAGTAATTACTTCACTGGCGTTATTACTAGCCCAAGGAATCGACCATGTAATAGCGGCAGAGTGGTGGGCTCTGCTATTTGTGGTAGTTTTTGCTGCCATGATCATCGTACTTGTTGGCGTAATCTGGAGACAACCGGAGAATAAAGACTGCATCACTTTCAAGGTAACCGCATTGACCGCTTTAGTAAATTTACTGGTAATATTGAAATTATTTGTCTATAGTTTTAGGTAATGGTCTTTGTTTTCTTAATTAATGGAGTAAGTTTTCATAATTTGTTTCAGACTTCAGAATTCTCTAAGTTTGAAATACCTCTATTTTTATCGGTAGTCAAAGTTTATTTCTAGGTTCAAAGTTCTATAGTATTTTACAATTAATTCAGAATCTTTCGTACAGTCTGATTTTCATCCCTGGGGTATGTCTCCCCTCGATCCAGAGAGTCAATAAGATTCAAACAAAATAGTCATTTCTTTAGGAGCAATACACTACACTAGCTAGCATAAGGAGGTAATAGAATCCTGTGTCATATTTTTCTATTGCTTAAGCAGATGATAGAATATCTGAAAAAAAAAAAATTTCTCATCTTTGTGCATTTCAGGTTCCACTTGTGGCCCTTATTACATCACTGAGTATTTTTATCAACGTCTACCTCATGATGAAACTCAACTACCTGACCTGGATCAGATTCGCCATCTGGAATGTTATTGGTAAGCTGTTGTCAAAAGTCTGCTGAGTCTGATTCTGAATGAGTTAAGGTGTTCTGTCACTCAAGATTAAATATACCGTAATCTCCCGCGTAGAAGACGCGGTGCGCCTATAAGACGCACCCCTAACTTGTCAATGGTTGTTTCGCGTATAAGACGCACCTCCTAGGTACCAATTTTGTAAATTCAGTACTGATCTATAGTAAAATTACCCCTCATATAAGACGCACCCCCAACTTGAAAAAATCCTATAAGACGCACCAGGCATTTGTTTGGTGTAGAGGACGCGTCTTATACGCGGGAGTTTACGGTACTACATGTATAGCGAGGGGGGGGTGTCTCCGGGTGGTTGCAGCACAGTCGCTCGGTGGCATGGACCGATGATTGGGAGAAGTCCGCTGGGATGCTGTGATCAAGGCAGCATCGTGGCAGAGAGTTGTATGCCTATATAAGGAACGAGTTTTCTCTTTGAGGGTCAGATCCAACTGACAGCCCAAGATGAGAGCATATCCGTTAGCTCTTTAGGTGTTGATATTACACAAGCAGATACCCAAAAGGGCTTAGATTTTCTTTTTTTATTATTGAATACGTCAAGTCCGTTTCATAGGAGTTGATATTCCGTAGAATGATGTGGCCAAGAGTGCTAGGCAGTAAAGTATCATAGTTCCATACTTGCATGGGTTGAGTTCTTCGAGCATCTTTTGGAAATGTTAAGAATCTGTCCTATATTATCACTTCCTTTAATATCTTTTTTTCAGGTTGGATTATCTACTTTGCCTATGGTATTTGGCACAGTCTAGAAGAGGTGCGAGACCAAGGTGGTAATATAAACGAGGTACAAGATGTTACCCCCTCTCCCACACGGCAACTACATGAAGACAGCACGCTCATACAATGAGACGGTATTTTTTATATCGCAAAAAGTTTAGGAAACTATTAAGGGGAATTCAGGAACAAGGTAAAGCGTAGAAAGGTTAGACTCAACATGTCTCTTCATCCGTGACCACGACACGTTTCTGCTACAATGAAGCGACGCAAGGCAGTAGTGTGCAGAAAGCAAGGACGTTGCTGGGGTGGACTCTATGGTCATCAACACAGGTTTTATCAATTATATTTATAAGAGTAGGGCCATACAGTAAACTAATAATATTTACAATGTTACAAAAAGAAGATAAATACAAACATAATCATAGAATGTCACACACACACACCAAAAATTATGGATTTCCCTTGCATGGGAATTTTTCTATACGTCAAGGTCATCACACAGGAAGTGTATTAGGTTTTTAATATATAAATATATTTCGATTTGGGCGCATATTAACTATATAAAACCTGACACTGATACCCCTTTCTCCTGTAACAAAATCTGGCGTTAATTAAGGAGCAAATGTTGGAACCTGGGACCAGCAGTAGGTTGTGACCCTATTTATAGGTTCTATGCCAAAATCTTATTAGTTACTTTTACTTATACACAGAGTAACCTTTGGGTCCATTGTAAGTGCCACATGCCACATTAATGTGCCAAAAAAACTTAACAAATGTATAAAGAATCAAGAAGTTGTTGGAATGACAAAGGCCTGTGAATACCACCACAATATGAAAAAAAGAAAATAGAATCTTTAAGTCTGTGGTCATTCCTTTGAGCAAAATTCCGAATGCCATTGCTAGAAGGTCATGTAATGCTCGTTTTCATTATATCTTACCATTAGTTAACTAGAAAAAAAGGCAGAAATAAGCGCAATTTTAGGTAAGGAGGGGGGGGGGGGCGTTTGGGGGAGAGGGTCTAGATTAGAAGAAGTCCTATGAAGTGAGTTATCCGCTGGACTTTTGTCCCAAAACCATAAACATTCCAGTGACAGTTTCCTCTGTCATGTACAGCAATGTACGCATTCATGAAAAATGAGAGAGGACATAAGCTATATTGGGGACAGTATGACTTTACTTCAGGGATCAAATTACAACATTTCTATGATAAATTAGAACAAAGATATGGATATTCAAAATTGCTTTATGAACAAAAATCTTAAAAATTCAAAAGGCTTATGAGACACGGCGACTGATAGGACAATGCAGTAAAGGTTGATGTTATGATTTTATTTTTGTAATGATACGGAGGTAGTAGTACATGTGTAGTAGGAAGATGTAAATGATATCCAGAGTAGTTGTATAGAGTATAATGAATAAAAATGAACATTCTGTAATGTGATTCACCACATAACTTCTAGGTTATCTTCATGATGCATGTTCCCATCATGGATCAAACGTACATCTATTTTTTGACCTGTAATTATTCCATCATCTTGTGATCAAGGGCCATTATTCTTGTATCTATTGAGTTTGTATATTTCACTTCTATTTCTATTTCTCCGTGTTTGTATAATATCAGATACCGGCAGTTATAATATATTTCCTATACAAGGTTATTATATTTTCTATCATATTAATTTCATGTATAAAGATGGTACAGCTGATAGGGACTCCCATGTTTACTTTGAGGCTGGAGAGGATTAGCATTTAAAAAAAATTTTGTTTACTTTATGTATTCACAATTATACCTATGTAGTGGTAACACTAACATTCTTTTTTTCAATGATTAGCAGACACTTAACTTTTATTTCACAGATTTATAAATTATTCATTGAGGGTTTGGTTATGACGTGTGCAAACTAACCAAGCAGTGAGTACGATTCCTATATTTGATATTTTTTCTATAAAGGCTGTTATTGTTTTTCTTATGTAGACCATAATAATACAGAGTCAAGTATATACATAAAGCACTGAGATAAAACTACCATAAAACCTGTTGTATTAGCCATGGTAAAATACGCAAATGAGACCCGAGATGCACCTTTTTGGATTTACCGTAAGTCATGGTGCGCGTTATGATTGAAGCATTAGCAATGTTGAACACGACAAAAATTACAAACACCGAGTAGTCAAACCCAACATGCTGTGAGTTTTGAGTTTGAAATAGTTTTATTTGCAACAAAAGGTTCACACACAAGTACGCTTTTTAATTGTCACAAAGCACTTTGTCAATTGTCAGGATCTTTTTGGTGTCAGGGTGCCACGTATACATATATGCCTGATCCATCTTATACACTGGGTTTTATGGTTCTCGTATCAAACATGAAAGTGCTGCTAAAATAATATGTGCGAATAGAAAATAACTCAAAAGGTGCAAAGCAAATTCATTGTTGCCATTTAAAACTTGTTATATGATTTACACCAGTCATAAGAAATCAGATATATAAGTGGCATGATTATCTCAATGTTGAAGTTGAATGGTGTTAATGTCAGTACACACAAAAATACTATTTACTCTGTTCTTGTTATACTCATTATGTATCTTGTTATTATCATTGTGTATCTTGTTTTAATCATTGTATATCTGCTCTTGTTTGGTGTACTATAAGGTTGCATTCATGATCTATAATCTATGAACGGTTAGGTGAAAAATGAATTGTTTTAAACAATTATTTGGTGGTTTACCTCAGCTAATTCCAATGTCTAATGTGTTAGTGATTATGTGAGCGATCATTTGTTGATGTTCTCTATCGTTCACTCATACCGGTCATTTATACGATGTACTTCACAATGACGGAACTTTACTTACGAGTCTACGATTCCCTCAGAGCTTGCAAACTGGAATTCGTTAATCATCTACAGAGTGACTAAGTAGGTGTTACACTATAGTATTCCAACTCATGTATTAAGGTGCTTTTCTCTTAACCTTTGGGTCTAAGAATTTATGTTTCTCTTGTCCAAAAATGGGCTTTTCCAGACAAGAAAAACATAGGCTTCATGCAAGTGTTATGGGAAAAAACGAACAAATATACTTACGACTATAGTGTATCACCTGCTTTTAAGCGTCAGGGAACTATATTTAACCTTATTAACTAATCATGGTGACCATTTTTGGTAACCATGGTAACCAATAACTTACAGAAATGAATTCTAATATATCTCATGTCCCAATAGCATACCTGTTATACCACAGTAACCATAGTTACTAGTGGGGCTTTGTTACAAAGACAACCTTACATCAAAGTTGCCTACGCATGCGGTGACTGTGAACGCTGACACTATCGGATAAAGGCCTTGGGGTACCGCAGCAGGTTTCACAAACGATGCCTTTGCGTAGGTGAGTCAGCTTGTAGAATGTGAAGTAAGAGTAGTCTAGACCGTGCAGAAAGATAGGAAAGCGGAGAGTATATACTGTATTAAACATACTTGTCATCAGTATCTAGAGATGTTGAGAACCGTTACATTGAGAATTTGAGACATAACAAGATTTCTTGAGTAATGTTTAGGTAATTAACAGCATGTTATGATGTATGATATCAGAATCCTTAGACAAATCATTTTCTGTCTACATGCGTTTTGAAAGTTGAATTGGTCTTACTGGTCAAAAGTTGCAGTCAATTTCTTTGGTGATTCTTGTGATGAAAAGACTACCAGGCAAACAACTACTGGGTTATAAGTATAGCATGAGCTCAAACGCTACATGGTAAAACTAGTGAGTAATGGGCTAGACCACGGTTGTATTAAAGCAAGTAGAATACTAAGTGAGTAGATCTTGCAGAGTTTGAGACTGGATGGAGTGCATATGTGATAATAGATAATGCCAACAACTATTAGAGGACTATATAAAGGATAAAGCGTTCAGTATGTTACTTGTCATGTATGGCTAAACTCAATGATACTACTGTAAAACCTCGCATATAAGCCATAGCAAATGTATGAATAAAGTCCCAGTGCAGCTTATAGCAGTGCTCATAATCTGGGTTTAGTGCGTAGGCGAGGTTTTTCATATATTAAATATACCAGTGTGTATAATCCATTAAAACACTTGTTGTAACTTATAGGATTAACTTGAGCTTAAATTGTAGTTTGTAGGAGACTTGCGGCTTATAGGTGAGGGATTACAGTACATATTTGAGGGATTACAGTACATATTTTTTAACAGTCATCAAAGTATAGCTTTTTTATGTTAATGTACCACTTTTAGAACTCTGACTCATGCAGTACTGTAGTATGAAATGGAATCATAATATCCAAAGAATGTTAAAACTAGGTTAGAGACTAATGTTAATCCAAGCTGAAAAGTAAAATGTCAACTTAGATGTACTTTTTTTTTTCTTTTTTTTTTTTTTTAGCTGTATGTATAGAACAATGTCAAACTATGGTCTACATGTTGCTCACTTTATAAGTGGCAAGATATTATCATTATCCTTAACTATAACACGGGCAATGTGCAATATTGCGAGGTATAATTTTGCTCCATACTATTTGCCTATGTCATATGAAAAAAGTGTGGTAGATCTTTCTTTTTAAAATGGTTATGATATATACACTGGTCTTGCTGCTTTTTTTTCGTACTTCAGCAAAGTGCGGTTTAACTTGTATAAAACCTTTAAAAGAAAATCTGTAACTGTTTTCTAATTCAGGGTTTAATGTTCTTTGTATCTAATCATAAATATGTCCAAAATGTGGCTGTCAAAGTTATTGATTAGCTCAGGGGATGAGCTGATGTTCTACATCTGGGTATTACTACCACCGGTATTATACAACTGTGACTGAGAATTTAAAGAACTTCAGAGTAAAGTGGTCGTGTTGTAAACCCAGTAGTGTTTTCTGAGTTGAGTCTACTTAATCGTGAAATGATTGTGCTACTTGAACAAGAGGACATCAAATGTAAATGATTACAAATATAACATCTAGTCAACTGGTTTATGCCACGCTCTGCCATTTGACGCAATGGGGGAGGGGGGGGGGGTTAATGTTCTTCCGATGTCATTTATGTATCCCAATAATTAATATGTATGGTATGGTTCTAAGAACTGTTCGAGCATACTGTCCAAGAAGTATATATTGGTGTTGTCTTAACTATTTTTTTTTATCCTAAATGGAAGAATAAATACATTATGAAGCAGCAATAATAGTTGGCTTCCTTGTTTGGTTGAAAACAGTCTCTCTCAAATAGAGCTCTACATCGTGGATAAATGCAATAATTCATTTATCTATCTTTTGGGTCGCTGCTTTATCATAAAGAGCTTTTTTTTTTTTAACAGGGGCATTCAAATTTTCCCTGGTAATTGTCGGTAAGCATGTGGCACCACTGCTTTTTCAATTTAAATTCTTTATAATCACTTGAATTCCAACAGTACATAAAGTTAGTCAACCCTAATGTTTTGATAGAAGAAAAACACATTTTCATAATATATAAATAGCACATTTATTCACATGTAAACTATACATTTTTTTTACAAGTTTTCATTCATCACCCATACATTGCATCTATTTGAATAAGATAGCTTTATGCAGCTTCAGTTTCATTGATCATCGATTTTTATTTGCGTAATGTGGTGACCGGGTACCATGGCCAAGCCTAAAACACGAGGCTCCTCCTTCTCAGCACTATCTGTAATGGTTCAATGAAATAAAAGGGAAACAAATTAAAAGAGAAAAGCAGGAGCATAAATACCCAGTACATGTACACAAAATACCATAAGTTTGTGTGAAATACCCTGCTCCTTAGCTCTATTGTTGAAAAGAAAAAAAGACCTGTCTCCCTTTACTATACAGACAGAATTGCAATACTTTGATTGTGCTGTTTGGTGTTACAAGTTTCCATGTGGTATATATTGTAGACGATTATTCATCCACACAGTAAACCATCTTAAGAATATAAAATCAAATTTCACTTTACCTGGGGGTTTAAGGTATTCTGAACAGGATCCTAGAATGACGTTACAATCTTTGTCTGTACACACAAATACTCCTGAAAAAAAAAAAGAAAATGTGAGTACATTTCAGAAATAAAGCTTCACTATGAGTGTGATACCATTAGGGGCAAAATAATCTACATACATGAGAAACAAATAGGGCTACTGACCACTTCTAGTAGTTATTTGTGAAATATGAAAAACATTTTTCCTCATCCATATTGGAGAAAGACTATCACTGGTCAGTGATAAGTCAGCTGTCAAAATTGATTGCATGGTGACACCTAATACATTTACATATCTTACCTATTAGTGTCCTTCCGTCTGTCATCTCTATTCGCATACTTTTGTTCAGCCAACTCTTCATTTGTTGCCGACTCTCTTCGGCTGGCTGAAAAGGAAATTAAAATACATCACTTCAATGCTACATCGTAGTTAAGAGTAAAGATCCTTTACTGGAAGGGTGTGCCTTTCGCTTTTAGCCCTGCGATGGACAACAGTTTGCAGTCATTTGATGCACATGTTCCAAGATGTCAGGGATGAACTATGGTTTGCAGCCCTTAAAGGGTCAAGGATAGTGGTCCAGGCGGCACAGTGGTTCTATCAAGAGAGCATGAGCTAAGAAACGACAGCCCCCCCACCCCCCCCCCCCGACACACACACACACTTTGTCCTACTGCCTGCCAATCACGTCATGGTTAGGCGAACACAGACACAGGGATTTTGAAAGGGCCGCGCATCGCGCATATTGTGCATTAAAAACTTAAATGGTGCATTAAATACTCCATAAAATGCGCCTTTGACCCATTGGCATGATGGGCATGACCCCTTTGATTCGTAGTAACACCTCTATTAGGAATCATTAGCAAATAATTCTTTTTTTTGGGGGGTGGGGGTTGGGGGGGAATCCTATAAGCAGTTTCAGTGAAAAACTCTATCAGCCACAAGTGCATGCATTTGTCAGTGGTCATTGTTATGACAGCACCAAGACAAATGTCATTTATGATTCCAAATGGACATTCAATGAAAAGTCAGAAAGTTCTTATCATATCTGCATTGTACCTGCTTCATGAATTTTTCTTGAACTTAGTGTCTGTCTTGCCATAGACAACAGTCAAATGTAATCGAGTTTTCCAATTTTTAGGATTTCCTTCTATAAGCTGCCAGGTTTTACCAAACTTCAACCTACAATCGCTTTGCTAGGAATTTGTATCACTGTCTGTTCAAAATCATAACAAAAATAGTAAGAGAAAGAAAAATAAGACCCACAGGCATTCATATATAACGTTGATGGGAGTCCCCACTAGACTCCATAAATGAATGTAGCCTGTATCAAAGATCTTAGGATTATGAAAGTACAAAAAGAAACCTTTGTGAAGTTTAGATACTGTATTCGATGTAATGAAGGCACACTACCTAATAAGTGCATGCACCCTTTCTGGTTACATTTTAGACTAGAAGTGCAAAAAGAAATCTGATTGTGAGGCCCATTTAAACTTTTTACTACGGGACATACATTTCAGATACTTTTCTAAACACTGTCTGCTAATTATGTTGAATACAGAGTACCATAACACTATAAAAAAGCAACAAAGAAGGGGAAATTATCAGTGAAATTATATCCCTTCTGCTGCCATAGATTCTGCATTTTGTCCATAAAGTATGTAATGGCCCATTGGTCTTCCAAATGGCGCATTGTTTGGGCCAATGCGCCATTGGCCCATTGCAAAAATTCCTATCAAATCCCTGCAGACAGTATGGCACTATAGTTAAAAACAGTACAGGGTCATTCCACATTATTTCAACAAGTGGTCCCTGCATGACCCCCCTCAGATCTGGATACCGACCATTCATAAATGGTTAAAGGCTCAGCCGGACATCAAGGTGCCATTTATAATGGAAATATAGAATGCGCGCAGTCGGCGTGAGTAACCACGCAGCATTCCGCATTGTTGACGGGTGGAGGTGGGAGGGGATCCGGGGTTGATGGATTGATTGATTGATTTGTGTTTTACAGCACTCTAGCGGCACTAAGTGGCTATCCCGTGCTTCACAGGTTGATAATTTAACAGAGGAATGTGTCAGTGCCCGCGCATATGTGCAATAAACACATCCTGAGGGGATAGGAAAGAGGAGATATAGACCCTTTTAAGTGGGCTAGGGAAGCCCAGGGGATCCAGGGTGCCTGACACAGTCAGGTCGGTCTTCCTCCCCGTTAACCTACTCGAACGACCTTGAGTCTCATTGACCCTTGAACCACACTCTCCAGCCTGATGTTTGGTTTGTATATACTGAGACAGCCAATGTCACCGGGATCGTAATTTGGTCGCCGAGATCACGATTTTGCTCTCTACTGCCAGTAGGGACTTGCATAAATTTTTTTAATTGTTTGAAACATTTGATTATGGGCCCTGTCCTGTAGAGCTCGTTGCCAGCTTTTCAGATCTGTTTAGATTGTCTTTCTACTGTATATAGTTCCCGAGCAATCTTAATCTAAGATCCAAAATTGATGGACACTCAATCCCCATTGACACAATGGTTAAGCTGATAAGAGGACTGTTATCAAAATGGAATCCAGATAGGGCCAGAATAGACAGAGGAAAGAGGTTTTTTTAACATAACTCAGTCAATAATTCATATTTTTGCATGAAATTTTCAGTATATATTATTCAGATATCGTGCCCTTGTTCCTCCATGCCCATTTGACCTGTGACCTATTATGATTGACCTTTGACCTAATTAACTAGGTCAATTTATTCAAACTATGATAACTACCAGAGGTTTCTAATAATTTGTGTACTTGCCATCAGAATTAACATTTATCCTACTGATAAATGATGATGTATAATATTAAGGTCAACCTCCATGAACCTATAATTGACCTTTGACCTTCAAGGTCAGGCTATGAAGCCAAAACATAGCTAAGTACCTGAACACAATGGACCTGTTGAGATGAGAATCTGTATGCTCCCTAATGTATTATCATTTATCAGAATTCTCATGCATGTTATATATCTTGACCTTAAATTTGACCTTTGACCTGATTAATCCATGCATGACCTAATTAATCACATTGTTTTCTCGCAATTCATAGGAAATTGCAGATATAACACTGAATTTTTGCATGAGGCACCAGCAGCAAGAGGTACATATTTTGATACCTATCAAGTTTGTGTGTATTGACCTTTGACCTAGTAAAATAAGGTCAATTCATAAATAGGTCAACCTAGTTGCAATAAGGCAAATCGAAATGCGGATTACCAGGGAAAGGTACATTGTAGATAACTTCTTCACTAGGGTCTGGACTAATAAATGTCTTTGTCAAAAGTCAATGTGTTTGTGTACACCCACTTGGCAGAAAAACGTTTTTTTGACGTAAAAAAAAAAACGTTTTATTTTGGTTCCTAAGTTTGCAAAACGTTTTTTTTTTCAACGTCAAAATAATGTTTTTACATGTACTCAAAAAAACGTTATTTTGACGTTTTTATAAAAACGTTTTTATATCAGGTTAAAAAACGTTTTTTTAACGTAAAAGCAACTTTAATAAATAAAAAACGTTTTTATTTGGTTGAAAAAGCAAACGTTTTTATTTGGTTCAAAATTGGTTGAAAACGTCAAAATAACGGGGTTTTTTTAAACGTTTTTTTATCCAAACCAAATAAAAACGTTTGCAAACGTTAAAAATGTTTTTTGCCAAGTGGGCATTGACCTTTGACCTAGAAGTATATGTCCATTTCTGAATAAATCTGACCTAGAAGAGGAGGTCAATTATTACTGTGGGCCAGTATAGTATGGCTTTCATTTTGATACTACCATGTTGAATGGAGGGGCTCCATAGGAGCCACTCAATAATTAATCCCCCGGAAATCGATAACAGCATAATAGAACAAATGTAAAAGATAACAGCATTTCCCTTAGATGTGTTTTACACCCCTCAGAAGTGTGAGAGGGTGTGAAGGCATCAAAGTGAGCATTTCTCTTAGATGTGTTCACACCCCTCAGAAGTGTGAGTGGGTGTGAAGGCATCATAAGTACCATTTCTTTTAAAACAACATCAAAGGGATGTTAATATATCTATAATATACACATTATCTTATGCCTATAGAATGGCTCAGTCCCTATACTATGCTATAGTCCCAGTGTCTAGGTTGCCTGCACTGAAGCTGCATTGGCAAGGGTAAACTGTTATGGCTGGGGCTTCGTTGGGCTTATTCCTTCAGACTTGAAATTTGCAGGGAATATACTTAGGATATGTAGGAACACAACTATGTAGGTGAACTTTGGCGAACCTTTTTTTTCTTCTTAATTTTGGTCATTTTAAAATAAAAAATAAATTCAAAAACCATGACCATACAGAAATATTCTACGGATATCAAATATACACCTCTCATTGTAATCGCCTAATTCTAAGCTTCAATTTGGTATATTAACTTTTATTCTAGCCCAAATATTAAGCCCTCCAGCTCCTATTATCTGTTGCTTGTACTGTAGCAGCATGGAAAGTTGTTTTGATAACAGTAACGGCGCTACACGCAGCGCGGACGCGGCAGTGGTTTATGCAAGTGCCTACTACTGCTTAGTGCTAGCCCTAAACTGCCCCAAATCCCACCTGTCACTAGTTGGTAACTCAGTTCTATCGTACCATACCTCAGAATAAAGGAACGACACTTTTTATATCCAGAATTTGCCAGATTGGAGAAAGTTTGCCTTCACCCCTCGTCTCATGACTGACAAAAATGATGAAATAGCGATAGGCAGGGCAGGATTTGAAACTTTGATGGAGAATTACAGCTATCCTATGTACCGTAATCTCCCGCGTATAAGGCATGTCTTACACGGGGGTTTTTAGTTCTCATTGGATCCACAAGGGGGACACCAAGACCTTTCTTTTGATATCTTACATGCCCCCTTGGTCATAATAGGACAAAATGGGGCCCAGGAGGGCCCAAGGTGGCCAAAGCTACCCATAGGTTTTTGAGTTTTGAAAATTCATTCAGTAGAACCAAAGTTTTGAATTTTTCAATTTCTCGAGAATTTTCCAAAATTCTAGGTGCGCCTTTTACGCGGGCTGCGCCTTATACGCGGGAGATTACGGTACCCTTTGATAAAAATAATGACTGGAATCTTAATGCCACATCTTTTCCCCTCACATTCTGCTATGATTTATGGGCAGATGGCTTCTGTACACATTTTACCAGCACTGATTGGGCCTAAAAAAAAAATTATTGTGTTCAGGTTACCCTAAATTAGGGTAGGTAGGGCCACACCAAATAAAATAATTGGTCTATGGATTTTGATTTTTGAAAACTGGAGCGGGAGGGCGAAATTTTTATTTTATTTTCTAAAAAAAAACTTATTTGTTTCAATATCAAAGATGTGAAGAGGGCGATTCTTTTTTTTTTGCTCCTTTTCTCAGATTGTTGTCTACTAGAATTTTGGCTTCTAAATGCAGCATAGACAATGAAATTTGCAAATCTGGAGACCTTTACCTATCCAATGAGTGGTCTGCTGTTGCTGTACCTTTATTAGTTGACACTGTAAGGACTTTGCAAAAAAAAATAATTCAATTTTCAAGAAAATGATGCGGGCGGAATCCACAGACAAAATATTTTTCAAATAAAAATAAAATTTCCATTTAGGAAAATCAGGTGTGGGAAATCCATAGACCAATGTTTTAATTTGGTGTGGCCTAGGTATTTTTTTTCTTTTTTCGAGAATTTCTTTTTAGGCCTGGTGCAAATTTTCGCACCTATGTGATGCATATTTGATGTTCGAGATCGTAAAAAAAAACTTCTGTGTCTCATAAGTGCCAAAATATAAGATTTTCCCCCAAAATGCCCATAAAAAAAGTTAGGGTAGGGCCAAAAAATTAGGGTAGGTAGCGTTACGTGAACACAACAATTTTTTTAAGGACTTGTAAAAGAATCCCTTTTCAACCTCTATGTTGGCCATGTTACCTGACATTTAAAAACCGCTGCGCAGTTAATGACCCCACAGTGAAGGTCGTGCAGAGAGCTATACATAGGCCACATGATTTGCTGTAATTGATTTTAAAGTGTAGCAAGCCATAGCTTGTATAACTGGGGCAGATTTATCAACATGCCAGTCGAGAAAATGATTTGATTTCTCCTTCACAGGTATAAACTTGTGACCGTTGACCCTATGCTACAAGACAAAGTCTTTATGTTACCTTCACTATTTTGGCATTTCCGTGGTACATTTTCTAGTACATTGCCTATATAATTTGACCCTTCCCCATGTCCCTAGCAACCAGGGTTCTGCTCCAGAGAATACAGAGGTCTAGGGGAGAACATACACTGGTAATGAAAATACCCTGGAATTACTTTAAATCATATTTATGGACTAAACAGGTAGCAAACAAATAGGTACATTGTAGCAATGAATATTAATCTGCTATAAATCAAGGAATATCCTTTCAGTGAACCCAAAAGTAGCCATTTTAGTTTTTACCACAATCATGACAATGTCAATGATCATTTTTTGCTACAACTACCTTCCCACAAGGGAAGTGATCACCAGCGCTAACGAGTAACGTGCTGTTTAGTTAGCTGCGTTTAGTTGGAAAAACATCTTGAATGAAAACTTGATGAATAAAAAAAAAAGAAAAAAAAAGTTAGCACTGTAGCTAGGCACTTTGATAACACCACAGTGCAGGGTGAGAAAAGCTGGTAGTCTGGTTTTACACTATTTGCAAGGTGTGAGTGCAGCCGTCATTCATGTCCTCGCGGATTTCGGTGGTTTAGGGCATTTTTTATTTCTTTTCAGGGTATTTAGGTATTCATTCAACAAGTTTAGATATGAGGCTACCCACCAGAGAAATCTGGGAAGAAAAATACAAATTTTTAACAATTTTACACAGACTTGAATATGGAGGTAATTTTGAGGCTTTGAGAAACACACTAATCAATGGGGGCTGTGTACAAATGACGTCATGCTTTTTTTGGCCATTTTTGACCCCCCCCCTCCCCCTTGTCATGTTTCGTCATACAATGCTTGACCCCCCCTTAACATGACGTCATGCAGAGATACCCCCCCCCCCCGGCCCAAAGTACATGAAGAGAGTATAGCAAATTAAGATGGTTCAAAGGGACATGTATATATTGGGTTAACTTAATGGTGCTGGAAACAGTTGGGGCTTTTTCCACCATCCCTGGTCCAAAACCGTGCTGGGCTAATAATGGGTGTGAATTGGTAAGGCCTAAAAAACATTGTTGTGTTCAGGTAATCGGTCAATTAGAAGTTCTAGAAGCGCCAACCTCAAAAAAAAAAAAAAACCTACCTCCTACCTACCCTAATTTTTTCGACCTTTATTATATCCATGGGGGTAAATGGTTTGGGGTAGATGTCTGGGGGTAAATGTCCATGGGGGTAAATGGTTTGGGGGTAGATGTCTGGGGGCAAATGTCCAGGGGGTAAAGGTCCTGTTACCTCACATCCTCATGAGAGGTAAAGGAAAGGAAATAAGAGAAGAAGTTACACTGGCTTCACTGAATTACAAGTGTAACATTACAAGTGTGGTAATATGATTACACATATATAATTAAGATCACACTTACAAAACAATCATTTTACTGTAAGGCATAATATAAGGCATAACCCCTAGAGTCCCATTCAGAAAAAGGAGATAATAAGCTGTTTGTTTCCAAGGGACAGTTTGTGATATATCAACAGGGGGAGCAGGATGCAGATTGAGGGGGAAGGGAGGAAAACAAATTTGTACACAGCCCCATGGAGACACCAAAAAACTAACACCAGACACATTTTAGTGCACAAAAAACTACCAGCATCTGAAGTTTCATGCATTTATAACTTTGCCCATTAATACTTTTGAGAGGACCAAAATATGAAACAGTAGAGAAGAAATGGTCGTGCGTATTGCCACTATGTTACGATTTTTTAAAAGCATTTTAAGCCTACTTAGAATATACTTAGAAAATATTTTAATATACCATTAAAAAGCCAAGATTTCAAGCGTTTCGGAAATCCAGATTTTGTAAAAGTGGTATTTTGAGAACCTTTAATTCCAGTCACTTACAAATTGAAAAGAAATCACACAACAGTAACACCTGCGCAGGTGGCTACTGGCAGTGGTAATTGCAGGGCTGCACTCCCATCACAAAAACTGACACCTATTTCTACCACTTCTATATTGCTACTTGCCATGGAATTTCAGAGACTATTTTTGATATAACTTTGGTTAAACTACCATATATAAAATACCTCGGCTCTCGACTGCGGACCACCGGAACTGTCAAAACGGAAGTAGTAGAGTTGCGTGATTGCCATTACCTTAAAATTATTTGCAGTAAATCCCTATTCTTTCCTTATTTCTTCTTAACTAGATCTATATATATATATATATATATATATAGAAATAAGATTTTATAAAACTAACCCTCGCAGACATAGGTATTTTATATATGGTAGTTTAACCAGGGCCCAGGCTTACTTCTTGTCCATTATCACAGCGCCTACGCCACGGCGTGGCGTAGGCGCTGGTTCTAAACAAGATAGAAATGTAATTCCAAAATTATTGGAAATATCTCAATAAGCTTTACAGAATGTGACCAAAAATATTGCTCTGTGTTCCATTTTATTTTTTTGTTGAAGTGCCTATTCAGATGTGACACAGCTGGCCGATAGCCACAGGCACAGGCACAGCCCCAGTAGATTTTTTCAAGATTCAAGATGGCTTTATTGACTAATGTACAGGTACACTTATGTCAGCACCAGGTTTTCATTTACAATGTTGTAGACAGATTTTATATATGAGTATATACAGTTCACAGCCCCTGGCCTTTTAGATGATTTGCAATATGGGGCCACTGCTAGTATTTGAGAAAGTTTCCTAGTGTCATCGTGTCTTTTATAGTAATCAACGAACTTGAGGTATTTTGTTTCAAACACTGACCGTGCGTTTCTCATCTCGGGCATGTTACAATGTAAGAAGACATGATTGACATCTTGCACAGCATTACAGAATGTGCACTTAGAATTGACAGGTTTCTTTCCTCTATATCTTCTTGACAGGCTGTCAAGTGTACAGTTATTGTCAGTCCGGAGTTTAGCAATAATGGTTCTAATTTTTGGTGATTCTGTATGCGTTAGGTATTCACGCTCTTCATAAATGTCATTGAGATCATCTTTACACATCTTGATAATTCTACACTTGCTAGTATTCTCTGGGTTATCAATGTACTGGTTGTATTTCTGAATATGTGCATCATTTAACCTTCTCTTTATATTGTTTTTGAGTGAGGACTTTGACCAAACATAAGGATCGAGCCAGACGTTCTTACAACCGATTTTAAACAAGAGGTATTGGATATCTTTAAGCCATTGGTGGTTTTCACTCTTCATGGTAGAGAAGGCCTCATTTAGAATAGGGTTTTTCGATCCATGCTCAAGCCTCAGCCAATATAGAATGTTCAGTACGATTATTTTGGATTCAATAGGAAATCTCCCTAACTCGCCTAGTGCGAGAGTAGTACTTGCATATTTTGATATACCCAGAGCAAACTTGCAACTTGTAGAGTAAAACAGTAGGAATAACACCCCTGCACCCACTCCCGCGAGTCCCTATCTGTCACTATAGTAAATCAATCAATATGATTTTCTATTCTAGGGCTCTTTTCCACTGTCAACATTAACTATTTTCATGTATAAAAGGTAAAAATAACCAAGGAATCAGATATTGTGGGTCATTAACCTCTAGATCCAGTCATTGATTTAATATTTTATCAGTTCTCAAAGGGTATTGATGTGCGCAGACTGTAATTTCTATAAAACCTTGAAATATAAAATGCTGATATTTTTGTTAATTCTTGGTCAATTTTTACATTTGAGACCTCTATTGAAAGCTTAAGACATTATCAGTTACCATAGAGGGAGAAAGAATGAAATATCTGGACAGATTGTATATATTTCAGAAGAGTTATAACTTAAACCCGAAAATATCAAAACTAAATATTTGTGTAACTTTTTTAAACTTATATGGGATAACCACAAAAGTGTGTACTTTAAGGATCTTTAATCAGCTATTTATTATCTATTAGCCCAAATTAGCCCAAAGCTAAAGAGTATAGGAGAGTTGAGTAGAAAATCCAAGAATTTCAGGTCTGCTTATCACACTGCCATTTAGAAAATGTTGACTTTCCAACATGATCTATAATACTTATCTTAGTTCCTTTTGATGCAAAATATAGCCCATTAATCCCC
Source organism: Acholoe squamosa (assembly GCA_949317995.1). Taxonomy (NCBI): domain Eukaryota; kingdom Metazoa; phylum Annelida; class Polychaeta; order Phyllodocida; family Polynoidae; genus Acholoe; species Acholoe squamosa. The sequence continues at coordinate 47,388,327 of OX439050.1, forward strand.
AAACTGTTGTGCTTACAGTGATGTTATTGGTTACCCTCTATGATCGTTCAATCAAATTTAATTTGAGATTAAGTAAAGCAAGGTCTGAAATTTGTGAGAACCAGTGAAGCCTGTGCACAGTGGGCAGGGACTGATAAGACCCACACTGGCTGGAAATCCACTGACAGAAAATATTATGGAAATTCCACATTCAATCACTCATAACTTCTGTTCTAGTAACATTATAAAGACAATTCAAACACCATTAAATTACTCAAGGTGCCAGCTTCCCGGTGATGTAACATTATCCGGGTAAATCCAAAATAAAAGTTTGGCATGTTTTCCCTAATCTGAAATGTAGGCAGTTAAGAGATGGTGGCCTCTGATTGGTCTATATTAGTGTGTGGAAATTATTGTCAGCTTTGCTAGGTACATCACACAATGCCTGCACCACTCCTCTGGGAGTGTCCATCATTTGTGACGCATTTTTTGTGACCCAACAAATTGCTGCACTGGAAATTAAACTGCACTGAAATTGGCATATTCTTACAGAACAAAGAATAAATGAACACATATAAGAAATTATCTTGGTATTTACGGCTTATTTTACCTATATGAAAATTTTTGGGGGAAATTGGTGCATTTCTAGACATTTTTGTAGATTTCTGAAGTGGATGACTGAAAAGGTCATCTAAATCAAGTTGTCCAAAATGAAAAAGTAGAATGAAACTAAAAGAAAGTAATAGTATGTTTCATGGCATTTCATATAAGGTCTAGTTTGTGCATATGGACTGAATAGTACAGCTGGTGACTGCAAAAGAAATTCGAAAAATCACATTTTCCTGTGTGAAGGTGCGAAATGGTGATTTGGCAGTTTTAAAACCATCACTGCATGACCCATGTACATCATACAGGTGTGACACTTACAATACCTGCTAAGATAAACTTGTTTCACAGGCTCCCCGACTTTGGGAGCAATTAACTGATTTTTTACGATTTCCCAACCATGTGAACTTGCTACCACACAGGAAAAAATTATTTGATCGTGTCATCAAAATCTAGGTCATGAGCTTATGTTGGTCAAACATATAGGGTGGCCTGAAACTAGGTCAATAGGAAACCCATTAGATATTAATGTTAGGGTCAAATACCAGCTAGTGGTTAGGTTATCAGAATGTCTACTTCTTCATATTTTACAGCGTCTGTTCCTATATATTTGATATCAGAATCTAGGTCAGAACTAATGTAGGTCAGATATATAGGTCACAGGAAAATTAGGTCAAGGTAAAATTTCGTACAGGTAAACATCCGGGTCAGATAGCTTTTTATTTCATGCTGATATTGTGGTTCATTCCAATTGAATTGATATTTTACTAACTTACCTCCCTTTCATTTCTTCATTTATTATGGCTAATTGGTCCATTATTGGGATCCAGAAGGTCACAACAAATTGGCTGAATACTTAGGACAAAAATGTCAGATTTCTAGATACTAATTCTGCGATTCTGTGAGAACGAATTGAGATATCAACATGATTCCAAAAGATTTGAAATCCTTGCACTCTCCTGCACAACTAAGACACAGGGGTTTAGCTCTAACTCCTTATCTTAATTTTCATGTGATGTACCTAGCTTTGCTATAAGGCATCAAATAAATCACTAAACTGTACTGATTCATAGAATATAAATTGTGACACACTGGCCCTTTGGTTAGGCACTGGTGGGTGGCATTAAAAAAATAGTGAGCACTGTTGAATTATTAGGTGCAGAATAGGTCAAAATGTAGGTGGGTACGCATGCAGGCCAATAGAAAAAAACTGGATTGGTCAAACCTATATTTTTTTCATCTCAGATTAAGGATAAAAGATGTATCTAAAGATTTGTGGTCATTTTGGGCGATTTGAATCATTGTAGGCGGGTTTTATCGGTGGTTGAGCTATAATAGATTATAGTGAGAAATGTTTTGGTGGTCCGAGACCTTCAGATGTGACACAGCTGACCGATAGCCACGGGCACAGCCACAGGCCCAGCCGCAGGATCCGACCACTAGCACGTTCTACGCCTATTATCGCTCAGTCTGGTGTGACGAAGACGGACATAGTAAATTCAGTAGCCTTCTTCCTCTCAAAGACACTGATTAGAATCACACTCCGTGAGTAGATCTATCTTTTGTCTGCACATATAGAGCAGTATATTACGCCATTCCCACATAAAACGTCTTTTAACACTCACATCGACTTCTGTCATCTTCACCATCTTTCCCTTTTCGTACCTCCTTTTCCGCCGCCGGAGAGTTTCAATACAAAGCACGTGACCGTTGTTATGGAGACGGCCAAAGCTGCGGCGCGGGAGAGGGAGGTTTTGTTTGGGTTTTGTGAATGATCATGGTTAAAATGGTGCGCCCAAAGTATTATACTCCTAATGAAGTAGCCGTTCATAATACACTTGAAGACTTGTGGTTGTCATTTTTAGGAAAAGTGTACGATGTGACACAGCTGGCCGATAAATATAAAGGTGAGTGACCACAGAAACTGCAGTGACTAGACTGACAGACATGTCAACAAAATTACATGTTTAATAGTATCACTGACAGCTGGAAAACAGTGCCATGAAATATTGAAAATTGGGGAAAAACTCCATATTATGGAAGGCCGGTGTGACATGCCATTTGCCATTTGTCATTTGTCAATTGCTACTTAGTCTTATGTCTTGCCATTTGCCTATGATTGAATAGTAATATTAGTATTATTGTTACCAAGGTAAGGGAGTGGTCATTTTTTAACAACGGGGGGGGGGGGGGGTTTGGTGAAATTCCATATGTGCGCGGCGAAATTTTTTCCGTCCCCCCCTCTGAGGGGTCCGTCTCCCCCTCCGAGGGGTCCGTCCCCCCCTTTTATTCAATAGTCGCATGCGGGCTTTTTCGCTGAAAAGGGGCGAAATTTTTTTTGTCTCCCCCCAAACCCACCAACAGCAACACCCCCTGTTGTTAAAAAATGACCACTCACTAATGATACCGTAATCATGATACGGTAATGTCTTCAACCGTTTGCCAATTGGCACTTATATCTTGCCTGTTATGTTTCTGGAACTCTTTATTACATTGAGTGTGGACACTACTATGATTGATTATGGACAGTTTAAGGTAGAGAGCCCCCACGCCTCCATAACTGCGCCCGCAGGAGGGAAGGGCCCCATAGTTCAAGCCTCTATGATCTAGGACAGTTTGTGTCTTAGTCAGGAGTAAACTGAAATAGTCATTATATCCGTATCTTGGAATCGTAAGGTGGTGCCGACTGGCGGACTATGCATACACTATGCCAGTTGTTAATAACAACAATTAACAAATGGCAAGTGGCAAATGACATCAAGTTAACAATTATTAATATTTTTTAACAATTATTAATAATTATTTACAATTATTAATAATTATTTACAATTATTAATATTTTTAACAATTATTTATAATTAAGATGTACCATAATCTCTCGCGTATAAGGCGCGTCTTGTACGGGAGGTTTTAGTTCTCCCTGGATCCACAAGGGGGACACCAAGACCTTTCTTTTGATATCTTATACTCCCACTAAGTCAGAATATGAGATAGTGGGGTTAAACAGGTTACCAGGTGTTTTAGCTACACATAGCTTTTTGAATTTTCAAAATCCATTCAGTAGAACAAAAGTTATGAATTTCTAATTTTTATGACCATATTCTAAAACTCTAGGTGCATCTTATACGCGAGGTGCGCCTTATATGCGGGAGATTACTGTAAGTGGCAATTGGCGAATAACAAAAGACAAATGGCATGTCGCACCGGCCTTCCATACCAACTTGACTTTCTTCTATCTGTTAAAGTGCTGAGTGGGATAGTATTTTTAACACTGATGGACTCATGGAGGTGACCGGTGGGTTGGAGGATATAGGAAGGGGAGGGCTGTCTTATGACCCATATTGAGCAAGTTGAAGGGGTATTTAGACTTTATTCTTTTTTTAGCAAAAAAAAAAACCCTGCAGGCTATTCTTGCAAACGGCAAACCATCAATGGTACCCGTTGCATCCCTATACTGGCACACTGCGCCGTTTTGAATAGTTACGTCACAGGCGACGTGTCACACTGACAGAGACATCCGCCATTGGCTTAGAATCTAAGGGAACATTCATTATTTATGGCAGGGGGGGGTGAGAATCTCGTTTGGCAAATACATGAAAATGAAACGTCCCCCCCCCCCATGTGAATATCCCAAAATGAACTGCCTCCCCCACAGAAATACCCAAATATGGATTGCCCCCCTATGTGAATACCCCAAAATGCATTCCCCCCCCTCCCCATTGTGAATACCCCAAAATAAAGTGCCGCCCCCACTCATTATCGCTCACTATAATACACTAAAAATTATTCCCTCAGTAGAAATATCCTTAAATCACTCTTCCCCTAAGCACATGAAATGGCACTTTCCTGTGCCAATGGATTTTCCTTTGAACAACAACACTGGCTACCTGAAGGCATTTAGCACCTTAGGCCACACCAAAAAAATAAGTTGGTCTACGGATTTCCCTCTCCATATTTTCGAAAATAAAATTATTTAAAAAAAAAAAAAAATCGCTCGCTCGCACCATTTTTTCAAAACTAAAATCCGTAGACTAACTAATTTTTTTGGTGTGGCCTTACTATGTGTGCATCCCCCCCCCCCGCTCAAGGGGTCAAAATTGTTTTGACCCACATGTAAAGAGCCAAAAAGCGTGTGCGGTTGCGCCCTTTTAACCTTTTTCGATGTAGCAGGTTATCCCATTGCTGGAGCTTGTTACCAGTGAGTTCTACAGATAAAACCTACCAGATGGGTACCAGTTGGCTCCCGCGAGAACTGCAGTGAACAGTTGGGATCATCTCATTGGCTAATAATTAAACCTGCTAAGTCTGTATAGTAACGCGTGGGCTTTTTCACTGAAAACAGGTGAAATTGTTTTGACACCCTTGGTCAAGGGGTCGAAAAAATTCTTAAAAATGATCACTCTCTTAGCCCTCTGTATCCTGACAACACATACTTGTGAGTGGGTTAGGGGAAAGGGACATCCATGCGGGGGTATATGGATGATCGTTTCTGGTTGCCTGCTCACACTTTTAATTAAAAAATCTGCAAATTTAAGTACACACGAAAATGCCTTTTTTACCGTTTCCGCTAAAATTCATACGCACGAAAATATCTACGTTTACAGTCAATATTCTGAATTTGGGAGAATGCTATAAGTTGCACCTGATGCCTGATAAGGTTCCGATTGCCTAATAAAGTCTATACACCGCTTTCAATGTAATTAGCGCACATACCCTAATAAGTGCACACCCCCTCTTTTAGACTAGGAATTACTGTGAAACCCTGTTCATAAGCCGACCTCAGTCATAAGCCAGGGCTAGAGTTTGGGAAAATATCATGAGCTGATTCCAGATTGAAATTTCAAGAGGTTTAGAAAAACTATAATTTATAGCAATAAAACTTGGTCATAAGCCGGGGGAGACTTAGGGAGAAAATGATTTAGAAGCCGACTTTGCTCGAAAATAGGAAAAAAATCTGGCATATGACATACCAGTGCCCTAGAATAAAATATCCCCAGACATGAATGTCTTAAAATGAAACGCCCTCCCCCCTCCTACATGAATATCCAAAAATGAAGTGCCTCCCCCACAGAAATAACCTAAAATAAAGTGCCTCCCCCTCGCAAATGTCCCAAAATGAGCTGCCCCCACCCCTCGAAATGCTCACCCCCCTGCCATAAATAATGAACGCTCCCTAAATGGCCAGCATAGGGCCTTGGGACGCAGACCAGACTGGCCTTTTTAAATGGCGATAGAAGCAAAGATATGGATAAAACTACATGTATCTCCCATGAATTTCATACCAGAAGTCCAGAACCATAAATGTCAATTGTCATACGTTTGAAGGAAATGGCCTGTGTAAGATGGGTTTTCAGCAACACTGAATTTAACTTCTTAACTATGAACTTAACTTTTTGACATTGCATGCAAATTGTGTATTTCTAAATGCAGGGGTAGACACAATCTTTTCAAAAAATCGACATACACATCCATATGATCCTCCTTTAGCATTACTGAAAATTTGGTTCATGATAATGCTAAGCTATGAAAATATGACTTCTTGCAAGACTCAACCTATATGTGGGAGTTGCGGTATGTGGGGCATCTTGAAATTCAGATTTCTAAGGGACTGATCAGTTTTTAACAATGAGGGGCGGGGGAGGGGGGGCAGTGGGTTTGCGCTCAGACATACAAATTTTTTTTTGTCCCGCCCCCTTCTTGAGGGTGTGGCTTTTATGAGGGTGCAGCTTATACGAGGGAATTTACGGTTGAAATGTAATGGCTGTCGTAGGCCTCTGAGCAACCAACAGTGTTTCACCCTGACGCTACAATTTCACTAATGATATTGTAACCCCCCCCCCGAAAAAAGAAGTGTTTCATCATGCCGAAAATAACAAGAAAAATGTTGCAAGGACCACGGCTAGGAGTTGCCACTCTGCAGCCGACATGTGACGTCACGGCCGACGTATGACGTCACAAATTGCGTCACAAGGTGACCGTGACGTCACTGACAACTTTAATGAAGTTGCTACGGTCGCTGCGCTCCCGGCCGCTAGGCGGCAAGCAACTCCAAAAAAATCCTAAAATGTTTGGGTTTACATTATGGGGTGATCTATACCCCAAAAATAATTATGGTGGGCAGGCCAAAGTTTTTTTTTTATGAATATATATATTGTTAATTTTTCTGCTATGATGACCTGCTACTCATACTTGTGACACCTAAAATAAAAATGTCACCCCAAAACATAAGAATTTGTTAGATACCTTTATCAGTAGACCCTATTTCTCGTACTGGTACCTGTGTGCCCTGTGTGGTGCATATGCTAGCATATTTTTGCAGAACAATGAATAAATTTAGAATAATTATCTTTGCAGGTGATGTGCTTCTGAAACCCATTATTGCCTCTGGAGGAAAGGATATTTCCAACTGGTTTAATCCCAAAACGAAAGAGGTATGTTAAAAGTCTACTGTACTAGAGACAAAAGTCATTCTGTAATGATGTGGGTGGGTCTACAGGGCTTGACAAATCCCTGTGCCCTGTCTCCGGGGTAAAGGAAAACCCAGTCAGCACAGGAAAATTCAAACAAGAAGCAAAAATTTCTTCCATCAGGCACAACCTTTTCCAGGTCTTGCGCCCATGGGCACACCTTCTCTGACTGATTTTTCGAGCCCCGGTCTATTTCTCCCTTACACATTTAGGTCTGTGCTCATTAGTGTCTTTTTAAGGTGAAACAAAAAGTGGGGGCCTTATGGGAATCCCATAAGGCCGCCAGTTTTTACTTTCACACCCAAGGCCATCACCGAGGCGTAAAGAGGAGTAGTTCCAGCTCACTCGACCCGTTTTCTGTGGTAAACAATTAATCCTTTAAGAAATGCATAGTGCAAAGACTTATACTTAATCATAATCAACTGTCATAAAACATTGTGCAGGTACGTTGAGCATAGAAGTCAATAATATCATAGGCCAATGACCTAGCCTTAACCTTCATATTTACCACTTCAACAAAGTTTCCTTTTATTTTAGATCCGGACGCATGTTTGCCCATTAACCGGCTGTGTCATCCCATATACACCACATGGTCGCTTCATCCATATTCCCCCGCCATTCCCAAACAGTGACTGGGCAAACGATTTCGGAAGGCCATGGTGGAGGGATGATTCTTACTGTATAGGCATCCTATCAAAAAAGACCCGCTTCATCAAAATCATCAACTCGCTCACTTCACAAGATCATGTTCTAGAGGTAATATACTACTTTTTGAATGCTTAATGATATAAACATGAACTAAGCAACTAAAACAGTAAAAATGAATATCTCTATATGATGCAGCTCTCGAACCTTGAGGTCAAGGCCCATACAAGCTGTTTCAGGAGCGTCCCCAGTGGGCAGGGTGATGCGGGTAGGGACAGTGGGGCTCTAAACATCTGGGCCATAGAAAATGAGAGAGGTATTTCTCAAAGCCACAAAATCATTGAAAAGTTAGAAAAGTGTACAGAAAAAAAGAAGTGTACAGAAAAAAAGAAGGAATTTTTAGACCTTATAAAGTGTAGAAAAATCCAGTCAATTATGTAATAGAAATCACATATTTAAGAAAAATTGAAAGACTTGTAAACCTGGGGTCAGAGAGAAAACGGTTGTGTGACTGCTCTCTCTGAAGCGCTACCACAAAATGTCAGATTTTGACTTCAGCATCCCATGGTGCTCACCATGGCTACCAGACTGTCAGCCAATAAAGGGACAGGATTCTGGAATCAGTTACCCATGATTCACTACTCCATTGTAACACTCTCCAAGCAGATGTTTAATAATGCACTGGAGGTGAACATTCTCCTAACAGAGATTTTAGAGATGAATGCTTGTTGATGGTTTCTAAGCAGATGTTGTTTGGTCTATAGTGACAGTGTTGATGGGTGGTTTCAAGCTAAATGTCTCATCAGGCGTGAATGCTTGAAAATTTCAGGACAAATTGATAGAAAAATAAATTAGTTATCCTTGATAATTTTCAGAAGTTAGTGGTAGTGTGGGTTTAATCTCAAAATATTGAAATCAATATTTTTAATAATGGATCTCGATACCACACGGATTTAACATCTGTTGTTAAATTGATATAGTACATGATGGGCTCACAAAAATGTTAGTTTTATTAGTGGGCAGGTTGAGGGATTTTTAGTAAAAATCCCCATGTTGAAAAAAAAACCCTCAAGGGACTCAATGTGAGGGGGTTGGTTTCCCACGGAGACAAAAGTGTCTGGGGGGTAGAGAATAATTAGTTAAACTCAATACCTGTCTGGTTGTGAAATTGGAATTAGCTGTGGTAGGACAATGTCCATATGAAAATAAGTTCATATAATTCTGCTGTACATGAGCGGGCCCGGCTGGGGGGTTGTCATTGTTTTTCAATGACCACTAACTGCATGGGATTCCTGTGGCTCTGAGCCTGGGTGGGTCATTGTGGTGTCTGTACCCAATGAAAAGTATTGAAATTTCTTACAATTCTTACAACAGGAATGAAACTGCCAAAAATTTATTCATCAGGCTTTGCAAGGATTAAGATATGATCATTATGAACATTTTATGAGTAAAAGACTGGCAGAATCTAGAAGCTACAGATTTATGAAAATATTTTCTTTTTTCTCGACTACAGAAATCTATGGCGTTGGCTAGTAGTAAATCTTAGTGCCATCATAGCAAAAATGCAAAAGTTTGATATTCAAAAGGTTGATTGTGATGAGTTATGTGCTTAAATCGTCATTTCAGGCAGTTTCAATTTTTGGCCACCAGGTGGCCATGGCATAGATGGTGGAATATACCTTTAATGCTTAAGTCAAAACTCTGATACGTTAGTATTAATATCTAAAACACAAATGCTTGAGTGAATAGAAATTCATTCATTTTATCTACAGGTGTGTTCTGAGGAGACGCTGACAGAGATACAAGACCGGTACATCAAACACAACGCACACGCTGCTAGCTACACATGGAAGTACGACGGGCGCAACTTGGACATGGACAAGACACTGGAGGAGAACCAGATACCTGATGAGGACGAAGAGTTTTACACACTTGGAATGAACGACGATACATATCTACCTGCCATCCACCTTTTCTTTAATGACGATCTTACAGAGTCGTAAAATGTATGAACAATTTTTACTTAAGGGGGGGGGGGGAGAAAATTGATGAATGATAATTTACAATCAAGCAATGTCACTGAATGTGGCAGGAAAATTGCTGTAAGGCATATTGTGATCGAATCTGGGGTACCGGCTGAATTAAATGGTTATTAGTATATAACGTTCTGTTTAATGATTATGTAGAATTAAGACAAATTTTCCTATTGAAACAAATAAATACTTCTGTACATAATACAATATGTTTTTTTGTTCTGATCAAACTTAACCCTTTAATGGCCGCTGATGCGGAAGTGCATAGGGCCCTTTTGTTGTCATGATGCACCAATGAAGTGCTGACTTTATTGGAGCATCATGCCAACCTTCCATAAGGGTATCAATTCTGTAGTCTTCACAATGCTTAAATTTAGCCCTGGAGGGCTGCATTCATGCATCATGACAAGCAATAGACATGATACCTTGATGCATTAGCGACCTTCAAAGGGTTGATATATGTATCGTAGACTGATAAGTGGCGGATTTAGAGAGGTGCGATAGCTATGGAAGTCACTGAGCACAAAAAATCCCTGAAATTCTCTGGAAACAAGCAGGATATAAGGGGACTGTTCTATTGTATATACAATAGTGGGGACACATAAGGACGCATGGAAACTCGCTGTTTAATCAAACGCTCATTTGTGTCAACCACCATGTTGGCTTGCCGCAAATTTTAAAGGCACGCGCATGCACAGTCAAAAATAGTGATATCCGGTCCTAAACTTTGGAGCTTCTGGTTACTATCTGGATGTGCATATACATTTTTAATACAATAATATGAAAACATCCTGTACTCCTGTGTGCCACCTATTGTATAAGAACGGCATGACTGATGAAGCCAAGTATGTGGCTTAGTGAAATCTGCACAAGGTAAGAATGGTTCATGTGTGATGAACACCCTGGATCCCAAGTCGCACAAACCATCAATCTGTGCAATTTCCCCTTTCTTCAAAAAGTCCAAATGTGGGGAAAGGTAACCGCGATCCATACCTTCAAACGAAATTCTTGTTTGCATAAGTTTTCAACCAAATTACAGCACAGCAAAGCCGGTACAGGGATGTGATTTCATTTTGACCAATGTGTAGGAACCTTGATCAGACAACACGGCTGCGGCTCATTTGGCTTCATAGCCCCAAAATATCAAAGACACCCCCCCCCCCCCCATAATTGTGAAAAAGTTTTCTCATTGGATCTGTGAAAATCACAAGGTTCAACTTTTTGACCCTCAAGTGTAGGAAATCCTACAGATGCTATATCTCTGAAACCCAATAGATAAGACCGGAAGTCATGATTCGTGTCTCTAAGAGAGAATGGGACGCCTGACCTAGTACCCTTAATACCGTAAACTCCCGCGTATAAGACGCGTCCTCTAGGCCAAACAAAATGCTGGGGGGTCTTATAGGATATACTGAAATTGGGGGTGCGTCTTGTACGAGGGGTAATTTTACTATAGAAATGTACTAATCTTACAAATTTCAGCCTTAAAATGTGCGTCTTATACGCGAAAATGCATGTGCTGAGTTTGGGGTGCGTCTTATACGCGCAGCGCGTCTTATACGCGGGAGATTACGGTATATCTAGTAATTTGTAACCAGGTCACGTCTCCCCATAAAAACCTTAGATATAAATTAATAGGTTTTTTGTATGAAAGTACAGGACTAGAAATTGAATGTTCCTGAGGACTTCTTATAAGGTCCCATGGTCATGGTCAATCATAAATATGGTCAAATAAAGAAAGAAATAGGTAAGTGGAGAACCGGCTATTTTCAACTGGGGGGGGGTGGGGAAGGATGGTGCGGCATGCGTGGGACTCATCTAGAATATGGTGCAATGGAGATGGATAATACCCATAGTCCACTGGGCCTCTGTCTCCAGATTTTGCATAAGTTTTGTATGGCTCATTCGTGCGATAAAGAGACCAAGTGGACTATGGCTTTAAGGAAGTAAGTAAAGCAGTTTATCCTTGAGAATGAAGTAGCTATCTTTGAGGAATGAGGTCTTGGGACAGCTGGATTAGCTTTTGAATTTCCTCCTATATTTTTAAGGTATAGAACTCTTGATATGATCAACCAATACAGTACAAATGTGGTAGTTCACAAGATCAGTATTATTTTAGACTTAGCTCTTTATTTATACAATTTATGCTTTTTACACATTTTTTCGCAACGACAACATGTTCTGGCCACACCAGTTTACTTAAACACACAAACATTACAGGTGGCTAACAGCTTTCTTCTCCATTTCAATTCAGTTCATGTTAATCCATTGCACCTTGGACCGTTCACCTATAGCACAGAAATAAAATATCATTTTTCTTCTCTTCATTGCGTCGCTTTAACCTTCTCTGCCTGTAAAAGATAACAGGAAAACATGTATAAGTCCGAGATGCCACTTTTCCTAACTTATTAGGAATTCCGAATTTTTTATTTCCATTCTAATAGGTATTTCCTATTGTAAATTGAGAAAATTAGGAGGATTTCCGAATTTTTGAGAAGCAGTGAGTGGCATCACTGATAAGTGATAGAACTTGAGATATACTGACAGACGTTTAATTTTTTTGATATATTCATATCTAAAATAATTATTATCTGCGGCGTGTTCCTATGCTTGTTTTCTGTGATCAAACGAAACAAAAATGCTATATATACATAATGACAAAACTTTACACACTAAGTTAGGAAATAGCTCCAAAAGAGTGTCTACACACTAAATTAGGAAATAGCTCCAAAACACTGACTGCTATCTACCCTTTACTTAAGAAGAACAATTGTCCTATTACCTCTTTTATTTGTCCGTGAAAGAAGTTGGGGTGCATGAAATCGTGTTGGCAGTTGGCATAGGCCATTCCAAGCCCTCCGCCTGCACCAAATGCAACAGGCCACGGTCTGCCTGAATATGAAACAGGGAATAAATTTACAAATAGGATTTCACATATGTGGATCAACATGGTAAAAGGTATGCCCGCGAGGGGGTGCGTGGGCATACCTTTTACCATGTTGATCCACATATAATGAGAAACAATACCCGTAGTGTTCTGTTTAAGAACTGGCTCTTTGAAGGAGCGCTGGTTTTGAAAAATTCAACGACGTGCATTGGCACAGAGGGCTCAGGGTTAATTTTCCCGCGTTTTTTGAAAGGCGTCCAAACCGTCTCACTTTTAGACGCTGTTTTAGAAACACATAGGAACAAAGAGAGAAAAGTCCAGCCCGGAGGTAAACCTATGGAGGACTGGATTGGAGAAGATATTTTTATGAGATGACTTTTTTCTTTACTTAATTTTGTATGAACTCATGGATGGATTTTTGAATTTTTTCTTTACTGTAACTAAAGACTGATATATGAACTACTCATGTATGGTAATTTTATTTGTTTACATGCTTTGTTTCTTGTAGAAAATTGAGATTGAAAATTGTATAACTGACTTTTTTCCAATGTCACCACCTACCCGGCGGTATAGACTCTGGGTGGTCCCTGAGCCAATAAGCCGGGGGGGGGGGGGGTGTGTGTTACAGTAGCATTGAAATCGAAGAATAAATGAAGTCTTGAATATGAAGTGCCAGTCGTATTAAAGTAAGGGCCAGGCATAGAGCTAGGTTGGAAATGACTCCAGACTCAAAATCTTCATACAACATATATTTATTAGTGACTGGGCTGTATACAAAGTCACTACCCATGTGGTGGAATGAATGAGGAACTTTACAGCTTAAGGTAATATACCAGGTACCAATTACCTCTTTCACTGCCTGGTAGAGAGCTTGAATCCCAGAGGATCAAAATCTATTAAATATGAATAGATTTTCCCCAGCTGGTCTTCATATTAGCTACAACAATCAAACCACATACTTACGTCGGAAGAAAATCACTGAAAATACGATCCCTAGACCGATTCCACTGGCTGAAATATGATATAAAGACAGGCATTTGATTCAACATACTTGTAGCATGAACAACACAAGCTTGCTACATTTTTTTCCTACTGTATGCTAACTTTTCTGCTTCTCTCCCCTCGAAACCCAAAATAACCTTTGTAAAATTTCTACCGTTCAGCATCATTAGTGATTAGACTTTCTTGACACGACTCAAACAGACATTTACCAGTAATACTTAGTCTAAGGGCTAAAGCAAGGGATAGTTTAGAAATGCACATATCAAAAGGAATAAATTATACCCCTTCATTTAACCCCACATCTGGGTGAACCTATTAAACATCCTTTGATACATATTGACTTATGTGCTGCAGCATATAAAGAAAGGAAAAAAATGATGCCAATGATTTTGAAGAACTTCAAGAAAAGAAATAGGCATTTAAAAAGTAGGGTGGGGGGGGGGTGGCTTAGAAAATTTGACCCCTCAAGGGGGGTGGGATGGGCACAAGAATTTGGCCAATTTCATTTAGGAAATAGGCTGCTGAAAAATTGAATGCGTGCAATGCACGACTGGCCCAAGTCTTCCACTACATATCGTAGGGGACTGTCAATATAGTGATAGCCATCAATGGTTAAGGCTATGGAGAATGCACCCATTATCGCTCACATTTTTCATTGGCGAATAACTCCTCTCTTGGCGAGTAAAGCATTGCAGAATGCCAGGTGGGCTTGAATAAGGATCCATATTAACCATAGAAATGCATGAGAGACTGTAATTCTCCTCCATTTTGTTATAATCCAGCACTTTCGATAGAACTGTAAGGCGATCGTCTCGCTGTCCGCCATTTTGGATTTTGATGTTCCGTGTGCATGCGCGACCCCTCCTTGTCGGAAATAGCATTTTTGACGGAGAAATTATAGATTCTATTGATTTGACTTGAAATTAATGGCTTTTTGAATATAATCCATACATCTTTGGCAATATATATGGAATTTAATCAAATATATCCCCTCAATTTACTGTTAAAAAATAAAATCTGACAATCGGTTACTCTGCGCGCATGCGCCAACTCTCCAGACCGAAAGTGAGGCGGTCGACATAACAAAATTATGGTGGTCCAATTTACACACTCATATATCAACGGTCTTAACCCCTCCTGGACCAAGATTTCCACCTTACCTGCTGAAAAAAAAGCGTCTTAATTACCCAATTCCCATAGGAGTCAATGTGTTATTTTGACCCCCTGTCGACTGCCGAAATGGACCGCCCAATGCAATCCTATGGAGCCTCGTTTTCATGAGAAAGTAGGTCAAATATGTCAGTTTTTTTCTTTACCTTTTTCATAGCTAAAGAAATTTTTTTCTCATGGAATTGTGTATGTACAATGAAAGGGTAAAGGGATTAATAATGATTAAATGCCCAGAAATGTCTAAAAAGGATTTTTTCCACACTGCAGGCTACTTCTCCAGGCTACTTCCATACCCTACACATAATAGGCACAGTAATATCCAATTTTAATGATTTGTTGCTGATTTATGCTTAGAAAAAGATAGAAATGATGAATATGACTAAAATGAAAAAAAAAAAAAATAAAAAATGTCCGAAATTGTCTGTACCTATAGAACTAGATCTATCATTGGAGTGATTTTTTTCGTAATTATTTTACATAGAAGTAATTATTTTGTAAATATTTATTTTTTACTTATATTTCTTTTGATTATTGGGGATACATATCATTTACATGGATTAATCATAGGGTTTCATGGATTAACAGACAAACTGTGAGTACTGTACCTACACACACATTAGCATATTGTCACTCTCAAATTCTTCCTAGATTTCATGGAAAACTCTTCATCTATAAATACCACTTTGTCAATTACATGTTCAAAGATAAGATACAAACACAATATAGCCATATTTGAAAAGTGGGGCCATCATTTCGTTAAGATGGGATCATGGTTCCTAAAAAGCTGGGATCATCGTTCTGGGATCATCGTTCCTTGGGATCATCGTTCATGTATTCCAAGTTTTGACTGTCGTTGAGCCTTGAGGTAGGCACAGTCATAAAGCCCCATACTGCAAGGGTACCCCCCTGCCGTGAAATGTGTGACCTACTTTCCGCATATGGGAATTTTCTATGACATAATACCTACCATCCTCCTGACCTTGTTTAGAAATGCACAGGCATGGCTAGGGTACCAATGGAAAGCTATTGATTCAAGGATCCTAATGGTGCCAAAATGTTAAAGATCAGGTGGGGGGAAAGTCGAATTGTTGGAGGAATTGAAAAATGTATTTTTTTCAGAGCTTTGGTTCACAAACTTTTATTGGTTGGTTCACACGATTGAGGCCATAAATTGATCCTACTCATCAAGACAAATCCAATGATGGGTCATTTGTAGCTGAGAGCCAAGGGACTCTCCTGAAAATTTTGGGTCAAAAATTTTGGACACATGACACCGTAGACCAAAAATTAAGCTCTGACCTTGACCTTAAATATCCTTGACCTTAAATGACCTGAAAATAAGGTCACCTGGGCTGGTAGGGTATTTGATACACATTTATAGTATTTAAGCATATTTATATTACCAGGTAAATTTGGTAGTCTCTTTAAATCTATAGCTCGATGCAGCAAGTTGGGAACCTGAGTGTTTTCCAGTTTTGGAGGCAGCTGTGCATGTAAAATGCCTTCATTCAAGGGATATTTTTGTATATGCAGCAGAAGACAAGTCTTGTGTATGATTCTCTCTCAAAAATCATAACAAAATATGAAAATAGAATCATTTGCTATGCATTATTCCCTCATGATACATGTCAGACTAGACAAAATGCCCTCCGTAGGTCCCATGTGGGCTGGAAAAGCACCATGCTCATAAATGCCTTCATCATTTTCAAGATAAGAATATCTGAAGACCTGAAAAATGTGAACAGGTCCATGGTGCAAAACCCTTTTGTTTCTATTAAATTCCATCATCAATTGTTGTTTTGACCTGATGACCCATTGAAAACCATATTGAAATGCTATTAGAACCCCATATTAGGCATGTGAGGCCTATTATAATGCACTATTGAGCTATTTAGCTGCAAAAGCATTGTCGGCACCAAAGACTAAAATCATAAGATGGGGCTAATTCTTCTCACACTTATTGTATCACTTAGATATTTCCCATGCCTTTAAAGATGATCAAGTAGACCATAAAAATGGATAATTCTGGTATCAATGGGTGATCACGCATCCATATATGGTGATCTATGTGGTCCCACATCAAAAACCAAGCAGAAATTTCGCTGAAAATCACAGTTTTTGCAAACTAACAAAAATCACATGTCTCCCATAGTGTTATAAGCCACCATAGAGGTAGGGAGAAAAAGCATACTCATTTATAAACTTGATGGGTCAGTATTATGCACCATCTATCGAAAACTGATGATTAGAATATTTTTTCACAAAATATATAGGGCCAAACTTTGAAAAACAGCAATTTTTTCAAACTAATGATTTTTAAATTTATAATTTGTACTTCAGTGGTAAACTGTGCACTATATTATTGTAATACCATCTACCCTGGCCTAAAAGCAATGAGTTTCATCTTTCATTTGCTGCAAATATTGTGTAAATCGGATAATTTTTGGCTAAACCACAGCATTTCTTACCGAAAATTCAGGAAAAACTAAGTTTTAGGTTCCCAACTTGCTGCATCGAGCTATAGGTAGAATTTAGGTCTTGCTGAAAAGTGACCTTTGACCTTGACCTTAAATGACCTTGACCACCAGAAGGTGACAGGTGAGCTAGATCGACCGGGCATCCAACACTCATCATTACATTTTTTATTTGAAGGAAATTGGTTAAAAATTGATAAAATGAGAACAGAAATATGTGTTTTCACCACCAGGCAGTTATCTGTCAGCGGTCACAACGTCCTATATGCTTCACTATGGGATAATAGGCAGAATTCTCAGACGACATAATTGTCATTTTCTCAGAAACTAAGGCCAAGGGAACTCAGGTTACAGTTTACCGTCCACCGCCCGCATGTATTTAGAGGGCCGCATGAGAAAATTTCATTATTCATTATCTAAAACTTTTTACAGAATTTCTCAAAAATGGATTTGGACATGGTAGGAATGAGCCAAAGGGCTCATATTTGGTATCAAATTAAAGCTTACTGTGCAAGGAATGTCAATAACATGGTGACATATACAAGCTAGACATTTCCAGGAACTGGTACCTATATAATGAATAATGAATAATGAAAAAAGGCCTCATCAATTTTCAAAATGGCTCGGACGGTAAACTGCAACCTGACTTCCCATGGCCTAAACAAGATATTGACTTGAAATTTTCACTGAATATCTATTTCAATTAGATCTATCCAGCCATAACATCAGTTTACACATCTAATGTATTTGAAAATTTTGTGACTGTGCCTACTTGAGGGGGGGGGGCTGCTGAGCCTGAGGGGTGGGCCCTGGGGGTAAGAAATTTCTCTGAGTCCGCGCAAAAAAACTACCACCCCCTCACTTGCACGCCCCTCACTTTGTTGATAAATAAATGGGAAGGGGAAGGGGAAAATAATCAAGTGGAAGTTTTGACAGCAGACAGGTGTCCCAATTTTACCGACCGGCTACTGCGGCTAGACTCGAGGCTAGCTGAGCCTGAGGCGACCTTCAACACAAACCGAACATGCATGGGTAATTTACAAACTGCACATGAAAAACAACGATTGTACAATGGGCATAAGTACTAGTTTCTTCTCCTAAAAGGTACATACCGAATTTTATCCCTGTATCAGAGAGACATCGGTCCCATTTCTTGCCGAGAACGTCCTCTGACCGCACCGAGTCCGCCATCTTGCTGGTGTGCTAGGGGTAGCAGCGTGATGCTCAAATACTGAACGGCAAGAAACTATATCAAAAAGAATTTTAAATCGTTGCTATAAAATTATTTAAAAAATCGTTTGACAATAAAACATATATGACACGTAGTCGTGCACAGTATGAAGTCTCATTCTCATCTACTAATTAAATGAAAATGATAAAAGTGCATAAATTTCATTTTCCAAAAACTGTATCGTGAGACCTGAACACAAGCATGGCCGCCGGTCCCATCGCCGAGCGGAATCAAGGTATGTTATTTTCTGTATTTTAGAGAAATGTAATCGCATTCCTTTCCGTAAAAGTGTTAAAACAATTAACTATTTACCACTGAATATGCCTGTGTGTCTTTCAAAATGAGTTAATACATACTTCACATGTAAATTGGCTATCGAAATGGGCCCCAGGACAATACACAAAAATGACGCAGGAGAGCCGACGACAGATGTTCGCCCTCATATTCAATATTGTCATAAGTCATAACGTCGATCTAGGCTCTAGGCTAGCGCTTCTCCCGTTATTATTTCTAAAATCTGAGACTAAGGGAGTGGTCATTATTTATCAACGGGGGGGGGGGGTGATGATGGGTTTGAGGGGGGGGGCGTAAAAAATTCAGACCCCTCCTGAGGTGGGGGCCGTAAAAAATGTTCGCCACCCAGCCTCCCAGGTAGCACAAAAAAATTTGCCGACGTTGGCCGCCCATCGGGCCTGGCCCTAGGTAGGCCCGACCAGTGGCATTTACCAACCAAATGCCAACATTGCCCCAATGTTGGCAGGACATCGGCAAATGGTCGGCCCCTGGCCAATGTTGATGTTTGCCGACCAAAAGCCAACATTGGGCCTATGTGGGCATTTGGTTCGCACCGTCGGGCCTACGTAGGCAGGATGGGCAGCCTATGTAAAGCCGATGGTTGGGCCAACGTTGGCCCAACGTTATGCCAATATCTTTGTGCTACCTGGGCAGGTGCACTGCAGGTCCCTCTCTTCTTATAGAGTTTGAAGAAACAACAACCCAAGGCCAAGTGATACTGTCCCCACACCTTAGAAACTTGGAATGACAGAATAATTAGAAATATTAAAATAATTATCTTGACTTAAGAGTTTTTTTTTACAATAATAATATAATAATATTTTATTGACAGCAAAAAGAGAGGTCATTACTGACCTATGTGTCATCAATCCCCCGGGGGGGGGGGGGCACTTGAATATATATGTCCATGTGCATACAAAAAGTAGAGGGAAAGGAGGTACCTTTTGAGCTTAAGTAGCGGATCCTCCCGGATCCGTTAAAAGGGGTCCTTTTGGGATCAATTAAGGCAAAAAGGGGCACCTTTTTAAAGGGCTTTTGAACGGCGAAAGAATTTTTCAGATATTCCAACTAGAACCAAAGTTAGGGTTTATATATTAAGTTTCTTCAATTCTTATCTTTTTCTCAAGTGGATTCTAAAGTTTTGGCCAGGAAAGGGGTACCTCCGGGGGGTACCTTTTTCCAGGAAATCATTATTTCTGGCCGGGAAAGGGGTACCTTTTTCAGAAAAAAATCTATTGAAAGGGTGCCCAAATTTAGAGTTTGTCTTCTTGCACTCTGACAGCAGCAAATGGTATACTTTTCCAAGCTAAATCCCGTCAAAAGGGGCCCATTTTGGTTGAATTTTCCCCCCGCTAAAAGGGATACCAAATCAGGGGCCATGTACGCACATGGTTACTATAGGACTGATAGGGAGTGCCCCCTCCCCCGGGCATCAATCGCAACCTGTAGAATTGTCCCACAAATCTGTCCAATAGTCCTATCAAATTCTGTCCAGTTGAGTGAGTGAGTAATAGAGGTTTAACACCATTTCGACAGCTAAGGTCATATTGATGACGAGAACTACCGTAATCTCCCGCGTATAAGGCGCAGCCCGCGTATAAGGCGCACCCACAACTAAGGGAGGCCTGTCCCACGTATAAGGCGCAACCCTAAGAGCAGATTTTTGTTAATGTAGTACTGTTCTATAGTAAAAATACCCCCCCTATAAGGCGCACCCCAAACTCAAGGCAATTTTCCTCCCACGTATAAGACCCAGCAGCCTTTTGTTTTGCTATAAGACGCGCCTTATACGCGGGAGATTACGGTACATTACACAATTTCACAGAGGAATGTGTCAGTGCCTGCGCATATGTGCACCACACACATCCTGAGGGGATAGGAAAGAGGAGCAATAGACCCTTTTAAGTGGGCTAGGGAGTCCCGTCTGTCCAGTTGTCTGGCCAACTGGGGGAACGGACAGTTCGACAGATTGCCGATTCAACAAGACGATTCGACTGAACAATTAGACAGAAATTGAAGGCACAGATTTTTGGGATGATTTGACAGGTTGGACTTGAGATAAATTATTTTTTTTAAGCATAAACCCGAATTTTTGGCATTCCATGACTACGGCAAAGGGACAGTATCGATAGGCCTAAAAAAAAGTTGTGTTCAGGTATCCCGACCTAACTTTTTTTTTTTGGCCCCGACCCTAATTTTTTTTTTTTAGATTTTTTTTTTAGAAATTTTTGGTAAATATGACCCAAAATTAAAGAAAAATGTAAAAAAATGTCAATATATAGGCTTGTTTGGTATCAAATTAAAGCCCACGGCCTCACTAATGCTACTACCATAAAATAACCATCATTTTTATAGTGTTTTTTTTTTTAAATTTGGTCAATAAAAAATAAAAAATGATTAGGTTAATATGTTTTTGACAGTTTTCAGGATCCAGGAACTTAAAAAATATATATATATAAAAAAAAAAAAAAAAATCCGACCTACCTACCCTAATTTTTTTGAGCATGTTACCTGTACACAAGAATTCTTTAGGCCTTAGGCTTGATGCCCTTTCAAATTCTATAGGGCTTAGTGTTGACGCCTAGTGGAACGGCCATTGCTTGATCTGGCGCCTGGCTATATAAACACTGATAACAACCAACACGATGGGTATCGGGTGTTACATAATGTACCCAAAAAATTCTGCAGTCAATACAGGGAATCATCTGATTGGTTAATAATATATCCCGGGTGAACCCTATAAGAGATGGATATTATTATGGTTTGCACTGCACCCAAATCTGTCGAATTGTCTCATAGAATACAAAATTCTGTCCAACTGGCAGACCTGGCAAACTGCTGATCTGTCCAACTGTCCCACAGCTGCGATCTGTCCCTTTCCCGATGAGGACCACTCCCCAATATTCAAAGTTATAATTAAATGATTTTGGGGAGCAAATTTTTTGATAACGAGGAATACTTTCAGCATCCATTCATACAGACAATCTGATATCTTTATCCGGGCTTCCCTAGCCCACTTAAAAGGGTCTGTATCTTCTCTTTGCTATCCCCTCAGGATGTGTGTGGTGCACATATGCGCGGGCACTGACACATTCCTCTATGAATTGTGTAATGTAGTTCTCGCCATGAATATGACCTTAGTTGTCGAAATGGTGTTAAACATCTATTACTCACTCACTGATATCTTTATCCAAGGGAGCGGTTATGATTAATCAACGGGGAGGGGCGAGTTTCTGGTGCACTTCAAGCCATGATGATATACCCCTCTTTTAGTAGAATTTGAATTTTTTTTGGTCTTTTGTAGCATAAAAAGAAACATTAAGAAATATAATAAAAATGCGACCTACACTACCTAATATTTTTCAGATAGTTACCTGAAACAGACAACTCCTATTTTCTGGCCGTATCAATTGTGTCTCCTTTACCTTTTCAGATGCCACTGTCTATGTGGGAGGTCTGGATGAGAAGGTCTCAGAGGCCATCCTCTGGGAACTCTTTCTCCAGTCTGGGCCCGTCGGTAAGTTGGTTCATTGTATTAATAGTTAAATATTGAAGGCAGAGTATACTACCAATTTTATGATCATAGGACATAGTGAATATTAGAGTTAAAAAAGGAAGATCTCTTTTGGGAACTTGACGCGGTTCAACTGTTTTGTTTTGTAAAGGGTTGGGATGTGGGTTCACATACAACCAAAAAAAGAATGCCAGTGACCTTAAATACTCTTTCCCACTGACATTCTTGTACTTGTGGGGAATCATTAGCGAATTTCTTTGCCTTTTTAAGTCTTATTATTTAAGGCTAGTATTCAGAGAACGAACAGGGTTGAGCGTATTTTTAAAATGTATAGGAACCCAACATGCCAATATCAAATATGTATAAGATTAATTATGTGTTTGTCATATGCTGATTTTTATTGTGTTTCAGTCAATGTCCACATGCCAAAAGACCGTATCACCCAGTCTCACCAGGGCTATGGCTTCGTTGAGTTTATGGGAGAGGAGGATGCAGATTATGCAATAAAAATAATGAACATGATAAAACTATATGGGAAGCCAATAAGAGTCAACAAGGTGAGAACAAATCAAATTTCTATATGCATAAATGAACAATATTCAATGTAATAAGCACCCATATATACGGAGGAAAATATGTCTACATCATTTGGTCACCAAAATTGGATAAGTTTAGTGCTCTGTAATCTAGAAATTGACATGTTGAATTTTACTTGTACATGTATTACCGAACCTATGCTGGTTCCAAAGGATTATTTGGGACCAAGATTTAGACCATAAGATGTTCATGTTAAGTTTTTTTATTCTAGGCTTCCGCTCATCAGAAGAACTTGGATGTGGGAGCCAACATTTTCATCGGTAACTTGGATCCTGAAGTAGATGAAAAGATGTTGTACGATATCTTCAGTGCCTTTGGCGTTATTCTACAAACACCTAAGGTTAGCTTAGCCTTTACTCTTGGCATCATCCTTCAATCGCAAATTCCATGATGACCATGGTGAATAACTCGCCATTGCTACATTTATGCAAAAGTGTCTCCTCCAAGACGTTGATACAATTTTGGGGGTTCATCAAGATCATGCATCATTACACAGTACATTGGTTCTTTTTTTTCTTTATTTATTTATTTATTTTTTACCTCAAATAAGGATTTCACAATTAGGGAAATGAATATTCAGAAAATGCTCATAGTAATTATAATAATTTATTGATATATAGCCAAAATGATCTAATCTGTATTCATGACAATCGTCTTCATCCATATTTCTTTTTACTTGAAAAACAGATTATGCGAGATCCAGACACAGGAAACTCAAAGGGCTACGCCTTCATCAACTTTGCGAGTTTCGAGGCAGCTGATGCAGCGATAGAATCAATGAATGGACAATACTTATGTAACCGACCCATATCTATCTCATATGCCTTCAAGAAGGATTCAAAGGGAGAACGTCACGGAACACCAGCAGGTACACTTTCCTTTGTACCTTTTTATGTGGACAAATGAACATATACTCTAAAAGGAATGTTAACATACGTCAATTAAGCAAGTTAACACAGAATATCATCCCAAATCCTTTTGCCCTCTATATCATGAACCTGACATTTCCTAGTTGACTTACATTTATGGAGATGTGTCTTCCTTCTTTTCTGATCTGCTTCTAACAGAATAATGATTAAATTATGTTATTCTTTGATAGAGCGGTTACTGGCAGCACAGAATCCACTGTCGCAGGCAGACCGACCACATCAGCTGTTCGCAGACACACCGCCTGCCCCTGCACCACCAGCTCCACCTGGCGGGTCAGTTGCTCCCCCACCACCCCCACCAGTGGCACTCACAGGAGGCATGCCACCCATGTCAAGTGCAGGTCAGTGTCATCTATACATGTTTAGGTACCAAAAGTGGTGCCTTAATTTGTCAGCCTCTGATGCTATGTCAAATCATAAAATCGTCCTTAGTACAATAAGGCGGTAACTGACGTTTTGGCGATATGGAGTATTCTTCTGTTTCAATATCTGTTGCCCCTTATGATATATGTCTACAGACCCCCGTGCAACAAGGTTGTGTCAACTGTGTGCTATAGTAATTGCAACAATTCTTTTGCCTCTCCTGCAAAACTTGAAATATGCAGATACAACCTTGTTGCACTGAGGCTATGAAATGATTAACTATAATTTATGAATGGATGATCATCATGCTGCCCTACACCGTTAGCATAGTCATGAATGGTGTAGTTTTCTTTATGCCTCCTTCTTGGGATTAAAATTAAGTTTTCTGTTTGACTCGCCTTAACAGCCTCGATGCCCGGAGGGATGGCACCACCAGTACCACCACCACTTGGAGTACCACCACCACCGTCAGGAGCACCGCCGCCTCCAATGCCACCACCTCCTGGCATGCCACCGCCATTCCCACCACCACCAGGTAACTCTTTAATTTTGAGCGTCTTTAACATCTAAGGTTAAAAGTGGTAGATTAATAGGTTATACCTATTGTTAAATTAAATGCCGTATTTGTATGTAACGAAAAATGGTAATTTTTTTTACAGCAATTAAAAGGATCTCAGGAACCATTGTTCTAATTATGATAAACATGTCCAAAAAAGCTAACATCCACAGAATAAAATAATTATAATCCACTCCTATTGCCAATATGTTGAATTACTTTAACCATGCATCTGATATCCACAGGAATGGGCGGAATGCCGCCAATGCCACCTCCCCCAATGCCACGACCTCCACCACCATCGGCACCCCCACCTCCTTCCTCTGGCGAGACTTCGACTTCAAGCGATTCAACGATGGACTCGTCCAATATGCAGGCCCCACCCCCACCACCCATGGGCATGCCACCACCACCTCGGCCGCCCACTGGATACGAAGGCTGGCGTAAGTCCTCTTGAGTTCTATAACTCCCAGGATATTTCTCTTCCTCTTGATATATGAATTTGACCAAAAAGGTCTCTCAATCTCTTTTGGTTCTATGTTGGATACTTTCAAAATGGGTATTTCTTCATTACTCTTGTAAGTGATCGTTTCATAATGTTTCTGTTGTTCTTTCATAGTTCTTACCTACATAATGTTGATCAATCGGTAAAATTTGCCCTTACCTCTGCCTATTGACAACTGTATATCAGTCATATTTCACATGTCTCCTTTTCTGTTCATACAGGGCCACCACCTCCAGGACCACCACCACCAGGTATGGGACCACCACCAGGAATGCCACCACCTCCAGGCATGGGCCCCCCTCCTGGCATGAGACCACCGCCCGGCTGGCGAGGACCTCCCCCTCCAGGCATGCGGCCACCATTTGGCAGTAAGTTCCTCATCTAATAATACTATGCTATCAATTTCATTTTTCATATGGTCTTCTGGTCACGAGGACAATTTACCACATCAATTTGTAAAGGAAAGAAAGTACAAGCTAAAAGATTATCAAAAAAATCTCCCGGGCCTTTAAAATAAAATTTTCTCCTTTTAATTGCAGTGCGAGGCCCTCCAAGAGGTCCCCCACCAAGAGGAATGCGTGGACCCCCACCACCCGGTATGCGACCACGTGGGCCACCGCCACCACCCAGGGGTCCACCACCACCACCCCCACCACCACCCTATTAGATGCCATATTGAACATTATTACAAGTCATCATCTGTCAGTGTCACTGTCAGTGTACATGTCACTGACAGTGACACTGACAGTACTTATCATCATAGATCATTCTCATTATATATCATCACATTCTGTACTTGATAAAGTATGACAGAAACAGTATGTCCATCCAGGACTTCGGGCATGATGTCAGTAAAGACTCGAACCTACAACATGTGATGTATCAAGATAATGAAATTGTGTGTTGAAAGAAAAGAAATATGTGTTCAAAGTTGACATGTCCAAAGGAATGATGCAAGTTTTAGGTCAATTGAACATGCTTCTGGTTGTTGAAACAGACTTTTGGAGATGGGGGATAATAGAATTATCATTTCCAAGGCAGCATCAATTTTATCTAAAAACATTTCACAAAACATGTAATATTACCAAAAGCAAAGTTTATTTAATGTTCTATTATTTGTGATGGTAATACATGAAGAATACAATCAGAAGAGGAGCTGAAGAAGATATGTACATAATGTACTTCTATCATCATCTTGTATGATAGGAGCCCTTGGGGGGTTGTAGGGATGGGAGGAATTTACTGTTTATGATTAATAATGTGTATTATAATTATGGGAACCACAAATAAAAAATATATATATGTATATTAAAATGCAATTTTAATGTAGTTTCATTATTATGGAAAAACCTTGTATAAAAGCCAGAGTCTATACCATATTTGACGCATACAATTAGGCTTCAAGCTCTAAATATTTGGGTCATTTCTTGTCTATAGGCGCAAAGGAGTGCGCTTGTCAGGGTATGCAAGCTCATTACGTCAAAAGCTATATTTTTATGCAAGCTCATCACGTCGAAAAGTTATATTTTTATGCAAACTCATTATGTCGAAAAGCTTAATTTTTATGCAAGCTCATTACATTGAAAAGTTATATTTTTATGCAAGCTTATTACGTTGAAAAGCTATATTTTGGGGAATCTTCGGACTCCTAGCCCCCCATTTATGGATGGCAGTCTTGGGGTTTTCCCGATTTCAGTGATTTTCAAGTTCCTATACAAATCCTTGTACCTGGTAACCTAATTCAGCATTTCAGGGATTTTTGTGTCCAGTCACTTTGATTATTTCAAACATGTGCAGTCTCTTAAGGAAACAATTTCACTATGGTGAAACTATGACAATCATCCTCTATTTGAACGCCTTTGTTTGGACTAATAATCGGGGATTTCCTTTTTATTAAGGAAACATCCGTCTTAGACTTGCAGTTGCTTCTTGACTCTCTGATTCAGTTGACGTTTTCTCTGGTCCACATGGACGACGGAACAACTGCCCACCCATTCTGATCCATTTGGTGACAACTGAAATAGACGATGGGAAGAGCATTGTGAAAGATATTTTCAAATGTTATAGATGGAAATGTCGAATCATCATTATGAAAATGACCACTCGGATCATAGCGCACAAGGAAGGAGAACACGAGTCATTAGTCAATATCTTATAAATGTATTCCAAAGTAAATTCACCATTATTGATCCATTTTACCATGTCACTCAAAACATTGATCTTGAATTAAGTTGACCAGCCACTCGCACAAAAAGAAGCTGAATAGCTTAGGGAGTGGTCATTATTTATCAACAGGTGGTGGGTTTCCGCGCGGATGCGCGCAAATTTTTTACGCCCCCCCCTCGACGACAGTCAACATTTTTTGCGCCCCCCCCAAACCAGAGGCGCGGAGAATTTTCGCACCCCTCTTTGAGCTCGGGTCTGAAATTTTTACGCCCCCCCCCTCAAACCTACCATCCCCCCCTATTGATAAATAATGACCACTCCCTTAGTCATAATTTAGCTGGGAAGGCCAAGGTGGGAATTTGCACAGGCCCAATTTCTCAGGGAGTCTACAGCGAAGAAAGTGCCCAGCTTGCCTGATTCTGATTTTTTTTTATTATTATTTGAGAGGCCTGCTGTGGGTTACAGACAACTCGTAAAACTAAGGTTGCAGCTTCCAGGTAGGGTTTAAACACTATAAGATAACACTTCACCAGAAAATTTCAAAGTATGGCTTACAAATACAGTACGGGCTTCCCTAGCCCACTTAAAAGGGTCTATTTCTCCTCTTTCCTATCCCCTCGGGATGTGTGTGGTGCACATATGCGTGGACACTGACACATTCCTCTGTGAAATTGTGTAATGTAGTTATCGCCATGAATATGACCTTAGCTGTCGAAATGGCGTTAAACATCTATTACTCACTCGCTCACAAATACAGTAAAATTCCTTTACAACGAATTTTCGTTTATAACAAATCCCATTGCCCCAAATCACTCCCATACATTTCTATAGTAAAGGACTACTCTTATACCGAGCTTCAGATGACTTGAAATCGTTTATAACGAATTTTTCATGGCTTATACAACAGTTTCACTAGCCTTACAATGGCTTCAAAGGATTTTAGGGTTTTTGTTTGTGCCCCTCATCCATTTCTCTGATAATCTCAACCCGTCTCCATTGAGCTCTGGGCGGCAGAAGGGGTAAGGGAGGTGTTAGGGTGTGTGATAGGGCCTCCTTACCCGTTTCCATTGACCTCTGGGGGGGGGGGGAGGGTGTTAGATGGCTCTTAGTGCTTTTAAATGTTTGATTTGGTTACAAAGAAATTCGTTTATAACGAATTATTTTGCTTATCCCATGCACTTCGTTATAACGGACTTTTACTGTACACAAGTTTTTACAGAAATACTTTTAGTTTGATATGGTAAGTGTAAATTCTACATAGGAGCCATACACCCACAGCAGCCCCATATATACTAAAATAATTAGGCATTTTGTCTACATTGGATCTCTTTCTGTGCATGAATATTACATTTGTGTTAGACATGAATTAGTTAAAATATATAAGTACACATCAAGTTAGATCTGGTGAATATGGTAGGCCTACTTACCCCACTTGTCACCAAGCAATACTGGACAAGCTGCATGCTGTGTCCTTAGGTCTGGTCTTCCATTCCGATGTAGATTATACCAAAATACTGCAGAATTCTAAAACACAAAAGTGGACACTATGAACACAGTTTTTTTTCCATAGTCCATCTTAAAGGATTTTAAATCGTATATTTCCTATCCTCTCTGCGTCTGGCAGGCATTTGCATCCATCGGCATCAACACATTGTACTGTAGTTTTCCCACCAAGAGTCAGAGTGTGACCTTAGCTTTCAAAGTATGTTAAGACATTAGAAACGTAGAAATTATAAGCGATATTTACCTTAATTGCTGGCACATACACATTAATACCAGGGAAGATAGTAGCGCCACCTGCCTCGACATCTGTCAACTGTGGAAAGAAGTAGATTATGCATAAATGTAATTGAAAAAAAAAGCATCAAATATGGAGGCTTGCGTTTAACAAAAAATCATATAATGCGAATTCCCTTATATGAGTCCATTGGGAATTACGTGTATGATATTTCTAAAATTAGTCAATTTGGAGTATTTTGAACAATAAGGTGAAAATAATGTCTTTTCTTCTTTTTTTTTTTTTACTTACGTAAAACATGAAGGTAGCCACTCTGTCTCCACTGCCTACCAGGTGAGGCTCATCATTATCAAGTGACTTTTTATTCTGTTTAAATCAAAATATAGTGAAAGGATCCTATCAACAGTAGCCATTTCTAATCTAGATGTCTATCCATGGCACTCATTCCTGATAGCATTCCCATACAATGTCATATCTGTTAGTGATAAAGGATTTTGTAAACTGATCTGGCCAACTTGCATTGTCGCTAGAGAATGTGAGACAGACCTCAAGCTTTGTGACTATAACTATTAATTAATTAATTTTAATATAGAGTAATAGAAAACGAGTAATTTCATTTTCTAAATCAGGCCAATCGATAAAGGGTTATATATGAATGCTGCCTTATGCAATATACTTACCATAAACATGTCATAATGTGTACCATAGTGCCCACCAATTCCATAGTTGACAACCTAGAGATAAGGCAACAATTTCTTTTATCATGATCATTTCTACAATTTTCTTTCTATTTTTGGGCATATAAAACTATTCCACCCTGGAGGCCTTTTCTCGCTAAATCCGATATAGGCCGCAATTTACACAAATATTTTAGTGGAAATTTAGAAACTGCATAAATTTATGGTCAAATTTCGACTTGTATAAATTTACCCTAAATAGGGTGGGGTAAGACGCCCTTAATTTACAAATGTGGACAAAACTGTAGTCACCCCGGGGCCGTCGCCCATACTGGGCAGAGTACCCGAGGGCTGGGGAGAGACAGGAGTGGGTGGTGGGTGGTGGGAAGTTGCTGTCTGAGCGTGGACGTAATGTTCTATTCCGACCTAGCGGGATACATTATTGACCAATGAGAATATTCCTTTCAGTCAGTGCTGATTTTTCAGGGTGCATTACGTAACACCTGGTACCCAACATGCTGGCAGTTATCAGTCCTTATCTCTCAAGGTCCCAGCTCAAGCAGGGGTCAGCCCACTAAGGAATCCGCTAACCGGGAATAGTTCCATGGTCTGAGTGACGTCTGAGCATGGAACTATAGTCCCTATATTTAACCAGAAAGACCCTCCTGTTAAAGTACAGAGAGATGTCCTACTAAACCACAAGTGATATTTTATGCATGTAGCCAATGACACCACACATGCAAGTATCTGTAATACATTGTTATGTGATTGACTAGACGTCAATCACATACTTATATATACACAGACCACAGCACAAAACCACATTGAAACAAAGAGGGATTCTGACAGACATAGGAACAAAGAGGGAAATTTGGCCCATACTCTGTCTCTGTACACATTGGTATTGGTGTATATGTTTTGGTATATAATAGCTATATTATATAGTTGAAGGTAGCCCATAGGCCATAGGCCATGTAGATGGTACAGCTAGCATTTACACCTTAGAGACAGAGAATAGTCTCTGTTCTGGGGTGGTCACAGGTCAGCAGCTAAGAACAATGGGGGATTAAGGCATTTCTTCAAGCCTGCATGCACCAGTGGTCATTAACCCCTCAGTGCCACATAGCAGCAGTAAAATTATTAACCCTACAAGGGCATTGAAGATAGAACATAGGATTCAATCACACGTAGGCCTAAGGCCTAGACTTAACCATTTTATATATGAAATCATTCTATCAAATAGATAAGCAAATGTCAACGACCAGTGAATAATTTTGCCTCGTATTCCCCAAGGTGTAGCTGTCCTGTATTCAATGAGGCCTTATAGGGGAATACGAGGCAAAATTATTCACGGGAGTTGACATTTGCATTTATGCCATGGCCCTACGGGATGAATTTGCTTTAAAATCACGAAACACAACCATATTTACTTATTTTCAATGCATCGAGCCGTCCCGGTTTGTTTTGATTCGCCATGACACCTTGCTCGAGAAAGTAGGTCACGTGATACGGAGCAAGCCGCTGCTTTTAGTTTTGAATCAAATGTTCCTTGCGAAGGGCAATATCTTATTTTTTAACATGGCGCTAATACTTAGATATACCTTAAACAATTCGTAACATATTATTTAACTAGTTCAATCATACTTTTTTTTGTAAAACTTCTAATAACCATACCTAAATACGAAACTAGTTAGCTCTATATAAATTTCAAAATGGCGCTGTCGAATATGCAAGGATCATATTCCACCCCCCTATTGAATACGGCGTAAGTAGTACTAATCTATAGTGTCATCGCTATTAGCCATGGCATAATTGCTTATATATTTGACTAAACCTGTACACTTCACTCATAAATGGCTTGATTATGCACTTTAAATACTTATTTAAAAAGTTTTATGATAATCTAGGACTTAGTTACAGTGAATAGCTCTGCATTGGCCAGTCTGGTGTGGTAAGAGGTGACAAGTCCTGTTATCTCCTGCACACGACGAGACATCCTCTTAGGGAATGGGTCAGGATCAGTATCTGATAGACGTTTTCTGAAAAGGTGAAAGCATTAGCCTATGGTGATATCTCAGAACAAAATACTTATACAATACTTCTAAGTTGCAGAGTTAGCATACCCTTAGTCGTCTGTGTTTAGATCAGATCTGGTGATAGCTTTTTACAAAGAAAGTCCATGGAATTAATTTGACTAATTTGATTAAATCTTACGTTACTTACAGTTTGCCAACACGTCCCTCTGAAGGTTTTAGCTTTCTGTGGTTAATACCAACCCTAGCCATCTGCAACTGAAACCATCATAGAAATTGCATACTACATGTATATAGTTGAGACATACGAACTCATCTCTCACATACTCTACCTATCTATCCATCTATCTCTCAGGGGACAACGCATTGTTATAATCATTATCATATTATTGATTTTCACTGAAAACAGCCCTATGTAAAGATCATCAATGTAGTCTTTTCAGTTATCTTGAAAAGCTCATGGAATCTATTCCCTTCTCCACTAAGAACGTCATTCATTCTTTTGCCCGCCAGGGGGAATCCGTCCAAATTCTGAAAGGAGGCCATTTCAGGTTTAGGTAAAGTGGGGCACTTATAAATACTTTAAGAAAAAAAATCTGATGAATGGAGGGAAAGGGAAATAAGGCCGGCTGGGTGCAGTGAAATTTCACCAAAAAGCCCCCCCCCCACTAAAAAAGACACTTAGGCCTATACTTTAGGTTGAGATCGCAGTGCTCAATCCTAAAAGCTCACTACTGAAAATATATAAGGATTTAGAGAAGCAATATGCATCTAACAAATGTCTTCAACGGTATCACATTACTCTCAATGCCACCACTAACAATAATTATATTTGACTATTTCTTATGCATCAGCAGATTTTTATAATGACAGTGCAGGGATCAAGGTGATCACATTTTGAAAGCATAGTTACTCTTAAATTTGAGGACGAAATATACAGAACATCGGGATAAACTATACACACACACACATATATATATATATATATATATATATATATATATGGGACTATATACACCCGTGTATATATATATAATGAATATGTGCAGCGGGTGGTACTACTTTCTCCTCCAGGGCGCGCTTTGGTATGTATGACGTCATGGAAAACAATTAGCGCCTATAAAAGCTGCGGGATCCAAATTAACCGTCAGTTGGCGTATATCCTTCGAGCGGCACACACCACGCTGGGTGGTGCCGGAAATTTTAACGGTTTTTATCCGTTTTTCCAAATTAATACGGTGTTAAACCTATCATTATGGGTAGGAAAGGAACAAATAGCGGCACACAAAGGTCCAAGACCAAGAAGTCGCCTAAAAACCAAGGAATATAGCCAACTCTAGGATTTCGAGCAGTGTAGATTCCAATGGGGGTGGTCAAGGACCATCTTCCTCAACTGCTACTGAGGGTTCATTGGATTTGCCTGTTGACCAGACGTATATGGGGGAGCTAGAGGAACGTACTACTCGTATGGAGCAGCAACTCGAAGACATCCGGTCCTTATTGGAGAACCAGGCGGTTAAACGGACATGCACTTCGGCAGCGACAGGCGGGGCTGAGACGGGTCGTACACGTGGTGGTGTTGATAAACATTCCACAGTCAACATGGTAACCAAGCAACGGGGGCGTGGCCGGCAGCGCTCGCCTGACTACCGGGGTCTCCACGGCGACAAGAAGGGATGTCCCCATCTTGGATCTTCGAGTAGATCGTCTTCATACCGTAGTTTTTCAACGGATTCGTCGAATTCTGTTGGGTCTAGTACTTCAAGGAGCAGTCGCCGACATGCTACAAAGTCTAGAGGTACGTTTGACCAGAGAAATTTCTTGAAAAAGGGTGAAAAATTGGATAGTATCGAGAAACTGCTGATTGTTAACGTTAGAATGGTAAAGCAGTTGCTAGAGGAGGGTGAGGACGTTTTCGATGTGGTTAAGCATATTGAAGTTCTAGTGGAAAAATCCTCTACCAGAATATACACTTTGAAAGCTCTCATAGCTTACGACTCGGCGGTCAAAAATAGAGCTAATGGTGAAGGTATCGAATCGTTTGGCAATGTTAAAAGTGAGGATATCCTGAGGCACCTGTCTTATGACGGAACGGTGCAAGCTCAGAAGGCGGGTGGGTCCAAGCCTAAGTCGTTCAAGTCCAAACAATCCAACCGTACATGTTATGCTTTCAACAGGGCTGAGGGCTGTAGGGAAGACCCTTGCAGGTATCGTCATATTTGTGAGGTTTGTAGCATGTCAAACCATGGCAAAGACAAATGTCAAAAGAACAAAAAAGACTAGGAAATTTCACTTAGGCAAGGTCCTGCATTAGATTCTGATATTTTGGTGCCTGATTTTAGTGTAGTATGTATGGTAGACCTTCCTGAGCCTCCCGTTCAAATCATTTTGGGTGAAAATAATGAAAATGATGTTAATACCTCTTGTAATGTTAGCAAGAATATTTTTATGTCTTATGATGGCCCAGTACAGGGCGAGTTTGAACCACTGTTTACGGTGGAGTGTATTAATAGACCCAGCATCAGGGTCTATGATAGTTGCATCAATGGTGTATGTGAGTGTGAGCATTTCATTTCTGGTAGGAAAGCTCAAATTTTACCATGTAGACTGGCGAGTTTTTTGCGACAGTCTAATGTTATTAACATAAATCAGGTAGAATCTGATTTTCTATGGTGTGGTTTTACTGAGGGGTTCAAAATAGTTGACCCAGGTTGTGATACAACATATAATTGTAAAAACTATAAGTCTATTACAGAAGGTAAATTTTATACCGAAATGTGTGATATAATTAAGGATGAGC
This sequence comes from Acholoe squamosa, assembly GCA_949317995.1. Lineage (NCBI taxonomy): Eukaryota > Metazoa > Annelida > Polychaeta > Phyllodocida > Polynoidae > Acholoe > Acholoe squamosa. The sequence goes on from OX439050.1 coordinate 47,422,993, forward strand.
TAGCCAAAGGCTTGGTAACGAAGACAGTCGATAAGCCTAGGTGCATTCATTCTTTAGGTGGTGTGGAAAAATCCAATGGTAAATTGAGACCTATCACTGACTGCAGCATGCCAGCGGATATTTCTATTAATAATTTTATGAGCACAACGTCCAAAAGCTTTTGGTATAACTCTATTAACACTGTTACCTGCCAACTTGATAGAAATGACTTTATGTGTGTGGTAGATTTAAAATCTGCTTATAGAAGTATTAATGTTTATGGCCCACATGTGGGTTATCAAGGTTTCAGGTGGAATTTTGGTAACGGAGATAAGTTTTTTGAGAGTAACCGTTTGACATTTGGTCTAAAGTGTGCTCCATATATATTTAGTAGGATATCTGATTTTTTGACTATTATTGCAAAATTTTATGGTGTGGATAGGATAGTAAACTACCTGGATGATTTTATTATCATAGCTCGGACTGAAGAGGAATGTTTACGTAAGAGGAACATCCTCATTGAGTGTATGGAATATTTAGGGTTCGTTGTGTCGAAAGAGAAGGTGACGGAGCCCAGCCAGGTGTGTATCTTTCTGGGTATAACCATTGATTCTAGGTGTATGGAGTTGTCGCTACCACAGAAGAAGCTAGATAAACTGAGCCTATCAATAGACGAATGCTTGGGTAAGAAATTTGTATCTAAAAAGACTTTACAGAAAATTGGTGGTTTGATGTCTTTTTGTTCCCAGGTGGTACGTGGTGGTAGAACTTTCAGCAGGAGATTGTTCGATCTTTGTGCAAAAGCCAGGAATAAGGGTGTTATTAAACTTAATGAGGAAACCCAGAATGACTTGTTGTGGTGGAGGGATTTTTGTAGGATTTTTAATTGTAAAAATATCATTTTGAATGATAATGAATGTACTCCTATGTATTCCGATTCCTCTATACAGGGCTTTGGGGCCTGGTTTGATAAGGACTATTTTTATGGTACTTGGGACGACTCTAATCCTATGTTAGACTGTGTGGGTCATTTCGTTCAGGCCCCTAAACTTGATAGCCTCAAAATCCACCACAGGAACATAAATGTGTATGAACTCTACCCGGTAATGGTAGGTCTTAAACGCTGGGTGAAGAAGTTTTCTAACACTAGGGTTCATTGTATTACGGACAACATGCAGGTCTTGGCCATGTTAAATACAGGTAGATCCAAGAATAAATTGTGTATGTCCTGGTTGAGAGAAATTTTTTGGCTATGTTTTATACATAATATTGAAATATATTCAACATATATTAAATCTGAGGAAAATATTCTAGCTGATCATTTGTCTAGACTGAATTACAAGGGTGTTCCTCTGAAATGTAAAAATGTTTTAACTAGTTATAACATGTGTTGCTATGCTTCCAGATCTGAGAGAGCTGGAGCAGAGAAGGAGAAGGTTTTTGTACAGGGGCGTGGCTGAGTCCACACGTAAGGTTCGCAAACAGCAGTTTGGCAGGTACAAGAAATTTTGTAAAAAATTTAACTTCTGTCCCCTACCTTGTTCTCCTTCTCAGGCTTCGTTGTATAGTGTATATTTATCAGATAAAATGAAACCTGTATCTGTTAGGAACTATTTGTCTGCAGTGTGGTATTATCAGAAATTAAAAGGTTATTCTGATTATAGTAGTAATTTTATTGTAAAAACGACTTTGGATGGTATTGAACGTAATTATAAATGTTCTTCTATTAAAACATATCCTTTAACTCCCAGTGATATGTTAAATATCAAATCTAATCTGGATTTGTCTGTGTATGAGGATGTAGTCTTCTGGTCAGCTATCTTATTGTGTTACCGAGGTGTGTTCAGGGTGGGTCATGTAGTCGATTCCCCTCATAATTTTAGATCTAAAGATGTTTCTTTATCTGTTGACTGCATTCGCATTGATGTTAAATCTTCTAAAACTGACCAATATGGTAGGAAACCTTACGTGGTATATTTGAAGAGAAATGATTATTCTGGTCTTTGTCCAGCTAGGTACTTGGAAATTTGTAAGGAATCTAAAAGTAGATTGTTGTTCACTATATGTAACAAACCTTTGACTTACAACTTTGTTAATACCAGGTTGAAGGCTATTTCTATAAAATGTGATATTCCCCACAGAGTTTCAACTCATTCACTCCGACATGGTGGAGCAACACTTCTGAAAAACTCTGGTTTAAAGGTCGATGATATTAAAAAGAGAGCAAATTGGAAATCTAATGTGGTATATAATTATTTACATGATTCAAAGCAGGACTTACTAGCTCTAGATGTGATGTTATAGTGTGGAATGGTGTGTCCATTGTGTTTGGCGGTTTTTGGCATGTACAGAATTGATATTGACTAAGTCAATTCTCACCAAACCCATTGTCTCCTTCCTTATTTCACTTGTGATATTATTATAATATGATTATAATATTTATTATTATTATATTCCCAATCGGACATATTAACTTATATATTTATTATTATTATATTCCCAAGCGAACATATTAACTTATGGGACTATATACACCCGTGTATATATATATAATGAATATGTGCAGCGGGTGGTACTACTTTCTCCTCCAGGGCGCGCTTTGGTATGTATGACGTCATGGAAAACAATTACCGCCTATAAAAGCTGCGGGATCCAAATTAACCGTCAGTTGGTGTATATCCTTCGAGCGGCACACACCACGCTGGGTGGTGCCGGAAATTTTAACTTTTAAATCTTTATTATTGTATATATTATATTATATTGTTATATTGGATTACTGTATTATTATTGTATTAAATTATTGTCTTATTAATAAAGGCATGTACAGAATTGATATTGACTAAGTCAATTCTCACCAAACCCATTGTCTCCTTCCTTATTCCACTTGTGATATTATTATAATATGATTATAATATTTATTATTATTATATTCCCAATCGGACATATTAACTTATATATTTATTATTATTATATTCCCAAGCGAACATATTAACTTATATATATATTTCTTCAGATTATATTTCCCTCCTATAGCAGAGGGTCTTATTTGGTTTGGAAGGTCATACCCTTATAGTTATCCTACATTACCTGGTGTCCCACTTTACCTGAATTTACTTTATATATGACAAAGAATTAAAGATAGTGAAACCTTTGATGTATCGATATTACTAATACATAACTTACCCAGGGTGCAGTTAGCGTTTTGAAGTATTCTGCCTCATTATCAGATATGACGTCATAGTAAACCACAATCCAGGGGTCAGGACTAATGACCTCCATTTTGTAAGGTGTGTAGGGCAGAGTATGTACCTGGTACTCGCACCATACATCAGTACGCACATACTGTAAGTATATTGGAACATTCTTTTGTTATTTAAAGAAAATTGTATGCCTATTACTGTACCGATATAAGTAAAGAGGTGAATATAATTTCACCTATTTTTCCCCAACTTACAACTAATTCATCACTTGGCCTCGGGCCTGTACTGATGAACATGCAAATCACATTTAATTTCATATAACGTTTTTTTTTTTATCGATAGACGGTTTATGGAATCTCATGTCCTTTTGGAGCTGAACTTTGCTACTTTAACTTGAGCTAACTTGAAATCGGTATGTATGCCTCTGTCTTTCTGCGCTCTCTTTCACCAACTCTTCTCTTTAATTCTCTTCATTAGAATTATCTTTTATCCTGTACGTCTAGCATGCAATCCTCCTTTCTGATATGTTCCACAGCATCTTTTTTTCTCACTAGGAATGTGATATTGATTGTTGAAATGTTATTGAAGGGCCGCCTATGACTAATTCACACACACTATTTGAAAGTTATTTCTATTTTTATGAGTGCAGAAAACAAGAAGACCAATAGAGAAAGCTCTTATCTATATCTAACGCATTTTTTTTCATATTCGATGCACCACATCAGTGGAAGTGAAAATAAAATGTAAGTGGACGTACTTTACTTGGACCGTCCCTGCAAACTCTTTCAAATGCTTCCATCCATCCAGGTCTCGGCTCTACATAAATCCTATCTGCGGTATCATCCCCTTTGGTGTTCACAATTCTTTGCATTGTTTCATATGCTTTTATCAATTTAGGATCACCTGGGTCTATCAGCAGGGAGAGAAAGGGATAGAGTTTCTTTTGAATCATGTGTTATAATTAGGTCCCTTTTTCTTATTTTAGTTGAATTTCAAACCACTGACAGGGAAACAAAGAGTAACCTTGCTCACTTCCAATGTGCCAATTATGAGTTTGGCTGTAAAACGCCCCTTGTAAAACACCATAAGGACTAATTTACATAGAGACAAGAATTTCTAAATACTGGAGGTTACAGTTGCTTTTAGCCCTTTTCAACTGTCCATAGTTCATTCTGTAAAACCATCCATAATACCCTGTAATTGATGTCATCACGAAAATGGCTACTTTCTCAAGTTCTTGAATTGTTGGCATGGAATAGTTGCTAGGCTTTCATGTAAAGGTTCATTAGAGCACATTAAAAGTAATACATACTGAAACTGTATGCCATCTGTATGTACCCCAATGCTTCAGTGGACATCAACATCTGAAACCAAAAAGAATGACAAAAGAGTGGGTATCAATGTATTCATAAAACGAATGTTGGTAGAATCCTAAATTGACTCATTATGCCCCCAACAACTCGCCATACGCATGCACATGGTGCAGGTGGGTGGCCCCCCACAAGGGCTAGTCAGAAACTGCATGGTGGCCAGAGTCTTGTCTGGTTATCAAGATATATATCAATATTCTTTTACTTAACCTTTCCATTATCATCCTATAAAAAACGAACTTTCCTCATTTGGCTGTTCCAAAATATCCAGATCTAGATTAAACTAATAACAGGACTTGAAAGCCCTGAGTCATTTGTGAAGAGAATAGCATACATTGTACTGTAAATAGCATACATTGTACTGTAAATAGCATACATTGTACTGTGAATAGCACACATTGTACTGTAAATAACACACACGCTGTACTGTAATACGTAGTAGATAAACTATGCCAGTCTATGGGTTTAACCAGGTTACGTGAATATATATACCTGGTTAAATCCCATAGTTTATCTGACTTTAAACTATGGTCCAAGTTTTGTCACACCCTGTGTATATGGGAGGCATTTCTATACACCAGGTTATGTGATATATTCACAGTGACATTCCTTTGTTCAAAGGTGTGACCATAGTTTAATGTATACAATACAGGAACAAGTCTTATCCCAATGGATTTACTCATGGCATAATAATATAATAATTATATCAAATCTCTCTCGGGGAGTCGATCGGGGGGGGGGGGCATCATAGCTCCAGATCATGCCCCTCAGTCATCGGGACACATCCCAGCCTCGAGCCCAGCCCCACTATGTCGGGTCTGAGACTGGACACATCCATGCAGTAATGGCGAGTCTACTCTCCAGAAATCTATTTTTGTTTAATACTTGCTGGGGAGAAGGGGGGGGGGGTGCATGCATAAGGGTCTAGACCCTTAAAATCGACAAGGTGACATGGCCTTTTTTCTTAAATTCGGCATGTGACATGAAGCTTACTGACAGAGCCATGGGGGAGTAAAAAGTTAGTGACATGTGACATGGGCGTTTCTTAAAATCGACATGTGACATGGATCTTAATGACAAGGACATGGGAAAATAGAAATTTAGTGATATGTGACATGGATTTTCTTTTAAATCGACATTTGACATGGGGCATTGCTTCCTCTAAACAGCAGTAAAAATGAATCATGTATACTATAACATGTATAACAATGACCTACCTGGCTGTAGATTTTGGCCAGGTGGTACAAGATCTCTGAGGAGGGGATGTCATCTGTTGGATAACTTGTTACCTTCTCCATCCAAGATAACGCTGTCATCAGCTCCCCACGCTCCATTGCTATCTGTCCCATTTGGAAGAAGTCTCTGTGAAATGATCAAGACATTTGCTGAATGACAATGCATCTTATATACCTGAGAAGGCATACTACTCCCTCTGTTCTTTGATCCCTTGATAAAACTCATTAATTTTATATGATGAAATTAATATATACATCTAAGGCTTCCCCAGCCCCTCTTTGAGAGGGTCGTCCTTTTTCCTCATTTGGCCAAAAAAGGTTTTGTTTCCGGTCACCCGACCGACCTCAGCTAAAGAGGGCCGACCTCAGGTTTTTTTGACGATTTTCTTTTCGATTTTTCCCGATAATATACATAATATACACAGATTTTCCCATCATTTTCTCATATTTCATCCGGCAAATGAGCCTTCCTCACAATACCCAGTGAAAATTTAGCAAAGTATAACTATAATCATGAGACCTGAGATGCTTAAAAGAAAGAAGAAAAAGACAATCCGACCTACCGCCCTCAACCTTTTAGAACATGTTACCGGAAACATACCCTTCGTTTGGCCTTATGCCCAATTGGATTCTTGGTGCATCCCGATGGGGCATTGGCTACTAGGTGCCAACACGATTTCAAGGAAGAGGGGCAATTTACGGTCCCAGGCACTGGGCCTGAAGGACTCTTGATAAGCCGCATTTTTGTTTGGCAATTTTAAAGGAACGGGAGTGCTGTTTTAGATCCCAGACATAGCAGACACAAAATATGCCAGATTTCCAGACTCCTTTTTAGATGCAACATGCCATTTTATTCCTTATCAACTTTTTGGCTCAGGGGAGTCGGTGGTGCGCCAAGTTTTCTTCTTTTTTTTAAAAAAAAAATAATTATTAAAAATAGAAATTGTTAATGGTTGGTGATGAAAATGTATAGATCATCAATTTTATAACAAACATATTTTCATCGAAATATATCATTAAAAGTATTGTTTTAACCTTGAAAATTAACATTTAAAAAGATAACCTTCACAAAAAGTGATAACCACCCATCCACTTCCCCATAGCCCAACTCCCTCTATGACAGGAGAGCAAAAATTCCTCTCTTTGTACCTATATAATCTGGTCCGCATTAGTGACAACCATCTGAAATTAAGACGGTTGTCAGTAACTCCAGTTGACTTGCTAAAGTCCATAGATTTGTGAGGGAGGGAGATTTTGAAGGGACGGGGCCAGTTGTCCAGGGGGCCAGGTGTCCAGGGGCCAGGTGCCCAGGGGGCCAGGGGCCAGGTGTCCATGAGGCCAGGGGGCCAGCATGCCAGGGGGCCAGGGAGTATACGGTACCTACCCTGAGCCTTCTGTGCTTCAATGCACAAAGCCCAATTTTTTCAATATATCCTTATTTTCTGGTGATAAAGGACCGTTTTTTGAGGGAGTCACTCGTGATTACGGTTGATATTTGACGTTCTCCCTCGATGTATGCATGTGTGGGCACCAGTGCACATTCATCCAACATTTCTAAAGAAGTTTTCTCCGGGAGTTCTCTGGTCATTAATATGACCTTTGCTGTTGAAGTTGTGTTGAACAACCATTATACTATGTCCCCCAGGGTGATACTTGTACATGTATGAATTACAAGCTACTTATTCTACGTAGGATGCATCCATATATACATACAGATACATGTACCTACCTTCCATTTAATGTCACTGGGGTTTGATGACCATTTATACTACCAGCTGCTATGTCATCTATTGATAGTTGGTACGTCCTCTGGAGACGCATTATACCCAGCATTGCACCCTCTATGTCATTGTTATCTGGCCACTTTGCACCTGCTTCCTCCAAATCTCGGTCCAAAACTAGAATCCGTCAAAATATTGTTTTCAGAGGTGGGAAGGTAGACACAAGCTTGCTTGTTATAACCTCTAACTCCCTACTTCAATGTGATACGAATGGTATACATAGTGATTTATATATTTATACGGCTCCAAGATCAAGATTTAGAACTTGCATTTACTTTTTCATATAGGCCCATGGGAGGGAGAGGAGTTGTTGCATAGGTCCTATGTTTTATTTTAAATAGAGCAAATGTAGGCCTAATAGAATTTTAACGCAATCCGATGCCATAAATGACCACATGCATGTTCAAAAAGCTGGCACGACGAGCCAGTCAGTTTTATTCCTTCAGCAATATTAAATGGGGTCTACAGTACATGTACACAGACTCTGCAAAATCTACCTTGAAATTAATAAATCAACAGGATTAAGTTAAAGAAAATGTCTACGTACCTTCAGCTGGGTATGTGTCATTAACTTGGTGTGCTAATGAGTGAAGCTCTCGTAAGAGGGAGTAAGCTACGAGAGAGTGGCTAACATCGTCCACACTTTTGTATGGGTTGTCCTTTATTTTCTTCATTTGGTTTCTGTAAACGTTTATCCTCCTACATACCGAACAATTGGTCTATGTATAATGAAGACTTGTGCTTGTATATGCAATACAATATGTAATTTTCATTTTGCATCTTACCAAAAGCTGACTAATAATTCAATTTTGATGTTTAGATTGTCAAGAGGATATTGTGACTGTTTACTGAAATACATGTAAAATGTACATGTACCATGTAGTGATTGTATGATACCTTTTCTTTATCATAGTGTGAACAACCATAGGAACAAAAAAAGGATACAAAGAATGTAAACATTTTTGCAATAAAAGAAATTATACCAAAAGAAAAAAAAGAGAGAAAACAAAGACTTACATTTGTAGCTCTGTTAGCCTGTCCCTCTCCTCTGCTATGTAATTCTCTACCAGACTCAGTATCATCTCCTGTTTGTTATACAGACTCCTGAGGGTAGCCAAGGAGCTGAACACATCCTCAGCACGCCCAGGAGGGGCAAACAAACCCAGGAGGAAGCAGAGAGTAGCTAGTGATATATAGCATTGGGAGACTATAGGCATATTGAGAGGGGCCCACATAATGCAGTAATGGTTAAAGATACAATGTGTTAACAGATCGTTGTGTCAGTGAAATATGCCTACCTCATGCTAGGCTGAATAATGATATTCAGTGACGCTGTCCATTATTTAGCCTTGATGACTGTCCTGACCTGTATAGCGAGGATATAACACTGCTGAGAAACCAGCATGGATTATAAGTTGTTTTCCACAGCTACTATGCCATTTATTATGTTAATTAAAACAGTCATTTGACCTCGTGATGCACAAACGTAGCAGGCTTAATTTAAATATCCATGGGTGTGATAGTCATCCTGGAACTCTGAAAGTATTATTAGTGTGAATGTTACCACTTTTGGTAGACACTGAAATTCCTAATGGTGGACCCAATAGTTATGGTTCTTCATCCCTACTAGTGTACTGCTGACCTTTTCGACCTTATATAGTAGGCTTTTAGTATGTGACCACAGAAAAGGTGTCTACTTACATGACATGAACTTTTTTTATTATTTAGTGTGTCCTATAGCATGCTATGAAAATAGCACACGACCTATGCTCCTGTCACAAGTACCAAATGATATGATAAACATTGACTTTTACCCACTGTTGAAAGTAGAATGTGAGTAAAATATATACACACATCCTTACATGCCTCCTTGTGACACGACTTGAAAGTAAAAGTGGCATGCCTACTTTTGCACTGAAGTCAGCTTTTTTTTGGTGGGGAAATAGGTCAAATAGCCAGGTCATATCCTTTTTCCATCAGCCACTAGGTGGCAGTTACAATATTCCATAGAAGAAATACTGGCCCAAAGTAAGAGGAGAGGTGATTAGATGTGGGGTAAAGGGTGGGGGTTATTGTCATAATGGGTAGTAAATGTTTAAAAACCCTTTCCTCTTTTTCCCCTGTTACATGAAAAACATGAGAAGTTGATACAATTGAACTTTATACCCATCCCTGTGAGCTGTCAATTATAAACACCCTTTTTTTTCTGGATGTCTTCAGAAGGGGTGCAATATATATCCAATATGCAACATAAGAGATTGGATTCGGGACACAGTAAGGCTCAGCAACCTTAAATACCAGACTGCATGTAAGTCGGCTAAGTGCCGACTAACACAGCAGCTGGTATGCTATGGGTAGTCGGCTTCAACCCATAATTGTTAAGAGCTGAGCCACGATCTTGACACCCGAAATCCCTTTTTTCTTTTTTTTCCCTATTTTTTCATGTGAATGTTATCCTAAGTTTCTACTATATTTTTACTACGTTGCTAACATGATACCAATTTTCACAAAATGAAAGAAATGTAACATTTCACTAAAACTTTTTGGAAAATTTTACAAAATTTACCAAAATGTCATGGAAATCACTACAAAAAATTCACTTTAACTCACAAGAATTTGCCATGTATAACAAGGAAAAAAAAAGAGAAAGAGAGATTTTTTCTTAAAATGACCAAGGGTAAAAGTGCTTACTCCATCTTTTACCCCCGCATAGGTAGGTAGGTAGGTAGGTAGGGGCAGAATTTAATGACTGGCATTAATCATGGAACACTAGTACCTTTGAAAGTGACATTGTGGTGTGTGTGTATATATATATATATATATATATATATATATATATATATAGGCCTATATATATATAGGCCTATATATATATATATATATATATATATATATAGGCCTATATATATATATATATATAAGTTAATGTGTTGATCGAGTGTAGCGGTAATAATTAATAATGAGACATTATAATAATTAGAACAATAATATGGAATAATTAAGGACACATTGGGTTTGGTGAGAATTGACTTTGTCAATATCAATCCTATACATGCCTTTATTAAATAAGACAATAATTTACAATACAATAATAACAAGGATATAAGAATAACAATATAATACAATAAATAGTATTATTTTTACATGTTTAGTAAGATTCTGGACTCCCATAGACTAACGCACGGTAAAGCATATTGTGATTATTTACGATATATGGGTTCGTATTTGCCAAAAAGTTATTTGACATTTCGACTGTATTACCCCTCCTTCCGGCCTCATCACTCGGCGCAGGAATCTATATCCAGCATTTGAATTTTTTTTTCCCACATACCTGATGTTTGCAGACCTCTTTAGCATAGATTTCAATGGAGCCTGGTGGAGTTATTCACAGGAAAACATTGTTAGCCATTTTGTATTAATTTCTTACCTGAAATCCAAAGATTATAGCCAGGAGAATACATTTTGTAAAACCAAGCGATACGGCCCGGGTCCGCTCTGCGCGAAGCCATTGTTTTTGTTCCTTGCCGGGAGAGGTACCGCCGTGTTTACAGTCACTTTTCGTATGGAATCCAGCCATGACATGTTATAATATTAAAATCCCAAGAAGTATTCGATCCATAGACAAGGAATGCGTGCTAATTTTCTCCATTTTCTTCGATATAAATAAGAATCCATTGATTTTCCCAAAGTACGCGAGTCGCGGTCCGGCTTTCCCACCCGCCTCCTTGTCCGGCGAAAGTGTGTCAGTGTCCCGGATGTAGATATAGGTCAACTGCTCGTCGTACAAGAAAGACGCCGAAAATTTCGGACCGTTTTGAAAAATCAATGGATTCTTATATATAGACGAGTAATGCGTGCTAATTTTCTCCATTTTCTTTGATATAAATAAGAATCCATTGATTTTTTATGCACACTTACTGACACTACTTTTTCTGCGGAGTAGTCCTAACCAGAAGTAAATAACCAAGATGGCGGGACCTGCCCCAAAAGTTCAATTAAACAGTGAGTTTTTGTTTGATTTCATCGCTTTCCTGTGCCTAAACATGTAAAAATAAATATAGGAATGACAAATTTTGTGTATCGAATGTTTGTATTGACATCTCGAGCCGGTCACATTTCCCTCTCGATCGTATAACTCACTCGAGGGAAATATGACCGGCTCTCGATGTCAATACAAACATTCGATACACAAAATTCGTCATTCCTATATACATATATACAAATATACAATATCACAGTAAGTTTAAAAATTCCAGCACCACCCAGCGTGGTGTATGCTGTCCGAGTGTATGAAGCCAATTGACCGTTAGTTCAACTGGTGGAGCTTATATACTGGAGGAAATGTTATGTGTGACGTCATAGAAAAACATGCGCCACGGATAAAGTAGTACCAACGTATCACTCATTAATTATATAAATATACCTGGGGGTATATAGTTCCATAAGTTAATGTGTTGATCGAGTGTACCGGTAATAATTAATAATGAGACATTATAATAATTAGAACAATAATATGGAATAATTAAGGACACATTGGGTTTGGTGAGAATTGACTTTGTCAATATCAATCCTATACATGCCAACAACCGCCAAACACAATGTAACACATTCCATAACAGGTATAGCATTAAAACATTACATCCAAAGCCAGCAAGCTGTCCTTAGTCTCATGTAAGTATTTAAAAATAACATTAGATTTCCAATTTGCTCGTCTCATAATATCTTGAACACTCAAGCCTGCATTTTTTAATAGAGTCGCACCACCATGCCTAAGTGAATGAGTCGAAATCTTACTAGACAAACCACACTGAAAAGCAATTGATTTTAACCTCGTATTCACATAGTTATATTGCAACGGTCTAGATTGAATAGAAAATAGAAACCTGTTATGCTTACAGGTTCTCACACACATGTTAATATATCTAGCCGGGCACAAATCAGAATTATCATCTCTTTTAAGATACACAACATATGGAGACTTGCCAAACTGGTCAGTTTTAGACGAAATAACCCTGACCTCTATACAGTCAGAAGAAACTTTAACATTTCTCTTTAAGAAATTATGGGGCGACTGGACTACATGTGCAATCCTGAAAACACCTCTGTAACATAGCAATATAGAGGACCAAAATACCACATCTTCCATAAGATGAAAATTAAGTTTTGATTTAATTTGAACCATATCCCTAGGACTAAGAGGGTAGGTTGTACTACCAGACCCCTTACACAGTCTCTCTATTCCATCAAGGGTCTTCTTCACCACAAAGTTATTACTATAATCCAAGTAACCTTTTCTGACTGAAATAGGTTTAATAAAATCAGACAGGTATACACAATACAATGAAGCTTGAGAAGGAGAACAAGGAAAAGGGGTAAGATTAAATTTCTTACAAAATTTTTTGTACCTACTAAGTTGTTGTCTACGGGCCTTACGAGTGGATTCAGCCACACCCCTATACAAGAATTTTTTCCTTCTCCTCTCCAGCTTCTTGAGGTCTGCAATCATAACAGCACATATTATATTCACTCAAAATATTTCTGCATTTTTGTGGAACACCCCTGTAATTTAGCCTAGACAAACGATCAGCTAAAATATTGTCCTCCGACTTGATATATGTAGAATATATATCGATATTATGGATAAAACATAGCCAAAAAATTTCTCGCAACCAAGCCATGCACAACTTATTCTTGGATCTACCGGTGTTTAACATAGCCAAGACCTGCATGTTGTCCGTGATACAATGAACCCGGGTATTACTAAAATCCTTTAACCAGCGCTTCAGGCCCACCATAACAGGGTAAAGCTCGTATACATTGATATTCCTGTGGTGAATTTTGAGATTATCCAATTTGGGAGCATGAGTAAAATGATCTACACAGTCTAACATAGGATAAGAATCGTTCCACGTCCCATACAAATAATCTTTACCAAACCAGGCACCAAAGCCCTGTATAGATGAATCTGAATACATAGGGGTACATGCATTATCATTCAAAATGATACTTCTGCAATTGAAAATTCTACAAAAATCCTTCCACCACAACAGGTCATTCTGGGTTTCCTCATACAGGTGGAATCGATAGTTATACCCAGAAATACACACACTTGACTGGGCTCAGTCACTTTTTCCTTTGACACAATGAACCCCATATATTCCATACACTCAATAAGGATGTTCCTCTTACGTAAACACTCCTCCTCAGTTTGGGCTATGATAATAAAATCGTCTAGGTAATTAACTACCCTATCAACACCATAAAATTTAGCTACTGCAGTCAAAGAATCAGATATCCTACTAAATATATATGGAGCACACTTTAAACCAAAAGTCAAGCGGTTACTCTCAAAAAATTCATCTCCACTACCAAAATTCCAACTGAAACCTTGATAGCCCACATGTGGACCATACACACTGATACTCCTGTAAGCGGATTTTAAATCCTCCACACACATAAAGTCGTTCTTATCTAGTTGACAAGTAACCGTGTTAATAGAGTTGTAAGAGAAACTTTTAGAAGTGGTGTTCATAAAATTATTAATAGATATCTCTGCTGGCATGCTACAATCAGTGATAGGTCTCAATTTACCATTAGACTTCTCCACACCACCTAAAGAATGGATACACCTAGGCTTATCAAATGTCTTTGTAACCAAGCCCTGAGCTAACTCATCCTCAATAATATCACACATTTCGCTATAAAATCTACCTTCTAAGATAGACTTATAATTTTTACAGTCATAAGCTGTATCACAACCTGGGTCAACTATTTTGAACCCCTCAGTAAAACCACACCATAGAAAATCAGATTCTACCTGGTTTATATTAATAATATCCGACTGCCTTAAAAAACTTGCCAGTCTGCATGGTAAAATTTGAGCTTTCCTACCATAAATGAAATGCTCACACTCACAATACCATTGACACAACTATCATAAACCCTGATGCTGGGTCTATTAACACACTCCACAGTAAACAGTGGTTCGAACTCGCCCTGTACTGGGCCACTATAAGACATAAAAAGATTCTTGTTGAAATCACAAGATTTATTAACATCATTTTCATTATTTTCACCCGAAATGACTGGAACGGGGGGCTCAGGAAGGTCTACCACATGTACTACATTAAAATCAGGCACCAAAAAATCAGATTCTAACATAGGACCCTGCCTAAGAAGAAAATCCTAATCTTTCTTGTTCTTCTGGCATTTGTCCTTGCCATGGTTTGACATGCCACAAACATCACAAGCATGGCGATACCTACACGGGTCCTCCCTGCAACCCTCGGCCCTGTTGAAAGCATAACAGGTTCGGTTGGATTGTTTAGACTTAAACGATTTAGTTTTTACCACACCCGCCTTCTGAGCCTGTACCGTTCCGTCATAGGATAGATGCCTAAGGATATCCTCACTTTTAACGTCTCCAAAGGATTCCACACCTTCACAATTAGCCCTGTTCTTAACCGACGAGTCGTATGCTACGAGAGCCTTCAGAGTGTATATTCTAGTAGAGGATTTTTCCACTAATACTTCTATATGTTTAACTACATCGAAGACATCTTCACCCTCCTCTATCAACTGTTTCATCATTCTTACGTTAACGAGCAGTAGTTTCTCGATGCTATCTAACTTTTCACCCTTCTTTAAGAAATTTCTCTGATCAAACATACCTCTAGACTTTGGTGTATGTCGACGACCGTTCTTTGAAGAGGTAGACCTAATAGAAACCGATGAATCCGTCGAATTACTACGGTATGAAGACGATCTGCTCAAAGATCCAAGATGGCGACGTCCCTTCTTGTCGCCGTGGAGACCACGGTAGTCAGGCGAGTGCTGTCGGCCCCGCCCCCATTGCTTGGTTACTGCGTTGTCAATGGAATGTTTATCAACACCGCCACGTGTCCGAACCATCTCCGTCTCGCCACCCGCTGCTGCAGTAGATGTATGTCTAACCGCCTGCCCCTCCAATAGGAACTTGATATCCACTAGCTGCTGTTCCATATGAGCAGTACGATCTTCCAACTCCCTAATAGAGGTCTGGTCAACGGGCGAATCCAATGAAACCCCTGTGGCAGTTGGGGAAGATGGTCCTTGACCACCCCCATTGGATCTCACACCGCTCGAGTTCCTCGAATTGGCTATATTCCTAGATTTTCTAGGCGACTTCTTGGTTTTAGACCTTGGTCCGCTACCAGCTGCTACCTTTCCTACCCATAGTGTTAGGATGAATACCGTATTAAACTGAAAAAAACGGGTAAAACCGTTTAAAAATTCCAGCACCACCCAGCGTGGTGTATGCTGTCCGAGTGTATGAAACCAATTGACCGTTAGTTCAACTGCTGGAGCTTATATACTGGAGGAAATGTTATGTGTGACGTCATAGAAAAACATGCACCACGGATAAAGTAGTACCAACGTATCACTAATTAATTATATAAATATACCTGGGGGTATATAGTTCCATATATATATATATCAGTTTTGTGTTACACTCTCGTCGTCCCTCTTTCTGTCCTTCTGTCTGTCCCAATTCAGTTTAAAATCATTCATTTATCACAGTGGGGGGGGGAGGGACTCACTGGCCCGAGTTGTCCCACTACAGCGTTAAAGAGTAACTCAAGGTATTGCAGAATGTGGTATATCAATTGACAGAAACAAATGAGGAATACTCACTCCTCTTACTAATCATGTATTAACTTGATTTGAAGTAATTCATATACTGAATACAGTGTACATTGTGATGTGCAATTAAAGGAGCTCTGAATCAGCGACGTCACCACAATACAATTTGCACTGCAATAGTTACATGTTTATCATGGCTTAACTGTTTAGTTAATGTAAGTGTCTGTTAAGACCACACATGAATATATACATGTCACTCTCCCTGCCTCTCTCTCTCCGTCTGTCTCTGTGACCTGAATGGCTGTCTCTGTCTGTTTGTGAATCTAATCAAATTTTGGGTACAATATATTCAAATTTACTCTTAAGTATACAGGCACCAGTTTTATAGAGACAATACGAACACCTATTGCAAAGAGCATATTCTGTGAGTAGTATATACATGCAAACTGAGCGCAATGGATGAGCTACTAACTAGGTCATGACCTACTGGTAGACCGGAAGTGACCTAGTTTTAACCAATCAGAGGGCTGGATTTCACAGGAAGTGACGTCATAAGGTCATGACCTAGTTTTTTCGACCAATCAGAGAGCTGGATTCCATTTGACCTAGTGACCTGACCTAGTTGCATAAATTAAAAGAATTGTGCAATACCTAGGGTTGACCTACTTGCAAACCGGAAGTGACCTACTAACCTACTTGCAAAAACGTATGACCTACGTATGAGGGTGTATTGTGCAATCCTTGAAAGAAATTACACAATAACCATGACTCATGTTCTGATGCAATGTTCCTATGGATTTACGCAATACTTATGACTCATTATTTTGATATGAGATTAAATGCAACAAAGACACAACTCGGTTTTTTCAATTCAATCTTTTTATTATTTCTTCCTATCAGAGTACATGCTAGGTATGAAACATTATAATCAGATATGCTTGCAAGCAGAGTACATGGATATTATATGGAAAATGAATTCTTGTTGCAGTACCAACTGCACCCGGTCTTACCTGGAGTAGGACTTTGACTACGGTCCTCTAAGGCCCGCATTCTCTCCATTAAATCCTTCAAGGCCTTTCTTCCTATGTCGTTCTCCTCCAGGGCTACCACTTTGTCCATTAACTCGGCCATGATCATGAGAATCTTGTCTATTACTTCCGCCGTGCTCTGAAGCCCGTCTATCACGTCCAATTCACGTTTAACTTTCCCTTTCACCAAAAGATTGCTCACGTCTGCTTTGACTGCTACTTCTTCTGGACTCATCTCGAAATTCATTGCCTCTTCTTCTCTCTTTTCCTCAGCAAGGGCCTGACTATTTTGTCCATTAAGTTGAAGGGGACCTGAGAAAACCTTTTCACAGTGTGGTGTGGGTCCTTGGTCCGACATGTTTCTATGAGGAAGTTAATGCAGTGGGCTCCACACGTTTTAGCGTAAAAGTTTTGCACTTGTTTTCTGCTGAACGCCCCCTGACCATCTGACGACTTTTGCATGAACCTCTGGTGATATATAGTAAATGGAGGTAAGCCATAGGGATCAAAGTAGAATACATTCCCGTCATGAGAAACGTAAAATGCCACCCAGTGCTGACCAGGTTTAGAGCTTGGATCTGTGTTACTGACAAAACATGTAGAGGGAATTGGTTTTTTAGGACATTGATTACTGGCAAAAGTTCCTAGGTAGAAACGCCTTGTGTGTGGATGGTTTCCCAGTGCACCTGTTATGTCTGAAGTTCTCATTTTTTTTCTCAGTTCATGTGGTAGTCTGTGACAGGAAGACAGTCAGCCGTCAGTTGGATGTTGTTGTCGTAGAAGGAACACAAGACGGCAGATATGGCATGAGTAGTCGGGGCGGCAAACCTAAGGGAAATGCCCAGCTTTCCTTGCTTGATGAGATTTATACGACTGTCTTCAGGTGCTCTGTCTGGGGTGAGGTCGAAAACAAAGAAGGAATACCCATCTTTGAAATCTTCCAAAGTTATGCCACAGTCTTGCCCCAAAGCCGACAGCCCACTGTCTATGAACATTTGACTGTAGGCTCTGATGCAGTTGCCTGTTTCGAAGTCGGTCTTCAACTCAAACTTTTGATCGTCATATCTCACGCATATTTCCTTCACGTTGAAATGTCTGCAGTTGAAAGGATTTTCTGTCTTAGTCCCAGCAGCTGCTGTTTCCTTTATCATACACAAGACTATCCTGGTGGGGATCTGAGTAGTGTCAGGTTGAGTCCAACTGTAGTCTTGTGAGCCGCCGTCCAAAGTGTGTTTAGTTACTTTACACCTGGCTATGTGATAGTTGAAAGGGCCCCAATGTGGATTCCTGACACTGCTGACGTGAGTTTTCACCACCTCGTCGTCAACACATTTTTGGAGAAGTGTCATTTCAGCTTTGGTGATTTTGACCCAGTAGTTTTGATCGGCTGCTTGCATCATGTAGTAATTGGGCTGATTTTTTTCGAATATGAACTTGATTTCACAGTTCGGAGGCAGCACCTTGCACTGTTTAATTAAATCCAGGTGCGGCTTCATTACTAAGGCATGTTTGTTGCGGGCACTGAACTCTGCTCTCCGCGCCGTCCATCCAGCATTTTCGCCCGCTCTGGCTTCCATGTGACCACAGGTGTCTTTCATGTACTTTTGACACCCTTTCAACCGAGTCTCTTTGTCTTCTTTGTTGCAACAAATTGTGTCCAAAATGTAGGCCTTGAGACCATAGTCTTCATTGTTGCCGGTGACTTTCTCCCCATTTATCAGCAACTGACAGGAAGCAAAGAGAGCGTGTGCCAAGTTGTTGACTGGAGCAGCTTATACGCCGACGGCAAGGTGAGTTGTTCCGTCTGCCGCCACGGCTTCCAGTTCCATGTACAACTCAGTTTCTGAGAGGTCTGTGTACAGGTTGCTTGGTTCGAAGGTGAAGTCAAATGATTCAGTGTGTGGAGTCAGGGCATTGTTGGTAGTTTTGGTTATTTTTTGACACTTTAATATGTCCTTTTGAGTTACAGGCAAGGCGTGTAGGTCTAGTTCACCTACTGCACATACCTGACCCTTGGGATGAAGGAGACTCATGACTAGAACAAGGTCCTTCCTCTAGCTTGTCCTCTACCTCTGCCGCGTTGCCCCTTACGTCCTCCGCGCTTGCCGGTTGCTCGTCGTTTGACTGGAGGAGGTCCAGATGTACCTCTTATGTATCCTTGAGCAGAAGAAGCAGCCCTTTTGAGTAAGTTCTTCCCTGTTGCTTTACTTCTCCTAACTACACTTTTCTTGAAGCCTTTTCCTGATACCACGTCGGACAAGACTCCAGCTCCTGTAGTAAGCAAGGCTTTGCCTGCAGATTTGGCAGCTGAGCGTCCTATTTTACTTAAGAGGGGAACAGCTCCTCTCAGTAAACCACCTATTAACGAGCCAAGTCCGTGCCCTCTTTGTCTGCCCCTGCCACCGTACGCTGGTAAAGCACCGTTCCCAAACTGTGATTTTCTGTAGTATTCAGCGTACTGACCCCTAGGGGCCAGGTATGGAGGTGTTCCATAGTAGTGAAGCATGGTAATATACTCCTATCCTTGAAGAGGTCTGAAGGCAAGTACCACCGACACTGATCCGCTTTCAAATGGTATCGGTTCCCCAGTCTTGTCTCTTAAGTATATCCCTATCTGTCTGAAGGTGGTTTTAGTGACTGGCAGATATATCAAGTTCTGGAAACTTATGGTTTGCATGTCACCGTTGTAGCGATTTATGTTGATTTGCCTCAGAAGGGGTGCTTTAGAGTCACCCACTAGACTGTGCTTGACTATGTCAGAGTACACGAAAGCACATCGACTTTTGTACTGAAGGTCTACCACGTAGGGACTTTGTGTTTTTCCACTTAGGAAAACACTTCCGTCGAAACCTAATTGTTTCCCTAAGTTTTCTGGGAGTTGCATGACCACACCAGGAGGCAAGGAAACTACACTTTTCATTGTGTATTTGTTGTAGTGAAACACGGTGGCTTTGTTGTTATTCCTGTAGTTTCTTAGTTTTCTCACCAACATGCTCTGTAGTTTATTTATGGCCCTGTTCAAGTATCCTATCAACTCTGAGTTGCTTTCCAGGTTCACACCTTCTAAGGCAAACATGTTGTAGGTACTACCTTCCTTGAAGTAATACTTAGACAGGTATCTGCTAATTTCCTTGAAGCGTGTACATATTTTCACAGCCTGTAACTGACTGGGAGAGAGAGGAGAAACATTAGCAGAGTCTGTGAAGACGGCCTTTTCTTCAAAAAAAGAAAGAGACCTTTTTCCCTGTCATCCATAGACATCACTTCAGCCACAGCCGACGATATTTCCCTTTTCTCTCTGCCTGCCGTGTCACGCTCCCCCTCATCCTCCTCCTCTTCCTTCTCCTCCTTCTCTGGCGTGGGTTGGTTAGAAGTGAATCCTCCAGATGGCGTCTCAGTCGCAGCAGCAGGAGTTGGTGGACTTTCACTTTCAGGACCAGCAGGAGGAATGGTTTCAGTCGATCCCACAGGGTTGACATGACGTAGGTTTTTTGTTATTTTTACTCCTCTCTTCAAAGCAGATTGGGCTGATAGATTTGATGTAGAGCTTGAAGCTCTACTGAAGACACTATGGGCTCCTGGTTTTTCCAGAGGAAAAAATTCTCTTCTGCGTTTGTTTAATAAAGCTACTACAGAGCGGAGGTTGTTTGTCAGGTCGTTTTCTCCCTGTGCCAAGAGAATGGGTTCTTCTTTGACGTTGTACCACGTGGTAGGACAGGTTATTTCTTGAAGAGCACACTCTAACTGAGTAGGAGAGTTAATGTATTCTGCCAAAATTGTATTGTAACTAGTTAAAGTGTTGTCAGGAAAAACGTTCATAGATGAGTTACTAGGTAAAGTTAAGGTAAACGCCATTTGTTTATGTTCTTGACAGGTTCCCAAGAGTTAAACTTGTCTCCATAACCCTTCCACTTGATCAAGGCTTCTCTTTTCTTGCCTTTTCCTCTGTGTTTTACTATTTTTTCTATGTTGTAGCGTCTTCCGTGACGGACTTGCACCTTCTGAACTTCAGGTTCGTAGAAGCTTCCTTTTATCTCTTCTCCAAGGAGATCTTTCAGGTGGTACCCTTTGGGCGAAATATGGTCGACTGTGTATATTTCCTCAGTCCAGTTAGGTTCGTACCCTCTGTTAAATGTTTTCTTTGTTTTCAACATTCGCACTTGATTTTTTCTCTTCAACTGAAGGACAGGAACTTTTTTCTTTTGAGGTTGATCGTACAACCTGTAGAACAAGACTTCAGAGTTGTCTTTATTTATGTCTGAAGGGGCAGCTCCTAAGGTTTTGTGGTAAGTCAAATTGTAGGACTTAACCAAGTCGGGCAGCAAGTCAACCCATTTGTAGTTATTGAAATGAGAGAAACATCTCCACATTTTTCCTTGTAAAGTAGAGTTGAACCTTTCGGCTAAGGCACACTTCACGTCGTCGTTCTCTCCTGTGAAAAAATTGATGTTTTGATCTTCACAGTGTTTTTTGAAAATTTTGTTGACAAACTCTTTGCCCTTGTCAGTTTGAATTTGTTGAGGTTTTCTTTCTTTGCTCATTTTTTTGAAAGCCTCTGTCACGTCATCAGCTCTCTTACTTTTCACAGGTTGTCCAAAACCATACCTTGAAAAAACATCTATTCCCGCTAGAATGTACTGGTATCCTTTGTTTTCCTTTGAAAATTCTCGCATGTCTATGAGATCAAGTTGCCACTGTTTGTCTATGCCCCATGTTTGTGTTTTTCTTCTTGGAAATCTTCTCTTGTAAGGTTTGTGTCTGGTGTAAGCGTCTACATCTTCCAAAGCTTGTTCTATGTTTTTTTTCTTTGTTTTCTTGAAGTGATGACGTTGAAGTTTAGATACACTGGTGAAACTTCCAGGTTGTTCAGGATCTGTGTAAAACCTGAGGACATCCTTTTCAAAGCCTTGTGCGCCATATAAACTTATGTCCAGTTCCTTTTTGACTTACTTTCCTCTTCTTAATAGGGGAAGCTCTTTTTAAGGGACTGGCAGCAAAGGAAGGACTGTGCCCTGCAAAAGCCGACTTGTTTTTGACAAATTTTAAGGTGGGGTTCAGCCTTTTAACTGCTCTCATGAAAAC
Organism: Acholoe squamosa; assembly: GCA_949317995.1. Taxonomy (NCBI): domain Eukaryota; kingdom Metazoa; phylum Annelida; class Polychaeta; order Phyllodocida; family Polynoidae; genus Acholoe; species Acholoe squamosa. The sequence continues at coordinate 47,445,290 of OX439050.1, forward strand.
CTGGCTTCCTTTAGGTTGGTCCTTTTTCAAAGACTTTGGTCGGGCAGCAAAAGCTAACAAATCTGTTATGTCAGTTCCAGGCACACGTTCCCCGTTAACATATATTTCTCCGTCTCTGTTCCAATTCAAAATTTGACTTCCGTGACGAGATAATTCTCTGTAGAGATTTTTAGCAGTCGTTCTGTAAGTTGCGGGTATTCTTTCTTTTATGTCGGCGTCCATACCCTCTGTGTTGTCTCTTGCACGAGGTTTAAACCCTTCCTCCCCTTTGAATTCGTCTACACTCTCTCCGTCTGAATCGTCAGGAAGTGGTGGATCGTCTCTAGTCTCTGTGAAAGTGTCGTCATCGTCGTCGCTGTCGTCGGTGTCTTCTAAAGAATTGTTCACACCCCTAGCTGCTGCTGCTCCTGCAGGGCCTTGTCCTACTGCTCGACCAGGATAGGGACCTTCCCTACGTTGTCCTAAGGCCTTGGCTTTTTTAGTTAAAATTCCCGACTTTATCATAAGTTGATTGTACTGTCTTAACTTTTCCTTCAGTTTGAGGTTAGGAGAGTTAAGCACCTCGTGTGCTTTACTTTGAAGGTGGTTCAGGACTTGAACCAGGCTGGAATCAGGAGTTAAACCTTCTCTTAAAAGTTGAGTGCTGTAGTACTGGTCTTGAACACTAGGTCCAGGCTGGGGAGGAGAGGAAGGACTAACAAAAGAAGGGCTTTTTTCTCGGGGAACGAGATCCGCCCTTACGAGGGCCATCCTTGAATAAGACATGATTTTTTATCGACGTGCTCCTATGAGACCTGTTATCAGGGGTAAGGCCAGACCCAAAATGGTTCCCAAAAATCCACCCTTTTGCTCAAAGGTTTTCCTCTTCTGCTTAACGGTAGCCTTGTGCCTTGTGACTGACTTGAGTTCTTTCTTGTAGGGTGATAAACGTTTGACTGCGTCTGACTCGTTACGCAACAGGTTTTTGTTCATTACGTTGACGCAAATTTGGCTCATCAACCTGATGACCTCATCGCTGAGGCCTTTGATAATGTGGGAACACTCTGCCGAGGAACACTTGGATATGTGTTTCAACAAGTGGTAATGTTTCCTTATTGTTTTAAATTTTCCTCCAGAAGCAGATCTTTTGGTCACCATTCTATCTTTTTCTTTTCGAAGCTGAAGCTTGAGGAATGAAAACCAAGGTGTTCCAAGGAGTTGTTATGCTGTTCCTTACCCTAAGCTCGTTAGGTGTGCTCTGCTTAAAGTCCAATAGGATGTATGAATGTTTCTCTTTGGTTTCTGAGTTATATACCTCCGTCAAAAAGGATTTCTGTCCTGGAAAGGCCTGTTTGCTGATGTGCCCTATTTGACTCATGTCTCTAGGGTTTTTAAAAACAACTAGGTAGTGTGCATTTAAGCTCAAGGTTCTGAAGGCAGGATTGTTAAAAAACAAGTTTTGAGTAATAAAAATTACACTTAAACTGCGATGGTGAGAGCCCACAGTGAAAAGTTTCATTATGGTGGGAACGTACTCGGGATCCATGAGATCGTCTATTACGACCAGTCCATGTTTAGTCACGTCTCTTTTATCCTCGAACAAAAAGTCTTCTGAAAGAAGACCTTTGTTGAACTTAACCCCCGACTTTACCATTTCGTCGAATCCATCTTGCCATTGACTGTAGCAGTAGTATATGTCGTGTATTTTTGGAGTTACAAGCTCGTCTACACCTTTAATCAACTTGAAAACAAGTTGACTTTTTCCACAAGAAGTAGGTCCAGCTATGATCATTGTGAAGGGGCTTTGTAGACGTGGGTTAAAAAATGATCTCCTTTTCCTTGTGATCCATGTTGGATGATATCTTAAACCAAAGTGACCAAAGGAGCAACCTCGTCCTCTTTTAAATCAGTAGAACCCTCGTTCAAACCTTCCACGTAAAGAGCTACGTCAAAAAGTCCCATGTTGTTTAGACTGGCTATAAGGCAGCTTGGATGAGATATTTCTCTATGTTTCCAAACCATTAGGACTTCGAAAACAGGATTTGTGACACCTTTTTTCCCTGGAACAGGGGTGGATATGACGTCAAGTTCGTGGTCGGTCAATCCAAGTTGAGTTCCCAGTTTCCTCCAGTCAAGCATTTTTAACTTGTCTGCCAGGTTGACGAACAAAGTATCAACTTTCCACTGTTCTGGAGGTATTTCACAATGGTCCACTACGTTGTAATATCCCATGTACCATCTACAATAATCAGTCAGATCGTAACGACCTATGTCACTTAATGCATGTCTTAATGCCATCCACTTGCAACGCACATTCTTTCTGCTCCATGAAATAAGCATTTCTCTCCCCATAGAACGAAGAGACGGTGTTTTTTCCATGTAATCCATTAAACTTAGTCTAAGTCCTAAGTAAACCCCTAATCGAGGGTAGTCTTTTTCCGATATTTTTTCACTGATCTTGAATAACAACTCGTCCGAAAGGTGAAACTCCATAGCAACCAAAAAAAAGGTGTTCAGCAAGTAAGGTAGGCAGGTAGGTAGGCAGGTAGGTTATGACAGGCTAGAAAGCATACAGTTAACTTATATAGGGTAGGGTAGGGTAGGGTAGGGTAGGTGGGTGGGTAGTTTAGGTGGGTGGGTGGGTGGGTTAGGTGGGTTATTTGGGCGGCCAGCCCGGGCCAACAAGCCCCAAACCCCCCATACTTGAGGGGTGCCCCCACCCCCCCACCCCATAGTTTTTTAAACCCACCCCAACCCATTCCTACCCTACCCTACCCTACCCTACCCTATATTATCCTACCCTATTCTACCCTATTCTATATATCTCTTCCATTCCCTTCCCCCTGTTTAGGTAAGCCTGTTACATCGTTCTTCGTTCGTTTAAATTTGTTATGATGTTGAGTGTAAAGCGAGCTGATTGTGGTGAAAACAGTGAGTAAGGGAGATAAGCTGGGTGCACCACATAGCCAGATAAAACCAAACTTTTTCTTTCTCCTCTACACTGAAACGATCCAGGGACGATGATGGGATGTGAAATATGGGGCAGGAGGAAAACAAAGTTTTGGTTTCTAAGCACTCAGCTAGAAGTTCCAAAATAGACATGAAGAAATGAAGACGCTGGTTAAGTTGGCGGGGATTTTCTTTGGCGTGATGCTCTTCTGCCGCTTTCAATGCTTCCAAATGGAAGGGGTTTTTCAGTGGGCCCTTTCCCTTTCTTCCATGCTTCAGGGCATAACCCAAGGTTTCCACCGCTGAAAATTTCGACAAGTTATGACTCAAAACCATTTTCCTCAAGGTTTTTCTGTCTTTGGATCTAAAACTTGATTCAACTGAAGAAAAAACTAAGTATAATTTTTTCCGGTGAAGAAGACATTCTTTCAAGTATTTGCACACGTACCTGAAACAAATTGAAGAGCAACATATAATTTCATTTCTTTCCCTCACGTACGTCAGAACTTGAGTGTCGTGGTGGTGACGTTGTTCTAATACACGCTGCAGGGAGTAACGCGACATGGTAGGGCGAAGGTTGTTGTGCCAAATAATGATGGTTTAGTCCCCGTTTAACCTTTATAGGAAACCTGTCAGTCTTTCCTTATCGCACTTTCCTGAAATGATTTATTGCTCAAGGACGAAACAAACGTCAGGGTCAGTGCCTGAGCATTTTGAAAAGAAGGGAAAACATGTGGAAGGGGGGGTTTAGCCCAGGGGCCTTACCCGGAGGATCATCGTTTATTTTTGTTCAGTTTTATTAGGAGGACCAAAAATTAGATACGGGGTAGGCTGTTACCACCTTCAGCTGACCTTTTTCATGGGAGGTAGTTATTTCAGTTATAACTCTCACAACATGACAGCACCCATGGTAATTGTGTCCAATCTCTGTCCTGAATCCTCTTTCATAGAAAATTTTGGAACCTAGAGAGTGTGTAATTTTGTCTGGGTGAAGTAAAGTGGCTTTAATTAAAGCCTTCACCATAGTAGAATCGATGAAAACTGAATTACCAGGCCCTCCCCCCAAAGGTTGATCCCTTAGAAAAAAGGGTTTTTGTCTGTCTGAGATGAATTTTTTTGAACTTCCAGAGGAAATGGAATGTCTCGACATCAAGTGTACCATGGCACCATGTCCCAAAAGAACACCTGAAAAAAAACTTTCCCCATTTTCTGAGATAAGTTTTTTCACAGAGGGCCCACTAGGAACCAATGCAGTGGTTTGGTTGTGCAAGAAGCATTGTTCATCCCTTTCATCTTCAAGGAGAACAATGCCTGGTCGCATGAAGACGGGACTTAGTGTCAGGAGAGGAGGAGCTAAAAAACTGGCTCCACTGACTTTTACTACTTCTAAACAGACAGTGGAAAAGACATCGGGCATCGCCCCTCCTCCTACCTCTCCAGCCTCAGCTGATAAACCACCTGCAACTCCTGCTCGGCTTCCAACTGAAGTGCCTGATGCAGGAGAACAGGAAGCCGCTCTTGCAGCTCTTCATGGCGAAATCACTGATTTCCTGGATCGCGTCCGGGATCGCACTCCTCAGGAAGCTGGCGACGGCGATTTTGACATCAGGGAATACATCAATCCCCCGGCACCTTTGAACTACCAACCCCCCACTGAAGCACCTACGTCCGCCTCTTACTCGCCCGTGACTCCGGAGGAACCTTCTCCCCAGGTCAGTCCAATAGAGGTCATAGACCTCACAACCTCATCACCGGCAGTCAACCCCATAGAAGTGGTGGACTTAACACAAGGGACACCTTCACCTGGTCACCGCGGGGGGTATTCACAGGTAGAGGTTATAGATCTGACCGGCCCTTCTCCTCTGTACTCTCTCCCGGTTCCGGTAGAGGAGCTGCTTCTTAAAAGCCTGCCGGAAAAAAGAAACTGTTCCGGTGAGAGAGAAGGGGAGCCTAAGAAAAAAAGACAGAAGCGCGCCTACCACAAGAAAACCCCTGTCTCTACCCCTGCTTCAGTTTCCTCAGCGACTTCATCCTATGGTGCCGAGCCAATTGGTTCTGTCCCAGGTGTTCCTTCTTCTAAAGACAAGTCACACAGGCAAAAGTTTGGGGAGGGCACTGCCCCCAGTTCTTCCAGAAAGCTTGTGGGCTTCAGGTCAGTGCCTTTGGTGGCAAAAAAATGGCCTGCTCGATTTGGTTTCCAAGAAAAGTCACCTGCCCCCGACCAAGTTTTTTATCCGGAAGGGGATAACAACGCCTGCATAGAAATATACAGGGAACCTAGCATCAGGGGAGTATGCTTGAGGACCTACCTGGACAAACCTTACGAGCGGTGCTTAAACCTAGAGGCGCGTGAGTTCAGGAACTTAGTGGACCAGATAGAGTGCATCCTTGGAAAGTACAAGGAGTTACACCGCCTAGCTGCCCTTGGAGAGAGGAAGGTGGATAATCTTTTGTTGTCCTTGAACCAAGACTGCACCGACCCCAGTGGAGGCCGGGCTATGATCCTGGTAAACTTGTACAAGGGAACTCCTAAAGTTCACATAGGAACAACCAGCTACGTGGAGGAGATGAACGCCTCGGTGTCTTCGAGCTACAGGATGCCCCCCTCAGCCACACACTGCGGACACACTGTGTCCCCCTTCATTCTGGAGGACATAAAATCACGAGTTGGTCCCTTCCTAGACGAGACGACCTAAAATTATAAGGTCAAACATGTGTTCATCCAAAAAAATCATGAACTTGAACTTACACAGAAACCATGTAAGTTTAATAACTAACATGGGACTGTATGGTAAAATGTACCCCTGTGAAAAGTGTCATAAAGTTTTCACTCGTAGTTTCCTTTTGAAACAACACAATGGGGTGAAAAAAGATTGCACCAAAGTCAGCTTCAGGTACAAAGGTGGAGCTTACAATCCATCCAAAACAGTTTTTCAAGTTTTAGAGGAACTGGGAATAGTTTGTTCACCTGAGAAAAAAATATACCCCTATAAAATTGTTTTTGACTTTGAAAGCTATTTCGTCCAACCTGAAAATGCGTCCCCAGAAAATGCTAACACTGTGATAGAAAAAACTCACATACCCCTTTCTGCCAGTGTAGCTTCTGATTTTCCTGGGCATACAGAACCAGTGTGTTTTGTCAGAAATTCCAACAGGGACGACGATCCTTTGGTTAAAAATGTGTTGGAACACATAAACAACTTGGGGCAGTTGATAGGAGAACAGGTGAAAGAGAATTTTAGAGATGTTTTAGACGAACTAGACTCTCTAGAAGAAAAACAAAAGGAACTAGAACATAAAGCTAGCAAAGTTTTTCCAGCAAAGAACAAAAAAAATCCAAAAAAAAAAATCTCCCATGTTCTTGAAGTGAAGGAAAAACTTCTTACCTACATAGAAAGAGTCCCTGTTCTAGGTTTCAACTCTGGAAAGTATGACATTAATTTGATAAAAAAGGAATTTCATTCTTTTTTTATAGACACAGACAAGACAGAAATGAAAACCATAAAAAAATGCAACAAGTACATAGCAGTTTACACAGACCATCTTCTTTTCCTTGACATGTTCAACTATTTGGCACCAGGTTATTCCTACGCAAACTACCTGAAAGCCTTTCTAAAAGGGAAAGCTGAGAAAAGGTTTTTTTCCCTACGAGTGGATGGACAAGATAAGAAAACTGAACAACAAAGCTCTTCCTCCACGCCACTGCTTCTACAGTTCTTTGTCGGGTGGTGGAATAAGCAAAGAAGATTATCTTGAATGTAAAAAGGTCTGGACAGAAAACAAAATGAAAACTATGAAGGACTACTTGATATATTACAACAACCTGGACGTTAAACCCTTTGTTTTAGCCATAAACGAGCACACAAAATTTTTTATAGAACGTGGGGTAGACATGTTCAAAGACGGTTTACCTTTGCCAGGTTTAACCTTGAAGTTTCTTTTCAACAACACTGCACCTAATGCCACACCTTACATTCTTTTTGGTGAGAAAGAAAAGGATGTTCACTCCTTGCTCAGACGCAACTTAGTAGGGGGTCCCTCTATTATTTTTCACAGACATCACAAAAGTGGAGAAACAAGAATAAGACAAAAAAAATACAGGCCACAAAGCAAAGTATGCAGACACATAGTAGGGGTAGATGCTAACAGCTTGTACCTCAAGTGCATGGGTGAAGAACACTGCACAGGTTATTATGTGGTGCGCAGGAAAGAAAACGATTTTCAAGCTGTCTGCAGTCAACAGATTAGCTACTCAGCCACAGAATGGTTGCGATACAAAACTGTGACAGACAAAGTGAAGATATTACACCAATACAACTACGGGGAAGTAGTATTGGGTTCAAGGAAAATAAAAGTGGACGGCTATGATCCAGCTTCAAAAAAAGTATACCAGTTTCACGGGTGCTACTGGCATGGTCACATATGTCACCTCACTAAATCAGTTTTGAGAGACCCCAATGGAAAGGCATGGTTAGAAGAAAAAAACCAAAATACCATTTTGACTACCCTATATCTTCAGTCGTTAGGTTACCAAGTAGAGGAAAAGTATGAGTGTATGTGGCTGAAAGAAAAAACTGAAAACTCGTGCAGAAAAAAAAAGTGAATGGGAAATTAAAAGACCATTGTGCCAAGGCAGAAAAAGTCAGGATGAAATACTGAGAGGGGTTTCTAGAGGAACAACTTTTGGACTTATCCAGGTAGACATAGAAACACCTGAATCTTTGAAAGAAAAATTCAGTGAAATGACACCTATTTTCAAAAACTGTTTAGTAGGAAAAAATGACGTAGGTGAACATATGAAACGTTACCTGGAAGCAGCAGGAAAGCTGAAACAACCGCAACGCCAACTTATAGGCAGCTACCACGCAGAGGGAATTTTGTTGGGAACTCCTCTCTTGAAGTGGTACCTGGAGAAAGGTTTGGTAGTTACGACAGTACACCTTCTCATAGAATGCACACCAGAACAGACTTTTTTACCCTTCATGGACGAAGTGACCAAAGCTAGGAGGAAGGGAGATGAAAACATAGACTGTAAGATTCTGTCAGATCTGTACAAACTTTTGGGAAATGGTTCATACGGAAAAACCATATGCAACAAACAAAACTTTGTTCAAACAAAGTATCTTCACCCCTCTAAGGCAAGACGTTTGGCCATGCACTGGTCAGTGCAAGATGTGCAAGACATAAGTGACAACACGGTAGAACTGTCCTGTTTGCCCACCTCCATTACCTACGACCTCCCAGTTCAAATAGGGTTCATGGTATACCAATATGCCAAACTTAAAATGTTGGCTTTCTATTACGACTTTCTCCTTGAATACATAGACGAGAAAGATTTTGAAATGTGTGAAATGGACACTGACAGTTTTTACTTTGCTTTAAGTGCAGAGAACATAGAAGACGTAATTATTCCTGAAAAACGTGAAGCTTTCTTCAGAGAACGTCACAAATGGTTGCCCTCTGAATCATGTGACAACAGTCACCACAGAGAGACCTATGTTCAGACCAAAGTTTTGGGTGAGCTGTGGCTGCCTCAACCATGCTGTAAGAGCCGTCTGGCGTTTGACAAGAGAACCCCCGGGTTATTCAAAGTGGAGTGGGAAGGTGATGAAATGACTGCCTTAAACTCCAAATGTTACATAGGCACAGGAGTGAATGTGCCCGTTAAAATGAGTTGCAAAGGTGTAATTCAAAAACAAAACCCCCTGACCACTGACAAGTACAAAGAAGTACTGGACAGTGAAAATGTTGTCACGGTAGTCAACAAAGGATTTAAAGTAGTTAACCACAGCGTTACGACTTACTCTCAAAGGAAACAAGGTCTAACCTATCAGTACATAAAGAGACAAGTATGTGAAGACGGTGTAAGCACCCTACCCCTTTCTATATAAAAAAAATGGTTTCTTTTTCTAGTTTCACTTCCAGTTGTACATTTTGTTGAAAGAAAAAATTTTAAACAAATTGTTCAAATGAACATTTTTCTTCATAGAAAACAGTGTTAAAATGAAAAATGTTCATTTAAACAATTGTTCAAACGAACATTTGTTTAAATGAACATTTTTCCCCATAGAAAACAGTGTTAAAATGAAAAATGTTCATTTGAACAATTGTTCAAACGAACATTTGTTCAAATGAACATTTTTCCCCATAGAAAACAGTGTTAAAATGGAAAATGTTCATTTGAACAATTGTTCAAACGAACATTTGTTCAAATGAACATTTTTTTCCATAGAAAACAGTGTTAAACTGGAAAATATTTTTTGTTCAAATGAACATTTTTCAAATAAACAACAAAGGTAAAAAATGTGTACTGTATCATGAAAAAAAACTGACAAAAAAGTAAAAAAAAGTGAACTGTATCACCCAAAAAATAAAAAAACTTTTCACAAAAGTGAACGCTGTACATGTTCACCACAAAAATAAAAAAATCCGGCGCTGAAGAAATTAAGTTGGAACAGAAAAAAGTGGTACCAGATTTCTTGACTCGTAGCGTCACGTTCACCAGATTATTAGTATCTGGTTAGATTTAAGCAACCATTTTAACATGGAAAGTTTAGAAGCTATGCTTGTGGAGCAAACCACAGAAACTCCACCTTATGACTATTACATGCGTCCAGTTTTACAAAGTGTTGCTTCATATAATCAAGCTTCTTCTATAACACCTGACAATGATATAAGTTCTGTAGCATGTGGATGTTCAGAGAATTTCTTTTGGGAAATAATACCTGCAGAAAACATTGGTTATTTTAGAGGAGCTGAACCAGACACTGTTGACCACTGTATAACTAGTGTTAAAATGTACAAATATTTCTCTTCAGCTTTTTGGGACGCCTACAGAAACTGCATGTACTATTGTCGAGTGAAAAAGTTAACTTGATATTGCATGATTGGTGTATAGGAGTATATCAATTGCACACTGAACCTGGCTGCCCAAGACACTACACAAGGTACACTTTAGGAAGTGTAAGAAAGTTTGCTCTTACTCTCCAAGAGTTAGAATGTAATCCCATAGTAGGAGTGTTTTGTCAGTGTAATTGTAAACTGGAAGTATCTGCTATTGCTAAAACTATTTGTTTCACATGTCTGCAGGTCTCACTGGAACTTCACGCCTTAAGTATACCTGGAGTGAGAAATCATTTCTCCTTCGAGGTAAACTTTAAGGATGGTTTTTTATCTGGTCTTTTACCTGGACCCAAAAACAGTCAAACTTACTTCCTGGCCCAGGCTTTGTTCGAGCATGCTATATCTAACATAGCCAAACTTAACAGTTATTGTTTCCACAACACATGGAAAACTAGTCTCACTGGTCAAAGCTGGTATCAAGCAAGTAAATTCACACACAACAAATGTTTCTGTAGTATATGTGCACGCCCCGGAAATGGAAAATCTGTCTTCATCTGTAAATATTGTGTCTAATAAAAATATAATCTGTTATGTGAAATGGATGAGTTGTGTTTTATTTTAATGCATGAAATGAAGAGACATAACAAAATGAGTCATAAGTATTGCGTAAATCCATAAAAGTATTGCATCAGAACATTGTGTAAATTCTTACAAGCATTGCGCAATGCACCCTCATACGTAGGTCATACGTTTTTGCAAGTAGGTTAGTAGGTCACTTCCGGTTTGCAAGTAGGTCTACCCTAGGTATTGCGCAATTCTTTTAATTTATGCAACTAGGTCAGGTCACTAGGTCAAATGGAATCCAGTTCTCTGATTGGTCGAAAAAACTAGGTCATGACCTTATGACGTCACTTCCTGTCAAATCCAGCCCTCTGATTGGCTGAAACTAGGTCACTTCCGGTCTACCAGTAGGTCATGACCTAGTTAGTAGCTAATCCATTGCGCTCAGTTTGCATGTATATACTACTTCTGTGTATATAATCTTTGGATTAAATCTCGTTGCTGCCTGGACGAAGGGTATAATATACTAACAATATATGATATAACAATATACTATAATATTGTAGAGGACGGTGAAAATATCTAGGATCACCGGGACTCGAACCCAGATCTCTGGTATGACATTCCAGCATGTTAACCATTACACCATGATCCCTTGCCTGATATTTCCACCTTCCAACTACACCTGGATCGGCATGACACACACTAGGGGAGCAGTGATGACCAGGTAAACAGCTCCTGAGAGTCAGTCTACCAGGTACAGGGATTTCCGGTCCCCTACACTCCTCCCAACCAGGTTCAACCATGGCCAACCAGCATCAAGCATTCCTCCCAACCGGATTAGTTGGGCTTTATCAAGCAGTTTGAGGCACTCCTGGTTCCCAGTTGACCTACCAGTACATAGTACTGGCAGAGTAGAAGCGTGTCTGTATCAAACCGGCTCAGGCACCATGTTCCTCCAATCCCCCTATACAAGTCGTGCGAGGACCGGCTCGGTGATTCTACCAGTGTAGTGGATGGTGAAAATATCTAGGATCACCAGGAATTGAACCCGGATCTCTGGCATGACATTCCAGCATGCTAACCATTACACCACAATCCCTTGCCTGATATTTCCACCTTCCAACTACACCTGGATCAGTATGACACACACTAGGGGAGCAGTGATGACCAGGTAAACAGCTCCTGAGGTCTACCAGGTACAGGGATTTCCAGTCTCCTACAATATTATTAACATGGCAAAAACCTAATTTCAATACCCTATCACTTTGTTTCATACTGTGATAATTCATTTATACCATTCATTTCCTGATAGTTTTGTATAGACTTTTTATTCATAGAATTGCTCAATACTACTCTTGATACAGTCTGAAAGTCATATTTGCACTGAAAATATAGGCCTTTATGAAGGTGCTCTGTATTGATCACTAAAGGTCCTCTTTCCACGTTGATGACCCAAGGTGATCATGATGATCATGATGATCACCTAGGGTCATAACTTTGATGATGCTTTTTTTTTTACACCAGGGGGCCCTTATTATACATGCCAAGTGTAATAGGACCAGGTTAGTAGGTCCACACCTCCATGGCAATCAAAATGATCACCCGTGGTGATCACCTAGGGTTATGACTTTGTTCTGCCACCAGGGGGCCCTAGTATACAAAGATGAGATATACAATACCCACTCTGTGAGATATATTGATTCTCATCTTAAATCCTCTTGATCATGGGTGTTTTTAAGATGGAAGATGTGAGAAAGATTCTCAAAGGCATGTAGAGGTCGGCGGAAAATGTCCTGGAGAAACCAGGAGTCGAACCCGGGACCCTCCAACCTGCAGGCAGAAGCTCTACCGCTGAGCTACTTCCCCGTCTGACATTCTCTACCTTCCAACTACATCTGGATCGGTATAATACACAAGGGGGGTCAGCTTATACCGGCTGACCAGCCCCTGAGGGCTGGTGCAACCGGAACGGGGCAGATGGCCTACCGCCATGGACTTACAGCAAGAGCTGGCCCCTACACTCCTCCCAACCAGCTTCAACCATGGCCAACCAGCACCAAGCATTCCTCCGAACCAGATCGGTTGGGCTTTATCAAGCAGTGTGAGTCACTCCTGACTTCCCAGTTGACCTACCAGTACACAGTACTGCCAGGGTCGAAGCGTATCTGTATTATACTGTTCCAGGCACCTACACCTGGATTGGTATGACACACACATAGGGGGGAGCTACCACTGGATGCCAGCCCCTGGGGGCTGGGATCTCCAGAAACGGGGCTGCTGGCCTTACGGCAGAGCTGGCCCCTACAGGCATAAGCATGTGTAATGATAAACACCTCTTTTGTCACTATATAGAGGTAACGGGCTATGGATGTTGCTGAGTTCTACCCAGCAGCATGCATGCAGTATTCAAATGTTCAGGAAGAAACTGTAATTTATACCTGGTAAATGGATGTAACCTGTATATATTGCTTAATTGTAAGCAAGCCTATAGAGCTATGACTAAACGTAATCTATTTATATTATGTAATTTATGTAAATGGTGATCCATCAGACCTTACTCACTGTTGACCTAATAACGTGGTTCGTGACTGTAACATCATGTAAATTGGGTCTAACTTGGAGCTTTTCAACGTGAATTGATCTAATAGGACTTTCTATGCTCCATCCCAATGCGAAGAAGTGTGCCTGATTATCTACCTAGCAAACCTGTCAATGACTGTCTATTATCTATGTGTATATTTTGTGATCAATAAAATTCGTACCAACAAAACAACAACTGAAATCATAGATACAACCATAGGGACTAGCTGCCATTTGTTATACAAACATCTAATATGCCTCGTTAGGGCATAGGTTGGCTGTAAGTGCCCACAATAAAGACCTGGTTGTGAGAGGGAAGGGGTAATTAAGCAATTCTTTGGAAATGATAGTTATAATATGTTAATTAAGAGACAAGAAAATCATCTAAGAGCTCCTCTCTGATCTGGTCAGAAAGGTACGCTGTAGTGATCATCCAGGGTATGATTAGTTCAAAGATCACCATGTAGTCTCCCCAGTCATCATCAGCAAGATGGAAAAAGTCATCACTAGAGAGAACTTTCTTAAGTGATATATTTTCAGTGTGGTGAGAGTTTGAGGTTTGAACAGTGTTTATTGGCCATTATCTAACTATTTGGGCCTGGACAGTGCTTTTTTCCTCATAACCCCAGTTCCTTATCAAGCCATAACGCACTCTCAGACCTTTTCTTCGTCTTCAAGAAGCTGCTGGTTTCAATCTGGACATGTTAATAAATTGGAGAAGTATACCATGTCAACTCCTCCATACATTTCCTGTTAAAACCGTTTAGGTTCAACGGGGAATCGATCCCCGGCCGCTGGGGCAGGAGGCGAGCTCTCTGTCCACTATACCAAGGCGACCGGTGGTAGAACCTAATACACATGGAAGATATCAAAAAGTTGTCCGACATACCTGAAGTTTACAGAGCTCGTTAGCATAGATTTCAATGGAGCCTGGTGGAGCTATTAACAGAGAACCATCCTTAGATATCCTATATGAACATGCCATGCCTAATTTCTCCATTTCGTTCGAAATAAATAAGAATCCATTGATTTTCCACATCATTACGAGTCGGGACCCGCCCCGTCTGGCCATTCCTTGCTCGACGCGTGGCTGACCTAGTTCTTACATGCGGGCACCTCCCCGCTTTGTCAACAAGATGAAATGGCCGTGTACCGGGCCGTGTGCATTGGATCGTTATGGAAAATCAGTGGATTCTTATTTATTTAGAAGAAAATGGAGACAAAATGTATGCGAACACCAACTAGAGATTGTATATTTGGCGGTGCTAGAAATACAGGACTTGACACGCTTGGATTATACCCGAATAGTATTTGGAAAGACGAGGGTTTGACGGGTGGAGTAAAAACAATGGCTACGCTGGCTTGTCAAACCGTGCGAATCGGATGCACTTACAAAATGTCTTCTCCTGGATTAATTCTGGGGTTATAAGGTAAGAAATTAATACAAAATGGAGAAATATGTTCGATAAACACTTTAATGTATGTTATGGGATCGCACGAGTGGGTTTATGGGTTAATAATACACTACCCCTTCGGGGTTGTGGATTAAATGCTAAATAACAATCACACAGATAATAATATTGGAGCTTCTCTATTACACCAGCCATATACATATACATTCAATCAACCATGTAAGTGGTAGTAAGTTATAGTGGAGATAGAGAAGATTTATCTCATCATCTTCAAATTAAAGGGATGAAAGTCTTCAGGGAATTCCCTGATTTCAGGGATTTTGAAGTTCCAGGGCCCTATACATTCATATAGAAACCCAGGTTTTTGGGGCGAATATAGGACCATTTCAGGGATTTTCGTCCTCTGTGACTTTCATCCCTGAAATTACAAACAGGCTTTAGAGGTCAACACGCCTTTCTGTTTCTATATCCAAGCTGTAAGAGCTGAGTCTGTACTGTGCAGTGCGGTAAGTTTTGTTCGAAATACAGAATAAATATCTGTTTACATTCTTCATTTGTTCCTAGCTCTTTTGCGTTCAGTGGATAAACTTTTTTCACTCATAATTTGCTGTACATATTTTGCATCATAGTTGAAATACAGCAGCTATACGCTCCAAGCTTCTGGACGGGAGCTGGTTCTGGTGATATAGACTAATAAGAAGTGATAAGATGGGGCCCAGCTTGTGCCTGGATACCCATCATGGCATGTCTAATCAGTTTGTTTTGCCATTTTTGGCAGACTCAGCAAAATTCTAAATGTTTGACCGGCTGGTTATAGGTTTAGCCTCACATGGCTTTGGGATCTTTGCATGGTGTATGCATGGCTCAGAATTGGACATGTCTTCCATTGAGTTCAGCAGACATTTGTTTAATCTTATTTAAAGCAGAGACCTATCTAACGAAGGCATAGATATGACCCCATTTGCACAAACTCTATGTTAAAAGGTAGGAGTTTGTGAGGTTTCCCTCGTGTGTTGAGTTAATGAATAGATGTGTGCTGTTCCAATTCTGGGTTGAGTTTCCTGCTACAGAGACACTTTGTCGTATTTCACTCTGCATACACAACCTAACAACAAGTCCAATGGTGGGAATCAATAGGAAGACCAGGACTGTTGCTGCACGCTTTATGTAGAGGCTCATAGGGATTTCAATCTTCTCAGAAACAATCAGTCCTGAAATCATAATGTTAGCAAATAGTTATTGATAATTTGTGACATAATAATATTATCTGCAAAATCAGTAAGTCATGTAGAGCACCATTATTTTATAAATATGGAATTCCAGTGAGAAATGAATTAATTAGGAAATAAATTAATTCATTTGATGACGGTGTGGATGTTATTGTAATCCTATTATGAATTCATCATCTTGGAACTTGCCTGTTTTTTCATCTGCAGCATCAATGCTATCTTCAGTAGTATCACCTTTAGCACGGACAGCTGCCTATAATTATTGTGGAATTGTAGGTTTAAGGCTTCACGGGTCGGACATTAAGGACGATAAGCAGGGTAGAGCAGGGTAGAAGCATGTGAGTCTCTACCCATAAAACAAATGAATGACTCCTCATAACCTCTTCAGTTGGTCAATAGGAATTGTAGGGAAATTATGCTCTAATTAATATTGGGTTGGCCTGGCCATTTATTTTAGGAACAAGATACAGATTGTTGGGTATGGCATATAGTTAAGATACAGCTTGGGGTGATTTTGAGACGTTTGGTACTTTTCTTTTTACAGTAAAGTCCCTCGCCTGTAGTGTGCACCCTGAGTTCAGCTACATTTTATGAGAGGCAGGTAGGGGCCAACCATCACCCCTCAGCCACGGCGTATAGATATGTACAAAAGGTACTATGGTAAACACATGTTGCAGGGCGCAGCTCACATGTGTGTTTAAATAAAATAATAACTTAATCTTGCCTCTTGTGTCAACACATTCCAGTTTAGTCCATAGACGATGACCACAGAGTATACCACGGCACTAATAATGAGAGCAATCCCATATCCAATCCAAATACCTGTAAAGGGAGAATAAATATGTGTTTAACATTTGCACCTGCAAGAATGCAACAATTCAAGAGACAGGGGAGAGGAGATGGGTGAATCAATTAATAGGGAAGATTTTAAAGCAATGAGAGGTTACCAAATCCCCACAGACTAAGTCAGTTTTCACATAGGAGTCTCGCCTGGGTCGCAATGTTTACTGTAAATTGAGACTAACATACAGTGAGTAATACTAATAGGAATTTTGAAACAGCCCTTGTGGCCAGGGTTTTAATAAAACCATAGTGTTGTAGATTTTAATACAATAGTAGAGAATAGTCCTGTGAGACGTGGCACGGCGACTTGTAATCTTGTGTCTAGTTTCAGTTGGTGAGACAGATAGGGCATACTATCATCTGGGCTTTTGGTAGTATATAGCACAAATTCAACTTGAACTACCCACTGCAGCTAAGTACTAATAGTCTGTAGACTGTCCATTCTGCATGCACCTCACTCAGCTGCCACAGGGACCTGTCTTATTCCATGTTCAATGCCATAGTCAACAGGTGTGTCATTATGAGTGTACACTGTCTCAGATTGCCAGGAGCCTGCTCTGCCTCCCCACCCCCCCACACACACACCCAACTGCCAATCACTTGTAATAGTCTGTACCTCGTCACGGGCCAGTGGTCAGCAAACCGGCCAGATCACTCCACCTTTCTGTAGAGGGGGAGCACAGTGTAAGTACCTCGGTGTACATACATGTTTTCAGTGTTCCACAAAATCGTTTATATAATGAAAGTAGTAATCAAATTAATCTTTCATCGCCAATAGTAGATACATATTCTGAGATAGCATTATTTCAATGTAAACTAAAAGTTTTACACAGAAAGGAATGTAGCAGTTCCACAAGGTGGCCTTACACTTCAACCTCCTCTGATTTACAAAAATGCACATATGGCAACACACACTTTAGCACTGATTTCTCCATAGAGATCTTTGACAGTGAATACTTTGTTCAAATACAGAAAATATGATCCAATTGTACCATAACCTACTGAGATAAAACCTGTACTACATATATATAGTAGTTTAAAAAAAAAAAAAATTCTAAAACAAAGGCTACAGGGATGCATTTCTGAATCTTAAAATGCTCTAATGCTAATCTGCCATAGGGCTCCAAATGATGAAATGTCTTATCTGTGAATAAAATCAAAAGTATATATATATTCTGAAAATTCCTTCACTGATAAGTAAAGTACACACACTGTTGTTATTACATTAGAATAGTGAGCAGGAATAGTCCATAGCAGAGGAGCCACAAACAAAAATAGATTGCAAGGCCTCCCTATCCCTTACACCATGGCGACTGTGAACCATACACTAGTCTACTCATCTCACGAGTAGTACTCACTAGTCGCCACGCTAATAATACCCCTATATTGAAACAGACTAAAGGGCACATGTTTTGTAGCATTTAGTTAGAATAGTGCAATTTGACGTGTATAGGGCCTAGAATGTGATTTACCTCTCTCTCTCTCTCTCTCTCTCTCTCTCTCTCTCTCTCTCTCTCTCTCTCTCTCTCTCCATCCCTCACGTGTTACATCCTGAAGTTTTGTTAGATGAATTCCAGATATTGAAACGTAATAATTCTATACAAAAAAAGGCTTACCTTGCAAGTCCATCTTAGCAGTAAATGTTAGAGGCATGGAGATGGGCAGTGCTATTACATAGAAGGCAATGAAGATAATGACTGTGCCCCAGACCTGCTTGCCTGTTCCCCTGAGTATGGCCCGACCAATGTTCTACAAAATACCATGAACCACTGTGAACACTGATGAGATAATCTGTTGCGCTTAACCAGGGCGGGGATTGGGAAATATTAATCTATCTAGGTAGAGTTTAGAGGATGCACAATAGACAGACGGTGATAAATCCACGTGAGGTTTTGGTTGTGATATATAACTCTCTACAAGGATGATTCTATTCGAATACATGTAGTAACGAGGAGGAATGAAATATCCATGGCACCCAAAGCTATGTACTGGTACAAAGTTCCCTCAAATTTAATGCTTAGCGTCTAGACTACTAATAAATAATACCTAAATTTTAGGGTTGATAATTCGCTTCACTCTCCCAGGAATTATTTCATTGTCACCTTTATGTACTTACGGAAACGGCGTCTCCAAATTGAAAGATTGACGCCAGAGGTAATATCAGGCATCCCAAAGCAATAACTCCACTGAGGATTAAGACATTGTGATTAACAATTAATATCGCCATTACTGACCGTGAAGCCGTATGTATGTGGGATATGCAGGGGATACAGTTAAGAAGGGAGAAGTGGAGAGGGGTTCATCTGATCCCATGCTTTACCATAGAAACTCCCGTTATCCAAAAAAAAAGAAAAAGAAGAAAAAGAATAGTAGTTCTTAATTAAAGTATTGTTGGATTTCTGGGCTGCATTTTATATGAATGAAAAAAAAAACCGTGAATCCAACCCATAAAGAACAATACAAATCGTCAGGTGCCTCAGTGCAACAAGGTTGTATCTGCATATTACAAGTTTTGCAGGAAAGGCAAAAGAAGGGTTGCAATAGTATTATTACATGTATGTACTATAGCACACGGCTGACACAACCTTACTTCATTGGAGCCTGTGGAAATTATAATATTATTATATCAAAGACAGAGCTTCAATACTTTTATATAGGGCAGATAAGTCAATAAATTCTTCTTCTTTTTTTTTCTTTTTTTTTTTTTTTAGCTATATATGCGCTACAGAGTGTGGGGAGCAAGTAGCGAGCATGTACATGTATATCGGTCACTGGTTACATACTGGATATGTATCATCACCATTAATATAATTATGTTCATACTGGTACCGATAGAAAAACTTGGTTTGAAGACAATAAGATATAATTACAGTACCTGTCATTTGTGAAGATCTTCGAAAGTTCTGATCTCAGCGCTATGAAAATTACCATTATAGCCAGGCCATCGTACACTGTTGGGTGGATAGAACCAATAGACTCCATTTTAAAAAGAATATCTTGAGAATCTAGAAACACTATTTTCTTGCCATAAAATGACCTTCCTTATCATGCATTCACAATGTCAATTTGATATGCTTATGATAAAGAAAAGACTGTCTTGACGTGTTTAACGTAAGCCTACGTTTACATGCATTTAATGAATAAGAATAGACTTAATACAATGTAGAAACCTACCTGAAAGTGTGAGTCCGACTCTTGCCGATGTTATAGACGCATTTGTGTCCCCTGCACCTAAGTACTGACCCACCCTGATGCCTGTTGCACTGGCTATCCCACCTATTATCTGCAAAATATAATCCAATCCAAAGTTTCAGAACAATGCCTTAGCCCATAATAATATCGGTATTTAGATTGTTGAGCTGAGATTTTGGGTGGCCAGAGGTAAGATTAAGTTCATCATAGGACCGTCCATGCATGGGTCTGCTCCCTCTACCACCATCTTTTTGCCCCCCCCCCCGAAAACCCACGGTTTCAATCCCAGTATTTATAGCTTGTTATTTATTGGAATTATAATCATTCAAATATCAAGTTGGTTTTGTTTAGCAGAAATTGAACACTGGATAATAGGGTGTAATAAGACGTAAGACTCACCCCATAGAAAAGGCAGTGTAGGTTAAAGATGACCGTTTGTACACCCAATTCAGTTTCACCAATTACTCCAGCAACGAACAGTGATATGTCCACAGCCCACCATTCTAGGCACATCATCAACATGCCAAAAATACCCAATGATGCCAACGAGCCCCAGTCAAGGAGACACCTTAGGTCCCATCCTGCAAAATATATTTCATGTGATTATAGTAGTCCATGGTTTTCCTGAGAGCACCTAGTTTTGATTGCATACATGGTGATTCAGCAAAGAATTTCATCATTTTTCAATGTGCCAGCTTACCAAATAAACTGTCGGTGCAGGCACATACATACAACATTCTTGTAGCACCATCCTTGTACTCAAATAAGCTTTGCCTTGAAATACAATAAAGCGTGCTAAGACATCAAAGGGTCTAACTGCAGTAACCAGGGAATAGCCCATTCAAGACGGTGGCGATTTCAAAATTGAAAATCATTGGACTCTACACTATACACAAGGACCAAGTGAACTGAAACATATGACAGGATCTGCGAAAAAGGCCCTTAGTGCAGGGTGCATTAATGTCCCTATTCCTAGTACATGTCACAATATTATAGAATTATACATACCAAACCAGGACTTCTTGAATGGCTCAGACTTTAATGTGTAGATTAGGGTCATGGCGAATAGGAGGAAGAATGTGATAGCCTGAGCTATGGCTGATCCCCTGGATAGAACAATAGTGTACCTTAATTAGTTTTCCTGTGTTGAGATGTCAGAAATGGCTACCCTTTCCCTTAATAGTTAGGAGTGCCGCTGCTAGGGGCCAAAGGTCGAATCTCACATGGCGATTTAGGACCCAAACATCTATGTGGTTTGGTGTGTTGCATCCTATTAAGCACGCTGAGGCCATGGAGCACAAAGACAGTTCAGCTCCTGCCTGTGTCCTGGCTATAGCTTCTGGCAAAATAAACTCTACAAATTTCCAGTTGTTTCATGCTTCACTTTGCAATAAACCCCTTTCTACTTTATAGGAAATAAAACACACTCACAGAATGCCAAATTTAAATTGGTAGAGAAGGAGATACTGCAGTAGTGCGTGGATGACGTGTGCGATAAGAGCTATCACATTGTGAGGGACGACTCTGCTCTGGCACTCCGTGAACTTCCATATCACAGTCCACATGAACAGGAACTGTAAAAGTAATTTAAGAATGAGTGAGTAATGCTTGCTTAATGCCATTTCAACAGTAATGTCATATTAATGGTGAGAAAACTATGTTATGCAGCATTTTAATGAAAAGAAAAATGTCCAATGTCTATGCCGGCACATGTGTGCGCTGGACACACAGAGGGGCGGAAAATATGACATTTAGACCATTGATGGGCCAAGGATGCCCAGCATTATTGGAAGGATGATAATAAAAATGAATGATCTCTTCAATGAGTAGATAATATGTCTACTACAGAACCTTTTAACATTTTCTAATTCAAAAAGCTCAATCAGAAATCACAAAACACAAATTCAACTGGTATGATATTATATTATGTTTTTCTGGTGAGCCAAAATAGAAATTGATAAAGATCCAGAAAGGTACAGAAAAGAACATACCTGCACTAAATTTGATTATAGACCATCGAGCAACTAACGCATCGACTGGACTGTATCTTTAGAGTCAACTGTTTCTACAATACAGACGTTATATGGGCATTATATATACTCACAAAAAGTCCAGGCATGAAGTATAGCAAATACTGTGCCGTTAACCTGAATGATATGAAATCACCCACATCCATTTTAATCAGTGTTAATTCTAATCGTTAATATATAGCACCATAAATTAATTTATTTTGTCTGCACTGGTTCTTTCCTAACTAGGTACCATCCACAAATGACGTCACACGGCAGGGGGAGGGGGTCCATGCATTTCTATAGTAAAAGTGTGACGAAATGGGAGGGGGTAGGGTAAATGGTAAAAAAGTGTGACATCATTTATGGATGGCCCCAAGGACTATATTTAAAGAGTAGTCAAAGCTATAATAATTATTGAAAAAAGGGCAGATATATAATCTGGAAAATAGAAATTATATTAGAATACAAAATTTAACTATAGAATCTTTCAACTTACTCTGTTACATCTCTTGGTTGTCCCACAGCCAGTAATATAGGCTTTATATTTATGTGTACTGCATAGCATGGCATCAGTAACAGAAAATGCAATATCAACCCTGTGAAATATATCAAAATTAATCGTTGAATCATAATTGAAGTCCTCACTCCAAGGGAATCTCACAGACTAAAAATGTGAAAAGAATTTGGTCTACTAAATCCTATGGAAAAGAAATTAATGTCTGCTTACTATAGTGAATACTGTTACAAAAATGAATATGAAAACCGCCCTTTCCGATCATAGTCTTACCTTTTTGCAAATAGATCCCACACATTTTGTAGTTCTTGAGACCATAACTCTGTTAGGTTTAAATGTGAATTAAAAGTGTTAATCAAACGTTCACACACACACACACACACACACACACACACACACACACACACACACACACACACATATATATATATATATATATATATATATATATATATATATATATATATATATATATATAAAAAAAATCTTTTTAGGGGTCTCAACTTTTGCTGCTTCTGTCACACTGGTCTAGACAATTGGCCAGCTCTCTTTGGCTAAATTAGAAGTTACCACTGTATAGGGGGCACTTAGATCTGAAAGTGCTTTTTCAAAGTAACAGATTTGGATGATTTTTAGTGGTTTTATCCAAGATAAATCATGAAAAAACTTGGTTTTTCCCAATGTCACAAACACCTGTTTCTTCTCTCAGCTAGTATAAATAAAAGTTGATCCAAGTTGAGAGGCCAATATCTATCCTAAATATCAATATTTGGCTGTTAAATAATACAGATAAAATACTGTGGATGAGGCTTAAGTTATTAATTGTGGATTTTGCATATCAAGAATTTTAGGTCAATGTAAGATCTGGCAACATGGCTATAACTTCTCTGATTTTGTACATAGATCCTTGCCAAATCATCAGTATTTCGTTCTGTATGGTCACTTTGCCCATACCAAATATTAAAGATCTGTCCCCATTATTTAGCTCTGTGTGATGCTTTCTATGGCTTAAAATATGCTGTGGACAATGCACTTGCTGGATCTTACACATAAAAGACCTTAGTATTTGAACCAGAAAAATATAATAGTTCAACTTTATGATTTAGGTATACCATACCCATTCTATTGGGGTTATTTTCTGTCATCATGCAAAATACGTTTGATTCATTTTGCATACTTTAGCTAGGAGGTAAGACTGAAAAAAAGGTTGTTTTTGCACTATTTTGATGTCTCTACTTTGACTGAAAGTTGAGACCCCTAAAGAAAATTGCCCATATATATATATATATATATATATATATATATATATATATATATATATATATATATATATATATATATATATGCTTTATTATGTTAACTTCACTGACAATATGATAACTCTTATATATGGTTAATCCTTCAAGCAATTTACTTCCTCGAATAGTATAATTTTAACATATCTATGTCTATAATCGCCTTTTTCAAGTAATTATGGAGTTGTTGATTGCAGTTGAAATGATAGAATGTTAAACAGTTGAGAATCGTACCCAGTGGACACAGAATGTTTCTATGCACACTGGGTCACATTAAATAGTTACCTGTGAATATGCAGTTTCCAAACAGGAAGAAAATCCTATTACAACCGCATTGCCCAGTACATTTATCAACTGAAATGTGAACACACAATTGTAGAACCTCCCTCATGAACTCATTCCCAGCTTGGAGATAACAATGTTCTACTTATGCCAGAAACTTATTATGATTTAAAAACACCAAAATCTGGGTATACACACTAAAGCTTCCTGAACGTAAAACAATTAAATGTTAAATTTAAAAAACTCTTATAAATTAAGGCTTTAAAAACCTTTCCAAATTTCAACCTCTTTCTGAAAACATATTCTTCTTGAAAAAGCATTTTATTGAAATAAAAACACTCAATAATTACACGTTGTGGAGAGTCAATAATTAGGAGGAATTTGTGAACAGTATAAGAGGATTTCACACTGAATGAAATGTCCAACTTACTGCATTTGACAGCGCAATTGCCTCAAGTTCCTTCTTCCCCAAATGACCTCCAAACATGGTAGCAACTGGCTGAAACCCGACCTGGCTCATTGAAGTAAGCATCTGAAACACAGCAAGAAACTGAGCCATCCCACCAACACTGTGATCCTTGGTTGAAGTTGAAAATGATAAATCCAAATACTAGTCTTTCATTGTTGCATTATTGTCCAATCGTGATTACATTCGCAGAAAACGAGAGTATATATAACAATGAATCTGTATGGAGAATGAGATTGCTCTTAACTATTGATTAATTGTTACATGACGTGTCCGAAAATATGATCCCTTATTCTGTTATGTTCTCTAGTAAGTATAGCCCATCTTTTACTATTGAAATGTAGTTCCGTACCAAGGCCCAAGCGATTTTCATGATTTGCTTAAGCTCCTTGCAGTATCCAGTCGGGAAGGCTCTCCGCCATAGCTGCTTCGAACAGTGGGTTGTGTCCTCGGGTTCAGACATTTCTGCAGAAAAAAAGCAAAATGGTGGGAACAAAATTCTCGAGTTCTTTATAATTATAAGAGGGCCAACGTCATAGTTGAGCCTTTTTTTCCACACACCTACATGATTGTCTTAATACTGCTAAAGAGCCTAAACCTCACTTCCCGATTCCTGCGGGCAAACAACCCAATGGATTATGTAACCGTCGGGCCACCTGTCGGTAGGCCTGTCGGGTGATCTGTCTTATGCGACTCCAATACTTAGAGACAACAACACAAGGAACATGGGTTGCTTGGTTCAATGACAAAGTGAGCATGTATCGATACTATAAAGGTAATACTGTATGACTCTATCTACCTAGGTATAGGTAGTAGGTTTCCAACAGGTATTGGATATAGTATGGAGGTGCGAGAGGTCTTAGGTCTAAGACACACTCTGTAAGGTAGAGACATATGGTCCTTTATATAGTAGACTCATTAACACGTGATATGATTAACATATAGATTGTAATTAGCAACGGCGGGAACCGTGCGACAGATATTAATCTTCTTACATAACAGGCTTAGCGCCAAACTGGTTTGTAGAAACATGAGGTAACGGTCGGTACTGAAAAAGTACCTATATTTACATTACCGGTCGATAAGATATTATCAACGTAGACATGTTATAGTTATAGGTTGTTTCTAGACCTGTTACAGATTACATACATTGACTGCCTTATATAAATCCACCGGTGGTGACCAATGTCCCCATCCCATGCCTATTGCGAAGATCACACCACCGCTTTCTGAAAATGCTGGATCCAAAATCAAAATTCTATGTTTTAAAAGATAGCATCGGACCCCCCCCCCCTCATTTTTCTTTTCATGAAATGACTATGTATGTTTCAAGGAACCTAAATACCAAAAAAAATAATAATTTCAATAAAGAGTATTGACCAACCTTATTTTGGCCTTTCTGTAAGGCGAGGACCATTAACCCCTAGGTGCCCAAGCACACTTTAAAGTGCGGTTTTGGGCTTAAATGGGGCTTAAATACATGTATATTGAAGAAAACTATCATCCAGATACTTCTACTGGTCCAATCTGCAAAGTTAGACCCTCTGTAGAACGGCCATGACCTCCCCATCACAATACAACCATCCATTTTTCTCTATCACCATTATACCTAACACAGGGAGTCAAAATTTGAAAATGATTCATTAGAGGGCCACCCTCCAGGAGGCTAAGACCAGACATGACACAATTATTATGCTAGATCATATACATCCAATGTCCCATACTACCATTAGATTATAAAAGAAATGTTCATATCCATACAGATAATCCATGCATTGTTACCAGCACATTATGTCTCCTGAGCGGTAGTACACATATATATGCAGAATTGAATGAGGCCTCAGAATTACAGGTATTATGGATAGGGCGGGGGGGGGGGGTCTATATAATACACAAGAGAGACCAAATGCTACCAATGACAACAAATGGAATGTTTTGGTAACTATGATTACCAAACCTGACCAATAAATTTCATGTCCTTAACTGAAAGTCTTCACTGAGTTATGAGCTTTCAGGAAATGCAATATACAGAGACAATATCAAAAGATAAGATCAAAATAACACATGGGCTTATCAACTAAGTAATATAATTGTGAAATAATATAAAATCTTCAAATAATTCTGGACACCAAAAGGTTAAACCTTCAAATGCAAATAGGAGTCAACGAGATTAGGGAGTGATCATTTTTTAATGACAGGGGGGGCTGGTGCGAAAAAAATTATGGCCACCCCTCTTGAGAGGTCAAAAATTTTTTGCAACCCCCCCTCCGAAGGGCCCAAAATTGCGTGCAATGCGCCCTTTTAACCTATAGTAGTGTGCAGGCTTTTTCTCTGAAAAAAG
This sequence comes from Acholoe squamosa, assembly GCA_949317995.1. Classification (NCBI taxonomy): domain Eukaryota; kingdom Metazoa; phylum Annelida; class Polychaeta; order Phyllodocida; family Polynoidae; genus Acholoe; species Acholoe squamosa. The sequence goes on from OX439050.1 coordinate 47,471,791, forward strand.
GTGAAATTATTTGGACTCCCCCTAGTCAAGGGGTCGAAAAAATTCTGATTCCCCCCTCTCAAACCCACCCCCCCCCCGTTGTTAAAAAATGATCACTCTCTCAGGTGGTTCAGTGTAATCTAGCCCAAGATTGTAATTACATCACTTGCGGGGTGCCCTCAGTCCTTGCCGGCTAAATCTATATGTGACATGTACTGGGAATAGGGACCTTAAATGCACCCTGCACTAATGGCCCTTTTTCGCAGATCCTGTCACATATTATAATTAACCACAGGGGGATTCTACTAAGAGAAATGGATCAACTATAGAGAACATGCCACACACTGATGCAGTGTACCTTTATCTGCAAGTTTGATAAAGTCCTGGGTATTTCAGTGAACTGACTCACATACATGCATTTCTGTTATATTTCCATATAAACTTCCAGTCCACACCTACCCTAGTTGGCGGGACCTCGTCGGTACAACGTTCACTGCAGTGACCTCCACTGGTATGCATGCAGTCTCTTCTGAATTGTATGAATTGGGGTAGGGGGTGTCCCGCCTCGTTGTCCTTGTGGAGATCTTTCCTTACGCTTCACCACCCTGACCTAACCTGCCCACAGCTGCCCTTCTTTAACCCAGAGTCCACTTGGCCTCTGTCGGCAGATTGAATCCTAGATAAAATCTAGCGACAGAGGCCTAGTGGACCATGGGTATATGGACGCAGGACACGTGCATACTTACACCCACAGTCCACTAGGCCTTTGTTGCAGAAATTTACATGGGAAATGTATATGGCTCAATCACGCGACAGAGGCCAAGTGGACTATCGATGTTAGAGGTTATAAATACAATAAATACGCTCCTTCCATAAATTCATCTTTGCCTACAAGATGCACATCGCGCATGAGTTTGAGAAATCTTAAAGTTAAAAGTACATCCGAAAAATTGAATTTTTAAAATCCTACTTAAATCTGTTGCACCTGCTATGAATAAACGCTTTAAAACCATTCAGTAAAGACAAGAGATAATCAAATGTTGATTTTGGTCACTAATAGCTGAGATCAAGGATACCGTTGTATCCAGCGAAATGCCATGCTTTAGTGTATTTCTTACTGGTTCGACTTAAATCGTGCCTGGCAAAATGTCCACCTTGGGCTTAAATCTAGTATTTCTATCCACAAATAAGAAAAGTCAGAGGGAACATCAGTGACCAAGGTGTATAGTAATGGAAGTGTGTCATCCATGAACATTCTGGTTCAATTTAGAGAGGATTGGTTACTTAGAGCCTTTGTGGAAAGCATTCGAGATATCTAATGGTGAATGACCCCTCCCCCACCCCCTACTCGCCCCTTAAACCTAGCGTAGAAGCTGCCTATAGATTATAATAAATACGCGGGGATTTATGCTAGCACATATTATTGTTCACAGATAACGAAGAGCATATTAAGAATATTAGCTGGACTCCCAGGAGCATTTAGCTATTCATAAGGAATCCATAAGAAATTCCATAACTGGTTTTTGCACAAACCTCTTTTCAAACCTTCAAACTTCGGTAAAGGGTATTTATATATTTTTTTTTCAGTAAAGAAAGGGAAACATAGATTTGTAATTTTCTATGCATTAGATACATACATGTATATAGGTTTTAGAATTGTTTTGAGAATTCCCCGGCCAGCCCTTTAATGCTTTTTTTCGGGGGAGGGGGGAGGGGGGTTCAAAACCTGCCCAATGATGATGGTATTTTTTTGGGGGGAGGGGGGAGGGGGTGGATTAAAACCTGCCCAATGATGATGGCCCTCTCTAGTATATGCACCGGGTACAGGTAAACAGCTATGCCCTAATAGTAAAAGGGGACTTACGTCATTTGAGCTAGCAATAGTACTATATATAGTATCACAGAGAATTATACTGTATATATTGTATAGCAAGGTAAGACTGACCCACTTAACTCACTTTTAAAATCTTTGAGTGAATTCTTCAGGGAGACTTGGATTATTTTACCCTGAGGTGTGGTCCATAACCCGAGTATCTCCATATAGGAGTAAACTGATAGCTACATGAATTGCCCATTCTCTTTCAAAATGTATCCACATAAGTGAGATCTACTTTATGAGGCATGATATCAGAGAGGACCCTTCCAGACCCGTCTTTCAAAGTCAAAGGTATGTCTCAATGTCTCTTCAGCTGTGCACACCAATACGTTACAAAATCGCAATTGTCTTCAGGTGGTTGTTCACTTTACATACGTCTATGTACAGATGCAATTTAAATACACATTACAAGGTATTAGCTTTCTATTATCTGCGTCCAGTTTTGAGTAGATCTAAGAAAAATCCAACGAAAGTTTATTGAAAACTTAGATCATACTGAGAATAACTGCTTTCAAAATAAACTGTTTCAGAAAACATTCCACTCTGGCCCCTAAAATGAAAAAAACAAAAGAACTCACAAACCTTCATCCAAGACTGAAATTTGCTGCATGTTACCTGTACAGAATACGATTGTCAACTACCGCAGAGAAATCCCCCCAGCAGAGGCTCCTTGACCTTTGGAACTGAAAATAGATTCTGGGGAGAAGGATGCTATTTCTGCATGGGGTAGTGTCTGTCTAGTCTGCCCCTATTTAACTTAGAGCCCAGTATATATATATATATATATATTGTAATAACCAGAGTCGACACCGTATATAAAGAATGGAATATAAAGTTACAGCCGTTGTTGTTGTTTTATTTCTTAGGAGCCTTAAGGACTAACAGCCACTGGTCATCAGTTACTCGCTTATACTGATACTTGTACTTGGACTTATCCTTGCTTAGAGACGCCACTCTGTTCGTGAGCTAGGACTAGCCACCGAACTCCCTTAAGATAGCTTACACGTAGGCCACCTGAGTGTCTGATCGCGTCTGCCATAAAACCACCGAACACCGCGTTTTATAGCCCCCGGCCGCCGACGGTGACGTCACAAGGCTGTGACGTCACCGCCGACGCCCCACCTAGCGGCCACAGCGGGAACCCGCCACCGAGCTTCGGTGGCCGCCGCCGAGCCGCCGGCCTATGTTTATTACATCCCTCCCACCTTACTTTATTCTATGGGTATAACATTTATAATAAACATTACTCGAGTGTCCAACAATGGCACCCGGGCCGTACAGCCTAAGGACTCGTATTACTTTGCTTAACCTAGATTCTTTTACCCCTATGATTACCGTAGTATGTACCAGGTGAGTACCCCCCCCTTATTATCATGATTAGTTACAATACCTATGGGCTCCAACAGCGGACCGCCCGTCTTTAACTCCCTAACTATATATTGTAATAACCCGACTAGCGTGTGAACGATTTACAATGACTTAATCTGGACTACCAGCACCAACAGTGGGCTGTTCCTAATTTGCTTATGCACAAAATGTGACATCAATTATCATACTGTCTAGGAATAAACTGTTATTAATAAGAAACTGACCATGTTTGGTTTTCGTGTGATAACCTTATCTCTACATTTATACACGTAACGAAATATATATACATCCGGCCACCGGAGATCTGCGGTCTAGAAGGCCGCGGTAAAACGCTGCAGGAATTGGGGCCGTCTCTTCCTTGTCCTGGCCACAGGGATCCTCCCGACTCTCTGGGCCGCCAGCCCTTATCTTATGCTGCTTGTCTTATGCCCTGGGGGCTTCCAGGGGTGTTCAGGGCCTGGGTTTCCTGGCAGGTACTCAATCCCCCACCAGTACTCCCCTTACCCCTACTAACCCCCTTCACACCCCCCTTCCCGGCTGTCCTTCAGCTTCCCGGCTGCGCCCTCCGACGTCCCTGCCATCCCTGCTCACCGGCCACTGCCCGTCCCCTCCTCCCCCACGCGTCTCTCACTCTCCTTCCTGGCAACCGCTCCTCCCTCCTACTGGCTCCCCCTCTGCTGTTCCTCCCTGACCATCCGACGGATCCGCTCCTCTAGGTCGCGGCTCAAGGGCGCCTCGGCTGGTCGCGGTGGTGGCGGCTGCGGGGCGGCCCTGGAGGGCCCTGAGAGCGGTGGGACGAAGGGTGGGAGGGTCTGGTGGCCATATCTCCCTTGTCCCTGGGCTGACGGCGGCGGTAGACCAAAGCCCGAACCCTGGGGCCCGGCCGTCCCAACTGCTCCTGGCGCCTGGGTGGGCGGTCTGCCCGCTGCAGCCGACGGTGGGGGTCGCCCCACTCCCGGAGGGGGAGGTGGAGGTGGTGGTGGGGGTACGCTTCCCTGACCCATCCCTGGGTCGTACCTCTGAACTGTAGTCGCGTAATAGTGTGTACGCCACAGGGATGGGCCCACCAGCTCCACCCACCCGTGCGCCCGCCCTCCTACGGGGGTGTATTCATCGCCCAAGTCCGGGGATGGAGCCAGCCCCACCGCCCACTTCTGTAGCTTGTCGGGGTTGTCCACCCGCCGCCAGGGGATTCGTTGGTAGGTATCCCCAATCCAAAGCGGCCTCCCCGCCAGCGGGTCCATTTCCTCCGCCCGCGGCAGGCCGGGGACCTCCACCCCAGGGATCCTCTCCCCCCACTCTTCCCGCCACTCCTCTCTCCTGGGCCCCGCTCCCCGGCGGCCCCTCTCCTCCTCATACCTTTCCTCGTACTCCCGGCGCCTCCGGTACTCCCCGTAGCTCTCGTTCCTGTGGGGGCCAGCCTCGTACCGCTGACTCCCCCGGCCCTCTTGCCTCGTCTCCTCATCCACTCTTCTCTCCTCCCGTCTCCTCCTCTCCCTTTCCTCAACCTGTCTCTCCTCCCTCTCTCTCCTATCCCGGTCCTCTCTCTCCTTCTTCTCGTGGGCCGCTCTCTCCTCCCTCTCTCTCCGATCTTCCCTCTCCTTCCTCTCCCTCTCATCCTTCTCCTTCCTTTCCTTAGCCACTCGTTCCTCCCTTTCCTTCTTTTCCCTAGTCGCCTTCTCCTCTTTCTCTCTTTTCTCGGCCATCTCCTTCCTTTCCCTCGCAACTCTCTCCTCTCTCTCCTTTCTCTCCTTCTCCTCTCTTTCTTTCTTTTCTTTATCCCTCTTTTCTCTGACCGCTCTCTCCTCCTCCCTCTCCCTCTTTTCCTTTTCCCTCCTTTCCTTTTCCCTAGCCGCCTTCTCCTCGTCCCTCTCCTTCCTCTCTCTCTCTTTCTTCTCCTTGGCTGCTCTTTCTTCCTCTCTCTCTTTCCTCTCCCTCTCTTTGCTGCCCTTCCTCGCCTTCTCCTCCTCCCTCCCTTTTCTGTCCCGCTCCTTCCTGTCCTTAGCGGCCGTCTCCCCCTCTCTCTCCTTCTTATCTCGGGGTGCCTTTACTCCCTCTCCTCCCTTCTTCTCCCTTTCCCCCGCTCCCTGACTAGCGGCCACGGGTAGCGGCGCGCCCCCCATCGTGACCGTGCGGATCTCGGCCTCGGCCTCAGGCGCTGGGCTGTCCTCGCGGTCCAGCCCAGTAAGGGTGATTACCCGCCTGTCGACCGCCTCCCCCGGAGATGCCTCCTCCTCGTCAGAGTCCGTAGTCAGGGGCACGCTACGGTAGGCCACCGGCCCCGGACTGGGCTCCTCCTCCTCCCAGTCGAGCTCCTCCTCCTCCTGGCTGTCGTCCACCACTCGGGCGGCGATGAGGCCCTCCAGTTGGCTCCCCGGAGCCGGGGTGTTGTTGTCGGAGGTGTGGGGCTGAACGGGGGGCGGCGTGGTTTGTAAGATACGCCGCACCTGCTCCGGCGGTAGGCCCTGGCGGGGGGACCCCCCAGCGACCAATTCGCTCCCCCCCTCTTCTGTGTCCACCGTGGCAGGTGAGGGGCGGTCCAGCGATACCACCTCCCCCTCGGGGGTCCGCCACTGCCGACGTTGCAGGGCTTCCGCCAGCAACTGTCGCTGGTACCGCCTCGCCATCTCCTGGGCCATCCGGCCTGTCTGTCGGAGGAGACCCTCTCCGACCCCGGCTGGGGCTGGGTCGCCCCCCTCGCTCCGGAGCAGCGACCGCAGCAGGAGCGGGTCGCCCTCACCCCCGGCGGAGGGGGCGTCCAGAACCTGGTCTAGGATGGCCTCCGCTTCCGCGCCCAAGGTCGACTGGACGGGTGTGCACCGCCCCATTTCCTCCACCAGGACCCTGGCGGCCTCCCGGTCCTCCGCAGAGTGGTGACGGGACCGGCCTTGCCCTGTCGAGCCCTGAGCCTGGTCGCCCCCGGCTCCCGTCCGGGCCACCTTGCTAGGTGTGGCTGCCTCCTCTTCTCCCTCCCCCAACTCGATCCGGGGTGGATCGGCGTCCCATGCCTCCGCGGCCCCCCTCGACTCCGACTTCCGCTTTCGATCCCTCTGCGGCGAGCGGCTGTGCTCTCTCGGCTGCGGAGCCGGGCAGACCACACTGCGCAGCCGCCGGGGCGATCGACGCGGGCTTGCGGGCACGGGAGTCCTTTCCGTGGTCAGGCGGGCCGCCCTTCGGGTGCTGCTGCGGGAGCGAGGCCTGGGCGAGTCTCGAGCGCTGGCGGGGCTGGCCGCCGGGCTGTCCCCACCACTCTCGGTGGCCCTCTCCCCGGTGGTTGCCTCCTCGGTGGTCTTCCCCCCGTGGTCGGCGGCCTCCTCCACACGGTCGGTGGCCGTCTTCGAGGCGTTGCCCTCCTCCCCTTCGGGGTCCGCGCTAGCGCCCTCCTCAGATGGCGATGGCTCCTCCCCGGTGGCGGTGGCTGCCGCTCCGGTGGCGACCCCCCTATACCGTATGGTATATAGCGGTGGCCGATCAGCCTTGGACAGGCTCAGCCACGGGTGGCCCGGGTGTTGTGTTGACATGTGGGTCATGAGGTCGTCCCACCGACCCTCTTTCGCCTGCGCCTGGCATTTCTTCCCTGGGCAGTTCCACCCCGGCCCCTTCTCCGCATGGACAGCCTTAACATGCCGCGAGAGGCTATCCTTCCGCATAAATTTGCGGCCACAAATGGAGCAGGGGAGAGGCACCGACGACTTCTTCATGATGTCGGATTCGGTGTCGGTGTCTCTCTCGGGCCACGCCGCGCCTCGTTCTCGTCTTTCTAGGTCGGCGGTCCTAACGAGGTCGCGGTGTAGTTCCCGATCGCTACACCAGGCGGCCTCCGCGTCAGCCGTTGGTGTTTGGCGGTCTGTGGGTGTGGCCGTGGCCACCTCCATTTCCCGCCTCTGCCTTTCCTCCCACCGCCGATTCTTGGCTGCAAAAATTGCGACCACCTTGTCACTCATCTCTCCCTCAGGACCGATCGCAGGTAAGTCCCTCTTTTGTTGAGTCAATTTCCCCCGCCCCACCACTCTCTCAGTGCTAATTTCCTTTCTTTCGTTTTCAGGTCGCCACCCCCCACCGTGGCCAGCCGGTGGCCGAAGGATGAAATCCGCTTTCCCGGGCCTGGGGACCCTCACTCCACACCTTCCAGCCTCTCTCCGGATTCCCTCCCTCTCAGGTAAGACACCCCCGCCCTTTTCCTCCCCTTTTACGAGGTTCCAGTGCCAATATGACGCGCACAAGCGCCCTCCTCTTCTAGTCACCGCACCCATGGGAGCCGCCGAGTCGCCGGTGTCCCCGTGGTCGGCGGGAGTCGCCTTGGTTACCGCCGTAACACCCGGATGTGGCCCGCCTTCCGCCGACCACACTAGGTGGCGCCCCGGTGGCTTTACCCCTGCGGCCGCTCCAGAGGGCGCCACCGGTGGCCGCTCCCCACCGGCGGCCGACCCCGCCCACCGTACCACCTCTACAGGTTCCCCCCGCGGGGCCTGGGTCTTTTTCAGTAAGTCATAGTGAACCACTCGGAGCTTCCGGCCCTTTTTGATCTCCCAAACCGGCCCCCCCAAACTCCGGGTGATCGTCCAGGGGCCCGACCATGGCCGAATGAACTTGGGGCACTTGCCTACCTCTTTCTTAGGCAGCAGGTAGTATACCGTGTCCCCGACGGCCAGGTCCTCCCCCCTCACTCGGGTGGAATAGTTCCGCTCCTGCCGGCGGACCGCTTCCCCCATATGCTTTAAAGCATAAGCGTGGCCCTTCGCCATCCGGACTTGCAGTTCCACGGCGAACCCCTCCCCGCCCCCGGCTCCCTCCGGGTGGCCCCCTTCCGGCTGGGGGTAGATGAGGCTCCCAGGTAACAGCGTCTCTCTCCCCATCATCATGAAGTTGGGGGTCTGGTTGGTCGACGCCTGCACCGACGACCGATAAGCGGCCATGACGAACGGTAGCTGTAAATCCCAGTCAGCTTGGTTCTCGTCCACCGTCATGGCGAGCATGGCCTCCACGGTGCGGTTGCACCTCTCCACCAATCCATCCGACTTCGGATTGTAGGGACAGGTACGGGTCTGTGCCACCCCCAAGAGACGGTGCACCTCCCGGAACATCTGAGCTTGAAAATTCCTCCCCTGGTCGGTATGAATCGTTCCCGGTGGCCCCAGTCGGCAGACCACCTCCGTAACGAAGGCCCGGGCGACTGTTTCTGCCTCCTGGTCCGGCAAGGGGATAGCCTCCGCCCACTTCGTGAAATAGTCCATTACCAGAAGGATGTGCCGGTTCTTTCTCCCTGTCCTCGGCAACGGCCCCATCAGGTCCATGGCCATTCTTTCCAGCGTCGCCGCTACCGGCACATGTCTCATCATGGACCGGGGGGGGTGCACGGCCCCCTTCCTGCTGAGGCATTGCGGGCAGGTCTCCAACCACTGTATTAGGTCCCTTCTGTAGCTGGGCCAGTAATAGGATTGCTGTAACCGTCGTAGGCTGCGGGCCCTCCCGAAGTGGCTGCTCAGAGGAGCCCCATGCACTTCCGCCAACACCTCCGGCACCCTTCCCTCCGGGACGACTATCTGGCCGAAGGATTGGCCCCCTGGCTCCCACCAGACCCGGGTCAGCACCCCTCCCTCTAGCCTCAGTCGCGGCACCTGTACCGCCAGCGCACGCACGGCGTAGGGTTCCCCGGCCAATTCGTCCGATGCGGGGCCCGCGTTCTCCGCTACCCACCGCCGGACCCTCCCCAGAATGGCGTCCTGGTTCTGTACTGCTGCCCAGTGCTCCGCAGAGGACAAGACGGGACCCTCCTCCTCCCCGTCCCCCTCCGCCGTCCGGGGCCTCCCGCTGGCCTCCTCAGCCTCCGCCTCTGCGGCCGCCTCCCTCCTCGTTACTGCTCTGCATTCTCCCGGTTGGTCGAACAGGGGAGAGCCCCCCTCCCCCTCCATACCGCACTGAGTGCATGGCCGCCTGGACAATCCATCCGCGTTACCATGATCTCGGCCGGGGCGGTGTTCGATCACGTGATCGAACGTCTCCAGGAGTTGTAACCACCGGGCCACCTGCCCTTCTGGTTCCCGGAAGCTCGCCAGCCACTTAAGGGCTGCATGGTCTGTGCGTATCCGGACCGGCCGCCCAACCAGGTAGTGCCGAAACTTTTTCACCGCGAACACCACCGCCAGCAATTCCCGCCTCGTCACACAGTAGTTGCGTTCGCAACGGCTCAGCGTCCTACTGGCATAGGCCAACGGTCGTTCCCGACCCTCCTGCATCTGCGAAAGGACGGCGCCTAGCCCCATATCGCTGGCGTCCGTGTCCAGCAGCAGGCGCCCCTCCGCCCTTGGATATGCCAACACCGGAGCCTCACTCAGTTTCTCCTTCAGACAATGGAAGGCCTCTGCACAGGATCTGTCCCAGCGGAATCTTTTGCTCTTTTCGGTCAATTCCGACAGGGGCCGTGCGATGGCCGCGAACCCGGGCACAAAGCTGCGGTAGTAGCCACACAACCCCAGGAAGGACCGGACATCCGTTACCGAGACCGGGATGGGCCATTCCCGGACAGCTGCCACCTTCTCGGGATCGGTCCCGATCCCCGTCTTATCGATGCGGTGGCCCAGGAAGTTGACCTGTTCCCTCACGAACTGGCATTTACTGGCCTTGACCTTGAGACCGGCCTCCTGTAGCCGCTTTAGTACCGTCTCCAGCCGGGTGGCGTGTTCAGGGAGGGTGGCCGAGAACACGATAATGTCGTCCAGGTATACGAGACAGGTGGACCACTGCAGCCCTCGCATCACCACTTCCATCAAGCGTTCGAATGTCCCGGGCGCGTTGCAGAGCCCGAATGGCATTACTTTGAATTGGAACAAGCCCCGGTGCGTCACAAACGCCGTCTTCGGCTTATCCGCCCCCTCCATAGCCACCTGCCAGTATCCCGACGCCAAGTCCAACGTGCTGAACCAACACGCCCCCGCCATCGAGTCCAGTGAATCGTCTATCCGTAGCAGTGGGTAGGCGTCCTTAACCGTCACCGCGTTTAGGCGGCGGTAGTCCACGCAAAACCGCACCCTCCCATCCTTTTTCTTTACCAAGACCACGGGGCTTGCCCACGGACCCGTCGCCGGCTCTATGACGCCCCTTCTCAACATCTCCTCCACTTCCTTGTCCACGACCTCCCGTCGATGCGGCGCCAGTCGTCGGGGAGCCATTTTAATAGGGGCCGCCACCCCCGTCTCTATGGTGTGTGAGACCAAGTCAGTATGTCCCAGGTCCTCATCGCCCTCCTGGAATGCTGCCTTATTCCGGGCAATGAGCTGGATCCACTCCTGATCATCCTCGACCTGGGTTCCCCCCAACAGCTGCTGTACAAGCGTCCGGGACCCCTCGCGTGGCCCCTCCTCGGTCACCATCCGGCACTCCTCCCCCCGGAGCTCCTCCTCCCCCACAGCCTCGGCCACCGCCACGTGCATCCCCTCATACAGGACCACTGGATTAGGGCCCGGATTGCAGACCAGGACCGGCACCTCCCCCCTCTCGGGTGTCACCAGGGCCCTGCCTATCCGAATCCCCCTCGCCATCTCCACCTTCTCCACTCCTTCCACCAGCATGTCCGTCAGTACGGCCGATTCCGGCACACGCGCCTGTATGATCCTCTCCGTGCGACCCCTCACCCATTCCGTCCGCGAGCTCACCAGTCGGCAGGGCTGAGTCCCGTGCTCCTCATCCGGCCACACCAGCCTCTCCCCGGCCATGTCGATCGTCGCCCGCGTCTGCCTCAAGAAGTCTGCACCCAGCAGGCCCGGGGTGGATATATCGGCCACGACGAATGATGTAGTTTCCGCGCGGCCCGCGCACTGCAGCTCCGCCGTCACCCGACCCTCCACCGGCAGCGGCTTCCCATCCGCCGTATGGAATGCTGTTAACACCGGTCTCAGATCCCCAGGGGACCCCTCCGCCTTCCACCACGCTGTGGAGAGCAAGTTGCTGGTGGCCCCCGTGTCCACCACTAAGGGGATGTCCTTGCCCCATAACGTCCCTCCGACCTCCAGGCCGTTCCCCTTCTTCTCCTTCCGACCCAGCCATTCTCTCCTCCTTTTCTCTCCATGGGTCTCCTCCCGGCTGGAAGAGGGGACCCCGTCTAGTTTTCCGAAGCCTTCTTCGTCGCCTCTCTCTTCCGAGCGGCCTCGACCCGCTTCCTCCAGATAGGGCAGTCGCGCTTAAAGTGGTCCGGCGCCCCGCACTCGAAGCAGCCCCGTCCCCTACTTGCCCCCTCCCCCTCCGCGGTTGCAGGGGCCGATCGGGCCAGGGACTCCCTCATCTGGGTGACCGCCACCCGCAGCTCTCCCATCTCTTCCGCCATTGACTTCGTGGTGGACCTGACCTTCACCGCCTTCGCCCGTTCCTCCTTAAGGTAAGTTTCCGCCCGTATACCCCTTTCCACCGCCCGTAGAAGAGTTGGAATCTCACCCTGGTATATCCACTGTCGGAGCTCCGTATCCTCCAGACATTCGACAAACCTATCCTTAGCCATGCCATCTACCATCTGGGCGTCTGCATTGGGGTAGGACAGCCGCACCAGTCGCAGGATCTCCTCCGAGAGGGTTTGTAACTCCTCCCCCGGCTTCCGCACCCGGGTGCGGAGCAGAGCCTTATACGATTCCACCTGACTCTTCGGCTGGAATCTATTTACTAGTGCATCCCGCAACTTCTTATATCCCCCAGGAGCCGCCGGCCGTTCCGACGCCAACAGCCGCCGGGCGACCCCCGACAAGCTTATTCCCAGGAACGTCCCCGACTCCCTTTCCGTCCATCCGTTAGCCATGACGCAGAGGTCGAAGTGCGACAGAAACTCCTCCAGATCGCTCGACCCGTCGTACTTGCCCGGCATCACAATTGGCTTCCGGGTGGCCCCCTCGCCCCCGGGCCCCGGCCTACCCGGGTGTATCCCCTGTGTCTGCTCTATCCCCAGGGGCGTAGAGCTCCTGGCCCCCTCCACACTCTCCGTCCTAGAGCTACTTCTGGGGCTGCCCTGCCTCAGCCATTCCGCCAACGGGTCTGTCCCCTCCCTTCCAATCGTCCCGCGGCCCTCTCTGACCTCCCCGTGGGCCCTGTCGGGGCCCCACTCTCGCGTCCGCTCCTCTCTCCGGTGACCCTCTGTATCACTCCCCGCTCCACCGAACACCGGGCCACCGAACTGGCCAACCACCGAACCGCCGCCCTTCCCACCGAACCGGCCACCGAACTCAGTCGGGCCCATTTCGCTGTCCACTTTAGCGGCCGCACCAAGAGGTGCCCGGTGAATAGCCACGCCACCCTTTACTCCCACTTCCTCCCCAGGTGATGCTTCCTCTGCCCTCCTGTCCGGTCGCTCCTCCATTACCCACTTCCTGTCGTCTGCTCCGGTGGCGTCGGTGGCGCCGGCCGCCGCAGCCACCGGCCCTTTAACTTTAACAGAAACCTCCTCATCCACAACCTGGATCAGTTCTCCTCGCCTACCCGCCCCTAACTGCTCCTCCAGGGCTGCCCTCTCCTCCTCCATCTTTAATTCGCTATCTGCCATGCCTGTGTTTCTACTCTGGTACACCCCGGTTCGTTAATGTAAACAACCACCGCTGTCACCAATGTAATAACCAGAGTCGACACCGTATATAAAGAATGGAATATAAAGTTACAGCCGTTGTTGTTGTTTTATTTCTTAGGAGCCTTAAGGACTAACAGCCACTGGTCATCAGTTACTCGCTTATACTGATACTTGTACTTGGACTTATCCTTGCTTAGAGACGCCACTCTGTTCGTGAGCTAGGACTAGCCACCGAACTCCCTTAAGATAGCTTACACGTAGGCCACCTGAGTGTCTGATCGCGTCTGCCATAAAACCACCGAACACCGCGTTTTATAGCCCCCGGCCGCCGACGGTGACGTCACAAGGCTGTGACGTCACCGCCGACGCCCCACCTAGCGGCCACAGCGGGAACCCGCCACCGAGCTTCGGTGGCCGCCGCCGAGCCGCCGGCCTATGTTTATTACAATATATATATATATATATATATATATATATAGAGAGAGAGAGAGAGAGAGAGAGAGAGTTAGTTCATTGTAGGGATGGTCTAAGCGAACTTTGAGTTATGCACAATGCTATGCCAAATGGGACTTATTATAATTATGGTCTCGATAAACAGGGGTCTCCATAGCAACCAAAAAGAGGTCATTCAAAAGAGAAAACATTCCCTTATTCCACCTGTTCGAAAGGAGGTTCTGATCACCTCACGGTCTCTTTGTACACACTCTAATGAGCTAAAAAGTGTACGTCCATCCGACAGTTAAAATCGGTATTTTAGGGTCAATTTGAGCCAATGGTGTGCCAAGTTGGTAGTTGATTGGACTAGAATGACTGTCTGGTTGTTCCTAAAGTAGTCATGCTGAAGTTAATGTAGATTGATTGTAATGAGAATCTGACCATTTTGCAGAGAGCTAGACAGAAAATAGTGTTTGTAAGGGAAATTTTCAATTTCTCCCAAAGTGACTTATAAATGTTCATCAGCTCATATCTCAAAAAGTTCTTTGATAGCACTGTTCATTTTTGACACTACCAAACTAACATACTGTATTTGGTGGTAAACCATATTAGAGGTGCTTAACCAAATTGGGACTTTCTGGGGTGTATATATGTATGACCACACTCATCTATTTGTCATGGTTTGTATGTTCATTACATTTTCTTATTCATTCATGCATGTATTGGTACACTGGTATCCGCAGCATACATGAACTATATGGATATGTAAATAAGGCACATGTTCTTGAGTATCATTAACAATGCATGCACTGTCTTTCTAGCATGAAATAATTGTCATAAATGGCTTGGCCTAAGTATGTGAAGTCGAGGTATTAATGTGACATTAGTCACTAAAGGGTAGTGTCGGCCCATATTGGGCCCGAACAACATGTATGATGGCAAGCAATAAAATCCTTTGAAATTGAAATTGAATTGAAATTGATGTGTAATATATATATATATATATATATATATATATATATATATATATATATATATATATATATATATATATATATATATATATATATATATATATAAAATCGATATACATATATGTGCTGATTTTGACGTCATTTTGACAGAACATTCCAATTTCAGCAAAACTTGGCATATTAGAAATGGCTGGCAAGTTGCCATGATATGCCTAAAACTTCATCTACTAGATAGTTCTCATAAAGACCTTTTATTTGAACTATTTTACAGTCGTCTTGGTCATGGGTCATGTCCGACAAAGATGCTTCTGGTTCGGCAGAAAGAAAGCTACAGTCATGTCTGGCAGTGGCAGTCTTTGCAACAGTGGAAGAATATTTCAAATATTCCCGTTAGAAATTGGTAAAAAGTTCAGTTAAAGTCAACCCTCACTTCTTCGACCCTTTGAGTCCTCAGATCCCTCATTACAGATAGAAAATCTGGAACTATCTCTATGTTTTCTATTATATTTGCTTCCCCAGATATTTTTCCTTGTGTTCTCCATATCTGAGGAAGCAGTCCTGCCACTCCCCTCTACCTCTACCCTACCTCTACACCTGCCACAATTAGTCAGCCACCTGAGCTGACTGTATGCACATCGCAGGCTCCCCTGCCCCCCCCCCCCCCCGGCCCCCTTTCCTAAGCCCCTATGTACGGTACCTATAAGTAGGTATTCTACCTACTCAAAGATTCGTTCACCATCATCTCCCCCGGCATCTCCCCTTCCACTTTTGGCCAGGACAAATTCAGACGTGATATACATAGCACAGTGGGCTCGGAGAACAATGGATTTCACACCTCTTATATACTGCATACAGACTCAGGTTTAAGCTGGTTAATATACTTGGACAGTCTTGAAAGGGGTGTACATCATGGGGGGCCTATAAGGCCCCTGTGTTGGGTTCCATTATATCCACCCATTCCAATATATCTGCCAGGTCCTTAATTCCATTTTGTCCAATGTATTTTGTTCCAAAATGTCTGCCAAAATGTACTAATTCCATTGTGTCCACCAGGTTTTGTTCCAAAACATCCACAAAAAGTTCCAAATTCCATTTTGTCTACCAGCTCTTGTTCCAAAATATCCGCAAAAATATCCAAATTCCATTTTGTCCACCAGGTTTTGTTTCGAAATATCCGCAAAAATGTCCAAATTCCATTTTGTCCACCAGTTTTTGTTCACCACAGCATTTTGGAACAAGAGCTGGTGGATAGAATGGAATCTGGACACTTTTGATGGACATTTTGGAACAAAAACTGGTGGACAATATGGAGCGTGAATACCTAACGCATACAGAATCACCTAAAATTAGAACCATTATTGCTAAACTCCGGACTGACAATAACTGTACACTTGACAGCCTGTCAAGAAGATATAGAGGAAAGAAACCTGTCAATTCTAAGTGCACATTCTGTAATGCTGTGCAAGATGTCAATCATGTCTTCTTACATTGTAACATGCCCGAGATGAGAAACGCACGGTCAGTGTTTGAAACAAAATACCTCAAGTTCGTTGATTACTATAAAAGACACGATGACACTAGGAAACTTTCTCAAATACTAGCAGTGGCCCCATATTGCAAATCATCTAAAAGGCCAGGGGCTGTGAACTGTATATACTCATATATAAAATCTGTCTACAACATTGTAAATGAAAACCTGGTGCTGACATAAGTGTACCTGTACATTAGTCAATAAAGCCATCTTGAATCTTGAATCTTCTTGAATCTTGAATCTATGGAATTTTGAACTTTTTGCGGATGTTTCGGAACAAAAGTTGGCGGACACAATGAATTTTGGACATTTTTGCGGATATTTCAGAACAAAACCCGATGGACACAATGGACTTCGGACATTTTTGTTGGTATTTTGGAACAAGAGCTGGTGGACAAAAAATCTCCAATGTGAGACTGGTGGTCCTTCCTGGGGCTAGGCAATATGGCCGACTACAAGGCCACCAGTGAAGGAACCTGTTACATAACAGGTGAATGGAAGTGGTGACATCTGGTAATAGATTGGGAACTGCTACTGCCCATTTATCACCACTTATATGCGCGCATATAAGTAGCTTCAAAATGGAATTTGGAACTTGTCGTGGATGTTTTGGAACAAAACCTGGTGGACACAACAGAAATAGTAAAGTTTGGCGGACATTCCAGAACAGAACATGGTGGACACAATGGAATTAAGGATCTGGCGGATACATTGGAATGGATGGACATAGTGGAACCCAACACCCCTGTGTTATATATCGCTTACAAGACTGTCCTCGTACAATAACCCCTATGTACAATATAGTGTTGACCTTTGTCAACCTGCGATATATAATGCTTATACGGCTATAAAGGTTGAGCTGAATAGGTCTTAAAGTAAAATAATGTTTCAATTGCTGTCTCACGTAGAGTTAAAGAAATACAAGAAGGGTTAAAAGTGGTAAACAATACTTAACATATTTGACTAAAAATCACTTTTCACATTTTAAAAGAGAGCCTCCGATTCACTTCAAATTTTGACATGTTTTTAAGGTGACAGGAGGTGAATGAATTAGTTTCTCGTCAACACATGCATCATAACAATCAGATTTTGAACTTTTACTCCTCTGGGGCCATCCATAAATGACGTCACACAAAATTTGACCATTTTTGACCCCCTCTCCCCCTTCGTCACGTTTTTTTTGCCAAATTTGCAATGCTGAAGGTATATGGAAAATTAATTGTCACACTGAAACAAACGATTCTAAATATAAGTAAGAAGTTAGGAGGTCAAACTAACTTTTTGGCAAAGGTTATCAAAAAGCATGTGTCCAAACTTCCTATCCTATCTTAGCGTTTTTGAACTAACCCTTAGTAAAATGTTAGTATTTGCCTGACATTATTAGTATTTTGTTAGTCCTTTTTACTAAGACTTTCATTTAATGGTAGTATGGAATTGGAGCTGCAATTTTATGCTTCTGCAAACGAGGTGATAACCCCTAATAGCATGTCGTATGCTAACAGTGTAGAATACTTTGGTGTCTTAAGCTGGAATGCTTTGCCTATGGGAAGGAGAAATGCTATAAGTTTAAAACAATTCAAAGATGATTCTAAGAAATTTCTCCTATCTCTTATCCCATATGCAAATGCATAGTATGTATATATATTTTTAGTAACCATAGAATTGTAAGTTTTTTATTTGCTTTCCATTGTAAAGTTGCAAGTATTCCAATGTGTGACATGGTCTACTTATTTCTCCATATGTGGCTCCCTGCATATGCATTTATATCATTATTTTGAAAACAAGTGCCAACGGTTTCGTATATATTTTTTGTGAAGCTAGGTAGGACCAGAAGAATCAACCCAACACTAATTTAGTGGGGATGAGGTCCTTTTCCTTCTGTTTGACATGTTCTATTGTTCGTAGTATTTATAAACTGTATCTCTCTTGGAAGATTTCTTGGAATGTCTATGTACAACCGGTAATAATTATAACATAGCTAACAGATATTATTTGGAGAACCATTGATAATGATTTAAGAAACACTATAAATTATACCGGTATGCATATTTTTGATTAATGTCAATATGATCGATTAGATGTATGTATTGTTATTCTATTATGTTCAATATGAATAAGTCAATAAAGTAAAGTCAAACCAAAACGAATTTATATTTGAATACTATAAACATCAAAACATGGGAAATCTCGCATACAGACATGAAGAGTTTAGTTTAAATCACTGAATATACGGTATATGATACAATCCCAACCCTTTGAAACTAACCCTTTATTGTAGGTAAGCCATATTGAATTCAAAACCTACTTTGAGTCTTAAACTCTATATCAGGATTTTGACTCCTGTAACAGAACCTCTTCATTTAAGAAGCATGTTCTATGCCTCAAATCATTTTTATTTACAACCCCTGAGCTAGGTTGCTCTGAGTTTAATACAAAGTCAGAGAACTAACAATGTGGATGATGTGTATATTGAATATCCATACAAAAGGTGTTTCCATCTTTCTTCCTTCTTCCTTCAATAACTTATCAATAAATTAGTTGCATTTTATTAAATGTTATGTGAGTACAATTGCAAAAGACTTTCTAAGTCAAAGGTCATGAAAATCACCATTATTTTGACATCTATAGACTATTCCATGATGTGCACCTACTAGAAAAATCCTCATGCAAACTGCACTGCCACCTGGTGTGAAAAAAACTACTAACCCTTAGACAAAACTACTAAAGGAAAGGTTACTAACTTTTTACAAATTTTCTCTCTTGACTTAGTCAAGCTAGCTTGTCTGAATAGGTTAGTGAATGTTACTAAGCACCTAGCCATTGTTAGTAAAATGTTAGTCCTGTGTTAGTCACATTTGCTAACTAAGGTAAGTTAGGGGTTTTGACTAACTTAAATTAGATTCATTTTTTTTTTAGTGCATGCCGGGCCTAACCCCCCCCCCTCCTGCTATCCTGCATGACGTCATTTGTACCAGGTACACAGCCCGGAGTAAAAGTTCAAAATCTGATTTCTGTGATGCTTGTGGTGATGAGAAACTACCGTAATCTCCCGCGTATAAGACGCGCTGCGCATATAAGACGCACCCCAAACTTAGCACATGCATTTTCGTATATAAGGTGTCACGGTACTAATAGGGCCAAGCCCGTTCTGATTTTCCCCCCATCTTCCACCATAAAACTGGCGTCAATCGGGTTCTAATTTGATGGCGTTCATAAATAAAGGCTTAAATTAAAGCTGAAGTCATTCTTGATTTTTTTAGCATGGTCAACCATAATGGAGTCAGATCCGTTTTTGCACCAGTTGCCATGGAAACCACCATGTTGAATAAATTAAATGATACAGGCGCCCCTGACAAGTCACAAATGTGACCTTGGACCCCTCTCTGACACAATAGGTTTCCATGGTGACCAACAATTTTTTGCAACTTTTCCCCCCCAAATCGTTACCTTTCTTCTGGTACCAAAATTATTAATCTGTGATAAAATTAAGGTCCCCTGGCACTGATTATACCAAGCAAAACACTGTTTTTAGTTGGGACTATTTAGCTGTCCTAGGTTTACTGGGGCGGAATACTACTGTGACACCTTAACAGCTGGGGTCATTTTTTCCGACAATATATAGTTTGCCCAGAAATAAAGATATTTATCTCCCTGACATGAATCTCAACTTTTTACATGGAAAATTTGTATATTTATGACCATGGAGCCTATTGAAATATGGGTGAGAGGTCCCTCAGGGGTCAATCTTTTGTATTTTAGGGGTTAAAAACAGGGACCTTTCTTTGGCTTGCTCTACCAAAAAATTGGATCTGACTTTGTTATAGCAAACTACCCTCATATGATGCCTTAACACATTGACAACAATAATGTATAACTGGTTAAGATCCCATCTAATACCTAAAAGCATGAGAGTAATCAAAACAAGGGCAATGTCCCCAAAACTAGGCCACAATCTGCATGATTTGGTGCAAAATGTGGTATTTTTTGGATGATGGCTGTTTATTTTCCCTAGCAACGCTTGACTACACAATTAAAAATTCTGAGGTTTGACTAAAATCCTATTTTCAAAGGAATATTCCATATGTTTTGAATAGAAGAAGCATAATTTGTGCTATTTATTAGCATTTCTAGAGGCTTTCAAGCTAATTTTTATGGAGGAGCCCTAGAACCACTTTCTGTGCCAAGTAGCCCCAACTGCCCCATCTGGAGCGAAAAAAGGTCAATCATATGCAAATCCCAGACAAATTCAAAGAAAAAATGACCATAATACCTTCTCCTACACTTAATTTAGCTATTTTAATACAAAAAATTCATCCAGTTTGGATTGAGTCCTTACAAGAGCCCAAAATGTGGCCAAAATCACCCCACCCAGCCACCCAATTAAGGTGTCACGGTACTAATAGGGCCAAGCCCGTTCTGATTTTCCCCCCATCTTCCACCATAAAACTGGCGTCAATCGGGTTCTAATTTGATGGCGTTCATAAATAAAGGCTTAAATTAAAGCTGAAGTCATTCTTGATTTTTTTAGCATGGTCAACCATAATGGAGTCAGATCCGTTTTTGCACCAGTTGCCATGGAAACCACCATGTTGAATAAATTAAATGATACAGGCGCCCTGACTAGTCACAAATGTGACCTTGGACCCCTCTCTGACACAATAGGTTTCCATGGTGACCAACAATTTTTTGCAACTTTTCCCCCCCAAATCGTTACCTTTCTTCTGGTACCAAAATTATTAATCTGTGATAAAATTAAGGTCCCCTGGCACTGATTATACCAAGCAAAACACTGTTTTTAGTTGGGACTATTTAGCTGTCCTAGGTTTACTGGGGCGGAATACTACTGTGACACCATAAGACGCACCTCTTAGGTACCAATTTTGTAAATTCAATACATTTCTATAGTAAAATTACCCCTCGTATAAGACCCACCCCAAACTTGAGGAAATCCTATAAGACCCCCCAGCATTTTGTTTGGCGTAGAGGACGCGTCTTATACTCGAGAGATTCAGGGCTTTTGACAGGGCTGGGCAGTGCGTAATACACGCATTTAATGCATAAATGTCGCATTTAAATGGCTAGAATGGCCATTCATTTACAGAATGGCGCATTGTATTTGCTAAAAAGTGTGCAATTGGTGCATTGCAAAAAATCCTGTCAAAAGCCCTGGAGATTATGGTAATTCATTCATTTTAGAGCGGCCTAATTTGTGCTCTACCAGTCTTGGTTCTGCCATAGAAATACCGTAATACCTCGCGTATAAGGCGCACCTCGCGTATAAGGCGCACCAAGACTTTGCATATGTGAATGAAAAAATAAAAAAATGTCACAACTTTTGTTCTAACCAACGGTAGGCACTGAAATACCTGCACTGCGTGAGTCTGCTGCAGGAGAGGTGTGAAACTGTGATAAAGCTGAAACTGGGTAGTGTTAAACTCTCCTTTCTTTGCAAGCTTATTCTGAAGCTATTTACTGGAGGATCTTTACAAACAAGGGCTCATTTTAACAGGCTTGGCTAGACCTTTAAAATGATTATTTTTGTACAAGGTTGAATACAGGGAATTTTGCATTTGACCCCATCAAAGTTCAACCAAAAGTTTAGAACCATTTTATGATGAGAAGATCATGTAGCACCTAAAAATAAATGGTTCCCACCTGTTCTATGATTAAAAATGATCTAGAAAATGTTTTCTTTTTCTTTTTCTAAGGGGCTGCAGTATGTTTGACAGACCCTGCAAACTTTTTGGGCGAGATTATCTCTGGACACTTATCCCTACCTCCCCAAAGTTGGGCACTTACCTATCAATTAAGGCCTTATTGTATGTATTTTATATGGTGGGAAATTGATAGCTATGAGAAAAATAAGTGGTTTTGCTTTTTAAATGAAGTTATTATGTCAATTTGAATGGAAGTTATGATCATTCAAACATCCTGAGTCAAAGACGATATTCTGCCGTGGTTCTGTCAGAGCGCACAGTTCAAGAGAAAAGATAACATCAAAAATTTGCTTTTACATTGTTTGATTATGATAAAATTATTTACGTTCTTGAGGGTATATCCTGCTTATCTGAAAAGAAAATTTCCCAAAATAATCATTTTAGTGATCTAGTATACCTTGGATTCATCTTGCTTGATCACAAAATTAGATCCAAATTAAACTCTTAACTATGGCAGAATTCTGGGTCTGATTTGGTACCTTTGACCGGTCGTAATTACACTTAAAATTGACATAGAGATTTCATTTAAAAAGCAAATCCACTTCTTTTCTCAAGATCCATCCATTGGTCATTAGATAGGTTTAATGGGATAAAGTCTTGAAATATTAGGTAAGTGCCTACCAACGGATTTTCAAAATTCAAAGATCTATAGCCAACTTAGAGCATCTCCTATCCTGTTTAACCACAATACAGGGATAAGGGATTATTTGGGAAATTTTAGAGAAATTTTTTTCCTAAATAATTCTGCTTCTATAAGGCGCACTAGGGATGCATCCTCGCGTATAAGGCGCGCCTTATACGCGAGGTATTACGGTACTCCTCGAGTGTCCTCGAGGTGAACACAGTGGATCCAAATCACGGGCGGGCGGGAAAAGTCTTCGAACATAGCCTTTGCCCTAGGTATCGGCTTGGAGCGCTAACCCTCTAGTACGAGGGAAACACGCGCCAGTGCGATCTCGGGGGTAAGACACAGGTTGAATTAATCATTTTGCACTCAATTACATCTCTATACGTTATTCTTTTCGACCGCCAATTAGTAAAGCACATTGTGCTCGTTTTGTTGAATTGGTTTTCTAGCGATGTCCTTGTATTTTGTATGCTTAGTCATGCTTGAAACGACCGCCCAACTGGGCGATAAAAGGAAAGTGAGAAAGTCCCTCTTTCAAGTTTCAATTCAGCAAGGGAGTGGGGAGTTGTGATGTGAGTTTTTGCATTGACACGCGAACTCATGAAATTTTTTTACGCCCGCCCTTCGCGAGAGTGGATGGAGGTTCAGAAAATTTTTTCGCTTCTCTGATCATGATAGGTAGTCTATGTGAATGCAAAATTAAAAATCATTATTACATATTTGGCTTTACCCTAGGCCTAGCTGAAGGGGCATGTTAGATATATAAGGCTTTTGGAATTTTTGAAATCAAGTAATATTTGAGGCTGTGAGGGGTCCTTTCATGAGACAAGGTTGGGCAGATTTTCATCATAATTTTAAACTTTAAGTTTACAAAGAGAGATGGTCTGTGATCACATCCATGTATTTTACTCAAATTTTAACACTTTTCTGTTTAAATACCCTAAACTATACATTTTCTGAAAGCTCTTAATCTTTCGGACATTTTGCATTTTTTTCTGTGTCTCTATGATGTATACAACAGAAATTTTGAATTTTTGAAGAAAAAAAGTTTGAAAAAACCTTAGAAATTAATCAAATAGAAAATCTGTGGAGCTTAGATAGGTATGTGCGCACTGTTCAATTTTCTTCAAACTTGACATACATCATCTCAAGTGTTTAATGTAACTCCTTATGATATTTTGAATGCTCCTCTTACTTGCCATGAGGTAAAAGTTATCAGTAGAAGTGATGTTCATCTTAATTAAGCTGTAATTAATTAACTACCAATACCTCCTTGAAATTAAGGTAATGACAGCACAGAGAACCTTATGTACATAATATTAGAATTTTAAAGTGAATTGATGCATCAACTTAAACCATATATATAGCCTAATAACTGAGAGCTACATGTGCACATCCCCTAAAAAGGGTCACAGAATGTAGTGACACACGTCCGCGCTCACAGTGGTGCCAACGTTCACATACCTAATAGTATATATGATCTATACTATACTAGTCTATAGTCTTGTCCCGGGTACTGGCACTTGAAATACTGTCTTTTTTTTGCTGAAAAGATAAAAGACTGAGCCTGAGACTCCAAAGAGGCAAAGAGAAATTTTTTTGCTCCGACGAGGGGGCGCAAAAAAAAAACAGAGGGGGCGTAACATATTTTCATGCATCCATGTGAAATCTTGCCACTAAGGCTAAGCTGGCATCACCCCCTCTGTTTGGCCCTGCCTTTGGCACCAGACAAATAAAAGAACACTTGCTATCCTTAGAGAAGAGTAGGTTTTGAAGCCCCAGTAGCGGTTTTCCCCTCACCTCTCCTCATAGATTCGATCATTCATCTCATAGATTTGTCATCCATAGATGCTATAACTGCTGTGTCGGGCAAGCATCATATGTGACACGATCTGCGAAAAGGGCCCTTAGTGCAGGGTGCATTAAGGTGCCCATTCCTAGTACATGTCACAGATACCCAGTACCTGTCCAGGTGTCTGGGCAAGCAGCATTTAAATACCTGTCCAAACAGAAAAGAAAGGACTTAAAATCCGAGAACCACAGTCTCTCTGTTAACTTTTAATTACAACTAGTGGAGGCGGATAGCATAGCCCCGTCCCCAAACCAGTATAAATAAAAGATATTCAGAAATGGCTTCTAACACTGATCTGGAGCCCACAGTGGAGAGGGTGTACACAAATAGGAGGGGGAAGGGCTTGGAGATGCCATCCCACTCGGATCCGATCTGATGTGGAATAAGGCTTCCCTAGCCCACTTAAAAGGGTCTATGTCTCCTCTTTCCTATCCCCTCAGATGTGTGGTGCACATATGCGCCGGCACTGACACATTCTTCTGTGAAATTGCATTACCCCGGTATGTACTTCCTCCCATGAATATGACCATAGCTGAATGAAATAGTGTTATTAAAACATAACTCACTCACTTGCTCGCTCACTCACTTGCTCGCTCGCTCACTGTGGAATACTGCTTCAAGGCTAACGCGTGAAGTAGCACTCAGTTGAGTTTGTAGTGTAATGTATGACTATCTATGGGTTCGGAAAGGATCACGAATACAAGGATATCCGGTTCAGAAGGCAACAAGGTTTATTCAATATCCTAGAGTACAGTAAGCTAAAGGTGTTCTGGATGGGTTTGAGATCGTTCGGATAGCTCTGATTTACGACTACCAGGTAAGGCTTCGGAGTCAGTAAGATCTTATGTTGTTCATACAGAATCCGGGAGGATTCTGTCCCCTAGGTTCCGACCCGACTATTATATAGCCACAGGGGTTGGGTGGCGACCTCTCGTGTTTAACCCGAGCAGCCTGGGGGCGGTGCTGCCACCGATATACCGTAATCTCCCGCGTATAAGGCGCGTCTTATACGCTAAACAAAAAGCTGCTGAGCCTTATACTCGGGAGGGACATTGCCTTGAGTTTGGGGTGCACCTTATAGGGGGGGTATTTTTACTATAGAACAGTACTAAATTAACAAAAATCTGCCCTTAGAGGTGCGCCTTATACGTGGACTTGCATTCTCTGAGTTGGGGGGTGCGCCTTATAGGCGAGCTGCGCCTTATATGCGAGAGATTACGGTAGGTAAATAATGGATGTGGCACACTACCCCTAATACCCAGCATATAAGCTATACTTTGCATAAAAGCTGCAACCTGAGTTTGAGGGAATTCACACGTAGGACTTCATTTCACCCAAATTATGACAATAGTAGTGATCTAGTGTCAAATATCCTCACGTGTAAGACGCACTTCTCAATTTGGCTGATCCTATGACATGCAATAGGACCTTGCGTTTATAAGACACACTTTACATAAGGAGTTTGATGGTATGTTCTGTGATAAACTTTGAAGTCTTGAATCCCCTGCTAGAATTCATTTTCTGCTACAAAGTTAAAAGTACCACAATTGATGGATTTCAGTCTGACTTTAACCATTTTTAAAAAAAATGGTTAAAGTGTTAGGGAGTGACTCCACATGAGCATGTTGTCTTAGGATGAAGTATCTGGGGATTCACTGCTGGAATGACAGATAACACTACAGCAGCGTGCCCCACTGCAGGGAATTGCCCCCAAGGATCTCAGGGAAATAGACAGGTTAACGAGAAATGCTAGTGTAGGGGAACGGTTTAGTAGTAGCCTCCATGGCTTACGGGTTGACTAGGTTCTGAGCGGAGCGGCCTTTCGGGTTGAAGACCTGGTGCGCCTGGTGGGTAGTCTAATTTCTGAAACTGTTAATTTGATGAAAATACTTTTCATAACTTGTTTGTATATGATATTGCAATGCCGGTATGTAGAGCGCAGAAAACACATACATATAAGCAATATTAACTAAGAGAACTCTTTAAGATGCCAGCAAGGAGTTCATGAGTGCAATCGTGGGCATTGTCTCAACAATAATCCACCTGGTCTTAAATCAATCAAATATACAAACTATCCACACTCTTACCTTTCTCTATGCACAGTGTGTCTGTCTAGGTTTTACCAAACCTCAAGTAGCTTTGTCTGAAGCCGGTCTCCTTCTGCAGTCGGTATGGTCAGTGACCTCTGGCACTGTTCCAGTCCAATCCCTATGTTATAACGAGCCTTTGACCAGGATTGGTCAAGGGGAGTGGGATTTAAGAAATGATGATGGGAAGCGATAGGGGTGGGGCCAGTTATCAAACGTAAGAAAACATGTAAATTTTTTTCTTTGTAAATTATGGAATTGTACTCTATAGATCATGTCCTAAATCTCCATGTAGATTCATCCAATATTAAAAAAAGACCGCTCTCTTATATCCAGCTTGTCTGTGGGAGGGTCTAATACTGTAGGTGGAGGAAAACACCAATTAGAACCGGTATATGACATGCATTGTATGTACAAGTACATATTGAAGGGGTAGAGGTAAAACAGAACTTTTCAAATGAGCGATAAAGAAATGTCTTAGATCAACAGCGCTAGTGCTAGAGCTAGAGAAATACTTGTATCTGTTAGGTATTTCCCAGTTTGTTACCTGAAACACAGCTTGTAATATTCATTTAGACCTTTGGTTTGTCAACGACCGTAACAGGTTATTTGTTTTACAGCGCAGTCCCACTTGATCAGGTCATTTGAATACTACCGTAGACTCCCGCGTATAAGACGCACCTCGCCTATAAGATGCACCTAGGGCATGAATTTTGAAAGTTTAGTACTGTTCTATAGTAAAAGTACCCTGCCTATAAGACGCACCCTGACTTTGGGATAATTCTATAGGGCACAGCAGGCATTTATTTGGCGTAGAAGACGCGTCTTATACGCGAGAGATTACGGTAGTAGTATATCAAATCTAATTACATCAATGATGTAAATTGTCCGAATTTCGTCTTATTTCGGAATTTTCACACCTTGTGCTTATCTCAAAGTACTTTTCATGGATCAAAGTTTTGTGGAATTTGCCAATGAATTCAAAACTCAGAATATTCATACAATCTGATACAACGTGACATCCCTGTTATTCGTATCAATTACATTAGTTTCAACTATAACTTATAATTAAAACTACCTTGGTAAGAGGAGGTATTATCAAACATTTGTCCCCGAGGGCGGAGTTTGACATATGTATGTACTGCTTCATAGATCTCAAGACAAATGGACGTTTCCTGGGCGCCATGGGGATTAGTACCGGTATGAAGTAAAGTAGAGTTTGGTCATACCGTTATCTCCTGCGTATAAGGCGCATCCCGCCTATAAAACACACCTAGAGTTTCAGAATAGTGTCCCAAAAAAATAAATTCATAACTTTTTTCTACTGAATGAATTTTCAAAATTCAAAAAGCCATGTGTGTGTCTGGCAACCTGCCTCTATGTTGGGGACATCATAGAGGCAGGCCATGTCTAAGAAGTTACCAGTCAATCATCCCCTGTTTTAACCCTTACTCTCAAATACCTGCAGGGACCAGCGTATGTGTTTGCATGTTTCCCTCAGACCCCCCTGGACCCCTTATGCAGCAGCTGAGGTTATATAGGAGCTTAAAATATCAGAGAAAGGTCTGGATGTCCCCCTTGCGGATCCAGAGAGAACTAAAAAAAATAGTATTTTATGTTTCAGAAGCACCATGGATGTGACAGACGAGGAGATGAAGCGTGTATTTGCACGTTTACGACCGGTGTGCGTTACGCTGACCCAGGAGCCAACACGCAGTAATGTGCGGACACTTGTATGTGTCCTGGACCAAGTGACCAATGGACAGCTTGCCCTTCTACAAGAGTACATTTTGTTCCCTCTTCGCCTTCTGATAAAACAATCTAGGGAGAAGTAAGTTTTATTTTGAAACCTTGAAATCAG
Source organism: Acholoe squamosa (assembly GCA_949317995.1). Classification (NCBI taxonomy): domain Eukaryota; kingdom Metazoa; phylum Annelida; class Polychaeta; order Phyllodocida; family Polynoidae; genus Acholoe; species Acholoe squamosa. Next base: position 47,499,640 of record OX439050.1, read on the forward strand.
GACTACCGTAAACTCCCGCATATAAGACGCGTCCTCTACACCAAACAAAATGCTGGGGAGTCTTATAGGATTTCCTCAAGTTTGGGGTGCGTCTTATACGAGGGGTACTTTTACTATAGAAATGTACTTATCTGACAAATATCAGCATTAAAATGTGGGTCTTATACGTGAAAATGCATGTGCTGAGTTTGGGGTGCGTCTTATACGCGCAACGCGTCTTCTACGCGGGAGATTACGGTACATATGCTAAAACCTCATTCAAGGTTCACCACTGTTCGCTCATCTGTGCCCGGGTGCTTTGGTGCACTGATATGCCCTCTCTGAGAGAATTGGCTTGATGCATAAATGACATGCTCACCACCATTTTAGAAACTGGTTGAGTAATCTGAAATACTGCTCTGCAATAATAAAACCAGCCGGCGAGTGAAGCAGTAACGCTATATATTACATAAAAATCATAGCATCAGTTTCAGAACTCTTCAGTGTTGCTTCAAAGAATAGATAATAGAATTAAGTAATGTTAACATATCACAGGAATGAAAATTGAGGTACTTTTATAAATTACATGTGAGCTGAGAACAGGAGTTTAAAACCTTTAGTCCATTTAAAACTCATAGTCTACAGGGCCGCTGTATGCTGTTTGAGCCATACAAATCCTGTATGAAATCTGGAGAGAGAGGCCTAGTGGACTTTATATTGGTTTTTTTTCTAAGGACTTTATGTTGGTTATAAGGAATGCTCTGCATCAAAGTGATCCTTACAATGCAATCGACCCTCTAGGGTCAGTATGAGTAAAATCTATTGCTGATGAAGGACACTTAAAGTGCCCGAAATGTAGAGATCAGTTTTCTAGTTCAATTTCATGAGTGAGCGAGTGAGTAATAGAATCTGATGTTTAACGCCATTTCGACAGCTAAGGTCATATTTATGGCAAGAACTACATTACACAATTTCACAGGGGAATGTGTCGGTGCCCGCACATATGTGCACCACACACATCCAGAGGGGATAGGAAAGAGGAGAAATAGACCCTTTTAAGTGGGCTAGGGAAGCCCGTCAATTTCGTGAACCACTGTTTACACTGTAATACCTCTACATGATAATAAATACCAACTTAAAATTTAAACTGACTGGAGTCTGGTTTTGTATGATTTTACAACCTTAGTAAAATCTGTTGCTGCTTGTTTTCAGGAGTACAGAACTTATCATGGACGTTGTTAGATGCCTCCACCAGGTTCTGTCCCGCTGTCCTGTGAGCCGCGTTGATGCTTTCCATGACTTGTTCAACTCCCTCAGTCTGTTGATATCGAGTCCTGAGGCCCGTGTCTCAGGTATATTTTATATTCATCTTTTTTATTTGAACAAGGAAGATCATATCTCTATAATCGATATACAAGCGTAAGGGGACAAGGTGGGGCTGAGGGTCCTAGCCACTCACATCAGTGCTGTAGGGGATTGTGGGAGAAGACATCCGGTGTGACGTCACAGTTTCGCGCGCATTTTGGTTTGAGTGGCAGCAATTCTGAGCACAGGGTAAGTTTTGTCTTTTATACTATAATTTCTTACTTCTATTTCCTTTATGTTTTTTAAAAAAATGATACTTTAAGACACCTTGGTGTTTTAAAATCATTTCTGGTTGGCGGAGTTAACCAGTTTTTCCTTAATTCTTGCAGAAAGACGTTGATCGTTCTGGAAGAAGGCGAAGTCAGCGACGACGCCCTCTTGGTTTGGTTTTGACAACAAGTCAACATGAACGCTTACTCTGATTCCGACGAGGACTCTCAAACTAGGAGAGGCCGAGAATGGGATACGAGTTCAGTTCTATCAAGAAACCAGGATAATTGGGCCGGATATGACGAGCACGGTCGTCGTGTTAGCCCTTTAGAACGTCTTGAAGAGTTGATGGGTGACGAAGAGAATGAGCTTCCAAACATGACTGACGAACAATTTCTGAATTTTCAGAGAGATCGTCATCATATCATCCTAGACAGATTAGAGAGACGTAGAAACCTTCTCAGAGAGATAAGGGAATTGGAAACTGAACCAAGACGACGTTCACCCTCACCAGAAAGGAGACCGAGGAGACGGTCACCTACGCCGGAGAGGAGATCAAGGAGACCCCGGTCACCTTCACCGGAGAGACGGCCATGGAGGCCCCGCTCACCTACCCCAGAGTGGCGACCACGTAGACGCTCTCCACCAAGGGAATATTACTCTGATAGACATTACAGGGACAGATCCCCACTTAGATTTCCTCTAAGACCTCGTGACAGATATTATGAGGAAGACAGGTTCTATGAACCAGGACCACCAGTCTTGCGGCGTAAGAAAGTACCAAAACCAGTGGAGACAGAACAACCGTTACCCCAGGAGGAACCTAAGGTTGATCCACCAGCTTCTATCATTAGCTCAAGCTTTGCTTCTAGTTTTGCTAGAGAGAAAGATGAGGATATGGAAATTACGCCAGATGATTCAATCTCCATGGTAAGCAAGACAGAAAAGAAAGATAATGAAAAAGCTGAAGAGAATAAAGAGGAAGAAGAAGATCCGTTTGCAGATTGGGGTGATATTCCTTTTGCTGAAGGTGCACAACAAATTGTCAATGAGGCACAAAATGTGAAATATTCTGACAGTGTATCTCCAGGAATGGTGAAATTATTGAACACCTTATTCAAGAACACCAAGGATCTTGATGCTGGTAAAAAGCTAGCTGAATCTTATCCTCCACCAAGCAATGTAACAGAAATTCTGGCCCCAAGAATGGAGGAAGGAATTTATAAATCTGATGTTCTGGATTACGCTACTAAGAGAGCAGACAAGGAACTTCAATTCTCACAACAGGCTATTTTAGCGGCCATAGTTGCAATTTTACCTTTGCTGGAATTAATGGTCAAAAACAGCAAGAAGGGCAACGAGTTTGCAGAAGTGGGTAAGAGTTCTTTAGACTCTCTTAGATTGGCTTTTTATGCCAACACCTCGGTAGTGAGGAGAAGGAGATACGCTTTACGACCAGCAATGGACTCTAGAGTTGCTACTCCAATCATTGAGGCTGATGTCAGTGGACAAACTCTTTTTGGTGAGGAAATCCAAGAGACTGTATCAAAGGCCAAAAAATCAGAAAAACTTGTAAAGGATCTTTTTCCTGGTAAGGACAAGAAATCCTCGAGAGGTGGAAAACCCACTCCCAAGAGCACCCGAGGGGGCAAGAATAAGCAGGATTTTCGCAAGGACGCAGGCCAAAACTCTGGCAGGGGTCGAGGCAACTACAGAGGAAGAGGTCGAGGAGCCCGGAGGGATCCATCAGACACGAATCATCACAGCCCACTACAAAATGTAGGAGAATTTCAAGAAAAGAAGACCTTCAACAAGAAGAAAGGCAATTAGAGGTTGGTAAATCAGAGCCAAAGATCTGCTTTGTCAATACCCCTGAAACTTTTGTGGCTGGTCAAGTCCAAAATTACCTTCATTATTGGCAGGAAATCTCTCATGATCCATGGGTCTTGGAAAACATTAAGGGAATCAGAATTCCATTTGTCGAAAAACCAATTCAAATAAAAGAACCCAGACCTTACCATTTCTCAAAATCTGAAATGAAGGCTATGGATTTGCAACTTATGCAAATGCAAAGTAAGGGTATCATTGAATTGGCTCAACCTGAAAAGGGACAATGGGTCTCTAATATTTTTCCTGTTCCAAAACTTAATGGAGAAATTAGAGTGATTTTGGATTTGACTCAGTTAAACAAAATAGTAGAATATGAGCACTTCAAAATGACCTCTTTGGAAACGGTATTGGAAATGATTACTCCAAATTGCTATCTAAGCTCTATTGACTTAAAAGATGCTTATTATACGCTACCAATAAGGGAAGAAGATAGAAAATATCTCAGATTCTATTGGAATGGAAAATTATTTCAATATACAGTGTTACCAAATGGCATTGCTTGTGCACCAAGATATTTCACAAAAATCTTGAATCCGATCTTCAAAAAAGCAAGATTGCAAGGAGTTCTCTGCTCACCATATATTGACGATATATGTGTAATTGCAGATAACTATCAAGATTGTTGTTCTGATGTGGAAAAGCTTGGAAAAATGCTAGACAATGCAGGGCTAGTGATACATCCCAATAAATCTAGTTTGATACCGTCAACAAAAATGAAGTTTTTGGGATTTATCATTGACTCAGAGAACATGAATGTTTCACTTCCACAAGAAAAAATTGACAAATTCAAAGAAGAAGCAAAAAATATCCTATCTACAAGAAACTTAACCATTAGGGAAGTGGCAAAAGTGGTAGGATTAATGATATCCTACACCAAAGGAGTTGATTATGGTCAAGCTCATTACAAAAGCCTAGAAAGAGATAGGAATTTAGCTTTAGTTAGATCAGGAGGTGATTTTGATCAAAATATGTACTTGTCAAAGGAAGGGAAACAAGACGTTCAATGGTGGCTAGATCAAATAGATATGGCAGATCGAAAAATTAGATCAGACACACCTGATGTAATTTTGTCTACTGATGCTAGTAAACAAGGTTGGGGTGCTGAATGTGAAAATCTCCCCACTGGTGGAAGATGGGATTTTTCTGAAAAAGCACATATCAATGTTCTAGAATTGAAAGCCATAAGATATGGTTTAAAAAGTTTCATTGATTCAAACATACAGGTTCATGTGTTTTCTGACAACACCACAGCAGTAGCTTATACCAAGAAAGGTGGTGGGGTCAGATCATTACCTTGTAATGAAGAGGCAAAACAGATCTGGGACTGGGCAGAACAAAATAAAAATTGGGTCACCATTTCATATCTGCCAGGGAAGGATAATGTCAAAGCTGATAAAGCTTCCAGAGAGTTCAAAGATAGTCTTGAATGGTCAATCTCAAACAAAATTTTCAAGAAAATTTGTAAAATTTTCGGAAAGCCTGACATTGATCTGTTTGCCTCACGAGAAAATACAAAATGTGATAAGTATGTTTCATACAAACCTGATCCTTTTTCCATACATGTGGATGCGTTCACTTTGTTATGGACAAATCTTAATGCTTATGCATTTCCACCTTGCAGACTCATACAAAGAGTGGTCAACAAGGCGAAGCGGGAAAAACCAAAAAGTTCATCCTCGTTGTTCCAGATTGGCCATCAGCAACATGGTACCCAACATTGGGGAAAATGACAAAAAGGAGGTTGAAAATAAGCAAAAAGAGAACCAATCTACTGCCAAATCTGGATCTAAACAAGAAATTCCCTTCAGGAATCCCATTGGTTATTTTAAAACTATGAGAGATGAATTAGTCTCAAATCAGGCTTGTGATAGAAGAACAGCGGAATTCCTTCTATCTAGCTGGCAAGAAGGTACTCAAAAAGTTTATGACCTTTACATTCGTAGATAGTTCACTTTTTGCTTAGTTAAGTCAATTCCAAGGTTAAACCCTACGGAATTCCAAGTTTGTGCCTTTCTGAGAGAAATGCTAGATTGTGGTTACTCTTATGGTGCAATAAATGCAGCTCGATGTAGTTTGTCAGTCATACTACCAAAGAAAACTGTAGCAGACACAATGGGTAAAAGCTTCTGGGTATCTAGAGCAGTTAGGGCTGCTTATTTGATTAGACCACCCATGCCAAAATATAGTACCTTCTGGGATGTTACCCTAGTTTTTAATGAATTAAGAACTTGGGGTAGAAACTCAGAAATGAGATTATCCAGACTTGGCAAAAAGTTGCTAGTATTATTGCTGTTAGTAACCGGACAAAGAGGTCAAGCGGCGTTAGCACTAGACCTAAATAAAATAAAGAAAAATGATGATGGTACTATCAACATGGTTCTGACTAAACCAATGAAAACTGCAAAAACAGGAGAAAAACTCAAAGAACTAAAACTGATCCCGTACAATAAGGAAAAGAAACTTTGTGTAGTGAGAACACTACTAAAATACAAGGACAGAACAAAAAAGTTAAGGAAAACTGGACAATTGTTCATCTCGTATGTGAGTCCACATGACCCAGTATCAAGAGATACTATTTCTAGATGGATTAAATATGTACTCAGATTAAGTGGTGTTGGAACAAACTTCTCAGCTCACTCCTTAAGAGGGGCTGGAGTTTCAGCTGGATCAAAAATTGGGGTTCCAATTGATGTTCTAATGGAATATGGATCATGGAAATCCCAAAAAACAATGGCAAGACATTATCAAAAGCCAGTCGAAACAAAAGAAACTCGACATTTGGGCAACATTATTCTTGACAATTTTGCTTAAGATGTCAGACTCAAGAGATGATAAAATCTCTAATTGGTACTAACTGTGATCTGGCTTACACAAGTACTTACACAAAGATTGTGATAAATTTGTGATAATATGCATTCAGAAGTTCAATTGAATTAATTCTGACACAATTTGGTGATAACATGTGATAAAATCAATTTTGTATCTGTTGATGCAAGATGTTAATAAAATTGAGATGTTAAAACCTGTGAAAATTTTTCACTCAATGGGGCAAATTAATTGGCTTTAAAATTCTCCCACAATCCCCTACAGCACTGTGAGTAGTGCTTCCGGGGAGTTAGAATAGTAAATTACCCGAGTAAAATTACCTGGGTAATATTATGAAGGGGAATTAAGGTTCTAACGAGCCAAAAGCACTACGTATAGTGCTGTTTGGGGATTGGGGGCCCACCCACCCTCCCTTGAATAATTTATATTAACTTATTAATTCCTTTTCTGTTTTTTCCAATTAATTAACCCCACAAAATACGTGCTCTTTTTTCTGTGACGTCACACCGGATGTCTTCTCCCCCAATCCCCAAACAGCACTATACGTAGTGCTTTTGGCTCGTTAGAACCTTAATTCCCCTTCATAATATTACCCAGGTAATTTTACTCGGGTAATTTACTATTTTGTAAATCATGATTGAGTAGAAAATCTCCAAGGGTAAAAGTGCAGGGAGACCACCAAAATGGCGATTTGTTGTCCCGGATAAATAAACAGTGTAATGTGTTAAAACTTGAAATCTTTAAACTTGAGAATAGAATATCTGTCAGTTTACCACATGATACTCTTTGCATTGATCAGCTCTAGTTGGAATACATGCTATGTGGAAAGTGGACTCTTTTCATTTAAAAAATGAAGTATATGAATAATTACCCTGCATGTATATAGAGGAATGAGAGAAAGAGAGATTAACAGAGAGAGAGAGATGGCTCCTATTTAAGCTGTATTTTTCTCAAATTTCCATAAATTCTCGCGTTTTTGGCACTCCCATTACCCCAGGTACCTATAAAAATACATTGTACTAGGATTTTCACTCAATCTGTTGCGCTTATGATGTTATCATAACATTTTACAGAAGTACCGGAGGAGTTGAAGTTAGCGGTCATAGAGTGCCTGACCACTCTGATATCAAGAGCACCCATTGCGATGCGGCACACTTTGTATCACCTTACCTTCCTCCCGTCCCTCGGTCACGCCGTCAGCCTCCTACTCACACTTCTTACCTCTGAGTCATACCGACAGCTGCAGTCCGCTGCCGCACAGTGCCTGCTTCAACTATTGTACAAAGATAATAAGGGTAAGGGTTGTTATGTTTTCGCTCAATCAGGAAAATAGTTCTAAATAAATATTGTGTTGAGAACCATGTATCCACCGCACCCTGACTTTTGGACTTTTATTCAATGTAGAATAATATATACTATGGAATAACCTTGGAGCTCTCTATTTTACACCCCCTAGCTATAACCCCATCCTTTATTCCACTGCCAGGAACAGCACCGATAAAACTCTTTGTCAGACGAATTAAATGAAGCTTTTTGAGCATTCCTGACCAGAATTACATAAAATAAACACAGAGGATCAATCCGATAGTGAGAGTTATTTCATGAGGCCTATTTGCGGTGGCGTATACGCAAGTCTTGGTTTTGTTGAATGCTGAATACGAGCTTGTGTCAGTATGATCAGTGCACCTTTTCTGTTCCAGAGCATGACGTCCGTATGAAGCTCGGTGACACCTTTTCATCCTTCCTGCCTGGTATTACCATGGCAACAACCCGTGTAGTCACCGGTGACATCAAACAAGGCCATGCAGTCACCACCGTAAGAATTTTAGTATTCTCATATCCAGATTGTAAAGTTCACAATTTTTATGATTGTTAATAATCTTAGGCTGTTTATTCAAAATAACATGATACCTGTTAAGTGTGAGAATTGGGGAATACATGGGGTACACACCCAAGACATAAATCATCACACTCGGTAATACATAACTTATAACTTGATTGACTAGACGTCAAACAGGTACTTATCTCTGTCAAAACCTGGCCATATTTTGCCTATACAATGTCTCTAGGAACATTGCATAGGTGTTACCGTAAACTCCCGCATATAAGACGCATCCTCTACGCCAAACAAATCCCTACTGCGTCTTATAGGATCTCTTCAAGTTGGGGGTGCGTCTTATATGAGGGGTAATTTTGCTATAGAAATGTACTGGATTTACAAAATTGAGCCCTAAGAGGTGCGTCTTATACGTGAAAATGCCTCTGCTGATTTTGGGGTGCGTCCTATACGCGCAGCGCGTCTTCTACGCGGGAGAATACGGTACATTACAGGACAGTGGAGCCTATATAAATCTATAGTGCAGACAGACTATATTAGGAGGGCTGACAGCAGGTTATTTAGCCATGGGAATAGAGTATTGATGTTATCACGCCTCCCAGTAACCCTTGAGGGTAGAGCAAAATTGGTTGCCCTGTCCATGGGGACGCCCTCTGAAAAAAGTATAGATCCTAGAGGATGAGCCTATTTTCAATTCCTATACAAATCCTATATAATGAGCATCGTCTATAGTCGACGCTAGGCCTACCATGGTGTGGACTGTAGTCGATGCTAGCCCTCAATGAGTTAAAGTTTAGGGCCACCTACATATACATACAACTCTACATAGAACTTATTACCATAAGTGTGGAATGATGCATTAATTTACTTTGTGTTCCTTAAAGGGTTAGTGGCTTCTCACCTTGAAACAATCAGATAAGTCTTCCAGCCTGGGGCACTTCCATATCACGTGCACAGACTGTATATATGTTATACATGGAAGTTAACCAGAACTTGTGCTATGGCACAGACTTAGACATGTTCATTTGTGCAAACTACCGTAATCTCCCGCGTAGAAGACGCGTTGCGCGTATAAGACGCACCCCTAACTTGTCAATGGTTGTTTCGCGTATAAGACGCACCTCCTAGGTACCAATTTTGTAAATTCAGTACTGATCTATAGTAAAATTACCCCTCGTATAAGACGCACCCCCAATTTGAGAGTAAGCTATAAGACGCACCAGCATTTTGTTTGGCGTATAAGACGCGTCTTATACTCGGGAGTTTACGGTAAGTCTAATCCTTCTTATTGTGGAGACTATATATACTAGAAATGGCGGAAAATGGTGGTAGTTATTGAAGTGATAATTGAAATTTATCTACTGAAACGCCATTTATATCATTTCATAAGGTGGCTCAAAATATTGGATACAATATGGCGATTCCTTACCGTGGAATCCTAACTCGAACCATAGCAGACATGGGAGAAACTGACTAGCAAAATGGATAGAAATATGTTCCTAATTCTGAGATTATATTCATATTATATCTGTACAGGCGGCATTGGAGGTGTGGATAGAAACGATAACATTGGTGATGGGTGACGACAGCCTTAGTCATAAGGTCTCCGACACAAAAGGAACATGCTCAGGTCAGGTTGGACCCCTTCATGTAAACCCTCTTTTCCCAAGGGAAGATTCATTTATGAGCTATATTTATTAGCTAACACTGAGAGAGCTAGGAATTGTCTTTTAGCAGTGGGTGCAAGAGGGTTCACTCTTTCATTTTGGCTGCAGAAATTTAAATATCTATGCTACCGTAATCTCCCGCGTATAAGGCGCAGCCCGCGTATAAGGCGCACCCAGAGTTTGTAAATATTACCAAAAAATCAAAAATTCATATCTTTTATTCTACTGAATGGATTTTAAAAATTCAAAAAGCTACCGTAAAACCCCGGTCATAAGCCGACCCCAGTCATAAGCCGGGGGTAGAGTTTGAAGAAATATTATAAGCTGGTTTTGGGGTCAAATTTTTAACCATTTTCTCTTTATTCTATAGTAATAAAACCCCGGTCATAAGCCGGGGGTAGACTTTGGGAGAAATTTAGAAGCCGGTTTTGGTCAAAAATAGTAAAAAAAATCCGGCTTATGACCGGGGTTTTACGGTATGTGTACCTAGGGTCCCCCAGACCCCTCTGGCCCACATTATGTCCTATTAGGACTTAGGGGAAGTGTAACATATCAAAAGAAAGGTCTTGGTATCCCCCTTGTGGATTTGGGGATAACTAAAACCCCTCGTATAAGACGCGCCTTATACGCGGGAGATTACGGTATGTAAATTGCATATAGTAAATGTCATGACAAGTTTTTAGAATTGACTCATGAACTGCAGCGTTCTAAGTCTTATTAAAAAGATAGTGATAGATATTTTTTAATTATCTGTGATATTTTGATTTGTTCTCAGGACTTCCCTCGGAGGTTGAAGCAAAGTTTGCTGACCTTCGTGTCACAAGATCAGAAGACTGGGTTAAAGCCACAGCTGACAAACTGCAGATCTTAGTGAACAAGATGAGCACACTAGTCACCCACCCCAGCTGGCAGGTCCGAATGGTGCTCATCGACTGGGCTCGACGACTACTCACAGAGTGTTCAAGGTTGGTGCAATGTCCTGTTAAATCAAAATCCTTTCACCTGTTAAACAGTCTAAGTACAGCATGGTCCCACTGCTGTTGGTTGGGCAAATTATCCAATGATTTATACTATTGCAAAAGTATAGAAAAAGTCAGTTGGATTAGCAAAAATTCGGCCGACCGATGTCATTGGAACAAGACTAAGTGCTTAAATTTATCTAAGGATTCTATTTTCCAGAATGATAATTTTCATTCTCATATTAAAAAAACAACCTTAAAACAGAACATTTTCTAGCTTGAATACAAAAACATGTTTGATTGATTTGTGTCAATGATTCTTTTTAAGTTCAATGCCAGCAGCTTCTCAGAATGGCTTGGATGTACTGGTGCAGTTGTCGGCTGATGAGTACGAGAGTGTTGCTAACCATGGACAGAAGGCACTAGAGGTTGTCCAGAATCAGATGGAGGCAGACGGATCCCAGCGCCTCCTGGTGGTACTAGAGGAAAACCTGCACAATCTAGCCACTCGCCTCCCCTGCCTGATGCACAGTACAGGTAGGTGCCTCAGTGTCAGACCCACCTCATGTATGGTACAGGTAGGTGACTCAGTGCTATACATACCTCATGTACTGTACAGGTAGGTGACTCAGTGTTATGCCCACCTCATGTACAGTACAGGTAGGTGACTCAGTGTCAGACCCACCTCATGTACAGTACAGGTAGATGACTCAGTGTTATACCCACCTCATGTACAGTACAGTTAGGTGACTCAGTGTTATACCCACCTCATGTACAGTACAGGTAGGTGACTCAGTGTTATGCCCACCTCATGTACAGTACAGGTAGGTGACTCAGTGTTATACACACCTCATGTACAGTACAGGTAGGTGACTCAGTGTTATACACACCTCATGTACAGTACAGGTAGGTGACTCAGTGTTATACACACCTCATGTACAGTACAGGTAGGTGACTCAGTGTTATACACACCTCATGTACAGTACAGGTAGGTGACTCAGTGTTAGACCCACCTCATGTACAGTACAGGTAGGTGACTCAGTGTTATACACACCTCATGTACAGTGCAGGTAGGTGACTCAGTGTTAGACCCACCTCATGTACAGTACAGGTAGGTTACTCAGTGTTAGACCCACCTCATGTACAGTACAGGTAGGTGACTCAGTGTTAGACCCACCTCATGTACAGTACAGGTAGGTTACTCAGTGTTATACCCACCTCATGTACAGTACAGTTAGGTGACTCAGTGTTATACCCACCTCATGTACAGTACAGGTAGGTGACTCAGTGTTATACACACCTCATGTACAGTACAGGTAGGTGACTCAGTGTTATACACACCTCATGTACAGTACAGGTAGGTGACTCAGTGTTAGACCCACCTCATGTACAGTACAGGTAGGTGACTCAGTGTTATACACACCTCATGTACAGTACAGGTAGGTGACTCAGTGTCAGACCCACCTCATGTACAGTACAGGTAGGTGACTCAGTGTTAGACCCACCTCATGTACAGTACAGGTAGGTGACTCAGTGTTATACACACCTCATGTACAGTACAGGTAGGTGACTCAGTGTTAGACCCACCTCATGTACAGTACAGGTAGTTTACTCAGTGTTATACCCACCTCATGTACAGTACAGTTAGGTGACTCAGTGTTATACCCACCTCATGTACAGTACAGGTAGGTGACTCAGTGCTATACACACCTCATGTACAGTACAGGTAGGTGACTCACTGTTATACACAACTCATGCACAGTACAGGTAGGTGACTCAGTGTTATACACACCTCATGTACAGTACAGGTAGGTGACTCACTGTTATACACAACTCATGTACAGTACAGGTAGGTGAGTCAGTGTTATACCCACCTCATGTACAGTACAGGTAGGTGACTCAGTGTTATACACACCTCATGTACAGTACAGGTAGGTGACTCAGTGTTATACACACCTCATGTACAGTACAGGTAGGTGACTCAGTGTTATACACACCTCATGTACAGTACAGGTAGGTGACTCAGTGTTATACACACCTCATGTACAGTACAGGTAGGTGACTCAGTGTTAGACCCACCTCATGTACAGTACAGGTAGGTGACTCAGTGTTATACACACCTCATGTACAGTGCAGGTAGGTGACTCAGTGTTATACACACCTCATGTACAGTACAGGTAGGTGACTCAGTGTTAGACCCACCTCATGTACAGTACAGGTAGGTGACTCAGTGTTATACACACCTCATGTACAGTACAGGTAGGTGACTCAGTGTTAGACCCACCTCATGTACAGTACAGGTAGGTTACTCAGTGTTATACCCACCTCATATACAGTACAGGTAGGTCACTCAGTATTATACACACCTCATGTACAGTACAGGTAGGTGACTCAGTGTTAGACCCACCTCATGTACAGTACAGGTAGGTTACTCAGTGTTATACACACCTCCTGTACAGTACAGGTAGGTGACTCAGTGTTAGACCCACCTCATGTACAGTACAGGTAGGTGACTCAGTGTTAGACCCACCTCATGTACAGTACAGGTAGGTGACTCAGTGTTATACACACCTCATGTACAGTACAGGTAGGGGACTCAGTGTTAGACCCACCTCATGTACAGTACAGGTAGGTGACTCAGTGTTATACTCACCTCATGTAAAGTACAGGTAGGTGACTCAGTGTTATACCCACCTCATGTACAGTACAGTTAGGTGACTCAGTGTTAGACCCACCTCATGTACAGTACAGTTAGGTGACTCAGTGTTATACCCACCTCATGTACAGTACAGGTAGGTGACTCAGTGTTAGACCCACCTCATGTACAGTACAGGTAGATGACTCAGTGTTATACCCACCTCATGTACAGTACAGGTAGGTGACTCAGTGTTAGACCCACCTCATGTACAGTACAGGTAGGTGACTCAGTGTTATACCCACCTCATGTACAGTACAGGTAGGTGACTCAGTGTTAGACCCACCTCATGTACAGTACAGGTAGGTGACTCAGTGTTAGACCTCTGTCTCCTCCATACTTTAGACTAGCTGTTTGCATTACATATTGACACTGAAGCCTGAAGGTCAATGCTGGTTATTCTTAGCTGAAGTTGTATATTGTATATCAAAGACTTGTCCTTTTAGTTCTATGCCTAAAGTTTTAGAAATGATGCTACCCAACGTGACGCATGGGTAGGTCGTTATGTCGTTGGTAGAAGGAAAATGATAATCTCTTTTTCATTCCAGATGATGAGAAAAAGCTGTCAACATTGATCCTGTTCAGTGGTTATTTGAAACTATTAGGTAAGTACCTTTTACAAACGGAGACACACAGTTCTAGCATAGAAGTGACCTTTCCATATAGGAGCTGCCCTCTAATATTTATGATAAACTTCACACCTACCCTGGTACTAAATATCCAATAAAATGATGATTTTAAGTGTATCAGATACTCATTAGATCCAGGCCGAACGCCACATATACAGTATGGAAGTATGGACTTAAAAAGAAATGTAAAATTAAATTTAGATTCTACCTTTGGTTTCAGGACCGCGGGTGCACGGCCTGTTGCTGTCGGCGTCTCACTTACAGCGTGTGTCTACAGCGCTACTTCAGGTGCTGGAGTTTGACACATCACACCTGGAACTGGTACAAGAGGCACATACAGGTAAAAATATTTCAACTGGCTAATTAATGAAATATTGTCTTTGCCTATGATTAATTCATTTAATGCCAGTATATCAAGACTTGATAGTACCAATAAAATCCCTTGTATAAGCCGCAACTTGAGTTAGGGGCAATGCTATAAGCCTCAGTAGGCCCCTGAGTTGTCAATGCACTGCAGCTTGTGCACAGGGCTTTATGGTAAATAATTATTACTCCCCTCTCACTGCCAGGTTTCCAGCTGTCGATAGGGAGTAGTCACTTTACCGGGGCTGCGCCTCGCTTTTACTTCAAGCACTTTACGGATGAGCGTATCCACAAACAGTTGGTGTCTGTATGCCGTATGCTTGGGCATCATGGTAAGATACTCCTTTACCTGTCATTTTTTTTTGTATCTTGGATCAATCTGTGATACAATGGACTATATTTCACAGCAAAATGACAAAAAGTCTTTTTTTGAGGGTGGGGGCAAGTACAGACTTGGTGTTATTGTTATATAGTGTGTGGCCATTACTTGAGCTTAGAGATGAACATGTATTACACTAGAGCTATCACAATGAATATGGGACCATTGCCTCTGAAGAATGATGGTAGGCAAAATTAGGGAACAATCTCAGAATTGGTCAGATATCTATCTGTCTGGCCTTTTTAATGTGTTAGGGATTATTTTGTGTGCACAGTGCCATTAGGCCCATTCCACGGAATCCATGTAAAACAACATTTATGTGATGTATAGCTAGCTATATTGAATGGAAATAAACGACATTTGAATACGTCTTATTATTTGCTCTAACCCATCTGAACCTTGTAGGTGACGTTGATCTACTTGTTGACCACTTTTTGGAAGTTACTCATCAAGGTTCGACCTACCGGAAACAAGCGTTCTATGTCATTAATGAGCTTGTTTTGGGCCTGAAAGGTTAGTTTCACTAGAGCCATGTATTTCTACAGTGTTTATCATCCCAAGAAGTAGTTTGATTTTTTTTTCGAGAATAAGAGTGCCGGGGGAGATATCAAATTGTGATAAAGTTTTCTGTGGATGTAAATCTTTTGTTTGAAAAGCAAACGTTTTGAGAGGTACAAAATTGTGAAAGCAGTGCTATGTAACTTTTTATCATCAACTCAAATTGAGAAAAGACAAAATGCATACTTAATTTTAAATCATTGTTTCTTAAGATGACAAAGAAGTCGCTGTATCCCCAAATGAAGACACCGCACAGGTTATAGAGTGAGTACTTAAACATAGAAATATATCTGCACTATCCTTACCAAAAGATTCTGAAATTTTGAAAAGTAAAAGATATAAGCGTATTTTCCTTTTGTGTAAATTATAACCAATTTCCATCAACAAGATACAATGAAGTAATTTAGTTAAACTATCACCATCTTCACTAATGACTTTTTCAGGTGCCTTTTAGAGGAGTATCTCTCTCCAGATAATTGGGAACTTGATACTGCTAGCCAAGCTGACCCGATCTCTCGCTCTAAAATCTCAGTCGATTTGCGGATAGTTCCAAGAAACCCACAGCCACCCACTCTCCAAGTACGCACCAGTAACATCCTACAGACCTGTATCCTGCTCGAAGGTATCTCCAGTTTTGCACAGGTGGGTGACTAGATACCTCATAGGATAAACCCAGTGAAGCATAAGTCTTCAGGGATGTCCCTTAAAAAAGTGGATTTTGAGTCTAAACACCCAAATAGGGATTTTCTAGGTGTTTTAAGCACACATTGATAATATTTAGGGATTCGCTCAATACCACACTTTCATATCTGTAAACGACTAGAGGTATAAGAAGAGTTCTCCCTAGTTGATATAATGGGTGGTACTCATATTTTGTAAGTGAGAAGTACTCTCACTATTTACTCAGCTAAAGACACTGCTAGCAGTAAAGGTTTTAGCCAGATACCATTTGGACAACTGCCAAGCTACTCACCCATGTCCTCTAGTTTATTACCCTTTCAAATAACTACAATAACTAATGCAATTTTTGTGAAGAAAAAAAAATAGAAAAAAGGTTAGGTTTTACTCCATGTCTATATGGGCTGAGAAACTTAATGGATATATTTTTGTGTAGGTCTTAGGTGAGGGGTTTAGACCACATCTAGTAGACGTGATCTACCCCCTTATGGAGCGGCTCGGAGACAATATGGCTGCCATCAACTCCACGGCTCAGCGCGTTTCTATGGAAGTCGCTACAGCATGTGGCTACAGGTCTGTCACATTTCTCTACATCAGCACCTCTCAAACCTCATACCTGTAAAATCACCTCTTGCTAATTTCCATATTGCCAATCTTTCTAATATTTGCAGTATCTAAATATTAAAATATATTAAAAAAGAAATAATTTGAAAAAACGGAAATTATAGCAAGCTTTCAAATATTTTATGCATAATACAAACACCTTGACTGCTGCCCTATTTTACAGAGATGTCCATGACCTGGTGTGTGACAATAGTGACTACTTGGTTAACGCTATTTCTCTCCGTCTGCGGCACATCGAGCGTTACCCTCACAGTCCGTGTGTTCTTCAGTCTGTTCTCAAACACTCAACATCGAGTGTGCTTCCACTGTTCGAAGACATTGTTCAGGAGGTAGGTGATAGGTCTTATAATGCAAATTCTCAGTGTCATTGTACATGTTTAGTTATGGTCTTTGGAGCTAAGGGAGTGGTCATTTTTTAACAACCGGGGGGGGGGGGGGTTGGTGAAATTCCATGCATGCGTGGCGAAAATTTTTCCGTCCCCCCTCGGAGGGGTCTGAAATTTTTTCGTCCCCCATTTTATTTTTTAGTGGCGAGTGGACCTTTTCGCTCAAAAGGGGCGAAATTTGTTTTGTACCCCCCACCAAACCCACCGACCCCCCTGTTGTAAAAAAAAATGACCACTCCCTAATCTCAACCATTGCCTAAATTTCGTGCATACATGCTATACTGTATATGTGAAAAATCCCCCTGGCACTAACGCACTTGGAGGGATGATATTGCGACTGGAGCTACTATGGGGAGTTAGCAGCATATACGCCTACTATGTCACATTTTACAATTTTCTAAAATTTATCACAGTACAATTGAAAAAAATACATCATGCAAGAAAATTTGAGAAATAAACATATCACGCAAGAGTTTTTAAACATTGCAGTTAATGTGTGTGGTTTCAGGTGTTGACGGTGCTAGATGACCATTACGACACACGTGCAGCGGTCTTCATGCAGGTCCTCTACACCCTCACTGCCGCTATCCGCCTCTGGTACCCCAGTAACACCACACAGGTCATTTCTTTTCCTTATATCAATTTTGTTTGTTGCTTTGCTTTTCAATAACAATTTTGTTTCTGATTGTTATATCATACCACACACCTGGCTTGAAATCCCCAAATTGAAGACAGTTCAACCAGAGCTTCGCTGCATGCAATTGCATATTATATACCGCCAACATTGATGTGAAGTGATAGAGGTGAATGTCATGGAAAATGGGTAATAAAATGAGGAAAGTTATGGCTGGCTGGGAAAATAATCAGATATTGTCTTGCAAACTGTAAATGTGATAGCAAGAAGGATTTTTAAAATACTTGGGTTTGGTTGGAGAGTTTGCAAAAGTTGTGACCCCTTACACTATCAGAGATGCCACTTTTCCTGGTTTTCCAGGAATTCATAGTTTTGATCCCAAGATTTCTGTATCAAATTTATAATTTAATTATGTAAAATTCCTGGGAAAATATGTCCAAAGTCCAGTTTTCCTGGTTTTTGTTGGTCAGTGAGTGGCATCTCTGCACTATATACCTTCCACTCAGCCTACTAGAAAATTACCACTACCGTGTCTCATTTTAGAATCAAGAGGAAGATGATGATCCACCACCAGCAAAAATAACTAGACTCTCAGAGAACACTAAAACACAAGAATCAATCAAAAAGAAGACACAAAGGACAAATAAGAACAGCCTTGTGGAGTTTCTGTTGGAATACGAGAAGCTCAAACAAACCGCTGATGGGGAAATGGATGCAGAGGATTCTGGGATTGACTCGCAGGAAGTGACATCAGAACAAGAGGATCATGGGATGGCAGATGATGCAGAGGAGAAAAGGGTTGTACCACAACATATACAAGTTATAAAACAGGTAAGACATATAGGGTAAAACCCTGCACATAAGGCGCACAACATTTCTAAGGCACAGTCTGACATTAAGGATAATTCATGGTGCATCTGGTTCCGGCTTGCAGTCTAATCAAATATAAAAGACACACAGACACATAACAGGGATGTAAGTTTTCAGAATTCTG
Organism: Acholoe squamosa; assembly: GCA_949317995.1. Lineage (NCBI taxonomy): Eukaryota > Metazoa > Annelida > Polychaeta > Phyllodocida > Polynoidae > Acholoe > Acholoe squamosa. The sequence goes on from OX439050.1 coordinate 47,518,313, forward strand.
TCTTATTTCAGAATTTTCAGTTTGACATACCCCCCGTACCTATGAATTTACCTTTCTGGTATGAAAGGTTTGTAGCATTTTACAATGAATTAAGAATTTCCATCTGTATCTTCAGAAATTTTCATAGACCCTGACTTACATCCCTGACAAAACAAATAATCCAATGATCAGGGTAAACAGGTATTCCCTCAAACTCTCTTTGTAAATAATTGTATTTGGTGGATAAAGAAGGCAGAAATCCAGGATTAAATGACATAATAATCCAATGCCTAGTGCAGTTTTCTGGCCATGAATATCGCTATCCATTACTCATTCACTCGTAAACTGTTATAGGTTCTGGAGCGGTGCTGCCACCTGCTGTCCTCACCGGATGCTCGACTCCGCCTCCTTGTATTACGTACAATATGTGAGGGGTTTATCGCCATGCAGGAGGAGCAAAGTAAGTTCGAAAGGCAGCTATACATGGGGTTTTACAGTATATCCAAGGGAAAGCAGTCATTCTGCTTCTGGTTATACTGAGAACCAAACACTATACAGACTCTACTAAATATTTCATAGCAGGTGTGTCTAAATGGTAGAGAAACAAACTTGTGTGGAACCATTAAAATCTGTGCGAGACAATTTTAATAGCCTCGAGATGTAGCTAGAAACACCCACATATAGAAGAAGTCTATATAGGGCTAGGATAGAAAATAAGCCCCCCTCCCCGCTCGGTAGAAGTGGTCTAGGGCTAAGATGCAAAATAAGTTTTCCTACCATAGATATAGGACTCAAAAACTGTAAAATCTGATTTTTTTTTAATCTACCAGATGAACTTTTGCCCCTGGCTCACAAAGTGTGGGCTCCATTTGTGCAGCGTTTCCGTGACGATGAACCACTTGTTGCGCTACAAGCGGTTGAGACCTTGGAGACCATCGGCAAAACAACAGGAGACTTCCTGAGAAGGAGAATAGAAGAGGAAGTGCTGCCACCGATGGTGGACTTCCTTACTAAGCAAGCCAAAGTCAGGTGGGAGGTTATGTTCCAGGGGTAGATAGTATGATATTGGGCTCTGTCCACCTGGGCCACAGTTCTAAAATGAGATTTCTCTATCTCGGAAAATCTTCGTGCCAAACTGGCTTTTTTAATGAAACTTTCAGAAAAACCATGGGCTCGGGCCATAAATCATGGGCCAGCATTAATGTACCCTTGTGTTTGCATTGTTTTTGTAATATCCATATATTAATTCATAGAATAATTAATCAAAAAACCATTACTCTTACTTTCTCCCTCTCTGCCCAATCCTTATGTGAATAGGTGATAGGCGAATAGTTTTGAATACATTGTTATTCACCAAGTCCATGTGTTTGCCTTGTGTGCAGCGTGCGGGGCGGGAGTCAGTACCGGTATACGGTGCTCAGCAAGCTCCAGGTAGCCGTGCTGCGCACCATCACCACCACCACACAACAGGTAATTCTCTGTTTGACATATCATTGATTTAATCACCAAAAAAAGACATGAAATCTCTACTAAAGGGCATGTATAACTACCATGACAGCCAGCGTATGAGGTGCACCTCATGTAAAATACGCGCCCCCAACTCGTGCACGATGTAAAGAGCCTAATCCACAGCCATTGAGTATTCTGTCCATTCGGTTCCATCAGTCAAATTATTACACTTTTTTCAGATTTGTGTAAATTTCCGTGGTTGCTTATGTTATGATTATACTGATTTTAACATCGATATATAAAACCATATATATGTGGTTTTGTCAATTTCAGGTCGATATGAAGGGATGCCTCCTGTATCGAGTGGCGCGTGCCTGTCTGCCATACCTTAGTGCCCGTCAGCCTTCTCACCTACAAGAGGTACAAAACATGTTATTTATCACTGGTTTATGTTTTAGACTGACACTTTGATTTGAATATTGCTTCAGGCGAGGCTATTTCATGACCTCACTGCTTAATCCCAGTATGACTCCCCACTGCCCTACCCATGTATGACTCATAACTGCTGTGTCCATGTCACATGATGTGTGACTCATCAGTGCTGTGTCCATGTATGGCTCCTCACTGCTGTGTCTATGTATGGCTCATCACTGCTGTGTCCATGTATGGCTCCTCACTGCTGTGTCTATGTATGGCTCATCACTGCTGTGTCTATGTATGACCCATCACTGCTGTGTTCATGTATGACTCATCACTGCTGTGTTCATGTATGACTCATCACTGCTGTATCCATGTATAGCTCATCATTGCTGTGACCATGTATGACCCATCACTGCTGTGCCCATGTATGACTCATCACTGCTGTGACCATGTATGACCCATCACTGCTGTGCCCATGTATGACTCATCACTGCTGTATCCATGTATAGCTCATCATTGCTGTGACCATGTATGACCCATCACTGCTGTGTCCATGTATGACCCATCACTGCTGTGACCATGTATGACCCATCACTGCTGTGCCCATGTATGACCCATCACTGCTGTGTTAATGTATGACTCATCACTGCTGTGTCCATGTATGACCCATCACTGCTGTGTTCATGTATGACTCATCACTGCTGTGTCCATGTATGACCCATCACTGCTGTGTTCATGTATGACTCATCACTGCTGTGCCCATGTATGACCCATCACTGCTGTGCCCATGTATGACCCATCACTGCTGTGTCCATGTATGACTCATCACTGCTGTGTCCATGTATGACCCATCACTGCTGTGTCCATGTATGACCCATCACTGCTGTGTTCATGTATGACTCATCACTGCTGTGTCCATGTATGACCCATCACTGCTGTGTCCATGTATGACCCATCACTGCTGTGTCCATGTATAGCTCATCATTGCTGTGACCATGTATGACTCATCACTGCTGTGTTCATGTATGACTCATCACTGCTGTGTCCATGTATGACTCATCACTGCTGTGCCCATGTATGACCCATCACTGCTGTGCCCATGTATGACCCATCACTGCTGTGTCCATGTATGACTCATCACTGCTGTGTTCATGTATGACTCATCACTGCTGTGTCCATGTATGACCCATCACTGCTGTATCCATGTATAGCTCATCATTGCTGTGTCATCACTGTTGTGTCCTTGTATGACTCATCACTTCTGTGTCCATCAATGACTCATCACTGCCGTGTCCATGTATGACTCATCACTCTTGTGCTCGTGTATGACTCCTTAGTGTCCGTGTATGACATTTCAGTCACTTTCGTGTCTAAAGGCTTCTCAATTTTGTGTAGACTTGAGTTTTGACTGATTATGTCTGCTTCAGTAACACAAAGAACCATACAGCAGGGGTAGACTTTTCCGGCCACTGGCCACCCGGGCCTGTAGCTTTAGAATTCTATGGGCCCGGACCTAAAACTGGGCCCAGAGCAATAGTTTTATTAGTTTTTAAGATGAAATCATAGGTATTCAATATAAATACACACCATGAATTAGTTAGTATGGCCAGATTTCTGCTGATTTTCTCTTTCCAATGATATATAACATGCCTATAGTCAGATAAATCACCTTTGATAGAGGTCTCTCTGTCTACTTCTATGGGCCATCCTGGGCCCACTGGAAGGCATATTTTGAGAAATCTATGGGCCCACACCCAAAACTACCGGCCATTGGCTCCCGGGGCCAGCGTTCCCATATAACATAAACCTAGTAGATAGAATATATTCCCTAAAAACCAGAACTTTTTTTTTTTTTTGCTATATACCGGTAAGAATGAAAAGTAACCACAGTTTGCGAGTTAAAATTCCTACTAGTGTCGGCCCACGTGGTCGGCCTGTCTTGCTGTCTGGACAAGCAGCTTGGAAATACCTGTCCAAAGAGAAAAGAAATAGCTAATGTCCAAGAACCACAGAAACTCTGCTAACCTTTAAGTACTATTAGTGGAGGTAAAATCAACCAAACCAAACGTGGTCGGCCTTTGCAGGCCTTCTTCAGGGAATTTTACTTAAACACTGTGTCTATAGTAGTCATTACAACAATATGATTATACATAATGGATTTTGAACTTTATGATAACTCTGTATTTTTCTCATGGTGAAGGTTGCACTACAAGCATTTCAGCACTTCATGGAGGTTGATGCAGATACTATTTGGTTGTTACTAATAGAAGAGTACAGTCCTGCACCGTTGGTACCACCAGATGAAAGGTTCGCCAACCACAAGGTCAGTTGGTAACCATAGGCTTTATAATAGTGAACATGTGAGTGTCAGATATAGTCTGAAATATTTGATTTAACTTTTGATTAAATGGGCAATATGATCAAATATGCACATGCAAAAAAAAAAAAAAAAAAAAAAATATGCACATGCATACAGGTATTTGAAAAGCCACGCCCAACTTATGGGTAAGTCCTAGATCTTAGAAGCACCGTTGCCCATCCGATTTCTGGGTAAGCCGTAGCTTTTAATTAACTTGAAATCAAGAGCAAATTGTTGTGAGATCTCTGAAAAAAGATGCTTCTTTCCTGCAAATAAAAAGAAAGAAAAGAAAAAGAAAATTGTCCTAGAATATATTTTTGATTATAAAGCCCCAGTTACACTTGATTTGAAAAGCCCAAACAATAATTTTCTCTCCAACAATTGTTTTAGCTTTTCTAAATAAGTGTGACTGGCCCTTCATATGTGAGCCTTACAGAGTAATACCAGAGTGGGGTATTATTGGTCTTGGCTGGGGATACCCGCTACACTTTATAGGGTGACCCGGGTTGCATTATCGACCAATCAGATAAGTCACTGTATTCACCGCAGAATTTTTTGGGTACATTATGTAATACCTGGTACCCATCATGCTGGTTGTTATCAGTGCTTGTCTCGCCAGGTGCAAGATCAAGCAATGGTGGACCCACTACGCCTCAGTACTGAGCCCTATTGTCTTAGCCCCTCTCCCTACCCTTTCATATGCCAGTGATCATTGCTTCCATTAAAACGTGTAAATTTTTCATGTTTAGGTTGGAAGTTCTAAGAAGAGCGAATACAGTGAAAACATCCAGACATTGTTAACACAGATGGCGTTGTGACCAACAACAAACTATATCGTCAAGCGTCAGATGGTCCCACTTCACCAGAAATAAGGTTAATGGACTACAAGAGCGTCTCAGAAGTCTACCTAGGATACTTTGTAATGTTAGAGATTTTCTTTCATTTTTTATGAACATCAGTTCAGATTAACTGGACATCATGTTTTGTTTCATTATCAATCTTTTTATAGATATCGAATACAATAACGTTCAAAATATCTGTGATATGTTATTGGTAACAATACCAAAGAGTTCTTGATAGTTTATCGATTATTCTATCATTCATCCTATTAGAACATCACATAATTCACATTATTATTTCACCTTTCTTTTATCTCATCATTAGTCATACTCATTGTGTTTGTCATTCTGTTTTCTGAATAAAACCATTCATCAATTTCAAGATTAGAATTGAGTGTTCATTATACTTGATTCCATCAAAGGCTTCTAGTTGAACTCGATCTAGTTCTATGATTAAGACAAAAAGTAAACTCAAGTTGTCCCTGAGTAACAGGACCCGCCATTTGGTCCTATAGAATCAGGGATGTGATTTCTCAAATATCTAGGATTTGCAACACTTTTGAGCTAAAAGGTCGACCATCGTGAATTCCTCAGATCCATTGAGAAAATATTTTACTGGGGGCGGGGGGTCTGGTACTGTTGCTGAAACCACATGGACCGTATCCCATAATACAAACAACCCCTTTGAAAAAACACCAGATTGTACCACATGTCCTCAAATATTTCTTGGGCCCCTGAGTGGTTCCCCTATACCCCCTCTGTAGTCCAAATTGTGCCATTAAATACCTTGTATCGGGAATTTTAAAATCTTCCTAAAAATTTAACTTCAAATCACATCTCTGAAAATTCAAAATTTAATCTTCACATGGAGTAAATGGGTGCCCTTTCTCCCACAGATAAACATTTCACAAATGGGAAAATAAGTGATGTTCAATTTAGATGTGTGTGCATGGCGTTTACAAAAAGGGAAATCTACATGTTTACTACCGCATAAAAAACGAATAAAACGACAAATTTAAGGTAATATATACAATCTAAGCAAACGGCACTTGGCGTAAAATAAAAAGAAAAAAATCTGAGGAAATTTGCTTATAATTTAATCTATAACTTGTATGACAACCGAGTTAGCCGTAGGCTACTGAACAATAAAACACCATATCATCATGAACGGTAACCGCCCTGGTGCTTATAGATTTGGAGGGGGGGGGGGGCATTACCCCCGTCCCTTACACAAGACAGGCGCTTATTCAAAGTATACTATCTAGGACAAGATAAATTTCATCACCTCGATATTAAAGTGCGATGCTTTATTTAGAGAATAGACAATGATCTTCACATCAAGACTGTCTGTTGTCCCATAATGCATGGGCTTCCCTAGCCCACTTAAAAGGGTCTATTTCTCCTCTTTCCTATCCCCTCAGGATGTGTGTGGTGCACATATGCACGGGCACTGACACATTCCTCTGTGAAATTGTGTAATGTAGTTTTTGCCATGAATATGACCTTAGCTGTCGAAATGGCGTTTAACATCTATTACTCACTCACTCACTCCCATAATACACGAATGCATCTGAGTGCATTATAGGACAACAGGCAGTCGAGATGTGAAGAAGGAGTTGTCTATTGTCTTTATAAAACATTGTACATTTCATTCCAATCACTTAAGTACCCAATGAAGGTATGTCTAGACCAATTAATGGCCATTGACTTGTTTACAGCTATGGTGACCTTGCTCAGGTGTGCACTGTACTCCTATAATGCACTCAAGGTCACTTCTATCGTGCAGCAGAGCACTACCAGCCGTTTTATAAACAAGACCAATGCCTTCTCAAAACCCAGTGCTTATACCGACGATACAGTACATTTACCTCCCAATCAGCCATATGTTTTTGATTTGTAGCAATTAATATTCACCATAATGCATTGATTTTGACTGGCTTCCCTAGCCCACTTAAAAGGGTCTATATCTCCTCTTTACTATCCCCTCAGGATGTGTGTGGTGCACATATGTGTGGGCACTGACACCTTCCTCTGTGAAATTGCGTAATGTAGTTCTCGCCATGAATATGACCTTAGCTGTCAAAATGGCGTTAAACATCTATTACTCATATGACCTTAGCTGTCGAAACATCTATTACTCATTGATTTTGAAGGGGATGACAGCTCATTTTAAGCCCAAGGGTCTCATTAGGAATCTAATAGCACATGATCAAATAATAATATGACATCACTGGGTTTTAACCAACCAGGGTGTGGTCAGTGAAGTCACTAATTGGTGACTATTACAAGTCATTTTGGTGGTAGATATTGATCAACAGATTACCACATTTAATGGACATCAATACCTTTCAAACACTATTATGTTACATTTAAGATAAAGTTCCTGAAAATAGGGCGGAGATGTTAGGGCACCCTGTTTGAATTAATTTGGAAATTTTGAATAAAATGACGGGCTTCCCTAGCCCACTTAAAAAGGTCTATTTCTCCTCTTTCCTATCCCCTCAATGTGTGTAGTGCACATATGCACGGGCACATTCCTCTGTGAAATTGTGTAATGTAGATCTCACTATGAATTTGTACATCAATATGACCTCAGCTGTCGAAATGGCATTAAACATCTATTACTCAACTCACTCACTGAATAAAATGTCCCTTTGGCCAGTTATGACTAAATAAATTAGTAGGAGAGTAAAATGGAATGAGGGTAAGGGTATTGCTGAGTGGGGGGACGGGGTCCAGCCAAGTGTGACATAATTTCTAGGGGGTGTTGGGAGACAATGATTATGATGGAGTGGGGATGGAGGGGGGGGGGTGGCTGTCGAAAATGGCCAAATAAGGTATGACATAATTTATGGACGGCCCCAAAGTGCCTTTTTTCAAACTAGAAGATTACTTCTCAGATCTCAGTACCGGGGCTCCATCTTGTGTCAATTGTTTTCTTGACATTTGAGCTGTTTCATAGAATGGCTCGCCCATGCCTGGGGCGAGGGAATTATCTTCCCAACAAAGCTCAATAACAGTGGTTAATGAATGCAATGAAAGAAATATATATGCCCTGAAAAAATCTGAGGGTGTGTCAACTAGCATCATATTCAGCCACACCTTTGGTGTCTATAACCCTGAGCCCTTTAAAACCTTATAGCGCATTAATGCATTAAGCCCTTTCGTCGTTATGGTGCATTCATGCATCACGACGACCCTATATGGAAGGGTAGCATTGTGAACCGATGGAATGCTTTCAGTACTTCATTTATGCATCAGGCCGCCGACCAATGCCAATGGGCATGGTTGTCATGATTCACTCCTGCATAAGCGACCCTTGAAGGGCTAGGGCAGAGGTGGTCGTATATAATAGTATATAAATGGGGGATTGGGGATGGCTATTGCTCATTACACTTCAGTCATCAGAATGGCTGGTAGGTGTAGGCAGGGTCCAACTCGGTCTATGTTTCCCACCTTAAAGTTCATCTACTGGCTCTACCTCCTGTCAGCTCCTCATCCCACCATAGCAGCTACATCATCCCAAATTCCTACTGATTATGGTAAGTATCCTTTTAAAATTAATGGAATACTCAAGACTATGTAGGGGTGGTAATTGAGCATAATTGACATAGATATATTATTGATATGGCAGTCATGCTTGGAAATTTGATGTTATAGGTTTAAGTGGGTCCGCTGTTTTTGGTCTCAGGATGTTAATTTGCAAATTTCGGGATGAGGAATTCGGATCTGGGGAGTTAAGATTGATAGAGACATTGGGAAATAGTTGAAAATATCAATGCCATAGACACTGCATGTATATACCTTGCAACCTCTCGCCCTCTGGTAAAAAATCATGTATAAATTCAGTCCTCTAGCCTTTTAAAGTACCTTCATAGCCCCCACCCTCAAGCCACAAATGGAGCCCATTCAATTCACCTCCCCCCCCCCAATCAAGGAGTGGGCGTGGGACATTTTGTTTCACAGCTTTATTATTTTTTTACAAGGGATGCCCAAATTTGTTAGGACAACCGTGGAAGGTATGCCTTCATATCAAAGAAGAAATAACAATTGTGATGTGTGCACTTTTATAGACATTCCCTCACTTAGAGAGAAACAAAGCTCAAACGGAAATAACCATTTGATCATTTTGGTAGAGGCCTTAGTCCTTCTAGAGCTTACAGATGAAAAAAATTCATGATAGCATCCATGGAAGCCAAAGTGGAAACAACTTAACTGGTAGGCAAACATGGATTTGTTAGCAACTAACCATTTCAAATAATAATTATTGCCTCCTGCAAAGGCTGAGATAAATACATTGATAGGTTAACTGTAATAATATTTAGATGCATTTAAGCGAAGCAAAAAATAAAAGAAACACACACACACAAAAAAAACCCTTTTGATAGCTATTCATCAAAGTGCCTACACATGGGTAAAAAGTGACGCTTGTTACAGAGGGGTTTTAAAAAGCGACGGTCGTGATGCAGGGTTTTTTAGAAAATAATGGACGGCAACAATTTCAAAGGTTCCCAGTACATTGGCATATACATATAAAGTGAGGGAGTGACACTCCATCCTTCCTAAAAAGTGATGGGGTCACATCCTGAAAATTTTGAGCACCCATGTATAGGAACATCAAAGACAAGTGGAACGTCCCTTTTTAAGACTTCTTCTTTTTTCCAATACCACCCTCCTTTTTGTACATTGCAGCTTTAGACCAGGAAACAACATCTCAACCCTTAGCAGAGACAACTAGAACGGAGGAAGTTCAGGAAAAACGAACAATCCCCATGAATAGGACAGCAGAAATGGCTTGGGCACTAGGGTTTGATGAATACAACGGCTACTCTTGTGAATACAACTGTGGATTCAACCTCCCACTTTGCTGTATGCTCCCCTGTAGTTGTGACAAACTTTGTAGGCTTCACAATGACTGTTGTCCAGATTTTGAAGATAAGTGTCCTAGGGAGGCTGGGGAATCCATCACAGAGGTCCAGATGCAAAATCACTCTTACTTCATGTCCTACCTTAGTCAGGATGATTTACATGATGATCTAAACATCAAGCAGATTGAGTGGATCAGAACATGTCCTAAAGGTGCAGACCAAGTTCTTGCACAAAAATGTGAAGGCAACCACATAATTTCTAGGTTCAACTTATTACTGCATACACCAGTGCTCCAAGATGGTTTCATGTTCAAAAACAAATACTGTGCAATCTGCCATGGTCTGACAAAAGTGGAGAAATTTATTGACCTTGCAATAGTATGTGTTGACGATGGTGTAACTGATCAGATTAAGAAGGACTTTGCTTTTAAAAAAATTGATAATGGCTTTGCTTCTTTAGTTGAGAATGAATGTAAAATATCCCACAGGATCGATTCAATTATTTCACCGTATAGGCGATTCATTAAGATGTCTTACATTGCAATCAAAAGTGACTGCCCTGGGTCAGAGTTGGAACTTTTAGGGGATCCCTATGAGTTAGAATTGGCCAACATGTGTAGATCTTACTATGCAAGAGTTATTGTAGATGGGACACCATCCATTAAGGGTTTAGATAAAGACCGTGCAATATCTGGAAACCAATTTATATATAACAACCCTCATTGCGCCCTATGCAATGGTGTGATATTGAATGGAACTAAAATCAGCTCCATTTGTTCTCTGTATGAATGTTTTAGCTACATTTGCTTTGGGCCTGAATGTGTTGGTTATGGGTCTGGGAGTTTCTCCTCCTTTGCAATATTAGTTGATGTTGAACAATCAGAAGATACAGAGGTGGAAATTGTGAAATTATCTGATGGCAAGTGCATCTATGGTCACATTGCCGATGATCTAAGTGAAACATGCCGGTCTGTCCAATGTCCCATTGGTCTTATTCCTGAAGGAGAGAGTTGCTCTGCAAAGTATAACTCGGTACCTCAATTACTTGAAGGGGGAGATAATGCGCAAGGTGATGATGTGGTCTCCACAGATTTATATGTCCTTCATACTTTAGTTTTCTTTGGAGATTCCTTTCCAGATGACTATGAGCAGGCACTGTCTAATTTCACTGACAAAATAAAATACATGCCATTTCTGTCACAAATAGAATCTATCGAATATGATAAACAATGTTCTTCTGTATCCACGAATGCTCTTGTATCTCTCCCTCTGGGCACGGAAAGAAATCAGTCAGTTGGGTGCTTTATTATTAAGTTCAACCTTTGGAAATTAAATAAGATTACAACTTTTGTCTTTTATGAGATAGAATACGTTGGTTATGAGATTCAGAGTGTTTATGAGTCTTTTAATATTACTGGCATATTTCTGTTAAACTACAACATTTCAAAAGTCCTAGAATGTACAATAGGTCGGGAAATTATCAGTAACAAAGCAGTCCTCTACTCTGTTGGTGAAGTACAGAACGTGTTTGTAGGGAATGTTGGATACACCTGGCCAACATCGCTCATACCCCTTTCCATATATTTGCCAAGTTTTTATGACAGCCAAGTTATGCCATTACAGCTATCAGTCAGGGTTTGCATCTCCGACATAGACCCTGAGAATGACAACCTTCTTTTTTCAAATACTCAGGAACTTATCACATTCATTGGAAATGCAGTTTCAGTCTTCGCACTATTACTTGGTCTGCTTAGTCTTAGCCTTGCACCTCAGTTGAAAGTATCCGTCCGAGTAATCCTGATCAACCTTACCCTTGCATTAACCATTGCACAATCGACCTTCCTCCTTCAAGGACTGTTTGGACTGCATGAACTAGTATGCCGTGTCATGGGTATCTTTCAGCATTATGCTTGGCTTGCATACTTTTTTATGATGAATGCTGCAGCTATTGAAATGGCATGGGGATTTCGAAGTCTCACGGCTATGGTAGAAACAATATACAAAGGTCGCCTTGCCGGTCTTCTACTGCATGGTTGGTTTAGCCCCTTCATCCTGGTAATTCCCAGTGTGATCCTAAACCAGGTTGAAAACCATGTACTTAACCCTCATTATGGCAAAAATGGGGTGTGCTGGCTAAACAACCCAAAGGCTCTTCTCTACTTCTTTGTCATACCCTTCTGTGTAATCATTGGAACAAATACCATCTTAATCCTGTTTGCTATCGTTGCCATGAAGGGAATTGCAGCCCCGCCAAACACAAGCTCCCAAGAACGTAGTTATCTTCATGTTAACATCAAGTTGTCTACCCTGATGGGTCTGTCCTGGCTATTGGGTCTGGTGGCTTCTTACACTAAAGTGGATGCTCTCTGGTATGTCTTCATCATACTTAATACCCTCCAGGGTGTGATTCTCTTCTTTGCATTTGGTTGGCCTATTCATGCTATTCGGTACTTCAAGTCACGCTTGAGCAGCAGCAAATAAGAGAGATGAATGAACAATTTGGACTGGTTAAGTGAAGTCTATTAAATCTTACTCTAATGGAATGGTCTTTTTTTTGTATCATTATCATTAACATGGGAGTGATGGATGCAGGGGATCTCACACAGACATGCAAGAAACAATTTGCCCCCTCTCAAAAGTCAACCAACCCATCCACCCAAAATAAAGAGGAGACACACCCTAATCTCTCCATGGTATTATGTTTACATCAAAGTTAGTTCAAACTCATGCATATGCATGTGGTACCTGTGTCTATTGAAGTGTATATTTACATTGTATTACCCTGTACTTTAGACTCACACTCCTCTGAAACCTTTGTGCTTAAACAAGTAGATATGTTAACTGCACTGATGTAGAATGATGAGTTATGATTATATGTTCAATCACCGCATATTTTTAATGCAGATACATTCTCCATTTTAATTGTTACTTTAATTTGTTTCTTCAATTATGATATGATATTAGCTATACATACATACACATTCAATCATTGATTATGAGCTGCGCATTTGAACAATTACGACTGAGTTTGTGGCCCTAACTGAAGTGTAATAGTAACACATTGTGTATTCTATGAAATCTTCTTGCCCCATAATCATGTTGATTAGAAATACCTTGTTACATCAAAGTTATTAAAAAAATCTGTTGACTTTGCAATGGTAGAGGAGATTGAACACCCTTCCTTTATACAGAATTTAAAAACGATCAGGAGCCTATTGCAAGAGTTCCCCAAACTGTTTTTGGTTGATGTCTAATACTGAATTATGGCATTGTTTTTCTTGTGTCTGGATATACTTATGTTGGTATGTAGTATAAATTCACTCACCTAAAGCTACTAGGCCCACCCTACAAATTACAATTACATAACAAGTGGAGACACATTCGTTGAACCCATTGTGATATGTTTTAATAAGTAAAAAGATTTAAACTCAAGTCAAACTTGTGTTGCTATCAACAGCTGATGGAAGGTTGAGATATGGATGTAATCGGAAAGTTTACACAACATAATCAACTCATCCATTATTCAACCTCTACATTTTGTAAATACCTAAGTGCTGATTCAACATATATGCACCCTTTGATCATTCATAGTTTATATAACATTGTTTCAACGTTGATAGCTGTTTGGTGAAAAACAAATTGATCAATATTGTCAATATAGTGTTGTCAAAATTTATCCAACATTTTGTACCCACTGGGTGAGGACATAAGGACAATGGGGTGATAAACATGTTTAGATTTATTGCCCTTCTATTTGCGAAAAGTAGTCGTTGATTAAGCGATTCATGAATGTCATTTTCTGATTTCTTATAGTAGCACAAAAGTTGTCAACTTTCTCAATATCCCCAGAAGAAATAAAGTCCAGTAACTTCTCCAGTTGTTTGTAAACATGTGTTTCAGTCTGTAATGAAATGTAAATCTATAAATATGATTATAATTAAAACATAATATAATTACTTGTTTTGGAAACTATGTCAATTTAAAAGAAAAATAACATTGAAAAATAACATCTCTATTATCTTTAGACTAAAATAGGAATAACCTTCAAAATGGAAAATATTTGCAAATTGTTATGCAGACACACAAAAATACAATCTAGTAAATGTAACGTCGCTATCTATATCTATGAATGCAAAAATCTTGAAATTAGGTGCCCCACCTTGATCAAATCTCTTTCTCTAATAGTGATGGCTTCACTATTAAAGAAGTCTGTCAGTAACTGGGGTTCCATGCATGGTCCTATGAAATAAAAAAAAACATGGAAAAGGAATAGTAAGATATAACCATCATACCGAAAGGCTATTGGCCGTTCATATTATTGTCAATAGCGGACTTTTTTATGGCATATCAAAAGATCAGATTGAAAATAGTGAAAAGGCGACAATTAAAACTGTTGATTGTAAAGAGTTTCCTTATAATCTCCCAATTGCCCCCCCCCCCCAAACTGACGAATTTTTATTTTTCTATTGGCGCTTTTGAACAAACTAAGTTACCGATAACACTTCTCAATCCATTCATTTATGAAAAAAAATCCAGAAAGAACTAGCCACAAAAAGCAGATTGATTGGTCTGAGGCCAAAAAAAGGTTTGTTTCCAGTAACCCGACCGACCCTAGCAAAACCGGGGGAAAAAAACTTTTTTTTTGTGATTTTAATGAAATCTTTCATTACTTTTTAAGGATTTTTCCTGTATCCTTTTCGTGTTCTTCCCCTCTCTCACAGTTGTCATTTTCCCATCGTTATTTTACAATGAAATCAAAGAATTTGATATATCCATTGATATGTACCCTAATATTTCTTATATTTATAAATGTAAAAAAAAAAAAAAAAAGAATCTGACCTACCGACTGTAGCTCTTTGAGCTATGTTACTGGAAACACACCTTTTATTTTTCTTGGCCTGAGGAAATTCTGTCTGGCCAAATTCTATAGAAAACAGTCTTATGTAGAAACCATCACGAAAGAGATGACTCAATTTTGTCATTAGCGCTGCTCTCTTGATGGTCATAAAGTCTTCAAGCATTTCTTCTGTTATTTTCTGTTCTGTGGTCGAGCTTGTCGGCAGGGCTGGGCAGCTGTCGCCATGTAGCCAAAAAGTGGCGACAATGACCTTGAAATTGGCAACAAATAATCTCCAGATTCTAGGCTTGCAACAGTGAAAGAATCTTTCAAATATTCCCACTAGAACTCAACTTATGAAACAATTCCTAGAACTCACCAGAATGCATGATTTGACAATGAGTTTTTCAAAATCTTCTAGGGAATGGGGTACCAAAGCCTGGCTGTGCCCCCCCTACCAACTTTTCATGGCTGTGCCCCCCTAGACCACCCCTTCTGGATCTGTCCCCTGGTCTAGCTGTCACTTTACCTTTATAGTGCTTCCTCACACCCTTCCATTCCATTCCCTCCTGCTCCCTACCTTTGTTCCTATCTGTTCCCTCTTTGCCTGGGTATCACACCCTTTTTTTTCCTTCTACATGTACTACTACCTGTCTGATTCAGACCTTGTGGCCTGGGTGGGGAGGGAACAGCCAGGACATATTAAAAGTTAAGAGTCTTTATTGGATCCACTATTGATCATATGCATTACCTACATGCTCCCTGTTAGCTTCGCAGTAAACACATTGTGTTTCAACATAGCTGTTTAGTAGATATTGGTTGGCTATCTAACCAAACCTCTGTATGAGATTCTAGGTATGTAAATAATGTTTAGCATGAATGGGTTGATGTTGCTGGAAAAGTGAGTATAGTTCCTCAGATCCACGAAATACTTCAAATGTCCTCTGGTCACTATAATTACTATATTATTAGAAATTTATATGCTTACCATGACCACCAGACCAGTGGGGGTTCCCTGTCCCCCTGCTTACCATGTCCATACATTAAGAGGAGGTCTTAACACAAAATCTTATTTGGGACTACAGGATGTGTCATCTATTCTCAAAAAGCCCCAGAATGCACCTTTTGTCCTGGCAGTTTTCAATTTTTTTCTTGTTCCAGACCCCCTACTTCCATCATTACAAATGTAGACCCCCCACTGTACTACTTGTAAACATCTATAATACAGGTACACCAAGAAAACTCATATGGCCATTTTCCCCATGCTAGGGCTCTTTAGGTGATGTGCTAATATCAAGGCCCCTCCACATCATCATCCCCCCCCCCCTTTATGGTTGGGGGCACAGGGCAATATCTGATCTTCACCCCCCCAACTTTAAAATGTTTCACTGCCCTGGATACAGTGTGCCAGGATGCGTCAGGATGCACCATTTCAAGTCTTCAATTTCAAAATTTTCTTGGGGGCCAAGCCGCCAATCCCCCAAACTTTTGGATATCAAAAGCTTGATGAAATATTCCATTTTATATGGTCTTCAATAATGCATCAGTATGCATTTCTTTCTGATAGAGATATTGCAAGGCAATTCATTTGTATAGTGGTGGACATCCTCTCATCCCTTAAGAATCCCTAACATAAAAATGTTTTTACTTTAGGTTTGTACAGACCTGCAACTTGATATTTACAATTAAAATGCATCAAAATTCACCACTTCCAGCCTAAACCTACAAAATGTCCTTGGGGGGGCATGTCCCCAAACCCCCTAGTATGACAGCTACACTTTGCTTGTAGTAATTGGGCTAATGTAGGACCTTACCACTTTCACCAGATGTTGGCCCCCCTCTAGAGAATTATAGATCTGCCACTATGGCTTACATGCAATTGTCGCTTATATCAATTTGCTTAAATGTAAGGTTTTATGGTAAACCAGCCTTTCTCAAACCTCAGGACCAGACCTGCTTACAGCTCCCGGGTAAAGCTCATTTCAAAGTTATTTCCTGTAGTCCATTTTCTGAAGATTTTGGATCCACCTTGCTCCTTGGCTACAGTCCATCTAGCATTGGCTCCAGCATTTTCAGATATGCCCAGCCCTGTTTAATGTCGATGTTGATGTACCTGGTCCTAAGTCAAAGAGCGATAAAAGGAAACAATTAGTCAACATAGTCAACAAGCAACAGTGGTAACACCTATATTTATGTTCGTCGATACAATATCGGCAGTATAAGCTATAGCATGTATCAAAAAGGTGTACAGGCAGTGTTATTAAACCAAACATTTTGATTTTGAGGCCATATTGGTCTCCAACGGAGGATTGGTTCCTCGAGGGAGGACAGCTGGGGGTTTATCTGAAATGTGTGCAAGAAATATTAAACAAAACAACACAACAAACATTTATCATGGTAATGATAGAGAATGTCCAGATGGGAGTTATTCATTTCAGGGATTCAAAGAAAATTAAAACCAGTTAAGCTTTGAGTCAACATTGACAAGAAGTTGTTTGATCAACCATTTGGCAACTTACTATTCTGTATCATTACTCTTTTAATTGACATGGAACAAAAAAATGAACTTACCTTTATATGGTTTGGGATCTACATCAATTGTTGTAAAAACAGCCTCCTGGTTGGTGAGTACCAGACTTCTGAGGAAGGCATGACACCTACACATGACCCCAACTTGGAGGTGGTCACAGAATTGTTGTACCTATTGCTCATTTCTAGTATTCAGCTAAATAAAGAATAATTCACAAATCAAGTAATGCTCCAGTAACAAGGTCAATGTCAAATTAATTTGATTGTACTCATAATCAGGTGGGATAGAAATAAGATCTCTAAGATAAAACATTTGAATCTACCAGGGATCATTGTAAAATTAAACAATGAACCACCATATCTGCAATGCAGTGAACAAGTGTAGTTTCTACAATGAAGTAGTACAGTACACACTGTGGTACAGGGAATCTCTGGCAGCTTTGGGACAATGATTTCACTGATATTTTGATAATATTCTTCTACAGTGTATTCACCAAACTGTCCTCTCTTTGTTATAGGTATAAGGAGGCATTGTTGTTGACAAGACTTATTGACAGGCATTGATCAACTGTAGTCATTAGGTTAATTGCGTTATCATTGGAACTGAAAGCTTTAATTAAGATAGACCCACATACATTGTGAGACTTTTAGAGAAAAAAGAAAATTGGTAGATTGTTAAAAGGATTATGACAATAATTAAGGCATTATGACAATAATTCGGGAATTTTAAAACAAACCGAGCAAAATCATCCCTATTCTTGATCTTTTGCTTTTGTCCACTGCTTCCATGGCAATGAGATGAACCCACAATGGCTCCATTTGCACTATATTAGTAAGGCATGGTACTTTCCTATTTAACCAGGCCTCATACCCTGGAACCTGTTTAAATACACTTGGTCACCCTGTTCTCTGTCCCAGAGATATACAGGCATTGTGGTATTAATCTCATAACAGACCCTTCTTCTGTATGTAGGCCCCAGGTGTTATAGAATATGACCAAGGCGTGAAGGTGTCTCTACTTTTAGTTTGGTTATGTAGAGCCAGAAAAGATAAGAGCTAGCACCGTATACTACATACAATGGGTCTATAGAGAGGAAGTATAAAGAAAAGAAGAAAGTTATTGACCTATAAAGATAGGTTGCTAGACAAGTAAGTACATTTTGACTCGAAGAGGGTTAGCCAGGGATATCTCTTATACATATGAAAATAATGATAGCATTACCACTCAACCTAGATTGTCAATCTCTTAGTTTTAGTTATTTAGGGGAAACTACTGTATGATGATTATTGGATCCCCACATGGATGCAATGAAGTTTCTGTCTTGTATATTTTCCTTATCATTATATTTATCCTTCAGGTGACTTGAGCGATGAGTGAAACCCATTACTTGTTAGTGGTCATATGTAGATCATAGATCCGTTTACCAGGAATGACGACAAAACGACTTGAGACTTCATATCTTCTTTTCCCAAATGATGCACCAACGCATTGCTCACGAATGTAGTGCTGGTGAAATATTTACCAATATTCACCCCTGATCCTAAAAGATAGCCGATCAGTTCTTAAATGGTAAATGAAGTAGGCCTAATTGTAGTGTGAAGCAAGAGTTGAAGGTCTCTCAGGAGTTCACTGACTCCAGCCCAGCTACTGAAGTTGCAAATTTATTCCTTTGTGACATTCAACAGCATAGAGTATCTCACCCAAAGGCAACTTTCAAAAATAAGTAAATAAATGACTAAAAGTGGACATGAAACATACCATACAATACATTTTCTCTTTTCCCTGGACATGTGGGTCACATTACGTAGAAACAAACACTGATGAAGTCTTTTTTCACACCCCCCGGGCCTCTACTCCACAGACCATCAACAGGTTTAAGCCTTACAAGCTTAGAGAAAGAATGAGTCGATAGGATTTTCTGCAGAGTGTTGAAGGTTTTAACTCTAGCTAGGGAGTTGAGAGTAACTTCCTTTGGATATCGGATAATGCCGATCATATCAAACCTATAATAATCGATTGCAGAAAACGTATGCACTTTTAGCTTAAGTGGACTGCAACCTTCAAATTAAATTACGAACAGACGTTGTATAGAGAAACTGTTAACAAAAACATACTAAAAGCTCTAGAAATTGTAATTCATCAGTTGAAAAAAGAAATGGTCAATCACTCTAATGACATATGAATTTTTTCCCTAATGTTTATGAGGAATATTTCTACCATTTCTCATAGATGTTAAAATGTCCATGTTAGTCCCAACAACATGTATATTCCATTGCGGATCGATACAAATGAGTCTCACTCGGTCTTATTACTTTTTTTTAAATATTCAATGGTGCTTTTATTATTTAGATTGGCATCTGGCAGTGAGTGCATTCCCCTCCCTCTCGCCTTCTGATCAATATGCTATACATGCTATAGGCTCATGAAGCAAGAACGGGTGATTTTCCATGATTGAAGTTATGTAGATGTTCATTGAAAAAGGAAACAAAGAATCCAGACCCCTGCCAGGGTAGGGAAAAAATGGCAATCCTTTTCTGTAAAAAAAAAACAAAACAACTGCATGTTAGTGGCCTACTATAGAACAAAAGGGGGACCGAACATATTCAGACCCTTCCAAGGGGATGGGGGCAAAATACTTTGGGCGTACGCACGTGGAAATCAAAGAATGGCCACTCCGTTAGGGAACGAATCTCTTTGTTGGTCAGTCTGATATAATCGTAAGTCACTTGCTCGGAGGCAGGTATAATTGAAATATGGCAGAGAGACATTTCTTTATTGAATAGAAGAAAATCAATAACATCTATGTGTTGACAATATAGTGAGTGGCATAAGTATGTATATATATACCTGTATATCTTATCTGACAAAAGGTCTACTGCATGTATTACCATGTGTTGCAGTGCTCACATGGTGATATCCCTCCTAAGTCTTATCTGAATAGTGCAAACATTATATATCAGAGATAGCGAGATCACAACAAGTGGATAAACTGCGATATCCACGCACTTCAGGAAGAGATAAAAAGTATGGTTTAGAGCCAATTGGCTATGCTAAAAAATATTGCAGTCATCTCCTTCCCCCTTGCTAGTACTCTTCCTTATTTGAATTTGGACTGATTTTCTGATTCAGGACCATCAAAAACAAACCTATTTACATTATGTCCTATTCAAAATGAGACAAAATTAAATCATACCTACTGTTTCTTATCATGGTTTAGGAGTAGGGAGTATGTGCACTTATCAGTTTTATATTGACTAGATATCAAATGACATGCTATCATAAAAAATCAAATGTTCATTATAGCTATTATTCACCCAGTACAATGAGCATAGTCGCTGGGTATTTGCAAATAATCTGTAAATAATACAGAGGATGAGTTACTAGTATAAAATAGAATAGTCTTTTTCAACTTTAATCTTTGGAGGAATATCCATAGCCAATACACATGTCGGCATTGATCCAGGGCTTCTGGGTAAGTGCAAATAAATAGACCGAAGCGTTATCTTATGCCCCCTGTTTGAGTTGAACATGAGGCATGGAATTACTAGTGGCATGTATTAGGACAACGCGGCCGTTACACCTTCTGACAACTGGGTCGCCCCTCCTACATTGGGGCCTGGCCATCTATCACCAACTTGGGAGGGGAGGGATATTATGGACTCATAAATTTCATGACAGCATTTTAAGACATTAAATATAGTGAAAAGGCCCGTGGAGAATACAGGAATACTTTAACCTATCTTAAACAGGAGAGGTAGGGGAGAAGATTTCAGCACGCTTGTGCCGTTAAAGTCTATCTACCCCTCTGGCAAATAATAAACAGTCCCCCATCCCCTTTATCACTTAAAGGAACCAATTTTGAAAAAAAAACTGCCCTAAGGACGCAATATGTGGTCATGAAGGAAAGGGACCATAAACCTAGTTTGAACCTCCCCCCATTGTTGGAGGTTAAACATATATATTAGTATACAATTCTACACTTTACACCACGAATAATGCCTCGATCATGACTAGATCTACCACCCCTCTCATATCCAGTAGTCCCCGCCCCTCCTTCCCTGTCAGCTGCCACAAAATGATTGGCCCTTTATATATTCTGTGCATACACGCAGGTACCCCGGGCGCAGGTACTTCTGGTGGCGGTGGGCTGGGTGTTCAAAGGTTAGCTCAGTTAAAGCTGGCTCTTACACCGACTGGGTGTACTTCCCTATATCAGGTGGGTAATGTCTTCTTCTCTCTCTTGTAATCCTGTTATTATATATATAGCAGGTTAGGTATACTCATGATATGTGGTTTGTGAGATATGTATTTTGAATCTTTTGAGACTATACAAAATTGACACACTCACTGGATGAATTAGACAACTAGGCTACGTGTTTATTATAGTGATTCCTCAACCGTGGCCAAACATATAGCTGTAGAGGGGTCACCCACACCCCGCCTACTTTGTACACATGTTCTTCATGCTACTGGGTTGTATAGGTTACTCCCGTTTATTTTGAAATACTGGTATTTATGTCATAGGGAACTATCTACCAGATGCTCTAAATTTATGGTGGATTATTTACATAATCCTCAAAATGTGATTCCATGTCATTCAAACATATAATTTCATGTGATAAAAAGAAGGATCACAATGGTATAATTTAAGTCATAGAGTAGATGTTTTCTTGTAAAATAGTGGTGTTTGATAAACATAAAACGTACAGTGTACAGGTATTACCCTATACGAACACGAATCAGCAGCTGTATTGATTCGTAACATTCTCATGGATCTCATGGATCTAGGTATGGGTAGGTTTGTTCCCATTTGCCCTGGTTATAAATTATTCACCCACCCCAGCCAATTAAGGTGTGTGTACCTGCACTATTAGCTTACTGTATAGGTTTGTTCACCAACTCTGTTTACGTTAACTACTGCTTTCATCTATCAGTATACAGGTATTATATAGAGTTAAACATGACATGTATATTTTAAACCAATTAATATTGCACTAGAGCATGATTTGTCACTTTTGAGTAAAAAAAACAAACAAAAAACAAACAACAACTGTAGAATATTGCTGTTGCTTTCAAGGGGTGGGCAAAACATAACGGATATCCCATATACCCTGCACAGGGTATCCTTTCATTTTGCATATCATGGGATATTGTGAGCTTGATTGATATTCCAATGACCAAACAACCCCCAAACCCCCCATCCCCCCCAAAAAAAAAACAAAAACAAAAACAAAAAAAAACAATGGAAATGAAACGTACCATTTAGACCTAATTCTAAGCTGCTGAATCTTAAAATGAGTTTTAATAATGCCCATTGGCTCTCAGTTTTAAGATATCCATAGGGTTCCATAATAAAATTATACCGGGTAAATGCTAAAAATCCCTTGCAAGCAATGATCTTTTACTATATTCACCTATTATAGTGTAGTCTGTTGAAGCTTTGACACTGCTTTGACAATAGCATTAACACTGCTGAGAATCATATTTCACCCAAAAGTGGCCCCTATGCCTGCATTATTCCATCCATTGGAACCAGTATTATGGAATATTATGCGTTGGGTGTTAGCATGCAGCATATATGCACAATTGTAGCAGTTTGGGAAGCGCACAAGCAAGAGTCCAACTTGGATCATGCCACTAGGGGTCAGGATGTATGTATTTCTACATGAAATAGCCTTGATTTCATGTACATTGCATTAACACCACTGGTTATGAGGTTATTATCTCATTTTGGTGAGTGAGTGAGTAATAGATGTTTAACACCATTTCGACAGCTAAGGTCATATTCATGGCAAGAACTACATTACACAATTTCACAGGGGAATGTGTCAGTGCCCGCGCATATGTGCACCACACACATCCCAAGGGGATAGGAAAGAGGAGAAATAGACCCTTTTAAGTGGGCTAGGGAAGCCCTTCTCATTTTGGTACAAGGGTAGCCATCTTAAAAGGACGGCCAAATTGACATGTTAATTTTCAGTAAACCCTGATGTCTGGATCATTTAGAGCAACCAGCCATAATTTTTCATTAATATGGCTGCATCTAGCCATCATAATCATCCACGATCATGTGATTACCTAAAAGTGATGGTAATTTGATTTTTTGAGCTTATTTACCACTTCTACTGCAGATTACATACTCAAAGGATGAGTAATTCATTAGATATGCGTATGGCAATGGTAATCAAAGATAAATAAAACATATTTGATGTAAAAGTTGATTAAGTAGGACGTCAAGTCACTCATGAAAACTGACATTTGGGGTATCATGAGGTCATCTATAGGGTAAAAAATGACTTTGTGAATGGGATGAGGGGAAGAATTCTTCTTGGGAATTACCTATATAACTCCCTCACCCTTTAGTCCGAATCTACTATATTTAGTGCGTTACTCACCAGGGATTCATTGATGGTAATGATGAAACAGCTGAGTATTAAAGCAGTAGACACCTGTAAAAGGTTGTAAGCCTCTATAGTCTGAATGTTAAGCAAATAGTCAGTGCAGCATATACACATATTGTAAGGCAGTGCCCTTGAAGGTTTAACATATTTAAAGCCATACGTGTTGTTTGTGCAAATGCACTAAAAGTTATCGATAAACTTAATATGACGCTCAGTTATCATCACCAGTCATTGTTACACCCATGTCCTGACAAACACCTTTTGGTACAATGTATCCAATTGGGGTGTCTGCTGCATCATGCACAGTGCTCTCATGAACATCACTCACGATCATCACTTGTGACCAAGTGGTGAGTTACTCACTGGCAGTATAAATAAAGAAAGGCCAAGTGGCCTAGGGTTCACTCCTTCTACTCTCTCTACTGGTGCACTTCTTGGTTGTGTCTCTCAATGTACCATGGTGTGAGCTATGGTACAATATTGACGGGGCATAGTTCTGCCCATGGATATGCCAGACAACTATTCGGAACCCATAGCGATAGTAAAGCGAATGCATGAAAAGAGTTGCTACTGACATCAGTTATCCATAATTCACTATGGAAAAGTCATATAAAGGAAGAATAATATGTAGGCCAATGGGGAAACGCGCCTCCATGGGAGATTTTTAATACTGGTTTTGGCCACCAGGGGGCAATGTGGGTAAAACCCTGAAAAATATAACAAGAAATACCTCAAGGTAAGTCTGACCCTACAAGGTGCAGGTGTTCATTATTTATCAACTTATAGGGGGAGGGCGTTGAATCCCTTGGACGGGGTCAACATTTTTTGGCCTCCCACCTGTGGAGCGGCAAGATATTCATAAGCCCTGTAAATGGTCAAGAGGATTGAAATATAAATATATATATATATATATATATATATATATATATATATATATATATATATATATATATACCTGGTGCAGAGGTCTATGGAGCTGTCATTACTAAAAACAAACAACGCCCCATGCACTCACCAGGTGGCAGCGTCTTTTTACATGTCACCCAAGATGATCCAAAATGGGTACCTTTGCAATCCTGTTAGGACAACATAGTGCTAATTAATTAAATATCTGGCCCCAACCCGACCACTAGCTTGAGTCGTCTCTGGTAACCAGCGTTTATGGGTAAAAGTAGTTCTTGCCGCTGGTTGCTGTAGTGGTGAAATGTAGGTGGGTACCAAGCATAGTAATATTCCCCAGAAAATGGGGACCCACAATCCCCAAACACGAGAGATGGAGTTCCATGAAGCCCGACCAGACGAGACTGAATTATGGGAGGGTACCTGGGCTTAAGAAAAGCATTACTGTAGTGCTGTAATGTACATAAAAATCTTGTAATGTTTAATGGACCATACAAATGGGCACTATCGAGACATACATTCCTTGGGTGACACTTATACACCCGAGCCCATAGAAGTCTAGACCCCATACCCAGAGGGTTTAGCCATTTTTTTTTGCTGACCTGTGCCAAAAGCGGCAAACCACACTGATTAGACATATCATAGTTGTTCCGTTATCCCTGGATAACACCCATTTCCAGGGACAAACTGGTTTCCATCTTATTACCTATTTTATAAGTCCCTGTCACCAGAACCAGCTCCAGTCCCTCTTGGAGCCTATTGGATAGGCATCAGGTCGACACAAGAATTTCATCATTAGCAGGGTTAATTTAATATCGGTATTACATGCTGGTGCGCAGGGCCATCATGTTGACAAACGAAATTGTAGCTTAATCATAGATAGGTGTTTGTAGGACCAAAGTAATACCATTGTAATGTGATATTGACTCTATTTGCATGACAGCTGGTAAGGGCATAAGGACATAAGGGTAGAAAAAAGTGAAGTAGATACTAAATTAAAGGCACTTCTGGCAAATGGGTCTGAATATAATCTACTGCTACAATGAAAACAAATATATATATACTTCTCCTCGCCTTTCCTCCTAGGTTTCGGATAGGCATATACCCTATAAAGTGCAATCCAAGATGTCGAAAGCTAGCCAAACTAGTGCAAGAAAAAGAAATGGGTTGGAATCGGAGAATGCTGAGCATAGCCAACGCGAGGGGAAGGCTACACAATCTACAAAACCTTCTAAAACACAAACCAAGGTATCATTGAAAAATACAAATGGAGAAGCGCCATGGTTGGCGTGGTTTATTGTCCTGGCCGGTACAGCAGAGTTGGTGGTTTTGCTAATTCTGCTTATGATGAGTAAGTAATTTAATTAATTCTTCTTAAGTCTTCTGAAATATGTCTCCTGCTTATACTATTTGTATACTGTAATACTGTAATATAATCTATAAACTGCAAGGGGTAGTCAAGACAGACATGCAGCTATGATACCCCTGTTGGACTAACACGCTGACAATGATTGTCTTAAATACTTTAGCAGTTAAGTGGCCCTTTACAAAAAACTTTCATATATCAGCCTATATACCTTTTGAGATTGCCAAAGCAGACATGAGATTTTTTCTTAGAATCCTTCCATCCAATCTTTCTTTTCAGTACTCATGACATTAATGAGAGTAAACCATGTTGTCCTTAACTCTTATCGCGTGCAAGAAACAAATCAACATTATAGGTAATGAATAATCTCTTCTTTTTTTCAGAGGAGTCTCCAACAATAGACGGACATACCATTGGTACGAATCACCAGCTATAGGCCTAATACATGAGGTCCGAGTTACCCCTCGCACCCACTTGTGAGCTGGTTGCTGGTTGGGCAGCAGGAGGAGGGTGGGTCTCCCTAACTAGGCCACAATGCTGAGTCAATGGGAGAGAATTTCATAGTCAACTTTTAATGGGTAATTTAAATTTTCACACCAGCCAACAAGGCGTGCATACCCACACTATCATAATTTTTTAAGGCAAAATTCCTAAAATTACCCATTAAAAGTAAACAATATGATTTATAGAAATAAGGAGATATTGGTCTGTATATGATACACACACTGACCTACATAGCTGAGACCATGAGTGTATGGTATGTTGTCCACTCCCCACCCCCTACCTCCTGGATGGTCAACGAGTCTACCAGCTGTGGTGTGAAAGGCACCCACCATGGCTTCGCGAACACTGCCACCTAGCGGACATATCCGCGGCTTGAGGGTCGTGCTGGAGTAACTCGTACCTCATGTATAGCACACTAGTGGCCAGCTCGGATTGGCTGAAATCCTTCACTATTGTGGTGGGATTGTTGGTAAGGTTTGACCTATATCTTACAAGATTTTTATTCCTACGCCGCAGTGCTGGGAGAATGGTGAAAGTAGTCCTGGCCAGCTATCCCAGTATCCCACCACGTCAGAGAAGGATTCGCCGGAGATAATGAGCTGAGGTTAGATTGGCCTAATAGAAGAAAGTATTTTACACTAATTGCTATAGAATGGAAGAGGACTTTAAACTCTATCCCTTTAAGAATCGCATCATGCCTCGAACAATCTGTCTTGATGCACTTGTACTGGTGAGTAACTCACCAGCTATGCATTGGTGCATCATGCCAGCTCATCAGGACCATATCAAGCTCGAATGATAGTTATGATGCAGGGATGCAAAGCTGGTGAGTTATTCGCCGGGGCTGCGTTAATAAAAATGCATCATGGCGGCCATAGGGCCTTGTGCATTAAACCGATATGTGGCTATATAATCATACATCAAGACTCCGTCGGCATCTGTGCCATCTAAGTCTAAGTCAATGCCTTATATCATATGGATCTAAATAGGTGAACAGAACTGAATAAATGACTCACCATAATTCTCTAGTATCTAGTGGTAGTCAGGTTTCCATTTAGGAAACTGTATAATGTATAAATGTGTGTGTATATATATATATATTTAGCACTGCCTATAGCTAGATTCTGTTACTATTATTTTATATTCTCATGCTAAATGTTTGCCTCTCTCATCTTATGTTGATGTTAATTTCTGTTATATAATAAAAATTTAAATAGTCATTATAATCTCTTCATTTTCTTAAGAGGATTTACACATTCCATTTTACACCTAAAGGACGGGAAGATCTACATCTGATTGAATCTTTTTTTTTCTTTATTTGGTTATGGCAAACCCGTGTTGCCTCAATACAGTCCTAGCTTTCTACATTTTCATGCACACATTAATTCATAAATGTTGCCTAAAAACTATCCACTAATCTGTGATCAATGTAATATCGTGTAAGGATTTTTTCTCTAGTTAAGCTAAAGCATAACAAAAAGAGAGTGGATTTGGGTATGGCATTCAAGTTTATTCAGGGTAATATAATTATGATCAGGCCCCAAAGGGCTCACATGATTCTGGTAATCCGGTTTCATCAGTAATGATCTGGAGTGAGCAGCAGACGACGACACAAAGAGCTGTTGCTCTTTTATAGAAAAAAAAGCCCTTAAAACCTGTCACATGATTTGTGGCGGACGAGTGGAAGGCCCCCTGGTGTGATTAATACGAACCCAAATGCAATTGCTGCCACCTTCATCTAAATCTCTCCATCATACCTGGATAACCTAGGTCTGAGTCTTTGTAGCATAACACCCTACTTAAGTGGGGGGGGGGGCAATGCTTGGTAGATTTCTCGAGTTGTCAATTGATAACATCATAATAGTAACCCCCTTTCCCACAAAAAAAAGTAATTTTGTGACCACCCAGGATGAGTACATGGATGAACCTGGTTCATACTTTTTTATCAGTGTTTATCATTAAATTTTTGTGTCAACATCAAGGATCTCTTTTTCAAGATGGCCATCCCTATATCCACCAAACCCACCCTGCTGGCAACAACAAGTGACTTCCCAACCGCGTATATAATTAATATTTGAGGGGTTTTATTTTTGTGTTGTTTGAACCTGTCAAACAAGGTCCCTTCACTCAAATACTGGCACCCATATTAGTAGGAATTAGTTATACAAGTCAGCCACATGATAAACGTCCTATTTATAATAATTGTATACACAGGTCATACTTGGTCTGTATGAGATATACTCCATAGGGCCGAAAGACAATATCATGCATAGGAGCCAAGGGCGAAGCCTGCGACTCCTATACATGATATTGACTTGAGGCAACATGAACTTGTATATCTGACATACAACCCACTTTCATAGACTTAATTTGTACATCAAGCCTATCACAGGCCTATTTCTCTCATAATGGCCCAAGCAGGATATCTGGCATAACCTCCTAGGAGGTTATATGGTCATCAAACATAATTATTCTCTGTGTCCTGTAATAGAAATAGAACAGTTATCAAGTCTGCTTGAAGAGTGGAACCCCTTTTTGAAACTAGATTTCTCTATTCAAGTACTCATGACACTATAAATTGCACAACTGAGTGTTTGGTACTTCTCCTTCTACTCTGGGTTTGAATCCTGTAGTTGCAATTTCAAAGTTATACAATATTCTATGTGAAATGCCTATTTTTGTTGGATTCTATACCAAAATTATGTTAGTCATTGGTTTATTTGCCCTTTTTATGAATGAGTGGAGGGTATATGGAAAACCGAACTGAAGTTTGACTTTACGACTACAGGCCTACATTCTATAGCATTGTTAGGCTATAACCTATGGGATTCTGTCATGAATTTATTGTTTCTGTTTTACAAACCTATTAGAATTTGGCTAATATTCTAGGTTTAGGAACGATTACTCATTTACCTATTCATAGATCTATACAAGTAACCACTTAAATGTCTAACAAACTCAGGTCAGCATGTGTCACCCTTAGTCTGGTGCTAGAGTGCAGGGGAATGCATTGCTATAGCCCAAATGCATAACATTCCTATGCCAGAAGGGTGTTAAATAATTTGTGAATGTAGTACACTGACTATTAAGACTTTAATTCCAACTTTGTACCTACAAATATACGAAATCAAATGCCGACGACTAGAAATATGAAACAGTCGCCTCACTCGGAGCTAGCTTCCGGCAAACCAAAAACAATGGCTGCCACTTCCGTTTTGATCAATAATAATCCTTTGCAACCCGAAATAGCTGATTTTGTAGAAGAAAATGAAGCCATCCTGCCTCTATTGACCCACAAATCCTCGACAAAGGACATCATTGACAAAATAAATGAAATTGATAATCGCCTACAGGTCCAGGAATCTATTGCCAAGAGGACGATTAGATTGCTAAGTTGTATGGAGACTAGACTGTTCGGACCGAATGGATTCCCAAATGGGAAAACTGTCACTATCCCAGAAATCGAAACCCGGCTAGATGAACATAGTTCTACACTATCTATACACAGTGATAAAATTGAATCCAATACCTCAGCAACGACAAAAGCCCATTCTGAGCTGGGAAAACATGAGAATCAATTTGAAAGGCTCGATCTCGAAAGGAAAAGAAGAATTCTCGTCCTGGAAGGTATTGATGAAGACAGGCCAGGTAGTCTTCGAGACACCCTTGATCAAATTATAAATGATCTGGGACTTGACTTTAACAACTCAGTAGCTGAGGCTATATATCGACGAGGTAAGAAATATGTACCTACTGCACAACAAAAGCAAAACCCAAACTTCAAAAAAAGAAATCTTCCTATAGTAGTTATCTTTGCCTCAGCGCACTACAAAATACAGATGTTCTCTAATGTAAAAAAACTACATGGGAATGCTACATGGCGTGGACTCCACCTGGCTGACGCCATAACTAGGGAAGAAAAGCAAATTCAGAACGACTTAAGATCAATCCATGCATTGGCACGAGGTAAGGGGCTGGACTGCGCTATCAGAGGAGCTCAAATCATCATAGAAGGACAAGCTTACCCATATAAAGAGCTAGGAAATTTACCACATGACCTATCCCTTCAAAATGCTAAAACTGTTCAAACCCCAGATGGTATAGCCTTCCAAAGTGAACACTCAGTATTTTCTAATCTCCACAAGTCTGAAATAAAATTCGAAGGCCACACATATGACTCCGTTGAACGAGCATACCAGGCTAAAATGTGTGTAGTGTCAAACCAAGTTCATATCCTAAGGAAGGTAAATTCTGCAACCACCCCACTTGATAGCATGTTCGCTGGACGTGCATGTAAGAAGACCAATGACTGGTACGACATAGACGAGACTGTGATGCAGAAGCTGCTGGAAATCAAGTTCAGTGATCCACTACTACTACAACAATTAGTCCAGACCAAGGGCAAATACCTCTATGAAGCTACACGACATCGTACATATGGGGCTGGCTTCCATCTTGGGCAGAAAAAGGACATTAATATCCGAAATGTTGCCCATAATCAAGCTAAATGTGCCAACAAGTTGGGAGAATTCCTGATGAAAATAAGATACAGACACACCGGTGAAAAACCCCTTCCAACCGCTGAGGAAATCCGACTCCAAGATGCAGCAAATCAACAACAAAATAATCCCTAACTTTTCTTTGTATATTTCTCTAACAATTGCCTACGAAATCCTGTGCTAAAGTCAAATTGCTGTAATTAAGGCCTACAAGGTTTAATAATACTACCGGTATACGGGACTGCATAAAGGCAGAAGTTCCTATATTGGTTAAATTACCATAGTGGAGTATATGTTGGGTTAATTTTATGTAATCCATCTTACGTACTAATTTGAGAGATAATGAAAAGATTAAAGAAACCAATTCTATGTACTGAATGTACTATACAAATATAAAGAAAATAGAAGACTCCAAAGGTCTACGTATTCTGCATCTAAATGCAAGAAGTATTAAAGCTAATTATGCATCTATATGTGCTGAAATCTACCCATCCAACCTTGAAATTTTTTTGTTCTCTGAGACATGGTTCAAGTGTGAAGACGATGAATCTAACTATCAATTTTATGGATATACTAGATATAGATTAGATAGGCAAACTCTTGATAATAAAGGTAAAATTAAATCCGGAGGTGGTATATGTATCTATCTGAAGCATGGTATCAAGCATGATATTCAGAAATATGAATACCTAAACAAGTCTGATGGTACAATTGAATTACAATGCATTTGTATACTTAAAGATCATATGAAACCAATTTTATTATTAAATATATATAGACCACCTGACGGTGATAAAAATCTATTTGTCAACCTCCTTACGGATATACTCTCGAACTTAGAAATTACTAATACCTTGGAAATTATAGCGTTGGGGGATTTTAATTTCAATATCAATGAGGATTCGGATATAGTTAATATTCTACTAAACAGAATGAAACAATTTGGATTGAACCAAGAGATAAAAAATGCCACGAGGAAAAAGGCAACACTCGATTTAATTTTTACAAATCTTAGACCTAATCTTATTGTATCAGGTATATGTAACAATTATATCTCAGATCATCTTCCAATATTCTTAATAAGGAAAAAAATGAAAAATGTACAAGAAAAGGTATATATAAAAGGTCGTTCTTATTCGAAGTTATCTGATGAAATCCTCTTATCTGAATTTGACAAGGTAAATTGGGAAAACTTTGACAATACAACAGATGTTAATACTGCATGGTCTATACTTGATTCAGCCATACGAGGTATTTTGGATAGATTTTGTCCGGTACACAAATTCCTGGTGTATAGATATAGAGATCCATGGATGACTCAGAATGTTTATGAAATCATAAGGGAAAAAAATAGAAAACTATGGAAAGCTAGACGTTCTAATAAAGAAGAAGACTGGGAAAGTTCAAGAATTTTTAGGAATAATGCAAATAAGGTAATAGATAAAGCCAGAAAAAAATTCTTTAAAGAACAATTAGAAAATCACAAAAATGATCATAGAAAATTCTGGAGAGTCATAAACAATTTGATACCAGGACATCCCCATCGTGCAAAAGATATATCATTATTAGACCATGAAAATAACAATGTACCTATTGACAAAGAAGAAGTTCCTGATTTTATCAACCAATATTTTGCTAATATTGGACCTACTCTGGCTAAAGACTTATATATTCCATGGAAACCATATGATGATTATGTTATAAATGAAATGGACCCGATTGTTACTAATCTACAAGAAATTAAAAAACTTGTGCATGATATTAATATTAACAAATCCTCAGCTATTCCAGATATATCTACCAATATACTAAAGAAAATTTTTACTCATGCTCCCGACAAACTTGTCAAAATATTCAATCTGTCGTTCTCCTCAAATACGGTACCTGATGATTGGAAACTATCGAAGGTAACTCCAATACCTAAAGCTGGTAATGACAAACTGGTGAATAATTATCGACCAATATCATTGCTTCCCTTACCATGTAAATTAATTGAAAAAATTGTACACAATCGAGTGTATGGTTTTTTGACGAAAGAAAAAATATTAACACCCCACCAAGGAGGATTTAGATCAGGCTTTAGTACTATAGACACGTTGGCAAAATTCACAGATGATATTAAAAGGAATCTAAATGTGGGTAATTCTACTATAGCTGCATTTATAGATCTAAGGAAAGCTTTTGATACGGTCGATCATTCTGTACTGCTAATGAAATTAAATCACTATGGTATAAGGTCTGACAACTACCATTGGTTTGAAAATTATCTCACAAACAGACACCAAATAACTATAGCAAATGGTATAACGTCTGGTAAAAACCAAGTAACATGTGGTGTCCCCCAGGGGTCAATTTTGGGTCCGCTGTTATTTCTTATTTATGTAAATGATGTAATTAAATGTGTAAAAAATTGCAATATTAAACTTTATGCTGATGATACTGTTATATACTCAGCACATCACTCGTATATGTCAGCTAAAATTGACCTTCAGAATGATTTAGAGATGTATGAAACATGGTGTATTCAAAACAAACTATCTATTAATGTGGCTAAAACCAAAGTGATGATCTTTTCTTCCAGTACTAAAAAACTCAACACTTTAAGAGCTGATTTACACTTAGGCGAACAGCTATTGCAAGTAGTACCTAGTTATAAATACCTTGGGGTTACCCTCGATCCCCTACTGTATTATAATCTACATTTAGCTAACCAAGCAAAAACTATTGCATATAAAACATACAAATTATGTCAATTAAGAAGATATCTTGATGTGAATTTAGCCTTAAGAATATACAAAGGTACTATCCTCCCGTATATGGAATATGCTGATATATGTTTTGCTACCACGTTTGATAAATATCTGGATCCACTCCAATATGCGCAGAATCGCTGCATAAAAATATGTCTTGGTGTCCCCCATCTGACTAATACTAACTATATACACAATGTAACAAAAATTAACAAAATTGCTGATAGAAGATATATCCATGTATTAAACTATATGTATAGTAGAGCACATGATGATAATTATAAAGATAATCCTAGAATTGTTACTAGATTACATGATGCACCTACTTTGAAGATTATAACTCCCAATGGTATGGCATATGCTAAGAGCGTAGAATATTATGGAGCCTTCATGTGGAATGCTTTGCCTACGGAAAGGAGACTTGCTATTAATCTAAACCAATTTAAAAATGAATCCAAAAAATCATTAAAGGCTCTTATTCCGTATGTAAATGTATAATACTATCTGTAAATTTTATAATAATAATAATTATCTTGCGGTTGATCTCTCTTGTAATCCTAAAGAAGCCTCCAAAGTGTGACAAGGATTGCTGAATTTTCTCTCTGACTCCGTCTATGTATATTCACTATTACTTCATGAATTTATTTTGTGCTAAGTTTTGTATTTAATTTGGGAAGATAGGTAGGACCAGAATTATCAACCTAACACTGTAAAGTGGGGATGAGGTCCTCTACCTTCTGCTTGACTAAGCTATCGTTCGTATTACATGGAATTTATGTATATCTCTCCAAGAAAAGATTGTATTTTTAATGTTAACCTAAGGTGTTCCAAACTTATTGAAGAAGTCGTACTGTAAATTTGATTTCTGTACTTCTATAAAACCATGTTCGATATATTATTAGTCAATAAAGTAAATTCAAACCAAAAAATTGCTGCAGTAACCCGGAGCATAACTTATGCTACTGGATGATAATGATAATTGCATCGGTCATGATAGATCACAGAGAAAGTTGTTAGGCTGAAAGTTGTAAGGTAGTGGGAGCGGATCCTGCTAGAGGCACAGGGGAACTTTAAGAAAAACGAATCCAGTGCTAGTTCCTTGGGGTGTATGAGGAAGTATTGGCAAGTGATACTCGGACGGCCTCACCGTCCGTATAATGATCCTTATTCAGACGGTGGAGGTGGGAGACAGGACATAGACTGATAGGGGGGGTGGTATACAGGACATAGAGGAAGGGTGTTATACAGGACATCCCCTGTTCTTGGGGAGGGTGCGACATGGGACAGACAGGGATGGTGGGACACAGGACAGACAGTGGCCCTTTTTTCCCCACATGTATCCCCCCAGGAGAGTCCTGTGTCCTGACCTCCCGGTGTGTCCTGTGTCCTACCCTGTAGGAGAGTCCAGGAGAGTCCTGTGTCAAACCCTCCTAGTGTCCTGTGTCCTGCCCTCCTGGTGTGTCCTGTGTCCTGCCCTCCTGGTGTGTCCTGTGTCCCACCACCTAAAAAAAGGCGGAGGGGGGAAACACAACAGGGTTCGAACCTGCAAGGTGAAATCCAAAGTTCAGGACGTTATCCACACAGGGCTGTACACAAGATGCTGGCAGAATATAGACTGTATATATCACTACAATGTCCTGTGTCCCACCCCCACCATCCAGTCCTGTATCCCACACCCACCGTCCAGTTCTGTGTCCCACACCCACCGTCCAGTCCTGTATCCCATACCCACCGTCTAGTCCTGTGTCCCACTCCCACCATCCAGTCCTGTATCCCACCCCTACCGTCCAGTCCTGTATCCCACCCCCACCATCTAGTCCTGTGTCCCACCCCCACTATCCAGTCCTGTATCCCACACCCACCGTCCAGTCCCACCCCCACCGTCCAGTCCTGTGTCCCAGCCCCACCATCCAGTCCTGTATCCCACCCCCACCGTCCAGTCCTGTGTCCCACCCTAACTGTCCAGTCCGGTGTCCCACCCCCACCATCCAGTCCTGTATCCCACCCCTACCGTCCAGTCCTGTATCCCACCCCCACCGTCTAGTCTTGTGTCCCACCCCCACCATCCAGTCCTGTATCCCACACCCACCGTCCAGTCCTGTGTCCCACCCCCACCGTCTAGTCCTGTGTCCCACCCCCACCATCCAGTCCTGTATCCCACCCCCACTGTCCAGTCCTGTATCCCACACCCACCGTCCAGTCCTGTGTCCCACCCCCGACATTCAGTCTTATGTCAAAGCCCCACCATCCGAATATTCGGACGGTGAGACCGTCCGGATATCGCTTCCTGGAAGTATTGCCAACAGCCACAGAGCATTTACCTGCATATCCATGCTCAGAGCATGGTTATGCAAGTGACTGTACACTGTATGCAGGATTCAGCAATTCTTTCAGACTATTACGTTTTGCAGCTCTTAGAAATATCTTTTTATCAATTCTCTTTGTTAGCACTTCTCCTATTTTCGTCAATATGGCAAAAGTGATCCCACCACCCACTATCAAGCCAACAGACATAATAATCAGTGGTGTAGTCTGAGGAACTAAAACATAGGCACTGACCAGGGAAACCAGATCAAGGATATAGATTAAAGCAGCGAGGACTTGTCGGTGAAAATGTGAACCAACTATTGACCCTAAGGGAGCTCCAAATACCACAATTGGCACACAAACTGCAAGGTATTCATAGGTCTCAACAGAAACGTCACCCATCATAACAATCCTCCAAAAAGTCCCAAGAACTGAATTCAAGCCCATTAAGATGACTGATGTTGGTGTGGCTGTTTTTTCAGATACTCGGAATAGAAGGGTCAAAATACTGAAACTGCATATATCTAAACCACTCCCAGCAAAAGAAGTAAATATTCCGCCAATGCATCCAATTATTATGAGAGCAAAGGCCTTCCACCATTTAAACTCCTCTATTGTGCGGTATGTTCTTCTATGTCTGTATCTATTCAGTAGGAAGAGAGCGAATGCAAAAGAAAACCAGATGCTGACAAATGCCATTTTCTTCTGTGGGGGCGTCAGAAGTGGGTCCAAGAATTCCAATCCCAAAATAAGTCCGAGGCCACCTCCAAGGCTGCAGAAGAGGATTGCATTCCATTCAATTTGTACGTTCATGAAAAGGATAGCAAATGTTGCAGCCATCATTCCACATGCCTGGATGAACATGGAGAAATCCCTGGCTACTGTTGGCTTTACTCCGAGAATTAGTGTCATCACGGGAAATGCAACGGCGCCACCTCCTTCACTGGTCATACCTTTTCCAAAGAAAGCATCAAAGTCACAATTAAAAAAAAGATGTATGCCATTACTTTACTAGTCCATGTGATTATACATACAATACAAATGAAAGTCAGAATTCCAATTTCAGTAAAATTGGGCTCCCCGTAGTGGCCTGTTTAAGAGCTGGGCCTTTAAATGAGTGCTATCATTGGATAAGGGAGTGGTCATTATTTATCAACAGGGGGGGGGGGTGGTGGGTTTGAGAGGGGGGCGTAAAATTTTCAGACCCCCCCGAGGGGGGCTAAAAAAATTTTGACCCCTCTTGAGGGGGGGGGCTAAAAAAAATCACCCTCTTTTTAGCAAAAAAGCCCGCGCGCTACTATAGATCAAAGAGGGGCGCGAAAACTCTCCGCACCTCCGGCGCAGGGGGGGCACAAAAAATTTTGACTGCCGTTGAGGGGGGCGTAAAAAATTTTCGCGCGTCCGCCCGAAAACCCACCACCCCCCCTGTTGATAAATAATGACCACTCCCTAAGCACCGGGTATGGTGGTCTTGAAATAAATGCCTTAAAAACTAGGTCTTGAATGAGCGCCAGTCTTGAATAATTTGGGATAGTGTCTTTCTGAAATCGCCAAGAACCAGAGTACTTAAAGGGGCTACTACTGCATTCAATAAACTTGAGAATGTACCATGATACCAATGATAATCAAGTTATTTAACTCACAGCGAGAACTGCTCCTATGGAGCTATACTTCATTCTAATAAATATGATAAATATAACATGAAATGTTTTATATGCAATTAGATAAGTCCAGGCACAAAAAAATGACCAAATTCAATGTTGATTGCAATAACATTGTATTAGTAGAATAGCAGCTAGTATAAGTGAGCTTCCTACCTGCAATCATTGATCCGAAGACCATGGTGATACTCATTGGGTATCTGATCTTGAATAGGTACCAGAGGTTGTACTTGATTGCTACACACCACCAGACAAAGTGGAAGAACAGGGCTGGGATGATCATGCTCAGTGGGCGTCGGTACTTTGTCAGTAACATGTCTGATAACTTTGGTTCTGGTGGACCAGCAAATACCACAATGGGATCTTCATCACTTGTAAGAGCCTGGCCTGAAATATGTAATAGCAACTTTGCAGCAGTTCCATAATATGAAATTCTAAATCTTGTTTGAGAACTAGAGCTACAGTGAAATACACAATACTCAAATAGTATTAATTGGTTGACTGAGTGAGCATATGATGCGTTGACATCCCTAAGTGTTACAGTAGTCTGGTATGTTGCCACAGGGACTTCATTTTAGGAGTCAGGTAGTCTAATGAGAGTCCACGCTTTCAAGACCTCTTTTAGATGATCATGCAAGGGTGGCCTGCTCCTCAACAGGACTTTTGGACAGCACTCAGGTGCCTCTAGCTGGCACCACTAATGAACTTAACCTATGGGAGTTTTCATCACTGCTTTGGCCAGAGGCAGCTGATTTCAATCAGACTGCAGCTGAAGGCAGCTAATTTCAGCGAGCCTTGTTTTGAGTCTAATAAGGTCATGAGGTCTTGACATCACACACAGCAATGGCGGCAACCGTCGGCAGCCTGTTGGCTGCCGGTGTGCAGTGATAATGTAATTTAAAAGCTTTGGGATAAATTGTGAACCAAATAATGACACTCCAAGCTCTGATAGAACTAGAAAGCCGGGGAGGGCTAAGGATACTATCCCTACGTGGTCCATCAGTGACTGACTATTTGTATGGAATAAGGTGGCTTTCAAGAATCATTACGCCCTCTTTTTCATGTCTGAGTCTTCTCTATATATTTGAAGCTCTACAATACTATATGTCTATATCTTCAAGACTTCTAGTTGATGAAGCCCCCCCCCAGCTGATTTGAAGGGTCTTAATCTCCTATTTTATGTCCCCTCTGTGTACACTTATGCAAAGGTCAGGACACACGGTGCTATATGTATTATGTCTAGCCTTTTTTCACTTTGGCTGCTCAATTGCAACTAACTTCATACAGGTGTAGGGGACAGAGTTCCTCCCGGTCTGGTGGATCAGCTTCCAGGAGTGGGTTTTTGGATAAACTGCCCCCTTAGTGTGTATCATACTGATCCAGGTGTAGTTGGAAGGTGGAAATATCAGGCACATGATCATGGCGTAATGGTTAGCATGATGGATTGGCAAGCCATAGATCTGGGTTTGATCCCCGGTGATCCTAGATATTGTCACTGTCCTCTACACACACAGCTAACAAAATATCTCTAGTACAGCCTCTCATCATCAATATTATCAGATTCTTCACTGTGCATTAATGAATCACTTACCTTCCAAAAAATATTTGCGGCACCAGGGGCTACAGCCGATGTTCCAGGGAAGTGACCTTGGCCTGTTCGACTCTGCCTGTATCTGTTCGGGCTAGGGGAAAACATCAGAAACATTCAGTAGAATAAGCACAGAAAGATGACGTATTTTAAGGTATTTTAGATGGTGTTTTTGCTTGCCTACTCTGCAGGACAATTCATTATCGAAGTTCATCTCATGATCTTTAAATTTGAGACGTCCTTAGCTAAAATATCCCTAGTAGTTATGTAAGAACCCCTCCTTGAACAGTGGTTGCTACTCATATGAGATAATGATGATTAAGCTCTGAATGCATTATAAACCATAATATTCATTAAAATCACAACAAATCAGCCTTTTACATTAAAATACCAATTGATATTCTTTTTATCATAGAGTTTGATCTAGGAGGAATTTTCAATTTCTTTTTTTTCAGTTTTTGTTTCTTGGTGAAATTCGCCAGAAATCGGTATAAAAGTTTAGATTGATGGAATGGTTACCATAGCAACCCAGGACCAGTCATGTAAGCCAATTTTGCTTGAAAAACGTTCTTAGCTTCTTTAATCTCTCTGACCACACAGGTACATACCTCCATGCTTACTGTCACACCTGTTGTTTTGGTGGTGCCATCAGCAATACAATCATTTTTGTGGATAGCAGAGACAGCCTTTTCTATTTCTGCACTGCCAGTTCCAGGATCCTCCTCTTTGGCAGTAGACATATTGGTGCCACGCTGGGTCTGAAGCAAAATATATGCTGTAAAATAAACCCATTAAAGGTGTGTTTAATGTTACTCATCATAGCTTAGCAAGCAAGGCCGACCGTAATGTATATACTTTCTTCAAATTTCATGAGAGGATTCAGCAATTATTGAGTTAATCTGGTCATACCCAAGTTGCAATGGTGACTTACTAGTCACTGCCACAGAAAATAAATCGATATCCCGGTAATTTTCTTGCCAGGTAAAAAGAAAAAGAAAACAGCAACCAAAACAAAAAAAAAAGAAGAAAGGAAAGAAACCAACAGGAAAAAAAACCGATCTATCTATCTTCAGTTTTTAAGACCATGTCACCTGAAATTTTTTCTTACCTTTCTGGTGATGTCGCAATAATATCTCTTTTTGAGGAACATGAATTTTGTACTCATACATCTTATATTGGTCTACACATATATTAGGTTTTGAGTTTGAGTTTTCAAAGTGTTTATTGGCCAACAAGCATTCTCTACATATTGGAGCTTTTCAGCATTATCAGCCATAACAATTATACATAATCCATATATATACGAGTATGTGTTTGGAAGGACAATAACAGAGTAGGAGTAATGGTTTCCATGAAACCTCTATAGCAAAACAGTGTCGTCTTCATATAATTCAATTATCACCGTTTAGACAAGGTTCTCTATTTTCTTCTTATATTCTTCTCTCGATACAATTTGTTGCACTTCAGCATTTAATACACACCATAAAGCATTACCTCGATATAGTGGGCTTTGTCTATAAATTTCCATCTTTGGTCTACTCACTCGTAACTTCAATTTATTATGGTCACGTAATACACGTGCATGTTCAACTACCATATCTTCATCCCTTGATAAATCATACATGAGCATCAGCAAATTTCTATGTCGGCGCCTCCACAATGGTAATACAAGGCAATCTCTATGTAAATCAGCTACATGTACATCTTGAGCATTTCGGATCCGTTTACATGTACGTAGACAGTTATTTTGTAACACCTCTAGATGATCAACAATAGTATCCGGGCCACTATCTAGCACAAAACTACAATACTCAAACGTTGGTAATATCATCGCTTTATATATCCGTAATGCAGTATCTTCATCAAGAAAACGCACAATGTTACAAAGTTGTTTGTGCTTTACCATAGCCATTGATTCTACTTTCTTACATTGTTTTTTAAAATTCAATGCACAATCTATTATAACACCCAGGTAGTTGAAAGCATCTACCATTTCTAGGTTTTTTCCTCCCATTTGAACCACTGGTTTATCAAAATGTTGATATCTGCTGCGACACCACATGTATTTAGTCTTTTTAACATTTATAGTCAACATATTTGTTATACACCAGCGTTCTACACGGTTAAGATCATCCTGTACCAAACGTGTTATGATTTCAGCATCTTTACCATTAACCACCATGGCTATGTCATCCGCATACAAATAGTATTGGCTATGTTCAAAACATCCCACAACATCATTTATATAGATGTTAAACAATAAAGGACCTAATACGGTCCCTTGGGCCACGCCCCATTCCAACAGTTTTTTATGAGATTGTTGTTTATTCGCATTAGTGACTTGGTAACGTTCAACCAGGAAACATTTAATCCAGTTTATAAAGTTATCTCGGACACCTACATGTACAAGTTTTTTCAGTAGTATAGCCTGATTTACAGTATTAAACGCCTTTTTTAAATCAAGAAAAATTATCAATGATATCTCTCCTTTATTCCTAGCTTCTAATAAGTATTGTATTAGTCCATACGTGGCATCCACTGTTGAGCGCCCAGGCATAAAGCCATATTGACAATCACTAATCACATTATTTACCATCAGGTGATCCATTAATTGCTTATGAACCAGCTTTTCAATCAATTTAGAAAAAACATTGGTAACTGTTATTGGACGCCAATTTGCAACATCCTTTAAATCACCATCCTTTGGTAGTGGTGTGATATAACCAACCTTTAGTTCATTTGGTAGCAAGCCCATGTCAAATGACCTATTCACTAGATTCCTTAGTAATGTGATACGAGTCATTAGACAATCCTTTATAAATGAGGCTCTAACGTTGCGAATACAAGTGCTTTTATGGATATCAATCTTTTTAATCACATTTTTACAGTCATCATATGTTACATTTCGTAACTCAATATCTGCATTGCATCCAGCAAAAGTTGTCACATAGACAGCATCATTATCAAATACCTCTGCCAGTAACTCACCGACACCTATATAATAGTCATTTATATAATCCGCTACCATCGATTGATCAACATCTTCACCATTTGGCTTCTTCAGACATATATTAGGCAGGTTACTCTTGCCTTTCCAAACATTATTGATAACCTTCCAAAATCTACGAGGATCCTTTCTATATTTTTCCAAATTTAATAAAGTGATGCGTTTACGTTTCTCAATTAATTTACCAGCAATTTTCCTCTTCAAACGTTTAGCCTTAATCAACGGCTGATTCACTTCACCGATACGAGCCCTTCTAGCCTTCCTGAACAGTCTTTTTTTCTTTATTATCAGGTTATCAATAGTTTCATCATATAACACATCATTTAGTCTAACACGTCGCTCTTTCACTGGATGATGTTGATCCAGATAATCCACAATATTATCCACGATCTCATCATACAATACTTGTACATTATCCCCACCCACATCAATACTCCATTCACAACCAGTTATATATTGGGTGAAGTTTTCCTTAGAGAAGCCTCTACAATCTCGGCATGTTACTATGACCAGCTTGTCCTTTACCAATGTTTTATGTTTCCGTACAACATACACAGGTATATGGTCTCCACAAATATCATCAAACAGACCCACTTCGCTCACACAATTACAATTAGTATACACATGATCCAGCGTCGATCTACCATATGGGTGTATATATGTAGGTTGTGTTCTATAATACTTCAAGCCAGTTTCTCTCAGAAAAGTACTCATTACTCTAAATTTAGCACTATTTCTACTACGAGAGTTCACATTAAAGTCCCCAAGGAACCAGCACTCTTTATTTTCAACGAGTTTATGCTTCATACATATAGTCATGTGATCATAACACTCCTGTACGGTTCCTCTCGGGGGTCTGTAGATTACAAACATGTACCGAGCTCTTTGACCTGGATAACATGTGAAAATACACAAGCACTCAATATGTCTATTCACAACTGTAAATTCCTCAATGACAGTTGTATATGGGGCATAAACATCTCTAACATAAAAGGCCACCCCTCCTCGCTTGCCTCTCCTTCTGTCTAATCTATACACTGTCATACCGGGTATATGTACATGTTCAGTTGGTATTGAAGGTTTTAGCCATGTCTCAGTAACAGCTAGGTAATCCAAGCCAAACATATAATTTTTCATGTACTCATGTTTATCCCGTAGACTTTGAGCATTTAAAGTTACGACCCGTAGACCTCTATTTTTTCTTAAGCCTTGGGGACTCTTATAAACCATTTGCTATTCTAAGGCTCCACTTCTCACCACTCGCCTCCCCCCCCAGACACACACACCGACAATGAAACAACATATTTTTACAAATACAGTGCATAGAAAAAAATAAACCAAGCGCTAGATATTTTAGGGCCTAGTTTAAGAATACCCTAGAGGTGGATAATCTATACAGTGAGTCCGAAATCAGTCAGACACGGTATAACAGAACCGTAAAAATCCAACTAATTGGCTCACGTGGTGAAAAATGTTAATTAACGACCCTACTCTAATCAACCATACCAACTATAATACACAGGTATTATTTAATAGAAAATTATCAACGGCGGTTTCCTTAAATGTTATACATGGATGAGCTCCCTATATTCAGGTTTGTCGGGTAAAGCTTTATCTTTCATATTATCATTCAGCAGATACACAGTCAATATATATCCATAACACTAGTAATTCCATATTCCATATATAGTACCAGTGTTTCAAGGAAGTTCAATGTCCTTTTACTGTCCAACATAGTAACAATAGACACGTTACACCATATATGTACATTATGAAGTCTGACAGCATCAGCCTATATACTGGGGTCCTCTGTTTCCCCTGTGTCTTGAGCTATCTCACTCAGTGGTGCATTAGATGCTCCATTTAGAAGAGGTTTACCTGCTTCCACATGTAACCGGTACTCTATCTGGAGTTTGGATCTCAGTTCTCCCAATATGATACCGTTCATATTCTCGCCCTGGTAGTCGTCCGAGTCCAGCCTTTTATCATGATAATTAGCATTCGCTGTCCAGAACCCATTGGTCCCGCTTGCTACAAGATGCAGATTCCCAGTACGCCTTAACATGTCCTTGTAGCGGTTGTGCTGTCTGAACTTATGGTAATGTGCTAGCTTCATCGATGGTACACGGCTTCTCTTCCAGTGCGTACTATTTGTCAATGAGTCTACTTCTCGTCTCGCCTCCAGCCCATCTTTACACTTAAGTACAGTGTCTGCTACATCCAACCTATTCACCTCCATCGCCATTATCCAAGCGTACA
This sequence comes from Acholoe squamosa, assembly GCA_949317995.1. Lineage (NCBI taxonomy): Eukaryota > Metazoa > Annelida > Polychaeta > Phyllodocida > Polynoidae > Acholoe > Acholoe squamosa. Next base: position 47,562,836 of record OX439050.1, read on the forward strand.
TATGCTCTGCACAATTGAATTTATGAGACTTATACTCAATTGGCGTTGGGTACAAATTACTCAAATAACAATTTGCCTCAGAGTAAATGATACTTGTATCAGTCTCTCTCATAATTTCTTGAGGCACATTCAGGTGTTGGAACATATTTAGGTTAACAGTACTGTCTCTCATAGTATTACTACCACCCATTCGTACAGCACCATCATTTTTCTTAGAAGACTCACTACTAGATTTTGGACTCGGGGTTTTTTTCAGCACAGTTAAGTTGCCTTGGTACTGGTTATCACTCATTCGTAGCAGTCTGACATTTATCGGGGTAGGTGGTGAACTTGAATTCTGCCTTTTTTCATGAACTACTGCCGCACAGGGCCCCTACATATTGAAGGAAAATAGAGACAAAGTGATTTAATGATTTAAGTACTTGGAAACATGCATGCATGGCTGTCCCCATATCGCTAACTTGCATGTAGCTAGCGCTGGCTCTTTTCGTTTTAACCATTATTAAATTTGGTATAATCGGGACCCCAGTAGCTCTCAGTGTGGTAGGACATTAATGGTTTTTTTTTAAAGGTTGAAGGTTTTTATTGTCAAGTCACAAATTAAAATGAGTGATGAAATCTGACAATATGGTGATTCCTTTTAGTCATACAACAGTTTCAGTTTTCCAGCACATTCTAATGAATATAATGATACGATGTATATAGGTGAAGATGAGGCATACAATATGTATATAAAGCTTAAAAGACTAGATTAGAGTGTATTTACAAAAGTAACAGGTTACATTATGTACAATCGACGAAAGATTATCATTGCAAAGGTTGGAGGTGATTAATCCCCCATAAATTAAATGCTTAATAAAAAGCTGATAGACAAATTTATTTAACGGAATTATGATCAATAAGGAGGGCTAATTATTTTCTACATATCTGAACCAATATGTTTCACTAGAAACATGACATAAGAGACCAAAGACTATTTTCATCGGCCCAAGAATTATGAAATTTTGAGATTAAGGCACCTAAGGATAGTGATGGCCATGTGCTTCCACATCCATACATTAGTGTCCTTACTATAATATGAGAGAGGTGAGTGTGCATTAGGTGAATGCCCTTTTACTTTCATATATATATATATATATATATATATATATATATATATATATATATACCTACATACCTACACACACACACACATATATATATATATATATATATATATATATATATATATATATATATATATATATACCTACATACCTACACACACACACACACACATATATATATATATATATATATATATATATATATATATATATATATATACATATATATGTATGTATACCTACATCTAAAGGCCTTTGTCGTCCCTGTAGATATAGTTCACAGCACAAATTAAATGGCTAAATTCCTGGATTTCTTTCACAATATCATTTATTACATCACAACAGCACCGCCAGACTACTGTCCCTCATGTGCACTGAGCTGTACATTGGTGTCTGAGTTCTAGAGATTATATCTGTCTTTGTGCTTGTAGCTGAATGGTATTCACACACTGCCAGACTCATTTTGGTGGAAGGGGACATGTCAAAATATGTACGTTCACATCATGTGGTTAATATACATTGGCAGAGTTTCCCCAGCCAATTTCAAAAGAGCCTTAAGCTCAGCTTTTCTGTCCCTTCTGTGTGCTTGGTGCACAAAAATATGGCTCATTCAGTCACTTGTGAACTCACATTCAGGTACATCGACTATTTAATTATGTTTGAAATGGGGGGGGGTGTATACCCTCGGAAAACCTTTGAATTCTTAGCTTTATTTGCGGGATTTGGGGATATGTCTAGGAATTTTAACTTGAAATGTGCATATTTTATGGAATTTTGAGCATAGACCTTCCTTTCCTCCTTTTCCAGTTGTAGAGAGGTGGGGGGGGGGGCTTGGCATCACAGACGTGGATCATGTAAAATGGCGCACCAAGGTTCTTTTAATTTCATGGTAGAAAGAAAGAAAGTCCACCGTTGGTTACTGTAGTTTGAAGCTGCATACTTAAGCTTCGTCCTATGTTCGTAACCATAATAAGTTCTCGGGGTTTTCGAGGTGTCACTCAAACTCGCTACCCACACTCGGTAGAACTTTGAGGGTGTCAGATCATCCATACTCAATCTCATCCAGTCTTCGTCATCACTCTCCTCATGACGATTTCTGGCAGGTGGGATCGAATATGAATCCTTCTGTTCTCTGGTGGTAGCATCCTCGATAAAGTCAGGGTGAATGACATCAGGGACTACCTTGGCATTGGTGTCTTCTCTGGTAGACTCCTTGGCCATTCTGGTTTCCTCCTTCATCAGTTCTTCGTCTTCCAACAATTTGTCTTCGGATTCTTGAACTCGTGAAATAGCCACACAAAACGCATAGGAGCGTTCCCGATCACAAATCGGAGGTTGGCTCTGTCCCCAGTGGTAGATGCTTGGCAGTCTTTCATCTATGGGAACTAGTCCATAGATCAGTAGTGTCTCGAGGGACATTCGAATTCGCTCATCCTCAGCGATATCATCAACTACCTTAGTCAGTGCGTCAGAGCCGCACATGGCCTCAGCTAGACTAAAGTAGTCACACCAGTATGTGTCTTTAGTGATGTCGTCAATTTGGTTGTCTCCAATGCCCTTGACTAATCTCATCTGTAAGTCCATGGAGATACAGTCTGGTGGCAGACCCTTACCTCCAAGCATCCGAGGAGAGATCCACCAGTCCTTGCCCGAAGCGGTACGGATGTACCCCTTCGTCACATTAATCCATCCTCTCAGTGTTGTCTCTAGTCCGGAGACAGTGACTGGCACTTTGAGTATGGCGTCGGCCGATTCAGGGATGACTACCTCCACTCTGGAGTCGGTTCCTATGTTCAACAGAACTTTGGAACAGTGACTTGGTCCTTCTGGAGTCGGTGGTGCTGGTATAGAACCATCAGTTGTTGTCGGTTCGGCAATGACCTCTGAAGTGTCCATTGCTTCTTCAGATTCGGTGGCTAGGACAGGGTGTCCCTCGGGGTCGGTGTTTAAGGTCGCCGAAACCTGGGCCATTGTAGAAGCCCAAGAGCAGTCAGTCCTTTCTTACTCTCTGCTTTGAACACTATTTGATACCCTGCTCACTCAAGAATTGATTTAAATCGCAGTGGAGACTACCACAAAACAAAAGCATGTCCGTTTCCTTCGGATCGGGACGCGTGCTATGAGCGACAATGGGTACACAACAACTCTTGGTGCTTTAGTACGCATGTGCACGAGGGCTGCGCCACTCCAGTTTTTTTAACCGGCACGCCACCTTTCCCGCCGTGGTAAGAATTGGTACTATGTCAAGCAGCACCTGTCGGAGTTTGAGAATTTTTCTCTCTGTTTGGTCATTGCGTTTTTGTGTACCTACGCTGTTCATATCATCGGGAGTTCAACAGAAACACATGCAGTATTTTACGTGCATGTCAGCTTAGCTGTCTGTCACCCACAGGAACCATGAATGGGGTACTTTGGTGCATCTGACCCTACTTCGAGTCGGTTTCAAAGTATCTCAAACTTCATTAACAAATAACACTACACAATACAAGACATTTACACTCGTTGTGTACCAGAACTTAATAACGGCAGACCTTAGGGCAAGTCGCGGGCTGCGTTTCTCCCCTATTCAACATTTCTTTTTCAACCCAGAAATCTGAGGTGGTTTATCAGAAGACATTTTCCTTGTGATCGGATTTAAGATTCACATCAGTTCTCATAATTATTTTCTTCGAATGGTTTCTCGTTCCAGTCTTCTTAGACTTTTTTTTATTCAATTGTACCATTCCAGGCGATGTCTTCAAACATTCTTGTTTCGTAAGGATCTCGCCTCTTTTTCTGTTCCTTTTGTCCGACAGTTCTTTACATTCAGCAATGGCAGCCTCCCTGCCTCTCCATCGTCGTAGTCTATAGACATTTGATTTATTAGTTCTACCCGTGGGTAAACTTAATATATTAACGGTGGACTCTGAAATGATCTTTGTCACTACATGAGGACCGCCCCATCCTGAAACCAATTTCTTAGATGATAAGGGTTCATGGATGGTAGATGATCATCCCACTATTTAGGCTCCACGCAAGTCAGTTGTTAATCTAAAGAAATACATGATACAGCAGAGCCATGCAGTTCATCTTCTTGTTTACCTGTATTGAATATCCTCTTTTACCATTTACAGATTCAAGAAGAAGATCCTCCAGAGTCTACCTCCAGAGTCTCCCACCTGGAGGGCCCCAAGGCTGGCCTCACCCTGCCCAGCCCATATGGAGCTACCTACTCTGTCCATCCTCCATCCCCTCGGCCTGTCCTCCATCCCCTCAATCCATCCCCATCCCCTCCATCCGTCCTTCATCCCCTTAGTCCGTCCTTCATCCCCTTAGTCCGTCCTTTATCCCCTTAGTCCGTCCTCTACCCCCTCAGTTCGTCTCCCACCCCCTCAGTCTGTCCTCCATCCCCTTAGTCCGTCTCCTACCCCCTCAGTCTGTCCTCCATCCCCTCAGTCCATCTCCCACCCCCTCAGTCCGTCCCCTACTCCCTCAGTCTGTCCTCCATCCCCTCAGTTCATCTCCCACCCCCTCAGTCCGTCCCCTACTCCCTCAGTCTGTCCTCCATCCCCTCAGTTCATCTCCCACCCCCTCAGTCCGTCCCCTACTCCCTCAGTCTGTCCTCCATCCCCTCAGTTCATCTCCCACCCCCTCAGTCCGTCCCCTACTCCCTCAGTCTGTCCTCCATCCCCTTAGTCCGTCTCCCACCCCCTCAGTCTGTCCTCCATCCCCTCAGTCCATCTCCCACCCCCTCAGTCCGTCCCCTACTCCCTCAGTCTGTCCTCCATCCCCTCAGTCCATCTCCCACCCCCTCAGTCCGTCCCCTACTCCCTCAGTCTGTCCTCCATCCCCTCAGTTCATCTCCCACCCCCTCAGTCCGCCCCCTACTCCCTCAGTCTTTCCTCCATCCCCTCAGTCCGTCTCCCACCCCCTCAGTCCGTCCTTCACCCCCCCCCAGTCCGTCTCCCATCCCCTCAGTCTGTCCCCTACCCCCTTAGTTCGTCCCCTACCCCCTCAATCCGTCCTCCATCCCTTCAGGCCGTCCCCCACCCCCTTATTCTGTCCTCCATCCCCTCAGTCCGTCCTCTCAGTCTATTCCTTATCCCCTCTGCGTGTCCCCATCCCATGTAAAATGAAGAACAGCACCTTGACGGACAGTTTATTGCTGCTGCTTATAATCGGATTTATGAGAGGTTATAAATATGTTACATATCAGTGTTCCAACTCTGCAAGTTTCCTTCTGCATCCCTCAGTTGCTAAACAAAAAAGTTCTTTGATGTTCCATATTCAGACATTAATCCTTTTCATGGATTAAACTCATAAGTATTTATATTAAAAGCTCTATTTTTCCTTCCCTTTATCTCTATACCTAGATCTGTTTCACTGTAGCTCATCAGCATAGTCCATCCCTCAACCGCTCAGTTCCCCACCCCCAAATCCGTCCCTGATCCCCTCAGCCCCCCCCCCCGTCAATCCGTCCCTCACCCTGTCAGTTCGTCCCTAAACCCTTAGTCTGTCCCTCACCTCCTCAATGCGTCCCTCACACCTTCAGTCCTTCCGTTACTCCCTCAGTCTACCCCTCACTCCCTCAGTCCACCCCTCACTCCTTCAGTCCACCCCTCACTGCCTCAGTCCGACCTTCACTCACTCTGTCCACCCCTCAGTCCCTCAGTCCCTCAGTCCCTCAGTCCATCCCTCACTCCCTCAATCCATCCCTCACTCCCTCAGTCCATCCCTCACTCCCTCAGTCTGTACCTCACTCCCTCAGTCCGACCTTCACTCCCTCAGTCCAACCCTCACTCACTCGGTCCACCCCTCACTCCCTCAGACCGTCCCTCACTCCCTCAATCTGTCCTTCACTCTCTTAGTCCGACCTTCACTCCCTCTGTCCACCCCTCACTCCCTCAGTCCGTCCCTCACTCTCTCAGTCCATCCCTCACTCCCTCTGTCCACCCCTCACTCCCTCAGTCCGTCCCTCACTCTCTCAGTCCATCCCTCACTCCCTCAGTCCGACCTTCACTCCCTCAGTCCAACCCTCACTCTCACAGTCCATCCCTCACTCCCTCAGTCTGTACCTCACCCCCTCAGTCCGACCTTCACTCCCCAGTCCAACCCTCACTCACTCAGTCCATCCGTCACTCCCTCAGACCGTCCCTCACTTCCTCAATCTGTCCTTCACTCCCTCAGTCCCTCAGTCCACCCCTTAGTCCATCCGTCACTCCCTCAGTCCACCCTTCAATCCATCCTTCACTCCCTCAGTCCACCCCTCACTTCCTCAGTCCGTCCCTCCCTTGAAATGATGAGAAATAAAGTTCTGACCCCAAATTATCCAACTAACCCCCTTCTAAAGCTAAACACTATCTATCTAAACCCCTCCTAAACTAAACACTATCTATCTAAACCCCTTTCAAAGTTAAACACCATGTATCTAAACACTTCCCAAAGCTAAACACCATGTACCTAAACACTTCCCATAGCTAAACACCATGTACCTAAACACTTCCCAAAGCTAAACACCATGTACCTAAACACTTCCCAAAGCTGAACACTTCCAAAAGCTAAACACCTCTTACCTAAACACATTTAAAGTTAAACACCAAATTAACAGTGCATGGAGGATAGAATCTTCCCACGCAAAAAATCCCTGAAGGAAAACCTAGGCCAGACACTTGCCATGCCCTGAATAGTATTCCTCGATGCTATATGTAATATGTCTAGCCTTTTTTTACTTTGGCTGCTCAATTGCAACTAACTTCATACAGGTGTAGGGGACAGAGTACGCTGGTTTTTGGATAAACTGTCCCCTTAGTGTGTATCATAATGATCCAGGTGTAGTTGGAAGGTGGAAATATCAGGCACGGTATCATGGTGTAATGGTTAGTATGATGGATTGGCAAGCCATAGATCCAGGTTGATCCCTCGGTGATCCTAGATATTGTCACTGTCCTCTACAGACGTGTAAAACCTAATTTTGTGAGCTACCTGGTGTTGATGAAATTTATAGTATACCATTCTATGCGTGACCAATAGTGATTGAACCTAATCTAGATAATTCTTCCTCAAGTCTTATCAAGCATCACATCATGATCCGTCCCTTTTATTACCCTATATATAATTAAGGCATTAGTTTGTCACTGGTGCCCACCCCATTAGAATAAGCTTGAGTACTTGCCAGAAACAGTTAAACCAAAAGAGGCTAGATAAAAGTATGTACTTTTTCCAAAATTAACTCTATTTTTCTCCAAAGTTTCATTAGTTTTAATGTTTTGAAGTGCCCATTTGTTATAAAACTTTATACAAGCAACTAATGCAAAGCCCAGATGTGTAAATAAATGCAAACGACATTTTGAATGAATAATCTCATCATCTTTGCATGACAACACCAGACAGAAAGACTTTTGAATATCCACCATTGTTTTCTGAAAAACAATCTTGAGTATTAATAAAGCATAATATTATCTGTCCATTTTTCTGCTATGACCGGCCAATCACATGCCAGTTCAATCCTTCACTGTGGAGGCCAAGATGGCTGACCTAGACTTCTGGAAAGCCGGTTTTCGGCCGCAAGCAATGTTTTAAGGCCTAATTCTAGTGTTATTGGACCCTCCGCAGGCCAATCCGGCCTTGAATCCAGCTCAGGTATTTTTTTTTGCCCAACTTGAGTAAAACATTGCCTCCAGGAAACCGGAACACCCAATTTAACAAGTCGCTCACCCGTGAAAACAAGCCCCCATCCCGGTACAATCCCTAGCCCACTTAAAAGGGTCTATATCCCCTCTTTCCTATCCCCTCAGGATGTGTGTGGTGCACATATGCGCGGGCACTGACACATTCCTCTGTTAAATTATCAACCTGTGAAGCACGGGATAGCCACTTAGTGCCGCTAAAGTGCTGTAAAACACAAATCAATCAATCAATCAATTGGGTAAAACTGTTGCTACCAAAAAAGAGTTGCAAGAACTGTGTGGTCATTTGGCACACGCTAGTAGAGTTATTCGGGGAGGCAGGACACTTTCGCGTAGAGTCATTAACCTACTCAAATACATGGCTGACAGCATCACGGTGGTTAAACTACCTGATTGGTTTATGGATGACATCCGCTGGTGGAAAAGGTTCAGTTATGCATTCAATGGTTCTGCCAAAATTCTACATACCTTTGATTGTCATCCTGTCATAGACACTGACTCATCACTAACTAGATTTGGCTCATGTTATAATGGTGGACATTCGGCTCATGTTATAATGGTGGACATTAACCTACTGGAAGTCTGGCCAGTGGTTGCCGCAGCGCAGCGATGGGGAAATGATTGGTCGGATACAAAAGTTATAGTCAGAACCGACAATACCTAAGTCCAACGTATGAAAAATAAGGGCAACTTGCCCAAGTTGTGTGCCAAGTCAGGCATCGATAAGTTGTCTTCACACTTGCTACGCAGAGGAGGTGCATCGGCCTTGGCAGATGCAGGATTCAGTCTATTGGACGTCAAGAACATTGGTGATTGGAAATCATTGAGTGTGTTGCATTATTTGACAAAATCCAAACAGGCTTGTATCCATCTTGATTGGCGTATGGTTAGCGCCTTATTCATGTAATATCTGTTTTTTTTCTTCTCCATTCTGTTTGGCATGTTGGCCTGGTTATGTATGTTTATTGGCCAGGTCCAATAAAATATTCCCCCAAACTAGATTGGAGTTGTCGTATGTCTATTTATAAGCTTTTAAGTGGTGATAAATGGGCAGTAGCAGTTCCCAATGTATTACTAGATGTCACCACTTCCATTCAGGTGTTATGTAACAGGTTCCTTCACTGGTGGCCCTTGTAGTCGGCCATATTGCCTAGCCCAAGGAAGGACCACCGGTCTCACATTGGAGATTTTTTTTTGTGTGTTACTTAGGCTTGGTTATGTATGTTTATTGGCCAGGTCCAATAAAATATTCGCCCAAACTAGATTGGAGTTTCATATGTCTATTTATTGGGGGTGTGAATCTCATTTGGAGCTTACACTCATCGGTTGAATTAAACTAAAAGTATTAGATTGAGTACTTAGTCAAAACCACCAACAAACCCTAGTCAAAATCAGGCAAGCCAAGTCAAGCTAGACACTTTGCCTAAACGTGGACACTTGGCACGTACTTTTGACTAGCTTTTGTTAGAAAGTTAGACTTTTTGACTAAGACTTGGAAGATTCTTTTTTCTGTGATTGATTCCTATATGAATCAAAGTCCTCTTGCTATGGATGGTATGCGTGACCTAGATTTGTCCCCCAACGCACGGATGTAGGCTTCTACATATGCCAAGCATACAAAGTAAAAGTTAAATGCATATCCATTTGAAATGCAATCATACTACATATTCATAACATAGGAACCTTAACTGAACAATGCGAGCTAATTTGTAGATAGTCTTAAATCTTCTGTTTAAAACACGGATTTTAATGCATTTGCTCTCAGTCCTATCCTTTTATAGAACCGAAGTAGGATTTCCACACGCTCTGATAAAGGTGACCCTGCTCTTGGATCTCAAGCTTCCTTACCCCACTTAAAAGGGTCTATATTTCCTCTTTCCTATCCCCTTGTATGTGTGTGGTGCACATAAATGCGCAAGCATTAACACCTTTCTCTATGAAATTGTGTAATGTAGTTCTCACCATGAATATAACCTTAGCTGTGGGAATGGCGTTAATCATAATACTCTCGCACTCTGGGATGAGAGTTACATTTAAGAGAAAGTTCTATCTTCAAGTCACATACATATGCGTTATGATAGCCTTATTATAGCTATATATATATATATAGTCCACACTACCGTAATCTCCCGCGTATAAGGCGCGTCTTATACGGGGGTTTTAGTTCTCATTGGATCCACAAGGGGGACACCAAGACCTTTCTTTTAATATCTTACATGCCCCCTTGGTCAAAATAGGACAAAATGGGCCCCAGGAGGGCCCAAGGTGGCCCAAGCTACCCATTGGTTTTTGAATTTTGAAAATTCATTCAGTAGAACCAAAGTTATGAATTTTTCATTTTTTTGAGAATTTTCCAAAACTCTAGGTGCGCCTTATACGCGGGCTGCGCCTTATACGCAGGAGATTATGGTAATGTACACAGTGTCTACAATAATAATTGAGATAGAAGACCTTACCTGGTACTGTTTATGAGAGGTAATGGCAGGAGGAGAGATAGAGAGTTGAGTGTGAACAGTAAGATTACCACTCTACCAATCTAACATCTCCTGTCACTGTCCTCATATAAACCATGTGTACTCAAGTGTGCCGATATGCTCCAATACATCGTACAAATTTCACATCATGCACTACAAAGGGATGACCTCTCCTGTTGGTCTTCTACTCTTTCTTATGGGCTAGAAAAAGTATGTTTGACACATTTGAGAGAGAAGGCGAAACAATCTCAATTCTTATCCGAAGAGTGGTGGTATAATTTGGATTAACTCTTGTAAAGCTCCATTGTTCCTTAGAATCTAATGCCCACCTAGGGTTCAAGTGGGGTAAATGTTTCTTACCCCACTTGCCTTTCAATGTCTGAGGTCGTAACCCGGAGGCCGATGATATATGCACGAGGGGCTCGCGCATATAGTGCCACTATATGCACAAGGAAAAGGTGGTCACAGGACTACCTTATGTGGTGGTCACAGGACAACATGAGGAAAAGGTGGTCACAGGACAACATGAGGAAAAGGTGGTCATAGGACTGCATGAAGAATGGGTGGCCACAGGACAGACTGGGATGAGGTAGTCACAGGACTGCACGAGGAAAGGGTGGTCAAAGGACTGCATCCTTATGGGGTGGTTACAAGACAACATGAGGAAAGGGTGGTCACAGGACTACATGAAGAATGGGTGGTCACAGGACAACATGAGGAAAGGGTGGTCACAGGACTACATGAGGAATGGGTGGTCACAGGCCAACACGAGAGAGGGGTGGTCACAGGACCAAATTGCTACATAGCATTTTGGTATGGTGTTTACTGGGCTGTGACCACCCCTGTGTCTATGTCCTGTGACCATCCCTCCTTTTGTGACCTGTTACCACCAATCACTGTGTGTCCTGTAACCATCCCTCTTTTTGTGACCTGTAACCACCCCAGTGTGTGTCCTGTAACCACCCCCTCATTGTGTGTCCTGTAACTACCCCCGTGTGTGTCCAGTTACCACCCCTAGTTTTGTGTCCTGTAACCACCCCCTCCTTGTGTGTCCTGTAACTACCCCTGTGTGTGTCCGGTAACCACCCCTACTTTTGTGTCCTGTTACCACCCCCTCCTTGCGTGTCCTGTAACTACCCTCGTGTGTGTCCAGTAACCACCCCTACTTTTGTGTCCTGTAACCACCCCCTCCTTGTGTGTCCTGTAACTACCCCCGTGTGAGTCCAGTAACCACCCCTACTTTTGTGTCCTGTAACCCCCGTGTGTGTCCAGTAACCACCCCTACTTTTGTGTCCTGTAACCCCCCCCCCTGTTGTCCTGTGACCTCATTTTCCTCGTGCATACAGTGACACTCCATGCATGAGGGGATCGTTCGTATATCGCTGGCCTGACCTGTATGCAGTAAGGTTCCCTTTGCAGGCTGGCCAAGATAGAATATATTCAATAACCAATGGTTTTTAGTTCTTTGCAAGTAAAGCAACGTTTTTTTATGTGTATATTGTGAGGGGGCTTGTGAAACTATACCTACATGTGTGGTTGGCAGACTTCTGTGCTTGTCAGTTGGATAGTGCATCTATAGCTCACAGCCCCTGTGATTTGGTGATCGGAGGTTGTGACCTATGACTGGTTAGTATGATCAGTTCCTATAGAAATTATATAGGATTTGGTAGATGTGTCATTGTGCAGGTACATCGTGGTGAAGAAATGGGTGACCATTAATACAGCTGATATTGATTCAGCTGCATACACAACATCCAATCACAGGATGTTGTGAAGTGCCCCCTGGTCAATGTGATAAAAGGTGTCAGCATGATTATAATGCATACTAGTGCCTGAGATATCAGAGAATCCTAGGAAAATATTTTGAACAAAGATATTATTTTTTAGTAAGGATCTATAGATAAATGGTCATTTGCATATTCAATTATGGTAATTTTATAGCGCCATATAATGCACCATAAAATAAAAAGTACATGTATATCCGATGCATAAATCTCCTTTATTGGATGAAAACCTTATAATTCCTGCCTTGTGAAAATAATTGGTTGTGTGACATTATAAACTGTAAAAAATGTTTTTGAAATAACGATGGAATCCTTGTTCCAAAGTTGCCAGATTTCCATCATTATTGATTCTTCATGCAAATTTGTGTACCACTGTTCTGCCACCTGGGGCTTTTTTTTTTGTAAAACTACACTGGTTCACTGCTCTACAATTACAGTGGTTCACTGTTCAGTTTTACAGGGATCCCTGGTAGATTCAACAGTTATTCATTATAGTGTGGGCATTGGGTCAAATAGTGGCCTGCATACACCACTTCTCAAATATATAGCCTACTGACTTCGGTCCTGTTAACCCAGATAGCCCTAAAGTGTCAATCTTTTGTGCTTAAAATTGATAAGTAGACTAATATATGACCAAATATGCCCCGCACAAAATTTCGGACCTTTACCTGCACCGTGTCCAGAGATATGAGGGATTGCTTACCGTCCTACATGTAGGACAGTAGGACGTAGGACTGCTGTCCTTTGAAATTTGTGTTCCTTTGGTTGCCATGTAAACCAGAATTCCTGTACAAGAGTGCTGGAAACTGACAAATAGGCTTATATATGGCCATTTATGCCATACAAGAAATTTCAAAGCTTTAGCTATAGCGGATCCAGAGATCAGCAGCGTCCTACATGTAGGACAGTAAGAGTTTGGGCATCTGTCTCCTCTGAAAAGGTCCAAATCTTTACCAGAAGGTAATTTCCTAAGTAGTAGGTGTTTTGGGACATGTGTGTAATGTCATAAAAGTACCTAAGAATACCCATATGGAGAATTTTTGGAAGCCTTGGGCTTAGAACTATAGGATGCAACATTTTACTTCCATATCTGTTAAGTTTACTTGCGGATATAGACCTCTTCCCATGATGTCACTTAGGCGTCCTACATGTAGGACAGTAGGGCTATCTGGGTTAAAATCAAAATAGTTAACCAGACCAAAGTGGATGGCTATTGCAGCCCCCCATGAACAATGGTGAATTCAACAGTTCTTAACCTTTTCATGCTTCACTAACTCAAACAGAAAAAGGAGCTACTTCAGTTTTAGATTAGATCAGATTGTGATGTCAAGCAACATAAAAATCAGAATCCCCGTTGCTAAGTCATTAATCACACTAGTCAAGATAAGGACACCGTCCTCAGGATCACTTTAGTAGGGATGGTTATCATAAACATGACAGAAACAAAGACGTTGCTAGGCATAAAACACAGGTACCCGGTAGAATCGTTGTTACTAAGCAATTGTTACTATTGACCAACCCCAACGGACCAATTACACCAATAAAAACTACCTATGTAAATCACGGCCTACGAATTACTAATATCGATCTTTATATAAATATTTTCTGTTATTTCACTTTTTCCATTTAGGATTCACGTTTATTTATTCTTTGTCCCGTTCTAATACCATACAGGAGCTGAACTATGGAGAGGGGAGTGTCCCTCCCGCACCGATGCCTAAAATCTTTCATTTATTATGCTCCCAATACTTTTAACTTAACTTAACTGACAAATTATCTGTTAGTTCTCTGTATGTTGACGAGGGGGAGCCTTTTTTGTCTCAAATTGTTCAAAGCACACTGCTCTAGTTATCATTCATTCTCCCAGGTGGGGCCACTAGCCTAGGTTAGCATATATTGGAGTATAGCTGAAAAGGCTGAGTATACCACTGTGTCACCCTACTGTAACAACTATCATATTTCTGAAAAAAGACTCAACAACATTACCCTAATACCCCTCATATAAGACACACCCCACATACAAGGCGCACCCAGATACATGTATATTCAGCGTTTAATTGATGTTATTTGAAAGCACGAGTGGGTTTATGGTTTCGATATTCCATGATATTCCATGATTAATTTCTTACCTTATAACCCCACATTTTGTTAGACCGAGTGGTAGAAAAATAGTCTTAGCCATGTTGACAGTGGAAGTTATACTGTGCTTTCTTGTCCATATTCTGGGGTCTCTTCGCCTAAGGGCCCCGGCATGTGGATAATCAAGTTGTTACCTAGAAATGTTATGATTTTAAGGTTCTAACCTAAATATGCTCCACCCCATGTTTCATTGCCATTCTGGCTTATATAGTAGCCAAATACCAACAAATTCTTTATAAATCGAAGCGAAAAGCCAAGCCAGGCCATGTTGATACTCCGGAATTAGACCAGAACTCGGCGCATGACACACTTACTGGGTCAAAGGTCAGCAAGCTGCAATGGCGGGTGCCAATACGTATCGCTATGGAAAACTATTGGATTCTTCTTTATTTTGAATATTATGCAGATGTTAGGCATGGCATGTTTATCTAGTATACCTTAGGATGTTTCCCTGCTAATAACTACACCTGCCACCATTGGATTCTATGCTAACGAGGTGTGCAAACATCAGGTATGACGGACAACTCATTCAAATCCTTCATATACATTGGCTTCTGGTACCGTTTGGTGTGGAGCAATGGACAGCGAGTCTGCCTATTGCCACAGTGGCCGGGGAACGATTCACATAGAACCCTCCTCATTAAACTGTATCAGCCGAGGGTGAGTGTTCTCCCCTGGCTGCTACTCGGCCAACCCCTGGTAATACAACTCAAGGTGGGCCTTCCAACTCCCCTCCTCCCCCTATCCTTACCTTATCAAACAGCTAAGTAACGCTGAGTAAATGAACCCTCAAGTACAGCAGAGAAGCTTAGTCAATACAAAAGCCTATCTGGACAGCCTAAAGGGTGTTACCATTGTTAGCTGCAATGCTCGCAGTTTAAGTAAAAAAAAACTATTAGACATTAAACTGAACCTTGACTGCACTTTTTTATGCATCTGTGAAACTTGGCTAACTGGCCAGAGTGATGGGGCACTACACCATTGGCATAGAAAAAGGGCCTTAAGACTGGATAGAAATGATAATTTTGGTGGTGGTCTAATAATATATGTGGATGCCCAATTCAGCCCTTACTGTCGCATAGATTGGGCATTATGCTTAATGAAGGAATGCATTGAACTTCAAACTCTAGAAGAAGAAAAAGCCACTTATAAATCTATGATAATATTGAACATATACAGACCCCCTAACAAAGATCTACAGACCTTCTTTGATAAACTTGACCTCACACTTAAAGCAATAGACCAGGAAAGGTGTGAATTGTGGATAGTAGGTGATTTGAATATAAAAACTAGAGATAGAAATAGTGCAGGTGCTTGTGGACTATTTGACAAATGCAGAGAATACAGTGTTAAGCGCCTAAATGAAGGAATCACTAGACCTAATTTAAATGACAATGGAGGGACCTGTATTGACCACATAATCACCAACTGTGATATTGTTAGTTACTCAGGGGTTTTATCGTGTATAATTGCGGATCAGTACAATGTGTTCGCATGCAGAAAAAAGCCTAGAGAAATAAAGGATAACTCAGAATTTACTGGCCGTAGTTATAAGAACTATAATAAGGATGATTTGTATAAGTATCTAAGTGACATTGACTAGGGAACATTCTATGAAACCACTGACCCGGAAATGCAGTGGGATCTTATATACAGTAAACTAATATTATATTTGGATATCACTTGTCACCCCTGGCTGCTACACGGCCAACCCCTGGTAATACAACTCGGGGTGGGCCTTCTAACTCCCCTACTCCCCCTATCCTTACCTTATCAAACAGCTAAGTAACGCTGAGTAAATGAACCCTCAAGTACAGCAGAGAAGCTTAGTCAATACAAAAGCCTATCTGGACAGCCTAAAGGGTGTTACCATTGTTAGCTGCAATGCTCGCAGTTTAAGTAAAAAAAAACTATTAGACATTAAACTGAGCCTTGACTGCACTTTTTTATGCATCTGTGAAACTTGGCTAACTGGCCAGAGTGATGGGGCACTACACCATTGGCATGGAAAAAGGGCCTTAAGACTGGATAGAAATGATAATGTTGGTGGTGGTCTAATAATATATGTGGATGCCCAATTCAACCCTTACTGTCGCATAGATTGGGCATTATGCTTAATGGAGGAATGCATTGAACTTCAAGCTCTAGTAGTAGAAAAACCCACTTATAAATCTATGATAATATTGAACATATACAGACCCCCTAACAAAGATCTACAGACCTTCTTTGATAAACTTGACCTCACACTTAAAGCAATAGACCGGGAAAGGTGTGAATTGTGGATAGTAGGTGATTTGAATATAAAAACTAGAGATAGAAATAGTGCAGGTGCTTGTGGACTATTTGACAAATGCAGAGAATACAGTGTTAAGCGCCTAAATGAAGAAATCACTAGACCTAATTTAAATGACAATGGAGGAACCTGTATTGACCACATAATCACCAACTGTGATATTGTTAGTTACTCAGGGGTTTTATCGTGTTTAATTGCGAATCAGTACAATGTGTTCACTTGTAGAAAAAAGCCTAGAGAAATAAAGGATAACTCAGAATTTACTGGCCGTAGTTATAAGAACTATAATAAGGATGATTTGTATGAGTATCTAAGTGACATTGACTGGGGAACATTCTATGAAACCACTGACCCGGAAATGCAGTGGGATCTTATATACAGGAAACTAATATTATATTTGGATATCACTTGTCAAATAAGAACCTCAAAAATTAGAAAAAAAAATCAAAACCTTGGGTCTCTAATGAAACGATTGAGCTGATTAATGACCGACAGCGACTTCTATGTGAGCTACTGCGCACACACAATAGAATACTATTAAGAGGACTAAGAACAATGCATAACAGAATACAAAGACAATTAGATAATGGAAGAAATGACTTTGCGCTGAAACTGCTAAACGAAATAGTGGGAGACCCAGTGAAATTCTGGAGAGAGATAAATGAGCTAGTGAATCCTGTGACAAAAAACTTGACCATTCAACTGACTAATGACATCACTGGCGCAATCATACCAAAGGATGAGACAGCTGATTACATAAACTCATATTTCGCAAATATAGGTCAAGTCCTATTTACTGGATTACCCCTGACTGGAATTAACATACATACATTAACATTCAAAGGTAAGTAAGGATGCTCTCACCTTTCTGGTGGATGAAATGGTGATTATATATCAAAATAGTGTTAGTGAGGGTATTTTCCCAATAGCCTGGTCAAGGGGGACATTAGTACCGATACCCAAGAAGGGAAATTTAAATAGTATTAAGAATTGGCGCCACATCACTCTACTACCTCTACCAGGGAAACTATTAGAAAAAATCATTCACAAGGTATTGTCAGAATATTTAGAACAAAACAATATCCTAAATGAGTGCCAATATGGCTTCCGCCCTGGTTCAGGGATGGCTGATGCTGTTTTCCATGTTGTAAAGGATCTACATGATAACAAAGATGACAGACTGGTAACAGTGGCCTGTTTTTTAAATTACTGTAAAGCCTTTGATAGTGTTTACCACATGAAATTGATCGAGAAAATATGTAAATTAAGGATTCACGGGAAACTAGCTCATCGGTCACATGAAACAATAGCAAATGGAAATAGATCAGAAGCTAAGGAAGTAAACTTTGGGGTACCCCAGGGATCAATATTGGGTCCACTGCTATTTGTCCTATTCATCAATGATTTATCTAATGAAATCAGAAAATGTAAATATGCCATGTATGCTGATGATATAATTATTTATGCTGCAGCCGAGAACCAATTATCTGCAATAGAACTGGTACAAGATGATCTAGACCGAATTAAAACATGGTGTAATGTTAACTTGATGACAGTCAATCGACAAAAGTCAATGTGCATGCATTTTGGGTCATACCTCATATAAGCAAGATAAAAAAATCGTTAGGAAACAGAATCTATAAGCTTAGTAAATTGAGGAGGACAATAACTCAGGAAGTAAGCATGAAAATATACAAAGTAATGATGTGCCCAGTAATTGACTATTGCACTTTCTATACCGGTAGCGGCTGAATTGCTGATCTGCAGAAACTGCAGCGCATGCAAAATGCAGCACTATGTATCTGTCTGCAACAGAGAGTAAGACAAATAAGTATTGACATATTACATACTAGAAGTAAAGTCAAAAGCTGGATCGGCACAGAAAAATTGACCTACTGATGATGATGTGGAAGAAGGCTAGAAATGGCGAAGCAACTGAATTGGAAAATATCAGGACTAGAGGTGACAGGAAGTTGAAATTTGCCACTCGCCGAGCTAGAACAAATTGTTACCAAAGATCACCATATTATATGGGGGTCAGTCTATGGGATAAATTGTCACCTGAGATCCAACACCTACCTACAAAAAAAGCACTTTAAAAGTGCCATCCAAAAATTGCAACTAGTGTCCAGCCTATAACTTCAACATAAAGTCAGTAATCATATTCCTCTCACTGTGTAATAATCTAATTACTATAGAAGTATTGGACTTATTTAATTTCATATCGATGTGACAACTAGCCAGGAAATATTGTAACCATGACTGGCTACGGAAAACCATCCTACATGGACGAGTCGACCAATAAATAATGATAATAATAATAATAATAATAATAATAATAATAATAATAATAATAATAATAATAATAATAATAATAACAACCCTGAACGGTTTTAACTGGAAATGTATGGAGATGTTGACTTTGTATACTTCTCTCATTCATAGCAGGTCTAGGTTGAAACCAGCACCTTCTTGAAGACGGACAAAAGGTCTTAGAATAGGGTTATGGCCTGATAACGAACGGGGGTTATGACCAAAAAAGCACTGTCCAAGCCAAAATCGTAAGATAAAACTGTTTATGGATATGATATAGAGATAAAAAAATATATAACTTCTGTTCTGATCAATGGGTTTTCGAAAGTTGAAAACCTATAGATTATTAAAGCTTCCTACACCCCCTTATGCTACTCTTCATGAGGAGGTAATCCTTGAGAAAACTTTGCCCATAAGGCGCACCAGGGGTCGATCCTCGCATCACAGACAGGTCTTATACATGGGGTTTAATGTTAATAACTGGGCTTCATGTGTAAAAATACTATTGGCTTGCCAAAGAGAAAAGAAATACACCAGGGGAGGAAAGGCACGTACCTGTTGCTTCTTACCAAGTACCTTGTCAGTTTGCAAATGTCTAATGCTTTTCATATCTTCTTGAGTTGCATTAAGCCACTAAGTGCTGAGTATTGTTCCTCTCCAGTCAAAAGTCACACAAATCCTTGTCAAGGAATTCGGAGTCGCACTATAATGCGTCACATTTAGACATTCTTATACCATATGTGCTAATTACATAATTATATCTTATTAAATTAAATAACATGTGGAATGGAGCCCTATTTCGTTCGGCAGTGATTTAATTAACAAGGCAGATGTAAAAGTAAGAAACAATGCTATAATAATTGGCTAACACAAATCCTTGTTATGAGAATTGGTATTGTTTGTAGAGGCTATGACTGATACGACAAGTGTCATGGTTACAGTTAGTATGGTTTTACATTCTAAATCATTGATACAAGGGCCTAGATATTATGTGAATGTATCAATGATATATGTGGAATAACTATGCTCTCCATAATATTCAAGTACTGCAAATTCCCCCATAAGGGAGCCTCCCTGCTAAATATTTTAAATATATTATGTACAACCGATTCTTGATTATCTATTCTAGCAATTGCTGCCACACAAACCCAAAGACCATTTAGGTGGACTTCGGTAGACGGTTGCTTGGTGATGCGATTTGTGTTCCTGTTGAGTCAGTTATTGATGACTATAGTGTAGATTAACCTAAAGATGACCACATAGCTAGACTCGACCAGCTCTTAGCTTGTTTTTCTCACTTTAAAATCTGATGCATTGGTCTTGCACCCTCATATTATTGAAATAGAGGTGATATATTACCCCATAGAATGATGTCCTGGAATATATGAAGTAATTGTCATTGCATGATAATACACTGAAGTTCCCATGTTTGAATGGTTTTTACCATGACCAGCTAGTCATTTCATCAGAATTCTCCAACTTTGGTTCGATAATTTAAAGATGACAAGTGCTCACATGTACAACATTTTTACTCTAGGCATAGCTAAATGATAGCATAAGGAAAAGTGCAGAAATGTTAAATACTTTCTGTATAGGACTTATTTCCTAGAACATACCAATTTCACCTTGAGATGACCACCATTTCAACTTGAGATGACCACTCCTTATACACCTATTTGTGCATTTAATCGAATAGAAACCATTGATTATATAGGATTACATCACAAGATTTTCACTGGATTATGTTCTGATGCATACAATTCAATCTCTACTGTAATGCTACAGTTATTACTATATAGAGGAACTATTTGATACTGAGAGTGTGATGATAAAGTTAAGAAATGTATTATTATAGTCCATATTGAAGGTTTATCAAAGTACATTATAGACAAAGCCTCTATAATGCAGGGTTGGAAATACCACTTCTATTTTGATGAGCTTTACAATATCCATGACCATAAGATTGCCTCCAATTTCCATTCTAATTGAATTACTATAAAAACATACATTTTCTTATGATGCAATAGTTTTAATTACGTCATTTTACTTCATATCTTTAGAAGACACTAATTCTTTTTTTCAAATGATAGTTTAATGAACATAGCCCCATTAAAAGGCTAGTTATCAAGTGGTCAGCTCAAGGTGCAAGGTGGTCGTCTCAAGGAGAAAATAGATGAACTGAGATGATCTTAGAAATGATGAAAAACAATAGATGAACTTTACACATGGATTTGAGAAAGGTAATTGGTCCAATAGCCCAAATCATTGTCTCTCACTTAGTACCTTGGGGAACCCTAAGAACCTATTAGACTCAAATATATTAGCAACTACATTTCCCTTATTGAAAACCTGCACAGGAAGGGCCGTCTTTAGGTTGATCTACCCTAATGTTATCTCAATGTTTCACAAAAGAAATACACTTCATCAACAAGTTCTTGATATGCGCTCAGCCAAAAGTACTAGGGTGAGGTCCATTTCTAGCAAAGATGTGGTAATGCCGTGACAGACCTTTAAATTTAGCCAATAAATCTTCCACCACAGTTGGGGTGAAGCTCCAGGGCAATTAAATTACACAACCCAACTACAGGTTAGTTAACTCAATCACACAATTATCACTTCAGAGATGCTGCAGGTGCATAGATAATCTCTCTCTCTCTCTCTCTCTCTTGTCTTGGTCAGTCCATCTGGAGTATAGATGAGAAGAGCATCAAGGTCTTTGGCAGACAATTATGTTTATTTCAATGGATACCAGTTTTTGTTTTGGCAAATGGTGAGAAATATAAATTGGCAATTAATTTGATTATGTTAGCAGTTACCACCACTGTTGTCTCATGTGCTAGACAAAATGATTTTATTATGAGAGTAAAAAAGATTATTCATATCTAATGAGACTTTGTGTCTTTATATGATTAAACTAATAGTATTTTATTTAAGCACTAGGGACAATACATGGATCCAGACAAACGACCTTTGATGAAAGGTACTGGTTGAAGATCTAAGTGTTTAGATGAACAATTATGTGACAATTAGAACCATGAGCATGTCTTTCTTTTCTTAATAAAACATATAGGTCATGGCCAGGAATAAATGCAGACAGACCCAACAAATACATGATAATATAGAAGTAAAGGTAGGTGGTCGACACACACTAATGAGATACGACTTCTCTTGCTGGATTTATATGTGTTGTTAGTCTGCAAATTCTCTATATATATCTAAGCATGAGTACTTTGATTAGAGTCGAGATAAGTGTGTATATAACTGTAGACAATTAAGATCCAGCTTGCATTCTCATATGATCAAGTATTATGATCATCAACAGTGGCTATGGTAATTCATATATTCAATCATCAAATGAGAGTCCCATGGTTTGTGTATGATACTTTATCAAAATGATCTGTCCACATGGCTAACATATAATGTTACTATAGTATTTCCTTTTCTATTTCAACATTGATATGAGCCATCTCTCTGGTCAACAATGCACATATATATGTACCTGGATATGAGCAAAATTCAATATTGATCTTAAGTATTGAGTCACCAAGTGATGACATACCATATTACCATTAAAATGCACATCCCTCCCTAATGTGTGAAAAAGAAACATTAAAATAATGTTCAATACCAAGTGGTGACATCCTACGATTCAAAAGCATTTTTAGAGCTTTTTGCACTAGACATGAATCAGGGTCGATCAAATTATATTGCAAATGACGCCCAGTATTCAATGCTGATAGGTTGCGACCATTCATATTGCATACTCCTTAGATTCATCCCGATAAGAGTTCCCTACATTACACACACACACACATTTAGTCTACCCATGGGATTTTCCTATGGGAACTATTTTTTTGCAGATGTGTAGTTCATGAGGGGAATCCCATTCTCTTTCATAATCAACGCAGGCACTTTTTACACGATACTTTGTCACATCGCCTTGAATATATTCCAGAAGAATAGAGTTCAGTGCAGACTCCTCAAACCTGTGGCAGAAATTGGACTGTTTAGAGGCATCCCTGATCTCTAGGGAACAGCCTCTGATACTGCCAGGAGGGGCAATGCAGTCTTTAGTACCAGAACATCTTAGCCACCAACTAAGGACATTCCTGTACACATCCCTGGTGTTTGATAACCTTAGCAAACCAGGGCTCAGAAGGGAAGTCCTGGATAATGCACTTATGTCTGACTTGAGGTAGTCGAACATTCCTGATGCGGTTGTCGCTTTGATCGAGTGACTCCCCGAGCCAAATAGAGCTATTCCAGTGGTATTAGCCAGCGTCATGAGATCGGTGAGAACCTCAGGACAAGAGATTCTAATGGACGTTTCGAAGAATATAACAGTTGTAGCAAAGTGGAGCGCCTCCTGTTAAATAAGATGAATATTATCACTGATTATAGCTATAGGAAATATCAAGGAGATTCAGTCATAACTTTTCATACTACTCTAATCATTTATGATCATGGACCCGATACATAATGTTTTAGATCATATTCTGCAATATGTGGTATATTCAGCCATAACAAACAGGGATATCTAAGAATTTGGAGCCAAATGACTCCCTGTGATAGTTCTGTGTACTTTTCAAGCCATGACATATTATCTATATTTTGAGAAATATCTCCAGATCCGTGTGGGCAAATTAATCTAATTCTGAATTGGTTGCTGAATATGAGGTCCCAGTCCTGCCCCTGTTGTGCCATATTGCATAATACTGGGCCAACAGGCTACCAGGTCCCAAGGGTGGGTGTAGAAATAACTCACTGAGCTAGCCTGAATCCTGGGCTGCGGCACATAAACTTTATTTCGCCATTTTGTCATTCCATAAAGTGTTATTTCAATTTGAAATAGCGTGAAATATGTGAAATAAGGCATTATTTCTGTGTCGGTGGGCTCCTCTAACATTAGTTTTTTCACGCATGACATAATCTATGATACCCGGCCAAATTGGTAGATGAGAGTCCTTTTATTTGAGAAACCAAAATTCTACTTCTTATTTCATCCTTATTTCTTATTTCACTCAATTCTTTATTGGCCGCACCCCAGCAGGGTAAATTTGTTTCATTTTGCCTTATTCCTGTCTATGACTTATACATCTTTCTTATTTCAAAGCAGTATGATTGTTTTAATAAATATGAATAAAACAACAGATTATAAATGTAGTCCTCAAAATGTTGTAGTTGAAATAGAAAAATAAATCATAATATCATTTGCATAATGAGATTACCTGTATGATGAAAGGTTTCCAAGCCCCTGTGTTCATATCTCTGATGTGTTCTGGATATTGCGAAAAGTAAAACTTGTGGTACTTTATACCGCACCACTCTGATACCTTTGTGGAGAGAAATAAAGCAAAACAAGTTATAGAAACTAGATATTAGGAAGAAGTTTGAAACATTTTTCCAAATGCTATTTTTCCCTATACCGACAGAGATAATCTTCCTGGCAGGTAAACAGGAACAGATACCTGTTGGTACGATATTAGGGGAAAGGCTACCTCCATAAGGTCAGTAAGAACCCCCCACCCCTTTTCCTCTGGCAAAGATGACCCATATTAGGGGGAATGGACACTAGTGTCAAACATGAATCAGATATAATGTGGACTTCCCTAGCCCTGGTAGCCCACCTCAAAATAATCTTGATATAATTGTGTGTCTATTGCACATAATAACCATATTGACGGCAATGACCCACCGTCATCAACCTACTGGTGTCTAATAAATTGTGGGTTTTCGCCATGAATATGACCGCAGCTGTCAAAGTAGCATTTAACAATTATCATACACTTAATCTTCGTTATACGTAATGATATATACAAAAGGATTATGATACAGATAGCTTCTGTAGTCCAGAGTATCATGGAAGGTTTCTAAACATTTCTAAAATAAATATTTCTAAAAGGAATACTTTTTTTTTGTTTATGGAGCTAAATCCCATTGCTACTACATGAAAAAGGTTCTTATAACCAACGTCCCCTGTGAACAGACATCACATGCCTCTAACTCACACCACTGATTACAGAATCCCATAGTGTTAAGGTATACATGAAATCAGTGGGGCTAGCTAGAGGCACGTGATTTCCGCAATGTATACAAAACAAAAACGCCGACTCACGGCATACTGACGGCCGTCAGTCACTGATGGACAGGGTAGGGACAGTATCCTTAACCCATTAATTGTTTCTAGTTCTATTAGAGCTTAGAGTATGATTATTTGGTTCACTATTCATCCCAAATCTTTTAATTCCACTATCACTGCCAACGGGCAGCCGATGGCTGCCCAACGGCTGCCCGCCATTGCTGCATGTGATGTCGTGACCTCATGACCCAGTTGTGCCTCAAAACGAGGACACTAGATCTACTACCAAGCACTGTGTAATGTTGATTGCAGCCTTACCTGATTCTTCTGATCTGCATTCAGACCTAGATCATATACAAATATTTTCTTTGAAGGGAAATAGTGTTGTATTGCAGAAATGATATCTTTGGCCTCTTCAAAGTTACCACGTCCAATGCCAGTCACAAATATGGTGGAATTGGAGGTAATTGTCCTGGCATCCTTGACTGCCTTAAAAGCTAATCTCTGCAGTGACTTCTCCATGTGGCTCGGTAGTGGCATTGGTCTCCCAGTGTTGTTGTGTCTTAGGTTGGTTGGGTCGTACAGTTCTTCTTCCTCTTTGAGGTCATGCTGGAGGCAGGCAGGATAATGATCATACAAAACAAATGAATATAGATTTCATACTACATGGGACGTGTATTTCTCAATTAGACCCATTGATACAATCCCCAAGTGCCAAGCCTCTTTTATATGGCATATGCCTTTGATTAGGTCTGGAGGGCATTTCTCAAGATGGTACGACTGCACACATCACTACACTTTGAAACTCTCAATATTAGAGTGGTTGATCATAGGTTGATCATAGTACGATCAGCACTTAATGCAGTAATTACATAGGATTTGGTCGGGCAGTCGTACCAGTGCAATCATTAGTCACAACAAGGTGCAGGGCTGTAATGGCATTATATTGATGGATCTCACTACGATGAAGGGGCTGTAGTTGTACCATCTTGAGAAATACTTTCCTGGTGTGGTTTAAATGTCAAAACTTTTGTTGTGTTGTATTTCATACGTCAGATCGTCGGTGATTCAAAATTCATACAGCTTATCTATTGAGACCATATACTTTTAATTGAATGATCAATTTCTAATCGAAATGATATGCCTATTGAATTGCATCAGTATGTCCAAGATGATAGGGCAATCTGTATTGAGAATACTATGTATAGCGTTAGAATGATAGAGCACACTTTTACTGAGACATTATGCTTAGTTAAAGTACATACAGCAATTCACAGTTATAACCCTTAATATTCTAGAGATTTCACCCTTTTCTGAAAATTACCAGCTTTTGCCCTTACTGTGTGATCACAGATTACACCGTTGTATAACAATCTATGTACCAGAATGAATAGATTTTCGACATTTACGTTTTTAACAATATGGTCACCCCTGTAAAGTCATGTATTCTTAAAATCAGAATTTCGTCACTTATGCTAAAATGTCTGTTTTAGGCCAATACAATGGATATGTGATCGCTACATTAGGTCCAGAAGCTCAATGATTTAGTCTACTGTGAATTATACATCAGATTGTAGATGATACTGATTTAGAAAAAAAAAGAAGTGCTTTTTGTTTCAAAATTTGGATATTGGCATTTTTCCAAGATGGCTGATGACAGAAAAATGCATTAGTAGCATTTAAAGCCATACAAGCTCATTTAGCTGGACGGCTCATTTTAGTCCCTAAGACAAGCTAATCTCCCCCCCCCCAAAAAAAAAAAATGCCCGTGAATATGTCCACTCTAATTGTTTCTGAAGTAGTTCACTCACCTGATACAGCAAGGAGATGAGAACAAGCGCTACCAGAGCCGCTTTCAGTAATATAAGACTGGCTGTCACTGCCTTCCTGTTAGCCATTGTCTTTCTTGCTATCCACCCCATAGACCTGTGTAGACCAAACCACTGACACCCGCAAGCTGATCTGTCTGTCTGACTGCTCTGCCACAGTATGAGATATAGAGCCACTGAACACCGCACTCTCTTAGCAACGATTCTCCAACACCCGGTCTCCAACCAAAACTCTGCCTCAACATGGAAATTAGATTTTGTAGAAGAAGGAGTTCTTGAGAATTGTTATCTTTAACCTATATTTTCATCGAATTATTGCAAATGTATCATAAATGATGACTGCTTCAAAGTGACCCGTGAAATTTTGAAGATATCCCCTATATGTGTCCCTATCGTTGTTAACGATCCTCCCCGTAAAATCATTTTCACCTTCCAGCCATTGTTGGCAAGTCAGTTATGTGGAAATGCAAGTGGCACAGAGACGCATGGTGTTAGAGATTGGATATACGTAAGTTAATCCTCAATGTTGGCTGAGAGTTGAGCCAATTTTCGGTCATTGATCTCCTTGGACTGAATCTGTGACAGATTCATGTGAGTTATGGATGGATTACATGGATTAAAACCTACCATAAAATTCTCGTGTATAGGTCACATCTTATGTTATAAGGCCAGTTTCCAACTTAAAAACAAAATATTATAATGCTCACCAAAGGACTGGTTATAAGCAGGGTATCAAAAGTCTATTTTACCTCGCACATAGGTCACACACAGAGTTTAGCAGCATTCTTTAAGGAACATCTGACTAGAACAAGGTGCATCTTATACGTTAGGATCTACGGTATGTTAGGTTCAGAGAATTGTTTGTGTATTTGGGAGTACATGGGATTAAACCTATAAGGCCTTGAGTTCAGGGACAGAGAGGCGGGGGGTATATTTTCCCCCTTTCACCACATCTCAACCAATTGAATGCAGTATAGTCCATATGCATTATGATCTTGAGGGGTAGACACTAATTTTTTGAGCCATGGGCCACCCGGGCCCACAGCTTTAGAAATCTACAGGTCCACATCTAAATCACTTAATATTAAAAGCTAACCCTGACATTTTGTAATCAAATTATATCAAGATTTAATAGAATGACTGAATTCCTGACTATTTTCCCTTTCCAGCGATATATAACATGATTATATTGACTGAAATATCAATCTAGTAAATTGCCCTCAGGTACTTCTGTTGGCCACCCCGGCCCATAGGAAGGCAAATTTTGAGAAAACTGTGGGCCCGGACCAAGAATTATGGGCCATTGGCTCCCGGGCCAGTGTTAGTGTCTACCCCTGGATCTTGGTCATAATAATGCAGGAATGTGATACAGCCCCTGTGCTGCGTGCATGCACCACGCTGACCTGAATTGATACACTCCAAATTAGTAAAAATGGCTGTAATGATACATCGTGATGGCACATGAACACGATCCATCAACTTGGCGTGTGATCCTAGATGGCTGAACATGATTACTGAGATACTAAATTTGATTTTGTGTAGATCTGCTCTTTTGCCACGTGCTCATTTCTTATCACCAGTGACAACACTCCTATTCATGTATCAATTAACAGAAAAGGGATATTTTGTCAGGTGCCTCAGGTATAGTCATAAGGCAACATAATATCAATAGTTATGTTAAAACAATAACAGGGTCAAAATTCAAGGGTAGGTAGGTCGGACCCTATACCCGACACTGAGCAGTAAAACGTTCGGGTCCTAACTACTCAAATGGATCGGGTCCTAACTACTCAAATGGATGGTAGTGGTCACTTTTTTCAACAAAGGTTACTAGAGCCCTGTTTTTCTATTTTGCACAAACTGAAACACATCATTTAGGCCAATGTAAAATCGGAACATGGTATACGGCTTGTTATTTTGGTATTCAGATAAAGTGGCCAGTGCTGACTTGTAAGGTCATACTCAGACTCAGTCTCGGATGTGCCCAGACTGTACTATATACAGTCTGGGAGACTTGTTATAGATCCACTGACGTTGCAACAGGTTGAAGCAGGTGTTACAAGCTTACCTATGCTGTATCCTAACCCGAGTAAACACATGATATGATTCCTGTTTGGTTTATAATGAAGCAGGTATAATTATCTACAGAGAATTTAAGTGGCAACTACGGCACCTCAGGTTAGAACTTATTTACTTTCGCATTGGATTTCATCACCGTTCAGTGTGGCGCTATGGCTAAGGCTTCCGTCTACCTCCACTGCGGCCGGGGTTTAATTCTCCTATGAGTTGGCACAATTTTTCACATTGAAACAATGGCGAGACTGAATTTGTATGTCCGCCAGCATTTCATAAAATATTCTAAGTCCAACTTGATCTCGAAAAAGTATATCCAAAAATCCCTAAAATGAACATGTGCGTATATGCTCTCATAATGCACTGGTAGGAGAGGGCATAACAGTAAGGCAGGTGTCAGAATAGTGGTATAAGCAGGTATAATTATCTACAGAGAATTTAAGTGGCAACTACGGCACCGTCGCGGGCAGTATTCTGACGCTGGCCCATTGTTGGCAGTCTGACGTCTGACCAACATTGGCAAATTGTTGTTGGTCCAATGTTGGCAGGGTTCTCATTTATTTGCCAACGTTGGTAAGATGTCAGATTTTCCCTGTTGTACCAACATTGGCATTTCATGTTTGGACCAACGTTGGCAGGCCTTCCAGTAATAGGGGAGTAACAAATGTTGGCCCAACATTGGCAAAACACTGATGCTCCAACCTCCACTAGAGGGCATTGTGTGTTATATGAAGACAATTTCTTCAACGTGTCCTTCGTATTGTAGCATGATCATTGAATTAGATCCTGTGTGTACTATTGACATTCTAAAGTAAGAAATATCCCATTCATAAACTGTTGGGTGCTTCATGTTCAATATTACTTGTTGAATAAAAAAGATATGATAACATTTCCATAGGGACACCATTTTGTAGGTAATAAGAGATAGATAAGGTCTACATGATAGGATGTCATTGTATCACCCCTTGGCCAATTAAGCTGAGAGAAAGTGAAAAAAAGAGATGGCTATCTCTAAAATGATGTGATCACCTTTAGGTTGTATCATTGTGAAAGTGACTTTCACATAATTAGAACAAAATGGTTGCTTTGACATTAGTATAATGTCAGTATCTGATAAGTTGGCATGACGTTGATCCTATGTTGGACCAACACTAGGTAGCCCAAAATTTGGTCCGGTAAATATAATGGTTGGTGCAATGTTGGCCCAACGTCATTTAGTGGCGACTTTGGATCAACTGTTATTTTGCCGGACAAAAAGAACTATTGCCAATATCAGAAAAACAACATTGGCCCAACCCCACATAACGTTGGACAAACGTTGGCCCAACGTTGATTTGCTAGCTGGGAATGAAGTTGTAACAGGTACAGTCACAGGGGAACAAGCTTCAATCATAAAATTCATTAGCACATGAGGGTATGCACCAATCAGTGAGGCCACTACCTCATGAGAAAATGATCCTGGATCATTTTAGAGGAGGCATTGCAGTGATTTATTAAGAAATCTTCCAGGCCCACTATAGGGCCTGGAAGATCGAGGCTGACTCAGATTTGGCCCCATGCTGCCTTCTCACCTGTCCACACAGTTAATCCTAACACATCTGTGACCGCCTGGCAGCCTCAGATCTACAGGGCACGTGGCAGCTAATGTAAGACACTGGAGAAAGAACACCTGCCAACTGTTTTACCACTCAGTCTGTTCACAAATTAATGAATGAGCATTATCCATTAATCCAAGGATCGAATTACCTCGCCCATCAGCTTTTTGTTTTCTTTTATCGGATCATCTGTAAAATCAGTGTTAATATAGATTGTTAGTTGTTGTTGTTGTTGTTGTTGTTGTTGTTGTTCTTCTTCTTCTTCTTCATTGTAAAAACTACACTGCGTCATCACATTACAAGTACAGTGGTTCACCATTTAGTTTTAGGAGACCTGGTAGATTCAACAGTTATTTTTTTAGAGTGTGGCTTTGGGAAGAGGGTTCCAGTTTCTTCAAATTCCAGTGGATTACGACCCTCCCAGTATGTAATAATAGGAACTCTCCTTCCCCTCATGGCATAACATAAAGTAGGTCTATATTGTTATTTTATCTAAAATCTAGATAAGGAGTCTTACACCACTTACAGAGAAGGTGAATTTAATGGCATAGTTAATATAAAACAACACATACAGAGACAACGTATTGCTCCACAGACTATTATATTATACCACTGAATAAAGACTAGAGAAAATTCACAAAGAAACAGGGCGCACTCAATAATGGTCAACAATAATATTGTGCTTCATATCTCTCTTCGCCTAGAGTAACACGTTGTTTTGCATGTCTATGCTATCATAACTAAAATAAGTTCCTCTTATATACATTCATGGTGTTTTACCACGTGTCAGGCCTGTTTATGTAATAAATGTTTGTATAACAATGGGACTTGCAAGTCATATCAATATGGCAACTTTCATTAATGGCAATATGAATGTTATCATACCAGGTTTTCTTCTTAAATAAAGCTGCTTTATCTAGCTTGCATGATCGTGTTGCCTTCACTATATATCGCAGAAACATTTTGTTTTCCTTGGGTTTGATATAGACCCTTGTAACTATCCAAAATATCCTAAAACATAACTGTTAACACTACTTTTATATCAATCACAGAAATGTCCATCATTAGGAAGAGAAATGTCATTTGATGTGATAGTCCTCGTTTTGTATTGTTAACAGTTTCTTTCTCCTGCTATTAAGACAATGGATGTTAGCTATCCGATGACTTCGTTACGTCATGTCACGAGTATGACGTCATCCGCTGACGCCAGGTACAATGGCGTCATTTACTCCTGACATGCTTCAATTTCAGTTTGTTTGGTTGTTGGTAGTTCCTTCGATAGCATCATTAATCGCCTCCATCCGACATCATACTTCATTACCTATTGATAAAGTAAATTAGCTTATTTAATATGTATTCTAAGAAGTGTTATATTCAATGGTTAAAGCTGTCCTGGGGAAGGACATTTAAGCTGGGATTTGAATACTAAAACTATGGCATACGCTGGAATTTAAATACTAAAACTGTGGCATCACATTTGAAAAAAAAAACCAACATCAAACAAAAAAAAAGAAAAAAAAAACAAACAAGAAAAAACCCTGTGCTGTCTGTTCTTGAGCAGCCTGACCACCATATCTCAATGCTATCTATAATACTTAATTTTTTAAACAACGGAAATTATCAGCCCAATCAAGATCCTTAAAATGCAGATCTTTATGTCTCAAAAAGCTACTACCCCTATTTCAAGGAAACTTACTTTTGCTTGAATACCAATTTTGAATCATTAATGTTACTCACCGATAATTCTGTTGGGATCACCTACTCTCCGCTCTTGTCTTCTGGAAGAATTAAAGGCATATATCACTAAGGTTATTGGCAATATCAGTAGAGATTAACAGAGTAAGGGGAAAGACGGTCTTAATTAAACTCACTATGTGAGTTGAATAAGATGTAAAGCACATATGACACCATACACAGACTGACTAATCAGTACTGCCACACGGATTATAGGTGGGTGACGTGATTAAATTTAATGTTTCTTCCGACCTTCCCTCCATTGATTTGTACACAGGGTAGGTTTACTATGAGATGGCCATATATCCTCCGAATCGGCCACCACACCCACTGGTCATAAAAATAGTTTGGTGGCGAATTAACACTGCCAACTGACCAGATCAATGTCTATCAACCGATTATCACCGTAATATAATACTATACATAAAAATGATTTTTTTTGGTGGTCAATGGCCGACTCAGGGTAACCTACCCTGTAATAGACAGTGGTAGAGGGTCTTTCCCAGAACATTTAACTAGGAAGGAAGCATTTAGATTTTCTGACTGCAATATGAGAAGATTATAACAAAACAAGAAAGATCTCCAAACACAAGACCCAAGAATACTATAAGCCAACCTTCGCTGCATGACTGGGATTAAGTAGCATAGGCTGCACTAGTGATTGAATGTCGTGTGGAGATGATATTTTGTTATCTCAGGTTTAGAACAGGCATTTTTGAGACAGCAATCTGGCATAGCAGTTTAACTCGCTACTATAAGTAATCTTTAAATGGCATTACAAGAGAGAGGTGTCTAAATGATAAAGCCGTATAACCCTCTAATGGATCTGAACAAGATTATATTGTCATGGTCATTTGCAATGTAGACTTTCCTTTGGGTATAATTGATTTAACACAAGAAACCAGCAGTAGATAGAGAAAAAGAAGGAGTCAGTGCTCTTAGCAGTAACGTATCTACTGTAATCTATCATGAGGCTACACTGAAAGCCCCAAGGTCGTCAGACTGACGATGCCCAAATCTACAACCTAGGGTCATCAGATTGAGCACCCAGAGTAGTCAACCTGATGGGTTTAGGTCAACTCACTCATCCAAGGTAGTCAAACTGATTACATAATGTTGTTAGAGTGACAACATTGGTGCTGACTACCTTGGGTCCTCAATCTGACTACCCAAAGCTCTAGTTTTGGCTATCGTCAACTTGAGCACCTAAAGTCCTCAGCGGTGAAGACTTTCAGCTGAAAACTGAAGGCCTAATCATCAAACATGAGTGGCACATACCTGCCACCTTGTGTATTTGTTACATATTGTCAACAGAATGCCATAGACTCATACTGGGGAGATGTAGACTAAGGGATTTCACTCCCTGTAAGGTGCTGCCCTCTCTCTGTACCTCTTCTGATGACCATAGGTCCTCAATCTGACAAGTTTAAAGATCTGGAGGGTTTTCAGTGTAGGCTTGCTAATTACCTTTTGACACCATTCTCAACCTTTCTAGTGTCTAACCCCTGGCAGTGACTCAATCTCTTGAAAGCCTTTGAGAGCCAAGAAGCAAGATTTCTAAGGTGTGATATGGCCTCACAACAAGGATCATATGGAGAATGCCTGGCACTGGTGTACAACTTCCTACAGTCAAGCCAACACCTAGCCCCACCTCCGCGTCCAACAGCACTGTAATTGATTTGATTCATTCCAAAATGGCAGCTCCCAAATTGACCCCCTCCCCCCACCCTCTGGGTCTAGCTCGACCAATCAGTTCTGCTCAAGATTACATGTGTCCTTGGGTCAAACAGGAAACAGCGCCTCTGGTGGGCAAACCCAACATGATTGGGGTATAAATGGGGAACCGAAGGATGCTGTCTTCGGTATAATAGGAACCATTAAGGCTGCTTAAGGAGGCATGAGGTTAGGGCACATCGGGAGAGTGTTAACATAAATTGCTGCTACTATGCTCCCCATGTCTATCTATTCTGAAGGCTGGATTGAGGCTCAAACCTCCAAATTGGGGAGAGGAGTGGCTTTCTTTAGATTAATCCCATGTTCCAACAAAGAGCAATTGGTGGACTTTCATGGAGTGAATGTTACAGGGTGTCAACCAAGAAAATACAGTGAAAGCCCAATAGATGTCAAAGTCTTGATCAGTCCAGCAGTCCTAATAATTTTGCTCATCAGTTTGGACAGGACTGGGAGAATACTCTTGTACAATATCGTAATCATAGGAGATGAATGAAAGACAGCGATATTGAAAATTCCTTTTGACATATTCATAGAGGAAGCTTTGCGTATACATATTCACTACTCGAGATAG
Organism: Acholoe squamosa; assembly: GCA_949317995.1. NCBI lineage: Eukaryota > Metazoa > Annelida > Polychaeta > Phyllodocida > Polynoidae > Acholoe > Acholoe squamosa. Next base: position 47,597,225 of record OX439050.1, read on the forward strand.
TCAGTGTTGTAATTATATCTTTAATTATGGCTTATTTAGTATCTTTTAAAAAGGAATATCAATTACACCTTTCTGTCATCAAACTGATGTTTCTTTCATCCAATACGGATAATGGTATTCACTGCCCCCACACTCGTACACAGAAATTGTCAAAATGATAACTTTTTCAGGTCTTGCATCTGAATTAGTTACATTATCTTTTGGAAGACGACCACTTTCTGCTCAAACATTTCCATCCCTTGTGAATAATAGCTTTTGTGCCCCAAATCTGGGATAAGAAAGAACCTGGAATTTTCTATTCATGAATGGCTTATTTTGTCAAATATTAATTCTATGAAGGGCAGAACATTTTCCTCCCCATTGAAATTCATAGGATTCTGGGACCCCCCCCCCCACTGTATCACCAGGAGCTCATTTAACAATAAATTTCCTTTTTTATCTCATGCTTTAAGATAATGAAGGCTTTGCTCAGTAAAGTGACTAATCAGCAATTAAAACAACTTCTGCTATCAAACTATACTCTACAGCCATGTATCAAGGCAAGTCGGGCTTCCCTAGCCCACTTAAAAGGGTCTATATCTTCTCTTTGCTATCCCCTCAGGATGTGTGTGGTGCACATATGCGTGGGCACTGACACATTCCTCTATGAATTGTGTAATGTAGTTCTCGCCATGAATATGACCTTAGTTGTCGAAATGGCGTTAAACATCTATTACTCACTCATCAAGGCAAGTCGTTGCATTCACACTATTTTGTCACGGGTAAATAACCGTCTTAATGACTAGATCCCTATTACACCATAAATATAAATATAACCCAGACTACAAGGCTCGTCAGGAGACTAGTGTAATATAGTAATCAGAGTCAGTGGTCCTCATGCAATCCAGCTTTCTTAACCCAGTTCAATGCTCACAGATAGTGAAAATACCACCAAATGGCTACTCTATATCCCCAATCAAATTAAAGGGAGGGTCAGCTCTAATGAAATTTCTACAGCCAACAAACCCTCACTACATCCTTCTTTGTGATATCTGGGGTGGTTTATAAAGTGGAACTATTAAAAAGAAAAGAAATTTAATGTGATTGGTTTACTTAATAACTCAAGCTTTTTGAAGAAAAATCAGAGAACGGAAGAGAGGCCCAGTCTAATTTAGTTGCAGGAAATATATGCAAAATTTTAACATGAGATTCCCATTGAAATTCAATAGGGACAAAATAAAAAATAAAAAGAACAACAGCAGCAAACTGTATTTATATTTGGCATATCATACTAACCTTCTTTGGTGTCACTCTTCTTATCTAGACCACCAAACGCACTTTGATAACCTATGGAATCAAATGACTTCTTTTTCAGTCCACCAAAGGCACTATTGCCGCCAATAGAGTCAAATGATTTCTTATCAAATCCACCGAAGGCACTATTTCCTCCAATGGAATCAAATGCTTTCTTTTTAAGTCCTCCAAAAGCACTGTTGCCTCCAATGGAATCAAATGCTTTCTTGTTGAAGCCACCGAAAGCACTGTTACCACCGATGGAATCAAATGCCTTTTTGTTGAATCCACCAAATGCACCGTTTCCTCCTATTGAATCGAATGCCTTTTTGTCAAATCCACCAAAAGCACTATTACCACCAATTGAATCAAATGCTCGCTTTTTAAGTCCTCCAAAAGCACTGTTGCCACCGATAGAATCAAATGCCTTTTTGTTGAATCCACCAAATGCACTGTTTCCACCAATTGAATCAAATGCCTTTTTGTCAAATCCTCCAAATGCACTGTTTCCACCGATTGAATCAAATGCTTTCTTATCAAATCCACCAAATGCACTATTTCCCCCAATAGAGTCAAATGCCCGCTTTTTAAGTCCTCCAAATGCACTGTTGCCACCAATGGAATCAAATGATTTTTTATCAAATCCACCAAATGCGCTGTTACCTCCAATTGAATCAAAAGCCTTCTTTTTTAGTCCACCAAATGCACTGTTCCCTCCGATGGAGTCAAAGGCTTTCTTCTTAAGTCCTCCAAATGCACTGTTGCCACCAATTGAGTCAAAAGCCTTTTTGTCAAAGCCACCAAAAGCACTGTTTCCTCCAATGGAGTCAAAGGCTCTCTTCTCTTCATCGACTGATCTCTTTTTCCTTAGCCCCCCAAATGCACTTTGATGTCCAATAGAATCAAAGGCTCTTTTCAGGCCTCCAAATGCACTTTGATGGCCGATGGAATCAAATGACTTCTTTTTCAAACCACCAAAGGCGCTCTGATGTCCAATGAAGTCAAACGATCTCTTTTTCAAGCCGCCAAATGCACTCTGGTGTCCAATGGAGTCAAACGATCTCTTTAGACCACCAAAAGCACTTTGGTGTCCAATGGAGTCAAACGATCTCTTTAGACCACCAAATGCACTCTGGTGTCCAATGGAGTCAAAGGATTTCTTTTTCAACCCTCCAAATGCACTCTGATGTCCAATGGAGTCAAATGCCCTCTTATTGAATCCTCCAAATGCGCTGTGACCTCCAATTGAATCGAATGCCCTCTTTAGTCCTCCAAATGCACTTTGGTGTCCAATCGAATCAAATGATCTTTTCTTTAATCCACCAAATGCACTCTGATGTCCAATTGAATCAAAAGATTTCTTGTTGAGCCCTCCAAAGGAACTCTGATGTCCAATGGAGTCAAAACCCCGCTTCAGGCCACCAAACGCACTTTGGTGCCCAATCGAATCAAATGAGCGCTTGTCATCATTGTAGCCATCATACAGGTCTGCATCATTTTCACCAAGTTCTCTTCTCAAAGGGATCTCTGCTCCACCAAGTGAATCAAGTTGCCGGGCATACAGAGGGATCTCAGCTCCCCCAAGGCTGTCCAATTCTCTGCGGAGTGGGATTTCACCCCCACCCAAGGAGTCTAGTGCTCTTCGAAGTGGGATTTCACCTCCACCAAGACTATCTAATTCACGGCGAAGGGGTATTTCGCCCCCACCAAGAGAGTCTAGTTCTCGCCGAAGGGGAATTTCACCTCCACCAAGAGAGTCTAGTGCTCGCCGAAGAGGAATTTCTCCACCACCAAGCGAGTCAAGTTGTCGGCGTACTTGGTCTAGGTCATATTCCCGTTGCAAGATAGCATTCTCCTGATCCTCTTTGCTTGGCACGGATCTTTTGACATCAGACTTCTGAAATTGACAAAAGGATAAATGATATTAGGCCTCTTCTATAACAATTGTCTAAACCAGAATGGAATAATATCCCTGCCTGAAAGACAGTAACTATATCGAAATAGAATTACCTTATTCAAACTGATTAAGACAGAGTTCACTTAAAAGAGTATTGAAGAGTTTGTTTTCAAAAATGGAAATTTTTTTCTAGTTTCGAATATGACCAAAAAGAGGGCATACATGCATGCTTATCAGGGTCATAGGCGATTCATATCCTATGATGCTATATTTTTCATGAACACGTTATGAAAGCATTGCTGATATTCAAAAATTGCAACACCAAAATCATTAGAATAACGAGGTAGACACAAGTCATGCATTTTCATGCTATTTCAATATAATTAGTGGCTTCTGGCCAGGGATATTCAATGCAGGTGTGTCAGAAGCACCGCAACTTTGAAGGGGCCAAAACACGTCAGATATTGTGCATTGACATTTCTGAGCATTGTAAATGTAGAAATTGGGAGGTACCATTGGGATGTTTCGGCACATTTTTCCTACACTTCCCCTGCTATTATCAAGGAAATAAAGTGAAGGACTTATATATGGGAACATACAGCAACATATAGCATGCAATTCTGTTGTCATTTATTGTTTTCACAGAAATGCCATTACATTGCCTTAAGGCACATTTACATGAGCGTTAAAGATATGCTCTACGCCTTTTCCTTAGAAATGTTATCTCTAACCTGGGTAGTAATCTCTTCATCAATATGTTATAACTCCCATGCCCTATGGGCACACTTTTCTCAGATAATGATTATCATTCTCATGTGTCAGATTCATGGAGACACGGTGGATAATTAATGAAGAACATAATCCGTTGATAGAAATATTAGGATGAATGAAAATGGAGCCGATACAAATGATCCAATTTCTCTCAGTATTTATCTTGTGCCGTGTTAGTTGGATTATTCAGAGTTTATCAGGTGATGTGATGAATGAAGAGAGAAAATAAATGATACACTACAAATCGTACAATGATGTCCTTCAGCTACCCTCTGAAATACAGAGTGAGTGAGTGAGTAATGGTTGTTTAACGCCAAGCCGACAGCTAAGGTCATATTCATGGCGGAAAAAGTACATTAGACATCACGTCACAAAGGAATACATGTGCCTGTGCCCGTGCATATGGACACCAGACACATGTAAGAAAGAGGGGAAAGGAAAGAGGAGATTCAAGGAACGAATATGTGCCAGTGCCCGCGCATATGGACACCACCCACACTCAGAGAGGATAGAAAAGCAAGACATAGACCCCTTTTAAAGATGGCCTGGGGCTGGGGAGGCCCGTCTGAAATACACTAATGGTGTACAAATAATCTTACCACTGCTTGATAATTCATAGATCTCAAATGATAATTGGTTAATCTCAGTGATTTTCATCCTATTCCTACAAATATATCTACTTGCATGAGGAATTGATCAACGGACAGGTTGACCAACTAGATAATGCTGCCTTTTGATGTAAGAAGAAGGGGGTCATAGAAAAGACACACACCCTGTTGTTTGATGGTTAATTAGTGCCAATGTGCCAGAAGCAAATCATTAGACAGGGGCGTAGGAAAAGGGGGGGCCAGGGGGGCCTGGGCCCCCCCCCGAATCATAAAGGAGGTGGGGCCTAGGTATGTCTGGGCCCCCCCAAATTTGCCAAGAATTTATAATAAATTGAACAAGAAGCTAAAACTTTGGATTTCAAATTAGATTGATATAGTAATGGGATAGGTACAATGAGGGCCTGGGCCTCAAATCAGATCTAAAATCCATTAGAAAATTACTTTTTGATACAAATTTTATAGAGGTATGTATAGGCGCTAGTGCGCTTGAGGCGACAATTTAAAGTAGGGCCCCCGCTGGGCCCCCCTGATGAAGAATCAGATTGCTTCCTACGCCTCTGTATTAGAATCTGGGTGATAGGCCTTGATAGTATATAGGCCTACAGCAGAAAGTTATACATAGCCCCATAGACACACCCCTTAGCCTACATGAGCCCCATCCTGAGATCAGCCCCAGCTCAATCCCACAACCCTGACCCTAATTTCACACCATGGAGCCTCATCCCCCAGGCAATCCGTTACGACCACGCTATGTCTAAAGGGCTGTGGATGCCTCGGATTCAGCAGAATGAGGCAATTGGTCATCTTGGCCCTTAGTCCTTAACCCTTGAAGGTTTGACAGTGATCTGATACACCATGCCCATTGCTCATGATGCATGAGTACAGGCACTTGTTAGGGCTACATTCATGCATTGTACCGACCTTTCAGGGTTTATACTCCCATAGGGTCGACATGATGCATTAATGCAGTGTATGCTGGTGAGCGTGCTTGCCAGAACTTCATTGGTGCATCATGATGACCAATGGGCATGGTGCACCAATGTAGTGATGGTGGACTGGTGCTTCGTGATGCAGTTTCGGGCATATATCAAACTGGCATCGTGAAGGTAAATTTGGCGGTTCTAGATGCATGCAGTGGATCTAGGGACTACAATGTACACTGTCCTTAAAAGTTTATACATATTTCCTACTTGGATCTGGTAAGCTGCCCTCCCCAGATGTCTGCTGATAATGCCAAAGTATATGTGACCCAATTCTTATTCAAATTTTTGAATGTCATGTTGAAGTCCCATATTACCAGCATCAGGGTGAACGCCCTCCAGGATGCATAGAGGAAACATCGAAAATTGATACTATCAAAAGATACAGAGGCTCCTTCACTATTTACCTTTAGTCTTACACACTACATTTTCATACTGCCTTTAAGGATAATTGCTACTACTGATGCCTGTCATTAATGAAACCTCTCTTGTCAGCCCCACCCACAAGGGGGATAAAGAATGGAGAGATTATGGGATTGGGATAGCATCATCTCCGGCAGGTATGCTGCATATAGGGAGGTGGGGTTCTGATGAGGTGGGTATGAATGGGTTCATTATTTATAGGAAATTCCCTTGGGGTCAGAAAAAAAAACAGACTTATTATATGACATCAGCGTATGTACCCAAAGATCACCCAATTTCATTTTTTAAAACTGGTATCAGATTGAGTAATTTGTCTATTTCAATTATTTCTCCCCTAACATCACATCAGGCCGAAAACCACTGCCTCTGGTCTCAGACTTACAGCAAAATATGTAAAGGGAAATGGAAACAGTTTTTTATTACATTTACATTATTTCCTTAACATCAAAACCATATAAAGTTGGACACGAAATTAAAGCTGTGGTACCAGTGCCTCAATGAAGTTGACCAGGAACAAAGTTTGTTTAATTGCCAACTTTTGTTCACAATGTTTTGTCACCAGCAGGATAAAATAAGCCACATATAGGTCAATGTGATGATGAAAAGCGGGCACGAAAAAGGGGAGGTCGGGGTCAGTACTCATTAAATTTTGGTCATTTTATATGAATCAAGATAAACTAAATTGTAGAATGAGAGAACAGTAATGGATTCCTGTTGCTAATTTTAAATCGCCGCACCTATAATTTCCTTCTATGGCCTTGCATTAAGGTTGGATTTGAAAATATTGATTGCAGTGTTCAATTTGAGAAAATAAGCCAATAAAGGTGGGAAATATAAGATACAGCACTTGTTTGGAAGGTGCCCTGTCTAGGTTAATGAAAATATTCTCAATCTGGTGATCTAACAAGGATCAACGGCTAGGTGCACGCACATAATTGTCTCTACAGAGGGTTATGCGGCAGGAACACCTGAATAATCCCACAGTCTACCCTACCCATCTGTATCCATCAGCAAATTTCCCACTGATTAGCATATTTCCCACTGATTAGCATATTTACCACACTAGTTCTGATATAAATAGTGCTGATTTGACATTTTCTGTATAAATGACTGCATAGATGGGGGTCGCGACTCCTAATCTGTATCAGCAGCTCTGATTGGCTGCTTGTGTCGGTGTTTCTGATTCGTGGGTATCTGGATATGGCGCAGAGCATGGCCTATTACATGTATATATGATAATCTGCAATCATGTATGGTGATCTCTAAACTTGAGGCCCTCCAATGGAGTTATGGGTTGCAGTGTCACCCCTATAGATGGGTAAGCTCCTTCTTTAAGTCATGTTATGTCACAGGTTACCCCTTGACATGTGTTCTAGGTCTCAGGCTGAACTGACTGCCCGGCGGGCTTCCCTTGCCCAATTAAAAGGGTCTATTTCTCCCATTTTCTATCTGCTCAGGATGTGTGTGGTTCACATATGCGTGGGCACTGACACATTCCTCTGTGAAATTGTGTAATGTAGTTCTCGCCATGATTATGACCTTAGCTGTCGAAATGGTGTTAAACATCTATTACTCACTCACTCACTGCCCGGTTAGTACAAATAGAATCATGACTCCTCTTGCATTCTCAGAATCTATGAGGTAGTATAATTATATTGAGGAAGTCGCCCTTGACTAGACTGGGCATGTTAGTACTTAAGGTACCAACATGCCTATAGTGGTCTACATGACTTTTCATGGGCAATGGGCTTGATTTCTTGTCACAGAAGAGGAAGGCATATGCGTCTTGTGGGTGGATCCAAAAGTGTGGTAGACGAATACAGACAGTTGGTTGTGGGGCAAAGCCTGGGAAGTATTAGGATGGAAATCAAATCCCTCCTTTTGGGTAGATGGGTGGAAATCCATTTATTTGATATTAGGCCATAAGAGATTCTCTTATTTAGAGATAAATCTGTAAAATATGATATTACCACCTTCAATGAGGGTTCATGGGGCGTTATCTCTGTCAATTGGGCAAAATGAGAACAATGTAGAATTCAATCTAGATGTCTTCAAATCCTCAAACTCTGAAGACCTCAATTTTTGCATGTTGCGATTTTGGCATTAACAATGGCTCTGCCATCCCGGCTGTAGCCTTGACTGCAAAGAGCGAGGGCCCTTAATCGCAGGGTTATAAAGAAATCATGTTAGAGTGAATAGATTATATTTTCTGGAAAGCCAGTCGCTCAACACTCTATTGTGGATGCAACTTATTGTATGACCAAAGTCAACAGACCTTTAAGGATAATCTATCTACGTTTTTAGAACCTATACATAATTATTTTTTATAATGTAGGACATTTAGAAAGCTGCAGTCATAAAAATCAATGAGAAATCCAGAAATCACTGACTAACTGCTTTTAAAGCTTATCCTACATTCTAAAAACAAAAGAAAGCTATACGGGTCTTTCCAGGGTAAGGAAAGATCCCATGGCCCTACTTAATCTTTCAGACTATGTAATATGAAAAGGATGCTATTCCATTTCCCCACATAATCGTGGTTGAATTCTCCAATGCAGACAATGCAGTCCCTATAGATCGATAGAGTTGCCCTAGTGAGTAAGCCGGCTCATATATGATGTTGGATGACTTTCCGCAAGCCTGGTACCAACAACCTTCTGTACATCATACCCAAACCAATTATCCACAAAGCCACCTAATTATCTGATAGTATTAGAGCGCCTTACTTCTAAAAGAACTGTAACGGGGTGGCATTAGATTTGTAGTCTCTCTATGATTGTAGCTAATCCTGTAGGTCAACTTCGTTTTTCGGCATCTTTATCCTAGATTTGCAGTATTATTTTGTGGGTAAATAGGATGCTATCTATTTGGGAACCTCATCCATGGACTATTTGAATTCACTGTTAGCATTATGACTATAATTATCTCATATTTAAGTTTACTTCTCTTCATCCCTTTCACAGTCACATTCTGCTGCAGATTATAACTGTTTCATAAACCTTTAAAGCATGGCTTACATATTCAATTTTCAATTATCCATCCAAATATTATTATCCAGGCATTTAGATCAAACCTCAGCCAAGCCAGGTCTTTGTTAAGGGAGAAATTAATTACAATGGAAATTCACATTAAGATATAACGTAGTGTTTAATCACCTAATCAGTATTAGGTATTGACAGGATGAAAATGTGGCAGCCACGAATATTCCACACAAGATGTAATTATTAACCCATGCAAGAATCCTGAGAGATCATGTCCTGACTAAATGGTGGATTTTGACTAGGCTTACTTCACCATTCATTGTGGCCCAGACATTACAAAACTTCCCCTTTTCATCCATAGTTGCAGTGATCCTTTTACTCAGATTCAGATTTCTCAGCTAATAAGAAATCCACTGACACCACTTGTGATAAAAAATAGGAACAATCTAAAAGGGGCACTTTCAGTCTCTCAAATAAATAATAATCCGCAATGGATTCCTGTTGTTCGAAGATAAAATATTTAAGCCGTTGGCTAACCAAACAAATGGCAGAGTGGATTGGTAGGGGTTTTACCAGTGTAAGCCTTACAAACAAGAAAAGTGATTAAAAGTGTTTTGGGTTGAGGTCCTTGGTTCAGTGGGATTACTTAACTGTAACTATGATTTATTATATTTGCGCCAATATTGAGATTCAACCTCAGATATTAATGTCAACTCCAATATTGTGTAATGAATTTGTTTCTCAATTGATTTTCGCATCATCTCAAATGATAGCACCCTTTCATTTGATCAGAACAGCATCAGTGCAATACATACCATTTATAAGGGTATTGCATCAGGTCTTTGGCAAAGGTACTGTGCCAGGTATACAGTAGTATCAAAATATCTATAAGGCACTTTTCTTTTGGTAAACTTTGGGTGCCAAAATTGACAGGATAAACTCTTGTCGACAGACAGAAAGGAAGATCACACCCAGTGACTACATCCACCACTGTCAGCAGCTTTCTGGATATCTCTGGGCTAAAGATGAATCAGCCTGTTGGACCCTAATCAAGCCAATACACATTAATTCTCTCCCTGATCTCTCTCCAGGAAAGCTAGTAATACCTGCATTGTCAACATGGGATCTAGGTTGATTGGGGTACTAATCCATGTTAGAACCAGAAGGGTCGATAGATATGGATTGTGTTACATGATTCTTGTTTGCAGCAGGTGTCAGAAGGGGGTGCTAGGATCAATTGTATTTGGATCTGGATGTGTGTATTGTGTGGCAGGAATCTAAAATGGTAAGGGGGGGGGGTCGTTCCTCTGTACTATGTGACCCCAATGTTGTACAATGGTGAAGCTGAATAAGCTCATAGACTTGAATCAATGCTGAAAACTAGTTTATCAAATTTAGTCAACCAGTTTTCGGCATTGACCTAATACTCCATGCCCAATTGGTATCCAATTGGTATATACATTAGATTATTATAAATGCCCTTCTAAAGGACTAGACAAATAATTATATTAAGGCTTCGAAATCCAAGTGAAGCTCAAGTCATGTGCTGAGGTGTTTTTCAAAGAGGAAAGATTGAAAACTATTTTTGACACAGGTGAATGTCTTGACCATGTAACATGATACATATGTTCACACACTTGTCCTTCTTGTCTTATAGCTACTTGGCATATGTTATGATATGGAACTGAGTTGGGTGGGAAAAACCTTCAGTAGATAACAAAGAAACTGTCTCCGGCTACACCAGACTGTCAATGCTGAAGCTAACTTTTCTGCATTAGTTGTCAGACAAGGGTGGCTATTTTAGTTGGTGGCTGTCAACATAAAGTATCTGAATTACAAAGTCCTGCAAGGCCAGGAAACATTTACTTCTCTTGTGACTCTACCCATGGCGGTGACAACCTTCTTGTGCAACTAACTATGTTTTGTCTTGGTTTCCAAGAGAAATACAACCAAGAAGCAAGCAGATGATTGTGGCCCCAGGTTACAAATCTACAGATTAGCAATTTTTCAGCTTATGCTAAAATATCCGTTAATGGAAGAGTGTCATTTTACTTCTTGAAACAGAGTATGAGCATAAGAACAAAAAGAATAGACATGTTAAAATTGAAAACTTTCCATTATACATGAGCCTCACTTTTGGATTGTTCGGTTATTTCAAGATTTAAATGAATTAAATAGTGATTAAAATTCAGACATAACTTGCGAAACCCATTCCCTCCTGAATACAGAACCATGGATAACAAAAGGCATTACCTTTACTTTAACACATTCAGACGATAATGAATTATTGGAAGTGAGTTGATAATTTGATTTCAGTAAGACCTTTCCTCTAAAGTGATCCCTGAATGACTTGCAGCAGCCAAGGCAGAGAGTATCTTTGATTGATACAAACTGAATATTTTTTCTTCCTCTTTTTCTTTTTCTACTTTTATATAGGATCCTTTCTGAACCAACTTCTTGCCTCATGAGATATTAATCGATCTAAAGTGATAAAAAGGACAAACATGATGTAAATTCAATTGAACTCTCATGGACCGTTTTTTCTAAAAGGGTAATGCTTCACCAATCTAGCTAGCTATAATTGCATTATTTATCTTTCTGGGACGTGGATACTGATATAATCGACCTTAACCATGTTCCAAATGAAATTAGTTATCACCCTTTAAGTTGTCTGCAGCTATATGTGACATGTACTGGGAATAAGGACCTTAAAGCACCCTGCACTAAGGGCATTTTTCGTAGATCGTGTCACATATGATGATATTATCTTCATCTATATATTAGATGTCCTCATGTAGACAGTTATTGTCTTCTGTGTGAGATAACTACTGAACTAAATTTATATTAATGATGATCTTCGGTCTAGACGTGGAAATCGATCTTTATCAATTGATATGATGAATGTCTGATTGCTGGGGATACTGAGTAAAATATTCAAAGTACTTCAAGGGGGATTTTATCTTAATTAATGGTGCATTTACTGCAACAAGCATATATAAGGTATCATAAAGTCACTCAGTGATTCTAAGAGGAATAATATGCTGATGATTAAAATAATTTGTCTGTAAAGTTTGAAGTAGCAGTGAAAAGTTAGACCTAATGTTCAATGTTACGGGCCCAGATGTAGGATCAGCATGATGCCTCAATGTAGAACGAAGGATAGACTTGATGGCTCAATTCAGAATGAAGGCTCGACATGCTGCCTAGTGAAGGACCAGCATGATGCCTCAATGCAGAATGACGGATCAGCATGATGCCTCAATGCAGAATGAAGGATCAGCATGATGCCTCGATGCAGAATGAAGGATCAGCATGATGCCTCAATGCAGAATGAAGGATCAGCATGATGCCTCAATGCAGAATGAAGGATCAAAATGATGCATCACTGCAGAATGAAGGATCTAAATGATGCATCAATGCAGAACGAAGGATCAGCATGATGCCTCAATGCAGAATGAAGGATCAAAATGATGCATCACTGCAGAATGAAGGATCAGCATGATGCATCAATGCAGAATGAAGGATCAGCATGATGCCTCAATGCAGAATGACGGATCAGCATGATGCCTCAATGCAGAATGAAGGATCAGCATGATGCCTCAATGCAGAATGAAGGATCAGCATGATGCCTCAATGCAGAATGAAGAATCAGTATGATGCCTCAATGCAGAATGAAGGATCAAAATGATGCATCACTGCAGAATGAAGGATCAGCATGATGCCTCAATGCAGAATGAAGGATCAGCATGATGCCTCAATGCAGAATGAAGGATCAGCATGATGCCTCAATGCAGAATGACGGATCAGCATGATGCCTCAATGCAGAATGAAGGATCAGCATGATGCCTCAATGCAGAATGAAGGATCAGCATGATGCCTCAATGCAGAATGACGGATCAGCATGATGCCTCAATGCAGAATGAAGGATCAGCATGATGCCTCAATGCAGAATGACGGATCAGCATGATGCCTCAATGCAGAATGACGGATCAGCATGATGCCTCAATGCAGAATGAAGGATCAGTATGATGATGATGCCTCAAAGCAGAATAGTGGTGCAATATAAGTACAAATAATCGTTCACAAACTCTGTCATGCAGTCTTCAAAGTGCGATGTACGAAAAACCACACCCAGACAGTCAAACAGCCTCAGGCTGACTTTAATGTCACAACATGTCTCCAATATGCCCCATGACCTTGTAATCCAACACTCCATATTACAAATTCTACCTCACAGGTAAAATTATAAGTGAAGAGCCAAACTGTGAGAATCATCCAGGCACTCTGACATGTAGCGTTACACGTCATTTTGCTTAAATATGATAGCTAACAACAAGAGACAATGTTTTCTGCTAAACTGTGCTAAGGAGGCACCCCCACAGTCCTCCTTCACAATGGTAATCGTTCGCAATGAATGTTATAAATGTGAATTGCACGTAAAGATGTAGGTCTCCTTCAATTTCGAAAATGTATGATTGTGATTGGTTTTAGTGCATCATTATGGAATACCCACAACCACAAAAACTTATATAATTCTTAAGAATATTTAGAGGAGGCAGGTAAGTTATCACCACAAAAAAGGCTACATATTGAATCAAAATAGACTTGAGAAAACCCCCCACAAACAACGAAGCATCAGATTTGATCGAAGGGACATTTAACTTTAGTGCATTGTACATCAATATTGGTGTTCCTAATTAAGAAAAAAGACTGTGGTGATTTTAACCATAATGCTCCATCATGGGAATTTGAAAATTTAAGCCCTAGTTGCCACGCGATAGGTTGGCTGTGAGGGGTGGGGGATGACTGGTAGTGGATGAGAGAAGAGGGTGATGGTGGGGGAGGGGGTGTTAGGGTTGTTTAGGGCATGATTTAGTGGTTTCACTTTGCACCTCATGTAACTAGGCACGAGTCAATCCCTCACCGTGAGCAGCTCACACACACCAACATGAAGGCAGCTCTCTGACTCGGCTTGATACATGAGCAGCCCAGGGCCATCTGTTTTAAAAACGCCAGGGCTAAATGAATTAGCACCCTGGTGAAAAGTGATAAAAGGGGTGGGTAGAGTAGGGGTAGGGGAGAAAGAGTGGAAGTGGGGATTTTAGTGCAGAGCAAGACTAGGTGGGACAGGGTAGGGAAGGGCAGAACAGAGCAGGGAAAGCATTTCACTTTGTTATGCTGTTTTGTCTGTCTCTGTGTTTGTCTCTGTGTTTGCCTCTGTCTGTGTTTGCCTGTCTGTCTGTCTCTGCCTGTCTGTCTGTCTCTTTGAAATCTGTCGTTCTCCTTTCTTTTTGGGAGGGTGTTTGTGTGTGCTAGAGATGATGAGAGTTAAGACCGTGTTGGTGATTGATGGAGTGTCAATGGGATTGCTGTAGTGTACAAATATAGTTGAGAAAAACTTGATCGAATAAGCCTTAAGTAAAAAAATAACCTAAAAAACCTTACTCAGAAGAAAATCCCCAGAAAGGAAGCAAAGCCCTTCTAATGCTGCTTTCTTCCTATTATCGTTCACGACCACAGGGCACATGGGAAACTTTGTGTTCCCTTTTGACTGCCGGGGGATGGAGGTTGTAACGGTAGATAATGGAGGGGTGGGTGAAGGGATTTGAGGAATTGCCATTAAAGCCTGTGAAATGACTAAAGCAGCCTGGGACTGTGTTTTAGTGATGTAGTAATCAGATTGGGAGAGGTTTGCAGTAGTTGAGATTATATATATATTCAACCTTAATGGCTAGCCACACAAGCAAACAAGAATGGTAATCAATAAATGGATATGGTCAGTTCTTATGCTTTCAATTACTCTCTGGAAGGCATTATTAAGAAATACCCCATTATTGAGAAATATTAAGAAGCCCCAGGAGGCAGTTTGGTGGTGCACAAATCTACAAAGAATCTCTGCGAATATATTGATGGATCTCTGGCAAGTTTGGGATGAGGATTCCTTCATTATTTCGATGTCACTTTATTTACACCAATCGAGGCGGCAATTACCAGAAAATACTTAAATAGGCAAAACCAACAACATTCTAAATCCTATGGTGCACAGCTGTGTTAGTGAAATGAAATTAGCTGAACTCTGTAGGAAATTAACCAGGACAGGGCCTGTATAATGGGCACATCCTGATTAGGGTAAATAAGGCAGCCTATGGGTCTTCGTGGGAGGCTGATTAAAGGTGATGTTCATAATTAATTGTAGTTAATCAACGACGTGCAAATGGTGTCACTCGGACCAAGCGGGAGACATGTAAAGATTATCGGTTGAGTGCCAGGGCGTGTCACTGGTTGAGAACCAACGATGATAAGATGGCCGCACAAAGGCAACGCTTGGCAGTCAAGAGGTAATTAACCATGCCCTTTGGCTCATGAGCGACAGATCATTAGGAAGCCTGGTTCTTATTTTGCTATTTTTCTAAGAGCCAATTACCTCTGAAAATGACCATCTTACCTGCCCTGACTGCCTAGATTCTGTTTTTTTCTCATTTGAGCATCTCAAAGGATCTACATTACGGTGTTTTGAGAGCTTTGCTAAATACATCCCTGTTTGCTGGGTTGTTTTGGTCACTGATTTGCAAAGTATTACTGTAAAGATCTATACAACCAAAATCTATTCTCTGCTTTTACTCTTAAACATTTCTACTATAATACCTAATCTGCTGATCATCTGACTATGCTGCTATCTTTATCAAAATTAGGATAATTTTCTCACTGTCCCTGTTGGTACATGGTAATCTCACATTAGGTATAACTCTCATTGAGCACTGTATATGCTAAAGGTAGGTGTAGTAGCATGATTCTTATAGCTTAAGTATGGCATGTAGACATCCACAAACTACATGCGTGACTTGAATAGCACGGACGGCAAGCCATATAAGGCACAGCTGCACAGTTTCAGACAATACAAGCTTCCTTTAGTATCTGAACAATAGTACTGCTAACTACAAACTACATTAAGAGCTCTAATAGAATGTATAATAAGAGAATGTGGGAATAGCATGTTAAGTTCGCTATTACATGGTAGAGTCCCTCTTACCAAGTTGCTTTAGCCTCCGGTTTACAATCAAATTATTCATTATGATCATAGGTGTGACTGGATTTAACAAGCAAAGGATTTTGAGATGCAAGAACATAATATATTTTGATTTACCTCGCCATTGTATCAATAGAGATAGAGCTTCTATATATGACATGGATGCAGATTGCTTTCAGTGATTCATATTAGGCAGCTGGTCAGGAAGGATGGTTCACATTCCTCAGCTTGCATGAGACACCATTTCCCCGTGGCTGCTTACAGTTAGCAAGTTACCAAACCCTCCATGACACCTTGCAATCATCTCTGAAAGCCCAAAAATGTGAGGGTGGAAGAGACAGAGCAGAAAACAAGACTAATTGCATCATTTCCACTAAAAGCCTGGTTGTAAATAAGTAAAAAGAAAGGAATGATCTACTTCAAATCTTTAAGTGCAGCATAGTGGATAAAAATGTATTTATAATGAATTCATGTCTTGTCGCCATGATACACTATGTGAGTGTATATAGCAGCACTCCGTTATAACACCATGCCGATGGTTCAAGTATTTATTTTATGTGAATAACTTCTTCCCATAGGTTTATCGTTGAACCGCCAATCGCCACACCCCCAGTGGTGTAACGTGTGCCGATCCACGACAGCCGCCGATCCACCACTGCAGCCTCGTTCCGGGCGCATGTAAACATTCAAAATGGTGGAGCGCCGCTCGTACGGGGCACTACGGTAATGGATTTTGTTAATTTTTCCTTATTTAAACCCTCTAAAAACATAAAATAAATAGAGAACTAAACTCCCCTGGTGTCCTTGGTGGCCGACCCCGCCCCTCATGGTGGATTGGCCACCTTGTACACCACGGTCGTTTAGTTCTCTCTATGTATCAACCCCATACCTTGCTCATAATGCATGCAACCCTGTATGGCGAGTTGCCTACCAGGGTTACTTTCGTACATCATGCTGGCCAATAGGCAAGTACATAAAACACACAGCGACCCTTAAAGGGCCAAAGCCCTCATATCAGTTGAAAAGAATTGTCAGCTTATTTCATGGAAGGAGACTGACTTAATTTCCTATTAGGAGATCAGAAGAAATCGAATACAAGAATATTGGTAAATCCTGTCTCCCATATCAAATTTGTATTTGACCGGAGTGAGTGTTTTTGGATAGGCCCTGAAAACAGCGAAAGCCAAACAAAAACAGTCATGAAATCAGAGAAAATGACATTCCTACATGCAAGTGTAGTGGGGAAAGGCCCGACCGCAAAAGTAACTCAAGAATGGAAATATGACGAGAAGTGTGCTGTTATAATTATTGTTGATGTGCTAGTAAGTATCTATAAATCTGAGGTTTGTAGTGACAGATATATGATTGAAAAATGAGGGGGTACATTTCAAAAGAAAAAATCAGGGGGTGGGGGGGGGGGCTCCTCATATCTTTTTTCTTATCTAAATAGATTTGAGTCTGGTTCTGGAGGGGTATGAGTCAAGCCTATGAATAAATTTTACCTAAAACACAACACTACCCTTCTGTCTTTTTGTACCCTTGGAATATTTTGATTGATTGCCAGAAATACTGTCTGTAACCACATACATCTGCCAAGCCTCAGCAAAATCAAAATGGCGGCCACCTCTTCATTTTTATCTTTAATCTATTTACTAAGCGGCCTTGCTCACCCCTTTGCTACCCTGTCCCACCTAGCTTAGCAATGAATGATTGTCGATACGTCGTTAAATATAAAAGTCGCTCAGCAAAGGACTCTTCTCGTGGGAATTAGAACAGAGTATTACTCTCACATAAATTATGAGGATTCCACTCCACATATCCCACGATGATTATGGAAATTGTGGCATGATAATTACAATTCTATAATGAGGGAAAACAACAGGTTCTCTGATCCTATTGTACTACCCTTCCATGTCATGTGAAACATTATCATGGAGCTATAGTTATAATTGCATAATTGTTTCAGTTGAATTAAAATAAATCGATGGGGCGTTACTTGCATGTGCAACCAAATAATTAAAGACATATATCATGTGTCTAAGGAACCATTGTTATGTACACGTATTACCAGATGGGACCCTTTGAAAAACTTGTTTACAGCAGACACAGCTTTTTTTTTGTCCACTGCCATTAGTTACCTAACAGGTATCTATACTTCTAGATGCTCCCTTGTAGGCTTCTCAGTGTAATTAGCGGGTAAAGATAAGAGCCTTTTGGTAATGTGTCCTATAATGTAAGAGCAGCCATATCAGTTCTCAAGGCGATGTTATCAGGGCCTGTATCACATACACTCAGGGCTAATCTTGGGCTAATCTTCTTACTTGTGGCAATCTGATTAAGTGCTATACTCATATAAGACGTGCTCAAACCCTGCTTACAGAGATAAAAGAAAACAAAGAGTTAAGTCATAGTCAGTCCGATTATCATGGCCAGGTGAACTCATGAAGGAGAGTCAACCAGACTTTCATAATGAGTGGTAGTCCAGTGTATGCTGACACTCTTTCGTGAAGCCCAGCTGACTCTCAGAGTCAAGCTATTCTCAAAAAGGATTCAAAGAAATGACGTATTGAAATCTGGGGAGAGTCACTAGTGGTTAGTTAAGAGTTAACCTTTTCTGACCCAATACAGTCCAAATGCGTAAATGTGCCGATTCCCTTTAGTCTACTTGTCGTTTTACAGATACACATATATATGTAGTTTAAAATTTAGAAGGATTGACGGGCATTTGGACATATATTAGGACTCATCATTGTATAGGTAGATTTTTATAACTACCGGTAGTTGATAGCTCCAATTGTTTTAAACTGCTAAGATGGTGGTAATAAATAATCCTAGCTCGACTATCATATGAAAATGGAAAACACTACTACATAGCAACATCTCCACCTACAGACTTAAAAAAAGCAGGAGCTGGCACCTTATGTTGTTGTAAAGAAGCAGGAGCTGGCACTTTGTGTTCCATTAGTGTTTGTGTTCAACATAAAAAGAAGTCAAACCATAGCACTTCAACATCACCTCCCTTAAATTAGTAGAGGTAATAGCCCTCCACCTATAATAAAGGGCCATCTAAGTGGGAAGTTTTAAAAAAAAGAAGTTAATAGATTTGCAAGTATAAAGGCCCTGACATAACTATTCTTAGCTTTCCCAGTAAACATGTGTCCTCCTTGCATTCACTTGCGTCCTTGAGCGCAAAGCGTTCAAAATGTCTAGATTGTGTATGGATTGCATCCAACGCAATATGAATGCAAATGGATGCAAGCAGATGCAGCATGTGCTGGACCTCAAGCTAAGACCCCACACTCAATGTGAAGTATAAACCATGAGTCAGCATTCTCCCACAGCCAGCGTGGCACAGTGGTAGTGCGTTGGATTTGTTATCCTAAGGTTGCAGGTTCAAGTCCCGACCATGTCTGCTGTGTTGCATTCACATCTCTTATCTAGTATGCTAAGAGGTTTTAATGAGTAGCTAGCAGACAATTTCTATGAAACATTAACCTTGTGTTGAACAAACATTTTAATTTCACATTCAGACATGTGTGGATAAGTCTATTTTGTACAGTAATCTGAAGAGTGTGGTTCAGTATCAGTGTTAGGTGCTCTACATACTGAGGTAGAGTAGAGTGTGCAGGCCATCCATATGTTCACTTGGGTCTAGTTGCATTGGCTTTGCGTTGAGCACAAACCAGACGCCTCGGGACGCACGTTTACTGGGTTAGTTTGTCAACAGGTTCTGGTCAATCTGAGGACCATCTGTACACTACACTCTGTCAGTAAAGACGTGTGAATGACTGCATCGATTGACTGGTGACAATGATAGGACTCTTCACTTAAGGGTTGGTTTCACAGCGTCGGTCGGGTGCATTTTCTGCTATTCTGACGATTTTTTTTCCCATACATTTGCTATATAAAAATCGGTCTGATTAGCGAAAAAATGGACCAACCGACACTGTGGAACCAGCCCTTAAGACCCTAATTACAGCACTCATCACCAAACATCCTAGTAATTAAAATTTATGATAATCCAATCAGATTTTCATTCAATGACCATTAGGCTTAAATTAACCTGTTATATTTCTATACACCCCACGCACTGGATACCCAAGTGCAATACTGCCATCTGTCCATTTCAATTACAGAACCGGAAGTTGACCCCTGCATTGCATGCTGGCCAGGATTGATTTACTTCCGGTGGTCAGTGCATGCAGAGGGAATCAATCCTTCAGGAACTCACCCAATCCCAACATGTCAGCTACATGATCATACTCAAACACTGCTAAATGGTAGCACCTATTTACTCTGCTCTGCAACGGGAAGTTCCCACAGATCACGTGATCTGTGTGGGTCAGTCATGATTTCCCAGCATCCCTCAGGCTATGCTGGAGTAAACATAGTCAATGAATAACTATATGCAGCAGCAATTATACATATACATTACAGTCAAATCAATTTTTCTTTCGCCTTTGGAAGGGACTGGGACATTGTCGGTAACTTTCCATTCATGTAACATCTAGTAAATTGCCCATTTTGCGATCGTATCTCCTATTTTATGTGTCTCCGATGCTTTAAACCAACTGCTTTAAACAATATAACAACCTTATTGTTGATATTTTACAGGTCTTAATGATGATATGCATTTGCAAAACAGGGTTTTATAAATTGGAAATGCTTGTATGATTATATTTGACTGGCTTGACAGCATTAATCATTGCAAATCATAATTGCAGGTCGTAATTGGCAATCACTGTGGCCATTTTTTTAGCCACTGAGTCAAGAAGGACTGCAGTAAAATTTAATCTTTGGTTAACTTTATTCAGTGGTTACATCCGTATTTGAATCTTTAAATTTTTTTCTCACTCTATCTGGATGGAAGCCACTTGTCATCGTCTTGGTCTTGATGAAAGCTGGGTGAGGTGGCGTATCTTTATAGACGTTGAAGCCATGGGTTCTAGTTATCATTCTCAGTGTTACATGTGGGTCACACTTCTCCCCTTGCTATGGCGAAATAGGCAATCTATCAAAGGCCTGCCATTCTTGGAATATGCCCATATAGTATATGGGAAACAAAGGAGTACGTTTTTCTCACTTTGGTCCTATAATCCTTGATGAGAGGGGATGTGTTAGGGCCCAGGAGAATATATTCCTTCATGAATTTCATGAAATACTGATAAGAAGGATAGTCCACGGCTATCCTGTAGAAATGCGTCATTGGTGTGGTGCTAGGAATACAAGTTAATTGGCATATAAATGTCCTCAACAACGTAGACTGAATTGTGCGCCTATAAATTTGCTAACTGAAAATATTATGGAAGGTAATTTGCTGAGTTTGATTGCATCTGGCAGAACCAATCAGCATTAATTAAGGATGTCATCATTGGGGATTAAATGGTTAATTCTCCATCTCCATTTGAATTGGATTCCAATCGTATTTCAAGTATTAAGAGATAGATTAGTGTACATTTCAAGCTGATCAAAACTTCTGCGAAATCGCACCATCAATTAACAACACTGAAAAAAGTTTTCCTGACAAAGTGACATGTATACCTATGTCAACCTGATTTGACACAGAGAGCACATGTCATTGGGACATGTGCACATATGTCACCATGACAACTGTAGCACACAGTAATCCTCATATGATTTGACATGCCTTAAAATGCCATATCATCTGTGAGTTGACTAGGGTCACAGCCACGTCGAAGGCACTTGACGTATGATGGTTTGACATACATAATTGTTCTAGGATATTCCACTATATGGGGCAAACAACCATTTTGGTACCAGGATTAATCACTACCAAGAAGTACTACCAACACTTGAGGCATTTCATGTATCTGTGTCATTTTGTTTTCATGAAGAATAGATCACTAAGATTTGTAAATGCTATCAATGAATGGTAGTGAATTCTATTTCATTGTTAAATTTGCATTTGTTATTTAACGCCGAAATACATACCCACAATCCTAAATTATTCAACAGGAGAGGCTAGACACCTTATGTGTGGGTCAGTGAAAATACTAAAAGATAGTATGCTAACCCACAATCTATAATCTCAGTATCTACAGTACATGGAGAAAATGATATGGCATTGCCATGCACCTGCATGCTCTTGTCTTATGGACTGCATAGAGGTCCTCAGTCAAGTAGAAGTTCTGTAGATAGGAAAAAGTACCTTGTTGTTGCAGGTCTGTGGGACTGTGATATCCCCTGCCTTCTATTATAGGCCTGCCTTGATTGAACCATTGGTACATAGCTATTGGCTGCTCTTGACCCTTACATAATTGTCTCACAGTATTACCTAGCACTCAGGTGCACGGATCAGGAATATGTGACATGTCTTCATTATGCATGTCAAGTGGTATTGATGAATCAAATGTGAGAGTGTCAACCTCACTTGACATGCCTACATACATGTCATGTGGGAGACAAATTGTGACCTGTGCAGTATGCGTTAAAGCAATCAGTGTTCTTCTCTCTGTGAACCAGTAACCTTATCAAGGATTTAGTTCTGAAGTGCTAATCAAACTATCAATTAGGCATTCCTTCTTATGAGTAAGGGTGGGTGTCTGGAAGACATCTCTCAACATGGTTTGACTGAAAACAGCCACAATAATTCAAAACCCTCAAAATCAGTGGGTGATTGAAGGTAATGCGCTACGACTGTTTTACGCGATCGACATTTAAGGCAAGGTTTGCAGGGCAGGCATGACTTCCTGGTTTTACTTTCAAAGTCAGTGTTGGCACAGATGCATACAGTTATCCATATTAGATAGAACACTCCAACATGTCTTAATATAAGGATAGTTTAATGACCTATTTTCATGGCTTTATAAGGTAAAATAATTATTTTAATGGTTGAAACCATGGTATAAACGCCATAAATAACAAATAGAGGTGCACACAGTGATTCTATGGGCTAGATAAGAATGCACTCGGCCTACGGCCTCGTGCTTCTTATCTGCCCATAGAATCACCTAGTGCACCTCTATTTGTTATATATGCCCTTATTAATCTCGCCACACACTCAAACCCACGGCAATTTTCAGTGCAATAGTTGATTGTTCCACCAGTGGTATGACCCCTGGTCTTCGAGCACAAGGGATCATGGTATAGAATATCCATTGTCGGTGCCCTCAAAACGAGGGCTCTCTTAAAAAGGGTCCTATACTTTCAGCACCTTCATATAGGAGACCTATAAGCTGAGATCGTCAATGAAATCGTCAGGAAGTGAGAACGGGAAGTCGAAATACTCAAATGGTATAAGGCATGATGCTAAATGCACTACTAGGAAGTGAGAGTATCCATTGTTGAGAGGATGCTTGTTTCTGTGGCCTCTGGCGGCTGAATGCGTCTATTGCTGAACCCTCTGCTGTCTACTAGTTATAATAGTGTCATTTGGTGAGCTCTATATGCACCTATTAGAAACCAGCTGGCTCAGAGGTCTTTAAATGCCCCTGTTGATGGATTCCATTACAGAGGGATCTGAGAAAATGCTTGTCAGGGGTTTTATGTAGAGGACTCAAAGAGTTTTAGCATTATAAGAGCTTCTGTTGAGAGAGGTAATATTCATGCTCCAGATACTTCAGTTTGAAAGACCCATGTCCAGATTTCTCAGCAGTGATTCAGACCACTCTGATGGTCACTTTTTGAAGGGACGTGGTTCATACCAATACCACTGGTGCACAGAGCGCTAAGAAGGGTAGTAATTGAAGGTCCCTGGTTCAGAGCACCAAGAAAGCTACTGGTTGAAGGGTCCTGGTTCAGAGCACTCAGAAGGCTACTAGTTGAGGGGCCCTGGTTCAAAGCACTCGGAAGCCTACTGGTTGAAGGACTCTGATCCAGAGCATTCAGAGGATGAGGCCTTCTCATTTACAGAGGTCTAACTCTATAAGTCTCAAAAGGCATCTGTTTAGATAGATTTGGGTCTAAGCCTCAGAGGGCTAGCTTTTGGGACTCCTTGGTTCAATGCACTCAAAAGGCTACTTACTGACAGGTTTCTGAAGGTATCTGTTTGGTACAGCCAGTCTATCCATGCATACCCAGGAGGGCTACCCTGAGGGCCTCTCATGTTTTATCTAACTGCTAGAGGTTGTGTAGGGGTCATATCAAGGCCAGACCCTGTGGTCATTCCCCTGCCTTATCTGTGTTTCTACCCCAGCTGTTCATATCTTGTAACTGTGACTATTGATCATTACAACTCTTTGATGTTGAATATCACTACCATACCTCACTTCATGCAGCACTCTCTCTTGGGATTCCCTTCCTTTAAATTTCATAGTTTTGCGATTCATTTTTTCTCCCTACACTCTTAAGATCTGTAGATGATATCGATAAAAGCTGGTAAGCTTCACTCCCACTTTATGGGGGACGCTGCCTTGTTTTAATGCATAATAGTCTATATATAGACTATTATGTTTATATATACTGAAAGAATATACTCAGATATGCTGCATACCGCTAATACTGGGATATATGTAGGGTTGTTTTGGCGATGATGACATGAAATGGTGGTCATAAACAGTCATGTACTGTCATATATATATATATATATATATATATATATATATATATATATATATATATATATATATATATAGCATCTTTATGTACAATATATCCAGTGTTCACTAATGGAGGCTCTTCCATGAACCCCTCTTTAGTCTGTCCTTTATTACTTTAAGCATATGAGACTTTTTAAAGTCCCCATCAATTTTAATTACACATATGAACTGAAGTGAGCCTCACTCTGCAGTGCTCCTCCATAACGACTCTGGTTGGTACCTCATAGGTCTTCGATAAACAAGTGAGTGACAGGTTTGCTGTTAACTAATTTCCTCATCATGGTAGTAACTGTGGGCGTGGGTTCAGGTTATATTCTCGTGTAGTGACTGGCCCTTCCACGTTGATTTGAGCCTTGGGAAACTGGACCTAATTCCCTTACTCTGGAGATGCATGTGGAGCCAGGCTGAAATCTTCATCATCATAAGATGCCATTTTCTTCTCATATAGGTTTTCTTGTTGATTTACATTGGAACAACATGAGTTAAGAAATCAGAAATGTGGATTGAAAAGGTTGTCAATTTTGCAACACAATACAGTCTCAATGTTGAATAGACTAAATACATAAAGAGCATCAAAACAGCATTTCATGGTTTGCTTTAATGGTAACTCAATGCCTATATATGTTTCTGCCAGAAGCCAGCCTTAAATGAACCAAAAATGTAGTGACAACCATATACATGTATGGCCTGCTTAAGAGAGTGGTTCCCGATCCCTGTCCAGCCATAACAACCGTCACCCCACCTCTTTTCGATGATAAAAGTCATTCGTGAATTGATTCACGACTCTCGTGCCTTACTCGACCTAGTGAAGAAACCTTGTACATGCGCAGGAAATTTGCTGGTGCCCTGCCATTGCTGCCTAAGGGAAATGGTCTCTGATGAGAACCAGCTTAAGCTTGATCCCTGGGGGCAGTGGGTGATAAGTCGGTCTGATGCTTTATGGATGCTGGGGGAGGTGAGGGACATTGCTGGGTCATGACAGGTCAATTAAGGTCAAATATGTGATAAGGACAGGTCAATTTAGGTCAAATTTGAGGCAGGGGTTGTATTACAGATCTGTGACAACCAAATGGGTCATAGATTTTGTGTGTACTACCCTGTGAAGAATATTAGGTCTACTGTACTAATGTAATCTAGTTATTTCTATGAGGATACTTTATCTTCGATGATGTTACCCAAGTCCCATATATACAATGCACAGCTGAATCAGTGGCATAGACAACAATATTACACCAATAGGATATATGATGATAACTCATATGATGATGGAAGAGTTGACTTTACTGTTTCTCACTTTCATCATCCATTTGCATTATAGAAACCATCGCTTGGATGTGGGATTTAACATTCTTTCTTTTTTAAGACCAGGATTGTAACTTGCTACTGTACTACAGTGAGTCTTAATGAGTTCTCAAATTTCTCAATCTTCCTTTTTCATCGAATCCAGTTCTTGTACAAATCCAGTCAGAGAGAGTGATGGAATGAGACAAATTGAAAAACGTTTGACTTTCCTAAAACATGGTAATTACGTTACATTAGAACACACGTTGCCATTCTTTTTCCAAAACAGAACGAGTCATGACAAAAAATCATGTGACGATAAGATTTGCTGAAATGTCCACATGATGTGGCATTTGCTTTTCCACATATATACATCTATATACAAATCAAGATCCAATTCCCAACATAAAGGAGAAAGGAAAAGAAAAAGTTTAAACAAACTAGGCATTTGTAGAGATCATAACTATAATGGTTTGATAAGAATAGTGCTAAATGTGTGTAACTGTTAGGGGGGGCTGTAGAGTGACTGCTGCATTTGGATATTTTGATCGATCGAATTGAGAGAGAGAGAGAGAGAGAGAGAGAGAGAGAGAGAGAGAGAGAGAGAGAGAGAGAGAGAAAGAAAGAAAGAGAGAAAGAGAGAGGGGGGGGGAGTAATGTACATTTGATAAAAGTAATAATATTTCTTTCTATACTCTTATATAATGATACAACTTCCATTGTTGGGGGGGGGGGTCCTAGGCCACTGTTGATGGCATGCTCGATGTGAGCATTGAACTCAAAGAAATCAAATCACTGATGCATTTGGTCATTTTAATGATTAGGCCTAAATCAAGCTGAACAAAACTTATACTGTCATAGGCAATATCATTGTTGCTTATTATCTGGAGACTTCTCAGGTAGTTATCTTTTTTCTGTCTCTGTTTCTCCTCCACACAATACTAGCACTGGCATAACAATGTCTGCCAGAACCTTGCAGTATCTGAATGCTTCAAGGCAGAGGGGAATTGACATTTCGCTCTAGTGCAGGTGGTCCGATGAAATCACCTACAACCAGTTGTCTCATGCCGCAAGAACTCAAGTGACAGTTTGCAAATTAAATGCTGTTGAATAAGAAGTTACAGCAAAAACACCCGTCCAGATCAGTCCAAGCCTTTTGTCCACCTCCTACGTTAATGAACTGTAACTACCAATTCTTTTCTCTATAATTGTGTTTTCAGTAACATCAGTGTGTTCTGATTAACTGGTTAAAGCTGGCCTTCCATGGGTGCCAATTGCCTCTATCCAATTGATTTTTTTTAAAACAATAATGGATTCTCTAGGACCGAATTCTTTTCCAAAACAGATGGATCCAGGTGATTCTTTCCAACATTTAGTGATCAAAATTACCAGAAAGCATTGCAGCGTTTGAGACAGTGGTGTTAGAAGGCATGTTTAGGGCTTTGATTTTGAAAGTTTAGTACTGATTTAACATTAATGGACAATATCCTTACCTAGAACTTATAAGGCACACACCAAACTTTGGCTGCCTCTATTTATAAGCTACACCAGGGGTTCATCCCCATTCATAAGCCACGCTTTCATCGCAACGCCTTACAAATAATACTCCGTTAGTGAATAATGTCCATTTGTTTATTTTATAGATCTAACCTATTTGAATAGGTTAAGTCATCTGTGCGCTTTCCTAAATCCTGGATCCACTTATATCATACCAATGTTCTAAGAATACTATTTTGTTGCTTATCATACATCCTGTCTCATCATTTAGCTTTTCATTTGGCTGCTCAAGATGTGTTGAGCAATAATTGTGAGACCTTAAGATTTTGTAGGAAGAGAAAACCTCAAATGCATCTTCACATTTTCTTTGATGGATCATCATTTTAGTTTGGAGTGGAACCTAGGCATTATGGGGGGGGGGGCACAATGGCTATGTTCTTGGGTGGTTTGAACCTAGGGGTTTGAATAAGGGGGGGATCTGGTAACACACAGACAATATTGGCTGGTGCAGCTGCAGTGCCACCTGTTGGTCTTCAATTTCACCACCTGAGGGCCAAAGGCAGCAGGCCCGCAGTTAAAGTAAGTCGGCACGGAAAGCAAATACCGGGCGCTGATTGGCTAAGGTGGTATGTGCACAATTCGCTGGTACCGCTGTCGGATTGATGTGAATAGCCCGCAGGTGGTTAGCAATATAGGTCAGCTTCAAGCATTGGCAAAGTACAAAGCCTTGGGATAGGAGAGTACTCTCCTCTACCAAGTCTTTGTACTTTGCCAATGCTTGGAGAGTGATATGCAAATCATAATTTATGATAATGATATTCTGGTAGCTACCTGCCCTTATCCGACAGGTAGGGCAGCGGGACCAGCCAATGTGCACAAAAGAAAGTATCCTCTCTCCCATGCTCTTGCCTTTTGAATTTCTCTTTACGTCAAACACATGGTTGGGCCATAGTGAGTATCTTTGTAGAATACTAGGGTGTGTTAACCTAAAGACGTCCACATACATTGAGACGTTCACCTGAGATAATGGCCGTTAAAATGGGCTGCTGCTGAATTAAATATCCCAACCAATTGATTCAATGATCATCAACGATTTACTTATGTTGATTCGGGAGTAGACTCATTTTTATGTCCTAATTATAAACGGTTTGAATAGGACAGAAATTGAACAACTGTGAAAGGGGATCACAAAATGCTTGTGTGTATTTCTTATCATCACAACCTAGATAAGAAATTTTCAATAGAACCTGACATAATGATTTATTCTAAATTTTTTTTTTGACGAAACCTAAGTAAGTGGCCAGCTCAGGATACAGTCTATAGGCAGGAACGTGGAGAATCAACCTAGCTTGTAGACGCATTCAAATGAAACTGCATGAAGGGGAATTATAAGAGCATTTAGGTTTAGATTTGTTTTAAAAGTGTGAACGCTTCCAACTACTCTGGCCAAGACAGGACTCTCATCAACAGATGAAGAACAAAAAGAAATAGAGAATTGCCAATGAATCAGAGCAATAAAAACTGTTTCAATTAGCAAGGAGAGTTTTGACAGTAAGCATAGTCCCTGTGGGTATCCCCATGGTCTTAGGGATAGAGGTGGGTATTTAGTTGTCAAATCCATCTGTTAATTCCTTTCAACCCCCTCACAGATTGCACTGACTCTTCCAAATAACTTCATCAAGTTTCCTTAGATTGGTTTTGACTTTGTATGCGTCTGGACACTTTACCAAGGCAGCTGTTCGTATTGAGTTACTCAGTCACAAGACTAGATCCTGGATCAAAGCTAGTAATTGTGTTTCTGCCATGGCTTTCTGAGATAAGTACTACTCATTTAGGACAGTATGAATTTATTTTCAGGTTACCTTAGCCTATCTTGCAAAAACAAGAGTTTTTTTTCACTTTTAAAGAATCTCTTTTATTCACTTTTAAAAGAAACGTGTATTGCAGGCAAATTCGGGGTATTTTTTAATTCTTCTAGTCAGTGCGAGCCAGTTAATTTAAAGGTAGTTTTGAGGCCTGAGTGCTTCATCCACTGGGAAATCCTTTCAGGAGGGAAGTTTACTGCATACTGAAGTTGTTTCATGGTCTTAACAATGCTAAATACAATGATTACAGTCAATTGTCTTTCAGCATTATATCACGTTGTGACTGGTGGATTCTCAAACCTTTGTATTTCCTATTTCTGATCTTATTCCCCAGCTAAGAGGATCTCCATGAATTCACAAATTTCCACAGAGAGCTCAGTTGCTTTATACATAGTATCTTCATAATAGCTAATTTAGAATGACAGGTAGGGATCCGACCACCCTATGCCTTGATAAGCTCTCCGTACAGGAATTACAGTTTACACATGTGGGCAAATGATCATCAAATGAGTTCATCAAGAACATCATAGTGCATAGACCTTATTATACCACGATTTCTGGCTTACACAGTGCTTTTTGGGGTCTATTCCCATCCAAATATCTGTCGATATTGCACACCCTATAGGCTGTAACATCAATTTTGGAAGGCGTGCGGTTATCAATGTAAGGCGTGCGGTTATCCATGTAAGGTGTGCGGTTATCCTGGATAACCGCACGCCTTACATTGATAACATGTTACATGTTAAAACCCACGAAATTTTCAAGGCCAGGGCAGGGCTCGAACCTACAGTCTCAGATCCCTAACCCAACTCCCTATGCATTGCGCCACAGGGACTGACGAGATACGCTCGGTTAGAACCATGTCTCGATATGATACAAAGCCCGGCAAGGCGACGACTGCGGGCTGTCCGCTACCATAACCACGGGACGCATTCAAATATAGCCAAGCCGACACGGCCGCTGAAGGAGGAGACGCGGTGGTCTAGCGGTTAGCGGTTTGTGCTCAGCCGTGAGAGGTACATGGATCGCGTCCCGGTCTGGGTGGTTATTTTTTTGCCGTGTGCCGCTGTCGCTGTCCACTGCCGGGCGTCGAGGTACATGTACACACAATGGCTGGCATCGAGTCCCGGGGAGGGGGAATAATTTTTATTTTCAACTTGAATTTATTGGTATAATATTGATTATTTATTGGTTTCGTGGTATAAAATAAGTAGTCAATGGATAACTCATGACTTGTGGGGGTTATCGACGATAATAACACTCGGCCTACGGCCTCGTGTTATTATCCGTCGATAACCCCCACGCGTCATGAGTTATCCATTGGTTACTTGTTCACTGAACTTTATCAGTATTCTAGATTAGTTCAACAAAAGAAATAATTGAGGTAAATTTGGGCAAAATGGTATACTCTACTCAACACTGGTTGACACCTATGCCGTTTTATACATGGAAGACTATCGGAAGACTATATTGGATAGGACCTTTGGTCAAATGATGTCATCAGGGACGTAGGAAAAGGGGGGGCCAGGGGGGCCTGGGCCCCCCAATCATAAAGGAGGGGGGGGCCTGATTATGTCTGAGCCCCCCCCAAAATTTACCAAGAAATCATAATGAAATGGAAAAGCAGCTAAAACATTCCATCCTAAATTAAATTAATATGTTAAAGGGATAGGGAAAATAGAGCCCTGAGCCTCAAATCAGATCTAAAATTCACCAAAAATACTTTTCTATTAAATTCTTTTATGGGTATGTATAGGCATAATCGCGCTCGAGCCGATAATTCAAGGTGTTCAAATTGGGACCCCGCTAGGCCCCCAATGAAGATTTACTTCCTAGGCCTCTGGTCATCTATACAGTCAAGGCTCTAAATCTTTCAAAATGATTATTCTTCTAAAAGGCCCTTGTCGCAGCGCTTTTTTAGCTAAGCATTTAGGGAACTTTAGATAGTTATTTCTTGTGGGCAACCTTGAATTTTGGTCACCGATTATTCCTGCTTGTATAAAATTAATCCATCCGTGCCTCTAGTGGAATTTAAGCTGTTTTCCCCCAAATCTTTTCAAATGTTTCTGGTCTGAATTGAGTCATACACAAGTCTTCATGTTACCATCTTGTCGAGAATGCGTCATCAATATTTCAAAGTTGTCCATGATTGTTTGTTCCAACACTTGAGTAGCAATCATTTGATGATGACGCACTCCTGGGGTGCACTATATCACCTGATTACTACATGACGATATACCTCTTATATTAACCAAGCTCACCGCTCGCTGATAATATGTGATATAACTATGAGACATACTCCTATATTGACACCATTATCTATAAACACACATGATTTATAACATTAGTGTTCATCGCTATAAATAACCCAGGTATCATAAGTATAATAAGAATGGTTGCAGAGTGAGTTCTCGGATAGCTCACCGCCCAGTTCGTTACTGATGTAAAATAGCTGTCTGAGAGACAACATTACTGTAATGCACACTATATTTACAGCATAAACATGGCTAGGATAAATGAGACCTACGTCCACATATTGTCACACGATAATGGCCAAAACACTAAGATTGCTGACTGGCTTCAAAGCTGAATCGAGCTGCAGGTGATAATGAGCGATAATAGGGGGTTAGATGACTGACCCCTAGGCTAGAAGTGCAGGCACAGGAGGATGTTTAGCTGCTCCTGTAGCTTGTTAAGCGGCCGTATATCACCCTGATCAGCTGCGGCCACGCCTCCAGGGCCTGCCCTCCTCCATAGGGAGCATAGTAGTACAGGAAAAGTGCTACCTGCTACAGGTAATGGGTACAAGGTGATAGGGGAGAAGCGGGTCCACACAGGGGACAGGTAATATGGTGGGGGATATTGAGGGGAGGGGGTAGTGGAGAGAGGGGTTTGTTAGGAGTTCTTGAAGGAATGAACAATAAAAAGATAAGAAAGAGAGATAGGGATAGAAAGGCAGAAATGGAGAGAGGGGTACAGACAGCGACAGTAAGAAAGCGATATAAAGGTACCTTAATATCTATGGCGAGAGAGTGAGTAATAGATGTTTTACGCCATTTCAACAGCTAAGGTCATATTCCTGACGAGAATTTCACAGAGGAATGAGTTGGTGCCAGCGCACATGTGCACCACTCTCATCTGACGAGATAGGAAAGAGGAGATATAGACCCTTTCTAGTTGGCTATTGAAGCCCGTTTATGGTGAGACATAGACATGCAGATAGATAAATATACAGAAAGGGAGAGAAAGGGAGAGAGAGAGAGAGAGAGAGAGAGAGAGAGAGAGAGAGAGAGAGAGAGAGGTGAGAGAGGGGGAAGGGAGGCAGAGAGGGTGCGTGTGAGGGTGGCGAGCTAGAGAGAGACAAGAGACATAGAGACAGACAGACCGACGGAAATACAGGGAGAGGGTACGGGGATATAACTGGCAATATCTAAAGGGGTAAAAATGATCGAAAAGAGTGAGGCAATGAAAACCATTAAAAGGTCTAAGTCCATTTCTTTAAACATTATGAGATATGAGGATGAATGATAACAGTAAACGAGAAAGGTATGAGACTTCATTAAAAGATGCGTACATGTATGGAGCTGCAGAACACTATTCAGGTATAAGACCTTACACCATGGTAGATGACAGAACACCAGGTGGGACGCTGAAACCTGTTAGAAGGAGTCATAATTGACATTGTTGGCAAGGCCAATTTTGAGTCATTAGGAAAGTCTGATGGCTGTAATGTCCCCACGTCCAGAGTGTCCCATATATATTACCCTTTCGCCTTTCCACCACCTCCAGGGGAAGAGCTAGACCTGACTCACCCTACACGGTCCCTTTTCATCTGCAAACTTTACTATGCTTGAAGTCAGGCCCTCCTGTCGGTCATCCCTTAAAACCATCCCTTGAGGAAGGATGTTACAGCTTACGCATGCGCAATAGACTTCCTGAACTAAATTCCTGCCAAGTATCACTTAAGACAGGCACTTGGGCGTTAAACACTGTGATTGGTAGGGAGTGCTCAGGGCCGGAAATACACCTGAAAAACACTTATTTGTGAATAAGACGGTACTAGTTTCCTCTTAAATTATCGTTAGAGGTATTTTTTGTTGTTGATAGGATATCACTAATTGTAAAGATGACTGAATAAAGAAGCATTTTTTGTCTTCATCAGGGTTCTGACTCCGAAAGTTCAGTCGAGGAAGGCTGGGGTAGGCAAATAGCCCATACCGAACTCATATCCACCAATTGGCTCATAACTAACAAGAAACAGGCATAAAATAAAGTCCCAGAAGTCTCTTTCAACCTACACTAGAACCACCTTTTTACCCCTTTAAATGTTACAAAATGCACCTACCATATTAAGTGATTTTCACTTAAAAGTAACTTCATTTTTGATAGTCACCAAAAGGTTACTATTGTTCTCTCTCTGTTCCTAATCCTACTCAAAATCTCCACAGCTAACTATAACTTCCTCGTGGGGAAAATGCTCATCTGGATTGGACATCAACTACATAACAAGGTTAATATCTTGTTTATTCTTAACATAGAACAAACTGATCAGGAATTGGGGATGGCCGCACTTATATTAGGAGGAGTAACTAGGAAGGAGCTGGTAGGGTAGCCAGCCAAGTCGACTCGCTTTTTCCCTATCTTCATCCAAAGGCTTCGTTGAAAAATGGCTCGCCTTATTCTTGGCTCATAAACCAGTTCATGTGATAGTCCAAGTGTTGTGCTGGCGACACAGGGGAAATGTCAGTATGTGGCATTAACCATGATTGCCTTGATAAGTAACGGGAAGAGAGCCTCATGTCTGATTTTAGACTCAGTGGTGGTTTGTTAGATGTTTGTGGTAATCGACTGGTGGTTATTTATTGAGCAAACTGTGATCACGCTGTATGCAAGCGTGAGTGGGGTCCATGATGTATAAGTCATTAGAAAGAAACCGTTCATATGGCCTTTTATGTTATAACAAATGCCAGACCAAATATCTCGTTCAATCCCATATATTTTGCAGGTCATTAAGCTAATAGATGATGGATATCGGGGCCCTAGGGCTGTACATTCTGTATATACCCGAGCCGCTGCGCGGCTCGGGTATATACAGAATGTACAGCCCGTGGGCTGAAATTTTTCGCATCTTTCTTGTACGGCGAGAAGTTGACCTATATCTGGATTCTTATTTATATCGAAGAAAATGGAGAAAATTAGCACGCATTCCTCGTCTATGGATCGAATACTTCTTGGGATTTTAATATTATAACATGACAAGCTTGGAATCAAGACAAAAACTGAGTGGAAACACTGCGGCCGGGGTTCAATTCTCCTATGAGTTGGGACGATTTTTCACATTGAAACAATGGCTAGACTGACTTTGTATGTCCGCCAGCATTTCCCAAAATATTCTAAGTCCAACTTGACCCCGAAAAAGTATATACCAAAAATTTCAAAAATGCACATGGGTGGTATATGCAGAATAATGCACGGCTAAACTGCATATAAAACAACCGGAAGTGCCAGAATCGTGGTATAAGGTGATATAATGTGCAAGCAACCTTCATTTATGCCACTGTTTTCTCTCTAGACAGGAAAGAGCTATAGTTAAGAACCATTTGGAATACATCATAGAGAATACTATTTGGAAACAATCGAACCATTTGTGAGGGTCATGTTATCTGCAAGGCACCATCCATAATATTTACTAAATAGATCGGATGGCCAAAAAGATACTTTACCCTCTTTAAGGACCTTCCTTTGCACTATCCCTTATAAAGTAAAAACCTCAGCCCCCGCACTATCTAGACATATATAGCTTCTTTTGAAAGACATATCTACACGGATTCCTAAACCCAAATGTCTAAAATAATGAGTAGATTATTATAGTTTCTCTTGTGTTTTCTTCCAAGAGACCCAAAGGAGAGATCAGGACATTAGTGATTTCCTTTTAGAAATGCAATATTTCTAGAAAAAAAAAACATCATTATCTAGGTTTACAAATAATATGGACAAGAAATTGGTAAGGGTGTTGAATATGTTATCTGCAGACAACATAGAGCAGATGATGATACTAATTATCACTATACTTCCTTTATGTTTCCAATAGGAGATCCTAGTTTATCATAAAGGAAAGGGCTGTATTCATGCATCATAACGACAAATAGGCATCTGGTTTTGAAGTAGTCTGGCGCCTTTTATGGATTTAGATTGAAATCTAATGATTCTTGATAACATGGACCGATCTGCCTCTTAATCTACTTAAATTAAGTTGCCTCCTGTGACATTTGGTGTTCCCACTGAACAAGTCCTCGCGAATTACTTAGGAATTTCTCGTGTCCCCACTTGTGAATACAGCAAGAATTCAGAACGTGATTATCTCCTGAAAATTTAGACATGCCAAAACATCTTATACTCGAGAAAGTTCTCTAGTCTTGGGAAAGACTCAGGATATTCCCAGGAAAGACTTGGGATATTGCCAGGAACTGGACATGATTTTTGTTGAGTATAAGATGTTCTGGCATGTCTACATTTTCAGGAGATAATCACGTTCTCCTTGCCCAAGTTGTGAACTTTCCCAACTCGAGGCCTGTTCAGTTGGTTTATTTCCTCCAAGCTTCTAACCTTAAACTTTCACTTAATTAACCACGCTGAGCGTTAATCCTACATTCTAAGAATATTCCAGTTTTATTCATAATCTTAATTGTAACAGAGTCCAAAGGGCAAACCAAAGATGACCTATACTTTTACATCTAATTCATTTTCTGATTATAAAGTTCGGTAGATTACAAACTGTTGTTGTTGGAAGGCAAGGGTTCAAGTGGATAGCATTTCTTGTTTGTAAAACAAGCAATTTAAGTGG
The DNA here is from genome assembly GCA_949317995.1 of Acholoe squamosa. NCBI lineage: Eukaryota > Metazoa > Annelida > Polychaeta > Phyllodocida > Polynoidae > Acholoe > Acholoe squamosa. The sequence continues at coordinate 47,633,229 of OX439050.1, forward strand.
GTCCAGCTATGTATCCAACCTTCAATTGCGTTCCTTTCACCAGTATCGGTTTCACAGTGGATGGTAATTCCTCTGAAATGTCACAGCAGAACTTGACGGACAAACTAATTTTGCTAAAGCTATTGATTGAAGAAAGCCAGCTGGACATAACAAAGTGAAACATGTGGGTGAACATTTTGGAATCACAAGTCCGACATACATAATAATGATTGAGCAAATACATTAGAACCAAGTTTAAAACCAATTAGGAGATCCCAAAACCCCAGGCTAAACTATCACCTGTACATAGAGAATCACCAGCTAGTCACCCAGCTAATAAATACTTCTCCTGAGCTAATTAACTTAATGGGTTGAACGATGTCTTAAGGTTTCATATACCTTTGCCATCATGATGCTGTATAACCACTATACTTGCAAGTAACTTGGCTAGTAACTCTACTATGGATATTGGGGAATTAAACCAACCCTTCAGATCTCACAAGTCTGGAGGATCTGCAGGCTCTATAGATGTGACAAGAGACCTGTGAGCATGACTAATGCCACAGCAGGCAATTAATGTATTGAGGTGGTGGCATATGGTGCGTAGAAGCATTTAGCCTCTATTAGTGGCTGTCTTGAGACTGGTATTCAGTCTAAGAAGCACTATGCGCTCCTTGGAGGGCCATCTTTAAATACTGACCTATGGGGGCGCCCTAGGCCTAACACTTTCCTCATCTAGTTGCACCTCCCACACTCAATAGTTACAGTCTAGGACCATTCAAACTTGAGCACAAGTCAGCAGTTACTGGAGGCAGGGCAGCCTTAATTGGCTGCTACAGTTAGTCCCGCTTACCTCAATAGCTCAATGGTCAGGGAGGCTGGGTCTGGTAGGTCTGAAAGGTTCGACTGACTCCCTAAATTACTAGCTTCCATAATACAACCTATATCGCCCATGCCTGATAATTCCCTTGTCCCTAACCAAGACAGTTCTCTATGATTTGGATCAATCAGCATAATTTGAGTAACTTTACCTGGTACTCACAAGTTGGGGATGTGCACTGGAATATCTAAAGCAGATACTGGTAAGTAAAACCTGAAGCCATTCAGGTGGGCGTGCCCTTCCTTCTAAGACTAGATGTTCTTTAGCCTTGCCACTCCTATTTCTGCTTACAAGAGTAGTTTTACAAAGTCTGCTTGCCTAGGGATTGTGTTTTTTGTTTGAGTTTCACTGTACCATATGCTCTAGATATCTTATCACTGTTTTACAAGAAGGCTTTGAGAATACACAATGTCTATACTGAATCGCCTCCATTTGAAATTGTTTCAGTAGCTCCATACCAATCCCTAGTTGACTAGGCCCTTTGCCTCCCCACAGCAGAGTCAGTGGGTGGCTAACATTTAACCTTTGACCCTGTACTGACGTCATTTCCGATGTCTCCATCCCATGGTCCCTTATCGGTCTTTCCGCTTGGCTGACTGTGTGAGACATGGGCCGCACAGCGTGGAATACCGGATCAAACCCGGGCCAATTGAATCAAATGGGATTACCCAGGGCGCCAGAAGCCCGATTTAGCAAGCCCCTCAATGGAGAGCCATCCTCCCCTCTACTTCTATAGCTTTCACTTTATTTTCGGCTTTCCAGTACTTCCTATGAGAATGGGTGTGAGCATGGTAGTACCACTGAACCTGTTATTGCCACTGGCTGACTAGACTTTTATAGTATACATGTACAGAATAATATTTAGATGAAAAAATGGCACATTGTTGATAGTCATTTGTAAAAGGTTGCAAAAGAATGCCTGTAACATTCAAAATATCTTTCTATTCAGACATCGTGGAATTCAACAGAACGCTTGGATACAAATTACAGTTATTTCTCTTCATGTTGAGGGCAATTACAGACACCACATTCTATCTGAAATATATATAGCTAACCTATTTTAAATGTAAGGAAAAGAGAAATAATATGGGCAAAACATAAAAGTCTAGGTAGAAAGACCAGATAATTGCCAATTCAGTAAGCATTTTTAGCAAAAAGCTTTAGTAAATCTATAGAACACTCTACCACTAACAATATGGTGAAACGTATGGCTTACCTCAATTGCAGCCTGTGGAAAAGAGAAAAATATGACGGAATTAGAACATTTGATATGGAGATCACACATTTATTATATTTTCTAAATGATTTAGGCAATTAAAAATAAACAATAACCAAATGCAACAAGGAATTATCTTAACATGGAGAACAGATACCAATGCTCTCTATCACAGTGCACACATCATGTACTAGGAAGTTGTTTAGACAATCCTATATATCCATGTACAAAAAGAAAAATTGGCAAACAGCAGCATGGTGTTTGTCGATGAGATTTTGATAGTCCTGACCCAGACGGCCGTAAACTGAATAGGCCCTGATGAATGTGCCCAGCTTACGTTCTTACTCTGTGGTCTTTATCACTTTTATTGCCATATGATAGGCATCATGAGACCAATAAGGGGTTAAAGCTATATATAAGACCAGACATCCTGGTATCTATCTATCTATCTATCTATCTATCTATCTATCTATCTATCTATCTATCTATCTATCTATCTATCGATCCATCGATCCATCCATCCATCCATCCATCCATCGATCCATCTATCTATCTATCTATCTATCTATCTATCTATCTATCTATCTATCTATCTATCTATATATCTATCTATCTATCTATCTATCTATCTATCTATCTATATAATATATATATATATATATATATATATATATATATATATATATTCTGCAATCACTTTAGGAGCAAGTGACAGAGGAATGCTGTGTGTATGGGCATTAGGTAGTCCTATACTTCTGATACTTCCGGTTCCTGCCGTCCCCTATTATTGCTTGATCATCCTACGCAGCCGCAGCGAGATCTGCAACCCAATCTGCTCTACACTACCTTTTCTTAACAATGATAGATGGTGGATCAATTGGGCATTTGATTGAATCTGGTTAAACAATACCTTAAACTAATCAAAGAGAGGTGGCCTATGTAAACCATTTGTTCAGATTCCATCTGACTTCATCATTATCCCCAAATTATGACATTTCTGCATGTGTCGTTTAGCACTTTGGGAGAACTTTTGTTCTTTTACCTTGTTCCATTTATCACAATGCCAATGAACATTGAATGTCAGTCTTTGTTAGCGAATATGTGTCTTTGTCTCAACACGCTGCAAATCAATGATATCCTCTGTTGACAACTTTTTTTATGACGGAAATGGACTTCAACAAAGTAAAAAAACAAAACAAAAAAAAAAACAACAACAAAAAAAACACTAGATTAAACAGACGCAAACACACACACAAAAAAACCCACCACAAAAAGCAGTTTGGCAGCAATGAATTACGCACTGATTGACAGAAGAGATGCACCATCTCATCTGGCAGCCGCCATTTTGGCCATTGTCATGTGTCGATCACGTGTCACCACCTGTGGCCCACAAGCATCCCACAATATCCTAGTGTGGCTGCAATAGCCCTCTACCGGCCATTCCTAAAACACATCTATCTTCCCATCAGACAGACTGACAAAACTTCAACAAAGCAAAAACAACAACAACAACAACAAAAAAAAACACTTAAAACTAAAAAAGAAAGCACAAAAAACAACAACAGTGGCTTGGTAGCAATGAATTATGCACTGATTGACAGAAGAGATGCACCATCTTATCTGGCAGACGCCATTTTGGCCATTGTCATGTGTCGATCACGTGTCACCACTTGTGGCTCACAAGCATCCCACAATGCGCTAGTGGCCCACTACTGGCCATCCATGAAAACACATCTGTCTTCCCATCAGACAGACGGGCCACTTCCGGTCTATACCCCTATCACGTGTTCAAGTCGTCCTTGTGGTCAGCCAATGGAAGTAGGCTGGCATCTTGCCTACTGGTACATTTATGTCAGACAATGAGACAGCAGGGTCTGTTATTGGTAACACTCGGGCTTCCCTAACCCACTTGAAAGGGTCTATATCTTCTCTTTCCTATCCCCTCAGATGTGTGTGGTGCACATATACGTGGGCACCAAAACATTCCTCTGTTAAATTGTGTAATTAGTTCTCGCCATGAATATGACCATAGCTGTCGAAATGGCGTTAAACATCTATTATACTCACTCACTATTGGTAACACTGCATCTGATGTTGATTAGGGCGGGCTCAAACATTCACCCTCCCATGGCACCAGCAGGTTCAGTGACAATGTGTACACTGAATAATCATAGGCCTACAATTCATCTACATTTTCCTTACATAAGATACAATTTTGGACATTCTGAAGGACAATAATTGTTATGGAGACTTTTGCTCAACCCTAGGTTGACATATGAGTAGGCTATTTTCCCGTCTGACGGACATCAATATTGCAAGTTTTAATGCAGTCTACAGGGTAAGGCTATTACACCGTTACATGATGGCGCTGGTCATGTTAATGTCCTGCTCCCTTCCCCCACCCTATATGTCGTGGGTCAGGGTACCAGCCTACTGGTGGAGGTCACTGTCATGGCATCTCATGATATCTCATGAGTGTAAGAGAGGTTGGGACAGGTCATGACTTGTGCTGTGAGTATAGGATTAGTTTCCAGCTCCACAGGCACTGAGGTGGGGGACAATTGGAAAGTACAAGGAAAAGGTTGGGTCCCGGGTGTGGGCACTTAGTGCTGTTGCACGTGACTTCCTGCAAGAATGGTGACTAAAATTACTTCTGCTGTTTGTAGTGTTTGATTGGCGCAGACGACAATGGTAACCACAAGCTGAGCAATAATAGGGGAGTCAGCAACTATCAGAACAGATACATTAAGAGCTCTGCTGGTCCCCTGCATTATTTCTCATGTGGCCTTTTTCGCCCATTGAGTTAACATCGGAAACGTGTCCCATGGACATAAGGTGGTCCTTTTTCCACTTCAACTCTCCTGATGACGTCATGAAAAGGCAATTTACTCACGTTACTATGGTTATTAATTGCAGGAGCCTCCTCTGGAGGTCCACACTTCTTCTACCATCCTATCCAGTCTCTGCATGATTTATGTCAGATTCAGTTCGGTAAATCACTTACCATCTTATTTTGGTTGTCACAAATAAATCCAGATTTCCCCTCAATAGTAACTCTCTATTATCCTACCACTTTGCCATTATTTAGGAGAGGACTAGCCTTGCCTGCCATATGGAAATTACTACCACAACACCATATGTCTTCATAACAGAAGAAAATATCTCATCATCAAACACAAATTACTCAATATTAAACACTGTTGCCACAGGCCATTTCCTGAGGGACATTATCGTGTGCTACTGTGTGAGTGGTAGCATGCCAAGCCTGACTGGATCTTTGTCTAAAGAGTGAGACTTCCTTTCTCCTATTTCCCTAGAAACTAGGCATCCTTCGTTGGACTATCTAGGGAGTTGAATATCTTTTAAGATGGACTAATAGATAATAGACAAACTGTTGGTGTGATGCGTGCATAAAAGGTAAATCTGTATCTATCCTGCCTCAAAATACTATATGATATAGACCTAAACCTGTAGTGATTATAGCTAATATGCAAATTCGTCAAATCAGCAAAAGTGCAAAAATGTTCAATATAGATGAGCAATCATACCTCATGTACATAGGGAATTTTGTTTACACTAGTGAATAGGCTTTGATGTATGCGTTGCTGTGTAGGGTAGTAAATATTTATAATTGGACAGGTAGCACAGACTATTGATTAGTATTGATGGGTTTGTACATGCCAGTGGGAGAGAAATGATAGGGTAATTGAAATACCGGTAACCCCATTCAGCAACATTAAGCACAAACTACAAGAACAAATGGCAATGCCCCATCATCTCCCCATGTCTTTAAGCTCCTACTGCCAAATTGACTTCTGGAAAGCATTTCTCAAGATGGTATGACTAGACCCCCTTCAAGTAGTAGTGAGATCCCTCAGTTAAATGCCATTACAGCCCTGCGTCTAGTGGTCGCTAATAATTGCACTGGTACGACTGCCCTACCAAACCCATGTAATTACTGCCTTAAGTGCTGATCGTACAGAGTAGTCATAGTGCGTTACCTATGATCACCCACTCTGATATTGAGGGTTTCAAGTTGTACTGGTCGTCTCTAGTCCTACCATCTTGAGAAATGCCTTCCTGATAGTGGAGTCTAAAGAAGGAGCTAAGCAAAGTGAAAAAAAAATCAAGGATGCTATAAAGCGCACAAGATTTATAAAAGAAGAAATTCTAAGCTGCTAGATACGTGCATGTTGCACATGCTACTCCCATTCCCAATACTTCTAGGCATTTGTTTAATTACCAAAGCCGGCTATCGTTTAACCATTCCCCTCCTTTCAGTCGCAGTCCCTTTACTCCATGCCCCTACTCTCTAAAAGAGGAAGGTCAATTTAAAAGAACAATCAACATGAGAACTGTGAGGGTATGTTACTCTGTGTGCAGAAATCCCAGCTGGAGAGACTGCTTGGTAGGGGTAGGTGGGAGAGATGTAGCCGGACATTGTGCTGGCCTTGAGAAGGAACCATTGAGACGGCCTGCAGGAGGAGCGGGATGTCCACAGGGACTTGTCAAAGTGTGAGAAGTGACCAAACCCAAAGTGAACCTATTTAATTACACATGACTGATGCATCCGCTCTACTGTCACCAGTTTTTTAAAAACTTCACCAGCGTCTACGACAACACGAAGGATGGCCCTTACCAAGCCCAAACATAGATGGTAAAAGTAAATGAATGTAGTTTTTTGGAGGGCAGGAAGGAAGCCGGAAGGGAGAGTGTAAGAATGGGAGGGGGTTTGACGAAGGAAATGTTGGATTGGATGTAAAGGTGGTAATAAGTAAGGGATAAAATGGAAACCACAAAATATGAAAAGCACAAAAGCAAACAGAATGATACATTAATGGGAGATATGTGCTTTACACACAATACTCAACAAGCTAATAAACCATTTAGGTAAATGGTAGGCCTACTGAGAGTCCACCACACATGGAATTATGTATCATGATACACCTAAAATATTCCACATCTATATTATTCAAAAATACAAAATAAAGGTAGAAAATTGGCACTTGCCAATTATTGGTGTTGCAGGGAGGTGATGCAGTAGAAGGACATCCTAGCCTTAATCAACTCAGTCCTAGGTCCTCCAAGCCCACATACAGAAGCCCTGAGCAGACCTGAGCACCTTCTCCCAACTCATCCCGGACACTACAGCTTCATAATGAGCTGCTCGGCCTTCTTGCTCTTATCTCAATCTGCCTACCTTATCACTACAGCTCCTTACCCCATGAACCCCGACCACCGACCACCTCACAAGTCTGCTATCTTATCCATTACCTCTATTCCCAAATCTTTTACAGCTTAACTTTATGTTCCCTCCTTCCCATCTCCCTCCCTCCTTCGATCCTCACTGCCTGATTTCCTTTTACTTTCTCTCCTTAACTTTCTCTCCCTTCCTCCTCCCTTCTTCTCTTTCTTTCCCTTGCTGACATCCCATTTCATCCTCTTTCTGTTCTGTTCTCTCCTTTCCCACCCTCTGTATTAGTGAATCCATCCTGTCATTCTCTTCCTGTTGCTGTTTCCTGTCTATTCCCGTTGCTATATCCTGCATCGCGTCTTCTCTTTGGTTTGCCTCCATTCACTTCCCCTACCTACATTCCTACTTGTGCCCATTCCTTTCTCTCTACTATATACTTCGTATTCACAGCACTCTTTTCGATTATTTCTTCCCACATATCTGAACTGTTCCTTACCTACTCCTACGCCATCAATCGCATATGAATTCTGAAACTCTTCATCCCCCTGATTCGTCATCCCCCTATATTAGTGTCCTAATATGTATGGCTTCCTAACCCTTCTCTCACCCTCCTTTTGGACCCCTTGCATACTGCAGCATCCTGAGCACCTCAGAGGCTTGTTGTACCCCTTACTAATTACCCCCCCCCCCCAGTTCATATTTCCAACCAGGGTGCTGTCACAATTGGGTGAAATTCCTCCCAACCCCCTATAGGGAAAATCTGCCATCAGTGAAACATATTCTACTTCTTATCACCTTTCTAGATACCATCATCAGGATCCTTTTGTTGATTTCTTACTAGGACACCGAAGAGTTATCAGAGTGTTCCACTACGTTGCTTTTAATGGTAATGGTGAGAGACCATATTCAAAGGAGCTGTAGAAGCCAGCGACATGCCATATCTGTGTTTTGCTTTAGGCACTAGGATCTATTGTTGTTAATGTAATGGAAGCCGCTAAAATATAAATGTTGCTAAACTGATAAAAGACCCAGGCTTCTTCATATCATCCCTATTCGGATAGCTGATAGGAAAAGTAGGAAATACGGCTCAATTAATACAAAAAGCATTACGACTCAAGGCCACATGTTTCTTTCCCCAACACCTACCAACCTCTGTAATAGGACATATCTATCATGTTGTGTACCCTTTTGTTCCTAATTATGTGTGCCTTGAAAAATAGATTACACCATTTGGTTTAAGGCAAGAGATTAATGGTTTGCTTTACCCCATCAGTATGCAGTGACAATCCATGGCACACCACATGTGTCATAACCTCCTATTCCTTAATGATAAAGGATGCAGAGTAGGTTAACTACTGAAACCGTGGAGGGCCACACCTTGAAAAATAGAATCAGCTTTATTTTTATTTTGTCCTAAATATGGAAACAACATATATTGGAACAGGTTATTTCTTTCCTTTTTTTTACTGACTAACACCCATACGATGTCCACTAATGTATCACAATCTTGGGTTATACAACAGTGCCCTCTGATAGGATATCCAAGAGCTTTTGTAGAGGACACACCAGTTCATGTCACTCCTCAGCATTGATCTTATACATGTAGTCAATTATACGATTTTACCCTATGGGGGCCACCATGGGGCTGTAAGGATTTATAAAAGTCAACTGTCGACTCATTTCATGAAATGGTTCAAACGTGGGAACATAGCTATAATGAGGCTCTGTGCACAGTGTTTTTGTTGGTGTACTTAATATGGAAAAGGTAGAGGAAACAGGCGCTAACAACTGTACTTGAATAAGTAACACCGCCATTCCAACCTGTGTAATGAGGATTGGGTACTCCATGTCCAAGGTTTTATGAAGACAAAAACAGCTTCCCCACCAGGGTGGCAGTTAGTGCCTATTTTGCTTACGCGTACGCTGAGAGATAATTCTGGGCCCTAAGTGACATACGTGCCTTCTGTAATACTCTTTAGACAGACCATTTTCCATGAGACACAGTCATAATTATAGGGCAAGCCTATGCATAAAATGGCCGGTCAGAATTTCTAAGCTGGCTGGAGAGTTAATTTTGGTGGTCATGTGATTGCATTAATTTCAAGCCAATTCATTCTGATGGCAACACTGACAACATAAATCAGATAATCAACATTTGCGAATCTGAAAGCCTGCAGATGATGGTCTAAGACTTCTAATTCACTACCTATTTTGTACATGCCCTTTGTCTTAATCAAGCACTCCTATAACCCCCAGCCTTTTAGCTGTAGCATTCATCCGGTCTTCATTAGGATTGTGTTGACCTAAGACATTAACAACCCACGTCCCTTGGCAGCATTCCTTTACCATCAACTAGTAAATTGCCAAGTACCCTTTGTGCTGTGTACTGAGACATTTATACTAAGTAGATTATCAGCTAGTTCCATTTATTATTTCTCTGGTAGTATTCTTGAAATGCCTTTCTGTAAGTCAGAATTTATACCACAGGTCTTACACATCTGTTGTAGAGATCGAATTACCTTTGCACAACCACCACTCTTGTACAACCTTCACTTATTTCTCCAGAGAGTTATGAAGTACTTAGCTTAAGTACCTTCACTCACATCATAAACCTCTTTCATCTTGCTGAAATTGTGATACAGACCACTGTAGACTAGAAGTGTTAAAAAGCTAAAGATTATCACTAAGAGTGATGACTTTTTCCTCTCATGCTTCTCACCTTGACCGCCTAGCTTGCATGATAAGATATCACCTACAGAGACAGTGTGCATGCCAGGGCACAGATTGGTTTCCTTATCCCATGCCAAGTGCCCATGTTGGGAGCCCATCCATTGATGGCAGGTGCCAAAGCTTGCTCAATGTCAGTGTTCCATAAGGTGATTGACGCTTGTAACACCATCTCCGACAAGATTCTCTATTTTTGCTGGTTCACACCCGATGCCAGCAGCTAGGATTGATGATGCCAATTGTGAATTTAATGAAAGGGTGGTTTGAATTAATTCGGGATTTCGGCAATTATGGGAACTTCAGCAATAGGAATATATATGTGTATGGCTTCATCATTTCTTGCTATTCTGCATTACGTACTTGTACATTTATTCAGAAAATGCTAGATGATTTTCTTTTATAAAAAATTGATATTCACTCTGGATTTCACAATTTTGCAAATTTTCTGGCTTTGGAATAACCGAGGCCAGATCTACCATATATTACATGTGTCACCATGTTGAGTGGGATATGGTGGAAAAGACTTTAGTGTGCAAAGAATAGTCCTGAGAGTTGGAGCAGAGTTCAGTATGGACCATACTAAAAGAGTAATGCTATAATGTGCTTAAAGCCTGTAACAGACAATTATGTTAGAGATGGGTAGTTTGACACTTATGTTACATACATTTTCAGTAGCCAATACACATTGACAGATAAAGTGTTGCCCATATCTATACAGTGATGAGTAAAACTTTGTATGATCTTTACTTTTAAGGAGCTGCTATTCCAAGTGTTATTAATCTCTTTTTTTTTCGTTCGACGGAATTTCAGTAAAATCAAACTTACTTGTAGTAACACAATATTGCTTAAAGCTCTCAAATACTATCAAGTTACCTTTAACTATAAATAAAACAATTCAAAATGCTTCTTAAGAGATAGCATAATATAATAAGGAATTGAAATGTATAAAAACTACTGTGGTGATTCATTCTTGCCAGCAACTGTACAGGAAAGGCAGTGTAAAAACACAGTTTATATAGTAAGGGATGTCAGGCCCATGATATCGTATATACCATACTCAAAGCCTTCATGCATAAAACATGAGTTTAGAGCCCCACCATATGATACCAATGGATTTAGCCTGTTGTATAATGTAAACGCTAGCCAATATATGTAGTGGGGTATTTGTATCGTTATGCCAGCGTATTCGCTTAAGGAAAGTGTTTGTCAAACAAATGATCTGCAATCAATAAGCTATTTTTTTGCTGAGTAGCATGTAATGTGGTGATTACTTCGGTGTTTGTTCATGGTTAGAGAGGTAGGCATCATGATCATGACAGGGTTTGAAGTGCTGAAACATACCATTAAATGTTAGCACCCACGAAGATGCGCAGGTATTGACATCGAGGAAGAAATCACTGGGAATTCTGAAAGTGGCCAGCACTACCTCGTCAATCACATTGCCTTTTTTCTTCCTAAACAAGAAAAATGTTGCAAGGACCACGGCTAGGAGTTGCCACTCTGCGGTCGACATGTGACGTCACTGTCGACATATGACGTCACAAATTGCGTCACAAGGTGACCGTGACATCACTGACAAACTGAAAACATTATGAAGTTGCTATGGTCGCTGCGCTCCTGGCCGCTACGCGGCAAACAACTCTAAAAAACTGGTAAATTATAGCCACTGTCACTTTTAAGTTGCACTGGAGCATGCAATGTTATGCTAATTTGGGGACTTAGGATGGATCTCAATCTAATTGAAAATTGTGTCAAGTAACAGTCGTCTCTGATAGATTCAGGCCAAAGACAGAGCTATGTACATTTCTGTCACAGCAAGCCTGTTCTGTATATTAAAACAGGTATATATGCATACATTACTAGCTATAATGGCTGAGGGTGGCCTCGGGGCAACAGAGATGACTCCTCTTCCCATATGATGTCTCATAGTCTGGTAGCGGAAGCCCATGTTTTAGCCTTACCTCAACTTCTCCAATGTAGTTTTTTTCTCTGCTGATTATTCATCTCTAGGCTCTAGGTGAAAATATCCAGGCGGATGTGGAGCTATTGAGCAATTTGAGATATTCAAGATGGCCTCCAAACGCTATTGAAAACTTGAAACCTATCTATCTCTGGTTCTAATCAACTTAAATACACCAATAAAAAGTCAAAAAGTATGCTTTGGAAGTCAGGGAATGCATTCCTGCTATTTCTGAGAAGATATCTGACCTCCATCTTGGATTTCTGACCTATTTACTTGTCTAACGACCCTAATTTTAATCCTGGATCACATTAAAGCTGTCAGCCAAATGTGTTTTAACCACTTTGAAGCAAGCTCCACATCCGCCTGGATATTTTCACGTAGACCCTAGAGATGAATAATCAGCAGAGAAAAAAACTATATCGGAGAAGTTGAGGTTACCCCTCATGGCTACCAGACTATCATGACAAAAAAAGGGGAAGGTACTTCGGTATTGGCTTATTGATGTGTTTCCATTTAAAATATGAATAATAATAAAACAGATGAAAGGGATGAATGCAGTCAAGACCTGTTGTTTGCATATCACCAGACTATCAATACCGCCAGAGATATCTTCATGTCGCAGATCATTCATAAAGTTTATCCTACTTCTATCAGTCTCTACATGTCTGAAAAGTTGGCTCCTAGTATAACAAATAAATTCGACTTTGCACTGTAGGAAATAACTGTTGAATCTACAAGGGGTCCTTGTAAAAACTGAACAATGAACCACCATAATTACACAACAGGGAGCCAGGTTGTTGTTACAAGGAATCCCTGTGAAAACGATGTGAAAATATCGAAGGATCTCTGGCAACTTTGGGACAAGAGATCCTTTGTTATTTCGACGATGTTTTTTTTACAGAGTGTGGTATATAATGGGACCTGACAATATTGGAAGAAGAGATAAACATTAAAATGATGGCAAGATATGGGCCCAGAGGAGAAATGCAGGAAAGGTATGTCTGAATGCGAGTGAAAACCTCCTATACATATAATGCACCCCACACATTTTTTCATCCACAAATTGAGCAAACTTTAGTCGTCGAATTGTAGCCATCCTCGGTAAAATTGCAGACATCTTCGATGGAATCATTTGATGATCCTACAATGAAATATTTTCTATAGATCTACCCAAAAAGGTCCCAGATAATCCTAGTATCCAAACCACCAATATGGTGTCCCCGGGGTGGGTTGTGTGTCACTCCAGTACATGTCTGGGACCCTGTGCTCCCTATTTGCTATACTCAGGGGACGTGTTCCTGGCCTCCTCCTGGTGAGTTGAGGAAGGTCCTCACCCTTTGTACACCACTCTGGTTCCAGTATAGGTCTGTGAGGTGCATAGGTTTCTGCACATTGGTCCATGCACTGTCTCTAAGTCCACCACTGGGCCCTGGAGAATATATCAAACCACCACCCACGCCTCCTCTATGTTACCAACTGTTGTTGATGCCAAACACTCCTTTACCCCCCCCCCCAATAAAAAGGAAATAAATGAAGTAAAGGGAGAAAAGGTAGAACAAATAAAAATATGTGTATGTCTATGGGATCACACATTGCTCTCTGATATGATGTTCTAGAAATCCTCGGGCTTCCCTAGCCCACTTAAAAGGGTCTATTTCTCCTCTTTCCTATCCCCTTGGGATGTGTGTGGTGCACATATGCGCGGGCACTGACACATTCCCCTGTGAAATAGTGTAATGTAGTTCTCGCCATGAATATGACCTTAGCTGTCGAAATGGCGTTAAACATCTATTACTCACTCACTCACTTTCTAGAAATCCTCTGCATACTGGCCGTCTGGTATATTGACTCATTATTGATATGGTGCCTGTATTTTTAGAGAGCCACAATTATGTATACTGTTATGAAAAGGTCACTGATGTAACTGAAAGAAGTGTTGATGTTTTAAATACTCCGTGCATTGAGACACAACACTACTTAGAATACAGTCTATTTTATTTGGGCATCCAAAGACCTCATACTAGTTGAATACAAATGGCATACAATGTTTGAATACATAACATACAGGAATATGTCTAAGCTACCAAGTATAAAGTGATCTCCACAAATATTAAGGATTATGCAAGAGAATGATATTGGAGTTTGATACATCACCCCTGACATGATTGATGACTGTATACATGATATGCACATCTATGCACAGCCTAATGACTCTATGTTGGCATATGCTGTGCTGCTTATGTTTTGTGGGTACCTGCGACAGAGCTCGGTCGCTCCCACTACTTGCAGCTCCTTTGATCCATCTCACCATCTCACTCTGGCTGATGTGGTCATCTATCCTCAACACCTGTCTTTGGATGTCAAATGGACTAAAACTGCTCAGAAACTAGGAGAAGGCAGAGTTATTACCCTCCCTACGAAACCAGGGAGTATTCTCTGCCCATATGCTGCCCACGTAAAGGCAGCTAAGTCTGTCCCTTGTAGTGTAAAGCCACTATCTAACATCCCTCTTATATGTTTCAGGGATGGCAATGCAATCCCAACTACCTATAAAGCCAAACACTGGGCTGCTGTGGTCAAGGCACATGGGTTAGGGGAAAGCAGGGCAACTCTTCACTGGTTGCGCCTGTCCGGCGCCTCCATCTCTCTTCAGTAGGGAGCGTCTCTCCTAGATGTAAAAAGGCAAGGAGCATGGCACTCAGATGCAGTCCAAGCATAATTATATACAGCCATTGCCTAAAGATAACACTTAAAAACCTAACACATGGGTAAAAACATGTACATCTTGGCCTCATATATTATGTATCAAACTCCAATATCATTCTCTTCAATAATCCTTAATATTTGTGGAGATCACTTTATACTTGGTAGCTTAGACATATTCCTGTATGTTATGTATTCAAACATTGTATGCCATTTGTATTCTATATACTGGTATGAGGACTTCGGATGCCCAAATAAAATAGACTGTATTCTAAGTCGTGTTGTGTCTCAATGTGTTAGGAATTGACTAATAATTAATTCTTTGGCATTGAGACTGCAACAAATCTATACACTGCCACCAGTAGCACTTCAGTACCTTCTGGTCACATATATACTAACATAGTTAGATCCCAGGCAGCACTGTACAGTGGACACTGGAACAGTGAACAAGCTTTCCCACCCTCCCACACCATAATAAGCTCAATTAAGCCAATTATTTTATATTAATCCACACTGTACTACATATCCTTGTTACTCCTTCTTTTCATGATAGACCTTTTAGCCTCATACATTATGTATCAAACTCCAATATCATTCTCTTGCATAATCCTTAATATTTGTGTAGATCACTTTATACTTGGTAGCTTAGACATATTCCTGCATGTTATGTATTCAAACATTGTATGCCATTTGTATTCTATATACTGGTATGGGGACTTCGGATGCCTAACAAACCTTGTCTTGGTGACATTTTTGTAGTGTTTATCGAAAGGTTGTAATTTAAGAATACAAACTTTCATATTTCTGCAGATTTTTGCAGATATTTGACACCGCTCCATTACTACGCACTTGTTTAACCTTTTAAGAGCTGGTAATGCATGGGATTGATGTAGGAACCTCTAAAGTGTCGGCATGATACAAGGATGCATAAATGCATTTATGAATGCAGCATTGGCATGATGTTATTATGAACTATCAGCCCCAATAGCGTTCACAATGATCTTGTCCCACATAAATAATTCACTCCAAAACTAGGAAATAGGGTATAAATCTGACAATTCTCTCAAATATCAGCTTGATTATGTGGAAGAAGAGCAGATAAATAATTAGTCACAATAGTCACAATATGATCAACCTGGTTCATTTTGGAGAAGATTGATTTTTTTGGCTCAAACTATCGGACTATGCCACTTTAAACTCTTTTAATTGGCATCTTTGGAAGAACTTTATAAATGTCATTGATTTTTCTCAAGTAGCCTTTTCCTACTTTGGCAAAGGGATTCAGACGGGTTCACACCTCGAGGCATCTGTGTCCTGACCACCCAAGGACAAAGAATGGTCCACAATGACCTTTGATAGGAGGCAGGGATTTAGACTTCAATCTAAAGGTTCCCTTGTGGCATTGTGTACAGAGAGGTATTTATCTGTGTCTAGTGTCTCCCTCTCAGTTTCCACTCTAGCAGACACACAAATTTTAGCTTTGAATTGTTGGTTTGGAGATTTAGCTGTTCTTTAATGGCACAGCGACAAGCTCAATCTGCATGGCAGCAATCTAAGAAATTCACAAACTCTTGGCCAGTCTATCTGTTTGATGCTGCATCAACAAGTTTGCAATGTCTCCATAGGATAAAGACAGCAACATATTTTGATTTCAAAGTGTACTTCTGGATTTAAGATAAATCATTTGAGGTGGATAAAGTGACTTGTGTTAATATCTCTAAACGAAAAAGAATCCTTTTGCTCTATTATCTCACCAGGAAATTCATAACCCAGAAATCATGTTTACCACTTAATAGACAAACCGTACCCATCTTATAAGAGGTGTCAGAAAAGAAAACAGAGGGAGTGGGCCAAGGCTAACTCCCATAGGGCAGCTGTAGGGGGGCACAGCATTGCCAGACTCCCTTTTTGAAAGAGTATAAAATTTGGACTGAGACCATCTTTGAAACCCACTCTTGATTACACAATATAGGGCTCTTGTTAAGAGACAGCTGGGAGATTAAAGTCCAGCTAGAAGAATAATTCATTGTTTAATTTTTATTCTGATATTAAGATGTAGAATGGAAGTAGAGAACTCGTGTCAGATTTAAGGAATATAATTATGTACAAACCACTCCAGGGCCGCATCCACTGCCCATGGATAGAACATCCGTGGGCTTCATCCGTTTTATTTACTTTTAATCTCTATGGGGAAAAACGGATGAAATGATAGGGTATAGTCTCAAAATGGAAAGAGGGGATTATATTTTAGCTATACACCCACTTTTTCTCCTAATGTATTGGCAATCCCTCCCTTTGGCACACTACACTATAGGAGAGTAGATGAGAAAAGTATACGACCCTGCCATATCCTCAACACTTTCGCGGGTTACCACAGTTAGCACTCTTGGCAGGATTTCTGTGTGAGCATACGGTACATCAGTTGAACATCAGATTCCAGGTAGGAGAGACCTCAATAATTAAACTGAAATAAACCCTCAAAAAGGCCATCACACAAAACCCCTGTACAATTGTCACCCTGGGGAAGGTGCAGAAAACAGCCGTGTGCCCTCAGGGAAGTGGCGAGTTTGCTGCCCGCGACACTATTAGATCAAACGCAAGGGAAATATTAATCAGTAATTATTAATTAATTGAGTTCTAATTAACGAGATTAAACGGGCCAGGTTAATTTGTTAGAATTGAAAAGCGGAGTTTCGTCACCAGGAAGACAAGTGAGCCATGGTTTTACCGCCTTCCACTCTGGAGAGTTACAGGAAATATTTTTGATAGGTTTTTAGATAAATGCAATCATCTACCAGGGTTCTGATTCGTATAGATTCCTCATTCTACCAATCCTGCATTTAAATGTTCAGGAATGTGTAGAAGTGGGGCCGACTAATGATTGATTGAAGCAAAGTTTGCACATGCAATGACAGCACCATGCAGATTAGTAGTTTCAAAGCGATTTCTCTTCTTTTTCTAAATTTTAAAAACCAGATTGTTTATCCTTAATCTCCTATCGATTTCATAATGACTTTGTATGGCATATTCGCGTGATAGATGCCAAGTTGACTATGGGTTTACTGGACTAGAAAATGATACATATTAACATATGTGACAGGATCTGCGAAAAGGGCCCTTAGTGCAGGATGTTTTAAGGTCTCTATTCCCAGTACATGTCACATATGCTCTTTGTACAAAGTCAATTTCTGAATAGTTTGAAACAGCATATCTATGGGGCTACAAATACCAGTACCACAGGGCATGTGACATTTTTTTTTTCTAAAGGTCTTGATCCCACATCTGGATGTAAACCTATAGCTGAAAAGATGCTAACAACAAAAATACTCTAGTGGCTTCGATGACCTTCGATGCTGTTGGGGATTATTATTATGACTGGTTTTCATTATCATGTGGAAGTCTCAAGTCTTTAGCAGAATAAATAAAATCCAGCTCTGATCTGCCTAAATGCAATATGGAGTGTCAAGGGTATCCCAGATGGATGTTTTTGCTAGCAACTAAAATACATGGACATGTGTCCACCCAAAAATGGTTTATTGCCTGGTACCTATGTACACGTACAAACAATATCTGGGTATACAATTAGAACCATGCCCTCCCACCTCTGTTTTAGCCCAATAAGGGCTCAACCCCGGGGCCCAACCAAAGCAAAATCGGAAGTAGAGACAGACACCGTCAGAAGTGGTAGTTCTTATGAGATCTGGCGAGACTTAGTCCGGGACGTGCCTGGAGACTCGTATATATATATATATATATATATATATATATATATATATATATATATATATATATATATATATATATTCTCACGAGAACGTGAGAAGCCATCACATGGGATGGCCCCCGCTTCTCGTGTTTGATCGCGAGGAATCGCGTGAGCTGGATGCTGCTCACGTAAAGTTAGCCACCTCGCTGAGGTATTGTTAGTTTCGGACTCAAAAGTAAATGCCATAAAGGGTGATGTGATGAAAATTTGGGAAGCAAATGCATACAAACTGAACATATCTGAGAAAAAATGTTCGTGCTGTAACTTAGATGATTTGTTGTTGTCTGTTAGTATCTGATAAAGTTTCATTTGCTTTAAAGCAATTTCCGTGTACTGCCGCCGTTTAAAAGGTTCTGCCGTGAGCACCACACATCAAATAGCCTATAAGTCAAACTTCATCAGTGGCTAATCAAGACCTGGGGGTATTTAATTATGAGTTCACAGTCTGAGGTATAAGCCTACATATTGCTGTCTCATTCACGTATACAAGGGAGCCTTCTAACCAACTCATTAAATTTAAATACTTACTGATAATATGATCTGTATGCAGTCTTCTGTATTTACGTATATGAACCATTTCTAAACGATTAATAGTAGTTTTTTTTTCATTTAATATTTGGTGCGCATATGGAAATCAGTATCTATAGGGGTAAGAGCTTGCAAGGTGGAGATTTTGCAAATGTGAATCATAACGATGGAAATATAGCTAACAACCTGATAATGAACAGGTCATCTGTTCCTGCTATCGTTTTTAGCCATCCTACTATATATATAAAATATTTATCCCAGTCTTCATATCTGCTGTGGGTAGGTATAATGGGAATTAGAGGACGACTCAGTTATCAAATATTGCAACTATCAGCAATAAAATGTATACCGTAGTGGACAGTTTAAACGCCCAGTGCTTCTTAATGTCAATAACTCTGTACCTCCGACCCTTATTTGAGAGAGGCGCTCATTTGAATGCTGGTTCTAATGCTGGAGAGTTTTTTACTCCTGATATCAGCGGCGCTTATATATATTCAATACCGGTGCTTATTTGAGATCACAGTGCGACGAGTCACAGCATGCCCACTCATCAACAAAATGTTTTACCCCTCAATAAGATCATCATCAGAACTGTTAAATATATGATGTAAAACACATGTTGAGGTACGGAAGCTGCCCCTTTTCACCCCTTCTTATTGTCTTTTTCCCTCTTTAATTTCTTAGAGATTCTCATCACCGATAACCAATGGTTATATCCACATTCCTTTCCACATTTTTCTCTTCTCAGTTCGTCTCCAAATTCACAAAGTATCTCTTTATGATCGCATGTTATCAAAGATTGTTGAACCCATTGCTCAAAACCATGAATTTTTTTCAATTTCATTTTTAAGTCATCGTTGTTGACTGGAGGCGTGCTTCTAGGTTTAAGTCATCATTGATGACTGGAGACAGGCTTCTAAGGCTTTGTTCTCTTTGGTCTTTTTTCTTGTGCTGTTGAATCAGGCAAATCAGGCGAAGCTTTCATTGGAAAAAGAAAAAAAAAGAAGTCTAGGAATTAAAACCCTGTTTTTAGACCTTCCTAACACTGAGGTGTGATATCTCTGTTTCCAATCTTCACTACCTAATTCTATAGAAATGACTTCATCTTATTCACTGTTTGTGCTTGAAGGTACACAACCAAAATATGTACAGAATTATTGCACGCTTAAGTCTTTGTCAGAGGCTATAAAAAGCAATATCAGAATTGTGTTTCTCACATACACCTCCTGAGCATTTACCCTATTAATCTGATTGCCCGGACGTTGAATGAGCTCTGTTCTGGAATGAGTGCTGGGGTAAGAGTGGTAGAAAAACTGTAAAAAAATGTTATAAATGATTTCCTTATAGCACCAATGCTTCTGCATGTATTTATAGGCTACTGCGGTACTTGTGGCTGTTGAGTGGACTAGATAATGCTCTTTCTACCTGTACTTCCAACATTTTAAGCTTTCTATTCCCCTTAAGTTTCATTGAGCTTTTCCCTCCTCGTCTTTCTTCCATGCCTAAACCCACCAGCAGCTGCCTTTTACCTTGAGCCATTCCCTCACACATCCACGAGGTGGAAACATTAGCATTCAGGGTCAATATGTGTCTCCTTTCATTGATTTGTAGTAGACGTCCATTAAAAGGTTGTGGAGGAAGGGGCTAGGGCTGGGGGGCACTGTTCAGAACATGCTGTCACCACAAGCCGCAGCCACTCAACTTTTCCCCTTTTTTTTAAATTTTCTTTCTGGCTTTCTAGCTGCTCCATCTAACAATATTGAGAGCTTCTCATTTTGACAACACTGTGAAATGTAGAGAGAAAAAGACCCATGTGCATGGCTGCATGGCGGTGTCTGGTTGGCCATGGTGGGGTGTGAGGATGTGTGTTAAGTGGTTTTCTGTTACAGATACCCTGCTTAATTGACTAAACACAGGTTCAGGATAACTGCACCGAGATGACTATCCCTTTCCCTGACAGTATTACTCACAGCCAATGATTAAGACATCATTGGAAGAACACCATTACAAATTCAACTTATGCTTTTGAATGCACAGCCAATGTTTGTTTTATTTCCCATTAGGCTACCCGGTTGACAGCAATCATGCTTGAAATTATAAGTCCTCATGCATATTTACAGCCCTTGTTGGTTATTTTATAAATCCTTACAGAAACTAGATATATTTGGGAAATACCAATGGACAACATTCCTACAGCCATATATCGGATTAATAGCAATGGCAGACTGTTGCAATGAGTATACAAAACTCTTGGTGTGGTCTTGCTTTATATATCTATATAACCCAGCTGAGGGCTTCTTGAAGAGGTATGAAGCTACTACTAGCGTTCATGTCTGTGCTCCAAAGAGGGGAAATGATGTGATGTTATACAGAAAATTTGCGGCAACACCAACGTTCCTGTGGATAACCCTATTCTAAAATCTCCTTTATGAGAAAGAAGAAGAAAACTATAGTCTATAGAAGCCTGTCTAACTCTGATGTGATCTTATAACACACTCTGCGATACACCTCTATTATCATTTTTTACCTGGCTGCACCTAATTCGCAGTCAGAAGGCTGGCGCTGCCTTCATTGCTCAACCATGAACATATCCAAAAAGACAATAAGAATAATGACAGGCACAAAAGTACAAAATCCTTTGATCTTTTGTCTGACGATATGATTTGCCTAATCAGGATCATATTTCTCCTCAGATTACTACTTAGCTGGAATTACCTAGTTAGTGCACTTCTTGTGATTTTTGACTGAGGTAGGTTCATCTGCCTTTCACATGACTTTTTGGGTGCTGTGTCTTTTCTTGTTATAAATACTAATTCGTCTGCAGGCATCAGCCAGGTCGGCAACACTTTCATTCAGGTTCAGCCTACTTCCCATGAGTAAAGGCTAGACATAATGTCTGGGACTCCGAGTTCTCAGAATGAGGTACAAGTCAAGCACTAGCACTGAAATTGTTGTAATGATATTGAATGAAATATATGTTAATTGACAATTCTGAAATTATCATGGATTCGAACACATATCTATATTATGAGCATAGTAAATTTCAACCCCAAATTTCAGATCCGCAGATCCTTGTGGTATAAGATACAAGAAAGACAAAAAGTACATGTGTCAGAGAGGGATATTTAGCTAAGTCTTGCTAAAACCCACAGGACGCTCGGCTAACTAGCTCAACTGTAAGCTATAGTCATGTCTTCTTAGCTGAAACACCATCACTAATTAACCCAAAGGTGAACACACAGACATTGTAGTTTCCTTTGATGACAATATGTGGCGCTGTTGCAGGAGCATTCCAGGCCAGTAGAATTCGGCACTCACTACCTGCATAGATTCCCAGCAAATTGTCGTTATCTTTCGCCATGATTGGTCATCAATGGTGACTCGTTTTTGAGTGATAACTCACTGCGTTGTCTTTCACCACTGTGCGTCAGTCTCACATGGCATGGCGATTTATCACAAGTCGCCAACATGATCTCACTCACTGCGTTAGTATATGCTGCCCCTTGTCATCCCTCACAAAGCATGGTGACTTATCACCACCATTGCTGACATGGATCTAACTCACTGTGTGAGTATGTGCCACTGCCTGTCAACTCTCACTCAGAATGGCGGCTTATCACAACCATCGCCAACATGGATCTGACTCACTGTGTGATTATGTGCCACTCCCAGTCAGTTCTCACTCAGAATGGTGACTTATCACCAACATCGCTAATATGGATCTCACTCCCTGCGTGAGTATGCACCACTCCCAGTCAACTCTCACTCAGAATGGCAGCTTATCACCACCATCGCCAACATGGATCTCACTCACTCCGTCAATATGTGCCACTGTCTGTCAACTTTCACTCAGAATGGCAACTTTTTACGTGCATTGCCACATGGCTCTCACTCACTGCATGAGTTTGTGTCACTCCTAGTTAATCTTCTCTCAAAATGGCGACTTATCACCACCATTGCTGACATAGATGTCACTCGCTGTGTGAGTGTGTGCCACTGTCATCAACTCTCACACAAAATGGCGACTTATCACCACCATTGCCAACATTGGTCTCACTCAATGCATGAATTTGTGTCACTCCAAGTCAATGCTCTCTGAGGATTGCATCATCTGTCACTCACTCTCACTCAGAATGGCAACTTATCACCACCATTGCCAAAGTTGTAGCAGGCTTTGGGCCCTCAGTCTGTTTTTCAAAACAATCTTGAATTCCATCAACCTTTCAAACTTTCCCAAACCCATTCTGCAAGAAATGGTATGATAGCCAGCATCAACGACTAAGTCAATAGTGCATGGGGAGAACATATAGGGTGGGTAGGCTGTTATTATTTGGACTCAGGGTCAGTGGGCAGCCGGCATGAGCGATTCATCACATAGGCATGTTTGGATAGTTCCATAGGCACATGCTATCCAGAAATAGGCAATGGGAAATTGCTTTCCTGTCCTTTTGCCTTAAAGGCCCTTGTTCCAAGGTCATGACTGAGTGATAGGGGTAGTGATGTTGAGATGGTCACACTGGTGCCTGTCTGTCTCATTTTTGAGCTGTATAGTAGGGAAGCCGTGGAGGGCCACATCTATATATGGAACATATAAGAACTACTGTCGAACCTGAAAATCCACCTGTCAACTGTCAAAATAAAAAAAAAGAATCTGCTGTCAATATGATATTTTCCCCTTTCAACAGTCAAACTGACAGTTGATGGCAGCTTTTTTTTCTAACTTGACAGTTGACAGTGGAAAAATCATGTTTTCCTATTTGGTGTCAACATGATATTTTCACTGTCAACTGTTGACAGTTGACGGCAGATTTTGTTTTCTAACTTGACAGTTGACAGTGGAAAAATCATGTTTTCTTATCAGGTGTCAACAAGGTTTTTTTTCGCTGTCAAGTTGACAGTTGATGGTTTTTTCTAACTTGACAGTTGAGAGGGGAAAATATCATGTTGACAGCAATTTCTTTTTCAAGTTGACACTTGACAGGGGAAATTATCATATTTGTCAGCAATAGTTTTTAAACTTCATCTCGGTGGTTGTAAGATAATTATGCTGATTTTTTTTTGTGGTGTGGCCCTTCACGGCTTCCAGGCCTGAAATAAAGCTACATGAATAATCAACCAAAGCCCATTGTAGGCACGCTTTGTGATCCGATCAACATGCTTTATCCTGCTAAAAAGATACGAATTCAGTTCTTTTTGTTCCAATAAAACTAATGCTAAGATCGATTGACATCAATCTTTACTCTAGTTGTGAATAAGTTATAGTAGTTAGAGCATGAGGGGAGTTTAATTAATGGTATGTGTGGGGAGTTTATTGATCAGAAAAAATACCATGGGGGATCATATCCCTGATGTGATGAAAGCACTGCCAATTCTCTTAGGTTGATGGAGTTAAAAGATGAGACACTGATTGCAATGGGACACGGATGGAGGTGTTTGTAGGCAAGGCTAAGGGCTAGTTTACAATGAGAAAGTTATGAAAGTAATAGTCCTGCAAACTTCGCTCAATAAACACATACTAAAATCTGAGAACACAATGGTGTGTTGAGGTAAATCCTATACTTTTGCCTACCATTCGCATATGGTTTACAACCTAGCTGTCATAACGATTACAGCTGTTTCTGAAGTTTTAAACCTATATATCCTCCCCATTTATTGACCTGTATCATCAACAACCCTTTTCAATCTATGGCACTCATCAAATATTTTTATAACAAAACATAGAACACACTGCCAAGATTAAAATGAGAAAATCTCTATCTTTCCAAACACTGGTAACCCAACCAAGGTTTCCATCAAACAGTATTAATAATTAACTGGTCAATAGCTATCTGCAGTGTTATGATGCTGTGACTAGTCCCACCTGTCCACATTGTTAATCTCTGTATGTACAGAAGCAGTATACGGAGGAGGTCAGGTTCTATGGATCCTGGTGACATCCGCTTCTGTACATTTACTCATAACCAACGCTAATAACCTTAAAGTGGCATAGTCCGATTTTCTTCATTTTTCAAATTCCGTTCAAAGGTTTTCTATACCATGTAATAACACCATATTTATGCATTTGTGGATAATTTATTGCTATCTTAAGCTCATAGACACCTAGAAAGGGGTTCCCATGGACCTTGTGATAGGCATTTTACAGTGTATTTCCAATCAATGGAGTTTTGGCTTGCACTCCAAAACTAGGAAATAGGGTATAAATCTGACAATTCTCTCAAATATCAGCTTGATTATGTGGAAGAAGAGCAAATAAATTAGTCACAATGGGAAGTATGGCCGAAATGATCAACCTGGTTCATTTTGGAGAAGATTGATTTTTTGGCTCCAACTATCGGACTATGCCACTTTAAACATGTAGGGTCTATGTCTAGCCCTGGATAGACAGGGGGGGAGGCTGAAATAGTTACCCATTCAATCCCCAGTGTCTCAAATAAGCGCCGGTCTTGAATAACCCCTGTTTTAAACCTAACTCACAAGAGGGCACCCTAACAGCCCAATGGTCAACCTGTCTCTCGTATACAGATGTGTGGATATAGTTTGTGATTGGAGAATAGAAATACATATATCTACATATATGTAGTGGAGTTCAAGAGTACGTCTCCCAATGATATGGAGAGAATGTCATCAGACATGGCCAACAGGTATCTAGCCCTCGAATACCTGCAGGACCAGTGTACATGGGTTGATTGAAATCAATCTTCTATAAGCAATAAAAACAGTATTGAAATAAGTGCATGTCTTGAATAGGGGTCGGGGGGGGTACAGAGGTATTGAAATTAATAAGCGTCCAGGTGCTTAGGGGGGCCACCACGGTATGTCCAATTAACACTGGTTTCAGAAAGTCCTATATTTTGAAACGAACACTGGTCTTTGCATACTGAGCGCACTTCTTACAACACCTTAGACTATTTCTTTCAGACAATCTACATAGCCTTGACATATGGTTGCACAAGTAGATTTGAGTGGTGTACCAAGGACTTTGAGAAGCATGGCGCGCACTGTTTGGATGATAGGAGGGGGCACACACCAGTATTTGGGGGAGAGGGCGTTGAAATCTGCCACAGGATTTAATTGTCACTTAACTTTCAGACCCCTCCCCATATCATATACTCCATTGCCGATTGGCACCATGCACTCATCTATCGGTGACACACGATAGTCATGGCCTTATCCTGACACATGACCTCCAAGACACCCAAGGAACCCAATGAACTAAGAGCCATGTGAATGATAAACTCTATTGGAAATCTTTATCATTTATATGCACGTGTAAGAACGCATCAAATATTCTCATTGCACTAGATAGTTTCATTCAATATCAATTAGCTGATCTATAGACGATCAAACAACCTTCAAATTCAGGGGTCAGATGAAAGGATATGATTACATTGATTCTGCTCCCATTTCATTACGTCCTTCAATCAAACCGCCAACCTTTAAATATTTAGAGGGTTGAATCAATAAGATTGCTGGTCCCCCTCATCTTTCTACCTAAATACATGGAAACTCATCACTAACATGGGTGCTTGGTAAAATTGTTTTAATCATTCAGGATTTGGTGGACATGAATACTCCCTGAGCTGCAAAGGAAGGACTAGAAACTTGGTCCAGTGTCTTAGAAATATATGCTTAAGATTCGGAATTCACACCAAGATCGCTATTAAAAGTTCTATAGCACCAATCTATTCCATAAAACTGCCTGGTACTGCCTACCATACAGACATGATGATATTTGACATTACAAATAAAAAAACCTACTATAAGAATACCTACAGGGTATTTTCTATAAGGGGCTCAATGATGTCCATATTGGAGACTGGCCTCCTTCAGAGAGGAATAGGAGCAAAGGTTAATGAGCTAAATGATGGAGGTTACATGCACCTCAGGGATGCAGCTCCCTATCTAGGTTTTAGGCCCTATTTCTTCAGTATAAAACCAAGTAGAACAAGTCCAAAATCTACTAGCACAGATGGTTTGGTCAAACTGTTAGCGATAGTGTAAGAAGCACTTGCTTCCTTTACTCCATGAGATCTACACCGAGTTGGTTACTGTTTTCAATATATTTACAACTGGCTGTCATATAATCTTAATTAAGCTCTGGAAAAGCATTTAGATAAGTGGCTGTTTCAAAAAGCTCTGGGGGTACAGAGGTATTGAAATCAATAAGCACCCAACCGCTTAAACGGGCCTCAACAGGTGGATACAAGAGGAAGTGAGTGTGATCGATCATTCACAAAATGCATCCATTGAGAGACAACTGAATGGTGCATCACCACAGAGGTTTTCTTTTTGTTCTCCAGGTCATCGAAATTTAGGTATTGGTAGTAGCATGATGCCACAGTCTAACACAGCCTTTCTTTCTGGGCATTTGTACTGACCAATGAAATGATCATAAAGAAAAGATGGGCTATTGTCAGGCCTATGAGATCCCATAGAAATGACATTACCTTCACTCTTCTAACAGAGCTGTACCTGAGTTCCAGTGAGTAATATTTATCTACATTCTCATTAAAAGAAAGCAGAAAGATGCCAATGGGCCACAGAGGAGGAAGCCTGAGGTTGGCTGATATAGCTCTGACGTGGTCTTACACACACTATGCCATAGAGACTAACCCTGGTGACATCTTTACCTGAGTACAGTCTTGTGGGCTTCCTGTCTGGGAATAATTCTGTCACTGAAATGGTTGACACTGACTTGGCTGTTGAACCACAAACATGTCAGGATGTGAATTAAGAAAAAGTAGATGGACAAAATAGTGAATCCTTTGATCTGTCTTCCGACTGTATGATTTGCCTAATCATGATCAAATTTCTCATCAGATTACTGCCTAGCTAATATTGCCGTCTGTTGGTGCTTCTTCTTAAATACTCCTTCCTAAAAATGCTTTGCACAGCTGTCTGGTGTTTTTCTTCATTGCAAATACTTCTTATTAGTATTAAAGTTCTCATTTCCATTGGATCGAGTTGACCTCCTAGCCTTTAACACCTGGAAATTCAACACTTTTGAAGGAAAGTAAAAACCTGGGAACAGTTCTAGCTGTTTGGTTTTCATGAAAGATTAAGTGGTCAGATTTAAAGTCTACCATTGACTGATGTACACAAGAGTGTCATATAATCCCAACATATAATGCAAAATGCCAGGAGTTGCATAGTAAAAGACCCAAGACTTCGGCCAAGGCAAAATTCAGAATATTTAAGTATTATATATAGCTCAGGGGTGAGAACAAAGGTACTTCACCATCACATAACTATTGACTGTACTCAATTCTCATTATCCAAACGCTATGCACTAATTTCCCCATGGATTGGCAGAAAGGTACTACCAAAGATGCGGTAAGAGTCATGCAATATAGAAAAGACAAATTTGTGAATGTTCTATTGATGGGAAGGAACTAACTGCCATAGATTTTCAAAACCTCAAATTGAGACTTCTGAGAAACAGCCTTAAGAGAATTGGAATAACAAATGAAAAGGCCACTCTAGGAAAACCTACAGGGAATTTTCATAAGGGGATTGAGGACACCTATATTAGAGGCTGGCCTCATTAACTACAAGTACTAATTGAGGAATGGTAATAAAACATGAACATTTAGGGGATCAAAAGTGATCAGGGTTTGCAGGGGTTTAAAACCCTTTTCCTGAAGCAGCAGTGTCCCCAGGGGTCTACATCATCATCATTCTTAGAGATGTTTTAATGGTTGTTATCTGTAAAGCTTACTGATGCTTGAATCCCAGGGATTCAATGCTGTGTTAATTCCATCAGCAGCGATGTGGAAATAGACGAACAATAGCATCCTTATAAACAGCAATAAATTAAAGATGCATCTCCTCTAACCTCAAACCCCAATCACTTATAGGACCACCGTAAATGGGCTACTCTGTAAATCAAATATTAGCTATCGAGATAAACCAACCTATGCTCCTTCCCTAAACCTCATATGCATGAGGTCCAGTGGATATTACTGATTCTTGCAATCCATTGGCTATTTCCCTCAGATGACCCAAGCTTTGGTTTTACATATCATACATGTATAGAACCTCTGCTGTGGGTTGAAGGGTTAAGAGTATGGACAACAGCTGAGTAAACTGTGTGTGTTGGCTGACATAGGAACCAATACAGCAGTTGGCTTCACCATAAATCCTTTATGCTCCCCTCTACTATATTAGCCTTCTCCCACCGATGAAGGCATTGAGAAATTGAGAAGGACTCGGAAGGGCTAACCTTTTATAAAGCACAGTGTTGGAACTTTCCTCTCTTCTCCCTTTATAAAAGGGTCAGATGGGTTTACCGAACTTGTTCTGAGAATTGGATATTGAATTGTATAATGGAATTAATACTTTTTTGTCATTTGATCTGAAAGCCAGGTCACCATACTATATGGGAGATGGTATGTGGCCACACTGGTGCTTCTTTATCCTGTTTGAGCTTTGTTGTTACCATAGATAAGCCTCTATAGAAAATTCAATTACAAGTATTTATCGTTTTATGAATACCTCAGCTCCAAAGCTAATATCATAAGGACTAGGTTGCTTATAGTCCATATTGGATGACTGAAACTCACTTGTATTTATATTTGTTTTGTTAAACTCCATGTTTTACTGTCCTGACTTCATTCAGATGGAGCACACCAGTTCTCTTAAAGTCCTTGATAAATACTATATGGATTGTATATCTAAAGACAATGAAAACTAATGGTTGCTGGTGTGAAGGTTGTTGGTAGGTCATACCTGATGGATTCCGATGGTTCTTAATGGTGTGAGAAGCACGAGTTGTTCACTGTTTTCAATATATTCACAACAGGCTCTCATACAATCTCCACACTAAAACAGTATTTGATAAGTGTCTATTTTTAAAAAGTGCTGGTGGTACAGAGCTATCGAAATCCATAAGCACCCGGGGCTTAAACGGTCCACTTTAGTACAGTGCAACAGGTGGATCCAAGAGGGGAGCAAGCTTGATAAGTCATTTCTGCTTTCCTTGAGAGGTGAATGAATAGTGCATCATAACAGAGGGGGCTTTATATGTCTTTATTCTCAAAGTCATTTGCACAGCTGAAAAGATTTCTATTGACACCAGACATTTGTACCGACCAATGAGATGATCATAAAGAAAAGATTGGATAATGTCAGGCCGACCAGATCTCATAGAAATGGCATTGCCTTCACTCTTCTAACAGAGCTGTACCTGGGTCCAGTGAGTAATATTGATCTACATTCTCATTAAAAGAAAGCAGTAAGATGCCAATGGGCCACAGAGGAGGAAGCCTGAGGTTGGCTGATATAGCTCTGATGTGGTCTTACACACACCATGCCACAGAGACTAGCCCTGGTGACATTTTTACCTGAGTACAGTCCTGTGGGCCTCCTGTCTGGGAATAAACCTGTAACTGAAATGGTCGACACTGGCTTTACCACTCAACCTTGACTAAACCACAAACATCTCAGGATGTGTATTAAGAAGAGAAGATGGACAAAATAGCAAATCCTTTGATCTGTCGTCAGACTGTATGATTTGCTTAATCAGGATCAAATTTCTCATCAGATTACTGCCTAGCTAATATTGCCGTCTGTTGGTGCTTCTGCTTAAAAACCAATTCTTAGAAATGCTTTGCACAGCTCTCTTTTGTTTTTCTTTATTGACTAAAATCATTTACATTGGATCAGGTCTACCTCCTAGCATTAACACCTGGAAATTCAACATTTTCAAAGGAAAGTATAAACCTGTGAACAGTTCTAGCTGTTTGGTTTTCATGAAAGATTAAGTGGTCAGGTTTAAAGTCTACCATTTGACTGATGTACACAAGAGTGCCATATAATCCCGCCATAATTATAATGTAAAGTGTAAGGAGTTGCATAGTAAAACACCTATGATTTCAGCCAATGCAAAATGCAGAATATAAGTATTATGTAAAGCTCAGGGATGAAAACAAAGACAAAGGTACTTCACCATCACATAACTATTGACTACTCAATTCTCATTATCCAAACGCTATGCACTAATTTCCCCATGGATTGACAGAACAGTAGTACTACCAAAGGTCCGGTAAGAGTTGTGTATTGTAGGATAGACCAATTTGTAAATATTTAATTAATGGGAAGGAACTAATTGCCATAGATTTTCAAAACCTCAAATTCAGATTTCAGAGACACAGCCTTATTAGAATTGACATTACAAATGAAAAGGCCAATCAGACTAAGAAAACCTACAGGGAATTTTCTATAAGGGGTTCTAGGATACCTATATTGGAGGCTGGTCTGAATAACCTTGTACTAATTGAGGAATGGTATTAAAACATAAATGTTTAGGAGATCAGATGTGATCAGGGTTTGCAGGGGTTTTAAAACTCTTTTCCTGAAGCAGCAGTGTCCCCAGGGGTCTACATTATCGTCATTCTTAGAGATGTTTTAATGGTTGTTATCTGTAAAGCTTACTGATGCTTGAATCCCGGGCATTTAATGCCCTGTTGACTCCCTCAGCAGTGATGTGGAAATAGACGAACAATAGCATCCTTATAAACAGCAATAAATTAAAGATGCATCTCCACTAACCTCTCATCCCCAATAAATTATAGGTCCACAGTAAAGGGATTGCTTTGTAATATAAATCAAAGGTTGGCTATAGATATAAACCTTTGATAAACCTACCCCAAAGCTCATATCCATGAGGTCCAGTGGATATTATTGATTCCTGCAATCCATTGGCTATTTCCCTCACATGACCCCAGCTTTGGTTTTACTTATCATACATGTATAGACCCTCGGCTGTGGGTTGTAGGGTGAAGACTATGGAGCACAGCTATGCAAACTGTGTGTGTTGGCTGACCTATAGGAACCAATACAGCAGTTGGCTTTACCCTAGACGTCCTTTATGCTCCCCTCTACTATATTAGTCTTCTCTCACTGACCAAAGCCATTGAGCAATTGGGAAGGACACTGATGGGCTGACCTTTTATAAAGCACAGTGTTGGAACTTTTCTCTCTTCTCCATCTCTCGCAAAAATGAGGAAATCTCCCATTTTCCTAGATAGTAGTTTGGGCCGTTGATGTTACAGGAATCAATAACATGAAGTCTGTGCTAAGGCCTCTCTCCTCCTTGTCGGGACTTAACCATAACATAACCAGTCTATTACTTAGGCAATCGAGTGTTGTCTCATAGGTATCAAAAGGTTAGCAGCATTTTTCTAAAAGTATGACATTGAAATGTCCACTGGAATCATATTTGCTGTCCATTGGTCTGAAAGTCTATTTCAAGGTCACCATATAAGAGATTATAAGTGGCCACACTGTGCCTGTTTATCCTGTTTAGCCTCATTGTTACCACAGATAAACCTCTAGCTATGGGGGATTCAATTACAGCTATGATGGGTTTATGGATACCTCAGCTTAAAGGAACTTATACCACGATTTGTGGGTTACACAGTGCTTTTTGGGGTCTATTCCAATCCACATATCTGTCGATATTGCACACCCTATAGGCTGTAACATCAATTTTGTAAGGCGTGCGGTTATCCATGTAAGGCGTGCGGTTATCCATGTAAGGCATGCGGTTATCCAGGATAACTGCACGCCTCTCCCATGTCACATGTCACATATTAAAACCCACGAAATTTTCCAGGCCAGGGCAGGGCTCGAACCTACAGTCTCAGATCCCTAATCCAACTCCCTATGCATTGCGCCACAGGGACTGACGCGATACGCTCGGTTAGAACCAGGTCTTGCTATGATACAAAGCCGTGTGCGCTGTCGCTGTCTGCTGCCGGGCGAGGAGGTGTATTATACACAAACATAACCACGAGACGCGTCTTTTTTCGCCGTGTGCCCTGTCGCTGTCCGCTGCCGGGCGAGGAGGTGTATTATACACAAACATAACTGCGAGACGCGTCTTTTTTCGCCGTGTGCGCTGTCGCTGTCCGCTGCCGGGCGAGGAGGTGTATTATACACAAAGATAACCGCGAGACGCAGTGAACGGAGAAGGCGCGGTGGTCTAGCGGTTAGCGCTTTGCGCTCAGCCGTGAGAGGTACATGGATCGAGCCCCGGTCCGGGCGCATCTTTTTTCGCCGTGTGCGCTGTCGCTGTCCACTGCCGGGCGAGGAGGTGTATTATACACAAACATAACAGCAAGACGCATTGATTATCTTTCGCCGTGTGCCGCTGCCGCTGTCCGCTGCCGGGCACCGAGGTGTATGTACCGATCGTGTACACACAATGGCTGGCATCGAGTCCCGGGGAGGGGGAATAATTTTTGTTTTCAACTTGAATTTATTGGTATAATATTGATTATTTATTGGTTTCATGGTATAAAATAAGTAGTCAATGGATAACTCATGACTTGTGGGGGTTATCCGTCGATAACCCCCACGCGTCATGAGTTATCCATTGGTTACTTGTTCACTATATCATAAGGACTTAGGTTGCTTATAGTCCATATGGGATAACTGAAACTTGCATGTATAAATTTACACTGGTTTTGTTAAATTTAATGTCTTACAGTCCTGACTTTATTCAGATGGTACGTGCACTAGTTCTCTTAAAGTCCATTGATAAACATTATACGAATTGTATATTGAAAGAAAATGGAAATTAATGGTTAGTGGTGTGAAGGTTGTTATGGTTTTATGTTTTGTCACTAGAAGTAGAATGATCAACAATGTTTACTTAAGTTGTAAATAAATTAGTAGTTTTAGCATGGCATGGTTTAATCAATGGCTGCTGGGCATGTAGTACATTGATTTAAAAAAAATAAAAACAACATTACAGGTGATCAAGTCCCTGTAGTGATCAAAGATTACCTTGTCTGTGGAAAACAGCATGGGACAACTCATTCATCACTAGATGGAGTAGCCATGTGTGAGGCTTCCCATTAAAATTTTAGGGACAATTTATATCAGGAATTACTTGTGAATTAGTTTCCAAACCAACTGAGGACATTTATGTTCAAGTTAATCATTTGAATAAGGTGTCTTTGGGTTTCAATGAGGAGGGGGGTGCCAAGCTTCAGTAAATTGATCAATGCAACACTAAATAAAGGTGGGAGCTAGGGATAAAATATGATGTTCTTATTTGTTATTCAGCATATTTTCAGCCCTACTCCTTCCTTCTGGAGCATCCCTATCTCATCTTTTCTCTCCTCTCTTTTATGAATACATTCTGATGGACCATTATATCTACTATATGCAGGATGATCTAATCCCTTGATACCCGTATAGCTTATCTCTATGTCAGACACTTGTCCATAACCAGGATGCACTGACTAGAGTAGGGACTCAACAACCATTTAGTTGCATGCCTGAGGCCCAATCAACTGTTCTATGCAACATTACATTGATAGTCCATGAGGCCCCTGTCGCAGAAATCGATATAGGAAATGTATGGCTCAATCACGCGACAGAGGCCAAGTGGACTATGGGCTTTAGCAAAATAATCTACTTTCTGCCTACCATGGGATTATCTAAATTATATTATGTCAAGTGCTACGTGAAACTTATGATTGTGTAGCTAAATACCATGATTACAACAGAATTTTCCAGATCCATATTCCTGTTGAGGTTATGAACTATAAAACATTCAAAACTGGTGTGAGTCATTTCAGAACTGGGCCAATGGTTTACTGTAACTGTGTTTGGAAGTCAGCGAATCCAGAATTTTATACATGTAATGGAAATTGTAGGGAAAGTAGTTATCTCTTACTTTGAGCATACACTGTGCAAGCCATGGCAACACGGGGATTTCGCAATACAGGTGGCAGCACCCTAATTTTCATTATCAGCCTTTATTGTTGAGATTGCGTTGATGTTTTATTACATGTAGAAGCATAGAAAAGGCATGGACAGCTACTATTCTCTCTGTCCAAAGAGTAAATTTCTAACTTCATGTGTTTTAAATGTTTAACTCCTAAACGCAGACTAGCTTAGGCTTCAGACATATTTAGACCTAACGACCTTTCTTGCAGTGTAGGCAAGGCTGTGAATGCATACTGTAGCCAGAAAGCAATATGTCTCTATTAACGAGACTGATTGCAGTGTGAATATAATGTAATGCACTGTTTAGCACATACAGTTTATTAGGACAAGCATATCGGTAGAAGATATTGTCAAGAGAGTCACATCAGCTTTGATGCATGCCAAACGTCACTAATTAAAACGGTTGTACTGCTTTGAACATGCTCTTGTGATTGATGATCATTACATTCCAATTACTGCTATGAAGCGTGTGGTGACCCCGACCTAGCCCCCCCCCCCCACTAGCATTTTCTATTGAATTTTGAATAAAGTACGAATTTTAGGACACTTCTGGTGATCCTTACATAAATTGAGTCATCCATGGGTGACTGCTGGGATTCGTATTATTCAGCCAGAGTAATTTTTTCAAAGACTTCCATTTCCACACTAGATTTGTAAATGATGTAACTTGAACGAACACTTAGTTCTTTTGGCTTAAGGCTAGATCATTATATATCTTTGATCTGGGAAGGTGCTATGATCCAAACATGAGTAAATCGTTGATGCTAAAGTACGTGTTTAGTGCTTTGAGCTAAACGCCTAGATGATGACAGCAACCTTAATAATCTACCTCCAAGGAAGATAATAGGTTCATATCACTAGGCTGCACCTGTATGTTATAGAGTCTGAAATATCTATTGATTTTGAAAAAAAGGAAAACAGAACTGTTGGTGGTCCCCCTTTGATAAAAATGTGTATTACTGCAAGCTATAACCATGGAACCTCAGCTACCCCTTTTCTATATTTTTTCATTAATCTTGGCCATTTCAGACTGACTTCATAAGTAGCTAACATTCTGAATGCGTCCCTGGAACAATGGCTTAACCATGAAGGGGCTTAACGAGGCTTAACCTTGAAGTGAAGGAGCATGCCATGAGCTATACCTTTTTTACAGTTTGTATAATAGAAAAGGTCAACCTATAATGGTAGTGGTATGAATGGGTGCTTAGCTAGATAGGCACAGAATCCACCTACAGTCCCTAGCACTTTAGCTGGTTAAGCTACAATCATACTTATCTCATTGAGTCGCTAGATTTAGCCATATCTATACAAAGAGTTGGCTGCTTGTAGATAAGCTGCTTTTTAACATAGTGCCACTCCTGTGTAGGTCTCATGTAACAGGGACATCAGTCAGTCATAATACAGGTTGCCGAATGCCACCAGATAGACAATCATGTTAGGCAGCTAGTCCCTGAACAATAGTGCCCTCCTGTGCAAGGTTGTAAGACACTGTTTTGCTCTTTTTTTTCAAAAGACCATGCCAAATTCCGGGGGTATCATTTCTACTTCTAATATATTCCCACACATGCACTTGCTCATGTAGCAAGATGATAAAAGATTATAACCTATTTTAGTACATAAAAAATCTCACAGTATCTCACAAATATGTTGGGTGTAGGTAACATTTGACATTTTCTGAGACAAAGCTGTGAAAATTGTTTCAGTAATGACTACGGCAAAGCATTTCAAAGCCCACATAACATGGAAGTGAAAATATCATAGGTTTTGATTGGGAAATTTGTGGGAAGATAGGCATTACAAAAGGAGCTTCCTTTGACAGAGGGATAAAAAACAGTCGATCACCAGTGACATTTGTACCTCAGGTTTTAATCCAAGCATGATGAAAACCACAGAAAGAACAGAACAGGGTGGCCATTTGTTTCCTGGTATTTTTCTGCACACCCATTAGCACAGACTTCAGACATTAAGGGATTGGGTATCGCCATTCTCCTGGAATCGAATTCATCCTCATCTTTCCAGAGTTGAACACACAACCCAAGAAATAAGTGACATGGAGCCCTTTTGAGATTTGGAGAGAAATTGTTTTGAAGAGGCACATAAATAGGAGGTTCTTTTGAAATGTAGGGTGGGCTTCCAACTGGCATTTCTGGGTAACCATGTCATCCTTTCAATGTTGTTGTGTCTATGTATACCAATAATGATTCTCCTGAATCAGAGATTACATCTGTGAGTCTATGATGTGTCTGATACTAAAATGAGGTTATGAAATAAAGTTATTATCCTATTCATCCTCGAACATTGCACATATCAAAGGTGTTGACATACTAAATAACATTTCCAGGCATAATATTTTCATCTCTTCTAATATAAATCATAATGTGTAAAGTCCAATAATATTCGCATTTTTTACCGCATTTATTGCAAACAGGTCTTCATTCTAGGTTAAATCAGATGAAAGGTCGTTTGGAACTCGACCCTTTGGGTATTTACTCGCTAAATATTCAACCATAATGATACAAAGTTACTTATCGTGGGAGTAGCAGCTGAAAGTTCTTCCATGATACCATATATATCAAAGGAAAGTCTTTGAGGACTTTTCGATCCGTTTGATGGAAAAGCGTGGGAGATTAGAAGTAGCTACAAAGATATGTACTCAGACTAAGGGATGCACATGTTTGGTTTCAGTCTGTTTGCCCGTCCCAGGGGATTATGGGAGTGATCTGCCCTTGCCACACAGACAGAGCTTCAATAATTAAAGGCAAAATGGCAGAGCTGTTTTCATATTTTGTTTGGTTGGTGCCTTGCCTTCACTTAGGCCTACAGTTGTCATCTTTCACTCAGGTCCTGCTACATTCTTGTTAAATGTTGTGATGGCGGCGTTTCTAATTGCTGCCTACTGTTTTTTTCCATTAATTAATGATTCGAATTGCATAAATTTATCATACAGTTGCAACTCTCACACATTAATTATGGGAATATCTCTTTAATAAGAAGTTTTTGGCATGGACTGGGAGAAGGGGTCTTAGAACTCTCTGCACTAAGACCCCTTTTCGCAGATCGTGTCACAGATAATCAAATTTCTAATTTTTGGCCAACTGTGAGCATTTTTTGGCAACATCACATATTGTCCAACACATGTACCCTTTCTCGCTCTTTGTATTTAAGTCTACCTTTCAATCCATCTCCCTATCATTCAGGCCTTCCTTCCAAGATTCCCCTCATCGACCCATTATTCAGTCATCAGGGTATCTCAGCTGCTGCCTTCCTGGCAAACTGACGATCTTCCCTGCACACAATCTACTTTGCGATTAGCCTAACTATAGAGGGACCCTAGGGAAATCGGTATCAGTACCTTGTTAACAGGTAAGATACACGAGTAATGGCACCAAGGGTGCAGTGGCTGCTCTAAAAATGATGCTCTCAGCATACTTTACCCCAAATTTATACAGCAAGGATAGTATTCCCATACTGATAATGTTAATGACAGGCACTCTCTATAGTCTTGTACATCTGAGGAGCTATGACCCACCGATGACCCCTTAGAACTACATCTCCTTTTTGTCCTTTATTTTCTCATTATCTTAAACTGTTTAAACTCTGAAGTATGTGACAGTGCTGCTGGACATGTCTTCATGTTGCCCATTGACACAGTTCAGAATGACTGTCCTCTCGGGGTGAATTGTTAGACATCATCCTTATAGGTGAATTGCTGGAGTGAGTGAGTAGTGAGTAATAGATGTTTAACGCCATTTCAACAGCTAAGGTCATATTCATGGCGAGAACTACATTACACAATTTCACAAAGGAATGTGTCAGTGCCCATGCATATGTGCACCACACACATCCGAGGGGATAGGAAAGATGAGATATAGACCCTTTTAAGTGGGCTAGGGAAGCCCGTGAATTGCTGGAAAATTGTACCCTGGTAGGGCTGGCACATATAGTCATGATTATTGCCAAGCCTGGAAACAGGTACAACCAGTAAAGAGGTATGCAGACCCTAATATTGCCACCATTAAATACCATTGAAGAGCGAAACTCATTTGTGTTTCACAAAGAGCGTCAAGGCCTTTTAATGCGGAATATTTCAGTTCAATGAACGCTGTGCTCCTCTTCCTTTTATTGATCAGAAAATAACACTCAAGAGCATTTCTATACGCTACCGTTTTTTTTTTTATAAATATAGTTTAGAACTCCTCAACATATCATACACCCCTTGTATAGGAAATGAGTCTGCGAACGGAGAACCGGATACCAATAACTGTTAAACTGTCAAGTTGATGGCTCTATGGTTCTGAGAGGAATACAAACGCTACCAAACAATACAATTCTCCCCCATCCCATGCCCATACCCCTTCACCCCACACACCTCCACCCTATATATATATATATATATATATATATATATATATATATATATATATATATATATATATATATATATATAGCTCCTTTCCTGGAGGTGCCCATGTAGGGCTGCGAGGTAGGGATAAGGTAGAGCCCACCTTAAGCCCCAGCCTCCTTCCCTGTGATCCTCTTCCCTTTGTGGCTGGTCTTTTGTTTAGTCAGAACATATCAAGAGTTTATCCCTTTTGTTTCAAGTCCAATCATGGTAGGTAATAACAAGTTTCTATATGGGTCCCTAAGGTCCATTTGGTCTTAAGGTCTTGGGGCATAAGTAGTCGTGTATGGAATAACATATCATTGAGGAGAATGAAACAATATACCAGCTATGTCTATTCATAAAGGACATGTTTCCCTAAAATCTAATGTTTACTTTTGGTGAGATCTGATGTTGTAGAACCATGCTGTGTGCAAGAACCTAAACATCCACATCTATGCATCTTATTAACACACGGCTGTTAACGTACACTGACAACAATAATTATTAGCAAGTCGCTAAAGAGCTGCTTTAGATGACACCTAGAGCATCCCCTAAGCATG
This sequence comes from Acholoe squamosa, assembly GCA_949317995.1. NCBI lineage: Eukaryota > Metazoa > Annelida > Polychaeta > Phyllodocida > Polynoidae > Acholoe > Acholoe squamosa. The sequence goes on from OX439050.1 coordinate 47,672,870, forward strand.
TTCATAGTCCTGTATCATATATACTTATATGCTTGTGTCTTTTTCCCCATGCTACATAAACATTCCTTCTGGTTTGACTAAATTGGCAGTTGTTGCTACAACTGATATAAGGCCACTGTAAGGCCATGTTTAAACCTACCTCTTACATAACTGATGCACACCGGTTATGGTATCTGTACACACAGCAGCATGGTACCCAATCAGATAAGGAGTCTGTGTGATAACAGGGATGAGGGATGTCCTTGTCAAAAGCCTGATAACTATAAACTGCACTCAACTTTGATAAACTAGTGATGATCGGACTATGGAGACCTCTAGATGGCTGAGTGGCTGCTCATTTAGTACCGTAATCTCCCGCGTACAAGGCGCGTCTTATACAGGGGGTTTAATTCTCATTGCATCCACAAGGGAGACACCAAGACCTTTCTTTTGATATGTTACATGCCTCCTTAGTCATAAAAGGATATAAGGGGGCCCAGGGGGGTCCGTGGGGCCCAAGTTACACATAGGTTCTTAAAATTTAGAAAATTCATTCAGTAGAACTAAAGTTATGATTTTTTTGATTTTTTTGAGAATTTTCCAAAACTCAAGGTGCACCTTATATGCAGGCTGTGCCTCATATATAAACATGCAGGCGATTACGGTATGTGCACCTGCGATACTTTTTCTAATTATTTGGTCTTGATTCCCAGTTGAGACAGATTACTATAATCATACTTGTCTGTCTGTCTGTCTGTCTCTCTCTTGGGCTTCCCTAGCCCACTGAAAAGGGTCTATATCTCGATCTTTCCTATCCCCTCGGATGTATGTGGTGCACATATGTGCAGGCACTGACACATTCCTCTTTGAAATTGTGTAATGTGGCTTTCTTGCCATGAATATGAACTTAGCTGTCGAAATGGTATTAAACATCTATTACTCACTCTCTCTCTCTCTCTCTCTCTCTCTCTCTTTCTCTCTCTCATCGCTCCCCACCTCCTCTTGGCACCTTGAGCTCGTAACCTTTCTATCAGTTTAACACCAGTACTGTTCCAAATATTCGCTGTAGAAACACACCAAGACAGATTCAAAGAAGAACCATGAGCTAACATCACTTTCTACTACAGCCTTCAACATTCCCATACCATTCTCCACAATTCCCCTATAGAACCTATCAATTAAGACAAAAGCACTAGCAGATGTTGTTCTAAAGTAAAAGTAGTCCAAAATGAAAGGAGGAAAAAGGCTTTAAGACTGTCACGGCAGGAGGTGAGTTGAGCGGTATTGAGGTATGGCATGACTTCATTGTGTCAGTAGAAGACTGGTGCCTTTTACATGACCCTTCATAGACAGGTCAGAGAGCTGAGTGCATAGGGGAGCACCTCTGTGCAGATGGGGGTCAAGTTCTGACAATCCAATATAAATGTCAGTAATGTTGAACTCTACTGCTGTCAGGTTTATGGTATTTTAAGATCTCTGGATATAGGTTTTCCAAGGCATCTTCTGATATTGTAAAAGTACTGTTGTAAAGTTTTAGCAGGCCTTTAGGCCCCTAAAAATATGCTCGGTGTGTGTTTTTTTGTAGAAAAACGACAGGAATATTCCATTGTGAGTATAGCAGAAGGAATATTGCAAAATACCTAACAATGCCAAAGGACAAACTCAAAATGGAAGAAATTCTTGCAGGTTACCAGTGGCCTTTACATGTGCTTATCTCACGATTCAGGCCCAACAGCGTGCTTTTTTGGTCATAACCCGTTCCGTTATTGGGGTATAACCGCACTCTGAGATTTCATTTATTTTTCTAAGACCATTTTGGTTAGAACCTGAGCAAGTTAATAAATTGGAGAAGGATACAAAGTCACCCTCGCCATACATTTCCAATTAAAACCGTTCTGGTTTCTATGGGAATCGTTCCCCGGCCGCTGTGGCAGGAGACGAGCTCGCTGTCCACTATACCAAGCCGACCGGTACTAGAAACCAATGTACATGAAGGATTTGAATAAGTTTTCCGACATACCTGATGTATACACACCTCGTTAGCATAGAGTCCAATGGTGCCAGGTGGAGTTTATTAACAGGGAAACTTCCTTAGATATCCTAGATAAACATGCCATGCCTAATTTCTCCATTTTGTTCGGAATAAATAAGAATCCAATGATTTTACATAGCGATCTAATGCACACGGCCATTCTGTCTTGTTCAGCGAAGCGGGTAGTTGCTCGGATGTATCCTGACATACTTTTGGCTGAAGAACTAGGTCAACAAGACAAAATGGCCGTGTGCATTGGATCGCTATGGAAAATCAATGGATTCTTATTTATTTATAAGAAAATGGAGACAAAATGTAGGCGAACACCAACTAGAGATCGTATATTTGTTGGTGTTAGAAGTACAGGACTTGTCATTATTGGATTCTACCCGAAAAATGTGTGTAAAGGTGGAGGTATGTCGGGCAGAGTGACGACATGGCCACGACGGCTTGGCAAACCGTGCGGATTGTATGCACTTACAAAATGTCTTCTTCTGGATTAATTCTGGGGTTATAAGGTAAGAAATTAATACATAATGGATGAATAAGTGTGATAAATGCATTATTGCATTGATATTGGAGGACTCGATAGGTTAGCTGGAAATATTCACCGTCCAGCTGCGCAGTCGGGCGAATATTTCCAGCAAACCTCACCTCGTCCCCCAATATCAATACATTAATAGCTTATTAATGCATGATTGAATCTAACAATCAAAAGGACAATCACTTTATAATTCAGTAATTTATACGTCGCCAAGAAGACCAATAGAAATGACCTTAAGCATAGAACATGGCTTACCCTTCAACAGTATCAGACAATGCCCTTCAAATATTTGGGTGGATTGCTAACATGAGAGACTATTGATCAGGGCTGACGGTCTACTGACCAACCACGATAACCAACATTCTTCACCATGTGTGGCAAGGAAACAGTTCCTATGGGTTTACGATAACCTACATGGAACGTCAAGTTGGGTTCTAAGCCTCCCTCATACCAAATCCATGACGTCATGTATCATTCTGTGACGTCATGGAGGGTGAGACAATATTAAACTATGACGTCAATGTGACATGTCCATATCTGATACTGTGTAGGACAAATGGTACTTTGTGGTCACCTCCTCCTACACCCTGAGATAAGCCGGTATTGACCACTGGTCAGTAACACATGATAAGGCAATCAATAGCCCTGTTCACATTTACTATCTCACACTCCTTGATAAACATGTATTTGTCACTTTGAATGTCAATTATTTAGCATACATAGGTTCACACAAACAGAAAGAATGACTTTGCTATGCCGCTCTTTGTCCGTATTTACATGGTTGTTGCTTTCTGTTTAGCGCCTATAGGTTTTTTACAAAAGGCATTATCGACTCTATATCTGTTAAAACAGGGATTATTTCCAAATCGCTTTCGATCCTACTTTCTTACTTAAAATTGTTCACAGAGAGTTGAGCCCCCGAGAGGAGAAAATTTGAGGTAGGCTGTTCTTGTAGATATATATGATACCTTTAGGCCAAGAAAAAAAAGAAAGGTGTGTTTCCAGTAACATGAAGTGAAATGCTAGGGTCGGTATGTCGGATTTATTTTTTTAATTAATTTTTTTTTGGAGGGGGGGGGGGGGTTGGGGCACATCCTCCTGTCCAATGCAGGCATGTTATATATATATATATTAAAAGTAAGACAATTTCAATGCAAATCTGAGAGGATATGTGGCTACAATAGTCCAACAGTATATAAGGGAGTGGTCATTATTTATTAAGGGGGCGGTTGAGGGGGGGGGCTTAGAAAAATGTTGATCCCTCTTGAGGGGGGGGCATAAAAAGTTTAGTCCCTCTTTATCAAAAAAGCCTGCATGGCCTAAGCCGAATAAATAAAAAGTGTATTATGAACACTTGCATATTGGCTTATTCAGTGCATAGAGATCTTTCCAAAAAGTGGTCTGCCATTTTTGTACCTCTATTGGTATGTTACTATGGTCCTGACCAAAAAAAGATAAATCAGAAATCAGCCCTGTTTTGCTAGAGTCAGTCGGGTTACTGGAAACACACCTTTTTTTTGGCAAAAAAAAAGAAGAGAAATTTGTCTGCTCTATGTGAATAATGGGTTCAGAAAGTGTTAGGAACTTGGATACACCCTTTTCGCTTCTACTCAGCCGTGTCTTGTTCCATCATATCAAGCAGTATGAAGACCCTCAGACACAATATTATTCTAGATAAAAATTAGCAAATGGCACTGCGCAACAGTACTGTTGGTTGTAGGAATCCTGTTGGCAGGAGTCTCCAGCTTATCTCAGTTTACTATCTATGAAAGGTCTCTTCATTTAAGGAAGTTAGGGACAACTTGTTTCTTGCTTAAGGACTGCTAGAGGAAACTTCAGAATATCAGAACCAAGAGCTCTTGTAATACAGTGAGGTGTTAATTTTAGTTGTTTAATCTGTTATGGGTTCAGTAAATTCTGTAATTCAGTGAATTGTCTTTATGATGTGCATGCACAGAGGACTGTATGAAAAGCCTAGCACAAGTAAAACGTTTTCTAATCTCAGAGGCTTAGTTATATAAATAAGGGATTCTGATCACGAGGAGCGAATGCATAGGGGCAATATTTAACTTCAAGCTAACAGACTAAAGGTACAAAGACTTAAGACACAGCTCTACAAGAGAAGCAGTCTGTATCAATGCCATAGGGAATAGGTTTAACTAAGTCTTGATCCTGGATTACATTGTGTTGATAGAAAGGCAGGTTGTTTTTAATTCCTTTATATTCACAAAAATGCTTTGGTTCACTTAACTCCTTAAGGGCTACATTAAAGATTGTTGGCAAGGATTGTCAGGGAGGGTCAGCTCCCTTTAGGCCATCAAAGCTGTCAGGATGAAGAGTCTGTACCAGGGTTGCGGCCCATAAACTTTATTTCATTTTGAAATAGACTTATTTCACCATTTTGCCGTTCCATAAAGTGTTATTTCAATTTGAAATTACATGAAATAGGTGAAATAAGGCCTTATTTCTGTGTTGACGGGCTCATGAAATAATCTATGACACCCAGCCAAATTGGTAGATGAGAGTCCTTTTATTTGAGAAACCAAAATTCTACTTCTTATTTCATCTTTATTTCTTATTTCACTCAATTCTTTATGGGCCGCACCTGAAATTTAATTGCTCAGGGATAGACTAATTTATTTTGTGCTGCTCACTTAGAAGAATTAATAACTCTGCATTAAAAAGCTGTGCCCTCCTCTCTTCATGATATGAACACTGAAAAAAATGTATCTGACAAAATGACATGTATACCCATGTCAAGTTAGATTTGACGTGGAGAGCACATGTCATTGGTGAGCCTCAACCTGACTTGACATGCCTTCAGACATGTCATGTAGAAGACAAATCCTAACAATTGACATGTGCAGTACATGTCAAAGTGATCAGTCTTCTTCTCTCTGTGAAGTTAACTTGGGATAATTTACTTTGCACCATGCCAACCCTACGGTAATGATGTATATTTTAGTGATGCATGATTCATTATTAATATCCTCTGACAATACAAAGTGTCACTTCTACAGAGCTGTGTCGGTTACTCAATAACAGTGACATCCATTTTGCAGTACCAGTGTTAAATTACATTTTTGTCTGTTGTTAAGCCTTATTCAAGGACAATAAGATGCACACTTATTCGTGTTCATTTGCGGCCAAGATATTCAAAAGCAGTTCTGGCGAGCAGCTTACCCTCCAGTACTGCAGTGGTGCATCATTGCAACCCTCCAAACGTGTATCAATGGAGTAGGGTCGGCATGATGCGCAAATGAGTAACTCACCAGTGCTGCATTCTTGCATAATATATTATATTGGGGAGGGGGGATGTGACAGGATCTGCGAAAAGGGCCCTTAGTGCAGGGTGCATTGAGACCCCTATTCACAGTACATGCCATTATATTATAATGAGGTTCAGCACGATGTAGACCACAGAGGTTTACAGGAGGCAGATATTAGATACCTCGTGTCGTATCCAGTGTTAATACTAAACAATGGGTGAGAAGTGAAGAAGAGAGATCCCTGAGAGAGAAGTAAGGCGAGCACAAGTTGTTTGTCTAGTTTATACTTTAGATTGGACATTTTGGGAAAGGAGGCTTTCACAGAATGACGGCGTCAGGAGTCACAAATAAGGACTTAGAGGCACAGAAAAGTTAACAAGAAATGAATAAGAGAAGGAAACATAGAGAAACAATTACACAGAGAGAGAGAGAGAGAGAGAGAGAGAGAGAGAGAGAGATTTCAGAAGAAAATATAGAGAACCAATGAGGGAGAAGGGAGGGAAACATAGAGAAACAATGCGAGCGAGAGAGAGAGAGAGAGAGACAGACAGACAGACAGACAGACAGACAGAGACAGAGAGAGACAGACAGACAGACAGAGACAGAGAGAGACAGAGACAGAGAGAGGGAGGGGCAAGATTACAGACACGCAGTAACATGGAAACATTACTAAAGAACTAAAGACGAAGAAAAAAGAATAAGGTATGAGACAAAAGGGATGTGGAGGCACGATAAGAGAAAAAGGGACCAATGGCTGCAAGCCATATAACTCTTTTTCCCCTCAGTGTTTGGATTCAGAATGTCAGGAAGTTGAACAAAGGGGACAACCCAGGGGATTCAAGCCATCAGTAAAAGGGCGGATATTGACTGTGCAGGGAGCCAATAGAATGATGTAAAGCTAAGTGAGGAAACAGAGAAAGTCCATATCGCCTGTCAAAGGGTCTGCCCAGTCACTTACCCTCCACTCACCCTGCCCATCCCTCATGGACATAGAGTAAGTCCTCGTGGATAAGGTGCATCCTTTTTACAGTGTATATGCACACAGTACAATACGCACCCTGGCTTGAAGGAAATGCTATATGGCGCACTTGGGGCCTTGATTCAACAGTTCACAATTGGTGAGTATTTTTAACAAAGCATAATTTCTTGGAAGGTTTTAAACCATTTATTGGTCATAACCTATACGATCATTTCAAGTCAATTATGATCAATAGTTGGGTACCAACTGCATTTTGACAATGGTTTGCCCCCACCCAATCTCCCTTCCTAGATCTATACCTTATATCCTGTCTCCATGTTTTGTCTTACGCGGGTATTCCACCGCCGTCGGTCAGCCGAAATTTTGATTAAGCGCTGGTTCCACAGACCTGAATCGGTCGGATTAGCACTAATCCGACCGATTTTTTTCTATACTATATCGGTCGGATTAGGGCTATTCCGACCGATTGTATGGCTGTGGAACCAACGCTTAATCCGATTATTTTTGATTATACAAAAGTATAGAAAAAAATCGGTCGGATTTGTAAAATCTCGGCCGACCGACAGCAGTGGAATACCCTCTATAGAGCTGCTCTTTCAATGCCCTCCGCAGGACCGTATTCCCATACCTTCATGGCTCGCTAAAACACCTGGGCGTTTATTAATTCAATACGTCTGTAACCCCCGGCCCTTACTTGACACATGCGCTTATAAATCTGAATACTGTTTTAGTGCTTAACATTGATTAAGATTGATTTCAATACCCAGCACGTATTTAAAACCGGCACTTACAAGAGAGCCCGGTACTTGAACGCGTCATTACGGTATACCATCTTTCCCTCCTCACCCTCCCATCACCTGGACCTATCCCCCCCCCCACACACACACAGGGACACACTCATAGCACAGACAGGCAGAGCATCTCTCCTGTGGCTGTTGCCATGGAGACTATATGACTAAAAGACAGGTGGATTTCACACGATGTGACGGTCAACCTCGTGACCTCCCATTGGACTTGTCTCGACTCATCCCCATCAGTAAGGCCCACCATTCCACTGAGTACTGGCCCTCACCAACTTATATAGGAGAAGGAAAGCTGGCCAAGATCTAACAAAAATCTCCCATCCCTCGGTGCAGAATAATATAGGATGTCAGATGTGATGACTTATAGACCTCAGTTTCATGTGGCTGTTAAATGCAAATACAGCATATATACGACCAGTGGTGACACTGAATTAAGTATATATACTAAATCCAAGATATGGAATTTAGTATATATACTAAATTCAGTATCATCGCTGGTCGTCATAGCATTATTGTAATTCAATTAATTATAATTTCCAGTCTGCAATTACTTTGGTGAATTTCCTGCTGTTCATGTAGTAATTATAGGAATTAATCAAGCACCCTATGGAGAAGGTTTAAAGTTCATCATACTCGGTAATTTTAATTATTATCACGAGAAGGGTTAACCTCAGTCCAATGGTGGCCTCTGTGGAAGTAGAAGGGAACTTGGGTGGCAGTCCTTAGTCAAGACATAAAATTTATGAGTTAATTTTATACATTGCAGATGGGATGGGGCCGATTGCGACCGACCTCTAATAATTCTTCCAAGGGCTCAGTGGTTTTGGTTCTATAAGCTGATGCAGCCTTGCACTGCCACCTGGACTTTGGGCGTTGTTGCACAACTGTATTATATATGGTGCATAAATTTAATTAAGGCCCATTAATGACATGGAATATATTCACCAAACCCATTGGACTATACATAACAGGCTGATAATAATAAATTATGCCAAGATATGTCTCCTCTAGACGTGCAAATCGACTGCAGATACTGCGCCATGTTCTTTGCCTTTCATGCACTGATAATAAAACCTATAGTCAGAAGTGACTATACCAGCATATTTTGACCTCAATACTGATATGACTATATATGTATTAGTCACATATTAGTCATGAAGATAGTCACTACTGACTATATTTGGGGCAGATATAGTGATGATGTCACAGGTTTAGGTGCACAGAAAACAGTTGAGGTTCAAATTTAGATGCTCTTTTGACTTTAGGTAAGCACCTCCTCTTCTTCATTTACTGTTTTGTAGTTCCAGTTCAGTGTTTACTGTGTGTTTAAGTTGACTTTGAAATAGAGGGCAACTGACAATAAACAAGTTACTGACAAGTGGCAAAAACTTCATTGATCTTTATCTAAACCCTTGTTTATGATGATATTAACTCATGATTCTTTCCCCAGCCCTGCAACAACTTTGTTTTCCCTATTTGTAATAGGTGAAAAATATAGTCACTGTGGACTATGTTAATTAGTCATGGTGACTAACTAATGCATTGATGGATTAAATTCTTAGTCACTTAACTTTACCCCCAAACTCACAATCTAATGCATGACTATAGGTTGACTATATGATTAACTTTCATTAGTAACCAGTGACTATAGTAGTTATAGTCGAGAGAGATACATTCACTTGACTATAGAAACATAGTCCGTAGTGACTATCATTTTCAGGACATTTTTATCAGTGTGTCTAGGAGAAGCTTAACCCCATGTATCGTGAGAGCGCTTCCTCGTTTCAATTTTGGGATTTGGGTTTCACAGATGGGAAATTTCGTATAGGCGTGACACTGCCTTGGGTGAAATGGGATGAGCCTGCCATGTCAAAGGAGACCCCTGTGAAGCATTTTGCTCCATCATAAAGAACATGCCATACATAATGTCTTAAACAGTGATGAGCAGATCAGATGAGTCGACGGCACGAAAGTACTCGCATTCAACTCTTCAGGCGTTGTAGTGCATAAGTGTATCGTGCCCATTGATTGTCATGATGCACCAAGTTAACACGATGCTGAAAGTCCAGCACTGCATTGGTGCATCATGCCAACCCTCCAGGAGTGTATCAAACATGTAAGGGGTCAGTATGATGCTTGAATGCAGCACCCACCAAGTTATTTGATACACCTGCATTCATGCTTCACACTAAAAGACGTAATTCATCAATTCATTGTCGGCATTTAAAGGGTTTATCCTCAAGGAGATGTTTTATACATGTGTTTCACCTGACAAGGTTGCCATGAAAAGGTCTGAAGAGCAGTCCTTACCATAGGGAATACTTTCAGGGACATCAAAGGTGGAATTGCCTCGCATACAGGAATATGAAGAATACCAGTAATGTGGTTTCCTGACAGTATATACATTGGAATATAGAGGTAGTATATCACAGAACTTCACTTATTGAAGGAACCCTCGATAATTGGTGGCCAGAAGCTAGGATTTGTAAATAATTTAGGCAAAAGAAAAGCCTCCTTTGAACTTTTAGAAAGTACAACCCATATTACATTTGACTGCTTTATTGGTATTATGTTCAAAGCAGAACTGTGGATAATCCAAAAGAAATATACGAATCCCCGAGGTACTTTGAAGCTCCACAGGTCAATGGATATTTCCCGCAGTCTGTCCCTGGCCTTCAGCATTCTCTATCCTTAATGTGTTACAAGAAATTTCTTGTGCCCAAAGACTTTCAGACCCTGTTTGATGGAAGATTCACCTTCATCTGCTCTCATCTTAAGCTTCACGGTTTCTTTGTTTTCTCCTGGGCCCTTTGGCTGTGTTTGATGCAATATACATTACTTTTTAGTTTGGAATTTCAGGAGGCACACCACATTTTACTGATACAAAAACTTTAGAAAGTTCAGTCGTATTCTGCGGCACAATCGTTTTGAAGGTAAGAAAATCACAATGTAAAACGACGAATAATCATAGCACAAAAGCAGAATACTCCAATTCACTATATATATATATATATATATATATATATATATATATATATATATATATATATATATATATATATATATATATATACATACGCTACTGAATGACATTCACATATCCCCATCAAGAAGCAGTTTCCTGCTCTGTGTCTATAGACCGAAAAGTAATACATGACTAGGTTACTAGTAGGTATCAATAGACAGTATCACTTAGACACTAGGAGATTGGACAGTCGGAAACTGGAGGTGGTACTGACAGGCCCCTCCTTCATGATCACCACACAGACCAATGGTACCTAAAACATGCCATACCATGCTTATACCACCTAGATTTCTATATTTAGGAGCCAGGAGGCCCATCTCATATCAATCCATACTCTATTACATAGTGGACACCTGAGAGGCTTCAGCCTTAGACTGTAGTTGTGTTCGATAACGCCATCATCTGACCACAGTTAATTTTGGCCGTGTTCGATGAGGTATGATATTGTGTTCGGTCATGCACTGTCTGAGTGTATGTTCCTTATCTGATTTGACAGATAGTCTTTTCACGATGTCTCATTCTATCTATTCTGATTCTTTAGGAGAAATTTCCGAATATGGCTAATGCATCATGCCTCCTAGATATCATAAATATAACATTTGCTGAGGTATCATGACTCATACAATCCTGAAGGTCCAGTCTGCCCAAAGAAATGCCAGCGAGTTATTTGCTTACATTACATTGGTGCGTACCAAGCAAGAAGTTCTGAGACACTATAATATATGCCTTTTTTTGTGGCTTAGGCAACCATGCCTGGTACTAATACTTCCCTATTGTTGGTGGTAGAGACCAAAGTTGATCATAGTGAAAAGAGTAAGGGAAAGGGCAAGGAAAGGGAAAAAATCAGTACAGCTTATATTATAATACTCATATTTTAGCATCAAAATTGACCATTTAATCACATATATTCATGAGATATCTTATTATGTCATGGCTGATACGAACGTCACTATAGATTAGTACTAGAACCGCTGTCTTCAATGGGGGCATTGAATACAATGTGTCCGTTTTCTATGGCTGGTGATCACGTGACATGCTGAGTAAATATTGTCATGTTTCCATTATTTAAAGCTTTCAAACTTGTGTAGCCATGACATAAATTCAAATATCAACTCCCATTACATATTTCTGTATCATATTCCCCTCTATGGGGCTGCTCGCATTCTACTCAGCCATATAATGGCTCTGTGGAATACGCCAGCCCCACCTCGGGGAATACGATATAAAAATATCCATGGTCATTGACATTTGCTTATGTATTTAGAATTAACTGGATCTTTTGTCAGAATTTTTTACAAAATTGGATTCTGCGTGCAACAGGTTGCAGTGCTAGAAACAGCTTTCTCCCCACTCTAAAAGACTGAACGTGGGAAAGTGGACAGCTATATAGCACTTCGTCTTAGCAGGGCTAGTGCCAGAGCTCAACTCTAATGTAGGATTCTGATCAAACTACACCCCCACCTCCATCCCCCCCCCACACACCGTTCATGCCAATCTCCGAGTTCCCACCTCTTTCAGACTCTTTTTCTCTTTTTCTATCTTTGGCACCAGCAGACCCTCCCATGCATATATATCTAGATACCGGACATATAGAGGGGGTCTCATGGGATGTTCCTTATCTAGTGTAATCGCATTTAAGCCGCCTGTAATACTCTATGAACATACGGCAAATGCACATTTGTGTTCAGGTAGGCACGAGATATCGGGCAGGTGACGGAGTAGATGAGTTTTTAATACGAATTGCCAAAATTTGTTTGAAAAAAATCAGCCACCAAATACAACATTTGGCACACCAATGTACCAGAAATGTCCATGTTCATGTATATGGGTGGGCCAGGAAATTTTGAACTGAGAATCTCTATACCCCTCTTATGGAGAGACCAGACATTTTCGCTCTGTTCCTGAAGCAAGCAAGCAACACCACCTTTGTAAAAAAAAAAACAAGAAAGAAGAATATATATCTACTCCCTAATATCACCTTATCAGTGTTTATCACTATACACCCTACCTAAGGCAGCGACACCATGTCCAGCCCAAGTAATAGAGCCTGGAAGGCATTTCTCAAGATGGTATGACTAAACATAGCCACTACAGTTTGAAGCCCTCTAAATTAGAGTTGGTGATCGTGGTATTAATACACTATGACTGCTCTGTACGATGAGTATTTAATGCAGTAATTACATACTGTTTGGTAGGGCAGTCATACCAGTGCAATCATTAGTCACCACTAGATGCAGGGCTGTAATTGCATTAGAGTGAACGATCCCACTACGATTTGGAAGGGGTCTAGTCGTACCATCTTGAGAAATGCCTTCCAGGTATCCCCTCTGGCTGAAGCAGCCATATGTTTGGGTGTAATATAGGGATGGTAAGCCTAGGGCAGCAAAGTGGGATTATTGAATACTGAGGATGGACGCTGATGACATTCTTGTATATCAGTCTGATGCTGAGGGGGATTACCTGGGGCTTACCAAGTCTGAGAGGCACCATCCATAAATGACATCATGCCAAATTTGACAATTTTTTACCCCCCCCCCTCCCCCTCGTCATGTTTTTTGTTGTTGTTGCCAATTTTACAATGCTGAATATATATGGAGAATTAATCCCAGCATGCTGCCCCCCCCCCTCCAGCTCATCGTCATTTGTGGATGGCCCGCGAAGAACAGGTTGGAAAAAGGGGAGGGGGTAGACGCACCTTAAAAAGGACATTGTCATCCTTTGAGTCGGACAATTGATTTTGAATTTTATTCATGCTGAGTTTGTGAATTACAAACAGGGACGTGGGAGGAAGGATTAAAGTGGAGGGGGATGGGTTGTCTGCCATTTTTGACCACTTCACCAAATTAGGTTTGATCTTTTGGTGGTTGATTAAAAGTTCGGGGAGGGGGTCATGCCCCTCTACTCCTAACATCCCGCTTTCCACGCCCATGCTACAGTACAATATTTTGAAGTGTTGGCTATCTAGATAAAGTACTGGTTCCACATGCGTACAATAGGTCGGAATAGCCCTAATTCGACGATTTATAACATTGCAAAAGTGTAAAAAAGAATCGGTCAGATTAGAGCTAATCCTACCGACTTATGCCTGTGTAGCCAGCGCTTAAAACCCCATAGTCCACTTGGCCTCTGTCGCGCAATTGAGCCATACATTTCATATACAAATTTCTGCGACAGAGGCCCATTGGACTATCGACGTAAGGAACATAATGTGCGTTATTACAGCATTAAATTCACGCGTCTGACTCAAAGTATGTGTCCAAATTAATGTGAATCTACCCTCTGTTTTGGGGCTGTGGGGAGAGTTTGAAGAAGGATAAGCAGGGGAGTGGAAGGAAGGACGTCACAACTTGATTTTGATTACCATGGCAAACAAAAGGGATTGCCAATTTTATTACCCAACTATTGGCCAGTGTCCTTTAACATTGTTGTTACTCAAATGTGTTGGCGGCCCAAATTGGCTGGTGTCATTAACATCTTAGGGAGTGATTCCACTAAACAGGATCAATACTAAAATCAACTATGATTTTAGGGAACACCAAAAGTTCAATATACATGTCGTCCCACATTGAAGAGCGCTGGATTGCACTGAGGAATGTCGTACAAGTCACATATAACTCTAGATTGATAAAAATGAATTATCTCCTTTGGCTTTGAATGAGCAGTTGTGTCTGAGTATATTTGTGAAGCAAGCTCGACTGAGTAATGTTTCTGCATTCATTTTCCATATAGTGTTCATTAATGTTACAATATCAAAGAATGTGAATTGCGGAAATCTAGAGACATTCAAACTGTATAAAATGAATACAGTCATACTACATTAAAGTAGGTGAATATTCATCTATTGATGGCGACCTTGTCCCTTTGCAGAAATGAATATTGTTCAGTGTACCCGAAGAGTCGGTACAGTCCATTCCCATAAGATTGTCCAAATTATGAGAGGAGAATATTAGAGAAACCATTATCATTATCATCATTTTTTTGCTTTGCTTTGACAGTCCTTTTCCTTAAACTCAGCCAACAACAAATAACAGCTGAGGTATGTCACTTATTTCAATATACACGTTTCAATATTCCTATTTAAGAGTAGAAGTTATGAGTTTGATAAAGAAGGGATGTACAGACAGTGCATGCCTTCTATCAGATACCTGTCATTATATGCAGTAATAAACAGTATTCTACTCAGTTTCCATTGTCAGATATGCCATGTCAAAGATAAAGAAAGGGGCAATATATTTTTTTTATTTGACAAGATCAATCTTCTATATTAGCTATGTTTGCTTATAGGTAAAAGTAAATGCCAGCTTATTGACTGGCCTTGGGGAACGGAGAAGATGATACCTTTCCTAAATTAGTCTAATACACAAAAAGAATGCTATTTAAAAATAAGAATGGCTGTAGGAATATGAACTATCATGCAGTATAACATGGCATTTACAAAGGTCGACATGTAGAGTGTGGGGGTCTATAGTTTTTCATGATGTGGCTTGCCTGCCCATAATCGTGATCAGTGTCTCATCCAGAGAAATTCAAGTTGAATCACTTAAGGAATGTTACAAAATGATGAAAAAAATACAGAACTAACACAATTATCGGCCTTCATAATAGATGCATCCGATTGTTTACAATATGCTAATCGTTTTCCCAGAAGTAATGGAAGTCGATTAACGGATTTCTAGATTGGCTGAATTATGGTAAATGAAAAGCATTTTAATCAATAAATCAGACATATCTCATTCTTTAACTTTCTCTCATTGTGAGAAGATAAATTAGCTCTGTCCTCTCGTAGTCTGTAATAGAGCTTTCAGATACTAAGAACTCCCAGCAACCTCCATAGGGGCTCTGGTTGTAGGAGAAATTATTTGATGCCAGAATAGACCGACAAAGAGGCTTTTGACATTCTAGTTCTGAAATCCATAACATTCTGTTCCTTCAGAGTCTCCTGTCTCAGTCTATAGGCATTTCAGTGCTCAGTTTTTGCAGAATCTAGAAGACAGTTTGAATAGGAATTATTGATTACGTTGCACTTTTGTTGGCTTCTAGCAGCTAACATAATGCTTACGAAGGAAATGTGCCCCAGGTATTGTCTGTGCACTAAGTGTAGAACTAAGAGAAGGTGTTTGAAGCCTGATACGAATAGTTGCAGAGATGCCTCTTGTGCCAAAAGTGTAAACTTATAAAAGCTAATACTCTAAATTATGATGCTATCGTGTTTCATGTGTTCGCTTTCCAGCGGGTAACTATGCCTAGACTTGTCATCTTCTGAGGACTCCAAAAAAACATACATGAGCAGTGAGATGTACTTCAGGAGAATTCATAACATTATATATTCCTTTATACTGTGAAGCCAATATCTGTGGCCCAACGGGGGAGAACGCGCCTCTGGGGGGGGGGATTTTTAGTTCTGATTTTGGCCACCACACTGCAAAAATGGTGTTTAGATTTTAAACATGTTTAGGTCTAAACACATTTAAAACCTAAACATATTGGTCAGTCAGGTGTCTCATCGACTACACATTTAGGAAATGGACACTTTTATTCTAACTACATAAACATTTTTGCTAAACATGTTTAGATGTTTAGAGTTTAAACAGTTGAATAATAGGTGTTAAGATTTAAACATCATTATGTTTAAATACTTTGATGATGAATCCACACTAGGTAGCAGCACTTTGAATGGACTATCTTTACACAATTATAATCAATTTTTGTGACAAATGTACCCAAACCCCATGTTTATTATAGTTTCTATTCATTGAATGTCATGAGAATAGAAAGGGCAATAGAAAGTTGACTAGATTCACCTTTCACCACAATCATTAGCATGAAATAATTAATAAGCTCAATGACTGACACCTATTTCATGTTATTCTGGAATAGCCAAAGCAATTTTCTTCCTGCCAAGCTGTTGTACTTTCTCAAGTCTCTCATTCTGATGCATTGTGTACATACATGCACTCGTAAATATGTGTGACTGACATCTTTGGAGACTTTGAAATGTAAACACCCCCCCCCAGTAAATGACAAAACAAACAAAAGACATCTTTTTTTAATGTATACATGTCTGCACAACCTAACTCTCCGTCAAAGCATTTAGACATCTAAACACAAAAATTCATAAACATCTAAACACAAAAATTCATAGTTATCTAAACACAAAGTTTAAACTTAAACACCTAGATTTCTAAACACTTGAGCTAAGCACATTGTTTGGCTAAACATGTGTAGGAAATTAAAGTGATTACGAAAACTTTGCAATTGTGTTTAGGATCTAAACATTATTTTTGCAGTGCAGGGGTCAGTATATGGATAAAACACTGACAAATATGCTAAAAAAGCTTTAGGCCAAGTTTTGATAAGGAATCCAGTGGTATGTTTAAAATTATTCCATCTCCACTGAAAATGTTTCATTTTTGGAATGTTGGTTGCCATGGAAACATAGAAAATTGGTAGATAATGCAATTTCTGGTTGCCATGGAAACCACTCCCCTATCCCAATTGGGAATTTTCGCCACAAACTTTTTTTGAAATTCCTTCAGGAACCTAGAACCGAAAACAGCTAAAAAATCACTCTAGAACCAATTTTATGACAAAAACATCACATTTCTTTGTTTTTCCCCCCACAAAACTGTATTTTTTTTTGCATTATTAGTGTTTATGATAGGGTATAATGCTTTCAGAGCTTATTTCTCATTTTAAAGCCCTTGACTTAAACCTTAAAAATCCAATTCCGCCAGGAGGCATGTTTTCCCTCACCTGGCCACACCTCTTTGATTCTCTTCATGAAAAACATGCTTGTGCAGTGTCAAGTTGATAAATCGATAGAAGGTAAAATGCCATGAATGCAATAGTACTGCGGTGCTTCCCCATGCATTAATCTAGATATCCTATATATATATATATATATATATATATGGAACTATATACACTCGTGTATATATATATAATTAGCCGCGGACGGTTAGGGACTATTTGCAGCGCGCATTGGTATCTATGATGTCATAGCATGACGTCATGGTAAACACTCCTCCAGTATATAAGGAGGAGTTTTCAATGTAACGGTCAATTGGCTCGATTCACCTGTACAGGTAACACCACGCTGGGTGTTTCCTTGATTTTTAAATGATTTTCGTGGTTAATATTTGATTTTTCGGATCAAGATGGGGAGGAAATCAACTAGAAGTGCCAAGGCGGCTACTACTTCTAAAAAATCGGCCAAATCGGCAAAGAAAACGGTAGAATCGGCCAATTTAGGATTTGCGAGTGAGTTGGATTCGTCTTGTGTGGATCAGAGGTCTGCATCGCCCCACCATGCTAAGGGGTTAGAAGATGATCAATTCATTGACCAGACGGATAGGATGGACCTATTGGAAGGCGAGTTGTGCACCATCAAGAATCTACTACAGGATTTGGTGGCTGGAAAGGACAGGAAAGACGAGACGAAACCGACTGAGGGGGCGTGGCAGCAGGCACGTGCGAATGTTTGTCAACGACCGATGACGTCACATCACCAAGGGCGCAGCCGCGTATCCAGGCAGCGGTCTCCCAGCGTCGTTAGCAACGGATCGAGGTGGGACGGAGGTGCAGCTCGTGGTCGTCGCCGGAGATCAAAATCTTCGAATTCCGCTTGTCACAGACCGCGGTCGTCGTCAAGAGGGTCGTCAGTAGATTCCTCTACATCCAAGCTTCACACCAATACCAAATGTGGTGAGTTTGACCATGAAATATATGTAAAAAAGAGTGAGAAGGTCGACACCGTAGAGAAATTGGTACTTGTCAATTTGAATTTTGTTCTGGATTATTACAAAGACAGCAGTGATGTAGAGGGCATGTTAAAGCATCTCCAAGTTCTAGTGGAAAAGGCTGGAACAAAAATGTATACCGTGTCAGCCCTATTGGCTTACGATAAATCGGTTAGGACCAGGGCAAATAAGGATGGGATAGAAGCTTTTGGTGTTATATATATACTCTTTGCTCGAATAGGCCTACTCTTTGCACAAAAACTCCATCCCACAAAGCCACATACCTGATGGTACGGTCCTTCTGTGCAAAGTTCTAGACGATAATGCCTGCCTGTATAACAGACCTATAGTATCTAGTCATTTTGTCATATAATATATGCATCTATTACCTTGGTGAATGCATTTTGCGCTGCAGAGCTCTGTCTTTGTTTGAAGCCACAAAAGGTAGAGACTGTGTTCTACTAGAAATGCACCATGCAAAAGCTCCCTGTCATGATTTGTACACATACACACTGTAAGAAGTAACTGGTATACTTTCCAGTATATAATGTGCACTGTTTCAGTTCTCCTCTTACTTTCTACTGCAGGATTAACCTAGTATTCCCTTTCTAATGTACCGAGCCTGAGTGACATCCGACTTCCTGGGTTTGAATTGCACAGTGACCTAAATGATATCCAGATGGATCCAAATCCTACACATAGCCAGCATTCATCCATGGGTTTTGCAATTTTGCAATTTCATTTAGTGGAAAGATATATATGCAATTTTCAATTTTTATAGGCATGTCTTGGCATATACACCTTAAGTGTAGGAATTGCTTAAAGCAACCATTACTAGAGCCAGTCACCCTCAGTCCCATCAATTATGTGATCTTAATTTGCGTTGGTAATCTACAGCACATATGGCACTGCAGCTGTACATTAACCTTTTACAGTGTAGAGTGTACAATTGCTCTCACTCCTCGTGTGCATATCTACAGAATGGCTGGAAAATGTGCCTAGAGTGAACATTTCTATACCTTATCATGTCACAAAAAACTTAGCATTAGTAATTGGATGTATCAGTGTCATCTGTTTAACTAGCACTTTCAAGTGGAAATTGCCCAGATCTAACATTAATAATGTAATAGCACCCATTATCAATTAATCAGTGGTTGAAATCGTCCAAAACGCCCACTACAGGTAGTGGAACTATTACAATGCTGTACTAACAGACTGTCATTTATAGATAACGTATCTAGTATAATATCTACCAGTTATCCATTGTTATATAATGTATTAGCAGTCACCCATCACTGCTCAAGTGGATAGTCGTGGGTGCACTGATAACAGAGTTACAAGATAGAGCATAATGCATGTATCAGCTAATTGGGGCCGCATGATATACCCACAAAGTCCTCTACCCTGGCTATGTCCGTCTTCGTGCGCGGTTATGGTGGACATAATTATAGTTAAATCAAAGCAGCATATACCTAGCTGAGCAATGATTTACAAATTGGAGTTGGAAGGTACCTCGTGTATAAGGCACACCCCCAACTCAAGGCAAGCTCCCTCCCGCGTATAAGACCCAGTACTAATCTGATTCGCGTATAAGATGTGCCTTATACGCGAGAGATTACGGTATCTTTATTGATGTTTCGAGTTTTTCCCAGAATATCATCCAAGTTTGTCCAAACTTTAATGAAGTTTTCAAAACTAAGGGAGGGGCAATACTGATTGGTAATAATGACATTGAGAAGTTTCTAGTTTCTACATTCATGTAGAAACTAGAATTAGATCTAGCCAGATCTATCATTTGGAAAGAAATTGGATCCATGCATGTTGAGTGTGCCGATTCTCTCTATAGAGCACATTCATTCGATACTAACTAGGCAAACGCACTCTTCGCAATTGTTCTGATATGGACCTCTTGATTCCAATACTGAAATATAGTAATGGCGTCTGGAGGGAACCTGGAAAGGATGGCTAGGATATCAAAAAAGAGAATGTATGTATACAATGTATACAAGTGACATAACACCAAATTTATGAGCAACTCACCTGAGCATCTGGGACCTGCTCCTCGGCCCTCATCAGTCCCGGCATGCATAGCAACAGGGTCAGGAACACCCGCACCGTCATAGTTGAAGTCATGGTGAACTTCCGGTCGATCGTCGACAACTTCCGCTTCCGGTCTCGCGCTAAATAACACTCTAGAGGTGCCTATGTAGTGTCTAGTCTCTTAATATATATATACACGTGCGTGAGAGATGGTACTTGAAGAAAGTGGCTGTTGGAATGATGAATAAGATGCAGGAAACGTTGGTTGTAGAATAACGTCAATACGTTGGTTGTAGAATACGAATTTTTCTTTTTGAGAATATGGAAGGTACTTGGTTATGCCCACTTTTTACTTCTACAGTAAAAGTTGTTCTCTTTCCAATCCCCAAAACCCTAAAGGGAAATGGGATTGGATGACACTTCTCCTACGCTCCCTCTCTATACGTCTGGTTGACCGTGATCCTTCCTTGTTCTGAAATGGTCTGTCGCTGTGCTGTTGTTGTCAAAACGCGGATTTAGTGAGAAGATCTCTCTCACTCCTGTCCGTCCGTCTGACCGTCCTGTGCTGGAGGAGGTAGGTGAAGCTGGACGCGGGACTGAGACCACCGTTCGGCCTTTTATGCGCGTCTGTAGAGACGCGCGTGGATCTCTCCTCCTATCCGCGCCTGCGTATTTAGCTCCTGGGTAGTTCCGGCTGGCTCCACTGGTGGCAGTGCAGTAGCAATACTTAGAAAAAGACTCTAGAAGGCGGAGGCGGTGTATGTGTGTCTGTCTATGGGTGGGGGATGGGGAGGGGGGGGGGGGGTCGCGTAGGTGTGGAACTGTTTGTCCATAACATACAGTTAAGCCCTGGTTCTACCCCCCCCCCCCACCACCCACCTACCTTAATGATCTCGATCCTTGTCTTTCTGCTGCCATTAAACATAATTATAGCATACCCCACGATATTTTTGGATGCTATACATCCATCTCTCTATCCTCTATCAGTCTTTGCTGAGTGGAATCGTTTCTCCAAGTTCTGAATATGCACTTATTTCTATCAATTATATATGTGTGAAAAACAATCTAGCCACCTCACATACATCCCTGGCTTGCTGGGAAGCACTTGAGATCTGCGTCACAGGCTTATTCATAGTTGTCAGTCTACATGAATGGATAAGATAACGCAGTTTTAACATTAATATTACTCAACAATCCACTTTTTTTTTTATTAAGGTTTCGACTTCGTAATATTCTCCGCTTTGAAGTTATAAACGTGTGATTCGTGTTGAAGGATATCATGATTTAGTGCTTTGCTAAGGGTATAGCTCTATTTGCATGTGCGTGTTTTGCATAAATTGTTTCTAATAAATACTTATTACTGATTCACCCCCCCCCAATTAATCCCTTAATCTGTAATTTCATCATGGTTGAATTTTAAGCATAAAAGAGGATGACCAACCACAGTTGGAAAATCCCTTGTTCTTTCTAAGTCCAAATTTTCGATTCGATTATTCTGAATTACCAAAGTTTCCAAAGAAATTGAGCTAGCCTAAGTGTAAAGTAAATACAAGTCAAAAGTTTTTCTTTTTGAGAATATGGAAGGTACTTGTAAATATATAAGCCCTGGAAGGTACTTGTTAGTATGTTATTTGATGAGAAAGGTTAACGTCCACAGAACAATTAAAGGTGGGTAATGTTTATCTGCCTCCATGTAATCCTTTAGCAAGGGTTATGTTAGAGAAGCTTTGCATAGAGAGAGGAAGTATTGAGTGAATTGGGAGGGGATAAACTTTAAGGGGTTATTTCACTGGCGTACTGGGGGGTGTTAGTAGGGGAGGCACACTGAAAACATGCCGCCATTGGTAAGTCGTCATATATGACGAGTTTAGGGTCGTCAGAGGGTCGTCAGGTCCCTATGACTACCCTAGATCGTCATACTGACCACCTTAGCTTTACTGCTAGTCCGGGTTTGTGCCATGAGAGGTCCCAACTATGCATTCCTATGATGCTAATGGTGTGACCTGGGGTGTATATAGAGCATTATCTTTACATTGTTTTTGTTGTATAGTCTACTATGAAATGGAAACTATGGGCAATATTTCACACAAATGTACCTGAGAATGTTACGAATTGTAGGTAGAAAAGGTAGAGGAAGTATGGATCATTCTGGTAGTGACACCTCTCTTATGGATATTGCTAGAGTATGACCCCTTATTTGAGTGTGGCTAAGGTATAATACATTTAGATGGTGTACTACCAATGTCAGAGTAAACCACTGAACCCATGATAGTGGGTTGGGAATACCCACAATAAACCCTTTTATGGTGGATGAGGTACCGAGATCTCATTAAAGAAATAATAGTGGGAAAATGTTAAAAACAATGCTATACATATATGTAATTTTCTGCACAGGATTATATAGCTATAAAAGACGGCCATAGTGACGACTTTAGGTCATCAACTGACGACCTTAGGTTGTCACCTATGACGACCCACTGATGACCTAAAGCTGTAGTTTTGGGTATTATCAACCCAAGGACCTAAAGTCGTCACTATTGACGAGTTCTCGACCCCATAGGTTTTCAGTGCAGGCAATAGAAGTACTAGTAGTAGGGGAGCAGAAAACATGATGGGTGAGAAGGGAAGTGAAATCAGGAGTGAGTGGGTAGGTAAAGAGAGGATGGGGAATGAGCTTAAATGAGTGAATTAGGGATAGTGGGGCATTAAAAGTCGATAATAAGTGATAAAGGGAAGGCCGGCCATAGAGTCATGTATATTTAATATTCTCTTCCCTTGTGGACCACTTTAATATGAGCAGAACCATGTTGAAATAATAATCTGCCCCCAAAAGTTATATGGTTTGTTACTGGAATTAGGCCTATACTAAAATTTGATATTCCCTATTTTCCAATAACTGGTGAGCTACTGACTAGACGTGAAGTTCCCATTGAGGAGAAGTCTTCACTCTCACTAATCAAGATAAAAGTAGAGATAAAACTTGTATCAGAGCCAAGCTGGTTACTACCTCAGTCAGGTACAAAGCTCTACAACAACTCTATACTAGCAGACTGTGAGACTACTATTGGCAGTTGATATTGATAGAACTGAATAAATAATGGCTACACTTCGCTAGATTAACAGTCAGGGAGCACCTAAACATGCAGAAACAGCAGGTGCTGCAATTTGTTGTAGTTCTACTATGGTGGTCAATTGGGACTAGTAGTATAGTCAACTAGAGCCCAATTATAGTACTTACTACTAAACATAGTGATACACTTCTCACAACAATTTAGGGTGTTTTCTGTCAGATTCTTTTTTTCTTGTCATCATTATTGTAATTATTATTTGGTGGTGCCTAGATCTGTGGTGGCATGGGGAGGGTATTTGTCGTGAATCACTGTCACTGCACCATTACATATTGAAGTTCCAATTCTATACCACTTACCTCCAGTAATACACACGATGTAATTAATGTTCACAAATTATCTACTGAAAGTGCTTAACATTGGGGCAACCTTGATGATTTTTTTTTATCTAGGTGTGTAGTATGTTTGAAACATTAACCCATACCTAGTTGTTGTACATTGCAATTTTCACCTAATTACATTTGAAAAGAGATCAGGATGGCTCTGACCTTTATTCATGACGGTGCAGGAAGATGATGCACATTGGCGCACCATCACTCATAACGTGCTGCGCATATCTTCCAAATGACACACGTGCATGGAATTTCACAATGAAACAACACAGGTGATAATTTAAAGAACAGTCGGACTTACCCACAGGTTCAAAATGTCAGCATCTTGTGATGGAAAGAAACCTCATTATTCTGTACACTGAAAGTTTGATTCTCATAGACAAAACATCGCAGTCATCTTTTAACATTGGCCAAATCATACTAATGGGTGCACTGCTGGTATCCAACAACCATTTTGAGCAACAGGCTTGAAGCTGCAAGAGGATCGTGTGCTTTGAGAGATACAAATTTAATATATTTCACAGAACTTTTGGACGATCATGCTACCAGTTAGACCCTGTGGACATCGTTGTATGCAGTGTGATATACTTTTTTTTTTGTTGTCCATAATGTACATGATATAAAGCAGACACAACATTTTGTACAACAGTAAGTTATTTAGCTGGTTGCTATACATATTTGGATTTTATGTCTCAGTGCATGGTTTGGTATTTGTAAACACCCCATTTTTACCCATCTAAGATTTGGGATATCTTTTGAATGCAATTTGACCTTTCATCAAACTACTCCTATATCTTTACAATAAGATCTGTGCTAATTTGTGGATCACTGCAAAGATGGAAGCAATATGGCATTCTCTGTTAGTAAATCTAAATGGAGACTCTCTTATCTCCCCCTTATTCCCTTTTGAAAGAGGGGGACTTATTCAGATATCAACTTGTCTTGTAAACAGAAATAGGTGAAACCTGAGCCATTCAAGGGGATTCCCTAACGTCTTCATTGGTCTTCCACTAAAACATTTTTGGATAAACCTGTAGCATCCACTATCAAAAAGATAGACAGCTGAAGTCTCATTTATACATTGCTGCAAAAGGATTCAGTTTACAGCCCTAATTAGCATGTGTGGCAATATCTGTAAGGTGAATTATGGTCAATATTGACCAGCGAAATAGTGTCTGGTATATATGTACATGTGTGATAACCCGGAAAGCAATTTAGCTGCTTTGATATCCATAGACTTTCTAGTTGATCTCTGTAACCATCCTATTACTCATGTTCTAGCCTTCCATATTGGATATTTTCCATATCAGTTTAAAAACTCACAGGCCTATGTTTGTGGTATGGTCATGCATCTATATCATGAATTTGTATAATCATTAGGCCTATTTGCTACATTTATTATGCCTATAGGCATACATGGTTATAGAACATGACATGTTGGATATTTAATTCTGCTGCCGAAAGTGGTGTCGCATACATGTACATACAAATCCTCTTAGTTGAAGGCCCAACATTAGCAGTGACTCTAAAGTGCTTATTAAGTTAATTACCACTAAGACAATTGTCCCCTGGGGTTTCAAACTAGTCAATGGAATGTCTAATGCCTGTTGGAAACTGATTATACAGCAGTGGTGTAGTCTCCTTTGCTGTTTACGAATACATAATGTCTCAGCCATTCTTGAACTTTGACCGTTTATCCACTCCCACACAAATGGATGCTATACAGAAAAAAATGATCTTTTGTTACGGTATTTTGTTTATATCATATTTAAAACAAAATAAAGATCACCTTTTCCCTATCACATATTACATATTATGGTCAAAGGCCATGAAAATAAGCCAAAATATGTTTTGCTTAATATTCCTACTGAAAGGAAAAACCCTGGAGCTATACATATTAATATCCATTCATTCCTCTACACCTGGATTTATCAGCACTCTTTTTGTATGGTAGTTGCTCATTTCCTGTGGTAGATACATAACATAACTGTCTTAGAGATTAGTGAAAGATACTTCTAAAAAGAGTTGTCAGGACCCCAGACTTCAAAGCATGCAAAGCTCTCTCTCTCTCTCTCTCTCTCTCTCTCTCTCTCTCTCTCTCTCTCTCTCTCTCTCTCTCTCTCTGTCCATCACGCAGGATTTCCCCAGTCATGGAAACTGAGCGGATGCGTGTCAGTAGCCAATATAATGACCTGATTACTCTCACTGTTACCCTGATTATGTAAGAGGATTGTTTCACTATCTTACCAGGTAAGGTTATTCATAATGTAGTAAAGCTACTCTTGCACGTGATTTATCCATTATTCATGTGCAGGTTATAGTCTCTAACTATCACATATAATATTATTCTCACCATTCACTTGAGGTATGTAATAAGGTTTTTACCTTATGACGGGGTTAGTTAGCATTCTTCAAGTTGGCAGTAGGAATCCTGGGGTGTTTAACTTGAAAAGTTTAAATGTCTGTTTAGCCCTCACAAGTCTATGGTTATCATATTCATAAAGTACAACATGAACAGATTTCACACAATAAGCTGGTAATATGAGAACCTTGTGTTATGCTTGCAAGTGAGTTTATTAAGTTCAAACTTACATATAATTATTTTTATACTTTATATCGGAAATTTAAAAAAAAAAGCATCTCAGAGTGATATAGTACTTCTTCTTTCCCAGACAACGCCTTAGCAGATCAAACACCCATTTGATCAGTGTTATATAATAATGAATTATGAGTTCACATGTACAGACTTCAGTCACTTAACCAACACATTCTGGTCAAAGGTCAGTAGAAGGGGGGTCAGGGGTTAGTTGGGAGGCATAGTACACCTCAGTTCAATAGATTTGCTAAGTACATGCAATGAAGTAGTGAAATGTGTGTGGTGGAAGATGCTCGAAAGTTTACAATGAATGGCGCAAAAGGTATCTGTTTTAAAGTAGAACGAAACATGAATATATAGGAATAAAATTGTCACGTTGTGTTGTTTATCACATCGCTAAACTGATTTATAGTTTCCAAGAAACACTAAAATAATCAAATCCTTCTGTGGAGTCTCCCTTCATCTTTGAGAAATCAATTTAAGGGGAAGGGAAATCCAATTTTCTCCTGTTTACCGGATGCCTTTTCCCAAAGCCCTTGTGTTAGTATTGGGCAATCGGGATGTCTGGTCACAAGAACCTGTTAAGACTGACTTAAATCAACTAATCAAAAGTGGAACTTATGAAAACAATTGGGAGAATGACCATTACCTATTTAGAGTCTGGTGTGTGAATTGACCTGGTAGCATTTAATGGACAACATTTGATAAGTCCTTGGAGTAAAGGCTTTTGAATGAAAGCTGGTACCTTCATCAAAAAGTACAATCTCTGTGGATGACGTCATTCTCTACTTTTGGTTGTCATGAAGCTCAGAAGTAGCTAAGGGTATCTAAAGGTTTTGGGGAGGCCGACAAGGAGGACCCCTTGGAGAGAAAACTCTAGAATAAGGAGAACAAGAGCAAAAAGGACAAAAGAAGAACAACAAGAAAGAAGTGATAAGACAAAGCTGAGACTGGAGAGGTAATTTCGACAATGGTTGCCATTAAATCATGATTTTGTGACTAATAATCCATGACAAAACAACGGGAATACATTTGGCTGAAAACAGTGGGAAAAATAATGAAGTATTTCTGAATGTCCTTATGTGACATGATCTGCGAAAATGGGTCTTAGTGCAGGGGGTCCTAAGACCCCTTTTCCCAGTACATGTTACATATTGTGGACATCAATGTAGTTTTCAGCCATAAAGCTAGAAAAGCGGCATTGTGAGTCTCCCTTAAATAAATCAAAGATAAAGCTAATGGAGCTTTCTCAGACATTGCCTCACATCATTCCATCACTGCACCACCTTTATCTAGTCATACCCCCATCAAATAGTCCACTTTTACTCTTGTCTCTCAGGGCATCTTAAGTACCTATCTTTAGATAAGGTGCTGAGAACAATATTAGTTCTTTGTAACAATGCCCCTCTTTCATCTGATAGACATATTCCATAGGCATGTCAGTAAGCTGCTACATGTAGTAGGGCCTTATGCTCCCGTTGTATGAAAGGTCCTGACCAAAATATCAAAGGTGTATACTTATTCCTTGGGTTAAAACACTGTTAAAACTTGGCGATGTGTTCCTAAGGCACACGTTTCCCAAAGGGCCAAACGTTACCAATTCCCCCAGAGCCCAGGTGTCCCATTGCAAAATTCCAACATGCTAATGTAACTACAGCAGCATTCCCACATTGATAAATTGAGTCAGTGCCATTCCTTCCACATTTGGCTTGGCTGTACCATAGAATTCTACAAGGCAGATACATCCATATTGTGTCATCATATAACAAAAGATGATGGATGAATAGGATCTATGAATAGATGATGTGACCTGTGGGACATTACTGCATGGAACCTTTTTGAGGCGGGCAAACCCATAGTTCTCGTACGTTATACCATGATTCTGGCACTTCCGGTGGGTTTATATATGCAGTTTAGCCGTGCATTATTTTGCATATACCACACATGTGCATTTTTAAAATTTTTGGTATATACTTTTTCGGGGTCAAGTTGGACTTAGAATATTTTTGGAAATTATGGCAGCTATACAAAGTTAATCTAGCCATTTTTCATTGTGAAAAATCGTGCCAACTCGTAGGAGAATTAAACCCCGGCTGCAGTGGAGGTAGGCGAAGACCTTAGCCATAGCGCCATACTGAACGGTGATGAAATCCAATGCGAAAATAAATAAGTTCTAACCTGAGGTCCTAGTCCTATGTTTGCACTCAGTTTTCGTCTTGATTCCAAGCTTGTCATGTTATAATATCGAAATCCCAAGAAGTTTTTGATCCATAGAAGAGGAATGCATGCTAATTTTCTCCATTTTCTTTGATATAAATAAGAATCCATTGATTTTTCTATCGTATGCGAGTCGCGGTGCAGCCATTCCCACCCTCCTCCTTGTACAACGAAAGTGTGTCAGTGGCCCGGATGTGGATATAGGTCAAGTTCTCGTTGTACAAGAAAGACGCTGAAAATTTCGGACTGTTTTGGAAAATCAATGGATTCTTATTTATTTTGAATATATCGGACATAATACGTATGGAGGGATCATCTAGACTATCTAAGGATATGAACCTGTTAATTTCCCGATTTGTCATGGTTGGATTCAATACGAAATATGTGTGTAAACACGGCGGTACCTCTTCCGGCAAGGAACAAAAACAATGGCTTTGCGCAGAGCGGCCACGGGCAGTATTGCTTGCACTTACAAAATATCTTCTCCTGGCTATATTCTGTGGATATCATTTAAGAAATTAATACAAAATGGAGGAAATCATGGTATAAACCTTTTAGGTCATGGATATTGCAGCCCACGGGCCGTACATGCTGTATATACCCTCGCCGCTGCGTGGCTCGGGTATATACAGCGTGTACGGCACTAGGGCTGCAATATCCATGATCTATTAGCTTAATATTGCTCTTATAATTCCCATTTGGCTGAGGTGACCAGAGGAGAGAAATACCACATTGGGACTTAATGATGTGGATTGACTTTTTGACCTATCTGGCAATGAGAGCAGCTCCTTAGCAGGTAATATCCTTAATATAGTACACATTCTCTTTCATTCTGGTTGATTCTCACACATCTGGTCGCAAATATTGACAAAATGGCGGATAGACTTTAGTAAGAATTACACTTGAGTAGCACTGATAGGAGCCATACAGAAAGGGTTTTTTTTTGCCATTGTGTAATCATCTATAGGCTATAAGCTCAACAAATGCAGGAGGATGGGTGGGATGCATCAGTTGACGCTTCAGTAGAGCCATTGTACGAGCTCTACATAGGCATAGACATTTAGAGGGGCTAATGTTCTTTAATAGTAAATGCAAAGACAACTGTCCAAGAGACATTTTGGCCTCATAGGCAATCCCTTTGGAAAGCATCTGCCCTATTCATGCATCAATCTGTTGCGGCTTGTTTCATGCATGCCCTCAGTTTTGATAAGCCAAATAAAAGAAAGGTTTGTTTCCAGTAACCTAACCGACCCTTACAAAACAGGGCCGACCTTTTTTTTTTATTTTGAGATATTTTTTTTTTCGATTTTTATGAATTTTCATCAATCTTTATGAATGTATTATTAGGCATACCTTTTGCGTATTTTTCACATTTCTCATTTGTTATCCATGTCTTGACCTTGAAATCAAAGAAGCAGATAGATCCGCCCATACATTTCTATACAGAATCAAAAAAGAAAAATTAAAAAAAGAAAAAAATCCGACCTACTGACCCTAGCTCTTTGAGTCATGTTACTGGAAACATGAATTTTTTATTTGGCCTAACATTGACCAATGCAGTACTGGTAAGCTACTCACCAGTGCAGCATTAGTGCATCATGAGAGCAAATCTATACTGTAGCGGCAGCGCTAGGCCAGTTCACTTTATGATCAAAGGTTGATGGATCTAGTCCGAGCATACCTGTGGTCACTACTCTTCCCATCCTCTCATAGCATTACCAATACTCCTAAATACCTCAATCCCATTATTCTTGAAAATAAAAGAAATGAAAACACCAAAACATGAAAAATCATTTTGTTCCATTCTTTATAAAGTGGGCATGGGTCTCGAGCTGAAAAAAAATGGTATGGACCTGCTTGGACTAGATCCACCGACCTTCAGATCAATAGTCCAGTGCTCTTCCTACTGGGCTATCTGGCTGACTTGCATTTCTGTCTATACCCATGTATAGACTGCACATAGATACATGTATAGCATCATTGGCTGTATGAAGGACAGACCTTATAGAACATTTACCATCTCATAATTATATTTATACAGAATATGTATGGCTACTGAAAATGTAGATCCAGAGCAGAATTAAAAGATATGGAATATGAATAACTAAGACTTTACAATTCCCTCCAGCTCCCTATTTTGTCATAAAACACGTTGGAAGGTTGGTATTGCTACAAGTATAAATCCTGTATCTTTTCTGTCTCTATAGATACACAGCCATTGGTTCATCAAATCTGGAGTGAAACAAGTCTTTTCTTTCAGCAGTGGTGAAAAGAATGGGAACAAAGTATTTGAATATGAAATCTGATATTACTTTATAATGCCCAAAAAGGAAATATTGCAGTTTAATTATGATTCTTCAGATAATCCATGATAATAAATTTGTACAGCACACATAAAATACAAATGGTAATCTGAGAATCCTCATGACGCCTGACATAAAACCCAAATTAAGACTTGTTGAAGTTATGACGTGACCCATTGCCATCCTACAAGATGGAAATAGAATCGCCAGTGTGGAAACCAAGAAAGGGGATAAGCCCCAACAGCTCTATGGTTTTAAAAGTTACAACATTACAGATTTCAAATATAAAACTGTCAATATGAAGACCTTGTCTTGGTCTGACAAAACAGTTTGAGGAAGTTTGGTAAATCTAAACTTGTCTGCTCTAAGCTTATATTTCTGTACTTGTGTGTGGTGAAACATGCTAGAAATCTGTGACATTGAATAATTCACAATACATGTGTTAACAACAGAAAGACTTGTCGATATATAAATGGAGTTATTATCATTAAAATGTCAGATTCCTTCGGTGAACCACTATGACAGAACTAACTATTCTTGTTGAGTCTCTGTTTATCTTTGCTTGGAGGAGAAATCAATTTAAAAAGAAATTGTTCAAGTTTCTCCTGTTTCCACTCTGCCTTTTCCCAAAGCCATTATGTTTGTATTGAACAGTGTGGTTTTATGGGCACAAGAACCTCCTAAGTTAGCTTATAAAAATGAGAATGAGTTGAAGTAAACCGGGATAGAGTCTGTTGGAATCAGATATTGAGCAATTACTGGAAAACACTGTTGGCCTATAGTTGTCGAAAGGAAGCTGCTACAGGGATCTGCTTTTATCATATGGCACAATCTTTTGTCACCAATTCCTTGCCTTTGGTAGTCATGAAAAGGAATGTCAACAAAGCGCCATATGATGACCTTAGATTGGTGCTTTTCAAAGAGGTTTGCATGATGTACGGGAGTTGTATTGGCATATAATGGCAACGCATGATCATGGAATTTGAGGCACCATGCTATATTTAAAGGCTCAATGAGTGACTATACAGTCTGTAGAATTTGAGGGGCAAAAAAGAAATTCAATGTTCCAATGGTGGGCAATGACAATAATATGATAACTAAAAACTCTATGTGTTCCAACTGACTGTAAATGATTTTGAAAAGGGCAGGGAGTACAATAATTTCCATCAAATCATTATGTTGTGACTAACACAAGAAACACAAGAAAATGTGTTTCCCTAAAGAAGACAATGAGGTTTTACAACTGTGAATATCCCAATTAATGTAGTTTCAAACTATGAAGCCGATGTAACTTCTCATACATTCATGTCCCCCTCCCCTGAATCATTCATTTGACATCTTGCCTCTCAAGGTGTCTTGCAATTTGAAATGCCTTTAGATAAAGTGCAACATCGG
This sequence comes from Acholoe squamosa, assembly GCA_949317995.1. Classification (NCBI taxonomy): domain Eukaryota; kingdom Metazoa; phylum Annelida; class Polychaeta; order Phyllodocida; family Polynoidae; genus Acholoe; species Acholoe squamosa. The sequence goes on from OX439050.1 coordinate 47,705,251, forward strand.
GATGCCTTGGTTCCCTTGCAACATCATCCCTCTTGGTTCATTAGTCATTCTGGACAGCCCTGTAGATAGGCATGTAAGTAGCTTGACGCTATATTTACCATCATCAGTAGATCCAGTATTCCAGTTATACCGATGGTTCTGACTGCTATGTCAAAGCTATACAATTACTCCTTGGGTTATATATTACAATTAATCCATAGCTATATGTCTCTGGGACATGAGTTGCCTGAAGGGCCAACGACCCGCAATGCTGTAAGAGCCTAGGTGTCCCATTGCAAAGGATCTGAAAGTTATGTCCAACTTACCCCTGATATCAGCAGCATTTCTTGATTGATAAATTGAATCAGTGCCATTCCTTCCAGATATGACCCAGCCATACCATAGGACTCTACAGGGCTGATACTTCCATATCCTGTCATCATATAACAAAAGATGAGGGATGAATAGCATCTATGAATAGATGATGAGACCCCTGACATATGGCTGCCAGACCTTTCTTAAGAGGACAATGCTGCGGACAGAAACCCACCATTCCCTTCTAATATGTCTCTTATTCCCATTTTTCAGAGGTGACCAGTGGGGACCTACTGTTACTCATGTGTAGGACTATCATGTAACTTAAGTAGGTGTATTGACCTCTTGATCTATATGGTATCAAGCACAGATAATGTCCGTCAAGTAGGTCATTTCTTTCTTTCCTTCTTTCTGGTTGATTCTCACAAATCTGGCCAAGATATGACAGATTTAACAGTTTGGGCCATAGACCAAACTCTCCTAGAGTGAGACTGATAGCAGCTAAAGAGAGTTTTTCTAAAACACAAGAGTCAGCAGTCAATGCTTCAGAGTCACCATCTCATCAGCTTTATATATATGCATTTTCATTGACATTGAGAAGGGCTAAATGCCCATTAAATATAAATGTTACAGTGTCTAAGTCATTCTACACAGGTTTTGGTCTGGCACATCCTTCTCTGTTACCAGTGCCATATAAGGGATCAATTATCCAAGGGGCATTATAAATTAATATCATATAGTCTACGCTATTCAGGCATCAATGGGATGCTGCATCATTCATATAAACCCTGGTTGTTGAGAAGATGCACCAATGCAGGTCATGGGGACAACTCACCAGTGCAGAATTAAATTGTGGCATCATAACGAAAAATATTATTAACACACACCTGGATTAACACATTTATTTCATGACTGCATAGAGCATTGCATAAGAGCACTACTGGGCTTGCCAATCTGCACCCCTGTTCAGTAATATCTCTAATTTCACATTCCTGGTTATATGAACTCTTTGGTCTAATCGTTGGTGCATTATTGAGTGCTCTTTGAGACAAATACACCATTAGGCATCATTGACTGTATAAAAGACACACCCGGCAACACTTACTCCCTCATAATTTTATGATCATATGACTTCTTCAGATATGAATTTGGCATGAAGGAAGCTATTCTCTCCTTGAGAAGATACAGAAGCATAGGAAGCAAATCTTCATTGGGTGGGCCCAGCGAGGGCCCCATCGTGACCACCTTAAAATGTCAGCTGAAGTGTGATAATGCATATACATAAGTATAAAGAATTTGTATAGAAAAGTAATTTTTTGTGAATTTTGGACGTGACTTTAGGCTCAGATGCCCATTTTGTCTATCCTTTCAACATATTAATCTATTGAGATGCAAAGTTTTAGCTTCATTTCCATTTTGTTTATGACTTCTTGGCAATTTATTTTGGGGGGCTCAGACATACTCAGGCCCCACCTCCTTCATGATTGGGGAGGCCCAGCCCCCCCTGACCCCCCCCCCTTTTCCTACGCCCCTGAGATACTGAGAAGAACTTAAAGGAGATAAAATATGATTTTATAAGCAAATACCATCCAAATCTCAGAACTTCATCCCTTTCAGCTTTATTATTATCAATATAATTATGTTGCATATGATACTGTTGTAAAGCTACCACCCCGGTAGGTTTTGCAACATGCACACTGTGATTCCTTGTTTTCAAGAAAACAGACCCCAGTCAAAAAAAAATGAAATTCAGAGGGGACCAAAGGTGGTGTTTCTGCAGTGTGGAAAATCACGGGATTAAAGTGGTATTTATATTTATTTTTCAAATCATCAAGGGGGTGGTAGGTTTGAGGGGGGGGGGGCGTAGAAATTCTTGACCCTTCTTGGGGGGGGGGGCTTAAAGATTTACCTCTTTTTAGCAAAAAAGCCGGTGCACTACTATATAGATCAAAGATGAGCAAAAAAAATCTCTGCGCCCCTATCGTGACCCTGTTGATGAATAATGATCACTCCCTTACCAGTTCTGTACCACTCGATATGATGTATTGAGCAAGTAAACATTATACAAGTTAGGATATTGATGCTGATGGCGCAAACTAGAGCACCACTTTGATAAAAGCTCGGCAACATGATTTCTGACAGGTTCTTTGGACAACACGTCATTTATACTCCACCTTTGACGTCATAACCGACGCAGACCGATCAGAGTGGAAGAAAAGTTGCCCATGGCCTGACGTCATGGATTGATACTGACCAAGTCAAACACTGGGCTGTCCCCAATGGGCTGTGGGGTGGAGGTGAGTGAGGTGGGAGGGGGCAATGGGGACAAAGCAGGGCGTTGGGACTTACTTGCATGGAAAACTAGTTTAGGGTATATCTTGTTTGGTTCACACTGCAATTACACTGATTCTTTGAGACTCTCTGTTTGAGGTCAGGCCTCTGAATCACCCCTAAGTATCCTTAATTAACCTCACTTAGATGTTATGGGCCTCGGGGTAGCCGTTTCAGGAATAGTTGTGTCTTAGGAAGACGGTGAAATGCCTTTGAAGTACTGGTTCATTGCCACTATGAACTACACGTTGGGTAGGACATAGCAGTCCTGATTTGGGATGCTGCAGTAGATGTCCTCATGTGTAGCATAATAAAATATATCTTTATTAACCTCTTTGACTCTTGTTGTTCAAATGGTTTTTTGTCTTAGCAACTATCAGTGTTTTCAACATACCCAACGACATTTTTGCGCCTGCTTCGTGAATCTTTAGATAGAAATTCAAAACTTAACATCCATTAAGTCAATTAAGTTATTAGCCAGACTTTCCGGTGTCTCTGAATTGCCAGACTGGTTACTGATACTCTTTGATAATTAAACTTTCTTTTCTATACGAGGTTATTGAACATACTGCGAAATTGAAAGGAAAAGAAAAAAACAACAGGCTAGCCGATGTGTCTGAAAAGCATGCTTAGTTTTCCTTGGACGTCTAGACACGTTATTAAATTTCCTTCTCATCTTCATATTCCTTGTATACGAGCAAATGTATATTTCTTGCCCTCAGCTCTTATTTTTGCATCTAATAGAAAAAGGAAAGCAATCCTTTGAAATGAGCAAATTCCTGTGACACAAGAACAGTAAATAGACCATGATGAGATGCGGGAAAATGGGAATAAAAAGACCATGAGATTAGAATGAGGAAACCTTACCTTCCATAATATAGATGCAGATTTACAAGGAGAACATGTAGTAGTGTGACACCATATCTAGAGAGTTGTATATTTAGGGGGAGGGTCCTGATCGTTTTAAGACCCCCTGTCCCCCTAATATTGTCCATCTGGTGGGTCATCCCGGGGCTCTATGAATGTCAACGAGGTGATCCAAGCTTCCGCAATGTCCCCAATTCACCACCTGGTACCCCTGCTCTCCTCTCTCCTTTCCTCACACTGGAAAAAAAGATGTGGTGTCATGGAACCTTGCCAAACTGCTAGGTGAGTTCTGGAACAATGCTCTCACATTGACAATACAAGATGCTCCTGATTACCTTTGAGTGACAGTCCCTAAATTGTCAATATGATGACCTTTTCAAAAGGCTGGCAGTTAATTGCTACTTGTTTTGCCTTTCTTTATTTCACAGGTTTTGACACGTTCATTTTCTGCTGGGGACCAATGGTTAGACGTTAGCTACCCTATATCTTTAAGTACTTCCCATGCCCCTGCCTATTGTACTAGCTCATCACCTGCCCCACCATTCCTGTTTTTTTCTCCTATGCCCACTGTCTCCTATAATGCAGCTCACTATTTACCTTTCAGCCTGTTTTTCCTCTTCAAACACACTGAATTTGCCTTCTCCGTATACACCTGAAAATACAGACAGCCGCACCTCAGGAGCTTACCTCCCCACCTACCTGCATGACTATGACATTGGGAATACAGCAGGGATTCAACAGCTCTCATACTCTCTCTCTCTCATTCAACTAATGGTATGAGTTGTGGAATGAACATCAACTGTTAGGATGTTCAGAGTGGCGGAGCGTTTGAGGGCATGGGGACTCCTTTTGGCCTATAAGGGTATATTTGCTTCTTTGGGACCCCAAATAATGTGAGAGAAATTGAGGGCCAAGGGGGGTGCCCCCTCCTTATATTGGCCGCCTTCCCCCTTTTCCAAATCCTGCAGGGTCCACCACTGGTTCTGTTACTATCCCTCTCTCCCTCTTTGATTCTACCCTCTCTGCACTCCCCTTCTTAAGATGAATATACCATGGTAGATTCATAGATTATTTTGGCTAGTACACTAAGACTACCGACTCATAAACCTACAAGACAAAATTAATACTAGGCACCTACATGAATTTGCCAATGTAAATCTAACATAGACATAATATAGATGTTCAATCAATAAATCCAATAGTGTCCTGCTCTAGTGGGGCTACTGCGTAACAATCGCGAGTCAGTGTGAGTCCAGCTAGCCCCCTCTGGACATATGGACACATATATACACATGTCCTGCATCTAGTGTAGTTCTGGCATCCTCAATGAGATGGCAACACCTGTATCAATAAGCTTAGTACACATTGATCAGGACGTATGTAAAACTGGATTTTACGTCATCACACACCTTAATGACTAGCAATCTGAGGGACATTAGCTGGAGGGCTTCCCTAGCCCACTTAAAAGGGCCCATGTCTCCTCTTTCCCATCCCTCAGATGTGTGTGGTACACATATGCGCAGGCATTGACACATTCCTCTATGAAATTGTGTAATGTAGTTTTCTCACCATAAATATGACCTTAGCTGGCGAAATGGCGTTAAACACCTATTATTCATTCACTCCCTGACTGGATTTTAAGCTGGAATCGTTGAGAATTCTCTCAAGATATACCATGACCAGTGGCTGATCCAGGCGATCCAGGATTCCGAAGAGGAGGGCACCTCTCATTTATTTTCACCACTGAAGGCTTAGTTGGAATGTACCCGGCACCATTCTTTTTCCGGTCATGTGTCCATGATCTGCTGTTCATTTGAGGAATGCTCGTGGCCCTGTCAATTTAATTTGTCCTTATAGCCATATATAATCAGGACTCGGTGGTGCACCCCCATACGACACTGGCAACCACAAAATGCAGCATTCTTTCAATTATTTCATTTTTGTTTGCATATTCTTAGTGATACTGGCACCAAACGGATATGAAACTGACTCAAAAATTGAACAAAAAAACAAGACAAAAAGACTTTCAGTGTCACAAGTAATGCTGCCGCATGTGCTGCAGTGGTATAGAAGCTCGGGCCTTAGATCAATTTCAAGAGGTTGTTGAGCTTCATGATATACTTATCCCAGAAAATTTCAAGCGGTTAATCCTAGAGTGCTACATCCTAGTAGGCATGTGGTGCAACAGACATCTTCCTTCTTATTCTTTCAAAGACTGTTTGCTCATTTATATAGTATCATTATTATTATTTACTCATTCATTTATTTACTTATCAAATTCATTTGACACCCTGATGGTCCTGATGGTGACAGGCTTGAACCATAGATATAATACAGCCTGTTACACTATAACTACATTGACCATCATGAGACTCTACAAGGTGTGTGGGGTGGGGCTGTCATCAGAATAACTAATTAAGGTAAACATCTCGCTAAGGGAACACGTGGGACAGCCTAGGAGGCTCGGCTCAGTGGGATCGATTGGGATTTAGGCCGGTGATACATTGTGGTGTTGGGGGTCAACAACGTCGGATCTGGCTGTGAAACGAGTTTTTGATCCATGGTGTTTGCAAAAGGCTCGGACAGGGGTAGATCGTTTCCGGATTGGGAATAGAGTAGCTTAGGAAGGTAGGGATGGAAGGGGGTGGGGCAAGAGTGAGGCTGTAGTACTTTTGGTAGTTGTGCACAAGGAATGGTGATACCAGAATAGCCCCTACAAGCCTAAAGAAGGTGAACTATTTGTATATGCCAACACCCCTTCCTCCTCCCCATTGTTTCTATGAATAGCACATCAGTCAAGGCCTGTTGTTAGTTCCTTTTTGTTTTGTAATAGAAATGTCACGATGGATCCTATCCTTAATAACATGATAATCCTGTTGTTTGAGAGTGTGCTTCTGTTCTATCGTTCAACCTTACCACTCTACTTGCCCCTGTTTATTCCTAGGGTTTCCTTACTGTCTTAATCTCTATCCCCTTGTGCCAAGACTTCCTCACTTTCTCCCACCTTAATTTTCCTCTCTCAATGTTCAACAGTCCCCTATCCCTCTTCCCTCACCCCCGTTTCTCCTTCATTAATTCCTTCTTTCTCTCATTCACTCCCTACCCTCTCGCCCTCATGTCTCTGCGTCTTACTCCCTTCTCCCTTCTGTTTCCCACTCTCCCCAAATCTAACATTATCCCTGTCCGAGCCTAAATCTCTTCACTCTTCTCACCACTCCTCTCGCCAACCCCATGGCCCCCATTTTCCAAGTTTCCCTGTGAATCTGATTAGTTTACTGATAACCTGATTATTTACAGTGATCATTAATGGTTCTCAGCTCTCAGGTGGTTCCCGGTGACAGGGCAGGTGGCTGAGGGTGATAGATGGGGGCCTGTATGATGACCATTTGTAGCAAGTGGTCCTGGAGGGCATTTCTCAACATGCTACGACTTGATTTATTCAAGTCGTACCTGAAGTGTCCTCTACGACTAGATTATAACCTGGATGTATAGAGCAATCGTAGAATCTCCAGTTGCACATTCATAGAAACACCCTCCAGTCCCCCTGTGTAGATTAGAGACCCTTAATTTTGGTTTGATTGCTCTCTGTGACTGGAGATGTTCTGGGTCGTGCTGGCTGTCTCTTGTCGTACCATGTTGGAAAATGCCCTACAGGCATGGTGACATGTTGCAGGCAGCTTGCAAGAAACCTTTGTAGTGCTGTCAAAGGTCAAGATTATTGCTCGATTAATGGGTTTCTCGTTGTATAGTCCTGAACGTGGCCACTTGGTGTAAGGAGTTCTTTCATCTAATCTTTATCCTTTATCAAAGTCTGCAACCAAACCGTGTCCCGTTGAGATGAAAAGTATCAAGGAAGGTGATAAAACAGTGATGCGGGAAATAAAAGACACAGGCTTCTGTGGCTGTCCGTTTATCTATTGATGAATTTAAGAGGAGGTTTAGGTATTAAAGTGCATTGATAGCTGTCAAGAATAAATTCAGTTCCAGGTGTCAAGGGTAATATAAATCATCTATTAACAAAGGTAGTGGTATTAACAAAACCTGTCCAATCCTTCTTTATCAGGGTTTCCCTAGCCTATTTCAAAAGGGACTTGATCCCATCTTTTCCGTCCTCTCTGTATGCCATCTTAAGGGGAGCAGATACATGAATCCCGACTGTGATGTTGGATTATTTTATTTCGCTAGGGCCTTAGCTCTCAGAATGCCGATAAACAGATATCACTAAATTACTTGATCACCTTTCCTTGTTAAACACGTATAGTCTATAGGTAGAACCGAGGCAGTCTGCATGTATAAGACCATACATCCAATGAAAATAAAACTGTGGATGGAAGACCAGTGTGGGAGGAACAGCTAGAAAGTGCAGGGATGAGCTCCGTAAATTCTACTATATTCGAATATAATTGTATACTCTATAGTGACACCTGAAAAGGTGTTGGGGATGCATCCCTTATGTACGGCTTTGCTGCCACTTAAGACAGCTGCTGGTAAAAAGAAAAACTCATGGGGCACCTAGATCTGACTGGGCTGAGTCAAATTCAAACTCTGCTGGCATTGTTATGTCTCCATATCAGTGACATAAATCCCTTGTGGTCTACAGTTATGTTGAGACCTCCGGCATTGATAGCATTGGGGAATGAGTGTGTCGGCAATTAAAGATGCAATACTTGATTAGGCCCTAAGGGCATTTTTCCTGCACCTGTGGAACGGTCGGTGAAATTTGAGAACTGAATTGAAACCAATTTAAGTCTTGAAAAATCAATATTGTCTGTAAAAGGCCCACCACAGCTAATGAGACTGTGTCAAACCTACCTGGTAGGTGGGGAAATCGATGATTAACCGTTGAATGACAAGATGTCCAAAGAAGCCACATATGGGCCTAAAACCTGACATAATTATACAATTATGAAAAAAAGCAGAGCCAGAGTGTACCATAAAGAATCTGCCAAAGTGGGGGTTTGGGTTATAGGCAGGTTAATGCCATCATAGTAGACCTATTTACTAACTGAAATCAGTCTTCAATAATACAGAATCATAACATGGTCTTCTCCTAAAGGCAGAGTATGGGTTTACATGAGTGTCGCTAGTATGTAGAGTTTTGCGGTACATAAGAGTCAGAGCCACCCTTCCATCCTCATACCTTCACTCCGTCACCTGCGGCTAATACGAAAAAAAAAGTTCATGGAATATGGATAATAAACACATAAATTTACAAGAAGACATCATTAATTTTAGGCTATTTCAGGAGCAGATCTGTTATATTGCCCACATCCCCAACACACACCCTCCCCTGTCCGACCACCATCAACTCATGATAAGGTACAATGATTGGCCGGCTTAATTTAACACTTGGCCCCCTACTCAGTCTTCTATTGCCTGACTTGTCTTCACCCAGCCGCCTAAGGTTTCAATGAATCAATACTTTAACTAACGCATAGGGGAAAGAAAATTGAAGTTGGAAATAATTATGGAGCGTGCTTAAGAAGTGAGGCTATTTTTTTTTAAGAAACAGGAGAATAAGGAAATACTGTGATGAGATAAAAGGTATTGCAGTGCAATCCGTCTTGAATTCATTTCAATCTCCCTTCCCTGAATACAAAGCAACAATAGAAGAGTTATTTATGAAGGCAAGCTGATGTATTCAATAGGCTGAGAAAAAAAGAGTGCCAACATTGTCATGTGTCACAAAGAAGTCTTTCTTTATCTGCAGCTTAAATTGTTCTGTTGGATATTAGTACACCTGAGCAAAAAAAAAAAAATATGAAGGAAACCCCCTTTTCCATGCAATGGTCAAATAGGGTTGTAGCCGGAGACAGAACAATTTTCACTGCCAATAACTATATTCCGACCTAGCTGGATACATTTTTGACTAATTCCCTTCATTCAATGCAGTCATTCTATAGGGTCCAGTACATAACAGCTTGTACCCATCATGCTGGCTGTTATGGGTTCTTATCTCTCCAGGTACAAGTTCAAGTTCAATGAAAAAAAAGTCTGTATTACTTGAAAGTTTGCATAACAATAATTATATATATACGGGTGGTCAACTAGAGACGGACAAACATACAACCCACACCCTACCCTGACTAACCAATTTTTATATAAGCAGCCTGGACTATTTATTTCTAAGTATCACCTTGATCATACAGAGTAGTACTCGTGTGTTTATCATACATTAATAACACAACGTTAAGCATACTCATAATATGACACAACCATGTTTCATAGGATGACGAGAATTATAGTCAGAGGAGAATATGTCTTAGATGGGAGAATATAGGGGGGGGCAGAGGGGTGTTGGAGGGGGGGGGGTGAGAAGAATCTGTGTGACCAGTCCGTCTGGGGCGGAATAAGTAACTGTGTGGGAGGATGTGTGGCCAGTACATCGGTGAGAGGGTAGGTGGGGTGTATGTGTGGGGTGTGGGGGGCAGGCAATGGTAATGAAGCTGCAATGGTAATGATGTACCAGATCAAGTAATGGCCCCCACTATATTAAGGATCCTGGAACATCAGTATATGGCATGTATATTCAGAATATTAAAAACAATATTACCCATGCACTTTTTGTTTCTGGAATGTTCACCCTTCGACCTTTGTCAACGTTTGCATTTGAAGGCATTTGCATTAATCTATAGCAACTAGACACTGGGTGAGACTAAAATGGCAGAGGGGGTGGACTTTTTATTTAGAACATTTCAAACACCAAAAACCACTTTGTGCACTGCAGAAGTATCGCAATGGCCCGTTTGAGTTCCTCAATGCTCAAAATTCTCAATGTCCCTTTATGCCCGGCCCTAAGTCCTATATGAGACATTCAAATGTTTTAGAATTTAATATTGATTTTGACACCCTCATACCCCCGATGTTAATTCAAGATTGGTGCTAATTTGAGACCCCAGTGCTTAAACGAGCCAAAACAGTAGGCCTATGCATTCTTCACAGGGTTTCCTAGCAGAGCAGGTTCTACATCTTATTGCTAATGATTTAAAACTCATAATATTATATTCTCTTTCTATTAAGCCCATATCTAGTTACCAGAAATGGCAGCAAGTTGGTAAGTTGTTAACCTTGGGCCCTGGATATGCTAGCCACCACTGTCCATAGCACTTCCACTTTCCCGTCATTCCTATCTCAATTCCACCAATCATAACGCTTCGTTGCCCGCGGTACGGTAGCCATTTGCAATAGCCAATGGGTTGCGCCGCCTAGCGTCAGCGTCTGATACCAGAAATGGGACTGCTTTGTGAGGGTCTGCGTCAGCTGGTGATATGTTTCGATCTTTTTCCGCAGCATTCCTCGCTGCCTGTTTGGGACAACTTCCGGTGGGGACATGTAGCCTCGTTTCGATCTACTCAAATGTTGGACACACAGGTCGTGGGTACGGATATATGGAGAAAGGGGACCCGACATGTGTCTGAGGTATCCAAGATTTGGTACCAAATCTTATTTTCTTCTTATATTTCTTTTTTTGGGGGGGTTGTTATGTTATCTTCTTCAATGATCCACTCTTGCACTTCTAATATATTCTACACCCACTCCCCTTACAGTTACACTCTTCTTCTTTTTTTTTATATATATATATATGATATGTAGCGTTATCATCGTATTCTATTGAAATACAACTTGCCAAATGAACTACTTTCTTTCTTCCTCTTCTGTCACCATGTTCCTCTATATTCCTATTCATAGCATACTTTATGTCAATGGAAGAAGGGCCAAGGTATCCTGCTACATCTTAAATGTCACAGGCTCAGCTGCTATGCAAGATGATCTATAGAGTTGGCGCTATTTAAAGAGGAGAAGGTGACAGTCATTGGGAAAGGGCTGTATCAGAAACTGACAGTGGTAAAGGGATTAGTTTAAAAAGACCATTGTATTACAAATGGCTGGCTGTGCTATCGTGTCTGTGATTGAATTGACTATACAGTGTATTCAAAATAAGCCATGCATGTAAATAGATTCACTACACTTGCCTGGTGATTATGATATAATTGATCGATTGTATGTGGCCCTAGAGGTTTCATATCAGACATAATTATTCGATGTGGTAGACGCAAGGATGTGCTCTTACTCAGTGATTCGGATTTTGCAAGGAGTCAAAACATTAACAACACTCTAGCGTACCGGTACTCAATATAGCAACTGTATTATATGGTTGGAACACACGGTAAAGATTATGTATAATGCACAAATGCAATGTGTGACTTCTATCCAATCTACTCAAGCAACAGTTGATTTGCCAACTCGTCGGCGATGCTCACCTGACGGTTTTCGATGGAGTACAGATAGGAGAAATGGTTGGAGGTGGGTTGGGGGCATCATTGACGAAAAGTCGTTATTAGAATGCTGCCCTTATATTTCTTAGCCGATTTCTTAATCGTTTTGATACCTGATACTATTCAGGATACGTTGATACGATGCACAGCAAGTTAAAAAAAACAACATATCCAATCAGCAAATCAGGGATCATGCTGTCATATCTAGCTATGGGTATTTCCAGCTACTATATTAACATAGTGATAACAAGAAGCTGGCAATTAGTGGATAATTGATGATAGCTTTATTATACAAAATACATGCTGAAGAGATGTTAACTCAGCGAGGAGCTAGTTGGTAATGCTGACAGGTTTACCCCCACTCAACAAGATGTCGAGAATTACTCAGGAATTTCTCAAGTCCCCGCTTGTGAATACAACAAGAATTGAGAACGTGATTATCTCCTGAAAATATAGACACGGAAAAACATCTTATACTCGAGAGAGTTCTCTAGTCTAGATCTCAAGAATGGCTCAGGAATTTCTTGGGAAACACTTGGGATATTCCCAGGAAAGACTCAGGATATTCCAAGGGACTGGACATGTTTGATTTTTTCTCAAGTATAAAATGCATGTCTATATTTTCAGGAGATAATTACGTTCACCTTGCCCAAGTTGTGAACGTTCCCAACTCGAGTCCTGTTCAGTGGGACTAGCACCTGGCTCTATATACATAATGACCTTCAGGTGTACCACCCCTAGTCGCAGGGTGTGGTACTACTGCATACATTATAGGCGAGTATAGCATAGTGAGCAATAATGGATGTCGTATGAATGGTATAATGTACAATATATTGATAGAGTGAAAGCGGTCGAGTTCTTTACTTAGGCCAAGAAAAATAAAAGGTGTGTTTCCAGTAACATAGCTTAAAGAGCTAGGGTCGGTAGGTCGGATTTTTTTTTTTTTTTTTTTTTTTTTTTTTTTACATTTAAGGAATTTTTTACATTTAAGGAAATGTTAGGGCACATATCAATGGATGTATCAAATTCTTTGATTTCATTGTAAAATAATAATGGGAAAATGACAACTGCTACGGTCGGTCTGGTTAGTGGAAACAAACCTCTTTTTATTTGGCCCTATCACAATGCATTTGGTGACATTGGCGACCCTTCAGAAATAATATATTATCATTTTCTAGAAACGCTCTGTTTCTTAACAAGAAGGCTTTCATCTGCAAAAAAAATGCTATGACATATTGAATTGACTGGATAGAAACCGAATTACAGAAAAGGGTAACTTCTCTAGGAAATACAAATGAAGCCCAGGTATTAGACTAATCATTTATAGCATTAGACACGTTCTCATCATTGCGTTTGTCTAGTACCTGAATGCACATTATTTTGCCTCAAGTTGTCGTTAATGGGAACCAAATGACAGGCTCTTAGGTTCCTGTTTCATCAGTTGGTATTCCTAAAAGGCAGAACGATAGATCTTTGATAATCTGATGTGTCTTCTCTCATTAAATCTAATATGCTCCTCTGGTAGAGAGAGAATCGCTGATCTAGCCTATATATTGGATATTTTCCCATTTAATCACTCTTAATCTGATTATGATTGACATGTACATCAGAGGATGTTTATACCTCTGTTTCTGTATGTCTCTTTGTCTATGTGTCTGTCCCTCTCCGTCTCTGTCTGCCATCCCTGTCTCTGTCTCTGTCTGTCTGTCTCTGTTTGTCTCCCTGACTCTGTCTCTTTGTCTGTCTCTCTGTCTCATCTCTCGTCCTCTCTCTCTCTCTCTCTCTCTCTCTCTCTCTCTCTCTCTCTCTCCAGGACATATTACCGCCCCAGTGCCTGTCTCTGTATCTGTCTGTCTGTCTGTCCGTCTCTCTCTCTCTCTCTCTCTCTCTCTCTCTCTCTCTCTCCATCTCTCGCCCCCTCTCTCTCTCCAGGACATATTACCGTCCCAGCGTAATAACAACATGAAGCTCAGACAATGCAGAACTGAGGAAAGTATGAAATGCAGATGTGGCGAGTTATTCACCAGGGCTCTTTATGATGAATAACATAGTGCATCTAAATATGATTTGGGGTCATAAATAGATAGAACTAAACGACCGTGGTGTACGAGGTGGCCGATCCACCACGAGGGGTGGATCGGCCACCGAGGACACCAGGGGAGTTTAGTTCTATATTTATTTTATATTTTTAGGGGGTTTTAATAAGGAGAAATTATCAAAATCTGGTACCGTAGTTCCCCGTACGAGCGCCGGTCCACCATTTTGAATGTTTACATGCACCCAGAACAAGGCTGCAGTGGTGGATCTGCCGCTGTGGTGGATCGACACACGTTACGCCACTGGGGGTGTGGCGATCGGCCGCGCAATGCTATCTCTACGGGAAGAAGTTATTCACATAAAATAAAGGTTATAACTCACCCTTTGACTCTATCAAAGACAAGAGGAAAATGAGGCCGGAATTGCTATGCTGATTTAAAACACAGATGATAAACACGTTTTTCTTCTCTGTTTCTTTTTTTATAATTTGTTTCCTTCAATAAGGTACAGACATTAGGTGAACGTGGTAGCCCTGATGAAAATGAAATTGTTGGCACCATACGGCCAGTTGGACCCATGATTAAGACAGCACCTAAATCTGTTGAATATGCATGTATCAGTTCTATACATTACAACAAAAAAGTACGTCTATTGTAAGGGGTGTCTTTCATATTCTATCAGGTATGAAATAGAAGAGCTATAGAACTAAGGTAGGGTGTGGGGGGATAGGACCAAAATAGCCAAACAATGGGATATTCTAATTGCCTCCATATGGTGAGGGGTTACAGGCTTAAACTATGCCAACATTATGGATTATGTCTATGTAATAGCCCATGTACATATGTAGACTGAGGAGGCATGTACCCAAACTATCCAAACACTATGTCACTGACTTCCCCCACTATGAGCGGTGCTCCATTATCTTAGTCATTAATCATAACCCCTCCAGTGTGTGACATCCTCATTCTTGACCAATATTGACCAAAATGCCAGCTGCTTCTGCCTCCAGCACCTTCTATAGGCAATGCAGTCCTATCCATTTCACTCCTTTATCTGCTTCTACAATCTCATACCTTTCCATAGGGGAACAATATAGAATTAGGCTGATGACTGATATCTTGGAGAGAGAAAAAAGAACAGGCCTGCTGTTATGGTTTGAAAATTAAAATATTTTTGATATCATCCTGCGACAGAGAGTTTGAAGGCTATCCAGAAAGGATATTCGTTGTTGGTAGGGAGTGACAGTCATATTCAACCAACCATAGCTGTCTGTACCGAGCTTGAACATCAATACCTGTTGCTTATAATGCATTACAAATGCAATCTCATAAATTCAAATTATCACAAGATAGCTATGCTTAATTTTAGTTTAGAAGGTACAGTGTCTGTACCTTATTGAAGGAAACAAATTATAAAAAAAGAAACAGAGAAAAAAAAAACGTGTTTGTCATATAATTCAACTGAGCAGTGGGCACCAGCAGGCCTCTGTCTATAGTGAAAAGACCCAGCCACATGTACAATTGCTTCTTAACCCCCTATAAATCCCACATGCATGAAGCCTCACAGATAATGTGTCAACACCTGCAACTATTGGCGATATAGCACTGTAGCACCACAGTCCTGAATGGGCTGCTCACCCAGCCTGAGGTTCACCTGAGTTTAACCGTTTTAGAGTCACAGTATGCATTAATACTCTTGCCTTGATGCATGAGTTCCTGCAGCTTTCAGTCGTATAGTCATCAGGGCTACATTCATACATCATAAGTATGCTTTTCCTTCAGGGGTGTATGAAACCCTTTAAGGTAAACTTGGTGTGTGTAAATGTATGAAGCCCTACTGGATATTGTGCACACAGCTCTATAGCATCATATATGGTCATCAAATGGTTAAGTACAATGGCACCACCTTGGTATTGTCTGGGATGCCGCCCTAGTGTGCACAGTAGTTGCACAGTTGGGCCCTTCTGTCATACCTGCAGAATGGGCCATTGTATGGCTTCCCTGGTATGGTGTTTATGAACTATAAGTCATGTATATATATATATAGGTTTAACCAACGTAAACAACTTCCTTTATCACACTTTCAGAATTAATTCTCAGTGGATTATACACATTGCTGGACGTATATGCCTATTGAGCAGGTATCATGAGTTAGAAGCTCATCCAAATTCTGTATCCACTATCCACTGTCACTGACTAGCTAGATGGTTGAGAAATAAGAGTGCAGAAACTATCATGTTGGCTGGGACCATTAAGACAAGTTTAGTACTTTCTTTTAGTGTGAAATACCCATCTATATGACACATGAATTCTTGAAGCTGATTCGATAAGACACACCTGGCTTCTGGTTCGGGTATAATCCACAGCTCATACGCAGTAGTAATACGATATAATGTCTACCCCCGGCTTATAAGCGAGGATATGAAACCCTTGTATGCCTTAATAGATGAGGATTTTCAAGTATAGAACAGCTCTAAAGTGGCAACAAGTATGACTCTAGAGGCGCCTTATAGGATGTTCCTGAACTTAGGGTGCCTTATAAATACAGGTTGAGGTGCACATTATAAATATGCGATGCACTAGGGTTATAGATATTCAGGCACCTTCAGGCAGTTATATGTGTTGCCTCAATGATGGATTTTGATGTGACACTATAGCTGATGTGAGAAAAATCAAAAGGTTTTAAGGAATGTCAATTGCATATACGAATAGGCTATGCATTTGAGGTTATTTGCAGTGCAAATGGATGCTTACAAAATAGAAATGGATTTGTTAATCTCTTTTTCTTTCATCAGGAAAGAGATATTTTAGAAAGTCACATGTCATGCAATTACAGTGAGTGGTTGATTTTAGACTACCTAACACCTCTGATTTATATGTTTATAGAAGGGATACACTGTCTATAGGACCTCTATTAATAGTGCTATATATATAGGGCTTAGTCAGGATAAATTCTCCACATTCAATACATGCATAAAAGATCCATCTACATTCACCATCATGATATCCTCATTGGCAGGCCAGCATACCACCTTGCCTCTCCCTTACACACGCTCTCTAATTAAATGGGGCACATTTTGAAGCCCACCAATATTCTGATATTGAGCTTTCAACCAGACTGAAAAGTAGAGTGGGGTTGGGGGCATGTGTTTACTCCCCCAGCCCCCAAGTAGCCTTAGGCCCAGTATTAGGTGTGTCTATGGGGAGCTGGGAATGATGCATGGCAGCAGACAGAGTTCATCTGTGAATTTCTTAGCAAACACCATTTCCATTAAGCCTTGGATTAATCGCTGGCCGTCCCCTCGCCCGGTCCCCCCACCTACACCCCACCCCTCCCTGTGGCATATATCTCAGCCTTATTTCCACAGCCTGTAATGGATTTCCTTCATTAACCCTATTAATTAGGCTTGTTTCATTCATGAGACCTCACATGACAAAATAGCACTCAACTCCTACAGGCTCTGTTGCATGCGCTGTCATCCATTATCGCGACATTGTCAGCGATGACGTCCTTGTCTAGATAGGGCGATTGATGTAATACCTTTATCTATAGAGGAGCATACATGATGTTTGCATGTATAGACACCATATAGGTGAGATTCATCACATGTGGGTTGCACACCTTGAAGTGAACACTTTAAAAGTTTTATCTATTCGCTTTGCTGAACCCCTCCTTTCCTACATGTTAATCAAAGTAGTCTAAGTACAATCATTTGAGAAAGAATAGCAAGAGGGAAAATGTATTTATACATGAGCATAATAATTGTTTATAGGTGAGGTATCAGGTCTATTCCTTTAACCTCATAAAACTTTCAAAATCTGCATGTTAGCATGTGTAAACTACATGATTAACAGTTAGGCAGAAAAGATACTCTTTCTTGGCTTTTCTTTTTTTATTGCCAAATAGATCTCTTCATGGCTGAATCTAAACATCTGCGAGTTACTTGCCAGCTTGATTAGTTTCCCACACAAAGCGGCCTATGATCCATCTGGGATATTTGGACCGAAATAATTAGGAACATACTTCGGAAAGGTCAGTTGGTCTACTTTAAGCATGGCAAGTAGGTATTATATTTACATATGCCTTGACGACAGGTATTATATTTACATATGCCTTGACAACAGGTATTATATTTACATATACCTTGACAACAGGTATTATATTTACATATGCCTTGACGACAGGTATTATATTAACATATGCCTTGATGACAGGTATTATATTTACATATGCCTTGACGACAGGTATTATATTTACATATGCCTTGACGACAGGTATTATATTTACATATGCCTTGACGACAGGTATTATATTTACATATGCCTTGACGACAGGTATTATATTAACATATGCCTTGATGACAGGTATTATATTTACATATGCCTTGACGACAGGTATTATATTTACATATGCCTTGACGACAGGTATTATATTTACATATGCCTTGACGACAGGTATTTTATTTACATATGCCTTGACAACAGGTATTATATTTACATATGCCTTGACGACAGGTATTATATTTATATATGCCTTGACGACAGGTATTATATTTACATATGCCTTGACGACAGGTATTATATTTACATATGCCTTGACGACAGGTATTATATTTACATATGCCTTGACGACAGGTATTATATTAACATATGCCTTGATGACAGGTATTATATTTACATATGCCTTGACGACAGGTATTATATTTACATATGCCTTGATGACAGGTATTATATTTACATATGCCTTGACGACAGGTACTATATTTACATATGCGGTACTTCCCTGGAGTTCATGCACTCCAGGGAAGTTAAGAAACTCACTAAGAAAGGAGTTCTAACCACAGTAAATGGTATCCCATGACACTACACACCTGGGTGTGGTCAAACCTAATCCTAGAACTATGTGTTATAGTCTTATGTAGTCTATCAATAATGTAAGACTTGCAATTAAGCATTATAACCCAAACCTTTATCTGTGATAACGAGAGAATCTAACCAAGACACTGCACTAATTATGAACACATGACAATCTATATAATTATAGTTCCATCTTATAATAAACATTTCTCTGTTTCCCCCCCCCCCCAATCATTTCACCACATTATATGAACAAGTATATAACACCAAAACCCACAATTCTTTTCCAATGACTCAAAAGACCACCTCTAGATTTGCCTCTGTGGAGCACAGAATGCAGGCTATAATTCATCTTAATGGACAGCACTTTATAGTGAATGTGTGATATTGTAGGGTGATATGACAGGTGTAGCCACTTTCACTCATGATACCAGGCGCCATATAGCTCAGTGGGTTCAAGTGGCTGGGACCATTAACACATGGGTACTTGAGTCTGGAGTGTGACATTCTGCTAATGTCTGGATCCAAATAGGGTTGGGCTATGGCGGAGTTTAACACCTACCCCTTCCCCCTTTATATATTTCTTCACTTCATCTCTGTATTCTCCTTCCCCTCAGGAATCTCTAGCTCAATCTTTCAATCTACACTTCAATGCCAATATTTCCACACACTTACACCCATATGCTTAACGGTCTTACATCTACTACTTGCAGCCATAAATATATCCAGGGGGATTTTATAATATCTTGATGACGAAAAGGGAAAATGGGAGAAATGTGCTGTTTTATCTAAAAATATAAACTAGGCCTTTTTGAGAGAGGGTCAGATCTTCAGGTCCGTTGCTTTGGGGCTAGGCTAGGCCTGGTAAATAAATGTTATTTTTTTCTGGTTGAAGGATGCCTTTGCTGTTAGCATAGCAAATCAGATTAGCACAGGTTCTTGCATCATTTTGTTCTAGTCTAGAACATCAATACATGTGGCAATTTGTCCACATAATTGTCAGTAGCTGATGTTTCCTCAAATTGGCCAATACATCAATGCCACAGAGGTCATGAGGGTCATGAACCGGTTTTGTTCTTACACTTGCTACTATAGACTAGGCCTGGTGCCGACTTAGGCTTACTACTTATTTTGAATCAGAGCAAATCAGAAGGAGTCCTGATGTCAAGGAAATCAGAAGGATTTCAGCAGAAGAAAATATACCATCAAGAAAGCACCCTAAAAAGTCAAAATCCCAGAGAACTTGAGCTCCAATATCATATATCCCAAGTAAAATTCCAGATAAAAATTTCTTTAGGATTCATGTAGCCAGTATACTCTCTAGATCTTAAACAGAATTTCCAGGAGAACTTAAACTCAAATATATTCTGAGGAAATATCGAGATCATGGTTTCCTTGTTGTTTATTTAGTCAGTATACATTGTAGATTTAAATTTCGAGATCAGGGTTTCCTCGTTGTTTATTTAGTGAGTATACTCTGTAGATCTCAAGTCGGATTTCCTTAAACTCCAATATGTATATATATATATATATATATATATATATATATATATATATTCCTTGGGCTTTATTTAGTGAATATATGCTGTAAATCCCAAATGGGATTTCCAGGTACACTTATATTCCAATATACCATGGGAAACCTCAAGGGAAGATTTCTATTGAGTTTCCTTGAAGATTAATTAGCTTTCATTCCCTGTATACCTCGATTTTGGCGCAGTATGTAGCTTTGGTACTTTGCAGAAGATTTGCAATATTTAGACATGGAAGTAGTAGTAGATTTGGTACTTTGCAGAAGGCTTGCAACATTGACATAGAAGTAGTATGTAGCTGTGGTGCTTTGCAGAAGGTTTGTAAAATTTAGATGCATAAGTGGTATGTAGCCTCGATATTTTACCGAAGGTTTCAACATAAACTCTGATCAGTGTGACACCAAATCTTTTGTAACATTGATTTTAGATTATCCGCATTAACATGGGCTCCAAATTGATTTGAATTTGGTAGCATCATACATGAATTGACAACATTTTGTTTAGCAGCTTCTTTACCATGCATACATTATGAATCATTCTAGCATTAACCATTTTACCATTAACACTTTTTTTAACTTCTACCATTTGTTGAAGTTAAGCTCAGTGCTGCTGCACCAACATCCATAACCACATCAACTTATTGAAACCGAAAATTCTCACATTAAAATGACTGATATTGTAAATAAGAAGAAATAGAATGAGTGATAACTCAGATTAGGGTAAGGAAGAATACAATACCATTACTTTTTTCCTGAATGATTAGGATGCTTTAGAGACATTTTGAATGTTAAAACCCCTTGTTAGTGTTATAATACAGCCCACACGCTGCAGTCAATGAGGCTTCTTGTTGAATTTCAGATAATGCTTATGACATTGATGAATTTGGTGTTTGTTTTTATTCACTTTTGTAGATTTACTGCATTTTTGTTTCTAATTCATTCTTTAAGTTATCCAGCCTGTGCAGCCAACACAGTATTAATAGAAATTGGCTGATTCATTGGGTGACGACTAAAACAATGAGGAGGAAATTTGAGAATATTCATAGTCAGCTCGATTTCACCAATCAACGGTACCTATCTACAACGAAATCAGCATTAAGCAAGAACACAAAGATGACTCCAAAATAAATGAGTTTGATATCAAGGATAGCACTGCATTTTACTTGTGGTGGGATGGAAATTTCATTGTCTAACTTGAGAAGGGATTTGTCCTTTCTTAATTTTCCCTCACGAAGGAGCAAAGTGTTAAAATGGTAACTGTGTCCCTGTGTCCATCAGATGAATTATCTGAAAGTTTTCATTTTGAATTGCATTTACCTCCCATTGTATTTTCATTAGAAATCAGTTCTGGGGTTTGATGATATCAATTATGAATTCACAGTGTTAAGAAGAGGAAACTGCCGTGGAAACTGATGCTTATGAATTGCTGCCAATTACTGCAAGGTATCTTTACTAGAATTTGAACCATGGACCGATTATCTACTAAAAGTGTGATTTAGCGTTAAACCATTAAGATTGTCTGACATTTCCAACTATCGATACGTCCCAGATTCCATGGACCAGAGTTAAATCTTGAAGTGCAATATATTCCAGTGTGTCAATGGGGAGATCTAAGACATAGCCACCTCCAAAATACCATTCAACAAAACTGATTCATGATGCGCTGTGAATACTGCTCATATTTTGAACCTTGGCTAGATACCTCAAGGTGGAAGCTATGTTGGTTGCATGGTTTTCCTTCCTCTCAGGCTTTCCACTTAAAACAGGTTCTTGTAGCTTGCAAGCTAACCAAGATATAGTAGGGTTATTATTTTGGCTGGTAACAGATCTCACTGATCACAGTGGAATTCCAAAGTAAGTCATCATTTTAGACAGCATGAGGAATTGGGAGGGCCAAGCAATGACCTATGTTGAAGTCAAGGGATTTGTAAAAAAAATGTCCCTGTCCATACTTTATTCTCTTCTATTTTGTCCTCTGGTCTCAGTCTGTGTAGGTTAAAATGAGCAAGTTTTCTTCACTTACCTACAGAGAGAGATACTGTAGAAAACTTGCTACCACCTTCTGTTGGCAATGTTTGCCCTCAGACAACCACCCTATGAAGCAAAGAACCTAAGTGTCTCCATCTAGTGGTGAGATATGCATGAAAATGCACCACAGCACACAACATCTAGGCCTACAAGATGACCATCAAGAATACCAGATCTCCACCATTAGATATCAAGCTGCAGTGGTTGTTTAGCAACGTATTTGAAAAATACTTGCATTTGGACAGATACTTTATGTTAGATTGTTGTAGCTGGAGTCATTTCATTGGTAAGCACAAACACCCTACTGCTCAAACCTAGACACTTTGTCCCACCCCCTGATTGTACGGGCCACTGTTATTGACTGTGCCATAAACACTAGGTACTGGCGATGTGAATTGACTAAAGTTCTTGCATTATTCTGTTCTAGTCTAGACAGCACATGTGGCAATTTGTCCACGTAATTGTCAGTAGCTGATGTTTCCTCTAATTGTCCAATACATCAATGCCACAGAGGGCATGGAGCTCATGAACCGGTTCTGTTCTTATGCCTGCTACTAGGTATTGGTGCCAACTTACTACTAATAATTATTGTGAATCGGAGCAAATCAAAAGGACTCAGGACTGATGCCAGGGAAATCAGAAGGTTTTCAGCAGAAGATATGATACCATCAAGAAGGCATCCTAAAAGGTCATTAAACTTCCTCATCCAATTCAAATCGACCGAATTTCCTTCAGTGATTTTACTGGAAAACAGATAGTCAGAGATTTGATCTGCTGAAGCTGCTCAGTGACAGTTTTATCCAGGTAGATAACCGGGACTAGGGTAGAACTGCTGTAAGTAAACACTGCTGATAGTGGCCTCTAAATAGTAAATATGCTTCTGGTGCTTAAGGCCTGAGTAGTATGTAGGTTTGGTACTTGGCAGAAGGTTTGCAAGATTTAGATGTATAATTAGTATGTAGCTTTGGTACTTTGCAGATGGTCAGCAACACCTAGACATGTAAGTAGTATGTAGCCTTGGTACTTTGCAGAGGGTTTGCAAGATTTAGATGTGTAAGTAGTATGTAGCTTTGGTACTTTGCAGATGGTTTGCAACACCTAGACATGTGAGTAGTATGTAGCCTTGGTACTTTGCAGAGGGTTTGCAAGATTTAGATGTGTAAGTAGTATGTAGCTTTGTTAATTTGCAGAAACATAAAAAAAAACTAATCAGTTTTACACAAAATTAATTGTAACATTGATTTGAGATTACCAGCATTACACAGATCGACAACATATGCTCCACATTGATCTGAATTCCACAGTATAATATTTAAATTGACAACAAAATTATCGTTAACCAATTCTTATATAATGCAGACATCATGAATCAATATAGCGCTTCACCATGAACGTTTTTCCTAACCCCTGCCGATGGGCTTAGTGCTGCTGCACCAACATCCATAACGACATCAACTAATTAAAACTGAAAATTCTCACATTAAAACGACTGATATTGTAAGAAACAATAGAATGAGCGCTAACTCAGATTAGGGCGAGGAAGAATACAATACCATTACCTTTTTTTTCTGAATGATTAGGATGCTTAAGACACCTTCTGAATGTTAAAACCCCCTGTTAGTGTTAAAACACATCCCACACTCTGCAGTCAATGAGCTTGTTGAATTTCAGATAATGGCAGTGATGAATTTGGCATTTGCTTTTATCAACTTTTGTAGATTTACTGCATTTTGGTTTTTAATTCATTCTTTAAGTTACCAGCCTGTGCAGCCAGCACAGTGTTAATAGCAATTGGCTGATTCAGTGGGTGACAGCTAAAACAATAAGGAGGAAATTTGAGAATATTCATAGTCAGTTTGACTTCACCAATGAACAGAACCTATCTACGCCGAAATCGACATTAGGCAAGAACAAAAAGATGACTCCAAAATAAATGAGTTTGATATCAGGGATAGAACAGCATTTTAGATGTAGTGAGATGGAAATTTAATTGTCCGCCTTGAGAAGGGATTTGTCCTTTCTTGCAAAGTCAAATTAATTTTCCCTCACAAAGGAGCAAAGCGTTAAAATGGTAACTGTGTCTCTGTGTCCATCAGATGAATTACCAGAAAGTTTTTATTTTGAATAACATTTACCTCCCATTGTATTTTCATTAGAAATCAGTTCTGGGATTTGATTATATCAATAATGAATTCCCAGTGTTCAGAAGGGGAAACTGTCATTGAAACTGATGCTTATGAAATGCTGTCAATTACTGCAAGGTATCTTTACTAGAATTTGAACCATGGACCTATTGTGTGCTGAAAGTGAACCATTAAGATGATCTGACATTTGCAACCATCAATACGTCCCAGATTCCATGGACCCAGCATAAATCTTGAAATGCAATAATATTCTATTGTCATGAAAGCCACCTTAAAATCAGGGGGATAGCTATTTCTACTATATTTTGGCCATATGCTACGCTTAGCCCTTCAGTTTGTCAATTGATCGCTGAGGCGCCTGCCTTGTTTGTTTTCTTTTGCTTTTCCCTGGTAGTGCATTAATTTTGTGAAAAGACCTCCAAAACACCATTCAACACAAGGAACATGACAGGCCACTTGCAACAAAACCAATTCATGATGCGCCGTGAATACTGCTTATATTTTGAACCTTGGGTAGATACCTCAAAGTGAAAACTATGTTGATTACATGCTCTTCCTTCCTCTGAGTAGAATAACGGCATTATCTAGATAGATATTTGAATCACCTGATGCATTACCAATGGCAGCAATAGCCATTAAGGCATGTCCTAATGGCACTTAGTCCACTCTGTTTAATGCGTTTAAAAGCTAGTGCCATGGGAAAGTATAGTTGTGTCAATATTCTCTCTGGGCACGAGGAAGGTGGAAGCATAAAACTCATGACTTTAAAAAAAAAAGCAAAGTGCAGTTACACAAAAGTGAAATCACACCAGCCAAATACACCATGTTCAGTTGTCAGACCTGCTTCTGTATGACATGTTAAAAATAGTGTTTAGCATCTGCACACAATGTCGTAGTTTTCAGCAACAATGGCGCTGACAAGAGTGAAAAAGGTTGAAAGAGTGTAAGAAGAAAATGATAGCAGGCATCAAAATCCGTCACGAGACATCAGGGAACAGTTTAGTAGGAACTAGTCTCAGTATAACATATGCCATAGAGGACCCTAGTTTAGGTATCTAGAGTTCATTATTGTTAAGTACTAATTCAGTGCTAAGACAATAACACCCCTCCCAGGTAGCAAAACCTGTGTGGCCCCAGTGTGGCTTACAGCGGGTGCCCAGTGTGGGCCAAAAAGGGCTGCCCAATGGGCACCCAATGGGTCTTGTCCTCAGCAAAGTGTCTGGGCCACACTGGGCTAGACAATTTGGGCACAGAACAGTTTTAAAGTGGGCTCATGAATTTAGGTTCAGGTCAAGTTCAACATGGTTTTCTGATGCGGCTGACCGATGATTAGACCATATTTTTTTAATGCAAATTCAAAAGAATTTAATTAGGCCTAGTCAACTATTGAACATGACTCCCCCCCCCCTTACCAAGTATACCAATACCCAGTGGTACTCATCTATTCTATTGCACTGGTGATTGCATCAAAAGAGTATGAATATCAGTTTGCACTCAATAAGCCAAGAAACTCCACGTTGAATCTAGTGAGATCTTGGCCATCTTTAGTGCCTCTCTTTATAGATACACCGTGAAGGGTCATAGATAAGAGCCTTTAAGCTAATATTGTCTGTAGTTAGCATGTTTGATCCTTATATCACATTCACTGCATTAGGAATGGTGTAGTCACCTTATAACTACTATGATTACCTTGATCTGCACATATTTTAAAGGGAATATCTAAGGATTTCCAAACTATGATAAAGTCTCAACATTGTTACTCAATGTCTAATTTAGAAGTATACTCCAGTTGTTCTATATTTGAGAGAATCAATTCTGTATGGGTAATACATGTGTATGTGAGATAGTTGGGGCATCAAATCCCAAAAGCCAAAGGTGAATTTGCCCTCTCTAAACCCACCCTCAGCCCAGATTGGGTAACTTGCCTTCTCCCATGAAGAGTCCATGCCTCATTGTTGCAGTGTTAAGTCTCAATACAAGCAACACCACTTTGATTATTAAGAATATCTAAGTGCTGTCCTCTGTAAATTCAGGTTATCATGTTGATAAGCATCTCCTTACAACCTCCCACATGAGCATAGTTGACTGTTGAAATGATTTACTAAATGACGTTCAAATAAAGTTCAATGGTAGCGAAACGCTCAGCTTGTACAAATCCCCTTTGAGTCCTTCTGAGTTGTCTATTAATGAATGAAGTATATTCAATTGAAAAGGGGGAATAAAAGAAACTATTGCAAGATGACATGACTATTTTGCATAATTCTACCAATCGGTCATTGACATTGCTTAAACCTTGAGTCTGATGTTGTATCAATGTTCATATAACGTCACTGTGAGTGCCATTGCAAAAACAGCTTCTGTTGTTGGTTTGCTTGCTCTTCACGTCATGAAGCCCCACACTGCAAAACCCCATCTTCGCTTTGCCTAAAGATAGCCTAATCCCTCTCATCAGGCTCCCAACTGACATTTGTCAGAGGTCGGCAGAACCATATCTGAATAGTCCTGGAAGCAATACACACACGTATTTCATGTTCGGTCCACATTACTATATATTCTGAAAGTTGTTCTCCATTACCAGCACTTGCTTTAAGTACACAATACTAAAACCACATGTACTGTGAGGGTAAAAACCAAAATGCAAAATTACAATGGTTACTGTAACAATTCTTGAAAGGGTAGCTCCAAATAAACAGGTGTAAATGTTCCAGATGATGCCCAAGAACTTAGTTGTAAATTATGTGGCATGTGCTTCATTTGACGAAATGGGGACACTATCCTGCACAGGTTTCTTTTCATTTCAATTCCATTACCTACATCAGACTTTGAATATGTATTGTATTGTGCAGTATATATGGCCAATAAAATATGTCCTGCCTCTTAACAGAGAAAGTTTTGACCTCAGTGAAATTACAGAATATACAAAATCATTAAGTACATAGGAATGCAGGAAAATGAGTTTAAAGGTAACCTTTTCCAGTATAAGGCAAGCATTGGAGTTTGGATTGCCAGAAAAGACCAAACAAAATGCGATCAGATGAAATTTCTTTATTGGGGAAGTATTATAATTCTGTAGTAATCGAATTGTAATAAGATCGGGCTGTATTGGATTGATAGAAAAAGGGTACTAATTGCAGTCACCTACAGACCTTTTTCATTGCCTTTTGAATGGAACCTAATCTCTAGGTTTGACATTTTGGGTTTATGGGCTCTTTTACGAAAAATTAAATTATCCAAGTAGGAAATCTGTTCAATCACGATTATGATTTGTAAAATGCTTCATCTTGTACAAAACTGTTTGACTTCTGGTACTTAAAGGAGAAGAGGAGTTGCATTAATGCGTGAGAAAGGTCAATATTCCTTTAGATGTCTGACATGAAATAGCTCTATTGTCATAACACAAATATAGGACAATTGATGTGCTCGGCCGAGAGTCCTGTTATTGCAGGATTTTTCTTGCAAAAGTGGCTGCTGTGGGGAGACGGAACCCTGAGGAGACTTTGTATTACTTTCACTGTTTGAAGTAAGACAGTGCAAAGGTTATTCCTATCGATAATCTTATTCCTATTGATAACCTTATCAATAAATGTATGTGTGACTTCCAAACCATTTTCATCCTTCAACTACCGTGATGTGTATGCATCATCGGATACTGAATTTGTGCATGGCGACCATGACGGGTCCTAGATGACCTTCAGGTGGACATGGGATGTATTTAGAAGCAAACATTTTAGAAATTTCAGATAACCATATCTTGAAAGAAATATGGCATTTCTGTGTCACATGTGCCTCATTGACCTTAGAAATAATGTAGAATTATTAGTTTTCTACTGAAATAGCCCTACTTGGGTGATATTTGAATCTCAATGAAAGTTATAATTCTGTGTCATGAATACTTATAAATCAACCTCTTGGGGACCTTGTGAGTTAATATTTCTGCTTTATGTGCATCATGATCAACTCCCGTATATCAGGCTTTGCATTAAGGGTGGAAGGTTCAATAACATAATTACAAGACACTGATAACCTGACAACATATCCTGCCCTGTAATTTTTTCCAAACGATTATCAGCCTTGCTGGGTTCATTTAACATAAATCATTTTCCTAGGCAGAGAGATGGGAGAATAAAAAGAGGCCAACGCTATTCTTTATGCTAAGGAGAGAGGAGAAAATAGTGTTTGTGAAGGAGGAATGGGAGCTTAGCATCAGAACATCGATCAACTGTTAGGGGAATGGAAGAATCCTGTAAATGTGACCAGGAAAGCAAAAACACCCCTCTGGAGGGAAATCCATTATCAAAGTTCATCTCAAGATCTTTAAGATGAGACATCATTGGCTTGAATATTCCTAGCAGTTATGTTAAAACCCATCCTTGAACATATGTTATTACTCATATCTGAAATCGATGATTAAGCTCTAAATACATTATAAACCATAATAATGTTTTAAAAACACAATAAATCAGCCTTTTTCATGAAAAATACATAAAAATATGGTGATTTCTATCATAGATTTTGATCTAGAAGGAATTTCTGTTTTCAGTTTTGGGTTGTTTTTTTTTGTGAGTATCTAGTTTAATCAAATATAGATTATTTGAACAGTTGCCATGGCAACCAGGAGCGGGCATATAGGTTGATTTCACATGAAGAATTTCATTTTACCATCGAAATATGGGCCATTTCTACTAAAAATAGTGCATTTTAAATGAGACCATTGAATTCTGCATGGAAAATTAGCTTAAAGTATTTTTTATGATGATTTTAGAGTAATTTTACCCCTCCAATGCCCCCTGGTGGCATTGGAGGGGTAAAGGCTTTTCTTCTTCTCCTTGCCTCTGTTTTTTTTCACTTTTCTTTCCTTCCAATGGCTTCCTAGTGCTTGTTTATAGAGCTACATATTGTCCTTCACATTATTGTTGTGAACATAATTTAGATCAAATTAAAAGCTACATCACTTTGGTATTTTCACAGGCCAACACAGCACACTGGATTACAATTGCTACCCAATTAGGCTTCTGAACATTATGGACCATCATAATTTTACAGCAATTTTATGCTATAGGCTCCAAGCGGAGCTGGAACTGGTCCTGGTGACATATACTGATATGAGGTGATATTATGAGAGGCAGTTTGCCCTTGAATGTGAGTGTCATCCAGGGACAAGTTACCCATCATGTCAGTGCTTATTGCTGTCTTTCAGAATGGAAATTTCAATAAAGACTAGTGGACTGGTGTATCGGTCTAGATTTCTATATTCATCTTTATCAGCCATCCCCAACCTCTCATGGTGGGAGGGGAGGCCTTTAGATCACTAGGTCTCTCACCATGCATGAACCCCTATCTCACATATAGAACCATCATCCCACTCAAGGCGATGACAATACACAGCTTATCATGGATCTCCTTTCCTCCAAAGGCACCTTGCAGGCAGGTAGGGTGGTAGGCAAATCCCATCTAATCCCCAAGATTTATTGAACATGCCATTAGACTGAAAAAAGATTGCTGACCCCGAGGTTTGCAGAGAGCACGGTTTGTTCTCTTTTTTTTTGAGATTATATTAGTATCGTTGAAAGGAATTACATCGATATTATACAAAAAAAGTTTCAACATTCAGTACTTGTAAATGCGATTGCCTCTCACCCTTAACCACCTCTCCTTTCACACTAAGTACTTGACTGACTTTGTCTGTGCACATACTGTTCTCCTTTGTAATAATATTGGCTCATTCTCATTTCTACCACCCCCCCCCCATGCCCCAGTTCTCCCTTTGTGAGGCCCTTATCTAACAAAACCCTCTGCATCATTTTAGAGGTTAACAGGTTCAGTCTTGGCCAATATCGTATAACTAACTTACGAATGATTTGTTAGTAACTGTAAATCAAGATTAGTTGGTAACGATGAATCATAGATTCTCAAAAGTAAAGTAAAACAATATCACCCGATTCTCAACATAAAAACATCAGATATGGTCATTATAGCAATGTGTTGCGCAAGAATGATTGAATCATTCGTGCTACTGGTTGTAGAATGATTTTCAGTGTTTCACAATTGAAAAGATAGCGGCGTGTACACATTATTATAATATGGCCATCATAAATTGAAAATAGTCGTTATTCTATGGCATATTTACTGTGCAGTAATCTGTTGCCAAGCTTCATTTATCAAGTCTTTATTGTACGGCACGTGTAGATCCATCATTGAATAATTCAAAAGGCATTTGTATTCTTTTGTGCATTTTGAACTTAGCTGTGTTCGCTCAGAGATCGAATTAAAACCTTGCAGAAATGCAGTGACACTGTTATTTGACATTTCACCACTTCCCCTGTAAATCAAGTTGTATTTATGAATCTTTAACTCATTGCCAAGGAACTTTGTCTATGTCTGGTAAAGTTATTTCAGAAACTTAACGAAGTAATAAAACAAGAAGAGGTTCATTTTGTCCCTTTATAAATTGAAGGTGTACATGTGAAGTCATAGATTTTATTGAGGGCTTCAAATTTGCAAAGCATGGTTGTCAGGTCGACAAGTAGTGTAGAAAAGTATTCCTCCCACGCCAGATCAATCCACTTCTGACGAGTTCCATATTGATTATCAGGATGTATTCTTCCAGGAAAGAGGGAGCACAGGCATTGTTCCCTCTGGCGATTAAGGATTGTTACTATCGCTATCTGAATTTGTTTAGAACAAGTACCCATATGCAAAAGAAATTAAAAAGAAGATCCTCCATTACCCCACCATGTATGGGGAAAATTGTTACTTGCAATATCTTACATATATATATATATATATATATATATATATATATATATATATATATATATAAGTTATCTCGCTACCAGGGAATAATAATACCGGTAATAACGATAATAATAATGATGATAAATACGGTAATAATAATATATGATACAGTAGTATAATAATGATCATGAGTTTGGTGGGTTACTGACCTTGGGGCTATCAGCACCATACATGCCAAACACCTAAACACGCCAAACACATGTGAACAAACACATACCAACCAGCAATGCAATTGAGATTGGCAAAGTCTATCTAATTCCAAAAGTTCATTTTTATAGTTATGTAAATAAGTAAAAACAGAATTAGATTTCCAATTTACCTTCTTCTTAATAGACTCTATACTAAGTCCTGCGTCCTTTAACATAGTAGCACCACCATGCCTAAGTGAGTGAGTGGAGACTGAACCTTTGATACCAGCACGTAGAGATAAGGATTTCAACCTCGAATTAATATATTGGTACTGTAGAGGAACACCATTAATTTTAAATAAAAAATCACTCACAGCCCTACCTGTGCACAATTTTCCTAAGTCTCTACATGGACATAACCGAGAGGTATCATCCCTACATAAGTATATGTTAAAAGAATGGCCACCAAGTTGGTCAGTCTTAGATGTTTTAATGTGCAGACTAGCATAACTTTTAAATATTTTAACATCACCTACCCTTAGTGTATGGGGAGAAGATACAACATGTCCTACCCTGAGGACACCTCTATAACATAAGAGAATAGCTAACCAAAGTTTCAAGTCAGCCCTGTTGGAGAGATCCAAATATGATCTAATACATAACATTTCTTTTGGACTCAATGGATGAATAACCCTAGTCGGAACAGCATAATTTCTACTAATACCATCCAACACCTTTTTTAGCATGAAATTACCGCTATGGTCTAAGCCACCCATAAGCTTTTGATGATACTAAATGGACGATAAATAATTCCTTACAGAAGAAGGTTTCATATATTCAGATAAGTATACTGCATATGTAGCAGCCTGTGAGGGAGAACAAGGAAAATTAGATAATTTAAATTTATTACAAAATTTTTTATACCTGTTAAGTTGTAGTTTCCTTGTTCTCCTCGTATTTTTTGATACACCCTTCGTCAAAAGACACACTTTTCTTTTTTGTAACCTTTTCCATTCTGGAAGTAAAGCAGCACATATTATTATCCTGAAGAGTGTGAATGCATTTCTCCACAGTACCTTTATAGGATAACCTAGACAATTGGTCAGCTAGAATATTATCCTCAGATTTAATATAAGTGGCATAAATTTCAACATTGTTGAGGAAACACAACCAAAATATTTCCCTTAACCACTCCATACAGAGTTTATTTTTTGATCTAACGGTATTTATCATAGCTAGCACTTGCATGTTATCTGTTATACAATGTATTCTTTTGTCTTTATAACTAGAGATCCAGCGCTTCAAGCCCATCATAACGGGATACAATTCATACACATTAATATTTCGATGATGGTTTTTTAGATTATCCAAAATTGGAGGGGTAGTAAAATGGTCTACACCAAGACCAAACCTATCCAAGGATGTCCAGTCACCATATAGAAAATCCTTATCCATCCATGCTCCAAAGCCCCTAATAGAGGAGTCAGAGTACATTGGAGTATTAACCAAGTCATTAAGGATTAAACTTTTACAGTTAAAAGTATCACAAAAATCCAACCACCACTGAATGTCTCGCTTGGTACATTCCGAAATTTTTATATAGCCCCTAGGCTTAGCTCGAGCACACAAATCAAAGACTCTCCTGCTGAACGTTCTTCCACCCTTTACCACCTGCGAGCAAAAGGACATGAAACCTCCAATCCTCTCCAGGGTCTTCTTGGAAATAAATTTCCTATTGACATTATCTAACAAAATGCCCTTCATTTTGTCTATCTTATCTTTAGGTAGAGTTAACTGCAGTTCAACAGAATTAATCAGAATACCTAAAAATTTGCACTCTTGTGCTGGATCGGTTACCTTTTCCTTGGAGATGACAAAACCCATATATTCCATACATTCCATCAGTAAATTTCTCTGTCTGAGGCATTCTTCATAAGAATTTGCAATAATTATAAAATCATCTAGATAATTTACAATTCTTTCTACACCGTAGAATTTTGCAACCTCAACAATAAAATCAGAGATCCTATTAAAAATATACGGAGCACATTTCAGGCCAAAAGTTAACCTGTTGCTTATGTAATACTCCTCACCTTGACCAAAATCCCAACGGAACCCCTGTAGGGTGGTGTGGGGGCCGTAAACATTTATAGACCTGTAAGCAGATTTTAAGTCGACAACGCTCATGAAATCGTTCCTATCTAGCTGAGTAGTAACAGTGCTAATATTATTATAGGAAAATTTAGAACTAGTGGTACCCATGAAATTATTAATAGAAATTTTTCAGGCATACTGCAGTCTGTTATGGGTCTCAATTTACCATTTGACTTTTCGACACCCCCTAAAGAATGTATACAACGGGGCTTAATTTTTGTCTTTGAGACTAGACCAGCAGAAATTTCTTCTAACAAAATACCACACATTTCATTATAGAATTTTCCCTCGAGGATTGACTTATAATTTCCGCAATCATAAGAAGTATCGCAGTCAGGGTCAACTATCCTGAACCCCTCAACAAAACCTTGCCATAAGAATAGTGCCTCTTTATTATTTATATTAATAACACCTTTCTGGGTTAAGAATGGGGCAACTCTGCAAGGTAAAATCTGGGAATTTTTTCCATTGACATAATGAACACAATCACACACACCATTTATACAGCTATCATACACTTCGATGCTAGGTAAATTTCCAATAGCGACAGTAAAAAATGGTTTAACCTTGCCCTGTACTGGGCCACCATATGATATATTAATATCATCTTCAACATTTAATTGTAGATTTGCTACAGACTCCACATAAGGACTGTAGGCACCTGAGCTCTCACTGATATCATTCAG
The DNA here is from genome assembly GCA_949317995.1 of Acholoe squamosa. NCBI lineage: Eukaryota > Metazoa > Annelida > Polychaeta > Phyllodocida > Polynoidae > Acholoe > Acholoe squamosa. The sequence goes on from OX439050.1 coordinate 47,739,378, forward strand.
AGAGACCAAATCTACCCCTCCAGCATCAAATACACAAACACCCCGAGCTGGAGCAGCGGGTGGGGGCGAACTAGGGTCTACCAAACCTACTATACATGACTTTGACATTGATACACTGTCACATACAGGACCCTGCTCACCTGCAAAATCCTAGTCAGACCTGTTTACATGACAGTCCACTCTACTGTGGCCTGGCTTGGTACATGAGCTACATGCATGTTTGTATTTGCAGGGATCCCTAGTACATCCCTCAGCCCTATTAAAGGCATAACAAGAATTTGTAGATACTTTAAATTTCCCAGAGTTTTTCGACTTAGTGGAGTAAGCCTTCTGGGCCTGTACAGTACCATCATACGACAAATATCTTAAAATATCTGAATTCTCAATGACATTGAAAGCATAGATACCCATCTCGTTAGCCCTGGATCTTACAGACTTGTCATATGCAGTAAGGGCTGGCACAGTATATATTTTAGTGCCAGATTTCTCAACCAAAACTTGCAAGTGTTTCAGCATCCCTTCAATATCAGCGCCCCTTCTATGATACTTTAGGGCGAATTTTAGGTTGACTAGAATAAGCTTCTCAATCGAGTCAATCTTATCCTTCTTTTCTACATAATTCTCTTGGTCAAACTCACCCATTTTGGTATGACGATGACGACCAGACATAGACGAATCCATTGACGATGAACGTGAGTAACTGCGGCTGCACTGACGAGCTGTAATTGACGATCTAGACCAATGACGACCCCGTCGAGAGACTTTAATCCACTCGTCCTCGTCTTGCGCTGGCGGATAGCACGACGACTGTTGTCTTGTTTCCTTGACTACCGGACCGCGTCCCTGGCGACGTGACGTCACATCTTGTTTATCAACATACGCACGTGGTTTGCTCGAACCGCTCGAAGTACCATACATCCCATCTTTACGGTCCCCTCTGTTAACCGCCTCTCGTAGTAAAGACTTGATATCCACCAACTCGCCTTCCAGCTTCTCTAGCCTGCTTTTACTCGTCTGGTCAACGACTGGACTGTCCAAATCAAGTGATGTACTGGACAAATCCAAGTCGCTCGTTAATCCTGAATTGGCCGATTCAGGCGAAGTTTTTGCCGATTTAGCCGATTTTTTCGCCGATACCTTAGTCTTGGTATTCCTCGTAGACTTCCTACCCATTTTCAGGTAAAAACTGAGACCCAAAAGGCCTTAAACAGCGAATGAAAATTTAAAATTCCAGGGAACACCCAGCGTGGGGTTACCTGTACAGGTGAATACGAGCCAATTGACGGTTAGCTTGAACCCGCCCCCTTTTATACCAGTGGAGTTGTTGACCATGACGTCACACTATGACATCATTGGTATCCTTACGAGCTGAAAGTAGTCCCTAACCGTCCGCGGCTAATTATATAAATATACACGAGTGTATATAGTTCCATATATATATATATATATATATATATATATATATATATATAAACTGGTGATTGCTCAATGTTATGATCAGATGATTCGCCGAGAAAGTGTACCTCTACCAATATGCAATGATTTGAAGTGTAGGCCTAACTGAGATAGATTAAGATTTGAAAATGTTCTTATTGTTTATCACTTACGTCACTAAATCTTATCTTATTAAGTTAAGGACATGGCATTTCCGGTCAGGTCTGGTAACCATAGGTACCAAAACATTCCATTTGTTGTCATTTAGAAGTATTTGGCCTCTCTTGTGATATATATATATATATATATATATATATATATATATATATATATATATATATATATCCATAACCCAGGACCCATAATCCAAACAATCCTCAGACCCTACAGAACTTACAAAGCTGATTCTGCCTGCATATGTGCAGCCACAGAGGAAACATAATGTGTTAGTTACAATGCATGGATCATCTTCATGGACATGAACAGTTCTTGTTAAATCTAATGGGAGTATGGGACATTGTGTGTATATGATCCAGCATCATTTTGGTATAATGTCAGATCTTGGCTCCCTGGAGGGTTGCCCTCTAATGAACCATTTAATATGACAGCTTAATTTCAAGTTTTGACTCATTGAGATAACGCTTAATGGGTGGTTGTATCCTAATTGGGAGGTCATTACCATTCTAGAGAGGGTCTAACGTTGCAGATTGGACCAGTAGAAGTGTCTGGATGAAATATGCATGCATTTAAGCCCTAAAACCGCGCTTTAAAGCGCGCTTGGGCACCTAAGGGTTAAAGTCCTCACTGAGAATTGAGTATTCAGAAAATATATGCATGCAGAGCCCATAGCAAAAGAGAAGATCAAATTTATGCATGGCCTTATCAACAAAGTGATAAACATGTGAAATTATGTAAAATCTTCAAATAATTCTGGGCACGAAAGGGTTAATGCCCCTTGCAGGCAGGTAGGGTGATAGGCAAATCCCATCTAATTCTCAAGATGTATTGAACATGCAATTAAACGGAAAACGATGACCGACCCTGAGGTTTGCAGAAAGGAAGTGCATCAATGTCCTATCAAAAAGTTCCAATATTCAGTACTTGTATTGTCCTCTCCTCCCATGCACCTCCTATTTCTCACTAACTACTTTACTGACTTTGTGTCCGCACCTATTGTTCTCCTCTGTAATAATACCAGGCCCTTGCCTATTCATCACCCCACCCCCTACCCCTGCTTTCCCTTTTGAGGCTCATATCTTTGTTATAATACAAAATCCTTTAAATCCTTGTAAAGGTGTACCAGCTGCAGGCTCTATGTATTTGGAATATCTCTAACCCACAAACCAACCACATACTGCCAATGTCATATGAAACTATATAGTATAACTTGCAAATGATTTGTTGGTTACCATAAAGCGTAGATTCTTAAGACTAGGTTAGTAAAACCCCTGCATTATCTTACAGAATCACCAGATGTCCAACATAAAAACATCAGATTATGGTCATTATAAGTGGTGGATCCCCTGCTGCAAATTTCTTGCAAATTGTACTCACACCGAGAATATCTGACAGTTGTCACAAATATCAATTCATTTTGATATCTGCGAATGTAGTCACATGCCACCCGAATGCTGCATGAACGTTCTCACAGAGGAGTTTGAGTTTGAAACAAGTTTATTGGCCAACAGTATCTGAAGCTTTTATAACATAACTGTCAGCTGATATAAAGAGAATAATTCAATGATAGCATGACTGTATTGTACAATAAGACTTACATTCAGTGTTTGACAAAGTGGTTTCCATGAACAGTCACATAATGAAGTTTTGTCCTATCCATATTATAACCCATACATAACTCTAGTCTTTAACGCCCTGTTCATACTATTATTTCACACAAGTGTTTCTTAACCATTAGCATGTTGTCTGCAGTCTGTACATGTACCGGAGGTCCACTGCTGGAATGTTTACTGTGAAAAAAATGCATGAGTACAAGTCGCAAGTAACTCGCAACAGTGGATCCATACTGATGTACTGCAGTCCTGATTGAATCAATCATGCCACTGATTATACCACGATTTGTGGGTTACACAGTGCTTTTTGGGGTCTATTCCCATCCACATATCTGTCAATATTGCACACCCTATAGGCTGTACCATCAATTTTGGAAGGCGTGTGGTTATCCAGGTAAGGCGTGCGGTTATCCAGGTAAGGCGTGCGGTTATCCAGGATAACCGCACGCCTCTCATGTCATATGTTACATGTTAAAACCCATGATAACCTTGACCAGGACAGGGCTCGAACCTGCAGCCTCAGATCCCTAGTCCAACCCCCTATGCAGTGCGCCACAGGGACTGAGGAGAAATGCTCGGTTCGAACCAAGTCTGGATATGATACAAAGCCGTGAGCGCTGTCGCTGTCCGCTGCCGGGCGACGAGGTGTATTGTACACATAGCCAAGCCGAGAAGGGAGTAGACGCCATGGCCTAGCGGTTAGCGCTTTGCGCTCAGCCGTGAGAGGTACATGGATCGCGCCCCGGTCCGGGCGCATCTTTTTTCGCCGTGTGCGCTGTCGCTGTCCGCTGACAGGCTAGGAGGTGTATTTTATACACAAACATAACCGCGAGAAGCTTCTTTTTTGCCGTGTGCGCTGTCCTGTCCGCTGCTGGGCTAGGAGGTGTATTTTATACACAAACATAACCGCGAGAAACATCTTTTCTTCGCCGTGTGCCGCTGCCGCTGTCCGCTGCCAGGCGAGGAGGTGTATGTACCTGTGTACACACACTATGGCTGGCTTCAATCGAGTCCCGGGGAGGGGGAATAATTTTTATTTTCAACTTGAATTTATTGGTATAATATTGATTATTTATTGGTTTCGTGGTATAAAATAAGTAGACAATGGCTAACACATGACTCGTGGGTGTTATCGACGGATAATGACACGAGGCCGTAGGCCGAGTGTCATTATCGTCGATAACACCCACGAGTCATGTGTTAGCCATTGATTACTTGTTCAGTAATTTTTGTTATGGCCATCATAAACTGAAAATAGCATTGGTTGAAATGTGTTATATTTCACAACTGGTGATTGCTTAGAAATTATGATCAGATGATTGGCTGAGGAAGTTAACCGTTACCAATAGACAAGCATTCCTTAGCCATTCTTAGATACTAAAATAGGCTCAATGTTTTTATCTAAAAGAAAACAAAGATAAAAAAGGGCATGGGGTTAGAATCACTTGAATGAGTGTTGTATATCACTTACGTCATTCATGTCATTGAAAAGAACTAACAGAAAACTCCAATCTCTTTTCATTAACTGTAATATCCCACTTATAAAATGAAACCACGAATAAGATCCACCCTGACTTTAAAAGGTCACAAGGAGTAGCAAACAAAAAGGATAGCAAATGGGAGGTCTCATCGGCTATCTCTCCTCTCTCCTCAATTACTACCAATTTTGAGTGTCTATAGTCACACTCTATGCAAATATCATCTTGGCTATTATACAAACTGACTTTTGTTGGATTCTATGGGCACCTGTAAATCTTGTGGACTTGTGTATAAGCAGCAGTTTCAATGTAAAGCCTGCATGAAGGACTAGGAGGGCATTTGTCAAGATGGTACGGCTGCACACAGCCGCTATGACGTGAACCTGTCAAAATAAGAGTGAGTGATTGTAGGTATATGCTCTGCAACTACTCTGTAAGATCAGCACTTAGTGTTGTAATTACATAAGCATTTGTACCATTGCAATCGTCAGTTATCACTTGCAGGGCTGTAATGGAATTAGAGTGAGGGATCCCACTACGACTTGAAGGGGTCTAATTGTGTCAAGTTGAGAAATGCCTTCCTGGGCAGTGTCCCTGCCTGCATGTTGATATGATACCATATTAATCAGGGAAGGTTGCTGATTAACACCTGACTACTAAGGGTGGGGCGAGTGGTAACCCTGGATCCAAGGGCTGATTTATTACCCATTTGCATGTATCCCTCGTGTAATTTCGGTAGGGTATGTGCATCTAGATGTACTATCCCTAAAAGGTGGCTTGAGATTATTCATTTCATGTGAATAACAACAAACAATTGTGAGCCAGCAAGCAGAAATGGGGGTTCCTGCAGGATTTAGTACCTGTTTTAGCCACCAGGGTGCACCACTATGGGCTAGAATAGGAAAATATGCCTAAAGCTATTATAGGGTAATTTTTTATGGAGAATTCAATGATTTTAGATAAAATGGGTGGAAAGGTTCCAAATTAGGCATGTAAAAAGAATGTTTTTGGGCCTAAATAGGCATTTTTGTTGATGTCTGTTGCCATGGAAACATGATTTTCATTCTAAATAGGAAAATCATTTATCCCATTTGAAGGAATTTCTCACTAGGTTTACTATGGTGAAAACAGAACGAAAATACCATTTCTAGATCAAAAGTTATAGGCAAAAGAATGAAAAATTATGCTAATTTAGCTAATTAGCATAAATTATGCTAATTATAGATGTATCTCATGATCAATTAGGCATAGGGCTTATTGCCATTCAGGAAATGGTCACGCCTACCTACGTTTAGCAAGCCATTCCTCTAAAACTAACAGGAGTATCTTCTCTTGCAATATATCACTGAAAAGCCAGTGATCTGAATTTTAAAGTTGACTTTTAGCATGGAGCCCCCTTTCTCCTTGCCTGTGTCATATAGTAAACATTACAGTGCAGACCCCCCCCCTGTGCAATGGCATGTTGTGATCACCACTTCTGGTCATGTGACTTATCTAGATGTTAAATCATGTGAATTCAAGCGCTTTTATGTCAAAATAATTTGTAATACGGAGAGGAACTCCCTGGCATTACAAAAATACTTAATGTAGGCTTAATATTTAAAAATCCTCTCACCCTCCCCGATTTTTTTTTCTATTATACTCTGAAGTTCTATTTTAGAGAGTTTTTATGACAAAAGAGATCATACCAATGCTTGTAGTGTTTTTCGTGCATTCTAGGCCAAAATATCATTTTCCATGGCAACACACAATAAAATCAGTAAGATTTCAAAATATGTCAAAAAATAGAAAAAGAAAATCGACAATGTGCTCTTTATTTCATCTCAATTGATAGGTTTGAGCAAGTCACGATCTTTGTAATATACATGATGACTGTACTATGAGAATCATAATTATTTTCCTTATTACGATAGATACAGACAATCAGGGTTCTATGATTTTCTGCCCACATCCTTAGCTTATACCACCACTAACTGGCTTTTAATAGGAATACCAACATGATTCCAGCAGCTTTTTGTTTAAGATAATGACATCCCCTTTAGACCGAAAATCAGCTCAAAACACCTTGGTAAAGGAAGAGTGAAATCAAACTTTATCTTTTAAGCATGTAATGAGTGATCCCTGCTGTTCAGATGGGCGATAATAAGGTAATTTAGCCTCGTGCTACCATGTCACTATGCATATAGTCATAGCTACTGAAATATTCACAAGCCACTGACAATGACTGAAAGTTCTGCTCGTTGGCATGAGAATCCACTACCATGTTCATCGAATGGACCCTCTTATGCCATGGTCATTGGTAATTTGACCTGCATGACTCGGAATTACCCATCTGGGACCTCAGCACTGCCAAGCCTCGATGGCTTTGATTGGTCAGCACCAAAGCGGCAAACACCCCATACCACTCGCTATCCACATGTCCCTGCTTCCTTTATGCACTTTTGTGGTCCCAATTTCTACTTATCACTTGAGGAAAGGTTAGCATTTTGGCCAAATAAGTAGATAACAAATATAAGTGTACCTACAAATATGTATACGATTTTTCAAAAGTATCAAAAGCGTTATCAGGTAGCGCCTTGTGAAGTAAATTCTGGCTTATAAGGAGTTTCTGGCAGGAGCCTAAGTGAGGTGACCTTGAGATAATTATTTGGCGCGCCATGGATTTCCCGGCGGGAAGTAGTGACAGGTTCCCATCCCCCACAATACATCATTACAAGCTGGTTTCCTGTGCAGGTCTCCTCAACCCGTGTAACTCAATATGTCTGGTCAGGAGCATAAATAATTTCTTTTTATGGGTTATCAGATTTCAATATATGTGATAGCTAGTTCTTTATTTGAGAAAAACTTTCAACCCCCCAAAAAAACCAAAAAAACAAACAAAAAAACACACATGTAATTGATTGATTGATTATCTATTTTCCTTTTAAACGGAGGTGAAACATATTACCACGTATTATGAAAAGAAAAAATAATGTGTTTATTGTGTCCCACAGTTTTACAATGAATATCAAATCAAACCCCAAAGTAGGCCATTGTTTATGTACAACATGTACGAAAGGCCTGGGATGTAATATGGCAAGTTTGGACAGTGATTAGATTTACATCAAACCTGTTCAAATTAAGTAGCCTAAAAAAAACTCGCCATAACTAAAGAGCAACCTTGGAACTAGATATGATATATTTTGTGTTGCTAAAGGAACCCATGGACTGAATGGATGATCACAATATATTCTGATTAGACGTATTTCAGCTAACACAAGGTAGCATAATACAAGGCCGACCTTAGCTTTCTATCGAATATTATAAAAAAAAAAGAAATATTAGTATTTCTTTTGTTTTTTGTAAAGAGTGGGTCATGTCGGCAGCCTGCAAGTAATTGGACCACATAACCTGAAACACACTTTTCTGCTCTTACATGTATGGCTACTTATTCAACTATACTCTTATCACTATTCATACGATTACCTGATTACTACTTTCTTATTGGCTCTATGACTACCTGTCCAATTATCTGGATGGCTAGTGGCGTTTTCCAGTCCAATTACTTTAGTACTTTTCAAGAGATTAATTCTCCTGATATATGTATACCCACTCTTGCTTCGCAGATGCATGTCATATCTTCTCAGTTCAAACAATCTCTCGGGAGAAAAGGGGGGAAAGAATGTTTGTAAATATAAAATCTTCATAGGTTCCACTGGTCTCTCCAAATATATCGGCCGTTTGATTTTAGGAATAGTTTACTTTCATAACGGCATCTGAAGTTTGGTCAGTAATATAAGTCTATAGTTTGGGAAGAACTGTCAGATCTGTTTGGAGAGTGGCATTCAACACTGCATTAAGTCCAGAAAGTCGAGGTAAATATGATACAAATGCTAGACATCAAGCTCATATTTGATATATGAAAAAGAGTGCAAAGACAATAGTATTATGACCCTGCCATTGAGCCTGATTGGCGTAAGGCCGAGGGAGCACTTTAGTCGTATGAGAAACAAGAGATGTGTAACTGATACACCAGTCTATATCAGTCTAGACATCGTAGGCTGAGGCTGAGGTCATGGCCACCTTGTTTCCTTTTCTTTCCCTGAATAGCGACAGATCGAGAGACTTTCTAAAAGGATTATAAGATGAAGTATTCTGATTATTAACGTTGCCGACATTGCCTAATCCCCTAGTTATTGATACTTGATATCTTGTTTGCACATATCAATAATTAAATTCAAGAACAACTATTTGTCATGCAGGACTGTGAATCGAAATATATACATGCATTATAATTTTGTTGTTAATTTTCAAATTTGATATTGATACAACCATGATAAATCTGTGTGTCCCCTTGATATGTACTTGTATGATGCATATCGTAATGCATTGAAAGGACATTAAAGAATCATTACTCCCATATATGACCTTTGCTGTTGCATTAACATTATATAGGCAATGATCACTCGCTTACTTGTGAATACTGCGTCTTCTCTCGGTCTCTTGAACCAAACTAAGACGACCCTTATCAATGGTCCCTAAGCCTAGTTTTAATGACTAGGGATGTGAAGCCTAGACCATGGAATGAATTGAACTCGATTTCTGAGTGAGCAATTAAGGTCAATTTAGATGTCAGATGATGTTGTAACCAGGGCACGCACTGTAAAATAATGTCGTTAAAATAACGACGGATTCCTTGTCCGAAAGTTGCCAGAGATCCGTTGTTATTTCTACAGAGATGTTGTTATTTTCACAGAGATTTCTGGTCGCCACCTGGAGCTTCTTGTAGAAACTACTCTGTCTCCCTGTTGTATAATGACGGTGGTTCACTGTTTAGTTTAACGAGGGTCCCTGATAGATTCAACAGTTATTTCTTACAGTGTGCCTTTACTGGAGGATTCAGCTTCATGCATTGGCATTGGTCTGACCACTTTGTGCCTGTACATGGGTGCTTAGAATTCTCAGAATGTCTCGCCCTCACTATTTAAGAAGGATAGAGTGTCACTCTACCACTTTTTATGTATATGCTTTTTACGTACTGAGATCTGTTGAAATCGTTGCCGTCCATCGTTTTTTAAAACCCCTGTGTCACAACGTCACTTGATGGATAGGAACCACTTTAGATATCTCACTGAAATCTCATCATTAGCCTAATTAGAATAGTGCTTAATTTTTCTGAGGTAAAAATAATTGCAGTGACAACAAATTTTACTGTTTTTCTGTCATGAAAGATTTTCTGTCATCAGCTGGCTTTTTGATGGACCTAAAAAGGGATGTGATTTGGGGATGTAATTTGATAATTGATTGCGGTATTAAGCAGTCACATGCTTTTGACATTGCCCTCCGGTGCTTCACTTGCGCCAAGTTGTCAAACATGACTCCACTCTCAGAACATCAGTACGAATTATTTGATTAATTCATTCTCATTTGCGGGATGCTCAGAATTTGGAAACAAACTAAATAAAGATACCAAAGAAAAGACATGATTAGGGTTTTCTGAGATCAAAGGTTCCACAGAAGGAGATACATTAGTAGCATTAGTTGGTGTTCTGTCTTTAACACCATACACCAGCTTTATTGTGACAGGATCCGCAAAAAGGGCCCTTAGTGTAGGGTGCATTAAGGTCCCTATTCCCAGTACATGTCACTATTTTCAAGACTGATGAGAGCTAATTACTTCATCTCAAAATCTAGATCATTTAAATTGTTTCAAATCAAAGGTATGAAAGAACATCAGAAAATGCAACAACAAAAAGAGAAAAGAATATCAATTCTAAAATTGTCTCAATTCTAATCTGTTATCAAATGACCAATTTTAGTCGAAATGACCCGAAATATTGAAATACTGATATCGAAGGGTCCTATGCCTATAACTACACTGCAAAAATAGTGTTTAGATTTTAAACATGTTTAGGTCTAAACATGTTTAAAACCAACATGTTTAAAACCTAAACATATACGTCAGTTAGGTGTATCATCGACTACACATTTAGGAAAATAACACTTTTATTCTAAATACATAAACATTTTTGCTAAACATGTTCAGACGTTTAGAGTTTAAACAAATGAATATTAGGTGTTTAGATTTAAACATCAATATGTTTAGATACTTGGATGTCAAATCCACACCAGGTAGCAGCACTACCTCTGAATGGACTATCTGCACAAAGTTATAATCACTTGTTGTGATAAATATCCCCAAACTCCTTGTTTATCATAATGTCATTTAATCAAATGTTATGAAAATAGACACAACAATAGAAAATTAACTAAATTCAACTTACACCACCATCATTACCATAAAATAATTGATGAGCTCCATAACTTACACCTATGTCATGTTATTTTGTAAAGTATACAGCAATGTCTTTCCTGCCAACCTGTTGTACTTTCTCAAGTCTCCTATTCTAATGCAGTGTGTACATATAATATGTGTATATATCTGTGGCTGACATTTTTTGGGACTTTGCAGTGCAAACACCTGCTAATGTCCTCCAGTAAATGAGAAAACAAACAAAAGATATTTCTTTATTCTTTTTAACGGATACATGTCTGCAAACCCTTACTTCCCACCAAATCACTTAGACATCTAAACACAAAAAATCATAAACATCTAAACGCAAAATTTCATCGATATCTAAACACAAATTTTGAACCTAAACACCTAGATTTCTTAACACTTGAGCTAAGCACATTGTTTAGCTAAACATGTTTAGGAAATTAATGTGATTACAAAAACGTTGCAAGAATATGTTTAGAATTGTGTTTAGGTTCTAAACACCATTTTTTGCAGTGTATGCCTACTAGATTTTGGTCTATTCTAGCAAAGATGGGTTATATGCACAGGGACCTACGCAGTGGCTTAAAATCCAATGGTCCGACCCGCTTTAAACAAGTAAGACTAACTCACTGGCCCTCCTTGCTCATTCTACACTGGGTGGCACCTCACCGTGTCCTGAATGTATGTAAATATGATGATTATTTTCATAGGTTCCTATCCACATTGTGATGCTGAAGGTAAGCTGGGGTAACAGATCTCAGATACAATAGATTTGAATGGCTCCTTGCCATACTTGCCCCTTTGAAATGGCCTAGTGATGTAGAGCAATTTGTTCATCCTGTTTACACATGCACACACATTTCAGCAATCGTAATGCGTCTACTCACAAGAAAGAGTTTGTGCATCATACCGATCAGGGAGTATATTAACCCGACAGATTCTACATGATGTGTGGATTATGAAAATCAAAAGCAATATAGCATTTTGTTGCTCTCAAAGGGTTAAGACTTGACTAAAGTGGCTTCATTGATTCATGTCTCCTGGTCATGAACCTTATGGGAATGACCTTATGTAACATCAAGGAGGGCAGTTAGACTCTATGCACTGTGATGAGGAATTACTGAGGCACACTGAACTCCTACATAACATCTAATCAGACTTCTCTCTGATTGAATTACTTCATGTTGACAAGGCGAGGTCAGGCATTTAGACCACAAGGAATTAATACTTTGGGATCTTGAGCCAGGTCCATCGAATTCACCTCTCCGACTTATTCAGATTTCCTCAATTGCAAGTCCCAGTCAAAATGGGTCATCACAATTTTGGAATCTTTAGGGTATATGATAATATTGGAATATGTTGATGATTCACCCATTCATCATACTGTTGTGACATGGAGTATTGAAGACTAAGATGATAATTCTTTCGTGTCCTTCTGACGGCCAAGACACCTGAGATAGATCATCTGCTAAGTCACAAATTGAACATTATTGTCTTTGAAAATATAGGCCAATTACCTGAAATAACGGTCTTGTAGTCTAAAAAGATTCAGGGTTGCTGTCACATGGTTCCTCGTGAATGATAACTGTGAGTTTTCCGACCTTTGATCAATATCCGAATTTCTATGTTTAATTGTACTGAACATCTTCAGGTCCTATTCTAATGATATTGGACATTTTGGAATATACCTCATTATATATCCAAAATGGCCATTAACCGTCATCTGTCAAGTGACTGACTTCTTACATTAAGAATAATAAATCCAAAGTCATGCATTGTTTGATAAGATCCTGACACATACCATTGGAAAGGTATTCAAATATTTCAGTGATGACATCTTTAGACATTCAAAATGGCTGCCACTTAGGTTTTCAATTTGAATTCCCTGACCTCAGAAATGTATATTTTAAACTTGAAAATCATCTTTCTATCTTGATAATGACCAGAGATATATCATATAAGATATTTTGACATGTCGGTGGCTGTCTTGAATAAGAAAAAGGTAAGAAAAGACAAAGAATGGGTCAATCTTGCCATGATTGTTGACCTAAAACATCAATATCAAAATAATGCAAACCAAATTGTTATACATAACCATATACTCTTTAGAGAGTTATATGAAGACGACTGTTTCTTAGAGTTATCTCCTGTCCTCAGCAAAGATCGTATTGACCTATAGATTTACCTCTGTCCTATGGCTGACTTGGTAAGACAAAAATCTTATGGCTTCATTGGTGAGCATACCTCTCTGCCCTGAGAGCTGCTTTACACCGTCTGGAATCAGGTAACAGTGCTTCAGCCACCAAGCCCTTGTACCATACTCATTGCAGAGAAATCATGCAGATGCCTGATATAACCATAATCTAGCTTTGATCTCATGTATAGAGTACAGGCTTTAGTATGTAGGTGGGTGTCCTGCCTGTGGCTCAGAATCATAAAGTGTAAGGTTGAGGGAGATGCACGATGGCTGTGAGAAAATTTGCTGATCATAATGTCTCATGTATACCAAAAAAAGTTTTTGGAGTGCCCCAACACATGCCCCACGGTGGTAATAACTGAGTTGACCAATTTGGATACAAATTGGCTAAGATCCTAGCAATTTGGGCTCTTGTTGGGCTTAGCCATGGTTAAAATGACTCTTAACAACTTATATTCTGTTTTAAGCAAGTATGGACATAATTCCTCTCCTAACATGGTGAGATGCATAAGGAATATCCTGATTGCAAGCATATATATATATATATATATATATATATATATATATATATATATATATATATATATCAACAAATGATTAAGGCCAATCTTAGATAGATTAATAAAGCTGAAAGCTTTAAGTATCAGGTGTATGCGTAGTCAGTTTATGATCATCAGGATGTGTCAAGGTAACAAGAGCAAAAGAACAAAGGAAGATCTTAAATTCCTTATCTCACTTTCCGACTTGGAAGACATCTGCCTCATTGAGAGTAATATTTCAGACCACTGCTATCAACACTATACTTCGTCCAACGTGTTGCAGACAGGATGGGAAAAATCCAACATAAGAACCAAAAATGAATGTTCAGTAATTTCGGTTGTATTCACCACAAGTTGACTTATGACTTACAGGACATGAGGAATGGATTACACATGTATAGCAAAAAAGAAAATAGATTCTCTCAGAAAACCCACATTTTGAACAGATTTCCAGGCCCCTTCCTAACCCAGGGCATGTCAGTACCCTTTAGGCATTAATTGCCCCTGTAATGCTATCAACTCTGCCAACAATCGTTACATTAATCCTTTACAATGGCCTGTGATTTAAGTAAGCCATAATAACCAGTCAATATTTCCAGAGAAACCAATACCGATACTTGAATAAATGCCCAATTTTGAAACATCTTGACAAGAGCTTCCAACCGTACATCTAAACTTCTAATCATACTTTTGTTTAGATGTACAGTGACCATTCTGTCAAGGCATTGTCTATCTCATTCATGATAGACCTAAGGGAGGTCCATTGTCTTAGTGCTTTTTCTTTGGGCATAAACTCAAGGTTAGATGAAAGGCTGGCTATCAGGTGCAATCTCGGTACATGATAACATACATGGGACTTTCGAGTGATTAATATGGCTACTTTTGCCTCGGGAGTAGTGTACACATGCATGGTTTTATATTTTTTTTTTTGCCAGGATATTATTTTCATTACTTATTGTTGAGTTTGTTGCGAGTGGACGTTTTTCAGCTCACCATTAATATGTGAACATATCGACCTAGTGCAGCGCATGTGGAATAGATGATCCAAAAGCAATCATTGCCATAACAGATATGTCAGGTATTGCCTAATGTAGAACTGTCAGAACCAGCTTATGATACATTGAATGCGTATAGGTGCAAAAATGAACATACCTGCTCCAAACTATGATGAGACAATAGATAACACAGTATATCTTTGTTTGCTAACTGGGATAAGGGCATTTCACCTTTTCAACTTCACATTTCGGCAGTAAATGCAATTGACTAATAATAATCCCGTACAAGCCAGGTCAATTGATTAATGGTACCTATACAGCTGCTTTTGTTTGATGACAAGTAAATGACGCTGATGTAATTGAACCTTTGTAAACTTGGTTAGTATACATACCGTAGTTGCCTGTTAAAGCGACAGGTCTCTGAATGAACACCATTTATAAACGTTGCCATTAAACCTTGGTATATCATTCATATAAAAAGAAAATCATAGACAGTTCTCACATTCTCTTTTTTCACACTACTTTCACCTATGATATTTCAAACAGCATATGATAAGTTCTGCCTTGGACTACTGCTGGAGGGAAATGCTCTAATTGGCAAAAGCATTTGTCATCATGTGTGCCAGTGGCTCAAGATGTGGAGATAATAGATGATGGTTAATGAGACACATAGAATGCAGGCCTGAGTGCATGGCCAACTGCTCTTATCATCGCCCACATGTAGCTAAAAGCCTACGGTGTGTTTAGCCTGTGGGATAGCGCCATGATTTACCGTTTTATGGATGGATTTAAATTCTAGCTGCCAAACATATTAATTACATAATGACAGACATTGTATGTTGGTTTATTTTAATGCCAGGGACACTCACTGCTTCAGATGCTATCCTTCACTTAGGATGTACATACAAGATGTCACAGTACTAATAGGGCCAAGGACGTTCTGATTTTGTCCCCTTCCAGCATAAAACTGCCATAGATCAGGTTCTACATTGATGGCGTTCATAAATAAAGGCTTACATTAAAGCTAAAGTCATTCCTGATTTTTAAGTATGGTCAACAATTACGGAGTCAGATCCACTTTTGCACCAGTTGCCATTGAAACCACCATATTGAAAAAATTAAATGATTCAGATGCCCCTGGCAGGTCATACATGTGACCTTTGACCCCTCTCTGACACAGTAGATTTCCATGGTGACATAAAAATTGTCCCCAAATTGTTTCCTTTCTTCTGGTACCAGAATTATTAATCTGCAATAAAAATAAGGTCCCCTGGCTCTCATCATAACAAGCAAAACACTGTCTTTATTTGGGACTATTTAACTCCCCTAGGTTTACTGGGGCAGATTAGTACTGTGACACCACAAGAGAGAGGGGGCTTATTTGAAACACACAACACAATGGCCTATTTAAGTGTCGCCGTCTAAAATAAGCACCAGTCTCAAATAAGTGCTAGGATTTTTTAAATTAAGCTTAAGCACTAAGTACCATATTCAAATAAGCATCTGTCTCGTGTAAGTACCGGGGTAAAGCGGGATTGAAATCAATGAGCGCCCGGTCCATATATATGGATCACTACGGTAGGTGTCACACATATCAACATGTCAGTGCTTATTCGAAGCCAGCTCTTGAGTGGAGTCATACACTTTTGATCTAATATAACATTATGTGGCCAGTAAGGTATTTTTTTAACCCAAGCCCAACGACGAGGTAAACAAAGACATTGGACGATAAGACTGGGCCAACATGATTTCCGGTCAAGGAATGTAGGGGCCGGAAATACGTTATCAGACCAGAAATAGGTGATCCTGCTTTGTAAGGTCATCTACAAACAGCAGCCACTGTAAGGAGGCAACAAGGACATGGTAGAACCATTTACAAGTCTTTTTATCTATTTCAGACTTTCTTTCGACAGTCAAACTTCTCCATACAGAAACTGGTCTCATTCTTTAAAAAGCTCCATTCTGCACTGAAAATAAAATCAAAATAGTCTCAAACCCCTTATTCAAATCCAGTTTGTTTATTGATGAATATTGAAGTAGCCTAAAGTAAATTACAGATATACACTCTTGTTGTTCCAAACTAAAAGTTTGTTTTTTTTATTTGTTATCCCTCAAGCTGTTTTACTTAAATACGTATTACTTCCCTGCCTCCCTGCCCCAGCTTCATCTGTCCTCCCCATTCTCGTCCATAGATGTCTTCGTGAAAATTTTATATGATATATTTTAATCCTTTTACTTGGTATTTATATTCCCCACCTTCACAATTCCACCCTCCATCATCGAAGTAGGCCTATCCCAATTGAACAGATAGTGCCTTTTCTCCCAACTTTTATTTTACAAATATATCAGACTCATCAAACAAGTATGCTGAATAACATACATTCTCCAAATGAATGTAACATTAGCTTTGGGCATGGCGTTAAGCATTCGCTAGCTACTCATTCGTTTGAACCCAGGCCTCCTGGGTCTTTATGTGATATGATAGTCTACTGCTGATCTGCTGCTGCAACAAGTAAACACCAGCGCCACCTAGTTTGTATTGACCAAACTGTAGGTCCCCTTCTTCATCTGAACAAACCAGCACAAGGGGGCAGTGCCAATGCGACTTTGTGAGACGATATCTGGGTACCGTTTAAGATCTCATTAAGAATAGATCTAAAGGTTATCAGGTCGTCCTGGTGATGGCGTCAATTTTCAGATATTGTGACCTCTGCCTTATGCACAATGTATCATGCTCTGTTGGGGATGGAGAATCATAATCATATGGAAAATTTATAGGATGAAATTGATATCATACCTACTGAACCCTGGACACTGAGCTGTTAAGTTTAAGGAATTTAGCTAGTTCCTCAATGCTCACAGTATTTAAGTGCACGTCACGTAAACTAGAAAAGATCATCCATATTTTACATACTACCATTCTTTAAAAAAAAAAAAAAAAAAAAAAAAAAAAACATCTATCGTAAATCTACTACAGGAGTGACACATTAAATCAATCATGTATTCCTAGGACTCCCTAATGCATAAAAGATTTAAATAAAAGTTTCTATTGTGGTAGAAAGTTTAATTTTTTTTTTTTCATGTATCCATGGCAAACCCAACAAAAGGGGTCCCTGTACAAATATGACCACCCCCAAAATGGTGACTTTCATAGACCTCAGGAATATAATAATAATATAATAAAATCTGTTTCAGCATCAAGACCATGGCTAGATACTATGGACCCTGAGTTTCAAAGCATTCTTGAATAGCAATCTAAGAACGGCAGGCAGCCAACCTTTCCAACCCTTGTAGAAGACAATTCTTAAGCATCCAAAGGTTCTGGGTGATGCCGGAGCAAGAACGTTAGGACCAGTACATCGACCGCTGTTATCTTGGTACATGAGAAACTGGCCTTCATTGGGAACCTTTTTTATCTCCAACCTATTGTGCAATCTCTGGCATTTGGCTTTCATGGACCGTTTGCAAAACCTGTAGGTCGTCTGGCACTTCCTGCACACCAAACATTATTTTACATTGATGAAAAACATGTAATATGTGGGTGGTGTTTCAGGTGTGGACTTTAAAAGTTTTGAACCTACTAAGAATGTAATATATGATGATTATGCATGCACTAGTGCCTTTTAGGTACTGATAGAGGCACGGGACAGAGCCGAGTTACTCTATCAAGTACCTAAAAGGCAGGCGTGCAAGCATAATCACTTCACATTGTGTTTATACCACGGTCTGAACCTTTAGGATGCATTAGAATGCATTTTGCATTCACTGACATACAAACATATATATGGTATCCATAGGGTCTCAAATATAAGACTCATCTAACCAAGCACCACGGTCCAGCCCCATGGCCTAATGGACTGTGAGTCCATGGCGGAGCAGTTGCAACTGGATCTCAATCGGGTGACTCGCTGGTGCGATGCCTATAAGCTCACTATCAATGTAGAAAAATCAAGATAATGTGGTCCTACATTGATAATGCACCTATGGATACCTCAGAATGTGGAGTATTCCTTCATGGCAATGAATTAGAGAAAGTGAGTGACTTCTCATATCTAGGAGTGGATATTGACGAGTCACTAAAGTTCAAGAAATTTTGTGCTAAAATTATAGGTAATGATAAAGCAAGAATGTACCAAAACTCAAAAAAAATACGGAAATACATAGACACCAATCTGGCGATTGTATTTTATAGGCAAATGATCCTACCTTCATTTGACTATGGGGATTATAATCACTGATGGCTTCTCGAAACGATGGAAGAAACATCTTCAAACATTGCAAAACCACTGTCTGCAAACATGCCTACGTGTTATTAACACTACAGGAGGTCGTTGCACAAACAGCTAGATCTCGTTGTTAAAAAAAAGCCCAAATCAGCGAGATTCAGAAAGAGGTTTTTTTATAACCGTTGCACAAATGTTTCTGCCTTTCCACAGTTAGACTCGTTATGATTCTCGCTGTGATTTTCTCGCTGTTACCGATGTCCATAGCACAGCGAGAAAAAAAAGCCGGAGACCCTCGTAACTTGACCTAATTGAAGGAGAACGTCACTTCCGGCAAGGAAGGCGGGTCCGTGTTTACATGGTGTGTGGGCTTCGCTGTTTTGGACGTAGCCGCTGACTGAAAATGGAATTCCACTCGGCGGATGTAAGTATTGAAAGAACAAAATAGCCCATAATGACCCTCTTTTCAAGTAGAACTCATATGACTTTAAGCAGGTAGCTGTCTTTGTCTTTTTCTGCTGTGAAGTCGTTTTCTTCTATGTACACGTTGGGCGATAATAGGGTAAAACAACCTTGCTGTATGCAATTTTTTTTATCTCTGTCACCCTTGCTCAGAAATAAAAGTGGAAGATAATCTTAGAGCATTTTTTCTCTTCCACTGGGGTAGAGTCCATGCATGAGAGGGTTTTTTATTTTATTTCTTGCCCCCAACATATAGAAATATGGACCTCTCCTTTCTTTCTCTGGTTTTATGATATTTTCCTTGAGCCATTCTTTATTAGAGTTATTTATTTTATTCTTTTATTTTCAGGAGCCCAGTAAGTATGCTGCTTCAACAAGTGAAGACTCGGATGAAGGGCAGGACATGGACCTACCGGACATCTTGAGGACGGGTTACGACAGTGGAGAGGAGGAGGAAAACGAGGAGGGGGAAGATGGAGATAATGGCGATGAAGAATACCAATACGAGGTAGAAGAATCTAGCTCTGTTTCTTCTGAAGGTAGCTCATCTAAACCACCACCCAAGAAAACTAAGAAATCCACTCCTACCCCTTCTACCTCATCTAACTTAACTTCGTGCGGTACAGCCAGGTCGAGGGACCTTTTCTGGACTGAAAATGAACACAGAGCCTTGTTCTTCGTATGTTTGAACCAGAAAGCTCTGTTACGTGCTAGAGGAAAGGACAGCTATCGTCTAAACAGAGAAGGATGGGACACAGTAATGGGTGAGTTTTACATCTTTTCTCTCCTTTTCTTAAAATTTACAGCAGTTGAGACCTAAAAATATATCAAGAACCATGCTCTGTCCTTATCCCTTTGTAGCTTGTATATTTCTTTTTCTTTCTTTCTTCCCTTTATTTTAAAAGTAAATTGAATTTTTAAATGAAACTTCTATTTTAATTTTTTTTCCTCAGCCACTGTCAACAGCATCAAAAATTCAAACCGTGACCTTGACAAGACCAGAAATCACGTTAATGACTACTTCTACAAGGTCAAAGCCAAGGTAAGCTTTCTAAGTTATTTCTCTGTGCTTTTCTATAAATAAGATATGACGTAAAAAGCAAGAATTACCTTCCCTTCTTCAGTCACCTTTCAATGGATATCCTATGCCTTGTCGTCATGTCAGGTGATATGAATGGGTATAACTAGGTCACACTACTCTTTACATAACATAACGTAAGAACAGTCTGACGATTCACAACAGAATTTTTAATTTGTCTCTTCTCATCTCGTCCTTTTTTTATTGTTTGTGTGCTAAGATAAAACAAGACCTTTTTTTCCCCCTGAAAGAACGAGGAAATGCTGGAGCTGATTGACAAGGGGCATCAAGTCGAGGGGTGCACCTTCGTTGAAGTCATGTGCCTCAAGTACAAGGGGGTTCATCGCATTGCCGGTAAGAAAAATTCAAACTTTCGTCTCTCCTCTCTCAGAAGCTATGTGATGCACACAAAAAAAAAGACACCTTACCTTCTCATATCTTTTTCCTCTCTCTTGTGCTAAGAGTCCTCGTAATAATCACGAACCTTCTCTGCTTAGCCTTTCCTTGTTATAATAAACCAAAAAAAATAAAGTACTTTCCTACACTTCACCTTTTTGCCTTGACAACCCTTCTCTCGTTTAATTATCCTTATAATTTCTTTTTTTTTTCTCTCCAGACACGGGAGGCCGAGTGCTGTATTATACAGACAAAGTCGAGGAGGAACGGAAAAAAAGGAAGCTAAAACAGTCTCCTTTGGGCAAAAAGAAACCGACAGGTGCAGGTCCTTCGCCGGGTAAGATACTGGTGGTTCCAACGGACGATGAGCTGTTGTCTGAAAATGTAATGGACTTCCCTGTAGTGAAGAAAGCGCAACCTGTCCAGACGAAGAAAACTCCAGTAAAGAAAGCAGTTGTCACCAAGAAAAAAAAACCCTCTCCCGCAAAAAAATCCCCGGCGGTTAGTTCTAAGGCAGGTGTTAAAAAGGTTCCAGTGTCCAAGGCAGTCCCAAATAAAGCAGACTCATCGAAGGCGCGTACCAATAAGGCCCTTACCTCGAAGACAGCTGCTTCTAAGGGAGGGACCTCTAAGGTCGGTGTCTCACAGTCTACATCTGTAGCAGAAACCAAAACTTTTAAGAAGCCGGGAAGGCGGGCTGTTCGTAACGTGGCTTCTCTTCAAATCGACCTCACAACAGATGACATGGAAGTAGACATAGTAGAACGTGAAGACGCCGATGAAGTTGATGTAGTTGACCTTACAGGCATAAAACAACAATTGCCTTACACTTCTATCCCAAAATCCGATTCCTCTAAGTCAGAAGGTCCTTCCCCTAAAGGAAAAGCAGCACTGCTAGAAGGTCGGAGACGTAGCCCACAGTTAGCAGGACATAAAGCAGAACCGCCCAAGACGAACAAGAAGTTGACCTTTTCTTCTGGGGAACCGTCTCAAGACACAGCTGGAGAAGACGGTGGGCAGATGTTCCAGGTATCTTCAGCAATGGAAACTCGCCTCGCAAAGATAGAATCTCTTGTTATCAGCATGGAAGAAAACCGACGGGCATCAGAGGAAAATCTTACGTCTGTTTTGAGGAGGTGTGCAGATGTGCTGGAGAACATTCAGGGTCAGAGGGAAGCAGTCATAAACACTCAAGCCATATCAAGCCGAAATGTGGCGCAGCTGATAAACGGTAAGTTTGGGGTAGCAAAACAACCGGGTCCAGAAAAAAGATACAGTGTAAATTTCATTGCTTTCAGGCACACAAGATTTTTGATGTGTTCTCTCGTTCTGTGAAAACTAAACAGGCAATTTCTACATTTTATTATCATAACAAAAAATATTTCAATGAAGAAGGTACACATGAAAGTGACATGTCCAGACCAGAGATGAGAAAAACTAAAATTCTGTTGTGTTATTAAAAAAAATATTGTTTGTTTAAAGTTTTCTGTCTTTTCTGTCTTCACAGTATGTGGAAAGCTGATTCATTTGACGGAAGGCCGCCAATTGCCTTTGGAGAAGGTGACTGAATCCAGCCAGACACCCGATTTACCACATCTAGTGACCCAACCTCTCGCAGTCCAGGAGAGCACCTCAGGCCAGTTGAAAGGTAGGTTTCTAGTCTGGTTTCTCTTCTATGTGACATCGGGCTTCCCTAGCCCACTTAAAAGGGTGTTTTTCTCCTCTTTTCTATCCCCTCTTATGTGTGTGGTGCACATATGCGTGGGAACTTACACATTCCTTTGTTAAATTGTGTGATGTAGTTCTCCCCATGAATATGACCTTAGCTGTCGAAATGCCGTTAAAAATCTATCACTCAATCACTCTATGTGACATGTTTCTTGGGAGGGGGTTTCCTTGAGCATAACTAAGTGTCACATTTGTCTGTCACTTAAAACCTGACATGTCTTCACCTGGCTGTCATAAGAAGAAAGAAAATAAATACACCAAATATCCTCTCGCTCTTACATTTTCTTGTTGTGTTTTCCAGTTGTGTCGTTGGATGGGCCTAGCACAGACAACTCCACCTTGCTTCATGTTAATGATGACGGAAGGCTCGTTGTGGGTCCTTCTGTTCAAGCGGGGTCTCATCTCTCTCTCTTCAAGGCAGACTATATCCCAAGTGGACCTCAACCGGGTTCTAGTACAACAACAGAGGCAGAGCATCCAGGGGACCAAGAGGACACACAAGACGTGGGTATGACATTAGCTGCACAACAGTCATCTGCCCAAGACCTACAGTCCTCACAAGAGGGTGCTCCAACACAACAAGAAACGACAGAAGAGGCAGAAGCTATTTTGGACAAAGACGGCACGCTACAGGAAGGTGAAATAAAAATCGACACAGAACAGCCAGGCACAGGGGAGGACCAGACCACACAACAGCCGCCTGCAGTGAATATAGAGCCCATAGAAGAGCCCAGCACAGGAGAGGAACAGACCACAGAAGAGCCCGGCTCAACAGAGCACAAGACAGAAGAGCCAGGCGCAGCAGCGCAGCAGACAGAAGAGCCAGGCTCAGAAGAGCACCAGATGGAAGAAGGGACAGCAGAGCACCAGACCAATGAACAGGCAGCTGCTACAGAGCAAGAGACCACACAAAAAACAGCTGCCACAGAGCACCTTACCACAGAACACTTGTCAAAAGGTGAAAATCACACCACACAAGAAGTACCAGTTTCACAAGACATAAAACCTGTGGAGTCAGCAGGAACAGACCTACAGACCACACATACGCATGTAGAACAAGGTACTTTGGCCTCGGCAACGACTACCCTTAACACAGACAATTCTAATTCTAATGATTCTCTCTTGGGTGTCACCTCAGATGTGCATGAAGGAACTTTGGGATTGGGTATCATAATAGGATCTAGTGCAAGAACTAGATTGCGCCCCATAAAAGAACATTTTCATTCCACTCGACACAACATAGATTTGACGGAGGGCTCTGTGGCTGTGTATTGCAAATACCTTAAAGAGGGAACAACAAAACCTCATCAGAGTCCAGAAAACAGCGCAGTACTGGAAGCTGCAAAGACGTTAGGTAGCATGCATTTGGCTACAGACAATGATAACCCATCTCCAGAGGAGGAGAAAGCACAGGAAGTTTCCCAGGAGGAGGAAGAAAGGCCAGGCCCTTTGACAAGGAAGAGGGTGGCTGGCAACGGCAGTAACAGAACAAATAAGAAACCTAAGCGAGGGAGGGGAGGAAAGGTGACAAGGAAATAAAAAAAGTATCACATGGTGTGTTTCTCCAGGATAAAGTTGATACCTAAGTCAAAGAGAACATTTTTTTTGTTCAACCTTTTTTTTTGTCTGTTCATGACCGTCACTTCTTCACTGAGATGGAAATACCATGTTTGTTATGCTTCAGTTAAAGTAAAATCTCAGGTCTTATTTTTTCTGCCTTTCGTCATAGACGATTGAGATCTATAAGCATTAACATCCAAGACATTTAAAAGTGCCTTCATATATACAGCATGTGGTATGATTAAGACCACCGTTCATAAGGAGTGTAACATCAAGGGAATTTCATCTACAAATAGGTATAAGAGTTGTTGAAGGCAAACATTAAAGGTGTCTGCTCACAATCTTTAGAATTTCTTTTTTAAATAAAAATTGTGTCCTTGAACCTTATCTTTCCCTTATTCTTTCTTCCTACTTTTAAAAGAATGATTTTCCTTAAGAAAGAAAACATATTATACAGTAAACAATTACAGTTAATAATTAAATCTAAATATAATGTCAAAGAAAAATGAAAAGAAAAGTCGAAATATTACTTTCCATGAAAGAACGAGACTTGAACAAACAAACCTCGTTGTGCACAGGGGGCGCCACTGTGCACAGTAAGAGTGACGTCATTTTTGGTACGTCGTAAGCTACAGAAAGAGAGGAATAAGCGGACATGGAGAGCAAAAAAGTGAAGGTGAGCACAAATAAAACATTAATGTGTCCATATTTTTCCCCAGGAAGGATAAAGTAAACAGAAATAGCCATATTACCTCCCTGAAAGGAGTCTAAGTCATAGGCCACCCGCCCCCACTTTCACGACGTTGCACAACGAGAAAATGCACGCAACGAGATTAGCATGACAAATCTTGTTGTGTTACCGGTATTATGACACTTTAAACCTCCTTCTGCCTGCCTGCTATATTTCTTTTATGTGACACTTCATTGGGGAATAAGAGGGACCAAATGGGTTAAGCTTTTAATGGAGAATAGTTTTTCTTTTATTTCTTATGCACAGGTTACCCTTAGGAAGCCCATTCCAAAAAGGAAGAAGATGCAGATGATACTTAAACCAGTGGGAGATGTTTCATGTGATTCCATGGCTTCTACCGTAGAGTACATTCCACAGAACTCAGAGAACCCTGTAATAGACCATGACAATGAGACATTAGTGGGGGAAGCTAGTGCTGCAGCTGACCAAGAGTCTAATGCTAGCTCCTCAGACAGCGAGGACGAAGACCTGCCTCTGTGTGAGGATGTTCCTATTAACCGAGAGAGATGGTCCAAGCAGGAGGTTAAGGCGTTGATGGACGCTATCAATACAAACAGGCCTGCTTTGAAGTACCACTTCTCTGGGACTGGAGGGGGCCGTGATATCAGGAGGCAGGCTTGGAGAGACGTTGCACGTGAGTCATGTGATAAATCTTGTGTATGTGAGTTTATTCCACACCCAAAAAAAAGAAACAAACACACATTTTACTCATGAAGAATTTTTAATGTGGACTTAGACGCTGCTACTTGAGTTAACTGTTTCTAGCTGTGCGTGTAACATAACAAGGACAAGCAGACTTACTTTGCATGCATACATTTGATGGTAGGAACTTAAGAATTATTTCTGATTTACTACAAGATGACGGTTTATATACAATTGAACTATTTACATAAGTCATGCTGATACAAGTGCTGTCAGGACACAGAATTCAGAAGTAATTTTGGCAGTAGTCATTCCTGAAGGCCTTGATGCGGTTGTTTTCTTGTTCCCTTGTGCGCTGCCTGGGCTGAAGAAGGGGAAGCCTGACTGGAGTCCATGGATCAGCGGGGTCGTCCACTATGCGGATTCCATGATCTAGGGCGACATTATGGAGACACACGCAGCTTGTGATGATCTCTGAACACCTTTTAGGCTTGTGCCGGAGGTACCCAGCAGAGGAGTCAAGTATTCTGAAATTTTCATGAAAAAAAAAATGTAAAAAAAAAAATTAGAAGTTCAAGGAGTAGGACTGATTACAAATTTTCCCAAGTTTTCCATGCTGGTATAAAAAAAAAGGGGTTCTCTGTGTGAAAACAAAAGGAAAGAGAAAAGAAGAAAGGGACATAAGGCCTTTCTTACCTCCACCGCTGTTTCAGGATCCATATGCTCTGTTCCACCCTGACACGACTCTTCTTGTGCCACTTGTTGAAGGCTGTTATCTTAGGCGACGTCTCATCCTTGAATGGAGTGAAGAGGTTGCGACGTAGGCCATACCTAGAAAAAATGTTTATTTTCACTTAAAAAACCCCTATAAAATACAGCAAACTAAGGGAGAAATAATATTTCTGTTGTGCTGATTATTAACAGATGGCTTCTTTGTCTGGAACAAACATTTCTTTTTTTAATCTATGGTGACAAAACAGACAAAAAAATTACTCACCCTGAGTCTCCAAGCAGGACGAAGTCTCCCCATTTCTCCTCCTCCAGCTCATCCCCTACCGGGCTGCAAGCCAAAGCGTATGAGTCGTGGACAGAGCCAGGGAAACGTGGATCGGCAAATATTATCCTCTTGTCGTAGTCACACACTATCTGAAGGAAGAAATAGACTAGAGTGAGAAAGCTGAAGAAATAAAATACATTCCTTACATGTTTCTTTTTATTTCATTGTCATAAACAAAAATTGTACGAAATATATAAAAGAAATTAAAAATAAAAATAAAACATGAACAGAATACTTACTGTGGTATTGATAGAGTGATATCCGTTCCGATTCACATACGAGCTCTCGTTGTCTGAGGGGCACTGAATGGGGATATGGGTCCCATCCACGAATCCAAAAACGAAGGGGGTCTTCTGCTCAATCTCTTCTCCCCCGTTCCTTTTTACCTTGTGACGGTACAGCTTGAGAGCTGCTTGGAGCTTTGCCTCAAAACTGTTAGGCCATCTGATGAACTTGTTCCGGTTGCGGTAGAAGAACCCAGCCACATCCTTCACAGAGTTGCAGACTACAGACTTAGAGACCTTCTGTGAATCCCCAGTCAAGCTATAGAAGCTACCCGTGGCGAAATAGCGAATAACTAAGCAGAACTGCAAAAGAAAAAGAAATCAGTCTTTTTACATTGACGTACATGAAGAAGGATTTTTTTGCAGGACTCTATAGAAAATTAAGAAGAGGACTAAGACATGAATTTTATATGGGGGATCCCTGTGAACCCCCCCCCCCTAGCGTATGGAATGTTTTTTTTTTAATGAAACTAACCAAAGACAGACAAGTGAGGGGAGAGATAAGGTTCGATACATTACCCTGTCAATGTAGGACAGCCCTCCTCCACGTTTGGAGCCCTTAAACTTGCTGAAGAGATTGTAGTCCTCTACCAGCTCCTTGACAACCTCTTTGCTCAACCGGTAACGGGCAACAAACTCATCATCAGTGAAAAGAGTAAAGGGAGTGTCCCTTTTCTTACATTTCCTCCTCTTTCTTCCTAGTCTATCCCTGTCTGCCATTTTGCCGAGTTCAAATTTCCCTCCTATACTCTGGTTCCAGTGCGAAATGTCACAGCTAGACTCCCCATAGGGACCAATGTTAAACAACCAAAAGGCAGTACGTCGAGAGTAACTGCCTTTTTTTTTCTAGCTGTTGACATAAAAAAGTCGACACAACGAGTTTATCAGAACGAGAAAATGATTGTGCAACGGTTTTATTCTCGTTGTGCAAAAAGTGGAGGACAAAAACAGCGAGAAAATGTTTGTGCAACGGTAGAGGCAAAACACAGCGAGAAGAGAGCTAATCTCGTGGATTGTGCAACGGCCTCCTGATATGTCTAGAGTAGATTTGCACTGAAACACCTCTTGTAAATGGTTGTTTGAGCACAGAACCGGAACTTTACTGAGCTTGATGTTCAAACTGTCAAAGAATCCTGAGCTACTGGTGGTACCAGCTAGGAACCTGAAAAGCAATTATAAAATCATCTTTCTAGGGGTGTTTATCTATGGGATCAGTTACCTGGCGATGTACAAAGAAGTGATACTAGGGAAGAATTCCTAAGTAAACTTGATAATGTAAATCTAGTTTATAGGTGGTAGAATAATGAGTTGGATAATAATATTTCTGGATGGCCTGAGGATGAATGAATAATGAGACGTGAGCAACAATAACAACTACTATATAGTAGCATCTTCAGATGTGATAACTGTGACATTGCCATGCGATAAAGGGTTTTTAAACTGTCTATTAAATATCACTTAAATATGTGTCTACAAGCAAGCATCTGTTTACCAGCTATATTTCTCCTTTGTGTACCATTTCTGTTTATTTTTGGTTGAGATGAATATCGTATGTAACTATGACCCATGGTATAAAACTCACGAGATGTGGACGATGATTACTATACAAGTATGAATACATATTCTCATATACCCTACAATCTAAACATTATGTTTTATGTATCAGTATAATGTATAATTATATACTCACAAAAATATGCTCCAGAAGTGCACTTCGGATTTCTTCTGCAACTGTGACTCCTTTGCCGATTCCTGAATACAGTTCATTGATGTATTCATTTGATGTTTTGAAGGCAAGGCCATATAGGAAAAGTTATGCCATGTTGAATTGTCCATAAACAGACAACTTCTTCAACGTCTCCGTGGACTTCTTGCCATGAACAAGTACACCCACCACAGATAAAAATTCCTGAATGGACAGATGAACGAATTCCCCCAGCATTTGATTTTCACGTGTGTTTCGAGCAGTCTTGATGGATGCCACAAACAAGCCAGCTTTGAT
This sequence comes from Acholoe squamosa, assembly GCA_949317995.1. Classification (NCBI taxonomy): domain Eukaryota; kingdom Metazoa; phylum Annelida; class Polychaeta; order Phyllodocida; family Polynoidae; genus Acholoe; species Acholoe squamosa. Next base: position 47,768,253 of record OX439050.1, read on the forward strand.
GACTTTTGAAACAGTAAACAAGGGACCAAAAACAGTATTCAATCTTTGCAGAATCGATATCCCTAGAATAGGAAGACACATTTTTATCAGGAACTCTTTTGGAAGGAAATCTGTTATTTTGAAACTGTGCAAATTACCGTGAAGTCAAATCAATGTTGAGACTGGCAGACACAATCGCCTCAGTAAAGATAATCCCCAATTTATTGGTTTTGTGTTTTCACTCAAGTCTCTTTTTGATGCACGCTGCAGCTGTTCCTCAAATTCATCGAGCTCATCTATAGTCCATCTAAAACTTTTAAACGCTTCGGCGTCAGAGTTTCTAGATTCAATAAGAAATTCTGATGAGCTAGCCTACTATAACCTTTAGACATCACATAGTTAGGTAACTGCTCCATGAGTAGAAAATTCTTAAAACATTTAATATAACTTTACTAAGTCCCACACACGTATAAGCCGCAGCACACCTCTGAAGTGGTCTATATTTAAGCCATGGCTTATGCATGGAGTTATATGGTAGCAACAGTTTAACTTGGTTAGAGGTTTTTGGGATTTAGATTTAGATAAACAGGCATTCCTATGGATTTTTCTATACGGTCATTAGTGCTCATAGGCAGACCAGACCACCTTACAAAAGAAATTTGTGGGTGCAACTGTCCTAAAATGCTGAAATGCCAGGCCCCTTTTAGATACAGGTGCAGAGATGCCCCTGTTTGAACAACGATGCCTATCCAAGCAATAAATTTGGGGGATAAGAATTACCCCTCCTTGGAACCAAAGCTACCACTGTGAATGATGTAAAACCTCCATAGGCCTACATCAGCTGATGCTCACACGCAATACCATACCATATGTGTGTATACAATACGTTTGTGCACATCTGTGCTTCCTTGTGAAGGATTACACTAAGGCTACTCATGGTGGGATTAAACCAAATTAAGTACAGGAAATAAATGCAAGGTACCAGCCAAACGCCACTCCCTGCTCTACTTGTGTGGGTTAAAGTGAGAGGATTACATATATAATATTTTAGTCTGGAGAGGGGGCAGTAGGTCCACTAGAGGTTACAATACCATGTAAGCCCAATGCTTGACACAGTAACTTCACCTATGTATACAAACCATTCGACTTTTTGAAACAAAGAAGGAACATACACAAATTACAATGGAATTCAGGGGATATTACCTTCAAATACTACTCTTGTTTGGACTCTTTGCACATCCCATATCAACAGGTAAGTGGTGGGCTTCCCTAGCCCACTTAAAAGGGTCTACTTCTCATCTTTCCTATCTCCTCAGGATGTGTGTGGTGCACATATGCGCGGGCACTGACACATTCCTCTGTGAAATTGTGTAATGTCGTTCTCGCCATGAATATGACCTTAGCTGTCGAAATGGCGTTAAACATCTATTACTCACTCACTCAGGTAAGTGGAATTGTTGTGATTAATAAAAGCACGTCAGATAACAGTATAAGTGTACAAGGTATTCGCACTGAAGAGATTTTATACCAAGGTACACCAAACTACTTTTATTTCTGTTTAAAACAAGCCATTTACAAGCAAATCCTCTCTTGGTGGACTGGTTTTTCCGTTCTGCAAAATCATTTTCCTATTTCTTACTCCTTTTGAATCTATTATAAGAAAAACATTTCTTTTATTTCTATATATCCTTGCCTTTAGGCAGCATGTTAATCTTCGTAAGCTATTCCAATTGCAGTATTCCTTTTGAATCTACTTTATTTTAGAGATTTTATATTCATTTTTTTATCAATTTATCTATTCATATTAGAAAAATTAGAGAGTCGATTTTAGAAGGTTTATACACTAACTAGTGCGACCTTCCTACCCTATGTTCCAATATTCAAATCAGGACGTAGTCTTCTACCAATCATGCTGCTATTTGTCAAAGAGCTACGGTATCTAGATTAAATGTCACCGGAGTTAGTTTTTCAGTTTCCACAATTTCCTTGTCCCATATTTGACCGTTCTTATATACAGCTTTGTTTATTTTTCAAATCGTCCTTCAAATATGGATTTCTTACATGTTTAGACATTCCAGTCCAGCGCAGTCAGGTACCCTATGCACAGATTTATCTTCATAGAATCCATAAAATCGGAATCTATAAATTTTCCATGCATAATTATAGAATATACTCTTGATGTGAGGGCCATTAAATCGCTTCAGATTCCCCTCAATAACATTTTCTACTAAACTAATATCCCTTTAAATGGGTATTCATCTGCACTTAGCCCCTTGCCTTTTGGACGCATAATCATTGATACTCTTTACTCATACCATTAGTTACTACCCTTTTTGAAAGGATGGGAAAGAACCCCCTTAATTGTCCCTCCTCTCTCCCAGACATGATATGTGTGCATAGTGCTTAAAGGTCGAATCCAACATGGCGAAAATTGCCTCAAATATCTCTGCGATTTTGTTATTTGTGTTTTATGGTCTTCCTGGTGTCCTAAATCATAAGGAAATCAGATAATATCAAAGTCCCAATGCAGGCTATGGTAAGCTTTTATATCCTTGTGATTTTGGGATATTAAACATGTCAGACACAGATATATCCATTGACCAGGACAATATATCGCAAATGTCTTACAATAAAACAGAACACGTTCCTTGTGTTCTATGTTCCCTATTGTACTTATATCCCTTGTAACTCTGGGGTTAGACCCAAAATCACAAAGGATTCGAAATCGCAGAGATATTTGAGGCTTTTTTCGCAATGTGGGATTCGACCTACAGATTGAATCGGCAAGATGCAGCCCATTTATGTTATAACTTATAATGTTGTCATCAAAATGCATTGGGATGTGTGAACTGACCTTTCTACGCTAAATGTAAGATGCTTTGCTGTACACGTATACACAAGTTCACGCCAAAATTCACCTAAATCCCCATACAAGGCACCGACCCAAGTCATTAACCAGGAAACTCTGAATCAGCTCCCTAGTCACTATACTAGGGATTTGCACCTATTAAAGTCTCAAATCCACAACACAATGCGCAGTGACTGTCAACTACGTTTTTTGGATAACTGTCAATTACTCATGTATTGGCAATCTCCCTTTTCTTGGCATCTATTTCGGACAAAGCAACTTGCCCCAACCACTGATTTTGGCTTCTAGAAAGGGGCATTTTTCATTAAAAAAAAAAAGAAGAAAAAAAAAAGAGGCCTGATTTTGGGTAGAATTGTTTTTAGAGTTCTAAAGGGGTAATTTGGGTGTGCTGAATCCAAGTCTACTGTATCCTTGGAAACGTAAAAACAAAATGACAAACAATTCTACTCTAAACTGGCTTACCAAGACTGGTTTCCTGAAAACTGCCCCTGACTATTCAGAAAATATGATAATGTCATCACCTCATGTAATGCACCAGCACTAACACTCTAAGTCGCTTGTTTGGGCTTGCGTGTTGCTGTCACAGGTGGAAAATCTATTTTGAATAATTTTATTTTGTTTAAGCACTTTGGTGCTTGATGAAGTCAGCATCTGATAGATATTTTCTTTTTGTTGCAGCTTCAACATGTACAGCAGCTGCAGATCTATGTATCATCCTGGATGAATCTGGCAGTATCAGCTCTGCAGAGTACAGTCTCATGTTAGATTTTGTCACCAGTATCATCAGCAATATCACGGTATCAGTAGACAGCTCCAGGGTGGCCCTTGTCTCCTACTCCTCCAGTGCCAGAGTAGAGTTCCACCTCAATAATTACACAACCAAGGAGGAGGTGAGTATAGGCATTATGTGTGAATATAGACATTGTTTTAAATTTGATGTTCTCCTTTCCTCTTCTTTCTGTTTTCACTGTTTCTTTAATATACCTGCATGGTGCCAACATGTCCAACCACTTGCTCTCATTCCGCAATGTCCTGAAAATTGCTTTTGAAAAAAAAGACGCTGTGATTCCAGTTTGACTATCAATCTTGTTCCAATATGATTACTAGTTGTTCAACATTGATTAAATTGGTAGGAATTACTGCTGACCATATCTGTAACTGTGATTCTACTGATGATGGTGTATATAATATTTATTACTGAACATATCATATAGGAATTGTCATACAAAACATGCTATTATCGTCAGCAGTGAAGTATTGATATAGAGAGAAACATCGGCGACTACAGCCTCATGTCCACACATGGAACATGCATGCATTTTGCTCAGATAATTTGCAAAATGCATGCAAGCTGCTGCTAAATTGTTAGACCAAAAGAGTGCAATGCTATTATCATCTTTGTTGATCCTGGATACAGTGATATCCACTGCATTTCATAAGTTATAAATCCTCGCGCACAGGCCACAACCCATATTATCAGACGCACCCTGACTTTGTAGACTTGCAAAACAAAAAAAAAAAAAGAGAAGAGAAACAAAATGACATAACTTCTGTTTTACTGAATGGATTTTCAAAATTCAAAAACCCCTGTGTGAGTATTGCATTGAGCCCAGTACCATGTTGGACTTGGAGGTAACGTTATAAAGAGAGGCCCTGGGTGACCCCTTCCCCACCCTCATTTACCCTCCTTATTCTGACTGAGTAGGTCTATGAACAAGGACTTACTGAGTTGGTCTTCGTTGTAGGTTTTATCTGCTGTAAGGAGTCAGAGCAAGCAGAGTGGTGTTACATACACGGGTAAAGCATTAAACCTGCTGGACACAAGTGTCTTCACCACAGCCAATGGCGACAGGGCTGATGTTCCTAATATAGGTATGTATTAATTGATCTGACACTTATCTTCAATACAAAAGCAAATGGATCCACTTTATTGATAGTATTAGGTGCTACCTTTAACCTTTGGAAGACACAATAAGAGATGTATATTGAAGTATACATTATTATCATAAGGAGCAACCATTGGTAGCTGCTACAGATTTAACACAAGGATTGTCAGTTAGAATAGCTCATATCTCAAAATGACACATTCTTTGATTAGCATGAGTCCATTAATGTATTTCAGTTATCCTTGTAACTGATGGATATTCAACAAACCCTACAAACACACGAAATAAAGCAGATCAATCACGGGCAAATGGTAACTTCATATTTGCCATTGGTGTTTCTGGTGCAAGGGACAGCGAACTTCAAAGTAAGCCAATTCTTATTCACTATTTTTCACTCCAAGTGGGTTGGTTTCTTTTCTACATGTATCTTTATTCTAACTAAGCAGTTTATGTTACAGTACATAGATACAAAAGGGTTTTCACCATGCAGTCGCCTTGGTCCTGCACATTATTTTGATCTGCAAGTCGCTTTGAATAATTTTCTTTATGATTAAAAACAAGAATGCATATTCCATTTCAACAATTATTCAGTTCATTTAAAATTTGATATGAAACTCTTGGGAATAATTGACAAATTGACAATGCCTTTTAATCTTAACCTACACAGTAAAACCTTAATATCAGTCCAATCCCAAATAATTTTCTATTAGGGAATTATGTATTCTCATTTTACAGATATAGCCAATGATCCTGATGAGCTCTATAAGTTCAACATTGCCCAGTTTGATTATCTTGCCGATGTTGCATCCAAGATACTTCCAAAGGCATGTGCAATTGCACAGACAGGAGGTAAGAGAAATCACCTTTTGTAACTGATAGAGAAATATCTAGAGCAACTATATTGATTTAAAAGAATAACATCCCTTTTATGTTCATCAAACTTGTTTGGACAGTTATGTTTAGGAATTTAATCACAATTTAGTATTGTGATGCATCTATCATAGTATGTTGTATCAAATATGCTATAGCATCAAAATATTAGAAACAACTCTCAGCTAATGAACACAGGTCCTCTCTTAAATGGCCACCACTGACAATAATCAAATGTAAATGTCTCTCTGTTTCTCTGCCTCTTTCTTTCTTTCTTCCTTTCTTTCTTTCTTTCTTTCTTTCTTTCTTTCTCTCTCTCTCTCTCTCTCTCTCTCTCTCTCTCTCTCTCTCTCTCTCTCTCTCTCTCTCTCTGTATGGCTGTGGAACCAACGCTTAAGACAAAACATGGAGACAAGATATAAGGTATAGATCTAGGAAGGGAGATTAGGTGGGGGCAAACCCTTGTCAAAATGCAGTTGGTACCCAACTATTGATCATAACTGACTTGAAATGATCGTATAGATTATGACCAATAAATGGTTTAAAACCTTCCAAGAAAGTATGCTTTGTTAAAAAAAAACTCACCAATCGTGAACTGTTGATTCAAGGCCCAAGTGCGCCATATAGCATTTCCTTCAAGCCAGGGTGCATCTTGTACTGTGTGCATAGGATGCATCTTATCCACGAGGACTTACTGTATTTCCATGAGGGATGGGCAGGGTGAGTGGAGGGTAAGTGACTGGGCAGACCCTTTGACTGGCGATATGAACTTTCTCTGTTTCCTCACTTAGCTTTACATTATTCTATTGGCTCCCTGCACAGTCAATATCCACCCTTTTACTGATGGCTTGAATCCCCTGGGTTGTCCCTTTTGTTCAACTTCCTGACATTCTGAATCCAAACACTGAGAGGAAAAAGTGTTATATGGCTTGCAGCCACTGGTCCCTTTTTCTCTTATCATGCCTCCACATCCCTTTTGTCTCATACCTTTTTTTTCTTCGTCTTTAGTTCTTTAGTAATTTTTCCATGTTACTGCGTGTCTGTAATCTTGCCCCTCCCTCTCTCTCTCTCTCTCTCTCTCTCTCTCTCTCTCTCTCTCTCTCTGCCCTTCTGCCTCTCTGCCTCTCTGTCTCTGTCTGTCTGTCTCTCTCTGTCTCTCTCTGTCTGTCTCTCTCTGTGTCTCTCTCTGTCTCCCTCTCTCTCTCTCTCTGTATGTCTGTCTGTCTGTCTCTCTCTCTTGAATATATGTCATTCACCGTGCCAATGTGTGACCACAGTAGAGTGGGTTGATTATGTGCTTAATCATTGAATAACCAATAACATTTTGGTCTGGAAACTTTTTCATTGAATTTAGGTAATATTGTTGGAATTGCCTGTCCAAATGACACCTTCTGTTCGAGTCGCATTGCCAACACAGCCTGTGACAATCAGCGCACCTGTCAATGCAGTCCAGGATACTATGTCTATGATGTGGACACACTGTTGTGTCGTTTTCGACATGTTGGTGATCCCTGCTCAAGTGACTCCGACTGTGCAATGGAGGCAAATTCAACATGTATCTCAAATACCTGTGGCTGTTCATCCCCTTATGCAGTCTATGAAGCCAACTGCCAGCTTTGTAATTTGACATCATATTGTCCAAGGAATTTGGACTGCTCTGGTGTCATAGCCAACTCTGTGTGTATTGATGGGGTGCTAGGTTGCTCTGGTGGGTATGTAGTATCAAATGATGGTACTACCTGTAGAGCAATGATATTACTGGAAGATCCCTGCACACAGACCTCAGAATGCACCACAGGGGCTACTTGTGTGCATGATGGAGTGTGTGCCTGTGGGATAGCTTACAAAATGAGCACAGACCACACAACTTGTGTACCTAGACCACTCGGTTCGGAGTGCGAGGGCTCAGCGGAGTGCGAGGGGATCACAGGTGCAGAGTGTGGTCCAGCGGGTAACTGTACATGTGGACAGGCATACCTTGAGAATGGCAGCATATGTCGTCCACGGGGAATAAATGAAGTCTGCACTGAAACACCTGATTGCACTGGGATAAAAGGTAAAATTTTTCTTTTTCTTTTCTTTTTTTTTTGGGGGGGTGGGGGGTGGATTGCATAAGGAAATAATTATTGTGAAAATTGAAGGAATACCTGAATATTTCAAAACACTCAATTTGAAGCTGGTAAAGTAATTACTGCTTCACTGTTCCTCCAAAAGACAATCCACATATGATTTAAAATAGAAATAGAAAGTGACTTTTGAGGCCGATTTTAAACTTTGGAATCATGTCTAAATAATTTCTGTATTAACTATTGTTAACAGGAGAGGCTGTTTGTGATTCCTCTGTCTACACTTGTCAGTGTGACCCTGGTTATATTGTCACTGACACAGTCACATGTAGAGCAAGAGGTATTGGAGAAGCATGCAACTCAACCAGTAAATGTGGCCTCACCTATTCCTATTGTAAAGAGGGAAAGTGTGTATGTGAACCTGGAGCCTCAGCTGAAAATACAACTTGTGGTAAGTTCCATTCATTTCTGGATTTCTAAAAGAAATATTTTTTATCTTCCATTATCCTCATGTGACTAAAGTTGCTTAGCCCTGCCCTCCAAACCTAATTGTTATTCATGTGTCCAGGAAAATGGTTATAAGTGTTTAGCCGATATTTCCATATGTCAGATTTTACATTACCAGCAAGAAAAAAAGAAATAGCATCATTTTACAAAACTCTAATGTTATACACATTGCTGAATCATTGAACAGATAATAAGTGTTTCTATAAGAATGACAAGAATTTAAAAACATATAATTGTCTTATCTGAGATCTCAATAAATTGTTGAATTTACAGTGCTAATAGGAGCAAGTCAGTCAAGGTCAGTGAACTTCAATATCAACACAATTTTGTTTCCTGTTACCTAAAATAAAGTTTTAACACTTCTTTTTGTGTATTTGATCAGGCAGTATCAAGTATCATTTAAGATGCCCAACAATGACAACTCAACTGATTACTGTTGCATTTACTGATAGATATAACATAACTAAGAGCTATAATTCTTAAGAGAAAAGGGTAAGTTTCAAGTATTTGCCCATAAAACTCACAATACTCTCACTAAAACAAAAGAAATTGCTTTTTCATGCATGCCTACATCATGATGGATTACTTCATTATTTTAAACAGCACGAATGTTGGAGGTATGTTTGAAAAAATTACTTCAATCGATTTGTAAATGTCCCATATAATCATTATTCTTGTTCATTATGCTTTCTTTTTTGTTATAATCTTTTGTTCAACTAATAGATACGACTTTGCTGTAGATGCAGTACGTACAGTTGTGAATGACAGTGAAATCAATCTTAATCGGCTGATTAAAATTATGACTAGCATTGCAATACATTTAACTTATATCATATATATGTTAGATTTGATGGCTCTGAGTATTTCTTTCAGGAATTGTTGGCGGTGTACTGGGCGCCTTGGCAGGACTTGGAGTTGCATGTGCGACCGGTGTTATGGCTGTTAGCATGTCAGCGTAAGTATTACATGAACCTAATTAAAATAAAGACATGTAAATTATATACATACTTGTTTTAAATAAATTGCTAATACTACTTAATTATTTGAAGTGAGTTGCTTATACCATCCCTGGTAACTGAAATGAATAGTTCATGTGGCTCAACTCTTGGAGGATCTAGAGAATTATATATGACCCCTACAATCAGCTGACAATGGTTAAGGCAATTTCCTGAATAGGCCTAATGCTTGCCAATAAGGTCTGCATATTGCCATACCATGAGAATTAATTCAGGCACATAGTTTCACTTTGAATTAATTCCTGACTAATGATAAAGCTACACTATCATGAAACAGTGTACAATATTTATATCCCATTATTCTTCAGGAAAAAACTTGATAAGAACGTGTTGGATGAATTTTCAATGAATTTGATTGAATACTTTGATATTGCTTACTAACATAGGGAACTTCAAAGACTTCTCGGGAGGTCAAGGTCAGTTTTATAATGAGCAGGAGTGCAAGAAAAACACAAAGATATCTAGTCTGGGGGTTATTTTCCTCATTTTATTTGTGCATTGTGTATCATTAAATGTTTGCATTTCTTCTCTCCCAATGTGTATGATTAATTCGCACTCAACAGGAAAAGAAAACAAAGGTAGTACATCATTCCCTCCCCAATTTGTTTTGGAATATATCAGGATATAGCATAGATAATGATGATTAAAGGATTGTTAATTACTACTTTTTAAACACATATTACTTAGACAAGGCGATCAATTCACATAACCTTAAATCATAGCCGAAGATAATATCCTTGCATGTCGTTTTATTTTCTTTATCTCTTAAGGTTCCTTTTCCTTTCTCTCTTAAGGCAAAACTTTTTTCTCCATTGAATAACAGCTCGACCACCTCTTGTTGTGTCAATTTAGGTGTAACTAAATTTCAGAATGAGTTAAAACAACAATAGCTAACAGAAAAGTATAGGCCTACATTTACGCCATGGCTGATACGTTCATTACTATAAATTAGAACTACTCACGTCGTATTCAATGGGGGGATGGAATATAATGCTTGCGTATTCAATGGCGCCATTTTGGATTTTGTACAGAGCTAGTTAGTTTCGTATTCAGGTATGGTTTTATGCTAAAAACTTATTGTAACCAGTTAAAGGGGGGCTGGCATGGAAAATTAACATGGGTACCAATTCAAACAGTGATCATAAAATCGCGGGAACCAGCGGAAAAATCGCGACACCCTGATTGGTCAAGGGGTGATCACGTGACTTTTTAATGCGGGCATGCATTACCATGCCAGGGCCCCTTTAATGATATTATGTTATGAATTGTTTAAGGTATATTCCTTATATCTAAGTATAGGCACCATGTTAAAAAGAGAAAATATTGCCTTGCGTAAGTAACATAATATCCTAATCTAAAAGTGCTTGGCACCAGCGGCTAGCTCTGTAAATGTGACCTAATTCATTGAGCAAGCCAAGATGGCGGATCAAAACAAACCACGATGACTTGACGTCTTCAAAATCAGTAAATTTGTTGTGATTCTTTATTTACAAGCAAATTCATCCCATTGGGCCATGGCATAAATGCAAATGTCAACTCGGCCTATAAGGCCTCGTTAAATACGGGCAGAACCACCTCTGGGAATACGATGCAAAAATATCCTATGCCCGTTGACATTTGCTTATGTATCAGACATAATACATTATATTCCACTTGGTCAACTATTATATACTCTAGTCAACCACAGAGGTGGGAATGTACCAAATTTCTTTTATCCCTAAGAGAATTTTCAGTAATGATTTTGTTTTAATTTGGCTGTTTTTAAGTCGAACTCCAAAATTTGCATACTTCTACAAAATCGGATGTCAATTGTTAAACATAACAAAATCGACGCTGGGGGACGAGTAAATCATGTGTAAAAACATTATCCTTTCTAATTTTAGTACTATCGTGTAGAAATAATTATAATTAGCACAGCGCAGTACTAAACATATGTTAAGATAACACCTCCCCTTTCTGCCAAATAAGTTGATGGTCTCTGGACTGACGCTTTTGTTAATTTTCAAATATTTTGGAGTACAAAGAGTGGGATCAATGTAAATTTTAATCACATACAGGAAAAATTTTCTTGTTATGGACGCCATTTGAGAGGCCCCTCAAAATCAATGGAGTCTGGAGCTGCCATTCAAACAGAACAACCCAATTTCCTAAGCTGTAGCTTGGGATATTGGGATTTACAAAAATCAGCAAATGAGGCCCATAAAGCGAGTTGGATGAAATTATATAGAGGGGGGCTGGTATGCTCAGACTACTCCATAATATTCCTTTAATCTTATATACTTTTACATTCTGCTTATTTCTGTTTCCTCTTTAGTTAGTCTATTTAAGTTTGTAGATCTAAGATACTCACATTAGCACAGAATCCTGTGTCTGCTTCACAGTAGGAAATTTATTTTCATAAAAAGAAAATTCGTCAAGCTTATTCATGAACGGCATGAAATCATTTAAGGTAAATTGTTATTTTCAACAGAGGGTATACACATTATTTCAGCCAGTTTGAATGAATTGCAAAGGTTATGGAATATTTAAAAAAAAAAGATTATAAGTTGCCATTGTTTTAAGTTTTATCCTCCAAGGCATTACCCTTGTCCCTGTTCTTTTATTCTATTTCCAGAAACAAAGCTTATCTTGCGAAAGCCCTCGACGCTATGTGCATTCAGACACAGATGACAAGAGAGTGTGTGGAGAACGCCTTCCCTGGGATGACACCCGGATGTTGTAATGCCTCCTGTAGTGCAGCACCCATGTCTACAAGGTTCTGTGGTTAATAAACAACAACAACAACAACAACAACAACATGTATCATTGCACTGCACTGTCTCTAATAGTGCAGTGCCCTTGTCTACAAGGTTCTGTGGTTAAACCAAACACCAATTTTACATACAATGTCTTTGGCGAATGGTGTGGCTTCCCCATGGGCGTGGAAAGCAGGGGGGACAGGGGAACATGCCCCCCCCTATCCCCCCTGACCTTCCACTTCTGGCCAACTCCTCAAAAGGACAAAACTAAAAGGTCAAGCAAAGGGAGGTCAAAATTTGCAGAAAACCCCCCTGGTCCCACCCACTCTGAAACTGCTTCCAACGCCCGTGTTCCCATATGCATTTCACTACGGCACAATATGAAAATGCTATGGGTTACAATTGCAATAAGAACCATGTTGACCCGGAATCTGGAGTAAGATGAGTATTGAATCAGGTATTGGACTTGGACTGAATAAGAGACTGGCCTATAAAACACGAAGAAACGAGAAGAATACCATGGTTAAGGGTCATTTGCATATTTTTGCGTTCAAGTTTAAGGATAGAACTCATGCAATTAACCATGGCTAGAATGAACAGTAGTTGACACTAAACCGAAACACAACTTTGACAGCGAGTTGACGACAGAATATATGAGCCATTTTTAGCTTTTGCATACCGACTCTGACGAAAAGACTTGAAGGGAAGATGGAGGTTAATTTAAGCAGCACTTTGGTAGAATCCATGATATCAATCCTATATATGTTGAAAATTGACTCGTAAACTTTCGAAGCGGGCGACCGGCTGCTCGTCTCCGCCATAGTGTCAACATCCCCTGCCGCGGCTGTCACACCAGCTGGTGTATAGAGAAAGTACTAGGCTTCTTGTCGGACAGCGAACCGGGACCGATCATATTTTTGCCATTTTGAGGGAATATAGCCTTAAAATCATCTATAGAAACATGGGAAGACTAAGAAGAAGGCCTATTCTTTGTTTTATTAGGCTGTGGAGGACACAAATGCTCTATAAATGGTGGAAATTGAATGTTATTCTCGAGGTACCCTAATACGAAGCTCGTTGACTTTAGGCCCTATAGATACAATGAACTCAGGCGTATAATGCCCTCGTTCATTGTATCTGGGCCTAAAGTCAACTCGTGGATAAATAAAGCTTATAAAAATATATCCTCTAACTAATGAGTAGTTCGCTTAGCGGATGTGTGTCCAATTCAAAAGTAGTATCTAATACTGTCCACTAGGTGTCCCCATAATGGTGTCTATTACTGCCCATCTTGCATGTGAGGTAGAGTAACTCACCCCTGGGCATGTTGGTACCCTAAGTCGACCACCCTAGGATAACTTCTTTCAGATAGCACATGCCACCCAGTTGACTTTGTGCAATTAACTAAAATATGAATATCCTACACTTGATACCAAAAATCTAGATTTATTGTGAAAATATGTTGAAATAAGGCAGGATGGTCGACAAAAGGTACCAACGTGCCTAGTGGTCGAGTCAGGGGCGAAGTACCCTAATACGAAGCTATTGCACGACATGCGGTAGGCATCATCAAGTTCATTATAATCTAGGAAACCTGATGTCCCTTCAATTTGTGTCCTTATGGTTCACAAATGCTTCTCTCACACAGTCCATGAATCTTCAATAAAGCATTCATCCAAGTTTCATGTGGCCTTGCATGGATCCCCAAATCTCTTGATCTGTACATTAAATCGTTAACGGCTTGTGTTGCCCTGGACACTTTTCATTTCACACTTCCTGAATCTGAATTTTCCTTCAAGTTTAAAATCCCTTTGTAATCTTTTTATGTCAAGCTTTTCAACCTGTCGATTTTTACATAGGGCCCATGTATAATTATAGGCACCTCAATATAATTGACTTATAATGGGGAAGTCACAGCCTTTTTTTGACTACATTTATGCATGCCGCTTTAGACAGATTTGATAACACCTGATAAATTCTATTGTGATCCTGAGTTGAGGAATCAGCCAATTCAGAAAGTGGTCAAAATCAAATAGAACCAAATCAGAGATTCATTTCTCATATTTTCATAATCAAAACCCTCAATGGAATGAACATGAAGGAAAGGCAGTCTGAATTAAAAGCCTTTATTCCTAAATGATGTCAAAGAATAATGAACACCCTTTCAATAGAATATATACAAATTATTGCAGATGAGCTTAAGACCAGATAAGTCAGTTTGTGTGCACTGCCATTTCCTCTTCTTCGTCTTCATCGTACATGTACACAGGCTTGACACTTAGCTGAAATAATACAGAAATGAATGATGTAGAAGTACTGCACATAAGCCATAGCTCAAAGACTAGTGGGAGGGGAGGGAGGATGGAGGGTAGGCACATCTTTAATAATTCTGCCAAGGCTTCAGCCACCGTGGTTTCAACTATGACCAGATTTAATTATACCCAAATTAAAATATAAAGATGATAGAAATGTTACTGCACACCTAGGCTTTTTATAATCAAGTTTCACTTTTACTTGTCTGGATTTCAACCTATGATTTCATAAAGCTATATGAAGTGGCTTGCCATTTTCGCTGCATAGATTCATTCAAGGTAATTCAACAAGGTAAAAGTGAGAGAAAATTACCCTTTGTGCTAAAACAAAGAAGCCTGTGAACACCAGCGTCACTGCAATGAACAAGGCAAACATGCTCTTGGCCCCAATGGCGTCTATGGTAACACCACCTATAAGGAAGCCACAGCCATGGCCCAGGCCCCAGTAGAGGCCATGCAAGGTTCCCATAATGGCGGCAAGGTAACAGGGCGGTAGGGCATCAGACGCGTGCTGAACAATGGCTGCCCATCCAGCCGCAAAGGTGAACCCTGCAAAGTAATTATGTTAGAAATAAGACAGGTAAACTTTAAGTGCTGATGGTGCCTCAAGGCATCTTGCCTTTTTGTTGCCTTGTTGCATACATGCATACCTTCATGCATTTTACCGACCCTACAGGGTTGATACACTCTTGGAGGGTCGGGATGATGCACCAATATGCACGATACTCCAGTGCATTAGTGGTCTATGCAGGGTTAAGGCGACCTGAGAACTTCAGGAGCTTTCATCTTATGTATAGTATAAAGACTTTTGTTTAAATTCCGTCTAGTTCTTTTTCTTTTATATGACTTTATATTGCTAAATACAGAGATCCTCTCAGATTTGGATGGACTGCCTTCTATGTGAATATGCACAATAGGTTATGACCACTAAACATATCTAAACTGACTTCTATTCTTCATCTTATTATACCACACAGCATGCAACAGTGTGCCTAAGGGAGTGATCATTTTTTAACAACAGGGGGGGCTGGTGGGTTTGGCGCGGACGCGCGGAAAAGATTTCGACCCCCCCTCTCGAGGGGGTAAAAGTTTTTCAACCCCCCCCCCATAAGGGACAAAAATAGCGTGTGAACGTCCCCTTCTAGCCTATAGTAACGCGCGGGGTTTTCCACTGAAATCAGGTGAAATTATTTTGACCCCCCCCCATCAGAGGTATTGAAAAAATTCTGACCCGCCCCTGGTCAAGGGGTTGAAAAAATTCTGACCCCCCCCTCAAACGCACCGCCCCCCCTGTTGTTAAAAAATGATCACTCCCTAACACAGACATACCTTGTAGCACCTCAGATGGAAGTACCAACCAAGGGTTTACCATCAGTGCATAGTTGGTGAAGCGCAGAGCGTAGGTGATGAGCGACACATACAGCATGTTTATTGTACCAAGTTTGTTGATGAACCAGAACGAGACGTAGAAGAACAGGAACTCTGTACCAGAGGCTGTACCTCCAGCAACTCCCATCAGTACATTATCACCTCCTGAAATATGGACATTCAAAGTTTTAAGCATAATGTTTTGAGTTTTGGATTTATACAGGGTTGATTGATTAATTTGTTTAATGTCCAAAAGTGGGATCCCTGCATGCCTCATGGGAGTACCTCCTTAGTTTATGGACATTCCGGCCTTTCTTTCTCAGTCTGGACAGATTATGTGAAAGCTGCTTGTCCAAAACAGCTAGACAGGTATTTATATGTTGCTTGTCTATCACAGTGGTGACTGCATCTGTGGATGACTGAATCTATGAGATGAATGATCGAATCTATGAGGAGGTGTGAGGTGGAAAGCTGCTACTGGGACTTCAGTCCCCTACTCTTGCAGAAGGAGTGAGTGAGTGAGTAATAGATGTTTAACGCCATTTCGACAGCTAAGGTCATATTCATGGCGCTTGCAGAAGGATTTAAACGGGGATATGGGAGACGCGTGTCCTCTACTTTCCCCCTGTACATGTCCTTAAGAGTTTATTTACCAATCCTGATCCTCAAATTAAGCCATAAAGAGGGACGAAATGAGGAGCTTGCCTCTCCTTCTCAAAATCCTGTGTCTGCCATGCTTTAAAGGTCAATGATGCATAGATTCTATGTCCTTTGGTCATGATGATACATGGGTGTAGCTCTAGTATCAAAGTTACTAACCATACCCACTTACCAAGTTCCTCGAGGTACCAGAAGAGGAAGCCCAGGATGATGCCATTACAGAAGCCCATGTATGCTATACAGAGTAACCACGATCCGTAATGCACTGTACACAGCAATCGAACCTAGAACAATTAAGCCAAAAGGAAAACATTACCTTATGGAATGTATGCCGAGAAACTCATGTAGGTATCATAATGTCATAACAAGCTGCCCTTTTTGGTGCACAATCATCATCCCCCTTTTGGCCCTTGGCTCTCAAGGTATTGTCCTGTGTCTGGTGCATTCATCTGTGACCAGCCCTTCACTGCATGGCATGCCGGGCAGCAGGGTTGGGCAGTGGGGCGTGGTAATCGAAAGTACAGAAACTGCTCAGGCAGATTATTGCATCCAGCTTGGGCTCAGTGGATAGATACAATATTTTTATGCTAGCCACATACAACTTGCAATGAGTCCTGTGGATACTTACAAACTTGTAAAGACTGAACTTGGCTTGTTGTGATTTGACCGTGACTGGACTCTGGATAGATGCTGCCATCTGAACAACACTATCAGACTCCATGACAGAATTATCTGATGTTGATTTTATTCCATTTATAAACTCTGATAGTTCCTCCTCTGAAGGCTTTACTTCTTTTTTAGTGTCATACTGAAATATGAAAGAGAATGTTTTGAAAAATGTAAAAATTGATGGAGGAAGTATTACAGGCTGACTGGTGTTGACTGTTAGTGCCGTTATATTCATTTTTTCGTGTTTTTATTTATGTTGCCAGAAAGTCTTGGATATTATTCTCATTTGTTAGTATCTTTTTCATTTTTGGGTCAAATTCTGACCCCAAAATTGAAGTTGCCTCCATTCCCACGAACACGTCATTTCTAACACCATAATTATGAACTATAATCGACATTTTATGGCCACCTGCTCCTATTATAATGTCTTTACAGCGTTTGGAGAAAATTGAATGGGATAGATACATGAGAGAAATAATGACTATTTCACTTGAGCTTACCCTAAATTTAAAGAATGTTGATATGATGAAGGTGACACAGAGGGCGCCAGTGAATATGTAAACAGCTACTTTATAGTTTGTAAACCTCAATGTGAGACCACAGATATCTCTGTAGTGTATGGTGGTCTGTAACACTGCTCCTGTAACCAACTGACTGAAAAAGGGAAAATAAGCATTGAAGTTGAAAGAAAAAATAATAGCTTAGGTCTTAAATAGGCGCCAGTTTTGGGTAGAGCTTAGTTAAAATACATTAGTACCAGATCACTTATGCAGGACTCTATGGTATCAGTCTTCACTTAATTACAACCATAATTTGATTCATGCTTCTGGTAGATGGCTGATATAGTGAGAAATAATTGTATGGGTGACTGCATCTATATTATATAAGTAACTAGATCTTGGACACTCAATTTACTGATTGTACTGGAGTCAATTTTCCCCTAATCCTGAACCACGGACAGGACTTCAAGAATCATTGAATCCCAAATTCGCTTATGAGAATGTAAGCATCAATTTCATCAACTTTTGAAGAATAAAAATTGTTTTCCAAACAGCCATTATTTTTCAATTGGTTTTGTAAAGTCAATTCAGCCCATTCTCCACCATAACAAACCTCTACCTGATTTGATTAACTATTTAGTTTGCAAATATATCCCAGACTTCATAAAGATCATATAATTCATGCAGATAACCACTTTGTCAATTTCCTATACTTACAAGGTGGCCATTGCTAGAGCACCCCAGGACCTCTGTCTGGAGTATTTATGCATTTCTGACTCATCCAGGACTGAGAGTAAGGCTGCATCTCCGAGCGCCCCGATCGGTGACCAGAAAAACTCCCCGATCATTACACACACGAGAATTATTACAAACAGGTGAGATACATCACTCTCAACATAAATCCAATTGATGACTAGTTTATATCCATGTACCAACTCAGACTCTATTTCACTGGTATTTGTCCTGGGAGGCAACCCTGGTGGGCAGGTGCTGGAATCTTCTGGTGTAGGCAAATTACCAATAATAAGGAAACTTGATATCAAAACTACAATGGAAAGGAGTAAAACCCCTTTTCTAATCCTAAACCTGTCTCCTATGGCACCCCATAGAGGTGAGGAGATAGTGCCAAGGACCGGCTTAATGCCATATAGTACTCCGATCTTGGTCGGCGACATGCCGATTTGTTTGTAAAATACAGATAGGAAGGGAAACAAGCTGGAAATAGCTCCATAGAAGAAGAAATACTGTGCCTTGTATGGCACTAGTCTCCACTCAACCCTCAATGCCTCAGGACATCCCCTACAACATGAGTGTAAAGAGTCTGAGACCAATTTTGTCTTTTCATTTTCCTGTTCGGTTGCCATTGTGATGGACGAGAAGTTATTTGACTCAGCCTTATGGTTTATCAGTTTCTGGTAGGTGCATCGTATCTAAAAAAAAGGAAAGTAGAGATATTATATGGGTGAGATTGACTCATGCAGCGGAGGCTACAAACATATTTTGACCTTGCTGGTTGGTGTATTGCAGTATTTCATATCTCTTAAGATGGAAATAATTATACCTAATAGAAATGTACTGGAAAAAGAAATTTATGTATAGGTGGTACATATTCAGGAACAACCGTTGAAAAGGTAATTATGACCAAACTGTATAATACTATGGTCCCACCTTAGAAATAAAGAAACAACTCACTTTGACTGGGGGGTCAGAATTTTTTCAACCCCTCTGATGCGGGAGTCAAAATAATTTCACCTGTTTTCAGTGGAAAACCCCGCTTGTTACTATTACTATAGGTTAAAAGGGCACATTCACGCATGATATTCGTCCCTTAAGGGGGGGGGGTCCAACGAATTTTACCCCCTCGAGAGAGGGGTCAAAATCTTTTTGGCACTCCACACGCAAACCCAGCAACCCCCCTCCCCGATGTTAAAAAATTATCACTCCCTAACTGTTCAACACTCGCCTATAAGCTGCATATCTTTCCAATCTATTAAAGTAGTCTACGGTAGAAGCTAAATCTTTGTGAGTAATATGTATATCTGTATCCTAATCAGTAGAAAATCCAATATGTATATATTATAAATATATAGGTGTATTACTTGAAATCAACAAATATAGTACAAGTATTCTCAGAGGTCCTTACCCTTGCCTTGGCTCTATTTCTATACGACCCTTTCATTAGGTTTGATACAGCAGATGGCACTAGTGGCAGCCATCCCAATTTGCTACTCCTACAGGGGCATAGATGATTTTGCTCCAGTACCTGTATTTAGGTCCGCATGTCTGTGTTGGTCTGCCTTGTTTTTGGCTCACCATTTTCTTTAAATATTGATTGTTTGTATAGCAGTACTATTTCTCTGTGTACAGCTTCGATTTATAAGACCTGGAGCTTTATTCTAGATTGCAAATTGTCTTTCAGTGAGGGGTGTCTGTGCACAAAGGATAACCCCATGGGGCCCTGGGAGTGGATGCTGGACATGCCCGTGTAAGCGGCGGGGCTACTGGAGCACCATCTAGTGTATTTACCTATGATGGCCTTGCTAATCCCCTTGAGAGTATTTCAATACAATATAGCGTCTTAGTTGTTAACAGTGTATCATGTATTATTTTATGTGAATAACTTCTTCCCATAGAGATAGCATTGCAGGGCCGATCCACACACCCCCAGTGGCGTAATGTGTGCCGATCCACCACAGCGGCCGATCCACCACTGCAGCCTCGTTCTGGGTGCATGTAAACATTCAAAATGGCGGACCGGCGCTTGTCCGGGGAACTACAGTACCAGATTTTGATAATTTTTCCTTATTTAAACCTCTAAAAACATAAAATAAATATAGAACTAAACTCCCCTGGTGTCCTCGGTGGCTGATCCATCCCTCGGGGGGTCTAACGCCCTCGGGGGAGACCTCCCCCTCGTGGTGGATCGGCCACCTCGTACACCACGGTCGTTTAGTTCTATCTATATATCCGAAATTTTTGAAGTGGGTATATGCTGTATGCTATACTGCTAGGGTGCAGTAAAGCTTGGCTGGTGACCAAGAGCCAAAATAAGGGGGCAAACTGATAACTGGATGACCCTCCATTATATTGGCCAGGTTGTCATATATATTGAAATGGGCCCCAGGTGACTTACGTTCTAGCCCTGCATGTCTGCCGTACTGGCGATGGGTTTTCTTAGGGTAGTCAAGATGCACCGATGCAGGTCAAAAGAGGTCAGAATTTGCCAAAGATCTCCCTTCTTATGAAAACCTCATCAGCTTTTATCAATTCAGTTCTCCCCAAAACTGCTTCCCATGCCCCTGTAAAAAAATATTAAAAACGTACACGGGGAGTTGACTATATACTTACCATTTGCCGTCCCAACTATATGCCAAACATAGTATATGGGTGCACCTTAAACACCGGGTATGTCCTGTGTATACAAGTCAAGATACACCATATATACATGATTTTACTTCACATAAAATCACAGATGCCCTAGGTATCCTGGCTTCTAAGTTTATAAAGCTCCAGTGGTTGTCATACAATCATCTAACGTACAGTGTCCATCACTCCCGTATATAGTGTGCCGTCAGGGGAGAGAACTATAATGTATACATCCCCGAGGTGTAGGGGGGGGGCACTCTTCAAGTTTTTTCGTCCAAGGCATAAACACGTACTATTTCAGCGTTCCCTTTGGAGCTCTCGGCGTGAGCCCTGAAAAGGGATTTATCGATGCAAATTTTAGTAGAAAGGGGGCTAAAAATATTACAGCGACTTAGCTCTCATTCAGTTCCTTCCCAGGCTTAGCAGGGTAGACATTTTAAGGGGTGGTTTGGCACCCTCCCCCCCTGAAAATTTGATGTGTTTGCACCCTTCAGGCTTCATTAGAGAGGAAGACACTGGGGTGTGTTTACACAGAGTTAAAATACAGGGAGTGCCCTCCTCTCCGCATATGTATATATAGATCGTACCATTTTATATACAGAAACACCTGTCCCTGATCCCTGATCAACCAGCGGATCGGGCTATTATGGTACACGACCACAACCCCTCGACTGCCTACCGAAAAAACACAGACCCCCTCCCCCCCCACACACACACCTCACCAATACAGACCAAAACGGACCTTGTGTTTAGGTCTATTATTATTTGAACTGCATTAGTACATCTGAATATCGAGGGAGGGAGGGAGGGCGTATTTAGTGGTCATTAACCCTTAAACTTGGGAATTAGTGAACCCTTTTGAACCCATGACTATTTGGTCATTGTCACCTGTGGTTACCTTGATTTTGGATATAAATTTTAAAGCATGGTTCACATTACATTATTATATTCTGACTAATTTTGGAGTACACATTTCTTCAGTGCCGGTACATATCAAATTTAACATTAAAATGTCTTTGGTAATTATTGACTAAAACCAACACAAAGTAATGTTTGGACTAAAAGGTCATGTTTATTCCATTGAATTAATGGAGAGTATACATTATACATGAACTTGAGCATGGCCAGCGGACCATGAGTCGTATTCAAGCATGAAAGATTATAATGCTACCCGTGACTATATGTTGTGCAGTATATAAGTCTGAAATACTCTGACCCTGCCTTGCTTATATAGTTTAGGTGCTGTTGAAAAGTATAGAAATGTAAAAAAAAAAAAAAATACCACTTTTTGGTCTCTTTGTCAAAATTGGAAGACCATAGCTTGAAAAATCCTTGATGGAATGATAAAAAATTTACATTTTTCTACTAGCCCTACCTGTGCCTGGCCTAACAGGATCGTGGAAGACCAGCTTAGGTCGTAAAAATTTGTTACAAAACCATCCAAACCCAAAAAGGCCTAAAACCACCAAATGTGATGGTTTCTGGCGACCTGACCCATAGGCACAATTAAGTGGTTAACTACCGTTAAGTATGCCAGGAAACCAGTAATAGTGGGTCATAACACAAATGGGCAGTGGGCCCTGTATAATGACAGTAGGCAACCTTTGCTAGAAGGTAAAGTACTAGTTCTAGAGATACTTAAGTGGGGCAGACATATTACATTAACTTTGATCCAGACAGATTCTCTAAGGCAGGGCTAGAATATAACCAGCGTTGCTATGTTGCTTAATATTGCTTAATGGTCACTTGCAAATGATTAATCTCATACTCATGGAATGTATAAAAAAAACTTTATTAGGTCATTGCAAACATTTTTTTCCATATAAAATATATCATTACATCATGAAATATTCACCAAATGATACATAAAAATGCAACTATATTAATGCAGGAACCAAATAGCATGTCCAATTTTCCATGACGATGCATGATTATAGTCCTGATATAAAGACTCATTAGGACTATATCTCAGTTTCAGGAGGGTAACGATCCAAAGGATCGTGTTGATACATTCAGACATTGAGTATTGTGTAGCCCTTAAAAACTTAAAAGGTTAAAGATACATAAATCTACTTGTGCAATATCATCACAGTGAGGGGAGAGAACTTCTGTCCTCAATAAATGCAGAATTATCAGTCAGCTAAATCGACTGTCAGTTAGTATTAATATGCACAATATAAAGTCTTCCACTTATCAAAATTATCAATAAAAATTAATATAATAGTTCACCCTGAAACCAAAGACAATACATAGGATGGTCCTTTGCTTGGTATATCAATATGTAAGTCCAGGTGATACACATGTCAGATTAAAAACCCGTCACTTATAAATGTGTCTATGCCTATCAACCTTGAACATGCTTTTCAGGTTTCTCAAGTCGCATTAGTGGTACAAAGCATAAATGCAGTCCTGGAAGGTATTTCTCAAGCTGATACGACTAGACCCCCTTCAAGTCGTAGTGAGGTCTCTCAGTTAAATACAATTACAGCCCTGCATCTATTGGTCGCTAATAATTGCACTGGTATGACTCCCCTACCAAACCCTATGTAATTACTGCCTTAAGCGCTGATCAATACAGAGTAGTCGTAGTGTGTTACCTATGATCACCCACTCTAATATATAGGGTTTCAAGTCGCACTGGTTGTGTCTAGTCATACCATCTTGAGAAATGCCCTCCAGGCAAACTACCATCGATTACATGCCATAAAACTCTGCAGAATTATAATCCACAACTTCTAAACCTCCTCAGACACTTGGCCCTGCTAATGAGACTGCATTAATAAGTTCAGAATTCAGCTTTTATGTGGGGCTTCATGGTAAGGTACATGTAATATACTGTCAAATTTCAGCAGTATGTGTTGAATGACAGGGTGGCACACTTATTAGGTCTGCTGAAAAAAAGGCTTGATCATACATGCATTCATGACACTAACAGGATTTGAACAAAAATCAATCCACTGATGGCTAATGACTCGGGATTTTCGTGACAGATGACCAATTAATTTATAAAAGTTTTAACTGATAGCACACAGAAATATCTTGTGTAAATCTCTTCATCTATCTGGAAAATAGATACACATTCCTAAAGTTCACTAAACAAAAGCGTTCACATACGTATCAGAATTGTCGTTATGACTAAGAAAATATTGCATGATTGATTGTAAAGAATGTTGTTGTTATTGTAGTAAAGATTGCTTGTAAAAAAGACATTCAGTTTTACCATAACATATTGGGAGTAAAGTACAGCCATTTGCGAGGCACATCCCAAACTCAATCCGGTCTTATAAGGCACATTTTTGTTCAAATCCTAAATTGTGATTTTAGTACTGCTCTATAGTACACATGGACATGGACTGGTTGTCAGGTTGAGTCTCGTAGGTGTTATCCATATTCTATAATAAGGGTGAGACAGTAAAGGACTTGTGCTGCCCTCTGCCAGCTCTATTTCTTATGCATAGACCTTGATTACGGAGGTGAGAGGGTACTTTGGCAAAGTACCCCTTCACCTCTCTAATCAAGGTCTATGTGTAGGGAATAGTTCACAGGGTATCTGGCAGAGGGCAGCACGAGTCCTTTACTGTCTCACTCTTAATTATAATATATGGATAACACCTACGCAGACTCAACCTGCTAACCAGTCAACACCCTTGATAGTACATGTATACAATCCTTATAAATTAGACACCCCAACTTTGTTTAATCCTATAACAATATAAGCCCCATTGGGGGCCTTTCCTAATGTGCAGGGTACTATGCATGTGTGCATATCTTTTATTCTTATCTTAACTTTTAAAAACGTTATAAAGTTGACAAGATGATAACTGTACTAGGAGCATGTAAGTGACAAGGGAGTTGTTTTAAAACATCCAAAATATCTACAAGCTAATTGTGTAGACAATGGCTGACACCAAGAGGATCATATAGAGGACAGGCGTGAAATTCTTCATGTTGTTTGACGCCCCGGAGCAGTCTCCACAGGTACAAGGTGGTGTGTATGGAGACGTGATCTTAGGCACCTCGATAACCTTAGCATGTGACTGCAAATGTAAAAGAAAGAATGGCTTTATTTTGTCACTTGTCCAGAGAAACCAAGTCTACTAGTGGGTATAAATGTTTTGAATAAGGTCACTGTACTTAGTATATGATTGGGGATATTGAATGTGTTATTATAATTATATCAGGAATTCACGATTTTATAGATGCACTATGGGGAGTAGATGAACCAGGACTGTATAGGTGCACTATGATAAGTCACCAGGACTGTATAGGTGCACTATATGTGATGAGCCACCAGGACTGTATAGGTGCACTATGATGAGTCACCAGGACTGTATAGGTGCACTATGATGAGCCACCAGGACTGTATAGGTGTACTAGGATGAGTCACCAGGACTGTATAGGTGCATCATGATGAGCCACCAGGACTGTATAGGTGCACTATGATGAGCCACCAGGACTGTATAGGTACACTATGATGAGTCACCAGGACTGTATAGGTGCACTATGATGAGCCACCAGGACTGTATAGGTACACTATGATGAGTCACCAGGACTGTATAGGTGCACTATGATGAGTCACCAGGACTGTATAGGTGCACTATGATGAGTCACCAGGACTGTATAGGTGCACTATGATGAGTCACCAGGACTGTATAGGTGCACTATGATAAGTCACCAGGACTGTATAGGTGCACTATATGTGATGAGTCACCAGGACTGTATAGGTGCACTATGATGAGTCACCAGGACTGTATAGGTGCACTATGATAAGTCACCAGGACTGTATAGGTGCACTATATGTGATAAGTCACCAGGACTGTATAGGTGCACTATGATGAGTCACCAGGACTGTATAGGTGCACTATGATGAGTCACCAGGACTGTATAGGTGCACTATGATGAGTCACCAGGACTGTATAGGTGCACTATGATGAGTCACCAGGACTGTATAGGTGCACTATGATAAGTCACCAGGACTGTATAGGTGCACTATATGTGATGAGTCACCAGGACTGTATAGGTGCACTATGATGAGTCACCAGGACTGTATAGGTGCACTATAGTGAGTCACCAGGACTGTATAGGTGCACTATGATGAGCCACCAGGACTGTATAGGTGCACTATGATGAGTCACCAGGACTGTATAGGTGCACTATAGTGAGTCACCAGGACTGTATAGGTGCACTATGATGAGCCACCAGGACTGTATAGGTGCACTATGATGAGTCACCAGGACTGTATAGGTGCACTATGATGAGTCACCAGGACTGTATAGGTGCACTATGATGAGTCACCAGGACTGTATAGGTGCACTATGATGAGTCACCAGGACTGTATAGGTGCACTATGATGAGTCACCAGGACTGTATAGGTGCACTATGATAAGTCACCAGGACTGTATAGGTGCACTATATGTGATGAGTCACCAGGACTGTATAGGTGCACTATGATGAGTCACCAGGACTGTATAGGTGCACTATAGTGAGTCACCAGGACTGTATAGGTGCACTATGATGAGCCACCAGGACTGTATAGGTGCACTATGATGAGTCACCAGGACTGTATAGGTGCACTATAGTGAGTCACCAGGACTGTATAGGTGCACTATGATGAGCCACCAGGACTGTATAGGTGCACTATGATGAGTCACCAGGACTGTATAGGTGCACTATGATAAGTCACCAGGACTGTATAGGTGCACTATATGTGATGAGCCACCAGGACTGTATAGGTGCACTATGATGAGTCACCAGGACTGTATAGGTGCACTATATGTGATGAGCCACCAGGACTGTATAGGTGCACTATGATGAGTCACCAGGACTGTATAGGTGCACTATGATGAGCCACCAGGACTGTATAGGTGTACTAGGATGAGTCACCAGGACTGTATAGGTGCATCATGATGAGCCACCAGGACTGTATAGGTGCACTATGATGAGCCACCAGGACTGTATAGGTACACTATGATGAGTCACCAGGACTGTATAGGTGCACTATGATGAGTCACCAGGACTGTATAGGTGCACTATGATGAGTCACCAGGACTGTATAGGTGCACTATGATGAGTCACCAGGACTGTATACTTGCACTATGATGAGTCACCAGGACTGTAAAGGGTGCACTATGATGAGTCACCAGGACTGTATAGGTGCACTATGATGAGTCACCAGGACTGTATAGGTGCACTATGATAAGTCACCAGGACTGTATAGGTGCACTATATGTGATGAGCCACCAGGACTGTATAGGTGCACTATGATGAGTCACCAGGACTGTATAGGTGCACTATGATGAGCCACCAGGACTGTATAGGTGTACTATGATGAGTCACCAGGACTGTATAGGTGCACTATGATGAGCCACCAGGACTGTATAGGTACACTATGATGAGTCACCAGGACTGTATAGGTGCACTATGATGAGTCACCAGGACTGTATAGGTGCACTATGATGAGTCACCAGGACTGTATAGGTGCACTATGATGAGTCACCAGGACTGTATAGGTGCACTATGATAAGTCACCAGGACTGTATAGGTGCACTATGATAAGTCACCAGGACTGTATGGGTGCACTATATGTGATGAGTCACCAGGACTGTATAGGTGCACTATGATGAGTCACCAGGACTGTATAGGTGCACTATGATAAGTCACCAGGACTGTATAGGTGCACTATATGTGATGAGTCACCAGGACTGTATAGGTGCACTATGATGAGTCACCAGGACTGTATAGGTGCACTATGATGAGTCACCAGGACTGTATAGGTGCACTATAATGAGCCACCAGGACTGTATAGGTGCACTATGATTAGTCACCAGGACTGTATAGGTGCACTATGATGAGTCACCAGGACTGTATAGGTGCACTATATGTGATGAGCCACCAGGACTGTATAAGTGAACTATGATGAGTCACCAGGACTGTATAGGTGCACTATGATGAGTCACCAGGACTGTATAGGTGCACTATAATGAGCCACCAGGACTGTATAGGTGCACTATGATTAGTCACCAGGACTGTATAGGTGCACTATGATGAGTCACCAGGACTGTATAGGTGCACTATGATAAGTCACCAGGACTGTATAGGTGCACTATATGTGATGAGCCACCAGGACTGTATAGGTGCACTATGATGAGTCACCAGGACTGTATAGGTGCACTATGATGAGCCACCAGGACTGTATAGGTGCACTATGGTGAGTCACCAGGAATGTATAGGTGCACTATGACGAGTCACCAGGACTGTATAGGTGCACTATATGTGATGAGCCACCAGGACTGTATAGGTGCACTATGATGAGCCACCAGGACTGTATAGGTGCACTATAGTGAGTCACCAGGACTGTATAGGTGCATCATGATGAGCCACCAGGACTGTATAGGTGCACTATGATGAGCCACCAGGACTGTATAGGTGCACTATGATGAGTCACCAGGACTGTATAGGTACACTATGATGAGTCACCAGGACTGTATAGGTGCACTAGGATGAGCCACCAGGAATGTATAGATTCAGTATGGTAGCAAACAAGCTTGAACCGGATGGCATAATGCAGCCTAGCGACAGCTAATCTAGTGAAAATGGTATATTTTAGAAGTAATAAAGGCAATGGTCTCAAAATTAGAATCAACCTGAGTGAATCGACCTGAGTAGTAAATCAAAATACTGCCTATACTTACATCCAGTGGGTATTCCCCCTGATGACAGCCCAGTTGGACCTTGCCAGAGGTAACAGCCTTCTGGTACTTAGCCTTTGTCTCTGCATCACTGAACGTTCCAAGGGCCACTAGATAATTGTGAACTGGTGTGAACTCGTAGTCGGTGAGAAGAGCAAGCTCTCCTAAGAATTCAACATTGTATGGACTGCAGAGAGAGAGAGACAGGGAGGTGAGAACTTCCAAATATGGAATATATAGAAAAAGGAAACATTGTTTTGATGGATGTTTGAATAACCCTTTTGATCCACTGACGCATCATTGCAATATGCATGTACTCCCTCACTCATTCGCATAACCACTCAACCAGTCACTCACTCACCCATTCACCCGCTCAACTGCCCATTCACTATCCCACTCACCCATTCACTCACCCACTCACCCCATCACTCACCCAATCACTCACCCACTAGCTCAACCACCCTTCCATCTACTCACCAATATACACTCTCTCATTGACTCACCTACTCCCACAGCCACATATTTGAGGACTACACCCCTTGCCATCTGTGTATGTGTAACAACAAAGTTGGATGTAACTATTAAGCTAATAGATGATGCATATCGGGGCCCTAGGGCTGTATATGCTGTATATACCTGAGCCGCGGAGCGGCGAGGGTATATACAGCATATACAGCCCGTGGGCTCTGCGCGAAGCCATTGTTTTTGTTCCTTGACGGGACAGGTACCGCCGTGTTTACAGTCACTTTTCGTATGGAATCCAGCCATGACACGTCTTCAAAATAAAACATATACATCCTTAGATAGTCTAGATGATCCCTCCATACGTATTATGTCCAATATATTCAAAATAAAGGAGAATCCATTGATTTTCCCAACGTACGCGAGTCGCGGTCCGGCCATTCCCACCCGCCTCCTTGTCCGGCGAAAGTGTGTCAGTGGCCCGGATGTAGATATAGGTCAACTGCTCGTCGTACAAGAAAGACGCCGAAACAATGGCTTCGCGCAGAGCGGCCACGGGAAAATCAATGGATTCTTATTTATATCGAAGAAAATGGAGACAATTAGCACGCATTCCTCTTCTATGGATCAAAAACTTCTTAGGATTTCGATATTATAACATGAAAAGGTTGGTTTCAAGACGAAAACTGATTGAAAACATACGACTAGGACTCCAGGTTAGAAGTTATTTACCTTCGCATTGATTTTCATCACCGTTCAGTGTGGCGCTATGGCTAAGGCCTTCGCCTACCACCACTGCGGCCGGGGTTCGATCCTCATACGAGTTGGGACGATTTTTCACCATTGAAACAAAGGCGAGACAAAATTTCTATGTCCGCCAGCGTCTCCAAAAGTATTCTAAGTCCAACTTGACCTCGAAAAAGTATATACCAAAAATTTCAAAAATGCACATGGGTGGTATATGCAGAATAATGCACGGCTAAAAGTTCTGCATATAAACCCACCGGAAGTGCCGAAATCGTGGTATAATAGTATTATATCCTAAGGGTAACACTTACACATATTTGAGGTCTAGACCCCCTGCCATCTGTGCCTGGGTTGGGGCAGAGTTACAGTTGGAAATGCTGAGTGCTGGGTAGTAGTAGAGGAAGGCGATGCACATCTCCTTTGTTGTCCCCAAACCTGCCTGTGTGAGTGAGTGTGAAGTATTAGGTAAAGACTAGTCTATTTTATGTTAATACAACAACCCCATAGGTTTAACTAAGGAATGTCAGTCCTTAAATACACTCTCAGACCCACACCTTTGGTCAAATGACTTACTTGGATGCAGAATTAAATCGAGGGCTAGCGTCAACTATGGTCGACACCATGGTGGGCCTAGCGTTGATTATAGTCTATGTCCATTATATAAGTTAATATGTTCGTTGGGAATATAATAATAATAATAAATATTATAATAAATATTATAATAAAAACACAAGTGGAATAAGGAAGGAGACAGTGGGTTTGGTGAGAATTGACTTAGTCAATATCAATTTATTATTAATAAGACAATAATTTAATAATGCAATACAGTAATACAATATAACAAATATAACTACAATATATACAATAATAGATACAATATAACAATATAAATACAATATACAATGATAAAGATTTAAAAATTAAAATTCCCGGCACCACCCAGCGTGGTGTGTGCCGCTCGAAGGATATACGCCAACTGACGGTTAATTTGGATCCCGCAGCTTTTATAGGCGCTCACTGTTTACTATGACGTCATACATACCAATGCGCGGCTGGAGGAAAAGTAGATCCAACCACTGCACATATTAATTATATATATATACACGGGTGTATATAGTCCCATAAGTTAATATGTTCGTTGGGAATATAATAATAATAATAAATATTATAATAAATATTATAATAAAAACACAAGTGGAATAAGGAAGGAGACAGTGGGTTTGGTGAGAATTGACTTAGTCAATATCAATTCTGTACATGCCAAAAACCGCCAAACACAATGGATACACCATTCCACACTATAACATCACATCCAGAGCTAGTAGGTCTTGCTTAGAATCATGTAAATAATTATATACCACATTAGACTTCCAATTTGCTCTCTTTTTAATGTCATCGACCTTTAACCCAGAGTTCTTTAGAAGTGTAGCCCCACCATGTCGGAGTGAATGAGTTGAAACTCTGTAGGGAATATCACATTTTATAGACATAGCCTTCAACCTGGTATTAATATAATTATAAGTTAACGGTTTGTTACATATATTGAATAATAATCTACTTTTAGACTTCTTACAAATTTCCAAGTATCTAGCTGGACAAAGACCAGAATAATCATTTCTCTTCAAATACACCACATAAGGTTTCCTACCATACTGGTCAGTTTTAGAAGACTTGACATCAATGCGAATGCAGTCAACAGAGATAGAAACATTTTTAGATTCAAAGTTATGAGGGGAATCGACTACATGACCCACCCTGAACACACCTCGGTAGCACAATAGGATAGCTGACCAGAAGACTACATCCTCATACACAGACAAATTCAATTTGGATTGATCTTCAGCATATCACTTGGAGTCAAAGGATTAGTTTTAATAGAAGAACATTTATAATTACGTTCAATACCATCCAGTGTCTTTTTTACAATAAAATTACCACTATAATCAGAATAACCTTTTAATTTCTGATAATACCATAACGCGGACAAGTAGTTCCGAACAGATACAGGTTTCATTTTATCTGACAAGTATACACTATACAAAGAGGCTTGAGAAGGAGAACAAGGTAGGGGAGTGAGGTCAAAAATTTTACAAAATTTTTTGTACCTACTAAATTGATGTTTGCGAACCTTACGTGTGGACTCTGCCACGCCCCTATACAAAAACCTTCTCCTTCTCCGCTCTAGCTCCCTCAGGCCTGGAATTATAACAGCACATGTTATATTCAGTTAAAACATTTCTACATTTCTTTGGGACACCCCTGTAATTTAGCCTAGACAAATGATCAGCTAAAATATTTTCCTCCGACCTAATATAAGTAGAATATATTTCAATGTTATGTATAAAACATAGCCAAAAAATTTCCCTCAACCAAGACATACACAACTTATTCTTAGACCTACCGGTATTCAACATGGCCAAGACTTGCATGTTGTCCGTAATGCAATGAACTCTGGTATTAGAAAACTTTTTCACCCAGCGCTTAAGGCCTATCATTACTGGATACAGCTCGTAAACATTTATATTTCTATGGTGAAGTTTGATATTATCAAGGCTAGGGGCACGAACGAAATGATCTGTACAGTCTACCATAGGATTAGAGTCATTCCAAGTACCATAAAAATAGTCTTTATCGAACCAGGCTCCAAAGCCCTGTACAGAGGAATCGGAATACATAGGGGTACATTCATTATCATTTAGAATAATATTTCTACAATTGAAAATTCTACAAAAATCCCTCCACCACAGTAGGTCATTTTGAGTTTCCTCATTAAGTTTAATAACACCCCTACTCCTGGCTTTAGCACAAAGATCGAACAATCTCCTGCTGAAAGTTCTGCCACCACGAACTACTTGGGAGCAGAAGGACATCAAACCACCAATCTTTTGTAATGTCTTCTTAGATACGAATTTTCTACCCAAACATTCGTCTATAGCCGAGCTCATTTTATCTAGCTTCTTCTGTGGAAGCGACAACTCCATAGCCGTAGAATCAATGGTTATACCTAGAAAAGTACACACCTGGCTGGGCTCAGTCACCTTCTCTTTAGATACCACAAACCCTAGATATTCCATACATTCAATCAGGATGTTCCTTTTATGTAAACAATCCTCCTCAGTCCGAGCTATGATAATAAAATCATCCAGGTAATTTACTATTCTATCTACACCATAAAATTTTGCAATAATAGTCAAAAAATCAGATATTCTACTGAATATATATGGAGCACACTTTAGACCAAATGTCAAACGGTTACTTTCAAAAAACTCATCTCCATTGCCAAAATTCCACCTGAAGCCTTGATAGCCTACATGTGGGCCATAAACGTTAATACTTCTATATGCAGACTTCAAATCCACCACACACATAAAGTCATTTCTATCAAGTTGGCAGGTAACAGTGTTAATAGAGTTATACGAGAAGCTTTTGGACGTTGTACTCATAAAGTTATTAATAGAGATATCCGCTGGCATACTGCAATCAGTGATGGGACGAAGCTTACCATTAGATTTTTCCACACCCCCTAGGGAGTGAATACATTTGGGTTTACATTCAGTTTTAGTAACCAAGCCTTGGTTCAACTCCTCCACAATAATGCTACACATCTCGTCATAAAATCTACCTTCTAAAATAGACTTATAATTTTTACAATCATACGTTGTATCACACCCTGGGTCAATAATTTTGAAACCCTCGGTAAAACCACACCATAGAAAATCAGACTCAATCTGATTGATATTAATAAGGTCTGACTGCCTGAGAAAACTAGCCAGCCGACACGGGAGTATCTGAGCCTTCCTACCATAAATGAAATGCTCACACATACATACCCCATTTACACAACTGTCATAGACCCTGATGCTGGGTCTATTTAAACATTCCACCGTAAAAAGTGGTTCAGCCTCGCCCTGTACTGGGCAGCTATGAGAAATAAATAAATTCTTTGACAAATCACAAGAATTATAAATATTTACACTATCATTATTACCATTATCACCCGGAACGATAGAAACGGGGGGCTTAGGAGGGTCTACCGTACATACTAAATTAAAATCAGGCATCAAATTTTCAGATTTTAAAGTAGGACCCTGCCTAAGGGCTACACACTAATCCTTTTTGTTCTTCTGGCATTTTTCCTTGCCATGGCTAGGAGAATTACATACATCACAAACATGACGGTATTTACAGGGATCCTCCCTACAGCCTTCAGCTCTATTAAAAGCAAAACAAGTACGAGCTGACCTAGATTTGGAAGACTTGGACTTTGCCACCTGCCCCTTCTGGGCCTGAACGGTCCCGTCGTAAGACAAATACCTAAGGATATCAGAGTTGTCCACCCTCTCAAATGCCTTCAACCCGTTTTTGTTTGCCCTATCCTTTACAGACTTGTCATATTTTGTTAAAGC
Source organism: Acholoe squamosa (assembly GCA_949317995.1). Taxonomy (NCBI): domain Eukaryota; kingdom Metazoa; phylum Annelida; class Polychaeta; order Phyllodocida; family Polynoidae; genus Acholoe; species Acholoe squamosa. The sequence goes on from OX439050.1 coordinate 47,802,362, forward strand.
TGATACCGTATAGATTCTTGTACTCGATTTTTCGATCAGCATTTCAAGGTGGTCGAGCAAATGGAAAATATCCTCGCCCTCCTCATATTTGTCTTTCGCAAGACGTACATTTACCAGCATTAACCGTTCGATACAATCAATTTTAGACTTTTTATCTAAGTAATTCTTCTGATCGAACTCACCCCGGTGCCTTTTACGTGTAGAACGTGTGGTATCAGTAGAGGAATCCCTTGAACAAGACGAATTTTTATCCCAATCCGACGACGTAGAACGGTCCCGTCGCCATCTTGGATTCTTGTCGTCATGGCTCCTCCGGTCACTAGGCGAGCGCTGTCTACGTCTCCCCCGTTGCTTGGTTACAGTGCATTTGGAATCCTGCGTCAAAACATCCCCACGTGAGTCCGCTCGACACGCCCCTTCTACCGGATTGTTCTGTTTAGCTGCTATGGTCTCAAGCAGATCTTTGATATCAGCAAGCTGGTCTTCCATTACCGTAGTCCTCTCCTCCAAATTGATGAACGTCTGGTCAGCAGCTAGACCCAAATTAACTCCTGAAGCTTTTGGAATAGGTGACACTGGGTCAACCATATTTGGATCCGAGCTGCTCGAAGTCCTAGAGTTGGCCTTATTCCTCGTATTCTTTGTAATTTTCTTGGTACCAGGCTTAGCATTAGCCCCACCTGTCGATTTCCTACCCATATTGCAGGGTATTGTACCGTAGAATTCGAAAAAACAAAGATTAAAATTAAAATTCCCGGCACCACCCAGCGTGGTGTGTGCCGCTCGAAGGATATACGCCAACTGACGGTTAATTTGGATCCCGCAGCTTTTATAGGCGCTCACTGTTTACTATGACGTCATACATACCAATGCGCGGCTGGAGGAAAAGTAGATCCAACCACTGCACATATTAATTATATATATATACACGGGTGTATATAGTCCCATAGGATTTGTATAGGAATTGAAAATAGGCTCGTCCTCTGGGCACTATACTTTTTTCAGAGACCGTCCCTATGGCCAGGACGACTATCTTTGCTCTGCCCTCAAAGGGTTAAGGCATGCTCATGGTCTAAAAGCAACTAAATCTTTACTAATCGGATTAAATCCTTTTTATCATAAGGCCCTAATTACAGGCCCATTTGACTGTCAAAAAGAAACGGGAGGGGGATCCCAGGATAATTTCAAAGATTATTCCATCTTGCAGTTTGAGTGATCTTGTAATAGAAAATTTGGAATGCATAACATTGGTAACAAATGTTCAGAGAACGATATTTACCTAAGAATTATTATCATTAGGCCTATCTCTGTAATTCACTTAGAAATATATAGATTTTAATGTAACTCGTTCTGAAAGGTTAATTTGAACATGCCACGTTTTATGCATAGTCTAAAGGTTTTTGGCGGCATTTGAAATAAGGATATGATACATTGTAATTATGGAAAATAATATTGAGTGGGCTACATTTAGAACCTTTAGCACTAAGGTCTGTGTTTTTCTGTTTGACTATGCATTGGAAGGCTGAGAGTTTGGTTCTTGGTCTGGCCCAGCATGTTGCATTGCAAGTTTAGGATATACCATTCTGGGGCTGGCTACAAACACCTCCAGGAACCTTGTGGTAGTTTGAGAATAAATTCAAATAGGCAAATGCAAGAACCCTGCGCAATGAGCATGCCTAATAGGGGAATGGCCGACTGAATCTAAGCACTACTGAGTACAGATACATAGGGTACAAAGACTGCGGTAAGACCATAAAGATGACAGGGGATATCAATCCATCCTATAAGAGCAAGAAGAGTACAGCATGCATTATAAATGGTACCTACCACAGTTGCATAGTTCTTCTTAGATGTGTCATAGATGCACTCTACAAGAAGGTTATCTCCCTGCAACAGGAATATTCGATACATGTATATGTTGGAGCTATTCTGAATATGGCTAGCATCAAAAACCTGCTTATTATGGTGATTTTTTTTTTTTTAATAATCTTTCATTAAACTCATAAATCTAACATTCGTTGTTTATTATGAAGGTACTTCATGAGGAAATATTCTATGGTTACTTTAGAAGATGATATAACTAGTCTGGTTTAACTATACTGGGTGCTTTTAAATGCAGCTAGATTTTAAATGCAGCTAAATAAAAGCTTACATTTATGATTACCCTTCCCAACAGTGCTAAGACCACTCTGACAAAGCCTATTCAATTAGTGATATAATCGTATAGAGGAAGTGTAAGTTATTATCTATGAGCACCTGCTACAATCTACAGGATTTCAAACCATATTGACCATTGATCACAACATGTTGGGAAGGAACCTCCTGGAGAGAACAGGACTGTAATCCCTCAAACCATGTGGATGTTATATGTAGTTAAAATATAGCAGTGCACATTAGGCCTAAAAAATATTCTTGTGTTCAGATAACATAGCTGAAAAAATTAGAGTAGGTAGGTCGGATTTTATTTTTTTTTTAGATTGTTTTTTTTAAGTTCCTGGATGCCAAAAATGATATAAAACATGGCTCAGCATATCAAACAAATTAAAATATATAAAAATGTTGGTTATTTTAAGCTAGTAGCATTCATAAGACTGTGGGCTTTAATTTGATACCAAACATGCCTATATGTTGAGATTTTGTTTACATTTTTCTTGATTTTTGGGTCATTTTTACCAAAAAAAAAATCTAAAAAAGAATTAAAAAAAATTAGGGTCGGCCAAATAACTAGGGTCGGTCGAGATACCTGAACACAACTTTTTTTTTTTTAGGCCTTAGTGGAAACTAGCTCATACTCTGCTACAACAGTCCTATACCCAAGTCTATGGGATGATGACATTAGGGCTAACCAAGTTCTCAATTCTCCCAAGATAGACCAGTCTTGGGCACCCTCTACAATCACCCTGGACAATAAGGCAGTTGTAGGATGTTGTGCAGTAACCTCCTGATGGGTACAATACTGACCTTGGAGACTGTGACTTCTGGACTTAAAACTCTTGTCTCCTGTAAGTTGAAGTCATACGTCATGTCTTCATCTAGCATTGGTTTCTCCACTCCATCCCTGAAATGGCGCACACGGACCCCGGTTCCCAATAGATGGGTGTGAAGATTGGTGGCAAAAATCTTGATCTCTGGCACTGTGGGACCCATAGCCTGTGAGAATGAAGTCAATAAAGGTTCATCGCTATCGTAGAATCAAGTCTTTACAGGCTTTACAGACTTACAGAGAAAGGTAAATGTCATCAGGCAGTTGAAAAAATAAATCCTTTGATCACTGGTTTTACTAGACTTTACAGAAATCGTTAAATCCTCACCCCTACGTCAGGAGTCATAGATTGAATGTAAATCCTACTCCTTGATCTTATCAGCATTTACATATGTTTCTGTTTTTTGTTCAGCTTTTAGTGCAATGAGGACCAGGACTGCATATAACCTGTAACATTGACATGATGTATAAGGGCAGCACTAGTCTGTGTTACATGAATGCATCATGACAACTAATGGGCATAATGCATTAATTCACTGTCTGAGTTTACAGGGTCTTACATAATTAAGGCACTCACTCCTTAGTGCAATTACTTTGGTACCATATCTATCCATATATGACATTTGTCTTACATCACTAAGGCACTCCTTTGCACAATGTCCTTGGTTGAGAAGTGCCTTGTAGCCTCCCGGTAAAATGTGTGCGAATGGGTTTACTGGCATACCCGCCTGTATGAGCCCCGCATCGTACTTTCTTAATGTAGGCGTAAACCACAGCCGCATTCCTGATGCATCCTGGACACCTACAGGGACATAATAGAGGAACATTATTGTTTGGTGTAGAAATAGTTGATGGTTATGTCTGGGATTTTATTAAAATGTATGGTGATATTACTGGTCATGGACTACAGGACACTTTCAAACCTATGGGATAGCTATATTCACCATAAAAAAAACATTTACCTTGGACAAGAGAGGGATTGTCGTAGTGGGTTTCCATCCTCAGATACAGGACTTTGTTGGCTGTCTCCCCAAAGGGCATTCCAACATGGATAGGGAAGTCATAGCCCTGGGGGTAAAGAGAAAGGAACATCATGCTTATGGTATTCATTGAAGGCCAGCTTTTCTCATAACTCTGATCATATTTTGCCATTTAATGCCCAGAAAGGAATCTCTAATTATTATGACGTTATTAGATTTGTGAAGGACGATCCACTGTGCTCGGAAAACCTTTAGGTAGTGACTTTAACCTTCAGTTCCACTTTTTCATTGCTTTTTGGATGTCATGTAACGTTCAGCATCAAAATGAATTAAATATCAATGCAATCAACGTCCTCCAACACGATAAAATATCCCAGAATGTAGTACAAACCCCTTTTTACCAACACAAGAGAGCAATGACACATTCCCAAAGGTGGTTGCCAATTTTCTACGTATAGAAAAACTCTTAAGACCCATTTACTGACAATGAAGTACTCTTAAAAAATTGAATAATGGAGTGAGTAAAGTGCAAATGTGCACCGATCTGATGGCCTTAATTGTTCTGTCTTGAATCTAACCAGGGATTGTGATTACAGAGCAATCACCTCAACCTTAAGGGCGTTTCCTATCTTAGAAAAATAATGAAAATTAGATTTGCCACCTACTGTTCCACCAATAGCCCAGGCTACAATTGGGGCTTGGCATTCACCCCATGGCATGTTAGGTGTGAAGCAGACAAAGCCAGTATCATCAAGCGATATGTTTGTTGGTGTGTGGTAGCAGGCGTAGAGGATGAAGTGATGGACAAACGCCTCGTTACCAGGCTGAATGATGGGTTCTATCTGCAATCGACAATTTACATTGAATGACAAAGAAAACATGTGACAAGACAAAGGCTGTCTACATTAGTTTTCTTCTTTTAGTGGAAACAGAGTATTCCAGCCTTGTTATATTTTCTAATATGTTGTCTTTAAAAGTTTAATATGAATCCCTGGGGCACTATGCTATCCTCCAGCAGATAAGATGCCTCACACTGTTTGAATGGGCCTACCACAGAATTTCAAGAGAATTTCTCATCATCCTTTGTCTCTTTGAGTTGCTTTCAAACTTTTTGGTTGTGAAAACCATAAAACATTGTTTGGACCTGTTCTACTAAGACAGGGGCTCATGAGAATTACTCCAAGTCTTACAGCTGTATTCAATGATTCAGAGCCAAGTGGAATACAGCTCGAGGGCTGGTGAGTAAAGGGGCAATGAGTTTGGAGCAATTTGTATTTATTTCACTTTATTTCATATATTTATTTGTCTATTCCCCATACAAAGCTATTGTAAGACTTGTTATCCACATGTAATACAGTGAATGTGCATACTCTGATGAGGTGGTTCTTGCCAGTCATGTTGGGTGCCATGTATCCTTCACACCAGTATGTAGTATCTGATGTGTGGGGAATTGTTACCTGCAAACATACACAGTGTTATTAACACCAAGGCCATTTTTTGGTCATCTGTGATTTGTGGCAATACTAGGTGAGTCACCACCACAGCCTTAAATATTAAAAAAAAAAGATAAATCGATACTTATCTATAACATACCCAGACCGAACTGCCCTAGATTTTTGAGACCATGTTACCTGCAACACACCTTCTTTGTCCTGTTGAAACTCATCATACTCAATATTCCTCTTCTGCTGACAAAATCTAGATTATCTGAAAGGTTGTTGTTTTATTTCACATACCAAATGCATATCTATTGTAATGCACCCATTGGTAGTCCCTGGTCAAATGCCATTTTTGATTACAACATAATATATTCATAGTACTACAATGTTATCCAGTGAATGATCCCCCACAGGGCATGAACTCAGGTTTAAGAGGTCATCATCTGCATCAGGCATGAACTCTGACTTTAACATAGAAAGGAGGTATAAGTTTTCCTGGAAACCTCCCCTAACCCCCATTAAATCACCTGCAATTTGAGATTTACTGAAGATTATGTAAAACTTATGGCTGCATAAATATCAACTTTGGTGGAATGGCAGTACTCACATTGTTGTTCAACAAGTCAACATGGAATGCATCTGATGGCATGTCTGGCGCATTGGCTGAACTTAGGGTTAAGAACTGGATACTCTTGGAACCCCTCTTACTGTTGTGGTACATCACGCTCATCTCAGAGCTCGCATCAGAGTCAGAGTATGCAAAGATTATACGCATTGTACCATCCTGTAGGTGTTGAAAGGATGATAGAAAATAATGTATCAAAACTGAAATGCATGTAGAAGGTTGTAGGAGATTGAAATATGATTAACTTTCCACACATTTGATAAAAAGGTGCTCATTCTAGTGTGATATTTAACAGATTTAAAATAAATTCAAACTTATACTTGTATTCTGTCAAAAGGTCCAATGTGTGGTATTTATTTTGTTAATCACCTTTGTTTTAGACATTGAAAACCCTTAATATGGCCCAATTTGCAAGCTAAAATTGTGATTTGTAGTCCAAGATCCTAAGATAAAACCCAGAAATTTCTGGCAGTTTCGCAATTCCTGCTAGCCCGCCAATTCCCACTGCCCCAGGTTGTTTTCGTATTGACTGCCACAGGTTCATAAAGACATTGTGCAATTGTAGTAACATGGGTTGTAACTTAATTCCAGGCAAGTCCAGAATATCCTACTTACCGTGATACTACGGTCATCCTCATCACACAGATTGAGAGGCCGGACAAACTTAAGCACGGTATGTGTGGACGTCTCACTGGCTGCCAGAAGCGTCCAGTCCTGGTTTGTGTCAATAACCGGCACGGACTTCGATGTGGCATAACGGTCCTACAACACAATTATTATGTACAACATTACTGACTTGTCAATAACCAGCACAGACTTGGAAGTGGCATAACGGTCCTACAATACAATTATTATGTACAACACTACTGACTTGTCAATAACCAGCACAGACTTAGATGTGGCATAATGGTCCTCCAACATAATTATTATGTACAACATTACTGACTTGTCAATAACCAGCACAGACTTGGAAGTGGCATAACGGCCCTACAATACAATTATTATGTACAACACTACTGACTTGTCAATAATGAGCATGGACTTAGATGTGGCATAACGGTCCTACAATACAATTATTATGTACAACATTACTGACTTGTCAATAACGAGCATGGACTTAGATGTGGCATAATGGTCCTACAACACAATTATTATGTACAACATTACTGACTTGTCAATAACCAGCACCGACTTAGATGTGGCATAATGGTCCTACAATACAATCATTATGCACAACACCACTGACTTGTCAATAACCAGCACCGACTTAAATGTGGCATAATGGTCCTACAACACAATTATTATGTACAACACTACTGACTTGTCAATAACCAGCACAGACTTAGATGTGGCATAATGGTCCTACAATACAATTATTATGTACAACACTACTGACTTGTCAATAACCAGCACAGACTTAGATGTGGCATAACGGTCCTACAACACAACCATTATGTACAACATTACTGACTTGTCAATAACGAGCATGGACTTAGATGTGGCATAACGGTCCTACAATACAACCATTATGTACAACACTACTGACTTGTCAATAACCAGCACAGACTTAGATGTGGCATAACGGTCCTACAATACAATCATTATGCACAACACTACTGACTTGTCAATAACCAGCACAGACTTAGATGTGGCATAACGGTCCTACAATACAATTATTATGCACAACACTACTGACTTGTCAATAACCAGCACAGACTTAGATGTGGCATAACGGTCCTACAATACAATCATTATGCACAACACTACTGACTTGTCAATAACCAGCACCGACTTAGATGTGGCATAACGGTCCTACAATACAATCATTATGCACAATACTACTGACTTGTCAATAACCAGCACAGACTTAGATGTGGCATAACGGTCCTACAATACAATCATTATGCACAACACTACTGACTTGTCAATAACCAGCACAGACTTAGATGTGGCATAACGGTCCTACAATACAATCATTATGCACAACACTATTGACTTGTCAATAACCAGCACAGACTTAGATGTGGCATAACGGTCCTACAATATAATTATTATGTACAACATTACTGACTTGTCAATAACCAGTACAGACTTAGATGTGGCATAACGGTCCTACAATACAATTATTATGTACAACATTACTGACTTGTTAACTTTTCAATAACAGGCATGGACTTAGGTGTGGCATGATGGTCCTACAACACAACCATTATGTACAATATCACTGACTTGTCAATAACTGGCAGACTTAGATATGGCATAACAGTCCTACAATTCCGAGTTAGCAGGTTGTGGCATGGGCCGCACTGAATGGTTGGGATCCTCTCATTGGCTAATGATTTATCCTGCTAAGTCCGTATACAACCATTATGGGCCCAGGCACAATATTCACACAGTGGAAGGTGGGTTTCTGATAACTTGCCAACCACCTTGGAAGAAGATATTGCAGTAGATAATGAAAAATCTGAAATGATGTGCTATGGGTCAAGTAAGGCAGTTAACTTACAGTAAAAATGACTGCTATGTAGCATTACATTCATACACTGTTAAGTGTTAGTGAATATCAAATGAACCCTTTCTTTGTAGTTGGTACAAAAATAGACACTCTGGTCTGAGCAGTTGATTCACAGTGTGATTTGGATGACTCAATGTACTTGTTGTTGACTCATGTACTGAGATCACAGATGATGAAAAGGTCACATTCATCAGATAGTGAAGGCCTATATAGCCTATTTGACTTACATTATGGAAGTTGTGACTATATTAGCTTGAAAGCCTAAGACTTCAAGATAATTTTCCTATCCATAGTCGATTTTCCCCTCCAAGTTTGGCTTCTATATCAGAGACCCCGCAACATGTTATATTTTTCACATGGCTCCAGGTGGACGATTCATGGTCACTTTACTATCCCATTTAGTGCATGGCACTTAGTAGCTGTTTGTCACATGATATTACTGCCCGACCATGCCAACATTATCATGGGTGACTGCTTATATATCAGTAATACGCGCAGTACCGATATCTTCTCTGACAACTGAATGTATATAGTGACCCTGTAAAGACAGATACCATATTATTTTTCCTTCATTATTAGCCAGGCCGCAATAGAAATACCTACCTAGTTTATAAGCCAGGCCACAATAGAAATACCTACCTAGTTTATAAGCCTTGTCAAAATGCATACACCGTGCCCCCGCCCCATAAGCCTGGGTATGAGGAAAAGGCCACTATAATGACTTCTCAGTTATATATATATATATATATATATATATATATATATATATATATATATGTTGAAAATAGGCACTCATATTGTGTATATTCCAGGCGGGAAAGTCCCCCTGGTGTTCAAAAGTCGCACATGCGCAGTCTAAAATAAAGCCTCTTCCGGTTCTACACCTCATGGTAATGGACGTGTTCCTGTGAGTTACTCCTAAAAGTATAAGATCTCTATAGGTTATGAAGCCCAGTCATGCTTAAACTCTGCTGAGAAAGACATGAAGGATTGGAGACAAGATAGGGCCAAGTAGAGTGTAATTGAGGTCGGGAGAAATCTCTAAAAGATCGGCAAAGTGGCCAACGGATAACAGATAACCAAGGGAGATGCCCGTAGGCATGGGGGAACGTAGTGGGTTGTCCACTGTGGTTGTCTGGTAAAAGAGAAACGCTGATGCACAGGAGAGAAAGCTCAGGAATACGTGAACCTGTCAGGGGTATTGCCAGGGAGGTATGTGGTTCTGTCAGGGAGACAGGAGGAGCTTTGGAACTGTGTATGCATCGTGGAACGTTCCAGAGTTCGCCATAGGCCGTGAGGGGAAGCGAAACTAACTAGGTGATTTCCCATCACTGTGGAATGTCCACACATCAATGCTGTTGGCTGGTTGCCAAAATAACTTCTGGAGGTATTTGGATATTGTTTAGACGTGTTAGAGGCACTGGAGATGTGTCAGAAACACAGGAGACATGGGAGACCTATCAGGGACACCAGAAGCAGGTCAGGGACCGTCTCAAAACGCCAGTGCTGTTGGCTGTGTGCCAAGGTAGACATTGTAGGCCTATACAACAGGTCAGGGAGGTTCCAAAGGTGAGGTCAACAGAGAGACATTGTGAGGGCCTGTAGGAGATCGTGAATGGCCTGTAGGAGATCGTGAGGGCCAGTAGGAGATCGTGAAGGGCCAGTAGGAGATTGTTGGAGGCTGTTGAGGAGATTGTCATAGCAGCAGGAGATCTGTGTGAACTGCTCTATGAACTGCTCTGTGTGAGCTACCCTGTGAACTGAGTTGATCTGTGTGAGACATAGTGCTCTGTGTGAGCTAGTGAGTGCTCTGTGTGAGCTACAGTGCTCTGTGTGAGCTATAGTGCTCTGTGTGAGCTAGTGTGCTCTGTGTGAGCTAGAGTGCTCTGTGTGAGCTAGTGTGCTCTGTGTGAGCTATAGTGTTCTGTGTGAACTACAGTGCTCTGTGTGAGCTATAGTGTTCTGTGTGAACTGTTTTGTGAACTGCTCTGTGGGAGCTAACCTGTGGGAGCTGATCTGTGTGAACTGCTCTATAAACTGCTCTGTGTGAGCTAATTAGTGAGAACTGTTCTGTGTGAGCATTCTGTTCTTTTTTGTGTGTTAATTGGTTCAGAAGGAGTTGGAACCTGAGAGTAGAAATACTGTGTGTAACATACTTTTTATAACAGAAACACCTTTTTGTAACAAGTTTAGTAAATTTGACTTTCTGTAAGTTGGTGATTTTTTCTAAGACAAAAAAAAAATAATAATAAAAAAAATAATGGCATCAATTACACCAACCGTAACACCTTTGAAAGGGGAGAACTATGCTACTTGGAAGATCCAGTGCCAGATGGCCTTACTGAAAGACAACTTGTGGGGCATTGTTAGTGGCACAGAAACAGCCCCAGATGCTGCTACTGACGCTGGTAAATATGCAGAGTTTGTAAGAAGGAAGGATAGGGCTCTCGCTATAACTGTGCTAGCGGTAGATCCAGCACTACTCTACCTGTTAGGCGAACCAAATGACCCAAAGACCGTATGGAACCTGTTGAGTGATCAGTTTCAGAAGAAAACTAGGTCAAATAAACTGACCCTTCGACGCCGGCTGATAGCACTAAAAATGGAGGATGGCGACCCAGTACAAAAGCACATCAAAGGAATGACCGAGGTCTTCAACGAGCTTAGTGTAGTTGGTGACCCTATTGCTGAGGAAACAAGGGTAGTGCATCTCCTCGCCAGCCTTCCTAAATCTTTCAGCATGATAGTCACTGCACTTGAGGCGAATGCAGAAGTTCCAAAAATGGAGGTGGTGACTGAACGCTTGATACATAAAGAGAAGAAGATCAATGAAAGAGCTGAGGAAGAACAGAGCAAAACAGCATTGGTATCATGAGAGAAAAATTATCTAAAGTCGGTCAAGTGCTACAATTGCCAAAATTATGGGCATTTCGCAAAAGATTGCCCTGAGCAGGAAAAGGCCAAGTCTAATTCAAACAAAAAGATTAAGGCTTCTAAGGCATGTACCTGTCACCATGATCAAGATGAGTCAAGTGATGAGGAAACTATTAGTTTCTAACTTTAAGTGAAACTCTGAGAAAGATAGATAGGGACTCCCATGGTAAAGATGGGATACTGACAAGTTTCATCTGTCAGAGGCAAGTAAAGAACTGGTGACCCTGACTTGCCATAGTTAGCTTATTTAGTATAAATATCCAAGGTAAAATAATACTGGTTATTATTATATGTGGTTTCATTTAAGTTTTTTTGTGGTTGACATATTGTGGGTATATTCAACTAGATGGTCTTCATAGACCTTGGACATTATATTTTCTCAAACAAGGACAGTTCCATAAATTAAAGACAGAAGGAGAACTCTGTGAGCTATACCATGAGTATCTGCTCAAGGAAGTATATATCAAAGAAACAGGACTGCTTGATACAAAGAGACACAATATAATTATATTTGAGAAGGAGTGTGCATCCTAAAATTTATGGTATTTTGTGCTTATGTGGTACATACACAACTGTGATTGAGAAGGAGTGTTGAAAATAGGCACTCATATTGTGTATATTCCAGGCGGGAAAGTCCCCCTGGTGTTCAAAAGTCGCACATGCGCAGTCTAAAATAAAGCCTCTTCCGGTTCTACACCTCATGGTAATGGACGTGTTCCTGTGAGTTACTCCTGAAAGGATAAGATCTCTATAATATATAGTAGTGAATCGTTAGTTATCAGAGATCTATTACGGAGTAGTTAAGTTTGTCTATGTTGTATGTTTTATTGTTAATAAAAGACACAACTTCATCAACTTGAATACCTTCTCTTTTATTCGGAGACTCACTGTTTTATCAGAGAACTCCATTCCATAACAACATATACAGATCATTCATCAGTATGCTTATGAGCCAGTTATACTTATAATTATCAAGTTTATACATGGTTTCCAAGCTTAGTCTTTCTTCCGCTTCCAGAGTCCAGAGGGGTCAAATATGTGAACCGTGTGAGTCTGTAGCACAGACTGAGGACTCAGAGGACTTCCCTTAGTTTTATACTATACAAACCGAAGTGCTTTTGGGTGGCGCCCCCTAGTGGCAGGCGCTGGAACAAGTGTAGCCCTCTGTAGCCTCCAAGATATCCCTCCAGATATCTCTGAGATCCCTCCTCGGAGGGATCTCCGAGTAGCCTCAGGCAACACTCCCATTACCTTTATATAGTTCTAAATCAGTAAACAAATATGCCCCCTGCATGGATGTTCTTTCTTGCCTTGCTATACTCATGATGGGATTTGGATGGTCCTTCCTCCTAATCTATTTCAGTCCACAAAAAAGAAGAAAAGACGACCCACATTACAACTCAGAGATCTACTGAATAAACGTGGTCATATGATGAGGGTCACAATAAAGATCTATTTCGGGCATGTGAGACTGATCCCACATTTTCACCCCTTTTAAAGGGCCACATGATGCCTGCAGTTCATCCAAGGTTGTCGGCATGATGCACAAATGCAGTTTTCATGAGTTAGCACTGCATTGGTGCATCATGGTGAACGATTAGGTATGTATCAACCCTAAAGCCCGGCGCAAACAGCACGGATTGGACGCAGACCGAACGCAGACTGGATGGGATTCTAGTCCCGTCTATGGTGTTTGCGGCAAAAACGGACGCAGACGGATAGTCCCATCTGAGTCTGAGCAGCGTCTGGGCATATTAAACATGTTGGATATTGACAGACGCAGCCCAGACGGTTTGAAAAATGGTAGGCTGATAACAGCCAGCATTTATCACAGACTGATGAGGAGGAGGGGTGTAGACTGAGCACAGACTACCACCCTAATCTAACCACAATCCAGTCCGAGTCGGGTCTGTGTCCCGTCTGTATGTTTGCGCCGGGCTTAAGGGTTCGGCATCTACATCCATATATTCTAAGGGTAAACAGGCTAAAGACACTAAAGAGGCTATTATAGTAGCATATCAATGCATACCGTGCCTATGGCAGCACCAGTAGTGGTAAGACCCTATATCAAAGCAGATTTTATACCCTCTACTCATGTTTCACATACCATGGCCTGTATTGACCTGTAGTTATAGGTAAAGCTTAAGTAATGATTATATTGTAGTGAGTAAAAGTCAGAACCAGATTCAACGATGGTGGTATTGCTAGAATTTTCAAGTCCACTTTTTTCCGACCTTTTCAGTCAGCTTACAGTCAGCTTACATACTTTGATCTGTCATATAAAAGTGGAGAAAATGTGAATGAAAAGCCTGACATTATAGGCCTACCAATATTAGCAGTGTTGGTACATCTGCATGGTAATAATAATATTCCCAGCAAACACATCTTTACCATGCCAGTACTGGCATCATACTGCCATGTAACGGCAGTACTGGGCCAGTACTGACAGTACTGAGCCAATTTAGTATCAGTTAATCTAGATTGCATTGGTATAGTAATGGTATGCCAATACTGGTATGTCATTACTGGCCCACTGCTGGCATACCTATACTGGGCCAGTATAGGTATGCCAGTGATTGAATGTGTGTACTGGGCCGGTACTGTCTATAGAATGGTATACCGGTAATGGAATGCCAGTACTGGTCCAGTACTGGCTTGATTAATTTCCAACCACACCACAAGATGTCAGCAGTAGCTGGTATTACAATATTTAGGATCAAGGCCAATACCTTTTCCTTTTGATCATAATTTGTATGGTCAAAAGCTTCATTGGTGAAGGCAAATTTGTTTACCAAGAAACACCTCTCATTGGAAAGCTACTTGATTTAAAGTTTCAAACCAAATATCATAAGCACTAGAAGAATTAAGATCATGTTATGCTAAACACCTTATATTTGTCAGTAACAAAACTAAAAAACCTGCAGGCAGTGTGATGGATGGCTAAATGTAATGCACACTGCCTCTGGGCTCTTTGATACACCAACAGTGTGTGAGGGAGAGACTTATTGTGAGTCCTTTTAATGTGTGAGGTGTAAGCATGACAATTATTTATATCAATTATATTCTCCAATATAGACAGCATGTATATATTACCAACCTATTATATAATTATTGAAATACAGAAAGGGGCCAACACCGGGCCTGTGCTGGCATGCCAGCATGAAGCCAGTACTGGCCAATTACTGGTCCAGTATTGAAACACCAGTATAGGCCCAGTGCAGACCTAGTACAGAACTGGTAAAGAACTGGTACTGGCATCCAGTACTGGCCCATTGCTGGTGCCTCTTGCATGCCTCTAAAGGCCTTGTACTGGGTTGACTGTACTGGCCTGGTACAGTTGCCATCATCGGGTCAGTAGTGGTTCAGTACAGTTGTGTTTGCTGGGTTATGATTATAGGAAATGTTTGACAGGATTTTTTCTGACATATGTGATGACATGAAACCAAATTTCTCTCTGCATTGACCTTATCTGTATGCTCTGTCAGCCGGTAAACCCCCAACAGACCCGTCTTTATACTTAAATGCATGGGTCTGCTTACTGAGTCAGTACCTCATGGTTGTTTAAGGCCATTTTAACAGGTAATGTATTAGACAGTAACTATATACCGAATGACCCCCCCTCAAAAAAATAAAATAAAATAAAGAATTAAAAAAAATAGATAAATCAATAATTTAATAATTAAATAAATGAATAAATGAATAAATAAATAGAATAAAATGAATAAATAAAAGTCTATAAAGTTACTGGTTATATAATTTCAGACCTCTAAGTCGTTCTACATAGTGACCTTGTGACAGTAACTGCTGACAGCCAAGCAGGTGATTCAGCCACCCATGACTACCTACACAATAACTGTACCCAACTATACAACATACTTCCCTCAATACGGAGTGGCCATTTGTTACTAATTGGGAGGGGCATGCTAAAGAAGCGTGGGGGCAGCACAAGCGATTTCAATATTCCTTTGGGGGGGGGGGTGGTAAATACGCCTCTTTCTCAACTGTATGGAAAAGAGGTCCGCTTGAACTGCTCTTGCACATTATATTAGTCAAAAGAGGCTTTAGTGTGAACTATGGGAGAAATAAATGTAAAGAATAAAAAAATAAAAAAAAGTATCTGTACAAAATGCCCCCCCCCCCTCATTGTTAGATAATGACCATCATGTACCACCCCAATGTACTATACAGGCTGGTACATAGGGTTAAGGCCTAAAATAGCCGAGGTGTGTCTCTTTTGTTGTACAGGAAGACAGGGCCTTTAACCCTTCATCCTTTATGATGTATTAATGTGTTGCAATTATACAAGAAGATGGGACATGGTAACTCTTTGACCACACTTGGAGTATTGAGACATCTTTAACCCTTTCACCCTGCATAGGAAATATTGCATGGTGATGAGCCTAGAGGGTTTAAATACACCTTCTCTACGGTCAGATGAAAGATATCATATGCACTGATAAACTTAGAGGCACGAAACTAGTCAGTGCAGACGACTTTAAGTCCTCAGGTTGACGACACCTAAAACTACAGCTTTAGGTTGCCAAGGTGGCGACTTTAGGTCATCATCCTGACCACCTAAGTCATCAGTATGATGAATTTCTATTGTCAGTGTGACGAGTTTAGGTGGTCATTTGACCTTGATTATCCTAAACTCTGTATCTTAAACTCGTCTGTATTGACGAGTTTTAGGCGGCGGCATGTTTTCTGTGTGGAGTAGTTGCACAAGTGAACAATAGCAGTAGTATGGCAATTAATGTGTAATCATCACGATAAATGAGTAGTCATGTTATGTACCTATCATCAGTGCTACATTCAAAAGATATAAACGTATAACATTTATAAGGATATGGTACATGATTAATGTAGTATTTTGCTTACAGTGGATGTCGGCAATGGAGGCAGTCTTGGGGAATTCATACTGCGTGGTTCCTAATATCATTGTGTTTTTCATCCTACATGAATAATTTTCACCATACACGGTTAATTGCCTAGATCTTTTTTCCATCTAGGGACGCAGCCAATTTCCATTGTTATGATCTATATACTATCATGTGTACTCATTTTTGCTGTAGGCCCCAATTGAAGTGGAAACTTAGCAAGAGTTTGTCAAAAATAATCAAAAATCAACGAATGACTAATCAATTCCCACTTCTAACTGATACGCGATAATATATTCCGTCATCTTAAGACTCTCGATTTCATTTGTCCCGATGATGCTTTGATAAAGCATGCCTAAAATATACCTATCCCCAACTCCAACTCCAGTCAAGGGGTTATCGGGATTCTGCCTCTGCCTAAAGAAATTCTTGCAAGCAGCAGCTGTATTGTGATGCTGCATCACACTTATCAATTGGTATAATGTGCTTGTGCATTAAAGTTTTAAAATGTTAATTAGTAAATCATGATTAGCTCTGGTCAGCTGATACTCACGTGGAAGTAGGGTACTCCTCCCTTGTCAACCCATCCTATAACGATGTCGGAGCTGGCCATACCTCCATTGGGGGAGATCCCAAACCCAACCCAGCCCTTCACCTTAGCATGTACCTCAAAGGTTATAGTGGTACTGTCGTAGTTCCAAAACAGGTGGTAGACATCATTATCTACTAGAGATACCGAGCCTGGGAAGGTTTCACTAGGGGTAAGAGCAGCCTGAGATAAGCCGAGTATCAGGCAGAGCACCTGGAGGTATGAAACCAAAGGGTAAGGCGATAGGACTGTAGCCATGACTGCTGATGGGCTACTATATGTACTGAGAACTGAGGGGGTCTGCTTTATATACATGGTCACCTACCTCATAAGAGAGGGGTGGGGGGGTGGGGTCTATTCAGGGAAGCAAAAGTGTAGTAGCATACACCAGCGTCTGCTTAAGTCCTCAAATAAAGACACCTTCAGACAGGTTGAATTATATGGGTAAATGTGCGAAAAGGGATATTCAAAATTTCATCAGACAATATGGTCACCTAAATTTCAGTGTATATATATATATATGTGATATATAATGCATTATATAAGTATTAGTGAGGTACCGGTATAACCCTACTCCAGCTTAGTGCTGCCCCCTGTGTGCCTATCCACACACTCCTACCTCCACCCTGGTTACTGTGTTGTTAGTAACCACTCCTCCATTACTCACTCACCCAGTATGTACTGGTCTCATGTCGTGTGTGATTTTTTGTACTGCATACACCCCATTGGGGGGGTTCCCAAAGACGATGGAAGTATACGGGTCATTATAGATTGCTCTTCACCTAAGTCTGGCTGTGTTAATGACTATGTTAACACAACAGCTGATAAATTTTCTTACAAAACGGTCGATGATGTGGCGGATAAATTATGTCCCAACAACTGGTCTTGTACTGTAGACATCAATGATGCCTATAGGGCCATCCACACTCATCCTGTAAGCAGTAAGTGTCAGGGTCTTGCCTGGGATTTTGGTGAAGGGGAGGTTTATCTTAGAGATAATCGCTTGTCCATGGGACTGAGCTCCTCTCCCTATATCTTCAATAGAACATCGGATTTTGTGGTTAGATGTCTAGCCCGGGCAGGGTATGTTAATTGTGTAAACTACCTTGATGATTATTGTATTTGGGAAGAGTCTCAACAACGTTGTGCAGATGCTCAAAGAGCTCTTATAAGAGTTCTCAGACAGTTAGGCTTCTATGTTAACTATAGAAAATGTACTGCTCCTTCCAAATGTACACGCTTCCTAGGTATAGATATAGACTCTGAGGCAATGGAATTACGACTACCAAATGACAAGTTGGTTAGGGTGAAAAAGATGGTTGACAAATTTGCTAAATTAAAGGTAGCATCAAAGAATGACATTGACGAGCTGGCAGGTCTGTTGGCACATTGCAGTAAGGTGGTCCGGGGTGGACGCACTTTTTGTCGTAGGATTTATGATTTGTCTTCTTCTGGGAAATCTCGCTATGCAAAACTGAATCTCACTGAGGAATTCAGAGATGATATACGTTGGTGGCAGGAATATCTGCCCAGATTCAATGGAAAGGCCAAGGTTCTTCTACGGAATGATACAATGATCAGCATGTATACAGACGCCAGTGGTAATGGATATGCGGCTTATCATGCTGGAGACTGGCTTGCTGCGATCTACGAAGGAAAAAGTCAATCACCCATCTTAAATGCTGCGGAAGGGCACAAAGTGACACCCCCCGCCCAACATGTGGTAGACAATATTAACGTGCTGGAGATGATCCCTGTGGTGGATGGTCTCAAGAGATGGGGATCTCAATGGAAGAATCGCCAGATTTGCTTAGTAACTGATAATACCCAGGTGCTATATGCAGTTAGGACTGGTAGAAGCAAAAACAAGCACACTATGGCAATGCTCAGGGAGTTCTTCTGGTTATCAGCAGACCACAATTTTTATATGGAAGTAGTGTACATAAATACTAAATGTAACAAGGTATGCGACTCACTGAGTCGCCTTAATGAGCCACATGCTATTAGGACACTTGTTAATGACATGTCTGTGTCGTCACTGTGCTGTTATGATTTATTCTGCAGAAATGGAAAAGTTGACAGAGGAGGCGGAAGTGATAATGAGAATGCACTATGCCCCAGCCAGTGCAAGGACAAGAGCGACTCAACTGAGAAAGTACCAGGAATTCTGTGCCGAGTTCCAACTCACACCCTTCCCATGCAACAGCAGAATGATTGTGCTATATATAGCATTCATGGCCAGGAGCATGAAGGTTTCATCAATCAGAGACTATCTCTCAGGGCTGAACCATTATCTGAAGCTCTCAGGGATGAAGCCGATAGACTATCAGAACTATCAGGTGCATATGGCACTAGAGGGGATAAAGAGGAAACTTGGTATGGCGGTAAGGCGTGCATCGCCATTACTCCCCCATCATATGGTGAAAATGTTTGCTCATCTGACATTAAACCTGGGTCATGTAGCATTCAGGGCAGCCCTGTTGACATCGTTTCGAGGACTATTAAGGAAACAGAATGTAACAGAGTCTCCAGTGATGTTGCTACGGGGAGACATCAAAATGACGTCATGGGGAATGATGGTGACTATTCGGGGGAGCAAGACTATTCAATATGGGGAACGACTACTCAGAATCCCTATTGCAAAGCTCCAGGATCCAAAACTATGTGCTGTGTACTGGACCAAGAAACATTTCAGCGAGGTACCAGGGGACGTGGATTCCCCAGCATTCATGGTAAATCCAGGTGAAGCTTTGAGTTACCAGCAGTACATGGATATATTAAAGTACATCGCAGAATGTGAGGGTTTGAACCCTGATAACTTTTCTTCCCACAGTCTCAGGAGAGGTGGGACATCTTATTTACGCTCTGTTGGAGCTAGTATTGAGGAATTGAAAACCAGAGGTGACTGGAAATCAGACATTGTAATGATTTATATCCAGCAACCACTAGAAGCTAGAATTGCTTTTGATCTTAGAGTTGCTCAGGAGCTGGATGCGGCTCTCATGGACCCTGCACCAACTTACTGACTGGCCGGTTTGGGGGATTGGCGCGAGCCAGCCACTAAACATTAGGCCAAACTATTATCTTGTCCTGTCATGGATCTTGATATGTCTACTCATTATTATAGGGGACGTTCTAATGTGATATATAATGCATTATATAAGTATTAGTGAGGTACCGGTATAACCCTACTCCAGCTTAGTGCTGCCCCCTGTGTGCCTATCCACACACTCCTACCTCCACCCTGGTTACTGTGTTGTTAGTAACCACTCCTCCATTACTCACTCACCCAGTATGTACTGGTCTCATGTCGTGTGTGATTTTTTTTTTATGTTTAGTGTTATTCAGTAATAAAAGGCGCGAGCCAGCCACTAAACATTAGGCCAAACTATTATCTTGTCCTGTCATGGATCTTGATATGTCTACTCATTATTATAGGGGACGTTCTAATATATATATATATATATATATATATATATATATATATATATATATATATATATATATATATCAAGGTTACATATACCATAATGATATCGATGAAAGTTTGATAAAATCTATGTAATAGAAAAACTTCTGCTAAATGCTCTACCCTTACATGGAGTATTGTTATGCTGCCCAAATTATAAAGGAATTTACTTGTTCATATGAGTGGAAAATAGTAAAATGAAATCACACACCAGTGTGGGAAACCAATACGGCACCAAATTACACATCACACACAGGTGTGATTACCTGATTTGATTTGATGTCATCTTCAAAATAACCCTTTCAAAGACGAATTTAACTAATCTAATTTAAATTCTGATGGGCGTAAATCATGCCAACACTTGGAGCCAATATTCCTTGTTGTATTTATTCAAGTTTTACCCTTGGAATAAGAGTTATGCACGAGAAAAGTTGAATCATCTTCTGAATTGTGTCCTAAATCCTTCACAATCCATATTGCATCTAATTGGCCAATCCTTTATCCTGTTTGCTAGATAGCGTAGGTGTGTATACATATCAATGGTTAGATCAACATCCCTTTAAGCTAACCAAATGAAAACAAAGTGATTCAATGGGTCATTAATGATACAAATGATACAAATTTGTTAATTATGAGACAGTGCAGCATAGCAAATTTTCCTGCTGATGTCTTTTCTTGCATTGACAGCTGTTCTTGAAATGACATGAGAAAACACACCACTTAAAAATAGTGTGTACAAGTAAAACAGTGGCAGGGTGTTTTACCCAAATGTAAGCAGCATCCTGTTCTATTTGGGTGTACCAATTGCTTCTAGAGCATCGTGGATGTGAGGGGAAGGGGAGTGCCGTAGCATCTATTGAAATAAGCTCCCAGTTCCATTATGTAACAGTTGGGCAATTCAGCTGCAGTAATTACCAACAGTTCCACTTTTTCACCTTGGGGCCCTCCACTATGGCATACCCAAGGGGTCATTGAACAACCAAGCGTAACACAGAAGACATACACCCTCGTCCAATCAGGTTGCTCCTTCTACACCGTAGTTCAAAATAGGCCAGCCAATCAGACATCACCTTTCTTTGCGCGCATCAGTGACACTGACAGTGTCCAGTGTCACCAGGCACCCTCAAGAGTCTAGGGCTGTCATGCCGAAGCCACTCACTCTCATCCGGTACCCTGGGGCCGGGGACAGAGGCCTCCACTACAAAGTCCCCCCCCCCCGACCACTATGACAAAATTAATCAAGAACCCCCACTCCCAAATAAGAACTGATTTTAGAAAATGATCCATCCCAAAAATCGGATAATCAAGCATGTGGAATGTTGCAGCAGGGAATAAATGACTTGGCCCTTTAATAGACATATTAGGGAGTGATCATTTTTTAACAACAAGGGGGGGGGGCTGGTGGGTTTCGTGAAAAATATTCCGACCCCCCTCTTGATGGGGTAAATTTTTTTCGAACCCCCATAAGGGACAAAAAATCACAAACGAACATCCCCTTTTTTAGCCTATAGGCCTATTAATGCGGGGTTTTCCACTGAAACAGGTGAAATTATTTTGACCCACCCCATCAGAGGTGTTGAAAAATTCTGACCTCCCCCCCCAGTCAAGGGGTTGAAAAAATTCTGACCCCCTCTCAAACCCACCAGCCCCCCCCATGTTGTTAAAAAATGATCACTCCCTAAGAGCTAAGGGAGTGGTCATTTTTTAACAACAGGGGGGTCGGTGAAATTATGCTTGTGCATGGTGAAAATTTTTCAGTTCCCCCCTCCGAGGGGTCTGAATTTTTTTCTGCCCCCCTTTTATTCTACAGTCATGCGCGGGCTTTTTCGCTCAAAAGGGGCAAAAAATTCTGTCCCCCCTTTCAAACCCACCAGCCCCCCCCCTGTTGTTAAAAAATGATCACTCCCTTAGCTCTTATGTCTATTAAAACGAGGCTAGCATGGCAAAATAGAGTATGGGTACCTGCTCAAAGATAAATAATGACCACTTCTGGGAGGGGGCTCCCCTGGTGGGTTTTCGCGTGGATGTGTTAGGATGTAAACCTACGATCCTCGGTAAATGAGCGCGGGAAGGCGCTACTGGTGCCCCCCTCTATGGTGAGGGAAGTAAACTAACTTTGTTGTTTTAACTGGTCACAACTTTGAATAAAGACAGTGTACTTCCGGTCACTCAGCGTAGGCCACGAGGAGTCAGAGAATCCAAATTGAAGAAGTGTTTCTTGATTAATCCTTTAATTTGAAGAAGTAAATGCCCAAATTATCCTCCACAAAATGGCTTCCACACTAACAGGTCATGGTCCCAAGCACAGGTTGATGTTTGATGGAGATGAGGGCAAGTATGAACTCTGGGAATGTACATTTTTAGGCCACATGAGGCAAATGAAGTTACTGGATACAATTGCTGGGAATGGTATTGCAGCTGCAGATAAAAAGGCAGAGGCATATGCAGAAATTGTACAGTATTTGGATGATAGGAGCTTATCCCTTATCATGAGAGATGCTAAGGATGATGGCAGACAGGCTCTTAAAATTCTCAGAGACCATTACAAAGGCAAAAGTAAGCCCAGGGTTATTTCCCTTTACACTGAACTGACATCATTGAGAAAAGGTACTGATGAGTGTATCACCGACTACGTCATCCGTGCGGAGACCGCTTGAAATGCGCTGAAAGAAGCAGGGGAAGAAGTGAGTGACAGTTTACTTGTTGCTATGGTTCTGAAAGGTCTTCCAGCTGAATATAATACTTTTGGAACTGTTACCACCCAAAAGGATGACCATAGGTTCAGTGACTTTAAAATGGCACTTAGAAATTTTGAGGAGACGGAAAAGTGACGCTGAGTTCAACTCGAGACAGGAGAATGTGATGAAAACTGTGTCCGATGCCGGGAAGAGTGACAACCCCAGCAAACCGAGTTATACATTTTATGCTTGCGGAAAACCAGGACACAGATCTTTTGAGTGTAAAAATAAAAAGCAGGGTAACAAGTGGTGCAATAACTGTAAAACCAAAACTCACTATACAAATCAGTGTAGGAAGAAGGACTCAGCTAAAGTAGCCAGCGACGATAGTTCGAAACCGGGTCATGCATTTGCGTTCAAGGTTAGCGTTGATTATGCGGATGTTCATAATACAACTAGCCTGTATAGTTTATTGGTTAATTGTGGTGCAACTACTCATATTGTTACCGAAAAATCCAAATTTGTCAAATTTAATGAAAGTTTTGTTCCAGAGAAACACTACATAGAGTTGGCGGATGGCAGCCGTACAAACGGTGTTGTGGCAGGTAAAGGTACAGCCAGTGTACAAATTCAGGACAGTACAGGTAGGCCACACAACATTCTTTTAGAGAATGCCCTCTATGTCCCATCCTATAAGCAGGATATATTTTCAGTGCAAGCGGCAACTGAAAAAGGCGCAAGTGTTAAATTCAGTCCCGACTCAGCCGAATTAAATGCACCAGATGGTACTCGCTTTGAAATAGAGAAATATGGTAGATTATATTTTCTCAACAAAACTAGTAAATCTAGTGTTCGATCCCACCCAGTGGAAGAGTGGCATAAAATTCTTGGTCACTGTAATGTAAGAGATTGCATGAAACTCGAGTCAGTTGTTGATGGTATGAAAATCAGCGATAAGAACTGTTTTGATTGTGATACCTGTGTAAAAGGTAAAATGTCGCAGTTCAGAAATCATGATCCAGATAAACGGGCAGAGGCCCCACTTGATGTTGTTTGTTGTGATCTCGCAGGCCCAATTGATCCTACAGCAAGAGACGGTTTCAGGTATGCCTTATCTTTTGTAGATGACTATTCAGGGGTAAACATGGTTTATTTTCTGAAGCAGAAGAGCAACACCGTAACAGCTACAGAGAAGTTCCTTGCTGATTGTGCACCATATGGTAAGGTGAAGTGTATTCGTTCAGACAATGGGGGCGAATTTACTAGTGCAAGTTTCGAAGCTCTGTTGGTCAAAAATCAGATTAAACATGAGAAAACAGCTCCCTATTCACCTCACCAAAATGGTACAGTAGAAAGATCGTGGCGCACAATATTTGATATGGCAAGATGTCTGTTATTAGAAGCCAAATTACCTAAAGAAATGTGGACTTATGCTGTTATGTGTAGTGTATACATCAGAAACAGATGTTTCAATGACAGGGTCAATATGACACCATTCGAAGCGCTCACAGGTAAGAAACCAGACTTGAGCGGTATGCATGTATTCGGTACTGTGTGTTATGCCTATGTACAGGAAAAGAAGAAGCTGGATGATCGCAGCGAGAAGGGTATCTTTGTAGGTTATGAAAAGTGTAGCCCAGCATATCTTGTGTATATTCCCGAGCGTAACACTGTGCGTAGAGTAAGATGTGTGAAGTTCTTTGATAAGTTTGAGGAGGCAACAGACAGTTGTGATGAACCGGTGTATACCACACCTCAGGTAGAACCTGAACTTTACCCAGCTCCGGATGTAGCTGATGATGCTCCTCAGAATGGGGTTGGTGGTGAACCCGATCTAAACCTGCAGGGTAATAGGGACAATGCTAGGTATCCCCGCAGAGGACGTAACCCGCCTGGCTATTTGCAGGACTATGTAACCACCACTGTGGACTATTGTTATCGTATGTCACACATCCCGAACTCATATACTGGTGCTATGAACTCGGACAATGCGCAAAAATGGCAGAACGCCATGGATGTAGAAATGGATGCGTTAATTGACAATGATACTTTTGAACTCACCACAGTACCTGAGGGTAGATCTGCAGTGGGGGGTAGATGGGTGTATGCAATGAAAATGGGACAAAACGCTGATGAACAGTACAAGGCACGGTTTGTTGCCAAAGGATATTCTCAGGTCCCAAATATTGACTATCATGAGACTTTTTCACCCACTGCCCGTATCACATCGATTCGCATTCGCAGTTGGCCGTCCAAGAGGACATGGTTATTCACCAGATGGATGTTAAGACAGCCAATCTGAATGTGCCAATAGACTGTGAACTCTATATCGAACAACCAGAAGGCTATGAGGTGAAAGGTAAAAATGGTGAGGAATTGTATTGCAAGCTTAATAAATCTCTGTATGGTTTAAAGCAAAGTGGTAGGAACTGGAACAACATGTTGGACACTTACCTTAAGGAGGAAGGTACCAACAGTCTGAGACTGATTCATGTATATATACTAAGTTTGAACAAAATTCCAAGACTGTTGTTGTAGTTTGGGTTGATGATATTATAATTGCAGCAAGCGATGAGAAGACACTCAACACAGTCAAACAGTCTCTGTCCACCAGATTCAAAATGAAGGATCTTGGTAAGTTATCATGGTTCCTAGGTATTGAGTTCAAATGTGAAGATGGATCTATTGAAATGAACCAAACCAAATATGTCGAGAAGTTGTTGAAAAGGTTCAAAATGGAAGATTGTAAACCCAGATCGACTCCTTGTGATATAGGGTCCAATACTACAGGGGATGAGGATTCCGAAGAGCTAGCTGATGCTAAGCTGTACCGAGAAATAGTGGGAAGCCTCATCTATTGTATGTCAATTACAAGACCTGATCTGTGTTATGTTGTAACAAAACTATCTCAACATATGGTGAATCCCACCAAAGCTGATCTTGGTAGAGCCAAGCAGGTACTACGGTATATCAGAGGTACACTTGATTATGGACTAGGATTTCAGAAATCTGATGCTGAGTTAGAACTCAGTGGCTTTTGTGATGCCGATTGGGGTGCATCTGATGACAGAAAGAGCATAACTGGTTATGCATTCAGGTTGACCAACAATGGTCCACTCATTTCGTACAAAAGTAGAAAGCAACAGACAGTTGCACTTTCCACTTGTGAAGCTGAATATATGGCTCTGTCAGCTGCTACCCAAGAGGTAAAGTTCCTTAATCAACTTTTTACCGACATGACTGGTATTAAACAAACAGAGAGTGTTGTTTTGTATGGGGACAACCAAGGTGCATTGGCACTAGCTAAAAATCCTGTACATCATCAAAGGTCTAAGCATATTAATATCAGATATCATTTTGTGAGAAATGAAGTGCAGAATAATTCTCTCAAGCTAGAGTATGTACCCACAGCAGAAAACATTGCTGATGTTTTCACAAAGCCGGTTGCAAAACCTAGGCTTGTCAAGTTCCTGAGTGTACTAATGGGTACATAAATGTAAACCATCATGTATTGATCATAAGTATGTTTTATAACCAAGTGTTATCAACAAGTTGTATTGATCATAAGTGTGTATTGATCATATCATAAATATTGTATTCAAAGTTGTATACATTAGTAATGTATCGATCGTAAGTTTAAGTGGGGGTAGCATGGCAAAATAGAGTATGGGTACCTGCTCAAAGATAAATAATGACCACTTCTGGGGGGGGGTCCCCTGGTGGGTTTTCGCGTGGATGTGTTAGGATGTAAACCCACGATTCTCGGTAAATGAGCGTGGGAAGGCGCTACTGGTGCCCCCCTCTATGGTGAGGGAAGTAAACTAACTTTGTTGTTTTAACTGGTCACAACTTTGAATAAAGACAGTGTACTTCCGGTCACTCAGCGCGGGCCACGAGGAGTCAGAGAATCCAAATTAAAGAAGTGTTTCTTGATTAATCCTTTAATTTGAAGAAGTAAATGCCCAAATTATCCTCCACAAAATGGCTTCCACACTAACAGGATGCACAAACAATTTTTTACGCCCCCCATCACAGCAGTCAAATAGTTTTGCGTACCCCCCCATGCCGGAGGCATGGAGAATTTTTCGCAGCTGTAGAACTAGAAGCGCCCTGGCTTTTTTTTTGGTAAGGGAGTGACCATTTTTTAACAACAGGGGGGCTGGTGGGTTTGAGGGGGGGTCCGAATTTTTTCGACCCCTTGACCGGGGGTCAGAATTTTTTCGACCCATCTGATGGGGGGGGGGCTCAAAATAATTTCACATGTTTCCAGTGGACCCACCAGCCCCCCCCCTGTTGTTAAAAAAATGATCACTCCCTAAAAAGAGGGTGAATTTTTGGAAGCCCCCCCCCCCCCAGAGGAGTCAAAATTTGTTATGCCCCCAAGGGCTTCCCTAGCCCACTTAAAAGGGTCTATTTCTCCTCTTTCCTATCCCCTGGGATGTGGGTGGGGCACATTGTGTGCGGGCACGAGTCTAGGGCTGTCACGCCGAAGCCACTCACTCTCATCCGGTACCCTGGGGCCGGGGACGGAGGCCTCCACTACAGACCGGGTACCGGGTAAGGAAACGCAATAAAATGAATTTATTTTTTTCATGAAAAATTAAAGAAAAATCAGAGACACGTCACACAAAGAAGTGACTTAGATATTTGAATTCCCCATTTTTTTGCTGGTTTGAATGGTTTAAACATTAAATGAAAATCATAGGCATACGCTACGGGATATGGAAGGGTCCTGTTTATTGGCACTGTGGCAGAAATCACATAAAACACCATAATTATGGCTTGTGGGGAATTCCCGGGAATCCCTCTACAAGAAAGTGGGCCGCCGGACACATAAATATAAGTTGAAAGGTGATGTCTGATTGGCTGGCCTATTTTGTAGTACGGTTCCCCTGCATATGTCGCCCTGTCTTTTACTTTTTAATGAATTCTTGGCATCCTGCATATCCTGAATGTTTATGCAAACTATTTCGCCCTCTCTATTCTTTCTCTTCTCTTCTCTTAATCCCAGCAATTATTAGAACCCGTTGACATCTATACTGACACAAGGTCTGTGTGTATTACATATATCAATGCCCTAGTTTAACCTCTACACAGAATTATCTCTACTATACATGAATAAATGATATAGATCTCCCTATTTACCTTATATCTTTGACTGCTTAAGTACCAGTAAGGTTCTGGCCATAGATTAGACTCAAATGACTAGCTAGGGCTTCTCCAGCCAACCTCTGGATCTAAATCAGTATACAATCCCAAAGTGTTATCGCCAATGCAGCCGTGCTGACTGAGTCGTCATCGCAGCATTGGTACATGCTTGAGGGACAAGCCCTACCAAAACATTGTTTATTTTTTTCATAAACTCTTCTAATTTCCAAAGAAAAAAAGAAGAAAAAAAACGATGCTCTCATCTAACCTTGATGCCATTTCACAAGTTTAATACAACAATCACACCCTTGATGCCATTTCACAAGTTTAATACCACAGTCACACCCTTTTAATAAAATGTATATGCATGAGAAATAACCTCTAGGTACTTCAATGTAATGGTACAAATTATTGCATCAAGTGAAAGCTGTAACTACCCAGGTTGCGACCTTAAGGATGTTTACCAATCTTTATAATGATCTTCTCTCAAGCTGGAATGATTAGGATGCATATGTGTATGTTGTATACACATAATGCGCTAATTACATTATATTGGGCATACATAGGGGGTCGTTTTGGGTTATGTTATCTAAAAATCTAGTATAAGTAGGTCGGTATAACTGTGATCTTAGAATTTATACACACACCCCACTTACAGTTGAACCACATGAACAGTAATTAAGGGCCCAGTCATTTATAAATTGCTAGGTGGGGGTGGGGGCTTTAAATATGGAAAATTCAAGTTGTCATTCAACACATGAATTTGATTATTCATTTTTTTATTTTATTTTTTTATTTATTCTTTTTTTTTTGAGGGGGGGGGGGTCACTTTGCATAATCAGTTCTTAGTGGAAGGGTCATGATATCTTTTATCATATCAGTTGTTGGGGCGGGGGGCTGGAAAAAATATTCCCACTCTGCCACCCCCACACCTTAGCTGGCAATAAATGACTCAGCCCTAATGCTTCTGTTATAGGTCTAGGCTACATATTATCGGAATATTAACACAATGGTGAAGATAAATTCTATATCCTCTTAGGGAATGGCCATTATGATTACCCTCCTCACCCACTCCCCATTGATAAATAATGACATTGCATTTATTATCAAATGTTTGATACAGTGTACTATCTGAACGCAAGGATTAATACATGTATACCATTCATGGTTATTGATTTGGAATATGTACTACCGAGAACTTTTAATGAATAAAGATTAATCAAACTCAAACTTAACTCAAATGACCACTCCCTTAGGGAAAGATATTAATTCTTGTCGATGGAAAGGGGTACATTCTTGTATAAATCAAAATGAGTAGTGATGGAAGTGAGAGTGAATGAGTGATGGAGCGTGTTTTTTTAATTGACTCTGGTTTTACAAATCTATAGATGGAGACAGTTTCTAAAGATATTATTACATTTTTACATTACATTATAAAAAGTGACGAACTAACGCCATACACCTTTAAATGTGATTGAGTGCTAGCCTGGCAGTTCTGAGTACCCATTTATATATTATTTGGTCCTATGATCCTAGACAGAGAGACCCTGTCCCGGCCTGGCTCCTCACGTCCTATGGAAAGGAGGTCGTCATACTACGACTATAATTTTATGATCCTTGTGACAATGTGTGAATTTGAGCGCGGGAAAGTGGCAGTGGCGTCACCTTGAGGAGGAGAACGCATAGTACCCGAAGTATGTACCAGGGGGCGCATAATTCTGAGCGATATTAAGTGCAATAGCCATGTAAACAACTTGGATTGATTGAGACCCACGTTTCTTTTAATTTCTTTTAAACACTTAAGTTCATCGACCCAATGTTGCTTCAAGAAGTTGCGAGGGATTTTGCTAGCGAACCAGAGGATGTTTTTCAACCAGATTTGTTTGTTGACAAAAGGTAGGTCCTCACTCCTGGCCCTGGGTAGGCTGGGATAATCAAGGAGTGCCAACGGCAACGTGACTGACTGTCAGTCTCAGACTCAGTCACTGAGTCAGTGAGTTGGCACAGTCACAAAATTTTCAAATACATTAGATGTGTAAACTGATGTAATGGCTGGATAGATCTAATTGAAATAGATCTAGATATTCAGTGAAAATTTCAAGTCAATATCTTGTTTAGTTTCTGAGAAAATGACAATTACGGTATGTCAATTGTCATCTAAGAATTCTGCCCATTATCCCTTGTCACCGCTGTCGACCCCTGAGTTGGGCGCCGATCCAACTAATTATCCCATAGTGAAGCATATAGCCTACTATAATATAGGACGTTGTGACCGCTGACAGATAACTGCCTGGTGGTGAAAACACATTTTTCTATTCTCATTTGATCAATTTTTAACCAATTTCCTTCAAATAAAAAATGTAATGATGAGTGTTGGATGCCCGGTCGATCTAGCTCACCTGTGACCTTCTGTCGGTCAAGGTCAAAGGTCACTTTTCAGCGAGACCCAAATTCTACCTAGATTTAAAGGGTTTTTTCAGTTTAGTACTGTTCTATAGTAAAAATACCCCCCCCCCCATAAGGCGCACCCCAAACTCAAGGCAATGCCCCTCCGATGTATAATACCCAGCAGCATTTTGTTTGGCGTAGAGGACGCGCCTTATACGCAGGAGATTATGGTAATATAAGTAAATGTGTATCAAATACCCTACCAGCCCAGGTAACCTTATTTTCAGGTCATTTAAGGTCAAGGACATTTAAGGTCAAGGTCAGAGCTTAATTTTTGGTCTCCGGTGTCATGTGACCAAAATTTTTGACCCAAAATTTTCAGGAGAGTCCCTTGGCTCTCAGCTGCAAATGACCCATCATTGAATTTGTCTTGATGAGTAGGATCAATTTATGGCCTCAATAGTGTGAACCAACCAGTAAAAGTGTGTGAACCAAAGCTTTGAAAAAATACATTTTTCAATTCCTCCAACAATTCAACTTTCCCCCCACCTGATCTTTAAAATTCACCATTAGAATCCTTGAATCAATAGCTTTCCATTACTAGCCTAACCATGCCTGTGCATTTGTAAACAAGGTCATGATGATGCTAGGTATGATGTCATAGAAAATTCCCATATGCGGAAAGTAGGTCACACATTTCGCGGCAAGGGGTACCCTTGAAGTATGGGGCTTTAGGCCTTAAAATAAAAAGAAGTTGTGTTCAGGTATCCCGACCTACCCTAATTTGTTGGCCCGACCCTAATTTTTTAGACATTTTTGGTAAAAATGACCCAAAAATAAAGAAAAATGGCAAAAAATGTCAATATATAGGCATGTTTGGTATCAAATTAAAACCCACAGTCTCACGAATGCTACTAGCTTGAAATAACCAACAATTTTATATTTTTTTAATTTAGTTGATATGTTGAGCCATCTTTTATATCGACCTACCTACCCTAATATTTTGAGCTATGTTACCTGAACACAAGAATTTTTTTTTAGGCCTTATGACTGTGCCTAGTGAGTGACTGACCGACTCAGTCTCAGTTAAGCTAGGGATCCACTGCCGCGAGTTTCTTGCAACTTGCACTCGTGCGTGTCCTCCCGCATACAACATTCCAGCAGTGGATCTGCTGCTGCGACTACGTACATGCGACGTCCGTGCGGCCTGCGACTAGATTCACAGAAATTGATATTTATAATATTTATGGCCCTAGACCCCTAAATTCGACATGGTGTCATAGCCAGACATGGGACATGTGACAGGGCCATTCCTTAAATCGACAGGTGACATAAGACGTAGTGCCATGAAAAGCAGGGTCTGGAAAAGATCTCCTCTATCCTCAGAAAGCTTCAGAATGCACCTTTTGGTATTGTATTGTTCAAAGCTTTCGCTTGAAGGCCCCAGACAGATTTTGCACTGTAGAATAGCACTAAAATGACCAAAATTTGACCCTAGGTGCATCCTATAAAATTTTAGCCTGTGTCTGTGTGCATGCTTATTCGTGAGGTGGGAGGATCTAGGGTAGCTATGTTAGTGACA
Source organism: Acholoe squamosa (assembly GCA_949317995.1). Lineage (NCBI taxonomy): Eukaryota > Metazoa > Annelida > Polychaeta > Phyllodocida > Polynoidae > Acholoe > Acholoe squamosa. The sequence continues at coordinate 47,834,569 of OX439050.1, forward strand.
CTAGTGACATGGGTTTTTGCTTAGTAACATGGGACATGGGCAATTTCTAAAATCGACATGTGACATTGGGCCCCATATTTGTGACTACGAGAAGACACGCACTAGTCCAAGTCGCAAAAAGTTCTCGGCAGTGGATCTCCCACTGTAGTGACTTGAGTCGGTTACTCAGTGGGCCAGACCGTCACGCCACTAGCCTAGAAAAGAGTTGAGAGTTTAGTTTTCTAAGCTATCACACCACAGAATACTGAGCTATTATCCCAGGGCTATTATGAAGAGAGTGATCATTTTTCAACAACGGGGGGGGGGGGGGTCAATGAGTTTTGCACGCAGATTTGGGGTAGAAATGTGACCTTTCTGCCCAGGCCTTTCCCTCTCGAGGGTCAAATTTTTTGAAGACGAAAATCATGTGCAAATGGGCCCCTTAGGCTTTAACCTCTAGTAATGTGCAGGCTTTTTCACTGAAAACAGGTGAAATTATTTTGACCCACCCTCAGACTCAGTGGTGTTGAAAAAAATGTATTTGCCCCCCCCCCCTGGGTCGAGGAGTCAAAAAAAATTGTGACCCGCCCTCAACCCCCTCCCCTGCTGTTGTTGAAAAATGATCACTATGGTGCCGGTACCGTACCCAAGAAGTAACTACCGTAATCTCCCGCGTAGAAGACGCGGTGCGCGTAGAAGACGCTCCCCAAACTCACGGTAGGCTGGTTCGCGTAGAGGACGCATCCAACCCCCCTGAATCGATTTGTAAAAAAAAAACCGTACAAGACGCCCCCCCAACTCAGCAGGGGGGGTTCGCGTATAAGACGCACCCCCCACCCCCTCTATGAGTTCAAGCTGTCATCGGCACACGGTCGGCGTCATGTCGTCAAACCCGCCGAGCGCCTGTACACCGCTGCCGCGCTGCTGGCTATATGAGTTCAAGCTGTCATCGGCACACGGTCGGCGTCAAACCCGCCGAGCGCCCGTCGACACCTCCCGGTCTGCCGCGGTGCAGGCTATATGAGTTCAAGCTGTCATCAGCACACGGTCGGCGTCATGCCGTCAAACCCGCCGAGCGCCTGTACACCGCTGCCGCGCTGCTGGCTATATGAGTTCAATCTGTCATCGGCACACGGTCGGCGTCAAACCCGCCGAGCGCCCGTCGACACCTCCCGGTCTGCCGCGGTGCAGGCTATATGAGTTCAAGCTGTCATCGGCACACAGTCGGCGTCAAACCCGCCGAGCAAATCTACACCGACCGGTCTGCTGCGGTGCAGGCTCTATGAGTTCAAGCTGTCATCGGCACACGGTCGGTGTCAAACCCGCCGAGCGCGTCGACAGCTCCCGGCCTGCCGCGGTGCTGGCGCTATGAGTTCAAGCTGTCATCGGCGCATTTTCCCAAATGAGATGTTGGAAAACCCCGCGTATAAGACGCACCCCCAACTTGAAGAAATCCTATAAGACGCATAAGGCATTTGTTTGGCGTAGAGGACGCGTCTTATACGCGGGAGATTACGGTAGTAAGAGAGTGGTCATTGTTTATCAACATGATTGGGGATGGGGGTGAGGGTTGAGGGGGTGGGTATAAAAACTTTTGACCCCTCTTGAGGGATGGGAGGGGGGCTAAACAAATTTGGTCTCTCATTAGCAAAAAACGCCTGCCTGTATGCTATAACTTAGATTTAACTTCAAAGGGGGTAACATGCACCTCCTCGGGGGGACACAGCCAGGGGACACAGAAAATTTTGACTGCCAATCGGAGGTGTGCATAAATAATTTCTGCGCGTCAATGCAAAAGCTCACTACCCTCCTGTTGTTGAATAATGACTACTCCCTAAACTGCTTTAACTCTTTCTTTATTAGAGTATTTCAGAGCATTTTTTTGGGTTTTAGTTTATAACATAAACTCTCAAAAACCGTTGGAATTGTGTGAATATTCAAATTAGAAGGGAAATGGTGACTGGTTAAGCTAGGATAATCAGTTAGATAGAACAACACCCAAGTTTTCTTTATCTAGTTTGATTAATGATGTGCATATTGTAGTTAATATTTAGGTCAGTTGAAATTTTGGCAGAAAATGAATTTTGGAAGACATTCTTTTTCGGTAAGCATAGCAACCAAAACCATGGAAAAAACGGCATTTTTTCATGTCTGTTGCCATGATGGCCAATAATGGCCAATAATGCATCAAAATACACAAATATTGTCCTTGTCATTTTGTTGAGCATGAAAAAATGTACAAAGTCAATTTTCACCAAAATAAAAATTGGAAGGCCTACTATTTGACATTTTTCATGATTTTTAGCCTAAATATTGATCAAATCTATGGAAAACTTTTAAGGTAATTTACAGGGATGAAAGAGTTCAAGGTTTTCCTTGATTTCAAGTTTTTTTTCACTCACTTAAGAAAAATAAGTTTTCTTGAAAATCCTCTGAACAGGATAAAGGAGTCACAAATTACCTCCAGAGGTTGCATACATGTACACAGTCAGGTCCCACAACACTGCATACAGTGGTAGCATGCCAGTTTTTAGTTCAAGGTTTTCAAGGATTCTCAAGTTTTTCCTTGAAAACTTTCCCCTCTTTATTGGTGTTTGTTCCACTCTTCAGTGTAGTCTTAGCAGCAAGCTATAGTTCCTATGCTAGAAGAGTGTCGGATAGTATACCCCTTTTCTGCGCGTTATGATCTCACCATGTAACTATATTGGTCATTTATTCCCTGCACCCTTTGACCTATCTCTATACATAACATTGTAATTGGTCCCTAGGTCATGTTGCGCAAAGGCACCGCTACCAGTAGATCAGGTGGTGCATATTTTGGGTATGCTATCCGAACAAGACCTTGGAAAACAGCTATACAGTAACATTCTGAAGGGATCCTAGGACATACTCTGCAAAAGGGCCATAATGTGCACATTTTGGGTATAGTATCCGAACAACATCTTGAAAAACAGCTTTTCCTTTTATTTGAGCACAAACTACACCCTTATACAACACCTACTGCCTCCTCCCCCCCCAACCACACAAACCCTGTAACACACTTATCGATGGGACTGGAGGGCATATACAGTGCATTTAAAGTTGTTTCATTTTTCAAGGTTTTTTGTCATCGTCGACTTTCATCCCTGAATTTAAGATTTTGTCTCAAGTTTGTAAAACTGCCATGCTAAAAGTATAAGAGATAGAGACTAACTCTTTAGACTCTGTGGAGAACCCAACTCAAGCTAGGTCTAACAAAAAATTCGGAGAGTTTCAATGGATTTTGTGGAAGTTATAGTGTACTCAATAAGGGCCAAAAATCTGCCAAAACTACGCATTAATGCGTAGTTGGTAAAGGAAGAGATAATAAAATAATCCCGAGCTGCACCTATAGCACCTTCAACTCAGGGTGCACCTTAGCCCATATGTTGGCCTGGTGTGCCTTATCACAGTAGTACTACGGACTGACCATTTATTGTTACAGGGCTCGACAAATCAATTTGGAGACTGTGTGCCCATTTCTTTTGATACTCAAAATTACATATTTAGCTATTGAAATGGCACACATATAGTTTTATGATAAACAAAAAGATTTTATTTCATCCCATCTCTAGTGAAACAAGTTTCAGAGACTACTACACCCAGATAATCTCAGCAGTGTTGCATTGTGCTGATGTCTTAAGTAGCTTTTGGACAGCTGTGCCCATTGGACACAACTTGAAAAATATTTTGTGCCCAGTGATTTTTTTTTGAGTCACGAACATTGGGCACAGGGATTTGTCGAGCCCTGTGTTATAGGTGTGGTTGGTTTGATGGGTAGGGCAGGTGGGTGGGGGTTATAAGAAATATCTTGACCCTCTTGAGGGGAGGGGCTTTCAAATGTATTCTCCTAGCAAAAAAAGTCTACCTACTGGTATAGTTCAAAGAGTGGCATGGAAATTTCCCGCTGCTAAAAAATGTTCGCAAGAAATCTATACACCACCACCCTGTTGATATATATTGACCAATCATTATGGGTACCGGCTCAAAGACCACCCATAAATTCCAGGGAACAAGCAGAGAAATTGCGGCACCCTGATTGGTCATGGGGTAGTCATGTGACATGCTAAGACTACTGTAGGGGCAGTAATTCCCCGTACTTGGTGGAGATACCGAGTGGTCCCACCTTGCGAGGGGGATCTCTAGAGAGCTCGGTACCAGGTAATCACTGCCCCCTAGTGTGTGTATCATACCGATCCAGGTGTAGTTGGAAGGTAGAGAATGTCAGGCCAGGGGAAGTAGCTCAGGGGTAGAGCTTCCGCTTCGAAGTTGGAGGGTCCCGGGTACGAGTCCCGGTTTCTCCATGACATTTTCCGCTGACCACTACATTGGTGGAGAAACCGAGCATCCTAACGCAATCACGGATTGAAGGTACGGGAACCCCATATCTTAACGCAATCATGGATTGAGGACTCGGGAACTGGGTCGATATGATACAGATGACGCTTCACCCAATCTGGTACTTGTACCAGTACACCCACTGGGAAGTCAGGAGTGCCCCAACACTGCTTGATAAAGCCTCAACTCTCAGGTAACTGGATTGAGGGGGAATGCCGGGTGCTAGTAGATGGTGGTTGAAGCTGATGGGGAGGAGTGTAGGGGCAGTAATTCCCCGTACTTGGTGGAGATACCGAGTGGTCCCACCTTGCGAGGGGGATCTCTAGAGAGCTCGGTACCAGGTAATCACTGCCCCCTAGTGTGTGTATCATACCGATCCAGGTGTAGTTGGAAGGTAGAGAATGTCAGGCCAGGGGAAGTAGCTCAGGGGTAGAGCTTCCGCTTCGAAATTGGAGGGTCCCGGGTTCGAGTCCCGGTTTCTCCATGACATTTTCCGCTGACCACTACACTACCCTAAATTCTCTCGAAAGTGTGTCTTATAGAGGGTTTCCAAAGGCAGAGTGCGGCTTATACACGGGTATTTGACACTGTAGAAAAGTACTAAAATTCCAACTGTCAAGCTCTAGGTGAGGCTTATGGCTCATCCACAATGCCAGGGGGCGGCTTATACGAAGGTGAGGCTTATACAAGAGGATTTATGGTACCCCTTAACTTGGCTTAAGCTCTTTCTACAAGGACAGAACGAGGGAGAGATATCTTTTTGAGTTATCAGCAATGTAAATTGCTTTGTTATTATCTATTTGGGGCCCTTTTCATGAGGATCACCTGTGGTGCCCCATATAGGTGGAAAACATCTTTTCATTTTTCTACTAAGGCCACACCAAAAAAATAAGTTGGTCTACGGGTTTTGGTTTTGAAAAAAATGGTGCGAGCGAACATTTTTTTTTTTTTAAGAATTTTTTGGCATCCAATGGATTCCTTGCTGGGAAATTGAGGCGAGCAAACAATTTTTTTTTTTTTTTTAATTTTGCCAAACTTCACAAAGAGAAAACTTATAGAAACTCAAGCGAGCTAAATCCGTAGACAAGATTTTTTTCAAAGAAAAAAAAAAATGTATTTCCGAAAATGTGGAGAGGGCGATCCGTAGACCAACTTATTTTTTTGGTGTGGCCTAAAGAACCAGGGATTCACGGCAATGCCCATACTTCCACATTAGGGAGTGATCAGTTTTTAACAACGGTGGGGGGGGGGGGGGGGCTGGTGGGTTCGAGGGGGGTCAGAATTTTTTCAACCCCTTGACCAGGGGGGGGGGTTAGAATTTTTTCTTTTGTCCGCACGCAAATTCACCACCCCCCCTGTTGTTAAAAAATGATCACTCCCTTATGGATGTGTTTTATACATGGGGAGCACCTTATGCGCGGGGTATAATGGTATTACAGGTACCCATATGTATGAACTAACTTGAAGTCTTGAGGCATCATGCTATTAAGTTTAGAACGATATTAACGAGTCAAGTCAGAATGATGTTAAATGCACTTTATTCTACTGATTGTACTTCATTGGTTTGACTTGAACCATCTTTGAAGGCACCTTTTTTCAATGTTTTCAACCTTGCTGAAGCTGAACGAAATAGAATATTCTATGAAATTTGGTGTCAGTGTTCTTCAATGACTCTTTTTACAGGTCTATTGTTCATTTTAAGTCTACCTTTAGTTGTTTCATTTTTATTCCATAGGAAAAAAAGGTCCCAAAAATGGTAGAGGTCTAAATTGGGATTTTGTCCACCCTCTGTTATTGTCTGTCAAACTTGTGTCTCTCCATGTTTCTCCTGATTAACAAGAATATAGTATCTAGTAGAAAACCCCATTTTTGGTGTTTTTATTTTTTACTATATCTCTACTTTTTAGGCCCTATGCAAAGTGGTGAGCACTGCACAAAATTGCCCCTGCTTTCAAGATGGCACATAGGCAATTTTTACCAGAGGCTTTATAGATCTAGGTTGAGAACCTTATATGGGGCACAGATAAGAACTACAGATTTAGGGAGTGGAGCAGGAGATTTTCCCCCATAATTTTGGGTTTGGGACCATTTACCCCAGAGCCCCCCCCCCCTCCCCAGAACATTTGCAATGTTTACCAAAGGCTTTATAGAATTATGTTTCAAACCTTGCAGGAGCATAAATAAGAGCTATAGATTTAGGGTGTGAGGAAAGGAGATTTTCTTCCATAATTCTAGGGCCATTCACCCCAGGGCCTCCTATAGACAACTCGATCTAAGTTGCTATCCCTCTAGAGCACAAGTAAAAACTACACATTTAGGGAGTTGGGGTAGGAGATTTTCAACATTGCTGGCAACCTGATCTGTTCTTCTTTTGCCAGAAATTAGTCCTAAATATTATAGACTATGGAGATTTCAGATTTAGCAAGACTTGACACGTCCTTTATGCCTCACCAGGCAAACAATTAAAGATAAAATGTTCTCATGAACTCAACACTTGCTTGTTATCTTTTTTTCAGTTACTCTGTTGAAGAAGTAAATATTAATGGTATAGTTATCCGGTTAGAAGCTCTACACAGCGCAGCATCAAGTAAGTAGAAATCCCATTCTGTTTCTGCTACGGTGTCCTAAGCCGAGAGAGGCGTCCCTCTGTAAATCTAGTAATGATGCCTATGATGATCTAATTCAGTCCTCCTGAGGTGTTTTACTTTGTGCACTCTTGAGTCAGTAAAATTATAAGTATAAGAGAGAGATTAACATAAATGTGTGATATTGTTAAACGTTACGAAGATGTAATACTGTAATTTCCCGCATATAAGACGCAGTGCACGTATAAGACGCACCTAGAGTTTTGGAAAAATGAAAAATTCATAACTTTGGTTCTACTGAGTGAATTTTCAAAATTTAAAAACCTGTGTGTAGCTTGGGCCCCCTGGACCCCCCTGGGCCCCATTATGCCCTATTATGACCATTATGGCATGTAACATATCAAAAGAAAGGTCTTGGTGTCCCCCTTGTGGATCCAAGGAAAACTAAAACCCCTCGTATAAGACGCGTCTTATACGTGGGAGATTACGGTAGCAAAGTTTATTGGTGGTCCATGAATATGACACTGTCCAGGGATGTGATTTCTCCTCCAATTGGAGGTCTTCCTCCAATTGGGAGCCAAAAGGTCGACCCTCATGGTTTTCCCAAATCCATTGAGAAAATATTTTACTGAGGGTGTATGTGTGTGTGTGCGGGGGGGGGGGGGGGGTCTGGTACTAAACAACTGCACCAGATTGCACCATTTGGCCTCTAGATGTTCAAAAATTTCTTCGGCTTCCGGGGAGGGGGGGCTCAGACCCCCCCCCCCCCCCCATTATATGTACAAAGAGTCTTTTCCAAGTCTATTTTGTGGCATCCACTGACCAAGTTCATGTAAAGGCCTACTCACACTTTCCTGGCATGGAGAATATCCGGAACAAATTGAGGGCCAAGTCAATTGTTGAAAAATGTTATACTTGTACCGGTACCAACCTCTTTTCAATTCTATGAAAAAAATAAAATTTGTCCTCTAAAATAATAATAAAACAATGCAGTGCCTAAAACATCATAATTATACATGCCACCCCCCCCCCCCTTGATTCTGACTGCTTTGTAAAATGCTGTCGAGAACGTAAAGAGATGAATTTTTAACGAGTCAAGTAATACCATAGATCTACACTTCTAGGCCTAACGGCTCTATTGGTTACTTGAACTCGTTTTCTGAAGGGGCTTTTCAATATCAATGTTTTCTGTCCTATTTCTACATTTATGGTTCTATGTCCTAGAAAATATGCATGTAACAAGTTGAAAATGATATATAGGTCATAGGATATTTGTTTTATCTTTCATTTCTTTTTTCTTTTTTTAACAATTTTTTTTGAAAAGAAAGTTATTTTTCCAGTAGTTACCATAAAATGTCACAAAGTAACGCTACTTAATGTGAAATAACACCCTTACAGAGACAGGGATACAGCCAAATTTTATTCTAAAGTTATCTCTATGAAAATGACAACAGAAAGGTGCAGTCATTTTATTTTCATATATAGATTCCATTTTTTCCTGAAGGTCTAAAAGAAATGTCACTTTAATGCAAATTTTACTAGCTTTGGGTTCTAGTTCCTCTTCTCCCCATGAGATGGCACCACCAAGGAGGTTTTCTAGGTTCACTGTAGAGGGCAGCACAAGTCACCTACCTCTGTAGATAGCCTCTATTATACAATCTATATATATACCCATTTACTTGACTCGTTTTTTAATGGATTCCAGACACCCTTCTATTCTCTATAATGCACGGCACCTTGTTTATTTTTTATTTCAGCTGATTTCGATTTAACAGGACAAGTCATTTGGCCAGCGTCACAGGTATGTACTCCAGGACACTTTAATATGGTCAAAGAACATCACTTAGGAAATCTCTTGAAACAAATATAAAAGACAAATGTTCAATATTGTTCTGATTATTTTCCCAGCTGTTATCCCTCTACCTTGCCTCAAGGGATTCAGGATGTAGGAAGTGCCAAAGAGTGCTGGAACTTGGAGCAGGGGTCGGACTAGCAGGCCTTGTCGCTGCCATGGTCATGAAGACACCTAAACAGGAAGTGACGTCATTACCACATAATGTGACGTCATCACAAAAGGAAGTGACGCCACACCTGCGGGAAGTTGTACTTACTGATAACCAAGAGGAAGTATTGAAAGTCCTACAGCGTAATGTTGAAATCAACTCCAGTGAGACTGATGGTAGGGGTACTTCTATATCTCCTTACAAATTATCAAACTCAAAGTATGGAAGGATTTTGAGATTTCAATAGATCATTTGAATCCCACTTTTATTTTGCTTACAAGGACGACAATTCCTGAGACTTATGAAAATCCACTGAAAAAAAAAAGAATTACTGTAAAACCCTTTGTACAAGCTCTTCAAGATATTTACCTATTTTGGCTAGTTAATTGACTTTCGGGAGTATCCATTGTGTAAGGCAAGGGTAAAAAGGTAAGCATTTCAAGAAACTTTCACATTGGGGGAGGGCAGTTTTTTTTGTGAAGGGGGTGGGGGGGGGTTCGTATTGGTAGAGGGGAGAGTGGAGGAGTTTGAAGGAATTGACCCTGACAAAGCCTAAGCCTTGATACGTGTTTCATTCAGCTGAATTAAAGGAATTGACCAAAATGTATGGAGATATGCTGGTAATTAAAATATTCCGTATCTTCCTTGGCAAGAATTACAAAATGTACCTACAACATCATCTGGTAATTAAGATATTCCGTATACTCTTCCTTGGCAATTATTGCAAAATTTAGCTACAACATCATGATATTAATCGTGTTCTTACATGTATTTTCAACCTTCTCTATCCCAGTCAAACTCAGCTGTGCTCATCTTGCATGGGGAGAAAACTTGGAAGAGTTCCAACAGGAACATGGGACGTTTGATACCATTATCGGGGCAGACGTCGTCTTCTGGCCATCTGCTGTACCATTGTTATTTGAAACAGTGGCAACTCTTCTCAACCCAGATGTAGGTGTATGTTAGATATTTGTTATATTTAACCCAGGCATGTACCGTAATGTCCTGCGTATAAGGTGCACCTTGATTTGAACAAATAGCACTGTTCTATACTAAAAGTACCCTGCTTATAAGACGCACCCAGACCTTGGGGGGGGGGCTTCCCTAGCCCACTTAAAAGGGTCTCCTCTTTCCTATCCCCTCGGATGTGTGTGGTGCACATATGCGCGGGCACTGACACTTTCTTCTGTGAAATAGTAATGTAGTTCAGACCATGAATATGACCTTAGTTGTCGAAATGGCGTTAAACATCTATTACTCACTCACTCACTCCCAGACCATGGGCCGATTCAATAAGGTGCAGTGGGCCTATTAACGTATAAGTTGCGCAATATGCGTGGGACATTACGGTATGTTTAATATGTATCATAATGTCCCCAGATATATGTGTATATTACTGGTTGATATGTACCGGGGTATTCGCAATGTTCTCCGATGTTGGTCTGTGTATGTATCATATTCAGGGATGGAAGTCTTCAGGGATTTCAGGGATTTTGAAGCTTCCAGGCCCTATATATTTTTATAAAAACCCAGGTTTTTAGGCCGATATTGCCCCATTTCAGGGATTTTCATGCTTTGTGACTTTCATCCCTGCATATTGTCCTCAGGTGTATGTAATATTAGATCTGTGTTCATGTAATGGAAAGCAACATGGATTTGGAGGCATCATGGGGACTTAAACTAGGATTGATCTGGTAATGTTTTAAATATAAATATTACTAACATATTCCTGTTTGTCTTCTTATTTTTTCCAGCGGAATAGTCGATTGATCATCGCTTACGTCAGTCGTTCAGAGTTCTCTACCAAGTTAATGTATGAATGCGCATCCAAGTCAGGTTTTGAATGGAAGGATTATGATCTCACGTCCAGTGACATTTACGCGTCTTTAGTTAAAGACCAGCAAGCATGTGGACGCCAAGCCAAGTTACTCATATTTTCACGAAAATCGTCAGAGTATACATAGCTAAGAATCATATTTAGGATAGTCAATAATAAATTAAATCTGCTAATATTCTTATCTTAAAATTTATCTACTAGACTGCTTAGATTGTAGGCTTATACATATACTATTTTTTTCTGGAGACTCCATTTAATCTATCGCATTTTTAACATATTATACCTATATAAGATGTTGGGTCTCCAGTTCTGGACATTTCATGATTTTTACTTTCAATGTATCATTATAAGAAACCTCTACTCCTGAAGAGGAGGACCTCAGATGGAGACGAGATTACATCATTGGGGAGTATATACATATGAGATGAGAAAACGCAGCGACTTGAAATTTGAAAACGCCCCCTCCCCCTTTAAAAAAAAGGAACAAGGAGTAGGGGCTAAATCTCAACTTATAATGTGTAAAGTTAAACTTCCCCTGTGGAGAGGGGTCCTTCATGATGAGAGCATGAAAGAGGAGAATATCTTTATTGGGTTGTCCAAAAAGGAGTAGTCCCCTTCCATACTAACAGTGGGCGTACTGGATTTGTGAAAAAGGTAACAAACTCAAGGTTTCTTGTAACATGAGGTGAGCTTGTGGGCAGCTGGTGTCTATATGCGTGGACCTACAGTCCTACATGCTTGTCTTTATGAGATTCCCTTCAGTGAACCACGCCCTATTGATCAAGGGCCATACCAGGGTAGTTTGTCTGGCCCTGCCTATGGGACCAGGTAAATAAAAGAACACTTGCTACCCTTTGAAAAGAGTAGGGGATTGAAGCCTCAGTAGTGGTTCTCCCCCACACCCCTCCTCATAGATTCTATCATCCATAGATGCTGTCACTGCTACCATTGACAAGCAGCATATCAATACCTGTCCAGACTTAGAAAAAAACTAATAATGCAGTCCCATGAAGTGGGAATCCAACTTTTCGACGTTAAACAAATCAATCAACCAACCATAGTTGAAATGAACGTTATATATTCCACTATTCGGTAAATCCTAAACTACCATCGATTTCTCCAAATCCCATGGGATTATATAAGTTTTATATATTATGAGACAGATGAAGCAATAAAAACAATGGATCATTGTGCTAGTTTCAGATTTATTGACATCTGAGGATGGGGAATCCTTAACTATAGCTGCTTATGAGAGAAACCCCTATTTTTCAACATTTCTTAAAATATTGAAAAATTGACCAACAATATCTCAACTAAACTTCTCATATGTATAGAAGACATCACCTATACCATGATCAAGCAATAAAAACAGATAGTCATTCGACAAACAAAAGGGCCATGAATAATTCAACGCAAAAAAATGGAAATGAAAAGTATTGGAATTATTTACATTTCTTATCACAGGACAGAAACTATGAGAAATGTGCTCATCAGACTTTGCAGGGATTGAGATGGGATCATTATGACCATCTTATGAGCAAAAGACTGGAAGGTTACTGGCAGAAACTAGAAGCTACAAATTTAAGAGAAAAAAAAATCTTTTTTGTCCATTACATAAATCTATAAAGTTGGTCGGTAGTGAATCATAGTGCTAGGTAAGGAAAAATGCAAAAGGCTAATATTTGGCAGCACGATAGTGATGAGTTACCGTAAACTCCCGTGTATAAGACGCGTCCTCTACGCCAAACAAAATGCTGGGGGTCTCATAGGATGTACTGAAATTGGGGGTGCGTCTTATACGAGGGGTAATTTTACTATAGAAATGTACTGGATTGACAAAAATCACCCTTAAAATGTGCGTCTTATACGCGAAAATGCATGTGCTAAGTTTGGGGTGCGTCTTATACGCGCAGCGCGTCTTCTACGCGAGAAATTACGGTAGTTTATATACAAAAGGGAAATAAGCATATATATCATGAATTTTGGTGAAAATTAGGTAGTTTTACGTTTTGGCCACCAGGTGACGATGGCATAGATGGTGGAATATACCTTTAAAGTAGAGTCCACCTTGTAGGCAGGATAAAATTTCATTGATTAGATTAGTACTTTAGTACCAGGTATTGACCAGGTACTTTAGATTGGTACCTGGTCATGTCACCTTCTGATAATTACATACCGTAATCTCCCGCGTATAAGGCGCAGCCCGCGTATAAGGCGCACCCCCAACTCATGGAGGCCAGTCCCATGTATAAGGCGCACCCCTAAGGGCAAATATTTGTTAATTTAGTACTGTTCTATAGTAAAAATACCCCCCCCCTATAAGGCGCACCCCAAACTCAAGGCAATGTCCCTCCCACGTATAAGACCCAGCAGCATTTTGTTTGGCGTATAAGACGCGCCTTATACGTGGGAGATTACGGTACCTTCAAAATGCTGATATAAACTATTTGTATGCGGGTGATATTTGGCCAACTAACCTCCATGATTCCCAAACTCTTGATCCTTTGCCTACATAAATATTTTTGTGTTATGATCAACTTAATAACCATTACGCTAACAATCTGTGCATATCGAGTATCGTGGTATGATCTGTTTTAATCTTTCAATGAGTTATGAGACCTAAACACAGACTGATTCATCATAAAATTATTTCTGCTCAATGCTACTGTTTGGTCAAATAAAGTTTAAATTTGTTGATAAAAACTGCCCCCAAAAAAGGCTTAATTACCTCTAACTCTACCTCTGGCTGAAGACAGGGGTCAGCTTATGAGTGGGTTTTAATGGTATGTGGCGCATATATACATGTACAAGGCATGAGCTACAGTCCATCTGCCACTATATGGCACATTATTGGCTCATGGCCTCACATCGCCCATCTTTCATTCCCAATTTAAAATAAAAAATAATCAATTTTTCAATAAATATTATCCCCCATTGGAACCCCTTCTTCTGTTCTGTTTGATACATTTAAAAATATCCTGCACATCTAGCCCCCCATAAGTGACCACAGGCCTAGGGTTAGGATGGACAGGAGACAGTAGAAATGCTATAACAACACTGACCGATGCTAATCCCACTCGCATCGCTTACCTTGTATCTACACGTCGTCGAAGAGATACCTAGCCCATGCAACTATACTGGGTACAGGGACACCGGGCATGGGGACATGAAGGAATCCGTCTAAACATGCTTCAGATGGGCCACTTTTCCGTCTGTCTTAGCCCATTGTTCCATTGATTCAATGTCTACCATGCCCCCTGCCTCCCCATCTTTACCTCAGAGTATCCAACCCATTTCTCAAGCCTCCTTTACATACATCAAGCTTCATGTATTTCACTGTTTTTCCTATAATTCCTACCGGTATATGCGATTTATCCTACTTATTTTTCAGAAAATTATGTAATTCTGTTCTCAATTTGAGTTGCAAGAATCCTGAGAAAAAAAATGTACACATCGATTTTAAATGATTAGGCATGTGGCCCCCTCAAACACAGTGTGAAATAAAACGGTCTTCATCCTGGTGCTTGCAATAATTAAAATACACCCCTATGAACACCATGAACCCTCTGAAATCTTATACATGTATATCCCCTACGTTTACACTTTATAAAAATGGTCCAAAATACTTTTTGCTCCTACCGGAGCTGTAAATTCCCTGGCCTTCCCTAGCTCACTTAAAAGGGCTATAGTCTATTTCTCCTCTTTCCTGTCCGCTCGGGATGTGTGTGGTGCACATATGCGTGGGCACTGACACATTCTTCTGTGAAAAAGTAATGTAGTTCTTGCCATGAATATGACCTTAGTTGTCGAAATGGCGTTAAACATCTATTACCGTAAATCCCCGGTCATAAGCTGGGGGGTGAGTTCAGGAAAAAAATAAAAGCCGGTTTTTGGGTCAAATTTTTACCATTTTCTCTTTATTCTATAGTAACAAAAAAACGGTCATAAGCCGGGAGGGGGGGGGAATTTGGGAAAAGTTTAGAAGCCGTTTTGGGCCCAAATAGAAAAAAAAAATCCGGCTTATGACCGGGGATTTACGGTACTCACTGTAAATTCCCTTGTATAAGCCGCAGCTTATAGGTGCAGCTAATAGGGTTTATCTGTGTTGGTGTTAGGGGTTTGCCTTATAGGAGGGTTTGACACTATAGGATATTTCAAGCCCCAGGTGCGGCTTATATCCTTCGCTAAAACTCAGGGTGCAGCTTATACAAGGGAATTTATGGTACTTTCATTAGAACTGGTATTGTGTGGATAATACATTTTCTTTATTTATTAGTGCGGCGACTCTAAGTCTACTAGTCAGACTAGTTGACTGGTGTATGGTTCAGAGTTGCCACGCTGTAAAGGATAGGGAAGCCCCACAATTGATTTTTGTTTGTGGCTTCTCTGCTGAGGACTATTCCTGCACAATATGCTAATATAATAACAGCAGTGTGTACACTTTACTATCAGTGAAGGAATTCAGAATATATATACTTTTGATTTTATTCGCAAATTAGACATTTCATCATTTGGAGCCCAATTGCAGATTAGCATTGTATAAAATTAACATTCAGCAAAACATTGCTGTATGCTTTGTTGTGGAATTGTTTGTTCTGAAACTGCTATGTACATTTAGTACTTGTTTAAACTAAGGGGCTTATGGTGAATTTGGGTCATATTTTCTATATCTGAAGAGGATATTCACTGTTTAACCCTTTAAGAGCAGAGCAAAAATTGTTGCCCTGGTCATGGGGACAGCCTCTGAAAAAAAGTATAGTTCCTAGAGGACGAGCCTATTTTCAATTCCTATACTAATCCTATATAATGGGCGTCGACTATAGTCGACGCTAGGCCTGCCATGGTGTCGACTGTAGTCGATGCTAGGCCTGCCATGGTGTCGACTATAGTCGATGCTAGCCCTCAATGTGTTAAAACCTCTGTAAAGCGCTATGGAGAGACCAATGCTAAACTATGTGTATATTAAGTCTGCAGAGGGGAGGAGGTGACCGGTTTGGGGGTGGGGGAGGGGGCTGTACCTCTGTGATTACATGTACCCTCCCGGTGCCTACCACTTCTGGCCCACCTGTGCTGCATGGTCATGGGTCATTGACTATACACACCTCTACCATTGATTGGTACACATGCACCGGTCATTCTAAAGCTTCTGTGGGGCCTGTTGACAGGCCAAAGGCAAAACATCTCTACCACTATATCGACAGGTCCTTCTGGGGTGTGTCTATTGCATGGTGACAGATCCAGCTTCATGTCATGATGAACAAATGCAGTGCTGTAGTCTTCTTAGCAGGGCTGCACTCATACATCACGATAGCCCTTAATGCAGTGCTATAGTCTCCTCAGCAGGGCTGCACTCATACATCACGATGGCCCTAAATGCAGTGCTATAGTCTCCTTAGCAGGGCTACACTCATACATCACGATGGCCCTTTTGGTTGTACAATGTCTCTAGTTTCATATGCCTCTGTTGTCATGATGCACCAAAGCAGTGCTGACTGCTGTAGTCCACTCACCAGGACTGCACCCATGTACCATGCCTATATACTTGGTGTGTATCTGAATATAAATTAACTACCAACTACCGTATTCATTGGCCCAGGGTATCCCCTGGGCTATTGGAGCCGGGTTTTCAGTCAGATCCACAAATTTGTTATCACCAACTTTAGGGTGTAATCATTCAGTGATATACTGTTAGTTTACACATTTTTCAAAAGCCAAAGGAAAAGTTTCAAATCTCATCTATCAGACAACATTTTGTCCTTTATGGTGAGTGATGTCTTTCTCTACGAAAAAAAGCTGCTGTACTTACATCATGTTTTTGGGAGCTATACTGACTACACGTTCTTTAACCATTGGGTCTATGGGTCAGATAGATTTTGGCGATGAAATTAGCACATAGAGTCCTATGGGTAATCACCAAGTGAGACACTTTTTTTCAGCAGGTAATGTTTACAGTGTCCAAGCTATACACATAACACATTGGGGACTGAGCGATAAACTAAACATGCTAAGGATAAAGTTTTCTGTGGGGGCTAGGTGTCCATGGGGCCAGGTGTCCAGGGGCTAGGTGTCCAGGGGGCCAGGTGTCCAGGGGCCAAGTGTCCAGGGGGCCAGGTGTCTGGGAGGCCAGCACACCAGGGGGCCAACGGTCCAAGGGGTTTAGTAAGAGAAGATTATGCCAGACTGGTGTCAGTACATGTATAGATAATAGTGTCTATTTGTAAGTAATTAGTCAATATTTCGCAAGTGCTGATTCCTGTGACCCTACAGGGTTGATAGAGGGTTTTATGGTACCTACCCTGAGCCTTCTGTGCTTCAATGCACAACGCCCAATTTTTATATTGGGGGGGGGGGTGTAGTAGACCCTGGGCCATATGTGATATATATCGCACGTTAAATCTTTCTAATAAGCGCACATGTGCAGAAAATTGTCAGATGCTCAATTCCTTTATTCAAAAATTAATTCTAATAAGTGCACCCCCTAAAGCATAAAAATCGTTGTTTGTGCCATAAAAATTCTTTAATTTCACAAATCCTTTGTACAAATTAACATCAGGGGGTGCACTCATGGCCCAAAAAGAGGGGGTGCGCTTATTAGAGTATGTGCCCTTTAATATTAGAATGAATACGGTATAGTACATTCCTCAACGGTTATCACCTGGATGTGACATGACTACAATTTCCATTATTTATTCTATCACCAACTAAAACTAGACAGAAGATTATAAGTCGCCACGCCATGTCTCACAGGACTATTCTCTACTATTCCATTTAAAAATCTACAACACTATGGTTTTATTTTTGTTGGAAGGCAGTAGGTCTGTGATGTCGAGCACAGTTATAAAGCACACGATACGTGTAATATAGATTATTTTATTCAAAACTAAATTCTTACTACCGTCAGCTTTACTTAGCAGGGCAGTAGTTCATGATAACAATACATCATTCTACATGTACATGCAGATGTCTAATATGAATCTGCACATTAAAAACATTAAAAGGTATGCAATGAAAAGGGTACACAAATTTTGATTACAAACAAGTTTGTATTTTTTTGGTTAACGATAGATCATACAGTTCCGTGTTCACCGGTGTTGATAGACAAAGGAGGAAACAAAGAAGCACCTTGCTTGAATACTAATAACACTTGAATTACAAATGTATCTATGTCAAGTATGACCCTGTAATGAAGTGATGAAGTAATGATATTAAATCAACAACTGATTCTCTCATGAATCAATCAATCATAAAAGTGCAGCTATTGACTCTGGATAAATTGCTACCAGGTATCACCATTAACATAACATTACTCTCTGCTTGTTACATGGCTATAACATTGTTGGAAACATTAACATGTCAGTAAAACCCGCAACGCGGCCTGTCTCGATCATCGGATCGGATCGAGGCATATCAAACATGTTCTTACTCGATCAGGTGCGCGTTTCCGCAGAGAATGCATCATTTCCTTGACTACAGATCAAGTCGGATGACTTGATCAGTCCGTTCGCGGTATCCTTAAGGCACAACTTGCATATAAAGCGCACCCTGATTTAAGGAAGATCCAATAATGCGCATCTAGAGTAAGGTCTTACGGTAACTAGAGTGAGTTATACAATAATAATGTAGTCATATAGTTTGTGCACGAGAACATGTATGACTCTTTGATTTGACTTGAGTGTCTTTTTACAATGAAAGTGATAAGTTATCAGTTTACAAACACTTAATACGTTATGTAGCGAAGAGACTCACCAGGACTGCATTCATACATTGTTACATACATTATAAAATGATTAACCCAGCCGCTCATATCAGTTTTGTATAAGATATAACATGTGCTTCAAACCCCTATCGTACAACAATCTGATGTATGTTAAAGCTTAGTGGAATGTAGGAATCTAACTGAATCAAGACTTAGTATAAAAAGAAATATTAAGATATTAAAAAGGGAGAAGTGGAATAGTTTTAGCTAAAGGAAATAGAACAGATAAAATATATAAAAGGCTAACGCAAAGACAACATGGAATATTAAAACTTCATACAGCATGAAATATACCTGTAAGCTGGCTCTAATCCTTATACTTATAATGGCAGACTGTCCCAATGAAACCATTGTTATTAATATTAACTATGGGCAGGATAATGTCCATAGCTACGCTGCATTCATCGGTATTGAGACACTTTCCTACCCTGAACTCAGGGTGAGGCATATAGGCAGGATTATGATGGAAGTCATCATGGGTTTCCCAGATTTCAGGGATTTTCAAATCCCAAATCCCTATACCTTCATATACAAAATCAATACATAGATGGGTTCTTATGGAGCCTTTCTGGGATTTTTAGGCCTCTGTGACTTTCATCCCTGCAACAAAGCTTCCTGTTTTAAACAGGGATTTAAGTTTTCAGAATTTTAACTGATTTCAGAATTTTCAACAGTCAACATACCCATAGACTTACCAGAATTTCTCATTTTGGATCAAGGTCTTGTAGTATTTTACAATGATTTCTGAATTTTCATGTGTATCTTCAGAATTTTTCATAAACACTGACTGACATCGCTGTATAACTCAGGGTGTGACTTATACGTGGGATTTATGTTTACCTTCTCATCCCCGGATTCCCCTCTCTCTCCCTCCGCCAGACCCCTACAGGGGTCTGTGGGGGGGGGGGGGGGAGGTTAACAAATGACCATAACATACCAAAATGGCAGCCAAGTATGACAATACACCCTAACAAGTGCTTGTGTAAGATTAATATATAAAGGCAGATTATGCGACATAACACTGGGTTTGAGAGTATTTAGATATACCATAACCTCTCGCGTATAAGACGCGTCTTCAACGCCAAACAAATGCCTTGTGCGTCTTATAGGAATTTCTAAAGTTGGGGGTACGTCTTATACGCGAGGTTTTTTTTATTATAGAAATGTACAAATCTTACAAATTTCAGCCTTAAGATGTGCGTCTTGTAAGCGAAACAGCCATTGGCAAGTTAGGGGTGCGACTTATATGTGCACTACGTCTTATACGCGGGAGATAACGGTAGTATGATAAATGTGTGTAAAAATCTCATTTACCGAACGTCCCAAGGACATTTTGCAACATTATTCCTCTTTTATTACAACCAACAATTATCACAGCCAATACTGTATATTCTAACATTTATACCCATTTGTACACAAATATATAAAATAGTTTTGAAAATAGCATCAGGTCTACAATAAACCCGTCAGACCGCCTCATGCCTCTAGAATGGTGCTCTTTGTCGGCATGATGCACCGAGGCAGATCCTCCCATAGTGTATCAATCCAGCATGATGCAACCCTGGTGAGTAGGCGCAGCAGGGCTGCATTGGTGCATCAGGATGACAAACAGAATGCACCAATGACTGGTTCTTAAAGGGTTTATGCACCTTTCTTTCTATGAACACTGTCTTAATGTCAGACTTTTAGGCATGGGAACACTTTACTGAGTTAATCTACAACTATTTACCTGAAAGCCTTGATTACTGGGCCTCCCTAGCCCACTTAAAAGGGTCTATTTCTCCTCTTTCCTATCCCCTCAGGATGTGTGTGGTGCACATATGCGCGGGCACTGACACATTCCTCTGTGAAATTGTGTAATGTAGTTGTCACCATGAATATGACCTCAGCTGTCGAAATGGCGTTAAACATCTATTACTGACTCACTCCAGTCTTGATTACCGGTACATAATTTTGAAATGAGGAGTCCATGGATGGCATAATCCTACGACCAATAGTTTCCAAACTACTCGCTTTATGAATTATCTAGCCGATTCTACCAAGCAATTTTTGTATTATCATATGCCAGAGAAAAGAAAAGATCAATTGCTCAGTGAGTAATTACTGATAATATTGTACTTCGCGTTCTTAAAACTATGTATATATGAGTGATTGTGTAATAATATTCAAAAGTTTACATAACTATAATCCCCGAGACATAAATAACTCAATTCTAGGAATACATTGATATTAAACGTAGATATGAAATATAACGAACTAAATCAAGACCAACTAGGTAGCCATTTTTCTTCCTACCAGTAAAAGTGTATATAACGTAATATACACATTCTTATAACACATATTTCAAAATATTGCTAGGCCTATCACAAGATGTAGCAGTACAACCATTAGGAGGTAGTTTCCTAAATACGTAGCTTGTACATTTATAGAGCTATTTGAAAAATCAAATTATAATCTCTGGAGAATAATTTCCACAACACTTCACAGATGAAGATAATTGCTGACCCCATTCAAACAATTTTGATAATTGCTGACCCCATTCAAACAATTTTGATAATTGCTGACCCCATTCAAACAATTTTGTGCTCTGACTTGGGATCATGGTCACACTCATAGTCCAGGTGAACAAACGCTCTCTCCACTTCTGGTAACCGTTCTATTTTGAGCTGGAGAGTTTCCCCAATATCGTGTGATTCGCGTAGTGTGAGGTGCTCGGGCAGAACAACATCGACTTCCACGATGAAGTTATTGCCAAAGTGGTACACACGCACTGTGTCGATGAGTTCGATTTTGGGGTGATGATTTAAGGCGATCCATGTTATCTTCTTGAGGAAGTCTGGTCTGGCTGTGTGGCCTGTTAGCATCTTTATTTGTTCTACAAACAAATGATATTATACTGATTTATGAAACTGCCACTAAGATGACTAGTGTAAATTCCAATCATTATGCAAATACATTACACGTACTGGTACATATAGTCCATTTATGCTGCTTTCTTATTGAAATCCATACAAAGAAGACATTACTATAGTGAGTATACATGTGCTGCCTCTAAGAGTCGGGCTTCCCTAGCCCACTTAAAAGGGTCTATATCTCCTCTTTGCTATCCCCTCTGATGTGTGTGGTGCATGGCGCACATATGCGCAGGCAGGCTTCCCTAGCCCACTTAAAAGGGTCTATTTCTCCTCTTTCCTATCCCCTCGGGATGTGTGTGGTGCACATATGCGCGGGCACTGACACATTCCCCTGTGAAATTGTGTAATGAAGTTCTCGCCATGAATATGACCTTAGCTGTCGAAATAGCGTTAAACATCTATTACTCACTCACTCACATATGCGCAGGCACCAACACATTCCTCTGTGAAATTGTGTAATTTTTTCTTAGCTGTGGAAATGGCGTAAACCATTTATAATTCACTGCTTCCAAGGGCTATTTGCCAGGAGGGGGGGCAGTGGGCAAGTGAATTTTATAAGGTAGAAAAGGAGTGGTAACTTACCCCATCCTGTGACAAACCAACTTCCCATGATGTATAAACTGATTACGATAGCACCAATCGGATCTGCGAAGTTCCACACCTGGGTTCCTAAAGATAAAGACAAAATAAATAAATAAATAAAAACAATGAAAGTGAAGAATAATGACACGATTTTGGAAGGTTTAATACTATCCTTTAGTAAAAGTACCCCGCCTATTTATAAGATGCGCCCAGACTTTCGGCTGATTCTATAAGGCGCAGAAGGCCTTAGTTTTGCAAAAAGACGCGTCTTATCAATGGGAGATGACAGTATATGTAATTCCATATTGGGCTGTATCCTAAGCTTCGTTCACTTTATTTAGTTTCCTCCCTGTTACCGTAATCTCCCGCGTATAAGGCACGTCTTATAGGCCAAACAAAAGGCTGCTGGGTCTTATACGTGGGAGGAAAATTGCCTTGAGTTTGGGGTGCGCCTTATAGGGGGGGTATTTTTACTATAGAACAGTACTAAATTAACAAAAATCTGCTCTTAGAGGTGTGCCTTATATGTGGACTTCTCTGAGTTGGGGGTGCGCCTTATACGTGAGCTGCGCCTTATACGCGGGAGATTACAGTAGATTTAAATGTAAAAAATAGGCAGCAATGGGCAGTTTTATTTTGCATTACGCCATAGTCACACACACTTACCTATGATACCACATACTAAGGCTACACTGTTGGAGAGGACATCATTACGGTGATCCTGCGCTAACGCCTGCATTGTAGGGTTCTGTACTCTTCGACATACGATGAACAGGATCAACTTCACAACTGGAAAATAATGACAAGTTTAGAAGAATCTCATTAACAACTTTATTTCTCATGCTCTGCTGACTTGACTAGAAAGATAGCATGTTTAGAATAGAGTCAATTTCTATGCATAATTACCATTATTCTTTATAGTTTTATTTCTGACAGAATTCATCAGTCCAATCCTTCACAGATGGCAGGTTGTCTTCAGCAACTTTGGTCATTTAATACCAATATATTTCTGAGAAGGTACTCTATATTTTAACAAGCTGACCCTTTGGCGGAATGATGCATAACTTTAACATTGGCACAAGTAGGGCTGCATTTAAGCATCATGACTCCAAATGGCATAATGCTTTAAAGCGTTATGAGGCCCTGAAATGGTTTCGGGGGTAAATGTTAGACTCACCCACTGTAGCACTACATATGACAATACTGGGGATGCCTACGTCCGGTCCAAGGGCGGGATTATTTGAAAAGGAGATTATCATCTCCACGCTCTCGCGAATCATCTGTACGGATGCGAGCGCCATGACTACCGACAGGATTACTATAGCAATGGGCTCCAATTTGGTCTTTCCTTGAAAATAAAACAAAAAGTCCATTACATTATTTCTACAAAAGCGGAACAGAAAATTGATTAAACTCATATATGATCTGCTTCTTGTGTTTTAGTCCCACCCCAAATATGGAGATCTTGAAGTACCGTAAACTCCCGCGTATAAGACGCGTCCTCTACGCCAAACAAAATGCTGGGGAGTCTTATAGCTTTCTCTCAAGTTGTATACGAGGGGTAATTTTCCTATAGAAATGTACTAATCTTACAAATTTAAGCATTAAAATGTGCGTCTTATACGCGAAAATGCATGTGCTGAGTTTGGGGTGCGTCTTCTACGCGCAGCGCGTCTTCTACGCAGGAGATTACGGTATAAGCCCCTTATACAGGAGAATTTGTGGTAGATTTAAAAATCTTAGTAAGTTTTTCCATGGGTGCAATATATGATATACCGGGATCTGTAATGCAACATACACCG
Source organism: Acholoe squamosa (assembly GCA_949317995.1). NCBI lineage: Eukaryota > Metazoa > Annelida > Polychaeta > Phyllodocida > Polynoidae > Acholoe > Acholoe squamosa. The sequence goes on from OX439050.1 coordinate 47,858,384, forward strand.
ATATCAGGGGCTTCCCTAGCCCACTTAAAAGGGTCTACTTCTCATCTTTCCTGTCCCCTCAGGATGTGTGTGGTGCACATATGTGGGGGCACTGACACATTCCCCTGTGAAATTGTGTAATGTCATTCTCGCCATGAATATGACCTTAGCTGTCGAAATGGCGTTAAACATCTATTACTCACTCACTCACACCGATATTAGACAATTCAATATTCTGGCATTTAGAAAAGATAATGCGAGTTACGATATATATCCCACTTCTATATTCTGGACAACCTTGAGATGATAGAACCCACTCTCTTACCTTGTGGGTATGTATACGGGTCTCGTTTGGCCATGGCATGAGTGCTCCACCACATAAGAGCGCCGCTCACCAGGTCTACCGCGCTGTCGATGACGGCCGATATGATGGAGAGAGAGCCTGAGAGGCCTGCAGCCACTGCCTTCCCTATCAATAAAGCCTGAAATGTGCAACCAATATTATTGCAATTGATAAGCGTACTGCAACCTTATACATATCTGTGGTTAATTTTCCATCATTTTCCCTCTTAATACTTAATCCTCCTTAGCTCATCATTATGTCTATTCCACAAACTTACCAAATTGATGAAGAAAGTAGCCTTAGCCAAGTGGCCAGCGAGTTTGCCAATCTTGGACTGCTTCTCTGCTGTTTCCATGGCATCATCAACTTCAAGTTGCATGTCTTCAAATGCATTGATTAATTCATCCTGTCTTTTGTAGAAGCGCCTGTGTTAATCAAATGTTTGTAATTAACAATTGAGCATATATTTTTTTAAGCCCATTATATTGATATAATGTGGGTTAGTTGGATTCAAAACAAAACAAAAAACATGGGTCAAAAATATGACCCAAAAAGTTTCAAGAACACAAATTACTGCGAAATTAAAGAAAAAAATTCTAGGGCTGGCTTTGTTTTGTCAGGTTAGCTGGAACTGACATATATATATTTTTTTCTTTGGCCTAGCATAAAATCTTGCATATAAGCTGCACCTTAGGCTTCAAATATGGTAGTTAAATACTGTACTACCGTAATCTCCCGCGTATAAGACGCGTCCTCTACGCCAAACAAATCCCTACTGCGTCTTATAGGATTTCCTCAAGTTTGGGTTCGAGGGGTACTTTTACTATAGAAATGTACTTATCTTACAAATATCAGCATTAAAATGTGCGTCTTATACGCGAAAATGCATGTGCTGAGTTTGGGGTGCGTCTTATACGCGCAATGCATCTTCTACGTGGGAGATTACGGTATGTCAATACCTCTCATAGAAGAGCACCCTGACTTAGGACAGTGATATCAGCCACAGTAGTCCCCTGAATTGGTATATAAGCTGGAATTTATATGCTAGGTTTTGCAGTATATTGCGGATGCTCACCGGATTCGCCGAGGCAGTTTTTTGTCATTGTCTTGTTTTCCACGTTTCTTCGATGTGAAATTTCCAAGCGCAACTTTCCACTCCGTTTGAGACTCTTGAACAAGAAATGTGCATATTCAGTGTTGTCACTCAGGTAATATTCAAAAACCCAGTTTTGTTTTTGCAACTGTTTTTGTTTTCTAGATTTCCTTTGAAATTTGGCATTTTGACAAAATACATTGATATATACTGGTACCGGTATCAGACTGCTGACCCGAGATTTGGCGAGTGGCCAAAGCCCTAAAATGATAGTCTACCCCTACATGTATTTAGTACTTCAGAGAAGTTACCCCATATCTAAGGGTTAAATTCAAATATTTACCATGGCCACCGACAATGCTTGATGATGAGGGCGCCACTTGTTCCATGACAACACAGTGACTCCGGACACTATTTGAGGATGTGTAAGGCGACATCCCATTTGCCTTGTGTTCCACGCCATTTGATCCAACATGACCATTGGTATGGCCATTCAGCTGTAATATCATATATACAAAATAGTTTCAGAGTCAAATCATTATCCTAAATGTACTGGGCATATGTATATAGTATATATATGTATATATACTATATATGTATATATATATATATATATATATATATATATATGTATTTATATATATATATATATATATATATATATGTATTTATATAATTTATTATTTCTCTATTCATGAATTTGGGGAAAATATCATCTATGAAATTATACAAACTGACTTACCGGTAGTGGCATATCTTTTGGGAATGGTCTTTATTAACCAGAGATGCCACTCACTGGTCGACAAAAACCAGGAAAAGTGGACTTGAGACATTTCCCCAGGAATCTAACATGATTTTTTTCTCTACATTACGAGATTATTACTCGAGTTATTCAGGGTCACCCATTTTAGGAGCCCTTTCCATTGTTGTTACAATACTACCCAATTTGGGAGTCATTTGTTATATACCCACATGTTACCATGACCACGGTTTGTTGAGAATGGAACTTTACAGTTGGACAGGCCTGAATAAGGCTCCTAATCTCATATAAGGTACACATTGTTCAAATTTCAAATAAACTAGCCTTGACAAAGGTCTGAAAAAGACCGAAACATGTCGGCACTCTAGTACATCATCTCCATGGATTACTAATTTTTAAGTCAAATGAGACATAGTAAGGGGTTTAGGGAGTATTTACCAACCTTTCAATATTTTTCTATATCCCCTTAGCATCCCCCGTGGGATCCCCCCTCTACGCCACGCAAAAAATTCTGAGGTTTAGGTGGACACTTTCTCTTCACCGGGATTAACGAACTCTACCATAAACATGACCCACCAGAATTCACCCGCTGGATCACCGCAGAATGTAGGAGGTCAAACTCCACTTAGTGGCCAATCGTCTCGCACCGACATTTCATTTATTCCAAGAGAGAATGAGAGAAAAAGATATCGCACCGAATTCGAGAGCGACGAAACTCCGTTACGTAACCAAGGTCAAGGCCGTGGAAGATATCGGGGTCGCGGCCGCGGCCGCGGTCGCCTTGACAACAATGACGTCACCACAAACGCAGAGAAAAGGCTCCCGCGTCCAAGTGTCCACCCGCGCTTGATGCGCATTTTGAATAACTCTAACAAGGTTTGGTATAAAACCCTCAAAAAATTGGCCCTTGGTGTAACCAAAAGCGCACATCACGCTGAGTTCCTTAAATCACACATTGATAAACATACAAGCCCGAAAGGGCTACAGGTAAGTGTAAATGCTCAGGTACCAGACATCACAGCAGAGTTCTACATAAAATGGGAAACTGCCCATTGTGAATTCAGTACGTGTCTCACCCTACTTCTACGTGAATTTTGGGTTGGTAGACAAACCAAACTCCAGAAAGCCCTAGACCACACTTCCACCCAGATGAAAGAAACCTGTCCACCAGAAGAAAGCAAAATCATTTTAGAATGTATTCAAGAGGAGCAAGAGAAAATGGCCAAAGAACTCAAGGAAAAGGCAGAAGGAAAAATAGGCACTTCAGACGGCCCAACAATAACCCCAACAACCACTCCAACAACATAGTAAATCTCTCACAACATGTCCTTACAGATGATGAAAAATCTCTCCTGTCCAAAGGCCTGAGTTTCATCCCAACACCCAGTGATCCACACCCAGCACACAGCTTGAGGGACTGCTTATTCTTTACCAGAAAAATAAGACTGAATGAATTCTTTAAAGACGAAGAGTCAACCCCCACTATCGACAACTTTAGACCAGACTTACCACCAAGAACCTGGACCCCCCAAGCAGGTAGAAACCAATACGTAGATTGCTACACAACGTCCCTAATCCATCAAGTCACTTCCCTGAACAAGACACATCACACCAAAGATAACCTCACACCTGGAGAAAGAGCAGCGTTAAAAAACTTGTCCAAAAATGGGGACATCATCATCAAAAGTGCAGATAAAGGAGGTGCAGTTGTAATACAAGATACCACCAAGTATGAACAAGAATGCCTACGTCAACTAGAGGACACCACCTTCTACCAGGAACTAAACTATGACCCCACTGCCTGTTTCAACCAGTCAGTGATACAAGAACTCACCACCTTAGAACAACAGGGTCACATAACGAAGAAAGAAAAATTGGCTCTCTCTAACAACTACCCCAGGACACCCATCTTCTACTGCCTACCAAAAATACATAAACCTAATGTACCTGGAAGACCTATTGTATCAGCATGCAATGGCCCAACTGAGAAAATAAGTGCCTATGTCGATAAGGTTATAAAACCTTTGGCCCAGAATCTACCCAGCTACATTAAAGACACCACAGACTTTATTAACAAAGTCCAGTCCGTCGAACCCCTCACCCATACAGAAGTACTGATGACAATTGATGTAGCAGCCCTATACACTTCAATCCCACATGGAGAAGGCATCACAGCCTCGGTGGACTACTTGAACAGTAGGACAGTGCAGGATCCACATACCTTTATAGTGGCCAAACTACTATACACCATACTTCACACCAATGGTTTCAGATTCAAAGACAGATACTTTGTACAAACACACGGCACAGCTATGGGTACAAAAATGGCCCCCAACTTTGCAAACCTATTTATGGGATCACTTGAGAAGAAACTCCTCCAGAACAGCCCAGTCAAGCCCAGACGGTGGCTAAGGTACATCGACGACATTTTCACTATATTACCAAGCATAGAAGAGGCAAACACCTTCCTGGAGTTCATCAACAGCCAACACACGTCCATAAAATTCACAGGTGAGATGAGCCCTACTGAGGTCAATTTCCTGGACACCACCGTATATGTCACAGACACTGGCTTACTTAGAACAAAACTCTACACCAAACCAACTGACGCGCATACATATCTGAATTTTCATTCATACCATCCCATGGCCCTGAAGCGCTCAATACCATACTCCCAACTCATCAGACTTAGGAAAATAGACTTCAGAGAAGAAGACTTCATCAGGGACAGCCAAAAACTACTCTCTTCCTTCAGAAAATTTGGGTACCCAAACAGAATTCTTAAAGTGGCACTAGCAAAAGCAAAAGCCTTGAAGAGGGAAGACCTACTCCACCCACCAGAAAAAGAACTTACACCAACAGTCACCTATACCACAGAATACAATCCCAAACATATGCCAATTCCCAAGATCATCAAAGACAATCAGGCAATCCTAGGAGCTGATCCTGTACATAATGAGAAACACCCCCCAAGAGTGATCATAGCCTACAAAAAGGCCAGAAATCTGAAAACAACACTAGTACACACCCCACATCCACACATCACCCTACCACCTGGATGCCACCCATGTGGGAAATGCAGTCACTGCAGAAGGGTACAATCTTCAACCACTATCACCAGCTCAGCCAATGGCAGAACTTTTAAGATTGTGGGCCACAACACTTGCATTACAAATAATGTAATATATGTCCTGACCTGCACAAGATGTGGCAAGCAATACGTGGGACAGACTTCACATGCAGCGAAAAAACGTCTTGGCCAACACATTGGAGGAATAGACCCTGAGTTAAAAAATCGCCCATTACCAAGACCCGAACTAGAAACACCGGTGACAGAACACTTCAATACCACACGAGGTTGTGGACCACAAAGCATAATAATGCACATTGTGGACAGTACCGCCCAGACTACAGCTTCACTACTACGTCTTGAGGAGTCATGGATACGTCTCCTAGCAACTTGGCACCCAACCGGCATCAACGTCAAAAACTAACGTCTGTGACGTTGCGCGCAACGTCATGACGTCACTGATGAAGCACCGATAACAATGGACACCGCAGTGGCCTGCAGTATCTGCGATAAGATTGTCAACACCAAACAAGCACTCAGACTTCATTTAAATTCCTGTCATGGGGAGACCAAAGTCAACTGTGCATACTGTGGATTGATTTTCGATAGAAAATCTAACCTCAATAGACACCTACGCAGAAAACACCCTGACGAAAAGCCAGACCATGGAATTCTTTATCTACCACCACCACGACTACAACCAGATGGGGCCATAAATAAGAGATCGACTTCCTACAAAAAGAAAAATTCTAAGAGTGAATATAGACGTGAGTACTTCAAAAAATTTCGATTTCTCCCAAAATCCACTACCGCCAGTGAAATTCAATGTGGTAAAAGCCCCCACTCCGTACACCAAGAGAGACACCCCTCCTTCACCAGTCACTATCAATGGCATCAGTAAACCAACATATGGGATCTATAATACCTTCAAAGGAAGCAAAGCACATGTGAGAATCCACCCAGATGCCACACTCTTACCCGCTCAAATACCGACATATGACAAAAACTTAGAAAATTACATGCAACAAGTCAACATGCACAACTTAAGAACTGAAGCCCTGAGCACCATGAATTTTAATTCACCGAAAAAACCTAGTACTCCCATAATCCCATGGAGCCCTGACATCTTGGCACCCATGTCTGACTTAACTGATGAGGATTGCTCACTCCTCACCATTGATGATACCACAGCCAGGGAGGCACTAGGCCTGTTTTCCACGACCACCCAGAGCCAAACCACTGCCCCAGATAACAAGTCAGCTGATTGTGACATTGTGGACTGGGTGGAAATACCATGGCCAGGGACGGAATACCCACCTGTCAATTTTGACAGCCCCAACCTACCAAAGGTCACCATGTCACGTGAGGACAGAAGATCATTCAAGCCTCTGCTGTGATGAAAAATTGTCAAAATCATATGAGCATTTTACCTGTTGACTATTTATTCATGTGACATATTTATGAACTCCATAACAAACCTCATCAAGGGCAAACCCAAAAATGGTTTTTTTCTCTACATTACGAGATAATTACTCGAGTTATTCAGGGTCACCCATTTTAGGAGCCCTTTCCATTGTTGTTACAATACTACCCAATTTGGGAGTCATTTGTTATATACCCACATGTTACCATGACCACGGTTTGTTGAGAATGGAACTTTACAGTTGGACAGGCCTGAATAAGGCTCCTAATCTCATATAAGGTACACATTGTTCAAATTTCAAATAAACTAGCCTTGACAAAGGTCTGAAAAAGACCGAAACATGTCGGCACTCTAGTACATCATCTCCATGGATTACTAATTTTTAAGTCAAATGAGACATAGTAAGGGGTTTAGGGAGTATTTACCAACCTTTCAATGATTTAATACAGAAATCTTAGAATCAAAAACCAGGAATTCCTGGTAAACCAGGAAAAGTGGCATCTCTGATTAACACCGGGGGGGGGGGGCACATTTTTCAGACTCCTCTTGGAAGAGGACAGAAAAAGCATTCATTTCTTTTAAGTGAAAACTGTGCATTGCTAAAGGGGGCAAAATATATGAGACTCGATTGGGGGACTAAAATCTTTTTCAGTATGCTTCCCCTCCCTTGTTTCTTACCTTTTGGCTTTTGATGGAGACATGTCCGTCTGATGACCTGGACTTGTCACTCTTACTATCTGACTTTGGGTGTGGATCCTCCTCAGTCTGACCGACTGTACTCTTGTCGAGTAGAGGCGTTTTGGTCTCAGGCGAAGAAACTGACATTCTAAGGCCTTTTTACTGCCATAAGTCTATATAGCACCTTCAGATTCTGCAAGATAAAAGGGAATTATAACTATTTGAATTGACAGATTGAGTGATTAGGATAACACTATATATCCAAAACACTTCTTAGACGCATGACATTATCAAGAAGAGATCATAGATGATAGAATGTCATTTTCAGACTGCAAGGTATTCAAACCTTGTATATCGGTATGTCAACTACACTTTATACATTGTTACTCATGTTAATATCAAGAGCGCAGGGATGCCACTCACTGGTCAATGAAAATTCGGAAATCATCCTAATTTCTAGGATTCGCAATAGGAAATACCTCCAGGAAATGAATTCCAAAGTTCGGAATTCCTAAAAGGTTAGGAAAAGTGACATCTCTGAGAGCGTTTGCTCTAAAAAGTTAACCATGTGTGGCGACTTAGCATCCTATAATCCATAGAAGTGTAAAATGGGGATGACAGGTTCTTTCACTTTCAAAATGGAAGAAACAATTGTCAAATACCATTTGTACGATTTTGTAAATAACATGTAGCTAAGCTTCAAAATGGTCTTCGTATGTTGACCAAATAGCACGTATTGTACTCTGTTCTCCTGCATGTAAGACGCATCTTATATGCGAATCAGTTTCTATGTGTGCCTTATAAGATCTGCCTGAGTTGGGGGTCTGACTTATAGGCGGGGTATTTACAGTACTAAACCCTCAGAAACCTACCTCCACCAGTTGCCAAATCTCGGCCTTATCTTGTGGATTCACACAGCACTCAGTCAGGTTCCATGCATTTTTCCAATTTTGTAGTGTTTAATGCCAAGGCCATTGAGAAATTACCTACACAAGTCATTTCTCAATCCATATTTGCAAATATTTGGATGTAGGATGGCTATCTTTAGTAGATAGATGTCAGGTAATATTGAGATTTGAATGTTGATGGAGCTAGATGAGTAGAAAGTAAACATCACAAAGAGGGAAAGGTACATGGAACCTGCCTGTGGGCTGCGTGAAAACACGAGATAAGCCACGGGATTTGCAACCAGAGAACAGTCTATGCCAGATGACAGGTGCTACAGCCCACCTTCGCTATTACACCCCGCGCTGAATCCTGTGGCTAAGGGTAGCCTACCCCAAGATGTTTTCCTTCAAGTCAGGGTGTGTACTATACACGAGATGCGTCTTGTACATGGGAGAATAGGGTTATCCTCATTTTTCTGACACAATATAAAGGTATAATACTGCACAATGCTTAATAACCCATTGAGGGCTAGCATTGACTATAGTCGACACCGTGGTAGGCCTAGCGTCGACACCATGGTAGGCCGAGCGTCGACACCGTGGTAGGCCTAGCGTCGACACCGTGGTAGGCCTAGCGTCGACACCATGGTAGGCCTAGCGTCGACTATAGTCGACGCCGGTTATATAGGATTAGTATAGGAATTGAAAAAAGGCTCGTCCTCTAGGAACTATACTTTTTTCAGAGGCCGTCCCCATGGCCAGGGCAACAATTTTTGCTCTATCCTTAAAGGGTTAAATGCACTGTAACCTTTTGAATCAAGTCCTGTCAAATACCGGTAGCTTACTGATGTTACATTCCTATTCAAATTGTTGATACAGGGCCCAATGGTCGGGGGGGGGGGCTTCCCTAGCCCACTTAAAAGGGTCTATATCTCCTCTTTCCTATCCCCTCAGATGTGTGTGGTGCACATATGCGCAGGCACTGACACATTCCTCTGTGAAATTGTGTAATATAGTTCTCGCCACTCTGCATATAAGGCGCACCCAAGAACATTCTACAAGGGACATCTTGAGCACATTTTAGGACATTCTCATACTGACATTAAAAAGAAAAAATATTCCCAAAACCTTGTGCTGGCTTTGGTCTGAAAGTAGTCAACAATAAGGTGTTCCAAGGATTAACTTTGTCTAAAATGTTCCGTAGTTTCAATTTTCTCCAGTCTTCTGCAGGGTAATACTATTCTATACACTCAAGTTTCAAAAGGTTTTCATACTATTCTATACACTGGAATCCTTGAGTATAAGGTACACTCTTAACTTCGGCTGTTTCTATTTGGCGCATAGGATTAATCCTCACGTAGAAGCTGCAGCTTATATGTGGGGTATTACGGTTGTAAGGATTTGTGGCCTTACGGACCTGGGGGGTTCGGGTCTTACGATTCGGAAAGAAAGAGTAAGACAGTATTCCAAGTGTATGCCAACGGTTAGGTTTATTACTTAATGCACACTCACGGCTGCCGAATGATATCAAAGAGGCAGCTAATATTAAAAGACAGTGGTTTACATAGTGTGGAGGCCAGAAGGGCCTCTGACGTAGCGGCTGAGCCCTGGGCTTTATATACGGACCCAGGTGTTCGTCGTCAGATGTCCCCACAGACCCGGATCGGTGCTGCCACCTATCCGGAACCTGAGGAACGTCCGACGACTCGACTCACCCGCCACGTCAGACGGTACCCAACTCCTATGGTTTAGTAAAGTGTACCTCTACACCACTCCCCCAGACATTTAGGAGGGTGTTATACGTATAATATTACTAGGATAACATTTCTACATGTCTAAACCTTTAGTAATAGAGGTACAACCATAGGTATTAACACTAAATAAATTGTGAACCAGATGTCATATATATATATTTGATAGTGAAATTTAGTTACATATAACGATTAGGATGTTGAAATATTATACGAATTACTTGAAGAAGAGACAGTTATGTGAAACGGAACTGTCTATTTAATTATTATACCACATAATATTGTATTATTAATAAGACAAGTAATATGAATCGTATACATGTGATGATGACAGCTATATGTAACGGAACTGTCGATAATAAAACATATCACCAAATAACATCCGTATGTGTGTTTGTAGTCATTGACAACACATTTGAATATGTAGTCTTAAAGAAGACTGTTATAGTAACATCACTATCTAATGACATGTCGTATATTAATATTATACGAATCCGTTAAGGATTCCGTGAGTAGTACGAATATGATTATTTATAACATACACTTGAAAAAAAAACATCACGGTGTGGTAATGAATATAATAATATATTATCACCGTGTACCTAATAACCTTTATAGCACCAGATCATTATACTTATTATATATTTTGTCTCGCAGGACAATAATATGTGTTATCTGGTGAAGTTTAACGGATCTTATAATATAAATACTAATAGTGATTAGAGATCCGTATCAGGAAATGTCTATGTACCCGTATTATAATATGTATCTAGTGGATATGTACATACATATAATATTATAGAAAAATAGAAATATGACATTATATACAATATACAGGAATTATAAATGCTGCTGGAGTCTTCTGCTGTATCCTCCGGGTACTAGTAGGTAGGTGTGGTCAGCTAACCACGGGATGGACGTGCTAAAGTTTATAGTTTCCTTATATTGAGTGAACACGGTAGTTGATTTGGGGCAGCTACCCACAATCCTCTAGTAGTGCTAAAGTTTATAGTATATCCGAATGGTGTAGATTTGTAGAATATTAGTCCGGATGTGTCAACTGTGTAGAGAACGTAATCCTTTTTAAGTTTTAGTTGACATAAGTAAAATAATAGTCCGATATAGGTTGATCCGGAAGTAATAGTAGTAGAGATATAAGTCCATTCGGGAGTACAGATGAGTTGTAGAGGTAAATCGTAAAGTCCATCCTAGTAATTGGTTAGCACGGGTAACAGCAGGAGTCTGGAACTGGCATCCGGATACGTCTCACAGCAGCAAGTCTACTATCGGATTGTTCATGGATGAAATTATAAATCCGAATAGGCTATTCAGGGTGTAATAAATGTTATACAACCTGAATACTAGACTGGTCAAAGGAACCCAGAACACATAGCATAGGTGTTCATGCACTAGTAAAAGCATTCGCAGACCTTTAGGGTTCCGCAAAGACTATATCTGGTCATTTGGTGTTGGAAAAAAATTATGGAAGAAATAACCCTAGCATGCTTTAAACGGATTTCTTAGCATGCTTCTTCTTCAGAAGAGCTAAAGCCGACTCGGGAGTGCCGTCCCACTCTTCCAAGTTGACTCCGAACACCCTCATGAACTTAGTGTTCAGGTTGGTGTTCCGAGTGATCTCCTCCTTTACACGCTTTTCCAACACGTGTACATCCATAGCTGCTTTTTCTTGAGCAGCTGAGGCAGCCTCCTCCTGGGCCTTTACATCGTCCCGGATGAGAGTCTCGAGACGTTGCTTTTCAGCGTCGCCCACCTGTTTCATACACAACAGAGTTTCGTTTAGGAGACCCTGATGAAACTCGATCGCTTTCTCCCGAACGGTCTTCTCCCAATGGGTGTAGATGGCCTTCTGGACATCTGCCTCCCCTTGGCGAGACTTCTCAAACCAAACTTCCGCATTACCAGTTTTAATGGTAATAGCGTCCTTCGGTTTCTCAGGTGCCGCGACAGCCTTGGGAGGAGTCGAGGCGGCCTGTGGACCACTTCCGGGTTTAGGACTCCCGGACACACCTGTCGTTGGTACACAGAAGGCAGGTGGTACATTCTGTTTCAGTCCCATTTGCAGGTACATGTTTAACTGCTCCTGGGTAAAGGTAACTGGTGGGGCGGCTGGAGCGGATGCAGATCCGGCGGCAGCAGATGCGGTGGTCTTCTTTGGCATAAGGCGACCATCCTTTCCTACTACCAAGGTCTGGCTCTCAGGTCCAGGTCCCTGGTTTAAGGACGGAAAGTTTCGAGAACTCACTTTCCCAGGTTTAGATACGGCTCCAGCGTATCCGGCAGGTTCAGGCTTCTTGAACACCGGAGTGCCCTGAGCCTGTTCTGCGGGGTGCCTTGTCAGAGGGGACCTGGAACGGTCCTCTGCTCTGACCTTTGGTTTTGTCGTGCTCTGACCATTACCGTTGCCGCCACGGTTCTGGTCTCTCCTGCTCCTTTCACGAGCTCTCTTTGCATCCTTTCCGGATTCCTCGCATTTCTGCCAGAGAGACTCGTGCATGTCCAGTTTACCCTTTCCAGGAGTCAGGACTATCTTTGCTCGGAGTTTCGAATCCTTGGTCTTCGGAACTTCGCAGAGGACTTGGTCCCCTGGTCGGATCTTAGACCAAGCATCCTCGCTCAGGCTATCGAACTCCTTCATGAGTTCCTGATGAAGCTCCATGATGCGCTTCCGGGCCCCGTCCAAACCTTCTGCGTGGCATTTCTTCTGGTGTCTAGCCAGATCACTACGTCGGTTGTATTGCACCTTCGTAGTACACTTCTTGCCCTTCTTACCATAACTCGGATCACAAATGTAAACCGGGTGATGGTGGAAGTGGGCCTCTACCAGATGCCTTTGGAACCGGGCTGGAGTACTCCAGGTCCGGATCGAGACATCACTCGCATCCTGGCAGATAGAGAAGGGACAGGACTTTTGATCGTCACCGTACCACTTCTCTAAAGCCCAACGCAGCTTCCTCCTCTGGGTATAAGTGTAATACCCTTCGGTGTGGTTTAGCATAAGCCACATCTTTCGATAGGCTTTGCTCGGATTGGGGTCCTCGTCCGAAAGGCGCATCCAATCTTCATCATCCGACTCATCGTTCTTATTGATTGAGTCTGGACAGGCATAGAGGGTAGAGCCGTCCTTCTTAACTCCGTACGCACAGTCGGAGAAACACGTCGGGATCCGGGTTTTGAATCCGGATTTGGCGTTAGCCCAACGTTCGGCCTCGGTTTGAGTTGATGGAGTGGCCTTCTCATCATACTCAACCGAGGATTCGTGCACCGACTCCTCGTCAGACGACTCAACCTCCATGGCAGTACTACCAGTGGTTGAGGTGCTGGGTTTCGGCTCGGCTCTCGCAGAATCCGGGAGATTCTTGAGCTTCCGAGCAGCGGATCGTCGGTTCTTACTGACCTTCCAGTCTTCCTCCGGTTCCTGGGTTCCGGATGTGCTGGAGGTCGTGGCTTCTACTGGAGTAGTAGTGCTGCCGGTAGCTGATGTAGCACTGGCGGAGCTTCTGGTGGCAAGCTTCAGGTCGGGGATAGGAGGTGCGGGTGCTTCCGCGGCCCTCTTAGCCTCTTCCTGTGCCTCCTGTTCGGCAGTCATGCGGCGGACAATAACCGTCCGAAGGGCTGCAGCTCGGTCCAATCCGATTAGTGAATTGTTCTGGACATCCACCAATTCCTGTTCGGTTATGTAGTAACCGTCGTCCCACTGCTCGAAGTTAGCAGCGGCCTCCCGGAATTCCTTAGTGGTCCGGCACGGCGTCCGGATAGCACTAGGACGTGGGTAGGTCTGGCCATCGGTATCCCAGACACAGCCTACCCAGTTAATGTTCGTAGCCTTGACGTTCCACAGGGACTTGTCAGGCTTCGGATACGCTCCGAGCTCGAAGGCTCGGTTAGCTGCGTACACGGTTTCACGGAAACCGGCGTCCACCATAAGTCCCCGTTGGAACCACGGCCAGTCTCGAAGCCACTCGGGAGGCATCCTGGTCAGCTGTTCGGGAGCCATGACGCCCTCGATAGCTATCCTGACTTTCGGGTCCATCCTGACTGGTGTCCCGTCCGCGTAGGTCACTTGTGCCTGCAGTTCCGGGTGGACATACAGGTAGCGACCATCATAACTAGCTGGAAAAGGCTCCGCCACTGCTGGCTTCCACTCATCCTTCTGTCCGTCAACTTGGGTAGTTTCGGACTCTGTCGCTGCGGGTTCAGCACTCGCAGTCGCTCCGGATCCCTCTGCTGGGAGTGGAGATAGCAGTTTCTCTGGCTCATTGAGTGAGAATGAAGCCAGCTTCTCCTCGAACGAGCGATCCGTGGGTTCCTCCACGTCCATCATCTCGCTCTCTTCCTGTGTAACAGGCGACAAAGCTTCCGGAAAAGCTTCTGCGGACGGAGTCAGCTTATCCGGGTCACCGGATAGCTTGGCTGCAGCTACGGATTCCTCAGCCATGACTGGGGAATCGACCACGGGAGTAAACTACTCCTTTTTCCGGCTTTTACGGCGCCGGGGCCGGCACAAACGGAGTCTGTCTACCAGGAGACAGACTCTGGAGGAGCAGCGGGGGGTTTGCTTAGCCGGTAAAATCCAAGAAGGGAGCGAGCTCGACCGTCTTGGACGTTACCGAAAACAAATATGGCGACAGGCCAGCTTTCGTGACGTCATTTCCCCGCGGTCCGCGAGGTCACGAGAGGTCAGCCGAGACTGGACACGGTGACGTCATGCGGAAACGCACGTGCTACAGGCGGTACATCAACAAACTGATTGTTTTTAGGTAATTATCGCTCACCCCGATGACTCGACTGGGGATTTAAGTGGAGATTATGGAAAGCTTAAGCAAATCCACCGGATTATCCGTCCACTACCCATTGGTACATCATGCGGGGGCGACAAATAAGCCTTTAGGGTCAGTTGTCATCCGTTCCTCTAAATGTAAACATTACACTCGTTGTGTATACAGGTTAGGTCACTGCAGTCCTCTGGGCAATTCGGGGGCTGCGGCGAACGTATCTCCCCTTCTCGGATAGTTCTTTATCGGACCTGACAGTCTGAAGAGCTTTCTCTAGGTGCTTCTTAGCCTTAGAAACACCTTTCCTCTTCTTTTTGTCTTCACCTGCCGAGACTTTTTTAACTCCCCCACGCTTAATCGGTGTTGGCGTGGGTGTCACTGATTCGGAACACTTTTTGGGTCTACCCTGACCACGCTTCACTGTAGTGTTCTTTACCTGGTCTATTATGCGATTCTGATTCAGGATCCTTTCGGAACCTTCACCATACATTTCTGTGGAGGTCTCCCTCCCAGACCATCTCCTTAATCTAGCCACATTTGACTTATAGAGTCGACCAAGGTCAGATTTAATAATTACGGTACAATCACTGATAATTTGTGTTATAGTAAAGGGACCGTCCCAATTAGACGCTAATTTTATGTGTCTAAGTGGTTCATGTAATCTAAGGACTCTGTCTCCGGATTGGAATTTCCGATGTTTTAGATCGGTATCGTATCCTACTTTCTGCCATTTGGCACTTTTCTCCAAATCAATTCGGACAGACTCATATGCTTTTCTAAATCTGTCTCTTAAACATTCCACAAAAACTACATGGCAAGGTAGTTCAGGGTCCATTCCTACGACTCCAAAAACTAGGTCAGCAGGCATTATCAAATCTTCTCCGAATACTAAAAGGTTCGGAGAACAATTTGTACTTGAATGTACTGTACTATTATAAGCATGTGTCACAAAATGACATTGCTCATCCCAGTCATCCATATGTTCATTAACGAGTGACTTTAGGACTTGGATGAGGGTTCTATTGAACCTTTCCACCAATCCGTCGCTTTGTGGTCTATACGGATTGGTTCTAGTCTTGCAAATAGCCAAGTACTCGCACATACCCTGCCAGAGATTTGATTCGAATTCTCTGCCTTGGTCACTGTGTAACATTAATGGTACACCGAAGCTTAGTACCCAACCTTTTACAAAAGCTTCGGCACAAGTAATTGCTTTGTGGTCCGGTAGTGGAAATACTTTAGTGTATTTCGTATAATAATCACACACTACCATCATACAGGTATTATCATTAGCGGTTGTATTAAATCCACTAATAATATCTACCCCGATTCTTGCGAATCTAACTCCGAAAAGTTCTTGGGATAGGGGAAGTTTGCCCATCCCGGGTCCGGGTTTGTTTTTACAACAATCCGGACAGGTGGTTACCCATCTTTGCAAGTCCCGTGTCATGCCAGGCCAATAGTATTTCTTGGAAAGTCGTGCTAGCGAGCGTTTCCTTCCGAAATGACCACTGCTCCGATGTCCATGACAGAAGTACATAATGTCATGTCTCATGGCATGTGGTATCACCACTTGCATGATTCTACCACCATTATTACATGGCTTCCAACGGTATAACACGCCTTTCCGGACTTCAAGCTCGGTCCATTGAGCAAGAAACCTTCTCATTTCTCGATTTTCCAGAGAGACCTCTGGTCTAACTGGACGTATACCCTTTGGTACTAATTGCAGTAGCTGTGCAGTTATCGAGTCAGCTTCCTGGAAATGTCGTATGTGATCCATAGACCAATCCAGTATACTGGCAACTAGGGGTACGAATGGTCTTCGAATCCCTGCTAACACTGCCTTATGAGCTCCACAATCAGTACAATCCGGATTATCACATTTCCGGATTGGTATTCGAGACAAAGCATCAGCATTTAAATGCTTAACTCCGGGTCTATGCTGAATCTGTTGATGTTCAAGCCCATATTCGGATAAATGGGCTAGCCATCGGCCTAACATGCCTTCAGCATCTCGGAAGTTCAGTAGCCACCTTAAAGAGGAATGATCCGTACGCAAAGTAAAGTTTGTTCCCCATAGAAAATGTTTGAACTTCTTGGTATATACGACTACTGCTAACAACTCTCTTTTGGTTGTGCAGTAATTGCGCTGGGTCTTGCTCAGTGTATTGCTGGCAAAGGCAATTGGCACTTCTCTCCCATTTTGGACTTGCGAGAGAGCTGCACCAATGCTATCATTACTAGCATCAGTATCCAGTATGAAATGATCCGTCTCATTCGGATATTGCAATACGGGAGTACTCGTGAACAGGTCTTTTAGCTTTTGGAAAGCGGTTTCCTGTTCACGCGTCCAAGGAAATTTTTCCTTGGTACTTCCTGGAGTCCAGTTAGCTATTGCTTGTAATGGGTAACTGACTCTAGAATAATTCGGAATAAATTCCCTGTAATAGGAACAGAATCCTAAAAAGGACCTCACTTCTTTGGGTGTTTTAGGTCTATTCCAATTCGTAACTGATTCGATTTTTTCCGGATCAGCCTTTATTCCTTCATCACTGATGATGCGGCCCAAATAATTTATGGACTTTCTAAACATGTGGCATTTCTTAGGTTTCAATTTGAGACCATTTGAAATAATACGTTCTAGTACCATTTTTAGGTTATTAGAACATTCTTCGAATGTTTTTCCGAAGACAATGACATCGTCTAGGTATACAAGACATCTTTTCCACAATAAATCACTTAGAATTGTTTCCATCATTGCTTCAAATGTTGCAGGTGCATTGCACAATCCAAACGGCATTACATTATATTGGAATAATCCAATATGACTTGAAAATGCAGTTTTCTCCATATCTGAAGGGTTCATTCCCACTTGCCAATAGCCTGATTGCAAGTCTAGGGTACAAAACCAACTGTTTCCTCCTAAGGAGTCAATGGTTTCATCTATTCTCGGTAATGGATACGAATTCTTTTTCGTTATTCCATTCAACTTCCTGTAGTCTATGCAGAAACGGATAGTACCGTCTTTTTTTGTTACCATACACACAGGACTACTCCATGGACTATTGGAAGGGACTATTACATCCTGTTCCAGCATCTTATTTATTTCATCCTCAGCTACTCTCTTTTTTGCTAAGGGTAACCGTCTATACGGTATCTTAAAGGGTTCGGCATCCCCAGTATCTATTTTATGTAATACCTTATTTGTCGTACCTAGTTTTTCACCAGGTTTGGCAAAGGCAGTATGATACTGACAGAGCATATCATAGAACTCTTTCCGGTGTTCCGGATCTTCTAATGAAGTTTCTTCATACAACTTAAGTAAGTCTTCCGAAATTTCATCATCTCCTGTTACCTTCTGTAAGCTCAGCTTACTATCCGTTACAGTTTCCGAAAGGGTCACGTTTCCAAAAACTTGTCCCTTTTTCAAGTAGATAGTAGTGTTTCCAGTATTGGAGACAGGTACTACCGACCAGGATGCATTCGCTACTATCGTGTCTACAGAATTTAATCCAATACCTGACAAAGTAACTACATCCGGTTCTATTACTGCAGGTTTGTTACGCATTGCAGGATCACTTCTTACAAGCACATCACAGGCTACTCCCGGAGGGATTCGCACAGTGTGTGCCACACTAGCCATACTGCTCACTTGTCTCAGTGCACATCTAACCTTTACGGGGTACGGGTATCTCACACTCAACACTCCTGTTTGGGGTTCCAATACAGCACCATACAGGGATGCGAAATCCAACCCGAGTATCCCCTCATCTGCTATATCCGCAACGGTGGCGCTCATGACATAGTCATGTATACCATCTAACTGTAGTCTCACACAAGTTCTACCATACGTTTGCAAGGTACTGCCGTCGGCCGTCTGAGCACTTCCTCCCGATTTGAGAGTATCATGTTCATCCGGTATAAGGTCGTAGAACCCCTTGGAGATACAAGAGTGGCTAGCTCCCGTATCCACAAGGAATTCGGCAGACCTTCCGTTAACAGTAAGGCAAACATACCACCGCCTTCCGTTTAGAACAGAGGGCATGTCCGTGACAATCGGAACGTCATTTTTCACACCAGGCTCAATCCACATCCTTTTAAGAATTCCAGACAAGGATGACCCGGGGGCAGGTGGGCACCACAGACCTTGGCTAACGAATAGCCGCCTGCCTCGTTACTGATATTGGGTTTCCCCTGTGCTCCCATAGCACCTGTTATATCAGCTTCCCTAACCTTCCGGGTGTCTACAACCACCTCGGTGTTAGGCGATCTTGTTACTTCATGTGAACTATCATCACGGATGGTGATATCATGGCAAGATTTGTCACTGGGATCCCCTTCTTTGCCCCTCGGGAGACCCCTCCTTAGTTTTCCTCTGTACTTACTCCAGAGACACTCTCCTGTCTACGAGGGACAGGTTTTTCAGCCATACATTCTGGAGCATAATGCCCCAGTTTCTGGCATCTGAAACATCTCCTCTGGGATTTGTCAACTCTCGGTCTCTTTAGAGCTTCTGTTAATCCGGCTAATAATGTTTCCATCATGTTAGTCGGAGCAACAGTGGCTGCTACAGTTGGGTTCGCCGTAGAGGCTACAATGCCAGGTTGAGTTGATCCGGAAGCTGTTTTACCAGCAACTGATCCTCCTCTCCCTCTCGAATGTACTTTCCTATACCGCTTTTGTCGGTAATATTTTCCAGCTACATGCACTGAACCAATATAATCTCCGTTTTCATCGGAGACATATTCGTCATTCTCATCCACTTCATTCGATTCAACCGGAGCTAATTGGGAAGTATCGTATACCGGAGCAGGTGTACCTCCGTATTGGAATGGAGCTGCTCTTATTGGATTAGGTCCGAGACCTACTAGACGTTTCTTCATGTCATGTCCATCGATTGCTATGAACAGATCACTGAAGGAAGAGTCCCAGACCACTTGCTTGTGATCCGGATCACGCAATCCACTGTAGAATTGTATAAACAATTCTTGTAGATAACAATCATCATCATGAGCCCAATTTGGACGTGCTTTCGAAAGCAAGTCCTGTAGCTCCAAACCAAAGACTTTGTGTGATTCTTTAGGTTTTTGTGTCCTCTTCTTAAAGCTTACCCACGGATCTTCTCTAACGATTGATCCGAAAAGGTATGCGGCACATTCGACCAATTGATCATAGGTACCATATATTCCGTAAGCTGCTCTCCATTGGTTGAGAGCTACTTTTCCGCCTTTATTTAACCAACAAATCAAATATGGCAGAGCTTCTTCTTTTGTCCAGCCACTACAATTAACTTCGTCAACAAAAGCTTGATACCTGTCCTTCCATGGATCATTAGAATCATATGGAGGGGGTATCCGTGCCTGCCTACGTGCCGGATTATTACATCCGCGTAGTCTATCTGCTTCTCGCATGCTCCAGTTCATGACTTCCATGCCGTCTGCTCCCTTTCGGTAGCAGTCAATGCCAAGGTTTTGTATACATTGGCTTCTATCAAAGATGGTTTGCATCCCTGCAGGCATAGAAGTTCTCCTGTTAGGTTTCCTGCCATCTCCTCCTGATCCTGATCCTCCGAATCCGGATCCTCCTGGGCCGCCTGGAGGGTTTCCTCCTGGTGGACCATTATTATTATAGCCTCCAGATGAACCACCAGGGTATCCACTATTGTGACCGGTGTTTCCAGAAGAAGCATATCTAGGGTAAGAATCATTTTGATTCCATCCCTGGTTATAGCTATTACCATTCTGATAATTGCCACTTCCCGATGGATTATAATTATTTCTATATCCATAGGAAGATGTTCTCGGTTGGTACGTACCGCCGTTGATATTGTTTTGTGGCGGATTTGGTCTCGGAAAACGTCCATCAGTAGGACCATTACCAGAACCTGGGGGTGGATTCGGTAATCTTGGTACTGCTGGTGTACTGTGGCCGGGTTGGGGGAAATATGAAGGTGGTGTCAACATATGTCTCATTGGTCCGGGTGCTCTTGGTTGTGCCACGGGTGAATTATTATTATTCCCTGTAGCACCATCGTGAGTCGCTTTGATTTTGTGACTCAAATCTGGTATGGGTGGTGCTGGTCCTATCGTATCCAGCATTGGAACTACTGGTTTAGATGCGGTTCCATTTACTGCAGCATTATCCGGTTTCTTATAGATTCCGGATACCACATTCTTGTCAGCCCCATCATCAACGAATGGGCTGTATCTAATTGGGGTTGCATCTTTAGATGTCTTTCCCAACATTGTAGATACCACAGCTGGGTCTATATTACCTATAGTTAACTGGGCTGCTTCTACATATTTATCTAGAGTTATTGCAGTGGCCTGCAATTCCTGAAGCTCATTCGTGAGTTTCTGTCTATCCTCCTCCAGTTGTTTGTTGTAAGCTATGATGCCTACCCGGATGGTTTCATTATCTTCAGCTTGTTTACTGCACTGAAGTTTCAATTTATCCAACTCCTCCTGATAATGGCGAATTTCGGATTCGAATTTTGTCTTATCAAGGTTTAGTTGGTCGTTCGTATCTATGTATGTTTGGATACGAATGTGCCTATTATCATATTCTTTATTGAATGAATCTCTCATAGATTGAAGTTTTAGTTCTTCACTCTCGAGTTCTTTCATGTACTCGCTCCTTCTGGCTTCGAATTCCTTTCGCATGCCAGTTAGGTCCTCTTCCATTTGAAGTTTTTCATGCAATACTTCATCCTTAGCTTTGACCAAGGTATTTAAATTCTCGTTCAAAGTTACATAAGTTTCATTCAACAACAGGACATCCGGTCGTTTTAATTCTTCACCTTCCGGTACCGCATAGGTTAAGTCGCCATCTATAGCGCTATAATCTAATATTGGTAATTCGGGCCTGGGTAACCTATAAGGTAGTTCTCCGAATGTTACCCTTTTTCGCATTGGTGCCGGATGTTCTGGGTTAGTACTACCACCGACTTCGAACATCGAATCACATAATTCATCAACAATTGAATGCTGGCCTATTAAGTTACTATGTCTCTGTATGGACTGTTCGCGTCGTACAGAGTCTGGCAGATTCTCTTCACTATCATTATAGTGGGGTCCGGGATCTCTCCAGGATGCTGATTCTGCATCTTGTGAGTCCGAATGGGCTTGGAGCATTAGCGATCCATTTCCATTCTCTTGGGCAAGTGATTGCCCTGCTGGGTTAGCTTCCCTAAGGGTGTCTAACCCATGTACTAGCCGTTCGGACGTTATAACGTCCGGGCTATACACCAGAATTACCTGGTCACGGCACCAGTGTAAGGATTTGTGGCCTTACGGACCTGGGGGGTTCGGGTCTTACGATTCGGAAAGAAAGAGTAAGACAGTATTCCAAGTGTATGCCAACGGTTAGGTTTATTACTTAATGCACACTCACGGCTGCCGAATGATATCAAAGAGGCAGCTAATATTAAAAGACAGTGGTTTACATAGTGTGGAGGCCAGAAGGGCCTCTGACGTAGCGGCTGAGCCCTGGGCTTTATATACGGACCCAGGTGTTCGTCGTCAGATGTCCCCACAGACCCGGATCGGTGCTGCCACCTATCCGGAACCTGAGGAACGTCCGACGACTCGACTCACCCGCCACGTCAGACGGTACCCAACTCCTATGGTTTAGTAAAGTGTACCTCTACACGGTACATACCCTAATCTCCCGGGTATAAGACGCGTCTTATACAAGGGGTTTTAGTTCTCCTTGGATCCACAAGGGGGACACCAAGACCTTTCTTTTGATATGTTACATGCCATAATGGTCATAAGGGGCATAAGGGGACCCAGGAGGGGTCCAGGGGGCCCAAGCTACACACAGGTTTTTAAATTTTGAAAATTCACTCAGTAGAACCAAAGTTATGAATTTTTCATTTTTTTTTGAGAATTTTCCAAAACTCTAGGTGCGTCTTATACGCGCAATGCGTCTCATACGCGGGAGATTACGGTAAATTGTATACCTGGGTATATAAAACCGATGGCTACTGTACCTTACCTGTCAAAATCGCATGAGACATCCATAACTCATTCACAGATCTTGCTGCTAAATATCACAGGCACTGGGTCCATATAGCTCCATTTTGTGATGAAGAGTGTCATGATATTAATCATTAATGTTTTCAACAGAGCTTTATCTGCAATCTAACAGCAAGACTCACTGCTAATCTTGCCCTGAGTTATCATGATATGGA
This sequence comes from Acholoe squamosa, assembly GCA_949317995.1. Classification (NCBI taxonomy): domain Eukaryota; kingdom Metazoa; phylum Annelida; class Polychaeta; order Phyllodocida; family Polynoidae; genus Acholoe; species Acholoe squamosa. The sequence goes on from OX439050.1 coordinate 47,881,358, forward strand.
CAATGATAAGCGGTGTATTATCTGTAACTACCGGTAACTGTGACCCTATGTGTACAAAAGAGTCCCCAACATGGCTATTTAGCTGTTGGCTACATCTGTCATACTGGTAAATTATGAATGCTAACAAAATACTCATTTATACTGTGATAATCTCTTTGATCACCCTTGAACAGCTGATATGTTGTGCACATCTAGAACTGACATATCTGTTATAAATGTGGATACTCATAACATACCAATTCATCGTAACCGCTTTATGAGGGCTGATTAACTCACATGACTATTCGATGATTAATGTACAACCATCATGCGAACGAGAACAAAACATTGTAGCGGAAAAAAACATATCCCTACCAAGGTTATGATGTTTCAGTAAAAAAAAAATTTTAAAAAAAATAAAAAAATAAAAATAAAAAAAAAAACATAGAGAATATATTTATAAGGTAATTAATGCTGCGTACTCACATAGGCTGCCCAGCTACCGTAATCAGTATAATGCTCAGAGTTGGCCGTTGACCAGTATAGTGGTTCGTAAACACAGTTATCATTGTGTTGTAAGGGCTTGGCCACTTTTGCATAGTGGGGGGGGGGGGTGGGGGGTGAAGCAGAACAACCTTCTCCCAATCAATTATTTTATCCTCGCCCTCAAAAGTGTACAAGATTGTTAAGTTTTCTTTATCTATTAATATAGACAGTATTCATAGGTTGTTGTTTTATCGCATTCATTCTAGTAAGGCATGTTGAGGGGTATCAATTATTATCATGGTTTTAGCTTTGTACATGAATTCATGTTTATCTAATAATGGAAGCTCTACTGAATGCTGTAATGGTGTGACTATGGCCATAACAAGACAGCCTGCATGCTAGGGGATTTTATTAAAAGGATCAGTGTTAGCCCTTTCATGAAAGTCTGCATGAAGCTTCTGTTTGAACTTGTCATTTTTATTTTGCAAGTACCCTATCATGTATAATTTTATCCCGAGATTCTAAAATATATCATGATCACCCTCATCCACCCCCATCTTTAAAAAAAAAGACCAGTCCCCAAAGCCCGGTTGATAACATTGATATCCTACAGTAGTAGTAACTTAATCTGGCGTTCACCCAGGAGCGTGTGATTGTGCAAAGGGGGGGGGGCAGGGAGACAGGGAGGGAAACATTATCTTTGTATAACATAGAGCTACCGTAATCTCCCGCGTATAAGACGCGTCCTCTAGGCCAAACAATTGCCTTGTGCGTCTTATAGGCTTTCTACAAGTTGGGGGTGCGTCTTATACGAGGGGTAATTTTACTATAGAAATGTACTAATCTTACAAATTTCAGTATTAAAATGTGCGTCATATACGCGAAAATGCATGTCCTGAGTTTGGGGTGCGTCTTATACGCGCAGCGCGTCTTCTACGCGAGAGATTACGGTACCTGAGACTTAACCTCCCTCTATAAGGTTAACATGTGTCAGGTTCATAAAAGACAGACAGAGTCAGAGTCTACTCCATACGTACTGGAGGAACCTTTAATCTCCATAGACGCAGCTCAGTCATGGGTGACTCTTTCTAAAGGGATTCCATTCATTCGTACTTAACAGCTAAAGATCTTATTGAACGCTTTGAAGGCCACATGTGTTGATACATGTCTTTTGGTCTTTTATGATGCACGAATGCAGTCCTGGTGAGTAACTCACCCATGTTGCACCCATAGAGGTTGTTCAACGATTGACATGATACCTTCGACCATGTGCATAGACTTAGCGGTATTCCCCCAGGTTCTCAACCCCCCCCCCCCACTCTGACTTCACTAGAGGTCTTCTTAAATTTTCTGTAAAAAAAAAAAAAATTTATTTCAATTTATAATTCAATTCTCTTATATTCAAACCAAGAGACAAGTCTATAATGATACCCCAATTCAGAACAGTACATGCTACTCCTGCCTAGCGGCCAATCCCTCTACTGCAGTCACCATGCTATCGCAGCAACCTTCTTTTAGAGTCCCAACCATAATTGTGCATAAAAAAAAAGAAAAAAGAAAAAACCTGACTCCTGCTAATATAGACATCTACCAACACGGTCACATTTCCATAGTCAAAATGATGCCCACCCCCCCCCACCCCCATTAGGGGGTGTTAACTCAAGAACATTGTATTGTTCAATTTGACGTCAAACAATAAGACCTGCTGCCGTCCATAAAGGGTTAATTAGGCAAAGTGGTATTGGGACGGTGCAGTTAATGTGTATGCACAAGCTGTACACTACAATGGCTCTAGACCCCTAAAATCGACACGGCGACATGGGCCTTTTTTTGGCTTAGTGACATGGGACATGAACCTTTCTTTAAAATCGACATGGTGACATGAATTTTTCTTAAAATCGGCATGGGGACATGGACTTTTCTTAAAATCGACATGGAGACATGGCAGTTTCTTAAAATCGACATGGGACATGGGGACCCCCCATCAAGGGCCCCACTACAGCTGTTACCGGTACCTATATTATGTTAAACGTTTAATAAACCATTTACACTTATTACTTGTACCTGTTCAATAAAGCCTTATATCAAATTATTGACATATTGAAAGTCAGGGTGCGGCTTATTCAATATAAGTGGTGGTAGAAGAGCAGGGTGCGGCTTATTCAATATAAGTGCTGGTAGATGAACAGGGGTAGACACTAACACTGGCTCTATGCTGAGTGAGTGAGTAATAGATGTTTAACGCCATTTCGACAGCTAAGGTCATATTTATGGCGAGAACTGCATTACACATTTTCACAGAGGAATGTGTCAGTGCCCGCGCATATGTGCACCACTGGCTCTATGGGCAATCACCAGTAGTTTTGAGTTACAAAAAGCAACCATCCTACAGGCCTGGATGGGCAGTGGGATTTCACCCCAATAAAATCTACTGCATCTGATAGAAAAGGCCGACATCACTATGAGGGTTCATTCTTTGAGATTTATTGTTGAGACATCTATCACAAATGGCTCAGCGGGCCCATTATTTTTCTGATATATTATTGACTGTGTCGGAAGGAAAGATTATCTGAATATACAGTGGCACTGTAGCCATGGCCTAAAGTTCAATTTTTGGGTAGCATTATATGAACTAAACAAGCATTTGCTAACAGATGGACGCAGGCTAGGTGAGACGTACGGTAGCCTAATGGATAACAAATCTTCGTTACTGTATAGGCTAAAACTGTTATCATTCTTGCAGTTACTTCACTAGAATCGACAAGGGGACAAGAGGATTCTTAAAAATCGACAAGGGGAATGGGACACACAATAGAGAGATCTATGGAATCCCCTCCCCCACCCCTGAAAAAGATAAAATATTTTTTCAATACCACCCCAATGAGAATATTTTCTCAGCTTCCCGTTGGAGTAATGTTCTATTACCATTCAGTGAGCTCAAGAAAAATGTGGCTTGGCCCAGGGATAGGAGTGGCAACTCCTTTCCGTGGTCCTTGCCACATTTTTCTTGTTATCAATGGTACCTCGCGTTCAAGGCACGGATCTGAGGCTCCTTATAGAACTTAAACGAGATGGGGTGCATCTTATAGGTGGAGTATATTTACTATAGAATAGTACTAAGATACCCCCAAATCAAGCACCAGTAGCTTTTCCTTCAACTCAAAATGCGACTTATATGCAGGATGCATGATATTTTTGGTGACAATGACATGAGAGCTATCATCAGATATGTGGGATATCAATGTGTTGACTATGTCTCAGATGGTGGTACACCTAAATCTTGTGCTACCGTGTTAAGGCGCACCTCATGTATAAGGCGCACCCTGAGTTCAGGAGAATATATATAAGGCCCACCTGGGGCTTGATTTTTAAGGGTTTAGTACTTTTCTACAGTAAAAGTACCCGCCTATAAGACGCACCCCCTCTTTTGGAAAGCTTTATAAGGTGCAGTAGGCTTTTGATTTACGTATAAGATGCGCCTTATATGCAGGAGATTACGGTATGTAGCAATGCAATTCGACACGAAGACAAATTTATGGAAAAAATTTGAGTTTTAAAAATGACCCCCACCTAGTTGTATGGTTTGATATGGAAAAACAAAAAAAGGGTTTTAATTAAGCCAAATTGATAAACCAAAAACTCTGTGTCCACATTTTTTTTGCCCTAAGGCAAAGTAGCCCCAGGAATGCAAAGTAGCCAACCTTAAGTTACGGTACATCAGGCATAATAAAAAAAAAGGAATGTTGACCCTTTTTCGGTGAGAAAATAGGATACAAGTTTGGCTTCAAACAGCAATTTTGTAGGGTTTATGATGTCTGATGGTTGGTATTGTACAATATTGTGTCTATACATGTACATGGGTGCTCAAAATTTTAAGGACGTCACATCGTCACTTTTTAGGAGGGATGGCACGTCACTCCGTCACTTTTTATGTATATGCCAATGTACTGGGAACTTTTGCTAGTGTCGCCGTCCGTCACTTTATAAAACCCCTGTGTCACAAGCGTCACTTTTTAAAACCCCTGCGTCACTTTTTACCCATGCTGTATAGGCACAATATTGTACACTATTTAAAAAAGCTGAAATAGGGGAGGATCCACCATTTGGAGAAAGAAGGGGAGGATGTGTGCACAATTTGGCCATGGGAAGCGGCTGAATGGGCTCCACTGATTTGCAAGTGGAGTAAAATAGCTAGGATAAAAAAAGGAAAATAGCCTAGGAAGAAATGCTGAAAAATAGGATAAAATAGGATGAAGTGTGATGCCTGGTACATGTATTTATAGTCTAGCTAGTACCACACTCATGCCCAGCGACCCTGGCTTTAGCCTAGTTTACCCCCTCCCCCACCCCACCATGGATCAGGTTTATAATAATAAGTCTGTTGGAGTGTGCATGCCATGGTCAGGCCCGGCCCAGGCCAGGGACAGTGTGACAGTTTTGTGTTTGTTACCGTGTTACACATACATGTGATGTAGCGTTTTAATATAAATGTCTAGTCAATCTCCTACACATACAGAATGTCGTGCATAATACCTACCTGGCATACAGCCACTCAGATTTACATGCACGCTTTAATTAACGCTCTACGACCTGTCCCTGCTGGCGAGGATGACCATGCTGCTGGTGGTGTTGATAATTTTAGTTCCCACTCCTCGCGCGCGAGAGCAGCACTGAGTGCACGAGATCCCGCTGCCGAGATCCCCGAGATCCCGTGCGCGTCGCATCAGCGTCCCTCGCTACGGCGCTCAAGCAGGATGCCGCCCAAGCAAGGATACTAGACACTAGGGCATTTCACTCCATACCCAGGTAGCACACAAAAATTTGCCAACGTTGGCCCGACGCATCGGGCCAACGTTGGGCCAACGTTGGCTGCCCATCGGGCCTACGTAGGCCCGACCAGTGGCATTTGCCAACCAAATGTTGGCAGGACATTGGCAAATGGTCGGCCCCTGGCCGACCATTTGCCAATGCTAATGTTTGCCGACCAAAAGCCAACGTTGGGCCTACATTGGCATTTGGTTGGCACCGTCGGGCCTACTTAGGCAGGATGGGCAGCCTATGTAAAGCCGATGGTTGGGCCAACGTTGGGCCAACGTTATGCCAATGTCTCTGTGCTACCTGGGTAGCGGCGCGGCCTTAACTTAAGTTACGGAAGCGGACAGGTTCCCGCACTACCACGTGCATGCTGACATCGGAGGGGGGGGGGTATTTTCCGATTGTGGCAAAGTGCGACGGGGGGGGGGGGGGTGTTGATGATTGTGTGACATCATTTTCAAAAATTAATTTTAAGAATGAGACCCATATTCAAGACATCATATGAAACAATGTAAATTTAATAGCTAGAAGTAGGGGGGCGGTTATCTTGTCAAAATGATATTCGCAATGCGGGACCCTGCTGATGGTTCTCATCATGAGGAACAAGAATCTGACCTTCATTTTTTATTTTGATTTTGAGACCTCTAACCCCTCCCCCAGCCCCTCCCCCCCCATATGTGCCCTCTGAAATTAAAAAGTCGGAAAATATTTAATTAATTTCATTTTAATTGTAACTTTTGATCCTATAGGGTCCAAATCATATGAAACTCACTGGAAAACACCCAGGGGTGCTATATAAAATTACTCTGCACCAAAATGAGGTACCGGGTATTTAGAGTGTTCTGAAAGGCTCTCAATTTTGAGATATACCATAGGGTGCCATATAGGTTGAAAATCCCCCCGAGGGCAATGATTTCACTATGTTCACCTATGTAGTATAGTCCAAATCTTTGCAACAACTTTCTTATCTCATTCTTGGCATTTGTCTGGGTTATATCAATAGCTTTGACACTGCTGCAAATCATATTTCACCCAAAAGTGGCTCCTAGGGCTCTACTATTTATTGAATATTATGTGCTGGGTATTAGCATGCTACATATACATAGTTGTAGCAATTTGGGTAGTCCAGAAGCAAGAGTCGAACTTGGATCATACCACTAGGGGTTAAGATTTACATATATCCACATGTAATAGTCTCAATCCCATGTACACTGCATTATAACCCCTGATTTTAGGGTTATATTGCTTCATTTTCATACAAGGAGAGCCATCTCAAAAAAGACCAAATTTCCATGTTAATTTCCTAGAAACACTGATTTCTGTATTATTTAGAGGAAATAGCCATGATTTATGGTGAGTAAGGTTGCATCTTAACACCAGGATTATCCATAACCATGTGATTAAAGTGATGGTAATTTGATATTATAACCAAGAATAGGCTACATAGTGAATTGAAGTCATGGCTTGCCCTCCGTGCACAGTCATAACAGGATTTCTTGGAAACAACAGGGCTGGGGATTATGTAGAGCATGTGGATACACCTCTGGCACATATCAGAAAGTCAAATGCAAGATGTCCTTAAAGATCCAGTTCTGCGTGACTTCTCATTTTTCCCAAAAAAAATGTGGCTCAGTAGGTGACATACATGGGGAGAGATTCCAATAGAACCTCTCAGAGATGGATCTTCTAGCAGGCTAGTAATGGGGTCTGAAGTGGTATGAGCCCAACATTGTCTACAAGAGGCAAGCAAAAGAGTCCTCAACAAGTGTCAACTGGCTAATATTTTGAGCTTATTCGTAACTTTTTCTGCATAATACAGGGTCAAAGGATGAGCAATTCATTAGATATGGGGTTGAAAATGGTGATCAAAGATAACTAGATCAGATTTGATGCAAAATCTGGTCTTTGTATAATTTGCACTAATATGGATTTGGCTACCGAGGCCAAAAATTGGCAATTCTAGGGTAGTATCAGTATCTCAGAATTGAGAGCCACCAGCAAAAAAACAGGTCAAAATACATAGGAATTAATGGGTTTCAGCTCCGTTTTTTTTTAAAGTGAAAATTTGTTGTACAGTGTAAAATGGAATAACACATAATTACCTATCAAATACGCACAGGGAACACTTTGAATTGTCATCTAATGCTAATAAGCTTCAAGTAATGTAGCTAGGTTGACACAGCTTCCAATCCAAGGTTTGTTCAGACCGTAAATCGCAAGCACTTTAATTGGGTCAATACCGAAGGTGTGTGTTGATTGTCTTTGCCATTTGGTGATGATCAGCCTACTTGAAAATATCAGAGCATCAGCCTACTTGAAAATATCAGAGCATTTTAATTTTCTGACAGATTCCTGAATGCAGGCTAGCCCCTTAGCATATTATTTCCTGATGAGATGTGATTGGGTCAATACCTCTGAATGCTCTAAGGTATTTTCAACTGTCTTGAGAAAGTTTGATTAACAAAGCTTTCTTACTGAATCCAAAGGTGAATTTCACAAAAATAGAATTTCAATAATCTAATTTGGGTCAATTCAGAGCATTTTTCTTTTTGACAGATTTTTTAATGCAGGGCCAGTACCTCAGGTGTGTGGCTGGACCATTGGCCAAAATGTCCACTTTCGCACCAGCTCAACTCACAGTGCTAGCACCATAATTCATAGGCCAAGCCAGGAATCGAACCTGGGTACCACACATATTAATCTGAATTAGTACATGAACTGCTATTGTGAAGGCTTTCATGGAAAACACAAAGACCTGCTGCCATTGCTGTTTGACACTGGAGAGTACTTTATTGCACCATATGTGTGGTATTCGTAACAAGAGTGCACTTATCTAACACTCCTCACTTGCAGTGGAGCATATCTAGGTTTCACACTACACACTACACAATATACTCTCAATGTCTCTTTCTCCCTCTTGGTGCCTCGTACCCCTTCTCAAATATGATCTAACTTCAGACATACTCGTCCAGTGTTTGCCAAAACTAGTCGGACACTGGCTATAGCTGTTTGAATAGCTCCCACGTCAACAGAAATTGTCACACTGCCGGACCAAATGTCTAGCTGTAATACTACGGGTACTAGTAGTACTTCAGGTACTAGTACTACTACTAGTACCAGTAGTAGTACTAGTACTACTAGTACCAGTAGTACTACTAGTACCAGTAGTACTATTGGTACCAGTAGTACCAGTAGTACTACTAGTACTGCTAGTACCAGTAGTACTACTACTACTACTAGTACCAGTAGTACTACTAGTACCAGCAGTACTACTAGTACTACTAGTACCAGTATTACTACTAGTACTACTAGTACCAGTAGTACTAGTAGTACCAGTAGTACTAGTACTAGTAGTACTACTGGTACTAGTAGTACTCGTGGTACTAGTAGTACTAGTGGCACTAGTAGTACTAGTGGTACTAGTAGTACTACTGGTTCTAGTAGTACTAGTACTACTGGTACTAGTAATACTAGTACTGGTACTACTAGTACTAGTACTGGTACTACTAGTACTACTAGTAAGAGTAGTACTACTAGTACTACTGGTACTAGTAGTACTAGTAGTACTACTGGTACTAGTAGTACTACTAGTACTACTGGTACTAGCAGTACTACTGGTACCAGACTACTGGTACTAGTAGTACTACTGGTACTAGTAGTAGTACTACTACTGGTACTAGTAGTACTAGTAGTACTACTGGTACCAGTAGTACTAGTAGTACTACTCTTACTAGTAGTACTAGTAGTACTACTCTTACTAGTAGTACTAGTAGTACTACTCTTACTAGTAGTACTAGTAGTAACAGTACTAGTACTAATAGTACCAGTAGTACTACTAGTACTACTAGTACCAGTAGTACTAGTACTACTAGTACCAGTAGTACTACTAGTACTACTAGTACCAGTAGTACTAGTACTACTAGTACCAGTAGTACTAGTACTACTAGTACTACTAGTACCAGTAGTACTAGTACTGCTAGTACCAGTAGTACTAGTAGTACTACTAGTACCAGTAGTACTACTAGTACTACTAGTACTAGTAGTACTACTCTTACTAGTAGTACTAGTAGTACCAGTACTAGTACTAGTAGTACGAGTACTAGTATTACTAGTACCAGTAGTACTAGTACTACTAGAACCAGTAGTACTACTAGTACCACTAGTACTACTAGTGCCACTAGTCCTACTAGTACCACGAGTACTACTGGTACTAGTAGTACTACTGGTACTAGTAGTACTACTGGTACTAGTAGTACTACTGGTACTAGTAATACGAGTAGTACTACTGGTACTAGTACTGCTACTGGTACTAGTAGTACTACTGGTACTAGTAGTACTACTCGTACTAGTAGTACTACTCATACTAGTAGTACTAGTAGTACTACTGGTACTAGTAGTACTGCTGGTACTAGTAGTACTACTGGTACTAGTAGTACTAGTAGTACTACTGGTACTAGTAGTACTAGTAGTCCTACTGGTACTAGTAGTACTAGTAGTACTACTGGTAAGAGTAGTACTAGTAGTACTACTGGTACTTGTAGTACTAGTAGTACTACTGTAACTAGTAGTACTACTGGTACTAGTAGTACTACTGGTACTAGTAGTACTACTGGTACTAGTAGTACTACTGGTACTAGTAGTACTAGTACTACTGGTACTAGTAGTACTAGTACTACTGGTACTAGAAGTACTGGTACTAGTAGTACTGGTACTACTGGTACTAGTAGTACTACTGGTACTAGTAGTACTACTGGTACTAGTAGTACTACTGGTACTAGTAGTACTACTGGTACTAGTAATACGAGTAGTACTACTGGTACTAGTACTGCTACTGGTACTAGTAGTACTACTGGTACTAGTAGTACTAGTAGTACTACTGGTACTAGCAGTACTACTGGTACTAGCAGTACTACTGGTAGCAGTAGTACTACTGGTACTAGTAGTACTACTGGTACTAGTAGTACTAGTTATACTGGTACTAGTAGTACTACTGGTACTAGTAGTACTACTGGTACTAGTAGTACTACTGGTACTAGTAGTACTACTGGTACTAGTAGTACTAGTAGTACTACTGGTACTAGCAGTACTACTGGTAGCAGTAGTACTACTGGTACTAGTAGTACTACTGGAACTAGTACTACTACTGGTACTAGTACTACTACTGGTACTAGGAGTACTAGTAGTACTACTGGTACTAGTAGTAGTACTAGTACCTGAAGTACTACTAGTACCAGTATTAGTACTAGTACCAGTAGTACTATTAGTACCAGTAGTACTACTAGTACTACTAGTAAGTACCATTAGTACTAGTACTACTAGTACCAGTAGTACTACTAGTACCAGAATGTGTGTAGTGCACATATGCATAGGAACTGACACATTCCTCTGTGAAAGTTGAAATGGTGTTAAACATCTATTAGTTCTACTGGTATTAGTAGTACTAGTAGTACTACTGGTACTAGTAGTACTACTGGTACTAGCAGTACTACTGGTACTAGTAGTACTACTGGTACTAGTAGTACTACTGGTACTACTGGTACTAGTAGTACTACTCTTACTAGTAGTACTAGTAGTAACAGTACTAGTACTAATAGTACCAGTAGTACTACTAGTACTACTAGTACCAGTAGTACTAGTACTACTAGTACCAGTAGTACTACTAGTACTACTAGTACCAGTAGTACTAGTACTGCTAGTACCAGTAGTACTACTAGTACCAGTAGTACTACTAGTACTAGTAGTACTACTCTTACTAGTAGTACTAGTAGTACCAGTACTAGTACTAGTAGTACCAGTACTAGTATTACTAGTACCAGTAGTACTAGTACTACTAGAACCAGTAGTACTACTAGTACCACTAGTACTACTAGTGCCACTAGTACTACTAGTACCACGAGTACTACTGGTACTAGTAGTACTACTGGTACTAGTAGTACTACTGGTACTAGTAGTACTACTGGTACTAGTAATACTACTCGTACTAGTAGTACTACTGGTACTAGTAGTACTAGTAGTACTGCTGGTACTAGTAGTACTGCTGGTACTAGTAGTACTACTGGTACTAGTAGTACTAGTAGTACTACTGGTACTAGAAGTACTAGTAGTACTACTGGTACTAGTAGTACTAGTACTACTGGTACTAGAAGTACTGGTACTAGTAGTACTGGTACTACTGGTACTAGTAGTACTACTGGTACTAGTAGTACTACTGGTACTAGTAGTACTACTGGTACTAGTAGTACTAGTAGTACTACTGGTACTAGTAGTACTACTGGTACTAGCAGTACTACTGGTACTAGCAGTACTACTGGTAGCAGTAGTACTACTGGTACTAGTAGTACTACTGGTACTAGTAGTACTAGTACTACTGGTACTAGTAGTACTACTGGTACTAGTAGTACTACTGGTACTAGTAGTACTAGTAGTACTACTGGTACTAGCAGTACTACTGGTAGCAGTAGTACTACTGGTACTAGTAGTACTACTGGTACTAGTACTACTACTGGTACTAGTACTACTACTGGTACTAGTACTACTACTGGTACTAGGAGTACTAGTAGTACTACTGGTACTAGTGGTAGTACTAGTACCTGAAGTACTACTAGTACCAGTATTAGTACTAGTACCAGTAGTACTACTAGTAGCAGTAGTACTACTAGTACTATTAGTACCAGTAGTACTAGTACTACTAGTACCAGTAGTACTACTAGTACCAGAATGTGTGTAGTGCACATATGCATAGGAACTGACACATTCCTCTGTAAAAGTTGAAATGGTGTTAAACATCTATTAGTTCTACTGGTACTATTAGTACTAGTTGTACTACTGGTACTAGTAGTACTACTGGTACTAGCAGTACTACTGGTACTAGCAGTACTACTGGTACTAGTAGTACTACTGCTACTAGTAGTACTACTGGTACAAGTAGTACTTCAGGTACTAGTAGTACTTCAGGTACTAGTACTACTACTAGTACCAATAGTACTACTAGTACCAGTAGTACTACTAGTACCAGTAGTACTGCTAGTACCAGTAGTAAGTACTACTAGTACCAGTAGTACTACTAGTACCAGTAGTACTACTAGTACCAGTAGTACTGCTAGTACCAGTAGTAAGTACTACTAGTACCAGTAGTACTGCTAGTACCAGTAGTACTACTAGTACCAGTAGTACTACTAGTACTACTAGTACCAGAAGTACTACTATTACCAGTAGAACTACTAGTACCAGTTGTACTACTAGTACCAGAATGTGTGTAGTGCACATATGCATAGGTACTGACACATTCCTCTGTGAAAGTTGAAATGGCGTTAAACATCTATTAGTTCTACTGGTACTAGTAGTACTAGTAGTACTACTGGTACTAGTAGTACTACTGGTATTAGCAGAACTGCTGGTACTAGTAGTACTACTGGTACTAGTAGTACTACTGGTACTAGTAGTACTACTGGTACTAGCAGTACTACTGGTACTACTAGTACTACTGGTACTAGCAGTACTACTGGTACTACTAGTACTACTGGTACTAGTAGTACTAGTAGTACTACTGGTACTACTAGTACTACTGGTACTAGTAGTACTAGTCGTACTACTGGTACTACTGGTACTAGTACTACTACTGGTACTAGTAGTACTACTGGTACTAGTAGTACTAGTAGTACTACTGGTACTAGCAGTACTACTGGTACTAGCAGTACTACTGGTACTAGCAGGACTACTGGTACTAGCAGTACTACTGGTACTAGTAGTACTACTGGTACTAGTAGTACTACTGGTACTAGTAGTACTACTGGTACTAGTAGTACTACTGGTACTAGTACTACTGGTACTAGGACTGCTAGTACCAGTAGTACTATTAGTACCAGTAGTACTACTAGTACCAGTAGGACTACTAGTACCAGTAGACTACTAGAACCAGTAGTACTACTGGTACCAGTAGTACTGCTGTTACCAGTAGTACTACTGGTACTAGTAGTACCAGTAGTACTACTGGTACTAGAAGTACTAGTAGTACTACTGGTACTAGTAGTACTAGTACTACCGGTACTAGAAGTACTGGTACTAGTAGTACTGGTACTACTGGTACTAGTAGTACTACTGGTACTAGTAGTACTACTGGTACTAGTAGTACTACTGGTACTAGTAGTACTAGTAGTACTACTGGTACTAGCAGTACTACTGGTACTAGCAGTACTACTGGTAGCAGTAGTACTACTGGTACTAGTAGTACAACTGGTACTAGTAGTACTAGTACTACTGGTACTAGTAGTACTACTGGTACTAGTAGTACTACTGGTACTAGTAGTACTACTGGTACTAGTAGTACTAGTAGTACTACTGGTACTAGCAGTACTACTGGTAGCAGTAGTACTACTGGTACTAGTAGTACTACTGGTACTAGTACTACTACTGGTACTAGTACTACTACTGGTACTAGTACTACTACTGGTACTAGTAGTAGTACTAGTAGTACTACTGGTACTAGTAGTAGTACTAGTACCTGAAGTACTACTAGTACCTGAAGTACTACTTGTACCAGTAGTACTACTAGTAGCAGTAGAACTACTAGTACCAGTAGTACTGCTAGTACCTGAAGTACTACTAGTACCAGTATTAGTACTAGTACCAGTAGTACTACTAGTACCAGTAGTACTGCTAGTACTATTAGTACCAGTAGTACTAGTACTACTAGTACCAGTAGTACTACTAGTACCAGAATGTGTGTAGTGCACATATGCATAGGAACTGACACATTCCTCTGTAAAAGTTGAAATGGTGTTAAACATCTATTAGTTCTACTGGTACTATTAGTACTAGTTGTACTACTGGTACTAGTAGTACTACTGGTACTAGCAGTACTACTGGTACTAGTAGTACTACTGCTACTAGTAGTACTACTGGTACAAGTAGTACTTCAGGTACTAGTAGTACTTCAGGTACTAGTACTACTACTAGTACCAATAGTACTACTAGTACCAGTAGTACTACTAGTACCAGTAGTACTGCTAGTACCAGTAGTAAGTACTACTAGTACCAGTAGTACTACTAGTACCAGTAGTACTACTAGTACCAGTAGTACTGCTAGTACCAGTAGTAAGTACTACTAGTACCAGTAGTACTGCTAGTACCAGTAGTACTACTAGTACCAGTAGTACTACTAGTACTACTAGTACCAGTAGTACTAGTACTACTAGTACCAGAAGTACTACTATTACCAGTAGAACTACTAGTACCAGTTGTACTACTAGTACCAGAATGTGTGTAGTGCACATATGCATAGGTACTGACACATTCCTCTGTGAAAGTTGAAATGGCGTTAAACATCTATTAGTTCTACTGGTACTAGTAGTACTAGTAGTACTACTGGTACTAGTAGTACTACTGGTACTAGCAGTACTACTGGTACTATAAGTACTACTGGTACTAGTAGTACTACTGGTACTAGTAGTACTAGTTATACTGGTACTAGTAGTACTACTGGTACTAGTGGTACTACTGGTACTAGTAGTACTAGTAGTACTACTGGTACTAGCAGTACTACTGGTACTAGCAGTACTACTGGTACTAGTAGTACTACTGGTACTAGTAGTACTAGTAGTACTACTGGTATGAGCAGTACTACTGGTAGCAGTAGTACTACTGGTACTAGTAGTACTACTGGTACTAGTACTACTACTGGTACTAGTACTACTACTGGTACTAGGAGTACTAGTAGTACTACTGGTACTAGTAGTAGTACTAGTACCTGAAGTACTACTAGTACCAGTATTAGTACTAGTACCAGTAGTACTACTAGTACCAGTAGTACTACTAGTACTACTAGTAAGTACCAGTAGTACTAGTACTACTAGTACCAGTAGTACTACTAGTACCAGAATGTGTGTAGTGCACATATGCATAGGAACTGACACATTCCTCTGTGAAAGTTGAAATGGTGTTAAACATCTATTAGTTCTACTGGTACTAGTAGTACTAGTAGTACTACTGGTACTAGTAGTACTACTGGTACTAGCAGTACTACTGGTACTAGTAGTACTACTGGTACTAGTAGTACTACTGGTACTACTGGTACTAGTAGTACTACTCTTACTAGTAGTACTAGTAGTAACAGTACTAGTACTAATAGTACCAGTAGTACTACTAGTACCAGTAGTACTAGTACTACTAGTACCAGCAGTACTACTAGTACCAGTAGTACTAGTACTACTAGTACCAGTAGTACTAGTACTACTAGTACTACTAGTACCAGTAGTACTAGTACTGCTAGTACCAGTAGTACTATTAGTACTAATAGTACCAGTAGTACTACTAGTACTAGTAGTACTACTCTTACTAGTAGTACTAGTAGTACCAGTACTAGTACTAGTAGTACCAGTACTAGTATTACTAGTACCAGTAGTACTAGTACTACTAGAACCAGTAGTACTACTAGTACCACTAGTACTACTAGTGCCACTAGTACTACTAGTACCACGAGTACTACTGGTACTAGAAGTACTACTGGTACTAGTAGTACTACTGGTACTAGTAGTACTACTGGTACTAGTAGTACTACTGGTACTAGTAGTACTACTGGTACTAGTAGTACTACTGGTACTAGTAGCACTAGTAGTACTACTGGTACTAGTAGTACTGCTGGTACTAGTAGTACTACTGGTACTAGTAGTACTACTGGTACTAGTAATACGAGTAGTACTACTGGTACTAGTAGTACTAGTAGTACTACTGGTACTAGCAGTACTACTGGTACTAGCAGTACTACTGGTAGCAGTAGTACTACTGGTACTAGTAGTAGTACTAGTACCTGAAGTACTACTAGTACCAGTATTAGTACTAGTACCAGTAGTACTACTAGTACCAGTAGTACTACTAGTACTACTAGTACCAGTAGTACTAGTACTACTAGTACCAGTAGTACTACTAGTACCAGAATGTGTGTAGTGCACATATGCATAGGAACTGACACATTCCTCTGTAAAAGTTGAAATGGTGGTAAACATCTATTAGTTCTACTGGTACTATTAGTACTAGTTGTACTACTGGTACTAGTAGTACTACTGGTACTAGCAGTACTACTGGTACTAGTAGTACTACTGCTACTAGTAGTACTACTGGTACAAGTAGTAGTACTAGTACCTGAAGTACTACTAGTACCAGTATTAGTACTAGTACCAGTAGTACTACTAGTACCAGTAGTACTACTAGTACTACTAGTAAGTACCAGTAGTACTAGTACTACTAGTACCAGTAGTACTACTAGTACCAGAATGTGTGTAGTGCACATATGCATAGGAACTGACACATTCCTCTGTGAAAGTTGAAATGGTGTTAAACATCTATTAGTTCTACTGGTACTAGTAGTACTAGTAGTACTACTGGTACTAGTAGTACTACTGGTACTAGCAGTACTACTGGTACTAGTAGTACTACTGGTACTAGTAGTACTACTGGTACTACTGGTACTAGTAGTACTACTCTTACTAGTAGTACTAGTAGTAACAGTACTAGTACTAATAGTACCAGTAGTACTACTAGTACTACTAGTACCAGTAGTACTAGTACTACTAGTACCAGCAGTACTACTAGTACCAGTAGTACTAGTACTACTAGTACCAGTAGTACTAGTACTACTAGTACTACTAGTACCATTAGTACTAGTACTGCTAGTACCAGTAGTACTATTAGTACTAATAGTACCAGTAGTACTACTAGTACAATAGTACTACTCTTACTTGTAGTACTAGTAGTACCAGTACTAGTACTAGTAGTACCAGTACTAGTATTACTAGTACCAGTAGTACTAGTACTACTAGAACCAGTAGTACTACTAGTACCACTAGTACTACTAGTGCCACTAGTACTACTAGTACCACGAGTACTACTGGTACTAGTAGTACTACTGGTACTAGTAGTACTACTGGTACTAGTAGTACTACTGGTACTAGTAGTACTACTCGTACTAGTAGTACTACTGGTACTAGTAGTACTACTGGTACTAGTAGCACTAGTAGTACTACTGGTACTAGTAGTACTGCTGGTACTAGTAGTACTACTGGTACTAGTAGTACTACTGGTACTAGTAATACGAGTAGTACTACTGGTACTAGTAGTACTAGTAGTACTACTGGTACTAGCAGTACTACTGGTACTAGCAGTACTACTGGTAGCAGTAGTACTACTGGTACTAGTAGTAGTACTAGTACCTGAAGTACTACTAGTACCAGTATTAGTACTAGTACCAGTAGTACTACTAGTACCAGTAGTACTACTAGTACTACTAGTACCAGTAGTACTAGTACTACTAGTACCAGTAGTACTACTAGTACCAGAATGTGTGTAGTGCACATATGCATAGGAACTGACACATTCCTCTGTAAAAGTTGAAATGGTGGTAAACATCTATTAGTTCTACTGGTACTATTAGTACTAGTTGTACTACTGGTACTAGTAGTACTACTGGTACTAGCAGTACTACTGGTACTAGTAGTACTACTGCTACTAGTAGTACTACTGGTACAAGTAGTACTTCAGGTACTAGTAGTACTTCAGGTACTAGTACTACTACTAGTACCAATAGTACTACTAGTACCAGTAGTACTACTAGTACCAGTAGTACTGCTAGTACCAGTAGTAAGTACTACTAGTACCAGTAGTACTACTAGTACCAGTAGTTCTACTGGTACTAGTAGTACTAGTAGTACTACTGGTACTAGTAGTAGTACTGGTACTAGCAGTACTACTTCTACTAGTAGTACTACTGGTACTAGTAGTACTACTGGTACTAGTAGTACTACTGGTACTAGCAGTACTACTGGTACTAGCAGTACTACTGGTACTACTAGTACTACTGGTACTAGTAGTACTAGTAGTACTACTGGTACTACTGGTACTAGTACTACTACTGGTACTAGTAGTACTACTGGTACTAGTAGTACTAGTAGTACTACTGGTATTAGCAGTACTACTGGTACTAGTAGTACTACTGGTACTAGTAGTACTACTGGTACTAGTAGTACTACTGGGACTAGTAGTACTACTGGTACTAGTAGTACTAGTAGAACTAGTAGAACTAGTAGTACTAGTAATACTACTGGTACTAGTAGTACTAGTACTACTGGCACTAGTAGTACCAGTACTACTGGTACTAGTAGTACTAGTACTGGTCCTACTAGTACTACTAGTACTACTGGTACTAGTAGTACTAGTACTGGTCCTACTAGTACTAGTAGTACTACTGGTACTAGTAGTACTAGTAGTACTACTGGTACTAGTATTACTACTGCTACAAGTAGTACTAGTAGTACTACTGGTACTAGCAGTACTACTGGTACTAGTAGTACTACTGGTACCAGTAGTACTACTGGTACTAGTAGTACTACTGGTACTAGTAGTACTACTGGTACTAGCACTACTACTGGTACTAGTAGTACTAGTACTACTGGTACTAGTAGTACTACTGGTACTAGTAATAGTACAAGTACCTGAAGTACTACTTGTACCAGTACTACTACTAGTACCAGTAGTACTACTAGTACCAGTAGACTACTATTACTAGTAGTGCTAGTAGTACTACTGGTACTAGTAGTACTACTGGTACTAGTAGTACTAGTAGTACTACTGGTATGAGCAGTACTACTGGTAGCAGTAGTACTACTGGTACTAGTAGTACTACTGGTACTAGTACTACTGCTTGTACTACAAGTACCTACCGTAAAACCTCGCATATAAGCCGCGGCTTTTAGACCAATATAAGCACAGGGGGAGGGGAGGGAGGGTGGGGGGTAGATAGCTGCAGCTCCTCCTCATATCTTCCCTCAACTTTTTCATTGGTGTAGAAGGGTAGGGGTACACCTCAGGGGCACATAGGTTTTTAAATTTTGTGAATCCATTGGTTAGAAAAAAAGTTATGAATTTTTTTTATATTTTGAGGTTATCTCACAAACTCAGGGTGTGGCTTATACGTGGGGGCGGCTTATACGCGGGGTTTCACAGGAGTACTAGTGATACTACTAGTATTAGTGGTACTACCGGTATAGTAATACCAGAATGACCGGGATAGTATTAGTAGTATTAGTGGAATAGTTCTAATAGTACTATAATGGTAGTACTACTCGTACTATACCGGTAGTAGCACTAGCACTACTACTGGTACTAGTAGTACTACTGGTACTAGTAGTACTACTGGTACTAGTAGTACTACTGGTACTAGTAGTACTAGTAGTACTACTGGTACTAGTAGTACTAGTAGTACTAGTAGTACTACTGGTACTAGTAGTACTACTGGTACTAGTAGTACTAGTAGTACTACTGGTACTAGTAGTACTAGTAGTACTACTGGTACTAGTAGTACTACTGGTACTAGTAGTACTAGTAGTACTACTGGTACTAGTAGTACTACTGGTACTAGTAGTACTACTGGTACTAGTAGTACTACTGGTACTAGTAGTACTACTGGTACTAGTAGTACTAGTAGTACGAGTAGTACTACTAGTACCAGTAGTACTACTAGTACCAGTAGTACTACTAGTACCAGTAGTAGTGCTAGTACTACTAGTACCAGTAATACTCCTAGTACTAGTAGTACTACTAGTACTACTAGTACCAGTAGTACTAGTAGTACTAGTAGGACCAGTACTAGTACTACTAGTACCAGTAGTACTAGTAGTACTAGTAGGACCAGTACTAGTACTACTAGTACCAGTAGTACTAGTAGTACTAGTAGGACCAGTACTAGTACTACTAGTACCAGTAGTACTGGTACTACTAGTGCCAATAGTACTAGTACTACTAGTACCAGTAGTATTACTAGTACTACTAGTTCTACTAGTACTACTAGTCCCAGTAGTACTACTAGTCCCAGAATGTGTGTAGTGCACATATGCGTAGGTACTGATACATTCCTCTGTGAAATGGTAATGTAGTTCTTGCCATGAATATGACCTTAGCTGTTGAAATGGCATTAAACATCTATTACTCACTCATTCACTCACCAATTACAAGATTACAAGGTGTTTTCTATGCTTCCCCTGGTTCCGCTCTTAACGTTACAATATATACCACCAGAAAGTATATATTATGGGATTGTCTTCCATGTAAATGATGGTTCCTACCTAACTCTACATCATTCCTATGCATGATAGCAAAAATGAACATTATATTACCTGCAATTTACTAAAAAATCAAGCATGAGCCCTAATGGAAAACCACCCATGGGCAAGGCAAAATCCCATTGGATGTAGGTAAATCACTCTTACCTTAACTCTTAGACCCAGAATTATAATAGAAAAAATATAATAGTGGACCAGATAAATAACACATCTCAATTTGCAACAATAAGGACTATTAGGTGCTCCAAGGTTTTTCTCAGACTCCTAAAATGGCCACGAAATGCTATTTGGCACACTTGTATAAATTACAACCTACCGTAAAACCTCGTTTATAAGCCGCGGCTTTAGACCATTTCAAGCACAGGGGGAGGGGAGGGAGGGTGGGGGTAGATAGCTGCAGCTCCTCCTAATACCTTCCCTCAACTTTTTCATTGGTCTAGAAGGATAGGGGTACACCTCAGGGGCACATAGGTTTTTAAATTTTGTGAATCCATTGGTTAGAAAAAAAGTTATGAATTTCTTTTATATTTTGAGGTTATCTCACAAACTCAGGGTGTGGCTTATACATGTGGGCAGCTTATACGCGGGGTTTTACAGGAGTACTAGTGATACTACTAGTATTAGTGGTACTAACAGTATAGTAATACCAGAATGACTGGGATAGTATTAATAGTATTAGTGGAACAGTTGTAATAGTACTATAATGGTAGTACTACTCGTACTATACCGGTAGTAGCACTAGCACTACTACTGGTACTAGTAGTACTACTGGTACTAGTAGTACTACTGGTACTAGTAGTACTACTGGTACTAGTACTACTGCTTGAACTACAAGTACTACTGGTACTACTAGTACCAGTAGTACTACTGGTAACAGCAGTACTACTGGTACCAGTAGTACTACTGGTACTAGTAATACTACTGGTACTAGTAGTACTACTGGTACTACTAGTACCAGTAGTAGTACTGGTACCAGCAGTACTACTGGTACCAGTAGTACTACTGGTACTAGTACTAATTTTGTGAATCCATTGCTTATACGCGGGGTTTTACAGGAGTACTAGTGATACTACTAGTATTAGTGGCACTAACGGTATAGTAATATCAGAATGACCGGGATAGTATTAGTAGTATTAGTGGAATAGTTCTAATAGTACTATAGTAGTACTACTCGTACTATACCGGTAGTAGCACTAGCACTACTACTGGTACTAGTAGTACTACTGGTACTAGTAGTACTACTGGTACTAGTAGTACTACTGGTACTACTAGTACTACTGGTACTAGTAGTACTACTGGTACTAGTAGTACTACTGGTACTAGTAGTACTACTGGTACCAGTAGTACTACTATTCCCAGAATGTGTGTAGTGCACATATGCGTAGGTACTGGTACTACTAGTACTACTGGTACTAGTAGTACTACTGGTACTAGTAGTACTACTGGTACTAGTAGTACTACTGGTACCAGTAGTACTACTATTCCCAGAATGTGTGTAGTGCACATATGCGTAGGTACTGGTACTAGTAGTACTACTGGTACTAGTAGTACTAGTAGTACTACTGGTACTAGTAGTACTAGTAGTACTACTGGTACTAGTAGTACTAGTGCACATATGCGTAGGTACTGGTACTACTAGTACTACTGGTACTAGTAGTACTAGTAGTACTACTGGTACTAGTAGTACTAGTAGTACTACTGGTACTAGTAGTACTAGTAGTACTACTGGTACTAGCAGTACTAGTAGTACTACTGGTACTAGCAGTACTAGTAGTACTACTGGTACTAGCAGTACTAGTAGTACTACTTGTACTAGTAGTACTACTAGTACTAGTATTACTACTTGTACTAGTAGTACTACCGGTACTACTGGTACCAGTAGTACTACTGGTACCAGTAGTACTACTGGTACTAGTAGTACTACTGGTACTAGTAGTACTACTGGTACTAGTAGTACTAGTAGTACTACTGGTACTAGTAGTACTACTGCTACTAGTAGTACTACTGGTACTAGTAGTACTAGTAGTACTACTGGTACTAGTAGTACTACTGGTACTAGTAGTACTAGTAGTCTACTGCTACTAGTACCAGTAGTACTACTAGTACCAGTAGTACCAGTAGTACTTCTAGTACTACTAGTACCAGTAGTACTAGTACTACTAGTACCAGTAGTACTACTAGTGCCAGTAGTACTACTAGTACTACTAGTAGCAGTAGTACTAGTACTACTAGTACCAGTAGTACTACTAGTGCCAGTAGTACTACTAGTACTACTAGTAGCAGTAGTACTCCTAGTACTAGTAGTACTACTAGTACTACTAGTACCAGTAGTACTAGTAGTACTAGTAGGACCAGTACTAGTACTACTAGTACCAGTTGTACTGGTACTACTAGTTCTACTAGTTCTACTAGTACCAGTAGTACTTGTAGTACAAGCAGTAGTACTAGTACCAGTAGTACTACTAGTACCAGTAGTACTACTAGTACCAGAATGTGTGTAGTGCACATATGCGTAGGTACTGATACATTCCTCTGTGAAATGGTAATGTAGTTCTTGCCATGAATATGACCTTAGCTGTTGAAATGGCGTTAAACATCTATTACAAGATTACAAGGTGTTTTCAATACTTCCTCTGGTTCCGCTCTTAACGTTACAATATATACCACCAGAAAGAATATATTATGGGATTGTCTTCCATGTAAATGATGGTTCCTACCTAACTCTACATCATTCCTATGCATGATAGCAAAAATGAACATTATATTACCTGCAATTTACTAAAAAATCAAGCATAAGCCCTAATGGAAAACCACCCATGGGCAAGGCAAAATCCCATTGGATGTAGGTAAATCACTCTTACCTTAACTCTTAGACCCAGAATTATAATAAAAAAATATAACAGTGGACCAGATAAATAACACATCTCAATTTGCAACAATAAGGACTATTAGGTGCTCCAAGGTTTTTCTCAGACTCCTAAAATGGCCTCGAAATGCTATTTGGCACACTTGTATAAATTACAACCTACCGTAAAACCTCGCATATAAGCCGCGGCTTTAAACCATTTCAAGCACAGGGGGAGGGGAGGGAGGGTGGGGGGTAGATAGCTGCAGCTCCTCCCAATACCTTCCCTCAACTTTTTTATTGGTCTAGAAGGGTAGGGGTACACCTCAGGGGCACATAGGTTTTTCAATTTTGTGAATCCATTGTTTAGAAAAAAAGTTATGAATTTCTTTTATATTTTGAGGTTATCTCACAAACTCAGGGTGTGGCTTATACATGTGGCCAGCTTATACGCGGGGTTTTACAGGAGTACTAGTGATACTACTAGTATTAGTGGCACTAACGGTATAGTAATACCAGAATGACCGGGATAGTATTAGTAGTATTAGTGGAATAGTTCTAATAGTACTATAGTAGTACTACTCGTACTATACCGGTAGTAGCACTAGCACTACTACTGGTACTAGTAGTACTACTGGTACTAGTAGTACTACTGGTACTAGTAGTACTACTGGTACTACTAGTACTACTGGTACTAGTAGTACTACTGGTACTAGTAGTACTACTGGTACTAGTAGTACTACTGGTACCAGTAGTACTACTATTCCCAGAATGTGTGTAGTGCACATATGCGTAGGTACTGGTACTACTAGTACTACTGGTACTAGTAGTACTACTGGTACTAGTAGTACTACTGGTACTAGTAGTACTACTGGTACCAGTAGTACTACTATTCCCAGAATGTGTGTAGTGCACATATGCGTAGGTACTGGTACTAGTAGTACTACTGGTACTAGTAGTACTAGTAGTACTACTGGTACTAGCAGTACTAGTAGTACTACTGGTACTAGCAGTACTAGTAGTACTACTGGTACTAGCAGTACTAGTAGTACTACTTGTACTAGTAGTACTACTAGTACTAGTATTAGTACTTGTACTAGTAGTACTACCGGTACTACTGGTACCAGTAGTACTACTGGTACCAGTAGTACTACTGGTACTAGTAGTACTACTGGTACTAGTAGTACTACTGGTACTAGTAGTACTAGTAGTACTACTGGTAGTACTACTGGTACTAGTAGTACTACTGGTACTACTAGTACTACTGGTACTAGTAGTACTACTGGTACTAGTAGTACTACTGGTACTAGTAGTACTACTCGTACTAGTAGTACTACTGGTACTAGTAGTACTACTCGTACTAGTAGTACTACTGGTACTAGTAGTACTAGTACTACTGGTACTACTGGTACTAGTAGTACTACTGGTACTAGTAGTACTACTGGTACTAGTAGTACTACTGGTACTAGTAGTACTACTGGTACTAGTAGTACTACTGGTACTAGTAGTACTACTGGTACTACTGGTACTAGTAGTACTACTGGTACTTGTGGTACTAGTAGTACTACTGGTACTAGTGGTACTAGTAGTACTACTGGTACTAGTGGTACTAGTAGTACTACTGGTACTAGTAGTACTACTGGTACTAGTAGTACTACTGGTACTAGTAGTACTACTGGTACTAGTAGTACTACTCGTACTAGTAGTACTACTGGTACTAGTAGTACTAGTACTACTGGTACTACTGGTACTAGTAGTACTACTGGTACTAGTAGTACTACTGGTACTAGTAGTACTACTGGTACTAGTAGTACTACTGGTACTAGTAGTACTACTGGTACTAGTGGTACTAGTAGTACTAGTAGTACTACTGGTACTAGTGGTACTAGTAGTACTACTGGTACTAGTAGTACTACTGGTACTAGTAGTACTACTGGTACTACTGGTACTAGTAGTACTACTGGTACTAGTGGTACTAGTAGTACTACTGGTACTAGTGGTACTAGTAGTACTACTGGTACTAGTGGTACTAGTAGTACCACTAGTACCAGTAGTACTACTGGTACTAGTGGTACTAGTAGTACTACTGGTACTAGTGGTACTAGTAGTACTACTGGTACTAGTGGTACTAGTAGTACTACTGGTACTAGTAGTTCTACTGGTACTAGTAGTACTAGTAGTACTACTGGTACTAGTGGTACTAGTAGTACTACTGGTACTAGTAGTTCTACTGGTACTAGTAGTACTAGTAGTACTACTGGTACTAGTAGTTCTACTGGTACTAGTAGTACTACTGGTACTAGTAGTACTAGTAGTACTACTGGTACTAGCAGTACTAGTAGTACTACTGGTACTAGCAGTACTAGTAGTACTACTGGTACTAGCAGTACTAGTAGTACTACTGGTACTAGTAGTACTAGTAGTACTACTGGTACTAGTAGTTCTACTGGTACTAGTAGTACTAGTAGTACTACTGGTACTAGTAGTTCTACTGGTACTAGTAGTACTACTGGTACAAGTAGTACTACTGGTACTAGTAGTACTACTGGTACTAGTAGTACAACTGGTACTAGTAGTACTACTGGTACTAGCAGTACTACTTGTACTAGCAGTACTACTGGTACTAGCAGTACTACTGGTACCAGTAGTAGTACTGGTACCAGTAGTACTACTGGTACTAGTAGTACTATTGGTACTAGTAGTACTATTGGTACTAGTAGTACTATTGGTACTAGTAGTACTACTGGAACTAGTAGTACTACTGGTACTAGTAGTACTATTGGTACTAGTAGTACTACTGGAACTAGTACTACTACTGGTACTAGTAGTACTACTGGAACTAGTACTACTACTGGTACTAGTAGTACTACTGGTACTAGTAGTTCTACTGGTACTAGTAGTACTAGTAGTACTACTGGTACTAGTAGTTCTACTGGTACTAGTAGTACTACTGGTACAAGTAGTACTACTGGTACTAGTTGTACTACTGGTACTAGCAGTACTACTTGTACTAGCAGTACTACTGGTACTAGCAGTACTACTGG
Source organism: Acholoe squamosa (assembly GCA_949317995.1). Classification (NCBI taxonomy): domain Eukaryota; kingdom Metazoa; phylum Annelida; class Polychaeta; order Phyllodocida; family Polynoidae; genus Acholoe; species Acholoe squamosa. The sequence goes on from OX439050.1 coordinate 47,907,634, forward strand.
TACCAGTAGTACTACTGGTACCAGTAGTACTACTGGTACTAGTAGTACTATTGGTACTAGTAGTACTACTGGTACTAGTAGTACTACTGGTACTAGTACTACTACTGGTACTAGTAGTACTACTGGAACTAGTACTACTACTGGTACTAGTACTACTACTGGTACTAGTAGTACTACTGGTACTAGTAGTACTACTGGTACTAGTAGTACTACTGGTACTAGTAGTACTACTGGTACTAGTAGTACTACTGGTACTAGTAGTACAACTGGTACTCGTAGTACTAGTAGTACTAGTACTACTGGTACTAGTAGTACTAGTACTACTGGTACTAGTAGTACTACTGGTACTAGTAGTACTACTGGTACTAGTAGTACTACTTGTACTAGTAGTACTACCGGTACTACTGGTACCAGTAGTACTACTGGTACCAGTAGTACTACTGGTACTAGTAGTAGTACTACTGGTACCAGTAGTACTACTGGTACTAGTAGTAGTACTACTGGTACTAGTAGTACTACTGGTACTAGTAGTACTAGTAGTACTAGTACTACTGGTACTAGTAGTACTAGTACTACTGGTACTAGTAGTACTACTGGTACTAGTAGTACTACTGGTACTAGTAGTACTACTGGTACTAGTAGTACTAATGGTACTAGTAGTACTACTGGTACTAGTAGTACTACTGGTACTAGTAGAACTACTGGTACTAGTAGTAGTACTACTGGTACTAGTAGTAGTACTACTGGTACCAGTAGTACTACTGGTACTAGTAGTACTACTGGTACTAGTAGTACTAGTAGTACTACTGGTAGTAGTACTACTGGTACTAGTAGTACTACTGGTACTAGTAGTACTACTGGTACTAGTAGTACTACCAGTACTACTGGTACCAATAGTACTACTGGTACTAGTAGTACTACTGGTACTACTGGTACTAGTAGTACTACTGGTACTAGTAGCACTACTGGTACTAGTAGCACTACTGGTACTAGTAGCTCTACTGGTACTAGTAGTACTACTGGTACTAGTACTAGTACCAGTAGTACTACTAGTACTGGTAGTACTACTAGTACCAGTAGTACTACTAGTACTACTAGTACCAGTAGTAATACTGGTATAGTACTAGTATTATATTAGTATAGAACTAATAGTACTAGTAGTACTACTCATACTATTAGTACTACTGGAATAGTACTCATACTACTGGTACTCATATAAGTAGTAGTACTAGCACTAGTACTACTGGTATAGTACTAGTAGTCATACTGTATAGTAGTAATAGTACTACCAGTATAGTACTACTAGTTTAGTACTAGTAGTAATACCGGTAAAGTACTACTAGTACTAGTAGTACTTCCAGTATAGTACTAGGAGTACTACCATTATACTTAAGGTGGTTGCTTTGCTGTACAACTAAAGATAGGTAATGAAAAACCTCTGCAGAGCTGGATTTTATGGCAAAACCTCCAGGTCTATGGAGGTTTTCTGACTTATACTCCATCCACTGAAGTTTATGTAACAGTAAAACCATTAATATATAAGCATATTTTGAGATAAACTGTAGAGGCCTAGAAGAGGATTTGAATCTTCTACACTGGCTGTGATACAAAGCTATGAGAAATATATGGTGTTCCAGTCTACAATCACCAGCAGTCTCAATAGTATAATGGTTAGCATTTCTGACTTTGAATCACAGAATGTGGGGTCAAGACTGCATGGGAAAGTGTTTTTAACTTACACATACAAGGTAAAAGGAGTCTTTGTAAAAGGCCCCCCTGAAGCCCCCTTTATCATTTTGGCAATTAGAGGTTGTTCATTATAATACATTATTTTTAGAATTTGTTGCAAAAATGACAGTGGTCAACCGAGAAGAAAACAAAATCACACCAGGGGTTTGAACCTGTGCGGTCTAGATTTCTAATCCCAGGCCTTAACCACTAAACTAGATTGACCAGTCAAACTTTCAAAGTGAAATCACCCTGTTTATCTAAACTTGATTACTCAGTCACAGAAGTAGCGTATTGCCCTTCAGTAGACCCACAGTATGAGCCTCAGGATCCCAGCACTGTCTGGTGTGTGGGTACGAATCCCATGGGGGACAGAATTTTCCCAAGAATTAAATCTGCTGTTCAAACATTGACCTTATTCATAAAACCTCCGGCTATGCTTGGCCTATTTCACAAAACCTCCTTCCAGACCTGACCCAATTCACAAAACCTCCTGCTAGAACTGACCTAATTCATAAAACCTCCTGTTGGCCCCAAACTGTAGAATATGGAAATAAACATACATTAGGAACAATAGGGTGCAGAGCCAGGTGGAGTATAACAGTAGTAGTACTACTAGTGCTAGTAGTTTTTTTAATCATGTGAGGTACCCAGGTTCGATTCCTGGCTTGGCCTGTGATGTTGTTATTGTGACTTATGCTGGTGCGAAAGTGGACAGTTTGGCCAATGGTCCAGCCTCATGCATGTACATGTATTCTCATGTTCCATGAGAATTGAGCATCGATGATTTTTTTTTGCCACGCACACATTCTAATTAAGTATCAGGAAATTGAGGTAGGTAATTCTAACAGTGATTTTTTGTCTTTGTGTGCTATGACTATCTTTTTTACCATTGGACCTCTAACCTAACGACCATCCCTTCCTGCATCAAAAAAATTAAACGTGTGATGTAAATCACACATGACCCAAGGTCTGGGTAGGGGTTGTTGATCAAGACGTCCCGCTACCTCCATATAGGCAGAGTAGGGGTAGTGTCAGTATGTGAGTATTATAGACAGAGTGGGGGTAGTGTCAGGGTGTGAGCAGTGTCGGCGGAGTGTTAGCATTGTCAGGGTGTGAGTAGTATAGACAGAGTGGAGGCAGTGTCATGGTGTGAGCAGTGTCCGCAGAGTGTGAGCAGTGTTAGGGTGTGAGTAGTATAGACAGAGTGGGAGTAGTGTCAGGATGTGAGTAGTATAGACAGAGTGGGAGTAGTGTCAGGATTTGAGTAGTATAGACAGAGTGGTAGTAGTGTCAGGGTGTGAGTAGTATAGACAGAGTGGGGGTAGTGTCAGGATGTGAGTATTATAGACAGATTAGGGGTAGTGTCAGGATGTGAGTATTATAGGCAGAGTGGGGGTAGTGTCAGGGTGTGAGTATTATAGACAGAGTGGGGGTAGTGTCAGGGTGTGAGTAGTAATATATGCAGAGTGGTGCTAGTGTCAGGGATAATTCAGTAAAATACTAACGTCTAAGGATATTGAAGAGCGCTGTTGCTATAAAAGCTGATTGATCGACCTCACTACTAAATAGTTGATAACTACCTAGTTGTTGTTAGGATCCCATCTATGTTCCAAGAAGTGCTCAGAAGCGACATACCAAAGACACAACATTGTAGAAATGTTTCTATGTAAAGAGAATTGTGGGAAATCAACAGCTATTGTTTCTAAACATATTTGTTTAGTGCTGTGCTGAACTATGGGGGCACATCCTGGGAGAATGTGTCCTATTCAGTCATGTTTTTCTTGATTCTGAAAACTGTTCCATGGCAACCAAAGTGAGTGAGTAATAGATGTTTACACCATTTCTACAGCTAAGATCATTTTCATGGTGAGAACTACATTACACAATTTCACAAAGGAATGTGTCAGTGCCCGCGCATATGTGCACCACACACATCCGAGGGGATAGGAAAGAGGAGAAAAAGACCCTTTTAAGTGGGCTAGGGAAGCCCTCAAACCAAGGTTAAAAGAAAGGAAAAAAACAAACAAATGGGCTATCCATAAAATGACATTGACATCATGTTCCTTTACCTGGTACCATTGACCCCCTCCAATCATACTTTCACTATAGAAATACATAGGAGGTATTTACCGTCTCCCCCTACCAACAGTTTTACACGGCCTCTAAATCATGGCATTTGCTTTCTCATTCCATGGTACCCATGAGTACAGAGATGTCACTCGCTAGTGGACAAAAACCAGGAAAACTGGACTTTGGATACATTTTCTCAAGAATTTCACATAAAAAACAAATTTTGAAATCAAAACCAGAAATTCCTGGTAAACCAGGAAAAGTGGCATCTCTGTGAGTAGACTTCCAAGAGTATGTGGGTTTGGTTTAATGTACATTCACTCCCACAGTGGGGGTAGTGTCAGGGTGTGAGTAGTATAAGTAGAGTGAAGGTAGTGTCAGGGTGTGAGTAGTATAGGCAGAGTGGAGGCAGTGTCAGGGTGTGAGTAGTATAAGTAGAGTGAGGGTAGTGTCAGGGTGTGAGTAGTATAAGTAGAGTGAAGGTAGTGTCAGGGTGTGAGTAGTATAGACAGAGTATGGGCAGTGTCAGGGTGTGAGTATTATAGGCAGTGTGGAGGTAGTGTCAGGGTGTGAGTATTATAGGCATAGTGGTGGGGGGTAATGTCAGGGTGTGAGTATTATAGGCAGAGTGGAGGTAGTGTCAGGGTGTAAGTAGTATAGGCATAGTGGAGGTAGTGTCAGGATGTAAGTAGTATAGGCATAGTGGAGGTAGTGTCAGGATGTGAGTATTATAGGCATAGTGGAGGTAGTGTCAGGGTGTGAGTATTATAGGCAGAGTGAGGGTAGTGTCAGGGTGTGAGTATTATAGGCAGTGTGGAGGTAGTGTCAGGGTGTGAGTATTATAGGCATAGTGGAGGTTATGTCAGGGTGTGAGTATTATAGGCATAGTGGAGGTTATGTCAGGGTGTGAGTAGTATAGGCATAGTGGAGGTAGTGTCAGGATGTGAGTAGTATAGGCATAGTGGAGGTAGTGTCAGGATGTGAGTAGTATAGGCATAGTGGAGGTAGTGTCAGGATGTGAGTAGTATAGGCATAGTGGAGGTAGTGTCAGGGTGTGAGTAGTATAGGCATAGTGGAGGTAGTGCCAGGGTGTGAGTAGTATAGGTATAGTGGAGGTAGTGTCAGGGTGTGAGTATTATAGGCATAGTGGAGGTAGTGTCAGGGTGTGAGTAGTATAGTCAGAGTGAGGGTAGTGTCACGGTGTGAGTAGTATAAGTAGAGTGAGGGTAGTGTCAGGGTGTGAGTAGTATAGGCAGAGTGAGGGTAGTGTCACGGTGTGAGTAGTATAAGTAGAGTGAGGGTAGTGTCAGAGTGTGAGTAGTATAGGAAGAGTGGAGGCAGTGTCAGGGTGTGAGTAGTATAGGCAGAGTGGGGGTATTGTCAGGGTGTGAGTATTAGAGGCATAGTGGAGGTAGTGTCGGGATGTGAGTAGTATAGACAGAGTGTGGGCCGTGTCAGGGTGTGAGTATTATAGGCAGAGTGGGGGTAGTGTCAGGGTGTGAGTAGTATAGGCAGAGTGAGGGTAGTGTCAGGGTGTGAGTAGTCTAGGCAGAGTGGGGGTAGTGTCAGGATGGGAGTATTATAGGCATAGTGAGGGCAGCGTCAGTGTGTGAGTAGTATTGACAGAATGGGGGTAGTGTCAGGGTGTGAGTAGTATACTGAATGTGTTGTGGGTAGCGCCCTGGTGTCTAGCTGAAGCTGGTTATCAGCATGTGCCTTACACTGGTTATGTAATACCTGGTGGGAATCCACACAGAAGTAATACGAGGAAGCGCATGTTCAGGACATTAAAAAGGTGAAATCTTTAGTATCATTTAAGGATAAGGATATTGATGATTTTAAGAAATATATTCATTTCTTTTTTTTATACAGTAACAATTATAGTTTTTCTTTATTTAATTATAGGTTGAGACAGGTGCAGCAGTGCTGCAGTGAATTCTTTACTAAGAGATGATGGACATGCTTGAAATGTTTCGATATAAAGATCAGAATTGACTGGATATGGGCTAGATACCTTAAGTATGAAGTTAGTTCGGGGCAATGTGTGTAGTGAGAAGAATAATATAAATTCGGAATTATGTATAAGGTTATGCAGAGGATGCTAGGAACACATACGATTGGTGGTGGAGGAATGGGTCACAGTATGAGGTTATCCCAAGGGACAGAATCTCTTAAGTGTGTAGGGGCCGGCATCGTTGTATATGTATATTAGTGCGCTTCATCCGAGAGACGTGCTCGTGTGGTGCTCGTTCCAGGTGTCGCTTCGTGATACCCGTTTGGTACAAGAGGGGGCAGCACCATGCCTCGCATCCAGCTTCTACTAAGAAGCCAGATGATCCGCAGAAGGGGACTGGACATAGTCCAGTCCAGACGTGTGTTCTGAACTTATAATAAAGGCCTACCAGAGCGGTAGGAAGTCTGGGGCTTTGCCCAACCCGAACTACTCGTGTTGTGTTGGTATCTCTAGTGATAAGCAAGCCAAAGAGCCACCCAACATATAAGTCGAAATGAACTGTTACAAGTGCATCATGCCATCAATAAATGGCTAAGTGTATAATAATATTCATTAATGCTTTATGCTATATCTTTGTGTCATGCCATCCTTAAATGGTTAATTGAAAGGTTAATTCTATAACAGTGCATCGTGCCATCCTTAAATGGTCAATTCTATATCAGTGCACCAGTGAGGTACCAGAAAGAAAGTATCATGTTGCTTGGGAGGGGTTAAAGTAACTACCGTAATCTCCCGCGTATAAGGCGCACCTCACGTATAAGGCGCACCCTGAGTTCAGGAGAATGCTATAAGACCCATCTGGAGCTTGATTTTTGAGGGTTTAGTTCTTTTCTATACTAAAAGTACCCCGTCTATAAACCTCTTTTGGAAAGCTCTATAAGGTGCAGTAGGCTTTTGTTTCACGTATAAGAAGGGAGATTATGGTAATATATATTTTAGAGGATTGCTATATATTTCTTTATTCACCAGCACTGTTTCATTGCATCAAGAGGTCCTTAACGGGTTGAATATGATTGATTGATTTGTTTAACACCCTAAGGCTCTTACACCTTGTTGTGTACTGTATGAATGATGGACCAATGCAGTGCTGACGATTTTTCTTATCGGGACTGTTTAGTGAATTATGATGTCCTTAAAGAGTTAAATGTGGTGTTGTGTACTTATCAGTGATGCAGTAACCTAACTCTTTACACATAATACACTTGTAGTTTTACTACTTGTACAGTGTACACGTGAGTCTTGTCAAAATATTGATGCAGTCCTTGCAAGTAACTCTCCTTGATGCATTCATGCATCATAGTGACAAAACTATATACATGGACTTGATACACTCCTACAACATCTAGTGGCTCACCAGGGCTGCATTCATGCATCATCCTGATGAAAGGGCAAAGTACATTAAAACAAGTGTAGCCTTTATATGGTTATGGGTTTATACAAGAGTCACACACAGCCAGGGTTCTGACATTAAGACCAATGTTTTCACACTCCAAACTCGTCACCCTGCACATAAAATGTATGTGGTACTAAAGGTACTTGGAGGCACCTAGGACTTGTGTAGAATCAGCCATTATAGAACCTATCAGCCAGCCCCAAGACGATCTGTGACAATAACAATTCGCTACAGGTACTTGGAGGTGCCTAGGACTATTATAGAACCTATCGGCCTGCCCCAGGATGACCTGTGACAATAACAATTCACTACAGGTACTTGGAGGTGCCTAGGACTATTATAGAACCTATCAGCCTGCCCCAAGACGACCTGTGACAATAATAATTCACTACAGGTACTTGGAGGTGCCTAGGACTATTATAGAACCTATCAGCCTGCCCCAGGATGACCTGTGACAATAACATTTCACTGCAGGTATGGGAAGGCGCCTAGGACTATTATTTTATGTGAATAACTTCTTCCCATAGAGATAGCATTGCAGGGCCGATCCACACACCCCCAGTGGCGTAACGTGTGCCGATCCACCACAGCGGCCGATCCACCACTGCAGCCTCGTTCTGGGCGCATGTAAACATTCAAAATTGCGGACCGGCGCTCATACGGGGGACTACGGTAACGGATTTCGCTAATTATCGGTTAATTAAAGACTCTAAAAACATAAAATAAATATAGAACTAAACTCCCCTGGTGTCCTCGGTGGCCGATCCACCCCTCGGGAGTTGTCTCACCCTCGGGCTAACGCCCTCGGGGGAGACAACTCCCTCGTGGTGGATCGACCACCTCGTACACCACGGTCGTTTAGTTCTATCTATTTATAGAACCTATCAGCCAGCCCTAAGAAGATCTGTGACAATAACAATTCACTACAGGTACTTGAAGGCAGCTAGGACTATTATAGAACCTATCAGCCTGCCCCAGGATGACCTGTGACAATAACAATTCACTGCAGGTACTTGGAGGCGACTAGGACTATTGTAGAACCTATCAGCCAGCCCCAAGATGACCTGTGACAATAACAATTCACTGCAGGTACTTGGAGGCGACTAGGACTATTGTAGAACCTATCAGCCAGCCCCAGGACGACCTGTGACAGAAACAATTCATTACAGGTACGGGTAGATAGGTAAGAGTAAATTGAGTGTTCTGGTGTCCTGGGTTTTGTCAGGCTGCTTACATACTTGGAGTATGGCGAGAATTGAGTGTCAGAGCCCTAACTTAGGTTTAGAATTTTTGCCAGGCTGCATACCAGTGTGTACTTAAATCAAGACACCCTGGGCTGTGTTCAGGCACTAGGACTTTTAACATAGGGCGTTAGGACTTATATACCGAAGTGTACTCTAGGTACCTTTGGTCAAAAAGCAATTAAGGCTGTAAAGGAAAGAATTCCAATTATTACTCATTAAGTAGCACATAGTGGCTTAGAAATATTAATACAAGTTCAAAGGTTTGTTTAGTGTGTTTACTCATCACACCTGAAGGTGTGGAGTTTTCATACCTCCAGGCACCCAAGTATAGTGGTTTCTGACCCCTGAAATGCGAGAATGCATCTTGATTAGTCCTGAGCTGGTGGCTGCAGTGCATACACACCTGTATGGCCTGCATGTATGGTACCAGCGGGAACACATGCAACCTCAGCATAGACAGAGCGAGGGTAGTGTCAGGGTGTGAGTAGTTTATGTGGCGTGGGAGGTAGTGTCAGTGTGTGAGACAGAGTGGGAGTAGTGTTAGGGTGTGAGTATTATAGACAGAATGAGGGTAGTGTCAGTGTGTGAGTAGTAATGACAGGGTAGTTGTAATGTCAGGGTGTGAGTAGTATAGACAGAGTGGGGGTAGTGTCAGGATGTATTATAGACAGAGTGGGGGTAGTGTCAGGGTGTGAGTAGTATAGGCAGAGTGGGGGTAGTGTCAGGATGTGAGTAGTACAGGCATAGTGAGGGCAGCGTCAGTGTGTGAGTAGTATAGGCAGAGTGGGGGTAGTGTCAGGATGTATTATAGACAGAGTGGGGGTAGTGTCAGGGTGTGAGTAGTATAGACAGAGTGGGGGTAGTGTCAGTGTGAGTATTATAGGCACAGTGAGGGCAGTGTCAGTGTGTGAGTAGTATAGGCAGAGTGGGGGTAGTGTCAGGATGTGAGTAGTACAGGCATAGTGAGGGCAGCGTCAGTGTGTGAGTAGTATAGACAGAGTGGGGGTAGTGTCAGGGTGTGAGTAGTACAGGCATAGTGAGGGCAGCGTCAGTGTGTGAGTAGTATAGACAGAGTGGGGGTAGTGTCAGAGTGTGAGTAGTATAGGCAGAGTGAGGGTAGTGTCAGGGTGTGAGTAGTATAGACAGAGTGGGGGTAGTGTCAGGATGTATTATAGACAGAGTGGGGGTAGTGTCATGGTGTGAGTAGTATAGACAGAGTGGGGGTAGTGTCAGGATGTATTATAGACAGAGTGAGGGTAGTGTCATGGTGTGAGTAGTATAGACAGAGTGGGGGTAGTGTCAGGATGTATTATAGACAGAGTGGGGGTAGTGTCATGGTGTGAGTAGTATAGACAGAGTGGGGGTAGTGTCAGGATGTATTATAGACAGAGTGAGGGTAGTGTCAGGGTGTGAGTAGTATAGACAGAGTGGGGGTAGTGTCAGGATGTATTATAGACAGAGTGGGGGTAGTGTCATGGTGTGAGTAGTATAGACAGAGTGGGGGTAGTGTCAGGATGTATTATAGACAGAGTGAGGGTAGTGTCATGGTGTGAGTAGTATAGACAGAGTGGGGGTAGTGTCAGGGTGTAAGTAGTGTAATATGCATACTGGTGCTAGTGTCAGGAATAATTCAGTAAAATACTAACGTCTAAAGATATTGAAGAACGCTGTTGCTGTAAAAACTGATCGATCAACCTCACTACTGAATAGTTAATAACTACCTAGTTGTTGTTAGGATCCCATCTATGTTCCAAGAAGAGCTCAGAAGCGACATACCAAAGACAAGACATTGTAGAAATGTTTCTATGTAAAGAGAATTGTGGGAAATCAACAGCTATTGTTTCTAAACATATTTGTTTAGTGCTATGCTGAACTATGGGGGCACATCCTGGGAGGTGTCCTATTCAGTTATGTTTTTCTTGATTCTGAAAACTGTTCCATGGCAACCAAAGTGAGCAAGTGAGTAATAGATGTTTAACACCATTTCGACAGCTAAGGTCATTTTCATGGTGAGAACTACATCACACAATTTCACAAGGGAATGTGTCAGTGCCCGCGCATATGTGCACCACACACATCCGAGGGGATAGGAAAGAGGAGAAATAGACCCTTTTAAGTGGGCTAGGGAAGCCCTTAAACCAAAGTGAAAAGAAAGGAAAAAAAACCAAAAGGGCTATTCATAAAATGACATTGACATCATGTTCCTTTACCTGGTACCATTGACCCCCTCCAATCATACTTTCACAATAGAAATACATAGGAGGTATATACCCTCTCCCCCTGCCGACAGTTTTAGACGGCCTTTAAATCATGGCATTTGCTTTGGATACATTTTCTCAGGAATTTTACATAAAAAACTAATTTTGAAATCAAAACCAGGAATTCCTGGTAAACCAGGAAAAGTGGCATCTCTGTGAGTAGACTTCCAAGAGTATGTGGGTTTGGTGTAATGTACATTCACTCCCACAGAGGTACACTAGCTCAGACTCCACTATTAAACGTTAAAGGCATACTTTTAGTAGAGCAGCAAGTCCTTCAAAAGAGCCATATTTAAGGAGTTTAATTCGTAAGATTACTGATAGCTATAACTCATTTTTTTTTATATTGTCAAATGTCTCTGGGTATGGAAAAGTGATGTTTGACCAATGAAAGCTCGTGCAGTCACCGAGAAAACATCTGAGATTTTACTATACTTGTAGGCAGTGATTCCTTAGTAACAACTTTACATAGCAACTTATATAGAGGAGCTTGATTATAGACAAATATGTATTATTGTGAAGAGAGTTAACTATTATTGGACTCAATTTATTCAGAACTGAGTAAGTCTTGTTAGAAATATGCCTGGAGTAATTGGAAATGTGTCAGATAGTTGTGTAATACTCAAAGAGTTGGCAGTTGCTTAAACCTTGCTAGCTTTTGCTTAGCAAGTGGCTCACCAACTGACAGCAGCTCTACTTAGATATGAAAACATGATTATGGAATCTATGGATTTAAAAAGAAAATAAAGCTGAAGGTGTGTCTACTCTCTCTCTCAGTGCTGCCAAAGCCTTATTGCTAGACCGGTTTTCAATTTAGCAATTAAATATTTGCTAAGTACCCATACTCTAAATTATGTTATTTGTAATATTATATAGACTTTGATCAGAACCAAACACAATTGAAGTAAATCTGCTTAAAACGTATGATGATTATTCTGTCAAATACCCTCTGTAGAAGTTCTACTAAGAAAACTACAACTGTGATTGCATGGGTTTTGCTATTGCTATTATCATTCTGTCAATGGTGATCCCATTGGCTGCTTTATAAGATCACTTCGGTTTCCGGAACCTTAATGGTAGGACTCAGCATAAGGCAACCAGCCATATGATCCACCAAACAGAAAGTGCCTAGCAAACTAACCAAAAGACCCTACATGTGACCATTCTCTTTGCTGGAAGGTCATGTTACAAGATATTAGCTAGGACTTTATTTTAGGACATAGATATATTCTTAAAGAGACATAGGAACATCTGTGTGTCACCAGCGATCATCATCTAGACAATGGAAAACATCCATATAACAATTAGCATTCTATCCAGATATGTTCAGGGATTAGTATCTGGTGCTAGTGAAGTAATGGGACTACTGTAGCCTACATATTTTAGGACATTGTCACATGTACATTCATAATATGCTTTAACATTTGAATATTCATTGTTGGGCTCCACCTTCTCAGTTGGTACTAAGACACTCTGAAGGGTAAGTATGATACATTGATGCAGCATTTGCTAAAGGACTGACCAGCATGTTATTGGAGAATTATGACATATGAAGGCATTGAGTGACCATAAGGAGTTAATTTCAACACCCTATACACACACCCACAGTCATGGATCGATTTTCTTAATACATTACTAAGTAGCCATTGCCTCATTCATAAGTCTAACACACTAATACTCTAAGTATTGGCCTAAGGTAATTGACTTGAGGCTAAGGCTACAAGGAAGAGGGGCATCCTACATTGTATAAGACAAGACAATGGTTGGGTTCATGTAATTTATTCTAATAATGTTGCTAAATATCACTCAAAAGGATTAATTGATATGTAGATACATATTGGAGGCAAGGTATTTACTAAGCCTCAGATTCCCTAGGGTATTCTTTGTATGCTTTAGAATGAGAGAGTTCAAGATAGTGATAATTATGTGCTATGTATGATGGCATCACATAGGGGCAATATTTAATTTTAGCCTTACCATTTTCGTGGGAGAGCTTTGATCATTATCAGTAGGTAATTTGAATCAGTCTGTATATTTGATATGACTTTGTATAGACAGGTATATGACTTGTGGTTGATTGGATCTATGGTAAATATAGCTCTTGATAGCAACTTCACTTGATATATTAATGTTGGAAGCATTCCTTGACAGGAATGGCATGATACCAATGATAGTGGGTAATCAAGCACATAGACTTTATGTCACACTTATCTCAAGGAGGCCTGTACTTAATGGGTTAAGGAATATTTTGAGATAGCTCAGCGTAGCTGAGATGAATTGTATTGCAATGGTTAATGATTATGACTAGGGTGCTAAGTGGGTATGGGGCATTGTAATGATTCTTGTATATCTTAGTATGTAGAGACAGTGTGCAGGTGAGTGCAGGCGCCAATATAAAGTACTAGAGGCCTGATTTACATGAGGGGAGGTTGGGAAGTCGATATGGGGCATAGTGATGATTGTTATATCTCTTAGTATGCGAGGGCGGTGTACATGTACATGATCCTTGGAATGTGGTTGGTTTTCAAGCAATTAACTCAAGATGTCTATTGCCCAGCAATAGACATCTTTAGTAAAAAAAAACGGTAATCACTAGGATACCTGGTGGTTTAAAATTATCTTTTTTATTTCTGGAGCATCTGTGTGTCAGTTGTTAAGCTACTTGCTATGCAAAAACTAATATCTTCTTAACAATGACCAACTGCACAATTGTTAAATATAATTATTTCCTATTTTGGGGGGGCATTTTGAGGTATACTTGTTTTTAAATACATTGAGTCCATGGATGCTTAATTCTCATCAATCCCAAATGTCTGTTTTCCAAATGTGCTTCTTGATATAGATTGCAAAGTAAATGTGTTGTTGCTAGGCAATCAGCTATTCTAGGAGTAAAGTGAAAGCCTCAGATGTTTTTGAGGATATAATACACATTAGAAATATCCAGTAAAGAATATTTTTGCCAAAAGAAAATAATGCTGAAGTGGCATGTTTTCATTATACTTGCTATATCAATCTTTTCTACATTCTCTAATCAGCACACTGTATTTTGGTACAATATTGCGTTTTTACAATGGGATGGACCTTCTCAATACCAAAATGTGAAACAGTATCCATGATGTCCATTCTGTAAGTCATTCCTAGGAAAGGTCTTTGTCTCGGAAAGGGTCAGTTGCAAGCTAAAATCGGCTGTTGCTAGGTAACCGCTTGTCATAGCAACAAAAGGTTGGCTGCAATGCAATCGTTGGGTCCAATTTAGGGGGGGTAGGTACCATTGGAATTGTTGTAAGATGAATATTAGTGCCAGAACAGGTAGATCAATATATATTTTAGCTCTTAAAAACGAGGCTAAAATTTCAAGAGATGGTTGTATAGAATTGCAGATTTCTCGGTGACTGCACGAGCTTTCAATGGTCAAACATCACTTTTCCATACCCAGAGACATTGGACAACATAAAAAAACAAGTTATAGCTATCAGTAATCTTACGAATTAAATGACCCCAGAGGGCCCCCTGTGCTGCTCCTCTATTTGGACCTCAATCATAAGTGTAACTTACTGTGAAAAATAACTGAAAGAAGTCACTTGGCTGGTCACAAAATCATAGTCCCACAATAGTCTAGCATCGAAATTTCCTTACTATCTAGGGCCCCATATCTGTTTGAACATGGTATCCAAATACAAGGGAGTGGCCCCCAGGGGATGAGATCATCAGGAAAGGGGAGGTATAATGGAGTCGAGAATAACTCATTATTTGGAAGTATTTTAGAAACTAATTCTAATATACGTAACAAAAAGTGTTTATTTGCATGTTGAAATTCCAACTTGTACACATAAATAATGTGATAAACTGGCAAAAGCCTACTATATTTAAGGAATCACATTTCTCTTTAATGTCTGACAAGATTCTGGCCTGATCAGAAATCGTTAAAAATAAGAATATTAACAATGATATTGCTCCTTTGGACACTGACAGACATTGCACCTTTATAAAATGTAATCAATATAAATTAGGCCAAAACTACGTCTTACTTTATATCCTGAGAATTTGATTTATCTTTCTATATTTTCATTTTAATATTTTTGGCTCTTACATTATTTAGACTATGTATTGGTATCAGATGTTACATGTAGTCAATTATCAAGACAATTTTCTTTCTTTTAAAGTCAACGATTTGGCAATATTGTGAAACCATGAGACATATGGTATGCACATATCACATTATATATAACATTATTTACAACAGACACGACTCGGCATACTAACATGAGGGGGACTACATTCAAATTTGCACCAAATGGCTTCAGTATATGTCTCACTGGAGAATCCTTTCTCTATGACTAGCAGGAAGCAGTTCAATGTTATCTCTGATTAATCCAGTGCTCTCCGAGTTCTGTGAAAAAGTTTGAGTGATGCACGATGTATCTACGTCTTTGGTGACTTAACATGTTTTACCATTAGAACGCACGACACGCAGATGTCATCTTCTTTGCCAACACCCATGCTATCTCCTTCGAAAGTTTGAAATGAAGGATGCAGGCAATAATACAGATATCTAAGCCCTCAGCAGATCAGGTTTTGTTGACAAGAATCAGCCACCTTCGGTTTTCTTGTAGTTCATTAATCTTTACCCTTGCATAAGTGGTGACACTTTTCTGCATTGTCTTTAATGCGCCGTCAGCAATATTCATTCTCTATCACAGCTTCTTGCTCAAAATGCACAAATTTGTAACTGTCTCTTCAGTTGATTCATTCTAGTGTTTCCCCTTTTTATCCTTCTTCTTTGACTTTTCCTTTGCTTCTGAATAATCATATGAGAATCCTTCCTTCTTCATGGCCGTCTCGCGTTTCTTGACTGACTTCATAGCTTTACCTATGAGCTCATTTCGTGTAAATGGTCGCATATCCTCGTCACTTGCTTCTGTACCATCACTATCATACTCATCACTGAAATCAAAAACCAATATTTCTTATACCTGATGAATATAAAAGGTCTTGATTATAATTATCATGCCATGCCAAAATGCTTATTGCAAATACGTTATTGAATGCATAAATGTATAAGATTCAGGGGCCTTTAGTAGTTGTGGTTCTGCATGGAGGTACACCCCACTTTGTCAACAAGAAATGCGGTTGTGACCGCGTAAAAAATCGCCTCCCGCCGTTAATGTCGGTATACCAGTGTTTGATGACATGTCTCACATAAGCAGACAAAGAAGATTTCACAATTATCAATTTCTCTATACAGTAATTTTGTATTGTGAGACCTCATCACATGGGGCAAATGCAATCATCATAGCGCACTCCCGTACCGCCGCAAAGCGGCGTGGGAGGCGCTAAAAAATATTGCAAGGACCTTAAAGTATCCAAGCATTTCTTTTAATTAATCCACATTTTGAAATACAATCTATGCCTACATGTGTATGTATACATAACGTTTATCAGTTGGTCCTTTTTGTAACTCCTTGAAAACTATACTGAGCACAGTGTTTATTATAGTATGCATGTGATGACATTCTGATATAATTTGGGACTGCTTAGAAATAAGAAAGCTCTTGAAGGTTTATAAATTCTGTAGTAATGACTCACCCAATGGCTGGTGCCTGTACAGAAGGAGCCTGAGGTAGTTGTTGGGGTCCTTCACCCAGCAGTGAAAGCTGTTTCCGCTGGTACTCATCATAATCCTAGTTTTATATAGAAAACACAAGCAGCTAGTTAGTAATGTGCCTTATTCACAAGGGTGGTATGAAGGTATCTCTTGGCATAAATTGTATTATAGGTAGCTGGTGCAGAGGGAAAATTAGGAACCAGGTCTCACTCTTGTGGCTGAGAAAAGAGTAGAACTACTTTCCTCGTGATTTTTCGACCAGCAATAATTCACCAGTTTTCTGAACTTTGCTGTTATCAGGAATCACATTTTGAATCGCTGGTTATGACCCTGAACAAATGTAATCTACATTATATACCATGATTTGTATATTTCAAAATATATTTTATGACAGCTATAGATGCCAAGTTTAAAAATTTATTGATAAATGGCTGAAATACCTTTTGACTGGTGAGGTAGGCTTGTACAAGTAGAAGTTGGTTTGTTCGCTCCTCCACAATTCCTAAATATTGCAGCATGTTCTGGTCTGTGACACCGGACTGGGCTCCCAGTAGGTCATCGATGGATGCCCGGTCACAGTTGATTTTCCCGAAAAGTGATTCAATACCTGCCAAGGTACAAAAGAAAAGGAACTTTAGCTATGACATAGATACAGGAAATTTAATTATCTTTTTAACCTATTTCTGAGAGTGAGTGAGTAATAGATGTTTAACGCCATTTCGACAGCTAAGGTCATATTCATGGCGAGAACTACATTACACAATTTCACAGAGAAATGTTTCAGTGCCCGCGCATATGTGCACCACACACATCCTGAGGGGATAGGAAAGAGGAGAAACAGACCCTTTTAAGTGGGCTAGGGAAGCCCGCCTATTTCTGAGAGCTAGGGTGATAGTATAGCAGTTCCAACCCCCTCTCCATCCCTGTTTCATATCATATAATGTGCACTTCATCCTACTACTGCATATCTCTCTATATGATTCACTAGCATAGACACCCACATCTGAAACCAAATCCACTTTAATACTCACCAGCTCTGAGTTGATCTAGGATTTTCATGACTCCGGTGTGTTTTTCGTTAAAGTCGTCAGCGTGTTTTGACGCGCCTGTCTGTTTCTCCTCGAGATCCTTGAGGATATCCTGTCGCTGTAATTCAAGCTCCACGCCCTGCGCCTTGAACTTCTCCATCTCCTCTTTTTTCTACAGAAAATTAAACATGAATTAGTTCTTGTGGCCTATCTCCTTGAAAAGTGAACTCCAATTTTTATTTTTGATCATTAAAAGTGAAATAAGGCCACACAAAGAAATGAGTTGGCTACAGATTATGGCTTTGAAATCTTTATTCTTTAGAACTTTTTGTGGTCTAATAGAGTGTTTGATGGAAAGATTATGTGCAAGCAAATCCTTTTATCTTTTAATACTCTCAGAAAATGAGGTGAGTGAAATCCGCAGACAAGACCTGGTCAAAGGAAAACAGTTTGTATTCTCCAAAATTCTGAAAGCATAATCTATAGACCCAAACTTTTGGGTATGGCCTAAGAAACGTCTATACAATACAACTCCTGTAAGTAATGTATGTGCACTCACCTCACTTATTTGTTCTTGCAACGACTCCATCTGGTTGTTCTGTTCGTTAACGTAATTAAACAGAGCGAAATTGCGGTCTTCAACCTCAATGAAACGATTGACAAGCATGTCAATCTCTTCTTCCCCTGTGATTTCTTTGATCCTTTCGAAGGCTGCCTCATAAGATTCCACTGAGTCCACTTGGCTAGCCTTCTTTCTCTCAGCCTCCAGGGCCTCTGTTTTAAAATAATTATAAAATCATGTCTATTATTTTGAACAATAAAAACTATTGGTTGTGTGTGAACAAATAGTTGGCATTTGGGTGTAGATGAAAATAATTAGCCAGTCTACTTAAATCACTGAATTGTGTGGGGAAAACTTAAGTTATTTGTCAACATGCCTGTAAAAGTTTTTATATTAGTTTTATCTTAACAAACTATTCTATAGAAAAATGAGTTTTCAAAATTAATAAGTCTTTTTTTCATAAGCCCTTAAGGAAATTTTAAAATATCATCTTGCAAAAGAGCAAACGCCTTTTTTCATTTCACAATCTCATTGCAATTTTTGCAACAATGGTAAAAAAACAGGAAGCATCTTTTTGTTTATTTTTGAGGGTTTTTTATTTGCAAGGCAACAAGCAAATATCCCTTCATAAGATTCAAAAGAGTGTAAGCTATATAGCTTCAAAAGATAGAATAGATGAAATGAAAAAAGCACTTCTATTTTAGGTAGGGAAAGTGAATGTATTCTGGAAAGTAAGTTAAGTATTCTTATGCATGCAGCATGCACGGTGGGAAAAAAGTAATTTTAAGTGAGATACAACCGACTCAATATTCAATTTGAAGAAACTTATTTTTGTTTTCCATTCTTGCATACATATTCAATGTTTTTGCCACGATACATTGTGCTGTCGCATTGATTTTTTTTTTCATCCCATGCGCACCTCAATTTCTGTGAGTACTGTTCACAACGACAACTTTTTTAATGCTCTACTCATGACACCATATTGATGAAAACCCCAGCCTTACCAGCACCCGTGCAGTTTTTTACTGTATTTTTTTTCAGGGGGAGGGTAAATATATTAATATTCAGTAGTTTTCTTTGTTTCGTTACCATCCACTTTAATCTGTGTGGGCTTTCACAATATGGAAATACTGCTAAATTTATTGCGCTTGTTCTTTCAATAAGGAATGGCCTAGTTTGTATATAGTTCTACATCTATTATACATATTTGAAAAAAAAATTCCCCCTCTTTGGATCTAGCTCTACTTGATTTGTTTTGGATAACATTTTAATGATTGTAAGGATCTTACTCTTTTTCAGAAGTATTTATTCTCTGAGTAATATATCCATTTTAGTATTTACTCTACTCTTTGCCGTAACTTTTCACTGTTTATCATAATATGGTGATGAGATCCCATTATTGTACTCTGGGGTAAGACAGGTCAAACAGAAATTACGAGTGAATAACGACATGCCATATTCGACTCACTCTTAGTCACCGCCCAACGTTCTTTGAATATTTAAAATAGTTGAAAATCTATTAAATCGCATTTGATAATTATCAGCCAAGATTTTATGATGAATTTGTGCTTTGTCTCAATAAAACATGTAAAAAAATTAGACCAGAGGTATCAGGAAAAGCTTATGCAGCATACGCTATACTTTTTTTTTTATTATATTAGGAATCTGTATATTATTCAATTCCTATGAATTAGCAAAAGAGTATCTTGTGATGCTTTGCATTCTTTATATGTGAGATGATTGAATCTAGTAAATATATATTTAAAGAGGTTTAATTTTATTTCCACCCTTGACATACCCGAAAGCTTGGTGTCTTGTTGAAAGAGACATCATGTACATATTCATAAGCCAAAAGATATATTGATATCATAATATTATCTAAATAGTCCCATGATATCTCACTGATATCTAGATGATATTTTTGGTATTTCGAATATAATGGCCTATTCTAATGGTAACAAGGATTGTTATACATATTTCATACAACAAGATATAATTTCAAAGACAATTTCAACTGTGCAATAGTTTTGAACACTTGAATTTCAAAGACCAACATAATTATTCAAAAAGCAAATGTCAATAGAAAGGACAGGTTCTGCCCCAGGAATAGTCCTTTAGTGGGACCAACTGTTTGTATGATATCAAAGAATTACTTTACCTGGGCACTTTATCAAAATGTTAAATCAATGGTCAATAGGATATAACAGAAATCTATGGAAACATATTACATTAGGGATAGTATTTTCAATTCTTCCATTTGATAAAGAAATTATTCCCATTCTATCAAGATCAATTATACAATTGAATTCCACTGTGATCATTACTCTTGAATTGGAGTTACATGGCTTGGAAATATCAAAATAGGAGGAATTTATGGTATGAAGTATAGTTTCATACTAAATCATTTTGTAATTATCTATTTCTTTTAATCTAATACATACTAATATTACCACTCTCTTATTTGATCCATACCATTCCAAATTTTAAGCCCACTTTTCTCCCATATATTATCCAAAATAGAACTATATAAATAATGATTGATACCCTACCTTTCTTCTGTCGCCATGCAACCAGCTGAGGGTCCTCTTGTCGCTCCTTGCTCTTGGTATTCATGAACTCGCGTAGTTTTCGGTCGTGGTCAATGATACGTACGAGTTCCTTCATCTCTGCGTTATGTTGTTGGAGGTCCTTGTCTGCCTTCTCCTTCAGCAGTATCATCTTAGCCTGAGCCTCATCACTGTAACATATTTTATATAAAATAAAATCCTCGAATCTGCAGTCTCAGAAATACAAAGCCTTTAAAGCCTAAATTCATTACCCTCTATCCATGGGCAAAAGTAAAAAAGAAAAGAAAAGAAAAAAGAAATCGCGCTGTAATTGTAATGGACCCTTACCGTTGTGAATTTTAATTGTTTTTGCTATTGAAATATAGAAGCAGAAGTGAAATTTGTTAAAGCTTCCAGATTTATTCTTCCTTTTTCTGTAAATACAATTAGAGCATCTCTTTTCAGAGGCCTCAATTTGAAGATTCCGAGTCTTGTTAACAAAAGTCACTTTCACCCCTTTAGAAATGAAAATAAAAAAGGAATAGAATTACCTACCGTGAGTCATAGGCCTGTGTGGACTGGTCGATCACTTCTCCAATCTCCATCTTAAGCTGTTGTAGTTCCTTCTCTAGTTTCTTGTACAATGAGTCGAAGCGTTTCCTCTCCACCCGAAGGCTGTCGATCTCCTCCCTCAGGTATTTGTTGGTGTCCAATGCCCCACAGAACTTGCGGTTAGCCTAGCAGGTAATACAGAATCAAATATGATGCTTCAACACTGTATGGCAAATTAGAGAAAGACAAAGAACAATGTTGCTTGTGAACCAGTTATTAGCTGTGTGGTCCACCTAGCTTTTTATCATCATACAAAGGGGTATGTATAACCCCGGATAATTGGGGTAGTTATATTTACTATTCTAATCCCCCTCTAAATTTCCCAAACCAGAGTTTTATATAAAAAAAGAAAAAAAAAAAAAAGAAATGCAACAAGAGGGAAATTTTCTTGCAGTAAAGTCATGATTCACTGACTGACCCTGATCATTGAATAGTACTACCGTAATCTCCCACGTATAAGGATTCTTACATGCGGGGTTTAGTTCTCCCTGGATCCGCAAGGGGGACACCAATAAGAGCTTTCTTTTGATTACACTCCCCCTAAGTCATAATATTACATGGGGGGATCCAGGGGGATTCGGGGGAGGGGGGTCCAAGATGCACATAGATTTTTAAATTTTGGAAATACATTCAGTAAAATTTTTTGGCCATATTCTTTAACTGCGTCTTATGCACAGGATGCACCTTATACGCGGGAGATTACGGTAATCCGTATGTGAATAAAATTAAATGTGAGAGCTACTAAAATACCTGTGAGAGTTGGTTCTCTAGTTTGCTGATGTTTTTCTGTGTTTTTACAATGTGACCTCGGCTCATGTTGACACCTCCCATCCCTTTGTGTTGGTTCTTGATCTTCTTCTCCCACTCACGGATCTGGGCGGTATTCTCCTCATGGAGCGCCTTCTCGTCACTTATCTCCTGCTCAACGGTCTCTGTAAGGACAAGAGAATTATCCATGAGTTGTCATGTATGAATGAATTTCTCGGAAACTTGCAAGAATACTAGATTAAAAATAAACAACCAAACAATGAAAAAAGGATCCATTGAAGATTGATTATTTTGAGTAAAATGTGGTTAAGTGATGATTATAGGACAAGGATATTGTTCAATACATTTCCTAAGCCAAGGAGGTGGATGAGTGCCTGAGGCCCCATATCACTAAGCCTAGAAGTGCCCATGTCTAGGAGCATCATACTTGGAACATTTAGGTAGAGGTAAATTCTACTTACTCTTTTCATTTCCCAAAACCTCTAGACCAACAGTGTTTTTCTCATCCATAACTTGGTTGCTTCGACTCTCAATAACGCGGAGGTCCTGGAGCCACTGCTGACGCTCCCTTTCCAGGGCTTCGATCTCATTCCTGCAATTCAGTGTAAAGATATTTTGTACTTGCCTTTATACATGACATTTTCTTTTTTTTTTTTTTTTAAAAACTGAGGCAGGTTTTACAGCACTTGATACTCGAATCCACAGATTCTAGTCAACCCATAACTAATTTGTTGATCATAGAAAATAATTCATACGAGCTTGCCTATGAACTAATATATTCAGTGCTTACTTTTGGCGCTTGATAAGGTCCTGACTCTCGAGGCAGTAAGCTTTGCGATCACCCTCCATGATACGGATCTGGCGAGTGAGGCGCTGCAACTCTGCCTCACGCTCCGCCAACCCGTCGAGGTCGGCATCGCTGTGGTCCGAGTGGGCGGATCTGGCTCGATTCATCTTTGATGTGGCTATAAGGACAAATATCAAAATTATAACCCATGGATGGAGATAGCATTAAACCAAAGAAAAATGATATATACAGTACATGGCTTTAACAAATATCGTTATTTCAATTTCTATTATAAGTGTTTTTTTTTATATACCATATACGTGTGGTCTTACACATATGTGAATAGCAAAATTATCAGACAGCGCAGATGCCTCTTGCACCAGTCGGCTTAACAGAAAACCATATTGCCTAGGAAACATTTATGATCATAAAATAACCTGCAAATATATATGACATTTTGTTAGATTGTATTGATTTGCTGGAGATGTTATTTGTATCAAAAATGAAATTGCATTTCGAGAATAGACCCCTTTCCCTGTTTTTTTTTCTATTCCACTAACATCATAATCATAATGAATACTAGAAATTAAATGTATTGATTTTCTAGTTGGCTTTGGGCCCATGCAGGAAGCAGCAAGTACTTTGTCTTACAATGTGGTTATCAGTAATCTTACGTTTTCTATGGACTTATCAGCAGTGTGGGGGTTTTAATTACGTTTTTGTATATGCATAGGGTTTAAGACTATTCTTTTGCACAATAAGATATCATTTGCATGGGTGATAGGAGAATGGTGTTGAGATACAATGGTCTATAATCATCTAATAGAGAAGACACATTTTAGCTTTATAGCGTGAATTACCACAGATGTATTAAAGGTAGAACATCTCTGGGCTTTTTTTCCACATTTTATTCTTTTCTTTTTGCTTCATGTTGGCCATATTACTAAACAAAATATAATAATGAGATCGCAATATATGGCACTGGAAAAGAAGTGGTCATTATTTATTAACAGTTAGCTTAGTAGATTGAAGGTGCCAAAAATTGTTTGACTTTATTGTGGTTAGGGGTGGGTGGTGATTTCTCTCAACTCATTATGGTACTATGGTTAAAAAAAATAAAGGAGTGGGGTCTGGAATACGTATATAACTGCTCTCAAGTAAGGGTACTCACTTAAAGCCCCCGTTGCTAAATAATGACCATGACTTTAAAACCCATTGAGGGCTAGCATCGACTGTAGTCGACACCATGGCAGGCCTAGCCTTGACTATAGTTGACGCCCATTATATAGGATTAGTATAGGAATTGAAAATAGGCTCGTTCTCTAGGAACTATACTTTTTTCAGAGGCCGTCCCCATGGCCAGGGCAACAATTTTTGCTCTGCCCTTAAAGGGTTAACAATCATCTAAAAGTCTATCCTTTCATACAAAGGATAGAATAAGTATTACATTGTGGATTTCCTACATGACTAGTATTCCCTAATGATATACCACAATACAGCAACGGACACGTCACTAGAACCTAAACAAATTTCCTTTGTCAATGTTTAATACAAGTACAGTTACAACATCAAAAGGGGACCATGTGGACTGTTGTCAGGTCCAGCGATGGTCAAGCAAGCGGGAACAAATAGGGGCTTTACAAGATACCAGTAGCCTTGTGCCTGATCCAAAACTGGTAGTTGAAGTGCCGTTTTATAAATTAAAGACGTGCATTAAGCGTTATTGCTTAAGTTGAGTCGAAGCATAGTGCTATGTGACCGCTACATTCTGACCTACCCGTGCCTCCTGACCGCAACTTCCTACCCTCTGACATTGTTGATTTTTCTTTTGTTGTAAGAGTTGACTTTTCTTTAGGAAGAGTCACTGTTGATTTTTCTTTAGTAGGGGATCTATTTGGCGGTCCGGCTGATGTAATAACGTGATATAGCAAAGTTTATTTGTTGTGAGATAATATATTATATGTTTTCTTGTTTTTTATTTATATTGAATTGGTACTACAATGTAGATAGTGCAGACATTTAATCACATTCCAATCATTGCTTTAAAATGTAATTCCTATATCATCAACTCAACTCAGTACCTTTTGAATGTGGGTTTCTATTGTTTGGTTGTTTTATGTATTGTGCATTTACGCTGTTAAGTCATGTGTGAGATGCAAAAGTTAAAGAGTTATAGAGGAAGTTACTTTTTTACATTGTACTTGTGATTATATAACTTTTTATTTTTAATTCAACTGATCATGTTTATATGTCAGAGTACACATCGTCGCTTTAGTGCAACAAGGTTGTATCTGCATATTTCAAGTTTTGCAGGAGAGGCAAAAGAAGGGTTGCTATTACAATAGCACACAGTTGACACAAACTTATTGCATTTGGGCCCATAGACACATATATCATAGACAGAGTTTCAATACTTTCATAGATGGTAGATATGGGTCAATAGATGTTGAAAAAGAAGAAGAAAACTCAATTTTGCCAAAATCTCAGTTACAACCTTGTTGCACTAAGGCGAAGACATCATATAATTTGATGAATCTCTATATGTGACAGGATCTGCGAAAAGGGACCTTATTTCAGGGGGAATAAGGTCCCCTTTCCCAGTACATGTCACATATTTATTTAAGTTTTAACAGGTGAAAGTAATACAAAATCATGTTTTTAGCAAGGTTATTACTTTCATGTTTTTCATAGTTATATCCATAGATATAGCTACCTACATATTAGTTATAAATAGAGAAGTACTATTCGAATATATCATAAGATGAAGACACATAAAATACGAATATATTAACCAAAACAAATACAACGAAAATAGGAACATCAGATTGATTGATGTCAAATAAATACCAATTTTCAAAGAAGCAGTACCCGTAATTGAATTGTCGTCTAAATAATTCATATTTGAATTACCCAGAAGATACAAAGCTAAAATAGTATGACAATATATAAAGAAATGTACCTTTTACAATAAACATAATCATGTGACTGTCAAAAATGACAACTACAATGTCTATACATCGAATTGGAGGGACACTTGGAACAATACAGCTAGACTGACATTTAAAAATCATAATTATGATAAGACCACTACCATCTCTAATCCTATGTCATATTCAGGAGAACTACATATAATAGTTATATACGCTTGCAATTATATTGATATGTACAGAATTATTGGTAGATATGGATGGGTGGATGGATGAATGGGTCACGACTTAAGGGATGATTGGATGGATGGATGGATGGATGGTTGGTTGGATGGATTGAACGTTGGAGGAGTGATGGGGTACCGTCACAAGTAATCTCATCTGGACAATAACTACTATTGGTTTGTGTTGGTATTAAATTTCACAAATTACCAGAAGCCGTCCCAGGTGGTCTGTCAGCCATTGTTAGTCCTGTATATTGTAATTGTACAAAGGTTTAAGTAAACACTAGGTGATATATGTCCTACTGAGTCTCAGTCTGAGATTCTCTTAACTCTAATACATGCTTATGCCACAATAAACCACATGTTCATGGATATGTTGCTGAGATTTCAGATCTATTTATGTATCATAATCAATAAGGGCCTACCAACTGTACACTATGGCGTATACACAAGCAAAAATACTCATTAATTTTCATTCCATTGACTTTTTTGGAAGGTTTCATCTGCAGGATCATGCCTTGTGTACATTTTTTTTTTTTATTATTTTACTTGGTAATGAAATAAGTTGTTAATGAAAAGTACTTTACCGGGTGAGAGTGAGTGAGTAGAATGTTATATGGGTCTAGACCCCTAAAATCGAGTGTGACATGGCCTTTTCTTAAATCGACAAAGGACATGGAGCTTCAAGGTACAAGGACATGGGTCAAAAAAGATAGTGACAGGGGACATAGACTTTTCTTAAAATCGACATGTGACATGGAACTTAGTGATAGGGACAGAGGAAAATACAAATTTAGTGACATTTGACATGGGCTTTTCTTAAAATCGACAAGGGACATGTCATGGGGACCCCCCATCTAGACCCCCTGATCATTATAATTTATATATGCAGTGAAATGGGTTCACTCAAAGGGGTCTACATGCATGAATAGCCATGCAACATTTATTACAAAATACCCCTTCCTGGAGCTGAAGTGAGATCAATTGGAATCTAATTATGTCTTCCTGCAATGTATCGATAAAATCGATCACGCCTCGCCTGTGAGTGTGACTGACTGAAGTCTGAACACTCCTAAAATATTCATCCATTTCATCACACACTCTCAGACTCAGTGGCAAATGCAATATTGAATATGCTGTGGCAATATGCAGATAGGTATCTTAAGAAATCATTAACCTACCTTTTTACTCCCTTTCTAATTAGTTGTGTGCAATATTCAGTGTAGATGAAGGAGTCGCAGGACCTTTTCTCTTACTACGACGTGCAAGTGTCCCTCGCAACGCCCCGTTGCTAAGTAATATGTAAACATCAATCAGCGCGGAAACGAGGTCAACGCAGCAGGTGCCCGTTCACTCTCCAAGCTGATACCTAGAATGGCGAAAGCTCTAAAATAGGGCCGCACTCTGCTTGAAGAAGAAGCTTGTGGCGTAATCTAGTGTTAAAGCTGGGAAGCTAACATTGAGAGGGGAAAAGTTCGGATTTGCGGTGTTCAATGAATTGAATAAGTATAACTAAAATACTTATCACGATCAATGTATTTTGATAATAAAATATTTGTTTAACCACTTAACTTGTTGTATTGAGCCAAAGTAGAAAGTACAAACCTAAGCTACTAACGTGGAAATAAATGCTGTGACTTCCTGGCAGCAATGGCGGACTCCGGGTATGAGCGAGTTGTTTGCGTCAAAAATGAAGTGTTTGTATATCAGATTCCAGCTAGAACCTCAAACAGAGGGTACAGGTAAGTGAGATAATAATTTCCCTATAATCATAACACCCCTGGGATCTACAGAAGTTAAGCAAGACACCTCGCAAACTTGGAATCTGGTTCCACCCCGAAACCCTGGCCGCTCTGCCGGTCGCGAAGGGGCAACACCCTCTGCTCTGGGCTGGCTGAGACTGAGTCGGAGGTAATTCGAGTGGGTGGTTTTAATTAAGTTGGAATTGGTGATGTGGAATCATCGAGTGATGGAGTTACTTAGTTCATCAGTGATTGTGACACTGTTCTCCACTTATGCCAAACTTTTATTTTGGATTTTCCCGGATTATTTTACACCACCGTGAAGCTGACAACTCGAGTAACTGCCACTGGGATGCCCTTATTTTAGACCTTGCATTACTTATAATGTCAAATTATTAAAACTTGACTGAATGATCATAGAGACTAACCAATTATATTTATACCACTGTAAGCACAACAGTTTGACGATTATAGGGCTATATTTTGCACCACAAGGAACTATGATAAGTATTATAGATCATGTTGGAAAATTTTCTAAATGGCAGTGTGACAAGCTGACCTGAAATTCATGAATTTTTTACTCAACTCTCTTATACTCTTTAGCTTTGGGCTAATAGATAATGAATAGCTGATTAAAGATCCTAAAAGTAGACACTTTTGTGATTATACCTATATAAGTTCAAAAAAGTACGGAAAATATTTGGTTTTAATATTTTCTGTTTCAATTCAAAAATTCTTCTGAATTATATAGAATCTGTCCAGATGTTTCATTATTTCTCTCTCTATGGTAAATAATAATGCCTTGAGCTTTCAATAGAAGTTTCAACCTCAAAAATTGACCAAGAATTAACAAAAATATCAGCAATTTACATTTTAAGGTTTTATAGAAATTCCACTCTGCAAACACCCATACCCCTTGAGAACTGATAAGATATCAAATTAATGGCTAGATCTAGAGTAAAATAACACATAAATTCTAATTCCTTGGGTATTTTTACCATTGGTGCTGGAATATAGTCAATTTTGAGTGTGGAAAAAGGTCAGAAAATTGAAATTCACATTTGGTGATTTACTATAGTGACAGATAGGGACTTGGGGAGTGGGTGGTGGGGTGTTATTCCTTCACTTAAATTCAGACTGCAACATCAAACTCTGCCTAAGGTAGTGGCCATTTTTATTTAATTGAACTAGTATCAGTAGTACTTTGTAAGTTGGTTAACTCTGTGTGATAAGTTTGTATTATATTTATTTCTCTTTGCATTCATTTTATAAAGCACACTGTATGATGTATGAAATAGTATTATTCATTTATGCAAAGCAAGCATGTTGCTAGCTTTGAACATTTGCTGGTTGATATTGGGCCGAGCAGTCATACTGATCATGTTAACCAGGACCAAATAAAAACGTTTAAAAAAAAAAAGACGCTGGCTGAGGCTGGTCAGAGTCTGAGAATTTAGTAACTTTTCTTCTGGCTATAGATGTTTATGATATCTACAATGTAATTTATTGATTGTCCACAGGGCAGCAGAATGGAACCTAGACTCACCAGCATGGACGGGACGCATGCGGTGTGTTGCCACGGGAAAAATTCTACAGGTGAAATTGGAAGACAGAAATAGTGGTAAGCTCCACTCCAGTAAAAAGTATAAATAAAATGAATAAACTAATAGACAAACCGCTAGTCAAATGCATTTTACCGATAGATACCATAGTTGTATGTACATATTCCTTCTGCAGAAGTTACGGTGCAGTTTAATACTTATGAAAAATCAGATCTAGACTACATTATATTATATCCTGGTATTTTTCAATTTCACTGTTTTATATTCAATGAGTCCTGTTTTATAATCAATGAGTCCTGTGCTTATGGTAACTCGACACATCGGAAGCAGAAACATCTCCCTGCTACCAGTATTCATGCTTATTTGCTTTTGAAAAACAATGATAAAACGGTTGTACACATACTACAGTTTGCAAATTTTGGAAGACAGGGTATTTATGTTTACATGAATTCTCTTATCAATTTCCTTGATTTTATTTCTAGGGGAGTTATTCGCTATGTGTCCAGTGTCAGCATACCCAAGTAATGCAGTTGAACAGGTCCTTGACTCAAGTCGCTACTTCGTCATTCAAATCCAAGACACGACAGGTGGGTTAAATCATAATAATCAAATATGAAATAAGTGATAATAAAATACAAAATAAGTATTGTCCTAGCAATATATTGGGCTTATTGTCTAATGCGATATATTTGATACCCCGCATATAAAGTATGGTTTATACACAGATGTCATGGTTCCCTTTTCTCAACAGGCCGCCATGCGTTCATTGGAATTGGGTTTGCTGATCGAGCGGACTCCTTCGATCTCCTTGTCACCATGCAGGACCATTTCAAGTAAGTCCGAAAAGGAACACCCTTCTATCAGAAAATCATAAAAAAAGGTAATGCATTTATAATATTCGATTTTGAAGATCTCTGGATAGAAAATGGATGATATTTCTTTATGTTCTCTGTTTTAAGGTGGCTGAAAAGGGAAGAAAAGGAGAAGACGGAAGCAAGTCAACCAGTGGATACTGGGCCAAAGTTAGATCTCAGTTTCAAAGAGGGACAGACAATTAAGATCAATATAGGAGTAAGTTTCAACGTCATTAATCATTCTTCATTTGCGTTTTCAGATATAATGACCTATGATTATTTTTATCTAATGATATTTTATCCTTGTGAGATCATTTGAATTTTATCGGTTAGATACATTATGAGGTATCATAACCATGAACATTAGGTAAAAAAAAATCAAACCTTAAACGAGCATACAGATAGCCCTATTCAAATACTCAATATGGCTAAAGACAAAGGATTTAATACCCTCTGAGCATCCTGCTCTGATTGATGCTAATAACCATTTCCAACCTACATTGCAGGGTTCAAGTGGGGAAGCCCGCAAGTCGCGACCACGTAATAACAATGCGGGGGGCACCATTGGTCTATTACCTCCCCCACCCGGAGGTGTCAAGTTACCTGCACCACCGCGTGCAGCTGGGTCAGTGATAGCTCCTCCACCCTCAGCCCCTGCCCAGCAACCCGCAGCACCACAGTCTGCGGCACCCGCTGCAGACTTTGACTTCTTGTTAGGCTCGTCTAGTACCCCGCAGCAGCAGCCTACCATGCAGCCCGCTTCCACAAACAAACCTGCAGATCCCTGGGGCGACTTTGCATCAGCAGGGTGAGTTGGTCTTAAGAATATAACTGATTAGGGAAATAATCACCAGCTGAAAATTCATGTGAAATGAATCGATGATTTCCGATCTCATAGTCAAATTCAATGTTATTTTTGTAGGAGGCTACATGTATTATTAAAAGGATAAGCTTCAGCTAGGTAAATGGAAAGATTCGCAGCCAGTTCATTCAGGAATGTCATTATCGATCGTGTGGAAAATACTCATGGATCACAATCCCAACTTCTTGACAGACAACCCTCTCTACTTCATATGTTTAGGAAAGATTGCTACTGTTATGATTCACCCTTTATAACTATATTAAGAATATTTTCTCTGTTTCTATATTCAGATCTACAAACACAAATGCACAAGCTGCTACACAGAGTGGGAACTGGGTACAATTCTAGTCCATCACCAATTAGCACCGACACATCCGCCAAGCTGACAGCAAACAAGGGTATACACATGCCAGTCTACGCTACAGTTCTTCGATGAGTGACTGCGAAGTGACGATGACGTTGCAGCGCAGACCGTGATTGTCAACATGCTGGAATCAATTCCGGGAAGTGATATATATATAAAATCATACCAACAAAACATCAATGACATTAGGTTAAATGGTGCATTTAAGTCATACTGATGATGGCAAAATAATACAGACATTGTAAACAATGTCTAAATGACTTAATCAAGACGTTGTCAGTTCCCAGAGAGTGTACATAGATGATTTTTTTGGACATAATGTGCAACCGGAGTGATTCTCGATTTCAACTGAACTAAGGTTATGGCAGCCATAGGTAATGGGGTTAAATCCAAGGCATATAAAAGGAATTCTGTTGTCTGCCTACCATTTACTACATATAGTGATATTCATCTATGATTACATTTTACAGTAATTGACAAGGGTGTGAGGGGACCCATAGGCCAGGTCCAAATATTGCTGTTAACAATATATGCATACACAGCAAATACGCACAGAAATGTGAGAGTAAAATTACTGTATTTAGAGACCTTGACTTTTACTCAGAATCACGCTGACGACCATGCTTGGCGGTGTTAGAATATGTGTGGACCACTCTTAACATGCTCACTAACGTTTCTTTCTGGTTGAGAAATCCTCTAGTTAATGCTAAATACTGCAGGTATATATCTCTATATCACTTCACATAAGGTTCTCTAAAGTAAAGGTAGCTCTTTAGGATTCTATTAATTAGAAAATGGGAAGATATAAGGGAATAGGAAGATATAGGGCAGGATCGCACACACTAAATGACGTATTTCCAGTGTACAGTTTTCACCTTATTTGTATATTAGGAAATTTAAGAAGAGATTGTAAAAATCTGTAAATTATAGCTAGACATCATAGGAATATTTCTTAATTGTTGAGTCTAGTTACCTGTACTGATAGCCCTATGCCTTTTCAAAAGTTATCATTGGAATGCTCTTCAAAGTGTACAGTTTATAGATGCTGAATATGTTAGCCCATACATTGTGTCTATATTCAATCCCTATTCTATGTAGGTGTTCTGTCAAAGCGACACTTGTCTAAATGGGTTATCAGTGACTAAATAATACAGGAGGTGACTGTAGCCCCCCCCCCCCAACCCCGGGGGCCTGTGTGGGTAAGATAGATAATCAAACCTCTGTCAGTGAATCCATGTCATTATCGCAGATGCCATTGATTTTGTTTTATCTATATCTCTGACCTGAATTATAACGATTTTCTGGGAAAATCCATTTTCCTGGTTTTTTTTTTGTCAGCTAGCACATGGTATCTCTGGTTTGTAATCCTGATTGGATGAAGAAAATGTGCAAAGAATGCAGAGAGTGTCTACATCTTGGAGGATATACTGAATGATGCTGATTCTTAAGTTAAAGGAATTTGAACAAATATGTCAGATAATCTGTGAAAGAGAGGCCAGCTCATATTAGAAGGGTATAAAAATAGATTGTAAGAAATATTTTATGGTTGAGTGGCTAGAAGTTGATGAACAATAAATAAAACTTTAGATATGTAATTTAAAGGAGTAGAAATCGTGGCTGTTGTTGGTGTCTGCCAGGTCGAAATATGTCTTAGAAGTATTGACAAAGGTAACAATTCTGAAAGTACTGAGTGATAATAGGGCAAACGGATGAGATTCTTATTACTTCTGCCATCAGTTGTGATAGAAATGCATTAGATTTAGTTATGCAGTGTTGGGAAATATTCACAATTCATTGGGAAACAGGGCTTTGTTCAAATACATGTGTATTCATGGTTTAGTGAATTTTGTACATATCAAAATGATAAATATGTGACTGGAAATCAGTAAATGTGTTCTTTCCTTTCCTGATTCTGCCGTATGCTTTCATTCTTTTTCTAAAAGAATAATTCTCGATGTAAAAGAGGTCATTTGAACCCATTTTCGTTAAATATTAACTGTTTAGAAGAATGTGGGCGCACTGCCATTTGCATCATATTTTGAGTGGTTGTAGGTGTGTGTGTATTGTTCAAGCACTCTAACCTCGTGGCCAGGTTACGTCCTTCTTTGAAATGTCTTTTGGGAGAAGTTTCATCCACAGCATCTTAAATTTGTTTTGCGATGTATGTAACGTCTTCGATGGAAAGATTAGGCGTTATTCAAAAAAGAAGTGTAATCTCATTGTTTTTTTTTTTCTAAAATTTCTATGTGAGATATTGTGTTCAATGTGGCTATGTTCCGTGTGAAATCATTTTGTATTAATGTTGAGGAACGTCTAATTATTTACCGCAAGGCATGTCTTTCTTACCAACACCATTGTTTCCTTGCACACTTCCTTGAAAATCCCTTTTTATTCTACAAAATATTTGACTTAATTCTGACAAAGTATAGTATTACTATCCCCTGACCAGGCAACTTTTCAGTTCTTTGGGAGATCAGTTCATTCAGATTGTCAGATAACTTGTTTTATAATCGATCTCCTGACTATTATTTACGATATGAGAACATTCCAATTTATATCGGTTCTTAGTAGGTTTTGGCGTTGTGTGCTCTAGTAAGGCTATTGCTAGTTCCACAAAGATTTTGTCATTCAAAAATAAACAGAAGAGACATGTACCATAGGCAGAGGGCTGTATATATATATATATATATATATATATATATATATATATATATATATATATATATATATATATATATATATATATATATATATATATATATATATACACAGATACAAATGAGAAAATCACATGTAGCTCCAATATGGAAGATTTCACTAGTGTACATTAAGGCAGACGAATAGCGGCAATAGTAATATCTCAATTATTTCAGTTGTGGGACAGATCAGTCTTAATATACAAGATAAAGTTAGAAAGGTCACTTTTAAGACAGGTATATATCACATCACAGTTAGTCTTTGCTAAGATTGATAATCTATACTAGGTAATCGGTCAATATAATGTGGCAGGCAAGAGAATTTAAAGTGTACAAATAGAATGTACTTGATGCCAAATAAATCCTTCATCTGTAAATAGGAAAACAAGTACAAAAAGCCTTGTCTTTATTCTATATTTCCTTCAAACTAGCCTCAAATAGAATAAATAATGTATCTCAGTATTGATACAATATCTAGCATTTATGATTAAAATTTGAGAACTTGATTAATTGGGGCGAAGACCTTTGAAAAGTAAAGAGAAGAAAAGGCTATGTGCACAAAACGAAATGCCATTATAAACAATTTTTATTTACAATCTGTGGGTACAATTCCAGCATAACATTTCATTATGACTTAATTTGAAAAAAGTTGTTATTATTAATAGAACACTGATTTCTACTTTTTAGTTTTCTGTCGCATGCGTCTTCTCAACACCGTGGATGAGTTTCCCTCAACCTTCATAGACTTTTGTTTTTCGCGATTGAATCCAGATAACTTTTCCTCAAATGGTGGAAGGATTTTTGTCACCACACCTGTCACAGATGTAAATTGGTTCTCTCTGATCATGAACCGTGTGCCCGGTTTGACCACCATAGGTTTACGTAATGCTACAGTACAAATACACGTGTCTCCTGGCATGGCCATAGATGTGTCCTCCGGAAGACGCAGACAGCCAGCGATATCCCAAGTGTCGCTGAAGATCTGGTTGATGTAATTTGTCGTAATGGGCTTTGAGCGTCCACCCTCTGCTTTCATCCGCACATAGATGTGTGCCTAAATTGTAAAAGAAACCCCAAAATTAAAGAGGTGACTGTTTTATATTGTGTGAGTGATGGCTTTAGATTCAAAATCAAATATAGCAGTATTATTTCGAAGGTGTTCATCACATTCCCGTTTAGAATTCATGATTAACTAACAGATGTTTTATATCTAAAACACGGATTCATAAATTATGAAGCACTCACCTCAAAGTGGTCATGTTGTTTGTGGGATCCTGGTTGACACAAGACCATTCCGCGCTGCACCACTTCTCGCTTTATACCTCGAAGCAGAATTCCCACATGGTCTCCACCCTTTGCTGATGCCACTGATTTCTTGAAAACTTGAATGTCTGACAAAACGGTCTTGATGTTGTTCCCATGTCCAATTAGAGTCGCCTCATCTCCACGATTCGCTACTCCTTGCTGCAATGTCCCCACCACTACAGTCCCCCTTCCAGGGACAGTGAACCCATTTTCTAGTGGCACATAAAAAGGACCAGATAGATCACGTACAGGGGGGTGCACGTGGGAGTCAATAGCCTCTACTAGCTTTACAATGGACTCCCTACCAATACTGGGGTCACGATCATCTATGGCATACAATGCAGAACCAGCAACAACTGGGGTGTTTTCCCCATCATAGCCAAACTCTGTTAACAGTTCTCTCACTTCCATCTCAACCAACTCTACCATCTCAGAGTCTACCTGGTCCACTTTGTTAATGAACACCACAATGTTCTCAACCCCGATCTGCTTGGCTAGGAGCAGGTGCTCCCTTGTCTGTGGCATGGTCCCATCAGTAGCTGCTACCACAAGGATGCTCCCATCCATTTGGGAGGTACCAGTGATCATGTTTTTGATGTAGTCAATATGCCCAGGGCAGTCGGTGTGGGCGTAGTGTCGGGTGGCACTGGAATATTCGACATGGCAGGCGTTTATTGTGATTCCCCTAGCCTGTTCCTCTGGGGCCTTATCTATTTGGTCGTACCTGACAAACTTGGCAAGCCCCTCAGTGGCCAGGACCTTTGTCAGGGCAGCTGTCAGGGTGGTTTTTCCGTGGTCAATATGCCCAATAGTCCCAATATTCACATGCTGTTTACCCTCAAGGGCGGCGCTGTCAGAAGTGGATTCGGCCGGTTTCTGAGCGAATTTACAGCGTCCAACGCAAAAACGTCGTATGGCAGCAGTCGCAAGTGGTGTATTCTTGTGAAATACATGGCTATAGTGTGAGTTTCGGCTTTGAATACTTCTAAAAGAGCTTAAATTTCGGGTGAAAACACCCCGCAGCATGCCGGAGGCCGCCATATTTTTGATGGTGCCTCTCGTCTGCTTGTAGTCGTCGAGAACAAGTTTACTGACAGCGGTGTCGCATGAAACATTCGCCTCAATTATAACTCGAGCAAACATGGCCGGTGAAGTTGTTGTGGATGCCTTGCCGTATTTTGATCAAGGCTATGAGGAGCCAGGAGTTCGCGAAGCCGTAAGTAGATGCTTTGTTTCTATCAAACACATTTTTTTTATATACTAAACTAAAATTCTTTGTGTCAAATTGGTAGTTTATATTCTTTTTGTGCGGATTTCCAAGTGTTAGTTCCCATTTGTATCGATTATCGCCCAGTCGGACTGTGCCACAATAGTCAGTTGAATAGACTATCCAGGCTATTGACCAGCGCCTGCGGCGCTGCTCGCACGAAAAGAAGTGGCGCCACCACATGCCAAAAGCATTGCAACTCCTACTGTTGTAACTCTGTGCTTTCACACAACTTCTACTTTTTTCTTATTCCCTGGGTCACTTTCGCTGGTTGCACTACAGATAGAGTGTGAGTGGCCAACTACAGGAACATCCAACGTCAAAGCCGACGACTTCCGGGGTAGCGGTTTTGGATAAGTAGTGCAAATAGGCCCACAGGCACAGTCTCAGACTACACAGCCTGGGCCAGCTGCTTTTGAATTATTGATACCAGTTCAGTAGCCTGAGTGAGACCAAAACTGCTGTCGAGGGGGGCGTAAAATTTTTTCATGCATCCGCGCAGAAACCCACCACCCCCTTGATAAATAATCACCACTCCTTTGATACACTGGATTAGACATCTATTGAGATGCATAATACTGTAATCTCCCGTGTATAAGGCGCGTCTTATACGTCAAACAAAATGCTGCTGGGTCTTATACGCGGGAGGTAAATTGCCTTGAGTTTGGGGTTTGCCTTATAGGGGGGTATTTTTTACAATAGAACAGTACTAAACTGACAAATATCTACCCTCAGAGGTGCGCCTTCTACGTGAAACCGCCTTCTCTGGGTTGGGGGTGCGCCTTCTACGCGAGCTGCGCCTTCTACGCGGGAGATTACGGTAGATGTTCCAGTGTATTAACTCCAAAAGTTATGACCAGTGTTCTCTCATTTGTGTGTGTTTCTATCTTTGCAGGCCTTGGCTTTAGTTGAGGAAGAAACAAGACGTTATCGACCAACAAAGAACTATTTAGATTATCTGCCACCAGCAGATTATTCTCAGTTTGAAGTAGGTGTCATCAGCATGAATAACAAAACTGAGAATTATGAAATCGCAATTTCCTACGAATCCTAGTGTTAGTGGAATGCTCTGAATAGTGCTGGGTTGATAATTGATCTAGTCTAAACTGTATCAGTACTCAGAGGGAGGTTTTATTACTCAATTCCTCCTTTCTTTTTGCCGAATCGATAGGCCCTGTTAATTATTGTTCCCATAAAACCCTGCATATAAGCCGCACCATGATTTTGGGAAAATAGTATGAGCCACACCTGATGCCTGAAAAGGTTCCCATTCCTTAGCACTGTCTATGTATACAAAACCTAACCTCAAGAGTGAGTGAGTAATTTTGACAGCTAAGGTCATATTCGTGGCGAGAACTACATTACACAATTTCACAGAAAAGTGTCGGTGCCTGCGCATATGTGCACCACACACATCTGAGGGGATAGGAAAGAGGAGATATAGACCCTTTTAAGTGGGCTAGGGAAGCCCGCCTGACCTCAAGAAGGCTCTGTAAGGGGTTTACAGTAGCTCAAACACTGATTACTGTAAATCCCCGTTTATAGAACGCGTCCTCAGTTCAGGTAAATCCTATAAGACACACCTGAGGTTATCCTTGTGTATAAACTGCACCCTATATGCAAGGATTTACGGTAGCGGGTAGATCATATTAACGGAGAAGCCTCTTTTTCTGCTATTTCATATATTGCATTTAATTTTATGTTTGATCAGACCGACATCATGAAAACAGAACTTGAGCGGCTACAGCTCCGACTACCTATGGACATGTTGAGTATGAAGCGTTATGAACTGCCACAACCGCCACCTGGAAAAATGACAGACATCTCCGCTTGGAATGAATGTGTAGACAACTCACAGGCACAACTTGAACATCAAGCACTAAGGTAAGAATGAGTGAGTGAGTGAGTGAGTAATAGATGTTTAACGCCATTTCGACAGCTAAGGTCATATTCATGGCGAGAACGACATTACAAAATTTCACAGAGGAATGTGTCAGTGCCCGCACATATGTGCACCACACACATTCGAGGGGATAGGAAAGAGGAGAAATAGACCCTTTTAAGTGGGTTAGGGAAGCCCGCGGTAAGAATGATATCCATGAAATGTGACATTGTAGATAGTACTTATAGATGAGTGCAAATGACCAAGTTTGAGTGATTTTTTGTTTGTTATTTTCAATATGCTACGCAGTTTACACCACGAAATTTCATCAGAAAAAAAATGTCTTGTCTTGATCAGTTCAGTTATTTTCTGTCATGAGTCACTATGCTATTTGTATGTGTTTGTTGGGTTTGAGCTTCAAGAATGGATTGAAAATTAGTTGAATATGATTTCAAATGATACTATGTTTTTGGTTTGTATATTAGGATTACCAACCTGGAACTCATGTCACAGTATGGCAGCGATGCGTGGCGCGTCTATAACAACACACTCGTACAAATGGTGGACCAAACACAGAAACAACTCGCACAACTCAGGTAGGTTCTTGGTGAAGCTGTAGGTCACCTACCGCAATCTCTCGCGTATAAGGCGCATCTTATATCTGAATCATAGAACCAGCCCAAAGTCTGTGTGCATCTTACAGGTGGGGTATTTTTACTATAGAACAGTACTGAACCTCCATAAATCAGTCCCCAGATACACCTTATAGGGGTTCCTTCAACTTGGGGTGCATCTTATACACGAGATGCGCCTTATACACGGGAGATTACAGTACTTAAAAAACACTAGGTTTAAGCTGCTGTTTTGGCCAAGTATCAATGTTGAAAGTGATTTTAGGCACAAGAAAACCCTCAGTCGGTACGTTCGACCCCTGGCTTTGTAACTTACAGAGTTCCGCTCCAATTACCAACTGGGTTTACTTGAGTAAGGCCAGACCCGGACACATGTAACACAGGAAGTCATGTGACATCTGTTTGTAGCATATGGAATGGTGCACTGTGGGATACAAACAAGAGTTCTGAGGCTCTGTCTCTTACAGAACAACCTGCCCTGACCCATTTATGATGTCACAGACTGGTAGCCAATCTGATAACCCGGCAGGTTACTCAAGTAACTAACACACGTCAGTTTGGCCAGGGGTCGAACATCCCGATTAAACCTAAAATAACACGTTATGATATACTGGGAAGATAGAGGGCGTTACTAAGACTGAAGTAGTGCAGTATTCACACACTAGGGGGAGACATATAACACAGCAGTATCAAGATGAGTCTTGTTAGGAATTTGTTCTCTAAAAGTGATTGGCAATACACTTTGTGAAATGAAATGTGAATATTACAATATTTTGTGTGTGGGGTTGGTTTTTAAAAGATTTTTGAGAGGTCAGCTTTCAGCCGTGTATAACTAATTGAATCATATATTTCCTTTTATCACACAGAAAACAGATCCAGGAGATAAACTGGCAAAGGAAGAATGAGCAGAAACTATCGGGCACCAAATTAAAAGCCCTGGCAGAAAGGTGGGTATATATTTGTCATGAAATTATACGAATTAGTTATTTTGTGTATTTTTATTCTATTTTAGGGCAAACAAACAAAAAGAGAACTTGTATAAGTACCTACTCGTTGAATAAACAGTGGGTTCGAAAAAGCAGCTTGGATACCACGAAAAATGTTGAAAATTAATGCACTAAAGTCCTTTTTGAGTCAGACATGGTTTTGAATGAAATATTATGGCAAATTATAGTCTTATTAGAACAACTGTGTAGGTTGATATGATAGATATGTTAACATTTTATGTGAGTGAGAATGCTCTTATAGGCAAATGATCAGACATTTGAACACACTTTGGTACCTCATGTAACTTTATTATGTACTCGTTCAGTGTAGGTTTGATATGTAGGGTGTTATGCCAGTAATGTTGAACATTTCAAATGAAAATATCACCAGTTTCTTTATAACATGCAGATCTATATGGTTCACTTGGATGTCAACATATTGCTATAAAATCTTTTCTTTTTTCAATTTTCAGTTGGGTCGGGCTCGTCAGTAAGAACTATGAAATAGAGCGTGCATGCGTGGAACTGGAACAAGAGTTCTACGAGTTGCAGAAACAGCGATAATCTGAGAGCATAGGATGTATAACATGTTAAAATTGCCATCACGATGTGAAAATTTTGTCGGATGTATTTTCATTTAATAGGAAACGAATTCAGACTAAAAACAGTGTTTTCCTATCTGAATTATTCACTCATCAAAGAGAAAGTATTCCGGTCCTGTTTGTGTGTATTATATCCAGATAGTTGTGTTCAATGCAGTGATATTGTGTATCTTATTTTTTCAATAAAATATAAGTAATGAACTAATTGGTTAATTGTGTTCTTTCTGCAAATTTAAATGCTTTCTGAATGGAATGTTACTGGCCCTGGTGGTTTGATGTCAGTAGTGATTGCAGTTCTTCCAATTGTCTTCTTTTTTTTTTGCAAGAAGTACTCTCCCCTTCCTCACACTGTCTTGAAAATTCTACATCTTCATCATGACAATTGACTGAAGGAACTTTCATTAGCAATGACATAAAACAAATGCTATCTATTGCCAAAAGTATTCAGGTATTAATTAAGTTGATAAAAAAGTATGTGGGCTTAATGAGGCACGATGCCACCATTAGGCCTTTATTTTACATAAGCACAAGGCGTGCTGGTATTATATACTATATTGTATAACACTGTTTATTGGCCCAGGGTCACCCTATGTCTTTGTAGCCGGTTTGTGGTGGAGACGATTTGCGAAAAATTGACTTCAAATTTTGATCCGATATTTTCAGCAACACCTTGTGATTGAATTACTAAAATATGCTATACATGAGAAAAAGAGTTTGATCTGGAGCTTGACAAAGAAAATGATTTTGTCACTTAAATCCCTTTTTAATCCCCCAGACAGACCACAACACATCTTAATTCTTATATTATGTGGGGTGGAGGGGCAAAGTAATTTAAGATGGCTGGCGGGGATTGTTAGTTCATTGTTTCGACACCAGGGGTCTCTTTGTTACATTGACATTATGGCTAAACAAAACTTGCAAAATGCAGGAAGGCTTGGCATGGATTTGAACCCTGGGTCATTTGAGAGCAAGGCAGAGTCCTTACACACGAGCCTTGGGAGCTGATGTATGTGACCACCTAGAAGAGGCTACATAATCTACATTAATCTAGCCATATCCTTACATTTGTTATTTCAATCATCCAAAACATTAGAAAAATGCCCGGGACTATTATGTCAATATTGTATCTACTGCAAAGATATGCTGAAAATCTAAGTGCTGAAGAAGAGAACATGGGCAGAAGGAGACAGGGGTGGAGGAGGACATGAGTGGAAGCGGACATGGGTGGAAGGGGACATGGGTGGAAGGGGACATGGGTGGAGTGAGTGAGTAATAGATGTTTAACGCCATTCCGACAGCTAAGGTCATATTCATGGCAAGAAAACTACATTACACAATTTCACATGGGAATGTGTCAGTGCCCGCACATATGTGCACCACACACATCCCGAGTGGATA
Organism: Acholoe squamosa; assembly: GCA_949317995.1. Taxonomy (NCBI): domain Eukaryota; kingdom Metazoa; phylum Annelida; class Polychaeta; order Phyllodocida; family Polynoidae; genus Acholoe; species Acholoe squamosa. Next base: position 47,949,555 of record OX439050.1, read on the forward strand.
GGAAAGAGGAGAAATAGACCCTTTTAAGTGGGCTAGGGAAGCCCAGGTTATGGGTAGAAGAGGACATGGGTGGAAGGGGACATGGGCAGAAGAGGACATGGGTAGAAGAGGGCCCTAGACCCCTAAAATCGACATGGCGACATGGGCATTTTTGAGCTTAGTGACATGGGACATTGGCACTTTCTCAAAATTGACATGGGGACATGAGCTTTTCTTAAAATCGACACAGTGACATGGACATTTCTTAAAATCGACACAGTGACATGATAATTTCTTAAAATCGACATGGGACATTGGGGACCCCCCATCAAGGGCCCCTAGAAGGGGATATGGGTGGAAGGGGACATGGGTGGAAGGGGACATGAGTGGAAGGGGACATGGGTGGAACAGGACATGGGTAGAAGGGGATATGGGTGAAAAGGGACATGGGTGGAAGGGGACTTCCATAGTAGCTAGATAAGGGTCAATACATGTTAAAACAAAAGAAAACTCATGCACTAGGGGGACGATGTGTGGACACATGGGCACACACACACATCGATACATGGGGTACCACTCTACCCTTCCTAAAAGTGGTGGAGTGATATCCTGAAAATTTTGGGTTGTTCTCATGTAAATTTCGTTGCTAATAGAACATTGTGGGGGTGCTATTTTGAAAGCTGGTGTCGTTTCTTATGTCGAGAAAACTACATTGAATCAATAGATGGATGAATATGTTAGTGTCCGCACATAGGTCACTATACATAAAGAGGACAGAAAGCATTAGATCAAGACCCTTTTAAGATGGGTTAGGGAAGCCCCAGACCATTGTATGCTCAGGAGAAGGGTGAGAAGCGGGGGCAGATGATGAGTACAAATCTGAACTTTGTTTTACAACCCTATTGGGTAAGCAAAGGGCCAGGGGAGTGGATGATGCACTTATTTCAATCCATTGATTAGAACAAAAAGTATGCATTTTAAAGATTTTTTTTTTAAATGTTATTATTTATTTTCTTTCGGTTTTATTGTTTTTTTTTGTGTTTGTTTTTGTGGAGGGGGTGCACATTTTCAGGCTGCTGTTTACACACTCTTCACTATTTCAGGCAATTGGCGCCATTGAATTGAATTTCTTTATTGACCAAGAAATCACAAGGTGGGGCGATTTTCATTAATAAGCTTGAGTAAATAGTACATCATTATACAATAATGACAGTACAGTCTATAGAACACAACAAATTTGAATTGTCATAATAAGGCCTGGATAGCCTTGTCTATGTAGATTACACATCTGCCGCCCCTAGGTCATAAAATGAGTGCCTGGATAGGCTTTGTCTTCAGAGGGTAGCCCCGGGGGCTTGAACATATGAGACACGCCCTTCTCGAGAATATGCTGTATAGCGTTAAGCAATTTTGCCATTCGTTTGTCCATTGAAAATCACTGAAATTAATTGGTATACATAATAATACATGATGCAATTAGCACTAATGAGGCGGAGGTGTATGCTGGAAAATGTTTGTGCTCACCCACACGTTTAGCCATAATGAAATGACATACTGTTGTCAATTTAAAGGGGACTTCCAAGAATTGTGTCACTGGATCGGGAGTGAGTTGTCACAGCAGATAGCTAGAGATACAATATCAGCCCTTGGGGTCTATGTAGTCACGTGATCACCTCCTTATTAGGCTTTTTGTATAGTTTCTCCCATTTATAACATTTAAATCCCATTTATTTAGTATCCTTAACTTTTTTTTTTGCTTTGGTGAGATCAGCTTAAAATTGTTGTAGGCTAATATAGAACCTCAAAATTTATTAATTATGCCACATGTTACCCAGACTAAGTGTAACCAAGTCTTCCCTCTCACATCTGAAACAATGATAAGGTACTTAGAGTGATGAGAATATATAAATATATATTGAGCTATGTGTAGCTCATCGTACCTATCATGGATGATCTTAGTTTGAGAGTGTGAGGAGAAGGCTCATAAGATATCAATTAACCCATATTCCATTATGCACTACTCATCGTGAAGGATCTACTTAAACGTAAAAGTTTTCTTCTAAATTGTAAACAGATGTTTGCTTCTCTCCGTCTCTCTATGTCTGTCTGTCTCTGTCCGTCCGTCTGTCTGTCTGTCGCTGTCTCTGTCTCTTTGCCTGTCTCTCTCATGCCAGCCGTATCAATATAGTCTGGACTTCCCCCATTTTCTGTAGACGTCTTCTTTCCAAGTCGTCCTAATAGGAATAGAACTATGCCTATAATTAAGCAGTGGGTTGAACTCAAGGGTAAACTATATTATGTAGAGACAGGTGAGTTGATCTGAGCAGAACGATTCACCTGAAACGCTCATCATAAAAGGTCATTTTCACCTATAGCAAGGCGTTAGACATGGACACAGGCCACTGGTAGGACTTTTATTCTGAATTCACACCTTCTCTTGTGAGTAGCTCTCTCAGTATGGAACGACGTCACACTGTGGGGGGGGGGCGTGGTAGGTGGTGGGCTGAAATAGGATGGCGTCATACGAGATCGTCATGCTGTGGTAACAGATATGACAGCTATGCATTTATAACATTTCTAGTAAATGTATACCGAAAATGACGAAGTAAGGACAGAGAGAAGGTGAAAGAGCCAAACTGACGTCATTCGAGATTAATTGCCTTGTAATTTGCAGCGAATCTGTTTGGGCATTACATGGGCATGAACTATGTTATACATGTAGAAATCAATTATGTTGAAATTCATGGGCTAGGCCCATATTGATCACAATATCACTGTAATACCACTGTGGTCCTTAATCATGTTATGTTAGAGGCAGATTTTAATTGATGATTAATATGTGGAGGGGCTGACCAGTGGTCCCACAGCTCAAAACCCACACACGGGGAGTGATCAGTGTTCGACCATAGTTTCTTGGTCCTATCCAGAACTTTATAAAAATGGACAATTGAACACTATTTCTGTACACAGTATTGAGTTAATCACTCTGGCTTGAGAGTATTTCTGCCTATGGGCAGGTGTTCTGGCAGATCTCTTTTTTCCCCTTTTTTATGGTTGGGGGGATAATCATTTTTTGTAAAATTGGTTCTTAGGGAATGATCATTTTTTTAACAACAGGGGGGGGGCTGGTGGGTTTGCGCACGGCCGCGGGAAAAAAAATTCGGCCCCCCGTCTCGACGGGTCAAAATTTTTTCAACCCCCAGGAGGCGAAAAATCATGTACGAATGCGCCCTTTTAACCTATAGTAACGCGCGGGTTGTTTTGCTGAAAACAGGTGAAATTATTTTGACCTCCCTAGTCAAGGGGGCGAAAAAATTCTGACCCCCATGGTCAAGAGGTTGAAGAAATTTTAACCCCCCCTCAAACCCACCAGCCCCCCTGTTGTTAAAAAATGATCACTCCCTTAGCAGGAGGGTTATTACAATCATTACCATATTGTATGACCACGTTGACTAAGTGCGATCACCTATCAACTATAGCAGACCAGACTTGATTATTACAGTGAGCAGAAATGATGAACAATTGAGAAAACACCAATGGGCAATTGTACAGTTTAATATCAAGCTCGGTTTACATATTTGCTGTAGACCACGTCGTATCATTCAATAAACACATGTGGTTTGGAAACATCTATGGAAAATCAATGGATTAACCAAATATGGTTTTGCTGAATACAAGAGGTCAACGTCAAAGGCAAATCAATGCAACGTGACACACAAATGAACATTGTGGTCCCATTTCAAATATTAAAAAGGGTGAGGGAATGAGAAAACCTCATCTACCACCTATAACACACACCGATAACTCTAATGATACTTGATAATTGTGTCCCTTAATAAATAGACCTAAGTATATTCAGCTGAGTTAATCACTTAACATTTCATATCTTTTACATTCCTTTTCTATTATTTCCTTCATCTAAGGCTGTAGCCTTGCATGCACTGTAAAAAATAACAGTTGAATCTACCAGGGAACCTCATAAAACAGTGGACCACCGTAATTGAAGAGCATTGCACCAGTGTAGTTTTTACAAGAAGCGCCAGTGGGAGTATGGTGGTACACAAATATACAAGGAATCTCTGTGAAAATAACAACGGATCTCGGGCAACTTTGGAACAAGGAATGTGCCGTTATTTTGAAATCATTTGTTACAGTGTAGCGTTGCTGTCGATTCTTTGAATCTGGTATTAATTTGAACGCCAGTATACGATATCAAGGTAACTCTCTAAAACATCACTCAAACACAGAGAAAAAAATGAATTGCGTAGTAACTATTCTAGAACTTTATACAAATAGTTTTAGCATTCGTAATAATACATTGTATAAACAGCTCAAAGTCATTAAGGCTCACTACTCACCTTCGATCACAAGTACTGCATTTTTGGATGTAATCTGCCTATTTCACATTAAATAATGACACAGTATCCGGCCTTCAATAGAGACCGGCCGTCCACCATAAGGACACATGGTAGATATAATTCAAGGAAATTACTTTATGTCTATATAACCCAAGGTCTGAAGGTTATAAAAGACACTGAGTAATTTCCGCGGATTATATCTCACTTAAGCCACACTGTTAAAAATCTTCTGTAGAAAAAAAAACTAAGATTCATCAGTAACAATGAATTTTACAGTCACCATTTTCAGGAGTCTCCGTAATGTTTGTAACAATTAAACTTTAATAGTACCACTCACCATGATTATGGGGAGTCTTTGAAGCACACATCATACCATTAATCTTAACTCTAGAGTAACACCCTAAGAACATAGATTACCTCAGAATCATGATAATGCAAAAACTGCAGTGCTATACTTATGTTTTCTTCTATATTACCACATAAAGAATGTCTTATGATACCCCTGCTACTTGCATTTGCAACACAAAGATTATCTTTCGATTATCAGAAATCTGTGAAACTACATAGTACACTAGCATTTTGATAACATGGTGCAAAAAGTAAAGTAAATTGAACTTTGATACAATCTGGTCAGTTTAGGGGGTAAATTTCAAATTGACCTACAAGACCACCTCATGGGAAAACTTGAGGACAAAGATTCATCATAAAAGAAATAATGGAACTTATCTGTGGTGTTTTACACAGATTCACTACATCACTTAATCTAATGATGCTTCATTGTAATAGAAATAAAAATGATGCACTATGAGCTTTCACAATGATTCTCAGTAAAATCTACAGAAATTGTTAACAATGTATATTCAGACAATGGGACTACTTCACCTCACCCCAAAAAAATGAAACACCTCCTGACCACCCCATTGTTACCATTCACCCAACCTGAGGCATAAAATGGGTATATACATGCTACAGCACTTGAGAAGGGAGTTGCAATCTAGTGATCCTTTGTTTCTTAAACCAGAACCAGGCCGCTATCGTTAGCGGCATAATAAAGCTACTCAAGAGCTGTCAAGAGACATGTCAGACCCCAATGAAGAACTTTACTCTTTATAAATTTGATAGTCTTTCAGGACTATGCTCCATATTGGCTCCCGCAGAGTGTTGCATTCCTACAGGGCATGGCTAGAATGGTGTACTCATTTCAAGTTTACTGGGATTCCTTTTAGAGTATTGGACTCTCACAAAGTTCGCTGCAGGGACTCCTCGTGAGCACTGGACTCTTCCAAAGTTCACTGGGCTCACTCTTTGAGTACTGGACTCTAACCATTGCTAGGCCTCCTCCTAGAATATGGGACCGTACAAAGTTCACTGGGATTCCTCTTAGATTATGCCCTCAGAACTCTTCCCAAGTTCCCTATATGCTTCCTCTCAGAGAACGGGACTCGCACAAATTGCACTGGGCACTGAGAACATTCACTGGATTTCCTCTGAGAATACCCTTAGAAAATATACTTGCCTTCTTTTGAGAGTACACGTACTGGAATCTTGTAAATTGATTGGGCTCCCTTTTAGATTACTGGCCATAACTCCTGATATCTTGCACTCATTTAAAGTTCATGGGCCTCCCCTGTAGAGTGCTCCCAAGGCTAATATCTATAGCCATTTCTTCAGACTACTGTACTCCTTTTAGGTTTATTGTTGACTGCATGGCTCTGCTTTCCCTCAGCCTTGTAGTAACGACCAATCGCTCACTTTGCCACCTCGACTGCACACTTAATTCAGTGTACTTTGAACTTTACAAACTTTAAAAGTCACTCTATCACCTGCAAGTTCAGATTTCCACTGTAGAGGCATTGCAATCATATGTTTATTTGATCCATCTGAGTTCCTTCAAGTTTCCCTGTGCTATATTCTAGTCTTCCCTCCTCTTTAAATATCCACTATGACCAATTTGAGACCAATGCACATTGTAGTCTGAACCTCAATACATTGAATTACATACCGTCACTGAGGGCACATGTACTATAAACTTCTGTTGTTTGATTTAGTTCAGTGTGTTCTTCACTATGATCACACATATCCCTTACTTTTTTAAAAGTCAAACACACTTTCCAACTGTCACTTACTGCACGATATATTAAATTTCAATAAAGGTTCATTGTCCAGGAAAGGTATTTTTGTCAGGCTGAGTGTCTACTCTCCGTGCATCTGGGAGTGAGGTATAGTTTAGGTATATTGTATATCCAGGGCGCATAGGTAAATGGCGCTTGTTTGGGATACATATGTCTTCAAATAACACCTGGAAATACAGATTACATAATTAAAAAAAGGTTCAATGAAGTGGTTGAAATACTTGAGGTTGAGCCCTAATAAGTTCCTGTGAATGTCATGCATTTATTTAATCCAAAGCCCATTGTATCACTCACTTCCCATTACCAGGTGTTACACAGGGACTGATTGAGAAAAAAAAGAGAATTGGGCCAATTTGAACAGAATTCTTTGACTGAAACTTGACGTTATCTAATGATACTTTAGTGTGTTTCCCAAAGATTTCCAATACATCAGGTTAGACTAAGAGGCTTTCATCAGGATGTTGATTAATAGATTGTGAGCAAATGGGGGAGACGCATCTCCAGGGGGGGTATTTAGTACTAGTTTTGGACACCAGCGGGCAGTATTCGGGTAAAACACTGACCTTTTGAGTGGGAACCTAGTGGTATGCTTGGAACTATTCTGTTTCCAATGGAAACATTCTATTTTTTGGAATGCAAAACGAATTTTGTTGCATTCGAAACAGAGAAAATTGGCGTATGTGGAAGCCACTCAACTATTCCAAATGGGAAGTTTTGTAATTTTATTTTTAAAACCTTCAGGAACTCAGAACCAAAAACAGAGCTAAGAATCCCTCTAAAACCTATATCATGATAAAAACAGCCCTTTCTTTGACTATTTTTCCACAAAACTATACTTGAAATTGCATTAGAGTATTTATGATAGGATATACTGTATTTAGAGCAATTTTTTTCATTTTCAGTTGTACAAACTAACCTAGGTTTGACAAGCAATTACAACAAAACTACTTGGATTTTCAGCTCAAGACTTCTGATCTCAAAAACTGTAACTTAAACCTTAAAAAGCCCCCCCCCCCACCCTGGAGGCATGTTTTCCCTCATCTGGCCACTTTATTATTGGTAACAAGGTTGGGATCAGGTTTTATGATTTACTTACCTCAGTATCTGAATCTTCAACTGTTATGGTCCAGTAATTTTCTGTAGTAACACTCCAAACAAACACACTTTTTAGGATATAACACGTTGATCTGAATTTCCCTAATTGAAATGTGAAAGGGTTCTTCTTAAACTCATTTTCAGCCCTCATTTCATATTCCAATGAAGCCTTGCGGAGAATTTCAAAGACGCCACTCGAAGGTTCCACAGTAACACGCTGGGTGTACGACTTGGAAATGTCATCACTTGTCATAGGATCAATGATTATGACCTCAAGTGGTGCCTGCAATGCAGAAATTGTATATACTTATATATGGATGATATAGCCATTTAAAGGACAATATAATTCTTTTACATGATGCTGTGCAGCAAGAATGCAGTGCTGGTGAGTCTGTTCAGATAGCCAGGTATTCATCCACGCATTATGACGACCCTATATGGAGTGCACCTGATGGAAATTATTCTATTGATGAGAAGAAGAGTGAAGATTTAAGCTACAAACTATATCATCAGCAAAGTTAAGAGGATGTGGTATGAAACAATAATTGATGATGGTACATGGACAGTGTAGTAGTTTATAATACTCAGTGCTGAAAGCTTTCATAAAAAAGAAAACAAAAACAATGTAGATTATTGTTAATTTAAAAGGGAATTGGCCGCCTAATATCACTGCACAACAATTCTATCAGAGATAAAGGCGCACTGCGATAACTATATCTAAATCATGTCCTACTCAGCAGACCAACATACAGGACTCACAAGCACAGAGATCCAGTGTAGATGATGGTGGTTCCCCACAGAGAACCACTGTGACGTCAGAGGCAGTATAAATATGTGGCGCAGGAAGAAGGCAGCCATTGGAGCAGAGATAAGCACTGACAACAAAGCGATTTTCCCACCCACCATCCCTAAACAAGAAGGGCGCATTCACTAACATAAAAACCTTTGGCATAATTATTATTGTTTTAAAATTCAATCCAAAGAGCTAAGTATATTGTAATAAACATTTAAAAATCCACAACTCATGTTTCATTCATAATAAATAATGTGCAAATGCCATTTTATCCCTACTTGTACATTCATACATACGTAAAACACACCCACAACAACACATTAAGGGAGTTATCCATTAAGTTGATGGTCTGAAATCCATGTATTTATTAACTTGGGTGCCTTTTAGGACCCACAGATACAATCATGTCCACTCTATCCCCCGAGAGCCTATAGTTCAAAAGCATTTTACCATCGGATTGATCAAACGCTGTCCACTTGAAAAGATTTTAAAGGTTTTGTTCTACTTTCTGTGGTTGATTTGAATTTCATCAACAAGGCCATGATCTCAGTGTTTTTGAGAAGAAGTGGGACCCTCAGCTTAGGTATCTTTTTGGGGTAAATAGCTAACATAGTTAGGATAGTTGAATATAATCAGTTATACACGGGGTGGGCAGGAACAGTAATTGTTTGGCCAGGCTAGACATGCACACAGAATCGCGATATGTGGCTATTAAAAGTATGCACATTTTTATGATGACAAAGACACATCTGACAGCAGAGGGGGCGGAGCAGCTGAAAAAGTCTCGGGGATGCATCCCACACATTTTTTTTTTCTTTTAAAGGAAAATCACCTATTGGCTCCTAACAAAGAATTTTATGTAGGAAATTCATTTTTTTAAATGCTATGACCACCTGTAGAGAATCTTTTAAAGGCAGTTTGAACCTATATAGCTTATGGGTATATAGGGGGAGGGGCCAGATTTTCGCCCGGACATAACACTTTACAAAAAGTGAAATGCTCTAGAAACACAGGAAAAAATCAAACCAGGAAGGCAATTTATGTACAGGTCTATTTCTACAAGACTAAAATTTATATATCACCTTGTCCTAATGCAAAAAATAAAATCTTGAAATATGTTGAGTTAACTAATTTTCCACGCGAATTGAGTCAACTTTAAGTGTGGAGCACGCACCCCCTCCCTTTCGTCTGTACTTGAGATATATTAATTTTGCTCACTTTGAAACCCAAGATTTGCGCAGAAAAAGGGGTTGTGCTAACTCCTTTTTGGCCACACCCCTCCCTTTCAAAACCCTGTATCCGCCACTGGTGACTGTCATGATATTATAATACCATCATTGGCCGCTGCTGCTCTTTGGCAGCACCTCCACTGGCATCTAAGAAAATTGCTTCTCCAGAGCAGCAAGAGTGGAATACCTAAGAGCAGCATCACCCAATATAATGACAAATATCCTTATATCACAGTTTTTCTTGATAGATACTCATGTGCCCTTATCAGAGAAGCATATACTTCTATGTTCACATTCTATTTAGCCATAATGTCCGTGAAAGGGCCCACCTATCCATTCCTCGACCAAAGGCCATGACCGTGAGGGCGTGGCGATCGTTCTCAAGGCATTCGTGATATTTTTAAGGTAGGTAGTCAGTTGAATTATAACTTATATGAAGAATATAACGAAGAAAAGTATGTTAAGAAGGTTTGACAGGACTTTAGACTCCATATGGAGTCAAATTCTCCCCTATCTTAAACAGGATATGTGACAATTGAAGCTGGTTATCAAAAGGTGCATTCGAAAACTTAAGGGTTCGTAAGGGGCAGCTCCCACAAAACATTTTGACATGTAAAATATGTAAAAAAAAAATCTCAATAAACCTGGACATATTATACATGGTAGGAAGCGTAATCAATGCCTTTATCAATTTCCTTCCATCCTGTACCATTTTGTTGTTTATAGAATGTGAATAGAACAAAACGTTCTTTTTTTTTAGATTCTTTTGCTTAGAACATCATTATATATATATATTTTTTTTATTAGAACATCATTATAGGATATAAATATGTCATATATGTTAATTTTAATGATTTCAGATCAATCTTGGAGGGATTTCTGAGGGCTTTTTTGTTGTTGTTGATACTCCAATTATTAAGGTCTACAGAGCTGTTCAAAGTTGGATTGTCATTCAAAGATTGTATTTTTTTTTTACCTATTTTCGCTCATTTTTCCTTGAAAAATTGCACTCTTTCAATTTTGCTTCTGGACATAGACCCCTTCTTAATGAGTCAATCAGGTGTAGGGCGGTAGCCTTATCTGGGTTAAGATTCACTATGGTAGAGAGATTGTTTTCTTTAGGAGAAAACAATATTTTAAGTACAACTTGAATCGAAGAATTGATACAATTAACCTGCATATATCATAACGACTGAATCTTTCCCATTAGATTTACCCTTGCAGTAATATAACCATAAAAATATTTACCATTAACCTATAGACAATTACTGTGTAATTTGACTGATATTACTGACAAAATTCCCAGCAGTGATATAATATTATGTCTGCCATCGCATGTTGATTTTGCAGGGCAGCGAGGTGAACCATAGAGATGAAATGGATAGAGTAGCAACAGGGCTACCCCAGTGATAAGGGTATCTCAGGTGTTATGCAAATGAGGGAGTCGTCATGCTTGGCTGCACACACCACTCCAGTCCTTAGTTGAGTTCTCCTGACAATTAATTGTCCAAACTTACTAATCCCACATACTATTGTTATATATCATAAGAAAGCCATTGATTCAGAGCATATCGAATAATTGTCCTTTATTCAAGTTTTATGTTCAAAGGAAATCTAGGGGTGTGATCATGATACCATATCTCTCAGTCTGAAGGTGGCCACAGACAGGGCCAACTGGATCGGCCGATTGTAAGGTTGGGGACATCTGTGGGGACACCCGATCCAGTCAGTCAAATTTCAAACATGTTTGATGTGCCCGACCCGATCCAATCGGACATCCTTAGTTACCAACCGAATCTGGCCCCTTCTGCAGTCGCCTTGACCCATCGGTCTACTTCATAGATAAGGATTACGATCCAAATTTGACAATTAATTCTGGAAAAACTACTAATCCCACATATTGATGCTACATACCATTAGAAAGCCCTTGGTTCAGAGCACATGGAATAATTGTCCTTTATTCAGGTTTTATGTTCAAAGGAAATTTAGGGGTGTGATCATGATACAATATCTCTCCGTCTGAATCATTGGTCTAGTTCATAGATAAGGTTTACGATCCAAATTTGACAATTAATTCTGGCAGAACTACTAATCCCACATACTAATGCTATATATAGCATTAGAAAGCCCTTGATTTAGAGCATATGGAATGATTGTCCTTTGTTCAGATTTTACATTCAAACAAAATCTAGGGATGGGAAACTATTATCATATCTCTCGGTCTGACCCCTTGGCAGACTCTGCAGATAAGGAGAATAATCTGATTTTGACAATTAATTCTGGCAGAACTACTTATCCCACATAATAATGCTATTTAGCATTAGAAAGCCCATGATTCAGAGCATATGAAATCTTATCTTTGGAGTTGGCCGCAGAGTCAGACCAAGAGATCAGGATCCTGTCACTAGATTTTGGGTGAAAATGAAAGTTGAACAAAGGACAATTAATTATTCCATATGCTCCAAATCAAGGGCTTTATAATGCTATATGGCAATAGTATGTGGGATTAGTTGTTTTGCTAGAATTAATTATCAAAGTTGGGTCATTCTCCTTATCTGTGGAGTCTGCCAAGGGGTCAGACCGAGAGATATGATAATAGGATCTCACCCCTAGATTTCCTTTGAATGTAAAACTTGGCCGAACCACGATTATTCCATATACTCCAAATCAAGGGCTTTCTAATGATATATAGCATTAGTATGTGGGATAAATCATTTTGCCAGAATTAGTTGTCAAAGATGGATCATTCTCCTTATCTGCAGAATCTGCAGAGGGGTCAGACAGAGAGATATGATATCAAGATCCCATCCCTAGATTTTGCTTGAACCTAAAATCCGAACAAAGGACAATTATTCCATATACATGCTCTGGATCAAGGGCTTTCTAATGCTATATATCATTAGTATATGCTCTAAATTAAGGGCTTTCTAATGCTATATATAGCATTAGTATGTTGGATAAATTGTTTTGCCAGAATTAATTGTCAAAGTCACAGACACCCTCCACTGCTCAAGTGGTGTGTGCAGCCAAGCATGACAGCCTGCTCATTGGCATATCACCTGCTCATTAGCATATCACCCTAGACACCCTTTTCTGGCCATACTAAGCCACTGTAGTGCACGTTGCCCATCCCTCTCTTCCAGCCCCTGGGTGAGCGAACTTTGGGAATTAGATTAGTTACAAACAGATTCAAGCACCAACTACAGAAAAAAATGAAATTACATAAGACCATTATGATAGCTCACAAACAGAGGGAAAGTGGGGAGGGGGTATTGGTCACTCGTTCATAAGGAAGATAATAGAACTTACTGGTTTGGGAGGTAGGCCTCGATCAGGAGAGCCATCACGCCACATTGTCATCATGGGTAAGATATGTTTCTCCTTAGAAGGTGGGGGTCTGTGTCTTGTAGAGCTGGGGGCTGTGAGGGAGCTGCTCTTTGTATGGGCTGAGTAGGTAGGAGTAGATTGTGTAGTATGGTTGGCACAATGCCTGATAGGTGTACTGACAGGCCGGGCATTGACCCTGTCACCATCACCTTGCACCTGAGGATCAGGTTCCCTATCTCTACCCATTGGTGATGATCCTGATGGTGGCAGGACCCCAGGTCTCACTCTAAGCCTGCCATGGCTAATCAAACCCCTTGGCTCCTCCTCATTGGGTTGTTTCCTGCTGTAACCAGGCGGACGAGGCCCCAAAATAGGAGCGCCAACCCTGGTTAATGCTAACCGTGCAGGGGCCAGGCTATGCTGACCATTATTTTTACTGTTTTCCTGACCATCTCTAGTCCCAGTCTGAATCCCATGTGTCTGGATTTCCTCCCTGGTTCCCGAGTTTCTCCTGTGTTCCAGTCTCTGTGAAGGGAGATTATTACAGTTGGTTGACCCTTGAGGTCTGCCCCTTGAATCCACTTGCAGGGAAGGTGGTGAATGAGGCTTCTCACTCTGTGAAGGCTGGAGCTCAGAGCTAGAGGGTCTAGCCTTGCTAAGTGGCCCCAGATTTGCACGCATCTCATTGTAAAACTCGTTGAATGAAGGCTGGACCACCGAGGGAGAGTTCTGTGGACAGAAAGCAAGGTTTTATTAATTGATAACCTTGAGCCAAAGGAGGTTGGTTCTCAATGGGCCATGTAAATCATCATGCATAATTATGCCATTTTTTTTTCAAATGTATTCAGATAGAATTTTCTTCTCAAATAGATTTAATGACAAAAAAATCATGTAAATAATGTAGACACTCCTCCGCGAATGTCAGAGACAAACACACAAATAGTGGGACCTAGCTTAGAAACTTCAAAGCCAAGATGCCTAGGAGGAAGCACTACTTTTTGGTAAATGTTCTAGACCCAATAGACATCGAAGGGAGTATTCCATAAGAGCTTTTAGTCGAACAACGCTCATCCAATTCTCCTTCTCCTATACATTTTAATGTAAAAAAAGTAACGGAGCGGTAAAGATCAGTCGATGTATTCGCCTTTCAAGGCGAATACATCCCCCACGCCAAGCTACTGTTGATACATCCTCCTGTGCCGACGTATACTGTATAGAATAATAATCATGAGTCAGCACTCTTGGACTTGGACATAAATCGTATTTCATTGTTTGTTTTATATTTCAGTCTCTGTAAAATGGGACTGAAGAGTTTTGTGTTACTTGCTTCTGTACTCAAGTGTAACAGCCATTCATCTGGTCTTCATTATTTTTCTGATCATAACGCAATGGGGTAATCATTTGAAAATGTACCTTCATCAGTGAAGACACAGGGGCTATCAAGTGGGGGCGGAACAGCTGAAAAGTATGCGGGGTGAGCATTGTAAATTCTACTATATTTCCATATAATCTATAGTGACTCTTGTGAGTGAGTGAGTGAGTGAGTGAGTGAGTGAGTGAGTAATAGATGTTTAATGCCATTCCGACAGCTAAGGTCATATTCATGGCGAGAACTATATTACACAATTTCACAGAGGAATGTGTCAGTGCCCGCACATAATAATGTGCACCACACACATCCAAGAGGATAGGAAAGAGGAGATATAGACCCATTTAAGTGGGCTATGGAAGCCCCAGTGACTCTTGTAAAGGCATATCCATATTCAAGTATGACATTCCCCTCCCGAGAGACTGAAAAAGGACCCATATTCCTCAAATCATGGAAACTGTTAGTACACAAACATCTTAATTAGAATCACCTGTCAGTGACCCCTGGCCCAAGAGACCTTATTATAACAACAATAATGTACGTAGGTAGGGTTAACTTCCACTTACCACGTATTAATTCTAATGTCCCTGGCTAATATTTACATTTTGCCAATAACCTGCACTGTAAAAAAGGTGTTTGAAAATACACACCAAATGTTCTCAACACCAACATTTAAACACCTGAACACTTGAAGTGTTTAAGTGTTAAGCTTTTGAACATTGTTGCCAAACACCTAAACGCTGAAGTGTTTAGCATTTAACACTTGGTTAAACACTTCAGAGTTAAAACACATTTTAAAATTGAATGCTTTTAGCCCAAAATAAGCGTTTAGAAAAGTGGGACAAGAAAGTGTTTAACCAAGTGTTAAAGTCCTAAACACTAGTGTTTAATCCCTAAACACTGTTTTTACAGTGTGACCAGGAATGGTTAAAGATCATAAGTACAAGAACAAAATAGAACATACATAATTATTCTTAGTCTTGGAATATACATAATTATTCTAGGTCCAGTGCTCTTCTCTGTTTATGTTAATTCCCTGCCTAAATGTGGAATTTTCTCCTCTTTGTTGTATGCAGATGATGCTGTGATTATAACTGAAACACCAGAAGACATGGCTATAATGCAATTAACAATATAAGTAAATGGTGCGTTAATAACTCATTTACTATTAATGCCACCTTTATGTTAAATGGTAGCAATTTAGAATGTGTATATAGTTTTCCATATCTGGGTGTCACACTTGACCTTAAACTAAAAATAACATAGAACTTTATGTATACGAAATATTAAAAACAAAGTCTTCCTGCTTGCCAGAGTCAGAAAATAACTAGACATCCCTTCAGGCCTAGCCGTTTATAAAACTGTGATTTTTCCAAGCTTTGATTACTGTGATTTCACATGGGACAGAGGTTATAGGGGAGAAACCATAGAGCTACAGCTATTACAGAATTGGGTCTTACACATTGTTTATAATGTTAAGCTAGAAGAAAACCCACCATGACGACCCTACAAATAAAGGAAGTGAGTGGATGTCAAGACCTGGCAAAAAGGAGAGACCAGCACTTACTTTTATATGCCTTTAGATTAGCCCAAAATCCTGTCTTTGTCTTAAATAAAGTGTTCAAATATTGTAACCTGAGGTATGGTCTTCCATTATGAAAGCTACAACTACTGTTCTTACACGTTGAACTGCCATAATCTTAGTTTCTTTCAATATCCTGTATTATAGAGGGGGCCTGATGCAATGCGTGGGTATCAGGTATTCTTAATGCATTTACTTTGTTATCGGTGACAAAACATGGGAAAACGTAACATTACGGGGATTAGCGTTATTTATGGCCACCAGGTGGCCCCACAATGAGAGTTGCAAAACCAAGATTTTTATGATGTGTAATGGTTCGTATTGACTTATATGTTGGGTGGCTCTTTGGCTCGCTTACCACTAGAAATACCAACACAACACGAGTAGTTCGGGTTGGGCAAAGCCCCAGAAACCCCTACCTCTCGGGTAGGACTTTATTGCACTCTAGTCTACAGGTTAAACTGCCCGTCTGGACTGGACTAGGTCCAGTCACCTTCTGCCGCTCGTCCGGCTCCTTAGTAGGAGCTGGACGCGAGGCATGGTGCCACCCCCTCTTGTACCAACGGGGTATCACAAAGCGACACCTAGCTGGCATAGAAGGAACAGGCACCACACGAACACGTCTCTCGGATGAACGGCACTAATATATATATACGACGATACCGGCCCCTACACCACCCCCACTAGACTATACCTAGGGTTAGGTGTGATTAACAAATACCTATTGTTTAGCTTTATACAGTAATATCATACACAAATAGGTAAGTCTATATATACAGTTCGTATAGGATATAGAACATCTAGGGGCATTATAAATAATATGTACATAATGAGGCATCGTCGCATATAACCCGAAGTAATGATAATTAATAATAACGAATAGGAAGTGGCGCCTTATGCACCATCGACCTATGGTGATATGTAGTAACAGTGTTACAATAGTGTTATTATTATAAACGAGACGCATTAAAAAGTGGTAGACGAGTAATCAGGTGATATGAATAAAATTTTACAGTATTAACTAACCGACCCGAGGTGGGGTAGATAACCCGAGAAAAAAATTTTGTTTGTTTTAATTACAAGAATATAGATTTGGTATGAAAATATATTTATACAAAAATAATAATACTGATAAATATAGGTGTCCTACCAGGGTAGCAGGATCACCCTTACAATATACCGGACTTCCGGCGAATCTGGAACGACTGGTTTCTGCAGCTCCATCCGGCGACATATGTGTGGTGGCAAGCCACGTTGCTGTTGTGATGTGCCCTGATGAAGATGGGAAGATGGAGCCCCGGGTAGGTGTGGTAATCCCTTTTGGCGTGTCGGGTTTAGCGTCCATCTTCGCTGCAGGTTACATTCCAGATATTAGGAGTCCAGCGTAAGGAACAGTGCCTCTGGCATATTAAATGCTTTTACCCTCGGGTATAAAAGGAGACACCGTCAGATGGACACTTAAAGATCTTCCGGATCCGTGTCCATCTTCTCAGCCGACTCCACTGAGGCAGATGGAGCCGAGCTGCTACAGCTGCTCACAGAGAGCGCCGCGGAAGCCTCGCTGGGCGTATCGCTCTCCAAGCTCAAGGCCCTCATCACCGCGGATGGACTGTCCATTGCCTCGGATGCTGGTGGAGCAACCGTGGCAGTTGGAACAGTCCGGGTGACAGTAGGGGGTGGGAGCAGGAGAGCTGCCGGAACTGGCGGAGCAGCCGGGACCGGTGGAGTGGCCGGAACCGGTGGAGTAACCGGGACCGGTGGGGCATCCGGGGGTACATCCGGTATGAAGATAAGGGACGACGGTAAGCCGTCCCACTCCTCCAGATGTTTCCCGAATGCCAGGAAAAACTTGAGGTCAGCCTCCTTGAACCTATGGATGTATCTGGCGTTTTCAGCTTGGTGAAACTCCTTAAGCTTTTCAGCTTCCTTCTGCTGACGCCGGCAGGATTCGAGAGCCTCTTGGACTCTGTCCTTCTCCAGCTGCCTGATCTTGTCTTCCTCCCTCTTCTGGATTTCGTATACCAGATTGAGGGTGGCTTCAGTCATCGCCCGCCAGTAGTCGACTGACTTCTGGCGGTGCAATGCCTGCCACTCCGCCATCAGTTCGTTCTGGATGTGAACCGTTTGGACATCTCGGTGGTCAACAAACGTGTTCGGATCCTGAAGACCTGACAGCGTGTCCGAAATTAGCTCCATCAGGGGTACCCGAGGGCCCGTTGGTGGAACTATGACTGGTGGAGGCGCGGTGGCTTCCACTGAGGCAGGCGGAGTACCTGCTGGAGGAGCAGACGGGCCCTCAACCGTTAGACCGCCCCGGCCTCGGCCACCACCCGGGGAAGCTCGGGTGGACTCCAGCCCACCACGGCCTCTACCACGGGGTTTGGTCCGGCCCAGGGAGGTAAGGACCTGCGACTCGGGTCCAGCTGGTCCCACTGCGGGGAACTTCGCCGCGTACTCACTATACGTGGGGCGCTTGCCGGAAGACCCCTCTCCGGCCCAATAAGACGAATACCCGGATGGGGGAGCGAAGATTTCGCCCCCATCATCCTGGCTGCCAGAGGCTTCGCCCGGGCGTTGTTCCGCGGGTGCAGGTGTAGTGGTGGTGGCTGGAGTCGCCGGTGTGGTTGCCTGGCTAACCGCCCTACGGGCCTGGTTGCTGGGCATATCCAGAGCCGAGACTTGTTGTCCCGACTCGCGACGATCAGCTGGGTTAGCTGGTCTTGGCTGGTCCTTGCCACCCGAAGGGCTCACGGACCGGTCTGCTCGGGTCCTCTTGGAAGCACCGGTAGCTGTTGTTGTGCCTCCGCCGGGACCCTTCGAGCGGGCCTTGGCCTTCTCTCGCTTATCATCCCCTCGCCACTTTTTCACCTTCAGGTGCACCTCACTGGGCATCCCGAATTTCGTGGACGAGAAGTTGATTTGGAAGAAGGTCAACAAGTTGCCGCTCTTCCACGAGCAGAATCCGGTCTCGAATGCCTGCTCCTTGACGTCTTTAGCGCTCAACGAGGCCCAGTTAGCTAGGAGCTCGTTGAAGCACTTGATGGCTCGTTTCCTGGTTTTCTCCAGGCCGATGCCATGGGCCTTCTGCAAGTGCAGAGCCATGTCTCGGCGCCGGTGAGTGCTGAACGAGCCATCACAATGTTTGCTCGGGCGGTCCCCAAGCACACACATCATCACAGGCTTGTGGTGCATGTGATGTTCAACAATGTGGCAAGCGAAGCGAGGCTTCGTCTCGAACATCTTCTCACCCGTGAGAGCCAGCTGGCATGACTCGAATGGGCACCGTCGGCGGCTGCCGGTTGGTCCCCATTGGGTCATTGCCCACTGAACTTTCGTCCGGGCCTCGTAGCTGTAAATCGACCCCAATTTGGATTTCAGCTGATCAATCCAAATGAGGTAGAATTTACCTACAGGCGTATCCGAGGGGCCGGACTTCATCCACTCCTCGTCATCGCTATCACCGTCCTTATTGACGGCGCCGGGACACATGTAGTGGACCGTGTCATAGGCACAGTCCGCGAAGCAGCGAGGAGTCCGTTCTTTGAACCCTTCGGCTGCATTCTTCCACATCCATTTCTGATTGTCGTCCTTCGGGACATCCATGGTCATCTCTTCCCACGTTGTCACGGACTCCAAATCAGATTTGGCCGACTCGGGCAGTTCTGGATCGCTGTCGCTATCCTCACTGTCCGTGTAGATACCAGCTCCCCTGCTCGCTCGGCTGGTGGTGGTGGTACCAGCCGAAGCCTTGGCAGAGGATTTGGCGCTTTTTCCGCTGGTGCTGGCAGTGGAAGCTACAGCCGAGGTGGCTACTGTGGTGGTTGAGGGTGTGGTGGTGGAAGCGGGCGCCTTCGGCTGACCCTTACCCCTCGGCTTGGTGGGGGGCGTGGGCTCTGCCGGAGACGCTTTCGCTCCGCTCTTCTTCTTCCGGCGCTGAACCTTGGTGGGCTGCGCCGGCATCTCAGGACTGGAATCCGACTCCCGTGGATTCCTGTCCTCTGTACGAGGGCTCCTCCTTCCGCTGACCGGGGAGTCAGAGTCGGAAGAGACCTTGGCTTTCTGTTGGGCCTGCTGCTTGCGATGGGCCCGGCGAGCTGCGGTGAGCTCCTTCTGCTGCTTGGCAAGCTCGGCTCGCTTTGCCTCCACAGCAGCCTGTTGGCGCGAGATGTCCTCTTCCGAGATCTCGCCAGGTGCCTCCGGGATGTCGGCAGCTGGGTCGGTCTCGGTTGTGGACCTCTCGACGGCGATGCGGACATCCTCAGCCTCCAGATCGCTCTCGGTGAGAGGACCCTTAGGCGCAGGTTTACGGGTCAATCGCTTGACCCGGTCGGTTTCCACCGACGACAAGGTGACTGTGGAGTCTGTATCCATGTCGGATTCAGACTCCCTTAACTCCGAGGCCTTTCGGGTGATGCCCACGGAGATCAACACAGCTCGGGCCAGACTCTCGTTGACCGCCATCTTCTCCGCTAACTTCAGGTAGTTGCGAAGCCAAGAGACTGGCATATTGTCAGCCAACTCGTCACTGCACGAGTCCATTACCAGAGTCTTGAAATCATCTGGTATGGGCTCGGGCATGCCCTGCTCCACCGCCAATGGTCCGCATCCGAACATGGAGGCGTGCATGGGGATGTAGGTCCCCCAGGAGGTGTACACAACACCGGCCTCGCGATCGACGTGTGCCATACGTTCGATCCGAGTCTTGAATCCCGGAGGATACATTGGAATGTCCAGGACATCCACTTTGCTACCCGAAGCGGCTGCTGCAGACGAGCGCTCCGGGCGTGGTGGTGGTGGAGGTGGCATCCTCTCCCAGTCGGTGGCCTCGGCCATAGCCGAGAGCGTCCGGGCGGCCTACCCTGTCGAAGAATCCATAGATTCCTCGACCCGAGACGGGACCTTCGGGTCCTCGCCTAGTTCCAACAGAACGTTGGCAGTTTGACGCGCGGCGTCAATCGTCCCCTGTGCCATGGCACTGAGGGCGACTTCCAAATGAATTGGCGTCTGTGTTGGACTCCTCCCGAAGGATTCGTCCAACAAAAGGTTGATGTTAGGCAAGCTAACCGACAGCTAGGGGCCTGTAAACTGCCAACACTAACTAGAGCAAAAAACGGGTGGCGTCTAACCACCACGAGTCCGCTCTAGTTATGACCAGTATGACGTCACGCATCTCGCCTCGCGAGATCCCGCCGTGGCTATCCGGTGACCTAGTTCCAAGCTTTCCCGCCGCACCCGCGGCGCCACCTAGGGAACTAGATCCGAACTAACATTCGACTCGACATGCGAGACGTGGCCTACCACCCGAGTGCTATCTGCTGGAGTTTGGCGGTTTATACAACGCTTCAAAGCGAATGTACCGGTTAATCCGACCGCCGCTCACGGGATACAGCTCCCCGGGGAGGGCACGTTCGACATCTCCAGCCGTGGAACGTATGTTACCCGCCTATGGCGGACAACACGCAGCAGCTCGTTGTGTACTGAGTTAGGTTACGGCAGACCTCAACCGGGGACTGCGTCTAACGCCTTCGGTTAGCCTTTTATTTTTCCCGGCTTTACGTACGGCCCTTTCCGGATTCCGCTTAGCCACTGCGGGCACCTTCCCATACGTAATGCCTTCACTCAGCGAGACATTTTTCCTTTTCTTACGATTAGGTCGTTTCCTGGCCTTCGTCTTCTTTTTCACCATACCCTCGTCTCCCGGTGTCTTTCTCGGCCGGCCTCTAGGGCGTTTCGTCGGTACTACCACGCTCGGTCCACTAGGGACAGATACAGGTGGTTTGTAGCCGAACTCCCTCTCCGCCTCTTCGCGTCCCTTCCAGGGCCGAAGTTTTCCGACATTTGTCTTCCATTTCCTACCAGTTAGGCAGTCCTCCATCATCACCGTGGATTCGGAGATGACACGAATTATTTTAAACGGACCTTCCCAAGGCGTTACGAGCTTCAGCTTCTCCAGCGGCTCATAATACCTTAGGACTTTGTCCCCTACATTAAAACGAGTTCGTTTAGCATTGGTGTCATAACCCACCTTCTGCCACTTCGCACTCTTCAGCAGTTCTTTACGAACGGCCTCTTATGCCTGTTTGAACCTGTCCCTTAATGACTCCACAAACAACACAGTGCAGGGCGCCTCCGGGTCTATACCAACCACTCCATACACTAAGTCGGCGGGCATTATGATGTCCTCGCCGAACACTAGCAGGTTGGGAGTGCAGTTAGTGGATGAATGGACAGTGTTGTTGTAGGCATGTACCACAAACTCACACTGTTCATCCCAGTCATCCTGGTGGGTATTGACCAGGGGCTTTAGCACTTGTATGAGGGTTCTGTTGAAACGCTCTACCTGCCCATCCGACTGTGGTCGGTATGGGTTTGTTCGGGTCTTGCAAATGGCTAGGTAATGGCACATTTCCTGCCATAGCTCCGACTCGAACTCCCTTCCTTGGTCGCTGTGCATCATAAGGGGAACACCCAAATGTAGCACCCAGCCTTTCACAAATGCCTCCGCACACGTGGCGGCTTTGTGGTTAGGAAGGGGGAACACCCGAGTGTACTTGGTATAATAGTCGGTTACGACCATCATACAAGTATTATCTCGGGGCGTCGTTTTAATTCCACTGATGATATCTATCGCCACTCGAGCGAATCTGATACCAAACAATTCCTGGGATAGGGGTTGCTTACCCAGGCCGGGTCCCGGCTTGTTTTTACAGCAATCCGGGCAAGTGGCGATCCACCGAAGCAGGTCGCCTCTCATACCGGGCCAGTAGTAACGCCTTTGTAGGCGCTCTATTGACCTTTTCTTACCGAAATGGCCACTTGTTTGATGGCCATGGCAATAATACATGATATCCCTCCTCATCGGGGTGGGTATCACTATTTGCAACAGCTTACCGTTGGTGGGAGTTGTCTTCCACCTGCACAGTATGCCGTCTCGGATCTCTAGCTCGGTCCATTGGGCTAGCAACCGCCTCGCCTCCCTATCTTCTAGGGATACTAGCGGCCTTGCCGGTTTAATACCTGACCGTAGGTATTCCGTTATGCGCGCAGTGGTGGGATCCGACTGTTGGAACTTCTTTATGGTCTCCGGGGACCAATCAAGATAGCTACACACAGCCTCCTCCCAGGGGATACGGGGGGTGGTATGACTAAATACCAACCCGGCTACCACAGCATTGTGGGCTCGGCAGTCATCACAAGTGGCATTTTGGCACCTTCGGATGGGTCGTCTTGACAGGGCATCCGCATTGATATGTTTAGTACCGGGTCGGTGCTCTATTTGCTTATGCTCTAATCCGAATTCGGATAGGTGAGCTAACCATCGTCCTATCATCCCCTCGGCGTCCTTAAAATTAAGGAGCCACCTAAGAGACGAATGGTCAGTTCTTAAGGTAAAGTCACTTCCCCAAAGGAAATGCTTGAACTTCTTCGTATACACCACCACAGTGAGGAGTTCTCGCTTGGTGGTACAATAATTTCGCTGTGTCTTGCTTAACGTGTTGCTAGCAAATGCTATTGGCACTTCGACTCCCCCTTGGACCTGAGAGAGAGCTGCCCCAATTGCATCATTGCTCGCATCGGTGTCTAAGATGAAATGTCCCTCGGGAGTGGGATATTTCAACACGGGTGTATTCCTAAACAAATCTTTTATTTTATTAAAAGATTCTTCTTGCTCGCTGGTCCATGGGAAAGGGTCCCGTGCCCTACCCGGAGTCCAGTGAGCTAAACACTGCATGGGGAAGCTCACACGAGAGTAATTTGGTATGAAATCACGATAATAGGAACAGAATCCTAAAAATGATCTCACCTCCTTAGCACTCGTAGGTCTTTCCCAATTTTCTACAGCTTCTAATTTTTCCGGATCCGCACTCACCCCGTTAGGAGTAATGATCCTTCCCAAGTATGTAATGGTTTTCTTAAACAAATTACACTTCTTGGGTTTAAGTTTAAGACCGTTTGATAGTATCCGTTCGAGGACTAATTGCAGATTCGCCAGGCATTGCTTGAACGATTTGCCGAACACGACCACATCATCCAAGTAAACCAGGCATTTCTTCCACAAAAGATCACTCAGTAAGGATTCCATCATAGCCTCGAATGTAGCGGGGGCGTTACACAATCCGAAGGGTAAGACATTATACTCGAATAGCCCCATATGACTGGAGAATGCTGTCTTCTCCTTGTCATCGGGGTGCATCGGTATTTGCCAATACCCGGACTGTAAATCCAAGGTACAGAACCATTGGTTTCCGCCCAAGCTATCTAAAGTCTCGTCTATCCTTGGTAAAGGATACGAGTTCTTCTTGGTTATACCATTCAGTTTCCGGTAGTCGACACAAAAGCGGATTGTACCGTCTTTCTTAGTGGTCATACAAACAGGGCTGGACCAGGGACTCGAGCTGGGCACGATTACCCCTAGGTCTAACTGTTTTTGTATTTCCTCTTCGCAAATTAACTTCTTCTTTAGAGGAAGTCTACGATACGGAATTTTAAAAGGTTTCTCGTTGCCCACATCTATGGTGTGCAACACCTTATCGGATCTACCCACCGGTCCTCCCTCCCTACCGAAAGCACTCTCGTACTTCTGTAGGAGTTTCGCCAGGCAATCCTTATCCTCCGTATTTTCTAAATCAGACTGATCAATCAGCTTTTGGAATTCTTCATCCAAAGGATGCTTACTAACAGGGTTCAGTGGTTTATTGAATTTGGCCTCGGCGACATGTTCTACCGAGCTCATCCTCCCAATACAGTCGCCTCGCCTCAAATAGACTACTGAACCACTTCGGTTAGTCATGGGTAATACAGTCCAAGCTGCATTAGCCACTAATGTATCCACTGAGTCCAACCCGACGCTCGACAAGTACACCGTATCGGGTTCATAGACTCCAGTTTCATCTCTTTGAGCCATGGACCCGCCACAAAGGACATCGCAAGTGGTACCCGGTGGGATCTTCACCGTATGTATCACTGATGCGACCGAAGACACCTGTCTCAATACGCATTGGACATGCAAGCCATACGGGTTCCGTATACTCATCATACCGTCCCTCGGGTCCAAGACGGCCCCGTATAAGCTTGCAAAATCCAGTCCGAGGATTCCGTCATCACTAACCTCTGCTATAGTTGGCGAAAGAACAAATTCTTTGCCTCCTATACGGATAGGCATAAACGTCCTACCAAATGTACGCATGCTGCTTCCGTCGGCCGTGCAAGCATTTACCCCCGTTTTGAGGTTCTCATGGCTGCTGGCCACCGAGTCGAAAAACCTTTTGGACACACAGGAGTGGCTAGCTCCGGTATCCACCAAGAATTCTCCTACCCGGTGAGGGGTTACTGGTAAACTGGCGAAAGTCTCCCGAATCACCAAGATTCAATCCGAGTCCTCTCAGGAATTCCAGACACGGATGACTTGGGGGAAGGCGTGTCCCACACACTCGGATCAACTCTTTGATCCATCCTTCCTCTCCCCTAGTGTGGCCACTCGCCTCCATATATTCACTCTCATACATACAAACACTAGGGTCCCCGGCCCCGGCCAAGGTGCAGGGGTGCGCACCCCCGGCCACCCGGCCTCCAGGTGTAATTGATTCGAAATCTTCCACCGGGTTACCCCCGGTAGCATTTTGGCATTCGTTCTTCCTTGGGGTCGTATCAGATGCCGTTGATACAACCCCCACTAGTTTTCCACGTCAGTGGAATCCGTAGTGTTCTCCCTTCCTTCGCCATTGTCTTCGGCTTCATAGAAGGCAGCCATTACCGGTTTAGCAGCGGTACACTCAGATGAATAGAGTCCCATGCGCTGGCACCTGAAACACTTTACAGTTCGGCGATCCACTCGGGGTCTCTGCCGACTGGCTTGGATGGCATCTGTAATTTTCTTACACATGTCCTCCATAAGTTTGGTCATGTCCGGGGACTGACCCTTCACTTTATCGGCGCTTACGAAAGGTTTGGATGCCTTCTCACTGGCCTTCGGGTCACTCTTGACCTCGGGTGGTGGTCTAGAGTCCCTTGGCTTATTGAGAGCTTTCCTTGGAATATACTTCCTACCCGCAGTATTCTTCCTTAATTGAACCGAACAGAAGGTTCCGTCCTCCTGTTCGATTTCAATCAATTCGAAATCGTCTGAGGGGACTTGTGCCCCAGACTGCTGGACTACTGACACCAGGGGAGCCGAGCTGCTGGCATTCGGTATGTCTCCGGCTAACATCGTTCGCTTCTTCACGGCCATATCTATACCATTAAATATGTCGTGAAGCGTTACGCCTTCTTTCCAGGCATCCCTGGCAGCAATCTGCTCATCTCGGTCTCTCAGACCCTTGACGAATTGTGTGATCAAATCGTCCATATACCAGTCCTGGTTTTCAGTACCGGGTCTGGCCTTGCTTAGCAGGGCATGGAGCTCCATACCGTATGCTCAGAAAGCTTCGTTAGGCTTCTGTGTACGTTTCTTGAAACGGACCATCGGGTCCTCCTTGACCATGTTGCATAACAGTCCACTAGCAGATTCTACCAACTGCTCAAAACTTCCAACGAGACCATACCAGGTCCGCCATTGCTCTACAGCCATGCGACCTGGGCCGCCCTTCAAACATCTTACCAGATGTGGCTTGGCCTCGTATGGGGTCCACCCATTACAATTCATCACATCGATGAAGTCTTCAAACCACTCTTTCCAAGGTCGAGTACCGTCATATTCTTTTGGAATAACGGCTACCCTTCGGGCAGAATTATGAGCATACATCAATCTAGTGCATTGCTGTTTGCTCCATTCAAACGCCTTTGTTTCATTCAAGGTTCGGTTGCCCCCTATACCACCGAAGCTCGTATTGCCCGGTGGAGGTGGTGGTGGTGGCTGCGTATACGTCCACTGTGGCACACTGTGGTTCGTATAACCCGCGCCACCCTGGTTAGGGCCGGGACCCGAGGTACCACTGTAGCCTGTGGGACCCGGGGTACCGCCCCCTCCTTGTGTGCTTTGATAACCGCCGCTTGAAGGCTGGTTATCCGTCGGATGACTGCCATCGTTTGATGGATTGGGTTGGTTGCTGTCATTACCAGCTCCCAACCCCAAACTGTCACTCGGATCCACATGTATGTGGAATCCGTTAGTCTCTGCACTACTGTCAGAGGCTTCCCGTGGTACATAGTCCGGGTCCAAATTGTGGACTATGGGGACTTCACTTATCTGGACTCTACTAGTTCGGCCATGTTTATCTTGGGTTCTAATATAAACTCCCCCTTGATCTACATTCCGCGTCGCATTATCATTGACAAAAGGATTATACGGCGGATGCTTCGGCGTAGAACAGGAGACCGGGTCGCCCTGTTTAACGAAAGTCCAGTTCGGGTTTGTGTCCTTACTCGCCGCAGGGGCATTCGCTTGCTCCTGCTCTTGTAAATAACTCTCCATGGCAGACTTATTTATTGTGAGGGTAGCTAGATCTGTGGTCAGGTTTCGCTGTTCCTCCCTCAGCTGTGCGTTTTCTGCTAAGATTTCGGATCGAATCTTTTCATTTTTCGACACAGCTCGGTTTCGTTCTTCCTGAGCGGCTAAAGCCTCTCGCTTAAAAGTATCCTTTAATAAGCGGTACTTTTCAAATTTTTCTTTCTGAGACCTTTGGTACTCGTTGGTCTCCTTCCTTATCTCGGCTTGTTCCGAGACCATTTTGGCCTCTGTCTCCGCCTTTCGGAGTTGAAGTTTCTTTAGCTTCTCCTCCATAGTATGCAACTCGGATTGTAATCTGTTTACATCCCGGGCCTTAGCAACTTCTTCGGCTCTAGCCTTTTCGATTGCTCTAAGTCTATTGGCTTCTTCGAGTTCCAACTCGGCCAATCTTTTCTCTTTCTCACGTTCGTCTCTCTCCTTCCTTTCCAAACGATGGGTTGCCGAAGTTAGACGATACTTTAGGTCAGATTCTTTTAGAATCGCCTCCTGCTCATCGGAACGTAATTTTCCGATCCGAGACTTAGTTTCCTCTTCTATTTTTAATTGGGCCGCCATGAATTGTTCATGTTGCCGCTTAGCTTGTAACTCTACCTGTTCTTTGGCTTTCAAATAGGCCGGGGTAGTTTTATACCCGGGGCCCATCCGACGTCCGTATATAGACCTGCGACTGCCTCCAGGATTAAACATGGAGTCAGACAAGCCTTCGTCTAGCGATCGGCCTAGGTGATGCCTTTCCGAGCTTTTCGGTTCAGTACCCTTTGGCTTATTCTTCGCATTCACGCCTGGGACTATTGCGTCCCTTATGGCTTTGCCATCGTCGCTGTCATGGTCCGACGATGTCATTAATGGGGGTACCTCGTTTGGACCATCTGGTACTGCTTCTGGGGGGGTCGCAGTACGTTTTCCAGGGCTCGGTGCCACTGGCATACCCAAGTTACTAGCCGAGCCTGCTGGTACAATAGGACACAGCTGGCATCTGCTAGTCATAGCTTGGGACCAATCACTCAGGTCTAAAGTTGAGGGTTTTATTATTCCCTTGAACAATCCCGTATCCGGTACTCCCATTTGGGGTGTACCCGGATACAAGTTTACGATACCATCACCCGTGGCACCGTCCATCAGACCAGGTGTCGAGGAAACAGTTCGGACACCCGCTGGATTATACATTTGTTGTTGACTGGGTTTCCAGTCTAACAACAGATGCTGGGATGTGAAGTCATCCTCTTCGAATCCCTCTAGCCCGGGGCTGGGGGGATCCGCTTCGGGTTTCCCGAGGCTTTCGGCCAATGTGGCCGCGCACCACCCCCGAACCAACTGGTCACGGCACCAGTGTAATGGTTCGTATTGACTTATATGTTGGGTGGCTCTTTGGCTCGCTTACCACTAGAAATACCAACACAACACGAGTAGTTCGGGTTGGGCAAAGCCCCAGAAACCCCTACCTCTCGGGTAGGACTTTATTGCACTCTAGTCTACAGGTTAAACTGCGCGTCTGGACTGGACTAGGTCCAGTCACCTTCTGCCGCTCGTCCGGCTGCTTAGTAGGAGCTGGACACGAGGCATGGTGCCGCCCCCTCTTGTACCAACGGGGTATCACAAAGCGACACCTAGCTGGCATAGAAGGAACAGGCACCACACGAACACGTCTCTCGGATGAACGGCACTAATATATATACGACGATACCGGCCCCTACAGATGTAATGAACGATGAAAGGCTAGATACTTGGTAGACACACATTTTTGATGTCCTAATACTGGTATAATACATGATTATGTGAGTGAGTAGTGAGTAATAAATGTTTAACGCCATATATATATATATATATATATATATATATATATATATATATATATATATATTGATCCTAGCGAGGGAGAAACAGGGACAAGATAGCCACTTGGGCCTGCGCGAATACGCCGGCCTATTCATTAACAACTTAAAACAAAACAAGAAAAGAAAAGAAAGAACAAACAGACAGAGCTGAACTGAACTGGAATGTCTGTGCCTGCCTGTGCAGGTGAGTGGAGTGACTGGACTGAACTGTCTGGGCCTGCCTGTGCAGGTGAGTGGAGTGCAGGTGAGAGGTGAGTGACAGGTAGGGCACTGGGTCACACAGGTGGGAGGCCCCCTAGGTACCAATACACCGAACAGGGTATGACCACTGTTCGATACCATTGATCCTAGCGAGGGAGAAACAGGGACAAGATAGCCACTTGGGCCTGCGCGAATACGCCGGCAACTCCCAAACTAGGAGTAATTGTTCATAATTGTAGATTGGTACTTAGGCACTTAGACACAATCAGGTCCGTGTCCACACGGAGGTGATAAGGTTTTGTGAGATAGATTAGGGCAGCCATACTGTTCCAGTTCCCTGCTTGACGGATGTCCTCCAGGGTGAGACCAAGGCTATACATATAGAGTGCCCCTGCCCGTCTTAGGGAGTGCATGCCCGTCCTCTGTGGGTTCATGCCTGCTGAGATCATAAGTTTTTTTAGGTACCCCAACAGCATAGGGTAGGTTACCGGGATGAGGCGATTCCCTTTTGGTACTACAAAGGCTGGGGACATGGTATCAGAGGATAGAAATTCCTCAAGGTGATCCCGTACCAGGGAAGCTGCAAAAAGGGGTGAACCCCGACTAAAAGTTATAGGTATTTTGTGGATTGTCTGACCATATTGCACAGTCTTAGACAAGTAGATACTCAGTTCTATGCCCCACTGTGTGAGACCTATCGCTCCGCGTCGAAGATAATGACCCACTGGGTTTGATGCCGAATCAGGGACGATGTTTGATTTCCGTAGCAGGGCCCGAAACGATACCGCTATACAAGTCCATAGGACCCTCTCCTCCACCCGATCCCAGTTAACACAGTCTGATAACAATAATAAGTCCCGAAGAGTGAAAGATGGGCGAGTCGGTTCCGGGTCACCAAGCCTACGGCGTATACCCGCTAGGGTGGAGATCAACTCAAACTCTGATCTAACATTTTTAATGTCGTAACCGGAATAATTGTTCAGAGATATAGTTCTGGATTGATCTATATTTCAGATCTGGAACCAAACTGACTGCGTAGCGACACATAAGGATTGTGTCTGTGGGTACTGCCGGGCATCGAATTGATGCACAGAACTCGATATATTTGCGCCACTGAGATGCTTTAGTCTTCCAGGTACTCGGCGCCCATGCCTGACTGCGAAGCTCCGCTGCGAAGTAGTCCAGTTCCCGGATTCGCTGACGGGCCTCTGCAACACAAAAAGACCAGTAACTCGTTGATGAGGGTAGCTCTGGAGAGAGTATCCGCTACCAGGTTGTCCTTTGCCCGGTAGATACACTCCCACCAGATGGCAGTTGAACATCACTGTCAACCAAAATATTGAGCGGAGGAGATGCATTGAAACTGAATTTCCGCTCTTACCAGTGTTTATAGCCGCCACCACTTGCGTATTGTCCGTGACGCATTCTACCCGGTGGTCCATGCACATGTGGCCCCATCTAGTGAGGGCCTCCAGAATAGGGTACAGTTCTCTAACATTAATATTACAGGGTACATCATGGACCGGTTTGGGGACACAGTGGTTCTGGCGGTCTCCCTTCATCTTGAAGTCCTCCTGCCACCTACCGCACAACCAATCCACGCCGGAGTAAGCACCGAAACCAGTACCAGATGCATCCGTGCACACCATAGAAGTATTAACTGGAGGCTGGATTATTTTTGCTGTGCCGTTGAACCAAGCAGCGAAGTCTCCCCACCAGGCTAGATCTAGGTGAAAGGACTTGGACAATGTGATGTACCTTTTCCTGGGGGTGAAACAACTTAACATTGCGATAACGCGATGAGAGAAAGTGCGACCACCTCGAACCAAAGTTGCGCAATGTGCCAGAACTCCGCATAATTTTTGAAGTTGCTTTTTCGTCGTCCTGCGACGACCACTGAAAAAATCCAACTCCATCTGAAGTTTGCGCAATTTGGCTGCGGGTAGTCTCAGTTGCATATTTACTGAATCAATTTCCACTCCCAGATAAGTCTGAATCCGACTGGGCGAGCGCACTTTATTGTAGGAAATGTAGAAACCTAAGGAGCGCAGTGTTTTGTAGAGGAAGAGCTGAGCTTCCCGACAGGCTTCAAAGCTATCCGCCATAACCAACATGTCGTCTAAGTAATTGACACAGAAAATACCGTGTGCCATGAGGTACCGCGCTACCGAGTCTGTAATACTGTTGAACACGTACGGTGCAACGCGGGTACCGAAAGACAAGAAAAAACAAACAGACAGAGCTGAACTGAACTGGAATGTCTGTGCCTGCCTGTGCAGGTGAGTGGAGTGACTGGACTGAACTGTCTGGGCCTGCCTGTGCAGGTGAGTGGAGTGCAGGTGAGAGGTGAGTGACAGGTAGGGCACTGGGTCACACAGGTGGGAGGCCCCCTAGGTACCAATACCCCGAACAGGGTATGACCGCTGTTCGATACCATATATATATATATATATATATATATATATATATATATATATATATATATACCAGAATCCATGTTGCTACAGTTTTTCTTACAATTAAATCTAAATACGAGACCAGTAGAAAAAGTGTTTTTTATAGAGGAGCTATACCCTGAAATAATCCCCCACCTTCTCAGCGTAATATAGCTACTTATGAAGCTTTTGAATTTAATCAAAAAGCGATGCTTGGTAGAAGCCTATACAGTTAGTTCTTTGTATGTCTACATGCATATCTAATATTATTCTAAATAACATGTGACCAACTGCTTATGTTGTATACATAAGATACTGATTAGTAGAAGTGTGCCTGCCCCCGGTTTGTCCATACATAGGTTTCAGCACTTATGTAGTATGAGGTTGTATACACTGACATACTTTGGAGAATAGGTTACTTTATGATGTTTATATCTTTAAATTATATTGTATAATCACATGATAATTTGATGTTTATAGCATATGATAATGTAAGGTTATCTTATTATATCTATGCTTTATATCACCTATACTATGGCAGTTCTGACTGGTTGCAAGTAACCTTTTAAGCTGTTTAAGCTTTTTTTTTCTCTGCAAGGCCTAAAAAAAGGTTGTGTTTCTGGTTGCCATACCTAATTTGAGAAACCTACCTACCTAGACATTTTTTTTCTCATATTTTAACTCTTAATTTTTTTTTAAATTTAGTCCTCACACGATTTTGATCCGTAACTTGGTAGGTCAATCTTACAATGAGCATCTTAATATGAATGAGGTCAAATAAAGGGAAATGGAAGTTCTAAGCATATGAAAGGAATTGAGGAATTTAAAATAACAGCAGTGTCAATTGAACAAACCACTAGAATGCTTCCGGTGGAACAGCATTCATTGACAATCTATGTTCGCAAGCTGCGGACCACGAACCGATGGCTGGAGTCCACTAGAATATACAGAAAATAAGTGCGCCTTTGGACCACAAATCAAAACCAAGGACATCCATTAGGGAGAAGAATTGGAGGCGATGGGAAGGGACAGAATAGGAGCGTGCCCTCTCAATTTTAGGAAGCATCAATGTCCCCATTGATTTCTGGCATGCATTGCTCCCCGAAATGCCACTTCACCATTTCGATTTTAGGGGTCTATACACTATTCTTATTAGGGGTAAGAATTTTGGAATAATGCATCTTAGTAGGCCCATACTATAGATAGAGCCAAATCATGAATAAATGAACATATCAAACATTTCTTCAGTTTAATCCAGGTAAGTTGAAAAGCATCCTTAACCAGCATAGGTGAGTGCAAGGGGGAGGGTTAGGGGTGGGGGTTTGTAAGGAGGAGAATTACGATTTTTCTCGTCGTAATCAGCCTCTCAGCTCGGCTGGCGTCAATATATTCTCATACAGTAAAATCGGCTGATTGATTCCTCACGACTTAGTGCACTGTCTCTTTGGTCTATTCTTAGCCTACAGGATCTCACTGCATGGTGTGACCGATGGCAGTGATGGTGGTTTTTCACGTTTGGTGGGGTATAAATGACAGGGGCATGGCTCATAGAGAGTGGTTTCTCTGTCGGACAAAGAGTGGGTTTACCCTAGATGTGGCCATGGGACGTCGCCAGGCTCCGTGCGGCCAAGTCATAATCCCAGGTAGGACGCTGCGTGGGCGGATCATGTCATAGATCATGAGATGGACACGCCACCAAGCGGCCAAGGCCAGATGATGAGTGACGCATGGAGGGAGGTACGGTGGGCACGAGGTACCACTCTGGGCATTGTCTGAGGCACGCTAAAGCTGTCTGAGACGTCAATGTGGGCACTGTGTGTCACTTCTCTAAGCACTGTCTGAGAGACGTCAATCTGAGGACTGTGTGTCACTTCTCTAAGCACTGTCTGAGAGACGTCAATCTGAGGACTGTGTGTCACTTCTCTAAGCACTGTCTGAGAGACGTCAATCTGGGCACTGTCTGTCACTTCTCTAAGCACTGTCTGAGAGACGTCAATCTGAGGACTGTGTGTCACTTCTCTAAGCACTGTCTGAGAGACGTCAATCTGAGGACTGTGTGTCACTTCTCTAAGCACTGTCTGAGAGGCGTCAATCTGAGGACTGTCTGTCACTTCTCTAAGCACTGTCCGAGAGACGTCAATCTGAGGACTGTGTGTCACTTCTCTAAGCACTGTCTGAGAGACGTCAATCTGAGGACTGTGTGTCACTTCTCTAAGCACTGTCTGAGAGACGTCAATCTGGGCACTGTGTGTCACTTCTCTAAGCACTGTCTGAGAGACGTCAATCTGGGCACTGTGTGTCACTTCTCTAAGCACTGTCTGAGAGACGTCAATCTGGGCACTGTGTGTCACTTCTCTAAGCACTCTCTAAGACACCACACTGAGCACTGTCTGAGACACCACTCTTTGACACTCCCTAAAGTGGGCATTCCACTGCCATCGGTCAGCCGACATTTTGCTAATCAGATTATTTTTGATTATGTAAAAGAAGAAAAAATCGGTTGGATTAGTGAAAACTGTCTGAGAAATTACACTTTCTGAGACACCACACTTTGACTCTGTCTAAGACACCATGTGTACAATGAGGATCCCACACTGAGCACTGTAAACACCACTCATTGACACTGCCTAAGACACCACACTGAGCACTTTCTAAGACACCACTCATGACACTGTATAAGACATCACACTGAGCAATGTCTGAGACACCACACTGAGCAATGTTTGAATCTGGGCACTTCCAGTTGTCTACACTGCAAAAAGATCATAGATGTCATCGAAACAACGACAAAAACCCTTGTCCCAAAGTTGCCAGAGTGAGTGAGTGAGTAATAGATGTTTAACGCCATTTCAACAGCTAAGGTAATATTCATGGCAAGAACTACATTACACAATTTGCACAGAGGAATATGTCGGTGCCCGCGCATATGTGCACCACACACATTCTGAGAGATAGAAAAGAGGAGAAATAGACCATTTTAAGTGGGCTAGGGAATCCCCAAAGTTGCCAGAGACCCATTGTGTTTTTCACAGAGATTCCTTGTAGGCCTACCGCTGGACTGCCATCTGGGGCTTCTTGTAATGTTACAAGAGTTTTACGAGGATCCCTGGTTGATTCAACAATCATTTTCACAGTGTATGCACTGTCGGAGATACCACACTGAACACCTGTTGAACCATAATTTCCTATATAAATTTCTGCGACAGAGGCCTAGTGGACTATGGTCGTAAGCACTGTTTGAGCCACTACTCTAATATAATAAGGACCATTTCATCTTACACAAATTTGAACTGTTGTATTCTTAGCATCATTGGTGACCTGAACTAGGAGAAGGGGTCTTCTACCCCCTGCACTAAGCCCCCTTTTCACAGATTGTGTTATTTGGCATCTTATAGATTGGAATAATGCTCTAATATCACAAGGCCCGATGTTGCTTACACAGGAATCCCGGATCTCATTCGCACGAGATTTCCCGTTTCCCAAATGTCCCGTGTACCCGTGAGAATATCATTTCCCTGTCACAAGCATATGAGAGTAGTGATACATGTAGCAATGACTATCGCTGTTTATCTTTGGATAGGGTTATCGGGAAAATAAATGCTAAGGATACAATATTATGTCTATACGTTAGACTTGCGGTATCACATTTTCATGAAAGCATCAAGTACACCTTTGATATTGTTGATCTTGAAAAA
The DNA here is from genome assembly GCA_949317995.1 of Acholoe squamosa. Taxonomy (NCBI): domain Eukaryota; kingdom Metazoa; phylum Annelida; class Polychaeta; order Phyllodocida; family Polynoidae; genus Acholoe; species Acholoe squamosa. The sequence goes on from OX439050.1 coordinate 47,985,031, forward strand.
ACACAAGTTGCGAAACAGGGACGCCACGTGTGTTAAAAACAAAGTTTGCAGCATTTGAATTTTAAGATGAAAGGATGATAAAAGGTGGGATTATGACTAAGCCAAAAATTCAAGGGAAATCTTAAAATATTAAAAATATGAAATTTATGTGAAAAATATTGAAAAAAAAATCTATAAAAAATTGTGAGGTCGGGCGACAGCAAACCAAACTTTTCTTTTTATTGGCCCTATAATATACGGATAAGGATGTTGGTTAGAAAATAGTCAGAAGTTAGTTAATGTAGCTAATTTTCTCAAAATAGATACTCGAAACGACACTCTTGCCACCTTACCACAGAACATGTGTGTATATCCTTCTATGTTTTTTTTCTAAATAGATGATTAGAATTATTCACGAACCCTTAATATGACTAGCCAGGCCATGTTTCCTACAGTCTGTCTGTTTGCCAAAGGGGTAATTTCTCCCAAAGGTGTTACTGTGGATACAAGTGATAGGTTAACGACATTTATTACACGATTTCTGTGATTCTGAGTGCTTTTCCTGGATATTCCCATGCACATACCTGTCCATTAATTACTTGTTCACTAATTGTGTATATACAAACTGCATTGGTCTGTATAAGCGCCGGGCGCTTATTAGTTTCAACCAGGTTATACCCCGGCCCTAATTCAAGACCGGCGCTTATTCAATACTTAGATTATAATGTAATCTTAAAATTCAATACTCCTGTTCCCCGGTGCTCATTCGAGAGCGGCTGTTCAGGACCCGGCGCTTGTACACGCCAAAACGGTAGTTGAATCCTTGAATAACATTATCCATGGCCTGCAATATGTATTAAAAAAGGTTAATTGTGCCCTCATGCCGCACGCCAGCGTGGGTGGGCTCAGCTCCTTCATTTCCCTATAACAGCGCCAGCTAGGGATTGTCAGTGAAATATCATAGCCCCTGAGGTATTGTACAACCACTATCTGGGTAAACGACCACTATCTGAAACACTACACATAGAGGCTGACCATCCAACCACTATCTGTGTAAAAATGAACGCTATCTGTATGCCCCACCCAACCACTATCTGTGTAAATGAACGCTATCTGTAGAAACTTTTCCACCAACATGTTAAGTTACACAAATAATTTTGATGCACTTAAAGTATGGAGGGATCTAGTGTGGTTTTAATGTTGATGTTGGCTGTTTGATGCACTGAATTTGATACAGATAGTGTTATTTTTACACAGTGTTTGGATGGTCAGCCTCTAACTGTAGGACCACAGATAGTGGCTCTTTACACAGATAGTGGTTGTACAGGTATTCCTCTACAGTTATAAAGAAAGCGTTCATTTGGTGGCCCTACATCAATGTTTATCATAGGCACGTCATTAACCCTTAATGGGTCGCACGATGCCTAAGTATCACCATTCATTGTCACGCATGATTAAATCAAAGCAGTGCTGAGGCCGAAACAAAATAGTGTGTTCCCAGTTACATGCTCAAAAGGCTAGGGTCACCTTTTTTCACCTTTCCTAATCTTGTCTGAACAGAAATAGAAAAGCTGACCTAAATATTGCGTCTACTGCTTTGATATAGAATGATGAAATACGAAAAGAAATGGGAAATGGTGTGAAAACGTGGTGAAATATTGCGAATATAACATTTGAAAAATATGGAAATTTTCGAAAATTAGGCCTATGAAAATATGGAGGAAATTTCTTAATATTTAAAAATAAGGTGCAGGGTAGCCCCTGTTTTCATTATAGAGGATCGATCGGTTGACTGAAAACAAGCCTTTTCAGTGCCACCGGAGCCTGCGGGCGGGGGGGGGGGGGGGTAAGAGGGCGTGCATCCCCCCCCCCCACTTTTCAGAATGACCCTATAGATTATACAGAAAATTGCGAAGTTTACACCCCCATCCCGCACACTCTTTGCTCCGTCCATTCTGCTTTTTGTATCTGGTATGACCAGTGTGTCTTCTCGCCCGCATTTCTTTGGTGTAGCCTATCACGTAAACTCTTTGACTTAAACCAAGAATAGTATAGGTTCCCTAGGATATGTTACTCCATAGAGTCCTATAGTGCAAGCCACCCCCCTCTACCCCCCCCCCCCCCTTAAAAGTAGGCTACCTTTTGTGTTCAGTACTGAGTCCTATGTAAGATAAGGGGGGTTATGGAGATGTCAGGAATCTTTATCAGAGTGATATCAAATGGAAACAAGTGGCCACCTATACCAAAAAATCCTGCTGAATCCAAAATTTGTGATCTTGATTCTCAAAATTTGGCCAAAGGTACCTAAAGATGAGGTTTGATGATGAGAATATTTTAGATGCAGCAGGATTTTTTGATATAGGTGGCCCCTTGTTTCCATTTGATATCACTCTGATAAAGATTCCTGACATCTCTATAAACCCCCTTATCCTACATAGGACTCAATACTGAACACCAAAGAGAGCCTACTTTTAAGGGGGGGGTAGAGGGGGGAGGGCTGTTACACTGTGTCCATAGGTAAAGCTCTGAGTTTCATTTCCTATCTATTGAAGATTCTTTCTTAAACTATGAAATTCTCCATTCACGCACCTAGCCGACAAATGCCAAATAAATTGGCCACTAAATGATTGGTCAAAACCACAAAGGCAACATGTGATCTAATACTCATGCAGACAATCTGGGTAAAAAATAGAGCGATAAACGCTGAGCCATACGTTATAGCCACCCTTATCATAGATGTCACCACATTTGATTCCATCTTCATCAAGACATCCTACATGTCCTGCGGGCACCGATTACAGCAGTTCAAGTTGCTGCAGCCGCCGCGTAGCTCTCACCGCTGTGAAAATCACGCGATACTGTTCAATGTGAGCTTAATGAATCATGTCGCTGCCACGAGCAGGAGGAGGGGCGCGGAAGGGGGCGGCTTGACGCGGGGGCGGCGCGTTTGCCGCACTCCGCACACCGCGTGGTGGCGCTGTCATCGGGTGCGGGAATAAGCAGCGGAAGAATCAACTCCGACAGCGTCTTGTTCTGGGCGCATGCGCTGCGCGCCGCACTGCACGTGGCGGAAACAGCTTGATGTGCTTCGTTATCAGCGTAGCGTGTGTGTGGGTGTCAGCGTCCACTACAGCCTCACGTGTGACCAACGTCATGTGACGCCTTTGATGAATCTCGGCGTTCGTTATGACGTAGCTTCATAATTCCCTCGTACGGCATCGATGAACGATTCCCGGTTACGAAAAGCAGGTCTAGTCAGGGGCGTGGGAAGCAGTTTCAGAATGGTTGGACCAGGGGGGGTTTCTGCAATTTTTGACCTCACTTTGCTTGACCTTTTTCTTTTGACCTTTTGAGGAGTTGGCCCGGGGGGGGGACACTCACCTTTTTTCTGACATAGGTGTGCGGCTGGACCTATGACAACCCTTACCCTTATTAGGGAGATTTCACCTCCAAAAATGGACCCTTCTTACGGCACTTTTGACTGAAAACCCCATGTTTTTAAGGAGAAATCTGACCGATAAACTTTGCTATTGAGAAATGACCAAGAATATTCCCTTAGATCCCCCCAAAAAATCAGAAAACTATGAAAATTGTAGCTAAAAAATATGGGCATTTCATGAGATTTCTGATATTTCGGTTAAAAGTGGACCCTTGCTAGGGGAATTTTGCTCAAAGTTGACCCTTGTTAGGGGGGATTTTGGCTAAAAATAGGACCCTTGTTAGGGAGACTTTGATGAAAGAGTGCCCTTCCCAGCTGCACACATGTGTCAGCAAAATATATGAAATGTCCCCCCCGGGGGAGTTGGCCAAAAGTGGGGGGGGGGGAGGGGGGCATGTCCCCTCTGTCCCCCTGCTTTCCACGCCCATGCCTAGGGCCCGCCCTCCATTCATTACTTTAGTTTTGAATGCGGAACCTTTCATTTATTACTTAAGGTTTTGGATGAGGAATCTAGTAGGCCTTTGACGATCGATGTGATGGTATGATCTAAAATGGTCTGAACCGAGGTGGTGATCAGCCCGGGTGAACAGCTGGTTAACCTGGTTAGGGAGTGGTCATTTTCTTAACAACAGGGGATGGGTGGTGGATTTGTGAGGAGGGGCAAAACATCTCAGAACCCTCTTTGCGGGGGGGGGGGGGCAAAAAATGTTCACCCCTTCCAGGGGTAGACACTGACGCTGTCCTGGGAGCCAATAATGGCCCCTAGCTTTGGCTGTGGGCCCATAGCTTTCTCAAGAATTGTCTTCCTTGTCCGTGATGGCCCACGTGATTTGTCTGATTTGACAAAGAGGTCTGTATCAAAGTTGATTTATCTGAATACCCGGTATAGGCATGTTATATGTCATTGGAAAGATAAAATCGGCAAGAATCTGAGCAATCTTATAAATTTATATTGTGGTTTGGTGAGGGATATCTAACAATTTCTCTTTAAACAAAGTAGATAAGTTGCTCTGTACCCACAATTTTAGCTCGGAGCCAATAGATTTCTAGGGATTTCTAGAGCTGTGGGCCCAGGTGGCCAGTGGCTGAAAATGTTAGTACCGGGGTATCTACCCCTGCCCTTCTTAATGTAAAAGACTGTATGGTACTATAGAATAAGGGGGGAGGGGCAAAAAATTCACACCCCTTTCACTGGGAGGGCCGCAAATGTCGACGTGCACAGGCGAACATCCACCACGCCTCCCCTGTTGTTAAAAAATGACCACCCCCATAGCTATTGGGTGTAAGTGGGATTGTATGCTGGAGTGAAACTAGGGAAAGCAGGTATATTCCCTGAGTTGTACTACATGTACCGGGGGAATGGGTCATGGGTTGACCAAGAAGGATCATTGGGTAAATTGCTAATTTTGAAAAAAATCGAAATGGCCCATGTGTTTGACGTCATGCGGATAAGCAGATATATGTATAAAAAAGAAAGACAATATGTGCATAATAAGTAGCGTCACATGAATAGGATTGTTCATAAACACATTCCATATTAGTTGGATAAGTTGCTGAGTGATAGCTAGAATGATAATTAGCGGACCATGTGACCGGGTTGGCACAGGTAAGCCTGCCAAAAACAAACATACAAAGATTACTGTAGTGCACATATAATGAATGGCATGCAGTATCTGTCATGTCCATTTTATCCGGTGGAACTCTCGATTATAGAAGTTGTCATAGAATAAACTACTTCTGGATCAAGCAATCGCAGTGGGTTTGTGTATTGAAAGCAATTTCGATCTAAATCCATCCCTGCAGAAAACAGCTGCAGATGTGACAATGGCGACGAGGATGGGATGACTGCCCAAACAAGATATATGCGGCAGTAAGTTCAGAGCTTTGTGCCATTGGGTATGTAGTACTGCGAGTTACTGGACTGGTGATACCCAAGAAAACTAAGACCAAGAGTGCTAGCCTTAGCACATGAAAGACATCTTGGAATTGTAGGTACTGAATAAAACCTACCGATAAAGGTCTGGTAGCCAAACATGGAGAACTGGCAGAAATGTACTGCCAAGCATGCCATGGGTGTAGATCACCAGTAAACCAGACCAGTCTGAGTGAGTGAGTAATAGATGTTTAACGCCATTTCGACAGCTGAGGTCATATTCATGGCGAGAATGACATTACACAATTTCACAGAGGAATGTGTCGGTGCCCGCGCATATGTGCACCACACACATCTGAGGGGATAGGAAAGAGGAGATCTAGACCCTTTTAAGTGGGCTAGGGAAGCCCAAGACCAGCCTGAACCCATCAGACCAAGTATGACCATTGTGATCAGAGACCATACTGGGTACATGATAAGCCACAGGTAAATACAGTCAGGCCTGCAGGTAACCAAACCTGGAGTGATGGGGGAGTGAATTATTTTTAAATAAAGTGTTTTCTTCATAAATGGATCAATGCCCTCTATAAATAGGCCAGGGATCTGTTTGGGCTGAGGTAAAGCTGTATAAGAGGGTTCATTTTTGTTTTGTTTTATAAATGAAGGTTGTATTGCTACTATTACTCCAATTGAGAAAACTTAGACGATCAGTGGTTCAATAAAATAAGACATTCGGAGTCTTATCAGTCTGTTTTGCCACATATATTTCACTACTCACAGAAACCTAGGTGTTGGGTTCCATTATGTCCACCCATTCCAATGTATCCACCAGATCCTTCATTCTGTTTCGTCCACCATCTTTTGTTCCAAAATGTCCGCCAAAAATTTCTTATTCCATTGTGTCCACTAGGTTTTGTTTCAAAACATCCACATTGTGTCCACCAGCTCTTGTTCTGAAATGTTCACCAAAAGCGTTGAAATTCCATTGTGTCCACCAGCTCTTGTTCCAATATCCGCAAAAATGTCAAAATTCCATTAAGTCTGTCAGGTTTTCTTCCGAAACATCCGCAAAACGTTCAAAATTCCTTTTTGTCCACTAGTTTTTAGTTCAATATGTCCACCAAAAGTGTCTAGATTCCATTCTATCCACCAGCTCTTGTTCCAAAATGTCAACAAACAGTTCCAAAGTCCATTTTACCCCCGGGGTTTAGTTCCAAATTGTCCACAAAAATGCCCAGATTCCATTGTGTCCACCAGGTTTTTTTCCGAAACGTCCGCAAAAAGTTCCAAATTGTCCACAAGCATTTGTTCCAAAATGTCCGTAAAATTGTCCACATTCCATTGTGTCCAAAATGTCCACTAACAGTGGTTAATTCCATTTTGTCCATCAAGCTTTGTTCCAAAATGTCCTCAAATTTCATTTTGTCCACAATGTTTTGTTCCAAAATGTCCGCTAATTCCATTTTGTCTGCAAATATTTAGATGCCATTCTGTCCACCAAAATTTGTTCTGTAATGTCCGCCAATTCCATATAGTCAGACATGTTCTTTTCTAAAATGATTTGATATCTGATGAGGCCTCAGTGGTTGAAATAGTCTGATAGCCACCATCAATGGTGTCCCTATAGAGGCCTATTGAGCAGGAAAAAAATTGGCCCTACCTCTGAACCCGACATCAGCACAGGTTTTGATTTTTAACTCCACTTTTTTGGTCTTGTGCATGTCAGGCTCATTTTGGTAATATGCTATATCACAGGGGATTGTTTCTGGGGACAGGTAAAAAAATCATTAAAAGTTTACAAAAAATCTTAGAAATTCTCAAAAATAAATCTCTGAAATTCTCAAAAGTTTATGGTTGGAAACAAACATTTTTTTTCTTATTTGGCCTGATATTGATGCGGTTATTGCTCTAAAACAAAAGTAGAACCTGTTTTGGGTATGCAGTTGTAGCTAAAAATTGAGAGAGGGTCAATCTATTATTAATAGACAGATTTTCAGAACTTTCCCCACATGACCCAGTTAGAAGTGAATGATTTTTCTTTACCATGCAGTTTTGGTTGATTTTACCTCCACTATTACTACTTAAATCTTCCTTTACCAGATTATTTCAGAGCAAAGTCAGGTTATATTATAACTAATAAAGTGGTTTTCTGATGAGAAAGATTTTGTCTCAAGTTTGCAAGACTGCCAAAGAGAAAGTATATAAAAGGTATAGACTAGTTGTTTGGACTGTATGGAGAACCCAACTCAGTGTTTGGCCACAACAGAAATCTAAGAGTTTAAGAGAATTTTGAGGAAGTTACAGGGTGCTCAAAATTGGTAAAAAATTGGCCCAAACTACGCATAAATGCGTAATCAGTAAAGGAAGACTTAAAAGTTAGTAGAGTTTCTGTGGTTCGCAGCTATATAGCTATATCAGAAACAACAGTCTAAAAATATCCTAAATAGCCTATTTACATCCATCAATCATGACTTTCTTGGAATGTTAAAAAAATCAGACCATTTCAACCAGTGAGTGCTCATCAGATATTAAATCATTTTAGAAGAGAACCTGGCTGACTATTTGGAATTGGCAGAATTTTAGAACAAATTTTAGTGGACAGAATGGCATCTAAATATTTGCAGACAAAATAGAATTAGCGGACGTTTTGGAACAAAACGTGTACAAAATGGAATTTGAGGACATTTTGGAACAAAGCTTGATGGACAAAATGGAATTAACCACTGTTAGTGACACAATGGAATGTGGACAATTTTGTGGTCATTTTGGAACAAATGTCTGTGGACAAAGTGGAATTTGGAACTTTTTACGGACGTTTTGGAACAAAACCTGGTGGACACAATAGAATCTGGGGATTTTTGCGGACAATTTGGAACCAAACCCCGGGGACAAAATGGACTCTGGAACTGTTTGTGGACATTTTGGAACAAAACCTAGTGACACAATGGAATTAGGACATTTTTGCGGACATTTTGGAACAAGAGCTGGTGGATAGAATGGAATCTGGACACTTTTGGTGGACATACTGGACCAAAAAGTGGTGGAGAAAATGAAATTTTGAACCTTTTGTGGATGTTTCGGAAGAAAACCTGGTAGACACAATGGGACTGAGATTTTTCGCGGATATTTTTGAACAAGAGCTGTTGGACACAATGGAATTTTGACACTTTTGGTGGACGTTTTAGGACAAAACCTGGTGGACACAATGGTATAAGTAAATTTTGGCGGACATTTTGAAACAAAAGATGGTGGACAGAATGGAATTAAGTATCTGGCAGATACATTGGAATGGGTGGGCATAATGGAACCAAACACTAGGCCCACAGGCCTCTCATTCCATACAACATACCGCAGTGGTCCGTATAAGCACCCAGGCACTCATTGATTTAATCCTCACTGTACCCCCAGTGCTTATACGAGACAGGCACTTATTTGAATACTGCTTTTAGTGCTTAAGAGTAAACCCCCGGCGCTTTTTCGAGACCGGCACTTATTTGAATACTGCTTTTTGTGCTTAAGAGTAAACCCCTGGCGCTTTTTCGAGACCTGCACTTATTTGAGAGCCCAGTGCATAAACAAGCTATTACGGTAGTGTTTTCCCTCCTTTCTACAAGTTGTAGTTCTCGCCATGAATATGACCTTAGCTGTCGGAATGGTGTTAAACATTTATCACTCACTCACTCACTCACCCCTTTCTACAAGTCGTTCTCTAAGTATTGCATAAACATGACGTACACAGTGGTGATATTAAATCCAAAGGTTAACATCGACTCATTCTGTTATTTTTAGCAGACATACTATTTTCAGCATAAAGCTCATGTGTTCCAAATCTCATATATCCTTTATATGAGTGAGGACATTGAACTGTTGAAGCCCATAACATGAGAGTACAATTTTTTGCATCTCATGCCACTGAGAATATGACTGTTGAATCCACCAGGGATCCTCATAAAACTGAACAGAGAACCACTGCAATTGTATTACAGTGAACCAGAGTAGGCTTTACAAGAATACCCAGGTGGGAGTACGATGGTACAAGAAATCACTGTGAAAAGAACGAAGGATCTCTGGCAGCTTTTGGACAATGATTCTGCTGTTATTTTGACGACTTCTATTTACAACGGTGCTTATCTCTTTTCTTGTGTTCTGAAGTCTGCTGACCCCACAGAAGATCATCATAAATGATGTACACATGGTATTTCATTGTGTACCATATAGAATGTCTGGCTAGCATTTGGTCTATGTAGGAAATGCATTGAACTGATGTATAGCTGTATCTGTTTTAATCAAACTGACTTGTTCTCTCTTATATGTTTATTACATCGCTTGCTGGAGATACAGAAAGATATCTAGAATTTCTATATACCCTTAATAATATTATTATACAAGAGACTTGGAATGTGAATGAGGGAAAACCTCTTGCTGTAAGAATTCAATTTGTTATAATGAATGCATGCTCTGTCTTTTTATATAGACGCTCTTTGATAGCAAATCATATTGAAATCTACGGTGAAATAGGTTAAAATAACAGGACCAACAACAGGAAAACATAAACAGGACCAACATAATCTCCATTGATGTCTATTGTTTTGTAAGAATAATTTATTTCCCACAGAAAACTGAGTTGGGCGACTCCTGACATTATCTGATTATAGCTGAACAAACTGCCACCTAAATGCTGAGAGATAGAGCCCTGGACCCCAATTCCGGACAGACCCTAATTCCAGACACCCTGGCTAGAACAGCCAATTGATAACTGATTGATACTAATCAAATATATCAACTACTTCAGATATAATAGGTTTTCATCAGAAGACATGAATAAACGTGTGGTTGTCATATGCTGAGGTTCAGGTGAATGCATAAAATGATTCTAACTAACCACCCAAGTAAGCCTGGACTCTCTGTTTATGGATAATATGGTGCCTAGAATGCTATAGAAGCTCAAACATTAAGTATCAAAATAATTATGCATCCATCAAAAACCATAAAATGTGTTATTTGTAGGAGTTTTGAGAGTGAGTGAGTAATAGATGTTTAACGCCATTTCGACATCTAAGGTCATATTCATGGCGAGAACAACATTACACAATTTCACAGAGGGATGTGTTGGTGCCCGCGCATATGTGCACCATACACATCCTGAGGGGATAGAAAAGAGGAGAAATAGACCCTTTTAAGTGGGCTAGGGAAGCCCAATTGAATGAAGATGAAGGTCAGGGGATAAGAGGACAGAAAAAGGGAGACCAGACCCCTTTTAAAAATGGGTTGGGGAGACCCGCTGAGTGGATAGGAAAGAAGAGAAAAAGACCCTTTTAAGTGGGCTAGGGAAGCCCGTAGTAGGAGTTTTGACATTGAAATAAATACTATTACATTTCATGAATGACCTTACCTAACACTAAACCACCTGATTCAGGACACCCTTCTATATATTTATATGGATGAATACTGGGTTTATTATAGTATATCTGTCTATCATATGAATTCAATTCTATATCAGTAACATCATGGATTAATTCACAAATGACAAATACTGCCTGGGCAGTCATATACTAATCACCAGATCTTATAGACCCCCCTCCCCTTAATACTAACCAGGAATGACGTATGTTGAACCCAGAGAAAGTGCTTGTATAGATGATCTTGTAGGATGACAAATCCCAAAGAAAATCTTATCTTTTTTTACATTTTATCAAAAGGATAATTTCCCATTAGGGGCATGTGTGCGGTATTGGGGGCCATCTTGACATATTCAATGACCCATAATTCACAATGAAAATATTACCTATAAGAAAATTGTTCTGATAGGTGTTAAAATAGATAGGTACCCATAATATATCAAAAGTTGGAGATAATCAGACAGAATCAAACACAGGCAACCACTAACTGTCCGGAAATTGGGTCTTTTCCTCTAGATATGTATGTGTGTGATGGTGGGGGGACTTACCATCGTATAGAGCTCCCAAACCACGGTACGTAGCAAATCCCTACTGGAGACTCCCTGACGTAGCAGCCCCCTCACGTCACCCCTCAGCTGCTCCAGGGTCAGTACCCACCTCTCACCCCTACAGCAGCGCGCACACGGCCATGGCTCTGTCACCATGTCCTCCAGGGCTTGCAGGGCGCTGGACAGGCGCTCCAGGGTGCTCCTGGAGGCGGTGGTCAGTGGTAGTTTGGTGATGGTGAGGAGGGCGGTGGCAACCAGGGAGATGACCCCCGCCCTGGTCTGGGGCGTCCATGTCAATGTAAGCAACATGATGGTGGAGAAGTGAACTTCAACAAAGCTGCCCTGAATAACTTTTCGATCTTCAAGTTGACTGTCCTCCAGTGCGAGTGGCCATTTACTTCTACTAAGGGTGTCGAGATAACAGCTATCAGCGGTCTATCAGGATGGGTGCTATTAATCCACTAGAGAAGCAAGAGGTAATTGACAGGGAATTATTTAATTCGTCTAGAATCTATCCAGTCAATGATCCATGGCGCCCTAAATGCCTCACAGTCAACAATGCTGAAGCAGCGTTCACAAAGCAATGGGTGTTCTTTTTCTTTGAGATCTAACTCACCATCCTAAATAAATAGTCCTATGTATCACCATCATAACAATATCATTTAAAACAAATCGAAAAAAGAAAGCATCCAAGGAAATTCCCCACAAGTTATTCCTCAAGGTCAGATGAGTTGTAGAGTATATCTTCACAGATGTTATCAGAGCTGCTCATTCCTTTAGTACAAGAGTAGGAGCAGCTCAGTGATAGATCAAAAGGTGTGAGTAGCTCACTCCATGTTGATGGGGTATTGCCTCCAGATCTTCACTAACTCCAATCACTGTGTCCTGTCTGCAGCGCCTTTTTGCTGTCCTCAAAGCACACTCGGTGGAAGCAGTGTGAAAGTTGCAGTAGTGACTCGGCCCTGTGTCTCACTGAGCGTGCTGGGTAAGGTATGGTGGGAGGGGCTACTGTCCTGACGGTCAGTTTATACCTGCCTCTACGGCCCACCTACACTCACTACACGTGGTTGCTGGTTTACTAAGGGCTGAGCAACTCCATATAAGAGCAACTCACCGTGCCAGATGTCTTGCTCGTGGTGCTGGGACTGCTCAGGAATGTCGTTGCATGGCCTATTGTCCACATACTCAATGCTTAGCCGTCATTCAAAAGCCACAAATAAGATTAATGCATTATGTCTTTCCATTGATCTCATACTAAATGATAAACAGCTGTTTCACCTGGATTTACCTCATAATCATTTTCAAAGGCCAATTCAGGAGGAAACATTTAGTGTCTCTATGTGTGAATATTCTTCATTAACCTCCTTAATCACGCCCATTTACTTGAAAATCTCAAGGCGTTCACAAAATTATGTGCACAAGATATGTAGCTTTCTCTTATGTGGTCTTGTGACCAAAGGCATTTTTTATCTGAATTAAATTCCAAATTAAGTGCCTATAAGATTATTTGATCGTTCTCTCCTAATGGTTATTGAACTTCAGCCACTTCCAAAGTAATGCACCCAGTCCCTTACCAAAGTAATGCACCCGGTCCCTTACCAAAGTGATGCACTCAGACCCTTACCAAAGTGATGCACTCAGACCCTTATCAAAGTGGTGCATCGAGTCCCTTACCAAAGCGATATACCCAGTCCCTTATCAAAGTGATGCACTCAGACCCTTATCAAAGTGGTGCATCCAGTCCCTTACCAAAGTGGTGCACCCAATCCCTTACCAAAGTGATGCACCCAGTCCCTAACGAAAGTGATGCATCATATCCTTTACCAAAGTGGTGCATCCTGTCCCTTACCAAAGTGATGCACTCAATCCCTTATCAAAGTGATACACCCAATCCCTTACCAAAGTGGTGCATCCAGTCCCTTACCAAAGTGATACACTCAATCCCTTATCAAAGTGATACACCAAATCCCTTACCAAAGTGATGCATCCAGTCCCTTATCAAAGTGGTGCACTTAGACCCTTACCAAAGTGATGCACTCTGTCCCTTGCCAAAGTGATGCACCCTATCTAGGCAAAATAACGTGAGAGTTTCCGAGATCAGAACTGATATGACCTTGTGTATAGGTATGAAACCTCACTATAGCATAGAATATGTAAAACATCCAGATGTACGACTGATTGAAAATACTCCTTGAAAATCTGAAGGCATTTACTACAGTTGCACTTCATAGAAAAAGGCTTTTATGAAGGTCTGTGCATGTACAAGATTAGTAGCTTAGTGTCATTCAGTCTTGTGATCAGGAGCCTTTTGTCTGAAGCAAGTTCTATATATTATAGTGCCTTTATGACTATTTCACATGGAGGTGCATTCTGTCCTAGGGGTTATTGAACCGGATTCCCTACACTGTAAAAAGGAAATGTCATCGAAATAACGATGGAATCCTCGTCCCAAAGCTGCCAGAAATCTCTAGTAATGTCCATAGAGATTCCTTGTACATTGGGTAACACTGTACTGCCACCTGGGGCTTATTATAAAAACTTCACTACTTCACTGCATTGTGATTATGGTAATTCAATGTTCAGTGATCTCTGATAGATTCAGCAGTTATCTTTAGAGTGTATGCAGGTTAGTCACTTCCAAAGTGTAGGGCTGATTGGTGGATTGGAGGTGCTCTATAACACTATTAACAGGGATCATGTGCCAGGGACTAAACTAGAATAAGTCCATAAGGTTTGGGCCCTCTAATTTAGAAGCTTTGGTGGCGATGGTATAGAATTAACTATTTTAGCATCCTTCAGTGAGTGAGCAATAAATGTTTAACGCCATTTCGACAGCTAAGGTCATATCCATGGCGAGAATTACATTACACAATTTCACAGGGGAATGTGTCAGTGCCCGCACATATGTGCACCACACACATCCCGAGGGGATAGGAAAGAGGAGAAATAGACCCTTTTAAGTGGGCTAGGGAGGCCCGAGCATCCTTAAGTGAGTGAGCAATAAATGTTTAACGCCATTTCGACAGCTAAGGTCATATTCATGGTGAGAACTACATTACACAATTTCAGAGAAATGTGTCAGTGCCCGCGCATATGTGCACCACACACATCCTGAGGGGATAGGAAAGAGGAGAAACAGACCCTTTTAAGTGGGCTAGGGAAGCCCGTTCATCCTTTAAAAGGAACTGCTAGTCTGGTTACAAGAATCGACTATTAAGCCTACAAGTAGACAAATGCATTGAAACATTCTTTACTAATCTTACGCCATCTTTATTCATCTATTAGGATAGTAGTCATAGTCCCTACTGTGGCTTTATTGCTGCTAGGTCAATACATTCCTCAACTGGAGATTAGTTTTTGATGAAGAGAAACAGGAGAAATGCACATTGTACAATTAGTGAGGGGGATTTAGAGCAGTCCGCCCACTATTTATTAAACAAGGAAAACATGGAACACACTTAGTAGCATATCTCCCGGTGATTTATTTATTCTTCCAGTCTGTGCATATTGTGTAACTGTGAGAGTAGTTACAATTCTAATCATGGACTTCACTAGTATTCAACGGCCATTGCACTACATGTACACATTCACATGCTTATATTATGATAGGACCAGGAGGCTATTTCAGAATGTACCAACATGTACCACTACTATTTGAAACCTGCCAAATATTAATGAGTGACCATAAATGCCTTCCTATGACTGCTTTGTACATTGTGTATATAAAAGGATTTGGTAGGGCTCCAGTAGCAGGGGTGTCAGAAGCAACGTGACTTTGGGTGGGTGGCAGAGCCTTGAGCAGGAATTGTAAGCAATCCTAAGAAGTGTATACTGGTTTCCTAATATTTTTGGAGGGGGAGGGGGACATGTCCTGTGCCCCGCCCTCACGTATGAGTTGGCAAGTATGGAACCCTGCCCCCCCCCTGTTGCTACACCCCTGAGTAGCAATGTGAATATATGTATTAGTAGTCACTAGGCCTAATGTAGCCTAGGCATCCTAATGAGTTATATTGAGAAATTTCACTATGTTTTGATCATTTTCTTCATTAGTCCATTCTGCAATACGCTCCTGGGGAAGCGGAATCCGATGATTTCTCTCCTGGTTTGACATAATAGAATGGAGAAACACTTAATAAGCGGAAATTGGGGAATGTTCTCCCCATGGGCAATGGTCTTAATGAACATCCTGTTGTTACTGCTATCAATATAATTATAGAATTCATATTTAATAGTGATAATATATAATACTACTCCCAACATCTCGTAACAAAGCAATCCATGATGATGCGTACAATGCTTCTTATTGTATGGGAATTGAGTACCATGAACAAAATCGTGGGGGGGTGGGGTCTTTTAGCAATGTAATGTATAGTGCCCATGTCAAATACCCATTGGGCTTCCAAGTCCGCCATATGCTGCCATCAGCTAAACCAAATCGAGCTTAGAAATTAGTCTGATTTAAAAAGCATGATTATAGAGGTGTCCTATGGTTAAAGTTTTCAGGTAGACTCCATTTAAGAATCACCTTAAAATGAGACTCTTGTATCAAGGTCCCGGATCACTGATCACTGGTTTACTTTCATCTATCGTTTATTTCTTGGTATGTACTAAATCAATTGCATCTGACCAATTAGTTTATTTAACAATTATGTAATAAGAGCATTTATCAGCCTTTATGCCCGGTATCGTAATTACCTCTGGCGTCACTGTAATTTGAAACTTTTATGAAATGCTTGCAAGATTTATTATTGTGTGAAGAGTTGTCTGACAACATTTTTGTATCTTTGAACCTTATTTCTGATCACTGTGTTTTGATTGTTATCTTTTGTTCCCAAAACTTTCATGTTTTTTTTCCGGGTTGGTCTCTGGAGTTTCATACATGTTGTGTTTTGGGAGTTGATTTATTTTGGTGTTTCTTGTGCATCTGCATCTAAACCATCAAAAGTGGTCTTGCTCGGTCCTGGTGTGGGAGGGGAGTGGGAAGTGGAGGTTTGCCAGTTTTGTTTGTTGTTGGTGTAGAATGTGGTGTCGGAATTTGAGATTTGTGTGGTTTTCCTGTGTTTTCTTTTACAGGTGGCGTTTTGACATTCTCGTTTTGGTCATCTGATTTGGGATGTTTTGAAAGTGTTGAAGTTTCATTATCAAAATTGCTTTGTTCATCAAAGTTGTCCATGAAAGGATCAAGATTGTTCAGGAACTCGTTCCGCAGGAATTGGTTAAGTGTATCATCTTGTTCAGTATCTTGAGCATGAGATTCCACAAGTTCGCAGAAGTCAATTGGGTATGAAGTATCGAGATTTAATTGTGATGGAAGCTACAATTAGCTTCATGATTCTCTTCGCCACTTGACAATGCTTTAACATCCATTGGGCATAGGGATCTCAGCTGTGTAGCATCCAGTTTCTGATAATTTTCCAGAAGAGTTTCAACAAGAACCTCATGTCTTATTGAACGTCTGTGTTGAGTATCATCAATGACAATGCTGATTGAAAGCCACCCAGGTTTGGTGCCCGTGTCATTAGCTTGGATGGTGCCTATTTCAACTTTGCTTTCAGCTGCACTGACCTGAAATTAGGAGATCATATATCTTATGTTGAAAAAAAGATAGAGTATGTACAAGTAGTTTGTTGTGATAATTGTTATACAGTTCACCTTTTTCAGGTAAGTATAATATTGTAAAATCTGTAAAATATTCATTGAAAAATATGAAGTCATGAACAAGTTTACTATGTATGTGAACTTACTATAACGTTATCACGTTCAGTGCCTTGATCCCTGTGTTTGTATGGGTGTTTAAGTTGAACTCCACAATTAATTTCAACTTTGATGAGAGCTGATGTGTCCCATAGTACAACTACAATCCGTTTGCCACTATTTGCATCAAAAATTTAGGTTTCTGTGTTTGAAAAAAAGGTAAGGAGAATATTTGACATCAATGGTTATTTTATTATTAGTATACTTTAAACCTGATTGCAGATTGCCACTACTGGATTGGCTGATCATAATAAGTTTAACAATGTGTGTTGATGTGTGATCCAGTCAATATGAAATGTGTTTGATCTTTTTGAAAAGATGACTATATATATGGCTAAGTACTTATTGAATGTGGCCCATAAGTATTTTCATAAAATCATTTTTGTTTTAGGATAATGTTTGGCTGGAGCTTATAGGAGGGTATTTAGCCATATTGAACAGTATTAAATCCCCATATTTCATGTCTTAGATGTACCTTAAAAAATGCTCATAAAGTGAGAGTGTGGCTTATATGAGGGATGCAGGTAGTATGAGAGAATTTATAGTATAAGATGAAAGAGAATGAAAGTTACCTTTTCTGAGAAGTTTTTTGGTGTCTAGGGATTTAGGAGCTGGGGCTTTTTTTCATTTCTCCGACCTTTGTTACTATTCCCTGAGTGCTAAGAAGAGTACCATTTTCGTAGTGTTTGGGTACCAATGTTGATATTGCAGTATATGGACGAATCGGTATATGGAGGATTGTAGTAGCCACAACTTTGGAGTTCTGTGACACAGTTACATTGCCTCCTCTGTTAAAAGAAAAGAAGATATTAAGCAATTTCCATTTCTGATGTAATTTTGTCTATTTTTTAATTGCGTATTGCAGTAAATTAGAGGTCAAGTAGTTCATTGAACAAGTTAGAACCTTTTATGGGATCATTGTTTTAAACATGGAATTGTGTTCTGAAAAGGGCAAAACTAATAACAGATTCTCACCTGCCGATAGTAGTTTGTGAGAAAGTGTTGATTCGTTGATATGTAGTAGCAAAGTTTATCACGATCAGTATATATCTCCTATTTCTGCCCTAAATTCCTCCTTTGGATCTTTTCCGTTGATCAGTGTCATAATCATCCCTGTTTGGTCTCCACGAACCAATCTAGTTTTTTTGGACGTGTTTATTTTACAGCAATGCATGGTTAGTTGCATTTAAATCAGAAACGTACCTTTTTCATTTTCAAATAGCAAACAATATAATCGAAATAGTCAACAGTGTATAATACATGAATGTGGATCCTGATTTACAACCAATGACTGATGGTAATTCACTGGATTTTTGTTAGGGGTAATAGATGTCACAATGTCAGTACTAGAGCTTTAGAAGCATTGGAGAAAGCTTTGCCTATTAAGAGCAATCCACATAATTGTCTAAATTAACATGATAACATTTCAAGTACGGCTCAGCTACCCGAACCTGTAATGATCATAATGTATTTGCGTCACGGCTCAGATACCCAAACCTGTGACATTATAATCCTACATTAATGCACTTTACAAATATGGTATTACAAGAGATCAATATAATAGTTATAGTGCAAAAGCTTATTTTGATATAAATTGTAGAAAAGCAAGTAGTGAACAATATTACATAAGAGTAAGCACATAAATATCAACACACAATCATGTATAATGCAAGATATTCTGTACGGCTCAGATACCCAAACTTGTACGCACATTAATTGTATCCTTCTTCATATTGATCCTCAGATCCTTTATTTTAGATACT
This sequence comes from Acholoe squamosa, assembly GCA_949317995.1. Lineage (NCBI taxonomy): Eukaryota > Metazoa > Annelida > Polychaeta > Phyllodocida > Polynoidae > Acholoe > Acholoe squamosa. The sequence continues at coordinate 48,003,786 of OX439050.1, forward strand.
TCTTCCTTGAACCTAACCTTAGTGGTGGCCCTCTAAACACCCACTCGAAGCAAATCCCACAGAACAACACCCCTATAATAGGGAGATCTTTTATAAACTCTCGTGATCTTCCTACATAATGGAAACTTAATTTTTAAGGTTGATCTCATTTCATAAGTGTGATCTTCCTCAGCAACTTCTTTAGATCTTTTACACATAACATTTAATAACATACAGTCAAACCGTCTTTGAACCTTTTCAATGTCGCAAATTTGGTATAACTCGTCTATATATGGTATTTGGCAATGTTACAGCATAAACATATCCTAAGTGCCCTATTTTGCAATATTTGTAACAATTTCATCGCCTCCTTTGGGCCGCCATAGCTAAATAAATATTGGTCCGACATATGCAAATTTGCCGTCTTCTTGGTGGCAAACATGTTTTTTTTTTCAAATGAGACCATAAATAGGAAGATTGGTTGAACAATATTTATTCTGGAGCCACATGTATCCAAAAAGACCCCAAAAACCCAAAGGTGGAGCAGTTCACAGTAATCGCCCATGTACTATTTCGACAGAACAATAATTGGAAATTGCAATTAGATAGGGAATTATAGCGTAGTCCACGGACAGCATGATGCTGAGAACCTCAAAGTATTAACAACTGTGTGATCGCCTTTTTGATTTTGGACACTTGTCTCAGAGAGCGCGAATTGGGCGTTAAATGACACTGAAGCATGTCAATGGAGTATTTTCATCGAATTACTCGAAATACCAAGATAATTGGGTATCAAAATGTAGTCCACAGACAGCAGGATGCTGATAACCTCAAAATAGAAAGGTTTTTGGTATAGTTACCTCTTGTTGTTTTGCAGTAAATATGGATTTCCTTATTCGTACGTGCTCGCTCGGCAAAGTTGGCAGCAATAAATTCAAAATGGCGTAGTCTACTTTTATATGGGAAAATTAGGTCAGAGACTTCTCGCACACTTTTCAAATGCATCAAAACCGGAACTTGAATGCGACAAAGCGTCTCAATTTTAGACAGTTGAGGCGAAGGATGGTGACTGAAAATGATCATCATATGGAAGAAACAAAGAGAGAATAGAAGTCTCATTCGTAGTAGGCCCTATGGAGAAGTCTCCCACACGGAAATGAAGATTTTTAAAATGCAGTTTGGAAAAAGGTGTATAATTTGAGCACATATACATATTTTGAATCTGAGAATGGGCATAGATAAACTTAGATATGTTTATCACACATGGATCACATAATTTTAATCAGATAAATTACTTTTAATGAAAAAAAACCCTGTAAATTCGAAATTGGTAACTTTGGATTGGGGAACCACACCGCCGACCCGGCGGTATAGACTCAGGGAGGTCCCTGAGCCAATGATGTAGGTATGTTGAGACCACAAACGCTACAAAACCACTGCCTTCAGTGTGCTGGCAAATTTCTAACCAGTCGATATAACTCGTGATGAGTACATCAGAGTGTTTAGAACTGTTTTCGCGGCTCTCTACTTTGGCGACTATAAAAGGTATACCTGTATGATTGTCTCTGCAAACAAAAGCGTTCTATAACAATTAATGATGGCATGTGGATTCACATGGAGACTTACCTCATATTGCATCATATACTGACACTCCCACTACATAGCCACTTAGAGAGCCACCCTATGCCACACTACAGTCACTGTTAATCAATTAAATGCAACGTGTTCCCGAATTATTTGTGTCCAAAAAAGTACAATCAGTTATTTCAATATCCCTGGCGACAACATAGTGGGTATATCCTCCGTGGACTTTGTTGACGCCAGGGATATTGAAATAAACCGTTGAACTGTCAGATGTTTTGTAATTTGCTCTTCATGCATAGTCAATAGGCATAGGTGCCCTCGATCCTTGCATATATATAGCGAACTAGGGGGATGTATCAAAAACAATAAAATAATTCCCTCTATTCACTGCGGAATTCTCAGGGGCCAACTGGCACTCATCTGATAACTCTTGTGGGAGTTAGAGCTCGCAGGTAACCAGCTACAGCAATGGCTTCGCCCGCTGGACATTCCACAACTTCGGTATCTGACTCTAGCTGTACCTTATAGTGGTCAATCCTTTTGTCCAGTTGGCGCAGCCATTACTACAGCTGAAACTGGCGCAAAGGGCATTGATAGAACCTTCATGCTGTTTTACCCCTATTAAAGAACCCAACAGAGAATGGTTGTTTCTCCTACCTCGCCAAAACGCTATCGCCTCAGTCTGAATGCCTTTGTATGTGAGGTTTTACTTCAAACAGCATAAAATTGGTCAAAATGAAGTCTCATGTGTGACACATAAGATTTAATAAAACCTGGGGTACATGTCATATCTAAAGGGCGTCTTAAGCGACAGATTTAGGGTATAATATTATCTCTGGCAATGCAGTTGCAGACGTTTTACAGCAAGTATAGAGACTCAAATATAGAAGTCAAGTTATGTGGCACTTTCAGTTTCACCCAGTAAATATTGCTACAGTTTGAAAGCGGTATGTAGTTATCAATTGAAACATTCATAGCCAATACCTTACTGTCCTAAATCAATACTTTCGCTTTGATTTCCAAAATAAAATAATAAGCCGATAAAAATAGCTATTCTGAATCACACAAACTTGAATGTGGAAAAGAGCATAATGTACATTGAAGTATGGTACACTTATATCATTTTAGTTATGGGAACTGCAATATGATGGTCTGTTGTTGCTCTAGCGTAGAATTGGGCTCGGACTATGCTTACCATGCATTAATCCATAATATCGAATCCATTCTCCCAATTCACATTCTACTAATTGGATTTTCATAGAAATATCATATAATGAGTCTGAAAGCGTTGTTTTTTTACATAGACCCTAGAAAATTAGTCCATGTACATTTCTCCTATTACATCATTAGAAAATAATGCTGACCTTTGCCTATGATTTCCACACTTCAATTGCCAATTAATGCTGTTAAAATGCAAATTACTGTCAGTCTTTGTCGAGGTTTATTATTAGGGTTATCTCGTTTCCTACGCGAGATATATAACTAGCCGCGAAATGGTACGCTCTCATATATGATTAGCTATAATTGTTAGAAGTGCTGACTGTGCAATCTTCTGTCCTGTGTTCAACTGAATTCACTTCTTTTGTACTCACCCAGTGAGAGCCCTCAGTATTCCAGTGAAAACTGTTCATATACTACTTAGGCTACTAAAGTTCCAGTGTACATGTATGGTACCCACCCAGTGACAACTCTTCATATACTTTTTACCATACTTTTGCTATTTTTTGAAGATGGATCCACTGTGCAGGTCTCTGCCCATGTAGATTATTTTCATCGGAATAACACAGGAGAAATTGAGCAATTCCGATGGAAACTGCAATTTACAACACTTTGACCTCTTATAATATAAATATATTCACATCTAAAGTAAAGTGGTGTATGACTTGCATGTAATTTACCACAACCGAAGTACTCAACCAGTGACAACCGTTTATAATTATACTAGTCAATGTAATTTTACTGTGCAAGTATGGTACACAACTAGTGACAACTGTTCATAAACTACTCAACATACTTTTACTGTGCAAGTATACATGGTACCCACCCAGTGACATTGAATGACTGCCCCATTAGTTTATGGACATGAAGTCATTTCTTTCGCAGTCTGGACAGATATTTAAAAGCTGCTTGTCCATATAGCTAGACACCCACAAAATGTGAACAGAGAAGAGGAGAGATAGACCCAATTAGGATTGGCCAGATAATCCCAGCCTTTTTGTTGATAGTATATATCATCAGGCTCAATCAGGGGGATGCTTTGGGGAAAGGTGAAACTTCGTCTGTCCGCCAACTTTACTTGCGGCCACGCAGGCTCTGTAGCTCTATATAGTTACTATCATTAGTGAGATTTCCTTTATCCTTCATTGCTTTTCTTTTCAACAACAAATGCTGTGCCTGACCTATGCCATATTTCCATCCCTTTCAGTAGAGCATTGGGACTGCTCCTTCTAGTATATTAGGGGATTAGCACAACCACCTGAGAATTTGGAATCTTCTCCAGCATAAATCCCTAAATTTGATGGGTAAGGCAGAAAATAACATTGAAAACGCCCCTTGAAGTCAATCACTGCTGTACAGTTAAAGGGTGATGAATTACTGTTCCTAAAGAGCTCTTGCAAGCTTTACTAGATAACATCAATTATAAAAATACTGCTTTTGATTACCAGCTTGCTGGTGATGTATATTCCTTAAGGCTAAATAAGAGTGGAATGTAGAGTAAAGGGTGGGAGTAGTATAGGCAGAGCAACTGCCCAAGTGGGGGTGGCGTCAGGGAGTGTGAGTATTATAGGGAGAGTTGGAGTAGTGTCAGGGTGTGAGTAGTATAGGCAGAGTGAGGGTAGTGTCAGGGTGTGAGTAGTATAGGCAGAGTTGGGGTAGTGTCAGGGTGTGAGTAGTATAGGCAGAGTGAGGGTAGTGTCAGGGTGTGAGTAGTATAGGCAGAGTGAGGGTAGTGTCAGGGTGTGAGTAGTATAGGCAGAGTTGGGGTAGTGTCAGGGTGTGAGTAGTATAGGCAGAGTGAGGGTAGTGTCAGGGTGTGAGTAGTATAGGCAGAGTGAGGGTAGTGTCAGGGTGTGAGTAGTATAGGCAGAATGGGGATGGCATCTAAGTGTGAGTAGTATAGGCAGAGTGAGAGTAGTGTCAGGGTGTGAGTAGTATAGGCAGAGTGAGGGTAGTGTCAGGGTGTGAGTAGTATAGGCAGAATGGGGATGGCATCCAAGTGTGAGTAGTATAGGCAGAGTGAGGGTAGTGTCAGGGTGTGAGTAGTATAGGCAGAGTGAGGGTAGTGTCAGGGTGTGAGTAGTATAGGCAGAATGGGGATGGCATCCAAGTGTGAGTAGTATAGGCAGAGTGAGAGTAGTGTCAGGGTGTAAGTAGTATAGGCAGAGTGAGGGTAGTGTCAGGGTGTGAGTAGTATAGGCAGAGTGAGGGTAGTGTCAGGGTGTGAGTAGTATAGGCAGAATGGGGATGGCATCCAAGTGTGAGTAGTATAGGCAGAGTGAGAGTAGTGTCAGGGTGTGAGTAGTATAGGCAGAGTGTGGGCAGTGTCAAGGTGTGAGTAGTATAGGCAGAGTGAGAGTAGTGTCATGGTGTGAGTAGTATAGGCAGAGTGTGGGCAGTGTCAGGGTGTGAGTAGTATAGGCAGAGTGGGGGTAGTGTCAGGGTGTGAGTAGTATAGGCAGAGTGTGGGCAGTGTCAGGGTGTGAGTAGTATAGAGTGGGGGTTGTATCATCATCAGATGACTAAATTTTAGTTTTAAGCCGTCTGTAGCAGACTCATCTAATGCATCTAATGACGTCACACGTAGGCAAAATGTATTCTAGTAGTGCTTGAACAAGGCTATTCTGATAGTATTAATTCTTTTTATTTTCTTAGACAGAATAACCAAACAGAAGGTTAGTATACAATATCATACTAGTGCATACTTCACATTTCCAATAGAAACACATTTCACCATTTTTGCTGTAAGTGCTTACTTGGATATGGTTTATGAAACCTTAACAATAGGAAAACTACCTTCTCTATCTTTATTGACTATAAAAAGGCATTTGATACTGTTTCCCACCCCATACTAATACAATAATTATCTGACTATGGACTTAGTGACAATACATGTGATTGGTTTAAGTCTTACCTGACAGATAGGACCCAGGAAGTTGGTGTGAATAACAAATTTTCTAAGACCATGCCTATAATGTATGGAGTTCCACAAGGCTCAACAGCAGGTCCTATTTTATTCATTATCTATATAAATGACCTGGTGAAGCAGGTAGGAAACTGCAATATAGTTCTTTATGCTGATGATGCTGTGATTTCCCCCCACTGATCTGAGGGAGCTACAAGTTGCTTTAAATAAGTTGTCAAGTTGGTGTATTATGAACAGTCTTACAATAAATCAGAAAAAAATTCATTGGCCCACCACCGGCCATACATCCCAATTTCTATATTAGCTAGGGAGTTCAACTGGAAGTAGTACAAACCTTCAAATATCTGGGTGTAATCTTAGATAAACATATTAGTACTGTATATGATAGGGTAAACTCCAAGGTTATACAATTAGCTAAAATTAAGAAAGCATACAGATGTTAATAGTGCTCTGTATATCTATACCAGCACCATTCTTCCTCATTATGACTTTTGTGCTGTAATCTATGATGATAATTGTAAGGACCAACTCAAAGACTTGCAGCTCCTTCAAAACAAGGCGTTGAGAATAGTATATAATGTCAGGCTTGGACCTAACCCAAGCATGATCACAAGACAAACAGTCATGATAGGGCCAATGTCAAAAGTCTGAGAGAGAAGGTATATTTACTATGCCTATGATCTAAAAAGTAATGTTGATCTCATTGACAATAGTGATTTAGCAACCAGGTGTTTTGACGGTACGAGGTACCATTACACTTGCATCAAACATCCTGTATATGGTAAATCAGCCAAATTTAGAGCGATAAACTGCTGGAATAACCTCTGTGCAAAATACACTAATATTATGGGGAAAGAATTATTCAAAAACACAATCCAAAAGGATTTCCCAAATGGTTTTATTATACCAATTAATACAGACTGATTTAGGTAAGTCTAGTAGCTGGTATTACCACTTCTAGACAATAATCTTATTTGCCACTGTAGCAGCTGGTATTTACCACTGCTCGTTGTTTCATTATCTATGTCTTTTCATACTGTATTGTCTATGATATTATCACTGTTTTACTGTTGCTCCATAATTATGTCTATGTCCTTTATATTGCATTCTCTATTCATTTGAAGGTATGACACATGGTATTACCACAGTCATTATGGATAACTGACATTTACGCTCGGAACTGATAATTATGGGGTCTTCTCCTATGATAAGAGGTTTTTTGGCAATGTAGTAATTACTACTATGCCTTATGTTCATACTATGCACACTTACATATTTTTGTACTATATTTATCTTGTTTTTCAAAATACCATATACTAAGTTGAATTCTCCAGGTACAGTAATAGATCTCTTCCTCATGTTAATTTTCTTTTGCTTCCCTCTTTCTCTGTTCCTATGTTGATGTCATTGTGCTAATAGCAATAGCTTTTTCTGGCACTGATCAAGTCAAACCTGAGTGTACTGGAGTCTCTAAGAGCTACAGAAACTATACCTCAGGATGTAAAATATCACACTATGACATTATACTAAACCCTATCCACGATTTCAAACTCCCTTCATCCCCCACCCCCTCTTCCCTTCCCCAAGGCCACTAAATGGTTTCACTAACAGTATAATGTGAATGCCTGGAGCCTTGGACTTCTCTGATTTTTCTGATTTATCATGTGTAAACATTATTGTTAGAACTAAAGCTATTTTCTCTGCTTTATGGTCCACTGAAGATAATACTATTACTCGCCGCTGTACCAATTGTCTATATAGGAGGCTGAAATGAGGGCCCAGATGGAAGAACAGCCAGACCGAATTCTGGTATTTATCATTATACCCAACTGATATGTTTTGCCCGATTGTGACATCATCAGATACATCAGATAATCTATAGGTCTGCTGCTTTCCTTTACAGTGTTACATGAACTACTGTCTGTGCCACACTGTTATTTTTTGACAGACAGAGCTATCAAAATATGAAAGCATGGTGCCATTTTTCTTTAAATGAACCTAAATCTGACGACGGAGGGGAGTAGACACGTATCAATACACATATTTCTCCCATAGTTTGGACGACAAAGGAAGGGCGTGGGATGCATTTTGTGTAATGTGCTGGTAGTGTTTATAAAAGCAGTGAGAACTAATACAATAACGTTCCACGCCTTACCTAACTGTGGTACTATAAACACTAGAACACCAGGGCCCAATTATCTTATCTTAGATAACGTGGCACCAAATCACACATCACACCAGCCTGTAATTTAGGGATGGTGTGTGATTTGCATCACTGCCAAAATAACCCTTTCAAAGATGATTTTTACCAATCTAATTCATATTCTAATGGGTATAAATCATGGAAGTTCTTGAAACATATATCCTCTGTTGTACCTTTTCAAGTTTTACCCTTAGAATTAGTTTATAAAGAGAAAAGATGATTTTCACTCTATATTATGTCCCAAATTCATCACAACCCATTTCATATCTTATTTGCTAATCCTTTAAGCTTTTTACTAAAAAATGTAATGTGTATCAATAATTAAAACAACATCCCAGTAAGCTACTCACAAAAAACCCAAAGTGATCTGGAGTGAGTAATAGATGTTTAACGCCATTTCGACAGCTAAGGCCATATTCATGGTGAGAACTACATTACACAATTTCACAGAAGAATGTGTCAGTGCCCACGCATATGTGCATCACACACATCTGAGGGGATAGGAAAGAGGAGAAATAAGACCCTTTTAAGTGGGCTACGGAAGCCCTCCAAAGTGATCTAATCAGTCATTAGTGATAAATGCCATGTTACAATACACATGCGATAATATAAAACAGTGCAGCATAGTAGGTTTTCCTACTGATGCCTTTTCTTGCACTGACAGCTTTTCTTTTTTGCACTGATATAGAAAAAAAAACATCACCACCTTGGGAGAACAGTGTGTAAAACGGCAACAGGGTGTGATTTCCTACTGAGGTGTAAATAAGGTAGTTGCTCAGACCTGTCCATTGCCTGAACACACATTCCGATAAAATATCCCTTTATTAGGACTAAAACATTCCACTTTCAGCTTAGATAGTCCTGCTGTGTTAGAAGTTCATATTGAGCTAATTGATAGATTCGAGAATACCAGATATCATAAAGGTAAAGGTCGCCTTCTCTGCCATATTGTATTACACACACAGGCCTATATGGAGATAGCCCATCCCAGTGATATAGCTGTATTAATATATGACAACGACAAAGGAGAGGCATGCTATGGAGTCTTAATAAGGCGATCAGTTCAAGACTTGATCTAAGGGAGTGATCATTCTTTAACAACAGGGGGGGCTGGTGGGTTTGCGCGAAAAATATTTTGACCCCCCCCTCTCGAAGGGGTAAAATTTTTTGACCCCCCCATAAGGGACAAAAATCGAGCGCGAACGTCCCCTTTTAGCCTATAGTAATGCGCGGGGTTTTCCACTGAAAACAGGTGAAATTATTTTGACCCTACCCCCATCAGAGGTATTGAAAAAACTCTGACCCCCCCGGTCAAGGGGTTGAAAAAATTCTGACCCCCCCTCAAACCCACCGCCCCCCCCTGTTGTTAAAAAATGATCACTCCCTAATTGTAGTGTGGGTTGGCTGAGGAAGCTGCAGTCTTGTCAGCGTATTCGGAACCCTGCAGACTTACTCACCTGGGGTGGGGGTTTAATTAACACATTCCTTCACTGAGGTCTGGCTGATCAGTGGGATTGTCAGGCAAAGGGCAATGACACCATTTGGTACACAATATATTCCTAGTTAACAGGACTCGAGGTGTACAGCGCCATACACTGGTACTTAGTACCTAGCGTCATATAATGACACTAGTAAGCACCAGCATGGCTCTGAACTTGAAACTCTGCAAGCATATCTTTCAGACTGCAAAAATGCAAAAATGCAACCTATGCTTGAAGAGTGAGTAGTATTTAGAGTTCCATTTCCTGATCCTCTGGCTGGAAGCAAGGCATGGTGGTAGTCTTATACAGTAAACTCCCACTATTCCTTGATGCTTCCTGTACGGTGGTACTCTGAGGGTTTATACCTCAGGGCACCAGAGTAACAGCGCCATTGCTTAACCTGGAACTGGCACAGAAATCAGGCATGATGGGTTACCAGCTAATATTGGACAGCCAATTGAGGAAATTGTCTGATTAGTCTAAGATGCTTTCCCCTGGGTGCCTAATTTAGCATTTATAATTATGTATACATTTAGGAACATTTTTGCACTTTCACTGGGATAAAAATAACTGATCAAACAATTCCATGGTCCTGAATTCAGAAGGTATAATGAAATTGCTAGGTTTCCTTTCATTTCTGAGCTATTTCACATTTTATATTATATCGTGATAAAACAGCCAATACTAGATTTGGTAAGAAGCTTTTTTTGGCGTTAGATTCACGTACTGTGGGAAATACATATCTTCAACACAAGATGTGGTATATAGTCACTAAGAACCTATTCATTACCTTTAAAATAACGATTTTCATCTTAAGAGCTGTTCAATTCGCTGTTCACACACTTCATCAAATGAACTGAATATTTTCCTGCGTGGTTTCTCTTGCACTGACAAAAAATGCTAAATAATCATCATAACAATATTCTGTTCCCCTAAGATATTCAGGGATATACACTTACACTGGCCCGGGGGCCAATGGCCAGTACTTTTGAGTGCTAGCCAGTGGCCAAGTAGGCTTTCATCCACTCATATCTACTGCATCACTTAGAAAATGCCATCATAATTACAAGGATTCATTCAAATAAATGCCATATTTCAGGCATTTTGTGCATTATTGGGATCAGAGAACCATGCTGTATTTGCAGGTTTTGATGAGATTTGGGGTTTAAAAATGCAATTGAGCAGTGCTAAAAGGAACTGAGTAACTAATGGGAGTGAGTAATAGATGTTTAATGCCATTTTGACAGCTAAGGTCATATTCATGGCAAGAACGACATTTCACAATTTCACTGAGGAATGTGTCGGTGCCCGCACATATGTGCACCACACACATCATGAGGGGATAGGAAAGAAGAGATATAGACCCCTTTTAAGTTTTAGTAAGAAAAGGACAGCTCATAGCTCCTCACACAAGTCAACTAAGAAGTTAGTGGCCACTTCCTTTAACCAGAACACTTGTAACAAGCATAGACGAAACAAACACTTGTCCTTGACATACCAACAAGTTTTATTTCCAATCAACATGAGTAAACACCTCGGGAATAAACACTGCAGATTCTCTCTACTCACTAAAGGTAATGCTTCACCAAAAATAGTAAGTACGGAACAATATCTCGGTTATCAATTTGGGTCAATGCCATCCTATAAAGAAGCATTTATTATAGTTATTCTGGTAGTTCTCACGCCTAATTCATTTTCACAACAGAAAGACCCAACAATGCTTAATGGGTCAAAACTGTATTGTAACTTGGGAGTATACATCATATAGATAAGTTAATTTTATAATTCGTTATTGCACTTGGATTGCTATGGATTTGGTGTATTTACAGTGTTATATTCTAGTACCACTATGTGGGATGGGTATGATGGGGTATTGCTGTTATACCAGGGGGCTATTCCAATAGATGCTACAACTGACCCCCTTTAAACCATAGTCCTCTCTCCGTGATAACCCTTTAAGTAGAGCAGTGTGTTTTTAAACACTGCATCCCCTTTGCTAGTAAGATGCATGAATGCAGGACTGGCGAGTAACACGCCCGTGTCGTGTTCATGCATGAACATACAGGATTGATTTACCCCTGAGGTAAGCGCACCAAACCAGTCCTGGTGAGTAACTCGCCAGTTCTACATGGCCATACCACCCAGTGGCCACAGAACATTGAACCAACATTAGAAAATTGATCACCGTTATTTCAACGTCAATTCAACTTTCTGCGCCCACAAATAGACAATGAACTTTGAGGCATGTATACTGTTCCTAATAGAGCTACTGACTGTGTTAGAGATACATTAATATATACACAAATTTCAGACTATTTCAATGCTATCACTTGCTTAGTATCATGAGTCATAGTAAACCGCAGTGTCTAAATGAATATCATCTAATGTCATCGAAATCAATAAAACTATTCCCTTGACCTACATTCTGTATTAACTTAAAGAGATTAAATCTTATCCCTATAGCTCACATTTTCGACTACTGCTATATTTCAGTACCGTAACATATGATCGTTATAATCACAAACCTTTAGACTTCCAAATTTTCACTTCGATAATTGTGCCTTTTGCCAGAATGAAAAAAAAAAGTTTATATAATAGAATAACAAACACCCTAGAGAAACAAACTGTGTCTCGATATAATATTATTGACTAATAAATGTAATTGATCAAACTACAATCTATTGCAGCATCACATATTGCACATTTTATCTGTACTGAACTTCATAATAATTGGGTATTTAGCTCAACCTGTGAACACATGATAAACATCAAACTACTAACTAGCCTTTTACAGACTGGTAGTGCATTAATGCATCGTGCCCATTGGTTGTCATGATGCATGAATGCAGCCCTGAGTACCGGCCCCCATGGGGTTGATACACTCCCAGAAGGTCGGCCTGATGCACCAGTGGGTATGATGCATTAATGCATTAGTGGCCCTGAAAGGGTTAGAGATTTACCAAGGTAGAAGGTGTATACATGATGGATGAATAAAAGTAACCCATTAGACTATACTCATGAGATATATGTCTTTGAGCTAACAATTATTCTCCATTATAGCCTTAAGGGATTTCAAACAGTTTCATGCATCATGCCCCCGCTGCATGAATACAGCGGCGGCATCATTTGTGCATCATACTGATCATGAAACGGATTTAGACACTCTCATGTTTAAATGCCGACGCTGCATTGATGCATCATGCCGGCAAATTGTTCCTTGATACATGATGCCTTCCGAGGGTGGCACGGGTGCTGGGTAAAGAGAGTGCTGGTAAGTAGTGAGGACGACCTAAAGTTGGACATAGGGTTTTGAGACTGGGGACTTTGCCGGTGGCGCCCCCTTGTATCAATAGGCGCTTTTGATATCATATCTTTACACTGTGGCGCTTGTCGTGGTTGTATTTGGAACTAACGCCATGGTACATATATTTCCATAGGAGACAGGGCATCTGAAAGCCTTTTAAATCCTAGTAAAATTATTTGAATAGAATATAATGGAGCGTTTTTTTTCATACTCTGACTACATGATTCAGTACACATTTTGAGCCATGTACAATAGATAACAGCTAAAATGTAATATCAAGAGGACTTCCATTATTACCCGATAGGTAACAAAGGGGAGGGGAGGGGGTAGTTTTAGGATGGAGGGAAGGAGGGGACCCAGCACCAAGGGGATACATGTTAAGACAATGATTATAGCATCTGTAGCATCCTTCATGATTAGAACAATGGAAATTATAAATAACAGGATAATATTTATAGAGGAACAATAAGCTTCATCATCAATGTTGGTCATAGGTACATGAAATAAATAATAATTTTATTGACCTTCCCGAGCAAACCTGATATCATTTAACAAAGTAGGTATCCTGGCCCCTGATTGTTCAAATCCTTGGAACATAAGTATCCTACTCAAATCACAGATGTGTGTCACATTTAGATAAGTATCACTAAACTCTCAACATTTTAAATCATCAAATCTCAATTCATATCATCTGTAAAATCTCGTGGTCGATTTAGGAAAATCTCCCAATCTCGGATTACCTCGTTTATAGCAGTCATTATTTCGTTAACCATTTGTGACACGATCTGCGAAAAAGGACCTTATTTCAGGGGGACTAAGGACCCTTTTCTCAGTCCAGGTCATTTTAGTTACATTTAAGATGAGAGACTCTAAACCACAGTGCTGAGGGCCAACCCTTAAACACCACATAGCATTGAACTCGTGTTTTATTCATTTATCTATTTTAAAAAATCATTTTTGTCTTCATGGTGTCCCAGGAGTTCCTGGTGTGCATGACGCTGTATTGGTGCACCATGCCCGAGCTTAAGGGGTGTCTACTTTGACCATCTGTTTGCCAAATGTACTGACATTATGGGCCGAGAAGGAGAAAGCATGATCCCTTTATTCCTCTTTCAAGGCGGCAACACAAAAGATATCATGAACAGTTGCTTGGGCTCTCTGATACTCAACCCAATAATAACACTAATAATCATGTCTAGTTTTGTGACCCTGCACATGTCTAGACACAGCAATTCATGAAGAATTTTAGAGTTTATCTAAAATTCGTGAAGCCTATCCTTTTGATGCTACGATTATTTCTTTTTAAATTAGATTCCAGAAAAAGAAAACAAGAAGGGAAGGAATGCCACCTTGATCGTCCAGAGCCAAAAAGCAGGCTAACTAAAACAGGAAAGGTTTGGACTAGTTTACTCGTTCGACATATCTAAACCAGACAATACCAGGTACACTAACATTTTAGTATTGCACAAGGTCAGGAGAACTATGGAACCAGTGATTATATGGATCTTTAAATGCAGTTATGATTTTGATATTATCAATGTCATGCCGCATGTGAACAAACTTATTAATTAACAACCTCTTCATTAATCAATCTTTCAGCTTTCAGTTTTAAGAAAAATAGAGTGCAATGTTTTTTTTATATGTATATGTATTTACAAGACAATTTCTACTCATCTTTTAATTTTGTTACAACTAGTTACAATATCATTATCCGATTCTTAAAAATAATTCATGTACATATGTATTTAATGAAACGGCCATCCGAAGACCCCTGTACCGATTGATCCAGGTTTGATATCATTTGAAAGCCTTTATAATATATCAAGAAAAATAGCATTATTACAAAAGTCAGCTGTATATATTTATATGTTAACTGTGACTGCATGGAATTCTTTACTTTTACTTAAGGAATATTCCCTCTGTGTATTATTGGTTACTGGGGAAGTAGACGAACCTCACAATAATAGATGAATATAATATACCCAGTTCTCAAATAGTTAAATAGCAATGCTTACATTGACATAGAAAATGACAAGAAATCTCACATCGTTTTCATTCAGCTTCTCTATTCCATCTCACCCCCTTTTTCACCCATTATAACTAAAGAAGAGCGAATTAGATTCATATATATATATATATGGAATGTATGTATTGAACTGTACTGAACTCTCCAAATCACTCTTATTCCTCCAACCACCAATGACTAGATTCTGTCCTCCATTATATGTCAGCACTTCCCTGACTCCAGGAGACGATTATATATTTTATACTCAGGGAATTAAATCCATAATATTTTACCATGAAATGCCTTGTAACTGTAAGAAATTGGCATATGGTAGGATGAGATTTCCTGTATACTATATTAATTTAAATAACTAGGGGCGTTTTTTAGCTGGTATAGTGACACCCATGTCAGCTTCATCAGCCTCCTCATCCTCCTCCCGTCGTGCGATCTGTTTAACAAAAAGAGAAGAGTGTATTAAGATTTATAAGTAGCATTGAAATGTTTATATTGCACCTATATGTTATTTAGATTTTCAACACTCTGTCATATAAATAAAGTAAATGTATACAAAATTCTCCGGGATAACCCTGGAACTAGGGACATGATATATGTAGTAAGAATGATAAGAAATGACAACCTAATATTTAAGCTATTACCACAATATTAAGGTAAGGTAGAGGTACCATAGATCAATCATCATCATGGAAATGGAGAACGCATAGGCATATAGGCTACTATATAATGTAGATTAAGAAGTTCCATCAGCTAACCTATTCTTTATTATGTTAATGGATAAGTGACACCAATGATTAATCAATACTTTCTGAGGTAAATCAAAGAGCGACATTATCCCATTATCACAAACAACATCAGTTAACATGTTCTTTACCATATGTATGGACAAGTGACATCCTTTTACCTTATCATAATAATCAATATAGGGGCACTGAAAATGCAATCATGTAAACTAACAAGAGGGTATTTTCAATCACTTGACTAATATTGTGGACATTAGGGAGTGGTCATTATTATCAACAGGGGGGTGTGGTGGGTTTTCGGGGATGCGTGAAAATTCTTTACGCCCCCCTCAATGGCAGTCAAAATCTTTTGCACCCCCCCGTGCTGGAGATGCAGAGAGTTTTTGCACACCTCTTTGATCTATGGTAGCACACAGGCTTTTTTGCTAAAAAGAGGGTGAATTTGTTTCCCCCGCCCTCAAGAGGGACCAAAATTTTTTACGCCCCCCCTCAAACCCACCACACCCTCTGTGGATAATTTATGATGACCACTCCCTTATGGAGTGTGATTTATCAGATTTATGTGTGTTAAGATTGCTGTACTCATATAACAAGTTGTAAATGGTTTACACACATACACTGAAAACTTATACATATATAAAAGTAATCATTGAAGATGACTTTTGTTCATCATTTGAAAATGATGACCCTATCTCATCAAAGTGATGGCACAGAGTCATCATTTTGATGACATACTTCTGCCACTAGGGGCCTCCACTATACAAAAATACAGGATAGGAACTATCTAAAGGTAATCTATGAATCAATAGTTGCATTAATCCAGACAATAAATGTCTGTGAAATGAAAGGTTATCATAAAACCATCTCATAGGGACTCAATTGATTCAAGAAAGAAAAAAATGGCAAAAATTCCAATGACATTAAATGATTTAGCAATTGTTTACACATAGACACCTCTCCTGTCTCTGAAATGATAGTAACAACTGGGGGAATAAATTCTTGCTTGTTATACATATTGATATATATTATATGACCAATCATGATGCTTAGGAGGGTCAAGGATAAAGACCTACCAGTACCAGGAGGGGGGGGGGAGGTAATTATAAACATATTTGAAACCTGACAAAATGCCCAATTTGGCTGTACACCTATCAATCTGAGCATGTAAGCTATATTGTAAAATGTAATCAATATGATGACCCTTTGTAATCACATATGATTACCCAAATGATGACAAGGTGCTCCCCCCAGACGGCATCAAGCTGAGCACCCTAAAGTGATCTACACTGATTAGTTTATACAGCTATAAGTTTTCAGTGTACAAGTAAATTATACTGTATAACTATCATCTTCACTACACTAACATTCATAATCTAGATCAAGCCAAATCTCAACCACTTTTCGCCATCTCTCAATGGACCATAGCATATTGGTGCTGTTTTATCTCTTCTAGATTAGATACACAACCTTAGGCTAGTGAAGTCCAAATGGACGAAACTGCTCACCAAGTGCAATTGACTCTAGTACAAAGTTTCCCTTTTCGATGATAGGGGGAACTACCATAATCTCCCGCGCAGAAGACGCGCTGCGCGTATAAGACGCACCCTAAACTTAGCACATGCATTTTCGCGTATAAGACGCACATTTTAATGCTAAAATTTGTAAGATTAGTACTGTTCTATAGTAAAATTACCCCCCG
This sequence comes from Acholoe squamosa, assembly GCA_949317995.1. NCBI lineage: Eukaryota > Metazoa > Annelida > Polychaeta > Phyllodocida > Polynoidae > Acholoe > Acholoe squamosa. The sequence goes on from OX439050.1 coordinate 48,020,943, forward strand.
TATAAGACGCACCCTTAACTTTAGAAAATCCTATAAGACGCACAAGGCATTTGTTTGGCGTAGAGGACGCGTCTTATACGCGAGAGATTACGGTAGTGCCCGTTAACTGGTACGATAATTATATCTATAGACACAAGGTGGCAGCACTGGGGTGGCCTGATGGGGCCTGATGTATTGAGGTATATTATGGGATTGGCTAAAGTAAAACTTCATTGACAATACTTTCTTATATAATATTATGTCACCACTATACCGACATGCTGTGCTCAGAATTGACATCTTATCCACTCAATACATGTGCTAGTGAAACATCCTATAACTGTAGGCATTTTTGTGCTGACAATTTTAGCAGTCACTCAATGTGTGCTAAAATAATAACACATCTTGACACTTATAATGCTGTATGATTGGTGTCAAATTGACACATCTTGACACTTATAATGCTACATAATTGGTGACAAATTGACAGCATGTGTTCTCATAGACAACATATTGACAAACTGTGCTAACATATTGACATACACCTCTATGTTGATAAGGAAGCACTATTCCCATACACATAACATGTACTAGGTACAAACCTCCTGATAAGACAATCAGATGGAAGCAATATTGATGAAAATAATTAAAAAGTTTTAATGTAGCTGCAACCAGAGGAATTGTTGCGACATGTTGATGTCCAAGAATGTTGATTAGATAATGAAACAAAACCGAATGTAATCAAAATTGCAATGTGTTATTCTGTAATGCAGAAAGTTATGAAACGGGCTTTCGCATACATGACAAAATGTTGGGCATATCCTAAACACTCCTTAATCCATTCTCCACTTTGCCTATGGACTTATCATTATATCTCTGAATTGTACTTTTAGATTATGGTATATGTAGCATCGAGATAAAGGAGTTTGCAATATTAACGTACCAACATAGCAATATTATGTAGGATAAAGAATGCAAGATATTCATAATGTAGCTGAAGAAATTCAACAAATCCTACATTAACAAGTATCTCCTTCAATGCTATATGGACGTTGAATGCAAAATGTAAAGATAGAAGCTAATAGGATATCTGTGTTAGAGGTAGATTTCTAAGTCAGAGATGAAAAATGTATTTCTCGGAGTTATTGCAAGTCATAACAAAAAAAGAAAAGAAAATCATATTTTTTTTTTGCGTGCACTTTGATTCTAAACACAGTTGCTGTCAAAAACATCATGATTGTTTTATTTCCATAATTGCTTTATTTCTATCGGTCTTGGAACCAATGCTCCAAATGTTGTACTGCCAAATTACGGGATAAAAACCACCTTAGGATTATATTATGCACTATTATAATTACCAAAAAGTTGACCTACCTTCATGATGGTGTCCGTGTCAGCCAGGGCTTGTTTGGCCAGGTAACGTTCACGTTTGATCTTGATCTCCAGACTCTCAGGGACGTCCGGTACAAGGATGTCAATCAGTCGGCATATACCGAACACTATGTGCTGTAAGGTGGCATATGCATATATTAATATTACTCCGAGAGAGATTGATTGATTGATCGGTTTGACTGATTTCACGTCCCAACCAGGGTCTGGCAATGCTAATCAAACTTGTTCTGAAACTGACTCCCACACACAAAGAAACGCACAAGGATCATCCATTCTTGTTCGAAAGTTTGTTGCTTTCTTTTTCTCGTGATCTATTTAAATACTGCCTAGCCGATATAGCACATGACCGGATCCTTCTTGGACATGAAATAGGGTGCATATATACTACCATATTGAGTATAGTCAAGATAAAAATTAAGACCAGATATTGAACATTAATGTTAACACATCCACCAATGAACAGTGGTGATAGGGTACCACTCGTTACAGATGATCAAAATATCATGAAAACTATTACATGAAAAATTGAGTAGTCAAGGCTGTAAGAACTCACCTCGAATACAATAACGAACAAGAGTCGAACACACAGTAGTTGGAAGTAAAACATGGTATAGTTTCCGTATTCGTCACGATAGTCTTTATACCTGTAATTGAATACTCTTTGTTAGTAAGCCAGCATCATCAGACACATTGTATGTCTAAAAGAATTGTACAGGAGTCATTGATGTTAACTGATTATATTTTCACTGCTACTCCACACTTCCATGACTTTGCCAAATCTCTAAAAGTTTGTAAGGTCTCCAAACCATATCCCTCACAATACATCCAAAACGGGTTGAGGCAGAACGAAATAATACCTTTATAAGTACATGTAGATACCATGTACGCATCATATATCATTGAGCACTATTCTCTGCAAAAAAAAAGAAGAAAAAAGCAGCATGGGTACCTCCTCCACCAGAAAAGAAAACCACCCCCTGCCTATGATGATGATAACGATGATGATGGACACGTAAAGGAGCCCCTCCCCCTGCCGCATGCTGTCATTCACATAATGGAATAAAAATGTGAGTGAGTGAGTGAGTAATAGGTGTTTCGACAGCTAAGGTCATATTTATGGCGATAACGACATTACACAATTCCACAGAGGAATGTGTCAATGCCCACACATATGTGCACCACACACATCCTGAAGGGATAGAAAAGAGGAGAAATAAACCCTTTTAAGTGGGCTAGGGAAGCCCGGAATAGAAATGTAAAAGCTTGACGAAGGGGGGAGGATTAAAGTGACGTTATTTATGGATGGCCCCCTACCTGCAGGGTTGAGATAAAGTGCCATTAGGTGCCGTGGTGAGGGTAAAGTCGACGTAGCCGGTCAGGTCCCAGTTATACTGGTACTGGTACAAGAGTCGTGGCAGGAACTCGGACGTAAACGCGATCAAGAAAGCCTGAATAGAATAGATCATAATGGTTAGAGCTTATTGCTACAAGATCATGGGTATAAATTTCAGAATTTCAAATGTATTCTTTTATAATTTACAAATTTCGACTTTAAGAACATTGTATCTGCGTCAGCAGTGGAATCCATTAACATGGAGCAGCATAGGGCCAGACAAAATTTGCTTTATAATAATTATTATAACCAAAGTGCCCTGTAATAAACCATACTATTCCTAGCGGATTTATCGGAAATAGCAAAGTGGAACCCTTTAGATTTTGCTCCTAGATAATTATAGGTAGGTTTCAATACTCAAATTAATTAAGTCTTCAACAGATCCCAACATCTTGCTGCAGCTGCTCTTTTATTTGAGCCACTTTTCACTACATATTTTTCGTTTAGTAAATATTGCAATTTAATTTGAGCCCAAAAATAAAAATTATTTTGTACCTTTACAGAAAAAAATCTACTTACATTACTAATGACAGCTAGTTGTGCAAGTGCATCCAGAATGGTAAACCAGACTCCTATGTCCTGTGCACGCTCTGCGATGGGGCGGCGCGTCTCACACACAAACTTGTGGGCATCAAGTCGTATTTCTAGCCAGTTGTTGAGCAGGGCAAAGAGGGGGGCCAATGGGAAGGCAGCCACGAAGATAGTGATGAAGCCAAACTGCAAAACTGATAAGGAAACAAAAGTCTTTTGATTAACAGTAATGTCTTGTCCATTTTGGAGGGGTATGTGATAACTGTAGTTTAGTGCCTTTTGGTCACATGGCATTGTTTAAGGCAAGAAGATCTATGCGAGACTGCCTCTAGATATGCCATCGAATACATTTTTAAAACATTTATTGCGCATATATAGAGATGAAAATATGATATTCAAAGAATAAATTTCCCATAAATTACTGTCCTCAATTCAATGTTCATAATACTTAGGTACTTTTTAAGGTAGTAAAGGTTTTTTTCAGTATCTTTACTACTTGCTTTTAAAAGGAAGTTGGCGCATTAATGCATATTGCCATCCTACAGGGTTGATACATGCACACCCCTTATGGTCGGCATGATGCATAAATGAAATTCCAGCCAGCACGTCACTGGAGCATCAGGCCCATCAATGGACAGGATGCACACATGTATAAGCAACCTTTGAAATGTAGATTAACAAGTACAGTACTCACCCATCTCCAGGTACTAATCAAACAGGTTCTCTCCCTCTATAAGCTATAAATGTGGATTAATGAGTAGTACTCACCCATCTCCAGGTACTCATCAAACAGACCCTCTCCCTCTATAAGCTATAAATGTGGATTAACGAGTAGTACTCACCCATCTCCAGGTACTACTCAAACAGACCCTCTCCCTCTATAAGCTATAAATGTGGATTAACGAGTAGTACTCACCCATCTCCAGGTACTACTCAAACAGGTCCTCTCCCTCTATAAGCTATAAATGTGGATTAACGAGTAGTACTCACCCATCTCCAGGTACTCATCAAACAGGCCCTCTCCCTCTATAAGCTATAAATGTGGATTAACAAGTGTACTCACCCATCTCCAGGTACTCATCAAACAGACCCTCTCCCTCTATAAGCTATAAATGTGGATTAACAAGTAGTACTCACCCATCTCCAGGTACTCATCAAACAGACCCTCTCCCTCTATAAGCTATAAATGTGGATTAACAAGTGTACTCACCCATCTCCAGGTACTCATCAAACAGACCCTCTCCCTCTATAAGCTATAAATGTGGATTAACGAGTAGTACTCACCCATCTCCAGGTACTCATCAAACAGACCCTCTCCCTCTATAAGCTATAAATGTGGATTAACAAGTAGTACTCACCCATCTCCAGGTACTCATCAAACAGACCCTCTCCCTCTATAAGCAATAAATGTGGATTAACGAGTAGTACTCACCCATCTCCAGGTACTACTCAAACAGGTCCTCTCCCTCTATAAGCTATAAATGTGGATTAACGAGTAGTACTCACCCATCTCCAGGTACTCATCAAACAGACCCTCTCCCTCTATAAGCTATAAATGTGGATTAACGAGTAGTACTCACCCATCTCCAGGTACTCATCAAACAGACCCTCTCCCTCTATAAGCAATAAATGTGGATTAACGAGTAGTACTCACCCATCTCCAGGTACTACTTAAACAGGTCCTCTCCCTCTATAAGCTATAAATGTGGATTAACGAGTAGTACTCACCCATCTCCAGGTACTACTCAAACAGACCCTCTCCCTCTATAAGCTATAAATGTGGATTAACGAGTAGTACTCACCCATCTCCAGGTACTAATCAAACAGACCCTCTCCCTCTATAAGCTATAAATGTGGATTAACGAGTAGTACTCACCCATCTCCAGGTACTAATCAAACAGACCCTCTCCCTCTATAAGCTATAAATGTGGATTAACGAGTAGTACTCACCCATCTCCAGGTACTACTCAAACAGACCCTCTCCCTCTATAAGCTATAAATGTGGATTAACGAGTAGTACTCACCCATCTCCAGGTACTAATCAAACAGACCCTCTCCCTCTATAAGCTATAAATGTGGATTAGCGAGTAGTACTCACCATCTCCAGGTACTACTCAAACAGGTCCTCTCCCTCTATAAGCTATAAATGTGGATTAGCGAGTAGTACTCACCCATCGCCAGGTACTCATCAAACAGGCCCTCTCCCTCTATAAGCAATAAATGTGGATTAACGAGTAGTACTCACCCATCTCCAGGTACTACTCAAACAGGTCCTCTCCCTCTATAAGCTATAAATGTGGATTAACGAGTAGTACTCACCCATCTCCAGGTACTCATCAAACAGACCCTGTCCCTCTATAAGCTATAAATGTGGATTAACAAGTGTACTCACCCATCTCCAGGTACTCATCAAACAGACCCTGTCCCTCTATAAGCTATAAATGTGGATTAACAAGTGTACTCACCCATCTCCAGGTACTCATCAAACAGACCCTCTCCCTCTATAAGCTCATAGTCCTCCTCCCAACGCGTTTTGTCTGGGTTCTTCATCAGTCCGCCCAGCTTCCAGTGGTGGATCCACAACTTAATTTTCCTGCAGCATAAAGGGTAAAACAGTCAGCTTACACAGATCAGTTTCTTTTTCATCAGTGTAGATGAGTTATTATAGTGTATTGTATATGAATTTCCACACATCGCCCCTCTGATCTTGAGATATACTGGTCCCCTGCAGGTATTGATGGCATAGAGATACCCCAGCATACAGGCTGGTAGACAGTCAACGTACACAGGGTGCTATGAAATGAAGGCTACCTCGGACACCTTTCAACCCCTAGTATTTGTACAAAATGCCATATTCTGTTTCAGGGGGCATCTATTTTGTTTCAGGTAGCTGTTTCAGAGCGGCCTTGGTACCATGTCCATGGAACATAGAGTATAATATGCAAGTGTCCTGGAAGAAATCATAGTATTATTCTCTGCACAGGACCCAATCGTTTTAACCAGCTTACTTATAGCATAATGTATTGACAATCCTCTTTTACATTCACTACTGTATTGTACTTACGGGACCATAAGTTCCTGAGCATTGTTGATCATTTGTTTGCCGATCATAATGACTCCTAACTGCATGGCCAGCTCAATTAGACAGCCGCCATTCTGACACTGTAATGAGGGGTAAATGGAAATATAAAGAATACAAAGAAGGTATTGTTTTAGCTTATTTGTCAAGAGGTTCTTTTCATGTCAAAAATCTAAAATTGAATTCAGGTTTTGAAGACTATGCTTTAGGTGAGAATAATAAACCTGAGTATTACACCATTCATTGATCACTTAGTATCTCCAATAAATTCAAATATAATAGGGAAAAAATATTATCTTTTTATTACTGTAAGTAAGTACAACAAGGTGTACCAGTCAAATTGGTTTATATAGTTTAAGTACATCTGGTTCCTTATATCGCACACGATTGGCATGATTAGAACCGACCTCTTCATTTCTGAGTCCAAAGAAGCGTGTGTAGTGACCGGGATAGCCGATAAAGCGCCCCTTGAAGAAGCCGACATAGATGATGGATGAATAGAAGTTGACAAATTGGAAGATGAACACTTTAAAAATCAGCTGATCCTCAAACTCAGTCTGTGTTCGGTGCATTTCTGTTGGAATATAAATATGAATTTCTTCAGTAACAATGACTATAGAACCGTCCCTAAAACCCATAGCAGGAATTTTATTCAATGTAGAATTGATATGAAATAGAGCATTTGGGACATGATTAGAGGTGTTATGTATGGGTGGAAAGAAATGCCACAATAGGAAGAGGCAGAAGCAGAAATGTACATGTATCTACATCTCCCTGCTTTTTCCCTGGACTGAAATGTTCATTTCCCTGCCAGAGGCCCCAGATTAAATAAAGTTAGTGGGTGTGCCCCCTGCTCTCTTTTCAAAGAATCCAAAATCCTGGATCCTCTATTGGAGGACTACCCCAGATTATGAGCTTGGATCATATGCAGATGCCTGATGTACCTCACTGTGTGGACTTTATTCAGTCTGTATTAAATTCTGTATCCATTGTTTGAGGGCTTCCCTAGCCCACTTAAAAGGGTCTATATCTCCTCTTTCCTATTCCATTGGATGTGTGTGGTGCACATATGAGCAGGCACCGACACATTCCTCTGTGAAATAGTGCAATATAGTTCTTGCCATGAATATGAGCTTAGCTGTCAAAATGGCATTAAACATCAATTACTCACTCACTCCGATTGTTTGAGCTTAGTCTTTTTCATCTCTAACTCTCACTTACCCCACTGTGTGAGCTTGAGGGCCAATTTCTGATATACCTGCCCCAGGGCCATGATGAGAATCAGATTGACGACCGCTGAGGACAGCGAGGCTACAGTGGCCGCCATAGATCGGATCTCATCGACCTTGAAAAGGGGGATGCTGATCAGGACTCGGTACATGATGACAGCGATGATGAAGATCACCACCAGGATCATCTGCAAAAACACAATTATACATGTCAGATAGGCAAGGTAGAAGACTATTTATTCCAATTCAAATTAGTGACATTTAGGCCTAACAAAAAGATATTTGTGAGAATGTACTTTAAGACTTTTTGTGCTGTTCCTGTGAAGAGTGTCGAAATTATGCCTTTTGGGGACCATGTATCATAAGGCAAAATTTCTTTTTATACGCTTATCACTCGTGAAATCAAAAGCTTCTGATAACTTCTTATCTTTGTTTCATTTTTGTATTAACCCATGGTGACACCATATAGAAAGAAAGAATTTTGTGATTATAATATGTATCCATGGGATATTCAATCAAACCACATCCAAGGTGTTTCATATTTTGGATTGATAATATGAATAATCCCTTATGAAACTAAAACTTGCTATTGAGTAAGAGGCTACCGATATCTTACCATGATTACGATAACAGCGACTCCTGAGATGATACGTGGTATCCGCTCCCGTTGCGGAAAGTAGGGTTCTCGTACCCCGGTAATGGGGTTCTTCTCCATCGTAGGTGCCATGGCTGCATACTCCGGTCGAGGGCGCTCCTGTGATGAAAATTAAGAACAAGTAATGAACAATTTGATATATATATATATATATATATATATATATATATATATATATATATATATATATATACAAGATCAATTTTCTGAGCAGGTCGAGTTTGTCAATTATGTAGAAAGGTAGGATGGGAACAGAGTGTATGATAAGGCGTTCTAACTACCAAATCTTTTCTACATGTAGTTACTAAAAGTATAAGGCAGAACTATAAAGCTTTTATGCCCCCTTTTGGCATCTAGTATAAGACTACAATTAGGATGGAAAGATCTCTAGACGAACTGGGGAGAATAGTACGATCTACTGCTGAATCTTGTTGGATACTGGAGACTGGCTGTGCCATTTTATGTCTACAGTTCCTACTGACAGATGTGTGTCCTTATAAATTAGATGAATGCACCTAAATGGCAAGTAAGCAATGCATCAAGCACTTAAATGTAGATTATGAAGATGTTATTATAAACGGAACAAGTAAAATACTGCAATCCATATCAAGGAGATTCATATGACACAGTCTCTTAGTAAAACTGAAAGAACATGATACCATGTAGAGGTTAGTTCCCTTGTAAGGCTAGATATCCCAAAGCGTCAGGTACAGCAGGATGGAATCTCCTCATGCTAAAGGGTTCTTTCTATCGGTAAGGTACACATAAGGTGCCTATGCTTTTTTTCTGTTTTAAAATTTCCCCATATCCATAGATGTGTTTTAGGAGGGATGTGTATGTTATTTGTGTCACCTAGAGGAGGAAGGGAAGGTGACTCATGGTGCCCTTTGACCACCTTAGGAATTAACCCTATAAAGAAAGAGACAAGTCTATGTTTATGATGACTTCTTTTCATAGTATTTTCATTGCATAAAAAGTTTCAGTCATACTTTCTAGCAAATCTACTATTGTAAGGGCAGGAAGGAGACCTCTCTGATACAGAGTCTCCGATACAGAGTATGACGTCACAGGAGGCCAGATGCAGCCCAGTATTAACTTACAGCACTGACCGTCTACACATAGATGGTGTTTACAACTGTCTGTAGACCCTGTGGTCATATTTCCTTTCATTACTAGCACTATATAGTCCCATTGAGTTACCCTACATCATAAAAGGCTTTTGTACACCTTACTTTTATATTTAACAAACATGTCTTGTAGCACCCTCCATATTCAAACAATGCAATGCCTGATGCATCTGGTCTCTTGTGAAGTCATACTCTGTGTCAGGGAGGCCTCCCTCCTGCTCTTACAACAGCAGATTTGCTAGAAAGTATGACTAAATCTTTTTATTCAATGAAAATACTACTAAATGAAGACATAATAAAAATAGGCTTGTTTTTTTTCTTTTAAGGAAGGCATGATTCCCTGGACTAGTTAGAGTGTACTTGGAATCAATCCTTGACCTTGTTCATGTATTACCCATTGACAATTGGAGGGATATAGCAAAAAAGAAATATAAATCTCTGAAGTTGCTAGCAACTTTAATATTAGATGCACTTATTGACAGTTGACACAATGCTTAAGGTAGCAACCCCTTCAAACTCAGTGTATGAAGTAGCAGCACCTTCAATCACCAGTAAACACAATGCCAAAGGTAGTAGCATCTTTAAACAAAATGTGGCTGAGGTAGCAGCACCTGCAGGAGTCAGAGGTAGCAGCACCTCTAAAACACAGTGATTGAGGTAGCAAAACACATTTAAACACATTTGCTGAGGTAGCAGCACATTTAAACACAGTGCTGAGGTAGCAGTACCTTTAAACACACAGTGACTGAGGTTGCATTACCTTTAAACACAGCGGCTGAGGTAGCAGCACCTCTAAAACACAGTGGTTAAGGTAGCAGCACCTTTGAACACAGTGGCTTAGGTAGCAGTACCTTTAAACACAGTGGCTGAGGTAGCAGTACCTTTAAACACCCAGTGACTGAGGTTGCATTACCTTTAAACACAGTGGCTGAGGTAGCAGCACCTCTAAAACACAGTGGTTAAGGTAGCAGCACCTTTAAACACAGTGGCTTAGGTAGCAGCACTAACACAGTGGCTGAGGTAGCAGTACCTTTAAACACAGCGGCTGAGGTAGCAGTACCTTTAAACACAGTGGCTGAGGTAGCAGTACCTTTAAAACATAGTGGCTGAGGTAGCAGTTCCTTTAAACACACAGTAGAGAGGTTAAGATTAAGGAATGTATACCTGTATGGGTATGGCAAGTGATAGAAGTACAGGTCCCAGCACAGGTACAGGTATAGTAATTAAGATTTAAAGTCTTTTATGACCCTATCAACACCTCAGACCCCTGTGCCTGGCCCCAGGTGAGCAAGGTGTATGGTGTAAACAACCTATAATTACACACAGATATAATTAACCCATATACAATCCATGGTTGCAGTAGATACTCACATACCTTAGAACCCATTTGCCAAGTCAATTATATTTTTATACATTTTTTATCCATAATATCTATTCTCCTTTCATATACATGTAGAACACCCTCTACACGTTGAGAACTTCTAGTCTACAAGTTGTATACTGCTGGCTTGGGATTCCCCCCACGTGACCTATGACGTTACAGGTAGCCGTACCCGTACACGAAGCTATCTTAACCTCCCTAGTTACTGAGGTTGCATTACCGTTAAACACAGTGGCTGAGGTAGCAGCACCTCTAAAACACAGTGGTTAAGGTAGCAGAACCTCTAAAACACAGTGGCTAAGGTAGCAGAACCTCTAAAACACAGTGGTTAAGGTAGCAGAACCTCTAAAACACAGTGGTTAAGGTAGCAGAACCTCTAAAACACAGTGATTAAGGTAGCAGAACCTCTAAAACACAGTGGTTAAGGTAGCAGAACCTCTAAAACACAGTGGTTAAGGTAGCAGAACCTCTAAAACACAGTGGTTAAGGTAGCAGAACCTCTAAAACACAGTGGTTAAGGTAGCAGCACCTCTAAAACACAGTTGCTGAGGTAGCAGTACCTTCAATCACAATTGCTGAGGTAGCAGTGACTTGAAAACACAGTGGCTGAGGTAGTAGCACCTCTATAACACAGTGACAGAGGTAGCAGTACCTGCAAACATGGTGTCCAAGTTAGAGTAAAGTATTAATGAGTAATTCTGTAAATACAACTATGCATGCAAATATGAAGCTGCCAGCACCTTAAGAAACTGGTGACAAACTTGTGAGACATCCTGCACCAACAATGTGTGAATGGTGTGGGGAAACATAATACCATGCATGACAGCTCAGGCCATCTAACACTTACCATGACAGAACAGAATCTCATTAGACAAGGATACAGCGTGTGTGTGGATGTGGGTTCTCAACGTATGCCAGCACGAACATCAATATTAAAGTAAACTTCACTCACCGGATTTATAATCACAACAAGGTAACTCTCCAATGTTTTATTTTGGATGATCACAACCCTAGGCAGACCTCACATAGCAGAATGTTTCTCTTTTCTCATTCACAGAACTATCAATTCTCCTTTTCAAAATATTCTTTTTATTCATTTTCTTTTCATCAGTCTGAATGAGACTATAATTATTCATCACAATTTCTCATGCAGAATTAATAAAGTGAAAAATGTTCCCACTTGTACCATTTGAATTTGGGAATTAATGGAGAGAAAGGTGAAATCTGACCAAATTAATGAGGATTGCCTTGGGTTGAATTAAACATTGGAGGAAACGTTAATCACAGAATGCTAACTAATCATACAGTCCACGAGTCACAACGTCCAAACGTATGATGTGTGGTCGTTTTTACTTCTTAGTGAGACCAACTAAATAGAAATAACACACAAAAATATCTAAAACTCTGCTCAACTACTTGACAATATTTACAAAAACAAAGTGCAAATAGAAATAACATTGGGTTTGATTAGATATTCAATTGTTCTCCAAATGTTAGAATTATATAGAGCAGATGATTGTTTCTGACTAGTTGAGGTAGTACCTTGTGTATAGGACATGGCGTATACATGGTACAAACCCAAATACAGAATCAGATTATGGTAATTTCCCAAAGTCAAAATTTTGTTAGAAGATGGAGTTTAGTTTCTATCATATCTAACTTAAGGTAATTGAAACCAACCCCCATGTGCGACAAATAGCTTTCTCTCTAATCCTCGGTGTCTCGCTTATATACAATGTGTCGCTTATACACGAGGTTCTCGGAATACAACATAAACTTTTACATTGACAATTTCCCATCGGTGATTTGATATCTAGGGGCCTAGGTGTCTGATCTACACTTACAAACAACATCCATGGGTGTTTAGGTTTGATATCGTAATCAAAACGAAAATGAACTTACCTCTTCCTCTTCAAAATCTAAGCAGTCCCAGTGATGAGCCAAACTAGCATTCTTACGTTTCCAATACTCTAGGAATGTCACGGCTGTGGAGAGAAAGACAGCAATATCTTGAGTAGATGCAGACTTTTAATAGGAATGCTAGAAATATTTCAGGGCCAAATCCACTGTAAACGTTTTGACTGCCGGGCGCACGTTATTCCAAAATGCTGATGTATGACTATCCCTTGGTCAAAAAAGTGTTGGTGGAATTAGCCCTTATAAGGGAATACAATAGAAATGATTTGTTTTCTTTTTTTTTATTTCGATTATGATACTAAAAGGGTCTCTACTCAATGTTACTTGGTTGGGTATTCCTTTTTTTGCCTGATTATTGATAAACATACTGTGATGTGATGATTTCTCTCTCTACATTTTATCAAAAATGATTGGTTCAGCATTTGTTGGGTGGCTGATCGGTCCGTCGGTCGGCCTTTAAGAAGGTCAGTCAGTCAGTCAGTTGGTCAGAGTTTTAAACCTAATGGAATGCACACTTTAGGCTGCCCCTTGAATCAAAACAGTCATGACAATAAACAAGAGTAGACCTTAAACCACGGTGACATCTTAGAACAAAGGAAACAATTATGCTGTGGATATTTCATGTAACTAAGGTTTAAGCCAGTTAACCAGTGCCTCAAGTGGCCAATCCAAGGTCACACCATGGATCGGCCACTTGAGTGAGTGAGTGAGTAATAGATGTTTAACGCCATTTTGACAGCTAAGGTCATATTCATGGCAAGAACTTCATTACACAATTTCACAGGGGAATGTGTCAGTGCCCGCTCATATGTGCACCACACACATCCTGAGGGGATAGGAAAGAGGAGATATAGACCCTTTTAAGTGGGCTAGGGAAGCCCGGGCCACTTGAGACACTGGTTATACCTATAACCCTACACAACTGTTGATAAGCTGATACTTACCCCAGAAGGAGACGAAGATGGCATAGAAGACGGTGCCCGGGTGATCAAAGAGGTAGCTGATCTTGGAGAAAAGACAGACGTCAGAGAGGTACCAGTACTGACATCCTATCTCCTCGTCACATTGTGGGCACATCTTGAACGACTTGCCGCTGTCACACACCTCATTCCTAAAATATTACACGTACAATACAAAGTCATAAGATGCACAGGGTTTGATACAGGGCACCTCTGGCCTACAATATTACACAACCCAAAGTCATAAGATGCATAGGGTTGGATACAGGGCACCTCTGTCCTAGAATACTAGACAATTTAAAGTCTGATAATGCACACAACATGGTAAGACATGGGTGTAGGGATGTATTATGGCGCTCCAAAACAGTGCACACCTCTATCCTACAATACACATCACACAGTCACCATTCTTTTTGCCTTTGTGGCCTCTAGAAATGTATTAGCAAATGATCCTAGGCGAACGTATATATGTATAAGTCATTCTAAGTAAATCATGATTTGTGTTTGTGTTTTGATATTTCCTTTTTCGTGCAAGAAGACAATTAAAGCAAAAAAAAAAGGAGACGCAATTAAAATTAACTTTTTTTTTGGGGTGGGGGTGAGAGTAGGCATACTCACGCTGGTACATAGGATGCCATGGTGAAGACTCCATACATGAAGACCAGGAACCCAACCACGGCAGCAGGCAGCAGCCAGGCTGTATAGAAGCCTACAATATACACGGACATAATGTACACGCTTTGGTAAAGTATCAATAACATGTATCTAGCAGGTATATATAACGTATTTCTATAAACTGCTTAAATTTCTATAAACCCTCAAGCAATTTAATGTAGACAGACCTGGTTTGATAAGAATCAGCCAGTGTTATATGGGAGATTGCACTGAGTCTAGGACTATGGAAGTTTATCAACAGATGCTTTATGCTTGATACGAGGAATCGCAGGGCTTAACATTGATTCCTGTATCAAGCTACTTCCTGTCTAAAGTGTCTGTATCAGGCAAAAACCTTTCATGTATCAAGCTACTTCCTGTTTGCAAAAAACGACGTTTGTAGGTAAAATAAATGCTTGTTTTAGCCTTTATTCTTGATATAGAAGCATTTATTGATAAATATAAGAATGGTAAAGTGTCAGCACTTTGCCGTTCTTATATACCTACCTAGTTATCTTATATAATATATCCATACGCTTATACTAAATCGCAGATTACCAGAATATAACATTATAATTAGTAAAATGCTATCAGAGCCTCAGAACGTACTCTGATGCGAAATCACAGATTACCAGAAAATGACATTATAAGGGGTAAATGCTCTCAGTGATTCGGAACATATTGACAAAAAGAAGCAGCCTACCTAGCCAAGCAAAGTAAATGCCGATTTTCTCCCCAAAGTACTCCTTGATGTGATCTAGAGGCTGGTATTTGTACCATCGGGACCAGCGGCCCCAGTACTGGAACAGCAGCTGGCGGGGGTTGTACGCCTCAGGACTGATCATTGGGTCATCTGGGGGCTCATACCCTCCCTGTATAGGAGGAGAACAATGGACATTGAGTTTCTGAATCATTGCGAATTGAAAGGAAACAATATAAAAGGTACAGGCTCTAAGGGAACGTTCAACAGTTACGTCACTGCTTAGGTGGTGGTGGTGGTGATGGTGGGGGGGGGTCTTTGGGATCCTCTATATGTTCCATACAAAAACAGTGACAAGGGGTAGGGTGGGTGCTGAGAAATGCTTAAATAACAGTGACGTAATTGTTGAGCGTTCCTTATAGAATATCTGTTTGTTCTAACGCAGGTCAATAATTGCAAAATTGCATAATGGAGAAATAAGCAGTTCTAAACATCGTTCAATGTTCTAACTGCATCTTCTCCATAAGAACATGGCCCTGTGCCGTTGTATGGGTAGGTCTATGATATAAAAGATGAATATATATTCTTCTTTTTTCCCCAGATATATACCCTAATACTTCGTGCATAAAGGGCAATGCGCCAATATTTCAATGAACTGCTCTATGGCGCAGCTAATTCTTAGCTGTCTCATACTATACATGATATAATATTTCACTTCTGATGAGACTTCAGGCAGATTCTACAAGGCGGAGTCAGAGAGATATGAGTAGGCTCTATATGTTACTATCTTTCTGGCGCAGCGGGAAACCACCATCGCATATAGGACTTAGTATGGAGTCTTAGTGGAGTCACCATCTTGAATTTCGCTGGTTGAGCTAAAACCCACTGATAAGACATAAAGGGCTGCGTCCACTGCAACGGATGAACCATCCGTCTCCCTTCATCCGTCATTTTCCCCATAGAAATCAATGATAAATACGACGGATGAAACCGACAGATGGTCCATCCATCAGCAGTGGATGCACCCCTGTACATGATGGGTACCTTGTCCCTGGTTAACACCCACTTCCAGGGACATGCTGGTCCCATCTGATCAGTTCTTATCAGTGTGTGTCGCCGGAACCAGCTCCAGACCAGCCAGTGGCCAATGAGGCCTGGCTTATACGCGAGTTACTTTAGTCCAACACTTATAGTATCAGGTATACATGCTCAGGATTTACAAACAAAATTGTCAAATGGCTCACATCGTGTAGTGGGAAAGCAGCTGCATAGACACCTTCCTCTGTGAGGCGTTCTATGCCAATCTCTGCACGTTTCCGTTTGCCGTATGCAGTCGTGGCCAGGATCTCGTACATTAAACGTTGTCGGTCCTTGTTGAGGAAATACGTGTCGTGGTTATCACTCCCAAGGAACCTGAACAAAATTATGTAGACTTTGAGAAAAGTTGCCCAATGAAGGGGAGAGGTTTTTACAAAGTCTGTGCAGAAGAGGAAAGTGGTGCCATAGAAACCAAGATAGAATTCAAGATTGAAAGGCGGGTCGGCATCTTTACATATCAATTCAATACATCAATTCAGAGGAAAGAGATAAAGCCTTACGTTCTTTAAGAAAAGTAGATGAAAGTTAACATTTGAACACTTAAACAAAAATGTAATTCGCTGTATTACGGTTCCCGTAAGCATGGCACTTTCTCGCCTCTTTTCCCGAAATTGCTCAGGTTCCGGTCTATGACCGCAGTATGACATGTCTGTTTGCAATTGTCATTAAAACTTTAATCTCAATTTTCTACATGAAACACTGGGGTAATATTGTAAAGTAGACCATCATTTACCATATTATAACTGCATCATTGTATAGATAATTGTAAACAATCATGCAAACAAATAAGTCATACTGCGGTCATTGACCAGAACCTGAGCAACTTCGGGAAAGGAGGCGAGAAAGTGCTACACTCGCGGGAAACGTTATACGGCGAATATCACAAATGAATAGAATTGTACCAATCAGATTGGGCCCATCAGATTGGTTAATCTTACCTGTCAAGTTTTGAGCGTTTGAAGGCGCATGTGTAGTAGTCTAACGGCTTTTTGGGCACATCCTCCTCCATGATATTGGGGATCTTAAGGGTGGCCAGGATCTTCTCTGACCAGTTGGAGCTGGGGTTAGGGTGGGCCTGGAGAGGGGCCCTCAGACTCAGGTCTTCAGCATAGAAACACAGCAGGTCCCACGGTGCATGGAGTTTGATGAAGTATACCATCTTCTTACCTTCTGTTGTTTCCTGATAAGCAAGATAAGGGAAAATTATCTCAGTATATTGATGTTGTTGTTAAAGGTGAAGGTGAAAAATTCCATGTGGACAGGGTAATTCAAAATAAATAGGCGACTTTTTTTTATAAATACAATAATGAAGGCCTTTTAAGGGTTTAAAACCATGTTTTGATCAGATTGTGAATATATTTGTGAAGAAATCATTACTATATTGTGAAGAAAAGATGTGTTTTTTTTCTGGCCGATGGAAGCTGGCAACCTGAAATGAAACGTGTTCATGTGCCCATGATGATAACTGCATATTTGACCCTTTTCCTTATCAGCTGTTTCTCTATGAACACAATTCCATGTAGTGTTCATCCGAATGGATTCGATGGCCAACAAAGACACTAATATGAATTTACTTGTAACATCTTAGGAATTTGGAATAATAGCACATGTATTATGCTTTGTGCCTTACCTTAATTAGACAATATAAATATTATATGATCTTGATAATTCTTATCGCCATTCATCCTTATCTTTTTTTTTATACTATATCTTTCAAAAGGGATATATACCAGCACCCGCATATAAACAATATCAATCAAGGATAAGCCCATGTTATCAAATAGACAACAGCATGTTCCTTATGACCAAGCCATTTGATTTAGAGATATTTTAGAGACAGCCAGATACATGGGTGTTAGGAAACACGAAGCAACTTTGTTATCTTACATCAAAGGGTATTGGTTTTGATATTCTCCAATAGAAATAGGCTGTTTAGACTATACATTAATACTAACATGCATCTGAAACTTAATTAATATAACTGTGTGTGGTTATACTACTTTACCTATCTGTAATACACTTGTTAGAATATGTTACAAGTTGTGAGCTGTGCATGTGAGACAATGTTAAAAGCCATCATATAGAGATTCACCGTCTGACCTACAGGACACTAGAAGCGTTTGTCTAATAGATATGCAATCTCTAATTTGCCTCTCATCACTGGGTCATCAGATTCTCTTGGGTTCCAATTCCTGAGATGAGCAGTGATGGAGAAATTGGAGAAAATACAAGGACAACCAGTGAATACGATACAACTATTATTCCTAATCTCATCTACCTAGCCAGGTTCACTTTGTATATATACACATGATATTCTGAGAAGATAAACCTACCTGTTCCTGGGGATAGAATTACAGGAAAGTATTGTAGCAAATCATTCCATTGTAATTCCAAAATAATAAAAGATACATAACGGGGGGTAAATACTTAAAAAGGGTTATCTATATTCTCATCATTATACCAAGAATACAAGGATCAATATAGAATTCCATATACCACGTAGGAGGTGAACTTAAGAATAGGTTATTTAGTTAGAGGTGAAGACTGTGATCGTTATGTGAAGCCACCTAACGATGTTATTTATGGCATATAAAGTAAGTTGGAAATATACCAACCCTGTAGTACTGCGATAAAATCAAAACATGAATTATATATTTTTCTAAATGGGGAAGACATAAATATTTTCAGGGAAGGGCATCAATTACCTCTCCATAAATACAAAGGTATTTTAAATGATGACATACAATAAATAAGGTGTAGATATCAAAATCAAATGTGACTATAATTGCTACTCTTTATTAAAATAACATCACTCAAAACCGTATGGTAAATGTTACACTTACGTATGTAATGAAGGGACCTACCCAAATATTATAAATGGTAGGGGATGGGCAGAGGGAATATAAACTAGTATTGCGATCATAGAACAAGAGAGAGTGACTTTCCAGAGATATTATTGATTGTTCTATGGCTAGGCGGAAAATAATACAAACATCACACTCCTGTAAATTCATTTCTAATTAGAAGAAAAGATGTGCCCTGTGAAATGAGATGTTTGTATTTGCAGAAAAATGAAAGCCAAGTCACCCTTTCTTACTGCATGACCTTTTTGATAGGCATACAGAAACTCCATCCTAAGTGTAGCAGGTTGCAAATATACAGCCTATTACATAGAAAACTGTTATTTTGTATTGGCTGACTTATCGACCAATCAAAGACATGCAAAGTCGAGCTAATCCCAGGCATCTCTGAGTCTGCATGTGGCATTCTATATACATACATATACAGAAAATAAAAGAGAAGAATAGAAGAGAAAATATAGTGGTCTAAATGGTAGCCAGCAACACCCACCTCTTCCATCTCCACTCCGGCCTTTCGCAGGTTCGATAAAAACTTTTGTCTCCACATTTCATGTTTGTCTTTCGTGGACATTTTGGTTTTGTCAGCCTTCTTGCCGATTTTCCCCTCCTTCTTTTGCTCCAAGGTCTCCATATCATCCTCGTATACAAGTACGAAGTCTGAAACCAAGGAAGCCGTTATTGTAAATACATAGGAGAAGTAGCTGATTCGACTGAAATTTAAATCTACAAACACAATACACTATTCTATATTGGAACACTTCCAGCACATTCTATTGGTTATCAAAGTATTACTGTACCTTTATACGATTTCACCCAAGTGAGACACATGCCAGATTAAAGTTTTATTCTAATCCGTTCTGACGACAGGGAGTTTTCTAGAACGCACCAGGCCCAGCATACTGTTACACTCAATATCCTGTATCTGATACCCTGATACGAACTCTATCAGCTGTGAGAGCAAGACTCATAGTTGCCTATCTATCGTTCTCCTTCCACACTGTCATCCGTATCATTTCTTTCTAATATCATAGAAAAGAGTAACCTTATATCCTTTAGACAGCAGATACGACTGAGCGTGATTTGGACTGAATTGATTTTGGTTTCACTGTGTAGATGAAGTAGCTAATTTCGACTGAAAGAAGGCGGTTTTCTATTCAAGTGAGATTATCTGGGTCTCATAATCTGTAATCTTGGGACCTTGGGCTACATTTTTTTTTACAGCTAGCAAATCGAACCATTATCAAGATTCTTACAGCCCAAAACAAAAGACATTAGTGTTTATTAAGGTTTACTTTATTAAGTTAAGTGATTAAAATAGTGAGTAAATTCTTGTTTTCATTATTTCTTTCATGACAATAATAATCTTGACGTATTCTCTCCCACTAAAATCAATCCGGGCCTGTGGAATGATAAAGTCTGCAGGACCGAATGGCCTGCAAGGGGAAAATTTTTCATATAGGCTGAAATCTCTAAACAGTGTGATTTATGTGATACTTCCTTTTACTGCACCTCGAGGGCCCAATCTGTACACATAGTGAGAAACTGCTGCTATTTATGGGTAGATCCACCCCCCACCTCCTGCCACAACCACCCCTTATGTCTAGATAGAGACCATGAATTGCCACATCTCCAATGGATCCCATGCTATCCAGTGGGCATTCCCAGTGAGAGCCACCCGTGGGAACCCATCCTTATGATAGGCAGAACTATAAATTGGAGACAATATTTGGAATACTGAGACCCAGCATCACCTGAAGCAGAATATTGCATCAAGGGTCAGCAGATATAATATTCTCTGCCAACTGCTGCCATTTATACCTTAGTAGGAAGATCGGGAGAGATAAGGAGCAGACCACCAGAGGGAGATAGTGCCTCCTAACAATATTACAATGATGAGCTTCAGGGGATAGCAGTGGTCCGCTGAGGGATGGGATTTGCCTGCTTGCCTAATGATCAGTCATACAATATGTCACTGCAGTATTGTATAACGCGGGGTGGCGTCTTCTGGGCAGGTCAGTGGTCAGAAGTTATAAATGCATGGTCACAGTCAAGTCCCTTCTTCAAAATAATGCAGGGTTGTACATAAGATGTGTACATCTCTGTCAAATACACATGGATAACTGAGCTTTATTTGAATTTCCAATACAAAAGATCACCTAACAAGAAGAAGAAGCCTTCTTTCCTTTTTAATCGGATACTTTACATCCCAACATATTCCTTACATCAGTTGTTCACATGAAAAGGTAGCATTATAAAATTCACCAGAGTCATTTTAGATCAGATCCATGATATTCACTTCTACTGTCATTGAGGAAAGATCATCCATATGTTTCTTTACTCTATTCAGAAGTATGCATCAATGAAAGGATGTGGTTTGCACAGAATTGAGTGAGGATTAGCTGGACATGTGTAGTATCCAATTCAAAAGGGAAAAGACAGTTTTCTACCCTTATGAGATAGCCTAGTGGAAAGCCAGGTCTCGTATTGCAATAGTATCATTGGCTAGCTTACATTCCCCCTTGGGGGATTGTCTGCCTGCAATCGCCAGCAAGGGAAAACTCATTCCCGTAAATTTACTCTCTTACGAGTCATTCGCACTGGCATAGTGATTAGGACCTTTCAAGAGTCCAGCAGACTCTCCTCCAGAGTCTAGACATATCTCAGAAGCGTGATTGAGGTGAGAGCTTGTACTCTTGCTTGAAGGTCCGATCTGTGCAGGTAGTGAGAAAGGGCGGCTATTTGTGGGAACATCAAACCCTCCCACAAACCAATCCTTATGTCTATATAGACACCAAGAATAGCCACATCCCTAATTGATCTATGCCTTTCGGTAGACATTCCCAGTGAGAGCCACCCATGGGAACCCACATTATAGTGGTACACGGGGCATATAGATGTATGTACCAAAAAGGAGAAAAGGCCAATTTTCTTTCAAGATAAGCCGTCTGATACAATTGGGGTATATTGTTTGAGTAATTGTTTGAATTGTATCTAGGCACTAAGTTTATATTGGAATCTAGTGCTCATAGAAACCATGTTTTCTTACAGCCAAAATAATATAATGGTTGTCATCCTTACAAGTTGTGATGTAATTTATTGGTGGTATGTTGATATAACTGTACTTGTTTGACTGTGAATTAACAGCTTCCTTGTCAATACTCTTGGTCAATACAAATCTTACAGTCAATCTTACAATCTTCATGCCTCTGTCCCGTGTACCACTCTTACAGCAATGTCCCGTGTACCATCCTGCTTGTGCAAATAAGGATCTTATTTGCAACAGAACCCGGTGCGAATATTGCTCCCCGGGAACCCATCCTGATAAGGGGTGCATCCACTGCCGATGGATGGGCCATCCGTCGATTTTAGCATTGTTTTCTATGGAGCAAAACACGGATGAAGGGAGACGGATGGTCCATCCGTCGCAGTGGACGCAGCCCTATACAGTGGAACATTGTATGCGATATTGGAAATTCTGAGACCCAGCATCAACTGAGGCGGAATATTGCATCATGTGTCAGCAGCAGCTGGTTGGCAGATATAATATTGGCTGCCAATTGCTGCAATTTATAGCTTAGGAGGAGGATCAGGGGGAAGATACAAGGGATAAGGAGGAGGCACCACAGGGAGATAGCAGTGTGCCTCATATCAATATTACAATGATGAGCTTCAGGGGATAGCGGTGGTCCACCCGGGATGGGATTTGCTTGCTTGCCTATCGACTAACTCAGCCACACAATATGGTCACTGTAGCATTGTATAATATGTGGAAGAGTGGCTTCTTGGGTAGGCCTGTAGTCAGAAGTTGTGTAAGGTCACAGTCGAGTTCCTTCGCCAAAACAATGTAGGATTGTATTTCTCAATAAGATCTATATCTTTCATACATACATTGGGACTGGCCAATATATTTGTATTGTGTCACTGACCAATACTCCACATGTGCTGCTGATAATCGCCTGTCTTTCCTGCAATGTTTAGTTTATCAATAATGGATGATAGATGCTTGTCAGCCACCCATACATATTCACTGGCAATGTTTGATGTTTAGATGTTTGGATGATCTCCATACAAAATGGGAGTGTTTCTCATGCTTCATTAAAAGCCTACCTGTTCTGGCCAATCCCGTGTCACACGGGTATAGCAGATACTAATTCGTCATTTATTCATGGTCATGTCAAAGATATGTGCTTGTCAATGATCACTTTCCTGTATAATAGCTTGTCTTGTCACTCATTTTAAGCACACCAGTTTCCAACAGACATCATGCTATACAGATGCTAGATACTCTTGTACAACACACACACACACACACACATAAATCAAAATCAATTCTTGTGACTGTTTGATGAGACACTGCTAGTCCTCCCCATAATTGCCATCTTCACACCCACCCACCACCCCTTCAAAATGAGGATGGATGCACCCATCAGACCCCGGAAATAGAACAGGACCGAATAAAACATGCATGAAGCCAGCACTGGGTGTCTCTGCAGACTTGTGTAAGTCACCAATGTTGGCTTCTGGGCCTATGTCTATGTCTGGCTGCTGACTCATAAGCCAGATATACTGTACTTTATTGCAAGAGCTTTCCTACCAGGAAGGTCTGGATTACTTTTGTAATTAGTCTGGACCAGGTCCTAGTTGATGTTTATAATTGATCCTGATTTTGTGTAAGACTAGATTATTAAGGAGTGGTCATTATTTATCAACAGGGTGGAGAGTTTTCTCGTGTCCGCATGAAATGTTTTTACATCCCGTCCTTGACAGGGGTCAGAATTTTCTTGTGCCCTCCCCCATGACAGAGTCACCGGAAATCTTCACAGCCCTCTTTGATCTATAAAGTAGCACACAGGCTTTTTCGCTAAAAAGAGGCTAATGTTTTATACCCTCCTTCAAGAGGGGTCATAAGTTTTACGTCCCCTCTCAGGAGGAATCAAAGGTTTTTACGCCCCTCCCCCTCAAACCCACCACCCCCCTCTTGATAAATAATCACCACTCCCTTATAAATACATGTAGATTATTCAACTTTGTCGGATGCCAACATGGCTAGACTCCTGTACTGGCATATGCCAACATAACTAGATCTTACACTGTCGTATGCTAACCTGACTAGATCCTAATCCAATGAGATGTCAGTATGGATAGAATCTACTCACCAATCTTCCTTTTACCATCTCTGAAGTAACAGCCCGACTCTCTTTGCCGGTCATAAGCCGTCTTCGTGGCCAGTCCATTGTCCGATTCATTGTCTCCCTGTGGGATACAAAATCAAATTTTAGACTGAAATGAATTGATATAATGAAGCCTTAATGTGCGATGTCAGATCAAATTTGTGTAGAAAACCAGGTGCTCGTGCGTCCAAGCACATTCAATTATCACACTGAAATGAATCAGGCATAACAGAAGCAGATTTGACTTAAGGCATATTTCATGGTTACCTCCAATCTAATCAGAAATCAGTCTCTTTCACTAAATATTACAGAGTACGCGATCATAGATAGGCTTTATATGAAAATCTACATTGATAATCTCAGAAAAAAATACATCTGGAATAACTGAGGTTTGTTCGCCACCAGGGAAGAAAGGGACGCATGATGGTGCCGATGGACCTGTGTGTTCAGTGGAAAATTCAGGTGTGTGGATAAAGACAGACAATTGACACTAGTATAACATATGGGATGGACTTTTATCCCAAGTCTTTGTCCAAGGAGGATATGCCCTGCACCATAAGAAGATACAGATGTTTGCCATTGAATGTGGTGAAAACGAATTCCCTCTTATAATATTATGCCATACTTTTACACCAGCTAGGCGCTATACAGTTTATCTAGCTTATAAATGATAGACAGTAGAAAATAAGGGAGAAGTCTTGGTATGATCTTAATGCAGTGTCGAGAGAGAAAGTAATAATAACTTGCTGAAAACAGGAGATAAACAGAAGAACCACCACACAACAGAATCGGATGCATGTAGTCTCAAACAGTCGCAAAGTCTGACATTGAAATTGCCAATGAGTGCTCCAATCTTTTCATCAGGAGATATCTGGTTGAAGCTCAGCCAAATTTTCTGTGTGACACCAATTAGCCAGCATCAACTCAGTTTTCAAAGATGCCATGAAGAATCTTAGTCCATTTTTCAATGGCTTGGCATGAGATGACAGTTAAGAAGAGCAAATCTAATTCCTTCAAGATCTTGAAGAAATAGTACTCCTTCTGCAGTTAACCCTTTAAGGATGACAGGCTGCTTTAAGCGCCATCCCCATATATGACATCTTAATGCATCAATGAAGGATGTGTAACTCACCGATGCTGCTAGGGTGCATAATGCATGATGCATGAATGTATCCTGTAGCTCGCCATTGCTGCATTTATGCACAATGCAGACAAATGAACGCCCCCAAATAGAAATGCGACATTCAAGCATCATACAGTCTTTAAGGGGTTAACTAAGCAGATTGTCATATCTCACAAGTACTGGGGGCCTACAGATTAATGTTAACCCTTTAAGGACTGTATAATATCTACAGATTCATGTTCCCTTGTCGGCAGGATGCAACAATGTAGTTATGTGCCAGCCCTGCATTGATGCATCAAGCTAAATCACTGGGAGCGAATCACCGCCTTAGGGTTGGCATTGATATACCAATGCACACCTGCCAAGTTACTCAACAAGGCTGCATACCAGCATTTTGACTACAAATGAACATAGTAAATAAAAACACCCTCTTAAAGGGGTCTAACACTATTCCTGTAACAGGCCCAATCACCTTGTTGGAAACCACCACCACTGGAAACAGTCAGTGACATTTCTTTATAATACTTACCGGCCTAGGGACCAGGGGGTCGGCCATACCACCCCCTTTACTCTGAAATAGAAGGTGAGTGGGGACCTGTCATTAGTAATCCTAACCATTGGATTATTAGTAGTAGAGAGAATAACTTGGGCCTAAGCTTGGCTATGACTTACTGCACTCTAAAATATACCTGTTAAATCTACCATGGATTCTGGTAGAACAGAACAGTGGACCATTGTATTTGCATTACAGTGAAGCAGTGTAGTTTCTACAATGAAGCAGTACACTGTAGTACAAGGGGTCTTCATGAAAGGAATCATGTCAGCTACAATCATGTCAGTTTTAAGCTTTCCTAAGTATTGCTCCATAGGGCTATCTGTTTGGACGAAAGAGAATACAAATTATGTTCCAAGAT
Organism: Acholoe squamosa; assembly: GCA_949317995.1. Taxonomy (NCBI): domain Eukaryota; kingdom Metazoa; phylum Annelida; class Polychaeta; order Phyllodocida; family Polynoidae; genus Acholoe; species Acholoe squamosa. The sequence goes on from OX439050.1 coordinate 48,047,106, forward strand.
TCCTGATCTTTATGGTTAAGATGGTTAACATTAGTTTGGTAGAATTCTGACCATATGGAAGGACATGCCTAAATCGGCATCTTATGTACGTAGTTGTTGTATTTCAATTCCATGTTCATCTTCAAACGGCTTAGTCAAAATAATAATCTCCCAACCTCCCATATTAAAATGAAAACTGAAACAGACACTGCCTGATATGTCTCCTGCTGGCATCTCATTAGTTATCTATCCCAATTAATACCAGTCTTTAATTTCTTAATCACGAGCACGATTCGATTCAATAATTATTTTGGATTTTGCATTTAATCCTTCTTGTCATGCAAGGTGACGTCATTTGGTAAATTATCCCTAACGCAGATGCTACTGGCTCTCATCAAACGTCACTTTCTTCCTTTCAGACTCAAAATAATAGGGATATTGAAATGGTTATAGTTAATGCTCATTCACAAATAGAATAGTATAATTTATATGAGATGATCACAGACCGATGAAGGTTGGTTTCTAGGTCTTCGTTTTATATCAACATAATATTATATGAGGCCTAAAAAAGGTTTGTTTCCACTCACCCGACCGACCCTAGCAAAACAGGGTTGACCCCATATTTTTTTTCTTATTTTGGTAATTTTAGACATTTTTGAGGAATTTGTAGGCATTTTTTCCTGTAATTCTATAAATCTTTTAGCGCCTCCCACGCCGCGTAGCAGCGGTACCGCGAAGCGGTACGGGAGTGCGCTATGATGATTTCATTTGCCCCATGTGATGAGGTCTCACAATACAAAATAACAGTGGGAGGCGTTTTTTTACGCGGTCACAACGGCATTTCTTGTTATGGAGCTGATCTAGGCCTTCATCGTTTGGTATACAGTTCATAACAGTCATTCATATCTTTACATATGCTTCACATTTCTTATGTTTTTCATATTCCTACTGTAAACTCATATGATCCAACATGTCTGCCCATACATTTCTATACAAAAACAAAAGAAGATCCGACCTACCGACCCTAGATTTTTAAGCCATGTTACTGAAAACACACAATATTTTTCTTTTGGCCTGATATAGGATATTTTGGGGAGGGGCTTTGTGACCTCTCCGCCATTTTTCGATTAGATTGTAAAGCCCAACCCTTTCCCCCACTACGATATTTTAGAACAATATTCAGATGCTACAAGATCTGTCTGAGAAAGCTATAACTGCCTGGCACCATGTTGGTGTATCATGCCTGTAACAATGCCTTCCTAACATGTAGGAGTGCATCAACCCACCTGGCCATCATGATGCATCAGGGTGACACAAATGAGTTTTCTCTCTGCGCTTCATTCATTCACCATCCTAGCAAACCAACAAATGTCAGTTCAGGCTGTTTCTTCATGAATGGTTTGTCAGCCTATCTCCCACAAGGCCGTAGGAAAAAGGAATCTGAGTTGAACTCTATTTATTTCATGTTTTGTAAGTAAAGATCCCTCGAAAATAACTTTTGGTTAAGGGGTTTGAGGCTATTTTGATGATGTCACAGTGGAGAACGGGGCATTGGAGAATGGGATCTATTTTCTTCACGCCCTGCTGGGGAATGGGTGTTCCCATACAAATCTATAGCTCGTTCTCAACATGAAATAAAAGCTCTATGCTGCTAATTGAGGGTTACAAAGTAGTGACATAAACTTTGCTTTATTGAGCAAGATCAGGCGAGCTCACACACATAATTATTGTGAGTTCAGCTTAGCCCGTGCCCATCTGATAGGGGATGATCTTTATGATCAGTTATTCTGGTAATAAATAAATTACTACCTTCTGAGGTGACACCACCTGAGCTGGGCCCTGGATTCGGTTAAAAATCCAATTTAATTCTTTGACCTCTTTAGGACAACATAATTCATTGAGACTCTTCATGTGTCACAATCATCCACTGGTGGAGTGCCAAGCATTGGGGGAGTGCATCAGTCACCCTTGTAGAGTTGGCATGATACACGGATGCAGCTCTGGTCAGATGACTCACCATGCCTTCATTTAGGCATCACGATGACTGCCTTCTTGACACAATTGTGCTGCCAGCTTATTTATAGAATGCAGCAGACAATACATTTATGTAATGCACTTCTAGGTGATGTAATTTATCTTTTTTGGAGTTGCAAGCCGCGTAAGCGGCCGGGAGCATAGTGACTGTGCAACTCCATTATGTTTTCGGTTTGCCTATGACGTCACTAGTGACGTCATGCAGCCGCCGTGACATCATCCGTGGCAACTACTATCCCTGGTCCTTGCCACATTTTTCTTGTTTATAAGGGGTTTTGCACCATTTTCTAGAATATTTTGGCTTGAGGATAGCTAGTGGCTAAGACATATCTAAGCTTTATTCCCGGACCAAAATGCAGTAGAAATGCAGCACTAAAGCAGCTGGGAAACAGTGTGGTGTGACAGCAGTGATTCAGTGTGAAAGCAGCATCAGAAACAGTATTGTATCAGCATCTACTGTCATTCTACTGCTCAGCACCACAAAACTTGCAGCAGTGGTACAGTAGTAGAACAGTAGTATTAGCAGCATGCAAGCAGTATTGAATCAGTTGTCCCAATTATGTAAATTAGATGGCAGCATTTGAACAGTATCTACTTATTTAATGCTGCATGACCATATATGGGGTTGGGGCAGTGTTCAATCAGCACTACTGAATGGCTGCTGCTATAGCAGTAGTTGAGCAGTAGATCATACTGAAAACTACTGCTGGGGGCAGGTAGAAGCATAAAAGAAGCAGCCGCTGTTCTAGTACTGGCACTACCAATGCCTCTCTAGGTGGTCCTTGCTGGATTTGAACTTGGGATCTTCTGATTACTCTACCAACGCATTAGCCCCCTGAGCCACCGCCCCATCAGCTATGTGGAGCGGTTACTACTTCCTAGTAGTGCATGCAAATCATGTAGGAGGGGGCTAGGGCAGTATTGATTCAGTAGTACTGGGTAACTCTTACCATAGGAAAAGGGTAAGAGTAGACATATCTATAGAGTGATTCTATAGTATAATGCCTTTCGGTTTACTGATGTTAAGGTGATGAGACAAGCACTTTGCAATTATCAATGATACATGGATACTATGTAAAAAAGAATGTCATGATGGGGACCAAAAGATTCAGTATATTTGTACCCTATATAAAGTCAGTGAGTAATTCCTCACTTTCATACACCCCAACATCCATGTGTATCCATTACTGGCACTGAATAAGATATTCATATGCAAAGGGGTGAAGTATACTTGTCTCCACAAACACTGGATAGTTTCATTATTACATTACTGAATCTTTTGATTGCTGTTCACAACCATACTGACATTCACACTATGGACTGTCTTAGGAGCATCAGGTAAATAATCCGTGAATGGACAGTCATACCAGTAGATGGTCAGTAGACTACTGCATCTATGCTGCTGCACAGAGTGTATAATTTCTGGTATCTATTAACATTCAGTTGAGAGTCAGTAGACTACTGATTCTAGTCTGAAATGCAGTGCATATTCAGTTGATAGTCAGTACACTACTGAGTGTAGACTGAAAATGCAGTGTGGAGTCAGCTGTTTCGGAAGTATTTCAGCAGTACCTACTGCAATATGCAGTTGTTGATCAGCATATTCTCAGTAGCCACTGATAGGAGAAGTAGATACTGCCTTCTGGTCCGGGTTAGGACCACGATGACATCACTAGCAAGTGATTTTGCATAGTGACACTGTGCACTTTCACTCTGAACAGGTGCCAAGTGTGCTGCGGACCAGAGAAGTCAGTCCCTAGCAGGGCCTTATGGGTCTGAATAAATGAATAACATCTGTTTTAATTGGACTATATTGATCAGAAGGCAAGTCTGGTACAGTGGTTCGGTTAATGTCCGCCAGGCGGTTCTGACAACCACCACCTGCGTCTGTGGCCGATACAGAAACCACCTGCTACTTCATTTTGCAGCACCAAAGCCATTGCTTTAAGAACCAATTTTGGTAACAGTAAACCTATATGTTTTTCAGGTCCAAGTCCTGTGAAAAAGAAACAGATCTATGCCTCAACATGACAGAGACGTCAATATGTCCATAATTTTGAAGTGATCCAATGTATGATTTTACTTTGAAGCTTCTATTGGAGCACCCGGGTCGGAGCTCACTTTGGGTGCAAATTCATTCCTAGCTATACACATTACATTTTTATTAGAAACCCACAAACGGTTCTGCAAATCAGTGCAAATAGAGTTCCTGTTAGAACAAGTTTTGATATTTCTTTTTGTCAATTTATGCAATGGGAGCTCAATTCAACTGAACAATGCTATCTATAACCTATTTCTTCGTGCTCTTCCTATAGAAGATCGCTTACGGTAGTTCACAGCGAAGCTACCACTTAGCCGATTGATACCGTTACAATGGCAGTTCTCAGTTTCACAGAACCCTCTCTGCTATCAATACACCAATTGGTGCTCTTTCTATAGGCTGGTTCTGGCAGCATTTAGGTTCTGATGAGATGGAGACAAGCTTGTCCCTGAAAGTGGGTGTTATCCACAGACAGGGTACTCACCATATAACGAATTTTTCTGATGATTTTTTTTTTGTAAAAACCAGCAAATTCAAAATGGTAGACCCACTGGGTGTTGGTCTAGTGTACTGTAGGAGTTTTGTCTGTTTATCAACCAATGAGTGCTCTTATGGAAGAGGTGTGAATTACTATCTATTTCTACATTTCTCACCCAATCTGCCACATTACTAACATATTCATAGCACGAGGACTGAGAATGAACAATCTTCTCGGCCTAAGCCACACTGGTAATATCAATGGTAATGGGCAGGGGATATTGAATCGCTGCCATTGCATAGTAAGACGATGATTTATTTAGTATCCCTAAGAGGCCTTGAAAAGTACAGACCCGATTCTATCAGTGTCTACTCCTTGTCACACGGGTAGAATTATTTATACAGAAAGTATTACTGTAAGAAACAGTAATACATTACATGTTCTGACAGTGCAATCCCAGGTTGCACAAAGACATTGACATAACGTTGGCCCAACGTTGGCCCAACCATCAGCTTTACATGGGCTGCCCATCCTGTCGACTTTAGGCCCGACATTACCAACCAAATGCCAATATATGCCTAACATTGGCATTTGGTCGGCACACATCAGCATTGGCAAATAGTCGGCCACTTTTGCGAATGCCCTGCCAGCATTTGGCCAATGTTGGCATTTGGTTGGCAAAATGCCAATGGCTGTCCATATACCTCGCCCCAATGGGCAGCCAATGTTGGTCCGATGTCATCGTCAAATATTTGTGTGCTACCTTGGATATGTTTTCTTCAATGCCCAGTAATGAGATTCACATTACATTGGCAAAAAAATATTAAAAAAATCTTTGAAATTCCTGCAATGAACATTATCGATCCGAAGAGATTGCTCTATGGAACCAATATCTAGGTTCCAATATCTATTAGAAGCCTGTCCATTTATCAGACAGTGTAACATGAATGAAGATATGCTGCAAATGAACTAGACGATTTAAAAAAGCTTGAATATGTATAGAAATAAGTCGAGTATATTTCACATACAAATGCTTACAGACAACACATGATCGAAAACACGTACACCAGCGGCTAAGTAAGGCAAAAAAAGAAACTTCGATAAATGTATAGCAAAATGCCAAAGTGAGACGCAACAAGAAAATATGCTCAACAAATCAACAGTTCGTTTACGCTGTATAAACCCTACTTTGCTGAAACAGCTTTTCTTTCAAATATAAAAGGGAAAAGGGACAGTGATTGTGTCTGTTAACTGTCAAATTTGTAATAAAATCCAATAAAGAGGACTCTCAAGGGTGTGTCCAGAGGCTTTGAAGTATTTAGTATGATGAGGTGTGATAACTCACTACCACGTTACCCGGGTAAATTGATAAAAAGAGCTAATAAAAATCGTAGCCAACTAGAAACTGTTTTCTTTTGATAGGAATCCTCCTATTCAAAGTGATAAATATTTTAGAAAACACACTCTGCATGCAGGATTGAAGACACAAATACATATTCAAATTGAGCAAAAAATGGATTTCGTGAAAATGGAATAGAAACATGATAAGAAGGACTGTAAAAGTAAGCTAAAATAACACTGTGCCTTCTTTACCTTTAGCTCATTAAACTGTTCACTGCTCCAAAACGCAGATCCAAAATGGATATGGTGACGCTGGAAGGGTGAAGCTGAGAATTAGATTAAGTAAACTATTAAATTTCATCTCCTGAGGTGTAATATTAGTATCTCAATTTGAATCAAAGTTTTCATCCTCCTACTTTGAATCCACCATATAAGCTATATAACATAAACTATACTCAGAATAACTGTATCAATGGCACGTATATAGCTAGAGAAAAACTGAAAACATTGTTTTCATGAGCACTGGAAAAGTCAACGCAATAAGACGATTCTATCATTTTACACCCTTAATTATCGCGAAGGACTCCGCAGTCTGAATTCCTCAGGGGGAACTTGAGCGCGAAACACCAAGACATGAAATAATCACATACGTGGGTTTTTACTGTAGACCGGCTGATGTAAAAGACCGGCTGTTATCCAAGACTTGGATCATAGTGAATTTTCAAATTCCAATACCCTTGTACCCCCAGCGCTTAATCGAGACCCATGCTTATTCGAACACCCTCCTCCTATACAGGCTAATATGGGATTATCTCCATTGGCATAACCACCCATTAATTACCTATGTCCACACAAGTACACGCATAGCCATTATTTGTTCTAGTGTGTCACCGTAGATTAACAAGGTGTAGACTAAAATAGTTATTTTGTATGGGCCTAAGGAACTCATCACAGTCAATGGTATTGTTTAAACTACTAGCTCTGCTGCGCACTAGGCCAATGGCATTAATTAATGATAATGTAAGGTAACCGGAATTAATGCAAGAAAGGGACGAGGAACCATAGGGCCCTTAATGTGTCAGTGCAGTGACTGTCATAAATGCTACCTAGGATAACTAGCTTCATATTTGCTCAGGAAACACCCTGATCCTTGCCATTTGGAAGAAGGAAGGTATTATGATAGTCTTTAACGATGAGGTATCTCTGCGTCCATTGTATGGTGCAGCATAAGGCTATCTAATGAGATGAGACTGGGCAGTATTGTACTAAGTAGAGGCAGAGAATGGGACATTGTGTGTAGGGTACCAGTGATCGCAATTCAGGTATTTCCATCAAGATCTATTTGAGAATGCCAAGATATCTATTTATTTATTGACACTTCAAAACAAAACTTACTGGATAAACTGGAATGGCTGGATATAAAAGGACACACATTTCAGGATATTTAATGTATGGAATCAAGTGGACGGACATGCAGTTGGAAAATGCTATACAGAATGAAAACCAATTGGAACACTCTCTATTCTAATATCAAGCATGTAGGGTTCCCTGTCCATGATCTAATCAGATGATCTATGAAATTGCCACCTTGCGAACACCCGCATCTTCATGCAGCTGCCATATTAGACATAAACTAGACAAGTATGTTATACAATCCATACGCTGGTGCCCTGCAGGTATTGTGGGCATATACCCACAGGCCATGCCTGATGGCTTTTCCCCAGGTCCTGGGGAGAGCTTCGTTTAAACTCCACAAGATGGCAGTTTTAGATCTCCAATCACAGGCAATATATCTAAACATCTGCATAGGAGACTGGAGAGGCATGTGTACCTTTCGTGAACCCCTTCGAGGAGAAATGGTATGATCGGAAGTGTGTCCCTGGTTCAGGCGAAAGTTTACTGCTCATATTTTACAAGCGAAAATGGCGCCACGTTAGCGCTTCTCCCCGAAAGACGTAACCTGTACCTATGGGGTGAAAGGGTGCCCCCTTGTGAGTAAGTGTGACAACAGGGGATAATTGACAGGCAACTTCTTAGGCATGGCCTGCCTGTATACATGTCCTCCATATACAGGCCTGCATCCAGCCAATGCAATCCAAGGCAATACAGCGGGCTAGCTAACAATATTGCCGTTGTCTTCTTTATTCAATAACACAAATGAAGAGTCATTCTTCTGCTCTTAAAAGCTCAATTGAACTGGATAGGAGAAGAGTTGGAAACATGATTTATTTCAAAGAGTGGGTGGAAGGTCAAGTCAATGGATTTCATCACGCATGGAAATGTGAAGAAGGGGAATTCTCACCCTGCTCTCTACACCTGTAATGGCTATGGAGAAATACACACACAATCTTTATTGTGTGCCAGTATTCCCACAACTGTGTATTCATTTATATTTCCTTTTGAAAAATCTTTTTTTTTAGTATTCGCCCAGCAGAAAAGGCTTCGCCTATATGTTGCACCTCATTGCTCTCAGAAATATGGGGGCGTTTGGAAATTGAGGTTGCTGTCTACAACAACTCGCATACTAATTTGCTGTGGGAGTGCTGCTGTAGGGGCCAGCTCTGCCGTAAGGCCAGCAGCCCTGTTCTGGATGTACCAGACCCCAGGGGCTGGCATCCGGTGGTAGCTGCCCCTATGTGTGTGTCATACTGATCCAGGTGTAGGTGGAAGGTAGAGAATGTCAGACGGGGAAGTAGCTCAGCGGTAGAGCTTCCGCCTGCAGGTTGGAGGGTTCCGGGTTCGACTCCCGGTTTCTCCAGGACATTTTCCGCTGACCTCTACACTGGTGGAGAAACCGAGTGGTCCTGACCCATGTGAGGGGGGACTACGAGAACTCGGTACCTGGGCCGGTATGACACGAATGACGCTTCAATTTGCTAGTACTGGGGGACTTGGAAACAGGTGGTGCCCCCAGTATGTCCTGGGAACAGGATATTAGTCTTGCTGGGTACGACTCAGTGCTAGTACTGGGTATCTGGTACCTAGGATACTGAACCCTAGATTGAATCTGGTAGGGAGGAGTGTAGGGGCCAGCTCTGTCGTAAGGCCAGCAGCCCCGTTCTGGATGTACCAGCCCCCAGGGGCTGGCATCCGGTGGTAGCTGCCCCTATGTGTGTGTCATACCGATCCAGGTGTAGGTGGAAGGTAGAGAATGTCAGACGGGGAAGTAGCTCAGCGGTAGAGCTTCTGCCTGCAGGTTGGAGGGTCCCGGATTCGACTCCCGGTTTTTCCAGGACATTTTCCGCCGACCTCTACACTGCTTTTATTAGACCTAAAAAAAGGTTTGTTTCCAGTTACCCGACCGACCCTAGCAAAACAGGGCCAACTCTGGCAATTTTTTTTTATTTTGGAAATTCTTGGCATTTTTGGGGATTTTTTTAGGCACTTGTCCCGTAATTTTCATAATTTTTCATTGAGCTCATCTATATATAGGCCCTCATTTATTGGTATACATTTCGAAACAGTCATTCATCTCTTTTACATAATTATGGTTCACATTTCTTATGTTTTTTTTCTGTAAAATCATAGAATCCAACATGTCTGCCCATACAAAATCAAAACAAAAAAAATACGACCTATACCGATCCTAGAGATTTAATCCATGTAACTGGAAACACACAATATTTTATTTTGGCCTTAGCAACCATTTCTGACCATCTTTCTATGCTTGACTGTGGATATTTGAACCATTGGTCGTCTGAATATGTTTGAGACAAATTTCAAAGAACTCAACTCTAAGGAGTTAATTACTGGCGTCTAGACACATTATACAGATATACACAAATCCCCCTAGATATACACGAATCCCCATAGATATACACAAATCCCCATAGATATACACAAATCCCCATCACAGACCAATATCTGCACCAATGTACGATCTGTTCACACTGCTACCAAGACTATTAGCATTCCCAGCCGTCTCCACGCTACAAGATAAAAATCCCACCCTCTACAGGAACAGACGAATATTGATGAGTCAGCACTTTTTCCCTCAGGACAGGCGACAAGATGGCGGTGTAAGGGTTGATGGCAGGGGTTGGTAGGTGTGTAGGCTGGAAGTGGTGGAGGTGGTGGGAGGCCAAGCTGACCCCAGCTCGACCACTAGCGTGAGTCGTCGCTGGCTCACAGGGATGCTGGGTAAAATGTAGTTTTGCCCACTGGTTGCTGTAGTGCTTATTTGTTGGCAGGTACCTTGCGTAGTAATCTTCCCAAGAAAATGGCGACCATCATGCCTTAATGCGAGAGAGGTATTCCCTAGAATACTGAATGGGCGAGATTGGAGGGGGGCAGGGGAGCCTCCTTTGGCTCGTCTTTATGCTGAGTCAGGTTGGAAAGGTGGTGTAAATCTAGATCAAGGTGGGTATGTTGTTTGTTAAAGTGTTATACTGTTATACATATATTGTGTAAGACTAAGAGGTGAATGCAGCTATTGGTATTTACAGGTAAGTATAGAGATTGCAGTACATTTGATCCATTGCTTATATAATAGCACTAGCTAATTGTCTCAATTAGACTCCCGCTGCCGGTGCTCCATTGTAAGCATGCAGGTCTTTAAATGGGACACGTTCTGAGCACTTAAGGATAAAGGTTAGTAGTTGGCAGGATGATGCCTTTTTCATGTTCTCAAACGCACTTTCTCTAACTAGTAGTTGGTTGAATGATAGGAAAGGCAAAAATAAAAACTTTTTTTTTCTCAATTTTTCAAGGACAGTTTATGAATACGCACTCTGCTCTCCAAATATGATACAGACAGGATATTCCCTAAAAGGTGGTACCAATTTCACTGATATAACATCACTTTTAGAATTGGCATATCATGTGTTAAAACACTATGACATTGCCTGCCGGAAATCCCTTTATTAATGCATCCTGTCGATCATTTGGGAGAGTATTAATTTCACAATACATTGATAGAAAGATGGAGAGTAGACTCACAAGGGCCACCTTCACTGCATCCCTGTAGAACCCTTAAGGTGGTCTCCCATCACTCGACCTCTATCGGTACCTCAAGTCGACCATCCCACCTAAGGACAGGTGATTTCTAGAGAATATTTTTATTTATACTCAAGAGTACAAGTGGTCCTCATTATTGTAGAAATTGATGGGTTTCACAAAATAATCCTATACAGAGTGGTCATTTATAGGTACCCATACCAGCTAGAGCGGTCAACTTATGGGTAAGTTACCTTAAAGGGGCAAAGCTCCATTTGTGTCTGCAGTAAGGACCATGCAATACCACACTGCAGGAGGAGCAGGAGAACAGGGCTTGCTGCCTGGAGGAGCCTAGCACCAGGAGGAGATTTTACAGACCTGCCACCAACACCTGCCCTCCAGTGTACTGGTCGTTCCCATGGTAACTCAAACCTAAATCCAATAGTCTGTGTCTGTTTGAAGTGATATGAAACCACTCACACTTTTAATATCTTATTCATGTGTTCAGATGCTGCCACTCAGACGGGGCTGCAGTTGTTACTGCAGTATTTAACATAATACATACTATTACTTCACATCAGAGTAATTCATGTATAATCTATGCCAAATAGTCAATGCCCATTACCCAATGCATTTGTTGCGTGTCCATACAAGCTGCAATTCTCTAATTGATTTAGTAGCAGGTTCCCTTTTCAATATACATGTAATGGTGGAATATTTTCAACCCACACTTGGACGATTCCCTCGGTTCTTGTGGTTGTAATGGGACTTCAAATATATTAGTTAGTAGTACACTTATTTACAACATAGGGACAAAGGTATCGCTTCCATGTCCCTTTGATTAAGCCAGATTGGTTCCTGCCTCTTGGTATCCCTTATCATTTTGTCTTATGTACAGTTTAACCATTAAGTGAGGGAATTTGGAGGCTTTAGAACAACTGTGACACGATCTGCGAAAAGGGGTCTTAGTGCAGGGGGCAATAAGACCCCCTTTCCCAGTACATATCACATACTGATTGTCTATGTCATGGGTTAGTACATATCAAGAATGGCATTCCCACTCTAATCGTATATCTCAAGTATTGTAACCTTTCTTGATACTCTTTAGCCATACTGGTAATTACAATTTTAGGGATCCCCACCACGCTTATTATATTCTATTTGCTCTACACATATGCTCAGGGTTCAGGGTTATACCTACACACTCAACTCCTCCAAGGTTATCCCCTACCTGTAAATGCTTTAACTAGCTTTAATGGAAAGGTGCGTAAGTAGTACATAAATTGGCCCTTAGAACCTGGTACATTTTGCAGTGCCTTTTCACCTCCACTCATCTCATTTTTCTCACCATTATTGTAACTGGAACTTACAGGTAGAAATCATCAGAAATTGACACAGAAACTGTGTGTGAGGTTGCCAACATTAGAAGAGAGTCTTAATACTATGTGTCACCATGCAAACATGCTCAAACTAACTACAGTTCTCGCAAAGTATGCAAGCATACAAGCAATTGCATAAGTCAAATTCTGGTATAAAATATATGTTGAATGGGGGAGGGGCTAAGAAAGGGGACTAGCAACACTGTACATTACATCAGGCATGCTGCTTGTTGAATTTATAATCACAGCCTAAAAAGAGGGAAAATGGAATAAATACCCATAATAATGGCAGTCATTCGGGTTCTATGGGGAACGATTGAGCATTTTGATAATTATTCCTACATTGTCAACTGCAAGGTCCATGGTATTATAGCCATCGTGCAATTAATAGGAGAAGTATTGGATTAATCACTGCAAACACAAGGCATACTGAATCTGAGAAATGAGGGGTATCGAGGCTCATCAATTTACAAGTATCATTGGGATCTTGATAAACCTTGGTTGATGAAAGGGGTATGTTTATCTGCAAACTCTCCTAAGGAGCACTAGGCATCAAAAGGGGTAAATAGCATGCTTATCTAGGCTATCTTCAGGTAGTAATCAGGCCTCCCTACCTGCGTGTCAGACTGATAAGAGGGCTGCAGAGTGTCTCCTCCATACCCCTCAGTAGACTGGTATAGGGGCTGGTCAGGAGAACCCACACCATACCCCCCTCCTCCCCCTGTTCCCCCAATCCCCCAAGTGGAGGCGGGAGGTGGGGAGGTGGGAGGAGGTGGTGGGGCCTTAGAATAAGGTCTTGTCTGGCCGCCAAACAGTCTGGACGGATGGCGCTCACTTACCTGGAGGAGAACCCAGGAGGAGGTGCAAGGAGGCCGCAGGAGGAGAGAGAGATCAGAGAAACAGTCAGTCACTGGTTTTTACCATTCAGGACTAGTATAGCAGTGGTGCCGTTTATAGCATTGGCACAGGGATAAGGAAGAAGGTCAGAGCAGCGCTCTCCTCCTAGATAGAGGAATACCTCTTTACATGACCCCTCTTTAAAAGAGTATGTTATTGTGTATTCCTTTTTGAAAGATTGTCAGACAACGGCGACACGCTTAGAGGAATTATAAGACTATAAACCTATCCAAACACTCGAACACTTCATGATTTTAAAAGAAACAAAACACCAACCTCCTACTGTCCATATTTTCCCTCAGTTTAGTGTCACCAGGAAGTAACTCACAGTGACAGGTAATCTTGTTCTTATACCCTACTCGATGAAAATGTTGTTAAAAGGCACGATGGACCTAATGCTGCCAACGAGCCACAACATTGCAGGATGGATATTACCTTTTAGTCACAAATTGGTATAGAATATTGGACTATTTATTTGGTTGTCTCTCCCAATAACCCCTTCGAAAAATCCCCAGTCCTGAATAGGAATTGAGAGAACAGCAATTTGCCGAGATCATGTTGTATATGTTGAGATTCTCCTGGTACATTTTTGTGCATTGGGTTCCACAGTAGCCACATTGATACAGACACATCTGATGGATGTATTGATCTTATGATACTCAACTCAACATAGGCATGACCAGCAATATCAACCTGCATAATATCATTAACCCTCCCAAAAGGTAAATGCCCCAGTAGATTAAAACGTAGAAATGTCCTTTTCAAATTTCCAGTATTTCCAGTATTTTGGCTAGGCGAATATGAGATGGAAAAGTGGGTTGTAAAGCCTAAAGATAGTAATAGATACGGGTCAATAGTAGATTGTGTATGGCGGAACTAGTTTTGGATGGGTGCTTCCATGGTAGATTGAATTAATCAAGGAACTCACTCATGTAGCCAGAGAGCATTGGTAGACAGAGCAGTTGGTAAGCAAGGGGAACATTGCCAAAGGTGCATTATGATTGTCATAATGATCAGATGCTTATTTTTATATGATACATTCTTGTAACAAGCTCATAAAAAAACAACAACAAAAATGCACACCCATTCACCCCCCTCCTAAAAAAGGAAAAGAAAAACAAACAAACCTGACAGGGCATTAATGCTGTGTACTGTGCTGCTATTTTCATATTTAGACATAGCTGCATTATACTGACTGCCACAGCAGTGCTTTATATATATACACCACATGCTGGCTCCTGGAATACGTACACACTTTAAACATCTATATAAGGTCAGCATTATTTATTCCATGCTAGGGGGCTATGGAGCAGAAGGTTAGCATGACTGAGGGACGTATACTTAACCCCTATCATGAATGACATGTTGAGTATTTACTGTGATGATGCTGGAGATTAACTCGAGTGACTCGCTCATGCTGCATCAGTTTATCAAACTGACTCATCGGGCTCGATTAGTTTGAAATCATAAATCATGGGTAATATTATAAGACGGAATATACTTTAGCACTGCCTGACAATCGAACGGCTGAAAACTCCAATATAATTTGACGCTCTGCATCCGGCAGATACAGTAGCCATGCCCCCTGTATATTTTGTGTTGAACAACATGTCCAATATTAATGTTCTATCAATGAGAATTGTATCTATAATGGAGCATATATTCCTGAATTATAGAGTATATATTTGTGTTAGTGGACCACCTCATCACATAGCCTACTTCCCTACTCACACACGTCCATTTAGGCTGCACTATTGTGGCCTCCATAGTAGGCGGCCAGGATGGCTGCCCAACAGCACTATTCCCTCTAATAAATCATTCACAACACACAATGTGTATTTATAGCCTGGCAGTGTCTGTATGAACATAGATCTCCAAACATGGATATATCAATGCCGAATGGCTAGCACGTACAGGCCCCTGCTTTATAGTTTATAAATTTAGAAACCCCCTCTCAATACACCATAGACTTGTACAATGAAGTGTACGGTTTTGTGTAACAGTGATGTCCACATGTGTCTGTTATATATAGTATACTATGCAGCTGTCACGTATTGTACACCCACATAATACAATCAAATAGTATTATGTGGGTGTAGACAAAACTTGGTTGTCATTTGATATTATTCTATTGAAATAGAGAGTACTGTCCAGTTAGCAGTCAGTCGGGAGTAGTTTTTAGAAGATCAGTGATAAGAGATAAGATAAGGGTCCAATTGAGGCCTCCTAGTTCTGACCCCTGGCTTACAAAACTCTGTATTTTTCTTAAAGAAGTTATTTCTTTTACTAGATTGGCTGTATTTTCTTCTACATACCCTGAGGTTTAAAAATTCCTGATTTATTTTAAATTTTCCTGTTCATATTCTTCTAACCTTTCAATGATTTTGTAGTTTGAGAAATTTCTCTCATTTTCTATGGCCCAGATGTTTAGAGCCCTACTGTCCCTGCCCACATCACCCTCCCAGCTGGGGAGATTTCAAAAACGACTGACGACTGACTGTGTCATCATGTTTTAAATGACTGGAGGATTTGATATAAATTTTTCATACCAGTGAAATGAGAGATCAGTGTAACTAATAGCCATGCAATTTGTCTCCCCATTGCTCTATGTAAATTAAAGGTCAAAACTTAAAATGTTGCACTTATAATAGCCATTGTACTACCTATTTCCAGGTGAGATTCATTAGACACAATTCTACAAGGTTCACAGGGTATATAATGTAAGATTGAGGGGTCTCCAAAGAAATCTAATCATCCAGGAACTTGGAAGCTAATAATCATACTGACGTATCATAGCTGAGAAGAGCTGAGCTTGTAGCTGCATGCCAAAGAGCAGTGTCGATCGACATGATTAGGGTAAGGTCGAATATCACATATAAATCTGTGTATAATATAAAATGACATCTATTGAGAGTCATGGGTAAACCGTATAATGAATTAATAGACACCGGGAATTAGTGGATATAACCTATCCTTGTGTGCTTGTCAGTGATCATAGTCTATAATCAGTCAATAATATGTTATTATGTCAGATAGGGTGACAAACTATCTAGCTGGTCTGGTATCAGCAAAAAATAGTATCAGCAGAGCTTGGGAGTATGGACACAATTTGTATCTGAAGAGATATGTCTGCTTGCTCGATTTCGACACATTCAGTATCTACAAAGAATGTTCTGTGAGATCCATTATTCAGACATCATTTATTATTTATAAAGTCAATCAGAAAATATCTGCGAGGCCATTAGAGAGTGCTGGTGCTTCTCTGTACACTTACATTACATACATATATCTGTGAGGCAATGAGAGAGATCTGTTAGGCAATATCTGAGTGAATATGAGGCCATGAGAGAGATCTGTTAGGCAATATCTGAGTGAATATGAGGCCATGAGAGAGATCTGTTAGGCAATATCTAGGTGATGTATGCATCACATGGTGAGGATGGGGGGGGGGGACTATATGATTTTGCTACTTTTTTTTTAAAAAGTCAGTTCAGTACAATCTGTGATACAATATCTAAATGTTGTATGCTCCAAGTGGAGTTATTATTCAGTATCTTTGAGGCTGAGAGAGAACGGAATGTCCCCATGTGGAGTGAGCTCACAGTTTAAAAATATCTGTTGATTCTGTTGAATAAGACACAGGATTCCTCGTAAAACTGATTGGTGGACCACCGTAATTGAAAAGCATTGCACCAGTGTAGTTTTTACAAGAAGCCTCATGTGGCATTACAGTGGTACACAAATGTACAAGGAATCTTTGTGAAAATAGCGATGGATCTCTGGAAATTTCGGACAAGGAATGCGCCTTTATTTCGACATTTTCTTTTACACTGCAGAATCTATAGGGCCCATGGCAGAAAACCGTGTGTACACAGACATGATGAAGCAAAGCAATCAGATAGGACAAACAGTCTTTAATTGAACACGTCAGTAATCACCACTCCATGTCACTAATCACTACTCCACCCTCTCTCCTTCTGTCTGATCCTTCATTAATCTGACAGAGAGCTTTGTATCTGACTCCAATTAGGTTAATGGCTGCATGGATGTATATAGAGACTATGGGATATCAGAGAGGTATTGTGTATGATAGTCATGAATTATTTAAGGAATGATATTCTGTCAGATTCTCTTGTTAAGTAGTTGAGGCATTGAACACTGAGCCTGCAGGCAGAAATGATGAATAAAAGACAGAGATTGCCATCTTTGGCCTTAACCTGATGTGTTTGCATCTGAAGATTAAACTTGAACAAAAAGTTATTCTATAGAGCCAGGGGTATTGTTGGCAGCAGCCCCTATGTGTTAACTCATGTTAATTGTGCTTTAAGCAACTTATCTATATATCATTTATAGGTGTGATATAATCCATGTCACATCTCCAGAGTGATCATTTCAAAATTCAATACAAGTAGTCTGAACATCTTCTCTCTATAGAATTATTCTGTCCCCCAACCCCTCTATGTTTGCTTCTTTTTTTATAAACAGTACCCCCCCCCCCACCTCCATGCCAGTTCAATTTTACCCTTACCATGTCGGGTATACCCCCTCTCCCATTGGGTTTCAAATGACCAGTCCCTTCACGTTCCAGTAGATGTAAGATGAATATTACAACAGCTCTAAGCCCACATACCAATACATTAGTATTTCATACAGACGCACAAAGGGACCGGTGTTGATCCTGTCTCCTATCGACCCAGCCATCACCAGCAGCCGGCCCGTGTCCCTTTACTAACCCTTTACGCACTGCTCGTGCAGGAGTACATTATACCCATTGATCAGCCTGCTGCACCAATGAAGTGCAGGTAAGACTGCTCGCTAGCTATTAATTGGTGAATCTTAAACCCTCTGGGGTTTGTTTAAATATCCCTAATGATAACATAGGACGAGCTAGGATCAATATATAACTATTATGTTGTTGTTGAGGATATTGAAACAAGCCCCTGGGAGGGTTTCAAGCCGGTAGGATCGACATGATGCATTGACACAGCCCTGGCGAGTTACTCACAAGGGCTGCATTCATGCATTATGATGACCAGTGGGCATGATGCATTAATGCACTATCATCTTTAAAGGGCTAGAGACGACTAGGGATAAACCCGTCAATAAAGCCAGCACTCCCCCCTCCATATCGATGGGTCAGTTGTGCACCTTTCACTACGTCGATACCTCCAGTGCACTACTCCAATACTAAGGGTAAGAGGTTCACACTTAGGTCAGTAATAAGGCAGGTTAAGGCTGGACATTAGGCATGTCGTGTGGTAAACCCCCCTTAACCACCTCCTCTATTGCCATTGATCTGTCTCTGGTTAGGAGGAGAGCTTTTCATTGAGTAGGAATCTACCATTATGCACTATATAATCGGGTGTTCCAGACACACTATCACTGTAATGCAATGCATAATCAGTGTTCGAGGTATAGTTACATATTGCACTGTAAAGACAGTGTATGGAGCTATTAACTACACTAAAATACAGGGTTTTGACTAGAAAACTTAAACTTTTTAATTTGAATGGTTAGCCCTGGTACAGCGTCTCCATGCTTAAAAGCCCACACCTATGCGTACGGGGATATTTTTCTTTTTATTCGACTGCCAACTATGCATTTTGAATAAATCGTACAGGGAGCCCTCATACAGGGAGCCCGATCATCATTGTTTGGGGACCACAGCCCCCCCTATATACTCGAGCACTTTAATCACCTCGAAATGATGGCAGGGATTTGATGGAGCCCTTTGGTTTTGCTGGATTGTCCTTGGGATGGGAAGGATGCTACTATACAAAACACCCTAAGACTGGTTAGGCAGAATAAACATAGGCTGTACAACAGGCACGGCTTTGTTTAATTTGCATAACACCTGCCTTTTTAAACCATGCGCCTTGCTTCAGCGACAAGGCAGTTTTCATGGTCTAGTCCAAGCAGCAGAAAAACTAAGATGGAAGACTTTACCCTTTCTGTCAACAATGAATGGATCTGTAGTCTAATCCCAAATGCCCCTGGGCATACGTCATTAATGACAGGGAATACATCTTTGTGCCTGATTCACTGTGGCTCTGAAGGGTGATCTTCTTTGTGGAATAGTGCCCTCTGTTCTCCCTGTATAGTACATGTATTGTGATCTCGTAGGTTGTGTGTTCACTACACTGGACAGAAATGTAATCTGATAATCATAGACCTGTGTAAGCTCAAGCCTGTTGGCCTCGACCATTCAATAAACCTTACCTTCTATCTATTTGACCTTATTTTAATAGCACAACATAGGCCATTTATGAAGCACAATGCATAAATGCAGCACTGGTTTGTAAGCCAGTGCTGCATTAATTACCCTTTCCCCAAGAACAAATTTTAAACTTTGTTTGACCATAGGGTAAATAGCATCTGGTACATAGATCCTTATCAAATAAAATACTCCACATGTATTGTACAAATCTATTTGTTACAAATTCAATCATATAAATTTGCATAATACCTCCACTCCACTGCTGCATCATGCAGGGTTGGCGTGATGCATCAACATTAATGCAACAGCTATGGTTGTTAATGACCCAGGTTCATTTCACTTCATTATTTACTTTCCCCATAGTCTAGCAGGTAACATGTCCCAATTAGGACTGAATGAGACACAACCTGTCAAATCATCTTTGATGTCCTTTGATGATGATATTCCCTAAGGGTGCCTGGTGGCAGAACCACAATGCCCAGGCACGAAATTTATTGCATTACTTTGTAAGTCAATTACTCAGACCGTTACAGGCTCTGTCATTATTATACAGGGTAGCAATGTGAAGCAATTTGTCAGTGCCACATTCATAGATGATGCTGGCCCTTGGAGATTATGAGTGTCCTGACAGGTCTACATGATGCTCCAATAGAAAGCTGTTCCATTACCTCACTGACACAGCTTTTATGCATCATAACCTCAAAGGAACATGGATGTAAGGATGCTGCATCATGCAGCATTACCTTGATAGAATTACTCAGCCATCACAAAGTCCTCTGTGTCTGGATCACACAAATCCCCATCCCATCCTTATCCTGTCTGACCATTCAAAGACAGCAGGATGCCTCAAGGTGCCACAGTCATTTTGTGTCATGGTGGAGCACCTGTGTGAATCTTACTCTCTGATATTTTATTCAAGCATCATAACAACAAAATGGCATAGTAGTCTATCCACTAATTGTTTGGGAGACAAGATACATATGAGTGGCTGCCATATACATGGACCTAAGTAAGGCACATGGCTGTAATGTCCTCCTCAATACCCCTTTGTTGGACACTTGGCAGATGGGGAGAAGGTACATTTTCTAAGAAAGACATTAAGTACTACAGTAAGTTGTCATGACATTATAAGCCACATCTGTGTATAGACCACCGCCTAACCTCGGGATAAAGCTATAAGCTTTACTATTGGCTTGAAAATTGGTAGTTTAATACTGTTCTATGGCGCCAAATACCCTGGTATGAGCCACACCTTGAGTTTGGGAGCATCCTATAAGTTTCAATGAGCCTGGATTGTGGCTTATATACCTAAATCAAAATACATGTATTTTGTCTGAACTACCTGTCATTGAGATGCATCAATGCAGTACTAGCAATATCTTGCCAGTGCTGCATTGGTACGTCATGATAGTCATTCTGATCTGTGTAGGGCTGCTGGGAGTGTGCCAATTTGAGCTGCTCTCATTTGGGAATATTGATTTGGTGACAGAAGCAGGGATTGACAATGACCTCTCTGTGATAATTTTGATTCATAACATGTTTAGCTGTAGCAAGCAGAATAAAAAGAGACAAAGGTAAAATAGAATGGTGCTGAGCGCCCCAAGGACATTGTTCATTAGCCTGATTAAATAAAACCATAGTGTTGTAGATTTTAATACAATAGTAGAGAATAGTTCTGTGAGACATGGCGCGGCGACTTGTAATCTTAAGTCTAGTTTCAGTTGGTCAGACAGATAGGGCATACTATCATCTGGGCTTTTGGTAGTATATAGCACAAATTCAACCTGAACTACCCACTGCAGCTAAGTACTAATAGTCTGTAGACTGTCCATTCTGCATGCACCTCACTCAGCTGCCACAGGGACCTGTCTTATTCAATGTTCAATGCCATAGTCCACAGGTGTGTCATTATGAGTGTACACTGTCTCAGATTGCCAGGAGCCTGCTCTGCCTCCCCCCCCCCCCACACACACACCCAACTGCCAATCACTTGTAATAGTCTGTACCTCGTCACGGGCCAGTGGTCAAACCGGCCAGATCACTCCACCTCTCTGTAGAGGGGGAGCACAGTGTAAGTACCTCGGTGTACATACATGTTTTTCAGTGTTCCACAAAAGCGTTTATATAATGAAAGGAGTAATCAAATTAATCTTTCATCACCAATAGTAGATACATATTCTGAGATAGCATTATTTCAATGTAAACTAAAAATTTTACACAGAAAAGAATGTAGCAGTTCCACAAGGTGGCCTTACATTTCAACCTCCTCTGATTTACAAAAATGCACATATGGCAACACACACTTTAGCACTGATTTCTCCATAGAGATCTTTGACAGTGAATACTTTGTTCAAATACAGAAAATATGATCCAATTGTACCATAACCCACTGAGATAAAACCTGTACTACATATATATAGTAGTTTCAAAACGAACAATTCTAAAACAAAGGCTACAGGGATGCATTTCTGAATCTTAAAATGCTCTAATGCTAATCTGCCATAGGGCTCCAAATGATGAAATGTCTTATCTGCGAATAAAATCAAAAGTATGAGATATATTCTGAAAATTCCTTCACTGATAAGTAAAGTACACACACTGTTGTTATTACATTAGAATAGTGAGCAGGAATAGTCCATAGCAGAAGAGCCACAAACAAAAATAGATTGCAAGGCCTCCCTATCCCTTACACCGTGGCGACTGTGAACCATACACTAGTCTACTCATCTCACGAGTAGTACTCACTAGTCGCCGCGCTAATAATACTGGTGCCCATAGTGAACAGGAGACTGATTCACTGGGAGAGCTATTGTGGTGGTGCTTTCTCACATAGAACAATTTAATTTAGAAGATTCAGATAAGGACAAGCACAGAAACAAAATTGGAATCAAAAATATTTTTCTCCTTGGGGTGTGATAGTCATCCTTAGAATGTCACACACTTAAAATACGGCAGATCTATTGCATTTGCTTTTGCAGTAACACTATATTTGCACCCACATTAATATGTAGACATGCAGGTAGGGTAGGGAATAGTGTGAGGCCATGAGGATGGAGGGACACATACAGTATCAGGGAATGTGTGTCTGCAGAGGCAGTGGTGGTAACCGGAGACAGCACTTTGTGTATTACAGCTGTGGCTTCTACAGCCCACACATGTACAGGGGTTAGAAAGCAGCTCAGCTTTCTGAAAACTGCTCCCTGGGCTGCTTACAGGTTCTGGCACCAGTACATGAGTTATATTTTAGAACTGTTAAAATGAACATATCAAAAACAGTCAGACAAGATGTACTGAAGATAGATATAATTATTTGATTTAGGAAAATCTAAAATACTGAGATGGGTTGTCATTGCATAAATATGAATGTGAGGATAGACCTTGTGATAATAAGTATTATGTCTCTCACTTTGAGTACTAAGTAAGATACTAAAAATTTAATAGAATTGTTGTATAAAACCACCATCTGATGCTCATTGTTGCACTATCAGACTTGTGTGTTTAGGTCATATGAAGTAGCAGTAACTGTCTCCTCTAGCACCAGAACCAGAGGCCATGTCCACATTACACAGACCTACAGTTTGTACTCCACTCCACCCCCATCTCCAGCACAAGAATAATTACCTTATTGGTAGTGTGAGTTTAACCCTTTAGCAGTGCAGCATCATACTCCAGTCCACTATTACTGCCTTATTGCAAGAATGCAGCGATGATGCTCATAAAGGAGTAATAATGATGCTCCTGAAACAGCAAACTCCTACAAATGCATTACTCTGGTGCCTTATGACAGTAAAGGAAGATGAATCATTGAGGTATCATGTGGTCTGCATTTGGTTACTGATGGTGTTAGATTAGATAAGGGTGACATGGCTGCAGTATGTGGGATAATTAATACATCAGGTACAAGTTCACTTAGTGTGTGCCAACTCCCATTATATACTGGGTATTAAGGTAGACAAAGGATACAGTCACCAGAAAGTTAAAAATGATGTAAGATATATCTATAAAGGGGCCCATGATTCTAATGGACTTCAAAAGGAAGACATGATCATGTAATAATTATGGTTAATGCAATGATTACTTCAATTGAAGTTTGAACGATGCCCATGGTTCACAAAGACCTGTGGACCTCACTACTATGAACTATTACATCCACTTAATTATGTCATCAATTATTTAAATTATCCTTATTAATGTGTAAATGAAAGCTAGAGCAAAATGTACAACCATTGTCAATCTGTATCAAACATGCAATTGAATGATAGAATATAGAACATGAAAATTTGAAATTGGTCTGGGATTTAACCTCTGCAGCAAACTATGGTCTGCTAAGTGCTAACCCTTTTAACACTGCTTAAAGCCCTCAACATTTCACACCATTTCCTGCCTTCAGAACATTATCAACTGTTTTATACTCAGGCTACTCCAACACAAGATGGAACTACCATGTGCTACGAAGTATGCAGGGCTGGACACAGGGAAAGGCTAGTGCCAACCAATGCATATCAGGTCGGCATATGTCATTGTTGTGGGCAGCAAGGGGACAGCTGTCAGACATCATTTCCTTCCTGATTGTGAGTAGCTCGGCCATCTACCTGCTACTATTTTCAGCCCTCTAAGCTGATCACTATACCCCCTTACTGGAGCATTACCTGAGGGTTGCCATCTTTATAGATACTCCAGAATGCTCAGTATTTAGGGTCTAGCATCCAGTAAAGGCCTTGGTATTCTCCAGAAATGATCCAAATGACTCAGCAATAAACTGTAATAGAGAGGCCTATATGCTGGTGGCCATCTTGTCACTACACTACTCTGGACCTCAATTATATGTAGTCTTGCCATCTTGTCCTCTTAGCTCATTACATTACTCAAAGGGAATGAAAGGAGGCTTATTGGACACTTTATTTCATTGGCTACCCAGTATCATATTCATAGCCAAGCAGCCTATTATACCCCTACATGAACCCCTTCAATACTGCAGTGTGTGCCTCTATGGGTGTGTGTTGGTGGATGGGATTATCATGTTGGGTGCACATTATTGATGTTCCAGTCTATTGCTGTAAAGGCATCTATTCATCTTCTATTACATCCATTGTCTCCTAGTCAAACAAATGTTTCATATTTCAGTCTATGGAATTCATTTGAGTCATGTCTCTCCTGGCAACACTGGATGAATGTGCAGGTTAAAAAATACAACAATTCATTGATCTATCTTAGTAAGAGTATTACAACTGTCTACTGAAAAGTGTGCCTGGTTCCCACTGCATCCGACAGTACTAATTGCTGACGAAATACAAGTACATTCTGACATTTATTGACCAATTGCTGATATATAGAGACTAAGTACTAACATACTTATATTTGACTAATTGCTGACAAATGAGTGAGTAATTACTTACATAATATGTTGATTAATTACTGACAAATAGTGCATTATTACTGACTTTTTTTACTAACTGCTGACGACAAATAGTGAGTAATTACTAACATATATTAACTAACTGCTGACAAAAAGTGAGTAATTACTAACATAATTATATTGACTAAACCTGCAAACCCAGGGATATATTCATGTATCATGACTACATATAGCACCACACAGCCCTTAACTCGTCCTTTACCGATTACACATAAATGCTTAGTTTGGGCCGATTTTGGTTGAATTTTGAACGATTATGAGTATCACATAACTTCCTCAGGAACTAATGAAACTCTTAGATTTTTGCAGCCTCATTGTTTGAGATGGGATCTCCACAGGATCCAAACAAGTAGTCTCTAGCTCTGAAAGTCTTCAAATGGTGTAGTTGTAAACCTGTATGACCATTTAAAAATATTTTGAGAGTTTCTCTAGGATTTGTGCAATATTTGAGCTAGAAATCATGAAAAATGTCAAATAATACTAATTTTTTAATAAAAATCAACTTCGGAGAGTTTTCATGCTAAATAAGATGGTGTCGAAATGTTCAGTGTTCTTTGATGCATTATCGGTCAAATTTCTGGTTGCCATGGTAAACAGATATGTTAAAAATCACCAGAAATACTGATTTTTCACAGTTTTGGTGTTGCCATGGTAACATAAAGGAATGTTACAATATTACTTACAATTACCTATAATTCCAACAAAACCTTTTGTTGCCTATGATATGCACTTTATTTGATCTGAATTGATGCAGGGAATGCTGAGAAATGACCATTTGAAGTTTGGGTGAATTCAAAAATTCTGACATGTGTTCATTACTTTAATGGGGATATATCTACCTTATTAAGGCAAATAAAGTAGCTTAACCCATCACCATTTTGTTCCTATTTGGAATATTTGCACGATTCAAACAGTTTTGGAAAGCCCATGCCATATACAAAATACCAAAATTTACTGAAAAATGTTCTGGTGTAGGAAGAGTTAAAGTGTTAATCATTTGCAGTCGTCAGAACAACCAGAATACTGATTTGTATGATCATAGACCAGCTTAACTATACTTTATAGCTCTATACTGTATACCTGCAGTAATAGAGCTCCCTGCCACACCCATTGACATTAGTTTGACAGCTTGCACACGTATGCCAGCAATACCCACCCCTATTACTCAGGATTGACAGGTGTGGGGGGCTGTAGGGTTAGTGGTCAGTGTATAGCATGAGTTACAGATGTTGATTTCATTCATATAGAGTCCTCTGCAGGCAAACAAACCAATGTACTGAATTGACCTAAGCACCTTGTGACATCATAAGGCCCTAACTGTAACCCACGCTATATCCACCTGGTAGGATAGACATGGACCGCGGCTTATTTCTTTGATGACTAGCCATTTTAGAATAATTTTTGTCATGTGTCATATCATTCTCAGGCTTAATTAGGTAATTTTGCATATCTAATTAGAATATGCAAATTAGGGGCCTTGATATGCAAAACCCAGAATGGCCCCTTGGAAGCAAAATAAATTCGGATTCTGTGGAAAAAAACTGAGTAAGAACCACCCATTGAACATAAGGTAACCATCATGGTTAGTAGAGTAGAGATTTTGCCCTGTCTACTCCAGTAAATTATAGCCTATTCAAAACTGCTACTGGCCATGACTTACACCCTGCAAAAACCACTTTTTGGTAAAGAATTTAAAAAAAAAAACCTGAAAGGTGTGGTGGCAGGAGAAATATGTTGAGCATATAGTGCTACAAGGAAAGAAACAATATATTGAGTGCAAGCATGATTATTTTGAGCAGAACAGATCTTCAAATTGAAACCTTTCTGCCCCCCAACACCATTGTTCTGTTTGTTCGGTTCTATTTATAGATCTAATGTTACAATGGACCAGGCACACTAATTATGATACAAAAGACTATATTGTGCCAAACATATTATGGTTAATATGATATTCAAATAATAAAAGATTTCACTGAATAAAAAAACTTCTCTGACTTGCCCATGATTTATATTTTGTAAAGTCATTTAATTAGAAAATGATTCTCTGCAACACAAAATTTCATGACAATGAGATAATTCTCTGAAAAGAAGAGAAAAGACAATATTGAACGTCTTTTTTCACGTAAATAGGTAGGCGATTTATTCCCTTTACAACTCATTTGCATTATCACCTTAACATCCATCCCTGAAAATGGTTAATGACCTTTGACTGCCAGCCCTTTGTTATGAGGGTTCAGCTATGGGGTGGTGCTCCCCTAAGGCATCTCTTTCACTGAACGGTTTTGCCCTTCAATGGATAATGGCAACAGGGTACTATCTATCACATCCAGTCTCCACTATCTGTATATCAGGATGGTGGTACAGTTTTTGTAAGCTTACAGAGATACCACAAAAATACAGGCCTCACCCTACCAATGTGCCTTGGGAATACACTTGGATATATCTTTGTAACCATCCTTCCACACACCATGTTGCAGTAGACTCTATGAATTTCTCTCTTATAAATCATCATTATATTCATGCAGTGGAGATGGTAAGCAGATAAGATAGGAAGCATTGATATGAGGCACATTCAAAGTCCCTTGAGGGTTATCATCATAAGGCCAATATGCATTGTGGGCACGTACCCTACTGGACGGCCCCTGGGGATGGGGCGGTGGTTGTAATGGGCGGGAAAATACCACTCCATGGATCCCATGCTACCTAGTATGCACCAAACAAGGTGTGCCACAAATATAAATGTGTACTACATACTGGTGGGAAAATACCACTACATGCATCCCATACCACATTGTATGCACCACTTAACTTTTACTACAAATAATATGCACTATATACTACTAGGAAAATAGAACTACTGTATTTATATCATATTATAATAGTGCATTCTACACTCAACCTATGCCAATAAATATACACTACTAGGAAAATGTATGAAGAATAAAAAAGGGGCACAGCTAAGATAGAATGTGCTTGACAGACCCATGCACCATATCCATTAGCCTGATTAAATACCACTGGTACCCACTGTTAACGGCAAACTAGTTCACTGGGCCAGCCGTTAAAGTGCTTTCTCCTGCACTCTTTATTTCAGGAAGCTAAGGTGACTACAGAGGCAGAAACAAGAAATCAAGAAGGAAACCTGGTATATAAAATACCTTGTACCAGATGACGCTTTCATATTCAAGGCCTCTAGAAATGTCATGTGGTAATCATCCTGATAATGTCACACACAATACGACATGAGCATTTCCTTTCCCATCCACTAACATGTAGAATGGTGGGGAGGTAGGGCTTAGTGTAAGTGGATACATACAGTATCAGACAGAGTGTGTGGAGGCAGTTGTAGAAACTAGATACAGCTCTTTGTGCATTACTGTTACAACTCCTACCGGCTACACAGAGAACTCTAGGAGTTGCTCATGGCTCACAGGAAGACAAATACCAATAAAATCTAGGATAAGATCGTCGCCTCAGTGCAACAAGGTTGTATCTGCATTTTTCAAGTTTTGCAGGATAGGCAAAAGAAGTGTTATAAGTATACCATATCATACAGTTGAGACAGCCTTGTTACACTGGAACCTGTAGACACATATATGATAGATAGAGCTTCAATACGTTGAGAGTAGGTAAATAAGGGGTAATAGATGTTAAAACAGAAAAAAAACTCAATTTCGCCAAAATGTCAGTTACAACCTTGTTGCACTGAGGCGACGAGATTATACCAAAAACATACATAATATAGAATAATCAAAAGTACTCAGGGAAATTGCAAGTATCAATGGTTGAATAGATGGGATATGCCTTGTTGCATTTCACCTTAAATGCCAAAATAGCTACAGTGAACTTTCAAATACTTTTGATAATTATAGATAACTTTTATGGGGACCTAGTGGCAGGACTGAAATGCCCAGGCACTGGAATTATAAGATTACGTTTAATCCATTATTGGATTACGGTTAATCCAATTGGATTACGTTTATTCCAATGGCCTAACCCTTTACTGATAATAATTTTGCTAAATATTGCATTTCATGCATCATACCAACCCCAAGGAATGTGTACAGTCATAGAGTGTGTGCAAGAGGTGCCAATGTAATATTAAGGTTTAGAGGGTACGACGCAGCCCTTAACTAAACCAACATAAAGCCTTTCTGTTTCTGGATTGCACTAATCCCCAAATACTCCAAATGCTGTCTGTCATTAGTATTTAAATCTTGAATGACAGGATGATGTTTTCTGAGTGAGTGAGTGAGTAATAGATGTTTAACGCCATTTCGACAGCTAAGGTCATATTCATGGCGAGAACGACATTACACAATTTCACAGAGGAATGTGTTGGTGCCCGCGCATATGTGCACCACACATCTGAGGGGATAGGAAAGAGGAGATATAGACCCTTTTAAATGGGCTAGGGAAGCCCGGTGAATGACAGGATGATGTTTTGTGTGATGGTCCAGCAATACAGCAAAGATGAGTAACTCACTGGCCTTTCGTGGGTTATGACACTTATGGAGCATATTGGTATTGTTAGGGTCTGATCCGTTACACTCAAGTGACAGAATGTATGACTATTTGACCAAGGTAGATATGTTGTCATCTTTTTAATGTACCTGAATGTATGAGGATGGGAGACGCTTCCCCTCATACATTTTTTAAATAGAAAAATACCTAAATTTATATATCTCATCCACACACTTCTCTTGGCTGCTCCGCCACTGCTGAACAGTATTCCATTTGTTGGATGATTGGCTGATAGCTGTAATGCACACTTTTTAAGAAAGCCATTATTACAATTATTCTTGGTTGTATTAATCCACAATTAAAGAATGTTCAATGATTTATAGTTATATTTTGTCACAATGCACCATTGCAGTGCTAGCAATGACTTTCCATGGCGGCGATATAAGCAAATGTCAACGACCATGGAATATTTTTGCATCTTATTCCTCTAGGTGAGTCTGCCTGTATTCAACGAGGCCTTATAGGGGAATGCGATGCAAAAATATTCCATGGTCGTTGACATTTGCATTTATGTCATGACCCTTAGGGGTTAATTTGCTTTGAAATAGAGAAACACAGCTCAGATCTGTTCAGAATCCAAGATGGCGGACACCCGTTGAATACTGCCACATTGTATTCCATCCCCCCATTGAATACGGCATGTCCAGTACTGTTCTATAGTAATGGTCGTATCTGCCATGACATAAAGTAGTGTATCATGCCTGTCATGCTGATCCTTGTTAGGCTGCTATACTGGCAGTGTACCAATTAAGTGAGTGAGTGAGTGAGTAATAGATGTTTAACGCCATTTTGACAGCTAAGGTCATATTCATGGCAAGAACTACATTACACAAATTCAGAGAAATGTGTCGGTGCCCGCGCATATGTGCACCACACACATCCTGAGGGGATAGGAAAGAGGAGAAATAGACCCTTTTAAGTGGGCTAGGGAAGCCCGGTACCAATTAAGATGCTTACATAAGGTAAAATCAGTTTAGTGACAATGACAGGGATTGGCGAGGGCTTTCGTTGATAATTTAGATTCATAAACCATGTCAAGGAATTCTATGACTATATCAAGCAGTAGCAAGCAGAATAAAATGGGGAAAGTTTAAACATGATGGAGCTGAGTGCTCTATGCACCTTATCCATTAGCCTGATTAAATACCACTGCTACCCACGGTGAGTGGTGGACTGGGCCAGCTATTATGGTGCTCTCTTAAAGAGGCTCTGTACACATTATTTTAAGTAACGACAGAGGCAGAAACAAAAAGGAAATATAGTCAGACATAATTAACATAAACACCTACTACCTAACAAAGTTTAATAAAAGACAAGGAAATCTTAGTTCTATGATCAAAGCCTTTTTCACTCTCTTTAGGGTGTGGAAGCCATCCTTAAAATGTCACACTAATGCAATTTGGCATAAGTACTGTAAGCCACACCCATGTATAAGCAACACCCTGAATTATACGCTTTTCTAAAAGCCACACCGGGGACCTGAAATGGTTGCCATTTCCTACTACAGTCTATACATGTAAAACCCCTCATATTTATACTTGCCTGTGAGTTCAGGATGCACTAACAATACCACACGAAATGGCAGGCTGGTAGGTCTGGAATTCTTTGTGAGGGCATGAGGACGAGTATTGCAGTATCAGTGTATGTGCAGAGGCAGTGGTAAAAACTAGAGGCAGCATTTTGTGTGTTCCAGCTGGGTCTCCTACTGCTCACACAAGGTGTAGGAGCAGCTCAGAATTCTGAGAACTGCCCTAAGAGCTGATTACTGCTCGCAAGCTGCTCACAGGGTGTGGTACAAGCACAAGCACAGACCATAAAAGTGTAGTACACAAATCCTTACAAGTGGTACTGAAACTAGTCATACTTATTTGATTTAGGATGGTTAAAAGTAAGCTACAAAGAGAAGTCGCCATGTGTATATATGAATGTAGGGGGTAGCCCTTATTGCATCTGTCTTAAAATAAGTTCCAATAACCATGCTAAAATCTGATAAGGGTTTCTGAATATAACTCCCATGTGTTGCTCAAAGTTGTATCGGAAAATGTGTGTTCTTAGGTCATATAAAGTAGCAGTGACTGTCTCATCCCACACCAGAACCACAGGCCATGTCCACATTATAGAGACCTACAGTTTGTACTCCACTCCAGATCCCCCTCCAGCACGAGAATAATTACCTTATTGGTAGTGTGAGTTTAACCCTTTACTGACTGCATCTTGCTTCAGTCCATAATTACTGACTTATCATATGAATACAGCATCAGTTTTCAACACACCTTTGCTAGCTTCTCTGTGCTTGCTACACTTTAACAAGAGTTAATATAAAAATGCCCCTAATGCATGCCATTCTGTAGGGTTACTCGCCTTCAATGCATCGGTGCACCATGAAATTGGATAAAAATGAATTGGTGATGTATCATGTGGTCTATGTTGGGCTATTGATGGTGTTAGATTAGATAGGGGCGACATGGCCACAGAGTGTGGCATGATTAATACATCAGGCACCAGTTCCAATTCACTCAGCCTCCACCATCCGCCATGGCATTTGGTATTAAGGTAGACAAAGGGTACAGTTACCACACTGTTTACAATGATGTAATGTAAGATGTATCCATAAAGGGACTACATGGCTATACTGTGACCTCCTATGGGAGGGTGTACATAATCATGCATGGGGAATTCAATGTCAAATTTGAATACTGTCAACATCCAGTGCCTTTAGTTCACCACGACCTCACCATAGTGAACTATCACATCTACTAGAATAATCTCTAATTTCTGTGCTTTTCAAGACTAGACCAAGGTTAAACCCAAAGGCACAACTGTTATCAATCTGCACGGAATAAACAGTCAAAATTGTTATCGATTTTATGATTGTAGATCTTTGTCACTATTCTCAAATCTAGATTTACCTTTGCAAGTTGCCAAACAAACACCAATACCAATGCATCTCTTGGTAGTATGCAGGCAGTGATCTCTAAAACCTTCGAGCAGCATTCTCAAATGCTCTTGGCATTTTACCTAACATCAAACCATAGTCTGCTAAAAGTCTAACACTTTCAACATTTAACATTTCAAATGTATACCATTTCTTAATAACTTTTACATGCTTAGGCTGTTCTGACACAAGGTGGGACTGCCATGTGCAAAAAAAAAGCCCAGGGGAGAAATGGGAGTGAGGGAGGTGGGGCTTGAGTACTGGCCAGTGCGCATGTATAGGGTGGTATGTCATTGTTATGGGCAGCAAGAGGACAACCGCCATGAGTCATTTCCTTCCAGTGTGTGAGCAGCTTAGCCATCCATTTGCTGCTATTCTCAGCCCTCTAAGCTGCTCACTATGCAACCTTAATGGAATGTCACCCAAGGGTAGCAATCTTTATAAATCCCACTTACTGCTTAGTATATAGGACCTAGTGTCCACCTAGGGCCATTGGTCTTCCAGAAATACTCAAAAGGACTCAGTATTAGGCTCTGGCAGGGAGAGCTATGCTGGTGGTGACCTTGGCCCCAATCCTACTCTGCAAACTTGCTACAAATGGAGTATCACATGCAATCTGCCATCTTATCCAAGACTCATTGTATTGCTGAAAAGGAGCATCCTGGAGGAATATAGACATTTTTTTTCATACAACCAAGTATACAGTCATAGCCAAGAGGCCTATTACATCCCTACATGAACCCCTACAATACTGCTGTGTGTGCCTGTATGGTTGTGTGTTATTGGATGGGAGGGGTGTTCTAATACTGGGTGTGCATTATTGATGTTGCAGTCTAGTGCTGTATAGGTGTCTATATATCTTCTATTTACACCCATTCTCTCCTGTTCAATCAAAATGTTTTAATCTATGGAGTTCGTTTGATCCATATCTCCACTGGCAATGCTGCATCCAAGTTAGTTTACATTATGCTAATGCTAACACACATTATAGTCTATACATTATACAGCTATGACAGGACATTGATGAGGAGTGTTTTGGTACATTTTCTAACCTCTTTATTCATATGTTGATGATGAACACATTTTGCATTATACAATATTCCT
The DNA here is from genome assembly GCA_949317995.1 of Acholoe squamosa. NCBI lineage: Eukaryota > Metazoa > Annelida > Polychaeta > Phyllodocida > Polynoidae > Acholoe > Acholoe squamosa. The sequence continues at coordinate 48,080,386 of OX439050.1, forward strand.
ATTTCTGAAAAAAAAATTCTTTTTGGTCAAGGTATAATTTTACCAACAATGAGAAGATACTTTCTGAAAAAAAACCCACCTCTATAAAGAGTTGATTAAATTTACTGTCTAATGGAAGCTTGGCACTAGCTATCATGATCTGTCCCAACCAACAGGAGGGTGGCATGTTTTGTTTTTTTTAAGTTTTCAAGGATACCATAAAGATACAGGCCTCATGCTATCAGTACCCACTTGAGAGTAAACATGGACATATCTTTGCTATCAGCTTTCCACACATTGTATTGCTGTAGATGTTTTCTCTAATAAATTATCACTGAATTCTGTGCAGAGGAGTTGAGTAACAGACAAGATAGGAGTTCCACAAGCAAATAGCATTAATATCAGGGAAATACTATAGACCCCTATGGGTTATCATCATAAGGCATTGTGGGCAAGTATCTTATATAAATATGGCAGCCCCTTGGTGATGAGGCGGTGGTTATAATGGGTGGGAAAATGCCACTCAATGCATCCCATGCTACCTTGTGTACACCAAAGAGGGTGTGCTACAAATAATGTGTAACCCATACTTCAGGCCATCACTATATGCAATGTGCACCACAAGCAAGATAGACATACAAACATACTACATACATGGGGAAATACAATTATATACATGCATCCCATACCATGAACGCACCAATAACTACCAGTACTGATAATACCATTATGTGCACCCCATGCCAGGGATCCAGACCCCCCCCCCCACCCCTTCTCCATTTTGGGAACTTCTTCCACTTTTATTTCTCTTATGAAGATCTGCCATAAAATGAACTCATGTGATATAAAACAAGACCAGCTTCTGAAGATTGATTGTAATGTACCCTATAATTGTGGAGTTTTGATGCCTTTTTGTCCGCATCAGTCACCCCTTATGCCCTGTCTATTAGAATCGCCTCCACCCTCATGTCTCTTATTCTTTGGCACTCATTTTCTTTCTACCCTCAATAACCTATCCATCATTGAGTACCACATATTACATAACAGATGGACCATGGCATGGTAGTACCAGTAATTGGGAAGAAAATACTAGAATTACCATCACTGATCATGTGGTGTAACCCTGTCACTTGCCGTAAGACAATATATGCCTAAGTTGTGTCATGATCTCCATGTAGAAGGTAGTCTACAAGGAGTGGGTCCAATCTGGTTGCATAAGTCAGTTAGTCGACATTTTATGTACGTATTCCAGATGCAGCTGATGGTGGCAATTACTGGGATAATGAACTGCAGTAATCGGCTATTGTTAACCCTATAACGATCTTCTGCTGCTGTAAATAATGATAAAACCCTTTTGGTTGTCATGGTGCATGTCTGCAGTCCTGGAGGAACTGACCAGAGCTCTTTTTGGTGTTTGCAAGCCCATATTGTAAGATAGGTAGTAAAACCATGCCAATTGATCCTACAGGGTAGGTACCTCCAAAAGGGCGGCGTGATAGTCCAAAGCAGTGCTCCCAAATGATATACCAGCAAGGTCATAATAGATAAGAAACATGAACTTGGAAGTATCCTCTGGTCCTTAAAGTGTTAATGTGTCCCGGAGGTGTTCCCTAACGTCCATAATCAGCTGATAATTACAATCAATGCATTACGTAAACGGTAGCAGCGGTAGCTGAACGTTGTGGGAATGGTCATTAGTTAAATAGGTGAGATGGGGGGATAGAATTTTGACAATTTGCGCCCCCCCGTCCACTCAACTGGGAGTGTTCGATTTTTTTTTCTGGACACATGCTCCAGTGTCTTCAACTGGGTGGATCCCATGATCGTTAGTGTGCTCTGTGACCATTTTGTAATGCATTCTTTCGACATTTTGTCAGAGGACAATTTTAATGATATGCCAAAGCTTGGTTCTTTAAGAACTTTGACGATTGTGGCTCATACAGGAAAGATCGTCAAGATTCCTACCCCTCCCTTATCATAGTCTACGTTTGTAATCAGTCCATTGGCAGTGCTCGTGCATACAGACCTGTTGTACAATTATTCTGTCCGCTGGTCAATATAGAGAGACTGGGTGATCTATTGCCTTAGTTCATTCACATTTAATCCTCTAGGGACGACATGGTACATCATGGGCGCACTGCACATGTATGTATACACTGAGCAAAGGAAACTCTAAGCTTTTAGTAGGTTATATTGTAGGTATACGATAAGCACACATCTTTGGATGTCTTGATGAATATCCACGTCCCTGGTGGGGTGGACGTCTCAAGGTTAATTTACCACACTATGGTACCATAATGGTAAATTAACCTTGAGACGTCCACCCCACCAGCAGGGGCTTTGCAGCTGATACTGAATCAACCTTGTCATCTGGATCAAAAGCGCATCAACGATTTAGCAATTTTGAATCACGTGCAACGTCATGGGGTGGCGTCTCAAGGTTAACATATGTATTAAATATGTTTATCTACACAATTTTGATAATTCGAGCAATGATGTTATTACTTAAGAGTGTATCACATATCTACATAGCCAAGTTTCAACCATTGGACAAAGACTACTTTACGCCTCTTGTTATGGAAATGTTATGCATGTATTAGCCGTGAGACACTCTGGCTATCCCTAAAGTTTGAGTTTCTCTGGAGTAGGTATGTATATGCATGTAGCCTTTGTATACCAAATATCCACGAACTCCATCTAAACCATGGGGTCAAGTGTGATATATTTGGCTGTGCCCTCTTTCACAGTGTACAAGGTTAACGATAACTATTTAACAACACAGGTCTGGTGCCAATACTTGCTAATAATGAATGACAAGGGATAACTACCAATGTTTAAAATTCTCCTTATTTTCCCAGCTGTATGTGCCAGTGAAGAGATAGCCAACTGCTAAAGTTATGTTATCAGGAGGAGTAAGGGCTGTTCATTATGCTCCAATGAACAGCTGGCGTGCTCGCCAGCACTTCATTGGTGCATCATGACAACCAAAGGGCATGATGCATTAATGCATTAGCCGCCCTTGAAGGATTTTAGGGAAGGAACTCCAGGTTAAACACACACATTAATCTTGGTGAGATGTTTACACTAGACGTGCTAATCAATATCTCACAGTTCTACTCCAAACAACACTGAGCAGGACTAGTTATTCATGTTATATATCCTTTTGTGTGTCAGATGATAATTGGGTATACGCATTGTTAATATAGACCTATATATCCGATCCATATGTCATACAATATATTTCAAATTATTCACAAAGGTCTGCCAGATGGAAATAAGAAACTTTTTAATTAATAAAATGAACATATTTTTGTATGAACTTGGAGAAATGATTTCATGATATGACTTGATACAGACATGACGTTGTATGGTGATAAGGTTTATCGTATCAGCAACGCATTAATAAAATAAAACGACGGTTTAATTACCCTTTTCAAATATCAAGCCTGCGTCAGGATTTACATAGTTTATAGGATAGTTCCCCTGTATTAATTCCATACTTCGAGGACGTGTAATTGCGCTGCATTCCATCCTAGGCTTTTCCAACACACTTATCACATTGATTAAAAAGAGTGGAAAAATAATCAAGACATGAGAAATGAATTCAGATTGATGTGCCAATGAAACACAGTCTGGGCTGGGATGGTATAATTTTAGAAAAAGTAAGTTACTTTTCATGCCCCCTTGTTCCACTGTCCCAAGTCTTTTATAGTAGTCTTGAAATGAGATTGACATTGTAGGTCTAGTCATCGTAGTCCCCCATTGTTAATTCATACTGGTTTCTGTATGGCCGAATCGAACCACGAATATACATTCTAGAAAAAAACCCAGAAGTTTCTCTATTGAAATGATGACATTTTAGTATAAATGATGACATTTTAGCAAGTCCAGAATTATATGCATGTACAGAACAATCTGCTTTCATATCGATTCATTACATATAGCTAACATGACACAGATGGTCCACGACCCCCGACCCTACTGCTTCAACACGCATCTAATATAACGTGTCAGCTGTAGTTATGTAAAAACTCCAACCAGGGACATGGTTAACCGATTCAGCACAGGAGGGGTTTCTGATCATTCTCCCTTTTTGAAATCATTAATATTCTTTATAATTTCTTTTTACATTTTCGTCACGATTTTGGGCTTTAATCCACAGTGTGATTTGTTGATTCATTACATTGAGATATTTTTTTTGGGGAAAATAAATTCAGCTGATGAAGGCTCCTGCTGTCCTGTCACCGCCCCTATATGCCTCCAATAGGCCACCCATAATAGAGCCATGCACAATAATTATATAGTCATTTTACGTAACAAAATTATCATATTTGACACCCACTATATGCGAAGCATGCATAATGCATCACTGTATGATGCAGGTGTCTCCAAACAGGGGCATGGTTGACCGATTCAGCATATATATATATATATATATATATATATATATATATATATATATATATATATATATATATATATATATGGAACTATATACCCCAGGTATATATATATATATATATATATATATATATATATATATATATAATTAATGAGTGATACGTTGGTACTACTTTATCCAGGGCGCATGATTTTCTATGACGTCACACATAACATTTCCTCCACATGGCTATTGTATTATTGACCAATGGGAGGCATCCCTGGCATTTACTGCGGAGAGGGGGGCTGAAGGTGTTAGTCATAGTGCAGTCGGGGTCTAATGGCGGCGCCCATGGGACAACATGCTAAGGCCCTGATTTTTGTTGTTTTTCCAGTTTGTCGAGTATATATTCACAAAAAGAAACCCTGGAATTTTAAATTTTACTATTGTTAGTACTATTGTTATTTATTATACTATTGTTATTTATACATTTTACTGACTATCTTTATTTAAAATTCCAGGGAACACCCAGCGTGGTGTTACCTGTTCAGGTGAATCAAGCCAATTGACGGTTACTTTTTTTTTTTTTTACGATTTGAAGCCCCCCAAGCGCGAAGCGTTGAAGGGGACAGGTGCTCTGGCGGAGTAGACCGTCGCACCATAAAAAAAATAAAAGACCTGTAGAAGATGGAGAGAGTAAGAAGGAAGCGAGGTAAAAAGCGGTGAAAAAGAACACCTGCCAAGTAGCAGGGTGAATACAAGGTACAGTCAACCATTACATACCACTACCTGGTTCTCTCAGGGCATAACCATGAGAGCTCCCACTCATGGGTCGGTACAGACTGGGTCAGACGGCACCCAGAGACCAAGACATAGGTAACTTAGTTAGCAACAATGCCGCAGGTGTCTGTACCCAATAAATGCAGAGCAATAAACCCATACATTTAGAGTGCACACACACCAGAGCAGGCTGAACCTAGTCAAGGAAACGATTATACTGGGACGCACACTTAGGTCTGCGACGTGTACCAACACCATGAGCCCGAACTTGGAGGTAGCTTCCCACAAAGAGTACACCAATAAAGGAGACCCTAAGTGGGACAGTAAGTAAGGTTGACTTACCAGGGGAGTTGTAGTGAAATGAGATGAGATGAGGTATGGTCCAGTAGAGAGTGAAGCGATGAAAACCACTGTAGGAAGGTCCAGGTCCATGAAAAGCAAGATGGCGGCCATGGCCGCCACCATGCCGGTGCCAAGTCACCACCGGCAGTCCGACCACAAAGGTCGTCCTCAGGGCCCCAGACCAGACTGGCTGGAGACCACTGGACCCCGCAGTGCCCGCTATGTTATTCACAACTGCGGACCTACGGGGGACGAACCGGCTAGAGCCGGTCCGGATTGGGCAGGGGGGCGAACTTCTAAGAACTGCACCCCCATACCGAGCCGGATAGCACGGTCCGCCCAGGCGCCGGGGCGACCAGAAGGGGGGACACCTAATGGTGCCCCGCTGCGCCCTTCCAGTTCGCCACCCGCCAGTCAAGTGGACGGTTACTTTGAAACCACTTCTTATATACCAGTGGGGTTGTTGACTATGACGTCATACTATGACATCATTGGTATCCTTGCACGCAGCAAATAGTCCCTAACCGTCCGCGGCTAATTATATAAATATACACGAGTGTATATAGTTTCATATATATATTCACAAAAAGAAACTTTTATCAACTTTGGGCTTTGGTATACTCTATGCTTAACACAGCAGCAAATGAGGCTACAGAAACAGAGACAGAAGTGAATCCATGTACGTTTATACCATTGCGCCAAGGCCATGTTGAACCGATTCTAAGCTTAAGCCTTAATTCCTATTAGAGTGAAGCATGCGATACACTAGATAGCAAGCCTGCCTTAAAAAGTGCAGTTCTGGGTGATTGATTATGAAACAAAGGCAGAAAGACATGCCGTATTTGTGTTGTTCAATATTCAATATTAGAGTCCATGTTTGGACGAGTTGGCGTGCTATGACTTTGCCTGTCTAGACATGGAGCGATCATAGTTTGAGTTTTAATGTGGTCCAATAAATGTGGAAGATTGAATATATGTCACCAGCGAAAAGACTGGGAATGTGATTTATCATCAAAGGCCAAGTCTTATCTTTTGATAGGTTATACATGCGTTGATAACAAACTGAGTTTTATCACCTCAAGTAGCCTGATCGAAGTTCAAAGGCATGTGTGCTATCAGTAAATTTTGCTCTTAAAAAGACATACATTCTCGAATATTCTAACCAGAACTCAATCACTTGAGGAACAAAACAACAGATATTATGAATTATATCGGTTATACGTGTATATAGACCCCTGAAAATTAATCAATCAATGAGGGTTTCAGGTCATTAATTAATTTGAACTTTACTTTATATCACTTCCTTAGATACAGTGCAAAATATACCAATGTGTTTACCCTCAGTGTTGTGGACCCAATCTTTATACTTTAGCATCATTTATAAAACGGCTGGCAGTGCTCTGCTGCACAGTAGAAGTGACCTTGAGTGCATTATAGGAGTGTAGTGCACACCTCAGCAAGGTCACCATATCTGTAAACAAGTCAAGGGCCAATAATTGGTCTAGACATACCTTAATTGGGTGATTGATTGTTCGGAATGAAATGTACAACACTTTATAAAGACAATAGACAACTCCTTCTTCACATCATGACTGTCTGTTGTCTATAATGCACTCAGATGCATCTGTGCATTATAGAACAACAGACAGTCTCGATGTGAAGAAAGTCGTTGTCTATTCTCTAAATATAGCATATGATATATCCACCCATACTAAATGCATTCTTAATTGAAAAATCCTTAACTCATGTAGTGTATCCACAACACCGTGCATACACATGTCAAATAATAACTCACCCAGCTATTACTAAAAGTTACTTCCTGAAATCCAATCAATCTATTTAGTATAAAGAATCGAAGATCTCTTGTGAATATTAAACATGTTTCACCCATTGCGCTGTTAATACATGTAAGCCCAATCTATTCAATATTTGAAGAAAGTATTGTATTTTTTGGAGAAAATTCTCTTCCCTCGATCGAAAAGGGGTGGCTTTCCGCAAAAAAAAAATCTTAAGCAGGGTCCACCATCGCATCGTCAGCCAGTCCGCCCGGACCGGCCTCCAGTCAATATTTGAAGAAAGTTATATACCTCTTGTTAATATTACACCTGTGTTAGCCATTTTCCTGTTAATACATGTAAGACCATTGTGCACCCATAACCTATTAATATTTCAATCTTTCATATTTATCTTTACCATATTAAAACAGAGGATAGTAGTTATCAGTATAATATTAATAATGGTAAAGCAGCACTCACCAACTCGTCCTCCTGTAGGATATTGACACGGTCGTCACTGGAGGGACCCCTCATGGTGCCGTAGTCCTCCATGGGGAAGACCCGACCGTTAATCATCTTGTTCTCCTCCCCCGCCATCATGGGCGGCCACCACTACCAGCTCTCCGTGCTGAGGGGGATGTGGCACCAGGTATCCTAATCCATCAGCACCCTACTGGAGGAGCACCTTAAGCTGCTGCTGCTGCTGCTGTTAGCTGTGCCTAGGATGCAGGACATGAGGGGCTGGGGTGCCTTAAGACCTTCCTCCAGGTGGATAGACTAGTAGCCACTGTCTCAAGATCAGAGCTATATAGGATGTGGTAGTATGAAATAGGGTAGCAAGGTGTGTAGGTGCCACCCCAGTATACTACTACCTTCTCCAGTGGGGCACACAGCTTGTCCTCCTGCTCCTCACGGCCTGCTAACTACTGTGTGCACGACCAGGACTCCTCGTACCCTCTTCCTGTAGCCGTGCGCAGCTGTAGAGACTGTCCTAGTGAGATCAATATGTGACACAGCTGTCTGTATGTGCGGATACCTCCCCCGCCACCACGCCTCACGCTACCTACCACTGCGAGCAGCTCTAGATGAGGACGGCCGATGTACACCTGTGACAAGACAGACAGACACCTCATTAGTACATATCACAGGTGATGGGATTGGTAAGGACAAGGCACAGTCAGATTATTAATACAACAGGTATTAATATATAGGGCTGACCTGGGACACATTATTAACCAGTGAGATAGCTCCCCCCAGTCACTGCAGAATTTTGTTGGTACTTTATGTAACACCTGGTACCCATCATGCACCCGGTACCTTGCCAGGTCTCAGATCAAGCAATGGCGGACCCACTGGACCTCAATAATAACCCCTATAGGGAGGAGCTAAGGGGTTAACATATATATATATATATATATATATATATATATATATATATATATATATATATATATATATATGTTACACCTCTTTTAGTACTACAAGTCATATAATTTGTACTACTAAAGGTATATGAGTAAATCAGGCCAAAGTGTAGTAGCAGCATTACTACAAAGAAGAATAGGGAGCAGCTCAAGGTAAGCAGCAGCCAGCTCACAGGTATTACAGACCTGTATTGGTAGCATCTCAGAGTGGGGGGGGGGGTTGACATGTGACATCATTAGTGCCACAGGTGGAGGAAGCAACTCAAGCCAAAGAGCAGTCATATTATTGGTGACACTGTGTATAGGGAGCAAATCAGCCTGAGGTGTAGTAAAATTATTAGGACCACAGGTATAGGGAGCAGCTCAGGGCAACATGCAATCAGCTTGATAGAACACCAGGTACAGGGAGCAGCTAAGGGGGAGGGGGTAACATCATTAGTTCCACAGGTTGGGGGAGGGGGCTTGAGCAAGGTGTAGCAATACCATTGCTACCACAGACATAGGGAGCATATAAGGCTAATGTGTAGTAATGTGTAGTAATGTTATTAGTACCAGAGGATTGGGGAGCAGCTCAGGGCAAGGAGAAGCCAGCCTATACGTATTACATGACTGTATTGGCTGCAACCAAAGGGGGAGACATCATTAGTACCACAGGTGGAGGGAGCAGCTCAGGCCAAAGAGCATTCATATTATTGTTGACACTATGTGTATAGAGAGCAAATCATGCTAAGGTGTCATCATTAGGACCACAGGTATAGGGAACAGTCTTAGGCAAGGTGTAGTAATATCATTCAGTACCATAGGCATAGGAAGCATACTATCATCAGGCTAATATGACATTGTAGTGACATTATTAGTACAGAGGAGTGGGGAGCAGCTCAGGGCGAGGAGCAGTCTGATTATTAGTACTACCAACCTGTATAAGAGGCTGCTCAGAGGTTGGCATCACTACACCATAGATAGATGGGCAGCCCAGGACACGGTACTGTGAGCTTATTAGTACAGGAAAGAGGAGCACATCAGGCCAATTTGTAGAGAAATCACAGGTAAAGAAAATGAAAACTAGGGAGCAGTACATCCAAAGTGCATTCAGTTTAGGTATGGGGGCATCTCAGGCCAAGCTGTCGTCAGCTTAATATCAGAGGTATATAATGCCCTGCACATAAGGCGCGGCTTATAAAGGAGATTTAGGTGTCTCAATATGCAGAAGAGGGGCACCGAGACATGTCATGTGATATATTATTACACTACCCTCTAACCCATCCAGCAACTTAGGGGTCTGGGGGCCAGGCTGTCATAGTATTTTGCATTTGTAAGATCCATAGAGTAGAACATAATCTGTTCCATTCATTGTTTCCCAGAAAATCCACAAACTTCCTTGGTGTGTCTTATAGATATTCAGGGGTGTGTTCTACCCAGGGTACTGTGGGTATAGGTAGCAACTCAACTGGTGTAATATTATTAGTACTGTACTTATCGGAAGCATCTTAGATTATAGATCAACGTGTAGTAACATCATTGGTACCACAAGTCTAGGAAGCAGCTCATGGCAAGGAGAAACTAGCTCATTAGTACAACTTCAGTTGTAGGGAGCAATTCAGGGGGTGTAGCATCATTAGTGCCACAAAGAGAGGGAGAAACTAAAAACAAGGCACAGCCAACTTAGCAGTGTTACAGGTAGAGGGAGAAAACCATGACCCTCTCTAACCCATTGAGGGCTAGCATCGACTATAGTGGACACCATGGCAGGCCTAGCATCGACTATAGTCGACACCATGGCAGGCCTAGCGTCGACTATAGTCGACGCCCATTATATAGGATTAGTATAGGAATTGAAAATAGGCTTGTCCTCTAGGAACTATACTTTTTTCAGAGGCCGTCCCCATGGCCAGGGCAACAATTTTTGCTCTGCCCTTAAAGGGTTAAGTAGCATCATTGGGACCATAGACGCAGAGAGGATGTCAGGGGGTATACTGCACACGTCTCTACATATATGCCACATATATGTTGAGAGAGGAAACTTTAAATCCTAGGAATTTTTTCTTTCTTTATTTCTCTCTATTCTTTCACCTTCTTTGTTTTTTTGGGATTGTGGGGTTTCGATATCTTTTAGGGAAACACTATATCAAAATTTAGGCGTAAATAATCTGTTCACAGTCAGTCCTTCTGCCAGTTAGTATATCCTGAACATGAGGTGGAGTTTTTGTAACTTCTGTTTCAATACATAAAACTCAAGCAACCACTATTCTATGTTTGGCCGCACCCTTAATACACATAGGATACATAGACCATAACTAAAGGGCTTCATATTTTACAGCCCTATCCGAGGTTTAAATACTCAGTGGATACTGCAATCTGGGTAGTTATTGGGGTATATGGCCTAATTACTCGTGATTGCTGTGCATGTCCTAAGGACACATGTGACAACCCGATAAAATTAATACACTTAGCACTATAGGGTATATCGGGTCACCTGGATTGGTAGACACAGGCCATAAAATTATATAGGGACATTACAGTTACATGGAGTGAAATGAGTTTATGTAGTAATAATGATATAAGTTTACTAATTGAGTCTATAATAAGGAATGTAAATGGACTTCTATAAAACCGTAGTGTTGTAGATTTTAATAGAATAGTAGAGAATAGACCTGTGAGACATAGCGCGGCAACTTGTAATCTTGTGTCTAGTGATAGAATAATAGGAAAGCTAACTTCAAAGGCAATTAAAGGTTGTACCATCTGGCTCACCCTGTAACTCTTGTGCTGCCTTGTGCTACTAGGTCTACTACCGAGAAGTTCTGCCTGCCCATAGATGACCACTACAAATGGTAGAGGTGGGCATGTTCAATGACCCAGAACCATATGCACCAAGGACCCCAGAATGACTAGGGTTGTGTGTGGCAGTCTTACCAACCCCAACAGCATACAGCTGGTCACAACCCCCTCCCCACCAAACTGGTAACCCCCTCCCCTCTGTAGACAGGGTACACCAAGTTTAGCATTTGTCTCTCCATAGAGATTTATAGAGATTCTAAACAGTAAATATCTTCTTCAAATACAGAATATATGATCCAAATGTACCATAACCCCGTGAGATGAAACCTTAAGTACATATATACAGCAATTTCAGACCACAGAATTATCAGATAAAGCCTACAGAGATGTATTGGTGAATCTTAATTTAGTCTTATGCTAATCTTCCATAGAGCTCCAGGAGCTGAAATGTCTAATCTAATCATAAAACCCAAACTAAACATATATCACAAAAACAAGTTATCTACCATTAGTACATACATATGCTGATAACAATGCCTCAATATTGTGCCAAAATAGTCCATAGGAGAAGAACAGTGAACGAAAATAGAAATCAGGGCTCCCCTATCCCTTACACCGTGGCGACTCTGAACCATTGACTAGTCTACAGGTCTCACTAGTAGGACTTAGAGTCGCCACGCTAATAATGAAGAGGACGCAACCCGAGTTGCACCAGGGTCACCTGAGTTGATCTGTGATAAGAGAAGATGCCCCTTTTCATAAAGGCTTAACCTAATGAATTGTGCATTGTCTAAATATGAGTGCTTCTAAATAAAGGCAGTCCCAGTTGGCATAGTGAAATTTCAAACTCAGCCCAGGGTTTGGGATAAAAGTGGACAGAGATCGGCTTGCCATATACTACTCACTCGCTATAATCAATTAGGGTAGACTATCCATTACTCAACATAACCATGATAGCTGGTTGGTTTCTTAAGCCTACCACCTTTAGACGCGTATCACCTATCATATGAGCAGGAAGCAGGCCTCTCTGGTGCATTATATGACGTCACAATTGGTCCAATGCATCACAATATTGACTGTACAGCACTGCCCACCTACAAATAAATGAAACCCAGAGGTGCCTTTTTACACTGCTTGCATAGTCACTTTGATAAATAGTAATATACAATCACCCTTATGTATGTTGTGTAATATAGTGATGATGAACTCTTCTGTGTTTCAACAAGGTCACGCTTGGTCGAGGACATTATTAGGAGTGAAATGTACATGACAGATGTAATGGCCGATAGATCGTAATAGAGTTGTGTAATTACAAAGTGATTGGGAGGTGTGTGAGGCCCTAGTAGAAGGTAATTAGGTGGAGGAGGTGGGGGGGGGGAGGGGTGCTGTAGGCATTACCTATTCAATGGGCTGTAGGGGAGATCTGAGTGGGTAGGCGGATAGAGACTGTCCAAGGTGTTATAAACAGCATAGACTTACTGCATATTCGTCACAGTGAGTGATTTTAGTAGCTGATCTATAGAAGAGGCCTTTTGGCTGTTTTTGATATGACATGCTGTCCCCCTCTGACATGATGTATTAATAGCCGAGGAGACAAGTCTCTCGGCCAATTAAGGACATGGTTGCAACAGCCTTCAAGCTTAAACAATGCACCATTTGGTGCATTGGACCAATTGTAACGTCACACAATGCATCTGGGAACACTAATGCAAACCCTTATAATAACGTCAGAATCGTTTTATTCATTCCAAAGACAAGCAAAATGAGTCATCATGAAAAAAGGGTGGTCTTTCCTTTTAATTCCTCTGATGTGAGGGTGCACCTTATAGGCAGGGACAGTATACTATAGAACAGTAATAAATTATTCAAAAGCAAGCCCCAAGTGCATCACATATTATATGTCTGTCATGAACTCAGAGTGGGCCTTTTACATGAGGTGCACCTTGTACGCCTGGGAGATATTGTGGTAGTATTTTTCCCTTTTTATTTTCTCCAAAATAATATAGATTTTCCTTCCAGTATTTGGTGAGAAAACATTAGTAACCTTATATCCGAGAAATTAATGTGTGGTGGTTGGCTTTACTAATTTGGGTAGAGTGGTCGAGTCATGGAGAGACTACCTTACAACAGTAAAGTAAAACCTCGCGAACCTTATATGCAAGGTAATATGGTCATATTGGTACGGCCGGGGACGTGGCAATTAATTAGCCTAGCCGTTAAATAAAGCTGCTGGTATGACACAATTACAGAGGTGTAGAATATCAAAATGCAGGACGAAGTATCATGATCAAAGCGGTCTCAAGTACCATGCCACCCCCTCCCCCTTGTATTCACTTAACAAAAGAAAATTTAACATCATAGCCAATTCCTCTATGACATTATATAAATGAGTTTGCTTAGAGCCCATTGAAACGAAATGTGACCTTGGTCAGAGGCGTAGGAAATACATTTTTATGAAAGGGGAAGGGGGAATAGGTGTGGCAATGGTCAAGGTAATGAGGGGGTCACTAGGATTTTACATAGGTTCGTATAGGGGACCACCTTCTGATTATGGCCGTTGACCTTTGACAGGGCTAATAACAAGAGACAGGAATAGATCGTAAAGCCGTCTATATATATATATATATATATATATATATATATATATATATATATATATATATATATATATATATACCCCTTACTGGTAGGGATTATACAGCAATCGTAACCTGTTCTATCTCGTATATCTATTTTGGGAGTGGTTATACCATGATTTTAGACCACTTAACATAATGAACCCGACGAACCAAGACGGTGCATTTTTTGCCGCTCTCAGGTGGTCAGTTTTGCATTACCCTGTGCCGTCACTGGGGGCTAGCTCATATCTGTTATACTCCACCTGGCCCTGCACCCCATTGTTCCTAGTGTAGGTTTATTTCCACATTCTACAGTTGGAGGGCCAGCAGCAGATTTTTTTTTTTTTAAATTAGGTCAGTTCTGGCAGGAGGTTTTGTGAATTGGGTCAGGTATGGGAGGAGGTTTTGTGAAATAGGCCAAGGGTAGCAGGAGGTTTTTTGAAAAAGGTCATTTTTGAACAGCAGATGTAATTCTTAGGAATATTTTGTCCCATATGGGATTCGTACCCATGCACCAAACAGTGCTGGGATCCAGAGTCCCATGTGCTAACCATTACACCATGAGTCCACAGGTGATACTGTGAATGTTAGAACATCTACTAAATGGTGATATGCTACTACTATGACTGAGTAATCAATTATAGATAAACAGGGTAATTTCACTTTGAAAGTTTGCCTGGTCAATCTAATGTAGTGGTTAAGGCCTGGCACTAGAAATCTAGACTGCACAGGTTCAAACCCCTGGTGTGATTTTGTTTTATTCTTGGTTGACCACTGTCATTTTTGCAACAAATCCTAAAAAATAATGTATTATAATGAACATCCTCTGATTGCCAAAATGATAAAGGGAGCTTCAGGGGGGGCCTTTTACAAAGACTCTTTTTACCTTGTATGTGTAAGATTAAAAAACTTTCCCCATGCAGTCTTGAACCCACATTCTGTGATTCAAGTCAGACATGCTAACCATTATTAAACCGCCATAATTATAAAAAGAATTTTCCTGTGCGTAACATTTAATTTGAAAATAACAGCGTTTAACACCAGCGGCTGGCTCTGTATAATTTTCAAAATGGCGGCATTGAATATGCAAGCATCCTATTCCATCCCCCATTGAATACGGCGTGAGTAGTACAAATCTATAGTGTTGTCGGTATTAGCCATGGCATAAATGTACATGTACACCTGGTTATGTCAGGGTTGGGTCAACTCAATGTACATCCACACAGAAGGATGGACATCTATACATGGTTATATGAGGGTTGGCTACACCCAGTGTGCATCCAAACAGAGTGATGTACATCTATACATGGTTATGTGAGGGTTGGCTACACCCAGTGTTCATCCAAACAGAGTGATGTACATCTATACATGGTTATATGAGGGTTGGCTACACCCAGTGTACATCCACACAAGAGTGATGTACATCTATACATGGTTATATGAGGGTTGGCAACACCCAATGTGCATCCAAACAGAGTGATGTACATCTATACATGGTTATATGAGGGTTGGCTACACCCAGTGTACATCCACACAAGAGTGATGCACATCTATACATGGTTATATGAGGGTTGGCTACACCCAGTGTGCATCCAAACAGAGTGATGTACATCTATACATGGTTATATGAGGGTTGGCAACACCCAATGTGCATCCAAACAGAGTGATGTACATCTACACATGGTTATGTGAGGGTTGGCTACACCCAATGTACCTCCACATGTTCACCTGTATGATCATGGTGTGTAATATATGAGAGTTGGGATATATGTATACACATGTATGTATACTGTCCTACCCTGATGTCAAACACGATCTTCATTCATCAACCCTATAGTATTTGCACAGTCAGCAGGTCATCCCATGCACCCTTTTTTCTACTTGTCTATCCACATAGTGTCCACATGAGGGTGTTGAACAAGATGCTATGACTGGGCCTTCTCAAATTGAAGGAGGAGTCACCAAGATGGTACTGTTATATATTGGGAAATAGAATTGTGCCTGCAGAGCTACGCCTGGTCTTACAAATCCTATGTAAAGATGACAAAGTCGGCTGTGACACAATGAAATGCTCAACGATCAAACATTATGATTTGTTGTATTTCTTTTTTCAAATAGTTAGGGCTGTGTGAGATCGTCGCATATTGTGTAGTGTTCCTCTGAGTGTGCAAAACGTGGCTGGCATAGTGCCACTCTATGGCACTCTAGGCACCATATCTGATGAATATCATTTACTCTCTATTTCTATGTGTTTTTTTTATTAAGTAAAATGCATGTGTAGTATTCATCACTATAACACACTAGTAAATCGTTTGTTTCATGAGAACCCTTGATTGCCCCTCTTCCTCAAACTGGGGCCAAGGGAGAGGATGAGTATCCTACACTGTGTTGTCATACTATGCATATGTGCGTGCTACACATGAAAAGAGACCTGTCCCTTACATATACATACAGGATACATTTTCCTCATTTGAGTCATCATGAGTGATGAAATGGGTGATCATTACTGATTACTTCTTGGAATATAGCTCGCACACAGAATGGTCGGGCTTCCCTAGCCCACTTAAAAGGGTCTATATCTCCTCTTTCCTATCCCCTCTCGAGCTTCCCTAGCCCACTTAAAAGGGTCTATTTCTCCTCTTTCCTATCTACTCAGGATGTGTGTGGTGCACATATGTGCGGGCACTGACACATTCCCCTGTAAAATTGTGTAATGTAGTTCTCACCATGAATATGACCTTAGCTGTCGAAATGGCGTTAAACATCTATTACTCACTCACTCCTGTCCCTTTGCACAGGCGCGATACATAGATTTCAGTCCATTATCAGCGGCTTATTAAAAAAAATTAACAAATGAATAAAATCTCTTCTCGTTATTTTTCATCACCTGGTGATGAGAAACAATCCGTTTTGGGTGGCCTAAGTCTGATTCATTTTCCTGCACCTTTCATTGCACCTGTATAATTATCTTACTATGAAAATACCCCACTAATTAACCATGTGCATATTTCCTCTCAGTGGGGTGCATAGTAGCCATATCATTGTCGTTATCAATATGCACATGACATCTATCTTTTACTATTGCTCATAGACTATGTATTTTACAATACACCTCAAAGTGTGCTATTGCTATTCCCCGTTTATTTTGTATTCACCTTTTTTATTTGCAAAGTAATCAACATTTATTCTCATGATGTACATGCATGCTATAAGTAAGTAATGCGTTCCTTCTGTAGAAAATTCACTCCAATGTGTATTTATACCTACACTTTCACTATTTCGTCATTATGTACAGTACTATAATTGTTATTCTCCATTTGCATATACAATATTGATTTCACTCTGCACCTTTACTGTATAACTATATATTGCAATGCACCCCGCTGTGTAGCATATATTGACTACAATGTTGTACGGTAGTACAAACTCTCTGGGGTCAATTTGATACTCGGCACTGTATGAGTCTAGATGTACGAGCATACTGACCAACAATCACCAATCCATACAATACACACGCAATAGGGACAGGGGTATTGTGGACCCTTTACAATTAGAGAGTGTGAAGGGCCTACATCCAGGCCAGGGTTACAGCACTGTACCACTACTGTTCACTGTATACCTATACTGTGTGAATGGGGTGGGAGGGGGTGGGGTGAAGTACGTGGACTAACATAGGAGTTACAGGTTGACAACTCACCTGTGGTCAATAATATGTGCCCAGTACATATATGCCAAATAGTGTCAGGTGTTGACTATTTTCCTCCAGGGTGTAGCAGAGCAGGTATCACCCAGGCACGACATGTATGTATGTACACAATGCTCCTATACTACTGTGCCCTCACGTCTTCTGACCACCACCACCGTGGCACCACCTCAGTACCACCACCAGAGGCGGGCAGCACCACTGTATTATTCAATTCGCTGGGAGCCGCGTGAATGGTGCAAAGCCTTGTCTGTGTGACGGGAGACCAGCGGTACGGATCGGACGCTACCACTTGTTAGGACAGGGGGTGATGGGTGGGTTGGCTGTGTGGGGAGGTACCATGTGTACACATTGGTGGGTTTTGTTATCTAGGGTATGGGGGTCCATGTAATGAAATTGGATCTTTTGACATCACCTTCGACATTCGTCGTCATATTTTATTCCTATTTTGTTTTATAAATGTATCTAATTTTACCAATTTGATCTGTGTTATTTTTATCCCTGGTGTATTTTTCTATTTTGGTCACTGGTGTATTTTTCTATTTTGGTCACTTGAAAGGGCAAAAGCACCCTTGGATATAGTGACCAGCTTGGCTGGTCTGTACTCCAGGATGACCAGAAGGCAGGTAACCATATTATTAACCCATTAGTGTTAATAATATGGTTAATCATAATCAAATCATAACCATTTAAGGACACTGCATAAATGCAGCATGATTTAGACCATGATACGTGAATGCAGCTCTGGTGAGAAGCTTGCCAGGGCTGCATTCTTGCAGCATGCCGACTTCCTGATACACTCCCGAAGGATCGATATGATGCACCAAGGCAATGCTGGTGAGTTGGCTAGTCCAGACTGCTTTGGCGCATCAAGATGAGTCATGATACTGTAATTAAAGGGTTAAGGGTTCGTATCCCTAGCTCTCTTATAATCCAAGGCAGCACTGGCGAGTTACTTACCATTGATGCACTGTTTGAACATGCGAACCCTCTAGAGTTGTATCAGAGATAATATTTTATAGAGGGGATCTATGCTCAGCATGATGCACAATTGAAGCAATTGCATAATTGTGATGCACCGATGCATCATATATAGAAACTACCCTTTAGAATTGGTGATGCTGGAGGTATAGATGGCCACCCACTGACGACATGTTACTGTTATTAATTTTGTGGCCATGCAGGTCTAGCACCCCCCCCAACCCTGTCCCACATTCCCCACATGTATACACCAGCATGCCACATGCGGCCAGCATAGTGTTATACATGTACAATAGGGTTCTACCCGCCTGGGTCATTATATATCTGTATATGTGATGCTTAATGCTATAATTGGATAAACCGGCCTCGACCACCATAGCTACACTGAGTTTATTACACAAGACAGATATACAATTGGATATATGAGGGAGGGAATTGATCAACAACCGAGTAGTGTATGAAAATTGACAGCAGTTTCAGGTACCAGATTGCGTACAGTGTGCATGCTACATTGCAGGTATTTGTGGGCATGATGTATGATGTCCCTAACATAGAGGTAGCAGGGGCAGATCCAGGGGGGCCTAGGGGGCACGTGCCCCCCTAGACCCCCTGAAATTAGGCCAGGCTCTTAACTATAGGAAACGAGGCACGCAAAACCCGCTTGTGCCCCCCTAGACCAAATTTTCTTGGCTGTGCCCCCCTATAGACCACCCCTTCTGGATCTGCCCTAGGGTAGGTCGCCAGGCAACATGTTACACTTTATCCGCCAAAGAGCCCTCAGGTCAAAATTGGGCACGGAGTACAATAACCCTTGGGAGCAGAGACGGGGAGGGATTGAAGAAAGGGGTGGGGGCAATAATCGCTGAGCCTAAAATGATGTAGGGTGCGGTAATTTCTCCTAAGTCTAGGTTTTCTAGAAAACGTGTCTAGCCGTCTGTCGCTAGTTTTAAGTTGAAGGGAAGGTGCTGATACAGGTTAGGAATGGGCTCCCAATCTTATTTCAGGGATTTAATGTAGTTAGCTCATCACTTCAGCAATTCACAGGGATGATAAAATGTCGGCGTAGACCTCCAAAAGTAAGCCAGCCACAGTTAGTAGAGGCCTATCTGTGGAGCTCGGGCTCCTGCAACGTAAGTATAGGGGGCCTGATCAGACCTTAACTATTGATTGTATCGTGGAAGCATTCGTTCTTCCTGAAACAATGTGAGATTATCAAAGGAATGTGCCTTTAGGGAGTGGTCGAATTCTAGCATTTAGTTTGGCAGTCGGTAGGTAATGTCATAATAGAGTGGACACTTAGTACTTACATGATGACTCGGGCTTCAATGCATAACCGAATGCAATGATTTTCAATTTTGCAATAAAGGTATTCTTGGGCTCAGCAGTGAGGTCACAGCAACCAGCGAAGCCCTCATCTCTCTACTGATAAGAATCCGGACGAAGGGTTAAATAGAATATGAAATATCACCGGAAGAAGGCTAAACCTACTGTCGAAACGTCGTGATTCCTACTACTGTACGTCTTTGAGAGGTCACTAAAAGCTTTAATTACTGAGTTGGGGTTGTGTTATGATATAAGAATTTTATCAAAGGGAATTATCATAGAAAAAGGTGTTGAAACCCTTGTCAGAAAAGGATCTACACCCACCCAGCCCCTCGGCGGCAAAGTGCATAACAAATTCTGGGAGATATTCAATATTTATATCACATTTACGCTATTTGAATATGCAGAAAAGTAACCCTGTCCAACTCAAAAAATGCCCCCCCCCCCCCACACAGACACACTTATGAGGACATACAAAATCAGAATAGAACTGTGCCTCTGGACCCAATGTGAGGAGGAATGACTGTAGAGAGCCTATACAGTAGCAACCTAGACTGATGCCTCCAGCCTAACGTTTAACTGTAAAGTCACAGTGCTGCCATCTGATGTTCCAGTTGGACACTCACCAGAGAGGACAAATGCGTTTGTGCTGGGCCAAATTCCATACATGCCTACTGTGTGGAAAATTGTGAACATGCCCACTCGAATGGACACCAGTATTTCTGAAGTAGCTTGTCCCCCCCCCCCATCCCGCTCGTCTATTAAGGCCACCGAAAGGGAAAACAAAGAGCTACCAGTAGTACCACATTGCCACCAATGAGAATTAGAAAAAAGGGAAAAAAACTCGCTGAAGGTGACACCCCCTCCCCCCACACAAAAAATACGATAACTTGATATCAGCCTTCTTAATTGATAGAACACACTGTTAGCCAATTTGCCTTACCCCCTCCCCCTTTCATCACCCATCTGCTTGACATGTAATTATTCAAAATTACTTTAGAATAACACAATCCGCTGAATCTCCTTTGGTTCTGTGAGCCCTGGAGGTACTACAAAGTTACCGCTGGATATTTGTATGGTTCGTTCTTAAGTGTCTCTGCTGGACTGTGCCTGCTATGTCAATGGTCATGATTCCTTTTCTTTTTCCCCTGAGTTCTTTTTGCACATTGGTCACTTATCGTTACAAGGATGGCCTCATTTGATTGTTGAAAATCACGTGAAATACCCTAGGTCCACCTAGAGTGGACCTTTAAGCTTCTAGTGAGTGGTGCCTTTCTGACCATTTGGTGATTGAGTAGCTTTAGAGTGTCTAGGGGTCCATTGGCACATTATACCTTATGTCTCCTAGTGGAGACGACAAATGCTTAGAGAACAAGTTCTCAGCAGGGAAAGATACTGAGAAGCTGTATGGTTGGGTTGTTAAGACATTAGACCTACTGGAGGAAGGCAGTCAATTGCTACCATGGGCCATTCGGGACTGGAGGGATGGGGTACATGCCATACATTCTTGGATTGGTTTGATGGTGCTTAAATTAGAGGCTGATCTTGTTTAATTGATAGCAATTAATTTGAGAGATTACGACCTCACAGTCAGGGGCCGCGCCAGCAGATCTGACATAAGGTATACCTACGACCCTTTCGCTTCTCTTCTTTTCTGTCTATATGTATGTTTCATTACACTTTGTGAACAACACTTAAACTTCAACCAGATAAGTAAGGTCGTTTTATGTGAAAGTACTTGGTACAGGGTTGTGCTCGAAAGGCCATAATAAGTATATACTGTGATGACTTACCAATAACTATTAGAATTAATATTGCGGCGTAGACCCAGGGGTCGGCGGTGGAACTGAAACCATCCTGGCATGGGGGCAGGGAAGCTGTCGACCTCAGAGTCACATTAGGGGCCAACGTCGGAAATAAATTGTGATATATCCTCACCTAATCAGTCACATGGCAGGAAAAATGGCTTTAGGATTATACTGTATTCACAGAGAGTACATCAAGAGCCTCAGAATACTTTTTATTTTATCAAAATATCTGATTTTACAAATTTTTGCTGAATTTTCAAAATTATAAAGTGCCCAGCATACGAGAAATACAGTTTTAAACATAGGCCTTTTATCAGTACACACTCTTACAGACAAGGGGAGGGCATCTTTGTATTAATTGTCCAGACTGAATGTACTGACTACAACCCTGGTCAGGATGGAATCAATTTAAAAAGAACATGTTAAGCCACATCAGGATAAGAATATCTTCTTTCTTTGTTACAATACTTTTAAAAATACAAGACATTATGATTATATTGTCAATTTATCAATAAATTGTCTGGTCAAAAAGTATCGACAATCATCTAAACCGCCAATTTTCATCATTTCTACTAATTTCTTTTTTTGCATTTATGCTTTATCCTAAGGGAGTGGTCATTATTTATCAACAGGGGGGGTGGAGGGTTTTCGCGCGGATGCGCAGAATTTTTTACGCCCCCCTCGACGGCAGTCAAAATTTTTAGCGCCCCCCGCACCAGAGGCGCAAAGAGTTTTCGCGCCCCTCTTTGATCTATAGTAGCGCGCGGGCTTTTTTGCTAAAAAGAGGGTGAATTTTTTTAGCCCCCCCCCCTCAAGAGGGGTCAAAATTTTTTTAGCTCCCCCCTCGGGAGGGGTCTGAAAATTTTACGCCCCCCCTCAAACCCACCCTCCCCCCCTGTTGATAAATAATGACCACTCCCTAATCACAGGGAAGATATTACTGAAAACAAATATCCCCAAAAAGTTCGAAATCACTTAAATTAGCATTTTTACCTTTTGACCTCATTATCTCTGGTCTAGGAGGGCCGAGATGTGACTGATTTGGTTAGGATGTATTCTCCGGCAGACAGTTCGAGTCACAAGCTGGTCGGGGACATAATCCAGGGATTGCCTCCAGTCTTAAGTCGTCATACAACGGACTTAAATGATGTTGCAAGGCAATAAAGACACCAGTTGAAGTTAAATAGTTGGAGTTGTGTAGTCATTTCTGACGCTAGGGTACAAGACACGCTCATTCCATGATCTTATAGTGATTCTGGGTGTATTTACACCAACAATGTAGTTGGTGAGAGGACAAATTATAGAGCAACCTTGTTGATTCACTATGTATGTCATCATTTCATGATCTAATTATTGTCAGGAAGTAGGAAGTAGGGCCTGGTCGACCTACCTGGTCGACCTACTTGCCGTCATGGAAGAAAACCCAGTGAATGGGCTATAAATGCTTTCAATTACAAATACAGATTCAAGCTCTCAGTCGTTACAATTTCCTTGCCTGGCTTTGCAAAACAAGTTTATTTTTGAAGTAGCCTTAAATAATTACTGTCCCAGCAAGTCAGGCGGGAACACTTAACGGGTAACAGTAGAACCTACCGGCTCAGTAAGGAGGTATGATGCATACCACCAGTTTCGTCCGTGGGTCGGGATTCAGGGAACTCCCTCTCTCGTGTTTGGGGATTGCGGGTCCCCATATTCTGGGAAATATTACTATGCACTGTACCTGCCTACATTTAACCACTACAGCAACCAGCGGCCATAACTACTTTTACCCATAAACGCTGATCTCGAGAGACGACTCACGCCAGTGGTCGAGCTGGGGCCAGATTGGCATAACACTTTAATAAGTGGATGAGTTGGCCCCACCTGAAAGCAGCAGGTGTGTGAAGAAAACCAAATATGAATCAAATCATGTAGACTTCTAAAAAGTAATTGAGGTCATGTGCAGTAGATATAGAGGGTGCTACAGCCAAGACCATGTTATTTGACCACAAAGAGTGAAAATACCAACATAGTTGATTAACAACCCAAAAGGTACCTAATTTAAAAAGAAAAGGTAAGGATACTATCTCCCAGTCCATGCATGTGAAAACAAAATCTTATATGCCTGGACCTTCAAATAGAGGTTGGCCATTCAGTTGGACCCCTAGTCCTTCTCGAGCCCTATCAGTTGAACCCCGGCCTTTTTGCCCCGAATCAATTCGATTCCAAGGCCAATGTATAACTTCGATCCTGCAGCCCCTACCAAAACTAAACTATTTAATTCATAAACCTTTACATTCCCTCCATCATGCCATGGTATTATTGTTTCATTTTTCTGTTTGCGAGAAACATGCACTATGATGAAGAAGAGCAGATAAAGAAGAACTACAATTCATGTTTTATATAATTGGTTTTATGGTACCTTAATTGCTAACTTATAAATGTACATTGTTGGAACATTCTCATCTCATCTCATTAAAACCCCTAGCCATAATTGAAGGTCTGTGACCTGAATCAATCATATCTCTTATACAGAGGTATCATGTTACAAATTCAATTATTGTTGAAACGCAGGAACATAGTAGGCGTCCCTAGCGGAGGGAAGGCGATGCTCGAAGGCTAGGTGTGTAATACCTTACATTGGATATCTATGATTTGATGTAACTGTATTATTTTGCTCAATAAAATACTTTTAAAAAAAATTATATACCGTTATCAAGACAGTCACGCTCTTTTCCTCAAAGATTGGGAGTTTTCCAAACGTTCACACTCTCTCGTCCATGTATGAATGTAGCCACTTGGGTATTGTATGTTTAAGGCTAGATGTAATTATGTATACTTTGAAATCTAAACTGTCCAAATCAAGAGGCCAGGAAGAATCAACAACAGTTAATAGACTTGGGGTTTCAAAGGCCAAGATTCTAAATGGGGGACCAATTAGGTCGAAGTGGCTGTGCTGGATTTGTAATCATTCCTATTCCTTTCTCCCATTTTCTAGGAGGGGGGTAGAATAGCATCTACTGAAAAGAGCGCTCTTTTAAACGTTAAACGCCAATCTGTAATTTCAAGGCTAAGGATATCCAAATACTTTGATGGTTTTTTTCTGTTGGATGTGGTTTAATTATGGTACGATTGATATTGAGGCCAACAAACATTGCAGATTGCTGTTTTTAGGGTGCTCTATCTATGATATATATATATATATATATATATATATATATATATATATATATATATATATATATATATATATATATATATGTCTATAGGCCCCCATGCAATAAGGTTGTGTAAACTGTGTGCTATAGTAGTGGCAGCACTTCTTTTGACTCTCCTGCAAAACTTGAAATATGCAGTCGTATTGCCAGATACAACCTTGTTGCACTGAGGCCACGGTATTGATTTCCACGTAACCCGAGGTGCAACAGGGTATTTTCACTGCCAGCCACCAGGTGGAAGCATTGAGCAGGATAGGAGGTGCAGCCAGTAAAAAAAAGGTTTGCGACAGCCGTGCTATCTGGTGGTATAATAATGAACTATCGTGTTTTACTCATAATCATTCTGTGGAAATCGAAGTAGGCAAGTGGTTTGGGACGTAGGCATGCAACGAATCCCTTCGATATAACTATGCAACAAATCCCTGCCCCAGTTTAGTCTCCTGAATACCAAAGAGCATTTTCATTTCTGTCTATCCTCTAACATTATTTCTTTGGTATTGAATCATTATTTCTGTTACATGTCCTTTTCCGTTTCTCCCAATCCTTATCTGAATGCATGCATGAATACGTTCCTTTACATTTTCACTGCTGATTCCTATTGGCTAATCATTTCCCATAACCCATAGATATGTACATAGAAAGTGCAATTATGTACCGAAATACCTTGCATGTAAGGCACGCCTTATAAGCAAGGATAAGCCCATGATGCGCCTTATAGGATGAGGAAAGGCTGAGAGTAAAATTCTCCCAAGGCATATCATAAATCCATTGATTAGAACAAAAGTTATTTCTTTTCAAAATCTTCTACTAGATCCATAAAATCTAGGTGCGCCTTATATACAAGGTGTGCATTATACGCTGGATAATTCAAAACACCAAATGACAACCGTGTCAATATCAATCCTTTATTCGTTATTCGGTGATTTCATAATGCCCTCGGCAAACAAAGTATTATAAGGTAAGAGGAATAATACTACACAGACAGTTAACAAATAGAGGTTGAACCAACTAAGTATTGAGTGTCACTGCCTTCTAGTGCCATCACCAAGGGAAACCTAGAGGTCTATTAATAACCATGTACTAATTACCTGAAACCCCAGGTTTTAGTACTTTACAGTACAACTTAATATTAGTGCCTCCTTTACTAAGAGCTTATTTTTTGCCTTATAACAGCCTCTTGTGTAGGCTTAAACTACAAAATATGCATGTCTAATGTTTCAATACCTTCAGTACAAATTACAATGGTTAATATTATGGTCAATCTTCTTCGATATAATGCCACACACAGTTCAACCTCATTAACGTTCTAGTGGTATGTAGATGGATAACCAGTTCAACAACGATAGAAATAGCTGTGACACAAACATAGCAAACTGTTATCATTTATTTTGCATTCCCTCGGATATATAATTTTGCATTGCACCCAATTTCCTTCCCAGAATTTTTACATCATTCAGAGCATTCCTATTAAATCACAGAGAAAGAACAATAGTTTTCTGATTCACTCAAAGAGGATTAAACGCAGATGAAACAAACTTGAAATTACTAGTTCAAAAGAGGGATACATGTGGACATAATGTATGCCCATTACACCAGCTCACACTTTATCTTAGAAATAGAACCTTAATAGAACCTAAATAGGACCTGAATAATACCATGCAGAACTAAGGTCTTCATTGTGCTTTATGACAATGGATATATCCACTGGAATGCATGGACAACTTAACCTACCTATACATATATGCCCCTGCCAGTATCTAGCAAATCTACTCGCTGTAATCAATTGTAACACTTGGCTAGTATTAAAGCAATCTTAAACTCTTTTAGATATGTCCTATAATATACAAAAAAGGTCTAAGCAAAGAGTGCTTTCTAGGCTAGACACAAATAAGTATCAACATTGTCTTGCATAATGTTCTGCACTCATGAATCTTGCTATGTAAGAATACGTGTATAATGGTTAACTAAATCTGAGTGTTATCAGCAAGTCTGCTGCTGAGATCTAGACCCTTACTACAAACTTCTTTAAGAGCAGAACCATCCAACAAAGTCCTCTCTAGATCCACAACTCTGCTCCTTTTTTGTTTGGTCCCCACCAAACTTAACAATCACCTTTCACAGTAACACTCACAAAAGTACATAGGCCATTGTTGTAATAATAATACAGCCATTGACTCGTTGATCATTACCTTAGTTGTGCTGTGTAATAGCTATACTTAATAACATAGTGAGAAGGGCGTCCTCTTCAAACATGACAGGGTTTTCACCTCGTTGTGTGCATGGTAATCCTGGATATAGTAATTAGGCTGTACAAACACTGCAATGATAATGGTCACCTCGCGTCTATAGATCATACTGATTAACATACTGCCCTGTATCTTTATTCTTTATCCACATTATTTACATCATATCCATATCGATGATATACCACAATAACAATTGGTAATTATACATACACCAAATGCCCATAGGATACCATATGTGAGTACATTGTAGACTTATCGCGTATCCCTTCCCCGAAATGTGTATAAGTGTATAAAATACTTGTGCTGCCACCTAGAGAGGTGGCAGGGTACTAGTGGTACAGGTGCATCATAGGTATCACAAGGAGGGCATGTCCAACTTCCTGAGGCTTGGTCTTTTAGGGTGTCTTCACCCCCTCTCTCTACCACCTCCACCATCATCTACCCACTCACTCATCCACCCACCAATTACCTCTCCACCCTTAGAAACTAACCATTATAATTATCATTGGAAGATTAACATTAAGGTATTATCTAAACTCTGTCATGGTACAATTGGTCCTTCTGGTGTCTAACCTGCAGTAAGAGGTGTGGGTGCAGAAACAAAGGCTTAGTGAAAAGATTCCCTTTAAAGGGGACCCAACTTCCTTTTACTTCCAACACAAACCTTTGATCTATTAGTGAAACGATACCCTGTGTAATGGTATGAGGTGGTAGATAAGAGGTAGGTGTTAACAATGTCCTGTGTACGTCTGACAGCCCTGTCAGATACTGCCCTGGAGTCTACACCCCTAACATAGTCTCTAAGAGTCCCCCTTAATATCATAACAACCCCCCAATACTGAAAAACCAATGACTAGATTGTAAAATTTATGAATCCTTTCTATACAAAACCCTTCCCTCTTCATACAAGGCTTAGAAATCCAATAGCCTTTTGTTATCTCCTGGCTGTTATCTTCTGTCTTGGTGATTCAGATAAGCAGTCTTTGCATCATTTGGTTTTCGTGATTCTGTCGTTGCAAGCTTGGCATAGTTATAATAAGTAGGCAAAGTGTTCTATGTTCACTTTCAGTGTGCATTCAGAAAACATCAGTACATGTGATAGTGTAATATAATGCAATCAGTGTGTCACACTTTGACACAGACAGACACGACAAAACACCATGGAAGTTATCAATCCTGTATTCACGTGAATCCAACAACATATGAATACATCAAAATATCACTGGATCTTTTGTTTCTGTTTTCTGTAGGAAAATGTCTCCCAGGGTATAAACTTGGGAAAGGCATATCAAGTTCGCTCCAATGGAAAACTATAGAGTCTTGCTCTTTTTGTGGTCCCACTTTGAATCAGCTCAAGGTGTACAAATCCAACACTAGGTGGTACCTTGTTTGTGGTCAGGGTACCTGAGTCCACCATCTTGTCACTATGATGTAGAGACATCTGGTGGGTAAAGTCTACACTAGTGCGGAATGAGACAGAAAGGCCCCGGATGTGTCCCGCGGTACATGAGGTACGTGGGGTGGTACACGCATTGTGTATCCTGTATCGGTAAGTATCATGTGGTTGCTGTACAATCTTTGCATCATGTAGTACATATAAGTCCATATCAGTTTGTAATACAGTTTTCACTTCTTTGAGATCACTAGAAAAACTTAGGGCGTTTGTCCCACTCCAGTGCCGCGGATGCTTCGGGGAAGGGCCTCTTCAGCGGAGAGCTGAATTGTCGCAGAGCTAGTGCTGACTGCTGCAGGGAGTTGAAGTGGGGATGATGGTGGTTAGGGGTGGCAGACATGGGTGTGGCTGGTGCAGTAGCCACTGTGGCTGGCCCAAAGCCCATGTTCAAGCCAAATACTTGATAGGGGGATTGCAGTGCATGCAAATTGGGGTTTGTCGTTGCTAAGGTGGGCGTGGCAGCATGCGTGGGCGGCATGACTTGTGGATGACCTATGCGATCTGCATAGATCGGCTGACCGTGAAGACTCTGGTAGAGTCCTGCCATACCACTAGCAGCCAACATCTGGTTGTATGCATCAAGGCACACATTTCCCCCACCGCCAGCTTCCTTTCGTCCTAGCAATCCTGCGGCAGCAGCAGCAGCGGTGTTCTGACCAGTCCGGACCCCATGGGGAAAGCTGTATGTGAAGGGTAGACCTGCAGCCAGCTGAGCTGCAACATTTGCTTTAGGCAGCCCCAAGTTTGCTGCAGAGCTTGTTGTTGTTGTTGTTGTTTCCCCGTTAACACTCTCCGCTAGATAGTTAAGTCCTTGTGTGCCCAGGGTACCACATGAGGATAAGAATTGTGTAGGCAATTTGCTGCTGACCATTCCACTTGATACAGTGGCTAGTGTATGGCCAGTTCCAGATAGCATGCTGTCAGCAGAGCCTGGGCGTGACCCGAGGGAGCTGGAACCGGACCCACTGCCACCATTAACAGAAACAGAGATGAGGTTACCATTGTTGATGCTCATACCAGAGGCAGCGGTAGGTAGAGGAAGCAGTCCATCACCCTGTGCGGGCTGACTGGATCTTGTGGAAGAACTTGAAGTATTGGGTGCGTCAGGCATGGGGGGAGGTGTGGTCTTGTTCTCGGTCTGCAGGCGAGCGTTGATCTTACTGATCACCAATGCCAACTGAGGGTTGCCCTCTGTGTTTAGTCCCATTAGTCCTGATGTCCCGTTGTGGCCCTCACCATTGAGGCGTATGGAACCATTGTCAATCAGGAGTGTGACCGGCCGGGCAGGAGGTGTGGCCTCCATAAGCAGTCCTCCCCTCGACATTGACTCTCCCTTATGGGACGAGGCCAGTCCAGTCAGGTGCCCATTCATTAGTCCATTAGAAGTCCCCAGGGTCTGCTCCAACAGTGGGATACCTGTGCCACTTCCACCCCCATGACAGAGCTTGTGGGAGAGGCTGATATGTGGATGTGCCATGGTAAGGGGACTGGAAGCTTCAGATGCATCTGGGCTGGTATTGGTGGAAGAACCCCCGACAACAACCCTAAGCCCAGCTCGGCCTGGACCAACAGCGATTCCATCTGGACTACATGCAGATGTCGGACTCCCCAACAGACCCTTCTCGGAAGAGGTCGAGCCTCCGGAGCGGCCATTGATGGCATCAATGATCTGTGCAAGGCGCGGGTTGCCTACATTGACAGTAAGTGGGGAGGTTGGTACCACGGTGTCCTTGGCTACTTCTAGCTTGGTGTCCACACCCGGTACATGGACACCGTCCTCAGTCAGTGTAACCAGGGCCAGGGGTAGTACTTGACGTGGCCGGCAACTCGGCTGTAGTAACTTGTTGATCTCATACAGGTAGATCTGGAAACAGAAAAAAAACATTTGTCATTAATTTTTTTCTTATATTTTGTATATCTTACAAGTAACAACATGTCCAAAAGATATGGTTATAGGATTTCGGAGCTCTTCCCAAAATGCCTGCTTTAGCCACACCAGGGTTTTCTGTCAAAACTTCAAGAGCTCTTTGATATTGAATGCATTCGTTTTAACACTAGGAAATCACTCTTATGTCCTGAAGGTATACCTCAAAAAGTGTTCATAGCATCCTTGAGCTACTCACCAAACAAATTTTTGAGCAACTTGAAACTATACAATGGGCATCAAAGTGGCTACTGACCTGTGCCCTATCGTACTGTGTCTGTAGAGGGTCAGATGTCCCAGGTCGTAAAGCTGATGTATGACCATCATAGCCCTGGGTAGGTTCAATGAATCCTGCTGATGACGCAGGTCTGGGGATAGCTGTCGTCGTCCGTCCCTTTATGTACTGAAGACAGAAAAAAAGAAGCACATGGTCAATTTCTGCTATCCTTGTCAAAATGATATAGACCGATTGCTACGTACATTTAAAACAACCATTAACTTCGTGTGCTGATACCTCATTTATCATAATGATGATGTATAAAACTCTGTCAAGTTACCGATCAGAATTATAGTCAGCCATAGGCAATGGATAAGAAACCTTCCTAAGGTTCGGCACAACTTTATGTATGAACGTAATACTGATGATCGCGCTGTTCGATTTCTTGTATGATTACAATAATGATAAGGCAAATGACATGAACATTTGAGGTACATCTATCATGACAATGCTAAAGAAGGATAGACCGATGGCACACTTGGATGGTCTCATAACTTATTTATTCGCCTGTAATAGTCACCCATTGACTCATATAAGTCTAGGCTTTTAATACTACTTCAAATTAAAAATTTTCACCATTTCGATCCATCATACTCAATAATGACGCATTCCTGCAGTTCACGAAATGCTGAAAAACTCAATTTCGATTCATTCTCTCTCATCCCAGGGATTTCATATTCACAATCAAATGAAAACTGGCAATACGAGTCATATATTTCTAAATCTATTCCAGCAGTGTAGACACAATATAAACATGAACCATGGAACATTTATAGGCAGGCTGTGGAAGATTTGGTTACAATAACAAACAGACAAGGGTGATGTACTGCCTGTGTCATTATCTTATTTGCACACCGGTTAGGCCGAACCTCACAGGCTGAGCACCCCTTTCAGTCCACGTCATCGTTATTTGAGATAGCGGTGCGGCAGCAAAAAAGAGCTATGGAGATGAGAAGTTACAAAAAAGGAGAGGCTAGATGAGATCCTACACAGCCGGATAAGGGGCAAACATCAAACATGGCTGCTGTTCCTCCCCGACCCGTCAGAGGCGCCACCGATGATAACTCCTATCACTGCCAACAGGCAGCGCATCATGCTCGTGTTCCGGTTCCGCCAGCACGCACCCGACATAAGAGCGGGTATGGGCTGACGGCGCGGATAATTGAGTCTCTTCCAACTTCACTATCTCCAGCTTTCAACTTCACTATCTTCAACTTCCAAATTCACTATCTTAAGGTGTTCACATCATCACAGCAACCTCTTTACTTTCACTGATAATGGGTGTATACATATGCCTTTTTGAGAGTTTAAGACTCAAGATGGGGGTCTAGATGGGGGGTCCCAATGTCACATGTCGACTTTAGGAAAAGGCCATGTCACATGTCACTAAATTTCTATTTCCCCATGTCTCTGTCACTAAGCTCCATGTCACATGTCGATTTTAAGGAAAGTTCATGTCTCATGTCACTAACTTTTTCATTCTCCATGTCCTTGTCACTAAGCTCCATGTCACATGTCGATTTTAAGAAATGGCCATGTCATCCTGTCGAATTTAGGAGTCTAGACCCATCAAGATAGTTATTGGTAAATGGGCGAGATAGGGGCTTGAGGATGTGGGGCCCTCTTTATGTAATACTCAGCTCGGAGTTCCATCTAGCCCAATTCTGTGCTAAAGGTACAAACAGATGAACTGAAACGTAATTTCTCCCCCCTACCAAGATGAGTTTCAATATAAATGTAAAGCTCAGTCTTCTTCACCATGCATTTAGAATATCTAAATGGGAAATTGACCAGAGAGTAGGATCTCATTTAAACTAATATTCATTCTGAAGTTGTTCTCAAGCTAAAACAACCAGCCCTACATTCCCCATTACCGTGCTGTAGTAGTGGCTACTTTGGAGGCTAATTTTGGATGGAGATGGGTGTAAAATCGACCAACTCATCCCCTGCCAGGTTCCCAGCCCCCTACTACGTGAATTGATGTCGGCCATGATTTCCTTGACCACAGTATTCAGCCCTGGGGAGTAAGTGGTACGCATGCGTCGATGTCAACCAATCAGGGGATGACTTACTGTATATCGGGCTGGATCAATAGGCGGAGCTGAGAGGATGTTAGGGATTGGTACAAGTATTGGGTGGTCACCATTGGACTGAGTGAGGCTCATGGGGCATCCATAATGTGCCGCCCTCTGGATGGGGTACCTGAAACCACTTGTAGAACTCTGCACTTTCTCGCTAAAACATACACCGAAACCCGCTTGCGCTCTCCATGCCTAGTGGCCGCTAGCGCTATATGGCACTGATATCACGTTATTTGGATCCGCCAAAAGTGGCTGGAAGTGGCTTGAGCCTCAAACCCCGTTTTGTTCTGTTTTTCAAAAGATGGCTTTCTCTTCCTACTGTTGAGTGGAAATGTATAGGGTTTGGACAAGAAAAAAAATTAGATATATAATGTATATCATATACCAATATTTAGTAGATTTTATACACAAAGGTTTGAGACTACAGGTGCTCAAATCAAAACAACCCAAAAGCAAGGTCAAATTCTCAAGGCCATTTGTAACAGACTTTCAGGACATGTTACTCCTTTAATTGTTGGAAGTAAACAATCATTTCTTATCTGGCTGTAGATTATTATCATAGAAGTAGCCTGGTAAGGTGTAAATGTTGTAGGGATATCTGTAATATGCCAAACTGGAATGTAAACAAACTCATTTCTACCGCACGGACCGACGGCAGCTGACGTCACGTGAACACAGCGCCTTCTGAATCCAGGCGCTGTGAGACACGGACGTAGCTAAAGCATAGGCCTAGTAGGACTGCCTACCGTCAGCTCAAAACTGTTGGAACATTTCCCAATATAACCTACATTAAATAGCAATGTGTTCATACTCTTTCAGCACCAGACTTAATCAAGCTGATTGCTGTGTATTTGCTTATGCATTGTCATCCCCCTATACCTAAGACAGGGGTTCCGTACCTAATCGCTATGTTAGCTAGCTATTATGGTGGACCATCCCAACCCGAATGTGCAGTGACAACAGGAACTGTGGGAACCATACTCTATTTTTTGATTATGTGAAACCCATCGTAATTACAGTAACAGCAGCGAAACTGTGTGTGAATCATACATTGTGTTTAATCATATATTAAGTAGGTGTTCTATTATGTACATAACCCCCCCCCCCTCTATGTAGGCCTATACGGTAACAGTAACAACTCTGTGTGGGAAGGTCTATAGTAACAACAGCAACTCTGTGTGGGATCCACATAGCGTGGTTTATTCATGCAGGATGAAGGCAGACAACACAGATCTGTCACCACCATCACTGCCTTCTCATTACCGCTGGAATCTGTCTCAATTCCAGCGTGGCATTTTCATGAATACTCACACAGTGTGAGACCATCCAAAGGTTTAACAGGATCCAGTATTCGATACTTTTATATTCACTTCTATATAAATCCAACACAAACGTAAAGAACCTAAATAAACGCATGTTTTATATTGAAATTTGAGAACTACGTAGAGAGATCAATGCCAAATATTTGTTTCCTGTAGCATTTTCTATTTTTATTTTACAAGGATGTGGCATTATAATATAATTATGAGCTGTTTTACCTGTTTTGTGAGAAATCACTCAGTGACATGGCCAGTATCAGTACTGGCAGCTGGCAGTTATGGCACTTCAAGCCAAGCTTTCATTAAAATCAAGGTTAAAAAGCACAAAAGATATTTGAATGAATTGATCTAGATGCAATTCAAAATTGAATACTATCTGAAATAGAATGTCTTCTCTGAGTAACCTTCATTCTCCCGCCTCGCTTTTCAATTTTAAACCATTGAAAAGGCATAAAAATGACAGCCATCCTAGTAAAAGTAGGAGATTGCTGTGAGAATACACTAGGAGATCTGAAGACAGTGAATTTGGAAGTTAGAAATTTCCATTTTGCGGTTCATATTAACTGCAATCGGAAGCTGTAGAAGGGCTACCCATACAGTTGCAGGTAGAGCCCGTGAGAAGGTCAGAGGGTTGACCACTGTGAAGGGTACAAACGACTGGTCAATTGCTCCTTAGTATAACCCTGCTCCAGCAGGCTGGTGTGGTCTAACCTGTCAATGATGTGTACTGCTGATACAGCTGAGGCAACCGTTAGTTAGCGTGTTGGCATGCAAACATCAAACCTGCACAGATTTCTAGTTTGTAGGAATTCTATATTGTGCACGGCCATTATATTTGAGCTAGGACCCTGGGGCCTGGACATGCAGGATAGGTCCATTGGTTTTATGATGAGTATCACTGCTCTCTGAAGTAGCAATGGATATTGGTTAGATGCCCATTTTACAATTCTACTTTTCTTCTTTTCTCCCCTTTTCCACTCTTTTTAAATCTAGCCTGTACCCAGTATCAACTAATGGAATGGGGGGAGGGGGATCCAGGGCTTAATGCTATTTCTATACCATATATACCATTTATTTGGGATCCAGGGCTACGGCTATTTCTGTACCATATACCAGTTATTTGATACTACTCACCTTACATACTATAAGCCTGAGTACCCCAGGCTGAGGTTGCTGGAGGAGGGCATGCTGGAGGCACACATCAGGGTGTCTACACAGGTAGACCCCAAGCCTACTGTACCCCAGGGGGTTGTAGTCCGCCTCCCGGGCTGTCAGCCCGGCTGTCACCACGCCCGCCGCACCCTCTGGAGACTGCACCGTGAAGCCGTATTCCTCCTCCAGCTCATGGCCCTTCCGGCCCCTGATCAGCAGGTCTTGGCGCTTCTCTGAAAGGTCAACAGTTGATATAGGGTCAGGTTTGTTGTTACATGTTGGTAGACTGTATTTGACAATTGTAGGGATAACAAAAAAAAATTGTGTAGAGGCAGGGAGAAAGGGTGCTAAAAGTCAACTTTAAATTCGGATCACTAGCTTTACAGTGATATATTGCATGAGAAGATACTCCTGTTAGTTTTGGACGAATAGCTTGCTAAATATGGGTAGGTATGACCATTTTGTGAACGTCAATAAGCCCTACGTCTACATGGTCATGAGATACAACTATAATTAGCATAATTTATGCTAATTAGCTAAATTAGCATAAATTCACATTCTTTTGCCCATAACTTTTGATTTATAAATCATATTTTCATTCTTTTTTCACCATAGTGGACCTTGTGAAACGTTCCTTCAAATAGGATCATCAATTTTCTTATTTAGAATGAATATCATGTTTCCATGGTAACAGAAGTTTTGGCCCAAAAACATTCTTTTTATTGCCAAATATGGAACCTTTCCCCTAAAATAGAATGTTTTATCAAAAATCTTTGAATTCTCCACAAAACAAGTAGCCTATAACAGTTTTAGGCATATTTTGCCTATTCTAGCCCATAGTGGTGCCCCCTGGTAGCTAAAAGAGGTACTAAATCCTGCAGGAACCCCCATTTCTGCTTGCTGGCACTGTGTTCGCCTAGTGGTTTCATGAAGCCAAGATATTGTTCTTTCAATGTAACAAAGTTATCAAATGTTTTTCTGAGTTTCATTATTTTTGACTCCTCAGGGGCAATTGTACGTCCCCAGAAAATCTGGTCTTATAGCTTTTAAGACCTCCAAGGTGATACATATAAAAGGTATCTAAATATTAAGGTTTCTAGGTCAAATGCTGACGGTATAGGCATAGTTAAGGAGTCATGCATTATATCTTCTATATGTAAGTCCTTTTTGATACCAGTAACCTCGACTTCAGATATTTCACGTCTCACTAGTCCCATCCCACCAATTAGACTATTTAACAATTTCTTCTATTTCCTCTGGAACCCATTTCCACATTAGACTTATACTGGAAGGTCATGAGATTGACCTCACCTAATCTATTATCAGTTCATGAGCACCGTTTTAAATGGCAACAAATTATCAGTCCAACTCGGACTGCCCATCCCTTCTTTGGGTGTCAATCTTTTGCTCATTCCTACATAAGGCTGCCTGTAAGTTTATCATCCCACTTCGATTGCCCATTCCTACATTAAACTGCCTATTAGATTACCACTCCCACTTTGATTGCCCAACAGGTACCCATTCCTTCATTAGACCATCAGGTAGTCACTCCCACATTAATTGACCATCAGTTCACCAGACACACTTTATTCGACCATCTTAATCAATTCCTCATTTCAATTGCCCATCCATTAGCCCCACATTAGACTAATCTTTACTTTTAAATTTAATCATACTCCTTTCTGCCTTCAAGCAGATGCTAACCTTTACACCAGCATCTACAATACACCCTCGCTGCCTTAGACATTATCAACAAAAGGTCTACCAGACCAGGTGGGAGTCATTTTTCTAGCTCTCCCGGTGCCACCCCACATTGCCACTGTCCGTGAGGTTGGCCAGGCAGGGGCCGAGGGAGGCAGAGGCACGCAGTATGGGATGCATCACTCTACTGGTAATAGATTCTTGAACTAATTTTATAGCCAGCTTGATGTTTTTAACTGTTTCCTGTACAGGCTTGAGGAAAAACAGAGACACGTCTAGGTCGTCATAAAACAGGCTATCTTATGGCAGAGGTTGTGCATACGGTGAACCGATAAGGCGGGGAAAGAGGCCCTTTTGGGTGAAAGGCCCTTTAGCCCTCATATTTAAGGCACTAGCTGCATGCACCCATTTAACACGTGGAAATAAGGATAGCCTCAAGGTGAGCTCTTTTGTAGGTTTTTATCATGACTGGATGAGAAACAGTTGACTTATTAGACATTCAAGATCATCATATTCAATTTTAGAGAACTTGAAATGAAAGGGTCCTGAAATGTGCATTGTCTGGTAGATAGCAAGTTAAAGGGGTTGGGAGTATTAGCTGAGGTGCTATAAGATAAAGTGTGAGACCTGTAAGGCCAGGGCAGTATGGCCTATGTGTTTAAACTGTCAACGAAGGTGCAATTGATCCTTAAATGGCATAGACTTAGGCCTAATGGATCTATAAACCTGGTCATATAGTGAGTGAACATAATCTAGGATTACTGAGCATGATTATAGCTTGATTAAGTATTTATCATCATCCTATCTAAACTGGCCTATCATATAGTACAGAGTCCACTGATCTATATAGAGTAGGCCTCTGGCTTATAAACCCAGTTTGTATCCAGGTCAGGTCGTCGTCAAAAGGGAAACACGGGCGGTTGGAATGAGAAGCCTGCACAGACATCCTTTGATTAACTCGTCTCGTCTAGAAGTGCTGCCTTGTTACTGCCGAGGAGCAGTTCCTCCACGGTCTCCCCGCCCTCCTCCAGCCCCTCCTCTACCCTCTACATCTTCTCCTTCAACCACACGCCTCCTTGCTACGCACTACCAAGTTACATTACCATGGCAACGATAAATCAAGAACTCTGGAATTGATCACATCTCCCTCTAGATGGCGTCGGGAGAGGAGCAGGATCGATGAGGTCAAGGTTCCCCGGATGGCCACCAGGGAACGCCACACAATGAGTCTTCATAGAGGCCTAGCCGTTAGGTGGCGCTCCTGTGTTGCTACTGAGCGATAATAAAGGTTTTTGTGTTCTGTAAACGAGAAGAAGCAGATAAGCTGTCTATTCTGAAGTGGGCGGGGTCAAGCGGGCTAGGAGGTGGTATGCCCTATTTGGATATGGGCAGTGGGAGGCTGGTTTTGGGCGATAACAGGGGGATGTCACGTGCCGAAAAAGGCTGTGCTTTATGGCCGCCATTACAGGGTCAGTATTGGACAATACCCCTGCACCCTCCCATGAGGGCCCTGGGCTGGTTTTCACGGTGATTGTGCTTGCAAACTGAACCGATCTCAGGGGCAAGATCATCATAGAATATGAGTGAGGACAGACTAAAGCCACTTGTTGACATAATGGTGGGCCCCCCGGTACCATAAAATAGCAATAGGAAGCCCAGTCTTCAGTGCTGAAAATCCACAGAGATAAAGAGAAATACCTACACTAGGATTCAATAGGCCTATCGTCAATAATCTTAACGAGATTTAGATAGGTGTTACCTTTGGGCACCTTCCAACCAACAAATCGTTACCTAGGATTCCCTTTTAAACAGGTCTTAAAAGAAAAGACCACCCTATTTTCATGTTGATTTATTTTGATAACCTTTGTGCTGATAAACAGGATATTGGCATGCTTATTCAAGTATGCACTACTATAAGGGAGAGGAGCAGCCCTTCATGGTGCATTGTATGACGTCACAATTGACCAAATGCAGCAAATGTAACTGCACAGCACTGCTAAACTAAAGTCAAATGTTCTCCATATCTTTTTTTGAGTTGCAGGCCGCGTAAGCGGCCAGGAGTGTAGCGACCGTGCAACTCCATTATGTTTTCGGTTTGCCTACGACGTCACTGATGATGTCATGCAGCCGCTGTGACGTCATCCGTGGCAACTCCTTTCCGTGGTCCTTGCAACATTTTTCTTGTTTATAACATTGATTGTTCATTTACTCTGATGATTGGTATTAAATAACCATGCAGAGGGTTCCTGAATGATATCATAAGGCTATGCACTTTGGTGTTCAATTTATAAACATGTTTTACAACAGCCTCCATACATAATCAATGCAGTACCTGTTGCATTTGGTAAATTATGATGTCATGCAATGCAGCATGAATGGCTGCTCCTTTCCCTATTGTAGTGACTAGGTATGACAAAATCCTGTATATTAGCACAAAGGCTATCAAAATACCTCAACATGAAAAAGGGTGTTCTTTTCTTTTAACTTGTGTATTTCTAGAAGAATATCTGATGAGCAGTCCGGGGCATAAGTAACTGTGAAAAAGTCGCTGATAAAAAACATACCTACTCACTTCAGGCTTAAGGATGAAAATGCAACAAAGAAAATTAAAAGTTATTTGCACATGCGTCTTCAGTCTGCCTTGGTGGCAAAATATGAAAAAGCCTGCCATGGCATTATAGGGACTATTCCTATAATGAACCGTGCCCACAGGGTGCTGTCATTTACTATAATAATAATGGTTTCAGCAGAGTCTCCCCCCACCAACTATTACTAGTAGGACTAGGAGGACCTAGGCGCAGACTGTCACTTTACCGTGGGGTTTTGTTGAGTCAGGGAGAAGAGACTGGTGCCAGATGGGACACACATACAGTCAGGACATAGCACATAGAAGGGTGCCAGGATGCCTTTGTTTCCTACACGCACTATCACAATGAGCATACTATCTCTTATTTTTCTTTTTCTTGTGAAGCCCCTACAGATTGAATACTCAAGGACGGTGCAACAGTTACTTTTACATAGTCTAGTCTATACACAATGAGACCCCTTTATCCATGGTTGCACCGTCAGACACTAGATTAAGCCTAGGGTAGAGGCACCCATCTCGGACGCTCCTGACCACTTAGGAGGTGGCCATATTTGTATTCAAATCTTGCACCTTTAAATGTGGTAAATCATACTTTTTATTGTACCAGATGAAACATGCTATTTTACTCCCAAGATCCATAAAGAGGTTTTGATGAAACCTTCCAATACATATGAATAAATGAGCTGTACATATTTAGTCTCCAAAACTTCAAATTGCACCTCAGGTTGGACAGTTCATGCCAGAGGTGACCCTAGAGTCAGACACTTTGTTATCTAATTGATAGAGACACAAGGGGTCATTGTATCTGAAATATGCTATAGAGGTATATAGCATATAACACTAAAAAATCCAAGCTAATACAAAACTCCTCTCCAGGATACTCTCAGATGTCTGATTTTGCATACCTGTAACAGGCCAGTCTACAGGCACAGATGAGTATGACTTCTATGGGCAGATTGCATAGTGATTAGATTTAGGTGTTAGACAGTAAACTAAACACAGATTAAATATCCCTATCTGGGAGTACATGTATATTATGACGGATTCTGTTTGTGATGAAATATTCATTATTAAAGTATCTCAATCGTGATATAATTGTGTCCAGGGTGGGGTGTCATTGGTGTCTGACTGTAGGTGTAATCTAAAGGTCTTTTAAGAATAACTCCCATATTGAAAGATGAGGGATATATTCAGATTTGTCAAGTCAAATTATTAGCAAAAGTATGTATATTGCCATTGACATGTATAGAAATACTAGAAACATGAAGGTTAAGACATGACAAATTGAGAAATCAAACCAGGATCTCCATTTAGTCACCATTCTTCATCTTCAAAATATAGCAAAAACACCCTCGGTTTGCACAGTTGTAAAACCATGTATTGCAGGAGTTTTATATTTTATTCCTCATCTGTTAGAGAGTATGATACCTGAATTTCCATCTCTAATTCAAATGATAGCTGAATTCTTCATATCTATTATGCAATTCAATGCAAAAGGTGTCTGACTTTAGGTGTCTATCTGACTCAGGGTGCCTCTACCCTATAGGGTATAGAAAAGATGTAACTGTGCAATTCATGAGATTTTGATAGACAAAGAGCCTTTTATGTGCAGATTGACGAAATATGTATTCTCCACAGGCAAGTGTCATTTGACTATACCTCTTTTAGTTGCATGCCTGGAGCAATGCTCTGTT
The DNA here is from genome assembly GCA_949317995.1 of Acholoe squamosa. Taxonomy (NCBI): domain Eukaryota; kingdom Metazoa; phylum Annelida; class Polychaeta; order Phyllodocida; family Polynoidae; genus Acholoe; species Acholoe squamosa. The sequence continues at coordinate 48,121,909 of OX439050.1, forward strand.
TGCCTGCACTACTCACAGTGAGGCCTGGTAGAAGGCACGGTCTGTCCGGTAGAAGGCACTGTGTGCCCAGTAGAAGGCACGGTTTGCCAAGTAGAAGGCACTGTTTGCCTGCACTACTCACAGAGTGGCCTGGTACAAGGCACTATTTGCTTGCACTACCGACAATGATTTCTGGTACAAGGCACTATTTGCCTGCACTACCGACAGTGGGGTCAAGGATAGTATAGGGTCCCTTATCCTCCTTAGTGGTAAAGACAAAAATGTGAAAGAGATGAAAATCTTTCTTGCTCAAAGTTTTCGCTTATAAAGGTGAAGCAGTCCATAGACTACCCGTTTCAGGATGTAGTCTAACCTTCTGGACGTCGGGATAAAATATCACCTTTTTTACAACAAGCAGTAAAACAGGAAATGTCTGAGAGATTAATTTTCTCAGAGGTAATGATAATTATTTCCTTGTCTTACTTGTCTTATCACTCAAGAATGTGGGAGTCGTGGGTGTATTACGCAATTAAGGGACGTCTCACATTGAAATCTAACGATGGTAATATCTTGTTTACTGTAACTAATGGACTTTTGTCCAAGATGCTTTCTTATGCCATATCCACGGGAACTTTAATGATGGTGCTCATGCTGACCTGTGTAACTGCTGTCACTACAAAATATCAATAGATTCTATAACTGTTTATCAACAGCCAAAGGTTACACTTAGTTTAATCTCTTTTTTCTTTTTTATGTGTATAAATATACTTGAGTATGTGTTACACACACCTATCCTTTGGTATGTCGGTGATCTAAATTGTTATTATTTTTACTGTTTGGTATGAATAAGGCGGAGATTCCCAAAATTCTAAAAGATTCTATTGTTCAAGGTGTCTTGCATGTTACCCTGTCTGTGAGCAGAAGAACATGTAGCATCTGTATGTCTGTGTGTGTGGGGGGCGGGGGAGAGGACGTAACATGCCAACAAGCTATTAGGTACATTGCTGCAGATTTGTGCTTCTAATTGCAGGCCTTCATCCCCTAAACTTCCGACTAAGGCCCACAACGAGATGAGGGAAAAAGGCAGTTCTATTTATTTGTCACGAGCAATGTAATACAGGTAACCATGCAAATAGTTTAACTCTTAATAGTGCAGGCAAATGGCGCCTTGAACAAGGTCACTCTATGAGTAGTGGACACAAATAGTGCCTTGTACCAGGCCACACTGTGAGTAGTGCAGGCAGATAGTGCCTTGTACCAGGCCACACTGTGAGTAGTGTAGGCAGATAGTGCCTTGTACCAGGCCACACTGTGAGTAGTGCTGTGGCCTGAAAGGACAGCAGGTATGGATGTCCATGGCTACAATAATAGGTTACTGCATAAGGTGATGCGAGAGGCCCATCCTGCTATGGCCACATAGTACCTTTCGTAGTGATACAATTACCGCTTTACGCTATTAACTATGTTTTTTTTCTGAGTATGCTTCTCAAGTTGTATCATTTCACCCCTCTGATTCTATATAATATATTATACGCACACATACAGTATACTAATAAAACATACAGCATTATAATCCCCTGGGGAAGTAAGAAGATCACCCATATAATGTGTAAATTGAAACCTAGGTATCTGGAGCAGAACCACAGACATATCTAACTCTCCCAAATGAGCCAGCCATCAGTCTGAGTAGTACAGATATTCTGTGCCTTGTCCCAGGCTTTGTTGTGAGTAGTATAGGCAAATCTTGTACCAGGCCCCTCTGTCAGTAGTGCATACAAATGGTGCCTTGTACCGGGCCTCTCTGTGAGTAGTGCAGACAAATGGTGCCTTTACCAGGCCACACTGTGAGTAGTGCAGACAAATGGTGCCTTGTACCGGGCCTCTCTGTCAGTAGTGCATACAAATGGTGCCTTGTAGAAGGCCACACTGTGAGTAGTGCAGACAAATGGTGCCTTGTACCAGGATCACACTGTGAGTAGTGCAGACAAATGGTGCCTTGTACCAGGCCACACTGTGAGTAGTGCAGACAAATGGTGCCTTGTACCAGGATCACACTGTGAGTAGTGCAGACAAATGGTGCCTTGTACCAGGCCTCTCTGTGAGTAGTGCAGACAAATAGTGTACTGCACTAGGCCTCTGTGTCAGATGCAGTGGATAAGACAATGTCTAGCTCTGAGCTGAAGGGGCAAATAGTGAGGCTGCATGTGCTGGGCTTATATCTTAAGCTTCCACAAGAAGGGCTGTAATCAATTTGTTATCTGACATAAAAGAGTCCAGATACACCAATTGCTGTTCAACTTAAGCCTCAAATCAAATCTGCATAACTTGTAGACATGGGGGAAGATCAATTTCTACTACAGACAATATGATGACAGTATTATGCCCCAAGGCAACATTGATGCATAAATGCAGCGTTGGCAAGTCTCCAATACATACACATTCAGGACAAAAGAGTACAGTGCATAAATAAACTATGCAACCTATAAGGGTTTAATGCGTTCCTGGTCTCTAGAGGCATAATTGCTTTAATACAGTCATAAAATTGTTTGGCCCGCAGTGAGCCAAATATGGAAAATGATTTTGTTAGTTCTAAAATTTGCCTGCACCATAATGAATACCCATGAATTGACGTGGAAGGCTAATGGTAAAACAATAAGGTTTGGCACCATGCCCCAACACTTGGAACCAGCGTACCCCACCTGACTCTCAGTTCTAAATTAATGACGCTAGAAACAATAACTGACTCAAAGTACTTACACACATTGGCTGTAAAGACGGTGGTTGACATTTACGCCGCCGCCATGTTGGCAGCACCTAGCACCAGGTTGGCTTTGGTTTCAGGCTACTGATTATCCTTGGTCTATGCACTAATAGGCGGCCACTCCCAATGTTTGGTTGGGGAAGTATGTTTGAGGCAGTTTTGCCCAGCTTGCATTTAGTAACTATGGATATTTTAACCTTCAGTGTTTTTTTTCTACAATGGTCATAGGGTGAATTTATATATAGAGGCAACAGTATTCAACTAACTAGATTTGATATTGAAAATGGCAATTGGATCCTTTATAGGCATTGGCCATTAAACACTGTAGGCTATTTCTAAATACGCTATGGCTCCACCATGGGGGGTATGGCCATGGGCATTTGGAGCGCACCATCATACTAAAGAATCGTACAAGACCAATAATGGAGGGTTGGAATGGCACCATAGTGAGTGCTCCCACTTCGTTTTGAAAATTGGCGTAGTATGTTAAGAAATACCATCCAGATCCTTTGGATTAACAGTGATATGTGGTCAATCAACCACTTTTCAATGGTAATAATATTGCACAATTTTCTGTATGTGTGTCTACCATGAGGGTACCTGTCCTACTCTCCAGGAGTGGGTGGCACCACTACGTGGACGTGCAAGGGTCACTAGGTGGCAGTGCTACCCAATGTGCTCCTGTGCAGCAGCGCAGAGAATTAGCCTGACCATTGGCCCTCGGCTGGGGTCATTTGCCCACATTAGACTGGTAAATTGGTGCCGGTGGTGGCAGGCTATCGAATCTGCGTACCCGGCCACTGCCCGCCCAGAGCTGGATGGGTACGGGTTAGGAGGGGAAAGGTGTGTGGGCCTATTACACTACTTTCTGCCGATGGGTTGTGATCTGCTGAGTCAGCTGTAAATCACTCCAGCCGCTCTGGGGATTTGGGAATCAAAGTCTGTTTAAGATGGCTTACATTGAAAACACACAGACCAAATGTCCACGCAATATGATGTACTAAAGTTAAACAGGAGCAAACTCCTACTGTGCTGTCTAGCCATGAAAATTTATCATCTATCACCGAAATCAAATTTCAGGTTTTAATCATGCATGATTCAAAAACTCTTCACTTTTACTTTATGTTACTGACTATAGGCCTATGTATTATAACGTTTGTTTTTAGCCTGTCAAAAAGAACGAAATGCACCATCTCAATTCTGCTTACAATACCAAGCATATAGATTGGTGAGGCATCAAGTGGCCTTGGGACTTTGGTTCGCTAAAATGAATCCCAGACAACATCTGCATTACCAGGAATTACACGCATGCCATCGAGTCAGCAGAGTTAGGCCGCCTGGTTTTACCAGGAATGGGGCTACCATGATGTACAGACAGACAGACAAACAGACAGACGCAGCGATCTCACCGGAAGAGGAACAGCCGGAAACTGCTGACCGGGATCCATGTGACAGCAGCCAATCACATCACGCCATCCATTCTCGTCGGGCTTATTTCCGGTAGGGTCGTGAATTCATCAACAGCAGACGACACTCGTTCTATTGTTCCCGCGCTTTTCTAAACCACTGAGGTCATGACCCTGCTGCTGACCAATCACAGACTAGAGGATATTACTCGTGACCTGGCGGCCCTTGCAGAACGACGGGAGGATGGTGTGGTTGATGGAAGAGCGCGTGGTGGATGCTGGGACGGACCCAAAAGACGCCGACTCTAATTGTGGCAGACGCTGTACCGATACTGTATCTGTGTTAATGGCATGTTTTAAGTGCTATCTTGACATACTATCTATATTCACCTTCATCTTATTGAATTAGATCACAGCTAGTGTTACACCTCCTAGAACAGATAATGACTATACGGTAGCTATGAATTGGCCTGGCATAGTTACCAGTACATGCGTGTCACCATTGCTAAAACATTCCTGGTAGTCATTTAAAAAGGTTTACACATAAAGGTGAACTATCTTAGCAGAGTTGGGTTTGTGATAATTCCGCTTATAGACCTACATGACTATCAGTACCCATGTTCGAGTCTATAATGCTTAAAAACCACCGATATGGCTCTAAAGTAGAGTGGCTGCAAAAAGCCACTATTAATATACCCATTGTTTGAAAATATAGTATATGAAGTCGCACTATAGGGCATTAGCACATTAGGCTATGGAGGCCGCCATTAGACCCCGACTGCACTATGACTAACACCTTCAGCCCCCGTCTCCGCAGTAAATGCCAGGGATGCTTCCCATTGGTCAATAATACAATAGCCATGTGCCGTATACATGCGTTTACATAATAACCTAATACCCATCCCTATGCCTCCTGACTCTAACCCTCATTCGATTTTAAATGTCATTAATGTAACATGCAAACTGGTCGTCTTGATATCATGGTGACCTTGGGGTAGGGTGTAAATCTCTTTTTTAAAGTCCCCCCTCCCAGATCCCCAAACAACCCCCCCCCTCTTCCCCCACCCATTCCTCCTCACCCTCCACCCATATATCTACTACACCCCCTGTGGCAGGGCACGTTATCGGCGCACATCGATTATGGCTCTTTATGAGCTCAGATGCCGAGACACGCCATTGGTTCAAAGCACCTAAATGAAGATGTCGCACACTGCTGCCGCCTAATTTATCTTCCTTTCACAACCCTCCAGAACCCATGCTTACGACTAACTGCTGATTTGGTGTAAATTGGCCTACTGAAAGAGCACGGTATGCCCTGGTCATCTACTGCAGGTTTCTCTATGTGGGTGGGTGTATGGTTGTTGTAGGTGTGAGTGGGGAAATGTTATCAGGGTGCCAGTATCAAGAGCGGGGGTCCCCGATCCCCATTTTTTATACCCTAAAATAGTATACAATACACCAAGTCTAATACTGGTTGTACACATATTTAGTATCCAGCTACTGTCAAGAGAGGTGCGATTGTATTTTTGTGATCATCATGGCTAGCTTGTTTGATAGGAGGTGTTTAAGATTCCGCCTTTCGCATTCTAGAGATGCTCTTACTCTGTCACAATCTGATCCCCATATACCAATAGTGCACCATATCATAAGCATTTTTTTAAGAAAAGAAATAAAATATCCATTTCCCTCATCATAACACAATTATTATATTCATCATATTGACACGCCTAATTCACACGTTGACATCATTTCACTAACATGATATCACATATACCACTCTAGAGCTGTCAAATTGTGTTTAACAAGTGTCATTTACATAGAGAATTATTTTCTTGGTCCAAAAAGGGATAGTAAGGTAGGTAGGTGTAGTGCCACTCGCCCCTGCTATACAATAGCCAATGACCAGTGCCGACAGTTAGGGTGATGTATGGGGGCCATAAGCTTCATGTGAGGAGGGGGCGGAGTGGGGACGACAGTTTACCCTCTGAGGGTCACATAATGTTTTAACCCTTTCTCTCCCTTTGTTTCTGAAATACAGTGCCATAGTACTGCATACATAATTGTGCAGTACAGGGAGTTAAAGGGATAATGCATCTTGGTCGCCATGATTCATGACTGTACTAGCGCTGTTAGCCCTCTAAAGGCCGCTGATGCAGGAGTGCATCATGCCCATTGGTCGTCATGATACACCAATGAAGTGCTGGCGAGACTCTTCACAAACACTTCATTGGAGCATCATGGCGACCCTATGGTATTGATAGATATACTCCCAGAGGGTTGGCATGATGCTCTGATAAAGTGCTGGCTAGCAGTCTTGCCAGCACTTCATTGGTGCATCATGACGATCAATGGGTATGAAGTATCAATTCATCAGCGGCTCTTAAATGGTTAGGAAACTTTCCTGGGGGTTATTGCATACAATGGTCCCCAACATACAGGCAGGTCGCCAGCCAAGATATAGGGCTTAGTACTGAGGCCTAGTGCGTCCGCCATTGCTTTATCTGGGAGCTGGCGAGATAGGGACTGATAGCAGCAGGCATGATGGGTACCAGGTGTTACATAATGTACCCAAAGAATTCTGCAGTGAATGTAGGGAGTTATCTCATTGATTAATAATGTATCCCGGGTCAGCCCTATTGCACAAGACACTTATGTAGCTCAGGGCCCTTCAGATTTGAGGCTCCTAGTCATAGAAGGTTATCGTAGAACACCATGCACTCTCTACCCCAGATGTAATAATCATATCGGATGGGATAGAGCAGTGTAACCACGAACGTAGGATACCATTGTTTATAGCAAATTCTCACTACGATTTGAGGCTGTATGGTGGTAGGATGTTGTGAAGTGTCCTCCAGAGCTATAGCCATGCAACATGCTAACACTACAGAGTTGATACAATCACAAAGGGTCCACATGGCGTCGATGCAGTGCATGCTGGTGAATAGACCCGCCAGCACTGCATTTGGTCTCCATGATGAAAATAAACAGACATTATACGACCCTTACAGAGTTGAGAGGTTACAATGTGGAGCTGTGGGTAGGAGAAGGGGGTGAGGCCAGGAAGGAATGCTGCCCTCTCAGTCCCACAAATACTCTGGTAAATGAATACATTCCCCCCTAACGACCCCAAATGGGCCTGGTGCCAGCCAGGGCTGGCAGATTTGTGGGGTTACCAGCAGGATTTGTCCGTATTTGTAGGCATGTCGTTCCCTCCACCTACCCCCGCAGTAGCAGGGAGAGACAGAAGATAACCTATATTGCACATGGCAATGGGTGCACATCCTAAGAGTTATGTTATCATAAATAATACTGCTTATAATTGGATACTACTAAACCTGTGATATTAGCCTGGAATGTTCTTCATACTAGGGAATCATGAGAAATAAGAGACTAGAAGAAAATAAAGCTGCGGGTAGACTGTGCAAGGGAGTATAAGAGAAGAGTAGTTAGAAACGGTTTATTATAAACAAGTGTTAAATGTAATAATGTACATAAATATAGAATGCAATCCATAAAGAGTTGGCATGGTCCATAAAGGGTTAACATAGAGGTGGAAGACCACTGGGGAGAACCACACCTGCAAGATAAAAAGAGATGGGTAAAGGTTAGAAGAATCACGTAAACAGGATATACCATACACCCTCCCACCTACACCGACAAGCCAGGGAGCTTGTCCAAAAGGTAGTACAATCAGAGAATAAGAAGGCCCCTTACAACTAACATAATAATAACATAATATTAACCTACATGAAACTACCAGCATAAGCGGCCCAAGGTAGTAAACTGGGCCAAAGTATGATTATAAGTTATCAGGGGCATAAGGGGTCCCTACCTGAAGAATAATGAACTAGTAAAGGGATAGAGGAATACACATAAAGGACGATAAAGGAAGAGATATATTATTATTGGAGTAAGATAACACACGAAGCTAGAGGGTCGGCAACTTGGCGATATACTCGCGGAGTTAATCCAATAGGAGAGTGCAACAGCTGTATCATCAGTAGCACTATGTAGAATTACGAGTGTTAGATAAAGCTGTAACTTAAACCTCAGTGGTTACTAGCAGAGGTCTCACATACACACACACAGATATGAAGTCGACATGCAATTGAAATAGATACATATGTGAAGGGTTTGGATGAACTCTAATAGACCACAACAGGAGTTAATGTGACTATGGATTGTATCTTCACCTGGAAATGGAATGTTCAATAAAGGGTAACCTGTAATCCAGACTTATGATTGTTGATTAGGTGCATTAGTATTCTACCAGAGCTACTCCCTCTATAAGGCGCTGATAATGATTGTACATCATAATAAAGCAGATAAGGTCACCCAAAGTCTTATAGCGCAAGACTATCATGAACAAAACAAGGCAGCTGCACACAGGGCAGTCTTATAATCAGGGTTTAAACTTAGAAACCTTTTTCAGTGAATTGCCAATCACCTACTAGTAAACATCAATTGAACTTTTTTTGTCATTTATTGTCATCCTGTCTGTATATATTGGGTTTGGTACCAGATTGAAGAGAAAAAATTGGACTTTAAGGAGATTTTCATAGATCTACAGCATGTCCCCATGGAGAATATCTATATACTATTGAGGGATCTTTGAGGATAATGAAGAAATTCTCAACAAAATTATGAAGCCTGAAGATTATTGGTACTTATCATCTCATTTCCATAAAGTTCGACTCATTTTACCACTAATTACTTTTACATAGTACACCTAATATACTGGTGCATCTAAACACCTAAAAAAGTGAAATTACCAAATTTCTCAATTTTTCCTTTAGGCCTAATTATCTCAGCTTCAGAAAATGCGACATGTGCCTGATTTCGTGAAAACACATCACATAATTATACACTTTGATTTAAAGCCCAAATGAACCTTAACAGATTTTAATGGACTTTTGAAAATAAAACGTTTTTGCCCCCTAAATGCGCGTCTTAAAGTGACTTGGCCCAGCAGTGAATTGCTAAAACTCTTTCCGAGTTAATAATTATACACAGTCTATGAGATCATCTCAAAGTTGGCCCCTACACGAGTGGACATCTCTAAGACTATCCCTGCTTGCATACAATTTCCAAGATATACAGAGCCCAGAACTGTCCCGATTGAATACCTGAACAAAGCAGAGAATTTGTTCCTCCCAGTGGTTACAGACAATTAATTGATTTTTCTATTTGGGCTCTTCTCACAACACCTTGTCTCCTGAAAGTGATGCAACTTCGAGAGGTGACAAACTGACATGCTCCTTAGGTGACAAACTAACACACATTTGAGAAACCTCTGTTTTTACAATATAATATAGATAAATTACCATGAAATAAAAGTTGACCCATTACTTGAGGTCTATGGAGCTCCTTTAATTCCCAAACCAACAAGATCCTAATACTTATATAAGTTTTCTTTTTTTTTCCTTTTCCTGACATCAGGGTGAAAACTGACATGCTGGTGACAAACTGACACGGAAGGCCCTTTTCAGCAAAATCATCTTCACATGAACAATCTACATATTTAACTATCCTTGACTAGTTAAAAATATTCCATTACCCTCTCTCCTTATGCCATAACAGATACTGTTCTTAAATATTTATCTTTGCTAATTTTCTTTTGGGTGAAAGAAATCTTCGAATGCGAAATCTGACACTCTGGGTGACAAACTGACACGCTGGCGACAAACTGACATGCTAGGCGAAAAAACTGACACAATGAGAAAATTGTCCCTCTCTCTCCTACCTCTGAGATTTAATCCTAGACTACCTACATATTGCCTTTACCCCCTAGTGCATCACCAGAGGGTGAGTTCCTATGGTCCTAACATTATTTTAACTACTTGTAATTCCAACAGAAGTGTTTAGTGTGACAAACTGACACGCTGGCGACAAACAGACACGGAAGGCGCTTTTAATAAAAAAAAATTTCACATGAACAAGCTTAATATTTAACTATCCCTGACTAGTTAAAAATATTCCCTTACCCTTTCTCCTTATGCCATAACAGATACTGTTCTTAACTGTTTTTCTTTGCTAAATTTCTTTTGGGTGAAAGATTTTTTCTAAGGTGAAAAACTGACATGCTGGCGACAAACTGACAGGCTGGCGACAAACTGACACGCTAGGCGAAAAACTGACACAATGAGAAAAAGGTCCCTCTCTCTCCTACCTCTGAGATTTAATCCTGGACTACCTACATATTGCCTTTACCTCCTAGTGCATCACCAGAGGGTGAATTCCTATGGTTCCAACATTATTTTAACTACCTGTAATTCCATCAGAAGTGTTTAGGGTGACAAACTGACACAATGGGTGACAAACTGACATGATGGGTGACAAACTAACATGACTTTCATTGGTCATCCTTGCAAACTCACAACTGTATTTAAGAAAAAAACAACTTTTCAGTATTTACCCCATATATGGAAAGTATGCACAAGCAAAATATCTGTGTCCTATATATCAGCCCTGTGTCAGAATTTACCCTCAGAGTTGCATCACTTTGGGGAGACAAGGTAACAAGTTTCCTCAAACTGAATGTTATGGTATGCATAAGTGCACAGGAAAAAGGAATGAATGCAGTAGGTAGAGGTCCCAAATTAAATTGTATGCAGAACTGTTGAAATTATGTAATATTTTTCGCAGCCCATACTATATCAAGACTTCCTTTCAATTTCCCTCCCAATCAGCTTTTATTTGGCCAATCCTACCAGATCTGCTAGTTCCTAAAATTTATTATCTAACTCTAGTGTACCCTGGTGCCTACCTTCAAAGACCCTAACAATTTGTCCCGGCGGTTACTTCAAAGGCACAATATGTATTTTTCTCCTCCATTATCTAGCACCTCACCAAGAAGCTACAGCTGCTGCTAGCAGTGCTAGTGAAAGATGTAGAACCTCGCCTCTGTGTAGTCACCTTTGTATCTAAGGCTCCTTTGTGGAAAATAACTCAATAAGGAGGAAGGTGATCAGTGTTTCCATTAGCTGGCTCCACTGGGAGGACCCCAACAGCTTGGGAAAACAGGTGCTTAGAGTAAGAGAGAGGCTGTGGTTTGTAGGGATGGGGGGTATGTGTAGGAGTAGAATGGAGCCTGTGGGGGAGTGGCCTCTATGCTTTAACACCTTAAGAAAGACAGGATATCTTAAGACCTTTTGTCCATATAAGTGTATATAATTATAAAAAAATGTATTCAAGCCTAGTAGATAATGTGCTTGAAGACAAATAAATACAGTATATGTTGTCACTGGTTGTAGCACATTGTTACATGTGGCGTTAAAAGAGGTGTGAAATGGCGTCAATTAGTATGTCACTTACTCTTGACTCTACTCCTGACTATTTATTTTATGTGAATAACTTCTTCCCATAGAGATAGCATTAGGGAGCCGATCCGCACACCCCCAGTGGCGTAACGTGTGCCGATCCACCACAGCGGCCGATCCACCACTGCAGCCTCCTTCTGGGTGCATGTAAACATTCAAAATGGCGGATCGGCGCTTTTACGGGGAACTACGGTACCGGATTTTGATAATTTTTCCTTATTAAAACATCTAAAAACATAAAATAAATATAGAACTAAACTCCCCTGGTGTCCTCGGTGGCCGATCCACCCCTCGGGTGTTGTCTCCCCCGAGGGCTAACGCCCTCGGGGGAGACAACTCCCTCGTGGTGGATCGGCCACCTCGTACACCACGGTCGTTTAGTTCTATCTATATATACTCATGGATCTATATCAATATTATCATTCCATCAATAGAATGATGCAACCAAGACCTATCAAGTTTTACTGCTTGTACACTTAAAAGTAGAGACCACCCTTTTTCCATGTTAACTTATTTTGGTAGTCTTTGTGCTAGTTAACAAGATTTTGGCATACTTACTAAAATATGCATTACTATAAGGAAGAGCTGCAGGCCTTTCTGCTGCATTGTATGATGTCACAATTGACCAAATGCAGCAGGAACTGCATTGAATATGTATGGAGGCTGTTGTAAAACATGTCTATGAATAGAATACTGAAGTGCACAACATAATGATATCAATTAGAAACCTCCTCCTGGGTTTTCCAATGTTATTCATCAAAGGAAATGAACAACCATGGTCCAAGGAAAGATTTGAAGAGCATTTCACTATAGTCTAGCAGTGCTCTACAGTCACATTTCTGTTGCATTTGGTCAGTTGTAACGTCATACAATGCAACAGAAAGACCTGCTGCTCTCCCATATTGTATTGCATATCTTAGTAAGTATGCCAAAATCTTGTTTACTAGAACAAAAACCGCCAAAATAAGTCAACATGAAAAAGGGGTGGTCTTTTCTTTTAACTCCAACGTTGTAGTCACACATCTAGATACAGACTCAACTCCAGCCCACACAACCCATCATACACAACCATTAGTAGTACTATAACAGTACACAACCTTTTCATTATACATACACGGCGGTCACAGAGGTCTAGCACTGTAGCCGACTTATCATGCTGTTTACCCGGGGCCAGTGAAATAGTCCAGGAGCGAGCGGACAATGAGATTAGCGTGCTGGCCCAGGGTGGCTATTAGATTACAACTCAACCTGCTGTATGTTCAATCTGGGCATGTGACGTTTGTAAAACGGAGGGACACATCACTTTGACTGCTCGTGGGACTGGTCTTTATCATAAGGTATACTCAAGGATTTTTAACTGGGGATGGCCAATGAATTAGAGCTCAGGATTACAACGGCCAGGCATATGATCTCCCTCCTAAGAAATAGTTTAGACGAAGGCTGCTGATAGCCAAGCACATTAATGTGAGAAAAGTCGAAATTCTCATTAGAAATAGTCGAAATCTAATGCTGTAATTTGGACTGAAAAATGTTACTAATGAATAGAATGGTTGCTGACTTCTGAATACAAGGTAAAGTCGCTAATGAATATTCTGCTGATAAATAGGCAAGGTCTTCTGACTAATAGACTTTATAAGCTACTGCCTCATAGGTTAATACCACTGACACATTTATAAAATGTTAGCAGGTAGGCCAGGATTGCTCCAAAGTATGGGAAAGCTGATAAGAAATAGAAGAAGGCCCCTAATTGATGACGCATTTGTAGAGAGGTTCCAAAGTGGAACATGTATACTTTAGTCCCGACAAGAGTTGCTTGGTGATTGGTCACCATCAATAGACGAGCAGAAAGGAGCAGTTTCAGGTCGGTGCCAGGGATGGCTGAGCTACTCACACTCATACTTTGTCATAGTCAGGTTTCTGTGGGTGCCAGACTTCTCCATCTTACAACAGGCTGCCTCCCATTCCACTCTACATGCATATAACCCCAAACAGCTCACCATTCTGAATTATCTGATTGAGAGAAAATAGAGCACACACACACACACACACACACACACACACACTAACAAAGGTTACAGTTTATGTATTACGCCAGATAATTTGGATATAATCTCACACAAATTATGAACAAGAATAGGGGCCCTTCCAACTAAAATCTCAATATCATTACTTCTAGAAAGTGATGCAGTCTAATTACATTATGTACAGAGCTCTATTAGAATCAGAGTAAGTAAAAAGAAAGTAGGAAGACCTACATGTGGTAGCTGGTGGTTTCTAGAAGTTACTATTACTGTTTCTTTTCCACAAGGCTCATACTTTCCACCAGTGATCAGACTTACACAATAGGCTAGAGTAGCGAAGATGATGAGAGATTCTTGTCTCCAACACAGGAGTCAGCCACAGGGGGCCTTATTCATACCCTGCCCTCTCTACAGCTAACCTCACTCTTTCACCCTTTGCCGAGCGCTGCACTTTGGCGGCAAATGCATATTTGATGCCGATAGCGAGGCTGCTCGGACAGGGCTGTGGTTAATGGATGGAAGAAGAAGAGTGAGGGACAGTGAGTGAAATAGGGTGTGGAGGCTGTGTGAGAAGGGACTAGAGATAGCATGGAGGAAGCCTATTATTACAGCTCGGAATATGTATGGCCTGGTTCTATTGTAAGATGTTACATGTATGCATAGACATAGTTCTAGTGTTCATGGTCTGTGATGTATGTTGCCATGAGTCTTCCACTCTAGGATGACCATAAGATATGAACTTTGCTTGTTTCAATCGTTTACTAATTCATTGATATTTCCATTTTGCATCGAGAAACGTATATGGTGAGCGGAAATGGAAAAATCACTCTAAGGTTTGGGTAATACTTGTACTTTTGATAGAATTCAGAATAATTGTATGCATTCCCTCCCACAGTGGGAATAACCAGAGTTTCCTTCTATTCAATACATCATACACCACTAATATGTACAGAATTTCAACTAAAAGGGTGTCATTATTTTTCATGTTCACCAGAAGAGATGTTCAATACTAGTCCCACCCTCTCGAGGGGTCAGAATAATTTCAAACCCGGTTTGGCAGCTCTTCCCACCAATGCACCAAACCCCACTATTTAACCCTTTAACCCTTTGACTGCCGTTGATGAAGCTGATACAGATGACATAACAGCCGTACCCTGCACACATTGTGTACCCCAACTGCCGGCCACCTTTGAGAACAGTGCAATATGTTCACTTTAGCAGTACAGTACATATCCATGGCAAAGGTTTCCTATCAAAAAAGCATAGAACATAATTATCCATGATATTGTTTATGTGGCCCGTAAAGGGTTAAGAACTGGACCTGGACGACATGTAGTGGCACAAAAGGTTGACATTTATTTATTTAAATATGTCCATGTGGGACCTGTTCTTACTGGAAGACATGTCGCGGGGTGCAGAGCCGGACATTTGGGACTTGTTTTTAATTATTGACGTGTAGGGGGCTGCCGCAGCAGCGGTCAGAGTAGTGGAAAGCAGTCTCCATTTTGGAAGGAGGTGGGGGGGGGATCAGATATTGATACAGGTCATTTCTTTTAACGTTCCAGATTCAACCTCTTCTGAGGTGGTCAAAGGTAGGAAAGAGCATATCCAACCTTCCCACATCCTTGCCCCCATGCCCATTGCTGAGTTGTTAAAAAGCTTGACATAGGTACTGAGAGCCACCCCCCTCTACTTCCTGGCTGCCCCCCTTTCCGCCCTCCGGCCTCTGCTGCTAGCTGACGGCTAGGTGGCCGTCTGAGGTGAGGGATACAAGGGGGCTACATCTCCCGTACATCTCCTCTCCCTTCTTTGCCTCATCTCCCCCTGCCACTTACGTGTGCCACTAGTGTGTAGACACAAGTAGCTACTTACCCCAGTTCCTGACCCCTCCCCTCCCCTCACTGCTCTGCCCGATACCACCTAGCTTCCATCCGCTATGTCCAAACTGGTTACAACAACGCTGGAAAGGCTAATCTGACTTGTGTCTGTTTTCCGGCAGAGGGGTTCGGAGAGGATGTCCATAGGCATAATAATGCCAGATTTTGGAAATTAACCCTTGCTTAATGTGTTTGTGCTGGAAATACTTTGATGAAATTATATATATATATATTATAACATTTCCCCAAATGCACATTATATCAAGGAGGCCAAGGCTGTTTCCATAGGTCTACTTGGGAGATCCTGGGGAGGGGGATCCCACACCTCTCACCTAACACCTAATAAGTACACACTTCCCTTGCAATAAATGCATCTGGAGGCCATTGTGAAACGATTTGGAATCGGAATTGATTCTGTTGGAGGTACTATTCCCAAAAAGGAACTGACTGACCTGAGGGAATCAATTCCCTGTTGGGTTTCCAAAAGATAATTGGTCCTAGAAGTGGCTTGGAATTGGTGAATGCTTCTGAATTAACAACTAATTCCCATCTAGTTCCTTCCTCCAATTCCCTGGCCTACCTTCTATGGGAAGCATTCTTGGAACCACTTCCCCCAACTTTTTGCAATGCAGTCTAATTCAGAACAAGTCAATTCCATTAGAGTAAAAGCTGGGAATTTGTCTCTCTGGGTGGAGAATCGTGGGGAAGTGAAAGATGCATTAGGTACTGTGAGAATTGATGTCCCAATATTTTCGCAACAGCCTCCAGCAATTTAACCCAGTCCCTTTGAAAATACAGGCTACCCCGTCACAGACCCTTCTAGTGGTGTGAAACAGGACCACGTCCGCACCACCACAGTAGCGTGTCACGTGACCCGGCAGGCAGTGCCACGTGGCCGGCGGTCAGCCTATCAGCGCGCAGGGTGAGAGAATCTGTGTTTCCATCTGGTGGCACAGATTGGTATAACCTGGGGGTGTGAGAGCCAGGTGTGAGTGAAGGGCCTCCTGCAGCACACATCAAAGGCACAGGGACCCAGCGTAGGCAGGACCTGGAGGGAGGGGATGATTATGACGCCACTGTCATTGCGGCTTTCCTGTTTCAAGGTCACTTACCCAGGTCACAGCAAGGTCACTGTCTGTAGACATCTTCTTTTGTAACACCATTCAAGGGTGCCCATGGGTACAGACCCTTTCCCCTACGTGGTGTTTTTAAAAAGATAAATTATGCATTGTCATTTTTAGCCTCAAGGTGGCAGAAATGTCTGTCAATTATCATGAGTGTTTAAAAACAAGTTGACATAAAGACCAATTGCCAATAGAGAAAACCCGCTGATATATTATACTGATAACTTGGACACATAATGATCTTTAGTGGGGGTAAGATGTATCTTTGTATGGTTGTATGCTTGACATGACGGAGCCAGGCGAAGATGCAATGGGTAAGCAGGTTCTATGCTAGTGTGCAGCACTAGTATTACGTATTATTGATGCACAAACTATTCTCGCACAGGTGTATTAGTCAATTTCTAGAGGCCACCATGCAATGTACCGTGTGGTAATCTGAAAGTCCCGCTCTAATACAAAACAATAAAAGTAGCATCTCAAACAGTGGGATACAAACATGAAGGCAATGCCTTTGTAATAGAATTCACTCTATGTAATAAAACAGGTAGCAGTATTCATGGAACACATATAATGCATATCCATGTTATCTCTTTAATGGTAGGAGGATGTTACAGCGTTTCATGTTCACCTGTTATCCACAGTGCTGGTATACAGGCCTTGTTACTGCATTGCTCCATAGCTGACCCTTCATCTGATACTTGTCCCAGGTCTAAGATGATAACCAGAGCAAACGACAGGGGCCTGGTGAGGCTATGTTTGCAAGAGTCAAGTTTCTGAACAGTATGAGCAGATGGGACAATTCAAATCCTATGCAGACCTCAGGAAAACTGTTTTATTTTTTCTCTTAGCTTTAGTGATTTAGCAATTCTAGCTCAAATTATAAGCGATTGACACATTTAGCCAGCATTTCATTTAGAAGCATCCAATGATATGTATGTATGTATGTATTTATGTACGTATAGATAAATAATATATTCTGGTCCCGGAAAGGTTGTTGTATACAATAATCGAGGTGTGTATAACAACGTTACTACAGACAAAGAACGACCCTGGGCTCTATACAACCATTCCGTGAATACTTATGATACATCCAATTGCTCCCTAGTCTATTTATGATGCAGTTCAACCTTTGATCACTTACTTATTCCCTCAGCGAGTCTGCCTCATTGGTATTCCGGCCAATATCTTTGGCTTCATTGTGGGTGGGGTGTACAGCAGTCAACGGCACCACTAAGAGCCTTGGCAACCAATCCAGGGATATTGTATATCTTAACAGTATTTCACCTTGGTTATCATTTTGCCCTTTTTCAGAAGTGGGCAGTAAGTAAGACACATTTGTCTATTCGTACTAAGCACATGGTCATCACTGGCATGTTCTCAATAACCACTGGGCACTCGTTTTCTACTAATGCGCGGCCTTACACATTGATATGCATAATGGCAAAGTTACAAGCCATAGCCCTGAACCTACTAAAAGGGCAAACCAAACGTATTGTGATCATGAATGCAAAAACTGGCACCTTCCATCCTGTGCCAACAGAACACGTCATCATAATGATCACTGTGTTCCACCCCTATCCATAAGTCGGTATCTTATCGGCCAACGACATGCCAACATCTCACCACCTTCCACATCTCACTTCCAGCACACCTACCCTAAGCATCACCCCTCATCTGATGCTTGTCCCAGGTTTAAGATGCAGGAGCAAACAGCAGGGATGAGAAGGGCGGAGGAGCAATTGGATTGAGAGGGAGAGGGAGGGGTGTCAAAGCAGAGAAATTCCTTTATTTTGTGGCTAGTATACATGGATGTATACATACATTGCATAAATTATAAAGTGGAAATGATGGTGGGGAGAGAAGGATGTATATGTAAACTGAAGCCCTGTCCGTGGTTGAGGGTTAAACTCAACCACTGACAGAAACGCAGGGGTTGATTTAGGTAATAGGTGTGCCTTGGGTATACTTGTGTATATGTATGTGCCTTGTATGACTGGTATGTAGGGTGGTAGGGATGGGGGAGAAACAGGGGGAGGGATGTAAAATTGGATTAAGGTCTTTCCTGTGGTTGGTGTATACTCAGGTATGCAGTGTGCTTTTTGGTGATAACGTGTGGGCATTAGGCAAGTAGCAGCCACCTGGTGGTGATTTATTTAACTAACAGGACCTGCTGGATGGTGGATGGGGGCGCTGTGTTAGATATAGCCCATCCTCTATACCATTACCGACCTAGCAGGATGCATTTTGGACCATTCAGATAATTCTCTTCATTCAATGCAGAGTTTTAGGGTGCATTATATAACACCTGGAAGCCATCGCATTGGCTGTTTTCAGCCAACACGACAGTGCTTATCTTGCAAGTTACCAGATCAAGCTATGGTGTCTTCTACTAAGGAACCTGCAACCTCGGTATAGAGAGACACACCTTCGTCTAAAATCCTTCTCTCTAGCCCCCCCCTCCCCCGCTGCATCCTAGTCTCTCCCATGTAGGCATCTCACATATACCCCCCCCCCCCCCCAGCCACACTACGTGACTGTAGACAAAGGGACTGCTCACCCCACCGCCCCCTGCTAGACACTGAGCAGCTCTACAAGGGAGGGGGGCACACCAGTTCCGCTTCCGGCAGCGGTGAACGATGAATTCTTAAAGCTTAACCCGACGCGAGGCGCATTAAATGTTTGCCGCTTAGGGTGGGCTGAGGAGCTGGCAGCTAGTGTGGCCGGGATTGGTATAGGGGGAGCATCCCTCCTCAGTCTACCAGGTTCCTGTCCCAAGAGAGATGGGGTCAGTCCGGCCGCCAGGCGGCGGCATGATCAAGTCATTCGTCATGGGTGATAATGGGTCGATTTGGGCGATAAAGGGGCGCCTTGGGATAGAAGCACTGCATCTGAGCGACAGGAAACGGCGGTCCTCTCGCCATCCGGTCTAATGGATCATTCTGTACCCGAGCACACGGTATCTAGTCAGCCTGCTGGTATGGAGAGTGGTCATCTCTAGGGTGGTGATGATATCTGAGGTATCTAAGTGAAAATTACCCTTACAAAAAACCTTCTACACATGTAGTTGTTCCATAAAGTGAACAGGGTAAAGACAGAGTCAATCAAATGCAGGGGTCGGTGTATGATAGTTGTCTCTGATGGGTTCAAACCTTTTCATAAAAGCACCACTCACTCTCCTAGTAGATTCCTAGAGGTAGTGTAGGTAGAGCTGGTGCTAAATCTACGGAGACTACCATGCCACCCTGCCACCACATAGTATCTCGTTAGAGAATAATCTAAACTGTTGGGTATGGAGCGTGAGAACTTTCCAGAGAACCCTCAATAAGACTTTCGTATTGGAGAATCAATCTGATATTACTTTAATTAAATCGTGCAACATATTATTGTTTTTGAGATCAGGGTACCAACTAAACTATAGTGGTCTATAACCATGGCCAGCTTACACCTACGGTACTGTCATCCAACGTGTATGTGTATAATTAAGAAATAATCACGGGAAATAAATGAGAGACACCACGTGGCCTATTCACATCAGGGCACACGGTGTAACCAACTTTGGATAAACATCAATCTGCAAATTATCCTTAAGTCCCAAAGTTGCCAGAGATCCGTCATTATTTTCAGAGGAATTCCCTGTACATTTGTGTACCACCATACTGCCACCTGGCACTTCTTGTAATAACTACACTGGTTCAATACTATTCAATCACGGTGGTCCACTATTGAGTTTTACGAGGATCCCTGATAGATTCAACAGCTATATTTTATAATGTGGAGTGTATAGGGTCGGCATGATCCATTAACACACCATGGGTATTTTAAGACACCTTTGGGACGAGGAATGGGCCGTTAATTCAATGACATGTTTTACAGTGTATCTATAACATTACCCAGGTACTCACCATCATACTCGTCATCCAGTCGTTTGTTATCTATCAGCTCCACCCTGTGTGGTTTCCATCGTGTGGAGAAGTCTGGGTCAAAGATGTTGTTTCTGATGATGGAGGTGATGTTCTCTTCCCCCTCACTGCCCTTAGGAGCCTCCTCCAGGTAATCTGTAAGACAAAGGGGGAGAGTTTAAGGTATGGTATGTGTAATGTGTGCGTCACCAGGAGATGGTGGCTACTAGAAAGGGACTGCTTGTATAACCTGTATCACAGGGCAGGTTAAGATTTGAGACGCCCACGTGCCTTGGGAAGTTGACCCTAAAAAAATGGTTGTAGAAGCCAATGTGTTGCTGTATTAATATTAGGCGTACCAATTAACTAGTTGGTATAGTGCTCAGGAACCATTTGTGACGTGTACTGGGAATAGGGACTTTAATGCACCCTGCACTAAGGGCCCTTTTTGCAGATCCCGTCATTTTGCTAAAGTTGATTCCGAGGCAAACCCATTTAAGGCCATTTTGTGGGGTGGACGTCTTAAGGTAGGTGGATTCCTCACAGTTAACCTACCATACACGGAGATGGCTGAAAGGTAGTCTAGATCTCTGGACCATACGCAGGGGGGGGGGGCTATCAAGTACTAAATGTATAGTCTTTATTACACAAGGAATTATCAAAGGAGATCCGTCTGAGGTATAATTTCCACCAAGACACCCTACAAACAAAAACCTGAATAATCTGTAAAAACAAACTGTGTTATTTTTAATATGAGGGGCAGTGAGCAACGCAAATATATTACAAATACACGAAATGTGTTACCCTCCAGAGAAAAGACACTGATTAACTCTTGGGCTGTGTTCAATCATAAAGTTGATATATGTATAATATCCCTCTCATGTCCTTCATTATCAAATTCAGCAGTCGAAAGTTACACGCAGACTGAACTGAAAAGCAGCATGTATTGGATTTCCATTACAAGCACGACATTGCCACTAAATTGCTGACTCTGCAATTACCTGTAATTACTGGTAGGTCCATGATTTCTACTTGGTTAATCAAGGGCGTATGAAAAGGGCGGGGGCAGGGGGGCCTAATCAGAAAGGAGGTGGGGCCTGATTATGTCTGGGCCCCCCAAAATTTACCAAGAATTCATAATGAATTGAATAAGAAGCTAAAATTTTCCATCTCAAATTACATTGATAAAGTAATGGGATAGGGAAAATGGGGGCCTGGACCTCAAATCAGATCTAAAATTCACCAAAAATAACTTTTCTATACAAATTTTATGTAGGTATGTATAGGTGCTATAGGAGCTATAGGAGCTGAAATTTCAAGGTGGTGGAGCCCCCACTGCCCCCCCCCCCAATGAAGATTTAGTTCCTACGCCTCTGAGTTAAATAGGAACCATCTGTAACAAAAGTTCCCTTTGTATTCATAGACATAAAAAAACAATATCTGTATCGATTCTATGTGAGTTATTAGTCCCAGCAGAATTCTGCCTAGATTGCTCGACAATAAAGCTTGGAGTACATCACGGGGAGCATGTTGGTATCAATATGACCAAACTGTGAACGCTGTCCCCGCCTGTTGGGGCCTGCTGCTACTAGCAGCGGAAGTGGAGAGTCGACCCACTTCTTGTCAGTGTCTCAGTAAATAGTAGTCCCACGAGGGGCATAGATTCACTGCCGGTGGCGTCCCTAGCGGCCACCAGCGAAATCAGGCTTCGCGCACAGAATCATGGGACTGTCATGGCTGCCCAGATCACTGTCTGAGATTTTCGGTTCTCGCTGTCCTCACGTGACCACGAGACGATTACTCATATTGTAAGGACGGCACCATTTGGGGCGGGAAGTTATATGGAAGGCCATGCTGTGCCTCAGCCACTGTTCAGCTATGGATTCAAGTACACATAGCATAACAGGTAGAGATAAATATAAGAGCAGCTTAGGTTTACTAGTATCAGTATTTCTCAGTGGCATCCCATTTTTTTGTGCCATAGGAGGTTATGTGATAAATGGATAGTGTATTTTATGTATTGCAATTGAATTGTTACCTTAAGGCACATCCCCGACATTATGTTTAAAAGTTGGAACATCATTTCTAAGATTTAAAGAAAGGCTAATGACAAATGCCACCTAAATCCCATGTACCGATATCAACTAGTGATGTTCAGCATTTACTCCGATTCACTATAATACTTTAAGTGGTTCATTTAACCTTTAGTTACCAACTACATTACTTTTCTCCGTGAATCATTGAACTCAGAGATCTAAGATTTGTAAAAATGTATTTACCAAGGATGTTCAACATTGCCTTCAATTCACAATGCCCTACTTTCGGTTCTCGCTGCCCTCACGTGACCACGAGACGATTACTCATATTGTAAGGACGGCACCATTTGGGGCGGGAAGTTATATGGAAGGCCATGCTGTGCCTCAGCCACTGTTCAGCTATGGATTCAAGTACACATAGCATAAAAGGGAGAGATAAATATAAGAGCAGCTTAGGTTTGCCAGTATCAGTATTTCTCAGTGGCATCCCATTTTTTTTTGTGCCATAGGAGGTTATGTAATAAATGGATAGTGTATTTTATGTATTGCAATAGAATTGTTACCTTAAGACACATCCCCAACATTCTGTTCAAAAGTTGGAACATCATCTATTAGATTTGAAGACAGACTAATGACAAATGCCACCTAAATCCCATGTACCGATATCAACTAGTGATGTTAAGCATTTCCTCCGATTCACTTTAATACTTTAAGTGGTTCATTTAACCTTTAGTTACCAACTACATTACTTTTCTCCATGAATCATTGAACTCAGAGATCTAAGATTTGTAACAATGTATTTACCAAGGATGTTCAACATTTGCATTCAATTCACAATGCCGTACTTTAAGCAGTTCATTTAACCCTTAGTAGCCAAATACACTTCATTTTCCTTGAATCATTGAACTCAGAGATCCAAGATTTGCAACAATGTCTCTTTACCATGGATATTAAGCATTTCCCCCATTTCACTACGTCCTACTTTAAGCAGTTCAGTTAGCCCTCAGTTACCAACCCCATTACCTTACCCCTTGTGCCTATTCTGTACCAAGAAGCCACATGGTGTAAATTCACATGGCTTCCATGCTGGCAGCTACTGGCCTCTAGCCTACCCAGTGTGAATAATGACGTCTTTGTTCGGCTTGATACCTTTTAGGTTTTTGACTTAGGGACCTCGTGCTGCATTAATGCATAACCCTCCTTTGTTACTAAGATATGTGAATGCACGCCTAGTGAATAACCTATGGGCGCGATGCAATCCTACACGTTTGGCATGATGCACCAAGATAGTGTTGTGGAGATGTTTATTTGCCACGAATGGACTGTACATGATAATGACAAAATGGAGATCGACCTTGAAGGAAGCATGATGTTCAGTTTTAAAATTGAGCGAAGCAGAACATTTCTGATGACCTATCCATCCATCCTGTGTTCAAAACTATTTAACATTGTTTATACAGGTTTATTACATGATTTCTGTGATTCTGAGTGCTTTTCCTGGATATCCCCGTGCACATACCTGTCAATATTGTATGGCATGATGCATGCATCAAGACTTTTGTAAGGTGTGCGGTTATCCAAGGATATCAGGCACCCAGTGTAGTTATCCATGGATAACAGGCACACATGTCATATGTCACATGTTAAAACCTGCGATAATTCTATTGCCAAGGGCAGGGGTTGAACCCATACCCTACTCATCCGAAATCCAACTCCCTATGCATTGCGCCACAGGGACTGACGAGAAGTGGTTGGCTAGAACCAGGTCTCTATAAGTCAATGTTATGATATAAAGCCAGGGGAGGTCACTCACATATAACTAGTATACATTCAATGTGTGAAAATATCCTGCAGTCTGGGTTGTAACCCCCTGCCCCCACCTCTCTGACGGCTTGCAGTACTGTGCGCGACTGGCCTGGTTATGGGTCAAGGTGCTGGACGCGTTCACACTATCACCAAGCATCCTACTGCTGGGTGGCCACATGGATACGATGTCGTGCTCACGGTCTGGCACAGGTGTTGGTGGGACGAGTCCTGGTCAAGGCGTACGTTTTATTTATGGCTGGTTTGGGGATGAACAATTTTTTCAAACTATATTTATTGATTTTCTATTGATTAATCGTGTAATAAAATAAGTAGTTAACGGATATGTTATGACTTGTGACTGTTATCCAACAATAACATCCAACTCGGGGGGCTTCGCCCCCTCGTTGGATGTTATTGTTGGATATCAGTCACACATCATAACATATCCATTAATTACTTGTTCAATACATGTGTCTATTTTCCCAAAACATCAGGTACAAATCGCACAGCTCAAACTTGTCTTAATCATTGCAGTCTCCACAATATCAGGTTACTAAGCGCAAAATGCATTAACATGGTGAATTTCGTAAAAAAAACAACTTTGTGAACTAAAATCAGAATAGCCTTGAGTAGCCAAGTGTGCACGTAAGCCTAGTAGAATTATTCAACCCTCCTTCATCGTTCCAAAAAAAAGGAAAGAGGGTATAGAAATAAATAATTTGCGTTTATAATACATGTACAACTTTATACTGAATTTTAGGATGAATGTTCTGAAGCCTTTTTGGCACCATAGCTCATCCCTGTGTGACGTCCATGATGGATCACGGTTTCCGCGCGAACTCTTACATCAGTGTAAGGCTCAATTAAGTGTTTTTTAATCGCGCGATTCGTCATTAGTTCCGCCATCTTGGTTTCTCCCTCATCTGGTAAATTGTGCTCGATCATGGCGGCAGAAATTCGACCCTGTTGGACCGTGTATTGCTGATAGATGTTGTACCTACCTTCACAACCAGTGTCCTTTGTATGATGTATTAGGTCTAGATAACACTTCACATCTATAATTTGCAGATTTCTCTGGTTAGGTTATCGTTACACTTATCAGATCCTTCCTCTCTACACTAGTAATAGGCTCATCCACCATCATTTTATTACATAATATGAAGGGTGGTTGCTATAATGCCTATTGGACTGTCTATACTCAGAACTTCAACAGACTGACTCAATATAAAGAAAATCGTTACATATTCTCTAGTACTGAATTCAAAAGCGCCGATCTGATATAGATCTACATTGTATACACAATGTTTGATTTGCCATTGTACAAGGCATCACATCAAAATCTTCGAAATTACAGGCGGCGACAATCCTCACCCTACATTGGGTAAAAAAAGACTATATAGATGCTGATCATGGGGCCACGAGAGGGGGATTCATAATGAATATTATTCACACCGCTGGGACTGGAAAACTGTTCTCTCTAGCAGTCACTGATGTTTCCTGGTGCTATGCCCCTTCCCCCTACCCCAAACTACTCTCTCCTCTCAAGCCTAAACCCAGACGATGTGGCCACAAGATGGAGCGGTAGGTGGGGATGAGGATGTGGGTGGGGGTGGGGAGGGGGGCCAGGCAGTCCTGGCCATGTGTCCCAGCCTGACGCCAACGTCGTCACAGCCACATTTTTCACACGTGCTTGCCGACAGCTGGCGGTCCTCCTTATTGATTCACGCCACTCCCGCCACCAGTTGGCGCCACCCGTGCTTCACAGCGCCACAAGTGGCGGGTCACCAGCCGGCACGTGGGGGCGGGGGTGTGTAGGGGGTGGAGGTAGGGGGCAGGGTATTCGTCTCCAGGCTGTGTCGTCTTACATATAGGCTTCAAGCGTAGCTGGAGCTAGTTCTGGCCACACACCCTGATACTTGAGTGATAGTAGGTGCTAACCAGAGACAAGGTACCCATCATGACATGTCTTACCAATGTGTTTGCCAATTTTGGCAGACGTCAGGAGACTCCAGGCAATCCAACTTTTACCTCGCAGAGAGGAAGCTATTACCACACCTAGCCTATCTACTGATATAATGTCTGGTCAATTTTGCAATCTTAGAGCCACTCCAACACCCTATATACTACTAAAACATCCACCCATTCTGCCCGCTTATGCACACTATCATAGTCCTTCCAACATAATATCTGCTTCTCTGTACATGTGTTGTTCCAACATATGTCTCAATGTTACTCATCTACAGGTATTGAGGGACATCCTGATGTCTAACAAACTGCATACCAATTAGCTCAATCATTCTTAACCCTATGCCTTTTTTGCTGATGATAATCGATCAGTCACTAAACGGTTGCCCCGTCTCCCTCGCACTATTTGCCTGCACTACATTCAATGAGGCCTGGTACAAGGGACTATTTACCTACACTACTCACAGTGAGGCCTGTTACAAGAGACTATTTACCTACACTACTCACAGTGTGGCCTGCTACAAGGGACTATTTACCTACACTACTCACAGTGTGGCCTGCTACAAGGGACTATTTACCTACACTACTCACAGTGTGGCCTGCTACAAGGCACTCTTTGCCTACACTACTCACAGTGTGGCCTGCTACAAGGCACTCTTTGCCTACACTACTCACAGTGTGGCCTGCTACAAGGCACTCTTTGCCTACACTACTCACAGTGGGGCTAATGACAAGGCGGTTTTTACATACACTACTCGCAGTGAGGCCTGGGAAAAGGCACAGATTATCTGCACTACTCAGAGTGCTGGCTGGGCCATTCGGGAGAGTTGTATCTCTTTGTGATGGTGCTCCAGGGACCGAGGTTTCAATTTACACATATATGGATGTTTTATTATCTCCCTAGGGACTTATAAAAACTGTAATATTAAACGCATGACTGCAATGGGCAAGAGGAATGACATCCTGCACTTTGTGAGGGCTACTTTTTGCTCAAACAAAATACAGGAATGGGGTGTCTCCCCCCTCCAATACAGACTGGACAAATATCCTTAATTCAATTAGGTCCATACAGAATTCTCAACACAAAAAAAAAGAGTCTTTTTTGGGGAAAGTTTCGATCGCATAATTTTATTTCTTTGTATCTAATTCATTAAGAAATGCTTGCTCAAGAAAAATGATGAGTAAATGAGAAACTAGTTTTTGGCAGTGAGAAATGACCATCTGTTTGACCTTGTGCATTAGCACAAGAGCAACCTAACCCTATTCACCTCTTTCAATTTATTGACCGACAAATAATCAGATTTTCTAGGAGAAATATGGCAAAAAATGGACAATTAGTTGAATATATTTGTACTAACAACACGATTTTCAAATTTCCTCTCCCGCAATCCACTGTATTGAGTGAGCCACAATGCATATGGAAACAGCGCACAATCAGGCTCGTCTGAAAGCAATACTCTTGAAAAACAAAGAAACACTTTACGAGAGGAACTTTCTGGACCTTTAAAGCATAGCTTAGTCTATATTTCAGAGAAATATATATATAGAGCAGCATACTAAAATAACCGTTAGAACAGTACAGTCTATATGTAACACGTTATAAAAGTTTGATGGACGACCTCGCACCCTCCAGGAGAGATTACTGAAGGCCCTATTATAGAGGCCACACTCAATCAAACAGGTCGTACTGACCACACCACCTAGCCCAACACAGGCTAAGTATACCAGTCCATATTGACAAGTTTTTATATGTGAGATATATGCACCACTGTCCTCTAGGGGACAGGTGGTGAACTAGTGGCGTGACGGATGGCCCAATTCAGGGGGTGAATATTTCATGTGGGGCAGTATGTCGGGATGTGGCACCAGGGGGCGCTGCGACCCACAGGGCGGTGTTCCTCTTTACACGTGGCTCCCTCTGGGATGTGGTTAGCATGGACGCCGCTAGAGGGCCTGCCATCACTGCGCATCACGTGACTGTCATGTGACACGTCCGCGTAATGGAAGTCCTCGTTATTAGCATATTCAAATTGGCTACAGGATGTAATAGGGCTATCGGTTTCATGAAGCAAAGCACAAACGAGGTTTCTTTATGACAAGGACCTGAAAGTAGTCAGTAAAATGATAAAATTCAGACCTAACATTTATGATACAGTGAAAACAAAGAACTACTAAAATGAGTTTTCAATGTATTGTGTATGGCGGGGCTATATCAATGATTGAATTCTTAAGATAAATGTGGGAATAGAAGGAATGTAGCACATGCAATGTGCTGGGATTACTCTGAAAGTGATGGGGGGATTTTATGAGTTCGGCTAAGTTTCAAAACGCATCTACCTAGTCACTTTTTGAAAAATTAATTATGAACTGGATAAGGTGTTCCACATGTGTTTTTCTTTGGTGTGTAGTGGCTTTAGGAAGGTGGGTATCTAATAGTGAGAGGAGTAAGGCTGAAGGAGATGAAGGGTGGAATGTGATGGCTTAGTTAACAGGAATTATGATGAGACCTAAATTAAGATGAGGCCTTAAAATAACACCAGAAAAGGTGGCTGAGGTAAAATCAACTTCCCAGAGATGCAGGTGATTTAGTGGGGAGAGAAAAGGGAGGTGACAAGAGGAAATGGGATGAGAAAAATAATGGGAAATACAGACAGAGGGGGGGGGGGGTGAGAAGGAGGTTATTGTACATGCATGGTCAGAGGGTATGGTAATAGTGAAGTATTACTGCGAATCCTCGCGAATTCGGCACGTCTTACAAATGAAAATGACCCCAGTTGTAGCCAGCAGTAGGCCTCTCTATATGTAAGGTGTACTTGAGAATTACGGTCGTTACAATTGGAAAGGGCGAGGGTGGCTGCAGGGCATGAGTACTTGTGGGTAGATATGGGACCTATCTGTATTCAGCGGACCTACATCGGTCTATATTAACTGTGACAGGGTGTGGACTAGTGCCTCTGGCTACCACTGCATCTGGGGACCCATATCTGACCAGTAGGCCCCTAATCTGACCCTGTTCAACACCCACAGACGTGCAGGGCACAAGGTGACCATCCAGCCAGACCATAGGTGCAATGTGATCAGATAGGGTGTGTCAGGGCTGGGGGCATGAACATGACATAACAGTGTTGCTGACTGTCACACTATATCTCAAATGTAGCTGAGCATTCCCCCCTTTTGAGATAGCCATTAAATGCATATATGATACAACCGCCGGGATAGATCTAGCATAGGTTAAGGTGGGAAATAAGCGTATTCCCCTATCCATTTGTAAAGCATGGTGACACCTTTGAACAAAAAGAAACAAATTGTAGTTATATCCTGTTACTGTGAGTTAAATCAGTTAAATCACACTTAAGTAGTTTACTTGGGATAGCTGTGACCATACAAGGCACTGGTAATCCCAAATAACTCTACCAAAGTGTGCTTTGACTTATACATAGGGTTGGTTGACCTAAAGACGTCCACATACCTTGAGACGTCCACCCCTAGAGAGTAGCTATAACATTGTGTTTGCTATTGGATTGCTATTACTAAGTTCTTGATTCAATGCTCACTGAAGATTTAGTAATGATTCATGAATAAACCCATTTCTTATCTCTAATGTGTGGAGTGGACGTCTTTAGGTTAGTCTACCCTATGGATCAATATAAGTGTACAATTAATAGAGCATTTCAATAGTCTATGTGAAAAAAAACACAAAGTTTTCTTTCTGCAGCGACCTTGGGCGAAACTTGCTCTGGTCTGTAAACGGTATCCCCCTAACGCCCCGAGTACGACTACTGCATATATATATATATATATATATATATATATATATATATATATATATATATATATATATATATATATATATATATCAAGACGTTATGTGAATCCAATTATAATAGACTTGTAGGAGCCTGGTTTAGACTTCATAAAACTGTTCCACGTCTTTTTTCCTTTGACTTTGTCCCTTTTTATCACGAGCCAATTATCCTTGACAAACTTGTGGCACAGACTACATACCGACTACTCATACAAGCCGTCTGTACCCACTGAAGCTAGTTCTTCATTTTATCATGCTGTCTGTGCTTTCGCCTCTTCTCATCTTTGACTTTGGTCATGCGATGCGGACACGCTCACATCTGTAGGGTATGCATTATGGAGGCACAGTCTGAGGAAGTGGGAGTCAAATAATAAAGTGTTTATCTGAGCACGGTTGATATTGAGTGGATGTGACAGATAAAAAGTGGATGGGTCATATCTCACTCTCACAATCATGAATAGTGTAGACAAACAATGCTCTGAATTATGAGGTAGTTTGAAGCGGGTTGAGAAGCTGTTAAAAGATATGCGATATCACCAAGACAAGGGCAGTCAGTACAATTATTGATTTTAGTTATATTGAAGAAAGTAGTAGAAAGCCTGCTCTAAGGACTCAATACGCCAAGAAATTCGAGATACATGTTGTATTGTTTGATCTCAATACCCCTGTAATCCTTGCACTTGAGACTGGTACTCTTAGATGTGGTGATTAAAGGAGTCATTGCAGTGCAAAATTCTCAGGAGCCAAGGAAAGAGGGTTTTGTATAGCATCAACCTGTTCGGTCCTGTCTATAGGGACTATGGCTTCTAGCCTAATATATCACCTCTGTGGCATACCTCACTAAGGGTGGACTACGCCAGTGGGCAGTAGTCACTTGAGGAGGACGGGATTCAATTGGCACTTTGTTAGCGGGGTCCATAGCGTTAAGATGGGTCCAATCACCATCGTGCTACCCACTAGTTCATGCCATGGCCACCAGGTGCCTCCCAACACTGAGACGCCATCCATTATTTAATGTGTGTTGACGTGACAAAGCGACACGAGCCGAGTAAAAGGAGCAGCCTTCACAGACTTAAGATGGCTGTTCTTTGTTGCATCGAACCTTATATTTCATGTATTGTTCCATGTCCCTGGTGAGGTGTATCCACTCTCTTCAATCCCTCCTTTACCATATACCTTTGATGTGTGCACACAGTGTTGGCATTGTATGTTTCGGGTCAGGTAAAAAATGTCTATAAGCCCCACGTGAGTCCTTACTTCAATTACAAAGATCACTTTTTTTACTGATGGCAAGTGGAAATGGGATAGGGCAATAACCTGGGGAGCAGACAGAAAGCTGATAGTGTGGCCTGACAGGCTATATACTAGTATAAACCTGCCATGCAGTGCATTAATGCACCTTGGCTACATGCTGTATTGATGCATAAATATGAATACATGCATCATGCCAACCCTGAGGGATTGATACAGCTCCAAGGGCAAACGGTCTCCATCATGCACCAATAAGGTTATGGTAAGCAAACTTCTAGCATTTCATTGATTCATTATGACTTGGATATGGATTTTCGGCCATTATATCCAATCCAATGGTAACAAAGCTTCATCCTTTCAGATTCGTGGTCAACATTCTCAGCTGACACCCTTAAAGCAAATTTGAAAGGTTTCTCTACAGAACATTCTATCACCAGTTAACCAATATTATTATTTTGCTTCCAGACATCACCATTGCTTCATCTCAATGGTGTCAATGCATAAAATGGCATATAAAATTTAAGCTATCTTATTTGATTGTGGCAGCTCACAAGAGCACACTCATTTTGGACTGCATGGGATACACTTTTAATACAATTTCTGCCAATTACAAAGTTTTGTCACACACTTCTAGATGTTTGAAGTACTACACACTTCATTACTTCAATATAGCCTTTTCCCAAATCCATGCAGGTTCATGACTGTAGTGAAGGATATGCCGGTGCTGTAGGCATGTTCTATGAATCGTTATAATTTATCACGAGCACAACACAGGGCGTGAGTTCCTCTTAACAAATACTTCGAGGTGGCCTTGTCTCAATTATTGAGTATAATTCTCCTATTTA
The DNA here is from genome assembly GCA_949317995.1 of Acholoe squamosa. Taxonomy (NCBI): domain Eukaryota; kingdom Metazoa; phylum Annelida; class Polychaeta; order Phyllodocida; family Polynoidae; genus Acholoe; species Acholoe squamosa. The sequence continues at coordinate 48,154,003 of OX439050.1, forward strand.
CCAATTTTTATGCCTGATGTGTGTGATTTACATTTCAGGCCAAACAGAAGGGGCCAATTTCTTGATGTTCTGATTGCTGCCAGGTCGGTCTTGAGTCCTTTTGTGGTTAGGGCATTCCTCCAGGTCCATGTTCATTTGACACCATGGTGCCCAAATGCAGCCCTGGACTACAATGAGTGAGTGAGTAATAGAGGTTTAACGCCATTTGGACAGCTAAGGTCATATTTATGGTGAGAACTACATTACATAATTTCACATTGGAATGTGTCAGTGCCCGTGCATATATGTGCACCACACACATCCGAGGGGATAGGAAAGAGGAGAAATAGACCCTTTTAAGTGGGCTAGGGAAGTCCATGACTACAAGGATTCATCATATATATCTCATGGGGTTGGTATATGATGATGCCTGAAGGCAGCAATGCAGAGTAGGCAAAAGGGGGCTGTATTCTTGTACCTTGACTACAAAATTAATAATGGCTTTATGCACTATGCTGTCTTCAAGGGTTATTTTAATGATGTCTAGAGATAACAGAGAGGGTCTTTACAGGCCTCTGCATCTGGCCTGCCTGGAGGGTCTCTGATGGAGTAATAGGGGGACAGGGGGTGGTAATGACCCAACAGTGCTGGCAGAGGAGTAAAACCTGGGGTTTCCATCATCAACATCCAACACTACAACACATATGGATCAACACGGTAAAAGGTACACCCGTGAGGGGGTGTGCGGGGGAACCTTGTAGGGCCGGATCAATCCTCACCAATAAACAATGCGCTGCCACCAGCCTCTCAAATTACCATGTCGTTAGCACAGCTGGCACAAAACAACTCCAAAATGGATAATATTCAGCGACGCTAAAAACCTGCACTAGGCTCGCATTTCACGGGCGCATCTATTATTTCCCTTTTTAAAACGGTATTGTATTTTAAGAATGCTGTGTGTTATGCAGAAGGGAAGCAATTTAAGCTGTTTCCGAGAGTGCATGAAATAAATGAAGCGAAGAGATATATTCATACAAGTAGAGATTTTTTTCTGTAAAGTACAGTAATGTCTTTCTTCAGCTGCATGTACTGAGAGAGTTTAAAGTGTTGGTGTAGTTTTGTAAATTGTGAGGTTGTGAATCTGTGTTTATCAGATATAAACATGATCAGAGGATATACTAATGGAATAAAGTTATTAGTGTTTTTGAGGGATAACAGTAGGAGATGGTCCCATGTGGCTGACTTTAAAATATTAAGGAAGATGCTGTGTGTCGTTAACACTAGAACATAACAGATTCAACCACAGTGTTTACATCTATTATGTTGCAATTCAAATTTTTATTGACCGTAATTAGATATGAGCTCCAAGGCACTTGTTCATGTATAGGGGCACTTGTATGGAAGAGGCACTTATTTAAGACCTGAAATTAGTACAGTAATTTATACCATTTCAATGCCCCTCTAAAATTGTGTTTGTTTGCAAAAGGTGCCTATAAGCTTATGTGAAAGTATTGTACTCTTACAGGATGTATATGGCCCTCTGAGACCATCCTGAATTGTTTGACCCGTCAGAACACATCATTAGAAGGTCCGGGTGGAGTCTAATGGCATACTTAGGTGGTAGCCACCTACTAAGGATGGCCTAACCAAATAGTCTTCTGCTACTAAGCAAATAGAAAGCAAAATTGTTGTGTTTTTTTTTTCTGGTCGGATCAGATCTTAAAGTTAAACTTTTTTGATTGTTTCGTTTGTTTTGTACCCACTGGCATAGTCTTCCCCAGCTGTTTGCCCATATTTATACTGGAAAATGATGCTTAGGATAGATGCTATGGCAGCAAGGACATGTTCTCATGGCTGATTGTCCACACTGTCCCCTTCTCTTTAATGTCAGAGGGATTTTAAGGTGGGATTTTTTGATGTGGGGTTGGGGTTGGCGGCTCGTCCGTTAAAACTGCGCAGTGATAGCGTTCCAGAACTGAGGACTTGTGACTTGTGCGGCTTTTGTAAGGCTTCTGTCGTACTACTCCCCCAATGTCGATGCCATCACGCTCCAAGGTAAAGGTCAGGGGCGGTGACCTTCAACTTCTGTAGGCCCGGCCAACTACCTACACACAGCTACTGTAGTATAGGATTCTACTCTCACTAGTCTGGCCAAATTCTAACAGAAAAAGAATTAAAGATTGAACTATAATTCGAGTTATACGGCTGCTCCGAATATGTATTATAAACAATCTCAGGCTAAATGCATAGGCCTAAACTTCTTCTTTCATCTTGGTTTATCGTGGATAGATGCTATGGCAGCAAGGACATGTTCTCATGGTTGATTGTCCACACTGGCCCCTTCTCTTTAATGTCAGAGGGATTTTAAGGTGGGGTAATCCAAGAGAAAGAAAGCATATCCTTAGTTGCATTAAAGATGGCAAAAAGAGTCTTTCAAGTCGGTGTTAATCCATTAAAGTGGGCGGTTGGTGAGCTATAAGGCGGATGATGCACATTTGCGAGAAAATCTTTTCAAATGACACTGACTCTTAAAAGAAAGTTGTTAAATGATTAAAAAAGTGTGTTGTTAAATGATTTAAAAACTGTTTGCTTCTCTGTCATAAATAATATCGATATGATTGTAAGAAACATGTTATACTCCGATATCAGTCTCTGGCATCAGTTTTCTATCCATTGTCTTCTGCAATGTATGCCTTATTGTATGCATAAAGAGAACTTTCTTACATTAAATTGTGGCAAAGATGATAAAGGAGACTTTGTGACTGCATTATGATATCTATTGTCTTCTATACGGCCTACAGTGATACAAATACTCTGGTACTTGTTGTGGTTATCTAATTAAAATAGGGTAAAGAAGCTTTTTTTTAAAAAAAGAAATTATCATGCATGTAAAGTGCAATAGTTTTTCTAAGTTGAGTGTCGCTGTCCCTCTGTTTCTGTCTCTCTATCTCTCTGTACTCTCTGTCTCCCTCTATCTGTCTTTCTTTCTGTCGATGTTTTCCTCTGACCAAGGAGTCTTAGTATAATATTATATCTTTAAAAGAAACGTATCACTGGGATGCCATTTTGACAGCTTAGGTCATATTTATGGCGCGAGCTACATTTCACAATTTCACAGAGGAATGTATGAGTGCCCGTGCATATGTGCACCACACACATCTAAGGAGATAAGAAAGAAGAAATAGGAGAATATACACCCCTTTTAACTGGGCTAAGGAAGCCTGGCGCACCACTGGTAGCAGACCTAGAAGTAGAATGTCAATCACTGAACAGACGTATGAAGCCTACCCTCCATACTAGCCATAGGGAACACTGTGACAGCGCAGTTAGGTTTGGCTGCTTAAGATGTCAGTAGCGACTATTATCATGATGAGGTCGGCGTCTCCTGCCAGGACCTGCTTATTGAATTCCCCTGTGTCAGAAGGCGACTCATGACCTGTTCAGCCTCCAGGATAACCTTCTCAGTCCCCGTGTCAATATCCCTGACCTACTCCCCGACCTACTCCCTGACCCACATTGACCTTTAAGTCCTTCTCCTGGCAGAAAACCACTTTTGTTATCTGACCTCAAGCTGATGTCTGATGTCACTGGGGCCGGCAATGTCAATGTGGTGGATGTGTTCTGACGGTTTTGTTGTAATGTCAAGACGAGCATACTTAGGAATGACACGGTATTCGTCTGATAAGGATAAACATGAATCCAATCATGGTGAAAAAAGAACAAGTGTATGATGAATGTCTTGCTGACTTGTCAGACTAGATCCACTAGTTACAAAATACTCCACCCATTCTGTAACAAGAGCGAGTTTGCACAATGACATGAAGTAAGGGTAAGTATTAAAGACACCAATCCTCAACTACCACATCGACCTGAGTGCATTATCCAGATTAGTGTCAAGTCATCTTTCAATGGCAAGGGCCCTTTTGCCTGCAAGCAGGGCTGGGGCAGGTTCTGGTGACATGCACTGATAAGAACTGATAAGATGGGGCAATCAGCATATCCCTAAAAGTGAGTGTTACATGGGGACAAGGTACTAATCATGGGTTGTTTTATCAGTGAATTTTACCTCCATCGGAGAAATCCAAAATGTAGGACCCACTGGGTATGACATTGTGTCTGTAGGCTAGCCTGTAGATAACCTGCAATAATTACACTCAACAGCTGTCTCCATCAACTCCTAGTGCTGCAAGGGGACCTATGTACCCTTCAAGTGATTTATAGTGCTGCTTAAGTGCCCAAACCTAGTCAGGCATCCTGATGCAGAAGGTGCCGAATTGGTGTACTTTGGCAACTCTGGGATGATACATTTTAAGGAGTGGTCATTTCTCAATATAATTCAACAACAAAGGAGGGGTGACTGCAGAGTGGTGAATTTAGGGGGGAAGGGCAAAAGAATGCAGATCCCTCTTGGACGTAAGGGGAAAATATTTCACCACTTCTTAGCTAAAAATCCAATGCATTGCTATAAAATAAAAGGGGACCCAAAAGGTCAGACCCCTTCGAGGGGACGACCGGAAAAGTATGGTGCATGCACATGAAAATTTACCACCCCTCTAGTGCTACTAATAAAATGTGTTCACATGACCACTTTATAAGAAAGGTTGACATGATCCATGGAAGAATGTACTGCAAATCTCTCATCAGTGCTACGCTGGCAAATCCTGATGACAAAATAACCTGAGGCTTTGAGGAATCTTGCTTTTCTTAATCAGTTGACTGCACCTTGTGGAGAGGTGCGATGCTATTGTTAGGTCCTGCTTCCATGGTCTGTTCTGGCGGCCATTATGCAGTCTCTGATTATCATCACATTCAGCGCCTCACAGCATTCTCAATAATAGCAGATAGGTTTTCTCAACACGAGAACCAAGGCTGCTATTGTTTACACAGGGTGAATGGAAACTGATGTGGGCGGCCTTCACAAAGGCTTTCCCAATTTACAAGACCAGATTGAAATCAAGTCTGTGATAAATATAAGCAGCCATTGTTAGGGCTCCTTCTGTGGCATGGCTGTCAGGTTTGGGGATGTAATAAGCAGGGACTGGGGAGTGACCTTACGGAAGTCATGCCTTGGGTCAAGGAGATGTGGTTTGGGTAGGCTTTCTTACTTGTTAATGGTTGTACTTTCAGTAAGCCTATGTGAGGTTCCAACAACTGAAGCTCTAGATTTCACAAAGACAAAACTAAGGGAGGACACTGGCAGTTCTGAACACTGCCTGAAAACTGCCTTAGATAATGCAAAGTTCTCTTGGTAGAAGAAAATCTAATAACTATAATACATGTAGATGGGAGGAGGGCACCCTTACAGAGTCGACTTTGAATAGGGAGTGGACTAGTAATGCTGCAGAAGGCTCTAGCAAGAAATGCAGACCCTGCCAGTTCCCCATTCCCCACCCATTGAATAGCATTGGGTAGGCATCACCCGACTATATCAAAATCCTTTCCCGAGCATAAGATATGTGGTATGGGAGCTGGCCTCTTAACAAACTGACCAATCACCGATCATGCCAACTGACGTCTGCGGACCTGCTGGCTGCGCGACTGTTCCCTTCGCCTTTTTAGTTCACCATGACTTGCACAAATTTGATTTTCGTGTCCTGCTCGGAGCCGAACTGCTCCGCCCGAATGAAGTATCGACCAATGAGCAAGAGGGACGCGTCTGGGATGGCATTTTGGAGATTGGTCTCCACCTGAAGCCCTTTGTGTGGGGTTGGGCTTGGTGGCTCGTCCGTTAACATTGTGCAGTGATGGGGTTCCAGAACTGAGGACTTGTGACGTGTGCTGCGTTTGTAAGGCTTCTGTCGTACTACTCCCCCAATGTCGATGCCATCACGTGCCAAGGTGAAGGTCAGGAGCGGTGACCTTCAACTTCTGTAGGCCTGGCCAACTACCGACACACAGCTACTGTAGTATAGGATTCTACTCTCACTAGTCTGGCCAAATTCTAACAGAAAAAGAATTAAAGATTGAACTATAATTCGAGTTATAGGGCTGCTAAAAATATGTATTATAAACAATCTCAGGCTAATTGCATAGGCCTAAACTTCTTGATCTTGGTGTATCGTGGAGTGACGTATTACCCCACACGAAAGAAAAATATAAATTCAAAAGTCCCTCTTTACGATTTATATATACATCCGTGTCGTGGAGCACGTTATCCCAGACCTTTTTACTGTCTCTTTCAGATTTTGGCAAATCTGATGAGAATCAATCGTACACTGCGCAATTTGCTGCTGCTAACTACGCGGCGTTCTAGCAGGCTCTAACATGATGTAGACATTGAGAACGTCTATACTGTTCCATGTACATGTATAACTAGTACAGTCAAAGATATGTACATATACTGTACATGTATTATATGAACTGACACACTCTCTAGGTTGTTTGCTAAATATATTACACATGTATCGTATGCTTTAATGAGAGAACTGGACCAGGATTGTATGCTTAGCATTCCTAGCTGTCTGTGCTATCTTTTTGTGCTTAAATGTGGTTGTATGCTGACTGGTTGACCTACTTCATGGGAAATATTGAAGGTTCTACTGCCAGGTCATTTTTTGATGCTTGAAAATCCCAGTATAAACTTGCCAGGTTCTGAAGGGCCTACCTTGGTCTTTGGCCAACTCTAGCAGTCAGGCTTCCATTTCAAATTATACCCTGTGTGCAATGTAATCCATGCACAGAGCTCTTCACAAAGATGGATATAATTTCTGTACATCAACAGCGACAGGGAATATTCAGAGGCATAGGAAGCAAATTTTCATATGGGGGCCCAACGGAGGCCCAACCTTGAACACCTTCAGCTCAAGCGTAATAGCGCCTATACATAACTGTATAAAATTTGTATAGAAATGTAATTTTTAATGAATTTTAGATCTGATTTGAGGTCAAGGCCCCCATTTTCCCTATCCCATTAATATATCAATCTAATTTGAGATGCAAAGTTTTAGCTTCTTGTTCAATCTATTATGAATCCTTGGCAAATTTAGGGGGAGCCCAGTCATATCCAGGCCCTTCATGATTGGGGGGGGGGAGCAGGCCCTGAATATACATTTGGCATCCTAGTTAACAATGTGAAATGAAAGACCAAGGTTTTTTGTTTTTTTTATATAGAGCAGCGCTCATTTTTTATTTAAAAATAAAATAATGTCTATAGCTATACAGGTCTTCGCTACATTTTTTGATATTTTGTTATATAAACACCACAGGACACCACAGGACAATACATAGCGCATTATTATAGTGAGTATGACAATAGATGTGTTCTATATGACTAGTGATAGAGACTAGATACTGATATACCTCTACATCGATACAGTTTTCGCAGCTCCGTTCCCCTATCTAGGAGGTATGCTATGAGTGAGATACTAGGGTTCTTTCAGTGTATGCATAGCGGTTACATTGAGTCCAAAATAGCCTCCCATTTCCTAAACCTCTTTTGCTTGTTCTCTAGACTGCATATAAATTTTTCTGAGAGAAGAGAGTGTTTAAACTCTCCTATCCATTGCAATAGATCAAGATGGCACTTGTGATACAAACACTGCCTATAAATGTAAAACCTGGTTCTAAGCATTACATTGTTGATGATATCACCATTTAGAATTTTTCTACATAATCCAAGTATCAATTCATGCTCATCTAAATTCCCTGTATCAATCTTAGCAACAGTGTTTATCCATTGTACGACTGACTTCCAGAAGTAGGCTACTGGGGGGCATTTCACAAGGAAGTGATCAAGAGTGTCAGTCTTACCATCACAATATACACATTCTGGGCTTTCCCTTGCACGTATATCAAACAGGTATTTGTTACCAGCTAGTATTTTATGGAGGACCTTATATTGAAATGATTGTAACTTTGTTTCCCTACTCACTTGGTATGGACACATATATATGTCATACCATGGAACCTTTGTAAATTGGACCTCAGGAAAGACTTTTGCCCATTTCATTTCATTCCTTGGAGACCAAGGTTTTTTGATGATTTGAACTAATACAAAAAGGAAAATTAAACTGAAGTGAATTATTGAAGATTTAATGGTTTAAGAATCAAGTTTTGGCACGTATAGCAAATGGTTATTGTGTGGAGGTTAAGTGAGAAGGACAAAGCAAGACAGAGTACAGAGTTTGGTAAAGATGTATAGTGAGGGTCAACTAGCTAGGGACCAAGAGGCCACCGATCACCCCTGGCTACAGTTTCATTTCCGTGCGTGTCTCCTCCTTCCCCCTGACAGCACTCAATCTCAGCACGACAGCACTGATCGGGAGATGGGGGTGGGAGGTGGGTAGTGGACTGGTGTACAGGCTAGACCCACCAACCTGTCTTCACACTCACTTCTCATTCAGATACTTAACCCTTTTGGAGTGGTATTATAGTGATTTGATAACACTTTAGCTGTCATGATTTATTGATACTGAAAATAAGATACCGTACATGCCCATTTTTTTGGAGTTGCTTGCCGCGACCGTAGCAACTCCATTATGTTTTCGGTTTGTCAGTGATGTCACGGTCACCTTGGGACGCAATTTGTGACGTCATACATCGGCTGTGACATCACACGTCGGCCGCAGAGTGGCAACTCCTATCATGGCCCTTGCCACATTTTTCTTGTTAGACCATATTTTACCCTAAATTTTGGGGTTAAAAGAGGCACATTAACTCTTAAACACTGGCGAAAGGCATGCCCCGCGCCCCGTCCACAACTCAGTAATTCATGGTGGTATATTTTTACACTATAAAAAGAAAGCCTTGGAGAAACATGCTCCAACACTGGAGGAGGATGGTTGGTGTGGACTCTAAATGCAGTAAGGTGGGTGGGGTCAAACATGGTGTTGGGAGTCCTAGTGTTAGTGTACATAGAGTGTGAATGATGGGTGATCATCCGTCACCAGCTTATCATGCTATCAGCCCATTCTCCTCCAGAACCCTCCCTACCTACACACAGCTCCTCCTGTACCAAGGCCTACCTGAGGTAGAACAGATTAACCTGCACGCAGCCTTTGTTAACAACACTGCTCGTAGATCAAGGCACAGGCCCAGAAACAAGTGCTACAATCAAGTGCACGCTCACTGCCACTGCACAGCATCCCAGCAATTGTAGGTCGGTGTGTGTACTAAAGTGCTCTCTTTGCTAGAGTGTAAGATGAGCAACCGAATGGGTGTATTGGAGTCATTCCCCAAGGGAAACTCTGTAGAAATACACTACACATTGGCAATGCGACATCGACTCTATAGTACAATAATCTTTGAACTTGAGTTTACTACCCATGATACAGTCATAGAGCCCTTGCTGTTCCTCCTATCCATATCTCTCTCTAATATTGTCAGTATAGATTTCATATTTGTCCTACGCTTCTCACAGTACATGGCTTCATACCATGCAGAATTTGAAGGTACGTTTCTACCATTCCGTTGCTCTTGCTGGTGACGTGGCCTGACACTAAGGATTTTTTTTATCAATGTATCAGCCACATCTCGTGCTGATAAACTTCTGTGCAGATCAGTAGTGTGATACAGGATGTAAAGGACATATACAGCCCCTGATCCCAGCCTTCCATACAACCCATGATCAATCCACATACATACATAGTGGGACCAACAACTGTTAACTTTATATCTTATTGAATTTGGTGCACTGACGTTTATAAACCCTTCCCCTTCGACCGCTTGCTTTCAAATGGCAGGTTTCTAATAACTGCCATCCTGCTCTGTGGTCTCATCCAATTAACATTGGAACAAAAGATTAAGTCATATGCATATGAAACCCACCATCGTACATCTTAAGAAATGCCAGCTACCCTGGTAGAATACTGACTACGCCCAGATATAAAATGGTCAGAACTGGAAATCAGTCAGACTGTTGATATAAATTCATATCAACCAATCTTTCTTCACTCCTGTCGCAAAAAAAAGAACCAGAGATAAAATGGATAGTGCAAAACAAGTCAGGAAATAAATGGCCCAAAACAGAGTGTGTTTTATCAATTCATCACAGAAAATCATTACAAGACCTCCATTTCTCTTCTTGTCCGTCCGGTCTTTCTTTGATGTTAAATTTTAATTTCATTTTGGTATTTTCTTGCAACCCTCGTCATTTCCTGGTGGATAAGGGAGAGTGGTCAGATAATCCATTTACTGTGGAAGTAATTTATTATTTGCACAAGAAAACTGGTGAAAACGAAAGGGCAAAGAGAGACCATCTTTTATCTAATTTACCAGTCAATGTCCTTAGGGTGACCCACAAAAATTGTAACATAATTGACCAGAATACACCCATAAAGGTCTAAAATATGACCGATAAAACATTCAGTAATAGAGACATTCTGTTTGTAGGAAACAGCTGTGAAGCACCGTGGATTTAAAGATTGCAAGGAATTTCACAGCCGTATGTGGTATGTTGTCTGGTTCACCCATGCAGCTTTCTTTACTTAGGGCCAAACTTAACCCCCAATAAAGCCTACATCCCCGCTGCTTAAATGGATTACAAACCATTTACTATCAAATCAAAGGAAAGATGCCCTACAATTCGCAATTCTGATTATCAAAACAGAAGCAAAGGTCTAGGGTCTACCCTATTTAGCTAGGCTAGGCCAGGTTACCTGAAACAAATCGTTCTCTTTTCTTTGCCATTAGGGGTACAAGGGCACACAGACAGGGACTCACATTCTACTCCCAAGAGGGGGTCAGGTCCTCAGGATGTTTTCTACGGACCAGGTCTATCTAACAGCCATACCATGTCCTGTCAATCACACAGAGGAAGCTGACCCAAGACCACGCCCATCTGCTGTAAGCCTCGCCCACCTGTTGTAAAGTAACGCCCACCTGTTCAAGACCACACCCACCACAAGTCTACCCTCACGTCCCTTATTTGATACACATGGTATTGTACCCCTTAGACCCGTCGCAGTATTTTATCTGAGATCTGTGGAAACAAGTGTGGTACTGTCAATGAATTCACAATAATTGCACAATACCCTGGAGGTGGCACCCAAATGGCAACCTTTGTATTACTGTTTCTAGATACAGTTATCCGTCATTATCAACATCGTTAGATGGAAACTCAATGCAAATTATTTGATTCATACCGATGTAGATTTTGTAACACAAGAGCATATATACATATGTGGTATATTAGATGGCCTGTATATGATGTCCAATGCTGGCATCACAGTGTTACGCACAAAGTTATATAACGGTCTTTATGGTACCTAGGCTGAACTGAAGTAATCATAAACTAGCCTCTGTGACATATGGCGGTAGTTAAAACATAACCAGCATGCCGCTCTGTACAGAAAGTTGCCCTTCACTGTGAGCAGTTTAAGGGAGGAGGAGCTGCTCGGCTCCTGAGAGGGGAGCAGCTCGGCGCTAATGAATTCCCAGCTCTGCTGCTAATCCGGTCTGTAATTGGAAAACCCCAGTTTGTGCGAGGCATTAGCTGTGACTGCTGCCTCCAGCAAGGCCCCTTCTCCCGCCCAGTCAAATCTACTTAGCGTGCAATTACGTCATAATTCTTGCTTTAATTGGGGCTATATGAGGTAGTTCATCCCATGGGAGATACTGGGGCTACGGCTGTGGGCAGACTGCATCTGATAGGCTATGTCCTATCTAGTCTGAGATACGCTACAAATGGAGCAATAGAGACTCTAGGGGCAACTGCATGGTGGCCACTTTGACAAGGGTGATCAATTATGCTCAATAAATTTGGTATGCCTGGGGGCTGGAGGGGTCATTTAGAATGATGACTTAGTTTTTAACTTTAAATTTTGAATGTGGTACAGGAAAACGGCGTGAGGTTAACTTCAATATTGGTGAAACCCAGGTAATACTTTTCAATAAAGTGCACTGAAAAAGGTCTTCCTAACAAAGTGACATGTATACCCATGTCATCTTTATTTGACACACGTCATTGGGACATGTGCACATATGTCACCATGACAACTGTAGCACACAGTAATCCTCATATGATTTGACATGCCTTAAAATACCATGTCATCTGTGAGTTGACTAGGGTCACGGCCACGTCAAAGGCACTTGACGTAATGGTTTGAAATACATAATTTTTCTAGGATATTCCACTAGATGGGACAAACAACCTTTTTGGTACCAGGATTAATCACTACCAAGAAGTACTACCAACACTTGAGACATTTGATGTATCTGTGTCATTTTGTTTTCATGAAGAATAGATCACTAAGGTTTGTAGATACTATCAATGAATGGTAGTGAATTCTATTTTATTGTTAAATTTGCATTTTTTATTGAATATCAGAATAGACACCCACCATCCTGAATACTTCAACTGGAGAGGTTAGACACCTTATGTGTGGGTCAGTGAAAATACCAAAGGACTGTATTCTAACCCACAATATACAATCTCAGTATCTACAATACAGGAAGACATATGGCATTGCCATGCACCTCAATGCCCTTGTCTTATGGACTGTATAGAGGTCCTCAGTCAAGTAGAAGTACTGTAGATAGGGAAAGTGCCTAAGTGTTGCAGGCCTGTGAGACTATGATATCCCCTGCCTTCTATTATAGGCCTGCCTTGATTGAACCATTGGTACATAGTCATTAACTGCTCTTGACCCTTACATAATTGTCTCACAGTATTACCTAGCACTCAGGTGAATGGATCAGAAATATGTGACATGTCTTCATTAAACATGTCATGTGGGAGACAAATTGTGACATGATTGTGCAGTATGCGTCAAGGTGATCAGTGTTCTTCTCTCTGTGTGATACAACCTCTAGTAGAATACTGCTGGGGAAACTTCCCCGTGTATTCCCAACAACACATTTTCTAAGATAGTAGTATGATTAAATGCATTTAAATTGAGTTAAAAGTAGCTGTCGGATGGGAGCCTCTAACTCAATGCAGCCTCCTGTTGTAAAAGACATCCATTGTAATTCTCATGTAAGGGGAGAAATTAGAGGCTAATGGGAACAGTAATTACGGTTTTAAGTAGAAATGACAATGAGAAGAGACATTACTTTCCACAAAGGCACTGCTGTGGGGTGCGTTCCTCATATATAGCAGACTACCCTATCCTCTGTTATGATCAAATTATATTTTATAATTATGACTGCAGAGCCAAGCTGTTATGATGCAAATTGAATTGTCTTTTTTGAAATATTGGATTATAAACTCATCTTAATGGTGACGTCCGGCATCCAATACAGCAATTGGAGTCTTTAATAGGGTGATTTTGCAAATAATGTCAAAACTTGCAGGACTATTTCATGTTTGTGTGTTTGTGAAATACTTTTATTCATAAAAGAAAAATGGTAATTGAGCTCCCTAGAAAAAAACGCGTGGATTTGATCTGCCTCCTGAGTCTACTTATCCAATCTTAAATTGAAAGCGACGACATACATATAAAATATACAGAGTAAAACTAATTATAACATGGTTATCGAGTTTCGGCACTGAGTCAACGAGTTCAAGTCTAATCATTATACATTACATTCGTAAGGAGTGAATGTGAAAGTAAATCACCTATGATAATACTGATTTGCAAAACATTCCTCTGTGATTAGACTATGCTCCTCTATGTAAACACAAGCGCTGACAAAACGTAATTAAACACAATCCTTAACCATTTAAGGGTAACATGATGCTTCCAGCTTCATTCATTTTACGCAATGATGGGCTTATCCATCATGAAAAGCCTCAGGAGGGTATCAGAGATCAGGTACAGCATGATGCATGGTTGCAGCCCTGGTGAGTGAGTGAGTGAGTAATAGATGTTTAACGCCATTTCGACAACTAAGGTCATATTCATGGCGAGAATTACATTACACAATTTCACAGGGGAATGTGTCAGTGCCCACGCATATGTGCACCACACACATCCCGAGGGGATAGGAAAGAGGAGAAATAGACCCTTTTAAGTGGGCTAGGGAGGCCCGCTGCAGCCCTGGTGATTCACCCCATATGGACACATTGTATCTATACACTTTGTAGCCCTTAAGGGTTTAATTCTGATAGAGCAGTCTGCCCATGGCTGCCCGGTTTATCGTTGTCTCTGGTGACTCTGGAATCTCATCTATCCCTCCCACGATGCTAAAATCCAATTTCCCTCCTGGAATGCAAAAAGGGAAGAAATGTCCTTCAATAAAAACAAATCATACATCTAATCTATTCTAATTAAATCAGGCCGACCATAAACTGACGCAGACTAGTAGGGTGGTGGCGTTTATTAAATGGTGCTTTGTTTGGTATTTTGTGAGCAGGTTCTGGCAACTGTGGTAACACGTGTGGGGCACAGCTGGGATGAGGAGTGGCCACAATGAAGGGAAAACTTTTAAACATTTAGAGATTGGGCCATAGAGCCAAATAGTGCCAGGGTGATGAGTATTAGCAGACACTTATCAAGGCTGTGGCACATGGTGATACAATAATATCTATCATCACCCAGACCCCCCCTCCACCAACACCACGATTTTCGGAGAAACAGGGTGTACACTCTTTCAGCCATTTGATGCACATGGGGTGTTGACCTCCTAGAACCCTACGACAGTGTGCGGATAGGGTGAGTAGTATTGTATTGCCTGCAGAGTTTTACCATTTCCCTATGCTACTTAACCTGCAGAACCTTGACACAAAAACCATTTCCTCACACTACTTATATCCACAGAACCTTTACACATAAACCATTTCCCTACACTACTTATATCCACAGAGCCTTTACACATAAACCATTTCCTCACACTACTTATATCCACAGAGCCTTCATACATAAACCATTTCCTCACACTACTTATATCCACAGAGCCTTCATACATAAACCATTTCCTCACACTACTTATATCCACAGAGCCTTCATACATAAACCATTTCCTCACACTACTTATATCCACAGAGCCTTTACACATAAACCATTTCCTCACACTACTTATATCCACAGAGCCTTCACACATAAACCATTTCCTCACACTACTTATATCCACAGTGCCTTTACACATAAACCATTTCCTCACACTACTTATATCCACAGAGCCTTTATCCACAGAGCCTTTACACATAAACCATTTCCCTACACTACTTGACTACGTACTATTCGTTCTAGTATATTGACAAGTGAGTACTATTTACCACGTCTATATACTACAATTCTAGACCATTTGCATACACCACTCCTGCCACAGAGCCTTTGTAAATCTACCATTTTCATATACTACTTGTAGTGCGTGGCCTTTACGAACGTATCATTTATATGTACTACTTACGTCGCAACGTCCTATCTATCATTCTCATTCACTACTTGCTCTTTAGAAATTTCATAGTTTTACCATGTTCATACATCATTTTAATACTTATTTATGTAAATATAGCAAGTCATGTAGCTGTTCAATATTCGTATCACACTGTATTGCCTACAAAAGTTCACCTTTTTCATGCAGTTCTGGCACTGACATTGGCCAACTTTAGTGACATTCCATATCGAATTACTGGAACTCCTAAGCTAAAACAGAAGACCCTTGTGCAGTATTTCAAACAGAACACCTGTTCACATCACCACTGACAAGCCATAGTTCTGTCAGTGGTGGGAGGGTTAGGAGAGGGACAAGGTTTGAGGTGATGCTTGTATGCCCAGGAGGAATCCATTGGGACGATACAGCTGCTCAAACAGACCAGACCCACATAGCCCCCACTGCACACTCTTCAACACTGTCCGCCTGTCTCCTGAATAACCATGGACTGCTGTGCTTACCCAACCAGCATTGTATATACGCCACATATCACTTACCGTGCCTGTGTATTTTCAATACATTACTGTACGTTTTAGATGGATTGCTTCATATACTGAGTCATTTAGAGTATTTAGAACTTCTAACGTTCTTATAAACTTATAAATATAGAACTCAACATAATACCCTCTAGTTTATACCCGACGTAGATCTCATCATAATATTCATTGGTATAATGATATACCCTGCTCGTAATTTAACATAGCTTTCAGTGCTTGACACCGTACATGGAACACCCTATATATATATATATATATATATATATATATATATATATATATATATATATATATATATAGATATTGATACCGTAGACAGAAGTCAACATAAGATTGATATTCTAAAGCTGATAACCTACCTATATTAGAATTGTCAAAAGAACGCCCTATAACTTAAACCTTATACAGAAGTCAAAATAACATCATACATTGAAAACCTGGAAGATCTGACACTAGTCAGTGGTGACGACTTTAGGTCCTCAGGTTGACATACCTAAGTCGTCAGTATGAGAATACGGACAGTACAAAGTCGTCATACTGACAACTTAGGTCATAAGGATGACGACCTAAAGTTGTCATTTTCACCACCTAAAGTTGTAGTTTTAGGCATTGTCAACCTAAGGACCTAAAGTTATTTCAGACCTTCCAGATTTTCAGTGTATCGTTAATATTCTATATGAAAGCAAATATACAATGTAGCACCCTATAGTTAATACCCTATATGGAAGTGAACATAACACACATGTTCATCTTGCCCTCTCAGGGCCTCAGGTGACCCATGCTGATCACGTGAGGCCCTCATTAAGTACTGCCTAATTACTAATTACTGCCAAGCTCGTCAGATGGCGCGCTGAACGCTCCCTGGAGGCAGATACGCGCGCATGCTAAGAAGTTTCCTATTCCCATGCGACGTTGGCTGCTGAGGGTAATACAAAAAGTACATAATGAGGGGATATAATGAGAAAATAAGGATAGACTGTGGACTGGCACGACTGGAGAGGGGAGGCACTGAGGGCACAATAGGCAGGGGAGCAACTGGTGCAGTGCTGACTAACTACAGCACCCCGATAACAAGCACAGGCGCCATACTCTGTGTGACTAGAGGTAGGCCCCCAGTCCCTTTGGCCTGTGTTTGCTATGGATTAGAATTGGTCCCTGACCCCCTTCCCACACCATGTTTACTATTAGATGCCCAGGATGGCTGCCTCAGTCCCTCTTATACACACCCTATGTTTACTATGACTTGTGATGGATGTCTCAGTCCCTCTTCCCCACCCCATCTTTCCTATGACTTGGGATGGGTGCCTCAGTCCCTCTTTTACTCACCCCATATTCACTATAACTTGGGATGAGTATCTCAGTCTTTTCCCCCACCCCATGTTTACTATGACTTGGGATGGTTGTCTATGTCCCTCTTCCCCACCCCGTGTTTACTATGACTTAGGAGGAGTTTCTCAGACCCTCTTACCCAATCAATGTTTACTATGACATGGGAGGGGTATCTCAGTCCCAATTACCCACCCCATGTTTACTATGACTAGGAATGGGGGTCTAAGTCCCTTTTTCCCACCCCATGTTTACTATAACTTGGAATGCTTGTCTCAGTCCCTTTTACCCACCCCATGTTAACTATGACTTGGGATGGGTATCTCAGTCCTTCTTCCCCACCCCATCTTCCCTAAGACTTTGGATGGGTGTCTCAATCCCTCTGCCCTACCCTATATTTACTATGTTTTGGTGTGTCATTCAGTCCCTTTTCCCCACCCCAATGTTTACTATGATGTGAAGTGGGTTCCTCATTCACACTCGCCACCCCGTGGCAGGAGTAATACGATATGGTGGGGGGGATCCCTTAGTCCCCTTACTCCAACCCTATTTTGGTATGACTTGGGTGGGTCCCTCAGTTTCCCTTTCTCACCCCATTTTTACTATGACTTTGGATGGGTCCTGAAAGCCCCCCCTACCTCATCCCATCCCTCACACCCTCCCCATACTCGCTAGGACTTGTGATGACCCCCATAGTTCTCTTACCATTTTAACAGGTCTGAGAGGAGGCTGAGAAGAAGACCCAGACTTGGAACATAGTCTGTACTCAAGAGTATCAACATAGACATATCTGTACACAGCTTTAGAGGTATACCCAGGGTCATTTGTCGGTGATCAGTGGACCATGACCCCCTCCACTAGTGTGCACCCAAGCAGAACATGAGTTGATATGACTATGTGTGTACTACTGATGTGTGAGTTTAGCCCCCATCTTCCTATCCTTGCCTACTGTACACTTAGTGAAGCCACATTTTAACATGTTTTATATCAGAAAATTATTAATAGCTTGAATAGAAAGGTTCATATCTAAAACATTCTAATATTTTCTTGTAGAAAAGACTTTGCCCTTTTACATGGACTTAAGATTTTCTTTAGGAAATTAAACACTAAAATCGGAAATATGTTTTAGTGTTGGCTACAGGTACACTTTATGGTCATTTGGACACAAAGTCCATGATTTACTTCACACATTTACTGTTATTCTTAATGTTGAGTCTGTTCCTGGGTAAATAAATGTTCCTTTTTTTATGTATAGCTATCATCAAAATCATAGAAATAATGGAAAATGGTGGAAAGATACTCTATACATATCACTTTAAAATCATCATTAGCCCCATAAGCATGCTGTGTGCAGGGCTAGAAATGGCCCTGGCCCTGCATCTAGGCCTGAGGCAGTCTTCAACCTGTTTAAGCATGAAGCCTCTAAAAGGGGACAACCAGATTGCAACATCATGTCCCTGCAAGATAGACTAGACTTTACATATACCCATATTTGCCATTATACCACGATTTCTGGGTTACTCAGTGCTTTTTGCTGGATATTCCCATGCACGTACCTGTTGATATTGCAGACCCTGTAGGCTGAAACATCAATTTTGTAAGGCGTGCAGTTATCCATGGATAACCCGCACCCAGTGCAGTTATCCATGGATAACCCACACGCCTCTCATGTCCTTACATGTCATATGTTACATGTTAAAACCCATGAATGTCTTGACCAGGGCAGGGCTCGAACCTGCAGTCTAAGATTCCTAGTCCAACTCCCTATGCATTGCACCACAGGGACTGATGGGTAGTGGTTGGCTAGAACCGGGCCTTGATATGATACAAAGCCCGGGGAGGTTACTCACATATAACTACTATACATTAAAAGTGTGAAAATCCCGAGCAGTCTGGGTTGTGAGCCCCCCAGCCATAACAAGTGCGGGGTGCCGACTGCGGGCTGTCGGCTACCATAACCGCAGGATGCATTCAAACATAACCAAGCCGAGAAGGGAGGAGACGCTGTGGCCTAGTAGTTAGCGCTTTGCGCTCAGCCGTCAGAGGTACGCGGGTCGAGTCCCGGTCCGGGCGCATCTTTTTTTTCGCCGTGTGCGCTGTCGCTGTCCGCTGCCGGGCGACGAGGTGTATGTACACACAATGGCTGGCTTCAAATCCCGGGGAGGGGGAATAATTTTTGTTTTCAACTTGAATTTATTGGTATTCTATTGATTATTTATTGGTTTCGTGATATAAAATAAGTAGTCAATGGGTAATTCATGACGAGTGTGTGTTAGCAAAGGCTAATTTCACTCAGCCTACGGCCTCGTGTAATTAGCCTTCACTAACACACACTCATCATGAATTAGCCATTGATTACTTGTTCAATACATGTAGTATAACATATGCCCACACACTGTTTCATGTTTAGAGATATACATTACCAGTTCCGAACTGCTGTACGTCCACCTCATGAAATGCTGAACACTCACCTGCAAAGAAGTAGAATGGAGATTTTAATGACACAAAATGTTTTTAATCAAATCAGTGTGAATATAAGTAGTCTAATGTTATCTGATAGGTGGCTTAGGCTACTTTTACCACATTCACAACCAGCATGAACATACCCTGAGGCTGTGTTAAGAAGATTCCTTCAGTAGGCCCTGTGCACAAATCATGTGTTTTCATACCTCTTCACTTACATGATTTCTTATTAATGCACTTTCCCAAATCTTTTCTCCACATGTTCAAATTCTGATGGGACTGTTTTAGCCTAATTTCTGTATCTTAAGTTACATCTGTTTTTCTCTTAAGCTTTAGTATTTCACCACTTAGCAGTTCAAATTGCATACTGCATTAAGCAAAGGAGAGAAAGGGGCAGGATATCGCTGCCAATCATCATTCAATGTAGCCTCATAGATCTATGCATTCTGATTCTCTAACCCGTAGTGTGCTACACTTAATACATAACTACACTGTAACAAATAACTGCTAATCGAAAAGCACTGAACCGGTGTAGTTTTTATAAGAAGCCCCAGGTGACAGTATTATGGTACACAAATGTACAAGGAATCCCTGTGAAAATAGCGACAGATCTCTGGCAACTTTGGGACATGGAATGTGCTGTTATTTAGACGACATTTTGGTTCACAGTGTAACACCCAAACTGCATGAAATCTGTTTCCTACATAGGTACTATAACAGTTTTTAATCTAGCTTCACCGTGTGTCAAACATGTTCATACCCTTCCTACTACCATGTAAAACATTCTCATCCTGCCCTGCCCTCCCACCAGTGCAGACACCCCAGGCCTCCCTCACACTGCCCCAGCTCTAATCACGTTGTGGCCCGGCCTGAGCACGCTTTGATCCCGCCTCTTCTCCTGCCCCCTCCGGCCTCCTCCTGCCCCCCTCCAGTCCCCCTCAGCCTCCGTTTGGCCGCAGTTAACATGAAGGATGAGCCCAGATTAAAGAGCACGTGCACAACTTTGAAGTGCTGGGCCCAATTTGCTTAAAGATAAGGCCGTGAGAGGGCGGCACTGGCGGCCGTGTCAAAGCCCCAATCTGAAACAACAAACTCGTCGTTTCTTGTGCCCATGTCCTTTCTGCAGAAAGCCCTTGAAACCACACATGTATAAAAGACCTTCTGAAAGTTGGCAATCCTTTTAAACGTCACCAAAGTCGTTCATGCTTCAGCAGCTTCCAATTTTGTTGCTTTACTCTGCCGCCAGGAGGCTTCGGAAAGTGTCCATTCCATCAGAACCAATGGGAAAACATTTCACCAGGAACCTCTGGTGAAGTAAGGCAGGTTTCACTGCATATCATGCCCTGAACGTAAATTTAATGTGAGTTCATTTGGACGGTTCTCCAGCCTGGGATACACTAGCTTATGTAGATTTCTTGATGGAATGAGGATTTGTAGACAAAAGAATACCTTGTACAAACGTCAATTATCATTCCAGGTGGCATTTGTGTATACATCCATTTCCACATGCCCATATCAATTTGGCATTTGTAAATCCATTGGTTATCCTTTCTTAAAAATGGGTGGATGGGGTGGGGGGTTAGGAGATGTACACAGGGTATGTAAGTTTACCCAGCTCATATCAGGAACCTAATTTTTAAAAAAGAAAAAGAACACAAAAACGCATATAACAAAACCTCTTCAAATAGTAGCGGGGGTCATTTTAAATCATGTCGTTACAGGCCTATATATTAGTAAAAAAAAAATCCTGGTACTGCTACGACAGTTCTGCCAAAGAGCAAAATACTTGATCGTATCTATAGAGAAAACCACTACCTTTTGACCACCTGTTACGAGTTGGTGGGTTTCGTATAGTTAGTATTTTGAGCAATATTAGGACATTTGAAATGGGTCCCAGTGTGTATTTGACTACACAGGGCATAGCATAGGCCTGGCTATCCACAACATGCACTGCAATATACCCTGTATGGCATGATATGTGCACGTGCAATTGGGCCTAAGTGGTACTGGAGGTGGTTTCTAGCGAACTGCACTGATAAGAGCTGATAAGATGGAACCAGTTTCTCCCTGGAAGTGGGTGTTTTATCCAGGTACAAGGTACCCATCATGACATGTTGTATCAGTGCCTTTTGCCACATTTAGCAGCACCAGCAAAATTCAAAATGATGGATCCACTGGGTATGGGTCTAGATTCCTACATGCCCTCAATGGCATATTGCTGTGCAAGTGCAATATAGTTATACTCTGTATGGCTCAGCGTATAGGACAAATAGAGCAACATCAAGACACCTTTAACGAAGACGGGCCTGGGCTAAGCTGTCGCAGTGTGGGTCGTTACCCTGTCGTAATGAAGACGTACAGGCTGTAGTCTGGCGCCTACCGGGGATCAATACAACCACCAAAGGCACCAACGTTTCATACAAGCACCGCTTGCAGCTTTTAGCTTTTAGACACCCACCAGCCCTCTCGACTACCCCCAGCCACCACCCTCCTCCTGCTCCCAACCCAACTCTCCCCTCCTTACTCGGACACTAATTAGCCAAATTATACACTCCACGCGTATAGATCAGGTTGAGCGGCTGGTAATGTCAAGCTTTTTGGATATTTTTCTGCCAAGTTTTGGTTTTAATTAGATTTTGTGAGGCCTGAGCCCGTGATGAGCCGGGATCACAGGCATTGATCTGGCCGCCTGTGGCGCCGCCTAGCATCGGCTCCGTGCACCAGGCGCACCATGATCGAGGCACTCATTATTCGGTACGCACTGCGCATGCCCAGCCGCGCGGTGACGGCTGGGTACTGTCAGGCCCCCAGTACATCCACTGATTGGTACACAGCCGCCACAGGTGGCTTTTACTTTGACAAATGGAGCCCTTTTACCCCCCACTTTGAAATAGATATACAAGGAGAGCAACTATACATTAAACAAATATACAGCGTGTGTATAAAGCATATCACCAACCCAAACAGCCCATATAGACCGATGGGGTACTTCAGTCACAGTCAAAGGATTGATATCAGAACAAAAAAAACAACAACCCAAAAAACAAAAAAAAAAACCACAAAAAATAGCAGGGGATAAATGGGGTGTCCCTCAATCTTAGAAATTAGTTCTATTGCATGTCACATGATCTTTACTGCTCATAGTAGCTGAGAGTAGAGTCAATGGAGTTTGGATATTAATTAGAAAGCTCTTTACCCCATCATAACGATTTTCTTTGAAAATATATCCAACTTCAAATGAGTTATCTTCAGACAAATACATCACGAAAACATCTGTCCTGGGTTTCAATTACAATTAATCAAATATGACACACAAAACACCGATCAATCGGCAAATTATGATTTGAACTGTCATCAAACATAATTTGCAGACAACTGTGAGAGACAGGACCAGTGATAATGTTTCCAATGAAATGACATCCCCAGCTATTTGTCATAGTGTTTGTGTACCAAATTTTATTTCATGTCGAACACGATAGTTCCAATACTGAAGCAAAGGGCGTGAAGAAACTGGATCGCATTCTTCATGTTCCTATTTTCAACAGTGACATCAACGAAATACCTTAAAACCCGGCGCCAGAAAGTAATTCTTGAGGGCTATTTAATAAGGAAGGCAAGATGGATTTAATGCAGAAGTCTAATGGAATTGCTCCAAACTAAATATTCCTTCACTCGCTAACCTTGAAGCAGCATATTCCACTCAGTTCTGCCTTGTGAAACACTGCGTTGGTTCTACCTCGTGAGGAAAACTCAATTTCAGTGAGCCTCTGTCTATAAGGCTGCTCATCAGTATTCTACTAACAGGCCGCAAGGGCAGGGAGACATCCCTTATGTACCTGGTTATTAGAAAGACGGTTAAAATCAAATACAAGATAATTCCCGTAGGATTCACTGGTGTCTAGGATAAAAGGGTCTTCTGTTTGGAAACCATCTTTAAATCAATGACTGGCCAAGTGGTCATTAATTATGTTCACAACATGCTACGACAGCCTTCCTTCAAATGGTACTTTATGGAGGCTGTATTTCATAAAGTTCTTCCATAGAGAGCAGTTGGCAGGCAGACCAATGGAAACCCGCCCAGCATTAGAACACTAGAAGAGGACTTTGAATTTTATTTCATGTTGGTATGCCCGAGATACTGACGGCTCATAGATCTAGCACTCGAGGGCCGTATCTCACACCCCCCGTGCGATAACCCGCGAAAATATCACACGCCGAGGTCACGTGACCATTTGATGACGTCATAGCTCCAAGATGGCGATGTAAACAATGCGCACGGGGATTCATTCTGGTAAATTCTATTGTAATTAAGCAGTTTTAGATCAAAATAACATGAAATAAATGCAAATGAACACTCGTGGGGAGAATTTTCGAGGGTTATCTCACTTGCCGATCAGGTGCCGCATCGCACTCCGCCCTGCGGGCATCGTGCGATACGGCACCTGATCGGCGCGTGAGATAACCCTCGAAAATTCTCCCCACTGGTGAACATTTGCCTATGTAGTATCTAAGTGTTGCCATTCTATCTTGGTCATCTGAAGCAACCCCAGCAGGTTGGAAGAGAATAGGTGCAGGCATATTGAGCAACACACTCCTCTTAATCTTTTGTTCTTGAGCAGTATCTTGGCAACAGACCCCCCATCCCAACCCCATCTAGTAGATCCTGCATGCCGACACACACCCCACAGTTCCCCAACCCTCATTGTAGCTTTAACGAATGTGACACGAGTATTGGAGTGTTGAGGGCGGCCATTATGGCGGCCATCATGACTCAGCATGTCGCCGCCATCTTGTCACACATCATGACGGCAGCCATTTCTCCTCATTTAGCCAGCCCGTGCCACGGCTACCGGCAGACGCCATGACGTGACGGCCTGGCTTTTAGAAGGGACGCATGATGACGTGACGTCCTGGCAGTTAGCCGGGCTCGCTGACTTCTTTATTGACATTACTTTACGACGTGTGAGGACGGCATGGAAACGAGACAGGCGGATTGTAAATCCTACTGCCAACTACGCACACACACGCACACACAGCACAAGTGATCTATCCTCAAGAGTGTGGCCAACATAGAAGAGACAACAAGTTCCCTTGAGATTGATTGAGTGGTGGATTGGTACTCTCTGGAAAAGAGATAGATTCCCTAGACATTGTTTATGGTGTTTAGCCTACTATACATAACCAAGATCATTAAGATGCAGACCTACCCAAAAGTCTCTTTTTTTTTCTCAGATTTTCTTCCACCTTATGAGCACCAACCGCCTTCTTAGTAGGTCCAGAAGGCATTTGGCAGACAGCTATTGGAAATAGCAGTGGCCTACTCCTAGACTTTGCTCTATTTGCACTGGGGCGTTATTACCAGGAAACCCCTGATTTCATTGACACTCCTATGTAAGGTTTATAGAATTTTGAGAGTTTTAACCCTTTAAGGGCCGCTGATGCATTAATACACCATGACCATTGGCCGTCATATGTACCAGTGAAGTGCTGTTGAGCAGTTTCGCCAGCACTTCATTGGTGTTTCATGACGCCCAATGGGCATGATGCACTCCTGCATCAGAGGCCCTTAAAAGGTTAAGATGGACTGAAATTCCAACATAATAGCAAAGTATCTGTACTATTGTCAGATTATATTTATAATCATCTCTCACGATGGGAACATTCTCTGCCAAGGACCCACGTCAGATTGAGATCATGCAGCCATCGACATTAAAGAGTCGAAAAAGGAAAAGCTTCTAATACTAATTGCTGTCCATAATAGCACTTCGTATTCTCCAGGACTGATTACTAGAATAGTGACTGGAGTCAGCAGGAGAAGCTATCTAAAGCTCTGAATTCATAGATCGTGATTAGGTTTATAAAAACACAGAAGGATGAATTGAGGAAATATTGGACAGAAAGACAATAAAATGGCAGGACAAATCCAGCATTGACATCGCAGGAAATCAATGAGGCATGTTGCTGATATGAAAGTGAGAGGAAAATAGCCCAATTCTCCAGAGGCTGTAACCCTAATGTATTGCATAGTGGATGATAAGGAAAGTGGGGACTGAGTAGACCTTGTGCCCTTGACAATGATTGCTGGGTTATTTTGGGCTTTGGCACTTTCCATGGTTAGCTTTTTTGGGCACGGTGTAACCTAGTGTGGAATAAATCTTTATGACTATATGAATAACTGGGACAAATTTGGGACTCTTCTGACTCAAGTAAGTAAAATACTGAAAATTGAACCTGGGGCACACTGGTATTTTGCCACTGATATAAAATGAGAAAACCCAAGCATGGACCTAAACAAAATATTTATCTGTACCAATAAATATGTGTTTCCTGTACTATACCATGCATCAACAGGCAAAAATACGATGATTGACAGCTTGTCATGTGTCAACCTTTCTTGTCACTTCACACTTTGAAACAAAACGAACCACCCAAGAAAGGCTATCAGAGAAATGACGCATCTTAGGCGAAAAGGGACAAATAAGGAAATGAAGGGAAGATAAAATGTCGCCAGTATGAAAGAAGCCTGAAAAGTGAAACTTTAGAGAGGAAATTGAAGCAGGTTGTGACTGCTGGAGGCCATGTAAGAAGAGGCGTCTTAATTAGCCTGAAGCACAGGGATTGAGCTACAAATACATGTAGAAAAAAGAAACATTCCCCATGATGACCTCGCCATTCTTGTCTGCTTCTATGCACATCTTTCCAAATTCACAAGATTCCATCATCCTATATTATGCACAATTCCTTCTACATTCTGTGTTGTGCTGATTTTGCATACATGCTATAAATTACCAGTAGTAGTAGTAGTAAGGAATTTTATTGATCAAAAAGATACACACATGTACTAGTGCTATTTTCATGATGATCAATGTGAAATGGATTGTCTTTCTAATAACAATATATGAAAAATTACCATGATTATTATTCAATGGACATTCTTAGTGAAAAATACACCTATTCACACCATAAAATAAACAAAAAAAATATAACAGTACATTTCTGGATCCAATCATATACAACAGTTCATGCCAATTGGTAAGACTTATGGCCAAATAACTCAGCTTTTGGTGCTTCTGCCTTTTACCAGTTGAGCGGATGAAATCACCACACTCATTTAAATACTTTCAAATAATAATATAACATATGGTCTAGTGTTCATTATCTTCAGCAGCTATGGCTTTGTATTTAACAAAGAATATCACAAGTAGTTGTACACGTCGGTTTCAAGATATTAGCTACACCACCAAGTTTCTAGTCAATAACAGTACTCGTGTGTATACATCCCTCTATGATCCACACTGATCCCTCCCCTACAGCTATACCACACTTGACAGGTAATCGACAATTATCCCTCCCAGACAAATCCATCTTTGGGTCAATACCCTCAGCTCGTTAACAAACACACATGCACTTATATATGATCGACGATTAAGTACTATTTCCACTCATCAGTCTATATCATTGTATTCTCCATCCCCCTTAGCCATTTGACAGTCGCATCATGGGTGGACCAGATGCATCAATGCATTTTGTGGATTTTACCATGGGTATCATACAAAGCGTTAAGTCCCTTTAATTTCCAATACACCTTCAAAACCACTCTGTTGTGTGTGCCAATGGCTGTGCCAATTGTAAAGTGGGATTGGCAAAGTGTACCCAATCTGGTAATCTCACAGTAGTCTTGATTGAAACAGCTCGCCCAAACCTATAAACTATTTATCAATACCAATATATATATATATATATATATATATATATATATATATATATATATATATATATATATATATATATATACATACATACATACATACATATATATATATATATATATATATATATATATATATATATATATATATATATATATATACACATATATATAAACATAGATATGAGATATTATCCAAATATCTTTTTAGTTATGTTTGTTTGCCTGAATTCTAAGTTTAGGCAAAATATAACCTATACAAATCTCACACAAGGCTACAGTGCCATTGTCTATAGCCCTAGGGTTAACAGCTTGACCAGACTAACATACTTAAACCGCTGACCGCACCCCGTCCTCTCCTCTCTCTCCAATCACCTCTAAGCACAATTCCCTTTCCGGTTACAGCGCCAATAGCACACCATCCCTCACTCTCCAAGCCTTATTCTGCTATTCCTACCCCGCTCCTCCCTCCTCAGACCCGTCCTCCGCTCGGCCGCCCGTGACAATCCCGCCTTCCCTTCCCACTAACAACCCGCCTTCACTTCCGGCTGACCAGGCCGCCCCCTGGTGGACTGTGCATGCGCGCCAGGGCACGCACCGGAAGTGGGTCCTGTATCAGCCCGCAGCCATGCGCAGTCGGGCGCTAACTAGCCAGGCGAGCTGTCAGACCAAAACAAGTGGTGCCTGGTTCAAGCTTGAAGCTCTAGGGGTGTGGGGTGATGTGGGGGGAAGGGGTTAGCAGCATTTTGGTATGGACACCGCCTTGATCGGCTATATGGCACTGACCTCGGCCTCTCCAGGAGCATTGAATAGGCCAACCAACTCCAGACTGACATGCCAACCAAGCTGGTGGACAGGAGGGTAGTGGGTGAAACCATGAGCGGACAGACATTAAGGGAACAGGCGGCTTCATAGCAGGACCAGGGAAGAGATGGGTGGAAAGTTGATAAGCCAGGAATGTCGAGAAGGGGACAATAGAAGGGCGAAGGAAAGGGGAGAGGGAGATGCAGGAAGAGGGGGAGGTAGTGAAAGAATATGAATGTAAATCTGCTAACGACACGATAGGGTGGGAAGAAGGGTAAGGCGATTTACCGAGTATAAAAGAAATAACTACACGTAGATCTTGTAGATCTAGAAAATAACATGTATTCATGTCGCTGTGCACGTAGACTGTATTCAGCTTAATGCCATTGTCCTTCTATAGAAGCAGCTGCAGGCACGTGATGGTACATGTAGTTTTTATGTGTTTGGAGACCTCTGTACCTGCCTCAGGCACAATGTGACACACTGACAGGTGAAAGAAGACCTGAATTGAATTGAATTTGAATTGTGTATTGACCAACAATCATAACAAGATTTAAGCTTTTCAAGCCAGTCAGTAGAAAAAGGAAAAAAGAGGTACATATGCATTCCAACATGGCACAGCCTATACAAGTATATCAATATGCATGCGGCGATATACAGACGAGTCACAATAATAATTCAGCCACTTGTTTTCTTCATTGAGAAAGGCATTCTAGTTTGCTCAGGAACCGGGCTTTGTGTCCATGCATTTGTGCTCGCTATCTAGCAAATCCCAGACTATGCTGCCTCTATATAAAGGGCTTCTCATCACATCAGGCTTTGACACCAGATAGGGTCTGCTAATAGGGAGAGGGTAGTCCTTCTGACACCCCTCTTTATTAATGTTTGTGTGTGTGGTAAGGGTGTATGCATGACACACGTGTGCACTTATTGACCCTCTCTTATGTGACGTTAAAGGTTGTGTGGTGCAAGGTCACAGACACGATACTCCATAATGTCACTAATTATGACGTTATAGTGTCACACCGGGGGGATTTCACGTCATAATGCACGTCATAACCCATAACTAGCTATTGACCATTATAGGCATCAAAATAGCTAAAGGACTACACTGTAAAAATAATGTCCTCATCCCAAAGTTGCCAGAAATCCAGCATCATTTTCACACAGATTCTTTGTACCACCATACTGCCAGCTGGGGCTTCTTGTAAAAACTACCCTGGTTCACTGCCATATAAGTGCGGTTGTTCACTGTTCACTTTTATGAAGATCCTTGGTAGATTCAAAGGTTACTTTTTTACAGTGCACATGTGCCAATGTACTTCGCTGTGGATCCATGGGCATGATGCAGAAAGTGTATTATATTCTTATTACGCCTCATATCCCCATAGTCAGCATCAAGTGGCTGCTGTGGTGGGAGAGACTGAGTAGACTGCATGCCCGGCGGGCCTGTTCCTCTTGGGTGTATAGAGTATTGCTAACAGATCTGAATATTGATAGGTTATCGATCTCCATCCATCCCAAGAGGTGGTCCATGGCGGGATGTATGAATAGAGCGGTGTCAGGGGAAAGTAAAACAAGACTTGCAAGGCTATAGGACCTGGTGTTTGTTAACTACAGGAGGCAGTAATACAATGGAGGAAGGGATGGGGGGGGGCTAACACAGACCTGTATATTGGGGAGGGGTGTGGGGCATTAATATATGTTCCCACAGGATATAGATGCCCTGTTCTATAGCCTGTAGAATCCCATAGAAGTTTCTATCCAACCTAGAAACATGATGTATTTACGGCCAAGGTGTATAGCATGTAGATGCCCCCAAACACAGCTCTCTCATTCAAGGTCAGTTTAAAACATCAGTTTCTAAGCTAGGATAGTGGCGCTATGCTCCAGAAGGGCACCTCTTGGCGCTTAATACCGATCATAGGGCCTTAAATACCACAATAACTCCACAAGGTGCAGCATAATTATAAATAGTCCCTAATATTCATACAACCAAGCCCAAGTATTATTAATTACCTTCTCATTAGAAATTTACAAGTGAATCAATACTGTGGTGAATTAGTACTCATACATAGAATTCATAATTGTACTAACACTGTGAACTATGACACTAGTAGTCTTATCCTTTAGTGACTCCTATTTCCATAGGGCCTGTATACATAGTTCTACAGTGCACTCTTGTCTATAAAGCTTGTCTATAAAGCTGTCAATGGTTATGGCGGAGGTATCCCAGACAACCTAACATCACATCCTGTAACCTTTGCCCCGCCAATACTTACCGCAGCAGCAGCATAAAAACATTAATGTCAGAACCTTGTACTTGGTAATTAATCAACTGGAATGTCCATTCTATCAGAAGACTTATCATGGTATGATATAGATAGTTTTTTTTCTGAATGCCATTTGATGTATGTGATATGTCATACAGCAAGGGGTCGGCAGCCACAAGCTCCAGGTCTGAGAGAGGTAGATTAATCAGATCCAGGTTAATTAAGCATGATTAGTGAGCTGAATCTGTTCGCCATGTGTAATTGGTGAGTTGAAATTATGGATTTATGTAAGGGACTCTCCTTGGATGTTACTGTGATAATGGTTATTTAGATGTACAGGGTTGTGGCAACATTATGATATGGATATTGCTAAACCTGAGTTGGTTGCATGATCTGTCTATGAGTTTGTGTAAGGTATAGGCTGTGATGGCATTCTTATGCTTGTAGGGTTAGAATAAGAGTAAGTCTGTTGGGGATGTGTGGCATGACATTGTCCTTGTATATCTGGGGCTAGAGTGAGGCCCAATAGGTGGGTGTAGGGTGTGAGTGGCCATTTGAGAGGTGACCATACTTGGTGGCCCATTGTTGAACCTTAAAATCTTGTGAATTTCACTTTCTATGGCACCAGTTGATATAAAATACTTGATCAGCAAAATCCATGAAGAGATTTTGATAAATCTCTTCAAAACATCTCAATAAATGAACTTTATACATTTTCTCTCCAAAACATCAAAGTCGGACTACTAATGCCAGAGATGATCCTACAGTTGGACACTATGTTATCTAACTGCGGATAGTCATTGGGGGCTCCTGAGACTGGTCATGAGTTAAGGGCACTGGAATGCATTTTCTCAGACTGCTTGAGGGCTCTTAAGTCTACTCATGCGTTAAGGGCATAGTAACTCCTGGTAGATTTATTTTTCTCCTGTATATAAAGGTGGGAATAGACTTAAACTTACATGCACATTAACATTTGGAAGAGCTGGGTTACATGTCATATGGTGATCTCAAAATATTCTCTTTCTTTCTAGACTATACATCATATATAAGAAGCTTTCCCCCCTTTTAAAACAGCTTCTCTATATCCATTTCCCTTGCCTCATAAATTTCTTTCTTCGTCCCCCTTCCTGACTTACATTTGGTATTTATTTTATATTTCAATGTTTTCCGCTGGAATAGCAAGATCTCGCATTTCATGTAAACTACCAACAACAGTGTAGGTTTTTAACAAAGCCCCCCCCCCCACCGACCTCGGGATCCTCTTGATGCAAGCGTGGTATTTCAACAGTCTGACTTCAGGTGAGATATTTATCCTTTAACCGTCTAATATTCCTAGGCCCAATGTGACTGACCAAAAGCTGTCATACACCTCTTGGTCTCCTTTCAGTTCTCCTTGAGAAGAACCCTTATAAATATACACATGGGGGACACACTTGAAGACATTTCAGGGTCAAATGCACCTGACAGGGTATATATATAATTAGCAGAACCCCAGTGTAGCCACTCTTGAGAGAACGAGTCTTTCCTCTGCTATTTTTTTTACCTTCCACTGCTATTTTTTCTCTGTGGACCTGTTACCACTCTGCACAGTTGTTAGCTGCTAGGAATAGTGAAAGGAGGGCTGAGGCTAACATCGCTCACTAAAAAGTAGCTGGCTATCAGAAAGGAAGGCAGGCCTACCTTACCATAGCAGTATAGAATATGGGAGGGAAATCACTAACATCTCATAGGTAGCGATGGCAAAGCCTTTTGAATTAAGCTCCAGGCTGGGTGCAGGGTGTGAAAATGTGCTTGTACATGTAGAGTTAGATTTAGGTGCTATTGCTAAGGCATGGTAGGGAGTAGACTGCGAGGATGACATTCTACATGTATAGGGTTAGAATAAAGTCCAATTGCTTACGCCTGTGTATGGCGGAGGGTGTGGCAGTGGTGTTTTATATATACATGTCACCTATACATCTGACTGAGGTGTAGGCAGTGAGAATGGCTAAATGGGGTAGGTGTCAGGAGGTAGGTGTCTCTAGTTATCGGCTTGCATGCCTTGCTTTGTACAGGAGAGTGCAAACTCGTGTTTCAGGTCGGGGAGCATCAATCGCCGCCGTCATAATGGGGGTGGGGTCCACCAGATGTCACTCTACACTGTTCAACCCCCCCATCCCCCTACATACACACTGTGTTTATACCAGCTTGGGGTATAGGGTATGATCACCAGCAGTACTCTAGGCAGCCAATCATAATTTTTACTTTAAATGCCTTTGATGGGCGTTGGCTGGCAGCAATGCCTATGGATAAAACCAGGCTTGCATGGGCGTAGGAAAAGGGGGGGGGGCAGGGGGGCCTGCCCCCCTAATCATGAAGGAGGTTGGGCCTGAGCATGTCTGGGCCCCCCCCCCCCAAAAATCTGCCAAGAATTCATAATGAATTGAACAAGAGCTAAAACTTTGCATCTCAAATAAGATTAATATAGTAATGATATAAGGAAAATGAGGGTCTGGGCCTCAAATCAGATCTAAAATTCATCAAAAATTTCTTTTCTATATAAATTTTATATAGCTATGTGTAGGCCCTATTGCGCTTGAGCCGACAATTTAACTTGGTCAAGGTAGGGCCCCCAATGGCCCCCCCCCAATGAAGATTTGCTTCCTACGCCTCTGATAATGCTCTTTAGTCTCTCACCCATCAAAGCTCCCCCCTCCTGCAGCCTCCCACCTTTCACTGCCACCACTTCAAACTTACAGCTAACAGTAAATATACACCCTACTAACACATTCCTCTGCCTTTTAAAGGGGAACTGCTTCCTGGGGATCTATTTCCTCTGAAGTATGATCTGAACCTAGTTGTACTAGTTTAGAGCCTTTTGTGTTTTATTTTTCATAAATGGAATAATGAGGAAAAAGCTACAATAACTACAAAATAACAATTAAACGCATATTTTTATTGATGGCAATAGGGATATTGTTTGTTAAATCAAACATCAATTTATCAAAAGGCAAATACAAAACCGGTCAACGCTACTAAACAGTGACCTCATACTACTAAGATGCATAGATGGATGTATGAATATATCTACACTTTGATTTCTTCGTCAAGTATATGTAATGGAAAACCTCCCCGGAGCTGGAGGATTTGCTCGCCTCGGAGGTTTTGTGGCAAATCCTCCAGCTCCAAGGTGGTTTTCTTACTTATACTCCATCCACAGAGGTTTATAGAACAGTAAAGCCCTGAATATAAGCATAGTTTGACTTTAACTGTAGAGGCCTAGAAATGGATTCAAATCATCTACACTGGCTGTAATATAAAGCTATGATACATATATGGTGTTCAAGTCTACAATCACCAGCAGTCTCAGTAGTATAATGGTTAACATGGCTGACTTTGAATCACAGAATGTGGGTTCAAGACTGCATGGGAAAGTGTTTTTAACTTACACATAGAAGATAAAAGGAGTTTTTGTAAAAGGCCCTCCTGAAGCCCCCTTTATTATTTTGGCAATCAGAGGATGTTCATTATAATACATTATTTTCAGAATTTGTTGCAAAAATGACAGTGGTCAACCAAGAATAATAGTAGTAGCATATCACCATCCAGTAGATGTTCTATCACCCACAGTATCACCTGAGGACTCATAGTGTAATGGTTAGCACATGGGACTCTGGATCCCAGCACTGTCTGGTGTGTGGGTATGAATCCCATATGGGACAGACTTTTCCCAAGAATTACATCTGCTGTCCAAAAATGACCTTATTCATAAAACCTCCTGCTACGCTTGGCCTATTTCACAGAACCTCCTGCCAGACCTGACCGAATTCACAAAACCTCCTGCTAGAACTGACCTAATTCATAAAACCTCCTGCTGGCCCCCCAACTGTAGAATGTGGAAATAAACCTACAGTAGGAACAATAGGGTGCATAGCCAGGTGGAGTATAACAAGGACTATTCTCCTTGGTAGGTATTAACATTTCTAGAAGTATTTATTTTAGCGTCTATTAAGGCAATGAAACAAAACAGGGGAAAATAATTATACTAGTTTATCTTAGCTATAGTGGTTTGTTTTAAGCTTTGCCAGAGTTTGTGTAGTCTGGGACTGAGTAGCTGGTAATAAAGAACATTACTACTGGTAATGAGAAGGGGCCGTATACAGGTCCAAGGTAAGGTGACGTTCCCATTAGTAACCTAAGCAGGCCATGTGATGGCGAAGTTGTAACCTAACCTGAACAGCAGCTGTCTCCTTGCTGCTTCAAGATCCAGCCCCTCCACTGCCTATATACATGTAAAGTACTGGCTGGGCCTCTGCCACCCACTGCCTATATGTACAGTACTGGCTGGGCTTTCGTCCATCACTCCCTATTATGTAAAGTGCTGGTAGTGCTTTCATCCAAAACTGCCTATTATGTACAGTACTGGTAGGGCTTTCATCCACCACTGCCTATTATGTACTATATGAGTCTTAAATAACTACTGCAACCAACTGTCTACTGTTCTTTCTGAGATATCATTAGCATTACCACCTGTACTGAATGGGTCTTATACCCCCTATTGCCACCCACTCCCCACTTTTTTTATCATTGCTACCCACCAACGCTCTGCCTGCTGACACAGTGTTGTGACGTCATACAATGATCAGAACGGCCTGCCACTTTCCCATAGAGTAGTGCATATTTTACTAAAATGCCAAAATCTTGTTTATAGCACAAGGTCAATCAAAATAAATCAACTTGGAAATGGGTGGCATTTTCGTTTAAAACTACTGAAAGTGCTGCCCTAACAGTTTGTACATTAGACAATGCCAAATCCTCAGTCTCCCCACATTCACTAGCCCTACGTTGTGCATTGACAGTCCATGCACATGGACTAAGCCACTATCCAACCCTCTGCCCTCAGTCTCTGCGCATCCATGATTAAGGTATCACCACCCTAAATTGAACCACTTCCGGGTTTACTGGTAAAGGGGTCCTGATGTGTATTCATGCACTGATCAGGCCTCACTATGCAAAAATCACTACTGGTTACCATGGCAATTTGTGCAAAATCTAGCATGACTATGTTGATGTGGACCTATCTTATTTTTTCTCTCCATTTCATAAGCTAAAATATGGCGTACGTTGCTAAGCACTGTGAGAAATTTAAGTATTTTTAATATTGGTTCAAAGGTGGTAGACCTGTGATTTTTTTTTGGATGGCCACAAGGCTTTGGGGTGCTGCCTGCATCTTTCAGCCCCCACACTCCAACACTGACCACAGAAATGCCTCCTGGTACTTTCCATAATGAAAGGCAGAACCACTTCATGCTCAAACTGCGGCTTTCACAGTCCCAACATAAACCTCCAGTCATTGCTATAAGCATGACCTTCCAGCACCCCCATGTCTGGTATTAATAGGTGGCGGGCAGGGCATAATGAACCTGCCAACCGGTCCCTTGGCATATGATGTTAGGGACCGGCTCCTCTCTATTATGAGACCTTTCAGCTACTGGTGCTCCCTGGTGCTGCATCCTGCCCATGCACAGGTCGTCCTAGGTTAATAAATGTCAATTTTTCCTATCTTAAAATAATTGTAGGATCCCTAAACTTTCAGCAAGGCTAAAGGGGTGCTGTCCATGTGTACCTACCATTTTCAGACGGATTGTTTAAGAATTGAATACAGGAGAGGTGCGGGGAAAATGCTCCTGCAGGACTGAAACATTTGCCAATATAAGTATCACACACCGTACAGAGCTCTCTGAGCGGCAGACGGTGTGGAAACCCCCACACTTGGTACACTGATGGAGTGGGTCGTGCCGCGTACCAGGTCCTGTATTAATGCCACCACTGCCACTCATTACTGACGGATTGCCAGGCTAATTAGTCCTTGGACAGAGCACTGTGCCTCCACCCTGCCTCTATAACCACCCATTCAGTATGTAGGGTATAGCTTTATGCAGGGATGGAGGGGATGAGGGAGGTTTAGGAGAGAGGGTGAAATAGGCATTTCCTCCTGTGTGTATATTTGACATTATAGACATGTGTTATGGCAGCGTACAAGACCAGGTAGGACCCTATCATAGCTGCATAGATGGGCTACGTGCTGGCTCCACTGCCATTGGTTGGACAAAAGTATTGCTAATCTGACTGATTTTTTTTTCTATTCTTTTGCAATATTATTTAAATATTCGGATTATGCTTTGGTTTCGCAGGTAAACAATTGGTCGGAATAGCCCTATTCTTCTGACGATTTATGATATATTAAAAGTATAAAAAATAAATCAGACGGATTGGTGCTTATCCAACCCATTTACGCATGTGGAACAATAGCTTTATTGAAAATTCAATCCTCCAATGGTAATGGAACCAGTGCTTTAGAATCAGGTTATCTGCAAGTCACCTCTTCTGGAGATTTTTTCTATGCATACTATCACAGATTTTTTCAAGTCGTACCACAATAATATTGCAGTTGTTGGATTGTAAGCAATGTCAGTACCCAGAAAGAAATCACCTCCCGACTAGAAACCTCGAACACAGAGTGAGAACATGCTTTCACATGTGAAAATCTATCAAAAGAGAGGTGTTATGTATCAGACCACTCTTTTATTTAGGCAAATTGTCCCCGGGGGCGTGAGGGCCGGTAATTTGGCACGATAGAGACAACTGTGGACGCCCAAAGCCTGTTTGTACATCACTTGCCTGTGTGACAGGGCAGTTTCCTTATACTGCTCGGTCTAAATGTAAGTAGTATACTGAAAGTTCCCTTTTCATGTGGCTAGGGTCGAATACAAATATTTCTTTTTTTTTGTCGATTAGATCGCGAAATTATTTAATTTATGTGACGTTTAAAGGCAGATCGCAATATTCGTTGAAAAAAAATACTTTTTTTTATTACAGGTAATAAAACTGACCATATAAGTAAGCGCCACCAACACATAGATGCATAATAACGACCCCTGGTCATAAAAGAATAAATAAAGTATTGACCTGCTAAAGTTCAATGCACAATAGTGTTCTATGTATGACTATAGGAGACATATGGACTAGATAAGAGAAAGACATGTCACCCATCCACCCTGTCTACTCCTCTCCCTCCTGACTGCTGACAAAGTTAACATGCAGTCAGCTTGACACGTGATATCAAAGGTACAATCAATAAGCCCGTACTATACAGAAGCAGGAGCATGGGAGGGGAGGGTTCTACATGTCATGTGACTGCTTCATTCTCCAGGTCATTCAGAGTGTAACCCTTCCTTCCAGCTGCCAAATCTCCGGTCAGTTCTGACAGGAGTGCTCACACAAGTCACCTGCTAAGTTGTGCTGCTCCGGGAGTATACCTACATGAAACTTAATGCTTAGAGCTGAACAATATAGGTGGGTATGATTCCTTGGGGGAAAAAACATCACATATTAGTGCTATAATAACCCCTGGCTTTTATTTTCGTTTCTCTCATGTAGCAGAAAAGAAATCTGCTTCTTATAAGTGTACAGCTATATATATTGTCAGCGAAAAACATGTAAGGCCGGCAGGTATTGTCAGACCGCTGGACTGAATGGCTGGCTGCGACTTCCATGCCTTTGTCTTCGTGCCAGTTTTCAAGGCATTCTTTAGTCCACTCTATACATTACAGTAATCAAAATGACTCAAATAGAAAGTACAATGTTTGTTTTCTACCAATTTTCTGTTTTTAATAAAATATATCCTGAATCATCTGTGAAAATCAAACCGGGTCTGTAGAATGGAGAATCTGGAGGACCAGTTATCCAGCATTACGAAAAACTTTCGCAAAGACTGTTGCAGAGGTCCTACAAGCTACTTAAGCGCCCTTTGTTAAAATGTTAGAGAATTATGAGTACTTCTCTAACTCAAAATGATTACTCTCTTTCTTTCTGTGTTGCTAAACTCTAGGAGGGGCTGTTAATCCATACCCAGCAAATTGTCATCATCTGTCGCCATGATTGGTCATCAATGGTGATTCATTTTTGAGTGATAACTCATTCTGTCATCGTTCGCCACTGTGTGTTAGACTCATGTGGCATAGCAATTGCTATTCCTGGTGATCTTGTGCTATAACGATGTCGTGTTCCATCTAGCGACATGTGTGAGCCACTTCACACAGGTTGACGAGGACTCACGACAATTTGCTGGGTATAGAGTGCATGGAGCCACTTTAGCTCTCATGCTTGATATAATTATAGATCTGTGTATTTGCCTGATGAAGCAGTTGGACGGAGTTACTACAATGATTCATTTTCCAGTCACTTTGCTTTTCCTACATACTTTGATGTCATATTACATACGTTGGTATGTAACAGCCATCCCATTGATTTTAGTGTGGTATCTTCAACCATCAATGGAATACTATATTTCACTGATGCGTGCCTCAGAGGGGAATCACGCATATGGCCTCAGGTTATCGCCCAGTAGTAAACTTATGTATGACTGTTGGTCTTTGTATAATGCATACCTGGATTACACCTGTCACAAAATGCCCCTGCCTTAAATCAGGTTTATAAATCAGCATTGTTAAGGCAGAATACATACATACAGTGAGGGATAGCTCTGAGTGGTAATGCCGGGGGTAATACTTTGATCCATGAAAGATCCCTTTGGGTGACATTTGGTATTAGTTTAGTTGGGGATGGAGGTTGGATATTTTGTGTGTGTGTGTGAGCTGGGGGGTGCCACTGATCCATTCTGTCATGTCTTTGATGTGCACTAAGCAGGGACTGAAGTTGATCCTATAGGCTTTTGGCTGTATCTGTTGCATCCAAACAACGAGCATCGATTCACATAAAAGCCCCGTCTGTGTACATCTCCGGGTACATTTGTAGCCAAAGTATAGACACCCACGAACAGCAGCTGAGATACCCCACCACACGCCTACTAAAAGAGAGAGAGAGAGAGAGAGAGAGAGAGAGAGAGAGAGGAGCCATGCTTCATTGGGTCGCAGTCATTTTCAGCATCAGATAGAAGAAAGCAGTGCTGAGGCATAGTACAAACCTCGTGAGGATGACGTGTTACTTAAATACTTTATACCTTTTTGTATTGAAAATATATCATAAAAAAGATCATTTGTAATGCACTTGTATAAAAGCTTCATTATGTAATAACATGGAGAAAACACCTATATTATACAAAGGCCAGAATAAGGCAATGATTCTGTGACTTAGTCCTCACTTTAACACTCCTATACTTGTAGAGAATACTGTAGTACACGATTCCACAGCTAAACTACACAGTGCGCCATTCCACATATCACTCGTCAGGGCATTAACACCCTTTGAAATAGATTCCACTCTTTCCGTTTCATATGTCTGACATTACAATGTGAACTTAGTCACTTTGAGTTAGGTGATATCTATGTATATATTCTATGGATCTGTGTACATTGAAAGCCCTTCATATTGAATATCAAAGGAAATGCTCACTGAGTATTTTGATAAGATATCAACTGTTAAAAGGCCCATGCAAAGGCACCCAGAACGTTCTGTGGAGTTTGATAGTAATAGTCTGTACTAAAAGTGAGTATAACGTTTTATGTCATGGCTGATACGAACATCACTATAGATTAGT
Source organism: Acholoe squamosa (assembly GCA_949317995.1). NCBI lineage: Eukaryota > Metazoa > Annelida > Polychaeta > Phyllodocida > Polynoidae > Acholoe > Acholoe squamosa. The sequence goes on from OX439050.1 coordinate 48,193,843, forward strand.
ACTAGAACCGCTGTATTCAATGGTGGGCATTGAATACAATGTGTCCGTATTCAATGGGTGTCCGCCATCCTGGATTTTGAAAAGATCTGAGCTCTTTTTCTTTATTTAAAAGCAAAATAACCCCTTATGCCATGACATAAATGCAAATGTCCACTTCGATGGGATTTTGTACATCGTATCTCCCGAGGTGGGATATGACCAGTCCCACAGAGGGGATGTAAAAATATCCCATGGTCGTGGACATTTGCTTATATATCCCACTGTTGGTCGTTTGTAACCATAATATCATGGCCGAAAATGTATATGTGGCACTTTGAGACATTATTTTGGATTAGTATGAAGAGGTTGGCTTATATATTCTCTAGTTAGAAAGGCCTTATAGCTCCCCTCAGTCCGCCCATCCACGCCAAGCCTGCACTTCATACACGTGTCTCTGGGGAAGCTTCCACGTCCAAAGTTCCCCGATGTGGGATAAATACAATGCAGCCTTGGGACCGGTATTGGCACATAACAATGGCGCATGCGCACTGCTCACATGGCAACGGACACAGCGTGGAATGCTGGGTAGCGAGGTGGGGTATGATTAATGGTGTTCAGTAGGAGACTATTAGGGCAGTGAGGGTCCCAGTGGAGCAGGGTGGTTTTTGGTATGAGCTACTCATTGTTATGTGCTGTGAGCTGCACAACAAGTGGTAGTGTGTAGAACTGGCTAATGACTTAACATGTAGAGTAGGCTACTTTTCATGTAGTGTAAGTTACAGTTCTGTAGAAGTTTGCTCGAAAATAAGGGAGTGATCATCTTTTAACAAATGGGTCAAGGGGTCGCAAAGAGCTTACCCCTCACCCCCCCCCCTATTTAAAAAAAAATCACTTCCTAAAAGAATGAAATTCAAGGTATCTATCTTGCATTCTTTTAATTGAAAAAAAAATACCTTTGGCATTATCCCTGTTATGTCAAGGAAGGGTAAGCTAATTACGATGCGTCAGGTCCATTAACATTAGTACTTCATAATATGGTAAAACAACCTGATACATTTGATATACATCACAGTATCTTTGTGGGCAAACTGAGCCTTTTTATAATATCCAATTTCCAAGACAACTGGATATATAAAAGATTCCCTGAGGGCACCCAGGCACATATAATGTACCAGTAGTTCTGTAGCAGATCTCATTACAGAAGAATTAACAAGACGTGATGAGCATATGTTACCCCATCAGAGTGGATACATTGGATATACATCAAACCATTAATATTGGGATGGGTAACCAAGAGACAAAGCCGTGAGTGTATATGTAACTGGGTAGGGTAGAGTGAGGCTGTGCTATGGAGTGAGTGCTTCATATATACACTCCATCCCCCAGTTCTCTTGGTGCACCAAGCTCCTGAGTAAAGTGTAATTTCCAGATGAATTCCATTGTTGGCATGTGATCATTTCTAGGTGCACTTGATCCCACTTGGTATTTCAGAAACAGACCCCATATCATCCTACCTTAGAGCGCCCTCCCCCACCAACCATATCTCCTAGAATTAACCCTTTGAATGCCATGTGAAACATTCAGGTTGAACTCCTTTGGTGGTTAAAATGCATCAATCAACTACTGCTGGTTGTGCACACCAACACTGAATAGGAGAATTATGACAAACCTTAGAAGTGCATCAACCAGACAGGGTCGGCATGATGCATGGATGCAGCCCTGGAAAGTAGATATACCCAAGGCACTCTACCACCTTCCCACTAGAACCCCCTACCCAAATACCCCACCCCCTCCCCACCCACCCAGTCCCTATTTCACTGCCTCTAATTTAGCCTGAGCAGATTACAGAGTGGAGCCTGTGTAACCAAGGAGACGAGCTGAGCTGGTAGAAGCTGCTCATGCAGGCTATCCCCTGGGGAGCTGCTCGTTACCCACCGCGATTGTCTTTAACTGATTACAAGATTGGGGCCTGGTGTAATTGGTTAGCAGCGCCTTCGGCACTGGGATTATGGATACAAATAATAAGGAAGAGGCCTTTTTTACAGGGGGCATCTATTCAGTTGATGGTAGGTCTCTGTACAATCTCTGATGGAGGTTGATGGTAGGTTTCTTTGTACAAATTATACTTACTGTGGTGAACGCCTCCATTGAAAGATTCACTAAAGGTACAAAAATAAAGGGTATACATAGTATGTGTATACCATTTTATAATTGCCAGAGTGTAAAGGAAATTTTCCCTACACTCAGCGAAGGGGGGGGGGTTCATGTGGTTTGAGTATGTATGCATAGGGGGTGGGGGTCAATTGTGGCCAAAATGTGCATATATAATTAATGGATGCCCCCCCCCCCCCCAATAACAGGAGGAGGAGGTGTGCCAGATTCGGGGAAAAGAATATGGCATTCCTACACTGCATTCCAGCCATGCATGTGAACGTAGCACACTCCCCAAACCCTGCATGTAACCCTTACATCCTCCCCCTACCCCTTGTCTGACCCTGGCACCCTCCCCTTAAAGGGGGGCTAGCACGGCGATTTTCAACATGGGTATCACTTCAAAGATTGAGGTATTCCTTAGAATGCTGACTGGACGAGATTGAGCCCTACTAGGGATTGACTGGTGTTGGACTGTGGGTGAGTTGGAGTGGGGTGGAGGGAGGGTTGGGACAATGCTGGTAGTGGTGGTAGGCAGAATTAAGGTCGATTGGAGAAGTGGTATTGAAAATTTGTAATACCAGTGGTTGGCTGTAATCAGCTGGTAGTTCGAATCATGATTGGATGGGGGTAGGGACTACAGGTACCAATAGTATTAGGAACTGGGGGCTGCTTTGTGGCTAGATTAGATGATTGGTGGGCTCCTTACGGTAAATTTCCAAATTGAATGGTAGAATGCTGGCTTTGACGGAAGAAGTTGTACTTGCAATAACAGACAGTGTCTTGGTAGTTTAGACTGTGGTTGCATTATAGTAAAACTGGTAGTCAAATAGAGTGCCCTACAGCGTCGCTAGTATAGAATTCAATTATCGGGCGTGGACAGTGGTAGTTGAAATTGTGATTGATTTAGACCTGGGTACTACCTACCACAAAGGGGACCTTAGTTTTGTTGGAGTGGCCGTGATATCAATAAGATTACATTACCGTTCTCATCAGACAAATGGCTATCCAAGAGTTTGAGGATCGAATAGTAATTGACTCACCTGAAATATAATGAAAAGATCACTTTTAAGTCATGAAGAAAAATTAGAATGAGACAAAGTTAATAGGCTAAGAGGATTGATTCACCTTTAAATCTGGAAAATAATAAACATCCGAAGGAAAGATAGGATAACATTACAGATTAGCCTTTCTAGATTTTTGTTTCAACACCCAGTGGCCACAGAATGTTGAATCAACGTTGAAATAACGTTGATGAACCATGAGCAACGTTATTGCAATGTTGATTTAACGTTCTGTGCCCACTGGGTTAAGCACAATTTGAAAAGTGATTGCCTTATTACCAGCCTATTTATTCTTTTAAATGGCACTCTCTAAAACCACACATATGTATGAACTTGTTTACAGAGTTGGAGTAAACAGGTGAGTGAGTGTAGCTGCACACCACTTTTATAACTTGTGCTCTGCTTGAAGTCATCGATCCTCATCAGTCTCGCCCAGTCAGGATTCTAGGGAATACCTCTCTCGTGTATGGGGATTATGGTCCCCATTTTCTGGGGAAGATTACTACGCGAGGTACCTGCCTACAAATAAGCACTACAGCAACCAGCGGAAAAAACTTCTTTTACCCACAAATGCTAGGTGCCAGAGACAACTCACACTAGTGGTCGAGCTGGGGCCAGATTGCGGTCCTCATGTTAAGTATGTTTGCACTTCACCTCTGCAAGTCCCATGTGGAGAAATGAGAATGATGCATGGGCCCATCCCACACCTTATCCCCCCATGGATATCTCCAAATATTCATCTCCCCAGCCACCCCTCATCATCTCCCAGTCCCAGGACGTAATGATGACGTACTGCAAACGTCATCAGTCAACTCCCACGGGACGTCGGCAGGTATGCTGGTATCAGAATGAGTAGTGGATGAGCTTGGGCAGGGGAGGGGGTACTCGATTTTGTTTTGACACAGCTATGTGGCTGGATCCTTGTTGAGGGAGTTTTCCAAAGGTGAGGACCAGTGAATGTGAAAAGAATAACATATTATAGGTTCATTCTATTTGAGCATAGCCAGACCATACTACTTACAGCGGAGACTGACCAACCCCCTTACAGCAGAGACTGACCAACACCCTCACAGCAGAGACTGACCAATACCCTTTAAGCAGAGACTGACCAACACCCTTACAGCAGAGACTGATCAACCCCCTTACAGCAGAGACTGATCAACCCCCTTACATCAGAGACTGACCAACACCCTTACAGCAGAGACTGACCAACCCCCTTACAGCAGAGACTGATCAACCCCCTTACAGCAGAGACTGACCAACACCCTTACAGCAGGCACTGACCAACACCCTTACAGCAAAGACTGATCAACCCCCTTACAGCAGAGACTGACCAACACCCTTACAGCAGAGACTGACCAACACCCTTACATCAGAGACTGATCAACCCCCTTACAGCAGAGACTGATCAACCCCCTTACAGCAGAGACTGATCAACCCCCTCACAGCAGACACTGACCAACACCCTTACAGCAGAGACTGATCAACCCCCTCACAGCAGAGACTGACCAACACCCTTACAGCAGAGACTGACCAACACCCTTACAGCAGAGACTGACCAACACCCTTACAGCAGAGACTGACCAACACCCTTACAGCAGAGACTGACCAACCCCCTTACAGCAGAGACTGACCACCCCCCTTACCGCAGAGACTGACCAACACCCTTACAGCAGAGACTGACCAACACCCTTACAGCAGAGACTGACCAACACCCTCACAGCAGAGACTGATCAACACCCTTACAGCAGAGACTGACCAACCCCCTTACAGCAGAGACTGATCAATACCCTTACAGCAGAGACTGACCAACACCCTTACAACAGAGACTGACCAACCCCCTTACAGCAGAGACTGGCCAACACCCTTACAGCAGAGACTGACCAATACCCTTTAAGCAGAGACTGACCAACACCCTTACAGCAGAGACTGATCAACACCCTTACAGCAGAGACTGACCAACACCCTTACAGCAGAGACTGACCAACACCCTTACAGCAGAGACTGACCAACACCCTTACAGCAGAGACTGACCAACACCCTTACAGCAGAGACTGACCAACACCCTTACAGCAGAGACTGACCAACCCCCTTACAGCAGAGACTGACCAACACCCTTACAGCAGAGACTGATCAACACCCTTACAGCAGAGACTGACCAACCCCCTTACAGCAGAGACTGACCAACACCCTTACCGCAGAGACTTATCAACACCCTTACAGCAGAGACTGACCAACACCCTTACAGCGGGCTTCCCTAGCCCACTTAAAAGGGTCTATTTCTCCTCTTTCCTATCCCCTCAGGATGTGTGTGGTGCACATATGTGCGGGCACCGACACATTCCTCTGAATTTGTGTAATGTAGTTCTCGCCATGAATATGACCTTAGCTGTCGAAATGGCGTTAAACATCTATTACTCAGTCACTCACACCCTTACAGCAGAGACTGACCAACCCCCTTACAGCAGAGACTGACCAACACCCTTACAGCAGAGACTGACCAACCCCCTTACAGCAGAGACTGACCAACACCCTTACAGCAGGCACTGACCAACACCCTTACAGCAAAGACTGATCAACCCCCTTACAGCAGAGACTGATCAACTCCCTTACAGCAGGCACTGACCATCCCCCTTGCAGCATAATAGATTGGCCAACACCCTTACAGCAGAGACTGACCACCCCACTTCGCCTGCCAGACAAGTCGCCCACTCTCCAAGTCGTCCTTATCTTCTGGGAAGGGGCAGCCCAGCGGGCTGGATGGGGGCGAATTTTGGGAGGGGGAGGCGGGAACAGCAGCTGGATGGGTGAGCCTCCAGCACTGCTGCCGCCGCGGCAGGGAAAGGCAGGGGCCCGGGGGCGGGGCGGGGGCGGGGGCTAAAGGTGAGAGGCCATGGGGCATGCCATGATTTTCAGGTGCAAAATAAAAAATTGATGGTGGACGAGTTGACTGGAATTCTCCCACTTCCAGCATACAGTTACTATCCCACTTTCAGCATAGATTGAGCGTTCCCCTTCCCTTATAACAAGAAACCTACCATACTACTGACAGCATAGAATGACCATCCCACCCCAGGCGTTCCACTTACTGACCTTCTCATTTACAGCAAAAACTGACCATCCCACTTACAGAATGGGCTGACAATCCTGGCGAAGCCAGTGCAACACAGGCTAACCAGCTGTATTCGTTTTCTGAAGTTTTAGGAACACATTCGAGAAAGTTCCTTTAAATTCCTGAGCTAGTTACTGGTATGCGGATCATAAGGGTTAAAACTGTTCGAACTTTCTGAACCAGCTAACTTGTCTTGAGCCAGCATTGCATGGAATCTTATTCTCAACCAGCCTCTCCTCTGCCCCTTCACGTCGTCACTACATACCCCAGGCTCAGTCTTCACTTGCCATCACCCCTCTGCCCTGGACCACCAACTGCATATAAATGGCCGCTGGTATACTGTATCCTAGTCACACAGGACCAGGCTGATAGGCTCTGTCCAGTTCCCAGCCTCCAAATCTGCCCCCAGCTGCCCTCCCATGTTGCCTGACTGAATCAACCAGGGCATATCTTTAAACAAGGTCACCCAGGATGTCCTGGTATTACTTTTTCCAAAGTTTTCAAAAATTCATAAGCAAATTATTAATGTCCACGACCATGGAATAATCTTTTATCGTATCCACCGAGGTGAGGCTGTCCTCATCCGATGAAGCCATTATATAGCTGAGTGGGATACGGACAGCCTCACAGAGGTGAATACGATGCAAAGCTATTCCCGGGAGTGGACATTTGCATTTATGTCATGGCTACACAGGTTTGAAAGCTTTTATCTAAAGAAATTCAACTATATTTAGCTGTGTTCATTGCAGCAGGTCATGTGGTTGTCAGCCATTGAATACGGGCAAATTGTATTCCATCTCCCAATTGAATACGACATGTCCGGTGCTGTTCTATAGCAACGATCGTATCTGCCATGACATAAAACGTGTATACTTCATGATTCTTCTGTCCAAACAAGTTAAATCATGTTAGATAGTCTGTAAAGTGTAAAGAAGATACAACTTAAACCTAAAGGAATGTAACACAATAGCTGTGGCTTCCATCTTTGGCTGCAGCTCTAATGAAATAAGCGCAACCTATTCCTATGTCCGCAGCATTCTCTGATTGTGTTCCCTGTCCCAGTTTGGTGTGGCAACCGAGTACTCTAGCTCCGAAACAACTGGCCACTTCTACTTTAGTCCTCACTGCATCCACTCTGTCTACTTCCTCTCAGACCCTGTTCCTCTTTTTAGTGTACTGTCCTTAACCCCCGCCCTCACCCCAGGCCCTAAAGGACAGCTGTACCAAAAGATTGCGACCCGGCTCACGGTTCCCGGAAGACAGGCGGGTGTTGTTTAGGCGTTCGGCCGGCTAAATCCTTACACAAATCCCAGATTAGGTCCTAAACCAACGCAGCCGGTCCCCTCTGTATACCTTCCCTGTAGTCTGCTGGTAGGAGCGGCTCAGCGCTGGGACAGCACCGGACGAGGGCCAGGGGACCTTACTGACACAATTTACTCAGCTTCTTAAGGCCAGATTAAACTCGTTATTGTTATGGCCAGTTAATCAGGGAGCGGTGGGAAAATGGAAAAAGTGGCCATTCTGTGACTTGAATGGTAAGCTTAAAATGTGCAGGGATGGGTCCTGTGTGGTTTGAAGTGAGACTATGCCCTCCTGGACACTGACTGTAAATGACTGTTGTCATGATTAAATTACTGCTGTCATGGCGACTGCTGAGGGTGTTGGGGTTATGAGGATTGATCTGAATCATTGTCTTGCTTATGAAATGACTTCTGGTGGCAAAAATGAATCAGTCTTAACCCAAGAAATGCATAGATGATCCACATGCATGGATTTGTGTGCTATAATATATGCCGTAGAACATATCACTGATGAGCAACTTTCCGACAGCAACGGCTATGGCAAGGGAACGTTCAAAAATTATGTCACTATTATTTAGACATTTGTCACTGTTTTTGTATGGAACATATAGGAACCTAAAGACCCACCACCCAGCCCCACCCTGTAAGCAGTGACGTAATTGTTGAATGTTTCCCAAGTTATCTGCTAGTTTCACTCACATCATTGAAACATAGAATACACCGGGATGGGGGTGGGGTAGGGGAGATGCACCCCCCCCCCCTCCTCCACCCCAAATCAGTCCAAAAGACAAAAAAGGCCCACATCATCAGGGGCGTAGGAAAAGGGGGGCCAGGGGGGCCTGGGCCCCCCCCCAATCATGAAGGAGGTGGGGCCTGAGTATGTCTGGGCCCCCCCCCCAATATTTTCCAAGAACTCATAAACACAATGGAAAAGAAGCTAAAACTTTACATCTCAAATTAGATTATTATGGTGATGTCATACGGAAAATGGGGGTCTGAGCCTAAAGTCAGATCCAAAATTTACCAAAAATCACTTTTCTATATGAATTCTAAATACGCATATATAGACGCCATCACGCATCAGCCTACAATTCAAGGTAGTCGCGATGGTGCCCTCGCCGGGCCCCCCCAATGAAGATTTGCTTCCTACGCCTCTGATCATGGATACAAACAATTGGATATCTGGCAAATCTATGCCATGTTGATCACAGCACTATTTTGGATTTTACATAGGTATGCTGACAATATATTGAGGGTCCAGTGAGTACAGTTTTGAGCATTTGCCTCATTACCATGGACTCTCTGCTCTATAACGACTGGTAGGATTGCTGCAACACCCATTGCTCTTTTTATAAAAGAAATTCCTTGTAGGTTTTTACACCCATATTCTTAATGCCTTTATATCAGCACTCAATCCGACACTCAATATTGCACATCTACGGCTTACTACTGGCAGGCAAAATGCACTTTAAGTAGCATATTTAGTCTACGTTTTTCTCTCATCATTCCCCCTTACCATGTCTCTTATGTGCCCATAAAAGCCTCCTCTGTGCGAATCATGTTTCTATTTCAATTAATGAGCATCGGTAGAAGTCAGCAGCAGGAAGCTAAGGTGGAGGGATCAGAGGCATGGCCTATCTGCTCCCTCACCCCCCCCCCCCACACACACACACTCCTACATGCCCTACAGGTGTGCCCATGTGATCCACCCACATGTCTCCTCCTGGCGGCAGGTGGGGGAACCATCAGACAGGTGATTCTCCCACACTCACCTGCCTCCTCCTCCAGGCATGTAGGTGGGATGAGGGGGGGGGACTAGTACCAGGAGCACCTGCCCCCTCCCCCCTCCCCTTCCACACACACAGCCTTCCTTCTAGTGGCACCTTGGGCAGCCCCTGAGTTATGGTCTCTACCCCTAAAGGCGGCTATGGTAGGTGCTGGAGGAGAGGGAGTTGGTGATTTAGGGGCTGGGTGCTGTCTGTATATAAGCTGCTGTTTGCTCGGGTACACTGGAGAAGACTGATGAGGCAGATTGATCATCATAAACAAGGAGGGGCGAGGGGCAGGAGGAGAAGGCCCTGTGCCGACCTGCCTGCACCTCCAGTACTACCAGTAGTAGGCAGATAGCCTGTACTGTCACACACGCACATCACACCTCTAGCACGGAGTGTGGCATTTAATGGCAATGTAATGTAATGTATTCCATAGCAAAGAAATAAGTTGGCCATTAGACGCTTCATAGATTGTTAAGGTACATTATACATGATTGAATGGAAGCCACTCGCAAATATGCATAGGTGCTTGGAACGGTGATATTGAGATGTACTACTAATGCACCATTAATTTCTTAAATGAACGCTGATCCCCTGCATGAATGTCGTGCTTACATTTTCAGGCCAGGCGTTTTATCAAACAACGGTAGCTAGAAGCTCCACTGAATGAGGATCACCTTAAATGGATCACATCGATATAAAGATATTAAAGTAATCACGTTAGTTAAGAATGCCTATCGATTATAAAGAGTATACATATCAAAGGGCCCTGGAGAAAAATGCCTGAGTAGAGCACAGCTGTGTGATGAAGGGTAAGCATTAGTTAACAATGGTCTCCTCAGTGCAACATTTTGCTGTGTCATCATGGTGAACAACGATGTTAGTACTGTTTCTATAGAGAATGCTAATTATTTGGACCTTTTGTAAATTATTAGTACCAAGCATGATTCTCGAATGTATCAATGTATGATTGTTTTGTATGCCTTTTTTAAAAGGAATAAAACAGAGTACAAAAAGGAGATCATTATGCTGCCCTTGAGAGGCCAATGTACCATCGCCAGGCCTACCTCACTATCCTACAAAGAATGCGTATAGTGGTTATTGCTTTTGTTAGGCACAGATCGTTACCTGTGCAGGTGAATTAGCATGTGTTCCTAAGTGCCCCTAACCATGGGGGAACTGCTGAACATACCTTTATCAAACAATGTTATATTCGTAAATTGTAGTCCCAACTATCAACAACGTGTGTAGTTAATGATAAAATCCCCCCTTTTTAAGTTGAATCATCTTATATCAGTCTACAGTCATACCGTGTACGTTATCACTGACCAGTCGAGGGTATACTGTTCAAGTGCATTGAATATTTGTCACCATGATGTTTGAATACAATTCTGGATATTACTCTTAGCTTACATTTATTTATCATTCAAACAAGCCGACCATTCAGGGGTGCAACAGTCATGTAAGCTCAGCTTGATGCATGAATCCAGCCGTGGCGAGTTACTCACCAGGACTCGATTCATGTAGCATGGAGACAGATGGGGGGGTCATAGAATGGTTTTTATTTTATGTGAATAACTTCTTCCCATAGAGATAGCATTGCAGGGCCGATCGCCACACCCACAGTGGCGTAACATGTGCCGATCCACCACAGCCATCGATCCACCACTGCAGCCTCGTTCCGGGTGCATGTAAACATTCAAAATGGTGGACCGCCACTCGTACTGGGAACTACGGTACCGGATTTTGCTGATTTTTTCTTATTTAAACCCTCAAAAATCATAACGCCCTTAGGGGAAACACCCCCCTGGTACACTAAGGTCGTTTAGTTCTCTCTATATATCACATTCCAATGGTGAAGGTATGGCTCAGGCGACAGATGAGGATATCATGAGGGGAACTAATACCAAACTCTAAAAGCGATGTGAAATGGGTCCAGTATTTTAGATATCCATGGTTTAATGAAAATTGATAAATAGAGCTACATTGAGATGGCCGATTTGAGATGAACCTACCCTACGTGTATTCGGTGCCATGAGTATAAGTGACCACAATTATCAGGGTCATATAACAGCATTAGAGGTGTTAAGGTAGGCGGCTGGCTATATGGGTGGTGGGTGGATAATAGGTGGTGGGTGGATATTAGGTGTTAGGTGGGTGGGCGGGGGATAGGCGGGTGGTCTCCTCCTGTGCCTTCAGTGTCAGTTAGACTGCCTCCAGTCATGACATCTGCGTCTTGGCCCTGATTACTGGACTGGTGCTACAAGCCCTGGAGGATGGATGTTACTTCCATGAATGATCCCTGGTCACGGCACTGGTTAGGGCCCACCGCCCCACAATAAAGGCTACATCCTGTGCCCTTTAAGGATAACATAATGCCTTAATTTTACATTAATCAGCCCATGTTATGATATAGGATTGCAGTGATAGTGAGTGACTTAGACAGCACCCAATTGGGCCACTAGACTAACCCACAACAGTGTTTCAGCTGTGTATGATGGAGCTATAATGAAATAATTGGCAAGTATTCATAAGTGCACCGTGATCATAAAAGAGACAAGAGTGCAGTCAAGCAATGCGCTGTCCTTCAGTGCTGAACCCACAACCACATGCACTTGATTACGAACAGGCTTGTCCAACAACTATATATATATATATATATATATATATATATATATATATATATATATATATATATATATATATATATATATATATATATATATCTGTTTCAAAATTGGCCGTCTATCACTACAGAATAGTTTCTAAGCTTAGCAGGATACCACCTTCAGACAATCAATTTTGGTAGACAATTAATATGGTCTGCTGAAAAATGAGACTGTTTCGAAATACCTGTCTTCTCATTCTCATGTTTTCTATTATACTGATTAAAACAAGGATGTATCTGCTGGAATCAAGGGCTGCATGGGGGCATGGCTGCTTAAGCTAATAGTGATGTTGATATCAGAGATAAGGCTTTCTCTATCTTGACATAATCTGGCGCAAGAGTGTTTGAAGTTTGCATCAGTGACTTTCACTCTCCTTGAAATGAATAAATTACAAAACAGGAGCAGTTGGATTGATAGCATTGTTGAAATATGTAACAATGAAATTAAGCGATCTTTATAAAAGAAAAGGTGGAGACAATGGCAAAAGGAGTAATTTTCTGTGCTATGGTTAAAGGTCTCCGGTGGGATGGCTAGGGCTTAAAACTCTTTAAGGGCCGCTGATGCATCAATGCATCATGCCCGTTGGTAGTCATGATGTACAAATGAAGTGCTGGTGAGACTGCCCACCAGCACTTCATTGGTGCATCAACCCTACGGGGTTGATACATAAACTCTCAGAGGGTCTGCATGATGCTCCAATGAAGTGCTGGCGAGCAGTCTCGCTAGCACTTCATTGGTGCATTATGCCGACCAATGGACATAATGGATCGGCGGCCCTTAAAGGGTTAAGGTGCGATGGATGGGGGTACAGGTGGGACTTTAGAGGGTGGATAGAGAGCGGGGGGTTCAGGTGGGCCTTCAGGTGGGTGGATGGGGTTCAGGTGGTGGGGACAGGTGGTGCGTGATGGCTTTACCTGAGGTAGGCAGACAGAGGCAGAGGTTGCTGACAGCATGTATTGTCTACACGCACCTCATCCATTGTTGTCTTAAAGGTGTTCTCCTCCAGGGCAGATGTGTCATGTCAGCACAGAGGCACAGGGCCATCTGTGTCACATCTACTAAAGGGAATGTGTGTGTGTATATATATATATATATATATATATATATATATATATATATATATATATATATATATATATATATATATATATATATGCAGAGGCAAACAATCCTCTGTGATACATCTACTACAGGGTGAGATGTACATTCACAGAGGCACACAATTTCTCCAGATCAAGGATCTGCCACTGAATCTTACTAAGAGTTTTGAGAATTTGGGCCTTGGTCGGTCGCACATTTTTACAAGTTGTGTTAAAACACCAACTTAAACGTGATAGACGAGGCTGAACACATAAAGACGATTTCATGTTCTGTGCAGCCCACAGGTCTTCTGCCAGTCCGTCTTATTCCTGCACCCAAATCTGAAGACAGCGAGGGTCTATCTCTGATATGGACTCAAATGCTCCCAGGTCGTGCTCACCAAAAATCTGTGCAGTTTATGCAGGATACATAGACGGAAACCTTCCCCTGTGACTTTCCCTTATTGTTCAGTGACATACCCTTTGAAGTCTACGATTGCCTTTTGCTAAAACCAGACTTCTCTGTACAATGAATAAGGAATGTAGGGATGTTCTTTTCCCCTAAGCCACCTTTCAGCACACCTTATCTCTATTGATTGTCTTGTATTACCTGTCTTGTAGAGAGGAAGGTTGGGAACTTGGGGCTTTCTAGCTGTAACCAGCCAACATCTATTATGGCTGCAGTAAAGAAACATATACATCTATTGCTGTAGTCAGCTAACAAGGCTCTCTTCAGGGATTAGGCGGGGCAGTTGGTTTTTCTTTTGACCAATGAAGTGATTCAATGCATTTGTTGCTGAACTAATAGGGTGCAGCTGATACCATTGTGAAGACTATTATCAGTGCTTATCTCTACAGTTTCAGCTTCAGTAATTAATGGTTGTACCAATGCTACAATAGATTTGACTTAATATAGCTGTAATATGATTATGATAATTATGAATGTCTGTATTACTGTTAACATACCATCACACCTTGCATATAGGGCGCATCCTGCATATAGGACGCACCCAGAGTTCAGGAACAATTCATCAGGTGCATCCTGAGTCATATATTGGTCACATTAGTACTGTTTTGTAGTATCCTAACGGTGCATCAATAAATTTGGCTGCTTTTATAAGGCACAGTGCTCAGTGGTTCATCCTCGTGTAAAAGTCGTGCCATTAAAATTCGCTTAAATAGAGTTGGCATTATACGCGAGTATATGCCCATAGTGGCGCTTATTGCATTGGTAAAAGTGCACCTTATATGAGAGAATATCATACTACAGAACATTACTTAAATGTCCAAAATCTAGATGCAGGAATCTAATGAAAATTAGAGTGAAATCCTTGTCCCAAAGTTGCCAGGGAGCCGTCTTTATTATGACAAAAGGGCTTCCATAAAGTATGTACGCATTTTTTACTGGAAAATTGCCCCCCCACCCCCCCATGTTGCATTATGACACATCTTGTAGACCCCCTACCCCTTAAGTACATACTCAATCGACAAGATGTCCCCCCCCCTCAACTTAAGATGCACATATCCTTCTCATCCTATATAGCAGTATAGATACTAGAGCATTCATTACTCTGAAACAAGTAAACTGGATAGGGGGCTTGGTGGAAGCAAAGTTCTTTTCTGATCCACCCTCAATTACCAATATTAAAGGTAAAGTATTTGTGAACCCCAATGTTGTCGCAATGATGCCAGCACACCCGCTCTTGCTAGAGTAGAATCTTAATGGCTGGCCGGCATAATCTATGTTTATATGGCCTGCATGAGAGGGAAGCGACCTGCCTAAGAAGCCAAGACACTGGCCACTTTGAAGACAAGTCAAATGTTCACAGGAATTGGCCACATCATCCCGGCTTTTAACCATAGTTTCGTGGCCATATAATCTTTTGGCCACATCATCTGGGAATCGTTTAGATCTTACCACACCTCTTGTTTTAAATGCCACCCCCCTTATATTTCATTTCCATCAAGCATCCTCCCGTCATTAAGTTGATCTAGGGTCATCTAGACAGGGGATGCTTCATTGTTGGGGTGGGCCAATCGATTTTTATGTATAATTGCCAGATGAAAATCTCACTACCCCTCACCTTAGATGTTCAGATATACCAAGTACAAAAACACATGTAAAAAATCAAAGATCTAGCAACCCCATTGTATGGTTAAAAAGCTATGATAATATTAGTTGCGGGAATAGGCGATGGCTTCAACAATCCCCCCAACCCCAACTTTAAAATTGCTATGATTTAACCCTTGGCCTAAAGTGGGTGGAAGCCAGGCCTAGGAAGCAAATCTTTATTGGGGGGAGGGGCTCATGAGTGTTGGTTTGGGGCTATATATATATATATATATATATATATATATATATATATATATATATATATATATATATATATATAAACTTACATAGGGGGCCTTCCCATTGTCATTTGCCCCAACTCCCCTGCCCACCCCTCTTTTTCATTAACACTCAATGCACTCCCCCCTTACCTTTTGAAATGTTGTGTCTCCCCTCCACAACTGTTGTAAACTGACTACAGATATGGAAATTCCATGCATCAAATCACCAGTTAATCAGCTCTTATTCTGTGTCAAAAATTAGGAATGCGTACATAAAGAGTATGCCAAAATGCCTGTTGAGCCCCCTCCCCACCCCTGGATTTCATGTACACATTTGTATGCATTTGCTAAGACCCCCCATCCCTGGGTGCGTACATGCTTTATGGAAAGCCCCCAACATTTTTTTCTCAGTGTACCTGGAACCAAATCAAATGTCTCTCTTCAATTCTAACCACACGCCCTGCTTTAATAGCTGTAACCAAATATCAACCTATAGGTAGATTACATGTATAGGATAGCGGAGGGGGCGTTATAAGACAGGCGATACACAGTACAGGACTTAGTATGGAGGCCTAGTGGAGCCGTCATTTTAAATTTTGCTGGTTGAGATAAAACCCACTGATAAGACATACCATGATGGATACCTTGTCCCTGGTTAACACCCACCTCCAGGGACATGCTGGTCCCATCTTATCAGTGTGTGTCGTCAGAACCAGCTCCAGACCAGCTAGTAGCCAATATCAGACCTGTTGGTTGTAGCAGTATAGTGGGATGTCTTAGTGTCTAGGATGTACACAAGTCACTGTAATTCCGCCAGTCCCCTGGGGGTATCAAGCTACTGCAGTAGGAAGAAAATGAACCAAGGAACACTCTTCTGCTAAACACAGATTTACACTGAAAGTAATTCTGTGAATATATATATATATATATATATATATATATATATATATATATATATATATATATATATATGGAAGGGGTTAAGTCATCTTACCAAAGGGGCACAAGGGGGGGGGTTGGTTAATCTGATATCATACTGTTCCAAATACAGGTCAATCTCCTCTTCAAGTCAAGGCCCATATCTTCGGCCTTCATGATGTGCCCTTTGGCCCATTCCCAACCTTCCTCTGTTGGCAGGTTGGGATTAAATGAACGTCTTTGATATGTTTTAGAATATCCCCCATGCTGTCCATTAGGCAATACTTTGATCATCCAACGCAGTTACATTTATTTAAAAAAGGAGCTTTTTTCTGGGCAAGGAGGCATCTTGGTTATAATACACTAGGGTTGTCAGACTGCTCTTGGTGGTATATATGCTCGGACTATAAGTAATAATCTATCAGCGGTCAGAAATTAAAACTTGCTCTAAAAGCTATATCCCCGTGGAAGAGAGATCTAACCTCCTAGTATTTGGAGGGTCCTTTCCTCACATCAACTGAGATAATGGCCATTATGATTCCCATTTCTATGATACAAGAGGAGTTATATTGGTTCCATGAAGGAGTACTTTTACGATAGGAATTCCGCCTAACAATATGCTGGATCCACGGCATTCTGAGACCAGCCCCTGCACCCCCTCACAGGACCGGTGCTTCATGGTATGCAGATTGGGCAGTAGTTGTCAGGCCTGGTTTGGCTTATTTGTTTACAATGGCTGTAAAAAATGAATGGGTTGTTAGTGGGTAATGCAAGCCGTGCCTGGTGCCTGATTAAGGAGACAGAAGGTCCGGGACCGTCATGGAGGAGGGCAGGGAAGTAGGAGGGGGGGGGCTAGCTGGGGGAGTAAATCTATGTGAAAGAAAAATGCAAAACAAAGCATGATAGTATGAATATAACCTAGCAGCATTTCCCAAGGGCATCTAAGCTATGGTACAGGGTGATGTAATAAATGGCAGACCATCAACGAAAGGCCGCCAATTCTCACCCATTCAAAGAGAGAGACTTTCTTCATGAATATACATGTATATCTATAAATTGTCTGCACACTACTTAAACTGATATAGAATGCCTGGTGAAAGACCAACTCAGCCTCAGTTCTTTTTTTTATATAAACAAGTGAGTACTATACAACACATGAACGTTACATTGGTGAAATAAGGGACGTCTCTACTACACCAAAATTACACTGTAGCAGTGCACTAGGCTCACATCAATATGGGCGGTGTACATTTCACCAAGCTGCACACCCAACGGCCACAGGATCTAGGCTCATTATACGGACGGCCTAAGGCGGCTCGGTCTGCTCGCTCTAGGCGGGATTCCCTAACGTTAACGTCAAATATATGTATGGCGTCCTGTCGCTTAGATGTCCATCTAAATCCCCGTCATCCTGGACAAATCCCTCTGTCCACCCTCCGGCCCCGACCGTACGCCCTCACCGCCTGACGAGACCCCTAATCCCACATTAGATCACGTGACCCTCAGGCCTTATACTGATTGGTGATTTGGCACCCACGTGACTTGAAGCCGGCCTGTGATTGGCTGGGTGGTTGGAGGTGGAGTTGGCGGCCATTATGGCTGGGTGTTATCTGTAATGGTAGGGGTGAGGGTCTTGCCCTGGCCATAGCCAGGCGGCAACTGGTGGGATTACAAGGGGAAATGTGAGCAGCACTAGTGTGGGCTATTTATACCGGGACAGTTGCAGCTAAAAATTCATCCCATGGCAGCATTAAGGCTACAAACAAGAGAAAACACGAGAGACCAAGTAGTAGCCAAATAGCAGCCCAATATAGCACCCAAATAGGGGAATTTACCATGATGAGGTTTTGGTTTTTAGAGAATGCTCTGCTGTAAGAACCATGCTAGCTTTGCATTCCAATATGGTACAGGCTGACATTAAATGAGCACAGGTGTTGTGAAAGGGCATGGGGGGGGGTGGCGTGGGTCTGAGACACTGAATTCATGAGCTTCCAGATGATAAAGCATTATTCTGATGATATACTATGATGGTGCATGCAGAAACAGATCGGTCAAAATGCTAGTTCAATGGACAGTTAAGTAGTTGGCATACGGCTAACGGTTGGTATATGACAAGTTAAGAGTCAGGAGAGTTGATAAGTTCAGAAAGTGACTCTCATACATAGCAATAACCAGAATTATGATACCTGGGTACTGCAACACCAACCTTATTGCTCCACCCCCTGAAGAATGCCCCCCTCCCCCTTCACCTATTCACAATACCCCTGACTTTGATATACCAGTACTTCAAGGTGTTTGCAGATATAGAACTATATTTTTCTTTTTGAAACAGGCACCAGATGTGTGCTGCAGGTGAGCTATTGAAGCAGTGTAGGCTTACCTCTGTCTTGTCACTCTGTCCCTCCTAGTACATACCTACACTATAAAAATATGTTGTCGAAATAATTTGTCTACCACCGTACTGCCACCTGGAGCTTCTTGTAAAAACTACACTGATTCAGTGATTTTCAAATACAATGGTCCACTGTTCGGTTTTATGCGGATCCCTGGTAGATTCCACTGAACATCAACATTCAGTTTTACGGGAATCACTGGTAGATTATTTTACAGTCTACAAACCAGCTGCATACGGCCTATGTGTGAGGAGATGTATCCAAGGCCATTCATCCCCCTTAAGCCATCCAACCAAACACCACCTCAATACATAAAGAACTATGTTCAGCATACCTATACTCGTCACTCCTATAACAATACATCATAAGGAATGTGAGACCATTCCCCAGTCTCTCATCCCATACAACCATTGTTGTTCATGTCCCCTTTATCTTGCACTCTTTCCTGTGATAGTGTCAAACATTAACCTGATTTTCTAGGATGTATCGTCTCTGCTTTTCTATTTTTTTTAGGAAAAAAAAGGCAGAATGTAGGGTTTGGGAATAATCATTGGATGAATTGCTAATTTCTGGTAGCTTTGATATCTTGCTCATTAATTAAGAAAGCAGTTGGTATAACTTATGGAGTAAGTCTTTCTTTTAGATATAAAAGTAATTAACCACCATCGTTGAACTCGAGGGACATCTCACCCAATGACTACAAAAATAAATTCAATATTGAATCAACATTGGAAAGTTGTGAATCATTATTGATAACCCATATTATATTCACTTGCCATATATACTGGGTCGATACCTATAGATATATACCAGACATAGTGCTGATTGTGACTTTAGAATTCATTTGTAGCAGAGCAGGAGACAGCTACAAGCTGTGACCTCAGAAGCTAGATGTCTTTAGTAGCCAACACCTATATTCTACACTGTAAAAAAATGTCATCGAAATAACAAAGGAATCCTCGTCCCAAAATTGCTAGAGATCCTTCATTATTTTCACAGAGATTTCTTGTACATTTGTGTACCACCGTACTGGTGCCTGGGCTTCTTGTAAAAACTACAATGGTTGCCTGCCGTACAATTATGGTGGTTCACTATTCAGTTTTACAAAGATCTCTGGCAGATTCAACTGTTATTTTTGTTACAGTGTAGTCTGAACTGGCGGTGTTCATATCTTTTCTATATGTTTCCTTCCCAGGATGCTTCACTGCAGCATCACAATAACTGCGTCTGCGTGACCTACATGCGCGATCAGATCTAGGTCAGACAGAGCTGGTGGGGGAGAGTGAGCCTTGTCATGGACACTGGCCCCCTAACCCGGCACGTCTACTGCTCAATGTCCATGCAATTCTCCCAATTTGTCTTTTTGTTACCCTATCTACATACCGACTAGGCGCCATTCCGTGAGGTGGCAGAGGATGGAGGAGGTGGGAGGGCCGCAGGGCGAAGACAATCACCAGAGGTGGAGAGCGGAATTCTGAGTTTCACAGAGGACTGGGGGGGGGGATCTTGGAGACTGCTTGGAAAACACAAAAGCTGGTAATTGCTAGAAGGCAAGTGGTGGTGGGTGGGGTAGGGTTAGTGTTTTGTGGAGGAGAGGTGGCAACGTGAAGACTTTACACAGCAAACTAAATGGAGATGTGTTAGTGAAGATTAATTGCACAGCTTTTGTCAATCTTGAAGCGTGATAAGGCTAGCTTTTTACTGTAAGGTTAATTGTAATTTTGCTTTTCATCACCTGTAGTTACTGACATTGGCATCTAGATAAGGATATGGGAGCCTCCATACTAATGTAAATAGTCTGAATAGGACATTCATAATCATAGCTGGTCACAAGTATTCATATCAATGAGTGGAAACATGCAGGGGCGATATATTTTACTTGAACAACTGAAGCAAACAGATGCACAGAGCCAATGTGTTGTATACATATAACTTATTATAATAATATGAGCACTGGTTCGATGTAAAATATGTTAAATGATGGATTATGTGTATTGGGGACAAGGACATTTATTCAACGGAAAGTATAGCAGCTTCAAATCCCTCTTGATATATGAGTAAAATATCAATCATTAACAACACAATTCTCTGCTTGCTGTTCTTGGAAACTAATTAATGTCAGTGATATCTGTTTGGTTTTCTGTGAAATTATGATACGATATATGCATCTGTTTGATTAATTAGGTACGCACCACATTACTCAGTCCTTTAATCCTCTCTCACAGTAACAATGTACTTTCTCTTTGATTCTTGTAACTGTCATTCCAACAGTGAGTGAGTGAGTAATAGATGTTTAACGCCATTTTGACAGCTAAGGTCATATTCATGGCGAGAACTACTAAACTACACATTTCACAATGGGATGTGTCGGTGCCCGCGCATATGTGCACCACACACATCCTGAGGGGATGGGAAAGAGGAGATATAAACCCTTTAAAGTAACATCAGGCATCTACCTTTAATCCTTAAATGGTTAGGTGGTGCTTCAAAAGGGATGGCATTTAGATGATGGTGATGACTGAATACAGCATCAGGAATTACTTTCCCGGTGCATCATGCCCTATTGGCCACTAGCTGGTCTGGAGCTGGTTCCAGCCACACACACTGATAAGAACTGATAAGATGGGACCAGCATGTCCCTGAAAGTGGGTGTTATCCAGGGACAAGGTACCCATCATGGTATGTCTTATGAGTGGGTTTGAGCTCAACCAGCGAAATTCAAGATGGTGGTTCCACTAGGCCTCCATACTGAGTCCTATATAGCCTAAGCGTTGAATCCACTGCCATCGGCCTTTCAGTCATCCCGTAGTATTCTTTGGACGGAATGGTGAGGGAATAAAATTTTCGTCCAAAGAATATTGTCTGACGGAACCATGCATGATGCGCCAACACAGAACTGCTCAGCTTATAATTCACCATTCTACATATCACGAAGGTGATGAACAGGAACATTTGACACATGGTGCGGTCCCTACAGCTTTAATCCCGTTTCTACATGGCTGGCCCTGTGTATAAATGGAGTACATTAGGACCAGGTCATAACAGCAGTATAAGGTATGCTGCTTCACACACTCAGCCCCCAGGCTTATAGAGGATGAGAGGCATGGCCCATCTGGGACCTGCATATTGAATTACAATTATAACTTTAATTACCCATGCCGTTCCAGGCTAATTAATTTGATCAAATTACTCGGCGGTTTTCCAATGACATATTAATATAATTACGAGCTGTATTTTTGTTTGTGCCTTGAAGGGGTGTCTTGGAATTTACTTTTGAAATATTTAAAGATCCTTTGCTGTATTGCCACGCTTACTCTGGAAACAATTTAAAACTTGCCTATATGTTTATGATAGTTCTCATTTTATAACCTGAGGTGACTTATGGCCTCATGGTTCCAAGACGTTCACCACATGTACACACGGTATACATATATCTGCAGGAGATCATCGCAGGTGGGATCATACACCTATGTGATCGGCTGATGCATTTATGTTTGAAATCTAATGTGAATGAATGCTCAGAAATTATTTTCTGGCCTGTCCAGACACAATGATAAATTAATTACTGATACCCTCCTCTCCCTGAAATCAGCCACTTCTGTGTTATTAAAAAGGAATGACGACACCTATATCCATCACATGGAAGGCGATTACCTTGGCTAAAAAAGAATGGCAAACTGTCTAGAACATCACAGATTTGTATTGCTACTGTGCTAATTAACAATACACAAGGCCAACTCTTTGTGCTCCAAACAACTACAACAAAGTTCATACAATACTCTCCTTCAGCTGTATCCTGTATAAAATTACCAACTCTGTATACTACTAATGTTCCCCCCTAACACCCTCAGCTCCCGGGAGATGGCGCTACAGAGCACAGTGAGAAGGCTCTGAATAGGAGGGAGTAAGCTGCTATGTTTTCCCCCTAGTATGTAATCTCTGACTTGTAAAGATCCCCCACCCACCGGCCTAGGTTTTAGACGTCTTGTGTGAGTCCCTGGGGGTGGGGAAGTCACCTACCGTGTGTTGGAGTCGTACAGCATAGCTTTAACTTACCTGTAAGACAAAAGAGAGAAGAGTATTAGTTCTACACACAGAATACTTAACAGTGCTGTTTAAGATATAATGATGAAAAGACAATGGGCATTGTCTGATAAAGAACTGAAGAAATGTTAACAAAGATTTTGAAATAGATTACTCATCAGTTGTATAACGTCATGTATCTATATATAAAGTCTCAAGATATTCCCTGCAATCAAACCTTTCAAAGAAGTGGGTTTGCTGTACATAAGGTAAATGAAAACCTAGATATTCATTGTATACTATGTAAATATCCTAGAATGTTGAACTAGTGGCGGATTTAAACAAGGGCGTCTCCCCTATTTTTGTCTGAAGCTCACAACTTATCTAGTTACCTTGGACCCCTAATAACCACAAAAAATGGGGTTACGCCCCCCTCCTCTTGGGCACCACCCAATCCTTTTCCAAATATTGAACCCACCACTGTTGAATGTCCCAGTATATACCTTAAGATTTATCTACGTGTAAGCTGTACTGAAATGTGTAGCCTATTACACACAGATAACCTTCAATGTACCTTTGTATACTTCCTTTGATAGGTATTTTCTCTTTTTTCATTTGAGTAAGGCCGTAGCCAAGGCCATTGCAGCAGCTGCACAGTGTTATCTATCCACCCAGGGGTAAGCAGTGTACATGGTTCGACTCATCATGGGGAGCACAAAATCTAATCCTACTGACGGTATATCACGGAAAGGGAGAAATGCTATAGGTTACATTATGAATGTAATATATGATGATTATGCTTGCACTAGTGCCTTTTAGGTACTGATAGAGGCATGAGGCGGAGCTGAGTGCCTCTATCAAGTACCTAAAAGGCACATGTACAAGCCTAATCATCAGACATTGCATTTATACCACGGTTTTCACCTTTAGGAGGCATTAGAATGCATCAAAATGCATTCTGCATTCACTGACATACAAATGCATATGGTATCCATAGGGTCCCAGACATATGACTCATCTAACCCAGCACTATTGTCCAACCCCATGGTCAAATGGATAAGATGCAGAACTTTATATCAGAAGGTCCCTGGACCGATCCCAGGCAATGCTGAGCTTTTTTTGGTATGGACCACTGTCAAAGCTATGTCATAGCTGCTGTCACATATAAGAACAGTATAGTAGAAGAACATTGTCAATGTTCAAGTGTCAACTCCCATTGCCTCTATCCTGTGATGAAAGCACTCAAATTATCCAGTTTGGGCACCCAAAATCGTTCTGAAATGTGATAACCGTGGTATAAACACCAATAGTCTGAAACGCCTTGGACACGACAAGCACTGACATATTCCCGATATTATGTGTCATATTTTTTTTCAGAACGAGTGTGTCACCTGGTTCTCTCCTGATTTTCCTCGATACTCTATTTTTTGCGATCTATGGTATGAGCTGATGATGACCTACGGTAGTGGCCTGTTTTCTTTGGATGAGCGCCGGTCTCAGAAAGAA
This sequence comes from Acholoe squamosa, assembly GCA_949317995.1. Classification (NCBI taxonomy): domain Eukaryota; kingdom Metazoa; phylum Annelida; class Polychaeta; order Phyllodocida; family Polynoidae; genus Acholoe; species Acholoe squamosa. Next base: position 48,218,144 of record OX439050.1, read on the forward strand.
AAACCACCCTTGGGGCATGGTGGTTTTGAAATGGAAATTTGCACTATAAACTATATGTCTTGACTAAACACCGGCCTTGTATAAGGGCCGGGAATAGAGGACTTCAATCCATTTCTACCATACCATTTCCCGCATGCTTCAACTAGCCATCTCCATCCCAACTCCCATCTCAGTCATCACCTTCTCTTAATCCGAAAATCCATACACTGACTCTGCTCAAAAGTGACCACTAGAAGAATAAAACCGTCTTATCCTGTTTTCAAACCGAAAATAAAAAGACTTTGTCATTACCAGTCTACATGCATGTACAGGAAATTCTTTCTGAATCTGGTCATTATGGAGACGATATTTAAGGCATTCTTGACTATCAGAATGAGTGTTCTCATAACTATTTAATGGTACTGAGTACAATGAATGCATAGTGGTGAATAGTCTAGTCTTATTTTGCACAATGAGACAGAGATCTAGAGAGAATTCGATCTACGTTCTGGAGATTGCTCCAACGCTGGTACTATTAGATTCCGGTGGCCTTATACATTATATTCCCCTAGAGCCAAGCCTAACCCAGCACTTTTACAGGTCTCTTTTTATTGTATACATTCACAATACCTTCTATTACATGCTGTCACAAACGCTTACTTCCGCCTTAGTTTTAAGCCAATGGCAAAGCCGCTTGTAGAGAAGGAGACTGTTTTTACTGTGGGCGATAATATATCCGGTTACGACTAGGGGAAACACACGAAAATGCTGTCACATAGAAAGAGTTCCGTGGGGCTCTTTTTATACTTTGAATGGCGTGATTGCATAGATTCAAAGAATATTGTTACATTGTAAAATTGTTTAGACTGAACATCGATTTAAACTGTTTTCATAAAGTACAATGCTGATAAGAGTCAGAATGGAAACTTGGCTATTTAAAATATCAAGCACAATATTTGATTAAAATTGATCGGCTCAGCCTGTGCACTGAAAGACCTTCGTGAAATTGGGTAGAGGAGGTATAATTCGATAGCCAAGAAACCACGTTGTGTTGGAAGGAAATAATAATGAATGCAATATACAACATGTGGGGAAGCAGTCACACTGTAAAAAGTCTTTGGAATAATGACGGATTCATCGTCCAAAAGCTGCCAGAGATCTGTCGTTATTTTTACAGAGATTTCTTGTACAGTTGTGTACCAATGCACTGCCACCTGGGGCCCTTTGTAAAAACTACATTGGTTCTCTGGAATATAATTACAGTGGTTTCCTGTTCAGTTTTATGAGGATCCCTGGTAGATTCAACATTATTTTTTTACAGTGCAGGATGAGGGTTATGAGTGTGTGCTGGTAGGCAGTAAGTAAGTAATCACTTCTATCATAGCACTGTGAGAAACAACAAAGACAAGTAATGAACCCAATCAGTGGTAACTTAGTCCCTTCACACGGCATAGAGAGACCAGCCTTATGGGTGCCACACAAGGGAAGCTAAATGACATTGTATGATATCTGTGTATTACATGGTAAACCACTCTTTGTGAACCTACAGCACTCAGTGACGGATCTAGACGGGGGGAGGGGGGGCGTCCATTATTTTCACCTGTAGGCCTACTTAAGAGTTTATTTTGATCATTAAAGTCTCATGTCATGACCCTACGGGTAAATTTGCTTTAGAATAAGGACAATATTTACTCAGTTTTAGCGTCCCACTTCATGTTTACATCGCCTTTTTGAAATTTATACAGAGTTAGCAGCTGGTGCCAAATCCATGTATTTTCGGATCACTGAAAACCCTCCAGATCTTTAAACTCGTCAGATTGAGAACCTTTAGTCATCAGAAGAGGGACAGACAGGGGGTAGCAGCCTACAGGGAGTAAATTCCCTCAGTCTACCTCTCCTCAGTATGAGTTTATGGCATTCCATTGAAAATATGTAACAAACTCACAAGGTGGCAGGTATGTGCCACTCATGTTTGATGATCAGACCTTCAGTTTTCAACTGAAGGTCTTCACCGCTGAGGATATTAGGTGCTCAAGTTGACGATACCCAAATCTGCAGCTTTGGGTAGTCAGATTGAAGACCCAGGGTAGTCAGCACAAAGGTTGTCACTCTAACAACATTATGTAATCAGTTTGACTACCTTGGGTAAGTGTGTTGACCTAAACCCATCAGGTTGACTACCCTGGGTGCTCAATCTAATGACTTAAAGTTGTAGATTTGGGTATCGTCAGCCTGACGACCTTGGGGCTTTGAGTGATTAAATATTACGCACGGGAATATTTTGTCTTTTAACATGGCGGTTATACTTAGATCTACATTAAACAATTCATATTATACTATTATTTAAATACTACAATCATTTTAGTGTAAAACTTTTAATAACAACACCTTAGTACAAAACTAACTAGCTGTACGAATTTCAAAATGGCGGCATTGAATACGGGAGTATTGTATTCCATCCCCCATTGAATACGATGTGAATAGGTCTCTTCTATAGTAACGATCGTATCAGCCATGACATAAATGATTTGTGTCTTTAACACACGAAGAGCTAGCCCAGGCAAGGTATAATTTATAAAGGATTAGTATAGAACTGCTCAAAACCAATTCCAAGACACACAGCATAGTATTGCCATCAAGTAGGGGCGCACCTTATACAGTAGGGATGCCCTTTAGGAGGGGATTTAATTGTGGTAGTGGCAGAATTTGTCAGCAGTTTCATCAATAGGTTATGCAGTGCTTGATATTTACCCTACTGCATATTGGCTAGAAAACTTGATTTAAAAAAAGTTTGACATATGGAATATCCTAGTCCAGAGGGGAAGGACATCTAGAATGAATTTCTATACAATAATTACTACAGTCGATTATACTCAACGTCATTTCAATTCCCCAGGAGATAGCTCTGACTAAGTGACTTTTTTTACATTCAATGTCCTGGAGACTTAAATCCATCCCCAATAGACCTACACATCCATACACACTCTATCTAATACTACCTATATGTATGAGTTGTTACGAGCTCTTCATGTCATTTCTACAGAATTGCTCCCCACTGTGACGTTACCATGGCGACATTATTATTATGGGATACTCAGTCACGACATTTCCATGACAGCTGATATGGCTGTTTCTACTGCAAAGGCTGGCTATAGGGGTGGTCCAAGGGGAAATAGATTGCTTTTACTCCAGAAATAGCCCTTTCTTTTGTCTTTACTATAATTGGATGAGTCAAATAATCATACAAGAGAGAACTTTCTTTTGCTATAATACAATGTAAGCCTTGGCATATTTATTGATTGTCCATTCATTACAATTAATACATACACATTTGCAAAGTAAAAAAAAGAGATAAAGATAAATATTCATTGTGTCATATTAAAACCGAAAATTCTGAGAGGTAGGTAGTAAAAATTTAAGGGAGTGCAAAACCTAGGTGCCGACCTGTGGCGTGTCTCTTGAAGCCATTGAGCAGTCAGTAGCCCAGGGGTACACTGAGCGTGTGGAGAGAGGTCTGGATGTTGTCAAGTAGTGCTAACAGGGTAGTGGAGAGGGTGTGGAAGGTATCAAGGAGGTGGAACAGTTCAAACAGGGCCTGGAGAGGAGGGTAAGTGTCACCCGTAAAGGTTAAGAACCTGAGTGTGTGGGGAGGGACAGAGACAGACAGACAGACAGAGACATAGAGAAAGAGGGAGAGAGAGAGGGAGAGAGAGAGGCAAACAAAGAGAAAGAGAGAGAGAGAGAGACAGACAAACAGACAGACAGAGATAGACAGAGACAGAGACATACAGAGACAGAGACAGACAGAGATAGAAATAGGGGTACACTGAGCATGTGGAGAGAGGTCTGGGTGTTGTCAAGTAGTGCTAACAGGGTACTAGAGAGGGTGGGGAAGGGGTCAGAGGAGGTGGAATAGTTCAAACAGGGCCTGGAGAGGAGGGTAAGTGCCACCCACAAAGGTTAAGAACCTGAGTGTGTGGGGAGGGACAGAGAGAGAGAGAGAGAGAGAGAGAGAGAGAGAGAGAGAGAGAGAGAGAGAGACAGACAGACAGACAGACAGACAGACAGACAGACAGAGAGAGACAGAGAACAAAACAGAGAGAGACAGAGGCAGAGATAGAGACAGAGAGAGAGACAGACAGACAGACAGAGACATAGAGAAAGAGGGAAAGAGAGAGGGAGAGAGAGAGGCAGACATAGAGAGAGAGAGAGAGAGAGAGAGAGAGAGAGAGAGAGAGACAGAGACAGACAGACAGAGATAAACAGAGACAGAGGCAGACAGAGACAGAGACAGACAGACAGAGATAGAAATAGGGGTACACTGAGCTTGTGGTGAGAGGTCTGGGTGTTGTCAAGTAGTGCTAACAGGGTACTGGAGAGGGTGGGGAAGGTGTCAGAGGAGGTGGAACAGTTCAAAGAGGGCCTGGAGAGGAGGGTAGGTGCCACCCACAAAGGTTAAGAACCTGAGTGTGTGGGGAGGGACAGAGAGAGAGAGACAGACAGACAGACATACAGAGATAGAGACAGAGAACGAACAGAGAGAGACAGAGAGAGAGAGACAGACAGACAGAGACATAGAGAAAGAGGGAGAGAGAGAGAGAGGGAGAGAGATAGGCAGACAGACAGACAGACAGACAGAGATAGACAGACAGAGATAGAAATAGGGAGAGACAGAGGGAGACAGCTAGGTAGAGAGACATACACACCGACAGAACAGAACATCTAGAACGTTTCAACATTGTGTAGAAATTCATTTTATGTAGCTAACATGATACAATCCTCTAGGTCAAAGACCCAACAAGTGTAGACCTTACATTGAAATGTATTCTCGGAATGCACTTGACATGTGTGTCGGTGTGAAAGAGCTTCCCGTATTCAGTTACTGTCTGTAGTTCTAGAGCTGATGTTACCAGATATAGTTTTTACCTATGGAGAGTTGTGTTGTATACCAAAACAGTTAGAGAATATTGTTGCTGTGCGAGTGTTGGAGCAGTGGTACTTTTCTAGTATACCTACAGGTAATAAGGGCTATGTGTTTGTGTGAGGGATGTGTGATCAGTATAAAGTATACAGGTAAAAGGGGTGAGGTTGTGTGATATGGGGTTATGTGTTTGTGTGAGTGTTGTGTGATCAGTATAAAGTATACAGGTAATAGGGGTGAGGTTGTGTGATATGGGGTTATGTGTTTGTGTGAGTGTTGTGTGATCAGTATAAAGTATACAAGTAATAGGGGTGAGGTTGTGTGATATGGGGTTATGTGTTTGTGTGAGTGTTGTGTGATCAGTATAAAGTATACAAGTAATAGGGGTGAGGTTGTGTGATATGGGGTTATGTGTTTGTGTGAGTGTTGTGTGATCAGTATAAAGTATACAAGTAAAAGGGGTGAGGTTGTGTGATATGGGGTTATGTGTTTGTGTGAGTGTTGTGTGATCAGTATAAAGTATACAAGTAATAGGGGCGAGGAGGGTGATAAAGGCCAGTATCGTTTACAGACCTCTAGGGTTTGGGCATGGGTTATGGGAAGGGGGGCAGGGGGCAAGGGCCTGGAGAACAATGGCTGGGATGATGAATGGCTGACAGGTCTCTCCTGCAGGCAGGCTGGCCGTACTACAACAGTCTGTCAGATTCATCCATAGACTTGCTCATTGTCTCTCTCAATATGCAACAGACTTTGTAATTGAAATAACAAGGTTGTCACCAAGTCCCTGCAGTATGTAAGAATCCTACTAACAATTGAACATGAAGTAACAGCATCAATTACAGGTATATAAGAATCTTATATCTGCACATATATCTCTAAAATGCAACTGACATTAAAACTGGAATAATGTAATGATGGTATCTTGGAGTCCCTCTGTAGTCTATCAGATTTATGTCTCTCAGCCAGCCTATCTGCTACTCATCTGTTGGAATGGTAAAGTACCTTTTGTTTATCATCTGACATATCTGTGTTTCATCTGAAACTAACTAAGGATCTATGTATGGCAACTTTCTATAACTTCACAAGACACTGAGGTTCCATAAATAGTTACTAAGAATAGTTTCCCAATATTATAATTGGTGAGGATAGCTTCTCTAATACTCCACCTATTTCAGGGCCATCCCTTTACTAAGCTGAATGGTATCAGTTTCCTGGTACCTCCAGAGTTAGTTACAGTCAGGTGTATAGACAGACATATGGTTGGGAGATGAGTACACACACCTTTATATCCAGACATCTCACTGAAGAGTAACTTAAGTTCCACCTCTCAAGGGGTCAGGTAGTGAAAAAGAAGAGTAGCAGAGACATGCAGGTTTGTCTCCTCCATGTCTGACACCAAACCAAACAACAGGTTTCCACTTGCAATCTGGCAGACAGACGACACCAGGTGCACACCCACACTTCTTAAAAGATTTCTTGTTGCAAGAAAATAAGATATATCTTATTTTTTATATTGTAGACAAAGAAATCAAGAAAAGATTTTAACAAAACTTTCCCTTTTGTTCACCAGGTAACATTATTTATTGTACTAGAAAATTATTTTTGGTTGGAATATATCTCACTACGAGGTCAAACAGAAAGGGTGCTCTATCTGCAGGTGCATGGAGCTTCCTTACTTCTACAACTATCATAATTGCATTTTGCAAAATAAAGAAAGTGTAGTAAGAAGGAGAATTCCCTCTAACTTTAGGGTGAGCAAATGATCGAAGGGCGATCTACTCACTTCTGCATGGGGAATCCATTCAGAATGGCTGCTAATATACCTCAGAGGATGTGTGTTAGGAGCGGGGTGTAGGTGAGTTATAGGGATGAGTAACGACAGGAGGTGTATGTGTTAGATAACATAAATAAAGCAATGCACTGGGTGAGTAGTAGGGGCAATAGCAGGGTAAGTGCCAGTAATTACCAGCTGATAATGTACTTTGGCAGTGTACCGTTGAGTGTTGGGTGGTCTGTTTCTATGCCTCTAGAGGTCTTAGGGTCAGACTGGTGGACTATTTGACTGCTTTATGCACTAGCCTATTGGTATGAAGAGAGATTGTGTTTTAATTCCGAACTCAGGAGTATCTAATATTGCTATTGCTAACAGAGTACTGCCTAATATAGAGATTCATAGACTAGATGACTTAAGCTAGTCGTACACTAGAGAGGCTCCTGCTTAATGCCATTCAAACTATATGCCACACATGCACATAGCTTAATGTCAATAATAAAGTATGTACTGCATATAGAGTTACATAGACTAGATAACTTAAGCTAGTCATACAGGGGAGAGGCTCCTGCTTAATGTCATTCAAACTAAATGCCATACATGCATGAGAACTATGGTATAGCTTAATGTTAACCAGCGTGTTCCAGGCTCTGAATTGCATGATGTGTCATCGGCAGTATAGATTCTGTCTTAACACAATTCTACACTCCTGCCTTGTCTGACTCAGTTAGGGCCATTTTCCACCATCCGATAGAGTAGGTATATTCGCCAATAGGCACTGCTGTCGGCCGACACAGGGACAAACCTCACCATTGAACTCTATGGGCGCCCCATCGGCCGGTGTGGGTGTGTGGTGCCCCTGTCGGCCGTTAGAGTGAGCATATCGGGTGGTGGAAAACGGCCCTTTCTCTCTCACAATAGTAAGGGCATAGATGACGGCATAGAAGGGCATAGAAGGTGATTCTATCGTCTAGATAAGAAGCATGAGGCTGGAGGCCGAATGCTAGACGATAGAATCACCGAGTAAACCCATAATCATCAACTATGGCCTTTATACCATGGTTTCCACCATTAAATTAAATATTTTTACCTTTCACAGCCATGAAATTCAATGTTATTTGTTGCGGGTCTACATGGAATTTTCCATGGGTTCATTTAGTGTATGCTATTCGAACTGCATTATCACGTCGCCACACCACACCATAAAATCGTTCAACAACTGGATACCCATGGTATAAGTGCAACTAAATGACAACAGTAATAGAAACTCACAAGGTTCTTCTCTCCAATTCAAAACCTATTGTTCTCTGGCATGTCGATGGTCATTAGAAATCGCTTCAGGTGATTCCAATGAATGCATACCCTCGGTACATTAAGACTATTTCTCTTCATCTTACAATGCCATGTCTAATGCCCATAGATCATCAAGCTTCATATCATAGATATCTTGGTATTTCACATGTGACATGGTATCATTTTTTTTTCTTCTGAATTTTACGTTGAAATAACTGCATCTCATAAACCCTCATGACAGTACACAATGGTCTAGCTAGTCTAGTGTTAATGCCACAAGGATAGTGGCCAAAAGTGGGACTAGAGCTGGTTCTGCCAGATAAGAACTGATAGGATGGGACCATGCAGTAGGTATGAGATGAAGTAGGTATTAGTCAGGGACAATGTCTAAGTGTTATTCAGGGATGTGTCTTACCAGTCGGTTTTATCTCAACCAGCAACAAATTCAAAATGGTGGACCCAATTGGGACGGTTCGAGATTGGCTGGTTCCCGGCCCCACCTCTCTCGGTCGGTATGGGACAGGTAGCTAGCAATATAGGACAACACCAAGCATTGGTACATGCGCGTGCCTCACTCGCCTAGACCAAGGCTTTGTAGTTTGCAAATGCTTGAAGAGTGATATGCAAATCATAATATATGATAATGATATTCTGTGACGTCACGAGCTCTAGGAGAGCTCGTGACGTCACAAGGTCAGTTGGAAGCCAAGGGTCGAGACTTATATATATAGCTCTCATGTTACAATGAACGTATTAGGTTTACATGATTTGTGTGAAACATGCTGTAGCTTTATGGTTTCTGGATGATCACTCAGCAAAGATCTCATGCTATATAACCTAGATTAGGATAACAGCTGTACACATCCATGATTTACCCCAGTTTAAGAACTACCCCGGTTCATTTACACTTGTTTACACACATTAGTTGTGACATTTTAACACATACTAGAGCAGTTGATGAGTTGTACCTCTGAGCTACTCCTGACCCCTCCACATCTGCTCTGAGATCCGCTCTACAGCCCAGCCACCTGTGAGAGGTGGAACATATGGTACTGCGGTTTTAGCATGTCTAGCTGGCTGTATGTGTAGTTGAGTTATGTTTTATCACCTAAGGGTAGGATGATTGTGTTCTGTTTTATAAGGCAGACAGAGATACTTGTATCCGTTTACTCCTGACAAAAGGTTGAAAAAACGACTTATGCTTATTGCATTTTAAATAGGGTCATGGATATTGGGTGGGTGCTGCTCTTGTGAAATCTTTTGGTGAGAGAGGAAAGACATGGAAACGTTTAATTAATACTACTCTTTTTTCCCCTCCTACTTTACAATGAGCAAAATCACAGGCATTATCTATCTGTTATTCAGTATGGACAGTGCTATGTGAATCTCATGGTATCAATGCTAAGTCTAGCAGTGTGTATGATCAGATAGACGCAGTCACCATCCTAATCCAAAAGGACAAATGAACAGATCTTCATAATAATTATTGTTTTCGTGGAGTTTACATTTAAAGCCATTAGAAACACTATAGTATGTTTTATATCACCCTTCCTGTCCTGGCTCGTGCACCCAACAGTTAGGCTCCACAATTGCTTTATACCGGCAGAGCAAGTACAGATAACCAATAAAATCAATAACCCACCGGTACACCCCAAAAGTTCCATGTCATTTCATCATGTCCAGTTAGGCGGAAAACAATAAAAATCAATTTTGACATATATAATTATATTACTATGGTTTACATTGAAGGTTGGTGAATTTTGCTGAGTAGATCCATATGAATGTTGGCCAGGCTGGTTCAGATAGCGTTCGGTATCAATACCTGTTGTGAATAATAGATAATCTACCAATTTGACGTATTAGCACTTCAATACCACCCACTCGCGGCGTTTTCTAAACAGAGGGCTGGACAATTGAATTTAAACGCACTAAATTCAATAATATTGATATATAATACTGCCCTGGGCTGTGTGGGTTGTGTTTATATGTATATTAAGGTGGTATAACTTGTGTAGTTATTATCAGCTCACTCCGCTGTTCTCACGTATTTGGGAAGACTAACTCTAGTGGTATGATGTTGGCTCAGCCCATTCTTTTAACCAACACCAAGACGCCGATACAAGTCACCATTTATTGTTCATTGGTTATTCACAGTTACAGTTGTTAATGAGTCCACTCATGGTTGTACAGCTTCAACGACATCAGTCTATTCATACAAGCAGTTCATGTTTAACAATCCAATGCTACTGGAGAGGTATGAGTGCCATAGAGATCCTGCTCAATCCGTTCTTACATTGGCTAGGTGTAATACTAAATATTAAACAGCTTCATCCTCGTCTACTCCAGGAGTATGTGTTGCCTCCTCGGCTTCTCCCACAATACTAACTCCTCCCTATCTCTTACCAACCCCTCACACCTTTCAGACGCCGATGTTTGGCTCACCCGTATTCCCCCCTCCCCCTCTACAGAATCTACCTGACCAGATCTCGTCGACTCCCCTCCGTCTACACATTCCACAGCCTACCATAAACTCTATACTACCATAAACCCTATACAGGACTCCCATAGCACTCTCCCATATAGCATATAATAAATACACACATAATACAGCATACAATAAATACCTACATAAGTGTACCCTGTTATACCCGTTCATTATAATTATTGGCTATTGATGACAAAACAGGTGCGGGCGCTCCCCTCTTGTGACGCGAGTCACACCAATTGTCAAGCATAAATTATGCCTGAATACATCTTTATGTATTGTTTTGTCACTAATACCTGAGGTAATCATCGTTATTATATTATACATTTCAATAGTTATTCATATACATACATATGCAACACACTTATATAATACCATGCATTATTACTATATATATTTTCCACACTGCATTGGTGACTTATTCTTAGCGCAAACTTGTCCTCTAACATATACTTTATTATTACAATTCTCTCATTCCTTGATTCTCAATTTGTTTTTCTTTCCTTTGTTATTTATTTTACTCATTCACTCGCCTTTACTAAGCACTTTGTCCCATACTATGTTTATATATTCTTTTTACCATCCTTACCCGGGAGTCGACACCAGTTACACCCAATCGGGCCAATAAATCTCCTTACATCTGTCAACTCCTTGTTCCGAAACGTTCCCCTCTATCTAACCTTTGCCCCAAGCATTACTCTAAAACACACTCTAACGCGTCTTGGGTTACCCCTGGCAACCTCTTACTTAACTCACGCGTGCACAGCTTGTCAACGAGTATATACATCAGAAATCTTTTCACTTGCCACATTACGTCGTAGTTAGTGTCTCATTAGTTGGTCGTACATTTAAATTACAGTTTCTTTTAGCTATATTATCTTACTTAATAATATACACTGGCACCATTCCCAGACATTATATCAATTCATTTGTAGATAGTCTTTGTATTGTCTATTCCATCCTTTCGTCTCACGCCAGCTGCACGATATCTTTCTCCCCCCCCCTTTTCTCTTGTCCTGACACCGTCTATGCCAAGTCTCTATCATGATGGCGTTTTATTCATCACCTTCAGTCTCTTTCATTCAGGTCCACGTACACCGATGACGATCCCGTCCTGGGATCTTGACCTCGCAGAGCCACGTTCACCGACTCTTTATGACCCTTGTTTACTGAATATGAGACAGCCGTAGCCCCATATGATTCTCCAGGTACTTCTGGTAACTGTCTTGATCTTCTTAACTGAGCCATGGCTCTGGCATGGCCCGTGTCAGATAATTGATGTGTATTTATCTCTCTGTTCCTTATTGGTGTCCAGCCCGCCGCTGATATCATAGGTATCTCTAGTGGTACACCTGTCGCCAGGCCCCCACTATACCTAATCAATCTTGTCATCACCGTAAATCCATAGTCACCGTTCAGTATCCCTGCTAACTTCTTTGACACCTTCACAGTGGCCGGTAATGGCAATGGCACTGCGTTTTCCGCCGTTGCCATCTCAGTGGAATATAACACTCGACCCCACTGCACTGTAGCTATGTACTTCGGGCACGAATAGCTTATTGCTACGTCTCTAATAAGAGCCTGTTCTGCTGGTCTTTGAAATACCTGGTCCAAAGGCATTAGACTCTCCCCCAATGGTATTATTTCTGTGATCTCTTTAGTTGCCACCTGTAGATACAGTCCATCCACTGGTTGAAGCCTCTTTAGTTGTCGCACCTTCCTCACCAGTAACGCTATTATTATTATCAGTACTATCAATATCAATGATAGCATAGCTATTGTCGTTTTGTGTTCCGGATCTTCTTCCTCATAATTACCTCCGACATCTTCACCGTATTTTTCATAGTCCCAGGTTTCTAGACTCCTTATTCTCATAGGCATTCTTGCTAATATGTATGCCATTAATAGTCTTTTTAAACAAAAATATTGTACCACCATCAGAGTCATGACAATCACCCCTGCAATCATAATTGGTGAATAATCCCATAGTGATTCAGTAGGAAACTGGCCTCCACCACTCATGCCATCCAAATCAGGCAAAGCTGATCCGTCTTCCATTGCACTCACCAAATTCTTCAGATTGACAGCTGCTGGCGACTGTTGTATTCTAGCCTTGTGCTTCATTTTGGTCTTTACTAATTTTGGCAACACTTCATCTTGCAATACCTCCACAGTTTCACCATTTAATACGGCCTTTATCCATGTCAACTTCTTAACACTGTTCATTTGTAGCAAATCGTTATTTACAAAAGTCACATTAGTTTCCATGTTCACATGACCACATCCTGCCAAGCTGTAAGGCATCCACGCCCCGGCAGTCATGAATGCGCAATCACACCCAATATTCAATATGGCGTAATGATGCATGTTCACCTTAACAGGTGGGCTTGATTGACACATCAATTGACCTTGTATGTCGGGTCCCGATACCAAAGTACGACCCTTTCCCAGTGCTATCGCAAATGAAGGAAAATTTGGTTGCACTATATAGTTGATCTCACATGTTTCTGCTATAGCCGCCTTGTCATTTCTTATTAGTGCCGCCATGCACCCTCGTTCGGCTATTTTTCTCATGTGTGGAATATCTGGGCATACTGCTATTGAGTTGCCATGGCAACGCGCCCAATTCACCACTGGCTCTGATATATAATACCGCCCATTCTTTGATATGGCTACTTCTGATGGCAATCCCTCTATTCTCGTCCCGTCAGCTTCTTTATTGGCCAACCGCACTGGTACTGGAAACACCTTTACAGAGTATACACAAAATATGTGTTCTTCTGACACCACCGGAATCCTTATCTGCATCTTCACACGACCTTGGTGCTGATATACTCGCACCACACTATTATCATAGTAATATTCCGGATCAGTAAAAGCGACTCTAAATCGTGGGTACGTAGCCTTTAGATATACTTCAGTGTTGATTATAGCTTCTTTCAAATCTTCTCTAGTGACCAATTTTGAGGATAGTTTTCTTCGCGATGCCAATCTTACCTCAGCTGCCATATCCTTTATCTCAATGAGTTCATTTAATAAATGAATGATATACCCCCATTTGACCCTTGTCAGCAGGCTTTCATGGTTGTATACAATGGATAGTTCATATAATGCCACACTGTGCATAGTTTGAGTTCTTTCCAGCAACTTCCGTCTCTTCAGTGATATCTTAGCCATTTCATACAATTGTAACTGTCTATCAGCCAACTCTCCCACTTCCGCCATGACGTCCTCCAAGCCATTGCTAGTACTTGTGGCCAATGTTTTAATAACATCACGCATCTTATAATATGATGTCTTCAGTAATTGAATATCCTTTTCATTTCTGGCTACATCATCAGCTCTCCCAGTGCCAAAAATATAGTACGACAACTCTCCTATAATATTTAGACCTGGTATACCTGCTCTCTTAGACCTTTTGACTTGTTGTTGTTCAGGTATGTTTTCCATCAGCTTTTCCACTTCCTCCTCTCTGGCCTGTATTAATTTTCTAATAATTTGATTCAGCCATTCTTCTTTCTGTTTGATGTTGTCACAGGTATCTTCAAATAATAAGGTTCTGTTGTGATGTTGAATATCACACATAACCTGCATATTCTTCACACATTGTTCATAAATACTTTCCATTTCCGGCTCTGGTAATCTATCTGGTATCTCTAATACAAACACTTGTGACACATGATTGTGCTCAGCTGTAGAAATACGTCTACCAGGTTGCAAAATGACACCTAATTCGGCTCTCTCTAAAGTCTCGAAAGTGTGCCTTCCAGCATCTACCACACCCCACAAGGAACATAAGACACATAGTATAGTTAGCCACGCCATTTTCTTCTTATTATGGCTTCCGGTTACAGTTCGAGTTGGGTTACTACGACTCCTAACTGATCGCTCCTGGAAGTTTTTTATGGATCTTGAACACTTAATAAGCCCTATCATGTCAGATAGTTCACCAGTTCATGACCCTTTTACCCCTTCTTGTATATATTTTCCCGTCAATCTGAACACGTGTGCCTTCCTCTCCTATCTAGCTGTACGTCTCTTCCATCTGATAACACCAATTTATTGGATTGGAGTCTTTGTCTCAGCGACTCCTCCTAATGTGCCCTCAATTTTTTTTTTACTATAGTTTTCACTATATTTTTGTTTTCTTATTTCAACTTCCCATCCCCTTGGTTAGATACCTAGAATTAAATTCTCAGTCGATGCTTGACTTCCACCCTGTTCGCACTGAAGATGGCTAGCTATTCCAGCGTTTCTGTCAATGGCGCACTCGTCTATCTCCCGATAGATCGTCTCCAGCCCGGCTTCACCTACATCGTCGGCTGCAGAGACCTGTCCTCCACAGATGCTAACGTTACTCCGTGCATGCTAGTATGCACCGGACCGCAAGGCGCGACCATGCCCTCACACACCACCATTCGAGATCATCTACGTTTAGCTTGTAACATGACTGATATGACACTGCGCGTCATCCACCTGGATGGGATGCCCGATCCCAGTTACCGCCTGCAATCAACTGCTGCTGTTCCACCTATTCCTACTCCTGCTTATCAACCAGCTTATGTCGACATCACTCCGCCTCCAGTCAACCCTGCCACTCCTTTCGTGCCACCTTGGAATCCCACTCTGATGTCGCCCATAGGTGCGCGTCCCACCTATAGCGCTATAGTGCCTGCTACCTCTGCTCCAAGCCTCGCATCCACCTTTACCTCCAATGCGCTACCAACTTGCACAGCGACCCTTCCTCTACGAGTGGACACCTCCCACCAATATTCTCTGCCTGCCAACTTCGCTGTGTCATCAACTTCTCGTCCATTGCCACCTCAGCATCACTCTTCATATGTAGACTACAATGTGTTTTCTCACCTTCCTGCTACTTCCGGTGTTTCGCCCTTACCATACACACCGTTGCTAACCACCACTGCACCTCTGACGTCCAGAACAACCCTAACATCCACATTTACCTATTCTGCCGCTGCTTCTCGTCCCTTTTCTACTACCAGCGCCACTACTTCCGGTCAGTTTCCTGCTGTATCTTCATTAATGATGCCTCACATCACCATCCGAGCTGCTCCAGCTGCAGATGCCCGCGCCACCTCGGCTTCTAGGTCTCCGCCTTCCTGCCTACATACGCCCGCTCTGGCCCTGACCTCTTCCACTTCCGGTCAGTTTACTTCATCTTCATCCACTGCAGCTTCACTTCCACACCTTCCAGTAATGTCGCCCTCGTTCTGGAGTACTCTGGCTATCTCACCTGGACATCCACCCTTCTCACCATTGACCTGTCAGTCCAGCACCATGGCCTCTTCCTCACAACTGACTCACAGTTCTTCTACCATCATATCTCTCTTGACATCTTCATCTGCTACCACTACGCGACATCATCCCTATCAGCTTTCTGCCAGACCACAAACCTCCCGTTCTTCTAATCTTGGAGGTCCTATCCTTCCAACATTGTCTTCCCCAGCTTCTACCCTCTCGCAGAAGTAAGTATATTTCCCTAGTGATTCATACTTTGATTCCTAGAGACGCTCACTTCGTTCTTGTAATAAGATACTATACACATATTTTCTTTTAAAATATCTGCATAAGCTAACTCTATAAAGTCGCTGAGCTCCTCTGATTTGTGAGTAGTGGCGATCACATTCACAGTCTCAGGTGTATAACTGATCTCATTAATACACCCATATGACTGAATTTTATGTGTCCTAATACCTTCTTAGAAAAGAATTTCACTCACACTTATTTTTTTGAATATATATCTACAGCTATAGACATCGTATTTCCTTTCTCAGAGTCTGGGCTTCCTAAATAATTAAACCATTATAGGCTCTGGTTCTTTAACAGAATGCCTTACTTCTGGACAAATATATCCTTTAAATTTAGGCCTCTTAATTATGGACCTTGTTACTGGAGTCATTCTATGTGTGTCGCGACTGTGGTCCTGTTGGTTCCGACTAGTGTTTCCATTCACTCTTAGACAACTTATAAGGTGCCCCATAGTGGTTGCCTCCTGTATGTGATGCACTTCTTTCCCTTTGTCTCATATACCTGCTTTATTTACTATCTTCAGTTCTTCTCCCGCTTCATCTGCTGATGATGATGATGCCTCTACTCCTACTAGTCCTTAAATCTTCACTTCAGGTATGTATTTCTAATATGTTTTATATTAAATGCATCCTAAATGGATCCGACCCTTTTACAATTTTCCACAAACTGTATTAAGTAGTTAAGTCTTATCCATAGAGTAGGGTGTATCTGAGCCTTAATATCTCTACCCTCTCTACAGTGGGCGATGATTCCTTTCCTTCAGTAAATTATCACTGATCTCCATTAATTCATCTCAACCGCTATGAACCTTCCGTTGTCTATGATCCAGGCTTTTCCACTAGAACTCATGTTTATAGCTTATCTAAACTGCTGATTATGTTGTCTTGTCGTGGTTATGTCCGCGTAACATGCTAGTTGTTCTATCTTGTTAAACTTTTGAGTGTAGTCTGTATCTGTTGCTTGCCGATGTCTGTACAGCTGGAGTTCCACTCCTACACTGCCAACTGTCTTGCTTGTCATTGCATCTTATCTCTTTCTTTACCTGCGCATGTCTGCTCTCTTCCCCCCCCCCTTTTTCTGTTACTGGGCTCTTAATATACATATGTCTGTCTCAGTGTCCGACACTTCCCCCCCCCCTTTTCTCACTCACGTGTTCATTCCCCCGCTGGCTCTGTTTCCGCGCCGTCATTCTCGCGCTGTCTTTTCTGTCTCTTTCCTCCTGTACCCCATTCCTTCCAGGCATCTGGAGCTGCAAATACTGCCATGGTTATTTGCTGTATCTTCCATGCAGTATTCTTACTTTCCTCAGGTAATTTCCTAACCCAAGTTTTCACTTCACCTTTCATTCCCCACAATAATAATGCCACATATTCCATTTCCCCTAGATCATATATTCTCTTAATCAAATCCATGTCGTAGAAATATTCTTCTATCTTTTCTCCTGGTGCTCCTCTAAAGGTAGGTGGCGTTATACTGATACCTGCCATTTTGTACATTTCTTCAACCCCTCACAACGTTCCCTTAACAGGTATTGTATTTTATAACCATACAGTCCCTCTGTTCTTTCCTATCAACTCATATCCTTTCTAGTTATATTTATCAAAGTCTTCAGTTACATCCTCCTCCTCCAGGGTCGTCTCATTGTCTTTAACCCCGGATGTTAATACTCCTTGGGTGATATGCTTTCCCTTTTGCTTCAGTTTAAACATTTCCCAAGTTTCGTCTCTTTGTCTACACTGCCTGCATCGTTTCCCTCTACTAGTCTTGCGATGCCTCCTACACTTTCTTGAGAAAAAGAATGCATTAGTCACACTCCCTACTCCATATTTAAAGTGATGTCTGTTTACTTGTTCCCTCAAATATCTTGGCAATCTCGCGATGTCCAATTTCAGTTTTGATATTTTCTGCATTACTATGTCCTGTAACGTCGCCCCATTGTATCTGAATACCTTTGGCAATGAATATCCAAATCCATATATAGCATCCAGCGCGTCTTCTACCTGTTGTCCCCTATATCTCCCTGCCTTTACTATAGATGGTGCTCTCTTTCCCGCTTCCTCACTAGTGGACATTATATGAGATGTTTTATCCCATGTACCTGTTCCAGGTGTTTGGCCGCTCCTGCCGCTGTTGCCGTTGTTCTGCCACAAATGTGACAAAGTCTTGATGTCACTTGTCTTCTGCTGTAATACTCTTCTATCAATATGTCATCCAATCTGATTGATGTATCCAGCACAAATTCATCGTCTTTACTATAAAATATTGATGGTTCTGTCTGTGTCGCTGTTTCTGTGGTCTGAGTCTCTCTCTTAATTATACCACCGGTGCCTTGTAGAGTGGCATCCAACAGCCACTCCCATTCTGTCTGTCCCACAGTGATGTCACGTATGCTATCCCATATGTTTCCCTGATGATTTACCAGGACCTCGGCTTGAGCTGCTTCCACCACCTGTATTGGCTCTTGCGCTGAGCTTGGTTGGCCTGACGTTGAAGTCGCACCAAATCCTTTTTCATTTGTTTCTGTTGTTGTTGAACTTGCTGCAGACACTGTGCTCCTTTCATTGTAAGTGCTATTGCAATAGTTGTCTTGAATCATCCACGTATTATAGTATTGTTGGTATTGCTGTTCTCCAACACTATCGTACCAGCTATCTGCCATCCGTCCATCAGCACCTGCTATTTACTGTGAGGTCTTATCTCGTCCCTCGTTGTGCGCGCACTGCCACCTCCTGATGCATCTCCTCCTGCATATACCTGTTGCGCTGACCTCCCCCCCCCTCCCCTCTTTTCCTACCTTGCCCTACTTTTCCCTTTTCTTTGTGTATCGCCCTCCTTTCCGTCTACCTGCATGAGTCAGCTTGACCTGCTCCTCCGGGCGGCCCCTCCCCCTTCGGCACCTGCATCACCCCCCCCTTTTTCTCCCTCATAGCAACACACGTGAATACTACAGGATTATCGCCCATCCTGTAGCATCCCGTCTAAGCTCACCCTATTCTCCATCGCTGGATGAGCTGAGCTCCTCTCTGCCTCTCCTGTGATGCTTACAAATCGGTCCCTTTGGAATGATATGTTCACTGCTAGATTCCTCACTCATAATAGCCCCTGCAGCCAATTGCGCTCTCCTATCTCTTTGCCTCCGTCTCTTCTCAGCCCTATCCTCTCTCTCTTTTCTTTTCTGTCTCCTCTCCATTTCTTCTCTCTCTCTTTCTTCGTCCATCTGCCTCTTCACCTCGACATTTCTCACTCTACCCTTCCTTTTCTCTTCATTATCCTGTCTTCGGCCACCCTCGACCTTATCAATATCACTATCCTGTAACCCTTTCTTTTTACACCAATTATCAACCACAGCTTCCTGCCTGTGCTTCTCCCGGCTATCTCGCCGTACAACTCCATCTTTCTCATTATCAGATTCCTGTATAGGTGCGCGCGGTCCAGCTCCGGCCACCTCTCTCTTTTTCTCATGTGCACTTCTATCGTCGTCTGACGTATTCAATTTGTCCTCCTTATCAGCGCCCGCTAACGCTGTATCCTCCAGACCAGATGAAGGATGTTCCACCTCAGTCACCCCTCTCGGGTTCTCATGTCCTATGTCTTCTTTATCCACTTGTGATTCCACTTCTGACTTATCCACTTCCACCGCTCTCTTATCTCTGGCTTCTCCTTCGTCATTTTCACCCTCCCCTTTGTATGCTCTCTTTAGTTTATTCACATTTACCAAGTGAGGTATCTCTTTGCCCGTCTTCACTGCTCTCAACCTCACCCTGTTATCCCCCACCACTTCTATTACCCTATGTGGCCCCGTGTATTTACCAGCAAACTTCGATGTATTATTCACCGCGCATTTCGGATCATAGTAATATACCCACTCCCCTTCTATAAAAGAGACAGGTCGTGCCCGTCCATCCAATCTACGTCTGAGCTGCTCCTCATACCTAGCAGTATGAGCGTTGGCCGCCTCTTGTAACAACTGTATGCTATGATTTGTTCTAAGAAACCAATCCCTCTCAGATGGCACTTTAGGCAGTGGCCTTTCCTCAGCAAAGGACATAGCCACTGGATCCCTCCCGAATTGTAGTGCATATGGTGAAAACCCCGTCCTCATACTGATATTGGAGCGCACTGTCCACAATGCAATGGGTAACAGTTCTGGCCAGTGTTCATGATCCTCGGTCACATAGCATCCTATCGTATCCTCTAATGATTTATGCAATCTTTCAACCCTGGCATTTCCGGTCGGATTCCTAGAAGACGTAAACCTCTGTTTGGTTGATAATCTAGCTGTGACCTCACGAAAAACCTGACCCATATATGTAGACCCTCTGTCGCTGCACAGCACTTCCACCTTGCCGTACCTACACACGATCTCCCGTAGAAACACCCCAGCTGCCGTGTGCGCAGTCGTGTCTTTAGTACAGAATGCCTCCGGCCATCCCGTCAGAAGGTCTATGAAGGTCATAATATATTTATAACCTTCTTTGGACCTACGTAGTGGCCCAACAAAATCTGTCTGTATCACTTGCCATGGATAATCCGGCGTATCCCATGACCTTGCCTTGGCCCTAAAGTGAGGTGCTCTTTTTCTCAACGCGCACCTTTCACATAGCCGCACGTACCTAGCTATGTCCACCATCATATTTTTCCAATAAAACCGAGCCTGTACTTTTGTATTTAGCGCCACTGTTCCCACATGTCCTCCGCACATGATATCATCATGCATGAGATAGAGCACTCTATTCACCATAGTCTTAGGCACCACTATTCTTGGGTTTAGGTCAGCTATAGGCCCACCCCTCTTTCTAGCTGGTTTTATATACTTGCATAACAATCCATCCTTCATACCCATGAAATCAGCATTATGTAAAATCCCTCGCGCCTTTTCCTCATCCACTGGCAATTCATCTCCCGCCAAATATCTCATCATCCCCCTGCAGAATCCATCCTTCCACTGCTCCTGAATGAAGGTTTCCCTATCCAATTCCTCCCCTACAAGTTCCATCACGAGTAACTCACATCCCACCTCAGGCTCAAACTCCCCCGACTCCTCGCCAGGTGTATCCTGTCCCACTGCCAACGGCACTCTGGATATAAAATCCGGCAGGTAGTGAGTGGCTCCCGGCTCATACCTGATCTCATAGTCAAAGTCAGTCATCGCTAAACCCCATCTAGTCAACCTTTTGGATGGAGCCTTACTGGCTTGTTGAAGCAAAGGTATTAATGGTTGATGGTCTGTTATTATCGTGATCTTAGCCCCAGTCAGCATATCCTCAAATTTCTTCAATACTCTTATAACAGCTAGGCCTTCTTTCTCTGTTATAGTGTAGTTTCTTTCAGCCTTTGTAAATGTATACCCATAATATGTTACCGGTCTCAGCAATCCATCCCTCTTTACACAGATGGCCGCTCCACACGCGCCATCCGAAGCATCTGTTAAAACATAAAAGTGGCCTCCAATCTCTGGGTGAACCAATAACGGTGTGCTTGCTAATGCTGCTTGTATTTTCTTGAATGACACCTCACACTCATCCGTCCACTTAAATGGCACCTTGATTTTCAACAAATTATTCAGAGGCATCGACAAAACAGCATAGTTAGGAATAAAACTCCTGTAATAATTACAAAGCCCCAGAAAGGATCTAGTTGTATGTTCATTATACGGTCTGCCAAATTCCTGCACCTTTCTGATCACCTTAGATTGCGTCTGCACTCCTTCAGCATTAATAATGTGCCCCAAAAACTTGATTTCCGCTTTGCCCCACTCACACTTTTCCGGCTTGACTGTTAACCCTGCTTTGCCTAAAGCTGCCAATACCCTGCCGACGTTAGTAATATGGCTCTCCACATCCGGATCAAAAATAATGATATCGTCTAGGTAGGCTAGACAAGTACGTGGTATTAAGCCTCCTAGCGCTAACGACATAATCTTAGTAAATTGCCATGGGCTCTGCTTCATACCAAACGGCATCCTCGTCCATTGCCAAACTCCCGAAGGTGATTCAAATGCTGAATATTGCCTGCTGTCATGATGTAAATCGCACTGATGATACCCACTGAGCAAATCCATGGCTGTAAAAATTATAGGTTTTCTGTATGCCATATACAAAAACATGCTTCTGGCTGTGGGCATAGGGTATGTATCATCCGCCGTAATAAGATTCAACATGCGATAGTCTGTACATAATCTAGCCTTGCCATCCTTCTTCTGCACTACCACCAACGGACTTCTCCATACGCTGTCACTGGGCTCAATAATTCCCAACTCTAACAATTCCCTCACCTGTTCATCAATAATATCCATTTTCTGAGGAGAATACCTGTATGGTCGTGCCATACACGGACCCTTGGACTCATCGACCCTTATTTTCATTGGAGCCAATGAACAATGACCCAACTCCTTCATAGAAAATGCTATAGTGTCCATGTTGACCACCAACATTTCTCTGAATACCTTCTGCTCTTCCGGCGTCATCATAGTGTCACCCAAATCAAGGCTCCTGATCTTCTTAATTTTATCCAGCCTCTCCTGTTCACTCAATGTAGAAACGCCACATCCACCACCATTGTCCTGACGATCCTGCCGGTGTATTGATCCCCCTCTAGCATCTTGACCATTCTCCCGCCGTTCTTCAGTACATCTTGCCAAAATCTCACGAGCCTCATCCTTTCTATCCCTGCCAACATTAGCTGTATCAATTACCTCCAGCAAATTAAGTTCCGGTTCATCTATGTCTTCCGCGTATGCTATAACCTCAGTTGTATCCACATACACTTGCCTGTCAGAGAGATTAGCAATTCTCATATACCATTTCTTCCCCACATAGTTCACCGCACCATCCGCAGCTACCACCGCCAAATTAGATGGTCTCAACAAGACCGTTGTTCCAACCCTTTCAGCCGCAACATCCCATCCTTTCACCGTCACCAATCTTTCCTCCCATGGGTCCAAAATCGCCGCTACTTCAATTGAGACCGGATCCTCAGTAAAGAGACGTACCCTTCCATCTATAGCTATAATCTGTGCCCTTGCGTCAATCAGAAAATTACGTCCCAGCACAATATCATAAGCCAGTGAATCCACCACATTAAAATCATAGTATATGCAAGCACCATCCATAAAACACTGCAGTCGCACCGTCTCATAAACTTGTAATGATGTTCTGTCCCCCAGACGCACCTTCCCCAATTGAGATGGCTGCCTGTCCCAAATTGCTGTCTCACCTATACTACTCACAACTGTCCGTGCTATAAAACAATCAGACGCGCCCGTGTCCACTAAACATCTGTATGTATTCTCGTCAATAGTACACTGAACCAACCATGGCGCTTTGTCTTTTGATCCCCTATTTCCCGACCCATCCCCTGAAATCAAATTTAATTCTGGGGTAGGAATGAGCCGTTGTGCCCGTTTCCCGGCCTGCGAACATCATTTCCCTGATCTCGTAGGTCTCTGTTCTGCTGAGAGGATGACAGCTGATCCCTGTATTTCTTCAAAAACGTGCACTCCTCTGTAGAATGTGTAGTAGAGTCATGAATCAAACAATAGATCGCTCCCCCTCCTTTCTGACTCTCTCCTGCATCTCCCATCATCCTAGCATATTCCTGTGCTCTTCTCTGACCTTTATCATCCCCCTGTTGTCCCTGCCTGCTTCCTCCTGTGTATCTCTGTCCTTGAAACCTGTTATTGAAATACTGAGACGCGTTATATTGATTTCCACCGCGTCCCCCTTGATAATTCCATCCTCGGCCTCCACCGCCTGTACCAAACTGCCTATTCTGACCATATGTTCCCGCGCCGGTCCCTCTGCCCGCCTGCGCCTGATACTGCCCTTGTGAGTTACCACCCCTTCCAGCATATTGTCCCTGCTGATTCTCCCGTCCATGTTCCATCTCTCCGAGCCCCCGTCTATATTCCATAGTGCACATCTCCACCACTGCTTTAGTTTGTTCCCTAGCATACTCTTTAGGATCGAATTGATCGTCCCCACATGCTCCATCCCGAGTCCCCTCAGACTCTAGCATATGTAACTGCGCCACACCTTTGGAGTTCCTTCCTTTCTCCACATTTTCCCAATAAGACGCCAGTCTGAGAGCCTCTTCAAAAGAATCAGCATTGTGTTTCATCAGGTCCTTATCAATGGGCGGAAGCAAACCCCCCACAAAGACTGACAGTTTGATGACATCAGGAACATCCAACTCGTCATATTCCTTTATTTTCAATGCGAAGTCCCAGACCGACTGTCCCTTTTCCTGCTTCAGACAGTGCAAATCCCTATGTTTCTGCCACAGTGGCCTTTTGTCTTCAAAAACCCTCTTCACTATAGCCACTACTTTGTCCAAAGTATCCTTTTCCCCTTCTGGAATACCATCCATCCATTTCGATGCCCCCTTCTTCAAGCCCAATTTTGCATACTCAAGATGTTGATCCGGAGACCATCCAAATAACTTTTGCATTCCATTCAATTCCTTGAAATACCTCCGATAATCCTCCCCAGGTTCCCCATTGAAGGATGGTAATTTAACATTCGGACTAGGCGCCATGTCGTCGTCTTCAGAACCAATAATAGGTGCAATATCCTCCTCCACCTGTTTCTCCGCATCCAAATCACCCACTGAGCTCTCTTCACTATCGTTCCCCTGTACACCAGTTCCAACACCTGCAGCTACGGAGCCCTCAGCGGCTTCCTCCCGGGCCTCCCTTTCTATCTGCCGTCTTCTCTTTTCATCCGCTCTCCGAGCCCACCAATCCTCCCAGTCACCCGAAACATCAGTCTGAAGATGGCTATTTAGAACATCATCTAAATGCCCCTCATCTGTAGTACGACCTGTACTATTGCCTGAGCGGATATTCGCAGTTACCTTCCTCCAATTTACAGTGTCGTTCAAAAATCTCTCCCTTCGTGCTACACGCTCCCGGTCTATCTCCGGCCTCGCGGGCGGCTCCTCCCCATCAATGGCCCGCCGATATCTCAGCTCCTGTTCCAATATGGCTCTCCCCCTCTCTATGCTCCGTCGTACCCTAATATTAGTGTTCTGCAGACCTGTAATAACTTCATCCACCCTTGTTTTACTCACAGACTCTCCCAGACGACTGCCACTTTGATCACCTGTAACAACCGGTGTAGTACAGCTTGTCCAATCCTGTCCAACTCCACCATTCTCATCCTGACCCACCAAGTCCTTATCACTTAACTGTCTCCCATTCTCAACAACCACCAAGAAACCAGACGGTAACAATCCAGCACTCCCCCCTTGTGAACCACCACAGGCCTCCGACCCCTGTTCCTGTATCTCCCCACCGACGTCCTTGCTTCGTCCTGGCACTGCCACCACTGTAGACGCCCCGTCTACTGGATCATTCTCCTCATGTGCGTCCCCCTCATTCTCATGACCATCCTTTGTTCCCCTCTCATCCACCTGCCCGTCTTCATGTACTGGCTCAATTAACCCTAATGACGTAGCAATTGCTTCAAAATTCAAATCTTCATCACCAATATCCGCCACATCCCCCTCAGATGCGCGTCTAATTCGTCCCTGGTCCGCTGTACCCTCAAACTCAAGGCACCTAGGAGTAGCCTTACAGAAATTAATACTGGAGCTCCTAGCAATGGGCGTCGAAAAATACTTATAATTCACTAATCTGTCTCCTGTCGTCCATCCTTTGCAGAGATTATCAGGCCGTTCCCCTGCACCAGCACTCACTGCGTGCTCCTGAACCGCCGCCTGTTGCCCACCACTAGAAATATCAGCCCTGGTCTCCGACTCTGCCGCAGATGACTGATGCTCGTTCTCCACTCCCAATGCTGAGAATGGTCCAGAGGTATCGTCCACTACCACCGACCCTGCTGGTTCAGAATCAGCCGCCGTAGACAATTGTAGGCCAGACGTCCCCCCAGACTTGGGATCCCTTTGAGACGACGCCCGCTCCTCCTCTGACCGAGCCACGGGGAATCCAATCTCTCTAGACACCTCCTCTCCAGGCAAAAGCACCACTTGCGACCTGGGTCCTAATTGCACATGCACATGTGTGTGATCCGATCTAAGAGTGACACGTGATTGATCAGGTCCCGCTTCACTCACTCCGGATCTTCCACCCTGTCCCTCTGCTACACCACTATGTGCTACTGCTGCATTCCCAGGCAATGTGCGCGCTGCAGGTATGATAGTATAGACTTCCACACCGTCACTACTGTCAGTGTGTGGCGATGCCGCTGAGTCACATCCAGCGTCTGAGCTGTTAGGTATCGGGTACGGCGAGCCGCTCATCAGTACAACGATAAGCCCAACCACTAATTCTCCACCATCTGGGCTGTGTGGGTTGTGTTTATATGTATATTAAGGTGGTATAACTTGTGTAGTTATTATCAGCTCACTCCGCTGTTCTCACGTATTTGGGAAGACTAACTCTAGTGGTATGATGTTGGCTCAGCCCATTCTTTTAACCAACACCAAGACGCCGATACAAGTCACCATTTATTGTTCATTGGTTATTCACAGTTACAGTTGTTAATGAGTCCACTCATGGTTGTACAGCTTCAACGACATCAGTCTATTCATACAAGCAGTTCATGTTTAACAATCCAATGCTACTGGAGAGGTATGAGTGCCATAGAGATCCTGCTCAATCCGTTCTTACATTGGCTAGGTGTAATACTAAATATTAAACAGCTTCATCCTCGTCTACTCCAGGAGTATGTGTTGCCTCCTCGGCTTCTCCCACAATACTAACTCCTCCCTATCTCTTACCAACCCCTCACACCTTTCAGACGCCGATGTTTGGCTCACCCGTATTCCCCCCTCCCCCTCTACAGAATCTACCTGACCAGATCTCGTCGACTCCCCTCCGTCTACACATTCCACAGCCTACCATAAACTCTATACTACCATAAACCCTATACAGGACTCCCATAGCACTCTCCCATATAGCATATAATAAATACACACATAATACAGCATACAATAAATACCTACATAAGTGTACCCTGTTATACCCGTTCATTATAATTATTGGCTATTGATGACAAAACAGCCCCCTCTAATAATATGTATTTAGATGACACTGGAATATAAGATGAGTCTAGATGACTGATTGTATTTCAGGAATAAATTGATCTGTGAATCTTTTTGATCTTGAACGACAAAAAGTAGAATACAAAAGTAAAAGCAATATAGATCATTCGATAACATGATTTCTGTTTCATGATATATGATTCTACGAATGGTATATTTTTAAGAATGACGTCACCAGGTCTGTGGTTAGTTCTGGTTGTTCTATATCTAGCACGCAAGTAGCAACGAGTCTGCTACAGCAAATGTCAAAACAAAAGAGGGAGAACTAATAAAGTCAGACAAGCCTTTGACTGACGACCTTCTTAACTACACGAGCCACTTACAAAACCAAAACCAAAATAATAGCTGGTCTCTTTTGGCCCAGACCCGCATGGGGACCTGCAAATGCATGCTGCGCTTTTTGCACTGGTGGCGTCAGTTCTTTGCACTTTAAGGATCGCATATTGCTTCTATGCATTAAAACTTGCAGCGCTGGCAAATCTACTCGGTAATCGCCAGGACAGCAGTCGTACATCAGGCTGACCCTTATTGCAGTTGCGGATCCAGGATGAGGAAAAGGAAGGAGAACTCTGGCTGAAGAAGGGCGGGCACAACAATCATCATTATTGGATAAATTTGGGGTGATGAGATCAACACTTGATTACAGGACCCCTTCCATTTCCTGGTCGGCGGCTGCTACGGTCCCGAAAAAGTCATAGTATGATGCTCGAATGCAGTGCTGACAAGTGGACTACACAGCAATGTAGCTATTGGGGCATCATGACGTCAGAGGAACGTGAACTGTGGGATATCATGCCACATTTAAAGGACTCGGGGTTGCAGAGTCAACCATATTGACATGCAGTTTGTGCTGGGGGCAATCAAAAACGTCAACAGGCGAGCAGACGGTATTTAGCACGGGCTGCTCTGTCACGTTTCCCGCCAAAATCATGCCTGGCCATGCCTGGCCTTACTCCGACGCCTGCCGCAATTAGCTCCTTTAGATTCGTCCTCAGCCCCCCCCCCTCCTTTATACTTGACTGCTGCTCCCAGGGCTCAATATCGAAATCGCCATTATTGGGTTATTTTGTTGGCATTTTGTCCTTCTTTTTGGTAGTATTATCTATAGATCCACAGGACCTTTTTCGCCGACCTGGTGTCGGTGTATTTGGGGGGGGGGGGGTGAGTGATGAGCGATGGAGGGGTTAACTTGATAATGCCCTATTCTCCTTTGCTGATTGATTGTGAAATCTAGCCTGAAGATAAAGGTTGTCGATATGAGCGATGGGCATCCATGAGAAAGAAGGGTGTTTTGGAGACTCCAAAATCACTGAGAATCTGCAATTCACATTATGCACTTATAGTGTCGAGTTTTGTTGTACACATGTATAATATTATATTCTTCACATGTCAGTGGTTATCAACATGACAAAGCTTTGTAAAACACAAAATAATCTTAAGAGAGAGAGAGAGAGATGATATGGAAAATTTTAACTCAGAAATCACACGTCTAATGGTGAAGTCAAACACAGATTAAAGTCAAAATCAAAACACTGTGTTTAAAGATGAAACATCTACATCAGAGGGACTTATCCGATTTCTAAACTCTTCTTCCACGACGAGAGACATCGTCAGAGTTATACGATGCACCAAAGATTTCTTTTGGTACTGCAGTTAATTGACTTGAAGACATTGCCAGCCGTGGCTCTGTTTACAAATGCATGCTTATTACATTGTTTTGTGTGTATTTTGATATTGGTGGCGCCTGTGTTGGGGGGAGCAGGTTGGCGTGTGGATGCACCTTATGTAGTGTAAAAAGGTTAGTGCCAGTTTGCACGTGAGCAGATCGACGACCTGCTCTCTGAGCAGCTCAGGGGGATTCGTGCTGCTAAACCTTTAAGAGAATCAAACCTTTGAATCTCCCGCGTATAAGGCGCAGCCCGCGTATAAGGCGCACCTAGAGTTTAGAGATTTGACCAGAAAAATAAAAGATTCATAACTTTTGTTCTACTGAATGGATTTTGAAAATTTAAAAACCTTTGTGTTGCATGGACCCCCCAGACCCCCCTGGACCCCATATTCAGCTGATGAGGTTATATGGGAGTGTAAGATATCAAAATGAAGGTCTTGATCTCCCCCTTGCGGATCCAGAAAGAACTAAAACCTCTCGTATAAGACGCGCCTTATACGCGGGAGATTACGGTATATATATATATATATATATATATATATATATATATATATATATATATATATATATATATATATATATCCAATGCAGGCTGATGAGTACCTCATTGGTATTGGATTGAGGTATCATTTCAAACTCTATTGGCTGCAAGCGGGTTCTTGCAATATTCACTGATAAGAACTGAGAAGATGGGACCAGTGGGTGTTAACCAGGGACAAGGTACCCATCATGGAATATCTTATCAGTGAGTTAAACCCCAACCGCTGAAATCCAAAATGGTTGACTCATTTTGGGTCTAGTACTCCAATAGGATGAAGTACCATTGAAGCACTGGTGAGTTACTCACCAACATTTCATATAGCTATCATGGTACCAAAACTCAAAAGGGCATGGTACATGAACACACTATCTGACCTTAAAAGGGTTATGGAAGTTACAGATTTGTGCTGTTCATGCACACCATCAACCCTACATAAAACTCGCTGTATTGCTTCTAAATCGAAAGTTGAATACTCCCAATTAAGCACACTCACACATTCCTCCTTGCAAACCTTCTTTATAAAGAGAACAATGCAGATGATTTAAGAGGCAGGCAGATCTCAGAACAGGTATGTGCTAGTATGAGATCTATACGTCTACTAATGACCAAGTGCAAGCTACTGTGGCTAAAAATGAATACAAATTGCAGGAAATTAAGTCTGGGTGGAACAGGGAAAGTGTAGAAAGGACGGAATGTAGAGCATTGGAAGAAGGGAAGGAAGACAAGTGTTGTGTCAGCAGAATTAGAAGTTTTGTGGTCCAACTGCACGGTAGGACAGGGGGAATGCTGGGGAGGGAAATGGCATACATTCTATACATAGAAAGAGCCTAGTTGCTGACCTATGGGTAGGCTTTCTATTTGTGCTTTACTGACGACTTTCTATTTGTGCTTTACTGACGATGGGTAAAATTTCTTTATCTGCTAAATATTTAAGGCGTCCAGTGGTGTACAGAGTTTGCCTGTGTAGCCCTGGCCACCAGTCTGCCTGCATGTTTCCGCCCATCACCCATTCCCTCTACCCACCACCAGCTTTCCTGCTGCCTCACTGCTTCCGGCGGCGCATGCGCGGTCCGCTATCTGCTGGTTCCCGGCAGAGCCCTGTGCCAGGCTTATGTACAGCAGGCTTGTATGTCCCAGCTGGCAGTGATGAGCTACGATTAGTGGAATTCCTCACCCCTTCTCAAATTTGGGGGGATGTGTGCAGTACTGGCTGTGGAGGGACTGGAGGAGAGAGGTAAGGTGCAGGCTAAGTAGGATGAAGGAGGCTGGACTAAAAGTGTATACACGTCCTCAGGGCTCTTTTAAATGTCAGCGGCTAAAGGCGGAAATTCTAGGGGCCAGCTGGCAGCCGTTGGGGCCTGTAACCGGCCTGTAAAGACCACCTTGTGATTTGGCCCAACATAAGCTGTTTGCCCCACTGCCTAACCCCCTCCCCCTCCCCCACCTCCTCCTCATCCTCTCAGTCCTCCTGCTCCTTCTCCTTCGGCACATACAGCCTTTCCAGCAGCCATATCTTTTTATTGCTGTCCCCAAGCCTTAGGAGAGCATATCTTTGGTTATTCAGGCGCTCTTTTTAGCCTGTTTTTTGTTTTTCATATACATCTAATTCCTTTTTATCCCACTGGCATATTCTCTCTCTTATAGTCCCATTCGCTAGACTAGACAGAGGAGGTAGTACTTAGTTTATGCTTCTATCAACAGTTGATGTGTTTTTCATGGTATTTACCTATCGCTCCATCTTTAGGTACATGGTAGATCTATTTTCTATGTTGACATTTGCTAAGGAGTAGGGATGGGCTGCTCTCCAGGGCCGGCCTTGGTAGGCTCTGTCGGAGTGCCCGGATGTATAAAAACACTAGCCTCCACCTCAGGGCCACTGAGAGCCCTTTGCAGGGGGACATCATTTAGTGAGACACATGAGGTCTTCAAAGGGGTTGTCACAGTGAATGTTCACCGCTGGAACATGCTTGACCCTGTGAACAGGAGCACATCAAGCATCAACTGCCCCTTTTTAAAATCAAGGTTAATAGATTTATGATATGATATTTTGCATCTATATTTAAACATTGCATGATGGAATGAGGGTGTTTTATTTTCAAATTACTATTGCAATGTGCCATTTAAAAACACTGAATGGAATGTGGGTGAAACCATTTTCTATCTCTATGATGAAACCCATTGGTCTCCACATAATGGCACTAAATAAGAAACCTAATTGACCCAATGAATATTCACGATTGCGCAAGACCAATATTGATTTTACCATTAGCCATTCTATATTTCATTTTCATTTCTCGCTTACCCAAAACATGAAAACAGACAAAAAGCTCACTTCAAATTGCTCACCTCCTTAAAGGTAAATCGTGCAACGTGCTTTAACCTGATTTCAGTTCAAGTTCTACATGCGAAGAATTCCCCAAGGTCACAGAAGCTTCAATGAACATTACCTAAAGGTAACTATTGTATTTGTAAGCAGGTAATTCCCAGTGCTTCCAAAATGCTAGCCCCTATTTTTGACCTAGTATGAAGCTAAATTCAAGCAACGGTCTGATTTTTACTTATGTATATATACATATGCTTGATTTAAATAATTTCTTGATTTGAATAAAGTAGGGGTGATAGATGGGTTGGTCCAACACCTTATTAAATAGGCATGTAAGTAGGGGTATTAGATGGGTTGGCCTAACACCTTAATAATTAAGTACCCAGTAAATAGGCATGTAAGTAGGGGTGTCAGATGGGTTGGCCTAACACCTTAATCATTAAGTAGCCAGTAAATAGGCATGTAAGTAGGGGTGATAGATGGGTTGGTCCAACACCTTATTAAATAGGCATGTAAGTAGGGGTATTAGATGGGTTGGCCTAACACCTTAATAATTAAGTACCCAGTAAATAGGCATGTAAGTAGGGGTGTCAGATGGGTTGGCCTAACACCTTAATCATTAAGTAGCCAGTAAATAGTCATGTAAGTAGGGGTGTCAGATGGGTTGGCCTAACACCTTAATCATTAAGTAGCCAGTAAATAGCCATGTAAGTAGGGGTGTCAGATGGGTTGGCCTAACACCTTAATCATTAAGTAGCCAGTAAATAGCCATGTAAGTAGGGGTGTCAGATGGGTTGGCCTAACACCTTAATCATTAAGTAGCCAGTAAATATCCATGTAAGTAGGGGTGTCAGATGGGTTGGCCTAACACCATAATAATTAAGTACCCAGTAAATAGGCATGTAAGTAGGGGTGATAGATGGGTTGGCCTAACACCTTAATCATTAAGTACCCAGTAAATAGGCATGTAAGTAGGGGTGATAGATGGGTTGGTCCTTATTAAATACCCAGTAAATAGCCATGTAAGTAGGGGTGATAGATGGTTTGGTCCAACACCTTATCAAGTAGGCAGTAAGTAGGGGTGTCAGATGGGTTGGTCCAACACCTTATCAAGTAGGCAGTAAGTAGGGGTGTTAGATGCGTTGGTCCAACACCTTATCAAGTAGGCAGTAAGTAGGGGTAAAAGATGGTTTGGTCCAACACCTTATTAAGTAGGCAGTAAGTAGGGGTGTTAGATGGGTTGGTCCAACACCTTATTAAGTAGGCAGTAAGTAGGGGTGTCAGATGGGTTGGCCTAACACCTTAATCATTAAGTAGCCAGTAAATAGGCATGTAAGTAGGGGTGTCAGATGGGTTGGCCTAACACCTTAATCATTAAGTAGCCAGTAAATAGCCATGTAAGTAGGGGTGTTAGATGGGTTGGTCCAACACCTTATCAAGTAGGCAGTAAGTAGGGGTGATAGATGGTTTGGTCCAACACCTTATTAAGTAGGCAGTAAGAAGGGTTGGTCTAACACCTTAAGTATCCAGTGAATAGCCATGTAAGTAGGGGTGTCAGATGGGTTGGCAGCTATGGCCAGTCAAACCCGCGTGTTACCGCCCTACAAAACCTGTACCACCAACACCAGCCTCACCAACAAAAGACGAGCAACAATCCCACGCTACCCTCCCCAGCTTTAATCCCCAACTCAGCCTCTTCCGTTTCGGTTTGATTACGTTCCGGCACATGGCCTGACCTGCGCCCTGCCAGGCCACCCAGCGGCCAAATGATGCATAATTGAAGGCCATTGGCGTGCTCCTTTTCGATTAGTGCTTCCCGCGGTCATTATAATACCGGGGCGGTGGAGCGTGCCGGTCACGCCTCGATGGTTATTGGTGTGCCGCATTGGCCGTATCCTATCACCCCCAGCCCCGCCATTTACATGTAAACATGCGAGTCTTGGGAGACTGCCGCGGCCCCCGCGCAGCTCAGCCCAAGACGCAATCGATAGCCTTAGACTATAGTAGAGGTGCATATTTCATGAGACACGGCAGTCTTTTGTACACGTGTTGGGTATAGCTGGGTTGAACAGGAGATTCCTCTGCCGCCCTGGGGTGGGTGCGTGCAGGCACAAGTAGGGTCCATGTACACGTGCGTGTTGGGGTGTGGGTGTGGGGATATGCCATGTGTTAGTTACATGCAAGCAGTCAATCAAAAAAGATAATCCATATATCTTTGCATTGATGCCCCTTTCAGCTTGGCGGCTGGGATGGGAAGGGTGTGGACTTACAGCTAGGCGAGTCTGTTACAAGGTGAGGTCAGAGTTAATCAACTTTAACAACAACCAGAATAGTTGATGTCTTTGCTTTGTAAGCATTGCAACCACTGAAGCCACTTGCTCTTTGTCATTAGTGCATCTTTAAAGCAAATTTCTCACGTAATCCATGATAGGGAGTTGCTTTAAAATGCCTATCATAGAGTTAAGATGTACTGCATGCTATGATATATTCAATTGTAATTACCGTGATGTTTTATTATATTGGCAATAAATCTATTCATTTTCCATTCAACAGCTGTTAACCATTAGTACACTGAAATGTAATTTTGCTTTATGGTAATGTGTGGTACAGAAGTTGCACAGTTGCTTTCTTCCAGTATATATGTTATTTTGAGACTTTCAAGGGGTTGCTACTCTCATACAAATCGTATGTTTTACCATAAAATGATAAAAAGACACTACACAGCTTCTGGGTAGCTGATGCCTTGGTATAGTTTGCATGATCAGAGATATATCTCTGCCATGGCTATTGCATGAGCGCACTTGCTGCAACCTTTTTGAGGCCACGTATTTGTCCTCCAAAGAACTACCTTACCCATCCACCCTACTAAAATTAGTTTGATTTTTTTTCCATACAGCTTACTTCAGCTGAGGAACCCATGGCATTTCTTGGCCTTCCCCATCCCCAATCCCTGTAATCATCATCATTACTTCTGTCTTTGTGCTTCACATGCCAAGTTTTTATACTTTACCACAGCGCCAATGATTTCTTTTCATATGTTTTTGTAGACCTTTTCCACAGTACTTTTCCCTTCCATCTCCCCTCGGGCCCCTCTTGCTCCTCCTCCTCGTGCTTAGTCCAGTTCACCATCTCCTCTGAGGTGCTCACGTCCCACTGACTTCACATTGCGGTATGGCCTCGAGCCGCGCCAGGCACCCGTAAGAAGCTAAGGTCACCCTGCAGATCTCTGTCAGCCTACTCAGCACCCCACACCCAGAATAACCCAGTTCAACATCTTGTACATAGATACAGCAACTAAAGCAAGTCCTTCAATCCTTGGAGCGTCTCCAAGTCTTCCTATATGGATCAGATACGGCATGGTCCTACTACATATCCTAATATCGTGGGTGATGTGGGATGAATATAGAACAAGAGCACTGCAAAGTTCTAAAAATTGATCATCGTTCATATTCTGATCTCAAGCATGTTTTTAGCTAGAGACCATGTTTGTAAAGCTATCATATTTAGGTTGATTAAACATTAAGATGGTAGCCTAATTGGTATGAAGCTAGTAGCTGTGCCGGCCATATATTATTAACTTTCTATTAAAATTATGTTTTTAAGTTACAAGTGCCTATGTTTACATGTTGGTATCATGTTACTAAGCCATTGTTATTCTATAACATATTGGTTTTCAATATGTTTTAGGCTATGAAGCAATGAAGTGCCCTTTTAAACTAGCATGGTCCCTGTTATGAAGCCATGCATTATCCAATCCATTTGGAGCCAAGACGATATAATGTATAGACTCTGCGAGATGTTCTGATTATCTAGCACCATCATGGCATCATGTTCTGTCAAGATCATGACGGCAAGGTGTTCTGTTAATCAACATCATATAATGAAGCTACCAGATTTTCTGTCTATCTAGAATCATACTGACATTATGTTAAGAAGCTATCAGATACCATAGATTAGTCTGATAGTTATTAAGATGCCATCATGAATGTTATGAAGCTATCTCATGCCCTACATTAATCTGATATTAAGGTACCATCATGTTAAGAGGCTATTAATCTGGTACATATCAAGAAAACATCATACAATGAAGCAACCAGGTGTCCTATTTATCTGGTATCAAGATGGGAAAAGGTTACAAGGCTATATACGCCCTATTAATTTAGTATCAAGATCATATTAGATGATGAAGATGTTCTGTCAATATGGTATCAAGATACCATTATTTTTCAATGCTACAAGACGTCCTATTAATCTAGTACCAAGACAACATTATATGATGAAGCTCTCAGATGTCCTATTAATCTATATAAATTGAGACAATGGTCCCTAGCCCCTTAGACACTGCCGTCTTCATCATACTTATCCAGGCCTGCCCTGCCAGCCTTAGTAGATGCCAATTACATGCGTCTCCCGGGAAATCTTGGTGCGTGGCTGACTGTATTAGATGTAATGGGTGGTGAGTGGCTAGGAGCAGGCAGGAGGATGGTCCAGTAAGGGTGGACAGAAAATTGGTCTTGGTCTGGTCATTTGGGAACAAGGGTTCAGCTAGTGAGTGACAAGGGATGTAATGGGAAGTATGTGAGATGTAGACTAACTGCCATAATGATAACACTCATGAACACTCATTTAACACGTCTTTGTAATACTGTTTCAATGCCCTTGTCACAAGTCATATTAATCTGCCAACAGATATCTACTTAAATGCTCATCATGAGAAACGCCAGATGTAAAGTGAGTAAGTAATAGATGTTTAAAGCCATTTCGACAGGTCAGGTGATATTCACGATACATTACACAATTCCACAGAGGTATATGTCGCTGCCCACGCAGAACCGATCATCCATATACCCCGCACGGATGTCCCTTTCCCCTTAGCTGCTCACAATTTTGTGCACCACATACATCCGAGGGGATAGGGAAAAGGATACATAATACCTTTTAAGTGGGCTAGGGAAGCCCTGTCATATGTAAACAGAGGAGTTATGGAGGAATAGGCGTAAATACAGGGAAATTAAGCCTACTGGTTGTGTCTCAGCCTCACAGCAGGGTTTATGGGAATGTGAACCATTGTTCTTACTCATAGATGTAAGATATACAGAGCTTGGGTACTTAACGTATCCATGGTGACGGATCGACCATACAAAGCATCCCAAGTTGTGTGCCAACCATAGGAGCCTAATGAAGATGTATAGAGTCATCGATATCAAACTAATTCCGCACAGTCTATGGCCTCACAAACTCATCTGTCATCATGTCCAATATCTTACTTTGTATGGTGTTTTATTATAGGTATAAGTCCCTACTTATAATGTGGCCTATGGAATTGAGTATGAGTAATGCCACTTGGACTGGTGATAGACATATATGAGAGGGCAAGGAGTAAGGATCATCTGGGTCCACCGCATGGGTCCCCCTTTTTAATTTCCTCCTCACATATATGTGGAGTTGCTGGCATGGGTTTTGTTCTCTTGCAAGAGAAATATCGACAATATAAGTTTTCACCTGCGCTATAACATCAATCGTTGATCGTTAACAATGGCATACTGGGGAAGTATATAGAGCGTTGCTAGTTCTAATGATATATAAGTAGTTTAGATATTTTTAACAAAAACTCTCATGATGTACAATATTATTGGCAATGAAAATATGGATTATAAACCGCGGATCATGCATGATGGGCAAAAAGCTCTGAAGCAGTTTTAGTTGATACACTTTTAATTAAGACTATTCACTTTTGGTTTTAAAGCTAAGCGTGAATAACAAAAGAAAAAAAGCAAACAATATCATATTATGGCAGAATGGGAATTGAGTGAGTGCTGTGCTTTGCAAAAAAAAATAAAGTAAAACAAAATTATAAAGAGACATGAGGAAATCAAATGTTGAAGGATGTCCTGAAGTTTTTTCCCAATATGTGCTGCTGCTGTGCTACGTCTAGGTCGATTACTCCTCATCCGAGAAATGCCTGCGTATTGACACACTGCCGACCCCCTCCATTAGACCTTTCATTGGGGTTTCTGCCTCAGGGACTCTCTACCTTCTACCCCAATGCCTCCCCTTTACACCCCCTCCCACCCAGCTACACCCTTCATAGCTGTACAGTTGAAGGGGCGGCAAATTCCCCCTGCTTCTAGACGTCGACTTTTTCCCAACCTTTCCCAACCACCAGGGGCAACTTGACCCTTTCCGTCCCTAGCTCCTTCAGTCCTCCCTCTCCCTCTTCTGCAGCGACCTTTAGAAACCAGCCGCTTAACTTCTGACCTTTCTCTGACGTCACATGCACTCGGTGACCCCAGGGACGGCGACTTCTACATATTGGTTGGAGTGGGAAGGGAGTGGAGGGCGGGGAATGGAGCAAGAGAGGGAACGGCCATCTGAAAAACGGAAGGGCCACGGCAGCGACATCATTCATCGACTTTGTTTATGCCAACCAAAAAGGAAAATGGCAGACTGCCGCCATCCCCCTGTAGAGGTCGCTGCTTTGGGTACTTCCGGGGGAGCGCTGACGTAATTGGATAGAGGAAGTAAAGGAGAGCCTAAGGGAGAAGGGGAGGGGGAGGGGAGGTGAGAGGAGGAGGGGGATAGGGTCTCTTAACTACACCAGCTCCCCCCAAGTAATTTTCTGGTCGGGAAGTGAGCTGACAGGACATTCATTCCGTTGCTCAGCACGCACTGCCTTTGTCTGTAGTTAAGTATTATGTGGAGTAGAACAAGAGCGCCCTCTACAGGCAGCGTCTCATGACGTGTACGGCAACGTTTACGTCTACAATGATAGGAAATGGTAAGCTAGACGCTGACTACACGTGGCCAAATCTTAATCCCTCTCTAGATCTAATGTATTCTTTGAAGGTTCATGTGGGTTTCTGACACCATGATGCACCAGCTTTGTTGTGGCGAGTGTTTCACTAAGAGTGTATCAACTTTAAAGAGTTGTCATGATGCATAAATGAAGCTCTGAAGAGTTAGACACCACCTCTGTAGTGTATTTCTTGACATACGACGACTGCTCCATTCAAGTCCTATAAAGTGCTATAAGGACAGCACTAGAATTTGCAGTCGTAGTACTATGTGCACCTGAATCTATGTACATTATACAAAACAAGGGAAACAGTGCAATACTGCACTATACGGTTCGCAAAGGATTAAGAATACTAAGATAAACATAAGGGGGCTATGAAGATGAGGCCATTTGGTATCAATTACCCAACTTATAATTAACTTAATGCACAATATATGTTTGATTCATTGATGCTCTCTAAGTGGGGAGAGACTGTCAGCTATAAGGTGTCCTAGCACTTACCCAGCCTCGCCCTCAACCATACCCGTTCTTTACCATGACAATGGTAAATACTCATCCCAACTCGAACATCTTGAACATGGGGCTTCCTAACAGGGTCAAGGTCCACGGCAATGGAAATGATTGATGGTTTCCCGAAGGGGAAGTGCCGGTTGTAGGTAAAGCGTGAAGAGTGCCTGCAGATGAACGGAACGGCCTGCTATATTGTGTGTAGGCAATGTGCAGATCACGTCTAGCGCTTGAAAGGGTCGTCTGAACATTCCTTGTTTTGGATTGAGTAAACCCTTGTCGCTTCATTTCTTTACCATATTGGCCTGTCTATGGGATAGGCTTTTGAATATCCTCTAGCACTGAACAAGGACTTGGAATATAGCAGTGTTGTTATCATTGATAAATACATTAGAAACTGATCGTAAATAAACACTGGTGGTTTTGTATCGGCTCTATCTGATTTCTCTTCTTTTTTTTCGGAAACTGGTTCTATTCTTTTGGCGATGTCCTGCATGTATAGTGTACATGGGGCGGAAGCACTCCATATAGGCAGGAGTAGAAGAGATAAAAAGAGTGGTCAGGTACACACAAGAATTCA
This sequence comes from Acholoe squamosa, assembly GCA_949317995.1. NCBI lineage: Eukaryota > Metazoa > Annelida > Polychaeta > Phyllodocida > Polynoidae > Acholoe > Acholoe squamosa. Next base: position 48,257,623 of record OX439050.1, read on the forward strand.
GATATTCACTGGTATTGAGATAATACATGGATCTGGGACAACTATTCTGCTGGGTCCCTCGCCCTTCTTTATTTTGGAGCATGTTCACCTCAGTCTTTCACTCTTCTTTATCCCCTTTGACTTGCTAAAGAAGCTCGCGAATTTCCCTTTTTAATAACACAGGTAGTATATAAGGAGACCTAATGGCCCAAGCCGCCCTTTGTCGGTCATCTCCATGGCGTTTCTCACAATATGAGAATGTAGCCGCTTTCACAGGTTAATCTCCCACTAGAGGCAGGCAAACAGAGCCCATTGTAACGAGAAGGTACAGTGTTTGCCGGTAGCCATGTCAAACAGTGTGACTAGCATTAGGCACAACACATGCCCCACAGCCCACTTGAGTCTGTACGCCCTGTACAACTACTATCTGTGTAAACGGCCGCTAGTTGTAGTACTACACATAGAGGCTGACCATCCAACCACTATCCGTGTAAAGGTGAACACTGCCTGTAGCAACTTCTCCGGCGACCTAGTTTGGTGGGCAAACTAAGCCTTCTCCCCTAGGTTACCATTTTGACCAAAAATCGCCGTATTCATACGCCGCTGGTGTTGGACCTACTTTGACCCCAATACTGGGTGCTTGTGGGAACCAGCATTTGCTGGTATCCATCTGCCAGGTCGAGTCACCAGGAACCAGCTAAGAAAAATAGTACCTCCCAGCATGCCTGTTTACCAGTGACGTAATCGGCAGACTACGAACTGGGGCCAGTGTGTATACCCATCCAACCACTGTCTGTGTAAATGAACACTATCTTTAGAATCTTTTCTATAAATCTTATGTCACACATACAACATCGGTACACTTAAAGTAAGGGGGAATTTGATGTGTCTTTGATTATGATATCAGCTTTTTGACCAACTGAATTTGATACAGATATCGTTACTATTACACAGATAGCGGTTGGATGGTTAGCCTCTAGCTGTAGTACCGCAGATAGTGGCTCTTTACACAGATAGTGGTTGTACACCTCCCCCCAATTGTTATCTGCTCACTATTTGCTCAGATGTGCTCGGAGCCACTCAGAGTTGGTCAGACCCACTCAGGTCTGCTCCAGGCTGGCTGGGTGGGAGTCACGTGCCTGCAGTTTGTGTGTTTGTTGTGTGGGGGTGTCTCCTCCAGAGCCACGTGTCGACACATAGAAGTAAATAGAAGGCTAAACATGTCAGTAGAGCACATCGATTGCTGTTATACAGATGGCACATGGTGCTCTACATAGATAGGGCATAGCTATAGGACTACTCGTATAGTTGAGGCATATACCTCCTTTATATTGTTATGGCATATAGAAAATGTTAATTGATGATAAAACTCTTAATATTTGTTGTAAATTGCTATGCATGAATTAATCTCATTGTTATTGATACACGATGCTGATTTATAGATCAATACATTGCATTGTATTATACACATAGTGTGTGTATAATGTATACCTCCTGTTTTTACCTATCTGGAAAATGCAACAAGTATGAGTTCATTTCATTCCATTTCATTCCAAACACGATGTGTGTGTGTGTGTATATATATATATATATATATATATATATATATATATATATATATATATATATACACACACACACACACGGGTGTACCTTTTATCGTGTTGATCCATCCACCCACACACCCACCCACATATAAATATATATATATATATATATATATATATATATATATATATATAAATATATATATATATATATATATATATATATATATATATATATATATATATATATATATATATATATCAATTCTACCTTCCAATTATAAACCTCATTTTGTCTATTTTACCTTCTGGGAACAGCAGAAACTGTTTCTGTACGTAATGAGGGGTAGCTACATCCCCCCATGTTGCCTACATATGTACATTCATACACTGTGGGAACTTTCACCAACACGTGGGAAACTTCTCAGACCAATCACCCCATCTGTTGCCATGCACTAACTCTATACAGAGAATTAATATAAGTTATCTCCCATTATATAGAACATTTTGTCTGGCATTTACAACACTGTGTGAGGACCAGTATTTTATTCAAAATCATCAAATGAATGTATTTTACCGCAAATAAAAGGAAAGATCAGCACGAACATCTTTCGACTCAAGAATAAACGTGTGGGCCAATCTTTTTAGATTGCAGTAGAGACTTTTTGTACAAAGTAAAAGAATGAAAAGGTAAATAAACGGCCAATCGACAGAGACACAGTTTTGTATGGATGACATGAGGGGGTTATTTAAGGTAGTAGAAGAACATAGTGACAGGGACATAGAAACCTACACACGTACGCCATCAATATTTATGGCTTATTATGCATGGCAGAACTATGTGAGTGTGTCCATGACTTGAAGGATTAAAAACTAAAGCAGCAGGGCGATCCTGCATGATTGTAGGTCCCACAGGGACGGCATGATGCACAAATGCAGTGCTGATGCTCAGATTTGCCAGCACTGCATTGGTGCATCATGATGACAAATTGCATCAATCTGGAAGTATCATGTGGAATTTAAAGGGCTACAGAGGAGGCAATTTTTATGTATGTGGAATATTTATTTCATGGGGAGGCTGCAGTTGACAGACATTTCACACTGCGTTTTGCATTATTCACAATAGAAAATTGGCAGTTATCAGTTGGCGTGGGTGCGGCACGGGGCTTCTCTCTGATATTGTTGTATAAAACATGAGATTTAATGGGTATCGATTGTCTTCTTTTACCCCAGCTACCCTGTTTTAAGTAAAAACATGAAATTAATTGGGCGATTAACATGGCTATCCTCAGAAGCAGTCAGGCCTTTCTTCTGCACAGGGGATGGCGATCAATGGTGTTTTAATGTGACATAAATGAAATATCATCCACATGGCGACTTGTAGTATTCTTCACTATGAAGTGTCCTATTACAACCTCAACAAAAAAGGTACTGACAGAAAAACGCCTGTCAAAGAGGCAAAATAGAATTTAAGAAGTGTGTGTGCTAGAGAGAAGATGGGAACATGAGTCAATGGGGAAATAATACTAGACGCTAAGGGGTCGTTGGAATTGTGTGTTTTTCTTTTCTATAGACGTTAAGGCGGATATGTTGTAGAGTTGCTGGTCTTAATGGTAGGCTTGTAGAGGGCATTTGATATGTAGGAAATGTATGTATCACTAGTTGCCTGGAAGTGTTGGTTGAGTATATATAATAGGATATTTACTAAACCGTCTTTAAGTCAACCTTACGTCTATAAAACAGGGGCGTAGGAAGCAAATTTTTATGGTGGGGAGGGGGGGGGTGCTGGGGGTTCCGGTTGAGGGGACCCACTATCATTTTATATAGGCTTATATAGGGGACTGTCCCATTATTAGGGGGGGGCAGGCCCTGTAAAATGTCTGAATATCATGCATCATGAAACATGGCTATATATACGTGTAGCTAATCACATAATAATGTTTTAATTACTAATTATAGTATGCATGAGATGCCATTTATGCATGAATACCATGTTAACTTTGCTAAAGTACGCCCTAAATCTTTCTAAACTTCAATAAAACAAACACGCTTCCTAGAAGTGTCCTCAATGCAATGCACAGCTAAGACCATGGCATCAAAATACCTATCAACAGAGATGTCTGCTAGTAGTATACAAAAAGAGACCTTTCCAACACCATATGACACAAAATGCCATTGAGTAGTATACAAAAAGTGACACCAGTCACTGGCATCTCTCCTTCCAAAACATGGTATGTGATATTCTTGCATGTGTTCAGAACGTCATCGCTACCACTCCCTGGCACTGGCATAATCAAGATACATATGACTAGAGATCAAAATTATCATTAGGTATGACAGATATGCTGTTTCCTGACTCAACATATTGACTTGGATATATTTTTTTTCCAAATAACGTCTAACCTGTCCTTCCCAGCAGCATACATATATAAAAAGGTGCCCCTGGAAGCATTATAGATACAGTAAGAAGAAACCAGTCCTGACTGAGCACCTAAGTCTGGGGGTCCCCTAGGCCAAGGCTATACATATATGTATATACTACTGCTAACACTAACACTACAAGCTTAGCGGTGTGAATGGATGGCATATGTCCAAATTGTATGCACACCCAGCAAATTACCCCCATATATGTAGTTTCTCATCGCGAGGGCTACAGGAACGGGGTTTAGGAGCAACGTGAAACCTGGTCAAGAGATTAATAATAGAAAGTATCCTCTCTTACTGATACAGGTTTAATTAATCATCCATTCGTATTAGCATAATTTATGAGTAGATGACTAGGGGCTAACCAAATACATACATATAGAGACTGCTACTATCCCAGCCATCACTAGTCTTACTTTATCGTGACAGAAGGGTGGGTGGGATGGGCACTAATAGGGAAGACCGTGGAGGAAGGGATTGATGGGCGGGGGGGGGGGGGGTCGTTCTGAGGAAGGCGAGATGAAAGCTGGCTCATCAGACTTCTTGTGTGGTGGTTGGCGATAGCAGCCGACACAAGAGCCGGGGAAAGGGGAGGGGGATGCTGCTCACCCAAGACAAAGACAGATTATAGAATGGAGGGGGGGGGGCTGTGAGCACCCTTCCTCCCCCTCTCCCCTTACATTGCCCCTATCTAGTCAGGAGTCTGACAAACAGTGCCTAGCCTTGATGTCGGGGCTGGAGCTGTGCTGATGAGGCGTCCAGAGACCCTGGATCATGGCCTCTCCCCTCCACCCTGGCTCTAACAACCTGCATTATAAATCTGAACGGTTCGTGTTGATAAACCATCAGGCGCCCCTCAGAGGGGCAACCCAAGGGGCAGAAAGACAAGGCAATGACCTCCTCCTAATCCTACCTCTTCCTGAGACACAGGAAGCATTAAACCCTTAAAGACAGTTACATGGCTCCAGATTCATGAATGTGTCTTTGTAATCATGATGCAGCAATGCAGTGCTGGAGAGTCTGTATCAGAGCATCATGGCAACCTCAAGGAGTGTATCAGTACTATCTCAGGGCTACATTCATGTACCATCATGGCAAATAGCAAACTTTGCGACCCTTTAAGAACCCACCCATTAGTTCAGACTGACATGACTGGCTTCTGGAGGACGTCATGTCATTCCTTAGATATAGACGCCATTATCACCTCTTTGCATTCACCCTTAACCAACGCCTTTATCGCTGCTTTCCTTGAGTCTGTACATAAAAGTCTGTCCGTTGTACTCATACCTTCCCATTATAAAAGCATTCATTCCCCATCGGTTGTCTAGCACTGTATCTGCTTTATTGGTTGTCTCTACTCCTCCCTCCCCCCCCCCAGCTCACTGCCTCTTTCTTGACTCTTTCCCTCCATGCCTAGGCACTTTGGACAACTTGAACTCACGTTTCCTTCTCCCTCCACCCCTACTTCATTCCATTTCTCTCTTATACCCTATCTACTTCCCCCGCCCACCTTTACTCCATCTCCCTTTCATTGCAGTCCCTCCATCCATTGCCTCATATTGTTCACTCCACCTAGTCCTCCAATGCATGGAGCATTTTTTTTTTTTTGTTTATCTGCATGTCCTATATCTAAGTCGCCCTATGCATGTCTGGTGGGCATTCATTTGTAGGCTGTGACATGATGTCGAGAGGAGGCCATTATTACATGTACCCCCTCCCCCGTGCTATTTTGTGGATCGTGTGTGACATAACTGCACTAACCAGACGGGCCCTTGGTATGAGAGGAAATGTGACCCAATGGGGAAGAACGGGCCTCCGGGGGGATTTTTAGTACTGGTTTTGGCCACCAGGGGGCAGTATATGGGTAAAACACTGACAAATATGCCAAAAAGCATATAACAAATATGCTAAAGAAGCTTTAGACCAATTTTTTATGAGGAATCCAGTGGTATGCTTAAAATCATCACATCTCCACTGAAAATGTTCCATTTTTGGAATGTTGGTTGCCAAGGAAACATAGAAAATTGGTAGATAAGACAATTTATGGTTGCCATGGAAACCGCTCCCCTATTCCAATTGGGAATTTTTGACACAAACCTTTATCTGAAATTCCTTCAGGAACCCAGAACCGAAAACAGAGCTCAAAAATTCCCTCTAGAACCAATTTTATGACAAAAACATCACATTCCTTCGTTTATTTTTCCACAAAACTGTATTTTTTGCATTGTTACCGTTTATGATAGGATATAGTACATTTAGAGCTTATTTCCCATTTTTATTTGTACACACCAACCTATGTTTGACAAGCAATTACAGCAAAACTACAAGGAATATTTTAGCTCAAGATATTTCCTTTTAAAGCCCATGACTTAAACCTTAAAAAGCCATTTCCCCCCAGGCGGCATGTTTTCCCTCACCTGGCCACAAATGTTCTCTATTTTAGGTGGACTAACTCTTTGGGCCTCTGTAGGCCTGTCCTCTCTCTCAGTGGGCTTGTACTGGGGGCAGTGTATGGTGCCCCTTTATCCCAGGGCCTGTATATGTGTGTGGGCTGGTACTGGGGGCAGTATGGGACTGCCCTCTATGTGTGTATGGGCTGGTACTGGGGGCAGTGTGTGACTGCCCTCCATCTGTGTATGGGCTGGTATTAGGGGTAGTGTGTGACTGTCCTATATCTGCGTGTGGGCTGGTACTAGGGGCAGTGTGTGACTGCCCTGTATGTGTGTATGGGCTGATACTAGGGGGCACTGAGTGACTGCCCTCTATCTGTGTATGGGATGGTACTGGGGGCAGTGTATGACCACCCTTTATCTGTGTATGGGCTAGTACTGGGGTTAGTGTGTGACTGCCCTCTATCTGTTTATGGGCTAGTACTGGGGTTAGTGTGTGACTGCCCTCTATCTGTGTATGGGCTTGTACTGGGGGCAGTGTGTGACTGCCCTATATCTGTGTATAGGCTGGTACTGGGGACAGTATGTGACTGCCCTCTATCTGTGTGTAGGCTGGTATTTGGGGCAGTGTGTGACTGTCCTGTATCGTGTGGTGTGGATTGGTACTGGGGACAGTGTATCTATGTGTGCTGGGGACTGCCTCGTGTCTATATGTAGGTTTATGGTGTGGTGATTATAAATGAGACAGACAGATGCTGGTCACCATGAGGGACGAGGCTCTCTAGGAGAGGAGTGAGATATGAGGACACTGTATGGGGAGACTGCTTATCACCTGTCTCCAACTCCAGGGTTGTAAAGACCTTCTCACTGATATGCCATAATATAGCAGGGGCGTAGGAAATGGGGGGGGGGCAGGGGGCCTGGGCCCCCCAATAATGAGGAGGTTCCCTATATAAGCCTATATAAACATATAGCAGGCCCCCCCAGCCGAGAGCCCTGGGCCCCCCCAATAAAAATTTGCTTCCTACGCCCCTGAATAGATGTGCTTATATCAACATCTGACTATGATATATTCATTAGAAATTACACTGTAATTACTAGATTGAAAAAAGCAATATTGGTTATCACGCTCATTGATATTATGCATAGAGGAGACCATGTCAAGAGCAAATCAATATTATCTCAGAGATATAGCCATGGGATTTAACATTAGTATATGAATGTAATATATGATGATTATACTTGCACTAGTGCCTTTTAGGTACTGATAGTGGCATGAGGCGGAGCCAAGTGCCTCTATCAAGTACCTAAAAGGCATGCGTGCAAGCATATAATCATCACACATTGTGTTTATACCACGATCTGCACCTTTAGGATGTATTAGAATGCATCAGAATGCATTCTGCATGTACTGACATACAAATATATGTATATGGTATCAATAGGGTCCCAGACATATGACTCATCTAATCCAACACTATTGTCCAGTTCCGTGGCCTAATAGATAAGATGCAGAACTTTATATTAGAAGGTCCCTGGATCAATCCCAGGCAATGCTGAGCTTTTTTAGTCAGAACCACTGTCAAAGCTATGTCATAGCTGCTGTCACATATAAAAACACTATATAGAAAAAAAAACACTGTCAATGTTCAAGTGTCAACTTCAGTGCCTCTATCCTTCAATAAAAACACACAGATTATCCAGTTTGGGCACCCAAAATCGTTCTGAAATGTGCTAACCGTGGTATAATCACATCTAAAGGACCCTGATACCATAGCCTCATACAAGCACACAGACTCTGTGTCTGTGTCCACTTTATGCAGTGACTGCTGTCTGTTTGCCCCGCTGTCCTTTTGACGACTAGCTCTATGTAATCTGTCTCGTCAATACACTGTACCCATCAATACGCACTGCCCTGTACAACCTCGGCCCTCTTTGTGATGCCCCGTTTTATTTAACCACTTCTCCCTCCTACCCCTCTAGGGTCTGCTAGGGTCTATATACCCGCGGGTAAAGGACCCGATATGAGTGTGGTCCTGATGGCGGGAAGCGGACGGTATTGCCGCATCCTGGAGAATGTTATTGATCAGGCTATATTACGTGGACCCCGGGGACGCTGGGCGAACGCAGGACGGACGCAGGCCTTCCGCCTCACTCCACGCACATAATGACGTTTCATGCTCCTAGTTCGGCCACTCTCCGCCAGGAGCGCCTCGAGGCCCGTCGCACTAACCGGAAGTGTTGACAGAGCATTAGACATATGGCGCGCATGCGCTGCTGCGAGGCGCACAGACAGAGGATCTGGGTTGCTTTTTGAGGGGTCTCGGGTGGGGGTCTGGGATTGTTCTGAGATGATTCTTCTGCTCCAGTTGGCCTGTTGATGTGGGACTCTTGAGCAATATAAGGACTCCTGGGCAATAATAATTATAAGGACTTTCGAGTAATATCTGGACAATACAACAGGACCATGATAGGTAGTATCAGGCAAGACTCATCATTGAGTCAACAGCATTAATGTCATGACTCGTGAACAATGCTATCAAGCCTTGTGAGCAATATCAGGGCTAGGCCACTTGAGCAACTATAATCGAGGATTTTGACCAAAAGGAGAACTTCTGAGCAAAAGTATTAGCACTTGAGCAATATCAGCGGTGCTATAGGTCACAAGTTAAGATTAACTGTGTAGGCTTTGAGTTGGGACCATTGTACATTGTGTACATAATAAACCCGGAATGATTATCGATGGCATATTATACCGACTAAACGTATATTCCATGTCATATAGTGATCAGGTATACCTTCAAAATATGAATAAAATATGACAATTTTTAACTTGACTTGCCAGGGCTTATCTCTTACAAAAGGAACATACACTGATAATAAAACCTATAGTCAGTAGTGACTATACCTCCAGATTTTGACCCCTGTGGTCAGATGACTATATGCCTTAGTCACTTATTAGTCATAGAATTAGTCAATCTGACTATGTCTAGAGCTCACAAAGTGATGATGTCACAGTTTTCTGTGCACAAAGATGCCATCAACAAAGAGCACATATTTTTGGATTCTTGGACATACCTTATCAGGACAATTAAAATCAGGCATTATCATCATCATAGCTACTCCATCCATGGATAATGACTATGTCTACTCATCAGTACATAGGTAAGTCATCTATTTGTCATGATATTGGCAGGTATTGCAGAAATAGGAGAGTTATTTTTGACCTAAACTGATCATAAATAGAAGGTGTATGGCAGCCATATTGAACTGGGTGGATGAATTTTGTTCACATTGCTCTGTCTTAAACCTTTGTTGATAGGATCACAGGGTGATGGTCAAGGGACAGCATCACAGAGATCATGGAGATGACAGACAGCTCTAGACAGACGGACAGAAAAAGATGCAGACAGACAGACCACAGTGGACAGACAGACAGCCCGACAGACAGACAGACAGGCAGCCTAAAGGGCAGAGAGATAAACTCAGAGACAGATCCTCTGTGGGAGGTATAGTCAGTACTGACTGTACATGTTAGCAGCAATGACTAACTAAATGATGCCAGGCATCAAATTGATAGTCATCTGACTAAGTCATTTTACAATGGTTTAAAGGCATGACTATACATTGACTATATGACTAACCTAAGTTAGTCACAGGTTACTATAGAGGGATAGCCAAAAATCGCACTATCATTTGACTAACTAAAGTTAGTCACTACTGACTAAGATATTCAACTGTATTTTTATCAGTGTAGGTCTTTGGGTCTGCTTTGTGATAACAGACGACCAAATGCATGTTCCCATTCAAATCAAAAGGGTGCCGATCATCCCTATCCATCTTAATCACCCCTATCCATCTTAATTTAGTTTACAAAACACCATAACATATCCTAAAATGATATATACACATCTCCACTATATGGTCACGACCTTACAAACTCTACTAATAAAAGTACATAAAGTCTGCACTAGAAATACTATTTTGTTCTAATATGAGTACCTGAATTATTAAATGTTAACACGGCAGCTATCAATAAAATCATCATAGTGGGAGAAGCGTACTCATTACAAGCCCAGTTTAATGTAGGCTTAAGGCGCGATTTTTAAGGCTGTCAGCTATCGATTTCTTAATCATATTTAAGCCTAGTTGAGTTTGGGGGCTTAGCTGTAATGATGGGTCCGGGGGAGGCAGGGCGGGTGGGGGATTATGTACGTAATCACAGAGATAGGGGTAGACACTGAGTGATGTGCAAGTACAGCGACATGGTGAAGCGTGCTGCAAGCCTGTCTAGAGTAAGGTCTCCTATTTCTGGACACTACCTATTTGTAGATAGGATGAATTATAGTAGAAATATTTGAATTGTTATAACAATCCATTCAAATGCAGGGCACTATGTAGCATATTTTCTCTCATATGACATCAAGGAATACGTTTTGTGGGTATTACACACCGTCTGCCGCTCCTATAGCCCAAAGCAAAATATTTTAGTTCTGCTATTTCCCCACACCTCTTTACCATAGCGAATAAGTTTTCAACTTTTGAAATGTTGTACATATATATAAATTCAATCAATCTTGTCTTTGAAAGAGTCAAGCTTTACCTATGCATATGACGACCGGTACAGGGTAGCTCTCTCTAGGAAAACTACCAGGTATGTTGTTATCAGACAACTGAGATTTGCAACAGGGTGGTCATAAATAGAAGCTATCTGAAGTTAAGGAGCTTCACCCAGTATCGGGCACAATGAGAGTAGGTGTGGGGTGGGAGGTAGGGATCAGCAGAGGCAGCCCTGGGAATTGGTGGAGCATGGACAAAATTGTAAGGAGTGCATGGGTAATAGACGATGAACAAGCAACAGACACTGTGAAGCTGGGGATGGGTGCTGGAGTGATGATGAGAGGATGGTGGGATGCTAGAGTGGTCAGGTTAGTGACCTGTGTGTAGCTTTTAGCTCGGGCTGCTCACATGGTACTTAGGGGTCTATAATGGCTGCTCCCTTCATGGATTTCTATGGTATTTAGGGGTCTATAATGGCTGCTCCCTTTTTGGATTTCTATGGTATTTAGGGGGCCATAATGGTTGCTTCCTTCATGGATTTCTATGGTACTTAGGGGTCTATATAATGGCTGCTCCCTTTATGAATTTCTATGGTACTTAGGGGTCTATATAATGGCTGCTCTCTTTATGGATTTCTATGGTACTTAGGGGTCTATAATGGCTGCTCGCTTCATGGATTTCTATGGTATTTAGGGGTCTATATAATGGCTGCTTCCTTCATGGATTTCTTGCTGTTATCCCTTTCAAGATTGCACAATGCAACAAACTTTGCGCTAGCTTTAAAATGTGATGAACAATACAGTGTCAACATAAGAGTGAATTTTTAACAATCAGGCTCGATGTGACTGGTATGTCATACACTACAGGGGTGTAAAGTTGTCTTGATGCAAGGATTCTCTTCTGTTTTGAGGGTTGCTCGCTGCATTTAGATATTGTGAAATCAAAATGGCCTAGTACAGCAGTGTCATCCGTACCACATACAGGAGTACACAAAGAAAACCTGTCAGGGAAATGGGTAAACATGCTCTGGAGAACATAAATAGAGCCATGGCCGATTTGAATAATGGGTGTAAATCACCCTCGGTATTCTGAATGATAAATAACCTGACACTGCTAGATGGGGTTTTAAAATGCAGAACGCTATCTCTGGTTTCTATGCTAATGGGCGAGTAAATGACGCCATGGCTTGATATGCATATAGATAAAAATGGATTTTTGAAGCTTTGAAAGATTCATCTAACGATAGTACTAATTGTGAGGGTAGAGGAAAACATGACCGTAGGAGTCATTAGTAGTTATGGCATTTCAGGCATATAACAATGCAGCTTCCAAGATTGTTTCTCGTCTTTTCATCATTTGTGGAGGGTGCAGGGATGGGGGCGATCTGCCATGTTTGAGGATGAGCCTTTGGGGCTGGTCAAAAGTGTGGCATGTGTGTTGCCTTTATCTCACAAAATAATATAATCATCGGGGGAGGGGGGAGGGTAAAGGATCACATGTCTGCCCCCCCAGCCAGCATGAAGTCCCATTGTCACGCCCATGCACATGAAGAGATTCCAAATCTTATCTATTTCCCCGATTATTTTATTTATGAAATGCACAAACACACACTTTTCTCTCCATTCATAACATCATGATTATATTGACTGTTTTAAATTTGTATTAGAAAGTAAGGTCTCCAAAAATGGGGATGTCTAGGCTCCAACTGCCTGTAAAGGTCTAGTGTAGTGGAATGCACTTCAACCAAGGCACATCCCATTCACGTGCGGCACACTCTCAATGACTCATTGTAGCATGTGGCACGATCCCCATAGTTGGCTGTTGTTAGCAGATCTATTCCAGTTTGATCACAACACCCCCCCCCCCCCCACACACACACCCTGTGATAGGAACAACAGGGTGATGAATGGGGTGGGTGGTAAGGCGCATGCGTGACCTGACCTGACCTCTCGCGGCATGCCTCCCCAGTCAACCTTGACCTTTACTCCACTGGACAATGTCAGCGAGCTATGACGTTACTAGAGAGAGGATTCTCTAGTTCGGCTTGGTACTTATTTTCTAGTTATTAAAGACTCCTGGCATTCCATGGGGGGGGGGGTATTGAGGGTGATAGAATCTATGAAGGGATCGACGTAAACGCACAATTCTAGCACACGTTCATGATTCAACGAAAAGGCCGATCCATGCTTATAATGCACTATAGTATTGGAGGAAAATCCTGGCATTTATGAGGAAAAACATGTAGAATGTTGAGAAAGAGAGAGTGCCTGAACTATAGATAGATCGCACAACCACACCGTGCTAGGATTGCAAGCTGGAGGGGGTTATTGACCTATCAGCAATCTTCCGTACATAATCAAAAAACAGAGCCCAAGTCAACAGGAGGATTTCTATCTCTCTGCGGCCGCTTAATTCACAAGCATCGATTATCTGCAATTTACCGTTTTCCATTTCAAGCTGCAATTTTGATTACGAACGAGGATGGGGCGTAGAGCTTTCACAATCATTTTCTATTTTGCCACCTCGGTCAACTGCCTCGGTAATCGTATTGGCTGCAGTTTTTTTTGCTAAACCCATTCAAGGCCGCATGCTTTATCTTTCTTTGTCGGCATGATGCACCAATGCAGTGCTTGGGAGTCTGCTCGCCATCACTGCATTGGTGCATCATGCCGACCCTGTGGGAACCACAAGCAATAGTGTCTGGCTGATGCATACATAGGGTCAAGCGGGATGGATTTCCGACCAAAGAAATAAATCCCTGTGATCACTGCTGAATTCATACCTGTTATCAGTACTTATATTGCCGATAACAGACCAATGGCTACACCCATATGACAATAAGGCTGGCCTCCATATATCCAGGCCAAGCGAGTCTCATACTCTAGCTTGTACTCATCGATATCGACTAAACTTGACGGCTAAAAGGATCAATGCATTTAAAACATAATGCAGGCCTTGACGAGTTAACTGGATTTGAGGAGGCTGATTGTCACACCTTGTGAGCAGCTCAGTGTCGGCATGTGGAGACTGGAGCAGCTCTGTGGGGGTGTACTGATGGTGAGAGAGACTGTAACACAATTACAGTCAGAGTAGTGGCTACAAAAACACTGCCCCCAACACACCGACACTCCCTACCACGCCGCGAATACACGATCAGACTTGGCAGTCGTTCTGACGTTGTCCCCTGCTTGCATCACGTAGTATGGGCTTATGGTAGTGGAATGCCGTTCTGCCTCATTGGGGCTGGGTGTAGTGAGGGAAGGGGTTTGGGGTAATTATCCTAAATAGAACAGTATCCAGCGTGGCCTGCATAGAGGATACAATCAAGCATTAGGCCAGGCATTTAGATAGAAAATCAGGCGTTCCTGGAGGGAACTCTCTTTCTACAGTTCCACAAACTTACCCCAATTGCCATAATACTTTCTGAATTGATACAAATGGTACTTCTCCCTCTAAAGAGTTTATTGGTATACTTCTTCCAGCTAGCTTCCTTTTTAAAACAGAGTTGCAATTTAAGATAACTTACTTTTGCCAGACTTTTTATCAAACTGTTGTTAAAGAAAGGAAAAATAATCTGTAGATTCAGTATCCTTGTCTCCCAGTCTGCTCAAATCACCCTCTCCTTTATTCATGCATACATATTATAGATAATTTGTTCTCACTTGGTCCTCACTAGAATTAATGCTCATGTTACACTCCAGCCACGATCAATTCACTTATCCCTTTATCTCCATAACCCCCTGTATTTCTTCTCAGCCTCTCACCAAAGACAAGGATATTATGGTTTCTTTTCAGCATCTGGTTGACAAACAAATCGCTTTATATCCCAGTCCCCGCTGCCACGCGTGTGGTCCTATACCTCAGCTGCCACCCCTCCTTTCAATATCCACTAAGTCGGCTCGGCGGGCCTTCCGCAGGGGAAGCACTAGTTGTGTTAATAGGCCTTTATGCTTTATGTGATCAAAGCGGCCGTTAGAGGAGGCCATATTGAATAAGTCCTAAATGTTATTATGGGAGACTGGTGCTGGGGGTGTGGGTGAGCGTAGGGTGGGGTGGGGTGGGACCGTGGAGTGTTCACCTTATGGTAGTGGCTCTAAACCGTTTAGTGGTTTGTCAGTGCATGAACGAAGGGAATAGAAAAGAGTTCCTGGGCGATCACCCCCCCTCCCTGATCTCACCCCCTCACCCAAACTGGATCTTTTACGCATTGTATTATGCGTTTCAGGTATATGTGATACCACCAACCCCTGGTTTTATCAAATTGATAACTTCCTGAATAATATTAAATTAACATTATTGAGAAAAGGACATGGTGAACACCAGTGCATGTGCATGATCTATATGGACATTGGATTTGATGTTCTCTTCTTTCAGATGGTAAAATACCACATCAATGACTAATAATGGGCAACTGGGTATCTACATTTAGCAACCGATGAGTGTTTAACCTGCCCATTTACATGCCTCCTATGGGGGGCCAAATGTACTCACTTTGCGTATCGATAGTACTTGGTGCAAACTCTATTGGTTTAGGACTCACCTGCAGAGGAAAAGGATACACATATTTAGTACATATATACAGACATAAAGAGCCAAAATTGCAGCCAGTATTATCAACAATAGAAGATGAAAGCCCATACAAGTTAAGACCAAAATGTATGTGGTTGAAACACCCATTGAATTTCCATTACTTTGCCACCAAATGCATCACATTTGTTGACCATGCAATGCACTTTATCCGAAATACAGACTTCTGAAGACAATGTAACATTAGAAAGGATGGACGGTGTGGATGATATTACCACACCAGGAATATTAAGTTTCCACATAATGTATTTCATCTAAAGCAGTGGTGAGGACGAGGAAAAGAGACGCCCCTATCTCAACTAAGCAGATTATACATCGAGTATATATCGACCTTAGCAGCCGTGATGTATCGCTTGCAACTAAACTATGGCAGTAACAAACTTCCCAGGGGCTTACAATACAAGGCTGCTCTGATATTTGATGGAGAAGATTACAAATATGGGTAAATGCAATCACAAATCAAGTAGAACTATCAATAATGACTCCTAGGAGGGGCCATATAATGATGAAACTTCATTTTAATCTAGTAGTGTCATTGGGTATGTATGGTAAAGGGAACATTAACTATAGCATATAGTGTGTTCATGCCCATCTAGGCCACTTGGCCTCTTCGGCTGAATTTTGTGTAGGAAATGTATGGCCAAATTTGGCCGAAGAGGCCCAGTGGACTATGGGTCTTACCTGAATATTGTAGAATATTTGTCGGCAGCATGATCGCTATGACATGTAAAGGTCTATTCTCTTAGACTTAGACTATGTCCACGATTCTCCTGAAGAGGTATTGCAGGGTAAGTCTATATCTCCATAAGTGTGTCTACTTTATCAATCCCACAATCAACACATATAGGTACATGCTTATCTACTGCGACCTTCAAGAAGTAAGAGGTTATCGTTTTAACCTAAGTCTTGCTAGATCAGAGGCAAAGTCTCAATATATTCTGGGCAGCAGCTAGATTTTGCCATGGTGTCCTAGGATGTGGCCTTACGTCGATCTTTTCTCAGTTATTCGAATTCAACGTTCTACACACGGGCTCATAACCTCTAGAACTGAACCCAAGAGCAGCAATTCTATAAAGTCGACGCCACAGCGATTTCTTTATTGGCGTTTGAACACTTTTACATAACGTAATTGAAGAGCTGCTACCGTAGAAGTCAAAGCCTGGCCTTGCATGACCAGACTCCTGTGTGAGCTTCGTGTGCAGTAATTGCCTGAAATCGGACCTTTTACTCTGCACTGATTGGCTGACAAGGGACTCTTTTCTTGGCGCTGATTGGCTGAGGCGGAGATAAGATCTGCTACTGGCCCGCCAGGGGCGCCGCATGCCGGAAACTATCGGCCCCCAGTGCCGCCATGCAATGTGCCCTTGTCAAAACATGCACGGGGGTTGGGTAATATAGTTTTGTATTGTAGGGCATATACGCCTTTATATGCATGTACACATTCACATCAGCCATGCTTTGTAAGCAGTTTCAACCTGGTACAGCAGGCAGTCAGTCGGATACAGGGTATTTCGAGGTGTGGAAAGTTGCTACTTCGAAGGTCGATAATATTAAGTCATTTGCCTTCGGTTCCCAGGAATACCTATCCCTATAAGAATGACTGACCTAGCAGTTTCAAATAGCTGCTGGTAGTGATGGTGGGGGGGGGGGGGCGTTTCGGGCGTTGCTCATAATTTCTCTGAGTTTGTAGAGATATTTGTTTGTATAGATGTATCTTATACACTGTCGATTTTCTAAGCCCTTCTCCAAAGTGAATTCAAAGGAATAGGGTGATAAAGCTATACTTGGTATTCCATGGTTAGATACCACTACAGTCGAAACGAATATTTGTTAAATAGTTATTATACGTTTTACATCGTCGCTAAGAGTAAATGTGTTTTCAAGAGCAAATTGACAGTAGGAAATGGTACTTTACCAAGCTCAGGGTTCTTCAAAAGACAAGGCAAAGGTAGACCGTTGTTGAAATACTGTATCAGGAAAAATAGCAACCCGAATAAACGGGGGTGGTACCATCTTACGATGCAGACATGTTGAATGCGATAATAAGAAGTAGATTTCCACTGCTTCACTAATCTACCAGGGGAAATAAAGTAATGGCCTGTTTAAGCGCCCTGATGGTAATAAATTTCAATTCCCTGATACTACTCCCTCTTATTTGGGACCAGTGATTATTTAAGATACATTTTTGGGCTTAAGTCTGAATTAAACTCATTTCTACCCTCAGAGCTTATTTGGAATTGGCGCTTTTTTGAGACCCCGGCGCCGAAACAGACCAATGCGGTACACCTAGAGAGTGAAGATACGAGAAAGGAAAAGAAGTGTGTTTACAGTGAAGCAGGGTAGGGCTGTACATCTGTAGATGAAGGTGTTCTAGTGGTCTCCAGAGGGTTGTGAGTAGCTCATACTGGAGCGGCTCACATGTTAGGCTTGTAGTCATACCACCACGTGTTTACATGCCTTCTGGGCAGCACATGACTCATGTCTAGGTTAGAATACACACAGTACAACTACCATCTCTCACTGCCTCTTCTTAGGTAAGGAAATGCATATCTCAGTGATAGTGATAAGGCAGAGGGGGAAATTACAGAGAGAAAAAAGGTGCATTCTAGGTCCTGTACCAGTTATATCAAGACTACGTCTGATATAAGAAATAAATTAACAACACACTTATATTAGATTTTTTTGTACCCAAAGAAGTTTCTATCCACAATTTAATTGTATTCATTTGGTACGGAGTACTCTACATCACAGTAAAGATGAGAGAAAAAAGTAGACTTCCTATATTGGCTTAGCAATCTGCTTGTTTTAAAAGAGAACAACAGCAGAATTATAGAACTCCAAAGCTATTTGCCAGCGTTTGTGAATGATATAAACTACGACTAATCGAATCCTAGGTACCCCAGCAAAAATCCTGTCAAGATGCCTGGGTATCTGGGCGATGGGAGGTACTTGAGAAAGTAACGATCTGTTTTCACATTTGTGTGTCTTTTCAGGTGGTCCCAAGCGATGTGGGCAGATATCAGCTGTATCCACTACACGTGGAATGTGGCAATGCAAGCGGACGTCTAGAATTTGGGATAGGGAAAATCCTATAGCTTCATTGAAGGACTTGTGAAGAATGAGCTGTCCAGAGTGGAAGACTCCTGGAGAGGGGTGGTCGGTTTAGTAATCCAAGGAGGTAGAAACGAGTTACACTGAAAACATGGAAGATCCAAAACTAGTCAGTGGTGACCACTTTAGGTCCTCAAGTTGACAATACCTAAAACTACAACTTTAGGTAGTCAAAATGACAACTTTAGGTCATCATCCTGGCGACCTAAGTCATCAGTATGACGACTCTGTACTGTCAGTATTGTCATACTGACGACTCAGGTCGTCAGGATGATGACCTAAAGTCGTCATTTTGACTACCTAAAGTTGTA
Source organism: Acholoe squamosa (assembly GCA_949317995.1). Taxonomy (NCBI): domain Eukaryota; kingdom Metazoa; phylum Annelida; class Polychaeta; order Phyllodocida; family Polynoidae; genus Acholoe; species Acholoe squamosa. Next base: position 48,276,532 of record OX439050.1, read on the forward strand.
GTTTTAGGTATCGTCAACTTGAGGACCTAAAGTGGTCACCGCTTACTAGTTTCGGATCTTCCATGTTTTCAGTGTAGCTAGTTGAACCAAACCACACAGTGGCACATACACTGGAGTCTCCATGAAGTTCATGGCTATAGTAGAAGTGTAACCCCATTCATCCCTTCAGCCCTTTAAATACAAAATAGAATTAGCTGTGTATTGTGTGTTATTAGCTTTGTTCTTCATGATACATTGAATGAAGTCCTAGTGAGCTACTCGGCAGCTCCATGGGAGGGACTCTGATGCCCTAAGAGATACATTTCATCGACAATGCATTGGTTAAATAAATAATGATAATACAAAATTATTCTAATAGATACAAGGCATCTTGGCACCCTTAAAAGGGTTAAAAACATAATGAGAAACCTCTTGAAATATCCTGAATATGGAAAGGGTTTTAAATCGTTCCCATACAATAGCATGATATGTTATACCTGAACTGTTGGCATCGCCATTTCCAACTCTAGTTACAAACAAAGTAAAAATACAAAGGTTCTCTGATGAAGTCCCTAGGCTGCTACTTGCCTTTTGATTTATTAACCATAAAGGTCAATGCAATTTATTTTTTAGACTATCTTTCAGAATGAAACATTGTTCAAGGTCTAAGCTAAACCTTGCCTTCATCCGTAAATATAGGGATTGAATTTCCTCTGTAATGTGGGTGGTTGGTTGTGAAGAGAAGGGGTGGGGGCTAGGGATTCTGACTTAAATGTTATATTCATGTTAATTGTTGATGTCCAACATAGCACAAATAACCCTATTAATGAGGCACAATATGAACCTGTGGATTTGGAATGGAGGTATGTTTATAAGGGTGGATGGGAGGGATGGGAGGGATGGGAGGGATGGGAGGGGAGGGGGGTGACCCCTTCATCCAGGTATGACAGCTATGTGTGTTGTGGCAGATATGTTTGTGGGAACAGCTGCTCAGCCCTGGAGGCTGCTGGACACCTGCCAACAACCACCTGCCCCCAACCCCTCCTGGGCATACAAGGGTTATGAAGAGGAGGTAGGGATACATTAGTAAAGCTACCTGCAGGTTAATATAGTGTAGGTGGGTAAGGGGCTTAATGGTGAATCAACCTAATGATGAACAGGGTGTAGGGGTCTGATAAGTAGACTACCTGATTATGGACAAGATGTAGAGGTTTGATGGGGAGGCTACCTGATGATGAACAGGGTGTAGGGGTTTGATGGGGAGACTTCCTAATGGTGAGCAGGGTGTGGGGGATTGATGCTGAGACTTCCTAAGGATGAACAGGGTGGGGGGGGGCTTGATGCTGAGACTTCCTGAAGATGAGCAGGGTGTGGGAGCTTGATGTTGAGAATTCCTAAAGATGAAAAGGGTGTGGGGGCTTGATGGTAAGACTCCCTGATGATGAGCAGAGTGTCGGGGCTCTACTCACCTACCACCCACGCTGCAACACCATGGTGTTGCAGTGTGGGTGTTGGGTGAGTAGAGCTTAAGTGTTAAGATTACCTTGGGATGAACAATTTAAGAGTATGGAAAGCTAAACCTTTTTATGTTTGACATAACTGAGGATGGAATGGGAAGATTATGGTTATGGGATAGGAAGCCCAGACTGGTCTATGACCTATCTAGCATTGCGCATGGATGAAAAGGCAATATCACGTTCAGCAATAATCACCTGTACATACTAGAGCCTCAGTCATCTCCACCCATAGATGGATGCTTAGAATTAATGATATTTAGACAGGTCTGCATATTTGGCCACTTCTCTGGACTGTGCTGAATGATACAGGACAAACCACATAACATCCAGGTACTTTAGAACACCCACCCCACGCCTCCGGTGCAAGTACAAGAAAAGCAAGAAGGAGAATTGATCCATGCCATCAATAAGTATGGATTGCGACTACACCATACAACACCCGTGTCTGAAAATATGGACATGGTGAGGTGTTGTTGGGTGGGGCAGGAGGTCTATGGGGGTGAGACTGGGCCTGTATGGTGAGGTTAGGGACCGCACTCTAAAAAGTAACTGTTGAATCTACCAGGGAACCTTGTAAAACTGAACAGTGGACCACTCTAATTGAAAAGCACTGAACCAGTGTAGTTTTTACAAGAAGCCCCAGGTGACAGCATGGTGGTACACAATTGTACAAGGGATCTCTGTGAAAATAACAACGGATTTCTGGCAACTTTGGGATGAGGAATGTGCCATTATTTCGATGACATTTTTATACAGTGTGGGCGAGTGGGGAGGGGTGGCGGTGGTGAACGAACGTAGAGAGGGCCCTCCAGTGGACCCCATAGATTAGTACGGGTTGTAAACTGGTCGATAATGGGTGCTATTGATCCCCATGTTTACTTTACATCTAACACGGGCAGACGACACCCAGCAGCCCGGCCTGCGTCCCAGTCCCCGCGCTTTTCATGCTGATCAATACCAGGCCCAGAACCAAGCCCTGAAAAGAGCAACTGTCCAATTCTTAGATATTCCTCAGTGTCGTATATAATTCACTGGTTACAGATAAAAACTGTACCATTACTCATGTTATAATTTGTAAGCAATTCTAACACAATATCTTATTGACCTGTGACTTTTAACATAATATAGGCGTTCTATATTTGTAATCTGAATCCTTTATGTACACTCTTCATGTGAAAATGAAGGCTCTAGTATGATAGGTGAGAATTTCTAGAAAAAAAAAGAAACATTTCCTGTATGGGTCGTTACCAAATCTCGGCGGGGTTGAGACATATCTAGCGGTCCTGAGACCAGACAACCATAAACAGCATTATATTACATGTGGCCATATCTAGGTAAGAAGACCACCTTTATATATATATATATATATATATATATATATATATATATATATGTTACAGACCATCTAACTATATGTTACAGACCATCTAACTATATATCTAGGTAAGAACAGTCCCCAGCGGTCAGAGACCCCTGCTCCAGTCCCCAGCCTGCCATCAGCCAACAGCTGCTCCCCAGGACGTATTTGTCTTGTGGCAGTGTGTACCCATGTTTCATCTGCTCCTTTGGGACTGTGATTGTCTGTCCATAAGACAAGCCAACAGCCACCTTAGTCAACTCTTCCCCTATCTTACTACTCCCTCCTCTATGCCCCCTTTCTGCCCACCAGACCATTTCCCCAACACCTACTCTCTCCTCCTTGCTCCCCTTACTGTCCACCAGACCATTCCCTAACCCCTACTCCCTCCTGCTTGCTCCCCTTACTGCCCAGCAGACCATTTCCCCAACACCTATGCCCTCCTCCATGCCCCCCTTACTGCCCAGCAGACCATTGCCCCAACACCTACTCCCTCCTCCTTGCTCCCCTTACTGTCCACCAGACCATTTCCCTAACACCTACTCCCTCCTCCATGCCCCCCTTACTGCCCAGCAGACCATTGCCCCAACACCTAATCCCTCCTCTTTGCTCCCCTTACTGTCCACCAGACTATTTCCCCAACACCTACTCCCTCCTCCTTGCTCCCCTTACTGTCCACCAGACCATTTCCCTAACACATACTCCCTCCTCCTTGCTCCCCTTACTGTCCACCAGACTATTTCCCCAACACCTACTCCCTCCTCCTTGCTCCCCTTATTGTCCACCAGACCATTTCCCTAACACATACTCCCTCCTCCTTGCTCCCCTTACTGTCCACCAGACCATTTCCCCAACAACTACCACCTCTTCCATGCCCCCTTACTTCCCACCAGACCATTTCCCTAACACCTACTCCCTCCTCCATGCCCCCTGACTTCCCACCAGACCATTTCCCTAATACCTACTTCCTCCTACTTGCTCCCCTTACTGTCCACCAGACCATTTCCCTAACACCTACTGCCTCCTCCATGCCCCCCTTACTGCCCAGCAGACCATTGCCCCAACACCTACTGCCTCCTCCATGCCCCCCTTTCTTTCCCACCAGACCATTTCCCTAACACCTAATCTCTCCTCCATGCACCTCTTACTGTCCATCACACCATTTCCCCAACACCTACCACCTCTTACATGCCCCCTTACTTCCCACCAGACCATTTCCCTAACACCTACTCCCTCCTCCATGCCCCCTTACTTCCCACCAGACCATTGCTCCAACACCTACCCCCTCGTCCATGACCGTCCTCTCGCCTACTCTATCCTCATCTTCTGACACCCCACTTTACACTGATCTTACCATGACCCCCTTGACCTTAGCTGCCCTTGACCCCCAAGCCTGGATCTCTATACCTCCTCTCCTTGTAAGTCCCAGCCCGTCATGACCCCTCTCCTCACTCCCCCTTCGACCTCTCCTCCACAGCCGGGGGCGAATCAATGACTGAATATCAAACACTGTCTCTGTGCGCATGCACACCGCATGCGCAGTTAAGCTGGGTGGGTATTGACAGGTGGGACAGCCGTGTAAGGAGAATAAAGGGGGAGCACCTAGCGCCTGGACCTCTGAGGGTATAGCCCCTCTTACATCCATTTGACACCATACCGATGAATTCCCAATATGGCTGCAGGTGCTGTATTGTAAAGCCTGCAGTTACACTGTTATGTATGGAAGTCACAACCCAAAGAGTTTGATATTACACAGAATGTCACAATCTCTAGTTACAGTTCTAGGCAAGACTTTTATAACCAATAATTAAAATGTGGAGTTATAGTGATGGACAAGATTTTTAAAACCAATTGTTACTGCATTTGATATGAATGTCACAGTCCCTTCTGTCATTGACAGGTAAGATATACACAGTTAGCTGTGAATGTTTTAGAGCATTCAGTCCTGAAGGTACCTTTAAGTATGGCTGGGTTACACCAACATTTTATAGCAAAATGAAGAATTGAAGAAAAGAATGTCGAATTATTTATAAGCAGCTAAGTAGGTAATAGACATCAGTTAACTAAGAGGAGTATCACCTGGGGTGTTAAACTACCTGTGTACATTAATGGGGTCAGGGGATATCGACCCCCCAACCAGCAGGATGAGCTTGTACTGAGGGATCAACAAGGGATTGGAGCAGATCACTGAGCAGCTCAGTAGGTAGAGATCAACAGGGACACACAAGTACTCACATCACTTAATGATCAGAAGAACCCAGAGGGGAAGTGTAGACGAAACTATTGGGGAGGTGAGGTTGAGCACCAAAATTGTAAGGGGGTGGAGGCCCCTGCAAGCTGAGAGCGGTCTGGAATTAGCTAGTCTAGTCAGATGACTTTTTTGAATGTGCAATAGGCTCCAAATGAATGGCCAATTTATCACACATACTACATTTACAGGACAGAACTTGATATAGGTTTTTCAGCTTTTACATATTTTACATCTTAACCTTTAATAGCCCCAATTAAAGTCTAGGTACCTTGCACAACCTGCTAAGAATTACATGAAAAAAGGGAAACTAACAGGGTGGTTGGTAACAAGACAGAAGGCATCACAGATTCCTCAATGAGAGAGAGACACTACACCAATGACACAGACTTCTATAATCTTAGCACCCATTGACGGCCTCACGTTAGATCGGTGACTAATTGGACCATCTGTAGGACTTAGGCCTGCTTCTACAGCCGCATAACTGTGCTGGTGTGTCTGATTTAATGCTGCTAAGAGACGGACATGTCATTGGATTATCCGCACATGTCATTCAGCCTCATTCACTTACCCGCCCACCGCTTTCCTCTCTGCCCGCCAGGGGGAGCACCTAACGAGACGCCCGGATGTAAATGGCGCGGATCAATGTGTGAAGCGGCGCCTCCTTTTGGCAAAGGGCCCCCACTCGACAGCGTACTACCGCCTTACAGCCCCTGCCCCGGGCTCTGAGCCATTTGAAGCACCTCTACAGCATGGGGCTGGTTGGAAGTGGGATGGTATAGTGTATAGCATTATAGAGCCATAGCAGTCTTGGGGCCTGGGAAGTAGAAGCTGGTAGAGGCATAGCAGAAACATGGGGCCAGGGAGGCAGAGGCATAACATGTAGGCCTAGTGTCATGTTATGTCTTGAATAGAGAGACAGTGCAGAGGATGCAGGGACATAATTTCCATATTTTAGAGTCAGATATAGGTCTTGTGTGGAGAGATATGAAATCTGGGGGGGGGGTAGAGGTATATATATATATATATATATATATATATATATATATATATATATATATATATATATATATATATATATATATATATATATCATCAAGCCGAAATTTAAATTAAGAGTATTTTCTCAGGAAAGAGACATGGGGCCTAGGGAGTAGGATCGACTATGATAAGGCACATGTATGCATGGGTCATGTGAAAAGAAACACGGGGATACCGATGAGTAGGGGGGGGAGAAAGGAGATTTTCTAATAAGGACGTGGGAAAAAGGGGAACTTGGGACTGGGTATTTTAGGCATAAACATCATCATTGTCATTCATATGACGTAAAAGCTGATGCTCTTATATTTTGAAGTGCGTTCTGTTGCTAATTTGTATAGTTGGGATGAGAAGCTAGTTACCACCTTTGAAAAAGACCATAAAATTACCACAGAGCATCATTCAGAACAACTCTGGTATGGAACGTTAATATGTCTTGGGTACAGAATGTTATAGTACAAGCAAACCCAGCTGTTCTCTGACATGGAGTTAAAATACGGAGCTAATATGTCTTGTGTACAGAGAGAATTTAGTGTACATAAGCAAAGGTGGTGGGGGTGGTGCAGAGCGATTAAGCCATGAATGTGGGCTATGAATAGATAAATGCTCATCACCTCTCACAAAAGCCATGAAATAGTGATGTAAAAACAAACACTAGTTACTCACTGTAGAGTAATGGCCGCCCGGGGGTTTGTGGTGATTACCATGGTAACATGTCACGTGGTTGGGGTCACGTGTGTCACCTCCCTTAGACGCCATATTGATTTTACAGAGATAAGCACATACTCATCCCACAGTCCCCCTAATCAATGATAACCTGTCCTCGCCCACTGCATATCTCTTATTAATGTCTCCTCCTCGGCTACTATGCACTGAAATGGCACTAATGGGAGAGGATACAGTGAATCACTGAATGGCGTCTTCACAAGTATCAGACCGTGTTATATGCCCTGTTCCACAGTATCAGTGCTTATCTCTCACCTAGCTATCTTACATGAGTTAATGAAGTGTAACTTGAGGCCTCTGGGTGCAGCCATCTGAGATCACAGATAAAGAAATGACCTACATCTTGTGAACCTCCCCCAGAGTATATTTTTTATCCAGGTTTTCAGAAGCTAGGTATGGCTTATGGGCTTGATGAACTTGAACGATTTATTTGACAAGAGAGCACAGCCTTTTTGTTCGTTCAGTAACAATTCTTACTAATGCAGTCAGCAGTGTAACAAAGATAAATAAGGTATGCATGAAGTATTGTTTATTACCCTTTAAATGAACCAGGTAGTCAGAGGAAGGTTCCTACAAGCCTGTCTGCCACACGGACACGCTGAGGGAACATGTCTCCAATGCTTTGTACCAGCCCTGAGCTGCCTACACAGATTTCATTACCAGATATAACAATTTAAGGCAAACACAGTGAATTATTGCACTGTTCGTGTTTTTGTCAATCAGTACATGAAACATAATCTGGGGAGCATCCCCCTTTCTGAATCAATGAGATCTGTTAAGATGGATGCATTACCAAAGGTTGGCCAAGATGGTGTACTGCTGCAGTATCAATACATTACCAATTGACACTTAATGAATAATAAACCTGAAGCCTTAAGCCATCATGCTGGCCTTAAAGGGTTAAACTGTGACTGCTTTTGGCAGGTAATAGAACACGGCGGGAGGTGTGAAGCCCTGCATTCTGTGCCCTAAGGAGGTCAATCCCTCCCACATTGTCCCAACGACCATCGAGAACATGAAACCTAATGATCCCTGCATGTTCTTCATTTTGAGAAAATGAAATTAAAACTTTTAGGATGACCATGGTTATGAGGAAATAACAGCTTCGCTTTTTGTCGGTAATTGCATTTCATTGTAAATTGGAAAGGGTCAGTGTGAAGGCTGGACAGGGCAGCACTGTGAAGCGGCTGTGACTCACTGAGGGAAGAATGACTGGATCTCTTTTACTCCTCTTTCGTGATGTAAACTTAAGAAATCATTATATTTTGTCTAAAGAGTAGTTTAAATGTTAAGGGGAAAGGACCTGATTCTACCCCCGATTCCAAATCTATCCGGAGTGGGTAGTTTCAACCTCCCCCTAACATATATTATATCTTATGTATAAAAGAGGAGAAAAAAAGAAAAGCCAGACAAGAGACTTCCAATAGAAATGTCACATAAGTTATATCTTATTTTCAGGAAGTCTTATATTAAGTGCATGTCCAGACATCTTTGCTTCCACATGCAAAGACACGATGGAAACACTTTAAAAGTGGCTTAAGGCTTATAAAAGTTTACTATAGTGTAAAATACAAAGAAATTCCCTCTGAATGATTCCGAATAAAGGACATTGCTGACTATAGAGTGGGTTTATTTGGCATTTTCTGAAGATGGGAATGCGTTATGAATGCTAAACCAGGTAACTTATTTTGTGGGAATCAGTCCGATAACTTCAATTAAGCCGTTCTCTAGAGGAATATGATTATTAGAACGATTTTGTGATCTAGTCATGTGGAAAGCCTGATTACGCCAAAGTATGAACTATGTGTATAATCGATCCGTATAGGATTGTAGTGTTTGCTGAAGTTCTCCATCTTTAGTATCTAATGGGGATGAGGGATCATAGGAATGGTAATAGGTAGTGATAAGCAATTCTATATCTCTCATGACTGGCGATTCTGTATCTCTCATTGGGCCGAGACAAGCATTTGGGCGTCGCCTTCCTCTCTGATAAGACAGATAAGGCATATATGCACACTCTGTATCCCCTTCATTCTGATGTCTTTGCAATAATCGCACATCAATATAGAAGTTTGGTATTGAGCTACTTTGCATCAAGTACAAGTACAAGTATATATTATATAAATCTAGGTGTATACAATTACTTCAATACCACCGAGTTACCATCTCCTGGTGCTACTTACATCTTGCCTGCCACAGCTGAATCACCCCCTGTGGGGTTTCCTCCAGGACCCATCTCCTCCTCCAGTATGATGCCCTGACGTATTATTTGTATGTAAAGGAGGAGGACCGCCTAGGTCTGTCCAGACACCCACCCCAAACGCTGTAAAAAATACCTGTTGAATCTACCAGGGATCCTCGTATAACTGAATAGTGAACAATCGTAATTGTATTGCAGTGAGCCTGTGTTGCCTTTACAAGAAGCCCCTGATGGCAGTACAGTGGTACACACATTTATAAGGAATTTCTGTGAAAATAACAGCGGATATCTGGCACATTTAGGACAAGATTTCCACTGTTATTTTGACGACATTTCTTTACAGTGCACACACACAGATAAAGCTCCTATACCTTTTTCCATCCTTACCATTCCCTTTTGTCATTGGGAATAGACACTTCACCATAACCAGAACTATGCGACTATGTCAGTATCTGGTAGTTGTTCTGTTTCTGAAAATTATAAATTATTTACTTACGACTGTGTGTTATAAGTTCCCCTTCTAATTGCCATGGTGTTATTTGTGAAGATGATGATAGGAAGTAAATTCACTTTTGTATTGCGGTAAAATATTCAATCTCCTTATTACCATTGTCATCCTTGTGTAAATATATTAATCTACTATATTTTTCATCCTTCACCTTTATACATTTTCTCATCTTATCTCATTAAGATGTGTTTAACAAATGATGGACCCAGTGGATATACGAATTACACCTTTATTGTCAGATCATATCACTTATGTACAATTCTTGACTTGGCAGTAAAACTATTCAAACCCCAAAAGAACTACATTTATCGTGTAAACCATATTGGGGGGTGTGGATGGGGGGTCCCCCATGTCACATGTCAATTTTAAGAAATGGTTATGTCACATGTCACCTAAATCCCCATGCCCCATGTCACCTCTAAGAACCTCTCATGTCACATGTCGATTTTAAGAAATGGTTATGTCACATGTCACTTAAATCCCCATGTCCCATGTCACCTCTAAGAACCTCTCATGTCACATGTCGATTTCAAGAAATTGCCATGTCACCATGTCAAATTTAGTGGTCCACACCCATATATTGCACTGGCCCAGTGAGTCCGTGAGATCGAGTCCATCCTAGGGGAGACCCCCTCCCTAGCCTTCCTGACCCACCCCTCTAAGGCACCCCATGCAGTTTAGGGTAATCGGAGCAAAAACAGTTTGGCTTCCATGAATGTTTGATGATTGGCAATCGATCCATGTTCCTGTGCACATGTGCCCCCCGCTGAGGGTGTGCATGGTGGGCCATATATTACTAGGCTCTGGCTGCTCTGTTTCTTTTTGTGCTGTGCTTCTTGAATACTTTTTCTTGGTATACATTATATAGATTAGCAGGGCTATGAGAAGAGGGGCGGGGACGTTGTGTTATTTATCTGCTATCTTACAAAATTGATGTTTTGCTGATATTTCAATGTGTTTGCCAATGCCGTCAGACAATTCATAAAAAATACCGGCCGGCATTTAAAGTTGTATCCTAAGAGTTAAATAGCCTTTCTTGTATACATAGTCATAATACGATATGGGGATTCAAACTGCGTAATTGTATTGGACAAAGACAGGTTAGAAAGGGCAGTGCGTTTTAGATTCAAATAAGACTAAAACGACACTATTAAGGATGAGCAATTAACAAAATGATTTAATCACACTGAAACCCTGAAGACACAAATTGTCTAATTGGTTCAGTTGCTAGATAGAGGTAGATCCTTAATCGGCAGGGGCCCTGTGATGTAGCACTCATTTGACTGTTATGATAGAAGTAAGAACATACCTAATATCACTACTTAAGGAGTGATAATTTTTTAACAACGGGGGGGGGGGCTGGTGGGTTTGAGGGGGGGTCAGAATTTTTTCAACCCCTTGACCAAGGGGGGTCAGAATTTTTTCAACACCTCTGATGGTGGGGTCAAAATAATTTCACCTGTTTTCAGTGGAAAACCCCGCGCATTACTATAGGCTAAAAGGGGACTTTCGCACGCGATTTTTGTCCCTTATGGGGGGGTCGAAAAAATTTTACCCCCTAGCTTTTATCTATAGCTTTTGCTAGAGCAACGACTACATTGGGGACCAGTCTGAGTGATTCTATTCTTCCTATAATAGGCAGCTATTATTCGAGGCAATGGAGTTATCAAATTGCTCCCTGAGAGTTCATGAGATTGGAAAGGCTCATCAAATTCACTTATCTTTCATTATCTTTTAACAACTACAAACTCCTCATCTTTTCTTTTACCAACCCAAAACCCCACCCCCTTCCCCTTCTAACTATCTATCCTATCTGCAGCAAGCTGGAGGACCCATGCTCCAGGGCTTCACTCTGCAGAAGTAGCCCGATACCCACACCCAAGCCATTCGACTATCAAGTGTAATTATACCAAACAAACATTTGACATGTTCTCCGCTTGCATCGCTGTGTAAATATTGCGTCTGAAAACAGGCCAGGTTTGTTGGAGAACGGATGTGGAGGGGGCTAGCTATGGATAGCTAACATTGAACGGCTGTTGTATTGACTAGGTGCCCCACTGTGGGGGTGAATGTGGGTCCTGTGTATGGGCCAAATAACATGTGGGCCCTGACCTCATCTATGTAGGACTTCACATATTGTCAGCTCTACTGCGACTAGGGTAATGACTTGGTATTGTGACAGGACCTGACAACAACTAGGGTAATGAATTGATATTATGACAGGGCCTGACAATGACTAGGGTAAGGATTTAGTGTGTTGGAAGGACTTTATAAAAAGTAGGGTAATGAATAGGTATATATTGTCAGACTTTTCAACAATTCATTGTGACGAGACCCAACAACGACCAGTATAATGACTTCGTATTGTGAAATCACGGGCAATATTAATGTCATGATTTGCTTTGGTGCAAGCACTGATCAAAGCCCTGCAGTTGAGATTGGTTTTGAAGTTTAAACAATTGTGAACTCTCTCGTTCAGTGGGGGCCTTGGAAGTGCACAGCGTGTGCCCACCTCCGTATCTACACACATGTATAGGCAGCAGAGTCGTATAACACGAGTTTCATTTGAAACTGGTATTGTAAGGGATGATCATTTTTTAACAACAGGGGGGGCTGGTGGGTTTGCGTGCGGACGCGCGAAAAAAATTTCGACCCCCCCCCTCTTGAGGGGGTAAAATTTTTTCAACCCCCCCCCCATAAGGGACAAAAATAGCGCGCGAACGTCCCCTTTTGGCCTATAGTAACGCGCGGGGTTTTCCACTGAAAACAGGTGAAATTATTTTGACCTCCCCCATCAGAGATGTTGAAAAAATTCTGACCCCCCCTCAAACCCACCAGCCCTCCCCCCCCTGTTGTTAAAAAATGATCACTCCCTAAGTAAGGGTCGAGCTGGGTGGATGGACAGACCTACAGGGCAGAGACTTAGTGCAAGTTAATACTGGGAAACCCCCAATCTGTAGCATATGACGTCACATTGGCATTCCCGGGGTATTTATAATCCCTATTCCAACCTTTAAACCGGATCAGCTCTAACCAGACAGGCTTCTGTACCCGTCCAACCCTGGATCACTCAGCATGACACGTGGGGACTACTGTTGGTGGAAGCAATATGTGCTATTACATCACATTTTATTGATCAGCTTTTGTATTTATTGCATCCAATTTGACTTATGGATGAGTCTGGTGCAGCCACATAATAAGACACGCTGAGTAATCAGTTACCTAGGTGGATTAGCCAGCATTAATCAGCCCACCTGGACCTGAAGTCCAACATTTAGGTTTCCAGTGGTGGCTTTGACTGCTCTCTTTATCAGACAATGCGGGTATCTGTGCACTGTTGGCATTGTTGATATTTTACTGTCACTGTTGATTTCTACAGGGAACCATGATTACCCTAAGAAACTATGAACAAGTATATCTAGAGAATTTTGCAACTTTTTGAAGAGGTATTCTCGTGGTGTTCTGTTATTTCCAAATAAGTTGTGGTTTTCAAATATAGAAACAGGAGGTTGGAAACCCATCCCGATAGATCGATCTATCCTAGATAATGTCTTTTTTAATTGCTTACAATCTCCAACTAGCTTCCAACGACTAATTTACCATTGTTGCAACCTCTGTCTATCCCAATACAAAGGTTGTATAAACAGCATGCTAACGGCACAGGTTACATATGTAAGCTATATAGAGTTATCCTTGTCCTCCTCCCTCTACCCCTCATCATCATTATTCCCATTAGCATCATAGACAGGAAATGTACTTCCCACTTCACTGTATACATGCATATATATACACTATAAGCCCAGGCCAGGTGTTAAGGTGCTCTGATACCGACATGCATAGGTGTGGGCCTGTCTGTGAGGGATATACCCTGGTGTCGGGTGCATCTGGGAGGGCAGCCATAGCTGTCAGTGGGTACGGCTTAGGAGCTGATCCCCGGTGTGCCACCTGCAGACATGCAGTGCTCCAGGTAAGACTCAATGTACATCCTTGGTTGGGATGTGTGCCATGTATGCCATGGAACACTACATCCCCAGTATATGGAGATATTTGATTATGATAGCTATGACTCACCACTGTGATGCTGAGACAGAAAGGTGCAGGAAAACAACTGAATTCTATAAGAAATTGACAGAACACATGCTTTAAGTAAGTAAACATACTAAATATCCCTTACCAGACTGCAGTGGCTTCCTGTTTGTGATAGAATTCAAACTACAACTCAATATAGCAGCCGGTCAGAAAAGGGTCAGAAACCGGTCAAATATGGGTTTCCTACCGGCATCACTTATATGAGACGTAGCCTCATCAGAACCTGATTATTTCTAGATGCTGTCACAACCAGACTACGGTGATGGGAGCAGGCGGTACGATTGCTGTGCCTTCCTCTGCATGGGAGATTATCAGCTAAGATATAGTGGGGTAATTTCCGGAAGACAGACTCTCCTATATAGCGATATAATGGGACACTCATGGTGCCAGATTGACATGTTAGGGGTCATGGTACTCCAATAAACTGCAGGGAGCAGCCCACTTGGGTTGGAAAACACTGTAAAAACATAACTGTTGAATCTACCTTGGATCCTCGTAAAACTAAACTGTGGACTACCATAGTTGTATACCACTGAAGAAATGTAGTTTTTTTAAAGAAGCCCCAGGTGGCAGAACAGATGAGATGGTACACGAAATGTACAAGGAATCTCTGTGAAAAATAACGACAGATCTCTGATGAGGATTCCATTGTTATTTCGAAAACAATTTTCTACATTGAAGGTTAGAGGGTAGATCTATCTGTATTGCTGGCATCCACAGGAAGAATCCCCCTCCCCTTTACCAAATAATGGCAAGCCCCTGTTGGACTTATATTGGGGGCGAGGTACATGCAGGTAACTATATCTCTCTGTTATATCCCCAGGTAGGAGCGAATTAATAGGAGTAATCGTATGCCTAGTCTGGAGGCTATGCTATGGGGAAGTGAATATTTCATACCCTGTGGTGGGTGATTCTAGGCCTTGCATAACAGAACTGATAATTAGTATATTACATACATAACGTTCCTTGCTAGAGGCTTCCAAAAGCACCGGCTCTGAGAATAATATATTCAACACAATTTGCGGAGTCTCGACCTGAGCGAGAAAGAGAGACTCGTTTTATAGACAACTGGTTCAGTCGCGGATCCAGGATTCTCTAGAGGGGGGGGGGGCCAAGACCTGGTGAAAGTGTTAGGGGTGTTACATGTCTCGGAGCACCGCAAGGGAATCGCAGCGGTCAAGCTAGGGGGGTTTGGGGGCATGCCCCCCCAAGAAAATTTTGAGGGTTTAGACTTGAAATGGTGCATTCTTATGCATTGTAACTGAACATATTAAGTCTCAGGTCTAGGTGAGAAATCATTTTTTATGTTAACAATTCTTGATGAATAGGTGGCCTGTATATCTCCTTCCCTACACAAACAGAATGCATTGAAGATCTCTACAAGAAATATTCCATTCTGGTACATCATTGAACACCATATGAAATAGGGCATTTGTATTAAGCTTCTTATAATTGAAAGGATGGGGTTTTGGGGGCTTAGCCCCCAAGAGAAAGTTGAAATCTAAGAGTTGAAATGGTGCAATCTGAGGCATTTTGGCACTATATATAGATTGGTATCACCCCTACTCCCCTAAAGAAATCAAGGGCTCTGGAACCATTTGAAGTTTGAAAAAAAAGGTTCGGGGAAAGAGAATGGGGGAGAGGATATTATTGTGTCACCTGAAGAGGGAAAAGGGTAATTTCTTTAGTGTATAATGATCTGTACTGGAATATGAAGTGCTGTCTGGGTATATTGTTATGACAATGGAAGTAGTGGGGTATAGGGGAACCCCAGGAAAATTTTTGAAAAATGCCAGGACAAAAGGTGCATTCTGGTGCTTTTTAAAAATAGATGACACATTTTCTAGGCCCTGATAAGATTTTGTTTTGAGGGCAAGACCTCCCCTGATATGTGATCCTAGGGCTTAAGTGATAAAACATGTTGAGGGGGGATGGGGAGAGAGATATGACCCTAAAAGACTGAAATCTAGTGACCAAATGGTGCATTCTGAAGCAAATTTGCACAAATCCTTCTGTCTGTTACCCCAGATCATCCAATGTCCATCATACATGTACTTAGCCCTTAGGATCAATGATCATACATGTGCAACTAACCACCCAGGTTAAGCCTGTAGATACCATCAATTTGGTCTGTACATGGAACCCTGGTGATATACAATGATACAATGTACATGCACTGTGTCAACCTTATGTACTTTCTCCAAAAGATTAAGCATGAGTTCCAATGATGTGGCATTAGGGTAAAGTGCAATTTACAACTGAGGGTCATTCCGAGAGGTGGGCTGGAAGGTGTTTTTTGAATATTGGAGGACAGAAATAATTATTTCAAAATCATGAAAGAAATTCAGTTTGTATTGCACATATAAGAGAACCCAACAGGTAAATTCCTGATGATCAAAGCTTTCTAATGGTATATGGAACCCTATATTCAAATAACTGTCTCCCTCTCCTTTCCTTTCCCCTCTCCCTCTCTCTTCTCTTCCTCCTCCTCCTCCTCCTCCTTCTTCTTCTTCTTTTTTTTTTTTTTTTTTTTTTTGGGGGGGGGGGGGCAAGGCCCGTTCGCCCCCCCCCTGTATCCGCCACTGGAACCAAGTATTATCTAGTACCGGTATTATGAATAGAACCTCATTTTCTCAATTTTCAGGCATTTATTCTAAATTTCCAAAAAATAACTAGAATGTCTAAAATGATTATTCATCGAAAGATTGCCTTAAATCCTGTCTAAATATCAATATTAAGGTGACCTGAGACTCATCCATTCAATCTCTTGCTGTGCATATATGCGCTTACCAAGGGGCTTAAATCTGATCTGGAGCAACATGTGCCGCAGGTAGCAATATGGGTGATATGGGTGTGAATGATACCTAATAGAAATTACCGGAGCAGCACAGTCCTGTAGGACTAGAGGTAGTAATTAATCCCTGCAAGGTCTATAGTGGAGACAGCTAGACTGGAGAGAGCGGGAGGGGGGCAAGATACAGAGGGAAAGCAGAGAGAAAAAAGAGTGACAGAGACAAAGAGAGAGAGAGAGAGAGAGAGAGAGAGAGAGAGAGAGAGAGAGAGAGAGAGAAAGAGAGAGAGACAGAGAGAGACAGAGACAGAGAGACATACATACATACATACATACATACAGACAGACAGGCAGAGAGACAGACAGGCAGAGAGACAGAGACAGAGACAGAGATACAGAGACAGAGACAGAGGGGAGAGACAGAGCGATAGACATGGAAAGGGGAGGAAGAAAGAGGAAGGGGGAAGATACCTTCCTTAAAGCCTTCAGGTGATTAATGTCAGTAATGTTCAGACTACACATTCTATCAACAGGTACCCTGCCACTTCTGTCAAACTCAGCAGTAATGATCCTAGGCTTCTACCCAACATTCCTGGCAGCGTCGTGGCGTATGAAAAATAGTCCCTAATAGTTATAGTCCCGGCCATCACGTCCACTTCCTCCCAAATGAATCAAATTGAGCGGAAGTGACGGGAAACGTCGTGGTGGACAATGCAATAAGCCAACTGTTAATTCCCTTTTTTGCTTCGCGGAATGCATTGAGAACTGACCTAATTGGACGGCGAAAGGCAAATTGGATTTGTGAAGACCGCACAATTCTATCTGGGCTGCATGCAATAAGGAGAAGCCATGCTAAGGTAGTGTAGGGTTCATGAAGCAGCCATGGCGGTGTGGTTACCGTGACAACAGCAATGTGCCTGGTTGCCATGGACACGTCAAGGGACAAAGTAGCTAATTACCAGGCGGAATGAGGCTGGCAGCAACACGTCATATCATCCACAACTTCATCACTGTTCATCTTACTTTTCGGCCCTCGTCGCTGTCAGACTGAGTGTGACTGTCGCATATTGCTGTAAACCTAGTACTTTGTCAGCCAACTAAAACACTCTGCACGTGGGGTATATGGTCTAGTCCCTACCATGGCCACTTTGCTGGAAATTTCAGTACAGACTTATGGTCACTTGCAATTAATGGTTGATTTCTTTCACGTCTACTGTGTGGACTGGGCACAAGGCTGTCTGTAGCCAAAGCGATAGCTAGTTAACAACAAAAATGTACAATTTTCTTGATTCATATTGCACCTAAACATTCAAAACTATGCAAAAGATCAAAGCAGTAGAAGCATCTTTATGGAAGTATTTAACGACTACTATTAACCACACCAAGATGATTAGTTTGACGGAAGAATAATATAAGTGACCACAAAATGGACCCAGTATTGAGTCAATGTTTAGACATGAAGTTGATCAGCGGGATTCAATCGGTTGCCAACATTGCTTCAGTGTTAAACTGGTCATTGCGCCCACTTTGCAAACTGTTATTCTCACTTTAACCCTTTAAGGGAGAGGAAAAATGGTTGCCCTGGCCATGAGGACGGCCTCTGAAAAAAAGTATAGTTCCTAGAGGACGATCCTATTTTCAATTCCTATACAAATCCTATATAATGGGCGTCAACTATAGTCGATGCTAGGCCTACCATGGTGTCAACTAAAGTCGATGCTAGACCTCAAATTAAGAGCAGGAAGACACTGAATGGTGCACATATCAAACAGGCATGTTGTATCATATTAGATCATTTTAACTTACTGTTTTAGATGCACCATAGTTTGCACAATGGATATGACACTCACCTAAAAGAGGAGACAGACAATAATTATAAGTACATTTCAATCAGATAAAGTTCAATCAATATTCACAATCAATACTATGGTACTGAAGTACTCAGTTGGCACTTCAGATACTATATCTATCATGCAATAATAATTGTCAACCAGTTGAAGACTATGATATTAGTGTCCAAAGCTTCCGACTACTAGTTTCTATAAATGAACATCTTTCTAATAGTTAAAGCGTTAATATTGTTCATCTATAGACTATTGAATCGGGAATACCTAGGCTGAAAATCAAAAATGTAAACCATACATAAAAATACCACATAAATTTAAATGATAAAGGGAATTTCAACCGGAAACCATATGGGTAATAGTCAGTTTCACTGGGAGGAGGATGTTCTGTATGAAAATACCTCTCTGCATATCTACTGTTGGATCTATAGTCAGTAGAGGATGTGGGCGAAGTGATGGGAGGGGGGGGATCTGCAGCTATGGCTTTGTGTATACAGTGAACAGGACGTTAGCTTCTCTCGTGTCCAGACATTGATTACTGTGCCTCTATAGCATTCTTATATAGAACATAGCGAGGTCCAATGTCCTGTACAGCTAGTGGTTTTATTTCTGTTCTCATCTACCATTAGATACTTTTTCCCTATTTCTTAATTTCCTAGAGCCAGCACTGTACTGCTTGTACAAATACATCCATTTCACATGTCTGTTTCCTAAATGTGTTTTATATGTAATATGCTCCATTTCATGGGCAAATTGTGTATAATTACCAACCACACAAGTAATGTAGAGGTTCTTTAAATAGATTTATGCTAAATGAGCTCGAAAATCAATAAGATGTGAACTCATAAAGAGCAGATGTATAGGACTGGGTTAGTACTGGTTAGTAGCAATGAGTATTCACTCCAATACACGATTCAAAATAAGGCTCTTACAGCTTCTCCTGAAAAACCCACCAGCTGCAACTAGCACCAATATCAGCCTTATCTTCTCTCACTAAGGGAATATGAGGCATATATAGGCTGAACCTAGTTATCTGATAGCGATAAAAACAGCTGCCATGGTAAAAAGGGCAGGTCATTAATCAGCCATTAATTAGAGCCTTCCCAGTAATCTCGGACATGTCCCCTTGGTTATCTCCCTCCCTGGCGTGATTGGACTAGATGGGAGGTGTAGTGCTGATCAGAGCTGTCCTTGAGATGGGCCTGCATAGTGATATCAATAAAACCCTACTGGAGGAGCCCTTGATCTATCTCTGTAGACACACCTATAAAGAATCCTGGTCACCTCGCACTGGTACATAGGCCTGCAGCTGGTGCAACTCAATGAAAAATGGGTTCAAGCCTTCTGAAAGTAAAATACAAGGCTTTGGTACAGCAGAAGGTGTGGCTGCCAAAATGGTCTTCTTAGTACTCATCATATGTTTGCATTGATACTATAGATGACAGTGCTTCCCAAATCTTTATGTTGGTTATGTTAAATGCACACTTTACCATAGACTCACATTGATTTAGTAAAGGACACTCACATTTATTATTAGACGTTCAAGTATTTACATTGATAGTGTAAAAGTCATGGTTCACCAGAAATTTGGTTGGTATTTCTCATCGTGTACTCATTACATATCTTATGAGGCTACAGTAAAGAGCATGAAGACAAGAAGTCATACAGTTATAGGATGAAAGGCATGATTCATGTTTGGTTAAGTAAAAATTATGCCTCATTATGGCTCATGTTGGTAGAATAAAAGGCATGTTGGTAGAGTAAAAGGCATGGCTCATGTTGGTAGAATAAAGGGCGTGGCTCATGTTGGTAGTGTAAAAGGCATAGCTCATATTGTCTAAGTAAAAGGCATGGCTCATGTTGGTAGAGTAAAAGGTATGGCTCATGTTGATAGAGTAAAGGGCATGGCTCATTTTAGTAGAGTAAAAGGCGTCGCTCATGTTGGCTGAGTAAAAGGCATGGCTCCTGTTGGTAGTGTAAAAGGCATGGCTCATGTTGGTAGAGTAAAGGGCGTGGCTCATGTTGGTAGTGTAAAAGGCATAGTTCATGTTGGCTAAGTAAAAAATGTGGCTCATGTTGGTAGAGTAAAGGGCATGGCTCATGTTTGGAGAGTAAAGGGCATGGCTCATGTTGGTAGAGTAATAAGCATGGCTCATGTTGGTAAAGTGGAAGGCATGGCTCATGTTGGCCAAGTAAAAGGCATGGCTTATGTTTGGAGAGTAAAAGGCACGGCTCACATTGACAGAGTAAAAGGTATGGCTCACATTGACAGAGTAAAAGGCACGGCTCACATTGACAGAGTAAAAGGCACGGCTCACATTGACAGAGTAAAAGGCATGGCTCACATTGACAGAGTTAAAGGCATGGCTGATGTTTGGAGAGTAAAAGGCATCAGTGGGCATGGTTCATAGGGTTAAGCCATGCTTTACCTCCATAGAGGAGAATGCATTGCTCATGTTGGTACATTAGTAGAGTAGAGCTTATCACACATGCATGTTAGTGAAGGAAAGGGCATGGTTTAAGTAGACATTGTTTAAAACATGGCCATGTACTGTATAATGTGCAATTTCGGTGCAGTAGAACAGGAGCCACTACAGAAGAAAGGGCCCAAATTAATTACACACTGTCATTACCAGATCGCCCTAGCACTACTCAGGCGTCAGCCCTTATATGTTCTCCATTAATAGCCTGTCATTTCGACTTACCCTGGATCTTAAAGAAATTCCAGTAAGAAAGTTATAAAAAAAGAGAACAAAAGAACTGACTTCCTACTTCCAGTGGATGCATAAAAAGGGGTGCTTGTTCTTACAGTTCCAACACAACAGGCTGTCCAGCCACACTTCACATTCCAAGTGTCTGATACAGGTCACATGAAATATGAACACAGAGACAAACGACTCAAGCATTTCTTTCTATCATGTATTTCCTCCTATTTATTCTCCACGTTACTCATTGTCTTTGGAGAGGGTTTGTTTTTCTGCTTGGCTCGTGAAGGCTGTCTCCTGTGTATAAAAAGTGATCTCTGTGTGTAGTATTTACATCATGGGGCTGAATACAGGGTGGGGTGACACATCAATGGGTAGTATAGACCTGTCAGTAGGACCAGTCACTGTGTACACATTCCTCTTGTAGACATATACAATATGAACCAGGAATCATTCCCGTCATCAAAGGCTGGCCATGCAGTCAGCCTGTCATTTGCTGCCTTTGAGAGGACAATAGATTACAGACACAACAAATCCTGGAAGCAGACAAGAGAAGAGGGGGGTGGGTGAG
The DNA here is from genome assembly GCA_949317995.1 of Acholoe squamosa. Taxonomy (NCBI): domain Eukaryota; kingdom Metazoa; phylum Annelida; class Polychaeta; order Phyllodocida; family Polynoidae; genus Acholoe; species Acholoe squamosa. Next base: position 48,298,105 of record OX439050.1, read on the forward strand.
GGACAGGTTGGAGAGGGGGATGGGGCTGTGGAACATCAGTCACGAGCTGTTCACCGTGATTTATGGGGTTTGAGGAATGGTAGGAGTAGCTCACTCTGACATAGGTTTGTCTCTGTCAGTAACTCAGTGACAGTGATGTTAAATCAGTTAGTAACTGTAAAAAGATAAGCAGGATGAGAAGCACTCCATTAGCGATGTTATACCCAAAAGGAGTTAACATTTGTAAAAAGATGAGAAGCACACTTCTAGGAAAGCTACCTGATATCCTAAGAGGAAGTGTCACAAAGCACGGTTGAAATGGAAAATATCAAGGTGACTGGTGCTTTCTTGTCTACAAATAGTGACACACAAATTGGCAGGCGTGCAAGCCGGCGACATGCCATTGATTCCCGCCCACAGTGCTTTAGAGAGGCTGTGAGGAGGACCAACCTACGTCCCACCCGTCCCTGGAGGAGGGGGGAGAAGCCATGGAGAAGCAGAAGAAGGAGGAGGAGGCTAGTGTCAACACGATACCAGTACTTACTATAGTCTTAGGACACACATCTACCAGACTCAGGGGAGAGAACCCTATGCTAATATAGACTGATGTTATGTAAGGACACCTGGTAAGGGCTATATTTTGATGGCAATGCTAAGGCGTAATGACCAGAAAAAAGTCTTGTAAAAGGCTAATACTGATTTTTTTTTTATGTGTACACAATGAAATCGGGGCAACAATTCAATGACGCTCTCTCTGTGTCGAATGTGGGTCTGTGTTCCTTTCTAGAGGTATGCATCACTGTGCAATTCTCGGTCCCCTCCAACATACTATGGCCAGAGAGCAGTGATTATTGGGGCCTTGTATATACAGGACAGAGGCGGGATCGATTTTTGACGTTACAGCCCATTGGTATAATGATCTAGTACTGAATTCTGATATCGCAATGGTGCTCATCGTGTAGAAATTGTCAGTGCCTTAGGGAGTGGTCATTTATTATCAACAGGGGGGGGATGGTGGGTTTGAGGGGGGGGCGTAAAAAATTCTGACCCCTCTGGAGGGGGGGGCTAAAAAAATTTTGACCCCTCTTGAGGGGGGGGCTAAAAAAATTTACCCTCTTTTTAGCAAAAAAGCCCGCGCGCTACTATAGATCAAAGAGGGGGCGCGAAAACTCTCCGCGCCTCCGGCGGGGGGGGCGCAAATTTTTTTTACTGCCGTCGAGGGGGGGGCGTAAAAAATTTTCGCGCGTCCGCGCGAAAACCCACCACCCCCCCCCTGTTGATAAATAATGACCACTCCCTTAATAGAAGCAGATGATAGTCGTCGCATCTGCCTGGAAGAGGTAGGGGGTACTATTGACTGTTATCATCTGAATATTACTACCCCTACAATCAGAAAAGGAAAAGAAAAGAGAAGAAAAAGGGTGTTACATAGCAGAACCCTGAGCCCACTCCATGCTCCTAGTACCCCTGGCAGTGGCCCTCATGCTGAAACCTATTATTGGAGGTGTGAACACCAATACATGTCTTCAGGTGCTCATCAGGGGGTGGAAATGAAAGCTTAGCAGCCCCAATAGACAGGTCTCTATAGCCTACCTCACTCACCCATCACCCTGCCTGCTCACCCGTGACGTGCCATAGAGCAGCCTGCCTATCATGTCGCCCCTGCTTTTTCTCTACCATTGTGAGAACGGTGAAAGGCGGCCGTCAATAGGCAGTTGTCAATTATCGACTGGGGCCCCACCCGAGCACGGCTGTCAATGGAACTGTCAGTCGGGGCCTGACGCAGCTGTGTGCCGGGGCGAGTGACTGGTGGTAACGGGGGTGGGGGCTGGGGGTGTGGTTTTAGGGATGGCTGGTGTGAGGATGCCCCCAACACATCCAATATACAACCTGCTGAAATGGGTAAGTATGAAGAGGATCAGCAATTAATGTATATGCATAGCAAACAGAGGAACGAGGCGGGGGTGGAATGGCTGATAGAGTGGAATGGAGGCATCTCATCAATATGATGCCAAAACAGTATGGTAGGGAGGGGGAGGGGACCAGGGGTGAACATTAAGAATCGTTTTTGTCCATTGCCCATGATACTTGAGAAAGGACCTTATGTGAACCTATATCCAAATAAGGTGTTGTGGGTTTGTGCTGTGAATCCTCAGTATGTCAATAAAACAAAATATGTCAATAAATGGAAATTCTTCTTTGAGAAAAAAATGAATGAATAAAAAAGAAAGACAGTATTATCACTATCACTAACGAGATGGTTATGACTGGTTAGTATTTTATTATGTAGCCCTGCGTTTATGCCTATGGGTCATGGCTACAAATATGTCAGCCCTTCTGGTGACCCTATACAGGTGTGTCTATCTAATTATATAGGGCCTTACCACACCCAGTCCTGGTCCACCATACACTTTCAGCCACACCCATAGTGACTGACACCCTCTTTTATTCACCGTCATCCCATCCCAAGATCAAAGTTCAAAGTGGAGTGGTATTTGATATAGATATGTTCACATATACCCCGATGTCAAGGACACAACAAAACAAGGGCTTCTTGATGCCAGCGAGACCAAATCAAATGTTCTTATTTTGGCTGATCGGGTAAAATACAATGCTATCAATTTGGCAAATTCGAGTCCAATCTGTTGCTACGTGCTTAAACGTAAAGGTTAATGTCTAGCTTCCATAGGGCCATTATAAGCTTATACGATTTTCATCTGGACTTTGGGTAAATGCTCAGTTATAACATCTAGCTATAAATATGTCAGGGGATACACCAATATTGTCACTGTATGCATGACTACATTGGTGGGATTGTATGCCAATATGAGTTTTATGGCAAACGCTGATCATGGAGTCAATATAATATTTATATCCTGAGTGACCATAGAGTCACTTTGGATATAATACATGTAGCAAATATGGATTGTGCCACCCATGTTCAATACACCAAACTTATAGCCGCAATGAGGGCAAATGGCTTTTAACCTGACTTCTATCTAAAGTCCTATCCCTGGGTTAGAGTTCTCTATCCATCTCCAATACCTTCTACTAAGATAGAGAACAGACCAAATTCCTGCATCCAAATATCATTGTTCAGAAACAGTAAGAGATTCTGCTCTGTCAAGGTTGATAAAGCGGTTCATCAAAGCAAGCTGTGACTGAAGCTGAATATGACAATTTTGGGTGAGATATTAAGGAAGAGATGGCACAAACAAATTAGGTATAGAACCCCCCCCCCCCAACACCACCACCAAGCAGCAACTATAGAAGCTTGTAACACAATGCTTAAGTGCCTATCTCCTCCAACACATTACCCACTATGTTCACAGTCTTAAACCAAAACCCCCTCCAAGTTACACACAGAGTCCACAGTTGACGCTGGCCTTATTTCACATTGGGCTTGAACATGATCAATATTAATCACATTCCGTAGAATTCCACTCAGTGCCGAGCTCAGCCCAACGTCCTCCTCCCACCGACAGGAGACCCTTGGCGGCCTGCCTAGCTCCACCCGGATTTACACAAGTACCTTTTAGTATCCCGACATGCACGTGGTCAAGGAGACTTAATCAGGCTTCTGGACACATTGGTCGAATTGAAGCTAGGCAGGAGGGGAGTGGACAGGAAGAAGGGTGGACAGGGATGGTGGGAAGAGGGGAGGGGGCGGTGTTCAGAGAGGGGCAGCTGGGTATTGAGTGATGGCAGTGAGGGGAAGTGGGCAGCGAGTAGGGTGATGCGGTGAGGTGGACAGAGAGTAGGAGTAGTGAGGGTACGTATATACATTGAATAGAGGTGTTCAGAGGGGAGGTGGGCACAGAGTTTGGGTGGTGAGGGGAGACGGGCAGACGGTATAGAGACAGTGAGGAGAAATGGGCAGAAAACAGGAGCAGGGAGGGAGGAGATGGGCGCGAGATGGGCAGAGCGTATAGTAGGGACACTGAGTGGAGATGGACAGAGAGTAGGGACAGTGAGGGCTGATGGGCAGGGTGTAGGGGCAGTGACGGAGAGATGGGCAGAGAGTAGGAGCAATGGCGGGAGATGGACAGAGAATAGGGGCAGTGAGGGCTGATGGGCAGGGGGTAGGGGCAGTGACAGAGAGATGGGCAGAGAGTAGGGGCAGAGAATAGGGGCATTGAGAGGGAGGTGGGCAGAGATTATTGTATTAAGACGAGTAAGGCTGAGATCATGGGTGATCATAGTCCAAAGGATCTGGGAGAAGACACATCCCTCACTCTCCTGGTACAGACGTCTACAAGGCCTGTGGTAGGGGCAGTGAGGCAGTCTTTAGGGAAAAGGGACATAGAGTAAGGGTGGTGGTGGGAAATGGGGCTAGTTACAGAGAAAGGGTGATTATATGGAGGAGCCCGATCTGTGTACCTTAATGTAAGACTTCAGGTGACATGTTAAAATCACCCTAAGAAGGAGCAGACTAGTCAGTACCTATATCTGACTCAGCAGCATGTAATAATGCACGTCTGATCTGACTCTAACCTACAGAACATTTTACTACCTGATATGGCTATCCTATTATAACGAGGGTAAAAGAAGGCACAGGCATTGGCTCCAGGCTTGGCAACATGCCAACGCCATGATGACAGCTACCCCTCACAGCCCACTGTCACGTGATATCCTATTAACCACCAACGAATTACCTTCTTATTAAAGCTCGCTCATGTGATTCCCGGCCTGCAGGCAATCAGCGCTCACCCTGCCCATCAGTGCCGTACCGTCATGGTGACGTACTGTGACGGCATAGCACAGTACCTGTCTGCCAGCTTAATACTGCACTGTTATATTCCCTAATTATGTCAACTTTATTACATCTTCCTCGAAGAGATTAGCAAGCCTGGGTCAGAATAAATCACACACTGCTCAGTCACTACCGATAAGGCAGTGGAAATTATGACTTACCGATAATTTCAATGGTCATCCCATGAATAGTGGGGGAGATACATGCATAACCGCCATCACATTACTCATAAACTGAAATTATTACACCTAAATGACCATATTTGCTTTCCTGGGATCAAATGAATTAAGATAGAAACCATTCTATAAGATTTTAACCGATAGCCCAGAGTTGGCTTTGGATGCCAGAAGAGTAATGGGTGATAGCCTGATTCCTCACTGATATAACGATAACAGACAAGGCTGTTATCTGTGACTGTTACACCAGGATAAGAAGTCTGGCAGCCTATGGGAATGATGGATGATGTGTTGAGGCTCTATGGTGTCTGTGACAAGTGCTAGTCTTTATCCCACATCCACACACGCTCCTGCCAGGGGTCTAAATTATAGCCTTCCACACCAATATCACTGGCACAGATAACACTGTAGTCTGACAGTCATGAGACATGCCACTGTCACTAGTACTAGAAGGGGCCACTTACTGCAGATGCCTTTACTATGGCGTTCTAGTCCAAAGGATATAAGCCTTTAAAGAAAGAAGATATTTTTCACTTTTATCTTAATCTTTTGATATGTGTCTCCTTGCTTTGTGGTTAAAATTCCATGAGACTCCTACTGGGTTTATATGCACAGAGCCCAGACTTTATATATCCATGCCGCGTGGTGAGAGATGTAGTACTAGTATACCTCTACTATTCCCCATTGGCACAATCCCCCATTAGACCACCAGCAACAGTCCCCACTGTTGCATCTGCCACCTGCTACATCTCATCACCCCCTCCTGTGGCTGCTGGCACTAACTAGTCCACTCCTCCCCAGCATCCCACACCTCTGTGTGTAGCTGGTATCATGTCAGAGAGCACCCAATCACACTAACTGACCATCTACCCCTCACAGGCTGTCTGGCACACTACTCTGTCCTCCCCACTATAGCACTGTGGGACACACCATTCCATTACCTCTCACAATAGCCCCACCCACTCTCACATTACCTCCTCTACTCCTGCCACAGGCCTCCTCATTGATATACTGTTCATTCAGTACTTCTCATTCCCAGGTTCCACCACAACCTCACAACATTTATCCCTCACAGCATCTATGCCCTCACTTGCAGCCTACTGCACCACAATCTCATAACATCTACACTCCTCACAGCCTGCTCCACAATAACATCACAACCTCTGCCCCCTCACAGCCTGCTCCATTAAAACCTCACAGCATCTACCCCTTCACAGCCTGCTCTGCCACAACCTCACAGCATCTACCCTCCGCACAGCATGCTCTGCCACAACCTCACAGCATTTATCTCCCCACAGCCTGCTCCTTTAAAACCTCACAGTATCTACCCACCCACAGCCTGCTCTGCCACAACCTCACAACCTCTGCCCCTCACAGTGCTCTATAAGACTTTGGGTTACCTTATCTGCTCCATTATGATGTACAGTCATTATCAGCGCCTTATAGAGGGAGTAGCTCTGGTAGAATACTAATGCACCCAATCAACAATCATAAGTCTGGATTCCAGGCTACCTTTTATTGAACATTCCATTTCCAGGTGAAGATACAATCCATAATCACATTTAACTCCTGTTGGGGTCTATTAGAGTTCATCCAAATCCTTAACATATGTGTATATTTCAATTGCATGTCGACTTCATGTCTGTGTGTGTGTGTGAGACCTCTGCTGGTAACCACTGAGGTTTGAGTTACAGCTTTATCTAACACTCGTAATTCTACATAGTGCTACTGATGATACAGCTGGTGCACTCTCCTATTGGATTAACTCTGCGAGTATATCGCCCAGTTGACGACCCTCTAGCTTCGTGTGTTATCTTACTCCAATAATAATATATCTCTTCCTTTATTGTCCTTTATGTGTATTCCTCTATCCCTTTACTAGTTCATTATTCTTCAGGTAGGGACCCCTTATGCCCCTGATAACTTATAATCATACTTTGGCCCAGTTTACTACCTTAAGGCCGCTTTTGCTGGTAGTTTCATGTAGGTTAATATTATCTTATTATTATGTTAGTTGTAAGGGGCCTTCTTATTCTCTGACTGTACTACCTTTTGGACAAGCTCCTTGGCTGGTCGGTGTAGGTGGGAGGGTGTATGGTATATCCTGTTTATGTGATTCTTCTAACCTTTACCCATCTCTTTTTATCTTGCGGGTGTGGTTCTCCCCAGTCGTCTTCCACCTCTATGTTAACCCTTTATGGATCATGCCAACTCTTTATGGATTGCTGTCTATATTTATGTACATTATTACATTTAACACTTGTTTACAATAAACCATTTCTAACTACTCTTCTCTTATACTCCCTTGCACAACAGCCTGCTCCAATAGAAGGTCACACCCTCTACCCTCCTCACAGGCTGCTCCACTAAAACCTCACAGCATCTACCCTCCTCACAGCCTGCTCTGCCACAACATCACAGCATCTACCCTCCTCAAACTCTGTCCCCCTTAAAGCCTGCTCCATCGCAACCTCACATCCTGCTCCACCACAACCTCAGTGACAACCTCTGTCCCCTAGAGCCTCCTACACAGCAACAGCTCAACCTTTGTCCCCTCACAGCCTCCCGAGTGCCATGCACTATCTACCTCTTTTCCCTCAAGGCCCACCCTATTATCGATTCTGTTAGCCCTTACATGCCCTTCGTTCCTTTACTTAACCTACCAGAATCAACACTTCCATTCAGGCCTTCCACTCCCTCTGTTACCATCATCATACTCCTACAGTTTACCACTACAAATTAAGCTAGGATTCTACATACCTCCTACCTATCGCCTACTTGACCACACCTCACTCCTGCCCTCCCTTCCAACCTTCCTTGCCCTAACATAGCCCCTCTGCCCTTGTGTTTCCTCCTACATCATGAACCCTCTCTATACTCACCCTTCCACCCTTCCCTCCCTTACTATGACCCTACGATCACAATTCTACCCTCCTCCTCTCCCCTTCCCCCTCGTCAGTCACCAGGGGGCAGTGTTGCACGGCGGTGAGTAGCTCGGTCGTCCCCAAAGCCCTCCATCCTCACTAAAACAAATTGCTCTGGGAGCTGTGACGGACAGCAGGGTGCGGTGGTGCAGGGTGCAGGGGTGGGGGCAGGTCTGTGTGGAGAGGTTGCTTCCAGTCTCTGTCTACTTTGTCCTTTTAGCTAGCTATTATCTAATCCAGCCATCAACGGATCAGTTCTATTGAATGGGTCTAGGTTGAAGTAGGCAAAATAGGCACTTTAAAGGCACTGTGGTTCACTATAGACTGATCAGGACATGTGGGTGATGTTTAACACCATGTCATAACGGCAATACCCCTCTTTTGATAGTGAAATTGGTGGCCTTATGGAAGATTCCTTCGAAAGGAATTTTCAAATTTAAGATGACAGACCTTCTAATCATCATCCATTTTACTGAAAAATGATTATGCAACCAAACCAAAAGAATGGATCAATAACATGACTTGTATGATAATAAATGTATATAAACCTTGCAGTAAACATCCCTCGGATGATTAAAAGGTCAAATTGAAGGCTATGTGTCAATATCTAGTGTCCTGACATCATCCTATCAGAGTCTGTGTATCGACATAGACAGCTCCCATTTATTCTGAAGGTTCTAATTTATTTGGGGCCTGTTACCCGAAGGTCTGGATCTCCCTTTATCCCTCACGCCTCACTCCATATATAACAATTCAAGTAGATACAACTTGAATAATGGTTAAGGTTGATTTAATAAGATATGTTCACAGAGTACATATAGAACTGGCGAATATATACAGTACATCTATCCATATATCACTGTACCTAAGTGCTTATTCGGGATGACTACATGTACTCTTTTCTGACTCTCGTCTTTACTGCCATTTCTAATCTGCCTCACTCAAACCCCTAAGTTCCTATGCTACTCATATCCGTTTCTACTCAAAAGACCGCCTATATTCATATCCACTTGGCCTAAATTTTAAGCACCCGTTTCCTTAACATTGCTTCTTGTTCTCACCCTTGGTCTCACTCTACATTGCTTCCTCCCTCATGCACCCTCTTTCTCACTCTAAAAAAAATCAGTCGTCCAAATAATGGCGCAATCCTCATCCTGATCCGTCGTTATTTTCACAGGGATTCCTTGTACATTTATGTACCACCATACTGCCACCTGGGGCTTCTTGTTAAAAACTACACCAGTTCAATGCTCTACAAATATTAGTGGTCCACTGTTCAGCTTTATGAGGGTCCCTGGTAGATTCAACAGTTATTTTTTACAGTGCTCTACACACCCACCCCACCCCCTAAAACTCCCATTGACTCCTTCCTCCAGGGCGTCTTTATGGGCTGGTCTTTGACCTTCAGCAGCACATCTTCCTGTGTCCGGCCAGCTTAAAGGTCCCTGGAGGCTGACACATTGGTGTGACACCTAGTGGTCACCAGGTACATGAGTCTTACACCTGGCCGCATGTATGCCGCACCTGGACTGGGGCTAGATCCCTTTACTACTTTTTCTGTACATGGCCACTGTAAACCCACCTTTCAGCCACAGCTAGGGTACAAAAAGTCCACATGGAAGAAAATTACATTAGGGTTATTGCAGTCAAAGTCTGTTCTTTGGACATTTCGTAGCACCTACTGCAGTGACTATGTGAGAGGGATTTCTATAGAAATTTTTTATGTGGACACATGTTGTGTGGCTAAAATGCGGCACAACAGATGTCCATGTCGTTAAGACATAGTTAAATCATTGTCCTGAAGCAATATATGATTTTAATTCTAATAACTATTCAATTCATGAGTATAGCAGATTGGTTTAACTATGTAATTCCGTACTACCTCAGGGTCGTGTCAACGTTTCATTGGTCATGATGCCATTTATTTTTGCAGTTCACCCCTCTGGGATTTGGATGAAAATCCTTTCCCCAAACACCCAGAGTTCTACTATGCTGTATTCATTTGTGAAATGTTGCCCAATGTCCAGTCCACCTACTGGAATGGCCCTCGACATTGAAGGAGATACTAAATTGGGATTATTATGTGAATCTGATATACATGAACTGCGCAAACCCCACATTCTCCCCCAAACACTGATACTATAAAATGTCACCTATACATTTCTGATATCCCCCACTGGGAAATGACATAATGGCCTGCCGTAACCTACAATAGCATGTCTCTCAGTGAGGCTTTGTTTGTTCTAGCACTTCTCTGATATAAATCACACTACTTCTGCATACCACCAGAACACCCCTGTTGACACAAGACGTGGATGTCCTACCAACACCCAATAACAGGGATTGGATTCTGAGTGGGTACTGCATGTACAATAGCAGTAGTATAGGGTACACTGTAAAAAAATAACTGTTGAATCTAATTGGAGATTCTTGTAAAACCGAACAGTAGACCACCGTTATTATACAACAGAGGGGGCAGTGTGGTTTTAACAAGAAGCTCCAGGGGGCAGTGCGATGAAACAAGGAATCTCTGTGAAAATAACGATATCTCTGTGAAAATAGCAACGGATCTCTTGAAACTTTGGGACAAGGAATCCTTCGTTATTTCAACATTTTCTTTTTACAGTGCAGGGCGAGCAGCTCGAGTCGCTCCAGCTCATATTGGATAGGCCGACCTGATTGGAGCGGGACTGAATGTGGCCCTGGGGCGTGATGAACGTGGGTGGTAACCAAACCTGACCAACATTGTATGGTATCTCACATCTGCCATGTCATATTGGGACTGCTATCTCACTTTGTCCACATTTCACCGCACATTATCTCAAAAGTATCATCTCATTATTGGATTTTCTGATTCTGACAGCAAAGATTGGTTGAACTGATAGATTACAAAGACCACATGCCCAGTCCTTATTTTGTGTCTCCCAATATAGTATTGAATAATATTACTTATTCATTTAGTATGGTCTCCATAGGACTCACATGAATGCTCAATTATAAAATAGAATCACAAATACTGAAAACTTTCTTTTAATCTGTATAGGAGGTAGGAGGGTGTATCTAGTGCGAATCCATAAATAAAAAGGTAGGGGGCGGCCCTTGTTTAGGACCCTATTTTTGGCTAAATTGTGGGGTCAAATGAGACAATTAGACTCCTATCTATTGCCAGAAAGGAGGGGCGCCCCCCGGGCCCCCATCTAAATCCGCCATTGGAGGCTAGGGGTATGTAAACCAATGACAACAAGTGACCATGCATGAAATTAGAAGTTATTCAAACAACCTTCAGCAAGAGAGAACCAACCAATAGAGATTCCATGGGGGAGATTTCCATGACGGTGGTTAGTAGATGAATGGGCTGTGATTCCTCTGGCTAATCCTTGATAACAGAACGTGACAGTATTGTGTAAACAGGTTCAAGCCATCCCTACACAGAGATGCCCATAAAGGACAAGGTCTAATAGCTGTTTGTACGGCTCTTTGTTAATATATTCATGCATTCTCTTGAAGCTACTTCTATGAAGTACCTCCAGATATAGAGATACATTAGCATTCAATTGGTCGATGGGCGGCTTTGGATTTTAGCTAAAGCCATTGCAATACAGCGAAGGTAATCTGATAACCTTGATGAAAAGATGACTGACAAATGGCTAAGGGATCTTTCTATTAAAATTAATTAGTAACATTTGAATGTCTAATTAATCCTTGTGTGCTTTATACAAGTTATGTTATATCTGAAACCGCACAAATAAATCTAGTTTGGTCTCATATAAGTTATCAAATATCCCTATTCTCTCATATCATGTTCTGCCCTTAACTCGATCTAAGCCTGCCTGGTGGATGCTCTGCCGGAACAGAGACATAATAGACAGGAAGGTTGTTTCCATATGGTACGATGTATTACCCAATTCAGCGCCATATATCAACGTGGAGGAAGGGATCTCTGGGTAATGGCCATCTCCTGATTATCTAATTTACAACCTCCAGATTGGCCGGCTAAACGAGCATACTATAAACATTTAAGGACAGCATGATACCTTCAATTCCATCTTTGTCGTCATGATGCTCGAATGCAGTGCTGGCGATTCTACTAGCCAGCACTGCTCATGGAGTCTAGTCGCCAGCACTGTTTTGAGAACATGATGCTTCAATATATCAAGTCCTTCATCAGCATCATCTACCAAACATGGTTTTGCGAGTGCTCTGCTGGTATATCATACGACTATTATATCAACTATAAAAGGGAGAGTAGTATGTAAATACAACAGCCGCAAGTTACTCCCTCATGTTGCATTTATCCAATTGGAAATGGGAATAGGGCACAGTGAATTTCAACGTTATCCTTAAAGGGTTAAGGATAGACCATACGTGGGTGACATGTACCCAGTCAATACACAACCATTAAATGGATTAAACGTCGCTGGGGACTCTCAGTCTAATATAAACTCCTTACACAGCCTAACTAGGCCGTGGGGAGGTAGCCGGGTGAGTTAGGCCAGCATCAAGCTGTCTTAAGGTGGGATGAGGACAGGAGACGCCAGCCTCCCATTTAGTACAAGCCCCTTAAGTGGGGTACAGTGGATGCCGCTGAGAACAGCCAGCTGGGTTAGTTTGGGAGGAGGGACATTGGGAGAGTGTGTTAGGGCATTTATTGATGGAGTCCATCAGTTTGGGCAAAAACACACTCCTTTCATCGCCTCTACTGTTTTATCTTACCTTTATTTTATTCTCTTTGTTATGCTCCTCCAGTATTTCACACATTTATGTATTTCTATAGGTAGGCAGGTTTTGTGGCTTCGTATTTTCCTATTATTTTACATTTGGAGGACGTGTGGGAATATTCCCACGATTTCCATTGGAATGCGCCTGTGCCTAACCGCCACTTCCTATACTTCTCACGCTGAGCTAAGGGCCATGGGCATGCACCTGCTGCATATAGCCATTTGAGGATGGCATCGTGCTTTTATATGTCACTCTTGGCAATGTATACTGTAGTGTCAGTGGGTAACGCATCAGCTATAGGGTACACACGGAAGTAACATCGAATTAACATTGTTAGTTATTCTTACATAGGGCGCTGACACATGAGCATCAAAGCTTTGTTGCATTGTTACTATCACCACATCTATTACATTTTCCTACCTGTGGTTAATACATAAATTATGCTATACTGGTGAGTTGGCTTACAGAAATACGTGTGTTCTCTTTTGAGGATACATACCTGGCTAAATTGACATTGTTGTTATGGCATGTAAACCAAAAGGCAGTAACTTAGTACACTGAATTTAGTGAAGTACTTGTGAACCAGTCTGTCTCTATGTCTCTCGTTTCCATTTTCTCTACTGTCTCCTCTATGTTTTCTCTCTCTTTCTCTCTCTCTCTTTCTCTCTCTCTCCCCACCCCACTAAAACCTCCAACCATGACCACCGATAGTTCCTCCAACCCAGCCCAGCCCCCTGCAGACCTGCTCCATTGTCGCGCCTTGCGTGAGCTGCTTCCAACGCTAATGGAGGCCCCACGTTTCTGGCTCCCCACTTGCTCAAACTGTCAGCTCATGTGCTATTCTGGGGTGGTTTACAGGAGCCCCGGTCCGGGAAATGACTAAATGAGCCCTGATGTTTACCCCCATCTCACAACACACGAGTCGGAATGGTGAAAACGATACTTTATCAGGATCAGGGTGGGGAACAGTGGCCTTCTGTGAGCAGCAGGGGGCCATAGGCTGAGAGCCGGACTGTGGTGCCTCCCCAACTCCTCTTAGTGTTTAGGCTCCTTTGGCTGTGCATAGGCAGACTATTAGTGGTAGACAATGCCCATGGTAATGTATCCTCTGTTCTGAAACCTTTCAGACTCCCTTGTCTTCTTACTTTTAGTACATGCTTACTACAAAAACCACTATACATGTACACAAAGGCATCCTTCTCCCAATAGTAGAGCCTCTACTTATAGACCTCCCTGTCCTTCTTTTACTAGAATGCCTACGCTTATGCCTGGCTCTAATACTGGGGAACCTCTACACATAGGCACTCTTCCCTGTCCGCTCACCATGTACTAGAATGATAAGTAATACATCCTATGCCCCATGTTTATATCAATGTCCAAAACTTGCAGGTTTTTTCCACCTTATGGGCTTCCCTAGCCCACTTAGAAGGGTCTATGTCTCATCTTTCCTATCACCTTAGATGTGTGTTGTGCACATAATGCACGGGCACTGACACATTCCTCTGTGAACGTGTGTAATGTTGTTCTTGTCATGAATATGACCTTAGCTGTCGAAAACGGTGTTAGGCATCTATTTATCGCTCACTCACTCTTCCACCTTATGGTTCTTTACCACTATCCCCTAGAATACCACAGCAGTTTGACATCAGTGATGCCGTTTATAGCACCTGACTCCATGTGCTAGGCCTCTGTGTTGACCAGTGGTTGGTAACTGCACACACTATTTCCTTCCTGTTACCTATATGCTAGTCTCCAATACTCTTACAAACACCCTTGTATTTCCCTTGTGATAATCTAACCTGGTCCCTAGGGTTACTGCTCTATTGATCATACCCGGCCTACTTTGATCAGTACTTGGTTAGGTGTTATGGTGGTAATTCCACAATGGTTCACGATCACACCAACCCAGGTTAGGTTTGTTAGGCAAATTGGAGGGGATGCTGTCGTATAATCTTGTGAAATAACCTTATGGCTATGGAAGGCTCAGTGTCAATGCCAGCAGCTGTTGCCTTACCCTGTGTGTAGATGTTATATAAAGGTTGTAGCATGGTCTTTGTCTACCAGAAGGGGTACATTAGTGGCTGAACAATGTGAACAATGCCTTCAGATAGTAAGCCTATAGTGTATAGGTAAACCACTCCAGCTGTGAGTAGTGCTAATTCACAGGCCACGATTTATGCAGGGTCACATTAATGCTGCAGACTCTTAACCCTTTAAGGATCGATAGTGTGTTCATACATTATGTCAACACTATAACATAAATGATACCCCCAACCCTCGAGGAGTCGGCATGATGTATGAATGCAGCCCTGGCGAGTAGACTCGCCAGGGTTGCATTCATGCATCATGACGACCAATGGTCATGATGCATAAATGCATTAACTCTCCTTAAAGCGTTAAACGCTGTGAGTACTTAGACGTTTTATTGATCTGTGTACACAGTATGGACGTGAATATTACTTGTAAAACTTTGATCAGGGACTCAATCACTACTTTATTAGGGAGTAGGTGCAGGCCAGTATCATGGCAGGTCTGTATTATGTGGAAAACCAGAAAGGATATCCCATTTGCAGTTCCTTAGACCATCCTTTCCACCGGTTTCCTTTATCCTTCAAAAAGCAGTAAATGTAAAATGCACACATGTAAGCGTGTATATTCAAATACATTACTAAATAATAAAATGAAATTCTTCAAGTCGTCAAGCAGACAGGGTGCGCTATCAACCCCAGCGTGAAGCATCCTTACTCAGTGCATTGCTGGCCACATTAAACATTATGGTTATGTACACCTGTTGATTATAGTCGATCTAAATGGCCGCACGACGACCCTCGCTACCTACTTAACAACTGAATATTTAAAACAGGCAAAGAGAGCTACCACCTCTACCTAACAACCACCTTACCACCCCTTTATGTGCTGGTGCCAGGTTCTGTTCTGATCAGAAGTACTCTTAAGTATATTGAGACATGAGGCACCAGTGGCGGATCTAGTGGGGGGCCAGGGGGTCAGGGCCCCCTCCCCCACGAAAAAAGGGAGAAGGAAAAGGAGAAAGAGGGGGGAAAAGTGAGAAAGGAATAGTGTGGAGGGGGCCCCCTAGCGGGGCTTGGGGTGCTCTGAACACATATAGTACTTCAGCAGCTTTCACCAAGTCTTAGGCCCCCCCCCTTCTAGACAATCCTGGATCCGCCACTGGGCACTGCCTGCAGGTAACTATGTATGGGTGACTAGTATTGCATATATAATATAGGCCTAGACACACTATTTCAGGAGGGTCTAACCGGGGTTCTAGCCATTTAAAAGTTTGCATCGATTTACAGAATCGTTTTGATCAATACTGAATACTGGCATGCGTGGGTATTTACTTCTACCTTAGCCTGTACCAGTGCATTGAAGGCTGGTTGGTTTAACTGCAGCCTAAAGGTCCCCTGTAGGAATATGGGAGACTACAGGGTAGTGGAGGCTTAGGATGTGCATGATATCTCAGGATAGTGCCTACAACAGTTATCCACACACCAGCAGATACCTGGAACAGTTACAGATGACACACACCGTCCAGGGACATGTTTTTAAAACTGCCACTCACAGTTATATTGTGCATAATATATTGAGAAAGGTGTGTTCTCAAAGCTACAATGATATGAACCACAGACAAAAAATTAATATGTTTTCACAGACACATGGTCAAGATATAGAGATGTGTTCTCACTGTGACATGGTACACATACTTATGTATGTATTAAAGCATTTCCTCATGGCCCCTTCATTATAGTATCACATTAATGCAACTGACTCTCCAATACGCATGCTCCAATTCATGTGTTTTACAGTTCCCTATTACAGCCTTGAAATCAGGCAGGTATTCCACTTCATTTTGCAAAAGATTCGTTAGATATTGTCACTTGCGCTACCAATACCTTGTATATATTTGCAATACTTGAACATAAGTATGAGATGTGCAAGATAGGTTGGTTCTGAATCGAATGAAGTCCGCCTGAACTATACTTCGAGAAGTACTAAACATGTACTTTCCTGCAGGCCAAGAGGAAACAGGGGAAAAAATACGCCAGACTAGTCCCAGTGGCGGTTGGCAAATTAAACACAGTCCAAATTGAACTGGCTGGAGGTGGTGTTGACTGTGTGACTAATCTAATTGTGGCAGAGTGGATGTTAATTTGGTGACAAACTGTGTGGTGTTGGCTATGAGGTCCCTGGTGGTGCTAACCAGTGCTGGGAGCCACTCAGGGCCTGTATGAGCACATGTGAGCTGGTCCATGTGAGCTGGTCTGAGTGGGTCAGTTAGCACACAGAGCTGCTCATATCTCTGTGTTGACACTGTTCATGGACACACCCAGACACTGCCAGGCACACAGTGTTATAAAGTCTCAGACTGTTATATTATAGGGGTGTATGGCGGAATTACACTATACGTCGCCATCTTGTCCCTCTAAAATTTACTCTGATGGCTATTCTGTTACGATAGATAATAACAGCGAGATAGATAGATAGAGAGAGAGAGAGAGAGAGACCTAGATCAAATTACCTGTCTTTATTTGCAGCGAGGGGTAGTGGTTATATGGAACAACGCATAGAGCTAATTATCCTTTATTCGGTAAACCTTCCAATGAAATATCAATAGCATATCCAAATAGAACCTTTAATCCCTATGCTAGAAATTTAAGGAGTATTCCTTACATAACGTACCGATGTGGATGCGGTATGTCACAACACAGGCAGTCCATGCCTTTGAACACCTGGTAGGACTCCCATAAAGAAGGCCAGACAAACCAACGGCCTTGGATAACTCTTACGTGGTTCACTGAGGGGGATCCAATGACAAAAGACTAGCATGTCGAGCATGGGCCTGCACATAACATATTCTACTCCATCATGGCCTCATCATGAATGCCCCAGAGGGAAGGTTAATACCACGCATATGATAATGTCTCTCTTATAATAGTCACGAGATGTAACAGTGGTCTATAGCAGTAAGAAGACTAGAACAAAGGCAAGGGAGCCTTCCAGATGTACAATAGGATTTACCCAGCTGGGTCAATACATGTATCTGTGCTTGCAGAAGGCAAGCGGGAAAGAATACCCAATGCCATCCCACGAGTAAACCTTTCAGCTTGTCTTCTCATGTCTTGTATCAAACATAGGCCGCCTGGCTACACAACTTGCAGCATCATGTTTGCCCTCCTGTTTTGTAAAACATTATTCATGCAATAGCGTTGATTCCACCAAAGCCGATTGCTGTCCGACTTTGTCATCAGCTTGCGTCGGGGACGCATCGGGAACCATCGGGAACTAGCGGCCAGCTATGGGGCACTATCGGACAACTGTCGGGCAACAATTGGGCTCAAATTGGGTTCTGTGGAACAGCTCTATTTTAAGCATCGGAAAGTGTCGGGAACATTCGGAAAGACGTTCGGGGACGGTCCTGACAGGTGCCCCATTTTTTCTTATCAGTTAGAAAAAATCGGCCACTACATAGTGAATGGTGCCCGACAGTGCCCAACAGTACCCGACAGTTCTGTCTGTTTGGTGGAAGAGCTCTGTTTGGGCAGGACTTTCGGTTTTTTACCTTAACCACTATCAGACCCTGATCGGGCCGACAAAAATACGGAAAATTATCGGTTTTGGTGGAATCAACGCTAATTACACCATTACATGCCATTCTCCATTTGTTACACTACCAGCCTTACTCCTTCACTCCGAAGTATCCCCATGCTCTTCCATCACGATCATCATCTTCCCTATTCACTCAATCCCAAATGCTATAGCTCTTTGTGTACAATAATGTATGAACACAGCCCTGGCAATCGGCAAAAATGCATCACCTGCAGCTTTAGTACACCCCAAAAACAGCAGAAGACCGGCATGATGCACTGATGAAGTGAGAACAATGTCATTACCTGTGTTGTGTCGGTACACCATCGGGAAGGGAGATAGTAGAATCCCTCAGGCATCATTCTCTAAAGAGTTACATCATAATGATAACGTGATCTGCAGACTTGAGGTGGCAGACGACATTTGTCTAAGTAAAGTAGATTGCCGCCAGTCTGGCGCCATCACTAAACACCCAATCAGCGTCCAATCAGCGTCCCAGCAGCCCGCCCAGGCTCCCTAATACAGGCAGGATTGGGAGTATTGGTGCTTGAAATGCTTCACACCCAAAGAAGACGAGCACGGCAAGAAGCATTGTGTGAGGCGAGAAGGCGGTGGCCAATGGGATATGACACCTCCATATTGTGTTCTATGAATCTTTAACACTCCAACGTGAAACGCCAATTCACTTGGATTGGGAAGACGGTAACTCGTTCACGCCTCTGATGTAGACGCTCTCCTCTACCCACTGAACTTCACCACTAATGGTATCTGTTTTGTGTGTGTCTTATGTGTGGTTCCATGTGAAGAACCTTATACTGTTTGTGTATAGTTAGGTGTTACTAGTAGCTAGGAATTTGTTTCACTTGGGTAAGAAACACTTTATTGATGTGCAGCACTGTAGGATCCAAGATCCAGGATTTCACACCGCAAAACATGGGGGCCCCACCAACTCTCAGAATCCGCCACTTCTGCATTATACAGTATATTTTGTGAAAATTGCTGCCTCTTGGTTATAGGTCAATCTGCTTGGATGATTGGCGAAAGGTCCTGGGTTCGAAACCCGGCGGAACCTAAGGTTTTATGCACTGAAGGATCAATTACAAACTTGTGCTACATTTCTGTTTTTCTCTCCGATAGACAAATGTTTCTCCTGTGATAAATTTTAAGCACTAGATTATCACAACTGGTTCTGTAGCATAGTGGTTACCGTATTGGCACGTTTAATCACAGGGGTCTAAAATAAAGGCCAGAGGTGTAGGAGTATTGAAATTACTCCTACTGAATGCAGTATTCAAATAAGCGCCTGTCTCGTATAAGCACCGGGGATAGAGTGGGAATGAAATCAATGAGCACCCGGACGCTCTTATGGGCCACTACGGTATCACGTTTAGTCCTGCACGCGAAAGGTTCCGAGTTCGAAACCCGGCTAAACCTACTGACGATAGGTGCTATCTTTTCCCAATGGAAATGTCTTATTCTGTCGGTAGTAGCAACCTGCGATAAACTGAACCTACCAGCACCAAGGAATTGCAGGGAAAGATAGGGAATAAAGCCATACCCAGTGAAATGCAGATGCGCAGCATCGATTCGGCATTACTGCATTTGCATTGAAGGATGTGCCCTCTGTTTACTTAGGGTCTTTAATGACATAATATCTGAAATATTTCTTCTATAATGTCACGCTTTATGTTGGAAAACCTGCTTCCTCTCGCATTTTTCAACTCCCAAAATGGACCTGAGAAAAACAAAACGACATGTTCTCCCTGTCTACTGTAGGGCATGTAGAATAGAGAGAAGAGGGGAGGGCGTGGTAGGCTGTGGGAGGCAGAAATAGATTGATGTATGACCACTAATCAGGACCTTTATTGTTTAGAGGTAGGTCGTGTGAAGTGATGTGGCAATCATTAGGTTCCATGCCATGACCATACATAAGACCTATGGGCGTGGTGAGACGCGTTGTAATATGTCAGGCCAACAGGTTATTTCTCAATATTCTACGATAACACCCCTTCAAATCAGGATCATCAACCCGATACAAATTCAATAGCCGCATTGACAAGAAAATAAACAAAAGATCGATTATAGCCCAGTGGACGCTGGACCCAAGGCCACTTAGAGGACAGCCTTTGGTATATTGATCATGAATTACACTATGCCCTAGCATACAGGTGTAGTACTATTTTCCATTCGGGGAAGCTACCATATCAATTTTGTCAAAAGCTGCCTCTTTAGGAAATCCATCTACTAATAAAGTAAACCCTCTGGATATTATCACAATGGTCTTGGGACTATCTGCGCTGTTAGTCGCAGTATTGTAGCAGGTGGGTGAAGCAGTGAGCTAGTTTGGCCTCACGTGGGCATGGTGTGTGTCTACTGAATAAAGAATGAGATTATAAAGTGTTCTTAGCATGGCTGCCTGAAATATGTCCACTGAGCTATAGGCTAACACATAGCAACACATGGGCCCAGGCCACAGGGGGCCTATATGAGGCAGTGCTCACTTTCCCATCCATATTACAGCATTAAAGGGGCAAAAACCTGTATGCAAACTGCTATAAGTCCCCATACATACAGGTGATATAGGAGATACGTGTCCCTGATAAGGTTGATACCCGGTGTAGATAACAGGAAAACAGAGTGCTCATTAAATAAGACAGTCTGGCCTTATCCATATCCCAAGGCACTCACAAATAGCCTATAAATATTGATTATTCAATACGGTTTGGCTACTTCTATAGTAAAATATGCAGTGCAGCTAATACTTTACTGTTGACGTATACAAATGATCAATCTGATTTTATAGTGGCACAATAGTCTAGTTGAATCATGATGGTATCCTGTCCATACTGTAAAAATAACTGTTGAATCTACCAGGGATCCTTGTAAAACTGAACAGTGGACCATGATAATTGAAAAGCACTGACCCAGTGTAGTTTTTACAAGAACGGTGGTATACACAATGTACAAGGAATCTCTGAAAATAACAATGAATCTCTGGCAACTTTGGAATGAGGAATGCAACGTTATTTCTATGATATTTTTTTACAGTGCAGTGCGGGGGAATGCTGTGAGGAGTCATTATTTTGTGTCTAACGACATGGTGCGAAGCCAATGGGGAACTGTCAGAAATGTGTACGAGTATCATGAGGGCATTGTGGAAATCCTCCAGCCCCATGCATGATGATAATGAACATTTGAAGCCCCCATGGAGAGGACAGGCCTCAATGTCCATAAAACTCATAGTCCACTAGGCCTCTATCGGCCGATTGAGCCATACAAATCCTATATAAAGTCTGGCGACAAAGGCCTAGTGGACTAAAGGCTTTAGGAACATTCGGGTTGGCCCATACACCATAGATCATCATGACAAACGAGTACAGTGTATTCAAGCATAACTCCAAAGGATACAGTAAAATCAAGTTATCCGACTCATACTTCTGTCAAAAAGCACTTTTCCCATTTTACGGAGATTAGATTAAAGATCTTACTTGGCAGATGAAACAGCTTCTTTTTTTTAGTTAAAGAATGAATTTATGCTAGCCTACTTGTCTGTCATAATATAAGAGATTATCAGGAAATTGTATTTGTAGTTCAAGATAACGATACACAGTGCGTTATGCAAGTACAGACCTACTCCACTCACAAGGCACACTTTAAAAAATAACTGTTGAATCTACGAGGGATCCCTGTAAAATTGAACAGTGCCCTTCAGTAATTAGATAACAGGGGGCCAGTGTAGTTCTTACAAAAAAAAAACTCCAGGTGGCAGTGTGGTGGTACAAGGAATCTCTACAAAAATAACGACATCTCTGTTAAAAATAACTGGCAACTTTGGGATGAAAGACTATTCGTTATTTCAACGACTTTTTTTTACAGAGCGGTTATTCTATCACATGAGAAGTAATGAAGTCATTCACCTCTGAAGTTCTGTTCTTTTGACAGGTGCAAAAGCCAGATGAGATCTTGCCGAGTGCAGAAGGATGTAACTGACTGATATATACATGTATGATGTACATTTACACACGAGAAGAAGAGAGTAACATACAAAGTGAACAACCTATATGCATGACTCCTACCGTCTTCTGGCACAGGGGTAAAGACGTCTGCATGTAGGCTTACACCTCTATGGATTGCATAATACATTAATGCATCAAGTCTGTTGGTCACCATGATGCATGAATGCAGCCCCGGAAAAGAAAAAAAAAACAACCAAGACTGGATTCAAGCAACGTGATGACCATATGGGGTAGATACAACACCGAAGTACCGGTATGATGCTTCAATGTGATGCTGCGAGGCATCACTACATTTGAGCATCATGGCGACCGGGAAACATGGACTTGAATGCACCATTGATATTGTATAGGGTTAACCCTACTGATGTATTAGGGATGTGCGTGATTATAATCAATAAGCTGAAAAAGTCAAGTTTAGATTCAGCCTGTCTACCTGTGGAGACACTCAGGTAGGCACCTGAGCTTAAGGGTACCTCCTTTAAACTTACCATAATGTTACAAGGGGTACAGGTATGAGATGTCTGTGTCATGACTTTTATCATGGCTCAAAAGCATTGCATCATTTTGAACTTGATACCCATCCATTAGAATGCTACAAAAAGTTTATACACTAATTGACCTTTATGAAGATGGCCTTGTAGATAAGTACAATCTTAGCCTTAGTCTATCTGATGACAATGTGATCTTGTATTGAGTATAGGGGATCATCCTCATTGACAGATGTTATCCCTCTTGTACGACAGTGGATTAACAATAGAATCCCTTCAACTTAAAAGAAATAGCCAGTAAGTAATATTTCTTCTATATGTTCCTGCCGCTATGCCCTTGGTACAACATTAGTGACCAATGCTCAATATACATAAGTACAGTCATAAATATCTGTGCAAATTAATTAGGAATGACAACACAAGTAATATTTGGACAAATGATTCAGGTATACGACTACGGTTGCCATTGAATTAGAATTTATTGTGCATGACCCATGTGTACTATGCATAATCCCGTCTAATACATGTATCTCATCAATATTAGTTTCTGGTTAATCAAGTTTGAAAATATTCAGGTGCTTGCCAATTTTCGTTTAATACTGAAACAACTTTGGTGCTCACTAGATACAGGTGCCCGATTCAAGGTGAACCTACCCTGTGACACTCTACTATGAAGGTCTAATATGCGCACCAAAATGACACTATCCTCCCCACCATGCACACATCCTATATGACATTATCTCCATGCTATTTCTGCCCCTGTCTGTGCAAACCGATCATGATGTTACCCTTTTGCACCACTCCCTCAAACATGCATCCACCGTGTTATCAGCCCGTGGGTCAACCTCTGTCATTTACAGGCCCATTACTAGAGGATACATCGCATGAAATCCTACCCCCTGAGCCATTTCCAGCACTCCTCCATGACCAGGACAGACTACAACTTGGCATGTTGTGAGCTCATTAGGAGAGCCATAACAGGGTAGTAACAGAATACTCTGATATGGTTGTGTGGAACGAGTGGTGAAATACAGTGTGTTTTTGTATCTGTAAATGGGGTATACAGCTCTAGAGATTGGTTCTATGAGTGGTGGGTACTTCTAGGGGTTATGGGGGATGTGGGTTGGTGGGTGGTGTGGAAGATTGTGACATGCAGGGTTGGGTTGGATGTTTGATTGACATGCATTCAGCTTATCGGTGTCCTGATGGTATCAGTGTGATAACACACAACAGCTGAGGGCCACAACGAGAGCAGTACTTTCTAGCACTGCTAGGGGTTGGCTGCTGAAAAGGGACGTAAACTAGGGGTGGGCTGCTGAGAAAGGACGTAAACTGGTATCTGGGCTGTATTGATGAGGCTGCTGATGGGGGATGCGTGAATATGGGCAATAGGCAGGTATGGGGTTGTGATAAGACTGAATGCTGGTATATATGTGAACTGTAGATATGGGGCAGCTGCCCGGGGGCTGTGATACGACTGAATGCTGGTATATATGTGAACTGTAGATATGGGGCAGCTGCCCGGGGGCTGTGATAGGACTGAATGCTGAGGCATGAGCTGTAGATATGGGCTGCTGCCCAGGGGCTGCTGACAGGGCTGAATGCTGATGCATGAACTGTAGACATGGGCTGCTGCCTAGGGGCTGCTGACAGGGCTGAATGCTGAATCATGAACTGTAGATACGGGCTGCTGCCCGGGGGCTGCTGACCAGGCTGAATGCTGATGCAAGAACTGTAGACATGGGCTGCTGCCTGGGGGCTGCTGACAGGGCTGAATGCTGATGCATGAACTGTAGATACAGGCTGCTGCCCAGGGGGTGCTGACAGGGCTGAATGCTGAATCATGAACTGTAGATACGGGCTGCTGCCCGGGGCTGCTGACAGGGCTGACAGTAGATCTATACGGGCGGCTGCTGACAGGGTTGATTGCTGGTGTGTAATATGGGCTGGGGGTATGGGCCTGATGACAGGGGTTGAATTCCTTTAATGTATCTGGGCTGTAGGTATGAAGGTATCGGAGTTATATGAAGTGCAGATTGGAGGTTTCATAATTAGGGACATAGTCCACAGACCTGCTGTTTGCAGAAACCTGAGAAAATATGCTGTAGACCTACAACTACTTAAAGTGGGCGGACATGAAACCGAGACTGAAATCTTTTTTTCCCCTTTTTTTGTTGTTGCAAAGACGGGGTTTATGTAAAAGACATAAGCCTACATTGTAAGTGCTGCCTGGTGCATTTTCAAGTTCAAAGAGCTATTGATAGTCATTCTGAGACATGACTCATGCTATCACCCTTCACACCTCCATCCCTCTTGAAAAGATGCCTTAATATCTGTGAAGATGAGTATTGTGGATACTCTAGGTTTACTACTAGTACTATCTCCATTAGCTCTTAATACTTTTGAAATATGCATGTCCTCAAGTCTCGGTATAATGTGGAATGTAAAGATATCGTTACCACAGGTGCAATACAGTCATATGTGTATATATAGGAACTGTGAGCCTGGGAATCACTCAAGTCACTGCACACACCTGGAGTATTTATTGGTGCCAGTATCAGTTTCACTTCAATATAAAAATAATTATTGAGCTTAGTGTAAGAGGGCGTGTATCTTACACAGTTACCATGCGATACTCTGTATCGCCTTTCCTTGAGTTTACTTAGAAATCCATTTATCGTCAGAACTATGTAATATCATATCTTTGATCATGCATATTTACAAGTGTGCTTATTATGTAAATAATTTGTGCATAATTATACCTGCAGTAGTTTCTCTAACATAATAAAGGAATGGGCTAGACCTTTCCATTTACTCGGTCAGAATGGCTATCAAGATAAGAGCCTGTGGTAAGTGATCTACCAACTCATAATCACATCAATTCTGTGAAAACAAAATAAATATAGACTAAGCCCACCGAAGGGGTCTGCATCGTTGGCTGCTGGGCTGTACTTCATTATTCGCTGCCTCTTAAAACTACGCATGATGTACTTAAACAATAATTACCAACGTGGCTCGTGGTAGTCATAACCTGTCTGATAATGTTCCACAGAGTGTTTGAAATGCACTGCAATGGCTGCATCGCCAGTGTTTTAACTACAGTGAGTAAGTGAGTAATAGATGTTTAACGCCATTTCGACAGCTAAGGTCATATCCATGGCGAGAACGACATTACACAATTTCACAGAGGAATGTGTCAGTGCCTGCGCATATGTGCACCACACACATCTGAGGGGATAGGAAAGAGGAGATATAGACCCTTTAAGTGGGCTAGCGAAGCCCGTGTTTTAACTACAGAAAACGATCATATATAGATCCAGTTGCTATAACTACGTATGTATGACAGTCAGGATCAGCCTCATTCATAATTCCAACCTTATTACTGTAATACTAATAGTCAGAGGGACCTTTCGCCCTTTTTAATGTAGGTATAATGCCTCCAGGACCGTATCCCCTTTGACGTCATGAAGCACGAATGCAGAGCTGGTGAGTCTATTCTCCAACACTGCATTGGTGCATCATAGCAACCCCTTTAATGCTGCATTCAGGGTTATGAGAAGGTATACCTGTATCATGGTGTGATTCATTAATGCATCATATGACCCTCAAAGGGTTAATGTTCACATAACGCCCGCACATGGGGGTGTACCAGGCACAGCAATGCACCGAGATAAATGAGGATACAAGGAGAAAGGATACTCTGTGGGGGACCCGTGGATTCCTATCTACCTGCTTGCATACACAGACCCTGTATCTACACTACTCTTTTGCCTACATGCGTAATGGTGTATTTGTACTGTTAAAAAGGTTTAGTAATGGGGAACATACATGATGACTGTCTCTTTACAAAGGATTTAGAAACGTTTGCAACAAGTGTATTGTATGCTAAACTGAGCTTTATATTATTTTCTACAAGGCAGTCGTATTCCCCAATTCCTTTATAATTGCAACATTGTATATCCATTCCCAATAAATGACAAAGGTATCATTGTTGCACATTATCAAAAGTGAAAGTGGGAATAGCTCTTTCTTTTTAATTAAAGCTCTCTAAATAATTATTCTTTGCATTCAAATAGCATATTACATAGAATGAATAGTATGGATGTATATATGTTTATATAATAGGAGCTGAGGCAAGCCCATTTAAGACTGAAGAAAGTACACAAGCCACACCCTTGCAAACCTTTTTATAGCTTTATTATCGGGTAATCTCCCTGTACAGCTTCCAAACTATGTGGTTCAACAGGTTAATAGGGTCTGCTTCAAATACAGTCATGGGAAAGGGGTTGGTATGTTGATGCAATATAAACTTAAGTTAACTTAAGTGAATAAGGATTTTGTGGAAGGTTAAATGTAGAGTATGTACCGGAGTATGTACTAGAGGCTGACTATGGGCTTTCCATGTATGGAGCTGATGCTTTAGATCCCAAAGCCCCTGACGAACCTCATAGTGCATGAATGCATTATATCAATTTGATCCCACAATGCATGATTGCAGCCCTGAATACAGATACTTCGGCAGTTTATCAGCCCAGTAGGATCGGCATTCTAAAAGCTATAAAAAAAAACCTTCGGTATGTAGATCTTT
The DNA here is from genome assembly GCA_949317995.1 of Acholoe squamosa. NCBI lineage: Eukaryota > Metazoa > Annelida > Polychaeta > Phyllodocida > Polynoidae > Acholoe > Acholoe squamosa. The sequence goes on from OX439050.1 coordinate 48,325,355, forward strand.
ATGGGATAACAGCTCTCATTCCTCCTTAATACTTTATACAGACACAGATAAGACCTCCCAGTGTTATCTCCTCCAGGTGCTGCTGATAAGATAACCCTGGGAGCAGATTAACTCACACTCTACCCCTGAGATGATGAACCTCTTTGATGTAGCTGTATTTTGCTCCAGGGCGCTGTTACACGTTATATACTGTGGGCCAGACTTCACCAATTCATAACAGACTGAGTTAAGGAGGATACAAGGGCTGGGAGGATGGCCTATGGGGGTTGTAGTATGTCTTCATTATAATGTTATCAGCTGCCGTCTTGGTTTGAATAGGGCGCCTCCCAGCCAATACAACAAACTATGAAAAGTACGCATTTTCATTATATATTATAACTATTGAGCATAATTTATAACAGAACACATGCATCACTCATGGAGAAAAAATATAGGGAACAACGCGCCATAGCTCAGGAATTTAGAATAAACTTTATTTATAAGCTTGATTCGTTGTAATCATTGTCATGCCCCCCCCCCGGTCTCATTCTTTTAACACTCTCCCCCTATTCTTGTCATTACTTGTCACATTCATGCTCCCTGCCATTTCCCCCGGCATAAATATTATACCTATGCCTCTGATTTGAACGGTAATCCTGTATCCGGTCCCTGTGGCAATTGGGTTGACATGCAGATCGAGATTCGAGCTAATTTCTCGATCATTTACAGCCATATTTGGGCTAGGATCCTGATTGCCGCTTCACCCCCCCCTTCTACAATTACCAACCCCGTGCACCCTATCCATGCTTCAAACACGCCCATCCCAAACAGCCTTAGCACTTTAGCCTTGACCTAGTGGCGTGAACTAACACGTTTTGCCAACCAGTGCTTTATAGTTGTCATCTTCACCTTAGGGAGCCATGACTTTACTTCCACCACCAACACCAACGGCAATCATATAGGGTTATAACAACACTCTCTCTGTGTGCCGCCATATTGTCCCCTACACACATCTATAGCTGGTTTTCCTCCACTGACACTCATATTCTGACAAGGCACATGAAGGAGTAGATAATCAATTGGAGCAGGTAGCTCTCATATTTTCTTCCACCTGCCACTGCCATCAGAAAGCTCCAGTCAATCAGTCATAGGAGGCATCTATTATAACGTCCATGACACTTTATCTGGCGTTCCTGTCTCCCCATGAGCCAGGCAGGCACAACCTATTGTGTGCCTGTCTGCAGTATACTGCCAGCTTAGAGCTTAATCTAGCCTCCCCTGGTGTATATCTGCCAGAGACCATCTCCTCAGCCGGTTTAGTCTCTACTCAGTATAACTATCACATAGCCCGGTCCTATCTAGGCTGCAGCCAGTAGAGTTATCACACCCCCAAGCAATAGCTTATCTCCGGGCCCCAGCATGAAGGCCTGAACCCTGGGTCTCTAGGGATAGGGATGGTCGTTTGGTGCACCTATGTATCCCCTTTTGATCCCACCCTAAAACCTACACCCCCCCCCCCAAAGGCCCAAGAGAGGGTACCATTTTACTCGGTAGAAGTCCGTCACCATTGCCCCCCCCCAAAAAAAAAAAAAAAAGGAAATGAAAGGAAACAAAACAAAAAAGAACAACGAAACAAAAATCAACAACATATAATAATGCCAACAGTACGTCCCCAGAAAATCTGGCCCATATGTTTTTTTTTTCTTTTTGGTTCAAGGATATGACGACAATGTACACCTGCGGTTGGTCATCATATTCACTTGCTGAGTAAGGAATGGTGTAGGGGTGGGGTGGCACTGTACCCCTCTCTCTCTAAATGTGTGATACGCGACACCAGGGCCTACAGGTACACACGTGTGTGCTCTCATGTACTGGAGTAAGGTGTTGTCACTCTGGATGATATCGCGTTCACCTACAGGAGACGCGTACTTTTACACTGAGCACACCTTTACATTCCCTTTATCCTCTAGTCATTGATCTAGCCATGATGGTGACATTGAACCTGAGCTAGAGAAACACTGTCATTGTGTTTTTGTAGATGAGGGCTAAGATACAGAGGGAGTGAGTAATAGATGTTTAACGCCATTTCGAGAGCAAAGGTCATATTCATGGCCAGAACGACATTACACAATTTCACAGAGGAATGTGTCAGTACCCGCGCATATGTGCACCACACACATCCTGAGGGGATAGGAAAGATGAGAAGTAGTCCCTTTTAATTGGGCTAGGGACGCCCGAAAAATACAGAGACCTTGGGTTTGCTTTGAGTATAAATGTATTGACCTCTGAGTATGAGTAGTATATGGACATGTGGGTTGTATAGCATTGTATCTGACTGAGTAGTATACTGGCAGGTATACGGAGAGTATAGTGTAGGCATTATTGGTTAGCCCAAATCATCTGAGATGATAAACACTGTCCCACCATCAGCAAGCAGGCCTACCTTAAAGCAGCATAACCACAGGGATCTTTGTTTTTTTTTTATAATTATAGACCTAAGTAAGTCTCCTGTTTTACTTCCGGTAGCACCCGCCATATGGAAATGTGTATGGCGCGGTCTCTGTGAGAAGTATATAAACAATTGGAGAGTATTCAGAAGTTCAGGGTCGGCCTATATTGCTAATACAGTTCTCTGTGTGAGAAGTATACAGAAAGTAGGCATTGTGACAGGCACATGGTGATACTGTCCACTATATAAGTAGTATAAAGAAAGTAGGCATTGTGCCAGGCACGTATACAGCAATAGTGTTCACAATATAAGTAGTATACAGAAGGTAGTCAGAGTGACAGGCACACAGTGAGTGTCCACTATAGCATCATGTCCACTAAGTGTCCATTATGCCATTCACACAATATCAAATGGACAGCAAATATTGAGAAACACAATACTAATTTCTACTTTATAGCAGTATAATGAACTCCTTTATGTAGGTCGTACAATCACATTCACCAACATTCCCATTGTTCTTGGTCATAGTCAGAGGAGCACAGAGAGTCTACATCCACAGAACTGGAACTCTCAGTGTTTGTAATGGCTACAGTATGTGGGAGAGGCAGGGATGGGGAGGTCCCCTGGGGGTGCGTGCTGCAGGGCGATAGAGAGCCTTACCTCTCACAGAGCCGATTGGGATGAACTTTAGGGTGCGCTGGTGTCGGGGAGTGTGTGTGTGGTGCTGGTGTGGAGGGTAGATTGGATTGGAGTGTGGGGGTAGCACTCAGGGTGCACAGATAAGAGGTCATTGATATCAAACACCCCCACTGAGCACCCCCTTCCCTCTGACACACATAAATATACCATTAGGTCCATAGTTATCATTAACCTGTACCCTTATCTTTTATTTTTAATCAAAAACACTGAAGGGACTGGGTAAATTTTGTAAACAGATTCCTAGGGGCAATTCCTCTACATCCCCCACACCTCATCTGTAGACAAAATCCATAGAATCAACGTATTTTAGGAATGTGCAGTACCACGTTTATGTGCTGGACAGTTACCCTATCATGTACTATGATCCTCGCCATAGCCAAGTAAACCTACTATGACAAGAGAAAAATAGAACATTTCACCTGTAGACAGCCTTCAACATGACTATATAGGGGTCAACCTTATTGTCCAATGGGCGCTGCCATTGCCCCTATAGGATAGACACAGATGTACACAGGCAGCATGTCCGAGCTCATTTATCCCTTAATATAACTTTGTTGACTTAAATGCTGCACATCTTGGGTCATATATAGAGGAAATAAACTCAGACCGATTGACCTTACTCTAAAGTCCTGTGGATCTATAGGGCTCCCTTCTAGCCCCAAACCTGCTCTGCCCGTCCTCGACCCCGTGAAAACAGGCGGCATTGTGACGCGTCCCCGCGGGGCCAAAAGCGAGCGGCGAAATGCCATGAAAGGCCCATAAAGAGTGGGTAGGGGCCAAATTGAATTTGGTAAAATGGTGGCTGAACGGCACGTGCGGATCACTCCGAGCAATGACTCCCATGTCAAACGTTAATATAAGTAATAAAGGCAGGTAGGGGGTGCAGGCAGGGCCCGGGGGCTGGCTGCGCCATGGCATATCATACATACAAGCCACGTCACATAATGCCGCATGGAGCTATACTAAATGAGATGTTCATTACTGGGTATTTATCAGTATGGCATTTTACTGCTTAACTCCTTAGGGACCATATGTGGCCCCAAGCCTTGATCATCATACATTATATCGACCTCATAACATCGATGTATCTCAATAAGAAAACTATGATGCACAAATCAGGTGAGTTTATCACCGACAATAAATTAGAGCCTCATGCATACAACTGAAGATAAAACCCCTAGTATCCTCAAAGGTTAAAGAATCCCCCTTTCCAATTTCTCTGTTACACCATAGCGTAAAGCTCGGGGGAAACTGAACTCATTATTCTCATCCACCATATACAAAAAGAAAATACACAGCATGAACCTTCTGGTTTAAGCAACTTTAAGCAAAACTTAAAATTGAGTAATGGCCATATCTCCAAGACTTTAATCAACTTTAAGCAGGAGAAAAATTAAAGCTGATTAAAGCCTTGGAAATAAGACCATTATTCAATTTTAATCTTTTCTTAATCGGAAGGTTCATACAGTGATAGATACAAGGTTCCTACGTCGTATCAACTGGCACTATTAGTGTACTTCCATTCAAGAGCTGAGTGTATGGTGTGTCTGATTAGGTTATTGAAAAAGTTGGCACAGTAAGAAGCTGGTTGATGTGTGGAGATGCTCTAAGGTGTTGTGTAAGGACGCTGTAATGATATACACTACTACCAGCATACCACTCCCCCACCTCCTCACTACACACACACACCCACCCCCCTTCCAGTTTCTCACACAAACCCCTGTCCTCGTATTATAAGTTACAACTCTTCCCAGGTGCACCTTATAATAAACTGCTAGCAGCCATCATCAAAACAATGTAAATGTATAAGGCCCACATGAGTATTATGTTCTAATGATTGTGATATCTTATAGGGGCTGTATGAATATGTATATGTAGATTAGAAATGACCGCCGTCACCTCATCAAATGCTCATAATTATTCCCACACAATAGGATAGGTAATGCTTGTAATATAAGATCCAAGACATAGGAAACCCGATTGATCTGATGCCATAGGCTTAAGCAGCATTTTATATGTGATAAGTACGATCGTGTAATATATGTTTATTCAGTTTTGATTGTACATAGGATAGGCTATGCACCCTTAGGTCATGCCTGTTTTTCATCTAGTGGACAATAAATGTCTCTAAATCCAGATATTTCTTTAGTTGAAGTACAATAACATGTGTTAAATATGGATCACTAGTTGTTAGTAACTTCTTTGCACAATTTAGATGGTGTTTGATGGCCTGTACCATAAATAAATATGGTTAGTAAACGAAAGAGCATGAATTCAGTAGGTTTATTATCTATACCACTTTAGAATTTGTTTGATGGAGTAAAATATGTGGAGAATTATTTTAGTATTTATGGAGGCTGGATATCTTCCAGCTCCCTAAGAGTCTTGTCATACATAGCCACACGCACATGTAGAATACAATAATAAACAAGCGGTGCTGACTTCCTCTGACAGTGTAATCCATACAGCTCCTGATCTTTCACCACTGCAGTAACTACCGTGAACAAGAGCCTCCCCTGTCATCTTAACCCACCAGGAGGAGCTCAAGTGTCAGCTGATCAAAGTCTGCAGGTAGTCTTAATAATAGATGAGTGGCTGATGTGACTGTGTGCTGGAGGGAACACGATCTGCCCTGTCAGAGTAAGTAGGCACTGTGTGTAGGGAGCAAGGCTTGGATAGTATATGCTCTACAATACACTTGGGCTGCTATATGCATACGTTGAAAATGCATGTTTGACCCAGCCTCAGTTAAAACAAAAGAAATGCCAGGCATATACTTTGAATTTCCATAAACATTTGTTTTAAAGAAAGAAGTAAGAAAATATTTAAAAAGACCCTAGCGCATCTTTCAAAATACAGCCATTCTCGTGATATCATTGACTCTGTCGGGACAGTCACTGTGTTCTTTTTTCCTCATGTGCACATGCTCCCATTAATCCAACAAAGTCATGCAGTCAGTAAAGAAGGAGTATAATGATACTTCTGGGTACATTTATAATACTCTACTATATTATATACATGACCTGCAGCCTTGCCATGTATGAGGCATTTGGAGGGGCGGCAACGCCTGTCCGTGTGTTAATCAGTATGCATGGTATTCTAATGAGCGCAGACTTCCCATCAGTAGATTAGTCCTCCAGGGTCCTGGCACCAATCAATTACAAAGTCTATATAGCACTGGGACTAGCCAGCCCCATGTTATAATCCATCATGCATATATCTTAGAGTTAGCTCTAGGTTATTATGTAACTCCACTGAAATCGGATTGGGGCTAGATGAGCATTGCAAAGCATGCTTCAATATTAGTTATATAAGCCATTTCCCTGTGGACACCTTGCAGGATGAGTGTCTACAACATAGCAATAGCTGCAGGTATGCCAGGGTAAATGAAGTTACTATCAGTTACTATTACTTATCACAACAACAACCACATTCCCCAGCATTGTATGGTACCTCCTGCAACCATTTGTGTCCTTCTCATTGGCAGACAGCCCAAGCGTAATTACAATTTTCTTCACAAAGGCAGACTTCTGCTTTTTAAGTTGCTATTTCTTTTAGTTGATTGATAGGCTTAGAACCCGGCAAGACCATACATGTATTTGTTTTTGCCTATCATATAACACATGGGAAATGTAGGACCAGATGCGCCTATATTACTAGTCGAGATAACAGCACTACTGGGACAATGTTCAGCTTGGTAATCCTTTTAATTGAAACCTGGAGACACGGCATCCAGTGCCAAGCATACATATATCTTTCACTCATGATGAGGTCCTAATTCATTTTAGAAAATGTGTTTAGGGAATTCAATCGTTATTCTAAACCACAACTGACATCCATTCCCATTATTAGTGCTTAGGCTAAAGATCTACATTGAAAATTGCATAGACACCCCTTTTACTAGGTTTACATCACTATTATTGGCATTCTCCTTCTACAAGTTGCCTTTCTCCTATCCCAGTCCCTCACATGAGCAACACAATAGAAGGCTGACCTGCCAGTTGACCCCATCCCTGGGGGATGGGGAGGGAGGTAGGAGGGGGGGGGGGGTGCTAGGGATCAGGAGCCATAGCCTCAGGCAGTGTCAGAGAAGTTGGCAGTTGGAGGTCTTGAAGTTCGTGTGGAAAGAAAAGGGAAACTGGCACTGATACAAGTCCACTTTTAAAGTCATCATGGATCCGTCCAGAGGGGAGATAGTCTGCAGGGCAAGAATGGAATTGAACTAACTTTGGGCTCTGTTTTCTATATAGCAAAAGTTAAATTAACTTTTGAAATGGATATCATGAACTAAAATTGAGAGCCAAATGCCTGTATCACTCTTATATATGAATGCAAGCTTACCAGGCCTACATGTGTAGTTTCCAGAACTGTGCCTACTTTCTAGGTTTGTATCAACCCCATAGAGTCAACATGGTACATTAACGCACTATTAGTATGGTTTCTTTTAAAGGCTACCTTGTTCTGTAAGTCCTGCCTCTGCCCAGGTGGAAAATTCTGTTTGCTGGTGACTTACCTGAGACTGGGGGCGCGGTGCCATTGGCGGCTACAGCGGGGGGCGGCCCGGTGACGGCGGCCGGGGCCGCGGCTACTACCTCCGGGAGCTGCTCCTTCATGTTGCCGACCTGTCCTACTCCTCCGTCTGCTCCTCCTACTCCTGCCAGGGGTCCTATGTACTCCACTGTGAGCTGCTAACACTCATACTGCCATTGCGTAGGTAGATAGAGCTGCTGATGCTGACCTCCAACCCCAACCACTGGGAGCAGCTCAGGCTGGTCAGCAGGGAGTAGCTCAGGTGGGTGGTGTGTGATTAGGGTGTGATACTGCTATACGTCTTATCTCTCCTGCTGCTGCTACTACTGCTGCTATTCAGCCTTATCTCATCAAATGTGCATGCACAGGAGGACGCACGTCAAGTGGCCGCTGCTCTCAGATCTCTGGCTGTTGCGAGTTGCTCTCCAAATGGGAGCTGCTCTGGTACAGGAGCTGGCTGTGTAGATAACCACTCAAATAATGTTTGATCCTATAGTTAGGGCCAAGACAATGCTCAGATAACTGTAATGAAATATGGGGCCGGGTACCTGGGTAATGAGTATAGTAGAGTCTTTTTAAGTAGTAGTATGTTGTAAGCTCTCCTACCTCACACCATACCTATCTGTATCAGGGTCAGACCTTTGAGTTGCTCTGAGCAGTTCTAGACGGGGGGGGGGGTCTTAATAACAGGGCAGGCTCTCAGCACACCCTGGAGGCCGTCTCGAGGGGTGCTGCTGATGCTGTAGTAAAGGAAGACAAGGTTGGTGTATAGGGAGATACTCTGATCACCTTCTCCAGTGTATTAAAGACCAAGTCTAAGCTTCAGTCAGAGCTGATCGGTGGTGTCAAATTGGGTTTTACCTGGGTTTTCTTTTGTGTCTGTATTATCTCTACCTAAGTTGGGGCCACCCAATCAGGTTTCCCTTTGCCCTCTGAACTCTGTATACATGTGGACTCCCTATTTACTTCTCCTGGATGTTAACTCCAGTTTTGGCCTTCCTATGTTTGTGAACTCCTATATAAGTCCGCCTATGGCTGGGGTGTGGCAGCAGTGTAAAAGTAGTCAGCTGGCTGCGCTCCCACCACGTTGTGATCCAAACTACCACCACAACAATAATAGCATGCCAGCATACCACCACCTACCAGCTGCTGCTGCCTCCAGTGTTAAGGCCTCTCCTCCTGTAGGTAGTCACTGGTGTCTGGTCATTACTCCAGTACATTCAGCTGGTATAATGAGGGGTGAGTTATAACGGTGGTCTGGGAGGAGTATGGGTGGGAGTACTACTACTAGGCTTTGCTGGAGGAAACATCAATGGAACAGTTCCCTTAATGCTGCTGGGGGGTGTGATGCCCCCAGGGTGATGATGCTGCTGATGATGGTGGGTGTATTGACAGCTGTGGCTGTGAACGTAGTGTTGTCAGGTAGGTGTGGAGGTGTTAGGGAGTGTGCTGACTGACAGTGTCAGTACCTGTGTCAGGGGTTATCAGTGATAAGGTCCAATCTGTCAGTAACATATACCGAGGTGTGTGGCCGGTCTCTCTCCTGTCTCCCTGCCGCCTCCTCCTCCCGCCTCTAACTGGAGGAACACGAGCTTTACTCACGTGTCCTCCCGGGCTCTACCATCCACCATCTCCCGTAGGGGTGGCCACCTGCCTCCCTCTCCACCAGGCGCTACCACCTTGGTTTGGGGTCCAGGGGTGGCGGGTGCAATTCGTTAATCACATCAAGCCGCGAAGCATTTTGGCGGGAAATTACACTTCGCGCGGCGGTTTTCATCTGGTAGAGTTTCTTTGAGGACCTGTGGGGGTCTTTAATGAAAAGTCAAAGCCGACACACCACAGGCTGACTGAAAACATCAATCGGGCGGAAACCAGCCGCCAGTCAGAGTGTCTAGAAAAGGACCAAAATGGATCTGTCAGAATACAGACATCAAACTTAACTTTCCCAAGGTAACATCGTGCTCAATTTCACTCCCAGATATGACGCTCATTAATCATGATACATGAATGCAGCGCTGGAGTGTCAGTCACCAATGATGCATTCATGCATCATGCTAACCCTCAATATGCAGCGTTGGGTCAGTTGCCTTTAATGATGCCTTGGTGCATTCTGGCAACACATATGCATGGAACCTAGAGTGATCATTTCCCACTAAAGGGTTAAAACGACTGCTGCCTTAAAAGGTTAAAAACCAATCCATGGTAATTGGTGCAAAGTCCATAACTCTATCCTTCCCGTTATTAAACCACCCACCCATCCAATGCCTCTACACACCTAGCAGCATTCCCCAATCACATTTCTCCTCTAATAATGGAATAAATATTTGAAGGATTGAAGCGCCAAAAATAGCGGACGTAGTTATTGAATCAAATTCTGACAGATTACTCTGTGGAAGCTGGGAGGTTGTAGGGGGTGATAAGTACAATTGACAGAAGACTGCTGCAGGAAGTGTGTGTGTGGGGGGGGGAGGGGTGTCAGAGTGCACCCCATGGGAGAAGTCAGCGTCGCCGAACGCACCTACAAGTGTCACGTGTCTTGAGCAGACGACACTTTACAGATAACTGTATTAATGGCAGGAATCATTAATTACCCATTTTTTAAATGGTGACGCTGAGATCACAAACATCTTGGATAGGTACCATAATTGTTATAAACAAGAACATGCAACGTTGGCAGGGAAGTGTACTACGGAGCCCCTGATAGGACATACCAAAATTTTTTTTTCACCAGAAAAAATATTCTTGCAGATACTGAACTATTCTTGCGGATACTGAACAATTCCTGTGGATACTGGACGATTCTTGCGGATACTGGACTATTCTTGCAGATACTGGACAATTCTTGTGGATACTGAACAACTATTGTGGATACTGAACAATTCTTGCAGATACTGAATAATTCTTGCGGGAACTGTGGTCTTTTGCACAACCAGATAAATAGCCGTAGACATCTAACTACCTCATGGATGTGTTGCACAATGCCCAATTGTAGATAAATTCTTTCTGCTTTTGGTCATCATTTTCATCTTGACAGAAGTGGTCCAAAATGAATGCCCTTTGCAGAATGGTGCTACGATAGGTCGTCTCTTTTCTACAAAAGAAAATACTATTTAAGATAATATGATCTATCAGGAGGTCACACTTAAATCAGTCTTAAAAGGGATCTGATATCTGCCAGATATCTGGCACAAATCATTCTGTATCCAAAGAAATCATCCTGTACCTGCAGGAATCTTCCTGTACCCGCAGGAATCATTCAGTACCCACAGGAATCCTCCTGTATCCGTAGGAATCATCCAGTACCTGCAGGAATCATCCAGTACCCGCAGTTCTCCAGAAAAAATTATTCTTGTGGGTACTGAACAATTCTTGCGCGTACTGAACAATTCTTGCAGATACTGAACAATTCTTGCCAAAAAGATTTTTTTACATATTCCAGCGGGTACAGGAACCTTCCTGCTAATATAGAATACGGAGCCCCTAATAGGACATACCCAAAAGATTTTTTTGTGCAAAATGTATTCCTGCGGGTACAGGAAGGCTGTTCAATATTTTGACCAAAGTTGGGGAGCTGCTTGCATAAAAATATAGACAAGATAGTGAGTGCCTTGGGATTGTACTTCATACTGCCTGTCTAATTTTCTCGCTGCCATGAACTTGGGAGAATAAGTCGTGCGTCCGCAGAGGCAACCTTGTTGCACTGAGGCGACGAAGTGTGAATTCCCCCTACACATTAGTTCTTGACACCAGCACAGACTCATTTCACTCCCAGGAAGCTGTACATCTCACTCCTGACTTCTTTGCTGCTTATTCTGCCCTCCTCCCCAACTGGTTTTCAGGTTGCATTTGTCTGGCCAATAAGCAGTCTCTATGAAAAATGTAGGACAGTTGGTATACATTCTGCGATGCGGACGCACAGTTTTGCACGACCGCCTAGATTGAAAAGAATAAGACTGATTTGACTAAATTGTATAATCTGCACGAAAAATAACCATAAAATGGCCCATAACTTTGATTTTATTAACAGTAGGAGGATTTCAAAACATCTTTAACTTTTGGAAACTGTATAGAGTTGTTCCGGACTAAATGCCCTGTCTATTGTAAAGTGTGCCTACCATAAAGTGTCACTGCATGCCTTGTCCTTAACTGCCTGTCTGCCTAATTTTAATCCTGACTGCTCCCCCTCCCTTCCTGTCTCCTCCCTACCTCCCTGCCTCACTCCCAAGGGCTCACTCCCTCCATCCTTCCTTCCCAACGTTATAGTCTGCATACCTCTTGCCCGTTGCTCATCCCGTCACAGCGACCTCCCCGGAGATTGGACCGCGTGTCATCAATCCTCACCGGCCCCCTCCCCCAGAATCTGGGCAGGACTAGAGATGCTCATTCTACAGCGTTCTGGCAGTGCAGGGAGGATAGTGATGCTTGGGATTTTGGGGTAAAATATGGCCGCAGATAATTGTAATATTGGCATCTTATTGTCCTCGCGTCGCACCCCTGCTAGGCGGTCCCTCATTTGCTTTGTGAGACCCCCATGGCCACTGACCCGCAGCTGAGTGCATTCGGAAAACACCAAGGCTTTCTGATGGATATCTGGATATGGTTGTGAATGGTTATCAATGATTAACTGAAATGAATAAGAGAAAGTGATATTATATACACAGACACAGACAATTTCAATTTCAAGTGGCATTTATTTACAGTTGTCACAAGAATGGGTTTGTAGAATTATCTGTATAGCATGCAGTTATGCTATCAATGTTTCAACTTTATTGAAAAGTCTTCTTCCTGATCTATATTTTAATGTAAAACGACTGAAAAAACGAATGGCATGCCATATTGAAATTAGACGGGTTCAGAGATGATATACTATACAGATTGACGAGACATTTGCAATAATTGGGCGAGGGAGCATGCCATTTTTGGGTTATTGATTGATTGATTTGTGTTTTACAGCAGTTTAGCGGCACTAAGTGGCTATCCCGTGCTTCACAGGTTGATAATTTAAAAGAGGAATGTGTCAGTGCCCACGCATATGTGCACCACACACATCCCATTTTTGGGTTAGGGAGAGGGGAGAGGTCATATGGCATTGGTTCAAAGCGCCCTTGTGGAGCTGCTAGTTTCCAAGGCAGTTGCTGAACAAAATTTTTAATGATCAGAGTTCTCAGTACCGCAATATTTGCTCTAATTTGGGAGTTGATCTAGTCTAGATTGACAGCAAACTGGAATATTTACCAACCAACTACTGTAAAATCAAAGCCCAACCTGAGAGCTAAAATGTATCTCAGACCTTACACTCGGTGATTGCAGGAACCAGTTTTGCCTACATAGATTTGATAGTGTCCAGAATCTAGATTACACTCAGGCCACATCTAGACGACCGTCCCCTCATGGCGGTAGACGAACGCCCCCGGGGGCCAGGTGGCCGTGCCATATTGGTGGCGGAGTTATTGGACAGCCGAGTTAATCCGAGCTCGCATGGCCCTTAATAAGCGCAATATTGACAAGTACTTGTAGACTGATGGATGGACGCATGGGGGTGGCATGCAGCCACTCACCACCCTGTCCTACCCTACAGTAACACCGGTGTATGCCCACTGTGGTAGTCTAGTACTGGGTGACTGGGACATTGTATAGCAGCTACTCACCACCCTGTCCTACCCTACAGTAACACCGGTGTATGCCCACTGTGGTAGTCTAGTACTGGGTGACTGGGACATTGTATAGCCACTCACCACCCTGTGCTACCCTACAGTGACATCAGTGTATGCCCACTGTGGGTGTTTAGTACTGGGTGACTGGGACATTGTATAGCCACTCATCACCCTGTGCTACCCTACAGTGACACCGGTGTATGCCCACTGTGGGTGTCTTGTAATGGGTGACCAGGACATTGAATAGCTAGGTTTCTTGTTTACTGTATGCCCGCAGCCATCTTAGCTCTGATCTCTGATCGAGTCTCTTGTGAGATTCCGACGGGTCCCACAATTTCAAACAGTGTGCCCTGCGAGGAACATGTTGCCCTGAGATTAGGCCCGGAAGTCACTGATTTCAGTGTGCACATGGCACTCCTGGGAATTAGTCCGGATCTGAGTCAGCACTATAGCCAATCACCACCCTGTCCTACCCTACAGTGACACCGGTGTATGCCCACTGTGGGTGTCTAGTACTTGGTGAAGTGGACATGGTATATAACTGTTTACTGTTGTGGAGAGTGCCTCTGGTGCAACGCTTATTTCAGGCTAATAACACTCCATAAGTATACAGACTAAGTGGGATACCTTATAACCACTGAGGTGATTCCCTTCATTCAGTGCAGACCTTTTACAACTGCTCCGCATCCTACTGGCTTTTATCAGTGCTCATCTCTCCAGTACCAGATCAAGCAAGGGTGGCCCTTACTACTCACACATGGACACTGCCCACACTCTGCCTATACTATTCACACCCTGACACTACCCCCACTCTGTCTATACTACTCACACCCTGACACTACCCCCACTCTGTCTATACTACTCACACCCTGACACTACCCCCACTCTGTCTATACTACTCACACCCTGACACTACCCCCACTCTGCCTATACTATTCACACCCTGACACTACCCCCACTCTGTCTATACTACTCACACCCTGACACTACCCCCACTCTGTCTAAACTACTCACGCCCTGACACTGCGCCCACTCTGTCTATACTACTCACACCCTGACACTACCCCCACTCTGTCTATACTACTCACGCCCTGACACTCCCCCACTCTGCCTAAACTACTCACGCCCTGACACTACCCCCACTCTGCCTATACTATTCACACCCTGACACTACCCCCACTCTGTCTATACTACTCACACCCTGACACTACCCCCACTCTGTCTAAACTACTCACGCCCTGACACTGCGCCCACTCTGTCTATACTACTCACACCCTGACACTACCCCCACTCTGTCTATACTACTCACGCCCTGACACTCCCCCACTCTGCCTAAACTACTCACGCCCTGACACTACCCCTACTCTGTCTATACTACTCACACCCTGTCACTCCCCGACTCTGCCTATACTACTCACAACCTGACACTGCGCCCACTCTGTCTATACTACTCACACCCTGACACTACCCCCACTCTGTCTATACTACTCACACCCTGACACTACCCCCACTCTGTCTATACTACTCACATCCTGACACTACCCCCACTCTGTCTATAATACTCACACCCTGACACTACCCCGCCTCTGTCTATACTACTCACACCCTGACACTACCCCCACTCTGTCTATAATACTCACACCCTGACACTACCCCCACTTTGTCTACACTACTTACACCCTGACACTGCCCCCACTTTGTCTACACTACTTACACCCTGACACTGCCTCCACTCTGTCTATACTACTCACACCCTGACACTACCCCCACTCTGTCTATAATACTCACACCCTGACACTACCCCGCCTCTGTCTATACTACTCACACCCTGACACTACCCCCACTCTGTCTATACTACTCACATCCTGACACTACCCCCACTCTGTGATTCCCTTCATTCAGTGCAGACCTTTTACAACTGCTCCGCATCCTACTGGCTTTTATCAGTGCTCATCTCTCCAGTACCAGATCAAGCAAGGGTGGCCCTTACTACTCACACATGGACACTGCCCACACTCTGCCTATACTATTCACACCCTGACACTAGCCCCACTCTGTCTATACTACTCACACCCTGACACTACCCCCACTCTGTCTAAACTACTCACGCCCTGACACTGCGCCCACTCTGTCTATACTACTCACACCCTGACACTACCCCCACTCTGTCTATACTACTCACGCCCTGACACTCCCCCACTCTGCCTAAACTACTCACGCCCTGACACTACCCCCACTCTGCCTATACTATTCACACCCTGACACTACCCCCACTCTGTCTATACTACTCACACCCTGACACTACCCCCACTCTGTCTAAACTACTCACGCCCTGACACTGCGCCCACTCTGTCTATACTACTCACACCCTGACACTACCCCCACTCTGTCTATACTACTCACGCCCTGACACTCCCCCACTCTGCCTAAACTACTCATGCCCTGACACTACCCCTACTCTGTCTATACTACTCACACCCTGTCACTCCCCGACTCTGCCTATACTACTCACAACCTGACACTGCGCCCACTCTGTCTATACTACTCACACCCTGACACTACCCCCACTCTGTCTATACTACTCACACCCTGACACTACCCCCACTCTGTCTATACTACTCACATCCTGACACTACCCCCACTCTGTCTATAATACTCACACCCTGACACTACCCCGCCTCTGTCTATACTACTCACACCCTGACACTACCCCCACTCTGTCTATAATACTCACACCCTGACACTACCCCCACTTTGTCTACACTACTTACACCCTGACACTGCCCCCACTTTGTCTACACTACTTACACCCTGACACTGCCTCCACTCTGTCTATACTACTCACACCCTGACACTACCCCCACTCTGTCTATAATACTCACACCCTGACACTACCCCGCCTCTGTCTATACTACTCACACCCTGACACTACCCCCACTCTGTCTATACTACTCACATCCTGACACTACCCCCACTCTGTCTATACTACTCACATCCTGACACTACCCCCACTCTGTCTTTAATACTCACACCCTGACACTACCCCGCCTCTGTCTATACTACTCACACCCTGACACTACCCCCACTCTGTCTATAATACTCACACCCTGACACTACCCCCACTTTGTCTACACTACTTACACCCTGACACTGCCCCCACTTTGTCTACACTACTCACACCCTGACACTACCCCCACTCTGCCTATACTACTCACAACCTGACACTGCCCCCACTTTGTCTACACTACTTACACCCTGACACTGCCCCCCCCTCTTCCTACACTACTCACACCCTTTCACTACCCACACTGCCTATACTACTCACACCCTGACACTACCCACACTGCCTATATTACTCACACTGCCTATACTACTCACACCCTGACACTGTCAAGCGATGAATTCAATAAAATAAACTAGCAACTCGCCAGTAGAATTACAATATCTTTATTATTAAGCAAATGATAACTCTCCATCACTGACATGGAAAGATGTATCGTTTTACAATACATATTGATAGTTCATGTTGGTCTAAAGGTTAAATGACAATTGACAAGCTTGATACACTGAGTTCCATATTGGCCTTACCTCTCAAGATATACAGAATCCATCATGAGTGTCCAATGAGTTGCTCACTCAGTTCTACACGGGATGGTCGTGTGTAGACTGGCTCCAAGCTAACTAACTGTATCTCCTACTCTAGCCCTGCGCGCTCTCTGACACTGGGGCCCTGTGCTCATTGTTTATATTACTCTTATCCGGTGAACGGATATTCCCTAGGTTTCTGTTTCATATCACTATCCGATCCTTTAGGATAACAGGCTAGAGGGCTCGTTATAATGGGGAGAGTATCCTATTATTTAGGGTACCATAATGTAGAGTACACTCTTATGGTGAGTGTAGGTTTTAAATAGGCGATTAATAATTGGTTATTAATTTAGTGTAATCTATAGTCTAACAACACTACCCACACTGCCTATATTACTCACACTGACTATACTACTCACACCCTGACACTACCCACACTGCCTATATTACTCACACTGCCTATACTACTCACATAATGACACTACTGTATTCTGGGTATTATAATTATTCGATATATATTTACTTTTTCACCACTAAGCTTATCCAGAGCTCTGCCTACAAGCCTACAACCCACCCCCCACCGTTACTCAATTATAAGCAGAGACTGTTCATTAGTGAACAATAACAAACCTTGTCTCCCCCAGTGGGACCCATGGATTACTCCATGTGACAACACTGGAGTATACAAACAATCTTGTTCCTAATCACCATCTCACCACCAGTAGTATAACTAGAACCAGTAGTACTACCAGTACCAGTAGTACTACCAGTGAGTGAGTAATAAATGTTTAACGCCATTTCGACAATTGAGGTCATATTCATGGCGAGAACTACATTACCCATCTTCACATATGAATGTGTCAGTGCCCGCGCATATGTGCACAGTACTACCAGTACCAGTAGTACCAGTAGTACTACTATTTCTAGTAGTACTACTAGTACCAGTAGTAGTACTAGTGGTACTACCGGTATAGTACTAGTAGTATTACCGGTAAAGTACTAGTAATACTAGTAGTATTGTACTACTGGTACTAGTAGTACTACTGGTACTAGTAGTACTACTACTGGTTATGAAATGCATGTACTTTTAATAAACGTTTATCGCGATTCTGGTCATATTTCTTGTCTGGACAAACAATTAATGTTCCTACCCCTCCTATGAACATTTACTGAATTCAACCATCCTAACCATTTCAATTATTTACCCCCCACATATATACCTGTGTATCCAATGGACAGAAAGTGTGGTTTGTGCTATGGTCTTCAACAGCAAGGCAGATAATTTTTTATGGCAACCAAGCAAATGTCTTGGCGAGTGACCAATTACAAGACGGGCTTCCCTAGCCCACTGAAAAGGGTCTATATCTCCTCTTTTTATCCACTCGGATGTGTGTGGTGCACATATGCGCGGGCATTGACCAGGATTAAGTGACTTATCCTTAGTCTTGTTAAACTGGGTTTAACTCACAAAGTGTGGGTTTAAAGAGACATAACCGATGCTTTTTGTACATAGGATGGGTTTCAATTCTACCCATCTTATCTAGCAAATACCCATCTTATCTACTCTAACCCATACTATCTCATCTGAGTGTGGATAAAGGGTCTGATCCTTCCTAATTCAGGTTCAACCCCTCTAAAGTTGAGTCCACATACCTAAGATGGATAACAACCCCTCCTAAGTCGGGTCTGGACACTTTACCTAGTTTAAGTGAAGTTTACCCATTTGGCTTGCCATAGTAGTCTGCAAAGGCGGAAGGGGGTACAGGAGCCTTCCTCAGGGACGATTCAGGCCTCTTCCCAATCTTTGCAGCCCCATCTACCATTTGGGTCAGCTCACGAGCAATTTCAGGCGGCTGTGCAAGTAACTCTCTGCCGGCTGGTGCGGGTTGATTCCATCGAGCGCTGGTTATGGGTGGAGCTTGAGGGGGGGGGGTATCCGCATCCTGTGCAATATGGAAACAGATGTCTCCTGATATGGTGGAATGCACGTGATAAATGATACGGAGTCCAGTAAAATTGGGTTCCCACTAACGCCGAGGGTGGGAGAGGCAGAGAGTGGGAGGGAGTTGGGTTGGGGGATGCGAGAGTCCCCACAATCATAGAAACATCGATGGACAACCAACAACGGACACGCGAAATATAGGCAAAACGATTTACAAAACGATTTACAAAAGAGCGCGAGAAATGAGTCAACTCTGGAAATCCCTCTTTACAAACTGCAATAAATTCCACATTCTCTAAATAGATGAGAAATTGTCTTCATGTAGATAAAGGGATGCTGCTCAACGCGAGGAAGGTCAAACTAACTTCTACACGGACTAAACTGTCATATCATATTTCATGTTAGCGCCATATCTCAAAATTATGTTCACACGCAATTATGATATTGGTCGGACTAGTTTATGATCCTTTTTGCTGAGCAGTAAGATTGGTGAGTGTCTTGTGGTTTTTATTGTTGCCGCTTCTGGCCGCTAGAGGGCTCCGTCTTACCAGCGTCTCACTCCTCCATCACCCTGAATCACGTGACCCGACCGTCATTAGTCAGTCTCCCGGCATCTCGCATGAGTCTGAGCACCGGAAGTGAGATGGTGAGAATGTGTCGGTTACGGATAGAGATATCTAGTGATATTGAGCAAGGTGGATGTAGCCTATTTTAAAGTCCAACACCTCCCATCTCATGCACCTAAATGGATCCCAACGTCAACAGCCAATAGTTAATACCCTCCAAATGAGCGCCGGCCTTGAATAATAGTAGCCTAACTTTGGGAGGGGCCTGGAGTAAAATCCGCATATAAGCCGCCCCCTGAGTGCTTGGAGGTGCTCTAATAAGCTGCGGCTTATACGCGTGTTTTTTTTTTTTACAGAAGGCAAGTTTTACACTTCTAGTAGAATCTGCCTGTTGTCAGGGTGCGCCTTTAGGTGGAGATACATTATAGAATTATAGGGTGTGTGGTAGGTATCAATAGCAATGACAACAAGGACGACGTAAATTTGTTTTAAACTAATGTTCTATTAGCAGACTATCAATACACAAAAGTCACAATAATTCCAAATCATAAAACATATACACTCACATTATATATCTGCTCAATCGGTTCAATGTGTTGAACATCAAACAAATCTCTTTCTTCGTTATAATATTATGTTCCACGCGGGTATCGAGACCCTTATTCATACTCACATAGAGCAAGGGCAAACATGACACTGACATAATGGCCAATAAACAATATTCTTTATAATTCCTGGATTTATCATCGATTCCACTTAAAACTGGCAATATTTAAAAATGTATTGCTATTATACCAGGCTGCTGGAAAACAACCATCATCGATTGGTTTGTATTTGTATTATTTCTTTTAGCAAATCCTCAACTCAACTCCTAATGTCCTCTTGTATCAACAGACAACATTCCAATCTTTGCTTTTAGCTCCTTTGATGTATTTTTTGTATTGGTCATTAATGCTATATAGAATTAGGCTTTTGTCTTACAAAAAAATGGTGTATAGCGACATACTGGGCTTTCATAATAAACAAAAACCTTCTAAATTTTCTAAATATTGACTATAGGTCATATGCAGACTTGAAAACTGGCACTTCAATGGTTTTACTGAATTCACTGAGAAAATAAGACAAACAGGGTACATTTAAGATGGGAGCTGGTTATCGGGACATGCACTGATAAGAACGAGTGAGATTGGCACCAGCAAAATTCTTCTATCCATATATTTTTATGGTATTGACCTAATCAATAAGACAAATAGGATAGAGTCAAGATGGGAGCTGGTTATCGGGACATCCATATATTTGTAATATAACTTTAACATGTGTCTACAGTGATGATTAGGTCATTATTCATCTCTATACCAGTGTTCACAAAAATATCAAAATGGCAACAAGAGTTAACAAAATGTCTATTTGGCATAAGGGTTACCCATACAAAGCCACATACACACTGCAAATGATCCAAGTCTTGGAAGCTACTAATGAACAGAATGGGATGCGTGAATGTGTAGCTAGTGAACATAGGTAGTAATAAGCTGACAGAAGAGAATAGAACAGAGAATAGTGTGCGGCCTATCAGTTTGGGCTATCGGAAACGCGCTTATTTACAAAATCCCACAAGGGCCACAAATTCTTGAAATTATAATTGAAACTTGCTATCAAAAAATGTTATAACTAAATAGAACGTTTTGATGTATCTTGAAAGAAGACCAGGGTAGCTTAGACATTGCCGACATTAGAATCGGAAATTACATCTCAGAAATGTTACATTAAAAGGCTTTGGAATAGAGTACATATTAACAAGTTAAAATAGCCTGTGTGGCAAGTGGAAAATAACCAGCCCGCTGATTGATTCCTTGAAAAATGCCCCTGGTGCTAGTGATATATTGCTTCACCATTAGCTTCTTTTTAGCATTAGATTTTTGGAACTGCACGTGGTCCCCTGGAGAAAGTGATCCCTGTGACAAATGAACTCAAGCGCAAGTGACCCAAAAGACATACTGACCACAATTAAAGAAACCGGCCCCATCAGGACAACTACTCACCATCAAGAAACCACTCAGCTATCTCACCTACCAGACCTACCTAGACCTACACGACGTACCTGGACACAACCAAACTAAGGGTGTCTATACTTCCTAACTGCCTATAAACTAAAACTAAACTGATATATAGCCTATCTACTTGTTGTACACTGACCTATCTGCCCTACCTCTCCTCTAAAAGCTTGACTTATCTACATAAATATATGTCCTACCTAGATATGCCTATCGATCTGCAGATCTTCTGTAGTTGGATAGGTCCAGGAATACCATAAAGGTCCCGGAGATCTGGTAGGCCTAAATGCTAAGTAGTTTCTTATAAGGTGAGTAGTATTTCTGAGGGTTACCAGTTGTCCTTGTTGTGGACAGTTATCTCATGGGCCAGATGTCAATGAAGCCAGTTGTAGAGGTGCTCACTTTTCTAGGAGACCACTTTACCTTAAACTCCCAAAAACTGCTTTTGTTTTATGGGTGATATTGCTCAGGCCCAATCAGCAAGGTAGTCATTTTCATGATGCTTTTATTCCCCCAAAGGCCCGATTAATTGTCATCTACTTCATATAAAAATGGTATGCATCAATTTGGCAAAAACAGCAAGGAAATTTTGAAGAGTTTCTTTTTCAAAATAATTGTGGCCCTCATGGGTTTCAGTATCTTATGCGTGTACCAAGAACGACATAGGGTATGATACATCAAGACCATGAAAAAGCACAGGGGCAACAATGCAGATTCTGCCATTCATAAGTTATCAATAGTTACCACCATTAGACAATAGAGCATTATGATATACATGCATCTGTACCATATAATCATGCTCTGTCCATAACATAAGCAGAAAGTCACATTTCAAAGCTCATCTCTGTGGAGTGCAGATCCTCTGTAGACTTTGTGGTGCTGATACAGTGTTAGGTACCCAACATCCCAGGTATAGTGAGGACCAGGGGAACGATGGCTGTGACCGTCTTTGGTATCGTGGGGCCTTTTGCTAGTGGGGGAACTTCCTCCTGCTGTTGATATCTACCTGGCAAGAATATTTAGATATGAAGGGTCATAATCAGCTTTACATTGGAATACAGCCATTTACATACCACATGTTCACCGTACTAACGGATCTTATCAGAACGGAACTATATTCATGATTGATTGTATGATTGAATTTTAAGTATTTTAAGTATTGGTATAAGATGCCATTCAACTTACATCCAGATGAAACCTCCATAGCCTCTTCAGCTTCATAGCACCCTCTGCATAGTACATCCCTTGGACAGGAGTAGATACGCATTGGCCTATGTGCAAAAGGATATAAAAACATAGAAAAATTAGATCACTCATCAACAAACATCTATCGATATAAACTGCTACATCTAATACCAGTTAATGCCATCGTGTAATGAATTGCTATCACTTCTATATATGTGTGTGTGTTTCGTTGTTCGTGCATATCCGTGATCCCTCTTGGTTCTGACTGCGCAACGTCATTATTCACTAAAGAATGAAGAAATATTTCTTACAAAGCTTCGTGAACAGGTGGATGGGATCCTTAATGATATCCTTAGGTTGATCTGAGGCTCGCCAGGATGCTGTCTAGTCTTTTCTGGTCATCGGAGCAAGGCTCACTGGACGCCTGAAATGTAGTTACCCTTTTATGAGATTTATATCTAGCTCCGCATCTTCTGTGTTACTCAGATAACTCGTCATACAATCTAATCTCATAGAATTTATGCACTGACTTCACAGATAGTTGTATTGTGATGCTTAAGAAAAGATAGTATAATTATCTCACCTTATGTTCAGTGTTCATCTGAGCTGTGTAAGCTCACTTTCCTCACGGTTCGATCATCTTGTTCTTCTGACCTCCTGTGTCAGCACCCTGCCGAATACAACGTACAGGATGGAATTCCATAAAATCCTGACATCGCACAATTGTTTATACATTTCCCAAATTTTGGTATGGGTGTCCTTCAGTAAGATTGAAATGATAATACAGAATGACATTATTGCTATACCATTTCTTACCGTGTGATTATTTGATTAACTGATTTTAATATTTGAAAATAAAATTATATATGGAATAGTTCAATTTTACCTGTTGCGTGAGGTATTTTTGTAGGATCCACATCATGTTCTATATTAAAAAGATCTGGTTTCTCATTTAGTACTCTATTCATTTATCATATTTATGTAGGCAGTATTTACGCCATTCAAAGCCTTCCAAAACTTAACCATTTGATAGCAAACATTTAATTTCAACAGGCTGCAAATTACACAGTCGGCAAGATATGTCCTAAAGTGTTTATAATTTGTTCAACAGGTCAGTGGTCTATCAAATTTTCAGCTTTAGTCTCTCCAACAGGCTGCAAACTACACAGCCTGCAAGCTACCAGGTACATTGTCCCAAAAAAATCAATAATTTTGTTCAATGATGAGAACCAGATCCTTTTATTTGGGGGGGGGGGGACCTCAAGCTGGGCACTGGCATCTGGTTGATTTTCTGGAATAAGAAACATTACATTATAATGACATTCCCTCTTTCATATATATGCAGTGTATGGGAGGCTTAAATGAATACAACAAGACCCTGTTTGGTACCAGCCTAACACTCGCGAGATTGGAACCCTGATGTTTACATACTGGACTTTACCAAGATTTCAGTACAACAGAACAGGATGGAATTCCATAAAATCCTGACATCGCACAATTGTTTATACATTTCCCAAATTTTGGTATGGGTGTCCTTCAGTACGATTGAAATGATAATACAGAATGACATTATTGCTATACCATTTCTTACCGTGTGATTTTTTGATTAACTGATTTTAATATTTGAAAATAGATTTATATATGGAATAGTGCAATTTTACCTGTTGCATGAGGTATTCTTGTAGGATCCACATCATGTTCTATATTAAAAAGATCTGGTTTCTCATTTAGTATTTATGTAGGCAGTATATACACCATCCAAAGCCTTCCAAAACTTAACTATTTGATAGCAAACATTTAATTTCAACAGGCTGCAAATTACACAGTCCGCAAGATATGTCCCAAAGTGTTTATAATTTGTTCAACAGGTCAGTGGTCCACAAATTTTCGGCTTTAGTCTCTCCAACAGGCTGCAAACTACACAGCCTGCAAGCTACCAGGTACATTGTCCCAAAAAAATCAATAATTTTGTTCAATGATGAGAACCAGATCCTTTTATTGGGGGGGGGGACTTCAAACTGGGCACTGGCATTTGGTTGATTTTCTGGAATAAGAAACATTACATTATAATGACATTCCCTCTTTCATATATATGCAGTGTATGGGAGGCTTAAATGAATACAACAAGACCCTGTTTGGTACCAGCCTAACACTCGCAAGATTGGAACCCTGATGTTTACATACTGGACTTTACCAAGATTTCAGTACAACAGAACAGGATGGAATTCCATAAAATCCTGACATCACACAATTGTTTATACATTTCCCAAATTTTGGTATGGGTGTCCTTCAGTAAGATTGAAATGATAATACAGAATGACATTATTGCTATACCATTTCTTACCGTGTGATTTTTTGATTAACTGATTTTAATATTTGAAAATAGAATTATATATGGAATAGTGCAATTTTACCTGTTGCATGAGGTATTCTTGTAGGATTCACATCATGTTCTATATTAAAAAGATCTGGTTTCTCATTTAGTATTTATGTAGGCAGTATATACACCATCCTAAGCCTTCCAAAACTTAACTATTTGATAGCAAACATTTAATTTCAACAGGCTGCAAATTACACAGTCCGCAAGATATGTCCCAAAGTGTTTATAATTTGTTCAACAGGTCAGTGGTCCACAAATTTTCGGCTTTAGTCTCTCCAACAGGCTGCAAACTACACAGCCTGCAAGCTACCAGGTACATTGTCCCAAAAAAATCAATAATTTTGTTCAATGATGAGAACCAGATCCTTTTATTGGGGGGGGGGACTTCAAACTGGGCACTGGCATTTGGTTGATTTTCTGGAATAAGAAACATTACATTATAATGACATTCCCTCTTTCATATATATAAGTGAGTGAGTGAGTAATAGATGTTTAACCCATTTCGACAACTAAGGTCATATTGATGGCGAGAACGGCATTACACAATTTCACAGAGGAATGTGTTGGTGCCCGTGCATATGTGCACCACACACATCCTGAGGGGATAGGAAAGAGGAGAAATAGACCCTTTTAAGTGGGCTAGGGAGGCCCTTCATATATATGCAGTGCATGGGAGGATTAAATGAATACAACAAGACCCTGTTTGGTACCAGCCTAACACTCGCGAGATCGGAACCCTGATGTCTACACACTGGACTTTACCAAGATTTCAGTACAACAGAACAGGATAGAATTCCATAAAATCCTGACATGGCACAATTGTTTATACATTTCCCAAATTTTGGTATGGGTGTCCTTCAGTAAGATTGAAATGATAATACAGAATGATATTATTGCTATACCATTTCTTACCGTGTGATTTTTTGATTAACTGATTTTAATATTTGAAAATAGATTTATATATGGAATAGTTCAATTTTACCTGTTGCGTGAGGTATTCTTGTAGGATCCACATCATGTTCTATATTAAAAAGATCTGGTTTCTCATTTAGTATTTATGTAGGCAGTATATACGCCATCCTAAGCCTTCCAAAACTTAACCATTTGATAGCAAACATTTAATTTCAACAGGCTGCAAATTACACAGTCCGCAAGATATGTCCCAAAGTGTTTATAATTTGTTCAACAGGTCAGTGGTCTATCAAATTTTCAGCTTTAGTCTCTCCAACAGGCTGCAAACTACACAGCCTGCAAGCTACCAGGTACATTGTCCCAAAAAATATCAATAATTTTGTTCAATGATGAGAACCAGATCCTTTTATTGGGGGGGGGGGACCTCAAGCTGGGCACTGGCATCTGGTTGATTTTCTGGAATAAGAAACATTATATTATTATGACATTCCCTCTTTCATATATATGCAGTGCATGGGAGGATTAAATGAATACAACAAGACCCTGTTTGGTACCAGCCTAACACTCGCGGGATCAGAGCCTCGAAGTCTACACACTGGACTTTACCAAGCGATTTCAGTACAACAGCACTGGCAGCTGAAGTCTTACTCACAGTACTCCAGGATCTAAGCAGTAAACCATATTGAGCATTAATAACAATGGAAACATACCATCCCCCACACCCTTCTTTGTACACAACTATATGACCCCCGTCCCCCTGCTCTCCACCTGCTCTCCGCCTTCGTTGTCTCATTTTCTGTCTGAATGGCAGAGAAATAAATCAGTATCGATTTGCCTGTCCCCACCCCCACTGCCTACCACAACCCTCCCGGCGCCCTCACCCATCCCACTGTCAGCCCTTGAAGGCTTCCATTGGCTGTCCTCCTTGTAGCTGATCACCCGAGGTGCCAACCCTATTCTTCCAGGCACAGTCATAAATGCTCATCACTACCCCTGCCAAACCTCCATCCAGGGGGAGGGAGGGGCACTCCATGTCTTTCACTTGAAATTCAGGGAAGCTCAAACCCTTTCTCTAAATCCTTACTGAATTCCATTACTGCCACAAAAAAAACTGAGTATCAGTTCAAATCAGTCAATGATCAATGCAATGGAATCACAGGTAAAATTGGTGAGTGTAATTCGTGCATTCCCCAAGACTCCTGATTTGGGCTGGGACATTTCTTCTCAGATGCCCTTACGATGGCTGTGTTGTGGTGGTGGTCCTTGTGGTGTGAAGTGGTCCTCATAAAGAGTGCCTCTTGAGTCATTCTTAAAAACTCCAGGATCCCTGAGCTGCCCTGGGATCGACAGGAGGATCAATAAACAAATGGGTAAGAATGGGACGGCCAGGGCCCATCTCCTGCACCAACCTACCACTTTGTACACAAGGGCAATGTTGTTAGACCGAGGTCGAGTATTGTATGTTCGCAAAGGCCATAAATTAAAAGTCAACTGCGCTTGGCAACTTCCCCTACAGCCTTAGCTTTGGGGAGCATTGCCTATGTGTGTGCTGTTACAAATATATGATACACAATTGCTTCACTATTATGTATTTGTATTGCAGCTACATAATACCTGTAGCATTACTTTCCAATGTAAATGGTAATGTCCCAGCTCAACTCCTCGTAGCTATTGGTAGGAAGTGTCCAGTCACATCACATCTATATGCAAATAACTCTACATAGGCTCTAATCCCACCCCACAATCTACAATTCCTCCCCTGGTCTTCTCCTGCTCTGACCTCTTGTGTCCTCAATTCTCTCACATTCCCTTTTCTGCCACCTCCTCTCCTCTTGTCCTTTTCTCCATGGCATTCTTCCAGCTCCCTCTGTCCTTCTCGTCAGTCTACCACCAAGTGCTACCACCCCCTTTCTGTTCTGCTCCATGTGTGGTCAAGTTCTGGATTTTTATTGCTCCCACCACTCTCCTGCTCGTCAATTTTTAAGGACTGTGTCCCGCCTCATTTAATAACGCATCATTCACCACGGTAGACAGGTTTTAAAGTCCTTTATTACTGCCTTTCATGCAAATGTGGCGCTTTCAAAACTCGGCGGATCTCATGCATGTAAAACTAATTAAAACTGGGTCGGACTAATCGCTCATTAAAGCGGCGTTTCTTTGGTTAAAGAGCTAGATGTTTGCATTAGATGCATATCAGTGGATTTCATGTTGCGTATTCTAATGTGGCTCTCAACCTCTGACATCTAAATCGAGTCTGGTGAACATTAACTGATTGTTAATTATTGTCTAGATAAGGTCAACCTGCCACTGTATTAAGTATCATTAGTCAATATAGAATGGGATAAATTTGTGTTACTTGCAACAGGCAGCTATGATAAATCCAGGAGACTATTCCTATTGGTACTAGGACAAAAATCACTCACTAGGACAATACTAGCCACTCACTCTCGGACAATACAAACCACTCACTCTCGGACAATACAAACCACTCACTAGGACAATACAAACCACTCACTAGGACAATACTAGCCACTCACTAGGACAATACTAGCCACTCACGAGGACAATACTAGCCACTCACTAGGACAATACTAGCCACTCACGAGGACAATACTAGCCACTCACTCTCAGACAATACTAGCCACTCACTCTCGGACAATACTAGCCACTCACTCTCGGACAATACAAACCACTCACTAGGACAATACTAGCCACTCACTCTCGGACAATCCAAACCACTCACTAGGGCAATACAAACTACTCTAGTACAATACAGCCCACTCATGTTGCAAACTCACTATTCCAGCGCGCTGGACCACCATTACCAGACCATGGCTCAGCTGTATGACGACACACACCTGTGCTCATAAATACTTATCCAATTTGTTATTCCACATTTGCATATTTTAGTATCGGATTGACCTCTGTCCTGTGGGATGTCCTGCCCTCTGACTACCTCTGGTATAACCCCTCATGGGGCACAATCCACCCACTTAGTTGTCATGATGCATGAATGTGGACCCGGCAGATTGGCAGGATAGAGGTAGGGATAGGATAAGCTTATGAATCATTGTGGTAGGTTATGGCGAGGAGGGCGGCGCTTCCTAGGGGAGACAATGCCATAGGGAGAATTTGGGGAGAGTTCCATGGGTAGAATTCCAGGGGCTTAGAACTTCACTTCACGCATCAGAAGGGACAAAATAAATGGAATAAAGTATTAAGCCCATCAGTGGTATTCAAGGGACTATGTGGATGGTAACGTACATATCAAGGCACCACTTACACCATGTTATCATTACAACCTTCACCTACAGTCCCACTATTCTACTAACACCCTCCCCTATCATCATCCCCCTACTGACCCATAGATAATATGGGATCAACGCGTTTCTATGGCAACCATCAAAATGGCCGCAGCGGCTTTTGTGCGGAGGTGTGGGAGCAGTCATTACCATTCCCATTACGGTAGAGATCCTTCCTTACATCAATCTGCACCAAAACAATCAGCATAGCACTCACCAGACGGCGTCCCTCTGACGTCACACCGCATTATTGTGACGTCACGGCGGGGTTTTGTGACGTAACGTCCAGGTGCCGCCGCAAGATAAGGCGAATAGCGGGATACGTCATTGTCAAATCCTTTAATCCCAGACGGGATTGCAGGGTTAAACACGAGTTATAGGTAAGGGAGGGGTATGTCAAGGAGTGAAGGGCTCCCATGCCTACTGTCACACCCTAACTGTGCATAGTAAGACTATAAATGAGTGCTTCCTAGAACAAAAATAACATGGATGTTTTGGTATTAGGCCTATAATCTATTCGGTCATTTTTCATGCCGGTGCTCAAATGCAAGCCCATGTGGGATGCCACCATGCTGGTTCATATATCCAATGGATGTAGGAGAAATTAATGAGCAATGCAGCTGTCTGGGCCCTACTATCAGCAGGCTAATACTCCCTGCCCCACATTTCTCATACCAAGCGTAGTCACCATTTTCTCTCCATACTGAGCCAGCTCAACTAATTAATACACCGATTAGATCGGCCATAAAGAACCCACAGAAATGGCTCTATTAAATCCCCTCGGGGCTTTTGCAGGGATTAAATTGATCCTCTTTTGTTTTACCTCAACAAGAGCAGCAATTGCCAGTACTGTGTTGCAGAAATGGGAGTCTAGTGGTCCCAGAGGTGGAGTTAACAGTGCTGTGATGGTCACCACATCATTCATCCTATGTCCCCTCACCTGCCTGCACTTCCCGACTAATTACAACGGGTATTAATAAGTCATTGCTGGTAATTAAGATATCAATAATCATTACCATCAGTGGGCGGGCAACTTGACACGTTTTAGCCTGTTATTCATTTTACATGAGCATGCCGGCATTGTGGGTGCTTGCTTTCAGTGCTGCTCATCACAGTTAATGCTGTACCCATAGCACTAAGGTATATGTATGGTAATATAGTTCTATGCTTGCTGCAAATAATCCATTATGTATCATTATTTGGTATAAGTGGACATCAATTGGTGTTAGATCATCACGGTGACATCGAATAGACTGGAGGAATTTTCCAGGTTTGACTGAAATGCTCTAAAATTCCTATGGACAAGTTGGACAAAATTATGCATGTATTTAGGCAAAAAAAGGTGCGTTTCCAGTTACATGAGCTACAATGCTAGGGTCGGTAGGTCGGAAATTTTTTTTGGAGGAGCGGGGGAGTCTTCCTCCTGTCCAATATAGGCATGCTATATATCAAAAGAATCATAATTTCAATTTACTAGGATATGTGACCACAATAGTCCGACAATATATAAGGGAGTGGTCATTATTTATTAACAGGATGGGTGGTTGGTTTGAATAAAAATAAAATATAATAAAAGGCTTCATGCATTATGTGCATTATGAACACTGGCATATTAGCTTAATCAGTAGATAGTAGGTGTTGAAACTATGGTCCTGTCAAAAGAAAAAGAAATTGTAAGCCCTGTTTTGCTAGGGTCGGGTAACTGGAAACAAACCTTTTTTTTTTGCCTTAGCTACTTTACATTGGTGCACATTGGTGCACTATTGTTGCACTATTGTTGCAAACTAATTTGCACTGGTGAATATTGCTTCTCATTGCCGCAAACTACTGCACACTGGTGTAACTTCTGCAAACTGCCTTGATTATTTCCTTAAATTCAAGAAGAGGTCTGTGGAATACATATATATCTGGGTGTAATGTCTTATTCAGACCTTCAATAATTCACGACTTTGAGCGCCTATAGGGCGCCAATAGGAATGAATGGCCTTCATTCAGTCTCTGCCTCTCAACGCCAATACAATTGATTCATCTCATTTTCAGCTTGTTCCTGCCTCCAGGAAGAGTACTTAAGGGAAATGTGGACCACAAGCTCGGACCTGAACAATCTCATTGTAACAGTGATACCCTAGCTGGGATAAGATCGAGATGTCCCTTCATTTCCCCATAGTCAATCTCTCACAATCTTAAAATCTAAGGGTGATGTTTCTGCGTTTGTGAATACACTGGGGGACTTAGGGCTTATTGGTTAGATCTGATTTACTAGAGGGGGAAAAGGTGCTCTGCTTAGCCCTCTAGTGGTACAAACGCTTACTTTCCTTTATCCCCTTTGCATTGCCAAAGGACTATGCACAGCATGTGAGTAACTCGCCAGCAGTTCTGGTGAGTGACTCGCCAGGGCTGCCTCCCTGGATCACAAGTCCACAAAGCCAAGTACCGCAATGGCACCAGGGTCTCAAATAAGCGCCGGTCTCGAATAAGCACAGGGGGTCCGCGGGTAATGAAATTAATCTTAAGCACTGAAAACAGTATTCAAATAAGCGCCTGTCTCGTATAAGCGCCAGGGTTTGAAATTAATGAACACCCAGGCGCTTGTACGAGCCACTACGGTACATTTAATCAATCCTCTGGCCTTAGAGGGCTCTTCCCGGTAGAGACATTGACTTTTGAACCAGCTCAATACTACTGCACCCCAGATCTGCTTGTGCAGGGCTGGGTTCATTTGGCATTAACTCCTGTGCTTTACCTGCCTGCCTATTTGTAAAACACATGCTGTGCGTGCACATGCCGCATGTAGGAGCGGCCTCTAGTGAGTGGAGGACTGCTCAACCAGCCGTAGATTCATCAATAGTAAATGAAATACATGCCGCGGAGCGGTGCATAGGAGGAAGTGAGTGAGTGAGTAATAAATGTTTAACGCCATTTTGACAGCTAAGGTCATATTCATGGCGAGAATGACATTACACAATTTCACACAGAAATGTGTCAGTGCCCGCGCACATGTGCACCACACACATCCTGAGGGGATAGGAAAGATGAGAAGTAGACCCTTTTAAGTGGTCTAGGGAAGCCCGCATAGAAGGAAGAAGGGAGGGTGAATAGGAATGTTTGAAATGTATCAGTAGGTGTTTTTTTTTTGTTCTCCATGAAAGGGAATACAGAGCCTTTAGATAATAGATTATAGTGGAGTGCTAAAATGGTGATAAGGGAATATGGTAGTTATGTGAGATCAACTCTGGGTAAGTTGAAATAATGGTCCATATATTAGAACCATTTGCATCTTATGTGGCGAGTGAGTACTTTTCGACATCTAAGGTTATATTCACGGCAAGACAACTACAGTTTTAAAGAGGAATACACGTGTACCAAACAAACAAGAGGGGATAGATAAAATTGCACTCTCACTTTCTGTAGCAAAAACTAGAAACAATAACAGATATACAGTGAAGCTGATGAAATGTACAGGTGGCCATCATGTACATTGAGCATCCTAAGATTGATGTCAGTTGTAAACTGTTTGAGGAAACTTAATCCTGAAGCCCAAATTCCATACACTACTCACTAGGCATGTTTTAGAGCAATGTGTGCCCCGGGTATAACAGTGCCGTCAGACTGCAAACTTAGGGGTCTGATTAGCATCGATTATTCATGGCATCTATCACCTCCCCCAGCCACAGGCCAACGCCTGCCCTTCCCTCTATCCATCCAAACTACACATCTACATGCATGTAGTTTTGCTGCCTTTATATAAACTTTTTTATAAGCTTATTTTATTCTTGTACGTCTCATTCATTCTCTATTTCTTGAGGTGAGGTGCAGAGGCATGAGAAGTGTTTTGCACTCTTGATTAGACACTGCCGTTATGTTTTTGCCACCAATAAATAAAATGCACGTCTTCAATACCTGCATGGCACTCAATGCAACTCGTGTATATGCCGTTTGACTCTGTTCAAAAGGGTCTCGATCAAAATTTAATGTCCATGGCTAATCTCCCATACCTTTTCACCTGCTAGGCAACTACTGATTTGTCTACATGCACATGTTACACGGTTTGTCCACCACCCACTCTAATGTCTTCCACCCAATTCTGTCTACAAAACCACACTTACCCTTTCACCCAGCTCTGCCCAGACACCCAAACGCTACCCCGCCCACCCCCACTTGTTGGAACCACCTCTATGAGGTCCAGGAGATTAGTCCCTTGGCGAAGGACCCGTTTCCGTAGGAGATGGCAGTATACTCAGAAAAAGAAAACTGATCTCGTATCAGAAAGGGAGGTTGACAAATGGAGGGAGATTATAACCCCCCAGTGACTGACCACCCCGTCCCCCAATGCCTCCAAAAAGGCAGTCTTTGTCTTCAGCTCCAGGGGTGAGGTATAAGGAGGAGAGGGATAGCTTGTGTGGGATCCTGATAAGGAGGACTATGTGGAGTCTTATCGGGATTAGGCATCAGTGAAAGCACACAGAACCCAGCCCCTCACTCTCCTACATACAAGTTGTGTGCCACTGATATGAGCACCAGGTCTCTTATCGATCCCAGCAGCCAAAAAGAGATACTGAGGCCTGGTGGATGAAACAAGGATGAGAGAATAGGGAGAGATAAATGATGATGGCAGTGATGATGGCAGTGATGACGGCCACTAAGGTATCAGACCCCCTTGGTGATCTTTCTTACAAACCTGCCTGCTACCGTAAATCCTCGCGTATAAAGGGTGCACCTTATAAATACGTATTCATGAGCATTTACATTGAAAGTGCCCAATGGTATACTGTGTCACTACAGAACATTTTCCCAGACACTACATTTGTTCATAGTGTATACTGTGTTGGGTGCAATAAAGCAATTTGAGCAATTCCGTGAGAACCTCTTCTGTGCATAATGAAAGACAGTGAGTCTAGGCGGATTCAAAGGTGTTGCCACATTTTGAACTTCAAATAGGGTAAAACCTATCACCACTCCTTCGCCAACTTATGATATGTACAAGGCCATGTACAGGAAGAAAATTACAGTGCTCTCCTACTTTGAAAGAATCTGAAATGTTTATTCCTGGCAGTAACGAATGATGGCTACCTTGAGAGTTGCCTATACGTCGGAAACCTGGGATAAATGATGAGGAGGCATACTGCTGCCCCAATGTCTAACCCGGAAACGGTAACAGTCTCCCACTAAAAGTGCCGACAGGATTTAGTTGTGTCAAGGAACCAGAACATTTTTTTTTCGCAAGAGTTATTGATTATCAATAGTTCTAGAATATAGGGGCTTATTTCAATACAACTGACGACAACATAAGCATTGCTACGACTACTCTACGAATATGTGTATAATTTCATGTATATAGCAGCCATCTTAGGGAGGTAAGTGTAATGACAAAGATAGCTAAACCGTCAGTAAATTTTTAAATCGTCAGATATATGAAAATAAGCCCCTGGTGATCATTTATACTGAAAGTCGGCCCTTACCCTGGTGGTAGTTCTGATAGCAGTGGGAGAACTGGTTCAGGTAGACACTCGTAGCGGCAGGCAGAATGGTCCAGGTAGACACTGATGGCGGCAGGCAGAAGGGTTCAGGTAGACAAGGGACCAGGATCTGCAATGATTGATCATTGATATTACCAATTTTTCATGTACCACAATAACCTTAATACACTCACTATAATAATGTAGGCAATATCTAATTGCATGTCTTTTTTATCTTGGAAATCAAAAGGTCTTGAGTGAACTCCACCTAAATTAAATTTCCAAATCAAAATCAAGTTGCATGATTATATGGAAATTTTCGATTATCGGTCCCTTACCCATGTTGCACTCCTCTTGACGGTAGGTAGCCCAGAGCGGACAGTCAGCTTTTTAAGGTTGTGTAGAAACTGGGTCGAGTTCACTTGAACTATCCACATCAATTCCTTATCTGGTCAGTCCTGAGCATCAGGATCTGCAATAATTAAAAGTTTCTTTGTGAGACTGACAATGGCTGACACATCCAAAGCAATAACATGGAAAAAGATAAGACAAGAGACTCAGGATAGCCATTATCAGATCCCAAGTTACCTGGTTATTTATCATAGTTATCAAGGTGTGTTGAAAATTAAAGTAAATTAAAGTAAAGTAAAAATCAGGTGTATTAGTCGAGACACTGGTTAATTTGTTGAGATGCTTCAAGTGAGCGAGTGAGTAATAGATGTTTAACACCATTTCGACAGCTAAGGTCATATTTATGGCGAGAACTACATTACACAATTTAACAGAGGAATGTGTCAGTGCCCACGCACATGTGCACCACACACATCCTGAGGGGATAGGAAAGAGGAGATATAGACCATTTTAAGTGGGCTAGGGAAGCCCTGAGATGCATCAAGGCATTGACACTGCATTAAAAGCTGCAACCAGGGCTTGTCTCACACTCGAGGGTTCCAGATAGCTAGTATGTAAAGCCAGTGCAATGTCATTTGGAATTGCATCAAGTGCCGTAGGATCAGCATGATATGTAATTATTCATAAATCATGTCGATAGATGGACTTGCCACCATTTTCACTATTCGGTCTGCAGTGATCCCCAGCCATCTTTGAAGGAATGCAAAAAAAAAAAATCCAATCCTACCTCCTAATATAATTTTGCTTGGACTCGTGGGAGGGGGGGGTGGAGGTGACACTGTCTTAATCCTTCCTACTTTGCATGGGTGCATCATGATATCATGATAAGATAAGGGCGGTGTGATGCTTAAGTGGATAGTGAGACCTTCCCATTACACACTATTGACCCGACCATCCAGGGGGCATGAATCAGGTCGACAGAAGCAGTGATTGCAATGGGATGCTGCACAGAGATGGGTAACAGCAGGGATTGGGGGGGGGGGAGAAGGCTGAAGTGGTAAAAGGGGGTATTATGACCTCATTGGCCTTCAGTGATGTATGTATTGGTTCCATCCAATGGGGCTTCCAGACACGGTGGATGAAAGACACGCCAATTATAGGCTTTCATTCCTCCCTGCCCAAATCTGGAATTCTCATGAATACAAATTTGTTTTTATTCTTTTCACCTTTTCGTCTGTTAGTTCAAAATATTTTATGGATCCACAGTTTTAGATAATTCTTCCATGGCATGGGGGGGGGGAGAACCCCGGGAAGAACACTTCAATTTGTGTCGGTGTTTGCCTCAGCAGTGGTTGGATCATCAGTTTCCACTAAATACACCACCTCCTAATATTTTGCAGAAAAGTTGGAAATACCGTTTCTCACAGGGGCTGATATCACAGTAACTTCTTTTTAAGATACCGTGAGATTCTGCGAGACGCCCCGCGTGACAACCTGGTGACTGTCGGCTTCTTCCGTTCACCACTTCCGGTAATCGATATCCTAGCTGTAATGAACCGGAAGTAACTTCAACGGCGGACCAGCGTCTTCCGCTTCAGACATTTTATGCTGCCATAAGGGATTGATCTACACCGGCAGAGGCCCCAGCTAGGGCGCTATAGAAATTATGGCGTTAGTGACATCGATGACATCGTCATGTCATAACATCATGACATTCACACCTCTGGTGCTTTCTGTTGGTGCCATAAAAGTTATGTTTAAGATGAATAACCCTGTGTGATGGTATGGGCCGGGACATGCTTCTTATAAAGCATTAAGCCTCTTCCAATTAGATTACTCTGCGCTTTCCTTATCCCATAGATTCTACCAAATTATAATATCACAGGAAGAACTATGTTGTAATATGACATGCAATTACAAGACATGCCATCATTACATTTGAACATTGATAACACGGGACAGCAAAAAAAAAACCCCACAGAAGAGCAGACGCAGGGATGGTTGGAAATTAATGGCCTAAGTATAAACGCAGTGTGATTGAATTGCCTATACGCTCTTTTATTCCTATGTAGAGGCTTAGTATTGTACTGATTTTTTTCTTAGGTCAGTCTGACTGGGGCAGGGCTGGACAACCAATAAATATAAATCCAGCTGGTTTCCATGTTCAGAACCGATGCGGCTCATGTCGCCTGGTGGTAAAGCCTGGGACGTGGTCGTGGCAGCAATCTAATAGTGCTACCGACATCATTCAGCTACCAATTCTACATGATGCCAGTCCACCTAGAAATATGATTTTGCAGCAGCCAGGCACATCACCTCCTGGAGGATGGTTGGGGTGGAGGGGGGACCCTGGAGGAAGATGGGGGATAGGGAGGGGGTGATCCTGGGGTGATGGGGGGGGGTTAGGCAGTTGGACGGTCTGGGCTGGTGGTGGGGGACAGGGACTGTACGCTATTAAGGTCTTCAGACTGATATTGGAAGATTATATCATTAGGGTTTAGATGGGAGGGGTTGCAACCGACCATTTGGTCATTTAACCCCTACAGACCACACCCCACGCCTACACTCCCCAAATCATAGAAGTTCAGTTTACATGTACAAGAAGGTTTGCTGTACATATGTAGTGCTGCGTCCCATTATCGAGCCCATTGGCTAAAGTGGGTCGCTATAGTGTTTGGAGCCATAGGGCATCAGAAACCCCAAATATATAAACTGGGCGTGGTCACCAATGGTTGCGGCTCACTGTCTTTGACAGTGTCCGAGTGCCAAACACCAACACATGCAGTGCGCCTTCAGGCAAAGCCTTTATCGCTGGTCGCCGACCTTTACTTCCGGTCGTCCACTAGTATTTGTCTGCCTGCAGGGTGACGCTCAGCGTTGTCATGGAGACAAGACGCCGTGCCGTGTCTGGTTCCGGTTCCTGCGTCACCATAATGGAACTCCTGCGACGTCGGCGGCTGCGTCTCAATCGACGATGGGTAGGCCGCCGGCGTCTTCTTTCATCTCCATGGCAACGCGCCCTGTGGCGCCCCCTAGCTGTGGTCGTCAGTCACGTGATAATCACCGTGGTGAGGAGAGACTGTTGTCAGGGTGGTTGCTAGGTGACAAGCGCGGCCAGAACCCCCCATCAATCGAGGCGAGAAAAACAGAGGGACCTGGGAGGAGTGTGTGTGTAATAGATGTTTAACGCCATTTCGACAACTAAGGTCATATTCATGGCGAGAACGACATTACACAATTTCACAGAGAAATGTGTCAGTGCCCTCGCATATATGTGCACCACACACATTCTGAGGGGATAGGAAAGAGGAGATATAGACCCTTTTAAGTGGGCTAGGGAAACCCGGGCATCTTACGTACATCACCAGATAACAGGTCACTGTTGGTGCTGGTATTATTAAGGTCTCCTTATCGCTCATATCAGGTAAAACAGACGGGCAAAGTATTGGATGCACCATTCAGATCATGCTAAGAGATTAGACAAGTGAAAGGTCAGGGTGCACCATATATTACCGATAGGCCAGTGCATGCCCCACAGCAGGTGTCATATAAGTAAAGGAGCTGAAGTTAGTGTGCTTCTCTGGTTCTTAACCCTTTCACCCATAGATTTCCATTAATCTATGGGATTTTCGTGCAAATCCTGCTTTATGGGATGGAAAGGGTTAAAATAGCTTGATAAAGGCTTATTATTAACCCCTGCAACTAGAGGGGACTTTCCTGTTTGCTACGACAGCTCACAATGTAACATCAAACCACCCTATTGGAGGAAAGGTATCCATGTTAGAAGCTCAAAAACACCTTATACTCCCAGCGTCAGCCTGTTCATCATTCACTAAGTCAGTAATTAGTGTCACTGCTCAAAAACCAATTTGAAAAGATGTCAAGAATGTTTCAGTTTTCCGTCGGTTTTAAATTTAGTAATATTATTTTTGTTTGGTGCTGACCGTTTTGATGCACGGCTGCTGACAACTAAAGCCCGTTGTCCTTAATTGCAGTCCGTTACATTGGGTCCTTTTTAACCTCCCCTCTGCCTCTAAAAAGTCTCAGTTAAATGTTCCAGCAATCACGCAGCTCACACGTCACTGTATTAGCCCCACTGTATTTGCCTCCCGTGTAATGGAGATGTGAGGATGGGGTCCTGAGGCTGACAGCATCCATTGGGAAAGGGGTCTGCATTAATTATCACCTTCCAATAGTGCTCAGTGCCACCTTGCCATAATAACCACTGTCCCAAGTTTGCCAGTTTTAGTGAGATATTGACTTAATGGCGAGGGCATTATGTCTATGGAAAGAAAATACGTTATCTTTCATAACTTTAACCCATGGTGTGCTAGGCATTGCATATACAATATTCTAGGACAGGCGGCAATTCTACAAAGAGGCCTCCGATGTCATTAAGCCCAAGAGCATCCATGTTGCCATGTCGATTTTAGGGGTCTAGTGCCATGATATGTAAAAGGCACTATGATGTATAGAGTGGGTCTTCGGGAAGGGCAACTGAATACAAGGGCTTTATGGCGTGTAGGCCTTCTTGTCTCCTTCATACTAGGATGGACTGGTCTATGCCAGGTAGTGTGAGAATTCACTGAAACTCATCCCACGGCTGCTTCACCCAGCTCATACCAGGGGGCGGGGCAGTACACGTGGCTTCTGCCGACATAGCCAACCTCACCCTACCCCATCCCACAGGACAGAGGTCAACCGGAAGACGTCTCAGGGTCGTGCGCAGACAATGAACAGGCGACATCTGGGGACCATCTTGTCAGACCACGTGACCACCCTATCTTGTAGCTGACCAATCAGGTGTCTGCGCTGTGGGCTCTGGGGTATGTATGTTAGATGTATACTGGGGCTCTGCTCTATGTGAATTTTATCAGTTCATATAGAGCGACTGTATTGGTTTTTGATCTTTAGTAGCGCCCGGGGTTTATTGCTAAAAATTTTTACCCCCCCCCTCAAGAGGAGACAAAATATGTTAAGCCCCCCTCGCGAGGGGTCTGAAAATTTTACGCCCCCCTCAACCCCCCCCCCCCCCCTCCGTTGATAAATAATGACCACTCCCTTACAGCGCTAGTATGGATTCCTGACTCCTCCCAGCCTATGCACACACAAAGACCGCGCATCCCTATCTCCACCAACCACAAAGCCTCTTACAGAAAGTCCAAAGTACCCAAACAAAGTCTATCCTGATTGGATGTCGGCGAGTTCATGGGTGGGTCAAAGGGCAAGCGACAAATGAATTGATTCAGGGCCTCAAATTTTACATACTTTGCACAGTGTGGAAATCAGATGGTTCAACGTTTGGATCAAAAGTCCTACATAGGTAGGAGAAACCACATCCATATGCAGCATCAACATTTTCTGTAATGTTTGACAATTCTGTTATAGATTGGTCAGTCCGACCATATGGAAAAAAAATTAAGAATTTATTAACATACCTTGAGAGTCTCCTGGTGTCTGCAGCACCTGGTTCCTCCACCACATCTGCTTGGCCCTAACTGCAGTTGTCTTTCAGCTGATGTCCAACAATAGTGATGACAACCTGTAACAGTAATAAACAGTAATAGATAATGTCCGCGAGTTCATGGGTGGTTCAAAGGTAAAGGGACAAATGAGGTGATGCAAGGCCTCCTAGAATCCTGGATGGATATAAGGCAGAAAACAGCTATTTAAAATGCCCATTGATTTCAGACATTGCTTAGGTATCAATTCGATGCCCATATTGTATATAATTTGCTCAATCTGGACACCAGCTCAAAAGTCCTACATAGGTAGGAGAGATCACATCCCTGTGCACCACCAGCTTTTCTCTGTAATGTGTCAGTGCCTGCACATCCTGAGGGGATAGGAAAGAGGAAATATAGACCCTTTTAAGTGGGCTAGGGAAGCCCGACTGCCAGTCTGACCATATAATTATAATTATATATATTATACATGACCATACCTTTAGAGCCTTCTGCTGTCTGCAGCAGCTGGTTAGTCTATCATGCCTGTAGGACACTAACTGCACATGCCAACCTGTAACAGTAATAAATACAACTATCAGATAATGCTTTAAGTCATAGCTTCAGCTACCGGATTGATACTCTTCCAGTGGGTTGGTTTGATGTACCAATGAAGTACTGGTGAGTCTTGTAAAATAGACACGCTTCATTGGTGCATCATGCCAACCATCAGGCTTGATGCACTCCTGGATTAGCGGCTTTGGGTTCAGGTATATTACATAACATTTATAAAGGATTCATCAATATGTTACATAAGGTGATAGGACCATACTGAACTGTAATGGTTCCCACAACTAAATAATATGTTACATAAGGTGATAGGACCATACTGAACTGTAATGGTTCCCACAACAAAATAATATGTTACATAAGGTGATAGGACCATACTGAACTGTAATGGTTCCCACAACAAAATAATATGTTACATAAGGTGATAGGACCATACTGAACTGTAATGGTTCCCAGGACCATACTGAACTGTAATGGTTCCCACAACAAAATAATCTCACTGATTGATATCATCTAGACAAATCACAAGCATTTACATGTATTACTGGCTTTGCTCTCACATTGCACTGACTTTGCCTGCATTACATAAAAGGTTGGACCTGGCTTGTACTCACACACACACTAGCGAAATTTGCATTGGCTCTAGCTCTGACAAAACCTGCAACGCTAAGGCATT
Organism: Acholoe squamosa; assembly: GCA_949317995.1. Lineage (NCBI taxonomy): Eukaryota > Metazoa > Annelida > Polychaeta > Phyllodocida > Polynoidae > Acholoe > Acholoe squamosa. Next base: position 48,367,089 of record OX439050.1, read on the forward strand.
GCTCTCACATTGCACTCGCTTTGCTCTGCATACATACAAACACTTGAGTATGAGGAGTTTACATGTATGACTGGCATGGCACTCGCATAACACTGGCTCAGCTCTGGGTTTACGCAGGCTTGCACACGGAATGCACTGACTTTGCTCTGCATACATGCAAATTCTCATTGAAGCCTACAACACACTTGTATTCATTTAAACCATTCAATAAATTCTTTTTTACTTCATTCATTCGAATTATTCATTTATAAGGGGACAACCATCATTTTACTGTTTTTGGGGTGGTCCCCAACCTTTAAGATTCTGCTTTGGTTCAGTTAAATACTACATATAACCGTAATCTCTCGCGTAGAAGGCGCAGCTCGCGTAGAAGGCGCACCCCCAACTCAGAGAATGCAAGTCCACGTATAAAGCGCACCTCTAAGGGCAGAATTTTGTTAATTTAGTACTGTTCTATAGTAAAAATACCCCCCCCTATAAGACGCACCCAAAACTCAAGGCATTGTCCCTCCCACATATAAGACTCAGCAGCATTTTGTTTGGCGTATAAGACGCGCCTTATACACGGGAGATTACGGAAGTGAGTAATAGATGTTAAACGCCCTTTCAACAGCCAAGGAGAGATCCAGGGATGACGGAGACGCTCCAGGTTTCACGGGTGGCGTGATGCTCCAGCATTCAGGGACGACGCCATGCTCCAGGATTCATTCACCATCTGAGGAGCTTGCAATCTAACATGATAATCATAGAATACATACATTATTACTATGGAGCTGATGTTATATAAATATTTCGGTTTTTCACATTGGAGAGTCTCCAATTCGATATCAGACAGGTTTGGTTTTTACAGAGCAGGTTGTTAGACTGCTGTGCTGTTATTTACATCATACTGTGTTAGTAATTTATATGACAAGAGAGGTTTGGGTTTACAATTTTAAATCTCACAAGACTCACTGATCAGGAGGTAAGCACTCTCCCAAAACCCTACTATAAATCATATAGTACAACTTGTATAGTATAACACATACAAAGGTACTATTATAGAACATGTACTACCAGAGACTGGGTAACTAATGTCATTTCTTATACATGGAGGCAATTATAATCAGAAAAATTTGCTTGATATTTCTTTGAATTGAATTGCAAACAGCCAAATTGATATTTGATTTTGGGCCTTACTGACATATACAAGTGTCTAGCATAAATTGCCGCATACAAGCCACATACCATACTGAATTTAGAGAATGCTACAGGAATGTATGGTGCTCCTTAGTTTGTATGTACATAGGATATTTACCTGGGGTGATGCAATTCTCCAGGAATCAAGAGTGACATGAAGCCCAAGGAATCCGGGGGACACAATGCTCAAGGAATCAGGGGCGATGCGATGCCCCAGTAATGGGTACTGGACCTTGATTCGTTTGTCACCTGAGGAGTCTGCCTGCAAGGTAATGTTTCATATTCAGAAATAGGAATATCACTATAAAGATTCTGATGACAAAATATTGATAAATCAAGATAAATGTGATCAGGCACCACCCCCAGAACAAACGAACAGTAGACAATCACTTCCCCCAAAAAACAGTTATTACCTGATACATCCAGGGATGAGGAGATGGTCCAGGTTTCACGGGTGGCGTGATGCTCCAGCATTCAGGGACGCCGCCATGCTCTAGGATTTATTTGCGATCTGAGGAGCTTGCAATCTAACATGATAATCATAGAATACATACATTATTACTTTGGACCTAATGTTATATAAATATATCCGTCTTTCACATTGGAGAATCTCTGCAATTCGATATCAGACAGGTTTGGTTTTTACAGAGCTGGTTGTTAGACTGCTGTGCTTTTATTTACATCATACTGTGTTAGTAATCTATATGACAAAAGAGGTTTGGGTTTACAATTTTAAATCTCACAAGAATCACTGATCAGGTGGTAAGCACTCTCCCAAAACCCTACTCTAAATCATATAGTACAACTTGTATAGTATAACACATATGAAGGTACTATTATAGAACATGTACTACCCGAGACCGGGTAACATTAATGTCATTTCTTATACATGGGACCGGGTAACTAATGTCATTTCTTATACATGGAGGCAATTATAATCAGAAAAATTTGCTTGATATTTCTTTGAATTGAATTGCAAACAGCCAAATTGATATTTGATTTTGGGCCTTACTGACATATACAAGTGTCTAGCATAAATTGCCGCATACAAGCCACATACCATACTGAATTTAGAGAATGCTACAGGAATGTATGGTGCTCCTTAGTTTGTATGTACATAGGATATTTACCTGGGGTGATGCAATTCTCCAGGAATCAAGGTTGACATGAAGCCCAAGGAATCCGGGGGACGCAATGCTCAAGGAATCAGGGGCGATGCGATGCCCCAGTAATGAGATACTGGACCTTGATTCGTTTGTCACCTGAGGAGTCTGCCTGCAAGGTAATGTTTCATATTCAGAAATAGGAATATCAAGATAAATGTGATCAGGCACCACCCCCAGAACAAACGAACAGTAGACAATCACTTCCCCCAAAAAACAGTTATTACCTGATACATTCAGGGATGAGGAGCTTGCAATCTAACATGATAATCATAGAATACATACATTATTACTTTGGACCTGATGTTATATAAATATATCCGTCTTTCACATTGGAGAATCTCTGAAATTCGATATCAGACAGGTTTGGTTTTTACAGAGCGGGTTGTTAGACTGCTGTGCCTTTATTTACATCATACTGTGTTAGTTATTTATATGACAAAAGAGGGTTGGGTTTACAATTTTAAATCTCACAAGAATCACTGATCAGGTGGTAAGCACTCTCCCAAAACCCTACTATAAATCATATAGTACAACTTGTATAGTATAACACATACGAAGGTACTATTATAGAACATGTACTACCCGGGACCGGGTAACTAATGTCATTTCTTATACATGGAGGCAATAATCAGAAAAAATTGCTTGATATTTCTTTAAATTGAATTGCAAACAGCCAAATTGATATTTGATTTTGGGCCTTACTGACCTCTACATATACAAGTGTCTACCATAAATTGCCGCATACAAGCCACATACCATACTGAATTTAGAGAATGCTACAGGAATGTATGGTGCTCCTTAGTTTGTATGTACATAGGATATTTACCTGGGGTGATGCAATTCTCCAGGAATCAAGGGTGACATGAAGCCCAAGGAATCCGGGGGACGTAATGCTCAAGGAATCAGGGGCGATGTGATGCCCCAGTAATGAGATACTGGACCTTAATTCACCTGAGGAGTCTGCCTACAAGGTAATGTTTCATATTCAGAAATAGGAATATCACTATAAAGATTCTGATGACAAAATATTGATAAATCAAGATAAATGTGATCAGGCACCACCCCCAGAACAAACGAACAGTAGGCAATCACTTCCCCCAAAAAACAGTTATTACCTGATACTTTCACAACCACCTTGAGATTCTCCAGGTGTGTGCTGATCCTTGAGGAGTTATGGACAGTCTTACGGCTTCCTGAAATAAGAATTAGAAATTAATTGTATTGCATTGATCTGTATTCAATCAGCATTAAAAGGCTAGTGCCAAGAATGCAGATTGAGAAATTCAAATCTAGACACTTCAGTAAAAAATAAAAAATGTCGATTTCATTATTTTACATTCTGACGTCTTCCATATTACTGTATACAATCATAGGAGTGAGAGTGAGTAATAGATGTTTAACGCCATTTCGACAGCTAAGGTCATATTCATGGCGAGAACGACATTACACAATTTCACAAGGGAATGTGTCAGTGCCCGCGCATATGTGCACCACACACATACTGAGGGGATAGGAAAGAGGAGATACAGACCCTTTTAAGTGGGCTAGGGAAGCCCGTATATACAATCATAGAATCAGGTTCCAGATCATAATAAAATACTAATTTTTACAATTATTATTTCGGTATTAGTTTACCTGGTGTTCATAAATCGCTGTTTGCCTCACCCAGGACTTGAATCTCCTCGTTATTTTGCAACATCTCCAAGAGGATTGGGTTGTCCCTGACTAACCTGGAGCTCCATGATACAGATAGGGTATCACAGCCCATATACCCACCCAGAGGGCCTGTCTTACTAAAAGACTGGTCATCTCCAGCTTCCCTGGCTTACATGATACAGATAGGGTATCATGGCCAAAATTCCCTACCCAAGAGGGCCCATTGGAACAATAACTCCTTAAAAGTCCTACTAACTTCTGATTGGCCCAGGCTTACATGATACAGTTAGGGTATCACAGCCACAATCTCTACCCCAGCGGGCCTGTTGGAACAAAATAAACTCCTCAAACTCTTACCAAAGGAGATGAATCAATTCCAATTGGCCTGCACGATACAGTTAGGGCATCCCAGAGTTACTATCAACAGTGCCCATTTCACAGTAATAATCCCAGAGTTACTATCAACAATGCCCATTTCACGTTAATAATCCCAGAGTTACTATCAACAGTGCCCATTTCACATTAATAATCCCAGAGTTACTATCAACAGTGGCCATTTCATGTTAATCCCAGAGTTACTATCAACAGTGCCCATTTCACGTTAATAATCCCAGAGTTACTATCAACAGTGCCCATTTCACATTAATAATCCCAGAGTTACTATCAACAGTGGCCATTTCAGGTTAATCCCAGAGTTACTATCAACAGTGCCCATTTCACTAAACTGTAATGGTTCCCACAACAAAATAATATGTTACATGAGGTGATAGGACCATACTGAACTGTAATGGTTCCCACAACTAAAAGACTGGTCATCTCCAGCTTCCCTGGCTTACATGATACAGATAGGGTATCATGGCCAAAATTCCCTACCCAAGAGGGCCCATTGGAACAATAACTCCTTAAAAGTCCTACTAACTTCTGATTGGCCCAGGTTTACATGATACAGTTAGGGTATCACAGCCACAATCTCTACCCCAGAGGGCCTGTTGGAACAAAATAAACTCCTCAGACTCTTACCAAAGGAGATGAATCAATTCCAATAGGCCTGCACGTTACAGCTAGGGCATCCCAGAGTTACTATCAACAGTGCCCATTTCACGTTAATAATCCCAGAGTTACTATCAACCGTGCCCATTTCACGATAATAATCTCAGAGTTACTATCAACCGTGCCCATTTCACGTTAATAATCCCAGAGTTACTATCAACAGTGCCCATTTCACGTTAATAATCCCAGAGTTACTATCAACAGTGCCCATTTCACTAAACTGTAATGGTTCCCACAACAAAATAATATGTTACATAAGGTGATAGGACCATACTGAACTGTAATGGTTCCCACAACAAAATAATATGTTACATAAGGTGATAGGACCATACTGAACTGTAATGGTTCCCACAACAAAATAATATGTTACATAAGGTGATAGGAACATACTGAACTGTAATGGTTCCCACAACTGGTCATCTCCAGCTGCCCTGGCTTACATGATACAGATAGGGTATCACAGCCACAATCTCTACCCCAGAGGGCCTGTTGGAACAATGAACTCCTCAAACTCTTACCAAAGGAGATGAATCAATTCCAATTGGCCTGCACGATACAGCTAGGGCATCCTAGTTACTATCAATAGTGCCCATTTCACGTTAATAATCCCAGAGTTACTATTAACAGTGTCCATTTCATGTTGATAATAAAGTCCAAAAGATTTCAGGTAACCCAATGCCGCTAGCAAAGAGCGATAAAGCTACGAATTTCCAGCCAATTTTGAACATTTTGTACTGATGCTTCGTCACCTTGATGTAAGAAGGTTGTAACTGCATTTTTAAGATTTGCAGGCGACACAAAAGAAACTTCCCAAATACTTCACTGGGGTCTGTAGACAAATATAATAGGTGTAACAACCTCCAAGCACTAAGGCAACGATTTCAGCCAACTTAGGGGTAAAATTGCAATTTTGAGACATCGCAATAGTTCTTTGGTCTTGGGAAGTAGTATCTGCCAACACCAAAGAAAGAGGAAAAGAGCAAAAGTAGTATAAAGAGCAAAAGTAGTATAAAGAGCAAAAGTATGTATAAAGAGCAAAAGTATGTATAAAGAGCAAAAGTATGTATAAAGAGCAAAAGTATGTATAAAGAGCAAAAGTATGTATAAAGAGCAAAGTATGTATAAAGAGCAAAAGTAGTATAAAGAGCAAATGTAGTATAAAGAGCAAATGTAGTATAAAGAGCAAATGTAGTATAAAGAGCAAAAGTATGGATAAAGAGCAAAAGTATGGATAAAGAGCAAAAGTATGGATAAAGAGGTAAAGGAAGGAAACAAAGCCCCTTTCAAAAGTAGGCTAGGGAAGCCCAAAGAAAAAGATAAGGTTACACCTAGCTTTTTCTTTACAGCGCCAGATAACTGGATTTTTGGTTATCTTTTGAGTATTTACTGAGCTTCGCATAATTTGGTGTGAGGCTGTGATTTTTTTTTCTTTGGCTAAAAATCATGAAAGAGGCGAAATTATATCCTTACATATAGATCTATGCTGAATTTGGTGCAATTTACACCCAGCAAAATGGGCATAGATCTTACACAATATAAATTGAGAAGTTTCCTCACATTTAGAAAAGGTGGGATACTTCCAGGCCAAAACATTGATTATGATGACAAAGAAACTGAAATATCAATGCTGAACAAGATGTACAACACTACTACTACAGCACTTTCGGCAGAGAATTTTGACTTTAGTATGAGTTTGAGTATTGTTAAGCAAACGTTGGCTCAAGGCTAGCAAATTTCGGATTCTTTTTTAGAAATACATTTGCTCATTGTTCAAAACCTGTGATGGTAAAATAATTCAATTAGAGATTCAAATGGGGTGGGATCGCCTCTTACTGGCCCAGGGCTGTATGATACAGGTAGGGTATCTCAGCCCTTAATCCCTGCCCCAAAGGATGATATAGTAGAGAATAAACGTAGATGTGCAGTACTTGGAACAATTATTTCTGAAGGCAGGGATTGCCTCTGACTAGTCCAGGGCATGATACAGTTGGGGGATCTCAGCCCTTAATCCCTGGCCTAGAGGTTAAGCTTGAACCTCCTGGATATAATGGGAGAATGCTTCTCAAATGGGGTGGGATCGCCTCCGACTGGCCCAGGGCTGTAAGATACAGTTAGGGTATCTCAGCCCTTAATCCCTGCCAAAGTGTTCAGTGAGTGATGACCTTGTTTTAACCCATCGTACATGTAATGAGAAAAAAAGACATAGATTAGCAAAAGCTTAGCATTCAAAGTTGGTTATTTAGATGCTGCTTATCTTTTTTTTCCCAAGTTGAATTTTCAAACACCACCCACTCATTAAGCCAGGTAGGTGCATCTCCGAATTATGAAGGTGAATAATAGTCAATGGAAAACAAATAGTAGACGTAAGAGTCTTCCATTAGCTATCTCTGCCTCACTAACTCTTGATAATTCAATTTGAGAAAATAAAATGGAAGACACACAACAAATAAAACACAAATGCCAGTGTGGTTGTTTTTTTTTTTCAAATTGAATTTTCAAGCACCACCCTCTCACTAGATCCGGGTAAGTGCATGTTTGAATTATGAAGGTGAATAATAGCCAATGGAAAACAAATACTAGAAGTAAGTGTTTTCCATTAGCTACCTCCGCCTGCCTAACTCTTGATAATTCAATTTGAAAGAATAAAATGGAACACAAACACCAGAGACAGCACAAGCGCCAATGTAGTTTGTGCATCTCAGAATTACGAAGGTGAATAAGAGCCAATGGAAAACAAATACAGGAAGTAAGTGTTTTCCATTAGTTACCTCTGCCTCCCTAACTCTCGATGATTCAATTTGAGAGAATAAAATGGAACACAAACACAGGATAAACAAATACCAATGTAGTTTACCAAATTGAATTTTCAAACACCACCCTCTCACTAGATCTGGGTGAGTGCATCTCCGAATTACGAAGGTGAATAATAGCCAATGGAAAACAAATACTAGAAGTAAGTGTTTTCCATTAGCTACCTCCGCCTGCCTAACTCTTGATAATTCAATTTGAAAGAATAAAATGGAACACAAACACCAGAGACAGCACAAGCGTCAATGTAGTTTGTGCATCTCAGAATTACGAAGGTGAATAAGAGCCAATGGAAAACAAATACAGGAAGTAAGTGTTTTCCATTAGTTACCTCTGCCTCCCTAACTCTTGATGATTCAATTTGAAAGAATAAAATGGAACACAAACACAGGATAAACAAATACCAATGTAGTTTACCAAATTGAATTTTCAAACACCACCCTCTCACTAGATCTGGGTAAGTGCATCTCCGAATTACGAAGGTGAATAATAGCCAATGGAAAACAAATACTAGAAGTAAGTGTTTTCAATTAGCTACCTCTGCCTGCCTAACTCTTGATAATTCAATTTGAAAGAATAAAATGAAACACAAACACCAGAGACAGCACAAGCGCCAATGTAGTTTGTGCATCTCAGAATTACGAAGGTGAATAAGAGCCAATGGAAAACAAATACAGGAAGTAAGTGTTTTCCATTAGTTACCTCTGCCTCCCTAACTCTCGATTCAATTTGAAAGAATAAAATGGAACACAAACACAGGATAAACAAATACCAATGTAGTTGACCAAATTGAATTTTCAAACACCACCCTCTCACTAGATCCGGGTAAGTATCTCCGAATTACGAAGGTGAATAATAGCCAATGGAAAACAAATACTAGAAGTAAGTGTTTTCCATTAGCTACCTCGGCCTCCCTAACTCTTGACAATTCAATTCGAGAGAATAAAATTGAACACAAACATCAGAAAGACAACACAAACGCCAATGTAGTTTTTTAAATTGATAATTTGATTTTGTGTGGAAAACAAATGCAGTTATGTGGGACATTTGTTAATAACCTACTATTTGATTTCGTGTGGAAAACATTTGTTAATAATCTCCTTACTATTACACATATAAACACGTGTGGCTTTATTGATATCACATTATCTGTGCCGGTTTATTAACATCACACCTATTCCCCTGCCCGTAAGTTGCACAATGGGTAGGGGAACCTATCGAACATCTTTGTTGCCCTATCATTTGGCAAACAAAGAAGAAAATTACCTGCTATCGACCATCTTTGTTGCCCTATCATTTGGCAAACAAAGAAGAAAATTACCTGCTATCGACCATCTTTGTTGCCCTATCATTTGGCAAACAAAGAAGAAAATTACCTGCTATCGACCATCTTTGTTGCCCTATCATTTGGCAAACAAAGAAGAAAATGACCTGCCGATAATCTTTGTTGCCCTACTATTTGGCAACAAAGAATAAGATGAATAGGAAATACCTACTTGTGATTTCCGTCTGAGGGCGAAGTAGATGTTTTAAAGAACCAGTTTTGAGGGTTTTACCTGCAGGACAGAAAAAGAGGTTGTATAAGATTCTTGTGTTCAGTTTGTTATGATTGAGTGGTAGGTATATTTGTTTGCCTCAAACCTATTATTGGTACATATTCTAGTGAATGAGTAGATGACGTTTAATGCCATTTTAACAGCTAAGGTTATAAATGTGTCAGTGCCAAAGCATATTATGTGCACCAAGAGTTTCTAATGAGGATTTGGGATATTAATGGGCGGCTAAGCAATAACTGGACTAAAGATGTATAACATAAATGGAAGTTACCTGAACTTTTACCATGCGAAGCCAAATAGGTGTCCATTCCCTATGCGGTGCCTCCCGTACCGTACTCACCTACCAGTGAGTGCCCAAACCCTGATAGCGCCCCACCCCCACCTAACTCTTATCTTAAGTACTCAACTGCTAAAGAACCATTAAGTGGGTTGAAGCTCTACATATCCTGGTGACTCCTCAAATCTTGACGACTACATTCATCTTGACGACTACATTCATCTTGACGACTACATTCATCTTGACGACTACATTCATCTTGAAGACTACATTCATCTTGAAGACTACATTCATCTTGAAGACTACATTCATCTTGAAGACTACATTCATCTTGAAGACTACATTCATCTTGAAGACTACATTCATCTTGAAGACTACATTCATCTTGAAGACTACATTCATCTTGAAGACTACATTCATCTTGAAGACTACATACATCTTGAAGACTACATACATCTTGAAGACTACATACTTCTTGAAGACTACATACTTCTTGAAGACTACATACTTCTTGAAGACTACATACATCTTGAAGACTACATACATCTTGAAGACTACATACATCTTGAAGACTACATACATCTTGAAGACTACATACTTCTTGAAGACTACATACTTCTTGAAGACTACCTACTTCTTGAAGACTACATACATCTTGAAGACTACATACATCTTGAAGACTACATACATCTTGAAGACTACATACTTCGTGAAGACTACATACTTCGTGAAGACTACATACTTCGTGAAGACTACATACTTCGTGAAGACTACATACTTTGTGAAGACTACATACTTCGTGAAGACTACATACTTCGTGAAGACTACATACTTCGTGAAGACTACATACTTCGTGAAGACTACATACTTCGTGAAGACTACATACTTCTTGAAGACTACATACTTCGTGAAGACTACATACTTCTTGAAGACTACATACTTCTTGAAGACTACATACATCTTGAAGACTACATACATCTTGAAGACTACATACATCTTGAAGACTACATACATCTTGAAGACTACATACATCTTGAAGACTACATACATCTTAAAGACTACATACATCTTGAAGACTACATACTTCTTGACGACTACATACATCTTGACGACTTTATATATCATAGGTCTCATAGGCTACTAGATATATCTCAGGGAATCCATAGATCTCAGTGACTCCATAATTATATCTTAGTGACTACATATCATTGCCTCAGTGCAAAAAGGTTCCATGCACAAGAGAAGTGTTGTAACCTTATTGCATCGATGCCTGTAGACACATGGATCATACATAGAGCTACAATTCGCTCATAGAAGGTAGATACGGGTCGATAGATGTTAAAACTCAATTTTGCTAAAATATCAGTTACAACCTTGATGCACTGAGGCAAAGATAAATTTTGGTGACTACATATATCTTACTAATACTACTGCTGTAATCTCCCGCATATATTAGACGAGTCTTAACACGCCTTATAAAAGAAGAGATATTCCTCATAGGTGAGGTAAATTTATATTGAATTGGTACTTAGGGTTAGAAAATGAAACCCTAGGCGCACCTCATAGGATATTCCTGAACTCAGGGTGCGTCTTATACATAGAATGCGCCTTATACGCAGGAGATTACAGTAAAATGCTATCCTGGTGACGACGGATTCCACATTATATACGCATTCCACTTGACTGTACTGTCTGATCTTAACCTATATAATAATACTTATTCCCCTTAACCTATGTGGGCGCTTATCAGGTTGAGTACGGTACTGCGGGAGTCGAAACAGCAACAGTTCAGAGTGAGAATTGGTTACACTCTTTGGGCACTATTATACCACGCACAGCTATCCTCGAGTGAGCTGGCTACTGGAACATTGATCAGACACCACCTTGTGCTGAGAGGTTTATTGCATAGAGGTTTGCATCATCCCCTATGGATAGACAGACACAGGCACCATGTTTCAGTAGAGGTATACGGCAATGACACTCTGCTTCTCTAGGAACATCAAGCTTTGGAGCTGGACAATACTTGTGTAGTGCTGGTTGAGTGTTGGCAGTTGCCTCTTGCATGTAGGCAATTAATGCCTGACCCATTGGTTCAGTTTGTAGAGTGCTGATTGGTATACCAGAGATGGTTTGCGGTTTCAGGTTGGTCACAGCTTTTTTTCAGATGGAGAAGCTCCGCATCGTGGACAGGTATGCAGACTTCAAATAATTCTGTATTTTCCAGAGGCAACCCACCCTGATGGCGAGAAGCTCCCGTTGTTTTCTTGAAGAGGTGGTGCTCTTGTTCCACTTTGTAGCAACTAGTCCTTCAGCTACCCTAAAAAAAAGTGGGACGAATCATTAATTTTGAACTGTACGATAACTATAGTCAAAATATAATTTTGAAGGTTTTAGAGGTATAATAGAACAATTTTGAAGGTTTTATAGAGGTATTGAAGGTTATGATACGGCTGGGCAAAGTCATGGTGCATTAATTATCCTTAATGCTGCGTTCTGATTGGCTGATTGACCGTGCATTATCCAGATGGATAATTCACTCCCAGCAAAGGAGGTTAACTTCATCTCACTACATCAGACTTCATTAGATTACAAAATTGATATTCATGTGTTGTCAGGTGGCTTATGGGTGATTTTTTTTTCTGTGTTATAACAGGAATAATGCACATGGCTATTGTCATGCTCTAGACTGTACTGACACCTCAATACAGTCTAGAGCACTCCCACAGCCATGCCCCGTGCATTATTCCCTAACTAAAAGACTAATCTGTTTGTTTCAAGGTGTCAAATCACTAACCCTTTAAGGTATACAGCATATGATATATGAGGCCTGTATTCATTAGTATAGCTATACATAACTTACAACTGTAACAAAGCCCAGCCTGTTAAGGGTTAATGCTTTCGGTTGCTAGGTGTATCTAAGGACCCTCTACTTATACCCTATTCCTATGGAAAACACCTACTGACCACCCTCATAAATGCCCCAGCTACACTATAGGTTCATACAGTGTCCTCTGTCCAAAAGCTAGGTTTTGTAGAGGTAAATACTTGATTGACGTCAAGTCAATCAAGTAATAACCTAACACTCTGGGAGTTATTTACGGTTAAGCAGCTCAGAGCAGAGTATTACAGTATCAATTCTTTGCCTTAACATTTGATATGTTACATGGCTGTAGTCTTGGCAAGTTCCACATGGGGGGGGGGCGCATCCCCAGCAACCTTGAATAATAGGCTGACACATGGCCTTACAATCAGATGATTTATATAAAAAAAAATCTTTGGTGACGTATTGGTCTAAATTGAGTGGTAAAACGCAGGAATATTGCCTATTCTAAAATCCTGACAGATTGCTAGGGGGTTGGGCATAAAAATAAACACAATGGTGTACTATAATGTACGATATTGTAATAAGATTCTTTGTTTGAACTAACTACCACTAGTGAACATCTACACTCGTATGACAATATCCATCAAGCTGCTCGCCTGAAATATGGTCAGGCTAAATGATGAAAATATATTTAAATCCATGAGGCTGGGAATTGGAATTGGAGGGAGTACCTTCACAGTTTGTATGTACTAAAGCTAGTGGCTTGGGCTGATACCAGGGAAGGGTTTAGGTTTAGGTGCACCATCCAGCCCCTACCGTAATCTCCCGTGTATAAGGCGCGTCTTATACGCCAAACTGCTGCTGAGTCTTATACGTGGGAGGGACATTGCCTTGAGTTTGGGGTCCGCCTTATAGGGGGGTATTTTTACTATAGAACAGTACTAAATTAACAAAAATCTGCCCTCAGGGGTGCGCCTTATACGTGGGACAGGCCTCCCTGAGTTGGGGGTGCGCCTTATACGCGGGAGATTACGGTACATCCCTTCCTCCTGTGTACACAAGGCACCTACTCAGTATGGCACAAGCCAGCAGGGATGAAGGCCAATCCTGCTGGCAGAGTGAAATGAAGTCTTGAAATGGTAAATTGGGTGTAATTTTATATCCTGACAAGCCCCATCTGTCATCACACAGATAACGTAGGGATGTGGTGGAGGGAGGAGGAGGACTTGACAACAGATCCCTTCTAGAGTGTCAGAGGCATGGTCAACTTGGTGCTAAGCCTAGCATTGGGGTCTCAAATAAGCGCTGGTCTCGAATAAGCGTCGGGAGTCTAGGGGTACTGAAATTGATCTTAACCACTAAAAACAGTATTCAAATAAGCCCCTGTCTCATAAGCGCCGGGGGTAAAGTGGTTTTGAAATCTATAAGCGCCCGGGCGCTTATACGGGCCATTATGGTGATATGTGATTTAGGTCGTAGGTTGTTTGTAAATGTGAGTAGTATGTAAAGTTGGGAGTGAGTGAGTTAGTAATAGATGTTTAACACCATTTCGACAGCTAAGGTCATATCCATGGCGAGAACTACATTACACTATGTCACAGATGGATGTGTCAGTGCCCCCGCATATGTGCACCACTCACATCCTAAGGGAATAGGAAAGAGGAGATATAGTGAAAAATAGACCCTTTTAAGTGGGCTAGGGAAGCCCGAAGAGGAGATATAGACCCTTTTAAATGGGCTAGGGAAGCCCAGAGGGGATAGGAAAAGAGGAGAAATAGACCCTTTTAAGGGGGCTAGGGAAGCCCTGTAAAGTTGGGTGTTTGGTTCATGTTAAATATGTGGTTACTGTGAGTAGTATGTAAAGATGGGTGTTTGGTACAGATTGTGTGCGGTTTGTTACTGTGAGTAGTATAGTTGGGTGTTTGGTTCAGGCTGTATGCATTACAGTTTGTAACTGAGTAGGGGGTGAAGCTCATAGAACTGCCACAGACCATAATCATGCAATGCCACAAAGCAGGAATGGTGACCTCATCATCCAAAAATTATTAGACATAAGTACCTGTAGTTGCAATGCATAACTATATGTCCAACAAAATAAGATATTCAACCCTCCCAAGGGTGTGATTATTATATTTTGTCATATTTATCATTTTTCATCGTTTTTCCAGAAAAATACTAAGAGAATTTGAAAAAAAAATATCTAAGTGATACAATAAGTGAGCAGAATTAGGCACATCTTATTATTCTAGTCTTTGGTGCTGACAACGCTTTTGTTGCTATTTACAGCTAAATAGCTCAATAGTGCATCATAATAGGCCTCACATGCCTAATATAGGGTTCTAATAGCATTTTGATTTGGTTTTCAATGAATCATCAGGTCAAAACAATTGATGATGGAATTTAATAGATCAAAAGGGTTTTGCACTATGGACCTGTTCACATTGCTCAGGTCTTGTGTATTTCATGGTGCATCTACCCATGTGCCATCAGTCTGTTATTCTCTAGGGGTGTGTATTTCATGGTGCATCTACCCATGTGCCATCAGTCTGTTATTCTCTATGGGTATGTATTTCATTATGTATCTACCCATGTGCCATCAGTCTGTTATACCCTATGATAGGTATGAGGGGTGTGTATATCATGGTTCTCCTACCCATCTGCCATCAGTCTGTTATTCTCTATAAGGGGTGTGTGCATCATAGTTCATCTACCATTCTGTTTGTGGGGTGTGTGTATCATGGTGCTTCTACCCAAGTGCCATCAGTCTCCCTGTGTTGATGGATGGCTTGACCCGCCCACTACCCCCCAATACATCACACATCTTACAGACTGCATCCGCCAGCCTTCTTTACTACCACCCACCAGTAATCCCTCTTCCTACCAACCCATGACCCATATTTTGAAGCAATTTATTTCATCATTTGTCTCCCCAGAACATGTCTTAATTGACTTTTAAGGCATCAGCAGCTTATAGCCCCTACCTTGGCCATATCAATTATCTGGGTGAAATCTGTGGCGGTATATGACCTGGCATAGCATGCAAAATCGCCATGGCAGGGAATATTAGTGTCAAAGAGAATTCTGTTTAAAATTAGTCCGACTAAATTAATTTGCAAATCGATAGATTTGGTGAACGGTCAGGAAATCGCAACCAGGGATGAAGACATCCATTGATGGATATATGCTTCGGCTCACTTTAATGAATGATGTGCATTTTTGCCCCAATCTTTTTGCTCTGAAATTAACAAAATCCAGAGCCATCTGGAACTTGTCAGATAAATCATAAAGTGAGAATGGTGTATTCTACTATATTATACTATAATGTCTGCTTAAAATGTAGAGACATTCATTTCCTGAATACGCCATTGGAAGGCAATATTCAGTCAGTATTTAATCCGCATTTTGTTTCCAACTAAACACATGGCAACATATGTTAGCTGTTATCATTGTTTGGGATCTGAATTATTGGTGAGGACAGCAACATACAAAATATGGGGAACACACTCAGCGCCATATGGTGGCAATAGTAGCCACCGGAATGACCCTGAACTTGTTGCTCTTCAAGCATATATGTTTCAGACTAGAAAAATGCAACCTGTCATTGTTTGAAGAGTGAGTAGTATTTCCAGTTCCTGCCTACTGATTAGTGAAACATAGTGGGGTTTAAATACAGTGCACTCCCGCACTATGCTTTGCTGCTTCCTGTACGCTGGTACCCTGGGCCTTTATACCGCAGGGCACCAGAGTAGGGAGGGGTAGGAGTGAGGCCCTGAGTAAGGGGAGCATGTTCTGGTGATCCGGGCAGGTATGTGAGGTGGGAATTATATCAATCCAATAACTAGGCCTATAATATGAAAGTATGAATTTGATAGAGTACGTCAGTCCCACAACCAAATGAAGCTCATGCATACAGTAAAATGTCCAGCCCATCCACTTTGAGGGTAGGAAGGACATTGTGTGACATCAGGTATGGTTCTCCCCCTCTTACTGCCTATAGCTCTCTGTAAGCCGCCCTCTGATCGGCCAACCCACAGTAAGGCTTGTCATACTGAGACGGCCACTGATTGGCTATTATCTGGGATCAGCCTTGTCTCGTCATGGGTTGGGAACTCCTCTGGGTAGAAATGGGGGTTGGGGGGGATGGTGAATGGAAAACCAGGGAAGGAGGAAGGGGTGGACAGGCGACACGGGGTGTGGAGGTGGGGGTTGTCAATCCTTCCTCATGCCTTTAGTCATCGCAGTACTAGTGTCTTGCAGTCTACATTTAATAGGGGGCCTTAGTATGTGAGAATAACCTTAGGTATAGGCCTGAACACCCTGAATATCCCAACAATGCAAAATCCCCACACATTTAGATCAATAAGGTTTTCTATACCATACAGATATCCCCCTGATATTCTACACAAGCTAATTATTAGTCGGTACCAGCCGTTTTACCCTATAAGGCTGAAGAGATGTCCCATAGGTTAATGTTCCTTGGTCGTCATAATTTATTAATGTAGCACTGGCGAGTTTTTGTTAGAACTTCATTGATGTATCATGCCAACGCCTTAGGAGTGAAACTAAATCAGCCCTTTGGAGTCAGGAATAATGTGTTGGGTGCTGTACTGGTGATCTACTTGCCACGCCTGCAATCATACATCATGAAGACAATAGATCATGACACAGCGATATCCTGTAAGTATTAATAGTTCCTCCAGGGCTGTGGCAGGTCACTATTACATAATGATCGGTATGGAGGAGAGGGGTGCGGCCTTATAGGAAGACTGATGCCACTGTTGACATAGCGCCATACTGCACCGGCATTAGTTCTCGATATGAAAGGCAGGGGGCGCCATGGCATGACCCTAGATAAGCGCCCCCTGGCTGAGGGGAGCGGAAGGAGTGTGCCCCCGGCTGGTATTGATAATGGCCGCCAGGGGGGTGGGTCGTATGATGGGTGATGGAGTGGATGCTGGTACCGGCACGGGCTGCTCGTTAAGCTTTTCGCTGATACCCATTCATCTAGCGCTATGTTGCATAAGTGCACCCCCCCCCATCCATCCATATCTACCCAGGCCCATCTACACATTATACCCCCTTCTGTAACTATCCATAGGCCATAGGGCCTGAAAAATTGTAAGTTTCCGGTAACATGGTCTAAAAGGTTGAGGGAGGTAGGTCGGATTTTTACTGGGCTATATTTTGGGCTATATTTTGATTTGTTATTATCAGTAACAATCACAGACGATCCATTCGATCTATTATACCAGCCAAAACGTAGAAAGATTGGTGAGAACTCTTGGATTCTTTACTTAAAGCACAAGGAAAATCTCAAAATATTAAAAATATGGAATTTATGTGTGAAAATTATGAAAAATTAAAAAAAAAAAATATGAAAATGTTCATGAAAATTTCTGAGGTCGGCCCCTTTTGGCTGAGGTAGTTCGGGTGACCGGAAACAAAACTTCTCTTTTTTTTTTTGGCCCAAGCCATCTAGTATTCACTCATGCCCTGGCTATAGTGATACAAATGTGCACTCATAACCTTCCCGATATCCACTCTCGTCATGTCCAATCTGTTAAAACAATTTTCACCTTTTTCTCAACTCTTAAATAGGGCCTACAGTAAATTCTTTTATATATGACGCGGCTAGTACCAGAACCCAAATAAACATTAGGCTTATGGGAAGAGCCTCAAAGTCTAGGTCCGGCTTATACAAGGGTATCTTACACTATAAAGCAGTACTGAACTGCAAATTCCCAAGCCCTAGGTGAGGCTTATAGCTTATAAAAGCTTATAAAAGCTTTCTCTCAAACTCAGGGTGCGGCTTATACGAGGGTGAGGCTTATAAAAGGAAATTTACGATATTCCTGCTCTTTTATCCCCACTCCCAGACCCAACGCCGCTGTAATCCCACAGCCTTCCACACACCCTCTCCCCTGACCCCTCTCTCCCCCACAATCTCCCGGTCCCAGAAGGACCTCATGTCTTTATATTCACGAATATGTATGTATATGTAATACGTAACAGGTTTGCAATTTTCTTTTTAACCTTGAAGAATGACCTACCTAAGGGCACTTGCTTCGGTATGGACATGGTGACAGTACAGGTGGAGCATGAAGAAGTTGTGGTCTCCTCAGCTCCCCAGGTGAAAATGCCCTTCCACTGATTGGTACCCCCAAACTTCACCTCATGGCTAACTGATTTTCCCGCACTTTTTTCTTGAACTTGAACCTGATTGGTTCCGATCGATCACATGTCACGGGGTTAGACAATCGACAGCAGAAGGACCTTGCTGTGACCAGTGCCCTACCGGCCTAAGTCAGGGTCTATTAATAGCATCCCATAGTGCCCCCACCCACCCACCCACCACAGGTTTAGTCTATCAAGCCTGCGTTTTACCAAGCTGTGTGTAGACTAAAGTGCCCTGTCCGCCTATCTGCGCAGTTTAACCCTCTAGGGGCCGTGTACTGCATCATGCACGGTTTTGAGTGCACCGTTCCGATCATTCTCGAGTGTAAATTGACTGTATCTGCCCTGTGGCATCATGATGCAAAAAAAAAGAGCAAAAATAAAACAGTTCCCCGTCGGTCTGAGCCACTTGTTTCTTATGTTATATTATGAGAAGGACAGTGATTGAAAATATAACGCAGACCCCATCGTTAAAGTGATATTCTGCAGGTATGGCTAAAAGTAGAACCGGTGCCTCGGAGACAAGGCCCCGTGTCTATGTAATAGCTAAGGCTGGGACTTAGATCTTGGAGCTGGGGCTGGGCGGGCGTAAATCCTTGCATATAGGACTCGGCTTATAAATACACCTGAATTACATAATCTCCGTCCTATATGACTCCCCCCCCCCCAACTCAGGGTGCATTTATAGGCGATGATTTTGCACTATAGAACAGTACTAAAATGTCCAATAAAACTATTTGACCCTAGGTGTGTCCTATAGGATTAAGCCTAACTCAAGGTACGTCCTATACGCGAGGATGTATACGCGAGGATGTACGGTATGGGTGATTGTGTGCAGTTCTGTTCATGGGTGGAGGTCTATTGTGCAAGTGTTTAATGACTGGCCTACTTCAGATGTGCACCCAAATGACCATTACACTGGTGGGTGACGAGGTGGCACCGTGGCTCACCCCGCCCCACTGGTGCTCTGCGGAAGGGCCACATGGAAAGTGCTCAGCAGAAGTGTGTAAACACATAGCAGAAAGTGGACAAACCAGAAAATGGCAAACCACATTTTGTTGAATCAAGAACAAAAATATGGAAATTTTGCTGCCATATTGAAACCAATTTATTTCATGTGAGCATGTTAAACAATCACGTATATATATGCCTTCCCTTGATGAACTGTTTATTTCCTGTGTTAAATACATTTATTCTCACCTTCCTCGTTATCGTGATAAGCAATACAATATGATTATCAAGAATGCCGTGGATTGAGATTAAACACATTATACCCAGCCGTGTGGTTAAAGAAGAATGCAGGAGGTACACCCCTCGTATATCATTCGCCGACACCCCATACAGTATATATTATATATGACAACTGCCTTGTTCTTTACCCCTTGTACCTCCCCCCCTGCCCCCTGCCCCTCCCTGCCCCCTGCCCCCCTGCCCCCTGCCCCCCTGCCCCCCTGCCCCCTGCCCCCTGCCCCCTGCCCCCTGCCCCCTGCCCCCTGCCCCCTGCCCCCCTGCCCCCCTGCCCCCGCCCAGGAAACACCTACAGTATAATGCTCTAACCGGGACTGGAGCTGCTTCTAAATGCCACCCACTGATAAGATCATAAGATCGGAACCAGCTCGTCCCTGAAAGTGGATGGTATCTAGTGACAAGGTACCCATCATGAGAATGCCCTATCAATATTTTTTGCCATCTTTGGCATAACCAGCAAAGTTCAAAATGGTGGATCCATTGGGTATGGGACTAGGCTCCTATACATGTATATTTATAAGCTCGGTGCGTCCTCTGGTGTGTAAAATAGGCAGCACGCATGACGTGCCCCCCTCCAGGCCGCTACCAGAACTACATTGAGCAGCTCAGCAAATGAGCGAGCAACACGCAAGTAGAACAATAGCGGAGCCATGTGCGTCTGAGGGTGTGGACAGAATTAGTAGGAGGGCAGGAGAGTACAATACGTTTCTCACCAACTGTCCAGCCTCATGCCCTGGAGTGACTTTATCATGTTTGTGTCAAGGTGACCACTGCATGGTTATCAGGCTTCCTTATCCCACTTAAAAGGGTCTATATTTCCTCTTTCCTATTCCCTTGGGATGTGTACGGTGCACATGTGTGCGAGCACTGACACATTCCACTGTGAATTTGTGTATTGTAGTTCTCGCCATGAATATGAGCTTAGCTGTCAAAATGACTTAAAACATCTAATTAGAGAATAGACAAAGATATTCTTCATGTCGTGACTCTCTGTTGGACTATAACGCACGATGGTCGAGGGCCTTCATAATGAGCTAAACCAATGCAAAAGATGTTTTACTTCGCCAGATCGTAGGACACCAAATTTACTCAAAATCTGGGGAGGGATCATAAGACGACAGGAGGAGGTTTTATGTCAGAGTATAGGGGATGGCGTGAGATTGCAGACTAAGGGAGCACAATGGCCTGTGGTGGTGATTGGGACCTACACAATGGCCTGTGGTGGTGGTCAAAGACGGACACGGCTTGGTTGGCAGGGCACGGTTGATTGGTTCCGTGCAGTGTATAGGTAATTGGCTGGGGCATACAGTACCATTTGTTGAAGGCAGTGTGTGGAAGAGATGAGCTAGGGCTCCATGGTAGGGTCTGTGTAAGGGTGGGGTATCAAGGAGGACTAATGAAATTGCAAGCAGCCAAGCAAAGAGAATGATCGGTGCATATATTCATGGAATACCCTTTCTCTGTATCCCTTCATATATTGCCTCTAAATCAAAGATGTCCTTGCTGTAGAGGTTGATAAGGAATTCTGGTGCAAGGAATATATGTGTTGATTTAATCATGGTTGGTTGAGAAGTTGTCACGACAGGTTGATGCTCAGGTGTAATTAAATTAGAAAATGCACTCCACCAAGTTACATGAGTACTTCTCGTAGAGCATCTCACCATAGAAGACTTCAAAAGTTGATCCCCGACTCCCACATATAGGGACACAGGCTTCAAATGTCTCAGCGGTCCCTAGAGGGAAAAGAAGCGAATTATATCTGCCATTATTTTCTTTTCTGCGAGGTGTTTATGAATCTTGACACCCATAGTCCTCTGTCTTAGAAATTTATATAGGAAATCTATGGGCAAATTGCGCGACAGAGGCCAAGTGGACTATGGGTTTTAGGTACCAAGTACCCTGACTTCTATTGTAGCGAATTACCAATCCCATTGCATGTCTTTTTTTTTTTTTTTTTTGGGGGGGGGGGCTTGTATGTTCCCTGATATTCTTCGCCATATTAGGTGAGAGAGAGACATAAATGTAGCAAGTAAAAGCAATAAAGGATCACGACCACTGTTGAGGCAATCGCAAGTTCCTGGGCATGGCAAGCAGAATTTCAGGTAGTTTTGTTCTGTTTTATGATTAGTGATACCCCTTCATCAGTTTTCTGAGTATAGATATAGATTGTCATATCTTTGATAAAGTTAGATAGGTCACTTCATTAGTTGGTTTCCAAAGAAATCTTTTGGAGATCCAGTTCACCACAGGAGTACTAAATTAATTGGAGGCATTTATCATCCATTCAAAATAAAAGCTTCTGACTGATGGAATAATACCTTATAGTTCTTAACCAGTGGTCAACCCTTGGTATGTGTTTCCATAATCTATACAGACTGAACATCAGTTCAACTGTTTGTATTGAAATATTCAAAAAGATAGAGCAACTACTCCAATTTTCACATAATAACTCTCAATTTCTAATTTCTGAATAGAGGTGTGTTAAATTCTATATTGTATTATTTAAAGTTACTATTTTCTACATGTATGTCATAAAGTTGTAAGCAATGTCATCAACCCCTACCACTCACCAAAACCTATCTTAAAAACATAGGCCCCACAGGAACGTCGTAAGCATGAGTTACCATGTTGTTGTCCAATACTTATTTCCCCTGTTCACAAAGTCCCTTTAAAAATGGATTATCCTGTCGTTGGGGAGCTCCGCCATCTTTTTAGTCAGTATCGATTGCCTCAGTACCCAAAGGACAAAGGAGACCGCTTATAATCTCAACACGACTTTAAAACTTTGAAGTGATCAAACATAGGGAAGTCGCTGACTTGATCTGTAGATATAGCCATAACAGATGATCCCCTGTGTTCTTATCTCAAAGCCACTCTTATTCCAAAACCAGCTAAATACTGACTTTTTCTTTCTTGTCCTGATTAAAAGTTCACTTTGCTTGGATGGAGAGGCGGTGTTTTATCAAAGTCAGTCCCCACCAGAGCAGTCTTCCTGTTGGACAAAAAAGTGGTGAATGTAATCAAGGAACAAACTCAGGAAATGAAAGCCTACCATGGGGAGGTAGTGGGGCTGTGAGGGGAGGGCGGAGGGAGGGGGGTACAGCTGGGACTAGAGGGACTAGAAGGGAGGGTCTGGGGGAGGCGATTACTTCCCCGTCTTCATCGCACCTCGACCCCGGCTTTTATTACCCAATAATTAAATTTGGGACCAATTGCTTAATCTTGAGCTTCGGTGGCGCGCTTGTGTGTGGTAGGAAAATAATCGGTCCCAGGGGCCACGTCCCCCCTGAGACAGCAACCAAATTACCTAAAGAAAAAGTCTATTGGTTTAAGGTCATTACTGGACAGTGCTTGGCGCAGGTTAATCACTGTAAATGCTTTCTAGGTCAGGGCTAGCCACACAGAAAGTCTCTCTGTTTGAGCGAGCACCAAGGGATCAACATGTAGGCCTATGTCTAGGACTGAATGGAATTGAATGAGAGAAGATTGAATTAAAATGAATTCATGTGAGTTTGAGTGAGGGATAAACGTGACTATGGGGCTGTTCAGGGAAATGAGTAAATTAAGGATATGTGGAACAGACTGAGAAGTACTAACTATCTTTGGGAGTGAGTGAAGGGGCCAGTGAAGATGTTAGTCTGCGGGAGTGAGTGAGGGATCTAACTGTGGGAGTGAGTGAGGGGTGATTCTATCCGTGGGGGTGAGTTAGGGATAATTCAGAACTATCTGTGGAAGTGAGTGAGGGATAATTCTTTATTTTATGTGAATAACTTCTTCCCATAGAGATAGCATTGCAGGGCCGATCCGCACACCCCCAGTGGCGTAAAGTGTGCCGATCCACCACAGCGGCCGATCCGGTACCGTAGCCTCGTTCTGGGTGCATGTAAACATTCAAAATGGCAGACCGCCGCTCGTACGGGGCATTACGTAACGGATTTTGTTAATTTTCAGTTAATTAAACCCTCTAAAAACATAAAATAAATATAGAACTAAACTCCCCTGGTGTCCTCGGTGGCCGATCCACCCCTCGGGGGAGACAACTCCCGAGGGGTGGATCGACCACCTCGTACACCACGGTCGTTTAGTTCTATCTATATATCTGTGGGAATGAGTGAGGGATAATTGATCATAATTCTATATATTGATCAGTGGGGATGAGTGAGCCTATCTGTGGGATTGAGTGAGTAAGACATCTATTTGTGGGACTGGGAGAGGGATAAATCTATCACACCTTCGAACAGTCTTGCCGTGAGTATGACATACATCTATTAGTTTTAGAAATTATTTTTGTATAACATAAACATGACAAAACTGCCAATAGTCTAAAGTATAGATATAGCATGGGATTAATCAGGTAAATGAAATCTCCTCACGGCATCATCGGTATATTTCATGTAACCTGATGATCCAATAATATGTCTACTACTATTAAACCTTGCATATAAGGCATGGCTTATAGCTGGGGATGGCACCCATCTAAGCTAAACTCAGGGTGGGCCTTGTAATTGGGGATTTTTTTTATTTAAAGAAAAATACTAAGGGAGTGGTCATTATTTATCAACAGGGGGGGTGGTGGGTTTTCGCGCGGACGCGCGGAAATTTTTTACGCCCCCCCTCGATGGCAGTCAAAATTTTTTGCGCCACCCCCGCGCCGGAGGCGCGGAGAGTTTTCGCGCCCCTCTTTGATCTATAGTAGCGTGCGGGCTTTTTTGCTAAAAAGAAGGGTCAAAATTTTTTTAGCCCCCCCCTCGGGAGGGGTCTGAAAATTTTATGCCCCCCCCTCAAACCCACCCTCCCCCCCTGTTGATAAATAATGACCACTCCCTAAACTGCATGTCCAAATTCAAGCCCAAGGTGCACATCCTTGTACTTGAGATGCGCCTTATATGCAGGGTACGTACCATACGCGAGGCAATGTGGCACTTACAATCTCAAGGAGAAGTACATGCACGAAAAAGGATGTAATGAATTATAGGGAGGAGTTGTGACTTGAACAGCAGAGGCACCTTGAATAGTCGCATTCATCGTGATTACACTTATACATATCTATGTAGTTTTTGTATAGAAGGGTTATTTTTGAGGTCTTGACAAATATTGGGGGGGGGGCAGACATACTCAGGCCCCACCTGCTTTCGGCTTTGTGCCCCCCCCCTTTTCCTACGCCCTTGAACAGGAGTGCAAAAGAGCAATGACAATCAAGGGAAAATGTAACTGTCAGCTCTATTTGGCTGATTAATGGTTGCAATACATTCTGGGTCTGGGAACGTCCATAGAAAAAAAGTAGTGACAAGTGAGATATGGATGGCCTATGTGATTGACGATGGGCGGGAAGATTAATTAAGAACAGACAAAACGCTGGAAAGAAAAACCGTAGCAGCACAACACATAGACGAGGAAATCCCCATGACTCTTCTTAATCATTTTGATTCTGGCCAAGTTCCGAGTGAAGAATATGGATAAAGAAGCGTTTTTTTCAACTTTCACAGATAGGGACTGAGGTCATCCTAGAGCATCCCTGCAAGATGATTGATAATTGGAGGACAGAGAATTTGAAATAATTCAAATATACCGAAGTGTCCCCTTTATACGCCCCGGCGCTTATAGATTCAACCTGGATGTAACCCCGGCCCTTATTCAAGACCGGCATAGAACTCAGCACTTTCGATATTAAATGGATCAATTCCCTCCACACTCTTTGAAAGGGTATTTTACAATTGACCTATCAGTAATCAACTGATATTTAGCTTCCCTTTGACTGGTAACCTAAAATCAAAAGTCTCCCTCACAGAGTCATAAAAGCCAAGACGTTTTTCTCATTTTCCTGCCATACAGAGTGTGAATGGAATCCGCTCATTTGTCATAGACAGGCAGTAAGGCCCTGAGGTGGGAGTCCCATACTATGTATTGTAGTACTTGGTTCCGTCTGACCGTTACATATTGCTCAACAGGGTCCCGGTACATGTGGGCAATTGTGACTTTTATTACAACAAACTACTGCCTATTGTGGTCTGGCCCCGCCCCAGGGGTACCATCCAAACCAGTCAACTGCCGTCCCCTCACGTTTTTACGCCTTCCTCCCCTCTTCACTGCGTCTCAGACCAAATGAACGCTGTTCCATGTTTGTTTGATTTTTTATAGTTATTTTAACCAAATGAATGCATTTGGGTTTAAATAAGACCAGTAAAATACGTTGATATAGTAAAATTCTGCGCATAAGATTTATTTCTTATAACACGCTCAGGAACTGCAGAGAGGGGCAGAGGGGGGAGAGAAAGAGGACGAGAGAGAGAGAGAGAGAGAGAGAGAGAGAGAGAGAGAGAGAGAGAGAGAGAGAGAGAGAGAGAGAGAGAGTGAGAGAGAGAGAGGCAGAGGGGGGGGGGACGTATATAAATACTGCACAACTTAGGCTTATCTAGGTCTCCAAGGAATATCATTTTTAATTACACATCAAGCTAAAAACTAACTCGAGTCCAAGTGAATGACAGTACCTGATAGCGCATCCCTTGTATAGACCAGATAACGGAGATTTAAAAAAAAAACTTGATTAAATATTTCCGTCTTTGGGTACCTAGGGGACACCCTCCTCCAGTCTCCAGCGCGGCATGGCGGACTAAGGCTCATCTTGTGAGACAGAAAAAAGCTGATCTCTCTGGTCGTTTGATGTAGGGAATTAATCCTGTAACGACAGCATGATGCCCCAAGGGTTATGCGCCTTGGTCGGCATGATGCACGAATGCATTGCCAGCTACTGTGCATCATGCCAACCCTTGGGGAGTGTATCAACACCAAAGGGCTGGTATCATGCATGAATGTAAGCCTGGCGAGTTACTCGCCAGAGCTGTATCAACGCATCATGGTGATCGGTGATAGTGGATATACAGACATAAAGTCCTTAAAGACTTTAGTCCTTGTGGGGCAGGGTTTAGACGACAGATAAGGACTAATGGGGAGCATGGGAATACGGTGAGCCTTAAAGCTGGGGTGGACTGGGAGGAAGGGATTTAGATGACTCTCAGGTGTGTGGGGGAAAACTATTTGTTACATGTACTGGGAGAAGGGGTCTTAGAATCCCCTGCATTAAGCCCCATTTTCGCAGATCGTGTCACATTTAATTTTTATATCCGAGATAGTGTGGACTGTATAGAAGGTCGTGCTGGCCAAAGAACATTGTCTTCTGAAAGTGTACCATACCTTTACTAAGATGATTGGGATGAACGTCATGTTGGTCTTAACTACAATTTATCACAGGTATTGTGAGGGAAAATAGAAAATAGTGCTTTTTAAATAAATCACGTGTTTTTGTTTTAAATCAATGTCCATTCACTATACTAGTGTCTTCTTTATTATACGTATTGTAATTGTATGATTTATGACAAATAAAACACCTTTTCAAACTCAAACTCCAAGTGTCACTCAATTTATTCATAATATGTGACACGATCTGCAAAAAGAGCCCTTAGCTCAGGGAGGAATAAAGGCCCCTTTCCCCGTACATGTCACATTATTCATTATTATGTAGTTGGAAGATTGACAACTTTGTTGGCAAAGCTTACCACGAAACAGATGACGGACATGCATTTAACCAATAGCCATGAATCGTCTTCAAATAGGTTGTGTTTGCCTCCCTTTCAATAGATTCTTCAAAATAATAGATGTAGTTGTGTTAAACATGTATTCTGGTTATCAAGGCTTCGAGCTTGAAGGGTGACCATGGTTTTGCCTATCTGTGAAGCATAATTGCGGGTAAGAATGTGCCTCCGGGGGACTTTTAGTACTGGTTTTGGCCACCAGGGGTGGAATATGGGTAAAACACTGACAAATATGCTAAAAAAAAGCTTTAGACCAATTTTTTATAAGGAATCCAGTGGTATGCTTAAAATCCTCTCATCTCCACTGAAAATGTTCCATTTTTGGAACGTTGGTTGCCATGGAAACATAGAAAATTGGTAGATAAGGCAATTTCTGGTTGCCATCGAAACCACTTCCCTATTCCAATTGTGAATTTTTGCCACAAACTCATTTTGAAATTCCTTCAGGAACCCAGAACCGAAAACAGAACTCAAAAATTCCCTCTAGAACCAATTTTATGACAAAAACATCACATTTCTTTGGTAATTTTTCCACAAAACTGTATTTCTTTGCATTTTTAGTGTTTATGATAGGATATAATGCATAAAATTTAGAGCTTATTTCCTATTTTCATTTGTACACACAAACCTATGTTTGACAAGCAATTACAGCAAAACTACCGGGGATATTTTAGCTCAAGATATCTCATTTTAAAGCCCATGACTTAAACCTTAAAATGCCATTTATCCCCAAGAGGCATGTTTTCCCTCACCTGGTCACAATTAGAGAGCTACAGGGGTCTGAACAGCCAAAAAGGATGACTTTTAGGGTAAAACATTTTTCCCTTGCTACAAAAAAACAAAATAAAGGGCAAAATCCTTGTTCATTTCATCTGGTATATCCCCCCTACGTTAGAGAATGTTTTCGTTATAGGTGGGGGTCCATGCATTATGTTTTGTGAAGACTGGGACCATTAAGCCTTTTGTGTAATAGCTGAGTGGTCACGTCTACGACCTTTCCTGGGGTCCCTTACTACAGGAAAGAAACAGAACATGGACTAATAAGAGTTACTATGTAGAGGCCTTATATGTACCTATCTACCACACCAAAGAAATTGAACCTACCCATAGAACTGTATGGCCTGGAGGCTATGATCTGATTTTGGGGTAGTTTACATGTGGTCACATCTACGACCATACATGCAGCCATGCTGCTAGGTGTTTCATATTTAACTATCCTTATTATGTGTGCCTTATACCTTTAAATGTAAGCAATAAGCCCTGTAAGTTTGGTTAATATATTTCACATAGTACCAGAGATATCATAAGAAAAGTATAGGCGTGGTCACATCTACAACTGCGTGGTCACGTCTACAACCGCATGGTCACGTCTACGACCGCACATTTCTCTCTCACCAAACACTGCCTCCCACTCTCATGTTGCAGTCAGGGGCCTTAGAGCTAATGTACCAACCAAACTAAGCCCTATACAGTAGAGCCTAGTTAGGGAGTGATAATGTTTTAACAACAGGGTGGGGAGGTTAGTGGGTTTGCATGTGGATCTGCGGAAATTTGACCTCATCTATGACCTATTTCCATTAGTTCTACCACCCAGATCTCACCTCAGACCCCCATATCTATATACCGAACTGAAGCTGAAGGGATGTTCTATTTGTTGATAATAGAATATATTGCCCTTGTTCCCTCTCCAAGGAGTATTGCTAACTGTAAAGAAGCATATTAGTTTCTGCTTGGCCTTTTTCCATGTAGCATTATTCTTCCCATAGCCAAAAATAGCATAGACTAGCCAAAAATGTACAAGAAAAGTGGGTTCCATTCATGCTTGGGGTGTTTTCTTGGATATTATCAAGAATCATTAGGGTATAATGAGTCTGGTACATCTATATCCGATGAATTTCTCCATAGGGATAGGGTCGTAGACGTGACCACAGAGTACTTGACATAGCTCAGTTTGGCAGGCTGGTACAGAAATACTTAACATATTTAACCTTCCCTCATATATGGGGTCTATGTACCAACACTTCTACTTTATGTATGCAAAAGGAATAGGTTATCCAGTTATATTTTTTTGGCACCCCTTGGCCAGGCTACTTGACGACGACTCATGGCTATTGGTCATTTACATCCTTTGGTCTAAAGGGCTTCCCTAGCCCACTTAAAAGGGTTTATATCTCCTCTTTCCTATCCCCTCAGGATGTGTGTGGTGCACATATGTGCGGGCACTGACACATTCCTCTGTTAAATTGTGTAATGTAGTTCTCACCATGAATATGACCTTAGCTGTCGAAATGGCGTTAAACATCTATTACTCACTCACTCCTTTGGTCTAAACACATTTCTTTCACTTACTTTTTTTCCTTCTGTAAAGTAAGTCTATACACTGTCAGCCTGCCACAAGGGTTTTACATTAGAGTACCTCTTATTCTGAAATACAGCTGTAGCTGCTGTAGGTATAAAACCAATGATCCGTAGCGGACAGTACTGTATGCACAACAGCAGTGTTTATAGCCCATTTACAATTGCGGCTGAGAGTGTAGGTAACACAATGCCCATTTGCAGCACTACTCACTACATCTAGTGGGCTCAAATTGAACTACTTTTCCTCCCCAGTCCCAGCCCCATCCACTCCTCTACCGAAGAAATGTCTAAGATTGGAGGGGAATTAGGACCACTCCTCATACAAGTTGAGTGATATGTTTAAATGAGTGTAGTGGAGGTGTTATGCTACAAAGTTTATTTTCCCTAGTAAAGGTCTACACAGAATGTTTTGTGATCTGACAGTGAAAAAGATGAAGAAATAGTAGATGACTATCTTGTTCACTTAAACAGATTTTCTCAGATTTTGTGAATTTTCATGGAATAAGAAAGTTGCAATGTAAAAATAGCGGCAACATACCCTACAGTATCTATGATACCAGAATTCGAGGTGTGCAAACGCCTCTAAGAAGTTTAAGTGTGTGACAGACACATTAATAGCTTAACTGAATTGACATATTTCCCAGGCAACATGCTGCAAGATAGCACTACAGCAAGTAGGACGACCACTATGACATTATACAGGGGTCTAGACCCATCATCATCCCTAGAGAGTGTCTGCCAATTTAAATTTCGCTGGTTCAGGTAAAACTCACTGATAAGACATACCATGATGGGTGCCTTGTCCCTGGGTAACGTCCACTTCCAGGGATATGCTGGTCCCCATAGAATCAGGGCTTAACAGTGCTTATACCACGATTTCTTGGTTACTCAGTGCTTTTTGGTGGATATTCCCATCCACATATCTGTCGATATTGCACACCCTGTAGGCTGTAACATCAATTTTGTAAGGCGTGCGCTTATCCATGGATAACTTGCGCCCGGTGCGGGTTATCCATGGATAACCGCACGCCTCTCATGTCCTTCCATGTCATATGTTACATGTTAAAAACCCACAAAATTTTCAAGGCCAGGGCAGGGCTCGAACCTACAGTCTCAGATCCCAATCCAACTCCCTATGCATTGCGCCACAGGGACTGACGAGAAACGCTCGGTTTGAACCACGTCTGGATATGATACAAAGGACGGGCAGGCGATGACTGCGGGCTGACCGCTACCATAACCACGGGACGCATTCAAATATAGCCAAGCCGAGATGGCCACTGGAGGAGGAGACGCCGTGGCCTAGTGGTTAGCGCTTTGCGCTCAGCCGCGTGAGGTACGCGGATCGAGCCCCGGTCCGGCGCATCTTTTTTTGCCGTGTGCGCTGTCGCTGTCTGCTGCCTGGCGACGAGGTGTATGTATCGATTGTACACAAACATAACCGTGAGATGCATTCAAAGCAAGCCAAGCCGAGACCGGGGCTGTCGCTGTCCGCTGCCGGGCGATGAGGTGTATGTACTGATCGTGTACAAACACTATTTTTCGCTGTGTGCCGCTGCCAAGACTAGCCGAGACGGGCGCTGTCGCTGTCCGCTGCTGGGCACTGAGGTGTAAGTACCTGTACACACACTATGGCTGGCTTCGAGTCCCGGGGAGGGGGAATAATTTTTTTTAACTTGAATTTATTGGTATTATATTGACTATTTATTGGTTTCGTGGTATAAAATAAGTAGTCAATGGATAATTCATGACTCGTGTGTGTTAGCAAAGGCTAATTACACTTGGCCTACGGCCTCATGTAATTAGCCTTCGCTAACACACACTCGTCATGAATTATCCATTGATTACTTGTTCAATATCGCCAGAACCAGCCCCAGTCCCGCTTGTAGCCAATACATAGTGGTACCGGTGTGCTACATAGTTTATTGGCAGTTAGTATGCTGGAGGGGGAACAGTGAGGATGATGGCGGTGGAGACAGAGTTACGTGGTCTATTGGACGAGAGGAAAGATGACAAGCAACCAGTCCGAAGGTCCGCAGCATATCATGTAAGCAACACGTTCAAAATTATTTACTTTTGATTGATTTGATTTGATTGGCATTAATTCCCATATCGCTGGGAATTTAAGAATTCATGTCAGCCAGCCACACATCAGTATAAGCAGCTGAAACATATATAGCATTTAGAAATACCCTCAATATAAATACCATAGTATCAAACAGTTCAGTTCCTCATCTTTTAGTCCCAGTAGGTGCACCACCATGCAAATTCATTCTATTTTAAACGATTTAATATGAATTCCAGTTATCTGTATAGACTTGGGGCGTAGATTCCTAGATAATTCAAATTGATACCATGCAGGTGGTGTTGTTGTTGAAATATGTATTAGTTAATAACAATCGTGTCCTTTTCACGAATGGCAATCATAATAAATCAAATTATACATACCTGTATACTTCTACAAATCAAAAATCTTAAGATTATGTAATCTTAATTTATAAATTCTATGTCTTGCAATTTGCTAACAGTCCACCTTTATAGAGAACTGGGTCAGTAAAGGTCCTACTTATATGCATTAATTATACAATAGAAGAATAATTAAGGTGTAATTATTTATTCATAAAGAGGTATCGGTATATTTAGGCTAGCATTATGGAATATAACCTGAGGGGGCTTCGGTTGAGTTCAATGATATGCACATGGGTCCAAGAATGGATAGATCTGGCTTAGGACTTTCCATTCACTGTATTTAAGAACAGATATGACTGTCCTTTTTGACCTCACGGAACAGACACCTTTGCAAGGAAAATGTGTTCTTGGTACATTTCCATGTAAATGCAACAGTGTATATATATACATATGTGGGCCTGGCATCTAAAAGTGGTATTCAATTCTACCAGGCGATGGGACAAGTACACATCAGTTAAATATTAGCGTGTCGACACCTCATTATAAATAAATGGGAGACACTATAATCGCTTATGATTAACAAAAGTTCACATTTTTAACAAAATTCACATTTGTTTTAAAGAAAAGAGGTTTTCTGCATCACCTTATGTATAGATGGCCTTAGTTCAACCATTTCACATGAAAGCACCTGCTACTGCATGTATTATTATTGTAGGCCTAGTTATGGGTATAAACATGTGGGTAGGCTCGGACGCGCAGAAAAGATAGCCCGTGCTTTGCTTTTCACATATTTTGATAATGTAGGCCTATATTACGAACATATGTGCCAAAGATTTAGGTTTCCTAATGAAAATAATCTAGTCTCCAGTGAAATTGAATAAGCAAAATTCTAGACCATGATGGACATTCAAGAAGAAAAGAATCCTTTCAAATATATTTTCAGCTCGCGCTCATAAGATATCGCTTACTGGTATCTTCTTTCCTTTGTCTTTTCTGGAATGATGAAAGTGCTTTGCTTCATCATCTTCTTGAAAACAGATGGAAACAAAAACTTAAATAATCTCCTTAATCACTTTCTTTGAAGTAGGTTGCAAACATTTTTCTGTGTATACAGTTTGTAATCAATAATTATATTACAGCTATGCTGCACACGTCTGGGCCTAGCTGTGTTTGTGTGTACCCTCGGATCATCCTTCCCCTTTGGCTACAGTATAGGGGTGGTCAACGAACCGCAGTCGGTAAGCTATCAATATAAGGCCTTACAAATGTTACATTCTGACAAGTAAAGCTACATATCCCCATACCCTGATTTCTTGGTTTTCGAATTCATAGTCGGTAATAAAAATAAAAAAAAAATTCTGGAAAATGTATATAAAAAAAATCCTGCTCATCCTGAACTTTTTTTTTACCCTGTTACCTGAAGACCTAATGATATCATCCGTGGACATTTTCTCAAAAGATATGTATTGAAGTTTTCAATAGAGAATAAGAAAAATATAGCATATGCACGTGTTCTGAATATGATAGATACTGAGTGAGGATTATAGGTTCTTGGGGAAAAAAGTTAAAAAAAAAGAAGTTAAAAAAAGGAGTACTTTCTGGCATTTCTACTGGTCAGTACACATTGACATGAGGGTTGGTCCCTGGTGAAGTACGGGGTCAGGTAGTGGCCCCTGGTGTCAGTTTATGGCAGTAGTGGTTGGGTTTTAGTGTGTCTAATACAGCCATCGCAAAGTAGATGGCAGCTCGGAATGTACGGGTATACCATTGCAGTTGATGGTGTCCTTAACTTATTAGAGAGTTTGTAAGAGCTAGGGAACAAAGGGCCCTAGTCTCTGTCCTAATGGGAAGGTGCATAGAATTATGTCTTTAAAACCTAACGTGAAAACGTTTAGAAGAGAAGGAACCGTCATAGAGGGTTCATGGTATTCGTCAGGGAAGTACAAAAGACTGCAGCTACAAAAAATACCGGTTAGTTGTAATATTTTGTTTAGACAACTGATGTCAATAGTTCAGTTAGGATACGAATGATGAAAAAAGGGGTAACACCGCGATATCTCAAAGAGGCGACTTCAAATACTAAATAAAAAGAATACATCAAATCACGTTTCAAAGAAGAACATAACAGAATAATACCAGTAATGAAGACTCATTAAAAAGAACACGCCTATAAATACCGATAGTTATTGGGAAACACTAAAACAGTATCAAACTCAATGCCCTGCAAACTAAATATTATAGTAAAATCTTTATCCGCCACGTTGGCCCTGTGTGCCGCAGTGTTGGGGGTGTGGGCATGAGAAGGGTGTTAGGCCATGGGGCTCTTGAAAGGGAGGGGGGGGGTCCATGCCAAAAGTTGATTTTAAGAACTGTCTTTCTATCCATTTTAATTTCAAATCGAATGTCAATGCCACTAAGACCTTAAAAGCATGTATGGATCATTAGATGTGTAGGGTTTAATGTAGCAATAGGGTAACTATCTGTAGTTGCAAAATGGACTAGGGCGTTAGGGAAACGCTCTAAATTGTCTCATTTGACTACTACGAAATTCGTTTCTAACGAATATTCTTTGGCATGTCCCAAGCACTTTGTTATAATGGAATTTTACTGTATGCTACAAAATGTTATATTTGTGGATCAACACGGTAAAAGGTACGCCCGCGAGGGGGTGCGCGGGCGTACCTTTTACCGTGTTGATGCACATTTCTTCCTGGTGCTTTTAATATACTTTTATTTCTTACTAAAATCTCTTCTTAAATGATACATGAATAACAGTGAAATAAATATATTGAAAAAATCTATATATTTCTTTTTGTCTGTGGTGCCATCATATTTTCACTCCTTATCTACGACTATTCATGTATGTCAGTGTACATTTACAGGTAGTGGAGAGCTTCTTAAACACCAGTTACCTCAGACACACAGGCAGGGCACTGACAGAACAGGACTTGTCCCTCAGGTGGTCTGTCATTGTGTCCATGTGGGCTGTGGGTGGGTTAGTGGGCGCCCCAGCCTCAGGAGCTGTAGCCAACAGATTGGGAAGGTAAGCTACTGCTCTTCAATCCGCTTAATTTACATGGCAATTTCAGGTGGTAGGTTTTATATTGAATAAAAGATACTGTGGCATACTTACTGTCCTATCTGTTGTTATAAGGGCATGAACCAGGCCTTTCTGATATATTATATAACGGCACAATTGGATGACCTTTTATTTTAAACCTGGTATTAATAAAAATGTCAATATATCATGAACCACCGACCCATCATTGCTGCAGATTTCCCTGGCCCACTTAAAACGGTCCATATCTCATCTTTCCTATCCCCTCGGATGTGTGTGGTGCACATAATTATGTGCGGGCACAGACACATTCCTCTGTGAAATTGTGTGATGTAGTTCGTGCCATGAATATGACCTTAGCTGCACTGTAAAACAATATCTGTTGAATCTACAAGTGATCCTTGTAAAACTGAACAGTGAACTACTATTATTATACAACAGGAAGCCAGTGTAGTTTTTACAAGAAGCTCCAGGTGGCAGTGCGGTGGTACAAGGAATCTCTGTGAAAATAATAATATCTCTGTGGACATAATGACAGATCTCTGGCAACTTAGGACGAGGAATCATTTGTTTTATCGGCGACATTATTTTACAGTGTGTCAAAATGGCATTAAACATCTATTACTCACTCACTCCATCATTGCTGCTTTAGAATTCTTGTTCATCCTTACATGAGTTACAAGGGCTTATACTTATTTTACTCTGTATATTCACCCTCAAGTCAGCTTAGTGTGAACAGGATCTTTGTAGTGATGTCTTAGAAAAGATTGTCTATGGTGAATAGGGGGAATTACAAAACTTCTTGCATCTTATGAGGGGGTCACATTGTTGAGGGGAGACTTGTAGAAAACAATGCTGAAAAGTTGAGGAATACAATGATTTCATGCTTTGTTTGATGGCACTTCAATTTCTCCCGGTAATGACTATAAATATACAAACTCTTATAAGTTTATTTGTCCAGATTTGACCCAGTTGTTTTCAAGTGACTTATTTTGATTACTATTTTTACCAGTTTGAGTCCTGATTTATGTCTGGTGAAAATACAAGGCCTAGATCTTTTAACAACTGACAGAAAAAATGAACAGACCTGTAGAACACATCATACCAAATGAAACAAGATGAAGGAATCAGTAAAAATATCTAGGTCGGCGGAATACAGTGGAATTCAGTAACTATCAGTGTAAATGGCCTGTAAATGCCACAGGAGTTTTCATGCAGTCTACAGGCTTGTCATAGTTGTCACTACAGAGGGAGCTAGTGCTAATGCATGTGTAACAAGTTCCTCTATCCTCCACATGGGGGCAGCATTGAGCTGCGGTGCGGCCGCTGAATCAGTTCCTCTAGTTTTGAGCACCAATACATTATATAAACCCTGATGTTATTTATGTCATTATCATTGCATTATAAATGCCATAGCCATGACTACTTTTGCTCTTATCAGTATACTTATTAGTTATAAAATACTCATACCTTTCCATATTACAGACGTGGTGGTCTGGCAGCAAGCAGTATCCTTATGGTGTTGGCCGGACTGCTCATGGTACTGAGTAGGACGGTAGCAGCCTATGAGCTGCTCGTGGTAGGACGTCTTATGGCAGGCCTACAATGTGGTATGCAGAATTTTTTTTATACCAGGTCTTTAAACATTTAAAACTACATGTACACTGTTTCAATGCGTTATAATAGCCCTTTGTACAGTAGCATGTGCTATAATGAGGGACTTTATTGTAACCCATAGTTTACCAATGTTATAGCAGCCCCTCATTGGTTTAAAAACTGTATGGCGTTTTAATGCATTATAATAGCCCTTTTTCAGTATCATGTCTACAGGGATTCTTTTGCGTCCGCTGCAATAAGGTCCCTTTTCTGCAGATCGTGTTGTGGTGGGTGAATAATTATAGTGCTCTAGCAAGAAAACCCACCAAGGCTGTATTCTTGTTTAATGCCAAAACCTATAGGATTGAAGCAAATGCGTGATGCAAAGATGTAGTGCTGGCCAGAACTGCATAAATGCATCAGGGATAACCAGAATTTGTACCCTATACACTTTATTTTATGTGAATAACTTCTTCCTGTAGAGATAGCATTAGGGAGCCGATCCGCACACCCCCAGTGGCGTAACATGTGCCGATCCACCACAGCGGCCGATCCACCACTGCAGCCTCGTTCTGGGTGCATGTAAACATTCAAAATGGCGGATCGGCGCTTTTATGGGGAACTACGGTACTGGATTTTGATAATTTTTTCCTTATTTAAACCTCTAAAAACATAAAATAAATATAGAACTAAACTCCCCTGGTGTCCTCGGTGGACGATCCACCCCTCGGGAGTTGTCTCCCCCTCGGGCTAATGCCCTCGGGGGAGACAACTCCCTCGTGGTGGATCGACCACCTCGTACACCATGGTCGTTTAGTTCTATCTATTTATCTTCCTTCAGGTATTGGTATGGGAGTAGGTCCCTTATACCTAGCAGAGATTTCACCTCTACACCTGAGGGGTCTGGTGGGTGCTCTTAACCAGGTGATCATAGTGGTAGCCATCAACATTTCCCAGTTACTAGGATTGGAGAATATCTTGGGCAGCCACAGTTCCTGGCACTACCTGTTCGGTTAGTAGAATGTTTGGCTCAATCTCAATATAAATATGTATGGATATACACCATTCTACAGAAAAATCAAAATGGAATCTCCTTTAAATAATATTATGGGTATCTAAAATAAAAATCCCCTGCCATCTGTTGATTTGATTAATATTTTCCTTATCTGGATCATCAATGTTTGTTTCGTCTTCTTTTCTTTACCAACGTTAAGATGTGAAATTGTAAAAAAATAGGTTGCTGCTTCTAAACTTCTGGTCTCGTTCACGTCCCCCAAAAAGGGGAAAATGACAGCAGAAAGAAAAAGAATGTAATTGTGGATTTAAATTGACAGGAGTGGTGGCCATTCCGTCAATGCTGACACTTGTGATGTTACCCTTCTGCCCTGAGTCACCTCGGTATCTCTACCACAGCAAGGATTCCAGGGCTAAGGCCCTCCAGGGTAACATGATTCTATTTCTTACTATTAGGAAAAGAAAAATCACAATTTAACCCATTAACCCTCACGTGCCGAAAAATGGCCCTTTTTATGCATACTTAAATGGGACATTCATGTGTCTAATGAGTATAAGGTCATATACCAAAGTTTGTGAATTGAAGAAATGAGCTTTTCGTTGCTGTCCTTATATTTCATATCCAGCCGATAGTAAAGATTATAGAATAAGTTAAATCAAGCAATGCAAATAATCATCTGACATTTTTTGCAAACTAGTGGCGGAGGCAGGTGTTGGCCACTGCCAAGAACTATTAAGAAGGACCCGCTTTTTTAAGTCATGTCGAATCTCTGTGCATTGAGCATAACTTCTAAGCCAGGGGCATGGATCACCAACATTGCATCTCCTAACGCCCTTACCTTATAGTTTTCAAAATATTCAGATAACTACTACCAAGGAATTTGACGTCCCTGCTACTACTGATTAGGCTAATACTACTGCCATTAGCAAATTTAGGTTGTCACAAGGGCAGGATGACCCTAAGCTCATCAGCATTGATATGTTTCTTTTGAGGGAGTGGAGTAAACTTTCCGCTGTTAGCATGTCATCTCCTTGTTTTAGCAGGAATTGTCAGTTCAAAAACCTTCTAATAAAAGCCTGGAGACATGTGACCAGGCAAGCAAAAACACCCCTCTGCAGGGAAATTAAATATCAAAGTTCATCTCAAGATCTTTAAAATGATACATCATTGGGTTAAATATTCCTAGTAGTTATGTCAGAAACCCTCCTTGAACATAGGTCGTTATTCATATTTGAAATCGATGATCAAGCTCCAAATACATTGTAAAACATAATAATGTCTAAAAACACAATATCAGCCTTTTTTCATATAAAATACATAATAGTACAATGATTTTTATCATAGATTTTGGTCTAGAATGAATTTTGCATTTCTGTTTTGGGTTTTTGGTAATTATCCCCAAAAATTGGTATCAAAATCTGCAAATTTTGATCATTGGAATGGTTGCCATGGCAACCGAGAACAGGCATATAGGTTGCTTTCTCATGAAAAATGTTCATTTTACCATCCAAATATGGGCCATTTCTACTGAAAATGGTGCATTTTAAATGAAACCACTGAATTCTACATAAAAAAATAGCTTAATGTATTTCTATCATGATTTTAGAGTAACTTTGCCCTCCAGTGCCCACTGGTGGCTAAATTGGGAATTAAAAATCCCCCGCGGAGGGCTGTTCTCCCTTGATGGGTCACACATGTCTCTCATCTCTGGAGACATACACTTGTTTTTTTAAGAAGCAACTCCTTTAAAGCTCTCTCCTACACTGAAAACGGAGATAGTAGTCTATCATTATCATCACTTTTGCTGCACAAATCAGGACTTTTGTTTTATCAGAAAAGAGATTATCAGTCTTGTATATTTTCCAATGTATCTAGTCTTCAGATCTGTTGAAATAAGATACAGCATGTTTATCAACAGTAAATACACATAGGACACAAGATTCCAGTTTAGGTATGATTTATTTTATGTACAAGATTTGTTTCATGAAGTATACATGTGCACATAATCTGCTAAATCGTTCTTCGCAATGGTTTATCATTTATTTTGAGACTTGAACAGCCAGCCTTCTAACACAGGCATCGAGCTTCTCTACATCCATTCCAATCATCTTGCATATTATAAATGAAAAAGTACTTGACAGTTTGCCTGGGAATTGAATATTAAATATGGCAGTGAATGCTAAGAATCCTGATGCAGATAGAAATGGCTACTATTGTTTTGCTGTCTTGTTTTGTCATGCAAATCATCATAATATATCCTATCATAAACACTTCACACAATTCAAAAAATATAGTTTTGTGGAAAAATAACCAAAGAAATGTCATGTTTTTTGTCACAAAATTGGTTATGCAGGGAATTTCTTAGCTCTGTTTTCAGTTCTGGGTTCCTTAAGGAATTTAAAAAAATGTTTGTGTCAAAAATTGGAATAGGGGAGTGGTTTCCATGGCAACCAGAAATTGCTTTATCTACCAATTTTCTATGTTTCTATGGCAACCAACATTCCAAAAATGGAACATTTTCAGTGCAGATGGAATGATTTTAAGCATACCACTGGATTCCTTATCAAAAATTGGTTTAAACTTTTTTTTTTTAGCATATTTGTCAGTGTTTCACCCATATACTGCCCCTTGGTAGCCAAATCCAGTACTAAAAATCCCCCCAGAGCCAGGTAGGGCTGTATACAGACAATGAGCATATATAATCAGCTAATATATTTGTGTACTGTGACATTCAACCACAAATCATAACACCTTCTGACTCGAAAGAAACTCCCTCAACAGGGGAATAATAAACATAGTAAAAAATATGGTTTTAAATCTATTAAAATGTTGAGCAGAATGCTAAATTTTTTTATGCGAATTGAAGTATTGGTTCATGGTTGAAAGTTGGTACCTAGCTTGATATCCTCATCTTCTTTGTGGTTTGCATTTTCTTGCAAGGATACTCATCCTTATATTACTTCCAAGTATCTGAACCCCAGACTGGAGGCAGTCATAGAGCCTTGTCTTCTTCATCTTTTCAGGCTTGATTCATTTCCGGGTGTTATTTGATGCAGGTTCTAATGGCCTTAATGTTGGCCATTTAGTACCAAAATAATGATTCAAATAGTGCAATTTGATAAAAAAAAATCAACACTTGTTTAATAAATTTCCTAGATTAGAAATTTGACCAATTTGAAGGTGTTTTTTAATGTTGTTGAATATCACCACTTGGTATTTTGCAAAATCATTTTTACAACAACTTTTGGTTCAAATGTTTACATTATTTCTTTGCTCGAATTGGACCATCCAGTGATAAAAGAGCTGTGTTGAATCTTTGAGATATTGATGTTAGAGACAATATTTCCACTGGGTAACAAAAGGTATATTCACTGAAATAATGCCCATAAATTTCTTAATGACTTTTTCATTCTGTACACTTGCCTATTGATCTGTTAGAAACCGTATGTACCATATACAAGAATGTCCTGATGTCAGTTAAAAATTGCTATATCCATCCATACTTTTGGTTTTCTTTTGGTTTAAGACCTACTTCAAATAAAATGTAGGCATCAATGCATACTTACTTTGATATGGGCAGCTATGGTTCCCCCAGTCTTTGTGATCGGACGTGCTATTGGGCGGTAGTTTTCAAACCCAAACTTGACCTTAACTGAAGAAGTCAAGCTTTTTCTAACCTGTTTTGGCATCTTGATGCTATGGCCCCTCACCTCTTCCTAGCCTTTGTCCCCTCTAACTCTTAGATTACGAAATTCAGTGATAATCTCGGTCTTCCAATATACCTTTAAAGAATATCAAAAGCATTAAATATATATTTACATTCCTAATAATTATATTCATATCATGTGATTTTGCATCTGTCACGTAATCACAAACCCAAGATGTATACTCTTTAACCAGAGCTTGGTCGATGCTTAGAGGAAATCTACAACTTATGCATGCAGCTGATTGGTTGTGTGCAATAGACTGTGCAGGGCTGCTAGTGTGCTGGTGCCTGTGAGTCCTGCTGGGGCTCCTGATCAGTCAACCATGAAGGCATGACGTCACTAGGGTTCCCCAATATTGCTGGTCACTCTCTGCGGTACAGATAGTTGAGTAACCAGCTGAGCTTATTTATAGACCAGGGAAACCCAGCCTACAAATATAGTAACCTATGGTGGGGTGGCTACTGTGATTGGTCCCTGTGTACAATCAGCTGTGCAGCATACTGTATGGTTCTGTATTGATTCTTAGCAAGTTTTGGACCGAGGGCAGTTGCAACCATTGCCACAAATTAATCAAATGAAACTATTTCTATGGTTGACAGAAAGTAATGTTTCTATTGTCAAGGTGCATGAATATAGGTGGCTGAGGTGCACTACAACATATAAAATAACATAATATGCTGGGGTTCTTACCAATTCTCTCTCCCTGTATTGAATGAGTGTTGTTGTCCATGTGAAAAAAGACAGCATAGGGCACCCTTTGCACCCGTCCTCTGCTACCAGCTGCAACTCTTGTCTTTAACTCTTCATCATGATGAGTTGGCTCATCTCTATCATTAGCATACTCGTTACTAAAAGTTTTGCTCATCGTATATACATGACCATACTACCGGGACAAGTTTGGCTCCATTCTTTGTTTTTCTAATAAAGAAGCACCACTTTCAAAGTTGTTTGGGCACAGCACCTCATGGTGGCAAGCAGTGCCACCATGGTAACACTCCCTGGTTAGGAATTGGGGACAGTCTATCTGAAGTATGTACCCTTTGGACATACCCCCTTTAAATGACCATTTTCTATACAACACTTGGGAATCCTTGTAGTTGTTTAGATCTTTACCCCACCACAATAAGCTCCTGGTGAGACTTAGAGTTGAAAATTGGTTGCCCTGATCATGAAGACGGCCTCTGAAAAAAGTATAGTTCCTAGAGGACGAGCCTATTTTCAATTCCTATACAAATCCTTCATCGTTAGCACAACCATAGCGTACTGATGTGGGTAGTAAAAGTGGGCCTCAGAATTACCAGTACTTTATGTCAGTGGGCCTCCAAAACGTATTGATGTGGGTAGTAAAAGTGGGCCTCTAAAAAACAAGTACTTTTTGTCAGTGGCCCTCCAAAACGTATTGATGTGGGTAGTGAAAAGGGCCCCTCAAAATGCCAGTAATCTGGAGGCTAGGGAGCCCCAAATGCCAGGTATTTTTGCTTATTTAATGGATTTTAACATAGTATACCTGTCAAAGGGGATAACTTAAGAACAAAGCACTTTTATATCTAAGATGTAACCTATTTTCTCTTTATGTTATCAAAAAGTAATCTCTATCAATCATGTACATGAACTCATTAATTAGTCTTGAAATAGGGTAATTGGCGAATTATTTCAAAAATGAAAAATCATGTCATATTCATGGCCAGGTAATGTGGTGATGCCTTTGATCAGGTTTGTCAATGAGGTCTTCATTAGATGGAGTAATACTTGAAATATTGTGAGAAAACTCAAAATAACCCAATTTTTCATGTTTTGAGCTAATTAATTAACTGATTGCTAAGTTCTTTTGAATACATTTTAGTAGGTTTTGGCTCCTCTGTGCTGAGTTTGATATAAGGAGAATTCCTAAAGAAGCTGCATGCCATAGCATATTAATGTGTAATGAAGAGGAGTTCCCATAATTGTAAAACATTTTAGAACGTTTTGGCCTGGGGCTTTCTCCAGCAGTCATAATGTATTAATGTGTAAAGAAATGGAGTTCCCATCATTGTAAAATGTTTCAGAACGTTTTGGCCTGAGGCTTTCTACAGCAGCCATAATGTATAAATGTGTGATGAAATAGAGTTCCCATCAATGTAAAACGTTTTAGAACGTTATGGCCTGAGGCTTTCTACAGCAGCCATTATATATTAAATGTATAAGTATCATGGATCACAAAATGACATGTACTGGTACCGTCAGGTCAATACAATCCAGTCTATGATAATCCAGTCCCACACTTTACAGTCAGAATTTACTGAGGATGT
Organism: Acholoe squamosa; assembly: GCA_949317995.1. NCBI lineage: Eukaryota > Metazoa > Annelida > Polychaeta > Phyllodocida > Polynoidae > Acholoe > Acholoe squamosa. The sequence continues at coordinate 48,411,047 of OX439050.1, forward strand.
TTTTTTCTCTCACTATGATTGTCCTTGATAATCCAGTTGAGGTGAAACTTAGGTAAAATATCACCTGTCGACACCAAAGAAGAAGATATCATTGCTGCAAAACTACCATGTCACACCTTGACTTTGGTGACTTATAAGTTTAGTACATGTCATATGGGGACCATGTATCCCCATATGACATTTAACTGTACCATATATTACTACTACTGTATACTGTTACCATATAACTCATGCAATGTATATATGACCTTTTGTGCCGAGAGGTCATTAAACATCTATTACTCACTATTCACTGCATATATCACAAAATGATGTGTACTGGCACCATATACCACAATATAGCATGTATTGGTAATATCTATCATAATGTGACATACAATATAACGTGTACTCGTACCATATATCACACTTTAACATGTACTAGGACCATAGAAGACGCTAGAACGTAGAACACCCCCCCCCCCAGGCAGGGGGGTGTTCTACAAATATCTACAAATATACATTTATTTTTCATTGACTTCATTATTTTACTGGGATCCCACATGCCAGGTTTAAATCAGAGACCCCACTTCCCAGGTCGAATCGGTATATATATATATATATATATATATATATATATATATATATATATAGAGAGAGAGAGAGAGAGAGAGAGAGAGAAAGAGAGAGAGAGAGAGAGAGAGAGAGAGGGGGGCAGAGGAGACAGAAGAGGCTAGCAGATCAACAGACAGAGACAGATTAACAGAAAGGGAGACAAGCACAAAGAGGAAGAGAAACAGAAAAAAGAGAGCACAAGACAGCGAGGGTGAGAGAGAGAGCCAGGGAAAAATGCAGACAGAGAGATAGAGGCACAGAGATATATAGACATACATACAGAGATAAATAGAGAGAGAGACAGATAGACAGACATACAGATAGAGAGTGGAACAGAAAGAGAGAATGAGAGAGAGTGAGAGAAGGCCAGGGACAGATAGACAGACACTGCATGCCTGTAACTCATGTACACACACTGGTTATAGGCCTACAAGACACACAAATACATAAACTCACCTGTATGCCTCCTGTCCCCTTCAAATCACATCCAAATACCAATATAATCTCTGTGTTGACTGATTGTACTGTGTTTTGTTTATGTGAAAAGGGTGATACACAAACCCCACTGAACCCCACCTGTTACTAGTTACAACTCTGGCTTACCTATTCATTGTGATAAGTTTTGCTCATTGGTTTGATGAGTCTGGATGCTCATTACTGATTAGTTTGGCTCATCGTGTGCAAGATGAGGCAAAATTAATCAGAAACTAATCACTAGCGATGAGGCGTCGATTAGCTTCCGTTTTGAGTGTAGGGACAGATCATTCTTTAAATACAAAAGTCCAAAGATATGGTACCAGAGATAAAAGGGTAATGTTATTTCCAGGTTTCATTTAGATTTGCAGAGTGCAAAGAGAAAATAAGTTAGATTATTTCTAAAATTCTGTTTCTTAATGTCATTTATATTATCTGGTAGTTCGAGGAATCCTTGTTAATAAAAGAATGTGTCCCTAGATGAGGATTTCTTCCTTAAGAAGGAGATGAGATGCTAATAGGGTGCTCATACTACCAATACTGGTGCTGCATAGAAAAAAGTTGTAACCATTGGTTACCCACCCGTATTCATGCATATTGACATATGCATCATGATGCAGCCTCACACATGATGACACATGAGTTATGTCATAGTTTCTCTAGATTGACACTGATGTACTGATTTCCATTCAGCCTGAATGAGTATCGGCAGAGGGTAACCAATGTTCACCCAATTCTTAACTCAAACCTTTCGTAAGACTTTGTGGGTTACTTCATCTGACCAATAACACTAACTGATGCATGCTCACTGAGTGATTCTTCACACAAATAATACAATCAGTCACTATTGGTCAAATTATGTGACCACAACCACAGACTTGCCTATGCTTATCAGTGTTTGCTTACATGGGTAGTGCAATGCATCACTCTTTGTGACTACCAACACAGATTGGCACTGTTTTTTTGAGATAAGGCATTATGCAGCATAATGCATGAGTATTGAAACTTGATGGTATATGGTGACACACTGGCATTATAACTCAAAAACTGTTCACACATGATGGCTCATTATGACTCAGACTGACACAAATTGTCTGGGCAATGACCAAACTACACAGAGAGAATTTTGATGCTCACGGTGAGCCTGATGTTAGCCTCAGGCAAATTTTGCCAAAATGAGTATATTTTGATGCTCAGGGTGAACCTGAGCAATACCTGACACTCTACTCTAGATTATTTATGGCCTAGCTGTACCCTCTCTACTGCCATACTCTCACAGTGCAGAAGTCTCTTTAGAGACAGGCTGAGGGTTAACTTGAGAAATATGGTAGAAGAGAAGAGGACATTGCCTGAGTATCTCTATGAAGAGGGTCAGGCAATGATGGACCCTACCTGAACATTGCAGGAGTCTTTCTTACCAAGGATGTCATGCACTGCCAGAGTATCCCAATACATAGGATCACACTTTGCTGGATTCTACCTTCAGAGTGAGTCCAGCAACACTACCCAGTGGGCACAACCCCACTTTATGAGTGACTAATCTGCACTGTATCATAGAGCTTACATAGGGCTTACAAACAGTATAAATTGTAAAGGTTATGTAGCCCTGCATTTGTGGCATTATTAATCTACTCAGCTGTAGGGTGTATTACACCCTACACCTGAGTGGTTTGATAAACAAAGAAATATTGAAATATTGATAAACAAAGAAATATTGAAATTAAGGGCACCGTATGACAAAAGCCCATTATTTCATACACACAAGGATTTCAGATAGTTGAATCAACTTCTTATGGCAGTCTAAGTAATCCATGAATAGTTTGTTAGATTTCACTCTTTCCAACAGTACCAGCACGAAAATACTTTTATGGTGGATGGCGGCCTTCAGAACCTGGTCTACTGTGCAGGTTTCTGGGCAGGTGTGCATAGATATGGTATGTAAACAATAGCCTTATGTGCTCCCAATACCACTAGATTCGGTGGCTACTCTATGAGTTCTTGGAGTCCAAATGAGAAGATTGGGGGGTTCAAACCCTGCTTAACGATTCTTTACTGATTTATATAAGTCATGATTAAAAAATCAAAAATCTAACTAAAATATGTTCTCACTGAATCATGGAAAAAAATTGAAAGAACATGTTTCTTGGAAGGTGAAAAACAAACTCTTTGCATAATAAAAATTGTCTGGTTAAAAAAATGTAGGTTCTCCAGAGCATCCCTGGGCTCGAATCAAACACAGGATCTTCTGATATGAAGGTAAACATGTTAATCTACACCATCTTGACTATGCTGAAAGATCTTCATTTGAAGTCTCATATGATCTGCTCCCTCTGTGTGTGTTGAAAGCTGATTTTCTACTTTTTCCAAGCCCCAAACATTAGAGATATGCCTCACCAGCACTTCATTGCCAACTTATGGGCATGATGCACTCATGCATCAGCAGCTAGATAAGATTGTATTCTCAGACATTATGGTTACAGGGACTAGAGGATAATAGAAAGGATATTCAGTATGTGCAGGAATGGGTGGGAGGGGGGCTTAATAGGGCTTACACAACATTCCCATTATGAATACATATTCATGCTCACATTGAAGCAATAAGATTAACTTACCAAAATAAGCTATGTACAGCTCCTCTGCCTTGACTCCTGACTTCCGTCCTGCGCCAAGGGTTAGTCCGAAGCTCGGTACTTCGCCCAGGGCCTCACCACATCCTCCTCTGGTCGTCTTCCTCCAAACTCCCTCCTCCGAGCGCCTCCCAGCATCCACCTTCTCTGGACCTGTCCATACTCCTCCGAGCTGCAAGTACCACACAGGTGCCAGAGGTAAGTCACAGATCCACTTTCAATGACCCTCACATCCCTGTATCTCTCCTCCCCTCATTAGGTAACCTCCCTCCGATCCACCATTCCCCATTCTATCAGGTAAGTACCAGCCAGCTGACAACTTCCTCTGACCCCTCCTGTCTCCCAGATGTCTCCCTGGCTCCTCCTGCCACCGTCTCAGGTCGCTGCGGCCTTGCCGCCTCCGGTTCCTTATACTGGGAACACCCTCCTTCACTTCCCCAATAGACGGTTTACTAACTCAGTTGCTTACCGTTTCTTCCTCAGGACCTCTGCTGCTGCCTCCATCCATCTGCTTGTCCTTTGGGACTGCTTGGACATCGCCATCCTCCTCCTCTGTTTCAGCCACCAGTGAACCCCTCCTGCCAAGCCACCAGTAGGCCCTCCAGCCCCACCAACCTCGTCTGTACCTCATCCCTTGGCTTTAGCACTTTCACTGGCGATGTCTCCTCCATAAAATTAACCGGTACATTCGCTTAATAGCGTTGTATATACCGCCAAGCTCCAGACGATAGCACACGGGTAGCAGCCCGCATCTCGCATGCCGAGTCGAATGTTAGTTCGGATCTAGACCGCTAGGTGGCGCCGCGGGTGCGGCGGCAAAGCGCAGAACTAGGTCACCGGATAGCCCATTGCGGGATCTCGTGAGACGAGAGGTCTGACGCCATATTGGTTATAACTAGCGCGGACTCGTGGCGGTAAGACTTCACCTGTTTCGCTCCAGTTATTGTTTGGCCTCCGGCAGCCTTTAGCTGGGCGGATTGTACTCTCCACTTTTGTTGGACGAATCCTTCGGGAGGAGTTCAACACAGTTGCCAATTTTTTAAATTGGAAGTTGTCCCACTGTGATGGCACAGGGGACGATTGACGCCGCGCGTCAAACCGCCAACGTTCAGTTGGAGGAAGGCGAGAACCCGACGGTCTTGTCTCGGATTAAGGAGAGTATGGGAATCCGAAGTCGAAGAGGCTGCTCGCACTCTCTCTGGGATGTCGACCGATGTCACAGACAGAGAGAGGATGCCTCCTCCTCCTCCTCGCCCGGAACCATCGTCTACAGAAATGGCTCCGGGTCGCCCGATTGATCTCTTGGACATTCCGCTGTATCCTCCGGGATTCAGAACACGCATCGAACGCCTGGCCCACGTGGACGAGGAGGAAGGTGTCGTGTACACTTCTTGGGGGACCTCCATCCCCATGCATCCTGCCATGTTTGGATGCGGTCCCCTAGCGGAAACGCCCGGCCAGCCCGAGAACATCCCAGACGATTTTAAAACTCTGGTGATGGACTCGTGCACGGACGAGTTGGCAGAGAGCATGCCCGTCTCCTGGCTCCGCAACTACAAACGGTTGGTGGAGGCTATGGTGGTCAACGAGAGCCTGGCCCGAGCTGTGCTGCTTTCCAAGGGCATTACCTGGAAGGCCACCCAGCTAAGAGAGTCTGAATCAGACATGGATACAGACTCCACCGTCACGCAGTCGTCGGTGGAATCCGGATGGGTCAAGCAATTGAACTGTAAGCCAGCACCGAAGGGTCCTCTCACCGAGTCTGATCTCGAAGTAAAGGACGTTCGGTTCACCATCGAGAGGTCCAAGACCGAGGAGGAACCAGGCGCCAACATACCTGAGGCGGCTGGTGAGATCTCGGAAGAGGACATCTCACGGCAACAAGCTGCTGTTGAGGCCAAGCATCGTGAGCTGACCGAGCAGCAGAAGGAGCTTACTGCCGCCCGTCGGGCCCACCGAAAGCAGCAGGCTGAAACCAAAGCGAAGGCCGCCTCCGGCTCTGACTCTCCGGTCAGTGGCAGGAGAAGCCCTCGTTCAAAGGACAAGGATCCACGCCAGTCGGATTCAAGTCCCGAGGTTCCGGCGCAGCCACCCAAGGCCAGCCGCTGGAAGAAAAAGAATGGAGCGAAAGCGTCTCTGGCGGAGCCCGAACCCTCTACTACCAGGAAGAGGGGTAAGGGCGACCCGAAGGTTTCCGCCTCCAGCACCCCAACAACCACAGTAGTCACCTCGGCTACTGCAGGACCCTCTGCTACCACCAGTGGGACGGCTGCCACAACCTCGGTCAAGGCTTCGACTGGTACTACTACCACCAGCCGAGCTGGACGGAAGGGCGAGGGCATCTACACGGACAGTGAGGGAAGCGAAAGCGACCCAGAGCTGCCCGCGTCAGCCAAATCTGATTTGGAGTCCGTGACGACGTGGGAAGAAATGACCACGGACGTCCCGAAGGACGACAATCAGAAGTGGATGTGGAAGAATGCAGCCGAGGGGTTCAAAGAACGTACCCCACTCTGCTTCGCGGATTGTGCTTATGACACAATCCACTACATGTGCCTGGGCGCCGTCAATAAGGATGGTGATAGTGATGACGAGGAGTGGATGAAGTCCGGTCCCTCTGATACGCCAGTAGATAAATTCTACCTCATTTGGATTGACCAGCTGAAGTCCAAATTGGGGTCAATTTATAACTACGAGGCCCAGACGAAAGTCCAATGGGCAATGACTCAGTGGGGACCCAGCGGCAACCGCCGCCGGTGCCCATTCGAGTCCTGCCAACTCGCTCTCACCGGCGAGAAGATTTTCGAGACGAAGCCTTGCTTCGCTCGGCATATTGTGGAGCACCATATGCACCACAAGCCCCTACTACGGTGCATACCCGGGGACCGTCTGGGTAAGCTCTGCGACGGTTCGTTTACGACTCACCGGCGCCGGGACATGGCTCTGCATTTGCAGAAGGCACATGGTACCGGCCTGGAGAAGACCCGGAAACGAGCCGTTAAGTGTTTCAACGAGCTCCTGGCTAGCTGGGCGGCGTTGAGCACTAAGGAGATTAAGGAGCAGGCATTCGAACCCGAATTCTGCTCATGGAGGAGTGGCAACCTCATGACGTACTTCACCGTGAACTACTCACCCACCAAGTTCGGGATGCCTACCGAGGTGCACCTGAAGGTGAAGAAGTGGCTGGGCGACGACAAACGGGAGAAAGGCAAAGCCCATTCGAAGGGGACTAATGGAGGTCCGGCTACGGCCACCAGTGCCTCCAAAAGAACCCGCGCGGACCGATCCGTAAGCCCTTTGGGTAAGCTGGTCTTGGCTGATCCTTATTACCCGAAGGGCTTACGGATCAGCCAAGACCAGCTAACCCAGCTGATCGTTGCCAGTCAGGACAACAAGTCTCGGCTTTGGACATGCCTGGCAACCAGACCCATCGGGTGGCCAGCCAGGCAGCAGTCCCAACCCCACCCCTAGCACCTACACAGCACCCCCCGAGTGAAGCCACTGGCAGTCCGGATGACTGGAGCACCTTCTTTGGTGCCCCATCCGGACACAGTGCATGGTGGGCCGGTGAAGGATCGTCCGGCAAGCGCCCCACGTACAGTGAATACGCGGCGAAGTTCCCTGCAATGGAACCAGCGGGACCCGAATCACAGGTCCTAACCCCCTTGGGCAGAGTCAAGGCTCGAGTGGCGGCCGAGGCCGAGGAGGCACCACTGTTGAGGGTCCCTCGGTCCCTCCAGCAGGCGCTTCGCCTGTCACTGTGCAGGCTGCAGCACCTCCTCCAGCTATTGTCCCACCAGCGGCCCCTCGGGTGCCCGTTATGGGACTAATAGCCAGCACCCTGTCAGGTCTTCAGGATCCGAACACGTTCGTCGACCACCGCACCACTGCCGAGATCCAGAACGACCTGATGGCAGAATGGCAGGCACTTCATCGCCAGAAGTCTGTTGACTACTGGCGGAGTATGACTGAAGCCACCTTCAATCTGGTTTACAAAATCCAGAAGAGGGAGGAAGAGAAGATGCGGGAGCAGGAGAAGAAGAAGGTCGAGGAGGCCCTTCAATCCTGCCGGCGGCAGCAGTTGGAAGCTGAAAAGCTTAAGGAGTTCCACCGCACTGAGAACGCCGGGTACATTCACAGGTACAAGGAGGCTGACCTTAAGTTCTTCCTCTGCTTCGGTAAGCACCTGGACGAATGGGACGTCTCTGTCCATCGCTTCGGGTGCTCCAGCCGAGGCGGTTGACAGTCCCTCTGAGGGGATGGGTGCACTGAGCTTGCTCAGCGAGTCCTTCACAGAGACCCCTAAGCTGCTAACTACCAGTAGCAGCAGCAGCTCGGCTCCTTCTGCCGACCCGGAGCCAGCTGAGAAGATGGACACTGATCCCGAGGATCTGTAACTGTCCATCTGACGGAGTGCATCGTACCCGAGGGTAAAGGCATTTACTATGCCAGAGGTTCATATCCTGGAACTGGACCCGCCGAACTGGAACCAAAACCTGCAGCTAAGATGGACGCTACCCGAAACACCAAATGGATTACCACACCAAACCGGGGCTCCATCTTCCCATCTTCATCAGGGCACATCATAACAGCAACGTGGCTTGCCACCACACGTATGTCGCTAGATGGAGCTGCAGAAACCAGTTATTCCAGATTCGCCGGAAGTCCAATATAATGTAAGGGTGATCCTGCTACCCTGGTAGGACACCTATTTAATCAGTATTATATTTTGTATAATCTATTTTTCTATACGATAGTATATTTTTGTAAAAAATCTAACGAAAATTTTTTCTCGGGTCATCTACCCCCCTTGGGTCACGTACTTACTAATGTAAATATTACTACTACTATATCACTCCATGTAAATCCATTACTTTTAATATGTCATTAACTATAATAACACTGTAACATTGTTACATATTAATATACCACCATAGGTTGATGGTGCATAAGGCGCCACTTCCTATATTGTTATTATTTAGTTACTTCGGGTTATATGCGACGATGCCTATTATTATGTACATATTATTTATAATGTCCCTTTAATGTTATATATTCTATACGAACATATCGTTATAGACTTACCTATGTACATATTATTGTATAAACTTTAACAATAGGTATTTATTAACACCCAACCCTTGTTAAAGTCTAGTGGGGGTGGTGTAGGGGCCGGCATCGTTGTATATATATTAGTGTGGATCATCCGAGAGACGTGCTCGTGTGGTGCTCGTTCCTTCTATGCCAGCCAGGTGTTGCTTCGCGATACCCGTTTGGTACAAGAGGGGGCAGAACCATACCTCGCGTCCAGCTCCTACTAAGGAGCCGGACGATCCACAGCAGGGGACTGGACTTGCTCCAGTCAAGACGTATAACAGGCACTGGAAGTACGTTAATAAAAGGCCTACCCGAGCGGTAGGGGTGATCTGGGGCTTTGCCCAACCCGAATCTCTCGTGTTGTGTTGGTGTCTTTAGTGATAAGCGAGCCAACGAGCCACCCAACATTTACAATATAGTGCAATCAACATTTGGATATGCCTTGTGTATACTGCATATTGTAACAGAATATGAGGTGTAGGGGGCGAGGAAGGAGTGGACAGGGGCGGGGACATTTGGCCTTTTAGGAATATCTCCACTGCCTAATCTCATCTTATTCTGACGTGTCATGGTGGAACAAGCACTGGATTGTATATGCGCAAATACCTCCAAAACAGCTGATTTACCAGTATCTTAGCAAGGCCGAACCCCCTCCTCAGGGGAGGTCATACCCACATCATCACAATAAGATGGCTTCTAATGTTCTCTTTAGGCCTCCATTGAATATTTCTAATCACTTTCATGAATTCCTCATCAGGTTTGATTAGGATACTGAAAGTCTCAATTTGGGCTGTATTTCCACTATATGGGCCTAGTTCTGACCCCCATACAGGGAGGTCATGGGGATTCAAAAAATTATTTTATGATTTCCTGTGTTTTTTTTTGGTCCAAATACATAGTGTGAGCCTGGCCGCAAAACCGAACGGCAAAGTTTGCCATTTAACACCCTGGCTAATGGGGTCCCGTGAGGGATCTAGTGAGGGAATAGGAGGAGGCATAGAGAGGTAGGGAGGAGGCAGGTGGGAGTGGGGGGAGGCAACAGGGGTAAAGAGGAGGCAAAAAGGGATATGGGATGAACCCAAGCCAGCACATCCCACCTGGGCCCCATACGTCAGCTCAGACATTTACCAGCGTCAGCCCATTTTTGGGGTAGCCCAGAGGAATCCCATCTGGGGCCCTTGTGGACGTGCTGGCTGGTTACCTGGTTAGGTAATTTGCTAAATCAAAAAAAGCAAGTTAAGTGAATGTGGCTGCCTTCTTCCTCTACCACTACTGCATGAATGACCTCACCTACCAGTAACACTTGCGTTATATAATGACACTAGTAAGCACCATCATGAACTTGACACTCTGAAAGCATATGTTTCAGACTGCAAATATGCAACCTATGCTTAAAGAGTGAGCAGTATTTCTGATTCCATTTTCCGATCCTCTGGCTGGAAGCAAGGCAATGTGGTAGTTATATGTAGTCTCCTCCCATTATGCCTTGCTGCTTCCTCTATGCTGGTGCCGTGAGGGTTTATCCCGCATACCCGTTTCCCGATTATCTTTATTTTAATGCTTTGCTAGCAAAAGAATCAGATATAATCTGATGTGACATTAGTAATTAATAATAATTATAAATGATAATTAGTACATGCCAATGTCTGATACTCAGTCATATGGATTCCTGCTTTTTACAGTTACTATACAATAATCCACTATCGGTACACAGGTTTTAAAGAAACTTTGCATTGATATGGGTCATGTTTTCAGAAATCAGTATATGACAATATGGGTCATGATTACGCTCAGAATCATGACCACACCTCCCAGTATGTTTGAGACTCGGACATTGGTGGACATGAAGTTAGGGTTAAGTCACTGAATCTGAAGAAACTGTATGAATCATTTATGTCAGTGCTAGTACCATAAATTCTCATGTATAAGGTGAAGCTTATACATCAGAATTACATCATCAACATCCTATGGGATCGAGCCAAACTTAGAATGCATCTTATAGTCAAGTATTTTACACGATGGAACTCTTTAGGGTTGTCGGAAGCAAGATGACTTTTGGGGGAGCCACCAAGTGTCATCAGGGAATGTCAACATTTCTAAGCCTGACAAGGAAAGTTGTTAAAAATTTGACATTTTTTCCTGTTACTTATGATCAATTTGTGTGCAAATGAGCAAGTTTATCATAAAAGTGTATGCTGGTTTCAAAATTTTGGGGTGACCAAAACATAGGCTGCCCCCATTGGCCAGGAATGGGGGATGCCCCCCCTATTCCCGCTGGGAACGGTACTAGTGACAAAAGGCATTCATGCTAATAGGACACATCCTGAATTAACCACAGGGTGTAACCCAGTGCAGTACAACTATATACAACTGTAAAGCAAATAAGTATGGTATTTTAGAAATGTAACACGCCCTGTGAAACAGAGGCTTAGTGCAGGGTGTTATAAGACCTCTTCTCCCAGTATATGTCACAAATAACTATGTCACGCATCCAGACGAAGGTCTATTATGGCCTTGATGGTTTCTAAAAAGACGCATATTATGGAGACATATTGGGGCATCATGACTTAGACCTATTTGATGTGATGAAGTAGTCATGCCTCTCTCTCTCAGCTATCTCTCTACCGTTTGTAACTACACCCATCCCATTTGCCAAGTTAGCCCAGTAGGAGGAGCATGGAACGGTCATGGTTCTTGTCCCTAGAAGTCCTTTTTCGGGTGCATCACGACTTAGACCTATTTGATGTGATGAAGTAGTCATGCCTCTCTCTCAGCTATCTCTCTACCGTTTGTAACTACAACCATCCCATTTGCCAAGTTAGTCCAGTGGGAAGAGCACGGAACGGTCATGATTCTTGTCCCTAGAAGTCCCTTTTCAAGTGCAGACTTAACCTTACTTTATATAGAATGTGAACTGAATGATAGGGCTGCCCACCTGGGCCCCATCCTGCAGCATTTAAAGGCTTGATGGTTGTCAGTGGGATCTGCCTGGACTAGTCTGTTCCACTCTCCCACCACCCTTCTTGTTTATACCAACTAAAAACTATATACAAGTTTGGCAAGGGGTGTATAAGGGGAAAGAGCAGGGTTAACAATACCCTACCCTGTACGGAACGGTCATGATTCTTGTCCCTAGAAGTCCTTTTTCAAGTGCATACTTAACCTTACTTTATATAGAATGTGAACTGAATGATAGGGCTGCCCACCTGGGCCCCATCCTGCAGCATTTAAAGGCTTGATGGTTGTCAGTGGGATCTGCCTGGACTAGTCTGTTCCACTCTCCCACCACCCTTCTTGTTTAAGCGTTGGTTCCACAGCCATACAATCGGTCGGAATAGCCCTAATCTGACGATTTATAATATATCAAAAGTATAGAAAAGAATCGGTCGGATTAGTGCTAATCCGACCGATTTAGGTCTGTGGAACCAGCGCTTTATACCAACTAAAAACTATATATAAGTTTGGCAAGGGGTGTATACCCTGTTCTGTCCCTGTCAGGTGAGCTCTCCCCCCTCCCCCCTGTGTGTATAGGGCAACCATCCACAAGAAGGTCTATTATATATGACCTGGATGGTTTCTAAGAGGACACATATTATGGAGACATATTGGGGCATCACGACTTAGACCTATTTGATGTGATAAAATAGTCATGCCTCTCTCTCTCAGCTATCTCTCTACCGTTTGTAACTACACCCATCCCATTTGCCAAGTTAGCCCAGTGGAAAGAGCATGGAACTCTATATCCAATGGTCTATGGTTCTGGTCCCTAGAAGTCCTTTTTTGGGTGCAGAGCTAACCTTACTTTATATAGAATGTGAACAGCCAACATCTGGGATAGCCCAGAAGGACCAGAGGACTCTGGGGCCATTGTGGACATGCTGGCTGAGTACCCACACCACTTGATTTCTTTGTATTGCTTTAAGGGGGGGGGGGGGCTAGGTGAATTTGAAACATCAAAATTGTTTTTTTAAATGGCTGTAACTAAGGACTTTTATGAAAACTGGTTGGTTGATAAGCAACTATCAACATTCTAAATTTCCCAGGAAGTGGAAGGGAGGGATGGAGACAGGTAGGACGCAGAGATGGGTAAAGAGAGGAGCCAGGAACGAGCTATATGAGGCCATAAAGTACTGAAAATGTACCTCACAGCAACAGGATTCACTACCAAATGGAAATATTCCCACATATCCAATTATCATTAGGTTGCTAAGGACTTTTATCTGCAATAAGAGGGTTGTTTGGCAAATATAATCTATATTGAAGCCAGAAATAATTATTATGTCAACGCACATACACCAACATTATTATGTGGCTATTCAGCATAAGCACAAGACAGGAAAACACTGGTTGCTGAGGAATGATTGATTTATAAGTGCTGTTGCTAGGGAATAAGTTACTATAGCAACAAAATTCCAACATCATCCGATTCCTTGGTATTACTTTAGGGGGTAGGTGAACCTGAAACCTAATAATCAAAGGTTATTTGGAAAAACGTTATGTACTAAGCCTTTGTTGAACGTTAAACCAACATGAATGGAATAACGTTCTCTTGAAAACCTCAAATCAATGTTAAAACAATGTTTTTAAAAAAACGTTACTCCAAATGACCATCAGTGAACGTTAATCAACGTTCACTTAATGTTTCTTGTTACCTGGGTAGTATCGTTGTCGAAATGTTTAACATTTCTTAGTTGTTTCAACTTAGCGGTGCCTTGGTAGTCAACCCTCTTACAGTGCATCTTAAAATTCAAATCAAAATCAATTACCACCCCCAGATAATTGAAATGCTCAACACAAGCCAACTTGGTATTATTCAGTACAATATCATACTTAATAATCCGTTGCATGTTAGAGTGGCACCACAGAACTTTTGTTTTTTTAACACTCATTGTTAATATATTTTGACGGCACCATCTTTCAATATTATCAACATCGCCTTGTATTAACTTACTCTTAATTTCAGTATCTTTACCATTTAGAACAAGCGCTGCATCATCAGCATATAGAAAAAACTCACAATTTTTAAGTACTCTGGTGATATCGTTTATATATGTGACACGATCTGCGAAATGGGCCCTTAGTGCAGGGTGCTTTAAGGTCCCTAGTCCCAGTACATGTATATATATTGAACAGCAAAGGACCCATTACGGTCCCCTGTGCTACCATAATCAAGTAACTTTTCATCAGAATTAGTACCATTAGCTATTGTAATTTTGTTTTCTGTCATATAGAATATTTTTTTTAACCATTTTAAACAGTCATTATCACATCCAATACTGTGTAATTTACTCATTGATATATCCAAATTTACTGTATTAAAAGCCCACATATATGTGACCCATCTGGAGAAAACGTGCATCTGGGATTTTTAGTTTTGCATTTGGCCACCAGGGGGCAATGTATGAGTAAAATACTGAAAAATATACCAAAATTGGCTTAGATCAATTTTTGATGGGGAATTCAATGGTATGCTCAGAATTATTCCATTTCTATTGAAAACATTCCATTTATGGAATGCAAAACAGACATCCGTTGCCATGGAAAAATAGATAATTGGCATATATAGCAACTTCTGGTTGCCATGGAAACCACTCCATTATTCTAAATGGGAATTTCTGCCACAAGTGTGTTGAGTATTTACATTTTTCAATTGCTCACACCGAACTAGGTTTGGCGAGCATTTACAGAAGAACTACCTGGAATATTTTAGCTCAAGATATCTCATTTTAAAGCACATGACTTCAACTCTAAAAGGCCATTTTCCCCCTGGATGCAGGTTTTCCCCCATCTGGTCACATATGTATACAATAACACCAACACATACGGCATTCACCGTGTAGTTCTACAAAACAAGCCCATATAGCCTACAGTACTGACCCATATGAAGAGGACACATATTATGGAGACATATTGGGGCATCACGACTTAGACCTATTTGATGTGATAAAATAGTCATGCCTCTCTCTCTCAGCTATCTCTCTACCGTTTGTAACTACACCCATCCCATTTGCCAAGTTAGCCCAGTGGAAAGAGCATGGAACTCTATATCCAATGGTCTATGGTTCTGGTCCCTAGAAGTCCTTTTGTGGGTGCAGAGCTAACCTTACTTTATATAGAATGTGAACAGCCAACATCTGGGATAGCCCAGAAGGACCAGAGGACTCTGGGGCCATTGTGGACATGCTGGCTGAGTACCCACACCACTTGATTTCTTTGTATTGCTTTAAGGGGGGGGGGGGCTAGGTGAATTTGAAACATCAAAATTGTTTTTTAAATGGCTGTAACTAAGGACTTTTATGAAAACTGGTTGGTTGATAAGCAACTATCAACATTCTAAATTTCCCAGGAAGTGGAAGGGAGGGATGGAGACAGGTAGGACGCAGAGATGGGTAAAGAGAGGAGCCAGGAACGAGCTATATGAGGCCATAAAGTACTGAAAATGTACCTCACAGCAACAGGATTCACTACCAAATGGAAATATTCCCACATATCCAATTATCATTAGGTTGCTAAGGACTTTTATCTGCAATAAGAGGGTTGTTTGGCAAATATAATCTATAATGAAGCCAGAAATAATTATTATGTCAACGCACATACACCAACATTATTATGTGGCTATTCAGCATAAGCACAAGACAGGAAAACACTGGTTGCTGAGGAATGATTGATTTATAAGTGCTGTTGCTAGGGAATAAGTTACTATAGCAACAAAATTCCAACATCATCCGATTCCTTGGTATTACTTTAGGGGGTAGGTGAACCTGAAACCTAATAATCAAAGGTTATTTGGAAAAACGTTATGTACTAAGCCTTTGTTGAACGTTAAACCAACATGAATGGAATAACGTTCTCTTGAAAACCTCAAATCAATGTTAAAACAATGTTTTTAAAAAAACGTTACTCCAAATGACCATCAGTGAACCTTAATCAACGTTCACTTAATGTTTCTTGTTACCTGGGTAGTATCGTTGTCGAAATGTTTAACATTTCTTAGTTGTTTCAATTTAGCGGTGCCTTGGTAGTCAACCCTCTTACAGTGCATCTTAAAATTCAAATCAAAATCAATTACCACCCCCAGATAATTGAAATGCTCAACACAAGCCAACTTGGTATTATTCAGTACAATATCATACTTAATAATCCGTTGCATGTTAGAGTGGCACCACAGAACTTTTGTTTTTTTAACACTCATTGTTAATATATTTTGACGGCACCATCTTTCAATATTATCAACATCGCCTTGTATTAACTTACTCTTAATTTCAGTATCTCTACCATTTAGAACTAGCGCTACATCATCAGCATATAGAAAAAACTCACAATTTTTAAGTACTCTGGTGATATCGTTTATATATGTGACACGATCTGCGAAATGGGCCCTTAGTGCAGGGTGCTTTAAGGTCCCTAGTCCCAGTACATGTATATATATTGAACAGCAAAGGACCCATTACGGTCCCCTGTGCTACCATAATCAAGTAACTTTTCATCAGAATTAGTACCATTAGCTATTGTAATTTTGTTTTCTGTCATATAGAATATTTTTTTTAACCATTTTAAACAGTCATTATCACATCCAATACTGTGTAATTTACTCATTGATATATCCAAATTTACCGTATTAAAAGCCCACATATATGTGACCCATCTGGAGAAAACGTGCATTTGGGGGGATTTTTAGTTTTGCATTTGGCCACCAGGGGGCAATGTATGAGTAAAATACTGAAAAATATACCAAAATTGGCTTAGATCAATTTTTGATGGGGAATTCAATGGTATGCTCAGAATTATTCCATTTCTATTGAAAACATTTCATTTATGGAATGCAAAACAGACATCCGTTGCCATGGAAACATAGATAATTGGCATATATAGCAACTTCTGGTTGCCATGGAAACCACTCCATTATTCTAAATGGGAATTTCTGCCACAAGTGTGTTGAGTATTTACATTTTTCAATTGCTCACACCGACCTAGGTTTGGCGAGCAATTACAGAAGAACTACCTGGAATATTTTAGCTCAAGATATCTCATTTTAAAGCACATGACTTCAACTCTAAAAAGCCATTTTCCCCCTGGATGCAGGTTTTCCCCCATCTGGTCACATATGTATACAATAACACCAACACATATGGCATTCACCTTGTAGTTCTACAAAACAAGCCCATATATAGCCTACAGTACTGACCCATATGAATAGATATTCACTGCATTAAAGGCCATGGTGAATGGTCTAGTCATGGCGTATGAGCAAGGTGACAACACACTGATGACTAGCTGCAAAGGCAGTGACTATAAAGTGTCCATTTGACCACCATCTCCATATATTTTCAAACCAAATGTAAATAAACTGATGGCCAACTGATTGACAGCAAAGTCCATTATTTTTAAGGTTGTTGTTTTTTCTAGTTATATTAGAGCTCTGAGTATTGTTATTTTGGTTCACATTAAATTTTTCCCCCATTATCAAAGTACACCTGTGCTCACACTCTGTGGGATTGAGCAGATCAGACTGACATGAACAATTAAGATGATTAACATGGAGGTAGGCACATCTGAAAGCTTATTTTTTTACCTAAAAAGAATTATATGTTTGATTGGATTTCCATAGTTATGCATGGTTTTTAGGTTATGTAGGGGCATAACCATGCCAGATCACTGATTTACATTATGGATTCCATGTTATTGTGTCAATAGGTGATGTCTGTTGTGACTGTTGTCCTCTCTTTTTTTTAGCAAGGTTTATTGTATGCAGCCATGCCAGTTCTGACCTCGGAATCGCTTGCAAGATTTTGTAGGAACCATACTTGCAAGTAGCATGACATGCCAGGAAAAATTCTGGCATGAGATAAGAACTGGAAGTCATGGATGTCAGCGTGCATGTGTTGACCTCAGAAACCGGTCCGGTCCCGAGTCAATGCTATAGATTTGCTCAATTAGTATGTCTAAATCTTTTTATTCCATTTTATGACTAATGAAAAAGGGGATGTGTCTATGTAGGATGTGCAATAGATGTCATCTACTGTTCAAAACATGTAAGAAGTGAGAAAAGGGTGTAAGATATGTATTTCTTGCTGATTTTGTTGATTCGATTTTCACAGTAACCAATAATTTTCCAAAGCCCAACATGTCAACAAATGCCCTGACCATACCCATGTGGTTTGTAGTGGTGTTATCTGACAAAGCATCAAAGAAGGGGCGAGAATCAATCAGACAAACTGACATTGCCCATGTTTTCATCAACCAGTTTTCACTCAAATCCCCTTGATTCCCTTGCCATGGCAACCACAACAATTCACTAATAGATTGTTGCTATCTACTTTATCATAAGGCCCACCACAATAGTTTAAAGAAAATGTGATATGAAGCATAGCCCATGCAGAGTTATCCACCTGTCATATCATCTTCAAAATAGTGATATAACACAGAAAAAATGTGGTCTTCCTAATAGTTCTGGGCAAGTAAGTATTCAGGGTCACTAATGCATCGCTCATCCTGCTGACCCGCAGTTGTTGATACACTCCCGGAGGGTCGGCATGATGCTCCAATGAAGTAATGGTAAGCATCCTCAACAGCACTTCATTGGTGCATCTCCTGCATTAGCGGCCCTTAAGGGGTTCATACTGGACCGGGTAGATTTACAGTGCACAGTTTACAGGGGTGGGGGGCAGGGTAGCACTGATCTCGAAAAGGCACTGAAGACACAGGCTTGGCTAGGAACAAGTATTTCAGGGGCGTGGGAGAGTTTCAGAGTGGGTTGGACCAGGGGGGTTTTCTGCAATTTTTGACCTCCCTTTGCTTGACCTTTTAGTTTTGACCTTTTGAGGAGTTGGCCAAATATGGGGGGGGGACATATCCCCCCTGCCCCCCCCCCCCTGCTTTTCACGCCCATGTATTTTTCTTAACTATTTGTATAATTGCCAGGGCAAATGGCCGCGTTCTTACGGTATTGGACTCTGAGTTGAGTTTTGAGTTTCAAAGCTATTGGCACTGAACTTATTGCAAAGATATTGTCCTTTCCAACGCCAGTTGAACATAATATACATAGCCATAACACACATTACACATGACTGACAAAGTTGGTGTGTGATACTGTATAGACCTTTATCATGGCGAGTAGGTGGTTTCCATGTGTGTAAATCGTAGGCAAAAATTAGGCTGAGTTAGAACTCATAACTATCATTTTGGGCGCAGCCAAATCATAACTCTATTTTACTCATTACCTTTTTGTAAGTATCCTGGTTAGCATATTTTTGCGCGTCCTCCTTCAGTAATTTCAAGCTACCCAGAAAGAAAGGATTCATTGGATAAAGAAAATTATGATGCTCCAGAATTCCATTTGAATTTGCCAAATCCCCTATATATCTTCAGAACAGTAAGCATGCTCTGACAGGAGAAAAGTAAGAGGGGAACACAATGTGCGACTGTATAATGGTAAATCATAATTATACAGAAAAAAATATTGGTGAATTTATTTCCAGCCTTGCAATGGCTTCACACTCATGACACTGCAGCAGAAGAGATGAGGCTTATAGAGAGTGAGGTTACTGCATCACCTGAACATAAGGTCTGTCATGAAAAATATATATTGGATTTTGAATATTTACATACAAAATGAGGAGGACATCAGAGAAAACCCCTACCTTATTTTCATGGCCTTTGTGTCAAATAAAAAGGGTCTGGCATGTTTATTATTGAAATACGTTTTACCATAAAGGAGAGCATCATAGCAGGCTATCATTAAAATTGGGTAGTGTTTTTCTTAAAAGGCAACAGTCAAAGTGCCCTTAAAGTATACCGATGAAAAACCCTTCGATGCTAAATCAAAGCAATTTGTTTTTCTTAACCGTGGGTATTACTATCATGACGGCACATACTTAAAATTTAAAATATCAATAGTCCTTAAATGGTTTGTAGCAATATTACATTTCTGCAAGATACCTCTAGGTTCGTGTTCCTTTGACGTCTGCAGCATGGCCACTATCATAATCTTTTTTTTTTCTCGCACAGTTTCGTGTGTTTGATCTATTGAGGAGTCCCCCTCTTCGATCTGCTCTGCTGGTGAGCGTGGTGATGCATTTATCACAGCAGTTGTCTGGCATTAACGCAGTAAGTATGTAATTACTATAATTATGATGATTCAACAATGGCAACTTGAGAATTACAGTCATCTTGCTAATCACCTGGTCAAATTTGACATGAAATAGGGCATGCAGGTTATTTCTCAATATTTCACTCAATGAAATATCACTTAGATATAATGCTGTTATCTATGGTTCTACATCTTACAGGCAGTGTTCTATTCTACTGGTATCTTCCTGGAGCTAGGTCTGTCCCTAGATAAGGCTCAGGTTATCACCTTGGCATTGGGTGCTGTCCTGGTAGGGGTGACTATCTGTTCTGCCCTTGTCGTGGACCATGTTGGACGTCGTCCCCTTCACCTTGTGGGACAAGTGGTCATGGCCTTCTCTGCCCTCAGTATCACCATATCTCAAGTATTCACTGTAAGTAGTTCTTTTATCTACACCTTTCAAGTTTTTTAACAAAAGTGTGTGTGTGGGGGGGGGGAGGGCGGGGTTGATATTTTCAGGTAACCATCATTATCTTGGGGTGACTCAAATGAATAATGTTTTTGGATGGCAAATTGATGAAGATGATTGTGGCGCTAGGCAATGATAATAACGAACTTTGATTTACAAAATTTAGAAAATGATTTTTTGAACTGACCAATCAGACACGTCATACTACATCAACGTCCTCACATTGTTAGTCCCTTTACAAAAATCAATTTTGTACACCATAATTATGATAATGAAAAAAAGGATAGATGAAATCGCTGATTTTTTCTACTTCAGGTCAAGGCTCGGGTCACCATAGCTTTCAGCATATTAGGAGTATTTGGTTACATCATTGGCTTTGCAATTGGACCAGGTAAAAATAAATCTTCATCAATTCTTATCATTTTAGATCTACCTTGGCAATGTCCCTTTGGAACTCGCATTGTGTCTATTATGTTTGTAGATTATGTCGAAACTTGACTATAAGGCCTTAGCAGGATTGATTATTAGCCAATGAGATAATCCCAATGATTCACTGCGGCCCACTCGGGGGCCAACTGGTACCCATCTGATAGGTAACCAGCTCCAGTAATGGCGGCGCCCATGGGACAACCTGCTAGGTCGGAATATGGCCTTAGCGTGTTCC
The DNA here is from genome assembly GCA_949317995.1 of Acholoe squamosa. Classification (NCBI taxonomy): domain Eukaryota; kingdom Metazoa; phylum Annelida; class Polychaeta; order Phyllodocida; family Polynoidae; genus Acholoe; species Acholoe squamosa. The sequence continues at coordinate 48,432,040 of OX439050.1, forward strand.
TTAGTGGGCCGACCCCTACTGAAGCTGATACCTTGCAAGATAAAGACTGATAACAGCAAGCTGATGGTTACCAGGTATTACATAATGCACCCTGAAAAGTCGGCACTGAATGAAAGGAATTTTCTCATTGGTCAATAATGTAAGTCGGAATAAAAAAACGGGTATCATTTTGATAAGTGCGAATGATGATTGATAGTACCTTATTAGTTATAAAAGAAATGCCCTTTATTACCACAACGTTAGCATAACTCCCAAATTGTCAAAATTATTTCTCAGAAGTTGGAGTAGTCGACTTAAGGTACTAAAATGCTGAGTGCCTATAGTGGTCGAGTCAGGGACGACTTACCCTCCTCTGGTAATGTGAAGCTTGTTTGACTACGCTTTACAGAATTAAACTGTTGTAATTATCTACATGTATATGAATGTCAGGTTCTATCCCATGGCTAATGGTACCTGAGTTGTTTCAACAAGAGGCCCGGGGCGCTGCTATGAGTGTGGCTGTGCTCACTAACTGGGTTGGCAGCTTCACTGTTGGCATCGGTTTCCCTGTAGTGCAGGTTAGTTCTAGTATATTCATGATAATACCTTGGAGTGGTTTATAGTTCATTTGATTTTTTTTCTCCTCCATGTAGTTTGCAATATACAGGGAGCAATCCATGAATGATATTTCCCTCCTGTTTTTAGTAAGCTATTGTATAGGGAGTGACTATTCCATTCCTTTGTGGTGATATGATATATCCTAAACATATTCCCCTTGTGAAGATATAAATGTAAAAGTTATTTATCTGTCTATTTTTTCCAGATATGGCTAGGAGATTATTCCTTTCTACCATTCGTGGTGATGACTGGGTTATTCTGGGTCTACCTCTATCTTTATCTACCTGAGACCAAGAACAAAAGTGTAGATGATGTAACTGCAGAATTCAGCACGCGAGCTACCCCACACCTACCCATGTAGAGGTAACAGGACCTCTACCCTCAAATCATTTACCCCCATGGATAACCCCCCCCCCCCGTAGACATTAATGCATTTTTCATTATCTTTTATGTACATAGATAGGCATGCAATAGGCACTGAGAGTATTGACTGAAATATCGGTAAAATTTCCATTCAGGAATAAAAAATGAAGACAAATTATTTAAATGTCCCTTTGCCATATTAGTCTGCTACACTTGCCATGTATAATTCAGGGCCATAATTTTGGCAGAACTTATTGGTATGAGACTAAAAACTATTTATTGTAGAGGACATTGTATAGCCTCTCGATCCATGATCCATACCGACTAGGCCCTTCAACTATGACTGCTATCTACAAGCATCTATGCGGCTTTATATGTGTCATTATTGATATGACGGCAACATACAAATAGTTATATTTGAATAACGAGAATGCTTTAGACACTTTTTCATGTTCAAAACGATTAAGGACAATGGTATCCCTAGGTTGCAGAGAAAATGTTACCGAGTAGGTAAAAAATTATGAGGTGACAATTACTACTATTTAGAGCCTAAAAGTCAGTCTTCATGACCTTAAATATGAAGTAAAATGCAAGTTGACAAAGTAAGCAATTATGTTTGATGTCCTATATCAAATGGAACAGTTGGAAAATCTAGCTAGGCATTTGCAAGAGATGCCGTCGGAGGGTCGTAAGTGGTGAATCATCAATCAAATAGCGGTATAAGTTGCATATCTTTCCAGGGATAAATTCATGTAGCCTATCATCAAAAATGTAGTGGTTCCAATGCTCCTTGCCCTGGATGAAGCTCTCAACAATGCCAAATCCTTAAGATGCACTGTAAAAAATAACAATAGGAGCTACCAGGGATCCTAGTAAAACCGAAATGTGAACCACTGTAATTGTTTTGCAGTGAATCAGTGTAGTATTTACAAGAAGCCCCAGGTGGCAGTGCGCTATAAGACTTTGGGTTATCTTATCTGCTTCATTACGAGGGGTAATCATTATCAGCGCCTTATAGGGGAAGTAGCTCTGGTAGAATACTAATGCACCTACTCAATAATCATAAGTCCATATTACAGGTTACCTTTTATTGAACATTCCAATTCCAGGTGAGATACAATCCTTATTGACATTGACTCCTGTTGTGGTTTACTAGAGTTCATTTAAACCTTCACATGTATATACATTTCAATCGCATGAATTCGTATCCATGTGTGTGTGTGTGAGACCTCTGCTAGCGATCACTGAGGCTTAAGTAACAGCTTTATCTAACACTCATAATCCTACATAGTGCTATCGATAATACAGCTGGTGCACTCTCCTATTGGATTAACTCCGCGAGTACATCGCCCAGTTGCCGACCCTCTAGCTTCGTGTGTTATCTTACTCCAATAATAATATCTCCTTCTTTATCGTCCTTTATGTATATCCCTCTGTCCCTTTACTAGTTCACTATTCTTCAGGTAGGGACCCCTTATGTCCTTGATAGCTTATAATCGTACTTTGGCCCAGTTTGCTACCTTGGGCCTCTTATGTTGGTATTTTCATGTATATTATTATATTAGTTGTAAGGGGCTTTCTGTACTATCTTTTGGACAAGCTCCCTGGTCGGTCGGTGTAGGTGGGAGGGTGTATGGTATATCCTGTTTACATGATTCTCCTAACCTTTACCCATCTCTTTTTACCTTGCAGGTGTGGTTCTCCCCAGTCGTCTTCCATATCTATGTTAACCCTTTATGGACCATTTTAACCCTTCATGGATTGTAGTCTACATCTATGTACATTATTACATCTGACGCTCGTTATTTACCACAAACGCTTCTTCTACTCTTATACTCCCTTGCACAGCAGTATGGTGGTACAAGGAATCTCTGTGAAGATAACAACGGATCTCTTGCAACATTGGGACAAGGACGAGGACATTATTTTGATGACATTTTTACAGTGTATATGACTATGCTTAGAAGGTGTCGTTCTTGTTAAAATACCAAACTTGTGTTCAATTACTGAATAAAAGTCAGATTAACGGGACAAAAATTAACAAAAAATAAATGATTGATATAACTGCTCTGGGCCTTGTTTCAATACTTTCTACAACAGGCTCAGACAGCTACGACTTGAGATGGGTCAAATCTTACCAGACCTGTGATCTTAGGAGTTTTGCCATAGTGACTAAATAGCTGGCTACATTACTGGGTGATCATACTGCCTACTGGCTAAATAGTCACTACAGCAGTGACTCATTGCTATGCCAGCCCTCTATGTGAATAATTAGTGGGTAGCTGCTGCTCTCTGCACTCCCTTGCTCAAATGTACCCAATCTGTGCTCTTTTCTTTGTAACCATAGAAGTACTCTATCTGTCATATAGACTAATGACTCAAAAGATCTTGACCCCAGGCCACTCATAGAGGTCGATGAGCCTTTCTATATAGCATGCCAAACTACAGTGTCTGGAAAATCATCATCATTGCAAGTAGAAGGTGAGTTTTCATGTTGTTTAAGTATAAAAAGCATAGATTATGAAATAAGGAAATAACAAGGAAAGGCCTAAGTAGCAAATCATTACCTAGCTTCTCAACACAACAACATACCGTAAATCCTTGCATATTGGATGCGGCTTATACAAAAAATAATAGCCTCAGATGCATCGGATTTACCTATACTCAAGGTGTGTCCTATAGGTGAGGATTTTAAACTATCAAACAGTACTAAAATAACCAAAACTTGATCCCAGGTGAGTCCTATAAGATTTAGCCTAACTCAGGGTGTGTCCTATACGCGAGGATTTACAGTAGATTAATTTCTATGTATATCCCTCTGAGATATTGTTGGATCATAACATCTATGCATATTTTATCTAGCCTATATGCATTAACTTTGCATGATTATTCCAATCAATTGTGTGTATATGGGCTATTACGAAAAATAAGCAGTATACAGAATCATCACCATTGACTTTTTTAAAAAAAACCAAAAAACTATGACCCATTTTCATGAGAATTGACCATCTGTAACCAGATGGGATCACCTATTATATAGTTACTGCAGCCCTATGTTCATTTGAACACAGGAGTACAAGCTAGACCATGAGGGAGGTACAACTGGTCACTATGTAGCCAATAGTGGCTCCTACGACTGGGTGCTATGACTTCATAGTGGTGTGTATTGAACCAGTAGTTGAATAAAAAGCAGCTGCTATTTTAAGGCCTGTACTGTAGCTCACTATGTAGTCACTGGTATGGAGCCATGTTCTATACCTTCCACTACGATTTGAGGGTGTCCAGTCATGGAAACTATTGAAACACGATCCTGGTTTGACACCATTTCTAATTTTAGTAGATGGAATAGAAATTAACTGTTGAGGTGTCCCATGTTTTCCTTTCTTAAAATTGGCATATCCACTAAAAGACACATGTCTAAGTAGCCATTGATGACTCTTGACTTCCTGCCCTTGAGCCATTCTTTTGCTAATTGTTTTTCTGTTGCTTTTCTTTTTGTATTTGCATCTGTCATGCTATCTGGATTTACTGTGCTTTGCTAATTACTATGGCAGTAGCTAATTTTGATCATGTGAGAGACAGTAACAGATTAAAACTCATAACTCTAAATACACAGAGTCTAAATGATAAAATTAACTGCTTAAAATAAATTGTTCATGGTTCTGACTACACGTGTATCAGCCAGACATGGCTGGACAAGCAAGACTTAATGCACAATGTCAAGCTGCCAAGAAGGAGAATGTTCAGATGGGATAGGCCAAATGCACTAGGTAAAAGTGGGAGAGTGACTTGTTATGCCACTGATAAATGTGCTGAATACACTATTGGTATCACTGAGTTTTTTAAGTGAAGACATTGAATGCTTGGGTCGCCTTACTAAAATCCAGGGGCAAACATACGAAGTAATACTGACAGTATATAGGCCACCAAGAGGGAATGTTAAAAGGTGCTATAAAAAACTCAATGAAAACACCAGATCCCCTGAAGCTTAGAGATGTGATATATGGATCCTGGGGGACCTAAATGTTAAAACCAAATCATGCAACTCTGGAAAATGTAGGGCATAATAAAACGAGGTACTTAAACACTCCATCGACACGTTTTCATCCCTGGGGAAGGTCAAAATTAGACCATGTATATACTAGCTCTAAGCATGTAGCTTCTCACAGCACCATACATGACCTGTTTGGAGAGTATCATGTACACTTTAATAATGCCATAAATTGTAACATATGATTGTATTAATGCATAGAAAATGAGGCATTAATACACATAACTCCATATGAGCGTTCATGGTCCACTGACCACCAGAGCTTATAATAAACCTCAAGGCACCCTCTAGGGCACTATAGGGGGACAAAGGATGATAAGGACGATAAAGGTGACATGTCCAATTATTAACAGAGCTAAGCCGTCTGGAGTGTTTTGAGCTCCGGATGCACCATGGATGCGCTAATTACAGCTGGACGCCCGTCCAGCTGGCATGTGACAGCTGACAACTTCCCCTCTGCGCATGCGCAGTCGCTAAGGTCTAGGATTACAAGCGGCCGAGATACGGGCGTCTGAAGATGTGATACAGAGCGGGACAATGGGGGCGCCGGTAGGCTTATGGGGGCACCCTATATACCCCCACGGACATGAAAGACTCAGCACTAATGGACAAAGGCAGTGGCAGTTGTCACTGGCTCCAGCTAGTTTGGGAGAGGAAGCCATGGGCTGGCTACTTAAACCCAGCTCTGGCCTCTATTAAGGCAGTATCCAGAAAACCACCTCAGTGACAACATCTCCAGTCCAGCTATCCTGCAGCCTGCTATGCATCTTTATGCATTATTATTATTATTATTATTATTATTATTATTATTATTATTATTATTATTATTATTATTATTATTATTATTATTATTACACATAGGAGTGGAACACTTACTTATACTCATATTATATTTACTGTGTGTGAATTACCTGTGTATTGACATTTGTATTACTGATACATAAGTTGTACTGCCTAAGCTTGAATAAACCAGTAATAACTGGAATACATAATAAGAGCTTGATATTCTTATTCAATATAGCCACTAGTCATATGATATTTCTCATATGACAACTTGATCATACACATGTCTCTAGTATGACAACAGGAACCAGGCCGTGAACAATAACAACCTGGTCCCTGGGTGATTTATGACCTGATCGAGGGGCTTATAATCTGTCCTAGATGAGCACTGCCCTGTGAAAAGTTTGATAGTACCACAGAAACCTGTTGCACGTTTTTCTAGGGAGGTAAACAACCTGATCAGAAGAAAGGGTAGACTTCTCAGAAAAATGTGCAAACCCAAAAGGAATCAAGCTACTTGGCAGAAATTTGTGACTATGATAAAAATGAAGATAAATCAAAATATGCATAGGGATAATCATGATGTATGCTTTGTTACCTTTTCATGATTTTTAGCAGAAAGAAACAACAGTTACTTCTGAACAAATTGGACCACCTGTGTAAGGTGCGCAAAGTGGTCAATACTGAAATATTGTTAAAAATCTTAAAACAATGGTGCTGCCATTCTTCGATTATGGTGATAGCTTTGTTGTCTCTTTCTCTAAATGAGCCAGAAAGCATCTTCAATCTGTTCAGAGCAACTGTTAAAGATGTTGTCTAAACATTAGAAACCCTATGGGCATGAACCGAGTAGATCTCCATAGTGAAGGGAATCATATTTACTGTGTATCGAGGTCAATATGTATTCAAGACTATTACTACGTACTATTGTAGTAGGATAGGCGCTCTTTGAGAGCATTTCCTATGTCTCTCATAAAAGGGCACCACAGGTGGCCTCAAGCAGTATGACGTAGCGAACAAACCAGAGGGAGCTCAGTACAGAACCAATCAACCGTAATGAGAGGTGTATATTCCGCCGTCCTCCTATGATCAGGGGATTTGCAGTCCTATCGAGTTGGTTGGCTGACCTTGTCTCTAAACAGCCTAGCAATTACCTAATCGAGAGCATTGGCACATTACGGGGTATTGACTATAGGCATATTAAAGATTGAAACTTAACTGAAAGTCTTCTTGTAAAAGTACTGTAATAAAGTGATTCCGAAACCTACTCGAACCGACTAGTTAATGCTTTGATAATACAGTTATCTCGATATCAGGTAGATCTCGAAATGGCAATACCTACAATACAAACAGTGGCTGCTCAATGCTACACCTCAGGCGTGGTAAATCACCGGTAAGCCTGTTATACAGATTGTCCTCTGATATGAACCACACTGTACTCCCTTTACGAAATCTAAAAGGTATTGAAAAGAAAATGTTTAAATCTGATAGGTCAAAATGTGCACTCTATGACAGGAGTCAACTATGTAGGGCAAAGAAACTCTAGGACCAGCTACCTTTGCTGACCCAACATGCAAATGACATCAGAGTATTCTGTTCCCTAATCAAAATGGATGACCTGGGGCCTTTTTCTGTTTTTCAAACGAATTTGTGAGGCAAGGAGTATTTCTTAATGGAGTTGGACGATTATGTTTAATCAATGATAAGAAATGGTTTGTAAGTAATCATAAGAATTCTATTTCTGTATGTGCTTTGAGGAGAAGTCCTGAGGTTGATAAAGAATCATTATGTCCATTTTGGGCATTTCTAATTGGGAGTTTAGGATGAGGTCCAAAGGTGGGACTAAGTCAAATAAATGCCATTTATTCACAATTGGAATGGATCAAAATGTTTTTAAATATATGGGCATACATTATTTAAACATACTTAATCACCTTCAATACAACGTGTCACCATCTAACTTGATTTGCAGAAGTGACTTACATTTGATAAATTATAAAAATGGTTTACATGCTTTATCTCCATAGGAGTAACTGTCTGAATAATCAGAAATGCCACTCAACAAAATTTCATACAGAAATACATTCAGGATAATATATACTACATTATCTTTTAATAATCATTGGGAGGAACCCTATACAAATCCATTTCTCTTACAACATAAAAAGAGTGTTGTGGGCATACAATAATCGTTTGTTTCCTTTAGAAACACTTAATTATAATCGTTTAAAAATACAGAAAAAGGACCCTGAACTTTGAATAAGCAGATTGAGTATGTATTGTGTGAATCTGCACTGCAACCCATACTGTGATAAATATCTGGTAACTGCATTAGTGTACAAAGAACTGCCATGTGTGCCCGGTAGTATGACTATTTATAAACTGATTTGTATCATGGTATAGTTTTTCTTCATTGCATTTGACATCAGATAATTGTGACGATTATGCTACAGACAAGACTCTATTTTCATTCTATAATGACCTTATTTAGAATGCAAAAGGAATGTTTTTCCCAAAAGTTAGCCCATTTGTTGACATTCCATTGCCATCAAAAACATAATTTTGTTCCCTTCAAATAAAATTTTACTCATTACTCATTTACTTATTAACCTGTCCATAAGGGTCTCAAAACTGAAAACAGAAGAGAATTATCCCTTCTAGATCCAAGATTATAGATGATTTTGATTAGAAATTGCTATTTTTTCTAATGTCGCTGACATCCCATGTTTGAGATCGTATATTTCTGTGGCTAATTGCAGTATTTTCTCATGCAAGGTACCAAAATGCATTAAAAAAAGGATGTTCTCCTAACGTTAAGATTTCCCAAGTTTTGTCATTCATTCTGTCTTTTCTGCTCATTAGTCATCATGAGGAACGTATTATACAATATGATATATAAAAACCTTTACAAACTCAAAAACTATGTATATATAATTGTTCCAATCAGGGCCAGCCCATAAGGCCACAAAATGAAGTGTCTAATCACAACACAATACACCTCACTGAATGGCCCTTGACATTAATGCTCATCACAGTACCACCTGTTGGCTAATCTCAAGTCTGACAGGCTTTGAGTAGTGTTTAGTACACCATGAGAATCCACAGCACACAGGCTGCCTCTATAGGAAATTAGATACACCTGATTTAATACTAGGTCAGGAATAGATACAGAACAAAGATTTACTTTTATCTGGATCAGAAATATTTCATATAATCATGAAATATTTTAGCACATAGTTTAAAATGTTGTCTAGATGCTGATTTAGGAGAATCCCCAAATGTCATAATGTGATAGCGGACATGCTCATTTTAACATCAGTTGTAACTACACTGGTGTGAGAAATTCTTTCTCCTTTAACTGAAAGACAGAAATAAGAACCCCATCCACCAGTATACCATCCTGAATCCTAGAGCAATCTCGTTTTAAAATCCCATTACTGACTAGAATGAATACACCAGGCCTAATTGGTATGCACTGACTGGTAAAGATACTCAATAAATACTCAAAAAGGGCAACAGCTGATAATGATATATCATCTAACCTGGATCATACCCATCTTTGAACGTTGGTTTGTAAGCAGCACACATTTGCAGACAATGATTTTGATTTTCTGGTATCAGTTATGAAAAGTTTGAATCAGAAATAGCAAAATTGCGTGGATCCAAATGCCTTAATTTGAGATTGCAATGGATTTCTAGACACATACAACCGTATTAATTTAAGTTAAACAAGACTTACCTTGGTAAAAGGTGAAGTTTGACTTAAAGTTTATAAGGGTTGCTAGACTGCCGACGAAGAGAACAATGGGTGGTCAACTCAAGGTATACCAACATGTCTAGTGGTCCGTCATTGGACAAGATACCTCAACATATTGTGGCAGTAAGGCTGAGGGAGGTGGGGCGAAGCTGGAACCATCATTGATGGGGGCGGCAGAGCCTCTTCCTCCTGGAGTCTGAGCCAGGTCAGAGTAATGTAAGATGAGTCTCAGATGCTGGGGTAGCCAAGCGTCGGAGAAAATCACTACTATATAAGTAAGTCAGAAGTCAAAGTTAGTTTAGTTTGGCTTTGGCGTTTATTGAAGACACAAGTATTTACAGCTATACTAGTTATCTCCGAGGACCAGTGAGCTCCGAGTAGATGGTGTGGCTAGATGCCAGGTTAATAAACCATAGTATGAGTCTTGTGGTGTTTGCTATTGGGTACAGATCGGATTTCGCTACAATATTCATATGAGGTTACAAGTGACCAGTAGCACATTATGACTAACTGGTCTTTACTATCAGTGTCAGTGTCAAGGGTAACAGCTGATAATGAAATATTATCTAACCTGACTAGTGGCCTGATTATATATATGCCGATAATGAATAGTCGACTAGGGTCACAATGGTCCTCCTTTATCAAACAAACGACAGTACGGACAGACACTGAACAACCCAAGTGAGTATACTGATTGATATATCATTATGCTGAACATTATTAATTTCTACTCTTTGACTTGGTAATTGCAGATAATCATTTTATCGGCAATTACTGTTGCTTTTTTTAAAATTCAGAAATGCACCCATTTTTTGCCAACGTCGTGCGAATCATCTAGATTCATGTTTACACTGAACTGTTGACCATCCATGAACTTAAAAGAAGAGGTATTTGATAATGTGAAAAAACACCAACATCTCTTGTGCTTCACTTTAGCCATGGGACACATATTGTCCACATCACATTTTTTCACATTTTGTCCACAAAGGCCCAGTGCAAGTTGTCCATAAAAACTGTACTGTCCATAAACTATTTTTACAGAGTGTCCATAAAATAAATTTTGTTCACAACCAACAACATCATGGTATCCACAAAATACACTCTGTCCACAATCTATCATCACAAAGTATCCACAAAACATGGTTTGTCCACATACCTTTGTCAGAAAATGTACAAAAAACACTTTTAGTCCACAAAATGTTACCACAGAGCATCCACAGAAAACCACACTGTCTACATTCAACTTAACAAGGTGTCCACAAATTACAAATTGTCCACAATCTATCAACCCAAATTATCCACAAAACACATTTTGACCACAAATTTTGATCACAAAGTATCAACAAAACACATTTATTTCCACAGTGCATGGTAACAAAGTATCCACAAAATACATTTTGTCCACCAGATATATTTACAAAGTGTCCACAAACAACATTTTATTCACAAGGTACAATTTATCTATGGATACATTGTGATAGTTTGTGTGGAGAATATGTGCTCTGTGGATATCTGGTAACATTCTGTGGACATATTGTGACAGAAAACCTCAATATGATTTCAAGGCTAGACAGGAAGTTGTTTGTATGGTTTTGTGTGGCAAACATTACACTCTAGATCCCAATCTGGTATGCAGACAACCTGGCCTTGCCATGAAGGAAACGCTGTGTGTTAACTGAATGATTCGATCCAGTAGACCATGTAGCACAGGGTGATCACACTGCCTGTAGACACAGGGCAAAATAAAAGAAACACCTTCATTTAGAGCTTGTAGGAATTATTGAATGTCAGAAAAGTGTTTGTGTAAATACTATAATATATGGTACTTCTCATTTGCCTCATGTTCCTGCTAATTTATATTTTGCTATTAGTGCTGGTTTGCCAGATTATAGAGAAGAAAGGCTATTATATGCTTATTTCTGTCTCCAGTATGCAAGAGTTGTGCTATATTGATGGGTATAGGTGCATTCTTCTACTTATTATGTGTAGTTCATGGGAACAAGTGAACACTTTCTGAATTATTATTTTTCATTGGTCTTTTTAATGATTTTTGACCTAAACAATGACGCAGATTTGTGACTGTTGGTCATAAAAAAAGTGTTCAACTAAGGCAAGATGCGCAAATCTGTGTAGAATAATCCTGCATCATTCATTTCACTGTTTCCAATAGCTTCTCCCATACAAGGCATTATTTGAGGACATGTATTTTTCTACTACTGCAAATATAGGTACCTTGTGCTACCTACTCACACTATGCCAAAAGTGACAGTTCCCTGTGCATTTCCACAGCCATAAGACCCAGAAAAATAATAAGAAATGAAGAAATGATGCGCATGATCATTAGCTTCAAATCCATACCTTTGTCATTACTGAGGTATGTATAGTAAAGTGTTGAGGAGCAAATGAGTACTACTATGTCAGGAATCTAAGCAGGACTGCCCTGTAGACACGGATTCACATGGCCAGTGTAACACTGATTTAGCAATATGGAAATGAGTTTTTAGATATTTTTTTTCACTTCCAGTCCATTCTTTAGACTTTTCTCTCCTAGCATATGTGCAGAAAAATGAGAAAATCAGGTTTGTAGGTCATGATATTTCCCATTGATTTTGCAGTTACTGATTCACCAACCAGCAGAATTGAGGTTTTATGTGCTCAACTTGATGCCAATGTTTACTCTATTTAAATTAAATCTCAGAACACCTTTAGGGATATTTCCCATACCTGTCATTTGCCTCCCAAAACAGTCAATTTGAAATTAATGTCAAAAATGCTGGATTTGGTAAGGGGTGCCAGTAATAACAACAGATCTGCTCAGTCGTTGGTATTAATGGCACCCTATCATTCGCTGTGTAGTTGACATTGTTTCAGAGTATGTACTGCATGTTTTCTCTCCATTTATTTTGTCACTGGACTGTACAGGTTTCATGGATTACCAAGGTTCCTTTTATACATTCTTGTTTTGTTCTGGAGATACTTAGGGTACTTAAGGAATAAGGCATGTAGAAGAGTTTTGAGTTTGAAAATAGTTATTGGTCAATCAATCATAATCACATATGTTGTTCATGATGGCCAAAGGTGAATACAACAGAAGTAGAATGCAGAAGGGGAGCGGGTGTGCATCTATTACCCAATAAAGACTGGGGGTTACCCCAGGGTCTTTATTTGGGAATAGATTCACACTCCCTCCCCTTCAAAGTGGCCTTATACTAATAAGGTGTCAAAAGATACCACTGCCCTGCACTATTAAATCTTATTAAAGATTTCTTTGATTTTGGGTGCTTTTTCTGGATATTCCCATTCTGATACCTGTCGATATTGCATGCCATGATGCATGCATCATGACCTTTGTAAGGTGTGCTGTTATCCATGGATAACAGGCACCCAGGGACTGATGAGAAAGAGTGTGTGTTTGCCTGTATATATACAATGTCATGCAGTACTGTAAATTCTCTCATATAAGCCGCAAATCCAAATCAGAATTAGGCTTATAGGATTGGCCCAAAGTCTGGGTGTGGCTTATATGAGGGTATCTATTACTATGGAACAGAACTATGCCACCAATTTCCAGGCCTCATGTGCAGCTTATAACATTCTCCTAAAGTCAGGGTGCAGCTTATATGAGGGGTGTGGCTTATACGAGGGAATTTACGGTACTACCTACCACCTGAACCTCCTTACTAAATGGCAAATTGACCAGGCCTATACATGAGGAGATACGGTACTGGTGGACGCGTTCAAACCAAACCAGCAGCTGCCAGGTGCTGAGGTATGTGTACCGATAGTATATTGGTCACAAGTCATGCTCCAAATTTCAGGTCAAGGCGTTCACGTCCTGGCCTAGTCCACCCTTTTGCCTGTCTAGTGTGTGACACTTCCAGTATACGTTTCATTTGTCAATGGATGCATTTTGAGGCATTCTGATGCATAAATCGTGTAATAAAGCAGCCCTTCGTTTGATATCCTATGACACAAGCAATTCGGTGCCTGTTAGCCCATACATTACTCCCTCAATATATTCATGGCTACCAAAATAATTGCACAGCAGACCTATTAGAGGAGATGTGCATCCATTGGACTGCCATGCCTATATAACCCAATATATGCATGACAAGGAAACATCCCTGTCCAAGCACATGTCTCATCGCTATAATTGGGTTTCAAAAAGTGCAATTTTCATATTATATGGACTTGATTTCATTAGTACAACAGCACTTTCCTGAATTCTAAGATATGTATAAACATGGAAAAACAAGTTGTAGCCTTTAGTAATGACCCTGCATTAAATCCCTTCTGAGGCAGCTTCTGCTGCCCTCCTACTACTCCCATGAACTCAAGTCTGGGAAAGACATTTCTGTTATTCCCCTCGCGCTATGGTCATTATTTGCTTAGGCATTATTTTAATTTATCTGCATGGCATGGCTAAATCCATGGGCTTAGGTCATATCAACTAATTGCAGCAGGGCTAAAGGTGAAACCATCTAATTGTGAAGAGTGATGTTCCTTGGGCTCACAGTTAGAGAGGGGGGTGAGGTCACTTATCCATCCAAGGTGGAGGCAGGGAGAGAGTGGCCAGCAATGAAGAGCATGTCTGAGGTCTGCAGTTTCTTGTGCCTAGCTGTTGTATAATGGTCAACCCTAGATTGGCAATAATTTGATTACTTTAAGTAATACTTGACTATTCTATGCATCATCATCATTTAACTAGAAAGAGAGGAAGTGAAACAGAATACAGTATATAATTAAGAAGTCCAAAAAGTGGTGTGTCGTGTCTTACATCGAGGTGAAAGAAAGTACTTACATGACCTGTTATCTTAATGTTCATACATCGTGTTTACATAAAACTAGCAAGAGAGAGAGAAAATGAAAGAGCATAGGGTCAAGGTCACAGTTTAGAAACACCCCCCTAAAGTCCAGATGTAATGAAGGAAACATGACAGTCTATTGACATCATCGAGGGATCATTAAGATTTTGATGTTTACTTTCCCTAATCTTCAACTTAAGTTTTCAATAGATCTTTCCTCCACATTTCAGATATTCCACAATTGTTCAACAGAGACTTCTGATATAAAGTTCAGTATAGATATTCTAAAATTGGTCCATCAAATTTTGTTGAAAATCTTGGTATTTTGGATAATTCTGGCATGATAGTGTCTTCTCTTAACTAACAAAAGTAGCATGAGGTATAGAATCTGTAGAAGTTAATGCAGGTGTTTCAGATAAAGGTGAAACTGTCAAGTTTTATTAATTCTTAGTAAAATATCATTTGGTACATTTGGTCTTTTTTTCAATAATTGCTTTTCAGTGTAAACACACCTTTTCCAAGACTAATTACTAGAATACTAAGTAATTTTATCCTGATCATCCACTACATATGCAAACCCTTGCCTCTCTAGTAATTGTCAGAGGCTGAGAAATTAAATGTGAATGTTGGTCATTTAGGATCACTAGCGTATAGTGTGGGTGCTTTCTAAAAGTATTATTTTTTTCAGGGTCCGGAAGAACTGGTTCCACTAATGCTGGTTGGGCAATTCTTTGCTAATTCAACAATTTTTAAACAGCAAATGTATAGAAAAGTATCCTTTACCCACCTATTTATTTATTACACACTTATTTTTCATGAAAAATTGATTTCATGGAATCTCCCCGTACGACCCCTTAAAGAAAACCATGTTGTACGAAATTAGCCCAGCAATGCCAGCTTGGCAACAATAAGATACATAATTAGGGTGGTCTTACTGTTAAGAATCACCAAGTACCCATGGTATGTCCTTGCTGTATCTCTAAATATCTGAAAAACACCCTTGTCAACAGCAATCCGTCACAAATTGTTCACATTCTTGCCAGGCACCACAGGGTGCTGACATAAAAAAAAATGACGACACAATGTGCTACAAAATGTCCTTAGAGCACACATTTTCCACACAAAACATTCCAAAGTGTCCATGTGGACACATTTTAGCCTGTGGACTATATTATATCCTGTGAATAAGATGAATTTTGTGGACACTTTGTGACCATACAGTGTGGCCAGAATGTGTTGTGTGGATACTTTGCGATCAAAACTTGTGGTCAAAATGTGTTTTGTGGATAATTTGGGATGATAGATTGGGGACAATTTGTAACTTGTGGACAATTTGTTTAAGTTGAATGTGGACAGTGTGTTTTTTGTGGATACTCTGTGGTAAAATTTTGTGGACTAAAAGTGTTTTTGGACATTTTGTGATGAAAGTATGTGGACAGAATGTGTTTTGTGAACACATTGTGATGATAGGTTGTGGACAGAGTGTATTTAGTGGATACATTGTCATTTTTGGGTGTGGACAAATTGTATCTTATGGACACTGCGAAAATAGTCTGTGGACAGTACAATCTTTTTGGACACCTTGTGCTGGGCCGTTGTGGACGTATTGTGAAAAAAATGTGATTCGGACAATATGTGTCATGTGGCTAAAGTGAAGCATATCACCATCTCCTGTGAATAGAACATATGTGAATTACCTTGATAACGGACAAATTTTAAGTGCCCATCACACAACTTTGCTGTATGACATCCATTTCTTCTTTTTTCTTTCTTTTTTTTTCCAAATTATACATCTTTTATTCTGCATCGCATATCCATAGTACGTCCTTGTCTAGAGAGACATAATTATAATAGGCCAGTGGTCACAAAGGCCTACACCTGTTATAGTCTGCGCATGGTAAAACACCTCTATCTATCTATGATGATAACTGAGCCACTGTTTCCTGATTCGGTTTTTGTAGCCTCCACCTATAAGCCCCCTCTTGCTCAACACTAGCAGCTTGTCTTGGTTCCGTGAAGAGGGCAGCACCATACCTCACGTGCATAGCTCACTTTAATTCCCAGAGCATTCACTTGAGTTTGGAAATGTGTTTCTGGAGGGTGTTGCTTATATGCTAAATAGAGCTGGGAGTAGGTGCCCTCTTTTCCAAAGAAGTTATGCTCTGCTTCACCATTCAACATTCACTCACAATATAAGTCTGAAAAGCCACCTACCTTGCTTAAAAATATTGTGTGCTGCATTATGGGATACCTGCTTTTGTCACACACTCTTTCAAGTGCTCTTGTGTTGACCACTTGTGTGCAACACAAAAAAGGTTAGGACTAAAAGGAAGGAGACTGCTGCAGGTGAGTCATTTTTCAGGCAAAACCAGCTTTTCCCATAGGAGCAACACCATCCTGGTTCATCAATAGGTTGGTGCAGTGCCATGGAGAAGGGTCGGCAACAGGTGAATGCAATGGCTTTATGACCCCTCCTTATAGGTACTTAGAGAATGATGAAAAATGGCCTTGATGATCAATTGTAAATGTTCAAATAATTTATATTAACATTTTATCTGTCATTACATGGAAGTTTATCAGAAGAGTACTTCAAGTTCAAGTTTTAACATTTTTATTGCGTCTTAGCTGTTAGGCATCTTACTTCGGCAATATGAGTAGGCCACACTCGTCATACATTAAACAGTAGAGATTAACAGATATATTCATTTACTTCCAATGTCACAGCAATAAGCAAGCTTACTTGTGTAGTAGGTCAACAAAGTACAATATTAAGAGGCCTGTATTTAAAGATTGTCAACCTACTTGTCCAGTCCAAGCCAAAAAGGCAAAGTGGTTTCTCAAATATTCGCACTAGATCTAAAGTTATGAAGTCATCCCAAGAACGCACGTTTTGCTATCTAAAATCTTCAAAGCTTCCCCCAGAATAATAGATCTCTAACCCAGTAGATGGTTCATCAAGATAGTCTTTGAGGGCGAGGGTAGATTATATGTTCCTGAATGGGGGATGCCATATCGCCCTCTTCTTCATGTGGACCGCCCTTGTCAGCACAGGCGATCTATTCATCTCCCCAATTACTAATCTCCCTTCTACTGCCTCCCCAATTTTACCTTATGTCTCGATCCCCCAGTTCCCAATGAGACAATGGGAAAGGCCATTTCCCAAATGATTGCGGATCCTGGCAATAAGGGAGTGATAATCTTTTAACATGTGGGGGGGGGGGGTTGGTGGGTTTGCGCGCGGATGCGCAAAACCCCCACCTCTTGAGGGGGTACAATTCTTTTGACCCCCCCCCCCCCCGTGCCCTTACCCTCAGCCTCATCATTCCCCCGCCCCAGTCTCATCCTGCCTTTACCCTCGGTCTCATCGTTCCCCCAACCCAGTCTCATCCTTCCCTTACCCTCGGTCTCATCATTCCCCTGTCCCAGTCTCATCCTGCCCTTACCCTCGGTCTCATCATTCCCCCAACCCAGTCTCACCTTGCCCTTATCATCAGTCCTACCACCTAACCTTTAATCTCATCCTTCTCCTTACTCCATCCCATCATTCCCTGAAGCTGCACCACAATCATATCATACCCTTACCCATAGTCCCTCCATTCCCTCCTCTACATTCTCATCCCACCATTCTCCCACCTAAGTCTCATCCTGCTACTATTCACAGTCCTCTGACACCATTACTCCACCCCAGTCTCATTCTGCCTTTGCCCCCCGGATGAATGTATGATAAATCAGACTAGAGCAGCCTCTGAATTTAGGGCTAGAAATAAGGTAAAATGCACCAAATTAAATTCTCCGGGGGGGGGGGGGGCATTCTCCCAGACGCCCCTACAAAGAGTTTCACTATGAAACATGCACCCATCCTTTGACCAAAATGTGCATCCCCTTACCCCATTTTTAAAATCCTGGATCTGCCCTTGGGTCTATGCGTCGGAGTGGGGTGGGGGGGGGGGCGCTTGCATTAGCCTTGGGGTGTGGATGGGGGTCCCCCATGTCACTTGTTGATTTAAAAAAATGGTCATGTCACCGTGTCGATTTTAAGAAATTGATCATGTCCCATGCCACTGAGCCTAAAATAGCCCATGTCGATACTAGTGGTCCACACCCAAAGCCTAATGCCAAAAAGGTTCATTTGGGGGGTGGAGGTCTGGATATGGCCTTGACTGGCTTCACTGATTTACACACTTTGTATACACATAGACAAGTTGAAATGAAATTGAACCAAATAACACCAAAGAAGGTAACCCACCAACACGGGGTGTGCCTAAAGATGGAATGCTAATTTATTTTATGTGAATAACTTCTTCCCATAGAGATAGCATTGCAGGGCCCATCGCCACACCCCCAGTGGCGTAATGTGTCTCGATCCACCACAGCCGCCGATCCAGTACTGCAGCCTCGATCTGGGCGCATGTAAACATTCAAAATGGCGGACTGACGCTCGGAACTGCAGTACCAGATTTTGATAATTTTCCTTATTTAAACCCTCTAAAAACATAAAATAAATATAGACCTAAACTCCCCTGGTGTCCTCGGTGGCCGATCCACCCCTCGGGGGGGTCTCCCCCTCGTGGTGGATCGGCCACCTCGTACACCACGGTCGTTTAGTTCTATCTATGTATTACAGAGCAGCATATCATCTATCCTTCTGACTAATTTGATACTAGTAGTCTTAGAATATGGCTCTTCTATGGGGGAATAGTAACATCAATTCTACACTGGAAACAAATCCATAGGCATTAGCATCAAGTCTTCGAAGCGATCCTTAAATACACCCAAAATAGATTAAACTACAATACGTGTACAAACTCATTGTAGTATTCTGCATGTGCCTGCATGTCGATCAATAAACACTGCAGATGGCAGACCCCCCCCCCCTTCCCCCCTCTTCCCTTATTACAACCCACACCCATGCAGGCACACCATCTGCCAGAGACCAATACACACTGTGCATAGTGGTGCAAAGGCTTTAATGGGTCTAGACCCCTAAATTCGACAGGGTGACATGGCCATTTCTTAAAATCGACATGTGACATGGAGCTTAGTGACAAGGACATGGAAAGGAAAAAGTTAGTGACAAGAGACAAGGCCTTTCCTTAAAATTGACATGTGACATGAAGCCTAGTGACAAGGACATGGGAAAATAGAAATTTAGTGACAAGTGACATGGCCATTTCTTAAAATCGACATGTGAAATGGGGACCCCCCATCTAGACCCCTGCTTTAAGCACACTGCTGCACACAAATAAACACTAGTCAGCTGGAGCATAAGCCAAACATTAAAAATGCCATTTTCTATTCACTGGTCATAGGTGATCATGAGTACTCCATGTTGTGTAGATATAAAGAGATATATACATAAAGGTACCACAGAACATGTCACTGCATTAGATAGCTGAGTCACTCACCGAGATTGCCTACATTACAACAATAACAACAGCGCTAGCAAAAGCCAAACGAGGTGAGTACCTGGCACTATCAGGTCATGGAGCTTTTGGGTTTATTATGTATGCTCAGTTGGTCGGCCATTGCTTGTGCTGGCGCTTGGTGAGATAAGAGCACCATGTGTTGGGCTATATAGGATGCATAATGTGATGTAATTCTAGTGTATAAGATGGCCCTAGACCCCAAAATCGACACCATGACACAGTAATCTCTTAACATTGACATGGGACCTGGCCAACTAATGACATGTGACAAAAGGCATTTCTTGAATGTGACATGTCACATAGAGCTTAGTAACATAAAATCAAAGATACTAGAGAGTAGGCCTATTGGGGAGTGTTCATTTTTTAACAACAGTGGGGAGTTGGTGAGTTTGGGGGGGGGTTACATAGAATATTTGGAACCCTTCTTAGGGGGTGGCGAAAAAGAAAGTAAACTGTTCACCGATTGTAGATCTGGTTTCCCCTTACAATTCCCTTTAATTTGATATCTCATATGTAATGAGTACTTCCAGAGTAATTCACTAAAAACAAACCTCCGAGAGAATCTGCTGGGAGAGTGCTAAATTGTTTGATGTTGCTATGAAACACATCTTGCTAAGTTAAGCACTGCTAAGATAAGCGCTTCTACTGTAAGACACCAGGGGGTTCTGGTGGTCAGTAGGCAGAATTTGCAGTGATCAGTAGGCCCCTCAGTAGAATTTGCCATGATCTGTAGGCAGAATTTGTCTATTGGCCATTGCCCTCACTATCTAGTGGCAAAGCCACTAGTGTAAGGAAAAAATATATAGGCCTATTTATATAAATGCATCAGGATGTGCCTTCTTTTTTAAATTTCAAAACATTGTCAAAGGATTGGGGACGAAAATGTATTGATAAATGTATTTATGATCATGGGGTAATAAAACCTTTGGCTCAGGTGGAGTATGTGCCCCCCACACCATCCAGTCATATTATAAAACCCACTTATAAGCCAAACCCACATATAAGCAGCACCCCAGCTTTGGGAGAATGCTATAAGCCACACAATGGGTCCAAAATGGACTTCAATCCTTGGAGTAGTCTATTTGAGTAAAACTCTTCATATAAGCCGCATCCTGAGTTCAGGCAGACTATAAGGCACAGAAGGCATCTGAAATGGTCTATAAGCTGCAGTTTATACATTGGGGTTTACAGCACTTGGAGTCTCCTCATTTCTTTTTCAGTTATTCCAAGACCTTCCATGGTCAGTCATGTGATTTGTTCAAATCCAATAAGATTCATCATTGATATATCGGGGGTGTCTTTGCAAAATTTTCATCCGAGAGTTTTAGCTATCCTGAAAATGCACCAGGCGGCACCAGTTGGATTCTGGATATTAAAAAATTTCCAGAGGGAAATCTTTATTGGGGTTGCGGACAAGGGGGACCAAGCAAAACCATCTTGAAGCAAGCTGATGCCCATTTGTTCCTTTAGATGGACAACACTTTGAAGACTGACTGAAGACCCTCCCTGAACTTTTTTCCCTATCTCACTACCACAATGGTTTAACCTTAGGGATAGACCATTGCATTTTATCATCAGGTCATAACAATTATCATCAGGTTATAACAAAATTAGTGGGGGGGGGAAGGTTAGATATATCTTTGATTTTCTCAGCATTGCATATATCTACTACCAGAGATCACCTTTCTTCTCCAGAGATATTTTCTAGAGATAGATTTTATATCCATATGGGTAAACTTTTAAACTGAGTATGTCAGTCATTTTCAAAACCAGCATTATGCACAAATTTGGCCTCTAGTTTTACAACATGTCTAGGTCCCTGGTGGGATGTCTCCTCAGACCCCTGTGCATAGATTCTCCAAGCCCCTTTTCAAACAAAAAGGGTTAGGTTTTATAGGCACAATTTCTTTTATCATTTGGTGTTGGCAGGTATGCAATGCCTTTAGAAAATGAGGGAAAATTTTCATTTTGAAAACATAGACACAGCCCCTCACAGTAAAAAATACTGATTTGTCAAAAAATGATGTACAAGGCACAACCCGCATATACGGTTCTGAGTTGAGAGACATGCTATGAGGCACAGCTGGGACTTGATTTTTGAAGGTTCCATACTGTTCTATAGAAAAGGGACCCAGCCTATAAGATGCCCAGAGTTTGTAAAAGACATGCCTTACACATGGGAAATGTCAGTAGGTAAAGGGAAAATGAAGGGGTACCCCCTTCATCCCTGGCTAAATCTGCTGCTGGTGTCCTTGAGTATCAAATGCTAAAGTGGTGTGTGACTTGGACTAGCTACTGACAGAATATTGGTTCCAAGTAGTGGAAGACCCCCCCCCTGTTGTGCTTCACTTTAGCCATGGGACACATATTGTCCACATCACATTTTTTCACATTTTGTCCACAAAGGCCCAGTGCAAGGTGCACTGTCCACAGACTATTTTTACAGAGTCAGTATTTGCTTACCAACAGGCATTCTTTTAATTTATCTGCCTGGCATGGCTAAATCCATGGCCTTAGGTCCTATACCAACTAATTGCAGCAGGGCTAATGGTGACACCATCTAATTGTGAAGAGTGAAGTTCCTTGGGCACACAGTTAGAGAGGGGGTGAGGTCACTTATCCATCCAAGGTAGAGAGAGAGTGGACAGCAACGAAGAGCATGTCTGAGGTCTGCAGTTTCTTGTGCCTAGCTGTTGTGTAATGGTCAACCCTTGGTTAGCATTGATAATATGATTACTTTAAGAGTACTTCTATACATCATGTTTACATATAACTAGAGAGAGAGAAAGCAAAACAGAATACGCTGTACAAAAATAAGTGGATAAGTGGTGTGTCGTGTCTTATATCAAGGTGAAAGAAAGTATTTATATCACCTGTTATCTTCATGTTCATAAAGATAGAGAGAAAGCTAAAAAGCATACAGTGTATAAGCAAAGAATTCGGGTCATGGTCTAGAAACAGCCCCCTAACATCCAGATGTAATGAAGGAAAAGTGACAGTTTTTTACATTAAAGAGGGATCACTAAGTATTTGATGTTAAACCCTTTGGCGCCCAGAAATGTTTTAAGAAAACTGATTTTTTTCAACATTATTTATACGGTGCGGACCTACTCATGTATCAGATTGAAAATAATAACTACTCAATTTTGATTTAAAAGGGGCAATTAAAAGGAACTAGATGTGGGGTTGAAGTAGCTAGTCAAAAATGTAATATGAAAGATATGTCAGAACAATTCCTGAAATATGCATGTTAAAAGTTTGATCAAATTATCATTTTTGAGAAAATGAATGCTATGTTATCAAAGCTGTATATCCTTTATCACACTAGATACGGACAATCAGGATTCCGGGATTTTATACCCATGTGTTTAGCTTAGACCACCACCATTTCACTTCTAGTAGGAACATGATTCAAACAGTTTTTGAAAGGTAATGACACCCCCTAAGGCCAAGATCTAGTGTAAAACACTATAGACCTGAATGTCTTAAAAAAGTCCAAAAAGTTAGTAAAAAACTGATTTTCAAATGTACTATGGCACAGAAACTTCCCTGGACAGCAGTTCCCTACTTAACAGGGAATGTGCATGCCATAATGTATTTGGTACCATTAGAAAGCCCGTCAGTAGTATAGGTGACCCATCCTAACAAAGTGGTACTGAAGTCGCACATTTAAAAGCCTAGATATAGGCTTGTCAAGTGGTATAGTGTCAAAAATATCAGATTTTTTAAAATTGATATTTTAGCATTTTTCTAACCTATGGGTAGATATCTTTCAGAATCCTTGCCTACTAAACTGAATTTATGCCCCAAATGCCTAGAAGACATAGCTATAGTTTTCTTGGTTATATAGATGGTGTGCCATCTTTGGAAAACAACTGAGGAACAACATTTTCCATAGTGGGTTGGGGTGGAAACACACCCTGAGTAGCATTAGTACTAGTAGAACTGTCAGTTGCATGATATTGTGGATCAATACCACCAGAAGTGCCTGAAGTATTGTTTTTAAGAGCTATACCACCATTTCTCCATTGTTTCCACAGTAAAAATTCCTGGAAATGTGTTTCACCGACTGGATGGTCCGGTTGATTCTCCCGGGGACCGGGTGATTGTACCGGGAAGGGGGCTTGTTTTCGCAGGTGAGCGACTTGTTAATTTGGGTATTCCGGTCTCCTAGAGGCAATTTTTTACTCAAGTTGGGTAAATCAAACATACCTAAACTGGTTTCAAGGCCGGATTGGCCTGCGGAGGGTCCAATAACACTAGAATTAGGCCTTAAAACATTGCTTGCGGCCGAAAACCGGCTTTCCGGAAGTCCAGGGCGGCCATTTTGGCCTCCGCAGTGAAGGTTTGAGCTGGCTTGTGATTGGCCGGTCATAGCAGAAAAATGGACATTTGGCCCCTGTAGCATGGGGCATTGTGGCCCAGAGATAGATCATTGGACCCATTTCCCATAGGTCAAGCATTGGGTCTAACAGACCCTGCTGGACTAGTGGTACCATCAAGAGCACAAATTGCCCCTCTCCATGCTCTTTCACGGTCCTCTAACTCACGCAATGATCTATTTGCTGCTCTGATGCTTGCCAATTCTAGCTCTAATTCTCTACGTTGGGAAATACGAACAGTATCAGCTTTTCTAGTTTTCTCAGCTTCAATTTCGTGAAGCAAATCAAAGTTTTCTCCCAAATAATCCGTACAGTTCTCCTCAAGCTCACCGTGTTGGCTGTCCTTCCCCCCAGGCGGCCGGTCGCTCTGCCTAGCCTCCGTGGTACCGGTTGCTCCCTGCTCATCACGGTCGGCTGAATCCGCTGAATCTGGTAATAATTCCGAATCCTCCGAAGAATAATGTTTCCCCAGGTTGGCCACCCCACAATTCGGGCACTTGGCCGCATTACCGTGGTAAGAAGTATCGCAGGTCACACATTTAGTCATGATGATTGGTACATTAAAAAAAAAAAATCTCCAATGTGCAACCGGTGGTCCTTCCTGGGGCTAGGCAATATGGCCAACTACAAGGGCCACCAGTGAAGAAACCTGTTACATAACACCTGAATGGAAGTGGTAACATCTAGTAATACATTGGGAACTGCTACTGCCCATTTATCACCACTTATATGCGTGCATATAAGTAGCTTAACTACATGGGAATTATATAGGATTCATAAATTATTATATGTTTAAAATGTCAAATATCTCAGTTTAAACGATTTTTAATTCATCCGACTAAATTTAACGACGGAAGATCCTTAGAGGACCACCTGGTTCAAATATGCAAGTGTTATATACCAAATGAAAGCTCTTGATGAGCTGTAAATAAATATGCCAATAACTAAACATTTTGTATGTGCGACTTCCGTACCATTTTGTAAGGATGGGTCACATAGTATGTATCGGAACGGGACTATAGCTAACTACAGGATATTACTCACTGTGGATGCAGCCAATCAGAGGCCTCCATTTGGTCACGTGACCTGGATCTCCGTGGTGCATGCCCATATATGGTAATGTGACCTTAACCTTGACCTCATTTGCATAATAGGCCGTGCCCCCTTGACCTAATTAGGGGTCACGTGACCTGGACGCCCGTGGTGCATGCCCATATATGGTCATGTGACCTTAACCTTGACCTCATTTGGATAATAGGCCACGCCCCCTTGACCTAATTAGCAGAATGTAGCGAACTCTAGTGGTTACATAGTTCATTCATCCATATAATGGCTTTGATGATTACGGGCCTGGAATAGTCTTGAGGAATATTAACTGTATTGTATCATTGCTGCCAATCCTGTGTATGTATTTCCATAGTTTGATGGGATTTTGAGTCTTGAAAAAGGGATTGAGTATTGGTAAAAGGAACTAAAGTGTTTTTAAAGATGGGTTCTTATGTTCATACATTCATACAGGAAGAAAACAAGAACTTTCACTGTTATCTTTGTTATCAGTGACCAAGACCAAAGTGAATTTCAGTGGTTTGAGCTGTTTTGGCCGTTCCACCAGGATGAATAAAGAATTAACAAAAATGGCCCTATATGATATGACTTATTTAAAGGGCGTGGTCATTCTTTAACAACATTAGGTGGTGGACTTTTGCATGCATGAACCAAAATCATTTTAGACCAAATATTTTTGCAGCCCCTTTTTAAACCATAGATCTCGGGGGCTTATTCACTAAACAAAACTGATACCCCCTGTTGTTAAAAGATGACCACTCCCTTAACTTCAAAATTAAAGAGAACAAAACAAAAACACACTAGTGTTGGTCCTAGTTTGCTAGGTCAGGTAGTAATTTCTGAGAATAAGAGAATATATAGCTTTTAAGGTAATTGGCATGAAACTATAATATGCAGACACGGCCATCAGGTGCACAGTATGGCATTTCGTTCACCCCAGGGTGCACCTTATACCGGTAGGTGACATACCCCTTATATAAGAGGTATAATAGTAATGTGTGCAGCATGATTTATAACTGACAGGAGGTTTTCCCTTTGACAAGTGACATAGGCCTTTCTTTTGAAAAACAAACAAACTATAAGCTCTGTCTTATACATGGGGAATTACGGTACTAAAAGCTGCCCTGAGTGTTTTAGGTGAACAGGGAAGGAGGGAGAAATGTACTATATCGTGAATAGGTATTAAAGGGGAGTTGATGTGATAAATCTGAACTATAGGATTCATGGCTTGTGTATTTTTAAGGGAGGTTATTAAATCAGGCCTAGCCAAGAACCACCATTGTTGCGTTTATGATGAGAGGTGGTTGCGTTTATGATGTATAAAGGGCGCTCTGCCTCTGCCATAAATTTGGCAACTTCAATGCAACCAGATTGACATTTCTTGACACTGATATGGGTAATTCTAATAGGGGCTTCTTCAAGAAGCCTGTAATGCCATACCTGACCAAGGCCTCTAACACTGGCTACACTGTCTAGACCCCTAAATTCGATATGATGACATGGCATTTTTTTATGTTGACATATGACATGGAGCTTAGTGACAATGACATGGAAAGTAGAAAGTTAGTGACACGAGAAAGGGCCTTTCCTTAAAGGGGGCCTGGCATGGTAATGCACGCCCGCATTAAAACGTCACGTGATCACCCCTTGACCAATCAGGTCACCGCGATTTTTTTCTGCTGGGTCCCCCAATTTTTTGAACGATCTTTGAACCGGTACCCATGTTGAAAATCGCCGTGCTAGCCTCCCTTTAAAATCGACACGTGACATGGGGACCCTCCGTCTAGAATCCCCATATGGCTGATATCTGCAAGGTTGGATATGAACTGCAACAAACTGCATCTTCATAGTGTGGATTTTATAGATCTATAAAACAGGTTTTTCCCTACCAGAAGTCCCCCAAAAAGGGGGGAGGGGGAGAAGAAAAAAACAACACTTGAAGTCGTTGGTAAAAACCCATTCAAGATGAAGTCTTGATCCCTAGACCTTTCACATCGGATTCCTACTTGCTACCTCTGTTCTGATGAAGAGATTTCTGTAAAAGGTCCATCATGTCATTTCCAATCACCAACCTAAAGCTATGCAAAACTATGGAAATGATATCATCAATTCGAACAATATAGAAGTAATAATCCTAAACACCTGGAATTCTAAACATGTACATGCACTTTCAAATAGGTATGTTCTCCCTTATCCTCCCTCACTAGAATCATGCAGCACTATCCTTTCAAACTGGCCCACAGAACAGCCATTGCTCTGAATGTGAAATAATAAGCTTTCACATAACATATGTGTCCAGAATAATGGTAACAAAAGACTGACCGATTCTTTATATATAATGTGCCCTATGATGTCATACACATGACTTAATTTCACCCGCAGCTGACGGTGAGATTCCAACGGTATCCATGATGGCAGAGATGGTTCTAAAAACACCCACCAGGAGGTTCCACCCACGTAACGTCCAACAGACGCTCACACTCTACTACGGCTTCTTCATCCTTGTAAGTTACTGGTTTAACATGTACAGGTTAATCGTCATCATTAGATGTAGATAATGTTATACCACGATTTCTGGGTTACTCAGTGCTTTTTGCTGGATATTCCCATGCACATACCTGTCGATATTGCACACCCTGTAGGCTGTAACATCAATTTTGTAAGGCGTGTGGTTATCCATGGATAACCCGCACCCAGTGCGTGTTAGCAAAGGTGTGTGAATTATCCATTGATTACTTGTTCAATAATTATTTTCTGTCTCCCCAAGAAGTGCCCAAGAGGGGCATGTATACATGAAATGTTTTTACCCTCCCCCTCCGGATGGAAAATCCATCGACCTCCACTCCCCCACCCCTCCCATCTTTGTTAAAAACTTCAACGTCCTGATGGATGTGCAAAGGTATCTTGATATAATCTTGGGGTGAGTGCCAGTTTAGAGACCAACTTTTATATTGGAAGAACCATTTCAGGGTGTATCAAACTTTTAAAGTCGGCGTTATGCAAGAGAAAAGAAAACAGGAAAGTTTTAATATCGGGGGAAAATTAAGATATCAATTCCCATGTATGCTTTATTAAGAAGACAAGAAAGAAGCGGTGATGCAATACATATATATCATAGTCAATATCCGTAGGTAAAGACGAAAAAAGGGGCCAGCAGCACTGCCACCAAACCTTCTCAAATCAAATTTCCATATTGCCCATACTTGTGTCCATGATATTACGTGATGGGAGATAATTGTATAAGACATGTTAGAATAAAAATAAAATAAAATAAGATTAAGAGAGGGGGCGATTTTAGACAAGGTTTCAAGATATGGATGATGGACGGGTTTTTAAGCCTTCATTTGAGGTTAATGTGTGTACACATGTAATGACATTCTTTGACGTTCTGCATTAGTTATTATTATTATTATCTTTTATTTCATACTTTCCCATTAGACACTGACTTACAAACCGTGGGAAAGGTGCACTCCCTTGGCCATTATATACTATCTCACTCTTTTTACAGTTACAATTATAACTAACCCAGATAGCCCTACTGTCCTACATGTATGACGCCTAAGTGACATCATGGGAAGAGGTCTATATCCACAAGTAAACTTAACAGATATGGAAGTAAAATGTTCCATCCTATAGTTCTAGGCCCAAGGCTTCCAAAAATGCTCCATACAGGTATTCTTAGGTACTTTTATGACATTACACACATGTCCCAAAATACCTACTACCTAGAAAATTACCCTCTGGTAAAGATTTGGACCTCTTCAGAGGAGACAGACGCCCAAAATCCTACTGTCCTACTTGTAGGACGGTGCTGATCTCTGGATCCGCTATAGCTAAAGCATTGAAATTTTTTGTATGGCATAAATGGCCATATATAAGCTTATCTGTCAGTTTCCGGCACTCTCGTACAGGAATTGTGGTTTCTATGGCAACCAAAAGAACACAAATTTCAAAAGACAGTAGCCCAAATTCTACATGTAAGACGGTAAGCAATCCCTCATATCTCTGGACACGGTGCAGATAAAAGTCCAAAATTTTGAACAGGGCATATTTGGTCATAATTATATTAGTCTACTAATCAATTTTTATCACTCTATCACTTTACTCAGGTAAAATTCTTATAAGATTCAGATAAGATATCATTACTGGAAGCTGAGCTGACAGGGGGATGGGAGTGTGTTGAAAATATCTGAAAAAGGTGTGACATTATTTCTGGACGGCCCCTTTAAGGTGGCTGGCGGGGATAGACTATTAAAGAGTAGGGGGGATCCCATGCATATTTTTTAAATACAGCAGATTCAACCCTACCTAGGATTACATAGTGATCCCCAAAGTCATATCCTAAACTAATCAGATTTTTTTTATAACTTCTTCATCACTCAGACTTTAAGCATATCTTTGCAGTAGATAGAATATTGACATATGGTCCCTGGCATATTTCTAATGTTTTGGATGATTGAAATAGCAAATCTAAGGATGTGGCTAGAATATAATGACATGCAGATTATGTAGTTTCTTGTAGGTCGTCACATACATCAGCCCCAATGGCCTATGTGTGAGCTCTTTGCCTTGCTCTCAGGAGACTCAGGGTTCAAATTCATGCCAAGCCTTGCTGTATTTTGCAAATTTCGTTTATCCATAATATCAATGTAATACAGAGACCCCTGGTGTCCACATAATGAACTAACAATCCACACCAGAAACCTTAATACCACCATATAAAGGCTTTCAGGGATAAAAACAGGTCAATCTCCAGGTCTGATTTGTTACCTAAAACCACTATATATATAGGCTTGGAGGGATAAAGACATTAGTGATTAAATGCCATGTTTGAGGGTTAAAAACCCGTGGATGTCTTCATCCCTCAAATGAGTGTTGGTTTGAGGGATAAAGACAATTTATGGGATAAAGACCCAACATCCTGTGTACTAGAAAATCCTGTGCAGATAAGGATCATATTCCCATGGGAGTGACAGTGGCCTAATATTGTCTGGCGATAGAAATGGAAAAGTTTTGATAGAAATAATTTCTTATTAAAAATATCTATTCTACTTGATACGGCCAAAGAAATCATTTGTTTCCAGTAACACGACCGTACTATTGTCCTAATAGGACATACCAAAAAAAAATTTCATGCTAAATATATTCTTGCAGAAACAAAGATTTTCCTCCTGTATCCACAAGAATGCTCCTGTACCCACAGGAATCCTCCTGTACCTGCAGGGATCCTCCGCTGCTTTCTCAGTATCGCCCCTTTTGCCCAGGCCTTTTTGGCCTGGAAGACTTGGATAAAGACACAGTTCAAGTTTGTAGAGTGGGTCATGCATTTCATCTTTGCATGGTTTATTTTCTTGTTTTTACTTCACCAGACAAAAAAGATTATATGCCTATGGTCCAGGATAGAAGGTAAGAAGTCTGGGCTTGGTAAGCAAGAGAGGAAAACACTACCAAAGCTATTGGAATTACCCTTTCCCTGAATACAATTTTGATTTCCTACTTGACTGGGAGCCTATTTTCATCATAACATGATTATTATGATAGCATTTGTAATTAAAGATGTATTTTGATAAACATGTAATGTCATTTACTCGGCAGTTCGGTGGCTGCCACCGGATCGGGGCAGTAGTTGTGCAGACAGGCCACCAGAAGGTGCCCCGGTGGTGACATCATCGTCATGTGACGTCACAGTCGGGTCATCGTAGTATAAAAAGATGTGACCAGTGGTTTTAGAGTCAGATATAATCAGAGACTCATTGGTGGCTGATGAACAGCTTTAGTTCAGGTGTCCGGTGGCAGCCAGTGAGTGTGGCCAAAGATGGGGTCGTCTCTAAGTGTTACAATAAATAAGAAGTCAAGGACCATTAATGCAAGCAAATACCCACTGTATGACAAAAATAACAATAAAACAACACTCCAGTTGATCATCACAATTTATAAATTCCGTTGTTAACCTTCTCTGATTATCACAGTATCATTGAAGAGGAAAGCAGCAGGCTTAACTGATTCATAGTATGACGTCACGACTAGGCCAAATGCATCCACAGGTCTACAATCAGATACTGTTAGCACCTTTTATTTTCTTCATTTTATTTGACAAAGTATCATGACCACACACACGGTTCTTATATGATGATTTTTGTGATAGTACAAATTTCTCTATTCTGAGCAAAGATACATTTGGCAACAACCTCCATGCATAAACAATTAAGGACCAAATGACATGTAATTGGCCCAGTTTCCACATTATGTTTCCGTAATATGTGGCAGAAGCTTTTTATTCAAACAAATACGGTAGCATTCGCTCTTAGGAAAATAGGGTGTACTTTTCTTCCAAGCCTTTATCTGTGGTAATCACAGAAGTTGAGAGATTATACTTGGGGCGTAAACATGATATCTTCCCATGGTCTCTAATTAATGCTACTGGTGTTGGGCCCTAATGTTGCCGAGTTCCATGTCGTGGTTCTGTGGACTTTGTGTTCAAAGTCTCATTCATCAAGGTGGAAGTAATATAGAACGGAAGACTTATGATAAAGCACCAGGCCTACAGAGAGGATGTAGGCCCTTGTTTAAAACTTATACTCAGTGGCGGATTTAGAGGGGGCACGGGCACACCTCCCCTTTTCCCAGTACTTAAGAGTTTAATTATATATTTTCGACCGCAAAATTTGTTCAAAAATAGGGGGTGTGCCACCTTCTTTAGGGCCACGTTCCTCCTTTTCCAGATCCTGGATCCGCCCTCGTTATATGTCATACTGTCACTAAAGCAATAGGCCAAACCTAACATTTTTAAACTCTGTGTCAACTGCTAAATTATATACCAACAAATGTTATTATCTCCCTTTTTTCTTACTACAGGGTATGGCCATGACAGTATGTGGGCCGGCACTTCCTGAACTAGAAGTACTTGTGTCCAGGCCTACCTCGGAGATCTCTTGGATGTTCAGTGGTCGTGCGGCAGGGCTCCTGATGGGATCTCTGACCTGTGGGGCCCTAGATGGACGTCTGGGACCTTGGATACAGCTGGGATTAGCACAGCTTGGGAATGCTGCCATGATGGGTACCATCCCAAGCTGCAGGTCTCTGCCTGCCATCATTGCCGCTAATGTTGCCAATGGTGTAGCTGCTGGATTCATGGCTTCTGGTAAGGACCTTTATGCACTGGTGTCCTCTAAGTGCATAAGGTAGTGATAATTTTTAACAACGGGAAGGGGGGTGGATTTGCATGTGGATACGCAAAAAATAATTTGACCCCACACTCGAGAGGGGTGTGGGATTTTTTAACCCTCTGTAAGGGATGAAAATCGTGCGTGAATGTGACCTTTTAACCTATTGTAATGCGTGGGTCTTCCACAGAAAACAGGTGAAATTATTTTGACCCCCCTATCAGATGGGTTGAAAAAATTCTGACCCCCCTCAAACCCACCACCCCCCCACCCCCCCCTGTTATTAAAAAATGATCACTCCCTAAGTATAGCATGAAATGTGTCATGTATACTAAGAAAGGTATACTATGAAAGGTGCCCTAATTGTACCCTGCACTAAGACCTCTTTTCGCAGATCATTAAAACATAATAAACTAATGAATCTTTTTATATGCTGCAGTCCTACTTTTGCCTTTCCAATCTCATTTTATTTGTGGGTGTGTTTGTGTGGGGATGGGTGGAGCAAGGTATTTTGATATAATTAAGGATACGGATCAATTTCCCAAATGATCTTATAGTTATTTATCATTTGTAAAGAATGGTTGTGGTATGGGCCGATGATATTGACACAACGATCTCTTATGAATGTAATATATAATGCTTAGACTTGAACGAATGCCTTTCAGGGCTTGATATATGAACGACGCGCAGCGGAGTGCATATATAAGTCCTGGAAGGCATGAGTTCAAGTCTAAGCATTACATATTGCATTTATAACACGGTTTCCACCATTAATTCTAAGTATTTACCTTAAAAAATGATATAATCCATTCATTTCTTATGCGAGTCGACAAGACGGCCCTCCGCCATCTTGGTTTCATGTTGTCGTATGGTTAGGCTGGCGACCTCCTGCAACTCCAACTCTCATAGACCTACTACTGCGAACACGTTGAGACAGAGCTGCGCCAGTCTAAAATATAATCCATTCTGTACACACCAGGCGGCGGCACCTGTAGTGTTGACAGAATGGCGAAGACGCACGGCAAGTCGCTCGATTCGAAAGTTTAATAATTTTTTATATCAAATACAGCCATGATATCAAGTAATCTACCCGACAGGGAGTTAGAATATGGTTTCAACTATGTTATGTCCAAAGGATTTTGCAATATTTGGTCTATAAGCTTCAAAAATGGAGAATTTACTTTCGTGTCAAAGTACATTTCAACATGGCCGCCCCGCTGTCCGCTCGCCGTGAATTTTGGGTGCTTTATCCCGAAATATCCGAACTCATATTATCCATTTTCGGCACTGAATACATCTCTAACCGTGTTATAAACTGGTGTATACACATGTAATGTATGACTATCTATGGGTTCGGAAAGGATCACGAATACAAGGATATCCGGTTCAGAAGGCAACAAGGTTTATTCAATATCCTAGAGTACAGTAAGCTAAAGGTATTCTGGATGGGTGTGAGATTGTTCGGATAGCTCTGATTTACGACTACCAGGTAAGGCTTCGGAGTCAGTAAGATCTTATGTTGTTCATACAGAATCCGGGAGGATTCTGTCCCTAGGTTCCGACCCGACTATTATATAGCCAGAGGGGTTGGGTGGCGACCTCTCATGTTTAACCCGAGCAGCCTGGGAGCAGTGCTGCCACCACTCGCCAGGCATACCAGGTCTTCAACCCGAAAGGCCGCTCCACTCGGAACCTAGTCAACCTGTAAGCCATGGAGGCTACTACTAAACCGTGCCCCTACACTACCCCCACCAAGACTATAACAAGGGGTTACATAATGGGTAGTAACTAAGTTATAGTATTTACAACAAAAACATATTATTCAGGGTGCACGGCTGGCTTACAGGCTGTCTGACTCAAGTTAAGTAACAAATATGGATATATGACAAATACCAATACTGTTTCTAAACATATGTACACCATAGTATATAAGTATTACGTGAATTAAATGCATCCATAATGATGCCGTATGAGTAGTAGTATATGATACATTATACACACGAAGCTACAGTGCTAATTATGATACCGTATACAGTAGCAATGGAAGATAGTTAAAGTCATTCTGTATATACCATATTAACATTGTCAAATCTCAAACTATCAATCCAAATATAATTATTATGTGAGTACCGTACAGGATAGTTATAGTAAGATATTGTTCAAATCTTAAGTTGAAATGAAAGTTACCTTCAAAACACCTTTTTTTTTTAACACAGACTCCAATTAGGTAGAATATATCTATTACCTTAGTACGAGAGTAACTGACTGAGTCTGATATATATATTATACATATTATATTAGCAACAGTTTAGGTGTTTTATATAGTCATAGCACCGGAAAAAATTAATTACAATAATGAACACGGAATGGTGATGTCAATCTGGTCTTAACAATATGCCAGATATATGTATTTAAGCTATTAGTAACCTACCAGGGTAGTAGGAAACTGTACAAATGTGTCTAATAATTAATAAAGTAGTTTTTATATCACCCGGAGAGCGTCCTGTTGTTTGTTGGATCGTCCCACCATCTCAATGTAGTTAGGGTTTCCTGATGTAGTGGTTCATGGTGGTACTAGCTCAGGGCCCCTCGGGACCTTTCAGAGTCTTAGTACAGTATGGACAGTCCTTCTCTCCAGTATCCGGAATGTTCATTCAGGTAGCATTGAACTGCTCGATCCTAGAGTCCATGAAACGTATCTATCGTCCTCCAGTCCTTGTTCACGATTAGGTGACAGCACTCATCATAATAATCCAGATACATAAAAAAAATCAGTATAATCGTATATTCATCCTACTTATTTTCAGAATCCTTAGTTTTTTCTGGTTCCAACCTGTACATAGCAATCTGATCATCCAGAAGTTCCTTGGCCTCATGGCGGGTACTATCCCAATCGGATAATCTCCTCCCGAATGCTTCGAAGAATTTCTGATTGAGGAAGTCCACCTCACTTGTAGCCTTAGCAACCTTAACTGTCCAGAATTTCTTCTGACGTGCCTCCTGGGCTTCCAACTGCTTCATTTTCTCCCTATGTCTCTTTCCGATTCAATCCTAGTAATTTCCAGTGACTGGATCTTTTGTGTCAGATAGACTACGGAACCTACAACTTCCTGAAGGTACTCTACTGAGAGCACATGATGGCGTTGCTGCCAATCGGTCATACAGCTCTGCTGGATCTGGAAACTTTCCGGAGGGATGTTACTGATATCATACAGAGCTGGGTCCTTTACGTACGGAACCCGGGTGGGCAATGGCTCACGTTCAGAATGATCTGAGGATCCCGAGTGTTTCCTACGTCTCAGATTCTCGGTCAGGCTTTCTGAGGTTATGGAAGAGTTCACCACATCTCCCTGAGGGGTGGCTATGGTGACTCCCCTACCATTTCCGACAGGTGGAGGGGCCACTCTGGCCCAACTCCCGACAGTCCTACTTTCAGACGATCCCGATTTGGGTGTTCCCCGCCCGATTCCAGATGCCTGTTCCTACCCCGTTAGTTTAGGGTCTGGCTCTCGGGTCCAGCCGGTCCCATCTCCGGGAAGTCCTTATGTTTGTCCTTATTCACATAGAACACAGGGGGAGGAGCGCCTCTCAGTCCGGACAGAGGGGACGCTTTCTCCAGGCTTCGATCCCGAATGCTCCGATCTGGCGCCGGGCGTTGGATCCCACGGAAAGAGATCTTACCCGGTTGTGCCTTCATACGTTTGGCTGCAGTGGCCTTACTGGAGTCCTGGTATGCGCTATTGCCCCGGTACTCCCTCATTTCTCCGAACTGTTCATTAGTGATCCTTAACCTTCCCGGAATGTAGTTCAGCTGAAACGCCGCCTCCAGTTTGGAGTTGACATGCGTTTCAACTTCACACAGTCTACTTACTTTCGAGTTCAAACTCCGGAAGTTGGTCTTCTTCCAGGAATCCCACTTATCAATCAAAAGTTTGTGCAGATCTAGAGCTGCTTTCGGAGCGGATTTTACACCGACTTTGTGTTCCTCCTTCAGATGCCTCACCAGCTCGCTCTTTCGGAACGTGTAGAGTCCTGAACAGATAGAGCTGTTCCTTCCCTTGTTCATAGAGCACATGTACACCGGACGGTGGTACATATGCTCCTCAACAATGTGTCGGATGAATCTCATGTGAGAGCTAAACTTTTCGGGTTGATCACTCCCATGGGCACAGATAATAAAAGGACAGGTGGTGTTAGACTCCTTATCTCAGCTGTCGATGGCCCACTTAATTTTACAGTAGGCATCGAAATCGAAATACTCCTTATTCCGGTTATCGATGGTTTGCTCGACCCAGTTTACATAGAAGTAATTCGGATTCCGGTCCTGACGCGAGTACCTCATCCACTCTTCATCATCCTGCTCCCCATCCATGTTTATGAACGGAGGGCAGCTGTAATACCGAGTGTTTCGCTTACATTCTTCCAGACACTTGGGAATCATTTGCATGAATCCGCTTCTGACATTGTTCCAAATCTTCTTCTGGCGTCTCGTGCAAGCCAGAAGCCACAGGTTTAGGATCGCCAGTTGGCTTCGGAACAGTGGCAGCCGCAGCCGGAGTTCTCGGCTTGCTCCTCCTTCTTCTTATCCATCTTCTCCTTTTTTTTAGTTCTTTCTTCCTCCTCCTTTTCCTTCTTCTTAATCAAGCCTTTCGCCTTCTTACTCAAGCTCTGTTTCCATCCCTCTTTTTCCTTAACAGTACCCTTAGTTGTAACACTAGCTTGCATCCGGGCTTTGGTGTCCTCTACTGACGCACTCAGCCCGGCACTTATCTGGGTCAGCTGTTCCCGCTGACTTCTTCTGGGTCTGGGTAAGTTTCAACACTTCCTCCTGCTGCTCAAGTTTCTCCTTGGCTTCTGAATGCATCCTTATGGCTTCTTTTTCAATCCGACTGTCCTCAGCCTGTAAGTCGATCTCAGACAGCGTGTCCGATGAGGTGGAAGCTTTCTGAGAGACAGACTTGACTGTAGTCTACCTCCCAGTATCACCCTCCTCGTCGACCTCCATCTGGTCCGATC
Source organism: Acholoe squamosa (assembly GCA_949317995.1). Classification (NCBI taxonomy): domain Eukaryota; kingdom Metazoa; phylum Annelida; class Polychaeta; order Phyllodocida; family Polynoidae; genus Acholoe; species Acholoe squamosa. The sequence continues at coordinate 48,469,448 of OX439050.1, forward strand.
TGGAATCAATCTTAGCAGGGCTCAGAGTGTTCCGGGATGGCTGCATCCCGTACCAGAACAGGGACGCGTGTTCCTCGACTGTGGCGTCGGGGTGTTCCTGGTCCCACTTGTCCTTAACATAAGCCACTGTCTGATAAAATTCCTGATTCACACTCATGCCGGTTGCCAAATCCATATAGTTTAGCAACCATATATCCGGAATCGACAAATCTTCTGGGATAGCCTTCTTAATCAGGTCCCTCCATAACTTTGGAACCTTCTCCGGTTTAGATGTTTTCAGATTCCAGATGTTATCCTTCTCGAGGAATATTGTATCTCTGTTCGGCCATACTATACTGCATACCGCGTAATCAATTTTGCCATGGGTCTCCGGAGGATCCACCATGGTCGCAATCTATTTAGACTTTCCAAATGCTGCCGGTGAAGGTGGTGGAGGCATTTCCAATGCATCCGCCCCACCCATATTCTGATCTAAACATACCAGAGTGTTTGCTGCTTCCCTATCTTCGAGAGCCGCGTCTTCCTCTGGATGCACGGGGCACAATCCGGAATGGACCTCGATACTCCCTTTAGATAGCATCTTTTCCGCCATTATGGCGAAACTTCTGAGCTCTGGGTAAGTTTCAACAATACCCCTACGTACTCTTCTTCTTTCTTACTGCAATAGGTGTTCATATTTATCAGAGTTCTGTGCAAGATGACAGAAAGTCGCGTGAGAAACCCCAAACCCGGGTCAAAGGTCAGTGACCCTCGTTTCGGGTAAACAAAACGATCTGTTAGAGTACATATTGTCTTCTCGACTCGATATCATCAGGAGTACACATGGAGAATACATATAGCATTTTGCTGATACGTCGGATAAATCAGTCCAGTACCCACGGGAACCTCGAGGAGCTGACAACAGAGCAGGTAAGAGCGGTTTCATTTTAAACTGATGGGCATTCCGAAGATGCTGTCAACATGGTTGACACCACCTGCTGTAATAACAAACATGTAAAAGTGTAAATATACATAAAAACAGGACTATACATCGTTGTGTTCAGTACTTAGTAGAATCTATGGCCGGGCTCATTTAGGTGACACCACTTCTCTGAGCAATCCTAGCACTACGGCGAACGCCCTCCTTATTTTTAGTACCGGGGGACTCCGCTCCGTTTCCGAGATCCCACCTAACCATTGGGTTCCCGGTATGCTTTGTCTTCCCTACTCCTGCCTAGACTTTTTTATTCTTAACACCATCCTTAGTTAATTCAGTTATATTCTTTTTCCGTCTCCTTCGTTTCCGAGTGCCTAGCATGGGCATATTCCTCAGTTTCTTCTTTTTCCTTTCAGGTACTCCGTCTTGAGGTGTTCCCGAATCATCATTCCGATCCTTAATCTCAGGTGAGTCACCTAACTCAGCTAAGTCCACAATCTCTGGTAATTCCATAACATTCGGGCCTAATCCATACATTTCTTCCGCTAGCTCCCTACCCCTGTATGATCTCAACACTTCTACGTGGCATCTTCTCACATTGCCATACAGGTCTCTTATGAAGCAGGTAGTTTCCGAAATAATCTGAGTTATGACATGTGGGCCATCCCAGCTAGACACCACCTTTAATCTGTCAAGGGGTTTATAAAACCTAAGGACTCTATCCCCCACCCTGAAGAATCTAGGTTTCAGTCCAGTGTCATAGCTTACCTTCTGCCACCTCGCTGATTTTTCTAATTGATTCCTGACTAATTCTTAAGCTTTCTTTAAATTATCTCTCAAAGATTCCACGAATATAATGGAGCATGGGGACTGATTCCGATTACTCCAAATACTAAATCTGCCAGCATTATGATGTCTTCACCATAAACTAGCATATTCGGAGTGCAATTAGTAGAAGCATGCACCGTACTATTTTATGCATGCACCACAAAATCACACTGAATATCCCAATCATCCTGATATTTGTTTACCAATGGTTTCAGAACTTGTATTAGGGTTCGATTGAACCGTTCTACTAAGCCATCCGATTGAGGATGGTACGGATTTGTATGTGTCTTACATATTGCTAAGTACTTGCACATTTCCTGAAATAGTTCTGATTCAAATTCCCTACCTTGATCACTGTGAAGCATTAGGGGAACCCCATATTGCAACACCCAGCCTCTCACGAATGCTTCTGCACAAGTGACAGCCTTGTGATCCTTTAAAGGGAACACTTTCGTATATTTCATGTAGTAGTCGCAAACAACCATCATACAAGTGTTATCCCTAGGAGTTGTATTAAACCTGCTAATGATATCAATTGCAATTCTGGCGAAGCGCACTCCGAATAATTCTTGGACCAATGGGTTCTTTCCTAACCAGTCTCCGGGTTTGTTCTTACAACATTCGGGACAAGTGGCGATCCACCTTAGCAAATCTCCACTCATTTCCGGCCAATAGTACCTCCGGGAAAGTCTTTCCAGAGACCTACTTTTTCCGAAATGACCACTTGTAACATGGCCATGGCAGTAATACATAATTTCCCGGCGCATAACACTCGGTATGACGATCTGAAGAATCTTATTAGTTGGACTGATTTTCCACCTACATAAGATCCCCTCTCTGACCTCCAGCTCGGCCCATTGTGCTAGAAGTCTTCTCATTTCCCTATTCTCCATACTGATAGCCCTGACCTATGTTGGATCTGGCTGTGTTCCAACCCGAATTCTGAGAGATGCGCCAACCATCTGCCTATCATCCCTACCGCATCCTTGAAGTTAAGAAGCCAACGGAGGGATGAATGGTCAGTTCTTAGTGTAAAATCAGATCCCCATAAAAGATGTTTAAATTTCTTAGTGTACACCACCACAGCCAGGAGTTCCCTCTTAGTGGTGCAATAATTCCGTTGAGCCTTATTCAGAGTGTTGCTAGCAAAAGTAATCGGGACTTCCACACCATCTTGGACCTGGGACAGTGCGGCTCCAATGCTATCATTACTAGCATCCGTATCTAATATAAAATGATCTGATGGGGTCGGGTATTTCAACACCAGTGTATCCGTAAATAGAGCTTTTAATTTCTCAAAAGATTCCTCCTGTTCATCCCCCCATGGAAAGGGTTCCCTTACTCTCCCAGGTGTCCAGTGTGCGATACTCTGCAGAGGAAAGCTCACTCGAGAATATCCCGGAATGAAGTCTCTGTAGTAACTACAGAACCTGAGGAAAGATCGCACCTGCTTAGCAGTTGCTGGTCTTTCCCAATCTCGGACACTTTCCACCTTTTCCGGATCAGCCTTAATCCTGTCTGTGGATAAAATCCTACCTAGGTGCGTAATTGATTTCTTAAACAATTCACATTTCTTTGGTTTCAGACGTAATCCATTGGATACTATCCTCTTGATTACCTCCTCCAAATTGTTCAGACATTCTCGAAATGTCTTTCAGAAGACAATTACGTTGTCTAGATACACCAGGCATTTCTTCCACAATAGATCGCTCAACAGAGTTTCCATCATGGCTTCAAATGTAGCAGGTGCATTACATAACCCAAAGGGCATAACCGTATATTCAAACAGGCCCAGATGACTAGAAAAGGCAGTCTTCTCTATATCGTCGGGCTCCATTCCGATCTGCCAGTACCCGGACTGGAGGTCCAGGGTACAGAACCAATTATTCCCCAATAATCTACGCAAAAACGGATGCTTCCGTCCTTCTTAGTGGTCATGACAACAGGACTAGACCAGGGACTGGTACTAGGCACTATCACTCCCTTTTCCAACTGTTCCAATATTTCATTTTCACATATGATCTTCTTCTTAAGCGGTAACCGGCGGTACGAAATCTTAAAGGGCTATGCATCTCCGGTGTTGATATGGTGTAGTACCTTATCATTCCGGCCTAAAGGGCCCCCAGAGTAGCCGAAGGCATCCTCGTATTAATACACACTTCACCTGGATGTCATAGGGCTTCCGGATCCTTAGCAACCCACTACAAGGGTTTAGCTCGGCTTCGAACAGACTCACGAAGTCCAATCCAAGTATCCCATCATCATTCATATTGGCTATAGTGGGTGAGAGTACAAACTCTTTTCCACCAACTGACGCCTTCATAAATGTTCTACCAAGGACCTGCATATTGGTCCCATTGGCCGTACAAGCATTTACCCCCTTTATTAGGTTCTCACTCTTGTCCGGCAAGAGGCTGTAAAATTTATTGGAGATCATGGAGTGGCTAACCCCTGTATCAACCAAAATCTCTCCAGTCCTACCTTGGGTCGTAACAGATACATACCATCTTCTGCCTCCCAGAGGAGAGGGGTTTTCGGTAAACCTATCAAAATCTTCCGAAATGCCGAGATCCATTCCATGGTCTTTCAGATGCTCCAGGCATGATGGTTCGGGGGAAGGTGTGCCGCACATACACGTGTGAATACCTCTATCCACCCTTCCTCTTCTCCAACGTGAGTACTCTCATTTCCTACTGACTCAATGCTCTTCCTTATGTTGGAGTCCCCGGCCATAGGAGGGGCGAAGAGATCTCGGATCCCTCCTCCCCGGGTGTAATCATTTCGGATTCATCAGACTGTTTATCAGGGACAGTACTCCAGCATACATTGGGTTTCCGGGTTGAGCAGTCTGCCACGTCCTCAATATCTCTACTTTCGGAATTCCCCCGCCTTGGCTGAAGAGTCAAGGTCCTCCTGGGAATGAATTTCTTAGTGTTCTTCGGGAACCTCAGTGCAGAGATTGACCCGTCTTCCTCTTCATACTCCACTACCTCATATTCAGTTTCACCTTCTGAGACAGCAGCTGCCGCAGTAGGGATCACTGGTTTCAGATTAGGTAGCACCATGCTAGCTGTTGCCTGTGGAATGAACCCGGAAAGGAAGGTCTTCTTTTTATTCAAATTGGCTATGGCATCACATAGCGTCTTCATAGTGGCACCTATGCCTATAGGCACAGTCCTGGTGATCCTGGTGTTTTAGGGTTGGTCAGAGGACAATCATGTTCAAAGAGTATCAAGGGTTGGTCAGAGGACAGGAGGAGCAGGGGAGGTAACAGGACTATGTCTTTAGGGTTGGTCAGAGGACATTTGCATGTTAGGGTTGGTCAGAGGACATGTTCAACGTGTATCTAGGGTTGGTCAGAGAAAGTGTGTTCAACATGTATTTGGGGTTGTTCAACATATATTTAGGGTTAGTCAGGGGACATAGATGGTTGGTATTTAGCTCTGGACAGAGGACATATGTTCAAAATGTCTTTAGGGATGGTAAGGGGAAATATCTGTATGTTTTAGCGTTGGTCAGAGGACATGTATATTGATGGTCCTGATTAATTAATTTGATGTCCTGTGAACAACCCTAATTTGATGTCCTCTGACCAACCCTTAAAAACATGTCCTGTGAATGACCCTAAAACATGACTTGTGTCCTATGACCAACCATAAAAACGTGTTCTGTGACCACCTCTAATTTGGTGCCCTGTGACCAACCCTAAACATGTGTCCTGTGTCATCAAAATATGCTTGTCCTCTTAACCCACCCTGAAAAACATGTCCTGTAACCAACTCTAATTTGATGTCCTCTGACCAACCCTTAAAAACTTGTCCTCTGACTGACCCTGAATTATATATGTCCTGTTACCAACCCTAAAACAAGTGTCCTGTGACCAACCCTAAAAACATGTCCTGTGACTGACCCTATAATTTGATGTTCTGTGACCAACCCTAAACATGTGTCCTGTGACCAACCCTAAACATGTGCACTTGTCCTGTGACCAACCCTAACTGTGTGTAAATAAGACCTCCTATATACACATTGTACCCGTGTGTACATAAGAACCACTATATACACGTTGATCTCATGAATATATCGCCGGCGGTAGTATGGACCCTAGATATATGTGGCATGTAACTGGAAACACACTTTCTTTTTTCCTAAGTATGTTATAGTGTCATTCTGTGTTCATGTGCTATATGGAAGAGCGAGCAGGCCAAATTCATTTTTTGTATGTAGATGTCAATGTCTAGGCAACGCCCTTAGTGCACTTCTTTTTCTTTTCTTCTCTTTCTCTCTCTCTCTCTCTCTCTCTCTCTCTCTCTCTCTCTCTCTCTCTCTCTCTCTCTCCCCTTTTGTCTCCATCTCTATCTCTCTCTCTACCTCTATCCATCTGTCTCATTCTTTTTTACATAACTGTCAATGTCTGGGCAATGCCCTTAGTGCGCTTCTCTCAAATTTTTTCTTTCTCTATGTATGTCTGTCTCAGTCTGTCTGTCTCCATATCCATCTATCTATCTACCGGTATCTCTATCCATCTGTCTCATTCTTTTTAGATAACTGTCAATGTCCAGGCAATACCCTTGGTGCACTTCTTTCTCTTCTCCCTCCCTCTATCTATCTCTATATCACAACAAAATCTCTCCCTATCCATCTATTTCATTTTCTTTGACCGTTTAAAGGCCTACAGAGCATTAGTGCATTATGGATGTAATATATGATGAATAGACTTGCACGAGTTGGCTTCAGGGGGTGATATAAGCATGAGCCATAGGTGAATGCTTATATTAAACCCCTGAAGCCAACGAGTGCAAGTCTATTCATTATATATTGCCCTTATAACACGGTTTCCACCATTAATTCTTAGTATTTACCTTTAAAAATGCTAGAATCCATTGATTTCTTATGCGAGTCGGCAAGACAGCCCTCCGCCATATTGGTTTCATGTTGACGTATGGTTAAGCTGGCGAGCTCCTCCAACTCCCCTTCTCGTAGGTTTACTACTGCGAACACGTCGAGACAGAGCTGCGCCAGTCTAAAATATAATCCATTCTGTACACACCAGGCGGCGGCACCTGTAGTGTTGACAGAATGGTGAAGACGCACGGCAAGTCACTCGATTCGAAAGTTTAATAATTTTTTATATCAAATACAGCAATAATATCAAGGAATCTAGTCGACAGAGAGGTAGAATATGGTTTCAACTATGTTATGTCCAAAGCATTTCCCTATATTTGGTACATAAGCTTTAAAAATGGAGGATTTACTTTCGTGTCAAGGTAGGTTTCAATATGTCCGCCCCGCTGTCCGTCCGCCATCAATTTTGGGTGCTTTTATCGCGAGATATTTGAACTCATATTTTCCATTTTCGGCACTGAAATCTCGCTAACCGTGCTATAAGCTAGTATGTTGTCATGAACCACTATATACACGTTGATCTCATGTGGTGGTATGGACCCTAGATGTATGTGGCATGTAACTGGAAACACACATTTCTTTTGGCCTAAGTATGTTAGTGTCATTCTGTGTTCATGTGCTATATGAAAGAGTGAGCAGGCCAAATTCATTTTTGTACTTAGATGTCAATGTCTAGGCAACGCCCTTAGTGCACTTCTTTTTCTTTTCTTCTCTTTTCTCTCTCTCTCTCTCTCTCTCTCTCTCTCTCTCTCTCTCTCTCTCTCTCTCTTCTTTTGTTTTGTCTCCATCTCTATCTCTCTATCTACCTCTATCCATCTGTCTCATTCCTGTTACATAAATGTCTGGGAAATGCCCTTAGTGCACTTCTCTCTATTGTTTTCTTTCTCTCTATTTGTCTGTCTCCATATCTATCTATCTAAAAGCACTGACCTTTAACCCTCAAATCAATGCTGATTTGAGGGTTAAAGACAATTTGATTGATAAAGACCCCCAAAAGGTGCGTACAATCAATATGTGCAATCATCCACTTTATTCACTGATCTCGAGTGAATAGGATATGGAAATTGTAGTTGTCTTCAGGTAGAATTTCCACTGTAGTAGATTTCTATTTTGCAAAATAGTTGTACATAATAGCAAAATTCACGTGGATGCAATCTCCAAACATGATAACAATTCCGGCCTTTACCATTGCAGGCTGTACCATGACTGTTCTGAAGATCTGGAGCGCCAGGAACGGTCCATGGATGCAAACACTACATTGCATGTTTGGTGTGGGAGCCATCGTCTCTCCCTTTATTATCTCACCCTTCCTCAGCATCAGATCAGAACAAGACACCTCTGGCCTTCTGTCCCCCTCCACTAACCAAAGTGCCAATCTACTCAACTCCACCCTTACCACCATGTCAACCTATGTCACTGATAGCATGGAGTACACAAATATGACCAGGACAACAGATACCATTGACGCCATCGCTGGAAGCAAACTCATTTGGGGATTTATGATAGTTGCTGTTCTGTCTACAATATCAGGAATTGCCTTTTTGATTATAGCCTGCACTGACTACAAAAAGGAGTGGTTATCACTGAAAGATAAGGAGGATATCGTGGATGCTGATAAGAGGAACACTGAAAAATGTGTGTGTGCCAGTTTGAGAACCTTACTCCTGGTGCTCATGTTCTTCTTTTATTTCAGTTATTTCATAGCAGAGACCAATACTGCCAGCTATCTCACCACTTTCATTCTAAGACATGCCGGGAAGGGTAAGACGCTGGCTTTAAGGATGATTTCCGGTTACTGGTTGACCTTTACTTGTGGGAGGGCGCTAGGGGCCTTTGCTATCAGCAAGATACCAGCCAAGTACCTCCTAGGTGCTGATATCATAGGTGCCCTTATCTTCATTAGCCCACTTATGTTTGATGTGGCTCGTGTGACGTGGGTGCTATGGTTATGTGTGCTAGGGGTGGGGATTAGTTTAGCCACTGTCTACAGCACTGGTATTACCTTTTTGGGAGGCCATGTAGACATAAGTGGTTCACTTGGAGCTATGTTCGCCGTCTCTGGTGCCGCAGGGGAAATGGTGGGAAGTCCATTGACTGGGGTGCTATTTGGTATTATAGGGGGCGCGTCGTACGCCTATGTCATGTTCGGTACGTCATGTGTGATGCTGTTGGTTTACGGCATGATGACGCTGACCGCTCACAAGATGCCCAAAGCCGTATCAACAACACAGGATGACATTCCAGAGAAAACTAGCTTTATCTAATTGTGTGTGGCAATCTTCACGTGCAGAATGTCAGCACATCATTAAAAAAACTCAGATATGATAGAAGACTACCATTGTGGCCCATTATACAAAGTCTGCTACTTGTGATATTCGTATTTGTGATATCAAAGTCCTTGTCCGTAGGGGCTGATCCTATTTCTACCATGAATCATGTCACGCCTATTAATGCCTCTTTGGACACCGCGCCCCTTTGTCACGCTTTCACTATAGAAATGGTCGGGCCCACCCGCCCAAGAAGGTTAGATACTATAGGAGAGGTCACTGAGAGCATTGTCTATGGGTAGAGTGTGACAGGCCACCCCCCTCTACCCCCCCCCCATGAAACTAGGTGCCCCTGTGTCTTCATTGTTGATTTCTCTAGAGGATTAGGTGGTTTATGGAGCTGTAGTATTCCTTTATCAGGGTGATACTAAAGGAGAAGAAGGAACCACCTAGACCAGAAAATCCTGCTGAATTCAAATTTTGTGATCATTATTCACAGAAATTGATTAAAGTACCCAAAAATGAGGTTTGATGAAGAAAATATTTTAAAGATGTACAAAAATATTCAAAATGATGAGAAGTCTTTATAGACACAACATTTAAACCAGAGTTAGTACCTCAATGCACATATCCAAATGTCTGCCTATCTCTCAATCTGACAAGTATTCTAACTGTGCATTACTCTGCCTATCTCACATACTGCCTATCCCTTGTCTACCTATCACTCATACTGCCTATCTCTTGAATCCAAAGCATCTTGAGTTAAGTAAGGCTATCTCCCAAAATGCCTAGATAATAAAGCTTACTCCTTACTTTAGCTAATCTTCTCTGGTCCTATAGTTTCCCATAGTTTACCTATCCTCAATCTGCCTATCATTATTTTTACCTATCCCTCATGGTGACTATCCCTCAGACCACCATGTTTAAACTGTATTGTTCATCTGTTTATTTAGGTCCTAATTGTTAACAGTACATTGCTTATAATGTCTGCCATTTTGATCCTACCTATCCTTAACGATGCCTATCATAAAGCCTACCTATCCTTCATTATACCTATCCCCCAACTCTGCATATCCCTCATATTTGACTTGCACATCTGTCGCTAGCACCCATATTTTCTTGTTTTACATTTGCTCATCTTACAAGGTACTCTCTGTGCCTATCACTCAAACTGGATATTGCTCATGCTACCTATCCCCCTTGCTACCTATCCTTATGAATGCCTATCCCTCATGCTCTCCATATTGCTTTCTTACCATCTCAGCTCAGTCAGTCTAACCCGCTCTCTCTATACATATCTCAGCTTGTATTTAATTTCTTCCACCTGTCTCCAGGTCTATGCCTTGTGAAATATACCTATCCCCCATTATGTGTATATTCCATTCATATCATTATATAGGTAAACTGAAAGATATGCAGCATGAATGATAGGTAGATGTATGAATAAGGTGGAATGTAACCAGTATGTTAGGTGATGGGTTGATTAAGAAATGGTCATCATGATGAAGGTTGGTTGTGACAGGTAGGTCAAAAGAGTTGAGATGGGTAAGAGAGCTATATAGAGTGCATGGGGGATAGGTAAGGATGGGTAGCAAAGGAGATAGGTAGTATGGGTAATTAGCAATTTGAAGAATAGGCACAGAGTATCTAGTAAGATGAGCAAACATAAAAAAAACATAGTCCTAGGGTCAGAATATGTGCAAGTCAAATATGAGGGATTTGCAGAGTTGGGGGATAGGCACAATGAGGGATAGGTAGGCTTCATGATAGGCATTATCAGGGATAGGTAAAATTGAAGTAGTAGACATGGTAAGGAATGTACCGTAAAACAATAAAGGCAAACAGAGCAGATTAAACATGAGGGTCTGAGGGATAGTCACATGAGGGATAGGTAAAATGAATGATAGGGAGATTGAGGATAGGTAGACTAAAGGAAAGAAGGGACAAAGATAAGGTAAGGCGAGGGGTAAGCATTACAAATGAAGCCTTTTAAGAGATAACCAGATTTAACAGTAGATGTTTTGGACTGAAGAGATAGGCAGGATGAGTGATAGGTTCACACTTAATATACTGTATGTGGGATAGGCAGAGCAATGCACAGGCCCAGAATTTGCCTGACTGAGAAGTAGGCAGACAACTGGATATGTGGGTTCATGTATTAACTCTGATTTACATGTTCTATATTTAAAGATTTCCAATCATTTTCAATATCATTTTTGTACATTTCCAAAATATTTCCCTCATCAAACATCATTTTTGGGTACTTTCAGTCAAATTCTGAGAATAAAGACCATCATTTCTAGATTTAGCAGGATTTTTTAGCTTAGATGGTCTCTTCATTTTATTTGGTATTTCTTTCATGAAGATACATGAAAGCTCCAGAACCCCCCTTATCCTACATAGGGCCCAATACTGAACACACAAGGTCACCTAGTTTCATGGGGGGGTAGAGGGGGGTTGGCCTTCACTATAGGACTGTATAGACTGACTTATCCTATACTGTAATATCCTTGACCCGCCTCCGGTGTGACATACTTTATGGATCGGCTTTTTTGTTTTGTTTTCTAGCAGGTATAACTGCTATGCAGTGTTGTGATGAATATGGAATATGGAATAAAGCACTGACCTTTTTTATGAATATCTTCTATATACAGAGTACCTGCAAAACTTGCAACCCGCGCTAGCCTCATAGTTAAATCATTTCGTCACCTCAGTGCAACAATGTTGTATCTGCATTTTTCAAGTTTTGCAGGAGAGGCAAAAGATGTGATCCAATTACTATAGTACCAAGTTGATAGAACACTCATACATTGAGGCCTGTAGACACACATATGACAGAGAGAGCGTCAATACGTTCATAGGAGGGTGATATAAAGAGGGACAATAGATGTAAAAACAGAAACTTAATTTTGCATGAATTTCAGTTACAAGCTTGTTGCACTGAGGCGACGATTTTCCCTTCTCTATGTAGTGTTAGATATTTCCAACAATAGCCCATGATATTTGGTAAAGCACGTGAGTGTGGCTTCCTCCTGTAAAGAGAGAGTAATGCCGCCTGGATTTTTTTGAGTACTGCATTAATTTCATCACTGCCTAGCCTGACTGGATCGAGGCGCTTCCAGAAATCTGCCATTGTAAATTGGTGATGGTCACGTACTTGCCAGTGATGCATTGTTGCATGAATATGTGCTGAAGCTAATCCTTTATTGTAGCAATTATTTTCTATTTTCTTGGATAAAATCCAACAGATAAGTCCATTAGCTGAGAGGGTAATCACTTTGCCTTAGGTATATTGCATGGATGCCCATGGAGTCTTGGCCCAAATTACTTTTCTTTTTTCGAACAGATGTTTTGCTTTAAATAGTATTCTCTGTGGGAAAAGTGTCTCCATCACGCTATAGCGTTTTTCAGTCACTTAATTATTTATGCTAATGCAAAAAGAGTGAGAGCTACTGGTAATAATTATGGACAGGTCAGATTTCTTTTTAACTTAACCCTCATGTATTGAGTTGAGGGCCTCATGATCGGATGCCCACTGGTCAACATAATGGCTAATGGTCTATTTCCGGGGATATGACCCTCTCTTTTAGTTGGCCAATAGAAAACCCTAAAAACTTGTGGATAAGGGAAAATCCTTCAAAAGTATCAAAATTGAATATAAAAAAAAAACTTCAAGAAAACTGAGGTTGTTCCAGTTTGGCCGAGGTATGTCGGATGACCGTAACATTAATTGACCTTTTTGGCATAAGTATTTCTTACATTACACATGAGCAAGATCATTTTAAAAGTTACGTTCCCTATTGGGGTTATGGTGTATGTTTGTTTATCGTTTTCTAAAAACAGAAAATAGAGCACAATATAGACAATACGACTCGCCCTGAAATACTAATGCATCTCGTCAAAGTAGAAGAAAACAGATGATAGCCAGAAATAAATTATGTTATGTATGAGGGGCTGCCCAGAATATCATGTACATGTACACAGTTGGCAATAGGACATGAAGGACTATAACCTAGGAACTGGCCCAAGTAAAAAGAATTCCTATGTTGATACCTTGTCACGTTCTGTTCTGTCCCAGGCCCATGGTATTAGGATTTATTACACGTTTTTGTGATTCAGGGTGCTTTTCCTGGATATTCCCATTCTGATACCTGTCGATACTGCACACCATGATGCATGCATCATGACCTTTGTAAGGTGTGCTGATATCCATGGATATCAGGCACACCTTACATGTCATATGTCACATGTTAAAACCTATGAGAATTCTATGGCCAACGGCAGGGGTCAAACCCATACCCTCCTCATCAGAAGACCAGCTCCCTATGCATTGCGACACAGGGACTGACGAGAAAGAGTGTGTGTTTGCCTGTATATATACAATGCCATAGGTTCCACCTGGTAAGGGGAGGTCACTTACATATAAATAGTATACATTCAATGTGTGAAAATATCCTGCAGTCTGGGTTGTGACCCCCCCCCCCCACCTCTCTGTCCACTATGGCGCTGACAGCTTGCAGTACTGTGCGCGACTGGCCTGGTTATGGGTCAAGGTGGGAATGGATTGGATTACTACCATAGCTCTAGTAGCAGCCCCTGTGGCCAGATGGATATGACGTCACGCTCACGGTCTGGTGCAGGTGTTCTCGTCCCGGCCTGGTCCAACCTGTTGCCTCTATAGAAGTTTTGCAGCAATCAGTAGCTCATCAGGTCCTGGTCCTCAGTCCTGGCATTGATTTTTCAAATGAATTTATTGATATTCTATTGATTATTTATTGTTATCTCACGATTCAGGCCCAACAGCGTGCTTTTTTTTTGTCATAACCCTGTTCCGTTATCGGGGTTTAACCGAACTCTCAGAGTGTATATTTTTTTCTAAGACCATTTTGGTTTGAACCTGGACATGTTAATAAATTGGAGAAGGATACAAAGTCACCCTCGCCATACATTTCCAGTTAAAACCATTCAGGGCATTATGGGGAATTGATCCCCGGCGGGTGTGGTAGGAGGCGAACTCGCTGTCCACTATACCAAGCCGAACGTTACTAGAAACCCATGTACATGAAGTATTTGAAAAATGAGTTTGACATACCTGATGTTTGCACACCTTGTTAGTATAGAATCCAATGGTGCCAGGTGGAGTTATTAACAGGGAAGCATCCTTAGATATCCTGGATGAACATGCCATGCCAAAGGACTCCATAACATTAAAAATAAATAATAATTCAATGATTTTCCATAGCGATGGTTTTCGCTTCGATTTATAAAGAATCTGTTGGCTTTTGGCCTCTATATAAACCAGAATGGCATTGAAACATGGCGAGAATAATCCTCGGCACCATGTAGTATAAAATAGATATGTTAAAATGGTAATATCATAACATTTCAACGTAAGGAATTGATTATCCACATGCCGGGGCCCTGCGGCGAAGAGGCCCGGCAATATGGACAAGAAAGCTCAGGACGAATTCCGCTGACATCATGGCGAGGATTATTTTTCTATCGCTTGGCCTAACAAAATGTCTTCTCTTGGATTTATACCAAACTTTTTATCAAACTTGGTGAGGTAAGCTGCGCGGTCGGGTGAATATTTCCAGCAAACCTTACCTCGTCCTAGGTTAAACATACAGTAATAGCTTAATAGTTCATTGATAAATCATGTAATAAAGGCAGTAAGGTATGGGCTAACAGGCACCTCATTGCTTGTTTCCTAGGATATCAAACTCGGGGCCTCATCCTAGGATACAAGCAATGAGGTACCTGTTAGTCCATACATTACTCCCTCACTAAACGTTTATGGCAGTTTCCTTATAACTCCAGTCATTGTTCTCTTAGGCACTAAGGGATATAGGTCGTTTTCCTCTTTAACATGACACTACTATATCAGACATGGCCAATGACATGACATGACAAATGACTCAAGGTGAAAAAAAAGAGATAAAAACCGATAGGGCAAGTGGCTCCCGACTCGACCAGTGACCATATATTGGTACCTTATGTCGACCACCTTAGATTTCTCTCGACTTACCCTACATACATGTATACATAACCCGTCCCCCCCCACTTCATACTGAACAGTTCTGAGAGACATTCAAGTTTTATGTCATGGCAGATACAAGTGTTACTATAGAAAAGTACTGGACATTCCATATTAAGTGGGGGGGATGGAATGCAATGTAGCCGTATTCAATGGGTGTCCGCCATCTTGGATTTTGAACAGATCTGAGCAGTTTATTCAATTGCAAAATAACCCCCTAGGCCATGACATAAATGCAAATGTCCCCTTCCATGGGATTTTTTACATCATATTCCCTTAGGTGGGACTGGCGTATCCCACAAAGCCATTATGGAAGTGGACATTTGCTTATGTATTCATTCTATCTTACCATTTTACCAGATTTGACCCCATAAATTGATCTTTACTATATGTCTCATCCCACACTGTAATTAGTATAGCTACATTAAATATATATGTTAGTTGGCTGAGTGCCAGTAGGATACTGTTATAATTAAGGGAATGGAAACTTTTGAAACAAGAAAAAAGAATTAAGCTTTTTGGTTTTAAAAGCCGCCCAATGTGTTTCCTGTTTTATAAGGTTTAAATAGAATTCAATTATGTTCAGTGAGTTTCTCACCTAAACAAAAGACTGGCATTACCTTTTTTATGAAACATTAAGAAAATATTATGACAAAATTAAGTTATGTGTCACAGAATCTTTTCCCCAATTTCCTTTGTGTTATTTTGTCAAACTATCATGGATACTAAACTAATGATATAATCTAGGGTAAAATGCATTATCAACAGACGACAGAGAAGCAAACTAAGTGTTTTGTATATGTTTGAAAGATATAACTTTTATTTGAGACATGGTAATGATATGCTGCCAGACACTTAACATGTGCAGTATAGATTCACGATGACAATATACAAAACAGTAAAATGTACAAAATAGTGAACAATAACAAAGTGATGGTCTATATACAAAACAATGGCATATGTAACAATGAACGACAGGTCAACATCAATAACCTGTTTGGGTGTAATATCATGAATATCTACAAAAATATATGTCAGTAGGGTGAGAAAATCATATCTGAGAAAAAATGCGAAAAGATAATTCCATGGAATGTAATGCGCACTTGTAGTGTAGGATTTGACAATATTCTTGATATGTAGAATATTCCTTGGTATCACTATCATTTTACCCACCACGCTTATCTAATCTACACTTATTTACAGATTGGTGGGATGATAAGCCTCTGTGGGTTACATAGTGTGGTCTACCTATTAAAGTTTAACTGCATAATCATGTGGTTATACAATGTACCAATGGTTCACATTCATTACAGGACATTCACCTTCCACATTCACACTCTAGTTATTCAGCATTAACATGTAAAAGCATGCACACACACAGGTTCAGAAACACTCTACATTGTATATTCACATACTCACCCGTCCATGGGTGAGTATGTGAATTTATCACGATCTGGTCATTAACTGTTTGGTCATGTTATTATAATAATGAATTACCTTATAATAAGGGTATTCGTGTAATATATCACCGTATGTACTTAGGTTAGTATATATAGATGAAATCACATCCAGCGGACAACGACAAATATACAGCATGCCTATGTTTACATGGTTTATGTACCTCTAGACCAAATAAAGTTTAAATCTGTTAAAAAAAAATGGCACACATTCAAATATCTCACAACCTATAATATGAACGACCAAAGGGTTATAGAAGGATGATATTTAGCACTCTGCACATAATTATACATGTAAAGGGAGCATGGAAAGTTCTACATATTGAACCCCCTAGTCTGGAAATGAACCATAACCACTTAAGGACCACATAAGCTCTCCATGTGCGCCCCAACTGTGAGCCATAAAATTAGTTGGAATCTAGTTGATCAGTATTGCCTCAACCAGTTTACCATGCTGGCAAAGTTCATAAATATCTGAATTTTATAGACAATAAATGGGATGGACGTCTGCGCCCATACAGCCCTGAACAGTATATTAATACCAGAACACTCATTGGTAGTTGGTCAACATCTTGCAATGAATAGATTACTGTACACTGTAAGAAATAACTGTTAAATCTATACAAGGGGTCCTTGTAAAAACTGAACAATAAACCACTGTACACAACAGGGAGCCAGTGTATAATCTCTAGGTGGAAGTGTGGTGGTACAAGGAATCTCTGTGTAAACAATGTGAAAATAACGAAGGATCTCTGGCAACTTTAGGATGAGAGATCTTTCGTTATTTTGACAACATTCTTTTTAAAGTGTAGTATGCCGGTATGATGTGTATGTATATATATATATATATATATATATATATATATATATATATATATATATATATATATATATATATGTTAGAGGCATTCGACCCTGACAGAAGATGTTAGAGGACAGTTTGCCTTAGGAAATTATCAGACTGGCACTGTTCCGTCTTAGATTTGTTGTAAGGCAGTATCTAGAACGTTTCATTTAGACATATCTCTTTCTAAATTGAGCAAGCAAGGAAAAGGGATAGCCGATGAGGCAGTCTACATGGTATCCAAATTGCTTACCTGCTCACAGGTTTATGTGATTAAAAACATGTCTAACCTGTACGAATTACAATGTTATTGCACTGATAATGGATATCAGAAGAACGATCAATAATGAAGGCACAACTGGAAAAACTTAACAGTCTTCAAATGTAACAGTCAGTTGTATATTAGTCTATGTTGGCACCATTTGGAGAGTATAATGTTGGCAGTGAAGTCCATTTGGTTACAGTAGTAGATCTGGTTTGGGGTGTGTTGTGTGTGGTCAGTTTGTGATGGAATTAGATGATGAAACGTTTGAGAGCCATACGGAGACGAAGAGCTGGCCCAAGTTTCATTTTCATGAAGTTGAGAAGGTGTTCTTCAGAAAGGTGCGGCAAGGTGGTACCGTCTATACGCTGCTCCCGGAAAGCCTGGACAAAGAAAAGAAAATGACATGAGTGACCATTGCTTAGAAATAATAATTAAGAGGCAACAACTTTTAGTTTATACAAAGCATAAAACATAATTGCACCAAGCATCAAGTTTGCTTCAAATGGGCAGAACCTAAGGAGAGACTGTTATAATCTGGTAAATTTCGAAATTTCCATGTTCAATATGCCTTTGATGGATAGATCTATATTTTTTAGATATCAGAACTTCTAAGGGAGTGTTCTTTTTTTAACAACAGGGGGGAGTTGGTGAGTTTGGACCCATAAATTAATTTTCCGCCATCCCCTTGAGAGGTACCAAAATCTTTTCCGCCACCCCTTCAGGAGGGGTCAAAATCTTTTTCGCCACCCCCCATTATCACCTTGTATAGTACTCCATTGTAGAGCATCATGCCACATTCATTTTTAATATCTTACTGAAGTATGAGTTAAATAGATCACTTCACAGGGTGATTATCATCTATTGCAATGCATAAAATTGAAAAGGGGGTGTTATGCTTCACTTTAGCTATGTCACACATTCTTAGTTTCTGCTGTAGGAATATGTAGGCCAATGGGGGGAAACGCACCTCCAGGGGGTATTTTAAGTACACATAATACCTTTAGATCTTCTTCTCTGGGATGCCATGTTATAAACAGCACGTAGGGACACAACACTTATCTGCTTAACCTTGCATATGATGATGTTGAATCTTAACCCTTTCATGCCCAGATTTAAGAAGTGCACTCTAAGCCTCTATACGGCACATGGCTATTGTATTATTGACCAATGGGAAGCATCCCTGGCATTTACTGCGGAGACGGGGGCTGAAGGTGTTAGTCATAGTGCAGTCGGGGTCTAATGGCGGCCTCCATAGCCTAATGTGCTAATGCCCTATATATGTTCAAAAGTCTACCCAGAGTTCCCCAATTGTCAGATTAGCATCATTCAAAAAGTGCTGGACTCAGCACGAGACAGGCTTTCTAATGGTACCAAATACATTATGGTACTATAAAGTGGTATTTAATGGTAAATCTCTATATGTAATTGAATGGTTTGCATGCAACACAAAGGTGCATGCTCTTGACATGTAGAAAACATATTGATTGAAAAAAATCCACAAAACCACAAATATATTGGTTTTCGTTGTAGTATTAATTATCTCCTAATTACATGAGAATAGTCTCATTTTGAATGTCGGGGTAGCAAGTTTACATGCTACAAATATCCTTTGTTGATACAAATGATATACCTCTAGACCGTGCCCCAAACTCTTTGTTTATACACTGTATGCTCTTTAGCTTTCTCTCTCTCTCTTCAGTTTTATGTAAAAACAATGTATGAACATGAAAATAACAGGTGATGTAAGTACTTTCTTTCACTTTTGATATAGAATAGTCAGGTATTCTTAAAGTAATCAAATTATTGCTAACCTAGGGTTGACCATTACACAAAGGCTAGGCACAAGAAACTGCAGACCTCAGACATGCTCTTCGTTGCTGTCCACTCTCTCCCTACCTCCACCTTGGATGGATAATTGACCTCACCCCCCTCTCTAACTGTGTGCCCAAGGATTATCACTCTACACAATTAGATGGTTTCAGCTTTAACCCTGCTGCAATCAGTTCATATAGGACCTAAGGCCATGGATTTAGCCATGCCATGTTTCTAATAATCAACATAGCTTGAGGGGAATAACATAAATGAATTTCCCAGACTTGAGTTGGTGGGAGTTGTAGGAGGGCAGCAGAAGCTGCCTCAGAAGTGAATTAATGCAGGGTCATTACTAATGGCTACAACTTGTTGTTGTATCAATGAAATCATGTCTATATAATATGAAACTTGCACTTTTTGAAACCCGATTATAGTGATGAGAGATGGGGTTGGACAGGGATTTTTCTTTGCCATGCATATATTGGGTTATATAGGCATGGCAGTCCAATCGATGCACAGCAATAGGTCTGCTGTGTAATTATTTTGGTAGCCATGAATATATGATTAAATAATGCAGAGTTGTGGTATCTTTTGACACCTTGTTATAACAGGAATAAGGCCACTTTGAAGGGAAGGGATTGTAACCCCCAGTCTTTATTGAGTAATAGATGCACACCTGCTCCCCTTCTGCATACTACTTCTGTTAATGTCGTATTCACCTTTGGCCATCATAAACAATGTATGTGATTATGATTGATTGACCAAAAACTATTTTCGAACTCAAAACTCTTCTGGGTGTCTTATTCCTTAAGTACCCTCTATCTCCAGAACAAAACAAGAATGCATAAAAGGAACCTTGGTTATTTATCAGGCTGTACACCTGCTCTCTTTGTTCAAGACATTTGACTAGTTTTTTTTACCTTGCCTAGAGCTACACCCATTCAGATCCATCATTTGCTTTTCAAAAATCACATTTTACATAAAATCCCCATAGATGCTGGCATCATGTGCATTTGTTATTAGGATTTTTTATCAAGTTCTTCAGTTAACACACAGCGTTTCCTTCATGGCAAGTCCAGGTTTTCTGTATACCAGATTGGCATCTAGAGTGTAATGTTAAAAATACCCCCTTTGCCACACAAAACCACAGAATGTGTTACCAGATATCCACAGAGCACATAGTCTTCACACGAACTATCACAATGTCCATATAGATAAATTGTACCTTGTGAACAAAATGTAATTTGTGGACACTTTGTTAATATATCTGGTGGACAAAATATATTGTGGACATTTTGTTACCATGCACCGTAGAAACAAAGTATATGTTTTGTGGATACTTTGTGATTAATATGGGTTGATAGATTGTGGACAATTTGTAATTTATGGACACCTTTCTCAAGTTGAATGTGGACAGTGTGGTTTTTGTGGATGCTCTGTGGTAAAATCTTGTGGACTAATAGTGTTTTTGGACATATTGTGACAAAGGTTTGTGGACAAACCATGTTTGGTGGATACTTTGTGATATAGTTTGTGGACAGTGTATTTTGTGGATACCATGATGTTGGTTATGGACAAAATTTATTTTATGGACACTCTGTAAAAATGGTCTGTGGACAATAATTTTTTATGGACACCTTGCACTGGGCCATTGTGGACAAAATGTGAAAAAATGTGATGTGGACAATATGTGTCCTGTGGTTAAAGTGAAGCATAACAAGGGGGCTTCCACTACTCCAAACCAATATTCTGTCAGTAGTTAGTCCAAGTCACACACCAATTTAGCATTTGACAGGGGCGTGGGAAGCAGTTTCAGAGTGGGTGGGACCAGGGGGGTTTTCTGCAATTTTTGTCCTCCCTTTGCTTGACCTTTTAGTTTTGACATTTTGAGGAGTTGGCCAAAAGTGGGGGTACATGTCCCCCCTGTCCCCCCTGCTTTCCACGCCCATGTTTGATACTCAGCAGATTTAGCCAGGGATGTAGGGTACCCCTTCATTTTCCCTGTACCTACTGATATTTCCCATGATGTGTAAGGCATGTCTTTTACATAAATATGAGGGCCCTTTACCTTGTAGAATCAGCCCAAAGTCTGGGCATCTTATAGGCTTTACTATAGAACAGTACGAAACCTTCAAAAATCGAGTCCCAGCTGTGCCTCATAGCATGTCTCTGAACTCAGCACCTTATATGTGGGATGTGCCTTATACATCACTTTTGGACAAAACAGTATTTTTACCTGTATCTATTTTCTCAAAATGGAAATTTTCCATCATTTTCTAAGGGCATTGCAGACCTGCCAACACCAAATGATAAAAAAACAAACTTGTGCCTATAAAACCTAACCCTTTTTGTTTGAAAAGGGGCTTGGGGAATCTAAGCAAAGAGGTCTGAGGAGACATCCTACCAGGGGCTTAGACATGTTGCAAAACTAGAGGCCAAATTTTTGCATTATGATGGTTTTTGAAAATGACTGACACACTCAGTTTAAAGGTTTACCCATATGGATATCAAATCTATCTCTAGTAAGATAAGGAAAAAAAAGTCAGGGAGGGTCTTCAGTCAGTCTTCAAAGTGTTGTCTAGGAACAAATGGGCATCAGCTTGCAAAAGCAGATGATCCGAGATGGTTTGGCTTAGTCCCCCTTGGCCGCAACCCCAATAAAGATTTGATTCATATCCAGTGCTGCTGAAATCTTTTTCTCAACACAGGCCAAAGTAGACTGTGTCTTGGCAATTTCACACCAGCCATTTTTCTCTTTATTGTTATTGCAATAGAGAATAAGAATTGGAGGAGGGGCTGGGGGTATATTCCCTCAGGAAATTTTTGAATATCCAGAATCCAACTGGTGCCACCTGGTGCATTTTTAGGATAGCCAAAACCCTCAGATGAAAAATTTTCCCCACCCCCAATATATCAATGATGAATCTTATTGGATTTGGACAAATCACATTACTGACCATGGAAGGTCTTGGAATAACTGAAAAAGAAATGCTGTAAACCCCCATGTATAAACTGCAGCTTATAGACTCTTTCAGATGCCTTCTGTGCCTTATTTCAGCAGTACCTACTGCAACATGCAGTATTCCCTGTACCCACTGATAGGAGCAGTAGATACTGCCTTCTGGTCCGGGGGGGGGGGCACATACTCCACCTGAGCCAAAGGTTTTATTACCCCATGATCATAAATACATTTATCGATACATTTTCATCCCCATTACTTTGAAAATGTTTTGAAATTTAAAAAAGAAGGTACATCCTGATGCATTCATATAATTAGGCCTATATTTTTTCTGCCTACTGACCACCAGAGCCCCCTGGTGTCTTACAGTAGAAGCGCTTATCTTAGCAGTGCTTAACTTAGCAACGATGTGTTTCATAGTAACATCAAACAATTTAGCACTCAGCAGATTCTCTCGGAGGTTTGTTTTTAGTGAATTACTCTGGAAGTACTCATCAGATCTTTACATAGGAGATATCAAATTAAAGGGAATTGTAAGGGGAAACCAGATCTACAATTGGTGAACAGGTTACTTGATAAATGAAATCGGGATGAGCACTGATTTCTTTAATTTGTGATCCAAGATGGCGGAAATTACAGCTTGACTGCTGATTTTATAGGCTATAAAATGTTTTACAAAACTCTGAATTAAAGAGAAATACTAAATAGTAAACATAACCAGTCAGGTTTGTAAACATTTCTAAGATATGAATACATATTTGCTGAAATTCCTGTGCACCAGGTTGAGTTAGCTGGCTCTTTCCTAATTACTTCACAGCCTGAAAATTTTGCTTCATCTGGTACCCCAAGGGTACTGTAAGCTGAAGTAGTCATATATTGCACATTTCTAACCAGTGACCTAGGAGGCATTTTTATATATAGTGTAATAAGTAATATCTTGAGAAGTTTTACCCACCACTTTATCAAATGCAGTTTTTGCAGCAAGTCGCGACAATTCGTACATCATAGAGAAGGGTCTAAAAATTTTACGCCACCCCCTCAAGAAGGATTAGAATATTTTTTGTCACCCCCTCAGGAGGGGTCCAAATATTTTATGTCACCCCCTCAAACTCACCAACTCCCCCCTGTTGTTAAAAAATGAACACTCCCTAAATTTACTTCTGGGTCATTTTTATGTTGGAGTAAAATAAAAAGAAAAGAAGATTAATTAATCCCCACCTAACTATGCTACCTCATTACCCTTTATATAAAAATGGGTCAGTAGCCATCTTGGGTTTCGATCCAAATAGATTGGAGCTTCTCCCGATCACAATTCCGATCCTACCCTGCCGATTATGCTTTTTCCAGACAGTACTCAATGAGATCTACATACATGAAAATCGGTCCAGTAGTTCATGAGATTTTAACCAGAAACCAACCTCTGAGAGAATCTGCTTGGAGAGTGTAAAATTGGTTGACATTGCAATGATACTGGTTGCTGATGCTGAATTAAGTGCTGCTAAGGTAAGACACCAGGGGTCAGCACAAATTGTTGCTGCCTTGTTTGGGGAGCGGGGGGTCAGGCTTGAGGAAGGGGAAAGGGGTAAATTAACAAACGCCCCCCCTCCCTCTAGTGCCGAAGGCACTAGTTTCACCTGAAACACGCCAACTTTTTCAGCTAATGATGCCTTTTCTAAGGTAAGTTTCTTTCACTTTGGATAGAATTTTGTTAATTACTCTGGGTGACTACTTAATCACCGCCGAATTGGCATGCCATGATTATTCATCAGAGGCTGATCCCTGCAGTTCTTTATCAATCTTTTTAACCATTAACAAAAAAAGGCCAAAGGGGCACAAGCAGACGCCAACAATTTATCCACCCAGCAAAAGATCCATTTGTATCTTCAAATGCTGAAACCCTGCAGTTCATTACACTAATGAGAGATAAACTTTCATGAAGTACGCATAGACATAATGGGCACTAAATGCTATTTTGTAGCTACTATGATCTTCCTTATGGCAGAAGCAATCGAGTCAATAAAGGTGGTCAATAAACAATTTCATAACTGAAACATAAACACATGACATGTATATCAGATGACACCGGTGAAATCAGGATGACATACTGATGTAATTTAGAGAGTGATAATTTTTCAACAAGGATGAGGGGTGGATTTATATGAGTATGCTTGAAAACATTTTAGCCCCCCATTGTGAGGGTCAAAATTTTCGAACCCCTGGATGGCCCGAAAATCACATGTGAATGCACCCCTTTCAGCCCAATAGAAATGCACGAGCTGTTTCACTGAAAAAGGGTAAAATCATTTTCACCCTCCACCTCAAGGGATTGAAAAAACACCCGGGTCAAGTTGTGTTGAAATTATTTTGCCCTCCACCATCAATCAAACCCACCAGCCACCCCCTCCCAATTGTTGAAAAATGATCACTCCCTTAGTAAAGATTTGGGAGCCTTGAGACAGAGGAGACACTCACCTCAGCATATTCCTGGCATGTAGGTATGGAGGAGACAAACTGTACTACTTGTTGGACATCCCATGTCTCAATGGTCTTGTTCTCACTGACTCCTGTGCCTTTGTTCTCCAGGCTGACCGCATGGTTACCATTAATGTCTGTTTTACCATCTTGTCCACTTGGCCGGATCTCCACTGGAGTCCTTCTGAGTTCAGCTGGGTTTGGCCAAGGGGAGCTGATATCTTCCATCTGGGTTGGTTTAATCTCCATAACTGGGGGTCTTACCATAGGGCTGATAGTAGGTACTTGGTTTGGTCTTGCCTTAGCCGATAAGTCCAATGCAGCGGGGTCACCATTGTGTACCAGTAACGGCTGTGTAAGGGGTGGTGTTTGCAATGCTCTTTGTATGATATGTGATGCTTGCTGTTGTGATGATTGTAGTTCTTGTTGCTGTTGTTGTTTGAACCTTTGGTGTTGCAGGAAGAGGTGGTTCTGCTTGAGAAGGATGGCCTGCTGTTCTGGACTTGGCAGCGGGGGGCTACCTGGGTATGGCAGCGGCGATGTAGTATTGGTGGAGAACCCGGGCATGTCTCTCATATCTATTAACTCGGGTGGTTTGCTCTTGGTGTTAACCCTGGGAGGCATGCCTGGTCTCAAAGCGGGCAATGCTCCAGCAGGACACAAGTGGGTAGCCTGGTACTGGAGGCCCTGCACAGCTGGTGATTGAACAGGGCTGGTAACCACTGGGCTATTGGGCATGGTAGTCAAACTCTGGTTAGCAGGGTGAAAACCTGTTGCTGAAGTTGGTGGTTTAGACTGCCTGTGGATTACAGAGAGAGAAAGAAATAGCATATTAGTATCATGGTGAATCTTTTATTTTATAAGCACTCGTGGTATATGATACATCTGTGAAAACATTTTTTTATCTTCATCTTAAAATAGTTATTTCAGTCTTCAGTTATCAAATTGCTCATAGAAGAAGAATACAGTGCATGTCCTTCTTTTCAAAATAGAATCGAAACCTTTGCTTTGGTTTCTAGTTTTCCATTTTGCATTTATAATTACCTAGATTGGTGGATGGAACAGTACATAATATTGGTATTTATCTCAAATAGATTCAATCTTAAATGATTTGACTCAAATCTAAATTTATTGGTTAATAAGTACCTACCTCTCTGAATGAGATTGAACCTTGTTGGATTTCTCAAGAGCAAGGAACTCGCTGTAGTCTCTACCTCCCAGCTCAAAGAACTTTCTGAGAGTCAGTCCATTTGCATTTTGGCGACTTTGTCGGTCGGTGCCTGATTCGTATGATGTACGCGCCTTCTTGGTGGTACCAGGAGGTCTTCCCACTCGCCGCTTGACTGGTACAACTGGGTATACCGGAGTGCCTGGTGTTGACTGCTCCTGCTGCTGTTGATGATGGTGTTGTGCCTGTTGCATATGGTGCAATTCCTGTTGCTGTCTCAGGTGCAGTTGCTGTGGTTGTTGTAGTTGTTGTGATAAAGGATCTGTGGGAGTGGCAGGTGAAGCACTGTAAAGGGAATCATCTCGGTCTGTGTCAGACCGTGCACTGTCCAAACTCATTGAGTGGGGGCTGGGAGTACCCAAACTATGCGGTGATGACAGCGTCTCATGTGGGCTACTCAGAGAAGGTGGTGAGCTGCTCCCCCCCACCGGAGTGAGTGGAATGCTAGGGGGTGGGCTAGAAGATGTGACATCCTGCTGAGAGTTGAGGGTGATCTGTCTGAAGTCCATACTGTTGTGGTTGTCTAATGCTGTAGGTGTGGATGTCACAGGCTTGGTCAGGTTGGTATTACCATCTGCAAAGACACAAAGGTATATTGGTTAAAATTGTATTCAGTATGTCTTCTATGACAATTTCAGGGCTGTACACAGCATGAAGTTTTACTACATTTTTTAGCCTCAGGTTCAATTCTCTGCAAGAAAATCCTATTCATAAGCTCCTCTTCAGCGGCTGCAATAAAAACACTGGTAGGAGGTTGTAAAATAAAGGGAAAATGCTTGGTAGAGGCCTTACTTAGCCACCTGGCCAGAAGTCTATGGACATTGCATGTTATCCAGGGTCTTTTTTCAAGAAGTATATGTTATTTGACACACCCCACTTGGCTGACTGAGTGTATGATCCTCCAGCAAGTACTAATCTCCGACGCAGTGAGTGTATTGGCAACACCAACAAAATAATGTAATATTTGAGACAAGAGAAAATTTTTCTGAAACAATTTGATATGATGTGATGACAAAGAGCATAATAAGAGAGATCAATACAAAATGATATAGATGTGTTACTATGATTTACATGAAAAGAAAGTGGATAGATGTGTTACTATGATTTACATGAAAAGAAAGTGGATAGAGAGGGGAGCAGAACATTCAACGATAGGCCAGAGAATTCAGATGGCCATTTTGTCACTGCTGTCGACCTCTTAGTATAGGTTTGAGTTGGGCATAGTCCAACTAATGGCCATTTAGAAAGGAGATCCCATGTGTGTATGTGAAATATCCTTATTGTATGACTGCTCATTCTGTCCTGCAAGGCAATGGCTTGTTCCTATCGTTGTATTCATGCAGAAGCCCATGGGGAAGCATCTTTCTCCAAGGAGGCTTGGAAATAACTACCAGGGTATACTATCCGCCTTTGTTCATATAATATGTTGGGACATCCTCACCTCTTAATGGCAAATTCCCATAGACAATCTGCTCAATACTCCATATAGTGTCACTCCAGCTGTGCCTATGGTCTCCCCTATGGTGGTAAGTAGCTGAACAGTCTGGGGATGGTAACCCCTGAAGGTATCCATTTCTCTGGCATCCATTATGCTATGATACTGGGGAACGAGTGGAGGGTGTATCTGAATGGAGGCTTAATTCACAACCAAAACTATATCACATATCCGTGTTCAATTGGTTAAACTATTGTAGGAACTGATGTGGAACCATCATCATGACACTTTTCTTAGAACTGATGTCAAACTCTACACTTAACTACCCGTAAATTCTCTCATAAAAGCCATGGATAGTACCAGCACTGAAAAAAAAATCTTACTCACTTGAGTCTGGATCCAGACTCAGGCAATGACGCCAAAATGAGTATGATTTGAGACTTAGCCTGATCCTAGGGAGATACTCAGGCAGAGCCAGAGTACCACCTGAGGATCAGCCTCAGGATCTGCCAAAGTATCATCCCAGGATCAGGCTGAGTCTTAGATTATACTCGTTTTGGCGACATTGCCTGAGCCTGGATCAAGACTCCAGTGAGTAAGATTTTTTTTTCAGTGAGAACCTAACTCACGAGAGTGGTCAGGTGGGTCTAGGTCAGTTATGGCACATACCCAATACTATGCCAACAAATCCGGTAGCACAGAGGAATCAGAATCAGGGAAGCTCCTGCGACCCTGTAGCCTTTTGAATTTCGAAGATCCATTCATAAGAAAGCAAGGTATATGATTTTGAATTTTTTTTTTAGACTATTCCACAAACTGAGGGGATAGCTTATAAGAAGGAATTTACGATAGTATTCCTGTTTACTTCACCCAGGTACTTGTCTCCTCGGCAGGGACAGGTCGGCCTCAAGCGTACCAGGCACATAGTGATCATGTCAAATTATATCACTTTTTCTAGTTCAGCATAAAATTTTGCTGCAATCACTTAACTTGATTGAACATCTTGTTCTACATTTCATATATTTTCTTTTTCAATAACTGAGTTCATGTGTTGCTTGGCCTTGGGAGGGGGGAGATGAAGTACCACGCGCATTTACGACGTGTGGAAAAATTGTTCCATCTGCGATTTCCATTTTCATTTCACAAGAGGGGTGGTTGAGCAAAAAAGGGCAAACAAAGAAATAAATGATTTGTAGACGACGTGGCCAAAAGACGATGTGGCCAAGACGGTGTGGCCAAAGTTGTGGACTATGTGGCCAAACAGGGTGGACGATGTGGCTAATGTTTTATAATGCAATCTGCTTTAAGACTATGGGTCCCCCAAGGGTTCTATAACTAACCCATTTACCTACAACAACATACTTTTACCCCGGGATATAATACATGTATTTATTTTTACAGTAATCTACCCAATTCTAACCCGAATTTGTGCACTAATCTCTGTGGGGGCCCTTGATGGGGGGGGGGGGGTCCCCATGTCAAATGTCGATTTTAAGAAAGTTCAATGTCCCATGTCACTAAGGAAAAACCCATGTCACTAGTGTCACTAACATAGCTGATCCAATTAGACCTATATATATATATGGGGTTTTTACAACTCAGGGAGTGGTCATTATTTATCAACAGGAAGGTGTTGAGAAACTTTTTAGCCCCCCCCCCTTGGCAGCAAAATCTTTTGTACACTCCTCCCCCCCCCCTGTACACCGGAGGCGTGGAAAATATGCATGCCCCTCTTTGATCTTTAGTAGTGCATTGGTTTTTTTCCTAATAAGAGGGCAATCCCCCCCCCCCCCCCAAGAGGGGTCATAATTGTTTATGCCCCAGTCATACATCCATACTCTATTCCTGTTACCATTGTAAACGAACCGTTACATGTGGCTGAAGGGATAACCACTGAGTCCAGAGAAGTTTAGTTGATGATTCAGCTTTATTCCAGTTTGGTAGTACGGAGTGATCATAGGTGTTACAAGATGATCAGTCACCAAACCTATCCGGCCCACAGTAGTGGGGCCTGAGCAGAGCCATACCCTGGTATAAGGTGATTTTGATTCTAAGTGTGAGCAGTAGAGAGAACTAGAGAGGTCTGGTGTGAGCTGCTCCTGTGGTCTGTTATGTACCCAGCTGAGTAGCTCACAGCATGATGAAACCTGCTCACTGCATGTTGCAATATGGATGTTGCAATACCTGGCAGTGAGCAGCTCCACAGGTTGCAACTGGTGTGATCTGGTATGATCCAGTTGGATCCAGTTTGATCTGGTTTGATCGGGTATGATCTGGTATGTTGCAATACCTCTAGTGAGATGGTGATTATGAACAAGATTGTTTGTATACTCCAGTGTTGTCACATGGGGTAATCCATGAGTCCCACTGGGGGAGACAAGGTTTGTTATTCTTCACTAATGAACAATCTCTGCTTATAATTGAGTAAATGTGGGGGGTGGCTTGTAGGCTTGTAGGCAGAGCTCTGGATAAGCTTAGTGGTGAAAAATATATCGAAAAATTAAAATACCCAGAATCGTCCATTGGCACCATGTTGTCTATTCATTCTACTTATCTATTTTGGCTGACAAGAAGAGCTTCCATATCTGTATGATTTTTTTGCCAAATAAAATTGTCCCACCCCCCTGTTAATAAATAATGACCACTCCCTTACAAGGGCTTGGTGATGTTCGTGGATACTCTTTCATTCAGACCATGGACCCTATTTTTATGATGACCTTTGTGGGTAGTCTTTGTATTGAGTATAAATGATTCTGAAATAATTCGTAGTTCATTTGCTATTATATTCTTAGGCCTACACATCACAAAAACGGGATTAATCATAACTCATTTGTTTGCCCCTCTAAATAAAATTGAGAACCCACCTTTGGATTAGGACCACTAATACATTATAGAATACAAAAGAATTCCAAGGACTGAGTTGAGGTAGCTTAACCTTGAAATATGCAATAATCATAAATGCTATGTCCAGACATGAAAAAAAATGACACATCGGAAATATTGCTTTTGGAACAAAGACAGGAGGTAATAAAGGGGGTCTGGCATCCCCCAGGAAAATTTTTAAGATTTGTGATCCCTAAGGGGGTATTCTGAAGGCTTCTGAGGATTGCTAAGGCCTTCTCTGTGCCCTATTTTTTTTTAAGTCACATGGTCCAGTGTCCACATCGTCCATTGGCCACATCGTCCATCCACCGGCTGGATTGGTACCCACGTGTAGGGGAAGTGGTAGGGTATATAGGGTGGGGGGTGGGGGTCAGGTGATGGGGAGATGTGAGCCTTTAGTCAACTGGTCATTCATGCATGACAGGCGCATGACACATGCCTTTGTTTATGCCTAAGGGACCGGACGACCTGTGGGCGGTTCTGTATAGTACCATAAATCCTCCAGTAAAAAAAAAAAAATGGCTGTGCATTAGGCCGCTCCAAAAAAAGTATCTTGTTTCTCATCACCGCCCTCGTCAGAAAAATCACCATTTGAAATTTTTTTTTTTTTTTTTTAGAATTTTCTGAGAAAAACATACTATAAAATGAGAAAAGTAGTCAAGTTTGGTATCAAATGAAAGTGTATGGTCCAGGGAATACAAGTGACTACCAATAATAGACATCTTAACACCTTTTAAATATCAATGAAATCTTTAGGATTATCATGCAGTTTATCATACAAGTGGTGTCCGCAATGCGTAGATATCAGTCCCTAATGAGCTGCTTCGGCAAAAAAAAAAATTAAAATCCTCACTCGTCACATTTTTCATGGCTTGGTGATGAGAAACAACTATTTTTTTTTTGGAGTGGCCTTACATGACTAATTCAAAGGCTTCAGTAAGTAATGCCTTGGTGAGGGGAGGGTGACGCCCCGGGAAAAGTTGAGCTTGGGGAATAGCTAAGGTGTAGGGGTGGGGGGGGGGCTGGACTCCCTTCGAATAGGGCTACCGTAGTAGGCAACACTATTGAATATTAAATAATAATAAAAAGAAAAAAAAAAAAAAACAGCCAACGGTATTGCAAGTGGGCATGTGAAAGGTAAAGGTATTGAGCGTTATCCCGATCAGGCCAAAAGAAAAAGTTTGGTTTCTGGTCACCCGACCTACCTCAGCCAAAAGGGGCCAACGTTCCCTCCCTTTTCAGAGCCCGGCGGTCATTTCCCCCCTTTCATGTTAATCAATACTACATCATTATAACCACGCTTATCAGCATACATAGCATGTATATCCTTACGTGAGTGGGATTGATTGAGTTTGTTTGGGAGTTTGAGATGAAAGAGAGTGGAGGTAGGGCATCTTCATCTTTACCCTACTGGGGTGTCTTCTTCACAAGCAAAGATGCGAACAGCTGTCCGCCTTTTTGTCCGGAGGGAGGTCGTCACCTGCCGACCTTTCTTACACCCCTCCCCCCGCCCACATCCACACAGACCTCCTTTGGGGCTCACATAGGCAGGTATTCTATTTATAACGGGACAAAGAGAAAAACCTGTCCACTAGCAGCACTGGCAGAGACTGCAAGAGGTCTGAATATTTTGGCGGGATAAGTTGTTGTTTAACTGTAGGACTATTAAGCCTACCGTTATCTCTGTAGCCTATGTGCCTTGCAATCCCCCCCTATGATCAGTTCAGGTCCATAATAATCGACATTGGCCTACAGGTACCTAAGGCTTAAGCAAGGGTTAGGGGACATAAAGCCTGGTGACTGTCCAATCATAGAATGTGACGGTATGATTAACATCCATAAATGATGCTTTAGAACATGTGAGAAGTCTAAAATAAGAATAACTCACTCCACCAGTTGTTATTAGCGTTACCTCCTATAGTTCAGGTATGTCAAACATTACTTCGTCCTTATTACGCACACGTTTTTATTAAGAAAATACACACAGTAACAGCTAGTGTCTGTCTCCACCGCTACACGGATATGTACAATGAACCTGCTAACTAGAGTGGAGAACAAAAAGAATAGAAGACAGAATAATAATAATGATAATAATAATAATGAGAGAAAAAAGAAGACCAAGGATAAAAAGCAGAGAGATGTGAACAAGGCATGGTTACAGCAGCATGCATGCATGCCGACCGTTACGCTGAACGATTCTATCCACCTGTCCAGCCCGAATCACCCTACCTCTACCCCCTCCCACTTACCCAGCTTTAGAGTATCGGTTGAACAGGTGCGCTGGTGCACGAACAATAGCAGCCCAACTGTCGACAAGCCCGCGAAAAAAGGAGCACCAAAGCTAGGAGAAAGGGTGGTGGTGGAATTCTGATGTGTGGGATACTGGGGGTAGATGTAAAATTAAACGTAGTTTGTGTTAGAATGAGGATAAATGGGAAATTTTAGAGCAGAATTCTTGAATTAAAATGTCCTAAGGTGTGATACATAATGCCTTGGGTATTTTTTAGAGTATACCAGATATTACGTGCCTTGGTGTGAAAGTGGACAGGTGCCGCGGTAATTTGTGTGTGTGTGTGGGGGGGACAGGTGAGTAGGGAGGGGAATGGTGCAGAATGGAGGGGGGGGGGGGTGCACATAACGACAGGTCCCCTCCCCCTTCCTACATTACGTATGTGTAGAAATATGCATGACAAATTAAATATATGTGTACAAAGCCCTTTTATTGCAAGTACATATATTATTAGTACGAGTACTTCTCATTCTATTCTAGTTTGATGGGGTGTATATGAATAAGACTATATTTAAGTTTTACACATTTATGTCATGGCTGATACGAACGTCACTATAGATTAGTACTAGAACCGCCATATTCAATGGGGGGCATTGAATACAATGTGTCCGTATTCAATGGGTGTCTGCCATCTTGGATTTTCAACATATCTGAGGAGTTTTTCTTTATTTCAAAGCAAAATAACCCCCTAGGCCATGACATAAATGCAAATGTCCACTCCAGCGAATAATTTTTCATCGCATTCACTGGTCGTGGACATTTGCTTATATATAATAGCACTGAGGAATGTATTTTTGACAACTCATCATTAATGATATCTGTGTATTACAATTCCGAGAAATTCCGTGTATGTGCATGACAGAGTGAATACATTATATATACCATGTCCATGTGCATGACAGAGTGACTACATTATATTTACCATGTCCATGTGCATGACAGAGTGACTGCATTATATATACCATGTCCATGTGCATGACAGAGTGACTACATTACATATACCATGTCCATGTGCATGACAGAGTGACTACATTATATATACCATGTCCATGTGCATGACAGAGTGACTACATTATATATACCATGTCAATGTGCATGACAGAGTGACTACATTATATATACCATGTCCATGTGCTATAGTATCACATATAACTATGTGCATTATTAGGGAGACGTGGTATCTTTGTACTGCAATTGCAAAGAGAGTGAGATATCTTTAGAAGGACGAGGGGAATACCTTTTCATGCAACAGCGATAACAACCTTTATAAGTCACTTATTATAATCACTGTTAAGCAAAGAAAATGTATGTATGACAGTTTGTTAAAGACATAAATGGATATAATTTTGAGTAATATTGGTGGTGGTTAAACTTAAGGACCCTAACCACGTGTTGCTGGGTCTGATGTCTGTCTCATCCAGCCCAGCCATGTGGAACCAATTGTACTTACCACAAAGTAACACACCTAAATACCACCCCACAGTGTATCTACCTGTGTCAGGTAGGGGCATGCGTACCATCTGAGCTTTGGGAATAGCCATGGGCCTGGCTGGGTGGTTAGAGAACAAGGTCTATATATACTAGTATGGAGGAAGACACCACCACACAAAGTCACACTCCACAGAGGGGAGAAGCTTACTCAGCCTTTAGGAGGCATATAAGACTTCTTAGAATACCATATTATAATTGTTATAACAGCTGGACAAAACCCAACTAGCCTTCAAATAATATGATAAATTAAATGAAATGATGAACTTATGACAAGGTGATGGCAGGCCAGAATACAGTGGTCCATTGATAGAACTCAATTTTACACGGTTCACAATCTCACAGAAAATTGTTATCCTTTGCACACTCAGACAAATTTCAACATATCAGCAGCTTTAGCCAAGTTTAGGCACTGTCAGTCAAGGATTTTCAGTAAGTAACACGATCAACCAGGTTATCTATTGTTGTCAATACGAGGACCCTGTTCAAGGGATGGGATGACAGGCTGATTTTCTTTTTATCTTATGCTAGTCACTTAACAGACCCTAGGTATCAGTGCCAATTTTTAACTGGTGGCTGGAGGGTGGAAGACATAGAATATGTCCCTATACTTCCACCATTGCAACTTCCATATGATAAATACTACAATACCAGACTGGGAATGCAGTTAAGCCTACTTCAGTGCACTTCCAAGAATGACATTCAAGTTTGCAGAGGAAGTTGCAATTAGCAGTTAGGACCGATTACCACCAGGGGTCGAATTGACTAATTAGTCATCAATGATTTCCAGGAAATTGCAATTTCCTTTTTGTCTCACCTGCTGTGATTGGAGATGCTGGCTCATCTTTAGCTTTGTCGTTGTTGTTGTCTACAATGTTGTTGTTGTCAGTGGTGTTGTTGGATGTGGTGGAGATACCACCCCTAGGTGGGTATCCTTTGATATGCATGGTGCTAGTGTTTTGTAGTATAAATGCCCCTGTGAGTAAATGTTTTAGTAGAACCACCAATGTGGCTACTAATGTCCCCTATGTCTGTGGGTAGTCTGCAGCTAACATACATCCGTCCTGTGGGCTCGTCTTGACAATACTGACCCTTCACACACCTCTTAACGTTCAAAAATCCCCAGGGTGAGTGGGAGGGGGTTGGGGTTGGGGGTGGCTGTAGGGGTGGGGGGTGGGGGTGGAGATTAAAGACCATACTAAGGGTATGTATGTGTAGGACATGGGTAGTCTGAAGGTGGTTGGTGGTCACCAAGGCGTGACGTCACCTGTTACCTGGCAACGAGCAGCCCGCACGTGCCGTCCGCCATCTTGGTTTTGGTTTACTGTAAGCTACTCTAATAAGCCAAGGCTTAGAGATTGTGCGGCTTATGTGACCATCGTAAACTCAGGGTGCTACTTATATGCTGGGTTCAGAATATATGGTTAAAGCAAGGTATAGTGCTCAATTCCCCCAGGCCCGATTGGCAGCTCACAGCATTCTCCCAAAGTCAGGATGCAGCTTGCGGCTTATAGGCTGGGTTTTACGGTAGGTGGGGGTGCGGTGGTGGGTAGGGACCGTGACGGGAGGTCGGCGACAAGTGAGTCTGCATTGTACGGCGCTGGACCCGTTGTCACTATAGTTACTACACCCCCGACTACACCCCGCCTCCTCTACCACGCCAGCATAATGCTCCCATACCCGTAACTTCTCTCGTATAAGGCGCAGCTTATACTAGAACCAAATTCAAGGTGCGACTTATAGAATATGCCCAAAGTCGCGGTGTGGCTTATAGGAGAGGGTATTTGATCTTATAGATAAGTGTAAAAACCCTTACGTTTTCAAGCATTGGATGCGGCTTGTAGCTTCAAAGTAGGGGATGCGGCTTATGCGAGGGTGCGGTTCATACAAAAGGGTTTACGGTACATACCCACAGACTTAACCGTCAGCCTCCCCCATCCCCAAATGCCCTTTATTGGTGCGGTCGAACAGGTGAACCAAGGCAGGTGTCACTACCCCCCCCCCCCCACCCCTCATCACCTACCTACTTACTACCTGTACCCCTGACTTGCCGCTCCAGTGAATTCTCAGAACGTAGTCAGCATCTCACACCCCACCCACCCACCCCCAACCCACCCTGTCACCTGTCGGCCTTTAGCTTTATGCTTGGTTTGGCGGCAAATAACCAAGGGGGGCAGACATAAGCCGACATACTTCCTCGTCTGAAGGGATTCCTATGAAGGTAAAAGAGTAAGAAAACGTTGAAGGGCACTGTACCGTGCTATGTCCCGGTGCTAAGTATACTTGTATTAGAGGTGAAAAGAAACTTGCTGTACTAGTAAAAAAAACAAATAAATGAGACAGTGTTAAAAAAAGGTAAATGTTAGAGTATCAGAACTCGAACATGATGAATGGGCTTTCGGTATGACATTTTAGGAGGGGTAATATTGAAGGCTTATTTAAGTTCTAAAACAGGTCAAGTCATGGGGAAATCTAGTCTATATTAGGCTTTAGGTGACCTGTATAGTGCTCACGTGACCCATGGCCACTCACCCAGAACCCCGGTGGACGTACACTAACACCCCCACACCCCTCCATACACCTTTTCACCTTGCCTCTGACAGCTCCAGCAGAGGTGCCAATGAACAGGGAACACAAACTGCGCAGTTGGCGCTGTTTGAATTTTCGCGGGCTTGGTTCCGATTGGCTGAAGGTGCCGAGAAGTGAACAGGTGCACAAGAGGCTGAGGTGTGGTGGTGGTGGTAGCAGGATGGGGATGGAGGATGATGGTGGGGGGGGGGGGTGGTGAGTGTATTAGGGGGTGTATGGGTGACTACCTGGATAAACACTAAATCAC
This sequence comes from Acholoe squamosa, assembly GCA_949317995.1. NCBI lineage: Eukaryota > Metazoa > Annelida > Polychaeta > Phyllodocida > Polynoidae > Acholoe > Acholoe squamosa. The sequence goes on from OX439050.1 coordinate 48,506,370, forward strand.
GACCACCTCCTGGAGGGCACAGATTACACTGATCAATCTGTGGGTGTTCCGTCCCTCCACAATACCCACAGAGAACAGGGTCTGTATGTGGGTCACTCTACCGACGGATGGACGGGAGACTGAGGGCAATACACATTCACCTTAATTTATTACTTTTAATGACCCCCTTTGATCTAGATAAGAATCTGATTGATCTAAGATGTGTATTACAGCCACGCACCTCATTCCCCCTCCCCTCCCCTCCCCCCTACAGATAAGGATCTGATTGAAGTTGAATGTGTATTGGCCCTCCCTGCCCTCAGTCTCCTGTCCATCCGTCGGTAGAGTGACCCACATACAGACCCTGTTCTCTGTGGGTATTGTGGAGGGACGGAACACCCACAGATTGATCAGTGTAGGCACAGATGGGCCTGTGGTGGTATAAGAGCCAATCATATTATACACATGGGTAGTGTTCATCTACCTTGATTATTTCTGGGATTTTTTTTTTATTGGCCAACAACTCAGACTGCACATTTTCAATTCAAAAGTGTATCCATCCATGAGTTTGAAGGAGGAGACCCCCCACCCTCATTCAGTATAGAAATCCCTATGTGATATACAATTAAGAGTTTTAAATCTTGTTCAGAAGCCAGTGCTCCAACAGTATTAATGGCTGTATCTAATGGCATATCAGAAGAAATGATGCAAAATGTAAGAGGTAAATGACCTATTCTATGTCAGTTCAACCAATCTTCCCGGATGACCATCTCAGATTTTCTTTGAACTCATATATATGATTGGTCCATGTATCTGAAGTATTCTCTCCAAATAATTCCTCAAAATTCGAAACGGTCTCCGAGTTTTGTCCCATATAGTGGGAGGGGGGTAAGCCCTCGGGAGCAAACCCTTATTTCTGGGCCATTTTCAGAAGCCTGTCATAAGAAATCCGCTATTGTTACAGGTCCTAAGACAACACCAAGTTTGAATCAATGTACCTACAACACTCAAAACTGCTGTATTTTAGGTTGTTTGTATAGAAAAATGGAAGGAAAAAGCTTAAAATGATAGGTAAAATACCATACGTTGAGGATTTTTTTTACCCATAAAGAAATACGGAACACCTTAGCAACTACATTCAAATCAAAGCTCAAGATGAGGTCTTTCAAGAAAAAAAAATATTGCAGTTCAATAACTTTGGGGTCACATGACTTTAATTGCTTCTGAATATAGTTCATTTGACTAAATTGGCTGACTTTGGCCACCAGCAGCACCACCTGTATGGTGTTTTGAGGTAAAATTCTCATACCAATACAAGCCCCACATCTACCTCAATATGTTTCCCAATATGCTGGTCTCTACAACAAGTAGTACATGTCTGATTAATTTAGGACCTGTAACAATAGCGGTTTTCTGAAATTGGCCCAGAAATAAGGGTTTGCTCCCGCGGGCTGACCCCCCTCCCCCTACATGGGCCAAAACTGGGAGACTGTTTGGAATTTTAAGGAAATATTTGGGGAGAGTACTTCAGATACATGGACCAATCATACCGTAATCTCCCGCGTATAAGGCGCGTCTTATACGGGGGGTTTTAGTTCCCATTTGATCCAGAAGGGGGACACCAAGACCTTTCTTTTGATATCTTACATGCCCCCTTGGTCAAAATAGGACAAAATGGGGCCCAGGAGGGCCCAAGGTGGCCCAAGCTACCCATAGATTTTTGAATTTTGAAAATTCATTCAGTAGAACCAAAGTTATGAATTATTCATTTTTTTTGAGAATTTTCCAAAACTCTAGGTGCGCCTTATACGCGGGCTGCGCCTTATACGCGGGAGATTACGGTATATATGAGTTCGAAGAAAATCAGAGATGGCCATCCGGGAAGATTGGTTGAACTGACACGGAATAGGCCAAATCTTAATAGGGGATGCTGGGGGCTTTGATAACAACATGTCATTAAATGTTATGTCCCAGTGGGCACAGCATATTGAATCAACATTGACAACTGGTTGATATGTGTTGGCAGTGTTGACAAACCTGTCATCAACAGTTTTCAATTTTATCAACCGTCACCATTTCAACATCATATAAATAGAGTAGACATATCAACATTAAAATGTTGTTATCAAAGGAACATTGATTCAAACTTGGTTTTGTCACCAGTGAATCAGCAATGTCATTTTCAATGTTGATTCAATGTAATAGAGTTAGGTACACCACATAGCCTATGAACTGAATTGCCATAGTGAAATTATCCCATGACATGAATAACTCCCTATTTATTGGGATAATGCTAGGGCTTGTATTCTAATAGCCAATTTGGAGATTTTGTTCATGGATATTTCAATTAGCCATATTCAAAATTGGTCAGCCAAGATGTGGCAACCCTCTCCCATTGTCAATGTCCCAATAAGTTAAGTAATAAATGTAGTGGGCAACGTTCTCGAAAACTATATTGAGAACACTTAAATAGCCTTGATTAGCCAATTTGGTGAATTTCCAGGGTCTGGCATTAAAAACAGAGGGTAGGTGGGTTTGAGGGGGGGGGCTAAAAAACCTTTGACCCATCTTAAGGGTATGCTCCTTTTATCAACAAGAAATGCATGTAATACAGAAATACTTTCGATTGCATTCAGAAGACAATCATTATGACCTTGCCAAACACCCAAAAATGGCCTGATACTACCCTAATTGATGGATGTCCCCTTGGTTATAAGTTAATATCATAACCCCCGGGGTTTCTCTCCTGGATGGATCTCGTTACAGTATGTGAAGACTGTTGCAAATGGACCACAATGCCCAGTGAATTATGGACCTATGAATTACTGCCTGGAACATGATTTCCGTACATGTTATTGTTGGTAGATTAGTGAAAAACGTCCAGTCTATGTAGACTTTTAGCAAATAAATCAAATCCATACAATAGAATACACTTAGTACCCATTGGGTCTATGCCTACTCTATATCTAATGCTCTGGTGGTAAATATGAGGAGTTTACCATAATGTGTAACATATATTATTACACAGTAGTATTATAACGGGTGTTTGTGGTGAGACAGGTGTGGAGGGTATAGGAGGGTGGAGATGGGAAGTCACCCAAGTTCAAGTTCAAAAGGTCTTTATTGGTACCATCATAAATGTTCTTCAGGTTACAATATTTGGTCGACAGCCATCAGGAATAATAAATTAGAGAGCCTAATCTCTTGGGTTTCAGGTGATAAGTACACTTCTAGTGTATTAAGGTTCTCGGAAACAAAATATAGATACATATTTTCAAAATAAGCCGCAGACTCACGGTTGGATGGTCCCAATTGGGCTCACAATTAAAATTAAGGAAAAGAAATCAAATTAACACTTTCAAACCAGACATTGTCCATTGCTCACCTTATTAATATATGCATCATTTAGTAAGAGTCTATACTTAAGCTCATGCAGAGCATCAGAAACCACTCAGTGCAGCAGTATTCAATATAAGGAAAAATGAGATTGGTGGTGGTCATGGTCCCTTGGAATTATTATTCCTATTGCAGATTCCCACCCATAATCAGAAAAGAGGAAATAATCAAAATAAAGAAAACTATAGCTCTGATCCTATGACTAAGTAAATAAAGTTCCAGGAAATCACCTCGTTTTCATCAAAATAGTTTATATCCAGCTTTGTTGACGTACAGCAGGTAGACAACATCAATATCCTTACCAATGATGGGACAGAGTCTAAAGTGATGCATACTAGACAAGTAATAATTAAAAATTAAATGAGAGACGACACAAAGACAAGAGGAAAGACCGCCTGGCAACCAGTATGGTTCTTTATCAGCTTTCTTGTTTATATAATTGTGCAGCAGAAAAAAAGGGCAGGCTAATTCAGACATTAATCAAGCTAACTTAGGTGTAGGTTTTTTGTTCTTGATCAAATCTGTAAACTTTTCTCGTAACTCCACCTTTTGTATATTAGCATCAAGACCATCCGACTCCCATATCCCTCTGTGCATAGGGTACTTTTCCATTTTCTTATATCTGGTAATGGGGTTTTCAAATTTAACTTCATGATCATTACGCGTCCGCCTTCTCTTAGCTGGTATGGTATAATCTTCTTTTTTGGACAGTTTATGCATTGCTCACAGTAGCTGCCCCAACCTTTGCTGCTCTAAAGTCTCAATTGTTCATGTAGCTGAGCACCACTCATACATGTTATTAAATTTGCATATGCGCAACCCTCTATTTTGTAGTCTTTGTACCTTTAGAACCAGGTCTTGTGTGGTACAATCTAGTAAAAAAAAATGCATAATCTGCAAATGGTAGCACAGTTTGTTTATAAATCAGTAGGCTCTTTTCCATATAAAAAAACTTCATAATCCTGGTGAGTAGGTATAATTTATGGCTCAGTTTACGTATAACATTATTGGCATTTGGCCTGAAGATGAATTTGCTGTCTACAATAGCCCCAAGATATGTATATTGCAACACTACTTCCAATGATACACCGCTAATGTTTATATTCATTCTGGGTGGATCCTTTATACTCCGAGCTCTATTTACTCTCATGACCTTTGTTTTTTTAATGTTTATGGTAATACAATTCTCATTGCACCATTTCACGGTCTGCCAACATCTCTGTTTAGCTTAGCTTCGGCTACCTCAGGTGTATTATGTTTGGATACAATAATGATATTGTCGGCGTACATAAACATGTCTGACTCAGTAATTACTTTTGGAAAGTCATTTACAAATAGCAAAAATATTAGCGGGCCGAGGCTTTTACATTTATTCAAAAGGAGAGTGTGGCAGATGGAATCGAACGCCTTCGATCCATCCACAAAACAAACTTTCCAGTCTTGGGGATGGGGACGACTGTACTTACTGCCCATGATCTGGGGAATATACCGGTATTCAAAGAGTTTGAAAAAATAGAGAACAACTGCCCAATGGCCACACTAAGGCTATCCTTGAGGCATTAACCCCTTCAATTCCACTGGATTTATTAATATTGATCGAGTCTACAAGGTCCTCAACCACACCAATGGTCAATGTAATTTTCTCACAAGGATGGGTGACCTCATATCTAGTTCCAGTATGGTTATTTATATTGAAGCCCATTTTGGTGGCCATGGTTTCCCCTACAGTTGCGAAAAAACTGTTAAAGTAGTCTGGTGCTTGACTTGAGTCTACCCTATCCCCAGTTTGATGGTGCATAAAGTCAGCTTGGGTCCCACGGTCAGTGGGCTTAATGAGTAGGCTTATCCGCTTCCAGATTCTCTATATCCATCCCCTTTAATATTAAAGGCCTAGTCAATATGTTGTTTTTTTTAATCTTTGGTCATTTGATTAATGATGTCCCTGATATCTTTGGCTGCTAAGAACTCCTGATAATCCGAAGTTTCCAAATACTGCGCCATGTGTAACTTTCTATCAGCAATATGCTCCATAATCTCATTTGTTATCCAATCTACATCTCTAGTTTCTACGGTGCACTCCTTTAATGGGCATACTTCTTCAAGATATCCAATAACCAACTTGAAGAGCATATTCCATTGTATCTCAGGGTCCTTAACAGCATAGAAGCCAGCCCAATCATGATATTAAAGTATTTTATTCTGACAGGTCATGGCTGCTGTAATTCCTATAGCGTCGACCAGTAAAGGTGATCTCAACCATTTTTGTTTGCTCCTTCTTTTGGACGGCAATATCAGGTAGATGGTCACTAAGGAGGTCTGTCATTGGGTTGCTATTTACACAATGTGCTCAGCGTTTGTAACTATATTGTCAATAATAGTCTTCTTTGGGTCTAGTACACTTAGAAATCGTAACTTTTAAATTATACTTTTTTTTTTATAAAGGTCTCTATAGATCATAATCCCCAATATTTACCCCATCAATAATTGCCTCAAGTTTTGACGTAGTCTCCCCCTTCTGGCCTATAGAGGTTACATACCAATTTATTTCGCCTCTTGGGTTAGCAAATAACTAGACTTAGCACATCCAGGTCCTCACTAATATACGTCCCATGTTCTAATAATGGTGGTGTAATTGGCAAACTCTTTTTTTTTACCCCCTATACAATCAGTCATGAGGAACCCTGTCATGTGTCAGTATGACTAAAAAAAAGGGGGGGGGGGGCGTCGGTGCTATTCTGACTAAAGAGGGGCTATCAGTGACATTTTGACGGAAAATGGGGGCTTTCTTTTTGGCTATCCTGACTGAAAAAGGGGAGGGGGGTGTCAAAATTCACAACTTCCAAGAGAGTGGGCTATAATTAGACGGCAGTTGTGACTTATCCTGAAGCCACCAGTATTTGTCCAATTTGGAAAAAGCTCATTGGAGAAGCATTTAAGTTTCTTTAGCAGTTTGTATCCATGGCATAGAGGTGAATGACCACCACTCCCTTTTTGTCATTATCTAGATAGCGAGAGAAGGAGCCGACAGTGAAGCAATCCCAATCTGACTCGTTTTTGCCTTGTTTGAAAGCAAACCCGAGCACAGTGATATATGCGAATCGAGGTGAAAATAAACATGATTCGTGACGGCGACTTATAAATACACGTCATGGTATTGACGCATCCAGCCGGTAACTAGGATGTCGTTACTCAGCCATGAGACCAACAGGTGGAACAGCATCCTCAGTGACGAGCCATGTGAAAAACGGAACTGGGGAGTGGACATTAATTAATGCAAAGGGGTGGGCGATTTTCTCTCAAATACCAGTCCCCACTGGTCCCCCGGCGGGAGGGGAGGGCACTCCTTACATTTCCCAGTTTCCTGCATGGCTTTGTAAGAAAAATAAAGTGATGATCATGTGTAAAAAGTGGTAACTGGCTTAATTGCAAAGCCAAAAGAAAATGGAGGGATTGTCTGACATTTAAAGACACACAATGTTTTACTTGCTTTTAAGACCTTTATGTTCACATAGGGAGTTAAAACATGGCGTATATACGTTGCTCCAAAATCCCTGTATCTTTGCATCATGGCACTGGAGGCCATTTCTTAACAGGCTACGACTGCCCACTTTCAAGTCGTAGTGGGAAGCCTTAACTTAGTGACAACACAGCCCAATAATAGTGGTCATGTAGTACCTGCAGCACAACGACAGCCCTACCAAAAGCTCTGTGATTGCTACATAACTGCTGATCTACAGAGCAGTCGTAGGGGCTTACCTACCATCACTGGCACTAACTTTTAGGTTGTGAAGTCGTAGTGGCTGTAAGCAGTCGTAGTGCCTTAAGAAATGGCCTCCAGATGCTCTCCATGAGAGTTAGTATAATGCGCCATAGTATAGCACTGTAAATAGTAAGTGCTGTACATCTACAGCAAAAGTTGCTGGCAGCTATGGTTCCAGTAGATTTTGCTGTAGATCTACAGCAACTGATGTGCTGTAGGTCTACAGCAAACTGACTTACTGTAGGTCTACAGCCACTGACTTGCTGTAAAGGTACAGCAACATCTCCTGTTGATCTACAGTACCTCCTAATGTAAATCATTCTACTGTTATTGTACAGCAAAAGTTGCTGGCAGCTATGGTTCCAGTAGAATTTGCTGTAAATGTACAGTAGATTGGAATTTGCTGTAAATATACAGTAGATTTTAATGTTACGGTCATTGCATTTTGGTTGGCCTAACCAATTTGAGATATGGAGTTGGGCCAGCATGATAGTCACCCATGTAACATCATTTACGGCTAAATGGGTTTAAAACTAGCCATTGAGTATCACACTCAAGTCACAATGGGCAACTGTGACAACAGATACATTAGTTGATACCCAAGGAAGCTGGGTGTCCATACTCATATTTGATTCTATGCCACAGGAAAGGTGTGTGTGGCAGAATATGGTAGTTTCTGCCTGAGTTTACATAGATGAATGAAGAGTTCCACATATTATCAAACTAAAATGTAACATGGTCACTATTGTGCATTATTTAATTATATCACACATTTCAGCTCTTTTTCATAGATGAAAATAGATCCAGCATTGAGGAAAATTCTCTCCCTAAGAGATGCTGAGGGCACCTGGTGTCAAGGTATAGAACCACAGTGTCTACAGCAGTACTTGCTGTAATCCTGCATCTACAGCAATACATTCAGTAACTGAACAGCAAGTGTTGCTGTATTTGGGGCTACAGCAAATATATGAGTGAAAACTGGTGTGTGCCCACAGCAGCACTTGCTGTAATGTTGTATTTACAGCAACAAAGTTGGTATTTGTACAGCAAAACTTGCTGTATGTTAGACTACAGCAACTTCTACTGTATGATTACAGCGAAATTTGCTGTATGTATACATTAACTTTTTACAGTGAGTGCTTATCAATCGGCTCAACTGATCGTATGCCTAGCTGCATTATGCCAAAAGTCTGGCCACATGCCTGGCCAACCTGGATTCATCACACTACCCTCCTAAGACTAGACCACTTGACATATATATGTCACGAGCAGTGGTGTCATCATGGAGGTTTTTGTTCATAATTGTACCACAGGATACCTGTCACCAGAGGTGTTGGTTGTTCAAACCTAATGATAGTCATGACCTTACTAAGCATGTTACATTGGGCAATCTCATTTAGAAGTTGTAAACACACATTCTTGAGGTGTTTAATGAGGTCAGAACTCTTGAAGACAAACTTCAGTTGATGAGTTTTTATTGCGTTATAAGATTCCTATAATATGTCTGAAATCTCCAAAATGAGGTTGGACCCAGCTTGTCCACGTTGCCTATACTGAGGCACGGCGGGGCGGATCCAGAAGGGGCGGTCTGGGGGGGGGGGGCACAGCCAAGGAAATTTGGTCTAGGTGGGGCACAAGCAGGGTTTCAGGCTACATTTCATAGCCTGGCCCAATTTCAGGGGGTCTAGGAGGGGCCCATGCCCCCTAGCCCCCCTCCCCTGGATCCGCTCAGGTTTGTAGCTGAAAAAGAGTCTGTGAGGTTTAGCATGCTCACTGTATTTATTGGGGAAAGGTGTATAGCATCATTCTGGCCAATGCTTGGGCACCTGCTCTATTTGATCTGCTCATATATGTCATATTCACCTGTGGTACCTGTGAGTAGTTGGAATGCACTGGTCAGTTTGAAGTCCTGAGATACCATTACATCTCATCCACCATTTTGACCGCGAACACCTGTATGAGCTTCAAAGAGAAATGGTTCTTGGGCATTGCTCAGGGTTAGTGTAACCTATTCTGAGGCGTGGCCATGTGTTGCTGATGTGGAAGTGTCACTTTATATTGGTTTAGATGAGGCAAGAGTTGGTGAGCTGAGTCAATAAGGAGGCTTGAAATGGTTGGTGTAAAATATTAATATAATGCGACTTTGGATGACTCTCTGACAAAGTGATCAAATCAGGCATGGGTGTCGGGGAGGTCCCCGCTTGACCTTATAAATATCAGGGTAGGTGTAAAGAGGCATTGCTTCATTTTAGCAGTAGATAAATAAGAAGAAATGGACAGAAAGTGCATGACTGCTGTTTAAATGAGGCGGAGGGTCTTTCCTGTGCAAGAGCTCAGAGAGTTCACGGGTCCACTCCCCGTGGTTAGATAGTAACCGTTTCCTTAACAAGTGAAGTGCAGTGATGGGGTAGCCCTAAGAAAAACAAGTTGAGGAGGAAAAAGTTAAGTGCCTAATTCCGTCTAAGTTTTGTAAGCTTGAAATTAGCGTAGCAATTACATTATTTCTTCTTGTTTTTGAAATACTCAGTCCCTCATTATCTTATTCATGTCCTGAAACGAGCGTGGGAATTATTCCCAGCAGAAAGTCATGTAGTCCAATTTTATATCATAACACATGTTAATTATTAGAGTATAGTACAGTCAGGTCGCGATAATCCAGTGTGTAACAATCCGGTGATCCACCTTCCAGTGATGATTCCTATGGGACCAATCTTACAGCACTGTATCTGCTTTTGATACTCCAGTTATTTGGATTCCAGTTCCAGTGGAGGAATATGAGAGACAGTATATATATTTAGCATTAAAATTAACTTGATAATCCAGTTGGCCAAGCAGGATGGAGCACTTCTTTGGAACATTAGAGGGTGACACTTGGACCCATGGGAGGGGTATACAATAACACATACTGCATTGAAATTATAATCAGTTTGTTTATGTAATGTTTGCCTCTCAAGTTCCACTGGCCATTACTGTTTTGGCAGCATCCTGTGTGTGTACCGATTGTGTGTGTGTGTGTGTGTGCCAAGAATGTATTTGCAATAATTGAATACCATTGTTTATCTAGACTTCTGCCTCATCAAAATTCATAGCCAGCAGGGTTAACAGCTAAAGGGTGCTAAATGCTTTGAAGAATACCCCCCCCCAAAAAAAAACAAAAAAAAAACAAAAAAAACAACATGTATACATCCCTTAATTGGTGACATGTTTATTATTTTGCACTTTCCCTCATAACCTTGACCCATATTTAATAATCCAGTGTTCCAGCTTCCGGTGGCAATTTGGGGGTGATATCAGCCACTGGATTATCGATACCTGACTGTATTAGTAGAATATTAACAGGATTCTTTGTTGAGATGTAATTTCCACTGATTCAATATGTGTAATATAACATTAGAACAGGCTGGGGTTAGGATGCTGAGATGCTGGGGTTGATGTAGGGGTTATGGGGGCGAGACATCATTGCACCATACCTAGGAAAACTGGGAGGATGTGGGAGGGTGGGTGGGGGTAGCATACCTGTACGCCTGGCCGACGGTTCTCAGGGGAGTTCATCCGTGTCAATAAACTTCTATGTCATACCATCACTCTCCAATGACAGCACCAGTGCAGCACATAACCATGGCATGAGTTCTGAAGGTTCTGCTGGGAGAGCAGGCAGGGGAAATGCAGGGGGAAATGCTAACAAAGCGCATTATTTGTCGATTTGAACTTCCCGCTCAGCCCGCTACGTTGCACACAGAGGGGCCTTTTGTCCAGCCTCTCTTCATCACCCGCCCCAATCTCTGTCCTTCCACCCCCACCCCAAACTTCACACCCCCTCCCTGCCCCCACCCCCGGGACTGGCCGTGCCCCCAGGGGTAGCCAAGCTAGTACAGGCCAAGCGTGACCGTGGGCGTATAGGGGAACCTAAAGGTCACCATAGATGTAAGGGATAAGTGGACGAGTGAATAAATAGATGGATGGATGGATGGATGGATGGAAGGAAGGAAGGAAGGAAGGAAAAGAAAGAAAGAAAGAAAGAAAGAAAGAAAGAAAGAAAGAAAGAAAGAAAGAAAGAAAGAAAGAAAGAAAGAAAGAAAGAAAGAAAGAAAGAAAGAAAGGGGAATTAAAGTGGATATGAAGGAATGAGGAATGACAAAATTAAATACTAGTACTGTAATTGGAAAATATACCGCCCGAGTTGGTATCACTCAATTATTCACTTCATGTGAGGGTCTATATATAGTATGGAGTCATTGGTCGAAGTAGAGAGGAAACTCTTTGTTTAAAGTAAGTAGCTAACCCAGTAAATTATTGTGAGTCCTCGTCAACCTGTGTGAAGTGGCTCACATATGTCGCTAGATTGAACATGACGTCGTTATAGCACAAGATCACCAGGAATAGCAATTGCTATGCCACATGAGTCTAATACACAGTGGCGAAAGATGACGGAATGAGTTATGACTCAAAACGGAGTCACCATTGATGACCAATTATGGCGACAGATGACGACAATTTGCTGGGAAGTATGTTGACTTCTATTGGCATACCCCATGGGAACAAATGTTGGGGCAAAGCCATATTATTTAAAATTTGTTTCTAGAATTAAATTCTGTTTCCAGGTAGTTCTTGATTTTAACTCGTGTAAGTGGTTTAGATCTTAAAACCCTGCCCTTCACCAAAATATGGCAATACGCTTTAATATAATAAGAAAAAATGCAAGGTCAAAGGAATCTGGTAGATAGCATTATTCTTTCACGAATTTTAGATTTAATTTGGCATTCACCTGTTCATCCATAGTCAGGAAGAAAGCATGCAACAGACCCTCTCCCAAGCAGTACATGAGCAGTGTTGTCTAGCAGAAGTATTTCAGTACAAAATCAGTATGAGGAACAGTGGTGTTTGAGTATCCACTGCTATTCCTCTGCCAAACACCATAGATTGAAGCAGTAGTGGTCCAGTAGTAGAACAATGTGATATCAGTTTACAAGCAGTAGCATATCAGTATGTATCTCTGAAATATGTAAATGGGGTGCAGTAGCTGACCAGTGGTCTATTGATTGAGTACTGCTACAGCCACATATATATATATATATATTATATATATATATATATATATATATATATATATATATATACAATGCAGTATACCACTGCAGATCCACTGCTGGGGGCAGGATAAAATACTAAAGGATTGTTCACTGTATCAGTACTGTCCTTCTTCTATGCATTTATCCTACTATCTGACCTCCCACTGAAGAAGTCTTTCTGCCCCTAGGGGGACTTCTAGCACATAAGCCCATTAAGCTATCTCCCCATCAACTACATGTGGCTGCATTTACTCCTTAGTAGTGTGCATAACCTACTGCATTCATATTCCATGCGGTGCTACCCCTGTGCTTATACGAGACCTGGTACGAGACCTGCCCTTATTTGAGACCCCTGGGCTTGAAAGGGTTCTGCGGAGTTCGGTATATAATAAATTGCCTGAGTCAAGGGGGAGCACTTACGTATAAGGCCCCTCAATGTCTCAATACAGTCTGGAGCACTCCCACAGCCATGCCCCGTGCATTATTCCCTAAATAAATAGATAGAACTAAACGACCGTGGTGTACGAGGTGGCCGATCCACCACGAGGGGGAGACCCCCCCCCGAGGGGTGGATCAGCCACCGAGGACACCAGGGGAGTTTAGTTCTATATTTATTTTATGTTTTTAGAGGTTTTAATAAGGAAAAATGATCAAAATCCGGTACCGTAGTTCCCCGTAAAAGCGCCGATCCACCATTTTGAATGTTTACATGCGCCCAGAACGAGGCTGCAGTGGTGGATCGGCCGCTGTGGTGGATCGGCACACGTTACGCCACTGGGGGTGTGCGGATCGGCTCCCTAATGCTATCTCTACGGGAAGAAGTTATTCACATAAAATAAACACCAAGGCATAATAAGGGAGAAACAAGAATCTTTAACCCCTCGATGGTCGGTGCATGGGCGGGGTTCACTCAATCCTTATCAGTGACAATTTTTTTTCTATGAGGAAGTCACACTTAAATGACCTTATATCTTTATAATGGTGTTAGGACCTTCAGTCCAGGTACTTATTTAGCAAAAGGAAAGCTCCCTTGGATTTAGATTTGAGACATCTGCAATGCAGCACAATGGTCCTCCATCAAAAAAGAAATTGGGAGAAAATCCCCTCATCCTTGCTTCAACAGATAGTTAAATTGTAAAACAAAATTAGTCAAATTTGTAAAGATAACTTGTGTCCTTCTATAATGTTCTCTAAATATACCACCCCACATCCGACCCATTACCTATGTCATCATTTCTAGGGCCCTCCAGACAACTCTGGTCAATTCAAAAAGACCACTATCTGTGTATAAATTCTGGCACTGATGGGTGGTAATACATCACTCAAATTAGCCACAGACTTGACAGTTTTCCATGTACGTATGGGCACTTGTGCAGTTTTCATGCCATTCTGTGCTCCTCTGGTCCTCTCAATCTCCAAGGTGAGATAAATACATAGGCCAAGATCAAATTGCCTTGACACATAAGGTATAATGCTACTTTTGGGGGGACCATTGCAGGCATTGACAGGGGTGACATGCTAGATAACATGTTAAGTAATAGACATGTTGTGAACTACTGTGTGTGTCCTTCACAGTCGGTCAAACCAATATAAAGGGAAAGGCATGATGAAATAAAGACGTGACAGATCCCTTTCATCCTGTGATGGGCTGTGGGTGACCTTAGATTTGAACACGCATGTAGCTATGAGTAAATATCTGTATACCGAAAGTGATAAGAAAGTTGAAGGATTAAAGTTAAAACATCTTAGTTAACACTATCTTACATGCCCAAATTAGCAAAAGTGCGCTCTTAAGCATATATATATATATATATATATATATATATATATATATATATATATATATATATATATATTATATATATATATATATATATATATATATGTTCAGCAGACCTCCATGGGTGTAATAATAATCAGATTAAGATTATGTTTAACATCATTGGGATAATGATTTCCCCTCAGGTTCTCCTTTCATACTAAAGGTAGAAGGCAGTATTATGGAGCCTCTACCTCATTGCAAATCTTTTGAAGTAAGGGAGACGTTGGGGAGTCAATTTGTACTGCGTATATCTTGAGTTAAAGCATCTACCTGGTTTTTCTACTGGGTATGAAGTGATGCATGTACTGTAGATTCGGCTTGTGGGTGTACGTCGAATGAAGCTATTTGACAAAGCTCTCTGTCTTTTTATCTTAGTTAAGTAAAATGAAATGATGGTTCCCATGGATAAAATGAGTATGCTACAAATCTTTTGAATTAAACTAACACCCAGATCCGACAGTCTAAAACATCGCCAATGGGTCTCTCATTAAAAGAAATGTGACGTACACTGGGAAAAGGGACCTTATTCCCCCTGAAATAAGGTCCCTTTTCTCAGATCGTTGATAAAAGGTGAGCACATTCCAATAAATTTTATAGTGCCTAAAAAGAAGAGGTAGATTGACTTATAAGAGACATGCATGTATAAACTGTTCTATAACTGCAGTCACTCCAACATTTACTATTGGTGTGATCGCGGTCTCAATTTGCCAATTTTGAGATGGTATTTTGGCTCTCAATCTTGATAATGGCGCGAGTAATATATACTTGTCAGTTTGAGGAATAGTTAGTGAGTTAGAATGACTGAGAGAAGAAATAAAAAAACTCTGTTAAATCACTTTGATTAAATGGAGACACTATAATCGTCGCAACTCTCCATAAGTCATGCCAATGTTAGAATCTATTATTCCACGATTTCTGGGTTTCTCAGTGCTTTTTGCTGGATATTCCCATGCACATACCTGTCGATATTGCACACCCTGTAGGCTGTAACATCAATTTTGTAAGGCGTGCGGTTATCCATGGATAACCTGCATGCCTCTCATGTCCTTCCATGTCATATGTTACATGTTAAAACATGCAGGATTGCCATGGTAGGGGTCGAAGCTGCAGTCTCAGGTCCTTAGTCCAACTCCCTATGCACTGTGCCACAGGGACTGACGTGTGATGGTCTGGGTTTGCTTGGTAAACTTGTAGAGGTAGGCGGGACGAGTCCCGGTCTGGGCGTATATTTTTGTTCCCTAGTGTCAGCATTCAAACATAGCCAAGCCGAGACAGCCGCTGAATAAGGAGACGCGGTGGTCTAGTGGTTAGTGCATTGCACTCAGCCGTTAGAGGTTGGCGGGTCGAATCCCGGTCCTGGCGCGTTTTTTTTTTCACCGTGTGCGCTATATCTGTCCGCTGCCGGGGGACGTGGTGTATTTTATACACAAACATAACTGCGAGATGCATTCAAACAAAGCCAAGCCGAGACGGGCGCTGTCACTGTCCGCTGCAGGGCGACGAGGTGTATTTTATACACAAACATAACCGCGAGACGCATTCAAACAAAGCCAAGCCGAGATGGGCAATGTCGCTGTCCGCTGCCTCGTGATGAGGTGTTATGTACCTGTACACACACTATGGCTGGCTTTGAGTCCCGGGAAGGGGGAAAATTTTTGTTTTCAACTTGAATTTATTGATATTCTATTAATTATTTATTGGTTTCGTGGAATAAAATAAGTAGTCAATGGATAATTCATGACTTGTGTGTGTTGGCAAATGCTAATTACACTCAGGCTACGCCCTCGTGTAATTATCCTTCACTAACACACACGCGTCATGAATTATCCATTGATTACTTGTTCACTAACATTATTTAACAAGCATGACTCTATATAGTATAAGTGTACTCAGTGACAAGAAAGTCTGGTGGTAATCCTGCTCTTAAAACCGAAGAGGACCTAGCTTGAGCTAGATTAGTTAGTTA
Organism: Acholoe squamosa; assembly: GCA_949317995.1. Classification (NCBI taxonomy): domain Eukaryota; kingdom Metazoa; phylum Annelida; class Polychaeta; order Phyllodocida; family Polynoidae; genus Acholoe; species Acholoe squamosa. The sequence goes on from OX439050.1 coordinate 48,522,362, forward strand.
ATTAGACACCTTCCTTGCATCGACAGAACAGGCAGAAAATCTTTAATATAACTCAGCAAGCTGTCAGGCTGCAATACTGGTGTTGTAGTTTTCTGGTATAATTTTAAGGTAGAGGTGGCCCCATGACGAGAATAGACCAATTCCAGATGCTACAAAAAAGGTGCTACGGGTCTGCACCAAGAAAATTAACATTTTAACACCTATCGCAACACTTCAACAAGATTGTGGTGTCCAAACTCTAAAAGAACACAGGGAACTGCAGTTTTGTGTTATGATGCACAATACAAGAAGCTAATTCAGAAAGTTTGGCGAATATTCTTAAATTTTCGGTAAAGTGAGTGGGTTTTCAGCCAAGTTTCCTAATTGTAAAGATGTTGTGCAGTTCTAAACAAATGTGGTTCACTTGAGTTCTGGCAAACATTCTGTCCGGCAAGTTTTATAGAGCATATAGGAAAACAGTAAATTTGACATCCTTAGTTGAATTCCTCTAACTACACCATCTTTCTGAAGAGATATATTTTGTTTTAAGGCAGTATTCGCAGGTATATATGTCTAGACTTGAAGGGAGAGTAAATTGCAATTTCCACTCTCTTCATGAGTTTTGACATCGTGAATTGCCATTCTAAGCAAATAACCTAGAGGTCTGTAGAACCTGAGGGGGCCTAAAATCAGATTCCCTTCTCATTGGAGAAATACAAAAACAAAAAACTCTCTACAGAGCCTGAACTGCAACAGGCAAAGCTGGTTGATTCTTAAAGAGAATTTATAAAACTTCAGACAGACAATCCCTGTCACTCTTCGATAGGACAAAGGCTTAGCTCTTAAATGCTTCATAATTCATGCTGATCTGAAATATTCTTTTATTCCCTCCCTTGAACTACACTGCCGACAGGGGCAAACATTTTTTAACATTTTCTTTATCTGGACGTATATAAAATGTGATTTCATGTGCATTTGCTAGGATGGTCTTAGATAGTGGGATCTGCGCCTTATGTGTGAGGTGCACCTTATATGCAAAGTACCACTGTAGTTCTAATCTGAATGTGAGCATTCTGTTCCAAAAGTCGAGGAAACCTTTTAGATATTGCTGTGCATATCGGCACCAGAAACCTAATGATCATGCTGGAAGTGGCTACGCACTTCAGAATTGCTGGACAAAATGGAATCCAATTCAATGAAGAAAACAAAAGAAGAAGAAAAAAGATTAACCTTCAACATCTCACTCCACTACCATTCTGATGATGAATTTACAATAATCTTTATCAGCCTTTCTTTTATACTAGTTTGTATTTTTGATTTTGCCTACCTAGGGATCGGTTGGCAAGTTGTTGGCGCTGAACGCTTCCTAACCAGAAGGAGAGATAAGTTGAGGGTCGGCCTCGCCGCTTTTTGGGCATAGGAGTATCCACCATCCAACCTATAATAAGAAAACAGAGTAAAAAACATATTAGACTTGAGATAAGATCTTTGTAAGGGTACATATAACGCTTGGCCTAAAGTAATTTCTCCTGGAATTTATGTAGGACCAGAGTTTATTTCGAGTAAATGTCAATTATATTGGCATCGTGTTTTCCCAAATATCCTTTTTTTCCATCTGAACAGATATCCAATTACAAAACCATTGATAAATAATGAACTCAACAAAAAGGGACGTATTTTACGCAGGAATATGAAGGGAGAGAGAGAGAGAGAGAGAGAGAGAGAGAGAGAGAGAGAGAGAGAGAGAGAGAAGGGAGAAAAATGCACTAAAGGCTTTCCCCGGACATTGGCATTTATACACAAAAAAAGGCGTGCTCACTCCTCATGAGAAAAGATAGGGATACCTTAATAACAGGAATGGTAGATCAGTGCACTAAGGGCATTGCCCGGACATTGAACTTTGTGTATAAATACATCATTTTATCCAAACGAGTGAGTTTATATTTTAAGAGTGTATTTTAAATTTTATACATTATTTTCTGCTTATTTAATCTGTAACTGATTTGTGATATTTTTTCCCTGTATCAAACATCAAGCTGCAGAAACCTTGAGAAGTCTTCTAATTTACATCTGACAATATGATTATGGTTCTGATTTGTTCTGTTCTGTTTGTCCATGTACTTTTGTTATCTACATTCATATTCAATTTAATCATAACCCATCAAACATTTCAAACATTTACCAACATACCCTGCGCTGTCCTTGCTGAGCTAGAAGCACCATTATCTTAAAACAGCTTGTTTAGTATTCTTTTTTGGGGATAAAAACCCTATCTTTAGGTAGCACAAGAATTCTTAAGTAATTTCTAAATGGCAATAGGCCTCTGAAATGGCATAAGGAGATTAGTCAAAATCAGGCAAGCTGGGACATTTTCATAATAGTTGCACTACTTATCCAAAACGGCTACCCCGGAAGTCGTCGGCTTTGACCTTAGATGTTCCCGTAGTTGGCAACTCACACTCTATCTGTAGTGCAACCAGCAAAAGTGACCCAGTGAATTAGAAAAAAAGTAGAAGTTGTGTGAAAGCACAGAGTTACAACAGTAGAAGTTGCAATGCTTTTGGCACGTGGTGGCGCCACTTCTTTTCGTGCAAGCAGCGCCGCATGCGCTGGTTATAGTCTTAAAATAATGAAATATTCAGATGTTTGGGAAGATGTAACTTCCACCTTGGCTGCATAAGTTACTAACTGATTAATAGCCATAGTCCACAGAGGGAGGTCGACATAGGGGGAAGATAATCAAAGTCGAGAATGTTTTGTCAGGAGTTTCCTAATTACTGTCAGGCAGTTTACATCTGAAAATATCAAATAATTTGATACTAATTCTCGTTGCATTATCAGCCATTTTTGTCAGATTTCCTTAGTCAGAAAAAATCATTATCTGTAACCAGCTATCACATTTCGAAGTCCACAGCTTTCCCCCCCCCCCCCCTATTTTTATGCCGATTATGCATTATCTGCCCTAGGATCGGCCGACAATGGCTCTGTGGACTATGGGTATAAGATGGTAGGTCTCTTTGTCTGTCCACACATTTAGTCCAGTTATATTAACACCAACCGTGTTATTTGGGGCGATCTAAACTCAGCCAAGTGGAATAATCTCCTCCCATCAAATATTATTAAGGGTGTGGGCTTGGCATAATCACCACAATGCGTGGGCGCCACGTTTAAAAATTGCACTTACTCTGTAAGGTAAATTTTCCCAATAAACAACTTCGAAACTGCCTGAATCTAGGTCCCACTTCCCCTAATACCCATAGTCCACAGAGCTTCTATCGGCCGACCAGAGGGCAGATAATGCATGATTGGCAGACAAAGGGGGTAGCGAATATGCTGTGGACTTCTTTGAAATGTGGCAGTTGCTTGCAGATAATGATTATCTGACTAAAATAAATCGACAAAAATGGTTGATAAGTTAAGGAGAGATGATATCAAAGTAATTGATATTTTCAGATGTAAACTGCCTGACAATGATTAAGAAATTCCCGACAAAATATCCCTGACTTTGATTATTCCCCCCCCCCCCGTCGGCCTCCCTCTGTGGACTATGGGTATTACATAACACACGGACAGGCCCAGTGAACTATGGGTATTAAGGAAATATCCAGAACAGAAAGATAGAGCTACCCCAATTGCACTACAGAAAGAGTAACTCTGATCTGACATGATAATTGAGTGCGAATGTATTTCTTCAATTCTCTTCACACCTCTCTGTTTCTCTCTATTCCTCTCCTGAAGATATATTGGGATATCATGCCTTTATTCCCATGTCTACTGAGAATAAATTTGGCTCAAGCCTGCCTCAACACTTGTTATCTGTTCCTTATCTGAACCTTATAATTAGGAGCCTACCCAGATATATCTGATCTTGGACATGATATCCCCCCAGGTTTAACACGAAGGTGACAAACATAGATCTATGTTCCAATTCTGAAGTTTTTCATGCGTCACATTCTCAGTTAAGATACATTAACTAAACATAAAGAAAAAAAGAAGTCTGAGATGTGAAGTTCTATTATTTTCGACAAAGATGCTATATAAATTGTATTTCTTATCATTTCCAACTGTTTGAAATCACAAAGAAAAGAATTAGATACTAGTAACTGAATTTGGACATAACCCTGCACCAAGGAGTATATGAAACGCAGCAAATCGATCATGATTGTGTATCATTACTCTCTTTTTGTTTGCTAATTCCTAGACCTTTCACGTGATGTTTTCTTTTAAAATTCAACCAGAAATACAATTTCCAGACGGATGCGTTGAGCACATGTCTCCTTCCCCGTTTCTATCTGACCTTGCCTTTGCTAATTGTTATAATTGCCCAGAAGTTACTCGGTGATTATTTAATTATTAGTTGTTATGTGCAATGGCCCTTTGTGTACAAATGACAATAAAATCACAGCAGATTTACTTTAAACGACCACACACATTAAAAGCTGAAGAAATGACTATGATGTTAACCATATAATTGCCGAGGAGTTGAATAGCTACATACTTTGTGGTTATTTAACTCCTTATTATATCATGGTCCATAAGTGTAAATTCCACCAACACACCTGATCCTGTGTGATATTTTAAAATCTCTTTTACCAGTTTTCCCTTAGAATGATGGAAGGAAGGCTTTGAAAAAAAAACTGCATCGCCTAATTTGCGTCTGCATGTAAAATATGGCTAGGGCATAATAATATTATAAAGGCAAAGGTGCACGAGACTGGGACACCACTGAGGGTTATCACAAGAGTTCTGTACATTCGTATTTTGTAGATTATTATACACGTGGATCAATGCGGTAAAAGGTAGGGGCGCACTTAGTTAGTGTATCATGACGACCAATGGGCATGATGCACTCCTGCATCAGTAGCCATTAAAGGGTTAATCTTGGTCCATACCCCTGAGTGCCACGTAACACTGCGCACATGCCAGGTTCAAGAGCAGTCAACAGCTATGTGTAGGTGGTACAATTAAGGTGGCTGGCGGGGATAGAATAAAAGTAATTAAATTTTCGCCATATTATCACCAGAATCCCAAAATGATATGAACTATTCATATATGCAATAGAAATGTGGGGGTCCCAGGCATTTGTCTGAGATACAGAACTTTTAGTATCACATAGGATTGTACAGCAATATGTCACATAAATCCACAGATTCCTATCCAAAAGTAATTAAATTTTCTTATAACTTCCTCAGCACTTAGATTATACACATATCTTTGCAGTGAGTGTAGTTCTGACGTATGGTCCCAGCCATATTTCTAATCTTTTGAATGATTGAAACCTTTTATTAAGGGAAATGGCTAGAATAGGTACATCTAGATTATATGGTACCTTCCAAATCCATTAACCCAAACTGCCTCTGTGGCATATGTGTTACATCTCTGCCTTGTACACAAGAGGTCTGGAGTTCAAATCCCTAACCAACCCATTCAGAATTTTGCATATTTCGTTTCTCATGATTTCATTAGAGCACAGGAGACCCCTGGTGTCCAAATGGTGAAATAACAATCCCCGCCAGCCACCTTAAGGAATAGTAGCAGGCAGGGGATATCATTGTCCCACAGATCTTGGATGATCTTATAGTATACAAGCTCCATGGTACCACAAAACCGGATATTCAAGTGTCAATTCAGTGCCTTTGTCCTATGATATAAGCACTCAGAAACCCCGTGTATAAGCAGCGGCTTATAGACCATTTCAGACCCCAGACAAGGCATAGACAAGGGGTGCGGCCTAATGGCGGGGTTTTGACACTGTAGACCAGTACTAAATCACAATTTCTAAGCCCCAGCTAAAACCCAGAGCTTTATCCTGAACTCAGGGTGCGGCTTATATATATGGGTGTGGCTTATACACTGAGTTGTGAGTGAGTGAGCCATTACACAATTTCACAGAGGAATGTATCGGTGCCCTCACATATGTGCACCACACACATCTGAGAGGATAGGAAAGAGGAGACCCTTTCAAGTGGACTAGGGATCCACTATGCTGGGTTTTCTGGTACATTAATGTCATTGCCAAAATATGAAATGAAAAAATAAAAACACTAAAAAACAACAGCCTACGTTATTGATCTAAACCGGGAGAGAGCCCAGCAAGTAGCTCTACCTTAGCCAGGTTGTAACTCTACCTTAGCCAGGTTGTAACTCTACCTTAGCCAGGTTGTAACTCTACCATAGCCAGGTTGTTACTCTACCTTAGCCAGGTTGTAACTCTACCTTAGCCAGGTTGTAACTCTACCATAGCCAGGTTGTAACTCTACCATAGCCAGGTTGTAACTCTACCTTAGCCAGGTTGTAACTCTATCTTAGCCAGTTTGTAACTCTACCTTAGCCAGGTTGTAACTCTACCTTAGCCAGGTTGTAACTCTACCATAGCCAGGTTGTAACTCTACCATAGCCAGGTTGTAACTCTACCTTAGCCAGGTTGTAACTCTACCTTAGCCAGGTTGTCACTCTACCTTAGCCAGGTTGTAACTCTACCATAGCCAGGTTGTAACTCTACCATAGCCAGGTTGTAACTCTACCATAGCCAGGTTGTTACTCTACCTTAGCCATGTTCCTTGTTATTAGGTATTTCATTAATTTTTTTAATTACCAGGCGGCAGCTATACATTAGTTATACCCCTTAAACACAAATGACATTATATTTAATCCTAAGGTTATACTATAAGTTCATCCAAGGTAGTAAGTTAACTGAGGTAGAGGAGAAGATCTTATTCAGTAGGCAGGGGTTCTTTATTTAGCACGTATTGCTAAAATGACCTATGCTACTCCCCTTAATGCTTCATTGCCGATACAATAAACTTTTTCTTGATCCCTACAATGCAAAGAAAAGGTTGGTTGTCATCAAAGCATCTCTCTAAACATGTTTAGGATAATAATTCGATGGTTTAATAGTTTTTCTTAGAGGGGTGGACAAGGTAGTATAATTATCATGTCACCCCTAGCCAACCATGTTTGATATTAGAGAGACCACGCCCTGTCCCAAATCCTGCCCCATTTCAACGTATAGCGATAACTACAATGAAGCAGCTTAGGAATTTTTAGGATCTACATGGGCGATTCTTGTAGGATAGATTCACCTCAAGTCGGCCACATACCTGTGGTCGCCTACCCCTCCGGAGAGCTTAGAAATTACTCTGATACTGATTTCAGATGGCCAGCCCATGCATTGCATAACATTGATTCAATAGGTTGGGCATTATTGAGTCATTCTCATTCTCATTTTTGTGTGGCCTGTGGCCGACTCGAGCCATAAGATAAGGCCGATTTGAGGTGAGTCTACCCTTGGTGTTTTCACCTCTCCGTCTCTTTAACACTCTGTGTCTAGACTCTCTATCAATCTTACTGACGCCTCGGTATGGCCGCAAGTTTCAAAGCTCCTCCCCCAGGCGATAACCACAGTGGCGGATTTAGAGGAGGGGGGCCCCGCGTGCACCCCCTTTTCCCCAGTACCTTAGAGATTAATTACATATTTTGGACACCAAAATTTGCTAAAAAAATAGGGGCATGCACCCCTCTTTTCCCCGGTACCTTAGAGTTTAATTATATATTTTGGATAACCAAAATTTGCTCAAAAATAGGGGATGCGCCCCCTCTTTCTGGTCCGCTCATTTTTTGGATCCTGGATCCGCCACTGCACCAAGTTACAAAATGTATGCCGGTGCAACCACCGCAGGGTCAGGTTGAATGATCTATTGGGGAATAGCGGTAGAGGAATGACATACAAATAAAATCATCAGACCATGGAAACCATTTATTTACCACCCATGGTATTCAGTGACAGTGACAGCTCAAGTCTTTTTTCTTTTTTAAAATAACAAATTGGCCTATATGGAAGAATGGGGGAGGAGCAGGAATATGGTAATGGTAAACATCACAGTGGCGGATCCAGGATTGTCTAGAATGGGGGGGGGGGGCAAGACTTGGTGAAAGTTGATGAGGTACTATACACCCAAAAAAGTAAGCTGGTCAGAATGACTCTGTAACCTGAGTTAACTCCAGTTTACTCACTTATTAGATCTTTTGACTCAGATGATATGGTGAGTAAACTACAAGTGACTCTTGTATCATCAATGACTCAGATGTATTGCAGAGTCAGATCAACTTTACTCAGTCACCAAGTGAGTCAAATATACTTTGACTCATCTAATGAGTCAACTTAATCTGACTCATTTATAGCTCATTCGCGCCATACAGGTCACGTGGGGATGCTGAGTTTGTTGTTTCCCGCCCACCCCTACCCCCCCTACCCCCACAAGTACTCCAGCCTTAATAACGGTCAGTGGACTTAAACAGACAGCAGCTTAACAAAGAGGATGTGTATGTCTATATCCCCAGAATAATGGTAAGTGCATTGTTTTGTTTTTGATTATCACGTTGATGTTTAGATTGATGAGGGATTGATGTATCCATAAGAGTATAGACATAAAGGGGGGGGGGAGGTAAAGTTATAAATATATTTTAGAGGCATATGTAACAATATTGCATACTATCATTAAGTGATTTTCATCTATGCTATGTCAATACAAATAACACATATATACGTGGTCCTGAGCACTGCAAGCCCCCTGTTTGGGGCTCCCTGTACACTTTTCTTTTCCTTCTTTTTCCCCCTCTTTCTCCTTTTTCCATCTCATTTTTTTTCCTTTTTTGTGGTGGGGGGGGGCAGGCCCCCTGTTGGGCCACCCCCTGGATCCGCCACTGACATCTACTGTAAAGTCCCGCCTATAAGTGGCATAGTCCGATGGTTTGGTCTCAAACAATAATCTTTCCAAAAATGATATAGACCATACTTCCGTAGGTAGTTACTTCCATTCTCTGAATTTTAGTTCCTATTTGCAGGAATTGTCAGATGTATGCCCCTACTTTTGGAGTGCGCGCCATAATTCCACCTATTGGGAATGCACTGTAAAATGCCTAGTGCTGGGTCTCTGATACCGCCGTTCTCAGCTTGTATAGAGAATAGATCATGTTTAGGGATGCTCAAACTGTTAAGAATGATGTTGTAATCGTGGGTGGAAAATATGTGAGTAAAATTTGAGAAAAGAAAACGGGACAAAACGGACTAGGCCACTTGAAACAATTTCAGTGGCCTATTGCGGCCCAAAGTCGTCCTTTTCATGCACCATGCAGGTGCGACGAATAACATTACCTAAAAGGTAGAGTGCGGATTATATATGCTGGTGTGGCATACACATTGTACCTGGGGCCTACATATTGTACCAGGGATTTAAAGCCTTACACCCAAAATAATCTTTCTCGCATTTTAAAGTACTTGAAATGATTGATTTACAATCTGCATGGAGGACTTTTCACAACATACTACGACTAGAAGCCATAAAATCGTAGTGAGAGACAATAAGACACTCTAACATCAGAGCGCTATTACGTTGAATAAGTACACACTCCAGTAGAGGGTGGCGCTGTAAACAATATGACACTTAAGATACTTATCACAGTGAATAACACCTGTACCTACAGTGCTATGACAACTCCTATATATCATAATGATGACATGAGAGCCTGCAATAGAGAAGGGGTGTGGGGCCTGCTCTCTCAAAATGTTTTATCCCCCCCCCTATCGCCCTATCTATCTTGTGTGATCGGGACAGTTTGAGACAGAGGGTCCACATAAAGTCCCTTAAGAAACAACAAAAATCCCTATCCCTCAAAATTATGAGATATAGTGACATGTACCAACAACTCCTATCATACCAATATTTGTGAGATATTGATCAGTTGTGAGATAGGGAAGGTACACTGTAAAAAGGTGTTTAGAGTCTAAACATATTGCTAAACATTTTCTTGTCCCGTTTTTGAGGACACTTTATAAACCTAAACATGTTTAGCCTCATAATGTGATTAGCCTTTGTGTTTAGATTTCAATGTGTTTAGGTCTTTATAAAGTGTTTACTGTATTTATGTTTAGGTTTGCCCATGTGTTTAACTATGATATGCTTAGATGATGTTTCAAGGTTATAGTGTTTAGCATTATAATAATTGTGTTTAGATATGGCATCCATGCATATTGATCTTTGTAGATCATCTCAATATTCTACCATAGCTATAGTAGGCTGAGAGAGTATTATACTCTCAAGGAATATCATTGCACCCATTATCCACAATAGGGAGTAACCCTATGTATGCAGATTACAACAGAATGGATTTGATTGAACTTTTTATCTGACCTCGTGCCTTCCTTACAGCCGACACTCAAGGGTGAGAGGTTGTATCCACACCGGAGTGAGATTACCCTTGTGGCGTTTTTGCCCAGACCCTAGTCTAGTGGGGAGGGGGGATGATGGTGACCGAATCTATGGGAAGATAGAAAGCACGCCCCCACACATTTACTGAGGCAATGGTTCTTTAACATCCGTCACTACATAGGCATAGTGAGAGATGGACAGGCCTGTTTTAAGTCATTTGTCTGCCATGACCGCCGAGAGGCTTTACAGCACAGCCTAGCCAGAGCAGGGAGGAACTCAAACGACACCTTACGGCGACGTTTGGATCCACCACTGTGCCCCAGCCGGGCCCGGAACCGAACCCACGAGCTTATGGCCCGTGAGCGGACGCGCTACCGACTGCGCCACGCCTCCGGGCTAACAGAATGGATCAATGATGATACCTTTATTCTTGGATTACAGAGTTAAGGTGTCTATGAAAAAGAATTGCCATTGCTCCAAAAAAATATAGGATATAAATAACCAATTCAAAATGTGTAATCATGGGATTGATGTTCTTTCACATGAAAATCCTCATAAAAATGATTCATAAAGGATTTTTAACATATTTTTCATGGGAAGACAGTATAACTCGTTTTAGAAACGTCATTCAAGCACCGAGCTGCCATCTAGTGAGTCTTTCATGCCTAAACGCCTAAACTTCAAACTGTTTCAATGCTAAACACCTATAAACATGTTTAGCATATGTGTTTAGGTGTTTAAAATAAAAGTTTTTAAATCCTAAATAGATAGCCAAGAGTACACCTACCTATCAGATATGTTTAGACTGTAAACATGTTTAGATCTAAACATGTTTAAACCCTAAGCTCCTTTTTACAGTGTAACCTGGTTGTTTGGCCAGAGTGGGCAGTGCATATATAGTTAGCTTGCCTCTATATGTGTGGTACATACACAATATTATCGAAATTTAGGGATATCTAAAAGTATTTGCAATTTTGAGAAGGGGGCCATTTCGAGAGATCGGGGCCTTCCAGGAGTATTCTGCTATCATCTGCTTCGATGATTGCTTTTTCTTTTCCAACTGATAGGAACCCTTATCATTTTATGCAGTAACATATTCACATAAAGCAAACCTCGTTGAAGTGGCCGGTAAATTAGAGATTACATTGAAATATAGTACATTTCATGAAACCCTTAATTCCCCACACATTCACAGCTGCCCCGCCCCCACTAGTAAACACAATCATCACGAGCTCCTCAAAGACTCTTCACCCGGGTCTTCACCTTGGCAGAGGTAGGGAAAGATTAACTATATAATCCATTAATCAATAAAGAAATTGAGCTTACTGGGTTTGAGTTTGCCTGATTTCTGGTCGTACCGTGCTACCTTAAGATCTTCCATTGATGAGTAAAATATCCAGCATGCAGTAGCGCTAAAATAGAGATGGGAATGAGTTCCAGATAGTTTCTCTGCTCCTGTGGGGTATTACAGTTGAGCTAACAGTCGCTATCACCCCGTGCATAGAGGATGGGTCGACAAACGTCCAATGTATCTGGGCGTCAAGTCCCTGTGCTACGAGATCTAGATGTGTTATGCACAATGATTACTGGGTGGGAGTGGTTCCGCCAGGCCTGGGGGGGGGGCACTTCATATAATTATCTTTCTGCCATGAGTGTGCGGCTGGCAAAAGCACACTAAAATCAAAAGCCCCCTAATAAGGGTCTCATTTTGAGTAAATAGCCTAGTTAGGGTAATCTTAGACACCCCCCCCCCCAACAAGACTTCACTTTCAGAAACCTCATGAAAATGTCCATATATACAATGTATATGCTGTCCACTACATCTCCAATTTTCACGATTATTTATGAACAAGGACGGGGTGATTTTACATGGATGCACAAACATTTCTACACCCCCCTCCCAAATGGCACTCAAATATTTGGTCCCCCGACACACGGAAAATCTTAACGTCCCTCTTAGATCTATAGTAGTGCACAGGCCTTTTTGCTAATAAGAGGCTAGCTTTTTTTTACACTACCCTTTAAGAGGCGGTCGAAGGTTTTTGTAACTTCCCCCCTCCCTTAGGACGGGTCAAAAGTGTTTACGCCCCCCTCCCCCAGATGATAAATAACGACCACTCCCGTATGTTGGTCAATGCCAAAGAGCTTAGTTTATCCGTCAGACCTTTCGTTAAAAACACCAGGGGTCAAAAGTGTCGAGGTAGAATACCCCTAGCAAAAATAAATGTTGTCCTAGGACCAGCCCAGGCTCAGAAAAAGTGCATGTGTCCCCTAGGCCGAAATACCCTCAGAGCGTCTACGGAGTAGTGTCCCCCCCCCCCCGGGCTGCCAGATCAGCACCCACTCCCCTTTGCCAGGTATACTTATTGAGTATACAGCACTCTGTACATGCTACAGAGGAGCAATGTTCAGCCAAGTAGAACTACCCAGCCAATCATGACACTTTCCTGTAGACTACTGCTCCCCCTAGTGTATGCCAACCGAACCGTGACCAATCATATGTGTATAGGGGACAGAGCCATTGCTAGTACCAAACAAATTTCCTAGGTGCCTCTTGTAGTTGGGGGCTAGATCAGCAGTTGGCCTCTTTGTACAGTTTACTTTGGTTGGCCCTCCCTAAAAGTCTATACGAAGGTATATTCTAAATATCTATACCTTTGGATAGCAAATACTTTAAACTTGAACAATATTAGCTTTATATAGACTTAGTACTTCAAATACAAGAGAAATTAAACTTTAAAAGTTTTCTTAGAGGGCACATATAATCCACACAGAGAAAATATTGATACTCACCGTGAGCCTGATGTTAGCCTCAGGCAAATGTCGCCAAAATGAGTATATTTTGATACTCAGGGTGAGCCTAGGGTGTAGGCATACTCTAGCAATACCTGACACTCTACTCTAGATTGTTTATGGCCTAGCTGTACCCTCTCAACTGCCCTACTCTCACAGTGCAGGAGTCTCTTTAGAGACAGGCTCAGGGTAAACTGGAGTAACATAATAGAAGAGAATAGGACATTGCCTGAGTATCTCTATGAAGAGGGTCAGGTAATGCTGGATCCTACCTGAACAGGCTCCAACATTGCAAGAGTCTTTCTTACCAATGGTGTAATGCACTGCCAGAGTATCCCAATACATAGAATCACACTTTGCTGGATTCTACCTTCAGAGTGAGTCCAGCAACATCACCCAGTGGGCACAACCCCACTTAATGAGTTACTAATCAGCACTGCATTGTAGGGCTTACAGACAGTCTAAATTGTAATGGTTATGTAGCCCTGCATTTGTAGCCCTTATTGAACTACTAAGCTGTAGGGTGTATTAAGCCCAACACATAAGTGGTTTGTTAAACACTATAAAGAAATATAGAAATTAAGGTCACCGTATGAAAAAGCTCATTATTTCATACACACAAGGATTTCAGATGGTTGAACATTCAACTTCCTAAGGCAGTCTAATTAATCAATGAATAGTTTGTGCATTCCTGGTTTCAGTGTCCTTATTGCTCCTTGGTGGGATTTGAACCAGGTACCTCCTTATTGTGACTCCTTTGTGCTCCTATCTGTGCTAGCGGGGCAGGTGTTGAAAGTGGCACTATCAATATGATATTTCAACCATAGACCTACTACAGTGAGATGTCATTGGTCATATGAGGCCCTGTAGACTAATAGGAAAAACAGACTGGAGTGACCATAGTAAGGAAAAATGCCCATAGTAAGGACAAATATCCACAATGTCCTCAGTAAGTATGGCACAGTCCTACTTATATGCCTATTGCAACCTGGCTCACTAGTTGTAGAGGTGGCACAGCGGTAGGATTCTCGCTTTGCATGTGAGGGGTCTCAGGTTCAAGTCTCGGTGGTGCTGAGAAATATTTTTCATTTTTTCAGTTTTCAGGAAACATCTCATCTATTGCACTGTATTTTTCTAAGACCTAACTTTGTAACTAATTGAAATAGATGCTTGCTTGAAAACTGACAGAATCTTCAACATCTGCCAAGTCAGAAAATAGAAAGAAAATAAATTGTTTGCATAACAAAAAAAAATTGGGTTGAAAACTTGCAGCTTTTGAAGAGCATCCCTGGGCTAGAATCAAACTCAGGACCTTCTCATATGAAGGTAAACATGTTACCACTACATGTTTACTTTCATATTGACCTACCGAGATTGAAAGGGTCTTAAAATATTGCCTCATATCCTATTCCCTCTCAGACCTGCCAACACTGCGCCCCTCACTGAACGACCTGCGACTCTTATCTCATGGGACTCCTTACAATACTTTTCACCTTGGGTCTATTAGTTAACGATCACCAAATTGCCACACAATTGCAACTTTCAGATTCTACTAGAAAATACCAGAATTTAAGTTGTACCAGGGGAATGATCAGATTTACATGTCAGATTCGCAACAAAATCTTAGCAATATGTGTTCTGCCGTAGGCATAAGGTGTTGCATAGAAATCTAACAGAGTACAAAAAGAGCACATTGTGACGTAACATGGGAGAATTCTTTCTGATACAAGTGTAAAAATCTAAGTGGAATTTTCATAGTTCGGGGTCAATGTCAGTCCCATTGAACACCTCCAAATAGGCCTGAGATCACAACTTTCAAATTCTCGTAGAAAATACAGAGAACTAAATGACTATGGCGCACACTGTGGTCATGATTGTGGAACAACCACAATGTACGCCTGAGTTTACTACTATTTGTAAGTCATGTTATTTGTTATAAAGAATTTAACGGTGGATTGGCCATCTAGAGTTAAATCTATGGAGAGCCGTTATTCAAATGAATTGATAATAATAAAAAAAAAAAATTCTTATTACTGGATGGTAATATTTCATTGCCCTTTCATTTGTCTTGTCCCTCCACCTATGTCTAAAAATCATTATGACGGCCATTATGTCCTTGATCACATGTGAGCCAGCAAGCAGAAAGGACAGTTACTGCGGGATTTAGTACCAGATTTAGCCACCAGGGGCCACCACTATGGACTAGAATAGGAAAAATATGACTAAAACTGTTATAGGCTACATTTTTTATGGAGAATTCAATGGTTTTTGATAAAACATTCTATTTTGGGTGGAAAGGTTCCAAATTTGGCATGCAAAAAGAATGTTTTTGGGCCAAAATAGGCATTTTTGTTGAGTTCTGTTGCCATGGAAACATGATTTTCATTCTAAATAGAAAAATCAATGATTCCATCTGAGGGAACATCCAACAAGGTTTACTATGGCGAAAACAGAATGAAAATACCATTTCTAGATCAAAAGTTATGGGCAAAAGAATAAACATTTATACGAATTTAGCTAATTAGCATAAATTATGCTAATTAGCTATATATCTCATGACCAATTAGACATAGAGCTTATTAACATTCTTGAAATGGTCACACCTACCCATATCTAGCAAGCCATTCCTCCAAAACTAACAGGAGTATCTTCTCATGCTATGTATCACTGTAATGCTAATGATTTGAATTTTAAAGTTGACTTTTAGCACGGAGCACCCTTTCTCCTTGCCTCTACACACATATGTGACAGGATCTGCGAAAAGGGCCCTTAGCGCTGGGTGTTTTAAGGTCCCTATTCCCAGTACATGTCACATAAAAATTAAGCTTATGTCCCATTTTCAATGTCCCAGGTCATCTGAATAAGGTCCTTATTTGGATGACATCCTCGTCCAAATATCAGTAGCTGTTTTCCACTCGTGAGCCAATATATGGATGCTCAAAATTTTCAGGATGTCACGCCAACACTTTTTAGGAAAGCTGGCACGTCAATCATCAATTTTTATGTATATGCCTATGTACTAGGAACTCTTGAAATTGTCAGTGTCGGTAATTTTCTAAAACCCCTGCATCACAACTTTCATCTTTTAAAACCCCTCCATCACTAGGATCATGTGCGTCACTTTTTACCCATGTATAGGCACTTGAGTATTTACATGATTCTGCCATTATTCCTGCCCCTAATAGATAGTGGATGGACATCCATGCCCCACCTTTACATGTGGACGTGGTGGTGGGTCTTTACCTGTGGCACAAAGTGAGAACATGAAGGGGCAATCCATCATTTCCTTTGAGAGCCAGATCTACCAATGCCATGTGTCAGAGAACTCTTTGGCACACCAATGACCGCCATTGTTCAGCACATTATACATATACCTCTACTTTGTTCCAGCTGGTGCATTCAAAGGCGTGGTTCACGTATAGAAATGGTTATATTAGGAAGTGGTCATTATATATCAACAGCGGGTGGTAGAATTCAGGGGGGGGCATAAAAGTTTCAAACCACTCCTGAGTGGGGAGGGGTCGTCAAAACTTTTGACCCCTCTTGAGGGGTGGAGGGCATAAAAAATTTATCCTCTTTTTAGCAAAAAGCCCCACGCTCTGCTATAAATCAAAGATGGGTAATTATCAATAAAGAGGGTAATGTCACTTTGAAAGTTTGACTGGTCAATGTAGTATAGTTGTAAAGGCCTGGGACTAGAAATCTAGACCACACAGGTACCCCTGGTGTCATTTTATTTTTATTCTCAGTTGGTCACTGTCATTTTTGCAACACATTCTAAAAATGATGTATTATAATCAATATCCCCTTCATTGCCAATAGTATAAAAGGGGCTTCAGAGGCGGCTTTTACAAAGACCCCATTAGCCTTGTATATGTATGTTAAAAAGGGTTTCCCCATGCAGTCTTGAACCCACATTCTATGATTCAAAGTCAGCCATGCTAACCATTATACTATTGAGATTGCTGGTGATTGGAGCCTTGAACACCATATATTTACTATAGCTTTGTATCACATCCAGTGTAGAAGATTAAAATCCTCTTCTAGGCCTCTACAGTTTATGTCAAAATATGCTTATATTTAAGGTTTTACTGTTACATAAACTTCAGTGGATGGAGTATAAGTCAGAAAACCTTCTTAGAGCTTGAGGTTTTGCCATAAAACCTCCTCGGTCTGTTTTATGGCAAAACCTCCAGCTCTAAGAAGGTTTTCCATTACAAAATACACAGGATGGTTTACACATTCAGAGATAGCGGACTGTTCTATGGGCGAGGCGTTAGCTGAAACTGATTACCATCGGTTGTCACTGATGATACCTATCAGTTGGGTACCAACTTGCCCCCGAGAGGACCGCATTGATTAGTTGGGATTATTTCATTGGGTGATAATCAAAAAAGCTAGGTCGGTATAATTGTACGTTCATGTATATGTTTTAGATTAGACACGGCAAGAGAGGTCATGCCATAAAACAAGGACATTATATTACACAGCCAGCCATGAACATAGTTCTGTTCAACATAATCATTTTAGTTTATTATGTACATGTCGATAGGCATGATGTATGACAGTCAGATTACTGAAATTTACTGCATTCAAAATTCATACCCTTTTGTGTGCATTGGTCTTTCTTTTCTTTATTTCTTTTTCTTTTGTGTTCATGAAGTTTGGATAGTAATAGTTTAACAAGCAGTATCTCATGAAAAATGATCACTGTGATTTTAATAATTCATGTCTTCTTCGTCCCTTAAGAAAGATTATGTCAGTGGGTTGCACATCCTTTGCAGACCCCCACAGAATAACATGGATAAAAGTCTATATATTATATAACATATATCACTGCCCTACCATAATGTCCTCTTTATAAGGTTCACCCAGCGTATGAGATGCACCCAGACTTTATATATCGTAGTGGCAGCGCTGGGCTGGTGCGGGGCTCCGCGGGGAAGGCTGGTGCGGCCCTGCGCCACCAGGGGGCGCACCGCCCGTAGCGGCTATATATTGCCCTGCGGGGCAGCAGCCAGCCAGTCTGACTCTGCTGCTGGTTGAGCGCGGACGTGCCAGCCCTCCCCACAGAACCCAGGCTCTAGGAACGACCTTAGTGTTGTGCATGCCTATTGAGCTCTTGGCCTTAGGTGCCCAACTTGTACTATTCAGACTATAATATATGGGTTATTCCCACAACCGTACTTGACTTCCTTGCCTTTTACTTCCCCTGGTTCTGCTCTAATGTTACAGTGGTGACAGTGTAGCTAGAACCAGCCCCACGAAGGTCGGGAGAAGTAAAATTGTGCAAGTAGCTATAAAGTAGATGAAATGATGAGCTCTCGAGCAAGCACAGTGGAGTTGTCTCCAGAAGAAAGGTAAGAAGTGATGGTAGGGGTACGGGGGACATTGGTGGAGGTGGACGAGGAGGTCTTCCTACGAGTGAGGCCAGGAGACGCGGGGTTCCCCGCCATCCCGCCAACCCCGCCATCCCCGCCTTCCTCGCCAACCCCACAGGATCACTAGCTGAGGCAGCAGCGGAGGAAGGGAGGGGAGCACAGGGGGCTCAGCCTCACAGGGTGCCTGGAAGGGCACATGATCTGGTACCCTCTTCTCTTCTGAGTAGGGAGGGTGGATCACCTGTGAGTGAGAGTGGACGGAGACCCATCCTCGGGACACCTCAGCCATCCGCGGGTGACGGTCTGGTACCATCAATGGACTCTGCGCCCACAGACTTTCCGGACTACAATCAGGAAGGGGGACCGCTCCTGGAGGACCCCGTCCATAAAGGGAGAAAGAGTGACACTGCGGTCCAGCTACTGGGACCACCCCCTGGGTTCCAAGGCAGGGTGGCAGGAGTGTCGGTCACAGCCTTCCCCGGTTCATCCTGGTCTGGTACCTAGTGTAGGGGTACAGGCTTTGCTTACCCCGGTGTCGGCTTTGGGCCATTCTTCACTCCCTACTCTCGAAGATGGGGTTTGGGTCCCCCATGTGGACTGGTCACAGAGATAGCAAAAGAGGGAGTCCTATCGTATGGCCCCCCCCAGCAGAAGGGGAGGGCAGAAGCCACTTGCCCCACGGTGGCAGGGCAAGCTCCGCTTGCGACCCCTCCCCCTTCATGGCCGCTTCTCCCACCAAATCGGCAGGCCCGCCCACTTCCCCTCGGGCATAATCCCCTGATTCCGGACGTGGAAAGGGAAGTGCAGCGACAGGAGGAGTGGGTCAGAAAGTGGAGAGGGATGGAGGAGTGTCGCGTAATAGGACCCCGGAGGGAACAACCGGAGCTGAATCAGAACTCACCCAGTGGATCCTCAGCAGATGGGATTACCAAGAAGGGAAGTGGACCTCCTGGAGGCCCAGAGGTGCAGCTGTGACTTGGTAGGGAAATCCTGCTGGCGCCTTCCCTCCCCCTGCCAGAGGAGAGGCTCGATACCCCGAGGTGAGCTCGAGCAGAAGAGGGGCACCCTGCTGGTCCAGCCCGGGGGGCCGGGACTGGAGGGGTAAACAGGCCTTTCAGACCCATCACCCCCCATAGGAAGGGGGAAGTGATGTGCCGAGCATCGGATCAGCAGAGGAGCGAGACCCGGCTCCCTCCCGGGGGTTCGGGCATGGGCCCCCTCTAGTGCAGAACATGACATCCCAGAAGTAGGGAGCGGTACCTGGATGGTCCTTGACAGACCTAGAGGTGGCATGGCCGGAGCCCTGGTGGCGTCAACTCCTCTCCCTGGTTGGGAAGGAGGGGACTCAAGGCAGGAGTGGGCCTCCAGGGACAAAGTGGTGAAACCAATCTTCATGCCGGGCAAATATGATGGCACAGGTCACTTACTGGAGTATCACTCTCATTTCGACCTGTGCAGGAGGGCAAATGGGTGGTCCAGCCAGAAAGCCGGCGTCTTCCTCTGCTTAAGCCTCATGGGCCTCGCTCGGAGGCTGTTGAGCGGCATCGACCCTGGAGCGGACACAGGGTATGAGAGCCTCTGCACGCCAATCATGAACCGGTTCTT
This sequence comes from Acholoe squamosa, assembly GCA_949317995.1. NCBI lineage: Eukaryota > Metazoa > Annelida > Polychaeta > Phyllodocida > Polynoidae > Acholoe > Acholoe squamosa. The sequence continues at coordinate 48,542,328 of OX439050.1, forward strand.
GCCACCCAACCAGCGCTACATGCTGTTGGCATACCCCCAAGCGGACCCAGCTACAGTGGACGTAATGTCGCAGGATCACTTCATAGAGAGTCTGACTGATGAAACGGTCCGTAACTGGGCATATCAGGCCAACCCAGACAAGCTGCAGGATGCCGTCCAAGTGGCTCTCCATGCTGAGGCTTGCCTGAAGTCGGGAACAGCTAACAAACCTGCTGCCTTGGCCCGGGCCATGGCCTCGACAGTGGCCTCCTTGCGGCAGTCCATGGAGGAGAGAATGGCATGCACGGATGCATGCCTGCAGAAGATGGGCTCCTCTGCTATGCAGAGAGGTGGCCGTCCGCGTAATCAACAGGGTTCAGGATGCTACCACTGCAGTAATGAGGGCCACTTCAAGCGGGAGTGCCCTGACATTGAAGAGAAGGAGAACAAAAGAGGCATCCTCGTCGGGCAGGGGTTGAAAGACCCGGCGGAGGGCCATCCTCCTTTACGGGTGTTTAATCCAGGCCAGGATCCAGTTATCCTCTACTGAAATATGGAGCTGGCCTCGGTAGAGGAGATGGGGGAGCCCCCTGACGGCGGAGACTCAGTAGAATTTGGCCCAGATCAAAGATGCCATGTCGTAGGCCCGGCAGATCCCAGAGTGGATCCGGTGGTGGAGAGTCTTGGCGGAAGCAAGGGGGGAGGAGACGGAACAGCTGCCCTGATCTGCCAACACGCAGAGCCTTTCCAGCTCAAGCCAGGGGACATCGGCCGGGCCACCTGGGTGGAGCACTGGATACGGACAGATGATCATCCGCCCATCAAGCAACCCCATCATCGCCTAGCGCCTCATCGTAGAGCGCTGGTGGACGATGAAGTGGACAAAATGATAGCGACAAGGACTATCGAACCGGCAGAGGGACCCTCAGCTTGGCAGAGGTCGTCGGTGGTGCTAGTCCGCAAGAAGGATGGCACCATGAGGCGACGGTGAAAGATGCCTACCCTCTCTCACTTGGTGAGCGGCTACTGGCAGGTAGCCACGGCCCCGGAGGACCGTGAGAAAACCGCGTTCACCACCAACCAGTTCAAAGTTATGCCTTTTGGACTGTGTAACGCCCCCGGAACCTTCGAGCGGCTGATGGAGGTGGCCTTGCGGGGGCTCCTGTGGAGTTTCTGCCTGGTCTACCTTGATGACATTGTCGTATTCTCACGTTCGTTCGGGGACCACCGGCTGGGAGAGGTGCTGGCACATCTGAAAGGAGCGGGACTTAAGGTGAAGCCCTCTAAATGCCAGCTAGTCCGCCGGAAGGTCGCGTTCCTTGGCCATGTGGTCAGCAAAGAGGGGATTGCCACCGACCCGGCCAAGGTTGACTCAGTCCACCAATGGCTCATACCCGCCTCCCTCACAGAGGTGCGGAGTTTCCTCAGCTTGGCAGGATACTATCGGTCCTTTCTGCCCGACTTCGCAACAATCACCAAGCCATTGTCCACCATGGCTGACAACGCTTCCACTTTGAGGAGGACTGCCAGAAATCCTTCCGCAAGATTAAGTGGCTTCTCACACAGTGCCCTGTTCTGGGTTACCCCCGGGAGGAGGGACACCTCATGCTGGACACAGATGCTTCGGACACAGGACTGGGGGCCGTCCTCTCCCAAGTCCAAGAAGAGAGGGAGGTAGTCCTCTCCTATGGGAGCTGCACATTAACCAAACCCGAACGCAATTATTGCGTTACAAGGCGGGAACTTCTGGCAGTGGTCTTCGGACTCAAGAAATTCCGCCATTACCTCTTGAGGCGGCACGTCCTTATTAGGACTGACCACTCCGCTCTCAAGTGGGTGATGGCCTTCCGAGAGCCAGAAGGACAAATCGTCAGGTGGCTCCAGATAATGTCTCCGCGCTCTTCCCCGCCATGGTCCGGCAGGCCTAGTCTGCCCTGCAGTTGCAACAGCGGATGCAGGGAGGAAGAAAGAACAGCCCGGGGCTATGCGTCGTCTTCTCTTTCGGGTTCCCCGCCTCGCGGCAACCAAGCCTGCAAATGCCATCAACAGATATCCCCGGGCTCTGCTTCTTCCTCACCGCGGTTCCACAGCGGCGACAGCGGATGCATGGAGGAAAACGGAACAGCCTGCCCGTAGTAATATCAGTGGAAGGAGAGCAGCCTGGGACAGCCTGTCATCTCCCCGTAGGTCATAAAGTTCTAAAAAAGCAGCAGAGTTAGGAGGAACCTCCCAACCACCTTCAATTTCGCAGAGGAGACAGCCCTCAGTGAGTATCTCCCCTGTTGGTGTGGGAAAGGGAGAGAGAGTAGACCGGCATCCCTCCCCACGGACAGTGGGACAGGCAGCGTTCCCCGCAGTCTTCCCCACAGCCAAGTGAGGTGTCATTGCCTTCCCCGCGGCCACATAGACGGAGAGTAAGACTGCATTCAGGCAGCGACCCATCCCCACTAGCCACGAGGATGTGTGTGCACGGGGTGATGGCAGACTCCCGGGTACCATGCGGCCAGGAGGGGCCAAGGAGTGGGGAAAGGAAGTGCCCAGTGTTAGAGATAGTGACTCCTAGAAGGACTTAGTGTTATTCGAGACAGTGACTCCGCTAAAAAGCCTATTATAGGCAATAGTGACTCCCTAATTATGAATAAGGAGGAGGAGGAGGAGCACACCATGGCCGATAAGGGGGAGGTCCACCAGGAGGCAGCAGGGGAGACGGGTGACCGGGAAAAGGGTAAAGGCACCAAGGAGCCCACCTGGGACCTAGATGAGGAGGCTGCACAGGCAGTGTAGGGTCTGCTGGTGGTGCAGATGGTAGGGGATCCGGGTGCACAAACCTCGGACAGCATCAAGGCCATCAGTATCCCCGCAGAGGAAATGAGGCTACTGAACGTGGTATGGGATCAAGTCAGCCCTATCACACTATTTAGGCCCAGAGAGGTGACGGAGACGCTCCCCCAGTTCCACGGGGAGCCACCTGCTGCCCTTGGCCCGGGGGACCTGTCTGCCGGCCGAGAGGGAGGCCCTGGAGGCAGTAGGAGACAGCACCCTGGCAAACATGGTCTGTGTATCTGACGAGGAGAGGGGACCACCCCTGCCTGAGGAGTGGCAGTCCCCGGTCAGGTCACCGCGTCGCTGTCCACACGGGCGGCAACCTTCAAGGGCACCTCCGGCAGCCACCACCAGTAGACCGGCCGCATCGCAGCAAAGGGAGAGCGCTCCCCCCTCTCGGGCTGCCCCTTCAGTGGCGGCAGGGTCGTCAAGAGGTCCCGCTGGCTACCGACCAGGAGCTCCCGGTGACCGACCCGCTCTGGCTGTTCCCCCCACAACAGCTAGTCCTCGGCATGGGCCACCAGCCGCGACTGCACCACAGCAGGCACAGTGGTCCTCCTATCACCGGACCCCCCCAGCAGTCGCCGGCTGGTGGTGCCCTCGGATCAACAGCCACCGACATTCCAGATCCACTGGAGTGGTTCCCCTTGTCCCTGGTGCCACCACGGGATCTGGGCCCTCACTATGGTGTAATGGCGCCTTCGGACATCTCCACATCCATGCTGGTCCTCAATGAGAATACCTACGAGATAGCTCATACTATCACCACCACCTGACGCCGTCTCCCCCAGTTCCAGCAGTTCCCGCTACCGCACGTTGCCCAGAGCCAGCCGCCACAGGAGGATCCTCCAGCTCCGGTAAGTGTCCCCTCTCTACCACATTGTTAATCTCCCTCACGCTAAGGGTTTGAGAGTCGAGTATCCCCATATGACAGAATCAAGTACAGCAGAGCTGCATAATTCATCTAGAGTGTCTATAGAGTACCGAGAAGTACTGGGAAGGACCTTAAGTGCCTCCCGTGGGACAGGAACAGGTGGAGGGGACGTAATCAAGGTAGTTGGGCACTGAAGGGGGTGCCAGTTACTCACTGTTATATCTAGGTCATCCTTACTCCAGATAATCTTGTTAAAAGTTACTGTAAATACACCAGGTTACACTCCCTCTTAACATTTTATGTATAGGGTTAATTTGAGGAGGGGAAAGTGTAGCTGGAGCGTTGGGCTGCCGCGGGACCCCGCGGGGAAGGCTGGTGCGGCCACCAGGGGGCGCACCGCCCATAGCGGCTATATATTGCACTGCGGGGCGGCAGCCAGCCAGTCTGACTCTGCTGCTGGTTGAGCGCAGACGTGCCCGCCCTCCCTGCAGAACCCGGACTCTAGGAACGACCTTAGATTTGTGCATGCCTATTGAGCTCTTGGCCTCAGGTGCCCGACTTGTACTATTCAGACTATAATATACAGGTTATTCCAACAACCGTACTTGACTGCCTTGCCTTTTACTTCCCCTGGTTCCACCCTAATGTTACAATATATATATGAGAGGAAATCATTATAAGCTGTTGTTTCAGAAACCCCAGTTGTCATTAGTACTATTCTTTTTTCCCCCCAAAGTGTTACTGAACAGGATGTGTGATGATATCTGGCTGAAAAAAAAATCACATGATTCAAGATGTTGTCAACGGATCGTTACATGTCATGAAGTGAGGTAACAGGAGTCCAGACAATTCAGTTGATGATCCAGCTTCATTGTAAGATTGGCATGAGAGTAGTCAATACAGTGTAACAGTATGGTACTCACCAGTCTGACCAAGCTATATCCTGGGGCCAAGGCACCTGAGTGTCGTAGTGTCTAGGTTTGGAGAAGAATAAGATTCCCTGAGTGGGTTCTGCCTGTTTATAAAGGGAGTCCAACTCAGTGATACTCATGTGCTATTTCTAGAAGTGCATGGTGACTCAGGTCGGGGGATGATTAGCTCAGTCCCTCTCTGGTTAGCTCCAGTCTAATCCGGAGTAGGAGGAGGGAGCTGCTCTCAGGAGTGAGTCACCTTGTCAGGGGAGGCTAAAAATAGTGTATGATATCATGTCTTCCAGTGGGGATCCACAGATGGGACCTGGTGGTACTCACTGGAGGAGGACGGGGGTGAGTGAGTCACTCACCCTGTCAGGTTAAAAGTAGGGTAGCCTTGGATTCTACATGGGGAACCTTGGTCAGCTTGGTTTGAATATGTCGCTGATAATCATAATACATAGAATAGTCCATTGACAATGGCGTTAATGCACCAACGTTATATATCCTACTAACATTAATATCAGGTAAAGAAAGACCAAAAAAATGAGTTGGAGATGGTGCAATAAAGTCGGCAAGAAACAAGAATGAATCAGTACAGAAAGACAAAAGTTAAAATAATATTACAAAAGTTAATTATAATAATTATGTTATCTCACGACTCTGGCCTAGATCATGCTTTTTTGGTCATAACCCTGTTCAGTTATCGGACATGCTAATAAATTGGAGAAGTATACAGTCAACCTCTCCATACGTTTCCAGTTAAAACCGTTCAGGTCCTACAGGGGCGCGAACCCTGGCCGCGCTGGTAAGAGGTGAGCGCCATAACCACTATACTAGCCAGCTGGTGAAGGAAATCAGTGTTCAAGAGGAATCTGACTCAGCTGTCTGCCATACATTCGCCTATGCCCACATATTTACCATAGAATCCAATGGTAGCATGTCAAATTATTAACATGGAGACATCCTTAGATATCACAGATGATCATATGACTGATAGTCACAGATCGTCGTCAAATAGGTGTGCCAGGGGGTGCCAAAATAAAACAGTAGTACCATCTATTCCTTTTGCACACATAAACTATAAGGGTTGGTGCCTAGAGCCCATATATGAGGGAAGGTTAAATATGTTAAGTATTTCTGTACCAGCCGGCCGAAGTGAGGTATGTTAATTACCGCGAGGACACGTCTACGACCTTACCCCTATGCAGAGATACATGGGAAACACATATTCCCCATTAATTATACCCCAATATTTGTTAATGATATCTAAGAAAACACCCCAAGCATTACAGGAAATTGTGTTTCTTCTACATTCTTGGCCTTTTTATGCTATTTTTAGCTACAGAGAGGATAGCACGTCTTCTGAAAAGCCTAGCATAAACTGACATGCTTCTTTCCAGTTAGCACCACTCCTTGAAAAGAAGACATATATCATGCCAATTGACTCCATAACATTCCAGATACAAGAGGATTGAATAAATTTTCATAGTGATAGGTCTTGCCACTCGCCATAGCATCCAAGCAAATCTGAGTGAAGTCTTGTGTCATACTGAGTCAACTCTCACTCAGCTTGACAAACCATCACTCACTTCAATAAAGGTGGTAAGAAAGGTTGGGTGAATGTTCGTCAGCATGTGTCAATACTGGTCAAGTCTCACAGAGCTTGACGAACAAGCACTCACTTTGATACAGATGGTAGGGGAGACTGCGTGAGTATGCATCTGCAAGTGTCTAAACTTGTCAACTTCAACTTAGTTTACTCACTGTGATAAAGATGTTAGGGGAGACTGGGTCAGCATGTGTCAACACATGTCTACAGTTGTCAACTCTCACTCAGCTTCAATAAAGATGTGGGGGAAGATTGGGTAAGCATACGCCAACATGTGTCAATAGTCGCCTGATCCCACACAGCTTGACAAACAATCACTCACTTTCATAAAGATGTGAGGGACGACTTGGTGAACAATTGTCAGCATGCGTAAATAATTGCTAGCTCTCACTCAGCATGACTCAAATTCACAATGAGTGAGTGAGTGAGTAAAAGATGTTTAACGCCATTTCGACAGCTAAGGTCATATTCATGGCGAGAACTACATTACACAATTTCACAGAGGAATGTGTCAGTGCCTGCACATATGTGCACCACACACATCCTGAGGGGATAGGAAAAAGGAGATATAGACCCTTTTAAGTGGGCTAGGGAAGCCCACAAATTCACAATGAGAGACTATGGAATATGTATAAATTCTAACTGCTTGTAGTTTACAGAATGGGCCAATTGATTGAATGTCAATATGATAGATTATGTTGCATATAGCAGTTTTCTTTCTTACATGATATGAAATATATATAAATCAGGAACATAATTATACTGAAGAATATGGAATTCGGTGCATATATAAGACAAAAAAGATGATTTGTTTTGTCTATGGGACTTAGCACTGAGTTGGACTTATCTGCATTTTACATGTGATCTATGCATCTGTTGGGCCTGGTTTAGCAGAATATAAAAAGTTTAATGTCTAGTGATCAGCTAGGTCACATATGATTAGGGGAAATAGATAGGACTTCTTAATATTATGGTAAAAATGGTCTGTATTGAGTTATAAAAGGGGTAGATGTTGTATCCAATATGGGTATAACAGACTCTGTCAGAATGCATCAACCTGTGTCAACTTATGTCAACTCTCACTCATTATGACACAACTTCATGCAAGGTGACACACTACATAACATTCTGTGTTCTGATTAGTCCATTTTAAATCTCCCTCCCTTTCTTTGTTCTCCTCTTGAGTTCAAACAGACAAGTAGACACAGCCAAGGAGGAGAGATGTGCTGGTAGTTGGTCACACAGTTCTAGATTAATTTGTTCTTTAAATCCCAGTTGATAGGTATTTCTACAGTACTATATTTTTATTACAGATTATGTCTGAACATGCCTTACTGCTAATTCCAAGCTTTAGTGGCAAAACCCCAAGATAGTAGTAGATTTAGAACTATGAGTAAAGCCTATGGAAATTTAGGGGATTCAGAATGCTAAGTTATAAGTTCTGGTATCTGGGGACTAAGTGAATGACCATTCATTGTCAATATGGGTGGGACTGGGGTGGTCTAGATTTAGACTGTTTCTGTTTTGTGTTTATGATTATTTGTTTTGATTTATACAGGTATTCCCAGGAAAACTACAAGGAATCATCTATCAACACCACAACCATCCATTTCCAAGGAGAGTGGGTAAAACATGATATTGTGAGGAAAGATATCTTCACATGGAAACAGGATAATCAGATGAATTGATGTTCACAATAAAGCCAAAAATAAAAATCCACAATCCCCCCCCCCCCATTCCTATCCCCCCACAAGCAAAAATTGGTCAGTGCATCATCATGCGTAATACTGCGTCATAACCCATGCGTCATTGTGCATCATACTGCATCATAACCCATGCGTCATTGTGTGTGAAGGTGAGTCATAATGCATGCATCAGTCTATGTGAACCTGAGTCAGCCCTGGCAATGCTTGATGCGAAGGCGTGAAGGCTCACACACTTTGACTCAACTTCACGAAGATTTGCTGGGATGTGCTCCGCCTTCCTGACCTAGTTCTAAACCATGCGGCCTGGATGTAGAAAAATGGTGCAGCTATGGCGTGTGGTGAGATATAACACTATGAAAATTCATGTAATCCTTATCTATTTCGAATGTTATGGAGGAAAAGACTAGGTCAACATCATCTATGGATACTATGTTTACTGCAGCCTGGAGTACAGAACACGGCAAGCTTTGATTCTATAGGAAATAAGTGTGGAGAGCCAGAGGTATGACGGGCAGAGTGACAACAATGGCCACGGTGGGTCGCGAACAGGGGAGGATCGCATGCACTTACATAATGTATTCTCCTGTATTTATTCCAGGGTTATAAGGTTAGATATTAATACAAAATGGAAGAATTAGTGTGATAAACGCCTTAATCAATGGGTAACCCAGAACTCGTTGGGGTTAGCTGGGATTATTCCACGATTTCTGGGATTCTCAGTGCTTTTCCTGGATATTCCCATGCACATACCTGTCGATATTGCACACCCTGAAGGCTGTAACATCACTTTTGCAAGGCGTGCAGTTATTCATGGATAACCTGCATGCTGTGTGGTTATCCATGGATAACCTGCATGCCGTGTGGTTATCCATGGATAACCTGCATGCCTTACATGTCCTTACATGTCATATGTTACATGTTAAAACCTACGATAATTTTCTTTGCCAGGGTAGGGGTGGAACCTGCAGTCTCACATCCCAAATCCAACCCCCTATGCATTGGGCCACAGGGACTGACGAGAGGTGGTTGGCTAGAACCAGGTCTCGATATGATACAAAGCCCGGGGAGGCAACCACTGTGGGCTGTCCGCTACTATAACCGCGGGATGCATTCAAACATAGCCAAGCCGAGACGGCCGCTGAAGGAGGAGATGCGGTGGTCTAGTGGTTAGCGCACTGCGCTCAGCCATCAGAGGTAGGCGGGTCAAGTCCCGGTCCGGGCGCATTTTTTTTTCGCCGTATGCGCTGTAGCTGCCCACTGCCGGGCGACGAGGTGTATTATACACAAACATAATCGCGAGACACATCTTTTTTTCACCTTTTGCGCTGTAGCTGTCCGCTGCCGGGTGATGAGGTGTATGTACCGATCGTGTATAAACACTATTTTTCACTGTGTGCCGCTGCCATAACCGCGAGACGCATTCACACAAAGCCAAGCTGAGACGGGCGCTGTCGCTGTCCGCTGCCGGGCGACGAGGTGTATGTACCTGTACACACACTATGGCTGGCTTCGAGTCCCGGGGAGGGGGAATAATTTTTGTTTTCAACTTGAATTTATTGATATTCTATAATTCATGACTTGTGTGTGTTAGCAAAGGCTAATTACACTTGGGCTACGCCCTCGTGTAATTATCCTTCACTAACACACACGCGTCATGAATTATCCATGGATTACTTGTTCAATAACCCACCTTGGCTCATCTACGTGGGTTATTCCCAGCAAACCCACACTTGTTCTGGGTTAAGTTTACACTGATTAATAGCTTAATACTGTCAGTAAACAGGGCTATTACAAACGTTATCTAAGTTCCGAATAACACAAAAGAGTTTTATAGCTGAAGGCAGACACGTAAGATAGAAAATAATGGCTATCAAATTTAAAAGTCAAATTTGGCCACCCATGCTAATGTTAGCACATTAGCACTGTCATAGTTGTTTCTAAAAGAATTTGGTAGGAGTGAAAAAAGGCACATAAGCTTGAGGACATTGTTATCTGCATGATAAACATGTCAATCATATAGCTCACATAGACATTATCAACTGGGGGCTGCCATTAGACCCCGACGGCACTATGACTAACACCTTCAGCCCCCGACTCCGCAGTATATGCCAGGGATGCCTCCCATTGGTCAATAATACAATAGCCATGTGCCGTATATGGGCTAGTGACTCTCAAAAATCGTGGACGTTATAAGTGGCCATTGTTGTCTCACAACAATCAACAATCGTATCTTTGGTCCAATTTACAAGCTGGTAAGCTCCATTTATATATGACATTGTATAAAAACATGTGCTATCTGTCCATTTTCAACACTAAAACATCTAGAAAATGTCAATTATAAAACCAAATCGCGTGCTTATGACCTAAGTAGTTCAATTTACACTGCATGTTTTCCTGTGAAATATTGACGTTATTGGTATGTCTGTAGACATACCAGGGGGTCTATGTAGGGTGATAATGCAAACGTTATCATTGGGTAATATCATCACCCTTTACGTGTAAAAACTGGCTGTTTTGAAAGAACACCGGGCCTAACATTATATAACCTTTTAATTTCGTTCTAATCAATGTATCTCCACAATTCCTATAGGGCCATATCTGTGCTCTCCCCCCTCCCCACCCCATTTCACAACTTTATGGTGAAAGGTGAAAAGGTTGCTAGCTCTATGCAGCAGGGCCGTTGGTCAGCTTTCTGTGTCCCTGAAGGATACAAGCCCTTGTGTCCTGCAGAGATACAAGCAATTGACCAATCAGGAGCCGGTCTCTGCAGCAGCAGATGGAAGCTGCTAAAACCAAGATGGTGGACCTTCTACAGCCTGCATTCAAAGCACAAACACACTGATTTCTGAATAAATAGGCAGAATTTTTCTTTGTTATAGAATTTGACAGATCAAAATAGTGATAGAAAGAAATTAAAATGCTCATTTATTTTGTCCATGGATGATGATCCTGGATTCAAAGCTTTGTTGACACAGTGCATGGGTGGGCTAGCCTTGTGTCCCTGAAGGACACAACACCAATTCTTTGTTGACACATTGGGGTGGGCTAGTCTAGTGTCCCTCAAGGACACAACAGCTGGCAGGTCTAAGGTAGTGGTCAACATTTATCAACAGGGGGGTGGTGGTGGGTTTTCGCGTGGACGCACAACATTTTTTTCACCCCCTCCTTGACTGTAATTTTTTTGTGGCCCCCCCAATGTGCTGGAGGCACTGAGAATTTCCGCAGCCCTCTTTGATCTATAGTAGCGCACAGCTTTTGGGCTAAAAAGAAGGTAAATTCTTTTAGCCCCCCCTCAAGAGGGGTCAAAATTTTTTAGGGAGTGGTCATTTTTTTATCAACAGGGGGGTGTGGTGGGTTAAGGGGGGGGCATAAAAGTTTCAGACCCCTCCCAAGGGGGGGCTAATACAATTTTGACCTCTCTTTCGGAGGGGCCCAAAAAATTTACCCTGCTTTTAGCAAAAAAGCCTGTGCACTACTATAGATCAAAGAGGGGTGCACAAACTCCCAAACTGGGGGACACAACAAATTTTGACTTCTGTTAAGGGGGGGGCACCCCCGGGGGCGTCAAAAATTATCGTGTGTCTGCCCGAAAACCCACCACCCCCTGTTGATAAATAATGGCCACTCCCCAAAAAACGTTATAAAACATTTCAGAATGTTTCCCTATGGCTCCTTATTATGGCTAAACATTTTAAAACGTTGAAAATGTTTTCTTGACTTTAAATAACGTTTTTTTGTTGACTGGGTCTGTCCTTGAAGGATACAAGCAGACCACTGCATCCTTGAAGGATACAAGCAGACCACTGTGTCTTTGAAGGATACAATCAGACCACTGCATCCTTGAAGGATACAATCAGATCACTGCGTCCTTGAAGGATGCAAGCAGACCACTGCATCCTTGAAGGATACAAGCAGACCACTGTGTCTTTGAAGGATACAATCAGACCACTGCATCCTTGAAGGATACAATCAGATCACTGCGTCCTTGAAGGATGCAAGCAGACCACTGCATCCTTGAGGGACACAAGCGACCCACTGTGTCCTCCAAGGACACAAGCAGCCCACTGTGCCCTTGAACTTGAAGGATACAAGCAGACCACAGCATCCTTGAGGGACACAAGCAGCCCACTGTGTCCTAAAAGGACACAAGCAGCCCACTGTGTCCTTGAAGGATACAACGACCCACTGTGTCCTTGAAGGATATAAGCTGACCACTGTGTCTTTGAAGGATACAAGCAGACCAGCCCGTCTGTGGAGGATATAGAAGATCAGCATGTCCTTCAAGACACTAGCACACCACTGTGTACTGGTATCTAAGGTACACAAGGAGACTATTGTGTCCTTGAAGGATACAAGCTGACCACTGCAGCATGTGTTCTAGAAGTATAGCGAGGTTCCATGTTGAAAAGTCAGCAGCGCTTATAAGGTAAATGACAGGGGACCAGTCCCAAAATACAGGTCATGAACGGTGCATTCAGTACCGCTGAAAACCGGACATAGAGTTAAGAATTAACCTTTTTCGGGGCTCTGCCCCCGAACCCCCAATCAAATTTTTGCATCTAAAATCCCCCAAAAAATAATCTTTGAATATACCCCCTAAAATTGTAACATTAAGTCACCTTTTCTCTGAATCTTCAAAGAATCTGACATGTGTGCAGACGTAGTAAGAGATAAAATTTAACAACCTAACGCACCCCTCATGACCTACTTTCGAGGGTGGTCCCCAGTCATTTACCTTCTTTGGCATGTTTGTGCAGTTTAAATGTGCAGTTTAAATGTGCACTAATCCTAGGGATGGCATTGACATGCGGTTGTTGATGATTCTGGTAATCACAAACTTTGGTCTCAAATTTTGTTCAATTGCCCTCAGCACATCCGGTAACAGAACATGTACATGTCCATAGAAAATTATTGATTACTCACATATAAATGTATCCTTTAAGGACACAATGGTCTGGTTGTATCCCTCAAGGACACATTGGCCTGCTTGTATCCTTCAAGGACACAGTGCTCTGCTTTTATCCTTCGAGAACACAGTGTTCTGCTTGTGTCCTTCAAGGATACAGTGGGCTGCTTATAGCCTTCAAGGATGCAGTGGGCTGCGTGTGTCCTTGGAGGACACACTAGCCTACTTGTATCCTTCACAATAGTCTCCTTGTATCTGTTAAGGACGCAGTGATCTCCTTGTTTCCTTCAAGGATGCAGTGGTCTGCTTGTATCCTTCAAGGACACAGTGGGCTGCTTATAGCCTTCAAGGATGCAGTGGGCTGCTTGTGTCCTTGGAGGACACACTAGCCTACTTGTATCCTTCAAGGACGCAGTGCTCTACTTGTGTCCTTCAAGGATGTAATAGTCTGCTTGTATCCTTCAAGGACAGTGATGGGTTTTTGTCCCCCCCTCAACGACAGTCAAAATTTATTGTGCCCTAATGAGCCGGAGCCGAGGAGAATTTTTGCGCCTCTCTTTTATCTATAGTAGTGCCCGGGCTTTCTTGCTAAAAAGAGGGTCAATTCTTTTAGCCCCCCCCCCAAGAGGGATCAAATTTTTCTTTTCTTAAATTTGTATACCCCCCTCAAACCCACAACCCCCTGTTCATAAAGAATGACCACTCCCTAAGTGAGAAAATAATGAGCAGTGATGAATAGAAGAATATCAACTTGTTTGCAACTATTTCAAAGAACAGATACTGCTTTAAAGGCGCTCTGAATCGAGGAACTACGTCCGCCGACGTTAGCACTGTGGCGGACGTAGCCGATTCAGAGCTCCTTTAAGTTTTACCCTGGAAAGATCAGTGCACTTATGCATTGAATAGGTATCACAAAGTTCAGCATCTTGGTCTCATGCAGCTGTGCAGCAGAAGCCAGCTCCTGATTGGTCAGTTGGTTGTATCCTTCAAGGAGACTACATAATGAGCTGCTGCTGTGTCCTTCAGAGACACAGAAAGCTGACCATCGGCCCTGCTGCTACTTCTATAAAACACACCAGGAAGGCATTTCTCAAGATGGTATTTTTATTATGTCCTATAAAATAGGCATTTATTGTAACTGCACATGGCGATTTTCTGTTACAATATGAAGACAGGATATACAAGATTGGATACATTTGTTTGAACAGATATAAAAACAGTTTCACAAAAAGCATATTGGCATCATGTTGGTAATTCCAGTAAATTACTATATAGCATATCCAATGGTGTTTCTATGGGTTAACAAAGCTTGTGTTTGTGTATGACCTCGAAGAAATCTCTAGTACAATATAATTCTAATCACATATTTATGGGTCAGTCCACCGAAAGTGGGCACCTGGGTCTTTTTTGGTCTTTTTTGGATACAGGGGGTTATAGAGTAAAAAGTATCTAACCATTCTTCTTTTTTTCATTTGAGAGGAAACACCTTGGGCTTCAAAAGACGGGCAAATTTACATATGTCAGCCTGTATTTTTTTTTAGATATAGTGGCCCAAAGTTGAAAAATTGCCAAAAATTGCCTTTTTTCAATTTCCACCTCACTACAGTCTCTATACCATCAAGCCAAGCAGCAACAGGCTGATATAATTTTATCTCTTCCTTAGTGGGGGGGTCCTATCTAACATTTTCATGTGGTTTGGAGGTGCTCTAGTTGGCCTTCTTTTTCCCCTGTTCACTTTTGTAACCAAATAAAGTTGAGGTAATGTGCTTGATCAAAATAAAAGTACACTAGTAGGCCTACCAAAACACTATCCTCAATCTTCTTATTTCCCATCAGGATTAGGGTCCTCATAGGGGTTTTTCTGGTACAGAAGGTTAGGGTCTACTTGCAGGCATGACTCCGCAATACATATTCAAGTATTTTCAAGTAAATTTTGCTCACGCCCATTACATTTATATTTCTGCATCCAGGACAAATACTTTCAAAGTTTTCTTTCTTTCAACCAGCCTAACAGGAAGATCTATTGTTTATAAGTCATTTTAGAAAAATAATGGAGTCTCTACATACCTTGGTTATGCCAAACAGAGGGGTCAACTGACAGATGTAATGGGCTTGAGCATAATGGGTGTGAGTAAAATGCAGCGCAAGAATGTTGGCAGGCTGGATGCATTCCAAATGCATCCTATATGTATTCTCAAATTATTTCTATTACCTAGATCAATGCTGGTTGAGGTTATATTACTGAGTGGCTGTCTGATGCCTGGAAAAGTTTTTTCGCTCATGCCGATTATGCTCAGAAGGGTTTTGAGGGTTTCAAATTTAAGTGTCTGTGTACAGTCATACCATGTTGAGAAATGTCCTCCTCAAGAGTGACGGAACCTATCACTGTAATTCGAATTACGGTGTTTCAAGATGGTGGCAGTTGAGTCCTCCTCATTTCTTCTCTACTGAATTGTAGAATGTGTATGGCTATTTCAAAAATCTACTTTGGACAGATTGAAGTACTGACATTAATTCTGAAGACCCAACACTTGGATGTACGTGATATGTACTAGTTAATGCAGGAAATGCCCTTTTTAAAATTGCCAATATCACCATAATTCAAAAGGTGCTATTACTGTTATTGACATTTTTGGGTATCACTGTAATTCTGTGTAAGTATATCACTGTAATTCTGTTTATATTCATCACTGTAAATTATCCTGTCATCGCAGAATGTCTGATTTCTTTGTAACTTGCTCTAGTATCTCATGTAACTACAAGGTGATGATACACCATCCTACAGACAAGTACAAGGAAGGTAGTTTGCTGACATGAGGAACCACACCAACATAATTATACAGAATTACAGTGATACACTATTTGTGTGTGGGAATTACAGTGATACATAACCACATGGTTGAGCTTTTGTTACCTGGGGATTGGTGGTTGGATGCAATGGTCACAGATGACATCTAATTTCTCATAGGTACATGTCACATTTATTTGAACACTGTACATGGCATCATAAAGCCAGAAGTTCATCTAACAAGATACCCCAGAATTACACTGATACTTGTCATGAATTACAGTGATACCACATGTTAATTGCCAACCGAATTACAGTGATACCAACAAAAACTTTCAAAGCCTGCCACACAATAACCATAGCATGTGGCTGATAAAATTACTGATCCATAGTAAGACCTGTCTCATAGTCTACTGTGAATGTAAGGTCTACCAATTACACTGCTTATATAATTATGTGCTATTTTACACTCTTTCATTTTGTTTACAAAATGACCTGCAGCCATCTTGAAACACCCCAACCGGGAAGTCACCCCCTGGTCTATACACTGATAATAAAACCTATAGTCAGAAATGACTATACCAGCATATTTTGAACACCATAGTCAGATGACTATATGCATTAGTCACATATTAGTCATGGAAATAGTCATTCTGGTTATGTGTAGATCTCACAGATTGATGATGTCACAGGTTCCTGTGCACAAAAACAAAGAGCACATGTTTTCTGGATGCTGCTTTGACTGAAGTGACACATGAGAACATTTATAATCAGCCTTAATCTTCACCCTATTTTGTTCATCCATCGGTACTGATCATGTCTGATAGTTAATCATCTATATATCATGATATTAGGCCATTATTCCAGTGTTTCAAGTGTTATTTTTAGTTTCAGCTGGGCATCATGGAGAAGGCATACATCAGCCATCTTGGATGGATATTGGTCATGCTGACTATACATATTAGTCACAGTGACTAACTACTTGATGCTAAGCATCAAGGCATGACTATATTGTGACTATGACTAAGTTAAGTTAGTAATCAGTGAATATAGCAGGTATAGTTGTGAGAGATACATTCACTTGACTATAGAAACATAGTCTGTACTGACTAACATTTCCAGGCCTGTTTTTATCAGTGTACTAGATCCAAGAGCTTATTCAAACCAATTTATTTTTTGATAATTATGTCCGCTATGAAATCATGTCAACCGAGTTTTCTTTGGCTTGTATGACATTCATTTTGTACTGGTGCGTGAATTAATAATACTTAAGGTGTTTACAGGCCTGTTCTCCAGGCACAGCTGCAGGTTCCTGTGCACAAAATCAAAGAGCACATGACTGTTTTCTGGATGCTGCTTTGACTGAAGTGACACATGAGGACATTTATAATCAGGCTTAATCTTCACCCTATCTTGTTTATCCATCGGTACTGATCATGTCTGATAGTTAATCATCTATGTATCATGATATTAGGCCATTATTCCAGTGTTTCAAGTGTTATTTTTAGTTTCAGCTGATCATCATGGAGAAGGCATACATCAGCCATCTAGGATGGATATTGGTCATGCTGACTATACATATTAGTGACAGTGACTAACGACTTGATGCTAAGCATCAAGGCATGACTATATTGTGACTATGACTACGTTAAGTTAGTAATCAGTGACTATAGCAGGTATAGTCATGAGAGATACATTCACTTGACTATAGAAACATAGTCTGTACTGACTAACATTTCCAGGCCTGTTTTTATCAGTGTACTAGATCCAAGAGCTTATTTAAACCAATTTATTTTTTGATAATTATGTTCGCTATGTAATCATGTCAACCATGTTTTCTTTGGCTTGTATGACATTCTTTTTGTACTGGTGCATGAATTAATAATACTTATCTCACGATTCTGGCCTCTACAGTGCTTTTTCGGTCATAACCCCGTGCCGTTATCGGGGTATAACCGCACTCTCAGAGTCCATTTTTTTTTCTAAGACGATCTTGGTTAGAACCTGAGCAACTTAATAAATTGGAGAAGGATATGAAGCCACCCTCGCCATAGTTTTCCAGTTAAAACCGTTAAGGTTCAACGGGGAATCGATCCCCGGCCGCTGAGGCAGGAGGCGAGCTCGCTGTCCACTATACCAAGCCGACCGGTGGTAGAACCAAATACACATGGAAGATATGAAAAATTTTTCCCACATAGCTGATGTTTGCAGACCTCGTTAGCATAGATTTAAATGGGGCCTGGTGGAGTTATTAACAGAGAACCATCCTTAGATATCCTATATGAACATGCCATGCCTAAATTCTCCATTTTCTTCGAAATAAATAAGAATCCATTGATTTTCCACATCGATACGAGTCGGGACCCGCCCCGTCCGGCCATTCCTTGCTCGACGCGTGGCTGACCTAGTTTTTACATCCGGGCACCTACCCGCTCTGTCAACAAGAAGCAATGGCCGTGTACCGGGCCGTGTGCGTTGGATCGTTATGGAAAATCAATGGATTCTTATTTATTTCGAAGAAAATGGAGACAAAATGTAGGCGAACACCAACTAGAGATCGTATATTTGGCGGTGCTAGAAGTACAGGACTTGACATGCTTGGATTATACCTGAAAAATGTGTGTAAAGGTGGAGGTATGTCGGGCAGAGTGACAACATGGCCACGACGGCTTGGCAAAGCGAGCGGATCGCATGCACTTACAAAATGTCTTCTCATGGATTAATTCTTGGGTTATAAGGTAAGAAATTAATACATAATGGATGAATAAGTGCGATAAACGCATTAATGCATTGATATTCAAGGACTCGGTGAGGTTAGCTGGAAATAATCGCCCTCCCGCTGCGCGGTCGGGCGATTATTTCCAGCAAACCTCACCTTGTCCTTGAATATCAATACATTAATAGCTTATTAAGGTGTTTACAGGCCTGTTCTTAGGGTGGGGTTAGGTATACTTAGCCATGCAAAGAGTCATTATTCCTTTGGTAGATGCGTATTTCCTATAGTGTGGTGTGGATGTCCTCTTGAAGGCCATTATTATAATATGGAGAGACTTATTGCATAATTCCCTGGTCATTCACCCCACGTCTTGCCCAATAGCACGGTCAAAGGTAGGGAATCAGAGATGAAATAAATAAATACTATTTTGATAGTATTGATAATAATTATGAGCATGGATATCGTCCTAACCTACAGTCATGTTGGTCCAATTTTGACCAGACCAATCTCCAATTATCGTAGTGGATCGTTTTAGCGCAGGGATCTCAAAAGAGCGCAGGTCTCTTATAAGAGCAGGGGGTAGAGTGGCCTTCAAATCAATGAGCACATGTTGTCAAATAACCATAGGTGGTGTGGGTGGCATAGGAAACTGGATTTAGGAGGAGGTACATAGATAGTTGATGTATGGACAAAAATAGTATGTACATACTTATCCCTCAGATGAGATACTGTTTAGGAATTACTTCCTAATTGAGGCATGAGGCATCTACCATATGTGACATGTACTGGGAAAAGGGGTCTTAGAACCCCTTGCACTAAGCTCCCTTTTCACAGATCGTGTCACATATGTAGTCCTAATATGAGGCAAGGATATACAGAGAGCTTGGGGGAAGGTTCAGAGTCTGGGCTATGGGAGTAGGATAGCATGGCCCATGATACTGTAAGGAGTGTGTGGGGTTGTAAGTAATAGGGAAGTGAGTAGAGAATGGGATGGGGGGGGGGGGTAAGGAGTCGCGCAGCGCTAGTCTTCATAATTATATCAATCATTAAATGAAGTTCGTTTATTTGGCTTGGACGAATCCAGTGGCCCCGATGCTAAAACTAGTTGCCATGTTGATAGCCTTGTGGGGCTCTTATCCTTCAAACGGCTTTTTCATTTGAGGGTTAGGAGCAACCATTTGATTTCATCCCTCAAACACTCTTATCCCTTAAACATTTTTATCCCTCAACTGTTCTTATCGTATCTCACTTCTTTCCCACTTTCTCATTCCCCTTCATTCGTTGAGTTTACTCCCCCTGTCCCCGATTATATATATATATATATATATATATATATATATATATATATATATATATATATATATGGCATGGACTGGAAAAGGGGGTCTTAGAACCCTCTGCACTAAGACCTCTTTTCGCAGATCGTGTCACATATATATATATATATATATATATATATATATATATATATATATATATATATAATAGTTCCTACTGTGCCGCTTCCAACCCCACTCCCCACATTCCCATGCTCCAATATCCCATACTCCCATACATCCTTATTCTATACTATATACCAAATTCAGGGTTTTTCATCTATCACTATCTAGACAATATTCTGAACTATGCGTTAAAATATTTGATGATTGTTTGAAATATTTTTGCTCCAAAACAGAGAAAACCAATATCCTGTATTTATTCCTATTCCAGTAATAAATTGGGTGTGTCTGATTTCTTATAGAGGGAGCCTTTGTGTTGAAAATAAATGGCAAGTCCTAATTTTCAAGGTGTACTAAACATTACTCAAAGCCTGTAAGACTAGACAATTTTGAGGCACTTTGGGTAAGCAGTGATTTGAAAAATATAAGCGTGGTACAAGAGATGAGCATTTACAAACTATTTGGACATATTTTCAACTTTGCCAACTTTAACCCAGATAAGGCTAACGTGGCAAGTTTGGGTGCAGAGTGCCGAAAAGTGATAAATAGGCCATTTTATGACCAAAAACACCCTGTAAAAAGTTTTGGAGCTGTACCTATGTCACATCCAGAGATATGAGGGTTTGCCTACCGTCCTACATACAGGACAGTAGGCCAATCCACTACTGTCCTATGAAATATTGATTTTCGGGTTGCCATTACCTATTAAGGATCCAGAGATAAGCACCGTCCTAGACATAGGACAGTAGGCCAATACCTGGTTTGCTCCCCCTGTGAGGGGCAAAATCTCTAAATTTGTTGATCTTCTAAGTAATAGGTGTGTTAGAACATGTGTGTGATGTTATAGAAGTGGCTAAAATAATTTCTTAGCGCCATATTTGGAAGTCAGGACCCTAAAACTATTAGCTACAACTTCTGTATCAATTTTACTTCTGGAAATAGACCCCTTCTTAATCAGTCAATCAGGTGTCCTACATGTAGGAAGGTAGCCCTATCTGAGATGTGATCGAGAGGTAAGAATCCTTGATTCCTCTTAACCCTTAAACGGGAATTAGTTTAAGGGATAGGAGCCGTTTTGGGGATGAGAGCCCCCCATTTTCTTAAGGTGAAAAAACAAAATCTGAATCAACTGAACTGGTTCTGGAATTTAATCTCTAAACAATGTAATTATGCTCCGAGTGTATCAATATTTAAATTGTGATTAGATAAGAAATGTGTGCTTGCACCAACTAAAGGGCCATCCATATAACACATGTAATCTTGGAATTTAGCGAGAAAAGAAATGTTTTAAAAGGTGATCACATGCACACTATTTTACATGTCAAATAGCCTTTGACTTAACCTGTTTGAATCTTTACTTGTGGCCCTTAAAAAACAGGGACCACCTTAACTCCCCCTCCCACCCCCCCCCCCCCACACACATCCCTACTTCATCTATAGCATGAATCCTGAAGCACAGTGGGTGCATTGAGTGGAGACGATCTGTGCAGCCATGCATACTCCCCGTATGTGCTGAAATAAGCACAGTGATTTGGGGAGACCTATAACTACTGCCTCCTGGACACGCTCCACCTACAAACCTTGGGAGCCAGGTCAGCAAAAGCCACCCATTACCTCCACCGTGTCGCTGAGGCCCGGGGGGGGTGGCAATGTAATTTTTATTGACACGGTTGTGTGGCTGGCCCTGTGACTGCCCTTACCCTTGATGAGAGGGATTTTTTCCAAAAATCGACACTAATTTAGTCACGCGCGATAGAAATTTGCAAAAAGTGACCCTTGGTGAGAGGGATTTTGGCCAAAAAAAACACACCCTTGGTAACAGAGATTTCAGCCAAAAAGGTGGCCTTGCCGGCCACACCCCGGTCTCCAACATATATATATAGTGAGTGGCCCCCTAGGCTGAGGCGAGCCAAAATAACTTACGACCCCGCCTCCTGTTTTGGATTGACCTAACACAAATCAACACGGTCAACATCTCCTCTATTCTGTCCTATTACATACAGATCGGTCTGTTGTCCATTACATGTACAATGTGTCTATTTCTGATGTGTGCAGGCACATGTGATGAGTAACTATTAATCTACAAGTGTGTATTCCCTGCCATGTGAGGGCCTATTGTAGGTGTAGACTTATGGTGCATCATTTGTATTCTGCTCCTGCACATGAAGTACATGGAGATTTCAGGCTTCTCTGCATGGGTCGCCAAACATGTTAAGGCAGTGGTCATCTTTTAACATTGGGGGATAGTGAGGGAGGGGGGCAGGTGGGTTTGTGGGGGTCGACACTTTTTTTATCCCTTGATATGTGGGAACGTCAAATATTTCGCAACTCCTCTGAGGTGGGAGGAAAAAGTAATTTTACCTGCTTTCAATGACAAGGCCAGTGGATCACTCTAGGTTAAAAGGGCATAGAAGCCGAGGAAATTCTAAGAATATATTAGTGAAAGACATAAATGATGTTGCCAAGATTTATGTGTCCAGTAACTGGACTAAACTGCAATCATGTCACCCAGCCCTCTTTTTGCCAGTGATGTATACAGATCAGAAAAGCATAGGCTGCACGGCTGAGTGCCGTGAAAACGGCTCATAGAGCATGCAGTGCTCCAATCTAGGCCTACCAGGGTGGTAGGAAATTGATCGGCATGGTATATAATTTCAAATAATGTGCCTTCTGCCATTTTAAGGTGGGTAACTCTCTTACAAAGTAGGCCCACTGTGGAGGCTTCTGAGCATATGGGTTCTCTAGTTCATTCACAAACCAGGTACTCCCTGCTGGTGCGAGTAACACCAGAATGGTATATGCCAAGTCCAGTAGAAAAAAAACAGGTCCAGCCTTGAACACCCTACCTTTGCATCAGAAGTCAAACAAGTTACCACTAGACCATCAAGTCTTGTGCAGGAGTGCCGTGTTAAAGGTTCCACATATATAACTCTTAGTCAATATATTACTTTTTTATTTACATTGCAAAAACCTTTAAAATATGCCTGGGACCATATTATGTTCAAAATACTCTTATTGGACCAGTAACATTATAACGTACATGCTGAGTGATTTATGGAGATGTGTAATTACTCTAAGACCAACACTATGCAATCCTATTACAAGGTTGCTCAAACTTCAACATGAAATATCTTTGAAAGTAGCCTGGGCCCCCCTCTCTTCTTTTCACTAGTGAAATGTGTATGTAATGAAGGATGCATGACAAAAGACTGTTAAGAATTTAGTTACTTTTAGCCCACGGGAGTTACCCACCTTAATGAATAGATGTGAAGCCCTGAGGGCACAGGGGACACATTGATGAACATTTGTGGCCATCCTCCACTTTTCTATCTATACTCAAAATGTAACTGCTCACACCCTGAAGGATTGAGTAGCTCAGACTTACATGAAGCATGATGATTAACATGGAGGTAGCACATTTGTAAGCTTGATTTAAAATTTTACCTCAAAAATTGTTATATATTAGATTGTTTTCCCAGTGGTTATGCACGGTTTTATGTAAGGGGCATATCCATGCCTAGATCACTGACTTACATGATGGATGATGGTGCACCAATGACGTGTCTGCTCATACTGTGTAAACTTGTCCAGTTTGTTATCATGATGCATGAATTCGGCTCTGGCAAATAACTTACCAGGACTGCATTAATTGAATGCATCGAATGCATTGAATGCATCATGTTTATTGAAACACAGCTTGCCTTTTCGATATCCGTCTGGACCCCAGTGTAAAGGTCGACTCCCCCATGGTGACTTGGGGCTCAAATATACCTCCTATTTTGTCTGTTGTGTTGTATAGCCATGTTGGATTCGACCTTAAGCTAATCAGTCACAGGGGCCCCTGCCCATTAGCCTGTTAGGAGGCTAAATCAGCCGTCATATATACCTATATAATATATACTTCTCTTTATTGCGGGTCTATCAGAATAATGATAAAGCGCCCATACTCCATTAATTTTTGCTTATTATGTTTCCAAAAGTAATTAAATGAATCATCAGATAAGAAAAGAAAAACAAACCATCAAGCGAGTGCCTCGACACTAGCCTTAACCTTGGAAGAAGGGAAAAGGGAATATATCCAGCTGTGAAAAGCGAGTTACCACAGAGGACTCATATTTACAGTAGGGCTAATTGTGAATATATATATATATATATATATATATATATATATATATATATATATATATATATATATATATATCAATCTCTGTACTCACGGGTAATGCGTTGGTAGGTGCTGAGTGGCTAGCTACAAGCAGCAAGTCGGAGGTGAAGGTGAATACACTTTTTTATAGCAACTGTCAAGAGTCCTGGTGCTTTTAGTAAAATCCATGTATCCTATATGAGGATTGGTGACTAGTCAGATTGATAATCCAAAGTCTAAGTCCAGGAGGAAGCTTTAACCATGGAGATCTAAGGGTGTCCACTCTGTGTAACGCCCTGGAGGTGGCAAGGGGGACGCTAGGAACTAAATGTAGGGTAAGCAGTGAACCACACAACAGCAAGGTTTTGGCTGGATGGAGACAAGATCGCTGTGGTATGGTTTTAGGTCGATCCTTCTGGTATATACAGTTCCTTTGCTGAATATATGCACAGTGTCTATGTTTACCAGAGCACCTTACATGCGTGTTGTAGTGCTCTGGTGGTACGTCCTTATACAACCCCCCTCCCCCTACTTTTAACCCTGGTCAGTGTTCCGTGTCGGGGGGGGGGGGTGGTAACCGTAACCTACTCACCAACCAAGGCGCTGAGAACAGCATTTCTTTTGATATATACAAGTTAATGGTCCAATAGAGACTTCTATGTTTGAGTCTGTTCTAGCTTTCCTGAGCCTGAAGTAGACAAAGGGACTAACATAACCCTTTCCAGGTTCAAAATAGAACTGTATAATAGCATTTTCTTTCTTGAGTATCATACTTTAGAGCATTTCAACTTGGTTAGAAACACATAAGCCCTATTGAGGTTTCCCATAATACACTCTATTTGAGGAGGGTTCCTGCTAATTACCATAAGTAGTCATGTATGTCTGGCCAATGGCATTGGTCACATGACTGACCTACTTAGCAGGAACCCTCCTCAAACAGAGTGTAGTATGGGAAACCTTAATAGGGCCTATACTACAATTAAGCACCATAGAAATATACAGGTTAGGTTTTAGCAGATTAGAACGTACAGTGGCTTTTATGTCTACACATAAACATCTCACTTAAGGGGAATCACTAATGCTGATAAAACATAATGTGTCGATTGAGTTCTCATGTCAAGTACCTACCACCGTCTTTTGAAGAATTTAGAATGAATATTCATCACAGCAGCAATAAGCCACTCAGTGTGTTTTCAGTTAAATAAGGTACAAGTGTCACCAATTAACAATGCCTTTGAAGATTGACAATAAATTATTTGTACCCAAAACATGTCAATGATAGAAATGTAGTTTGGGTCGGGTGTGTATATAAATTAATAAATTTGTGGGCCTTTGCATCGGGAGTGGAAATGCACAACAAGCTGACAAAAAAAAAATGAATCTATCATTGCATGTTAATTAAGCCTTACTTCCTAGGCAGACCATCCCCAAATGCCAGCTTCTAAATCCTGGAAAAAAAATCAAAATGATTTAACAGAAATGGAACGATCATGGTGAAATATGGATAGATAAAAAGGTAGAAAGGCAGATGAAGGGATCCATAATGAAATGATGAACATACCATATCAGAAAGAGGATCCATGATGGAGAGATAATTGTTAAATCACACTTCTGTGTTTGTTTTTCTCATAGGTTCCTGCTCCATACACAAAAGTAGTAAAATCATTATGGGCCACTCTAAAACCTAAACTCTACTGTGAAGA
The DNA here is from genome assembly GCA_949317995.1 of Acholoe squamosa. Taxonomy (NCBI): domain Eukaryota; kingdom Metazoa; phylum Annelida; class Polychaeta; order Phyllodocida; family Polynoidae; genus Acholoe; species Acholoe squamosa. The sequence goes on from OX439050.1 coordinate 48,567,929, forward strand.
TTGTTGTACACGCGACACTGATTTTACTTCATACTTGCCGTAATCACAAATCAGCAAATGTAATATAAATATGACCACATTGGAGAGCAGGCATGTAAACACGGTTCACCCCCCCCTAAAATTGAATCCATTATGGGTTTCCCTGGCCGGGATATTTTCTGTAAGCTCCACTATATTCTATCTCTATTTCTGTAACCCTCACTAAACGTACCCATGCTTTCCTCTTCCTTTAATGGTAAGCGTTAATTAATTTTGGGAGAAACAAGTGAATTCATCATGTTTATCATGGTCCCCTGTGTAATGTGAGCACCGATCACTGTGACCAGTGATGTGTATCTAGTTTTGGGGTCATACATAAGTGGGACCAGGTATATGAGTCCCCAATGATAGTGCATTGAGACACAACACTACTTAGAATACAGTCTACTTTATTTGGGCATCCGAAGTCCTCATACCAGTATATAGAATACAAATGGCATACAATGTTTGAATACATAACATACAGGAATATGATTTAGCTACCAAGTATAGAGTGATCTACACATAATGACACAATCTGTGAAAAGGACCCTTAGTGCAAGGTGCATTAAGGTCCCTATTCCCAGTACATGTCACATATATTAAGGATTATACAAGAGAATAATATTGGAGTTTGATACATAATATATGAGGCTATAAGGTCTATCATGAAAAGAAGGAGAAACATGAATATATAGTACAGTGTGGATTAATATAAAATACCTTTGGTAAACGGTATTTTACATTAAACGGTATGTCCATTAAGGGCCTCATGGGGGTTCCTTTTACCGTGTTGATCCACACCATGTGCATACAAAGGCCATGGAAACTTGCATTGAGGCACTATAGTGTGGCCCATAATAATTTGATATTTAGATTTAGTATACAAATAGGCATTTCATTATTCTGATGGGTACAATCTGATGTGCTTGTAATTCCTCTTTTCCCATCTGACTGACTTGCACTCACAATCATATTCAAAAGGCAACGTTATATTATTGGATCATTTTGTATTTTGTCATTTAATCAGATAGTTCATATATTGTATGCAGATAACTATTTTGCTCAGTTATACTACATGGTAACAGTTTAGTCTATACACATGAAACAGCTTTCACAAACAGCTGGGTCAGTGCTGTGTGGGTCACCCCTTCTTGCTGAGTATTGCCTAGGTTAGTATGCCTCAAAGGTGATATTAGAACCCCCCCCCCCACCCCACCCCCAATCTCACCCTCTGCTCACTGTTCATGCTTGGCCTGTCACAGCCTTGTTGTGACCTAATACCAATGGTGCAGGTAATGATACGGATCGCTCGTTCGAGGAGAAGCTGGCTTCATTTTCACTAAATGAGCCAGAGAAAATGTTGTCTCCGCTCCCACCCGAGGGATCCGGAGGGGCTATGAGTGTTGAACCCGCAGCGACTGGGTCCGAGACCGCACAGGTCGACGGGCCGAAGGACCAGTGGAAGCCAGCAGTGGCTGACCCGTTCCCAATAGAATATGACGGTCGCTACCTGTACGTCCACCCGGAACTACAGGCACAAGTGACCTATGCTGACGGTACACCAGTTAGGTTGGACCCGAAGGTGAGGATAGCTGTCGAGGGCGTCATGGTTCCCGAACAGCTGGACAGGAGCCTCCCGAATGGCTCCGAGACTGGCCGTGGTTCCAACGGGGACTCATGGTGGACACTGTTTTTCGCGAGACAGTGTACGAAGCCAACAGAGCTTTCCAGCTCGGAGCGTATCCGAAGCCGGATAAAACTCTGTGGAACGTCAAGGCGACGAATATTGATTGGGTAGGCTGCGTCTCGGAACCCGAGGGGCAGACTTACCCACGTCCTTGTGCCACCCGGCCCCAGTACCGGACCGTCAAGGAGTTTCGGGAAGCCGCTGCCAACTTTGAACAGTGGGACGACGGTTATTACATAACCGAGCAGGAGCTAGTGGATGTTCAAAACAATTCACTAACCGGCATGAACCGAGGTGCAGCCCTTCGGACGGTTCTTGTCCGCCGAATGACTGCCGAACAGGAGGCCCAGGAAGAGGCTTAGAGGGCAGCAGAAGTACCCGCACCTCCTATCCCCGACCTGAAGCTTGCCACCCGAAGCACAGCCGGTTCTGCATCAGCCACCGGCAGTACTACCACCCCGGTAGAAGCCTCGACCTCCAGCGCATCCGGAACCCAGGAACCGGAAGAAGACTGGAAGGTCAGTAAGAACAGGAGGTCCGCTGCTCGGAAGCTCAAGAATCTCCCGGATTCTGCTAGAGCCGAGCCGAAAGCCAGCACCTCAGCCACTGGTAGTACTGCCATGGAGGTTGAGTCGTCAGACGAGGAGTCGGTGCACGAATCCTCGGTTGAGTATGATGAGAAGGTCACTCCATCAACTCAAACCGAGGCCGAGCGATGGGCTAACGCCAAATCCGTATTCAAAACCCGGATTCCGACGTGTTTCTCCGACTGCGCCTACGGAGTAAAGAAGGACGGCTCTACCCTATATGCCTGCCCGGACTCAGTCAATAAAAATAATGAGTCAGATGATGAAGATTGGATGCGTCTTTCGGACGAAGATCCCAATCCGAGCAAAGCCTATCGAAAGATGTGGCTTATGCTAAACCACACCGAAGGGTATTACACTTATACCCAGAGGAGAAAGCTGTGTTGGGCTCTAGAGAAGTGGTACGGTGACGACCAAAAGTCCTGTCCCTTCTCTATCTGCCAGGATGCGAGTGATGTCTCGGTCCGGACCTGGAGTACTCCAGCCCGGTTCCAAAGGCATCTGGTAGAGGCCCACTTCCACCATCACCCGGTTTACATTTGTGATCCGAGTTATGGTAAGAAGGGTAAGAAGTGTACTACGAAGGTTCAATATAGCCGACGTAGTGATCTGGTGAGGCACCAGAAGAAATGCCACGCAGAAGGTTTGGATGGGGCTCGAAAGCGTATCATGGAGCTTCATCAGGAACTCATGAAGGAGTTTGATAGTCTGAGCGAGGATGCTTGGTCTAAGATCCGACCAGGGGACCAAGTCCTCTGCGAGGTTCCGAAGACCAAGGATTCGAAACTCCGCGCAAAGATCGTCCTGACTCCTGGAAAGGGTAAGCTGGACATGCACGAGTCTCTCTGGCAGAAATGCGAGGAATCCGGTAAGGAGGGAAAGAGAGCTCGTGAAAGGAGCAGAAGGGATCAGAACCGTGGTGGTAACGGTAATGGTCAGACCACCACTAAAGTCAGAGCAGACGACCGCTCCAGGTCTCCTCTGGCTCGGCACCCACACGAGCAGGTTCAGGGCACTCCGAGTTCAAGAAACCCGAACCTGCCGGATACACTGGCGCAGTATCCAAGCCTGGGAAAGTTAACCCGCGTAACTTTCCGTCCTTGACCCAGGGACCTGGACCTGAGAGCCAGACCCTGGTCGTTGGAAAGGGGGGTCGACTTGTTCCCAAGAAGACCTCAGCACCTGCTGCCGCCGGATCCGCATCCGCTCCAGCCGCCCTCCCAACCAACTTCACCCAGGAGCAGTTAAGCCTCTACCTGCAAATGGGATTGAAGCAGAGCCAGCCTCCTACCTACTGTATGCCAACAGCAGGTGTGTCCGGGAGCCCCACACCCGGAAGTGGTCCTCAGGCCGCATCGACTCCCCCCAAGGCTGTCGCTGCACCTGCGAAACCAAAGGACGCAATTACCATTAAAACCGGTAATGCGGAAGTTTGGGTATGTGCATGGGAATATCCAGAAAAAGCACCCAAAATTCCAAAAGTCATGGAATAATGGGTTATTAAGGCATGTCAATCCAATGGGTGCACAGCTCCTCTAATAGGTCTGCTGTGCAATTATTTTGGTAGCCATGAATATATAATTTAATAATGCAGGGCAGTGGTATCTTTTGACACCTTGTTATAAAAGGAATAAGGCCACTTTGAAGGGAAAGGAGTGTGAATCTATTTCTAAATAAAGACCTTGGGGTAACCCCCAGTCTTTATTGGGTAATAGATGCACACCTACTTCCCTTCTGCATACTACTTCTGCTAATGTTGCATTCACCTTTGGCAATCATGAACAACATATGTGATTATGATTGATTGACCAATAACCATTTTCAAACTCAAAACTCTTCTGCATACCTTATTCATTAAGTACCCAATATATCCAGAACAAAACAAGAATGTATAAAAGGAACCTTTGTAATCTATAAAACATGTACAGTCCAGTGACAAATGAAGAGGAAACATGCAGTACGTATCCTGAAACAATGTCAACTACACAGCAGAATGATAGGGTGCCATTAATACCAACGACTCAGCAGATCTGTTGTTATTCCACCATTTTTTACGTTAATTTTGTAGTGTTCTACCCCTCGAGGTTTAATCGAATCTTTCGATTAACAACGAAGAACAACTATTCAGGTTCTAGTTAAAACTTTATTGTCTAATAACACATAGGCATCAGCCGTTCTCGATAACAGTTACAGGTGGTAGAGTTTGAACTCTATGGCACATTCAACACTAGGCCTTCTAGTGTCTGCAGTTATTATTCCACATTTACCTTCTCTGTGCAACAGCACAGAGAAATATTATAATATGGTAGTCGGGCAGCCGCCAACCATTGCTCACGATGGTCCGTCGCGACTGGACTGACCCTGAGGAAGGACGTACAACGGCCTTATATACACCAGAGTCGAGGGCCACGTGACCGGATGGTGACGTGGCGCTGTACTCCAGCGCCCCCAGGCGTCGGGTAAGAGAGGTGCTCTCGACGTCGCCCACGAGGACCTCGAAGGTACCTCGAGGATGACGCGGGACCACCACAGAGATCCCAGATCAGTCTAAACAAAAAGATAATAATTTAAAGTACTGAATCCGTCGACATGGTCGGCAGATACAGTAGGGGTATATAGAAATATACCCCTACTGTTTCTACTGTACTGTAGAAAAAAAATTATTATCACAGTTAATATAGGGGCGCTGCTCCATCCAACGTTGGAGACCAGTGTCGAAACACTGCTTCACGACCTGTTCCTGGTCGATCCAAGGGAGGCACGACCGGGTATGGTAACCGGGGTCCTGTCGTTTCCTCCCTGTCTCGTTGAGAAGCTCCTTCCAGCGTAGGAAGCCCATCAGTAGTGTACAGTACAACTACGATGGTCCTTCGACCGTGAGGCCGAGGATGTGTGGCATCACAGGGTCCCAGGACCGGGGTGGCATCGGATCCACACAGCTTTGCAGGAAGGTCCGGGGACAGGAAAGGTACCCCCACTCGTGGAGGGTACACCGTCGTCCGGGAACAAGTTCCCGGGGGTTCCATGCTGACATCGAGACTCTGTTCGATGTCAGCGGTCCGAACTAAAGAGGAGGAACAGTATTATCATATTACTGCTCCTCCGAGATGGACCCTGTAGCGGTGTCGATTTCCGCCTGCTCTCCGTCAGTGCGATCATCATCATGTGAGGCACTGGGGGCTAACTGGCCGGAAAATGTAGGCGACTCAGGCAATGGAGCCACACGGTCCATTGTCGTGCCCCAAGCCTCGTTAGAGGTCTCGGGTGCATCTCGGGAGTCTCCCTCAGCATCTGAGTGGAGGACTGCCGAGTCTGCAGAGTCGCTCCCATTGTCGTCGTCGCTCTCTCGACCCTCAAGGTCGTCCTGGTCTCCCTGGTCAGGGGGAGCTGTTGGAGAGTGGCCGACGACATCGACGTCCCCGTCTACATCCATCGACTGTTCCACCTCTGCAGGTACTACTGCACTGGTGGAAGCCGACTGGTCCGGGCAGACGGCTGCTCCCGCGGGGTTCAGAGGCTTGATGCCTTGAAGATCCGGATGGATTTTCGGGGACACCATCCTCTGAACAGGTGGCGGAGCAGGCTCGGTGGCTCCCGAGAGGTCAACCAAGGGAGCCGATGAGGAAGGCTCGGTTGCTGGCGGGTAGACGGAGGCGCCGAGAGATCTTCCAGGGGTGTCAGGCTTGTCCTGCACAAAGGGGCCCATGTTTTTCATGTTTCCAGTGTCGGATAGTCTCAAATTAAGAGGCAATTGCATGACTTCTCGTTGTGTAATTTTATTCACCGTCGGCTTCACGTCCACAGACAGATTTACCCAAGAACGGCACCCGTTATTTAAATCCTTATTAAAAGACAGGTTGGTAAAGCTGCTGCTTAGTATTGTGCGATACGTCTATTACTGAGTAGGGTTTAATCTAGGACTTTTCCTGATTTTAACCTTTACTGTAGGAACAAGTGTTGAGCCTCGGGGCGGGTTACTATCACCCCCTCCTAGCTCTCTGTCCTTTGATGCGGCCGGGCCGACCAGGTTATTAACCCGTTTCCGTCGGCGTCGGCCTCCCATCACTTGTGGCGGCGTGGATGAAGGGGCCAGAGTGTTTGCTCTGTGTTTTCTTTCATCCTCGACACTTGTCCATCGTCCCTTTGATGAGCCTTGGCGCTTATGCCTTGCTCGAGTCATAGGTCCGGTCTGGAGTGACTGATCTTCGACTTCAATCGAAACACTTCGATGTGAAGTTTGTTCAGTCATTTGCACCTTCGAGGGGGGAGTCGGGCTTCCGACGTTCCTTCAAAGGCGGTTTAGACGCTTTCGACTTATCTCAACGAGCCGGTCGACCACGGCGTCGCTTTGATGGTTTACTTGCGTCCAACACCTCCACCTCGCTCAGCTTTCGAACCTTGTTCTGTCGTTTTCGATGATCCTGCTTAGTTTGTTTTTTAGACTGAGCTTCCGGTCGCGACCTTTCTATCTCTATTTCGAACTGTTCAGAAACAGACTTAGCCCTTTTCGTGGCCTTACGAGAAGGTGAATCATCATCAAGTTGTGGCTGCAACAACTCGACAGTTTGTGATAGCTTTATGCCCAACCACCGGCGTACTCTATCAACATTGCTCTTTTGCAACCGCCCGCGGGACGATCAAAATAATAGTGTCAACTCAGAGAGGACAGAATCCACTACGAACGGCCCGTCCCAGTTAGGAGCAAGCTTCATAGCTGCTTGGGGGGTGTAGTACCTCACCACCTGTTCCCCAACTGAGTATCTTCTCTGTTTCAGCCCATAGTCATACCCGACTTTCTGGCGTTCCGCAGATTTACCCAAATTCTCTCTTACCATGCTGTAACTTTCCCTCAACCGATATCGAAGCTGTTCCACGAAAGTAACAGAACAAGGGACCTCGAGTGGGTTCTCGATTGAGCCGAAAATCACATCCGCTGGCATGAGAATTTCTTCCCCGAATACCATCATATTTGGACTGCATCCAGTAGAACTGTGTTCAGAGCTGTTATATGCGGACACGACATATTTAGCCTGTTCATCCCAGTCGTCCATATGTTTGTCTACCAACATAGTCAGACTCTGAATCAGTGTTCTGTTGAACCTTTCCACCTGGCCATCACTTTGTGGCCTGTATGGATTGGTCCTCTGTTTTACAATCAAATATTCACACATCTCAGAGAAGAGACGAGACTCGAATTCTCGACCTTGGTCGGAATGCAGAAGCAACGGAACGCCAAAGGTCAAGACCCATTCGTTCACGAAGGCTTCTGCACAGGTCTCCGCTGTGTGATTTGGTTAGGGAATAGCTCGTACATACTTGGTGAAGTAATCCTGGATTACTAACATACAAGTATTCTTGTTTGGCGTGGGTGCAAACCCCGAGATGATATCCATAGCTATCCTCCCAAATCTCACCCCGCACAACTCTTGGTGCAAAGGAGACTTACCCATGCCCTCACCAGGCTTTACCAGACAACAGGTAGGACAATGTCGAACCCAACGACCTATGTCCTTCCCCATTCCAGGCCAGTAATATCTCCGCTTCACCTTTTTGAGCGTTCGTTTTCGACCAAAGTGTGCCGCTGTTCGGTGTCCGTGGCAAAAGGAGAGTACCTCGCCCCTCAGTTGGCGTGGTACCACTACTTGGATCGTGCGTCTTGCACGACCCGCCTCGACTTTCCAGGGACATAACAAACCTTCACAGAAAGTTAAGAGAGGCCATTGCCCAATTAATTTCCGTACCTAGGCGCTCTCGATTGATACCTCAGGCCTAGTGGGTTTAGCCCCCTTAACTAGCCATTCGGCAACCCGTCTGATGTCAGCGTCCACTTTCTGACCATCAATGAGTTCATCGAGAGACCAAAATGCAACACCCACCCGGCTGTCTACTAGACATCCGGGTGGGTGTTGCATAGCCACACAGGGATACGACTAAGGCCATCGGCATTCAGATGCTTAGCGCCACTTCGATGTTCCATCTTAGAGTTTCTGAGACCGAACTCCGAAAGGTGGGCCAGCCACCTACCCATCATTCCTTTAGCTTCTTTGAAATTCAGGAGCTATTTCAAAGAAGAATGATCGGTGCGGATAGTGAAATTACCACCATAAAGGTAGTGCCTAAACTTCCTGGTGTACACAACAACTGCCAACAGTTCTCTTTTGGTAATGCAGTAGTTTCGTTGTGTCTTACTTAGAGTGTTGCTAACAAAGGAGATTGGGACCTCCATTCCATCCTGTATCTGGGATAGAACAGCCCCAATCGCCGTGTTGCTAGCATCAGTGTCTAAGACAAAACGACCGTCGGGTGTGGGGAATTGAAGCACAGGAGTCTCCTTGAAACTTCGTTTTAACTTGACAAAAGCATGTTCAGCTCTTTCTGTCCATGCGAATGCCTCGTAACGACCTCTACTACCTTTAGGTTTTTGGATCACTAAGTCCTGCAAAGGACTTACTAGTTCCGCGAACCCCGGGATGAACTCTCGGTAGTAGGAACAAAAGCTAATGAAGGATCGAATTTCCTTCACTGTGGTGGGCCTAGCCCAAGTCATTACGTCACTAACTTTCCCCGGGTTGGCTTCTATACCCTGTTCAGACACGATTCGGCCTAGGTACTCGACTGAAGTCCTAAAAAGCTGACACTTTTTAGGTTTCAACTTCAGTCCCCATGCTCGAATCCTGTTGAAAACTTCCTCCAGATTCGTCATTGCTTCATCCGTCGTTTTGCCGAAGACGATGATATCATCGAGGTAAACCAGGCAAATCTTACCTAGTAAACCCCTCAACATCTCCTCCATCATTCACTCGAATGTGGCGGGGGCGTTACACAAACCAAACGCCATTCGATCGAACTCATAGAGCCCCCTCTGGTAAGAAAAAGCGGTTTTCTCGACATCGTCGGGATTCATCCCAATCTGCCAATACCCAGATTGGAGATCGAGACAACTAAACCACTTGTTTCCTCCCAAGGCATCTAAGAATTCGTCGATGCGCGGGAGAGGGTAGGCATTTTTCTTAGTCACACCATTCAGACATCGATAATCAACGCAGAATCTCATGGTCCCATCCTTCTTCGTCACCATCTGGGCGGGATTGGACCAGGGACTAGTACTTGGCCTAACCACCCCCGTATCCAACATCTCTTTAAGTTGTTCATCCGCAGCAGCTTTCTTGCTGAGAGGAATCCTCCTGTAAGGGACTCGGATAGGTTGTGCATCACCAGTATCGATGTTATGCAGACATCGATCGGTGCGCCCTAACGGTTCATCATCTGGACTCTTAAAGACATCCACAAGCTTACGCAGTAAGGCGGACAGTTTCAGTCTTTCTTCTGGTTGGGTCAGGTGGGTGTCACCATACATATCTAACAACCAGGTAGGGAGCTCCCCCGTGTGGGTGCTCGCAATTTCTGCCATCTCGACGTCTGCAGCTTCTTGCTCAAGACGCATCATCACAGATCCTACCTCCGGTGAAGAGAGTTCACCGTTCCTGTCAGCGTACTGTACAGTACAGACCACCTGGCCTTTCTCCAGGACAATGTCTCGATTCAGTGGATTACAGACGGGAAACACTGTTCGACGGACATTGCTGACAAGGGCAACCTCACCAACCAACCCAAAACTCTTCAGAGTTTTCATATCGGGTTCGACTGTGCCCTGTCGATCTCTTTCCAGACCCTCGGATTTCACCAGGACATCGCATCGATGTCTAGCTGGTATCCTAGTGGTCTGTGCTACTGAGGCAACCGATGACACTCTTTTTAGTTTACACTGATGGTGCTCTTCTGTCGGCTCGGTCATGACCAATTGGCCCGTCCTCGGGTTAAGGATCATGCCGTATAACGCCGCAAAGTCAAGCCCCAGAATGCCATCGTCAGCCACATCGGCCACTATTGGGCTAAACACATAGTGGGTCGATGCGACCTTTAGAGGTAGAACCAATCGACCATAGGTCCGCATTTCGGCTCCAGACGCAGTGCACGCCGTTATTCCCTCGTAGAGATTATCTGACAGCACCACTAACGGCCCCGCGAGTTCCTGAGAGACAATGGAGTGGCTGGCACCAGTATCTATCAGGAAGTCTAAAGGACACCCTCGAATCTCTGCAGACAGGTACCATCGTTTCCCCGACAAGGGGGCGGTTCCTGCTAGCATTCTCAACCCTACATCAGTACTCAGATCGATCCCTCTCTTCTTAAGGAAAGAGAGACAGGGATCATCCGAGGGAAGCTCTGTTGCGCAAACTCTGGCCAGCTGCCGTATCAGGGCTTCTCTCCCGGCGTCGACTTTCACTTTTGATCCAGTCGAACCCTCAACCTCGGAGTTCAGGCTGCCAGCGCCCTGTTCCTTGGTCGTTGAGGCTTTTTCTACACCAACATCTTTGGAACCCGACCGGTGATCAACCGGTGCGGCTGTGGTAGAGGGCTGGGACGGCCCTACCGGGACCTTACCTAGTTCCTTCGAATCTACTGTCATCTGATCAGGAGTGCCAGAGGTGCTGATACCTTAGCTTTTCGATGGTCGGGCAGCTCGATTGCCACATCGAGCCACCCGCCTCAGTTTTCCGTCGCGTCAGGTGGTAGACCTTTAATAGGCTCGGGGCAAGTTCGTGCGAAATGTCCCTGCCTCTTGCAGTTCCAACACTTGGCGTCAGACGGAGGGGTACTCGTCTTCTCCGAGTTAGTAGCAGGGACATCCCCTCCCTCGATAACCCTGAGTAAATTCTTTAGTTGACTCAGCGAGAAGGTTTGTTCCTGTACCTTGGGTTTGGAGGCCTTATTTGGCACTTTCGATTTACCAGCGGCTTTCTGACTTTTCTTAGTCTTACTCCCCGCTACGGGCTTCGAGTACGAGGACACCTCACCCTGTCCCTCCTCGACCAAAGCGGTGTCAGCCAGTGCCGACATTGCATTTGTCGAGGTAGGATTCAACAACTTAGGCAGAAGCTGTCGTTTTCTTAACAACTCATCTGCCAAGTCCATGAGATCCCTGAGGGACATGTAAGTGCGCCATTCCCGAAGCACGTCTTGTTGCAAATCAGTGTCATATAAATCTCCTATAAACAACTGGTTGACTTTGGTTATTAGCCATTTAACCGAGAAGTCCACACCTGGATAGGCATCACCGGCAAGACGTCTTAAAGCAAAGCCATAAGCTCTGATGCTTTCGTTCTTGCCTTGGCGTCTCTTCTCCATCGTGACAATGGGGTCCTGCAGGCTAGAGGTCATGGCTTCTGTTACCATGTCGACCAGCCCCTCTAGAGTCCCATCTCCATGCTCCTCCCACAACCACACAGTATCAGCTGTGGGGCCGTTCTGGAGTAGCATGAGGAGTTGAGCTAATGCCATACTCGAGGTCCATACATTTACTCAACGGACATGATCCGTGGTACCAACGGAGCAAATCATCCTTCCATGTAAATGCAGGGCACTCGACTGACCTAGTCCGGGCAGGTTCGTGCCCGATAGAGTTATTCTCAAACATTACATATATTACACCACCAAATTACAAAGTACCCCCTACTCCTGATGAGGTCATATGGCCAAAACCTGCTCACAGAGTGACAAAACTATAACATACTGGGTTGCTATACAGCTGACTGCACACATGGACCCTTACCAGTAGTTACTTCTCCATGGGAGACCACATATGTAGGCTGGGGTTCCCCAGTCTATATATGTAGACATCATGACAGCTGGATACCACACTTTCTGATACACAGAAAGTGACAAGCAGCACTGGGGAATCCCAATGAGGTCATACTTCATGGTTGACCAGTTATGAGAGGTGGGGGTTTCCGAATATCCATATGAAATTATGACATCATAGCTGGCGCATTCGACTATAGAATATGGTACAGCAAGGGATTTCCCTCTTTCCCATCGTGTTCAGTTAGAGTATAATTATGAAATTCATGGTCACAGTTACATACTTTTTATTTAACATTTTACTGAAGATGTAAAATTTATACTCTCTATAATTGCCCTAACCATATATTCGGATTCATGTTCAATGACCTTTAGATGTGTTCAGAATTATTCAGTGAACATAAACCTTTTAGAATCCAAAATTCATACTGATAAAAAAAAATCCATGTCTTACTAGTTACATGGTCAAACAGATACATATTGAATTTTTATGAATCACCCTCCTGGTGATTTTGCCTTGTTGTTTTAGGAATTCTAGATTTTCATGTAAAGTGTTGTCATGGGAACTCTACCAGCTGAGGTGCTCTGTTTGCATCTAAAATGATATACATATTAGGATACTCAACTAAAGATTTACTTAGGTCGGAGTGTTTGTTTTTAATAACTACATGATCTAGTTCAGAATATATAACTAGGTCACACCTAAATCTAAAGCCTTGAATTGAAACAAGATATCACCCACCATTGTTGAAAATGTGTGTTCCTTATCCTTTATATATTTTTATTCACCCATTTTCTGGCTAGCGCTGTTCTTCTTTTAATTCAAGCATAACTCCATGCCTTGTCCCCTTGCATACTTATCCTCTATAGATTTAGTTTCCCTCTATCTCTGCCGCTCCTACCTGCCACATCAGTGTATTTATGTCACCAGCTGCAGTCTCACGTTACATAAGCATCTCCCCCTATAGTATCATCATAAGGACTTGATCTATGACACTCCAATATATTTATGACATGTCTCAGTGAATACTAGTGGCCATGTTTTGGAAAAAGGTGATTTTCTTCTAGATAGGGGTAGCGTTTGGGGAAAGAGTGGAAATTATGTTTCCCCGTCTTGCAATTAGACTTCAAATTTTGGCTGAAAAGAGTTAATCACCCTTTATCCTTTATGTATATATTGAATTGTGGTTAAACGGCTTTCAGACCATCTGGTGTAATGATAAGACGCACGAGTTCAATACTTTGGAGTTTTAATCCTGTGAGGAATGTGTCAATCATATATATATATATATATATATATATATATATATATATATATATATATATATATATATATGTGTGTGTGTGTGTGTGTGTGTGTGTGTGTGTGTGTGTGTGTGTGTGGGTGAGTTGGTGTAACCAGCAAATTGGGGACATTCATGGGAACACACACCTACAAACTGGGGACATCTTGCGAACCGGGGACGGCTCACTTCGCATGACCTTGAGAAAAGGGGGGCAATGGGTTTGGGTATCACAAATGACCTTGAAAAATGGTTATGAACATGATTTCTAGTGTGTCAACAAAATGTCCCCAATTTGGCCCGGAGCAACTTGTGCTGTGTGTAAAAAGTAAGAGCTATTTTTTGTGAATTTTTGCCTGTGTGTAAAAGTCCCCAAGTTGTTTTGCACACTGAGAGATCTGTGTGTCCCCAGTTCACCCAGTGATCTGTGTGTATTGCCTAATTAGCTTTATTGCCATTTTTGACCTCTTAGGGATTAATCCAGTGTATTTGCATAAAAATTGTCACAAATTTGAGCCAGACATTGAATCTGTGTGCCTGCAAACTGAGGAATTTCCATAATAGACCCTGTGTGTCTACAAAGTGAGGACATGACTTCACAGTGTGTGCTTGCAAACTGAGGCCTAAGGGACTTTCTCTTGGGTATGGTCAAATGCAAAGAGTGTAAACAAACTGAGGTCTTGATACTTTTCTACCCCTATACAAGAGCATTCAGTCTATTTACGAAGAATAGACACATTTAAACAAGGACAAGACATCATTTTCTAGCTGTGTGCTCAAACGAATTGAGGACTCAAACTCCACACAGTGTTTAGGCAAACCGAGGACATGACCACACATTGTGTGTATGCAAATAGAGGACTTGGCTTAGATACACTCCACACAGTGTGTGTAGGCAAACTGAGGACATTAGTACACAGAATGAGTATGCAAATAGAGGACTTGGTCTTAGATACACTCCACACAGTGTGTGTAGGCAAACTGAGGACATGACCACACTGTGTGTGTTGGCAAATAGAGGACTTGGTCATAGATTCACTCCACACAGTGTGTGTAGGCAAACTGAGGACATGGCCACACAGTGTGTGTAGGCAAATAGAGAACTTGGTCTAAGATACACTCCACACAGTGTGTATATGCAAATAGAGGATATAGTTTTAGATACACTTCACACACTGTGTGTAGGCACGCCGCGGACATGACCACACAGTGTGTGTAGGCAAATAGAGGACTTGGTATAAGATACACTCCACACAGTGTGTGTATGCAAATAGAGGACTTGGTCTTAGATACACTCCACACAGTGTGTGTAGGCAAACTGAGGACACGACCACACAGTGTGTGTAGGCAAATAGAGGACTTGGTATAAGATACACTCCACACAGTGTGTGTATGCAAATAGAGGACTTGGTCTTAGATACACTCCACACAGTGTGTGTAGGCAAACTGAGGACACGACCACACAGTGTGTGTAGGCAAATAGAGGACTTGGTATAAGATACACTCCACACAGTGTGTGTATGCAAATAGAGGACTTGGTCTTAGATACACTCCACACAGTGTGTGTAGGCAAGCTGAGGACATGGCCAAACAGTGTGTATATGCAAATAGAGGACTTGGTCTTAGATACACTCCACACACTGTGTGTAGGCAAACTGAGGACATGACCACACTGTGTGTGTTGGCAAATAGATTACTTGGCCTTAGATACACTCCACACAGTGTGTGTAGGCAAACTGAGGACATGACCACACAGTGTGTGTAGGCAAATAGAGGACTTGGCCTTAGATATACTCCACACAGTGTGTGTTTGCAACTAGAGGACTTGGTCTTAGATACACTCCACACCGTGTGTGTAGGCAAACTGAGGACATGCCCACACAGTGTGTGTAGGCAAATAGAGGACTTGGTCTAAGATACACTCCACACAGTGTGTGTATGCAAATAGAGGACTTGGTCTTAGATACACTTCACACACCTGCACACTGTGTGTAGGCAAACTGAGGACATGGCCACACAGTGTGTGTAGGCAAATAGAGGACTTGGCCTTAGATACACTCCACACAGTGTGTGTAGGCAAACTGAGGACATGGCCACACAGTGTGTGTAGGCAAATAGAGGACTTGGCCTTAGATACACTCCACACAGTGTGTGTAGGCAGACTGAGGACATGATCACACTGTGTGTGTTGGCAAATAGAGGACTTGGTCTTAGATTCATTCCACACAGTGTGTGTAGGCAAATTGAGGACATTCCCACACAGTGTGTGTATGCAAATAGAGGACATGGCGTTAGATACACTGCACACAGTTTGTGTAGGCAAACTGAAGACATGCCCACACAGTGTGTGTATGCAAATAGAGGACATGGTCATGGATACACTCCCAGTCAATACAAAAACTTGTCAGACATTTGGAATGTCTGGCTGTATTTATGGGACCTTGGGCTACATTTTGTTTTTTACGGCATGCAAATCGGACCATTATTAAGGTTTTTACCGCCTAAAACAAAAGCAGTTACTTTTATTTAAATTTTGAAGAGTTAAATGGTTAAAATAGTTATTTAATGCTGTTTTTTTTATTATTCATTTCTCAACAAAAATAATCTTGAGGTATTCAGTCCTGGGGAATGATGAGATCTGCAGGACCAAATGGCCTGCGAGTGGAAAAACTTTTCTTATAGACTGCACTCCACACAGTGTGTGTATGCAAACTGAGAACACGGCCATATAATGTATGCCAATAGAGGACCTGGTCTTAGTTAAGGTCCATACAGTGTGTGTAGACAAATTGGGGACATGGCCCCACAGTGTGTCTATGCAAAAAGAGGACTTGGTCTGAGACATAACATGTGTAGGCAAACTGGGGACTTAGTCTTAGAAATACTCCATGCAGTATGTGTAGTTAAACTGAGGACAAAGCCATACAATGTGTGTTAAAAATAGAAGACTTAGTCTGAGACACAGCATGTATAGGCAAACTTGGGACGTAGTCTAAGATATACTCCACACAGTGTGTGGAAGCAAACTGAGGACATGGCCACACCTCCCCCTCCCACGCAGCAGAATTTATATAGTCAACTTTGTTCTAGAGTAATTCTATTGCAATAGCTTTGTAAATCAGTGTAGGATACTGGTTAATCAGGGTTGATCGATCAGTTTTGATTAATGTTCTACACCACTGGTCAGGAGTGGTCTCTCCCCGCACCTTGTCAGAGTAGGACCTCTCCTAAAGGTGAACACATGCACTGCAACCTAGCACACTGATTAGCCACTTGCTCATATGATACTGCAGCTCAGCATCGAAGGACCCAGTGGGCAAGTTAATGTTGATTCAGCATTGAAACAATTTTTGCAGATGAACAGTTAATTCTTGGTTTAGATATTATCGAATTTGAAAGTTGACACAACATAATCAAATCAACTGTGATTCAACATCAAATCATAAGTGCTGATTCAACATTTGTGTTTCTATGTTGATTCAATATTGTTTCAAAAGTTGAAACAACACTGATACATGTAGTAGTTAGGCAATTCTTTGTTGACATGTTAATGTTGAATCAACATTGAAATCGGTATCATTGATTTGACATGACAGATCAATGTTGAATCAATGTTGAATTGTAAACAATATTTCAGCATCAATATGTCAACTGTTGATCTGATGTTGAAATGGTGATGGTTGACAAAATTGATTTGGAATGATTGAGAAGGCCATGTTCTGTTCCAGCTCTTTCACCATCCTGGTCCAGCCAGGGGGTCCAGGCCCATTGAATCTCGACCTTCACCAGGACATTTTTCAGCAAAGACTGTTGTGCAACAACTGACCACCCAGCTTCTAGTGGTTTACCTCTAACCCTAAGTTATCAGCAGCCTCCTTAGTATTCCTCCTGCAGTTTCTCTGAATGCTCCTCATTTGTCTGTTCTGTGGCTCCCTGCTGGGGTAGTGTGCTTTTCAGGTGACTCTTTGAATTATCCCTCACTACTGGTTGCTATATAACTATTCCCTCCTAGGATAGATCAACTAAGCTGGCTCTTCTGCCCCCACCTTATATGTCTTTGAGCCTTTGTCTATCCTCAAATTCTCTCCCTCCGTTTACTGGCATGCCTTACCAACTTAGGCAGTTGGAGGTATACACTATCTAGTCAGTTGCCTGGGCACATTCTCAGGAGGCAGGATGGGTGAATGGCATCAGGTTAATAGTTGGACACATCTGACGCACATCTTCCTTGGGATAGCCTTCTAGTTGCCTGTCCCTCATTTCTGGGCTTAAGTGGACAATATGTTAAAGACTGGGACCATACAGCCAGCCAATTGCCATGGTGCATGGAGCTCTTTTGGGCACCCCCTTATAATGCCAGAGCAGTATAGAGTGAGCTTCTAGAACATAGTTTGGTTAAGGGCAAATTTTGGAGGAAAGGGACTACGAGGGGGCATCCCTCAGAGCATCTCAACTGAAGATGCTGCCCCCTGGTGTTTTACATTACAGTTGCATAATATAGTGGCGCATGATAATAGCAACGTCAAACAAATCTAGCAATCTCCAAGCAGATCCTTTCAGAGGTACATTTTTAAAGTCTCTCTGAAACTACCAGTCAGATCTTAACATATGACCTGAAGCCCATGGGGAGTACCATTTAGATCTGCAGTCGTAGGGAGATTTCCCTTATCAATAACCACTGGAAGTGTGTCGATATCTCTGAACCAAGATCCAATATGGCGACCATTGCAGATTTACTGGCGACTTTTGAGGTTATAAAACGATTTACCAAGCAAGTGTAGGGGCTCGTAGATCGTGATTTAGTGTGAGCGTCTCCCTCGAGAGGGCGTCTCGAGCGGTGTGCCCATCACCGGTAGTCGCTAGAGGTCTCCTCGACCCCTGGTCTCTGTGGGGTGGTGGCAGCACTGTTCGCCTCGTCTCAGCTCCTACCTGGGGCCGGGGAAGGTGTTAGTCTGGCTCTAGCTGTCGACGGAGTCGGACCACTTTTACCTGAGCTTACATTACAGTTAAGCAGTACACTTCCAGGTAGATGTAAACCATATACTGTAATAAATATGTGCCAGTTGCATTAACCCGAGATCCCTTGTCTGGTCTTTACTTCGAACTGGTCAAGACATTGATTCGAACCATTACACTGGTGCCGTGACCAGTTCTTGGGGTTAGTGCGGGGCCCTGGAGGCCGCACACGAGCACAATGGATCTCGAGATGAAAGATCGAGTATCTCGGGATCCACATCGAATGACACTACTCATGCCGACGATTTAAGCCGAATCCAAATGAAGGGGTATACCTCTATAATTGGACCCAAGGTAGAGAAGGTAGTTCGAGACCTCAAATCCGAAGAGATGCCCACTCCAGTCATGAATTATACATACAGATTAAGTACCGATTCCACAGAAAGATCGACACCAATTATGATGATGACTCTGGATGCTCAACGAGCAGCCTCGGCTCGAGCAGAAACGAGAACAGCGAACCCCCGTCGATCCTTAGATGACGTAGACGTCTCGATATTCGACATAGGAGGTTTGAAGAAAATCACTGAGTCAGCAGCAGAATACTTGCGCGAACAGGCCAAGTTGAGTGTCGATGCCATGAATAAAGTTCGCCTTTACCAAGGTTTACCAAAGTTAGAACACTCCGAACAAAAAGTTCTGAGACATAGGAATCTGGAAAAACAATGTCACCAGTATGAAACCGATAAATGATTAAAAGAGCAAATCAATCGTGACCTCGAACGACAGACATATGTCATCCAAAGGAAACTCGAACTTGCTAAAGCTGAGTGGGAAAATGAAAAACTTAGACAAAAAGTTGATCTAGAGGAACAGGAAGCTACTTCCACCATCAAGAATTTCAAACTAAAAAAAGAGGCTGAGCAAATAAGAGCCGAAATGGAACAGTATAAATACGAGGCAAATAAGCTGCTAGAGATCCGAGATCAATGCATCTTGAAAAACGAGGATGTAATGGAGTCCATGAAAGATAGCAATCAAGATCTATTCTTGAAGCAACAAGAACTATGCCTCGAAATAGCCAACCTGACAAAACGAAAGACAGCTCTCGATACATATGTGTCGGGAATAGAGAACAGTGATCAAACTGCCAGAACATGCCCCGAGGAAGAAGATAAATCTTTCGAAACGGACACAAGTGTATCAGTAACACAACTAGATATACTTTACCACCAGGAAATGACTAATAATGACATACCTTCCGACGCTACTTTCATAAAAGGAACTAAACTTTTGGCGACATCAACACCAGCCGAAGCTTAAAAGAAGCCAGATCGTTACGATCCATTCGTAAATGATAATGCCGACGTCCATGTTCGGAACGATGGCGTCTATGACCCCACACATGAACCCAGACAAACTGAACCTGAAAAATAAGATTCAGATAAGATTCAGTGTCGCCACTGACTTACCACATAAAGAGAACGAACCCAATACTGCATGTGGACAGGAGGGCCACTTTGAGTTATCATATGATGACAATTCTGTAGATGATTCCGAACCTTTGGGCACAGGGAACCAAGGTGCGGTAGGGGGTAGTGCATCAAGTTCTACCCGAGGACCAACTGCACCCCCTCCAGGGGCTGGAGGTGCCACGGGAGGAACTTTGAGGCGCAGATCCCGAAGCAGTGTGTTAGAAGACATACTGAATCAGTCAGCCAATACTTCAAACACTGCACACAGTGAGGAGACCATCTGAGAGTGGAGCGTCAACCAATGTCAAAAATTGGTACGCACAAATAACGCAGCTAGGCGGCAAGCCATCCTGCCTAAGATTTACGAGGGTGTAAAAACCTGGAAAGAATGGTTCTCGAACTTCACTGATGATACGAGGTGCAATGCATGGACTCCCGAGGAGGCACTACCTCACCTGATCAGGTGTCTGAAACATGGCCCAGGCCGGATAGCCGTTGAAAAGTGGAACGAAGTATACTTCGAGAGGGGTACTTTCCAACAGCTAGTCGAGATTGCCAGCATTTTGCTGTACAATTTAGTGAGTGAAGACCCTTTTATGCTCTTCAAGAAGCGAACGCAGAAACCACAAGAATCATTTCGAGCCTTCGGGTATGAGTTGAAGTCCCTGTTACAGAGGGCGCGGCTGGGAACCAATCCTTCTGATAAATATTTCCTGAACGACTTGTTGCCACAATTCGTAAGTGGACTTCGAGATGAAGATCAGCAGCAAGCAGCTTTAGATGCTTGGAAAGGGAGAAATCCTACCCTGATGGACCTTTTTGAAGGGATTGAGTGCTAGACAGTAAAGAAGACCCTCATGGCGGGAAAAGTAGAGATGAAAACCTCGAATACCAAGGTTTGTGCGAGTACTAATACCAGTACGGCTTCCATGTCGGGAATACACCAACTGACATACACTGAAACAACCGACAATGACTTCGAGATCATCGAGATCGAGGAGGAGGAAGGTACTATCTCTGCAGTACAGGTAAAGAAAGACGTCAAGTGCAAGTATATTCCTCGACAGATATATAACCGAAGCGCTAATTAAGCTCGAGGGGAAACAAGACCCACCCCAGACAGTCGAACTACTGAAATGGCTGTTAGTCGGCCCCCAAGACCACCTCTATCGAGAGCCCCTGCTCCACCTGAACCTCTGGATATGAAGAAAATGATGGAGGATTTTATGAAAACTTTTGCTGAAACTGTGTATGCCAGACCTGAACAACGGAGAGTGGACCGGAGCAGACTACACTGTTACCGTTGTCAAGAAATGGGGCATTACGCTCATGAGTGTACAGCCCCGAAGCCTGTGCTATCCCGAGTTAATTATGTGGAAAAGAAGAAGGAGGAGGAAAACTAAAGAGGGTCGCATCTGTGGCAAAGGATGTGATCCGTGATTCGAAAATCTGCCAAAATGCCACCACTGGTGAATCCGAGCTAGTACAGGAGTCAATACCCTCCGGGGGACTGGTATGTGAGAAGGATTCTCTCACCCCAGTCAGAGCCGGGGACTTCGACGGGGTAGGGACAGAGGAAGGTCGAAACCCGAGGGAGCAATCCTACGTCGAAGAAGAGGGAGGTTGGGTTGAAGAGTTGACGCGTGTGAGTGGGGCACACCTCCCCCCGAACCATCTGTGTGTAACCTTCCTGAAGGGTCTCGGATGGGAGATCGGTGACTCTCAGGAACAACTCCGATTTGCACAGAACTCCTCACCTTTGGGGGGGAAACGATGGTAGATCGCTGTATCGGTGAAGGGGCGGACTGGAGAATTTTTGATTGACACAGGTGCCAGCCATTCGTGTGTCTCGAGAAAATTCTTCAATCTGGTGTCCGGCAACCATGAAATACTACCTGTTGGTGTTAATGCTTGCACGGCCGACAGTAGCCAGATGCAGACTTTTGGTAAGACGTTCATACAGATCGGAATGGGGGGCTACGAGTATGTAATGAGCCCTACCATAGCCGACATAAGTGACGAATGAATAATCAGTTTGGATTTCGCAAGCTTGTTTGGTGCTGTGTTGGATCCCTGGTTCGGGATGCTGAAGATCCGGCAACCGTGCAATTGCGAGATCCCATGCATATTGAGACATGTATCCTCGGTAGCCACCATGGTACAGACTGTGAAAATTCCATCTGGAATGAATTGTGACGTTTTGTGTTCCTCGAACAATGCTTTTCGAGGTTCGAACGCTGTCTTCGAACCTAATTCTGAAGTATTATCTAGTTTACAGCTAGATTCTGTTGACACTCTGGTGGGAAACGGATCGTGGACGGTAGTCCCGTTCATGAACAGAGGACTAAAACCTGTGTACTTGAGAAAAAATGAGAAGATTGGTGCTATGTTCCTGACCAAACATGTCTCGGAAGCTCAATTTCGAACTGAGTTACCTGAGGACGCAGCTCGAGGATTACCAGATGATTTAAGAAAATTAGTTGATGATTCTTCCCTGAGGAAAAATTCAGAGAAAGAAAGACTTTGAGCTTTGCTTGCTACCTTCCACGATGCCTTCGGGAAACCTGGGGGCTCGGTAGGCCGCACTAGCAAGGTGTTGCACACGATCGACACCGGAGATTCGAAGCCATTTAAAATACCTTATAGGAGATTACCACTTAAAAAGAAAGTGGAGGCTGAGAAACAAATCCTCGAACACCTGGAAAAAGGGGTTATTGTGCCTAGCACGAGTCCCTGGTCCAGCCCCGTGTGCATGACCACGAAGAAGGATGGGTCTATTCGATTTTGCATCGATTACAGGAAGCTGAATGGCTTAACAAAAAAGAACTCCTATCCCTTACCAAGGATAGATGAGACCTTAGACTCGTTAGGAGGAAACAAATACTTCTGTACCCTGGACCTTCAGTCCAGGTATTGGCAGATCGGGATGGACCCTAAGGACATGGAGAAAACAGCTTTCTCAAGCCATATGGGTTTATTCCAATACAATGTTTTACCTTTTGGGCTGTGTAATGCACCAGCCACTTTTGAAGCTATGATGGAGGAAATGCTAAGCGACCTTCTTTGGAAGAGTTGTTTGGTGTACCTCCATGATGTTATAGTGTTTGGAAAGACTTTCGAGGATTGCATGAACAACGGCGATTTAGTCTTGAAGAGAATACTATCAAATGGTCTGAAGTTAAAAGCTAAGAAATGTAATTTATCTAAATCATCTATTACATATCTTGGTCGCATAATAACTCCTGACAGCGTAAAAGCCGACCCTGAAAAACTCCGAACAGTGTCCGAATGGCAGAAGCCCATAAGTGCGAAGGAAGTAAGATCCTTCCTCGGGTTCTGTTGATATTATCGAGACTTCCTCCCGAACTATTCTAAAGTGAGCTACCCCTTGCAAATGCTAGCACATTGGACCCCAGGTCGAGCAAAGGAACGTTTTCCCTGGGGAGAGGAACAAGATGCAGCCTTCGAGCAAATAAAACATTTGTTCGCTAACACGCCATTATTGAAATATCCAACTGCGGATGACCATTTCATACTGGACACTGACACTAGCAACGATAGTATTGGTGCAGCCCTGTCGCAGGTCCAGGACGGGGTTGAAGTACCAATCGCCTTTGCTAGTAACACTTTGAATAGGGCACAAAGAAACTACTGCACCACTAAACGTGAGTTGCTGGCTGTGGTGGTGTATACCAAAAAGTTTCGACACTTCCTATGGGGTACCGATTTTACTCTTCGAACTGACCACTCGTCCCTGAGGTGGCTACATAATTTTAAGGACGCCGAAGGAATGATTGGCCGTTGGCTGGCACACCTGTCAGAATTTGGGTTGGAGCATAGCCAGATCCAACATCGACCGGGTTCGAAGCATATTAATGTGGACGCCCTATCCCGGAGGCCTTTTAGAAAGTGCCAGCGCCAGCATGGAAAATGTTATAGAATGGCCAGAAGAAACCATCCAACATTTCCAACAAAACGATCCCGCTATCAAGAGAGTGATTTCCTTCCTGAATAGGAATGCCAAGCCCGAACGGCCGGCATTATCCCTCGAAGACAGTGAAACTCGAAAAATTTCTAGCCCAATGGACCGAGCTAGAGGTTCGAGACGGTTTACTGTGTCGATGGAAAACCTGTCCTACTAAGGACAAGGTCCTACAGATAGTGATACCCATGTCACTAAGATGAGACATTATGTTTTATTGCCACGGACATAAAACTAGCAGACACTTCGGGAAGAAGAGAACTTTAGAACGCCTAGCCAGAAGATACTACTGGCCAGGGATGCACAACGACATCATAAGATGGGTAATGACTTGCCCCGAATGCGGTAAGAATAAGCCCGGTCCTGGAATGGGAAAGATGCCTCTGGTGCAAGAGCTATTCGGCGTTCGTTTTGCCCGAGTAGCAATTGACATCATCAGTGGAATCGAACCCACACCTCGGGGAAACACCTGTATGATGGTAGTGACTGACTACTATACTAAGTACACTCGAGTATATCCTTTACCTGACCACAAGGCAGCCACCTGCGCTAGCGCCTTCATGAAAGGATGGGTTCTACACCTAGGTGCACCATTAATGATGCACAGTGACCAAGGACGAGAATTCGAGTCCCACCTATGGCAAGAAATGTGCCACTATTTGGCCATTTGTAAAACTCAAACTAATCCATACAGACCCCAGAGAAAGATTCAATCGAACATTGATACAAGTCCTCAAACCCTTGGTAAATTCTTGCCAAGACGACTGGGCGGCATCCCGTCCCCTCCATGTGTAGTACATGCTTATAACAGTACTGTACACGCTGCAACGAACTGTTCCCCCAATCTATTAGTATTCGGGGAAGATATTATAATGCCTGCAGATCTCGTATATGGTGTTATAGGGGTGAGCCCCGAAGCCCCATGTACGGTGATGTTTGTAGAATCTCTACGAGATCAATTTAAGAGAGCTTATGAAGTAGTTCGAAATGAGCTATTAAAGAACGTGAATGGGCAGAAAATTGGGTATGATACCCACCTGAAGCCACGCCAGTTTAGCGTGGGTGACCGCGTGTTTAGGATACATGAACCTTTAAGGTGCAAGAAATTAATCTCGAGCTGGGATGGACCTCACATGGTCACCTGAATTATATCTGAGAGTATGGTTATGCTTATGAGTCTGGCCACAGGCCAAATGAATAAGTCTAACGTGTGTAGATTAAGGAAATGGAGGGGACGGGATGCCGCCAACTCCGAGTGTGAGGAAATTTCCAAACAGATGAATGATAATTCATCTGTTTGAATGATAATTTTAAGGACGCCGAAGGAATGATTGGCCGTTGGCTGGCACACCTGTCAGAATTTGGGTTGGAGCATAGCCAGATCCAACATCGACCGGGTTCGAAGCATATTAATGTGGACGCCCTATCCCGGAGGCCTTTTAGAAAGTGCCAGCGCCAGCATGGAAAATGTTATAGAATGGCCAGAAGAAACCATCCAACATTTCCAACAAAACGATCCCGCTATCAAGAGAGTGATTTCCTTCCTGAATAGGAATGCCAAGCCCGAACGGCCGGCATTATCCCTCGAAGACAGTGAAACTCGAAAAATTTCTAGCCCAATGGACCGAGCTAGAGGTTCGAGACGGTTTACTGTGTCGATGGAAAACCTGTCCTACTAAGGACAAGGTCCTACAGATAGTGATACCCATGTCACTAAGATGAGACATTATGTTTTATTGCCACGGACATAAAACTAGCAGACACTTCGGGAAGAAGAGAACTTTAGAACGCCTAGCCAGAAGATACTACTGGCCAGGGATGCACAACGACATCATAAGATGGGTAATGACTTGCCCCGAATGCGGTAAGAATAAGCCCGGTCCTGGAATGGGAAAGATGCCTCTGGTGCAAGAGCTATTCGGCGTTCGTTTTGCCCAAGTAGCAATTGACATCATCAGTGGAATCGAACCCACACCTCGGGGAAACACCTGTATGATGGTAGTGACTGACTACTATACTAAGTACACTCGAGTATATCCTTTACCTGACCACAAGGCAGCCACCTGCGCTAGCGCCTTCATGAAAGGATGGGTTCTACACCTAGGTGCACCATTAATGATGCACAGTGACCAAGGACGAGAATTCGAGTCCCACCTATGGCAAGAAATGTGCCACTATTTGGCCATTTGTAAAACTCAAACTAATCCATACAGACCCCAGAGAAAGATTCAATCGAACATTGATACAAGTCCTCAAACCCTTGGTAAATTCTTGCCAAGACGACTGGGCGGCATCCCGTCCCCTCCATGTGTAGTACATGCTTATAACAGTACTGTACACGCTGCAACAAACTGTTCCCCCAATCTATTAGTATTCGGGGAAGATATTATAATGCCTGCAGATCTCGTATATGGTGTTATAGGGGTGAGCCCCGAAGCCCCATGTACGGTGATGTTTGTAGAATCTCTACAAGATCAATTTAAGAGAGCTTATGAAGTAGTTCGAAATGAGCTATTAAAGAACGTGAATGGGCAGAAAATTGGGTATGATACCCACCTGAAGCCACGCCAGTTTAGCGTGGGTGACCGCGTGTTTAGGATACATGAACCTTTAAGGTGCAAGAAATTAATCTCGAGCTGGGATGGACCTCACATGGTCACCTGAATTATATCTGAGAGTATGGTTATGCTTATGAGTCTGGCCACAGGCCAAATGAATAAGTCTAACGTGTGTAGATTAAGGAAATGGAGGGGACGGGATGCCGCCAACTCCGAGTGTGAGGAAATTTCCAAACAGATGAATGAACAGAGGGACGAGAAAACTAATGAGCTATCAAGGAAATCGAAGGGTATGGCCCCAAAGAGAAAAAGAGGCCGACCTTGCAAAATAGCAGTTGAGAAAAAGCCAAAGAGAGGACGACCCAAGAAGGTCGACGCTGACACGAATTTAAAACCTAATCGTGATAAAATTGTCTCGGCGGAATGGAGAATCCGAGGTAGGGGGAAAACGTTAGCACCTTCCACTGGACCTTCTCAAGATTCTTGGTTGAAAAACAAAGAAAGAGAGGTGAGGGGCGGACTGCCGTTACTTAATGTTCTGAAATCACAACGAGTGTACAGTCCTGTTTACGTTATATGTTTGGAGGTTCAGATACCTCGGCCATGATTCGAAATACGACCACGATGGGTATTACTAACCTATTCATGGTTCCTGTGGGTGGCAGACAGCTTGTCTGACGTGTACGCACGATGCTACATGTTTTTCTGCCAAACCCCTGTGGTAGTCCCACCAACGGCCTATGGAGAAAACCAACCCGAACCATCCTCAAGTGCTACTGCCACCTCGAGCTCCAATTACGAGAGTGGTTCAGACACGCACACGACCCCTGTACCGACGCCTCCAGTAAGAAACATGAGGACCACCAATGTGCTACATTTGGTGAAATCTAACTTCGAACTGGAGGACCCCGATGATTACATAAAAAAACGGACACAGGAATCCTGTGATATTCAGGCCGACGTCTTCCAGGCGTGGCAAGAGAGGCACATCAACCAGGCCTCCAGATACCTTCCAGGCATGACCAAAGGTGTGTTCGAATGTCTGCATGAGATCCAGCGATGGGAAATAACCTGGATCTCACAGGACATGCAAGGACAGGCGAGAGACCAGCTTCGGGCCTCGCTCCAGCGTGAAAACGAGGCTAAGGCCATGAAGCTGAAATACGAGTCGCAGCTTCAGGAACTGAGAAGCCAATACGACCACCAGGACGTTCGATTCATGGCAGTATGCGGCTGCTTCATGAAAGATTGGGACGGCACTGCAGAGAGTGCGTTCGAAAATCTCCAGGGCAAGCTGCAGGAGGCTAGACAGCTTGAGGCGGACATAGAGTCTTTCGGATTCATAAGTATGTCCACCCCGAGACCTTCTGCCAGCGCAGGTGCACCACCAACGGGACCCGGGAGGGAACCCGAAGCCACCACCACTGCCCCTACTGCCACCCCGGCTAGACCAACCAAGACCCTAACCTCTATCCCCGAGGCGACCACTGCGGCCACAGCCCCTGACCAACCCCCAGTGGTCCATAACCTGATAAGTCTGGACTCTGATCCGGAAACCAACTCCGGTGAGACGGTGATGGGGACAGACTTGTGAGCCTCGATGTAGATAACTACAGGTGCCGACCCTATCCTCTATATGGGATCCTCAAACACCCAAACTGTGCCCCAACCTCGAAGGATGTCCGGACGGATGCAGACCCACGAAACCCAATGGACGAATCTACATCTTCCCATCTTGATCAGGGCACACCACACAGCGAGGCGGCTTGCCACTGCCAAGTCCATCATTTGCCGACTGGATCTGCAGACAAGCAGTGGATAACCCCGAACACACCCCGAAGTCATTTATTATTGTGCGGCAGACCCACTACACTGGTGGGCTGCTATAAAGTCATGTTGTATACTATGTAATTAGCCACTATTCCTCTCACCTTACGCATAAAATTAGTTTTATTTAAAATGTCGACCCTAACGTCATCCACTAGGTTCGATCTCATAAAATATGTCTATTTATCACTGGTAAACAAACTAATTGGTGCTATAAACCTACGAGATCTGTTACCTTAAATATTAATACTATTCCGCAGGTACATACCAATTGTGTTCACACTTCGAGGTTAATAGTGGTATATATTTATATGTATAATTATAAATGTAAAAAACCCACAGTTACTGTAAACTGTGCTAAAAAAACTATTATATAGGGTTCATACGTGAACTGTAAAATTTTTCTTTTCGGGTTATGTAACACTTTACCATATATAATTACAAACATAGTATGTCATTAATAACATACATTTAAATACTCTTTGTACGGGTACGAACATGTTCTTCCGAACTTGTCTCGACCCATATTTTTCTTCTACATTGTTTCATAGTGTATAAATATGTTTACTTCACCTAATATAATTATATGTGGTCGACTCCTAATACTAAGACGTCACACAAATGTGATGCATCCTAACCAAATCAGGCAGATCTCGCCCATCATAGACCAGAGATAATGAGGTCAAAAGGTGGAAAATGCTAATTATAGTCATTTGGAGCTTTTTGGGTATTTGCTTCCATTATTATCTTCCCTTTCATGTGATGAAAGAATAAATATAAAAAATTAGTAGAAATGATGAAAATTGGCCAAATTGATAATTGTCGCTGATTTTTACCACAACAATTTTCATCGATATATCTACAATATAATCTTAATGAATCTTTTGAAAGATAGGTATTAAATAAAGAAAGACAACAGATATTAATATCCACATGTAGCTTAACATTTTCTCTTCAAATTGATACCAGCTTTACTTGGCATATATTTGGTACATACAGACTAGACACTGATACAGTGGGGCCTCCCTATTTTCAGTATAAGTATACAGTGATAAAAAGACCTTTGTTTAGAGCTCTATTTCTCGGAACGAATGATGGCCAATTTATAATTTTGAAAATTCAGCAAAAATTGACAAATAAAGATATTTTAATGAAACAAAAAGTGTTCTGAAGCTCTTGATCTAGTCTCTGTGAAACCAGTATAATCATGAAATCCATTTTCCTGACATGTGACTGGTTAGGTAAGGATGCATCACAAATAACATATCACATTCTACTTCGAACTCTCGTTTATTACTTCGAGCCCTTATTTTTTAGAATAACAAAGTTCTCACAATGTTAAATACATTTTCTTACACACCCCTTTCCTTATTCTGGTGGGGGTAGTGTAGGGGCTCGTAGATCGTGATATAGTGTGAGCGTCTCCCTCGAGAGGGCGTCTCGAGTGGTGTGCCCATCACCGGTAGTCACTAGAGGTCTCCTCGACCCCTGGTCTCTGCGGGGTGGTGGCAGCACTGTTCACCTCGTCCCAGCTCCTACCTGGGGCCGGGGAAGGCATTAGTATGGCTCTAGCTGTCGACAGAGTCGGACCACTTTTACCTGAGCTTACATTACAGTTAAGCAGTACACTTCGAGGTAGATGTAAACCATATACTGTAATAAATACGTGCCAGTTGCACTAACCCGAGATCCCTTGTCTGGTCTTAACTTCGAACTGGTCAAGACATTGATTCGAACCATTAAACAAGTAAACAAAGAACACCTCAAAAGCAAAGTTTCAGGAACTAATCAAGTTGAAAGTAAAACAAAGTGAAACACCCCTAAAGTATTAGAATATTTTTGTTTAAATGTCAACATATCATGTCAAGTTAGCTGGCACATCCCTCACTTCTTCATAGCCTGAAAATTTTGCTTCATCTGGTACCCCGAGGGTACCCCACTCTGAAGCAGTCACAAATTGAACATTTCTAACCAGCGATCTAGCAACCCATTTTTATATATAGTGTAACCAAAATGGCAGGACCCCACACTCCAGGGTGGTGTGTATAACAGAAGGGGAAACTATATAGCTTCATCTACAGAAATATTATACTCTGTGTTAATCAGAGCGAGTTATTATCTGTTACATTCTGTACTAGGTTGTAGTTAAGTACATGACATGACTATGTTTACTGCACCTCTATATTGACCTGGCTATTCATTTTTCACTATCAGTATCTCAACATTTATGTAATGATTATCTAGCCTTTACTCAGAAAAGGGAAGAAAAAGACACAATTAGCCCTATCACTTTAGTGGCCACACATACTAAATTCAGAATGATTAACATGCTGAGGCTTTTCAAAGAAGGGTTATGACTGTTTAAGTGTGTCAACAAAATGTCCCCAATTGACCTTAAGAGAATTGTGCTGTGTGTGAAAAATCAGTGCAAAATTCCACTTTCTATAGTATAAAATCCTAGCCTATTTAGGCTGACCATATAATTCATAAGGTGTTGTATAATGGTAGATGTAGTATTTGAATAGACTTAGGCACAGGGAGGTGGTAGGAGGCCGGGAGGTGGTGATAGGGTGCCTGGAGAAGGGTACCCCACTCTGAAGCAGTCACAAATTGAACATTTCTAACCAGCGATCCAGCAAACCCATTTTTATATATAGTGTATCCAAAATGGCAGGACCCCACACTCCAGGGTGGTGACTGAACAAGGATCCCACATCCCAGGAGCAGAAGGTGTATGAACCAGGAAGGTGTCTGTATTGTCTAATTCTCATGATCCTTATGGGACAGGTCTTATCTAGTTCTGTGTGCATAATTGCACACATGATATCCCAGCATGTATTAGGGTCCCTGCTATAATAGAAGTTGTGCAAGTCAAAAGACTTAAGTGCTTGATGAAAATCATTTTTGACATAGTACCTGTATGATCTCCCAACAAATTAGATACTAGTCATGTTTAAAAAATACATATCCTTATCCATGCACCTGCCTACCCCTTTTTACACAAATTTATATTGATCTATATTGATGTACCAATTCCATGATATCAGTGATATCACCAACATGCGCACTAAAATGACAGGACCCCACACTCAAGGGTGGTGACTGAACAAGGATCACACATCCCAGCAGCAGAAGGTATATAAACCAAAAATGTGTCTGTATCAAGGGAACATGATAGATATTTACCTGCATGCACCAATGTCTAATAACAATTCAATTCTTGTGGTCCACATTCATACAACAATAGTGAATTCAATTTCTGGCCCTTTTCCCATCTGAATTAATGTACACTTGAGTATTACCATCCAATAATATGAAAACTAAAAACAAAATGAGAATGTTGATTGAGAGCAGACTTTGGGTCTATGAGTAACATGAAAAGTGATGTATGTATGTTATTATTCCTGTCATATAGAGCCAATACCTTAATTAATGTGACCAGAACCTTGGGTTAATTGGGTCAAAGAAACAGGCAAATTGTATACTAATCCCTGCAGTGCTGAAGCTTTGAAGTGGGGAATAATGAGATCTGCAGGACCTTATGGCCTGCAAGGGGAAAAACATTTCTTATAGACTGCACTCCACACAGTGTGTGTATGCAAACTGAGGACATGGCCACATAGTGTATGCCAATAGAGGATGTGGTATTAGCTAAGGTCCACACACTGTGTGTAGACAAATTGGGGACATGGCCCCACAGTGTGTCTATGCAAAAAGAGGACTTGGTCTGAGACACAGTATGTGTACAGGCAAACTGGGGACTTAGTCTAAAATATACTCCATGCAGTATGTGTAGGCAAACTGAGGACAAAGCCATACAATGTGTGTTAAAATAGAAGACTTTGTCTTAGATATCCTTCACACAGGGTGTGGAGGCAAACTGAGGACATGGCCACACCTCCTCCTCCCATGCAGCAGAATTTATACAGTCAACTTTGTTTTATCATTTGACATATCACTGCTAAACAATATTTCAGCAGTAAAAAAAGGGAGGCTATGGGCTTGGGCATCAGCGATGACCTTGAAAAATGGTTATAAACATGATTTCTAGTGTGTCAACAAAATGTCCCCAATTTGACCTTAAGAGACTTGTGCTGTGTGTGAAAAATCAGCGCAAAATTCCACTTTCTATAGTATAAAATCCTAGCCTATTTAGGCTGACCATATAATTCATTAAGTGTTGTATAATGGTAGATGTAGTATTTGAATAGACTTAGGCACAGGGAGGTGATAGGAGGCCGGGAGGTGGTGATAGGGTGCCAGGAGAAGGTGAGGGAGGCTGGGGGAGGTGAGCAGAGACCAGGAGAAAGTGATGGGCAGCCAAGAGAAATGAGGGAGTGACTGGGAGAAGATAGGGGAAACACTTGGGAAAATAATGAAACTTAAGCAGCAGCAAACCCCCCCCCCTCCATCTGCAAGAGCTTGATGTAATAGGAATAAATCAATTGCTCAAAATTTGGTAATGACACTGTATTTTTGCATGAAGATCATGAACAGATTAAATACACTGTAAATACATTGTGCATTCTGTTGAGAATTACACATACTTACAATATTTTTACAATAGCATTTGGTAGGGTGTACCCCATTGGTGAAAACAATGCAAATTCTATTGAAAATTACACATATTTATATCACTTTTACAGCAGAATTTTGAAGAGTGTGAGCAAACAGTAAATTCATTGCAAACTCTGGCGAGAATTACACATATTCTCATTACCTTTACACCAGCATTAGCAAGGTAAAGGAACGCAAATGTCAGTGCATGTATTTACATCACCTTTAAATCAGCTTTACAAAGAGTGTAATTCCATAGTAATGTAATACATATTTTGGTGGCAATTACACATATTTACACTACCATCACATCATCATTACTAAGGGTGTAAACCAATGGAAAATGCAATGCAAACTTTGGTGACAATTGCACATATTTACATCACTTTTACTTGAGATTTACAAACAAATTAAATGTATGTAAATATCGTTCAATGTAAAGGCCAGGTAAATAGTATGTAAATCCTGAGCACAATCTTTACACAGAAATGTGACCTTTACATTTTGTAAAGCCCATATCTCGTGCAGTGTGTATAACAGCAGGGGAAACTATAGCTTCATCTACAGAAATATTATACTCTGTGTTAATCAGAGTGAGTTATTATCTGTTACATTCTGTACTAGGTTGTAGTTAAGTACATGACGTGACTATGTTTACTGCACCTCTATATTGACCTGGCTATTCATTTTTCACTTTCAGTATCTCAACATTTATGTAATGATTATCTAGCCTTTACTCAGAAAAGGGAAGAAAAAGACACAATTAGCCCTATCACTTTAGTGGCCACACATACTAAATTCAGAATGATTAACATGCTGAGGCTTTTCAAAGAAGGGTTATGACTGTTTAAGTGTGTCAACAAAATGTCCCCAATTGACCTTAAGAGAATTGTGCTGTGTGTGAAAAATCAGTGCAAAATTCCACTTTCTATAGTATAAAATCCTAGCCTATTTAGGCTGACCATATAATTCATAAAGTGTTGTATAATGGTAGATGTAGTATTTGAATAGACTTAGGCACAGGGAGGTGGTAGGAGGCCGGGAGGTGGTGATAGGGTACCGGGAGAAGGGTACCCCACTCTGAAGCAGTCACAAATTGAACATTTCTAACCAGCCATCCAGCAACCCATTTTTATATATAGTGTAACCAAAATGGCAGGACCCCACACTCCAGGGTGGTGACTGAACAAGGATCCCACATTCCAGGAGCAGAAGGTGTATGAACCAGGAAGGTGTCTGTATTGTCTAATTCTCATGATCCTTATGGGACAGGTCTTATCTAGTTCTGTGTGCATAATTGCACACATGATATCCCAGCATGTATTAGGGTCCCTGCTATAATAGAAGTTGTGCAAGTCAAAAGACTTAAGTGCTTGCTGAAAATCTTTTTTAACATAGTACCTGTATGATCTCCCGACAAATGAGATATTAGTCATGTTTAAAAAATACATATCCTTATCCATGCACCTGCCTACCCCTTTTTACACAAATTTATATTGACCTATATTGGTGTACCAATTCCATGATATCAGTGATATCACCAACATGTGCACTAAAATGACAGGACCCCACACTCCAGGGCGGTGACTGAACAAGGATCCCACATCCCAGCAGCAGAAGGTATATGAACCAAAAAGGTGTCTGTATCAAGGGAACATTATAGATATTTACCTGCATGCACCAATGTCTAATAACATATCAAGTCTTGTGGTCCACATTCATACAACAATAGTGAATTCAATTTCTGGCCTTTTTCTCAGCTGAATTAATGTACACGTGAGTATTACCATCCAATGATATGTCAATTAATGAAAACTAAAAACAAAAATGAGAATGTTGATTGAGAGCAGACTTTGGGTCTATGAGTAACATGGAAAGTGATGTATGTATGTTTCTATTCCTGTTGTATAGAGCCAATACCTTAGGTTAATTGGGTCACAGAAATGGTCAAGTTGTAAACTAATCCCTGTAGTGCTAAAGCTTTGAAGTGGGGAGGGACCCAACAGTACATGGTGAGGACTGACTAAAGACCCCATAAGCCAGGGGGAGGACTGACATAAATATGTCTTTGTCCTTCCTACATTAGAGTGATACAGGATAGGAAATGTGACAGGTGGTAATACATTTTTAAAACTGTTTGAGTAAATACATAGAACCTAATGGTTACCAGGGTGACATATATAAGACATGTGTGTGATCCAAGTCAAGTCTAGTAGACTATATCAGTAGTGGTAAACTACAAAACCCATGGGAGGGTGGGAGGGAAACTTCTCATCACGAGGTACCGAGGTAGGTGGGAATGAAGAAGTGGGGGAAAGTTGCATGCGATGCAACAGGCTGTAGTTACTCAGCATTGTGGGTGGTGGCACTAATGATAAAAAGACGCACAAGTTCAATACTTTGAAGTTTTAACCATGTGAGGAATGTGTCAATCATATATGTGATACAGGATAGGAAATGTGTTACATAACATAAACTACTCGCAGTAGTGACAAGTGGTAATACATTTTTAAAACTGTTTGAGTAAATACATAGAACCTAATGGTTACCAGGGTGACCCCGTTACCATGGCAACCAGTTTGGATCAAACATGATAAAAAATAAAGGTTAAAGGTTACCATGGTAACCCCGTTACCATGGCAACCAGGATCAAGTCTTATGGATCCTAAACAAGAAGGATAAGTGTATTTGATATTTATATGGTAACCATGACAACGAACTAGATAGATGAGTGTATATATATATATATATATATATATATATATATAAGTTATTTCGCTGACAGGGAATAATATATACCGGTAATAACGATAATAATAATGTTGATATATACAGTGATAATAATATATGATAAGTAGTACAATAAATGATCATATCACAGACACATGAGTTTGGTGGGTTACTGACCTTGGGGCTATCAGCACCATACATGCCTTTATTAAAACAACTATAATAATTAGTTGACAATAAGCATAGTCAGTAAAGTGCATAATATAATAACAATAATACAGTAATAACAATAGTAATAACAATAGTAATAACAATAGTAAAAATTAAAATTCAAGGGAACACCCAGCGTGGTGTTACCTGTACAGGTG
Source organism: Acholoe squamosa (assembly GCA_949317995.1). Classification (NCBI taxonomy): domain Eukaryota; kingdom Metazoa; phylum Annelida; class Polychaeta; order Phyllodocida; family Polynoidae; genus Acholoe; species Acholoe squamosa. Next base: position 48,603,602 of record OX439050.1, read on the forward strand.
AAAACGAGCCAATTGACCGTTACCTTGAAAATCCTCTCTTATATACTGGAGGGGTGTTGATCATGACGTCATACTATGACATCATAGATACCAATGCGCGCTGCAAGTAGTCCCTAACCGTTCGCGAATAATTATATAAATATACACGAGTGTATATAGTTCCATAAGTTATTTCGCTGACAGGGAATAATATATACCGGTAATAACGATAATAATAATGTTGATATATACAGTGATAATAATATATGATAAGTAGTACAATAAATGATCATATCACAGACACATGAGTTTGGTGGGTTACTGACCTTGGGGCTATCAGCACCATACATGCCAAAAACACATAAAAACACGCCAAACACATGTGAAAACACATACCAATCAACAATGCAATTGAGATTGGCAAAGTCTATCTAATTCCAAAAGTTCATTTTTATGATTATGTAAATATGTAAAAACAGAATTAGATTTCCAATTCACCTTCTTTTTAATAGAATCTACACTAAGTCCTGCATCCTTTAACATAGTAGCACCTCCGTGCCTGAGAGAGTGAGTGGAGACTGGACCTTTGATACCAGCACGTAGAGATAAAGATTTTAATCTCGAATTAATATACTGGTATTGTAGCGAAACACCATTAATATTAAATAATAACTCCCTCACACCCCTACCTGAGCACAATTTTTTCAAGTCTTTACAAGGACACAACTTTGAAGTATCATCTCTACATAAATATATATTAAAAGAATGGGTACCAAGCTGGTCCGTTTTAGAAGTTTTAATGCGAAGACTAGCATAACTATTAAAAATTCTAACATCACCTACCCTCAGTGTATGGGGGGAAGATACAACATGTCCTATCCTGAGGACACCTCTATAACACAATAGAATAGCTAACCAAAACTTCAAGTCAGCCCTGCTGGAAAGGTCCAAATACGATCTAATACATAACATTTCTATAGGACTCAATGGATGAATTACTTTAGTAGGAACAGCAAAATTTCTATCAATACCATCCAACACCTTTTTAAGCATGAAATTACCGCTATGGTCTGAGCCACCCCTAAGCTTCTGATGATACCAAATGGAGGATAAATAATTCCGTACAGAAGAGGGTTTCATATATTCAGATAAATATACTGCATAAGTAGCAGCCTGTGAGGGAGAACAAGGAAATTTAGGTAATTTAAATTTATTACAAAATTTTTTGTACCTGTTAAGCTGTTGTTTCCTTGCTCTCCTCGTATTCTCTGATACACCTTTCGTTAAAAGACACTCTTTTCTTTGCTGTAACCTTTCCCATTCTGGAATTAAAGCAACACATATCATTTTCAAGAAGAGAGTCTACACATTTGTCCAATACACCCTTGTAAGCCAGTCTAGAGAGTTGGTCGGCCAGGACATTGTCTTCTGACTTAATATAGGTTGCATACACCTCCACATTATTGATGAAACAAAGCCAAAAAATTTCTCTAAGCCATTCCATACAAAGCTTATTTTTTGACCTACCGGTATTAATCATAGCTAGAACTTGCATATTATCAGTAACACAGTGTATTCTTTTATTTTTATAGCCAGAAATCCAACGTCTAAGTCCCATAAGAAGGGGGTATAACTCGTATACATTGATATTCCTATGGTGGTTTCTCAAATTGTCTAGTATTGGTGGTTGGGTAAAATGACCACTACCTAGATTAAATCTATCGTAAGATGTCCAGTCACCATATAAATAATCTTTATCCATCCAAGCCCCGAAGCCTTTCATGGAGGAATCTGAGTACATAGGTGTGTCAATATCATCATTTAGAATTAACCTCTTACAGTTAAAAACTCTACAAAAATCCAGCCACCACTGAATATCCTGGCGAGTGCAAGCTGAAACCCTAATATAACCACCGGGCCGTGCCCGAGCGCAGAGATCAAAAATTCTGCGACTAAAGGTTCTACCACCCTTAACCACCTGTGAGCAGAAAGACATTAAACCACCTATTCTCTCCAAATTCTTTTTAGAGATAAACTTCTTATTAACATTATCTAATAAGAGACTTTCCATTTTAACAACTTTGTCAATAGGCAAAGACAGTTCCAACTTAACTGAATCTATGTTAATGCCTAAGAATTTACAAAATTGAGAAGGCTCGGTTACCTTTTCTTTGGATACTACAAATCCCATGTAAGTCATACACTCCATTAACAAATTCCTCTGTCTAAGACACTCGTCATAAGTATCAGCAATTATGATAAAGTCGTCCAGATAATTTACAATTTTTTCTACACCGTAGAATTTAGCCACCTCCACAATAAAATCTGAGATTTTATTAAAAATATATGGAGCACATTTTAGGCCAAAAGTTAACCTGTTGCTTACATAATAATCCTCTCCATGCCCAAAATTCCATCTGAAACCTTGCATGGTCGTGTGAGGTGCATACACATTTATAGACCTGTATGCTGACTTTAAATCTACCACACTCATATAATCGTTTTTATCCAATTGAGCAGTCACCGTGCTAATATTATTATAAGAAAACGTCGAGCTAGTAGTCTCCATAAAATTGTTAATGGATATTTTATCAGGCATGCTACAGTCAGTTATGGGCCTTAACTTGCCATTTGATTTTTCTACACCACCTATGGCATGGATACAGCGAGGTTTCTCTACACTCTTAGAGACTAGACCAGCTTCTAGTTCATCTAACAATATACCACAGTACTCATTGTAAAATTTCCCTTCGAGGATTGACTTATAATTCCTGCAATCATAAGAAGTATTACAATCAGGATCCACTATCCTGAACCCCTCAACAAAGCCTTGCCATAAGAATAGTGCCTCTTTATCATTTATATTAATAACTCCTTTTTGGGTTAAGAATGGGGCAACTCTGCAAGGTAAAATTTGGGAATTTTTTCCATTGATATAATGAACACAATCGCACACACCATTTATACAGCTATCATACACTTCGATGTTAGGTAAATTTCCAATAGCGACAGTAAAAAATGGTTAAACCTTGCCCTGTACTGGGCTACAATATGATATATTAATATCATCTTCAACATTTAATTGTAGATTTGTTACAGACTCCACGTAAGGACTATAGGCACCCGAGCTCTCACTGATATCATTCAGAGAGACCAAATCTACCCCTCCAGCATTAACTATACCAACAACCCGAGCTGGAGCCGCGGGTGGAGGCGAACTAGGGTCTACCAAACCTACTATATCTGACTTTGACATCGATACACCGTCACATATAGGACCCAGCCCACCTGCAAAATCCTAATCAGACCTGTTTACATGACAGTCCACTCTACTGTGGCCTGATTTGGTACATGCGCTACATACATGTTTGTATTTGCAGGGGTCCCTTACACAGCCTTCTGCCCTGTTGTATGCGTAGCAAGGATTATTGGATGTTTTCTGTTTGCCTATATTCTTAGATTTAGCGCTGTATGCTTTCTGGGCTTGAACGGTCCCATCATATGCTAAATGACGTAGTATATCTGAATTTTCAATGGTTGAAAAAGCCTCTATTCCACTATCATTAGCCCTAGCCCTCACCGACTTATCATAGGCTACCAGAGCTGAAACCGTGTATATTTTGGTGCCAGATTTTTCAATTAGAACCTGGAGATGTTTCAGCATACCCTCAACATCGTCACCTGACTTGTAGTACTTCAAAATACACTGCAAGTTTACAGACATCAGTTTCTCAATAGTGTCAACTTTCTCTTTACGTTTAGTGAACTGAGAATGATCAAACTCACCCGATTTTACACGGTGATGATGTCTAGAGTACGCTGAATCCAATGACGACCCTCTAGATGTGCTTGGACTGCATTGACGAGCAGAAATACTGGACTTAGATGATCGTCTATGTCGCTTGTGGTCAACTTGCACCCATTCGTCCTCAACGTCAGACGAAATTTCGCATGGAGACGCTTGGCGGGTAGCCCTAGCAACCGGTCCGCGTCCTTGACTACGTGACGTCATACCTCTCTGTTTGTAAACATCCGCACGTGCTCTGCTGGAACGACTTGACGCATTGACGAATCCTCTGTCCCGATCGTCCTTTCCATTGACGACCTCTTGTAGAAGTGATTTAATGGTCGACAGCTCGTCTTCTAATACATCTAGCCTCATCTGGTCAATAGACGACCCTCCCACAACACCTGTAGCAGTTTGGGGAACCGACGGTGTATCACCAGTAAGTGAGAGAGTCGAACTACTCGTCAATCCTAAATTGGCCGATTTTTTCGTCTTTTCCACCGATTTAACCGATTTTCCACCTGGTGTATTGGCCTTCGAGCCTTTAGCAGCCTTTCTACCCATTTCAATGGTAAATAAAGGCACCAGGAGCCCCTCAAAAACGGTTAAAAAATTAAAATTCAAGGGAACACCCAGCGTGGTGTTACCTGTACAGGTGAAAACGAGCCAATTGACCGTTACCTTGAAAATCCTCTCTTATATACTGGAGGGGTGTTGATCATGACGTCATACTATGACATCATAGATACCAATGCGCGCTGCAAGTAGTCCCTAACCGTTCGCGAATCATTATATAAATATACACGAGTGTATATAGTTCCATATATATATATATATATATATATATATATACAGGTACTGACACATCTTGACAAGGTTCATCGGGGTGATGGGAGGAGCCGGAGTTGCTTTGTGTGGAAGCAAGGTCAAGGCTCCTTTATAAACATTATGGGCCTCCAAAGAGGAGAGGGCAGAGGCATTGCCACCTCTGGCAGTAATCCATTTGCGAGCCCCACACAAGTAATTCCTATGAGAGCCAGGGGCAGTCAGGGAGTTTGCCAAATACTGTTGAAACATGGCTGCGTCGCAGATTGAGGGGGAAAGAACGTCAACCCCATAGTATATAGCAAAAGTGAGGTAGTACTCAGCTTGGGGGATGTTGGTAAGTTTAGTTGTCTCAGAAACAGAGGCATTAAATGAGGACATGGTTTGAGACCCCAAAGAGCAATCTGCAATAAGATGAGATTCATATAGGGTCAAACATGGGAATTGGGGTTGCTGGTGGTACCTTGGTAAGACCCCCTCTTGACCTCCAGGGCAGCGTAAGCACGTTTTGAGCTGAGGTGTTGTCTGCTAAGGGCATCAGGGAGGGGGATATCCTCACCCCTCTTATGGTGTATGATGACATGATGGTCGTGTCGGGCAGCTTCAAGCCATAGTTGACAGGAGCAGGCTGCTAGGATGGGGTCAGTTGCTCTACCAGTTTGAAGGGCTTGGCTGGAGGCCATATTATCCATGTAGATCACTATGGTGTAGCCCTGTGTGTTAGTGGGTAGTAGTGACCTGTATGCTGTGAGGAGGTTAGTAGCCTCCAGATGAACAATCAGGGGAGCGTTACATAAGGTTGAGGTAGAATCTGCCTTAACTTGCCTAGTTGAGGCAAACGTAAAGGTAGCCTTAACCGAGCGTTACATAAAGCTACCTTTAGGTTGCCGTAAGGGTTGAGGAAAATCCTTTACTTGAATTTCCTTTGGTCTATGGGTATGGCTTGGCTTGTGGGTAGACTCGGACACTGGGTTACATGGTAGAGTCAAAGGTGAAAAATAAATATGATAAGTACAATACCTATAAAGGTCTACTGACAAATCCCCACATTCCTACTCGATTCCACGCGAGGTTTTAAGGAGGAAGCTTGTGAGAAAAAGGTCTACTGACAATTATATCAGATGTGTAATAATAGTTATTACATCTTATCGTTAAGTTAAAAATCAGTGGTACCAAGGAGATATTCAATACCGATTTTTAGTGGAACATGAATAAATAGTAAATAATACAAAAGAAACTTGTGCCAAGAAGTGGTGTCTGTTAATTCTTGGCAGAAACATGAATAATTCAGGTCGTGGTAGGATACAAGAGCTGGCTATGTATCTAGTTCTAGGGTTCACACAAAAATAAAAGGAATAAAAACTATCCTAAAGCATGCAGTTGTTGGCTCTAAGGCAGACCTTGAGGTAGACAAGTTATTATTGAAGTCTGTTTCAGTACCGGTAGGCACTTAGTATTTTAGGTCTTGGGCCAATATACAATACAACATAATAAATAAAAGTAAGGTAGTTGATGACTGGCAAGGTCTATCAATCAATCCTTATAATACTGATAAGGCTTAGGGAGTCTGAAGGCTTTAGGTAATATTGTTAAGAAATTCTTTCTAAAAAAAATTTTTGGATTTTTGGTCCTGGTTGATTTATTTGTAGAAGCATCTGTTATTCAGTAAAAGGTTTATTTTGGTCAATGGAGAATTTAGCATGTTTAGCCTTCAGTCTACCTGGGGTGATCATTGTTTATGAGTGACAAGGTTAATACAAGAATAAAAAGGGTGGCTCTGGCTGATATTTAGATTGGATGTCAGTTGATCCTGCAAAAATACTGGTTGCCAGCGCTTCCTTGTAAAATTTTAGAAAAATATAAACTAGCTAAAACCCATAAATATTTTGACATGGTTGGGTTTGAAATGGTACAGTGTGAAAGGAAAAGAACCTTATGGCATCTTAAGATCACAAAAACCTGCTGCCTGGCTTGTGGTCTTCATAATGTTCTTAAAAAGGAAAAATAATGTAAAAATGCAGCGTGTTGTTGTGGTTATGTATCATAGCCTTGCACAAAACAAGAAAAACTGGCTTTAAAAATCAGTTGACTAGGCTGACTGAGTCAGTGTTCACAGTGTCCATGGGCGGTCGGTGACTGAAGTGTGTCTCTACACTTTTAGTCCATAATTTTAAAGACAGTTTTAAAAATAAATAAAATAAATAAAGGATGGTTATTGAAATTATTTTCTTCTTCTATGGCGACTTTGGTTTACAAGACCCTTTGGTGGTGGGTCTTGGTGGTTCAAGACGTTTGGGTTGAGAGAGCGACCTAGTGAGGGTCTTCTCCTAGATCTGGATTTTTTGGTGTTGGGGACAAAATCTACAATTTTGCTGAGATGCATTCTGCTAGGCTTGCCTGAGTCAGGCTGCAAGTTCAGATCGGAACTATATACAGGGTCCATGTTTATTGGTTCTGCTGAGAGGGAGGTGCTAGAGTCACTGTCCTCCTCAGATGAAACTTGGGTTATTTGGGGTAAGGGTCTCCAGACCTGGGGCGAGCTAATTGTGGTGAAAGTTTCTGGTCTATTGTCTTTGTTGATGCTGCATGGGCAGCTGTAGCTGTACATTAGGTGGGGACATCCTGTTCCCAGGGTGGCAGACTCAGTGGGTGGCCCTATTGGAGAGCAGACTCGTGTGTTCCAATGGGGCAGGCCGGTTGGTATGGGCGTGCCTGGTCTGTTGCTGGAAACTCCTGCTGGCCTGTCAATACGGTCTCCGCCTCCTCGATTAGGTCGTTGGCCTCTGTATAGAAAAACAGAACAAGAGAAGGGGGGAATTTTAGTTGTAGGGTCGATCATAGTGCATGGATTACAAGGCGACCAACAAAAATACCAAATTGACAGGTAAGGCAGTGAATTAGGCAGTGCATATTGATGTGCAGTGTCACCGAGCCGGTGTAGATTCATGGCCAAATGTGAGCGGGAAACTGGAATATCCAGGGTCCAGGTTAGTTCTGCTGTGTGGCACGGGTAGCGCCACTGCATGGGGATCTGTTCTTATTTAGTTCATACAGTAGACATTGGCTGGCGCCACTGGGGTGGCGTTTGATCGGCGTTCGTGAAATGGTATGGGGAAATGGTGTGGTGAATGGTGTAGACTTGCCATGACCTTGTTGGGTCATGTGTGAGTGTCTGTCCTAATGTTGGGTTCGGTGTTTTGGGGCCTAAAAGTGGGTTTAGTTGGTTGAAATTTTGAGTTTTGGTAGTGCGCCTTTTCGAAAAAGTGGTTGGAAAATTAACTTAATGCTCCCGCGGTGGGTCTTGCTATAAAAGGGAACGGAGGCTATTTTTGGCTTCAGAAGCGACTTAAGACGGCGGATTGGGAGTATACGAAAAAGGCTCTGCTCGAAATTTGAGAAAAGGAGGAGCAAAAAAACTACCGAGGAGGATGATCATCCGTGGGATGTTTGTGGCCATGCCGTCGGGGGTTGTGTACCTCCTGTTAGTGGTCGTGGGCCTGTTCGGGTAAGTGCAGATGGCAATTTTTGGAGATTTTTGGAGTGATTTGTGGTCGGATGTGGTGCCGGTGGTTTTACACCTGTGTATTTGTGTTTTCAGGGTCGTGCTTGTGTGGATTTGGATTGGGCCAGTGCCGGCCCAATGCCATGGTGTTTGTGGCCCACACGATGGCCCTGAAGGAGGGGCCAGTGGGCCCTGCTCGGTGTGGTCCTAGCTGATGCTGGTGCGTAAAAAGTTAGACAAGATCGTTTTGTTAGTATCGATAATTCTGAGAAAAAAAAAGGTCAGAAGATTCTGAGCCTGTTTTGAATTTTGAATTTTGAATCTGAACTTGGGACTTTGCTGGAATGGTGTGTTGACAGATGTATGTGGGGTGGATGCCAACAGGCGAGGTGCTAGGGAGGAGGAGATGAGGGGAAAGAAAAGGAACAGGAGCGAAGAAAAGGACTAGTTCCAGAAGGTGGCAGGCCAGATGCGATTGACTGTGATTTGATGATGATTATACAATGAACGACTGTGATGATGAATAACTTGTTTGCCAGGAGCTTGATCTGTGCTAATTCAATAATATATAAGAAGTCCACCATTAGTTAGAAGTTATGTTGTTTATTCTGGGCTTCTAAATTGGCATGGGCGGGCTTTCAATTCTCATGCGGGGTGGTGTTGTTAACTTGGGGCGAAAACAAGTCTAGTGATATTGCTAACACGTGCTTATGTTATTGTTTTGACGCAGATATTGAGTGCGGGTGTCCTGACTGACGTTAATGTTGTCATGCCAACGTGGGAAAATGAGATCTGACGTTGGGGAGGCCGACGGCAGTGGTGAGACGCAGCGCCGGCGTTCTGACGCAGCGTTTGGCGGGGAACCAGACGCGACGTCAGAAACAAGATGGCGACGTCTCATCGTGTGGTGGGCCTTCACAGTGAGTCGAAATAACTGTGTTATTGTGGGTCGAAACTGTGCTATGGTACTGGAGATGTTGTAAAAATGGTTTTAATTGTAGGTGGGGTCAGTTTTAGAGCTATTGAGGATGGGGGATGATCCCCACATGAAGGTGTTAGATGGGGCTATCCGGTGGATTGGGCGACCGGGAGAGTCCATTACTAGGTTATATGGGGGGTGGCCGGCGGCTATTTGATCCCCACATGAGGATCAAAGGAGGTTTCTGAGGAAGCTTACCGCGGGTTGATGTTGAGGGTGGTGTGAGCATCATCTCCTGTGGTTTGTACATATATTTGTCCTTCTTTGGTTGATGTCGGAGTGGGGTGTACCTTGTGAGCTCTGCCGGGGAGTCATGGCGATCCGCCAGCCAGGACTCACAGGGTAGCTGTATGGCGGGGTCAGTATCACTGGAGGCTAGTTGGAAGTCGGGTTGGCCTTCTGAGGAGATGACCACTGTCATGTGGTGGGCTCCTTTTAAGATCCTGTACAACGGTATTCTCCATAGAAGTGGTACCGGGGGATAGCGCTGTAGCGGGATCTGCCTGACTTGTCCCCCGATTATGGTCCTGATGTCGGACTTCCAATGAAGGTCCAGGTGTCTGCTAAAAAGGTGCTGTAAGGCGGGCTGGAGAAACCTTGGGGGCCGTGATGGTGGGGGCCCAGAGGTTCTGTCCGTAAATCATCTTGCCAACGGTGAAACTAAAGGTTTGACCATTGGCGTGGATCTTAGCCACAATAGAGGGTGTCCTGTGGCTGTCCTGCTTGCAGTAGGGCAAGTGTCGGAGACACCTTTTGGCGGCGATCCAGGTGATGTACAGAAAAATTGCCAATAGAGTCCAAGCATACATACTTTCGTAGCAGCCAGGTGACTGGATGTACTCCAAATCTGTATTTGGGGTTGTTGGTGAGGCTGGCCAGTCCTTGTTAGCCTGGCGTATGAGGTCCTTAAACCGATCCCAGCTTTCAGCATTGGCCATCTTGGGTGTCCGAGTTGCTGAGACTAGTGTGATGAAGCGCGCCAATTGATTGACACGAAGATGGTTCTTAAGGGTTAATACGCAGCAAAATAGTGCCAGGAGGGGTGATACTAAATGTAGCCAGGGTGAGAACTGGAGATGGTATCCTAGATGCATCAGGGAGTTGGTGGATAGGAGGGCAGATTGGTCCTTAAGTCCCTGTAAGGCCTTTCTAAGGTTTAGGGTGTCTTGAAAGAGTGGTGATGATGAATAACTTGTTTGCCAGGAGCTTGATCTGTGATAATTCAATAATATATAAGAATTCCACCATTAGTTAGAAGTCATGTTGTTTATTCTGGGCTTCTAAATTGGCATGGGCGGGCTTTCAATTCTCATGCGGGGTGGTGTTGTTAACTTGGGGCGAAAACAAGTCTAGTGATATTGCTAACACGTGCTTATGTTATTGTTTTGACGCAGATATTGAGTGTGGGTGTCCTGACTGACGTTAATGTTGTCATGCCAACGTGGGAAAATGAAAGAGATCTGACGTTGGGGAGGCCGACGGCAGTGGTGAGACGCAGCGCCGGCGTTCTGACGCAGCGTTTGGCGGGGAACCAGACGCGACGTCAGAAACAAGATGGCGATGTCTCATCGTGCGGTGGGCCTTCACAGTGAGTCAAAATAACTGTGTTATTGTGGGTCGAAACTGTGCTATGGTACTGGAGATGTTGTAAAAATGGTTTTAATTGTAGGTGGGGTCAGTTTTAGAGCTATTGAGGATGGGGGATGATCCCCACATGAAGGTGTTAGATGGGGCTATCCGGTGGATTGGGCGACCGGGAGAGTCCATTACTAGGTTATATGGGGGGTGGCCGGCGGCTATTTGATCCCCACATGAGGATCAAAGGAGGTTTCTGAGGAAGCTTACCACGGGTTGATGTTGAGGGTGGTGTGAGCATCATCTCCTGTGGTTTGTACATATATTTGTCCTTCTTTGGTTGATGTCGGAGTGGGGTGTACCTTGTGAGCTCTGCCGGGAAGTCATGGCGATCCGCCAGCCAGGACTCACAGGGTAGCTGTATGGCGGGGTCAGTATCACTGGAGGCCAGTTGGAAGTCGGGTTGGCCTTCTGAGGAGATGACCACTGTCATGTGGTGGGCTCCTTTTAAGATCCTGTACAACGGTATTCTCCATAGAAGTGGTACCGGGGGATAGCGCTGTAGCGGGATCTGCCTGACTTGTCCCCCGATTATGGTCCTTATGTCGGACTTCCAATGGAGGTCCAGGTGTCTGCCCAAAGGTGCTGTAAGGCGGGCTGGAGAAACCTTGGGGGCTGTAATGGTGGGGGCCCAGAGGTTCTGTCCGTAAATCATCTTGCCAACGGTGAAACTAAAGGTTTGACCATTGGCGTGGATCTTAGCCACAATAGAGGGTGTCCTGTGGCTGTCCTGCTTGCAGTAGGGCCAGTGTTTTGGCGGCGATCCAGGTGATGTACAGAAAAATTGCCAATAGAGTCCAAGTATACATACTTTCGTAGCGGCCAGGTGACTGGATGTACTCCAAATCTGTATTTGGGGTTGTTGGTGAGGCTGGCCAGTCCTTGTTAGCCTGGCGTATGAGGTCCTTAAACCGATCCCAGCTTTCAGCATTGGCCATCTTGGGTGTCCGAGTTGCTGAGACTAGTGTGATGAAGCGCGCCAATTGATTGACACGAAGATGGTTCTTAAGGGTTAATACTCAGCAAAGTAGTGCCAGGAGGGGTGATACTAAATGTAGCCAGGGTGAGAACTGGAGATGGTATCCTAGATGCATCAGGGAGTTGGTGGATAGGAGGGCGGATTGGTCCTTAAGTCCCTGTAAGGCCTTTCTAAGGGTTAGGGTGTCTTGAAAGAGTGGTGCTATTTTCTGATTATGTAGGTGTTTTAATTTTTCAAAATTGGGCAGGTGAAGGGTCTGGGATGTGGTTGCCATGGTGATGCCGGAAACATTGGCTGGAGGTTGACCAAAGTGTCGCCACAGTGGTAAGTTAAAATAGGCCTTTGCTATGGGCTCTAGGGTAAAATTTTGGGTGCAAGATAGATCAGAATTGGTTAAGATCATGCCGGCATTTTTAATGGAGCACAGACATGGGACTGAGATGACTGAGTATGCACTATTTTTAATTTTGACTTGGCCTGAATCTGTGCATTGGAGCATGGAACTGGGATGGTCGGTTATTAATAGGAAGGTACTGTGAGATAAGGGTTGGATAAGATTTGGTATGGGTGCTGCCATGTGTGCTTTAAAACTGCAGGCATGGTGCACCGCCTCTGGTAGGTCTAAAAATAGGGATAGAGTGCATGTGGGGTGTGTGTCTGACAACAGAGGTAGTGGTAGGTTACAGCTGATAAGGTGGCTGAGGTCACACATATCCTGGTCAGCTTGACATAGCCAAGTAGCCGGGAAGTGGCTCCACCTGGGTGTGACCTACTGACTTAGTGTCGGAGGTGTCGAAAGGTACGGGGAAGGTTTCTATTCTAAATATAGAAAAGGTGCTTCCCCCTCTGGTTATGGGTACTGGTATGGTTATTAACAGGCTCGAGTTATGGCTCCGGTGCACATGTACTCGGCGCCTATAATAATAACTTATGGGTAGGCCCTCTAAAATAATGCCGTGATGTGCCTCGTGCAGGAGGCTGGATAAATTGTTTAAACCTAAACTGAGGTCGTCTTGTGTAATGATGGATTGGGGTAGGGTGCCCTCAAGTAGATTATTAATGGTTAAGAGCAGATTTTCCAAGTCACTCTGGAGGTCAATTAAAGACTCTATTTGAGAATTTGCTGCTGTGAATAACATAGAGTAGAAGGTATCTTGTCTGGATTGAAGTTCTAATTTTAATAATATTGATGAGATGTTTGAATTTAAATGCTCTAATTTTCCAGAAATAAAAGATAGAGCATCATCAGTGTCGTTTTGGAATTTTGAGAAGATGTTGACAGAATTGTAGTTAAATTCAGAAATATTTAACAAGAAATGAGTGGCTAATTCTACCACGTGCATTTTGGTAGCTAACTTTTTATCCAGGTCAGACATCTCAGAATTTAAAATATCAATTTCTGGTTGAGTCCCGAGGCCTATTGAAGCTCTTAAAATGTCACCAATGACTTGGCCGGGGGCATTTCTGGCTTGTCTGACGTTTGGAGGCGAAATCAATTTTGACAAGGTCTCTAGTGTTGTTTTTGACTTGGAGAATAGGCTCTGTATCATGTTATCTAGGGCATGGGCTGTGTGCTTAATGTATTGGGGTGCATCAGTGCTGATGAGTGGGCTGAGTAGTTCTGGCTGACTTAGGTTCTGGTCAAAGGTCAGGTTAAGGCTGAAGGTCAATGGATAGTCCATGTAATTGGCTAGTAATGTTTGGGGTAACTTGGTGAACAATGTGCCATAGTTGGGTCTGAAGATGGTGTTCAGACTGGTGTCTGATGTTGAGGTGCAGCCGAGGAGCAGATGTAAGAGTATACAGACTGCTAGGATGACTGCTGCTCTAGAAAAATGAGAAAATTGAGAATTTTGAGGATTTTTGAAAATTTTGATGGTGGGGTTCACTTAAAAATAGCATTAGCTTTAGTCACAAAAGGGGTGTTAGTATGGGGCGGTACAGGTGATTGAGCATGGAATCTGTTTATCTCAAAAACAGCAAACTGGAATACCTGGCTGGCTGTATTCCTTATGGCCAGTTCACGTCCAATTCTGGAGTATTGGCGGGGTAAGTCCCTGAGGGGCTGTTCTGATGCTAAAAGCGTGCGAGCACGTAAGAGTGCTATATAGGATGCAGATCTATGGTTAAACCTGCCCCATGGAGGCCGGCGGGGGTGGTCCCCAGCTACAGCGACCATGAAGGCTTTGATGGTTGCTGCTGTGGAGTGATTACTCAAGTCCAGCTCCTGTCTTAGTACAGGGCTGCTGAGGTAGTGCTTAATATCTTCCTGGGTGAGGAAGGTGATGAGGTGTTGCTGTTCCATGATTATGCTCCTAATTTCAAAAGGATCCATGAGATCACTCCTGATCCCATGTGGTCCAAGGAGGCTGTGTATGGTCCATGTAGCATTTGGGCTGTGCTTATCTGCCGGTGGGTCCAGGCTGTAAGTTGTAAAAGGGAAAAAGGTCTAAGTGGGCTGTGAATGGGGGGAGAGGTAATGGTGGGGAGTTTGCTTGGCTGAAGAGGTTTAGTAAATTGGATTATCAGTGTTAAAAATTATAGGATAGTGGAGAAGTTCTTCCACATTTTACACACACTTAAGACTCACACCGCCATTGGTTAATAGGGGTACCTGGGCACCATGATAAATAAAATTATCATGTACAATGCTAGAACGACTGTTAAATAAAAATCCTAAATGCTAAAATAGACCCATAAGATAATCCTACCTGGGCTGGTTGCATGATGGGTCTGCCATGGTCCCTTCCCAGACACTTGTTGCCGTGTTTAAGGTGTGGTGGTATTGGTTGTAGGTTGTGTTATGATCAGATGTGGGTGGGCAAGCGCTTATAAACCTGAGACTGAGTTTGGCTACTTCCCAGTCTAAGATCTCCCATTAGGTGGTATGTCTTGCCCTGAAAGGGGCGTAGGCCAAATATTATTGGTGGACGCAAGGGGGGTTGTACGGCCCCTTATGCAAATTAGGGTTATCCTGGCCTGGATTGGTTGGTGGTGAGGTATTGTCTAAGAATAGAATATTGGGAAGCTTGGTGGGGGGGTGTTTATCCCTAGCCAAGGTGATATGGTTACTATGGCGACCCTGTGGTTTTTAAAGACCTTGAGGGCGGCGTGTTATTGATTTGTATATGTGCCACCACAGCACTTAAGGGTTGGCGGAAACACTGGTGTAAACATGGGGTATAGGTGTCAGAGATCCATCTTCCTACAATAGGTTTATCATTGGAAATAGTGGTCTTGAAGTGGTAACAAGCCGTCGCATGTGTGCTTTGAAGTTTATACACAAACCGAGGATACAGCGCTGCCTTGGGCGGTCGGTATGTGGCGTGGGTAACCTAACCTAATTATCTGATAATCCATTTGCCAGTGTTTGGTGTTCCACTTAGAAGGGGTAGGTAGTTGAATATACAATTTATCAAGATAGTGTTGATTTTGGATGCATAGGAATTTTTATGGTTGTTAGTATAAATAGGTTGGGCGTTGGGCTGTGACTGTTGCTGTCAATGTGTTTAAGTGGCTGGAAATATTAATGTTTGATTAATTTGGTTGGGGCGCGTGGCGCCTGTGGGGATTAAAGGAGGGTTGTTTATATGGGAGCTTAGTGTTTGACACAACGTCTTATGATCTATAATGGACGCTTAGGAATTTTTCTTGATTTTCTGGAGGGCATGGGGCTGAAGGAGATTGTGCCCTTTTTGGCTGGCTTCGTCTCTTTTTCTTTATTTTGGGAGTGGTGAGACTCACATTGGAGGGGTCATCCTGGTCGGGGTCGTGAAGTGAGCTTGTGGGCCCTGATTGTAGCCTTTTTATGATGGCTTTGGCGCTAGCTCTTGTGATTGATCTCCTCAGCCTTGATACATGTACTGATTTCTTCAGTATTTTTCCATCTTGTAGCCTTTTTAAAATAGCTGTAACTGGTGAAGTCATTTTCATTATGATGTAGGGGCCCGAGTATGTGGGTTGCAACTTTTTTGATGTGCATTTGACCAGTAGGGTGGGTATATGTAAATATACCAATTGGCCTGTGTTGTATGAGCTGAGTTCTGCTGAAGTGTCATGTCTGGCTTTCATCTTTTTGTGAGCAGAAATCATGTTTTCTGCAGCTTTCATTTGAATATCATCCCTAAACTGTAGTAGGCTGGTCATAATTTTCTCCTTGGTGCTTGAGTCTTTTTCAGCTTTAATCAAGGACAGAGCTGCTTCAGTTGGCAGGTGTGTTTGCTTACCAAAGACTAGCAAATTTGGTGAGTAGCCTAAAAATTACATTTCTAATACAAATTCTATATGTGTATGTATAGACATCATCGTGCATCAACCAACAATTCTAGATGGTCGTGATGGGGCCCTAGTTAGGCCCCCACATGAAGATTTGCTTCCTACACCTCTGCGTAGGAAGTAGCTGTGAAGGAGTGTAGATGAGGGCAAATGTCTGCAGAAGTGCCTGGGCGGTAGGTTGAGTGCCCAGAGTACATGGGAGTGTGACAGTGGGCTGTTGGAGAGTAGCCACCGGTGCTGGTTGTGAAGATGCAGGGGTAGCACAATGTCCTTATTGAATGTATGGAATTTATGGGATTTGTAGTATCAAAGGAAAAGGTGACAGAACCAAGTCAAGTATTCATATCATTATCTTCGACCTCACATATTGATTTCCTGACTTAATCAGATTATTCTTGACCTCATATATTCAATTCCCTAACTTCATCCGATGGTCGCTCAGAAAAACCATTGCTGAATGAAGGGTCGTTGCTATGATACAGTTGTTTTTTTAGGAACAATAATGATCGTTATTAACAATAGTGAAAGTAAAAAATGACAGAGAATAACTTTGTTGTGTTGCACATTTCTATTTACAATGATTTGAAGAATAGAAATGATGGTTTTTTTTTCATATTGTGGAATGGTTTGTGTCGTTATCAATGATTAAAAAACAAAAAGATCTGATTGTCTAATGACCCCCAGTAGTATCAAGGTAGCAATGTTTTGACCATGAGTCATCCCCAACTTGGGGAGAGGGGTCAGGGTCAAGAATATCCGAATGCAGCTCTATTGGCAGTTGGCGTAACGCTTTTGTTTTATGCTGCAAAAGTGAAACATGTTGCTAACATCAATTCCGGCCGTATTATATTTGAAATGTAAATTTATGAATCATATGAAACCAGATATTGTGGGTTAAGTTTTATAAGTAGTTGTTGTAGAAATGCTTTGGTTGGGCTCATCCACAGCTGTACTGTATATGGCAGGTTTAACAGTATGATTTGGTTTTGACCATGTAACCTAATTACTTTGAAACAAACACTTTGAAAGTGAAAGGTAGTTCCGAGATCTATACAGGTTTTACACACATGTTAAATAGAGTGTCATCATATATATATATATATATATATATATATATATATATATATATATATATGGCATGTACTAGTAAAAGGGGTCTTATTGCACCCTGCACTAAGACCCCTTTTCGCAGATTTGGTCACTATATATATATATATATATATATATATATATATATATATATATATATATAAACATGAGTTATAAATATTTAATCCTCAAGCTTATTATTTATCAGGATCAAAGGGGTCTATATAGGGTGTTTCTGGGTAAAAAAAAATTTGGCCTACGTACTACCCCGTATGCGCAATACACATTCAAGTAATTTTCAAGTCAGTACTGGCCACACCCCCTGAAGCAACACTTTCCTCTGTACAGCCTATATAAATCATTTTGGGGTCATTTCAACTATCATACAGTGTGTATCTATTGGTGAGGTATCATTTTAAAAAAAAATTGCGTCTCTATGTGCCCTGGTTGCCCAAACCCAGAGTATCTCATCCGTGTTAAGGCGCGTGATGGTTTGGCGCGAAATTTCACGCGGGAAAGAAAAACACCTCCTGCAGTCCAACCGGAACCAGCTACATCCGGGTTCTTCACCGGAAACAACAAATGAGTGTCTCTGTTGTTTGTTGAACCATATTCAGCAGTTTTTCTCAGCGAATTTGTCAGATATTGACCAAAAGGTGAGTGATATTGTGCTGAACTTGATCAAACAATGTTGTTAAATGCCGATTGACTGCTTTGATGTGCTTTTTGTTTACCGAAAGTGTGTAAATATCGAAGAATACATCCTAAACAATTGACCCGGGCAATAATCCAAGGCCGTCCGCCATTTTTAAAGCGCTGGGGTACGGGAAACAATATTGTTAAGGCGCTTGATATATCATGTAATGTGCATGATGAAACCATATCTGGTCCTGTAGGTCCCAAAATACTCCCAAATTTATGTGTATTTGTGGTTTGTGTGATAGAATACATCTGGGTTTTGATGTTATGCACTTTTTGTCAACCCCTGGCCATTCTGGCTTTCCTCACATGCTGCAAAGCACTCTTTACAGCACCCCCGCCCATGTTTTCAATCAATTCCATTCAATTTTATAGCTTTTCATTCAGTATTTACACACTTTTATGGCGTTGTGATACCTCCTACATGTGTTTCTCATTGTTTTATCCTATTAACATGCTGCTAGATTTGGTTATATTGGCACAGTGGCCATGATATGATATTCTTGTAGCGATACATCACACGCCTTAACGCGAAATTGAAAGTCGCTCCTGTGTACTCATTTTCGACAAACTTCTAATTCTTTGGTGTTAATATGTCATTTGGGGCTGTTGGCTTATATCCTAACTTAGAAACATGTGGGTTTGGCAGGAATTTATATGATTTTTAGAATAATTTCGTTTCATCACGCGCCTTAACAGTAACGCTAATTAGCTAAGATTTGGTACTTCTGCTGCACTCAGACCCTCCAAAATTTGCCAAAATGTGCCACCACAGTACCCTTTTAATATAGAATGGTCATTGAGTCATTCATGAAAACTTAAATTTCACTTGGATTTTGGTAGGGGCCTTTTTCACATAGTTTATTCTGTATGGACCACATTTCACTCCCCTGAAGTGTATTCCCTTGCTGTTTTTATTGTAGGGTCCTCTGGTATGATAAATACTCGCCAAACTTAAGTATTACACCTACTTTTAGGCATAAATTTGACAATATTTACAGTTAATTTATATCCCTTCTTTCCAGTGTTCAAGCATGCCACGCCATAGATGCAAGGAGGATGGTAGCCTGGTCAGTGGGGCCGAAGCCCAGTCCGACTACCTTGACAGGCTGGGACAGGAGTTGGGGGAGGACACGTTCAAGAAGAAGGAAAATGAACGTAAAGCTGACGGTAAGAATAAGTGCGATGCACTGAGAACCCAGGAAGACAAGTCCTGGCAGAAGAGGATGAACGTCTTCGGTGTCCAGAAGAGGTGGCCATTGTGAAGGCAGAGAAAGATGGTGTCCCCCCACCCGCCTGGACTAAGATGAAGCCTCCCGAGGTATGAAAGAGCTATATTAATAGGTTATAAATCATTAAATAAATTAATTATATCTATACTTGTGTGAATAACCTGTTAATAAATATTGACACACATTTGTAAATGCTGATAGGTTTACCTTTTGACTGATATTTTCCTTCTGGTTTAATTCAGTATGTGGATGAGCAGATCCGCAAGGAGAAGGAGGAGGCCGCTGCTGCTGGGGAGGGGACTTCGGAGGAGGTCGCCCCGGCAGCCACTGCCACGCCCAAGACACCTGTGCCCAAGCCGAAGCCTGCACCCAAGACGCCAGCAGCCAAGACACCTTGACCCAAGACACCCGCAGATGCAACCTCCACGAAGGGCAAAGGCCGGGGCAAGACCTCGAGGACACCGTATGGCGGTCCACAGAGCAGCGGCGCCATGAAGGTGGCGATGTTCGCTCGGTTCCGTCCGACCTACCAGCAGGTTGAGTTGGAGGAAAAGGGAGTGAGTACTGCATTAATGCATCATTACAAAAATAATTATAAGTCATGAGTTGTGCCTTATAGGCAAGGTGCATCATTACAAACATTAAAGTAGTCACTCCATATTCCAATTATTCATGTATGTCCTTATATATACGTAGGATACACCAGAGAACCCTCTCCTGCTCTCGGATGAGGAGGGAGGCGCGGCGACACCCCAGGCAGCGGCACCCACAGTGGTGGAGGAGGAGACAGAGGAGGCTGGTCAGTCACGACCTGTCCGAAAGCCTGCATTGCCTGCACCTTCCCCGCAGAAGTGGCGCAGCGACAGAGCGAGGCCACACAGTGCTTCCCCACCACCCCCAGACAATGTGGTGCTCATGTCTGACCTTGTGTAAGTATTGGGATAAGTAAATTTTAAAGCAATATTGAATTCTTGTCTCTAAAGAATGTTTTAATAAAAAAAGTAGAAATAGACTTGCTATGATTTATTATGCATATGCAAAGATGCTGCTGATATAGCACAAAAGTATAGATGTATGACTTTCAATGATGCTATTAACTTACAGAGCGACTATTTGCAAAGACACGACGAAGTAAAATGTAATTATATGAGTAGAATCAATAAGAATAGTTGCTTGTTGAATGTTTCCTTAAATTATTTCCTTGCATGTTGAATTGTTTGACCTTCCCATGATATTGATATGAAAGTTTCAGTCCAGTCCCTCTATGATGGCAGATATCTTTTAATATTGCATGTTAAGGCGCGTGACGAAACGCAGATGTTAAATAATATAATATTAATGATTGTTAATTTGTTTGCAGCCCGTGTGCAAAGCCTGGCCAGACTTCAACGATGATGACCCCAGCACCACCCACCACACCGACACCGACCACTCCCACAAACCTGATGAACCGGCCAAGGAAGACCAACACACCCAGGACCAACCGCCACTACTACAAACACGGGTAACTTACCATGGCCCTGGCTGACGCACAGAGACTGAATGAGGAGTTGAAGGCACAGCTTGCCTGTGCTCAGTCAAACAGGCCACCCCCTGCTGTAGCTCCCACGGAGGAGCGCGTTACACAGGACGGCGCTGAACCCATTGTAGCGCACACGGAGGAGCGCGTTGCAGTGGCTGCACCGGATGGTGAACCGGCTGTAGCGCACACGGAGGAGCGCGTTGCAGCGGCTGCACCGGATGGAGAACCTGCTGTAGCGCACAAGGAGGAGCGCATTGCAGCAGCTGCACCAGATGGAGAACCTGCTGTAGCGCACACGGAGGAGCACGTTGCAGCGAATGCAAAGGACCCGGTGAATCCAGCTCAGCTGACGGCACATGACAGGAGTGTGAAGGCTGTGTTAGAAGGGTTTTTTTTTTGAGGTTTGAAAATGTTTTATTGTCAAGTCACTATTCATACAGAAAGTGGTAAAATTAGACAATAATGTGAATCCTCGTTCAGTTATTACATTAAGTGGTTGTTTGCACATAGATCAATGAATAAAGATGGAAATTTATACAATGAAGAATGAGAACAATAATATAAACAGAAAAAATAAAATCTATATAACAACAGTATATACTATGTACACAAATAGCAACCTCTATAATCTTACAATAAAATTTCAAAAAAAGGGCAGCAGGCATGGTACACCAGTTTGTTACTATCAACAAGTTTTATACTAGCACGTATTACACTATACCAATAGGATATATATGGACAGATCAGTAGGTACAAAACATATCTTAAACAGATGATCAGCAGATATACAGTATGAGAGTATAGTCACTGTGAGCTCATGGATGAAATTCATGCGGTGTAGTCTTTCAACAGCTCCACATGAATAAATTCTAATAGAGGGTGTAGTCAGCAAACAACAGCTCCCTCTACTCAATCAGGATAAGGTGTAGTCTTTCAACAGCTCCCTAACCTGTATCTTTTTTCATATTACTCATCCAGCTCATTCAGCTCATCACCCATTAACATCATCTTGGACAAGTCTTGTATCTGCCTAATTCTTGCTTTAAATTTAAGTTTACTTTCACTGTGTTGGACATCAGCTCGGAGATTGTTCCATAACTCAACTCCTCTATATAGCGGCGAGTTGTTGAATCCCATGTTACGTGCTCTGGGAATGACTATCTTAATCTTTGATTCTCACCTCATACCTGGCCTTCTGATTTCCTCATCGACCCAATCTGGATTTCTTGATAATTTGTACATGAAGCTAAGCAATAATTCTTGTCGTCTCCTCATCAGGAGTGGGATATTAGCCCGTTCATGGAGCTCTTCTTCATTAAGATCCAAACCTCTGAAACAAATTTTCAGGCCTCTCTTCTGCATTCTGTCTAACTTTTTTAACAGGCCTTCATTAGCCCCCTCGTAGGCAAAACAAGCGTAATCAAAAACAGACATTATGGTGGTTTTATAGACTGTTACAGCAACTTTTTCAGATAACATGTTTCTGAATTTACTGAATCTAAAAAGACGGTGGTTAATTTTACTATTTAAATCCTTTAGTGCAGGTTCAAAACTCAATAGACTGTCTAACTTTAATCCTAAGTAGCAATAGTTATTTAGAGTTTCAAGTTCTTTGTTATACAAATATAGTTTTTGGCCCCTGGACTTTGGTAACTTTTTGCATGAACCATACCACACAACTTTGGATTTATCTGTGTTAGCAGTAAGCCTCTTGGTTACAAACCAGGATTGTAATCGATTTAATGCCGTTTGTAACCTATTGGTTATAGTTTCAATTTTGTTGTTTGAGCTGTATATTACCAAGTCGTCTGCATAAAGATAATGTTTACAATCAGCAAGAACATCACTGACATCATTTATATATAGTATGAACAAGAGCGGTCCCAATACAGACCCTTGTGGGACACCAAATCGTACTGGGGCTTCATTAGAAACAAAGGAACCAATTTTAGTATACTGGCTTCTCCCAGTTAAGTAACTCATTAGCCAATTGAGTGTTGTGTCATGTAAACCAAGTTGTCCTAAAATTTCAACAAGATAGGCGTGATTAACACAATCGAACGCCTTACGTAGGTCAAGATAACAAACTCCAGTCAAATGGCCTCTATCTCTATTTTCATAGATATCGCTCAGGAGTCTGAAGACTGCATCTGCAGTCCCCAGTCCTGATCGATAACCAAATTGTTTTGCAGAAATAACATTTTTCTTATTTAGAATTTCATTTAGATGGCAATACATTATTTTTTCCGCAATTTTGGAAGGTACAGGTAATAGTGATATCGGCCGCCAATTGGTGATTAACTTTATATTACCGGGCTTGGGTATTGGATTCACCCTTGCCCTTTTCCATTTTTCAGGAAATATGCCACTGGTGAAGCTCAGTTCGTACAACCTAGTAACAGGATCTAACAAAAATAACAGTGCTGTTTTCAAAATATCACATCTAATACCATCAATTCCGGAAGTTTTGTTGACATTTATTTCTTTTATGAGCATCTCAACAAAGCCTTTTTCAACTCGCACAGGAATTTCAACTGGATCAACAGGTTCAGTCATTAATACACGCTCAGGATAACCATTATCTGTGAAAACTGAAGATAGTTTAGCACCAATATTTGAGAAATAATCATTTAAATAATTTACAGATTCATGCTCTGACTTGATAAAACCATCATCACCTATCAATTCTGGAGGGGCAATTTGCACCTCTGGTTTCAAAACTCCATTTAAAACTCTCCAGAATCGCTTTGGGTCAGACTTAGCCTCCTCCAGTGCAGACTTGACCTGGTTGGCTTTTGAGTACCTGATAGCCTTATTAATTCTACAACGTAGCTGCCTGGCTTTATTGAGATAATAATCATCCTTAATTTTCGAAAACATTTCCACATTGTCCTCGCGTTCATTTATCATTGACAAGATGTCATGTGTCATCCATTTATTTCTTCTGTCCACAATCTCAATTTCAGACCAAGGACAGTACTCATCTAAGTATTCAATTACCAAGTTTTCAATGAATGACCATGCACCATCAGGGTCGTGCAGTTCATAAAAAACATCCCAGTCTGCCATTATTAGCCACTCTTTGGAAGTTTCTTCATCGTAACCTTTGTACTTTCTCACCCAAACTTTCTTTTTAATATAATCAACCTTCTCTCTTGTTTTTACAGCAAACACAGGCAGATGATCACTTACTAAAAAATTCAAGACACCAGATGTAATAGACTTGTAGGGGTATGGTATTTTACACTTTAACGTTCATGCACCCGTGAGACTCAGACCTAGGTCCTTCGGGTGTGGTGGGGGAATCCGGATGGCAGGTGGCAGCACCTGCCTCTGGGTTCGTATCCACTACACCAGGGGGCCTACCACTCGTCCGCCACACGTCACGTGGCCGGTCTGAGTTTCGCGGGCTTTTCCCCTATATAAGGCTGGTCCTAGCCCTAGGTTCCTCAGTAGTGGTTTACCCACTGCTCAACCAGGTTGTTACCCGAAAGGGTAACCGAATGCACTAGCAGCATGTAGTCCTCTGAGGCTGTGATCGTATGTAACGCAAGCTATGAAATAAAAGCTCGGTTGCCTACCCGGAAACTTTTCTCTCTCTTCGTTATGATTTAATCTAACTTAACGAGACGAACCACTACACTGGTGCCGTGACCAGTTGGTCTTCGGGTAAGCGCAGTCAGAAATGACTGAGCTGAGCCCAGTTAGGGGAAATGGCCCAAATCGTGAGCTAGATTCCCCGATGGAGGATGGTGAAATCAAGTCACCACCCCAAGGTACGGAGTGGAGGGATCCACTAGAACACTACCCTGATGGGTTAGAAGATGTAAGAAGAAACTTACATCATGAACTGGATGAATTTGGAGACTCCTTATTCATGCCAGGAGGTACTTCGAAACCTGCACCAATGCATAAAAGTACTGCTCAATTTGGTAAATTACCATTTGAGGTACCAAAGCCTAGTGCAGGTATGTTTGAAACTCCATACAGTTCTCGAATTAAACACCAAAAATGTGGATTCGAAAAGAACAAAATGGACGAGCTTGAAGACATGAGAGCTGAATACGAGAAGATCCAAAAGGATCTTATTACACTGACCGGAACCCGAGACAAGATTCTGACTGAAAACAAACAGTTGATATCGGAACGTCTCGATTACGATCAGAGTTGTAGACGCCAACAACAATTGTTGTTGGATCAGATGGAGAAAGAAAAGCAAGATTTTCAACTCCAGCACGAACAGTATCGTGATGCACTATATACGGCGGATCTGGAATACAGAGCCTCGTATGATGAGTTGAATAGAACTAAACAAGAGTTAAATTCAACTCAATCGGCCTACGGCAAGTATCAAGAAGAGCTGAAGAAAATAGAATCAGCCTTCAAAGATGCTCGGGAAACGTACCAAAAACAGACCGATGAGCATGAAAAACTCAAAGATCAATTGATACGCGAATCCACAGATTTGGCTGTTAAACAGACTAAAATGATGGATGATTATTCCGAACTGGAGGCTAAAGCTATCCAGATGTCAAAGTATCTAGAAGATACTGGTCGTGCAGTAGGCACTCTTGAATCAGACTTCACTGTTTCAGGAATTGCCCTAAACACGACAAATAACCAGATGTTCTCTTTGAGGGGCAATGACGGGGTAACAGAGACAACTGTACCTCGTTATGAAGGAGTAAAGAGTCATCAGGTTAGATTTACAGATAATACCTCTATACCTCTTGGTCTAGGTACGGGAAATAAAGGGGATAATTCTGCGAGTGGAGCTAAACAAAGCCGCTCGGCAGGAAGCTCCACCTTTGACGGCGGATGGCCACAACAGTCACCTTTAGGGGGACCAAATGGCCCGTATGCCCAGTATGGATGGAATCAGTCCCAAACAGGAACGAATCCGTCCAATGGTAACACCCGGAACACGTCCGGAGGAACAACCGGACGAGCACCCGGAGGTTCCAGTACAGCTGGGGGGCAATCCGGATGTGATCAAGGATCCGGACCCTCAAGCGATCGTTCCAGGAGCAGACCCTCTGCCAGTGGGACTGGTTTCAATAATGGAAATCAGTCGTATGGAACAGGAGGAAACACTAATCCCAATAGTGGTTTCTTTAGCTTTGGTGGAAATACACAACCCACCAATGGTCCAGGGCCGGCTCCCCAAACCAGTGGATACACCTTTTCACAGGTGCCTCCATACGGAGCAGGGGGATCAGGAGGTGGAGGAGGACCACCATCCGGAGGCTTTGGAAGTACTTATGGTACGAATCCTCCAAGGAAAAAGAGACTCAGTCGCCGAGTATCTCTTTCTCCAGGGTTACAAGCGCTGCATGATTCTAATGCAGCGATTGCTAACTTAGGTGTTGATTGTTACAATCAAGGTCTGGACGATACGGAGATCATGGAATGGAGTAAGGGTTTAACCCTTACTGGATCCATGAATCCGGCTCGTAGAGTAGCTAAGATACCTACCCCCTTTAATGCCAAGAACCCTTGGAAGGAGGAGTATCAAGGCTGCGCGGATGTCTTTAACTGCAATGGATGGGGTAAAGCGGAAGCTCTGCCTTATTTAGTATGCTGGTTAAAGGAAGGCGACGGAAAAGGAGCCGTGGAACAATGGAGAGATTCTCAAATAACAGGACTCTCAGCCCATATGAAGTATGATGAACTCATAGAGATTGCTTCATATTTATATGGGAATATAGTTGGAGAAGACCCTTGGCTGACGTTCACTAAAAGAACACAGAAGCCCAAGGAGTCTGCCAAAGTGTTCGGCTTAGAATGTCAACGACTGTTGCATAAAGCCAGACCTCAATGGAGACTAGATGATGAATGCTTCCTAGATGAGATGTTTAAACAATTCATTGAAGGATTGCGGAATCAAGAACACAGGACAGTAGCCTGTGAAGCTTGGAAGAATGATGCCTCTTTGACAGATTTGTTCCAGTCCCTAGATCATTATGATCGAAAGGCCCGTATCTTTGCCGGGAAGGTACCCCAACGGATGTCAGCAATGATAATCCCGGAGGGAATACCCGAAACCGATTCATCCGAATCAGGGGAACCTGACGAAGATGAAAACGTTGGGGCCATTGGCCAAGGGAACCCCCGGTACAACCGGAACTGGGGAAAGAAACCGGGTTACGTCAAGGAGAAAGTGATCACTTCTAAACCTCCTGTGACTCAACCCGATACCAAACCCACGACGGGTCCTTCTTTATCAGAGGACCTGGTTAACAATTTGGTAAAGAAGATTACTGAAAATCTTAGGAGGCCTAAGCCTGATAGGAGTGTTGTGACATGCTTCCGATGTCAGGAAACTGGGCATTATGCTGCCGAGTGTGAGGCAGATAAGCCAGTTTATAGAAACACTCGTTACCGGAGCAATCCGGGTAAGGAGGACTCAGTGAAGAAGGAAAACTGAGAGGGGGTGTCCACAATGGCAACCGGATTACCCCCAGAGTGAGTGATTGCCATGACTGCCAGCCTATCGCAGCTTGCGGTACTGGCAAGAATCCTCTAGCGATTTCGCCCAGCAGTGAAGCTAAGGAGCCTGATCAGTTCCTTACTCATGAGGCTG
This sequence comes from Acholoe squamosa, assembly GCA_949317995.1. Lineage (NCBI taxonomy): Eukaryota > Metazoa > Annelida > Polychaeta > Phyllodocida > Polynoidae > Acholoe > Acholoe squamosa. Next base: position 48,630,688 of record OX439050.1, read on the forward strand.
GGGAGACTGATAGTACACCAGGTGTCAAGAACCGGCAGAAGAACACAGAGGGGAAACCCGATATCAGTCCAGAGGGAGCGGCCAATGAGTTGGCCAGGGTGGGGTGTGCCCAGTTCCCCCCGGGTCATCCTTGTCTCGAATTCTTAAAGGGATGTGGATTTGACCTCGGCGCTAAGACGGAACTTGCTAAGTATGCAAGTAGTCCTACCTACTTGAAAGGTAGGAGGTGGTACGCAGTTGTATCTGTGAGTGGTAGATCCGCTGAGTTTCTTGTCGATACGGGTGCTAGCCACTCCTGTATTGCTAAGAGATTCTACGATCTTTTGCCTACGAATCATGAAACTTTCACAACGGAAGGAAATGCTCGTACGGCCGACGGTAGCATGATACAAACGTTCGGTAGAACATGTATGAGGTTCAGTCTACAGGAAGATAAGGACTTCATCCTTACCCCTACTGTGGCGAACATCGCGGATGATGGTATACTCGGTCTGGATTTTGCTGCATTATATGGAGCAAGGTTAGATTCCCAGAGGGGAATATTGGAAGTGAGAGACCCGTATCATCTCGAAGTACAATGTGTACTTAGGCAAGTAAGCAGTGTAGCCAGTGTAGCCCAGACTGTTAAGATACCACCAGGCACAGCCTGTGATGTCTTATGTCGAGCGGAAAGACAGTTTTCAGGAAAAACTGGAGTTGTAGAGCCAGACATGGCCATGTTGTCAAGTATCGGATTGGAATCCGCTGATGTTCTAGTAGCTAACGCTGCTTGGACGGTGGTTCCTATATCCAATACCGGTAACAAGACTGTCTATGTACAGAAGGATACGATCCTTGGATCGGTTGTCTTATCCGAATTGATAGAAGACTGTAAACATGTTTCGGCACCCGGAGCCCCTATCCCACCCGAAAGGAGCCCGGAACTAGACACTCTAGTAGCCGAAAGCCATGTAGAAAGTGATGAACAACGTGAAGCTCTAACTGACTTGTTGTACAAGTACCGTAAAGCTTTTGCAGCACCGAGTGAACAATTGGGGCGTACCGATAAAGTACTGCATACGATTGACACTGGTGAGAATGAACCTTTTAAGATTCCTTATAGAAGACTCCCACTAGCCAAAAAAAGGGTAGCTGAGGAGGAGATAGCTAAAATGCTTGAACAGGATGTAATAATTCCATCAACCAGTCCTTGGTCTAGCCCTGTGTGCATGGTGACCAAGAAAGATGGTAGCATCCGTTTCTGCATAGATTACCGGAAATTGAATGGTATGACCAAGAAGAATTCATATCCCTTACCACGGATCGATGAGACTATAGACTCCCTTGGAGGTAAGCAATGGTATTGCTCTCTAGACTTACAATCCGGGTACTGGCAAGTGGGTATGCATCCGAAAGATATGGAGAAGACGGCCTTTTCCAGTCATATTGGATTATTCCAGTATAATGTGATGCCGTTTGGATTGTGCAATGCACCGGCGACATTTGAAGCCATGATGGAAACTTTATTAAGTGACCTTTTATGGAAGAAATGTCTCGTCTATCTAGACGATGTGATTGTCTTTGGAAAGACATACGAAGAATGCTTGGAAAATTTAGGTATGGTCCTGGAAAGGATCATAACTAATGGTTTGAAGCTGAAACCCAAGAAGTGCGATCTTTTCAAAAGATCTATTAATTACTTGGGGCGAATAATCTCGAATGAAGGGATTAAAGCCGATCCGGAGAAACTGGATGCCGTGTCAAATTGGCAAGCACCCACGAATGCGAAAGAAGTTAGGTCCTTCCTCGGATTCTGTTCCTACTACCGGGACTTTATCCCAGGATATTCAAGGGTTGCCTTTCCTATCCAGAGTTTGTCCCACTGGACACCCGGGATCAGAAAGGAACGATTCCCTTGGGGACCCGAGCAAGACGAGGCCTTTATGAAAATAAAGGATTTGTTTGCTATCACACCTGTGTTGAGATACCCCACGGAGAATGATCATTTCATTCTAGATACTGATGCTAGTAATGAAAGCATAGGAGCCGCCCTTTCTCAGGTCCAGGATGGGGTCGAAGTTCCTATAGCCTTCGCTAGTAACACGTTGAGTAAATCTCAAAGAAACTATTGTACCACTAAACGTGAGTTGTTGGCTGTGGTGGTCTATACGAAGAAGTTCAAGCACTTTTTGTGGGGGAGTGATTTCACTCTACGGACTGATCACTCTTCCCTCAGATGGTTATTGAACTTCAAAGATGCAGAGGGGATGATAGGTCGCTGGTTAGCGCACCTATCCGAATTCGGTCTAAATCACAGCCAGATTGAACACCGAGCCGGGGCAAAGCATTTGAATGCAGATGCTTTGTCTAGAATCCCAGTGAGGAAATGTGCAAATGCTGAGTGCACTGATTGTGGAGCACACAATGCTGTGTTGGCAGGGGTTCGAGTTCCATTCGAAACCCATCCGGAACATGTCTTGAATTGGTCCTTGGAGACCATCAGGCAGTTCCAGAAGTCTGATGCAGTCACATCACGTTTGATTAAATTCCTTAATCAGGGTATCTGTCCCCCAAGACCCGTAGTGTCATTGGAGAACAGAGAGATGAGACGATTCTTAGCTCAATGGGCCGAGCTAAAAGTCCGGGATGGTATTCTGTTTCGATGGAAGAACCATTCTAATAGGAACAAAACCTTGCAAGTTGTCATACCTAGTGCTATGCGACGAGATATTATGTATTTCTGTCATGGACATAGAACTAGTGGACACTTTGGAAAGAAACGGTCTCTAGAACGTCTGACCAGACGATACTATTGGCCCGGCATGAGTACAGATCTCACTCGATGGGTGGAGACCTGTCCCGAGTGCTGTAAGAACAAACCAGGACCCGGGTTAGGCAAGCTGCCATTATCCCAGGAACTGTTTGGTGTAAGGTTTGCTAGAATAGCTGTTGACATTATTAGTGGGATTCCCCCCACTCCTAGTGGCAACACGTGTATGATGGTCGTGTCTGATTATTATACCAAGTACACCCGAGTGTTTCCTTTACCGGATCATAAGGCTGTTACTTGTGCTATGGCCTTTGTAAAAGGGTGGGTGCTGCACCTAGGTGTCCCACTCATGTTACATAGTGACCAAGGCAGAGAATTTGAGTCTAGTCTGTGGCAGGAGATGTGTAATTGTCTGGCGATCTGCAAGACAAGAACTAATCCCTATAGACCACAGAGCGATGGACAAGTAGAGAGATTCAATAGGACTTTGATCCAAGTATTGAAGTCTCTGGTAAATGAGCAGATGGATGATTGGGATGAACAATGTGAATTCGTGGTACATGCCTATAATGGCACTGTGCATTCGAGCACAAACTGTTCTCCTAATCTCCTCGTTTTTGGAGAGGATTTGATTATGCCAGCCGATTTGGTGTTCGGCGTAATAAGAATGAATCCGGAAGCCCCTTGCCAGGTGATGTTTGTAGAATCCCTACGGGATAATTTCAAACAAGCCTATGAGAGGGTTAGAGACGAGTTGCAGAAAACTGCGCGTTGGCAGAAAGTTGGCTATGACACAGGTCTAAAAGCTAGATTTTTTAATCTAGGGGATAGAGTACTGCGTCTACACCAACCTCTAGCTAACCTGAAATTAGCCAGTAATTGGGATGGACCTTTCACTATAACTCAGGTTATTAGTGATTGCACAGTGATTATTAAATCACAGCTTGGTAAATGTTACAAGTCAAATGTAGCGAGACTACGCCCATGGAGGGGGAGGGATACCTCCACCGAAATGTACGGCGATGGTCTATTGGAAGTAATGGAACAGAGTCGTGTTAAGCAACTCGAAGTGGTACCGACCCGAAAGCGAGGACCCGGGCGGCCACGGAAGGTTGCAGACCCGAAGAGGGTGGTGCCCCCTGTCGTAACATCCGGAAAGCAGGGGAAGATACAAAAAGTCTCGGCAGGCGCAGGTAAAAATAAGAGGAAAGGTCCTTCTAAGGCTAAGAAGACCTTGGAAAAGGCTCTTATGGATACCAGGTCAATAAAAGAGGCCTCAAAACCTCTTAGACGCAGTCCAAGGTTGCTACAGACTGCCGTAACCTAGCCTGTTAACACAACGAGTGTGTTGTCCTGTACTGTGTACTGTTATATGTTGTAACCTAGTTCAATGTATATTTGAGCCGGTCAAGAGTCTCTGGAAAAGGTCCTATGACAATGAACCCATGGTTTTGGACGGATAATCCGGTGGATATGCTTATGCTATCCATAAACTCCAGAATACCTAGCGAATTGTCATAGTCGAACCCTGAGTACGGACGGACGACCGATCGGGTATTGTATTGTTTTTATGTAAGGGCGCGTGACCTAATTAAGGGCACGCGGGAAAGTTGTTGACCCATTTTCGAATGGTCACGTGAGGCGCCGGTTTGATCATGCGCAGCGATTCAAGTTCGAGTATCCCGCCATATTGTCTTATTCCTGCGAAGGAAGAAGACGTGGCCGAGGGTGGTCTTACTCTTGTTGGAGTCTGATAGCCCGTGACAGCCATATTCCGAGGTGTGCCCTCGTTAAAAAGCACCCGCCTTTCACTGGGTAAGCAGTACTCACTGCTTATCCGGTGGATTGGGATATTTTATCCCCGAACAGCCACTTCTGTCGATGGCAGAAGAGGCCGTCCGTCTTGGCGGCGGTGCCGGTGCCAGCACCCCGCCAGAGTATGGAAGTGGTTCTCCCAAGAGTCCCACTTATACATACGACGATCAGCAATACGATGCTGATTGTGATCAAATGGATCAACAAATGAATGTTGATCAGTACTTCTCTGGAGTAGACGATAGCGACGTAGAATCGTTCTACGACGCATCCGACAACTCCAGACAAGTTAGTCCTGAACGCCGAGGCGTTCAACAACAAATTGATGTAGGTGAGCCTTATGTAGCCCCTCCATCCGAAGGTTTGAGTGGAGAACCGGCAGGAGCCCAGTCTCTTGACAGGGCTCTGATGCCACCTCCCCCTCAACTGCCGCCCCGTCTTGGTGGGAGTACCTCATTCGGTGCTTTGGGACCTGCTTCTCCGGTTGACAGGCCAATGCACCTAGAGCTGCCCTTCCCAGACAGTCCCGAATGGCATGATGTAGCCGGTCCATATGACGGACGGATGTTAGCAATTTCCGAGGAAATGCTGATACCCACCTGTTATGGGACGCCCAGAGAGGTTGACGAGCGTGTTGTCAACGCAATCTGGGAATGTGCTCATCCGCAGTGGGCTAATACCTTTCCGGAGTCCTGGTTGATGGATTACCATCAGATGGCCAAAGGATTGGTAGTCCACTTATGGTTTCGTAAAGCCGTCTGGGACGCAGAAATGGCTTTCCGAAGGAATACCTCTTATAGGCCTTCCTATGTGTCTGACAAAACGGGTTACACCGGTGTCAAGGCAGATGAGGTCTCTAGATACATAGACAGAGACCAGATCCTACTGTTAAGCACAGCGGATGAGTATGAAGCAGCAGGTAACGCTGTTGTGGATTACTGTCCAGGGGTCCCTATTACGTCTCAAACCATTGAGGCAGAAGAGGCCCGTATTGGTGTGTCTCCACTAGACAGACTCGGGGTAATACAAGACCTCGTAGTACGTCTATTGGAGAGACAGTATGCACTGGCGCATCCGGAGTTAGTACCCGGACCCGCACCCGTGCAAGTAACAGCCAAGATGGCCGATCGGATGGACCGTCTCATGTCTCCTGCTGAAGCTCCTACCTTGGGAGGCGCAGCAGTAGTACCTGAGAAGGCCCTACCTGATGCAGATGTTTCCCTTAAAACTGCTCAGTCTACCCCTACGAAGACTGAGCAAGTAAAGGAGAAAGCAGCTGGTGGAAAGGGTAAAACAACCCCCACCAAAGGTAAGGGTAAAGGGAAGCGGTCAGGAACCGAACCCTCTACCAGCACGAGTGTGGACGACAGTACCCGAACCCGTCGGGTGTCTCCACGCTCGGCCAATAAGAAGGGCGCTAAGGCTTCGGATGTCTCCGGCAATGAGACGGACGCATCCGAGCCTGGCACTTCTACTAACGGCAGATCCCGCAGGAGGAATAAGAAGAAGGTTGACCAACGCAAACCTGAACCTATCGAGGTAGACGTTCAAGCTGATAATACAGAAGCTGAACCGGCTGTCCCAACCGTAAAAGTTGAGCTCGGTGTGCCAATCGTCAAGCTACACGACGTAATGGCCGATTTGAGTGGAGACACTCAAGATGCTGCAGCCCAGGTCCTCGCGGGTCAACAACCCGTTGTGCAACCTGTGGATGTACCATCCGACCCGGAGGGAGAGGAGCCGGTTGACCCAGTTGTGGATGTCACTCCGACTGACGAGCAAGAGGCTGCTATCTGGGCTAACGCCAATAGCAACTTTGCCGACTTCATTCCCCTTCAGGTGTCCCCCTTCAGGGGACACCTGAAGGGGAGTAAATCCGTATGGAGACTGCCCCCTCGGATCACCTGTGAGAGGCAGGAAGATATGGAGGAGTGGCTTCGCAAGAAGCTCTCTGATAGAAAGCCGGCCAATATGTACTGGATCTATTGGGAATTCGTTAAGAATTCGCCCAATGGTCTGTACAATTATGACCAGAAGGGCAAGCTCAAGTTTGCTCTAGATGAGTACTACGGGGAGGATCGTAAGGATTGTCCCTTCCAACGTTGTACTCAAAGTGAGGGTGAGGTTGAATTCTTCATCGAGAAAGACGCGTTCCTTCGTCATCTCGTGGAGGTTCATATGCACCAGAGGCCGGAATATGTCTGCGACCGAGAGGTTGGCAAGAAATGTGCTAAATGCACAGGATGTGTCACCCCCCGACGCGGAGACATGGTCCGGCACTATGTGACTTCGCATGGAGAGGGCCTGGAGGCAGCCATAGATCGGGTGATGAAAATTCACTCCGAACTCTATGGCAACCTTAGGGGCCTCAATGCAGAGAAGTTGGCTTCCCTCACACCGAGTACGAAGCAGTTTGCGCCTACGGTTCCTGGTACTAACCAGAAACTAAAGGCTCGGTTTGCCCAGACTCCCGGGTCCGGCAAACTAGAGTACGCTCAGGAGGAGTACGATCTGTTAAACGAATGGAGAAGCAACAAGGCCCGCCGTCGTGGTGGGGCTTATGTAACTCCATCCGGAGAACAGGTCCGAAGCCGCAGGGATTACCGCCAGGGACCCTCTGTAGCAGATAGGAAGAGACAGGCGTCTGAATCTCCAAGCCGAGCCAGGTCACCACTGGAGGCGCTGGAGAGACAGACAAATGGGGGAAGGAAGAAGCCACATCTTCCATCTCCTACTGGAACTCCTTCCCATTATGGGCGAGCACCAACTCCACTAGGTGCACAGAACCCGACATTCTTTGGTGTCAGTGGACCGAGTGGCCAGTCCGCCCGGAAACACGCGCCTTTGAATGTCAAAGACCCGAAGCAGTACCCTGCTATGGGCCCACCCGGACCAGAGATGCAAATCTTTGATCAGTACGGGAGGGTCAAGCAGGAACTGCCGACAGTAGGAGGTCAAGCTCCCCGACCTACAATGAGTGCTGTGGTGAGACAACGTCCACCCGCACCATTGTTGACGGCCAAAGACCTTAGAAGGGAATTGTCACGGTTGCCCCTGGTTCAGGGATTACCAACTCAAGGCCCTTCTTCGACCACTGCTAGTGCGGTTACTACTGCGGTTGCTTCTTCGCACACGCAGGTAGCTGTCACTGCGAGTGGGTCTGGAGCACAGCCGAAGCCTCAGGGTCAGGTACCCCCACCTGGTGCTGTGGTTCATCGGCCTAAGCTGATCCAGACAGTGGAGACCTTCTTCAAGAAGGAGGACAAATTGTCTTGCAATATCCAGAGCAAACAATTTGAGACGCTACAGCACCATCTGGAAAACCTCCACCTGGACATGTATCGTCGGACCGTGTCGAGCACTCTCCAGTGTATTGACGCGATCCAGAAGTCAGAGATCAACCGAATCTCGACTCAGATCAAAGCGGATGTTGCCAAAGATAAGCAGGAAGCTGCTAATCTGCGGCAGGAGGCCCTATCCGAGAAGGAAACAGCTTCTCAGATGCTCGACCTAGAACGAGCAACGAACATGAAGAACCAGCAAAAGTTCTTCAAGGTCTTCGGAGTTATCATGGATAACTGGGACGGTACACCTGAGCATGCTTTGAAGCTGTTCGAAGCACGCCAAAAGGTGAAACTTACACCTGCTGTCCCCGCATTGGCACCTACGGATGGAACTGGTGTGAACCCCCCTGTTCAGCCACTGGCTCAACAACCGGGTCCAAACCAGCCACCCGAGGAGAACATGGAACAGTAAAAAACTGTTGCATGAAGATCGGACATAATTGTGTGTCCCGGGGTTCTATTACCCATGCATTGTTGGATAAGAAACCATTTTTTTATCCAACCCGTATTGATTCGGGTACCAAACTGTACCCTAATCCGGAAACTGAAAACAGAAGGAGAAAACAAACAAGTCACTCTGGAGGAGGAGTACGAATGCTGTAAACACCATAATTGTACTGTGCCATAATGTAATGACTGTGCCTATTATAAAATCATGGACAATTTACACTAATATGGACTTTTGGACTACAAACCGGATTTACTACTACACCACTACTATTTGTGAGCTAGCACTACAGGCATCAGGGTTTAGCTACGCCCATAGAGTCCATCAACAGTCTACAACTGGATCTACTATTACCTCCAGTTAGCTAGCACTACAGGCATCAGGGTTTAGCTACGCCCATAGAATCCATCAACAGTCTACAACTGGATCTACTATAACCTCCAGTTAGCTAGCACTACAGGCATCAGGGTTTAGCTACACCCACCAACAAGTTTTACTATAGCACTTCAGGCATCAGGGTTCAGCTCGCCCATACCAAGCCATCAGCAGCATCCGACTCCTGTTACATCCTCCAATCATGAAAACAAGTAACTTTGTTGATATTATTATATTGTATGTAAAATTGTATTTATAACTATATAATATCTTTTATAAAGATATATTATTATATAAGGGTACCTATAAATATACTGGATCTGCGAATCCTAAAAGTTATTTAAGGTAATCCTAGACCTATAACTGTCTATATAGGTCATTCCTGGTCTCAATATATTAAGAGACTATAATTCTTCTGTAACTTGTAAATATAAAACACTAAGGTATAAACTGAGCTGCGTCTCAAAAGTATAAATATTTTTCTATAAAATAAGAGAAGGTCCAACGGATTTCTCTAAACTTAGTATTGTATTACTCAGGTTAATACCTAATTGTGTTCATATAGTATCAGATTAATTGTCCATATCTGATCATTAATATTTAATTCACTCTGTAAAGTAGACAGAGCTGTTAATTTAAAAAGTCGAAAATTTTTTTTCCGGGTTCAATAACCATAATACGATCATTGTTAACAACCACCGGTCCTTTTCAGGACCCTACTGTTGTCAAAACGTTACTATAAATCTGTGATAATTGTATATTTATCATTTATGGTTGTTATAAGCTAGTGATGGAAATAACATGAACGACACTCGATGCTATTATTGTATAATTTTTCAGAAATAGGATAGTCTTATACTATAGCCTATTTCACATCGAGCAAGTGTAATTAATACCCCTTTTTAGTATTGTAAACAATCACTTACTAGGTTATTAATACACTGCGGTTTAATTACCCCCAAGTTATTGTCTAAGGGGGGCAGTGTAGGGGTATGGTATTTTACACTTTAACGTTCATGCACCCGTGAGACTCAGACCTAGGTCCTTCGGGTGTGGTGGGGGAATCCGGATGGCAGGTGGCAGCACCTGCCTCTGGGTTCGTATCCACTACACCAGGGGGCCTACCACTCGTCCGCCACACGTCACGTGGCCGGTCTGAGTTTCGCGGGCTTTTCCCCTATATAAGGCTGGTCCTAGCCCTAGGTTCCTCAGTAGTGGTTTACCCACTGCTCAACCAGGTTGTTACCCGAAAGGGTAACCGAATGCACTAGCAGCATGTAGTCCTCTGAGGCTGTGATCGTATGTAACGCAAGCTATGAAATAAAAGCTCGGTTGCCTACCCGGAAACTTTTCTCTCTCTTCGTTATGATTTAATCTAACTTAACGAGACGAACCACTACAGACTCATTGTAATTAGTCAATATATTATCTAAACATGATACAATAATCTTATAAGGTCTAGTGCACTGATTAATGAGTTTATGATAGCCGTTAAATCGGCAAGCATCGATTAGCTTTACAGTACTAGGTAGTTTTTCACGCAAGGTATTTATATTTATGTCCCCCATAATCCATTGTTCAAGCCCTTCTTTATCTGCAATTTCCATAACACGAGACAAATGTAGAAAAAACTTATCTATCTTGCCAGAAGGAGGTCTATATAGAGTGACCAATTGTAAAGTATGTGTCTTCAAGACTAGATCTAATACTAGACATTCAATATCCTTGTTACTACAACTAATGTCATTGCGTATCTTAACATCAAGATTAATGTCATCTCGAATGTAAACTGCTAAACCTCCGCCTTTCTTTCTTTTTCGGTCCAGCCTGAACAAATTCATGCCTTCCCAGTTTATTAGGTCATCATCATAGTCTTCATGTAACCAAGTTTCACTCATTCCAACTATATCAGCACCATCTAAATGGTCAAATATTTCCTGCCTTTTGTTAAACATGCTTCGCGTATTTAGATGTACCATTTTCAAGCCCTTCATATTTAGAAAATCGTTTAATCGTGTAGTTGTTGCCATTACATAAACAAATACAAGTAGACAATAGTTTATATACAAAAAAAAAAGAATTATAAATTAAAAATAAAGGAGCCCCTGACTGAATTCTAGCCAGAGGCTCAGATATCCACCAACAGAAATAACCAACTTAATGTTCTGCGGGTGGAATACAACAAGAGAGAGGGAGCTAATACCAAGTTACTTATAAGATAATCTCAGCTCCGTGACAAAAGATAAAAAACCACGCATATGCAATATTGTGTTGTGTCAATGAGTAAGTAAACTCTGAGTTTTTAACTTAAATTTATATATATTATTGCATCTTATCAAATCAGTAAATTAGTTAAATAAATTACAAATAAGCACCTAAAGAAGGAGGGAAATAAAGTTAAAGTTAGAGGTTCAAAAAGGTTGTAAGCCCTTGGTTATTTTGATTCTAGTATAGAATATTTTCTTAGTCATGTAGAATCACATGAAAAGTTAGGGATTAATATTGATAAATTAATTATTAAGTTACTACTAGTGAAGGGTTAGTTAGCTCACCCAGTGTTACCGGACCTTGTACTAGTTTGGTCATAGATCTTATCTATGTATTCGTAGCTCTCTGAGACACCACAATGCACCCACTGTAATCATTCCACCGTCACCAGTAGTAATGTTCTTACCTACAAATAGAATAGAACAAAAATTACAATACATCAATAACAGTGACACATTTTTCAATTATGAAACGATTAGCTATTTAATTAGCATTTCATTGTATCATGCCATTCAAGTGACAAAAAACTGTAGACAAAAATAATACAGAAGTAGTACACGAGTAAATATATGTAACCATGCATTACTTAACACTAAGCGACCAAGAACATAGACCACCCTTTGTATAATCATCAATGTACCAACACCAGCTTGACTAAGCTTACAATGAGTGAAGCATGCATTTCTTTTATCGAAAGTTCCACTCTAAAATTTGGATGTGCTATGTGCATTAATTGCAACATGTTGCCTGGGGTAGAATAACAGGTCATTTTTAGAAAGTTCAGATATTTTATGAACTTATCAAGTGGTCATAATAGTCATAGTAGGTGCAATCCTCACGAATTGCTCCCAAGACAACCAGTCAGGTGTCCCTTGGCTTTGTCAGTTATAGAAAAGGTGTATTAGGTGCAATCCTCACGAATTGCTCCCAAGACAACCAGTCAGTCAATGAACTTGTGTTATAATCTTATGGACAAATGCTCAGCCTAAGCATATTTTATTTATCTGAGCAGTCACCTCGTCCCATTCATACTCATCATCTTCTTCATCTTCCATTACATCATCAGCTCCAGCAACATTCTCAACCTTCTCAGGCGGCAGGATTTTCTTGACTACCTGGGCAATACGTGCTGCTAGTTCCTTCTTAACATCATCTGTGGCATGTAGGCCATCTCTCATTTTTTTAGGGCCATATTGGCATGAGAATTTCGGGGCTTTGCCAACCTTTCTCCCTTTCTTGCCCCGATTCCACCTGTTTTTGTGGAATACAGTGTGCAGCTTGATGGTGGTCATTTTATAGATGGTGTTGAGATATTGCACATCTCCCTTTAGGAGTTTGATGCTCCTATTCAATGCAGGCTGATTGGGATCTGGCAAGCTCTTGCGGTTGAATTTCTGAAGGTCCATGCCGAATATTGTACAAATAACATATTTGGTTTCAGGATGTTGTTTATTCAAGACCTGTAGCATCCGGCTTAGCCTGACTGAGACTACCGCCCTACAAGTGGCAGCATCAATGTGAGGGAAGTAGATGTCACGTTTCCCGTGAATATAGCGCCGCGCTGTAACATCGCAGGCTCCGGCCATGAACACGACCAGGTCATAAGCCTCAGTGTCAAGTTTTTTCAGCACTTTATCCTGAATTGTAGCAATGGGCCATGATTTATGAGCACACTCACCAACTTCATAATTTTCAGCATCATCTAGAGCGTCAGCTACCAGAACCCCCATTCCTTCACCACGAGAGTCCCCGGACAATAGAACCGACATTTCGAGATGGTGAACCGGCTGTAGCGCACATGGAGGAGCGCGTTGCAGCGGCTGCACCGGATGGAGAACCTGCTGTAGCGCACAAGGAGGAGCGCATTGCAGCAGCTGCACCAGATGGAGAACCTGCTGTAGCGCACACGGAGGAGCACGTTGCAGGGAATGCAAAGGACCCGGTGAATCCAGCTCAGCTGACGGCACATGACAGGAGTGTGAAGGCTGTGTTAGAAGGGTTGGCCAACCTTCCTCGCAAGGACAAAACCTCCATCATGAACAACGTGCTTTCGCCCGACGTGATCAAAGAACAGCAGATCGCGGTCAGCTTGGCAAAGACCGTTGGCATGGACAGGCGGTCACTACTCAAAACCCCTTTAGACCAGCCATCTCCACGTGTGGTGAACCAGGAGGCCAAGATAGAGAGTGTGAAGGAGTTCTTGTCTGACCCGGAGAACTCCGAAATGAGACCTGGTAAGAAAGACACTAAGACCTGGAAGAAGGTGAAGCACCAGCAAATGTACCTCAGGGAGTTTATCCATGTGCTCCACAAGAGGTATGAGGCAACACACCCTCCTCACTTGCAGGTCTCCCAGTCACTCTTCTATAGCATCCGGAAGAACCACCTTCCCTGGTTCATCCCCGTGGATCTCCAAAGTACTGATCTGTGCCTTTGCCAGAAGCACCAGAACTTTGCACTCTGACTTGCTGCCATCGGTCTCTCTTTCAAAGATGAGATGTTCGTGACAATGACCTGGGAGGATTTCGAACGGACTCTCCAGGAGGAGGCCCCCAAGACTGTCAAGTATGAAGTGTGGAAGAATGTGGACTATGAGTATGTGTCGACAGGCAAGGATGGAACTCAGAAGAAGACTACCATCAAGAAGCTCCGCCCTTGTACAGAGATTGCATCCAAGGCAGACATCATTAAGAAAAACAAGATTGGAGTTCCTCACCATGGCTGCCCATGTCGACCATGCTCACAACCAACACCGCATAGTACATGAGCTGCGAGCGAGTATGTCGTCGCTGGAAGTTACCATCCAGATGGACTTTGCAGAAAACTGGATGGTATCATACCCTGATGCCCCACAGAGTACATATTACGCGGAAGAGCCAGTGACCCTGCACCCTGCAGTCATCCGCTACCATGATGAGGACACTGGCACAATAAACCACCACTCTGTGGCTCTGTGCACCGACGACCGGAATCACAACACTGAGGCCACCTTGGCGTTTCTCCGCTGCCTGGCAGCATTCATCAGGGAGAACCTGCCACACGTCAAGGTGGTCCATTATGCTTCTGACTCACCCTCCAGCCAGTATCGAAACATCTCGGTGTTCTCGATACTCGTACTCCACACCGAATTACTTGATGGACTTAGGGCAACATAGACCTACTTCGAGGCGGGCCATGGAAAGGGCCCCTGTGATGGCGTCGGTGCTGCTGCAAAGCGCAATGCTGACAACATTGTTAAACGCAACAAGGAAGGACATCCCGTCATCAATAATGCAGAGGAGTTCGCGGCCGAAGGTAACAAACTTGAAGGCCGCGTTCACTACATCAATGTCCCTCTGCAGGATGTCACCTCCGCCCGCCTCACTCTCGGCTCAGTGGTAGCAGACAAGTCAGTAGAGGGCACCATGAGTGTCCATGCTGCCATGGTCAAACAGGAAGGAAGGTCACTCGCTGTCCGTGACAAATCCTGTTTTGACCCCTGCTGCTGGGTCGACCTTAGGTCAGTGACTGGCTGCTCTGGATGAATTGAGCATGAGCTGGGTTTCACCAAGAACAAGAAGCCTCCCCCACCAAAGCAAACACGGCAGAAGAAAACGCGGCCTGCCAGTGTCCCTACTGAGGTGGACGACGCGGATGCCAGCACTTCTCCAAAGCAAGCCCTGGTTCAGATGAAAACGCGGCCTGCCAGGGCCTCTGCTGTGGCGGATGGCGACCCTGATAATGATCCTGTTGTGTGCAGCACTGTCTGCAAGCCCACCAGGAACGGCTCACCAGTTGTGGCACGTAAGTGCATATGTGGACAGATGAGGGGAAAGGGTCCTGCGAGGTGAAATGTGACATTTAAAATTGAAGTTATCAGCATTAAAATGAGGTATCACCCTTGCAGATAGCCCTTTTGGTCTTGGAGATATTGCTTCACAAAAATGGAATGACATAACTGTATCAATATAGGCAATTAGCTGTATTATTCATTGTTTTCACTGAATTTGGCATCTAATTAGCATATTGATTTAAATAATCAAAAATGACCAAACATTTTCATACTTTTGGGCACAGTTTTGGATCTAGAAATCGCATCTATATGCTTTTTTCAGCATATGAATCATGATGAATCATTCTATCAATTGACATTATTTTTTTATGTATTTGGAACATTTATTTTGGTTACCATGGTAACACATGTACCTGAGAACCCCTATTTAGCCTCTTTTTGGATTCAAAACATTCCATTTACATTCCAAATAGACAGGAAGTGCCGGAAAATAGAACGGTTTTGAGAAAACCATCTTTTTCTATGTAAAAAAATACATAATAGTAATTTTTGGCCTATTTTTCATATTTATGGCCTTTGTAGCTCCCCCAATGGCCAAACACAGTACTAAAAATCCCGCAGGGAGGGCCCTTTCCCCTCATCTGCCCACATATATATGGGTAGATTCTTTTAGGGGTCTCAGCTTTCACTGTTTTTGTCACACAGGTCTAGATAATTCCTCAGCATGAATCAGTTATATCTGAAATCACAACTGTATAACAGACATTTAGATCTAAAAGTGTTTTTTTTTTTCATTTAACGGATATGGACAGCTTCTAATGGTTTTCCCCCTTATAAATATATGGTGAAAAGTCAGGGTTTTCCTAATGTCACAAAGGCATTTTTCTTATAGGAGTGAGTATAGGTGCATGCAGACCCAAGTTAAGAATCCAATACATAAGCAAATGTCAACAACCATGGTATTTTTTTGGATCGTATTCAACGAGGCCTTATAGGTAACTAGGTCAGCAGTGCATTAACGTCTCTCTCCTGTTATACACAACATGCAGGTAGTTCACTGGTTTCCCAAACCACTTTAAGCCACTCCTTTCTGTCTTTTGCTTTCTCTTTGGCCATCTCTAGAGACAGGTCCAGTCCCGGGGTCCAGTGCTCAAAGGGCGTTGTCCAATAACTGGGAGATGCATGCAACCATATTTACATTTGTATAGTCTATTCTTTAGCTGTCAGCTAAAGAAACTGAAACATTTGTATAGTCTATTCTTTAGCTGTCAGCTAAAGAAACTGAGACCAAGCTAATCTGACGGCTATTCTTTTCTTTCAGTGAAGCCAGGTGGTTTCTTTTATTCAATGTATTCTCATGTATAAGTTTATGGTTCGTAAGGTAATTCGTATGCTGAATTGAACCAAAAGCAGATCTATATTAATCTGTATACGAAAAAAAAAATCAAAGCTATTAATTAATCAATTAATTAATTACCTCTATGCCAGGGACATCGTCAATAACACATGGGTCGGTGTCCATTTAAAGTGTACAGCAATACTGAACACAGACCCACACGGTTTACTAAGGGTGACGGTATGCTGCTCTATAAAGCCCCTTTACATACAATACTCTACTGAAGCGTTGACACGAGGAGTTCTGAGGATGAAATCCTATATCCGCGAATCTGTCACCTGTCTAAGGGTGCACTGGTATATGTTCCTTGATTATAGGCCATTAGGCCCCTGCAAAAAGGGATTCTAGGTCACATGGTCTCAATCACTTTGGCCCCAAGCCACATAGGCCCCTGTCAGTTAGCCTCATTCCAAATGGCCCCTAAACCAATATTGAATATGTGCGAGCCTGTACAAGCCAAGTATGAGCCTGTACAAACCCAGTATGATCCTGTATAAGCCCAGTACGAACCTGTACAAACCCAGTACCAGCCTGTAGAAACCCTGTAGGAGTCTGTACGACCCTGTACGACCTGTGTATTATCCTGTACGACATGTGTGCGATCTTGGCTCATACAGGATCGTACTGGGCTTGTACATGATTTTTTTTTGGCTCATACAGGGCTCATAATGTCATTTTGAGGCCATGTGACATTAGACCTTGAGTCCTGGGAGCTATGAGTCATGGGGGTCATGGGTCAGCGGGGCTATGTGGATTGAGGCCATGAACTATGGGGGCCATAAGTCTGGAGATTGCAAAAAAGGCCCCCACCAAAACGCCCTTGGTACATAGAAATAATGGTTATATCTAGACCAAGATATAGACAAGACTATACACTAAATAGTATCTTGTTGTTGTATAAAGGCCCACATGGAGCCTTTGTCACAAAAGTGGATTTATGCCACAAAAAAAGCATTTACACAACAAATCCTTTACGCCACAAACCCACTTGCTTTATGCCACCAACGCTTTCAAGTTGGAACCCTACCTTTATGCCACAAAATATAATTGTATGTGACCTAAAGAATCACCCTGGCTTAGTAGCATCATTTAAGCCTAAAATGTTGTATGACCACTCTTCATGACTGGTCGTCATATGGGTTCTTTGGTTTTGTCAATGTGCATTTCTGGGATTATGATTCTTATCCATCCTACCAGGTAAGGCATGGCTATAGGGCAGTACATAATTTCGCCCATATCTGACCAATACTTATTGTGTGAGAGGTAAAAGGAGTGCCACAAATTAGCATTTTCCTCATTTACCTTCATAAGCCGATGGTAGCATGTGTTATATTATAGAGAAGTAGCAGATGAAAGTCACCTCTCCTATTTAGCTTGGAATTTCCTATTTGGCATGGAATGACAATGAATGACATCTGAGATGACTTATCCTTTGGAAATACATGTTCATATTGTAGGTAGCAGGCATACCCAGGTAGCACACATGCAAGCTAGATGAAGGAGAGGCAATGTAAATTCACCCAGGAGGTTTTGTATAATTTTCCAAATGTAACAGCCATAATTCTACATATAGATATAGTATGCATAGGGGTCATATTTAAGTACTGATATAAATCACCAAGTCTCTCCAATAAAAGGAGAATAATGTGATGAGATCAAAATTATCTGTAGTAATCTTGTTCGCTGGTGGGTGTACATAATAATGCAAATGGCTCCAAACATAACACCTTGTGAGTAATATTTGTAATAACTTTCCATGATGACCAAAATACCTGCTGTCTTTTCACCAGTGCACTACCAAAGTATGCCTATGAAATGTCCCATGATAAGCCAAAAGATATACGTTGTAACTATGCTCAAAAGTATGCCCAATAACATGTCCCACTGGATCACACAGGGTTATACTAGGGGTGTTATGAAGTACTGGTTATAAGACTGATACAGGTGTGGGAGTACTGGGTAGGTTAGTAGCAGGGATTGGGCATGGGTAGGGTAGGGCACGGGTAGGGTAGGAAGGGTAGGGTAGAACAGGGTAATGGTAGTGTATTAATAGGGTAATGTCAGCAATAGGGTAAAGGTAGGGATAGGGAAGGTGTGGGGTCCAGTATCATTCCAGCATCCTGTTGCAATATGAAGGATATGGTAGTTTGGTGATACATTTATACTTAAAACCATTCTGTGGTTTAAGAAGAAATGCTGTACAACTATTAGAATCAAACTTCTTCCCACCTAAACTCACATGCCAGATTAGCCATTGATAAAGATCTACCTGTGGTAGTTTCCCCAAATTTAACAAATAAATTACATTAAGTTAGAATTTTTTTTTGCTAATTCAACAATTTTTATACAGCAAATGTATAGAAAAGTATCCTTTGCCCACCTATATTAGTTAAACCTGCCCATTACACATAAAACCAACACATAAGGTGAACTTCCTGGCTATTTTTATAGGGCTAGACACTTACCAGTTCAGTCATGTAAATTTCAGGGGAAAATTGGCAAAAACAGGTGAAAATTACACTTTTTGAATGGCAACCCAACTATGAACAGCTCTGTAGACCTTGATAATTGGAGTATCAACAAAAGAAAAAAAAGTGCCCTCCGAAATCCCTCCAGAATTAAACTGAACTCATCAGAAGTAACACATATAACATATTTCTATCCTGTAATGATGTTCATAGCAAAAGGAGCTAAAAAAGAATGTTTTTTGTTCCATTCACATTCCATAGACAACAAAATGTTACAGGGTGGAAGGAAATTAATAAAGGCGCTAATTATGCTTCCAACCATGACATAATGTATGTGCAGGTCTGTTGTGTTTTACACTTATTTTTCATGAAAAATTGATTTCGTGGAATCGCCCCCTTATGACCCCTTAAAGAAAATCATGCAATATGAAATTAGCCCAGCAATGCCAGCTTGGCAACATTTAGATACATAATCAGGGTGGTCTCACCGTTAAGAATCACCAAGAACACACTATGTGTCCTTGCTGTACCTAAAAATATCTGAAATACACCCCTTGTCAACAGCAAACCATCACAAATTGTTCACATTCTTGCCAGGCACCACAGGGTGTTGACATAAATAAATGTCCACGCAATGTGCTACAAAATGTCCACAGAGCACACATTTTCCACACAAACAATCACAAAGTGTCCATGGGGACACATATTAGCCTCTGGACAAAATGTAATTTATGGGCACTTTGTGTATATATCTTGTGGATTAGATGAATTTTGTAGACAATTTGTGACCATACATTGTGGACAGAACTTGTTGTGTGGATACTTTGCGATCAAAACTTGTGGTCAAAATATGGTTGTGGACAATTTGTGATGATAGATTGTGGACAATTTGTAATTTGTGGACACTTTGGTCAAGTTGAATGTGGACAGTGTGTTTTTGTGGATACTCTGTGGTAAAATCTTGTGGACTAAAAGTGGTTTTGGACATTTTGTGATGAAAGTATGTGGACAGAATGTGTTTTGTGAACACTTTGTGATGATAGGTTGTGGACAGAGTGTATTTTGTGGATACATTGTCATTGTTGGGTTTGGGCAAATTGTATCTTATGGACACTCTGCGAAAATAGTTTGTGGACAGTACATTTTTTTTGGACACCTTTGCGCTGGGCCGTTGTGGATGTATTGTGAAGAAACGTGATGTTTGTTTGTTTGTTTAGTTTTACGTCTGGGGGTCATCGAGGAACTCAAGACATTTAGAAATGTGATGTGGACACTATGTGTCACATAGCTAAAGTAAAGCACCCCCTTTTCATGCAAAGGATGATATTGGGGGGTGGCGTAAAAAAAGATTTTGACCCCTCCTGAAGGGGTGGCGGGAATGATTTTGGTATCTCTCGAGGGGGTGGCAGAAAAAAATTTCAGAGGTCCAAACTAAAACTCACCAACTCCCCCTGTTGTTAAAAAATGAACACTCCCTGAAGGTTACAAAACATTGTAAACAGAAGAAAATGTCATTTTAGTGATAAAAAAAAAAGATTTTTGTAATTGTTGAAGCTGAATATAATGGTATAGGTAAAAGGACTGAGCTATCGTGCATACAGAACGAAAGGTGGTTTCCATGGCAACAAGATATCAACAAAAATCTGAAGAAAAACATAGTTTTGTTGATTTTTGTTGTCATAACACTTCTATTTGGAATCTAGGTTCAGGAGGGTTAACTCTTAGTCAGACCAATTCAAGTGAACCTTTCATTTATCCCATGTTGCATTTTTTGGATATGCTCAAAATTACATATATATTTAGCATAGAATAATGATTTAATCATAGTTATCAAGTTATTTAGGGTGATCTAAATGGCCATGAAATATGGGGTAGGGTTATGTATGGGTGTGTGCAATACGGGTCTCCAAGGTTACACCTATGGGACTTTAGTATTGAAGTTGCGATATAAGTACACAGGATTGGCTGTAACATTAAAATATTGGTAATTAACTCTGAAGGAGTTTAGAGATTCACTGCTGGGTCAAGCAACTTTAAGACGCCTTGTTTCGGCCCAAAAACGACCATCCTTTTATCTTTAAAAATCCATTAAAATTCTTTAAATTTTCATTTTGGTCTCAAAACACTGTGTATATGATAGATTACCTTTCATATCACCTGCAGGACTATAGATTATAAGGGGGAATCAAGTTAGTTAAGAAATATTAAATTCAGAAAAATAAATATGACCAAAAGATTTTGTGGCAATGCTTTGGGCTCTACAATGATTTATAGTCTATGGAGGTGTCTTTCAGGGTGTCACAAATTTGCACCATGGTGTCATCACACAGTACTTTGGCTGTTCCAAATACTACCGTTACTCCCTGGTAAAGTAGTACATACATTATATCTTTGGTGGGAGTGAGTCCATATGGGAGAACAGCCCCCGTTCACTCTACGTAGGTACTACGTTCAGTCTGACCACTCTTTCAGAGTTATAACCGACAATGTCGTTGTGCCCTATGTTATTACTCTAGATGATTCTAGGCCAGTTATCATTGGAGAATCTATAAAGCTGTTACAGGTATTCTAATGATTACTGCCAATCCAGTACTCATTATTGTATGCTAGTAAGGCTACACATCGTGTCTGTGTAGTTAGATAATCTGTTGTCTACTTTTGATTAGGTACTGAGTGATTATGTGATTGGTAGTTGTAGATTTAGGGGAGGGGGGTTGATAGATGCACAATACAGGACTTGACCAGGTATTCTTTTCCCCAAAGGCTATGGGAGGTTAGGTTGTTAAAAGATATACAATATAGGACTTTACTACCGGGTATTCTGGTCCCTAAGGCTAGAGTTCACTTGACCAGTAATTCAAGCACAAATCCTCAAACATTTGACTGCTACATAAATAAGTAAAACAAAAACCCACATATAATGTGCACCCATGTATAAGAAACACCATGGCTTTACTATAAGCCGTACCAGGTGCCTGAAATGATGCCCTTCCCTCTGATAAGTCTATGCAAGTGAAATCCATTGTCATAAGCTGTACCAGAGGGATGAAAATTGAAATGTTATGTCATGGCAGATACGATCGTTACTATAGAATAATACTAGAACAGATGGCGGACCCCATGTATTATATGGGGTCCGCCATCTTGGTTTTTGAATGGAGCTGAGCTGGTTTTCTTTATCTAAAAGCAACTTAACCCCATAGGCCATGACATAAATGCAAATGTCCACTCCCATGGAACATTTTTGCGTCGCATTCACCTTGGTGAGGCCTGTCCTCATTCAACTCTGCCTATAAGGCGTCATTGAATATGCACAGCCTCACCTCGGTGAATGTGATGCAAAAATATTCCATGGTCTTGGACATTTGCTTATGTATATAAATTGTTGCTTATATATGCAGGGTTTTATGGTACTTGAAAACCCTGACAATGGGATCAACTTTTTTTTATCATTATTGTCCGCAAATCTATTTCTCTCAAGGTGATCCCATCTAGTCCCTAAATTTGCTGCTAATTTTTATATGGCATTTTAAAACGTGAAAATAGAACCCCATTCTACACATCGAATCTATGCTTTTACCAGTAGTATTTGGTTTAAATCTATGACTATAATGTCTACATTAATACTATGACATATATGTTAAACCAAGATGATATTAAGGGGTTGGGGAAGTAGCCAGCAACCAAAGTCTAAGGTGATATTAAATTAATCACACTAATTTTATCAAAACTCCTACTGTGTGTGTACATAGATCTGACTATGAAAATATGCTGGCTATAAAAATATGCACCTATAGTGTGCCTATACAAGGGTAAAAAGTGATGGTTGTGAGGCTTTTGATAGAGGGGTTTTAAAAAGTGACTGTCGTGACGCAGGGGTTTTAGAAAATGACAGACGGCGACAATTTCAAAGGTTCCCAGGACACTGGCATATACATAAAATGCTCCGTCATTCCTAAAAAGTGATAGTGTGACATCCTGAAAATTTTGAGCACCCATGTATAGGCACAGTAGTGCACGACACCCTCCCCCCACTTC
Source organism: Acholoe squamosa (assembly GCA_949317995.1). Lineage (NCBI taxonomy): Eukaryota > Metazoa > Annelida > Polychaeta > Phyllodocida > Polynoidae > Acholoe > Acholoe squamosa. The sequence goes on from OX439050.1 coordinate 48,653,361, forward strand.
CCTCATAGCATTCTTTTCAAAGAAGCCTGGACATCTTAATGTATGGTGCAATCGGTAGTATGTCGCGGTCTTAATCAGCACCTTTTTATGGGCTGGGATTTGGGTTCTTGCCACAGGGATCTGCTTGCTCACAGTAGATGTCCTCTTTTCAATGAATGCATTTGCATTCTGATGCATTAATCTTGTGATAAACTCAGTAAGGAATGGATATCAGTCGACTTATGGGTATCCATAAAATAGCGTATGAGCCTTGAATCAGTGAGTGCAGTATTCCCAGTATCACTCAGTTGATATATAGAAAATACCGTAAATATTTAGAGAGCAATTCACAAACTCAGGGTGCGGCTTATACGTGGGTGTAGCTTATATGCTGTGTTTTACAGTAAATATTGTACAGGAATACCAAGGTGTGTCCTTGTTCAAATCCCTATTTGCCCTGATAAACAGTGTTGGGTCTTTACCTTCAGTGTATCATCTATCAATTCATAATTTCTGTGTCTTTTCTTATAAGGCCTCGTTGAATACAGGCAGAAGCACCTTTACGACATTTGTTTATTTATCTAAGTACAACCTTCATGATGCACTGTGGTCTGGGAAATGCTATGTGAGAAACAAAGAGGAGATGCAGAAGCTGGAGATTATGCAAGCCAGTCATTTTCATGCTTTCATCCAATATCCTCCATCATAAGATGACTTCTTACAGTTTGAAAGAAGTTACTACAGTAAACCTTGGTCACAACAAGGTGCTTCTTACGAGGAATTACCTCATTGTAATGGAGTGCCCACTGTAACAGAATTAATTATAAGGCATTAGATAGAAAAGGGTAGAAAATTTGCTCTTTATAAAGACCAGTATACCTAGGCTGGTTGTAGAACCCCTATATCTGTAAAGCTTTATGTTTATATGTTTTGAGTATACAGTTTATTGGAAATGAAAATTGAAGTGTTGATACTGTTGTCAAACCTCAGACAAGGTCTCGACTCAAGATGGGCGTGGCTTATATGCAGGTATTCTATGGTATTTTAAATCCCAATCCTCAGATTTAGTTGAAGAATGATACTATTTTCACAGGAGTTGCTGCACAATGGCCGCATGTTAGAGCAAAGGATGAAATAACGCTAAATTGTGGTGCATGCCAGTCAACCCTCAACTGCTTGTCTCTCCAGCCCCCATTAGGGTTCACTCATCATGGTGAATCATCGACAACTTAACATAAGTCGTTAGTTGAACCTGCATGATCTTTCGCCAGCCCCTGTCAGTTTTAACTCATCATGACAATTCATCACCAGGATGTCAGCATTAACAGACAAGGATGACTCTATAGTTTGATGCTGGCTTTGCTTTGCGGATGGGGCATTGGAATTAAATGTTATTATATATGATCCTAGGCTATATATGAATCAGTTTCTTTATATGATAGTGAATAGCATGAAAGTAGAGAACATAACAAATGCTATAGTCATGGTTATGGGTTATTATTTAAGACATAAATGATAGTTTCTTTTGTCTATGGGATTTAACACTTAATTGATCTGTGCCCGATGCACATTGTATTTAGGCATTGATAGGCCTAGGTCTGAAAATAATAAGAAAATTTGATGTGCTCTGACCTTTATGGTGCATTACATCTATGGGAAAGAGGTAAGAACAGTTAGTGATAGAGCATTACATTATTGCATTGGGTGATAATAGGGGCACATACCATGTCTGACCTAAATCATAGCATCTCTCACTCTGCATGGTGCATTCTCATGATGTCTCCAGCAGTCTCACTCACCATGACCAGCTATCACCAACAGTGACCACCAGCCTATTTCCCTGTGATCTGATTGTTCCATTTCAAATTTCCCTACAAATCTCTGAGAACAAAGAGGCTTACCCAGGATTCACAACAGACAGGCAGAGACTGGCAAGGAGAACAGATGTGAGGTGAGATGGCTTCTAGTATTCCTAGTGTAATTTGTACAATTTACGGTTTACTGAGACACATACAGCAACTGGCTCTGTATCATGAGTTTGATGCAACTTTTGGATCAATAGGGATCGGGAAGGGGTCAGACCTAAATCTCTAGTAGGCTTAAATCTATCTGTATGAGTAAACTATATTTATTGATGAATGACCATACAAGGTTGGTTTTTCTTAAATATGTGCACTCCCCCCATGGCACTTCTTCAGACATATGGTACCCCATTCTGTCCCGTTCCCAACCACTTTTATTTTGTCCTCATAGATAGTCTTTAATATCCAAACCTTCTATACATTTTCTGTGGAAAATTATTTGGTCATGAACATACTTCATAGCTGTAACATCCTTTCTACTTATCTCATTAGGGATTTAAGACCCCAGCCTCCCTAAATTTGAATTTTCACCCCTTTTTTTGCAAGAATTTATACTAAACTTTGAAATTTGTACAAGGTAAACAAATAGGGCCAGAGTAATAGTTTTGGTCCCAGGGGTACTGCAAAACCTTCCCCTTAAATTGTTATCCTGGGTGAGAACCATATCCATAAAGATGTTTTCATAGTTTTCAATATACTCAACCATGTTAAGTGGTTGGGAACGGGACAATGGTGATTGGGAGCAGTATATGATCAGTATATACATATGTAGGTGAAATGACATGTAAGGCCCCATATGCACACTTTCTATGATTTGTGACCGAAAGTATAGTCTGGTTATTAACCCAGGGTAATTAACCTGTATAGAATGAGACTCGATCTACTGTGTATAACAGAAGTAGTAACTATATAGCTTCATCTACAGAAATATTATTTGACGCTGTGTTAATCAGAGCAATTTATTATATGTTAATTCTGTACTAGGTTGTAGTTAAGTACATGATGTGACTATGTTTACTGCACCTCTATATTGACCTGGCTGTTCATCTTTAACTTTTAGTATCTAAACATTTATGTATTGGTTATCTAGCCTTTACTCAGAAAAGGGAATTCATAAAAGCAAACAAGCAAATTTCAAACACTTCACAACACAGGCATCTTCCCCAGAATTTAGTTTCCCCCATGAGAATTTAGTTTCCCCCATGGCACTTCTTCAGACATATGGTACCCCATTCTGTCCCGTTCCCAACCACTTTTATTTTGTCCTCATAGATAGTCTTTAATATCCAAACCTTCTATACATTTTCTGTGGAAAATTATTTGGTCATGAACATACATCATAGCTGTAACATCCTTTCCACTTATCTCATTAGGGATTTAAGACCCCAGCCTCCCTAAATTTGGATTTTCACCCCTTTTTTTGCGAGAATTTATATTAACTTTGAAATTTTGTACAAGGTAAACAAATAGGGCCAGAGTAATTATTTTGGTCCCAGGGGTGCTGCAAAACCTTCCCCTTAAATTGTTATCCTGGGTGAGAACCATATCCATGAAGATGTCTTCATGATTTTCAATATACTCAACCATGTAAAGTGGTTGGGAACGGGACAAAGGTGATTGGGAGCAGGATATGACCAGTATATACATATGTAGGTGAAATTCTAAAGGATACATAATAAAAAAAAATTCATAAGTTAGTGAGAAGGAAGGGGAAAGAATATGGCCATTATTAAGTGATTTTCATGTGTGGTAGAACTGTACAAAGTGACATTTAAAATGTGGTTGGGAATGGGACAAGAAGTGGTTGGGAACAGGACATTATCATTACAATGACTGGGGTCTATTCATCATATTGATATAATTCCATGTGCTGAGTTAAAGGAGGGATGGGCCAGAGGAACAGGTGATTGTGAGTGAAGTTCATGAATGACAAAAATCGAGTAATGTTACTTTTCTTTTTAAAGAAGTGGTTGGGAACAGGACATAAGTGGTTGGGAATGGGACATGAGTAATGGGGAACAAAACCTAATCATTACAGTGACTAGGAGTAATTCAATAAATTGACATAATTCTATGCAATCAGTGGATCGGGGGACAGTAGCCATGGGATTGGTGCTGGTGATTGAGGTGTACAAGGGTATAACTGAATGTCACTTTCAAGAATAAAGTGGTTGGGAAGGGGCACAGAAAGTGGTTCAGAATGAGATGCTATCATTACAGTGACTGTGATTTACTTCATTATACTGAGACAATACTATGTCATGAGTGGATGGGACGACCGAGGTGAAGGGATAGGTAATTGCGATTGAGTCTCACAAGAGTTATGATTGAATAATGTTACATTTGAAAAAAGTGGTTGGGAATAGGACATTATCATTACAATGACTGGCATTTTCTTTATTTTTATGTTATGAGTGGATGGGAGAACAAAGGGGAGGGCATATGTGCCTTAGAGTGAGTTTCATGCATTTTAGAACTGAACAATGGTGTGTTATAAGAAGTCGTTGGGAACAGGACAAAAATGGTTGGGAACAGGACACATGTGGTGACTGATGAAGGGTTGCAGAGAAATGAATGACCACAAAAGCTCTATATTACATTTTCTTTTAGGGCTCAAATAGGGCTAAATTGTGCATATTATGCAGACAGTTAAATATGAAAACAATGGAGATACTACTATCTTAATTTTTTGTGGTTGGGAACGGACATAAGCACCATGGTAAGTTTGGAAGATCCTGAGAATGGATAAATAAGGAGACAGAGGCTAGGAAAGATTGGGCATTGCTTCAGAGACATTTGGATTCTCTTAGTGTACAACTATTGTAGCTTCAGGAAAATCATTATTAGAAATATGGTGGGAAGCATTCATTTTTAAAGACTCTTTTAAAAAGTGGTTGGGAACGGGACTTTGCTATTTTCTCATATATACCTATACCGTGTCGACCAGATTGCTTAGTAAAATATGCCCATAGGTTGAAATGATAGCCAATGGTATAGACATAAATATGAACACAAAAACACTTACATATAGTGTATTAGCATTTGTTTTCTATATCACTGAAAAGAGGAATATGATGAAAAACGTGGAATTTGGGACATATATTGCCCCCTTTTAACAAAAGAATAACAAAGCAATAGGGTAAATCATACATCTTCTGAAAGGGCACAACTAACACGACATCCTGGGACAATAAAAACCTAGGATATTAAAATTTATCATGATTTGGAGTAGTCCAAATGTAAAAGTGGTTGGGAACGGGACAAACTCAAAAGTTGCATTGAACTCATGATACATAGCCAACTGATATTGTCTGTTTATACCTTGTTTAATTACAGCGAGGCCTTTTTACATCTTGTTTAATAACAGCGATTTCTGCTTTACAGAATAACAGGCAGCAATCATATTCACTGGCTGGTGGCTGCGTGATCACCACCATCGTCATCACTAGTGACCTTACGCTATAGCAACACATGACAAGATTTTTGTTCATAAGACCACAGTCGTGAGGGCATCACACAAGATGGCGAGAGGTCACCACAATTTGCTCCGAAGGTGCACCCGCATATAAGCTGGACCCTGACTTTGGGATAATGCTATAACATGGGAGCTGAAGTGGTACTCGTATAAGCCACACCCAGAGCATGGGGTTTTAGGGTACTTATCATTGAATAAATGTTCAATAAACACTATCAAATACAGAACATTTTATTGCTCCAGGATAGAGACAGACTCTGAGATCGAAGACACATGAATGGACACCACTCCCATTTAGTGACACAGATGGGTCCTCCAGTGATAGCTCTGCTACAGCTGAAGTGGATCCACTAGTATCAATGCTACATCGTAAAGGGAATTTGACACCTGACCATGTGTTCTATGAAATTGTTCACAATGCGCTGTCATTCTCTCAAAATATTGGCCCCCCTTAAAGCAATTCCAATGAGATCCAACTGTCAAAAACTTCTGTCAGACCTTGAAAAGGCTGGGAGGCAGCCGGACAATGAATTGTGTCTGTGGCCCTGCCTTCCCTAGGCAAAGATTTGGGGGAACTTACATATTTGACTGGAAATACTGGAACATACCTTTCCCTCCAATTCAAGATGATGCAGGCTACTTGCTTCATAGTGGCATCATAAAACACTTCCTTCTGTCATTTCTAGAGCATTCAACACACGAAATGTCTTCTGTCAAAGCATTAGTTTGAGAATATTTGCACTTGTCACTTGGTCATGATCATAAAGCTTGGGTTATAGTTTGATGCGAGAACTAAGGTTATAGTCGGTGGTAAGGAAAGCATGTTATATGATGATGTACAGGAGAAGCAGAGAGAAGAGCCAAGTGAGCTCAGGGACTTCTTCAATGTGGAAGCAAACACTATTATGCATCACAACCTTGGACTATGAAATGAGTCTTGACATTGGGGTCAATTACCTGCAGATAAAAGGTGGAGCTGATGAAGTATTGGAAGAGGTGAAAACAGGGATTGAAAATATGGAGACCTGTTTAGAATGTCTAAAGAACATGGGTGCCTCAAACTGGCCACTGCATAAGAACACAGTGCCCATTGTGTGCACAGAACAAATGTATTTGTTTATCATGTTCAGCGAAAGGCCATGTACACTGGAACATGAAATACCAGTCAAGTGATGCATGTCAGAGTAAGAAAATGCAATGTACTCGAGTAGCAGTTTAGGCTCATGTATAAAATCAACAAGATTGGAGACAGGCCTACTGAGCCGGATTCATCACTGGCATCCCAGATCCTCCACATCGAGCCAAAAATTTAGACCAGGCTCAAGAAAACTGTTTTTTATTGATTGAAGGTTCCCGTTTCAACTGTGTGCTTGTACTTTAAGGAATTGGAAAACATCAATATCTGAAGCCTTCTCTCATTTAATCAAACACAATTCGTTCTCTTATCTAATCACTATACCTTCATTTTATCTATTTACTAGTTGTATAGGTGTCCATAGAGACCTCTTATTGAGCAATGTGACCACATTACTGCACAATTTGAACTAGGATGTGGTCTCACCTTTTCTCCATCCATAGGAATGCTTGGATTATCAGAGGGTTTCTAGATATTAAAGCTTCATTATGAGGTGCGTAACTTTTCATATGGGTTCGATACATTTAAAGCTTCATTCTAAGTTGCAGAGATTTATTTTTCACCGTAATTGTATGTCCTTTATCTAGAACAAAACACTGTCCTGCCCTCCAAAATTAGACTGTGACACCTCTACCTTGGACGGCTTTCCATAACATAGCAGACACAGTACAACGGGCCAGTGGCAGATCCAGCACAAAAAAAATGAAAAATGGAGAGGGAAAAAGGAGAAAGAGGGGGAAAAAGAGGGAAAAGTAAAGTGTAGAAGAGGCCCCAAACATGGGGCTTGTGGTGCTCAGGACCACATGATAAAGTACCTCATCAGCTCTCACCAAGTCTTGCCCCCCACTTTCTAGACAATGCTAGATCCGCCACGGGACGGGTGCATATACATATACGATCAAGAAAAGAAGATAAACAGACATGGTAACAGTAATAATCAGAGCATGTTGGCTTTTTTATTAAGGCCAAATAAAAAAAAGGTTTGTTTCCAGTAACCCGACTGACCCTAGCAAAACAGGGGTAAACAAACTTTTTTTTTGTGATTTTGAAGAATTTTGTCTCATTTTTTTTATATTTTAAAGAACTTTTTAATTACTTTTTGAGGATTTTTCCTGTATCCTTTTCGTGTTCTTCCCCTCTCTTACAGTTGTCATTTTCCCATCATTATTTTACAATGAAATCAAGGAATTTTATCCATCGATTGATATCTGCCCTAACAGTTCCTATATAAATGTAAAAAAAAAAAAAAAAAAAAAAAAAAATCCGACCTACAGACCCTAGCTCTTTGAGCTATGTTCCTGGAAACACACATTTCATTTTTCTTGGCCTAACCTTCAGAGCTACATTGCAGTTTTCACAGACACTCTCCTTTTAAAGCTTGCTAGTTTTATAATAGAAATTTAATATGTGAGAGAGTCAAAGGTACCAGAATAGAGCTGAAAATGTGTACTGATATTCTGACGTTGTCTATATATCTGTCGTGGTGACTTTGCAAGACCCCTTAATAGGAGAGACTGAAAAATAACCTTTGTGGAAATGTGAGACAAACTAAAGAAGTTGAGGAAATAAGAGCTGTAAACATCACCCAGTTATGGTCTTATAATGCCAGAATATTATATACTATTGCAAGCATAATGATGTTGAGCGTAATAATCAGAGCGTGTTGGCTTTTTTATTAAGGCCAAATAAAAAAAAAGGTTTGTTTCCAGTAACCCGACTGACCCTAGCAAAACAGGGGTAAACAAACTTTTTTTTTGTGATTTTGAAGAATTTTGTCTCATTTTTTTTTATATTTTAAAGAACTTTTTAATTACTTTTTGAGGATTTTTCCTGTATCCTTTTCGTGTTCTTCCCCTCTCTTACAGTTTTCATTTTCCCATCATTATTTTACAATGAAATCAAGGAATTTTATCCATCCATTGATATCTGCCCTAACATTTCCTATATAAATGTAAAAAAAAAATCAAAATAAAAAAAAAAATCCGACCTACAGACCCTAGCTCTTTGAGCTATGTTCCTGGAAACACACATTTCATTTTTCTTGGCCTAACCTTCAGAGCTACATTGCAGTTTTCACAGACACTCTCCTTTTAAAGCTTGCTAGTTTCATAATAGAAATTTAATATGTGAGATAGTTGAAGGTACCAGAATAGAGCTGAAAATGTGTACTGATATTCTGACGTTGTCTATATATCTGTCGTGGCGACTTTGCAAGACCCCTTAATAGGAGAGACTGAAAAATAACCTTTGTGGAAATGTGAGACAAAATAAAGAAGTTGAGGAAATAAGAGCTGTAAACATCACCCAGTTATGGTCTTATAATGCCAGAATATTATATACTATTGCAAGCATAATGATGTTGAGCGTGCACCGTTATGGTTGCCAGGATGATGACAGACATTGATTGATTGATTGATTGATTTTATTGGCAAAGTTCACATTACACAGGGCGTTTTTAATTTGCCAAATCAGCCATTTACGTGTGTTATACGACTGAACTCATACAAGACAATATCGTTATCTTGTCCTTTAACCCATTAAGGGCGAGCTATGAGGGTACTTTGAAAGGCTAGGGGACTAGAGTTTAAGCAGGTCATTCACCAGGGGGACGAGAGGTTGCAAGGTATAATGCACTGCCCATACAATGATATAATTTTCAACCATTTTCCAACGTCTCTACCTTTCTAAGCTTCCTAGATTCGAATTCCCCAGCCCCAAAATAGGCTAAGAACATCCTGAGACCCAAAAATAGCAGTCCACTTAAATTTATCTCAAATGTCCAAACAAGGTTGCCATATCAATTATCAATTATCAACATCAGGCCCTACATGGTGTTGAGAATATTCAACATCCGCCCGTACATGGATGTTGAGTATTCTCAACATCAGCCCTTAATGGGTTAAGGCTGCTGCTACTCTCAGGCAGCATCTAAAATTCCCCTGAACTACCGCTGCTGCCTCAGGGCAGGGTGATGCTCTATGAATGTGTAAGAGACACACACACATAGATTGAATCAACACAATTAGCTTCTTATATGTATGGGATATTATTTTCTAAGGCACCACCTACTTTCAAGCTGAGAAACTGAAGTAAACTGTGCATGACTAAGTGTTTTGATACATACCAGCTTTCACAATATTCAGGAAAAAGCTATTTTTCAGAACAGATTTTCTGCATTTCCTTGTTATATGCTCAAGATCTACAGAGTTTCACCAGAATTAATTGTAAGTCATGTCACACTGTGGTTCAGTGTAAATGTTCAGGAAAAAGGTATTTCTCTGTACTGGTTCACAGGATTTCCTTGTTATCTAGTCAATATCAGATATTGACTAGATAACAAGGAAATCCTGTAAACTCCTGTAACTCTGTAGAATTATTCTACCGAGTTACACCAGATTTGAAACTACGGAGATTCATTGCAAAATTAAACGGTGAATCTGTCTATTCAACAGAATATCGGACGCTCATTGATTCACTTCCCACTGTACCCCCAGCATTTATATGAGACAGGCGCTTATTTGAATGCTTCTTTCAGTGCTTAGGAGTAATTATAACACCCCTACACCCATGAGAGTCAACATGCCAAACCCCCAGTGACATAGAAGTACATGGTCTGAAATCACAGAAGGTGTGCAAATGGGAATTTTGGTGAAAGTCAGCCCCCTACACTTAGGATTTTGATTTTTCCCCAATTTCTTTTGGGTCATATTTTTGGGCTCAATGAGTTCTTGATGTTATATATGGGTTTTAGTGGTCCAATATCAATATTCTGTACATGTATCCAGGTTCAAAATTTGCATCATGTGCCCCCCATAACTTCGTTCAACTTTAATCTTATCTATCGTTCAGATCAAATTTGAAACTAAACATATGCCAAAGTCCCACTGCTGTATATCATATCTATCGATTCTTTTAGGACGAGATCTATATAACGCCCACTTTTCATCCCCAAACTTTCAGTCTATATCTTAATTTCTATCTTTTAGGATTTATGCCCAATCATTGAATCACCAAATTTCTTTGTCCCCCAATATTAAATCTTTATCTCTCTCTCTCTCTCTCTCTCTCTCTCTCTCTCTCTCTCTCTCTCTCTCTCTCTCTCTCTCTGATCTTTTAGGATGGGGTCATTTCCCCCCCCCCCATTGAAACTCAATATGCTAATCTCCCATAAGTGCCAGCGCTGGGATTATGGATGCACAGGAATGAGGGAGTGGTCTTTATTTAACGGAGGGGGGGGGATTTCCCTTCCCCCATGCCGCGTCTCACATTTACGCCTGCATCTCACATTTAGGCCTTCCTCAGACCCTGCATCTCACTCCGACACCCTCCCCCCACCCTGCGTCTCACTTTTTCGCCTTCTGCAGACCCTTTGTCTCACTCCAACACCCTCGCTCCCCACCCCGGGTCTCACTTTTTCGCTGTCCGCAGATCCTGCGTCTCACTCCGATACCCTCCCCCCACCCCGAGTCTCCCTTTTTTTACTTCCACAGATCCTGCATCTCACTATGATACTCTGTCCCAAACCCCGCGTCTCACTTTTTCGCCTTCCACAGATCCTGCATCTCACTCCGACACCCTGCCCCCACCTTGTGGGGGGGGGGAGGGTGTCGGAAATGTCAGAGATGTTGTCATGGCTACCAATATTAACAAACAAAGTTATTTTGGCCCTAAAACGTTCTTTTTCCATTTCAAATATGGAATCTTTTCAATGGAAATGGAACTTACAAAATAGATTCACTGCATTCCCCATCGAAAAATACCACAAATCAATTTTTGTTTAATTTTTCACTAGTTTAGCGCTGTGGGGCCCCTGGTGGCCAAACACTCTACTAAAAATTATGATTCTCCCATGAAGGGGAGGGGGGGAGTAAACTGAAAAACCACAATCCACACACTCTCAAGCCTATAGTAACCTTTGTATGTACAGTGACAAGACACTAAAAAGCACTAGATGCTTCTGCTTTGTAAGCCTTAGCAGTTTTTTCGAGTCCTCCGTTTAACCATTTATGAGCAAACGATAGAACTTGTTGACTCTCCCAAGGGGGATGAAGTCTTAGAAAGTGTCAAGGTTGGTTTAGCTAAGACTGTGAATAGAAAAACAGCTATTACCTATACCTTATGCCAAATAATTCAATTAGCAATTTTTCTGGTCTTTGCAGGTTGATACCTCGCATCTGGGACTCAGTGAGACGTAACGTCATAACCCTGCAAGAGCAGACACACGTAATTGACCAAGTTATGGCGTCCGTCAGTGGCTTAAACCTGAATGGTAAACCCTCGAAAGGGAGAGAGAAGAAAGACAAAAACTCTAAGGCGAAAAAGACAAAAAAAGCCAAGCAAAGACCATCAAATCAGTGATGATGAATGCGAAGACAAAAAAGCTGGTGAATCAAGACCCGACAAAAAAGGTTCTGAGAAAACTGGCAAATCTGGCAGACAAAGCAGATCAGCTAGTAAGAGCAAGTCACACAGTAAGAGCCAAACACCTGATAAAGGCAAGTCTTGCAGTAAAACCAAGTCACCCAGTAAGGGCAGACCTCGCAATAAGACAAAGTCACCCAGTAAGGGTAGATCTTGAAGTAAGACTCAATCTCCTGTTAAAGGCAAATCTTGAAGTAAGAGCAGAGGAAGGTCCCACACTAGAAGCCAATCTAGAAGTGGAGGTAGACCTCGCAGTCACAGTAGATCTTACAGTTGGGGAAGATCTCACAGCCGGGGTAGGCCTAGACTGAGTATCGTCTGTGTTACGGGTGGGCCGTCCACAGACTGATGGCGATCCATTGGAATAAACAGGGTTTCAATAAATGTTGCCCTACAACTGTTATCCTAAATACCTGGCTATTTCTTGGTGACCATTCAATAAACAACAACATACTTGTCTGACAAGGGATGTCACCAGCAGATCGATGAAAAGCTAGTATTTCCGATATTTGTGGTAGATATTAAACTGCTGGTCTTCTCAGCAGAGCAACATGGCGCTTATGACGCTCTGCGCTTGCTCCAGCCAGAGGGAGCAGAGGGAGCATTTAGTTCTTATTCCATGCATAGCGACCAGAATCGCAGATTGCCGCCGTACTGAACGCAGCCAATTTAGGACTCGTTATAAAGAGGAAAGACCCTTAGTAAGTATAAATTGTGTTAGAAATAGATGAATTTAATATATAGAAGTGGAAATAGGAAAGAAATTGCCGAAAATGGGTCGAAATTGCCGAAACAAGGCCAAAAACGAATCTGACAGTTTATCATAGTAACAAATACACTACTGGGTAACATTTGATTCTTGGCAAAAGTTTTAGGCCCCCCCCTCCGTTTTCCTCATTTTCTGACCCCAGAGCTGTAAATTTCGGCCCCCCCCCTCCGTTTTCCTCATTTTCTGACCCCAGAGCAGTAAATTTTTAGCCCCCCTACGTTTTCCTCGTTTTCTGACCCCAGAGCTGTAAATTTAACCCCCCCTACATTTCCCTCATTGTCTGACCCCAGAGTTGTAAATTGTTAGCCTCCCCCCTCCATTTTCCTCATTTTCTGACCCCAGAGCTGTAAATTTTAGCCCCCCTACATTTCCCTCATTGTCTGTCCCCAGAGGTGTGTAAGTTTTTCTATTAATGAATATGGTCTATTCCATAGCAGATCACAAAGCCGTAGATCAAGGTCTCACGAGAGAAGACATAAGAAGTGGAATCACAGTCCTGCAGTCACTAACCAAAGTCTTAGAAGAGCAAGAAGAGCAAAGCCAAAAAACGTAAATGCTCCTCTTCTTCCGACTCTACTACCACTGATGATTATGGGCATGAAGACAATAGCTCAGGTTCAAAATCCTGCTCTGATGAAGACAAAAAGAGTAAGTAGAAGAAAAAAGCACCAGACTTTAAGAAGAAAAAATCTGCAGCCTTCGCTGAGGCAGCTCAGACAGCTATTGACAAAACAGATGGCCCCAAAAAGTCTCAGAAAAAGTCTTTGGCAATGTTGGTCGAGAGACTAATACTTACATCTACGGTTACCCTCTACTATTAGATGACATCATCGCTTGGCGCCAGTTCGTAGCATGCGGAGAGTGAATCATACTGAAAAATAAAAGCACACAGGAAAACATACCTTATACTTAGTCATGTCATTATTTTATAGATTACTGCACTGTCATTATTTTATAGATTACTGCACCTGCAGTAATCTATTCATCATAGGGAGGATGGGAGGGCCTGTGTACTCTGCAACACTGCTGGTGTTGCCTCACAGAACAACAATTAATCTTTACACTTACAAGTAAGTACTCAATTAATTTTATATTCTGCTCGGAAACACCAGAGGGCAGTTGCAGTCTAGCACACAGGGGACTTCAAAGTTCAGTAGATTCACTGTCTGATCAAATGACACATCATACTGTGACTTTGGATTTTATCTAGATACTTCTCTAATTATCCCAGCTCCCTCTCACAACTGTAACTTTGCACATAAATTTATGTCAAGATATATAAATTTATGAGTCCAACAGTTGTCAGATCATGACAAATGTGATAACATTTGTAGTAGCCAACAAAAAGTATTCTAGTATGGCCGTACCTCACACATAAATTTACAGGAACGTATAAACTCATTAACTGATGGTCTCAGATCAAGTGTAAATCTGTAGTAGTGACCAATACAAACAAGTATGATAAGAACTTACAATCTGTATAACATACAGCAATTATTCTTTATACAATTTACAACTCATATATGGTTGCTTGGGCAAAATAAGCAATCATGACTGCTAACCAATCTTTATATAGAAAAGTTGTGCTAGAGTAGTAGTTAAGCCTCCTAGTATATGTAAGCATACTGACCAGCATAAATGTTATGTGGTCATAGGCACGAAAACAAGTTATTCAACAGTTGCAGCTCTGACAAGTACCTATGTTGTGCAATATAAACAGTTAGCTCCTAGATGTGTGGATAAATCTCCCACTACTATTCAACATATACAGCTGTAAATGCTATACAGGCTGCACACTTATATTTTACAAGATAAGCAGCTATGACTGCTATCCTTGTAAGGTACAAACCCAAATTGCACAATATAGGTAGCCATGATTTTAAACATGTATTGTATAAATAGGTGATGAATGGTTTTATTTTTTACTAAGCTGCTAGACTCAGCGACCACATTTGCAATGTAGGCAGCAGCATCTACATTTATAATGTAAGCTGAACAGTTTGACACAAAGTGTTGGCAATAGTTTACATCCACCAAACAGCTTTGACTTTTTATCTTTAATGGTCTATCAAACATGTTTCTGACACAAACAAGACAGCACGTATGGTATGGCAAACTCCCTTAATATGGATAGACAAAAGGGGTATAGGCACCTTGGTACAGCATAGTCAGCTAAGACTGCTACTCCTTCTAAAGTAAAAAAGCATAAAGCACGATCATAGTAAATCCAAGTAGCCCTGTAAATTACCTAACCCTTACGTGCCCAGAATACCAAAAAATGTTTAAGATACCATCAGAGGTTTAATAATCATCAGATTAGGATGATTTTAATGTCAGCAGACTCGTTATATCAATAGCTTTCCGAAGATACCGAATTTGCTAGGATGCATTGATCATTTAATAAATAGTAGGTCCAATTGGAGAAAATAACGAATTTAAAATAGCTTAAAATACATGAAAGGTGCACTCTCTGGCCATGATAAATAAAGGAAAAATGCAGAAGAAATCACTAAAATATCAAAATTATTAATCATAAATACCAAAAATAGTGATAAAATAAATTTTACATGATTTCTTCTAAGGGGTTTGATTATAGTACTGTTTTCCTTTAATTTCCAGCAGAATAGCCTTATTTGAAATGTCAAAATAACACTTTCTGAATTGAAACTAGCCTTTTCCCAACCATAAGATACGAATCCCGACATTCTGGGCATTTCCATCCAAATCAGCCAATTTCAATGTATTGGGCCATCACCATCCCTTATTGATTCATATGAAGTTCTAACATATGTTTTATATTACATTTTCTGATACCTATTCTACTGTTCTTTCTGTTACTATTTGAATGAACAATTTATTTTCAAAATCATATAGGCAAAAACCTGTACGTTGTCAGGTCTGTTTAATAAATCAGCATTCTCAAAATAATTCTGGGCACGAAAGGGCTAATGTATTTAGGTAAATGCTTTAAGTACACTTTGTATAATAACAGTAGCTATGTGCTACGCTGACCCTAAATTTCTTTGTTCTAACATGAGCAGTTCAGGCTGCAACACAACAGTACAAACAGCACAGAGGTACCACACAAGCATTTATGACTGCTAGACTTTTAAGATATTTATGTAAGATCATAAACCCCATGGACCTTTTATAAGAAACCGCTATGTGCTTGACTTGAGCATCTTTGACTGCATTGCATAAGCAGTAATAACTGCTATGTGGGCATGCATAATGTACCGATTTAAACCGTTGTATATCATAAGCAACTGGCCAATTGTGGTATGGTTATATACTTGAAAGTGTAGTAGCTAAACATGTTGTACGACATAAGCAGCTATGACTGCTGGATAAGTAAGTTAAATCCATGCGTTGTACAACTTAGCACACTTATAATGTATACAAAACCATCTAGCTATATAATGTGAGCTTCAGCTGGTGTAGGGAACAGCGACCACATTTACTATGTAGTGAAGTGGTTTCTACATTTATAATGTAAATAAAACAGCTTACAATCTTCACATGATGTACAACATATCCACTAATACTATACCACTATAGTGTAACATAGTAACCTTTTGTACCACACCATACCCTGTCCTTTGTGTAGTGTCATGGTAGCTTCAAGCTGTGACTACTATGCAAGTAAGGCGGGCTACACATATGTCGTCCATTATGTGCAGCAATTTCTTCAGGAAATTTTTACCCCCTGTCTAAAGTCATTTGTCTTGTTTGTCTGTTAAATTTACATTTTTGTGAAGTCATTACTTCTATTAGTGTGGTATGTACACATATTTCACAACATAGCCAAACTAGGACTTATTGTACAATAGACATATAGTGTAAGCAGTTTAATTTTGCTATACTATAGTGTTTAATCAAGTTTGCAACCTACTTATACTGCATAGTTTTGGGTATAAGGTATGGGTATTGTGATTTCACAAATCACTACCTCTACCCTTGAGTCTAGACACCTTGATTAACATTTCTGCCCTCATTCTGGATGTAAGTCAAGGATCTCTATCATTTCCCATAAATGATAGAGTTCAGCTCACAACTTTGTACAAAGAAGTTTTTGGGATAATGTATAGGTAATAGCTGTATTCCTATTCACAGTTTTTAGCTAAAACCACCTTGTCACTTCTGTTAAAAAACAGCTAAACTGCTCTATTGTGTGAATAATACATAACTTTAACAAATTAAGCTGTTTGCTTAACAAAGTAATGTGCACCAGTTTTGCAATCTAGACTGCTAGATTATTAGTCAGAGTAGTAACTGACTGCTTTTAACAGAACAAATGAATTGCCAAGTAAGTTAGAAAAGGCATATTGGTCAATATAAGCAGCAGTGACTTAATTGTGTATTACAAACACAAGCAGCAAGCCTTTTTTACCAATAGACTATTACTGCTGACCAGGTATAAACCTCTAAGGTCTAAGTTTCATAGACCAGATGTACAAAATAAGCAACTCAAACTGTTACACAAACAGTTTACATGTGCATTTTAGGACATCAGCTATCACAGCTATTAACACAAGGGTCAGTTACCTTCCCACACAAGTACTAATCTTCACATTTTCATACTTGTTTTCATATGCAAATTTAAAGAATTTAGGCACAATTGTTGGTTTTTTGGTGTTTTAGATTAACAACCAAAAAAGGTGTATCCGAAGAAATTTCCAGTATAGGTAATGCTGTTTTTCTATTCAGAGTCTTAGCTAAATCCAACATTGACACTTTCTAAGACTTCAACCTCCTTGGGAGAGTCACAAGTTTTATTGTTTGCCCATAAATGGTTAAACAGTGAACTCGGAATAACTGCTAAGGCCTACAAAGCAGAAGCACCTAGTACTTTTTAGTGTCTTGTCAATGTACACTCCCTCTATAAGTCGAAGACCACAAGGCTGTAAATCCAACCTCAGGTCTGGAATTGTCACTTGGAGGCAACTGTTAAATTAATAACAGAGGTATCTGTGCCGTTTGCCAAAGCCTTTTATTGTGTAAGTAACCTTCCTGTACACTATCAGTGATTTCTATCATCCAGCTTGGCATGATAAGAAATATGAATAACTGCCTGAATTTCATAAGAAAGCATAGCAGAGTCCAATCTTGCCCCTTGGCCTAAAGGTTAAGACATTTATGTACTGGGCTTAGAGAAGTTTTCAAATATCTTAAGATTGAGACCCCCAGCAAGCTGGTTTGATCAACTACCTGAATTCCATAAGGAAGCCTAGTAGTGACATTACAATCTATTTGATAAGAGAAACCTTCTCAGTGGAACTAGAGGGACTCACCTTAGTAGATGTGTCACTATAGTGACAGCATCTGCCTCTGTTCAAGTTAGTTTAACTTAATATCACTCACAACTTCATAAGTGAAAGTAGCTGAATGGCCATAAAATTAATTAAACAGAACATCAACATGTGATAGACAACACTAAACTTCTATTAAAAGATAAATACATGTATATCCAGCCTCAGAATAACTAAGAATGCTTTGATTCATAGACTCTCAGCTCGACGCGCGTCCCGCATGGGCGTGGCCATCTTGTTTGCCGGAAATCAGTTCTAGAGGTGACCTGGAAGGTCGTAAAAGTGCCGGCAAACGGTTCTAACCTTTGTTGATGTCGTAAAAATATAATTTATTTAAAATTTGTCAAAAACAAGTTGAAACTCATCAATCCATTGATATCTAAGGTATTTGGTCGTCAATGACGAAAATAAATTTCTTCTGGACCCTCGCTTGACGAGTAGAAGACAGTTGAAACACCATTTATGATTCCAGTCTGAGCAATAATGAGGGCAATGCCCGCATCGAGTCAGACAAATTTTTGCTCTAACCATCAATATGACAAAAAAAGGTGTATCAACTCACCATACTGGCGGCTGCAAGGTTTGATTTTTTAAATGGAAAACGTTAATTTAACTCACCATTAGTCGTCAGTAGAGCTACAAACTTCTTCCTTGCGCATGCGTGTCAGAAATGGCGCCAAGCGATGACATCGTCTCCTGTGTGCTAGACTGCAACTGCCTCCTAGTGTTTCCAATCAGAATATAAAATAATCGAGTACTTACTTGTAAGTGTGAAGATTTATTGTTGTTCTGCGAGGCCTCCAATCTGAGGAGGGGGTGATTTTGGGAAACCTTTGCTTTTATCATGGGGTCTTGGTTGTTTCTCCCCTCCTCTAGGATTTGGGAGCCTGGTCCCCCTGTCCCCCCTTTTTCTACATTACACCCCTGTGTAAAGTATTTTACATACTTAGTAATGATGAGATATCAGAAAAGATGAAAGATGCAGTGACTATTTCTGAATGGTGAGGGAATGGGGAAAAATCAAGCTGTTTCATTTCACAGTTGTTTTATTTACCGAATAAACATTCCAGGTGTAGTTGTGACAGAGAAAATCAAATCTATTATTCCTGACAGACTGAAACGAAAGAAACTGGGTCTCCACAGATGAAAGGAATTATGTACAATTATTTCATTATTCACAGAAATAAATAGATAGATAGATAAATAGAATCAATAAATACTATATAAGCCTTTCTCAGCCCTTATTGTTAGGGTACCATGAGAACCATCAAAGTTATGATATCCCTGATAGATTGGTAGGTATGATATAAGACCGACAGTACACTGGGAATCTTTAACCCACTTTTGCCATACATTTACTACACAAAAGTCGGCCGAATAGCCCCAATGGACTATTGGAATAAGGCTTTATAAACTAATAATGCTACAAGAGTGTTCTAAGAGTATGTCTGTGTTTAAGGATCACACCACCAGATAGAGGTCCAATATCACAAAGTATGGTTTTACAACTGAGCAAAAGTGTACTTATATCTATTACTTCCCAGCGAGCGACATTGAATCAACGTTGACAACTGGTTGAAATGTGTTATTAATGTTGAGCAACTTGGTTTTTTAAAACCTCTTAAATGATGCTATATCGATTTTGTTACCTGGCACCTATTTCAAGAACTTATCAATAGTAGACACATAAATGTTAAAAAATTGTGCTCCATTTAACATTGGCTCAACGTTCATTTTGTCATTATTGAATCAAAACTGTTGAATCAATGCTGATATGTCAACATTGAATCAATGAACAACCGTCAACGTTGTTTAAAGTTATAACAACAATATCAAATCAACATAGAGCACATAATGTTGAAGCAGTATTGATGTATAGAAAAAAAGTGATTAATGACAGATGACTTTATTATAGTATTATACCATATTTTGACCTTCCATCAATTGTTGATATGCAAACATCATCTACATTAACCCTTAGGTGCCCAAGCGCGCTTAAATGCGCGGTTTTGGGCTTAAATACATGCATGTTGAAGCAAATTGTCATCCAGGAACTTCTATTGGTCCAATATGCAAAGTTATACCCTCTTTAGAACGGTCATAACCCCCTTATTCCAATAAGACCATCCATTTGACTGTATCTCCATTACCTCAGACACAGTGAGTCAAAAACTGAAAATTAGTTGTCATATATGTGACCGGAACAGAATCCCTCAAGGAGAAAAGATCGAGTATGATAGGAAGGTGATGCTGGATCATAATATGTCCCCTATTACCACACCTTTGATAGACTTGCCAACCTTACAACTATTCTATTCATACAAATTGTTCATATCAATGAAAATGATTTCATGAACTGTGACCAAGACATTTGGACCTGGTAGTGCACCCTGGCAGAACTAGTTGAATACATTGTAGTTATGCAAATCTTATACTTAATGAGATTTGAGCAGCACAACTCTAAAGAGACCATAATCATACTAGTGAATAACAACAAAAGGAACATTTTTGTTGCTATGGTAACCACACTCAGTCAGAAATTTCTCTCTTAACGGAAAGTTGAAATAAAAAAGAATCAGGTATGTAATGTGAATTCCATATCAAAGACCTGTTCAGAATTATACATGGTCTATATCGCTGGGGTGATTAATATGTGAAATATAGGGAAAATTATCAAAGAATTCTGGGCACGTAAAGGTTAAATCAACGTTGATTCAGCATTGTGTGCCCATCAGATTGATAACATAAAATTGTTCTATGGCTTTGATCTTACATTGTTCAAAATATTACCTAAGAATTCACCGTAAAACCACAACAATGGAATCCTTGTCCCAATGTTGCCCGAGGTCCATTGTTATTTTCACAAAGGTGTTACTATTTTCACAGAGATCCCTTGTACCACCATACTACCACATGGGGCCTATTGTAAAAAAAGATTACACTGATTCTCTGCTATATAATTATGGTGGTTCACTGTTTTTGGAGTTGCAAGCCGCGTAAGGGGCCGGGAGCGTAGCGACCGTGCAACTCCATTATGTTTTTCGGTTTGCCTATGATGTCACTACACTGCAAAGAAGGTGTTTAAAGATACACACCAAATTCTCTCAACACCAACATTTAAACATCTAAACACTTGAAGTGTTTAGGTGTTTAGCTTTTAAACACTTATTCTCAAACACCTAAACACTGAAGTGTTTAAGTGTTTAGCATTTAAACACTTGGTTAAACACTTCCTAGTTAAATGCATTTAAAATTGAACGCGTTTAACACTTAAGAAGCGTTGAGTAAAGTGGGACAAATAAGTGTTTAACCAAGTGTCTAACTTCTAAACACTGGTGTTTGATCCATAAACACTGTTTTTACAGTGTAGTGACGTCATGCAGTCGCCATCACGTCATCCGTGACTTCATCTGTGGCAACTCCTATCCGTGGTCCTTACCACATTATTTTTGTTATGAGGATTCCTAGTAGATTCAACAGATATTTTGACAGTAATATTGATGGGGATTACAATATCCATCCAAGATCAGATTAACTTGGTTTACATGAAGATATAACCTTTTGACCTAGCTTGAGCAAGTCTAATTCTGAGTTACAATTTTTTTTTGTAATAAATACAATACCTTTAGTGCAACACAAATTAGATTTACCAGGGCATATGAGGGGTTTGCAATAGAGTTATTGTACATATGACACAGTCTGGGCATTTCTCAAGGCTTACAACTTATTTCGATAGATATATATCATTTGAAAAACACAGTTTCCCTTAGCAGTAATTAGAAATGGGGACCTGGGCATTTTGATGTAATGTAGATTCCTGATAATTATGTGTCCCAGCAATGTGACTATCTAAAATGCGATGCTGAAAAGATAAAGTTAGCAAACTCTAAAGCCATGTTGTCCAGTAGGCCTGCAATGATGACAAGCATTGGATTTGTTAAAATAACCAATAGTTAAGTACAAATCATATTATCTGCTACTAAATTAGGCTCAAACAATCTTTTCATAACATGAATAACCCATGTAGCAGTGAAGTCTAAAACCATAATCTTAAATTTCGATTATCCCTTCTAAATAAAAGTCATAATTGATAAAACACGCATTATATACTGATAAACTCAATACTTTCTTGACTGATATAACAAATTAATAATCAAATCGATACAATCTAAATGTTTTTTTTTTATTTAAATATATTTTCAGTATTTTGCCATTCAAAATTTATAAACACATGTTATTCTCGGCACCCGTTTCAATTTTTTAGTCTCTTCGAAAGTAGGATACATCTGCATATTTTCAATCATTCCTCCTCTTAGTCTACAAGCCTAGGGTCACTGTTATACACAGTTAGATCCTATCAATTATTATCAATTATTGTGGTTGTATCAAAATGTCGGTCTGTTGGCCTGGCTCACCGTCCTTTTTGTTGAAGGAGAACTGCGCCTATTCCTCGTCCTATAAAAGTTGAAATAAAATGACTTGAAGTATCTTTATAGCGATGGCATGTAAATAGGTGAGTTGATTTGTCTACTCATATTGCTGATATACTTGTACAATATTATTTAATATTATACCATGGTTATCTCATTGTTGAATGATTTTACGGTGCCGAGAGTGGATAACGAAGTTCTAATAGTATGTGCTAAATGAACCCATTTTGATACAAGTTGTTATGTTGGCATATAGTCTGAGCTCATTCCACCCTCAGTGCGAGCAACATAGCAGCTCTATGAAAATGCCTGTAGGACACATGTGAACGTAACACTTTGCATCCTCGCTGTCTGGTCCACTCCCTGAGGAAGACGCTATGTTTTGGTTCTAATCAAAGCTCTGTCGTTGATGGAAAATGTCTAAATGGAGGAGAATAACATATAGATAAAGGACCTCGGCTTAGCCTCGGTCCTCCATCTGGGATAAAAGGACCTAGTGGAAGTCTAATGGCCATCTATGCTCTTAATACATGCACATATAGGAGCGAAAACGTTATCTCAATAAAACATTCAGACATACTGGCATAAGTATTGCTAACATAAAATGGAATAGAAACAGTCTTCCCAAGTGAACTAGAGTATGTTCTGAAGTGATATGTATGATTCAAGATCCAGAATACAGTCAAGATTCAAGATCCAGAATAGAGTCTGGTTATTAAGTTTGGTGTATTCAAGAAAGAAGTCAATCCCTATGGTGATAGTAATTGCTGAGCATGAATGTTGCTGGTTATGTGCTAGTAAATGTTGCAATTATTTTGCCACCCTAAGCTAGAAGCTTTGATAAATAGGAGGTCCAACTCAAAGCATACTCCATGAGTAGAGTGTAACCATTTCCATCCCTGTGTTTCCCAAATACAGTGATATAGTTCTGCATATGGTCAATTCTCACGAAAATGGATCACAAGGCTTGGGATAGGAAAAATCGTGAACTCCTTTTATCATTCCAATTTTCTTTTGACTAAAAGCTATTTGGTAATCCAGATTCCTGACAAAATTGGGAACACTAATCTTGTAAATTTAACATTCTATGCCACTTTTTATGTGTGTGAAAGTGGACCTACGTACGGTGATGCATCCTTGGCATAAGACGACCAAATAATAGGCTTTGGTATTGAATAATTAGCATGATATTAAGTATAATTAGTCAATATAGCCTAAATAATAGTTGAAAAATGATATTTTTTAATTCTATTGTTCATAATTAATGATGGGTTCATTTTGATTATACCACTCATGGTGAGCCACCTACCCATGGCCATGTACCTACGTACAGTGATGGGACCATGGTTTCTGCCTACCATGAGTCAATGCTTTGGGAAAGTGATTGTTTTTTGCATGAATTGAATAAAATGGTCAACTAGCTATATTGAAAAAAAGTTATACCTTCATCATGTTTTTCAATACATTAACTTTTAGCCTGAGACCAATCCATGGTGATGTACCTATGTACGGTGATGTTTTCATTGATTTGCTTTAGCAATTGTAGGAAAATCACCCTTTATGTCTAATAATTTGCACATATATTCCAAAAACAAAGTATAATTTTTGGCTAGAAAATTTTTCATTAACTATCAACAGCCTTTGTTTTATAATGATTATAGTGGACCTACGTATGGTGATGCCAGTAGGTACACCACATGCTTGTCAGTGCTATAAATTATGTACATGCATATATTGGAAGATTTTCTGTTTGACCCTTTGTTCCCCTTATTAAACCTTAAAAATTGAGATATTTATCTATTCCAAAGGAGTATTCTCCCTGCTGTCATATCTAATACAATGTACCTATGTACGGTGATGCAAAAGTTACACAACTACTTATTTCCTTTCAAACCCCCAATAAATATATTTGAAAAATGATTTTGAAGTCATCAAAATTTTCCTTTCATGATTCTACAATCGTCTATGCAAACTTTTGTACTCTCTACTTTACAGTCACCTTACATAAGAAATCACAAGTATTTTATAATTTTTTTCCATGCATTAAAACATTCAAAATACACGCATTTCACTCTATATTGGCATAAATATCAATGGTAGACATGCAAAAGTATGTACCCAAGGCAAGAAAATGCTCGTAGTAATGCAAAAGTATGCATATAATAGCTGTTTGCTGCCTTATTAAGTGCATGTGGCTTAAAAACGATATTTTGACACTGTGCTCCATTTTCGAGAGAATTGATCATATATGCAGTATAGTGAGTTTAAGGGGTAAGTAGTGAGCCCTATGTAGGATAATAATGGATTGTAATAGGCATTGCTAAACCCTGATTCCAGCCCAGGATTCCATCAGACATACCGTATTCGATGCAATTAAGCGCCCCTCTCCTAATAAGCGCCCATGCTCTCTTTTTGGGGCTTTTTTCAGACTAGAGAAGGGCCATTTTCACGATAAACTCTTAACTTCGAGGGGACCGTTAATATAATTTCTAAGTGCACTGGGCACTTATTACATCGAATATGGTATCATTAGACAATAAGGCAGCCATGGGATTGCATGGTCAGTACCGTTATCTCTACTAATTCCGTTTTGTAGTACCCCTCTACCCCTTCCATAGGGGTCTGCCCTCAATTAAGAGGCCGGTGTAAAGTTCAGGCAATGAATGCACATACAACTACCGTTACGGTACATCCCCCCATCTCAGGTGATCAAGACCCTGTCAATCTAGTTATCAAAACTATCATGCTGGTTGATATTATTTTGAAAGCTGAAACATTATTTTGATTGCCATTGCAAACATATTGACATCATTTATTGTTAGGTCAATTGGCAAAGGATTAAATTGATTTTTTTTTAATCTAGTTATAGAAAAGCTGATTAAAAAGAATTCAGGTAAAAAGGCAGACCCATCCTTTAAGTTGTGTACAAGTTTATACTTACAGAGCTGCTTTCTTCTTCCTAATAAAGAGTGAAGGAAAAGAGAAAAATTAATCATCTGACTTGGGAATATTGATATGAAAGTGTCATAATAAATTGTATGTATATCCTGAGTTCCTGATATTTAGCACCAATTAGTATGACACTTCCTGGTCGGGCATCCCCATAGCACCTTCATTCACTTTCCCATTCGGTCGTCATGATGCATGAATGCATTACAAGGGGCTGACATACTTGGTGCAATCCGATTGTAAAATATGATGCACTGATCAGAAGGTTGATGGATCTAGTCTGAGCATATAATGGCTACTGTTCCTACAGAGTTGTATTGAATTATACAACTACATGCATTTATGTTACTGTTTTGCCTTAAGAATAATGTATGTTAAGGAACTGGTCGTTTCACATTCACAATACAGGTAGACCACTGCGTGATAGTGTGAATAAAATGGTTCAAAACTCAAAACTCAATTCAAACTCATTATCACACCATTAAGGAGATTTTACCTTTAACCTCTAATGTGCCCAGAACTATTAGGAGAACCCACTTTTTTCTGTGCTATATTATTACATTGAAGGTATAACTCTACATTAAATATGCTTCATATCATATTTCCTTGAAGCTATTGTGGTGGGCTTAAGCTTTGTGATAAAGAGGGTAACATAATTCTATAAGTGAACTGTTGTGGTTGCCATCGCAAGGGAATCAACAAACATTTCTTTAGGTGAGTTTGACTGAAGAGAGGAGGATGAAAACCTGGCAAATGTCAGTTTGTCTGATTGATTCTTGCCACTACATACCATAGGGGTATGGTGAGGGTGATTGTTGACATGCTCGGTTTTGGAAAAAAATATTTAAAATTGGTTATTATGACAACGGAATCAACAAAATCAGCAAGAAACACATATTTATATTGTGTGTTTCCAGCAACATACCTCACAAGTCTAGGGTTGGTAGGCCGGAATTTTTTTCTCTCACCTTTCATTAAAATCTATGGCCAGAAACCACCAGAAATCTTGTATATTGTATCAAATACAGAGGAGAATTATAAAATATCATGAGAAGATATGAAAACATGATGAAGAATTGTAAGAAACGTTTGGACAATATAAAACAAATTATGAAAACAAGAGGGAAAGTTCCCAAAAATCAAAAAGAAAAGAGCAGATCAGAATTTTTACATGTAGTAAACAGGAAGGGACATCTGCGGGGCCTTTATTCAATAAAATTGCCGTATACACAGCAAAATGTATCATTTTGCTGCATAAAGGCTCACATTGGGCCTTCATGCCACAAAAGTGGCAATTATATATGACACTGCATAAGTTCTAGACAAAACAATAATATTACATTACAAGGTCCATCAAATACCTGACCCCTGTCCTTTATAGAAGAAGGCAATCAGTTACCTTTGTAAAAATTTTATGTATTTTGAAAGTATACATTGTGTTAATGGACTCTTTTTGGCTTTGTTAGAGATGCAACGAGGTTCTAGTCTAGCTTAACTCCCCCAAAAGGGCGTAAGAAGGTTGAGAACAAGTGTACTGATTTGATGACATAACGTTAGTATACAGCAAAGCCTGGCGACTTATGGGTGTCTTTCAGTGTCGGACCTTTTTAAACAAATGGTTTCAGACTGATTTTAGAAGGAGGGATGTTATTTCAAAACCAAAGGCCTATATCGGACCCGGGAAAGAAAGTTCAACTGACTATTTTTGTAATATAATGGTTACAATGACATGGCATACTCACTGATGAGGATTCCTCTGACGACTCGGCCTTAACGGATGGAAATAGAAAGCGAAAAGCATATTACAACATGATCAGCCAGGAGGAAATTCTACATTAATATCGTGATATTTATTTCAGTCAGAACGTCACACAATGGTTAGAAGGACATTTTTAAGTTACTTCGACTGCACACAGCAAATATGTGATCAAAAATGAAAAAAAAATCAGTATGAGAGTGGGTGAGAGGGCCCCCATTAATATTTGAAGTGTGACAGTCGTAGTATGTTAAGAAATACCCTCCTGTTCCCATCATCTATATAATTAGTTGCGAGTAGATTATAATCGTCGTGTACGAAGTGAGTGTGACATGTAAACAAAGTCTTTCTGCGAATCACAAAATTTTCTGGGAAGTACAAAAATAGTTGAAGCAATTACATGAAATATCCGATTGGTGTCTGGATTGTGGAAAATTCAGGTCATTGAGTACTTAAGAAAAAAAAGGTTACTGACAAATGAAATATCGATCCACAAGTGCAATAACAATATAATTGTAATATGTTGTGAGGACAAATTATTACCAGAGATATCGTGATTGGAAAATGCCCGGTCCTTGCACTCCCATATACAGGTGTCATCCATGTTATTTTCCTCTTTTCAAAAACACCCCTTTATCCATGGATATTTAGACAGAAACTGACCCCTTTTTGTGGAAAAACTTGGACTTTTCAGGGTAAATAAACACCCCATTTTTAAACGCTCTTTTTCGTATGACTTAATGAAACAACTGACCACATACAAACACTGTGAGCATGACACGTTCTAAAGAAGATAAGAAATGTACACAATATTTTATAAATCAGTAGCCATGGATGTAAAAACCGAATCTCTATCCAGTTTCAGGGCTACCATCATAGACTTGGCCCCTCAAAAACACCCACTTTCCCCAAAATTCATGGAGGTATTAAGGAAAAAATTACAACTATCCCAAGGGCTGTGTTTTGTGTCACCCCCACCTCAAACCACACAAACATACATGTATACAGCTCCTTGGTCATTTTGATAGCTCCCCCGAATGTAAGAAAATCTGTAAAATTCCCTTAACTAAGAGGCAATAATTATGCCGTTGTTTTCTTCTTTCTTTTTGGTTCATGGGGGAGGGGTAATTCAAGTCATTATAATAAAAGGGCTTTATTTGGATGGAAAAAAAGGATAATCCAAGTTATCAGACTAGAATGTCCTACCATTCAAGTCTTTCTACTAATTATTAAAGTATCTGTAGTTACCCCCAGTACATGCATTATCTATGCCTACTAACACCGGGCATGTATTTTAGAGAGACAAAACCTTCGTTTTTTGGGCAAAAATTCGGATTTTCAGGGCACACAAATCCCCCCAGTTTTGTTTTTGAAGAAAACGTGCGGAGCTTTAGATCTAAAATGCCATAGAATATATCACAAATGTTACCTACCCTTTCTAGTCTAGGTAACCTCAGACATTATATTTAGGCCTAACACAGACTCGTATATGATGAAAGGGTCCATAGTTGAACTATACTCGAACTATTTGAGTGATAACTATCATATACATATCATATCATATACTGTGAGCCTCCCACCCATGGCCGCTGACTCTGGTGACGTAACCATCCGGGCATTCGAGCCTGACTGCTGGAAAAGTCGGCGGCGGAACATATTCCAAGTAGGGGGGGGGGGTTGGCCAGCACCCAGAGATATTCGGGGGGGGGGGCTCAATAAACTGCAGGAGGAGGAGTTAGGGGTCAAATTTACAGTTATTACTACAAGACTTTTATTGTGTTTAGATATATATTGAAGAAGGGTTGGGGGCACACCCCCAGAAAAAAAATTAGAAATGGTGCATTCTGAGCCCACAATAGGCCTTTCTGAAAAAATAACAATTCCAATATAAAACAGGGTTTCACCACGACCTAAAGTCCCCCAAAAAGTTGGGGGCTTTGAAAGCCTGGGTGGCAGTAGGCAGCTTTGTGTACTTGACATGACTGTATACCAGCCATACAGTGTAAGGTAGTATGCAAGTAGTTAAAAATTCATTCACCTCATCTCATGCTAAAAACGACTAAAGAAAGTGGTTCAGGCCATGGGATCAGACTTTCAAGGCAGGGGTGTGTTTTTATGAATAACGTTGTTTTTAGGTTAATTTCAGTGAAACGCTCATAACTCTGCTTGTCTAATGCGACCTGACAACCAAGTAGTGACATGACCAACCCACTGCTTGATATCAGCCATGGGGAACTGTGGTGTTAGCTATCATTAAAGTAGGTATAATTTGTATTACTCTGGTTATTTCCAATTATTTCATCTGGATTTCTATAAGTAATAAAGTATTTCAGGTGTAAACGAAATATACATTGAATCATTATTTAATCCTAACTTATTTAATGAATAAGAAAAAAGATTAGATTGGTATCTAATGTTGATGGCAGGTATGGCAACCGTAACCCTTTCATGCCCAGAACTATTTTGAGAAAGCTAGTTTCTTGACTATAGTGTGCAGAGTATGGTCTTCATCCATGTTATATTGAAAATAAATTACCCATTTCCATAGGGGTGAAAGGCCTATTCCAAAGGCTTCCAGAAAATGTGATATGAAGCATATACCAGAATGATTTATAAAATTACCGAGAATACTCTCATTATGAAACAGCTGAATAGAGTTAAATTGGATGCAAATGCCCAGAAAGCCATTTTTGCCAATTTTGATTAGAAATCAGTTATTTTTAAAATATAAAACATCAATCTGCCATTCTAAATAAGGGTATTTTGATGAAAATCGAAAATTATTAATAGCATAATTTTAATCCTTGGACAAAATTATGAAAAAAAGTTTTTATCACTTTTTTTTTTAAAATTTTATCATTATTTTTCTGATGTTAGTGATTTTTTTTCTATAATTAATATGTATTCCCTTGGCTAGAGCGCGCACATTTCATGCATTTAAAGCTATATTTAATTCCTTATTTTTTTTGCAACAGTGCCTAGTAATAATTACATACTTATTGTACCATAAAAAAATTGGTATCATTGGAAAGCCCTTGATATTACAAGTCTTCTGGTGTTAAAATCATCCTAATCTGATAAATATTAAACCCATAGTGGTCTGTTGAACATACATACATGGTTGAGAGCGCACTTTTGCTATTCTGGGCACGTAAGGGTTGAAGTAACAAACAAGATACTGCATGGCTCTGAACTGAAAGTTAGCATCCTGCGTTTCTTGTGTTCAACCACTGGATGACGAAGGGTAAAAGTGCCCAACAGCGTACTAATTGTGAAAAAAAAACATTATATGCGCCCATACGTGGTATACCTGGCATGAGGGGGCGGGCATTTCTCAACAAGGTACGACTGAATACAGCAACTACAATTTGAGAGCTTCAAAGTTAGAGTAGTGATCATAGATAACAGAATAATACGGGGCTACTCTGTATATTCAGCACGTAGTGTTGTGATTACATAATATGGTTTGGTAGGGCAGTGGTTCAAATTCATACAATCATTAGTGACCACTGGATGTAGGTTTGTATTTTTATCGGAGTGAAAGATCCCACTACGATTTGAAGGGGTCTAGTCGTGCTATCTCGAGAAATGCCTTGAAGGAGGCCATTTCTTAACACACCACGACTTCACCCTTCACGTCATACTGAAATCCTCATAGAAATTGTAGACGTAGAGTAGTGAGCGATCGTAGTACATTAAGAAATGGCCTCCAGTGCCTTGATGTGTCAATTAGATATGATTGTGGACACATGGAACTTTTGCCGTACTATGTTTTGTCCAACAATTAACCTATTGACTAATTGAGGTTTTTATTCATGGGCTATAATTTCTCAGGAATAGAAGCTGGGCTTTCCCCAGAGTGGCGGAACGACACTGATAGCGGTGTGCATTGAAAATCACTTATATGCACATGGCATGGGTAAATCTGAGAGTACATAACAAAATTTTCTATGGAAGATCTCCCCCTAAGGTACCTCTCAATTGCATATAATAAGAGGATTGGTGCTATTCCCAAGCCAGGTTAGATGGTCCCTGTCATTATCGTTCCACTCCTGAAAATTCATAACTAAATGCTTATAAAAAAAACTCCCCAAGACCCACCAAACTACTTAGCCATGACCCCCCCCTCCCCCACTAAGGAATAAAAATATTATTGGTGGTGCAGAAGTGTGTTTCCCTTGCTATTATATTCCCAAGGAACCACATGTCCAATAAATCTTGGAATGACCCATATATATATATATATATATATATATATATATATATATATATATATATATATGGAACTATATACTCCCAGGTATATATATATAATTAATGAGCGATACGCTTGGTACTACTTGTCTGTGCGCATGATTTTCTATAATGTCACACATAACATTCTCCTCCAGTATATAAGCTCCAGCAGTTGAACTAACGGTCAATTGGCTTCATGTACGCGGACAGCATACACCACGCTGGGTGGTGCTGGAAATTTAAAGGGTTTTATCCGTTTTTCCAAATTAATACGGTGTCAAACCTATCATTATGGGTAGGAAAGGAACAACTAGCGGCACAGAAAGGTCCAAGACCAAGAAGTCGCCTAAAAAACCAAGAAATATAGCCAATTCTAGGATTTCGAACGGTGCAGACTCCAATGGGGGTGGTCAAGGACCATCTTCCCCAACTGCTACTGGGGGTTCATTGGATTTGCCTGTTGACCAGACGTATATCGGGGAGCTGGAGGAACGGACTACTCGTATGGAGCAGCAACTTGAAAATATCCGGTCCTTATTGGAAGACCAGGCGGTTAAACGGACATGTGCTTCGGCAGCGACTGGCGAGACGGAGACGGGTCGTACACGTGGTGGTGTTGATAAACATTCCATAGACAATATGGTAACCAGGCAACGGGGGCAGGGCCGGCAGCGCTCGCCTGACTACCGGGGTCTCCACGGCGACAGGAAAGGACGTCGCCATCTTGGATCTTCGAGTAGATCGGCTTCATACCGTAGTATTTCGACGGATTCATCGGATTCTATTAGGACTAATGCCTCATGGAGCAATCGTGGACATGCTACAAAGTCTAGAGGTACGTTTGATCAAAGAAATTTCTTGAAAAAGGGTGAAAAAGTGGATAGTATCGAGAAGCTGCTGCTCGTTAACATCAGGATGATAAGACAGTTGATAGAGGAGGGTGAGGATGTTTTCGAGGTGGTTAAGCATATCGAAGTTCTAGTGGAAAAATCCTCTACCAGAATATATACTTTGAGAGCTCTGGTAGCTTACGATTCATCAGTAAAAAACAGAGCTAATGTTGAAGGTATTGAATCGTTTGGTGATGTTAAAAGTGAGGATATTCTTAGGCACCTGTCTTATGACGGAACGGTGCAAGCTCAGAAGGCGGGTGGGGCTAAGCCTAAGTCGTTCAAGTCCAAACAATCCAACCAAACCTGTTATGCTTTCAACAGGGCTGAGGGTTGCAGGGAAGACCCGTGCAGGTATCGTCACATTTGTGAGGTTTGTAGCATGTCAAACCATGGCAAAGACAAATGTCAAAAGAACAAAAAAGACTAGGGAATTTCACTTAGGCAAGGTCCTACATTAGATTCTGATATTTTGATGCCTGATTTTAGTGCAGTACGTATGGTAGATCTTCCTGAGCCCCCCGTTCCGATCATTTCGGGTGAAAATAATGAAAATGATGTTAATATCTCTTGTAATGTTAACAAGAATATTTTTATGTCTTATAGTGGCCCAGTACAGGGCGAGTTTGAACCACTGTTTACGGTGGAGTGTGTTAATAGGCCTAGCATCAGGTTCTATGATAGTTGCATCAATGGTGTATGTGAGTGAGAGCATTTCATTTATGGTAGGAAAGCTCAAATTTTGCCATGTAGACTGGCTAGTTTTTTTAGACAGTCAGATATTATTAACATAAATCAGACAGAATCTGATTTTCTATGGTGTGGTTTTACTGAGGGTTTCAAAATAGTTAACCCAGGTTGTGATACAACATATGATTGTAAAAATTATAAGTCTATTTTAGAAAATAGGTTTTATAACGAGATGTGTGGTATTATTGAGGAGGAGTTAGCCCAGGGCTTGGTTACTAAGACGAAGGTCAAACCCAAGTGTGTCCATTCCTTAGGCGGTGTGGAGAAGTCTAACGGAAAATTAAGACCTATCACTGACTGCAGCAAGCCAGCGGATATTTCTATTAATAATTTCATGAGCACAACGTCCAAAAGCTTCTTTTATAACTCTATTAACACTGTTACTTGTCAACTTGTCAACTTGATAAAAATAGAAGTATTAATGTTTATGGTCCACATGTGGGCTATCAAGGTTTCAGGTGGAATTTTGGTAATGGAGATGAGTTTTTTGAGAGTAACCGTTTGACATTTGGTCTAAAATGTGCCCCATATATATTTAGTAGAATATCTGATTTTTTGACTACAATTGCTAAATTTTATGGTGTAGATAGGATAGTAAATTACCTGGATGATTTTATCATCATAGCTCAGACTGAAGAGGAATGTTTACGTAAGAGAAATATCCTTATTGAGTGTATGGAATATTTAGGTTTCGTTGTGTCGAAAGAGAAGGTGACTGAGCCCAGCCGGGTGTGCATTTTTCTAGGTATAACCATTGATTCTACGTGTA
The DNA here is from genome assembly GCA_949317995.1 of Acholoe squamosa. Lineage (NCBI taxonomy): Eukaryota > Metazoa > Annelida > Polychaeta > Phyllodocida > Polynoidae > Acholoe > Acholoe squamosa. The sequence goes on from OX439050.1 coordinate 48,687,091, forward strand.
TGGAGTTGTCGCTGCCACAGAAGAAGCTAGATAAAATGAGCCTAGCTATAGACGAGTGTTTGGGTAAAAAATTTGTATCTAAAAAGACATTACAGAAGATTGGTGGTTTGATGTCTTTCTGTTCCCAGGTAGTACGTGGTGGTAGAACCTTCAGCAGGAGATTGTTCGATCTTTGTGCAAAAGCCAGGAATAAGGGTGTTATTAAACTTAATGAGGAAACCCAAAATGACCTGCTGTGGTGGAGGGATTTCTGTAGAATTCTTAATTGTAAAAATATCATTTTAAATGATAATGAATGTACTCCTATGTATTCCGATTCCTCTGTACAGGGCTTTGGGGCCTGGTTTGATAAAGACTATTTTTATGGTACTTGTGACGACTCTAATCCTATGGTAGACTGTGTGGGTCATTTTGTTCAGGCCCCAAAGCTTGATGATCTCAGAATTCACCACAGGAATATAAATGTGTACGAGCTCTATCCGGTAATGGTAGGCCTTAAGCACTGGGTGAAGAAGTTTTCTAATACTAGAGTTCATTGCATTACGGACAACATGCAAGTCTTGGCTATGTTAAATACCGGTAGATCCAGGAATAAGTTGTGTATGTCCTGGTTGAGAGAAATTCTTTGGCTATGTTTTATACATAACATTGAAATATATTCAACATATATTAGGTCAGAGGAAAACATTTTAGCTGACCATTTGTCTAGGCTGAATTACAGGGATGTTCCACAGAAATGTAAAAATGTTTTAACTGAATATAACATGTGCTGTTATGATTGCAGACCTCAAGGAGTTGGAGAGGAGAAGGAAAAAATTCTTATATAGGGGTGTGGCTGATTCTACTCGTAGAACTCGTAGGCAGCAACTTAGTAGGTACAAAAAATTTTGTAAAAGTTTTAACTTTACCCCTTTTCCTTGTTCTCCTTCTCAAGCTTCTTTGTACTGTGTGTATCTATCTGATTTTATTAAACCTATTTCAGTTAGGAATTATTTATCTGCTGTATGGTATTATCAGAAATTAAAAGGTTGTGTAGACTATAGTAATAACTTTGTGGTTAAAAAGACACTTGATGGGATAGAGAGGCTATGTAAAGGGTCTGGTAGTACAACCTACCCTCTTAGTCCTAGTGATATGGTACAAATTAAGTCTAAACTTGACTTCAACATTTTGGAAGATGTGGTATTTCGGTCTGCTATATTGCTATGTTACAGGGGCGTTTTTAGGATCGGACATGTAGTCCATTCCCCCCATAACTTCTTTAAAAGAAATGTTAAAGTTTCTTCTGATTGTATCGAAATTACAGTTTCCTCGTCTAAAACGGACCAGTTTGGAAAGTCTCCGTATGTTGTGTATCTAAAAAGAGATGATAGTTCTGATTTGTGCCCGGCTAGATATATTAACATGTGTGTTAGAGCCTGTAAGCATAGCAGGTTTCTTTTTAATCTTCAATCTAGACCGTTGCAATATAACTATGTGAATACGAGGTTAAAATCTATTGCTTTGCAATGTAGTTTGTCTGTTAAAGTTTCAACCCATTCTCTTAGGCATGGTGGTGCCACCCTGTTAAAAAATGCAGGTTTGAGTGTTCAGGATATTATGAGGCGAGCTAACTGGAAATCTAATGCTATTTGTAATTATCTACATGATTCAAAGGACAGTTTGCTAGCCTTGGATGTAATAATTTAATTTTTGTACAAAATGTATACATTGTGTTTGGCGGTTGTTGGCATGTATAGGATTGGTATTGACAAAATCAATTCTCACCAAACTCAATGTCTCCTTATTTATTCCATATTTATTACTATAACTTGTCTATTAATATAACGATGTAGTTATTATTATTACCGGTACTACGGATCAACACATTAACTTATGGAACTATATACTCCCAGGTATATATATATATATAATTAATGAGTGATACGCTTGGTACTACTTGTCTGTGCGCATGATTTTCTATGACGTCACACATAACATTCTCCTCCAGTATATAAGCTCCAGCAGTTGAACTAACGGTCAATTGGCTTCATGTACCCGGACAGCATACACCACGCTGGGTGGTGCTGGAATTTTAAATTTTACTGTGATATTGTATTACATGTATATTGCTATTTATTGTATTATATTGTTATTCTATATATTGTTATTTATTGTATTATATTGTAATTTATTGTCTTATTTTAATAAAGGCATGTATAGGATTGGTATTGACAAAATCAATTCTCACCAAACTCAATGTCTCCTTATTTATTCCATATTTATTACTATAACTTGTCTATTAATATAACGATGTAGTTATTATTATTACCTGTACTACGGATCAACACATTAACTTATATATATATATATATATATATCTATATGTATATTTATATCTATGAAACATGTAACATTAATGGGAAAAAATCTATGCAGTATGATTAACATAAATAAAATTAGTCTTTTCATCACGAAATTTGATGTTCAGACTAGTACAATGTATGACTTTATGCATACCAAAGTAGTAAAGTAATCCTTGTAAACTTTTGAAGTCGTGTGTGGGCCAAAATATTTGAAAGACTGAAAATTTGAGATTTTTCAGTTCCTATTCCTATCTTTACCCTTACTCATTCAAAATCCTTTACACAATAACTATTTTAGCTGTCCATTGTCTTTAGTACATCTATTTTACAGAATCATTGCAAATATAATCCTACATAATACTTCTACTATGTGGGATGTGACTGCATAAATAATCACTGAAATTCCATTAACGTTACACACTCAAAGACCTTTCAAAGAATGACCCCAGCTAAGATATACATCATAATATACCAATAGGATCACTCATACAAGGAGTAAAGAGGTTGCACTACCTTTCTAGAGTCAGTCATTTGTACATTCATAAGGCCCATATGTAGTTTGTCTACCTTGGCTTTAAAAACAAAAATCCTAATTTTTTCTACAATTTTCAGGGAATGTGCATGACATATGGTGCAAAAATACATTTTGACATACTTTAAATACTCTTTTCTGATAACCCACACATGTCGACTATTAAATTAAAGTGATACAAACACCATACAAGATGTATTGTTGACATCAGAACCTTTTAACTTTAAACATCTCAAATACCTCAAAATTCCATTAATGTAACACATTCACCTACCTATCATAGAATGACCTAAGCTAACCTATACATCCTATGGGGTCACTCGCACAACGAAATTTTCAGGGCAGATGCTGAAGCAATCTATCTTTTAGATGACTGAGAACTCACTGATTTAGAGCAATTCTTGCGATGCACGACACAATTGCGTGAGTGTTACAGCCCTGTAGCTCACTCCATGTTGGTCAGATGGTTTAGCCAATGAACTCAAATGAAAACCCTTGATCTTCTGAACATCTTAGATCCCTTACTTGTTTGAATCGGATGATAATTGGCTGAGATATAGCCTCTGTGATTTGACAAACATTTTCTGTGCTTTCCATGCTCTCTGAACACCCGATAACCAGCCCTCCTGAACATTGCAGACCCCTCACTTGTTTAAATCAGATGATTATTGGCTGAGATATAGCTTTCTACTGAAGACTAAAAAACTCACTGATTTAGAGCGATTCTTGTGATACATGACACAATTATGTGAGCGTTACAGCCCTGTAGCTCACTCCATGTTGATGAGATGGCTTAGCCAATGATCTCAAATGAAAGCCCTTGACCTTCTGAACATCTTGAATCCCTCACTTGTTTGAATCGGATGATAATTGGCTGAGATATAGCCTCTGTGATTTGACAAACATTTTATGTGCTTTCCATGCTCTCTGAACACCTGATAACCAGCCCTCCAGGAGCCAAAATATCATTTGTCATGGCAATCTCACTCACTCTCCTACCAAACTTTTCCTTTTGATATTTGACTGTTACTAAAAAAATCATCTTCTTGTTTATTATGGAATTGCTAGATTTATGGAAAAGACACATGACCTGACAGATACAGACACAAATTTTAGAGGGCCTGGAAGGGCAAGGGTGCCAAGAATTGCCCTAAGAAGGGGTTCAAGTGTTAATTACAGCCCCCCCCCCTCTCCAATCCAACATTCTGGTAGATGTTATCCATCCCATTCCCCTGTATTTCCTGCCCCTTACCCTACCCTTCCCCACCATCCTACATATTCCCTCCCATATAGATGCATCAGTTCTTATAGTGGAATGTGGGAACTTGACCTTTTTGGGTGCTCAACCATGACACTGCACATTATACATCTATATACACCTTGTTTCAGTCTTATGACAGGTAGAGACAGCTGGGAGTAGGCTGAGAAACTAAAATCAGGGGCTTGGGAAGCAGTTTCAGAGTGGGTTGGACCAGGGGGGCTTTCTGCAATTTTTGACCTCCCTTTGCTCGACCTTTTAGTTTAGACCTTTTGAGGGGTTGGCCAAAAGTGGAGGGGGGGCATGCCCCCCTGTCCCCCCTGCTTTCCACGCCAATGTAAAAACAGGGCATTATATAGGGATAACCTTGTGGGGTCTTCACACACAAAATAAAATTAACAACAAATGTGTCCATATCAGGGGATATATATATATATATATATATATATATATATATATATATATATATATATATATATTATAATCCCTGTCTGTCCTGATACACCCCTGTCTGTCCTGATATATCCCTGTCCGTTCTGATACACCCTAGTCGATCCTTTTATGTCCTATATATACATACAACTATAAAATAATTCTAGTGACACACATATAAAATGACACAAAACAACACGACACGCATGGAATCTAAGACAGCCTGTATGACTCTAGCTTGTCATTTGCCGATATTTATAGTACTTGGAGGTTGCACTCATGTGAGAAAAACAGCATGCCTTACTTATTCAACCACTAATGTTTTACGGTTTGGCCAACACTGAATAACAAAACATTCTGATTCAGTGTCAGTGTTCAGGTTTTACAACTAGTATCGTTCTGGTGTTTTGGTCACGGATTGAAAATTTCATTCAGAGCTCCGTTCTAGGACCAAAGTGATTTGTGTCTCAAATGCTGGGGACATTCTTCCGCTTAAAGTTAGGCTTTTGCTAATTATAGTAAGAAATTCCACAACCCTGGAATAGATATGTGAGGGTTGTTGTTCTATGAAGTATAATTTGGAACATGTAACAGAAACCCCCTTAATTGCAAACTTACATTTAATAAACAGCCCCACTTTTGACATATGAGGGTCGATATACAGAAGTTGGTACCCAAACCAAAGCTGTGTAGCTCCCCAGGGCTCCCCAGGATGTATAGCAGCGATACCTCAATGCTAGCAGTCGAGCTATGGCCTGTACTTGGAGAGGACTTCTAAAGGAAAGGATTGACTAATTTATGGGGGAAAAAATGGCACACTCATGTTTCATCTTACCCAAGGTAAGGACTTTTTGGCTGATGTGGTGACTGAGGGACTCGTCTCCTGTTATACATAAAGCAAGACAAAACAAGAACAAGGTTAACGCTACAACATATACAAATAACTCATAATATAACCAAATAAAATACTTATGATAAATACAGATACATACATGTAATAAAGTTCACAAAGGGATTATAAATAAAATGATAATTAATGAAAATCTGAAGATCTATCCTCAAACATAAGAGTTCAGTAAACGATCTTTCCTATAGTTAACACAAGTATGATATTATACGCTTAAACTGAAAAAGAAAGAACCACAGAATTAACAAATATCATAAGGGTGGGCAATGATATTGACACATTCTTTTATCAGTCATATATGATTAAGTGGGCTCTCATGTCAGTGAAAAGAGAGTCCCATGAGGTTTGTCCTGGAAGAGAGGGCTCCCAACAGGATTGAGGGGTGCTGTCGTAAGCTACTAATGAAATAGATTATAAATATGATGGCCCACGGGTGCTGCGTGCCTTGGGTATATCTATATCATATTTATAACCTATTACATTTATACCACTATTTCCTCCTCTACGATGCATCAGAAAGCATCAGAAAGCATTAGAATGCATTAAAATGCATCATGCATTCGACGTGTTGACAAACAGTAGAGGATTCGATCCAGGCTGAAAAAATGTTTCTCTGGCTTTGAGTGCTACTCCTTGCCTAGGGGTTCACGTGGTCTGACGACTACATGGCCAGTGGGGTGTTTCAGAAGCAGATAATGTTTACAACCAGTCATAAGAAGATACTATTGCAGTTTTAATAGTGATTGTAGGCTTATAGGTGTTTCTAAACCATCATTATCATGTTACTGATTTTATTACTTAAAATTAGAACTATTGCTAATGTTGTTGTGAAACAGATATCGGTTGTAAGTCCGTACTTATGACTGAACCAGTTGTAGACTGTAACTTCCACTATAACTCTGGTTGTAAGTTATAGTTTCAATTGTAGAGGGGGGAAACCAGTGTATTTCATGGGAAACCCTTCTATGAGGTTATATTTTGTAGGGGAATCCATCTGTCAGGTATCACCCACAGTCTCTCAGGTTTTACTATAGGCCTAGATTATGTAGAAATCAGAATAGAAATAATACTATAATTTTCCCAGCACATTCCTCACATTTTTTCAGCTGCTCCACTCCCACTGTAATGTACTATACCGATGTTTTAAGGGAAAGGGTTTTGGGGCCACACCTATGATCATCTATGTACCCCCCTCCCTGTTAAAAGAAAACACTCCCTGAGAGCCTATGGCCCGGGCCTAGCCTACTGGCTATACATATTAAATGGAGGGGACAGGGTTTAGATATGTGGAGATCTTGTATATGTGGAGTTCTTGGTGTGTTTAGAGTAGGCCTACAGGCAAAAAATGGATAAATAGGCCCCTCCAAGCCTGTGTGCGTCAGCCATGACCTGGCATGTATTGCAAAGGGGGGGGGGCAACTGTCACATTAGTGGCAGCTGCACTATATATAACATATTATAGTTACCTACAATAGTAATCTCACTATAGTGGTGACCTGTTGTAAACTGCAAAGTTATGACTGTTTTAGGAGTGAAATAAGTGTAACACTTTAAATAACACTTAACCCAGATAACCCTAAAGTGGCAATTTTTGTCATAGAGTGATAAAAATTGATTAGTAGACTAATATATGACCAAATATACCCTGTTCAAAATGTCGGACCTTTATCTGCACCGTGTCCAGAGATATGAGGGATTGCGTACCGTCCTACATGTAGGACAGTAGGACTTAGGACTACTGTCTTTTGAAATTTGTGTTCTTTTGGTTGCCATGGAAACCACAATTCCTGTACAAGAGTGCCGGAAACTGACAAATAAGCTTATATATGGCCATTTATGCAATACCAGAAATTTCAATGCTTTAGCTATAGCGGATCCAGAGATCACCACCATCCTACATGTAGGACAGTAGGACTTTGGGAATCTGTCTCCTCTGAAAAGGTCCAAATCTTTACCAGAGGGTAATTTTCTAGGTAGTAGGTATTTTGGGACGTGTGTAATGTCATAAACTTACCTAAGAATATCCGTATGGAGCATTTTTGGAAGCCTATGGCCTAGAACTATGGGGTGCAACATTTTACTTCCATATCTGTTAAGTTTACTTATGGATATAGACCTCTTCCCATGATGTCACTTAGGGGTCCTACATGTATGACAGTAGGGCTATCTGGGTTAAGAAAAGTGTGTTTATGCACTGATAGTGAACGGCTGTTATACAGAAAAAGGCGTTGGAGAGGACAGAATCGTGGTATAAAGTATAAAAGGGACACCCCTATTGTATATACACACACTAAGATACACTGTAAAAATTGTCGTCCAAATAACGAGGGAATCCTCATCCCAAAGTTGTTTTTTTCACAGTGAAGTCATTATTTTTGCAGAAATCGCTAGAACCATCATACTGCCACCACGGAATTCTTGTAAAAGATACACTGGCTCCCTGCTTTATCTTTATGGTAGTTCATTGTTCACTTTCACAAGGATCCCTGGTTGATTCAACAGTTATTTTTAACAGTGCATCTGACAGATTGACTGATATATAACTCCTTGATCTATACACTCCTTTACAAACTTTAGAGGCCCTGAAAAATCGTTTACTGCTCTAATTACAGGGAACTACTGCTGAAACTTCTTCATCCCTAGTGATTTATGGGATTACCCTGTCCCTCTATACAATAAAACCGTGTGGTTTTGAAGGATGCTACCTTGTTATCTATCTGCCATCAATTCACCAATCAGTCATATGACTATTAAATGTGATCTAAGGTTATCTTCAATGATATTTCCATGTGTAGATTCTTATCATTTCAAATAGGCCTGGGGCTGATAGGGACCACCATGCAACCCCCCCCCCCCCCCCACTTCCCAACGCAACGGGTATTTTTTTTATCCTTAGGGTCCCCTGAACAAGATTCAAGATGTTAACATTGATTATCTTGGGATGCACTACCGGTTTTGGCTCATTATCCATGTGCGGGTTCAGGCCTAAAAGTCTTGAAGTCATGTCTAGCAAGACTTATGTCATCATAAGGATCATATCCCTCGGACCTTCTCTTGAAGTTAAAAAGATTGAATGGGCACACCTACCTTAATACTCATGGGGACCAATAAACTGACAGCTCATAAATATAAACATTCTAAAGCTCATGAGTCGCGTACTCTTATTCATGTACAAATCACTGCAGCATAACATGGTGCTGGCTTATAATATGAAAGAGTAGAAGAGAAAGCTGTTTTGGGCGTAGCAGGGAAAAATGTCGGGGGTGGGGGTCTAAATAATCTATAGGGCTATCATGAAAAGTGTGGGGGATACTGTCACCACCCACACGGCTCCCCGGCCGCTGATTTTTGAAATTCGAAATTGTGAGGGCACATCATTGAGGGATGATCTGAGAAGGTGGACCACCAAGCACCTCCTAGAATTAGCTAGTGCTTAACTATTTTAGGCTATCGTTACCCCTAATGAGGACAATTAGGGTATACAATTGAGTAGGCTTCTTAATTCTGGGGTATTTAGTTGTAATTACAAATGGTGCATGGCGACCTGGCCTTAAATGCCTTCCACCATTGCCAATTAGGGTAAAGGCACCCTGAGTAGGACAGACAACCAAAGTCGGACACCTTTTGGATTGAATTTCATAATCAATATGATAATGTCAGGTATCATATGAACTAGATATGAAAACTGAAATACTGGCACATAAAATATATAAGGTCCTTTAAAAATCCTTTTACATGTATGCTAACACAGGGTGTTCTTGCTATATTTTCTGGTAATCAAAGATAATGACTGAATGGGAGAACTGGTTTAATTGGCCAATCACTTGTGTCCTAACCACCATGCTTATAGAACCTCTTTACATGGCAATGGGAATACATACATTTTTGCTACTGAATTTACTTGCCCAACCTGGATACACCACCAACATTGCATTATGGGAGTTATTCTTATATGACCTTTAAAGTGTACCTAAAGTCAGACACCAATTGCACCTTATCTGGGACACAGTTATATTATGGTTAATATAAATTTACAATGGCAATTTTTTTTAAAAAATAGAGAAACCTTTTACTGTATCATAACTACCATTCATGGATTCTAGATCTGTGTGTTTGGTTTACTCAGTAGCTAACACCTATATTTAATCAAACCCCTTTCTGCCTCACGGAGGTCATGTTCATTTGAGCCTTCATACGAATATGTTACATGTATGTGAAATCAAACATCTGAGAGTATTCTGGAGAGGGGTGTTGTATTAGCTTGTTTTCCCTAGTGCTATGATGCATTCCTTCATAGTATATTTCACACACAGTTAGCTAAGGTGTTTATATCTATTAGATAACATATTGTCCGACTGTAGGGTCATACCTACTGTGAGCTGTCTGTCTCTAGGTGCAATTTGATGATTTGAAGACACAATATGTACATTTCATTTATTCACATGTAAAGGAAAGGTTTGTTAACACTTGTTCATGAATACAAGTGGTAAGATACCATGTTTCCATTAGTGCAATAGAAAGTGGAATACACAATGTTTAAAGGTACAAAGTTATAGGATTAGATATGGTCACCTTTTGAATGGCCAGGAGTGTCTGAAATGGGTGCCTCTACCCTATTGCACAAACGCTATAACTCGATAGAACAGTGTGCGCTGGTTTTTGACTAAAGGAAAGGCACATCACCTTTGGATAAAGAAAGGGGGCGGCAGTGGTAGATCCATAAATTTTAAGGGGGCGCCATTGGAAGTTTTCTTCCCCAGTGTCTTCTAAGGCAAATTTTTCTCTAGGATGATTAATGTACTCCCTAACGAAGTGAGGTGCCACACCCCTACCGGCACACCAGAAGTACAGGAAAAATCAATATAGTATCTAAATCCTCCAATAGTCTGTTTACCTAAGGCAAGGGGTACGAAGAGTAGTAAGAACTTTGATATATATATGATTCAACGCTAAGGCAAATTGGTATGGTATGTGTGCACACCAGATACATCAAGTTACTAATTCTATGCCCAAAAAAGGCAACATTTTGCAGCCTACAATGACAATGCTATTTGCATTTGCTGATTATACATAATAGGCTACATTAGTCATCTACATGTATTAGTAAGTATTCTAACCCTGCCCTGTATACAGCTTAATCCATTGAGGGCTAGCATCAACTATAGTCGACACAATGGTAGGCCTACTATCGACTATAGTTGACACCATGGTAGGCCTAGCGTCTGCTATAGTCAAAACCCATTATATAGTATTTGTATAGGAATTGAAAATAGCCTCATCCTCTAGGAACTATACTTATTTCAGAGGCCGTCCTCATGGCCAGGACAACCATTTTTGCTCTACCCTTGTAGGGGTAAGTATCTAGGTATCAAAATGGTCCTCCGGTGAGAGTAGACAGTGTTTTAACCATTTATTTGCTGCATGATGCTTTAATGCATTTGCCACTTCTTTCATCATGATGCACCGTGCATCGTGCCAAGCGTGTCAAGGGTCCAGATGATGCACCAATGCAGTGCTGCGTGATTCACAAATTTAATGCTGTAAAAAGAAAACTTGCTGCCAGTTTGTAAGTGCATCACAGCAATGTTGCATTTTCTCCTGGTTCACCTTTTCTCCTTTTTATTTAACATAGATGGCTTTCTTAAAGGGCCCGAGAAACAGCCATTTTCATTATGAGTATGAAAGTAGGTTATGTGATGGAAATCCTCCTTAGAGCTGGAGGATTTGCCACAAAACCCCTGAGGCGAAGCCGAGGATGTTTTGTGGCAAATCCTCCAGCTCTAAGGAGGTTTTCTTACTTATATTCCATCCACATAGGTTTATAGAACAGTAAAACCCTGAATATAAGCATAGTTTGACTTTAACTGTAGAGGCCTAGAAGAGGATTTGAATCATCTACACTGGCTGTGATATAAAGCTATGATTAATATATGGTGTTCAAGTCTACAATCACCAGCAGTCTCAGTAGTATAATGGTTAGCATGGCTGACTTTGAATCACAGAATGTGGGTTCAAGACTGCATGGGGACAGTGTTTTTGACTTACACATACAAGGTAAAAGGAGTTTTTGTAAAAGGTCCCCCTGAAGCCCCCTTTATCATTTTGGCAATCAGAGGATGTTCATTATAATACTTTATTTTTAGAATTTGTTGCGAAAATGACAGTGGTCAACCGAAAATAAAAAAAAGATCACACCAGTGGTTTGAACCTGTGTGGTCTAGATTTCTAGTCCCGGACATTAACCACAACACAAAGTGAAATTACCCTGTGTATCTATCATTGATTACTCAGTCATAGTAGTAGCATATCACCATACAGTAGATGTTCTATCACCCACAGTATCGCCTGAGGACTCATGGTGTAATGGTTAGCACATGGGACTCTGGATCCCAGCACTGTCTGGTATGTGCGTAAAATCCCATATGGGACAGAATTTTTCCAAGAATTACATCTGCTGTTCAAAAATGACCTTATTCATAAAACCTCCTGCTACACTTGGCCTTTTTTACAAAACCTCCCCCAGACCTGACCAAATTCACAAAACCTCCTGCCAGAACTGACCTAATTCATAAAACCTCCTGCTGGCCACTCAGCTGTAGAATGAGGAAATAAACCTACAGTAGGAACAATAGGGTGCAGAGCCAGGTGGAGTTTAATATTCAAAAACCATGTCCTATGCGTTCATGCCTAGCCAGCCACTACCTAACGTTTGTCATTGCCATTTCGGCTGTAACTAATCCCAATTAACCACCAAAGTAGCAATTTATTTTGACGTGGCCCAGATCCCATAACCGACCCTCACTCAGGGCGTTATGTATACAGGACCCCTATAGCCCATTTTCCACCACCCTATTTGGTCGTTCGAGACCTGCAGACCAGCACTGTCGGCCACTGGGGCTTTGTCATTGTATTCAATGGTATTGCATGGCTCTCTATCGGCGGACGGAGACACCTGTTGGCCGATAGAGCACCCGAATCATTTGGTGGAAAATGGCCCTTATAGTTATACAGAGATCTGCGCATGAGGAGATGTGTTCTGTGTTCACTGCGGCCAGCCATGTGTATCCAGCCATATTTACAGCCTAGGGTATGTTTCATAACAGGCAATGATTTGCTCCTCATTTTCTCAGTTTCTATCTTAAACGATCATCTATTGTACGATTTGCCCATCAGCATCATGTTATCAACTGAACTATAACTAATTGTTAGAATACATGGAAAAGGGTCTCAAGCTGTTCAAAAATATCATAGAAATAGAGCCTGTGTATACATATGTACTCACACCTCGTATATACTGCTATATATATTAGGGGATAGATCCTACGTTTTAGTCAGATTCTGTGACCGTAGTGGTATTTTGGTGATGATAGATATATTTGGTGATCATATGTTGTTATGAAACATCTCAAGTACATCTTAAGTATACATATCAATGGTGCTTTCTAGGGTAATAAATCTTGTAGAATACAACGATATCACAGCGATTAGGCATTAGGTTGCCTTATTATTTGTTACATAGTATAATTATATACAGCTGTTTACCGAGCACTATGTTTAGCAGCAGATGTGTAAGCCATATCTGCATATAAGCTGCACCCTGACTTTGGGAGACTGCGGTAGGAGGGGTCCGAAATGATACCCAGTCCTTACCAATGTCTATATATCTAAAACCCGACGTAAAATCCACACGTTGAGTTCAGAAAGAATAGATCTTTGAGTCCAAGCAACAGCCATTTTCATAATCACCCCTGTTCTCATTGATATGCTCCGCTGGATTTCACATGACACTGTAATATACGACCCTGAGTATAACACTAACCACCTTCCTGAATCAGGCATGGTATACACCCCTTGCTATGTCCACCCCAATGAAATCAAAACAAGATCTGCCAGGCCCAAATAACAGGAATGATATGGCATGAAATGAGCAGCCATACAAGGGACGTAGTCTTGTTTATATAAGCAAACGTGATGGAAATGGTATTGACATTACCAAATATTCTTACCAAGTGAAGAATACCTAACCTGTACTGTGTCAGGCTTCAGGAAGACGTGTCGTGAAATGGGGATAGGAGACCCTGGAAGGAGGAGAAGGGGGGGGGGGTGTTATTGACGCAGTACATAGGGTAACTCACCCCTGAATCGACCACTAGGCATGTTGCTACCTTAAGGCGACCATCACACCTTATTTCAAGTTATTTTCACAATAGACTACAATTGTTGGTGTCAGGAGTGAGTAAGTAATGTTTGTCATGTGTGCATGGCAACAACACCCAGATCAGTTTTCAAAATCCGCCATTCGTGCAGACGGTAACCACAATGCCTAGCACTCCGCCAGGGTAATGTGTCATGTGCACACGGACCGCGCCATATTGTTTGGGGGACAGATTTGTATGCTTCAGAATTGTGCCCACCGCTCAAGGTTCAAATTCTCCAAGGTTTTGAGATTTTAAGCAAATCCACAGAGAGAGAGTAGAATACAATGACAGAGAAGATAATCACCCGGGAATTATGAAGGGATTGGGGTATTTTCATGGCTATGAGAGTCTTTTGAAATAGGAGCAGGGCTCCACTATAGCATCTTTATTATCATACATAACGCGGAGCGCCAAGAAACACTTTGACCCCGGCTTCCAGTTTGCCGCCGTCGGGATGTTACCAAGGTTACTTTTTGTCTCAATGAATTATTGTCTACACATTCAAAACAATGAAATAAATCAAAGATGGGTAAAGAAGGAAAGACCTGGGCCAAAACAGAGCAGATCGACGGGGGGGGGAGGAGGAGGGGTGAGGGAAGGACAATCCAAGTACTGATTGATTATTGGTTTTTAAATTTGTCTATTGCATGTTTTGCAACACCTTATTTTGAACGGTAAGTGGCCTAGAGGACCGAGGGTGCATAGGGAAGTAATTCTCTGATAGGAGATTGAAGAGGCCAAAGAGAGCTATTTGCAAAGGAATGAATCGAGCACCCATCTGGCTATATAATACGTTACATAAATAGTTATATATATATATATATATATATATATATATATATATGGAACTATATACACTCGTGTATATTTATATAATTATTCGCGAACGGTTAGGGACTACTTGCAGCGCGCATTGGTATCTATGATGTCATAGTATGACGTCATGATCAACACCCCTCCAGTATATAAGAGAGGATTTTCAAGGTAACGGTCAATTGGCTCGTTTTCACCTGTACAGGTAACACCACGCTGGGTGTTCCCTTGAATTTTAATTTTTTAACCGTTTTTGAGGGGCTCCTGGTGCCTTTATTTACCATTGAAATGGGTAGAAAGGCTGCTAAAGGCTCGAAGGCCAATACACCAGGTGGAAAATCGGTTAAATCGGTGGAAAAGACGAAAAAATCGGCCAATTTAGGATTGACGAGTAGTTCGACTCTCTCACTTACTGGTGATACACTGTCGGTTCCCCAAACTGCTACAGGTGTTGTGGGAGGGTCGTCTATTGACCAGACGAGGCTAGATGTATTAGAAGACGAGCTGTCGACCATTAAATCACTTCTACAAGAGGTCGTCAATGGAAAGGACGATCGGGACAGAGGATTCGTCAATGCGTCAAGTCGTTCCAGCAGAGCACGTGCGGATGTTTACAAACAGAGAGGTATGACGTCACGTAGTCAAGGACGCGGACCGGTTGCTAGGGCTACCCGCCAAGCGTCTCCATGCGAAATTTCGTCTGACGTTGAGGACGAATGGGTGCAAGTTGACCACAAGCGACATAGACGATCATCTAAGTCCAGTATTTCTGCTCGTCAATGCAGTCCAAGCACATCTAGAGGGTCGTCATTGGATTCAGCGTACTCTAGACATCATCACCGTGTAAAATCGGGTGAGTTTGATCATTCTCAGTTCACCAAACGTAAAGAGAAAGTTGACACTATTGAGAAACTGATGTCTGTAAACTTGCAGTGTATTTTGAAGTACTACAAGTCAGGTGACGATGTTGAGGGTATGCTGAAACATCTCCAGGTTCTAATTGAAAAATCTGGCACCAAAATATACACGGTTTCAGCTCTGGTAGCCTATGATAAGTCGGTGAGGGCTAGGGCTAATGATAGTGGAATAGAGGCTTTTTCAACCATTGAAAATTCAGATATACTACGTCATTTAGCATATGATGGGACCGTTCAAGCCCAGAAAGCATACAGCGCTAAATCTAAGAATATAGGCAAACAGAAAACATCTAATAATTCTTGCTACGCATACAACAGGGCAGAAGGCTGTGTAAGGGACCCCTGCAAATACAAACATGTATGTAGCGCATGTACCAAATCAGGCCACAGTAGAGTGGACTGTCATGTAAACAGGTCTGATTAGGATTTTGCAGGTGGGCTGGGTCCTATATGTGACGGTGTATCGATGTCAAAGTCAGATATAGTAGGTTTGGTAGACCCTAGTTCGCCTCCACCCGCGGCTCCAGCTCGGGTTGTTGGTATAGTTAATGCTGGAGGGGTAGATTTGGTCTCTCTGAATGATATCAGTGAGAGCTCGGGTGCCTATAGTCCTTACGTGGAGTCTGTAACAAATCTACAATTAAATGTTGAAGATGATATTAATATATCATATTGTAGCCCAGTACAGGGCAAGGTTAAACCATTTTTTACTGTCGCTATTGGAAATTTACCTAACATCGAAGTGTATGATAGCTGTATAAATGGTGTGTGCGATTGTGTTCATTATATCAATGGAAAAAACTCCCAAATTTTACCTTGCAGAGTTGCCCCATTCTTAACCCAAAAAGGAGTTATTAATATAAATGATAAAGAGGCACTATTCTTATGGCAAGGCTTTGTTGAGGGGTTCAGGATAGTGGATCCTGATTGTAATACTTCTTATGATTGCAGGAATTATAAGTCAATCCTCGAAGGGAAATTTTACAATGAGTACTGTGGTATATTGTTAGATGAACTAGAAGCTGGTCTAGTCTCTAAGAGTGTAGAGAAACCTCGCTGTATCCATGCCATAGGTGGTGTAGAAAAATCAAATGGCAAGTTAAGGCCCATAACTGACTGTAGCATGCCTGATAAAATATCCATTAACAATTTTATGGAGACTACTAGCTCGACGTTTTCTTATAATAATATTAGCACGGTGACTGCTCAATTGGATAAAAACGATTATATGAGTGTGGTAGATTTAAAGTCAGCATACAGGTCTATAAATGTGTATGCACCTCACACGACCATGCAAGGTTTCAGATGGAATTTTGGGCATGGAGAGGATTATTATGTAAGCAACAGGTTAACTTTTGGCCTAAAATGTGCTCCATATATTTTTAATAAAATCTCAGATTTTATTGTGGAGGTGGCTAAATTCTACGGTGTAGAAAAAATTGTAAATTATCTGGACGACTTTATCATAATTGCTGATACTTATGACGAGTGTCTTAGACAGAGGAATTTGTTAATGGAGTGTATGACTTACATGGGATTTGTAGTATCCAAAGAAAAGGTAACCGAGCCTTCTCAATTTTGTAAATTCTTAGGCATTAACATAGATTCAGTTAAGTTGGAACTGTCTTTGCCTATTGACAAAGTTGTTAAAACGGAAAGTCTCTTATTAGATAATGTTAATAAGAAGTTTATCTCTAAAAAGAATTTGGAGAGAATAGGTGGTTTAATGTCTTTCTGCTCACAGGTGGTTAAGGGTGGTAGAACCTTTAGTCGCAGAATTTTTGATCTCTGCGCTCGGGCACGGCCCGGTGGTTATATTAGGGTTTCAGCTTGCACTCGCCAGGATATTCAGTGGTGGCTGGATTTTTGTAGAGTTTTTAACTGTAAGAGGTTAATTCTAAATGATGATATTGACACACCTATGTACTCAGATTCCTCCATGAAAGGCTTCGGGGCTTGGATGGATAAAGATTATTTATATGGTGACTGGACGTCTTACGATAGATTTAATCTAGGTAGTGGTCATTTTACCCAACCACCAATACTAGACAATTTGAGAAACCACCATAGGAATATCAATGTAAACGAGTTATACCCCCTTCTTATGGGACTTAGACGTTGGATTTCTGGCTATAAAAATAAAAGAATACACTGTGTTACTGATAATATGCAAGTTCTAGCTATGATTAATACCGGTAGGTCAAAAAATAAGCTTTGTATGGAATGGCTTAGGGAAATTTTTTGGCTTTGTTTCATCAATAATGTGGAGGTGTATGCAACCTATATTAAGTCAGAAGACAATGTCCTGGCCGACCAACTCTCTAGACTGGCTTACAAGGGTGTATTGGACAAATGTGTAGACTCTCTTCTTGAAAATGATATGTGTTGCTTTAATTCCAGAATGGGAAAGGTTACAGCAAAGAAAAGAGTGTCTTTTAACGAAAGGTGTATCAGAGAATACGAGGAGAGCAAGGAAACAACAGCTTAACAGGTACAAAAAATTTTGTAATAAATTTAAATTACCTAAATTTCCTTGTTCTCCCTCACAGGCTGCTACTTATGCAGTATATTTATCTGAATATATGAAACCCTCTTCTGTACGGAATTATTTATCCTCCATTTGGTATCATCAGAAGCTTAGGGGTGGCTCAGACCATAGCGGTAATTTCATGCTTAAAAAGGTGTTGGATGGTATTGATAGAAATTTTGCTGTTCCTACTAAAGTAATTCATCCATTGAGTCCTATAGAAATGTTATGTATTAGATCGTATTTGGACCTTTCCAGCAGGGCTGACTTGAAGTTTTGGTTAGCTATTCTATTGTGTTATAGAGGCGTCCTCAGGATAGGACATGTTGTATCTTCCCCCCATACACTGAGGGTAGGTGATGTAAAAATTTTTAATAGTTATGCTAGTCTTCGCATTAAAACTTCTAAAACGGACCAGCTTGGTACCCATTCTTTTAATATATATTTATGTAGAGATGATACTTCAAAGTTGTGTCCTTGTAAAGACTTGAAAAAATTGTGCTCAGGTAGGGGTGTGAGGGAGTTATTATTTAATATTAATGGTGTTTCGCTACAATACCAGTATATTAATTCGAGATTAAAATCTTTATCTCTACGTGCTGGTATCAAAGGTCCAGTCTCCACTCACTCTCTCAGGCACGGAGGCGCTACTATGTTAAAGGATGCAGGACTTAGTGTAGATTCTATTAAAAAGAAGGTGAATTGGAAATCTAATTCTGTTTTTACATATTTACATAATCATAAAAATGAACTTTTGGAATTAGATAGACTTTGCCAATCTCAATTGCATTGTTGATTGGTATGTGTTTTCACATGTGTTTGGCGTGTTTTTATGTGTTTTTGGCATGTATGGTGCTGATAGCCCCAAGGTCAGTAACCCACCAAACTCATGTGTCTGTGATATGATCATTTATTGTACTACTTATCATATATTATTATCACTGTATATATCAACATTATTATTATCGTTATTACCGGTATATATTATTCCCTGTCAGCGAAATAACTTATGGAACTATATACACTCGTGTATATTTATATAATTATTCGCGAACGGTTAGGGACTACTTGCAGCGCGCATTGGTATCTATGATGTCATAGTATGACGTCATGATCAACACCCCTCCAGTATATAAGAGAGGATTTTCAAGGTAACGGTCAATTGGCTCGTTTTCACCTGTACAGGTAACACCACGCTGGGTGTTCCCTTGAATTTTAATTTTTACTATTGTTATTACTATTGTTATTGCTATTGTTATTACTGTATTATTGTTATTATATTATGCACTTTACTGACTATGCTTATTGTCAACTAATTATTATAGTTGTTTTAATAAAGGCATGTATGGTGCTGATAGCCCCAAGGTCAGTAACCCACCAAACTCATGTGTCTGTGATATGATCATTTATTGTACTACTTATCATATATTATTATCACTGTATATATCAACATTATTATTATCGTTATTACCGGTATATATTATTCCCTGTCAGCGAAATAACTTATATATATATATATATCCTGTGTGGTACCCTATAATAGATGCCAAAAGAACACAACATACAGCTAAATTACTATTCAGGAATAGAAATTAGAAATCTTTACATTCCTGTGAGTTCAACTTTCTCATGGCCCTACTGACTCTGTATTGATGTTTCAATGAGTTAGAGGAATCACGGTCCCATGGCCTGGAAGAAGAGTTCTAGATGTTCACTTTAAGTGGAACTGCCATTCTGTGACACTTACGTGGTGACCTATAACAGATTAGTCTGTCATCTCTCACTTTGCTACTGGGTAATGATGACAATGGGATGAAAGGGTGGAACCAGGTCTTGGAGACTTTCCCATTCACATAAATCATAATGCTCATACAGTGTCTCGCTTTGGAAGAAACACATAGCTGGGACATTCTGTCTCCCTCAGCCAGACTTATCTTCGGTCTGTGGCTATTTGATTACAGCTGCAGAACGATGAGTAAGCCCTGCTCCCTAACGATTGATTGTCTGGTT
The DNA here is from genome assembly GCA_949317995.1 of Acholoe squamosa. Classification (NCBI taxonomy): domain Eukaryota; kingdom Metazoa; phylum Annelida; class Polychaeta; order Phyllodocida; family Polynoidae; genus Acholoe; species Acholoe squamosa. The sequence continues at coordinate 48,707,030 of OX439050.1, forward strand.
GACAAACTTGCACCAGTGTAGGTATGCTAGGCCTAAAAAAAGCTTGTGTTTCTGGTTGACCTACCTAATTTGAGAAATTCACCCTACCTAGACATTTTTTCTCATATTTGAATTTTTTTTTTTAATTTAGTCCACACACGATTTTGATCTGTACTTTAATAGGTTGATCTTACAATGAGCATCTAAATATGAGTGAGCTCAAATAAAGGGAAATGGAAGTTCGAAGTATATGAAAGTCATTTCATAATCTAAAGTACCCAGTAGCAGTGTCTGATCAATTGTACAAACTAGGCCTATTAGAGTGCTTCCACAATAATCCCTAAACAGCATTCATCGACAATCATCAATCATCGCATTGTTTTTTGTTAAAGATTGGGATTACACTCAGTATTCTGCACTGGTAGCAATGCCTTACTGAATACTGCTTGTACACTTGGTATGAACTCTGGCATATTAACAATGGCTCAAATATCAAGGTGGGGCTTCGGCCATTTTTTTTTTTTTTTTTTATATAGAGCAGCGCTCATTTTTTATTTAAAAAAGAAAAAATGTCTATAGCTATACAGGTCTTCGCTACATTTTTGATATTTTGTTATATAAACACCACAGGACACCACAGGACAATACATAGCGCATTATTATAGTGAGTATGACAATAGATGTGTTCTATATGACTAGTGATAGAGACTAGATACTGATATACCTCTACATCGATACAGTTTTCACAGCTCCGTTCCCCTATCTAGGATGTATGCTATGAGTGAGATACTAGGGTTCTTTCAGTGTATGCAGAGCGGTTACATTGAGTCCAAAATAGCCTCCCATTTCCTAAACTTCTTTTGCTTGTTCTCCAGACTGCATATAAATTGTTCTGAGAGAAGAGAGTGTTTAAACTCTCCTATCCATTGCAACAGATCAAGATGGCACTTGTGATACAAACGCTGCCTATAAATGTAAAACCTGGTTCTAAGCATTACATTGTTGATGATATCACCATTTGGAATTTTTCTACATAATCCAAGTATCAATTCATGCTCATCTAAATTCCCTGTATCAATCTTAGCAACAGTGTTTATCCATCGTATGACTGACTTCCAGAAGTAGGCTACTGGGGGGCATTTCACAAGGAAGTGATCAAGAGTGTCAGTCTTACCATCACAATATACACATTCTGGGCTTTCCTTTGCACGTATATCAAACAAGTATTTGTTACAAGCTAGTATTTTATGGAGTACCTTATATTGAAAAGATTGTAACTTTGTTTCCCTACTCACTTGGTATGGACACATATATATGTCATACCATGGAACCTTTGTAAATTGGACCTCAGGAAAGACTTTTGCCCATTTCATTTCATTCCTTGGCATTTGTTGTGAGTGACGGTATAGAACTATCCAATACAATTCCTTGCTTGATGTTGAAAAGAGATTAACTACGTCTGGGGTCGCACATGGACAGAACTGAGTGATAATTGAAGCAAGTAGCAACAGGAAGTACATGACGAAAACCGTCTTCCCGCTCGGCCCATATAAACAATAACAACATGGCATAAGCGTAGCCTTACTCGATAGACTTTCACGATCATTTTGGCGTTTGTTGGGCCTCTCTATGACAATTTTGAGCTGTACAATATATTTAAGGAGTGACATGCCTGGGCAGATATAAATGCTGCTAAACAGGCAGTTGGTGGTCAAGATATCATGGAGCCTTGCTGTGGTATCTGACTTGAGTGTGCTGGGTGTGTTCGAGACACTACTACTACAGTTAGTAACAGTAACTCTACATATTTAAAGTATACAACTATTCTTTAAGCAACTACACTGTAGGAAACCCCCCATAAACTATATATTGTTAGAATGCACCCAAAGGTATGGAGGCAGGCTCTATGTAACATGTAGTGGCCATACATGGCTCCATGTCCATGTGTTCTCAATTGTCGGTGCTGTATCATCAACTTAACCACATATGAAATATGAGTATATAACCCAGTGAACTACTGCACAGGTCGATCTCCTATTAGCTGTCCCTCCCCAGCCCTATTGTGACTAAATACCCAACACTGGTCAAGGTTTAGTCAGTTGGTAGGGGATAGACCTTGTGCATCTTTAGACTTCGCCCAGGTTTAATATGTCAACATCAAATGTCAGTGAACAATGTGGGGGTGCTGTATCTATTCCAACTGGTGCACCACTGGTCACAATGGAGAGCAACTCGTCTGGGGAAGGGGAGGCCCCCATGGACTGTAAAAACACTGACAAAGCAGCGAAAAAAAGAATGCCTGACGAAGCAGGACTGTCTGATGACGATACTGATAGAAAACTGAGGGTCACCGAAGAAGCCCACCAACACCAGTCTAACAGCGGGGTAGCTGGTACTGCTAGCAAACCTACACTAACCCAGAACATCAACCCTGAGGAGCTGAGTTTACTCACGCTAGCTAGAACTTTAGCCAGGATCGAGGAACGGCTTATCAGAGTCGACAATACTGGTCTAACTACTGCAAACGACATCAAGGAATTCAACGATAACCTTTCAAGTGTGGCGGAGGATGTAGAAATCAACAAAGGCGACATCCAGGTCCTGAAGGAGCAAGTTGCTAAGCTCCAGAAGGATCTAACGGAAACAAAGAACGAACTATCAGAGACGAAAACCAGGCTGGAGGAAACTGAGATACAGGTTAAAGGAAATAAGGCTCACCTCGAGAGAAATGAGGACAACACCATCAAACAGGAAGCGTACTCAAGAAAATTGAACTTACTGCTGGATGGCCTCCCAGAGGGTGAAAACGAAACATCTGAAAGTTTGAGGGCAGAGTTGGGAAGAATCTTTTGGCACCATGCAAAAATGGAGAGTAGCTGCATTGATGTGGCTCATCGCATTACGAGGAACCCCGGACAAGCTACAAGGCCTGTACTAATAAGGCTGAAATTCCTGGATGCAAGAAATAAATTGTGGGGGCGAAGAGCACAGTTTAGGGACTACAAAGTAAACGGTGCCCAACTCTGGCTCAGTGAGGATATCCCCACCAAACTGAAAGGGGAACTAGCTAAAGTTAAAAAGACATATTGGGTGGCCAAGAACCATGGCACTTACAGAGAGGTGAGGATGTCGGGCACAACCCTGTACCTTGATGGCAAGCTCTACAACAAAGAAAACTGGGACACTCTTCCTGAATATTTGGGACCAGAGGCTCTGGCTACACTAGAGAATGAGAACACTGTAGTTTTCTTCACCAAGGCCTCCCCTTTTAGCAACCACTACCCTGCTACATTTAAGATCGGAGACAAGACCTACTCATCGATGGAGAAATACCTCGCCATACAAAGGTGCATTATCGCAAGGCGTGAAGACTTAGAGAGACAGGCATGGCGGCTGGATGTGCCTGCCAAGCTAAAGGGCATACTACACAAGTGCAGGGAAGAGCACAAGGACGAATGGATCGCTAAATCCAAGTCCATTGCAATGGAAGGGATTAGGGCTAAGGTCCAACAAAATCCACTCATTCGCCAGCGTCTCCTTAGCACAGGAAATAAGGTTATTGGTGAAGCCTCAAAAGATGCTGTATGGGGCATAGGGATCAGACTGACTGATAAGAACGCCTTAAACCAAGAGCTATGGTCTGGAAAAAACCTGCTTGGTAAAATTCTCCAAGAGGTGCGCCAGGAATTTGAGGATACTGCCTAACTTACTTGGTCCCAAAATGGGTACATGTATGTGTGTATTGATGGTAATGACTGCAACAGCTGGGTATAACCATGTGGTGCTCAAGATTCATTCAATTTAGGGATGGATCACGATAGTCTTAAATAAAATACCCTACAAAAATGAACATATTATCAAACAGCTCTCTCAGTTGCATGAGACGCATGGTCTATGGAGCAACTAAATGTGGTTGCTTTACTTTTCTCTTCTTGTGTGTTTATGTTTATCTGTTATTTGTGTGCGCAAGATTATGTACATCATTTTGGTAGTTGTGTTATTGTATTTTGTTTCTATGAGGTGCCAACAGAACGTTAGCAAGGCGTATATGATGATATATGAGTATTGTACCCTCACAGCGTGGCTGTGGATGATTGTAAGACAACTGAACCTAAGAAGTAGAGTTATTGATACCCCACAAATTCTGTGTAAAACCAAACATAATATGACCCCTATTCTGAATTCAAAAGGCTATGACCAAGAACACAAGAGTGATTAACCTATGCTCTTTTGATGTTAATGGCATAAGGGTGAGAGATAAGCGAAGAGCTATTTTCAAGAAGCTAAAGGATGAAAGTTATAATATTGTCTTCCTTCAGGAAACCCACTGCACAGCAGAAGTAGAAAATATTTGGAGGGCTGAGTGGGGTGGTGATATGATATGTGCAAATGGCAGCTCATCATCTAAAGGTGTAGCCATACTCTTCAATAGAAATTACCCTTACAAGTGCCTAGAAAAGACACTGGATGCCAATGGGAGGTATATTATATTACACATCGAGGTTCAGGGAGTGGATTATGTCTTATGCAATATTTATGCTCCAACACAAAACTATGAAGCAGACCAGATGGCTGTATTAGATGAAATAACAGATAGATTAAAAGGCTATGAAGTCGAAAACCTTCTCCTTGGAGGTGACTTTAATGAACCCCCAGACCCATATATAGACAGAAGGGCAACTAATAGTATAAGGGCAGCTAATAGGCAGTATAGGAAGCAAATATACAGTCTTCAAGATACTCTCAGCTTAGTGGATATATGGAGAGTTAGACACCCTAATTTACGTAGATATTCTTTTCATAGGCAAGAGCAAGCATCCAGGATAGATTTCTGGCTAGTGTCTGAGCATTTGACAGGCTTTGTTCATAAAACAGATATCCGTCCTGGAACGCTATCTGACCACAGTAAGGTAACACTGGGAATCTCCAGTGCTGACCAGGACAGAGGCCCAAATGTGTGGAAGTTTATTAATACCCTTCTCTCAGATAAAGACTATGTGAATCAACTTAAGACTATGCTTGGAAAATGTAAGATAGAATACCAGGATCTGGCACCCAATGCGAAGTGGGAGATTCTGAAGTATGAGATAAGGAAATTTTCAATTAATTACAGCAAGAAGAAGAAGGCAGAATCTAAAAAGGTAGAGAGGGAGTTAACAAACAGTCTGGGCAAATTGACCGCAGCCTTTGATGAGGGCCAAGATGTAATTGATGAAATGGAAAGTGTTAAGAGAGACCTAAAAGATATTGAATTAAAGACAGCTAGAGCCATCATGTTTACGTCAAAAGCGAATTGGTCCCAGATAGGTGAACGACCAACCAAATACTTTTTGAATTTAGAAAAAAAGAATTTTATGGACAAACTTATTACTCAACTGAAAGATCAAAATGGGCATATAGTCACTGAATGCAAAGATATCCTCAGCATACAGAAGCAATTTTACAGAAATCTATACTCAGATGGCTTCGGCCATTTTAATCTGAATAATTAGATTGCAGGCTTTCACAGCCAAGCTGCAGGTCCCTCATGGAAAAAAATTATTTTCAGCTTTATATCTTGATAATTCCATTAGCCATAACCAAGAAAATGAAAAAAATTGTTGAAAATCCCAAAAATCTCACTGTCAGATCCATAATCTAAGTACCATAAATTCCCTTGTATAAGCCACACCCTCATATGAGCCACCCAATAAGTTTGTGGGGGAAAAATTGAAAATGGTACAACATTTTTCCTTATGGATGGATCTTAAAAATTCAAAAAGCTATGGGGACCTAGGGGGCCTCCATATCCCTCTATGGTGCTGGAACAATTGGGAAAATATAGGGAATTTGTCATACCTTACCCCTGCCCCCCTCCCACCCTTGCTCTATCCTTGTGGGTTGGATTCTGGTACTAGCTGCAGCTTATACAGGAGAATTTACAGTAATTCTATGTAAATGGCCCATAGGAACACTCCAAACAAAGGATCTGGCTTAAGGATGGTTTCGCGAATTTGATGCATCTGAGGGGCGGGGTGGTCTCCGAGAAATTTTGGAGTAGGGTGATTTCTCTTTTTATGGGTATATTATGGGTGTGGGTGGTTACTATTGCAGAGGTAATTTTTGCTTGGTTGTCGTACCTACTTGCAGCACAGGTACAATTCTGTTATCTATCTATTGTATGTCCATTTTGTGAACCCACATACCCCTTATGTACACCCCTAATTTCACAGTTGTGCCATGTATAGGTACAGAGCTACAAGGGGAAACATCTACTTATATTCCTGCCTTCTTTTGTTAAATGATTAAAATGTTTAAGAAAAGATTGGCCCTCTTAAGGAGAGCTACTACTGTTCCATTTTTGTTCTGAAATATCACTCAGGAATTTCCAGTTTTAATGCTTCAGTTATAATCAAAACCAGACAATGATTATAAGCCATCTGAGAGAAGTTACAAGCCTGGATATGGGACACAAATCCAATTGAGATGCTTTATTGAAAAGCTAAGTGGAACATCTACATGTTCCCTGTGCAGATTGATCATCAAATGACCAACTAGACACATTTAGATAGGTATTTAAAGTTATTTTATGAGTCTCAGTATAAGTAAAATTCTGCAGTGTTGTTTAAATCATAAAATATATGTTATAGATATGGCAAAGGAGCAGAGTCATTTGTCTACTGAAATGAATAGAAGCCTGCCTCAAATATAATCCTGCCCCAAATATAAGCCTGGTCAAGTAGCCACTTGAAATCAATATAAGCCCAGGCTTCTAATCGAGGAAATACGGTAGACCTAACTCAGGACTGTATGCCTTCCTTACAGTCCGAGCCTCTCTGGACTAGAAACACATAGATGTGCTCACCTTTTTAGGAGCAGGCTTCTTTTTGTCCTCCTCTGACGATGACTCCTCTGATGATGACTCCTCTGACGATGACTCCTCAGATGATGACTTAGCTTTCTGCAATGTTATAAAGTTCAGATGGATATCAGAAAAAAATCCCCTGTAATGGGAATATAGTTAATGATTTCATGACTTGATTGAGCATGTTGCCTTATTATGTAATCATAGCGTTCAGTTGTTACCCATATAAGTTAACACAACATTAACATTGATTAGATTTGAAGATGAATAAAATCATGAAGGTATATTACTTCTCCATAGATCTAATATAACAGTCGTGGAATTGTTTTTACACATTATCCTAGCTCATTCCATTCCGTAACATTAATTTGATGTACAGTCAAGTAATTTGTAACCAGTCTAACATAAGAAAGGCAAGGACATGTATGTAATGATTGATATAAATTATCATCGAATAGCAGTAGTAACAATGTGGAGCTATTAGTACAAACTCTTGGAGACTTATACAAAATAAATAAAATGTTTCTTCTATTAAGACTCCAAGAACTGAGGAATAATCCACAGCTATTCAAACATCACTGGACAAACATGACACACAAACATTATATATCACATGTGGACATAAATGCTGAAAATATAAATGATGAAATATGGAATCAAATTATTCATGATGACAATTGTTATTTCTTATCACAAATTATTTACCAGAGCTATCATTAGAGAAAACTTGTACCGTTTTTCTGGGATATTCGATATTAGAGAAGTTACTGACTAATATGTCTAATGAACATTGCAGCAAATCTCATGTTGATATCTCTTATGATTATTGAGATATGTGAGGTAAAGCCAGGAGTTTTCTGTGAAAAATATCCCATACAAACTGCAGCCAGAAAGTGGTCATGCTCTGTGCACACACCACCACTCCACCACTCCCGCTATACAGGGCTACATACAGGCCTCAGGAGTGCAGATAAACAGCCTAGATGATGTACTCTAATTGTTCATTACACCTTTAATATTGATTATATCTTTGAAATTCCTTAACCCAGAGAATGCTAAACTTGCAATTTTTGTCATAGAGTGTCTAAAATTGGTAAGTAGACTAATATATGACCAAATATGCCCTGTACAAAATCTCGGATTTTTACCTACACCGTGTCCAGAGATATGAGGGATTGCTTACTGTCCTACATGTAGGACAGTAGGACTTAGGACTACTGTCCTTTGAAATTTGTGTTCTTTTGGTTGCCATGGAAACGACAATTCCTGTACGAGAGTGCCAGAAACTGCAAATAGGCTTATATATGGCCATTTATGCCTTACAAGAAATTTGAAAGCTTTAACCCCTAGGTACCCAAGCACACTTTAAAGCGCAGTTTTGTGCTTAAATGGGGCTGAAATACATGTATATTGAAGGAAACTATCATCCAGATACTTCTACTAGTCCAAACTGCAAAGTTAGATGCTCTATAGAAGAGCCATTACCTCCCAATCCCAATGAAATCCATGTTGCTCTATCTCCATTATACCAAACACAGGGAGTCAAAACTTGAAAATAAGCTGTCATATTATGCGATTCATTAGAGGGCCACCTTCCAGGGGGCTAAGACCAGACATGATACCAATAGTATGCTAGATCATATACATCCAATATCCCAAATTCCCATTAGATTCTAAAAGAAATGTTAATATCCATAGAAATAATCCATGCATTGTTACTAGCACATTATGTCTCCTGAGTGGTTGTACACATATATATATATGCAGAATTGAATGAGGCCTCAGAATTGCAGGTATTATGGTTGGGAGGGGGGCTATATATTACACAAGAGAGACCAAAATACTACCAAATGACAACAAATGGAATGTTTTGGTAACTTTGGTTACCAGACCTGACCAATAAATTCAATGTCCTTAACTGAAGGTTTTCACTGAGTTATGAGTATTCAGGAAATGTAATACAGAGCCAATATCAGAGAAGATCAAAATAACACATGGGCTTATCAACTAAGTGATATAATTGTGAAATAATGTAAAATCTTCAAATAATTCTGGGCACTAAAGGGTTAATGCTATAGCGGATCCAGAGATTAGCACCATCCTACATGTAGGACAGTAGGACTTTGGGCGTCTGTCTCCTCTGAAAAAGTCCAAATCTTTACCGGAAGGTGATTTCCTAAGTAGAAGGTGTTTTGGGACATGTGTGTAATGTCATAAAAGTACCTAAGAATACCCATATGGAGCATTTTTGGAAGCCTTGGGCCTAGAACTATAGGATGTAACATTTTACTTCCATATCTGTTAAGGTTACTTGTGGATATAGACCTCTTCCCATGATGTCACATAGGCGTCCTACATGTAGGACAGTAGGGCTATCTGGGTTAAGTGGATGAAGGTTAATGCGTTGCCCAATAGCACTACGTCCTATCCACTGTATTAATTAACTTAGCCCAAACACCTTAAAAAGCACTAATTCTTATATGTACCCCCTTATAACCCTAAATCCGTTATAAACTACTCAAAATATAAACGAACACGTAATAACTTTTTTTTAAGAAGAAATCTTAAATGTTCTAACCTACCTACCCCCCATGCAGTAAACTGAATAGTCCATGATAATCTTAGCTACTCATTGCGTTTTTATTGGCATTTCAATGTGCAAATAGACTTATAATAATGATAGAGAATGGGGGTTAGGACCCAAATGTAGCTTAATATGTCACCTATGCCCCCAGGGCATCAGTTTTACTCAAATCAATGTCATAGGGCACGGCTTTGAGATAACGGACCATGCCCCTACCTCCTCCACTTCACAAGTAGGCCTATTTTGCACTACTGCGGGCTCTATGGGGGCACTCAGTTGTGTAAGTAAAGCCCCTACCTTCTCAGGTTTACACGTGCAAAGCATTCATACTCTGATAACCAAGCCTACACTTTTAAAACAGTGTTTAGGGATTAAACACTAGTGTTTAAGACTTAAAAACTTGTTCAAACACTTTTTGTCCCACTTTTCTAAACTTTTAACTATAAAGTGTTTAACCAAGTGTTTAAATCCTAAACAATTGAACATTTCAATGTTTAGATGCTTGATAAAAAGTGTTGAAAACCTAAATGCTTTAACACTTCAAGTGTTTAGGTGTTTAAATACTGGTGTTGAGAAAACTTTGGTGTGTATTTTCAAACACCTTTTTTACAGCCTATGGTTAGATAGTATTCGCTTAATTATACTCCACCTGGCTCTGCCCCCTATTGTTTCTACTGTAGGTTTATTTCCATATTCTACAGTTGGGGGCCATCAGGAGGTTTTATGAATTAGGTCAGTTCTGGCAGGAGGTTTTGTGAATTGGGTCAGGTCTGGGAGGAGGTTTTGTGAAATAGGCCAAGCATAGCAGGAGGTTTTATTAATAAGGTCATTTTTGAACAGCAAATGTAATTCTTTGGAAAATTCTGTCCCATATGGGATTCTTACCCATGCACCAGACAGTGCTGGGATCCTGAGTCTCATGTGCTAACCATTACACCATGAGTCCTCAGCTGATACTGTGGGTGTTAGAACATCTACTGAATGGTGATATGCTACTACTATGACTGAGTAATCAATTGTAGATAAACAGGGTGATTTCACTTTGAAAGTTTGACTGGTCAATGTAGTGTAGTGTAGGCCTGAGACTAGAAATCTAGACCACACAGGTTCAAACCCCTGGTGTGATTTTGTTTTATTCTCGGTTAACCACTGTCATTTTTGCAACAAATTCTAAAAATAATGTATTATAATGAACATCCTCTGATTACCAAAATGATAAAGGGGGCTTCAGGGGGCCTTTCATAAAGAATCCTTTTACCTTGTATGTGTAAGTTAAAAACACTTTCTGTGATTCAAAGTCAGCCATGATAACCATTATCCTATTGAGAATGCTGGTGATTGTAGACTGGAACACCATACATTTATCATAGCTTTGCATAACGGCCAGTGTAGAAGATTTGAATCCTCTTCTAGGCCTCTAGAGTTAAAGTCAAATTATGCTTACATTCAAGGTTTTACTGTTCTATAAACTTCTGTGGATGGAGTATAAGTAAGAAAACCTCATTTGCTGGAGGATTTGCCACAAAACCTCCGAGGATCCTCCAGCTCCGCGGAGGTTTTCCATTACGTACCCCAGCACATTATGGAAATTCTTAGATATTGTTGTGACAAGTATCTTAACCATCGTCATGTATCTATATATGTTAGGATGGATAAATCACTGCACAAACCTTTAGATTTAAGCAGTGTAAAGCTGCTTAAAGTTGCTTAGATCTGCGCTTAAAGCTGCTTAAAGTTACATAATGTCCGTAGTTTTGCAGGTTTAAGGAGCTTTTTGCAACTTTAAGTATTACGGCCAATAATCAACTTAAAGTTGCAGAAAGCTCATTAAACTCCGCCTGTAATCAACTTTAAGCAACTTTGAGTGCAGATTATAGCAACTTTAAGCAACTTTACACTACTTAAATATGAAGGTTTATGCAGTGAATGCGAAAAATCAATGATACATCAATGATGTCCTCCCAGAGGAAGAATAAATAGTTCACCTTGGTTGCTGCTGGTGATGATTGTGGTTTCACTTCCGGTTTCTTTTCATCCTCCGACTCTGATGATGATTCTTCAGAAGAGGACTCCTCGGATGACGAGCTTTTAGCTTTCTTCTTCTCCTCCTCCTCCTCCTTTTTTGCTTCAACCTTTCGAAATAGAAAATACAAATTTTCTTTTTATATGGAGGCAGATGTAGTGATATAGGATATACTGGGCGGATATGTTAAGAAGGGTGTCGATCTCCAATATAGAGCTTTAACACTCACATCACTTTTCACCTGTTCAAATGTGTTGCAACTGCTATTGATGTACATTCAATGTGAAATAGATTTAAAGGTAGTAGACACAATCTACTCAAACAGCACCTGGTGGCGAAAAATAAAATTTTGCTTCTGACCTCCTACATTTTCATTCCAAAATGTTTCTAATGATCTTAGATGTATATTCATCAGGTTTGGTTGAGAAATTATTGGACGACTTTTTTCTATGGAATTAAATTAAGGAAAATACAAATTCTCATAGTTGGCCATAGTTAAGAGCAAACCTTGATGCTCTCTAGTTGAGAAACGGACCCCTTGATCTATGATTTGTTTTTTGTTTTCTTTGTTACCTAAGCATCAAACTTACATCCCTGAAAGTTACTAAGAGAAATTGTTGGTCAATTTTGAACCAGCTGGATTGTATTCTACTACCTTTAATTGAATTTCCAGAACAACGTCCCAACAGCACCCCCTCTACAACAAATATCCCTTCCCACTATTACCCTTAGACATTATCCCTCTATGTCATTCCCGGGCCCTCTGCACTTACTCCATTACCCTGAAGCTATATACTGTATTTCCTCGATTAGAAGCCTGGGCTTATATTGATTTCAAGTGGCTACTTGACCAGGCTTATATTTGAGGCAGGCTTATATTTGAGGCAGGCTTCCATTCATTTCAGTAGACAAATGACTCTGCTTCTTTGCCATATCTATAACATATATTCTATGATTTAAACAACTCTGCAGAATTTTACTTATACTGAGACTCATAAAATAACTTTAAATACCTATCTAAATGTGTCTAGTTGGTCATTAATGTGTAGAGGGAAGGAGAAGGGATGCTCCGTGCTAAAAGTCAACTTAAAAATTCAGATCGCTAGCCTTCCAATGATATATTGCTCCTGTTAGTTTCAGGGGAATGACTTACTAAATATGGGTAGGTATGACCATTTCTGAATGGCAATAAGCTCTACGCCTAATTGGTCGTGAGATACATCTATAATTAGCATAATTTATGCTAATTAGCTAATTAGCATAATTTTCTTATTCTTTTGGCTATAAGTTTTGATCTAGAAATGGTATTTTCGTTCTGTTTTCACCATGGTAAACCTGGTGAAGAATTCTCTCGAATGGGATCATTGATTTTACTATTTAGAATGGAAATCATGTTTCCATGGCAACAGAAATCAACAAAAATACCTATTTAGGCCCAAAAACGTTCTTTTTACAAGCCTAATTTGGAACCTTTTCACCCAAAATATAATATTCTATCAAAAATCATTGAATTCTCCATAGAAAAGTACCCTATAATTGTTTTCGGCACATCTTTTCTATTCTAGCCCATAGTTGTGCCCCCTGGTGGATAAAACAGGTACTAAATCCCGCAGGAACCCCCATTTCTGCTTGCTGGCTCACCTAATGATTAATTTGCACAGGGAACATGTAGATGTTCCACTTATGAGACAAATTATGACTAAAAACTTTTCGATAAATCATCTCAATTGGATTTGTGTCCCATACCCAGGCTTGTATTCGGGGCCTGGCTTGTATTACACCCAGTGACCCTTTTGACCAGGCTTATAAATGGGGCAGGCTTATAATTGAGGCCAGGCTTGTATTCGAGGAAATACGGTACTTTCTTGATGGGGTGGGAGAACTAGATATGTTTATGTCTAGGAGGACCCATGGGGGATGACTATTTGTAAGTGTCAAATCATTATACGTATTGTGTGGTACATTTTTTGTATATGCACTAGTAAGCCGCCTTTATATATATGTAATTGTTTTTCAGTTTTTTTTGTTAATTCAAATTTTTAGGCATAACATAACTTTTTTAAGAATGAGAGTTGAGTCTTAAAATTTCATATATGGTGGGCCTCTAGGTCAATTCAAATATTGGTCATTTTAGTTAAAATCAGAATCTTTTTTACGACATGGTTTATCGCGAGACTTAGGCTCCCTATTTGCATCAAAATACTGGCTCATCGTCTACACTGTTGTAGTGCCAAGACCGAGGAAGGGCCAGAGCATCCAACAAGGACTCTTATGCAGACCAACAGTGCTGGCATAAGAGTCAGTTAACTTGCATATAAGGCGCACCGTGAGTTAAGAAGTTCAGTTTGAGTTACCAGCCAATAGGTGACACACATGTGGCTCTAGTCGCCAGGCAATAGACATAGAAGTTGCCGAGCTGTATCACGTTTGCTTTGACACATCAGTCGGAATTAGTTACACAAGTGTACACAATAAATTTGGGTGTTTCCCTTTCATGTTTAAAGATCTGAGCAGTTTTTATGTAGGCCTTACATGCACACTAGATGACCTCAATAAGAATAAGGAAAGGCCTGTCTAGTTACTTTCCATTTTCTTTCCTTTCTAAGAAAATCTCAAGGACAAATGCTTTTAACGACATATCAGCCCAGAGACCCAATAAATAACGATAGACTACTAGAGGCAAACTGTCAAAGTGTTAGTTAATCAACCTCTTGTAATTAGGGTATTGTAAGTGCCCCGTAAATGTCACCTCTCGTAATTATGGGTAGGGTATATACAGAACCTTTTCAGCCCATTGTTAAATAAAGAAATATGATACCTACTTCTTATAACTTTATGAAACTTACGAGAGGCTAAAAAGTGTTAAAAAAAGGGGATTTATGTCCCCCAAAAATGGATAACACATATTTAAAAGAAATTATATAAAAAGGAAATAATACTTGCGCTGTGTTGGGAATTGGATGGGCATTGTATTAACCAAATTTTGGAAGTCTATGTTGATATATCATGATTTTATTAAGGTTTATAGTTCATTTTTGGACTTCGATTTTTTCAAGCTTCTTGTACATACATTTTATTCCTTCTTTGTCATGTTTAATATACGAGACCTTTCTTCTCGTAAAAAGAAGTTACAATACCCCTTTTTAATGACCAATTTCCCTGTTACAAGACCCTTAGACTGATTGTTAAATAAAGACCTCTTGTAAATCTGACTTACAGGGGGTCATAAGTTGCATAATACGGTACCATCTTTATTTAACCCTTTGGTAACTTACCTCTCGTAACTGCAAATTACCTCTCATACAAATACAATCTTTATTTAACGGGTCTCTGACCGGCTGTAGCTATTATGTCGTATTATGTATTGAAATTGGATTGCGATAGTTATATATCCACTGCTAAATTGCATTAACTACAAATGTACCCAGAGAGAAGAAAAGAGGGAATATTACAGTAATAGTCCTGGTTTAATTAATATGAAATGACATTTCTATCTGCAACGTCATACTGGATCTCTGTTCATTTAGTGCAAAGCTTATGACAGTTCCAAAACTTCTATAGAATTCGCAAATGAATCTACACAATTACCACTATGTATACAGGGCTTTAGGTCAGGTAGGTAGTTGTGAGGCATTTGGATTGGCATTTACATTGGCATTGGTATTGGTACCAGGGGCGTGTTACAGAAAGGAACTCTGTTTTTCTCTGTTATAGTCTTGAGGCGGCATATATTATTATGCCCATTGAAGATATCCTAACATTTAAATGGCATTTAAATAAGCTACCAGTCCTAACAGGGTGCCCAATGATACTGTCATATCATCTTTGCACAACATACACAACAAAAATGGCTGAGTTTGATTCAGAGTTTGAAGATTTTGGAGAATTTCTTAAGACCTCTCTACATGAAGATGTAGTTGACTAAGTAGTAGAGAAAGTGGATGTGCTGACAGCATTCAGAGAAAATAAGGACAAGGACCTAAACATATGTGACCCATCCTTACAAAATGGTACGGAAGTCGCACATACAAAATGTTTAGTTATTGGCATCTTCATTTACAGCTCATCAAGAGCTTTCTTTTAGTATATAACACTTGAATATTTAAACCAGGTGGTCCTCTATGGAACTTCCATCAGTAAATTTAGTCAGATGAATTTAAAATCGATTAAACTGAGATAATTGACATATTAAACATATAATAATTTATGAATCCTATATAATTCCTATGTAATTCTATATAACCAAGACAACTGTAGCTATGTCTTTTAGGCATTTCGGGCTTAAATTCAGTTAAGTAAGCAAGGATTCTGAAAGATATCTACCCATAGGCTAGAAAAATGCTAAAATATCAATTTTAAATAATCTGATATTTTTGACACTATACCACTTGAGAAGCCTATATAGATCTAGGCTTCTAAATGTGCGACTTCAGTACCACCTTGTTAGGATGGGTCACATATAATATATGCACACCAGCACTTATCTAGGAAACACAATACAATGATATGAAACACCATAATTACATGGGATACAATTTCTCACTAAGATGTACTGAAGTACAATGATTTGGGGAAACATGTCGGATAGAGTGTAATGTATTCATGATTATACCGCATTGGACACGAAGAACAATCGATTTCACACCTCTTATATATTGCATACAGGCTGTGGTATAAGGTGGTTATTGTACTTGGACAGTACTGAAAGGGGTGTACAGCACAGAGTGCCTCATAGGCCCCTGTGTTATATATCGCTTACAACACTGTCCTCGTACAATAACCCCTACATACTCTTATTTGTTCCCTCTGAACAGATTGTCACCCGCCTCTGGCATTGGGGTCAATGCCATAGTGATAGCATTGCAAATTAGAGCAGTCCCTTATGCTAGAAGCACCTGATCTCAGGATGTAAACACAAACAAAACCACCGATTCAAGGGCAACTGATGGCCGTCAGTCACTGACGGATGGTGTAGGGACAGTATCATTAGCCCTTTAATTGTTTCTAGTTCTATTAGAACTTGGAGCATGATTTTTTGATTCACTATCAATCCCTAATCTTTGTAATTCCACTATCACTGTACACCAGCGGCCGGCCACTGCTGTGACATGACCCAATTCCACCCAGAACGAGGCTCTTCAAGATCACAGCTTTCAAGCTGAAGATCAGTGCAAGATCACATGCCTTCAAGCGTGCGATTTGCACTAATCTTGGTAGCTTGAAGCACATGATTTCTGTTCACAGGGCTGCTTATTTACCCCAAACACACTGAACATTTATTGACACAACACATACCGTTTTAGCCTCTGTTTCAGAATCAGAGGACTCTGAGGAAGACTCTTCTGATGAGGATTTTTTTGGCATATCAGCAGAGGCAGTAGATGTGTTGACAGGCTTTAGACAAAACAAGGACATAGACATAAACAGACATGTAAGGAGCACAGCACAGAACCCTTCATCGTGTTTACATAATGGACTCTGGGGTAGAGGCACCTATCTCAGATAGCTCTTTGTGATTATGAGGTGATTTGATACCACCCAGGTTTTATATCGGTATCGATGTCACCTTTTTAAGAGACCTGATAATGATTGTGTTTAATTCTTGGAGGAAGGCCAGGAAAGAAAAAAATAAATTATCAAACCTAGGCTTAACTCCGATATCTCAAGACGGAAATGGACAGACTAAACAAGTGAATCATTTTTTTTTCACACTGCATAACTAATATATTGTAGCGGGTGGGCGCCTGCTGCACTCTGGCAAACAGAGTGTACAAAGCATCCGCCACGGGTGGACGGACCGTCCGGCCCGGTTGTCCGATATTTGGGGGATATATATATATAGCTCGAGCCGAGGACACTGTCAGTTTGGGGTTACGATGCATTAATAAAGGTTCTCTCTGGTAAACCGAAAGGCTGGATGTTGAGTCGTCTTTATTGATTAGTCTATGTTACAATATTACGGTATCTTTTTAAAGCTAAGTGAAAAAAAATACTCAAGGCTTTCAGCACCATAGAGCAATAATCATAAAAGGTGGAAGTTATCCAGTATCTTGCATTTTCTAAACGAGAGATTCTTTCAATTCTTTAATAACCTGGTAGGAATTCAAGCTCCAAATCTTTTAGTTTCAGTTTGCCTTTACTCTAGAACTTTATGTAAAATAATGAATGTTTGTTTGAAAAAAGACAGACAAAAGAAATTTATAAACTCAACTTGCCAAAAAGTAATCATTATTCGACCATTTGAAATCAACAGACAAATAACGCTATAACTAACACTGCCTCGATTGTGTCTCAATGTATTATGTTGTTTGTGAAGATTTGAACATGAGTATTTCTTACTGCCTTGGTTTCTGGATCCGAGTCGGATGATTCTGAGGATGATGATTTACTTGTACTTTGTTTTGTTGTTGAGACCGTGGAACTGGCAACAGGCTTAGAACAGGACGAAGACAGATACAATATCAATTTATCAATCACATTAAGCTCTTCATTTTAGACATATTTTGTGTTTGACAATGTGAATTAGGCACCTATCAGTTTGAGAGGTTTGAATGAATGAGTTCTATGTGTATTCATGTGTGAGAAGGTGAATGAATTATGTGAACATAGTATTTGTATGGGGCAAATAAGGAGATTATATAAAATTAAATATGTGTACATTATCTTTTTTATGGTATGATTGTAATTGAACAAATTTAAACACATACTTTTTTACTCTCTGTATCAGAATCCAATGACTCAGAAGATGAGGATTTACTCAGTTTGCTGGCAGAGGTCGTGGGACTGGTGACAGACTTTGAACAAAAGACATCAATGTACAAGACAATAACATTTTAGAATATATTCCCATGTAGTGGAACTACCATAATACACCACGTATACATAAGGCACACCCCATGTATAAGATCCGCATTCTTAATGAATCTGCTAAAAAAGATTTCAAATGAAATAAGTTTTGTTCCAATCAATGGGTTTTCAAAATTCGCAAAGCTATGAGTAGATAAGATGCCTCCCGAAGCATAAAACCACTTTTGAATTTATGCAAGACACTTCAGACATGCCTCACACGCTGGGTATTTCAGTATGTATTATTTGTTTTTCATGTTTGTGTTATTTGCTCCCTTTTTTCACTCCTAGAGTAACACGTCTGTCCACGTCCACACATATATCTAATATTACAAGTCATCAAATTATGACAGATCTGGGGCAGTGCGTGAGATGAAATAATGATTTATACAGATGCACCAGAATGGGAAGACATGCTTCTCAAAGTTAGTGAATTGGTACGTGTTATGTGTATAGTGTATACTGGCTGTTTGCCAGAGAGAAAGCAAAACGAAGTGTTTCTCCTTGTGGTTGTGATGAATAGGAAATGTCTATCATGGCACAAAAAAGTAAAAGCCTCTATCTGCATTACAGATCTGCCAGAGAAGAAATCCTTAGAGGAAGGTGACAGGATGGCGATGAGGTATGAGTGGATGGTTTGACAGATTCGAATGGCAGTGTGTTGGTGTTCATAAACAGGACTTTATGGTCCAAATAGATCACCTGGTTGATCTATTGGCCTATTGACTCTAAGACGCTGCACCACCTCCACCTTTAGAACAGTGACCCCTTTGTCAACGGACCGTTACAAGTCATGAACATGAGCAACTCAGGAGTCTAGAGAGTACAGTTGATGGATCCACTTTATTGTAGTGTTAGGCAGGTACATGTTGGCATGGTGATGTACAATGTGTGTGCTGCCCACCTGATCAAGCTAGCTCTATACCAAGGCACTGTGTGTCATAGAGACTAGGTGTGGAGAGAGGAAAGTAAAGAATAAGAGTATCCCAAGCTAGTCCTGTATTCATATATATAGGAGCAGCTCGGGGTAGGCATGACGTCAGTCTTGGGAGAAGCATGACGTCATGCTTAGGGATTGGCAAGACCCAACGTGCCTTGCATCATCTCACCCTGGAGGGGGGAGGGGGCTTGCCTAAAGGTGGGTCGAGCTGGCCACCTGTTGGAGGAGCAGCTCGATCCCTGATTGGCTAGGAATGGAGGTGGGTGTGAGCACACTCCCACCCTGTACCTAGGGTTAGTGGGGGTCGAGGTCATGACCCCTAGCCAGGATCCGGAGGTGAATCTGAGGTCACTGGCCAGGAGAGGCAGAGCTGGGTAGGGATACCTGGCTCTGTCAGATCCAAAGGTTTGGTAAAGGGAGCCTTATAGGCGAGCTTGATCATTCGGCTTAAAATATTTCATATAATAATAAATGAACCTTGAATACCCCATTGACACCTTCACACTCTCCCCCCACAGCTGGGGAGACAGCAGTTCAGCAAGCAGCAGCCACGCATGGCAAGCAGGACAAGAACTTTGTTTGTTTTTGGTTAATTTTTTCCATTATGGGAGTCATTTGTGACTCCTGCGAGGAGCAGTACCACGGAAACTCCAGATTGTGTCCCGCGTGCAAGCACCCTAACCCCAAATGGGACCAGCGGCAGCAGTTAATATATTTGAACATCCCCAGCCTTCTACTCCCTCCATATTTAAAAAGGTGAACCCTATACAATTGAAATGATGACCTTGATATCTGCAAATTTATATAGATGTCTGCATTTAATAATCAAATGAGATGAAACGGCCTCCAGTTTTAAAGAACAGGGGGGGGGGGGTTGCAGTTTTTTATCCTTTAGAAAAAAAAAGAGAAAAGATTCAGCAGTACAATAGTGTAAATAAGAAGGGGTGAAATTTCCAGATTTCTCTTTAGGGTAAAGAAAACAGGGACAAAGCAACCAAGGACCGAATTGAAAACTTACAAAACGATGCCATAAGTCTAGCCAGCAGATAGTATATACACTGTTTGATTATGGGTTATTATACCCGCAATCAAGTTTTGGGCACATGGTATGAAAGCTAACAGTAGAGACACCGTTGGTTAAAGTATGAGCTATTTTACTGTGTAACAGACCACTGCGCTAGTTTCATGCACCGCTGCTGGTGAAATGTATAACCAACCAGCTGCGTGAACCCTTTCGGGGAGAAACGGTATGATCGGAAGTGTGTCCCTGGTGCCGGTGGTGAATATGCGAAAGTTTACTGCTCATATTTTACAAGCGAAAATGGCGCCACGTTAGCGCTTCTCCCTGTAAGATGTAACCACAAACCTGTGACACCACAGGTTAAAGGACCAAAACCGCTAGAGACACTAGTGACAGAATCAGGAACTAGAGCACATGAACCATGACCCCTCAAATATTATATACCAGAAATGTTAGCCTCGAGGCAGAACACTAGAGACGCCAGTGGACGATTTAGGTACTAAAAACCAAGTCCCCACAGCTGCGACTTCAGCAGTATTTGAATGACTGCCTTATATTGACTTTAATATGCAGCTCTATTGAACATTACATACGGTCCAAGGTGAGGCTATGACAATCAGTCAGGTCCATGTGACTGAAAGCACCATTAAATAGTTATAATAAATGAGAAAGGTACTCATTGATACGTCTAGTGATACTCCGTTGAGCACCCCCGAATTACCTTATAAATGATTAACTAGGAATCTCAGAAGTGGTAAGCATCATAAAGAGCTAGGGGAATAACAGGTTCTTAGTGTCTTTTCCCTGGGATTGAACGAACTTCTGTTCACTGGTAGGTAGTAGGATAAAAGTCATGAATAAACAGATACAATTTGAAAACTACCACAGAGGTTTGATTATCTATAGGGTAAAGTAACCTAAAGCCGGCCACATACCTTGAGACGGCCACCCACTATGAGAAATAGCTTTAGTCCTACATCAACATTGTGAAATCGTTGATGAACATTGAATCTAACAGTTAGTCATGTTGATTCATTTTCATAGTCAATGTTATGGCCAATGATGGGGGGGGGTGGCCAGTTTAAGGTATGTGACCGTCTTTAGGCTAATCTACCCTAACAAGTAGCCCGTCACCATCATTATATAACGGTTGTACTCACATGGTTTAATAGACAGTCCACTTCATTCTTGTATTTTCTCAGCTTCTTTTAGCCTGTACGATCTTTGGCAGAGTACACTAGTATACATATGACTACACAAGACTAATTTGTGAAGCTATGTGATTGGATATTACAAGGTTATATCAAATACATAAGTATTTAGCCGAAAAAGCAATGTACTATAATTGCAGGTAATACGAAAAGATATAGAGCATATATCAATTTTTGATTATTTTCCACTAACGATTTACGTAGACCTATCATCTTGCAAAGATTCGTCATGATATTATTCCCTATTTCTGTATACATTATACAATAATATAATGTTCCATGAAGGGTATACATAATACTATACATATTTGTAACACATTTTATCTATGGCTTTATGCACTGATTCCTGTGCTGAAACGCAGATATCTGTGCTATAGCCCTTGTCATAATCTTTAGTTCTAACTCTATATTACTCTATCAGTGTTATAACAATGACGGTATAGTTTCATCCGAAAACTATGTTGCGTACTCGCAACTTAATGATGATATGTCTTTCAAATAGACAACTATATCGCCATCATTTCATGATTAACATCTTATTACAGTGTGTCTGTGTCAAGTTATCTTATTTTGTGAAGTGTGAATATCATTTCCTCGAGTATCAATAATTATGATAAATATTTCAGACATCGATGTCGTCTCCTGTAAGTACCAGAGAAAGAAACTGATTTACAATGGCTCATGTGATGGAAGCACATCATAGAAGTTATTTTGATATACGATATGTATTGGTCTTATTTTTAAGAGGGAAAAGCCTTGTAATAATAATTATGATTTCATCATCTAGATCCTACCCTCCCCCTCCAATTAATGATAATATCATTAAAGAACGAAAATGTATACTTTGCATGCATGTGGTATATATATGTGTATTAAAATGCTTTGAGATTCAGAGGCTGATAAATGTAATTACCTCTAGTTGTTCTTATTTTGATTGCCCATAGCACCATGTTGGTGCAAATATTTACTCATTCCCACCAAAATATCCTCTGGTAGTGAGTCCTCTAGGTCTGACAATAGCGCCCCCTTTAGGTAGTGCAGCTCACTAATCTCTACTTCCAGTGTCACCTTCCTATGTCTCAGTGACTGCAGCTCCCCCTGGAGGTCCTGCCGGAGAGCAAAGAGCTTAGCGAGGTCTGCTCTGAGCACTGGGTGTAGCTCTACTACAGAGATAAGACCCTCTTCTGTCCTATCTACAGTTTGTCCTGGACCATTGGTGGTTAGCACCATCTGATGTGGTCTGTCAGTGTGGTGCGTTGCAGCCCCATCTTCCATGGCATTTTCATCCTCTTCTGTCAGCTCTGCCGGCCAGCTTAAGGCACTATCCTGCTGATTCTGTTAAGGGATGGTGAATGGGTAAATTGCACAAGTCTGTTATATTATACCATTGTCATATAGGTTCTTAAAAATCTTTGCGAAAATTCAAAACGTCAAAATTATAGGGTTAGTTTCCAAGTCAGGAATAAAACCTTTCATTAATTTGAATTTATATGATTATATCAGGAACTATAGGTGCAATTTCCTCACCATTATCCTCACATCGGGAATTGCATCAGACAGGGTTATTGGAGGTACTCCAAGTTCTGTTCCATCGTCATCATCAAATGTTAACCAGTTTACGGCAATTGGCTCTAGGTCAGGTGAGCAGCCTCCAGCAGAGTTGTTGATATTAAGGTCTTGCGGTGTTAAATGTCCAGACTCATCCTCCAGAAAACTACTTTCGCCCTCATCTATACAACTCTTTTCCTCATCATCTTCACAGCTTTTTGTCTCTTCGTCTTCGCAACTCATTGAATCGTTATCTTCACAGCTCTTATAGTTCTCATCTTGAGAATTCTTTTCATCATCATCTTCACAGCTTTTTTCATCATCATTATAACAACTTTTCTTCTCGTCATCTTCAAAGCTCCTGTCATCATCATCTTCTTCACAAATATTTTTCATTTCATGCTCACAGCTCTCTTCCTCATCATCATCACAACTAACCTTCTTGTCACCTGCGCCACTTCTTTCATCTTCATTGTCAAACCTCTTTCTTTCATAATCTTCAAAGATACCCTCAGCATCTCCTTTACAGCTCTCATCTGAATCATCATTAGACTGTCTTGTTTCCTCATGATATGATGGTGTGTCCTTAATTCCATGGGTTATGTCTTCTTCCATGTAGGGCCTTCTCTCTTCAACACATTCCACCCTTCTTTCAAAATCGGCTTCTGACCCCCTTTCCTCTTTTCCTTTCTTAACATTATCTGGCCATTTCTTTTCACAAACCTCAAACCTCTTCTCTTCAACCATGCATGCCCCTTCTTTCTTTTCAGCCTCATATGCCTTCTCTTCATCGTCATTAGATTTGGGTTCTGAGTAACTTTCTAAACTAGCAGCAGTGCCTTTACTCAGCTCATATGAACTGTCCATCAATGATTTACTTTCAGGTAACAAATCTTGTGGAATGGTGTGTCCAGATGTCTTTATCGGAGAGTCCTCCACGTGGAAGGCAATTTCAGATGTCAATATGTCCACATTGGTGTCCTGCTCTTGGGATATTATCCCTGAATTTTTTTCTTCATGTTCTTGGCTAGGACCTGCATTTCCCTGAGCTCTGACTTGGGTGATTACTGCAACCTGTTGTTCTTCCTCTACGTTACCTTCAACCCCTTGGTGCATCTCTATAGGTGTATTGGTTACATTGATGGTGGCCTCAGTTGGAGCTTTCTGTTGGATGCTGTTACCCTCATCCGTCAATGCTTTGAGTTCATCAGCCCAAGACCCAACAGTACGCACGACATAGTCGTCAACTGATCCCTCAACATGCATTGGAGTTTCATGAGGCAATTCACTACTCAGCTTTGTCTCAGGACATGATACATTTGCTTCTGATTCTGATATTTCTAACTTCCCACACTCAGTCTCTGCTGCTTGTTGAGCTTCATTGCTCTCTTCCTGTAACACTTTTCCCTTTGACCCTGTTATTTTCACTGCCTCCATCACATGAGTCGATTCGTGATGAGCAGGGGTTGCTGGTAGATGAGCATGAATAATGTTCCTTTCAAATATTTGTAACATTTCCTCAGCTGCTTCACTACCAGCTGCCGTTGTTTCTGATGTAGGTGATACATCTATTGCAATAGTATCACCTGCCTCCACAGGTCCTGCTGTTCTTGTTGCATCCTTTGCAATCTCCTCACCAGCATCTGTCAATTCCATCCCTATGTGTTTATATTCCGTTATATCATGACCTGGGGTGCCAGACACCCTTGTAGAATATTTTGTGTCCTTAAAGCAATGCTCTGAGAGTTCTTTGTGTGTTAATCCCAGGTGTTCCTCTATGCCGGGTGTAAAGACATTTGAATCTTCCTGTATTCCTGCAAATTCAGTTGTCTCTACTTCTCTTGAACAGACCTCCTCCACTTGCACTGCTCTGTGCTGTTGCCTTGTTGATGTGCTAGATTCACTATTAGATGCATCAGCTAAATTATCCTCTTGGTAGGGGTTACGGTCAACTCCCAATGCCCTCAATTCATCAGCCCAAGAGCCAACATTTCTAACAACATAATCATCAACTGATTCTTCTATGTGAACTGAAGGTTCATCATGCCTTATTTCCATTCCAGCCTCAGCAGCTGTTTGTATCTGATGATCAGGAACCTCAATATCTAGTGAGTTTGCTTCTTCAAGTGGTGGCAATATGCCAGTTAGTTTACTTGAATCTTGTGTTGGTTTAGATGTTATTGGTACATCTTGACCTATCACAGAACTAACATCTGCATTACCAGATGTTGGTGATACATTGTGGCCTGTTTGCCTATCAGCCCCTGTTGTTGCTAATATGTTAAGGTCTGTTTCCTTATTAGCTTCCCCCCTTCCTGATTCTGCCCATACCTCTTGACCTAGCTCCATAGACGCTTCTGCAATATTTACTCTGGGACATGTTTCTTCAGCATCTTTGATATATTTGTGTGCTCTTACAACTTGAAATGCTTCTACATCTTGTGACCCTTCCTTCTCTATCAATGAAACATCATCATGCATCTGTAGTTCTATAGTGGATTCATTGTTGGCTGTCTCAGCTGGAACACGTTCTTGGTTGGGGTCACTATTACCTTCTACTGCCCTCAATTGTGGGTCATCAGTATTGATGGCATCAGTTTTTGTTTGATGAACTTCCTCATATTCATCTGGCAGCTCTTTCCATTCAATTATCATCGTTTGGTCTATGTCGGTCACATAATCTAATTTGTGTTCAGTATGAGGTACTTGAATATGAGACACAGGGTCTTCAACTTTAAAAGGATCTGACGTTTCCAATGCAAATGATAAATTCATAGATGTTTCAGTTTCAGTTGCTGCAGTTTCTAATGTTGATAGCACATCCTTTGCCAGTGCTTCTGTATTCTCTGATGCTGGAAATTCATTAGGCATTGTTTCCGCTTCCACCTCTGCCATTGTAGTCTTAGATGCTTCTCTACTAGCTGTTTGTCCTGTGCCATATTGTTCCTTTTGAATTTCATAGTGAATGTGTGAGTTATCTGATGATGTCAATTCTGCTTTACTTTCTTCACTTTTCCCACTCAGTGCTGAACTATGTTGTGTTATGCCAACTTTAAATGACTCCACTTGTGAATCCTCCTTCCTCCTCAATAGCAGTCCTTGGTACACCTGTATAGTTGTACTGTATTCATTGGTGACAGCATCAGCTGGAAGGCTTTGTTGGCTGTGGTCACTCTCAGTTTTTAGTGGATTTAATTCAACAGCACACGAGTCGACAGGGGCTGCTACATTATCGACTGATTCCTCGGTGTGAGCTGAATACTGATAAGAGAAAATCTCGCTTTCCTCAATCTCATCAGACAATGCCATTTCATCTGAGCCAGCATTCCTGGTTTCAGGCAATTGGTGTACTGTATTATCTTGTTCTATCCACTCTTCGGCCATTGACCTTTCCCCTTGCACGACCTCAACTGTGTCCAATCGTTTTTCAGCAAAAGGGCCTTGTACCTTAGTATCAGAAAATTCCCTTACTGTTGCTGTTGGTTTTGAAACTGCTATTTCATTACCAGAAGGTATAGTGTCTGGTGCGGCTAATAACTCTTGAGTCATCACATTACCTTCTTGAATTTCTGCTGTTGATACCACTGATTTTGATATTCCCTTCCAGCCTTCTTCCATTTCAGAACTGGCTGCATTCTCAACAGATTCATTCCTAAGAGTCATCCCTGTTTCAAATTCACCAATGAGCTCATTTACAACTTGAAGGTGACTGTCCAGGTCTGCCTCTAATGATGATTCTCCATGTGCTTTGTCATGACATTGACTGGGCGCTGAATACTGCTGCATTCCAATAACCTCTATTTCTACATCTTGTGATTCTTCCTGCCCCAAAGTTTTAGTGGATTCATCAGTGGTCGCCTCAGCTGAAGAACTCCTCTGACTGTTATCATAGCCAACCTTCAGTGCTCTTAATTCATCAGCCCATGAGCCAACAGTATGAGCAACATAATCATCAACTGATTCGTCTATGTAACCCAAAGGTTCATCTGATGAGGTGCTCCTTGTTTCCACACATGATGGAGGAGCATGGGTATTGTTGTGGTCAGTCTCTTTGTATTTTTCTTGCAGCTCTTCACCCTTTGCCATCTCACTTTCCCCCAGGCCAAGTACAGAACATGACTTCTGTTCATCTGAGGATATTTGTATCTGGTCCTGATCAACTTGCCTTTTTGCAAATTTTGATGGAAGCACATCTTCAGGCATTATATCATCGGCAAATCCTGCAGTCGGCAATGTGTGCTGAGCTGTCATATAGCCAGGATCTGGTATGTCAGGTGTCGGTAACACATCTAGACCTCTTCCATCACAAGCTCTAGCGGTTGTTGATACTAGTGATGCATCCTGAGCAATTTCCTTACTGCCTTCCACCATTCCTAAACTTGAGAATGCATCCACCAGAGTTTCATGACATGCATCATTCCCAATGGAATCAGTTACATCTTCCTGATAGTTGTGTAAGGTTTCGGGTTCAATATTGGTAGCATCAGCAAGAATGTTCTCTTTGTCATGGTCACTTGCATCATTTAATGCCTTTAGTTCATCTGCCCAGGAGCCAACTGTATGTGCAACATAATCAACTGATTCTTCAAGATGAGATATATGTTGATCAGTCAACTTATCACTTTGTTTAGCTATACCGTGCAATGTCCTTCCCTCTGATTGTGACATATCAGCAGGTCCAAGATCATGTGTAATTGATGGGGGGCATACCCGATCATTTTGTCCTATCGCTTCTTCAGTAATTCGCCTTTCCTCTTGGACCATCTCAACCCCAGCACCTGATTGATGTTCACTATGAGAAACCTGTACCTTAGCATCAGAGAATTTACTTTCTGTTGTTGATAATTCTTTGATGGCTATTCCACTAGCATTGTGTGCAGTTTCTGGTAGCAAATCTTTGCCAATTACAACTTCAGCTTCTACATATGGAGCTGTTTCCTGTCCAGGTTCCCCTTGTCTAGTTGTTGTGATTATATCCCCAGTGAGTTGCATACTAGGAGAGATTCTGGCATCCGCATCCCTAATGAGCTCAGCTACAACTTGAAGGTGATTGTCTATGTCTGCCTTTGAAGTCATTTCTTGGTGTCTTCCTTCACAACATTCACTGAGCTCTGAATCTTGCTGTGTCTTGACAACATGAAATGATTCTACATTTTCTGGCTCCCCCTGTTCCATTGTAAGAGTGTATTCGGCAGTGGTCATGTCAGTTGAAGAATCTTCTTGATTGTGGTCCAAGTTATCCTTTAATGCTCTCATTTCTTCAGCCCAAGAGCCAACAGTATGAACAACATAGTCATCAACTGATTCATTAATGTAACCTGAAGGTTTATCTGGTGATGTGCTCTTTGCTTCAAAAATTGATATTCTTCTTTCTGCTGATGGTGCATCAGCTTTTCCATGACCTTTCCCTTCATTTTCCTCTTGAAGATCTTCACTATCAAGCTTGTAACTACCTCGTACATCAACTTCAGAATCTGAGAGTATGTGTGTCTGGGGATAATCCACTTGCCTTATTGGGGATTGAGCTACTGTCAATGGTTGTATCATATCTCCTCCAGATACATCACTAGCTTCCGGAATTCCAGGTGCAGATTTTTGGTGTTGATCTGTCACATAACTTTCATCTGGTATGTTAGGTGTTGGTAAGACATCTGAACCTCTTGTATAACCAGTGTCTGCAGTTGTATCAGTTTTATCATGAGATTCCACCATTTCTAAACTTTGTAATGTATCCTTCACTGTTTCATGACATGTAGCGTTCTCAGTGACGGCTTCTCCATTTAGATCTGTTGATGTTTCCAGATGACTGTCTAGTTCTTCCTGTGACTCCATCATTAATGCCCTTTCAAGTCTCATAATCTCAAGGTTAAGGTCATCAAGTTCAGTGCTGTCTTCAAGCTCCTCATATATTGTTGCAAGTTGTGAAGGGTCCTCGGTATAATAAACCACTTCATCTAACGAGTCATCCTCCACCTCATACAGGTCTTCATCTGCTACATCAGCTGTATCTGAGGCATCTTCTCTTAGTTCGTCCTGGGAATTTCTCCTTTCCTCTAATAACTGAATTTCCTCATCATCAATCTCAACATGTTCAGTGTCTTCATAGTCACTCATTATTTGATACAAATCAGCATCATGCATTTCACTTTGTAGAGTGTCCTTGCAATCCCTTTTAGGTGTCAAGATGTCTTCCTGGCATTTTACCCCGGTCTCAGTCTCATGAATGTAGTATTTTACCAATTTCTGATCATAATGATCACCTTCACTCTCAGAATATGTCAAAGCGGACTCAAGGGCTTCTTCCATGTCTGTAGGCTCAACAGATGTATCATGTGACAGCTGGATTTTCTTTAAGAGTTCTTGGTGCAATTCCTCTAATGGTCCATGTTCGTTTTCCCCTGGTTCTCCACTTTCTTCCTTTTCTACTGCTTCTTCTTCTTCTACTTCATGTATTTCTACTTCAACGGCTTCCTCTTTGTCATCATCATCTTCCTTGTCAGTATCCCCTTCTGAATGTTCACCATCCACAGTCATCAAATGCAAGGATCGTTCCCTTCTCAATGTTGCAGAAGTTAAACCTAAGAAAGCATCCACTTGTTCTATTGACATAGAGTCATTTGGAACTTCAATTTCATCATCAATTAATTCCAGGCTGGCATCGGGTAGGAACACACTATCATTCTCACTATCCAGTTCATCATATGAGCTACTGAGACTAACAGGACATACTTGGGAGTCCTGGCCAACCTCTAGTTTATCTGTTGTAGCTTCAAAGTTTATATGGATCTGAAAACCTTCATTGAGATTCTCCATTATCAAGGAACTATTGTCATCAAGTTTGTCTTCAATGACAATATTGATAGGGCCAGCAAAAGAAGGGTCCAATATTACCCCATACTGTCCTGCTATCGATTGATTAAGAGGTTCACCTCCCAATGACCATTTGACATCTCTACTTCCAATCCCTTCATCATCATCATTTTCTATTTCAATCAGAGAATTCCTTTCAGAGTTTGTAGGTGCAATGGCTTCTTGATAAGACCTGGATGCATTATCTGCTGTAAACATCCATTCAATCTTACTCCCATCTTCTGACTGATCAGCCTCACTAGACAGTTCTGGATTCCTTGCTAGTGGGGTAGGGGCCCTGTCTTCATCTTCATCTGATCCATCTTGATCTGTAAGTAGATCTTCATTAACCTTTTCCTTTGGGATACAGTCCTCTCTTAAATTGGTATTCAGAGCCAGATCATGTTCTGTCAGAACAGGGTCGGGTTGTTTATCTTTGTGTGTTGAATGGTATTGGTAATCCTCCTTAGCTGAAGTCTGTATTTCAAGAGCTGTGACTTGACTTCCCATTGTATCTTCATCTTGATAATTATCCAATGAACCAACATCATCTTGGACAGAATGAAGTGTTTTAACATCCGAATGGATCTCTGATTGGTCAACATCCTCAGTCGATGTTGGCTGATGCATCGATCTCATTAGAATGTTTGAATGTTCAGACACAGTTCCTTCATTTATGTGGTCAGCTCTGGGACCTGTAACACCCCTTCCAATTGCTTCACTTCCAATATTTGTCTCAGACTTTGAACTCTCACAATGCTCTGTAATAGGAAAATTGCCTCTTTCATTGTCCTCAGGCACAGTCATCATTAGTTCCATGGTTTCATTTTCATTCCATGTATATACTGCTGAGCTGTTTGCTGCTTCCTTAAATGTCGATGGCTCTATCACCATCTTAACTGGATCACTGTGGTCACCATTCCCACCTGGCAGTTCCAAGGACAACTGAGGGTCAGTTTCAACTGGTATATACAATGAACCACTTGTCTCAGGAGTTGCAGTGCACTGTTCGCTTTCAAATGTGGAGTCAGCTGAAGTGGTTATGGCTTCACCCATGTTAGATTCATCTGGCAGTGATGATATGCTGATAGTCTGCCCTTTTGCAAAAGATGATTCCCCCCAGGCACCTGCCTCTTCCACACCCTGTAGGTCTGGGTCCTTTGAACTGAGGTATTCACCCAATGTTTCCACCATGACATGTGAGGCTTCTTTCTCTTCTCCTGCATCATCTCCTAATGGACAGTGCTCCTCCATTGGTCGTTGGTCTGTGGCTGGATGATCTAGTTCTGTTTCCCCTGTTTGTTGATTTGTCACTTGAGTTTCTTCCACATCCAGGACCTTCCTTGATCCCTGGGTGTAATCAGCGATAGGAATAGAGATTGCATGCTTGGATAGTGTAAGAGTTTCAGATGCTTCCGCCTCCACTTCTGTTTGGATTGCCTCATGATATTCAATTCCTCCTTCACCTACCACCTCTTCTTGGTGGTAATCAGACTCAGATCTCATAAAGTTTATGGTTTGGAAAGGTTCCTGATTTTTGTCCTTTTCCCCAACTTTCACAACACTGATGTCTTGGCGATTTCCCTTTTCCTCACCAGATGCACTTACTCCAATCATTGATTGATCAGCTCTGTGTGTGGAATCTGTGTTCTGTGACATGGTATTAAAAGCATCTTTAGATTCAATGGCTTCCTTAAGCATGTAGTCATATCTATCACCTTGGCCACTTGCATCATCCTTACTGAGCTCAGGCAGTATCTGCCCATGAGGTAGATTGTCTTCATTATCTATCCTACCCCAACCTTCCTCTGCTCTCTCCCCTTCAAGGGCCATGAAATCAATCTCCTCAGAAGTGGCTTGTAGAGTTTGACCTGTAACCATTACAAATTCAGTCTCACTAATAGACTTGGTCAAAGCATTATCCATTCCAAATGTTTGATCATGTTCCTGCTGGTTACTACCTGTGACTTCTGGTTGTCTACAGTCTCCCACTACCAGATCATTATGTTCTACAACAATGTAATCAGATTCCAAGCTGTCACTACTTACTGACACATTATCTCTGGCTGTTGTTTCACTGCGGGAATCAGGGGATGTTTTGAGCTCCTCAAAAAACTCCCCTTTAGGTATGATTTCATCTTCTGCAGATGTTTTCTTTATAGTTGGGTCAGGAATCTCCTCCTTCACTTTTCGTTCTTGTTCTTGTGTGCTTATTTGTGTGGATTGATCCGGATCCGTCCATGAACCATATTCATCAACATTATAGGTCTGAATGTGTTTACGAACCTCAGCTGTTGCTTGGCTGCTTTCTGTTGACAGTAGAACTCCTTCATGTGAAGAATAACTACCCATCGTCTCATCCAATATTTGTGTGTTCTCAGATGCTATCAGTGGGAACCTTATCTCATAACCAGCATCATCATAGTCCACGTTTGATATTTCGGAGAACATAAGTGTTTCTCCTAGGACACTTGGCAGATTCACTTTTAGACTAGCATCATCATCATCATCATCATCATCATCATCATCATCATCATGTGACATCTTGGACTCTTCATGTACTATGTCATCAACACAAGCTGACCTAGGTGTTTCTGTTTCAAACAAACTCTCATTTTCTATTTCTAAGTGACTGCCATCACTGGACATACTTTCCACACTCAAATGAGTATCATCCTCCATTGGTCTATCATCTATCTTTAATTCATCTATTTCTGTGTCTCTAGTAGTTGCAAACTCTGTTGGTAATGATTTTTCTTTCAAACTTGTAGC
Source organism: Acholoe squamosa (assembly GCA_949317995.1). Taxonomy (NCBI): domain Eukaryota; kingdom Metazoa; phylum Annelida; class Polychaeta; order Phyllodocida; family Polynoidae; genus Acholoe; species Acholoe squamosa. Next base: position 48,739,647 of record OX439050.1, read on the forward strand.
AGGAGGTACATTCGGCATAGGCCCTTCTAACTCTGCTCCATTATCCTCAAATGTCTTTAGTTCTTCTGCTTTCACTTCTTCCCATGATTCTGTTAGATTAACAGTTTCAGCAGTATCAAATTGTCTTTGTGCATCTTGGACTGGTTGCTGCTCGAATGCTTGATGTATTGACTTTGTGCTTTCTGTTTCAGAAAGTGTTGCTTCATAATGCACTGATTCCCTATATGTTGAATCATGGTTTTCAAAATCTGCAGTGACCACCTCTGTATTAGCAGGTTGACGGATCAGTTCAAGGAACTTCTCATGAGCCATTATTATTTCATCAGGTTGTGAATCACTTATAGGCTCTGTCTCAGATGGATGAGAGTGTGATGGATCAATGTCCCTAACCAACCTTTCCTCCTCCTTATCACCACCTACTGCATCTTCAATACCACTACTGACCTTTGAAATCATGGCCGCATACCCCTTCATATCACCGCTATGCTTTTCAGATGACTTACTTATTGACATTCTGCTGAAGTGTTCACACTCAATAGGTGTTTCCTGTTCATGACCGATAGAAGTTCGTTTCTCCTGTTCTTTCTCTTTATCATGTACAATGATACCATGACATATATCCTCAGGCACATTGTCTATTGGTGATTCTGTGGCACCCAAAGCCATTTCTGGGTGTGGTTCTTCTTTCCTTTTGTCATACACTGTGTTATAACTGCTAGAGGGTCCATACATTTCAAATGCACTTGATTCACTCATTTCCACTGGGCTATCTCCTTGAGCTTGATGTAATGTTCTGGTTTCCTCTTCTCCTGGGAAATCTAAGGCAAGTGTTCCAGGTGAGCCATTGTCCCCATCTGGTCTTGCCTGTGATAATGCCACCTCCTCAGCATCTGAAACATCAGCAATATCTTTAGTCACAATACTCTCCTTGTGATCTGTTTCACCCATGAGCTTTAGGAACATACCAAGTTCAGGAGGAGCTACCTCTGTCTCTGCAGTGCATGAGCCATATTCTTGATGGACAGTCAAGTCATCTGATTTGTTCTCACCCAGGAAGTCATCTGAAGTTATATCCGATTGGCCTTGTTCTAACTGAAAAACCTCATCCTTTTTGAGCATTCTTTCTGTTGGCAACATATCTTCCTGAGCCTCATGCTCTACATCATCAAATCCAGTGTTCCCAGAAGACCTGGTGATTACTTGTAAAGCATTCTGAAGTTCATCCGCTAATGATTCATCTATCTCTGAATCACTAATAATGACAGTGTCCTCGTTGTCATCTTGGGCATCCTGTATCATGTAACCTTCTGATATTTCCATTTGATCCATTGGATCCACTCCTGGAAGAGGTATTGTGTCAGATTCAATAGCCTCTTCATCTGTCAATGGAGGTTGGCTAGTAACTTCTGATAGAACAAACACATTGGTCTTGTTTCTTTCTCGCTTTCTTCTCCTCCTCTCTATGGCACTCTCATCTTGACTTTCTTTGGGCTGAGCTACTTCTGACACATGTTCTGGAAAATTTAGCTCTGAGTTATCAACCTCTGATTTACTAGTATCTGATGGTTTATTGCCAATTTTGATATGGGGAGTCTCATCACTGACATTTATGTTTCCCCGCTGAACCACCCAAGCTTCTACAGTGCCATACATGCTGTCCATTGTTGAGATGGCCTTTGAAGAAACAGTGGTTGCTTCACTAGTATTTTCATCATTTTGGTTTACTGCAAGCATATCTACCTCCTTATGCATGTCAGAAATATTCTCAACTATTTCCTCAGGCAGAGATAAGGTTTGTACTTCTTCAGCTATGTACACATCAGAAATGGGGTCTTCAGTAAATACTCTCATATCCTGTTTCACATCAGTATCTGTCATCCCTTGAATTATTCCTGGTAGAACTCTTTCAGCGAGTTGTTCAGTTGTATTTTCTTCAAGAGTAGTCTGTGGGTCCATCTCCAAGTCCGAAGTTTCCCATTCCTTTCTTCCTGAAGTGGAATCACTATCTGGCAGCCTTTCCATCACAGCATTGGGTTGAATATCCTTAGTTCTTTCTCCATAAGTCACCTGAGATTCATGACCCATCAGATTAACCTTGCTGTCATCTTGCATACTTGAATCTCTTGGCTCAAATGCTGTCGTTATGCTAGAAGCATATTTTCCCCTGCATTCTTTATGAAAATCATGAGAACTTTCAGGATTAGTACCTAGTTCACTTTCATGGTCGTCTGATGTTTTAACAGTTTCAGATATGTTATGTTCCAATATTTCCTGATAAGGAGATCTGATAGCGATACCATCCTCTTCATTCTTAACTTGGGACAAAGTTGTAGTGGTCAACACTGCATCATCAATGCTGGGATCTTCTTTCTGTGTTGAAGGGGATCGGACAGGAGTGCTATTCGTATTGAGTGTGTCTCTATCATCTTCGACCGATTGGAAATTGCCTATGGCCAAAGTGACAGACATTTGTGAATCATCACACAGTGTATTATCCGTGGGATCTCCAGATGATTCTGGTTGCCTGTTTCTATCAGCATATTTCTTTGTCTCATGGTAGAATGGCTCAATCTCTCCCCTTTTGTCAGATGCATCAACTGACTTTGACACAGAAGTCAGTACACCTTCTTGGATGATATGGGAGGAGAGTGACTCTGCTAGTGATATCATTCCTAGGACTTCAGAGATATTCAGGTCCATATCGGACACTTGAGAAAGTGTACCATCTTGATTCTGCTCTGATGTTTTTGGCTTAATTTGTTGGTCATCATCTTGGGGTATTTGGTCAAGTGTGCTCGTAGAACAAGCCATATCTATAGCAGGATCATCTCTGGTGGGTCTAGGTTTCTCACTTTGTTCTTGGTTCAGGTTATTCACCTTGAGTATATCATAGGTGTTATGAGGCGAAGCCAGGTCTTCTTGTTCTGGCTGGGGGACATATTGGTGGAATGCTTCTCCTTTTTCAACTGAAAGGGCACTTCTCTCTGTTTGTGACGTAGTAGTCCTCATTTCTACTTCAAATGGTGTTGAAATAATGATCTGTGATTCTAGTGATTCTAATTCATTTGGCGATGCATCAGTCTGTGAGGACATAGTTGCTTGCTCTTCTATTTCAACTTCACATGGCTTGGCTTGATCTTCACTGTGCATATGTGAGGAACCTGTGGCTACTGCTGAGTCAGAGGAAGTTTCAATTAGATGGGTGTTAATTCTTCTCTCTTCCCGTGCCATTATATCAGCAACAAGCTTGGCATCCCTCTCTTCATCTATTTCTGTGGACTCTGCAGATTCAGCATGGTGTATCAGGCTCTGTACCATTTCCCACTCTGATGAAGTTACCTCATCAGAGTCAGACTGGTCATCACCAACTTTATATGGGGGACGGTTACCTGGCAGATCATCTTGATGTTCAACAGTTTTATCTATAGTTCCTGGTATCCTCAAATCCACACTTACTGTCTCTACAGGGACACAATCTAATCCACCATGTTCACTATCTCTCTCCGGTAGTTCACTTTGAACTCTGGTTTGTTCCTTATCCTTCCTGTCCATTTCTGTCTCTGCAAACTGACTTGTTGAAAAGGATGTTGAGCCACTTTTGCTCGAAATCTGCTGGAGATTTTCAAAATCCAATGACGATGGGACATCCACAGACATCATTCCAAAAATAACATCATCTTGGTTTGGCTTATCTGGGTTTTCTTTGGTTTGAAATTTTGATTCAGTAGTAATGAGCTCTGGATCTCTTTCTTTGGATTCATCATTACCATCCAGCTCACTTGTACTGGGTATGTGGGATTGTATGTCATGAATGCACTGAGAAGATTCCAGTGGGATGTCTTTGTATATGGTATCCAACATTGTATCTGTACTCTCCTGTGTTGTTATTGTCAAGTCTTCTACTGCAGGTTGGCCTGAGTCCATGGAGTCCTCTCTTGATAGGAAAGCTGCATTATCTATGTCAGTAGGATCTCTCAAAGGTGCTCTGTCTTCATCTTGTTTTATCTCCTCTGATACTGAAACCTCCATCTTATCCTCTGTTGCTTGATGTGAACCCAATGGTCTTTCATCCATATCACCTGCCTTAGTGTCATACAAATCATGGTCTTCATCTTTCACAGACAATCTTGGAGAAGTCCTTTCCACATTAACTAAGTCTCCTAAAATATCTTTGTTAAGACTGAGCTCATCCTTATGGAATTTACTTTCATGAGATGTGTTGTAGTCAGTATCCACACATACACTCCCGGCTTGCATCCTCTGACTAATTTCTGGATCTCTGCTTTGTTCTTCTATTAATACATCTGCTTGCCCCAAAGGTACATCTGGACCTTGTGCAGGCATGTTGAAATCACATAGTTTAGCAGCTTCAACGCCTGTATGAGAGTCATCATGCTTCTCCATTGGATATTCTGTGGAGAGTGAAGTGAAGCTGGCAATCTTAGCTACATCACCAGATGTCATCAATTCAACATTGGATGAACCTACATTCTTCTCATCCTCTTCCTCTTCTCCAGTGCTTTGGGGATTGCTTATCTGGTGTTCAGCTGACTCTGTCACCATGTAGGATTCCTCACTCCTGTACATGTGAGGTGTATCTGATTCATCACAGGGTCTGGGTAAAGAGTCATGTGTGTGAGTGCCATCATCCACAATTGCTCTCTCCATAACGTCTCCATGTCCTGTACTGTATTCCTTGCCAGTAGTCTCACTGATATCACCTCCAATGACTGGCATATTAGTATCAATTGATGTATCTAGATTGTCAGTCTCATATGAGATCTCCCCTCCTTCTCCTTCTGACCGATCTACTGAACTGGAAAGCATCAGAGGAAGCTCAAAAGCTATAGAAGGCATGTCATAATCTAGTTCAACCTGGTCTGTGTGTTCTGTGGGCAGTGAGGTTACACTTGAGGATTCCGGAGCTTCCACCACTTCAACACATGATTGGTATTGTTGATCTATATCCTTAACATTGTCACTTGGAGTTTTAGGTGATTCTTGCAGATGTTCAGCTGTAGGAATGCCAGAATCATGTGGATAAATGTTATCTAAGCTTGGTGACTCAGATCCTTCATTGTAAACCAGGTCATATTGACATTGTTCTTTAACAATTGCCTCTTCAATATTGCTTCCCACATGCTCATATGACTCAATCCCTGATCCCATTTCTGTCTTTTCAGCTCCTGAAACCAGAGCTATACTGTCATTATCAGCTTTTTCCACTGATTGTGGTTGGCAACCATCAATATCCTGTGCCTCATGTATACAAACCTCTTGAACATTCCTCTCAAGATTTTGAAAAGCTTCTGTAACAATTTTGTCCTCCCCATCAACCTCAACTTGAGAAGCAGTGGTAGTGACCATCATATTAATTTCTTTAGACAGTTCAACATCTTTAATTGAATCTTCATGTCTCTGCTCATTGAGTCTGGCATCTCTGTTGTCATCAGGAGTATGTTGCTGTGTTCTAGGCACATCAGAATTAAGTGGGCCTTCTTGACCTAGTGCTGGCATCTTTAACTCACCTGGGATAGCAGCTTTGACCACCATGTGTGAGTCATCATGGACATCCTCTTGACATACTGTGGAGAGTGAAGATATGCTGCTATCCTTAGCTACATCAGCAGATGTCACCAATTCTACATTCATTGAAACTTCATTCTTCTCATCATCTTCACCAGCATTTTGGAGATCATCACTCAGGTTTTCAGCTGATGCTGCTTTCAAGTCTGATTCCTCACAACTGTACAGGGGATGGTGATCAGGTTTATCTGCTTCATCGGTGGGCCTTAGAAAATACATATCCATGTGAGTGTCATCTCTCTCTACTGCTCCTTCTATAGCATATGCATGTCCTGTTCTGCATTCCTTGCCAATAGTCATATCCCTTTCTATGGGTTTCCTACTACTGTCCACATATAGAAGCTCCCCTTCTCCTATTGCTGGTTCACCCTCCTTGAATTCTTCCATTTGACTGGCAACCATTTCATCCTTACACATCACAAGAAGCTTACGGGATTCTATGGGCACAGAAGTTAGACTTGATGGTTCTGAAGCTCCTATCACACTGTCACATGAGGGGTATTGTTCCATATCCTTAACATCATCCCTTGACATGTGAGGAGATTCTTCCAGATATCTCGTAGTATGAATGCCACTTCCATGTGGATAATTATCCTCCAAGCTCGAACAGGTCTCACTTGAATATGCTTCTACCTGAACCTTTTGCTCTTCAGGTTTTTCCTTGATAATAACTTCTTCTATATTGCTCCCAACATGCTCATGTGACTCAATCACTGAGTCCTTGATTTCAATTCCAACACCTGAAACCAAAGCCTGTTTACCATCACCATCTTGAGTTTTGTATGAGTCTTTAATATTGTCACTATCGGATTCTTCTTCTAGATGTGACTGACACTTTTCAATGCCCTGTGGTTCAGATGAATACTCACGTTCAGAGACCTCCTTCACGCCATTTTTCACAGATGTCTCCAAAGCCTCTGTGATAGTTCTATCTTCCTTATCATGATCAATGTGACTAGTAGCAATCTCTATGTTTGATTCCTTGGACAACCCAATACCTTCAGTTGAATCTTTATGCAATGTCTTATTAATTTTGGAATCACTACTGTCATTACCATGATATGTTTGAGGCACATCAGAATCAAATATTGATAGACTGCTATCAATCTCTTCAGCATATGTTGTAGATGGCAAAGTATCCTCCTCACTAACCCTTTGTTGAACCTCTCTTTCATCATCACCCTGACATCTGCTAGATTCCTTCACATGCTCAGCACTGCATACATCAATAATATAGTGATCTTCATCCTTGGCTTTGACACTATCACCAATATTGATCTTCTCCACTGGTCTCTCAGTGTTTGGCATGTCTACTGTGGACTGATCTTGGTGTGTATCATCAGGTACTTGGAGAGGGATGTGAGGATCAACTACCAGCTCTGGGACATGACTTGTTGCTGTCTGTTTGTCCTCTATTACCTCTGTATGTTGAAGGTATTGGTGAGATACATATTCAGATGCATATTCATCTCCACCAATATGACAAGTGTGAGGTATGTTTCCTGAACTTGGACTTGTTGGATCTGATGCACTGCCCGTCAAAATCAAGTTACCTTCTTCTTTGTCCATAGCAAGCACATCCTCCAATGCTGATGCTGTGCCTCTGTCGCTCTGGGTAGTGTACTGCTCAACACCAGTGATGGTATTAGTCCTCTCAACATAACCAGTGGTTTCCTCAGTCTCTGCGAGATCCTCATGCATTGTATGCATTGTGTCCACTTCATACATATCAGTGGCCTTGTTGTCATCAGTGACCTCATGATCGTCATTAGGACCTCCCTCATGTAAAGCAGCAAACTCATGTTGGGCATTTTCTACACTTGGCTTTTCTGAATCTTGTATGGACAACAGTGCTAAACTGGCTGATTCAGCCAATTCAGCAGATAGATTTATCTCTGGTTGTGACCTATGTTGGTCATCATATTCCATGTCCTCTGTATAGAGGATATTTGGAGAAACAGCTTGAGGGCCCCATTCATGTAATGCTTTGACTTGCGCTTCATTAACAGAGGTCACTGGTTCAGGGTGTTCAGGTAATTCAATCGCAAGATATGGGATGACTCCCTGTTGCTGCTGATCGTAATGATAGCTTCTAGACCCTTCACCTAGTGTAGTTAGATTTTCACCAACTTTGTGGGTCTCTTCTTCCTCATTGATGTAGGTTTCTTGTTTGCAATCGCCATAATCACTTTGATTTTCATGTGGATGTGATGGGCACCCTTCTTCCTCACTTTCTTGTATTCTGCCTTCAGTGATCGAAGCAGTACTATCTGTATCTTTGCAGGGAATATCATCTTCAGGTGACATTAATGAACCTCTCAGTTCCTCTTCTGGGATAAATCCTGCATCATCAGTAATCAGTGTTAATACATTATCTTCTGGACGTATAATGTCTGACTGGGTGGATGGCACTGACTCAGTCTCAGAATGATGGGCCTTAATGTTCAGACTGGATTCCATGTCCATTCTACCAATAGACTCCTTCCGTTCATTTTCAAAACCTGGGGATGATGTCAATTCTAGCTGATTTGATTCACCAGGACCCATGTGTAATTCACTTTCTTCAGTTGTCTTTTCAGTACCATCATCTACTCTCCTTGCTGCAATTGGTATCCCCTCTTGAGATTGACCTGCTTCAGCTGGAGTTCTGTTCATGTTCTGTTCTCCAGATGACAATTCTAATTCCTGAATATCAGATGATGGTACCAATGTAGTAGTTAAAGGGTATTGTGTCTTGTCCCTATGGTCCTCAAAAGTCTCTTCTTCCTGGTAATATGGTAATTCAGGTGTTGAATCAACTGGCTCCAGATCTGTAACCATTTCACAGGATTTTGAGTCCTCTGATGGGTCTTTGCTGTCCAGTACTGCAAAGGGTCTGTCAATATGAACTATGGCATCATCTCCAGAATCTTCTGGAAAATACGGCGGGGCAATTCCCTCTTCTCCTATATCAGAGATCATCTCTGTTGTGTCAGCTGGTTCAGGATCCTTCTTTACTTGATCATCTGGCTGTGAGCATAACACCTTTACTGACGGAATGTCTTGCTTAATGACCTCTATTTTACTTGATGGATCTAAAGTTTTCAATGTCACCTCCTGACCCTTTATCTCTGGTGCATCAAACAGCTCAATTCTGTCATTGATATCAATTGGAGTCTTCTCTTGTGAGGGGCAATCCTGTCCTTCATATGTTAAAATTTCCTTATCTGCTCCCCTTATGATATCTTTGTGCTCTATTTGCAATTCTTCAATATTGTCCTGTAAATCAGGGTACAAGCTTTCAATCACCTTGATATTATGATCACTTTCCCCTTGTTGGTGGGCAGTGGCCTTCCCTATTTCATTGCTAGTATGTTGTACCTCAGTTTCTGAAGCAGGTATATTGGAAGGGATTGTTCTTGTGTCATCATTCAGTTCAGTAGAGGATGCGTCTTCATTATCTGGACACACTTCTGTTTTCTCTTCTGGAACATCAAAGGCAGCTCTCTGTTCGTGCTCACCATCTACATCTTCTCTATGGAAGGTGTCAGTGTCAGCTGCACCAGCATGTTCCTCTCCTGGGTGCATATCCATTTGCTCAGTTTGATGATCCCCAATAGGCTCTTTAATATTCAGCTGACTTGGGGATATTTCTTTATCATTTTCTGTCTTGGGTAAGCTGAGTTCATTCACCTCTTGTGTCTCATTCTCTGGCAGAGTGGATTTTGCCGTTTCTGAGTCTGTTTCAGAGGTCACATCTCTGAATTCTTCAGGATTGTCTGACATGGACAAAGTAACATCTGCATCAGGAATAAAGAGCTGTTTCCCAGGTTCTTTATCATCATGGATGCTTGAGTCCTGTACTATTGGTAGCCAATGAGCAACATCAGAACTTTCAGCTTTTTCACTTTTCCTGCAAATATCTAGTCCTGTTTGAAGAGCTAAATCAGATTCTGATGATGGAATATTACGATTACTTTTTCCTTCCTCAGCCACTGTTTCTTTTTCCAAAGTTGTTTGCTCAGCAGTATAAGCTACTTCTTGATCATTGATGTCAGATATGACTGCATTCAGTATTTCCACCGCTGATGATGATTCCAAAGACTGCTTTGGGGACTCTATTTTTTCAGGAATACTACAAGTATCTGCCTTCTCAATTTGTCCATCAGGCCCTATGTTCAGAGCAACTATAGGTTCTTCTTTTACAGGGTCCTGAGGTTGATAGCCATGTGATCCTTCTTCTGCAGCATATTCCTCTTTTAAAGTTACACTGTGCTTCTCAATATCACCTGTTTGCTCAGGCATGCTTTGATCTGAAACCCTTCCTGGTTCACCTGGTTCTGCTGACACACTGGTCATAGGTCTCATCATGGTTTCCTCAACATGTACGGATGCATATTCAGATGAACCTTGGTGTAGTTGCTGGTCCTTGATGTTCAGGAAGTCAGTAAATTCTTGTGCAGCTGAGATATCTGGTGAAGCACTGCTATAGGCATCTTTATCCAATTGATGTGATATTTGTAAGTCTGCCAAATCATCCTCCTCATTGAGTGAAGTTGTGTCCTCCATCTTTATATATTCTTTTTGGATGTATGACTGTTCTTCTGTGGAGAGTAATCCCGGGTCATTACTTCCAGGTTCATTTAGAATATGGCCTTCAAGTTGCAGTTCTATTTCAGGGACATTTTCTGATGCTGTGGTAAAAGTATCGTTGACTTCCTGCACATTCACATCATCTTTGCTGATAAACTCTTCATCCTTACTGCCAGATGGCGACCGAAGGCCTTTCACCTCATCCAATCCCAATATCTGCTCATTGATCCTAATTTCCATTTCAGTCAGTGTGCTCTCTGAAGCAGAGTCCATGTCTTGTTGTTCCTCACTTATATGTCGTGTGTCATCGGCCAGGTTAAGGTTAATTGATGCTACTTCTCTTGTATACCCTTCTTCTGAGAATATATCAATTGAATCTTCAGCAATGTCTCTGTTGGGCTGACCAATGGTACTTATTTCCTCTTCAGTGTCATCTCCAATTGATATACCAATGACATCATCTAGGGCCTGTTCATACTCTGCAGTTGTAGTTTCCGATTCATCCTTCCCTGCAGAGATAGGTAAATTTGACTTGGACCTATCTGATCCTTGTAATGGATTGTGAGTCTCAACACCTGATGTATACTCCCTATCAACTTGGTGATCACCTGCTAGCTCATTATCAGGCACTGCTGCAGTGTCCAGAGCTTTATCCTTGTTTCGGTCCTTGGTGTCTGCATCTAGACCAATCTGTCCCTCATTGTCAGACTTCCTTATGACCACATCACTTTGCTGCAGTTGAGGAATGGTTGAAGAAGGAGCCAGGTCATAAGGAAGTTTGGTTTCCTCACACACAATGTCAGTCACTTCTTCCTGCAGACAGTTTTCACCCGAGGAGTGTGGTTCATCACCAGTGACTGGTTGTTTTGCTGGTGTTTCTGGATGTAAGTCAACAACCAGCTTTTCTTCAAGAGTAACACTTTTGTAATCTGGTTCCTCATAATCAGAAATATTTTTTACTGCTGAGTCAAAAATGTATGAGTTATCATATATTTCCACATCTTCCACATCTGGTGTTCTTCTATCCTTTTGACATGTTTCTAAACTAATGTCTAATGGGGCTGTCATTGTTTGAGGGTGTGTTAGGTCATCTGTCAATGTGAAATCTGAATTCCCTCCAGTTTCTTTATCAGCATATGTAATTTCAGTAGATAAGGCGGAAATATCAGCATTAGCATTTGTCTCACCAAGGTCTTCTGCAATTTCATTGGCACCCATAGATGTCACTTGAGGAATGGTGTCATCCTTATGGTCTCCATGCTCCAACTCTTCCTCTATTTGATTCCAAACCTCATGTACAGAGGTGTTGGTTTGTTCCTTGGTCCCATGGATGTGAACTAGATCAGCCGCAAGAGGGGCAGATTCCTGCATAGCTTCCCCATGCAAGGTTAACTCTGTTGTGTAGCTTTGCAATCTATCAGTCTTCTCTTCTCTATTATCTACAGATAATTTGAACACTTCTTCTGGGTCGCCTGTCATTTCAGCCTTCTCCATTGCAGGATGATTTGAGATGGTTTTCATGCCTGTGACTTCACTATGCATTTTGCCTACTGTGTCTTCTGGCCTCTGTACTGCCTCTTCCACCCACTCAGACCATTCAGATTCTTTCATACAGTGCTCTCCGAGCCTATCCCCCTGATCTTCTCCTGTTCCCTCTGCTGTACTGTCCAGAGTATCCGCCACCAAATTCTGTGTGGCTACATCCATATCAATCTGTTCCACGCTGTCCTCTTTGTCTGTGTTCTCATTACTATGCATTATGTAATGACTTACAGACTCTAGAGAGAATTTGGCCTCATCACCTGCGATGTCAGACCCTCCTTCCTGAAGATGCCTATTCTGACTGGACTGTAACTTATTGCCAGTGACTGGTAGCTCTGGGTGTAGGTCATCACCTAGATTTTCCTCAAGAGCACCACTTTTGTAATCATGATCAGGAATGTCCTTTGTGTCTGGTTCTAGCATATACACATCAGCTTCATAAATTTCCTCTTCTTTCACATATGGTTTTGTTGTATCCTTGTCAAAATCTGGACCTATACTGGTAATGGCTGAACGAGCTGTGATTGGTGGGAAATGTGTGGGTTCAGCATTGTCTTCACTGGTTTGAACATCAGCACCTGGCATCAAGAAATCGAAGTTTCCTTCAGATTCCTTATCAATGTGTGAGGTTGTGATTGGTGAGGGAGAAATTTCAAGGTTAGTGTTTTCCCCATCAAAAACCTGTACAGGTTCACCCATGGATGTCACTTGAGGGATGGGTTCATCTTGGATGGCCTTCAGCTCTTCTTCATGCCTAAACCCTGTCTCTGCCTGACTCCATGGCTCATGCACAGAGAAATTGGTTTGTATTTCCTCAACTCTTTTATCTACTGCTGATTCAGACTCTTCTTCACATTCTTCTGTCATTTCAGCTTGCTCTCTTGATGGATGATTCGGGATGTCTGTGACAGTAAGCAGTTCCACATTGGCAGACATGGGGGAGTTTTCAACATTTCCATCCCTGTCATTTGAGTGATGTTTGTCTTGTGCCCCTACACCTGCAACCATGGGTGCCGATTGGAAAATGTGTTCATCTTCCCAAAGTTCAGAAGATTTCCCTTGCTCCAATTGTATTTCTGTCTGATGGTGTATTGCTTGTATTGACACATCAATGACATCACTGGTTTCATTGCTAGAAGGTATCTCCTCAAGGGAAGATTGTGTAATAGCTTCTTGATATTGTACAGGATTTACGTCATGTGTATATTGTGGATCATACATAGTAGAAACCTGACCTTGTTCTCCACAGATTTTGGTCACTGTGTCTTCTGGTCTCTGTACTACCTCCTCAGACTTTTCAGCCTCCTCAATCCCTTTTATTGAGTATTCTTCAATCCTTTCCCCTTGATCCTCTGTGTGAACTTCTTTGGACACATGATGCACGTTGGCAAGGATATCAGGGTCTTCTTGCATCAATAACAGCATCCTTCTTACCTCATCATCATCCATTATTGCTATGGTTTCAGCCTCATCCATTTCTGAAAGATTTGAGTCGTGCTTTGAGTCTGTGTCAGTGAGGAGTTTCCCAGATGTTGGGGAGACTGTATTATTTTCATCCCTGTCATTATCATGGTGTATATCTTGTGTCCCAACACCTGCAACTGCTGATGCTGATGGAAAGATGGATTCTTCTCTTATAACCTCAGAAACATTCCCTTGTCCTGATGCTCCTTCAGTCTGATGGGTGATGACCTCTCTCTCCACAGTCCTGACTTTACTCTCTTCAGAGGGTATTGCATCTAAGATAAAGCCAGGTCGTGTAATACCATCTCCAAGTTGCATTGAACCTGTGTCACATGGATACTGTGACTCACGTATAGTAGGGATCAGAGATTCTAGATTGCTATTGTCCACCTTACCTTGTGCTCCTTGTGATGGCTCCTCTGCCTGTTCAGCCTCATCAATATCCTTTAGAGAGTACTCTTCTAGCCATTCCCCTTGGTCTTCCCTTGTGGATTCTTGTGGAACTGAATGAAGTTTGGATAGGGGATCAGGGTCTGCTTGCATCAATAGCAACATCCTCCTGACCTCATTATCATCCATAGGTTCTGGGGTTTTATTAATACCAGGTGAGAACACAGGTTCTTCTTCGGGTTCCACATTAAGATTGCCTGAACTGTCCTCAGGGCTTTCTCCTTCATTTCTTTCATCTACACGACTCAGGGAATGTAGCAGTTTTCTTGGTATCTCTTGTTCAGGCACTTGGTCAGTTTCTGTGATGTGCTTTTTAACTTCACCTACTGAATCATCAGAATCTTCCTCACTGATCTCCTCTACAATGCTAACAGAGGGGACAAATCTCTTCATCTTCTCTATCTGGCCTGGGGAGAAGGGTTCATCTTCAGGAGCAACTGGGGCGTCAGTTTCTTTTGAAGATCCACTCCATATTTCATGACTTTCAACAGACTTTGAGGAGCTGAGCTCTATTGGCTCAGTACAAAGGCGCTCTTGTACCTTCTGACGATTGGCAATGTATTCTTGAACTGCAGATGGAGTAGATGTGTCTTGAGTGGATGATCTCTGGGTTTTAGTTTTTGTTATCTTTCCCTCTTCTGCCTCCATACTGGTCTTGAAAGGTAAATCCTTGTTGGAATATTGATCATAGCAGGGCAATGAAGGCAATGTCTCATCAGCCTGTATTGCTGAGGGAACTACATGATACTGAGATTGAAGTTTGTCGTCCTGGTATTGGTGAGTGATCTGACTTGATTCTGTAGTACACTGCTCAAAGTACTGACTAGGGGTTTCTTGACACGGCATAGTTCTAACAGCCAATTCTCTACTAGGGTATTGCCTATGGTAATATCGTTCAGTACCACATATGGTGTCTAGTGGAGTGCTGATGTCTTGGGCATCGTAACTGTCATGTAATTGGAAACCACTGCTCATGTCAACAATTGGATTGCCATGTTCATCACAGGCAACTGACATCTCCATAATAGACTCTGGTGATGATATCCTGTCTGGTGTTTGAGACAAACTCATGTCTCTATAAACCTCTGTGTAGTCTTGGTTTGATTTGTCTCCTTTGGCAACATCAGTGATTTGTGTATCATCTTGTATCAGATTGGTGTGGTCATCAAAGACCAACCTGTCTAGTGTTTGAGACCGACTTATATCTCTGTAAACCTCTATGTATTGATGGTTTGATTTTTCTCCTTGGACAATATCACTGTCCTGTGTATCTTCCTGTATTACAATGGCCTGGTCATCAATAGCCAACCTTTCTGGCGTTTGAGACAGGCTCATGTCTCTGTAAGCCCCTATGTACTGATGGTTTGCTTTGTCTCTATGGACAACATCAATGTCTTGTCTATCTTCCTGTATTACTTTGGCCTGGTCATCAAAGACCAACCTCTCTGGTGTTTGAGACAGGCTCATGTTTCTGTAAACTTCTGTGTACTTATAGTTTGATTTGCCTCCTTGGACAACATCAATGACTTCTACACCATCCTGTACTACATTGGTGTGGTCATCAAGGACCAATGACACTCTTCTGGCTGGTTCAACTGATGAGGCCCTTTCCTGAGTAATATCAGGGGATGCAGATTTTTCTCTGATATCATCTATGACTCTGGCTTCTGTGTATTCACCTACAGGATTCCCATATTCATCACATTCAAGGTCTGACTCCTCTATAACTTCAGCCATATTGAGGTCTTGTGTAGAATCCTGATCCTCCAATGGGATATGATGAGGTTCCTGGGGAACTTCATGACCTGTTACCTTGATATCAGATGTTTGGGCTGGTAACGCCATTGCAGGGAATTGAAGGTGACCTTGTGCTGTTGGATCAGCTCTTGTGACAGACTGAGAGTGTATATGTACAGGATTGCCAAATTCATCACAAACATGGGATTCCTGTTCCACTTCTTCAATCACCGGAGCCTCCTTGACATCCTGTGTAGAATATGCTTGGGGCCATTCTTCTTGAAAGTCTTCTTGGATATCCTCGGATACATGATGAACTCCACCTTGCTCTTGATGGACTTTAAACCTAGTATCAGTTGTTTGAGTTGGAGAGATCATTGATGGGAATTGCAGGTTGCTTGGTCTATGAGTTGTGTTGTCAGTATGTGAATCAGTTAACCTCATATAGCTTTGTACAGCTCTCTCAATCGATTCAGCATATCCATGCACAGAATTTCCCAACTCATCACAAACAAGTGATTCCTGTTCAACCTCGTTGACATCCTGTGAAGAATATGTCTGTGACTCTTCTTCCAACTCCTTCATTGGAATATCTAAGGGTAGTGCTTGAACCTCAACATGTTGTTGATGGATTGTGACCTTAGTACCAGATGTTCGGGTTGGAGAAGCGATAGATGCAAAGTTGTGACTGGTCACTCCTTGACCTTCCGATCTAAGAGATGCTTGTGGGGATATCGACAACTCAGTATATTCTCGTACAGGGTTGCCATATTCATCACAAATGAGTGATACTGACTCGTCTGCTTTTTCAGATTCTGCAATGCCCTGTGGAGAGCATGTCTGCAACCCTTTACCCTGATCTTTATCTGGAACCTTGTGACCTACATGGTGGAGATCTACCTGTTCATGATGAACCTCGGCTTCTGTAACAAGGGTTTTGGTTTGAGAGGTTGCTGATGTAATTTTTGGGGTGCGTTCTCGAAGGGTTCCATAGAGTGGAGATCTACCTACCAACCTAAATCCACTAATGGGAGCTGTCTGGGCCTTATTACTGGCAGTTGTGGTGGGAGAAGTTATTGATGCTGTCTGAGTGCTACCAAGGATACCATATCTTGTAGATCTATTGGCTGACCTGGAACCAATCTCTGAAGGTGAGACAGAAGCATGTACAACAGATGCTGGGGTTTGAGAGATTGTTGATGATGACTTTATAGTACTTTCGCCATGGGTACCGTATCGACTAAATGTATCAGCTGATTTTAACCCACCATGTGGAGTGGAACCTATGGCCTGTATACCTGATGTTACTGTTTCAGAAACTGTTGTTGGGAATTTTGTTATGCTTGCTCCATGGGTGCCATAATGAGGAGGTACACCTGCAGACCTAAAACCATCCTGTTGAGGTAATCCTGTGGCTTTTGTGTGAGATTCTGAAGGTTGAGAAGTTGATTTGAATTCTGTGGTGCTTGTTCTGAGGGCACCATATCGAGTACCTCTGTCACCTGACCTAAGTATACCTCGTTGGGGAGAATCTGTGGGCCATGCATGAGATGTTGGATGATAAGAAGAAGCTGAGGGGAATTTTGAGGTGCTTGTTTTGTGCAAAGCATAGTGAGCAGGTCTCTCAGCTGATCTGAAACCATGCCTTGGAGACAAATCAATATGTTCCTCTCTCTGACCACCAGAATTTCTAAATTGACCATAGGCATGTGAGGAATCTGGCTCATCCGATGCCCATCTGTTGGAGAAAGAGACATTTCCTCGACTAGGTAATGATTGGCTGCATACCCAGGATGTTCTGAGTTTCATGCGTCTAGGCTCTGGTTTATGTTCCGCTGGTGGCTCTACCTTGCCAAATATATTCTCATATCGAGCTATCCTTTCACTGATGGGTGTTGCTTTATTTTTTAGGACCTGTATGAATAAAATCCGTTATTCATGCTTAGGCATTGTGTCAGGTTCTATTTCATGCCTCCACCATGACTTACCTAAGCTGTGAACTACAAACACCTCCACCAGGCCCAGGTATAGAAATGTCCTGGCACCAGAGACCCTTCTCCATCACCAGGAAGAGCATGACAATGTTTGTTGTATAATCATTAATGATATAACTAGTATAGTTGTATATCAGAAGTAGCAGAGCATAATTATTCTTGCTGTGTCATCATTCCAAATGTCAAAAGTACAACTGTTGTGGACTAAGATTAAACTAGAATAATATCCGAATATACAAACAACACCATCACCAACAGTAGACCTTTCAAGTCAGTGAAAGCAAAGACCTAGACGTTCAAGACAAAGAGCAAGAATAAGGAACCCGACACCATTATTGCATTTGACAAAGATATAATGCTTACCCTTTTTTGTACCAACTCTGATTTGTATGACCATGGCTAGCAAAGGAACAGAAACACCAAGATGGATGTTAACATGAATAATTGATTGACAAATTGATAGGCTGATTAAGAAGTGCCTTTTGCCTCTGACATGAAACCAGGGAGAATGGGAAAATGGAGATCAAATGATGTATGGTTTATAACACTGATGAGGATGTCGTTGAAATGAGCTGATGATTTGGGAAGTATAATTATGTAAAATGTGGTTGTACCTGTGTATGTGGTGCAAATTGACAGTGTTTTTACAACATCATAACATTGGATTTGTGAACATAAAATCACATTCAACAATAACAGTAATAATGTTGAACAAATGTATTCATAACCTGTTCCACAACAATATATTTGTCATATCAGTAAAAATATATACAATAACATAACCAGGGATTACAACTCTCACACTGACAGATGTACACCATCTATTCTATAGATATATAAAGTAAAGCATAATTCATTATATAAGAATCAATTTGCCTACCTTAGCATCTTTATCTTTCTTATCAGTCTCATCATCGGATGACTCTTCCTCAGATGATGACTCTTCAGATGATGTTGCTTCCTTCTTGGTTTCCTGGAATAAGTATTAAGTAGAAAACCTGCTTCGCGGCCTCTCTGCTCGATGTATGCATCCCCGCCACCAGATGGCACTATGACATGTATGACATCACAAGGACATGCACACATACATAGGTCTCTGCGCTCAGACATACATACCCTTTTCCATTCGAGTGATAAATTTAGTCCTTTTATATCTTTACAGCAAATTGTGGACTTAAGATATCACACACATCTATAAGAACTAGGATGTGGAACTTTCATAGAAGTACAGTGTCAAAATAGGCATAATGAATAGTTATCCTTCTTTCTCTATACATATTTTACATGTTTTGTTTGTCAAAAGGGTATGTATGGCCAAGCTCACTAATGATAAAGACACATTGAGGGCCCAAATACAGAAGGCAATGAACAGAAACAATGAAGCAAAGCAAAATCATTATCAGAAAGTAATTTACAAATTGTATAATAATTCAAAAATGGCAGTTTAGCTTAACTAAGTCAATATGGCTGATGGTTTCAAAATCTTAGGAACTAATTGATATGAAAGCAGCAACTCGTTAACATTAATGCTTTAGAAATAAAAGTAACTGATTGTAATATGAATAATAAACTAAATATAACGGCATGAAAAGCTTTGCATTTGCAGATGGTAGATCTACCATCTCAACTGTGAACTAAATATAACTTGAATATAATAGAACATGATTAAAGATGTATTGTGAACATACATCCATGCTATGGACTTACCTTCTTCACATCTTTTTTAGCCTCGGGTTTTTTCTCATCCTCAGACGATTCC
This sequence comes from Acholoe squamosa, assembly GCA_949317995.1. Taxonomy (NCBI): domain Eukaryota; kingdom Metazoa; phylum Annelida; class Polychaeta; order Phyllodocida; family Polynoidae; genus Acholoe; species Acholoe squamosa. The sequence continues at coordinate 48,758,751 of OX439050.1, forward strand.
TCTTCACTTGACGACTCCTCACTGCTGGATGACTAAATAATTTAAAAGTATAATTTCTTTATTGAGAATCATCAGTTCAAGTGGTACTCCTTGTAAAATTTATTCGGCTTTTGGAAAATACTTGTACTTCGTATGTCATTTTTTAAACACTGTGAGCTATTTCAATTCACAAAAAAAGAAGATTTGGACTTGTCGTCAGAGGGCATGTGTACAAACTAGAATATCAATCATTGAATGGAGGGAATTTTGCAGAAGTACAGAAAGTCTTCAATTCTTGTAATTTAGTATAGATATGGATACGATATGAAAAGAAACCCACCTCCTTCTTTGTTGTCTTCTCATCTTTCTTGTCATCGCCCTAAAGACATGAATAAAAAAGGTGTGAAACTCTTTCTTCGGTATGTAAAAGCTCAGTGAGGTTTTGTGTCTATGGGTATGAGAGGTATTGCAAGGGGAAGCAACTGGATGTGCCTTCTTTGGTCTGTTTAAAGATTGAGGACAAACTTAGAATAAAGGTAATTAGATCAGCTCCCATAGTTACTTGAGCTGAGGTAATTAATATAAATATTAATGCCTTAATTCATCTATAACAAAATGGATCCCCCCCATGCAGTCACCTTTTAGACAACAGAAGTGTCACATATATGAGACATTACACTGGACCTCAACATAATCAATTGCTTTATATTTTTTTAAATGATACATTTTGTAGACACAAATTTGAAAAAGGAATAAAACATTGAGACAACATTATGCGCCTTATCATCAAGGCAATATCCTTGTTCCATTGCTGAAAGAGATGCGACCATGTAGGAAAATGGATAAAGTTAGTGCTATGCGCTGCAGTGTTAGTGATACATTCCTATGGAGAAATTCCAACTGAAGCTGAGATAGGAATTTCCTAAGCGGGATATGAGGCATGTAGATGGAGGCATCTCATTGTGGGGGATATTCTCCATCTGAGTGTTAAAATATTCATGAGATATTTAAGTACAAAGCCATGCAATACAGAATATTGTAACTTTTAAATGCATTTGACTTGTTTCTGTAAGAGATGATTAGTGAGCATCAAAAATGAAAGAGAAATTCTATGTATATAATGTATTTTATAGGATAACCTAACGAAAGTAAAAATGAAAGGAGTAAAAGTGCCAGTTTGTATACTACTTGTAAAAACTCTTAAAGGTCTACAAGTAGATACTACAGCATATTTTGGAAATGATGATATAAAAATGTATACCCAGTCAAAACCTTCCTCCTCTGACTGTAAATAGAATTAAGTCTGAATATTAAACCTGATGGTACAAAAGCATATTGAATAATAACAGAAGTATCCTATCATTTCAGAGAAAGGTCACATGATATCTAGATACTGACCATTCTTCATTGCACTATGTATTACCACCATTCGTAAGATAATTGCAATGGATGAGTCAAAATTATGTCAAAAATCCTATGGATGAAACTGTCAATGGGTATGAAGGACATCAATAACATCATTTACATCAAAAATAACCAAATGTAGCATACCGAAACAGCCCTTTTGAACTTGCTAAATGACATCGGTGCCTGGAATGTGATAAGGGGATCAACTGTATCGGTATCATCGCCAAGAGAGGGAGCTCATAATTCATGATTAGGGGTATTAAGGGTATTATGTCAAAGACATCTCTTATGACATGGAAGGTTTATATATATTTTTCAATGACAAGGCCTGTATTTCACTATCTAAGGAAGAACTTGTATAATAGATAGCTTTATCCGAGGAAAGGGGCTAAGATTTTTATGACTATTTGGGGAGGGGAAACACCTGAGTGATCACCCTTTAGGTACATTGGTCACTGCCTTCGTTCAAACTGTTACACATGGACAAAGCTTGCTTTGATTGATATAGAATGTCCTGAAAATCATGGAAATAATACATCTTGAGTTAAATTGAATGAAACGCCTTACAATTGATGTACTTATGCAACATGAACATAATTATGTTCAGCATATATGATTACCGCTGCGCTCTTTGCAGGCTCTGGCTTTTTTGCAGGCTCTGGCTTTTTTTGAGCTTCCTTTGGCGTAGGCTAGAGAGAGGAAAAGGAAAAATATCAGCTTTCACAAGGAACCAGTTATTTCGGTGGAAATAGTCTGTACAAAGATCACTTATAAATGATTCACCTATCTAAGTTGAAGTTACCAGCATTTCCTAACTGAGCATTAACAAAGAAATAAAAAGTTAATGAAAATCTCACCTTCGGCTTCACTGCAGACTTCTTTTTATCATCTTCGGATGATTCCTCTTCACTGGATGATTCCTTCTGAAAGTAGAGATGGCTTATTAGAAATTTAGGTTTCTCCATGAATCATATGCATATGCATTGGTCATAATTATAAAGGGTATTTTCATCATGGGTCAATTACATGGGACAGTTGAATTTTCAGGTATTTCTGTATGCCTTTTTCTGTCCCTTCTCTGGTGGTTGAACAAATTGTATTTTAATTAATGTAGCGGGACGGCAGTGCGCAGGAATACATGTACATGATACCTATAAGCTGGAGACCCTTCAATAACTAAGTACATGTCATGCGTTTCCAGTGTATGGAATAAGTAAATACAATACCTCTTTCTTCTTTGGAGCAGGTTTCTTTGCAGCCGCCTGAAAATATAGGATGTACATTCTTAACTCAATTAATGGCCTACAATCACTTTTATCACATCAACAACCAGTTACAGAAGCATTATGTAGGCAATTTCTAAGGCACCATCTTCCTAAAGAGGAAGGTCTAGCATGTTGAGTCGGAGATAAAGGTTTACATTATAGGTTTCTGTTTCACTATATACAATGCAGCAGCTACTGCACTGTAACAAAAGCGATATCTTGGCTCTTTGCTATTGGCTACTGAAATATAATAACTGCTATATGAGATAGGCTCACTCTTAGACAGGGGCGTAGGAAAAGGGGGAGCCAGAGGGGCCTGGGCCCCCCCAATAATGAGGAGGTTCCCTATATAAGCCTATATTAAAATATAGCAGGCCCCCCCAACCGAGACCCCTGCCCCCCCCCCCAATTAAAGATTTGCTTCCTATGCCCCTGCTCTAGGATGGTGACTGCTCGATTCCAACCAGCCAGCTACTAGATATAATACTGTTGACATATTTGCGTATGGGTCAAATGTATTTTGGGCATTGGACAAAAAATGGAGGGTGGAAACAAACAAAGAAATGACAGTGATACATGGGTTGAACGCTATCACTTCCAACACAGTCCATCTACAAGAATGGTTCTGAAAGGATATGATGCTATTATCATTATTCTCAAGAATAAATAATTCAAAGTAGCAAAAATGTCTTAAATGCCAAGTAATGCATATCTGTTCAAAAAGGCAGTAACTATTCCACAGACATGCCTACCATAATTATGAAGGAAGAAGATTCGTAACAGAAGCAACACAAACTCTCAGAGTGAAATTGTAGGCTGCATGCAGAAGGCGGTTATGGTATAGAGGGCATCCTGCCCACGAAGAAGGATTGTGTACAAATATATATTTTGTTCAATTCACTAGAGAATGAACAGGTCGCCTTTTCTTTGCTGGACCAATATCAATTGATAAAAATGAATAAACATGAGGTCATAAAAAGGATACACTTCATAAAAGACATGTATAGGTCAGTGGCCTTGATACACATACAGCATTAAGTTGAGACATGCTATTATGCAATGAGCCCGGGAATTGAGTTTGAGAATTGATTTTGCGAATACATCATAAGCCTTAATTCAATAAAACACAATCATGTGATCAGGTATTTCTGTAATCAGAAAAGTTGCAAGAGATGCCGATGGAATGGTTTATTAAAAGGGGAAGTAGGCTTGGAGTAAATGGATATAACAAAACACTCATCAGGGTACAAGTTCAACTGTAAAGAGACCAGAGCACGTTACAAGTTTGTAAGGAAGGCGGAGTTGGGCTGTTGGGTGGCATGCGAGTTGGGTGGCATGCGGGGCTTCCAATCTCACATGACCACATGTGTGCTGCCAGATCTATCCCCCTACCTTGGGAGCTAAAAGACTTTACTTTTGAAATGAGTTCATAATTTTATTTTGAGGGCAAATGCTTTAAATTGGAGTAGGTTTTGAGTAGAAAGCAAACGCCTAGCATCACAGAGAGACAATGATTGTGTATGATAACATTTGATTCCAGATAGAGTTATGACTCAAAAAACAAAGAGGAACATTGGTGACAACGTTACCCTACAAACTGTAGCCTGTATGCTTAGTTTTCAAGTAGAGAGAGATTTTGAGGTAGATACACATGATAGCTGCACAGATGATCATGTATAAAAAAGGAGCCCCAGCTCATAATTACTGGTCACATGGGATCCATATATATACTGAAAGAGGGGATACATTAGGACAAAATCAATAGGGGTAAAGTTGACATGCCAACTCAACCTTCTTCTTATCATCATCTGATGATTCTTCTTCTGATGAACTTTCCTCCTCAGAAGATGAACTCTCCTTCTTCTTTTTCTTGTCATCATCTGAATCAGCCTTTTGGTAAGAGGGGAAGACATGACATTAATTTGACCATTATTATGTACGTAGGTTTGTAGCACAGTGTGTGAACAGATATATACAAGGAATAAGGGATGTGTGGGGTACAGCGAGTATCCATTCCTCCTAATTCAGATATCCATTCTTCCTAATTCGCTTCTCTAATGGGACATAACCAGCTTTATATGACTACTCATAGTGGTGAGATTTAGACAATAAAAGGTCATTTGGTATTCAAAGTAAGTGAGTTTTTTTTGTAGCTATATCATTGTATTCTTTCATCTGATATTGGGTTGAAAAACAAAACATTAACATTCTTCAGATGAATAAGTAATGCTTGAAAATATTGGAAAGCCTATATCAAAATCAACAATTGATACAATGATTTGAAGGCTAATTTGTAGTAGCAAATATATCAGATCTGGAGTTCCATAAACAATGTAATAAATGGGGATACAATTCGTCTTGAAAATAATCTAACAAAACATAAGTGAAGAAGAGCAAAACAATCTAAGAAAGGAAAAACATATTGTAGAAAAATGGATCGATGGGTAGTTACTGAAAATAGTCAAAAGTACTCAGCAAGGTAAATGATATGAAAGAGAAATGATGAGCGAACTTGTCATAATTGCAAATATTGTGTAGAACAAAATGGCGATGGACATTACATTCCATCACATTTTGGTCCAAGGCATTAGTCAATTGGAAAGAAGCAGTATTGTAGACCTGTAAGTAGGATATAAGTAAGTTACTTATGATGTTTATATTACATTTTCTCTAAGTAAACATGCTGGCTGCATGGGTACAACTAATCCCATACAATTTACCCAACCACATACCTTCTGCAGATGTTGATATGGATAGTGTGATATCAATGAAAACCGTAGCATATTTCTTTAGGTGATATGTTGATTTCTCTTTTTATTTCAAATAAAATAAGAATCCTTTTGATTTTTTTGAGCATTATGATATTTTACTTATCTACATACTCCATCCGTATATACAATGCAAAAGGCATGTAGTAGGTACTTGGAAGCGTATTAAGTATGTTTGATTCCTCTGATGAGCAACAATTTGCTCTAATGCCCGACTTTCACTGGTGTGACTGTATTGACCTATATCACTTTCTACATCACACCAGTAGAGTTACAGCATCAATTAGGAATCTATTTCCCTACCCATGGTGGTTTTTCATCATCTGAATCCTGTACAGAAATGTAATTTTCTGTTAGTGTTCAACATTGAAAGACGGTACAGACAGTATAGTTTTATATAATTCTCTTACATGCTAACTGTTCTGAAGAAAGCAACAAATTCTTTCTAAGTAATGCATTAATTATGTTTCATCTCATTCCTTCAGAGAAAAAAAATGTTTTCTTTCCAGATTTATATAGGTATAGGAAAATCTTTGTTGTGAGCACCATCAAGGCTTACCTTATTCTGTATCAAGACTAATAATACATTTGGAATGTGTTTAGTTTTTTTCAAATTGCAAATATTTCCCAAAGGTATCGACTGGGGGTACATGTTAATATTTCTTGGCATAGCAATTATAATTGATGATCCTTTTTTAATACAATCACATCCAATTTTTTCCTAAAATGTAAACATACTATATACATATCGATCTTTTCTTCTATGTGTTCTTTAGCCACCCTTTTTGGAGGCAGTATTAACCTACCGGTCGGCTGAACTTCTTGAAGCCGAAGCCCATTGGCTTAGCCAATGTACTCTGGAAAATGACAGAACTCTGACTTGTAGAGACATATCAAATCTCCTACTTGGTCATTTAGGTGCAAATCTTTTATCATACCTTTTATATCCACATGGGGTTAAATGAAAATGTGCCACTGGGTTCTATCTTTATGGTATGACCACTTTCATGTTCACCCCCTTTAATTAACTAATTGAATAGTATAGATATCATTCTGATGACCATCCTTTAACCAACAACAAATTTGAATTATTGGTAGTGGCATATACATAACAGACATATAATGCAACATCTATACGGCACATGGCTATTGTATTATTGACCAATGGGAAGCATCCCTGGCATTTTCTGCGGAGACGGGGGCTGAAGGTGTTAGTCATAGTGCAGTCGGGGTCTAATGGCAGCCTCCATAGCCCAATATGCTAATGCCCTATACAGTAGTGAGTTTATGATTTTACAGCATATGGGAGAAGTGATTGTGAATAATATCTTTTCTTTAATGAAAGGCAAGTCCCTTTGCTGAAAAAAAAGAAGGAATGTGCTCAAAGTTGATTATTTTTTCAGACCTTTAAACATAATTTTGTGATGATCCAGGGGTCCATTCAGAGAGTGGATGGATTCTCCCAAACGAAAGAATGCCAATAGCGAACCTATGATGTATGGAAGAAAAGAAAACACACAAAAATTTGAATTTATGCAAAGTTCACACTTACAGGTTTCTTTGCTTCCACCTTGGCTGCTTCTGTCTTCTTGACCTCCTCCTTGACTGGCTTCTTTTTCTTCTTGTCATCCTCAGACTCCTGAAATATTCATGGGATACATGTCTGAATGTGCAGTAAAGGGCAGATTCCTTCAAGGCTAATTCCAGCCCAGATGTAGTATGTGGCATTGCTTGACATAACATCCATAAACCAGAAGGATTTACATTTGGCATAAGCTTACTAAATGATATTGGATTATGTTCCAGCATCAATCTAATAGAGCTTGTGTATGCTACCTTTCAGCCTAAATTTGTGATGAGAATTATCTCCGCCAATGGAATCAAGCACTGTAGAGTGACAGCTAAAACAGGCTTAAGGTGGGTTGCTACCATTGAATCAAAGATCCTAGATTTTCTTCGTTTTTCTCCCAGAAGTACAAAAAATCATCTAGAATAAGAATATATATAAAAAAAGTGGGGGTCCCGAGCTACTTTTTATTCTACAGATTTTTGAAAAATAAAAGTATTTTAATCTTCACCCAGAAATTAGAGAAAATGTGTCTCAGATTTGAGAATTTTTTTCTGTCATAACTATTTAACACAGAGATATGAAACCTTGCATGGCAAACGGTCTGATATCCCTATTCATTAAGAATTTTTTATTTTAAGTCCATAACACGGCATTCTGGGTAAATTTCTCATTTTCCGGAAAAGAGATAGGTAAATATTCCTTTATTTTATAACAAAAACAAATAAAATTCATATTTCCAACCACTAGATTTTTCTTAAACTTCTTCAGAATATCATTCAGATAATTTGCTCTTCAATAAGAGTAATTTTGATATGGGGTCCCATGCATTATTTTATAGTTTTGGCCATGTGAATTAAAAAAGTATTGGAAAATCTGACAAAAATCCATATTCAAAGCACTGCATGATGGGTAAAATGTACACATTCTTGGCAAAAAATTGCTCCATGATATGCCCTCAGTCACTGTGAACAGCCTACCATTTCTATAGCATTGTCTTGATCATATGGGGACTATAATTATAAAGTACAAGAGATTGTTGGAAAAAATGAAAAAAAAATCTAGATGTAAATATGCCAAAATTTCAAAGTGTCATAAAATGCACAATTTTCAGCAGACTTACTTGAATTTTTTGTGGGGATTTAGGGCATATATATGTACGTGCACACCAAAAATAGTGTCATTCTGATGAAGTAAACATATATGCGCAGGGGCCTGCGCAGTAGGCTCAATCTGAATGGTAGTGACCCACCTTAAACTCAGCTATGTCAGCAGAATGACTTTTGCCTGAGTAAACCATGAGCGTATTTCTTTTCCTGTTGATGAGTACAGATACTTATCCTGAACCATTTATTAGCTTATTCGGTTTCATCTCTAGAACAAGAAAAGGGAGCAAAGATTTAGTCTCTAAATCCATGCTAACTGCACCTTTTGCTGATGTTCCCGTGTTTGAGCTTACATTTTTTTCTCTTTAAAGGTTTTAAATGTATAGGTGTTCTGTGTCTGTATGTCATCTTCATGTACAACTTATGGATTTGATCAGAATCTTATGGAGAAGTGGAACGAAGAGTGTAAGTGTCACCCCACAGCAAAAGCATAATTAGGTACAATTAGCAAAATTGATAATCTGGTTCACTATACACACAGAGATAAAACACCAAGTTAATGAAGACAAAGTAAACCAATCTGTAGATAAACAAATGATTGGTATGTGTTACTACTATGTGATTTTGGGCAGTGTGGAAATTCAAAGTAGATCAATTATCTCAGACTATTTACAATGTCAAATCTGAGTCACCCATATTGACTACATCCGTGGCTGCTACTGGAATGTATGGATGGGGGTCTTTATATGATAATATGCATAAGACATGAACCTACTACAAGTAGTGGATTATTATCAGTAAAATGATTATTGTCAAACCTCAGCACAAGGGTAAAGATAGATATCAGCACAGAAGTCAGTAATCATTGGTGGTTTTGAAATGAGTTAGTGGTGAAATATCAGGATGTAATGAATGGGGTTGGGTAGGGTCTTCTTACTACCTCTGACTCTGACTCAGATTCTGACTTTGATGATGATTTCTTGCTGGTCTTTGTGGCCGGTTTCGCCTCCTCCTTCTTCTTTTTCTTTTCGTCCTCAGAAGATTCCTCCTCACTGCTTTCCTCCTCTGATTCTTCTGATGATGATTCCTTCTGTAATTGTGTTTGTTTTTCAGTTGTGTATACATTCATAAATATATACATCTAAACCAATAATGTATGCAACATAATATGTAGCAAGCATCATGCACAGAACTGGCTTAGTATAGAGTACTCCTATATATAAGACTATATAGAAGCAGGCTTTAGGCATACTTAAATAAAGTAGTCTTGTTCTCCTTCAGTACAGAGTAAAATTTGATACTCTGTACAAAATGTTATAAAAGGACAAATGAAAATAGTAAAGTAGTGAAGATAGTTTTGATAGTTGGGTATAACAAGGGGGTGAATGAGCACTCCTATGATATCGGCATGAGTATTGGCAGCATGCAGTGGGTGCCTTTTCTACCTTTTTGGCCGCATCCTTCTTTGTCTTCTTTTTCTCGTCCTCACTCTCTTCTTCACTGCTCTCTTCTTTAGACTCCTCCTCTGAAGATTCCTTGCCTGAGTCCTTTTCATTCAAGAAAATCGACATTATGTCATTTATTCTATGTACTCAAAGGGAAACGTTCACCATCAAAATTTCTGTCAAAATTCATTCCTCTTGCATTACCACAGTATTCTTGAAAGGGAATATTTTTTATGCAAAATAGGATGGACAAGGAGTGGAGGGTGTATTTGAGCTGTTAGTCTCTACCTTCTTTTTGGTAGGCTTCTTGTCTTTCTTTTCTGTTTTCATTACTTCCTTTTTCTGCTTCTCTTTGTCGCTCTCTTCTTCACTACTCTCCTCTTCACTGGTCTCTTCTTCTGATCCTGACTCTTTCTTTTCCTTCTGCAAGAAGCATCAAATCTATGCTACTATTTTCACAGTGCACATGCAGTCCCCCTGTACCTATAGCCAAGGTTTCATTAGTCAGATGCTATTTCTAGATCTCTCAGTATGTACATGTGAGACAAGATTATCTCGGAAAGTCATAAAATTATCATTTCAAAATAGCCAATGTTCTAAATTAATGTCTAATCTTTTTCTTTAAAGTTAGATTTTCCATTCTCTGTATAACATATTTACAGTTCAGAATTAAAAGGATCATCTCAATTAGAGTTCGTATGTATTGTCCAGTATGCACGAGAGTAGGTTGGCTGTGGAGAATAGCTGGTCAGGGGTTCATCATGCACCCAGAAACATGCAGAGTATGTATTTGTTTTGATTTTGATTTTGCCTTCTCATCTGTGCCAGTACCTTTTTCTTAGACACTTTCTTTTTTGCTTTCTTTTCATCAGCACTTCCCTCCTCTTCACTCTCCTCTTCACTTTCTTCCTCACTCTCTTCTTCACTTTCACTTTCAGAGCCAGACTCATCATCTGATTTCTTCTGCAATTTTCACATGACCCACATTAGAATCTATGCTCCATCTCTGTAACCTAAAGGTATTATTCATATTCCTGCAAGAAAGGTTGGGGCATCTACCTCACGTATATTAGTAGAGGATTCTTCTGGATTAAATGAAAATCATGGGAATGTCAAATACCTCTTTGGAATGCTGTGAAATACAAAAAGAAATAATGAGTAAGGACACCTTGATTGGTATTGTATAAATGGGTCTTATACTCATTGGGCATGGAGACCTTTCCATGTTGGCACAACACTTTTTGCCAATAATGAGAACAGAAGTGACAAAAGCACTGAACACAATGACAACCATTCTTTACTTCAAAACAATGGACAGACACTCAGCATTATATGTGGCAGAATCTGCGAAAAGGGACCTTATTTCAGGGGGAATAACGTCTCTTTTGCCAGCCCAGGTCACATATGAGTAATGGAATACAAAGCAAGAGGCCACTACCCATGACTGATGACCAGGAATCAGAATGGAACCTTTTGAAACACGAATCACAAAAACAAATCACGACCAGTAACAGTTATCAGACATGATATTAATGATCAACTTTAGATTTCTCTCTCTGTTTGTGGTGTTTCCTCGGTGTACCAGATGGATTTGAACTCAAATATCAGTTGCATCTTCTTTAACGATACCACCCTCCACAACCTGGGCTAGTTTTATCTGGAAGGGACATTATCCTCCTTGATGCAGAATTTGCCAAGTGACATATCCAGTTGCCACATGTATTACAATGTCCCAGGGTGTCTTCAAAAGAGCAGTTATTAATTCAGCTGGCCTACCTCATCTGTAGAATCCCCTCTCCTACATCGGGCCCTTTTGAGCTTGGTCAGCATCCATCGCTGACAGGTGGCTGACCACAGGTCCAGCATAACTACAGACTGTGTAGAACTGCTCCCCAGGGTTACCCCAGAGAGCAGCTCAGTTAGTAGGCCTCCTGCTGCTCCGTACATAGAGCTTCGCCTTCCTGGTAAACCACAGGGAGAATTGCTCCTCAATACTAATCCATAGTTAGAATGGCAGTTACTCGCCACCTCCATTCAAGTATGCAGCCTGTCGAAAGCTCCATAAACAGACAATGGGTGTTCAGTCTATTCCAAGCCCGATGCAAAAACATTATATATAAAGAAGTCGTTAGTCTGTCTGTAAGTCCATTCAGAGACCTTGTAAAGCCTCCTGATGGATCAGGTCTTTATAAAGCAGCCCTGCTGAAGAGGTTTTCAGCCCATCAATTTTAGTGCTCAGTATCCTGATTGAACTGATCCTACCCTGTCATAAATTATGATGTGGCTCTTCTGTTAAATAACTAACTCCAGCCCCCAAAACACCAGCTGAGGACAGGACAATGAGAGGGCCTACCAGTAAATCAGAAATTCGATCAATAGGAGCTGTTACTGCATTGACTCTGCCCCGGCTGGTGGGCAGCTACCCTGGATGGCTCCTATCTCTAGTATAGATATACATTGCTTACTGTGCTTAATAATTTAGTCAATACTAGGTCTATTCACTCAATAAAACTGTATTTGTCTAACTATTGTATCTTATACCACCATGTAATATTATATCACTGTGGATAGCCTCTTCAAGGCTTAGAACTATTCATTTGTCTGACTGAATGAAGCCTAACTCCAATACAGGGGAGTAAGAACACCAAACTCAAGGCAGTGACCTAGTGAGATTGTCTGACCCTGGAAATTTAGACTCATGTCCTTGTTCGCATCTCAGCATACATCTAAGTCACAAGCAAAGGAATGGATCATGTCTACAGTAACGGGGGGGAAGAGTCATATAAGCTTATAGAAAATGCCCCGAAACGAAACCCCAAAAAAACTTGGTTCCTAGGCCTCTGTAAGCTTGGGATCAAGTGTGATTAAAATGTTTCACCAGAACATCTACGAAATCCGACATATCCTACAGGGTTTATACAAATAACAAACGCTCAAAAGAAATGCTGGCAAACACAAAACAAGATTATAGTTATATATGCTCTTACAATACTATCACGATAGGGTAATTTGCATATACAATCCCCTACAACACTAACATAATGAAGTGATGACTACAATTATCGGATATAAAATCTAGGATGATGCTATGAGTGGCCAGTAATAAAAAGGAATGCTATGAATATAATGAAAGCTAACAAATGAACCGACAAACAATATAAAAACCCAAACGGCTCAGGTTGGTATTCGACTGTCGGTCTAGTGAATGGCAGATATATACAAGAAATATTCATACCCGACTCAATATTTCACATATACAACAAAGATTAACCCTTACGTGCCCAGAATGTTTGATGTGATAACGAGATGGCCCATACTTTCTAAGCCATGTTGATAAAACCAGTTTTCCCAAAATAATTCTGGGCATGGAATGGTTAAGGCAAAATATTGAGTCGGGGCTACAAGGAAAAGATCAGAGACAGAAAGTCCAGGAAAGTTTCACACGATAACATCAATACAGCGATCTAAACAGGGAGTGCTACAACAAATGCATGCAATTTGTCCTTAGTGAAAGGACTCAAAGACCACTAACTAACAAACAACAGAGGATGTTACAACAAGGACTTGGCAACACGCCACTGATTAACCAATGGTAGGGCACAGAGCAAAAGGTGCTTGACAACAGGATCCTTGAGACTACTGACGGTACATAATTGGATATACTGACGATGACACTCAACAGAGAACCTCTGTACCTCTGAGTCTTCTCCATCTTCCTTCTTAACCTTTTTGGCCTTCTTCTTGGTCTTCTTCTTATCCCCTTCTTCCTCAGTCTCTTCTGATTCGGAATCATCTGAGTCCTTCTTTTTCTTCTTCTTTTCCTTTTTCTCCTCTTCGTTCTCACTCTCAGTCTTTCCGGATTCAGACTCATCACTGGTCTTCTTCTTTTTCTGCTTCTTCTTGCTTTTCTGATTTTTAAATAATTGTTGATCAATGAAGTTTGGTAAAAAAGATATTTTAGCTATCCTTTTTTCTGATTTGGTGAACTGACATGGGGTCAGTTCATACGTGGAAATATCTCTAATTTGTACCGTCCGGTACCTAAATCTAAATCAGTCATAAAACATGGAAAATATGGAGCTTTGAAATCTTTGTTATTACCCATATGAAGGGCCCTATTATCCTCTACTTTGGTGAAAAAATTGTGTGTCTATCTGCATTTGTCTCCTTGTGAGAACAGCTTATGTGAAATAATTCTGATAAAAGTACCGGACGTTACGTAACGTCTGGTACTTTATCATCATGTAAAGGGCAGTCTTCTGTGGATGTATAACTCAAATTTTGTTCCATATTGTACTTGAAGTCAATTCATTCGTCAGTTAACAGGCATTGACTGGTTTCCAAATGGTTAGGGGAAATCAAATAATCTTTACACACAGCAATCTTGGTATGGGTAGTACTGCATTGATTCATGGGATGGTAGGACGGAGGGAATAGCAGACATATGCCATGTCTTATTCAAAGTAGGTTAGATTCCTCAATGAGAAAAATTGAAGGATATCACGTATGCTCTAGTGTTGGAAACACATTAACTGTAAGGCCCGTAATTAGAGTTCGGTACATCTATAAATTGATTTTTTTTTTCATCTCAAAAAAAGTATGCTTTTCCTTAATATGAAAAGGAGAAAGATGTTAAAATATGGATGGAGTGTATCACAAAGGGTACTCCCGACATACAAGATCAGTACAAGAAACAAATAAGGTTTTCCTCATCATCAGGTTCCATGCTATGCTAATCTGAAGTTATCCTGATGTCGGTGATTCCAGGTACCGCAGTAAATGCTACATTGCTCCCCGACTCGCAATACCAAGAATAATTGGTGGTGATTTTAATTCTTCAGCTAAAGTTCTATCATTTCCGATGAGGTGAAAGGCAACTTAGCTAGCCTAAACTTGTCAGAAACAATTACTCAATTACTCATTATTCTCTTGGATGCATTTGTATTTATTGTATTTATTATCAAAACCACTTCTTAATCAGTAAAATTGGAAATGGCGGCTGGGCATGGTGTAGAACCTGATTGTAGGAGGATGTGTATAAGGAAATAGACCAGAATGTAGGAAGAGGACTGACAAACCAATCTAGGGCCCACTCAGACACTGGGATACAATCATAGAGGAAACCCACAACAAAGGCCTCAGACACATTACATGAAACCAAGACGTAAGAACCTTTATCTTTTTCTCCTTAGCCTCCTTCTCTACCTCTCCTTCTTCCTTTTCCTTCTCATCCTTCTCCTCCTCTGAGGATTTTTCCTCTTCTTCTGATGAAGACTCAGCCTCAGATCCAGATCCGTCTTTTTTAGCCTTCATCATAAATATTTGGACATCTTTGAATGAATTATAGTCTACATCATTCAGAATTAATGAACAAGAAAGCTAAAGCCCATGAGAGTGTATACACTGAAAAACTGAGAGGAACGAAACTAGTCAGGGCAGACAACTTTAAGTCCTCAGGTTGACGATACCTAAAACTACAGCTTTAGGTCGTCAAGGTGACGACTTTAGGTCGTCATCCTGACCACCTTAGTCGTCAGTATGACGACTTTCTATTGTCAGTTTGACAAGTATAGGTGGTCTTTTGACCTTGACTACCCTAAACTCGTCTGTATTGACGAGTTTTAGGCGGCGGCATGTTTTCTGTGTAGTATTATAGACAATAACAGTTGCAAAGACTTAATAATGGCAGCCAAATAGTAAACATGTCTGATCAGCTGCTAAAAACCTACATAATGTTATGAATTCCTAACCAACAATTCCTGAAAAGGTAAGTCATTTCTTGAATAGTTAGCAGTGAATATCATATGGTCCTCAGTACTGGGCATAGGTCCAATTCGTACAAACCAAGTGTAATAGTCCATCTCTTCCCCTCCTAGCTACTTTGTTCTGGTAGATCAATACTGAAAATCTAATTATTGTTTCAAGGATATTAATTAAGTGAAGGGATTCTCCCCGTCTTTCTCAGTGAAATATGATCTAAAGTCAAACCTGAAAGAGAAACGACTGTTTTAAACTTGACTACTTGAATATTTTTGTGCTAACACTAGTCAAAAATATATTGAAAAATCATTGACTTCAGTATATTTGAGGTCAACTTCACTTAGAAGTTGGTTGAGGAAACCTGATACAGAAGCTATTCAATATTTAAGAAAATCATACCAGTTGTCTGGAGCAAGGGGTTGTTCTCACCTTTTTCTTTTTCTTTGCTTTCTTTTCTTTCTTTTTCTCGTCGTCCTTCTCTTCTTCTGTGTCAGCTTCACTTCCGGACACACTGTTCTCCTGTAAACGTTAAGGCCAGAATGACAAAATTATGAGTTAAACACAGGAGACATTTTATCTTCTTAAGCCAATTGCTGGAGTGCATCATAAGACATGGAGTGTGCATTGGTTATTTCAACATTTCCAACATTCCACCAAATGGAAGGAATTTGGGCTTATTTCTTCGAATTATCCTCTAATGCTACATCTATATAAACCGTATGGTTAACAAATGTCTTTTCAAACAGGTTGCTATAGCCAATATTGTTTGGAACAGGTAGAATTCATTATTCCCCTCTCAAACCCTATTGTTAACTATGAAGAACATTTAAAATAATGCTGTACGGCCTTCCTACAGGTCATTATTTTACCTTCGCTCCAATATGAGACAGGACGGTACAGTTTATATTAGTTTACACAATAAGAACTAACAATAATATTATTATCTCTGTTTTTGTGGATTATGATGGATTCAACTGTATCATTCAATTTGGTAGGAAAGTGAACCCTTATGAAAACTGCAATCTTACCTCACGTATATATAAGGCGTGGCAATGCCATGCTATGTGCAACAGATTTGCCCTATGGGATGTCCCTAACCTCAGGAGGTGCCTTATGGATTGAATTTACATAACAAAGCGATATGGAAATGGCTTCTGTTTCAACTTGGGGTGCACCTTATATTGTTGCATGTGCCTTATATACATGAGGTAATATGGTAGAACAAAACTAATGATAAACTTAAGTGGAAAATGAATCCATGAGCATGCATAGAAATTCCAAGCATACTGGTAATACCAGAAAGCATGTATAATAGACTAGGTAGACATCTAGCTCGATGGAAACCGCACATTATCACAATGTAGTACTAAAAGTGTATAACCTTATATCCAACCAAGTGAGCCAAAGATTTACCATAGCAGTAAGGCATACTATGAAAATCACCAACTATCCAAATTGAGGCATTTTGCTCAGATTATCTCTTCACTATAAACAATTTTGTGGATTGATCAAAGTTACCCTTATGAGAAGTACATTGAATGGAATGAATATTACTACAATTTAGCTGAGTAGCATCTCGATCCTCTTAAACACTGAGCAATACACCCCAGAGGAGTAACACTAAAGTACAGAGTGTGATGGCCCCTTAAACAAAATAAACATTGTTTTGATCTTCTAACCAACAAAGCACAGAATTAGCCTGATCTGATATGTGCAACATTGTAAACAAAGCAGGCTGAAATAATCAAGTAAAAAAATCGTGTCCATACTGCTTACCTTCTTAGTTTTCTTCTTTTTCTTACGAAGAGATACACAAAATACCATATCATAACCCATAACCCACATCATAACCGTAAGAGGCAGAGATATCAACCCAAGTGTAAGTCTACTTTATATCTATGTAGGTATGTTTATATGTTCATACACTGTTTAATCACGGATTAACTTGTGAATCATTAAAAGTGCCTGTCTGTTAATAAATAACAGAAAGGGCATGATCTTTCATTGTTTTTTCCCCTTGTTAGTCTGGTTTTATCATGACCAGTAGGATGGGATAGATGGACATTGGGATAACAGAAGGGTAGCTTCTGATGTTAAAGTTGTGGGGATTTAACATCAAAGGTCTTTACCTTTTTGTCCTTTTTCTGCGCTGCTTTGAGAGCCTTCGCTTCCTAGAATAAGTATTCCATTACTTATCTTTATATTCAATCAATAATTTATGAAATAAGTTAATTGGGTTGAATGATAAAAGTATTAGTATCATTTACCTTTGTGTTTACCACTTGCCTGATTTTAAAAAAAAATATTGTGGTTTAAATCCATATTAAGGTTATACTATCAGCCCATTATTATATAAAGGTGGTTCTTGGCCATAGTTCTAGCAGCAAAAGTGAATGGCACTATCACATCTAAGTGTTTTGAAATTATGCGAATATGCTGCTACAGGACATTTGAGAAGGCATTATATCCATAAACCTCTTGTGACGATAATGCTAAAAGTATCAAGCATAATTGCATAAATATACATGTATTCATTCTTTATCTTTAGTTGTTTTTTTTTTCTTTCTTTATGTTATTTCAAGATCTTGTTACTTTGGCTGATAACTATATTAATTATAACAAGCCCTGGTGACATCCAGTACTGTTATATAGTTGCTAACTATAACCACCACCTACAGAAAAAGAAAGAAGAAAAATAGACCAAAACACCACAGCAGAGACACCTGACCCCACATACAACCAACAGGTACTCAGTGTAAACCATAAACACCACCAACATCAACACACCCTGTGTAATGGCCGCCACCAGAAGGAAGTAAGCCTCGACCCGCCACCTGTTGTCAAATGACGGAACCAACCTGAGGATGGTGCCAACGCGGTACTAAAATGACATCAGGGAAGTAGGCATAGGCACCATACGTATACTCTGTGTAGGGATATCCACCCAGGCCATCCAATGTCTTTTGCAGCTCTAAGTTGGCAGCCGATGGCAAGCTACAACGCCGGTGTGTCAAAGAGTAGCGCAGACTTGCCAACTGCCGTGCAAGAAGGGATTATTATTTGGTTGAAAACTAGGATTTTGAGTTTTGATTCTTCAATTTCAAATTAGCATGGAATGGACAGTGTTGTATATTGATTGATTAGAAATTCAGAAAACGATAATAAAATGATTGAATTGTGTCTTGTATTGATGGCTATATCTGTAATAAATCGAACAAATTGTCCACATGTAAATCATTCATTAATATAAACCTACAGCATAATAAAACTGCAGTATAATCTTTGGAGTCATATCATGTTTTGTTTTTTTATAATTTTCTTCGTTTTAACGCGCAGACACTGTTTTGGGATGTTCCAGATTTTTATGATTTTCCTTTTCATAATGAATGCACATATTTACTAGGTTTATCCTCCTGAAATTGCACCTTCTAATTGGGAAGTGAATATGTCAGATAAGGCAGCATCTTGAAAATGAAAAGAACACTTTTGGAATATCATGGCGCTTTCAGAAACTAACAGGTGGACAATTCTATGGTTCCTCCAATTTTCTTTAAAAGAGTATAGGTCCATGTCATGCAATTTAGCAGCAAACTATATCATTAAAGTAAAATATTATGATCAGGGAGAGCCAAAGGGCGAAGATTTGAATTCCTGAATAATATATCTTTGCCCCAGTACACTGCCATTGTTGTACACTGAACCATGGTGACACCTGTGTCTCTAGCCTTGGCACTATGACCAGCCTGACACGGTGCCCGATGTCACATACTCCACACTCTGACACACACAGACGGAAACTGCTATAAGGCCTAATAAACCTACACTTGGGGGCTGCCATCTTGTCCCCCAGAAACAGCTGGTGGCTCAAATCGGTGCAGGCCCTACACCCTTTGATGGTGAGGTCCAAGAAGGTTTTTAGGTGACTCAGTGGGAAATATTAGTAGCATTGGGGCTGTTTCTTTTTCAGGAAGGTATTGGGATATGTCATTCTGATGAAAATATTGTGGATATACGTTCGTTACCATTTCTCATACACTCAAGATCCGCAAGATAAAGTTCAATACTCCTAGAAATTTGTTTCCATTTCCAATTGAGATAACAAAAATAATTAGTATCGGTACTGTTCTACAAAACCAGATATTATCACCAGCCCCATATAACTTTCTCTGGGCTGCTACATGCTTGTGTAAATCTGGATCTGTGGTCATTTTTTAACAACAAGGGGGGGCTGGTGGGTTTGCGCGCGCACAGAGAAAAAAATCCGACCCCCCCCCCTCTTGAAGGGGGAAAATCTTTTTGACCCCCTATAAGGGACGAAAATCATGCGCGGACATGCCCTTTTAACCTACAATAACGCGCTGGGTTTTCCACTGAAAAGAGGTGGAATTTTTTTGACTTCCCCATCAGAGGTGTTGAAAAAAATCTTACCCCCCTCAAACCCACCAGCCCCCCCCCCCCCCCTGTTGTTAAAAAATGATCACTCCCTAATAGATAGTTAACCTCCACCCCGGATAAAGGCTTCCTTGCTCTAGCAATATTTACCTCACAATGGTTTAAACGCTGTGTTATTTTAAACCGTTCATTTGTCATCATGATGAAACATCTTTGGAAAGTTAGGTAAGTAGCTTACCCGCACTACATTCGTGAATAATACTAACCCTTCAGGTTTAGCATGATTCAAAATGAAACTCTGGGCAGTTATCCACGTTTCTTGCATTTATGATCAAATCAGCAACAAAGTGCAGTACAATGTTTAGATAGGCGCTTTGTAGGGCTGCTGTTATAACACCGTGATCCACCCATTGCACACATGTAGACAACAGTGTTCACAAACTTTTCACATATTCCACAGCATACACACATATATATTTATATAGCTAACATAAATGCTACAATTACCTCAGGACTAACTCCTTTGGACATGATCATGTCACCCCAAATAAAAATTGTCAAGTCTCCATTCAACTAACTTTTTTTTCAATCAGCCTGAATACAACTGTCTAAAAATGATCGTTCAGTAATGGAACGCTTTTGACAGGTACCTAATTGGAATACAAGTTGATAATTTTTCATCATCGGTTTTAGAGAAGTGCAAACAAAAAAAAAGACTCACCTTGACCTCTAGTTCATGTTTCCTTTGGAACTCTACCTCCTCTTCTGGTACCTGTATCTTTAACTTCTCAAACAGTGTGTCACACTCCACTGCCTCGAAGAACATGGCGTAGTCCTACGACATGGAGGAAACAGGATGATAAAGTACCTTGTGTTAACTGTTAGCTTCTTAGATGTGAATGTGTTAATTTGCAAATAAAATACTTTTTAAAAACACTAAGAAACCCTGCTTATAAAGCGGCAGATCCACTCGCATGGATCACTTGCTAATAGCACTCACGGTGAGTACATCTGAGAGCAGTCGGAGCGAATCTTGTCCCTTGCCACTCGGATGTCACAATAAACATTGTCACCGATTGTCACAGCAGTAGATCCACTGCTGGAATATTTCTGTCAGAATAATAATTATGGGTACAAGTTTCAAGAAATTTGCGGCAGGGGATCTGTCACTTAACCCATGGTAGACCATTTCACAGGGATATAATTATGCAGGATTCTATGTATGGACTATACAGTAAGGCAAAGGTGCAGCTTATAGGAATGCAGGGGATTAGATATGCATGGGTGTGGCTTAGACATAGGTTCTCAGGGTTATACAAGATGACATGATGCCCTGAAGCGGCCCTTAAGTGTAAATGACACTTGATGTGAAAATAAACCAATTCAGGAATCATAACCTGAAATATTTACAAACTTTCACATGCTTGCTTGATATGCCATGACCCATGAAGCAATGATAATCATTATTAATAGCAGTCAGACCCCCACCTTTTCTTTATCAAAATTTCATTGGTTGACCCCTGTATTTACTAAATACCGTATTGGCATGTATGAGTGCCGGGGCGCTCTTTGATTTCAACCTGGCTCTACCCCGGCCCTTATTCGAGACCAGCGCTTATTCAAGACTTAAATTATAGTGACTTTTCAGATTTCAATACCCCTGAATAAAAGTATACCTTGGCGCTTATTCAATACCGGCACTTATTGATGTGTAGGGACCGGCATCGTTGTATATATATTAGTGCACTTCATCCGAGAGACGCGCTCGTGTGGTGCTCGGTCCTTCTATGCCAACCAGGTGTCGCTTCGCGATACCCGTTTGGTACAAGAGGGGGCAGCACCATGCCTCGCGTCCAGCTTCTACTAAGAAGCCGGACGATCCGCAGAAGGAGACTGGACATAGTCCAGTCCAGACGTATGTTCTAAACCAGAGAGAACGTAATAAAGTCCTACCCGAGTGGTAGGGGAGTCTGGGGCTTTGCCCAACCCAAACTACTCGTGTTGTGTTGGTATCTTTAGTGATAAGCGAGCCAACGAGCCACCCAACATTTAAGTCGATACAAACCATTACAGATGTACCCGGCGCGTATACAGGACAATACATGTCAGTATCCAATCAAGCTACTCACCCCGAGGTACTCCTCATCATTAAAGAGCTGTGGGGGTCTGGGTGCTCTAAAGCCGCTGGGTATTTTAGCCTTGGTTCTGAACAGTTGGTGGTCCTCCCGGCGGTTAGGGTCTGAGATATCCACAGGTACGTGCTCTATAGCCTTAGACTCCAGGGTCCACAAGATGTGATCCTGCATCTTCTTAGTCTGCAACATAAAATGGCATTTATATAATAGGCATGGGGAGTGTATCTTTATATATATATATATATATATATATATATATATATATATATATATATATAATATCTGCAAAAATGTATCTAGGTAGACTGGAGAAAAATATTCAGAAAGATTCATTAGCAATGAACTCATGCAGATTGCCATTTCCCTTGGTAATACAGGGTATATCAGCATTGTACATAAAGGATGAAGTTTGCTTGTCTCTGTTAACAATCATTTATGGGTTCTTGTTAGCTATGATTATCCTGAGCGTACATTAGATATAGTCCTTGTATATCAATTGGTCATCATTTTCTCTTTTCATTAATACTGTTCTTAGTGTAAAGATTATAAAATGTACAAGCTCAATGAAATCAATAAGAACAGGTCTTGATGAGAAAAAAAAATCAAGCCTAATTGTGGAATTAGTGGTACAGTGGATGCATGCAGCATGACATATATCTTTGCAGGGACTTTAATGTACCCTGCACTAAGGGCCCTTTTCGCAGATCCTGTCACATATGCTTACTTGTTTCTATATACAAGTGGATGGATATAGAAAAGTGTACAATCTATTTAGTTCGATTGTAATTTTCGTGCAAAAGTACCTAGGCACGTTATATCATATTATGCTCTGTCCTACATTTTCCATAACACCTGAATGCAACATGTTATTTTAGTTAAGCATTTACCATGGTTCGTTAGCTAGAAGATTGTACATTGTTTAAAAAAAGGACAGCCACTGAAAAATCCAACACAACATTTCCCTAGCATTGCGGTACTACTAGATTCTATGTCCTCTTGACATTTATGACAGAGTGGGTCTCAGTATCTACTGACAGGGGTGGTATGTTCATCTCCTCAGGTGTAACAAGGTACATAAGGGAGTGGTGCAAATTTTCTTTACCCCCCCCCCCCCCTCGACGGCAGTCAAAATCTTTTACGCCCCCCAGCGCCGGAGGCGTAGAGAATTGTTGCGCCCCTTTTTGAGCTATAGTAATGCACAGGCTTTTTTGCTAAAAAGAGGGTAAATATTTTTTAGGCCCCCCTCAAGATGGGTCAAAATTCTTTAAGCCCCCCCCCCCCTCTAGAGGGGTCTGAAATTTTTACGTCCCCCCCTCAGAACCACCAGCCCACCTCCCTGTTGATAAATAATGACCACTCCCTAATATGCCTAGGGAGACCCTGGGAACTCATGACATTCAGATTAACACAGCAGATTGAGACTGCACATTTACTCTTGTACACTGAAGACCATAGGTGTGTAAAATGTCATCCCAGATGATGACTTTATGACTAACCCTGTTCTGAGCTCTCATGCGGGGAAAATATAGCTGAATGTCATCTTGAGCTAGGTCTATTACATTGGTCGCCTCTTTTTGTTAGCTTTGCCCCAATCAGAATTAGCTGTATGTACCAAAGTAATGGTCAGAATCCAGGAAGCTTTTTTGGTTACCTGTCATCGTTTATTTCTATTTCAACTTTATATACCATTTTCTTCCAGTATGATGGTATTGGCATATTACTTTCATATTTAATTCCTATTGACCCATGAGACAACACCTTGTTACAAGAGCCTGGCAAGAGGCTAACGGGATACTTAGGCACCCACTAGGGATGGCCTAACTAAATACTGAAAAAGCTCAGCATTGCCTGGCATGGATCCAGGGACCTTCTCATCCAAAGTTCTGCGTCCTATCCATTAGGCCACGGGGCTGGACAATGGCATTGGTTTAGATGAGTAATATGTCTGGGACCCTATGGATACCATATATACATTATATTTGTATGTCGGTGAATGCAGAATGCATTCTGATGCATTCAAATGCATCCTAAAGGTGCAGACCATGGTATAAACGCAATGTGTGATGATTATGCTCGCACACGTGCCTTTTATGTACTTGATAGAGGTACTAGTGCAAGCATGATCATCATTATATCACTTTCCTAATATGTGACAGGATCTGCGAAAAGGGCCCTTAGTGCAGGGTGCATTAAGATCCCTATTCCCAGTACATGCCACATATTATTCAGGCGTGGATATGGAAGGCCTGGATGATCCCAGGGCTTCTTATAGCCCCTCCCCCCCCCCCAAGGCTAGATAAAAAAAAAACAGATATTACTAGTGTGTTAATATCCACAACGACACATAGCTGTTCTTTATCGCTTACACACCCCTCCTCTCCCTACTCTGAATTCTTGCTTCTGTCCCTAGACATTGGCCACTGTTTGGTTTGCAGATACAGATACATACCATGTCAACTTGCATTTTCCACTGAATGCTTCCGTAAATATCACTCATCTCCATCTAAATATATCTCATCTATCTCTCTTTGCCTTCAACAGGTATACTCCTAAATAACCATCTAGTGACGATTTTCTAGGCTTTGTGTTTATTTAGGTATCACGGTCCAAAGCAAAAAAGGCTGGGAATCTGCCAGGGAATCAGTTAGGGGTCTATGTCGTCGACTGGAGCTCTTCGGTACTGTCAGCAAGAAAAGTAGTGGTTGTGAAGTTAGACACTATGGTGTTCTATAAGAAAACAGTGTGGTATTTAGAGGGACGCGGGACACCCTATTCCCTTTAGGGAGAAGTTCTGATTTTTTATTCTACTGTTAAATATGCCTTCAAAACTCCTGAGGAAGAAATTTCCCAATGGCTCCTCCTGTTTTGAAATTTCTGGATTCTCCACTGCATAAAAACCTAAAAGATTTTTAGAGGACAAAATAACGGTCTAAGTTTTAGATATTGAAGCATATGGGGGTCAAAAAGGCACAGGGAACAAGATTGCTGAAAATGGTGATCGAGAGGGGACAAAATGGCGGCCTATAGAGGGTGAATACTTACATACACTATAGGTTTATAACTACATAGCAGTATGTGATAGGGCTGAATGTGAGATAACGTGGCTCATACTAGTGGTTGGGTGTCATGTATTATAGATACCCCAGCCTCACACAGATTGGTGATAGTGTCTAATCATAAAACTGTTATACACAAGTTAGGTAATACTTGTGTATTTTAATCTTTAGCTACAGTACACAGTGGTAATCTATTCAGTTTAACTGTAAATAAACATTCATGATGATCACATAAGAGCCCCTTGATTATATTCAACACTCGTAGAGCAGCAGAGTACTTTTGATTTCCATGTATATTACCCCCTTGCTGTATTGATGGACCAGATGAAACGTTGTTTACATAGACTGGATCAAAGGTATTTTGATTAATAAAATACTGACGAAATTGTAGCTCTGCCATGTCTATAACATTATTAATTGGTGTTGGTGCAAAGAGTTGGGGTGTTGGAGCACAATCAGGGGCCCTAGAGCTATAGATAATACAGTTTGGCTCTGAAATATATACAAACTTGCTCTTAATCGTTCAGGGACAAAAAGAAAGTTGCTCTGGTCGATGCCCTCTTATTGTGACGAATTCTAATCATAAACTTTACGCTAACTGATACCAGGGAATGCAAAAGTTACGTTTCCATAGCAACAGATTGCAAATTTGGAAGGTTTACATAAGAATTGGAATTTTCTCCTTGAGACTTCTGTAGTCCTCATGAAAAACTGAGATTCTGTGTATGCTTCTTCCTTTTTATGCCACAGCCCCCTAGTAGCCAGAAGGGGTACTAATCCCCATGGACTCTCCTTTTTGTTTAACAATTCTGCTGCACCAGGTGCATTTGGCCCAGTTGTCGTCATAGAATGCATTTTTTGGAGTTGCTTGCCGCGTAGCGGCCGGGAGCGCAGCGACCGTAGCAACTCCATTATATTTTCGGTTTGTCAGTGATGTCACGTTCACCTTGTGACACAATTTGTGACATCATACGTTGGCCGTGATGTCACACGTCGGCCGCAGGGTGGCAACTCCTATCTGTGGTCCTTGCCACATTTTTCTTGTTTTCTCCATAATGATAAAGGTGCCCTACCTACCAGTATGTAAGGAATGTTATATTTGATAACAAGTCTATCAAAACAACAGGGTATACTGTTCATTTTTGTTTGGTTTTATTAATTTGATTTCCCGCTCGTTTATGCAATACTTACTGTTCACATGATATGTATAGGGTAAACCATCATAACATTTGCGCTCTGTTAGCGTCAAAACTTTTTTCGATCAATTAAATTAGAAATCTCCATAAAGGAATTTGCTCACCACTCACAACTTTGAGGCAACGCCTCTTTTAATTTAACCAACATAAAAACAATGGCGGAAGCCCTCTTGGTGTTACTGTGGTAAGTTAACTTGTTCTTCATAAATGTTTTGAAACCTCTGTAAGGCAACGCTAGGTCAGCTTTGTATGAGGCTACTTCTCCAGGTGACTCATGAAGAACATGCATGGTCCATGACATCACGCATACACATTATAAATCATAGACTGTTTCCTCTAGAACACACAAACCTAACTTTCCTTTTCCCGTGGTACCTATACCGTTCGCTTTCTCTGCTAAAGATTATAATTCACAAATATATTTGCCGGACTTATATGTATTGTAGAAATAAACCCAGTGGGCACAGTACAAGTCTGCACTAGCTAATAAACGTTGCATGAGTTACTAGTTTCACTGCAATGTTTACTAGCCACTCATGCAACTTCCTGGTTAGGATCAACATTTTGCCAAATTTCACAGTAGTACTTATTAAGTTATTAGTAAGTGTTGCATGTACAGTCCTGCAACATCAACTATTATTAAGTGTAGCTTAGCGACGTTTATTAGTAGATGCAATTGCAGCACTGCAGTAGCACTGCTTAGTAAGTGTTGATTTAGCATCTCTTATCAAGGGCTGCATATTAGTAGTTTATTAGCTACTGTTCAGCATTGCTTAATAAGGGCTTAACTTGCAGTGTTGACTAAATGGAACATAGCAGTGGGTACTAGTTGTTGCAAGTGCAGGGCTGCAGCTGAATCATTTACTAAGCACTGCAAATGTGTCACTTACTAAGCACTGCATATTAGTAGTTTACTGGCTGTTGTTTAGCATCACTAAGTAAAGGCTTAATTTGCAGTGTTTACTAACTGGAATATAGCAGTGATTATTAGCCGTTGCAAGTGCAGGCTGCAGATACACCACTTAGAAAGCACTGCTAACGCATCACTTATTAAAAGTTGCATATCAGTAGTTTACTAACTGTTGTCCAGCATCGGTTAATAATGGCTTAACTTGCAGTGTTTACCAGCTGGATCATGGCAGTGGTTACTAGCCACTGCATGCGCAGGGCTACAGATGCACCACTTAGAAAGCACTGCTAACCAATCACTTATTAAAGGCTGTATCTTAGCAGTTTATGAGATGTTTCTCAAGTGTTTAATTTGCAGTGTTTATTAAGTGTAACATAGCAGTGATTACTAGTTGGTTCAATTTGAACTGTCTATAAAAGGTAATAATCAGGTATTGAAATTCACTCCAAATTGTCTTAAAACAAAAAGAAAAATATCCCTGTGATCCTACGTAGGTATAGCACAAGATGATAACAAAACTTCAATTTCAAATAGTTTCACAAAATGACAAATGAAGTGGAGTAACATCTGCTTTACTACTACACACTGCTCACACCTTGCAGGTCACACCTCCTGGTCCCACCCTGCTGCACCAACACATAGCATTGTGAAAGATACTTTAGCTATGGAGGTCAGTGGTTGACCTACATACATGTACATAACACACTGGACACATCTTACAGTCAACTGTGGCAAGCCTAAGTTAGATTAAACAATATAGGTGGGTATAGGATATTATACCAAAGATGCCTCAATACACTGATACTCCCTTGAAATATTATGTATTCTTGTTATAAATGGGATTGTGCTACTAGATAAACCTTTTCAAGGGTTTACTAATATTTGTCAAGATTTTTAAATATTTTGAATATACAATCCCAAAATACCTTGGATTTACTTATTGAATAATGGGAACTTGCATATGGTGAAAAAGTGATATTCAGGACTGGTGTACACCACTTAATTTGTCATCTTCTGACATTGTTGAGATTATTCTTCAGTAATGTTAGCATATTGTGCTATGCCTAAGTAGGTTTGTCCTAAAACAGGTTAAATTGTATGCTAATATAAGCTCCTGCATGGGAATGACAATGGCACTGATTCAGTTTGTAATGCAGCAACAGCACTTAGCACTGGCTACTTAGAATAGCTTAGTAGCAGGTGCATAGTAAAGGCTTACTAGCTGTTGCTTCACATGATTTAAGTAGGACTCTATTGGCATTGACTAGTAAAAGGTACAGAGCAGTGTTTACTAGCAGCTGCAACTGTAGGGCTGCAGAAGCACTGGTTATTAAGGGCAGTTTACGCATTGCTTACTAGCTGGTGTATACTAAAGGCTTACTAGCTGTTTCTTGGCATCAAATATTAAGTGTCACTAGGTGGCAGTAGTATACATTCTCTCAACTTTATAACCTTAAGGGTAATCTAAATCATATTTCTGATAATTAAAATATCATTGAGATCTATTCTAAGTCATAAAATGGCATAAGCTAGCACACAAATTGATTGCTACAAATTAAATTACCGGATAGACTGTGTAACAAGATAGATTTAAAGTCAATTTATATATAGACACCATTTCTTTGTTCTACTGAAGATTACTTCATATTCAGACCAACAGTGTTGCATTGACTGCCAAGAAGCAGATGTCAAAGTGATGATTGCAAAGCTCTTATTAGTGGCCTTTTCTGCAGTGGCTACTAAGCACTGCATTATACGCTACCTGCTAGGAAGGGGTTACTTTGCAGGGCTGCCTAGTATAACATTTAGCAAATAATTGTTCAGCTATTAGGAGCTGCATTTACACCACTTACTAGGAGGTATTATGCACTGATAAATAAGTATTGCAAAATAAACTACTAGTAAGGGCTTATTTTGCAGGACTGCCTAGTATAACATTTAGCAGATAATTAGCCAGCTATTAGGAGCTGTGTTTGCACCTCTAACTGGTAGCTATTCTGCACTGGTTAGTAAGCATTAAATTATAAACTACTAATAAGGGCTTATTTTGCAGGGCTGCCTAGCATAACATTTAGCAGATGATTAGCCAGCTACTAGGAGCTGCATTTTCACCCCTTACTAGTAGAATTCCTGCACTGCCTATTAAGTGGTGCATATAAACTACTAGTAAGGGCTTATTTTGCAATGAAGCAAAGGTAGCTAATAAACACTGCCACCAGCGAGTAAGCACTGCCTAGTCTAACATTTAGCATGAAATTAGCCGGCTAGTAGTTAGTGCAACCAGTGCAGAGCAGTGACTACTAAGGGTTTAGTAAGTGGAGGTGTGCCCACTGGGAAGGGACACTATAAAACGCATCGCATTCATAATTGGTATAAATTCATGTACCCCACAGTGACAAAGGGGCAATATAATTCGAAATATTCATTCTATTGCTACATCATTATAAATTACCAGACTAGCCAGCCCCGAACCTTTCTCATTCCTTAACCCCGAATCAATCAATATAATATCACTTGGGCGACTGAATGACTGAAGTCTCTGAATGACTCTTTTCCCAAATAGATAATCCCAATTTTTTCTACCTCTCTTTGTGCACTGCTCTGTGATCTGTCTCCTTCAACCACTAGATCTCCTTCACCATCGTCTAGAAATGAATGGCACACTTCTAGGATGTAACAGTGGGTATAGACTGTGTAGTGGAGTAACACATGTCCCTAACTTGACCCAGATCCCACCACTTGCTCAGTGAGCTACTCGGCTAGTCTACATGCACTCTGTTATTGATGATGCCTAGAAGTGCCCCTCCCACCCACGCAACCCGGCTAAATCTGGGTCTCTGAAAAAATAAACTAGTTGACCTGCTACTAATCTTATTGTGGACCTGATTCTATGACATGTGCTTGCCTGGTATTTAGCCAAGAAAGTTTGTCAGACTTTGAGGGCTTGAAATACCATGGATGTTATGGATATTGGTTGCATATCGCTCTGGCAATAATTCATGTAATCATCCTAGATTATAGTTCTTTCTCGTCCTAAGTTCAGACGTTTTTGGGTGACAGTTCAATTGAGACGAAAGTTCAATTATGTGATTATATTCGGAATTTTCTTGTCAGAGTATAGGAATTTTGCCTGTGATAACCAGTGCATAACCATACAGAGAGTGCGTGATATTGGTAGATGGAAATAAAGAGTCATGTTTGAGACAAGGAACAAACGATCGCAATATCCGTCAGTGTATACATTCTATAGTTTGACCGGGGTGTATAATTTTATGGGAATATTATTTTTCTTCCCTATAGATTAATGTTTTCTAACGCCAAAACTAATTGGCATTTTTGGAAATAAAAATAATGTAACACAATTTAGCCCATAAAATCAAGATAAGTAAGGTGTGTTAGTTTCTCAACTCAGCAAAAACCAGAGTAGATGTTAGCAATGCACCTGTACATATATCGTGTATAAGCCTATACAGCATCAATATCACCCTACACCATGATTATTATAAGATGCGGCACTCACCTCCATGTTGCCCGGGTTGGACGATATAAACACCTTGACGACCATCTTGCTGCCGTACTGAGATCCTGTGTGGTAGTCCTAGGTATATCAATGAGGTGTTTAAAAGAATTTACACCTTACCTGTGTCTTCTCCCTCCTTCCTTCTACCAGTCTACATAGGTAGTGCTTTCTTCATATGATAGAAGTAGTTATAGTCATAGAAGTCCAAGTACAGCCTTTAATGACGAATGGCATATACCTACTAGATGTAGGTCTCAATAGTGACGTCCCTAGAAATACCTAGAATGATGTGCTCCAGTGTCTAGCTAGAGAGTAGCTAGAGCCAGGTCTAGCATTGAGTACAGCCAGAGTGAGCAGGGTGAGAGTGAGTTGGGGAGTGACTCAGTAAGTTAGCCTGGAGTTTCTCGGAGTGAGCTGCTCGGGGGTTGGTGAGGGATGGAGGGGGGGGGGAGCTGCTCGGAGTCTTACACTGAGGCTTCCCGGCACTTCCGGTCGCTCACCCTTGAAACCTGACACCTCGCAAAGAGGTAAATCTGGAGCAAGCCAATCTCCCGGCACATGTTCTGATTGCTTGAGTATGTTTACTCAATGACCTGCTCTCGCTGCGTTTGAAGAGTGCAACACCCAAATCTCATTCTCTGAGATTTGCGTTATCTTGGTTGCTTGGCAACAGTTTACACCGCCATGTTGCCCAGACAACACCCCCTTGTTGTTGTGTCTGGAGTTCAGTCAAGTTGTAAACTTTGAACAAGTTTGTGTCTAGATACTCCTGGAGATAACTAACAAAAGGGCACACCTGATTTGGCAGCAAGACCTTGGTCAGGACATGATCCTTATGTAAGGTTATACATACAGTCAGCAATGTGATATATACTAAAGCAGCACACACATATAAATACATCTAGTTGTAGAAAATACCCCCTATACTAGTCCTAATACACACACACACATTCAACACACTGAGATCAGTAATAAATAATAATTATTATGCTTCTATATTATCCTCTATATCTATGAATATATGTCCTCTAATGTTAATTTGTCTGTTAAAAATTCGTCTGTTATAATCTTGGATATATCCTTTGTATCATATGAAGTCCTATCCACACAGTATTGGAAGAGCATAATTATCTCCATATCCATGAATCCTGTAAGTAGTGCCTGTGCAGGCCCCTCTTATAAGGGTGTGTACCACTGGTAGCGTGCTGTGGCACTGATATCATACTCTGTTTGAGGACAACTGGAGGATGTCATCTGCTGCAAGAGATCTAAAAGGAACTGGTTTCTACCTAGGTGGGAAAGGTGCCAAAGGGGCGTTCGTGTATGTGATGTTTATATGCACTGCATTTGTAATTATGAGCGCTGGGGTCCCAAAAAGGCGCTGGTCTCGAATCATATGGGTCGCAGGCAAGGGAGAGAGGCAGGTATGGAGGTAAGCGATGATAACTCTGTCTCAAATAAGCGCGGGTCTTATTTAAGCTTTAAAGATTGAGTTGCATTCAATTTCGGGCATCTCATATTTAATATCATATTAATTTTGTGTTCATGCACATACCAAAAGTTCAAATGTACAATTCCAAATTGCATATTATTTTATTTCCTTGAAGCATAGACTTGTACTGCAAGATGATATTTATTTCTATATGGGTCAGCTCACCCTCGGAATTCCAACTTTTGGGACAGAATAATGAAAGCCATACCTGTAAAGGGGCAGCAGGCCTATACTTGGAATACCCTATTATACCGCAGGTGCGTAGGAAAGGCGGGGTAGGGGAGGGGAGGGGGCAATAAAGGGTAGGTCCCCTGTGTAAGCCTATATATATATATATATATATATATATATATATATATATATATATATATATAGTATAATCAGTTTGCATGTATGTAAATCTCTAGTAAGAAATAAGATATGAGCAAAACAACAACTTTCCTGGTATGATGAGGAACCAAAAGAAACCACAGTTTTCTGAACACTTCCTTATAGCTCAGTCCAACATTATGTGGAACACCTGTAAGGTGGTCCTACCAGGTGCTGCCTGGCTGTGGTCACAGGCCTGGGAATGTTGCCATGGAAATGAGTCATCCTCTTAGACATGGATTGTTTCCAGGTAGTCTTAGAGACCATTATGTCTGCACTTGTAGGCATACTTATGTACACATGGCTGCACTGGAGGGAGGTGTGTACACTTAGTAATGCATCTTAACTAATGCTAACTACTATTTATTAAATATGCAATGATGAAACATTATTTAAAGTTTATGACATGCAGTAGGGAAAATTGAAGTGTCTTTGTTACCCAAATAATTATGTCATACAGCTTCATTTCTAGCCATAATTTGGGAAAATCATACTGTTTCTTTTGGTAATTTGACAACCCCCTATAGTGGTGTTGTACTACAGTAGCCCACAAGGGTCAAATTAAAGTTGGAGCAAAGAGTTGACTTTCACTAAAAAGTTAAAGTCCAAAACCAATATCAATGTTCAAAGTTAATTTCATTTCATTGCTGTCAAGCTGTCAAGGTGTCAACTCATGCAAACCAACTTGTGACAGGTATCTTTTAACATTGCATGGTGCACTCTATATCTGTCTATATGTCTATATCAGCAACTGCTGGGTAGCTATCGGTTCCCTCACACAATAACTGATGGTTTCACACCAAGTAGCTGCTGGTTCCAGCATCCCATAACTGGTGGTTCCCAGTCACTGTAACTGATGGTTCCACACCAATCAGCTACTGGTACTGGATCCCATATCAAGTAGCTGCTGGTTCCCACACCCAGCACTTGGTAGTTCCCATACACATTAGTTGTTGGTTCCTGCACCCAGTACCTGCTGGTTCCCACATACAGTAGCTACTGCTTCCCACATCCAGTGCTGGTTCCCATATAAACTGGTTCCTAACTCAAGTAGCTGCTGGATCCCACACCCTTGCTGGTTCTTGCACCAAGTACCTGCTGGCTTCCACATAGAGTAGCTGGTAGTGGTTCCCACATCCATTAGGTGGTTCCTGCACCCACTACCTGCTTGTTCCCAAATACAGTGCCTGTTGGTTCCAATACCAGTAGCTAATTGATGTGGAACCACCAGTTACAGTTGGTGGGAACCACCAGTAATGGGATGCTGGAACCAGCAGCTACTTGGTGTGGAACCATCTGTTATTGTCTGAGGGAACCGATAGCTACTCAGTAGTCGCTGGTATAGACTTTGATCATATAGAAAGACACGGAGTGCACCATGCAATGCTAAAAGATACCTGTCACAAGTTGGTTTTCATGAGTTGACACCTTGACAGCTTGACAGCAATGAAATGAAATTGACTTTGAACATTGATTTTGGTTTTGTGAAAGTCAACTCTTTGCTTCAACTTCAATTTGACCCTCGTGGGCCACTGTAGTACCACAAAAACCAATAGTTTTCATTGATTTTGTCGAGCCGATATGTTTTAGGGCATAGGGTCCCTATCAGCCTAATGTTTTTTGTCAGGCCGATAGCAGCCCGATAGGAGAAGTTTCAGCCAGAGAAGTCACATTTTTTACCTCTTCCGCCAAGGAAAAAGAAAAATCATTCACGATTATAGGGCCAATTTTCATAGAGGCTGTTAGGTGGCCGATAAAATCAAACTGATTTAAGTCTTGTAATGTCCTATGTGTACAGCCATTGCTGGAGCTAGTTAAGAGCGAGTTATCTCTGATAAGACAAGGGGAGGTACCAGTTGCCCCCCTAAGAATTGTAAAGTGAATGGGGGGAATAATTTCACTGGTCGATAATACATCGCGCTATGTTGCTAATTTTACCTCCATATCTTGGAGCACCCTCGCCGCCTTGGTTTTTGGAAGGTCAAGGCCAAGATAGTATAAATCAACCCGTGCTCTCAGGTCATCACTTTTTAGGAAGGGTAACTATCACTCCATCACTTTTATGCATATATATATGTATATATATATATATATATATATATATATATATATATATATATATATATATATATATATATATATATATATAAGAATGCCCCAAGAAGAACCTGTTGAGACAGTCTCTGTCCATCTATTTTTAAAAACCTGGTGTCATCATGAGGTTCACAGAGTATTGGTGTGCTGCTTGAAAAGTGTTCAGAAATACTCATGAATTTAGTGAGTGACAGAGCCCAGGGCATGTATTAAAATAGTGTACAAAACCGTGTGTTATCGCCCACCCCAGGCACACTTCCTATAGTGAGCCTGGAAGTGTGTTGGCAGGCTGTGAGTGTGACGCAGCCAGACGTCCAGGCACGTCCAATGCTACGTCACAGACACCTGACGTTCCGTCCTAGTGCACAAATGTATTACACTGAAGGCTTATGAAGGCCCACGTATATGGGTGTTCCTTCCCTCCATGTATAGTGGAGGGACGGAACACCCACAGGTCTTCATTGTACCAAAGTATGCTTTAGTATGTCCCCGTCCAGTTTTTATATGGACCAGTAGATTTGAAAGTAAGACAGGAAGAAAGAAAGAAAGAAAGAAAGAAAGAAAGAAAGAAAGAAAGAAAGAAAGAAGGAGAGAGAGAGAGAGAGAGAGAGAGAGAGAGATAGAGAGATAGATAGATAGATAGATAGATAGATAGATAGATAGATAGATAGATAGATAGATAGATAGATAGATAGATAGACTTTTTTTGAACAAATTTAACCTTTATTGGTCATAAAAACATATGAGTTAACAAGCGTGTGAAGAAATATACAAAGTAGTAATTATGTATTCTAGACCAATAAGTTCATGGGTAGAGGCGTATCAAAAGTTATTATTATGCCCCTCCCCATGATATATATTTAAGGAAAGTTAATAATTCAAAAAATTAGTTTGACATTGAAACATTGAACATAGCGGCATACACAGTAGTATTCAAACATCAGGGAGTAAAATTTTAAAAAACAATTGTTATTATTGTTGTTGCATGGAGGATTATTGATAACCAATTTATACATAAGATTTCATACAAATGACATTATTCATGGAATAGTTTCAATCAAATCGATTTTCATTTTGTCCTTGAAAGTGCCAATTTCTTTTATGTTTCTAGTAATAGTTGGCAATCCATTCCATAATTGAGCACATTTGACTTCTGGGCTATTTTCATAGGCTGAACAATTTATGTAACTATAAAAGAGTACAGGAGCATCATGTAGGTGAGTTTGTCTATTTGCAACCTTAATGTTAAGACAATGTCTTACCATCTTGTGTGCGTATACCTTACAATGGAATTGTCTTCTGTCAATAAATTTAGGGAGTTTGCTATATGATGAACTCTATCGATGGAAGTTAATATATTTAATCCTAAACAGGTCTTGATACATTTATTTTGCAGTCGTTGGAGTTCATCTAATAATGTTCCCTTAGCGGTACCATAGAAGATATCAGCATAATCAATTATAGGTAGTACATAGGTTTTATATACACGTAAGAGCACCTAATGGGATAGCATGTGTCAAAGTTTATACAATAAGAATGACTTGAAACGTGCATTTTTCTTTAATGCTTTCACATGTAGATTGAATGTCATTTCCTGGTCAATCAGGATTCCTAGGTATTTGTACGAGTGAATAGATAGATAGAATAATAGAGTGAAAGAAAGGAAGAAAGAAAGAAAGAAAGAAAGAAAGAAAGAAAGAAAGAAAGAAAGAAAGAAAGAAAAAAGTAAAAAGAAAAGAAAGAAAGAGAGAAAGGGAAGGTGGTCCATGATGAATGCCACTTGCAATGAATAGAGATTCAATTACATTAGGTCGGTGTTTTATGTGGCTGTACACTTATTGTGGGCAATATCAATTGTGATGCATCGGTTCAAAGATAGCATCTGTCCGTTACATAGATACCATGCATGCATGAACACACAAAGCGGACAGAAACGAGGAGATGAGTACCCTTTTAATAGGGGCTAGTGAAGCCCAAATGGGCGTACGTGAAATGAGTCAGTCAGTCAGTGATTAGAAGAGAGAGTGGAGGAAAGAGAAGGAGAGAGAGAGAGAGAGAGAGAGAGAGAGAGAGAGAGAGAGAGAGAGAGAGAGAGAGAGAGAGAGATAGGGACAGAGAGATTGTGAAAGTAAATGACCGGTGAATGGGAGGAAGTGAATTGTATCTATCTCGATGGTTAAGATTTTCTGTAATAAAGTGGGTTGTGGCAATATGCTTTATATCATTCATTATCTGTTTAGACCCCGTCGCAATGAAGTACACACAAGTGCTAGCCCAGAATAGTGATGTCGATATCTTATCATAAATCTTTATTAAGTTGAGTATCTTCCCCTTTAATTGTGAGTAGGAGAACTGTACACCACGACATGTCTAAGAACAGGGGTTCAGTTTTAAGGTACATTGTAAAAAAGTAACTGTTTAATCTACCAGGGACCCCTGTATAACTGAAGAGTGGACCATCGTAATTGGAAAGTATTGAACCAGTGTAGTTTTTACAAGAAGGCCCAGGTGGCAGTATGGTGGTACACAAATGTACAAGGAATCTCAAGGAAAACTCTGGGAAGAGGAATGGGCCGTTATTTCGACGACTGTTTTTACAGTGTAATGTAGGGGTCCTACAGCCACTTAACCCCTAGCCGCTTTAGGCCGATGATATACGAACGAGGGCCTTGTGCCTATTGGGCCACTATACGCACGTAGAATGGTGGTCACAGGACTATATCCTTATGAGGTGGCCACAGGACTTCACGAGGAAAAGGTGGCCACAGGACTGCATGAGGAATGGGTGGTCACAGGACAAAACAAGGAATAGGTGGTTACAGGAATACACGAGGGAGGAGTGGTCACAGGACCAAATTGTTACGCAACATTTTGGTATAGTGTTAACTGGGCTGTGACCACCCCTGTGTCTATGTCCACCCTCCAATGTATCCTGTAACCACCCCTCCCTGTGTGTCCTGTAACCACCCCTCCCTGTGTGTCCTGTAACCACCCCTCCTTGGGCATCCTGTAGCTACCCATCTCTGTGTCCTGTAACCACCCCTCCCTGTGTTTCCTGTAACCACCCAACCTTGTGTTTCCTGTAGCTACCCATCTCTGTGTCCTGTAACCACCCCTCCCTGTGTTTCCTGTAACCACCCAACCTTGTGTTTCCTGTAGCTACCCATCTCTGTGTCCTGTAACCACCCCTCCCTGTGTTTCCTGTAACCACCCAACCTTGTGTTTCCTGTAGCTACCCATCTCTGTGTCCTGTAACCACCCCTCCCTGTGTTTCCTGTAACCACCCAACCTTGTGTTTCCTGTAGCTACCCATCTCTGTGTCCTGTAACCACCCCTCCCTGTGTTTCCTGTAACCACCCAACCTTGTGTTTCCTGTAGCTGCCCATCTCTGTGTCCTGTAACCACCCCTCCCTGTGTTTCCTGTAACCACCCAACCTTGTGTTTCCTGTAGCTACCCATCTCTGTGTCCTGTAACCACCCCTCCCTGTGTTTCCTGTAACCACCCAACCTTGTGTTTCCTGTAGCTACCCATCTCTGTGTCCTGTAACCACCCCTCCCTGTGTTTCCTGTAACCACCCCTACTTGTGTTTCCTGTAGCTGCCCATCTCTGTGTCCTGTAACCACCCCTCCCTGTGTGTCCTGTAACCACCCCTCCCTGTGTGTCCTGTAACCACCCCTCCTTGGGCATCCTGTAGCTACCCATCTCTGTGTCCTGTAACCACCCCTTCCTGTGTGTCCTGTAACCACCCCTCCTTGGGCATCCTGTAGCTACCCATCTCTGTGTCCTGTAACCACCCCTTCCTGTGTGTCCTGTAACCACCCCTCCTTGGGCATCCTGTAGCTACCCATCTCTGTGTCCTGTAACCACCCCTCCCTGTGTTTCCTGTAACCACCCAACCTTGTGTTTCCTGTAGCTACCCATCTCTGTGTCCTGTAACCACCCCTCCCTGTGTTTCCTGTAACCACCCAACCTTGTGTTTCCTGTAGCTACCCATCTCTGTGTCCTGTAACCATCCCTCCCTGTGTTTCCTGTAACCACCCAACCTTGTGTTTCGTGTAGCTACCCATCTCTGTGTCCTGTAACCACCCCTCCCTGTGTTTCCTGTAACCACCCATCCTTGTGTTTCCTGTAGCTACCCATCTCTGTGTCCTGTAACCACCCCTCCCTGTGTTTCCTGTAACCACCCAACCTTGTGTTTCCTGTAGCTGCCCATCTCTGTGTCCTGTAACCACCCCTCCCTGTGTTTCCTGTAACCACCCCACCTTGTGTTTCCTGTAGCTGCCCATCTCTGTGTCCTGTAACCACCCCTCCCTGTGTTTCCTGTAACCACCCAACCTTGTGTCTCCTGTAGCTACCCATCTCTGTGTCCTGTAACCACCCCTCCCTGTGTTTCCTGTAATCACCCCACCTTGTGTTTCCTGTAACCACCCCTCCCTTTGTGTCCTGTAACCCCTCCCCCTCCCAGTTGTCCTGTGACCACCCTTCTGTATGTTGTCCTGTGACCTCCTTTTCCTCGCGCATACAGTGGCACTCCACGCACGAGGGCTTGTTCGTATATCGCTGGGCACAGCGTTACCAATATCAGGGGTCATTTTCACTACATCCACTATCGGCATAGGCTGGTCGTTGACATGACCAGAGCGAGAGATCCGGCTCAAGGACATTTCACAAGTTGCTGTGATTGCTCTCCTCCAAATCACAGTGGGACCTGTCTCAGTGTCTGTAGCATGGGTCAATGCTATTAAGGTTAATATATACCCCCGGTATATACCTCCCTCCTTTTCTTCATTTTCTGAATATTCTATTGCATATAATTTTGTGAATTGGCATCAGAGATTCACAAATGATACGTCAATTTGATAACACATGTGACCCGATCTGCGAAAAGGGGTCTCAGAGGGTTCTAAGACTCCTTCTTGCAGTCCATGTCACACATGTATTTTTGTTTCTTTTAAATTCCTTGCATTAGAGAACCTAGAGGGCCGGTTGCCACAGGCGGATCACCATCGTTACAAAACCATGATAGCTTTAAACGGCCCTATATAGGGTTTACCAGGGTTGCATTATTGACCAATCAGATAAGTCCCTCTATTCACTGCAGAATTATTTGGGTACATTATGTAATACCTGGTCCCCATCATGCTGGTTGTTATCAGTGCTCATCTGGCCCAGTGCCGGATCAGGCAATGGCAGACCCACTAGGCCTCAGTACTGAGCCCTATATGGCTATTGGTATGACGACTGGGGAGAGGCCGGCACCACCGGTCAGCCCTGTATAGGGGGCCATCGTATTGCCTACCTGTTGTCAAACAGTACTAGGATGAACATTCAAATCGTATTGAACATCAGCCGTTGGGAAATAAGCTCCTGAGCCTACTTATTATGAGAGGATTTACAATATCATGGCTCCCTATCAGTAAAGCACTGTCAAAACGGACCCTGTATGAGCTGACCCCATCTATGAGATAACATTGATAACGTGATCCTGTTATAGAGCTCTTTAGCAAAGTATGGCAGAATTTGTAATGCCATATTTACATAAATATCTCCGTTATACTCCATCACAGAATGAATACTATAGGTGGAAAATGTGTCATTTTAACAGATCTAATACTAATCATACTAATACATATATTGTGCAATTAAACAGGACTTTAGTCACTGGTAGTATGGCTGGTGCAAAAATATTAAATCTCACAAACTATACTAAGAGAAAATGACCTGTGACAAAGGTCTATAGAGATGTAGACTTCTAGCAGGTTCATCTATTATCGCTCACACCCTATAGGATGTACGTCTCCTAACGGTGTCACGTGCCCTGCACCCTAGGTGGGACCTACAGATGGTGGATGATGTGGATTTAAACCTCAAAATGGCAACTAGAAGGTAAGCCTTAGTGTTTATTCTATTAGAACTATGTTTGATCCTGTTCATAGTGATGGAATATTTATCATTGGCGTAGTTATGTACAGAACTCCGGCCTAACGGAGGGGATGTGTAGAAAACACACTACACGCATAATGATTGGTATATACTGTAGTTCACCTTTCATTGACATGAAGGACCTAATCTAATTTGATTCTTGAGTGAGTGAGTAATAGATGTTTAACGCCATTTCGACAGCTAAGGTTATATTCATGGCGAGAAATATGTTACACAATTTCACAGAGGAATGTGTCAGTGCCCGCACATAATTATGTGCACCACACACATCCAAGAGGATAGGAAAGAGGAGATATAGACCCTTTTAAGTGGGCTAGGGAAGCCCAATTCGATTCTTGTCCCTCTTGACTAGCTCCCCCTACATTGTGATGAATCTTTGTTCTCTGAATGCATATTTACTCAAATTAGTCGATGCTATCCAAAATGCCGTCCAAAATGGCACCGGTAATGTGTATGGTTATCTAGAACTGAAGCTCTAGTCAACAATCTCACTCGTCTAATCATGCAGGGACAATATGACCTGCGAGGTCTTATCATCTGGTCTCTATTTCGGCCTCTGTTTACGGCGAGCACTTTAAATGTCTCCTCTGATTTTTATACAAAACATATAATAACACCCCTCAGGCCTAGAGCTTTGCCCTCGAGAACGACAGGCACCTCGGATGGATTGATGTAAACCTACATCACTGCCGTGCACCTCTATCTATGCTCCGGTGTACTGAAACCATTACCAAAAATAATTTAGGATAGCTTCCGTGCTTATACACTGAGCGTGTCCTTGGAGTGAGTGAGTGAGTAATAGATGTTTAACGCCATTTCGACAACTAAGGTCATATTCATGGCGAGAACTACATTACAC
The DNA here is from genome assembly GCA_949317995.1 of Acholoe squamosa. Taxonomy (NCBI): domain Eukaryota; kingdom Metazoa; phylum Annelida; class Polychaeta; order Phyllodocida; family Polynoidae; genus Acholoe; species Acholoe squamosa. Next base: position 48,800,015 of record OX439050.1, read on the forward strand.
AATTCGTAGAGGAATGTGTCAGTGCCCGTTCATATGTGCACCACACACATCCTGAGGGGATAGCAAAGAGAAGATACAGACCCTTTTAAGTGGGCTAGGGAAGCCCGCGTGTCCTTGGAACATCGGGACATATAGACAATGAAAGGAGAAAACTCATATTTTTTCATAACTAGAAACATAATGAGTCACAAAAGATAGCTTATTATGCCTATGTCATAATGAATTTAATCAATAGAAGGTAAAGAATGTACGAAGAGTACACGAGGTCCATGCCTCTCTAGTCAATTAGATCATTTTGATGTAGACACAAGTAGTATATACATGCAAACTGAGCGCAATGGATTAGCTACTAACTAGGTCATGACCTACTGGTAGACCGGAAGTGACCTAGTTTCAGCCAATCAGAGGGCTGGATTTGACAGGAAGTGACGTCATAAGGTCATGACCTAGTTTTTTCGACCAATCAGAGAGCTGGATTTCATTTGACCTAGTGACCTGACCTAGTTACATAAATTAAAAGAATTGTGCAATACCTAGAGCTGACCTACTTGCAAACCGGAAGTGACCTACTAACCTACTTGCAAAAACGTATGACCTACGTATGAGGGTGCATTGCGCAATGCTTGTAAGAATTTACACAATGTTCTGATGCAATACTTTTATGGATTTACGCAATACTTATGACTCATTTTGTTATGTCTCTTCATTTCATGCATTAAAATAAAACACAACTCATTTATTTCACATAACAGATTATATTTTTTTATTAGACACAATATTTACAGATGAAGACAGATTTTCCATTTCCGGGGCGTGCACATATACTACAAAAACATTTGTTGTGTGTGAATTTACTTGCTTGATACCAGCTTTGGCCAGTGAGACTAGTTTTCCATGTGTTGTGGAAACAATAACTGTTAAGTTTGGCTATGTTAGATATAGCATGCTCGAACAAAGCCTGGGCCAGGAAGTAAGTTTGACTGTTTTTGGGTCCAGGTAAAAGACCAGATAAAAAACCATCCTTAAAGTTTACCTCAAAGGAGAAATGATTTTTCACTCCAGGTATACTTAAGGCATGAAGTTCCAGTGAGACCTGCAGACATGTGAAACAAATAGTTTTAGCAATAGCAGATACTTCCAGTTTACAATTACACTGACAAAACACTCCTACTATGGGATTACATTCTAACTCTTGGAGAGTAAGAGCAAACTTTCTTACACTTCCTAAAGTGTACCTTGTGTAGTGTCTTGGGCAGCCAGGTTCAGTGTGCAATTGATATACTCCTATACACCAATCATGCATTATCAAGTTAACTTTTTTCACTCGACAATAGTACATGCAGTTTCTGTAGGCGTCCCAAAAAGCTGAAGAGAAATATTTGTACATTTTAACACTAGTTATACAGTGGTCAACAGTGTCTGGTTCAGCTCCTCTAAAATAACCAATGTTTTCTGCAGGTATTATTTCCCAAAAGAAATTCTCTGAACATCCACATGCTACAGAACTTATATCATTGTCAGGTGTTATAGAAGAAGCTTGATTATATGAAGCAACACTTTGTAAAACTGGACGCATGTAATAGTCATAAGGTGGAGTTTCTGTGGTTTGCTCCACAAGCATAGCTTCTAAACTTTCCATGTTAAAATGGTTGCTTAAATCTAACCAGATACTAATAATCTGGTGAACGTGACGCTATGAGTTAAGAAATCTGGTACCACTTTTTTTCTGTTCCAACTTAATTTCTTCAGGGCCGGATTTTTTATTTTTTGTCGTGAACATGTACAGCGTTCACTTTTGTGAAAAGTTTTTTTTATTTTTGGGTGATACAGTTCACTTTTCTTACTTTTTTATTAGTTTTTTTTCATGATACAGTACACATTTTTTTACCTTTGTTTTTTATTTGAAAAATGTTCATTTGAACAAAAAATATTTTCCAGTTTAACACTGTTTTCTATGGAAAAAAATGTTCATTTGAACAAATGTTCGTTTGAACAATTGTTCAAATGAACATTTTCCAGTTTAACACTGTTTTCTATGGGAAAAAATGTTCATTTGAACAAATGTTCGTTTGAACATTTGTTCAAATGAACATTTTCCATTTTAACACTGTTTTCTATGGGGAAAAATGTTCATTTGAACAAATGTTCGTTTGAACAATTGTTCAAATGAACATTTTCCATTTTAACACTGTTTTCTATGGGGAAAAATGTTCATTTGAACAAATGTTCGTTTGAACAATTGTTCAAATGAACATTTTCCATTTTAACACTGTTTTCTATGGGGAAAAATGTTCATTTGAACAAATGTTCGTTTGAACAATTTTTCAAATGAACATTTTCCATTTTAACACTGTTTTCTATGAAGGAAATTTGTTCATTTGAACAATTTGTTTAAAACTTTTTTTCTTTCAACGAAATGTACAACTGGAAGTGAAACTAGAAAAAGAAACCATTTTTTATATAGAAAGGGGTAGGGTGCTTACACCGTCTTCACATACTTGTCTCTTTATGTACTGATAGGTTAGACCTTGTTTCCTTTGAGAGTAAGTCGTAACGCTGTGGTTAACTACTTTAAATCCTTTGTTGACTACCGTGACAACATTTTCACTGTCCAGTACTTCTTTGTACTTGTCAGTGGTCAGGGGGTTTTGTTTTTGAATTACACCTTTGCAACTCATTTTAACGGGCACATTTACTCCTGTGCCTATGTAACATTTGGAGTTCAAGGCAGTCATTTCGTCACCTTCCCACTCCACTTTGAATAACCCGGGGGTTCTCTTGTCAAACGCCAGACGGCTCTTACAACATGGTTGAGGCAGCCACAGCTCACCCAATACTTTGGTCTGAACATAGGTCTCTCTGTGGTGACTGTTGTCACATGATTCAGAGGGCAACCATTTGTGACGTTCTCTGAAGAAAGCTTCACGTTTTTCAGGAATAATTACGTCTTCTATTTTCTCTGCACTTAAAGCAAAGTAAAAACTGTCAGTGTCCATTTCACACATTTCAAAATCTTTCTGGTCTATGTATTCAAGGAGAAAGTCGTAATAGAAAGCCAACATTTTAAGTTTGGCATATTGGTATACCATGAACCCTATTTGAACTGGGAGATCGTAGGTGATGGAGGTGGGCAAACAGGACAGTTCTACCGTGTTGTCACTTATGTCTTGCACATCTTGCACTGACCAGTGCATGGCCAAACGTCTTGCCTTAGAGGGGTGAAGATACTTTGTTTGAACAAAGTTTTGTTTGTTGCATATGGTTTTTCCGTATGAACCATTTCCCAAAAGTTTGTACAGATCTGACAAAATCTTACAGTCTATATTTTCGTCGCCCTTCCTCCTAGCTTTGGTTACTTCGTCCATGAAGGGTAAAAAAGTCTGTTCTGGAGTGTATTCTACGAGAAGGTGTACTGTTGTAACTACCAAACCTTTCTCCAGGTACCACTTCAAGAGAGGAGTTCCCAACAAAATTCCCTCTGCGTGGTAGCTGCCTATAAGTTGGCGTTGCGGTTGTTTTAGCTTACCTGCTGCTTCCAGGTAACGTTTCATATGTTCACCTACGTCTTTTTTTCCTACTAAACAGTTTTTGAAAATAGGTGTCATTTCACTGAATTTTTCTTTCAAGTATTCAGGTGTTTCTATGTCTACCTGGATAAGTCCAAAAGTTGTTCCTTTAGAAACCCCTCTCAGTATTTCATCCTGACTTTTTCTGCCTTGGCACAACGGTCTTTTAATTTCCCATTCACTTTTTGTTTCTCTGCACAAGTTTTCAGTTTTTTCTTTCAACCACATACACTCATACTTTTCCTCTACTTGGTAACCTAACGATTGAAGATATAGGGTAGTCAAAATGGTATTTTGGTTTTTTTCTTCTAACCATGCCTTTCCATTGGGGTCTCTCAAAACTGATTTAGTGAGGTGACATATGTGACCATGCCAGTAGCACCCGTGAAACTGGTATACTTTTTTTGAAGCTGGATTATAACCGTCCACTTTTATTTTCCTTGAACCCAATACTACTTCCCCGTAGTTGTATTGGTGTAATATCTTGACTTTGTCTGTCACAGTTTTGTATCGCAACCATTCTGTGGCTGAGTAGCTAATTTGTTGACTGCAAACAGCTTGAAAATCGTTTTCTTTCCTGCGCACCACATAATAACCTGTGCAGTGCTCTTCACCCATGCACTTGAGGTACAAGCTGTTAGCATCTACCCCTACTATGTGTCTGCATACTTTGCTTTGTGACCCGTATTTTTTTTGTCTTATTCTTGTTTCTCCACTTTTGTGATGTCTGTGAAATATAATAGAGGGACCCCCTACTAAGTTGCGTCTGAGCAAGGAGTGAACATCCTTTTCTTTCTCACCAAAAAGAATGTAAGGAGTGGCATTAGGTGCAGTGTTGTTGAAAAGAAACTTCAAGGTTAAACCTGGCAAAGTTAAACCGTCTTTGAACATGTCTACCCCACGATCTATAAAAAATTTTGTGTGCTCGTTTATGGCTAAAACAAAGGGTTTAACATCCAGGTTGTTGTAATATATCAAGTAGTCCTTCATAGTTTTCATTTTGTTTTCTTTCCAGACCTTTTTACATTCAAGATAATCTTCTTTGCTTATTCCACCACCCGACAAAGAACTGTAGAAGCAGTGGCGTGGAGGAAGAGCTTTGTTGTTCAGTTTTCTTATGTTGTCCATCCACTCGTAGGGAAAAAAACCTTTTTCAGCTTTCCCTTTTAGAAAGGCTTTCAGGAAGTTTGCGTAGGAATAACCTGGTGCCAAATAGTTAAACATGTCAAGGAAAAGAAGATGGTCTGTGTACACTGCTATGTACTTGTTGCATTTTTTTATGGTTTTCATTTCTGTTTTGTCTGTGTCTATAAAAAAAGAATGAAATTCCTTTTTTATCAAATTAATGTCATACTTTCCAGAGTTGAAACCTAGAACAGGGACTCTTTCTATGTAGGTAAGAAGTTTTTCCTTCACTTCAAGAACATGGGAGATTTTTTTTTTGGGATTTTTTTTGTTCTTTGCTGGAAAAACTTTGCTAGCTTTATGTTCTAGTTCCTTTTGTTTTTCTTCTAGAGAGTCTAGTTCGTCTAAAACATCTCTAAAATTCTCTTTCACCTGTTCTCCTATCAACTGCCCCAAGTTGTTTATGTGTTCCAACACATTTTTAACCAAAGGATCGTCGTCCCTGTTGGAATTTCTGACAAAACACACTGGTTCTGTATGCCCAGGAAAATCAGAAGCTACACTGGCAGAAAGGGGTATGTGAGTTTTTTCTATCACAGTGTTAGCATTTTCTGGAGACGAATTTTCAGGTTGGACGAAATAGCTTTCAAAGTCAAAAACAATTTTATAGGGGTATATTTTTTTCTCAGGTGAACAAACTATTCCCAGTTCCTCTAAAACTTGAAAAACTGTTTTGGATGGATTGTATGCTCCACCTTTGTACCTGAAGCTGACTTTGGTGCAATCTTTTTTCACCCCATTGTGTTGTTTCAAAAGGAAGCTACGAGTGAAAACTTTATGACACTTTTCACAGGGGTACATTTTACCATACAGTCCCATGTTAGTTATTAAACTTACATGGTTTCTGTGTAAGTTCAAGTTCATGATTTTTTTGGATGAACACATGTTTGACCTTATAATTTTAGGTCGCCCCTTTCTTTTACCAAAAGAGGGAAGGTAAAAGATTCTTATGTTAACTTCAAACATTTTTTCTAACCTGTCTAAATCTCTTATGTTAACACCCTCAAAAGTCTCCTTGTTCACCCCTGGATAGGCTTCAAGGAAAAGCTCTTGAGTTTTTTCTAAAGATTCATACAGGAAGAAAGACAGACATCTAAAGAAACACAAGTTGTCCTTGTACGCCCTTTTGGTTTTAGGGTCTCTGTGAAAGTGTTGCATTCCTCTTTGTCTTAAACCTGGTGGAACAGTTTTCATTTTACCTAAAAGATATTCTCCTCCCGTAGCCCTTATAAGTGTGATGTTGGCGTTCACGTTGCCTATAACACTCCATTTAGTAGAGGGTCTTTGAGTGTCTTCTTTAATGTTGTTTTCTATTAAATCTAAACACTCTGCAAAGTCTTTGTCGTCCCTTATAAAAATGTAAGGGTCTCTATGACTTTTACTGTCATAGAACAAAGACGAGTTGTTGGCAGAAGCATGAAAGTACATGACTTTCTCTTCTTCTTCTTCCTCCTTAGAGGAAGACAACAACCTTCCAAAAGAGACAGCCACTTTGTAAGCCATAACTTGATTTCTATGAATAGAGGTAAGCGCCTCTATTACCTGTTTGGCTCCCAAGTCTTTGTTGAAACTTGTCATTCTGACGTTGAAAATGGACTGAAGCTTACCAAGCACAGCCAAACCTGAAGCTATGGACTTGAAGTTGTCACGGTAACTGCTTTTATGCAAAGAATTTTTTTCTATTTCTTTTGGAAGTTCTAAGCTGTCGGAAAAAGTTTCTCTTCTACAAGAATCTGAGTTACATAAAGTTTTTCCACTGTTTTCTACAGTAACCAAACGTGGAGGTCTAGGGGTGTTACACATTGGACAGTTGACGGTGTAAAGTTGTTTTACCTTTTTGGGCGGCATTTTTTTTTTTAAGGTTTTCTTTTTCTTGTTTCACTTTATGTTCTATATACAAACTTATAACTAAAACCTAACCTAAGTATACATGGAGTACATATGGAACTTAAACCTACGCTGGGCTATGTTGACTAAAAACGGAGTACATCTAAATCTAACTACAAATTAGCTGATATACATGATAATGTAAAAGCACTGAACAAGGAGCTGTTGACCAGACACTATACAAAGTTGACCACTTACCCAGAGTAGAAATCGGTCGTTTCGTCTAGGAAGGGACCAACTCGTGATTTTATGTCCTCCAGAATGAAGGGGGACACAGTGTGTCCGCAGTGTGTGGCTGAGGGGGGCATTCTGAAGCTGGAAGACACCGAGGCATTCATTTCCTCCACGTAGCTGGTTGTTCCTATGTGAACTTTAGGAGTTCCCTTGTACAAGTTTACCAGGACCATAGCCCGGCCTTCACTGGGGTCGGTGCAGTTTTGGTTCAAGGACAACAAAAGATTATCCACCTTCCTCTCTCCAAGGGCAGCTAGGCGGAGTAACTCCTTGTACTTTCCTAGGATGCACTCTATCTGGTCCACTAAGTTCCTGAATTCACGCGCCTCTAGGTTCAAGCACCGCTCGTAAGGTTTGTCCAGGTAGGTTCTCAAGCATACTCCCCTGATGCTAGGTTCCCTGTATATTTCTATGCAGGCGTTGTTATCCCCTTCCGGATAAAAAACTTGGTTGGGGGCAGGTGACTTTTCTTGGAAACCAAATCGAGCAGGCCACTTTTTTACCACCAAAGGCACTGACCTAAAGCCCACAAGCTTGCTGGAAGAACTGGGGGCAGTGCCCTCCCCAAACTTTTGCCTGTGTGACTTGTCTTTAGGAGAAGGAACACCTGGGACAGAACCAATTGGCTCGGCACCATAGGATGAAGTCGCTGAGGAAACTGAAGCAGGGGTAGAGACAGGGGTTTTCTTGTGGTAGGCGCGCTTCTGTCTTTTTTTCTTAGGCTCCCCTTCTCTCTCACTGGAACAGTTTCTTTTTTCCGGCGGGCTTTTAAGAAGCAGCTCCTCTACCGGAACCGGGAGAGAGTACAGAGGAGAAGGGCCGGTTAAATCTATAACCTCTACCTGCGAATACCCCCCGCGGTGAGCAGGTGAAGGTGTCCCTTGTGTTAAGTCCACCACTTCTATGGGTTTAACTGCCGGTGATGAGGTTGTAAGGTCTATAACCTTTATTGGACTGACCTGGGGAGAAGGTTCCTCCGGAGTCACGGGTGAGTAAGAGGCGGACGTAGGTGCTTCAGTGGGGGGTTGGTAGTTCAAAGGTGCCGGGGGATTGATGTATTCCCTGATGTCAAAATCGCCGTCGCCAGCTTCCTGAGGAGAGCGATCCCGGACGCGATCCAGGAAATCAGTGATTTCGCCATGAAGAGCTGCAAGAGCGGCTTCCTGTTCTCCTGCATCAGGCACTTCAGTTGGAAGCCGAGCAGGAGTTGCAGGTGGTTTATCAGGTGAGGCTGGAGAGGTAGGAGGAGGGGCGATGCCCGACGTCTTTTCCTCTGTCTGTTTAGAAGTAGTAAAAGTTAGTGGAGCCAGTTTTTTAGCTCCTCCTCTCCTGACACTAAGTCCCGTCTTCATGCGACCAGGCATTGTTCTCCTTGAAGATGAAAGGGTGGCAGGGCTGGAAGGTGCAGGAGCAGGACGGCGAACAGCAGACAAACGTCAGAAAAGGTTTGATGAAGATCGAGCAGCTCAAGTCTACTTTATAGTAACTATCCTGATACGATGCTGGGACGTTCCCTTGTCGTTCAGATAACGTACAACCACGTCCATGAGTCGTAGATAACCGTGCTTTTCCATTCATAGTATGTTTTACACTTAGTCAGTGTTGTTTTGGAAAAAAGTAAAAAGCTTAACTCAAATAAAAAACGTGATAACGTTCAGTCAACGTTCAGGGTGAGGCTTGTAAAACGAATCTTGTTGTTACCATTCTGTAATTAACGCAGACCATTCGTCATTCATCAGAACTAGCTTCTCTCAAGCAGACATGGCTAACTTTTGTCCTTTGCCTTTGTCTTTGACCGTAGGTCACAAAAGGCGTCAGGAGGTGTTTATTTCAGACATCAGGAGGGGCGTAGAAGAAGGTAAGGTGTGGGCTGTGTGGAAATTCTGTCCTGAAAATTTGAACAGGGATCTTTACATCCCTCCTAACTGTAACTTCAAACAATGCTTTCTGCACAACCAAACCACTGCATTGGTTCCTGGTGGACCCTCTGTGAAAAAAACTTATCTCAGAAAATGGGGAAAGTTTTTTTTCAGGTGTTCTTTTGGGACATGGTGCCATGGTACACTTGATGTCTAGACATTCCATTTCCTCTGGAAGTTCAAAGAAATTCATTTCAGACAGACAAAAACCCTTTTTTCTAAGGGATCAACCTTTGGGGGGAGGGCCTGGTAATTCAGTTTTCATCGATTCTACTATGGTGAAGGCTTTAATTAAAGCCACTTTACTTCACCCAGACAAAATTACACACTCTTTAGGTTCAAAAATTTTCTATGAAAGAGGTTTCAGGACAGAAATTGGACACAATTACCATGGATGCTGTCATGTTGTGAGAGTTATAACTGAAATAACTACCTCCCATGAAAAAGGTCAGCTGAAGGTGGTAACAGCCTACCCCGTATCTAATTTTTGGTCCTCCTAATAAAACTGAACAAAAATAAACGATGATCCTCCGGGTAAGGCCCCTGGGCCAAACCCACCCTTCCACATGTTTTCCCCTCTTTTCAGAACGCTCAGGCACTGACCCTGACGTTTGTTTCGTCCTTGAGCAATAAATCATTTCAGGAAAGTGCGATAAGGAAAGACTGACAGGTTTCCTATAAAGGTTAAACGGGGACTAAACCATCGTTATTTGACACGACAACCTTCGACCTACTATGTCGCGTTACTCCCTGCAGCGTGTATTAGAACAACGTCACCCCGACGACACTCAAGTTCTGACATACGTGAGGGAAAGAAATGAAATTATATGTTGCTCTTCAATTTGTTTCAGGTACGTGTGCAAATACTTGAAAGAATGTGTTCTTCACCGGAAAAAATTATACTTAGTTTTTTCTTCAGTGCAATCAAGTTTTACATCCAAAGACAGAAAAACCTTGAGGAAAATGGTTTTGAGTCATAACTTGTCGAAATTTTCAGCGGTGGAAACCTTGGGTTATGCCCTGAAGCATGGAAGAAAGGGAAAGGGCCCACTGAAAAACCCCTTCCATTTGGAAGCATTGAAAGCGGCAGAAGAGCATCACGCCAAAGAAAATCCCCGCCTACTTAACCAGCGTCTTCATTTCTTCATGTCTATTTTGGAACTTCTAGCTGAGTGCTTAGAAACCAAAACTTTGTTTTCCTCCTGCCCCATATTTCACATCCCATCATCGTCCCTGGATCGTTTCAGTGTAGAGGAGAAAGAAAAAGTTTGGTTTTATCTGGCTATGTGGTGCACCCAGCTTATCTCCCTTACTCACTGTTTTCACCACAATCAGCTCGCTTTACACTCAACGTCATAACAAATTTAAACGAACGAAGAACGATGTAACATGCTTACCTAAACAGGGGGAAGGGAATGGGAGAGATATATAGAATAGGATAGAATAGGGTAGGATAATATAGGGTAGGGTAGGGTAGGGTAGGGTAGGGTAGGAAAGGGTGGGGTTGGGTTTAAAAAACTATGGGGTGGGGGGGTGGGGGCACCCCTTAAGTATGGGGGGTTTGGGGCTTGTTGGCCCGGGCTGGCCGCCCAAAATAACCCACCTAACCCACCCACCCACCCACCCACCTAAACCACCTACCCACCTACCCTACCCTACCCTACCCTACCCTACCCTACCCTACCCTACCCTACCCTATATAAGTCAACTGTATGCTTTCTAGCCTGTCATAACCTACCTGCCTTCCTACCTGCCTACCTTACTTGCTCAACGCCTTTTATTTGGACGCTATGGAGTTTCACCTTTCGGACGAGTTGTTATTCAAGGTCAGTGAAAAAATATCTAAAAAAGACTACCCTCGATTAGGGGTTTACTTAGGACTTAGACTAAGTTTAATGGATTACATGGAAAAAATACCGTCTCTTCGTTCTATGGGGAGAGAAATGCTTATTTCATGGAGCAGAAAGAACGTGCGTTGCAAGTGGATGGTATTGAGACATGCATTAAGTGACATAGGTCGTTACGATCTAACTGATTATTGTAGATGGTACATGGGATATTACAACGTAGTGGACCATTGTGAAATTCCTCCAGAACAGTGGAAAGTTGATACTTTGTTCGTCAACCTGGCAGACAAGTTCGAAATGCTTGACTGGAGGAAACTGGGAACTCAACTTGGATTGAGCGACCACGAGCTTAACCTGATATCCACCCCTGTTCCAGGGAAAAAAGGTGTCACAAATCCTGTATTCGAAGTTCTGATGGTTTGGAAATATAGAGAAATATCTCATCCAAGCTGCCTAATAGCCAGTCTATACAACATGGGACTTTCTGATGTAGCTCTTTACGTGGAAGGTTTGAACAAGGGTTCTACTGGTTTAAAAGAGGACGAGGTTGCTCCTTTGGTCACTTTGGTTTAAGATATCGTCCAACATGGATCACAAGGAAAAGGAGATCATTTTTGACCCACGTCTACAAAGCCCCTTCACAATGATCATAGCTGGACCTACTTCTTGTGGGAAAAGTCAACTTGTTTTCAAGTTGATTAAAGGTGTAGACGAGCTTGTTACTCCAAAAATACACGACATATACTACTGCTACAGTCAATGGCAAGATGGATTCGACGAAATGGCGAAGTTGGGGGTTAAGTTTAACAAAGGTCTTCTTTCAGAAAACTTTTTGTTCGAGGATGAAAGAGACGTGACTAAACATGGACTGGTCGTAATAGACGATCTCATGGATCCCGAGTACGTTCCCACCATAATGAAACTTTTCACTGTGGGCTCTCACCATCGCAGTTTAAGTGTAATTTTTGTTACTCAAAACTTGTTTTTCAACAATCCTGCCTTCAGAACCTTGAGCTTAAATGCACACTACCTAGTTGTTTTTAAAAACCCTAGAGACATGAGTCAGATAGGGCACATAAGCAAACAGGCCTTTCCAGGACAGAAATCCTTTTTGACGGAGGTATATAACTCAGAAACCAAAGAGAAACATTCATACATCCTATTGGACTTTAAGCAGAGCACACCTAACGAGCTTAGGGTAAGAAACAGCATAACAACTCCTTGGAACACCTTGGTTTTCATTCCTCAAGCTTCAGCTTCGAAAAGAAAAAGATAGAATGGTGACCAAAAGATCTCCTTCTGGAGGAAAATTTAAAACAATTAGGAAACATTACCACTTGTTGAAACACATATCCAAGTGTTCCTCGGCAGAGTGTTCCCACATTATCAAAGGTCTCAGCGATGAGGTCATTAGGTTGATGAGTCAAATTTGCGTCAACGTAATGAACAAAAACCTGTTGCGTAACGAGTCCGACGCAGTCAAACGTTTATCACCCTACAAGAAAGAACTCAAGTCAGTCACAAGGCACAAGGCTACCGTTAAGCAGAAGAGGAAAACCTTTGAGCAAAAGGGTGGATTTTTGGGAACCATTTTGGGCCTCGCCTTACCCCTGATAACAGGTCTCATAGGAGCACGTCGATAAAAAATCATGTCTTATTCAAGGATGGCCCTCGTAAGGGCGGATCTTGTTCCCCGAGAAAAAAAACCTTCTTTTGTTAGTCCTTCCTCTCCTCCCCAGCCTGGACCTAGTGTTCAAGACCAGTACTACAGCACTCAACTTTTAAGAGAAGGTTTAACTCCTGATTCCAGCCTGGTTCAAGTCCTGAACCACCTTCAAAGTAAAGCACATGAGGTGCTTAACTCTCCTAACCTCAAACTGAAGGAAAAGTTAAGGCAGTACAATCAACTTATGATAAAGTCGGGAATTTTAACTAAAAAAGCCAAGGCCTTAGGACAACGTAGGGAAGGTCCCTATCCTGGTCGAGCAGTAGGACAAGGCCCTGCAGGAGCAGCAGCAGCAGCAGCAGCTGGGGGTGTAAACAATTCTTTAGAAGACACCGACGACGGCGACGACGATGATGACCACACTTTCACAGAGACTAGAGACGATCCACCACTTCCTGACGATTCAGACGGAGACAGTGTAGACGAGTTCAAAGGGGAGGAAGGCTTTAAACCTCGTGCAAGAGACAACACAGAGGGTATGGACGCCGACATAAAAGAAAGAATACCTGCAAGTTACAGAACGACTGCTAAAAATCTCTACAGAGAATTATCTCGTCACGGAAGTCAAATTTTGAATTGGAACAGAGAAGGAGAAATATATGTTAACGGGGAACGTGTGCCTGGAACTGACATAACAGATTTGTTAGCTTTTGCTGCCCGACCAAAGTCTTTGAAAAAGGACCAACCTAAAGGAAGTCAGGTTTTCATGAGAGCAGTTAAAAGGCTGAACCCCACCTTAAAATTTGTCAAAAACAAGTCGGCTTTTGCAGGGCACAGTCCTTCCTTTGCTGCCAGTCCCTTGAAAAGAGCTTCCCCTATCAAGAAGAGGAAAGTAAGTCAAAAAGGAACTGGACGTAAGTTTATATGGCGCACAAGGCTTTGAAAAAAGATGTCCTCAGGTTTTACACAGATCCTAAACAACCTGGAAGTTTCACCAGCGTATCTAAACTTCAACGTCATCACTTCAAGAAAACAAAGAAAAAAAACATAGAACAAGCTTTGGAAGATGTAGACGCTTACACCAGACACAAACCTTACAAGAGAAGATTTCCAAGAAGAAAAACACAAACATGGGGGATAGACAAACAGTGGCAACTTGACCTCATAGACATGCGAGAATTTTCAAAGGAAAACAAAGGATACCAGTACATTCTAGCGGGAATAGATGTTTTTTCAAGGTATGGTTTTGGACAACCTGTGAAAAGTAAGAGAGCTGATGACGTGACAGAGGCTTTCAAAAAAATGAGCAAAGAAAGAAAACCTCAACAAATTCAAACTGACAAGGGCAAAGAGTTTGTCAACAAAATTTTCAAAAAACACTGTGAAGATCAAAAAATCAATTTTTTCACAGGAGAGAACGACGACGTGAAGTGTGCCTTAGCCGAAAGATTCAACTCTACTTTACAAGGAAAAATGTGGAGATGTTTCTCTCATTTCAATAACTACAAATGGGTTGACTTGCTGCCCGACTTGGTTAAGTCCTACAATTTGACTTACCACAAATCCTTAGGAGCTGCCCCTTCAGACATAAATAAAGACAACTCTGAAGTCTTGTTCTACAGGTTGTACGATCAACCTCAAAAGAAAAAAGTTCCTGTCCTTCAGTTGAAGAGAAAAAATCAAGTGCGAATGTTGAAAACAAAGAAAACATTTAACAGAGGGTACGAACCTAACTGGACTGAGGAAATATACACAGTCGACAACATTTCGCCCAAAGGGTACCACCTGAAAGATCTCCTTTGAGAAGAGATAAAAGGAAGCTTCTACGAACCTGAAGTTCAGAAGGTGCAAGTCGGTCACGGAAGACGCTACAACATAGAAAAAATAGTAAAATACAGAGGAAAAGGCAAGAAAAGAGAAGCCTTGATCAAGTGGAAGGGTTATGGAGACAAGTTTAACTCTTGGGAACCTGTCAAGAACATAAGCAAATGGCGTTTACCTTAACTTTACCTAGTAACTCATCTATGAACGTTTTTCCTGACAACACTTTAACTAGTTACAATACAATTTTGGCAGAATACATTAACTCTCCTACTCAGTTAGAGTGTGCTCTTCAAGAAATAACCTGTCCTACCACGTGGTACAACGTCAAAGAAGAACCCATTCTCTTGGTACAGGGAGAAAACGACCTGACAAACAACCTCCGCTCTGTAGTAGCTTTATTGAACAAACGCAGAAGAGAATTTTTTCCTCTGGAAAAACCAGGAGCCCATAGTGTCTTCAGTAGAGCTTCAAGCTCTACATCAAATTTATCAGCCCAATCTGCTTTGAAGAGAGGAGTAAAAATAACAAAAAACCTACGTCATGTCAACCCTGTGGGATCGACTGAAACCATTCCTCCTGCTGGTCCTACAAGTGAAAGTCCACCAACTCCTGCTGCTGCGACTGAGACGCCATCTGGAGGATTCACTTCTAACCAACCCACGCCAGAGAAGGAGGAAAAGGAAGAGGAGGAGGCTGAGGGGGAGCGTGACACGGCAGGCAGAGAGAAAAGGGAAATATCGTCGGCTGTGGCTGAAGTGATGTCTATGGATGACAGGGAAAAAAGGTCTCTTTCTTTTTTTGAAGAAAAGGCCGTCTTCACAGACTCTGCTAATGTTTCTCCGCTCTCTCCCAGTCAGTTACAGGCTGTGAAAATATGTACACGCTTCAAGGAAATTAGCAGATACCTGTCTAAGTATTACTTCAAGGAAGGTAGTATCTACAATATGTTTGCCTTAGAAGGTGTGAACCTGGAAAGCAACTCAGAGTTGATAGGATACTTGAACAGGACCATAAATAAACTACAGAGCATGTTGGTGAGAAAACTAAGAAACTACAGGAAAAACAACAAAGCCACTGTGTTTCACTACAACAAATACACAATGAAAAGTGTAGTTTCCTTGCCTCCTGGTGTGGTCATGCAACTCCCAGAAAACTTAGGGAAACAATTAGGTTTTGACGGAAGTGTTTTCCTAAGTGGAAAAACACAAAGCCCCTACGTGGTAGACCTTCAGTACAAAAGTCGATGTGCTTTCGTGTACTCTGACATAGTCAAGCACAGTCTTGTGGGTGATTCTAAAGCACCCCTTCTGAGGCAAATCAACATAAATCGCTACAACGGTGACATGCAGACCATAAGTTTCCAGAACTTGATATATCTGCCAGTCACTAAAACCACCTTCAGACAGATAGGGATATACTTAAGAGACAAGACTGGGGAACCTATACCATTTGAAAGCGGATCACTGTCGGTGGTACTTGCCTTCAGACCTCTTCAAGGATAGGAGTATATTACCATGCTTCACTACTATGGAACACCTCCATACCTGGCCCCTAGGGGTCAGTACGCTGAATACTACAGAAAATCACAGTTTGGGAACGGTGCTTTACCAGCGTACGGTGGCAGGGGCAGACAAAGAGGGCACGGACTTGGTTCGTTAATAGGTGGTTTACTGAGAGGAGCTGTTCCCCTCTTAAGTAAAATAGGACGCTCAGCTGCCAAATCTGCAGGCAAAGCCTTGCTTACTACAGGAGCTGGAGTCTTGTCCGACGTGGTAACAGGAAAAGGCTTCAAGAAAAGTGTAGTTAGGAGAAGTAAAGCTACAGGGAAGAACTTACTCAAAAGGGCTGCTTCTTCTGCTCAAGGATACATAAAAGGTACATCTGAACCTCCTCCAGTCAAACGACGAGCAACCGGCAAGCGCGGAGGACGTAAGGGGCAACGCGGCAGAGGCAGAGGACAAGCTAGAGGAAGGACCTTGTTCTAGTCATGAGTCTCCTTCATCCCAAGGGTCAGGTATGTGCAGTAGGTGAACTAGACCTACACGCCTTGCCTGTCACTCAAAAGGACATATTAAAATGTCAAAAAATAACCAAAACTACCAACAATGCCCTGACTCCACACACTGAATCATTTGACTTCACCTTCGAACCAAGCAACCTGTACACAGACCTCTCAGAAACTGAGCTGTACATGGAACTGGAAGCCGTGGCGGCAGACGGAACAACTCACCTTGCCGTAGGCATAGAAGCTGCTCCAGTCAACAACTTGGCACACGCTCTCTTTGCTTCCTGCCAGTTGCTGATAAATGGGGAGAAAGTCACCGGCAACAATGAAGACTATGGTCTCAAGGCCTACATTTTGGACACAATTTGTTGCAACAAAGAAGACAAAGAGACTCGGTTGAAAGGGTGTCAAAAGTACATGAAAGACACCTGTGGTCACATGGAAGCCAGAGCGGGCGAAAATGCTGGATGGACGGCACGGAGAGCAGAGTTCAGTGCCCGCAACAAGCATGCCTTAGTAATGAAGCCGCACCTGGATTTAATTAAACAGTGCAAGGTGCTGCCTCCGAACTGTGAAATCAAGTTCATATTCGAAAAAAATCAGCCCAATTACTACATGATGCAAGCAGCCGATCAAAACTACTGGGTCAAAATCACCAAAGCTGAAATGACACTTCTCCAAAAATGTGTCGAAGACGAGGTGGTGAAAACTCACGTCAGCAGTGTCAGGAATCCACATTGGGGCCCTTTCAACTATCACATAGCCAGGTGTAAAGTAACTAAACACACTTTGGACGGTGGCTCACAAGACTACAGTTGGACTCAACCTGACACTACTCAGATCCCCACCAGGATAGTCTTGTGTATGATAAAGGAAACAGCAGCTGCTGGGACTAAGACAGAAAATCCTTTCAACTGCAGGCATTTCAACGTGAAGGAAATATGCGTGAGATATGACGATCAAAAGTTTGAGTTGAAGACCGACTTCGAAACAGGCAACTGCATCAGAGCCTACAGTCAAATGTTCATAGACAGTGGGCTGTCGGCTTTGGGGCAAGACTGTGGCATAACTTTGGAAGATTTCAAAGATGGATATTCCTTCTTTGTTTTCGACCTCACCCCAGACAGAGCACCTGAAGACAGTCGTATAAATCTCATCAAGCAAGGAAAGCTGGGCATTTCCCTTAGGTTTGCCGCCCCGACTACTCACGCCTTATCTGCCGTCTTGTGTTCCTTCTACGACAACAACATCCAACTAACGGCTGACTGTCTTCCTGTCACAGACTACCACATGAACTGAGAAAAAAATGAGAACTTCAGACATAACAGGTGCACTGGGAAACCATCCACACACAAGACGTTTCTACCTGGGAACTTTTGCCAGTAATCAATGTCCTAAAAAACCAATTCCCTCTACATGTTTCGTCAGTAACACAGATCCAAGCTCTAAACCTGGTCAGCACTGGGTGGCATTTTACGTTTCTCATAACGGGAATGTATTCTACTTTGATCCCTATGGCTTACCTCCGTTTACTATATATCACCAGAGGTTCATGCAAAAGTCGTCAGATGGTCACGGGTCGTTCAGCAGAAAACAAGTGCAAAACTTTTACGCTAAAACGTGTGGAGCCCACTGCATTAACTTCCTCATAGAAACATGTCGGACCAAGGATCCACACCACACTGTGAAAAGGTTTTCTCAGGTCCCCTTCAACTTAATGGACAAAATAGTCAGGCCCTTCCTGAGAAAAAGAGAGAAGAAGAGGCAATGAATTTCGAGATGAGTCCAGAAGAAGTAGCAGTCAAAGCAGACGTGAGCAATCTTTTGGTGAAAGGAAAAGTTAAACGTGAACTGGACGTGATAGACGGGCTTCAGAGCACGGCGGAAGTAATAGACAAGATTCTCATCATCATGGCCGAGTTAATGGACAAAGTGGTAGCCCTGGAGGAGAACGACATAGGAAGAAAGGCCTTGAAGGATTTAATGGAGAGAATGCGGGCCTTAGAGGACCGTAGTCAAAGTCCTACTCCAGCCAAGACCGGGTGCAGTTGGTACTGCAACAAGAATTCATTTTCCATATAATATCCATGTACTCTGCTTGCAAAGCATATCTGATTATAATGATTCATACCTAGCATGTACTCTGATAGGAAGAAAAAAATAAAAAGATTGAATTAAAAAAACCGAGTTGTGTCTTTGTTGCATTTAATCTCATATCAAAATAGTGAGTCATAAGTATTGCGTAAATTCATAGGAACATTGCATCAGAAAATGAGTCATGGTTATTGTGTAATTTCTTTCAAGGATTGCACAATACACCCTCATACGTAGGTCATACGTTTTTGCAAGTAGGTTAGTAGGTCACTTCCGGTTTGTAAGTAGGTCAGCTCTAGGTATTGCACAATTCCTTTAATTTATGCATCTAGGTCAGGTCACTAGGTCAAATGGAATCCAGCTCTCTGATTGGTCGAAAAAACTAGGTCATGACCTTATGACGTCACTTCCTGTCAAATCCAGCCCTCTGATTGGTTGAAACTAGGTCACTTCCGGTCTACCAGTAGGTCATGACCTAGTTAGTAGCTAATCCATTGCGCTCAGTTTGCATGTATATACTACTGACACATTATGCACTTGTTATCCTTTGTAGTTTACATCGTGTTATTAATGAATAATGAATTCAATTCCTATGAGAAACACCTCCAAAAAAAAGAGCCGTTCCTTGTGGGAGTGTTTCAAATTCCTTCCCTTTCTATTCCAAGCCGCTAAAGTGGGTGCAGACGATGTTGCAATGCATAAAACCGACCCAGGCTACATACATTGAGGCGAAACTAATTCAAATCAAAAGGGTCTATGATGGTTGCATTGGCAGAAGCAACGCATGCTCATTTTACCCAAAGAACTCAACATCATGAATAATTACGATCACAATTTTTAATCAGAGAAAAACAAAATCAAATAAATAAAAGAACCAATCATATCCGTTCCAACACCAGGATACGTGTACCGAGTCTGTGTTATCATAACATAGAATTCCCAGGGGCCTTCAAGACAGATAACCAGTCTCCAGTACAGATGAGAAACCAGGAAGCGTGTTTTTGATGACTTGAGGAAAACCTTGAGGAAAGCACAGCATAGCTGTGATGAATTATTTTGCCAAGGTTGATGACCAGAATATTTGAATAGGTTCCCTCTCGCTAAAATTTAGACCAAAAGCTCATCTATTGAAATCATTAGACCATGACCTAGCCCGCTGAGGCCTTGATGAAGTCCTTTCAGTAATTCATTCATTCATAGTTACTGACATATTTTGCCTAATTGCTGACAAATAGTGCATGATTACTGACATATAATGACTAATTGCAGAAAAATAGTAAGTGCTGACTTGTTTTGACTAATTGCTGACAAATAGTTTATAATTACCAACACATTTTGACTAATTGCTGACAAATAGTGCATAGGTACTGACATATTTTGACTATACCAGTCAAGGCACGATGTACCAATAAATCAATGGCTATGAATCAATGCCTATTCTATTTTTTCTAACTTACAGAGCCATATTCCTAATGGTCCCTGAGATAGACTGCATCATATCAGTCAAGGCATAATGCACAAGTGAATCATACTATGTACTATGCTAACATAATTTATAATGACATATGTTGACTAATTTATTTCTGACAAATAGTGCATAGTTATTGATATATTCAGACTAATTGCTGACAAATAGTGACAAAGTGCTGACATATATTTACTTATTGCTGACAAAATGTGAGTAGATACTGACATATATTGACTAATTGCTGAGAAGTTATATGTAAAAACTGACATGTGTAGACTAATTTCTGATATATAGTGACTAATTACTTGCATATCTGACTAATTGCTGGCAAATAGTGAGTAATTACTGATATATTTTGACTAACTACTGACAAAAAGTGTGTAATTACTTTTATATATTGACTAATTGCTGACAAATAGTGAGCAATTACTAACATATATTGACCAATTGCTAGTGAGCAATTACTAACATTTATTCATTAAAATGCAAGTAAATACTGACATATATTGACTAATTGCTGATGAATTCTGAGTAAATACTGCCATGTATTGACTAATTGCTGATATATAGTGCGTAATTACTGACATATCTGGACTAATTGCTGACAAATAGTGAGTAATTACTGACATATATTGCCTAATTTCTGATAAATAGTGAATAATTACTCACATATTTATATTGACTAATTGCTGACAAAGAGTGAGTAATTACTGCCTCATATTGACTAATTTCTGACAAATTGTGAGCAATTACTGACATATCAACTAATTGCTGACTACCGTAAATCCCCGGTCATAAGCCGGATTTTTTTTTCTATTTTGGGCCCAAACCGGCTTCTAAATTTTTCCCAAAGTCCCCCCCGGCTTATGACCGGGTTTTTTTTACTATAGAATAAAGAGAAAATGGGAAAAATTTGACACCAAAACCGGCTTATAGGATTTCCCTGAACTCACCCCCCGGCTTATGACCGGGGCCGGCTTATGACCGGGGATTTACGGTAATATCTGACAAATTGTGAGTAATTACTGACTTAAATGGACTGATTGTTGTTATGTAATGACTAAGTACTGGCATATATTGACTGATTGCTGACAAAAAATGAGTAAATACTGACAAAAATTGACTAATCGCTGACAAATTGTATGTAAATACTGACATGTGTTGACTAATTTCTGATATCTAGTGACTAAGTACTGACATATATGGACTAATTGCTGTTATATAATGACCAAGTCCTGACTGATTTGGCTATATAGTGACTAAGTACTGATATATATCAACTATTTGCTGACAAATAGTGACAAAGCACCGACATATATTGACTTAATGGTGACAAAATGTGAGTAAATACTGTCATATATTGACTAATTGCTGACAAATAGTGAGTAAATACTGTCATATATTGACTAATTGCTGACAAATAGGGAGTAAATACTTATATATATTGACTAATTGCTGACAAATTGTGAGTAATAACTAACATATATTGACTAATTGCTGACAAATAGTGAGCAATTACTAATATATATATTGACTAAATGCTGATAAAATGTAAGTAGTTACTACCATGTATTGACTTATTGCTGACAAATAGTGAATAATTACTAACATATAATAACTAATTTCTTACAAATAGTCCATAGATATTGACATATTTTGACAAATACCAGTCAAGGCAAGATGCACAATTGAATCAATGGCTATTTCTCTGTTATATATTGACCAAAATGCTGACAGATTGTGAGTAAATAATGACATGCATTGATAATTGCTGATATTCAGTGACTAAGTACTGGTGTATATTGACTAATTGCTGACAAACAGTTAGTAATTACTAAGATATATTGACTAATTGCTGACAAATCGTGCATTATTGCTGACATATTTTGACTAATTACTGACAAAATGTGAGTGCATCATGCCAATCTGGGCATGATGCACAAATGAACGAGGATGCCCATGACTCTATACTCATTATCATGACTCAAGGATCATTATCATGACTCTTTAATCTAGATTTATGTATTTATGATCATTTAATATATATCGATATAAAAATACAGCATTGCTGTAATAGCTGCTCGGTCGTATCATCTAGATTTATGTACTTATGATCGGATATTATATTTCGATATAGAAATACAGCATTGCTGTAATAGCTGCTCGGTCGTATCATCTAGATTTATGTACTTATGATCGGATTAGTAATTGCCCACTATTTGTCAGTAATTAGTCAATATATGTTAGTACTTAGTCACTATATAACAGCAATTAGTCAATATATGTCAGTAATTACTCACTTTGTCAGCAATTAGTCAATATATGTAAGTAATTACTCACTATTTATCAGAAATTAGTCAATATATGTCAGTAATTACTCACTATTTGTCAGCAATCAGTAAA
This sequence comes from Acholoe squamosa, assembly GCA_949317995.1. NCBI lineage: Eukaryota > Metazoa > Annelida > Polychaeta > Phyllodocida > Polynoidae > Acholoe > Acholoe squamosa. The sequence goes on from OX439050.1 coordinate 48,822,113, forward strand.
TATATGCCAGAACTTAGTCATTATAAAAAACAATACTTAGTCAATATATGTCAGTAATTACTCACAATTTGTCAGATATTAGTCAATAGTGAGCAATTACTAACATATATTGACTAAATGCTGATAAAATGTAAGTAACTACTACCATGTATTGACTAATTGCTGAAAAATAGTGAATAGTTACTAGCATATATTAACTTATTGCTGACAAATAGTCCATAGATACTGACATTTTTTGACAAATACCAGTCAAGGCAGGATGCACAGGAGGAGGAATCAATGGCTATTTCTCTGTTATATATTGACTATTTGCTGACAGATTGTGAGTAGATACTGACATGCATTGATAATTGCTGATATAGAGTGACTAAGTACTGACATATATTGACTAATTGCTGACAAATTGTGAGTAATTACTAATATATATTGAATGATTGCTGACTAATAGTGAGCAATTACTAACATATAGACTAATTGCTAATAGATAGTGAGCAATTACTAACATATAGACTAATTGCTCATAAATAGTGAGCAATTACTAACATATATTGACTAAATGCTGATAAAATGTAAGTAACTACTACCATGTATTGATAATTGCTGATATAGAGTGACTAAGTACTGACGTATATTGACTAATTGCTGACAAAGTGTGAGTAAATACTGACATATATTGACTAATTGCTGACAAATTGTGAGTAAATACTGATATATATTGACTAATTGCTGACAAATAGTGAGTAATTACTAATATATATTGAATAATTGCTTGTGAATTCTGAGTAAATACTGACATGTATTGACTAATTGCTGATAAATAGTGAGTAATTACTGACACTTAGTCCATATATGTCAGTAATTACTCACAATTTGTCAGATATTAGTCAATAGTGAGCAATTAATAACATATATTGACTAAATGCTGATAAAATGTATGTGAGTGAGTGAGTAATAGATGTTTAACGCCATTTCGACAGCTAAGGTCATATTCATGGCGAGAACGACATTACACAATTTCACAAAGGAATGTGTCGGTGCCTGCGCATATGTGCACCACGCACATCCGAGGGGATAGGAAAGAGGAGATATAGACCCTTTTAAGTGGGCTAGGGAAGCCCGTAAAATGTAAGTAACTACTATCATGTATTGACTAATTGCTGAAAAATAGTGAATAATTACTAACATATATTAACTAATTGCTGACAAATAGTCCATAGATACTGACATATCTTGACAAATACCAGTCAAGGCAGGATGCACAATTGAATCAATGGCTATTTCTCTGTTATATATTGACTATTTGCTAACAGATTGTGAGTAAATACTGACATGTATTGATAATTGCTGATATTGAGTGACTAAGTACTGATGTATATTGACTAATTGCTGACAGATTGTGAGTAAATACTGACATGTATTGACTAATTGCTAACAAATAGTGAGTAATTACTAACATATATTGATTAACCGCTGACAAATAGTGAGTAATTACTATCATACCTTAGCACTAACACTAACCTGTTATAGCCTTAAACTCAATATATGTACCATAAAAACACAGATTAAAACACAAATTAAAACACAGAATGACGTCAACATTTTCAATCAAACGCCAGAGAATGGAGAAATGGAAAGACATCCATTCAGTGCAAACAGGGCATGTGCCCTGGGTGGCTGCAGGTATTGATGTGTAAAGCTTATCAACAGTGATAATGCACTGGTAACTAGCATTTGGATCTAAAAGGTTTAAGCATGTGATCAAGCAATGGCTGCCTCCATTGAACAACTTGTTTGATGCTATACAAAGGTAGAGGAGGGGTCTTTCTTTTCTACTGTTCAGATTCCACTTAGTCACTAGGTGCAGTCAGTAGTTTATACTTGCAAGCATATGAATTCTATAAGGGACCAATGGAACATATCTATATTATATTGAACAGTACCAAGATACTGCATAATTATGCTAATTATGCAAATAATATGCGCGGATATGGAATGTTTGGTATCAATCTGGGGTGTTACGTCCCCCTAAAGGACATGCCCCCCATAAAAATTTGTTTCAGAAAAGAATAAGCGAAATAATTTTTTTGACTTGCGGCCTTTTCGGCCTGAGCTGGTCCACCTGCGCCCTACCTCCAGCCAAAACCTATCTGTTTTAAGTGTCACTGGCGAAAAAGGGCAGGTTTGAGGAAGGAATGGATCGAAATATAGGCTTTTTTGGGACGCGGGGGCAGACACCAGTCCAGGCACTGGCAGAGAGGTCCAAGAACTGGCAGTTTTACAAAATAAATCGTATCTTCCTTAATAATAGGAGTTTCCCATAGTGTGAGCTATAGATAAAGGGTAGCTCGAGCTGGCGAACGTCATGGCGGTCTTTATTTTCAAATCTGCACAATGGGAACAAAGTTATCGATATTTTTAGTCTATTTTAGGTACTAAACTGTTTGGGGTGGTTAGGGTTCAGTAGAACAGCTTCAGAGGGGTCTATTGGCGTTGTACAGGTACTAAACTGTGTGGGCTGGTTAGGGCTCAGTAGAACGGCTATTGCACCTATAGGCGAGTTCTGAGTGGGGAGGGCGGGTTGAATTGATGCATGTTGAAAGGACAGGGTACAGGCTATCATGATGTAGCTCTAGGAGTAGTATATACATGCAAACTGAGCGCAATGGATTAGCTACTAACTAGGTCATGACCTACTGGTAGACCGGAAGTGACCTAGTTTCAGCCAATCAGAGGGCTGGATTTGACAGGAAGTGACGTCATAAGGTTATGACCTAGTTTTTTCAACCAATCAGAGAGCTGGATTCCATTTGACCTAGTGACCTGACCTAGTTACATAAATTAAAAGAATTGTGCAATACCTAGAGCTGACCTACTTGCAAACCGGAAGTGACCTACTAACCTACTTGCAAAAACGTATGACCTACGTATGAGGGTGCATTGCGCAATGCTTGTAAGAATTTACACAATGTTCTGATGCAATACTTTTATGGATTTACGCAATACTTATGACTCATTTTGTTATGTCTCTTCATTTCATGCATTAAAATAAAACACAACTCATTTATTTCACATAACAGATTATATTTTTATTAGACACAATATTTACAGATGAAAACAGATTTTCCATTTCCGGGGCGTGCACATATACTACAAAAACATTTGTTGTGTGTGAATTTACTTGCTTGATACCAGCTTTGGCCAGTGAGACTAGTTTTCCATGTGTTGTGGAAACAATAACTGTTCAGTTTGGCTATGTTAGATATAGCATGCTCGAACAAAGCCTGGGCCAGGAAGTAAGTTTGACTGTTTTTGGGTCCAGGTAAAAGACCAGATAAAAAACCATCCTTAAAGTTTACCTCAAAGGAGAAATGATTTTTCACTCCAGGTATACTTAAGGCATGAAGTTCCAGTGAGACCTGCAGACATGTGAAACAAATAGTTTTAGCAATAGCAGATACTTCCAGTTTACAATTACACTGACAAAACACTCCTACTATGGGATTACATTCTAACTCTTGGAGAGTAAGAGCAAACTTTCTTACACTTCCTAAAGTGTACCTTGTGTAGTGTCTTGGGCAGCCAGGTTCAGTGTGCAATTGATATACTCCTATACACCAATCATGCATTATCAAGTTAACTTTTTTCACTCGACAATAGTACATGCAGTTTCTGTAGGCGTCCCAAAAAGCTGAAGAGAAATATTTGTACATTTTAACACTAGTTATACAGTGGTCAACAGTGTCTGGTTCAGCTCCTCTAAAATAACCAATGTTTTCTGCAGGTATTATTTCCCAAAAGAAATTCTCTGAACATCCACATGCTACAGAACTTATATCATTGTCAGGTGTTATAGAAGAAGCTTGATTATATGAAGCAACACTTTGTAAAACTGGACGCATGTAATAGTCATAAGGTGGAGTTTCTGTGGTTTGCTCCACAAGCATAGCTTCTAAACTTTCCATGTTAAAATGGTTGCTTAAATCTAACCAGATACTAATAATCTGGTGAACGTGACGCTATGAGTTAAGAAATCTGGTACCACTTTTTTTTCTGTTCCAACTTAATTTCTTCAGCGCCGGATTTTTTATTTTTTGTCGTGAACATGTACAGCGTTCACTTTTGTGAAAAGTTTTTTTTTATTTTTTGGGTGATACAGTTCACTTTTCTTACTTTTTTATTAGTTTTTTTTCATGATACAGTACACATTTTTTTACCTTTGTTTTTTATTTGAAAAATGTTCATTTGAACAAAAAATATTTTCCAGTTTAACACTGTTTTCTATGGAAAAAAATGTTCATTTGAACAAATGTTCGTTTGAACAATTGTTCAAATGAACATTTTCCAGTTTAACACTGTTTTCTATGGGAAAAAATGTTCATTTGAACAAATGTTCGTTTGAACAATTGTTCAAATGAACATTTTCCATTTTAACACTGTTTTCTATGGGAAAAAATGTTCATTTGAACAAATGTTCGTTTGAACAATTGTTCAAATGAACATTTTCCATTTTAACACTGTTTTCTATGGGGAAAAATGTTCATTTGAACAAATGTTCGTTTGAACAATTTTTCAAATGAACATTTTCCATTTTAACACTGTTTTCTATGAAGGAAATTTGTTCATTTGAACAATTTGTTTAAAATTTTTTCTTTCAACGAAATGTACAACTGGAAGTGAAACTAGAAAAAGAAACCATTTTTTATATAGAAAGGGGTAGGGTGCTTACACCGTCTTCACATACTTGTCTCTTTATGTACTGATAGGTTAGACCTTGTTTCCTTTGAGAGTAAGTCGTAACGCTGTGGTTAACTACTTTAAATCCTTTGTTGACTACCGTGACAACATTTTCACTGTCCAGTACTTCTTTGTACTTGTCAGTGGTCAGGGGGTTTTGTTTTTGAATTACACCTTTGCAACTCATTTTAACGGGCACATTTACTCCTGTGCCTATGTAACATTTGGAGTTCAAGGCAGTCATTTCATCACCTTCCCACTCCACTTTGAATAACCCGGGGGTTCTCTTGTCAAACGCCAGACGGCTCTTACAGCATGGTTGAGGCAGCCACAGCTCACCCAAAACTTTGGTCTGAACATAGGTCTCTCTGTGGTGACTGTTGTCACATGATTCAGAGGGCAACCATTTGTGACGTTCTCTGAAGAAAGCTTCACGTTTTTCAGGAATAATTACGTCTTCTATTTTCTCTGCACTTAAAGCAAAGTAAAAACTGTCAGTGTCCATTTCACACATTTCAAAATCTTTCTCGTCTATGTATTCAAGGAGAAAGTCGTAATAGAAAGCCAACATTTTAAGTTTGGCATATTGGTATACCATGAACCCTATTTGAACTGGGAGGTCGTAGGTGATGGAGGTGGGCAAACAGGACAGTTCTACCGTGTTGTCACTTATGTCTTGCACATCTTGCACTGACCAGTGCATGGCCAAACGTCTTGCCTTAGAGGGGTGAAGATACTTTGTTTGAACAAAGTTTTGTTTGTTGCATATGGTTTTTCCGTATGAACCATTTCCCAAAAGTTTGTACAGATCTGACAAAATCTTACAGTCTATATTTTCGTCTCCCTTCCTCCTAGCTTTGGTTACTTCGTCCATGAAGGGTAAAAAAGTCTGTTCTGGTGTGTATTCTACGAGAAGGTGTACTGTCGTAACTACCAAACCTTTCTCCAGGTACCACTTCAAGAGAGGAGTTCCCAACAAAATTCCCTCTGCGTGGTAGCTGCCTATAAGTTGGCGTTGCGGTTGTTTTAGCTTACCTGCTGCTTCCAGGTAACGTTTCATATGTTCACCTACGTCTTTTTTTCCTACTAAACAGTTTTTGAAAATAGGTGTCATTTCACTGAATTTTTCTTTCAAGGATTCAGGTGTTTCTATATCTACCTGGATAAGTCCAAAAGTTGTTCCTTTAGAAACCCCTCTCAGTATTTCATCCTGACTTTTTCTGCCTTGGCACAACGGTCTTTTAATTTCCCATTCACTTTTTGTTTCTCTGCACAAGTTTTCAGTTTTTTCTTTCAACCACATACACTCATACTTTTCCTCTACTTGGTAACCTAACGACTGAAGATATAGGGTAGTCAAAATGGTATTTTGGTTTTTTTCTTCTAACCATGCCTTTCCATTGGGGTCTCTCAAAACTGATTTAGTGAGGTGACATATGTGACCATGCCAGTAGCACCCGTGAAACTGGTATACTTTTTTTGAAGCTGGATTATAACCGTCCACTTTTATTTTCCTTGAACCCAATACTACTTCCCCGTAGTTGTATTGGTGTAATATCTTGACTTTGTCTGTCACAGTTTTGTATCGCAACCATTCTGTGGCTGAGTAGCTAATTTGTTGACTGCAGACAGCTTGAAAATCGTTTTCTTTCCTGCGCACCACATAATAACCTGTGCAGTGCTCTTCACCCATGCACTTGAGGTACAAGCTGTTAGCATCTACCCCTACTATGTGTCTGCATACTTTGCTTTGTGACCCGTATTTTTTTTGTCTTATTCTTGTTTCTCCACTTTTGTGATGTCTGTGAAAAATAATAGAGGGACCCCCTACTAAGTTGCGTCTGAGCAAGGAGTGAACATCCTTTTCTTTCTCACCAAAAAGAATGTAAGGAGTGGCATTAGGTGCAGTGTTGTTGAAAAGAAACTTCAAGGTTAAACCTGGCAAAGTTAAACCGTCTTTGAACATGTCTACCCCACGATCTATAAAAAATTTTGTGTGCTCGTTTATGGCTAAAACAAAGGGTTTAACATCCAGGTTGTTGTAATATATCAAGTAGTCCTTCATAGTTTTCATTTTGTTTTCTGTCCAGACCTTTTTACATTCAAGATAATCTTCTTTGCTTATTCCACCACCCGACAAAGAACTGTAGAAGCAGTGGCGTGGAGGAAGAGCTTTGTTGTTCAGTTTTCTTATGTTGTCCATCCACTCGTAGGGAAAAAAACCTTTTTCAGCTTTCCCTTTTAGAAAGGCTTTCAGGTAGTTTGCGTAGGAATAACCTGGTGCCAAATAGTTAAACATGTCAAGGAAAAGAAGATGGTCTGTGTACACTGCTATGTACTTGTTGCATTTTTTTATGGTTTTCATTTCTGTTTTGTCTGTGTCTATAAAAAAAGAATGAAATTCCTTTTTTATCAAATTAATGTCATACTTTCCAGAGTTGAAACCTAGAACAGGGACTCTTTCTATGTAGGTAAGAAGTTTTTCCTTCACTTCAAGAACATGGGAGATTTTTTTTTTGGGATTTTTTTTGTTCTTTGCTGGAAAAACTTTGCTAGCTTTATGTTCTAGTTCCTTTTGTTTTTCTTCTAGAGAGTCTAGTTCGTCTAAAACATCTCTAAAATTCTCTTTCACCTGTTCTCCTATCAACTGCCCCAAGTTGTTTATGTGTTCCAACACATTTTTAACCAAAGGATCGTCGTCCCTGTTGGAATTTCTGACAAAACACACTGGTTCTGTATGCCCAGGAAAATCAGAAGCTACACTGGCAGAAAGGGGTATGTGAGTTTTTTCTATCACAGTGTTAGCATTTTCTGGGGCCGAATTTTCAGGTTGGACGAAATAGCTTTCAAAGTCAAAAACAATTTTATAGGGGTATATTTTTTTCTCAGGTGAACAAACTATTCCCAGTTCCTCTAAAACTTGAAAAACTGTTTTGGATGGATTGTATGCTCCACCTTTGTACCTGAAGCTGACTTTGGTGCAATCTTTTTTCACCCCATTGTGTTGTTTCAAAAGGAAGCTACGAGTGAAAACTTTATGACACTTTTCACAGGGGTACATTTTACCATACAGTCCCATGTTAGTTATTAAACTTACATGGTTTCTGTGTAAGTTCAAGTTCATGATTTTTTTGGATGAACACATGTTTGACCTTATAATTTTAGGTCGCCCCTTTCTTTTACCAAAAGAGGGAAGGTAAAAAATTCTTATGTTAACTTCAAACATTTTTTCTAACCTGTCTAAATCTCTTATGTTAACACCCTCAAAAGTCTCCTTGTTCACCCCTGGATAGGCTTCAAGGAAAAGCTCTTGAGTTTTTTCTAAAGATTCATACAGGAAGAAAGACAGACATCTAAAGAAACACAAGTTGTCCTTGTACGCCCTTTTGGTTTTAGGGTCTCTGTGAAAGTGTTGCATTCCTCTTTGTCTTAAACCTGGTGGAACAGTTTTCATTTTACCTAAAAGATATTCTCCTCCCGTAGCCCTTATGAGTGTGATGTTGGCGTTCACGTTGCCTATTACACTCCATTTAGTAGAGGGTCTTTGAGTGTCTTCTTTAATGTTGTTTTCTATTAAATCTAAACACTCTGCAAAGTCTTTGTCGTCCCTTATAAAAATGTAAGGGTCTCTATGACTTTCACTGTCATAGAACAAAGACGAGTTGTTGGCAGAAGCATGAAAGTACATGACTTTCTCTTCTTCTTCCTCCTTAGAGGAAGACAACAACCTTCCAAAAGAGACAGCCACTTTGTAAGCCATAACTTGATTTCTATGAATAGAGGTAAGCGCCTCTGTTACCTGTTTGGCTCCCAAGTCTTTGTTGAAACTTGTCATTCTGACGTTGAAAATGGACTGAAGCTTACCAAGCACAGCCAAACCTGAAGCTATGGACTTGAAGTTGTCACGGTAACTGCTTTTATGCAAAGAATTTTTTTCTATTTCTTTTGGAAGTTCTAAGCTGTCGGAAAAAGTTTCTCTTCTACAAGAATCTGAGTTACATAAAGTTTTTCCACTGTTTTCTACAGTAACCAAACGTGGAGGTCTAGGGGTGTTACACATTGGACAGTTGACGGTGTAAAGTTGTTTTACCTTTTTGGGCGGCATTTTTTAAGGTTTCTTTTTCTTTTTTCACTTTATGTTCTATATACAAACTTATAACTAAAACCTAACCTAAGTATACATGGAGTACATATGAAACTTAAACCTACGCTGGGCTATGTTGACTAAAAACGGAGTACATCTAAATCTAACTACAAATTAGCTGATATACATGATAATGTAAAAGCACTGAACAAGGAGCTGTTGACCAGACACTATACAAAGTTGACCACTTACCCAGAGTAGAAATCGGTCGTTTCGTCTAGGAAGGGACCAACTCGTGATTTTATGTCCTCCAGAATGAAGGGGGACACAGTGTGTCCGCAGTGTGTGGCTGAGGGGGGCATTCTGAAGCTGGAAGACACCGAGGCGTTCATTTCCTCCACGTAGCTGGTTGTTCCTATGTGAACTTTAGGAGTTCCCTTGTACAAGTTTACCAGGACCATAGCCCGGCCTCCACTGGGGTCGGTGCAGTCTTGGTTCAAGGACAACAAAAGATTATCCACCTTCCTCTCTCCAAGGGCAGCTAGGCGGTGTAACTCCTTGTACTTTCCTAGGATGCACTCTATCTGGTCCACTAAGTTCCTGAATTCACGCGCCTCTAGGTTTAAGCACCGCTCGTAAGGTTTGTCCAGGTAGGTTCTCAAGCATACTCCCCTGATGCTAGGTTCCCTGTATATTTCTATGCAGGCGTTGTTATCCCCTTCCGGATAAAAAACTTGGTTGGGGGCAGGTGACTTTTCTTGGAAACCAAATCGAGCAGGCCACTTTTTTACCACCAAAGGCACTGACCTAAAGCCCACAAGCTTGCTGGAAGAACTGGGGGCAGTGCCCTCCCCAAACTTTTGCCTGTGTGACTTGTCTTTAGGAGAAGGAACACCTGGGACAGAACCAATTGGCTCGGCACCATAGGATGAAGTCGCTGAGGAAACTGAAGCAGGGGTAGAGACAGGGGTTTTCTTGTGGTAGGCGCGCTTCTGTCTTTTTTTCTTAGGCTCCCCTTCTCTCTCACTGGAACAGTTTCTTTTTTCCGGCGGGCTTTTAAGAAGCAGCTCCTCTACCGGAACCGGGAGAGAGTACAGAGGAGAAGGGCCGGTTAAATCTATAACCTCTACCTGCGAATACCCCCCGCGGTGAGCAGGTGAAGGTGTCCCTTGTGTTAAGTCCACCACTTCTATGGGTTTAACTGCCGGTGATGAGGTTGTAAGGTCTATAACCTTTATTGGACTGACCTGGGGAGAAGGTTCCTCTGGAGTCACGGGCGAGTAAGAGGCGGACGTAGGTGCTTCAGTGGGGGGTTGGTAGTTCAAAGGTGCCGGGGGATTGATGTATTCCCTGATGTCAAAATCGCCGTCGCCAGCTTCCTGAGGAGAGCGATCCCGGACGCGATCCAGGAAATCAGTGATTTCGCCATGAAGAGCTGCAAGAGCGGCTTCCTGTTCTCCTGCATCAGGCACTTCAGTTGGAAGCCGAGCAGGAGTTGCAGGTGGTTTATCAGGTGAGGCTGGAGAGGTAGGAGGAGGGGCGATGCCCGACGCCTTTTCCACTGTCTGTTTAGAAGTAGTAAAAGTTAGTGGAGCCAGTTTTTTAGCTCCTCCTCTCCTAACACTAAGTCCCGTCTTCATGCGACCAGGCATTGTTCTCCTTGAAGATGAAAGGGTGGCAGGGCTGGAAGGTGCAGGAGCAGGACGGCGAACAGCAGACAAACGTCAGAAAAGGTTTGATGAAGATCGAGCAGCTCAAGTCTACTTTATAGTAACTATCCTGATACGATGCTGGGACGTTCCCTTGTCGTTCAGATAACGTACAACCACGTCCATGAGTCGTAGATAACCGTGCTTTTCCATTCATAGTATGTTTTACACTTAGTCAGTGTTGTTTTGGAAAAAAGTAAAAAAGCTTAACTAAAATAAAAAACGTGATAACGCTCAGTCAACTTTCAGGGTGAGGCTTGTAAAACGAATCTTGTTGTTACCATTCTGTGATTAACGCAGACCATTCGTCATTTATCAGAACTAGCTTCTCTCAAGCAGACATGGCTAACATTTGTCCTTTGCCTTTGTCTTTGACCGTAGGTCACAAAAGGCGTCAGGAGGTGTTTATTTCAGACATCAGGAGGGGCGTAGAAGAAGGTAAGGTGTGGGCTGTGTGGAAATTCTGTCCTGAAAATTTGAACAGGGATCTTTACATCCCTCCTAACTGTAACTTCAAACAATGCTTTTTGCACAACCAAACCACTGCATTGGTTCCTGGTGGACCCTCTGTGAAAAAACTTATCTCAGAAAATGGGGAAAGTTTTTTTTCAGGTGTTCTTTTGGGACATGGTGCCATGGTACACTTGATGTCTAGACATTCCATTTCCTCTGGAAGTTCAAAGAAATTCATTTCAGACAGACAAAAACCCTTTTTTCTAAGGGATCAACCTTTGGGGGGAGGGCCTGGTAATTCAGTTTTCATCGATTCTACTATGGTGAAGGCTTTAATTAAAGCCACTTTACTTCACCCAGACAAAATTACACACTCTTTAGGTTCAAAAATTTTCTATGAAAGAGGATTCAGGACAGAGATTGGACACAATTACCATGGATGCTGTCATGTTGTGAGAGTTATAACTGAAATAACTACCTCCCATGAAAAAGGTCAGCTGAAGGTGGTAACAGCCTACCCCGTATCTAATTTTTGGTCCTCCTAATAAAACTGAACAAAAATAAACGATGATCCTCCGGGTAAGGCCCCTGGGCCAAACCCACCCTTCCACATGTTTTCCCCTCTTTTCAAAACGCTCAGGCACTGACCCTGACGTTTGTTTCGTCCTTGAGCAATAAATCATTTCAGGAAAGTGCGATAAGGAAAGACTGACAGGTTTCCTATAAAGGTTAAACGGGGACTAAACCATCGTTATTTGACACAACAACCTTCGCCCTACTATGTCGCGTTACTCCCTGCAGCGTGTTTTAGAACAACGTCACCCCGACGACACTCAAGTTCTGACATACGTGAGGGAAAGAAATGAAATTATATGTTGCTCTTCAATTTGTTTCAGGTACGTGTGCAAATACTTGAAAGAATGTGTTCTTCACCGGAAAAAATTATACTTAGTTTTTTCTTCAGTGCAATCAAGTTTTACATCCAAAGACAGAAAAACCTTGAGGAAAATGGTTTTGAGTCATAACTTGTCGAAATTTTCAGCAGTGGAAACCTTGGGTTATGCCCTGAAGCATGGAAGAAAGGGAAAGGGCCCACTGAAAAACCCCTTCCATTTGGAAGCATTGAAAGCGGCAGAAGAGCATCACGCCAAAGAAAATCCCCGCCTACTTAACCAGTGTCTTCATTTCTTCATGTCTATTTTGGAACTTCTAGCTGAGTGCTTAGAAACCAAAACTTTGTTTTCCTCCTGCCCCATATTTCACATCCCATCATCGTCCCTGGATCGTTTCAGTGTAGAGGAGAAAGAAAAAGTTTGGTTTTATCTGGCTATGTGGTGCACCCAGCTTATCTCCCTTACTCACTGTTTTCACCACAATCAGCTCGCTTTACACTCAACGTCATAACAAATTTAAACGAACGAAGAACGATGTAACATGCTTACCTAAACAGGGGGAAGGGAATGGGAGAGATATATAGAATAGGATAGAATAGGGTAGGATAATGTAGGGTAGGGTAGGGTAGGGTAGGGTAGGAAAGGGTGGGGGTGGGTTTAAAAAACTATGGGGTGGGGGGGTGGGGGCACCCCTTAAGTATGGGGGGTTTGGGGCTTGTTGGCCCGGGCTGGCCGCCCAAATAACCCACCTAACCCACCCACCCACCCACCCACCTAAACCACCTACCCACCTACCCTACCCTACCCTACCCTACCCTACCCTACCCTATATAAGTCAACTGTATGCTTTCTAGCCTGTCATAACCTACCTGCCTTCCTACCTGCCTACCTTACTTGCTGAACACCTTTTATTTGGTTGCTATGGAGTTTCACCTTTCGGACGAGTTGTTATTCAAGGTCAGTGAAAAAATATCTGAAAAAGACTACCCTCGATTAGGGGTTTACTTAGGACTTAGACTAAGTTTAATGGATTACATGGAAAAAATACCGTCTCTTCGTTCTATGGGGAGAGAAATGCTTATTTCATGGAGCAGAAAGAACGTGCGTTGCAAGTGGATGGTATTGAGACATGCATTAAGTGACATAGGTCGTTACGATCTAACTGATTATTGTAGATGGTACATGGGATATTACAACGTAGTGGACCATTGTGAAATTCCTCCAGAACAGTGGAAAGTTGATACTTTGTTCGTCAACCTGGCAGACAAGTTCAAAATGCTTGACTGGAGGAAACTGGGAACTCAACTTGGATTGAGCGACCACGAACTTAACATCATATCCACCCCTGTTCCAGGGAAAAAAGGTGTCACAAATCCTGTTTTCGAAGTTCTGATGGTTTGGAAATATAGAGAAATATCTCATCCAAGCTGCCTTATAGCCAGTCTATACAACATGGGACTTTCTGATGTAGCTCTTTACGTGGAAGGTTTGAACAAGGGTTCAACTGGTTTAAAAGAGGACGAGGTTGCTCCTTTGGTCACTTTGGTTTAAGATATCGTCCAACATGGATCACAAGGAAAAGGAGATCATTTTTGACCCACGTCTACAAAGCCCCTTCACAATGATCATAGCTGGACCTACTTCTTGTGGAAAAAGTCAACTTGTTTTCAAGTTGATTAAAGGTGTAGACGAGCTTGTTACTCCAAAAATACACAACATATACTATGCTACAGTCAATGGCAAGATCTTCTTTCAGAAGACTTTTTGTTCGAGGATGAAAGAGACGTGACTAAACATGGACTGGTCGTAATAGACGATCTCATGGATCCCGAGTACGTTCCCACCATAATGAAACTTTTCACTGTGGGCTCTCAACATCGCAGTTTAAGTGTAATTTTTATTACTCAAAACTTGTTTTTCAACAATCCTGCCTTCAGAACCTTGAGCTTAAATGCACACTACCTAGTTGTTTTTAAAAACCCTAGAGACATGAGTCAGATAGGGCACATTAGCAAACAGGCCTTTCCAGGACAGAAATCCTTTTTGACGGAGGTATATAACTCAGAAACCAAAGAGAAACATTCATACATCCTATTGGACTTTAAGCAGAGCAGACCTAACGAGCTTAGGGTAAGAAACAGCATAACAACTCCTTGGAACACCTTGGTTTTCATTCCTCAAGCTTCAGCTTCGAAAAGAAAAAGATAGAATGGTGACCAAAAGATCTCCTTCTGGAGGAAAATTTAAAACAATTAGGAAACATTACCACTTGTTTAAACACATATCCAAGTGTTCCTCGGCAGAGTGTTCCCACATTATCAAAGGTCTCAGCGATGAGGTCATTAGGTTGATGAGTCAAATTTGCGTCAACGTAATGAACAAAAAACCTGTTGCGTAACGAGTCCGACGCAGTCAAACGTTTATCACCCTACAAGAAAGAACTCAAGTCAGTCACAAGGCACAAGGCTACCGTTAAGCAGAAGAGGAAAACCTTTGAGCAAAAGGGTGGATTTTTGGGAACCATTTTGGGTCTCGCCTTACCCCTGATAACAGGTCTCATAGGAGCACGTCGATAAAAAATCATGTCTTATTCAAGGATGGCCCTCGTAAGGGCGGATCTTGTTCCCCGAGAAAAAAAACCTTCTTTTGTTAGTCCTTCCTCTCCTCCCCAGCCTGGACCTAGTGTTCAAGACCAGTACTACAGCACTCAACTTTTAAGAGAAGGTTTAACTCCTGATTCCAGCCTGGTTCAAGTCCTGAACCACCTTCAAAGTAAAGCACATGAGGTGCTTAACTCTCCTAACCTCAAACTGAAGGAAAAGTTAAGGCAGTACAATCAACTTATGATAAAGTCGGGAATTTTAACTAAAAAAGCCAAGGCCTTAGGACAACGTAGGGAAGGTCCCTATCCTGGTCGAGCAGTAGGACAAGGCCCTGCAGGAGCAGCAGCAGTAGCTGGGGGTGTAAACAATTCTTTAGAAGACACCGACGACGGCGACGACGATGATGACCACACTTTCACAGAGACTAGAGACGATCCACCACTTCCTGACGATTCAGAAGGAGACAGTGTAGACGAGTTCAAAGGGGAGGAAGGATTTAAACCTCGTGCAAGAGACAACACAGAGGGTATGGACGCCGACATAAAAGAAAGAATACCTGCAAGTTACAGAACGACTGCTAAAAATCTCTACAGAGAATTATCTCGTCAGGGAAGTGAAATTTTGAATTGGAACAGAGACGGAGAAATATATGTTAACGGGGAACGTGTGCCTGGAACTGACATAACAGATTTGTTAGCTTTTGCTGCCCGACCAAAGTCTTTGAAAAAGGACCAACCTAAAGGAAGCCAGGTTTTCATGAGAGCAGTTAAAAGGCTGAACCCCACCTTAAAATTTGTCAAAAACAAGTCGGCTTTTGCAGGGCACAGTCCTTCCTTTGCTGCCAGTCCCTTGAAAAGAGCTTCCCCTATTAAGAAGAGGAAATTAAGTCAAAAAGGAACTGGACGTAAGTTTATATGGCGCACAAGGCTTTGAAAAAAGATGTCCTCAGGTTTTACACAGATCCTGAACAACCTGGAAGTTTCACCAGTGTATCTAAACTTCAACGTCATCACTTCAAGAAAACAAAGAAAAAAAACATAGAACAAGCTTTGGAAGATGTAGACGCTTACACCAGACACAAACCTTACAAGAGAAGATTTCCAAGAAGAAAAACACAAACATGGGGGATAGACAAACAGTGGCAACTTGACCTCATAGACATGCGAGAATTTTCAAAGGAAAACAAAGGATACCAGTACATTCTAGCGGGAATAGATGTTTTTTCAAGGTATGGTTTTGGACAACCTGTGAAAAGTAAGAGAGCTGATGATGTGACAGAGGCTTTCAAAAAAATGAGCAAAGAAAGAAAACCTCAACAAATTCAAACTGACAAGGGCAAAGAGTTTGTCAACAAAATTTTCAAAAAACACTGTGAAGATCAAAAAATCAATTTTTTCACAGGAGAGAACGACGACGTGAAGTGTGCCTTAGCCGAAAGGTTCAACTCTACTTTACAAGGAAAAATGTGGAGATGTTTCTCTCATTTCAATAACTACAAATGGGTTGACTTGCTGCCCGACTTGGTTAAGTCCTACAATTTGACTTACCACAAATCCTTAGGAGCTGCCCCTTCAGACATAAATAAAGACAACTCTGAAGTCTTGTTCTACAGGTTGTACGATCAACCTCAAAAGAAAAAGTTCCTGTCCTTCAGTTGAAGAGAAAAAATCAAGTGCGAATGTTGAAAACAAAGAAAACATTTAACAGAGGGTACGAACCTAACTGGACTGAGGAAATATACACAGTCGACAACATTTCGCCCAAAGGGTACAACCTGAAAGATCTCCTTGGAGAAGAGATAAAAGGAAGCTTCTACGAACCTGAAGTTCAGAAGGTGCAAGTCCGTCACGGAAGACGCTACAACATAGAAAAAATAGTAAAATACAGAGGAAAAGGCAAGAAAAGAGAAGCCTTGATCAAGTGGAAGGGTTATGGAGACAAGTTTAACTCTTGGGAACCTGTCAAGAACATAAACAAATGGCGTTTACCTTAACTTTACCTAGTAACTCATCTATGAACGTTTTTCCTGACAACACTTTAACTAGTTACAATACAATTTTGGCAGAATACATTAACTCTCCTACTCAGTTAGAGTGTGCTCTTCAAGAAATAACCTGTCCTACCACGTGGTACAACGTCAAAGAAGAACCCATTCTCTTGGTACAGGGAGAAAACGACCTGACAAACAACCTCCGCTCTGTAGTAGCTTTATTGAACAAACGCAGAAGAGAATTTTTTCCTCTGGAAAAACCAGGAGCCCATAGTGTCTTCAGTAGAGCTTCAAGCTCTACATCAAATTTATCAGCCCAATCTGCTTTGAAGAGAGGAGTAAAAATAACAAAAAACCTACGTCATGTCAACCCTGTGGGATCGACTGAAACCATTCCTCCTGCTGGTCCTGCAAGTGAAAGTCCACCAACTCCTGCTGCTGCGACTGAGACGCCATCTGGAGGATTCACTTCTAACCAACCCACGCCAGAGAAGGAGGAAAAGGAAGAGGAGGAGGCTGAGGGGGAGCGTGACACGGCAGGCAGAGAGAAAAGGGAAATATCGTCGGCTGTGGCTGAAGTGATGTCTATGGATGACAGGGAAAAAAGGTCTCTTTCTTTTTTTGAAGAAAAGGCCGTCTTCACAGACTCTGCTAATGTTTCTCCTCTCTCTCCCAGTCAGTTACAGGCTGTGAAAATATGTACACGCTTCAAGGAAATTAGCAGATACCTGTCTAAGTATTACTTCAAGGAAGGTAGTATCTACAATATGTTTGCCTTAGAAGGTGTGAACCTGGAAAGCAACTCAGAGTTGATAGGATACTTGAACAGGACCATAAATAAACTACAGAGCATGTTGGTGAGAAAACTAAGAAACTACAGGAAAAACAACAAAGCCACCGTGTTTCACTACAACAAATACACAATGAAAAGTGTAGTTTCCTTGCCTCCTGGTGTGGTCATGCAACTCCCAGAAAACTTAGGGAAACAATTAGGTTTTGACGGAAGTGTTTTCCTAAGTGGAAAAACACAAAGCCCCTACGTGGTAGACCTTCAGTACAAAAGTCGATGTGCTTTCGTGTACTCTGACATAGTCAAGCACAGTCTTGTGGGTGACTCTAAAGCACCCCTTCTGAGGCAAATCAACATAAATCGCTACAACGGTGACATGCAGACCATAAGTTTCCAGAACTTGATATATCTGCCAGTCACTAAAACCACCTTCAGACAGATAGGGATATACTTAAGAGACAAGACTGGGGAACCTATACCATTTGAAAGCGGATCAGTGTCGGTGGTACTTGCCTTCAGACCTCTTCAAGGATAGGAGTATATTACCATGCTTCACTACTATGGAACACCTCCATACCTGGCCCCTAGGGGTCAGTACGCTGAATACTACAGAAAATCACAGTTTGGGAACGGTGCTTTACCAGCGTACGGTGGCAGGGGCAGACAAAGAGGGCACGGACTTGGTTCGTTAATAGGTGGTTTACTGAGAGGAGCTGTTCCCCTCTTAAGTAAAATAGGACGCTCAGCTGCCAAATCTGCAGGCAAAGCCTTGCTTACTACAGGAGCTGGAGTCTTGTCCGACGTGGTAACAGGAAAAGGCTTCAAGAAAAGTGTAGTTAGGAGAAGTAAAGCTACAGGGAAGAACTTACTCAAAAGGGCTGCTTCTTCTGCTCAAGGATACATAAAAGGTACATCTGAACCTCCTCCAGTCAAACGACGAGCAACCGGCAAGCGCGGAGGACGTAAGGGGCAACGCGGCAGAGGTAGAGGACAAGCTAGAGGAAGGACCTTGTTCTAGTCATGAGTCTCCTTCATCCCAAGGGTCAGGTATGTGCAGTAGGTGAACTAGACCTACACGCCTTGCCTGTCACTCAAAAGGACATATTAAAGTGTCAAAAAATAACCAAAACTACCAACAATGCCCTGACTCCACACACTGAATCATTTGACTTCACCTTCGAACCAAGCAACCTGTACACAGACCTCTCAGAAACTGAGCTGTACATGGAACTGGAAGCCGTGGCGGCAGACGGAACAACTCACCTTGCCGTAGGCATAGAAGCTGCTCCAGTCAACAACTTGGCACACGCTCTCTTTGCTTCCTGTCAGTTGCTGATAAATGGGGAGAAAGTCACCGGCAACAATGAAGACTATGGTCTCAAGGCCTACATTTTGGACACAATTTGTTGCAACAAAGAAGACAAAGAGACTCGGTTGAAAGGGTGTCAAAAGTACATGAAAGACACCTGTGGTCACATGGAAGCCAGAGCGGGCGAAAATGCTGGATGGACGGCACGGAGAGCAGAGTTCAGTGCCCGCAACAAGCATGCCTTAGTAATGAAGCCGCACCTGGATTTAATTAAACAGTGCAAGGTGCTGCCTCCGAACTGTGAAATCAAGTTCATATTCGAAAAAAATCAGCCCGATTACTACATGATGCAAGCAGCCGATCAAAACTACTGGGTCAAAATCACCAAAGCTGAAATGACACTTCTCCAAAAATGTGTCGACGACGAGGTGGTGAAAACTCACGTCAGCAGTGTCAGGAATCCACATTGGGGCCCTTTCAACTATCACATAGCCAGGTGTAAAGTAACTAAACACACTTTGGACGGTGGCTCACAAGACTACAGTTGGACTCAACCTGACACTACTCAGATCCCCACCAGGATAGTCTTGTGTATGATAAAGGAAACAGCAGCTGCTGGGACTAAGACAGAAAATCCTTTCAACTGCAGGCATTTCAACGTGAAGGAAATATGCGTGAGATATGACGATCAAAAGTTTGAGTTGAAGACCGACTTCGAAACAGGCAACTGCATCAGAGCCTACAGTCAAATGTTCATAGACAGTGGGCTGTCGGCTTTGGGGCAAGACTGTGGCATAACTTTGGAAGATTTCAAAGATGGATATTCCTTCTTTGTTTTCGACCTCACCCCAGACAGAGCACCTGAAGACAGTCGTATAAATCTCATCAAGCAAGGAAAGCTGGGCATTTCCCTTAGGTTTGCCGCCCCGACTACTCATGCCATATCTGCCGTCTTGTGTTCCTTCTACGACAACAACATCCAACTAACGGCTGACTGTCTTCCTGTCACAGACTACCACATGAACTGAGAAAAAAAATGAGAACTTCAGACATAACAGGTGCACTGGGAAACCATCCACACACAAGGCGTTTCTACCTGGGAACTTTTGCCAGTAATCAATGTCCTAAAAAACCAATTCCCTCTACATGTTTCGTCAGTAACACAGATCCAAGCTCTAAACCTGGTCAGCACTGGGTGGCATTTTACGTTTCTCATAACGGGAATGTATTCTACTTTGATCCCTATGGCTTACCTCCATTTACTATATATCACCAGAGGTTCATGCAAAAGTCGTCAGATGGTCACGGGTCGTTCAGCAGAAAACAAGTGCAAAACTTTTACGCTAAAACGTGTGGAGCCCACTGCATTAACTTCCTCATAGAAACATGTCGGACCAAGGATCCACACCACACTGTGAAAAGGTTTTCTCAGGTCCCCTTCAACTTAATGGACAAAATAGTCAGGCCCTTCCTGAGAAAAAGAGAGAAGAAGAGGCAATGAATTTCGAGATGAGTCCAGAAGAAGTAGCAGTCAAAGCAGACGTGAGCAATCTTTTGGTGAAAGGAAAAGTTAAACGTGAACTGGACGTGATAGACGGGCTTCAGAGCACGGCGGAAGTAATAGACAAGATTCTCATCATCATGGCCGAGTTAATGGACAAAGTGGTAGCCCTGGAGGAGAACGACATAGGAAGAAAGGCCTTGAAGGATTTAATGGAGAGAATGCGGGCCTTAGAGGACCGTAGTCAAAGTCCTACTCCAGCCAAGACCGGGTGCAGTTGGTACTGCAACAAGAATTCATTTTCCATATAATATCCATGTACTCTGCTTGCAAAGCATATCTGGTTATAATGATTCATACCTAGCATGTACTCTGATAGGAAGAAAAAATAAAAAGATTGAATTAAAAAACCGAGTTGTGTCTTTGTTGCATTTAATCTCATATCAAAATAATGAGTCATAAGTATTGCGTAAATTCATAGGAACATTGCATCAGAAAATGAGTCATGGTTATTGTGTAATTTCTTTCAAGGATTGCACAATACACCCTCATACGTAGGTCATACGTTTTTGCAAGTAGGTTAGTAGGTCACTTCCGGTTTGTAAGTAGGTCAGCTCTAGGTATTGCACAATTCTTTTAATTTATGCATCTAGGTCAGGTCACTAGGTCAAATGAAATCCAGCTCTCTGATTGGTCGAAAAAAACTAGGTCATGACCTTATGACGTCACTTCCTGTCAAATCCAGCCCTCTGATTGGTTAAAACTAGGTCACTTCCGGTCTACCAGTAGGTCATGACCTAGTTAGTAGCCAATCCATTGCGCTCAGTTTGCATGTATATACTACTTCTAGGCGAGTTCTGAGTGAAGAGGGCGGGTTGGATTGGTGCATGTTGACTGGGCAGTGTACAGGCTATCATTACTCAGCTCTAGCCGAGTTCTGAGTGGGGAGGGCGGGTTGAATTGATGCATGTTGAATGGACAGTGTACAGGCTATCATTACGTAGCTCTAGGCGAGTTCTGAGTGGGGAGGGCGGGTTGGATTGGTGTATGTTGACTTGGATGCCCCCAGAACGTCTTCAAGGGCCACAGAGTGATTTAGTTTATTGGACGCAACATATTCTCCAAATATAATAATGCCACGCTATTAGGGCTCCTAATATGGGAATGGCACGCATGTTTACGGTCTCAAGACTCCAAATAAACCAATGCCACGCCACTTAGAACTCCTAATATAATAAGGGTCATCATACTTATGTGTACATGTATATATATATATATATGTAGGTGGCCTTTAGTGGGTTAATGGAAAGCTTTCTGGGCTTCATGAAATCAACAAGAAAAGCTATCAGGCGGCCCCAAGACGACCAGGTGGCCCAGAACGACCTGTGACAAACATAGACTTGCATAGGTCTTATATAAATCCGTTTTCTTATTGGCCATTTAGTCTGAGGCGATGTCTAAAATACTATACCTATGCAGGGACAGGGAAAAAAAAGAATAACTGAAAGGCCATGGCAAGTCTATGACTGGCTAGGAGAAGGACGTGGACAAAATTCTAGCGCGTGGTGTTACATGTGAATGAATTATTTTCATATATGAAAATAATTCAATAATTCCCTCACATGTGGCTTTACGTACCCAACAAAATTATATAAAAAGTAAAATTCAGCTGTTATCCCAATAAGGTATGGGTCTATGTATACTGCTATCTCCAACATGACGCCATGCAGATGACGAACAACATTGGTTATCTTTTGTTTGTCAACAGCTATCAGTGATACAATATCAGGCCTCTCTAACCTTGCTCAATGCAGTTCAATACTAGAATATTTGAGTACAGCAATTAATAGGATTCAAGAGTGCAAAAAAAATGAAAATAAAGAGTTAGAAACTGCCCTGCTGTATGGGTTTGATCTGCATCTATAGTGACTAATGGAGCATTAACAGACCGACGTCTGATAAGTTTCCGGTTGACTATTTATATGGCAGTCAGGATCTCAAACCTTTAAATCATAGGGAACACAGTTCTATAGGTTATGATTCATACTGGATATCATAATGGGCAAAATGTATATACGGCCTCCAAGTACTAAGGGGTGAGGGTCAGGGTTTTTGGCCAAATAGAATTTATTCTCATTGTTCTCATAAATCTCATAGCTCTACTTTAGAATAATAGAATCTGACATATCTGGCCATACATCCTCACAAAAAGAACCGACCTACTGACCTTTGAGCCATATGTGTTACTAGAAACACACAATATGTGACAGGATTTGCAAAAAGGGCCCTTAGAGCAGGGTGCATAGAGGTCCCCATTCCCAGTACATGTCACATATATATCTTCTCCTTTTTTTGGTCCAACGCGTATTATACACCCTGTCAACGGCGGGACCCTATATGCACCTGCTGCGAGATCCCGCAAAGTAGAAGAGCGGGTATGTTTGTTTGCATAATTTTAATGGCAATAAAGTATAAAGCAGCTCCTTTCATACGCATGTGTTTGAAACAAGTGTTCTCCTGTAGTCATTCATTTACTTGACGTCAAAACCATATCAATGTAGATTTTCTTTTGAATGGTGGGATAGGGTGGGGGGGATATTGGAAATACAGGTATATACTGAGCCCCATGCTATTTCTGTGACTTACATTTATTTTCGTATCTATATATAGTCTAATGTATTATAGACATTTCTCGAGTTAACCTTCTCACCCCCCCCCCCCACCAGCCCCTATAGGGGCTTGTTGGGGGTAAAGTGTAATGAATCCGGTGGGGAGAGGGTTAATATGTAAGAAAAATCGATGGACGTTTTAACTTTATACAGAGCATCTTAGACATAATAGTGTCTTGTTTTTTATAACCATGGTTCTTGTTGCGTACTACATTTACAACAGGAGGTTTTGGTTCCTACCGATTTCATTATCCCCTCGCTCTCCGCCCTAACCACCTTAATAATCCGCCTCCCCCCACCACCCCCCACCACCTCACACTACAAAGCCTATGAGGCCCCTAAGTTTCAAAATGGCTCTATCTCTCAAAATAATCCCTTTGGAAGATATAGACCATAATTATAATTGTGAAGTCCAAGTGTGATAAAAGGTACCAATCTTACAAACCATCTGCAACGTATTGTTTACCCGAGGTCCCTAAGTCACAAATAATTTTGAGATATCCCTAAATCCCATAATGTCATTCAAGCCTTTTGCTCCATAGGATTTACCCGAGGCCCTGAGTCTATATATATAATCAATTAATAAAATAAGTTAATATTTTAATGTCTCTAAATTTTCATTCCCAATTATGTTCACACAACGGTCCTTAAATTTCAAAATATGTGACGAAACGTGGAAAATGATAACATTAGGGGAAATACCCAGAAAGGCTCTAAGTGTGACATGAATTCAAAAATAGGGATTTCGCCCTAATGTCATGATTTCCCACGTTTTGTCACATATTGTTCCTCAAACTTAATTGATGTAAATTAACTATTCTAACATCACATGGCCTACATCTTTGAAGGGTACTAGAATCACCAAACACAAAGTCTACAGTAAATGTGGTCAATTAACAGATTGATCTAAAATTGTTCCTGGTACTCTAAAACTACACCCAAAAACGTTTTGGAAGATTCAGGTTTTGAGGGATAGCACGTGTTTGACTTAACATGTCCATATCTCCCAGGTGATCCCTATCTCACAAATAATTTGTGAGATAGGGCCAGATTGGACATTGTCCCTATATTTCAAAATGGGGTAGGGATTTATGTTGGTGAGGGACTTAAAGTCGATACTATGTCTCAAACGGCCCCTATACCCTACTTGTTTTGAGGGATAGAGCAATTTTGAGACATAGGGGCCTCACAACCCCTATGTCCATCATCGGGAGACCCTGAGGTTCTCCATCACTAAGTCTGCTAAGACCCTATTGTTGATACCTTCGCTCTAGGTTCTTTTGTGATGCTCCATTGTTGCAAATTGGCAGTTTAATAGTATAGAAATGCATGCCCTAGACATGGACCCTTGGGTGACCTTGACTCCTCAGGCTTGACTCATAAAACATAAGAGACAGCATGGGTATTTGTGGACTAAATGTGGCAGGATCACGGGCATTCAACCCGACAGGGTTTGCGGTCACTCAATAAAATGGTGGTTGGGTGGGGGGAGGGGGGTATGAGGTCCACCCCATCCCACCCAGAGCCCTAATATAACCACTAACATCCATACACCTACTGACAGGGGTTTGTCGCTGTATGGGGGGTTGGGGTTGGGTGGTTGATACGTGAAGAAATAGAACGCCATCACTTATTCCCTGGACATTATAGTTGCAGTTATTGTCAATGTGGCCTGCTTTTAGGACTGGGCTGCTGTCCCTATATATACCTTTGCCCTGGTTACCGGAGACGTCCCCCAGGTATGGTCATGTGAGGGGAAGGATTATCATTGCTTTTTTCCAGACCTCAAGGTTTATTAATTTCTTATGTATACCACAAAGGACAGTATCAAAATGGGTAAGTAGACAATTGACACTTTGGATTGTCAGCCGTCAGATATTTATGTATGTATTACTTGATAGTTATGTGCCTATACATGGGTGCTCAAAATTTTCAGGATGTCACGCTGTCACTTTTGAGGAAGGATGGAGCCTCACTCCGTCACTTTTTATGTATATGCCAATGTACCGGAAACCTTTGAAATTGTCACCGTCTGTCATTTTCTAAAACCCCTGCATCACCACCGTCACTTTTTAAAACCCCTCTGTCACAAGTGTCACTACCGTCACCTTTTACCCATGTATAGGCATAGTTATACTTGATTTATAACTATACTTGTCATTTTATATAGAATTTTCCTTATTTCAAGAATGCAAACTCTTTAATTCATTGGATCATTCCCAATAAAATAACAGTATTACCACAATCTGTATAGGGAGAGACACACTGAGATAGGCCTATTATATTAGTCCTCCTAGACCAGTAGTCCCATACTAGTATTCGACTATACAGTGTGTGGCATAGTTTTTATCATGCTCTAAGTAGGTTATATTTGACCTGTGTATAAAGTACATGATATAGAAGGACACTGATGTTATCATTGGACGTTACCAGTTCTAAAGGAGTGGTCATTATTTATCAACAAGGGGGGGTGGTGGGTTTGAGGGGGCCATAAGAATTTCAGACCCCTCCCGAGGGGGGGGGGCTAAAAAATGTTGACCCCTCTTGAGGGGGGCCTAAAATAATTTACGCTACTATAGATGAAGGAGGGGCGCGAAAATTCTTCGTGCCTCCGGCATGGGGGCATAAACATTTCCGCTCACCTACTCGAAAACCCACCACCCATCCCCCCTCGTTAATAAATAATGACCACTCCCTAAAACCCTCTGCCACACTAACACAGGGTGTCATGTGGTGCTAGTTTTCAACTGCTAGAACAGCTGAGATGGATATTTCAAAATAGAGATATCTTACATTATGGATACAAAGGTTAGTAAAGGACCGATGTGTACCTTTAATATGCAGCCTACATGCCATTACATACACCAATGGAACACTTTAGTTTTTGGTCCTAGCTTTCAGCGTCCATGAGTGAGTGAGTGAGTAATAGATGTTTAATGCCATTTCGACAACTAAGGTCATATTCATGGCGAGAATTACATTACACAATTTCACAGGGCAATGTGTCAGTGCCCGCGCATATGTGCACCACACACATCCCGAGGGGATAGGAAAGAGGAGAAATAGACCCTTTTAAGTGGGCTAGGGAGGCCCGCAGCGTCCATGAACATTTTGGCTATAAAGTGCGATGCTGAAAAACACTCTTAACACGTACACTCTATTGTTATACGGGCTGCTAGCTGTCAAAATTGGAGGGGACTCTTTGAGTCAATCCCTCAGCCTTTCTTCAAACTTATAATCCGAAAGTAGAGCCCCTACTCTATAAGATGTTAATATATTGCTTCCTCATTTGCACATAATCAGTATAAATTTAAGGATTTACAGTATACATATCAAATGTAACTTTTTACATATGACATTATTGCTGCATTCTTGTAAATGTAATGGTGTGAAGACCCTAGAATACCATGTGCAATGTGGAAACTGAATATTCCTGTTTAAATTAAATGTTGTACAACTGACCTTCGTTGTGTGGAGATGGACTCTGAGGAGTATCAAGAGCAATTCCATGTTTTATCTTTACATCTTGATGATTTGTTCATTTATTTGCTTGTTTATTTGTTCATCCAGTTTTTGTATTCACTTCTAGCTATCTAGCTATCCACTTTATTTATTTTATCATATCTGAATTATTTTGGAGCCAGAGAACAATGATTGTCAAATGGTCATTTAACCAGGCTATTGTTACTTATCTAGGGGGGGCGTACTGTTTACTGCGCCGCCCTCTACTGGCGCTGATGTTAGAGTAGGGGGGGGGGGGTCTGAGAAACAGGTCTTCTCCTTGAGTATTTTGATACATTTTTCTCACCATCTGCAACCCCCATCTACAACCCAATCATCAGACTCACTAGAATGCATCGGGAATGCATATAGATCAGTGCGTTAAGAGCTTTAACTTGAAAATATTGAGCAAAGCATTTTGTGGGTGGGATTTCTTGGGAAGCATACAGTTGTCTGCAGAAAAAAAAAAAAAGTTTTTTTTTTTTTTTTTAGAACTCGTGAGATAAACAAAGACCCGCACTTAAATCGCATTAAAATTTCTTCTTTAACATGCCAGTACCGCATGACCTGAGCAACATCTATAGAATAATTTATGGGAAAGTATCAGTTCAGAGTATATATTGACAACAATTGTCAAAGTAGACCCATAAATCATAAAGCATTCTTTGTATGTTATCTATTACTGATAAGGGTAGGTGAGGAAGAGAACCTTAAGTTAGATTGTTTTGTGTGTTAGTCTGTTTAAGCCTTTGGGGACCAATTCCATTTATTATTGTCATAATCCAGCCTTGGTGGGCAGCTGCCAAATCCTACATTTATGACTCATTTTACTTCGATTGGTTTGGTACCCTCTCCACAGTATACACCATTATACACTGAGAGGTTCCATTTGGCTTGGCAATGCTGCACTATCTTGCCTTTAATACATCGGCGATAGATTATCTGTTAGCTTTGTTCTGTTATCCAGGCACAGGTAAAAATAAATCATACGAGGAGTTTGTTTCTATAACACTATGAAATCCACTTCACAACCAGTTGTCCTTATTGTCAACCATTATTGTCACCAATTCTAGGCATTCTATTTCTGCCAAAAGAGTAGCTAATTAATGTAGATTCATATGACTGAGTATTGGATTTTTAAAGACATATTGATGCATAGTTAAAAGCTGGATTTGAGAGAAAGGAATTTCCTAATTTTGGTAAACATTCTAACAAAGGTGCTCCTTTGAAAGGTAAGCTAAGGAAGACATATTTCAAAGGTTCAAATAATGCCATCGACTAATGATTTGATAAAAATAGGCCTATCTTCTAGAGTTGTATCCATTATGTCAAGTCTGCCTGAACGTACAAATAACCACTTTTAACTTCATATGACTTGTGCTTAACTCTGTACGATGAATCTGATAATTACCCTTGTGCAATCATTAATGTGTCAAAATATTATATCATTAGGCTTATAGAATATCCGTTCATATTGCAGGTCACTATGACAGCAGTGGGACCCCAGCCCTTCAGGAACCTTGACTGAGAAACAGACGCGCCTGGTAGGAGGAGCCATCCTTCCAGGGTATACAGTCCTCCACATTTTTTGCTGAGTCATCAAGATGGCGTCATTGGCTCTGGTGAGGGCATTGTCAGTCAGCAACCCGCCGACACAACCCCGGCTTCCCAGAGTTCCGTCCTCAGCTGTGATAGAACGTATGAAGACTATTCATGAGGATGCTCCTCTCACACCCTGCCCCATTAGGAAACCCAGAGGAAAAGCCCTCACCTACGGAGCCGCCAATGAAGTTGTCCATTTTACTAAGTCTCCGAGCTACCAGAACTTCCACTCTCAGTCAGAGAGAATGAGGCTTTTGTCACATAAGGAACTAGATGACAAGAAGTATGAGTGCTGTGATGAAAAGACCTGCCATAATGTTATGATTGGCTTTCTGGCCTCAATGACTGTTATCTCCATGGTAGCACAAATAATATCACTACCATTGTTCATGGATGCTATGTCTGACAGGGGAATAGGTAGTGACGCCTTCATTGCCTCATTTATTGCAACTATTTGGCAGCCAGTCATCTTCTTTGCCATTATTTTCTTCTTTATTTGGATTCAGAATCCTAAAATTGTTAAAGTATTTGTGCCCACAGTGGCCTGGTCCAATGTGGCTGTGGCTGGAGTTCTTGGAGGTTTGTCAGTCATCTTGGTGGCTTTAACAAGTAATCCAAACAGGACGGCGCCTGGAGTACAGGCTATTCTTCAACAGCTATCAGTACCATGCACAGTATTCACACGTTTTGCTGTACTGAGGAAAGGTGAGAAATTTTATATCCACTTCTATGCATAAATTATGTCGTCCTCTTCCTGGGAGTGGGTGGGGTGACATAATAAGACCTAGACGAGGGGGGGGGGCAGTAGAAAACTCCCTAAGCACATTGGACACATTTAGATCTCTCAAGAGGAGTTAGAATTAATAATGCTTACTTGGAATGAATTACTCACATATCTCATATATTTTGGGTTTGAACTACAAGCAAAGAAAATAAAAATAGAAATCACCGTTTATAGCTCAAGGCTAATTATAAAATTGATTATAATATTATATTGTTGCTTCACACCTCTTCACCAGTATCACCCTTTTGCAGGTATAAACAAAACTCAGGCAGTGTGTATATTCACACTAGCTATAGGCATCTTCATCACTCTGGAGCCTACCATCTTTGGCATTACTAACGTGGGGCCAATAGCCTACAGAGAGGAGGCCAACCCCCATGCCTGGTACTACTATTTCACATATGGTCTGGCACAGCTCCCCTTAGCCTTCTCATATGCACTTATGGAGCAGGGCCAGAAAACTACTGAGGTCAGTGTGAATTCCTTTAGTATGTGTTGTATCGACGTCCTTTATTGAATTCTTGATTGCAAATTTTTACAAACTAGTGTTAGGTGTATCACAGAAAAAGCATGTAATTTGTTAAAGGTTCAGTTTAGAGATCCCACTTTTTCTCTGTCTAGATTCTCAAGTCAAGTGTGTCATTTCCTCTTTTTATCCCACCTTTTACTCAGCCAAGGAATATGTCCCTTATTAGAAAATTAACTGAACTGGTAATTGAAGTAAGCAAATACAAATGCTATGCTACTTTTATCTTAAACCTTGTGTGTCATATGTAAAATATAATGGGGCTGATAATGTTGGACAAAGTAATGAATTTTGTCATTTCAAACAGGTGGAATCGATGGCTTATGCCGCATGGTACCAGTTCTTCCTCCTCCTCTCATATGGCCTTTTTGTCTGGATTGATTTTATACCAGGTTTCGGAATGGTAGGTCTTGTCAATTCACTGAAAGGGATCTATTTCCGTAACTGCATAAGAAACAAACATCCCTTACGTGCCCAGATTAGCAAAAGTGCGCTCTTAAGCATGTATACATGTTCAATAGACCACCATGGGTTTATTATCTATCAGATTAAGATAATTTTAACACCAGAAGACTTGTAGTATCAAGGGCTTTCCAACGACACCAAATTTGTCATGATGTATTAGGTGAATAATTATAAATAGATCATATTGCAGAAAATAATTGATTGAAAATAGGTTTAAAATACATGAAAAGTGCGCGCTCTTGCCATGAGAATAATGGAAAAATACAGAAAATTCATTAAATTTACAAAAATATTGATAAAAATACCAAAAATATTGGTGAAATATTTCTGATGTGATTTTCTGCAAGGAATCCAATTATAATACATATCTTTTTCAATTTCCATCATTATAGCTCTCTTTGAAATGTCAAAATAATGCTTTATGAATTGAAAATAGCCCATTCCCCACCAAAATCTAAAAAAAAGAGATTTCCAGGGCACCTTCATCCAAATCAGCCCATTTCAACATCTTTTGCCATCATCATTCCCTAGTGACTCATATAAAACTGTAAACTATGCTTTGTATTGCATTTTCTGAAAGCTATTGTACTGCCCTCTTTGTTAACATTTGAATAAGTACTTAAATCTGGACATGATATAGGTAATAGCCACTACCATCTCAAGTTTGTTGAAAAATCAGGTTTCTCAAAATAATTCTGGGCACGTAAGGGATAAGTGTATTATCAATTTGAGGATAACCAACGTGCTATTGAAACAAAATATTATCAGCTGCTTAAAGAAGTCGTATTGAAGGTTAGCAAACTTTTGTGTCCACTCTCTCATTGCAGTAACGAATACATGTGTACTCCATTTACAATTGAGAACTATATTCCCAGTGTTATTTGTTAGTTGGGTTATTTTAAAACATAACATTTTTTAGATCCGCTAAAACAAACTTCTGTATTCTCATCATTTTAGGCAACTTCAGGATCCATCTCCTTTTTCAACAAGCTGAGCAATGGCTTTCTGTGCTTCTATGCTGTGGACAAGTCGTGCAGCCATGTTGCACCCCTAGCTGCTATCTATACCTTATCTACTGCAGGAACAACTCTATTCAGCATCCTTCTTATCAGGTTTGCTGAGGGTGCCGTGTTCACTGTCATTGTCATGACTTTTGCAACACCCCTTACCACCCTCTTCTGGACATTATTCTCACCAGAGGGCACAATTCACTGGGCTCCCAAACTTGATTTAACAGCAGCCTTCCTATTGGTTGGCGTGGCAATCATGACGCCCTCTGTGGCCATGTATGCGTACTTCCGAAGTGATGCTGAAAATTCTGAGGAGTCAGAAGTAGCCCTGGAGAAGAAGAGGATGGAGAAGATTCAGCAGCTGGAGGAACAAAGGAGGAAGGCTATTCAGGAGAGGGCCAAGAGATCTAGGAGAAACAGGAGACATAATACAGTGGGAGCTGGGGCCTATAGAGGACGTCGTATGTCACAATCTGAGGCACTTTTAGGAAGTCCCCAACAAAAGAGACCCTTACACAGAGTGAAGTCTGCACCAGTAATGTTTGGTGGTTTTTGACAGTGGCTGGTGTAGAAACAATGTCCCTCAAGAAGATGGTGCACAGAGATACCCACATTTCTATTAGATTACGAAGCTGATTTAATATGGACTGGAGCTAGAACTGGCTCTTTTAGGATAGTGTATAATAGTGTATGATGTTAATGAATGATGCAGATCGTCTATCATTGCCAAATGTGTAGTATTATTGCTATACTGAGAATATTTTATCATATATATGGATTTAAAAGACTTCTCAAAAACTCAAATGAACTAAGGTACATCGGTGGTGGTCTTATGTATGCCATACAGAAGATATGCAAAGAAGACAAAAGTCTTACAGCCTCTCGTCCTAGGGCATGGTGGTTGTTCGAGGTTATGTCAGAATAGAAACATTCAAATGTTAAAAGTACCATGAGGGCAGTAAAAATCTCCATTGTCCTTCACAAGGTGGACCTGGGTCGTATAACTCAAGGCTGCAGGTGCAACAGATGGACGGCAATGATATTCTACTGACTTAAGCGTTGGTTCCACAGCCATACAATCGGTCGGAATAGCCCTAATCCGACGATTTATAATATATCAAAAGTATAGAAAAAAATCGGTCGGATTAGTGCTAATCCGACGGATTTATGCCTGTGGAACCAGCGCTTTAGACTATCTACTTTCTTGCATGACTCTAGTATATGAAAAAGTGATAAGGTGATAAGGGAAGCCACTCAACATAAGCCCCTAGCTATAGCATCACGCATCATGGAATATTGGACATAACATCCCATTGAATCCAGCCCCATACCCTACCATAGACATAACCCTAAGATATGATAAAGACAGAGGCTATGATACTCTTAAAATTATAAAGTGCCGGTTCTTATCATCAATCAGTATAGGGCTTAGTGTTGACACCTAGTGGAGCGGCCATTGCTTGATCTGGCGCCTGGCTAGATAAGCACTGATAACAACCAGTATGATGGGTACTGGGTGTTACATAATGTACCCAAAAATTCTGCAGTGAATACAGGGAGTCATCTGATTGGTTAATAACATGTCCCAGGTGAACCCTACAATCCGGCCAAGTGTACTTGGTATAATATCATGCACTAAGTCAATAGAATGATGACTAAACAGCATACCGACTTAGCAGGTTTGATAATCAGCCAATGAAATGACCCCAACTCCTCTCGGTGCCAGTTGGTACTCATCTGCCAACTGTTATCAGTGATAACAACTGGTAATCAGCTTCAGTAATGGCCGCGCCCATGGAACAATCTGCTACCTCCGTATAAGGTGTGGGGTCAGGAATAGTGCATGATAATTATTCAATAGTCAATTATTGAATACATACGTGCCAATGGAAGGTGTATTCAAAGGCATGCGGTAAGTATCGTGTCCTGTGGCCTTGTGCCTATATTAGTGCATGTAATATATGTCTATATCATATAAATGGACAGGTCTGGATATACTTGTATGCATAGGCAATATCCTTGTAGGTACACACTATGTATCTATACAATCTCCACATTCTGTAGTCCCAATCAACACAGCCTTTATTTCATATAGATAACGGGTATTGTTCAGCAATCTCCATGGGGCATAGGGAGAATGGACGTCGTTCTATTTGGACCAATTCGTCACTGTGATGTGGCCAAATTGACCCAACATTTTCCCTACAGTACTTTTAGTCGGTTTTCATGATAATGGCAAACACAGAGATACAGTCATACTGATAATTATTATTTTAAACTGAAATATGTGCCTTTACTCATTGGTCCTTTGGATGTATTTCACTAAAGCTTGCCTGGTGGAATGCAGCTTGATGTTAACTCACAAAAAGCAAACAAATATCTAGTTTCTACCAGTTTCCATGAACCTTTGGCCATGTATGCAGTTATGAAATTTGCTACCCAGGCACGCAATATGAATCCAAGCAAACACTTCTGGTGTTTTGTGATCGATTCTCACGAAGCCTGTAATGTTCCAAGATAAGAAAATGTACTAGTGTGCTGAATACTGTGGGGAGATTTATTAGCGAGAAGCCTCAGCTATTTTTTATGAGATTTGAGACAAAACATGAGAATTGAATATACATTGTAGATGTCTGTGTCCTATGGCCCTAATCATTCCCGTGAACACAATGATCCATTATAGGGATCTCGGACACACTTATCACTTCCAGATCCCCCTTTGTCCCTATGTGGACTTTGTGTGATTACATGGATATATTGACATGAGGGATGGTCCCAAGGTCTACCAGATGTACTGGTATTTGATTGTACATAGTATTTTCTGTGATAAGCTGTAGGTATTGCACAAAGGTGACACGATCTGCGAAAAGGGGTCTTAGTGCAAAGGGTTCTAAGACCCCTTTTTCCAGTCCATGCCACAATTTTAATGTATACCTGCTTCTGTAAATACTGATTGAAAATAATTATTGTACATAGAAACGAATATTTATAATCATAGATGGAGAGGTATGTCATCTGTACAATGTTAAAGAGATAGATAAATGTAACAACTACATGAAAGAATGGAAGGCATGATCGAAGGTTTTCGCTGTTAGAATCTGCATTTAAAGATAGTAGGCATAAAGCTACCCTTGTGGAAGGCTCGAGAATATCCCTTTAGAAATAAGTTTCTAAATACAAGAAAGATATTACAATGGTGGGCCATTTTTTTTTTTAGACTTAGAGATTGCTCACAAAATAACCCAACAAAGTTTTGGACCATTTCATTATGTTTTGGAAATTGATGGATCCCTTGCACTGATCCCATGGTCTATATCTCAGCACAATACCCAATATTATTGTCAAAGTTTGCAGAGTAGGGCATATTATACCTTGCACACTTTAGTCAATATTATTTGATTGGAAGAAAATGGGAGAAACCAGTGAAGAAGATTATAATACTCTTCATGCTGCTTTATCAGCTCCACTACACTCGTTTCTCAACATTAATATTTTATTTCTGCCTCTTATCTAACTGTGCACGCTATATCCCACAACAAATGGCGAAAACCCAGAGTTTACTATCAGTGGGTTAGTGGCCCCTGGTGTCGGATTAACAAAAAGGGGGGAGGATGAGAAAGGGGGTGCCGCCACCTACTACGAATTATGGGTACTAAACAAGTGTATGGGCTAGATTTTCTGGGGATGTATAATTGCCCCCGAGGAGTCAAGAATAATGAAACTTCAAATAACATTTGAGTACTTTGTTACATTGAAAGAACAATATCTTGAATTCATGGAAACACTATAGGTGAACACAGTTATCCCTACCGGTTCCATTTTTATAGCTATGCGATGGCAATTCACCAGTTTTTTTTTGTCCATCCGACAGTTTTAATCATTGATATTATGCCCATCACACATACATACACCCTAGAAAGTCCTAATTTGGTTTAGCACCCTGTACAGTATGTTAGTTTAATAATGTAAAATATGAAAAGTGTCATCAAAGAACTTTTTAAGATATGAGCTGATGAACAAAAGTCACTTTGTGAAAAATTGAAAATTTCCCTTACAAACACTATTTTCTCTCTAGCTCTCTGCAAAATGGTCAGATTCTCAGTACAATCAATCTACATCAACTTCAGCATGACTATTTTAGGAACAACCAGCCAGTCATTCTAGTCCAATCAACTACCAACTTGGCACACCATTGGCTCAAGCTGACCCTAAAATTAAGATTTTAACTGGCGGATGGACACTTTTTAGCTCATTAGAGTGTGTACAATGCACTTATGGGGGGAATACTGGTACAAATGCTATCTAAAATTGTTCAAGTGATAACTTTCCTTGATTTGAAACATAAAGATTCATTTAAATTCATGAATTGAAGATTCAGAAAAAGTGTCCTTCCAAAAGAAAAAGTGCAAATGTCCATCCAACAGTAAAAACGTGTCCACAAATTGTAGAGGGAACACTTCAGGCTAGAGCAAATTATTTTTTGCACCAACTTAACCACCCTGGTGTCCCTCAATTTTGAGTAGTGTAAGGATAATGTATCACCTGTCACTTTTAAACAATGATGTTATCCGTTTATCAATGATGTGATATAATATCGGCCATATCAATGACGTAATAACATTACCTCAGCCAATGAAGGATAGCTGCAAACAGAGATGAGTTTTCTTAGAAGATCTGCAGCTCATCTATGGTATTTCATAATTCAGGTAATACTTGCAATAATGTGCCTGTACATGGGTAAAAATCGACATGCGTCACACAGCGATACAGGGGTGTTTAAAACCTGATATGCGCGACACTCTAATTTTAAATTTCGAAAGACACAGGGGGAGGGAGCATAATGCATTGGATATAAAACGACACGGGCGTATCTGTAAAATCTGACACGGTGACACACACAATATCCTCAGCACCCATGTAGGGGAACAACAATGTTCCATAGCGGGAACAATCAAACACATTCTAGTTATAAACTTCACTGAATCTGTTAAGGACTTGCTAACTGATTGGCTGTATGTTGGTTGCCTACAGTTTCCCCAATCAAAAGTCATGATATACAGTAGTTCAAAGGTAAAGCAAAATTTTAATGTTGTTCTTCTTGGATATGAATAATCTAACAAATAATGACAACCATTAAATGAGTATCTATCATTTTATTACATCCAAGAAATCAAATGACAGTTTCGACCACAGGGAATCATTGTTGAAGATGTAATTTCCTTGTCTATACGTATCTCTCGAGGAGACCTGGAATAGAGGCAGAACAAATACATTGAGATCATTCCATCTTATTTGTTGGTGTGGAATGGAGGCAGGTAGCTATAGACAACTTCCACCCAGAAAGACATTAACATCTCTCATTTCCACTACCAAAAATGAGAGATGGGAAATAGAATGATCCTATCCTCTGCTTAAGGAGGTAGCTAATTTTATATATGATTTCATTTATAATGAACGAAACTTGCAATCATGAAGATATGTCTTATAAATTCTTCAAAAAGAGAAATTCATGATTTACCTGCAAGGGCAGACTGGAAGGCAGCATTGTAGTCAGTGGCTACCTCATTCTTGATGTAGTCATTGCGCCTATCCTCATAGTCATCATTAGCACCAGGACCGCCAACAAGGGCTCCCACCAGAATCTGGGGGTTGGGTCCTGAGCTCTTCTCATTGTTCCAGTCACAATGGGCAGGGCGGTTTGGACAGGAACTGTGTATATATATAGAAAGGAATTATAAGCAATTTGAACATATAACTTTGCTCTGTTGAATAGCTAAATGGGCAAGTCTCATAATTTGTGCAAAATTAGAGAAAATAAATATATGTGTAGTTGCCTCAATCATTTCTCATGGCTGACTAAGTTTATGTCAAATGGGTATGAATCAAACATTTCTTTATACTATTTCAGGGAATTTTTCTTGGTTCTGTAATAAGACATTAACATCCTAATAATACAGAGGATTGCTTGAGTTTTCTGACTTACGCTCCACGGTGATGGGGCCGCTGGGGAGGGTTGTTTCCATATCCCACAACGTAGCTGCGGCCATTGTCACCCAGCATATAGTTGATCTGCTTCTCAGCAAACTCCCAGCACTCGTTAGTCTTGATACCGAGGTCAGCTGCCACTTGCAGCATGAAGACAGCATTGGCTGTGGGTAACAGAACCACCAATTAGATTAATGAAATACATAGCAGATCGCTTAAAAACTAAATCACATAAACTTTAATACTTATTTCTAAATTGGATATCTCTATTACATCACAAGAGGTGTAAATGCCCAATCCTATCACATTATCAATCAGGTGCAGTTTGGTTATTAGAAATTCAGCTTTACCAGAATATCTGTTGGGACCCCATTTCCTCAACCACGCAAGGCCTTTAGGTGTCTTCCTCACTTCGTACAGCCACTTCTTGACAAAGCCTTCAGCAGCATTCTTGGATGGACCATGGCTTGAATCAGCCTCCAGAACCAGCAGCTGAGAAGTGAAAAGAAGTTTCAATCACATTGTTTTCTATGGCTGATGATGATGATAACTTCTTGATAGTGTTATTACTTAGAGAGGTATGCCACCCCTGTAAAGTTAGTTTGTGAAAGATTTACAGAATAGTGAAGACTGATTCTTAGAACAATGGAATTCTAGCTTAAAAACTGAACTTTGCTCCAGGGCTAATATGTTAAGTTAATACATACAGCAGCTCCAATGGTCTTGTCATCCCAGGACAGCTCCCCTGGAGTACCCAATCCACTGATAATGTTCTTAGCATCATTAAGATACCCTGCCTCACCAGTGGCCTTGTGGAGCCAGGCGGCAGACCATGCAAGCTCATCTTTAAAGCCATTAGATCTGTAGGATATAAAGAGGAGCAAGGTTACTGAGCGTTTGAGGCTGAAATTATGCTTTTTTAAGCTCATCTTTAAAGCCATTAGATCTGTGGGATATAAAGAGGAGCAAGGTTACTGAGTGTTTGAGGCTGAAATTATGCTTTTTTAAGCTCATCTTTAAAGCCATTAGATCTGTGGGATATAAAGAGGAGCAAGGTTACTGAGTGTTTGAGGCTGAAATTATGCTTTTTTAAGCTCATCTTTAAAGCCATTAGATCTGTGGGATATAAAGAGGAGCAAGGTTACTGAGTGTTTGAGGCTGAAATGATGCTTTTTTAAGCTCATCTTTAAAGCCATTAGATCTGTGGGATATAAAGAGGAGCAAGGTTACTGAGTGTTTGAGGCTGAAATGATGCTTTTTTAAGCTCATCTTTAAAGCCATTAGATCTGTGGGATATAAAGAGGAGCAAGGTTACTGAGTGTTTGAGGCTGAAATGATGCTTTTTTAATGACTATTTACATTATTAATATATACAAAATTCCTTTCATGTATAAATTATTCTTATGGTCACTGGATATGGCACCTGCGAGTTAGTTGCCAGTGGTATTGCAAATATTCTTATGATCGCTACATATGGGATTAGTGAGTTAGTTGCAACTGGTTAACTCATTAAGAAATCAAAAGCGAAAAAGGTATAGATTTACCATTAGCTGTTCACATTGCCTTGATGCTGTTGAATATACCATTATACTTACTCGATATGCATTGCTTCAACAGGTTGGAAAAGTCCAATCTCAAAAGCAAGGCACTTAATATTTCCATGTACTTAAAGATGTAGGTACCTGTAGAAGGATTGGGCATTGCTGATACTGTTGGAGTACAGGCCTTGGTGTTTCTGGGCGAAGTTGTACAGCTTCCTGGCACGGCTCAGGAGGTTAGCTGAGTAACTGGGGTCTATAAAATCAACATGCATTTATCAAAGCTGTGTCTTTGAGGCAATTAGATTCATGATGATGTTGTTTCATGTATTAGAGTGTGAGTTGTTTAGGTTGTATTCACCTGGAAATATCTACAGGTCTACATTCTCAGATTCCCATGTGGTGGATTCATCATTTATACCGTGGTGATTTCAATGTTTCATGCTCATAGCTTATGGTTCAAAAGTTGCTGATAGCTTAAGGGCTGCATCCACTTCTGGTGGGATGAACCATCCGTCAGCTTCATCCGTTTTATTTATCATTGCCTTCTATGCGGAACACGGCTGAAAGGAAAGGGACGATCCATCCGTGGCCCATGGATGTGGCACTTTACTTGAGCTATAAAATTACACCACTTTCAGACACCTTTACATATATGATTCTTACCCTCGCTTTTAAAGACAATGGAGGCAGCAGCAAAAGCAGCAGCAGTTTCTCCAGCTAAGTCAGATCCTGGAGCACCAGGGTGGATTTTCCATGCTGGGCGATGCATCCTCATATCCTCAGGACGTCCCCAGAAAGCATGGTCAGCATGGCCATTTCCAACCTATCAAAGTGAGTGCATTTGATAATTTGGCTAGAAATTATTGAGCAATTATCTTGGAATTAATCTTGGAATTAATCTTGGAATTAATCTGAGATGAAGAGCTCCAGTATGATCCTTCGGCTGCTAGATGGATCCTAGCAACATTGATGAACAATGATTAAGATTATCTTTATAAGCTCTGGATTATATACATTATACCCAAGGCACCACAGGCTATCACTCCCTCTTTTTGCAGTTCTAAAATGTTAATATTCACTTAAAGGTTTTTCAATTTTGACAAAAAATGGCATAAACCAACCTGTCCATATAGCTCACTATCTGAGACATGGCATTTGACAAAGTAGTCAAGGGGCCACCTAATGGAGTCAACGACAGCAGGCCATTCCCTGTACTTCTTGTAGGCCCTTTCATATTTGATCATTCCCCAGAGAATGATGGTAGTGGCGGATGACATGGGGAAGTTGAACTTCACGTGATCGCCAGCTGGAAGAATAATTTACCAAGGTCATTAACATGCACACAGTCATATGTTTTTTAAACACTGATATAAGTCCATGATACATTGGTTTTAAATTTGTCTTCAGGGAGTCTGTTACACCTGATAAGCAAGTTCCCTGATAAGCTAGATTCTACCATAACTTTGAGAGCAAACTAGTTAATTTGTTCACTAACTTTGACCTCATAACTTCTAATTGATGGTTATTGCTGAAGACCTGTTTTGCCAGGAAGGCATCAGAGTATCAGACTAGCCTTAAAATGGTAGGGCCCTACTGTGGCTACTGTGGATGTACAAAAAAAAAGTGAAAAGTAAAAAATCAAAGGCCTGTTATGTGTTAGTTCATGTATGCTCACCATCATACCAGCCTCCAGTCAAATCTTTGCCAACATCACGTCCGTCGGCGGTAGCAGAATCTCCCCTCCACTTGATGCGGTTCTGGCCAACTTTGTCTCCATGAGGTTTTGGGAGTCTACCAGATCTCTGGGCCTCGTAGAAGAGGATGGACTTACCAAGGACATCAGCATAGTTGTACTTCATTGGACCTGAATTATACAGAGTGTAGAAATCAAGAATTAATATATTCTGATTCCCGAGCTCAAAAAGTTGAAATGACCATTTAAAAGAGGTCCTTTATTCATAGTTACCTAATTCACTACCGAAAACTGAGCTATTATTTTTTAATTCTTGCTTGAATCTATAATCATTAAGGCAAATAATTCACTTGTTATATCAGCTCTTTTCAGATGTCAAGCCTATACTTACCACCTGGCTTGGGCCTGTTGATTGGAGGTGATCCAGATGGTGGTGCTCCAGTGGGCTCTGCAGAAGGACAAATAGGAGTGAGTAAGAAATGGTTGATCATCACCATTTTGACGACTGAGGTCATATTCATGGTGAGCACAAAAGATAAAATATAAGTCTGATAGATGAATGCATGTGTATACGCCCACATGTATAGGCCCCAGACACACTCCCCCACAAGATAGAGGTGAGAATATAGAGGAACCAATGATATTTTACAGGTGGTTGAGAAATCTTGGAAAGGGAGAAGGAAGAACATCCAAAGCATATAGGTAATGGGAAGGAAGAAAAAGGAAAAGGATAAAAGAGTCCCTATAGATGTAAAGCATCATGGTTGCAAACATCATTAATGACCATGTAAAACTATTGCAATGTTAACT
The DNA here is from genome assembly GCA_949317995.1 of Acholoe squamosa. Classification (NCBI taxonomy): domain Eukaryota; kingdom Metazoa; phylum Annelida; class Polychaeta; order Phyllodocida; family Polynoidae; genus Acholoe; species Acholoe squamosa. The sequence goes on from OX439050.1 coordinate 48,862,765, forward strand.
ACAGAGCTTTTAGTGCTGGCGAAAATTAATATTTCACACAACAGCCTCTGCCTTTATATTCCAAAATCATTATATTCAGATTGAAATGCTTAATCAGGGAGCTCTAAAAGGCAGTCTGAGTGCCCCTATAATTAACCAGTGACAAGATAGAAAAAGAGATAATCAATGATCAATGATTGCTTACGTGGTCCATTGGTGGGTCCACCGGTGACGGGTCCATCAGTAGGTCCATCAGTAGGTCCACCAGTGGGTTGTGGTGGGTTGGTGGGGGCCACACCTCCACACACACTGCCCCACTTGGCATTAATTGTTGGATCTGAGCTGCTATCAAACTTAGCCATGAAGTTGAACTTGAGTGTAGCTCCTTCATCAACCCAGTTGCTGTATTTGTTTGAGAGTTCACAGGTCTTCTGTCCCACACAACTGTCTCCACCACTGGCTCTCCATGTCTACAAAATATGGAATGCAAAAATGGCATTTAATCTTAGAGTTTGCAAGTAATGTCTTTAACAACATTCCAAAAACTAATGTGGGCATGTGGAACACTACACTAGACATTGATTGGTGGATCAATATTATATTCTCGACTAAAAACAGAGAAAAGACAGCAAGGTTGCGATTATGACCCTTTTACGACAGGCAAGAAGAGTCCAGCGTATCATCTTTATCAGGTCATTATCTTTCCATTCGATTGCTTTAGAGTCCACTTCTAGATCAGTAGCTCCGAAGAATGTATTTGTACGGGTTTTTTGTTGATGTAGTGACCAATATTTGATTATTTAACAAACAGTTCTTTCATGTGTTTTGATCATGATAAATCATTTCTGATCTTCACCACAAGGGGAGTTCAGGTCATTCATCGATTCACCGAGATCTTTTACCATGAATATAATTATTGAGTGTAGCATTTAAGGACTTACCTCAAATGTCAGGGCAGTAGCAGAGAAGTCAAGAATGACGGACCATTTGTTCATTCTGCATGGTGCCTTAAGTTCAATAAAGGCGGTCACCTTCCTCTTTCCACCTTCATCCCAGCTTTTGTCAATGCTGACTCCAGCTGGGGAGCAAAACGTAATGACAATTTTATCATTATTAAAAGGCATATGCAAATATCTTTGATGACTGATATGGCAATTAATCCTATTTGAGAAATTTAACTAAATGCACTCTCTTCCATGCACATATCAGTAATGTTGCTGCCTTTCAGCATTATTTCAGTTTTTCTCTATGTAGCTGCGTATAAGGCCCAAAAAATGGTTTCTCATCACTGCACGCATAAAAAAATTGTGTTTTTTTTTTGTGGGGCTTTTTTTTTGTTACAGATTTTTAGTCAGAAACATGGTAAAATTAGAAAAGTATAGGCATATTTGGTATCAAATTAAAGCTTACTGTGTCAGCAATGCAGTGATCAAAAGATTGTAGCATTTTTACAATTTATTATAATCAGTCCTTGTCTTATTTCTCAGGGGCTGGTGATGAGAAACCATTTTTTTTCTTTTGAGTGGCCTAAGACACAGCTCATGCTAGTGGATGGACCCCTACAGCACCTTATACAAGCAACTATAGTTAGGTGTACACTTTACAGGTGAGGATATATCACCATAGAACATACTAAAGCTTCAGAAATTATCCACTTGGTGCGCCTTATAGAATGGGTCTGAGTTGGGGTGAGCATTATATGCCTTCAGGGTGCACCTTATATGTGAGGTCTTGACTTACCGCCATATGCTGACACTACAAAAAAGGCAATAGCCAAGATGCAAGGTTGTACGACAAACATGCTTAAAGTTGAGTCCTGAAAAAGAGCACTCGGATTAGTGGTGTCAGAAAGGAATTTATATGTAATTTATGTAATAACTTGCCTGCCATGAAAAGGATAGAGTATAATATGACTCAAAGCAATATTGGTAACAAAACAGGGACATGGTAACTATTGTTGGTGAAAGCGGCATAGCTTCAACAGTCCTTAACCCCTTGACGATGGCCAGCATAATGCAAAAAAGGTTCCTTGGTCATTGGTTGTCAATAGCACCTTTACTTTATGACAAATATGCAGAATTATACCAAAGCCCCCGAAATTGATGAGTAGGAATATAGCAGAGATATTCTGTGCAATTATCTTAGACAAGCTTCGATTAAATCCCTGTATGGGCTGGTGAAGAGAAGCATAGCTAAGGATCTCTACTTATGGCAATGAATTCAGAATGCTCCCTTTTCAATACTTGTTTCGAGCTATGATACTAGTAAAGTTCTCACCTGCTGGGCCTGCAGGTCACAACTCCTCTGAGATGTTTCCCAGTCTGTCTTCTTACCTGTCCTACTGCTGCTTATATCTGGATAACAAGGTGAGATCAACCTGGGCACCAACAGGTGTAGGCATACCTTGATAACCATGGTACAGCTGATAACCTTGTGTAACCCGACCAATATCTTGGCTTCATTTGGACATAGCCTGGCTCTTCAACCCATAGCTTGGCTCTATAATTGGCCATGGCCTCTAGATCTTCAAGGCCAGCAGAATGCTTAATTGCATTAACCTTTTTACCCTTTCATTTTTCATGGCAGCTAGTGCCAACAAGCAGGCCCAATTATGCCGGTGGTGCAGCAATACATTATGGATGAGTTATTTACAGGTTTCATATTAGAACCAGACAAGAAATGCATGAGGAGTTTTAGGATGCCAGCTATCAAGGGGAAATTGAGTAGATTAAGATGAGGTGATCTCGGTAACCCAGACAATACCTTAGGTAAGCATGCATGCTTATATAAAATTATTATGCAATGTAGCACAAGACCAGTGCCTGACTAGTTCGTGGACAGCTTTACAAGTTCATTAACTTCGATGTGTCTGCATCCATTCCCATAAGTGGCAGTCAAAACTTAATTTTTAGTGTATTTAACATTTGATTCAATATCTATTCTTTTGCTAGCCCTTATCTCTATTGCTCAAAGTGGTTGAGCAGACACCACTGAGGAAACATATTCAATGAATCTTGGAGATTATTCTAAGCAATCTTTGAATCCCTGTGAGATCCATAAAATAGTGTTATCAGCGTACAGTCATGCTTTGCGGGCACCAAAACAAGGGGCAATAGTCATTTAGGCCCATTTTCCACCACCCGATATGGACCCTCTATCGGCCGATAGACCCTTACTTGACACTGTTGTCGGCCAACAGAGGCCATGCTCCACCATTGAGCCCTATGTCAGTCCTGTCGGCCGAGGTGGTAGTTTGATGCAGTGGTCGGCCGCTATTGGGACCACATCGGGTGGTGGAAAACGGCCCTTAGGGCCTAAACCCATTACCCGATTTTGCAATAATTGGCCACTCTATCAGATGAATATAGCATAAAAATCATGGATATCACTCAGTTTGAACCAAATGAGTGGTGAAATCAAGGAATATGCACACCAATTCTGTGGCCGATGGTGCAACAGACGCCCGATTTTGTTGATTATTTAATCTGCATTCCCGATTTTAAAACATCAAACCTGTTTGATATTTTAGGTAGACATTCAAGCTATTTTTGTGAAACATCTTATCATTAAACAAATGAAAACCTGGCTCCATGTGCACTTCTAATGTGTGTCATATCTGAATCGGCCGATTAGTAAACTAGCTGGCAGGAAAACACTATTTTATTCAACAGAAAGCCCCTTATTACCCGATTATGAAACCGATTTTGAATTGATTTCTACCTGATTTGTATGATGCACTAGTTTCACAGTCGTTTAATGGGTTTTGACCCTTACATATAGCAGTTTCCCAAGGAATGAACCCTCCACCGCAGACCACCCTCCTTATCACGAATTGAAGAATATCTACAATTGTCTTATGTGAGAGGCAAGTGAAATATTGTCCCAACCAACTGTGGTTCTGTCCCTTAACTCCCTATTATCATGCAGTTGCGAAAAAGGAAACAGACAGATTTGGCAAGTGTGCCCTCCCCCTCACATTCTTTTATACAACCAAAAGAGCAGAGTGATAACCAAGAACATACAAAATCAGAGCTGATTTTGGCATTCAACTGGTTTTATAGCAGGCGAGGCTATCACACAATGAAAGAGCACTAAGATGTAAATGCAGTTTCTGCATTAGACATTTGGTATTATGGTAGCTAGCTTTATTTAGGGTTAAAAGAGGAAGCACATCCTAGTTGCTTCTACTTTAATACAGAAGTCAGCATGTTTCTCTAATGCTTGTTCATAATGACACATTCAAGTGTTGGCTGTTGATTAAGGGACACAAATATGCTGTATATACCCATATTTGGCTCATTGTGGCTATATTGGAGTTTTCAGAAAATTTGAAATTGTGGGTACTTTGGACTTGTTGATATTTTTTTTATTCTTTGCATGAAGTATATTTTAGTGAGCTCTAGAGTGATTGGAGGCCTGAAAAAGGTCATAAAACAATCAAAATGAAAAAGTTTAATGTTTTCCCACTTTTCAAATTTGGAGGGTTGTCTTGGGAATTAGAATGCCAAAAATCAAATACAAAACCCCAGATTCTGGTTTTTCGCGATGAGTAGCATCTTTTGAACGTATACTCGAAAATTAAAAATTGGTCTAACGTTTCCTTCCTACCATAGAATTAGTGTCATGTAATAAGTGTTCATGAATATTTATGGTTGACTCTTTGGCTTGCTCAAACGCTGGAGAGAACAACACAAACACCAAGGGTGTTGGTTGGACAAAATGGACACAAATGTGAACGTCTATTCCGAAGAATACAACAATCATTAATTTTGGACCAGAAGATCAATAACTAGTCTCTAGATGGTGTCTAGTCTTCTAGCCTTTTGGGGCAGGGGCGGATTCAAGGAGGGTGGGCGGACGTGGCGGACCCCCCCCCCCCTTTTTGGGGCAGCAAGCTACACTTAATAATAGCTGAAGTTGCAGCACTGTACATGCAACACTTACTAATAACTTAATAAGTGCTACTGTGAAATTTGGCAAAATGTTGATCCTAACCAGGAGGTTGCATGAGTGGCTAGTAAACATTGCGGTGAAACTAGTCACTCATGCAACGTTTATTAGCTAGTGCAGACTTGTACTGTGCCCACTGGAAATTCAGTGAGTTCTTCGCTACATGCAAGTTTTTAGGGTTTTTATATTGGACTATTATTAAGGATTCTACAGCTTAAAACATAAAAGAAAGATTACATTGGGCAGGATACACACTGGGGGCGTGAATAAAGACAGTGCATGGTACTGGGGGCGTGGGCAGGGCATAGAACATGATACTGGGGGCGTTGACAGAGTGTGGTACATGATACTGAGGGCTGAGCTCTGTATGCAAACCACTCGAGTTATTTTTTTCAGTTTTTTTTAACATCCACAACAGGATCCAGTTCCAGTGAGATCTCATTTATCATCTATGTGGGGGTTAGTAAAAAAAGAATTTAAACAGGGAACCAGACATCCTTAAAATCCACCAGAATGTATACATTGGGTCTCTAGATTTGCAAAATTTCCCAATCCTGGGGGCAAACCCCCAGACCTCCCTAAACTTACACAGTCCAACCTCCTTTTCAAACAGAAGAGTAGTATTTACAGGCTTAGTTTTATGTACCCTGGCCATGCCCCGAGTATCATGTTTGCAGTGTCTTCCCTGACTGTCCAATTGTCATAATTCCCTTGTATGACTGCAATGTAGTGCATAATGTCCTGGCAAGATCTTTTCACTGATGTCACATCATGTAGCATGTCAGTATCTATACAATACTATTGTAGCCCAATGATAAATGTATCCATTACTGAATTTCACTATCAAGTAGTGCTATAATATCTTCATGGTGAATGATGGTAGACAATCATTTGAAGTGTCTATACTAACATTTTCATGGTATAACAAGATGCTGAAGGCATCGCATGTCTTCTCCAATTCAGATTTCTCTCATCTTAGGCCATAATAAAAGTAGCTATTGCCGAAATTCACTGTCTTTACCTAACATCAGTGACTATCCAAATGTTAAAGGGTACAAGCAATTTATTAAAAGTGCCTCCATTATAATTATGGGACATGCCGTAAAAAGATCAGTCGGCCGTCAGTTTTTTATATATACAAAAAGGACGGATAAGAGCAATGGTCACATGACCTCCCCGTAATCACCTTGCTCAGAGGCGGTGATAAAGCTGTCACTGACAGCCAGTCAGGCCAGTGACGAAGTGTCCACATAGGTCCAATATAAATTATATACACATTGATAAAGTACAGTAGGTGTTTTCTGTATAGACCTATCTTATATCACCTTAAGGTGCAATAACTGAGATTTTCAAAAGATTTATTTTGGCTTTGCTGAGCTGCAGAATGTGCCAATACATGTGGCCAGGTGAGGGAAAACATGCCTCCTGGGGGACAATGGCTTTTAAAATGAGATATCCTCAGCTAAAATATCCCCGGTAGTTTTGCTGTAATTGCTTGTCAAACATAGGTTTGTGTGTACAACTGAAAATGGGAAATAAGCTCTAAATGCATTATATCCTATTATATAACATGGTTATCGAGTTTAGGCACTGATTTCAGTTCCTAAAATGGATAATATGAGTTCTGATATTTCGGGATAAGGAATCCAAAATTGACAGCGGACCGGACATACCTTGACAACGAGTTGACATGAAAGTAAATCCTCCATTTTTTAAGCTTATGTACGAAATGTGACGACATGCTTTGGACATAACATAGTTGAAACCATATTCTACCTGCCTGTCGACTAGATTCCTTGATATTATGGCTGTATTTGATATAAAAAAAAAAGATTAATCTTTCGAAGCGAGCGACTGGCCGTGCGTGTTCGCCATTCTGTCAATAGAACCTGTGGCACCGCCTGGAGTGTACAGGCTATAGACTGGCGCAGAGCTCTCTGTCTCAACGGTAGTAGGCCTACGAGAATGAGAGTTGCAGGAGGTCGCCAGCTTAACCATACATTAACATGAAACCAAGATGGCGCAGGGCCATCTCGTCGACTTGCAAAAGAAAACAATGGATTCTATCAATTTTAAAGGTAAAAACTTAGAATTAATGGTGGAAACCATGTTATATATGCAATATGTAATGATCAGACCTTTTTAGCTCTGTTTTCGGTTCTGGGTTCCTGAAGGAATTTCAAAAAATATTTGTGGCAAAAATTTTCAATTAGAATAGGGGAGTGGTTTTCATGGCAACCAGAAATTGCCTTATCTACCAATTTTCTATGTTTCCATGGCAACCAACATTCAAAAACATTTTCAGTAGAGATGGAACAATTTTAAGCATACCACTGGCTACCTTATCAAAAATTGGCCTAAAGCCTTTTTTAGTATATTTGCCAGTGTTTTACCCATATACTGCCCCCTGGTGGCAAAAACCAGTACTAAAAATCCCCCCGGAGGTGTGTTCTCCCCCGTTGGGCCACACATTTCTTCCAGTGTAGTTAGAATTTCCCACACAAGGAGGTAGGTCAGTAAAGACCTGCCTTTACATCCACCCCGCAACCACAGCCTTATGAATGTGCCTGAAGCACAGCGTTGACAGCAGCGTTAGTTGCTTCAAGGCACATGATGGCGCACTGATGACCTGCTTCAGGCCAGTGATGGTGGATAGCCTTATTTTGAGTCCAATTAGGTCATGATGTCACAGGTAGTGATGGCGTCCGCCCATCGGCCACTGGTGTGTATTATAATGGATTTTAAAAGATTTCTGCTGAATTAGGAACCAATATAACATACACCAAGCTCTAATAGAATGCCGGGACCCTAAGGATACTGTTCCTACGCTGTCCATCAGTGGCTGATGTCCATCGGTCTGCTGCTTATTTTGATTTTGGTTTAAAGCACCTGACACCATCATCACTGCTGTGCTTCAGGCATGTTACAAAGTGATCGTAAGGGACACCACCATGAAAAGATGCAATATGTCTGCTTGCAAGCCTATGTAGAATAGATCCTCGTAGTATCGAGAAATCAGCTAAAGTCTGAGAAATACATGCAAAGAATATCTTGGACTCATTTACTTTTCTCCCATCAAAATATATTTAGAAGGCTGGCCATTTAGTGGGGAAATTTGCATACTTGAATGCCCTGATTCTTTGCCCTTGAATAATCATTGAGAGGAACTGTGTGTCAATTTTCATAGCTAAGTGAATTTTACTTTTTATTCTGATTGCATATCAAGACTATACAGAGGCTGTTAAGGACTCTTATTCCACGATTTCTGGGATTCTCAGTGCTTTTCCTGGATATCGCCATGCACATACCTGTCGATATTGCACACCCTGTAGGCTGTAACATCAATTTTGTAAGGTGTGCAGTTATCCATGGATAACCTGCATGCCGTGCAGTTATCCATGGATAACCCGCACGCCTCTCATGTCCTTACATGTCATATGTTACATGTTAAAACCTGGCATTGCGCCACAGGGACTGACGAGAGAAGCTTGGTTAGAACCATGTTTCTATGATATAAAGCCACCCAGCAGTAGTGTAGTGTGAACGCGTCCAGCACCTTGACCCATAACCAGGCCAGTCGCGCACAGTATCTAACCAACGGCTGCCAGGCGCTGAAGGAGGAGACGCGGCGGTCTAGTGGTTAGCGCATTGCACTCAGCCGTCAGAGGTATGCGGGTCGAGTCCCGGTCCGGGCGCGTCTCTTTTTTCGCCGTGTGCGCTATATCTGTCCGCTGCCGGGCGACAAGGTGTATGTACCGATCGTGTACAAACACTATGCTGACAGCTTCTGGTGGCATTCTAACCTTATTCTAACCTTATTCTAACCAATAGACCATCAGTACACACACCTCGGCGCCCGGCAGTGGACAGCTATAGCGCACACGGCGAAAAAAAGCCGAGATGGGCGCTGTCGCTGTCCGCTGCCAGGCACTGAGGTGTATGTACCGATCGTGTACACACAATGGCTGGCTTCGAGTCCCGGGGAAGGGGAACAATTTTTGTTTTCAACTTGAATTTATTGGTATTCTATTGGTTATCTATTGGTTTCGTGGAATAAAATAAGTAGTCAATGGATAATTCATGACTTGTGTGTGTTAGCAATTGATTACTTGTTCACTATACGTACCATAGTTTACATCAAATTACATGCAGTATTTAGATATGTTGTACAAGTGTACACAGATGCCTGCTATGCAGAATAATGGTTAGTTCATTGTGAAAAGGAATTCACGATACTGACAGCTCTGTACCTGGTGAATTGACTCCCTCATAATATATGAGAGTCTAGTGTTGTGACAGATATACCAAAATCTAAATGGGACAGTGCACAATTTAAGCAATTTGCATCCGCGTTTTCATGAAAAAAGTCTTGGTGAAAGGGGTGCATCCACGGCCGACGGATGGACCATCCGTTGGTTTTATCCGTGTTATTTATCATTGATTTCTATGGAGAAAATATGGATGAAGGGCGACGGATGGTCCATCCACCGGCAATGGATGCAGCCCTAAGGTTTTGGTAATGGATGTTTTCGTTGAACGTATGCCATACATCGCTTTTTTTCCTTTTAAAGTGTAATTTTCATGTTTTCCCATGACTTTATTGTCCTTAACCTTACATGACAATATCAAAACGACACACCACTAACGGTTCTGTAAACTAGTTTTATTAAACAGTTTTTATTTTCTTTAGTCTTCCTTTTCCAAGTAATAATTCAGGAGACCTGTAAAAAGAACAATTAAAATATGGTTACAACTTTGATCTAATCCCAAAAGTTACACAAGCATTAATGTTGCTAGATTATTCACCTTCAGTACCATAGTAAAAGGGAATGAACCTAGTTGACAGATTTGATGCAAGGTATGATTATAATGATTAGCTTGATATAAGGAAATACAAATTGATAGCATTTAAGAGTAATGATTGACTTCATTGTACAATCGCTCGTCACAGTGCATGAATTTTACAGTGGCAGGTCTACTTAGTATGATAGGTTTGATGCACCATAGGGTTTTTGCTGTCCTGTGAAATTAGAAATGGTCACTATTCAGCCCTTACAGTCCTAACCTAACCTAGAAAGTGTACCTGAATAGAGGAGAATTATAGATTTACCTGCAACAGAAGACTGGAAGCCAGAGTTGTAGTCAGTTGCAACCTCATTCTTGACGAAGTCATTACGATCATCAGTATAATCGTCCCACTCGCCAGGACCTCCAACAAGAGCTCCAGTCAGAACATGTGGGTTAGGTCCAGGGCTATTCTTGCTGTTCCAGTCACAATTGGCTGGGGCATTAGGACAGGATCTGAAAGATAAAAGTAATTCCAGATCACAAACCTATCTGTGGAATACCATCAATGGTTTTGTGGTGAGTACTGCTAAGTTCTGAAACTGTTATTTGTTGTTTTTTTTTGTCAAAGAAACATGATATTGCTTGAGCATATGATTTCAGTTTGTTTGCATTAATGTATTAATGGCATTAGCGGTATGTAGTTGTACTAGTGAGAAAAAAAATCAAAATTATCAAGTATCTAACTAATTAAGTTTAACTAAGACTTCTACATTATACATCTCCATAACCTTGTGGATATTAAATTAAAATTTAACAATTTAGTTTCAGGAGAAATGTGAAATTGTTGGCCCTATGACTTACGCTCCACGGTGATGGGGCCGCTGTGGAGGATTGTGTCCAAATCCAACAACATAGCTGCGGCCGTTGTCACCAAGCATGTAGTTAATCTGCTTAATAGCAAATGCTGTACATTCTGCAGTCTTGATTCCTAAATCAGCAGCCACTTGCAACATGAAAACTGCATTGGCTGTGGAAAAAGAGAAGGATTAGTTAGTATCTTTTAAACAGGTGCTCACCCACCTTTATCCAAAAAAACATAGCTTTAGAAATATGCAACAAATTTTACATTACAATTTGGTTTGTAAAGTATTATTACACTTTGTAGTTACCAGAATATCTGTTAGGACCCCATTTCCTCAGCCAAGCAAGGCCTTTGGGTGTCTTCTTGACCTTGTAGAGCCAGTAGTCGACGAAGCCCTCAGCTGCCTTTCTTGATGCTCCATGGTCAGGATCCTTCTCCAGGATCAACAACTGAAAAGGACAAAGAGAAGGCAACTCCAATATAATGACAGGTTTATAGCCTATTTTCCACACCATAAAAAAGGTTATATCAAACTTCCAAAATGCCATTACGTCTTCATGAAATCCACTTTTTCGCTGTGTAATGTGACAACATTAAGGTAGCACCTTATAGCACCAATAGGATATTATACTATAAACAGCACTCAAGTGTTAGATACCTGGCCGAACATGCATCAGTATAGCTCTGTCTCAAGTTACCGGGGTGCACATTACCCTTGATATTATGGCAATGTGTCAGTGTCATCCAGACACAGTTGAAGTATAAAAAAGTGCTGGATCGAATGGTCCCCTTTGTGGATATATAAGTGTCCATAATACCTTCACAAAATCTATTTTACAAACATTAAGAGCTGATAGTAAAAAACAAGAACACTACTATGCATTTTCGTTTCTCAGTATCTGAGAATAATTATGTTGGGGCAGTGATACTATTTATTGTGAAGAATTAAGATGACGCATTAAATTATCACTACGTTAGCTGTAGCACTTGGCTCTGAGGCGATGAGCTCACATCATTAAATGCCAAGTGGAGAATAGACATTAACAAAAAAAAAAATAATTCATTATCATACTCACAGCAGCTCCAATGCCCTTGTCTGCCCAGGACAGTTCTGATGGCACACCAAGCTTGCTGATCCATTCCTTGGCTTCATCATAGTATGAATCTTCTCCAGTGGCTTTACCCAACCAGGCAGCAGCCCAGGCCAACTCATCCTTGTATTCATTAGAACTAAAGACAGAACAATTTCAGATTTATTTTCCTTTGTATCTGCTAGTTAGTGGATACTATTGAATAGGAAATACCCTAGCATTAGTTATATAAAGCTTCAGAGCACCCCTTATGAATATCATAAATAACATTGGAAAATTTGGAGAAGTGACCGTCCTGGTGCCAAAACAAAAAAAAACACAATGTATTCAGTCTCTTAATTCCTGGTGCTTGGGCTCATTGCTTTAGATAGGGGGAATCTACCAGTATAAAGTCCATTCTGGTGACTGTAATTTTCTTACCCATAGAAGTCCTTTGCATTGCTGATGCTCCTAGAGTAATATCCTTTGTGTGTCTTGGCAAAGTTGTACAGTTGCTTTGCACGTTTCAGAAGATCTTCGGCATAAGCAGGGTCTGTGAATACAGATGGAAGGAGATGATATACGAATAAATTTACATTGTAATAATAAAATGGTAGCATTGATTTGGATACAACAGTAACAAAGCTGGAAGATAATCCAAGCTGGTTTCAGATATTTTCGAGCCTCTGTATATCCCAGACTTCATCAGCTATATTCATGACCAACCATTGTTTCTTTACTATGTTAAAATTGATAGGAGATGCATAATAGTTCATGAAGATAAACTCATGATATGTGGATCAACACGGTAAAAGGTACGCCCGCGAGGGGGTGCGTGGGCATACCTTTTACCGTGTTGATCCACATTTTAAATACCACAGTAAAGCCCGGGCTTATGACCATTCCAGACCTCTGGTGCGGCTTATAGGTTTATCATGAAGTCAAGGTGCAGCTTATACAAGGGGTTTTGATAACATAGAACAGTACTAAAATGTCAAAGCCTCAGGTGTGGCTTATAGCTTTGCCTTGAGTTAAGGGTGTGACTCTAGTGGGCCCACAATTTAAGTGTAGACAGCAATTAAAAATTACCTTCATCCTTGAAAACGAGAGAACCAGCAGTCATAGCAGCAGAGGTCTCTCCAGCAAGGTCAGATCCAGGAGCACCAGGGTGGATTTTCCATGCTGGGCGATGCATCCTCATATCCTCAGGACGTCCCCAGACAGCATGGTCAGTATTGCCATCACCTACCTAAAGTAGAGAATTTCATGATAATGGTGATATGTCACATACATCCCAATCATCCTAATCTAAAGAGCATTATTATTTAAAGATTGCAAATAATAAAATCATCTCTTTATGAATTTCTATCAGCATTTTTCACCTAACCCTCTTATATTTTACATATACTGTTCTCAGAACACACCAAATATATTCTTATAGCCAAACCTGATTTCCAATGAATATTATCTGAGTTAAAGATCAACTATCATACATGTATATAGCAGCCGATCTTTTAGCATTGTTCTTGGTGCAGTCTACCCATTGCCATACATGGCATGATCTTAAAATCACTATTGCTAAGAAAATATATACTCACCTGTCCATAGAGCTCGTTAGGAGACACATGACACTTCCTGAAATAGTCCAGTGGCCACTTGATGCAGCTGAGACCATTCTGCCATTCATTGGCATGCTCATAGGCCTTCTTGTAACGGATCATTCCCCAGGCAATAACAGTTGTAGTGGCAGACATAGGGAAGCCAAACTTAACATGGTCTCCAGCTGTAATCAGAATCATTTCAAGTATTGTCATAAGGAACCAACCCAGCCTCATATATATGAAGGGGTCCCCCTGCCCTTATTCAGGACAGGCACACATTCCAGATCAGAATTCAGTGCTTAAGATATATTTCATGATCATGATACCCCAGGTGTTTATTCAAGTCTGGCAGTTATTCAAATCCAAGCGCTTAACCATGATAACACAGTAGTCTTGTTTCCAATAACTTTAGTCATGATAAATCTATTAATTTCCAGAAAATTGTTAAGGAATTTCAAAACTGAAATCTCATTAACATATGACACTAAAGATGTCACTGAAGCTTATCGGGACATATCATTGGACTCGCTGTATAGGGGATTGCATACTTGCCATCATACCAGCCTCCAGTTAGATCCTTGCCAACATCACGCCCATCTCCAAGAGCAGAGTCTTTTCTCCATGGAATACGGTTGTTAGCTGGGAGTCTTCCAGATCTCTGAGCCTCGTAGAAGAGGATGGATTTTCCAAGAACCTCACCATAGTTGTACTTACCTTTTGATGGTGGTGGCTTGGTGACAACTCCTAAATGTACACAATTTACCTTTATTTCTGGTATGAAACAATGACATCTTCTTTATATTGAATGCATTGTTTTAACTAATGCAGCTTTTTTTAATAATAGAACATTGTACTTAAAATACTGTAATAACCTGCTCATGGGCTTGCATTCCTGTAGGAGCATGATTTTAACGCTATCTAACATTGGTACAATATCATACTAATCCCACAAACATCATTCACTGAACTGATATCAAGACTTCTACATACCTGGAGGGCTTGTACCTGGGGGTTCAACAACACCTCCACAAACATTACCCCAACGGGCATTAATTTGAGGAATGTGTGAGACATGGAACTTGACTTGGATCATGAATCTCAGCTGAGATCCTTGGTTTAGCTGGTTGCCACCCTTGTTGGTGAGTGAACAAGACTTCTGGCCAACACAACTCTCTCCATTGTTGGCAGACCATGTCTGAAAGCAATCAATCACAATTATATAGATATCACTACATGTACATTCATGAGTGTGAGTGCTGCTATGGTTGAGACACTGTGAAAAGTTGTGATGAAGTTATACAGACTTGTTGATTCTGTCCATGATGACCGTCAAAATAAATGGCGACAAATAAATAACTGACATCACACGTGCACTAATTTATTTTTGCCTTTTCGGCATTTGGTGTAATAAAAATGAATGTTTTAGACTTTAAACCTTTTCTACACTGACAATACACATATGCAAATGGTGGGCTGGTGCCTACCTCCATTGTCATGACTGTCTCAGAGAAGTCCACAATAATTGACCAGGCATTCAGGTTACATGGCACTGTGAGTTCCACCCAGGCCTGAAGTTTCCTGTTACTACCTTCCATCCAGTTATGGCCAATACTGACACCACCTGCAAAAAAAAGAAATAAAAACATTAATTTCTTAATTGATGCAATGTCAATATGGTCGATAGACACGACTTGTTGTCATTTGAGCTGGATGGGGGCCAAAAATAAATATACTAGCAGATGTAATAGATTGTGTGTGTGTGTGTGTGTGTATACTACAGTGATTGGATGATAAGATCCATATATGGGGGTAGGTTAAGTATGAAAACTAAAGGTACAGCACAGCAGCAAACTTTGACTGAAAAATGTGTGAGGGCGATTCATCTCACACCCTACCCTTTTGTTCAATGGTAGCCAAAAAAGACACCTTACCCTTTAATATGAGCCATAGAACACCTACATTGGCTTATATTTTCTTCATTTTCTAGTCTGAGAAGAAATGGTATGGTTTTGTGCAGTATAGCCAGCGCGTGAGATGAATCTCCTGGGCATGAGACCATTCCCCCTTCCATTACGATTGCTATATCTCTGGCTATGGTGGTAGCAGGAAAAGGGCATTCATGTATATTAATCCTTTATTATATAGGTACTTAAGCATCATTTTAATGAGCATTATTAATCATTATGTCCTGGTACTACGATATACCTGTCTATAAAGAATCTCTGGGCGTGAGACGATTCTCCCTCCCAATAGAAATGTGCATATCTCTGGTCAAGGTTGTAGTGGGAAAAAGCCATTCACAGGTCTTACCCCTGTCACATGTAGGTACTCATTGATAATATTGAGGATGGTTAAATATAAAAATCATAACAGTGATATGTGTATATGTATGGAAAGACAGGGTGTGAGACGATTCGCCCCCTAAAATTACCCCAGCATGCTTCCATCCATCAGGTACGGCTCTATGTAAGACCCAGGATCCCAAATTTTATGCATAATAGGTAGATATCAAGGATAATTATGTTATATTTCATTAGTCCATTTAGTCTACCTACCTTTTAATTTTTTTTTATTTATCTCTCTATGTGGGTTTTTGATTTTATCGATAAAAAACGAGTCTTTAGGGATAGTTTTAGGCCCCTCACTCCCAAAATATGTTTCAAATGTATGGGAAATCAGGGTTCCCGATGTAGCCCTAACCCATGGCTATCAGAATAAATGATAATAACAGATAATATATATATATATATATATATATATATATATATATATATATATATATATATATATATATATATATATATATATACTATTTTGAATGATATGTAAAGCACAGAAGGCAAAACCGCCAAATGACGTAAGTGGTGCCTATCGACCATATATCATAATTGAAATCACTGTCTTGAATATCCCTAATATGACAAAAGTCAATAGAGATTTCATAACAACCAAAGGCTATGTCAATCAATTTCAGTATTACATCAGTTCTAAGCCTCAGTTTATTCAAATAAATTACACAGATTGTGTATTTCTACTGTTCTTGCACAATAACCAAGGGGTTAGTGGTCAACAATCTATTAAAGGTATAAAAGTATACCCACCAAATCCTCATGAGGATGCAATTTTGGTGTTTTAAATATCATGGAATACATACATGTAGAAAGTTGTTTAATTGAATGAGCAAAGCAATTGCTATGATTGTGGATACTCACCCCCATAAGCTGAAACCACGAAGATGGCCAAAGCCAAAATACAGCGGTGTGTGATGAACATGTTGATAGCACTGCCCTGTAAAGAAGTCATTTAAAGATTAAATTATCAAATTGTAGCTGTAGTGATCTATTATTTCTCATTTTCATCAATCTGTAGACTGCTATCAAGAAATACATTCACAGGTGAAAAAAATATGACATCGGTAGGATCATTTTGACTACACTCATGAATTTATTACATATAATTTCATTGTCTAAGATACAATAATGTTTACCTGTTGGGCCTTCCACTAGACACTAGGAGTGGAGCTTGCTAGGGCTCCTTCTTGGGACCTTTCCCCGTCTGTCTGCGACCCTGTAAAAGACGGTCACTTATATGGGGATGTTGACATGTTGGTCCAATCTCATGATTTTGGCCTACATTCAGGTATACAACTTGGATCATGGGCTTTGTAATGTGACTGTGTTAGAGAGTGGTTATTATTAATTAGCGGGGTGATGAGTTTTTGTGCAGATGCGCCAAATTTTATTATGCCCCCCTACAATGGCGTTCAAAATTAGTTGTTGCCCCCCTGATGCCAGACATGGGGAAAAATTTTGCACCACTCTTTGATCTATAGTAGCATGCGGGATGTTTTGCCAAAAAGAGGCTAAATATTTTTAGCCCCCTCCCCGGAGGGGTCTGAATTTTTAAGCCCCCCCCCTCAGGAGGGGTCTGATATTTTTACACCTCCTCAAACCCACCTCCCCCCCGGTGATAAATAATGACCACTCCCTTATTCAACCTCATGAGAATCACCCCCTATCGAGTGATATTGTAGAGTGACACAATAATGCTGGTAGAGTTATGTATACACTTTGGGCTGAATATGTGAGAATCGAACACATTCTTATGAGACATAATATAAACAAGAAAATATACATTGGTAATGAACCCACAGTAATATGATAATCAAAAGGACAAAGTATGTCCCCAAAATGGGTCGTTGCATCATATATAAGCGTATTAGTAGTGGTGATGTGAAAAACACCTAGCCTGACAGCTGTTACAAAGATAGCAGAATTGGTTATGCAAAAAACCCACCAAGTCTTTTTAAGATTCGTATAATGTACAATGCATGCCAGTCCGTCACCAGTCTGTAATATCCCCTCCTCATCGGCTTTTCTTTCCTTCTTCAAAACTTCCGAATTAAATCCTTTTCAGATCAGGTTATCTCTGAAGGTTGGTTGAAAATCAAGCTATCATTATTTGAACTGGAGGTTGATTCATAAAAACTCACGATATCAGCATTAGAAGACCTCAGAATTATGATTTTCTTCAATACTGATAATTATTCTTGGAAGTATTGGAATTATAACCTTTTTAGCATACTCTTTCATATGAAATAATAATTGTATCTAATGAATATTCCTTAGGGCTTGAAAGGTTGTAAGAAAGGTGAATCTTCTTGATATTATTTTCAGAAATATCTTTTTAGAAGGGTTGTTTCTTAATCCATCTTTTACTTCTAGAAAGGTCGTCAGTTTTTATGATTCACCCTGCAGGTCAATGTCTTTATAAAACAACACAATTTAATTCAGCAGATGAGGGGACAGGGTCCTCTGAGGGAAAATGTAACATTTAAAATCAAAGTTAGCATATTTAATATGAGATACAGCCCTTGTAGTCCCTTTGGTCATGGAGATATGGTTTCCTGAATACGGAATGGCATTTAACCATACCAATACAGCCAATATGCTCTATCATTCATTGTCTTTTCTATGAGAACGCTTATTTAAGCTTTGCTTTGGATTTAGAATATTCCACTTACATAACAAATACACATAAATTGTGGGGAAATAGAATGAAAGAGATCACCAGCTTCTTCTGCGTAAAAAAAGAACTTGTCTATTTTTCACATTTCCAGCCTAGCACCTATAGCTGCCAGACCCAGGAAGACCTTGAACTTATCCTCATTTGCCCATAATTTTTGTCTTTTCACAAAACATGAAATCACAACACACTTTAAATTTTAAGAAATTACTGCCTGATTGGGCAATATCTAGTGGGGGAGGGAATTCCTCGCATTTCAATGTAAAATGATAAAAATTATTGCTGCAACATGTAAAGAATAATCACGTTTTATAGGCACTTTAGAAGACTTGCATACCAAATGCCAGTTCTAACCATATATCTGTGGGTTTTTTTTTATTCTCTTTTCTTCTGCTTAATCTCAACATTCAGTTTATGGGAGTTTTATGTTTTGATTTGCCCAAATTCAACCACTAAAGCTGGATCAGGTCTAATGTTGCTCTCTCAATTGATACGCTTCATAGACCAGAATGCCCAGCGCTGAGACCATTGTTTCCTCCGTCATTCGGGTATCCACTTATTTTATTGCCACTTGGAAAGAAACAGACCATTTCCTATGCACTTCAAAGCTACTCCCTGCAATACTGTAAGCAAGTATACTATGGCCTGTAATACATTGAAGGAAGCTATGAATTAATACAGGCACGTCCGAGGTTAAAGGATGGTTTGAGGAGTAGGGATATCTGGCCAACAATCTGCATTTTTATTTTGAAAATGATGGCCCATAGGTTAAAGCAAGGAACTGCATATCTGACAAGCCTCCCCGCGGAGTATCTATCTGCTTATTTCAAAGTTGCTAACAGTATAAATAATAATAAAATGTGGCCCATCTGGAGAAAACGTGCATCCGGGGGGATTTTTAGTTTGGCATTTGGCCACCAGGGGGCAGTGTATGAGTAAAACTCTGAAAAGTATACCAACAAATGGCTTAGATCAATTTCTGATGGGGAATTCAGCTGTATGCTCAGAATTATTCCATTTCTACTGAAAACATTCCATTTATGTAATGCAAAAGAGACATCCGTTGCCATGGAAACATAGATAATTGGCATACATAGCAATTTCTGGTTGTCATGGAAACCACTCCATTATTCTAAATGGGAATATTTGCCATAAATGTGTTGGATATTTACACAATGAACTCATAACCGAAAAACAGACCCAGAAAATTCCCTCTAGATATGACCAATTTTATGATAAAAATCACATTTCTTTCTTTAGTTTCCCACAAAACTGTATTATTTTGCATTATCACTATTTAAGCTAGGATATAATGTATTTAGAGCTTATTTGCATTTTGCAGTTACTCACACCGACCCAAGTTTGGCAAGCAATTACAGAAGTACTACCTGGAATATTTTAGCTCTTGATGTCCCATTTTAAAGCACATTACTTCAACTTTTAAAAGCCATTTCCCCCTTGGATGCAGGTTTTCCCCCATCTAGTCACATATGTTGTTATTAATTAAAATGAGAAATGCAAAGGTTTTGTAGCATAGAATCATCAGGGGCCTTGCAACATATTTTGATGGATATTCGCCACGCCACAAGATTGTATGGTCAAAATGATAATTGATATGATTACTATCTTTACATTATGATAATCTAAGTTACTATGGTTACTATGATGCTCAATATTCAAAATGGATAGATAATGTAAACATTGAATAAATTTACAGAGACAGGCAGTTAACATGAATATCATGGCTTTATTTCAAGCAGTATTGGCTTCAATGAAAATGTGAATCCTAGGATTTACAGTCATCAGGGGCTCTGGATAGGGGTACCCCATGTCATAATTTTTTCAATCTTTAGGAAATGCTCTAGTCACATGTCACTTAAATCCTCATGTCTCATGTCATCTCTAAGAACCAATCATGTCTCTTGTCAAATTTAAGAAAGCGTGCATCTATGTCATGTCACTATTTCCTTTGCCTCATATCACTATTAAAGGCCCATTTCACATGGCAATATCACGAAATGGCCATGTTACCATATCGAATTTATTGGTCCAGACCCATTCATTAGTGTGCCTCAGTACCTGTTGATCAGAACCGGAGTACCAAATCACAGAAGCTGGACCCAAGGGGTCACAAAATTGCTGGGAGTACACCCACTCCTATCCCACTGAACAGGACTTGAGTTGGGAACATTCAAAACTTGGGCAAGGAGAACATGATTTTCCCTGGAAATTTGGACATGCCATATGCTCTTATACTCGGGCAAAAAACATGACCAGTTCCTTGGAATATCCCAAGTCTTTCCCAAGAAATTCCTTTGAAATTCCCGAGATCTAGACTCGGGAATTTTCTTTAGTGTAATATGTTAGAGCGTGTCCAAATTTCCGGGGAAAATCACGATCTCTATTCTTGTTGTATTCACGAGTCGGGACTCGTGAAATTCCTGAGTAATTCTCGAGATCTTGTTCAGTGGGATAGCATCGCCATAACCTTCTCAGACACATTGTTATCTTATTTGTCTTAATTGCTGCAATTGACACAATACCATTGGTCAATGGATCAAGAACTGCATCCACTGGCTATGGATTAAAGAAAGGCCAATCGGTTTGTGGGTGTCAGATGTCACTTTTGGCTATCTGTGGTGGAATCACTCCTTTCTTTGGACAAATCTCTCCCATCCATCCCTTTCCATGGACATGATTTTTTCACATCAAATGAACCTTAATGCCTCAACCATGACTTTGTATACATTTTGCTTTATGGATTATATGGAATAAAATATTTACAGTGATCCGCTGTTATTTTTACTGATCTATAACCAAAAAGATCATGAGAGCAGCCCTGGGAACACTCATCACAGCCTGACTAGTGACAATCTTCCTTGGTTAAGGCTATGGGATTTTTCATCAATTGTTGCCATCATGCCAGTGGAATGCCCTAGAGCCTAGATGAATCTCGGTAGGTCATGTGCCCTCCATAATATAATATTTGGGCAAATAAGGTCATGAGGTCTGAACGTCACACGCAGTGATGGAGGCCGCCGGTAAGTTGTGATAATAGTATTTAATAGATTTGGGTTGAAATAGGGACTTAAATAACAAACTCCAAGCTATAATAGAACTACATAAAACAAGAACCCTAAGGATCAAGGGTGACACTATCCATCAGTGGCTGATGCCAGTACGTGGGCCTTCAGTTTATCTTAATTTTATTTTGATACATGGAGATTTATTCACTCATTACTGCCTGACAATCTGTTCATAGGGGTTATGAGAGACAATCATAATTAAAACCATCAACCATTGTCTGTCTATAGACTGAATGTGCTGTCTGTATACCCTTGTACATAGATGTAGCAAATCTAGAGCAAATATCTGGTTCCATTAATGGTGAAACTTCATTGATTTAAAGCAAGTAAATGGGCAACACAGGTTTACAATGGTTCCTTAGTTCAATAGCTCATATACATAATCAAAGAGCCTATCTGGTTGCAAATAAGACAAGGTATTTTATCAATTATTTTTATTGGCACATTTATCAAATATAGGATGTCAATCTCATCAGGTTATTCTTGATCACAGTTTGTGACACAGCCGTGGCATCCTAATTAAATGTACTTCATATACACACCTGAAATAAAAAAGGAAAGATCATTATTCAAAGACATGCTTCAGTGATCATGTACAATATATCAAGCACTTGACCAGTATTACATACAGGCACCATGCCAGCCCTGTGCGGTCAGTACACTCCAGAGGCGCTGACATGATGCGTTAATGCAGTACTAGTGAGCTATATCCAAGAGTTATACTGGTATATCATAGTGACAGGTGTGTAGGAAGCCTTGTGCATTATTCTGTTCTTAAATAGGAAAATGATGCTGACTGCACTCACAGCAGTAACCATATCTCAGCACTTCTGATAGCTGTCCAGAATTTATGTTGGCCATTAAATATTGTACATGTAATTCCATTAGGCAATATACATAAATGAAACTTGTGTCAAATTGAATTATTGCTATACAAAACTCTGAGATGTGGTCCAGGATTAAGCATCTGAATGAATAGAAACAGAAAACTTACCTGCAACAGCAGACTGGAAGCCAGAGTTGTAGTCTGTGGCAACCTCGTTCTTGACATAGTCATTACGGTCATCAACATAATCATCCCACTGACCAGGACCTCCAACAAGGGCTCCAGTAAGAACATGTGGGTTAGGTCCAGGGTTGTTCTTGCTGTTCCAGTTACAAGGGGCTGGAGCATTAGGGCAGGATCTGCAGTATGATAATGAAGTAAATTTTGGGATGAACACAGGTATCTGAATGATATCAACCAATTCTCATTGTCAGACCTTTCATATTATCAACAACAAAAAACATCTTCAAAATGATATCAAGGATTACACACATTCTTCATTTCCTTTTGCTAGCTCCCTTATCTGACACCCTGAGCTTTCTTCAGTATAAATGTTGAACTACTGTTTGGCACCATTGGTGAAAAACTATTTGTAAGACTATGATAATAAATCAAGGGCCCCTCATTTTATATTCCTAATGGCTAATGACCAAATTTGTGGATCAATAGGACTCTCATATTAGTTAAAGATTTCTTCCACTTTCCCTTTTAACTTACGCTCCACGATGATGGGGTCGCTGGGGAGGGTTGTGTCCAAAGCCAACAACGTAGCTGCGGCCGTTGTCGCCCAGCATGTAGTTAATTTGCTTCTCAGCAAATGCCTTGCACTCACCAGGTTTAATTCCTACATCAGCAGCAACTTGCAACATGAATGCTGCATTAGCTGTGAAAAAAATATATATATAGTGGCATTTAGAGAGATGTAACAACTCTCTTTTTAAGTTTAAGAACATCTGCCAAGACAGGAAAGTTATCTAGATTTCTTACACTTCACAATCCTTGTTATTCTAAAAATTATTATAAAGTTAGCCTGTTCTTATATATATCTTTCATAGTGGAAGGTTTTTTCCTTTGATGAAAATTATTACTATATGCAAGGTACCTACTTGAATCAATTCATCTATTCAATTGATGAAAAGTGTAATCATAGAAAAGAAGAAGTTACCAGAATATCTGTTGGGACCCCATTTTCTCAGCCAGGCAAGGCCCTTGGGTGTCTTTGTGACCTTGTAGAGCCAGAAGTCAACAAAACCCTCAGCTGCTCTCCTTGATGCTCCATGGCCAGGATCCTTCTCCAAGATCAACAACTGAAAAGGTATGACACTTCCATTAGCTAAATGAATAGAAATCATCATTCAGATATGGTAATTCTACTTACTGATTACCACCTGAAATTTAATTAGCCTTAATTAATCAGACAAGAAACCTTTTGCAGCCAACATGTGATATCAATAATCATTTGGGCCAAAAATGAAGAGAAGCAGCAAAATCAGATTTAATTTTGTTAAGAGAAATAGTGAGAACTCACAGCTGCACCAATACCCTTGTCGTTCCAAGACAGCTCCTGTGGCACACCAAGTTCATTCATGAATCCCTTGGCATCCTCATAATATCCGTCATTACCAGTGGCCTTGCCCAACCAGGCAGCTGCCCAGGCCAGCTCATCCTTGTAGTTGTTAGAACTAAAAAAAACAATAATCAAATTATTCAATTTTTATACATAGATGAAACTAATCACTGGCAGCATGTCTAGAAGCAACATCCTGAATTGTTTCACAATTACCATTACAGATCCTCTAAACCCATTTATTTTTCTTCAATTCCTCATACAAAGCACCGTTATAAATGATGATACTAACCCATAGAAGTCCTTAGCATTGCTTATACTCTGTGAGTAGATGCCTCTGTGGTTCTTTGCAAACTCATACAGCTGCTTTGCATGTCCCAAAAGGTCAGCAGAATATGCAGCATCTGCAAAGACCAAAGATATTAAAAATTTGTAATTGTATAAAAACTTTTATCCTTTCCTCCTTACTTAGATATTACATTACACATGATATTCCTTGGTCAATTGAACCAGCAATATGTAATGACTGGTATGTTGCATGCTAATTCCTTTCACAGGGTTAAATTGTGTCTTCGAGAAAATTGTCTTTTCAAGAAAATGATTCAATAACATACCATCATCCTTGAAGGCAATAGAACCTGCAGCCATAGCAGCAGCAGTTTCTCCAGCAAGGTCAGATCCAGGAGCACCAGGGTGGATTTTCCATGCTGGGCGATGCATCCTCATATCCTCAGGACGTCCCCAGACAGCATGGTCAGAGTTGCCGTCACCAACCTAAAAGAAGATATTCAATTAACAAATTCAAAGGATTTTCTGTATTAATTATGTTGTTCCTGAGGCATCTGTGGTTACTAATTCTAGGCAGGATTTTTCAAATTCTTTGTACTTTCTGCTAATCTTTCATTCTTAAACTAATAAGTATCCAAATATACCACATAACAGACTCATTTCTTCATAGATAAACAATGAACATTTTCCATTCGCCTCACCTAATAATGATCTGTGGGGGCTTATTGTAGAGGGCATAAAGCCCCTTTGCACAAGTAATGTCACATATACTATAAGATGTACCACTGAAAGGATATTTGGGTTCCTATTGACCAAATTGTGTGAATGTCTGCCTCTTGCAGCATTATGTTACTTCACTAATAGATAGCAGAAGGCCTATCATTTATCGATCATTGAATTCTGACTGCTAATTGTGATTGCCAATGCATAAGTCTGGAAATTAATGGTTAGCCATGAGGAGCCCCTACTGACCTGTCCATACAGCTCATTGGGTGAGACATGACACTTCTTGAAGTAGTCCAGAGGCCACTTGATGCAGCTGAGACCGTTCTGCCATTCACCAGCTTTTTCATAGGCCTTCTTGTAACGGATCATTCCCCAGGCAATGACAGTTGTAGTGGCAGACATAGGGAAGCCAAACTTAACATGGTCTCCAGCTGTAACAAGACAAGTTCATTTGCTCAAATATAGATTATAGCCATTTATATGTGGAGCATTTCAAATAGGTTATCTCAAATTGCATTGACAGAAACTGTGCTGAAATTATCTATGGATTGTAAGTTTTGAGTTGCATAATCAATCAAATTTGTGTGGTTACATGATTCTCTAAGATTCAAACAAACCATGATCTTCTTATCTACTAGGATTGGATGGCTTTTCGCTTAAGAGTTATGCACCATAAATCTTTGATATCATTCCCACTCATCTCCATTGCCTCTCAGTAAAATAACTGACAAATGCAATAAATGTATACATCCAATACGAATTCTACTAAACTAATTTGTTACTCACCATCATACCAGCCTCCAGTCAGATCCTTGCCCACATCATTGCCATCTCCAAGGGCAGAATCCTTCCTCCATGGAATACGGTTGTTAGGTGGGAGTCTTCCAGACCTCTGAGCCTCGTAGAAGAGGATAGACTTGCCAAGAACATCACCGTAGTTGTACTTGCCACCACCTATTGGTGGTGCACCAGTGTTTCCACCTACATTTAAAAAAAAAGCACATAATCATCTGCTATCAGCAATATCATTGATATCCAAGCAAGTAAATACAATGTAACTGAGAGATGTATGTCCTTCCTTTATACCTAAGGTCAACAGAGTTTTAACAGATTGTTTAACTGCAATTTATGCCTGTAAAACAGGCTACACCAGATTTAATTTACTCACTGTTGTCTAACATTTAAAATGATTTCTTGAACCTACCTGGAGGACTGGTAACTGGTGGTGGAACAACACCTCCACAAACATTACCCCAACGGGCATTAATTTGAGGAACATGGCCCACAAAGAACTTGACTTGGATCATGAATCTCAGCAGAGATCCCTTTTCCAATGTAGTTCCATATTTGTTGGTGATCTCACAGGCTACGGCATTAACACACCTGTCTCCATTGTTTGCAGTCCAGGTCTAAATTAAGTAAATACCTACATATCAGATAACATGTTTGCATGATACAGTTTCTTGATGCTTAGTTGAAAGTGTAGTTAAAGTATTGAGGATATTAGGAAGCTAAATAGAATTAAATGTACTCTTACTATAATAACAAAAGGAAATGATAAACATCTTAAATTTATGTGGTAATAGATTTTCGTTTATATCCAAGAAATCATGTCTCTTCATTTATAAAGATTTATGTACATTAATATGAGACCTTTACTCTTGTAGGCAATTAAATGCTTTTAGGAAAAGGACGTTGTGTGATCAAGACTTTTCTAATCAAAGGGTCTTACTTCAAATGTCTTAACTCTCTCTGAGAAGCTGAGAACGATATGCCAGGAGTTCATTCTGCATGGCACAGTGAGTTCCACCCAAGCCTCAACCTTTCTGTTTGCACCTTCCAACCAGTTCTTGGCAATACTGACTCCAGCTGTAAGTATAAGAGATCATGGAAAATCGTCAGTGTTCAATATTTAATACTGTGACTATCAGAGAACATTGCTGTCACTTAGTTTGCTATTCCAGTCACCAATTCCTTCGATCCGTTTCCAACTGAATAGAACTAACCTATTTAATTCTAGCATGGGGACCCATAGATAATTGTATCTTTACTAATTTATAATTATTTTTCAATTTGTTGATATTAAATACCAGCTCTACACTGAAAACATGCCGCCATTGGTAAGTCGTCATATATGACGAGTTGAGGGTCGTCAGAGGGTCGTCAGGTCATTATGATGACCCTAGGTCGTCATACTGACCACCTTGGCTTTACTGCTAGTCTGGGTTTGTGCCATGAGGGGTCCCCACTATGCATTCCTATGATGCTAATGGTGTGACCTGGGGTGTATATAGAGCATTATCTTTACATTGTTTTTGTTGTATAGTCAACTATGAAATGGAAAATATGGACAATATTCACACAAATGTACCTGAGAATGTTAGGAATTTTAAGTAGAAAAGGTAGAGGAGGTATGGATCATTCTCTTGACCTCTCTTATGGATATTGCTAGAGTATGACCCCTTATTTGAGTGTGGCTATGGTATAATACATTTAGATGGTGTACTACCAATGTCAGAGTATACCACTGACCCAGTGATAGTGGGTTGGGAATACCCCCTTAAATGGTGGATGAGGTAACGAGATATAGTTAAAGAAATAATAGTGGAAAATGTTAAAAACAATGCTATACATATATGTAATTTTCTGCACAGGATTATATAGCTATAAAAGACGGACATAGTGACGACTTTAGGTCATCACTGATGACCTTAGGTCGTCACCTATGACGACCCACTGATGACCTAAAGCTGTAGTTTTGGGTATTGTCAACCTGAGGACCTATAGTCGTCACTATTGACGAGTTCTGAACCCCATAGGTTTTCAGTGTAATAATACTAACCGCCATGTGCTGCAACTGCCAAGAGGGCAGCAGCCAAGATGCAACGGTGTGCGAGCAACATATTGAAAGTCGTGCCCTGAAATAAAATAAAATAATGAATATTAATCTCACATTCTACCAGTTGTTACAAATCCTGTAGGGTACCTCTGCTTATTGTTCTAATTGGACCAGCCCTGAGACAATGATATGAACATAGAAAAGGTGGTGTAGTTATGTAAATGAAATAGTGGTGTGTAATAAATGATTTTTTCTCTTCAGCATGATGTTCAAACTATTCTACATTTAATAGAAGAATTCCAAGCTGCGGGGGTGTCGACCGCAACTATGGTTCTAGAATATCTATTTGACATTATAGCAAGGTAATACAAAGTGGGATAGATTTGGCAGTCCTTGATGCCTGGTCCTAAGCCTAACATGACCAATGATACCAACCTGTTTGGACTTCTACCGGAAATCAAGAGTGGCTGTGGGTCCTCCAGGAGGTGTCCCTGTCTGTCTGCCCACCTGGTAGACAGCCCTTTATATACTGATGTTGAACACTGAGATGATGTATACCATACAGATAAGTGGGGGTGATGATGATAAACTAGTTCTGGGACAATATGGGCAGGTGTCATTTGGATGACCTCAAAGGGCACATGGTATACATTATCACATCACATTACAGACGGTGAGAAGAAGACATAAGACAACATATGGCACCTGTTTATAGACAGACTTGTTCTTATACATTCCATAATACAACAATAGCATGTGATATATGTAGCACATGGGGTCGGAGATTTTGCCTAGGTGTTTTTTGGTTTGTGTTGTTTGTTTTATTTTGTTATTTTTTAAAGTTAATTTTTGTTGGTGTTGCTGCTGCTGCTGTTTTTGTGAAGGAAAGGGAGAGGAGAGATTTCTGAGGAAAAAGTAGGAGATTTTTTTCATCAATTCTCTCTTATTTGCATGTGCCATAATACCTCGCATGTATTGGATTGCTTAGATGCGAGGATGGATTAGAAAAAAATGGGGGTAAGACGTTAAGCTGTAGAACCGTAGTAAATGACTAAAATTTGGCACATGCACCCTATAGGTTTGGCTTGAAGTCAGGGTGTACCTTATACGTGGGATACACTTTACAACCGAGGTATCATTATACTTATAAAATAAAATATTCAGAAATGACTAACCACACTCAATTCTAATTCTCCCCTATTATATATGTAGTTATCGGACAAAATAACCGAAAATGACTACTCCACTACACTGACTCATTAACTATTCGATGTGACCAATTTATAACAAGATTCACAGGACCACACGTTGCTAACAGAGCAAGATGTTTGGGGGTGTGTAGATTACACATAGGCCCAAGGGGAAAACCTCTCACACTATACAAAAGTTCTATCAAGGATATACAGTAGATGGCGTTAGTGTCGAACAAGCCAAATTGCTCCTGCAACAGGGGCATGGTGAGTTCCTTTCTTACTCACTTCAGAGTGTACCTCAAGATTTGAAATGCTATAGAAGATGTTTGGTTCATTTTTCCAATCCAATATTTATGGGATATCTAGATACACTAGTTCTCTCTGGATATCTCTGATTTCTAAGCTCTTGGAACAGTTTTTCAATTTCAAAACAGTATAATGGTGAGAGGTGTTTCTGCCCCCTCAATAGGCCTATGGGGCTGCAGGGGCTGGGTGGAGAGTAGCCCCTGTAGCCTAAGGGTCAACTAGGACGCCATCTAGTGTATCAAACTGATAAAACTGATAAAACCAACTACCAACCTCTGATACTCGTACCGACTGCTATCGCTCAACATAGTTCCCTTCATCCTTAAGACATAAACTTCCGAATTAAATCCTTTTCAGATCAGGTTATCTCTAAAGGTTGGTTGAAAATCAAGCTATCATTATTTGAACTGGAGGTTGATTCATAAAAACTCACAATATCAGCATTAGAAGAAGACCTCAGAATTATAATTTTCGTCAATACTGATAATTCTTGGAAGTATTGGAATTATAACCTTTTTAGCATACTCTTTCATATGAAATAATAATGATTATATCTAATGAATATTCCTTAGGGCTTGAAAGGTTGTAAGAAAGGTGAATCTTCTTGATATTATTTTCAAAAATATCTTTTTAGAAGGGTTGTTTCTTAATCCATCTTTTACTTCTAGAAAGGTCGTCAGTTTTTATGAATCACCCTGCAGGCCAATGTCTTTATAAAACAACACAATTTAATTCAGCAGATGAGGGGACAGGGTCCTCTGAGGGAAAATGTAACATTTAAAATCAAAGTTAGCATATTTAATATGAGATACAGCCCTTGTAGTCCCTTTGGTCATGGAGATATGGTTTCCTGAATACGGAATGACATTTAACCATACCAATACAGCCAACATGCTCTATCATTCATTGTCTTTTCTATGAGAACGCTTATTTAAGGTTTGCTTTGGATTTAGAATATTCCACTTACATAACAAATACACATAAATTGCGGAGAAATAGAATGAAAGAGATCACCAGCTTCTTCTGCGTAAAAAAAGGACTTGTCTATTTTTCACATTTCCAGCCTAGCACCTATAGCTGCCAGACCCAGGAAGACCTTGAACTTATCCTCATTTGCCCATAATCTTTGTCTTTTCACAAAACATGAAATCACAACACACTTTAAATTTTAAGAAATTACTGCCTGATTGGGCAATATCTAGTGGGGGAGGGAACTCCTCGCATTTCAATGTAAAATGATAAAAATTATTGCTGCAACATGTAAAGAATAATCACCTTTTATAGGCACTTTCGAAGACTTGCATACCAAATGCCAGTTCTAGCCATAAATCTGTGTTTTTTTTTATTCTCTTTTCTTCTGCTTAATCTCAACATTCAGTTTATGGGAGTTTATGTTTTGATTTGCCCAAATTCAACACTAAAGCTGGATCAGGTCTAATGTTGCTCTCTCAATTGATACGCTTCATAGACCAGAGTGCCCAGCGCCGAGACCATTGTTTCCTCAGTCATTTGGGTATCCACTTATTTTATTGCCACTTGAAAAAAAGAGACCATTTCCTACGCAATTCAAAGCTACTCCCTGCAATACTGTAAGCAAGTATACTATGGCCTGTAATACATTGAAGGAAGCTATGAATTAATACAGGCATGTCCGAGGTTAAAGGATGGTTTGGGGAGTAGGGATATCTAGCCAACAATCTGCATTTTTATTTCGAAAATGATGGCCCATAGGTTAAAGCAAGGAACTGCATATCTGACAAGCCTCCCCACGGAGTATCTATCTGCTTATTTCAAAGTTGCTAACAGTATAAATAATAATGTTGTTATGAATTAAAATGTGAAATGCAAAGGTTTTGTAGCATAGAATCATCAGGGGCCTTGCAACATATTTTGATGGATATTCGCCAGGCCACAAGATTGTATGGTCAAAATGATAATTGATATGATTACTATCTTTACACTATGATAATCTAAGTTACTATGGTTACTATGATGATCAATATTCAAAATGGATAGATAATATAAACATTGAATAAATTTACAGAGACAGGCAGTTTACATGAATATCATGGCTTTATTTCAAGCAGTATTGGATTCAATGAAAATGTGAATCCTAGGATTTACAGTCATCAGGGGCTCTGGATAGGGGTACCCCATGTCATAATTTTTTCAATCTTTAGGAAATGCTCTAGTCACATGTCATTTAAATCCTCATGTCTCATGTCATCTCTAAGAACCCATCATGTCTCTTGTCAAATTTAAGAAAGCGTGCACCTATGTAATGTCACTATTTTCTTTGCCTCATATCACTAGGCCCATTTCACATGGTAATAGCACGAAATGGCCATGTTACCATATCAAATTCATTGGTCCAGACCCATTCATTAGTATGCCTCAGTACCTGTTGATCAGAACCGGAGTACCAAATCACAGAAGCTGGACCCAAGGGGTCACAGAATTGCTGGGAGTACACCCACTTCTATCCCACTAAACAGGACTTGAGTTGGGAACATTCAAAACTTGGGCAAGGAGAACATGATTTTCCCTGGAAATTTGGACATGCCAGAACATCTTATACTCGGGAAAAAAACATGATCAGTTCCTTGGAATATCCCGAGTCTTTCCTGGGAATATCCCGAGTCTTTATCTTATTTGTCTTAATTGCTGCAATTGACACAATACCATTGGTCAATGGATCAATAACTGCATCCACTGGCTATGGATTAAAGAAAGGCCAATCGGTTTGTGGTTGTCAGATGTCACTTTTGACTATCTGTGGTGGAATCACTCCTGTCCTTGGACAAATCTCTCCCGTCCATCCCTTTCCATGGACATGATTTTTTTTCACATCAAATGAACCTTAATGCCTCAACCATGACTTTATATACATTTTGCTTTATGGATTATATGGAATAAAATATTTACAGTGATCCACTGTTATTTTTACTGATCTATAACCAAAAAGATCATGAGAGCAGCCCTGGGAACACTCATCACAGCCTGACTAGTGACAATCTTCCTTGGTTAAGGCTATGGGATTTTTCATCAATTGTTGCCATCATGCCAGTGGAATGCCCTAGAGCCTAGATGAATCTGGGTAGGTCATGTGCCCTCCATAATATAATATTTGGGCAAATAAGGTCATGAGGTCTGAACGTCACACGCAGTGATGGAGGCCGCCAGTAAGTTGTGATAATAGTATTTAATAGATTTGGGTTGAAATAGGGACCTAAATAACAAACTCCAAGCTATAATAGAACTACATAAAACAAGAACCCTAAGGATCAAGGGTGACACTATCCATCAGTGACTGATGCCAGTACGTGGGCCTTCAGTTTATCTTAGTTTTATTTTGATACATGGAGATTTATTCACTCATTACTGCCTGACAATCTGTTCATAGGGGTTATGAGAGACAATCATAATTAAAACCATTTATATCAACCATTGTCTGTCTATACACTGATAGTGCTGTCTGTATACCCTTGTACATAGATGTAGCAAATCTAGAGCAAATATCTGGGTTCCATTGATGGTGAAACTTCATTGATTTAAAGCAAGTAAATGGGCAACACAGGTTTACAACCTTAGTTCAATAGCTCACATATATAATCAAAGAGCCTATCTGGTTACAAATAAGACAAGGTATTTTATCAATCATTTTTATTGGCACATTTATCAAATATAGGATGTCAATCTCATCAGGTTATTCTTGATCACAGTTTGTGACACAGCCGTGGCATCCTAATTAAATGTACTTCATATACACACCTGAAATAAAAAAGGAAAGATCATTATTCAAAGACATGCTTCAGTGATCATGTACAATATATCAAGCACTTGACCAGTATTACATACAGGCACCATGCCAGCCCTGTGCGGTCGGTACACTCCAGAGGCGCTGACATGATGCTTTAATGTAGTACCAGTGAGCTATATCCAAGAGTTATACTGGTATATCATAGTGACAGGTGTGTATGAAGCCTTGTGCATTATTCTGTTCTTAAATAGGAAAATGATGCTGACTGCACTCACAGCAGTAACCATATCTCAGCACTTCTGATAGCTGTCCAGAACTTATGTTGGCCATTAAATATTGTACATGTAATTCCATAAGGCAATATACATAAATGAAACTTGTGTCAAATTGAATTATTACTATACAAAACTCTGAGATGTGGTCCAGGATTAAGCATCTGAATGAATAGAAACAGAAAACTTACCTGCAACAGCAGACTGGAAGCCAGAGTTGTAGTCTGTGGCAACCTCGTTCTTGACATAGTCATTACGGTCATCAACATAATCATCCCACTGACCAGGACCTCCAACAAGGGCTCCAGTAAGAACATGTGGGTTAGGTCCAGGGTTGTTCTTGCTGTTCCAGTTACAAGGGGCTGGAGCATTAGGGCAGGATCTGCAGTATGATAATGAAGTAAATTTTGGGATGAACACAGGTATCTGAATGAAATCAACCAATTCTCATTGTCAGACCTTTCATATTATCAACAACAAAAAAGATCTTCAAAATGATATCAAGGATTACACACATTCTGCATTTCCTTTTGCTAGCTCCCTTATCTGACACCCTGAGCTTTCCTCAGTATACATGTTGAACTACTATTTGGCACCAATGGTGAAAAACTATTTGTAAGACTATGATAATAAATCAAGGGCCCCTCATTTTATATTCCTAATGGCTAATGACCAAATTTGTGGATCCATAGGACTCTCATATTATTTAAAGATTTCTTCCACTTTCCCTTTTAACTTACGCTCCACGATGATGAGGTCGCTGGGGAGGGTTGTGTCCAAAGCCAACAACGTAGCTGCGGCCGTTG
Organism: Acholoe squamosa; assembly: GCA_949317995.1. Taxonomy (NCBI): domain Eukaryota; kingdom Metazoa; phylum Annelida; class Polychaeta; order Phyllodocida; family Polynoidae; genus Acholoe; species Acholoe squamosa. The sequence goes on from OX439050.1 coordinate 48,896,709, forward strand.
TCGCCCAGCATGTAGTTAATTTGCTTCTCAGCAAATGCCTTGCACTCACCAGGTTTAATTCCTACATCAGCAGCAACTTGCAACATGAATGCTGCATTAGCTGTGAAAAAAAAAATATATAGTGGCATTTAGAGAGATTGTTGGTGGAACAACTCTCTTTTTAAGTTTTAAGAACATCTGCCGAGACAGGAAAGTTATCTAGATTTCTTACACATCACAATCCTTGTTATTCTAAAAATTATTATAAAATTAGCCTGTTCTTATATATATCTTTCATAGTGGAAGGTTTTTTCCTTTGATGAAAATTATTACTATATGCAAGGCACCTACTTGAATCAATTCATCTATTCAATTGATGAAAGGTGTAATCATAGAAAAGAAGAAGTTACCAGAATATCTGTTGGGACCCCATTTTCTCAGCCAGGCAAGGCCCTTGGGTGTCTTCGTGACCTTGTAGAGCCAGAAGTCAACAAAACCCTCAGCTGCTCTCCTTGATGCTCCATGGCCAGGATCCTTCTCCAAGATCAACAACTGAAAAGGTATGACACTTCCATTAGCTAAATGAATAGAAATCATCATTCAGATATGGTAATTCTACTTACTGATTACCACCTGAAATTTAATTAGCCTTAATTAATCAGACAAGAAATCTTTTGCAGCCAACATGTGATATCAATAATCATTTGGGCCAAAAATGAAGAGAAGCAGCAAAATCAGATTTAATTTTGTTAAGAGAAATAGTGAGAACTCACAGCTGCACCAATACCCTTGTCGTTCCAAGACAGCTCCTGTGGCACACCAAGTTCATTCATGAATCCCTTGGCATCCTCATAATATCCGTCATTACCAGTGGCCTTGCCCAACCAGGCAGCTGCCCAGGCCAGCTCATCCTTGTAGTTGTTAGAACTAAAAAAAACAATAATCAAATTATTCAATTTTTATACATAGATGAAACTAATCACTGGCAGCATGTCTAGAAGCAACATCCTGAAAAGTTTCACAGTTACCATTACAGATCCTCTGAACCCATTTATTTTTCTTCAATTCCTCATACAAAGCACCGTTATAAATGATGATACTAACCCATAGAAGTCCTTAGCATTGCTTATACTCTGTGAGTAGATGCCTCTGTGGTTCTTTGCAAACTCATACAGCTGCTTTGCATGTCCCAAAAGGTCAGCAGAATATGCAGCATCTGCAAAGACCAAAGATATTGAAAATTTATAATTGCATTAAACATTTATCCTTTCCTCCAAACTTAGATATTACATTACACATGATATTCCTTGGTCAATTGAACCAGCAATATGTAATGACTGGTATGTTGCATGCTAATTCCTTTCACAGGGTTAATTTGTGTCTTCAAGAAAATTGTCTTTTCAAGAAAATGATTCAATAACATACCATCATCCTTGAAGGCAATAGAACCTGCAGCCATAGCAGCAGCAGTTTCTCCAGCAAGGTCAGATCCAGGAGCACCAGGGTGGATTTTCCATGCTGGGCGATGCATCCTCATATCCTCAGGACGTCCCCAGACAGCATGGTCAGAGTTGCCGTCACCAACCTAAAAGGAGATATTCAATTAACAAATTCAAAGGATTTTCTGTATTAATTATGTTGTTCCTGAGGCATCTGTGGTTACTAATTCCAGGCAGGATTTTTCGAATTCTTTGTACTTTCTGCTAATCTTTCATTCTTAAACTAATAAGTATCCAAATATACCACATAACAGACTCATTTCTTCATAGATAAACAAGGAACATTTCCCATTCGCCTCACCTAATAATGATCTGTGGGGGCTTATTGTAGAGGGCATAAAGCCCCGTTGCACAATTAATGTCACATATACTATAAGATGTACCACTGAAAGGATATTTGGTTTCCTATTGACCAAATTGTGTGAATGTCTGCCTCTTGCAGCATTATGTTACTTCACTAATAGATAGCAGAAGGCCTATCATTTATCGATCATTGAATTCTGACTGCTAATTGTGATTGCCAATGCATAAGTCTGGAAATTAATGGTTAGCCATGAGGAGCCCCTACTGACCTGTCCATACAGCTCATTGGGTGAGACATGACACTTCTTGAAGTAGTCCAGAGGCCACTTGATGCAGCTGAGACCGTTCTGCCATTCACCAGCTTTTTCATAGGCCTTCTTGTAACGGATCATTCCCCAGGCAATGACAGTTGTAGTGGCAGACATAGGGAAGCCAAACTTAACATGGTCTCCAGCTGTAACAAGACAAGTTCATTTGCTCAAATATAGATTATAGCCATTTATATGTGGAGCATTTCAAATAGGTTATCTCAAATTGCATTGACAGAAACTGTGCTGAAATTATCTATGGATAGTAAATTTGTGTGGTTACATGATTCTCTAAGATTCAAACAAACCATGATCTTCTTAACTACTAGGATTGGATGGCTTTTCGCTTAAGAGTTATGCACCATAAATCTTTGATATCATTCCCACTCATCTCCATTGTCTCTCACTAAAATAACTGACAAATGCAATAAATGTATACATCCAATACGAATTCTACTAAACTAATTTGTTACTCACCATCATACCAGCCTCCAGTCAGATCCTTGCCCACATCATTGCCATCTCCAAGGGCAGAATCCTTCCTCCATGGAATACGGTTGTTAGGTGGGAGTCTTCCAGATCTCTGAGCCTCGTAGAAGAGGATAGACTTGCCAAGAACATCACCGTAGTTGTACTTGCCACCACCTATTGGTGGTGCACCAGTGTTTCCACCTACATTTAAAAAGAAAGCACATAATCATCTGCTATCAGCAATATCATTGATATCCAAGCAAGTAAATACAATGTAACTGAGAGATGTATGTCCTTTCTTTATACCTAAGGTCAACAGAGTTTTAACAGATTGTTTAACAGCAATTTATGCCTGTAAAACAGGCTACACCAGATTTAATTTACTCACTGTTGTCTAACATTTAAAATGATTTCTTGAACCTACCTGGAGGACTGGTAACTGGTGGTGGAACAACACCTCCACAAACATTACCCCAACGGGCATTAATTTGAGGAACATGGCCCACAAAGAACTTGACTTGGATCATGAATCTCAGCAGAGATCCCTTTTCCAATGTAGTTCCATATTTGTTGGTGATCTCACAGGCTACGGCATTAACACACCTGTCTCCATTATTTGCAGTCCAGGTCTAAATCAAGTTAATACCTACATGTCAGATCACATGTTTGCATGATACAGTTTCTTGATGCTTAGTTGAAAGTGTAGTTAAAGTATTGAGGATATTAGGAAGCTAAATAGAATTAAATGTACTCTTACTATAATAACAAAAGGAAATGATAAACATCTTAAATTTATGTGGTAATAGATTTTCGTTTATATCCAAGAAATCATGTCTCTTCATTTATAAAGATTTATGTACATTAATATGAGACCTTTACTCTTGTAGGCAATTAAATGCTTTTAGGAAAAGGACGTTGTGTGATCAAGACTTTTCTAATCAAAGGGTCTTACTTCAAATGTCTTAACTCTCTCTGAGAAGCTGAGAACGATATGCCAGGAGTTCATTCTGCATGGCACAGTGAGTTCCACCCAAGCCTCAACCTTTCTGTTTGCACCTTCCAACCAGTTCTTGGCAATACTGACTCCAGCTGTAAGTATAAGAGATCATGGAAAATCGTCAGTGTTCAATATTTAATACTGTGACTATCAGAGAACATTGCTGTCACTTAGTTTGCTATTCCAGTCACCAATTCATTCGATCCGTTTCCAACTGAATAGAACTAACCTATTTAATTCTAGCATGGGGACACATAGATAATTGTTTCTTTACTAATTTATAATTATTGTTCAATTTGTTGATATTAAATACCAGCTCTACACTGAAAACATGCCGCCATTGGTAAGTCGTCATATATGACGAGTTGAGGGTCGTCAGAGGGTCGTCAGGTCATTATGATGATCCTAGGTCGTCATACTGACCACCTTGGCTTTACTGCTAGTCTGGGTTTGTGCCATGAGGGGTCCCCACTATGCATTCCTATGATGCTAATGGTGTGACCTGGGGTGTATATAGAGCATTATCTTTACATTGTTTTTGTTGTATAGTCAACTATGAAATGGAAAATATGGACAATATTCACACAAATGTACCTGAGAATGTTAGGAATCTTAAGTAGAAAAGGTAGAGGAGGTATGGATCATTCTGGTAGTGACACCTCTCTTATGGATATTGCTAGAGTATGACCCCTTATTTGAGTGTGGCTATGGTATAATATATTTAGATGGTGTACTACCAATGTCAGAGTATAACACTGAACCCATGATAGTGGGTTGGGAATACCCACAATAAACCCTTTAATGGTTGATGAGGTAATGAGATATAGTTAAAGAAATAATAGTGGAAAATGTTAAAAACAATGCTATACATATATGTAATTTTCTGCACAGGATTATATAGCTATAAAAGACGGACATAGTGACGACTTTAGGTCATCACTGATGACCTTAGGTCATCACCTATGATGACCCACTGATGACCTAAAGCTGTAGTTTTGGGTATTGTCAACCTGAGGACCTATAGTCGTCACTATTGACGAGTTCTGAACTCCATAGGTTTTCAGTGTAATAATACTAACCGCCATGTGCTGCAACTGCCAAGAGTGCAGCAGCCAAGATGCAACGGTGTGCGAGCAACATATTGAAAGTCGTGCCCTGAAATAAAATAAAATAATGAATATTAATCTCACATTCTACCAGTTGTTACAAATCCTGTAGGGTACCTCTGCTTATTGTTCTAATTGGACCAGCCCTGAGACAATGATATGAACATAGAAAAGGTGGTGTAGTTATGTAAATGAAATAGTGGTGTGTAATAAATGATTTTTTCTCTTCAGCATGATGTTCAAACTATTCTACATTTAATAGAAGAATTCCAAGCTGGGGGGGTGTCGACCGCAACTATGGTTCTAGAATATCTATTTGACATTATAGCAAGGTAATACAAAGTGGGATAGATTTGGCAGTCCTTGATATCTGGTCCTGAGGCTAACATGACCAATAATACCAACCTGTTGGGGCTTCTACCGGAAATCAAGAGTGGCTGTGGGTCCTCCAGGAGGTGTCCCTGTCTGTCTGCCCACCTGGTAGACAGCCCTTTATATACTGATGTTGAACACTGAGATGATGTATACCATACAGATAAGTGGGGGTGATGATGATAAACTAGTTCTGGGACAATATGGGCAGGTGTCATTTGGATGACCTCAAAGGGCACATGGTATACATTATCACATCACATTACAGACGGTGAGAAGAAGACATAAGACAACACATGGCACCTGTTTATAGACATACTTGTTCTTATACATTCCATAATACAACAATAGCATGTGATATATGTAGCACATGGGGTCAGAGATTTTGCCTAGGTGGTCTTTGGTTTGTGTTGTTTGTTTTATTTTGTTATTTTCTAAAGTTAATTTTTGTTGGTGTTGCTGCTGCTGCTGTTTTTGTGAAAGAAAGGGAGAGGAGAGATTTCTGAGGAAAAATAAAGGAGATTTTTTTCATCAATTCTCTCTCATTACATGTGCCATAATACCTCGCATGTATTGGATCGCTTAGATGCGAGGATGGATTAGCAAAGGTTGGGGGTAAAACGTTCAGCTGTAGAACCATAGTAAATGACTAAAATTTGGCACATGCACCCTATAGGTTTGGCTTGAAGTCAGGGTGTACCTTATACGTGGGATACACTTTACAACCGAGGTATCATTATACTTATAAAATAAAATATTCAGAAATGACTAACCACACTCAATTCTAATTCTCCCCTATTATAAATGTAGTTATCGGACAAAATAACCGAAAATGACTACACTGACTCTATTCGATGCGACTCTATTTGATGCGACCAATTTATAACAGGATTCACAGGACCACACGTTGCTAACATAGCAAGATGTTTGGGGGTGTGTAGAGTATACATAGGCCCAAGGGGAAAACCTCTCACACTATAGAGCACTACTTTGGAGAATTGGGCAGTCAGTAGTCCCGACCTACGACTGTGTCACCACCTTGTGCCTAAACCACCAACTACCAACCTCTGATACTCGTACCGACTCCTATCGCTTAACATAGTTCCCTTCATCCTTAAGACATCACTCTATGATATCACTCTCTGGGATTACCAGTGGAAGGCTGGGGTTATTTCATGAAGAAAATGCACATTAGGTTATTTTTGCTGCCAACTGAAGAAAATGCACATTAGGTTGTTTCTGGCATTGCCAACGTATAAGAATCATACATACTCTGCATTTTCACATAGGAGAATTTATACCATGGTTATGACGAATTTGCATATTTTTGTGTTCAAGTTTAATGATTAAAAGGAGTTCATGTAACCGCGGCTATAAAGAACGATGTTGACACTAAACCAAAACATACCATGACAGTGAGTTGACTCGTATCCTTTACTACAGCGGGCTGCGCGTCTCCGCCATAGTGTCAACATCCCCTGTCATGCCGGAGTCCCTCCGTCTGTTGTTTAGACAAAGTACTACCCTTCTTCTCAGACAGCGAGAAGTTGATTTGATTTTGAAGTTGATTGATCTTTATTCAATATAAGTTGGCGTAATTGGTTTACATTGATCCTTTAAGAAAATTATAGTGTGAAAAAAATCAGAGTTCTATCTTTCATTTGACAGCATAAATTTGTACATTCACATTATATATTTTACATTGAATATTAGAATGGCTGCTACTTTAGCTGGTTAAGGCTAATTAACTTTAGCAGCCTTACCTTTTGACTCTAATGAACATGTGAGAGAGCCTTGTGGAGGACTCAAATGCTCTATAAATGGTAATATGGCAGAAGACCACCCTCCTCGTCCGCTCCGACTCGCATCAGAATTCATTGATTTTTAAAGATAAGTACTTAATATAGAGGTTGGAACCATGGTATAAAGAGCATATGTAAGGTTTATTGATAAACTCGTTGATTCCAGCCACTTGATACAATCAACTTGTGCTTCGCCCTGGTTGATTGTATCAGTGGCTGAAACCAACTCGTTCATCAATAAACCTTATATAATCCTCTAAATAGCACATTCCTGTAAAACTATGTTTTGACAGAGAGTATATAAATAAAGCGCCTATTCCATAAAACATTTTTTCTTTCTTTTTCACATAGGAGGTTCAACATTAGAGCACAAATTTTATAAAACATTTTTATTTTTACATAAGGTATTATAGAATATTAGCACAGACTCATTTATAAAACCATGATATTTCTCAAAAGTCGTTGAAAAAGTCATTGAAAACACCTAGAAGGCCAACATTCAGTGATATGTGTTTTATTAGCAAGTGCCTGATAAGGGAAGAGTTGTACATAAGTATCATACCCTCATCAATATCAATATATGAGAGCAGAGATAGCCCCAACAGCTGTTAGAGGTGGATAGGAACCAAGGAACGTGCACGTCTTGTTATGCGGTTGAATGGATATTGACCCTATACTATCATGTCTGGTCCACCTGGATCATCTTGAACTGATAACAATGACATATTCGGTAGGCTCCTACCAATACAAGAGGATGCAACACGTGTCTGATGACTGTTCAACTTATCAATTTGATAATTATTATCATTGGCAAAAGAACATAATAAGCAAGTCAGCCAAATATCATACGCTGGCAAAACTCTTGGAGAAAACTATGTCTATCTAATTGGTGTAATTGCACAGAATATACAAGTTTGCTGAAATGACAAGGGAACTTAGAAAATCAGGTTTATCAGGCTAAAGAATCAATTTAAATCTTATTAATGTCAAGCAGTGATAGGGGAGAGCGGGGCATATTATGACACTTTTGGTCAGTTTTACTCTCCCCTGAAAATCATTAAGAGACATAATTCTAAAAAATACCCTTAAATGCTGGCTATAATCATAGAATAGTCATGAATTTCTGAGTAATATGGATTTCGGGGAATTAAATTTTTCTTGAAAATAAAAGTAATATGTGCCTCAGTTATTAGACCAACTCACCTGTGACAAAATCAGGTGGTGATTATATTTTCTCGGTACAACTGCTTGTTATGTTCAGTTGTATTTCAGCATGTTTTATTCCTTGTTGAATTAAGTGATTGATTTCTATCCAGGTGGCGTTTAGTTGGTATGTATATGTATAAGCAATTGTATTAAATGGTGAATTATATGCGTATATGCCTCAATCAAATAGACAGTATAGAGTGCCAGTGGGTTCATTTTGCTTTCTGAATAAGAATACAGTCTGGTATGTCTTCTTTTAAGATGCAACATTAATTTTGAAAACATGGTACCGTCTAAAATGTTCCCCTTCTCTGTCTCTGCTGTACAAATACCTGGCTACTGACAGACAGGTTAATCAATACATTGATGTCGGATGTAGTTTCTCGTTATGAATATCCTCGACTGTGGGAATGACATGAAACAACCATTACTCACTCAGACTCTACGATTGGTCAATTATAGGTTGTTCGTTTTTACAGGCACAAATGGCTGCGTGTAGCTGCAGGCAAGATGACCTACCCAACTTAGGGAGTGTTCATTTTTTAACAACAGAGGGGAGTTGGTGAGTTTGGGGGGTGGCATAGAATATTTGGACCCCTCCTGAGGGGGTGGCGAAAAATATTTTAATCCTTCTTGAGGGGGTGGCGTAAAATCTTTAGACCCTTCTCTATGACGCGCGAATTGTTGGGCCTTGCTGCGAAAACCTGCATTTGATAAAGTGGTGGGTACAACTTCTCAAGATATTACTTATTAGACTATATATAAAAATGCCTCCTAGGTCGCTGGTTAGAAATGTGCAATATATGACTGCTTCAGCCCACAGTACCCTTGGTGTACCAGATGAAGCAAAATTTTCAGGCTGTGAAATAATTAGGAAAGAGCCAGCTAACTCGACCTGGTGTACAGGAATTTCAGCAAAAATGTATTCATGACTTAGAAATGTTTACAAACCTGACTGGTTATAATGTTTTACTATTTAGTTTTTTCTTTAATTCAGAGTTTTGTAAAAATTTTATAGCCTCAAAAATCGGCAGTCAAGCTGTAATTTCCACCATCTCAGATCACTATTCAAAGAAATCAGCGCTCATCCTGATTTCATTATCAAGTAAACTGTTCACCGATTGTAGATCTGGTTTCCCCTTCTGATTCCCTTTAAATTGATATCTCATATGTAAAGATCTGATGAGTACTTCCAGAGTAATTCACTAAAAACAAACCTCCGAGAGAATCTGCTGGGAGAGTGCTAAATTGTTTGATGTTGCTATGAAACACATCATTGCTAAGTTAAGCACTGCTAAGATAAGCGCTTCTACTGTAAGACACCAGAGGGCTCTGGTGGTCAGTAGGCAGAGTTTGCAGTGATCAGTAGGCCACTCAGCAGAATTTGTCATGATCTGTAGGCAGAATTTGTCTTTGGCCATTGCCCCCACTATCTAGCGGCAAAGCCACTAGCGTAAGGAAAAAAATATAGGCCTATTTATATAAATGCATCAGGATGTACCTTCTTTTTTAAATTTCAAAACATTTTCAAATGAATGGGGACGAAAATGTATTGATAAATGTATTTATGATCATGGGGTAATAAAACCTTTGGCTCAGATGGAGTATGTGCCCCCCACACCATCCAGTCATATCGTAAAACCCCACTTATAAGCCAAACCCACATATAAGCTGCACCCCACCTTTGGAGAATGCTATAAGCCACACAATGGGTCCAAAATGGTCTTCATTCCTTACAGTAGCCTATATGAGTAAAACTCCTCATAAAAGCCGCATCCTGAGTTCAGGAAGACTAAGGCACAGAAGGTATCTGAAATGGTCTAAAAGCTGCAGTTTATACATGGGGGTTTACAGCACTTGGAGTCTACTCATTTCTTTTTCAGTTATTCCAAGACCTTCCATGGTCAGTCATGTGATTTGTCCAACCCCAATAAGATTCATCATTGAAAACTTTTCATCTGCGGGTTTTAGCTATCCTGAAAATGCACCAGATGGCACCAGATGGCTTCTGGATATTAAAAAATTTCCTGAGGGAATATACCCCCAGCCCCCCCTCCAATTCTTATTCTCTATTGCACAATAAAGAGAAGAATGGCCAGTGTAAAATTGCCAAGACACAGTCTACTTTGGCCTGTGTTGAGAAAAAGATTTCGGCAGCACTGGATATGAATCAAATCTTTATTGGGGTTGCAGCCAAGGAGGACCAAGCCAAACCATCTCGGATCGCGCATGCGCAGTCAGTTCAGGAAAACTCGGCATCAACAACAGTCAGTTCTTACAGTTCACCACTGTTTAGCCTGGTAAGTACAGTTCTTCTTGTTATTTAGCATTCCCTGCTTCAGGGAACCATTATGAATGTATTCTGCAGCCTTGGTTCCCCCCGGAACCTTGGATGTTCAGCAGATTCTTAGTTATTTAGGACTCTGCACTGCCTCCCCTTGCGCCCAGATCGATGCCGGGAACTAGGTCACGGTGGCGTCCTTCTCCCTGGGCTGTCCTAGCTCTGGACTAACCTGCACCCCCTGGTGCCAAACTGTCCGGTTTTAGACATATTAGAGCCTTAATGATCGATTTGCTGCCCCCCGGTAGCTCACAGATCAGTCTAGGCCGAGTTATTCGCCCTGGTAGCATCTAAATCGCTCACATTTGCTCAGAAATCGCTCAGCTTGACCTCATCCCCCGACGACCAGAGCTGTAGTGACACCCCTTACGCACGACCGGGCCAGACCCTCGCCGCCGTGGCCGAGCGGGTTAAGGAGCTGGAATAGTTCCTCCAGTCGCCATCTTTTGGGGCTGGAGCCACTGTACATCAGGATGTCGTGGGTTCGAATCCTGCTAGCAGCGCAGTTATGCACGCTCGCCTCCCGGCTACGTACAGACGCGGGCAGGACCCTCGCCGCCGTGGCCGAGCGGGTTAAGGCGAATAGTTGAATAGTTCCTCCAGTCGCCGTCTTTTTGGGGCTGGCGCCACTGTACATCAAGAGATCGTGGGTTTGAATCCTGCTAACGGCGCAGTTTTGCGCGCCCGCCTCCCGGCTACGTACGGACGCGTTCCGCAGTCAGAAGACGCAGGTTCGAATCCCACCCTTGGCGTTCAATATTTAGCAGTTATTTTATGATCTTCTGGTATTGTACGTAGTAACTATTAGACAGGACTGTTCATCAATTTACTAATAGAGCCCTCTCTGCTTTTTTACAGAAAATGAGTGGAAGGAAAACCGGTAGACGTGCTACCCGTAGCCATGCTATGAGTTACACGAGCTCCACCAATGGTGACGCCGCCACCCAGATGCCGGTGACGACGAACCCTAGCACTGACACCACTGACACCCAAGGTGTCAGGGCTGGGAGTACCACGGCGACACCAACGCCGTTCGACCTCTCGGCCATGCTTCAGGGCCCTAACTCGGGTATGTTCATGGGCCAGATGCAGATGATGCAGGGTCAGGCTCAGGCCACGACCCAGGAAGAGGAAGAGCCAGCTGAAGTTACGGAACCGGAACCAGCAGCCACTAAGGCGCTGCCAACAGGCAAGCTTCATGACTTAATGACGGAAAGGATTGTCAAGGAGAAGGAGAAGTCCAAGAAAGGGAAGGACCTCTCGCCACTAGTGAGTGACTTCCTCGGGTCGCTCTTCTCTGAGAAGAGGACACAGGCGGACCTCGACCTCGTCCACGGGTCGTATCCGTAGCCAGACAACGCGGCCAAGCTAGTAGCACCTGACCTGGAGCCTGCACTGCAGGCACTGCTGAACAGGCCGGGCAGCGCTGAATACCTCAAGAGGGACGAAGCGCTGAAGAAGCTCCAGATGCATCTGGTGAAAGCAATGTTAGCTTTCCAGCCAGTGATCGAACTGTGGCTCTCTCGAGGATCATCGGACTCTAAGTTGGATGACTGCAGAGAGTCATTCATAGATGGCATGCAGCTGATCGTCAGCACGATCAACGCTATCATGGCTCACCGAAAGGATCAACATTAAGTTGGTTATTTCTGTTGGTGGATATCTGAGCCTCTGGCTAGAATTTAGCCAGGGGCTCCTTTATTTTTTTTAATTTATAATTCTTTATTTTTTGTATATAAATTATTGTCTACTTGTATTTGTTTATGTAATGGCAACAACTACACGATTAAACAATTTTCTAAATATGAAGGGCTTGAAAATGGTACATCTAAATACGCGAAGCATGTTTAACAAAAGACAGGAAATATTTGACCATTTAGATGGTGCTGATATAGTTGGAATGAGTGAAACTTGGTTACATGAAGACTATGATGATGACTTAATAAACTGGGAAGGCATGAATTGATTCAGGCTGGACTGAAAAAGAAAGAAAGGCGGAGGTTTAGCAGTTTACATTCGAGATGACATTAATCTTGATGTTAAGATACGCAATGACATTAGTTGTAGTAACAAGGATATTGAATGTCTAGTATTAGATCTAGTCTTGAAGACACATACTTTACAATTGGTCACTCTATATAGACCTCCTTCTGGCAAGATAGATAAGTTTTTTCTACATTTGTCTCGTGTTATGGAAATTGCAGATAAAGAAGGGCTTGAACAATGGATTATGGGGGACATAAATATAAATACCTTGCGTGAAAAACTACCTAGTACTGTAAAGCTAATCGATGCTTGCCGATTTAACGGCTATCATAAACTCATTAATCAGTGCACTAGACCCTATAAGATTATTGTATCATGTTTAGATAATATATTGACTAATTACAATGAGTCTATTACATCTGGTGTCTTGAATTTTTTAGTAAGTGATCATCTGCCTGTGTTTTCTGTAAAAACAAGAGAGAAGGTTGACTATATCAAAAAGAAAGTTTGGTTGAGAAAGTACAAAGGTTATGATGAAGAAACTCTCAAAGAGTGGCTAATAATGGCAGACTGGGATGTTTTTTATGAACTGCACGACCCTGATGGTGCTTGGTGATTCATTGAAAACTTGATAATTGAATACTTAGATGAGTACTGTCCTTGGTCTGAAATTGAGATTGTGGACAGGAGAAATAAATGGATGACACATGACATTTTGTCAATGATAAATGAGCATGAGGACAATGTGGAAATGTTTTCGAAAATTAAAGATGATTATTATCTCAATAAAGCCAGGCAGCTACGTTGTAGAATTAATAAGGCTATCAGGTACTCAAAGGCCAACCAGGTCAAGTCTGCACTGGAGGAGGCTAAGTCTGACCTAAAGCGATTCTGGAGAGTTTTAAATGGAGTTTTGAAACCAGAGGTGCAAATTGCCCCTCCAGAATTGATAGGTGATGATGGTTTTATCAAGTAGGAGCACGAATCTGTAAATTATTTAAATGATTATTTCTCAAATATTGGTGCTAAACTATCTTCAGTTTTCACAGATAATGGTTATCCTGAGCGTGTATTAATGACTGAACCTGTTGATCCAGCTGAAATTCCTGTGCGAGTTGAAAAGGGCTTTGTTGAGATGCTCATAAAAGAAATAAATGTTAACAAAACTTCCGGAATTGATGTGATATTTTGAAAACAGCACTGTTATTTTTGTTAGATCCTGTTACTAGGTTGTACGAACTGAGCTTAACCAGTTGCATATTTCCTGAAAAATGGAAAAGGGCAAGGGTGAATCCAATACCCAAGCCCGGTAATATAAAGTTAATCACCAATTGGCGGCCGATATCACTATTACCTGTACCTTCCAAAATTGTGGAAAAAATAATGTATTGCCATCTAAATGAAATTCTAAATAAGAAAAATGTTATTTCTGCAAAACAATTTGGTTATCGATCAGGACTGGGGACTGCAGATGCAGTCTTCAGACTCCTGAGTGATATCTATGAAAATAGAGATAGAGGCCATTTGACTGGAGTTTGTTATCTTGACCTACGTAAGGCGTTCGATTGTGTTAATCACGCCTATCTTGTTGAAATTTTAGGACAACTTGGTTTACATGACACAACACTCAATTGGCTAATGAGTTACTTAACTGGGAGAAGCCAGTATACTAAAATTGGTTCCTTTGTTTCTAATGAAGCCCCAGTACAATTTGGTGTCCCGCAAGGGTCTGTATTGGGACCGCTCTTGTTCATACTATATATAAATGATGTCAGTGATGTTCTTGCTGATTGTAAAAATTATCTTTATGCAGACGACTTGGTAATATACAGCTCAAACAACAAAATTGAAACTATAACCAATAGGTTACAAACAGCATTAAATCGATTACAATCCTGGTTTGTAACCAAGAGGCTTACTGCTAACAAGGATAAATCCAAAGTTGTGTGGTATGGTTCATGCAAAAAGTTACCAAAGTCCAGGGGCCAAAAACTATATTTGTATAACAAAGAACTTGAAACCCTGAATAACTACTGCTACTTAGGACTAAAGTTAGACAGTTTTTAACCTGCACTAAAGGATTTAAATAGTAAAATTAACCACCGTCTTTTTAGATTCAGTAAATTCAGAAACATGTTATCTGAAAAAGTTGCTGTAACAGTCTATAAAACCACCATAATGTCTGTTTTTGATTACGCTTGTTTTGCCTACGAGGGGGCTAATGAAGGTCTGTTAAAAAAATTGGACAGAATGCAGAAGAGAGGCCTTAAAATTTGTTTCAGAGGTTTGGATCTTAATGAAGAAGAGCTCCATGAACGGGCTAATATTCCACTCCTGATGAGGAGACGACAAGAATTATTGCTTAGCTTCATGTACAAATTATCAAGAAATCCAGATTGGGTCGATGAGGAAATCAGAAGGCCAGGTATGAGGTCCGAATCAAAGATCAAGATAGTCATTCCGAGAGCACGTAACATGGGATTCAACAACTTGCCGCTATATAGAGGAGTTGAGTTATGGAACAATCTCCGAGCTGATGTCCAACACAGTGAAAGTAAACTTAAATTTAAAGCGAGAATTAGGCAGATACAAGACTTGTCCAAGATGATGTTAATGGGTGATGAGCTGAATGAGCTGGATGAGTAATATGAAAATAGATACAGGTTAGGGAGCTGTTGAAAGACTACACCTTATCCTGATTGAGTAGAGGGAGCTGTTGTTTGCTGACTACACCCTCTACTAGAATGTATTCATGTGGAGCTGTTGAAAGACTACACTGCATGAATTTCATCCATGAGCTCACAGTGACTATACTCTCATACTGTATATCTGCTGATCATCTGTTTAAGATATGTTTTGTACCTACTGATCTGTCCATATATATCCTATTAGTATAGTGTAATACATGCTAGTATAAAACTTGTCGATAGTAACAAACTGGTGTACCATGCCTGCTTCCCCCTCTTTTTGAAATTTTATTGTAAGATTATAGAGGTTGCTATTTGTGTACATAATATATACTGTTTGATATATAGATTTTATTTTTTCTGTTTATATTATTGTTCTCATCCTTCATTGTATAAATTCCCATCTTTATTCATTGAACTATGTGCAAACAACCACTTAATGTAATAACTGAACGAGGATTCACATTATTGTCTAATTTTACCACTTTCTGTATGAATAGTGACTTGACAATAAAACTTTTTCAAACCTCAAAAAAAATCTCCTCATGCCCAAGTATGGGGAACACCTCCTGAAGAAGGCAGGCAACGATCCCAAATACCTGCACGGTGGTAACCTTGAGGAGGCCATCAAGGAAGTGGATGCAGCCCATAAGATGGTGGAGAAGCTGGAAAAGTCCCAGCCGAAGACCGCCCCCGGGAAGGCCAAGCCCGCACCAAAGCCGCAGCAACGAAGGCCGTACCCACCAAAACGGCCTAACAACACTCAAATGGCCATGGCCATGCCGGGGAATTACGGTACTCCCACAAACTCCAGTCTGGGAAATTCATTTCTGTTATTTCCCTCATGCTATGGTCATTATTTGCTTAGAAACAGGCATTCTTTTAATTTATCTGCCTGGCATGGCTAAATCCATGGGCTTAGGGCCTAAATCAACTAACTGCAGCAGGGCTAACGGTGAAACCATCTAATTGTGAAGAGTGATGTTCCTTGGGCACACAGTTAGAGAGGGGGTGAGGTCACTTATCCATCCAAGGTGGAGGTAGGGAGAGAGTTGAGAGCAATGAAGAGCATGTCTGAGGTCTGCAGTTTCTTCTGCCTAGCTGTTGTGTAATGGTCAACCCTAAGTTAGCAATAATTTGATTACTTTAAGAATACTTGACTAGTCTATACATCACAGGCTCGATGGACTAAACCTGTGGGTGGAGACAGTGGGAGGTAGTTCTTAAAGGTCTGACACATGGTGGTCAGCCATTTATTGATGTTGTTTGGGGGTTTGTCTATGTTGTAAGGAACCATTTTTACTGCATTTACACTGAATAGTATCTAGCCTTAGTAATATGTATCTTTTATGTTTTCATACATCTTCTATGAATTAAGTGTAATTTATTCATGCACTCTTGTATTTTTTCTCCCACTAAATAAGAAGATAATTATAGTATGAGATCACTTCACATATGCCTGCAAGTCAGAATTGCACTAGATTACTTCTTGGTGTAGGGCCTATCACAGTGCTGCCACACTCATAGGGCATGAGTAGGCTTACTTGAAATTAACAACTACCATAAACACCACTGATCAGTCTATGCAAATGAGCCATGTGCTTTCAGGACTGCACAATGTTGACATAGAGATGAAGGGAGACTAGCAGGGGTGTTCAGTAGCTCAGCCAGGGGCACACTAATTCACATACATTCACTACTACAGGTGGGCCCCTGGATGTCTGCCTATTGAACACCCCTGGGTGCAGAGATGACCGTGCCACAAGAGTGTCACCCCTTCTATATAATTAGAACACCTATACCCTCCTTCTCCAATGACAGACTTCCATATATCCTGTGCTATACGACATGTTTACATATAAGTGTATAATTAAGATGTCCAAAAATAAGTGGACAAGTGGTGTGTCGTGTCTTATATCGAAAGTGAAAGAAAGTACTTACATCACCTGTTATCTTCATGTTCATACATCATGTTTACATAAAACTAAAGAGAGAGAGAGAAAGCGAAAGAGCATACAGTGTATAAGCAAAGAGTTTGGATCACGGTCTAGAAACACCCCCCTAACATCCAGATGTAATGATGGAAACGTGACATTCTTTTTGATGTTTAGCCCTTTGGTGCCCAGAAATATTTTGAGAAAACTGATTTTTTTCAACATTATTTAAAGGGTGCAGATGTATATATGTGTCTGATTTTGATAAGATGACAGAGGTTTATCATTTTTATCAACAAAGGATATTTGTAGCATGTAAACTTGCTAGCCCAACATTCAAAATGAGAATATTCTCATGGAAGTAGGAGATAAACAATGCTACAACCAAAACCAATTTATGTGTGGTTTTGTGGATTTTCTTCAATCAATATGTTTTCCTACATGTCAAGAGTGTGCACCTTTGTGTTGTATTCAAACCATTAAATTACATATAGAGATTTATCATTAAATACCACTTTATAGTACCATAACCCAGCAAATCTTCTTAAAGTTGAGTCAAAGTGTGTGAGCCTTGACTCAGTGCGCTCCTGGAAATTTTATTTGCGTCAAGCATTGCCTGGGCTGATTCAGCTTCACATAGATTGATGCATGCGTTATGACACAGTATTACACACAATGACACACTGACCAATTTTTGCTGGGGGGGCTAGGAATGGGAGGGGGGTGTGGATTTTTATTTTTTGGCTTTATTGTGAACATCAATTCATCTGATTGTCCAGTTCCCATGTGAGGATATCTTTCCTTACAATACCAATATGTTTTACCCACTCTCCTTGGAAATGGATGGTGGTGCTGTTGATAGATGATTCCTTGTAGTATTCCTGGGAATACCTGTTCATACAGGGGCATAGGAAGCAATGTTTTATTGGGGGGGCCCAGGGGTCTCGGTTGGGGAGGCCAGCTATATTATTATATAGGCTTATATAGGGAACCTCCTCATTATTGGGGGGGGCAGGCCCACCCCTTTTCCTATGCCTCTGTCATATCAAAACAAATAACTATAAACACAAAACAGAAACAGTCTAAATCTAGACCACCCCACTCCCACCCATGTTGACAATGAATAATCATTCACTTAGTCCCCAGATATCAGAACTTATAACTTAGCACTGATAACATTCTGAATCCCCTAAATTTCCATAGGCTTTACTCATAGTTCAAATATACTACTTTCTTGGGGTATTGCCACTTAAGCTTGGAATTAGCAGTAGGGCATGGTCAGACATAATCAGTAATAACAATATATTACTGTAGAAATACCTATCAACTGGGATTTGAAGTTCAAATTAATCTAGAACTTTGTGACCACCTACCAAAACATCTGTCCTCCTTGGCTGTCTCTGCTTGTCTGTTTTTAACTCAGGAGGAGAACAAAGAAAAGGGAGGGAAATTTAAAATGGACCAATCAGAACACAGAATACTATGTAGTGTGTCACCTTACATGAAGTTGTGTCATGATGACTGAGAGTTTACAGAAGTTGACACAGGTTGACGTATACTCACAGAGTCTGTTATACCTATATTGGATACAAGATCTACCCCTTTTATCACTCAATACAGACCATTTTTACCATCATATTAATAAGTCCTATCTATTTCCCCTCATCATATGTGACATGTACTGGGAGAAGGGGTCTTAAAACCCCTGCCCCTTTTTGCAGATCATGTCACATATGTGACCTAGCTGATCACTAGACATTAAACTTTTTATATTCTGCTAAACCAGGCCCAACAGATGCATAGATTACATATAAGGGGGGATTCAACTTATGATGTATTTGGCCCTTTTTGGCTTCTGGGAGCTACAGCAAAATATTCAAAGCCCCATTCTTCTTTATTCTAAACATATTTGATAGAAAACATATAGGGGCTTAAAAAAAGGGCAAATTTGCGTATGTCGGCCTATTATTTTGAGAGATATAGGCCTTCGAAGGTGAAAATTCACCAAAAAATGCCATTTTTTCACCTTTTCCTCTATGTTCAAGGTCATGTATTATATGATAAATCATTTCTAGGACATCCTGATTTATTTTTTCCATGAGGGGACACTGTTTTGTCATCAATAACCAATAATTATAATGAACGGGTATAACAGGGTACACTTATGTGGGTATTTATTATATGCTGTATTATGTATGTATTTATTGTATGCTATACGAGAGAGTGCTATAGGAGTCCTGTGTAGGGTTTATGGTAGCTAGAGTTTATGGTAGCTGTGGAATGCTGCAGACGGAGATGGAGTCGACGAGATCTGGTCAGGTAGATTCTGTAAGGAGAAAGAATACGTGTGAGCCAAAGTACATGGCGTCTGGGAGGTGTAGTGGATTGGTGAGAGATAGGTGAGGAGTTAGTATTGTGGGAGCAGTTGAAGAAGCAACACATACTCCTGGAGTAGACGAGAATGAAGCTGTTTAGTATCTAGTATTACACTTAGCCAATGTAAGAACGGATTAAGCAGGATCTCTATGGCACCTATACCTCTCTAGAAGCACTGGATTGTTAGAACATGAACTGCTTGTGTGAATAGACTGATGTCGTTGAAGCTGTACAAACCTGAGTGGAATTACCAAACAACTGTAACTGTGAATAACGAGTGAACAATAAATGGTGACTTGTATCAGCGTCTTGGTGTTGGTTAAAAGAATGGGCTAGGCCAACATCATACCACTAGAGTTAGTCTTCCCAATACGTGAGATCAGTGGAGCGAGCTGATAATAACTACACAAGTGAGACCACATTAATATACATATAAACACAACCCACACAGCCCAACACTCCTAGCTAATATTTCAATATCGTTCGGAGTTGATTGATCTCGTAAATTTTCCGCGGGAAGGCCTACTATGAAAAATGACAGGTTTTCTAACCACCAGGCATATAACAAAAGTAGATTAGCTAGCCTGCTAAAATACTAGCTTTATTCTTATAAATAGCCACCATGAAAGGGGTCCTTATAGGGGTCTATTGGGCAGAAAAAAAATTGGCACTACCTTGGAACCCAACATCACCACAGCCATCAACGTAATTTTCAATTTCGAGAGTGTGACCAACGCTGAACGGTCATTTTCCTCAATTAATCAACAAATACTGGTCATTTCTATAATTTTTCTACCCAAGCTATGTCAAAATATGTAGTTTCTCACCACAGAAGCAAAAAAACGAAGAAAGGTTTCACAGGCTGGCCATAAGGGGAGGTTCTTCGTATGTTTCAGCGTTGGTCACACTTTCGTGCTGAAATCAGCATGGGAAAGAAAAACGACTTCCTGTTAACCGGCGGAAATGACCTAGATCCAGGTGTCTTTGTAAACAACTCAGAGGAACCCAAGCTGTGAAACCAGAGCAGTTTTTTGCAATTTTTCCTCAACTTTCGGGTCAAAAATCAACACAAAGGTAAGGAAATTTGATGAAATTTTCATGAAATGTTGTTGTGGAAGTGTGCAGGGATATGTAGATTGCTTTTTGTGTACTGCAATGATGTAATTTGGATGCTAGGGGGTAAAAACGATCTGGGAATGAAGTTTCCTAACCGCTACGGCCATTGGCTTGCTCGGGATGAGCGACTAGGCTTGGTCCGGTCCCTCTCCCCGGTAGTTTCAGCGTTGGTCACACTTTGCTCGCATGGCCGAGAATGGTCGAAATAGGTGGAATTTGGTGGGATTTTGCTGTAATTAAATACTGTATCTGTAGATTAGGGTCTGTACTACATCTTTGAATGGTTTAGCACCCTTTTCCTCCATTTTGAGACAACCCCCGGGCACTTACGAAGCCAGGGTGGCGAAAATCAGCTGAAAAATACATGTTCTTAGGCCCAACACTTGCTTATTTTACAAATTTTCATGGTTTTTGCATGTTAAAAATCCTGAACAGGCCTCCCTCCATTGTTTTATTTTATTTTGCTCATGTTTGAATGGTCAGCTTTCCCTCAGTGCAAGCCTATAGGTATTTAACCCGAAAATGTGACCAACGCTGAAGCCGAGTCAAGTTCGGCCCCACGTTCGCCCATACATATACACCGGAGTAAATTCTAGTCATCATTACTTAGATAGGACTAGTATCTAACCTCGTGGCCACATATATTCACTATTTGACATTTCCCCTCTTCTTTATGGCACATTTTTGAAAGTGTGACCAACGCTGAATCGATAAATTTTGGGCTATAAGGTATGTACGGTACACTTCCACTGCACATATGTCATTTATATTTAGCCATAAGATGGCCCTAAGGTTCCTCTAACTTATAGAAGTACCAACAAGTACATCCTGAATACTTCCTAAAAAAAAAAAATTCTGGTGGTTATATTTTTGGTTTTCACAAGGTGTTTGGTAAGTATTTTTCCGTGTCATGTCTGTATGCGCTCATTTTTTTCTTATACCTATAGGACATCACTAACATCATATAAATGCCCCATAATGTGTGTTTCCTGCAATTTGTCACTCATTATTTACATTTTTCACCTGGTACCAAAATTCTCAAAATCTATTAAAAATACCAATTTTATATTTGTAGACTAACCTCGGACATTGTATAACATTATATAGACATCGTATATATTTGGAATTATTTTCTGAGGGTTTTTATGTGTTTCTGGCTATATTTTAATCACTATTGGAATGTAACAGGGATGTAATCTAATAAGTTATATTGAGTGTATGGTGGAGTAATCAATATGGTGTCACCACTTCAGCGTTGGTCACGTTTTCGGGAGTTTGCGAGGGTTCGGTGAAGGCCAAGATAAGTTCCTTGAGTTACTCATAGATGGCCAAGGGTCCTTTTCCTGTATAATAGACCTTCTTAAGATAAAGCAGAGTAATTTTCAAGAGAATATGATGAGTTTTGGTGAACTGAGGGTAAAGTTAAAATTGTGGATCGATTTTCACCAAATTTTACACCTCGCGCTATATTACACAAGACCCATAAATCCAAAAGTTTAGATCCCCGGTTTTTGATTTTTGGTCAACTTAAACTACTATATTGTAGTATTATTGAAACAGCATTTGGTGACAATCCAAGCATTACTCAGTGTGGTATTGATGTTATATCTAAAAACGTGACCAACGCTGAACGATATTCTAAGGGTTTTACGCCATGGGCTATAAAAACTGAACCCCTGGAAGTTAAATCCTTGAACGGACCTTTCTGATATGCCAAGATATAGGGCTTTCAATAAAATAAAGTGTTATTAAGTAATACTGAGTTTGTAAATCTATCAGTCCTGAGCCAGATATGCATAGAAAGTTGAATCCCCCCATAAAATGCAGATAAGTCCAACTTAGTTGTAAGTCCCATAGACAAAACAAATAATCCTTTTTGTCTTATATATGCACCCAATTCCATATTCTTTGGTATCATTACATTCCTGATTTATGTATATTTCATATCATGTAAGAAAGAAAACTGCTATATGTAACATAATCTATCGTATTAACATTCAATCAATTGGCCCATTCTGTAAAGTACAAGCAGTTAGAATTTATACAGATTCCATAGTCTCTCATTGTGAATATGAGTCATGCCGAGTGAGAGCTAGCAATTATTGACCCATGCTGACAATTGTTCACCAAGTTGTCCCTCACATCTTTATGGAAGTGAGTGAATGTTCGTAAAGCTGTGTGCAACTGGGCTACTATTGACACACATTGGCATATGCTACCCAATCTTCCCTAACATCTTCATTGAAGTGAGTGATTGTTCGTCAAGCTGAGTGAGAGTTGACAACTGTAGACACATGCTGACACACGCTCACCCAGTCTTCCCTACCATCTTTATCACAGTGAGGGATTGTTTGTTAAACTGAGTGAAAGTTGACAAGTATCGACACCAGCTGACACATGCTCATGCAGTCTCCCCTACCATCTGTATCAAAGTGAGTGCTTGTTTGTCAAGCTGAGTGACACTTGTCCAGTATTGACACATGCTAACGAACATTCACCCAACCTTTCCTACAACCTTTATTGAAGAGAGTGATGGTTTGTCAAGCTGAGTGAGAGTTGACTCAGTATGACACAAGATGACACAGTTCATTATCACGCAAAAGTTATCACACATCATGACTCATAATGACTCATCTTCACTCAGATTTGCTGGGAATGTATTTGGTACCATTAGAAAGCATGTCTCGTGCTGAGTCCAGGCTTTGATAATCAGGGAGCATTGGTCTCATGAAATCAGTTGTAGTAAGATGAATGTTGATCTTGGCAGTTTCCAGAATATTCAACAACTACTAATACCTTTGGGTGGCATTAGCGACTGTTTTTAAAAATATTTAGACTACCCTTATCTCAATCTAGATATAAAAATAGATTGGCAGATCCTCTTTATGGTAGTTATGACACAGGTGCCTCATAAAATGGCATTACAATGGCTAAGGTTAGGGGTGCCAGTAATACATTCATCTATATGCCAGTAATGACCAACTAATTAAATATATTGCAGTCAGTTTTCTCTTATACCCCATGGGAAATGTGTAAAAGACCTTCCTTTGTCAACATATAAAAGAAATTTGAAAAAATATTCATTGTAAAGCCACCCAGGACGAAATGCCCTTAAGGTGCCACGGCTACTCTAGCGTCATAATAAAACTGGTTATAAAGCATATATTTTTATATATATTGACTTATGAAGCTTTCCCTCTTCTTCAACTTAAATTTTCAATAGACCTTTCCTCAACATTTCAGACATTCCACAATTGTTCAACAATTTTAAAATTGGTCCATCAAACTTAATTGAAAATCTTGGTATTTTGGATAATTCTGGCATGATAGTGTCTTCTCTCAGCTAACAAAAGTAACATGGTGTTTAGAATCTGTAGAAGTTAATACAGATATTTCAGGTAAAGGTGAAACTGTCAAGTCTCATAAATTCTAAGTAAAATATCATTCGGTACATAGAATATTTTTTTCAATAATTGCTTTTAAGTGTAAACACACCTTTTCCTTTTATTCTGATCATCCACTACATATGCAAACCCTTGCCTCTCTAGTAGTTCTCAGAGGCTGAGAAATTAAATGTGAATCTTGGTCATTTTGGGATCACTAGCGTATAGTGTGGATGCTTTCTGAAAGTATCATTTTTTTCAGGGTCCTGAAGAACTGGTTCCATTAATACTGGTTGGGAAATTCTTTGCTAATTCAACAAATTTTTTACAGCAGATATATAGAAAAGTATCCTTTGCCCACCTATATCAGTTAAACCTGCCCATTGCACTATGACTAGCATAACACCAAACACATAAGGTGAACTTCCTGGCTATTCTTATGGGGCTAGACACTTACTTGTTCAGCCATGTAAATTTCAAGGGAAAATGGGTGAAAACAGGTGAAAATTACACTTTTTGAATGACAACTTTGAACAGCTCTGTAGACCTTAATAATTGGAGTATCAACAAAAGAAAAAAAGTGCCCACTGAAATCCCTCCAAAATTAATCTGAACTCATCAGAAGTAACATATATAACAAATTTCTATCCTGTAATGATGTTCATAGCAAAAGAAGCTAAAAAATAACATTTTTGTTCCATTTACATTTCATAGACAAGAAAATGTTACAGGGTGGAAGGAAATTGATAAAGGCACTAGTTATGCTTCCAACCATGACATAATGTATGGGCAGGTCTGTTGTGTTTTACACTTATTTTTCATGAAAAATTGATTTTGTGGAATCGCCCCTTACGACCCTTAAAGAAAATCATGCAATATGAAATTAGCCCAGCAATGCCAGCTTGGTAACATTTAGATACATAATCAGGGTGGTCTCCCTGTTAAGAATCACCAAGTACACACTATGTGTCCTTGCTGTACCTACAAATATCTGAAATACACCCCTTGTCAACAGCAAACCATCACAAATTGTTCACATTCTTGCCAGGCACCACAGGATGTTGACATAAGAAAATGTCCACACAATGTGCTACAAAATGTCCACAGAGCACATATCTTCCACACAAACCATCACAAAGTGTCCATTCGGACACATTTTAGCCTGTGGACAAAATATAATTTGTGGACACTGTGTATATATCTTGTGGATTAGATGAATTTTGTAGACAATTTGTGACCATACACTGTGGACAGAACGTGTTGTGTGGATACTTTGCAATCAAAACTTGTGGTCAAAATGTGTTTGTGGACAATTTGGGATGATAGATTGTGGACAATTCATAATTTGTGGACACTTTGTTCAAGTTGAATGTGTTTTTGTGGATACTCTGTAGTCAAATCTTGTGGACTAAAAGTGGTTTTGGACATTTTGTGACAAAGGTATGTGGACAAACCATGTTTTGTGGATACTTTGTGATATAGATTGTGGACAGAGTGTATTTTGTGGATACCATGATGTTGTTGGATATGGACAAAATTTATTTTATGGACACTCTGTAAAAATAGTCTGTGGACAGTACATTTTTCTATGGACACCTTGCACTGGGCCTTTATGGACAAAATGTGAAAAAATGTGATGTGACAATATGTGTCCCGTGGTTAAAGTGAAGCACAACAAGAGGGCTTCCACGCTTCCACTACTCAAAACCAATATTCCGTCAGTAGCTAGTCCAAGTCACACACCACTTTAGCATTTGATACTTAAGGACACCAGCAGCAGATTTAGTCAGGGATGCAGGGGTATCCCTTCATTTTCCCTGTACCTACTGACATTTCCCATGTGTACAGAATGTGTTTTGTGAACACTTTGTGATGATAGATTGTGGACAGAGTGTATTTTGTGAATACATTGTCATTGTTGGGGGTGGACAAATTGTATCTTATGGACACTCTGAGAAAATAGTCTGTGGACAGTATATTTTATTTTTGACACCTCGTGCTGAGCCGTTGTGGATGTATTGTGAAGAAATGTGATGTGGACAATATGTGTCACACAGCTAAAGTGAAGCATAACACCCCCTTTTCAATTTCATGCGTTGCAATAGATCCCTGTGAAGTGATGTATTTAACTCATACCTCAGTAAGATATTAAAAATGAATGTCGCATGATGCTCTACAATGGAGTACTACACAAGGCAATGTTGGGGGGCAGCGAAAAAAAATTTGACCGCTCCTGAAGGGGTGACAGAAAATATTTTGGTACCTCTCGAGGGGGTGGCGGAAAAAAGTTTCAGGGGTCCAAACTAAAACTCACCAACTCCCCCCTGTTGTTAAAAAATGAACACTCACTTAATACCACTATTTTGCCAAATACCAAAAACGTTCATGAAAGCCCAAACATTTTTTTGCCTGTCTGTTTGTTTGTTTGTTTTTTTGTGTTTTTTTGTTTTGTTTTGTTTTTCAAAAGGTCGCATTGGCAACAAAATATAAAATGTCTCATACGTAGCTATACTCATGTTTGTTTTTTCATGCATTCAGGGCGCATTGTGAGATGCCCCTCATTCGCGAGAATTCATGGGAGATCTTAGTATGAATGAAGTCAGGAATGACGAGTATTTCCTTGCTTCTACCCCCTGCCTCCTATCCCCTGCCCTTTCCTTTGTCGCATTTCCAATTATCTGAAATACATCCAGAGAGTTTGGTGTGGACTGGTAGTTCCTCAACCTGCCACACGATGACGCCAGTATCGGTATCCCAAAAGTGAGAATGGAGAATGGTTACAGATATTGCAGAGGGAGCCAGAGGATCGCAGGTATCATGAATGAGTATAGAATTGAATTTTTATTCCATGGCATGGCATGTTCAATATGACAGACCCATAGGTTTAACACTGTAACTCTTGATCATACATCCCCATGAGACAAACCATCATAGCCAGATCATCATTGAAACCTATCATCGTTGCAATGGGGATACCTAATATTCACAAGAGGGTCCAGGTACAGACCTGACACTCTGATATTAGATTAATAATGACAGAAATGCCAAACTGAATCACTATTCCATAGGATTAGAGTTTTAGCACAGATGTTATTTTCAAGTTACATTCCAGGGTTGAGGGAAAATATCTCTCACACAAAACTTAATCAGTAGTCCTGGTTTCAAACCCAAATGTCAATGCTGCCCCTTGAATTTAGAACAATATCGATGGTCTTGATTTTTAGTACTGAATACCCAATCCTGACAGGCCATTCCATGGGTTTCTAATGGCAAACTGTTAATGCCTAATGAAAGAAGTTGATATGTATGAAGGGTCTTGTTGACCCCCAGTGAAATCTAAATAGTATGCCCTTTAGTTTTGAAACCGTCTCTATCCCTCCTCCATCCTTTGAACTTAAATTGAAGTAGTGTGAGGAGGGCAAAGATGTGCTCACTCACACCATGGAAATATTTATTACAGTCACGGGTCTATACTTTCATGCTTAAACTGAGTAGTTCGATGTTATTGATTGGCAACACCTTCCCTGGCACATCCTCATAAACCATGAGACTGACTGCCCTCATCCTCTCAGCAAGCTACAGGGTCTGTCCCATGTTATACGGTGGGAAGATCTAGAGTGGGGTCTCTCCCTTTTTTACTGCAAATGGATTATGTCCATTGCTACTGATTCTCTTACCACCTTTTCTTTATTTGAACTTTACTAAAGATAATTGTGCATAATGATATGCAGAATTTTTGGCCCTAATTTGTAAGACTATATATAGAAGCCCCCCCCCCTCACCAAAGTTATTTTGCTGCCTCAGCTTGTTGAATGATGATATGCCTGACAGGACGTGCCAATGTGTCATCAACAGAGGATGGATTTACCTAGTACCCTGCCACATAGATCAGAACTGAGGTCCTGTCCCTGAATATATACGCAGTCAGTAATCTTGATTATCTATGTGCCACCCACCCTCATGCATACCGGCACTATAGCCGCTGCTCCCCAGCCAGTAAGGAATACCAGTGTTACCGTTATTTAATCTCAATTTCCTGCCTTTTAAAGGGATTCAATTCATAGTCCTTTTGTTTTTGTTACTGTTGTTTGTTATATTTTTATCTGATTCGAAGTGATCCTTTGCCATATTGACTCTCTCGCCATTCAAAGCAAACCAAGCGGTCTGAGTCAAGAGGAAAACTCCACTGTTTGAAATGTTTATTAACCGAATCAAAGGTTATCCTTGAAACAGAATAAAGTATACATATCATATGACGTCCTGCTGGCGTATTGTCCATGATTTCAAGGCTAGAACCTCCACAGTGCATTAAGCGCATATTAACCGACGCTTATTATCAAATTTGAGGACATCGTAAAATCGTAAAGAAACATGCTGAAAACCAGTCCTGATATAATTTTATATCCTTTGGTTGTCCCTTGGGCTAAAAACCTTCAGCATTTTCTTTATTTATTGATACAAGGATACAGTGTTGACAAGCTCACTAAAGCACACTCCTCTCTAGCTCACTGCAATTGCATGCAGTTGTCCCTGATAAGAGAGAGGGATTCATTGAAAGGGACAGGACATCTTCGTCTTAACGCTTGAATATGGTGGTTGTCAGATCGCTGTTAGTCCTCCTTATGTTACACTTGGACAGCGATAAAAAGGTTCTCTCTGTGCAGTCCGGGCTCTATGGGGGAATAACGCCCGCAGGGAGGGGTGGCAGTGCATATGTTTTGCTACCACATGTGTGGAGTTGGCAAGGATGCCCTAATAAGTGTCCTAACTTTAAGAGAAATCTCCCTAACAAGGATCTACGTTTGAGGGGGAAAAACCTGGGTTTCGGCTAAATTATCTGATTGGGGTTAAAATCCCCTCAACAAGGGTAAGGGATGTCTACGGAGCCCCTAAGAGGACATGTCAAAAAAAATTTCACCAAAAAAGATATTCTTGCGGATACTGGAGTATTTTTGCGGATACTCAACAATTCTTGTGGATACTGGAGTATTTTTGCGGATACTGAACAATTCTTGCGGGTACAGAAACAATTCATGCAGGTACAGGAAGATTCCTGTGAATACAGGCAGATTCCTGTGAATCTTGTGGGTACAAAGGCATTCTTGTGGGTATGGAAAATATTCCCGCAGGTACAGAAACGATTCTTGCAGGTACAGAAACATTCATTTGGGAGACTGAGGAGTTTATCATCATCATCATCTTCATCATTCCAAACAATGAGTGTGCCCCCAAGAATCCTCCTGTTTCCGCAATAATGTTCCTGTACCCGCAGGAATCTCCCAGTACCCGGAGGAATCCTCCCTGTACCCACAGGAATCCCCCAGTACCCGCAGGAAACCTCCCTGTACCCGCAGGAATCTCCCAGTACCCGCAGGAATCCCCCAGTACCCGCAGGAATCCTCCCTGTACCCGCAGGAATCCCCCAGTACCCACAGGAATCTCCCAGTACCCGCAGGAATCCCCCAGTACCTGCAGGAATCCCCCCGTACCCGCAGGAATCCTCCAGTACCCGCAGGAATATTTTTTGCACGAAAAAATCTTTTTTTTGTATGTCCTATTAGGGGCTCCGTAGATGTCAGAGGCCAAACCGCACACCCCGTATAAAAAAAGAGTGCCCCCTGGGGAATAACGATAACCAGGTTAACCAACAAGGGGAAAGGGACCTCCATGAGGCTCATCATTATGCAGAAACACACATTTAACATACTGTCATACAGACGGACGGACGTATTACGGAGTCCCTAAAAGGACATACCAAAAAGATTTTTTCATGTAAAATTTATTCCTGCGGAAACAGGAGAATTCTTGCTGAGACAGGAGAATTCTTGCGGATGCAGGAGGATTCCTGCGGAAACAGGAACATTCTAGTGGATACAGGGGAATTTTTGCGGGTACATGAGGATTCTTTCAGGTATAGGAGGATTCAAGCGGGTACAGGAGGATAATTTGTATTACTCATTTTCAAATGGGGGTGGGGGTGGGCTGGGTGGGTTGTGTTTGTATGTATATTAATGTAGTCTAACTTGTGTAGTTGTTATCAGCTCACTCCACTGATCTCACGTATTGGGAAGACTAACTCTAGTGGTATGATGTTGGCCTAGCCCATTCTTTTAACCAACACCAAGACGCCGATACAAGTCACCATTTATTGTTCATTGGTTATTCACAGTTACAGTTGTCTGGTAATCCCACTCAGGTTTATACAGCTTCAACGACATCAGTCTATTCACACAAGCAGTTCATGTTCTAACAATCCAGTGCTTCTAGAGAGGTATAAGTGCCATAGAGATCCTGCTTATTCCGTTCTTACATTGGCTAAGTGTAATACTAGATACTAAACAGCTTCATCCTCGTCTACTCCAGGAGTATGTGTTGCCTCCTCAACTGCTCCCACAATACTAACTCCTCACCTGTCTCTCAATATCCCTCTACTCCTCCCAGACGCCGTATATTTGACTCACACGTATTCTTTCTCCCTACAGAATCTACCTGACCAGATCTCGTCGACTCCATCTCCGTCTGCAGCATTCCACAGCCTACCATAAACTCTAGCTACCATAAACCCTATACAGGACTCCTATAGCACTCTCTCGTATAGCATACAATAAATACACACATAATACAGCATACAATAAATACCCACATAAGTGTACCCTGTTATACCCGTTCATTATAATTATTGGTTATTGATGAAAAAACAGGGGGATGGACACATCCCCCAATATACAGACATGCATTTTACTCTTGTTCGTGTACCTGCAGGAATTATAGTGTACATTCCCAATGTTGTTTTGCACCCGCAAGAAATGTTTGTGTACTCCAAAGAATATTTCTGTACCTGCAAAAATCATTTCTGTATCCGCAGGAACAGTTTGTGTACCCCAAAGAATGTTTCCGTAGCCGCAACAATCGCTTCTGTATCCGCAGGAATAGTTTCTGTATCAGCAAGAATTGTTCAGTACCCACAAGAATTGTCCAGTACCCGCAAGAATATTTTTTCTGGGAAAAACATGTTTTTGGTACGTCCTATTAGGGGCTCCGTAATACAATTCATTTTTAATTTGATGGTTTATTACCATATCAAACCTAATTAGTCTGATTTTTTTTTAAGATGCAAGCTTCTGTATGACTCCACACCTGCATGGCTATGGACCATAATCTATTAGGACACTACTAGTAAATCCCTAGCTCAGGAATTAAATGAATAAGGCCATCGCACAGAAGGTAAATTTAACTTTCATAAGTTCTATTGTTGCTGCCAACATGACCCACCTAATGCAGGGCTTACACTGGAGAATTATTTTTGGTGTGTTTAAATGAGGAATGGTTTTGAAAAATCCCTACTTTCCTTTAAATTTTAGCGCTCAATATCGGACCCCAGACAAAGCCACTTATTTGATAATATCTGGAACGTTGGAATTGCCTGGAGAGAGTTCCAATTATTGTACCCGATGCTTGCTGTCCACTTGTCAAATTGATGGAGAATCGACTTAAGGAACATAACCCTTGCCCCTGATACCCTATTCTACACCATGCCAGTGGTCATCAGCAGGCGGCACCATGATGGATGACCAGTCAGATGGTAATGACAGCAAGGTGTGGGTCCAGCATGGTCAAGGCTGCTGGTAGGCATTTCTCATGATGGTACGATTGCATAAATCCACTACAATTTGAAAGCCTCAGAATTAGAGTGAGTGAACATAAGCACTGCACAACAACTGCTCCATAATGGCATTACAGTAAGGGGCCCCACAACGATTTGAAGGGGGTTTAGTCGTACCATCTTGAGAAATGCCTTCCTGGTAGGGTCAGGGTAAAGAGGTCATTGAGGCAAGGCAGGGTGTGATAGAGTGAAAATAACAGGGTTGTGGTGAAGGGGGCAGAAGAAGCAGCCTGGAGGTTTTCAAGTCAATGAGGCCTAGTGCTGCAGCATTAGATGCTGCCATTTGTAAGGACTAGAAAGGCATTTGTGTGCCTGCTCATAAAGATGTGACTATAAGTTATCGTTTTCCTGTCCTCATAATGTGGCTAGTGGCGGATCCAGGATTTCAAAAAGGAGGGGGCGTGGTCCAAAAGGAGGGGGCGCACCCCCTATTTCTGAGCAAATTTGGGGTGCAAATATGCAATTAAACTCTGAAGTACTGACAAAAAAGATAGGGTACGTACCCCAGTGCCCCCCCCCCCGCGCTCCCGCGCCCCCATCTAAATCCGCAACTGGACTGGTAGATGAACAAGGAGAGCACAGGCGTCCCTGCCATGGGGAGAAGCATGTACATCTTTTGAAAATTTGATAATAAAAAAAATCACTGATGCCAGTCCCTCCCATAATTATTATTTATCCCACTTTTCAACCTTCAGGATTCACCGCTGTAATACCTTGTATTTGGAAATATTAGCAGGAAAAAAAAAAGGTTCTTGTGTAATCATACTCTGTGGACCTCTATTCTTTACCAAAGAATAGAACTAGACTAGAACTGG
Source organism: Acholoe squamosa (assembly GCA_949317995.1). Classification (NCBI taxonomy): domain Eukaryota; kingdom Metazoa; phylum Annelida; class Polychaeta; order Phyllodocida; family Polynoidae; genus Acholoe; species Acholoe squamosa. The sequence goes on from OX439050.1 coordinate 48,929,053, forward strand.
GATAGGGTAGAAGGGGATGGTATTTATGTCACAGCCTGAGCCTAGGCTGACAGTGATTTAGTGATTTAATTATCCCCATACTAATTCAATACACCGTGGGTGTCAAACAAATGCCACTGGAGGCTGAAATCAAACAACAGGGCTGAAGAGGGTGAACATTTGCAGTGGTAGGTAAGTTGATATAGCCATTCACATGTCTCAGAGGAAAAAATGCTATCACAGCATGTGGGTGTAACATCAGAGAATAAATTAGTGCCAATAGGTCTATGGAAAATTGTAGTCGTGGGGTTGATATTCCTTACATTGATGCTTGATAAATTTGACATTGCGAGGTGCTGTGAATAAAAAGTTGCTGTATTGATCATTTTCAAGGTTATCCCCTTTATGAGGGTGACATTAAACTCTTTATGAAATGCACGTGTAGCTTTCAAAGGCAAAATGTCTAATTGCGAATTGAAGGTTCACAGAGTGACAACCTGATTTATTTTTCAATAATACAAGTTACGAGCAGAGACACATCGAACCTGTTTTAATGGCATATTTAAGCTTCATTCACACTCTATCGACCCTGTCTCTGTTACAATAATTATATCATTTTCTTTGATATAGGAATAGGGAGAGCCGTGACGTTTGCTACAATAATATATTATATATGATATCTTTGCACTCAGTCATTTCCAGTATGTGTGGCCTAGTAACCAAAAACACCCCTTTGCAGGGAAATTCATTATCAAAGTTCATCTCAAGATCTTTAGAATGAGACATCATTGGGTCAAATATTCCTAGTAGTTATGTCAGAACCCCTCCTTGAACATAGATCATTATTCATACCTGAAATCAATGATTAAGCTCTAAAAACATTTTAAACCATAATAATGTCTAAAAACACAATATAAATCAGTCTTTTTCATGAATAATAAATAATGATATGATGATTTTTATCATAGATTTTGATTCTAGAAGGAATTTCCCATTTCTGTTTTCAGTTTTGGGTTTTTGGTGAGTATCCCCAAAATTTGGGAAAAAATCCGTAAATTTTGATTATAGGAATGGTTGCCATAGCAACCAGGAACAGGCATATAGGTTGATTTCTCATGAAAATGTTCATTTTACCATCCAAATGTGGGACATTTCCACAAAAAAACGGTGTATTTTAAATGAAACCATTGAATTCTGCATAAAAAAAATAGCTTAATGTATTTTTATAATGATTTTAGAGTAATTTTGCCCTCCAATACCCCTGGTGGGCAAATGGGGAATTAAAAATCCACTGCGGACGGGTGTTCTCCCTTGATGGGTCACATGTGTTGGCTCTTGGTCATTCTCTGCATTTTTCAGTGTAGAGCCCTTGATTTTAGACTAGGGACCTCTCCGTGATCAATAGGCCTCTCTTTTGTTATTCTGCCACTGCATGCACCTGAATGGACCTAGTCGTTATAGTCCCACAATTGGCTTCTGGGTCATCTAATAGGGCTAGCCATATGCCACTAACTGGATTGTGAGGGACTAGGAAGCACTGTTGTCTACTCATGTTGCTATCATATGATATCTAATTAGTGCTTCCCTCTGGATTGGTTCTACAGTCAAAGGCAGTTCACATGCATGGTTTTAGGAAAGGGGAATATTAGTGACTGTTCAAAAATCCATCATACATATATACATGTATATATCAGAGTATGAGTATGGTTACGTTTGATAGACCTGAAATGACATTGAAAGAGCAGCCTGAAAGTAAAAAAAAAGTTTAAAAAAATAACACAATTATAAAAACTGAAGAGCCTTCACTAGAAATTGTTGCCAATTGAATAGCAAAAGTCAACTCTGCATTGAAACAGAATCCCTGAACATAGGGATTATGATATCTATAAATCTATTTTTCCCATTTCTTTCTCCAGTTCGCACTTCAGGCTTAGTTAGTTTTTCGATTTCCTTTAGTATTAAGGAAATCGAAAAACAAAGGGAGAAATATAACCATGACATAAGAACAACCAATACACTGGGGTTAGTTCCAGTGCTTTGTGTACATAAATCATGCTTATAGCGCAGCTCTGTCTTTCTCCCCAGAGCAGCTCACTCGGTGTAAACACAGGTTTGGACTCACCTATTGGAGCCCTTTTTCTATACTCCATCCCACACCAACTGACAAAGCCTACCATAGGACATAGGCAGAATTGCATGGTAAACTGTCTCCAGCCCCAGTTTCTTCTCGCGTTGGGTTTAATCAATGCCCCAACAACCCCACAAGGTAATAGACTGGGAGTGGAGACACTTTTAAGTGCAACTTTTAAGTGTATTTATTTCACATTAGCTCATTAAAACAGACATCTTGATTTACTTTTTGAGAATGAGTTTGAGGCTTTATTGATGATGTCACAGTGGAGAATGGACTGGTGAAGAATGGGATCTAGTTTTGTAAAGAATGGGATCTGGTTTCGACACATCCTTCTAGGGAATGGCTGTGCATATGCTTTACTATATGAACTGTCGTTCTTAACATGAAATATAAATCCATATTCATATTCATTTTAATGTAGCAGCAGATTATCTGAAACTAGTAAGGGGCATGTCTGGTATTCCATTTTATTTACAAATATATTTATAAGTATATCAGAATATGGACCCAATAATTTACTTGGTTATCCATGGATGAAATTTTACACCAACCTACCCTCTAGTTTTTAGTCTACTGAATGTTATTTTGAGATGTGAAAGCAGACAACAGAGGATAGTGGCCCAAACCACATTACTAGAGCTCACCCCTCTCGGCCAAGTCAAGTTTTAGATTTTGTCCAGCTTTGGTCATTTTGACTTGAAAGAGTTGTGCTATGTTCACATAGGTAAGGGTATTGGCCGAATTCAATATTATGATTCTGATTATGAATGCGATTGGATGAGTGATTTAGGTCCCTGGGGTGGCCTCCCTCCCAGTGGTCATCAATGTTGAAAACTGGTTGATCAACATCAAGACCAATCAACATTGATTCAACGTCCTGCGCCCATCATGCTTAAGGTCCTTAACCATGCAAGCAGTGGGAACTGAGCTATAGTCGAGCCCTGTAGCAGAGCTTACTCCTATATGTGTAGGGAGCAGTCCTAGATTGGCCAATCGCGTGCATGTGAGGATTGGGGGCCCCATTTATCAGGCCTACTTGTGTGATGACTGGGGTTTATAAAAAGCCTTGAGCCCTGGGTAGATGCAGGTTTCTATAATTCACCTTCTATGAAGCACGCTTTGGGAACAGGCAGAAGTGGGAGGAGGAGGTAGGGAGGCTAGATCTGTATGGTTGAGGGGAGGGGGGGGGGTAGAAATATGGGGACTGTAGCATCGGTTGGAGTGCATATGGGGGGGGGGGGTCGATAATGTATATAAGGGCTGGATCAGAGGACTAGGCTCAATTTCAAGGCGGAACGATATGTAGAATGGAGTAAAATGAGAATGTAACAAGTGTGTGGGATGGAGGGTAGGTCTAGAGATGTGTTCAGGCAAAATACAGGCTAGGATATAGTTTGAGGTATTGGTATGGCGGGGGACTGCGCTCCAACTTTCAGTTTATATTGTGACCTTGCTGTTGTTGGATGAGAATGATAGGAATACATGCAGTATACTTACCTCTTTACTGCTTCAGCCTTTTCATTCTTTCTTTTTTCATACAGGGTAATGGTACTTTACAGGGAAACCGTTCCAGTCCTACAATTAAACCATTGCAATGCAGACCGAACAATGAGAAATTCATTTATAGGTCCTTACCAGCAGCATTGATCATTTTCCTCTACATTGTTGCTCATGTCATATCAGTGTTATTTCTATGTCAGTCACTCTATATGTTGGATAGACACCCTCCCCCCTCTGGACACCCACTGAGCACTGATCCAGTCCATGTTGTCATCCTGCCACTGTCCTCAGATGAACCTGGTCCTTGCAGCAACATAGAAGGCCACTAGACTAGCCCTAAGGGACTGGGCATATGGTCCAAACCGGATCATGAAGCGCTCAGAGCCACTCGGTTACTCGTGTTACCAAAATGTGGTATCAATTAATATCCCTCACTGTTTTGAAATGGGCTCTACCTCCAGTAGAGTTCAGAGTGTATTAAAACCATTTAGTCCTTAGACAATTGCATAACATAGTGCTTTGTTTCCTAAAGATTTCACTGATTTTGGCCAAAAATCGGTGCATTTTTGACCCTTCATCTTAATGATAAGATTTTTACTTTTAAGTTCGGCTAAACAGTATGAAACAAGACCAACATTTTTTGTAAATCTTTCTTTATTATTATCTGCTCTTGTCATGCCATCAAAAATCGGTGAAAATCGGCAGAAAATCGGCCGTCAACGGCCGTTTTGATGAAACTAGACACGGTCGTTTTTGGCCGTTTTAAGGTCTAAAGAGGTCGGGCTGCAGGTTCTATGTTCATCTGATTCCAGAAGTTTGTACGGGGTAGGTAAGGTCAAGAAATGAAGGCTATAAACAGGACTTAATGCATGAATAAATTCAGTTTATAATACTGGTCTGCAGTAGGTTGTCAGTTGTCACCAGCACAAAGGCACATAGATGCTTCCTAATTTAACTGCTGTTTGAAAGTTTAGGAGAGACTGAGCAATGGACAGTTACAAATTCCTATAACCCACCTTCTATAAAGCACTCTTTGGTGCAGAAAGTGAGAGGGCTACAGGCTTGGGGAGTGGGGATATGTAGATCCTAAACTTTGCTCGGTTGTGGTCTTGGGTAGAGAAATAAATATACACGGGCGTGGACTGGTTGTCAGGTTGAGTCTGCAAAGGTGTTATCCATATACTATAATTAGGGTGAGACAGTAATGGACCTTTGCTGCCCTCTGTTGGTTCTATTTGCTATGCGTAGACCTTGATTATGGAGGTGAGGGGGGAGTTTGCCAAAGTCTCCCTTTACCCCTGTAATCAAGGTCTAAGCATAGGAAATAGTTCACAAGGTATCTAGCAGAGGGCAGCAAAGGTCCTTTACTTTCTCACCCTTCTAATGATATATGGATAACACCTTTGCAGACTCAGCCTGGTAACCAGTCCATGCCCATGTAAATATATATATATATATATATATATATATATATATATATATATATATATATATATATATATATATATATATATATCGATACATGTAGACTGAAATCAATAGTATGCCTTAGCAGACTGACTAAAGGCATGGGAGGGGTTCCTCTATCCCTTCCAAATCACATACAGCAGTAGACTGAACATGTTGGTGTACTATCGTATTTAGATACTGTGTCATCTCAATGATATCAGGAAAATACCAAAGCCACCAAAACATATTTTAATGTAAACTAGATCCTACATCATCCATATGAACCCTTCTGAGCTTATCTTTTGACCCAGCCATTTAGCCTTAGCTGTGATATTGTCCCAAAAGAAAAGGGTAGAATAACTTGGCATCGGAAGGTGAATTGGAAATTTATCCCACCGGAAATGCAGGCTCTTTAGACCGGAAGCTGATACGGAGATTGAGGCTTAGGTTGTAATTCAAGAAACCACCATGTGGTGGCGGCACTGCGGTCAGCGCACTGTAGCCTGTAGCTGGCGTGATTTGTGAGGCTGGAACCCTAAGGGCTGACAAGGTTCTGCGCAGTGAGAGAACCAGCAAAAGAAATGTGAGACTATCATGCGAGTAACATGCACTGTAATACCGCGCCAAGCTATTTACACTGCTTTTATTTTTAGAAAACAGTAAGAAGTGCTGTTCATACAAACCTTATGACTCTACAACAGATTGCCCCGTACCCAGTACACGACAATGCCCGGCATATTTACAATCGGGGCTCAGAGTGTGATAATATAACACCCAAAGGGACTCTTCAATAAGGCCGCTTTTGATGGTGAGAATTATACTTTTTCACCTGTCGGGTCCACGAGTATAGCATAGCAGGGAATGATGAAAAAGTAGTCCAAAAATACTATGGTGGTAGCAATCTGGCAAAGCAGAAGTCGAGGAATTGGGATTGGTAAGGCCAATTAAACAATTATGCACTGTTTAAAAGGCCGTGCCATCTGTTCAATAAAAGTTAAGATATCTCCCAGTTTATACCGATAGATTGCTTATAAGTACGTTTACTGAGAGGTACACCACCGTTTCCATGGCCGATTGTGCAAGAGAATGTTTTTTTCTGAACATTTCGTCCTCCTTGCCGATTTTGAAATATCAAACCTTGGATATTTGTTGGGTAAATATATCAGCTGTCATCATATTCGGAGTAAATTTTTTCCCAATCGATTTGATGCATCTGTCACATTAGCAATACAATTTCGACACAAGAACCTTCAATCAACCTCATGACACCCTTCAATTCAGGATGGATAAAGAGAGATTCATGTAGGATTCCTGTGGGGACTAAAAATATGTTGCCCTCGTAGAAACGGGAAGAATGAAGTTGATAGAGATGATCATATGATAGCAAAGTAAGAACGTCTTGGTGGATCGAAATCCCAACGTATATATAGGCCTAATATGTAGGATGACATATACTGGGAGTAGGGACCTTAATCCACCATGCACTAAGGGCCCTTTTCGCAGATTCTGTCACCTATGTAGGATACTTTGATTTCTTTTCCTTTCTTCATTTCACAATCACATTATCTATAGGAGAACAAAACAGGTGGTTCAACACGTTTCTTTTCAGGTGTGCGCGTGTGTGTGTGTGGGGTGTGTGTGTGTGTGTGTGTGTGTGTGTGTGTGTGTGTGTGTGTGTGTGTGTGTGTGTGTGTGTGGGTGTGTGTGTGGGTGTGTTTGTGTGGGTGTGTGCGTGTGTATGTGTGTGTGTGTGTGTGTGCGCGCGCGCGCGCGTCTTGGCAGGTATACTCAGTAGACACGAGAATTGAATTTTTTTTAAAGGGAAATGGACATAAAGTTAATATTTTCTAAATAGTAGAAGGCGTTGCACAACATTTGATATTAGCATCTTCGACCCAAACTAGAAAATCTCTTTAATGTTTCAAATGTATCATGCAAAAATGGCTTCCCGTGCGGCTTCCTGAATAACTATAAAAAGCAACCCAACTAGAGAGTCAACTGATAAAATGCATTTGATATTGTTCCAGTCTGCAGTAATGGTACTATAATCAAGACATCAACCCCTCCAACATCTGGGTGAGGAGACTAGGGTTGTGGTAGTGATCATGTTACTAACCACGCCTGATGGTTAGAGTGGGTCCCTGCACATACTATTAACCATCTAGTAAGATACAGGTAACATTAACACTTAAAAGCCGGTTAGAATCCATATCTTCAATTAGAATCCATGCATTATCCTCATTATACTGTAGCTGAGAAGATTCAGGTGCACTCATATCCAACAATTCATATCAAATTAGCTGTATAAAATATAATGCTGAATCCCCATTATGAGAGCAATCTGGAATATGTATATAATTATCCAGCTTGGTAGGCGTTTTGCATCCAATTATCATTTAGTCAGTTATTAGCAGCAATGATATAGGACATCTTAAGGTCATTTTGAACTATTAATTAATGGAACATGGAGGAGTAACTTACCAGTACTCATCATTGGGTATCATTCAAATACCTGCAAGCTACCCATTATGGCTATATAAGCTAGAGATAGAACTAAACGACCGTGGTGTATGAGGTGGTCGATCCACCACGAGGGAGGAGACAACTCCCGAGGGGTGGATAGGCCACCGAGGATACCAGGGGAGTTTAGTTCTATATTTATTTTATGTTTTTACAGGTTTAAATAAGGAAAAATTATCAAAATCTGGTACCGTAGTTCCCCGTACAGGCGCCGGTCCGCCATTTTGAATGTTTATATGCACCCAGAACGAGGCTGCAGTAGTGGATCAGCCGCTGTGGTGGATCGAGACACGTTACGCCACTGGGGGTGTGGCGATCGGCTCCGCAATGCTATCTCTACGGGAAGAAGTTATTCACATAAAATAAAATGATTATACAAAACACCTTAAGGAGCAAAGGGTTAATATAAACTTCATTCACCTCAGTGCCTCCAGGGTCTATACATCCCGCTGTAAGCATGACCCCTAGGTGCTGCCCTCTAATGGTCAATCCTAACTGATGACGTCACATGGGGAATTACACTAAGTGAATGACATGTATGGTGTGGTAGGTGAGGGCAGGGGTGTTAGTAAATTACATAAGACAGGTCCATTAGGCTCATCTACACCTTTATGGTATTGCAATATTACTAATGCTAGTGTTATCACCTGTGACTGTAAAAATATATGTTTATTTGATCCTTAGAGAAGGTTCCAGGTTGTATTTTCGACATTGTTTTCGGTTAAACCTGCCAAAGCCCTACAGACAGGGAAATACTAGATTTTGTCTGATTATGAGTTGACTAAGGCCTGCTAATGATGTGGGTATACAGGCATTCAGACCTCTACGGGTTGTTTTGGATTTCTCATAGTAATAATCTTATATCACCATTGTAAAGTTCTTGAAATGTTAAAGGCCCGATCGCCCTAAAGGCCATTTCTTAACATCCTACTACTTGTCAAGTCATACCAAAGAATACCTGTAGGAATCCCACAAGAGTATGCAGTCGTAGAGATGGGTGCCTTAAGAAATGGTCTCCTGTTTCTGACAGACAGTTGTGTAGAGCATGATGTGCTCCTATTGGCAGGTAACACCCAATTTTCAGGTAGCAGGATCCTTAGTGGGCTGACCCCTGCTTGGGCTGGTACCTCGCAATATTAAGACTGATAACAGCCAGCATGATGGGTGGCAGGTGTTATGTAATACACCCTAAAAGGTCTGCACTGAATGAAAGGAATTTTCTCATTTGTCAATAATGTATCCTGCTAGGTCGGTATAGTGGAAGCTCCTCTTTAAAGCAGTGTTTATTTTGAATCTGATGTGATAGCCTGACTAATCAATTACACTAGCTTTATTGATTTTCCTGTACTTTTGATGTACAAACAGAGGTCCCTTTGACGGACACCACAGTTCTATTGCATTACATTGGGAATAAATAAATAAATAATTAACTAATTAATGCTCAAGATTACACCTGATGAGGCCACAAGAGGGCAAAACAGTCTGTAGATACCAAAGTAAGAGTAAAAGTCATGGTTAAATCATACTGCATTTGCAGCTCCATGGCAGCAGAACAGCTTTTCATTTTGTAAAAGCAGTGTACTACTTTTCTAAGTCCAAAGAGCCGACAGATCGAGGAATACTAAATCTTTAATATAGAAATCTTGATTGTCAACAGCTGAAGACAAAAATCTAAAAATGTGTAAACCAATAAGAGGCCAGCAAAGGTATCATGTGACCTACACTGAGGCTATAACAAACACCCAAAAGATGTAAATAGAAATTCAGTGGCACATAGCAATGATAGTACCACTTAGCTGCCTGTTAAATGAATGTACTAATTATCCCTTATACATAGTAATTGTTAGATTACCCCTTGTTAGAAAACACCATTAAAGTTAGTATATATCCGATGATTGGGGTTCAAAAATAAATCTTCTCTAAAACGTGAAAGGAAGTTCAAATAAACCATTATTACTCAACTATAAACTTTAATCCTCCTTATTCTCAGCAATTTTATTAAAAAATGAATGTTTTGATTGATGTCTAAGTTGCACATTTTGGAGGGCATGAATTAAGTTGCACACATTAGAGCCTGAGGCTGAATATCATGCTTCTCCATGCCTGACCCCTTCAGCCAATGGCTCACATTTTATCATCACTCCTTTTAGTATGAAATAATACACCGTTTGGAACAGATTTAAGCATGAATTAGAAAATCCCATTTTCGGATGTACTAACTTTAAACGTCCGCTGATTGGACCATATACTCTTCTGACCTCTACAATCATGCGACCCTGGGGCCTAAAGCACAGTAGATCCATGACCTTAACCTGAGCAATATGAAATACGAAGCAAATTAACTAAATTCTGACCACACAATATCAAAGCTAAGGATCTCCGGGCAGTGACCTCTATATGAAAGGCTTTCTGATTTGTCAACCTCTGATGAAGGGATTCTCCTAGTGGCCAGTGGCTGGCAGTAATGTGCACCCTAAGCCCTCAGCACTCTACTTTCAGCATACACTGTTTAAAAAATGTCATCAAAATAACAACTGAATCCTCTTCTCGAAGTTGCCAGAGATCCATCATTATTTTTACAGAGATTCCTTGTACATTTGTGTAACATCGTACTGCCACCTGGATCTTCTTGTAAAAACTACACCGGTTCACTGGTACACAAATATGGTGTCTCACTGTTCAGTTTTACAAAGATCCCTGGTAGATTCAACAATTATTTCTTACAGCGCACCCTAAGCTCTCTGCACCCTCTGCTATCAGCATATCCTTACACTGTCATTGCTGTAGAGATCCTTCCTATACTGTTGGTGTAGTGACCAACGATATGCACGCATGCTGAGGGTAGGTAGTCAGCCTGCAAACCGACCATGCACCTGCTTGTGAGTTAAGTCGATAATTCCAGTTAATCCTCTTTATGCTATATGATGCAATCAGAACATCAAGCAAGCAATTACTTCCAACTAATTCCATGAGGAACAGCTTTGATTAACGCCAAATCATAATCATAGTGCACATGATAATTATCGATAATCAATTACCTTACTGACCGACTTTAACCACAGGCAGCAAACAGGTGGGTGGTCACTCATGGACAAAGGGCCCAAGGTGTTAAATGTAATATATTATTATTATTATTGGCAGGGCGTGTTGGGGCCTCGGTTGGGGGGGGGGCTGCTACTATAGTTTTGTAGAGGCCATGGTGCCACAGAAACTGTAACTATACTAGATAACTAGTGGTGCATGTTACATATAAACAGTGACAGACTGTAACGATACTAGATAACCAGTGTTGCATGTTACATATAAGCGGTGACAGACTGTAACTACTATATAACTAATAATGCATGTTACATATAAACAGTGACAGACTGTAACTACTATATAACCAATGATGCATGTTACATTATAAACTGTGACAGACTGTAACTATTATATAACTTATGATGCGTGTTACATATAAACAATGACAGACTTTTACTACTAGATAACTATTGCTGCATGTTACATATAAACAGTGACAGACTGTAACTACTATATAACTAATGATGCATGTTACATATAAACAGTGACAGACTTTTACTACTAGATAACTATTGCTGCATGTTACATATAAACAGTGACAGACTGTAACTACTATATAACTAATGATGCATGTTACATATAAACAGTGACAGACTGTAACTACTATATAACCAATGATGCATGTTACATTATAAACTGTGACAGACTGTAACTATTATATAATTTATGATGCGTGTTACATATAAACAATGACAGACTTTTACTACTAGATAACTATTGCTGCATGTTACATATAAACAGTGACAGACTGTAACTACTATATATAACTAATGATGCATGTTACATATAAACAGTGACAGACTGTAACTACTATATAACTAATGATGCATGTTACATATAAACAGTGACAGACTGTAACTACTATATAACTAATGATGCATGTTACATATAAACAGTGACAGACTGTAACTACTATATAACCAATGATGCATGTTACATATAAACAGTGACAGACTGTAACTACTATATAACCAATGATGCATGTTACATATAAACAGTGACAGACTGTAACTACTATATAACTAATGATGCATGTTACATATAAACAGTGACAGACTGTAACTTCTATATAACTAATGATGCATGTTACATATAAAAAGTGACAGACTGTAACTACTATATAACTAATGATGCATGTTACATATAAACAGTGACAGACTGTAACTACTATATAACTAATGATGCATGTTACATATAAACAGTGACAGACTGTAACTACTATATAACTAATGATGCATGTTACATATAAACAGTGACAGACTGTAACTACTATATAACCAATGATGCATGTTACATTATAAACTGTGACAGACTGTAACTATTATATAACTTATGATGCGTGTTACATATAAACAATGACAGACTTTTACTACTAGATAACTATTGCTGCATGTTACATATAAACAGTGACAGACTGTAACTACTATATATAACTAATGATGCATGTTACATATAAACAGTGACAGACTGTAACTACTATATAACTAATGATGCATGTTACATATAAACAGTGACAGACTGTAACTACTATATAACTAATGATGCATGTTACATATAAACAGTGACAGACTGTAACTACTATATAACTAATGATGCATGTTACATTATAAATAATGACAGACTGTAACTACTATATAACTAATGATGCATGTTACATATAAACAGTGACAGACTGTAACTACTATATAACTAATGATGCATGTTACATTATAAATAATGACAGCCTGTAACTACTTTATAACTAATGATGCATGTTACATATAAACAGTAACAGACTGTAACTCTACTAGATAACTAGTGCTGCATGTTACATATAAGCAGTGACAGACTGTACCCCCCCCCCAGATAACTAGTGCTGCATGTTACATAGGGAGTAATTAACCACCGACTGCGGGCCTTGTCTCTTCAAGTCACGTCCACACCAAGATTTAGCTCTCATCTGGGTCAGTGAGGCGCCTCGTTGTGTACTTGGTATGTTGGTGCCAGGTGGTGGTGACGCCCCCACGTGGGGAGCAGTGACACTATGTGTCTGGTACCAGAACGTGGGCTGGTACCAGGGGCCTGGGATACCCACACACACTATAAGAAGCTAGTCATACTAAATGTCTCACTAACTGTTGTGGACCCAGACTATGATATACCAATCACCTGTGTGGTATTCCAAAGCACCAAGATTATCTATTCCCTGCATCACAATCTAGCGATTATTCTAACTTAATGGCGTCTTCTAGTGAGTAACATTATTAAGGGCATATATAACAAATAGAGATGCACTAGATGGTTCTAGGGGCAGATAAGAAGCACTAGGCCGTAGGCCGAGTGTCTTCTTATCAGCGAGACGACAGGACTGCCTGGACGCAAAGTGTTAAGTCGGCGTGTGTCCTACAGGCATTTTCATAGTAGAACCGCTGGTAAGCCGTTCGCGTGAAGGCCAGAATACCCTTAGAGCATATGCCAACGTGAAAACTTGTGTCTCGTCGCGGTAAACAATCCGTCCGCTACGCAGTCAACACGACGGAGAAATTTCGCTCGATTAGATTTTTATATTATCAATCCTGTAGAATATACATGTCAAATCATGGCGAATTAAAGGTAGGTGGTAGAATATAATCTCTACTTTCATCCTCTATATGCATTAAGGTCTTATTGCTTTAGTTTTTTATCATTGAATTAAATCTGTCGTGTCAACTTGCTGTCATCTCGTTTCAATCCAAGTGTCAACATCCGTTCACTTAGCGCGTACTATTCGAACGTCATTATCCGCTCCAGGCATCGTAAAATCATTCAAGAACGTGATAACCATGGTATAACCTATACTGTAACATAATACAATGAATATCGTTCAAATGATTCTCCCTATCTCAAGGCTAGTAATGTAATAGATATATGATAGATTCAAACCTTCCAATGTTATAGACAGATGATGATCTCCTAGAGCACACTCTCCATTGGCCTCGTCAGCTCAATAGATACATAAGAAAGGATGGGTCCCACATGCCACCTCTGGCCTAGGCTCACCTAATTGCATGATTATAGGATTCCCCTCTTGTTCCCCTTCAGCATACAACTGACATAATGGCCTCTGTAACAGGTGTATCACGATGTACCTAGTGAGATTAGCAAATGGAGACAAATAGATAAGAGTTGATTGGGATTATGTATTACCGAACGTTCATTCATGGGCTAATATAATCCCCATCAGTGAAGGTATCGATAATTTGCATCAAAATCAAACAGAATGAAGTTACAATTTCTCAGAGCCATGCAAGAGTGAATATTTTATGCTGTGAAATAGTGGAATAAGCTATCTATTATCATCTGATGTTGTCTCAACTTGTAAAATGAAAGTACATAAATTCTGCTCTTTGCTCTGCTGCTGTGGGTCCTCACACTAATATGCCTTCTACAAGCAGACACGTTCATATACTTCTCACATGGTAACCCACAAAGGTACATGCAAACCCCCATATTGCAATATACTACTCACACACTGCTACATGCCCCCCACACACACCCATGTCTATGTACTACTTACACACTGCTACATGCCACCTAGACACTCCCATGTCCATGTACTACTCACACACTGCTACATGCCTCCTACACACCCCCATGTCCATGTACTACTTACACACTGCTACATACCTCCTACACACACCCATGTCCATGTACTACTTACACGCTGCTACATGCCTCCTACACACACCCATGTCATTGTACTACTTACATACTGCTACATGCCTCCTTCACACCCCCATGTCATTGTACTACTTACATACTGCTACATGCCTCCTACACACCCCCATGTCCATGTACTACTTACATACTGTCACATGCCTCCTACACACACACACACCCATGTCCATGTACAACTCACACACTGGTACATAGCCCCTACACACCCCCATTTCCATGTACTCCTCAGACACTGCCACATGCCTCCTACACACACACACCCACGCCCATATACTACTCACACAATGCTACATACCTCCTACACACCCCTATGTCGGGCTTCCCTATCCCACTTAAAAGGGTCTATATCTCCTCTTTTCTATCCCCTCAGGATGTGTGTAGTGCACATATGCGCAGGCACTGACACATTTCTCTGTTAAATTATCAACCTGTGAAGCACGGGATAACCACTTAGTGCTGCTAAAGTGCTGTAAAACACAAATCAATCAATCAATCAACACCCCTATGTCCATGTACTACTTGCATACTGCTACATGCCTCCTACACACCCCCATGTCCATGTACTACTTACACACTGCTACATGCCTCCTACACACACCCATGTCCATGTACTACTTACACACTGCTACATGCCTCCTACACACCCCCATGTCCATGTACTACTTACACACTGCTACATGCCTCCTACACACCCCCATGTCCATGTACTACTTACATACTGCTACATGCCTCCTACACACCCCCATGTCCATGTACTACTTACACACTGCTACATGCCTCCTACACACCCCCATATTGCTATATACTACTCATACACTGCTACATGCCCCCTACACACACCCATGTCCATGTACTACTTACACACTGCTACATGCCACCTAGACACTCCCATGTCCATGTACTACTCGCATACTGCTACATGCCTCCTACACACACCCATGTTCATGTACTACTTGCATACTGCTACATGCCTCCTACACACCCCCATGTCCATGTACTACTTACACACTGCTACATGCCTCCTACACACACCCATGTCCATGTACTACTTACACACTGCTACATGCCTCCTACACACCCACATGTCCATGTACTACTTACACACTGCTACATGCCTCCTACACACACCCATGTCCATGTACTACTTACATACTGCTACATGCCTCCTACACACACCCATGTCCATGTACTACTTACACACTGCTACATGCCTCCTACACACCCCCATGTCCATGTACTACTTACACACTGCTACATGCCTCCTACACACCCCCATGTCCATGTACTACTTACACACTGCTACATGCCTCCTACACACCCCCATGTCCATGTACTACTTACATACTGCTACAAGCCTCCTACACACCCCTATGTCAATGTACTACTTACACACTGCTACATGCCTCCTACACACCACCATGTTTATGTACTACTTACATACTGCTACATGCCTCCTACACACCCACATGTCCATGTACTACTTACATACTGCTACAAGCCTCCTACACACCCCCATGTCCATGTACTACTTACACACTGCTACATGCCTCCTACACACCCCCATGTCCATGTACTACTAACACACTGCTACATGCCTCCTACACACCCACATGTCCATGTACTACTTACACACTGCTACATGCCTCCTACACACCCCCAGGTCCATGTACTACTTACACACTGCTACATGCCTCCTACACACCACCATGTTTATGTACTACTCATTCACTGCTACATGCCTCCTACACACCCCCATATCCATGTACTACTTACATACTGCTACATACCTCCTACACACACCCATGTCCATGTACTACTCACACACTGCTACATACCTCCTACACACCCCCATGTCCATGTACTACTCACACACTGCTACATGCCTCCTACACACACCCATGTCCATGTACTACTTACATACTGCTACAAGCCTCCTACACACCCCTATGTCAATGTACTACTTACACACTGCTACATACCTCCTACACACCCCCATGTCCATGTACTACTCACACACTGCTACATGCCTCCTACACACCCCCATGTCCATGTACTACTAACACACTGCTACATGCCTCCTACACACCCCCCATGTCCATGTACTACTTACACACTGCTACATGCCTCCTACACACCACCATGTCCATGTACTACTTACACACTGCTACATGCCCCCCACACACACCCATGTCCATGTACTACTTACACACTGCTACATGCCTCCTACACACCCTCATTTCCATGTACTACTAACACACTGCTACATGCCTCCTACACACCCCCATGTCCATGTACTACTTACACACTGCTACATGCCTCCTACACACCCATGTCTATGTACTACTTACACACTGCTACATGCCTCCTACACACCCCCAGGTCCATGTACTACTTACATACTGCTACATGCCTCCTACACACCCATGTCCATGTACTACTACACACTGCTACATACCTCCTACACACCCCCATGTCCATGTACTACTTACACACTGCTACATGCCTCCTACACACACCCATGTCATTGTACTACTTACACACTGCTACATGCCTCCTACACACACCCATGTCCATGTACTACTTACACACTGCTACATGCCTCCTACACACCCACATGTCCATGTACTACTTACACACTGCTACATGCCTCCTACACACACCCATGTCCATGTACTACTTACATACTGCTACATGCCTCCTACACACACCCATGTCCATGTACTACTTACACACTGCTACATGCCTCCTACACACCCCCATGTCCATGTACTACTTACACACTGCTACATGCCTCCTACACACCCCCATGTCCATGTACTACTTACACACTGCTACATGCCTCCTACACACCCCCATGTCCATGTACTACTTACACACTGCTACATGCCTCCTACACACCCCCATGTCCATGTACTACTTACACACTGCTACATGCCTCCTACACACCCCCATGTCCATGTACTACTTACATACTGCTACAAGCCTCCTACACACCCCTATGTCAATGTACTACTTACACACTGCTACATGCCTCCTACACACCACCATGTTTATGTACTACTTACATACTGCTACATGCCTCCTACACACCCACATGTCCATGTACTACTTACATACTGCTACAAGCCTCCTACACACCCCCATGTCCATGTACTACTTACACACTGCTACATGCCTCCTACACACCCCCATGTCCATGTACTACTAACACACTGCTACATGCCTCCTACACACCCACATGTCCATGTACTACTTACACACTGCTACATGCCTCCTACACACCCCCAGGTCCATGTACTACTTACACACTGCTACATGCCTCCTACACACCACCATGTTTATGTACTACTCATTCACTGCTACATGCCTCCTACACACCCCCATATCCATGTACTACTTACATACTGCTACATACCTCCTACACACACCCATGTCCATGTACTACTCACACACTGCTACATACCTCCTACACACCCCCATGTCCATGTACTACTCACACACTGCTACATGCCTCCTACACACACCCATGTCCATGTACTACTTACATACTGCTACAAGCCTCCTACACACCCCTATGTCAATGTACTACTTACACACTGCTACATACCTCCTACACACCCCCATGTCCATGTACTACTCACACACTGCTACATGCCTCCTACACACCCCCATGTCCATGTACTACTAACACACTGCTACATGCCTCCTACACACCCCCCATGTCCATGTACTACTTACACACTGCTACATGCCTCCTACACACCACCATGTCCATGTACTACTTACACACTGCTACATGCCCCCCACACACACCCATGTCCATGTACTACTTACACACTGCTACATGCCTCCTACACACCCTCATTTCCATGTACTACTAACACACTGCTACATGCCTCCTACACACCCCCATGTCCATGTACTACTTACACACTGCTACATGCCTCCTACACACCCATGTCTATGTACTACTTACACACTGCTACATGCCTCCTACACACCCCCAGGTCCATGTACTACTTACATACTGCTACATGCCTCCTACACACCCATGTCCATGTACTACTACACACTGCTACATACCTCCTACACACCCCCATGTCCATGTACTACTTACACACTGCTACATGCCTCCTACACACACCCATGTCATTGTACTACTTACACACTGCTACATGCCTCCTACACACCCCCATGTCCATATACTACTTACACACTGCTACATGCCTCCTACACACCCCCATGTCCATGTACTACTTACACACTGCTACATACCTCCTACACACCCCCATGTCCATGTACTACTTACACACTGCTACATGCCTCCTACACACCCCCATTTCCATGTACTACTTACACACTGCTACATGCCTCCTACACACACCCATGTCCATGTACTACTTACACACTGCTACATGCCTCCTACACACCCCCATTTCCATGTACTAATCACACACTGCTACATGCCTCCTACACACACCCATGTCTATGTACTACTACACACTGCTACATACCTCCTACACACACCCATGTCCATGTACTACTTACACACTGCTACATACCTCCTACACACACCCATGTCCATGTACTACTCACAACCCTGTAGAGGGGAGCATAGACGTAATTCAAGGAGAAAGTACGGCCTCAGTAAAATCAGGAAGGAACCTTTTAGCCAAGTATAACCTCTTGGTTGTGGTGAATTGATGTGTTGTCCAAAAGTTGTCATAATGCATGAAAGTTACCCTGGTGGGTATAGCTAACATACTGCTGCAGGGTGGGCATCATGCTTCAGTATAAATGCCTGATCCCTTCATTAAGGACAAGGGCTCCAGGTGACCTAAAAATTAATTGACAAAGGATTTCCTTGTAACTTGAAATATTTGTTCTTTACATGATGTGTAATCAAGATGTGAAATAAAAAGTTCTTCAGTACCAGCCATCCACAGTAGCACCCTTTAACATTTGAGTCCAATGGGCCAATGCCTAGCCAGTTGGGATTCTGAAGGTATTTTTGTGAATATTTGCAAAACTGGGCAAACAATTTCCTTCAAAACTACAATTAAGTCTATTGAACTAATGCTTATCAAGATAGAAATGGAAAATCATATGGTTACAATGCTACTTTTTGCACAAGGTGAGTGTGAATGGAAGGGGGATGGGCACCATACTGCATAAGCCTATGGATGACAGGCAGAGGGGTGTAGAGGGAGATTTCATAGTATTTTGGAAAAGTTTCTTCAAACCTAGTAAAAGTGTACACTTACATTACTAAACTTAACTTTTGAAGTAATAATGATAGAAACCTGCTTCAACAAGAAATATGTGGCAAAGACCGCGGATAGGACTAGCCACTGCTATCCGTGGTCCAAGCCACATTTTTCTTGAGCTCTCGGGAGGGGGGCTCCTAAAATGTGAATGATCTCTAAGAACCCCCCCCCCTCCTGACCCCCCCCCCCCCATTACAAACCCTGCTGGGAAAGGCAGCGCGGAAAAGTACACCAGTGAAGACCGGCCAGTGAAGTCGTCCTACTGTGTAAACAACGTCAAAACGTCCCCCCTCCATGGGAACACTGAATTCTTTGTCATCGCCGATGTTTGACGTCATGCGTTGCGTCACACATTGATTGTGACGTCATTCACGTATTGGCAGTGCAAACCGAAAGCATATTAGGAGTTGCCCAGTGATGTTGCTATGCAACATGACTGTGGCACTCCGCGCCAGGCAACTCCTAAAAAAATGCCAGATAGCTCTCAAGGAGCTTAATGCATTAGTTCACAAAGTCGTCCTTAAGGGGGGCCAGTTACTGAAAGAATGAACCCAGAGGCATTGTTTGGACTAATCTGTTAGTAGCACTGGAGCTGCTTCCTTCCTAGAATGGCCACCATCTGCTGATTGCCTCATCTCTTCTGCTTATCCCCTTAATAGCCCTATAGTGTTACAATTTGCTGTTCTCCTTCTGTCGCAATGGTAAATGTAGGCCAGGTTTCCAAGTCAGCCATTACAAAAGGTATGTACTATACCTGTTCTATAAAATTAACACAGTCCTTACTCTTAGGGACGATATAGCAATATAGGTGTGGTGAGTTATGTTCATGGCGAAAACTACATTACAAAATTTCACAGAGGAATGTGTCAGTGTCCACACACATCCTGAGGGGATAGGAAAGTGAGGATATAGACTCTTTTAAGTGGGCTAGGGAAGCCCAATCATGACTAGGAGTGGACACAAATCTTTAAGGCATTGTTTTATTATTAATGGTTTAAAGTGGAGCAGGGCGATTAGACAGTGAGGTCTATGCTAAGAACAGGATATCTCACTGTTCATTCATTCTACATAATGGAACTTCTGGAAAGGAGTGTTTCCTTCTCAGTGTGCCTATTGTGAAGGTTATTTAGGAGAACGATACATCTTACAAAGTATCTAGTATTAGTGATGCATTTCAAGAAATATGGTTATAAATGTGACCGTAAAGCCCTGCTTAAGAATGCCGTGGCTTATTGACCATTTCAGACGCTTGGTGCAGTGTATATATAGGCTGTTCCTGAACTCAGGGTGCGGCCTATTTGCGAGGTTTTTAATACAAACACACTGAAAGAAGGAATTGGAACCTTTGATGCCTTAGTTGCAGCACATAGCATTCTCCTGAAGTCGTGGTGTGGCGTATACGTGGGGTTTTATGGTAAAGTTTAGACATTAAGACTTCTCCTTCGCACCACTATAAAGTGGCAGTTTCTTACACGGGACATAACCTGAGAATATGATTATTCTACTTTCTAACAATGTCGTCTAAACAGATGGATCATTACATTAATGGGACTGAATAAATTTTTCAATATTGCACCACCTCTCTTCTCAATATCGAAAACATGCGTGTACTACCCATATAGTGGAACTATTATATCCACGTTTATTATCAGATATCATGAAACCCTATTTGATTTCAAACTCATTGTCAGCGAAACCCGACAATTTAGGTGTGCAGTGATGCGGGTCAATTCTTCTGAAAATTAATTCATACACTTTTTATGATAAATTACTTATAGACATGTCTAACGGTATACATTAATTAGGTGCTTTCATTGTGATGCTTTTTAATGGCGATACTTAAGTCAAAGTGCAAGATGAACAAAAAATAGTTAAGTTATATTTTTTGTACATGCCTTCTACACACCCCGTGTTTGTTTCCTATTCACACAATGATATGAAGCATTCAATTGGGAGATCTCTTCTCTGCAAATCTACTTCTCTTTCAAGAGCTTTTGTTTAGAGGTAGGTTTAAAAAATTGAGGAAAGCTAAAGAGCAAATAACAAATATACATAAAAAACAGTTTTGGGCTTGTATATGGCACAAACCTACATACAACATTGAACCCGTAAATACCCTAACGCGTTCAGAGTCAGAAAAAGCAGAAAAGTAGGCCAGCACACAGGGGAAGCCTTGGGAGGTAATAAAATCATCCTAAACCAATAAGCCCACCACCAGATAGGCTAGTTAGACATAGAGGCAGGGAAAGAAGGCCGAACTGACCCACTCCCCTGGCGTGACCCTCTTTCAGGGGAGTTCCACTAAGGCCACAAAACATATCATGAGGTGCATCAAGCTTCAGGTGCCGAAAGTCTGATGCCCAAATTCCACTCGACCTAATCCAAAGAATGAACTTTATATTGTGGATTGAATTGAAGATGGACCGAGATACACACACCTAACAGAAGAGTGCCAGGAGTGTATGCATTAACAAAACGGTATCACTTGTCAGAAATTATCATAAATCAGATAGGATGAAATCAAGGCTTAAACTAAATTGGTTGGGTATTTTAATTTTCTTTATTAATCTGAACATTTTTGTCAGTGTTCTGTGGCCTGTATGATGGTTGGCAGGTTTTTGTGTGGATCTGTATTTCTACACATACTGAAATAGATATTGGAACCTTTGATGATCTGTTAACCTCTTAAAGGCCGCTGATGCAGGAGTGCACCAAGGAAGTACCAGTGAGTCTGCTTGATCCAATCAAAAGTGCCCGCTCGCACTTCATTGGTGCATCATGGTGAACTTCCGGGAGTGTATCAACCCCACAGGGTCGGTACGATGCATAAATGTAACCCTGGTGTGTCACTCCCCACGGCTCCCTTCATACTGAGTCATGTTTTTCTAGTGTATGTCAGGTTACCAGAAGCATGGGTTTTCAGCCTGGCCCTAGGTCCTGCATCACACACCTCATCTGTATAAATATTTAATGCACAACCCCATCTCATTCCCCAGCCAGCTCCCCATGTATCATGCTGGCAGGCAACCAACAGCAAATCACAACCTCATTCATCCCAACTATAAATAGCAGCAATGGCCTATTGAGTTCATTTTGATACATTATATATGGTGGATTTAGGTCATTTTACCACAGGTTAAAAAAGAGTGTTGGTTTCTAATAGAGGCCTAGAGTACGAGGACATTGGAATAGCTTAAGATACCACATTCTAGTGTTGGAATAAGTACCGGTCGATTTCATAGGTTATATCATAAAGCATGACATTGTTGGGATTAACCTGAGTGTGGACCAGGCTGTTTTCATGTAACCCTGGCATTGAAAATGAATAAGTTTGTCAGGAGGGCATTTCACAATAACGCTAATTAGTAGTATTAAGAAATAGTAATAAGTCCTCCAGTGCTGCACTATGTATATCAAACTGACCCCTAAAAAGGCTGGGCATGATACTTCTATGTTTTCCTGCGAGTTACTCACCGCGGGAATAATGTACATCATGATGAAAAATTAACAGAGAAATCTTCATTCATGATACTTCTTTCAAGTGGCTCTCAAACAATGTAAGCATCTTACAGTATAATTTAGTTTATATACTTCCCATTAAGGTGGCTGGCGGGGATAGAGTAAACGTAATTAGATCTTCGCCATATTCTCAACAAAGTCTAAAAATTATTTGTACTTTTCATATGTTCAAAAATAATAGGGGGTCCCATGCATTTTTTTGAAATACAGAAGATTCAACCCTATATAGGATCATATAGTGATTTGTCACATAAACCCTTGGATTCATATCCAAAAGTAATTAAATTTTGTTAGAACTTCTTAAGCACTAAGATATTAAGCATATCTTTGCATTAGATGCAATATTGACATATGGTCCCAGGCATAATTCTAATATTTTTGATGATTGAAATAATAAATGTAAGGATGTGATTAGAATAGTGACATCTAGGTAGATACAGTCTTTTCTAGGTGGTCACACACAGCAGTCCCCATGGCTCATGTGTAATGTCTCTGTCCTACTCACAGGAGATCCTGGGTTCAAATCCATGCCAAGCCTCCCTGTATTTTGCACATTTCGTCTTTACATAGAGTCAATGTAACACAGAGACCCCTGGTGTACGAATGATGAACTAACAATACCTCACAAATGATGAACTAACAATACCTCACAGGAGATCCTGGGTTCAAATCCATGCCAAGCCTCGCTGTATTTTGCACATTTCGTCTTTCCATAGAGTCAATGTAACACAGAGGCCCCTGGTGTACAAATGATGAACTAACAATACCCGCCAGCCACCTTAATTCAACCATGCACTACTTCTGTCATCATTCTCTTTATCCTTCATGCACCACCCCTATCCCTCTCTGTACACCCTACCTGTAAGAGGGAATGGAGGTTAAGATGCATATCTCACAGGTATTTTAGTAAGTGCAAATAAGTCACCTATGTTTTATGTGGGTAGCCATTGAATGTCAGGTTTTAGTGTATATATCAACAGTACATCTAAGCTAGACACCCACATGTGTGAATTCCTGACACCAAAAATGAATGCCTCTGAAGGCACATTATAACCCTTTAGTGGCTGTGGAATATCTGAAAGGTTCATGTTCCTTTGTCTTCATGATACATCTGCACATCCTTGGTGAGTAACTCGCCAATGATATCTGTGGCGTGGTAACCCCCATGGGTGTATATTTCTATAATAGGCTTGGTATACGCAATGTGAATAATGATCCATAATGATGACAAAGGGAAAGGAATTACATTAAGCAACCCATAAAGGGTTAACATAGAAAGGGCTCATTAATGCCCAGCCGACATGTGTAATAAATTGTCAAGGGTTAAACTATGTTTGCTCTTTAACATGATGCCACGGAGATTGGTCATGATGCAAATATGCAATATCAGCGAGTGATTCACCGACACTGGATTGGTGTATCATACTGGACATTCCAGTGCTTTTAAAATACTTGTATTCGGGCAGGGGGGGTGATGGATTCAATGCTTTTCTAACATCCTGTATCTGTTTCTCAATTACCTACATTAGTTTGATTGATGGTGACCTACAATTTCTGCTTAGTGTTGGATGATTGATTTACCTGAACTGAGCAAACCTGTTGTATTCGCTTTGGGATCAGGGTCAATTGAGTCCCTGCTGGTGTATACCTTTACTATAAATGATGCTTGTAGTAAGGTGTAGACGAACCAGCAACCAGCGAGCAGCACTCAGCAGTGTCGTCTGCTCGCCGTCCACTCTCGTGGGAACTGGCGGGAAAACGAGCCCGGCCTTTATTAATGATTCACAGTGGACGACCACAATCTCACTCTAACGTCAAATGATAATATACCCTACAGGGAATGAATAATTAAATCCATGCCACTGTTTCCTGCAAAACTAATGTATTTTTCACCTTTATCTTTTCTCAATATATTGTCGGGGATGGGTGTGAATTGGGTGTATTTAGAATGCATGTGTAAGGTTCGGAAGGTGTATTGGAGTGTATGCGTGAGGAGCTGGGGGTGCGGTCCCACCACTCAGACGCATGCAGCATCCACACTGGAGGCAGCTACAGGGTGGGAGGATGGATGGAGAGGGGGGTGTGGAGGAGGGTGGACGCCACCACCATTGCCACAAGAGCGGCGGCAGCAGCGCTACAGGAGGCAGTGACGGTAGTGACGTTAAGGTACACGGCGGGACTGGGGCCCGTGTGTGGACGGCTTACGTACGGCACCAGTATACAAACCACCACTCTCCTGTCGCCATCAATATCTCACTCTCTGGGACCAGGGCAATCATGATAACCTGCCCTCCGTGGGGCTGGGAGACCTGCTGCCCCTCCCCCCTCTCTCCATGACAACGCCTGGAGGAAGGGCCTGCTGATGACGGAGACACTGGAGGAGGAAATACCAGGAGGTAGAGGGGCAGGAGCTGCTGATACGAGATCCACAGCGCGTCTCTAGCATCGCGTGCTCAGCTCCTGCTGCACAACGCCCGGCTTCAGTTTTGGCGGGAACCAAGAAGTAAAATCTCGTCTGCTCAACCCTGCCCATTGCCTGTGTAACACCAGGTGCTGTAGATTTCTTAAACACAGCCTTGTATTCTGTCTGCACGCTGGGTGATCCCAAACACCGCCCAGTGTACCCCCAAGCCGCCTGGTGTCATGGTAAAATGTCGTCTGCTTCATTGTGTAAATATTTCATCCTTGGTGGAGCAGGAGGATTTACAATGAGTGAACTACCACCACCACAGCACCACCACCACTAAGGACCACCACCACAGTCCTCAGTATATAACCACAGGAGTAATAATATCTACAGTAATTATTACTAGAAGTGACCAATGCAACAGGAGGATCGTCTAATCGGGGGGGGGGGGTGACTTGTAATCTCCATAGCTTAAACCCAACTGAGTCCATCGTGTTACACTGATTTACTATAGTATACCGGCTTCTGACAAAACACCCTCCCTTCTCATCCACTGTGAATATCAATGGTTAACTAAACAGGCACACGAGGAATGGTATGGCCCACCTGTAGGATGTGAGAGAAGAGGGGTGCTGCATCAGGTTTTACTATGCTACTTCTATACAAACTCACACTTCCAGAGGAAATGGAGAAAAATGTCGTCTGCCACTATGACTAATTGCTGCGGATGCCTTTCAATTTGATTACAAATGAAAACAAAGCAGCCTACCACCAAAATGGGGATTTACTTGTAGTGATACTCAGTGAGGCAGTGTGTGTGCGTGAGTGGATGTGAGTGAGGGGATGGGGACAGGTAGGGCACTAGATCATAGACACCATCCAGCTACCACCATCCTCCACCTGCATGGCTAGTGCTCATCATTATATGCCTTAATACTGCAGCACCCTGGAGAAGGAAGGGTTTAGGCACCTCCTCCTGCTGCCTACTCCTGCTACCTGTAGCTTTCCACCCACCCACTCTTCCTCCATGGTATGGCCATTGCATACTGCATGTCAGCCATACTACCGAATGCAGCCACTAGACCTAGACCCCCATGGAGGTGTATTATCGCTGGCTGTGTTCGTAAATGTCTGTACCTGGAATGGCCCATTAAGGAAGTGTATTGGGGGCTATGTTGATTACAGGGAAACGTGTGGTGATGCACATTATGTGTTATGTATGTGTGTGAGTGGGCGTATACCCCTTGTTTATCAAAGAGGTAAAACCACGTCTAATTGCCCCAGTGACCTATATGTGAATAGCTATACTTTTAATGATGCTACTTGGTTACAAGGCATGTATACAATTATCCACTAATAACAGCACAGATGGGTCATCCTTAAGAACCCTGTTAATATGATATAATTATAGCTAAGCAATAGCTTCATATTCAGAGCACAACGAGATCTAATTGACGATTAACTATACACTCTTGGCTGGTGAAAACATATTATATTTGTGTGTGTGGATAAGTATGAGTGAATTATTCAGGGAATATTAACAAAAACTCACGTGCATCACAACAGGAAGAGGAAATGGGGGCGTGGGGCATACCCTCGTAGAATACATTTAATTCTTTTACGCCTCCAGGGCAAAGAGAACCACAATGGCACTGGATGAATTATGTGTGCATGTGTGAAGGAAATGTCACGTACACACGGGGCCTGATGGGTAATATCAAACCGGAACTCCACATGGCAGTTTCCTGGTGTAACCTAGACACACTTAGAATCAAAAGAAGACTTGGTTGTTAAATCTATGGATTTAAGGAGCATGGTTTGCTCAATATGATGGTGATGATATAAAGGGATGAGTTGTGTTGGAGAGGTGAAAGCAGGGGAGGGTTGTGTGTGCTCTGGGGAGGTGAGGTGAGGGGAATAAGGATGCATGTGAAGCTTAACAATGCAGGTGCGCACGTGCTTGCGTGCCATATTGCCTGCCTGCCTGTGTATATAGGCCACAGTGTCTAGCGGCTTCCACCCCCCCTCCCAGCCTCCCAGCCTCCCACCCACCTTCCACCTACCCACCCTAGTAGAAATGCACATGTATACTTAAAGGTACTACAGACGCTCACACATACTGGAATTCTATTCTGACTTCTCCTGCACAATGAGTTGATGTATTGCTCCTACCAGCATCACATCACCCCCATCTCATCATTAATAATACAGCAGCGCCAATTCCCCGCCTAGTGGCGACTGGCAGAAACAATATCCTCAGAATGGGCACTAAGGGAACTGTTATCCGCCTCCGTAAAGCGATACCCCTTATCTTAGCGCCTCTCCTCGTGGGAGCTTACTGCTGGTGGGTGGGCCTCTCCCTTATCCTGCGTAATCTAAGAGTAGGAGCTGTCTACGCCTCTGTCTACCGCTAGAGCTGATGAATATTTACATATTCTGTATGGTTATAATTCCACTTGGGGCCGATAAAGTGGCCGGCAGTAATTTTATATACACTGAGCGGGTGGAAAGGTGGAAAGAAGTGTGTGCCTTAATAAGCGACAAGAGTTTTATATGCTGGAGCATCCTGTGAAACACATACGTTATCACCAGCATACTTGCTTATGGTATATGAGTGTTTCTATAATCTCTGCCCATTGCTAATGGACAATAAGGAGAACTAATAGAACTTTAATCAGGTGGATAGCACATGCTACATGCATTACGCTAACCATGCCCCCTCCGACCGCTCACGCCCAACCCACAAGTGCCCCTTCATTTAATAGAACTAGGCACTGTCACCCTACAGGGCCCAGATAGCAGGGTGAGACTTGGATACCACACCCTGGAGGAATTAAGCTGCAGATACAATGACTGAGGTGCGGAGACAAGTCAGCAGGGAGGCCAGGCCCATACAACGGCAGGGGAAGGTGGGGGATAAGGGGCAGGAGAGCCCTACAGACGAGGGTATAGGGGGAATAGGGCCTTTGAGGCCAGTCCTCCCGATACCAAAGAAAGCAAGTCCCAGGGAACTGATCCCACTCCACGACTTCGCCATGACGGCTCAGGGCGCCGCAGATCGCATGGACCGCTTAGACCGATTGGATAGCCTCCAGAAAATCCACGCCCACAGCTCGGCAGAGACCTCCGGGCTTGGGGACAGTCTTCAGCGGATCCACACTTTAAGCTCCACAGAGACGAGTGGGTATGGTGACACAGTGCCTTCGCCCACAGGGTTCGATCCCTCTCCTGTTGACCCCCTCCATGGCCTCCCAGGGGGCCATCCCAGGCCCTCCAGGAGCATGCTTCACATTAATCACCCTGGAGGAAATGGTGGAGGACACAGCCCTGGAGGGACTAAGCCGCACATGGTGGCTGTCCGCATGAAGAGTGCATCTTTAGACGACGACCGCTATAGCCCAACAAAAACCCATCATATGTACCCCCGACAGCCGCCTTACGGTTATGGCAATAACCCGCAGATGGGCACAAAACGCTATCCTGGTAACCACTACTACAATCCAGGACTGGTGAGAGGGGGAGACCTCCCTCCA
Organism: Acholoe squamosa; assembly: GCA_949317995.1. NCBI lineage: Eukaryota > Metazoa > Annelida > Polychaeta > Phyllodocida > Polynoidae > Acholoe > Acholoe squamosa. Next base: position 48,958,138 of record OX439050.1, read on the forward strand.
GGTGATAGAGATTCACCTCCAGGAGGTAGAGAAGGGTCTTCTAACCCGAGGAGGAGGGGACCAAGTCGGCAGGTATCAGCTGATGAGGGGATAGGGAGGGCTGGTAGAAGGTCCACCAGTCAGATGTCCCTTGAGAGGGAGCTGGAGGAAGGGGTAGAGGACATCAGAGGGGACCCTGGAGGAGCGTCAGGTAACCCTCATCGTCACCACCATGGAGTACAAGGACACAACCCCCACCACCCCCAGTCACGGTCCCAAAGCCGCGCCAGCCTCCAGGGAGAAGAGGGTGCAATGGAGCGTGACCATAGGGGTCCCCGCCCACCCAGGAGGAGAACCCTGAGTCGGCAAAGCCTACAGGAGGAACCATACCTGGAGAGGCCTAACCCCCGACGCCGCCCTCCCTCTCGGCAGCAGTCAGAGGACGATGCTAGGGGGCACCACAGGTATGCTGCTAGCACAACCGGAAGTCCACCTCCGTTGTCGGGGTCAGCGCGCCACCAACGGGGTGGCGGCGGTCTGGACCCCCTGCGTCGCCATCACCAGTCGGATGGTAACTTGGCGGTGGGCGAGGGTAATAACGAACACAGGTACTATGCCGACCCCTACCACCCCCGCCCCCGCCACCACCGCCGCCATCATGATAACGACCACGGCGAGTTCTACGACGGAAGTGGTCGTCGCGGCGATGGCAGGAACTCCAGGAGGGGATCGTCGGCTGGTATGGTGGGAGAGGAACTACAGCCGACGTCGCGCCGCCGTAGTGGTACTGGTGGGTTCCCACGGCGCTGGGATGTGCCCCAGGCCGACCCAGGGCGACGCTCTGGTGTTATGGATCAACATGCCAGTGTAACCATCCCCACCCCCACCTCGCCCACCCCCACACGGCGCACCACCACCGCCACTACCACCGCTGATGGGCAGGGTGGGGCAGGTGGTGATAGTGCTATATGTATGAGTGGTGGTAATGTACCACTGGAGTCTACAACCCCTACCTACCACCACCACAGCCTGCAGCATACACCACGGGAGGAGGGTAGTAGTGGTGGTGTGAGTAGCAGACAGCGCGCACGGAGCAGCACTGGAGGAGGTGGTAGTAGCAGCTATAGGGAGGCGCATCCTCCAGCAGGTACCAGGGGGTTGTCCTCCTCCTCCTCCACCTCCCGGGGCGGCGCACCTGGAGGTACAGGGGGAGTGTCTAGTACAACAAATGTTGCTGCATCAGCAACATACGGCTCTGTTACTACTCCCCCACCTACAAGTGGCCGCCATACTGCACGCCACAGCCCCCCGCCCGCCATACCAAGCACTAGCCATGGATTGACCGCCTCCAGGCGGAACAGCGCCGCCGCTAGTGGCGCTGACGTCGTCGGCGACGATTACTACTACAGCGACGACGACGTTGACGTGCCGTTATCACGTCACGGCAGGAAAGGCAGTGAGGCGTCACGGTCTAGTAGACAGAAGAGACAGCACCAGCAAGCCAAGGGGCGTTCACATATGACGCGTCACCAAAAGAAGGCAGCTTCCTCCGCCTTGGACGCCGGCCTTGACCTTAGCCTTTATCACAATAGTAACGACGACGACCTCCACGACGGCGTCGGCAACAACTACCCGGAAGTGGTCATAGGCGTCAGCGGCGGAAGCGGAAGTCGGCGCGGGAGCTATACGCCTACAGGGACCCCAACGTTAAGTCGGAGTGGGTCAGGTCACTTCCTTGGTGTGCACACAGGCTCCACATGGTTAAAATGGTCTCAGGACAGGAGGAACTCGTTCAAGAAGCGCTTAGATGTGCTGGAGCAGAGACAGAAGGAGCTGGAGCGTACACGGGTCAGTACTCCTGTGCGCAAGGCCCGCAAGGAATCTGTCATGTTTGTATCACCTGAGTTAGAGTCTAAGCACACCATGGAGGAACAAGATGAACTAGACATCCATGGTCTCCATACGGCTCGCCCTGGAGAACCCAGCCCCCCTGCCCCTCTCACCACCACCACTACGACCACCACAGCCCCTCCAGTGCCTACAATCCCCTTGAGTCGCAAGAAGCGTCTTAATGCCAAGGAGGATGTCAAGTTGACAGTGAACCAGTGGAATGGGCTATTGGCCTTCTGGGAACACTCTGTGTTTGTGCGATGTCGTTATGGAGGGACCCTACTAAGTCTTCTAGCTCTCCTACTTACCATGATCACTATAGGCAACAACGACTGGTTTAGACAAACAGGTAGGATACTATTTTACTTATATTTAGTATTTTTGAAACTTTCTTCATTAATTTGAATCTACTATATTTGATATAAACAGAACTTACTGAGGTAGTATAACTTCAGTTCGGATACGGTAGTTACATATAAAAGTGCTGAACAAGTTGTGCATGCCTTGTACGGCAGAGAAGTTAGCCAAGTACTTTGTCAAGTACGAAAATTATTATGCAATGGTTATCATAATACCTACTAGAACATAAAGGGCATTTATCTATAGCATGCGAGTTCTTCTTGCAATTGATTGGTCTACAAGAGTAATCTCTGCGAAGAAAGTGCCATTATCCAAAGTGCCTTGCCCCTATAGTATTGATGTTTATATCATGAATTCATATCACCACTGTAGTTTATTTTTCTAGGCAGAGTCATTTAAATCCCATGGAATTGTATTAAACACTTAAGCATATGAATAGGTTAATAGAGTGAGGATAAATTGTGTGCTGCATTTAAAATTCAACAATGCTTACTAATGGATTTCACACAATAACTGAATATTACATTTTAGAAATGCACATCTAGGCATAATTGTCCTTAAATGATAGATCTCTTTTTTTAGTATTTCCTAGAACTGCAATATTTGGATTCAATAATTATGTTATAGTTTTGCAGATGGTCAGTTATTAAATATACAATAGTTCATATAGAAATGTGACGTAAGTGATAATCGGTACTGTTCCATTGTATAACTCATACGTATATAGACATATTAAATTGAGAATTGTCCCTGCGTCATGATATAACAGATCTGCAGATTATAATTGCTTAGCTGTCAGGCATTGTATCTGTAATTTGGGGGTTTCAATAGTCCAATTCTATTGTAAATACTTAATTATTGTTTGAAAGCCTCTCTTACATGAATGGGAGATATGTTACATAATTCTGTTCATCAAAGGTTCGTCATAAGAGAGTGAAAATGCACGTTATTGTTGTTGAAGTGAGTGGATTGGGGGAGAGGGGGTAGCAGTGTCTTATCATATAATACTGGGGTTTAGGGGGTGAGGGGGTAGAGTTAATTAAAATACATACCCCAAATAAACCCTATACATATGATGTACACAGAGGCAATGGATCTAAAAAGAAACGTGTTGTCTCTAGTACTAGGCATCAGGTTAAGCCGTGTTGTGTGTTTGTCCTCCATAATTATATTATGTGTCTAAAATACTGATTTTTAAATACATATATATATATAAATATATATATATATATATATATATATATATATATATATATATATATATGTATATGTATATATATATATATATATATATATATATATATATATATATATATATATATATATATATGACATGTACCGGGAAAAGGGGTCTTAGGACCCCTTGCACTAATCCCCCTATTCGCAGATCATGTCACACACACACACATATATATATATATATATATATATATATATATATATATATATATATATATATATATATATAAATATATATATATATATATATATATATATATATATATATATATATATATATATATGTATGTATAAATTTAGTTTTGTCAATTTTGTTACTGTCCCAATGGCTCAGCATGATACACCCATGAACTGCTGCCCAGCAGACCCTGCAACACGCCATTGATGCATCTTTCCCACAGCTGCATGATGCACTCCTGCATTACCGGCACCTTAAGGGTTAGAGGCTGCAGCTGTTGCACACGTACAGACAATTGCATATTTACCTCTCCTGCACCTGCCCAACACAGTGTTATAGGTGGGAGGGGGTAGGTAGTCATCACACCCATCTAGGGTGGGTGTGTTGTCCATTGGGGGCTGGCTGGGGGACACCCTGGATGATCCTTGACACAGGTGCAGCTAAGTGAGGTCAGTTTAAAATAAACTATATATCGTTACCTTAGGGAGTGATCATTTTTAACAACAGGAGGGCTGGTGGATTTGCGTGCGGATGCATGAAAAAAAATGTACTCCCCCCCCATTTAAGGACAACATTTATTTACCTCACCCATAGGGGATGAAAATCGTACACGATCACACCCTTTCAACCTATAGTAATGCACAGGCTTTTTCAGTGAAAAAAGGTGAAATTATTAGCCCTGCATTCTCAAGTTTTGCAGGGGAAGCAACAGAAGTGCTCCAATTGCTATAGTACCAAATTGGTACATCAATATTGTACTGGGGCCTGTAGACATAGACAGAGCTTCAGTACTTTCCTTAGTAGGTAGATAAGGGTCAATAGATGTTAAAACAGAAGAAATCAATTTGCCAACATGTGAGTCACAACCTTGTTATTCTGGGCTTCCCTAGCCCACATAAAAGGGTCTATATCTACTCTTTCCTATCCCCTCGGATGTGTGTGGGGCACATATGCGTGGGCACCGACACATTCCTCTGTGAAATTGTGTAATGTCGTTCTCGCCATGAATATGACCTTAGCTGTCGAAATGGCGTTAAACATCTATTACTCACTCACTCCCTTGTTACACTGGGGAGACGATAATTATGATGTATTTAAAGGGGCCAGTTTATCTTAGAGCACATTGCGTGTTACACCTACTGTTTAATGGGAACAGTTCAACTTGAAGTATTATTTGCTGTACATGTGGGACCAGTCTAACTGCAATTACGGAGGCTACAAATGTGTAAGCGAGCACATGATCATGTGGATGTGCCGCCTATGCCTATGTACATAGACTATAAATTGTGAGGTTATTCTGAAACTGAATTCACCTAGCGTGTGTAGCATGTAAAGATAAACGTAGGTATAATAGCCTATGTGGTCTTTGTTGAACTTCACACAGTCACCTTGGCTTAGCTAAACAAAAGTACACTTAAGGGAGCTCAGTTTAACTTGCCCCCAGCGGTGCACCACGCAAGAATGTGATATATTTTATCCTTAAGTACTGGCTAAACATAAAAGGCAGAGTGGAATACCACTGGACCCCGCCCCTTGGCAACAAAATACGCCACACACCCCACACTGAATGTACCCATGAAATTATTATGATATAGATTATCTATATCGGTGTATCAGCGGGGACGTAGAAAAGGGAGGGGCAGGAGGGGAGATGTGGCCCCTGAAATCCAATATTAATTATGTCTGTCAATACAAATAAGATTTGTCAAGACTTTGTAATAAATGAAGGCGATTCCTAAACTTTCTCTCATTGTACAAGACCCGAAGCACTACAAACTGAGTATTTCCTTTCAGGTAATGTTATTTTAGCTATGCCTCGTTAAATACGCCAATTTCGGAGGTAATCTCCTGCTATTGTAGCTAGCTGGCTAGACCTATTGTTCAATTCTAAATACTGGTTAAAATGTCAATAACTAACAACACCTGATTAAACCTAGGTCAACTATTACGCCACATTCATATTGTCTTTCCAGGTGTACGTAGCCTCCCCCCTGCCATCCCTGCATTTCATATAGCAGTTGTATACTTGTAACATAGAATGTAGAGTTGTAGACCTTCACCAATCCATGGATTGCAATGCAAAGCACGTTCATAGATGGAAAGCCCCTAGAATAAATAACCAGGGAACTGTTATAAACATTAGAATACCCCCAGCCCTGAATGGCTGGTGAGATTAGTATTAACGTTCAGGCTATATCGGCTTAAAGACAGGACATTGATCAGCCGTAATATGGGCGCTGGAGGAGGTCCAGAGGGGTATAGATTATCTGGGTAGAAACACCAATATGTGGATATATATATATATATATATATATATATATATATATATATATATATATATATATATATATATATACAGCAAGTGACGTTCATGGCCGAGGTTAGGCTACCTATTTTGTGTGTATAACAGCTAGATCATGACGTTTTTTGTGACATGTGCCAAAACAAACTTTTGGGAGTACAGCTCTATAGGGGAAAGCAAGTAATGATTAGGAAAACAACAAGATGGATTGAGATAATTATAAGTAAAGGACGTCACTTATATTATCATGTGTGTGTAATTCCTTTATCTATACCGGCTAGGTAGAGGGTGATATCCCTTTTTTTATACGAAGCCTGTCTAGTATCGATACGTCTCATTAATATCAACTGAATGATCCTTAAATCAAAATCAAAATGAAATCAAGTGAAGACCATAAGTGTCTTACAGGATGGAATGTGTGTCACTGCAGTAGCAGTGGTGCAATTACATTATAATGAATAAATATTCACCTATCTGCTTTAAAATTTTCTTAGAATTCCATGGCCTAGTGCCAGGATTAGAGTCAGTAGTAAGTATATAGTACAAGGTCACTGTTGTAATTTGACTGTAGGTGCTGTTGTTAATTATGCTGCTTGCAGTCAAGAAAGAATGATAGTGAGAATGATGGCAGTGGAGAGTAGAATTAGAATAGACTGGGGAATAGAAAGAGGAATAAAAGATAGGACAGAGACAAAGTAGTAGTTTTCATTTTGTATCTATAAGCTCATATAGCCTGGCCATATGGGCTATTATATGCATAAGTTAGTGTAGAACACAGTGTGTCAGGAAGATTATATCAAATTAATCAATATTTGTGAGCTGACCAGCGACATTTGGGCTTAGCTCCTCCTGCATCCAATCTCAGAAAACGGGGTTTAAAGTTTTCCTACCTAAATCAGCAAATATGAAACCAACTCCCAAGCCTTTAAACTTCAATATCTCAGCAACCCCTGGTCCGATTGACTTGATCTTAGGTGCATTTTGAAGGGCATGTACCTGGCTTTCCTATGCTTAGTGTGATATTTTGACCCCTAATCCCAAAATTCGATGGGAAGTCCACATTTAAACCATGCCCTGTAGAGGACTCAGAAAATCTTCTTCCCAATAACTAGGAATAGTGGAACTATTTAATTAAATCCCTTTGCATCGCAGCACTAAGCAGTAGCCTCCCGGTGTTACTATAATGAGTCAACTATAAATCAACTTACTTGCCTGGCTGTCAAGGAGTATTAGCAAAACAGTGAATAATAAAGGGTAATCTGCAAAACCTGAATGGATGACAGGTTGAGACTTTACACTGGGCTCTTGATACAATCTGAATTCAGGATCCGTAGATTATATTGAGTCTAGGAGGCTGATGGTTCTCCGCCCATTTGGCCTAGATGCTGTACACACGGTGCAAGAGAATTAACAGTAAGCCATGAGGCATGCATTTAGCCTCAAATTATAAAGTAGTGTATTTAAAAAAAAAAGAAAAAAGGGAAGACAGTGTCTAGCAGAAGGCTACCATAATTAGATATGTTTTATCGAGAGGAAATTGGAGAGAGACAGAAGGAGAGGAGACCTATATACAGACAACCAGAGAAATGGAGACAGAGAGATAGAGGACGAAAGATGACAGGGGAGACACACACATGGATAGAATATGAGGCAGTATGTTATGTTACAATAGCCTCAACACGTGACAGCAGGCTGTCTCAATGTGTCAGAGATATTCATACAATTTAATTCTTTAAGAACCTCATTGTGCCTAATTACCATATTAAACCCTCTGTCCTCATCATAAATTTAAATGGTGCTATGGCGAGTCACTCGACATGCTGAATGTATATATTATGCCAGGTTTATAATCAGCATAAAGGTTCATCTTGATGCGCGAATGCAGTATTGGAGATTGGACTCACCAGCACTGCACTGGTGCATCATGGCGACCAATGTCGGCCACACTGGACCAGAAGTGGCGGATTTTGAGGGGGCGGGGGCGCCCCCCCCCCTTTTTCCCTGCACTTAGGAGTTTACCTAATTCTTTTTATCCTAGAATTTAGCCAAAATTAGGGGCTAAATGAGGGGCGCACCCCCCTTTCAAAATCCTGGATCCGACCCTGACTGCAGCACTTAAAGATGCCTTCTATAAGGGCAGTGGGGGATATTACTAAGCATGTTAATGCCTCTGCCTAGCTACCCTGCCTACTGATGGAGGTGAGGGAGCCTGACAGTACACGCACTCATACATTGATGTCAGGTGGCTGCATGTAGGACCCATGTACCTTTATATAAGCTATGTATGGGCCACTTCTAAAACTATAACCACTGAACTCAACAATGTACCTCTTCTCAAGTACACACGACCATACTTCACACCCAAATGTCATGTTTCTGGGTCTAAGTGCAACAGTAGTGGCAGTCTATTATGGCAGTGCAAACCCCTGCTAAAAGTCTCAATTCTAGCTCGACCTTTAAAAGCACCTGCTATCTCTCCTGTATATATCTCAGTGGCGAAGTTTATGCGTACACACTTGATTACGACCTCTTCTGCATGCTACGTACAGTGTAGTTAGGTAAGGTTGACTCCCCTCCCATTGGATGCCCAAATGTGTTGTTATTGGTGTTCTATTGGTGTAATATTGTTATCTACCATGTAAAGAAAATATCAGAATTAGTCCATAAATAATGACATTAATTAGCAATATCTTTTCTTTTCAGAGGATTTGAAATCTGCACCACAGAATTGATTCTTTTATCGTCGTTGATTTGATAGATATGCTATTTATAACATAGGAACCTACACTTGATTAAGTATATAAACCGCATGTATCATCCTAGATATAGATCTATCAGATCAATAAATATCCACACTAAGATCAATTATATGCCTTGTTTGCATACTCACTGTCACCTTGTAGATGGATAAGCTTGGTACAACACTCTTTGGTCCTGTCAATTGATCCCCACTGTTACCACCTACCTGTTTGGTGTACTGCAATCTACTAAAATCGGCAAGGGATTTGAAATGTTTAAATCTTTAATTACAAACCATAACTCCATTCTGACAGATACAAGGGGATGTCTCCATCCCACTCATTTGCACTTAAGCTAAGCCTGTAAGGCAGAGAGGTCAGCTGAACGTCGTGACAATTTGCAGCAAAATAAGGGTACCGATGAAGTCAACTGCACCTTATAAGCATAACATCGACCCCTCAGGAAGGCATTTCACAAGGTGGTACGACTAAACTGGCGGCAAGTCATAGTGAGACCCCTCAGTTAAATGACAATGTCATTACAGAAGGGCTGTAATGTCAGGGCTGTAATGCCATTACAGCTCTGCATCTAGTGGTCACTAATAATTAAACTGGTATGACTGCCCTACCAAACCCTATGTAATTACTGCCTTAAGTGCCGATCTTCAGAGTAGTCGTAATATGTTACCTACAATCACCCACTCTGATATTGACGGTTTCAAGTTGTACTGGTTGTGTCTAGTCATACCATCTTGAGAAATGCTCTCCAGGACTGCATTGTTCCCATTCTGTATGAATGTAACACGGGTTCCTTACCAGGGATTATTTAGTGAAACAAAAAGAAACTATGTAAATTGTGTATTGTACAACTTTGATGCATTAACTGACAAACCACAGGCAGCAACTTAAATTATTCTCTAACCATAGTGTTGGCTATAGTAGATAGGACATTATATAATTCCCCTCAGACCTGCTTTCATATTTCAGCATAATTAGGAGTCACCGCACTAATAGTACTAATCATATTGGTCAGTATTTCTTTGAGAACATTTTCCTAACCATACCTGATCTATGGTCCAGATGGATGAGACCCCAATGTAGCAGCTGTCCTGGCATGATACCTAAATATGAACACTTTGCAGGCTTTTCTTGTGTCAGGCAGATGACAGCTACCGTAAATCCTGGCGTATAGGACACATCCTGACTTTAGCTAAATACTATAGGACACATCTGGGGACAAATTCTGGTCCTTTTAGTACTGTTCTATAATGAACAATCCTCACATATAGGACGCACTCTGAGTTGGGCCAAGTACTATAGGACACAGATGATTCAATTCCAGTGCATAAGCCATGTCTTATACGCGAGGATTTACGGTAATTTCTGTCTGTTATGATTATATATATATATTTTTTTTTTGGTTGCTCCCTTTTATTCTGCTCAATATTGAAGTGGCACTTTCTGAAAGGATTGAGCTTGCTAACCTTTTGATGAATGTTCATAGAGCATTATGCATTTTGACCTTTATAATGCCTGGATTCAGCTCTCACTATCATTACTCACTGGGTCTGCATTCATGTGTTACTCACTGGGTCTACATTCATGTGTTATTCACTGGGTCTGCATTCATGTGTTAATCACTATCATTACTCACTGGGTCTGCATTCATGTGTTACTCACTGGGTCTGTATTCATGTGTTACTCACTGGGTCTGCATTCATGTGTTACTCACTGGGTCTGCATTCATGTGTTACTCACTGGGTCTGCATTCATGTGTTACTCACTGGTCTGCATTCATGTGTTACTCACTGGGTCTGCATCCATGTGTTACTCACTGGGTCTGCATTCATGTGTTAGTCACTGGGTCTGCATTCATGTGTTAGTCACTGGGTCTGCATTCATGTGTTACTCACTGGGTCTGCATTCATGTGTTACTCACTGGTCTGCATCCATGTGTTACTCACTGGGTCTGCATTCATGTGTTACTCACTGGGTCTGCATTCATGTGTTACTCACTGGGTCTGCATTCATGTGTTACTCACTGGGTCTGCATTCATGTGTTACTCACTGGTCTGCATTCATGTGTTACTCACTATCATTACTCACTGGGTCTGCATTCATGTGTTACTCACTGGTCTGCATTCATGTGTTACTCACTATCATTACTCACTGGGTCTGCATTCATGTGTTACTCACTGGTCTGCATTCATGTGTTACTCACTATCATTACTCACTGGGTCTACATTCATGTGTTACTCACTGGTCTGCATTCATGTGTTACTCACTATCATTACTCACTGGGTCTGCATTCATGTGTTACTCACTGGGTCTGTATTCATGTGTTACTCACTGGGTCTGCATTCATGTGTTACTCACTGGGTCTGCATCCATGTGTTACTCACTGGGTCTGCATCCATGTGTTACTCACTGGGTCTGCATTCATGTGTTACTCACTGGGTCTGCATTCATGTGTTACTCACTGGGTCTGCATTCATGTGTTACTCACTGGGTCTGCATCCATGTGTTACTCACTGGGTCTGTATTCATGTGTTACTCACTGGGTCTGCATTCATGTGTTACTCACTGGGTCTGCATTCATGTGTTACTCACTGGGTCTGCATTCATGTGTTACTCACTGGGTCTGCATTCATGTGTTACTCACTGGGTCTGCATTCATGTGTTACTCACTGGGTCTGCATCCATGTGTTACTCACTGGGTCTGCATCCATGTGTTACTTACTGGGTCTGCATCCATGTGTTACTCACTGGGTCTGCATTCATGTGTTACTCACTGGGTCTGAATCCATGTGTTACTCACTGGGTCTGCATTCATGTGTTACTCACTGGGTCTGCATTCATGTGTTACTCACTGGGTCTGCATTCATGTGTTACTCACTGGGTCTGCATCCATGTGTTACTCACTGGGTCTGTATTCATGTGTTACTCACTGGGTCTGCATTCATGTGTTGCTCACTGGGTCTGCATTCATGTGTTACTCACTGGGTCTGCATTCATGTGTTACTCACTGGGTCTGCATCCATGTGTTACTCACTGGGTCTGCACTCATGCATTACTCACTGGGTCTACATTCATGCATTCAGCTTATCCTTTTGGGTTGTTACAGTCTCAAAGGTTCAGCATTACAGGAATACAATAAAGTGTATCATGGCGATAAAGGAACATCCATACTTGTATAGATCTGCTGGCAGCATGTAGCTTTTAAACAGTCATTCCCTATATAGAACATATGGGTCTGCTCTGTGTGTCAAATCACAAGCATTGCCAAGAAATATTGCCCTTCCCTCGTGAACCAAAAGCAATACTGCTTAGGAAGGCCTCATAGGCCATACCCTTTACAGCCTTTTCTATACACAAGTAAACAGAACACCTGTCAATATCATTGATATTGCCTGCAAAGATCAATATGGTTATTTTCACGTTGGTAGACAGTTCTACCCATAATCAATAAATCATAAATAACCTAACTATGCCAATTGAGAGATCCCCTGCTGAGCCTAATGTGTACTAAAGTGCTTTGACTCCTGTGTCCTTAAGATCACAAATCAGTAATAACGCAGAGAAAAAGGTACATGTTAGTTACAGTTTTACCTCCACACCCACTAAAACACCCTGATTCATGACCCCAAAATGCATGAAGACAGTCCAGGTGCTTCATGGTGCAGGCACACAGTCCAGGTGCTTCATCACGCATGAAGACAGTCCAGGTGTGTCATGGTGCGTGAATACAGCCCATATGTTTCATCATGTATGAATGCAGCACAGTTGCTTCATGGTGCATCAATACATACACTGGAAACATGGAAGATCCGAAACTAGTCAGCGGTGACCACTTTAGGTCCTCAAGTTGACGATACCTAAAACTACAACTTTAGGTAGTCAAAATGATGACTTTAGGTCATCATCCTGACAACCTGAGTCATCAATATGATGACTCTGTACTGTCAGTATTGTCTTCCAAGCTGAATAAAGCCCCGGTGAATAACTTGCCGACATGCGTTATGTGTTTATGCATTTATATTCCTGAAATCCACTGTTATGGTTTGTTGTTTCAAAATAAGGCCAGGCAAAATGGCCGACAAAAGGTACATGGACGAGTCAAAAGTACTTGGCACCCTATGCATGACAACTACCCGGCCCTTTTTTTTCAACGTCAGCATAACCCCACTTCCGGTCTCAAACTGAAGTATAATATCATGTTATATCAAACATGACAGGGCTTTGTCTCTAGGCGTGGTGGTATCAGCGGTTGATATGCTCCTATTGTGAGTAGGTCCCCCGTGCTATATATAACAGACATTAAGACCTGGGTGATATCTGGGGCTGATGGCTCAGTGTGTACAGATATCATGAGGACATCTCCACTGGTATTCATGGCATATAGAATTGGTTATGGTGACTTGCTGAACCCTTATATAACACTGATGGCCTCTAGGCCTGGAGGGGTTTGCACAAGATGCTCTTGCAGTTGATGACCTGTACGATTTCAAAACGCCTATATCTAGTAGGTCATTGCAGAGCATCATTCTGTGCAACAGGTGCCTATGTTATATCATCATACGATTAGGTAGAGCTGCCGTAGCAATGCAGGCACTATAGTTCTTACAGTGCGCTATTGGCACCCTCATATTGAGTCTCACTACGATTTGAGACTGTCTAGTCGTAAGACTTTCTGCAATGCCCCCCAGGTGTCCAGCTTCTATGTATGATTAAATACCAATATCAGCACTCATCCAATTCAAGAGGGGCTCCAGGGGAACCTGGTCCTCTATACAGAGACCATTCATTCTACATAGAGACAATTGGTAGTGACAGGGATCACAGTTGTATCCGTGCTATTAGGGTCACCTTTAAACCCTAAGTAGCTAATGGCTTTATGAATACCCAGGGTAAGTGGGGGGGGGGTGACTGCGCTGTTTGGGACTTACCCAGTCAGAGACAGGAACCCGAAAGAAAGGGTAGTATCAAAATAAAGACTACGCAATACAATTTTATTGGATAAATACCATGGAAGGTAATGGTACATTTATAAGCACCTAACTTACGTATCTAAATAGGATCAACTTATTGTTTCTCATTTTGTTTGATGAATGGAGGTTCCATATTGCAATGTCGGGTGTTGCAGTTATGCATTATTTGGTCTTTACTTATGTTGATCAGGCTACATCAACATCCCCAGCATCTTCAAGTGCTTAGGGAGTGATCATTCTTTAACCACGGGGGGGGGGGTTGTTGAGTGTAGGGGGGAGAAAAAGATTTCAGACCCCTCGAAGGAGGTGACAAAAATATTTCACCCCTTTTGAGTGAAAAAGCCTGCGCGCTAATTAAGAATAAGGGGAGGGGGGTTCAGACCATTCCAAGGGAGGAGGCAGAAAATCTTTCACCACGCATGCACGGAATTCCACCGCCAGTTTGTTAAAAACTGACCACTCCTAGTCTATTCTGTCTATTCACACATTTTCACCAGCCTCCCTTCCTCTAATCTCCTCCCTTCCGCCAATCCACCAGTCCTCTCCATTCAACACCAACCCTGGCTCTGTCTAATAGAAACGTGCAGATGCACAATTTTGTTCACAATCAACTGGGTGTAAAGGCAACAAGCCCACCATACAATGACCAGTTCTATAAATATTTACAGAGCAGCTCCAATATCTCCTCCCACACAAGCAGGTCACATGGTGAGCTCAATCAACTGCTCACCACTGACACTCTGAACTTTATTTCATGTTGAAACCAGTGGAATAAGGACGTCCCATTTATTTTATGTGAATAACTTCTTCCCGTAGAGATAGCATTGCGCGGCCGATTCGCACACCCCCAGTGGTGTAACGTGTGCCGATCCACCACAGCGGCAGATCCACCACTGCAGTCTCGTTCTGGGTGCGTGTAAACATTCAAAATGGCGGACCGCCGCTTGTACAGGGCACTACGGTAAAGGATTTTGTTAATTTTCAGTTAATTAAATACTCTAAAAACATAAAATAAATATAGAACTAAACTCCCCTGGTGTCCTTGGTGGCCGATCCACCCTCGTGGTGGATCGGCCACCTCGTACACTACGGTCGTTTAGTTCTATCTATATACTTAACATTGGAGCGCCGTATCTCACACCCTCGTGACATAGCCCATCCCCGTATCTCACAGCCAGTCTAAGCAGATGAACCTTTGTCTATATTCACTGAGCAATAGGACGTGGGCCCTCATGGAATAGCACATCCAAGACGCTGAAAAAAGACAGTGGGGGAGGGGCGAAATAGACATTCTTCTAATCAATATGCTTAAGGCCACAACTGACGTGCGAATATTACACAAATCTGCGTGAAATGTGAAAATGCAGAATTAATATTGAAAATGCATGTCATGACAAGGAATAAAAGACGGGATGTTTGCCTTCAGCCATCCAGTGTTGGGCCGCGGAATGCTGGCTAATCAATGGAGTGGCTGGGAGGATGGATAGGTGAGAGATGGGGGAGGTGAAGGTGTGAGGTGATTATTGGAGTTGGACGGGAGGAGAGGATGAGTGATTGGATGGTAATAAATTGTGTCTATTGATAGTGGGGAGTAACTAGTGTGGAGATTAACCCTTTCACGGCGGAATAATGTCTCTATACTCATCTCATGTTCTTGCGATAAATTGCTCGCAAATACATGGGGCTAGGAAGGGCAATACACTTAGTAACCCTATAAAACATTTTCGTGTGGCTGGGTTAAACAGGGCTTCCTTAGTGGAAAAGAATGGTCAATTGATATTGGATTGCTTAAAGGCAATTGGTTTAACATCTGAGACCTGAAATCAATGGGAAGGTTTCTTGAATTTAGTGCATTGGTGGCATGTTGCATTTACGCGGCATTTTCAGGTTACTCGCCAGGACTGCATTTAGGCATCATGCTGGCTGAAGACCACAGTGTATCAATGCATTAACCGACGAGCAAAGTTCTTTAGAAAATTACCCAGGGTTATATTCATGTCCCATGCAGAGCCTACTTGCCAGGCCAGCACTCATGCAGCAAGCCAAGCCTATGCATCAGTGATACGTTCATGCACCATCCTGAGTTTATTTACTACATGCTGTGCCTATCCACCAGGGCTACGATCATGCATCAAGTCAAGCCTATTTGCCAGGGCTACATGCATTCACCATATCAGGGATTGATCACACAGGGTAAATATTATGCATTGAAATCTCATCAATACTAAAAAAAATTATCACGACCAAAGGACAGAGTACTATATTAGTTAAGGGATAAATTTGGTTTGTTTGGGTCTCCTTCATAAAATACTCTAAATCCTGTGGTGGAACGACTACCTGAGCCATAAAGAGGATAGCAAATGATGAATGCAGACATTGAAATTATCCATAATCCAAATGGACACATCTGTTCACTTTCACAGGTTTTTGGTGTGGGAATGGACTAGCTATCAAATCAACCCCTGACTTTTATTATGGAGCACCCGGCCTGAACCCTGTAAGGCCCGCACAGGGCTTCTAATACCGATGTTGCAGGTTCCTTTATAGGGGTCACCATTACTTGATCTGGTACTGGAGAGATAAGCACTGATAACAGCCATTATGATGGGTACCAGATGTTATGTAATGCACCCTAAAAATCTGCATTGAATGTAGAGAATTATCTCATTGGTCAATAATTTATCCCGCTAGGTTGGTATACACATCTCTCTTTTCTAGTCAAGATGCAGAGAGGCATCCTAATTCAACAGAGCTACATTTATGTATCATGCTAGATCTATTTGTTCGGTTCTGATTATCATGATGTGCAGAATAGGGGAGGAGTTTCTTGCCCTATGTCGCTTAAAGTGTTAAATTTCTGAGAATCCTATTATACTGTTCATGATTGAGGACTATCAGTAGCAGAACAAAGCTTTTGGTAGCCAATATTTAGTCCTGATTTAGACTGACGGTGTTTAGACTGACGGCGTATAGGTAATTCGTCTGGAACAGCAGACTTGAATTTGCAAATTATTCCAGAAAAGAGGAGGCACCTGCAGCTCTAGATTCTGTCACATAGCCTACACTGAGAAAATATTCTTACTCACTTGAGTCTGTATCCAGACTCAGGCAATGTCGCCAAAATGAGTACCCTGTGGATGATACTCAGGCAGAGCCAGAGTATCACCCAAGTCTCAGCCTGGACCAGCCTCAGGATCTGCCTGAGTATCACCACAGGCTCAGGCTGAGTCTCAAATCGTACTCATTTTGGCGACATTGCCTAAGTCTGGATACAGACTCAAGTGAGTAAGAATATTTTCTCAGTGTAATTAGTGTCTAGAGGTGTTTAGACATCAGCATTTCTATGGAGGAAATATCATATCAGGGTCATATGGCTGTTGTGTACTGATATGTCTACATGCATGCCTGAACAGGATATAGGACTATAAAATGCACTGTCAATTATTGACTATATACCATATCTATACTGTATAACGTAGTGGCCTGTTTGAGCCCAGGCACTTACAATTTTCCAAACCTTTCTACCCACAGCCCTTATACCATTTAAGCTCACATTTCATCCTCACCCTATAGACCCATGTGGCAAGAAAGGGTGACTTTATCATGAATAAACTTGTGGTTGGGTCAATTTTGGTGGAATGCTTGTAACTTTGCTTGAATTCACCACATGTGCAAATGACCTACACTGAGGGATTCACATGACAATTATCTTTTAAATAATGGTATAACATGGCAGGCCTGACAAGGGAATGTTGCATTCTCGGTAATTTCCTTAGGAAAAGTCCAAAGAATTTACCAACAACTTCTCTGAAAGGTCACCCGTTCTTGCCGTATTGATCTATAGTATTATTACATGACACAGGAACATGTTCAGGAGCATTCTCTATAGTTATTTGCTCCACCCCTCTCAACAGCAATCCGAGAACCTTAATCTTTACAACCAAGCACGTACCCATAGTGCAGCATTGGCTGGTCTAAGGGGACATCTTCGTCAGTTTTCCCACACGGCTTAGGTTTCCACAAGATGCATTAAACCAGAAACAAGAGTTACACAAATTATATCGATTCAACCCACCAAGAAAGGGACTGATTCCACTGAAGCACCACCTTTTTTTATTCTATTATTTCATATTGGCGAGCTGATGTGGAATCAGGGCTTTATCTGGTTCCCTGATTAGTACTACAAAATGAACAGGGGCTGTCTGCAGTATTTCTCAGTTCTACAAGTTGTTCTGAATGTGAAGTAAGTGGGTGCACGCGCACCATGCATGTTTGATGGTCGACACTGTTCTGCGTGTACAAGCGGCCAATGCCCATCAATTATTTCTTCTTTTTTTCACAAAGCCTCTTGTAGTGGTTTATAGATAGGTATATGGTTGCACCTAAGACATGCCTGCAGTGGCGGATCCAGGGTTTTGAGAGGGAGGGGGCGCGCCTCTCGTTTACCCCATATGTTTGGCTAAATTTCAGGCTTAAGTGACCCAAATAAACTATAAACCATAGACTATAAACGGCGCCCTAATTTAAATCCGCCACTGGCCTCTGCATCAAGCAAACAGCAATGGGATCAGGAATGATGTAACTGGCTAGGTGGCACTGGGACTGGCCAGACATTTTAGGTTAATATGTCTAAAAGGGGGTAATTGTGACTTTAGAAAAAACTCAGTTAGTACCAGAAAAGAAAATGGCAAGACAGGGACACATCTACAAGGGCCGCCTACGATGGACAGGTCTCGGATGCCCCAGTTTGACTGATCAGGAAGATTTGAGGGAGAGGAATGATAACTGATGTGTGAGACGGAAGTGAGTGGTTTAAAGGAGAATCAGTATCTCGGCCTGAACGTAAGTTAATCAGGAGCTTATTTCAACATAACTGACGATCCCCAAATCCACTGATAGAAGGGCGATATCCTATCATCTGAGATTTCTCCATAAGACTGGTCCATATGTATAGATGCACATAGGATTTAGTAGAGTAGTCGTAGCACTGCAAACAGTTCTTGAGCCCTTGGTTGTTGTCAGGGATATTGGGCTTCCCTAGCCCACTTAAAAGGGTCTATGTCTACTCTTTCCTATCCCCTCGGATGTGTGTGGTGCACATATGCGCGGGCACCGACACATTCCTCTGTGAAATTGTGTTATGTTGTTCTCGCCATGAATATGACCTTAGCTGTCGAAATGGCGTTAAACATCTATTACTCACTCACTCACTCGTCAGGGATATTGAAACGGGCCTCAGGAGGCTAGGTGACACCGATATGTGGACGATATTGAGAAGCACCTTTTGTGATGGATGTGTAATTAATTGATTGATAGATTTGTTTAACATCAAATATGTAGCGTTTAATGAATGTTATGGGACAGCACGAGTGGATTTATGGATTCAATAATCCACGACCGCGTAGCCATAAATCCACGAGTGCTGTCCCATAACATACATTAATGCGTTTATCTAACATTTTGTATCTCCATTTTGTAATAATTTCTTACCTTATAACCCCTTAATAAAGCCAGGAGAAGAGATTTTTTAGGCCAAGCGGTAGAAAAATAATCTTCGCCATGTTGACAGTGGAAGTCGACCTGTGCTTTCTTGTCCATATTCCTGGGCCTCTTTGCCGAAGGGCCCTGGCATGTGGATAATCAAGTTGTTACGTTGAAATGTTATGATATTAACCTTTGAACCTATCTATTCTTTACTACATGGTGCTGAGGATTATTCTCGCCATGTTTCAGTGCCATTCTGGTCTATATAGAG
The DNA here is from genome assembly GCA_949317995.1 of Acholoe squamosa. Taxonomy (NCBI): domain Eukaryota; kingdom Metazoa; phylum Annelida; class Polychaeta; order Phyllodocida; family Polynoidae; genus Acholoe; species Acholoe squamosa. The sequence continues at coordinate 48,977,567 of OX439050.1, forward strand.
GCCAAATACCAACAAATTCTTTATAAATTGAAGCAAAAGCCAAGCCGGGCCATGTTGATGCTGTGAAAGTAGACCGGATGTCAACACATGACACACTTACGGGTCAAAGGTCAGCAAGCCCCAATGGTGGGTGCTGAGACGTATCGCTATAGAAAATGATTTGATTCTTATTTATTTTGAATAAATGCAGATATTAGGCATGTCATGTTCATCTAGGATACCTTAGGATGTTTCCCTGTTATTAACTACACAGCGGCCAGGGAACAATTCCCATAGAACCCTGAATGGTTTTAACTGGAAATGTATGGCAAGGTTGACATTGTATACTGCTCCAATTTATTAACATGTCCAGATGCTAACCAAAGGCTTCTTGAAGATGTCCAAAAGGTGTTAGAGTAGGGTTATGGCCTGATAATGCACCGGGGTTGTACCCAAAAAAACACTGTCCAAGCCAAAATCGTTAGATAAATATATATATATATATATATATATATATATATATATATATATATATATATATATATATATATGGATGAGGGAGAAAAGGCAGGCCCCTGACTCTTTTCGAGACATAGCAAGTCTTTTTTTATTTGTAGGGCATGTAATTGAGATTTCAGGTAGGTGGGTGAATGGGATGGAGAGAGGTAGAGAAGGCAACTAATGGGGGTGATCCACTACTCTGTTTCATATTGCGAATGTCAACATCCTACAGACCGTCCAAGAGCGATCATAGAAATCAAAAGTTGTGGATATTTGCATTTTTTGTCGCATGTCGCTTGCCGGTTAATGTGTATTTGCCAGAACAGTGGACTTGCTGCTGTGACATTCTCTGTGTTTCTCCATGTGTGAAAAAAATGCAGCTTTTGTCAGAGTAGTGGATCCCGGGCTTAAGGCTACCTGTATGCTGTACCTGTAATTTCCGCTCACCGCTCGCCTAGGAAGCACTTTGACAGACAGGAGGCTTTTCTAACCCTTCCGTGTGCTTCAGCAATAGGAACTAGAGTAGTCAGAGCTTTACCTATCCCTAGTAGTCTAGGACAGGATGTGCACAGAGGTCTAGTGAAAGTGTGATGTCACTTCAAGGTAGGTGAATGAATACAAAGCAGTATGGTGTCAGTTCATGAGCCCTGTGATGATTTTCATGTATATATGCATTAACACACTCCCAGGAAAAGGGAAGGGGCATAGCAAAATAAATGCTGCCTGCATGAATAAATTCAATTCTCAGGGTTATAGCCAATACATTGCAACATTGCTGTATTGCAGCAGAAATTGATCAATTGTTTCCTTGTTATGCAGTCAATGACTGCTAAGGGTAAATCTTGGATTCAAATAGCATCATCTGTTAACCCATTGAGGGCTAGCATCGACCATAGTCGGCACCATGGCAGGCCTAGCGTCGACTATAGTCAACACCCATTATATAAGAATAGTATAGGAATTGAAAATAGGCTCATCCTCTAGGAACTATACTTTTTTCAGAGGAGGTCCCTATGGCCAGGGCAACGATTATTGCTCTTCCCTTAAAAGGTTAAGACACATGACTTGTTGCCTCATTAGTTTTTCATGTTAACTAACCAAAACACAACTTTAGGACACTTTAGTGGCCTGCTTAAGTGCCCATCACCAATTGAAAGCAATACTCTTATTTGAGACCCTTATTTGAGAATGGTGCTTATTTTAATACTAGTTTAGTGCTAAAGATTGGTTTCAAGAAACCTGTAGTCCTGGCACTTATTCAAGGCTGATGCTCATTTGAGACCCTGGCGCATAAACGAGCGATTACGGTAGACCATATTTACTAGGTAGAGATCAACCATGCCAATACAAAGCAATACAAGACAAACAAACATACTGTAAATAAAGCTTATAACTAAGCAAGCATGGCTATATAATATACAAATCTATATGCCACTCCAGGAGGTCTCTTCACAACGTTCCACCGCGGCCCCCTTTCAATTCGCCCCATACAAGATTAACTAGGCCCCAGCTATCGTGGGGGGCCATTATATGAATGTAATATATGATGCTTGCACTAGTGCCTTTTAGGTACTGATAGAGGCTTGAGGTGGAGCCAAGTGCCTCTATCAAGTACCTAAAAGTTACGCTGGAATCATCACATGTTGTGTTTATAGCACAATCTTTACCTTTAGGATGCATTAGAATGCATCAAAATGCATTCTGCATTCACTGACATACAAATATATATATGGTATCCATAAGGTCCCAGACATATGACTCATCTAACTCAACACTATTGTCCAGCCCCGTGGCCTAATGGATAGCAAGCAGAACTTAGGATCAAAAGGTCCCTGGATCAATCCCAGCCAATGCTGAGCTTTTCCAGTATGAACCACTGTCAAAGCTATGTCATAGCTCCTGTCACAAATAAAAACAGTATAGAAAAAGTACACTGCCAATATTCAAATTTCAACTATCAGTGCCTCTATCCTGTGATTAAAGCACTCAGATTATCCAGTTTGGGCACCCAAAATCGTTCTGAAATGTGATAACCGTGGTATAAGTCCTTATAGATCAACAGTGCAATTTGTCTATAACTTTGCCACTGACACAGCACCAGACAACTTGGACCCCCTCATCCGTGATGATAGCATTTTAAAGATGAATGCCCTGATAAAAGACTTGTTCTATATTTACACCAGATCCATGACTCTTCCTTTCCGTAGGGGCCGAATCTGTATTTCTAAAAAAAATGATATTGTTCAAGGGCCATATATGCTGACTCCTTTGTCGCAGTGGAGTACCAAAACGAGGCTTCTTGCTATCATTGCATTGGTGCATAGGGCCGACACTTTTGAAGTAGTTCAACCTCATAGTGTCGTAAATGCAGCACTGGTTAATGACCTTCATAAGCACTCTGGCTGCCTTCAAGCACCATGAGGGCAAATGGGCATGATGCATTCACTCTAAAATCTAAAAAGGAGTTCTGCTGAATCTACCAGGCATCTGAAACTGAAACTGAACAGTGAACCACCATAATTGTATTGCCGTAGAGAAATGTAGTTTCTACAATGAAGCCCCAGATGACAGTGCAGTGGCACAAGGAATTTCCATGAAAATAACAACGAATCCCCGGCAATTTTGGGACTTGGGGTTCACCATTTTTTACAATGTTCTTTACTGTGTTGATGCACTTTGCAGGTCCATAGACTACATTGGCCCCCGAGTGCTCTATATCTAATATTTGTAACAGAAATGGCGCTGGTTCCAGTTAGACCGCACACGATGGAATTAGATCATCCTGGCAGTTGAAGATGATGCACCTAGACTAATACACACAGGCCTAGCAGCTTGTGTACATGTAACTCACGGCTCCAGTGGGAGGGAAAGGTAGCTTGACAGTATGGCCCGGCTAGACTGGCACAGGCAAACAGAGAACAACGTATGGAGGCAATTAACAAAATTGTGTCAATACACTACTTTAATTGCACTCGTTTTTAGTTGCGTGATATGCAGGGGCTTTGGGATGCGATGGGGAAGGTCTGCTGGGAGAAATCACAAGTCATTTCTGAGTACAGATGGAATGTGGGAAGTTATAGTACAAACTAGCCAGATGACGATCATGGAATTGATAAGGAATGCAAACTACAAGTGAATGTGTGAGTGAGTGGGTCGGTGAATGAGAGAGACAGACAGACAGACAGACAGAAAGAGAGAGTCAGTGAGTCAGTGAGAGCAAGAGTGAGCGAGTGAGAGAACAAGGGCACGCGAGAGTGTGAAAGGGAGATATCCTAGAGGGACAGACAGACCGACAGACTAGACCCTGGTAGCAAGAAATGTGACAAAACTTGGGAAATCATAATATTATGGGAAAATCTCTTTTTTCAAATTCATGTCTTCAGCTACATTTTGCACTGAAAGCACCAAGGTCGTCAGACTGACGATACCCAAAACTACAACCTTAGGTACTCAGATTGAGCACCCAGGGTAGTCACCCTAATGGGTTTAGGTCAAGACACTCACCCAAGGTAGTCAAACTGATTACATAAGGTTGTTAGAGTGACAACCTTGGAGCTGACTACCTTGGGTCCTCAATCTGAGTACCTAAAGCTGTAGATTTGGGTATCGTCAACTTGAGCACCTAAAGTCCTCAGCGGTGAAGACCTTCAGTTGAAGACTGAAGGCCTGATCATCAAACATGAGTGGCACATACCTGCCACCTTGGGAGTATGTTACATATTGTCAACAGAATGCCATAGACTCATACTGGAGAGAGGTATACTGAGGGAATTCACTACCTGTAAGGTGCTGCCCCCTGTCTATACCTCTTCTGACGACTCTAGGTCCTCAATCTGACGAGTTAAAAGATCTGCAGGGTTTTCAGTGTGGTACTTTGCTTGATAAAATACTCCAAATAAGTACAGAAATATAAAATCTCAAACATGGGATGTCAGCAACATGGAGAAATTCAGGATAGCCCTTAACTCGATTGCATATTGAAATATTGTGGCATAACGCATAGAAAATGCAATTATTGGAAAAAATTAAAATTTTCAAACAGAATCGTCCATAACATTGGATCTAGAAGAGATAATTCAATTCTGTTTTTAGTTATGAAAACCTTATGAACAGGTAAATAAGATAGAGTAGCTTAGTATTCAAAAAGAACAAAATTATGGTTTCCATGGCAACCAAATGTCAACAAATGTGCTAAATTTAGGGGAAAACGTTTGTTTTGGATTCTAAATAAGGTTATTTTAGAAGGAAAATAGAGTCTTGGCTATAGCATAATCAGATTCTTCAGAAAAAGCTAGACTTGTTTTCGCTTAATCTTTTACTCTCCTTAAATATTGTATTTAGAGCATTTGTGGGTATTTCCCTTAGTGTTACGATTTTCCCTGTTTCGTCACAAATACAGACAGGCAGGCAGAGAGAGGCAGAGAGACAGGGAAGAGGCAATGTCCTTTTGCTTTTTTTTTTTTTTTAGATAAAATATTACATCCGGATTGAGAACAATGCAAATAGATCAAAAAGACTAGAAGCAGGTCTTGTATTGGTACTGATTAGATAAAGAGAGGCAAATAAAATAAAGTTAGACTTAAATTTATAACACAATTGAAGGAGAAGGCAAAGAACAGGCCCCGTAAAGTGCACTGCTGAGGCACCCAAGGTCCACAGCTAGATATAGCAAACCTTTTACAGACCTTGCAGCACTACAACTGACAAAGTGGTGACCCTTCAGCCCAGCACTTCAGGAGTGTATCAACCCCTGGGACCAGTATGATGTATAGCCAAGCAAGGATATTCTCCACAGCTGCAGTTATTTCTCATGACTAGCAATGACCGTAATTATAAACCATTGAATCACTATCCAGTCAGCAAAGGACTAATATGGCCATATTGATTGCAGCCTATTCATATCTAGTTCTGCTGTCGTATCCCGAAAGTCGAGCATCCCAGAAGTTGGCCGTAATTTTCAAAATAACCTTACCCGTTTCATATTTCTACGGTGTAGGGACAGTATCATTAGGGTTGTTGTCCTTTCAAATTCTTTAAGAAGAGAGGGATGTTATCATGGATTTTATGTTTTCAAAATATTATTTATTTTCATTGATGTTTGTGGCCCTTGAGCGATAATAGGCTTAAACAAGGATTGCGCATGCCAACTTCTGGGATGCGCCAACTTCTTGGATACGACACTGCCTCTTCTTCGAAAAGGATAATTGCAGGGAGGGTAACCCACACCATAGGCAACACCCTCTCGCGAGAATCAGACCTGAAGTGAGCGTGATCTGCCCTATTATCGTTCTGTCCAGCAGGGCAGCAGTTATAGTGACTCCATCCAGAATCTGATACTTCAGGGTAGAATGACCTCAGGAACATACAGAAAAGTTAGAGTACAGAATTTAGATAGGCCAGATCATGTGGTATATATACATGTACCAGGGCAAGAGCATTGATTGGGGGTGAAAGGGAAAATTTCTTTTTCTAGTGACTCTGAATTTATCTGTGCCTGCCACCATATCTGTATAATATTATGTACATTTTTACACCCGTACCTGTATTATTATCGTTCTACCTGCCTCTGTCATCTCTTTCTTCTCTTTACTATTTATGTCTTATCTTCTCTCCACATCTCAACCTGTGTTACTATGTTCCTCCGTATCTATGTCTTTTTACACCATAGGTGTCAAAGTAAAATGATGAACCATCCTGGGCAGGACCCCTGGTAGATTCAACAGATAATATTTACAGTGTATACTGCATTTTATGAGACAGAGGGAGTGTGTCAGGTTGATCTGTCTAACAGCCTTGGGAAACCTGGGAGGGGTATGTTCAAAGGTCAGAGGGTGCTGTACACAAATAATCCTGTAAAGAGAAGAAGGTCAGTAGAGACATGATAATGTATAGGCCGCCATTCACCATTCCTCTTTGGGGACTGGCAGCCCTGGTAAAGTGGCACTTTTAGCTCAGGCCAAATAAAGATAAAGAATGTTTCAGGTAACCTGACCCTACCTAGTAAATAAGGACTGAGCCCTTTTGGCCAATGCTGAACAAGAAATGCTAATCAGGCCATTTCTAAGCAGATTCAGCCATCCGTTGATTTATCCAAGCGAATTATCAACAAACCATGCAGATCACATTCTGGATTCTTAGGGCCTGAGGTTAACGAGAAGCAGACCTGCCCGTACCCTGTATCTAAAGCCATGTAACCTTTATTTTGTATACTCTTTTCTTAAGGGGGAGGCGGCCTCTGGCTACATGTATAGAGCAAGATGTCTGTCTCTTGTCAACAGACTGTGCTGGACGAAAGTACACAGTCCTGACGTTTGTTGAAGAATATGCACGTTATCAGGAGGTGATGGGTCTTCCCTTGGCTTGTAAAGGTCATGGTATCATACAGCATGCTGTAATCTATAGGTCCCATGTTAAAACAAGAGAAGGCAGTATTCAACTGTTGAGCATATATATCATATCAGCTATTCCGGGTGCTATTCCGAGATTCTATGGCCAAAACCCCTCAGTCCATACACTTTATCCCTGTGCCTGCTAAGACAGTTCTAAAAATCATGGCAAGTCATATGTGAGCCTATCATATACAGAACAGTTATAGAACGGACAAACTATACATTTACTACGATCACTGCATAATCATACAGGTGGTTTCTGGAGTCTCTCATAGATTCCCCCGAAGAAAAAACTCCAAGTTATATTACTAGAGTGACCAGTTCACCTGCAATAAACATTACTAGGATTCTCTCTCCATTTCTGGCCTCAGGGCTGACCTTTAACGATGCACACTGGTCGGCCAGACCACTTCCTACCGTGTCTTACCATTGAAGGGGCGCATGGTGTCTCCAGTCTCACGTGCCTTGGTCGTCATGCTGTACTAATACAATGCTTGGAATTCTAGCCATTATAATATACAGGATGGTTACACACGCCTCCTTCATCTTTATATCTACTCAGCACTTTTATTTCCTAGCCCTAATGGGTATTCATTACTTCTCACTCAGATAAATGATATGATTGTGTTTGCTGAGCTCACCCAATATCACATTAGACCTTTGTCACAACTATTACTATGATGATAGGTCTCCTTTGTGAGAGTGCCTTTGTTAATTCTGTAGGGTCAGCTTATTGGTTTAATACTTTACATTATGTACATTTACCACACACACAATAGTCTTGAAGAATAAGTTGATATATTCCTGCAATCCTACATTAACATTTAAGGACAGGAGGAGTAAGTAGTTTAGGAAGATTGTGACAGGAGGAATAAGTAGTTTAGGAAGATTGTGACAGGAGGAATAAGTAGTATAGGAAGATTGTGACAGGAGGAGTAAGTAGTATAAGAAAATTGTGACAGGAGGAGTAAGTAGTTTAGGAAGATAGTGACAGGAGGAGTAAGTAGTTTAGGAAGATTGTGACAGGAGGAACAAGTAGTTTAGGAAGATTGTGACAGAAGGAGTAAGTAGTTTAGGAAGATTGTGACAGGAGGAGTAAGTAGTTTAGGAAGATTGTGACAGGAGGAGTAAGTAGTATAGGACAATTGTGACAGGAGGAGTAAGTAGTTTAGGAAGATTGTGACAGGAGGAATAAGTAGTATAGGAAGATTGTGACAGGAGGAGTCAGTAGTTTAGGAAGATTGTGACAGGAGGAGTAAGTAGTATAGGAAAATTGTGAAAAGAGATGAGTGAGTGAGTGAGTAAGTGAGTGAGTAATAGTTGTTTAACGCCATTTCGACAGCTAAGGTCATATTCAAGGCAAGAACTGTATTACACAATTTCACAGAGGAATGTGTCAGTGCCCGCGTACATGTGCACCACACACATCTGAGGGAATAGGAAAGAAAAGAAGTAGACCCTTTTAAGTGGGCTAGGGAAGCCCGTGACAAGAGGAGTAAGTGGTATAGGAAATTGTGACAAGAGTAGTAAGTAGTATAGGAAAAATTGTGACAGGAGTAGTAAGTTGTATAGGAAAAATTGTGACAGGAGTAGAAAGTAGTATAGAAAAATTGTGACAGGAGTAGAAGGTTGTATAAGAAAAATTGTGACAGATGGCGTAAGTAGTATAGGAAAATATACCTTATCCAGGCACAACATTTAAGAAAGAGGAATGTTTTAGCCCACAAAACAGAGTCATATGTGTAGCCTAAATTATGTCATTACATCAGTGTAGATTGTTGGATAACAGATACATAATAAACGATTGAAATCAGCAGTACTAACCTTTGTGCCATGACATTTCCCTGTATCAACTGGCACTGCCAGAAAATATCAGGAAATTTTTCTTTTGCTATTCTGAAGTTCTAATGGAGTTTTGTTCAAAGTTCCACAATCGGAAGTTCTGGAGTAGCGCCTTCCATTCATACAACATTTTATTAAGAATAATCAATTCCTCAAATTGCTCAGCTTCCTTTTCTAAAGTAGCTCTCCACTTCTATGACGACACTAATTTTAGTTGTGATAGAGGTAGTTTGGATGAGACAGGAGAGCTGAAATGCCTTTCTCCTACATCAGTTCTTTTTTTTTTAGTGTTGACTCGCTGACTCAAATTGTGGCTATTGTGGCTAAAGTGTCCACTAGCAAATAGTCAGTAAAATGTCTACACATTAACTCATGGAGCCATCCCAATAACACAATATTCCACCTAATAGAGCATTGAGAGGAAAAGATGTTGTCCATCTAATATATAGGCATTGTGTAGACAGGTAAGGGTGAGGATAAGGGTTAGGGTTAGTTCTGGCCGCTCTGAGCAGTAAGGTTCCATTTGGTGTAAAATTCTTGTCCACTCAACAATGCCTATTGAACAGCAAAGCCCTCAACCGCTCAATGATCTATTCGGAGGAAAATTGTGTCATCGTAAACTTCTACATTTTCTGTATTAGGTTGATTAAGGTTAGGACGTGGATTCATTTCTTAATTTGTTTATAGAAAACAAAGTTTATGAAATATTCACGCTAATAGTTTCTATCTATATCTAATAGCACAAACTTTCAGTATCCAAATGAAAAGAGGACGACTGAGTCCCATAATTCCATAAATTACCATCTGAATGAATGCCTGCATGGCTGGTGTTAATTGCCATTTGGTGTCAGAAAATAGAACATAGCCTGTTATCGGTCGTTATTACAAGCTGCTGGGGGTCTAACGTTAGAGTTTGATGTATTTATAGGGGAACTATTTGGTAATTTTCAAGATTAAAATGTGTCATTTGCAGACCTTACATGTGTGTGCTGGGTCCCGACCTTGGGAGCTAACTTAACAAGCATTAGAGGCCACTAACCTATGCCTAAGCAGTTGTCTGGCATAGTCATTATTTTTACTAGAGCAGAGATTAGGAACTTGTGCATAAATCAACGAGATAGTGAGTGGATGTGTGAGCAAGCGAGTGAGTGAGTGAGGTGGTGAGTGAGAAAGACAGACAGACAGACAGACAGAGTGAGTGAGTGAGTGAGTGAGTGAGTGAGTGAAGTGGTGAGTGAGAAAAGTGAGGGATCCACTGCCGCGTTTTTGTTGCGAATTGGACTCGTGCGTGTGTTCTCGCAGAAAACATTCCAGCAGTGGACCAGCTGCTGCGAGAGAACTCATGCGATGCCCGTGCGGTCTGCGACTAGATTCGCAGAAATCAAAATAATTTGATATTTGCGAGTGCTCTACGAGAAGACACGCACGGGTGCAAGTCGCAAGTAATTCGTGGCAGTGGATCCATAGCTAAAGACAGACAGACAGACATACAGAGTGAGACAGACAGAGTGAGTGAGTGAGTGAGTGAGTGAAGTGGTGAGTGAGAAAGACAGACAGACAGACATACAGAGTGAGACAGACAGAGTGAGTGAGTGAGTGAGTGAGTGAGTGAGTGAGTGACCGAGGGAGTGTGCGAGCGAGTGAGTGAGCAAGCGAGTGAGTGAGCGAGGGAATGAGTGAGTGAGTGAGCAAGTGAGTGAGTGAGTGAGCGAGTGAGTGAGTAAGTGAGAGCGTTTGAGAGGGTTACCATATTAGTCCCAGCTGAACATCAACCCTCCGAATTCTGGTCCTCTGCCTAAAAAAATAATTGTAGAGTGGGCTACTCGTGGAGGAAATATCTGAAGGACGACAGAATACACCGTTGGTGTATAAATGTGGACATTTTGAGGAGAGTGATTGTACAGTAATAATAAGAGGATGAATGGGCAATGCTCTTTTCTCTATATTTAATGTATATGATTAAAATCTATGTCACTGGTACTGGGAAGGGGGAACTTTACACCTTTCACTAAGACCCTTTTCGAAGATATCTATGTTGGCATCATACCTCTCCTCTCGGGAATCCCCACCCCTACTCCTTATTCGTAGGATAGTGTAGAGGTCTATCTAGGGCTTGGAGATAGGGGTGGACTGTCAGTTGGTACATTTGTGGGGGAGGTCATAGCAGCATCACCTCCATCCGCAGCAGGATCGATGCATTTAGAAATGAAAAAACGGATTCTGACTTTTGAATTGATATCTGTGCTACCCTTCCTCATCTTACTGGAGCCTTGACATCAGAATCACGTGACTTCCGGGGACACCTCACTTCCAGTCCGCCGTTGCGCATGCGCCCCTTGACATTTCCGGCCCTCGTTAGCCGTCGCAACTTGGGCACCGACCTGTGAAACGGTGATGTGACCAACTACAGCATGTCGCCTATAGTTAACGATATGAGACGCTAGGTGGCTCCAGCGCAGCCATCAAAAAGTGCTGATGTATACTTCCGAGTTATAGCCAGGGGAAGCAAACTGCTAATGGCGTTTGTATGGGGGCGAGGAACAAAATGCCAAGTGGAATTAGCCATTGATATGGCCTGGCATACTGTAACCTGTAGACAGAGTAAAGCCTATATACTGATCTAACTTGAACATATCACATACTCCATATCTGATAAACTGGGGTTCATTTTCTAATGTCTGTTCATGTTGTACCATTCCTCAAAAAATGATAAATAAGCCTATCGGGAAATGTCCTCCACCAAGTACAAGTACACTGCAGCTCTGTCATAGAGCCAGTTGAAGTTCCCAAAACCATAGCACTTTTTCGCCTCCTTTCGCGGAAACGGTTGAATTCCGTTGATGTCACCCGCACACTTTAGTCAGATTGGCAATGGTCATAAAAGCTTTAATTTCCTTCCTCTATGTGAAACACTGATTGAAACCATCATTTATTCATATATAATTGCTGCAGGGTCTAGATATGTGCTGTTTTTTTACAATGCTTGGTGTAAATAAACATGAAATGCTCAGGCGCCGTCACCAGAATTCAACTGTTTCTGCAAAAGGAGGTGAGAAAGTGCTACAGTTTCGAGAACCTCAACAGGCTCTATAGAGAACAGTGCAGTCGTACCTTTATAGACCTTTGTATGTGGTACAACTGCTCAGTAGAGTTGGGGGCCTTCTCAGTCTCAATGGAGACAAACCTATAAGTGTCTTACCCATTTCTACTGACTCAGAGGCAGCTTTAAAGTTGAGTAAATTTAACAGACAGTTCTACCAACGTGGATCATTTTCAGACATGTGGACAGATTTCGATTATGCTAGCCTGCTATCACACTGTAAAAGAAACTACCATTAGACAATGGTGATTCATTGGCCTGATGGACTGATGATGTACACTGATCGGTCTGTATGATGCACAAGCATTACCTTGGCAAGTTATTCGATGTTGTTTTGGTGCATCATGATACTGCATGTTGTTTTGGTGCATCATGATGCCACACCTACGTGAATCCTAAAACTGTTAACTCATTCCCCACAGGCCAAAACTCCCATCTACATTACAAACTACTGGCATCCTAAGATGCCATGTGCCTAGAGGACGGGGGTAGTAGTCTGTGCCCAGAAAAATTGATTGGAATCTGAACTACAGACAAAATAATATTTGGTCTGAAAGGGACCTATTTTATCTTTTTGCTGTGAAGAAAGTATGACAATCAGATCATTATTTCTTGCACAAATGGGATTTCTTGTGACTTTCAAAATGATGCAAAATTGCGACACCTGTTTTTGGCTGCGTGATGCAAATTTGCATCATCAGTAGAAAATGAGTTAATATTATTGGATTGTTTTTCACCTGGTTAGAGTCAGAATTAGATTCCTCTAAGGGTAGAAATAGGGCACTGTTGATCTGCTGATGGAGGATATAAATTGAGAATTGTAAGGAATGAATTCATTTGTCAAAAAGGCGAACCTCCATTATTTGTCAAGTACTCTTATCCCTGCTCCCAAAACACACAAAATAATCTCCTATAAGATGCAGCATGTAATTCCAACATACAGAGTCCTTTTTAATAGGATAAGGACTCAGAGGAAGGAAATGATGATGTTAACAAAAACATCGTCGCCTTACTGCAAGAAGGTCAACATGGTAAAGGGTACCACCACAAGGGGCCGCACTGAGGTACCTTTTACCTTGTTGCCCCAGATGCAGAACATCATTCTTGCAATTAAGCAATGACATAGTTATATACACCAGGGACTTGATGCTTGATCAACACCCAAAGGTGTCCCCCTCTATTGTCACATCCCCTAGCTTCCCGTGGCCCTTCAAACCCCCATAGTTATACTTATGGGTAGAATCCATTGTGGATCATCTATAAATCTCAGGCTGTTCCCATTGAAATAGAGGTTAAACATCAGGGCATTGCTTCCTAATCTGTTTTAACAATGTTAAGTCAAATTAAGAAGCTACTTTTCTTTACATCCCACTACTGAGAGTTTAACTTTAACTTAAGACAGAGATACAACAATATAATATGTAACCCCAAGTCCTACATGGAGAGTGCTCATGAAATTAAAGCTCCAGACAAAGTGCTGGCTCAGGTGGTCTATAGCAATCCACTTTTTACCTTGCTCTTTTATACTCCCGCGCAAACATGGAATAATGCATTGACCATTTGCCTCACTGGGAATGCAGACTCTACGCCCTGGAGAAAGGAAGGGCATGGCTTACTGCAGACAGTGCTAAGGGCTGGAAGAGGACGTGGGAGTTCAACACTTTGCATCGGATGCTGGGATGGGACTCTGGTGGTATGAGTGGTGTGATTTAACGCTGAATCAGCGTTTCTTGATCTCTTTCCCACTGCCGGCTGTTGGCTGTATGTGGACATGTGGGTGGTGGTATGGCTATATGTGAGTGGGTAGAAGGGTGACTAGATGGATGTATGACGATGTGGGTGACAGAGAGCCTGTGTGGGTGGCTGAGTGACTCTGCAGCTGTATGGGTGACTAGGTAATTGGGTGGGTGTGGCTGGATTGGTTGAAGGTTGGGTCAGTGTATGGGTGATTGCGTGGGAGGTGTGATAGGGACTGGCTGACTGGGTGGCTCTGTGGGTAGTTGGGAAAGGTGACTGGGTGGCTCTGTGGGTAGTTGGGAGGGTGACTGGGTGGCTCGGTGGGTAGTTGGGAGGGTGACTGGGTGGCTCGGTGGGTAGTTGGGAGGGTGACTGGGTGGCTCGGTGGGTAGTTGGGAGGGTGACTGGGTGGCTCGGTGGGTAGTTCTGAGGGTGACTGGGTGGCTCGGTGGGTAGTTGGGAGGGTGACTGGGTGGCTCTTTGGGTAGTTGGGAGGGCGACTGGCTTTGTAGCTAGTTGTATGGGTGACTAGGGAATTGGGTGGGTAGTTGGGTGAGTGGCTGGGTTGGCACCTGGGTCAGTGTATGGGTCACTGGGTAATTACCTAGGTGGATGGTTGTGTGAGAAATTCGATGGGTGGGTTCCTGGTTTTATGTAGGAGGATGCCTAAGAACTTGGCTTGGTGACTTGGCTGTAGGTAGGTGGTAGGATGGGTGGCAGGATGGGTGGCTTATGTGACTAAGTGGGTGGCTCACTGAATGGGTAGCTGGTTGGTAAAGTGGCTGGTCATGATGGATAGGTAGCTGATAGCGGGGTGGTTGGGTGGCTTGGGGCGTCAGATGGCACATAGCTGTATATATCCTCCAGGTCCTGGTGCATTGGTCCTTCTCCCTCAGCCCTGTGCATGGCTGTACCATCAAATGGGGCTACAGTGGCTGGTATGGAATGAAAGATAAACTATAGTTCACACCACCTAGCCAGTACCAAAACTGAGGGATAGGTCTTGCCCTGAAAATCGCTGAAAAGGAGAAGGTAGTTGTTCTCCTAGTGACTACATTTATGGGACAAGAACCGATAATACTTGCTATTTAGCGAGTGCCGAAATCCACTTTGGCTCACATACCTACACTGAAAACATGGAAGATCGAAACTAGTCAGCCATGACCACTTTAGGTCCTCAAGTTGAGGATACCTAAAACTACAACTTAAGGTAGTCAAAATGATGACTTAAGGTCATCATCCTAACGACCTAAGTCGTCAGTATGATGACTCTGTACTGTCAGTATTGTCATACTGATGACCTAAAGTTGTCATTTTGACTACCTAAAGTTGTAGTTTAGGTATCGTCAACTTGAGGACCTAAAGTGGTCACCGCTGACTAGTTTTAGATCTTCCATGTTTTCAGTGTAGTCAACGCCCCTATAGTCAATGAAATCAGAGATCAAGTAGGCACAAAGTGAACCTTTGCCCGGGAACTTTGCCTACCACTCCAACAGATTACAAATATATCATAAGCACAAATATAGTATAAATCTGGTTACTTTGGATTCGGCAACAGCTCATAAATCGAGTATAAAGGCAGCTTTTGTCGGTCCCGCCGGCAGCTCACGTGTCTCTGCTGCATCCATCATGCATGACTCGGTCTGCCAATCTAAACAGAATCTGTAGGCGACAGGATTCAATTGAGAAGTATTTCTGAAGGAGATAAAGCAATCTGTGATCATTTCCTTCGAAGTCTCCCCAGTGGGGATGGGGTTAAGACATATGCAGGAGTTGGTCAGACTAGGATTGAGGCGTATTACCTAACCAATTTCTACAATAGATACTGAGTATATTCCTAAACACACTCTCATGAACAAAAGAGTAAAATTTGAAACAAAGGATAGCCAACCATTGCTCCCAAGATCTAGGTTTTATTGTTGCAATATGGGAAATGTCTGAGGACACATTCTGTCTATGAATCTGATCGTTCTGAGTTTGCTTGTGGTTGCCACCCCCGGCGCCCCCCCCCCCAAAAAAAAAAAATGATATGGGCCATTCTGTCACTTAATAGGGGCCTAATCTTTGAAAATAGAAGTTTATCCTTTCTCCTTCTGTAATCAGCTGAAGTGCTTATTTCTCCCTTTTTTAAAGGAATCTCTGACATTTGGCTCCTTTGTCTTTTTAATTAGTGGCAATTACTTCTGGACTGTCGACAGACCTCAAAGAATGTCTACGGACTAACCAAGCATCAGTTTCATACCATACACAATGCTTTGTCTATGGGCAGTTTGTTTGGAGAAATTTAAAAACCTTTTTTATTACCACTCAGTGAACAGTTACATAAGTATTGAATGACCATATATTCATGAGATAAGGACCTGGTAATACTGTGATTCAATACAGGTCACCCCACCAAGTTTAAAACAGTATTTGTCAATCAAAGTAGTCGGCATGAATCCCAAAGGTATCAACCAATTCTTGAAGGGCTGATAATCAAATCATTGCGTATATATGGGGATAGGGAGTTGAGAGCTGGTTGGTCACACTCTTCGGGTGTGGGGCAATTTTCACTATATATTGATGCCCATTTTCTTCTTATATTTATTTATTTTAATTTGTTTGATTGAATCTTCTTTTTTATCTTTTGCTGAATCTCTGCACCAATCTGTTTACCCCCCCCCCACCTCCAAAAAACAAGAAGTGTCATTACTTCATTGCTTGATATGATGTTATCAGAGAGTGTGACATGGGTAGGAAATTCCAGATTTGAGCAGAGCAAAGATGAAAGTTTGCTCGGGGGATGTCGTAGGGCATTCCCACCGTGGTATCTCACAAAGTAAATTACACAGTGTCCATACATATACAGTAGAGTCAGTCACTGACACACTCCTGGTCCTGGACGTCAATTGTGCACAGCCCTGAGAAGCTCCTCTAATATTTATGTGGACAGTCATCTTTTAATCCTGGCTGAGGGATAGAGCTGTCAAAATTTTGCACACAAAGGGGGGAGGCTGGGGATGAAATGTGAAATCACTTCTTTCTGAATGAATTCTATATATCAGTTGCACCATATTGTGCAATACTGTTCTTTAAATGGGATCTAATTGAATGATCTGACACAAATCTAACATACCATGACAGGGTATCACACTACTCCATTCACACTTCCACCCACCCACTCACAGTAGGTGTATACCTATACCTCCCACGCACTAGTAATCAATCTTAGTGTGAGGCCTACATTACTTCTTTATTAAACAAAATACCATTAAAATTGGGCTGCTTAGCTAGACCACACTTCAGACAGATCTATTGTATACATGTCGCCTGGGCTGATATTGACTTTAATTATAAATATTGTATGGAACTTCAAAATCCTTATCAATAAGAGGCAATTCATTCTGGATGGATCGCTGAGTTATTATCCTTTATTTCTGTGTTTGGGGTTATAGTTATTGGGAGAGTTCACGTGCCTATACGTTATGCTGAGCCAGCATTTTTTTGGGGCGTATAATAAAATGGGAGATATTGGTTTAATTTGTATTCATGAGCTTAGAGATGTACTCGTCGTCAATCCCTATTCAGTTCTCCCTTATCTCAACCTAAATCATCTCCCAATAAACCTTACATAACAACCTGCTTGTAAAGGCATATATAATATAAAAGATCCATTTAAGATCTGGATTCAACTGAGAGTTATTAACGGTTGCTTTCATAAAATCATACTTAATAAGCTACCCCAATACAATATTCATTATCTGAAGGCAATGAGGGGAGGAGAATCCTTGATATTACTTCTTGAGGACAGTAATTTAGTACCGGGAACTGAGAGTCTTCATTGGCAATTGTTCAGCCTGAATTGCTCTCACAGCTTAGGGCACTCGACATCTACCATAATGTACTGTTCTATTACAAGGGTTGGGACATTGTCATAATTTGTATTTGATTGAAGGTCTAAAGTACCAAGTACATATTACTAGGAGTAAGGTCTATGATCAAAATAATGTGCAGTGGTTAGGTGTGGGGGCATGGAGCAGGGGAGGGATACGATGGGTGGAAGGCAAGGTTTGCGCTCCTTCTGCAAAAACCGTTAAATCATCCGTTCTGAAAAGTTATAATCGTTCAGCAACTACCCCCCCCACACACACACACACACACTGCACACCAGTGCGGAAATATTCACTGTCACTATAATTCTGTGCTTTCACTTGAAAGCCTGCACAAGGCCGCAAGGAAGCAGCTTTCACAGGGCCAATCTTCATAGACACCACTGTGGCAGTGTCTTAGAAACCTCTCCTGGGTTGTATTTATATTTTACTCTGTGCATGATAGCTTGAGGTTTGGATAGTGCAATAAGTCTGTTGTCAGCAATATTTGGTGTGTTGGAGCTTGGTGGATTGGAAGAGGCATTGGGGTGGCAGGCTGCGATAGCTGGTGGTTTAATGGAGTGAAAGGAGGGTTGGAAGGTCCTACTCCAGGTCCTGACAACATTGAGTCATTGATCTTCCGGTTCTGCCCGTGTCTGCCTACTGGCAGCCCCAGACATGGAAACAGCAGGTTTGTATTGCTTCCCAAAGCCAATCTGTCAAACCCAATTAAATAAAATCGTTCAGATTTTGGACCAGGTATCTTTGATAATTAACCCTTTAAGGGCCAATAGAGTAAAGTTCTAAGCACATGCCCATTGGCTCTCATGGTGTATGAGTTCTACCCTAGTGTGTAGTTCACCAGTGTTGCATTTAATTATCCTACAGACCTTATGAGGAGGATTCAGCCCTCCAGAGTTAGCATGATGTTTCAGTTAAATCCTTGTGAGCATATACGCCATTACAGGAGTAAAGGGTTCCACACACATAATGAAAAGATTAGGGGAGATTAGGGGTTGTCGGGCCCAGACATTTATTATATATTTTTATTTTTCAAATTGGGATAGAATATAATGTTGGGCACCTTAGTGCAAGAAGGTTGTAACTGTATCTGGATCACAGAGATAAAGAGTACTTCCACGAGACCCCTCACATAGATATCCCTTACCTTGCAGACAACCTTATTGCACTAAGGCGACGATAGGATATAACGGTCGGTTTGTAGCCTGCGCTGCCCCCTGATCCAAGTTACAAAATCAGGCAGTCTAATGGCTTATAAATCTTCCCCAATGCAGAAATCAGAAATAGTGGGCTCTAGCATAATTCCCACTTCAAGGTTTCTATAATCTGAAGAGAATAAGTTATCTCCAGGAAAACTAGTTAAGCTGACTCTGGTTAATCACATTTCTGGGTGGAGCTCAAGCAAGTTGTGCAAGTTTTGCTCGCCTGTGCATACTTCAGTCTGAAGCTATTCATCAAAGGGAATCATAGATTGCCATTGCCTTCTTGTTATAATAGCTTTGTGGTCATAATGAAGCTCTCTATGTAGCCTGCCCTACCAGTACATTATAGATGGCACACCTAGTTGATGTATATTGCCCACTCTTTTGGGTTCTCTATGACATACAATACTGTATAGCATGAAAGTGAAATGTAGCCTGTATAGGGCGACACCTGATGTGAATTTACCATTGTGATACGTGTATACTATTACCTCCCCCTACAATTCACACAATCCCCCATGGCCCACACAGACATTAGGATAAAGGAGAAAGGAGCCATTGTGGAATACACTGTACACCCCCAAACCATGCATAGCACAGCACGCTACACATAGCTATATGAGAATGGACAGCATCGATTTGCTGGGTTTTCCCCTATATATGCTGAACAGTAGAACCATGAAGGAGACCTGAATGGACACCATTTAAAACCTGAGTTATTATTCATGTTTATCTGTATATATAGGTAGAGCAAGAGGCCTCAAACCATGGTTTATATACTGACATGGTTATGAGGTAGGAGGGTAACAGAACGCTGAGAATATCCCAGAATGTGAATTTGAGTGATGTTAAAATGATCACATCTGATGAAAGGCACATAAGTTCTAAAATGCTGGTAAACTCCTGAATTGGAAGCCACACCAACCGAGCCTCCTTTGTTTAGCAGTGTGACCTCACCTTAAAAATTGAAATTATTTCAACATTGATTTTAGTGAGTTTAAACACTATTTCCAACAGGTTTGATAACATTGTTTAACTGTTTATATGCCAGTAATATTGTGACTTGTACAATTCGGCCATGCAGCATCTGAGTGAGTGAGTAATAGTTGTTTAACGCCATTTCGACAGCTAAGGTCATATTCATGGCGAGAACTACATTACACAAAGTCACAGAGAAATGTGTTGGTGCCCACGCATATGTGCACCACACACCTCCTGAAGGGATAGGAAAGAGGAGATTAAGACCCTTTTAAGTGGACTAGGGAAGCCCGCCGCACCATCTGAGCATTGCCTACCACATCACAAACGGTATTCTATTTGATCTACACCAACATGGTTGCAAGGTGCTTTTCATTAGATGTAGTGAATATGTATAGAGTGTGATCTGCGTATCGCAGAAATGGCTGTCAACTTGATTAGGCTTATCACGTCTATTGGTAGACCTCAATTTGATATGTAGTCAGAACCGTTGACATTCCCCTGACGTTGCTGATTTGACAAGAGGTTTAACCTTTCCATGCGAGCTTAAAAGGCGTCATGCCCTGGAAACGGAATCCTGTGAATTGACAGATGGAATCGTAGGTCACATTTGTGTTAATCCACGAATTTACATGTTTCAGCCCAGTTATTTGATGAGATTCTCTAAGCAAATATTCCATTGTTGGCATTATATTCCAACAATAACTGAACTCTAAATAATAACCGTTGAATTTACCAGGGACCTGTGTTAAACTGAACAGTGAACCACCTTTTAATTGTATGGCAGTGAACCAGTGTGGTTTTTACAAGAAGCCCCAGGTGGCAGTACGTTCTTACAATGAATCTCTGGGAAAATAATGACAGATCTCTGGCAACTTTAGGACGAGGAGTTGTGGATCAACACGGTAAAAGGTATGCCCGTGCACCCCCTCGCGGGCATACCTTTACTGTGTTGATCCACATTTACAGAACACATATCTCATTGGTTTACTATATATACCTACCCTGGAGGGGTATATCTAATCCCTGGTACAGCATGGTGAATAAACGATACTGAAGAACCATTCAATCATTCACTAAAATACTGTGGTCAGTTTTATCTTTGGTGTGGAATTATTCAGGAGATTAGAATTTAAGAAATGCCCTTTTTTCAAATTAAGAGACATGAGATTCGAATTTTTATAAGGAGAGGGGGAGGGTAAAGTTATGCATATCTGACGTGAGTACTGATGCATTTTCATAATATAAAGAGTCTATCCAACAAGATATGCCTCGACTCCCAAACCCCTTCCAACAGCCCTGGCGGTTCGTTTAATTTAACTGAAAGTCCTCACTGAGTTATGAATATTCAGGAAATGTAATAGAGAGCCAATATCAAAAGAGAAGATCAAAATAACACATGGGCTTATCAACTAAGTGATATAATTGTGAAGTAATGTAAAATCTTCAAATACTTCTGGGCACCAAAAGGTATATCCTAATTATATCAAAAGGTGAATTGATTCCAACATTTCCAAGAGAACACTTCATTGACTCACCTCGGCATCAATGTGTGTTTTACCTGGCCAGCAGCCCACAACCCCGGCGGCAGCACCCTGCCTCTTTGCCACATGCACACCTGAAATATTGATCAACTTTCTCCAGGGTGGGTGTATGTGTGTGGGGGGCAGGGGGCAGGGGGAGGGGGTTGGGTTCCTCCTGCATGTCCCTGTCCTTGATCCTCCTGAACACAAGATCCATCCACACCCTACAACATCAATAAATGGGTTCATATCCATCCACTGAGGTCTACTGTTTGCAGGGAAAATGGCGGTTTATAATTTCAGTTCATGGCAGAATTACTGATGGCTTTATTAGTACGTCGCCTCTGCATCCGCTAAAAGAAAGAGTGTGGATTAAGACAGGGATCCCCAACTTCAACACTATGAGATCTAAACCCTTGAGAGGTAGCACTAGTGTTTTGGATACATTCTGCTTTTGATCTTTATGATGAATACAGCCCTAGTATGCTTCTACCATTATAGGCTGACTGCATGCGTCCATTATGTTTACCCAATACGATTGAATAGGATCCTAAGGGATGGCATGTAGGACGAGTAGACTAGATATTGATACATCATGACGACTAACGAACATGAGCTCAGAGGCACTTAAGGTGTTAACAAATCAACCATATTTTACTGGACCCACAGGGAGAGGAATGCTACTTGGGATAGAAAACGCCAACGTAGAACCTAGGTTAATGTCTATGAAAAACTTTGTTGTTTCTGATGGCAATAACTATCATTATCTCAGAAGATTTGGATATGTGAGTGTGTTTTCAGGAAAGACGTGGACGTATATTTGAATGGGAGTCTGCCCTAGACATCACAATCAGAGAGCTGGAATAAATTGATGATGAAAATAAATTATAAGTCTTTTTTCTGAAGAAAAAGGCTGTTGATGATAGAAACACTAATAAACTATGGTGCGTAGAATTCATAGGGAAGTTCGGAGAATGGTACAGCGCCCACATAACTATAATTGAATACATATACATGAGCAAAGAACCAGCATCAAATCATCACTCATGTCAACTGCTCGTGTGAATTGAAATTCAAATTTCCGTTTCCAATTTTATCACCCCTATCACCAACTAGCCTCGTCATTTATTACGTGTGTGCGAGAAAAATGTATCACCCTGTACTATGCTTCCATGAACATTTATTTTTGGCCAATTTGTTAACTATTCCAAGTGGGGACAATCAGCTCTTTCTAATTAGATTTAGAATTTAGTCTATTCTTTCGAACGAATTCTTTCATTCTGCTTAAAAAAAAATTACAGTAGGACAAATCTAAAGTAGTTACTTAATAACTCCACTTAGCCATTAAAAATACTAGGCATTTCGCGCATTGGCCACATCGTACAACCAGCATAATGTTGTACAGGTGTTTATTGTCCCTTAAGGGCGGGTGATCGTCAACTGTCATAATTATTCCTTCAGAGAGGGACATCGATGCATTTCTAATACTCTATGCCACCTCTTAAGGGTTAGGTCCAGTTTAGCGTCCCCATCTTTGTGTCCGCATAACGCCTACCAATGATCCTACTGTCTTTGCTGATACATGATAGGCATTAAAAGGAATATTTCACCATATATATCATTGTTGAAACAGGGCTGCGAAATATAACACAGGTATATTGTAATTTACAAGTATATGAGTTGGGGGATGGGTAGACAGTTAACCACCACCCACACAAGGTGAAACGACACCATTAGTATTATTACCACCTAGTTATTTAAATTGTTTGGCCTAGAAACATCCAATGACTTACAAAAGTTATATGAATATAATGTGATAATTATATTCAGAAGCAAAGTGCTATCCGGTGTCATCCCATCCTATCAGAGCAAAGCTGGCTGATGGATGGTATTTTGCATTGAAGAATACAACATCCATGGATATATGGCATCAGCTTTTGAGGTCCCGTTGTAAACACATACCATTAATTTTGCTTCCGTGAAATTTGGCCGGTAGTTATGACAGCTGCACTTACTAGTCATCCATACTATAAGTGTACCAATATCGCTGTATCATACAGCATATATGTAGTAAATTGAAGGTCATTCGCTATTGCCAAACAGTATTGCATTAGCTATCAAAAGCAAATTGGTTGTGAAGTGTTATCTCTTCTTGTTGTAGAACCATCTGGTGATATCAAACTACAATACCCTGCTACTCTAGACCAGTCTGTAGGGCACCCTAAAACTGGTGCGATGGCAATCTTCCAACAGAACATGTTACTTATTTAACAATGGCCGAGTTAACCTGCCTTATAATTGGCTTGATACCCATTTAGGTAGCTGGCTCACTGCGCAGTCCATCCTATAAAACAATAAAGACTAACAGCCATTTCCTTTGTCTGAGCACTCTGAGGAATTTCTCCACAACGAAAAGTACATTAAATTACTGGGCTTCCATGACCTTAGATTGGATTCAATTAGGGACCAGAGGGATCAAAGCCTTCAAAGTGCCATGACCAATAATGGAATTTCTAAAAGCATTGTGTGCTACAGGATACAAGCAGTCTGGATGACAGTGCAAAATGTGTGTCGGGAACAGGGGAAAGCATGAAGGAATGAAGAGACACAGTGAGGGTTGCAGCAGATGGCCAATTAAAACTAAATGAGAGGGATAGTCAAAGTACTTTGAATGTAGCCAGTCAATTTCTTAGAATTAGCAAAGATAGCAGGATGTAAAATTCCTGAATGAATATTCCTTTGAATCAATCCCAACCAAGCGCTAGATTTTGATATTTTCTCCCAAGAGATGTTTGTGTTAGCCAACAATTTATTGCGGTTATCATGGTCTGGTGGTTACTGCTACAATGATTTTCTTGAATAAAAAAAAACGCCTTTTCACACAGAATCTCCTGTCAAAATTACATTTATTCCAATCATTTCACCATGGCTTGAGTACCTGGGTCCTACATTTATCCAATATAAAGCTGTCTACCGTAGATCCTAGCCTATAAGACACGACTTATGCGCAGGAATTGCAACAACTGCGTCCTATATATGACCCAATTCAACTTGAGGATTTTTCACTATAGACCAATACTAAAAGAACCAGAATTTAACCCCAGGTGCGTCCTATATATAGGATTTAGTCAAACTCAGGGTGCGTCCTATATGTGAGGTGTGGTTTATACACGAGGATTTACGGTATTAGGTCTATGTGTGTTAGCAATCCAAAATGGCTCTGTAGAAAGTAATCCTCAGGACCCTTCCCCTTTGGATGGAGGTCCATGACAGGACCAAACCAATCACTTTCACACAGTGGACTGACAGCATCATATCCAGTCCCACATGTTGTAGTTCTCTGTATGAAGAGTGCACGCATGCGCAGTGAGTGCTTAATGAGGTGTGTCTGTGTTCAGGTCATCAGAGCTCCCAGTCGAGAGGGCCTGTGTTGGCTCATTAACCAAGAGCAAATTCTATCACTGAACTAAGGCCAGCAAAAGTGTATCCTGGGGCCCTGGATGGAGGATTTGGGTGTCGTCATGTCCCTAATCACTTTACGAATTTTGTTATATTGTAACACTGTCAGGTCAAAAGAAAATTGTGGTCGGATTTATCTACCACAATATCCTGACTAAAAGTGGCAACTCCTCATTTATACTACTTTCACATATCTACTATGTGTACAAGGTGCTGACTAAAAGTATCAACTCCCCATACTACCAATTATCTAGCACAAGGTTCTGACTAAAGGTATCAACTTCCTATACTACTTACACATTGTCTAACACACAGTCCTGACTAAGAGTATCAACTTCACATTATCTACCACAATGTCCTGACTGAGAGTATCAACTTCCTATACTACTTACACATTATCTACCACAATGTCCTGACTGAGAGTATCAACTTCCTATACTACTTACACATTATCTACCACAATGTCCTGACTGAGAGTATCAACTTCCTATACTACTTACACATTATCTACCACAATGTCCTGACTGAGAGTATCAACTTCCTATACTACTTACACATTATCTACCACAATGTCCTGACTGAGAGTATCAACTTCCTATACTACTTACACATTATATAACACAATGTCCTGACTGAGAGTATCAACTTCCTATACTACTTACACATTATCTACCACAATGTCCTGACGGAGAGTATCAACTTCCTATACTACTTACACATTATCTACCACAATGTCCTGACGGAGAGTATCAACTTCCTATACTACTTACATATTATATAGCACAAGGTCCTGAATAAAGTATCAACTACCTAGATACTTCTTACACATTGTCTAGCACAAGGTCCTGACTATAATAAGAGTATCAACTTCCTATACTATATACACATTATCTAGCACAAGGTCCTGTCTAAAAGCATAAACTCCCCACACTACGTACACAGAGGCTGTCCTACCAGTAGCTCTTCTTTTTTCTTTTTCTTTCTAATGGAGGGGCCTGAAGTGGAAATGTAATTTATCCCTTGTACCAGTAGACAGCTCGCCAGTTGCAATAGCATCTCCTGCCAAGTGTGGGCGGATAATGGTTGAACCCCTGTGGTTACATCATGAACCCGGAGGCATTCAATTGACCATCGACAGACAGTGGGTAATTTCCATGGTAATCTCCTCCTATTTAGGAGATTATAAGTGGCCACAATGTACCCACCCAGCCCAAAACCAGTTCTGGCTAGTGTTTCTAGGGGCCGCTTATGGCCACATAAATTGGAGGTGACAAGATTACCAAAAGTGTAGCGTTTTACCAAACTATTGGGCTGTTGTGGATCGCCCGAGGAGTGCTGAGTGATGACCCTTTTGCCCCCTGGCCCCCTGGTGGCCAGTCTTTGTGTGACCGGAAGCAGTTGAGTGACAGCTCCACCTAGGGAGCAGGATGGGAGATAAAGGGGCAATAACTGTGGGCGATAATAGGGGATGATAACTCCCCGGACTAGTGGCAGAGGGCGGCACTCTGCGCTCGTTGTGGAGGTTTATGGCGTTGTGGTGCTCCTCCATACGCCTGACGGCCCAGGAGGAGGAAGTGTAGCCCCTGGTTCCTCCTCAGTCACACACCACCCTCCTTATTCAGCCAATGTAATCCTTTAATCCTTAAAGGGTCATATAAAGGTCTACGTATCCTTGTTTTCGTGTTGCATGCTATACTCAGCAGTGCTGCATCAGGAGGGCATTTCTCAATGAATGCTAATTAACATTGTTGAGAAATGTCCCCCAGAGTACCATGACAAACGTTCAGGGGTGCATCTAGGTTACTATTGTTAGCATGACGAAGAATGATAAATCTGTAACCCACGAAGTGGTTCCGACACTTTTTAGGCCAAGAAAAAAAAGGCGTGTTTCCAGTAACCCAACCGACCCTAGCAAAATAGGGCCGATTCTTTTTTTAATAATCGTCCGACGGCCTGCCAGCAGTTTTGCTGGCTAAAGCCAGTGTCCAGCAAGTACATTGTATTTGTATTGACTATTCATCATTATCTCCCTGTGGAGTGGGGAACTTCTTGTGAGGGCATGAAGGAGCAGAATAACTTCATTGGGAGTCCATGAAGGAGTAGTCCTCTTCCATACTAACAGTGGGCATATTGGATTCGTAAAAGGCGATTAATTCGGGGTTCCTTGTGACATGAGGTGAGCATGTGGGCAGCTGGTGTCCATATGCACAGGCTACATGCTAGTATTTTTTCATTCCCCCTCAGTGAACCATGTCTGAGTGATCAAAGGCTGTGGTTTGTCTGGCCCTGCCTAAGGGACCAGGCAAATAAAAGAACACTTGTTATCCTTCAAAAAGAGTAGGGGAATGAAGCCCCGGTAGCGATTTTCCCCCTCATCCCTTCTCATAGATGTGGTCATTCATCTCATAGATTCAGTGATCCATAGATGCAGTCATCACTGTGATGGACAAGCAGTGTATAACTACCTGTCTGAGGTTAAATCACATATTGTACATACCTTTGTTACTACATCATTATTCACTATGATATTCATTGTTGTACATAGTTCATATACCAAGTATATTTGTAATCAAAGATCATCCGTGAGATTATGAATAAACAATTTAAAAAGAAACAGACTTCATGGGTTCGCTGAAAGAAATTCAAAGTGATACAGCTTGTTTCACCTCGGAATTACATTTCTATTGATATATGACATGCCTATATTGGATGGGAGGAAGACCTCATTGAGGTAAGACATTCTAAAAAAAAGGTAAAAAAAAAAGATATCCGACCTACCGACCCTAGCATTTTCGACCATGTTACTGGAAACACACCTTTTTTTCTTGGCCTTATGTGTTACCTTTTGGAATTAGTGATAGTGCACACATTGTTGAATTGTATAGACATCCCCAACGTCCTTTCCCCAAGGGTTAGTCCCTACAACGAGGATTAAGTAGAAACTGGCGTTGACATACGAATATTAAGGATTAATTGAAGCATAGTACATTAGATCACAACAATAAGAGAGTTACAATTGATTTTTTTCAAGTGGTCATAACATTGTGTACAGTATGTTTCAGAACGACAAAATGCATGATAGCATCTTAGAAGTAGACACATGATTGTGTCCCATATTCAAGATAAGGGATATTCAAATTGAAATGGAGACAATCCTAGAGCATCTACAAATTCTTTATCAGGACAATCGGGAGTTAATAAGCTACTTATATGCGCGCATATAAGTGGTGATAAATGGGCAGTAGCAGTTCCCAAATGTATTACCAGATGTCACCACTTCCATTCACCTGTTATGTAACAGGTTCCTTCACTGGTGGCCTTGTATTCGGCCATATTGCCTAGCCCCAGGAAGGACCACCGGTCTCACATTGGAGATTTTTTTTCCCAGTCATCATGACTAAATGCGTGGCCTGTGATACTTCCTACCATGGTAACGCGGCCAAGTGCCCGAATTGTGGGGTGGCCAATCCGGGGAAACGTCATTCTCCGCAGGATTCGGAAGAATTACCTGGTTCAGCGGATTCAGCCGAGCGTGACGAGCAGGAGGCCATGGAAGCCAGGCAGAGCGACCGGCCGCCCCACGGGAAGGACGGTCAACATGGTGAGCTTAGCAGCCTTGGGGAGAAATCTACACAAAATGATTTATTGCATCAGATTGAACTTGAAAGGGCCAGGAAATCAAAAATTGATGAAATGTGTAAACGCAAGGAGTTGGAACTAGAGTTGGCCAGCCTAAGGGCTGAAAATAACAGATCTCTTCGCCAATTAAACGAAGGCGTACGGGCTTGGCGAGGTGCCACGGGTGCGTTCGAGGCTGAAAATTCTTCTCTTACTGCTAGTGCCCCATGTTGGAATCCTTCAGAGTTGGATGCGGTAAGGAACGAAAGTGGTGGGTCGAACGCCCTAGGTGCATTCGAGGCCCAAACTTCTTTTCTTGCTGCTAGTGCTACGTGTTTGAACCCATCAGAGTTGGATACAGTAAGGAATAAAGGTGGGGACTCGAACACACCAGGCTTCCAAACTGGCCAATCACAAGCCAGCTCTAACTTTAACTGCGGAGCCCAAAATGGCCGCCCTGTACTTCCGGAAAGCCGGTTTTCGGCCGCAAACACTGTTTTAGGGCCTAATTCTAGACTTATGGGATCCTCCGCAGGCCAATCCGGCCTTGAAACCACTTCAGGTATGTTTGAATTACCCAACTTGAGTAAAAAATTGCCTCCAGTAGAGGGAAATACCCAAGTAAACAAGTCGCTCACCCGCGATAACAAGCCACCTTCCCGGTACAATCACCCGGTCCCCAGAGACAATCAACCTGACTATCCAGTGGGTCAAAGTCATTCCCATGGTGAATTAGACAATGATTATCAGGAGTTCCTACTGTAGAAACAGTGGAGAAGTGGTGGTGTAGCTGCTAACACTGTTCCTCAGCTGTTCTACAGAGATGGCACACCTTATTCCCCACCTGTCACACCTGTTAGTCAGACTGTCAGTTGGCCTGGTGTGGGTCAGTTTAGGGCACCGGATGGCAGGCTAAAGTTCCCACCTACACCTATGGTATATGGTAACCCGACTACTTCTCATATGTATGGGATTCCAGTCCCAACATCCCATCAGCAGCAGGCTTCATATCAGTTTGGCGTTATTCCTAACCCACAACAACAGTACCAGGCTGCAGGAATCATACCTAATCAACAAAGCCTGTTCCAGGCTCCTGGTGTTCAGTCTGTGCAACCTCAAATTCCACATAACCCAACAGCATGGTATCCTAACCAGCAACTACAACACCAAGCTCAAGGCGCCCCAATGGTGATATTTTCACCAAACAATGCCAGTGGCAGTAAGTTTGTGACCTATGACATTGAACAGCACATGCCGCATGATAAAGTAAAAAAACCCGCCTTGAATGATGTTATTTCTGCTAGCATGGGTCTCTTGAATAGCATGTTGGCTAGAAACTTCCCATGTAAAAACTATGGTAAACATGTTAAGTTCCTAACTGACAAGAAAGCATTCTACAATGAGGATGCTCTCATTCAGTATGATCTTGCGATGCGTGAAAGGGGAGAATCGTTTGGTGAACACACATTCTGCTATTTCGATCACGACATCTTCTCAAACAGTGTTGGTCTTGAGAATCTTAGTGCCGAGCACTTATGTAATGTTCTTGGTATCCAGCCTCCATCATCTCAAAGTGGTGCTGGTACTGTTGCGGGATCGAGTAGTAAGAGGAAAAAGAACAAAAAGAAAAAGTCAGATGAAATTCACTGTTGCTATGCATTTAACGGTGATAATGGTTGTAACGCCAAAGATTGCCCTCACCCACATGTATGTCGCTCTTGTGGGGGTAATCACACAAAACTAAAGTGCACTGTGAAAAAATCAAATGATTGATATCAGGCCTTAGTGGATTCTGATTCAGGGGTCAGTGTCTCCGAGGAGTTTGGCATAGATGGTGGAATTATAAAATCTTCCTATTCTGACAATACCAGTGATTCTGATAATACCAGTGAACTTGAATATAGTTTATTATGGGATGTCAACAAATTCGTAATTCCTTGTGGTTCAAATCATGTCAATTCTTCAGATTCATTACCAAAGACGGAAGACATTATATTAACTCCTACTATCTACACTTCCAGAATTGTCGATGGTGTTGAATGGTTTAGACCTTGTCCTTTGGATTGTGACTCCGTTCATGTCTTAGATGGCATGTGCCTCCAACTCAACCCACACGCCTTCTTTGATGAATGCATGGGGTTTGAGGAAGTTGATGGTAACTATGCTTATATCCTAGACGGTGTTCGTAACGGATTCAAAATCGTTGATGTGGATTATGATGGTTCTTATTTTCAAAAAAATTACCATTCCATAATCAAAGAAGGTGTAAAATGCCAAATGGACGATCTGGTAAGGAAGGAGTAAATTGATGGTAAAGTCAAAAGGGTTCTTAGTAGACCCCAGTGTGTACATTCACTGGGGGCTATTTTAAAACCAGACGGCAGATTAAGACCCATAACAGATTGCAGCCGTGGTGATCCCGATGATAATCTTAAAAGTATTAATGACTTTATGTACACAACTTGCCAACCGTTTCATTATACTCAAGTAGATAGTGTTACTGATGTCATACATGAGGGCTCGTTTTTATGTGTATTGGACATCCAATCTGCTTATCGCAGTGTGGCCGTTCATCCGGACGATCGTTCCAAGCAAGGTTTTGTGTGGAGTCTGGACGGTGCACCAGAATATTTCGAAGATCAAGCCTTATCGTTTGGTCTTAGATGTGCACCATTTATCTTTACTCAACTAACCGAGTTTGTCATTCGGTGTATGAATCGTAGAGGTATTTTCAATGTTTTCGGTTACCTGGATGACTTTGTCATTGTGGCTGACAACTACGAGGAGTGTGCGAGGCGTCAGGCGATATTGGTAGATCTGCTCCGACGTCTCGGTTTCCATATTGCATGGAAAAAAATCTTAACCCCTGCTACCAAAGTCCAGTATTTGGGTCTGGTAATTGACACAGTGAAAATGGAAATCAGCTTACCCCCACAAAAGTTAGACAACTTATTGGTACTGATCGACAAGTTCTTGGGTAAAACTGTTGCTACCAAAAAAGAATTACAAGAACTGTGTGGTCATTTGGCACACGCTAGTAGAGTTATTCGGGGAGGCAGAACATTTTCACGTAGAGTCATTAACCTACTCAAATACATGGCCGACAGTGTCTCGGTGGTCAAACTACCTGATTGGTTTATGGATGACATCCGCTGGTGGAAAAGGTTCAGTTATGTATTCAATGGTTCTGCAAAAATCCTACGTACCTTTGATTATCATCCTATCGTAGACACTGACTCATCACTAACTGGTTTTGGCTCATGTTATAATGGTGATTGGTTAGTAGGTGCATGGAAATTACCTGCCTACAATCAGTTGTATAATCGCTTTCCATTATATCATACTGTTAAACCCCCTTGTGAATATGATGAGACAGCTGACATTAACCTACTGGAAGTCTGGCCAGTGGTTGCCGCAGCGCAACGTTGGGGAAATGATTGGTCGGATACAAAAGTTGTAGTCAGAACCGACAATACCCAAGTCCAACGCATGATAAATACTGGCAGATCGCGGAGTGTTCGCTGTATGTGGTGGATAAGAGAATTATTTTGGTTATCAGTTGTACATAATTTTCATATTGTTGCTACTCGCGTTAAATCTAAAGACAATATTGTTCCTGACTTTTTGTTGCGCTGTACGGATAAAAGGTGTGCAAAAGGATTGCCTTCATTTCTGATAAATGACTTCTGCTGCAGGGGATGTCTTGACTCACAAACTACGGAACTACCAGTCACAGTGGATGGCTGGAGCCACGGAGCGTACTAGGAAGAGCCAATGGAACTCTTATTTGGAATTTTGCATATTATATGGTGTGCTTGTTCCATTCCCCGCTAGTATAGAAGTTGTGTTGTTATATGTTACACACTTGGCTGAGAGACTGCGCTACAGCTCTATTAAACAGTTCCTAGGAGGACTTTGGGTGTTGCACAAGGTCCTAGGTTATTCACATGTCAACCCTAATACATTTGAACTCTACATCACTATGAGAGGTATCCGAAGGACCCTAGGTGATCATGTGGACCAGGCGCGACCAGCGTCAGTGCAGGACTTAAAGCGTATTTATAAACTATTGGATATGTCATGTTCTGAAGATGTGGCATTTTGGATCACTGTTATCATGTGCTTCAGAGGCTTATTACGTAAGTCCAATGTGGTTGAACAAGGACTGGCAGTCTGCTTGTCAGATTTGACCTGGGAAGTCTGGGGGGTCTCCGTCAGACTTCGCCGTACAAAGACTATTTCATTTAAGGAGCGGGTCTTGTTCATACCCTTCACATTCATCTATGACTCTATCTTCTGCCTTCATCATTACCTGACCTTGCTGTTATCTATGGTGAACTACCCATCCAGTGACTCACAAGTAGTGTCGTACATGAAAAATGGCCAATGGTGTCGTGGCAGTTACTCATGGTACTTAGGCAAATTGCACAAGTTGTGTGCCAAGTCAGGCATCGATAAGTTGTCTTCACACTCGTTACGAAGAGGAGGTGCATCAGCCTTGGCAGATGCAGGGTTCAGTCTATTGGACATCAAGAACATTGGTGACTGGAAATCATTGAGTGTGTTGCATTATTTGACAAAATCCAAACAAGCTCGTGTCGATCTTGATCGGCGTATGGTCAGCGCCTTATTCGTGTAAAATCTGGTTATGTATTTTTGTTTTTTTTTTGTTGTTTTTTTTTGTTTCTCCATTCTGTTTGGCGTGTTGGCCTGGTTATGTATGTTTATTGGCCAGGTCCAATAAAATATTCGCCCAAACTAGATTGGAGTTGTCGTACGTCTATTTATAAGCTACTTATATGCGCGCATATAAGTGGTGATAAATGGGCAGTAGCAGTTCCCAAATGTATTACCAGATGTCACCACTTCCATTCACCTGTTATGTAACAGGTTCCTTCACTGGTGGCCTTGTATTCGGCCATATTGCCTAGCCCCAGGAAGGACCACCGGTCTCACATTGGAGATTTTTTTTTCTTTCTTCTTGTGTTACTTAGGCCTGGTTATGTATGTTTATTGGCCAGGTCCAATAAAATATTCGCCCAAACTAGATTGGAGTTGTCGTACGTCTATTTATATTGTAGGAACCTGCATCGCACTCACTCATTGTACCATTGGCTGTATTGGAGGTGATCAATGTATGTCGACAAATTAGCCAATGAAATATTTTTTCAAAAACAACAACAAATTGATATATCTGGAACCAGACTATATCTATTACCTCGTTTGGGATTCTGAAGACACTTTGGTTGAATGTGAAACAAGTTCTGTGTATCTAAGCAAATGTGGCTAATACAAACTATGGTGTCTGCGGACACGACAGACAGGCCAACACAGAGACTGACCGTGGTACTAGTCGATACGTGGCCGTGGTATGACCTCTAACTGTCGCTGTAGTCAGTACCAGTTAACATTGACATTACGCCCCATCAAGGTCCACTCTCCAGGCATACCTTCCAGCTTCAAGCTTTGCCATGCTAGTCTCTGTCTCAAACTGCTGACAAGTAACTGGTATTGCACTTGTCGATCCTAGAGCACCTACAAAATCTTTGTCAGGACAATTTAAGAGCAATCTCTTCAGCATGTGGAATACACATCATAAATAGATAGAATTTAGTGGTGAATTTAGTTTATCATCCCCTTACAATACAAGACTTCAATGCAATTTACTGATTAGACGATTACCTTTCATTCTAGGCATCCGATATGCATTTTCCTGTCCTAAAGGGAGAAAAGGGGCATTTTTGCAAAGGAATGTCGGTCAAACACAGGGAGAACCGTCATTTCAATCCTCGAAATCAAACTATCTATTACAAAGACCTAAGACAAAACACTTTACATAGCACAGAATCAGCACTTGTAAAAGACTGCTGTATACTACTGCAGGGGCCCATTCAAGTGTCAGGATCTCAAAATAAACATCAGATTCAAATAGGCGCTGGGGGAAGGGGGTATTTTAATCAATCTTAAGTACTAAAAGCAATATTCGAATTAGCGCCAGGGGTACAGGGACACTGACATTTTATAAACACCCAAGCCAGGGGCGTAGGAAAAGGGGGGCCAGGGGGGCCTGGGCCCCCCCCCAATCATGAAGGAGGTGGGGCCCGAGTATGTCTGGGCCCCCCCCCCAATATTTTCCAATTTACCAAAAACACTTTTCTATACATGAATTCTAAATACGCATATATAGACGCCATCACGCATCAGCCGACAATTCAAGGTGGTCGCGATGGTGCCCTCGCCGGGCCCCCCCAATGAAGATTTGCTTCCTACACCTCTGCAAGCACACTACGGTATATTGCATGCATCTATTCCAGATTAACACATTTTAGTGCATCAGTAGTCCTTTATGTCAGGGGAATAATCTCTTAATAATAACTATTGGTGATATTTCTGAGAAACGCCTTCCAAGGATTAAGTACCGAGTATACAGTCATGTGGTATACAGTCACAACCATGTATGATTTTTAGTTATAGGCCAGAGCTGATCACAATACAACAGCAAGTGTACTCAGTAATGCCTTTGTTTGAATATTGCACACAGGGACTTTATTTCCAGTCAAGTGTTGTATAAGGTATTAATGTATATGTCATGTGTACTTACCTTCTCTTTCTGTTTGTTCCAGGTACGTCAAGTCAATTGCAGTTATCCGGTAGGCCAAATCAGTTATTTGAGATACTTGATCGCACACATTGAAATTACCAACTTCCATGCCAATGTAAGCAAGTAAAATGTAATTTTAGTGAAAATTGGGGAAAGTTTGAATGTTATAAACCTAAATGCACAGTGTATTCTCTTTAAACTGTATACTTGGATAATGGCCCCTTTTTAAGCAGTGAGGTCTCGAATAAGCGCCGACCTCGAATACTCGGCGGGGGCACAGGGGCATTGAAAACAACCTTAAGTATTAAAAACAGTATTTAAATTAGTGCCTGTCCTGAAAAGGGGCGGGGGGTGAAGAGGTATTCAAATTTTCGGCCCATGTCATAGTATATTTACCGACCACATGAACGCAGTGGTAATCTCTGTAGACGGGAATCTAGCCAATGCACTCATGCCATGACAGGAAGGTTGATTGCACTCTCCATTCACATTCAGAAGTAAGATTTAGGTAAACATTAGTCGGGATAAGGGTCCCAGCCATGGTAGGCCAGATACTTGCAGGGGCATTTTTTCTCCTTTTTTTTATTGTATGACCATAACTCCCTTTTCTATTCTGTGAGAGAATGCTATGGAGATAAATCACACAAACAATGTTCTTCATTTCTAAAAAATAAAGTTACTTTTACAAATAATGGTAGGGGATGAAATCTTGGATTAGTGATGGGCTAAACAATTATTTAAAATCTCTACATTCTCTCCACAAAGCACATTTCGAAATAAGACACTTACGTAATTCATTTCTGACCTAAGATTAAATTGTAAAAACGATTAGAAATAATCATTTAAACCCATTCAGAAAGACTAATTGTCGCAGGAATTAGTTTGAAGAACAGAAAAAGGGCCCCAGATTGTGCAGCGCGGACTATATGCTTGAAGAGGAAATCCTTATTTCAAATGGCTCAAAGCATCATACCGGCCAGACCAAGTAGAAGTGTCGTCGGACGTCAGAGTCAGAGGACGTAATATTTAGGCAAGACGCAGTAGAAACGCCATTTGGTTTGGGCCAATTTCAAGTGACATTTGTCCAACACCCAGTTTTATTTGGGCCTAGACCTAATGGAAGCGTCATCTGGGGGCTATTTCAGAGGAGACTAATAGAACAAACTTGTAAGCCTGCATAGCAGACATTCTGTCAGATTTTATAACGTTATTTGGATTTCTCAGCAAGTGTAGGTGCCTTGCACGATAAGTGCCGAGGTAGTCTGACATTGGAAATGAAAATAAGACTAGAAACTAGTTCTTCACTGAATGTCAACCTTGGTAGCACACCAGGGATAAGGTAGGCTATAGATAAGAATACACGCGCAGAGCCATTTGTATACAATTTATACAAATATATATCAGTCAGCACTAGACGTTCTGTGATTTGAACTGCCAGACCATCGGGGAGGGGGAGAGGGGGAAGTGCTGCTGCTGTTTCTGTATGGACATGTATGACACGCCGGTGTAGGAGAAAAGGCAGGAAATATAAAGAGAACCAGGTCATCCGCCTAAGTATTTGACATTCAGTAGCATAATTTGCTTCTCACATGTAAGTATAGTTGAGTAGTTCCATAAAGAGTTGGGTGAAATAAGAAATAAGCATGAAAAAAGAAGTCGAATCTCACTTTCTCATAGAAAAGGGTTCACCTCTACCGATTTTGATGGGTATCATAGATTAATCCAAGATTGAGAAAGCCTACTTTGGGAGAGCCTCACAACGCAGCAATAGGGCCTTATTTCAACTATTTCATGCTATTTAAAATAACTGCTTATGGGACAGCAAAATGTTGAAGTAAGTCTATTTCAAAATGAAGTACATGCAGTTTATGGAAGCCTACCAAGAACCATTATTTATTGATTGTTGCATGCATGTTTTTGCCGTGGGTACCAGGGAACCATGACGTAAAGTTACCATGGTAATGACAATAATATTACGTCATGTTATAAAGGATTCCCTTCAGGAGTGACATCATTTGACCAAGACGGCTTTTGCCAGTGTCAAGGCCCTCAGCTTGTAGGAGAAGGTCCATAAGGAATGCTAACTGCTTGGCCTTGGGCAAATTTGAAGAAATAACCAAAGCTCAAGTTTCTTGCATGCATCAGCTG
Source organism: Acholoe squamosa (assembly GCA_949317995.1). NCBI lineage: Eukaryota > Metazoa > Annelida > Polychaeta > Phyllodocida > Polynoidae > Acholoe > Acholoe squamosa. The sequence continues at coordinate 49,014,513 of OX439050.1, forward strand.
TTTTCACCAAAAATCGTCCAATAAGCCTACACGATTGGGGTGAATCTTAAGTTCAGGAGTGTCAGAGAAAGAGAACTCAAACATAAAGAAAAATATTCTCGGGAATAAGGCTTTTACTTTAGTATAAAACACTAACATAACTGCTGGTTTCATATTCTCAGTAAACCCAATATTTAAGGGCAAAGTGGAATCGTGGTACAACATAAGTCATATACCACGTGTGCACAGGCAATGTTGAGCAGCCAACAACAAGAGTGACTATAATGGATTGTTTGATTTAATTATTCAAATCCTTATTTCCTATAATTTGAAAGGGCAATGTAATAACTTTTAGTCCTAATAACCTTAACCTAAGAACAATGGATAATAGCACTTTCCTTTGATGTGTTTGCTGTAAATACGGATACCAGATAGAGGGCGGTGTTCAGGAGGCCATTTCAAAACTATAGCTATAGATACCATTTTGAAATGCCCTGCTGAGATATCATAGGAATGGATGACATGGTGCTTTTCAATCTCTGCCATTCACATAAGTCTGCAAGTTTTACTTTAACAATCAGAATTCTGGACTAACCAGCTTATTTGTCCATCAGCTTTTCTTATTCTTTTAAACCTACATCTTCCATTTTGTGAAAGAAGTCAATACGCTTGCCAAGCCTTCGTTCAGCTGTCACATTACCAAAGTAATCTATGTTTCACACATCACCAATAACACTTTCTAGCCTTGTCCCAATGGCAAGCAAACTTCAGTGTCAGTTCCACTAGAGAAGCCAAATGCCTCATACTGAAACTTCCTAAGATGACAGTAATTGAGTTATACCAACATCTAGAACAGAATAACTAAACCAGAATAATCCACTGGTGGCCACTAATATGTCAGACACTCAGACATGGCATAGATTGGCTGTGACATAATGTTAACGTCACAGATGTACGTCATGTATGTTTGAGGAGGGTGGAGAAACTCTTACTGCTGCTAGCATTGATAAGTTGGACCCAGGCAGAGGCTCACTCAGCTACTTCCATTGGGAGTGGCTTATTTAGACCCTCTTCTCCATTCCTGCACCTTTATATAACAAATGTGGTCTTCCAACGATCTGTTACAACAAAACTTAGCAATGGGTAGATATGACGTATCAATGCTTGCTGTGGTCTATCCACAAGCTAATTATTACACACTGCACTACTAAAGCATTGATTCCACCAAAGACGATTGTTGGCCGATTTTGCCATTGGCTTGCATCGGTGACGATTTTGGACCATCGGCCAGCTATCGACCAGAAATCATTCAGTAATCGGGTTGTGTGGAATAGCTCAAAATTGTCCATCATTTTGCATCGGCGATGCTTCAAAAGTCAGGCTGATAGGAGAAATTTAAGAAATCGGCCCACTATCGGCCCGACAAAATCAATGAAAATTATCGATTTTGATGGAATCATCGCTCAAACGATGAACGCTTCCGGTCATCCAAATCTGACTATTCCCCTGATTAAATAATTGTTTCTACAGACTGGGGGCAATAGCATTGCTATAGTCGTCTCCAGCTGGTGGAAGTCAATGCACTGTGGGGTTAATCTAAGATGTCTGCTCTCATTGTCTATAGTTAAAGATCCATGTTGTGAAAAGGAAAATGTTCATGAGAATTGGTATAACAGAAAGCTCCACCTCGTTCAAAATATATTCAAAATTACATTTATTTGTCATAAACTAATGATTAAATCATTATCTGGTCATTTAGGATGCTGCAACTGGTCGTGAAATACAGGACAGGGTTGTTGTATAGAGGTGTGCAATATGGAGCTCATTGGCTATTCCTATCAGGTTGCTGTATTCTTGAAATAAATTCCATTGGCTTCTGTAAAATTCTCTTATATTACATGGAGTGCGCAGAATATGAGAAGTAGGTGAAGGGAGTGAGTGAGTGAGTGAGTGAGTAATAGATGTTTAACGCCATTCTGACAGCTAAGGTCATATTCATGGCGAGAACTATATTACACAGTTTCACAGAGGAATGTGTTGGTGCTTGCGCATATGTGCACCACACACATCCGAGGGACAGGAAAGAGGAGAAATAGACCCTTTTAAGTGGGCTAGGAAGGCCTGAGTAGGTGAAGGACAGTCTACACATAGTAATATGGCTTATAACACGGTTAGAGAGTTTTCAGTGCGTAAAATGGATAATATGAGTTCTCATATCTAGCGATATAAGAACCCAAAATTGACAGCAGATGCGCAGTGGAGCAGACATATTTAATCCTACCTTGACAAGGAGTTGACACGAAAGTAAATCCTCCATTTTTTAAGTTTATGTACCAAATATAGCAAAATGCTTTGGACATAACATAGTTGAAACCTCATTCTAACTCCGTCGGGTAGATTACTTGATATTAAGGCTGAATTTAACATAAAAAATTATTCAACTTTCGAAACGAGCGACTTGCCGTGCGTCTTCGCCATTCTGTCAACACTACAGGTGCCACCGCATGGTGTGTACAGAATGGATTATATTTTAGACTGGCGCAGCTCTGTCTCGACGTGTTTGCAGTAGTAGACCTACGAGAATGGGAGTTTGAGGAGGTTGCCAGCTTAACCATACGTTAACATGAAACCAAGATGGCAGAGGGCTGTCTTGTCGACTCGCAAAATAAATGAATGGATTCTATACAATTTAAAGGTAAATACTAAGAATTAATGAAGAAAACCCTGTTATAAGCGCAATATATAATGAATAGACTTGCACTCGTTGGCTTCATGGGTTTCATATAAGCATTCGCCTACGGCTCATACTTATATCACCCCCTGAAGCCAACTCGTGCAAGTCTATTCATCATATATTACTTACTTAACATTGCTGGTACCTTAAGTGTCTAGGGTGCCTGGGACTGTCTAATACAATGTAAGCACGTCGGTACCAGATAGAGCCAGGCTTTTGCTGGTGCCTCGTCAAGACTTCAGCAAAGCCAAAGACTTCAGAGGCATGCCAGGACCCAGCGGAGCTCCACGGCTTTGACGTTCAGGGAGATCAGGCAAATTATTGGGACGTGAGGAGGGAGTCAAGAGTTGGGTGCTTTTCACTATCGGATTAGGTAGCATGATTAAACAAGCATAGTTTGAGCCCTGGAATACCATCCTTTTTATCTCTGACCAGGCCCTGGAGGCATTTACACGTAAGAGCCTGGCAGATGCCATTGGATCTAATAAGCAGGGTTGTTTTTATTTTATTCTCTGATGCAAAGGCAAGGTATATGGGGAGTTATTTTTGGAGACCATTTTGAGTGTTATAGAGATGGCACCTTGTGTAACTGATTTTCTGAAAGGTTTAGACACCCTAAGTGGATGGTTAGGTTATCTTTAGCTTCACACGTGAAGCATTGGGAAATGTTCGAGGGGATCTCCCAAATGAGTCTATATACGGGGTTTAATAATAATCTTTACAGAATGCTATCTAAAGTTGAACAGATTGAGCTTCACACTTCACAGAAATTATTTCTGTGAAGTGTGAAGCTAAATCTTACAGAATCCCCATTCTAATGCCACCACATGAATTTCCATCCAAATGTGGTCAAATATTCTTTGCTACATTTCGCCACATCCTTTAGAACCCTGATGGGTAATTCATCAGATTGCCTCTACCAAGTCTACTCTTGTAGTCTTGCTACACTTCAAGAGTTCTGGCTTGACAAAATAATGCAGCATTGGTTTAGGTGTCGCCCACACCTTTAGCTTCAGTCTCTGGGTTGCTAGGCCAGGGTATAAGATGACTGATTATTCACCAGTAACAATGTTATTATATCTACTTAGAGGCAATCACTCATCTGGCCTTATAAATAATCAGCACCTCCAGCACCATGACAATTAGCGTCAGCCTGACGACTACCAAATGGGGAACCTCTCACCCTGTGACGTCATCGATATGTTAATGAGCTATTAGGAGAGTGACAACACCAATCACTCACCAAACACATGTTTGCTTTGTGGAGGGAGTAGGCCTAGAGTTGGAGGGTCTTGTTTAATGAGGCAGTGATATCAATTTCCATCTGTTTTCTCTTGTTTGAACAAGGCTAATGGAATGTAGAGTGTGAACATAAACTCCTTCTGTCACAGTCAAAGAAGAAAATCTTATTTTTCATGGACAAAAAAAAACCAGAGTAGTTTAAAGATAAAACCTCATAAAACTTGATGTTTATCTACCATGAAAGACCATTTCTGTATATCCTTCTTGACATAAAATCCTTATTTTTTGAGTTATTAGATAACAATGTTTGGTTTGTGTATTGACAGGCAACCACCAAGCACTGTAAGCCACATTCCCATTCCACATCTAAATTGATTATTCCATACCCCCTTCAGTCAGTGTGGTCCTCAAGTAAGCTTCCGATACTTGTCATAGCCACTTCTAAATCCACAGCCACAATATCACACAATGATGTCTCCCAGTAGTCCCTTGAGACTTATTGTAACTCCTTCTAAACCCATAACCCCAAAATCAATCAATGGTGCACTTCAGTAGACTCCCAAGGTTCATTATCATAGCTACTACTAACTCCACACCCCCAGTATCAGTCACTGCTCTCCAACAGGCTCTGTGACAACCTTAACACTGCTGTGCCCCACCCCTCACCCTATATCTGCTGTCTGTTGTCAAAGGGTCAGATAAGACTGACAGCCAGATAAGGGGCTCTCTCATGAATCAATACTAAGCACTGCCTGGTTTGGATGGTCTGGAAATAGGGGCACTTAAGAGAGGCAATGGCAGCCTTTATTGGGGGAGCCTATGCTGTAGTCTGGTTGTAGTGGCGGTGTGGGGTCTTAGCACTATACAGATGTTAGTGTATCTTCTGCCATTCTTTCTATACTACTGCCTATAGTAACCATCTCAATATCTGCTGGAGCTGCTTGTTCATTTTACTCTCCCCGACTACTCACCCCTCAACTGTATTCCTTCTATACAGCAATGGCATAGGAGCGTAAGTTCCCAACACCCCCAGAAATAATAAAACATGTAACCACATCCTTCACGTCTTCCCTTATTCTCATTAGTGTCATTGGGCCTCCACGACACATATTAAAATGAGTTGATCGCATCTCTGCTGTCCACTCGGTGTGGCTGGTGTACATATGTGCAGACACTGACACACAACCATCCATCAACTAATGTAGTTTTCTCGAGATGAATTATGACCTAAGCTGTCACTAAACAATTATGTATACCATGGTTATCCAGTTTAGGCACCTTTTTACGGTGCCTTTATTATGTGCTAAAGGCACTGTTTATAGACTCACAACAAATAACATTGAAGTTAATGGTTTTAAAGGGTAAAAATGTTTAATTTAATGGCGGAAACCATGGTATAAATGTCATAGGTGATGGATAGGGTACCACTCAGTCCTTTTATCCCCTTAGATAAGGGGAACTCGGCCTCCGGCCTCGTTCCCTTATCTGGGATAAAAGGACCTAGTGAACCCCTATGCATCATCTAAATGCTTACTATGGACTGTCCAGGCTGTTTTGTCCAACTGCTATACGTTTGCTAGCCGGCCCCACATGGTCAATACTACCCACAGAGTTGGACACATAGACCTCACTATTTTCGCTCTAATGAACAATTACTGATTCAGGAGCTCATCGCTGTAATGGGATCTGCTCCCCTCGAGCTGCTCCAAGCTGCTCCAGGTTCGGAGGCAGTGTTTGAGTGCAGTCATCCCAGACTACTATATCCACAAGCCATGACTGCTCAGATATACTATGATTTGAATGTCTATTCTACTACTGGGTGATTAAGCTGATAGGAGTGATGGAGTGTGTAATAGATGTTTAACGCAATTTCGACAGTAAAGGGCTTATTCATAATTATTGAGAAAACCACATTGCACAATTTCACAAATGAGCATGTTGGTGCCCATGCATATGTCCACCAGACACAAAGGGGATAGGAAAGAGGAGATACAGACCCTTTTATGTGGGCTAGGGAAGCCCACGCAATCCTATAGGTGAGATTATAACCTGTGACCTTTCTGTATGATACACCCTTAAGAGTGTGTCTTTGGGAATAGGACCTGTCGGACAATGATCGAGTAATGATTGATGCGTGATAATATCAATTCTAATGGCAAGAACAGTTTCCACTATGATTTGGAGGTATGGTGCTGTTGCACTTTGTGAAATAACCCCAAGGCATCTACATGTTGTACCCTATATGCTAACCAGTGAACCAGTAAAGTGTTGGAGAATTAGTATTCTAGGTCTTGGCAAATTGAATGTTGGCATGTTGCATAATTGGTCACCCAGCCGTTAGTGGGCAAAAGGGACCATCAGTATCTTGCATGTGTTGGTATCTTGCATGGTCACCAGATTATTTTAGGGGTACTATACTTTATCTTCTAGTTATTGATGACCACAGGAAAAATCACTAAGTTTTGGAATTTTTGTTATGTGGAGTATTATACATGAAATATACCAGATTGGTGTAGCTATATCGTTGATTTGTGTAAGAAACCACCAATATTATTAATTGCATCAACATCTAGATTGCCATGCAATAAAGGACTAAGGAAGCATATCTGATCCCTGAAAGGGCTGCTGGTCAACTTTAACTGAAACGAAGACAAAGACTTCCGAAAAAATGCTCCAGTTTAAATGTGAGGGATGATGCCTGTGGGCGACCACTTTCTTCAAGATAACGAAGCAATTAAAGGTCATCGTTTGGAACATCGACAAAATTAAATGTTGCTTTAATTGTTTTAGGGAGTCATGGAACAGTGATGGACAGGGATGCTAAAAAGAAGGAGAAATTTCCAGTTTCTTTGTCACATTCAAATTTTCGAATAATTCTGAGTATTCAAATGTGATTAGCCAAATATAAATTAACATAGGATGGAGAATGAACATGTACTGGGAAAAGGGGTCTTATTGCCCCCTGCACTAAGACCCCTTTTCGAAGATCGTGTCACAAATGATTATAGATGTGTGTATACAGTTGTGTATTAGTCTGATTAGCCCTTTAAAGGCCGCTGATGCAGGAGTGCATCATGCCCATTGGTCAGCATGATGCACCAATGATGTGCTGGCGAGACTGCTCACCAGCACTTCATTGGAGCATCATGCTGACCCTATAGGGTTGATACTCCTGGAGGGTCTGTATGATGCTCAAATGAAGGACTGGCAAGCAGTCTCACCAGCACTTCATTGGTGCATCATGACGACCAATGGACGTGATGCTTTAATGCATCAGCGGCCCTTTGAAGGGTAGGATAGTAAATAAAATACCAAACCATAACCCAGACCCTTCTTGTAACATACTCTTTACTACTGGTGCTCACAATCACCAAAAGGAATGGATGGCATTGATCCCTGGCGACTGATTATAAAAACTACTTATGTAGTGCTTTCTTTAGCCAATAAACAGTGTTAAAGCTTCAAACTTCTGGGCAGTTTAATAGGGGAACTAGAAATTCTGTTCAGGCTGGTATAAATTGGTGTTGCTTTAGTAGAAAACAGTTTAATCTATTGTCCCCTGTATGACCGCCATTCCTGTGTGTATTGCCTACATAAATGACTCTGACTACTCAATACTTGCTCAGTGGGTAGGCCAACCAAGTCGTAGAAAGATAAGGGCTAGTAAACCTGACCCTATAGCTTATGGTGATCCCATACCGTCTTAGTATGAGCCTCAGCCTCTGGAGAAGAGACCAGGGGCTTTAGGCTCCTCAGTCAGGCCTAATGCAGATCGATTACCAAGTACAGGGGCAGTTTGTGGAGGGGACAAACATTGACTGTAGGGGTTCATATGTAGACACCAGCTATAGTGGTACATACCAGCTGTTATATGATATAGCAGTACTACCTGTATATATACCAACAACACAATCTTACACACTCTCAATTCAGTTATTTTATACATACGTGTATATAATGTATTCCCATATAATTATACCTGTACATGAAGTTCAACCTTCTCTATACTACTATGTTATTTGAAGCATATTTCATTGCAATCAATCGCTTCTACCCAGTCCCTGGGTATCGTTATAATCATTTATGTAAGTGCATACTCTCCCTCTCTCTCTCTCTCCCTCTCTCTCTCTCTCTCTCTCTCTCTCTCTCTCTCTCTCTCTCTGTCTCTCTGTCTCTCTCTCATGTGCTACATCCTGAAGTTTTGTTAGATGAATTCCAGATATTGAAACGTAATAATTCTATACACCCACCCTATTCTCTCTCTCTCTCTCTCTCTCTCTCTCTCTCTCTCTCTCTCTCTCTCTCTCTCTCTCTCTCTCTCTCTCTCTCTCTATCAATCTATCTATCTATCTATCTCTATATATCTATCAATCTCTGCATCACGTTAATCGTGGGGAAAAAAACAGAATAATGTCAAATACCTGGGTCGCTGCATGCGGTGTATCTTGGAATAACTAGTTTCTTGGTGTGGGTGTCTAAAGATATCTTTATTTACTGATAATATTCTTCTTTTTGACTGGGACCGTTCTCTCTCTCTCTCTCTCTCTCTCTCTCTCTATATATATATATATATATATATATATATATATATATATATATATATATATATATATTGATATAGGTTTATCGCAAATGTGTTTTCTGCCTAAATGAGCACCGAATTAACCTCGTGTGGTACACAAAATTTATGGGGGGGGACATAATATCTTTAGATGCGTCCCCACCCATGACTCATTGGTCCAGGTGCCTGATTCATGTGTACCACAGCACTTTATTCCAGTTTTCTGATGTACTGGTTGAATAGTATGAACTCTCACGTATTGGGGTATTTGTCCCGGGGTTATTTGCTCGAATTTGTGATTGTAATGCAATCCACACTTTGTTGTTTTTGTATCTGAAGCTCTTGGACCAATTATGTGTGGGTGGGTATACTGGTGGCATTCCAATATTTCACAATACAAAGAGACATGTAGATATCATACAAACCCCATGAACCCATCCCAGTCTTATCACCACAGTCAGTGAGGATTAGGTAGGATTAGGGGGTCCATCGACCACATACAGCTCATCTATAGTTGTCTAAGGATGTCATACCCCTACGTCCTTTATCCCATCCCTATCCCCATCCTCCAGCAGACCGTCTTACCACAACTAATCCCCGCACAGGCACAGAGGAGTGAAGGCAGAGGAGGGAGAAAGGGGGTTATGTAAAGAGAGGGGTTAATGGAGAGAAATAGTCAAGGGAAATACGAGTAGGAGGGAAGGGGAGAGCTAGTAGCAGGGGAAAGAAGGAAGAAACTGAGAAAGGGCACATGTAGAGGAGAATACAAGAAAATTAAGGTGGAGTTACTTAAAGAGGGGAGAAGAGAAAGACAGACACAGACAAATAGATTATTAAGACAGAGGAAGACAGACAGAGAGTCAGGAAGAGGCGAGGGAGGAAGGGAGAACAGAGCAGATGAGGAGGGAACGATAAGAAAAAGGGTGAAGATGGAGAGAGGGTGAGAGGGAATACGGATGGACAGAGCAGGGTAGGGGGGGAAAGGGCACATGTAGATGGGAAGATGAAATAATGAAGGGAAGAGAGGAGAAAGGGAAGAGCAAGATAGACAGGGGGAGAAGGCAGAGGCCCAAAGGTGAACAGACAGAAAAAAACATCTATAGACAGAAATATCAGAAAGCTAGTAACAGTAGGTCTAGCCGCTTCTCACGGCACTATCACTAGGATACACCCTTACCTATCATTTAATATTGGTAGAGAGAGAGAGAGAGAGAGAGAGAGAGAGAGAGAGAGAGAGAGAGAGAGAGAGAGAGAGAGAAAGAGATAGGGAGAGAGAGAGAGAGAGGGGGGGGAGGCAAATACATCTAGAAGGAAACAGGCATAATGTACAAACAAACACGGAGGCAGACAGCCGCCAAGTCATAATGTTATACAATAATTATACACCACCCAGCTGACTGTGTATATTGATATCGTGTTATCCCACTACAGTAGTGCACACTCCATATCTGAACCTATCAGAACACCCCTTCTACACCTCATCTAATCTAACTATATAAGAGAAATGATTTATCATACATTCCAGGCTTTTCCTTTTAGGGTTTTATCCGCAAATTATCCCATATGACCTGGACACTGTGGTACTGTTGATTGATTGTTCTCTAATTATCATTTTGGAGAATGCCCTGACATAGATATCCCATTAGGACAACCATTAATCTCCCAGTTCTCTATCATTACGTGGGTGGTAAATGGACAGTGTTAGGGACCAAACTAGGTACCACTTCAATACACCATGCTCACTAGTTCATGATTCACTGGCCCATACAGCATCGCCATGGCAGGTCCACGCAAGTGGACTTGTCTTCTTAAGTAAACCTTTCAATAAACCTGATTTATTTGACTGTTCTTTTAGGGTTTTTTGAAGAAAATGCTTTAGCACCTTGTTTCCACAAGAGAGCCAATGTGATTTTCACCGGGCTCCTTTTCAAGTGATTTCTTTGGGCTTACAACCCATAACGTTCTGCTCTTAGTGTGTTGGCTTTTGCTTGGAACCCAGGCTACACTGTAAAAGAAATGTCGTCAAAATAACAGTGCAATCCTTGTCTCAGATTTGTAAAAGATCGTTATTTATACAGAGATTCATTGCACATTTGTGTACCACTGCACTGCCAATTGTGGCTTCTTGTAAAAACTCAGCTGGTTCCATGCTATACAATTACAGTGGTCCACAGATTCAACAGTTTCATTTTACAGTATATTTCTTCCCCCCCCCCCTCCCCACACACACACAGTGCTCAGTGCCCTAGTGCTTCATACCCCTCACTGCAGGCTTTGACACAGGATATCTTCAAACAGACCTCATAAAAGCTATCCCTTTTCCCATCTGTGCATCACCTCCTTCCTTCTCATATTGCAAACCGACTGATCCAAGAAAGACCCGCTTCTTGGTATAAAAATCACAGGACTCCGACTTCTTTGGTCAATTCAATATGGTGGTTATAACTATTGGATGACTTGAGAAGGAAGGCACTGTGCTTCACTCAAGATGTTATAGCCGTTGTATTGCTAAACGGTCTATATAATGTGACCAGGCAAGCAAAAACACCCCTCTGCAGGGAAATTCATTATCAAAGTTCATCTCAACATCTTTAGAATGAGACATCATTGGGTTAAATATTCCTAGTAGTTATGTCAGAATCCCTCCTAGAACATAGGTCGTTATTCATATTTGAAATCGATGATTAAGCTCCAAATACATTGTAAACCATAATAATGTCTAAAAACACAATAAATCAGCCTTTTTCATATAAAATACATAATAATACAGTGATTTTTATCATAGATTTTGATCTAGAAGGAATTTTCCATTTCTGTTTTCAGTTTTGAAAACTGTTCATTTTACCATCCAAATATGGGCCATTTCTACCGAAAATGGTGCATTTTAAATGAAACCACTGATATCACGTGTATGACACGAGAATGCACTTAGATAAGCATTTTGCTCGTAAAAGTGAAAAGAATCAAATACAAGGCCAAAAGGATGACAAAAAATATATAGACCGTTGTATTGCTAAACGGTCTATATATTCTTTGTCATCCTTTTGGCCTTGTATTTGATTCTTTTCACTTTTACGAGCAAAATGCTTATCTAAGTGCATTCTCGTGTCATACACGTGATATGCAACCATGCCTAACCACCGATAATCAATGGAAGAGGCTTAGATAGAGATATTGTGGCAGCGACTCGCAAATGAAATGATTAAGTTTATAAAAAAAAAATAATATGTAAATTGACAAGACTTTCTAGAAAATGGACAAAAATTGTACGATGGAAGTTTTCTCTCTACTTGTAGATTGACACCTCCATTTAAACCGCTTGCATATTGACTCCTTGCCCATATAAATCTGGTATGAACGTTACACACTTTTTATAGAGTTACAAGCCTCCACCAATGGCCGCTCTAAAGTGTAACCACCGTAAAATCATCCTCATAGGTGGCGCCATAAACTTGATCCATGTCATCGTTCATTTATTGATGTAACCATCGCGGCCATTCAGTTATAGGCTTCGCCTCATGCTGATAAGCTTTGCTGTTGGTAGTTTTGAAGGATCTAGGGCCTACATTTACACCAGATATATTTCTTTCCCTCATCCCCATTTATGCCTAGGACTGCCCAGTACTCATCCCCAGATTTGTCCAAATAATGGCTGTCTGTCGCTGCTCATTCTACTAGGAACATTTTCTAAGGTGCATCACCCTCATCCATTTGATGTATACAATCAATCCTGTTGCATTGTAAGGGGTTTGACATACATAATTGTTCTAGGATTTCCACCATTTTGGTACCAGGGTTAATCACTACCAAGAGGTACTACCAACACTTGAGACATTTGATGTACCTGTGTCATTTTGTTTTCATGAAGAAAATAGATCACTAAGGTTTGTAAATATTATCAATGAATGGTAGTGAATTCTATTTCATTGTTAAATTTGCACTTGCTATTGAGTATCAAAATAGACACCCACAATCCTGAATTCTTCATCAGGAGAGGTTAGATACCTTATGTATTGGTCAGTGAAAATACCAAAAGTTTGTATGCTAACCCACGCTCTACAATCTCAGTATCTACAGTACATGGAGACACATGGCATTGCCATGCACCTCCATGCCCTTGTCTTATAGACTGCAAAGAGCTCCTCAGTCAAGTAGAAGTTCTGTAGATATAAAAAGTGCCTTGTTGTTGCAGGCCTGTGGGACTATGATATCCCTTGCCTTCTATTATAGGCCTGCCTTGATTGAACCATTAGTACATGGCTATTGACTGCTCTTCACCCTTACATAATTGTCTCAGAGTGTTACCTAGCACTCAGGTGCAAGGATCAGGAATATTTTACTTGTCTTCATTACACATGTCAAGTGGAGTTGATGAACCAAATGTGAGAGCGTCAACCTCATTCGACATGCCTTCATACATGTCATGTGGGAGACAAATTGTGACCTGTGCAGTATGCATCAAAGCGATCAGTGTTCCTCTCTCTGTGTAGCATCCTAAACTTCAATAACACTTGCAGACTACTAAGAATGTGGTGTTGAAGTGTTTCAAACTCAGTACTTGAACAGTAAATGGAGTTTTGGGACCCATCAACAAAGGTGTTCAGAGGAGGTTGATAGAATCAGGTTGAAGGAGACTGATGGGGTCCTTCAACACGCCATGTGTGACACCATCCAGCCAGATCTTATATTTCCATCTCGCTCTTGTATAAGATCCAGAATGGCTGTCCTGACAGTCCATGGTATTCTGGGAGCTCATTGCTGATTGGGTTAGAGCCATCAGCCTTGTGACGTCACCAGTGACGTAAACTAATATGGCCGCCATGCCACAGACAACAATCAGATTCCTAAAGGCGGGAATTTGCTTGATGGCGATAACAGAAAATGTGGAGGCATCCATGCGCCTTTGTGGAAATCCACTCGGTACTTAATCTTACGAACAGGAAAACAGTGGAATGAAATCCGTTTACTGACTCTGAGAGCAATTATCTGCGACTAAACCAGCCATAGGACCTCTCAGACGAGGAACTGTAACTATTCTAAGGAGTTAACTTGGCCACAGGGGGCTATGAATCATAGTAAACATTGTGTATTATACTTCCACTTCTTGGTGATCATCACAATCGATTCATTATATTATATTTGGATTTACTGCTTAGAGGAAATCGAATACTGCATAATTTCATGATTTAGTTGCTTTTTTTCAGTGACGTTTGAAGAGCAGTTCAAGAGCATCTTATAGAACTATTAGAAGCCCCTTTATTCAACATTGTCAGTGGGCAAAAATCTCAAATGATTTTTGAAACAATATTAAAAGTGGTTGATTAACATTGATGAAGCAGTTCTCAGATGTTAACTCAAGGTCCTGTGCCCAAAAATGTGCTAAAACACAAACCAATATAGTGCTGGTAAATTACAAGCTAACTTTGGGGTGTACCAAAATATAACCATTTAGGTTTTTTTCCAGTATTATGTCAAACTCATAACTGTAATACAGCAGGTCTATGCTAGTCAGAATTATTTGGCACCTCTTTCCCGTGAGATTTCAAAATGTTGAAGGGATATTACGTAGTACATTTTCGCAGGGTGAGTACTAGGCCTGTTTGGCCTACGAGTACACTGTATCGTAGGCCTGGTTTCCCCTTACAGCTATGAGTCAGAATGCCTACCTTTACCACTTCACAGTCTCCAAACTCTGGGATGGTACCACCAGATGTTATACACTTTGCTCAAATCACTTCCTAAAACACTTCTCTGCAAGCCTACCTTGTTGTCAGCATGTGTTATTAATCCCTTTCAATCTTTTTTGGACAGTTATTGTCAGAATGGTATTCAAACTTTGTTGTGGGAATGGCCATCATAGGAAGTACTGCTCTGCCCATGTGCAAAGGGAAGTTGCTTTTGGGGAGTTGTGCCTGGAGAGTGAGAAAGCACATGGCAATGTTTACATTCTGACCAAGGTCCATTGCCAGTTACCACCTTAGGGACTTACCTTGCACATGCTCAATGAGGTACGTTCAGTCAAAACAAAATGGTGGTGGATTTAAAAGGCAGGGAGGTGACACATTCAACTTGGATTCTGACCAGCTACTAATTCAAGGTAGTACCAGGCATTTATTTGATAATACCAAGCCCCAGATTATTATGTGTAGATGCCAACAGTATAAAGAGGGAAACTGAAATGGAGACCAGACACACTTTACAGACTCCTCAATTGTCAGCCCATTAACCAAACCAGAACCCAGAAAAGCTATTGTCTGGGTTTGTAACAGAACTAGGTGAGTACCAGAATTGAGGAATGCTGAGATGGCTTAAAGACATGAGTGTGTGGTTATAGACAGACCTGTCTACATGGTCTCACACACATCACCACGGGCTGTCTGAAGAGAGGGAGTATAGGATAAGGGTCTGAGAGAGAACCTGGTTGAAGTAATTCATCTCTGAGAGTTTTAAGTCTGCAGCAGGGGCTGTTTTCCTATTAAGGTATTAGTTTTAAGGCAAACGCAATCTCATTTAAAATTGACTATACATTGACTTGATGTAAAAATCAGAAGATCTATTCACAATTAATTTTGACTCTAATGGCACATAGTAGATCACAAGATATCCGTGTCATATTACCCTCTTTCAGTTGAATTCAACAGATATGCAAAGAAAAAGAGGACAAGTTCTCAACGATTCACACTTATATGCTACTTTGGCCGATAGAGTAACATCTCATGTGATATCCATTTTACACCATCTCCTTTTAGACTAACAACAGAAGACCTGTAGTCAAAAAACAGGCGATTACCATTTTTCCTTCATAGTCAATCACAGACTTTTAAGCAAAGCACTGTGAGCCTTAGCTGTCTCAAGAAAACTAAGACGTCCCCTGTGCCTACCCGCCTCGCTTTCATTCACCGAAAGGTCACGTGTCCTTTAATCCTGCACTCGGGTAGATGCCGATCGAAAAGTGCCAACCGGAGAAAAGGCTCAATGTCCAACTAGAGGCTCTATACACCCCATCCTACCTGACACCCCTCCCTACATTCAGCTCAAAATAAAGAGGACATTCTACCAGACTATACTGCACAGATTAGTTGTGGTTAAAGCAGATTGCATTCTCTTCTTTTTCTTCAAAGTTAATATTTTACTGTTATCATTTCAAGATATATGGTACTAGGTGGCGCACAGAATATGTTTTGCGGGAGTGATATATTTTCAATAAAGGGGGTGGTGGGTTCTAATCTAATTTGTTATCTGGTACCTCTTTTCAGTGGGAAAATCCATGGTTAGTGTAAAGGGGCGCTCTCGCTCAGAGAACAGGACAAGACTCCTCAAGAGAGAGGGTGCAATTTTGTAAAAAGAAAAAAAAAATGAAATAAAAAAGAAATCTCTCCCTTTGTCTATCCACAAAGTGGGCTGAGATCTTGTGTTACAATTAGCATTGTCAATACTCTGTTATCATAGAAGCTTTCGATGTTCAATAAGTTGTGGTATTAATAGACTGGAATTACCCTTTGGGATCAGTCAGATCAACAGGTAAGGAACAGCCACAAAAGGCGTATCATGTTGATGTTATAGTGGTTATTGACGGTTTGACCTTTCAAAGATATACCTGCAAAGTCACATATCAACCCAGGGTGGGCATAATGCACCAATATGATGCTAGCAAGTTAGTCTTAGGCGCTGTGTTGGTGCACCATTAAAAGAAGTAAAGGCGATGCTTTATGGAATTCATGAAAGGTTAAAAGTCAACCTCTTTGGTTCCGAGATAAAGTAGAAACCTACGCAGGAAGGAATTCAAACTCTAAAGGCTGGGGGTACAGGTCTCGCTCACCTAGCCTCACAGCTCTGTCATTCAGGTATTTGAAGTACTGCTGTGTTGTATGATCTAAGCGTCGAAACCACCATTTTGTCATTAAATTGGTCTGGTATGAATATATATATATATATATATATATATATATATATATATATATATATATATATATATATATATATATATATTACACAGAGAATCTTGATAGGGCATAGAATCTTACTTTTCAGTATCAATGGATCTTGTGGCACCTTTAATGAATACTATGAGGTGTTGAACAATAGCGCCACCCAGATTTGCTCTGCTATTGACAGTCAATGAATAGTCAAAGGGTTAAATGGGACATAAGAGAGGGATATCAGGCATATTTTATGACTGGCTGTCAGGAGACGGACGTGGAAAAGGCTCTGAAAAGTAAATGAGTACTTAACAGAGTATCATTAATATAGCAAATGTTTTGGGTCAAACTGCAATGACTTTCTTTGCATTTGCTGCCACAAATAATGCATCAAGCACATTCCCCAGCTGTCACACGCTATGCAATTTACATCACTTTTATGTGATCTCTATGTAAGACTCGTCAGTATTATATAAAATTGATGAAAATTACATAGCGTGTGCTATCTGGGCTTGTCACGGGTACAACCTTGGAGTGTCCACTCGGAAATTTTACTAGTCAGTTGACTATGTGCATCCAACAAAATCAATTGGATAGAGTTGCGCATTTCTGACTATAGGTTAGCGCCTGAGCCAAGGTGGAGCACTCATATGTGTGGACAACAATCCAGCTAGTCATATCCCCCCCTCCCCCCTCACAGATATGATCCCTGGCTCGCACGGAGCACTTGAGAATGGCGTATCATGTCTATTGATAGGCTCCAGAAGGTTGACATTATGCATGAATGTAGAATGAGACCCATCAAGTGTTAAACAAGACTATTGGAGGGATAGGAGGGATTCTAGGGAAAGGGACCTCCGTGAGGGGCCTCCTGATGGTCCCTTTTCTGTGTTTGGCTAGTTAGGGACTAGTCGGCAAACAGCATTTTATAGTCTCTCCAAAACTACTTATAGCATTAGGTGAACTTGGAAAGCCGGATCCAAAATAAAACTTTACTTTTATTCTGAGAGTTCAAAGGCTGCATCGATCCTGAATGTGGACAAGTTGTCGGCGGCTGTAATGGATTGTCCATTTGGCCTGCCATACCTCCTGGCATTTCCTGCGCCGAAATACAAAGTGTGCAAAGAGTCATGTGCATTAGGCTTTTTCCGGACGCATACAGGGGACGCATTGTGTTAGCGTCTGTCCTCCCCCAACCCCATTCCCTTCTCTCGCTCACTATGATGCCCTTAGGGGGTACAAGTCGACGCTGCCGCCGTCCCGGCAGGCCACAGTCAATATGGCTTCCACCCGCTCACACCCACGTCTCATGCGGATTTCCGAGAACGTCCAGAGCGCAGGTTGGTAACGCTATCTTACGTTACCAGGTGCCCGACGCGTTTTCAGTCTCGCGAGGACATGCGAGAATTCCCATGCAATAAAACTACTTCCATTTTGATTGGTACCAAGATGTGGAAAACCATGCTGCTTGTAAAAGAGAAGTGGAGGGCCATGGGGTCTTGTGCAGCGAGTGAAGAAAATACAGCTTTGTCAGCATATTCTGAACTTTCCATATCCCAACGTAGTAGAGATTTCAATGAACGTCAACCCAGCCTACAATGACTTACCCAGACCTTTTGTTAATTATAGACCCAGTTGCGGTGGTTATCCATACCTAGATTAATGCCACGTGACAGCTAAGGCTTAAACAATCGATTAGAGAGCAATTTGTTCAATCAGCAAAAACCTACTACTTGTGGTAGAGATAACAGATGCGACTTGTTCATTTATGAGGAAGTGAGGAAGAAGGATATGAGCCCATGATAAAGTAAACATTATTCTCTTAAAGATAACAGAAGAGAGTAAGGAAAGAGACTGTAGACAAAGACCCAGATAGAAGGTCTTGAGAAGCCCTGTATAAGTCCCATTTGTATGTATAATCTGGAGCATACTAAGGGAGTGGTCACTTTTTTAATAACAGGGGAGGATAGTGGATTTTCTCAAGATTTTCAGGCCCTTACCCTGGGCTTTTTCATTAAGAAGGGATGGAAATTTCTTGCCCCTCCCCCCAAGAGTAATCTGAAATCTTTTGCCCCTCCCCCCAAATCCACCACCCCTCCCCTGTTGTTAGAAAATGACCACTCCCTAAGAATTTCAACATAATCACCAACTACCAATCAGTGAGGACTGTATAAGTGATAGTATAAGGATTATGTAGAGACTTGGGACCGAAGGAGAGATTAAGAACACGATTCTAAGACCCAGGGATCCATACTAAAAGCCAACCAAAAAAGAAAAGAAAAACACAGCTTGGATCTTGGACTCACTTTGTAACATCGGCCCTGTGTATACATATACGCCCCTTATCTCTCACAGAACATATGTTAAAAAGCCGCAGTGCTTCAGAAGCAGAGAAAATGGACGGCGAAGGACTGTAGCTGCCTGATGGCTTGTTCCCTTTGATATACTACTTTATTTGTAGCTGCCGCCGGCCGGGGACCAGCGGTGCAAGGAGTCAGTAGGCTGTGTAAATGTCCCTTATGCTCAGGCACCCTTACTCTTTTACAAAGAGAGAGAGAATTGAATGGACGCTGAAGCAATGTTAAGATGACGTCACTTGCAACGTTGCCATAGTGGTGTTTGTATCGAAACAACATATAGATTTGCGTCAAATAATAGTTGTAAAAATATACATTCTATGTCTGAAATCTTAGCGATAATAGCCACTGGTATATGAATGTGAACCAGTTATTTTATGCTTGCAACGTTGAAATCAACATTTTCTCAATGTTGCTTCACGTCATTGTGACCGGGTTTGTTTTGTTGTTGTTTTTTTTAGGTGTTTTTTTTTGTTTTTGTTTTTTTTTTTGGGGGGGGGGGCTTTTTACGCAGCTCATCTTCACAGGCATTAGTATAAAGACGCTTATTTAAAACGACAGGCCTTTGAACCCGACCAGTCCCAGACAGCGTCGTCGTTGCCATGGTTCTCCCGCCCACGTCACCAAACATCCGGGCCCTGAGGGCTCCTGGCTTCCGGTTCCGCCAGTCATGCTTGGGTGACGAAGCGTTTTGGTGCCTGCGGTGCGTGATACTGGCGGGGCGGTGGAGAGGATGAGAGGGGGTAGGGTATGGAACACCGGGAAGGGAGGGCAGGGGAATTGGGTTTTTGTGCAAAGGCAGGCTGGTTAATGGGCAAACTGCACGATACCCTCTCACTAACTAACCGGGCATAAATAGGGGTCTATATTGGATCTTGCCTGACTCTGACAATGTAAGCAAAATAGCAGGGCGCTACTTTGAGCAAAATAATGATTGTAGGAATAGACAGACCCCTGGGCTAATTTGGCTCTGTCCACGTGAGGACCCGGGAAAGTTATGTATGACACAGAAGGCAGTGTTGTAGAACAGCTTGAAAAAAGTCCAGAACGAGCAATAGATCTAGACTGATAGATGGGCCTCCTATCAAGTCAATCTATGACCAATTAGACAGTATGAAATTATCACTGTATCAGCTTTCATGTGGGACCAATCTCCGAAATATATCTTTTTAGAGCTTAGAATTTGGAGGGTTTTGTTTATTTTTTTACATGACAGAATTGGCTTCAGGGCTACATTCACTACTACTTACTATAGCCAACCGATGCCATTCCATCAATTGATCATGTTATCTGACCTCTGATTATTCAAATAGATGGGCATTTGTTGTTCAAAATGTCACTATAGGAATATCTGTTGTGCATTTTAAAAAGTGTACATATTTAGTGCCCCCAAATTTGAAGAAAATAATGGCCTTCAAATATCCCTGAAATCAGCTCTGGTGGAAAAGCCGCTAATATAGTTTCCAAGATAAGATCGGAACTGTCCTCCACCAATGGATGTGTACATTTATACTGAAACAACTTTAAAATAAGACAGCAATTTCCTCTGTGTTTACATAGAATTAATATGGAGTGCATTCACACGTAGCCTCTGTATGCCCTGTAGGGGCCAGGAATGTCTGCAGCAATTTCGATATTGGATGTGGCAATAAGATCTGTCAATTGTGTTTTCTAGACTACACATGTAGAAATCAGGTTATATATCTGCTGCTTGGGGTGGCCCTATTCTGTGGTATGTGTTCAGGAATACAGTTGTCCTCTTTACCGCCAGGGGTGTTATAGTATTCTTGAGCACACCATTGCCCCCTGGTGGCTGGTTCAGAAAGTATTGGCACATGGTATTGGCATTCACGCGGTGGTCCTGACGCACCCAGCCACGGCCCCCTTCCACTAGTCACCAGTCTACTAGTACTATTTCTACCCTCACTGCTTTCCTGTCAATGCCTCTCACCCCTAATCCTCCTTCTTACCCCTTATACATTTTCCCTTCTTTCTTTTACCCCCCCCCCCTCCACACACACACCTTGTAGTTACCGGTCCCTCATCCTGACACCTCACATCTTACCCATCACCCTAAAGGCTAGCCCCTTATTCTTACCCTCTTGACCTACCTCTGTCACTAACTTCTCACACCCGATACAACCTATTTCTAACCCTTACCCCTTGCACTCACACCCTACCTTTCACTGTAACCCCCCAAGCACCCCTAAAACTCTACCTCTCACATCCTTCTTTTAACCCATGCCCCATCCACCAACTTCCCACCTGTACCCCTGACAATTTTCATCTAATCACCTCTACCAGTCTATATGGAAACTTTTTCCCCTCACAGGCCATTCAGCCCTGCAGGCCGGGATTGATCTTGACAGGACCGAACACCTCAAGATTATTATTGTCAGGAAAATAAGCAAGAATTTACTCTTTATTTTTATCATTCAACAATATAAATGTTAGCATACAGTAATGCCTTTTATTTTAGGCTGTATAAACCTTTATAATGGTCAAATTTGCAAGTCATAAATACAAATTGCAGCCCAAGGTCCCAAGATTACGGCAAGACATTCGGTCCTTCAGTCTCACAATGTCTGCCGGCCCGGCTGTGATTTTGCCGGCAAACACCTAGGCCCCTAGAGTTTTCCTATTGACTGCTCTACCATTCATTTTTTACTGCAAACTACCAACTTCTCACTCTCACCTCCCACAGCCAATCCCTCAGTCTACCCGCCAAACCCAACCTCTCACCCTTTAATAGCTCTAACATCAGATCTAACCTCTCATATCCTACCTCTCACATCCACCTACCCCCCCCCAAACCCTAGCTCTAACCCTTATCCCTCACACCCTTCACGTGCTTTGAACCCTACCTTTATTAAAGTGTTTTATTAGGCAAAGAAATACATACAATAGTGTATGTGTCCCTAACCTGGCTTTGGCACTTTGCTTTCCCTCCACCACACTGAAAACATGGAAGATCCAAAACTAGTCAGCGGTGACCACTTTAGGTCCTCAAGTTGACGATACCTAAAACTACAGCTTTAGGTAGTCACAATGACGACTTTAGGTCGTCAGGATGACAATACTGACAGTACAGAGTCCTCATATTGATGACTCAGGTCATCAGGACGACGACCTAAAGTCATCATTTTGACTACCTAAAATTGTAGTTTTAGGTATCGTCAAGTTGAGGACCTAAAGTAGTCACCGCTGACTAGTTTCGGATCTTCCATGTTTTCAGTGCAGGGCCTCTTGAGAGTGCAATATATAAAATTTGCCACGCACACCGTATTATCAGTTACTTTGAAGTAGTGATGGAAGTATATTTTACTTGTTGTTGTTTCAAATTATAGTTTGATGAGATGGGATAAGATTGAATTGAATTTGACTGGGTTTGATCTGACGTATGATTCAACATTATCTATAAGCTGATACCAACATCCTGTTAACATAAGTTTCGCGAGGTATGTCCCTCTCTGGGTGGAGCTATTAAGTCATTGTTGTGACTGACTAGCCGGTCTAAAAGGTTAAGTTACAATAAAAGTCATGTAAAGTGATGAAATGTTAAAAACAGAGATGAAGATGAATAGAGTAAGCTAACATAAAATAGGTGATGGCAGTAAAACTCAATATCATATAAAACATTTGCTATATTCCTTCTTAATGCGTTTTTTAAATTCACCTATAGTATCAATAGTGGTATATTTAGCTTTCAGGCAGTTCCATCTCATAATGGCTCTGTAAAAAGCACTAGACAATGTGGTACTGCAAGTCTAACTCTGGTTTTCTGTCTAGTGGAAAGGTTTCTTTTGTCTATGTACTTTTTATATTTTCTGAGCTTAAGAGCATATATTAACAAATGTATATCCCTTCGGTCTGCAAGCTGCTGACATCCACTCACAAGAGGCTACCTTTCACCCTTACTCCATAGACTACTAGACCCATCCAACCCTGAGACCTTAATTGAGGGCTGGCATCGACTATAGTCGACACCATGGTAGGCCTAGCATCGACTATAGTCGACGCCCCATTATATAGGATTAGTATAGGAATTGAAAATAGGCTCGTCCTCTAGGAACTATACTTTTTTCGGAGGCCGTCCCCATGGGCAGGGCAACAATTTTTGCTCTGGCCTTAAAGGGTTAATACAGCTCACATCCTATCTCCTTACACCCAGCCCCTAGCTCCTACCTCTAACTCCTTACACCCATATCCCTAACACCCCTTCCAAACTACACATACTCCCACCTGTTATCTCTACTATCTAGCCTCACACCTCATTCCCCTTCATTACACCCAGCCCCAGTTACTGTCCCATCACCCACACCATTTAGTCCATCCATTCCCTGCTCCACCCACCCCGGGTATCTCTAACAGCCCACCAAGCATTATATCTATTGCTGACATAGCCTTTGCCTATAATGCACCCATAACCACTGTGGCCCCTGAGAAGCTGAGTCAAACTCTATTATGTCCCACCAGTCTAGAGATGGGGGCGTATATTCATGCAGAATTTATACAGATGTATACTGATGAGATATCGTACCACTAGCCCCGTATGTCTGACAGGTTGGACGTTCTCCTGTGACTATGTAGTGTCCTGTAGAGGATATCGAAGCAAGGTATTAGAGGTATATCTATTACAAAGGTTCCCCAGGAATGCCTGGCATTCCACTCAGTAATACGCTGTGTAAATCCCCTGCTGCAAGGGAAAGAAAGTCTGATATAAGTAGCCTTTGTGTAGAGGACCCATACTGATCATTCCCTAGGACGGTATTGCAACAGTCACCACTGTGATCTCTACATTGCAATATTCCTCTTCCCCATGGTACAGAGTTGGTTACCACATCTTTGAATAGTTATGAGTGGTCTGCAGTGACGGATCCAGGACTTAGAAAAGGAGGGGGACAGCCGAAAAGGAAGGGGGCATACCCCCTAAACTTCGATCAAATTCTAGGGCTAAAAAATAAGCAAATACGCTGTGAAGTAGAGACAAGGAGTGCCCTCCACTGGTCTGTGGGGGTGGGGGGGAGAGGATGGTGTTCACTGAGAAAGGTTGTACTAGAGTAAAGTAAAAGGCAGTCCAGATAACTGGTCACACGTATTTAGATTGACCGTCAGTGGTTATGATAACGTGCTCTAGCTAAAAACCTCTTCACTATACACTGTAAAAGAGTGGCATGGACTGCAAGAATGGGTCTTAGGGCCCCCTGCACTAAGACCCCTTTTCGCAGACCATGTCACAATTTGTCACTGTTGAATTTACCAGGGTTCCTCGTACAACTGAACAGAGAACCGTAGGTATTATTTTGCAGTTTATTAGTGTAGTTTTCACAAGAACCCCCATGTGGCAGAACAGAAGTACCCAGAATCTCTGTGAAAATAATGACACATTATTAACATTTTTTACCGTGTACCTAAGCCGCAAGTGTTTAAAAATGCCTCTTTGAGGACGGTGTGCATACATATGATGATTTAAGGTGTTAAAATGCACAGCTCTAGGGAATAGTGTTCATGCATTAATTTTGGTGAAAATGAAACACAGTAGCATTAACAGAAATGCTGGAGTAGCATGCAACTGCATGTACAGTCAGTTAGAAGTATGTCTTTGATTGGCACATGATGCTTGTAAAGTAGTTTGGATGATATTCCCTGCAGTGCCTCCCTTTTGCTCTAATGGAACCAGATGCACTGTAGCAGACTTAAAGTCAGCCCCCCTCTGTAGCTCTGATGAAGGTACAAGAGAACTATGACGGTCTGCCATCCATTGATCTAGGGCTGCATGCTCGTCATCTGACGGAGAGTAGTGGAAGTAGGCGTTGATACTAGTGAATTATAGCCACAAGTGGACTTGCGGCTCTGGGCATTGATTCTTTTAATCCTAACTTAAATCTGTAGATACACGCAAGGGGGGGAGGGGGTTAAATTAAATCTACAACATGGAGACGTGGAATGTGCAGCATCTACTGACAGGTGCTAGGGGGGTTAATAAACATGAGAGGGGGGCGTATGCTAGGTGTTTTTTTTTCTCGCTCTCTTACTCTTCTTGAATGAATACATAGATCGCCAAATCAGCTCCTACTGGGAAACCGAGAACCCCCTTTATCGTGGGCTGGGAAGCCCTTTTCCTTTTGCCCAAAGCAAGAAGAAGTGCATCGTTTAGCAAGATCACAGATCTTTATCAGGACATTGCTTATATAAGAATATATCCGTTCATTCAGAGGGACATTTAAAAATGGCTTAGTAGCGACGGACAGATCAGATGATGTAAAATGAGGCCTAATACATGTGCATTTCTTCTTCGATATGGCATTAGCAGAGAAGGGACACTCGTCATGGACAGAATAAAAGCCCAACAAGTGATCGGTTTTCTGGATAACATTGAATTCATGCCACCATTCACTTTACTGAACAACCTCTTTTAGTTTTAGATCATTTTCATCCCCATTACGTAATAAGGCGATAATGGAGACAAGTGATCTTATACCCTACAGCAGGGAGTCCTGTTCTGTCATTTATGCCAATGCAGTTGGTGGTCAGTCGGGAGTAGTTTTGAGAAGATCAGAGATAAGAGATAAGATAAGGGTCCAATTGAGGCCTTCTACTCCTGGCCCCTGTTTTACAAATCTCTCTGTTTTTCTTAAAGAGGTAATTTCTATTACTATAAATAGGCTGTTTTTTTTCTATATTTCATCAAGTCATTTCCTGATTTGTTTTTGATTTTCTGTAAATTTTTCTTATGACTTATCAATGATTTTGTGACTTTGGGTAATAGAAAATGGGACAGAATTTTCTCAGAGGTTTAGAGCCCCACTGCCTCTGCCCACATCACCCTCCCGGCTGGGGAGGTTTCAGATACGACTGACCTAGGCCTGAATGGGCCATCCATAAATGACGTCACGCAAAATTTGACCCCCTCCCCTTCGTCACTTTTTTTTTTGCAAATTTGCAATGCTGAAGGTATATGGATGGAAAATTAATTCCATCATGCCGAGCATGACCCCCCCCCCTCCCCCCTCCAGCGTGACGTCATTTATGCCGTTGTGTGTAGAAAAGGTCATCAAGTTACACCAGCTGCCCTGAACCCTTGGCTGGCAACCTGCCTCTATATTGGGACTATGGTCTCAATACCCGTGGGCACCAGCGTACCCTGAACCATTGCTGACAGCAGGATTTGTCACAATCTGTGTGTCCTTGAGCAGTCATCTCCTGTTGGCGGAAACCTCTGTCATCTCTCTGCATCTATGGATGGTGGTGTTCTACTGACAGCAGGATTTATACGAATAGACCTGATTATTGTAAAATTATGCGCTCCCAAGCAAAGAATAGGGGAGGGTTTGGGGTTGGAGGCTAGTTAATAAACTATAACAACTTGTACAGGTTACCCCCACTTATAGTCACCCAATTAGCTACAAATAGAAATTTAAAAAAAAACTCCTATGTCTTCATTGGTCTTATTCTGTTAAAAAGAAAATCTAATAATCTTTCAACCCTGGATTTCTGTTACTCTATGGGATTTGTGTGCAAATCCTGCTTTATCGTGTTGAAGGGGGAGTCCCACTTCACTTCAGGCATTTCTTTCAGCTTGACGTAGCCATGTCCTCGATAACTGTGAACCTTGCATATGTACTAATGTATGCATCTTTACTTTATTTTCAGCAACATCCTACACGGGTACCATCTACTCTGGTCTGTGGCAGGAATGCTCCACGACGGCGAACGGTGTGTACAACTGTACGAGACTCAATGCTAGAGGTAGGTCATCACAAATAGAGCGTTTTTCTATGTTATATTATAGCTGTATCCCTAGGTATTCATTTAAGGTGGTTTTTTTTTAACAAATCCATGTTTTATGTGTTACACACTGGGTGTATAGCACAAGAGTCTGTTCTTATGTGTATTGGTCATGCCTGTACAATGCTGGATCATAGTGATCACTTGAGACAGTTTGTGGGGAAAACATGAGTGTCAACTTCTGAAATTGAAAGAGGTTGGGGAACCTTGAGTGTCAACTTCTGAAATTGGAAGGGAATACTATGAAGCAGATGACAACAGCACAACTGTCAGAAGTGACATGACCTGCATTGTCTACAGGTTTATTTGGGACACATCGATTTTACAGAAATGTGCGCTTTCCTTAACCATTTATGAGCCGAAAAGGTCCTGCAACCCAGGGGGCACAGAACGCTGTGCAAATCAACGTTGAAATATCTGTTATTTCAATGTTGATTCAACGTTCTCTGCCTATTGGGAATGCATCATGCCAATAGCTGCCATGTTATATAGAGGCAGCCCAGATTTTCCACTTTAATTGCATTGCCTCAAGTTGACCCTGATTTTCACCTGAGGGGTCAGCCCCCCCCCCCCATTTGGGCACAGAATGTTGAATCAACATTGAAGTAACGTCGATTATGGTTGATCAAGGTTATTTCAATGTTCTTTGCCCACTGGGACATGACTGACCAATTCAGTACTGGAAGGCATTTCTTAGGATGGTACGACTAGACCCCCTTCAAGTCGTAGTGAGATCCCTCAGTTAGATGCCATCACAGCCCTGCATCTATAGTGGTCTCTAATAGTTACACTGGTACGACTGCCTTACCAAACCCTATATAATTACTGTCGTGAGTGCTGATCATACAGAGTAATGGTAGTGTGTTACCTAGGATCACCCACTCTGATATTGAGGGTTTCAAGTCGTACTGGATGTGTCTAGTTATACCATCTTGAGAAAAGCCCTCCTGGAGAGCAGATTTGCGTGGGTGCATCATGGCAACAAATGGGTAGGATGTATAGGCATCATGCGGCCATAAAGGGTTAAAGATTTGCTTTTATTTTTACAACGTCGGCAATGTTGACATCGGCCACATTCTGTGTCCATGGCAACATGCCCTCGGTATTTTAAGTCAATGTAATTCCTCTTTTTTTCAAACTCACTCTTTTAATCCAATGGGCTTTTTCAGTATTCGCTGTAATCAAGGCAAAGATTTGTTCGCTTGGTTTAATTGCGGCCAGGTCTTGGCCAAACGTCATTATCTCTGTTGCTGATTTATTATATAAACTTTGATGTTTTATTATTTTCCTCATTGAATCTTGTCAAGGTAGGCTTTCCTTGTGCTCACTGGGAGAGGTTTGGTGGCGATGAGAAGTTGATGGACATTGTTTTAATGCAAAATGCTTGTTTATTCTTATTCAAGCCGACATACCCGCTCACAAGGGTAAGGGTGTTCCCCAGTGGTTAAGTTATTGCAGCAAAGCATGTGTCTGCATTTGGTTTATTCCTCATTGGCACCCTTTTATTGTCTTAGTTACAACGCCTTATGTATTTTTATGTCGTACATATTTTACACGTGTTAGCCTTAAGGATTGGTCACTAGATGATAAGAAGTTAACCAGAATAGTGATTAAAGCTATAGTGTAGTTTAGCTTAGTAACTTAGCGATGGCAATTTCTAATACCTCCCACTAGAGGGCACCACTGCCTACAACACATCTATTCACGGAGTCAGTAGTCAGTCCTAGTTTCAGAAATTCCCACTAGGTGGCAGAGAGATCACCCCCTATGCCCACATTTAGTAAGGAGCTAGTCTAGGCCTAAACTATAAGACATCGAGCCAGTTTAGAATCTATTTCTATCTATCTAGAATCATAAAGATAACCATTCTTAACGCCTGCTATAGACGTGGTATGAAATCCTTACTTTTTGATTGCCTTTTATGTCAAAATTTGGAAAGGAAGTAATGATGATGAATTGCATTTACTTACAAGTTATTTGATTGTTACAAATCTTTTTAACAACTCTGATATTTTGCTTGCATAAGACCAAAAAAATCAATTGAATTCATATTGATTCAAAATTGAATTTGCTGTGATCTGTAATGCATTTAGAATATGCATAACCTTTTAGAAGTCAATTTTTGGAGAAGATGAGAAATCGTTGTTCTTAATTATAATTCAGTTTTAAAATGTCTGACTTTCTATTTGCCTCTGTACCTTCCCATATGTTTTACCGTTTGATTGTAGTGCATTAGTTAAGCATAGATGACCTAGTAAATATACCCCAAAAAGATAATTGTCACCACGTGCAAATATATATGATATGTGTACATAATCAATGCCTATTGTCTGACTATGATTGTACTCTAAAGGTGTATCACTTGTATTTATCAAACCGTCGTCATCTTTGCGGACACAGGACACATTTGAAATCAATGTTTAACCGTTTTACTTGAGAAATGTGCTCGTGTGAATTTGGTGTATTTATAACATAAGGAGCTGTACTAATAAAAGATCATACATTGTGTACTTTCTAAACACTCAGAACGTACTCTTAGTGAGCAGCATAAGATACATGAGTTGAAGTCCTGTGGAAATAAACTTGCAAGTCCTGGCACAGAATCCTCATCCAACAACTTAAAAATGACCAGGGGGTCGTTGCACAAACAGCGTGCCTTCGTTCTGCTTTTCTCTCTCGTTAGTACGACATTCACAAAGAGACTTATTTCTGACCGTTGCACAATATGTTCTGCCTTTTCACAACGAGAGTCGTTGTGACAGCGAGACAAAAAAAACAGGACTCGCTGTGCTTTCCTCGCTGCTGCAGCGAGACTCTAGCAGAGCGAGAAAAAACGACAGGGCACCCGCGTATTTTGACCCAGTTAGGCAGAACGTCACTTCCGGTGCCCGCGCTGATGTCAACAAGAGGCCGGCTTCGATCAACGAAACACAGGGATATATCATGTCTCACTACGCTTCAGAAGTAAGTTTTCTTTTAAAATAGTGTTCTATAAGGTAGATCTTGTTCAGAAGAAGACAATGACATGCTGTTCTTAGACTGTTATTCCTTTTCCGTCGTTCTGTTAGCTTTCTTTCTATGCCGGGTCGGGCGATAATAGGGTAATTTGGTTCGTTCTAACGTCTTTTGAGCGTGTCTCTCTCTCTGTCTTGTTATTTCTTTTCATTTTCTTTTTTTTTCTCCCTCTCTTCAAATTTTACTGCAAAGAAGAGAAAAAATCGAGTTATTCAGACATTCTTAGATTCATTTTTTCATAATTAACAGTACCTGAACAAAAGTCCCCCTCTCCTCCCCCCTAATTTTCTTTTTTCCTGAAAATAAATATTCTTTATTTTCTTTTTTCAGTACGACCGTTGTTATGCTTTGTCTTCAAGCGACGAAGACGATGAGGAAGAGGAGTACGATCTTGCGACCCAAGCGGGCAGCAGGTCGTTCGAGTTACCAGAAATTTTGAAAACTAACACCCTAACAGAAGGATCAGACGAGGAGGAAGAAGCACTAGAGCAAGGAGAGGAAGAAGAGGAATACATTTTAGAGGATTCTAGTGAACTCTCAGAGGAAGATAGCCCTGTTCGAAAGGGTAAGGTGAAAAAGGCTAAGGCAAAACAACCTAAGGCGGGTCCCTCCAGCAGGCCTGAAACGAACTTAACTTCCCGGGGGACAGAGAGGGCCAGAGACGTATACTGGACTGAAGCTGAGCATAGAGCGCTCTTCTTTGCCCTCCTCAATCAGAAGCCGTATATCAAGGCTAGGGGGAAGAATGGAGCACAGCTGAGGAGAGAAGGTTGGGACACAGTTCTAGGTGAGTTTTTTTTTATTAAGTTTGACATTATGACAGAAAAAAATCTTTATCTTTTCTCTTATCCTCAAAGTTAAACAGAACTAAGTGCCTTCTGTGTGTTTTTCATGAAGAGAGCTGTTCTTTTTCTCAGATATTCTATGTCTCCTTTGATCTCTTGCAGCCACAGTCAACAGCATCAAGAATGCGAACCGGGAGTTAGACAAAATGCAGCATCACGTGAATGATTATTTCTCTAAGCTTAAGGCAAAGGTGAGCGAACAAAAAATATATTATACTCTTCATAGTGATTTGCTACACCTTTCAAAATATAAGTTAGTGTAACTTAAATGGATGTCTTATTTCTTCTGTATCTTTCTGACCTCCTTCCCCTTTATTTTTCATTTTCTTGTCCTCATTATTTTCTCATGCTTTTCAGAACGAGGAATATCTATACCTGATAGAGAAAGGAAAACCATGTGAAGGATGCTCCTTGACCGACATGATGTTGTTGAAGTATAAGGGAGTCGAGAGAATTGCCGGTAAGACAGAAAGAAATTTCTTTTAAGAATGAAACTAGGCCCTATCTTTAACTTATTGTGAGCGTCCTTAATTTTACTTTTATTGATTATTGTGTTTTCAGCACAGGCATTTTTTTTCCTTTGAATAAATAAATGTTTTCAAGAAACATGCATCAATATTATGATGGGTCTACGCTTTCCCAAAATTCATAGTAAAACACAGCAGACCTAACATTGTTTGTTCTTTTGACCTATTTTCTTCTTCTTTCTCTCCTCGATAGCGATACCTCACGTTGTTCTGTTCTTGACAATGTGTATATTCTTGGACCACAATTTCCCTTGAACAATAGAATTTTTTTTTTTTTTCAGGGCAAGGAGGGGAAATAGTCTACTACACGGATCCCGTGGAAGAGGAAAAGAAACGAAGGCAACAGGCCAAGAAGTCCCCTGCTGTGCAGTCTAGAGTTAAAGCTAAAGGTGCTGCTCCGTCTCCCCTTAAAGTTTTGGTTGTGCCTTCAGAGAAGGAGCTGTTGGCACAGTTTCAGTGTCCCATGCCTAAGAAAGGGAAAGGACCTGTGTCTCCGGCAGTCAAGGTGCCTTTCAAGAAACCGGGTAAGGCTGCAGCAGCAGCAGGTGGGGCCAAGGTCACTGGCACACCGAAAGCGACAAAGGCCAAAGTTGCTGCAAATACAAAGGAAGCGAAGGCTAAACCTTCTCCTTCTCCCTCTCGAAGAGGTACCGCTAAGGCTCCTTTCAAGAAACCAGGTGTTCGGGCAGTCAGGAACGCTGCTGCCTTTGACGTTGATTTGACAGGAGACGACAGATCTGATGACATGCAAGTAGACGTTGTGTCAACAGACACCGAGATAGTGGACTTGACCGGTATTCAACAGGAAGTCCCCCTCACTTCTACTCCAAAGTCGGAAGTCAAAAAGGAAGTACGGCGTAGTCCACGGATTCTTGAGAAGAAAAACTCTGAGGGCAGAGGAAAGAAATTAGACTTTGTATCAAAAACCACAGATGCCTCGAGTAAAGAAGAAGAAATAGCAAATCAGGTTAAGAACCAGGAAATCAGATTAGCCAATATCGAGTCTTTTATGACCACTATGGAAGTACACAGACGGGACAACGTGGATAACATGATGTCCTTCCTGAGTCGATGCACAGAGGTGCATGAGAGGCTAGGAACAGTGCTTGAGAGGATAGTGTCAGACAGGGAGTCCATCGTGAAAACGCAGGAAACTACCAGCCGTCACTTGCAGTCTATCATTGACACTCAGGCAACTTGCAGCCGTAATGTGGCTCAACTTATAAACGGTAAGGCATTATTTGGGTGGACATGTCATAAATCGAGAAAAAAAATATGTGTAGCAGTAAGTGTCTAGGTGTCTGGCATTTCCTTTTTTTATTTCATTTTCACTCTCATCTGAAGTTTTTCTTGACCAACAAAAATACTTATATTTATTTGTTTGCACAACGAGACAGATCGTCACAGCGTGACTTATACAGTTGGCATAAGTTTTTTTATTCGTTTCAACTTTTTATATCCTACAGTTTCCGGTAAGGTCATTCACATGACCGACGGGCTCCAAAGGAGGCCTGTCATGATGATGTGTGAAACCACGCAGACCCCGCCTGTTCCTGAGTTTCCTACTTTTCCCCTTGTTGTTAAACCTTCGTCTTCAGGTGCCTTGAAAGGTAAGTATTTTTTATTTTTTTTTCATAGTCTAAATGTGTCTTGTCCTATCCAATAAGTCTCTTTGTGAATCTCGTACAGACGAGAGAAAAAAGCAGAACGAAGGCACGCTCTTTGTGCAACGACCTCCTGGCCTATCTGTGCTTCTTCATATAGTTAGTCCAAAAGATTGGGAAGTTGTAAGTTATTGGAAAAACAGAATAAAAGAAAACACCGTAAAGACAGAGAAACTCACCTGTGTATAGTTTTGTATCACTCTCGTTCTGAAGAAAGCACAAAAAAAGTTTTTGCCTTGTTTTTCCACAGTTTTGACGCTCGATCCCTCTGCAGACCAGTCCACAGTGGCCCAAAACCTCCTTCACGTCAATGGCAATGGAGAACTAGTCACAGGTCCCACCGTAAACCAAGCTTCCCCTCTAACTTTGGTTTTAGCGGGGGAACCTGCAGCCCAAGAAGAGGAAGAGCAGCAGGGAGGATCGTATCCTGGTTGTGTGGTTAAAAGCGAGCCTCTAGAGCACGATCAAGGAGACGCGGGAAACAACGTCAACAGAGAGGTTGTTTACCAAGAGGTTCTTTATGAAGAGGAGGGAGAGGAAGGGACTCAACTTCCTTCTCCGCCAGGTGATGACCCTCAAAATCAGGTCACCCAGCCATTGAATGTACGGCATAACGAGCTTATTGAGCAAGGCAATCAGGGGCATACTGACCTCTCAGAGCCTGGAAAAGACTCCCATAGTGACGCGGGTGATGCAGGTTCTAACATAGAAGCACAGGGAGGTAGTGATCTTATGAAAGAGGGAAGCACTGACATGCAGGCTCATAACGAAGGACTAGAACAGGGAGGGAATGATGTCCTTGAGGATGGGGGTCAAGATGGCCAAACTCTCAGAGGAACTGACTTACAGAAAGAGGCGGCAGAAGGAGATAAAACTGTAAGCTGTGAGGCAGGAGAGGACAGCGAAGTAGTACCATGTCCAAAACTTAAAGAAGATGGAGGTGAAGAGACAGTGAAAGAGGTAGCACAAGACACCCAAAAAGAGGCTGGAAAAGAACAGCCACATTTGCAGCAAGGCGCTATTCAGACTAAAGAAGACCTCGAGGTTTCTCTCATAGACGTAGACGATGAAGTTCCAGAAGGAAGACTTGGTTTATGTGTGGTTCTTTCTACATGTGCCAGAACACACCCTCCTCCGCGTAAAATCAAGAGGGTCCACATAGATATATCTCAGGGGGGAGTAGTGCTCGACTGCAGTAACATAGAAGGGGTACTGAAGAAGGAGAAGCCTCTAGAGGAACTAACAGAGCCTGAACCTGACAAAGAGGTGATCACAGCGGCAGAAACTCTCCACTCCCTTCACCTGGCTGTTGATCCTAAGCCGGGTCCTGCGACCAGGAAAAGGGTAGCAGAGGCTACCAAAGGACAGCCTAAGAAAAAAAGGAAGGGCCCAAAGAATGGATCGAAAAAGAAATAGAAAATGTTACTTTCATGTGACTTTCACAGTCAGAGTATTCATGTTCGTTTTCCACTTTGTTATGATACAAGGGTTTCAGATTAAGAAAATCTAATTTTTCAAGAGAGAAACAAACTGACTATGACGCTGTATGTTTTATGACTTCAACCTACATAGAGGAATCTTTTTATTTGGCCACAACGAGACTCCTTCTGAAATGCATGATGCGGTTGGAGAGTGGACAGACATATTTTCATGTAGGGAACATTTCTTTCGGGTGAACAAAAGAGAAAACCCACTTTGGTTTACTTTACTAGTACTTAAGCTTAAAAAAACAGATACTTCCTAACATAATAAGTCACTGATGTCTTATACCATGACCCCTTCACTGAGTAGTCTGAAAAGTCATGAGGTACAGTGTAGTTAAGAGTTTTATGCCTTTGAAACAGTTATCGGCTTTTCCTCGACCACAAAACCATTTGAAAAGAAATAAGGTGCTACAGTGGCCACACTATTGAAGTCCACTTTTCCTAGTCACTTTCTGGTCATGATATGTAATAAAAAGTTTGAAGTGAAAGCCTGTGTGACCTGTTGTTCCTCTGATAACGTACTGAATAGTATATTAGCTTGAAGTTAAAGAAGTACAAGACTGAAAAAGCTTTGTTTATCTATTCTAATGCTATGCCCTACTTCACAACGACTTTTTAGAAAAAAGGTCGTTGTGCGTAGGGGGCAGCACTCTCGATTTCATGTTATGACGTCATAATTGACAGAACGTCGTGGAACAACATGTCCAAATCTACAGGTGATATGCCTCCTAAGAAGCACAAGGTATGTAAAAAAGCTTGACCAACTTCAAGTCTGAATATCAGAGAAAGTCCTGAACACAAAGGAGAGCATGCAGAGCATAAAAAAAGGGCCTCAAAGTTAATTTTATAAGAGGATAATGGCGGGTCACGTACGACGTAGCACAACGTTAAAAGTTAGCCAATAGTCGCTGTGCTTTGTCCCTTACTTCTCTCGTTGTGACACCGGTTGGCAAAGGCTAATAAATAATTTTTTTATT
Source organism: Acholoe squamosa (assembly GCA_949317995.1). NCBI lineage: Eukaryota > Metazoa > Annelida > Polychaeta > Phyllodocida > Polynoidae > Acholoe > Acholoe squamosa. The sequence goes on from OX439050.1 coordinate 49,049,605, forward strand.
CCATGTTATGACAGCAGGGTCAGCCTGATAAGAGACCTAAGAAAAGAAGACAAATGATACTGAAGCATAAGGATTTCTCGGTTGACTCAGAGGCCTCTACAGTCCTTTACCAGCCAGAAAATGCACATCGAGAAAAGAAAGCAAACGATACCTTGGTAGGAGCTTCTTATGCTGACCATCAGTCCAACGCCAGTGACTCCGAAAGTGAAGCAGAAGATCTCCCTATGCGAAACGACCTTCCTGTCTCCAGAGAAAGGTGGAAGACGAAAGAAGTAGAAGCCCTAATGGATGCAATAAACTTAAACCGGGACGCTATAAAGTTCCACTTCAGCGGCACAGGAGGAGGGAGGGACATAAGGCGGCAAGCATGGAGAGACGTGGCATGTAAGTTTATTACTTCGATAGAATAATCTTATATCTTCCCCTTTTTTTTCAAGGCAAGTTACTTCATAAAAAAAGAATTTATAAATTAAATACTTTCTTCTTAATTCTTTCAGTATACGTTAACTCGGAAGCGCACACTCACCGGACTGTCAGACAGTGCTCTGATAAGGCGTCTGATTTCACCCAAAAGATGAAGCAAAAGGTAGGAGAGAAGTGAAATTTTTCTTTTTCAACATAACAATAAAGTTAGTGAAGAGAAATAAGCAAAATAACAAAATTTTTATGCTAATCTATTTACTTACAGTACAATACACTAAGAAGGGAGATCAAAAAGACAGGAAGCGGACCACCTGCAAAGAAGTTGCTTTTGTCCAACACCCAGCAGAAAGCTTTAGAATATCTGAAACCAGAGGCAGTTCGAGGTGAGGATGGACTACCGTAGTCACTGTACCCTACCTTATTCAACCTCTTATTGAGTTTAGAATAAAAGACATCTAATGTTTTTTTCAAACACAGCGAGAAAAAAAACAATATTATGTACTTTTGAGACTCAGGAAACATCTGTATGTTTTCAGGTATTCCAGGAGTTACTCCCATGGAGCTGGACCCTACCAAACCAAAGACACAGTCAGGCATAACAGAAAACCATCTGTGGAGACCAGGTACTGCCGACTTCTCCAAGGCTAAGACCAAAATGAAGACCACTAAAGTACCAACAAAAGATAAAGACAAAGAGAGAAGGAAGGAAGAAAGAAAGAAGAAAGAGGAGAGAAGGAGGAAACATGAGGGAAAGATGAAGGAGGAGAGAAAGAGGGAGAAAGAAGAAGCAGTATTAAGGAAGAAAATGGAGAATTTATCCAAACAGAAAGCAGCAGCGAGGAAGAAAGACGAGTCAAAGACTGCTCTACCCAAAGTTAGACCTAAACAAGGGCAGAAAGTTGTGGTTTGCACCAGAAGCGAATACCTGCAGCTGTGTGAGGAGAAGAAAAGGAGGAAGGCAGAGAGGGAAGCCATAAGAGCTCAGAGAAGGCAAGCCAAAAATCAGTTATGAAGTATGGATTAAATGTGACAAAGATATATATGATAAAGAGAAATGGACAATCTTATACAAGTTTGACAAAAATACAGTTTATTTACAGTTTATTATGTATATGTACATAAATAAAACTTTTTTTCTTTTACGGCGCGTGTTCAAGTTTTCTTTCACAAAAGGAACAGGAAAAAATGTCAGAGAAAAATATTTCATGTGAGGCCTGTCCGCCAGGTACATCTTTATGTACATTAAGGTAAATATCTCAGACAAGCTGAAACTCTCTCTTTGTGACATACATGTGTACCACATCCTAATTATAAGGTATCACAGACAAAGAGCCAAAGTACTTTCGTTGTAACTTGAAGCATGCAAGGTGCCACACTTTTCAGAAGTATTTGTTGCAGTACTCGTCCCGGAAGCACTTGATACGCTCCTTTTCCTGTTCTCGGGAAAGCTGTCTTGGTTGGGGAAGGGGAAGACGGACTGGTGTCCAGGGATCAGCAGGGTCATCTACAATCCTTATGCCATGATCCATGGCCACGTTGTGAAGGCAGGCGCAACTGGTTATGATGTCTGAAGACCTCTTTGGCTCGTGCCTCATGTAACCTGCGGAGGAGTCCAAGATCCTGAAAGACAAAAAAAAACAGAAAAAAAGGAGCTTTAGACAGGGACAAAGGATGACACAGAAAAAAAATATTGGAAGGTAATATGTTAAAGCGCAGATAATTAGTTCCTTTCTTTTTCTCATGAGTGGGAAAGAGTTACACTCACCTCCAACGCTGCTTCAGGATACCGATGCACTGCTCGACTCGAACCCGGCTCTTCTTATGCCACTTGTTGAATGCGGTCTTCTTGGGTGAAGTCTCGTCCTTATAGGGCGTGAAGAGGTGCCGACGCAACCCATATCTGCCAAAAGTAGAAGATAACCACATGTTATAGTGTTTTGCATGCTGTGAAAGAAAAGTAGAGACAAAGACTAAGAAAGGAAGCTCACCCCGAGTCTCCTAGGAGAACAAAATCCCCCCAAATCTCCTGGTCGAGCTCGTCTCCAACGGGGCTCGCCGCGAGACAGTAGGCATCATGCACCGATCCTGGGAAGCGAGGGTCTATGAACAATATCCGTTTGTCATAGTCACAGACAATCTGCACCAAGAAAGAAATAAAAATCAGGAAAAGGGAAATAAATTCCATCTAACCATATTCTGTTATAGATGATATGTTTCATTATAATTCTAGAGGTGCAGGACAAAAAAAAGAGGAAGATGAACCTTATTTTATTAAGGTAACAAAAATAAAGAGGACTCCACAGAAGGTAAGAAAAAGGTGAAAAACTCACAGTGGTGTTGATGGAGTGATACTGATTTCTGTTGACGTATGCGCTCTCGTTTCTGGAGGGGCACTTGATTGGGATGTGGGTCCCATCCACGTATCCAAATACAAACGGTGTCTCTTGTTCGACCTCTCTTTGGTTCCTCTTGACTTTGTGGCGGTATAACTTCAAGGCCGCAAGCAGTTTCGATTCAAAAGAGTGGGGCCACTTCACATACTTGTGCCGGTTCTTGACGAAGTATTGAGCGACATCTTTCACTGAATTACACACTACGGACTTGGATACCTTCTGGGAGTCCCCAGTCAGCACGAAGAAACTCCCAGTGGCAAAATACCGTAACACTAAACAGAACTGAAAGAAAAAAAAGGAAATCAATGTCAGAGTATTAGGAAAAGGGGAGAAATAAATAAATAAATTAAGAAAATTTCTTTCTTCCTGATAAAAGGTCGTCTAGTCATGGGTGTGGACTACAAAATTCTACTGGTGACATGCTCATTTCTTGAAACAGACATGTGACATGGGATTTACTGACATGACTAAAACAATTATTGACATAAAATTATTAAAATTGACATGTTGGGCCATGACAGAGGTGACATGTGACATCAAGTGATATGTGACATGACCATTTCATCGAGTCGACATGTCAGAAGGGGGACCCCCCCCATCCAGACCACAATGAAAAAAAGAAGGTATTTCAGCTTACCCTGTCTATGCAGGAGAGGCCTCCCCCACGTTTGCTCCCCTTGAACTTGCTGTGTAGCCTGTAGTCCTGGCACAGCTCCATCACTACCTCCTTGCTGAGCCTGTACCTTGCTGTAAACTCTTCATCAGAGAATAAAGTGAAGGGAGTATCTCTTTTCTTGCACTTTCGCTTTCTTCTTCCCAGACTGTCTCTTGGGACATCCATTTTGACACAGTGTAGTTGTCACACTTTAAATTTCCCTCCAAAATGTTACTCTGGTTCCATTCCAAATCACAGAACGACTGTCCCCATAGGGACCAATGTTAAAAACCAAAAAGGCGGTGACTCCAGAGTAACTGCCTTTTTTTTCTCGCTGTGCACCCAAAAATTTTAGCACAGCGACTTTCGCACAGCGAGGAAAAGATTGTGCAACACTTTTTTTCTCGCTCTGCAAAAACGGACCAAATGGCAGAGCGAGAAAACATTTGTGCAACACTTAGACACTAGCAGAACGAGGAAACCGGTTTTGAGGCTGATTGTGCAACGGCCCCCTGGTTGTTGTTCTACATGTAACCGACAATCCTTGAGTGGCAGCGATGATGCTGTCAACATGAGGAGTTTGTGCCAAGCCTGACAAGTATTGCCTTCAGTAATTTATGCTGCCCACTTAGGATATATCTTAGTTTTTCTATGTACAACTACTGGAGGTTAATTCAATAGGCCCTGAGATTGCTACCCCTGCGATCTTAATGTAGGCACATATCATAAGACCTAGCCAGTCTACCCTAACTAATGCAGTGGTTGTAGGCCAGTCAGGCACAGCCAAGTCCTGCGAATCCTTCACTATTCCTTTTCCAGCCGTATGATCACTCAATCTTAGTGCAAAAATATTGCATAGTGGTTTCCCCTAAGTGCAAGTGCACCTGTGGGGGACACTGCTCCTGTCAAGAGTGAATGTGCCTGCTGAGAGTCCTTGAGGGCTCTTGAGGCTACTTATGCGTTAAGTGCACTTGAATACTAGACAAGGTCAACTGCACCCTATACTCTATAAGTAGTTCATATAGGGAAGGGGAACACTTGTGTAATCACTCTTGTGAAAAGGAATGAATCCACCGCTTTTCCTTTTTTTGGGGGAAGGGGGGGGGGGCTCGTGCCCCTGTGCACAATGTATTATGCTTGGAATAGTGTAGGTGGCTTCATGATCGTTAACCCCTCAATGGCTACATAATGAATTAATGCATATTGACATTATCTCGTCTTGATAGGCTTATAGGCCTATTCATGCATCCGTAGCATCCTGAAATTACAGGAGCCCTGCTCCTTGCCCCTCTCCGAAATTTGATAGAATTGCCATGCCCTGTTATGAAATTTATGACATTACGAAATTTTATCTTTCGCTCTAGATATCAGTGTGGTAGGGGTAAGCTGATGGATCTGAAATCAGAACTTAAGAGGACAAAACTAATCTTCAAAAAGAAAGGCCTGCATTTAGACTTTAATCCAAAATGTGTCAGGCTCATTGGGTTGCAAAGCCATAGAAATTTCGTCCTATGCAACCTTAAGCCCTTTTCACAAATACCTTTCAAACCTTTCTGAAGACAGCTCTTTTAGAGCAGCACGTTTATCATACAGTAGTTTTGGTATGGAGCAAGAACAGATATGCTGCATGGATTGAAGATTATGGTACTACTGAAGAACTATGGAGCAGACTTCAACCTCCTCCGGTAGTCTCTACACAAAGGACAAAGAGATTAGCAAATCTCACTAAGGACTCCCTTTACGACCCCATCATGGAAACTCTTTAAGGACATCACACTGCTTTGATACACCATGGTATGTTTACGTGCCATCATGTGAAATTGAATGCTGCCCTGGAGAGGATTTTATTAATGCATTGTCCAGGCGCGGATTCAAGGTGCCAATGAAGGTTTTGAAATCAGTGAATTCTCAGCTTCATGCCAGTTTTAACGGTTTTCAAATCGGACTATTATTAAGGATTCTACAGCTTAAAATGACAATTTGTGTGACCTACTGATAATTATTATTTGGCTGATCAATATGATGCACCAAGCATGCGTGCCAGCAGTGCATTGGTGCATCATGGTGGCAAATGAGCATGATACCAGCATAAAGCCTAACAGCTCCATGCTGCAAATAAAAGGGTTAAAGACAACCTCTGTGTGGTCAGCTTCTATGAAAAGGGAAGGGTATCCATCAAATTTGCTGGTAAAGTTAATACCTGAGGATTTGGCGCCGCTGACAAAGGGATAATTAAAGGGAGGCTAGCACTGCAAACTAACAACATGGGTACCGGTTCAAAGAGTGATCATAAAATCGCGGGAACCAGTGGAAAAAATCGCGGCGCTCTGATTGGTCAAGGGGTGGTCACGTGACTTTTTAATGCTGGCATGCATTACCATACTAGGGCCCCTTTTGGTTAGGTCGGTTCTATACAAAGTTAATCCCTTTTGGGTGCATCACATGGCATAGATAGCTTGCTGGTTTTTGTAAACATATCCAGGAGTACTCAGTAGAAGTAATACACGTTGGAGCACTGTTGTAGATCCAGCTGAATTGGGAGGAAAAGAGGGTTGTGTGCTGTAGAAAAAGGAAAGTTCATCATCTGGACTATTTTAAGGATAGACATATCCTAAGAGAATTCCACCTTAAATGGTTGTGTCTCTCTAAGCTTTGTTACACAGGAACCGTTGCTGCTGCCACCAGGTGTTTCAGAGGCGAACCCTGTATGGACTATTCCATGTGCGGACGTAAATGGCGCTAGGGGTCGTAATGACGTTTATGACGTACTTTACGACGCCGCATACTGGCGGTATCTCCTCACCGGAGACAATAAATCACATGACCAAGACGACCTCGCTTTCACGGACACATGGCTGCAGATAGGCCCCACCGGAAGTCCTAGTCACATGACCACAGACGCTGATAGCAGACGATTTTGGACAGCGGATTATGCTGGTGGCCCTCGAGTGTTGTTCAGTAAAAGCTGTGGTAATGATGTTCCTATGGAAACCAGCCAAGACTGTTGACTCAAACCTGGTTTGAATGGCACTTGGATGAAGCCTATTCCGGGAGCCTATTCAAAAGATGAATTGTGTTGGGATTTGGGAATATTGCTTTCGTAATATATTTGCCATAATGTTTCCTAATACCTCATGAGAGACTGTGAATAGGTTTACCCCTTTATAAGAATCTATAGAGTCGCCTTGATATAGGGCATAGTGACAGAGAGAGGAAGGGAATAAAAATGATAATGACAATTGACATAGAATAGGCCGAGGCATGTTTCTTACATATGAGTCCAATCCCACCCTACCACCCAAAGCACCTAGTTTCAATGGATCAGAACCCCATGGTAATTATCTCCCTTTTCTTTCTAACCCACCTTAAGTTAAGCTTAACAAGTTAGCCCACCTTAAAGCAGGACATGAAGACGGTGCCTGTACGTACGCACACCAAATCCAACAGGTCGTTTCGTTGGAGTAAAGCCAGGCGTTGTCCTGTTAACTCACAGGGGGCGCTGTGACAGGCACACCGCCTAGTGGGGAATCTGGAAACTATCAGCACCAGACGACAGCCAATCGCGTTAGGATTGATCATTGCTCTGCAATTTTGTTGTGCTTCGAAAATGTCGTCTGCTGTTTGACATGGGAGGTTTATCTAAAGCAGCACAACTTCAACAAAGAATAGCCTCGCCATCTCCACTGCTTCTATTCCTGTCTTCATGGTACTGGTATAGGCCGACTCCTTCAAATCGTGACCCTTGCATTCTCTCCCCTTACCCATGCCTTTCCTACCCCCCCCCCATGCCTCTGCTCTCCTCTTCGTCTTCGTCCCCTTCCGCCTTTTCTAAAGTATGTTTAATCAATCACCAAGATTAATGTGTGTCGACCCCAACATTAACAGGGCAGTATTTTCAGTACATGTGTAAAAATGGATTGTTAATGAGACATTTTATTTCTTAAATTCAACAGAGTGCCATAGATATTTCTCAAAACTGACCTGGTCTATGGGACCCCTCGTCCAAGGCCCAAAATTACACACGCTGATTTCGCATATCTTCGCCTTTGTAGTGTTTCTTACTGTCTTTAGCCTAGCCAGAACTACTTTCAACATGGAGAGCGGAAGCAAGTAAGTGGCCTCTAGGGATGATCCCCCGCCTGACAAAGTAGATCCCGTCCTGTAAGGATGTGTTAAGCGCAAAGTAGGAATTTGCGCAGTTTCGGAATATTTGAGTAAGGACAATGATAGTCATGAAACAATTCAATATAGAGACACAAAATCTATCTCTAAACTTTATCTTATTGTTAAACTCACGGATGATGTGGAATGGTCCTTAATGGGTGAGTCCAATGCATCTAACACCTAGCTGTAGGTGTGATTAAAACTGTGTGAATAACACTTATACATGTAGCATGCTAAGACACATGCCCTGGTCCAAGTAAACTTTGCCTATCATGTTTTACAACTCACTTATCCATAGATTTTTAGGGGTGACCCATCTGTACGGCTTGTGCACTGTCAAATATTCTAAAACTGCACAACCTCAGAGGGGACAATTCCGGAATAGCGCAAAATCAGTCAGGGACAATTCCGGAATTTCCTATTTTGCGCCTGACATATACACTGATTGTTTTGTTTGGCTTGGTGTAGGTACATAGTCCTCCCTGAGCACTGATCTGCTGGAGAAGCCTGAGAGAAGATGGGGAGGTTCCTGTAGAAGGCAAAGCTGGTATTATGGTACTGGGAACAATGGTAGCTATAGCTGGGCATATATGGATGGAGGAGTCCTTACCTTCCCTACATAGCTATTTTAAGATATACTATATTGCATATCATTATGCCATGGCATAAGTATTATGTCAATTTGCAGAAATGTCGGCCCTGCAGACATGCCGGCCATTTCTTCACTAATCTCAGACTTCCTTCCTTTCTTGCATACTTTAATTAAATGGGCCTAGGGTAAATTAACCTAAAGACGACCGTTTCTGTGCAGGTTTTCAATAAGGGAAATGTAGTAGTTAATATCTTTGAGTCTAATAGGTCCTTAAGGTTCCCCAATATACTAAGTGAAAGACAATTATTTTGGGCTTTTGGATCAATTACCTCTCTCAAATCCATGTGTTATGTTTATCCATTGTTTTCATCATTTCTAAGACCATCTCAGTTAGTCTATTTTCACCTTGAGATGACCACCTTGCACCTTGAGCTGACCACTTGATAACTACCCTTTTAATGGGGCTATGTTTCATTTGAAAGAAAGAATGAGTGTCTTTTATAGATATGCAGTAAAATGACATAATTAAAACTATTGCATTATTAGAAAATGAATGTTTTTATAGTGACTTAATTAGAATGGAAATTGGAGGCAATTTTAAGGACATGGGTATTGCAAATCTCATCAAAATAGAATTGGTATTTCCAACCCTGCATTATAGAGGCTTTGTTTTTAATGTACTTTAATAGACCTTCAATATGACTACAATAATCCAGTCCTTAACTTTATTTCCCCACTCTCAGTATCAAATAGTTCCTCTACATAGTAATAACCATAGCATTACAGTAAAGATTGAAATGTATGCATCAGAGCATAATCCAGTGAAGGTTTCTATGCCAAACTATTCTGGCCATGAATCTTGTGATGAAATCCTGCATAATCAATGGTTTCTATTCAATTAAATGCACAAACTATAGGTGTATAAGGAGTGGTTGACTCAAGGTGAAATGGTGGTCGTCTCAAGGTGAAATTGGTATGTTCTAGGAAATAAGTCCTATACTGAAAGTATTTAACATTTCTGCACTTTTCCTTATGCTATCATTTAGCAAAGTGATTTATCTATGCCTAGAATCAAAATGTTGTATATGTGAGCACTTGTCATCTTCAAATTAACGAAACAAATTTGGAGAATTCTGATAAAATGACCAGTTGGTCATGGTAAAAACCATTCAAACGTGGGAATTTTAGTGTATTATCTTGCAATGACAATTACTTCATATATTCCAGGACATCATTCTATGGGGTACTATAACACCTATATTTCAATGATATTAGGGTTTAAGACCAATGCACTACAGATGAAAGTAAGAAAAACAAGTTGACAGGTGTTCGACTTTAGGTATGCGGTCATCTTTAGGTTAATCTACCCTATAATGATGTCACGTCACACCAGTTCCAGTGTAAAACTTGCAGATCATCAATCACTTCAGGCAGAAGCGGCGATGCTGTTGATCAGACCTTGCATTACTTGCAAAATTGCCATCGGTAAATGTTGCTGAACTTTAGGTGAAACGATACCAATATCATGGCATTGGAAGGCATGGTTCCTGAGAGTACCATTCTCACTTCCCTACCTTTGGCACTATTCACTTCCCCTTCAAGTACCCTCTTCCTTGGACTAACGTTAATCCCGCCCCTTCCTTTCTTTGCCATTTAATCATATTGCCCCTGGTATCTGCCTCTGTCCTTCAGTCATAAAGATTTACTACACAGATTTCTCTCCAGCACCGTAAAACTGAATGTGGAGATATTCACAACTAAATGCCCATTTACAAAATCGACTTGGGACATGAGTGCCTCCGATAATGAACAAAAGCAAAATTAGCTGGAAACATGTGAGGGATACATAAAATCAACAGGGGATATGGAGCTGCTCATTAAGTGGAAGGAAGAGTGGGTATGAGCATTTCCCCAAATCGATAAGGGAATTCGTGGGCCCCAGAGATGGTACAGATGAGTGATTGCCGTGTTGAATGTGCACATAGTAGTATGGATAGAAGCAGGTATCTGTTGGAGATCACACAGTGCCCCCCATTCTCCTGCACATGTCGCTGAGTGTATGTAAGTTATGATAGCATTAAGGATCCTCTCTGGGATTCATCAGCTCGTTTGCACTAGCAGACAGCAATGCTGGTGCACTGCATAACCCCACGATCCAACTCAATCGTATCTATATAGTGTGCCCCTGCTTCCAGTCTGGCTCAGCAAATGCAATGTAAAGGGGGTCTTCCATGCAGACCAATAATCTTGAATGCTCAAAGATCAGTTGTAAGCTCATATAGCCAACAACAACAAAAAAACACGTTACAAAACGCTTCAAAACGCTTCTTGTGTCTCCCTACTATGACCAAGCATTAAAAACGTTTTTACAGTAAATAATGTGATTTCGTTCAATGGGCTCACTACAGAAAATAAAGGAAACTTGAAGAGATGGGCAGGAATGTACATGTTATGTTGAACTCAAGTGACAATTTCACCAAACTAGGAAGAAAATAAGTGATGAGATAAGCAACCATAAGTGGACACAATGATGAATGTGCAAGTGATCTGAAAATTTCAAAGTAAGGATACCCTCAGAAGAGATTCCTTTCAAGACTGAAATCACATTTTTCAATTTCCTTCCACAAAGGAGGTATATAATGCACGCACGTATTGTACTGGGTGCTCGTTCAATATTCATACAGTGGAGGATTTTTACATTGAATGTAAGAGTTATTCCATCTTCAAGTGATGCAAATTACTGTGAACGACTCAGTTGCCCCCACAATCGCTAACTATATTTTGTCCCCTATTAAAACAAAAAGAAACACATCGATATTCCTTTTGTGTGATAGCAGCGGCGGCTGAATATAGGAAAGGACAGATAAACGATTTTCAGGTCAAGGTATGACTATAAATCGGATATCTTGTAAAGTCGGGGTCCTACGAATAACTTTACCTCTACTATTAGCTTTGGGACCATGTGACACTATGTGACTCAGAGTGAGGCTATAGTACCGACTTTTGCCACCAGAGGCCCCCACATGCGGTCTTATCGGCTGTGAGATCACCGCTGGTTGTATGAAAAGGAGGACTGCATACTTGAAGAAGGCAATGACCACACCAGCATTATCTGCTTCATGTATTGGTATCCAAGTGCTAAGGATCGCATAATGCCTTTAGCTTCAGGTTCTATATATAATCTTGTGATCATACTTTATCACTTAGAGCTTTCCTCAGTCTACTTGGTAGTACAGCATTGACGTACCATGTTAACCCTTTGACAGGCAGTGTCCGGCTTCCCTAGCGTACTTAAAGGGGTCTTTATCACCTCTTTCCTATCCCCTCGGATGTGTGTGGTGTACATATGCACGGGCACTGACACATTCCTCTGTGAAACTGTGTAATGTTATTCTGGCCATGAATATGACCTTAACTTTCAAAATGGCATTAAACTCTATTACTCACTCGCTCATAAGTGGTGCGTCCACTGCCGACGGATGGACCATCCGTCGGTTTCATCCATATCATTTATCATTGATTTCTATGGAGAAAAATACGGATGAAGGGAGACGGGTGGTCCATCCGTCGCAGTGGATGCACCCTTTTAGGGAGTGTATCAACCCATCAGTGATGCCAGATGCCTTACTCAGCAGCACTGGCAAGCTACAGCTCTACTCATTTAGCAATAGGAGTGGTGAAGAGGAGATGCCCAATGTATAAAGGCTGGCACAATTCCAGGTGAAGCTTTAATGATTTACACTGCACCATCAAGTAGCATCATTGCCAGTGTGATCCCCCTTTGATGTCTCAATGTATGCAATGTTCATTTGTCAGTATGATGCAGCAAGATACCACAATACCTTGCATATAAGGCGTGGCTTATAAAATAAGGATGGGGCCCTGCATGGTGTGCCTCATAGCATGAAGTATAGTTGAGGATAAATTCTCCTCAAGGCCTCCACTTATTTTGAAAGTGGGTTTAGGTAATGAAGTCTTGGTGGTATATTATTTACGTGTTGTATGTAGCTGTTACGGCTTCTACCATCACCAATCTAATATCAAAAGTCACATCCTAATTTAGCCAGTCATATATTATTGGCTTAAAGGGTGCGTCCACTGCAACGGATGGACCATCCGCCTCCCTTCAGCCGTGTTTTGCTCCATAGAAATCAATGATGAATAAGACGGATGAATAAGACGTATGAAATCGACGGATGGTCCATCCATCGGCAGTGGATGCACCCATTTAGTTCACAAAGGTTGTAATTGCAGATAGTGTAATTAACTAACTGAGTTACAATGTAAGTTACAACTAAAATATTGAACTAAAGTTTTATCAGTGTAGTGTCTAGAAATTCTGACACAATTTGTATGAATCGAAATATATACATTTGTCCAAATTAGGCGTGCATACTGACAACCCTAAGGGTCATGCGCACTGAGTAACCCAGGTGTGACTTCTGGTAGAATGGTGGAACCCCGTCCTTGTATACCACCCCGTCCTGAGGACACCACACGTGATCAAAGATGGCCTCCACGCCACCCCTGACAATTTGTAAGACATAGCCTGGGGAAGGGAGGGGGGGGGGCTTAATTTAGTCTACATATCGAGGATGATATCGGGGGTGATATATAAAATTGATATATGATATATGTATTATTTCTTTTATCTCTGACGAGTGGATATGCAGCAATGAAACAATAGTACTGGCTTAAAGAGGAAAGGCATGTACACCGGCATGAATATATATCTTGGCTTACATCTTGGAATCCAAGTTGTTCCTTGAGACTCCTGAGTAGATGCTTCGTGGGGTCGGGGTACTAGAGTAAGCCTGGCCTTTTGAAACACCAGATCCGCCACTTCAAACCTGATGATAATGGAGGAACAAAGAACTGCCTGGCCCACTGGGTGAGGAGGAGCAGGGAAGAGAGGGAGGGGAGACGACGCGAAAGAAGGGGTGTGGAGGAGGAGGGTAGAAAAATATGAGCAGTCTGCAGAAGGAGAAGAGTGGAAGAAAGGAGAGTGGGCAGATTTAGAGGAAAAGAGAGAAGAGGAAGTAAAGGGAGGGGGATAGAAGAGAAGAACAGGGTATTCAGGGTGGGAGGGATAAAGGGATGGTGGCTACTGTAAAGATCTGGTGTAATTGCAAAACGAGACGCTGCCCATCCCTACGCATACATGACTGGTTATATCCGGAAGCAGCACCTAGTACAAGACTCCTGATTGGTTGAGACATGAGACACAAAGATCACAGACACAAAAAGCACCCACGGTACCGTGCAAACCTACAGCGTCCTTCCCGACCCTCCGTTCCCCTAGAAGCACTATGTGTATACTAGCTCCTTTGGTGACTATACATGTACTAGGGGAATCCTGAAGAGTAAAGGGTTAAAGTTATCGTCTTTTCAGCTACAGAAGGCAAAGAGAATGAGAATTCGTTTTGCGACCAATGCCTCTACTTCATTCTAAAGAACTGGGAAATAACTAAACAATGGAAGAACTCGGCATAGTTCAAACTACCTATCAACTCAGGGCAAATGTGATAAAATCACCCTGGAAACTATCTAATATTGGACGGCGGATGTCCCCTGTTAAAAGGCTTTCTCGTTCCAAATGGTTCTGATAAAATATTAACCCTGTGAGCACACCACAGTGCATTTGGTGCCCTCAAACGTGATCCATGGATGCATCACTAGCAGAACCTTTGCACTATTCTATTTCTATAGCATCCTAACTCTATTAAGAAAACACAGTTCAAAAGTGTCGGCATGCTATACCTAGAAAGCACAGAGGAGTCTATCATCAGTGGAATGTTGGTGCAATGTGGTGATGAGTGAAAATAGAGCCTGTAGGCACCATGCTGTTATAATGTTTTAATGAAATATGTAGAAGTGTATGAACGCTTGTAACAGGCATAGATCAGCTCAGTTATTAGACTATGATGGGCACTGAGGTTGGTGTACATGCCAATTCCATCCCTACCAATGCTAATCCCCTATACAGATTTGGAGTTGTTATACATGTCTATACAGCAAGGCTGGTCCCCTGCTACCAGTGATCATAACCTCCCTTCTACATGTTCCTAATATAGAAAGCCAGAGTGACATTTTAGTATGCAATTTCCTTTAGGTTCTAAAGACTGCAGATCCTACCCAAATTCTGCAATGGTATTTGTAATGCGATGTTGCAAATGTAAACCATAATGAAAACTTTATAAACAGGTCACTAGAATCATGATAACAACTTTATGATTTGACTATTCCCCATTCTCTGCCTAGCTGCATTATTCTGTAGGGCGGCACTCTTGTGTGTCACAGAATTGGATACTATGAGTATGTTGGGTGGCAAACAGTTTACTTGGAAAGCTTGGCGGCAGTCACTGCCAGTGCATTTAGTGAGCATGCACATGGAACGTCCTAATTTCGTTTTTCATATCAGTTTGGTAGCTTATCATCCTCAGGGGAGGGTGGGGGAGCTGGTGGCCCAAACAGATAAAGGTGGAAAGCTTCTGGGTTGACCCCTGACCCCTGTATACTCAGGGTATGTCAAGAACAAACATTTACAGTCAGAGTAGGCTCCTCCAAAACTGTTTGTAATTGAAATCCTACCAGAGGTCATCCGTGGGGAGAGGAGAAGTGAACTTCTGTATGGCAAAAAGAGGATTTGAACACAATACACAAAGCTCTACAGTCAATCTGCTGCTCAATGTATACAAGGTTATTTTCCTTCATGATGCCATATAGCAGCTCTGGGTCTTTTTGAGTAGTGAGCAGTTTTCAGCAGTGTGTCCTTTATGTTTATTTTTTCTACAGAGGACCAGTGCACAAGGGCTATTCATTATAATAAAACTACCAGGGTATTTTTATTAACATCTGAAGGCAGTGGTGATACCAGTTTTAATAGGAACACACATCAAAAATTACACATTTAAAACTTGCTTTTAGATTTAAGATAAAGAGCTCCATTTGAAGCTGTTATTCTGATTAATTAAGATTTGGCTACCTAACAAAAAGCTGAACTATGATTTTGGAAACAATGTTTAAGTGATGTTTACAGAGGAACCACATAGTTGATACAATAGTTGATACTATTTAGTTTCCTGACGCTGTAACAATGTTGAAATATGACGCTGACAGAAGTTAAGCAGCAAGAGTTTGTCTGTTGGTTATGTCCATTATCATGTGAAGCCTACAAACAGTTGACACCTCTCCCATGGTGCTGTCACATCCCTGTCACATAGTACTACAGTATAGAAGCTCTAGGTGACAGTACACTCTACTCTGTCTGATTTCAACCCTTTCAAGATAGCATTGGGTTACACTTTAATCCGTCATTGCCATGAACCCGGCCCCTATCACATTCTGACTACAATGGGTGCATATACCTTAGAAGGACAGTCAGGATGGTACAGGGTAGTGCTATTGATATGACCAATTGGTGGAGAGTTGATACACCATGACAAAAAGGAAAACCTGAATCTTCAACCACCCCTGGAGGGTTAAGATCATACTGGCATGCAATGGTCGAACCTACAAATCAAAATTAAAATACAAATAGAAAAGCTTTAGATTGGATCTCTGTAAGGATGTGAAAGCAGGGTAGTAAATTCACAGTATTTTTAAATTTGGGACCCTTTCATATGATATCACTGTGTACACTAGTCTGGTAAGAGAGATTTCTATATGTGAGGAAGATGGATGATGGAAGAGGTCTTAGTTCTTTTGAGTACCCCCTCGAAATATCAGGAATTGCGACTCCGACAATATTTTGCAGGATTTCTCTACAGAATCAATGCCACGCTTTTATCATTTGCCATAACCAAGACCTGGAATTAGTAGGAAAGAACAGGACTATGGAATTGCTGCATGCAACAAGTGACCCATAACTGCTGCCTCCACATTCACCTCCACCCCTTTGTCGACTGATCACCCAACCTTAAATAACCGCACCCTGGAGAAGGAGAAGTAGACCGGTACACTGCAAAAATGGTGTTTAGATTTTAAACATGTTTAGGTCTAAACACGTTTAAAACCTAAACATATAGGTCAGTTAGGTGTCTCATCGACTACACATTTAGGAAATGAACACTTTTATTCTAACTACATAAACATTTATGCTAAACATGTTTAGATGTTTAGAGTTGAAACAGTTGAATAATAGGTGTTTAGATTTAAACATCAATATGTTTAGATACTTGGATGTTGAATCCACACCAGGTAGCAGCACTACCTTTGACTGGACTATCTGCACACAGTTATAATCAATTGTTGTGACAAATGGCCCCAAATCCCATGTTTATCATGGTTTCATTTCATAGAATGTCATGTGAATAGAAAGGGCAATAGAAAATTGACTAGATTCAGCTCATGCCACCATCATTACCATAAAATAATCAATGAAATCCATGACTGACACCTATTTGATGTTATTCTGGAATAGATAAGGCAATTTCCTTCCTGCCAAGCTGTTGTACTTTCTCAAGTCTCTCATTCTGATGCAGTGTGTACTATATGTACACGTATATAACTGTGGCTGACATCTTTGGAGACTTTGACAAGTAAATACCTGCTGATGTCCCCCCAGTAAATGATAAAAAAAATATATCTCTGTTTTTTAATGCATACATGTCTGCAAACCTTAAATCTCCATCAAATCATTTAAACATCTAAACACAAAAAAAATCATAAACACCTAAACACAAAAATTCATATATCTAAACACAAAAGTTTTAACCTAAACACCTACATTTCTAAACACTTGAGCTAAGCACATTGTTTGGCTAAACATGTTTAGGAAATTAATGTGATTACAAAAACGTTGCAAGAATATGTTTAGAATTGTGTTTAGGATCTAAACACCATTTTTGCAGTGTAGGGTGTGGTATTTATCCTCCAAACATTGACTCTGTGATGCTGCAACTATTATTGAATTGACAAGATGAGTTGTATGTATGCTTTATTAAAATGTATTGCTGTTTCTAATATCATGAGCTGTTACCTGTACCAACGAGTGACTGCTTTGGCGACAATGAAAAGCATACCTGTAGGAATGTTTTTTGCCAAATAAAATTATTAAACAACAACAACAACAACAACCTGGAGGACGTCAAAAACCTCTGGGTTACAGATATAGAGCAGTCCTGTCTGTCATGCCTCCTCTATTTAACCCCTTAAGGGTCACTGATGCTTTAATGCATCATGCCCACTGGTCGTCATGATGCATCAATGCATCAGCGGCCCTTAAAGGTTTAAGTTCTTACCCGGCCGTCAATGCCCATCTAAGGTCCTGGAGTTGTCGCTGTCCACAGCTGGTTTAAAGACTCGTACAGCATTAGCAGGGAGTGTCAGAGACGGAATCCACCTACGGGAAGGTATTGCGGCTCCTAACAGTGACTCTGCAAAGTGTGTCCTAAGCGTAGGCAGGGGAGAGGAAAGAGAGGTAAATAGAGCGAGAGAGAGAGAGAGAGAGAGAGAGAGAGAGAGAGAGAGAGAGAGAGAGAGAGAGAGAGAGAGAGATCACACAGAGAGGGATAGTGATAGAGACAACAGCAGAGAGAGGGAGGGGGGAGCAAAGAAGTATGTAGCAACAATGAGACAGAGAGGCTTAAGAGAGAAAAGTATTCAGAGAGAAGGAAAGAGAAAGAGTCATGAAATAGAGACGGAGCAGGAGAGACGGAGCACAACAAACAGAGACATAAAAGGAAAACAGACACACCACAGGTAACAATCATATAAACAGACAGGAAACGAGGGAATGAGTCACAGACAGAGGAGAGACACACAGAAACACCGAGGGTAGCAGAGGCAAAGGGAATCGTGTGAGGTGTCCTTAATTGTACTTGAGTGGAGCAGCTCAGATCAAAGCTCCGATAGAGGAGCAGCAGCTCAGTGGATGAGTGTAGTGCCTGGTGTAGGCGTCCTGAGCTACTCCTACCCCTGTGGGAGTGGTAGGTGAGCTTGTCAACTAGCAACTGTTAGTGACGTGTATGCGGCTATAGTGATGAGCTAGAGGGGGGACATTCACTATGAAGCTAGTCTGTAATACTGCTATGATGGGGTCTAGAAGGTTGTAACTTGTTATAAAAAAATGTACATAGCTCTATATGTTAGTGCACTACCTTCTAAAACCATGTTTTGCCCTTTGCAAAACAGGTTGGTTCCCATACACAAAGGTCTGTATGATCTTCAATATCAAAGTTGTATATATGAAGAAACAGAATTATAAGGCCACTTTGTGGGTGCTGTTTAAAATGAGGACGTGGGTGCCATGCACTTCTTCTCTAATTCACTATTATGGTCAGTCTGTTACAAGGAATACAGATGGTGACAGGGAGTAACAATAGTCTCTATTTTTACCATGCTTTGCCAAAGGGGCCAATATATATACGATTGCTAAAGACTACTACCAAAACTGAAATAGCGGTGGCTCTGTTGTTCAAAGACATTATTCATAGCCTCGGGTCTGATTCAGAATGAGTGGGGGAGGAGTGGTATATAGGTGCGGCGCAGTGTTACATGCAGAGATGCTGACGCTAGCATTTACAGTAGCCGATACCAAGGCCGGTCCAGCTGCATGCAGTTCCTCCCTCCCCAGCACTCCTCCTCCAGGTCCCCTCCATTCCTCTTACACCCACCCCCATCCCCTCCCCTGCCTAACTCCACCAAGTGGCTTGGACACATGGACAAGGAGCCCTACATGTCCCATAGCTCCATTTGTGTAGCCCTGTCCAACACC
Source organism: Acholoe squamosa (assembly GCA_949317995.1). NCBI lineage: Eukaryota > Metazoa > Annelida > Polychaeta > Phyllodocida > Polynoidae > Acholoe > Acholoe squamosa. The sequence continues at coordinate 49,068,549 of OX439050.1, forward strand.
ACTCCATTCCTCCTGGTGGCCAATTCCTCCAGGCGCCCATGCTGTGGCTTCCCACTCTTTCCTCCAGGACTTCCCACGCCTCCCACCCACCCCAGATGCTTGCTGCTGCCATGAGACAGCAGTCCCCGGCTGCATTCCAGCAGCCTTAAATGTCACTTGTGGCGTTTAAATACCCTAAAAAAGTTAGCCTTGGTCATTCCAGACTGGGGTCCTGCCTCCCACTGACTGTATCTGCTGTTGCCTACTGGAGGAGAGGAGCTGATCCTGCATGATTCCTCCTACAGCTCCTCCATGGTGTGCTCCACGGTGCAGGCTCACAGCACCACCACCACTTGCTGACCACAGATCGGTCCCACACACCAGATACCACCGGTCATACACTGCTGGTAAAGCCTACAGTGCAGACACTGTCAGATACAGACTGGAGGCATTATAGGGAGCTGGTGTCAAGGAGGAGTCATGTAGCAAGAATCAGTGTTAAGATGAAATAGAGCCTAGTGTACATGGTATTTGAACCAGTGTACATGACAAAAACCTCAGTGTGTATGGCATAGACCTGGATGTACATGGGAGGAGCCTAAGTATATATGGCAAAGGACTCAACAATATATGGCATAGGGTTTACCAAAGGCAGGAGACTCAATACCTATGCTTTGTGTACTGATGACAAGAGAATTTGGATTGGACTCTATCTCGGGAATACTAGGTTTCATTCTAAAACAGTGCCACCATGGAGTGATATAGAACACAAGGAGTTCTTCAGGAATACACACATTGCATGGACAACTGGTGATTTAGATTATACTGCATGCAGCCATCACACACTTCGACCACCAAGGGATTATAGATTTTGGAAACATGCAATTCTTTTGGGAACATCACAATCTTATTATCAGTGCAATATCTGGGTTTGAAATAAAGTACTTGTAAATGAGACTAGCTGTCAGAACAGCTTAGGAACTGAGAAGTGCTTATGAGCATATAATACAAAATACAACTACTGCCAATTCGCTATAGACCGAAAGAAATCTGGATGAAGTGAAAAAAATCAAAATGGCTCGGACATTCACTGGTTAACCATAGCATATGGAATATGATACAATTCTCTAACTGCTCATAATATTAAGAGCAGCTCCTAAACTGTTATTAAGTGTTTGATTTATCCAGATAGAGCAGCCCAACATGAGGACCTTTGTGAAGCTTAAACCTCAGGGTGCCCAGGGCTATGACCATCGTAAGCTGAGTGAGGCTTACTACCAGAGAGAGATACAGACATGGAGACCGTTCAGACACTTTGGTATCTTTGCCTCCTTTGCTGGTATCTCCTTCACTGTGATAGCAGTATGCAACCGCTACTGGGTGCAGGGAAGACGTGAGTACATCTTATCTTTGTATTACCTACAATCTCATACAGTACCTAAAGCCTCCCAATGCTAGACTGTAAACCAATTTCAAAACTAAAACTGCATTGAATCAACCTGGATCGAACATGGTAGAGTAAAGTTGGATTTCCTTTTTATCAAATGGGTCTACAACTTAACTATAGTCTATTAAATCAATGGATATATAAACATCATTAGTTAATAAGAAAAAGCACCAATAGCACAGTAGCTGCTATCATAACGTTAATGTATCAAACATGCATTCCATAATTTGTTTGTTTTGCATTTGATTCTTGTATTGAAATTGTTTGATGACTTGACATAATTATTCTCATGCTCTGACAATTGATACAATCATTGGTTTGTCCAAATGTGTTTTGTAGTCCTTGAACTGTTCTATCGATTTGTTATTCACTGTATTTTTTGCCAATCACCCCTTCCCAACTAATATGTATTTTATTTCAGGACCTTCTAATATGCAACAAATAGCACTACTATAACTTGTTCTGCCTATATCCAATGTTATATTCTGTCCCATTGTCCCCAACAATGTCTAGCTGGTAGCATCTATTGGCACTTACACAGTCCGTATAACAGGTTCTATCATTCTATTTGATTGTGTGGTTGTTTTTCGATCGGCTATAGATAGCAATGGTGGTACTTCTATTTTATTCATATATCAAGATCAAAGGTACTATGCATTAACTCACTGAATAGGACAAATACAGGAATAGCTGAAATAATACAGAAGATACGCACCAATTATAGAGCTTTTAGTCATAAAGATATAGATCTATGCCGAGGTTGAATATATCACCTCAGATAAGCAGTCCTGGATTGAATTCCCCCTCTGTAAAATTCTCCTCTAGATTTTCAGAAGACATTATTGTTTGCCTTTATCCCAGGTTTAGAACCAGCTTTGCTACCTTTCACTTTATGAATTGTAAGCAGTTCCACCAGAAGACTATAAGGGGAAGAGGTATTTGATATTTGAATTTAGATTCTTTGTCTACTCACCATGTATATGACAGAAAGCTGCAGGGAGTTTATAACCTTCATCTGTTTTGTCCTTATAGACTTTTGATAAACCCTCAGAGACCTCTTCTAGGAATCTCCTCTTCATTCATAAGATCCTAAATCTCCACCAATCTTTTTGCCAAAGCAACTCTTGGCCCATGTCTTAGGACAGAGCCTAAATATTTAGGCTTGTTCTTAGCTGGTTATATAGGAAGAATGCTAAAGTAGCCTAGAGTGGTGTGCAGGTGGGTGGGTGGTACATGCGGGATATGAGTGTGAATATTTGAAGACTGTCCCTATGAATACTTGACATGGATGGGCGTGGTGATGGTAGACCGTATGTATAGTGTGGGGGAACAGTGGCACAACTTTCTCCACTACTGCACTATATTAATATAGTCTAATGGTGTGCCAGCTAGCATCAAATTTGTGTAATGCTATGCGATAATGTGTGACCCTGCCCCATAGAACTATGTGTTATTATATACCGTCACCTTAGTGCAAGAAGCTTGTAACTGCATTTTTCAAGTTTTGCAGGAGAGGCAAATCAAGTTTTACAATTACAATAGCACCAATCGGACACAACCTTATTGCACTAGGGCCTCATATACAGAGCTTCAGTACTTTCATAGTAGGTAGATAATGGTCAATAGATTCTAAAACAGAAGAAACTTCATGTTTGCAAAAATGTCAGTTACAAACTTCTTGCACTGAGTCGACAGTATGTGATATGTAGAATACGCTTTACTACAAAGCAAAACTAGAAACTGTGACTCATGGCACATTTATGTCATTTATAATGCCATGGTGTATGATTTTGAGATACAAAACAAGCACCATACATTATATCAGCAATTCAAAAAAGATTTGGAAAATAAGATCTTATGAAAAAAAAAATAATGAAAGATAATGTACATTTGTGGAGCATAAATGTTGCAGGACTTACACTATCACTGTAAAAAATTTACTGTTGAATCTACGAGGGATCCTTGTAAAACTGAACAGTGAACCACCGTAATTACACAACAGCGAGCCAGTGTAGTTTTTACAAGAAGCTCCAGGTGGCAGTGCGGTGGTACAAGGAATCTCTGTGAAAATAATGATATCTCTGTGAAAATAACGACAGATCTCTGGCAACTTTAGGACGAGGAATCCCTCATTATTTCCACGACATTTTTTTACAGTGTATGGTGGTCTTCCTGCTATAAGTGCTCCATTTCTGATTCATGGCATGCAGCATGGGGTAAAATGTAACTATGAATATAGAGAGTGTATAAACTAGAGTGGAGCATGTGATAAGGTTGAACATGAAGTGAATCGTGATCCTCCACCTAAACCACCCTCAGGCCTGCATGTCAGCGTTGAGATCAATGTAAGCATAGCTCTAGACTAGTCACTACCCAACAAAATAGACCTGGCATGTTCTTTATAATGGATAAGGAAAAGGTAGAGGGGGCAAGGGTGCAATCATAAAGGTATAGGGAAGGTTATGTAGGCCTACATCCCATCAAAAGAAATTCCCAGAGCATATATAAATAATAATGATATGATCCCTGGAAACAAAATCTTGTGTTTAACACATGTTCGGAACCAGTCAAATTGGTGAAAATCTGGTGTCGTTCACGAGTATAAAACACAAGTATTCTTGTGATTCTGTGATTCTGTGACCTGCCAGACTACTGAAATCACATGTTTTGAACACATGATTTATTCACATGAAATTACAAGATTTACACATGTTTTGGGGGTAATTAGGATCATTAATTATTAATATAGACTCATATAATCAGATTATATGCATCATATTATGAGTGATATATATAAATACTTTTATTTGAGAGAGGGTATGTGGTGATGTATAAAGTAAGAGCCACCTGATAGGCATTGGTTATATGTTGGGATTAGGCCTACCAATCTCTTACCTCAGAGAAAGGTAACCTTGGCAATGTAGGTACTCCAATGCATTGATCATCAGCTTTTACTCATCACTTTTCTCAACAGGTCACTGAAAGTGCACCTTATTCTGACCTAGCGTGTTGTAGGTGGCGCCGGCCTGTCTAGCTGAAGCTGGTCATCAGCATGTCCCTTACACTGGTTTGAGGGTACAGTTATATAATACCTGGGGGGAATCCACTCTGTCCCACCCTACACACAAAAGTATTATTATGACTCATTTTAAGTAGCACATAGTGGCTTAAGAGTATGATTATAAGTTCAAAGGTATGGTAGCTGTAGGCTATCACTCATCACACCTCCAGGTGTGGAGTTTTCACACCTACAGATTTGGAGAGTTACCCCTGTATAGAGTGTCTTCTGACCCCTGAAGCTGCAAGTCTCGTGAGAATGCATGTTAATTAGGCCTTAGCTGGTAGCTGCAGAGTAGGCACACCTGTATGGTCTGCCTGTATGGTACTTGCGCCCACAGGACCACATGCAACTTTGGTATATGCAAGAGCAATGGAGCCATGAAATTTACAGCTGGTGTTGGTGAGCAGATCTTATAGCCACAGAAATGGTGTCTGTGTCACCTTACCCATTGTTAGTCTGTGTTTAACCTCCTTTCATGGACCAATAATCGATACATGAAGATAATATTAAAAATGTTATAAATGTATACAGAAGTAACTATAGGTTTGGACATTATTGAAGCATAAGACTTCAAAGATTAAGGTCTCAATGCTTTGATGAAAATAAAACTGTCAAAAACAAATAGTGCTGCCACCTAGTGCAGAATGAGTTTGGCATGTGTAATTCTTGTGTTGATATCACCAGATTTTCTCAAGACAAATTCTCATGAAGTTCTTGTGCTATACATGTGATTTGTCATGACCCCAGATTTTCACCAAACTGACAATGTAAAAGTGGTGGCAATCACATGCCTTGTTTTCTGGGATATCATACCCAAATTCAAGAGCTTTACCTCTTACATCAGGTCCATAAAATCGCCTCAGTGCAACAAGGTTGTACCAGACATTTTTAAAAATTGAGTTTCCTTCTGCTTTGACTATTATCAACCCTTATCTACCTACTATGAAAGTCCTGTCTATGATATAATAATTATGTGCTTACATCCTCCGGTGCAATAAGGTTGTGTCAGCTTGGTGCTATAGTAATTGTAGCACTTCTTTTGCCTCCCCTGCAAAACTTGAAATATGCAGAGACAACCTTGTTGACGATATATGCTAGTTAGATATGGAAAGCACTACATACCTTAACCCCTGCTTAGAAAATGGTGAATAATATCTTTGGGAAAGGCTTTATACACATACTACTTATCATCTCTCTTTCCTCAAGCAAACTATTAGTTTGTTCAATATGAATTGTTTTAACATCACCATGACATATTAGGTACACCCTATTGGGAGAATAGCTGTTTACTACTGTATTGACGTGGATATATTTATATATCTATTATATTGACGTCGAGCCCAGACTACTGTGTTATAGTCTCAGTGCAATTTGTTACACAGGACAGGGGAGATAGCACAGAGGTAAGGCCTGGGGGTGGAGGGTGTGGGAAGGTGCAATGTAAAAAATAACTGTTGAATCTACCAGGGATCCTCGTAAAACTGAACAGTGAACCACCATAATTATATAACAGGGAGCCATGGCAGTTTTTACAAGAAGCTCCAAATGGCATTGCAGTGGTACAACAAATCTCTGTGAAAATAATGATGGATCTCTGGCATTTTTGGGATGAGGAAACCTTCGTTATTTTGATGACATTTATTTTACAGTGTGGGAGTATAAAATAAGACACTGGACGTAGTGGAATAGAAGACTTTCTCACACAGCCATTGCACTTGTATATTCACTGATACAAGTTGGTGTAGTTATATCGAAACAGCGATTCCATTATAGATTGTCAGATCGAGCATCGGAGGAAGAAAGTTTTGCAATAGGGAATATTTCACTTTCAATCGAAAGGCCTAGAAGAATAACGCCCATTGACCATTATCAAAAACTAGTTTCTAAAAGTGTAGCTATAAATACTTACACTTTTTAAATCAGTAGAGGACGGTGTTGAAATGGTAATATTAATGAGGTGGATAACATTATTTCAAAAGTATCCATTATTATCCTTACCCAGTGACCCAGATTGACCAGTGATCTCTCAAATAAAAATGCATTTGTCAAAATAATTGTAATATTCTCTATTCACTTTTGGATATAAGTCGGGCACAGAGGCGTAGGAAGCGAATCTTCATTGGGAGGGCCCAGTTTGTGTTCCAGCCTGGCCCCATCGTGGCGACCTTGAATTGTCCGCTTTATCACGATGACACCTATACATATTTACCGTAATCTCTCACGTATAAGGCACAGCTCGCCTATAAGGCGCACCCCTAACTCAAGGAGGTCTGTCTCACGTATAAGGCGCACCTCTGAGGGCAGATTTTTGTCAGTTTAGTACTGTTCTATAGTAAAAATATCCCCCCCCCTATTAGGCGCACCCCAAACTCAAGGCAATGTCCCTCCCTCGTATAAGACCCAGCATCATTTTGTTTGGCGTATAAGATGTGCCTTATATGCGAGAGATTACGGTACCGGTATGTAGAATTAATATAGAAGATTTATTTTTGGTGACTTTTAGTTCTGACTTGCGGCTCAAACCAACATTTTTCCTATCGCATTACCATAAAGATCTATTCTGAAATACAATGTCTTGGATGCTTATGCCCCACCTGGTTTGTGATTGGGGGGGAGGCCCCCCTGCCACCCCCCTTTACCTACGCCCCTGGGGCGTCTATATTGCTGGGGAAGTAGTTTATAATTGTTGTTGCTCAGCATGGGGAGTGCAAATGACTAACTAATTGCCTCTATGAGGCAGACTTTATGGGGAATTCTTAATGCTTGCAGAATTGTAGGATCCTCCAATGTATTTCGCTGTCATAGAAATTAACCACACATGGCCCAAACAAAGTTTATTTCTGGTCTGGTCCTAATGGCAATAAGAAAATCCCCCACCTAATGATAGCCATAAAAGGCATGCCACAGCACCTGTGGTATTTAACTAATGTTTCCTTAAGTGTAAACTGAGAAATCGTTAATGGAACTATTGGCATTTATTAAAGAGACCGACAACTTGGGAATCTCCTCCACATCATGCCACATTTCCATTTTTAGCCCCCATAAGGTGTCCCGTCGATAAACACTTTGAACTAATAAACTGACTGAGCTGTCGTTTTATTCAGTCGCCAGGGAGACCTACGGGATCCCATAACAGTCTTTAAGAATAACTGAGGCAGAAGTAAGAAATGCTCAATTTTTTGGACAAATTTTCTGAATTTAAGAAGCAATCCCCATTACAGTTAAGGAGGCATTCCATAAAGGGGACATTCCGTTGGCTTTGTATGATAGATGTTGATCAAACGCTTCTGTGAAAGCCTCCTTCATATCCCAATAACTATAATATATTCTGCCTTATTCTAAATTCTATAATAGTGGCAATGCTCGTTCTGTATTTCTTTCCGCCAAGAATAACGATCTTAGATAATTGTATATACTACATGTGGAGGGTGACAGAAACCCACACCGGATTTAATTTGAATTAACTTATATCATATCTAATAATGATATCTGTACAAATGAGGTGAGGCACATGATTATTTTTGTTCTGAACATTTTTAAGTGGTTGTCCCTTCAGCCTCCGTAGGAACAGAACCATAATGCCCCTTGAAACTCTTTTAGTTGCCAAGCACCTTTAACTAATCACCAATCACAGAGCAATTTACAGCCAGGCAAGGCGACGCCTTCAAGGCAAATGAGAGACGCCTGTTGATTGCCTGGTGCCAGAGATACTGGCGCCACCTCTGAGAGTAACGTCAGAACCACTTGAGCTGTGAGGTTACTAAATTCTCCTCCAAATCCCTGCGGACCTGGTCCACACTAGGAAAGTGTTCCTTTTCTGAGAAGCACTGGGGATTCTTATATTTTTGTCATTTTCTTATTTGTCTCTCTTTCGCTTGGAGGGAAGACAGGGTTTTCTCTCTTTTACTTGGAGAGATGACAGAGTTTTCTCTCTTACACTTAAAGAGATAACAGGGTTTTCTCTCTTTTGCTTGGAGAGAAGAGAGGGTTTTCTCTATTTTGCTTGGAGAGATGACAGGGTTTTCTCTCTTACACTTAGAGAGATGACAGGATTTTCTCTCTTTTGCTTGGAGAGAAGAGAGGGTTTTCTCTCTTTTGCTTGGAGAGAAGACAGGGTTTTCTCTCTTTCACTTAGAGAGATGACAGGGTTTTCTCTCTTTCGCTTGGAGAGAAGAGAGGGTTTTCTCTCTTTTGCTTGGAGAGAAGACAGGGTTTTCTCTCTTTCACTTAGAGAGATGACAGGGTTTTCTCTCTTTCGCTTGGAGAGAAGAGAGGGTTTTCTCTCCTTCCCTTGGAGAGAAGAACAGGTGGTTTACAAAAGTAGGAGCGAGAAATCCACATGTTGCAATAATTAGTATTGCAACATGTTGATTTGAGGAAACACACAACATTCAAATCAGTTTTTGATTTGTGAAACCTTCCAATCTCTGTTGCATTACTATTCAACCTGTAAACAGTCAGACCACACAAACCTAGACATTGTTTGTCATACGGATCTATTCTAAGACGTTTTTGAAGAAATCTCACACAAAATGTAAGATAGACAAACATTGATGTAAAAGATATCAGGGAATGCACTGCCTTCAGCTTCTACAGCAGGACACTCATGGTTTCTGCAGCATGGGTGAAATCCTGGGTGTCCTCCCACCCTGGAGTAGGCCCTGAGTTATTGACCCTGGAGAACCTGACAGATCCCACCACCCAGGGCAGGCCGGTGTAAAACAGGGTTTACACTCGAGCAGCTCACATCACTTCTCGTTGAGCAGCTCACATTAGTTGTATGGAGAGCCGCTAGTTTGTCTTACTTAGGCTTCTACTGCTGAGTGGGTAGTGGTGGAGGTGGTGGTCGTAGGTGGTGCTGATTGGAAGTGTTAAGGGGGCAGGTGGGTATAGCTGTAGGCCTACACACTCTTTCAATATAGTGAGCGCCCACCATCCACCCTTTTAAAACCATGGATGTGCCACTGCGAAAGTTTGGTTGTACAGGTATGTTGTGTCTCTCATGGTACCTGGACACACAGCTGTAAGAAAGCCCCTAGTGGTACCATGGAATGGGATTTTCCTATAGGGCCTTGGACCATTGGTCTTCCAGTATTCTCTCACAGGTCCCTTGGGCCATGTTTCAGAGAGCCCTAGCTTTTTAAGAAAGGGGAATTTCAAGGGAGTTGGAACAGGAAACCCCTAGTCAATCCCTTTTGAACAGCATAGCTTCCCGAGACTGCGTGGTGCAGTAAAAACCTCAATTCACTGTTGAAACGTTAAAGGCATCCTCTGCCAGCGCACGTGCAATCATCAATTCAACATGGGCTTCATAATGGATTTGCTGGAGCTAAATATATCTAATGTTCAGTGTATCCTCACCCCAATCCCACCAGTGAATGTGAAGGACAATTTCCTTTATCATATAGATATTGCTTGAGAACATTATCTTAAGTAATGGTTGTGTGCTTAAGTATGCTTAGATGGAGAATATACATTTACCCATGTAGGCCCCCTATAGTGCTAGCCCCTACCTTAAACAGCATGTTGCTAGATAGCACTCTAACAGCCTAATACAATCATGTACATCCTGCTCCTGCGTAGAGCAAATACAGTAACTCAATTCTGCTCACATACAGAGCCCCCTAGTACCAGTACCTAGAACTACACGAGCGCCTTGGGACTTGAGATACGATCATTCCCAGCTAATATAGACTAGCCTAGTCTGCATTGGGAGTCCACTATGGGATACATTCATTACACTTGAACATCATAATGATTAGGATAAAAATGCTCTATTAACAGGAGCAGGGCCAGCAAATGCCATTTAGAAAAGGTTGGAAAATGGAATTGCCTCAGTGTTGGAAGGGAAAGGGACATTTAACTTATATCAAATCTCGTATGAGATCTCGTACACCTTTATGTACATGATTATAGACATAGGTTAACATTTATGGGATAACATACATGTACATCTTATTCATGGAGGCCCTTGGCAGTATCGAATGTTATTGCTGTAAATTTCTCTTTCTACACCTCACGTTAAGATATACAGAAGTTCATAACAGTGAACAATATCATAGGACTATGTCCCAGACCTCACACTAATCTCACTAATTTTCTGGGAACTTATCCAACATTGTCCACATAACTCCCCCGTTACATAAGGTGTCTATATGTGAGAAGCCATACATAAAGGATATTTGGTGATGCCTTCCATGTGTTACCCTTTGTCCTTGCCTGTTCACATATTCAGTGGACCCCTATTGCAAGGTTGGGTATTCTGTTGTGCATTGCTTTCTGTAGTTCTGTCATCTCACATTAAGCATTAACTCCGCCACAAGCAACAGTTGTGAATGTTAACACATGAGTTGGCAGAGAAAGGTCTGGCAAATTTCCATATAATTGTAATGCTAGTGTAACACAAGGGAATGGATAATGAATGCTAATAGCTCTATCATTAGGTAGGGGCAGCAATCCAGATAGACACTATAGTGTAAAAATAACCAGTGTCTATTTTAGCACTGCCCTTGTGGACACCATGGCATGGGAATAATGGCAGTGTATTCTTAGAATAATTGTCCTTATCCTGGAGATTTATTGAGATAGCAGCCAGTGCGTGATGGACATGGACAAGGAAAGTCAATTCAAAGAACTTATAAGCCCACGATATCTCGATGATGCAAAAGATACATGTACATCAATCCTTCTTCTGGAAGTGATAATCTAATCTCAAAGCAATCTGATAAGAGATGGAGCAAGTAGGCCGATTGAGCCAATCCTTTTCAGGTCCACCACCACCATTGCACTGTAAAGAGCAGCACAAAGGTTTGCAATGGCTCAACAAAGTATGAGAAAAAGCTAAAGCCTCTTCAAAGATCCTCCCCTAAGTATATGCCCTTGTCTATCATGGCGATTTTACACTGGAGCATTTTTCCCCTGCAGTGCCAGTGGGCATAAGTCATACATTTTCGGCAGTAAAATTATAGTTTCATAAAGTAGTGGTCTAAAATTTGGCCCTTTCTGTGGTGCTGCCAAAAACAGCTCCCTTGATATAGAATGGTTGTCACTATTGCATTCAAGAGGGATACACTTTTTTTTTATTAAGAGAAAAAGAGTAGCTACGTAGGTTTAACTTAGAAGCCCGGTATCTCATACCCATTGCTGCATACTGAACGGCCAAACAACTTTGATAATTGCTGTCCCATGACAATTAATGTAATTCTAAATATCTTTGACTAAAAGAACATAAGATTTGGTCTGACCGAGGGATATCTCATTCTGCTCGTGGCATAACCTGCAGTCTGGCCAATTCTTTTGTCTTTAACGAGGAGAAGGATTCACCTGCATTGTCAGTGCATGTTTCAGTGCAACACCCTCGTGACACCAGGGCTTAGAAAAGAATAGAACTGCAGTACCCTCGTTTTATTGCATGGCTTTGGTTGATGTTCCTTTCTTGGAATGCTAGGGTTAACGTTGCACTAACCTGCATTAGTGGTTGAGTGAGTGAGTGAGTGAGTGAGTGAGTAATAGAGGTTTAATGCCATTTCGACAGCTAAGGTCATATTCATGGCAAGAACTACATTACACAATTTCACAGAGGAATGTGTCAGTGCCTGCGCATATGTGCACGACACACATCCTGAGGGGATAGGAAAGATGAGAAATAGACCCTTTTAAGTGGGCTAGGGAAGCCCAGCATTAGTGGTTGACTCGGTGGTCAGAATTTATCGGTGTTGACTAACACCTCATTTGCCTCTAAAGCCTTGTGCGTTTTATAGTGAATTCCACCACTAATAATACCAACATCTTATGGCATCTAAGTCTTTCTCCCTGTGATCATATAAGTAAGAAAGGCAATGTTGTTCATATTCATTACTAAGTTGAGCATTTAAACTGGTTCCATAGCAAAAAATCCCCTTATGTTTACATCAAAGCTGGCCTCTGTCTCAAAGTTGTCTCAATATGCAAATGAGCTTGGATACTAAAAATACTCTGGGTGAAGCAATGCGGGGTGAGAGCCATCCTAGGAAAGCCTGTGTGCATGCGCAGTGCTGGGCACCTGACTGTGTTCTACAGCCCCGGGGTAAATACTCACCATTAGCTCCACGTACCACACTATCTAAACTACGACCATGAGGGACGACTCATTTATTGCCAGCTTGGGGGCTGATCGATTTCACCACCCCCCCACCACCAATATGATAAAAGTTATGCCCCCCACAATATGATAAACGTTATGCCCCCCACCCACTGAGAACTGATTTGGAAAATGCCCCCCCCCCCAAATAAATTTGGATACGCATGTGCAATAATGTATCGCATTGAGTACTTGAATTGTCCATATTTAGTTTTGATCCCCCCCCCTCGCCCAGTGTGAAGGATTATTAGGGTTTAGGCTGACCCACCAAGAAGCTCCATTTCAAGTAACTGGTTTGGACTTGCATGCGGAACCAGACAAGGATGCTGTCTATCGCTATTTTTGTTTGTTATTCCTGTAGAATTGTTAGCTCACAATGTACACATGAATGTAGATATTAAAGGTATAAGACTTGGTACTAGAGAAGTAAAGATTTGTCAATATGCTGATGACACGACTTGTTTTATTGAGTCAGTAACAGCTCTACATCACCTGTTGGACTGCTTGAGAAGATTTAGGAGGTACTCTGGTCTGAAGGTAAATAGACATAAGACACAATATCTTGCACTTGGTGGTATTGACAATAGTCAGATTGGACGGGAGGATCTTACATGGAGTGAGAGATTGACTGTGCTAGGCATCTCTGTGGCATCCAATGGGACAGAAGCCCAAAATTACGCATGGAACTTTAAACCTCAGATACAGAAACTTACCAATATAAATAATGATTACAGGCACCATAACATCTCACTCAAAGGTAAAACTATCATAATAAACAGTCTAATGCTACCATGTGTAATGTTCCCAGCCTCAGTCACCACTACACCATCTAGAGTAATAGACGAAGTCAATAGAATTGTCAACAGATTTCTGGAGCTCTAACAGGAATAAGGTTGCTAGGGCGCGTGCGCAGGCACAAACTAAGCATGGTGACTTGCAGTGGGCAGTTTTAGAACAAAAATCATTGTATCAAACATAAACTGGATCAAAAGACTTTACTGGGATACCACCATGGTCCCAAGTGAATTTATTAGGCTACGAAGTGTCTGATTTGAAATTGTTCATACACACAAAATCAGATGTTAACATACCACAAGAAGCAAGCCCATTCTATCACCAGGTTCTTAAAGACTGGCGTGAATTTCAAAATGTTTCACTGGTAAGGGAAGCAGAGGTCCATAATGAAGTGATGCGGAAAAATAAGTTTATTACTATCAATAATACTCCCATATTTTGGAAATCTTGGAAGGATGCTGGTATTGTCAGGGTTGCAGATATACTGGATAATGGAAGTTTTATGTCAGATACTCAAATTTCTCAAAGGTATGCTGTTCAATGTAACTTTCTTCAGGCTTTGCAAATCCGACGAAGTATACCAGGTAGCTGGAGGGCTAGCATATCTAATGATGAGATGACTGCATATGGGTCATTAATGATACCCCAGACATAGTAATCTTTTTTCAACCTCAAGCAGGGAATTGTATTGGATAGTTCTGTACCGACACTCCCAACAAATGCCAAGAAATGAAATCAAATGGGCAAAAACCTTTCCTGATGTCCAATTTAAAAAGGCTCCTTGGAGTGATATATATTTAGGTCCATACCAAGTGAGCAGGGAAACGAAGTTACCATCAATACAAGGTACTCTATAAAATACTAGCTTGTAACAAGTACTTGTTTGACATACGTGCAAAGGAAAGTCCCGAATATGTGTATTGTGATGGTAAAACTGACACTCTTGATCACTTCCTTGTGAAATGCCCCCCAGTAGCCTACTTCTGGAAGTCGGTCATATGATGGTTAAACACTGTTGCCAAGATCGATGCATACAGGAATTTTGGATGAGCATGAATTAATACTTGTCGAAAAATTCCACAGGGTGATATCATCAACAATGTAATGCTTAGAACCAGGTTTTACATATACATAGGCAGCGCTTGTACCACAAGTGCCATCTGGATCTGTTACAATGGATAGGGGAGTTTAAACACTCTGTTTTATCAGAACAATTTATATGTAATCTGGAGAACAAACAAAAGAAGTTTAGGAAATGGGAGGCTATTTTGGACTCAATGTAATTGCCATGAATACACTGACAGAACCCTAATAGCATACTTCCTAGACAGGGGAATGGAGTAACGAAGACCATATCGATGTGGAGGTATATCAGTATCTAGTCTATATTACTAGTCATATAGAACATATCTATTGTAGCACTTACAATGTGGACGCTCTATGTATTGTCCTGTGATGTCCGTATATCAAAATCAGAAAAAAATGTAGCGAAGACCCGTATAGCTATAGACATGTATCTTGAATAAAGAATGAGCGCTGCTCTATTATAAAAAAAAGAAGAAGCTCCATTTCAAAATGCCCCCACCTATATCTAACAAGCCCCCCCCCCCCCATCTGGAAATAAATGACTCGGCCCTAGGGTCTTAACATGCAGAGAATGGCAGATTTAGGAGCCAGTGATGGGCACTCAAAACGAGGCAGCGTCCCAGATATCCGGGCTCTGCAGCAGACGCCACCGCCACTCCCCCTGGCGAGACTATCATGCATTGGACTTCCGTTATACAGTGTAGGAGCCCGTAGATAGTGTTCTCAGTACAGTGGGTATTAATACATTGAGTAGCTGTGTGTGTGAATTGAGGGGGTGGAGGGATGTGGCGGCGCAGGGGTATTAATACCATAAGTAGACTATGGGGAGATACTAAGAAGTACTTCCATCAATGTCATCCATCATGATGTCAGAATAGAGTTTTGGGCTGCCCTTTTACATACAGAAAACCATTTTTCTTTTTTCTCTTCTCTTCTATTTTTAGATTTCAAAATCAAATTTGTTGAACTTACTTTATACCCCAGCATCCAGAGCTTTTGGACCTCTGCATATGGTGTAATGACCCCTCTTTAAGGTCCAAATTATTTGTGAATGCAGCACCCAGCATTCACAATGAATTCTATCATGAAGATAGCTTTGTATTCTGCATTATGTATTAAAGGAAGTATGCGGCCTTTGGAGTGTTTTGTATACCTGATCGTGGTCAGTGGGAACTAATGCAGATGAGACCCATTAAAGGACATAACATCTATATGCTGAATGATGTAGGCTTCATAGGACATATATCTGATGGCTATATTGTGTGTATACCTGCTGTATACTCCAGGGAGGAACCGTGGGGGGGAAACCTGTTTGTGCTCATGGGCACTTAATGGTTCTATCAAGGGATGAGGTCATATCATGCCTGTCCATCTCTCATGTAACATATGGAGGGATGGCCCCAGGGCATGCATTGGGGGGGGTATGTACCTGTATCCTTATAATAGGGATTAGCCTGAAAGATACACTCTAAGAAATAACTGTTGAATCTACCAGAGAATGTTGTAAAATTGAACAATGACCAACCACCTTAATTGCATTACAGTGAAGCAGTGTGGTCTCTGCAATGAAGCAGTACAGTACACACTGTGGTACAAGAAATCTGTGTGAAAATATTGATGGATCTCTAGCAGGTTTAGGACGAGGATTTCACCACTATTTTTACAACATATTTTACAGTGTATAGATGTTCATAAGGTGGGCCTGTGCAGTGTTTGACAAGGTAGGACCTAGTAGGGGAAGGTGTCTCCAAGAAAAAAAAGGAAGCTTAGGCCACCCTTAAAAATATGTTCGTTTCCTGTCCAGAGGCCTGGTGGATTTATTTGTGAGAATGGGACATTTTTTTCTTGAGTTCTGAAAAAAAAGATTTATTTTTTTGTCCATCAGCATAATAATCTAGGTTTCCAATCACTAAATCTTAGAATGTGACGGCAAATTCATGCTGTCCCTGCTTATAACGTTCATGACAAATAAAAATATTTTCCTAAAAGGAATTTTCCCCTCCCTCCCCCATGGTCCTGAAAACCCCCACCCTCTGGACAGGAAACGGACAAATTTTTAAGGGTGGCTTAAATGAAAAGGGACCTCCATGAAGGCCTCGCGGGGGTCCCCTTTCCTGTGTTGATCCATAATTGTTGAATGTATGATTTGTATAGAACTCTTTGTACTTGTTTGATGTAATTTTGAATAGTCTTACTAAAATGCCTTAAAATGTTTTCCTCCCCTATGTCTCCTCCAGTCAAAGAGAAGAATGCACAGCCAGCATATAGTTGTTTCACATTCCTTAATGCCTCTTTTTATGGACGCCCTTCTACACATTTATGAAACAAAAAATAAGACCTTGCTCAATTTCTAAATCTGTCTCAATGTGTACTTTTTACCCGGACGCTCGTGTTTTTCTCTATCATGTTCACATAAAGTTTTGCCAAAGACCCACTAATTAATCCGCCACCATGGCTACAACTATGTTAATAAAACAATGTTGTTGTTATCACCATCTTGTCCACATTAATTACATCACCATTGTGCTTCAATTCCTACTAGCCACATTTTTTTTGTACGGATTTATCCTTGGTGGATTGGGGAGAGGAGATAGGCTGACACCTTTCTCCAGGTTCTGACATTTCAATTAAATACATCATAACCATTTTCTCGGTTTACCCTATAAGGGCTACAGAGGGCATTATATCCACTATGGTCTTTATTATGAAAAGCCTACATGCAGTTCTGGTAATGGTTACATTCATGCATATACCCCTCAGTGCTCTCAAAAGCTTGGCATGATACATTGCTATAGAGAGTAGACATGCTATGACTTGCCAGCACTGCATTGGTGCATCATGACGACAAAAGAAACAGGGAGTTTCAGACATCATGTAAACATTTAAGGGTTAGTTCGTCATGTCAGAGTTATCTCTGCAGTAGGAGGTACGTACTGGAGGAGAAGGCTTATAAATACTCCCTGGTGGTGTTAACAGGGCACAGTGCCCTGTGTCCCTGGAGGATGGAGAATTGACAGTTGAGAGCTCCCAGATTTAGTCGCCATGTTATCCCTGTAGAACAGGTCTGCGAGCTTACTATCGGACCTGAGTAAAGTGTTCTATTCTTACAACTCGAAAGACCATTATGTATCCCAGAATTATTGACCAAAAGGATCTGTGACTCCGATCCACACTCCTAGTTAAGTAGTCAGGAGAAAAAGATGAGAAGAAAAACATCAGAAAACCCCGTGTGTACGCCGCAGGTTATAGGGGATTTCAGAGGGTTACTGAGGCTTTTAGGGTCTTTACGAATTCAGGGTGCAGCTTATACGTGGGATTTCAAATATATGGCCTATAGTAGGAAATACCAACCTTATCAGGTCTAAGGTGTGCAGCTTATAAATATCAAAGCCAGAAACTCCAGCTGCGGCTTATAAGCAGGATTTTACAGTACGTCATAACCTCCTACACGTCAAAGCTCTAGCACTTTGTGACATAAAATTGTCAGAAACTTTCCTGCAGCTGTCGATATCGACGTACTCTGATTGGCTGAATTAGTAGTCACAATCTCTAATCAATAGACTCTCCTGATCGACTTGAACATGCAGAGTAAAGCATCAGGCTGCTGCACTGTAAAAAAAAAATGCTGTCGAAATAATGAATGACTCCTCGTCCCAAAGTTGCCAGAGATCCGTTGTTATTTTCACAGAGATGTTGTTGTTTTCACAGAGATTCATTGTGGGGATTCTTGTAAAAACTATATGGTGGCACACTGCTATATCATTACAGTGGTTCACTGTCCAGTTTTACAAGGATCCCTGGTAGATTTAACAAATATTTTTTACAGTGTGTGATATGCGTGTGGTGCATATACTGGCTCTTATAGTGGGAGCTTCAGGATTTAGTCGCCATTTTATTCCTGTAGAACAGGTCTGCAAGCTTACTATTGGACCTGAGTAAAGTGTTCTATTCTTACAACTCGAAAGACCATTATGTATCCCAGAATTAAGGACCAAATGCAGATCTAGAGTGGGATGCTTTTTTTTTTTTTTGCCTCATTTATTTTTTTTTTTTTGTTTCCTTGAGTTTGCGTATTTTTATCCAGTCATTCTGCGTGTTTTTTGTGAGGTGTTATGGTCCAGTCATTATAGCAAATCTTTACTTACAAAGTGCCTTTTCCCTCACATCATAACCGCCGGCAGTGTGCACTCTCAGCTGAAGAAATGATATCAACCTGTACACTATAAAATCTCATTAAGCAAGAGGAGCTGCCCATGGTTGCATATTGAATCATACAGACATGCATTCATGTATGTGCCGTTGATACATACACAACACTGATACAGATTGTAAACACATACCCCATGTACATGAGATAACCCTCCACCATAACATACCCCTTCAGCTTCGACATGATTGTAGATTGTCATGAGTTAGCACTGGTACATACAAGGCAGTGTCTAGCTCTTTATTGGACGCTTATCGCTTTAATGCACTCTGTCCTTTGGTTGGTATGATGTATGAATGCAGCATTGTCTTCTTGGGAGGGCTGCTTTCATGCATCATACCAATGCTTTTAGTTTGATGCACTTATGAAGGGTCAGCATGATGCACTAACTAAGTGCTTACCATGTATCATTAAGACAAGGACCTGGAGGCATCGTGTAGACCTTAACCCTTTAAGGGCCACTGATGCATTAATGTATCATGCCCATTGGTCATGATTCCAGCACTTCATTGGTGCATCATGACAACCCTCCAGGAGTATATGTACCAACCCCGTAGGGTCGGCATGATGCTCCAATGAAGTGCTGGTGAGCAGTCTTGTCAGCACTTAATCGGTGCATCAACCAATGGGCATGATGCATTTATGCAGCAACAGCAAAATTAGAGGGTTAAAGGTATAGGAGTGGGTGGACTCTTACTCTGAAGAGTCTATATCCTGTACAATCGGGAATGGATTCTGGACATATTCCAGGAAAGACAATGCTGGGAAATACAATGTAGGACTATTCTCCTCTCGGAGGGTGTATAGCACTTTGGTTGTTTAATGTCAAATGTCATTTCGAAGCTAAGGTCATATTCTTGGCAAGAAAACTATAGTTGACATACAGATGAATGTTGTGGACCAGACACAGAGGGGATAGTAAATAGGAGATGAAGACTCTTTAAGATGGTCTCGGTGTCGGTTTTGTAGCCTCCACCTCTCAACCTGTGGGATGAATTGGATGAAGGTCTTTAAAAGGGAAATAAAATCTTGAGTAAGGACCAATTAGATCGTACCAGGAACGGGACACTGGTGTCACTGATTTTGATCTACCTGCAAATAAGGAAATGCTATGGGCCCTGATGTATAAGTATCATTCATTTAATTTTTTTTTTTAAATCCCATGTGAAGAACGCTGGTAAAGAAATGAGAATGATTTGTGTCTACTGGCTACTCCTGGTCCTTCGCTCAACCCTTTGCCTTAGTGGGTTTCTGTATGCCCTTCAATAGATGCACTTCCCCTTCCCCGTAAGCAGTAGCATGTCCAGAGGGAGTAGGGATTATGTAAACTCACTTCACCCTCAATCTAATAGAACCACTCAAAGCCTTGGCTTAGAGCAGCCCTCCTTTCCATCTGGGCGTCTGCTCGTTCTTGGGAGTAGCACTTATCTAACGTATTGTGGAGCTATTTACCGGAACGGACTGTGTGTTACGTCATCGTTTTGTCAGGATGATGACGCACTGTACGTCATTTCATGTGACCGACAAAGACACACTACTTAGACTTTGGTGTTTCTTCTGGCTGCCTTAGATCTTATCTTGTTAAGAGACCCATTGAATGATTGAGTGAGCAAAGGTTTTTTTTTTCTTTTCTTAAATGAAATCTGCCCCTTGATTAGCATCCCAAAGGGAAGGGTTCAGTAGGCAGGGGTGGGGATATTTCTCGGTCAGGTAAATTAAGGTAGAATTGTCAAGAAGTGTCCATCCCAAGAACACATAAGGACATTTTCGGAGCATGGGTATTTCTTCAAACCGACAGAGGCAAAAGGGTTTCTTGATATTAAATATGAGGATGACCAGCATATCCAAGGCCCCCAGACAGTTGGTAGAAGTAGACTGTTGGGTAAGGGGAGTGCTGAAACATTCCTTCAATATACCACCACGTAACAACACACTGCAAATTGATGCCATTCCCTTTACAGCCAAATCCCATATTTAGCTCTCCACGATAAGTACCACTGCAAAGCCGGACACGAGCTCCCCCATCTCACAAATCAATCCCTCAATCCCCACCCCATCCCCCACCTTTTCAAACCGAAAGGGTCGTATAGTCACCCCCTCCCTTTCCCATCCCTGAACGCTGAGAGTGACATTTGTTTGACGTCGTGCACGGAAAGAGTCCATCATTTCAGTCTTTACCATTTTGTATATATGGCTGCAGTGCTCGTCCCATGGTACAGAGGGTCACGGCAGGGTGAGGGGGATAGGGTAACTCATGAAGTGGGCTGGGTCTGGATCTCTAACGAATTAGATATGGTAAAATGGTAATTTTTTTAAATCAACATGTGACATGGGCCTTAGTAACATGAGGCAAAATGAAAATGAAAATAATGGTGCCCTCTTAAATATTATGACATGGTCATGATAGTTTGTTTTTTTATAGATGACAGGGGATTATACTTGAATACTGGAAATTCTGAATTCTGAAAATCTTTTTACCCATTTTTTGGGGGGGGGGGGGCGGGGGGGCAAGTCCACAACCTCTAGAGGCGTCTTAGCTGGCCATGAGCTTAAAATATCCATATCTATGTCTAAATAAACAAAGAGTATATTCATTTTGAATAGACCAGGTCTTATCCCATTAAATGTCGGATGATGCCTCCAGGAGCATGTTCTTTTGACGACTGTACTTGTTTAAATCATCATGTCAGCAACCTACAGCAATATAACAACCCAAGGGGTTGGTATGATACATGAGGGTAGTGCTGGTGTATAGACTGACCAGCCATGCATTCATGCCTGTATTTAACCTTTTCAGGGCTGTTATTGCGTCAAGGCATCATGCCGGCCCCTAAGGGGTTGCCATACTCCTGGATGACCGACTTGAGACACCAATGAAGTACTGGCGAAAAGATTCCCCATCACTTCATTGGTGATTCATGTCGACCAATGGGCATGGTGCACTACTGCATTAGGGGACCTAGAGTGTTCTGCCACATTAAAATGAGTATGACGTGCGACAATGAGCATGACGTCAAGCTGACGTCATAATGACGTAACTGTCGAGCAACTCCCAAGGGTGTGTCTAGGGAGCAGTAGTATCCATAATATTTGGGCTGCTCAGGATTTGGTTTGGATGTGGGTCAACTTGGGCGAATCGGATTTTAACTCGGGCTTTCGACGGTCCCTTGAGTCATAAAAGGGTGATTCCTAACCGTAAACCCAGCTTAAAATATATCACCTGATTGTGAATTTGGACGTGGCCAAATGGTATAGGCCTATATAACTAATTGATATTGAGTTATCCTGAGATCGATCTACGCTCATGTCAAAGGAAGCTCAGATGCCTGTCTTGAGGCATTGCCGAGTGCTGTGATGAATATATTGGGTACAAATGTAGTTAATGGAGTAAGTATCTAACCGGTTGTTCATTTGGTCTTGCACAAGTCGCTCCGTGCACTCTTCTCTTACTAGTGGTCTACCATTCATAAATGATTCAGTTGAAACCTATGTCACATAATCCACAAAAGTATTTCTTGCTGTACTGTTGACATGAAAGATAGGAGGCCTAAACCAGTGCTTCTAACAATGGGACTGATATAGGCCTAATTCAGTGTTACTGATAGTGATAACGGCACATTTTGGTTGGTATAGGCCTATTCCAGTGGCACTAATGATGGGACATTAATTCTTGGTTGATATAGGCCTAAGTCAGTGCCTCTGACCAGCAATGGGACGTTTTGGTTGGATTCTCACAAAAGAAACAGAACAAGTATGAAAACCTGGCATAGGCATGTAGGAACCTATAGCCTTTCCCAATAAAATGTAGCTTGTAAATGTAATTGAAAAGGGACTCCTTAATCTTGCACTCCTTAGTAGCCACTGTACAAGTGAAGTGGTTCTATTCTCACAGTCTATAGCAAGCATAGTGATGGGGGGATACAGAAATAATGAAATTAGAAGGGGACCATCCATGAATGACGTCATGCCAAATTTGACCATATTTAAACCCTCTCACGTTTTTTGCCAATTTTACCTGTATATGGAGAATTAATCGTGTCATGCCCCCCCCCCTTCCAGCATGACGTCATTTGTGGATGGTCCTGAAATAAATAAACAAACAAGATGAACAACCACAATACTACCACAGTACCACGCTGCTGTTGCTCCTCTATTATTGAGGTGCCAGGACCAGCATATCCCTATAATAGCAAAGCTTGTCCTTCCCTCTATATGTAAATACAGTGGTCTCTGGTCTTACCAGTCATAATCGTTACTCCAGTACACACTTATTGATCGGCTAAGGGTGTAGTAGTTATTATGGTCCAAATTATACACAGTACTATTATTCACTTTAATAACCATTATTGTTTTGCTGTCTGCCTAGGTTCGATTGCTAACGCAGTTTGTAAGGTCAATAAGAAATGAGTTTTTGTCCTTTATCTTTGTGAGCTAATCCTAGACAAAAAAGATGTGTGCTCCATGAAAAATTCATTGGTGTCTGGAAGGCATAATGCATTCCTGGATCAATAAATTTGTAACGACTATTCCGTATTCAGATTATTTGCATTGAAAAATGACACTGTGTTGTGTTCATAGTTATCTCCCAAGGACGCTGCCCACGTCATACCCCACTTCATATGCTACTCTTTTCTCCTTTCAACTCTCATTTCATACACTGCTAACTCAGAAACTGTCATTTCAGTCCCTGTCTATAACAGGCTCCTGTTTCATATACTACTTACTCGGTATTCATCATTGGAGTTCCTGCCTATGGCTCTCATTTTATAACTACTCGCTAAGTAATTGTCCTTTTGATACCAGTCCATACTCTGCTCAGTCCCTGTCTATAACTCCCATTTCATACACTATTTACATAGAAAGTGTCATTTCGGTCCCTGTCTATAACTCCCATTTCATACACGAAAGTGTCATTTCGGTCCCTGTCTATAACTCCCATTTCATACACTATTTACATAGAAAGTGTCATTATGGTCCCTGTCTATAACTCCCATTTCATACACTATTTACATAGAAAGTGTCATTTCAGTCCCCGTCTATAACTCCCATTTCATACACTATTTACATAGTAAGTGTCATTTCGGCCCCTGTCTATAACTCCCATTTCATACACTATTTACATAGTAAGTGTCATTTCGGTCCCTGTCTATAACTCCCATTTCATACACTATTTACATAGTAAGTGTCATTTCGGCCCCTGTCTATAACTCCCATTTCATACACTATTTACATAGTAAGTGTCATTTCGGCCCCTGTCTATAACTCCCATTTCATACACTATTTACATAGTAAGTGTCATTTCGGTCCCTGTCTATAACTCCCATTTCATACACTATTTACATAGTAAGTGTCATTTCGGCCCCTGTCTATAACTCCCATTTCATACACTATTTACATAGTAAGTGTCATTTCGGTCCCTGTCTATAACTCCCATTTCATACACTATTTACATAGTAAGTGTCATTTCGGTCCCTGTCTATAACTCCCATTTCATACACTATTTACATAGTAAGTGTCATTTCGGCCCCTGTCTATAACTCCCATTTCATACACTATTTACATAGAAAGTGTCATTTCGGTCCCTGTCTATAACTCCCATTTCATATACTACTTACACAGTCAATCCCTGTCGAAAACTCCCATTTCATGCACTGTTTCCTGCCTGCAACTCCCACGTCATAAAGCACACATACACACACACAAGACCTTTGAAATGAGACATCATTGGGTTAAATATTCCTAGTAGTTATGTCAGAACCCCTCCTTGAACATGGGACGTTATTCATATCTGAAATCGATGATTAAGCTCTAGATACATTATAAACCATAATAATGTCTAAAAACACAATAAATCGGCCTTTTTCATTAAAAATACATAATAATATGGGGATTTTTATCATAGATTTTGATCTATAAGGAATTTTCCATTTTTGTTTTCAGTTTTGGGTTTTTGGGGAGTATCCCCAAAAACTGGCAAAATAAAAACTTCAAATTTTGATTATTGGGATGGTTGCCATGGCAACCAGAAACAAGCATATAGGTTGATTTCTCATGAAAAATGTTCATTTTACCATCCAAATATGGGTCATTTCTACCGAAAATGGTGCATTTTAAATGAAACCATTGAATCAAAAATTAGCCTAATGTATTTTATCAATTGATAATTAAACTAATGATAATGAAGTTTAATTGGAATTGGTCCCTAGAACACTGGTCCCATGAGGGGGCGAGCCCGCCCATTTCGAGGAATCTCAATCTTTTCCCCCCAAAAATGGTTCACGGCAGAAATAATATAACTCAAAATGTTACAGTTGAAGTCTGGCTAGGAAGACTAGCGTCCAGCAATATATACACATAGCCAGTGGTCTATGTGACCACTGGTCTATGTGTATATATTGTATATTGCTGGACGCGAGTCTTCCTAGCCAGACTTCAACTGTAACATTTTGAGTTATATTATTTCTGCCGTGAACCATTTTTGGGCGGGAAAAGATTGAGATTCCTCGAAATGGGCGGGCTCGCCCCCTCATGGGACCAGTGTTCTAGGGACCAATGATTTTACAATTTTGCTGTCCAATGCCCCCTGGTTCTTGTACATTAAAGGTGATTTATATACACAGGTCTGTCAGGTCATATAGAGTGAAATGCTTGCTAGGTATCAGGTCTCTAGTTTACACTCTCTATAATCCTCCTTCCTCTGTTATACAGTATTAGACCTCTTCCTCTTTGTCGATGAATCTCATTTCATTATCTCTTCATACTACAGCATGCACTAATTGTATATCTTACCATCAACCCTCCATTGACCAATATTGACCAGAAGGTTTCTATCATTTTTATTCAGGTTCAAGACACCATCAACTATGGATTGACATCATCTGTTACCCTCCTGATCTTATTTGCAGATTTGGTTTCGAAAGAGAGACACATCTCATGATGTTTAGCAATGCTAATAAACGTTTTTTTTCTTTTTGTAAGATTTAATTTCATTCAATGTTCTACTCTGTTTCAGGATTTCACGTCGGTATCTGGGATAGGTGTTACTACACGTACAACAATGCCAAGGGGTTGACCATGGTCTGCCTGGAAGCTAGAACAAGTAATAAATACAACAGGGTGAAAATAAACTAAAGCTGCCCTGGATAAAAGTCTTACATAATGTTTCACATTATTTGTTTTACAATTATTTTTACATTATAACCGCAAGGTACAGAGAAAGCCTGCGGTTGTGACCTGCTGTCATCATAAAACATGAATAAATACCCTACAATGTACTATTATTTAGAAGAATCTCAGGGATGAAAGTCTTCAGGGAATTCCCTGATTTCAGGGATTTTGAAGTTCCAGGGCCCTATACATTCATATAGAAACCCATGTTTTTTCAGGCGAATATTGGACCATTTCAGGGATTTTCGTGCTCTGTGACTTTCATCCCTGGAATCTATAGTGTGTACTTTACACTCTATAAGAATCTGAATTATGTCCCACTGAGTCCATGGGAATTGGTCCATGGCCCTGCACCGGGTATATATTCACGTAACCTGGTTAATCCATAGTTTATCTACTACATACGTTTTTGATAGTGGTAATGAAGTACCTTTTGTTATCAAAATCTCTGAGATCTGGTATACATTCTCAGAGTAAAGAGTCAGTGCTTAGATAACCCGTCGGAATCAAGAGCTGACCTTCGTTCACCTCTGGCAGGACAATTAATCACATCATCATGGTCTAATTTTTGATCATGGGGACTAAAATAGCAAATGTAGACACCTTCTTAGAGTCCCCGACCTGGTCATATGAGAGAGTTGTGTATTTTGCTGTAAAATACACAAAAATGTACACAACTCATATAAAGCTTAACCCCCCTCTCCCGGCCGTTTTCTTTACAAAGTTATTATGAGTTAATTATTTATCTCCTTCTTACCCACCCACTACCCCAGTAACTCTCCGCGTATCTATGAAGTCAAGGCTGAGGGGCAACCTTCACACTCGACACGGCTCGGCCTTGGACGCAGTGCCAAAGGTTACAATAAATTATTGTTAGATGCCCCTGACTTCTAAGGGTAATTCTATCTGTCGACATGATGAAAGACTGAGCTAGTATACAGAATAGACATGATAGTTCTTATGGCAGAACTCGTGTACTGGATATATGTGCAACTTACACATAGCTCTTTGGTATTAAAGGTTGATCTGCTTAGCGAAAGCTCAAGTGAATGATTTAAATGCAGATACTGGTTTATGTGATGTTATTAATATCCTTACAGCTGAATTGGTATTAGGAAATTTTTGAAGTGAACATAATTATCATCTAGTGATTTCATGAGAATTGGTGAAAATATAATGATTATCCTTAATCTTGATCTCTTTTAGGGAATAATCTTCCTCAAAGTTGAGTTGAAGATTTTCCTTAACTTAAAGCTGAACTAGTACAGGGTAAATCTAACAAATGTAAACTGGTAATGGAACCATTCACAGAAATGATTTTAAAGCTGAATTTTAGGTTTTAAAGAGGTTGATACATAGGGTGCATAGGCAGAGGCTACATTATGACATGTTCTTGTTTTGCGTGAATATCTACAGAGTTCATACATGAAATTAACTCTGTTAACGTTGCCATATATTATTTTAGGTCACCGAAGGGTTCCATTCAAAACCTTATACCACTGTACCATTGTTCTTTGTATATCACACCTCCATTATCACTCCAGCAGAAACATAAACCAATACTGTTCTATAGTATCACAGTTGTACACTCTTAATACATATTTATAATCTCAACTGATTTTTTGTTTGTTGACGAATATTGAATAACGACTCTCTCGACTATTTGGAAAAAGTACTTTTACAAAAGATCTTTTCCTGCATTAGGCATAATGGTAGTTTTCCCCTTAATTTGTAGCATCTGTCATAAGAAATTAATGATAAATATTTAAATTTCTCCTAGTAATGCCTGAGACTCACTCTCGTTGTACTTGTTAAAACTAAAAAGGAAACTATGTCATTTTGAACTGACTTTTTCATTTTTTGATCCGATAATGACTGTACCTTTACTAACATGTTTTTATTATATTTCTTACAGACTGGCAGAATGCAGTCATAGGATTACTTCTTTTTGCGGTGGCGTTTGGCTTTCTAGCGACAATATTGTCGATATGCGGAGCATGTACTACAACGCTACCCAAAAAGATTTACTATTATCACTCTGCGGGCGAAATATATTTCATCTGTGGTAAGCTTTTGATATGATGTCTTTCTGTGTTTAATTAATCAAATTAAAGAATCAAAGTTTATAAAAGCTTGTGCATGATAATTTTCATTTAGCTAGAATATAGCAATGTGATTCTTCCATAATTTTTCAAGAGTTCTTTTTTTAAAAATGGAACAGGAAATAAGGGCCTGACATATCTGCTGTTGTCAGTGGTGTAGAACTCAGCCGTCTGGTTCTGGTAGGGACCAGGCGATTTAGGTCTAGGGCCTATGGTATTGACCAGAACTATTCAGCTAAATCTAGAAATACCCACCTAGGGCCGATCCATAAAATATATTAGACTAGAGGGGGCGGGGTGTTCATGGCTCCTATACATGTCTATAGTAATACGTGCAAAGGGGTGTGGGGAGGTCCAAAAGAGCCTAAAGGTGCGTGGCATAATTTAGGGATAAACCCCTACTATTTGGTTACCATTGATTGTGTTGAGTCTGCCCAAGATAATACCAGTACCAAGAGTGTTCATATTATGAAGTGCATCATGAGTAAAGAAATAATACTAATATTACAGAAAACAATGTTAACTTTAACTGTTCAATTTCACCCCTGTATTTTCAGCATTGAGTACCACTGCTGCCCTCATAGTGTATCCCGTTGCCATAGAGACAGAGAAACAAATGGCCGAGCACCAATATGGCGTCGGCTATGGCCTAGGATGGGGAGCTTCTTTTTTCTTCTTTGCCGCTGCCATGTGTATGTGTCTAGATGACCTAGTGCGGACTTTAGCTAAGGGACTATGCTGTGGCAAAAAGGACCAATCACGACAGTCCAGGGTATGACGTCACCCACTGCCAACTTTATGACGTCATCACGAACCACTTCCGGTTTTTTTACTTATCCTCAGTGCCCCCTGCGTTGCCATGGTAACTAAAATGGCGACTTCAGGGGCTCTGAAAGCATACATGACTTATAAAACAATGATTTTCACGGCATTCATGCATTCACAATATCATTTTACACAGTTCTTTTTCATGGCTTTAACATTACTCATCATATATATGAATAATTATAGTTTTTTTAAAGAGTCAAAGAGGTGTATTATCAATAAAGACTCGCTCATACAGACTGAGAACGTGCTGAAGGCAAGTGGCCTGGATTTCTTGAGAAATTCATATTTTGTATCCATACTCTATTACTTCAAACAACATAAAGGCCATACTATGTTCTACTTTGCATGAGATGCTTCACATTAGGCAATGATAGGGAGCCCCAGATATGGCCCTATTATGAAAAGCTAGCTATGAGGGAGAAGCCTTATCACTCTATAACGAGACAAGAGGTGGCTACAGGGAGCACAGCAGCCTTTGTGTATTTACAGCCATATTCAGTCACAGGGGCTTATGTATGGATCAAGGTTGGCTCTTTCTAGTCTCACACTATGCTTGGAGAGTGGCCTCTCACTTACAGATCAGAATCGACTAAAGACTACTTTCGCACATCACTCTCTGGAACTCGTTAACACCATTTCGGCCAAGTCCCTCTTTGGACGTCTCCCTAAGTAGGAAGGAGCCTAACAGGTTCCCCATCATAACTTGCCATAAGGTTTTCCTCGTGCATACACCAGAGGATACAAGAAATTAAAGCAGTTATACGATCAATGAAGATTGCATTACTGCCATTGATGTGTCAATGGAGTGGAACATAACAGGCGGCCTGATTCGATCCTGATCACTACCATGAGTCAAAGCTGGCAGAGATACTAGTGGTGGTTTGCCTGGAAAGTGGCATAATCATGCATACACCTTGATGTAAAGTGATTAGAACCCCACAATGAAGAACAGCTAAGAAGGATATATTTAAAAGCTGTCCATTTCTGCTTGTTTCTCCAAAGCGGTCCACAGCTGTTATCTATAGGTATGATTGGGAACTTTCTTACCACTGGTCGCCAAGAGAGCTGACTAGAGAATTATTAGGGGCTCTCCTTATGAATAGATCAAAAATTGGAAAAGAGTTGTAAACATCATGACTAATATGCATCCATACCCAAATATGCAGCTCATGTTTGACAGGTGTAGCCCCTATTCAAAGTTTAACATTTCAGCCTGTTATGTGAGAACTACCATTGCCATCAGTGTCTGGGATATTCACCAGAGGCCACCAGAGATGCTCTCCCAGAAGGTCATGGCCGATTCAACTGATTAGAGGAGAGGAAAGAATAAAGAAACAAATCCCACCCATCTAATGAGCCAGGAGCGTGCGAGAGGAGAGGCCACCAGGACCCACTGTCATTACCAACACTCACCAAGCACTGACGCTGTGTTCATGAAAGTACAGAGACGACCATGAGTTCTGTTAGGAGAGTGTATGTTAAGGCAGACATTGAAAAAGCCTACTAGTACAAGGGGTGGCATGGACAACCCCGGCCTTACCAGTACCAAGAGTGTTCATGAAATTCACCCATTATCGCCCAAGTGTGCAGGGTTTTCCTCGGTGTAAAATAATACATTTCAGGTGTCCTTATTGTTATGTTGATATTGCCTTAGTTTATGAATATTGCTCATTTGCATGGCATTATCTTGCTGGCATTGAAAATAATCAGTACCATCTGCTTTCAGAAGGGAGTTGAGTAGATCTAGACCATAAACAATTAGAAGTACAGCATATTAAATTGGCTATATGAAGCTTTGGATAAATGCTTCATTTATGAATAAACTGGTTCTTATTTAGCATGAGCTGTAAAACTAGACTAGTTCCAGGGGAGATTTGTTAACAATTGCCTAGACCTGCCGCTGACAGTTGGTGCTTTTGCATTTTAATTGCTGTCATCTACCTGTCATCCACAGACTAACTGTCAGCTGGAAAGCGCACACTGGTTCCAATCTTTCAGGCAGTTTATGGACAACAATATGCAGGCATTATTGCTGAAAGGCAAGGGCAGTGCTGCCACCCAGCAGTATATATTGAGATTACTAATGCCAGTCTTTCACTTCATAAGTTCTGGGTGCTGTCACAGGAGGGCGCCCTAGCTGTTTGGTGGGCCAGGCAGATGCAGCAAACCTGCACATCAAATGTTGGTGCCAGCTTTGTTGAATAAATCCAGAATTGTGTTCTGTTTAATGACCAACATTCTAGTCTGTGGCCGTATTAGGAGCCTTCCCATAGAGGCTTCAGAATGCAAGGTAAATACAAATTCTATAAATTGTGAAAAGATCTCTCTTTCTTTTAATAAAAAAAGCAAGGGCAAACCTTTTTTTGCTAAGCAGGCACAAATGACCTGAAAAAGAAAAAAATTCACCCCCACCCTAAGGCTGAACCAACACATTTGATTCCAATTATTTATTTAATGTACAATCTCCCTCAGATAATGACAGAACAATGAATGCTCCATCGTAGCGATGCAAAGGCTGTGACTTTATTGTAAACTGAACTTTAGACAGTGCTAATATCAAGTCGAACCATGTACTTACATATAATATATGTAGGCATGCACAATGTGTATATCATATTTTCAATGTTATGGGGTGTACTGTGAAAGAGAAAAAAAATCAAATAGGTAATTTATCAATCCACCTTCTTACTCCAATGTGGCCTATCTTCATCATCATATTATATAATATGTGTATTTTTATGGTACTACTGAAAATATCTATGCATTTCATACATGTTATGCTCATCGTGTTATTTTCATATAATAGTTCTTTGGAATTCATTGTAAGGCTGGTTGTATGGATATGCGTTACCCTAAGGCTTTGCTTAAGATTGTATACTGATGAGAGAACTTTGACCCCTGCACATTAACTTTGCTATTCTTAAACCACATTTTACAATCTGCATTCCTAATCACATACTACATACACAAGCTCCAATCCCTTGCACATCGTAAATGATGTTAGGATATAGAAACTAGTGAAAGGCATTTTCTTTTCAAATTATATATGTCCAGATTATCATGTATTTCTATCGCTTTTGAATATTACAAATGAAATTAGATCAATGCTATTTATCATAAGGCTTAAAAAATTGTTGTGTTCAGGTAACGCTATCTACCCTAATTTTTTGGCCCTACCCTAAGTTTTTTGACATTTTGGGGAAAATCTGATATTTTGTCACCTATCGCGACATTAAAAAACTTTCACGCCCTCGCGCATCAAATTCGTGTCGCATAGGCGCGAAGATTTACAGCTGGCCTAAAAGATTCTCAAAAAAGAAATACCTACCTACCTACCCTAATTTTTTTCGACACCGTTACCTGAACTTAACAATTTTTGTAGGCCTAATGAGCTGAAGCTGGCATCTATACACTACGAAGGATATTTTTGTTTCATAAAAATATCATTACTTCCAATGTGATTAATAATTGTGTGCATGCAGCAAATGTGAGCCCATGAATGTGCATGCATATGTATACATACATATGCATGATGCCTCTATAATTATATATCAAATGTGTATCATAAATAAACATATTTTATCTATACCCATCAATAGAAATAAAGTCAGAACATAATATATCATTATCATCTTTGACAAAATTGGGGCAATCTGCATAATTCCCATGTTATGAAAATAAATGGTAATTTTGGCATGGAATAACATACCTAATGAGCCCTAGTTGGGCCTTCTCTAAGGGGTTGACGTCCGCTCAATAGCAGTGTTCAACCACCCAACTGAGCGTGTTAAAAATGTCTTCCTTCGCTGGCAGAACTCGACTAATAGAGGCAATTCCTTATAATGCATCGGTTAATAAAACATCTATTTAAACCATTTGTTTGACTCATTCATACATCTGCATTTTATAGGTTTCTAATTCCTTATGTAGCCCATGGCCTCCTGGGGCCTAACCATGGCTCTAGCACTGCCTTGTATCAAATTTATCTCCAGGGATCTTTTCTTATAGTCCCTTGCATCCATTGAAGAAGCCCATATCATATCCTGACATAAGAAAAGGATAGAAGGTTCATTATAGAAAATCATAGATGATAATCTAAATTGCCTTTTGCCGAGTTGATAGCAGACCAACAACCCTTTTGGCACTATTCCTTTCTTCAATTAATCATAATATTAATAGGAAAAATTAGAATTAAACCTAGTACATCACAGCTGCAGACAAAGAAGTATGCTTGATATGGCTTTTTATTGTAAATGATTCCAAACAAGTTAGTGCAACATCAGGTATCAACATTATACCATTACTTAGTATACTAAGAACATGTATAAGAAATACTTTTTACTCAATGAAGATGACTGGATTCAAGAACATAAACATGGGGCTTAGACATTGTAAAATGCTTATCTCTGACCGAAGACATTTGTGCTTGAAGGAACAAATGTTGTGCCATATTCACACCATTTGTTTCCTGAGTGCAGAACTAGCACGTAAACAGTAAAGTTGCATTTTAGATGTCAGTTTTAATTGTCTGGGCAGTGGTGATTTCTGTAACATAGGGCACCCCAGTGAAGTCAACTCCCTTTTTGGTAAAATGCTCGTGCAGCAGGTTTGTCATTTTTGTCCTGAATGAGTCTTGATAGCTTTGCTCTGCAGTACAGACACCACCATAGGAAGCAAAACAGTCTACACAGCCTTCCATGGAGATGTCTTGGAAATACCTGTAAATGTATCAGAAAAGAGAAAAGAGATAATTGATATGGGAGTTCTTTTCCCATATGATGAAGTGGAAAGATCATCAACTATTAGATTGAAAGGGCTATAGAAAATGAAAATATCTTTGTAATTTACATCCTTTTGTGCTTCATGATTAAAATGTTCCTTTTTTTTCCTTTAATCAATAACAATGTCACTACTGTGATTTTATAGTTCTTTTAGGAACATTTTACCTGTGACTGTAGTCTTCTTTGTAGTTGGTGAAGAGTCCAGACCCTAGCAGGGCCTCCTTCCACTTCAAGTCCCTCTCCCATGGTACACCTGAATTGCGATAACATTCCCAAAGATAGGTATTTATCTGACGTGCCCACTCCGGCCCCTGGATCTCACTAGGCAGGTTGGTGATGTACCTGTAAATTATATCATAAAATCAAATTTGATGATCTGGTTATTAATGTGTAAAGCAAACATAAACAACAGTGCATATGCAATTAAGTGAATTATAATCCCGAATTGGCTGTTACTTCACCTTTGAAGACAGACAACTGTCCTTAGTGATCTTTAGGATTTTGAGTAGACTAATATTGAATACAGTAGAACTAGACTGTAACTCCTTAGACGTTCATGAATCCTTTAGTACATAGGAATGGCTCATCAGCTTTGGTGTAGAATCACCTATTAATTCTAACTCTATACTGGTGACAAGGACACTAGAACTTATATAGACATCCCTACTACTTTTACATAGTCACAACTTTCAAACACGAGAACAAAGTATTTTGCCTGTCATTATTGGAACATTAATTTCTGTTTAAAACTAAAATAACTACAACGATTCCTTCACAGAAGCTGTTAAATATTGTGATCTATTATTTCTTATAATAAATACATTGATCACACAGAAATCAAACAATTACCCTGTCATTCCACCAGGTCTCAGAACACGGTGTATCTCCTGATAAGCCTCATTAGTTGCAAACCAGTGATAACTTGCACCAGCAAGAACAGCTTGGATGCTGCTATCAGGCATAGCTGTAAAAGAGGATAGACCTACTTTATTTAAGATTTCTCCTGGTAGTGTTCTTAATAATCCATTTATGATTATGATAAAGATTTGGGGGGACGATGTTCAGCTGTTTTCCCTTCGAACATCCAATCTACCTTTCAAGTGAAGCACCCTTTCTTTATCAAATTGACGTCAAATAATAGCTAAATGGTTTAGGGGACTGGCTTGTCTTAACTCTGTGGCTTGTATGCTGAATATTATGATAATACTGATTAACCAGCCATTCTTACTGTCATTGCACCATTTAGTTTATGAATTATAGCTGTGTCAGCAAATTATGACATCTAACTCTAACTAGGTGGTAAATTAAAGTGTAATGTATCCAAGAAATATCTTATTGTGTCAAAGGAACTTACGAATGTTTTCAGCTACACAAGTCATAAATTCAACATCAGGAAAGTTCTTCTCAAATGTCCTATGCATCGTCTCAGTTGGGTCAGTGGCAATGTAACGGATGTTGGACTTGCCCCTAAGTGCTGCCATCATCGCTTCTGTTAGAAGCCCTGTACCAGCTCCAAGCTCAAGTATAGTAACAGGACCTTTCCCATGCTGGACAACCTTTAACAAGATGTATATGTAATGACACAGTTATGACTAAATGTATATTATCATTATTATTGATT
Source organism: Acholoe squamosa (assembly GCA_949317995.1). NCBI lineage: Eukaryota > Metazoa > Annelida > Polychaeta > Phyllodocida > Polynoidae > Acholoe > Acholoe squamosa. The sequence goes on from OX439050.1 coordinate 49,103,742, forward strand.
CTGTCCAGTGGATCAAATTCAGATTGAAAATTATGTTTGGAATGCAATACTGCATAGCTTTGCTTGTGTAATGGCTTGAGGCTATGGGTGGCTCTTTGGCACGCTTTAATCTATAAGCAGAACACAACACGAGTAGGTCGGGTTGAGCAAAGTAGGAAACACCCAGAAGTAGCATTATCACTTAGTGTACACACACTCAAGCAAGGAATATCTGGGGTAACGTCTCTCAATCAATCAGCTCCTGCATAGAAGCTGGGCACAAAGCATGGTCTCGCTACCTCAATGGCTGATTAGCTTTTAGTGTTGATGCCTATCCGGACCAGAAGGTCCCAGATATAAGACTCATCTTAAGGGGTGCATCCACTGCGACAGATGGACCATCCGTCCCCCTTCATCCGTCATTTTCTCCGTAGAAATCAATGATAAATGATACGGATGAAACCCATGGATGGTCCATCCGTGGGCAGTGGACGCACCCCTTTACCAAACACCATCATCCGGCCCTGTGGCTTGATGCATTGGGTGTAGCACTTTGGATCAAAAGATTGCTGGTTCTATTCCCACTCATGCTAAGCTTTTTCTGCATCTACAACTGTCAAAGCTTTATAGGTATACCTTAGCTGCTTTCACATATATGAACACTGTCAATGTTCAAGTGTCAACTCAGTGCATCTATCACATGATAAAAGCACATAGATTATCCAATTTTGGCACCCAAAATCGTTCTGAAATGTAATAACCGTGGCATAATAGCATAGACAGCAGCACTGGAGACTTCTTCATAACAAGCTTATGGCTTCTATGATTTGAAACCTTCCGAATCGTAGAATACAGGCAATCGTAGCGCATCAGAGCTACAAATGGTGGTGATGTTAACCTTACTAAAAAATCTAGAATGATTCCCTAAGACTGTGGCATGGACTGGGAGAAGGGGTCTTAAAACCCTCTGCACAAAGACCCCTTTTCGCAGATCGTAGTCCTGAGTCTACTACATATAAAACTTAGCAGATACGTCTTCCCAAGTGTTTCCAATGATATAAGTACAGGACTTACATTACAGACATCCTAGTCCCCTTACCTCATTGTCCTGTGTTAAGACTCCTACAATCTGGAGAAGGTACTGTGCAGACTCCACGGTGTACTTGTTCCGCAGTGAGTGATAGTCATCTGATTTGTCGAAGGCCTCCTTTGCCTTGGAGAGCTGGGCCTTCAGTTGTACCTCCGTTTCAGTTGGCATCTTTATGAGGGCACTAAATAGTTAAGTACCAATAATGATGAAGTTTTTAAGGCGGAAATTAACAGTGGACGTTACCTACATGGTCTCAAAGAGTACCGAGCCTGCTTAGGGAGTGGTCATTTATTATCAACAGGGGGGGGTGGTGGGTTTGAGGGGGGGGCGTAAAAAATTCTGACCCCTCTCGAGGGGGGGGCTAAAAAAATTTTGACCCCTCTTGAGGGGGTGGCTAAAAAAATTTACCCTCTTTTTAGCAAAAAAGCCCGCGCGCTACTATAGATCAAAGAGGGGGCGCGAAAACTCTCCGCGCCTCCGGCGCGGGGGGGGCGCAAAATTTTTTTACTGCTGTTGAGGGGGGGGGCGTAAAAAATTTTCACGCGTCCGCGCGAAAACCCACCACCCCCCCCCTGTTGATAAATAATGACCACTCCCTTACACCTTCAGATTATCCCATGGAAAGTTTGACACATGTATATATACATGTCAACTGTAAGTTTGCTTCAAATCCCTGCTAATTTACTCTGTTTGATTAACCTTGGTTAGACAAGGCATATAGAGGAGGCAATGTAGCATTCTATCTTCTGTAGATTCATATTGTTCATAATTCAATTCTCACGACATGTTAATTCAAGAAAAGAACCCAGTGTTCTGGGTTATTATTAAAAGAACATGTTGATACATGCCTCGCACATTGGTGGCCCTACGCCAAGGGGTAAATAAACTGATATATCAAACTACAACAAGTGTTGTTAACATTACAATAACATCGATTGAACAGACGTGCCAAGTGCTTATCAATAGCCAGTGTTCCATGTATGCTTACTATTCTAAGAGTATTTCCAAGCTCAAAATTGTTTATGGTGACGAATAACCTTATCATAATGAAAGTTATTTCTTGGTTTTACTCTTTTGCAACTTATTATAAACTACAACCCACTCCATAGACCACTGTCATAGTCATCCGTCGGTGCCGGAAACCAAGAAATAGGCTTTTTTTTAAATAATTTTATATGACCTTTTATGCCCTACAAGAAATTTGGGGGCTTTATCTATAACAGATCCAGAGAAAAGTACTGTCCTACATATAGGACAGTAGGACTTTGTATTGAGGTTTGATGGCTACTTGATGGTTAGGGAATATCAAGCTCTATAGTAAAGGTTTACTCCTGAGTGTGTGCTCCTAAAGTCTCCTATGCTGTACCTTAAGCTTACTCCTATATATATAGTTCCTTAAGTAGAGCTCCCCTTTGTCCCATTCAAGACCAGTGAGAGGCTTTTCAAGAACCACTTATTTATTCACAGGTTAGTGTAATCATACAAGATAAAGGTGCACTTATGGCTATTAAATATAGTACTTAGATGGCATACAGTGGTAGGAGAGAGTGGTGGTGGTCTTAACTCCAGGCCTGCTCTGCTTCAAGTGTGTATAGTATACACACAGTGGCCTAACCTGCCCACTGTGGTAACTAGGCTTATCCAAATCCCGCGAGACCTAACCCTTGCGGTGCCGGTGTTGGCCTTAACACTTTGCATGTCTGCTCCCTCTGCAAAGGTCAAAATCTATAGCGGTTGCAAATTCCTAGGCAATAGGTGTTTTAGAACATGTGTGTGACATCATTAGAAGGTCCTAGAAAACATCTATATAAAGCATTTTTGGAAGCCTTGGACCTAGAACTATATATGATAGAACATTTTACTTCCAAACCTTTTTAATGTACTTCTGGATACAGACCTCTTCTCTTATGACACTTAGGTGTCCTACATGTAGGACAGTAGGGTTATCTGAGCTAATCCCTCTAAGCACACTGCTTTCTCTACCTTCACACGTCGATGATCATCAAATCTTTGATATATTAAACAAACACTACATTAAGAAACAGCCAAAAATCAGCTGGGATGAAACAAAGAAATTTCATATGGGTTTTGGTCACTGATCACAGGAATAACAATGTAAGTTCTTGAACCGTTATCAATATTCTACACTCTTACCTAAATAAACCGTAAATTTACAGTGAATCAATGGCAACAATAAATGCCAGACTTTCACCGTTATTTTACGGTCACCGTATTTTGCCAATCCCCGTAAATTTAATGATCCCTCCCTGTTATTTTTTTAACAGTGATTCATCATTATTGTATGATGAATCCCTGTATTTAATACAGCAATTCCTTGTTATAGCAGGGCCTTTTACAGGCCTACCCCAATTTTATTGAACATGTATCACTCAGAATCATCACATTCCCAGGCTATCCAGAGAGTATTAGTAGTATCCTTCATCCTTATTTGAGGCTATTCCCTTGATATCCTTGTAGAATGAAAGCTGCAAAATAAGATGCATAATATGTGTAACTTTGTGTCTTAATCAAATCACACAATTTTAGAGAAATTCATTATAGATCTACATTAATATAACTTAGATACAATAAATTTTATGTCATATGAGGTATAGACCATAAAACATATAATCACATAGCTCTATAATCTCAGGGTTACAAAGATATAGATGTCCAAAATGGCCACATAATAGACCCTATATACATTAGTTACATTTTACACTATAGCAGAGGAAATACAACTCTTACTTTTTATGGACTTCACATGTGCTTAGTGATCTGCTTCCTCTAGTGTCCAACTCTCAACTGACATGTATAACCAAATGGCTTTGGGTATCAGGGGGTTAATGTCGGCACCCCCACCACCATCACCTCTTCAGTTGTTGCGGCAACAGCCATAGGGAACTGATGGAGAGGTTGGTAGTGGGGGTTGCAGTAGTTGTGTTAATCTCTTCTTAATGACATGCATGTCTCCCAAGGCTCATAAACATTGCATTACATGAAACAATTACCTCAATGAAATGTAGAGGTATATATCCATGATTTATATAAAAACTCACATCATCTTGTGCTAGCAAGTTAGTTCTATTCGTGCTAGCTTTGACTTTCTATAAATGGTCCTGTGATTCCCCCTTATTAATGGAAATTATATATCATCAAATAAGGTTATTGTGCATCACTGTAAATAGTGCATAATCGACAGACATACAGAGACATACAGAGTTTCACCATAATTAGAATAACAGTGATGGACTGTATGATTTTACAGAGAATTCCCGTAAAAGCAACAGGGAGTTTTTATAGTGTAGGTACCGATTCGGACACTATTCTAGCCCCTACATTATATGTATGAACATAATAACCAGTCTGTCAAAACACTTTAGTTTATTTCACCACGAAACTAGACTTAAGGTTAAAGCTTGCTATATGTCATCTTCTAGAAATAACAGTCCCACATGAATGATTCAGAATGAAGGTGGACCAAGAACCTCATTTTGGATATTATAAAATTACATTAAATTTTTCATGGAGAACAAAATCTGCAGAAATACAAACCACATTGATCTTAATCATAGTGAGAACTCCTCTAGAAATTCAAAAATTGCAGGAATCTCTCTGTGTACCGACACTTTTGATATGAGCTTAAAATGTGTAGTTGGAATTACCTTTGAAACTCGAGAACCTACACGTCCTTTCGGCTGCCACTCAGAGAATGATCTGGATATGAGAGGAGGTGGGTGAAGCCGAATTGACTAGAGCTTATGAGGCAAAAGCAAAACAGCTTATTGGCTCAAAGGGAATTATACACTGTTAAGAAATTCCCTAAATTTAGCATGGAAACTCCGTAAAATTATAGATAATTATACGGTTGGTGATGGATATCTATTTTTATGCTCTTCTTCATCCATGAAAATTTTTATGACTATAATCTTTTTGCCACTTTGTCATATGGTAGCCAAATGAACTTACGAATGGCACAGAACCGTCCTTTAATAATCATGTGTACTTATAACAAAAACTCTGACTGATCATCATCTTAATATAAACGCTACTATAAACCTCACAAAATCTATGAGAGGCCAGTTACGTGAGGAAGGAGAACAAGTGACCTGAAGCTGAATAGCAATGTTTTTTGCCTTGGCCTAATGATAATTTCTAAACCTTATTATAAACTACTCAGGATTGCATGTCCAATGTATACGTATTCACTAGCTTTTAGATAAATGTATAGTGAGTGTAACCTAATTTACCCCCGCCAACCAACATCTAAGCATGAGTTCCAAAGCTGTGGAAAATTCCACTGCATTGACATGTGGAATATTGCAGAACAGACATGTACATAATATTCACAATTGTCTGAGATTTTCTATATAATGTATATACATGATATATACCAAGCACTCATGTGATAATTTTAGGTCTTTATGAGAAAGGTTTTTGTATTTAAAAAAAGGCTTGAAGTACCGCTTATAGACAAAACCTGTGATTGAAAAGCACTACTGTAGACCCGCTTCCACCTGCCAATATGCTGTGACAGGTGAACTGTATAATGTCAATTATTAAACAGCATAGTGCTGTACAAAGACCCTAGATGACCCCCACCCATTATCATCACAGGGCTGCCTATACTGAGGAAGCGGATTGTCCAATGGGCACCACCATTGCTGAAGCTGGTTACCAGTGGTTATCACTGATAGCAGTTATCAGATGGGTACCACCTGCCCCCCAATAGGAGCACAGTGAATATACTTGGTGTTATATCATTGGCCAGTTATATCATTAAACCAGCTAAGTAGGTATAGGGGCAATATAGGAGGAATCAGAGAATGTGTAAAATACACAGACACATATAATCATGGGCCAATTTCTTTAATATAGCTCTTTTACCTCTCACATTGAAAACAGTGAAACTCAAAATCAGTAAAAACAACTTTATTACATTCAAAGGGCAATGTCTTGGCTCCACACAAACACCTGACATACACAGCAACTCCTACCGGATCTGTTTTTATAAGCGATCAAAGACAACCTGTCATAATTTTACTCTGATAGCGTAGTTCAGAGACCAACATGTAATTCCTGTTAATCATTGCATAAGAACTCCTTATTCCATTTACATTCTCTCCTAGTACGTATGGATCATCATACAAAAAATGAACAACTTCCCTCAAAAAGTTTTTGAGTTATGGGCTTTTGGACTTCGGTCATCTAGTGATGTTTTTTTAATACTTTGTCTAAATCCCTCACTTTCTTCTAGCTTTGTCAAAAAATGTCAAACAATCACCAAAATACATCAAAAGTAACTTCAATATTAATACTTTAGTATGAAAGTACCATCTCATCCATATATACCACCAGTTTGGCACATTACTCCCCCGAAGAGGGACTGAAATTCAGATATTTCCTATCGGAGAAACACAATATGCTTGACTTTACCTTGGCCACCGCCATCAAACCCAAACACAACATAACCTAATCACACTTCATAATTATGTCCAAAAGGTGTCTAGGCATTTTTCCTATTGGAGTAACACGTTACACATGACTTTACCTTGGGCCACCACCATCATACCCAAACACAACATAACCTAATCACACTTTAACACAATGTCCAAAAGGTGTCTGGGCATTATATTAACCACTTTAAACTAGTCAGAGAATACATCTGAGGTATGCACCATCACTTTAAAAAAAATATTTCAAGTTTTTTCACACTGATCCGACAGAGCGCAGACACATGCAGGTACAAGATCACTCTATCAGCTGCCAAATACCCTTACATGATTAGGTAAATAGGTTTACTATTTAATAAAACCATTAGAGGTGCAATACTTTAACTCATAACTGAGTAGGGAACTCATAGGTAAACATCACTTTAGACAGATTTTTCCTATCGGAGTAACACAACGGTTCAGAGATCATTGTTTAGTAGCCTTGAAGAGCTCTATGATGTTGTCAACAACTTCCTGAGGGAGGCGGAGGCTGATTACCCTCTTGGAAGTGCCAGACACAGCTGGCTCTGGAGTTTTCCGCAGGATGGTAGACACATCAATGTCCAAGATGTCCTTGCAGATTGGCTACCGGAATGCAATAGGGGCAGGCGGTAAAAGGGTCAGGGTGGTCCTTTCTAAGCACCTTTCCAATGTACCAGTCGTTGAGGTAGGTGCCTGCCACAAAGTCACCAACCTCATACTCATTGTCCTGTTGGTCATCATCCCAGGAAGCTTGGTGAGCTATACCCCAGGGTGGGTGGTCATCATCATGCTCCTGCCACCGGAGCACACCAGCATCCTCAACATGGGCTGCGGCAACAAGGGCCTGTGGAGTGCCGACAGATTCGCCGTCCTGATCAGCGTGATCAGGGGAACACCCTCCTCCTGGGTAGCTGGATCAGTCTCTAGCAGCCTTTTCCTACGGTGAGCAGGGTCGCGTGCCTTACGAGCTTTACGTTGGACCGGAATAAGGTGTGCACTGACCAACCGTCACACTCGCGAATGGAGAAGTTGTACCTCCATCAGCATTGGTTGAACCAGGATGTATTCCAGTACTGCGATGAAAGCGAGTCGGTGACATGTCACCTTGATGTTTTGCCAGGTCGCACTTTATGTACTCAGGAAGGGAGGGTTTCGCAAGAAGGCCCTGCTCGAACTCCTCTGCAGTACTGTGGCGCACAATACTGTCTCGTGGACCGGATACCCACAGCACGGAGGCCCATTGTAAAGTTCTGGCATTTCACCCAGAGGCATACCTTAGTGTTTCTCTGGGACACATGCCGAATGTGTGTGTTAACACGGATGCTGGAGTCGGATGCTGTGTCTGGTACCAGTCATACAGATGACTGAGAAAGTCTGTGAGCTGAAAGATCTGGTGCTTGATACCGTCCACCGTCTTCACATCTTTCTTCCCCGGGAGAGTGACAGAGTTCTCAGGATCTTCGAGGAAGTCTTTCACTCACTCCAATCTGTCAGCAGACCATATGGTCCTGGCAGTTACAGCGACAGCTGTCCTTAGAAGAGTGCACCGGTCGACTCTGAGATCTTTGGCCAGTAGTGTAGACAACCGCTTCTTTTTTAGGTTTGATGGCGTAATCAACTTACGGACATGCTCAATTCTGCCAGTGAGTGGCATTTTCTTGATCTTCTCCATTAGATACAAGTACGCATTTTTCCATCCTGAGTTCCTTCTGGCGAGGTGGGGTGACCGGGGTCATACTGCCTGGTGTCCAACCATGGTACTCGGTGTCAAGGATGGCCATGTCAACACGGGTGTCTGGTTCTATGTTGAGGGGAGCAGCACCCTCTGGTTGTGGGATGTGCTACCTTCTCCTCTTGGCTGGAGGGGCAGGGTCTTCATTGTTTGGTGTGACTAGTGCATGAAGCCTGGTTATCTCTGCCTGGAGCTGTTGTTGTGCTTCCTCTCCTTCTTTCGCCTGAGCCTGTATTCATCTGTATAGTCTGGATTCAAATGTTGTCTGCCTCGTAAGTTATATGTCAGTGTTCGGTCTCGTGTCAGGGGGCGTGTTCGGTCCGCATAGAAAATAAATCTCCCTGAGGCCTGATCTATGGTGTATTATACCCTTGATTAAGGGAGTGGTCATTATTCATCAAAGGATGGGGGGGATTTGAGGGGGGGTGTTTAAAAACTTTTACCCCTCCTGAGGGGGGTATTAAAGATTTTATCCGCTTATTATTAAAAAGCTAGCTCACTATTATAGATCAAAGAGCGGCGGGAAACTTTTCTGCACCTCCGGCTAGGCGGATGCCCAAAAATTTTGGCTGTCATCGAGGGGGCAAAAAACAAGTTTCCATCCCAAAACCCACCATCCCCCATAAATAATGGCCACTCCCTAAATACTACAGTTTCAAATAGGTTGGATACCCGGACTGGGTGACACGCAAACTACGAGTATACTTCAGATAGACGCATGATGTATATTGAATTATCTTCTGTGTATCTATATCATTACTGGTTGCCATGACAACAAAGAAATAAAACTTTGAAAATCAAGCTTTTCTATCATATTCTACCCTCTTGGATTAACCAATATTTAAGACTATTTCATTGAAGCACGTTCTTTGACGTGCATTCCACATTATTTATGGATTCGTCTACGTACTAAAGACTACATCTTTATATGAACACCCCGGTACAATAGACATACTTTAATTATGTAATGGTACAGAAAAATCAAGTTGAAGTTATAAATGTTTACTAAGATGTTCAATACACACTGAATAATTAATATTTGTACAACAAACAGGTCACACCCAAGTAATTCTTTTTTTCAGAGATTGTGGATGTGGAAAAACACTGTTGATCTGAGTACACTGTCAGCCCAGCGCACCAGTTTTACAGTGGATTGCTTATTATTCGGGACTACGAGGGTAGTTGATGTTAGTACAAACCCTCTTTTCTCACTAAAGAGGGCAGCACGGTGCTATATATTCTCTCTTTTAAACTCCACCACCTTGTGAGAGGCATAAAGTGAACGTCAGAGACTGACTAGCTGTACAAAGAAGTTCTGAACACTGCAAGAATGTTCTGGGGCCAAACAAGTTATACAGGTATTTTTTATCAGTGTATAAAGTACCGACAATTGCCACAAGGTGACCCTATTTTCCCCTTCATGGTGGCAAAATTCGACATCCTATCGGATGGACCCAGCTAAGATTAGTTCATGCGTTGCCCACAAGTGGGCATGCCCCATCATTCTGTAGATCTTGGAGGCAAGTTGTGGGCTACAATTTCAGGTTGTGCCCCAAAAGGGTGCATGCTTGGAGAATCAACCTGGCCAACTGACAGCCGTCAGTCACTGACAGACGGCGTAGGGACACTATCCTTAGCCCTTTAATTGTATCTAGTTCTATTAGAGCTTGTAGTATGATTATTTACTTCACTATTAATCCCAAATCTTTTTTATTCCAGTATCATTGCCAACAGCATCAGATTCAGATGAGATCTCAAGATTCAGATGAGATCCCGTATATAGGGCATCGGACTATAGCCGATGCATGACCTACTTATGGGTCCCGCAGCTGGTTCCATTCGATAGGATTTACATATATGCCTGATGGTGATGCTGAATCCAGGTCGCCAGGTGGCGTGAATCTATGAGATTGAATCTGTAGGTTGGTTTTCATCTATGGTATCATGTTCATTTCCCTGTAGGCCTTGTGGAGGGGCCTTGTGTTTACTGACTTAGCAGCCAGATTGATTATCAGGCAATGAAATAATCCCAACAATTCACTGCGGGCCTCACGGGGGCATATGCCTTGCCAGGTACCAGATCAGGTAATGGTGCCCCCTACTAAGGAACCTGCAACCTCAGTTCTAGTGAAGCTTACGCTGTGCCATATATCATCACAAAGTCTCGTTGCGTCTGACAAATAGGGTAAAATTACATTAGATTTGACTTGATTAAAGTGGCCAAAAACAGCCCAAGGTGGTATATGCTGAGGTGCGTCTTAGGAAGCGATCATTTTTTAACAACAGGGAGGGTTGTGGGTTTGCCTGCGGATGCGCGAAAAAAATCTTGACCCCCCTCTCTCTCTCTCTCTCTCTCTCTCTCTCTCTCTCTCTCTCTCTCTCTCGGGACAAATTTTTTTTACCCTCCCCCCGTAGATGATGAAAATCACGCATGAACATGCCCTTTTAACCTATAGTAATGCGCAGGGTTTTCCAATGAAAACAGGTGAAAATATTTTGACCCCCCCCCCAGGAGAGCTGAACATTAATGGTGTGCGCTGAACTCATGCGCAGGATCACTTTACATACGAGGTACTATGATAGTAAATGAGTCATGGTTGTTGCTTAAACTTTTATCACAGCTAAGATCAGTGAGTGAGTGAGTAATAGATGTTTAACGCCATTTCGACAGCTAAGGTCATATTCATGGCGAGAACTACATTACACAATTTCACAGAGGAATGTGTCAGTGTCCGCGCATATGTGCATCCCACACATCCCGAGGGGATAGGAAAGAGGAGAAATAGACCCTTTTAAGTGGGCTAGGGAAGCCCACAGCTAAGATCATGAAGGTAGATACAATGAAGACACTTAGGTAGCAGCTCATAATATTAGGCCCCTATAGATACCCTTTAAGGTCCGCTGATGCATTATTGCATCATACCCATTGGTCATGATGCACTAATGAAGTGCTGGCCAGACTGCTCACCAGCACTTCATTGGAGCATCATTCTGACCCTCCGGGAGTATATCAACCTCATAGAGTCTGCATGATCCATCAATGAAGTGCTGGCGAGCAGTCTTGCCAGCACTTCATTGGTGCATCATGATGACCAATGGGCATGATGCACTCCTGCATTAGCGGCCTGTAAAGGGTTAAATTAAAGACACAGGATGTAGTCAAATGAATAGTAATGGGAGAGTACATTATGACACTAGTAAAAGGGGCATCAGCAGATCTATCACTGTCTATATCTGGATGATAAGTATAGCCAAATCTTGTGAAGTATGACTGAATTATATGAGCACCGTACAAAGGCACAACCTGCAGTTCTAAAGAGATCCAACAGGGGTTGTGTAATGAAAATGAAACATAGATTGAATGAAAAGGAAATAAAAAGGGGGGGGGCACCTGTGATGCTGACATTTGATGAAAATAGAGGTAGATAATAGTCATTATGGAGAAAACAGGTCCATTGGTAATGCATGAGTGATATAACCTTACTTAATTAAGGCCGTCCTGTCAGACGCCGATCTAAAAATAGGATGCAGAGTATACATGACAGTCATGCATACATTCTGAGGTCAGCTTGCTATCCAGTATATAAGTAGCTCTACAATATCTAGACATCTTGGATGGACAGTGTACAAATACTGTATAGAGCACAGGATCTCTGGACACTGCAAAGGCTAAATAGGTAACACAGGCAAGAGTAATCTGAAGGCAAAACTATTTAACAAAGCAGTGGCGACCTGCATTGTATAGGTAGGTTTCTTTTCACATTACTTATATGGGTCAGACGTTATATTGTAATGGTAAAATGGTGAGATGTCAACAAGCTAAAAGAGCCCTCCGGGAGGCCCCCTGTAGAGGTTCCCTTTACTTTGTTGATCAACCTATTTAGTTCCAACACAACAGCTCTCAGATTCCAATAAAAAGAAATAAGGAATTACTTGGATGGAATACTGAATCATGTACATCGTATCTGAATCATCATCTGGGGGTAAACATTGATTTAAAAGAAACATCTTATTTTTCCTTTGGCTAAAGTGACCTTGGAGTCACTCTATATCCATCTATTTCTATATTTCTCGGTTCACAGACTATAATACAGTTATCACCAATGATGTACAGCCTGGATAGCGTCATACACAAGTATCCTGGTATGCACCTTTATAATAGTATCCTCATGTCTACCGTGTTCACACCTCGGTCTCTCCAGGACGCCATCACCTTTGACTTTGACCCCAGCGATATCCTGGTAGCGTCTTATCCTAAGTTAGGTTAGTTTAGCATTTACAAGGCTAACCAATTCATAAGTTCTTTTGACGTTTTCTGTTTGTTTGTTTTTGTGTGTGTTTTTTTCTTTTCGTGTGTTTGTTTTTCAATGACGTGGGTACATGTATTGGCATGTATTATGAATGTGTATTTTATGCTTTCCATATCAAATCATTATCATATTGGATATACAGGGTATTAACATGATAGCTGTAAAAAAGTGAGTGAGTGAGTGAGTAAAAGATGTTTAACGCCATTTCGACAGCTGATGTCATATTCATGGCGAGAACTATTATCACACAATTTCACAGAGGAATGTGTCAATGCCCGCGCATATGTGCACTACACACGTCCTGAGGGGATAGGAAAGAGGAGAAATAGACCCTTTTAAGTGGGCTAGGCAAGCCCGGAAAAAAAATGGACACACAGATATTCTACAATCATAGTTGAAAAAAACTATAATGAAAACCCTCTGGTTTTTTAAACTCATCAGACTGACTAAGGTCCTCAGACAGTGTCAGAAGAGGTACAGCAGAGGGCAGTGCCTCTTCTTCTGTGTGTACAGATAGTCACAGATGATTATGCATGATATCTTATGCAATTGAGATTAAAATGGACCAAGATCATGTAGAAAGAGTAAAGCCTTTGCTTCAATCTAAACTTTATAGAGATTAAATCCCTCAGTCTATCTCAACTCAGAATAACAGCTGTGTTGTAACTACCTCACTAGGTGACACACATGTACGTGCCACTAAAGGATCAAATATTTTGTGACCAGGCTGACCAGATGTGAACTGAAAGTCTTCAATGCTGAGGACTAAGTGCTCAAGTTGACGATACCCAAATCTACAGCATTAATTGGTGGTCAGATTGAGGACCCAAGGTAGTCACCAGCAAGGTTGTCACTCTACCAACATTAAGTGAGCAGTTTGTCTACACTGGGTAAGTCTGTTGAGCTAAACCCATCAGATTGACTACTCTGGGTACTCAATCTGATGGCCGAAGGTTGTAGATTTGGGTAGCTTCAGTCTGACGACCTTGGAGAGTTCAGTGTACATTTGGCAGAGTAATATAGGGTAGAGGCACCCATTTTGGACGCTCCTGGCCATTCAAAAGGTGACCATATCTAATCCTACAACCTTGTACCTTTAAACATTGTGTATTCCACTTTCTATTGCACTAATTGAAACATGGTATCTTACCACTTGTATTCATGAGCAAGTGTTGACAAACCTTTCCTTTACATGTGAATAAATGAACTGTATATATTGTGTCTTCAAATCATCAAATTGCACCTAGAGACAGACAGCTCACAGTAGGTATGACCCTACAGTCGGACAATATGTTATCTAATAGATATAAACACATTGGCTAACTGTGTGTGAAATATACTATGAAGGAATGCATCATAACACTAGGGAAAACAAGCCAATACAATACCCCTCTCCAGAATACTCTCAGATGTTTGATTTTACATACATGTAACAGATCCGTATGCAGGCTCAAATGAACATGACCTCCATGAGGCAGATGGGGGTTTGATTAAATATAGGTGTTAGCTACTGAGTAAACCAAACACACAGATCTCTTTTTGACAAAACTACCATTGTAAATTTATATTAACCATGATATAACTGTGTCTCAGACAGGGTGCAATTGGTGTCCGACTTTAGGTACACTTTAAAGGTCATATAGGAATAACTCCCATAATGCAATGTTAGTGGTGTATCCAGGTTGGGCAAGTAAATTCAGTAGCAAAAATGTATATATTCCCATTGTCATGTAAAGAGGTTCTATAAGCATGGTGGTTAGGACACAAGTGATTGGCCAATTAAACCAGTTCTCCCATCCAGTCAGAATCTTTGATAACCAGAATATAGCAAAAACACCCTGTGTTAGCATACATGTAAAACAAATTTTTAAAGGACCTCATATCTTTTATGTGCCATTTGCTAGAGACAATAGTATTTCAGTTTTCATATCTAGTTCATATGATAACTGACATTATCATATTGATTATGTAATTCAATCCAAAAGGTGTCCGACTTTGCTTGTCTGTCCGACTCAGGGTGCCTTTACCCTAATTCATAATGCATTTAGTGAGGAGTAAGGTATATCCTGTGGGTTTTATAAGGGCCTATGTCCCCTGTCGATTTAAAGCAATGTCCGTGTCCCTTTTCACTAAACAGAGAACTGTAAATATCCATTCTTACTGTGATATTCATGTCCCATATTGATTTCAAGTGATCCCCGGTAGCCATGTTGAATTCAGATGTCAGGAACCATTGATAACCCTTCTTCGTTCATTCATACAGGTAGCACCTGGTTAAGGGGGATCATATGGCTAATCACCAACAATTTCGACTTTGCCAAAGCCAAGACTCCCCTACTGGACGACAGGAGCCTATTTCTTGAAAGCAGCAAGCAGATCAGTGGACAGGGCAATTACCACCCAATGCCCCCACCTCGCTTGATCTATTCCCATCTTCCCTATGGCTTTCTGAAGAATACCTTGGAGAAATCCCTGGGAGAACCTCAGAAGGGTGGCCTGGCGACAGGGGCCAGCAGCCCCAAGGTGGTGGTAGTGATGAGGAATCCTAAAGACGTCCTAGTTTCCCAGTTGTCCCCTCTGAACACATTGTCACCCACCTCTGGCGTTGGGATCAGTGTCATAGCGATAGCATTGCAAATGAGATCAGTGCCTCATGCTAGAAGCACCTGATCTCAGAGATGTAAACAGAAACAAAACCACGGATTCACGACCAACTGACAGTCACTGATGGATGGCGTAGGGACAGTATCATTAGCCCTTTAATTGTTTCTAGTTCTTTTAGAGCTTGGAGTATGACTATTTGGTTCACTTTTCATCCCTAATAGTTTTAATTCCACTATCACTGCACACTGGCAGCCGACTCCAGCCGACAGCTGGCCATCATTGCTGCCTGTGATGTCATGACCTCATTATCTGAAATTGAGGCTCACTGAGATAAGGTGCTTCTAGCATGACGCACTGATCTCATTTGCAATGCTATCGCTATGGCACTGATCCCGACGCCAGAGACACATGATTTGTGTTCACAGGGCTGGTCCCCTTTTACAAGATGAACAAGAAACTGGGTTGCTACCCAGATAGCTGGGACACCTTCTTTAACATGTTTAAGAATAAGGAGCTTCACTGTGGCTACTGGCCTGACCATGTGCAAGGCTGGTGGGGCCAGAGGAAGAAGAATAACGACATGTTCATGAAATATGAGGGAATGAAGAAGGACCCCTTGGAAGTTGCTCTAGACTGGTAGAGTTCCTGGGAAGGAGCTGCTCTGAGCAGGAGCTTGAGCAGCGAGTGATTCATACTGGGTTTGACTCAGTGAAAACTAACCACATGATTAATAACCAAGGGTGGCAGATTCTTAACAAGACCAAGTCAACCTTCATGAGGAAAGAAGTGGTTGGTGACTGGAAAAAATACTTCTCTCAGGAACATAGTGATCTGTGCAAAGAGCTGGCAGAAGAAGGTCTTGATTTCGATTTTGAATAATGTTTATACATTAAAGGCAATGTCCCATTCCATACTATTGACTCCAGCACAAATCTATTTTACCATGAAATTGTTAAATGAACTGAACTGGATGCTACCATACAGGCATCTGAAGGCGCCATTTCAATTTGTCACTGTAAGAACAGGTCAAATTCCCCACCCACCATACCTAACATTAATAATTATATATGGAATCATGCTGCCATAATTGAAGCTGCATGAATTGCTCGTCTATAGGTTGAATTAAATTCAATAAACGCCAACCCCTTTACAGTGCTACCTAATGATTAGTAATGGAAAGTAGATATTGTACATCATAGTGCACATAAGTCAGGTGAATTTTATCGTATTTCCTTTTCTCGCCTTGTTTATCTTATCCTTTCTCACTTTTACTTGTTCTTCCAGTCTATTTTCATGTTTCTTTATAACTAGATAAACCAATTTTCCCAAGCTGAAACCAAGTCTGCCATGAAACCCCCCGGGTGTGTTGTTACCATGACAACCAGGATGCATGAAATTGCCATGGTAACCTAGACCTGAGTTGTCACGTGACTAGCGCCCATAGACCACCCACCTCTGTTACCCGAATGAGACGAGACCTAAATGGAGATTGGTGGGTGGTACACTGGATTCCTGTGTTAATACAAAAACCACAGGCAACTTTTTGTTGAATAGTGGAATTATCGTGGCTATAGGTTGTAATGCATCTCTTCACAAATATTGCAATATAACCATAATACAGAGGAATTGGCACGGGTCAATGTTGCTCTTAGGTTGCCAATTAGATGGGCCAATGTTGCTCTAAGGTTCCCAATTTTAAACCAAACATTCTAGATTCTACAGGCCGATCTTTTACAATTTTTTATAAAATTAATAGTATCATTTTTTAAACATTTGCACAGTTTATCCCGAAAGCTTCCCAAAAGACAATGTATATATACAAACGACCCATATGATAGAGAAACACGTACATTATGCAAACACCACATGCTAATGGGTAGATTGTTTAACAGCATTTGGTTTTTTCAATAATCTGTCTTCCTCGAAACAAAAAATGTGTAAAAGTTCCATAAAATGAATTATGCAGTTAACCCTTTCCATCCATGTGTTTCCCAAATACAGTGTATTATATAGTATTGCATAGTATGCAGTACAGGGGGTTAAATGGTTAAGACAGACACATTTGTTAGCTCTTGTACATATAGGGCTGCATATAGCCCGCTAGGTTTACTGAATGACATTGCATATGGTGTGGAGCAGAGTTCTGCATGCAAAGATTCAATATAATATTATACAAAGTGCTTACCAGGGGTATGGGTCTCTATGGAGATACTTACAGTATACCACTCTGATTTCAAGAACATGCATGTTACAATGCACTTGATGTGACGTGCATCACGTTAAAAGTGTCAATGCCCGAATGGAGAACAGGAATGCTTGTGGTCACACCACCCCCTCTCTCGACTTCGATTTTTTATGTACAGGCACTGCCTTCTATGGATTGCGGTGCCACTTATCTATGATTTACAACCCCAAAATTGAAGTAAAAGGTGATACCCTTAAATTGGGAATAGAATAACGAACAGAATTTCAGCCCCCCATCTACTCCTTATATGTTCTAGAATGAACCACAACAAATCCTTTTCCTCTAACCTTGAATGATATATTAAGCTAATAGATCATGGATGTTGGAGCCCTAGGGGAGTCTATGCTGGATATACCCGAGCCGCGGAGCGGCGAGGGTATATCCAGCATAGACTCCCCGTGGGCTCCAACATCCATGAACTAATAGGTTTATACCACCATTTCCTCCATTTTGTATCAATTTCTTACCTCAAATCCAAAGAATATAGCCAGGAGAAGACATTTTGTAAAAGCAAGCGACACGGCCCGTGTCCGCTCTGCGCGAAGCCATGATTGTTTTTGTTCCTTGCCGGGAGGGGTACCGCCGTGTTCACACTCACTTTTCGTATGGAATCCAACCATGACACGTCTTCAAATTAATACATACATATCCTTAGACATTCTAGATGAGTACTCCATGCTTGATATGTCCGATATATTCGAAATAAATAAGAATCCATTGATTTTTCCATCGTAAGCGAGTCGCGGTCTGCCATTCCCACCTGCCTCCTTGTTCGGCGAAAGTGTGTCAGTGGCCCGGATGTGGATATAGGTCATCCGCTCGTCGTGCAAGAAAGACGCCGAAAATTTCGGACCGTGTTGGAAAATCAATGGATTCTTATTTATATTGAAGAAAATGGAGACAATTAGCACGCATTCCTCGTCTATGGATCGAATACTTCTTGGGATTTTAATATTATAACATGTCATGGTTGGATTCCATACGAAAAGTGAGTGTGAACATTCGGTACCTCTCCGGTCAAGGTCTTATTTATATTCGCATTTGATTTCATCACCGTTCAGTGTGGCGCAATGGCTAAGGCCTTCGCCTACCACCACTGCGGGCGGGGTTCAATCCTGATACGAGTATGGACGATTTTTCACATTGAAACAATGGCGAGGCTAAATTTCTATGTCTGCCAGCGTCTCCAAAAATATTCTAAGTCCAACTTGACCCCGAAAAAGTATATACCAAAAATTTCAAAAATGCACATGGGTGGTATATGCAGAATATACCACGTATATATTGCATGTAAAACCACCGGAAGTTACGAAATCGTGGTATAAAGTACGCGGTGCACTGAATTGCCCCTACTCTGAGTTCTAGATAAGTTCCATTCTTTGTTACTCCTTTATCTGTGTACATTTAGACCTTTAGTCTAAGACCCACCGCCCTCAACATCCATCATGCATCTCTCCCCAGAAGCACTTCCATTTTCCCAACTCCACTTCCGGTTTTCCCACCACCAAAAGCAATAAAAGAGTGCTTTGTGTTAGATAGCGCTAACTATCCAGGCAGACACAAAATGTCCTTTGATCTGCTGCCTAATATAATTTTCCAACCACCTCTCCTTTCTACAGTTCTAGAGGGAGATGACCTCTGATCGCAATTAGCTGAGTACTGTAATCGACTGCATTAGTCTCTGCTATCCTAAAACCAACCCCACCCCCCCCCCTTCTTTTTGTTTCTTTAAGCTCATCAACACCCATGCTGTGGTAGATTTAAAGATATTTATGGGATGGGAGGTGCCCAAAGGAAATGTGGGCACCCTTACTTAGCAGTAGTACTATTTACTAGACATGATAGGCTATTTAGCTGATAGAAACTGGTACTGAGTGGTGCGGATGAATACAGAGTCCTGTCAGCTGAGGGACTATTTCTTTTTCCATTCAGCAAAATTATAGGGGCTATTGGATCTCATGTACAGAGTAGTTTACTGAAAGGTGGGTCTCGCTTGAATGATGTTAGCAAATGGGCGTGAAGAGGAAATTTACTTCAACCTACCTTAATGCAGTTTGGCACAGTAATAGTAATCTATGCTAAATGTTACCAACAGATTGCTGCAACGTAGCAGGTAACACCTCAGATAATAGTTTGGTACTAGGCCTACACATTTTCAAAGAATTGACTATCAGTGTTCGTAGTGTTTTAAGAGGAACGTTAAGAGAATGGTCCTGGTAAGGTGATAATGATAAGCCTGAGCTGCTCTCCTAAATGTGGGCTGCTCCCCTGAACTGTCCCTCTGTTGGATTCTAAGATAGTCACTCTCTTTTTCAGCGGTTATAATAATAACACTCTGAAAGAACCCAGAGCTTCTACGGAAACCCCTCACTGGAATACCTTAGGTTGACTCCTCCTTCATCAACTCATCGTCCATTAGCTAGAGTCCTTCAGCTGCTCCCCAAAACGTGACAGCTGCCATTATTGTTAACTGGTCCCCTACTCTCTAAGTGCTGGATGCAGGATTTTGAAAAGGAGAGGGCGCGGCCCTTGTGTGAGACCGACCTTTTTTTTCTAAATTTGGGGGTGAAAAGGGCAAATAAACTCCTACCTATTGACCAAATGGAGGCCCCCCTGCCACTCCGAGTCTCAGCTGTTCCTCTCACACTCAGATCCCAATGCCCATCTCTACTTTGATGCACAGATTTCCATCTCGACAAAATATCTTTTTTTCAATGTTTGTACGCATGTTATCTTGGGGGAAGTTGGGTGTAAATAGCATGTCCTATAACAGTCCTAGCCCCATGTTATACATTGTATAATGTGTACACTGTAAATAAAATGCCCTCGAAATAACGGCACATTCCTCATCCCAAAGTTGCCAAGGTCCATCGTTATTTTCACAGAGATTCCTTGTTTATTTGTATACCACCGCACTGCCACCTGAGCTTTCTTGTAAAGATTTCAATCGTTCATTGCTCTTCAATTACGGTGGTCCACTGTTGAGTTTTACTAGGATCTCTGGTATATTCAACAGTTATTTCTTACAGTGTAGGCTGGCTTCCCGCTGTGAGCTGATGATTCAAGGTGTAGGTCAGCACTTAATCATGTACGCCACTTAGATCCTCCCCCTAGAGGTAAAACACCATGCGAAGTGTTCCTGCAAATGGCCTAGAGTTGCCTCCGAGGTACTAGGGCTTGGGGATCCCTTAAGTTAACCCATTGAGGGCTAGCATTGACTATAGTCGACACCATGGTAGGCCTAGTGTCGACTATAGTCGACACCATGGTAGGCCTAGCGTCGACTATAGTCGACACCATGGTAGGCCTAGCATCGACTATAGTCGATGTCCTTTATATAGGATTAGTATAGGAATTGAAAATAGGCTCGTCCTCTAGGAACTATACTTTTTTCAGAGGCCGTCCCCATGGTCAGAGCAACAATTTTTGCTCTGCCCTTAAAGGGTACCCTTGATGGTGCGCGGATTTCCTCCAAATGCATGGTTACAATGCATCAGTGAGGTCCTGGTGAGTTACTCACCAGTGCTGCATTATTGCATCATGTGAGTGCATATCAGTCCCACATAGTCAGCATTGTGGATGATGGTTAACAGTGGTAAACTATCAACCATGGCTGAATTCATGCATTATGACGATGATAGGCTATGTGACACATAAAGGGTTAAGCTGGAATGGTGTTCTATTTGTATGCTGGAATTCACAGGCCGGTCTCTACGTCTACAGGGAACATGTTTTTTGTGATGCTGTGAGTTGATAGCCTCACTTAGTGAAAGTGGGCTAAAAAGCTTGATGACATGTACATGCACCATATTCAGATCGTGCCTGACGGTATAGGAAAGCAGAGAGATGGCTGGCTAATGCACCTTTGGAATCCGTTGTACTATGGGGTGCTAGAATGACGTTTTGCCCCCCACCTCCACCCACCAAAAAGTGGGGTGGGGGGATGGAAACCAGAAGAACTTCTGTAGTGACCATAGTCATTTGCTCAAAATTGACCTAAAATAGCGAGTCTAGATTTTCAAAAGTTTACCTGGGGGCATGCCCTAATTTTTTAAAGTCCTCATGCTCAAAATCACCAACATGCGAGGCGTTTGCCCCACTCCCACCCCCGTCACGTTGCTTCAGACACTCCTGAATTACATTGTTTAGCAATAGTCATCTGAAAAAGAAAACATACCTTCACATTTCATGGGGCCGTGGTGTGTTTGTAAAGGGACGTCCCTACCATGCCCTTTTCGAATGTGTTCCCATACTAAATGACCTGTAAATTCAAATAGGTAAAGACACTACTCAGCCGTTTTCCATCAGTTTCAGATCATAAGCATAGGTAATGAATATGCATTCCCTGTAACCTTGTGTGATACCACCGAGATCCAACTCGTCAACAACGATGGCAATGTATCTCACACTCGCAGGACTTTGTCTATATATCTACAACCTCAAGCAGGCAATTCTCTTCAATGTCACTACATGATAAGCTTCTGAGTGATTTGTTTATATAACAGAGAGTTCATCAGTCTATTCAGATAGCACTTAACACTGATATATACAGGTATCCCCCAGGTGCCACTGAAGATGTCCAAATTGTATATATAAATACCAGTCTAATAGCCTAATAGCCTAGTGCCTATACTGATGTAAACTAAGGTTTAGTTTTCCTCACAGAACTAATGGATTACTGCCCTGGCTATAGGCCTCTAGCTGTGGATGGAATGCTTCACACTCAATTTATCATTAATATTTTAACCCTTTTAGCATGGCATTTTACCCCAGGGCAGCGATGGCTGTTCTCTTCTCTGATACATTGCCCATAAGAAACTCACTAGGATTGCATCTGTTCATTGTGAATATATCAATCTCATAGGGTAAATATGATGTTTTTATGCAGCCCTGAGTACAACCACTAGCTGTGTAAACGACCACTCTCTGAAGTATTACACATGGAGGCTGACCATCCAACCGCTATCTGTGTAAAGTTGTACACTATCTGTAGACCTTTCCAACCTGTGTAAATGAACGCTATCTGTTTGAAACTTTTCCATCAACATGTTAAGTCAAACAAACATTTTTGATACACTTAGAGTAAGGGGGAATCTAATGTGTTTTTGATACTGATGTTGGCTGTTTGACACACTGAATTTGATGTAAATAGCGTTATTTTTACACAGATAGCAGATGGATGGTTAACCTCTAAATGTTGTACTGCAGATGGTGGCTCTTTACACAGATAGTTGTTGTACACCATGTATACATTATTTTAAAAATCATAATAACACAAACCCAAATAAAATTTGGGAAATATTCACTATAAGGCCATGCAATTAATTGTAATGAATGACCTCTGACTGGTCACTAAGCTTGGCCTTTATGTCATCAATTGTATAGGATTTCGCAGAACTCTAAAAGCAGTGGATGAAATTGAGTTGATAGGAGTCCAGTCTGAAACAACCCCCTGGACAAGTCACATACAAATATATAATTCGAGCATGTTGACAGAACATTACAAACAGGACATGGTGCAATCAAAGCAGGACGCTGTTACCAAAACACAAAGCTGCCATTTAATTTGGCAGCAGTACATGTACATACATTTATTTTAAAAGCACCCTTTGGGTAAATTTATAATCACAAAAGAAGAGTATTTTAATGTAGGCCTATCGTGTATCCTGCATAGGCCTGCTAACTGGTTCTTAATGTAACCCATTGAGGGCTAGCATCGACTATAGTCGACACCATGGTAGGCCTAGCGTCGACTATAGTCAATTCCCATTACATAGGATTTGTATAGAAATTGAAAATAGGCTCGTCCTCTAGGAACTATACTTTTTTCAGAGGCCGTCCCCATGGCCAGGGGGACCATTGTTGCTCTGTCCTAAAAGGGTTAATGGTAAGCAGAATAATACTGCGAATGTCATATATATCTTTTCCTTCACTTCCCCCCATTCAGTGAGAGGGTTTGACCCGGTGGTGTATCAGGTGTGCACCTAATAATGGATCAACACGGTAAAAGGTACGCCCGCGAAGGGTGCGCTGGCGTACCTTTTACCGTGTTGATCCAGCTATACTCACTGAATACACACCCAGTTATCTGACTATAAATAAACAATACCTGTTCCATGAAACCGATCTGCTATTACAGTATGATCATTTTAGTATCAATCTTATCTTTTCAAAGCTAGCCTTGAAGCACAATAAAACACGGATGGTGTAGAGACAACTGGGACGTTATCATTGGCGTGGGTAGTAGTCGAGCCTTTGTGTGGAACAGTTTAGTAGAAGGGGAAATTCAAATCTATTCATCAAGGTTGTGCCTTGTATACTGTGACCCTCATAAATTACCCCACGATACTGCCGCTGCTGTTTAACTTTTAACGTTCGTGCCACCGATACTCCCTAAGTCCATTTGAAAAAAAAAATAGAAGAAAGAAACTGCGTTTATCCAACAGATTGCATTAACAGCACTCATTCCATCACTTGATACATTCTCCTAGCACAATCACTGCACTCTCCACCCACAGACACCAGCAACAATTAATGGTCTTTTACCTGCAATCACTTGCTATAAAAAAAAAAGCAAAACATGGCTCTACTGTTAGCCTCATGCTTTCATAGAACGCTGCAAAAAGGCAGCTGTTGATTAATTCAGCTGCCTGCCGCTTGGGGGCGCGTCAAATGTCACGCCCAGTCCGCCAGTAGAGGGCAGTACTTGTATAAAATAGACGAGCTACCCCGCAGTGAATGCCCAGTCCCAAGGCCATTGGCTGATATGCCTGCCTGAAGGGGTACATTGGAGTTGAATGTCAGGCAGCGGAGTAACATCCAGTGCTGTCTTTTCATTGGCATGAAATGACATATCCAACTGTATATCTGTCTATAGTTCATGTACCAATAGTTGGTTCATTTTCCAGACAGACAGGTTGAAAGGTATAATCTAGAGTGTACCTAATTGCATGGACAGTCCATGCGTGCTCATCTGCTATTTGCAGGATAAAAGGTCCTCTCTATTTGCAGTGTAGTTATATAAATGATAATAGGCCCAAATGGAACCATTGGCAAGACACATCAGTGCAGCTTTAACTGGCGAGTGAGTGAGTAATAGATGTTGAGTGCTATTTCGACAACCAAAGTCATATTCATGGCGAGAACTACATTACACAATTTCACAGAGGAATGTGTCGTTGCCCGCTCATATGTGCACCACAGACAGCCGAGGGGATAGGAAATAGGAGATGTAGACCCTTTTAAGTGGGCTAGGGAAGCCCGGCTTTAGGGAGTGGACATTTTCTAACAAAAGGGGGGGGGTTGGGGGGGACAAAAAAAACTCAGACCCCTCTTAGGGGGTCCAAATTTTTTCCGTCCCTTTTGAGCGAAAAAGCCCACGCTCCACTAAAGAATTAAAGGGGGAACGGAAGAATTTCAGACCCCTCAGAGGGGGTGGTGAAATTCTGCGCTTGCGCAGTGAAAACTTTTCCGTTGTTAAAAAATGACCACTCCCTTAGCTGGTATCACCAACAGCTTGGTAATGTAGTATAATGCACCAGTGTAGTGTATATCACACCAAGCTGCATATTACCAGGGGATTGTGCTGACATAAATGATAATCAGGTGTGTTTTGGTGGAATTTACTCGTATATCATTTACCACCTATGTGTGTATATAATTATCATGTATGGGTTAAGTGATAAGGGGTGTTCCATGGGGGTGAAGCAACCACTATCCAAGATGTAAAATAGAGGGGAGGGGCTACAAGTGACATGATGATACAAAATGAGAATGACATGGAGATGAAGAACGTGTACATGCATTTCAAGAAATGCTTGTACCGCATGTCACTTGAATCCCCATCTCCCCTACACTGTTAAAAATGTTCCGTATAAAAAAACGAAGAATCATTGGCAACAATAGCTGCCAATCTTTCACTGTTTTGTTAACGGTCTCTGTTTTTTCAATGTCATCATAATTTTTACGGAATTTCACTGTTATTTCTAAACAATGATTAAAGGTAATTAATTACACATTGTTTTGGTTTCAATGCCATACACCATTAACTTTTCATAGCAATATTCAGCCTCTGGCTTGACATTTTAGAAATTCCACTGTAAATACACAATGGACTGGGTTATCTTTATACATGGTTTGGTTGCATGTAAAGTTCATCTGGACATCCTAGTGTAAGGACATTCTAATCATTATAATCATAAATTAGTCCTTGAGAGGCACATCATGCCCTTCATAACTTTGGAGGAATAATCTAAGTTCATAGATTACTTCAGAATTGTGTTGAATTAAAAACTGCAGTGATATGCCTATGTATTTTTTCTATTACCACATAATGGATGTTTATGACATCCCTGCTACTCCCCTTTGCCACACAAAGTTGGATTATTTTTTGAATATCAGAAATCTATGAAACTACAATGTAGACTTGCATTTTGATGACAAGGGGCATAAACCAAAGTGGATATGCTTTGAATTTTGTGACAATTTGAGCTGTTTAGGGTGTAGGGCATTGAAGAAAGTCTCAAACTGAGCCCCGAGGCCACCTAGTGGGAAGATATGAAACTTCCGAAAGGACAAAGATTCACCATAAATAAAATAGTGGTACTTTTCCGTAGTGTTTTACACAGATTCACTGTAACATCACCTAATCTAAGGGTGTTCCATTGTAATCAAAATAACGGTGAAAACCTGTAAAATTTAACAATGATTCTCTGTAAAATCTACGGAAATATTTAACAGTGTATTACAACCTACCGTGTCCCATGTCGGATTTAAGACAGCACCTATATCATGTCGCAAATGTTTTGCCTTGTGTCACAAAAGTGTCGATTTCAAGAAAAGGTCATGTCGCCATGTCGAATTACATGATCCAGATCCTTAAAGGGAACTAGCCACTCTGTTTCAGAGATGATGGGGTGGGGGAAAGGGGCATTAAATCTCTCTATGTAACACATTTGCATATAGATGCTACATGCACCATTTTATTGCCATGCCCCACACACCTTGTATTGGCTGGTACATCTGTAAGCATAAGGGTCTCCAATAACCATTTGGAACACTTGTATGGAAATGAATACAAATACAAACATCCCCTTAGATATGAAGGCAGCTTGCCCTGTAAAACCTAAGCCTATCTAAGCCTATTCAAAAAGATTACATCAAAAGGCCTATATTGCTGCAAAAATGTACAAGAGCTCTTATCAAACACCTCAATTGGTGACAAAGGGTGGTTGCAGGGAAAGTACAGGTGTATAAAGGTACAGCAATGAATTGAAGTCATTTATATTAGAAGCAGAGTCCTGTCAATAATGTATATTTGCGCATTTGAATAATCCAGCATTCTCACCATTTCAATGCCCTCTTCCCTACCTAGGTTCCTCTGCGCAGTCCGGCGCTGCCATGCTCCATCCCCCAGCCCCACCCCATCCAGCCTCCAGGGACTTCAGGTACTAAGGCCATCCCCATCATTATTAACACACGCTTCTTTCCACATGCAGTGTGCAGGCTGCAGCGTCCTACACTGCTCCTCCAGGGCTGGCACTAGGACCCACATACACAGGAGTTTGTTACTTTTCTCCTCTTGGGACTGGAGTAGTATTGTGTGATCTGGAGTATTGACTGTCTATAGAGGTGGCACACTGAGTTGTTGGTATAGGACACCTAGAGGAACTCCTCCTGTTACCATTACTATCAATTCTAGCCCCTGTGCAGTGGATATAATGTGCCAATGGCACTATGCGCTATTGCTGTGGAACATGGAGGATATATTATGTATCATTGTGTATATACAAAACCTTGAGATACATAGGCAAAGGTGCTTCGCCTCGTGTGCTGACCAATTCGAGTGCTCCTTTGTATTTATCTCAAGTTAATTTAGTCAAATAAGTCCAAAATTCCATTTATTTGGCATTAGAAATGATTCTATCATCAGTTATTTGACCATTTGTGACATGAGGACAACGCTTTCCGTTGTATTGGTTTGCTCATTGTTCATAAATTTCTCAAGAGACAATCCAAATTTATGCTCGTTTACACACTCTCCTATATTAGAATTCCCAATGACTGGATTTGTCAGGTTTCATTACTTTAAAGCGGGTACAGAAAACCGCGTTCTCCCTGCATGTAACTGATGGGACATACGATCAGTGATGAAAAGTATTTGAGCCATTTTCACACGTAAGGGAGCCCCTTGACCTTTTCTGTACAACCTCATCATCTCTTAACGACCAGATAGGCCACAGTTCTGTTCAATTGTGAACTAGTCTTTACCAGAGCAAGGAACATTCCTATAGTTCAAGTTGATATATCCTAAACCTAAGAGAGAATTTTTATAACGACTGGATTACAAATTATATATAGGCCTACAGAAAATACATCTATAACCTACATGGCTACCTGTGTTCTAGCAATAGGAGAGCAATGACAGCACAATGCTAGAAATTGATCCAGGACATTAGCACGTGTCTGCATTTTTAATCACCAATGCATCCAATAGTGGATTAAACAAAACCCAGATATAGGCCTACACCAATACATTTATGCATCCTGATGGCTGAAAGCCTCATAATTGATGCTGAACCATTCCAATTGCTGCCTAAATCGCACTGGATCTATTTGATTCCCAAAATGATGAATTATTGTTTCTGTGAGCGCTGTGGTTGTAGTGAAATTTAGTGGGTTCTACTCATCAGTCTTCACTATATATGCAATAGGTCGATGGTTCGAACCTATAAGAGAAATCTACCTACTATTATCAAGTAGACAACAATAATGACATGAACTAGACAGTTGTTATAAAACTTAATGTAGATGGTGGGAACACATGAAAAGAAAACACTAATAAAATACCAAATTTTGATATAAAATCTAAAATCTTATATAAAGTAGCCAGTAATGTACTGTTAATAGATAGCCTACAATCATCACCACAGTTTGTGATGCTTGAGTTTTGTTGATAAGTGGCAGTTGGTATCTTCCCAACACAAGTGGTATTATGTTATCTAAATTGTGGCGCTAACACTGGGGTTGCCATGGTTATCTTATGATGACAACTATAACCTGCTGCCATCGTATTTACACAGAACACAACGTGTGTTAGTTACATTCCATACGTGACCTGTGAAACACCATATAGCACACTGCGATAGGACGCAGCCATAAAGGAGCCCTCTGGCACACAACTTGAGAACCCCACTTTACGTTAAGCACGGGGCCCACACAGTACCCATCACGCCTCTTCATGGAGGCTCTATCTCCAAGTACCAGCTCTGACGTAGATTTCCAAGCACTAGTTCTGACGTGACGTCTGCTGTTGACATGCACTTTAGGGAGTTAGCACTTGAAAGGTGGATTGCCTGCATTTGAAGTCGTAGAGTTTGAACAACGGAAATATCACAGGAGCTACCAAGACTTTCCAATGGAATAGAAAAAAAGGAATAATTCTACCATTTACACCTCGAGAGGAACTTTAATGACATACCTATGAGATGGATCAAGTTCTTTCATTGTGAAAACACAGGTTCCAATTTAACAAAGTTAGAACTTCTGGTATATTCTAATAGAGAACAGTTTCCATAGCAACCATGGGGTTGTTTGTTCTAATCCGGGCCATTTTTGTACGGCTTCTTTTTGCAAGTCATGGAGTGATTTCAATATGGCGGCTCTATCTGGTCAGCCGTGACGGCCGAGCATGGTATATAAGCTTCGCTTTGATTGGTCTTCTTGCTGAAGCCATATTTACCATTTGGCGAAAGAAAGGACAAGAGTGGAAATGGTAAGCGTGTCTTCTGTCTCTCCTAAATGTTATAACCCTGATAATAGTTATCAGCTCCCTCCATATCAGTCTACTATACCAGTGTTTTCATAAATCTCCTGATTATTACACTTAAGATGCTTTTAATGCTATATCATTGCGCTTCAGATGAGTAGTTCCCATTAACGGGTTTAACACTTGAAGGGCCATGCGATGCATTTATAAAGGTTTTTTTTGTTAGTCAGTTATCTACATGTATCGAGGAAGATGCTCACCAATTGAGAATTGGTGAATCATGCCAAATAGCCAGGTGGTGTATCAAAGTTTCACCATAAAACATGAATACACCTCAGTTTGTGTCCATACTCATAACAAGAAAAATGTTGCAAGGACCACGGAAAGGAGTTGCCACTCTGCGGCCGACATGTGACGTCACGGCCGACGTATGACGTCACAAATTGCGTCACAAGGTGACCGTGACGTCACTGACAAACCGAAAACATAATGAAGTTGCTACGGTCGCTGCGCTCCCGGCCGCTAGGCGGCAAGCAACTCCAAAAAATTGCATACATGAGTGATCCAGAAGGCTATGGAGCATTAAAGCACTAAACTACCCTGATAGGGCTAGGTGAGGACTTGATGTACATGCTAACTCCTTTATGACCATGTTATCTCATCCTAGCTATAAACAGATGATACGCCCAGAGACATCTACCAGAAATGTCTCTGGCCTATAAGAGAGTCCATTAGCATGGGTATAAAAAGCCACCTGTCTGTTTAGAGATCATAGTGGCACTAAAAGTATTCACTATGAATGTCTGTAAAAGCATCTGTTTCACCATCATCTCGATAGTCTAGAACTATGGTATGGTTTGTCTCTCCAAGGTCATGGTCAACCAATGCAGTTCTAAACGCTGCCATGAGATTGAGTTATTACACCTTATTCCTCTTTTAACAACCCAAGGCAATTATTTTTCAGTGGTTACAACATCGCAGGTAACAATTGATATAAATATCTCTTGAAATAGCCCCTATACCATTGCGAACGGTTGTAACATAACATAAAATGATATGATAAACTGTCATTGAAATAACATTGTCAGCAATGATCTACTATTACTGGCAGAGTCGCATAGAGTTAGCCTAGATGAGTTCATACTAGAGACTGTTTATTGCTCTGTTGTTACCAGCCTATTGGTTTGCATTCATTAGTTCTCCTCTAGGAAAGACACACTGCCCCTTGACAGACTTAGATAAGGTTCACATCCACAAAGACCAGCTGATTGAGTTTGGGGCAGACTGAGAGTACCAGAGTCAGGGAGCAATGTTAAGATGTCACCAACCACATCCTGAAACCAAACAGTCTGGTTTCTGTTCAACCTGACTCTAACTTGTCATGGGTGTAAGCTGTATACTGCCTCTGACACGACAACTGCCGTTAACGTGCACCCTTGACCCCTTAACTCTTATAGGAGGACTGGAACTTATAAGCAGGTAACAGTAGAATCCTACATCCATGCATCAAGCTGGTCCTACATGTGAGCAGGCCAGCAGAAATGGCCTATGAGAGGGCTCCTGGGCTCTCCTTTCTGATTGGTTGCTGACATAAAGGGTTGAGGCACCTATCTCTGTAACTTAGAATATCCACCAGCGATGTATTGACGTACCATGGTAACAATGAAACATGACGCCATGTGGCCAAGGACTATTTACTGAGGCTATGCATTGATGCATCGTGGTC
Source organism: Acholoe squamosa (assembly GCA_949317995.1). Classification (NCBI taxonomy): domain Eukaryota; kingdom Metazoa; phylum Annelida; class Polychaeta; order Phyllodocida; family Polynoidae; genus Acholoe; species Acholoe squamosa. The sequence goes on from OX439050.1 coordinate 49,134,669, forward strand.
GTCATTCATACCTGACGGGTAGGAAAGCAGGGAGATGCTGACTCTGACTAGGAACTTGGGCGCTATGATGCAGTATACCCCGTTATAAAACGGCTGGCAGTGCTCTGCTGCACGATAGAAGTGACCTTGAGTGCATTATAGGAGTAAAGTGCACACCTTAGCAAGGTCACGATATCTGTAAACCAGTCAAGTATCATTAATTGATCTAAAAGTATCTTGTTTGGGTACTTGATTGGTTGGAATGAATTGTATAATGTTTTATAAAGACAATAGACAACTCCTTCTTCACATCGAGACTGTCTGTTGTCCTATAATGCACTCAGATGCATTCGTGCATTATAGGACAACAGACAGTCTCAATGTGAAGAAGATCATTGTCTATTCCCTAAGTAATACATATAGACCCTTAAGGTGAGTGGATCATCTAGTGGTATCTTTAGCACATAAAAGCTTAGAAACATGGTCCAATGGAAAAGGTGATAGGCATTTTACAGTGCATTTCCAACAGACAGACTTTCGGCATGCATGCCAAAAGTAGAAAATTGGGTAAAGATCTAACATTTCCTTCAAATATAAGCTTAATTTTGGGTAAGGAGTGTGAATAAAGTAGGTACCATAGGATGTCTGATCAATGTGAACATCTTGGTTCATTTTTGAGAACATTAAATTTTGAACCCATACCATCGGACTATTTTAAGTGTCGCTTCACCCGTCGGCATGGGGTGTGAATGAAGTGCTCACTGAGAAAATATTCAGCCTCACTTGAGTCTGGAGCCAGACTCAGGCAATGTCGCCAAAATGAGTATCATTTGAGACTCAGCCTGATCCTGGGATAATACTCTGGCAAGTGAGGCTGAATATTTTCTCAGTGCTGGTGAGCAGAGTTATAGTGATATTTTCCTTCTTTATCCCTGACCACCCTCTAGGGAATGGATGCTGAATGTACATTACCTGTACTTGACGTGCTTCAGATGAGAAATGACCCAAAAACATCCAGCCTATTTGACTATAGTAATAAATCACTTGGTACCAGGTTGAAATGTTTACTAAACCTAGCTGACAGAGTGCAGGTTTGGATATTATGATTTATGCTTATCTCATTCAAATGTACAAAGGAACTCGATTTCTTCCTTTCTAATCCTTCTTTCTGCAAAATGCAGTCTGTAAATTATAAAATGGGGGAGGGGTATACCAATATCATGATATTCTATCAATTTATAAGTGTTTTCTAGCATCGTGGGATCAATTCCAACGAGAATGCTCAACTTAAGGGTTCAGGTTGCAATTCTAACAAAGCTACCCTGAATCTTCACACACTGAGACCTGAAACACAAGCATTTTTGGCCTTTGGAACTAATTATACTAACTAAACCTGGTTAGTTAGCACTTTACATCAGGCGTGGTATATAACAGGTCCCGGGGGGCACTTCAATTTCTTTTGATACGGGTGTGTGGCTGAACCCCTGACTACCCTAACCCTTGCTAGGGCACTCGTTCGCAGGGTTTTCCTTCAAAACTCTACCTTTGCTAGGGAACTTTTCAAATAATAGTCTAAGATTTTGCTCAAAATAATCTTAAACTGACCTTGTTTGGGAGAAGATTTGTATTTTGTTTATGCTATTTTCATGAAAACTTGGAAAATATCCATGAAAATTTTTAAATTTTCCACGTGAATCAGGGTATTTGCTAGGGACATTTTGCTCAAAAGAAGACCCTTGCTGGGACATTTGTGGCTGAAACAGGAGGCTTCCTTGAAAAAGTACCCTTGCCAGTCGCACATATGCGTATACATTGGTACAGGGGATCTGAAATGAATCCTAAGCACTGAAATTGTATGTCAAATGAGAAAGTTATAAGTTTCAAAGATGAATCTGGGAGATGAATACATGCCATGTGTTAATGGCCATGCATGCAGACACCAGACACACCCAGAGGGCATTTAAAAAGAAAAAAAAGAAATACACATAGACCCCTCCAGAGATGGGCTTGGGAGACCGGTGCCATTTCGATTTGTAAGCGCCGGGGCACTGAAAATGCCATCTACGGTACATGAGAAACACACATGTTTAACACTGTCTGACTGCTGAATAAGGGCTTTGTAGTTTTTGAAGCCACATTACATGGTTTTCACAATGAACTTTACACATGTAAAACAACAAATCGCTATTTTGGCTTTTTGTGTTGTTTGTTGTCCTCTGCAATTGATGTTAGCAGTCTGTTTAATCCCTGGAGGGCAGCATCATGCTTTAATGTCATGTTCATTTGCACTGCATTTAGTGCATTATAGTGCCCAATTGGTAGTGTACAACACGATAGGGTCTGCAGGATAATGTTAAAGGTGCCCTCGAATTGGTCTGCCGAGGCGAAGCCAAGTGAGATAACCCTTGGGCAAACCAATTCGAGTTCACCTTTACATTTATCTCATGTTGTTTTAGTGGGATGATGTTCAAAAATACATTTATTTGACATAGAATTAGGATTTTATCATAGCTGTATGACCATTTAGGCAGCCTCAGATGGCCGTGAAATACGGAGTGGGGTTATGGCATGGGGGATGCAATATGGGGCTCCTTGGTAGAACAGCACAGGGCCATTAAAGCCTTAACCGAAAATGCTGGATGCTGGAAAATTCATTTGCTAAACGGTTGAGAGGTTACAGCGATCCTCAGACGCTGTAGAGGTAAAAGAGGTATCATACACTGGAGGAGAAGCTAAGGTATGCAGCCCACCCCCTGGAGGGGTAATACCCCTCTACATCTTACCCTGGAGGTGTGTCGTCACCAGTCTGCTACAGGTGCAGCTCATTGTGCCCAGGTAACAGGCATCATTCACCTCCTCCACACAACTACACTGCTCCCACCCAGCCTTTGAATCCTCTAACCCTACTTGTAACTTACACACGCACACACTCTATACAGACTCTCCATCCATGGCTCTTTAATAGAGGAGATTCCTTCATGGGATCTCTGCTTTGGGCATTAAAAATGTAGATACAGAAACTATTCACATAGAGAATAAAACAGGGCACAACCAGGAGTGGACATTGCTGCCAAAATGATTGCCCACTCTAGAAACAATCTGTGTCAATATTGGACAGCCTAGTTTAAGAGAGAGAGAGAGAGAGAGAGAGAGAGAGAGACAGAGAGAGAGAGAGACAGAGACAGAGACAGAGACAGACAGAGACAGAGACAGAGACAGACAGAGACAGAGACAGAGAGAGACGGAGAGACATGGACAGAGACAGTGAAAAACAGAGAAACAGAGAAAGATAGAGAAACAAACAGAGAGAAATATAGTGAGAGAGAGGGAGGGAGGGAGACCAAGAGAGAGAGAGAGAGAGAGAGAGAGAGAGAGAGAGAAGAGACAGACAGACAGAGACAGAGACACACAGAGACAGAGACACACAGACAGAAACAGTCCAAAAAAGGGAAATGAAAACTGACATACGTTACAAACGCTCTGTCACTAACCCCTTTCAAAATGGGCAAAATGGGCCTGAGGCTAGATGCCATAGCACCCCTCACCTCCTATAACACATGTGGTGTGCAGGTGAGGTATTGAGCCCCCTGGAGGAAACACTTAGGGAGGTGTAGTGTTGTTGGTGCAGACACTCCTGGAGGTATCACTGACACTGAACATCTCAGTATGCCTGACCTCCTAACAAATAGTCTCAGTTGCAGTGTAGTTAAGAGCCAATAGGCATGGCACAAGGAAAAGGACAATATACCTAAACCCTTAAATAGATTAGTACCTGACAGTGTAGCCAATAGACACATCTGAAAGTGTAGCCAAGAGGCAATTCTGCTAGTGCAGCCATAGGCATGCCTGACAGTGTAGCCCCAAAAATAGGAAATACTACCTGTGTCAGTGCAGTATGGGCAATACGGCTATTGCAAGCAATGACATGCCTGACAGGTGTAGCCAAAAGGCAATGACATGCCTGACAGGTGTAGCCAAAAGGCAATGACATGCCTGACAGTGTAGCCAAAAGGCAATGACATGCCTGACAGGTGTAGCCAAAAGGCAATGACATGCCTGACAGGTGTAGCCAAAAGGCAATGACATGCCTGACAGTGTAGCCAAAAGGCAATGACATGCCTGACAGGTGTAGCCAAAAGGCAATGACATGCCTGACAGTGTAGCCAAAAGGCAATGACATGCCTGACAGTGTAGCCAATAGGCAATACCAACAATGCAACCAATAAACATGCCTGACAGTGTAGCCAATAGGCAACACAAACAGTGCAACCAATAAACATGCCTGAGAGTGTAGCCAATAGGCAACACAAACAGTGCAACCAATAAACATGCCTGACAGTGTAGCCAATAGGCAACACCAACAGTGCAACCAATAAACATGCCTGACAGTGTAGCCAATAGGCAATACCAACAGTGCAACCAATAAACATGCCTGACAGTGTAGCCAATAGGCAATACCAACAGTGCAACCAATAAACATGCCTCACAGTGTAGCCAATAGGCAACACCAACAGTGCAACCAATAAACATGCCTGACAGTGTAGCCAATAGGCAATACCAACAGTGCAACCAATAAACATGCCTGACAGTGTAGCCAATAGGCAATACCAACAGTGCAACCAATAAACATGCCTCACAGTGTAGCCAATAGGCAGTACCACCAGTACAGCCAATAAATGTGTATGGCAGTGTAGCCAATAGGCAATGTACCAAGGTAGCGGATAGGCAATAATGTCGGTGCAGCCAATGAACATGCCTGATACTATAGCAAAGAGGCATAACTACCTCCAGTGCAGCCAATACATGTGCGGGACAGCGTAGCCAATGGTCATATACCAAGTAAGCAGATTATCCAATGAGCACAGCCTTGGCTGGAACTTATTACCAGTGAGTTATCACTGATAAGAACTATCAGATGGGTACCAGTTGTCTCCAGTGTAGCACATAGTATTTAGCTGGGATCATATCATTGACGGATATGTAATTCTACCAGGTCACTACACTGCCAGTGTAGCCAATAGAGTATAAAAGACCCAATTTCTGGACAGTTAGTGGCTGTCTGTTGGTTTCTACCAGATTGAATGTCTGAGTATCCCCATCGTTGACATGTTAAGGGTACCTGTCTATTTTAACAGGGACCAGAATGATTTCCCTATCTATAGGTATGAAATTTCATTGTGAATTATGGGTCCTTAAATATGTCAATATGGCCCTAATTCTGGACACAAGCCGCTAATTTTGGAGAGTAAAATTATCCATTAGATAAAATGTAAAATTATAAAATCTTCCTTTCATCATCCTACAAGATCATCTAAGTGGACACTATCCTTGGGTACAACATACAATGTACATCGGGATGGGGGGAGGGGAATAGTGCATCAAAAGCTTTAAGATCTGGTGCCCGATCTGGTGACTTTTCTATACATTGCAGGGTCTCTGGAATTAGGCGACCCTTAGTGGTAGGATGGTCCTATCGTTAAGGCATACACGAAATGAAATAGAATTGTTATTAATGTTAAAAGGCCTTTAGATTATTCATTTTATGGTTTATATGGAGATTGAACTTCAATGGTATTTTAGACACTGTATTATTCAATACACTGGAGAGTTCAGGCTTTGCTGGGTGGCTAGCAAGCATCGCTTTATTCATTCACCTGAACCTTAGCGTGTACAGGACAATCACACTTTTACCATTGTTTTCCGAGGAAACCCTATCATTTCTGAAGCTGCTAGTTGAGGACATTGCACATATGTTGTATAACACTATTTGATCTGGAATCAATTAGTTATTGATTACTCTAATCACTATTCTTGCCAGGGTGTCCGGAATTAGGGTCTGCCCAAAATAAGGGCCAAGTACTCTAGATGTGGTAGGAAGTACCTAGTGGTTGATACGGCATGCTGTGCCATTAGATCAAGAGATTCTCACCTTGCTGTCATACCAAATTCTACACTGTAACCTTTATTTTCTGTTTACCTTTTATTGCCTGCTTGGCAGAGCACCATCCAATGGCTACCACATGTCAGAGGTTGCAGCATCCCCTCCCCCAGGTATTGCCTTTTGTTCTTCTCTTGGCCTGCCCCATCCCCACAAATGGTTTGCACCTGCATATCAGTAAACTAATGGTTTTCTCCCACTTTTTCAGTGAGGTGTTCTCCCACTCGTCCATTGTGAAACAATCTGAGTCATTATCATCTTTTTCTCCTATTCTTATTTGGAGGGTGGGGTCTTAAGAGAGTGGTGTAGTGATGAGTACAATGAAACATTTCATGGCTGATACAGCAGACCCTGAATGAGGGAGCATTGGGAGTAATGGATGTTTGACACAAGCATCAGCCAGAAAGGAGTAGAATGAGAGAAGTGCAAAGAAGGTACAGATATTTATAAAGATAAAAGAAAGTACACGGAAAAAAGGAGACATAGACCTATATAAACTGCTATATATATATATATATATATATATATATATATATATATATATATATATATATATATATATATATATATATATATATATAAACATAGAGGTCCACTCCACAATCAGACTGCATTATTCTTCACTCAAGATCACTAGGTACAGGGCTGTACATCTCACTTAGACTCACATTGTTAAATATGGCCTGGCATTAAACTTTGAATGAATCGTTATGTTGTACCCCAATGCCGTGAACAAGGTCTATATACTTAATTTGAACTCATCGTAGGGAAGTTGGATTCAAAATAAAGCTAGAAAATAAAACATGACTTTTTTTTTATCATGGACATGGGGTATAAGCAATAGTGAACATGCTGGAAATGGTTTGTGAGATTGATTCTGATTTAAATTGAAATACTAAAAAAGGGTGTTCTCATCCAGGGCTACATACACGCTCGTCATCTTGGAATTGCATTGATCAGCATTTGGTTACAATTACAGACACCTGTGTATGAATTGTGAGTGTCAATATATGACATGATATAAGATCAGGAGCAGTGTGTTCTATCACCACCAAGTCCCTTTGGTGAGACATGGGGTTAGTTGCCTTGTCAATATCAGCCCCTGGAAGATAAGAAGTACATGGAGTGGATGGGTAAAAGTTGCCATATTGATACCTTCATTTCTTTGGAGAGCCTACCAATGGACTGAAAAGAACGGAAATGATGCTTAAATCTTTACAAAAACCACAAGAATGCAGGAAGATGCAGGAGCTGCAAAACAGAAATAGACACTTCATTTAGGATAAAGGGGAAAAAATAGGAAAGAAGAGGAGAGTCTTTCAAAGACTGAATAGGGAGAACTACCCAAAAGTATTGTTGATGGCCAGAAGACCTCCGCTTAGCAAACATTTATGACACACACACAAATAAAAAACAATTAATATAAGATTTGAAAATGGTGGGGTATTTGACAGTACTAGCCTCCTTCCCTCTCTCCTTCATAGTGAAATGTCTTTGGGTGAAATAGCATGAAACACATCTGTGCCAAATACAAAGAACACTACATCCTTTGGTATTTATTTTGGGCTACCAATATCAGTAGGGTTAATAGTATCTTATTAATAATCCCCATAATGACACAGGCCTACAGAATAATGGTCACTGATGATAGCCTGGATGGCCATATGACACATTGGTCCATAGTATACATCAGTCATTTGACATGGTGCCGACAAATGGTAACTACTAGGTAGTAAAGGTAGAACACTAGTCCTGTAAACGAGGGAAGGGTCCCTCTCCTCCATAACGCCCCCCCCCCCCTCGTCCTCTTCAAGTTATGCATGTATTCTTGAATGTCGTGTCCTTCCTAACTGCTGTCCTCTTCCTCCACAGCCTCTCCCCCTTTCCTTCCTCTCGTCTGCCTAATATACTTTCCTGCCTGCATGGAGTCCCTCCCTTTCCCCCTCCAGCATGACCCCCTCCCCCTTTTTTTACTCTTGAAGTCCTACTATTATTATTCATTCCTACATGATCTGTGAGTTTGCAAGAATTTTATGCAGACAACACTGCAGGGCTCTTCAATTCTTTTGGGAATTTCTTCCCCAGGGGGATCTTACCCCTAATTTGGTAAAAAAAAAAAAAGATGCAATTCTTCTACTAGGTGCCTTGCAGTATTAAGCATGTCAGTGGTTTTATATTTCTTCCTTGTGTCATAGAAGAAATGGAACTGTCACCATTTAGGCTATACACAGCAGCGACTGTGGCTTTGTAGATAAATGGCCAGTTTGTAGACGACCAGAGGAGGAGGCCTCTGTGTGGCACACTATTAGTTCCGGTCGTCACTTCCGGTTCCTGTTAGTGAGCAATAATGGGACTAGTCCAGATTGTGGTCAGCACATGCCCTGGCACAGTCAACTTTGTCAAAATGCCATAATTGGATAGAATTGAATAACTATTTTTATTTGGAACTATCTAGAATTCGATATCCCATAATCGGTGGTTCGATGGAGGATTTAACAGAAGAGGTGACCAAGCACTAGTTAATTATCTAAAATTTCTTAATGAACAGAATTCAAAGTGAAAAGAACAGTTTAGTTCCTGACCATAATCAAGAGTGAGTAATGGGTGTTTCTGCACTTTCGACAATTAATGTGTATAATCTTTTTAAGAAAATATTCTACTAGAGAGTATTTTTTCTTTGTTATACAAACAATGTCATAATTATTTAGAAATTACTAGTTGAGATACATGATGTCACTGAGGTGTCAAGCTAGACTAAGGGATGATAAGGGTTAATTCAGGTAACGTTCAATATCGCACTATTTGTACCTTCTAAATAGGGCATGCTGGCACCAAAATGGAATTATAGAAGAAGAGATCTGTTGTACTCAACATCTAAATGTATTTTTGAGAGCGTTTTTCATTATTCACATAGTGGTATATTTACACCGAGTTAAGGTCATTTCTGGTCTGATAAATGGTCCTCATCTCACAGATGAGCACTTTTGATTAAATTTCTAAAGCAAGTCATAGGGTAGAACATAATGCTGCTTTTTATACCCCACAATATGCAGAAAGGAAGTTAATAGTTGAAAACATCTCAATAACAGATGCATAAACAAAATTTTGCAATGCAGGGAAAGGTCCCTCTATATGTAGGTAACATAATACAGGATCTGTAAGACCTGAATCCAAAAAACAGATAGTGAGTCTGATGAAGGGAGGTTATCAAGTGCAGGGGTACCAGTCTACCCCTGCCTCTATAGAGAGGCCAGGTGGAGTCTTTCTGTCTACCTTTGTGTATATACAAAGTATAGTAGTAAGGAGTCTTCGGTTAGTGACATGAACACTACCTGTGTGGGTTAGTACCTCTGCCCAACCCTGTTGACAAATGTTGTAAAGATTTCAGAAAAGCTCTATTATCAGGAGATATTTTTTATACAGATGTTAGACATATTGAAACATAGGATCTTGTGGGCTCGAATCCCTATCTAGGGCTTAAAAAATATCATCGAAATAATGGCGGAATCCTTGTCCCAAAGTTACCAGACGTCCATCATTATTTTCAGAGATTTCTTGTACCACCGTACTGCCACCTGTGGATTATTGTAAGAACTACACTGGTTCACTGCAATACAATTACAGTGGTTCACTGTTCAGTTTTACAAGGACCCCTGATAATTCAACAGTTATTTTATATAGTGTTCCATATTCCTGATACAACTATTACCTCAAAGGTATTGTGTGAAAAGCCTGGGACAGAGACACAGAGAAAGTGAAGCGATACCTGAAGGAATGGTCTCTTGAAATTGTTAGTCTGTGGTGATACTGAACTAAGGTAAACTATAGACACTGTTATCTACAAGGTGTGCTCTGTGATGTTCTGTGTGGTATAGCATCATTGCATAATGTGAAAACAGGCACAATGGTTGGTAGTACACTGAAAAACTGAGAGGCACGAAACTAGTCAGTGCAGACCACTTTAAGTCCTCAGGTTGACGATACCTAAAACTACAGCTTTAGGTCGTCAAAGTGACGACTTTCTATTGTCAGTATGACGAGTTTAGGTGGTCATTTGACCTTGACTACCCTAAACACACCTGTATTGATGAGTTTTAGGCGGCAGTATGTTTTCTGGGTATCAATATCTCACTTGAAATATGACATTGTATCAAGGATATCGACACATAAGGTCATATGTTATGAGCATATGAGCCCTAATCTAGATACATGTTATCTGTGCCAGGTTCAAAATCTGCAATCTTATAAAAGGGAGCTCAATGTTTACAAAGTCTCAAAGGGTCCATGTGCATGCTATGTCTATAATTATGGAACTAGGAGTTGGTCTATCATAAAGCATCCTATGCCACATTTTGCATGCAATACAATGACTATGGAACCAACCACAGCCTCCCTTGGCCAATCAGCAAATAGCCCACTATTTGGTGCAAGCCTTCTGATTAGCATATCCCCCAGAATGCAGCGCATCCGTGTTGACCTAGTAAGTTCCGGTTCCGGGGTGCGGCTAATGGAAATTGAAAGAGCTGGGCAGCCATTTTGTGACACTGTTTGCTTTTGGTGTTGATTAGACTGGGCCAAAGGGCACAATTAGACAATGAACAGTGTGTGGGTAGTGTTCTCCTGTGCCTCATGTCAAAGGGGTAATACACCAAGTGGATAATATATCACCCTTTATCATCCAGTACATAAAGGCTACCATGTATTATGATCCATCAAATCACAGCCATATGAGCCTACAGGGGTTTTCTCAATCATGGCACCCTTGGGGGGTTTGTATCGGGCACGCCGCCCTATGGCTGCTAAATGTTCAGTTTTCAAATTTAAAAAGGGACAACTTTTTTTTCGGTTTCTATGGGGCAGGGAGGGAAGGGGAAGTGTGAGGATGAGAGACAGATATACATTTATGCACAATGGCATGTGGAGCATTGAAGAATGATCTTCTAATGTGAGCAGTAAAAAATAAACATGTGAAAACCTGTCTAAAGTTGTCTATATGGCAGCCCTATGTCTGGGCCCTGGAAAGGATTAAGGGAAGGTTTTCTTCAGAAATAACCAAAACATATAAAAAAAAATCCAACAACAGCAGGAAACAAGGAATTCTTTATGCCAGTGGAATATTAAAGTCTGCTTTGAGCTCGAGTGGGCAGGAATATGGAAATCTAGACAGAAAGGGAGTCATGGCCATGGTGACATCGCCATTTCTTCAAATCGACATAGGCCTAGTGACATGAGGCAAAAATAGTGGCATGGTGTTGATGCTTTCTTAACTCCACATGATAGGTTCTTAGAGGTAGAAATGAGGCTGACATGCAGGAGAAGTTTGTAGTACTTAGACAGACTGTTGGAGACCAAACATAACCAGAGGGAAAGTACTGGGGAAAAGGAGGTGATGAGTATAGGGCGCATAAGTCCCATCATTCCGTGCGAGAAATATAGCCTCCCAATTGGACAGGAAGTTTGGTGCGCAATGCTTTGCGGCCATAGGTTCTGACAAAAATTATTAATCCTTCATAACTACTAATTTCTTATAAGCTACCCTTCATGCTTGTGTGTTAGACATATCTGCAACTGGTTATGATGGTCATTTATTCTAGAGATTTCTGTCTGTAGAGAAATTCTCCATCATTCAGAACCCCCCTATACTTAAAGCATACCGCATTGTGACTTCCTGTCCAATTTCGAGGCTATTTTGGCAGCCATTTCTCGCAGGGAATCATGGGACTTACATGCCCTATGGCACTTACCTAATTTTTAAGACTTGGTTCTATGCTAGTGATCTATGGATAGATCTTTCAAAACTGATTGATTTTGCTTTTTGAATGAAGTCTTTATGTCGATTTAAAGCAAAGTTATGGCCATTCAAAGACCTGAAAATCAGCCAATTGTTCTGCCACAATTAACCATAGTTAAGAGTTTAATTGTGATCCAAATTTTGTGTTCGACCAAGCTGGTATCAAGAGTCATTTACTTACTTAAATGCCTATTTCTCATGAACTATTGAAGCTAGAAACATGATTTCAAAAGTGGATTGAAGGTCATCACCAGGTGGATGTGACCATGCATGAGATGACCTTTTCCAAGGTCAAGGTCATTTTAAGGTCAAAGGTCACTGTTGCAGAATTAGGTAAATGAGTACTTCCCATGAAAAACTTATGCTAGAAACTTGATATAAGATAAAGTTGAAGGGTTTTTTTTCCCAGTGATTCAGTGAACAGGCATGTAGTGACCTTGGCCAAGGTCAAGGTCACTCCAAGGTCGAAGTTATGAAATTGTAAAATCAACACATCTTGTGATATATCAAGGCTAGAAACTTCAGATAAAAAGTGGGTTTAGGATAAGCAAATAACAGAGGTAACCATGCATGTGGTGACCTTGTCCAAGGTGAATGATGTATTGCTGTCTTTCCCTCCATATTTAAGGGGGCCTACTGAGATCCTCTCAGTCAGAGAGGTCCAGCCCTAGGCCCAGGCTAGGGAAATGTTCACCTGATTAAAATGCAGCTCACACTGTCCCAAGGAGCAGTTCAAGGGGAGTCCTCTGCCTGGGCCCTTCCCTCCCCCACCCCACCCTATGACTGATGTTCAAACTTCAAAGAAAAGTCCTACTAGTCAGTCACAGAGAAGCCCTGGTAGTCACCCCCCAGCCCCAGTCTGGGCTCAGGGGCACCTCCAGGTGGTCCCTCCAGTGGTGAGCCTATAGGTGTGGTGCAGTCGAGGAGGTGTGAGTGCTAATCTCCCACTCCCCTCACAGTGCTAATAGGTCATGATTTTGTTGTTGCATAGAAAACATACTGTTCTCTATTGGAAATACAAAAACTAAACATTTTCTAGACCTTATTTAACCAGGGAACATGTGAGTATCATTTTTATTAATGTGAAATGTGAACTTCATGCCATAAAATGCTCCTGAAGTTAAGTTCTCAATTCACCTGGGAGAAATATAGACAAAGTAGACAAACCCCCTTTAACTTTAAAGATTGGCTAGGGAAGCCCAATCCAGGGTTCTTAGCATATCGTCAGAGCTCGAACGTGCCAATCAAACTGAGTAGTCTAGATAAAAGCCTAATCTCTATACGGATCCATCACTTCTATATCGATTAGTCCATTACTTCTGTCTTAAGATTTTCATTGCGCCTTATCCCAATGAAACTGACTTGGACCTGAGGCACCATAGTCCATATAGATAGATAGGGCTTCTAACGCGTCCCCGACTACTTTGTATCATCATTTTCACTGTAGCAGGTTATGTATTTTCCCGGCAATCTTGCAAGGTTAACTCGTTATACCTGTACAAAGTATGCCCAGCCCATGCTAGAGCTCCAAAGGCTGTCTGCAGCACCCAAGTGTGAATACCCATATGTTACGTCACTGGGGTCCGTGGCTGAAGAGTGGGAGGCAGTCAGCCATAGCTAACCTATGGATGACAGCTACCACTCAGCACCTTAAGGTGCGATAAATACAAGTCATATATCACCTCTATATAACATCGAGTTTAGGCACTGATTTCAGTTCATAAAATGGATAATATGAGTTCTCATATCTAGCGATATAGAACCCAAAATTGACAGTGGACTGGACATACCTTGACAACGAGTTGACACGAAAGTAAATCCTCCATTTTTGAAGCTTATAGACCAAATCTGGTGAAATGCTTTGGACATAACATAGTTGAAACCTTATTCTAACTCCCTGTCGGGTAGATTACTTGATATTATGGCTGTATTTTATATAAAAAAGATTAAACTTTCGAAGCGAGCGACTGGCCGTGCGTCTTCGCTATTCTGTCAACACTACAGGTGCCACCGCCTGGTGTGTACAGAATGGATTAGATTTTAGACTGGCGCAGCTCTGTCTCAACGTGTTCGCGGTAGTAGGCCTATGAGACTGGGAGTTGCAGAAGGTTGCCAGCTTAACCATATGTCAACATGAAATCAAGATGGCGTAGGGCCGTCTTGACAAATCGCAAAAGAAAACAATAGATTCTATCGTTTTTAAGGGTAAATACTTAGAATTAATGGTGGAAACCATGTTATATATGCAATATAAAATTAATCGACTTGCACTCGTTGGCTTCATGGGTTTGATAGAAGCATTTGCCTTCGGCTCATGCTTCTATCACCCCCTGAAGCCAACGAGTGCAAGTCTATTCATTATATATTACATTCATATACAGATGTATATATGTGGATTGGGTTTTCAATTGAAGTGAGTGGGGAAGAATCATGCTGAGTGCTTTCTTTTATCCCTCACATCGTTCATAGGTTTAGGCCTACTTATATGCATTATGAATACAGCATACGTTTTTCATTTGATTTCTACTCCAGGAGAATCTACATTAATTTTCTGAGCTCTCCAGCCACTTTGTGACTATACCTCTGCAGGGAATTCAATGGTTGCAGGTATTATATTCTAAAATAAAACAAATACAAAAACATGGAGTACAACTTTTTGATGTCTTCTCTTTGGAGAGGATTATATTGTGCATTGCATTAATGTAGGTGATCTACCTCTGTCCCACATAACCTTCCCAAAATTTCCAAATATGTTGCGTTACGGAGGTTCTACGTCATAAGGCCAAGCCTAGACACATTGAATCTGAGTAGTGATCCAAACCTGAAACAAATCTTTTAATTTTGCACTAGATTATTTATAAACCAGGTGGTAAGGCTAGTAATAAAATGTGCAATCTAAAGTAGCAAACTTTTACACCTCATACTAACAGTACTGAAAACCCTGTGAAATGAAGTTTTACTTCTGATTACTTTAGACTTATCACATCACCAGGTTTATTCAAGACGGAGACTTGATATGTTGAATTTGTGCTTATATATCTCTAGTTGATATTCCAATGGATATCATGCTAAACAGTAGGCCCCTGCAGAAGAAAAGCTGACTTGGCTTCAATCAAGGTTTGGTTTATAAATATTGCTGTTAGCTGAATGCCCAGAACCTAAGGGATTCACTGGACCGAATCATCTTATTTGGTTGCACAATGGCAATGTTGTAATCATGTTCTTATTGGCAAGACATGAGAAAGTTAAAAAATATTTATTAAAAAAAACTCTTTAGGGTCCCTCTTTATTCCAGCATCAGCCTATATACAAGGCGTATCAATCCTTTTCTGACACAATCCTCAACATCTCATTTCCGATTTCACCTCATTGTAAGAGCCATTTCAGGCCTAGTCCTAGTGTACTTCACACCCTCTGCTGTATACATGTAGGTATTTCATATTACATGGATTTCACATATAATTTATAAGTTAAACAAGACTTTCCTTGGTAAAAGGTGAAGTTTGCCGAAGAAGAGAACAACAGAGATCTACACATGACCTACTATCCCATAATGCATCTGTGTTTACAGCTAGCTATGTAACACGGTAATTCCCAAAAAAAGGGTCTTCTGGTAAACCATACGTCCACCCTGAGAACAACAGGGCAGGTGAAAACTTGCTCAAATTGGGTGGGACCGTTGTTCTCTTTGTCGGCAGTTACGTAACCCTTATAAAACGTTTAGTCAAACTTCACCTTTTACCGAGGTAAGTCTTGTTTAACTTATAAAGTTTATGTCTGGTTGTAATGCCAATGGAGTATTCACAATGGAGATTTTAAAGCTGCCTAGTTAACCAGCTGGGAATGACGACATAGAAATGTGTAATTACCCTATTGTGTGCTGGAAGCCATGGAGAGCACCATGGACTGGTACGTGCTGCCATGGCCATTGTCTGAAGAGTCAGTTATAACTGTGGTCTGAGTCTAGTCTCTCTAGCCACCAAAAGATTCCTTCTTGCCCTTCATAGGAGATGTCCATCTTTGCCTCAAAGTTACCTCTACTTCTAGTCAGAGCCTTTGTCTTGTCTAACTCAAGATGCCTGTAATGGGCTTCCCCATAATCTAGACCTTTAGAGTAGTCTACCATAAGACCCACTAGTGTTGCTACCTCTCTGATAACAAATTTTTTTTTATTCAAGTGTTCCACCACCATGTCTTAGAACTTTTTGACCTTTTACTTTGTGGGTTTAACTGGCATAGTGGTGGTGTCTATGACATAATCTAAAAAGGTGAGCTGTGTAGTTGGTGTAACTACACTCCTGTTTGGGTGAATTTTGAACCCCAAATTGACTAGCAACTTTTGTAATTTAACTATGGTGTCAGTGAATTGCTATGCTGTTTCCCCCATAATGAAAGTGTCATCTATGTAACCAAAACAGGAATGACCTTCTCTTTGCAATTCTGCAAATGCACAGGTTTTAGGACTTTATTGAATGTTCTTGGTGCTTGTGCTAGTCCATTTGGCAGGCATGTATATAAGTATAACACCCCCCCCCCCTATTCGAATCTAAGCAACTTTTTTGTCGGTATTTGATACAGGTATGCTATAATAAGCATCTGACAAATCTAAAGACCCGAGGTAGCAGTCTTTTTGCACCATGTTTATGGCTGTCTGCAGACTTTTAATTTTGAAAAGTCTGTATACCACTGAAGAATTCAGTTCTGACAGATCTGATATCAATCTGTGTTTGCCATTTGGTTTTGGCCTAAGGAAGATGTTTCAAATAAACTGCCTTTTTACTGGCTGGCATAATTCTATTATGCCTTTGTTAAGGTGTTCTTTCACAACCCTGTCAGTAATTTCTCTATTTTCCTCAGACACCATATGTGACATGGACTTTTCGCAGATCGTGTCACATATAGGGTCTTGGTGCAGCATCTTGTATGGGAGGTTCATACAAGTCTACCTTCACCCCTTGAACAGATTCTATGATGAAGGGATCATGTGATAAATTTAACCATTGGTTTACATGATTTTTAGTGCCACCCGGTACAAATGTACCAAACCCTACTTTTTCATTAGCTACCGGTACAGGAGCTATAGGCACATTTGGGGGTATTATGTTTCATGCATAGCATTATTAACACTCACCTGGTTTAGTGACACCCCCTACGGAAAACCCAAGGTTTTGGGCTTCTTCTTGTGAGGGCTAGGCTTGTGCTTATGTTTGTGCTGCTTGTTCTTCTTGTAGTTGGATGAATACACTCCAGTGTGTAAGTGCCTGTGCCTCCAGTCAGCTGGTTGCTGCTTCTTGAAATTGTTGACATTTTTGTCTTCTATTTCAAGTTTATCCATTGCTGAGATGATGTCATCTACTCCCAACCACTGTGGTGTTGGTGGATTTTCATCAATTAGTAGATCACCTACTTTCTCTCACCGTAGATTTGTCATGTCAAACATGGTTCTGGTCATGACAATGTTGGCATCACAGGCATTAATGACAAGTTTGGTGAAGTTATCAGCCTTTTGTCGTACTGCAGGGTTGATGTCCTGCTTAGCCCATGCCTTGAACTCCTCCATGGCGGCAGCTTGTCTAGCCATGGCTATCATGGTCGCGGACATGTTGGTCTGAAGCTCAGCCATGCATTTGTCCAGTGCGTGTGCATTCACAGATGCTTTAGAGAGTGGTTCAGTTGGGGCACTCTTAACTCTGGCGCATTTGCTCTTTGATGATGCTAAGATCAAAAGAGGGCCAACAAGCTTTCTTGAAGATACTGACAAATCTCTCTGGCAGACCTTCACTTGTGGGATCATCCGCCCCTAACTGAGCCTCAAGACTCTTGAAGTAGGCATCCAGGTCATCCCCGGAATCTGGGTCACCCCCATCTTGTCCATTGTTGTGGTCAGCGCCTTGACTAGTGCTGCCATTTTGGTCACTGGCATCCTCGCTTGTTTTTTGTGCTTGCCAACCACTTTATCCACCACAGATTTAACTGTTGTGCGGATTACTCCCTTCAACATACTCGCTATCTGAGTGAGTTGATCGGTGAACAGTTTTACTGTCTGGGAGTCATTGACACCTGAGGTTACCCCCTGGTCAGTTTCTTGGTCAGCGGTGCTGCCATTGTTGGACGACACACGCGTTGACCTGCTTGTCATGGTGACTGACTCGGACCGACTCGAGAGCACTCTGTGTTATTGGTCTTATAAAGCAGCTTAGCGAAGTCTGTTTGTGCCAAAAGAAAGCCAACAGTAACTGGACTGTTGGGACCTAACCGACGGTCTTTAAAAGATTGTAGTCCTTGTAGATATCTGGAAGATTTTATAGTAAATAATCCAAAGCTGGGATGTGTGTGTAGCTGCTGCAGGATCACATGCTGAACTGATGCATTATGGGATAGTAGTTCACATGTCCATCTCCGTTGTGAATACTTCGTCGGCATATCAACCATAAACTTTTGTCCCTGTGGAATTTTGGTTTATTATCCTATATTTCAAACCTCATCTTTCTACATCAAGCTTGCTCATATATTCATTCTACATCCCATGCCTCATCTCCTTATAACAGTATTTATCCCAGTATTTATCATTACAAATCTGATTTTCCTTTTTACTGCAGGTTTTGTCCCAGTGTCCTCTTCTTCCTGCTGTGTACTGTGCCTGCAGTTTGGTTCCTGGAGCTCCATGAGTTGGAGAGCAGGATCCGCTACAAGAACGCCTTCAACGTCAGTGGTATCATGCACGTTAACAACTCTGTACAGGAGGAACTCAGTGGTCGGATAGAGGGGCTGGGGGTAGGTACAATATGCACGGCTTGGATGATACAGGCCAATATGGTAATGTAGGCTGCTAATAATTATTTGGGCTTCCCTAGCCCACTAAAGAGGGCCTATATCTCATCTCTCCTATCCCTTTGGTGTCTGGTGCACATGTGTGCATGCACCAATACTCATCTATGAAATTCTGTAAGTAGTTTTCTTGCCATGAATATGACTTTAGCTGTCGAAATGGCTTTAACCATCAATTACTCACTCTCTCACTTCAACAATTATTGCATTGTACAGTAGGTGATATCTTAATACGCTGTACAAGAAATATATTGGATACACTGCAAAAATGGTGTTTAGAACACAATTCTAAACAAATTTGTGTCCCATTTTTTTTAATCACTTTAAGTTCCTAAATGTGTTTAGCCAAACAATGTGTTCAGCTCAAGTGTTTAGAATCTAGGTGTTTAGGTTAAATTTTTGTGTTTAGTTATCTATGAAATTTTATGTTTAGATGTACATACTGCATTAGAATGAGAGACTTGAGAAAGTACAACAGTTTGGCAGGAAGGACATTGCTCTGGCCTTTAAAAAATAACATGAAATAGGTGTCAGTCATGAAACCTATTGATTATTTTATGTCAATGATGGTGGTGTAAGGTGAATTCAGTCATTACTATATTACCATTTCTATTCTCTTGACATTCTATGAAATGAAACCAAAATCAATATGGGATTTGGGGACATTTGTCACAAAAATTGATTGGTATTGTGTGTTTTTTATATAAAGTCTATTCACAGGCAGTGCTGCTACCTGGTGTGTATATGACGTACAAGTGTCTAAACATATTGATGTTTAAATCTAAACACCTAGTTTTCAATTTGTTTAAACTCTAAACATGTTAGCAAAAATGTTTATGTATTTAGAATAAAAGTGTTCATTTCCTAAATGTGTAGGTAATGAGACACCTATAGGTTTAGGTTTTAAACATGTTTAGACCTAAACATCTTTAAATTCAAAACACCATTTTTGCAGTGTACACAGACTAGTGTTAATAAAATTGCCCAAAGTGTGCCCCATGGGTAGGCCATGCACTCGGGGTGTGCCCAATACAAGGCCCACCTTTCAAATCATGAAGATTTATGGTTCTGCCGGTGCGGCTTATATGCGAGGATAGACCCTTTCTGCGCCTTACAGAATTTGCCTGAGGCAGAGATGTTAGTTGAGTTGGGTGTTGGTCAAACCTCTGAAAATTTTAGGGCCCTTGAACATTTTATAACTGGAGGCATTATTCAACATATTAAACTTATGCACTTAAGTCTAAATTTGAGGGGGCTCTGAAAATAGACGAACCTCTTAGGGTCTGACATCTCTGCTGAGGTCAGAGTATGGCCCGGGAGTTCATACTAAAGAATGGGTAAAAAATGACCACAAACTGACACCAGCACAGTCTACAGAAGAGGCTATTCCTCATGCTCGGTTCATAATGGTCTCAAATTCACAGGAGAGTATAAAATGCCGCAACATTTAACAATATTCAAAGTACTGGTAACTAGAATCACTCCATTTAGTTAACTCTGCATTCATGCAAGTGGGCAACAATATGGATAGTGGATGCAACTTTCAACACCAGGGATGAAAGTCACAGAGCACGAAAATCCCTGAAATGGTCCAATATTCGCCTGAAAAACATGGGTTTCTATATGAATGTATAGGGCCCTGGAACTTCAAAATCCCTGAAATCAGGGAATTCCCTGAAGACTTTCATCCCTGCAACACTATTAAAATCTGATCATGGCCATACTTAAAATCTTACTTATGTGCATGTCAAAATCCCTCAAATAACATCCTATCTCTACAACATTGCAGCTGGAGATCCGCATCCCGTTAAAGCTAACCAGTGACCAGTGGCTGCGGACCCTGGAGCAGGCCCTTCTCCTGTTCCTCATTATCGGACGCTGGATTCTACCTAAGGGTAAACTGACCCATGACCAGCTCTCCCAGCTCCTCCTGGTCTACATTGGTACAGCAGCAGACATTGTGGAATTCTTTGATGCCTTCAAGGAAGAGGAGGTGGGTAGTGTCATCTACTGGGAGGAATTCCAATTAGTGTCATTAAGAGAATTCTAATTGGGAGTAGCAAGCATCCCATATGGAATACCCCTACTTCTGCCTCTCTTTCATATTCTCTTTGTTAAAATCAGTCTGCTGTCTGAAAATAAAGACTGAATAATAAAGGTGATTTGTGATAGGCAGTGAGGGAAAGGAAGAATGGCACCCCTATCATGATGTAATGTTAGTTCTTACCTCATATAATATGTATTATGTGCTGCATTGATATCATATTATTTGCAACTCTACACATGTATAAATATATGGCTTGCTAAAAATCAATGTTAGCAATTGTCACCCCAGATGAGTGTCTCAACGCTCCTTATTTGGCTTATAGCCTGTATATTATGATGTTTCACCATCTACAATGAAGTCATACAGGCATGGGAATGGGGTTTGAAGAAACTTCCGAGATGGTGCCTAAATCCTCTCTATGAGAGGTATTTTAGATGCTTTTTATGAGGTGGATCCCTTCAAGAGTACTTTAAGAGCACCCCCCACATATGAATTAAAAATATTTTCTCAGTGGATCAATAAGGTTAAATCTAATAGTCCTAGACCCACCACTGCCTAATACAACAGAGCTAATCAAAATAAATTCTGCATATCTTTTCCTTCACCAGGTTCGCTACAACCGCCACCTGTGCTATGCCATCCTGGGCATCTGGGCATGGTCACTTCTCCAATTCACCATGGTACTGACCGCTACCAAGGCCCGCAAGGACCAATCGGGTCTCCTCCCGAAAAACCTTTCTCGATCAGATATCGACAAGAGCTGCTGTACGCCCGATGTCTATGGTATCATCATATCTATTATGATGCAGGACGCACCATTCTTAATTCTCAGATTACTGTTAATCTTCCACTATGGGGTCCTGAGTTACACCAATATGTTCTTTACCTGTAAGAACTCTCTGGTCATTGCACTTCTTATCTACCGCTTAGTGGTCATACAAATAGAGCGGCGGAACATGCTAAGGGAGCCAAAATCTGACCTTCTCAGTATGAGTGAGAGTAACAGCAACACTAAGCTTATCAGTGTCTACCACAGCACTGATACTACCTTTGATCGGTGTATCAAGTCAGATGTAAAACTGCGGGAACCGGCTGAAAACCCGCTGGAGAAGCCGGTGGCTTATACCATAAAGCGGCATTTGTCCTTTGACGACATCAACAAATCAACTTTATCGAGGCGGCAAAATGATTATGAGAGACATTGATTGACACTAACTATGTGTATTATTTCTAAAATGACAATGATGTTGACATAAGGTTGATGTTAAGTTAAAATTCAAAAAGTGCTGGTGATCAAACATTGTCATTTTAACGTAGGATTGAGGTTATAGTTGAAACCTCGAGCTGAATTCAACATAGCATCTTTGGAATCATCAGCCATACAAGACTGCCTAAACGTTGAAGCCATATTTGCCACTTTTACAATATTGTCTAAAAATTATTTCACATTTCCACTATCAGGATAATTATGATCTTGTAACATTGTACTAGTAACTACGATCATGTTTGGTTTTAATTCTCTTAGGTCTGGCTGATGTGGGCCAATGTCTGGGGTGGTAAAGAAATGTGTGTTTCAGGTTAAAATATCCAAAGTAATTCGTGGTAAACTAAGTGGTACATCTGTGTTATCGAAGTCGATCTCAGCTTGAAAGCCACTCCATTGACTACAATAGTGGGTGCCACAAAAACATCCATATGATAAAGAATCAATTGTAAAATAATATCGGCTTTGACCCTGCTTTGGTAGTGTCAAGTAACCTGAAACACAGTTTTAATCTTTCTTTTAAATTATCTTTTAAGCTTGATTATTACTGACCTAGAATTCCTCATCACATACACTATTCTATCATATAAAGCATTTATGTGGGTATCAATTAAGTACTACCGTAAACTTCCGCGAATAAGACACATCTCATACGTGAGGTTTTACTTCTCCACGGATCCGCAAGGGGGAGATCAAACCTTCATTTTGATATGTTACACTCCCCTTAAGTCCTAATAGGACATAACGGGGTCCAGGGGGGTACAAGAGGCACTAGCTTCACATAGCTTTTTGAATTTTTAAAATCCATTCAATAGAGGAAATGTTATGATATTTATATTTTCCTAATCCTTTCCTAAAATTCTAGGTGCGTCTTATAGGCGGGATGCGTCTTTTAGGCGGGAGATTACAGTAGCAGTTAAGTGTGACTTGTAGGGTACCCTCCGTTGGTTACTGGGGAACATCCTAGTCATCATTCAAATGATCTTCCTGTTTGAAAATTTTCTGATTTGATTTAGTAGAACCCGGTAGTGAAAGTAACCTAGAAATAGGATCGACTTGTCTTTGACCTCATGAACAATTTTCATATCTATAAATTTTTTAATGTACCGTAATCTCCCGCGTATAAGACGCGTCCTCTAGGCCAAACAAAATGCTGGGGAGTCTTATAGCTTTCTCTCAAGTTGGGGGTGCTCTTATACGAGGGGTACTTTTACTATAGAAATGTACTCATCTTACAAATATCAGCATTAAAATGTGCGTCTTATACGCGAAAATGCATGTGCTGAGTTTGGGGTGCGTCTTATACGTGCAACGCGTCTTCTACGCAGGAGATTACGGTAGTACCGGTACTTCGCATCTGGGGTACACTGAGGTGTATAGGAAGCAAATCTTCACGGGGGGGCACTATGACCACCTTCAATTGTCGGCTCAAATGTGATGAGGCATATAACAATATACCTATATAGAATTTGTCAAAAAAAATTGATTTTTATTGAATTTTAGATCTGATTTGAGGCTCAGGCCCCATTTCCCCTATCCATTTACTATATTAATCTAATTTGAGATGCAAGTTTTAGCTTTTCGTCCAAATTATCATGAATTCTCGACAAATTTTCTTGAGGGGGGGGGCAGGACTACTCAGCCCCCCCCCTCCTTTGTGGTTGAGGGGGCCCATGCCCCGCTGCCCACCCCCCACCCTTTTTCAACGCCCCTGGGTACAGCGTGGATTATGATATTGTGCATTATCAACTAGTGTTATAGCGCATTTCTGTATGTTCTGCCTGAAATATCAAACAGGCTGTATTTGCGCCACATTTTAAATAATCGGTGGATCAACACAGTAAAAGGTATGCCCGCGCGCCCCCTCGCGGGCGTACCTTTTACCGTGTTGATCCACAATTATTCTTGTATCTGCAGCAGGGATGAATCTCACAAGCAGGAAAAAGCTTATAGGAGCGCCTATTTTGTATGAGGGATTATCATGCCTTCGTTTCTGAAAGTACCGGCATGCTAAATTGTAATCAGAAGGTAGCTAAAGTAATTTATTCATCTATTGTAGGTTTAGTTATTTATTCATTTATACAACATTCATAAACTTTGCATTTGACACATTCATGTTAAAATCATTGCTTCTTAACTAGAAATTACGTCCGAAAATTCAAATTCAATTTAACGATTAATATGACATTAGAAAGAGATAAGTCTTTGTGATCTTGCCATTGTACTTTGTGGATATTTAGCAATAAAGAGAAAGAGATGTTTGCTAAGTGTCCATGGCAATATCAAATAAATATATGAGAGATATGGAATAATGTATGTTTTGTGTTTGAATGTATAGGTACTGAACGATATGCACATTTAGGTCCATCCACCCCCAAAAAAGGGTACTTTTTTCTCATCAAGGTGAATTACACTTTCTCTACAATATACACATGTATAACTACATTTAGAACATGTAGCCTGTCACCACTGGGATATTTTCTTTTCATCAGCATTATCATGGTATTAAAACCCATATGTACCTACCAACTTTAATAGGTATAGATGTGATTAAATCATACTTTTTATGGCCCTCTCGGAAAATGCCTATACGGTCTATAGACAAAGTCTTAGAGGGGGCAAATCAAAGAGTATCAAGTATTATGTGACAGATCTTTCTTTGTCATGAGGAGGTATCTTTAACTTGAAAATAGACCATTCTTTAAGATATACCAGAATCCAAATGAATTTCAAAGTAAATGTCTATCTAGATTGATATGCTGTAATATTATCTGAACTTGGTGCTGCGTTTGATGCCGGCGCGGATACCAGACAGCTCTCCGCCATAACGTGTCATCTCTGTTCGCACCTCCCGCACCTGGTAAAAAGCAAAGGATGACATACACATAAGGTGAGCTCAAAAGGAACAGTACTAGAATATCTTTTTTTTATTCGGTGAATAATGGAAGCACAGTAACAAGTGATTTCAATACCATATCATCTTTCATCGTTATTTTTAAAAACTAAAGATTTCTGATAATGGAAGCAACTTATGGGAAGCAACTAAGCCTTTCGGAAGGCTTGAGGCTTTCCCGGAATCAGCAAAATGGATTGCCTTTCAAATAAATTCAGGCTCTTTGATTCTCTTATGTATTTATATGATAAAAAGATATGAAAATCAGTGACACATTTAGGGTCGACATATAATTTTAAAACTCCTGTTCGTGTGTTGTAAAGATGTAATAATCATGTCCAATGCAATGGTAGAGGGTTCAAGAACTACCATAATCTCCCGTGTATAAGGTGCGTCTTATAGAGGGGGGTTTAGTTCTCATTGCATCCACAAGGGGGACTCCAAGACCTTTCTTTTGATATGTTACATGCCCCCTTAGCCATAATAGGATATATGGGGCTCAGGGGGGTCCATGGGGCCCAAGTTACACATAGGTCTTTGAATTTTGAAAATTCATTCAGTAGAACCAAAGTTATGAATTTTTCATTTTTTTTTGAGAATTTTCCAAAACTCTAGGTGCACCTTATACGCGGGCTGCGCCTTATACGCGGGAGATAACGGTATGTCGTTTTAAGGGGAGAAAACTTTAAGAGCCACTGATGTCAGAGTGAATCATACCCACAATTCAACATGATGCACCAATGAAGTGCTGGTGAGCCAGGGTCGGCATGATGCATGAATATGGCCTTAGTGAGTTACTCGCCAGGGCTGCATTCATGCATCATGACAAACGATGCGCATGATGCACTGATGCAGCATTCTGCCACGAGCATTCCCCGAGAGTGTAAAAGTACAGACCTGTCCCTTCCTGCGGATCTTCTGTTTGCGGGCCTTCATTCTGTTCTTGACTCGCGGGTTTCGCTGTTCCTTCTTCTTTGGTGCTTGTAGGCCTTTGTTTTTGAGAATCTAGATTTGGAGAAAAGGAGTTAGATATCAATACCCATGAAAGAGTAAACAAAGCTAGAATGAAAAAAGAGAGCAAGAACTTGGCTTTGTGCAGTCGAATTTAACAATCCATCAGATATTACCTGATATGTGACTCCACGTTTGCCGTCCAAGTCTTCCTCGTCTTGATATGTTGGTCCAACGGGTCCCTCATGGCCTTCCTCATTTTCAACGAATCCACTGTGGAGAAATTAACATTTTGTAATTAAATTTAATAATTACAAAATGTGTGACATGGTTAAATCAATCGATACTATACACAAAGAGTTGACAAAGTTTTGGAAACCGCATAGGATATCTACCATTATGCAGAATAAGTTTTATATTGAATTAATATAACAGACAGTAGAATATAGGTAGCTTCATCAGAAGACCTTTGCAAAAGTTTCTCTTTTTGTGTTACCGGCATAAGTGATGGTGTTTTTTTGAGTTAAAAAAAAATTATTTATGCAAATCAATCATGTACTGGATGATGACATCTTACCCTGTGTCTTCTTCAGGTCGTGCTTTCTTCCCAGATTTCATGGCCTCGTATAACTCCATGGCTTCTCGTTCTCCTGCTGTCAGCCCGTCATCCGCCGCCTTCCGCTTCCGGCTCTAAAATTCACATTATCAAACATTCCATAGGACACAATATTGACATTACCAGTATTTTAATAAAACAATGAAAATTCACGTTCTCATTAGTCTAAAAAATATATCTATGCAATTCTATTTCACCATTACCCTAGCTCCCTTAATAAATATGATACATCTTTTGAAATAATTCTCAAACTAAATTAAATAAGGCTTACCCATGACCTTCCTCCTTTGTCAATAGAGGCTTCGTTTTCTTCAGCTCCACTATCTTCCTCACCCTCTGCTGCCGTTGCTTTTGCCTTTCTCGCTTCCTTCTGCTTAGCCCTTTGAAATTCAGATTGACACAGATGTTAATATAGCATCCTTTCTTTCGGTTGAGGTATATATTTTTCAAGAAAATAGTATCTTGCTAAATATCTATAAAGGGAAAAAAACACGTTGACAGCTTGAGCCTTGGGAACCCCCTTGCGAGGGGTGTCCTCTCCTGATTCCCCTGTCCTCGACTGTACATCGTAGTGTTCAGGCAGATGGGTCAAACGATTTTGATCCATCTTGTCGAAGATAAAACAACTTCAGTCCACTTTCATTATAGATTTAAAAAAAAAATATATAAATGTGTGACTTACTTTTTCAGAATTCGGCTGGTGACTGATGTTTGAGGTTTACTGGTTACCATTGTGACCTTGACACCCGACTTGACCTTGGTGAGAAGGTCATCGACCTCTGCTGCCATCTGGCGGTCAGCATCTTCCAACTGCATCATCACCTAGAGAAGGCAGCTGACAAGTTTTATAGGGATTTTTTTTTTTGAGAATTTTTTTCTTAATGCCAGCAGTAAATTCCCGTTCCAATGTAAACCATCGTCTGCCTTCATAGGAATGTTGGAATTCCAATGCAAAATGCCTATTATTTAGTAACTGTGATGGCTAGATATATTTTCCCCATATCATTAAATGCTAGAAGATACCTACCTTCCTGTATTGGACTAGTCTGTTGACGATGGGGTGGCTGTGGAGCTGTGGGGTGTGTTTTGCTTTCAGCATGAGATAAAAACTCACGTTCATGCAATAACTGAAAGTAATGCCACAAGATATTAATTTCAACAAGGCCAAGTTTTGACCAATTCTTAAGAGTTGAGTTTGAATTTGAAAAGTGTTTATTGGCCAACAAATATATCACATCATATTGGAGCTTTTCTATTTATCAGCCAAATATATCATGATTATACAATCACCCGTTATGTAATGTATACTCTGCCTAAACGTAGAAAAATAGATTAAAGCCATTACCGTAATCTCCCGCGTATAAGGCGCGTCTTCTACGCCAAACAAAATGCTGCTATGTCTTATACATGGGAGGGGCATTGCCTTGAGTTTGGGGTGCGCCTTATAGGGGGGGGGGGTATTTTTACTATAGAACAGTACTAAACTGCAAATATCTGCCCTCAGGGGGGGGGCACCTTCTATGTGAAACACCCCCCCCTGTGGGTTGGGGGGGTGCCTTCTACACAAGCTGCGCCTTCTACGCGGGAGATTACGGTAATCGATTAGCAACATTAAATACAATTCAATGATGTCTACATGACTTATTAAAATGGAAGAACTGACTTACTTAAGATAAAGCTCCACTTTGGTATGAACATATTTAGTTCCCTGACTCGGTGGAAGACTTCCACTCTTCTCAAGTTCTAGAAGCGGAAGCCAGCGGTCATGAAGTTCAGTCATCTGGAACCCACAATCACATCATACCATAGTGTAACTGTGCATTTGATATTAGGCCTAAAAGGAAATGTGTTCCGGTAACAGGATTGAAAAATAATTAGGGCAGGGAATTTTTTTTTTTTTGTGAATTTATTAAGGCCGACTGTAAAATTTTCACACATACCTGACACGAGTTTGACGGGCAGGATCATAAAAAAAAATCAAAAAAAATCCATGTCTTAATAACTGCCAAAAAATCTGATTTTTCCCCAAAAGGGCCATAAAAAAGGTTAGGGTAGGGTAAAAAATTAGGGAAGGTAGCGTTACCTGAACACAACGCCTTTTTTAGGCCTGAAACTGATTCTAAACTTTGATTGTAATATGTTGTGTACATCTCTATCCACCACCAACGTTATCATATACCAACTGACACTGTGCCGGAACTATGGTTATTGCCATTGGCAACCAGCATGTAATGCCACAGTGACAGTGATATGTGATGTGAGGATATTTATCCAACCTATGTCATTTATATTGAGTACATATATTAAGTACATTCAGGTTACTTGAGATGACCATTTCTCAGAACATGGGGAGTGTATGATGAAGATATGAAGAGTATTCACCCCTATTGCGCATTAAACACATAGAATTAACACTTAATTCTCCGATACTGAATGCCTTGGCCAGCTATTTTACATACCTTGGATTTATAGTCATCGATTAGTTCGAGTAGCTCTGGTGACTCGGTTGTGAGTAGCTCCAGCTTGGCGCGATGTGAGAGGCGGCTTATATCTGTCTTAATCTTCTTCTCCTCTTTCTTCTCAGGTTTCTTCATTGACTAAATCCACAAGTTGTAAAAAACATAAATAAATCTATTATATCCTTCGAGACTAATTCAAACAAGATCAACGCTAAGTTTTCTTTAAACTGGTAAACTACTTTTAGTCTTTTCGTTTCTCAAATCTTAAGAGGAATAGAAGCATGCCATTGTTCACACTTTTTTGAACCTCATTTACACAGTGACCCATAGTCTCATATGTCTGTATGAACGCAAAAATATACTACCTATTCCGAGAATAAAGCTAAATTTTCAGTTAAAAAAATCAATACTGAATTTTCCTCACCTCAAACACGCCCAGTCCAAAGTCGGTATCATCGAGCTGCTCGGCCATCTTACGTTGTAGGTTGAGTGCCTCCTTCTCCTCCAGTTCGGCCGCCGCAGGCTCGTCCCCGCTCCCATCATCTGGTTTACATAGCAGGTTTTTCAGATATAAAGTGTTCATGCCTTACTTCACATTTTATTTATTGACCTAACTTCTTAAATTCATACTCTTATTTATTTACCTTTTTCAACACCAAACTGGGTCCATACGCCCCAGGGAGTCCTAGCCCTGACCCAATAATGCCCATTATTAGTAGTGTTTAACCCATCTTTGTGCCAATGGTAGTTTCTATAATACAGGTACATGAGCTATTGGCTTTATTATAGCCTTTTCAATCATTCAAGTTTAATAGCCCACCAAGACGGAGAATTAAGTTTTAGCTGATCTTGGTTTCCTTGAAGGTTGCACACACTCTTCAAAATATACCTCATTGTCTACAAACAAGAATACCGTAATCTCCCGCGTAGAAGGTGCAGCTCGCGTAGAAGGCGCCCCCCCAACTCAGAGAAGGCCTTTTCATGTAGAAGGCGCACGTACCTCTTCTGGATCCATTTCCGGAAAAACCCGCGTATAAGGCGCCCCCCAACTCACAGGGGGGCTGTTTCGCGTAGAAGGCGCCCCCCCTCCCCACCCCCCTATATGAGTTCAAGCTGTCATCGGCACACGGTCGGCGTAAAAAAACGGCGAGCAAATCTACAGCGACCGGGCTGCCGCGCTGCTAGCGCTATGAGTTCAAGCTGTCATCGGCACACGGTCAGCGCATTGCCCGCCGAGCAAATCTACAGCCACCGGGCTGCCGCGCTGCTGGTGCTATGAGTTCAAGCTGTCATCCGCACACGGTCGGCGTCAAACCCGCCAAGCAAATCTACAGCGACCGGTCTGCCGCGCTGCTGGCTATATGAGTTCAAGCTGTCATCGGTACACGGTGTGACGGTCGGCGTCAAACCCGCAGAGCAAATCTACAGCGACCGGGCTGCCGCGCTGCTGGTGCTATGAGTTCAAGCTGTCATCGGCACACGGTCGGCGTCAAACCCGCCGAACGCCCGTCGACACCTCCCGGTCTGCCGCGGTGCTGGCGCTATGAGTTCAAGCTGTCATCGGCGCATTTTCCCAAATGAGATGTTGGAAAAACCCGCGTATAAGGCGCACCCCAAACTCAAGGCAATTTACCTCCCACGTATAAGACCCAGCAGCATTTTGTTTGGCGTAGAAGACGCGCCTTCTACGCGGGAGATTACGGTACTATTAGTTTATAAATAATTACCTTCATCCTCATCACTGACATCATCGGCCCAGTAGTATCCTTTTCTCTTCTTTCCCCAGGCTTTCTCATTAGGTAATCCTAGATAGGAAAAGGGAGATGACATTTTATATAGTGTAAGATGTAGAAATGAAAATACTAATGTATTGGGATGACTGAATTTATGGATTATGTTACAGACATGAAAGACTAGACAAATCCTAATTTTTTTATTCTTTTTTTAGACAGTGGTGATCCGATTGAGTATTGATTACGTTCTAGACCTAGGAGAAGGAAACATAGTCCCATCATAACTATTTATCTTTTAGTTTCATTCATTTATCTATTTCTAATGCGTTTAGCATTATCTCACAATTTCCTTAATCTACAAGTACACACCATCATCTTGTTTCTTGGCTTTGTCATCTTCATCTTCGCTGTCGCTCTCAAACCCTTCCTTGACTCCATGACGGCGGAGTTGTTTGAGGCGCTGTCGGTACTCTTCCACCTCGTCATCGTCACTGCTGTCACTCGCCACTCCAAGCACCTCCACCTGCACAAACAGATTGCAAAACCACCGTAATCTCCCGCGTATAAGGCGCGTCTTTGACATGAATCAGAGGCTCCCCGCACCTTATAGAATAAGCCCAAAGTCTGCATGCATCTTATAGACAGGGGATTTTTACTATAGAACAGTACTGAACCCTCAAAAAATTACTCCCAGATGTGCCTTATAGGGTTTCCCTCAACTCAGGCTGCATCTTATATGTGGGAGATTACGGTAAGTACTATATTTGGTAAACTAAAGGTGCTTTCAAACCCACAGCCCACAAGATATTAAAATATAGCGATAATATGGGTCACATAGCGTGCGAGAGTCGGTGCCTGTCTGGCGTTGAAATGTACATGCTAATCACCATTCCCAGCAATCGCAGTGCCAAAGTCTAGCCCAGATCACAGCCACCGCTGTTTCCCGAAGATTACAAACAATCATGTAATGTTAGGTTAGTGACTTTCACAAAAGAATCTACGAGATGGCTGGCGTCATGTCTGCACCGACACATCCTCCTATGTTATCGCTATAATCCTCCTGTTCCATTACCTACACAGTTCACTTTTTTCTATAAATTCAAGCTGAATGATTTATCACATGATTATACATTGTATAAAAAAAAAAATGGTTAGGAACTCACCCGTTCATCATCACTGAAGTCTGGTTGTTTTTGCGCCTTTACTCCTTTATTTAGAAGAATCTGAAAAAAAAATCAGAAGTACTCAATGCAATACATACACCAGAGCTGCCAAAGACTTTTTTAATGCAGGCCAAATAGGCCTGTGTCTAGACAGCTTACACTGGCCATTTCCCTCTCGTCCAGGTCATATGAGCATTAACTTCCTTGTATATAGTTTATCCTAACCAAAACTTAGACAACTTGGAGGATTTGAAAATTTCTTTTCACCACTGAGATAGCTGAGATCATGACAGCCTATTCAGACTGGCGGCTGAAAGACCTACATTGGCCACTAAGATTCTGTTCACACTAAATGTCAAAGCTTATAGTAGATTTTTATATTTTTTCTACCCACCTTCTCTTTCTCCATGTGAAACTTGTCCACATCATCGTGAAAGAAATCGTCATCCTGTGGGTTAGGAACTTTCTCCTTCTCGTAAGCACGCTCATCATCTGAGTCATATTTCACTGTTGGCTTGGACTGTTTCCCCTTCCTGAAAGTGCAATGAATGACTTAGCAAATGTACCATAACCTTGTGCAATAGGCACACCAGGAGTTTAACCCAATGCTAATTGCTATAAGCAGGGTTCCCACAAAATCCTTACACTTGAATTCCATGACATTTCCATGACTTTCCATGACAAAAATAAAAATTTTCGATGACTTTATTAACTAATTCTTGACACGATCGGGTTAAACCCCCCAGCAAAATTTGTGCAATCATAGTGGAAAAAAATCGTATGTTCCAATTGATTTGAAATATTTATTCAGTTTTCCCATTTTCCATGACTTATGAGATTTACAAAAAAAATCCATGACATTCCATGACGTGTGGGAACCCTGTATAAGTAGACCTGCCGGTCCCTAGGCATATGATGTTAGGTACAGAGCTCCCTTAGCGGCAGACTGTGTGGAAACTCCCACACTATGTATAAGGTGCAGCTGGGCGTTAATTTGGGCAGTTTGATATAACCGGTATGGTACCGTAATACCCGCATATAAGGCGCACCTCAAATATAATCATTGGTGACATTTATCATCAGGGGGGTTGGGACACAACATGGGGTGGGCTTCTTGTGGGGAGTCATAGAAATCATTAGTGTAGCTTAGTTGTTGTTGGGTTTTTCAGCAATAAAATGAAAAGGTCTGTGGACTTCTAAAGATGATAAAGTTCAGAGAGTGGGAGAAAAAAAAACACCCAAAAAGCAGAGGAGTTCTGGTTAAGGGGGTATGCAAAATATGTTCTCAGTTACAGTGCTCGGGATGAAAATTTCAGTGTGTAAAAAAGTCAAGGATCCTTGAACAACAAACAGCCGCAAGTAAAGACAGCGTGAGTTTATGTGAGAAAACAACTTTAAGTTCCAAGCCAACCTTAAGTTAAGGGTTGGGTCATTTACTCACTGCCAGCTATTCTGAGGTAGCAGATTGTGGCATAGGCACAGCCATTGCTGAAGCTTGTTACCAGCGAGTTCTACTGATAAGAGCTATCAGATGGGTACCAGTTGGCCCCCGAGAGGGCCACAGTGAATAGTTGGGATCATCTCATTGGTTAATAATTAAGTCCATATAGCAAAAATTGGCCGGTGTTGGGTGCCCATTGGGGTGACGTAGGCCTGACCATTGGCATTTTGCCGACCAAATGCCAACATTGGCAGGACATCAGCAAAATTGGCTGACCATTGCCGATGCTGATGTTTGCCGAAAAATGCAAACGTTAGGTCTATGTTGGCATTTGGTCAGCAATGTCAGGCCTATGTTCGCAGGATGGCCAGCTGGTTGGGCCAACGTCAGGCTGATGTTATGCCAATGTCTTTGTGCTACCCATAGAGCTTTTTCAGCGAATGTGTATTCACACCCTCGGCAGCCCTGGTGGAGATCTCAAAAGTAAACAGAAGTACCACACTCATTGCAGTCTAGGTTGGAGCAGGCATATGCCTACTTCCACATGCAATTTTTAACATCTATACAAAGTGCACATTCATAATTCTTAGTTCCGCATGTTCCCCTACATCTCAATTATTACTGGTGAAAAGGATATTTTGATCAAGCTACAGGGTTGGGAGAAAATTGGGATTTTATACAAGGTAGTAGATTCCCACACTGAAGCCAGCCACTCACTATCACAGCCTGCGCAGGCCATCCTTCTAAATTCACATAAGATCTTTCACATAAGAATTTTTTCGCCCCACCCCCTTTATCTCATAGTAATGCACAGGCTATCTCACTATAAAAGAAGGGGCTGTCTACCCCTCCCCCATGAGGGATCTAAATATGTTTGCCCCCTCCCCCGAAAAGATAGGCACTTTCAACAAAAGATTTAAACCGATTGCAGAAAAAAAAATATTGGTCACATTCGATTGAGCTCATTGCAAATTTTTCAATTCTTTTGGAATTATCTTTCTATCTTGTGTAGAACCAGAGATACAAGACAAATAGTGTCCGAAATATTGAGGCAAGTGGCAGAAATAGAAAGTGGTAGAAATAGGTGATGTGAGTGCAGCCATGCACTGACCACTGTCAGTGGCCACCTGCTTGGCTGTCACTATAGCAGTGATATGAATGGCCAACACTTCCCAAATGTTTAATTTTTTGGTCCTCTCAAAGGTATCAGTGCGCAAAGTGACAGAAACATGAAATTTCATATTCTGTCAGAAGCTCCAATATAACCTTCATATTCAACTTAGGCCACACCAAAAAAATAAGTTGGTCTACAGATTTTGGTTTTGAAAAAATGGTGCGAGCGAGCAAATTTTTTTTTTTTTTTTTAAAGAATTTTTTGGCGTCTAATGGATTCCTTGCTGGGAAATTGAGGCGAGCGAACAAATTTTATTTTTTTAAAAATTTTGCCAAACATCACAAAGAGAAAACTTGTAGAAACTGAAGCGAGCGAAATCCAAAGACAAGATTTTTTTCAAAGAAAAAAAAAATTTGTGTTTCCGAAAATGTGGAGAGGGCGATCCGTAGACCAACTTATTTTTTTGGTGTGGCCTTACTATAAAATGTTTAATAATTGGAATTTTTCCTCCCCGATTTCTCTGGTGGGTACTTTGATATCTAATCTGCAAGGATTACTAAAAGTCAATGAAAAAAGTCTACTAAGGTCCTAAATCGGCGATATCGGCAAGGTCACGAGTAGCGGCCATACTCACACCTTGCAAAAAGTGTCACTGCACTCTGCCAGCTTTTCTCACCCCCCCCCACGACAGCGGCTTTGTCAAAGTACCTACAAAAGACCATCCCTCCCTGTTGACGTGTTGTTAAGGCCAATGGAACTTACACTGCAGTTTACCATCCACCCCCCGCATGCTTTTGAAGGGGCCACATGAGAAAATTTCATTATTCATTATCTAAAAAAAAAATTGAAAAAGTTCTCAAAAATGCATTTTGACATGATAGGAATGACCAAAAGGGGACATATTTGGTATCAAATTAAAGCTCAAAGAATGTAAATAGCATAGTGACATCTACAACCTAGAAAATCCCCAGCATTGATAGGTTGATAATGAATAATGAAAAAAAGCCTCATCAGTTTCCAAAATGGCTCGGACGGTAAACTGTAACCTGATTTCCCATGGCCTAAAAAATGACCACTCCCTTTAAATTTTAATAGTTTGGTTCAGTTTCCCACTCTGTGTTGGTCGGGTTGGTGAAGGTTGGTTGGTCACACCCCCCCCCCATGAAGAATTTTTTTTTTTTACCGCCGCCCAAATAACACCCCTACCTTGCTTAATATATATATATATATATATATATATATATATATATATATATATATATATATATATATATATATATATATATGATATTATATGACTGGGTCTGGGACCTAAACAGTGTCAGCCTGACATTATTATGATAATCATTTGACTCAGTCTGACAGACTGAGTTACTGACACTTGTTATAATGCCAGAGTCAAGTGACTTGACTCTGGCATTATAAACTATCACCTAGGCTATGGGGTATATGACAGTGTATGACTCTATGACTGAACGATAATGTAAGAAATACAGATATGGCATCAGACTTTAGTTGGTTATTTTACTTACCGTAAATCCCCGCGTATAGGACGCGTCTTATGCACTAGAATTACATAATCTGCATCCTATAGAATTCACCCTAACTTAGGATGCGTCCTATAGGTGAGGATTTTCTACTATAGAACAGTACTAAAATGACCAAAAATTGACCCTAGCATTGTCCTATATGATTTAGCCTAAGTCAGTGTGCGTCCTATACGTGAGGGGCGTCCTATACGCGAGGATTTACGGTAATTAACGTTCCACACTTACTTCCTACTTTTCGGGGGCATCGTTGAAAAGTCCTTGTCAACAGGAAAATCTAAATCTGGGTAAAATATTTGTAATATGGCAGTATCTGCAAAGAAATTGTCTGTAAACACACGAACACGTGAACTTTTGCTGGTGCCTAAGCGTCTGACAAAATTCGCCGGGAACCAGCACTTATCGTTTAAGACGTTAACTTGGACGAGACCGTACGTTGTTGTAGCAACAAACTGAGAAAGGAGCATCAATTTCCAATATATCTATTTATGTAGACGATCTTGGATAGTTTACGAAAGCTAAGGAGTTGATATCCAAGGTATGGAAAGCGTATAACCTCTTTTATATGTTTGAAACCTGTTCAATGTGGGTCATTGCTGGTGCTTGATGGCATTGATGCCTGCTGAGCTCGCCTCAGCGTCAGCTCAGCCTCAGAGTCAGAATCAGTCTCACTCTCAGTTACTCTCACTCACTGTCACTGTGTCAGTATCACGGTCTCTGGGACCGGGTTTGCTCTCACTCAGGTGGTCATTTCTTAAAAGTGACATGGCCATGGCTAGGCACTGAAATACCTCCACTGTGTGAGTCTGCTGCAGAAGAGGTGTGAAACTGTGATAAAGCTGAAACTGGGTAGTGTTAAACTCTCCTTTCTTTGCAAGCTTATTCTGAAGCTATTTACTGGAGGATCTTTACAAACAAGGGCTCATTTTAACAGGCTTGACAAGACCTTTAAAATGATTATTTTTTGTACATGGTTGAATGCAGGGAATTTTGCCTTTGACCCCATCAAAGTTCAACTAAAAGTTTAGAACCATTTTATTATGAGAAGATCATTGAGCACCTAAAAATAAATGGTTCCCACCTGTTCTATGGTTAAAAATGATCTAGAAAATGTTTTCATTTTCTTTTTCTAAGGGGCTGCAGTATGTTTGACAGACCCTGCAAACTTTTTGGGCGAGATTATCTCTGGACACTTATCCCAACCTCCCCAATGTTGGGCACTTACCTATCAATTAAGACCTTATTGTATGTATTTTATATGGTGGGAAATTGATAGCTATGATAAAAATAAGTAGTTTTGCTTTTTAGATGAAGTTATTATGTCAATTTAAATGGAAGTTATGATCATTCAAACGTCCTGAGTCAAAGACGATATTCTGCCGTGGTTCTGTCAGAGCGCACAGTTCAAGGGAAAAGATGACATCAAAAATTTGCTTTTACATTGTTTGATTATGATAAAATTTATCATTATTTACATTCTTGAGGGTATATCTTGCTTATCTGAAAAGAAAATTGCCCAAAATAATCATTTTAGTGATCTAGTATACCTTGGATTCATCTTGCTTGATCACAAAATTAGATCCAAATTAAACTCTTAACTATGGCAGAATTCTGGGTCTGATTTGGTACCTTTGACCGGTCGTAATTCCACTTAAAATTGACATAGAGACTTCATTTAAAAAGCAAATCCACTTCTTTTCTCAAGATCCATCCATTGATCATTAGGGAGTGGTCATTTATTATCAACAGGGGGGGGGTGGTGGGTTTGAGGGGGGGGCGTAAAAAATTCTGACCCCTCTCGAGGGGGGGGCTAAAAAAAATTTGACCACTCTTGAGGGGGGGGCTAAAAAAATTTACCCTCTTTTTAGCAAAAAAGCCCGCGCGCTACTATAGATCAAAGAGGGGGCGCGAAAACTCTCCGCGCCTCCGGCGCGGGGGGGGCGCAAAATTTTTTTACTGCCGTCGAGGGGGGGGCGTAAAAAATTTTCGCGCGTCCGCGCGAAAACCCACCACCCCCCCCCTGTTGATAAATAATGACCACTCCCTTAGATAGGTTTAATGGGATAAAGTCTTGAAATATTAGGTAAGTGCCTACCATGGCATTTATTGAAATCACCATAGGACATGACTATGCTAGTGACATGTGACAGGACCATGGTAGGGACCCCAGAAAAAAATGGAATCTATTGGATACCACAAATGATTCACAATTCTTTTGGATAGAGCCTGAGCAAGGAAATCTAAATCTTTTGGAATTTTGTTTCTTTCTATCATAGAACCCGAGATATTATGACATTTATTATGTCGGTAAATCCCAGGATTTGCTACCCATACATTTCTATTATAATAGAGGCTAATAGAGCTAAGAAGTTGTGGCTAAAGACATCCAAAATCTAGGGTTTTTCTAAAACACCCTGTCAAACCTAAGGGAGTGATCATTTTTTAACAACCGGGGGGGGGGGGCTGGTGGGTTTGGGCACGGACGTGCGAAAAAAATTTCGACCCCCACCCTCTCGAGGGGGTAAAATTTTTTCAACACCCCCCCATAAGGAACAAAATCGCGCGCGAACGTCCCCTTTTAGCCTTTAGTAATGCGCTGGGTTTTCCACTGAAAATAGGTGAAATTATTTTGACCCCCCCCCCCATCAGAGGTATTGAAATAATTCTGACCCCCCCCCCAGTCAAGGGGTTGAAAAAATTCTGACCCCCCCTCAAACCCACCGCCCCCCCCCCCTGTTGTTAAAAAATGATCACTCCCTAATTTCACTTCTAGTTGGAGTTTTTAAAAAAATTCAAAAATCCTAGATAGATAGATATATGACCTAATTAATCAAGAAGTCGAATGACCTTTTGACCTTGACCTTTGACCTAGATCTTACTCTCGGAGATCACCAAGCTTCACGTTCAATCAACAAAATCCTTTGGGAGCATGTGAGAGCATCGTCCGATTGTTCTGAAATTTTTTACAGTGCATCTTGAGATAAAGCCCAGCCTAAATACTGAGTAGCAACCAGTACCATTGATAACTTCATGGTCTGGGCAGATTCTGAAAATACCATGTCTTAGACAATAGCAGAATCCTATGTTTTCTCACATGGAAGCACTTTTGTTGTATATGGTACGATAGGCCTTTCTTTGGTCTATACATTCAACTATTAACCTGTAAATATATGTTAAAGAGCACTCCCTCAGAGAAGGGTTTTATTGCACTGTCTGCAGAATCTGCCTGGGCCCCCTGCACAGCTCTCACTGCAACTACCCTAAGTGGCGCCCCTAGTGGATTCTGGGGTCCCTAACCATGGGGGCCATCCATAAATGACGTCATGTAAAAAAATGAAAAATTGACCAATTTTTGACCCCGCTTGACCATGTCCTGTTTTTTTGGGTTTTTTTTGCCAATTTTGCAATGCTGAAGGTATATGGAAAATTAATTCTGTCATGCCGGGCCTGACCCCCCTCCCCCCCTTCGGCATGTCCCCTTTGGCTTTGTGGATGGCCCCATAGAGGTTTTTTTTCTTGGGGGGGGTGCATTTTACAAAATAAGTTTTCAGTTGGGGGAGGGGTGGTCGCAATGGAGCCAATAGAATATAGAACAGCAGGCGGATGGCTGCGAGATTTTGACAATCTGTCATGAGTAAAACGATGGCAACATTTTTGTAATATAGTCTCTGTAGGTACACTTTTCACTTCATTTTTTGAGAAAGGGAGATAGTATGATCTTCAATAAATCAGGGGCTCTGCCCCTGAACCCCCCTTTTATTTTTTTATCTACATTTGGTCTCCACCCTATCTTTATAATAGGTCAGATACTACTTTAGATCCACAGCTCTCGATAATATTACTTACGACCTTGACCTTCCCATCCGCCCGCTGTTCCAGATTGTATTGGCTGGGGTCGCAAAACACTTCATAATGCCAGGCCCGGCATTATGAAATTTTTTTTTTTATTAATGGTGGCGGGGGGGGGGGGGGGTGACAGGGGAGAAATATTGTCTCATCAAGCTCCCCCCCCCCCAACCCTTCTGCAAGTTCTGGCAATAAGTGACTCAGCCCTTAGGTACGATTTATCTTAAATTCGAAAAAAAAAATACAAAGATATATCCAATTTGGAGTAAACCCTGCTTGTTGAACACTCTAATAGAAGTGTTATCTTCCATTTAGGTGTCGTCATAATGTCGGACATCACTGCCACAATCAATCGCTATGCGGAGGTGTGTAAGGAGGACCAGGCACCATCATCAGACTTCGTCCAGAGAGTATTGAAAAAGGAAGCTGAAAATGTTGCTCTGTAAGTGGAGTTTAATTTGTGATGAAAGAAAGCTTCTTCAGAAGACTGCATGGTATTTTATTTGTATGTAAAATAGTTGTAAAATTTGAGTGCTGAATTATGATCTACCTTTTCCTATTTGCAATCACTCTATGTTCTATAGACTAGTTGGATGATTAGAAGCTTTTTGTATTTGTGATATATAAAGTAAAATAAAAAAAAAATCTAAAAAGTTTACAATGCAAAGATTTTGTATATTGACATTCTTTGTGTTCTAAAGACGGGGTTTGCATCCACAACCTGTTGAAAGGTAAGTATATAGATATAGCTGACATGAATCGTAGATATCTACAGTTGGTAAATTCATGCTATATTATACATGTATAAGAGATGTATCCAGGCAGTGGTCATTTCTTTTCAACAAGGAGATTTACACGTACAGTGTTCAAATCCCCCCCCCCTCTCTCTCTCTCTCTCTCTCTCTCTCTCTCTCTCTCTCTCTCTCTCTCTCTCTCTCTCTTCTTTTTGTATAAAGTGATATTGAAAAGTTTGTTAAGAAATGACCACTACTGGTACATAGTTCAGGAGTTCATACTGCGTTATGAGTACATTTCTATGCTTGCAATGTTTATCTTGTCTTGTTTGATTTGATTTTGACTTGTTGCTCAAATCTGTTAGAATACATATATATCGTTATACCTCGCCTATATGGTACACTCCACGCTTAAGGCGCACCTAGAGTTTGTGGAATTGACGACCAAAAGAAATGTCTACTTATTGAATTTTGTAAATTAAAAAAGCCATCAATAAAAGAACACAATGGTGATATCAATGGAACCATCCCTACCTTTAGGCTACTCAAAGGAAGAAGCTGGTTTCTCATCACTGTAAGCATCACAACAAAAATAAACAAGAAAAATGTGGCAAGGACCACGGATAGGAGGTGCCACGGATGACGTCACGGCGGCTGCATGACGTCACTAGTGACGTCAAAGGCAAACCGAAAACATAATGGAGTTGCACGGCCCCTACGGTCCCGGCCGCTTACACGGCTTGCAACTCCAAATAAATAAATAAAAATAGTGATTTGGAAAAATATGTGTGACTTTCTCAGATGGAAGCCTGATAGACAGGTCGATTTTAATAAGTTACTCACCCAGATATGTGATAAACTTTTGACAGTTGATTCTTATGCAGTTTTTTCCAAGGAATCCAAATCTGCCAGGGGCCATCGCAAATTTTGCATATTAAGGCCCCTATTTAGCATATTCTAATTAGATAGAAATATCAGATAGTACATGAATTGAAGTAATGCAAAATTTGTCAAAACCCTCTAAAATGATCACACACCTTCAAATATGGGTGGAGATCAAGATTGCATTGTCATATATTATTTTCACATAGGCCTAATTAGCATAATTTATGCAAAAACTGAAAATATTGATATTTTGGCACTGTAAGCGTACCAGGCATTGGGAACCTATGAAAAAGTCAAAATTCCTCTTGTAGACCTAATACGCCTTGGCCATCAATCCTGCATGTGAGGCCAATTCAGCTTAACCAATATGGCTGACACTGAAGTATTCAATATGACGTAACTCTGTTTCTAATCAACTTAGAAACACAATTCCAAAGCCATCTTGGAATTTTTAGAAAATTGGTAACGGTGGGAATAGTCAGATTATTATCAATAGGCTGGTTGCATAACAGTTTCAAGCTGCATGGGGCCTTTTGTATTGTCTGGGCCCATTGTAGTTGCCTGCCCCATTAGTGAAAACTCATTTTGCGCAATAGAGGCTAGGCCCCATGTATGAGCCTGGGGCAGCAACAGGTATTGAATAAATGCTAGATTTTAGATTTTACATCTGCACAGTAATGATAAGAATTTTGAAGAGACATTTTACAAAGTATTATTGAGCAGGGAAAACTATAAGCTGTGACAATATGATACACATCATCATGTGTTCTCTTTTGCTAGAATGATGGTCTTCCTTTTTATATAGGGGTAGACAAGTAGGTTTTGAACCAATGGACACAGAAACAAGTCCAGGTTGTGTCCAACAGGTAAATGCTGTGTGCCCATCAGCCCTTTGAAACAATGTATAAGGCTAACTTGGCAGTTAGGTCCATTGGGCACAACTTCAAAAATAAGTTGTGTCCAGAGAAATAATTTTGTGTCCCAGGCACTGGATGCAGGGATTTGTTGAGCCCTGTTTTTCAACTACAGATATGAACTACAGATACCAGACATTTAGGGGCCTCTATAGTAGTTGCCTTGTCATGGGGTTGGGTATGCTATCAGTGGCTACATTGTTTGGCTGACTCATATACCTAGACAACATGTTCAATGCATTGTACAGTATGCATGTATGGTTATCTAGTATTATTCTATAATATTCAGGTATTGTTCTCTTAGATATCACCAAATAAAGCAGAGCTACCAATAGTCTGTCAACACCGTCTACTTATGAGGACTAACCATGGAGAAGCGTGTGTCAAAGTCTCAAATTCAAACAATTTTGGGTGTTTTCTAAAAGTCCAAGATGGCTACCAAAGCCTACAGTATCATAGCAGGAAATTTATGTAGGATACCTGGTTGTTGTTTTTTTTTTTGTTTTTTTTTTGGGACAGTGCATCCAATATAATCATATCAGAAGGTAGAATAGACAAGCTACAACACTGGCATGATCTAATTAGAATATGCTAATTAGGGGCCTTAATATGCAAAATTCGCAACGGCCCCTGGCAGATTTGGATTCCTTTAGAAAAATCTGCATAGAAATCAACTGTCAAAAGTTTGTCACATATCTGGGTGAGTAACTTATTAAAATCGACCTGTCTATGAGGTTCCCTACCAATTTTGAGAACTAGCGTCCTCGTCTTTTAGCATTTTGGTGATGAGAAACTTGTCCCTTCTTTTTGAGGGGCCTTAGGAGTAGGGCCTTAGTAAAATGTTGTACATGAATTCCTTTGTACCTCTACTAGTGTAACATGTATTGATAAAATACGTCCCCGCTCCCTTTTAGCTTGTAACGGAAGTTCATAATGTACTAATTCCTCAACCATAGTTAGGGAGTGATCAGGGGGGGCTGGTGGGTTTGCGCGTGGACGCGCGACAAAAATTTCGACCCCCCCCCCAATAAGGGATAAAAAATCGCACGCGAACATCCCCTTTTAGCCTATAGTAACGCGCTGGGTTTTCCACTGAAAACAGGTGAAATTATTTTGACCCCCCCATCAGAGGTATTGAAAAAATTCTGACCCCCCCCTGGTCAAGGGGTTGAAAACCCACCAGCCGCCCCCCCCCCTGTTGTTAAAAAATTATCACTCCCTTATAATGATCCCTCCTCAGCAATATTTTCTACTTATTGTTTTGGTACAATGTACAATAAGTGAATGAGATCCCGTGATGTTTGAAGGGAAATTTTATAATAACACTATCTGATCAATTCTTGTGTATTTATGTCACCTGCGCTTGATGTGGAACTATTTTAGTATATTTCCGTAATGATTTAGTTCAGAACTCAAATGAATTAAGCTTTATTTAAGTTAGAGACATCGTGTGTACCTTTAGAAGTAGTACCTGGTAGTAGATTGTAATAGGCTATTAGTATTACTGGTAGATATGAAGTTACAATAGGGTTCATCCCTTTGGTTACCACGGTATCATAGGTGCATGCTGATTGACTTGTTAAAGTGTACAAGCATTATTATCATTTAAGGATTTATAGTGGGCGCCCTATTTTTTACCTTCATGAGTAAATGTTGACATGCTGTATGTTGTGTCCCAACCACTTTTAATTTTTGCTTAAATACAGCCATGATTTTTAAGGCAACATTTTAGGCATTTTAATGCAATGCGCGTGTGATTCTTGACAACTCTTCCCATTTTGCAGGGGGAGGTTTCTCTTTTTCATCCGTATATTTCAAGTGTGCAATATCCATTTAATAATCAGCTCAGAAATTTCTAGCCCAGTTGTCATCTTCCTAGGTTTCCTTTTCCAACAATTTTCACATGATTCCATTTTATTCTTCCACAGATATTTTGTCATTTTACAGAGCTGCTATTTACAGATGGTGTGCCATTTTATGGGGGTCCGAGATTCATCATTGCATCAGTGTTCGCGCTACCCGGTAATTCAAGCAGCTGATAAATTAATAATTTATGCTTTATAACAGTGATGAGAGCCGAGACCAGATGCACCTCTACTTGGCCGGTAACAACCATCATGTAACCAAGGTGCGCCTTAACGACAACGATGCGCTGCTTCTGTATAAGGCGCTACGTAATAACACATACGTCACAAGCATTGACCTCCGCTATAACAATCTCACAGACGTAGGCGCCGGACACATCGCAAAGCTCGTAGAGGTAAGGACTTGGCATTTGTATTTCATATTGAGTCAAGAATGTAAGTTTTCAGAATTTTGTTTAATTTAAGAATTGTCTGAGTGTAACATTTACCCAAAGTCCTTTCCT
Organism: Acholoe squamosa; assembly: GCA_949317995.1. NCBI lineage: Eukaryota > Metazoa > Annelida > Polychaeta > Phyllodocida > Polynoidae > Acholoe > Acholoe squamosa. The sequence goes on from OX439050.1 coordinate 49,179,180, forward strand.
CAGATCAACGTTTTTTAGAATTCTACTATGAATTAAGAATTTCTATGTGTATCTTCAGAATTTCTCATGCATTCTGAATTACAATCCCTCTCATACCAATCAGAATGCTAGATATTCCCTTGAAAAAAAAATTCTTTCATTATATATTTTTATAGTTATCTTCGCTATGTGAGCTACCGGTATATAGCTTAGGGAAAATATCAGTATCTTAAGAATGTTCTGATTTTTATCACTTCAGGAGACGCCGACGTTGAGAGACCTTAATCTGATGTGTAATGATTTCACTGAGAAGGGAGCTGAGGCAATTGCACGTGCTCTACATGTTCGTATACCTTTTTTTATCTTTCTCATATTGATAACCTTGCTATTCTAAAGAGCATATGTGACATGTACTGCAAGAAGGGGTCTTAGTCCCCCCTGCACTAAGCCCCCTTTTCGCAGATCATGTCACATATGATGGAAGAATCCCATGCCTGTATCAGAACACTATGAGACAATCATTTATTAGAGGTCTACCGAAATATATTTTCATATATTTTCTAATTGATCAAATCTCCATTCGCAGGGAAATGAAACCCTCACATCATTGAGATTGAATGGCAACAAGATTGGCAACAATGGTGGTATGTACTTCGCACAAGCGCTACAGATCAACACAACATTAGAGGCGCTGGATCTCGCCGACACTGATCTAGTATGTACTACTAAAACTACCGTAAACTCCCGCGTATAAGACGCGTCCTATACGCCAAACAAATGCTTTGTGCGTCTTATAGGATGTACTGAAATTGGGGGTGCGTCTTATACGAGGGGTAATTTTACTATAGAAATGTATTGAATTTACAAATATCAGCATTAAAATGTGCGTCTTATACGCGAAAATGCTCCTGCTGAGTTTGGGGTGCGTCCTATACGCGCAATGCGTCTTCTACGCGGGAGATTACGGTAGTGGCAATATAGATTATGATAAGCATCTAGGTTTAATATTTACCAAACTAAATGAAGATGGTTTTAGTACGAAAAAGTCAGTTTCCTCGAAATTTTTTTTAAGAGGTATGGATGTGTTTAATTTTCGTCCTCCGAGAATCATAATCATTTTTAGTTGATTCAAGAGAAAAAGAACACAACAAGAATATTCAGGACATGGGACTCAACAGAAAGGGAACTACTGAGATTGGTTGATGACTATAGAAAATATTTTGCACTCAAAAGAGAAGTTTAATTTGAAGAATTTCCGAGTCCAATCCCAACATTTCTACGATTAGGTCTATGCTGTAAACCTAATCATAAATGATTTCATCTGGCTAGGACAGTGTGCCATGGCATGTGAGTACAAGCGCTTCCATTATCTATTACAGTACTCAAGACGAAAAGTAAAACCATATTTTATTACTTTACTTCTACAGAAAACCGAGTGTGTGATCGCTCTTGCAGCTGTCCTCAACTACAACCGTACACTCAAGGCACTAAATGTCAGCCGACCGCTACTCTTCACTCAACAAGAAGAAACCACCGTTCACTTCGCTAATGCTCTCAAGGTCAGATCATCAAAAATTTACTATAAAAATTAATCATATTTTGACAACATAGAGCCTTCTTGTTGTATAAACAGAAAGTAGTATGAATGAAAAAAAAATTCTATAAAATTGTTCAAGATCACCTCTCATGTAATTGTGATAACATCGTTCTATATATCTGGTTATCAGGGTTAATCTACTGTAATCTCCTTCATATAAGGCACACCCTGAGCTGAAAGAAATTCTATAAGGTGCAAAAGGGGGCTTGATTTTTTTTTTTTTTTTTATTTCGGGGGGTAGTACTGTTCTATAGTAAAGGTACACTGCCCATAAGTTGTACCCAGCCGTGAGGCACAGGAGACCATAGACGTGTCATATACGTGGGACAGCACAGTATGTGATTAGATAAAAGTCTCCTTTGTTTCTGTAGGTGAACTTGGCACTACAAGAGTTACACCTGATGAAGTATGATATTCGCGACTTTGGGATGACGCGTATTGCAGAAAACCTGACGGACAATCTTTGTCTGACGTATCTCAACCTCAGCTGGTGAGAACCCCATAATTATGAATCAGTTGTAGTATTGTCACCTTGATATTGTACTACCATAAATTCTCTCGTATAAGCTGCCCCCTCGTATAAGACGCACCCCTTACTTTGAGAAAAGCTATAAGCCTCATCCAAGGCTTGAAAAGTGAAGATTGTATACTGTTCTTTAAGATTAAATACCGCCTATAAGCTGCATCCTGACTTTGTGTGAATTCTCTAAGCCTCAATTTGATGTTTGTTTTGGTACTAGCCATAGCTTAAACGAGAGGATTTACGGTAGTCTACTTGACTGTCTTGATAGGACGGCATACATTTAGGACTACATGTATAGGAAATTTTGCTGCATATTTCAATGAGAAGTAAATCACATTGGTAAATTGCCCATGAATCGAACATCAAAATGATTTTTTTTTTAGTGTGCTGAGGGGCGGACGGGTTACAGCCCGTTCCAAATGAATCGAATATCATTGTAGCAATGTGTTACATATTTCAGTAACCGGATCACACGTGACGGTATTAAGGAGCTGGCCAAGTTACTAAAGAGGAATACACCGCTGAAGATCTTAGACCTGGGCTACAACCGTCTGGAGGACGATGGCGCTATTCACCTAGCTGATGCGCTCACCCACTTTAACTCATCTCTCACCACGTAAGTTCTCCATACACCTTTATGGACAGAGTGATATCTTTGGATGATATGGACAAAAGTTAATCCTTGCGCAAAATACTGCAAACTATATGAGACGGCCATATCTCCTTTTAGGTCGCTAAACACAGAACATATTCGTTGCTAAAAAGTGGTCGCGATTTTCTGATATGATAAGCCACAATTCTGGTCGCCAAAACTGGTCGCTAGTTTCAGCGACCTAAACTAAGATCATGCCAATGAGACTACCATAATATAAGCAAGGTGTGATGGATATGTGGTTGATACTAAAAGTATTGATGTTACTGTAATCTCCCGCGTAGAAGACGTGTCCCACGTATAGGACGCACCACAAACTCAGCAGAAGCATTTTCGCGTATAAGACGCACATTTTAAGGATGGAATTTGTAAATTCAGTACATTTCTATAGTAAAATTACCCCTCGTATAAGACGCACCCCCAATTTCAGTACATCCTATAAGACGCACAAGGCATTTGTTTGGCGTAGAGGACGTGTCTTATACGCGGGAGTTTACGGTAATTTTAGCAATCAAGTCTTACCCCCCCCCCTTATCCTATGTTTCAGACTGGTGGTGGTGAGTAACTGTATAAAAGGGAAGGGTCTATGTGCACTGGCTGACTGTATGAAGATAAACTCCACCCTCACCAACATCTACATCTGGGGCAACCAGCTGGAGGAGTCGGCTTGTATTGTAAGTGTGGGTTTATTTTTCAATTCATATGAAAATTTCTTTGTGTAGAAATAGAAAATAAAAACGCTTTACCAAAGGGCAAGACCTTGATTATGGCTAGCATCACACTATTCATTGACTTCACTTAAATGTTAAATTCAAATGGATTGTTTATATTTGTGTGATCTTCAACTTTAAAATTACCAGTTAATTTTAATCTCTGTTTAACAGGCATTCTCCAGTCTACTTGAGACGGGTCGACTTGAGGAGATGGATACAGATGTAAAGCCGTATGTGGTCGATGGCGTAACCTACCTATCACAACTCTCACACGGTATCCGCCAACACTACTACTGGGGGCCCAGCTATGGAGACCAAGCCATACCCGATATAGCACAGTTTACCAACCCTATCGGCCGGGCATAAGGTCAAATGGGGTTTCTTCGGGCGGGGGGAGGGGGGGATGTTGTTTTTTTTTTTCTCAAAATTGAAAAAAATTCATGTTCATAGAATGTCATTCCTACTTGTAATAGGCATATGTAAATATAAAGAAAAACTAGTTGGAAATAGCCCTAAACACTCAATTGTTGCCTATTTACAATGGATTGGTTCACATGTATTCATCTAATAATTTCTGGGACCAAGCTACATTACCACAAAGGTTAACACCGTAAGAATGAATCTTGTAAGTTATAGAATGCTAAAATGACCAATAGGTCTCCACGGAAGAATACACTGAAGTTTTTGATCTTGTAGACTTGCAATATCAGTAAAGAAAATATCTAAAGTGTAAGAAAGCACTGTAGAACAAGTCTTCAACATTCTCATGTGTAAATAGCTTTTGTAGACTGGGGGGGGGGGGGCAGTGCTGGTTAGTGTATAGTAGGTGCACGAAGGTTTGGACCTTCAGGACCTATGTTCAACTGTGATACTATTAATAATAAATTTGTCACTTATATCTAGGATATCTCATGCAATATTTACTCTTTGTGTTGGCAAATTTATTCTGTGTAAATAAAACAATATGATTATCACTCGAGAACTGTCAAGTTAAAATGTGTTTTTGATCTCTTCAATGTTATCATAAAGAAAGAGACTTGGTTACAAAATCAAGTTTGAAAACTTTATTTGTGATTAGGACGTCCTTGGTTCGAAAGGTAAACCTAGCCCCTGCCCATAATATGAGATGAATTGCTTGAATCATAATAAGACCCAAAAGACCCGTATTTATATGCAAATATTGAACACATTGTGGAAGTAACCAACTCTTATTATTCACAAAAAGTGAATAATTAACAACAGAAAAGGATTGACGATTATAAATGGACGAATGGATAGAATCAGGGGAGGACTTCTGTAAACTTCAAATTGCTGATAACATTCACTCTGTTATTAAGCCATGTGACATTGAGACTTCATAAGGGGACTTGACCTATTCATTTTTATTAGAGTAAACCTTCCCAATTTTGATCAAAGATCATGAAGGTTTAAAGGAACATAAAAAGACGCCTCATGTATAAGAAATCATTGGAGCGCTTCTGTAACTACAGTCATCACATCCCATTGCCCCGGGTCCTGTTGGAGCTGAACAGTCTGCTGACCTGGGGAAAGCCCAATAGTTTCATAGATAATCTGGTCTATAGCGGTCTGAGTTTCTCTATCGGTCTCAGTGAGAGTAGCATTTTGGTACTGGCGATATGATCTAGTACTACTCCCAGAAGCTATTGGGGAGGTCTGTATCCTACTTCCGGTTATCTGTACCCTACTTCCGGTTGCTGCTAATTGACTTCCGGTTGTTGTTTGTAAACTACTTCCTGTTGCTGGTACCAAACTTCCTGTTGCCGCTGAAGGAGCATGTGACTGTCTCATTACACCTTTACGTGACACTGTACTAACAGCAGACCGGCCCCTACCCGCATTGCGCCCCCGTAGGTCTACTTCTGGTTCTACGGTCGTAGAAATATCGACACTGCCCACTGTTGATGGATCGTCAAGAAGCACCACCTGTTGGGATTCTGAATCATCAGTTGCGCCTTGCTCAGGATGGTGTTTCTTCTTGTGCTTGATGTAATCGATCCTGAATACACATGCAAAGGGACAGGCAGGGCAGTGATAATTCTAGAAAAAAAAATTATAAAAGAACATTAGACATTAGCATCAAAGAGGAGACTGACAAGACACTGAAGATTAACCTGTTTCCATATACCTAGGTGAGCACTCTTAAAGAATGCTGAATTGTTCTTATTTCAACAGAAGAAAATGCCAGTATTTACAGCTTGTATATATGAAAATTACTCAGAGGTGTCAGTTAAGTGTTGGTCCAACCTCTGAAAATTCCATGACCCTTGGACACTTCACAAGTGGAAGAATTTTTCAACATATGAAACGGCCCTAAAATCTTAATTTGAGGAGCCTCTGATACATACCAGAAGGATATGAAATCCAATATATGAGCTACTCGATTATGAATTTAGTCTTTAAACTGAGTCACTCTTTGCATTTGTTTCATGGAATTTGACAAGTTCAACCATTAAACTGACCACATTTCAGCCTAACTGAAATTCAAGGACTATGAATAGAGGCCTGGGTAGGCAGCAGTACGTACATTTTTGGTATGGTAAGCCTGTATGTGTTTCTTGATGCCTCCAACCTGTTTCACTGTATTGTCAACGAGTCCGTAAATGTTGAATAAGGATGAATACAGACGAATCAGGAATCCAGTTTGATATCCACTTTATTCATAGAAGTCCACGCGGTATAGATGGTGATACAGTATAAAGGTGCCCAACAGTGTCCAAGCCTAGCCCTTGAGCCAAGGGCTCGATCTCACGTGAGTGTGTGAGGTATGAAGTATGAAGGTGGAAAGATGAGTGAGCTGCTCCCTCCACAGGTATTTGTAGTAGGAGCTGCTCACCCAGCTCATCCTAAAAATAGTATCAGGTGAGCTAAATATAGTAACTGGGGAACTCCAGTGCAGGTATGTAGGGGAGATCCCAAACATAGCACTGGGGTTCACAGAGTTCAGTGTGGTTCTAAATATAGCTGCTGGGAACTCCCGGTATGCTGTGAGCTGCTTATGATCAATGGGCATGTCATCCAGCATGGGGAGTTGTTTCTAAACATTGTCTGCTAGGAATTTCCAGCATGCAGTGGGCTGCTTGTGATTGACGGCGTATCCTCCAGTGGGAGGAGGCGGGGTCACTGAGTGCAGTTGACACCGCCAGCCTTTGGTCTATGGGTATGGCTTGGCTTGTGGGTAGACTCGGACACTGGGTTACATGGTAGAGTCAAAGATGAAAAATAAATATGATAAGTACAATACCTATAACGGTCTACTGACAAATCCCCACATTCCTACTCGATTCCACGCGAGGTTTTAAGGAGGAAGATCGTGAGAAAAGGTCTACTGACAATATGTTTGATGTCTAATAATAGGTATTACATCTTATCATTTAAGTTGAAAGTATACAGTATTAAGGAGATATTTAATATTGGTTTTTGGTTGAGCATGAATAATTTATAAACAGTACAAAACGAAGCTATGCCAAAGAGGTGTTGTTTGTAATTTTGGCAAGAAGAATATGAAAAATTCAGGTCGTGGTAGGATACAAAGGCTGGATTATTATCTAGCACTAAAGTTCACACAAAGATAAAGGAAATAAAAACTATCCTAAAACATGCAGTTATTGGCTTTAAGGCAGACCTTGAGGTAGATAAGTTAATACTGAAGTTTGTTTCAGTACCGGTAGGCGCTTATTATTTAGGTCTTGAGCCAATGTACAATACAATATAATAAATAAAAACAGAGGTAAGGTAATTGATGACTGGCAAGTCGATCAATCATTCCTTTTAATACTGGTAAGGCTTAGGGAGTCTGAAGGCTTTTAGGTGATATGTTTAAGGAGTTTTCTAAAAAAAAAAATTGGATTTTTGGTCCTTTATTTATTTGTAGAAGCTTTCTGTTAATTTTCGTAGAAGGTTTGTCTTAGTCAATGGAAAGTTTAGCATGTTTAGCCTTCAGTCTACCTGGGGTTATGATTGGCTGAAAAGGGACAAGGTTAATACAAAAATAAATGGTGGCTCTGGCTGATATTTGGATTGGATCTCAGTTGATCCTGCAAAAATACTGGTTGCCAGGGCTTCCTTGTAAAATTTTTAGAAAAATATAAACTAGCTAAAACCCATAAATATTTGACATGGTTGGGTTTGAAAAGGTTCAGTGTGAAAAAGAAAAAGAACTTTATGGCATCTTAAGATCACAAAAACCTGCTGCCTGGCTTGTGTTCTTCATAATGTTCTTATAAAGGAAAATAAATGTAAAAATGCAGCGTGTTTTCATGGTTATGTATCATAGCCTTATACAAACAAGAAAAACTGGCTTTAAAAATCAGTTGACTAGGCTGACTGAGTCAGTGTTCATAGTGTCCATGGGCGGTCGGTGAGTGAAGTGTGTCTCTACACTTTTAGTCCATAATATTAAAGACAGTTTCAAAAATAAATAAAATAAATAGAGGATGGTTAATGAAATTATTTTCTCCTTCTATGGCGACTTTGGTTTGCAAGACCCTTTGGTGGTGGGTCTTGGTGGTTAAAGACATGTGGGTTGAGGGAGCGACCTAGTGAGGGTCTTCTCCTGGATCTGGATTTTTTGGTGTTGGGGACAAAGTTTACAATTTTGCTGAAATGCATTCTGCTAGGCTTGCCTGAGTCAGGCTGCAAATTTAGATCGGAACTGTATGCAGGGTCCATGTCTATTTGTTCTGCTGAGAGGGAGGTGTCAGAGTCACTGTCCTCCTCAGATGAAGCTTGGTATGTTTTGGGTAGGGGTCTCCAGACCTGGGTCGAGCCAATTGTTTTGAAAGTTTCTGGTCTATTGTCTTTGTTCATGCTGCATGGGCAGCTGTAGCTATACATTAGGTGGGGACAATTTCTTCCCAGGGTGGCGAATCTAGTAGGTGGCCCTATTGGAGAGCAGACTCGTGTGCTCCAATGGGGCAGGCCGGTTGGTATGGGCGTGCCTGGTCTGCCACTATCTCCTGTTGGCCTGTCAGTGCGGTCTCCGCCTCCTCGATTAGGTCGTTGGCCTCTGTATTGAAAAAACAGAACAAGAGAAGGGGGATTTTTAGTTTTAGGGTCGATCATAGTGCATGGATTACAAGGCGACCAACAAAAATACCAAATTGACAGGTAAGGCAGTGAATTAGGCAGTGCATATTGATGTGCAGTGTCACCGGGCCGGTGTAGACTCATGGCCAAATGTGAGCGGGAAACTGGAATGTCCAGGGTCCAGGTTAGTTCTGCTGCGCGGCACGGGTAGCGCCACTGCATGGGGACCTGTTCTTATTTAGTTCATGCGAAAAACATTGGCTGGCGCCACTGAGCTGGCGTTTGTTCAGCGTTCGTGTAAGGACATGGTCAAATGGCATGGTCAATGGTGTAGACTTGCCATGGACTCATTGGGTTCATGTGTAAGGGTTGTCTCAACTCTGGGTTAGGCGATTCTGGGTCCCAAAGGTGGGTTTGGTTGGCTGGAATTTTGAATTTTGATGATGCGCTTTTTCGGAAAAATAGGTCCAAAAATTAACTTTATGCTCCCGTTTTGGATCCTGATATAAAAGAGGGCGGAGGCTATTTTGGGATCAGAAAGCGGCGGCTAAGACTGATAAAACGGAGGCCTGAAATATTGTCGAAAAGGTCGAAAAAGGAGAAAAAGGAGACATGATTGTGCTGTCAAGATTGATCTCCATGCCGTCTGGGACGGTCTTTCTGCTCATCGTGGCTGTGGGCATGTTTGGGTGAGTACAGGTGGATGATTTTTTGGGGAATTTTGGGGCTATGTACAGTCGGGCGTGTCGCCGGTGGTTTGACACCTGTGTGTTTGTGTGATTTCAGAGTCGTCCTTTTGTGGGTCTTTTTGGGCACGGTGCCGGCGGTGTGTGGGCTCGTGCGTGGACCCTATGATGGCCCGGAGGGAGGGGCCAGTGGGCCCTGCTTGGTCCGCTGTTAGGCGAGGATGGTATGTACAGTCTTTGTTTGAGGGGTAGAATAAACAAACAAAAAGGTATAACGCTAGTATGGGGAATTGGAATTGTCTATGGAACTGGATTGATTATCCTTCTGAGTCTTGAAATTTGTTTGTAGAGGTGGTATTTGTGAGTTGTGGGTATTTAGCTGGGGTATTGGTCATGTTTTTCAGAAGGTGGGCTGAGGCGAGGAACTCCTCAAGATGCACGTGGTGCGGCCGAGAAGGCTATGAAGAGGAAAAGGCTAGATCCAGAAGGTGGCCGGCCAAATGCGAGGGTGTGATTCGAAAATTGATTGTGATAAATGACTGTGATGATTATAACAAGTGCCATGAGCCTGATTTGCCTGTGATTTTATCCAATAATATATTTGAGAAGTCCACCACCAGTCAGAAGTTATGTTGTTTGTTCTGGGCTTCTAAATTGGCATGGGCGGGCTTTCAAATTTCATGCGGGGTGGTATTGTTAGCTTGGGTCGAAAACAAGTCTAGTGATATTGTTAACACGTGCTTATGTTATTGTTTTGACGCAGATATTGAGTGCAGGTGTCCTGACTGACGTTAAGTTGTCATGCCAACGTGGGAAAAAAGAAAGAGATCTGACGTTGGGGAGGCCGACGGCAGTGGTGAGACGCAGCGCCGGCGTTCTGACGCAGCGTTTGGCGGGGAGCCAGACGCGACGTCAGAAACAAGATGGCGACGTCTCATCGTGCAGTGGGCCCTCACAGTGAGTCGAAATAACTGTGTTATTGTGGGTCGAAACTGTGTTGTGGTATGGAGATGTTGTTAAGATGGTTTTAATTGTGGGTGGGGTCGGATTTAGAGCTATTAAGGATGGGGATGATCCCCACATGAAGGTGTTAGATTGGGCTATCCGGTGGATTGGGCGACCGGGAGAGTCCATTACCAGGTTATATGGGGGGTGGCCGGCGGTTAATTGATCCCCACATGAGGATCAAAGTAGGTTTTTGATGAAAACTTACCGCTGGTTGATGTTGAGGGTGGTGTGAGCATCATCTCCGGTTGCTTGTACATGTATTTGTCTTTCTTTGGCTGATGCCGGAGTGGGGTGTACTTTGTGAGCTCAGCCGGGGAGTCATGGCGATCAGCCGGCCAGGACTCACAAGGTAGTTGTATGGCGGGGTCAGTGTCACTAGAGGCAAGTTGAAAATCGGGTTGTCCTTCTGAGGAGATGACCACTGTCATGTGGTGAGCTCCTTTTAAGACCCTGTACAGCGGTATTCTCCATAGAAGTGGTACCGGAGGATAGCGCTGCAGCGGGATCTGTCGGACTTGTCCCCCGATTATTGTCCTGATGTCAGACTTCCAATGGAGATCCAGGTGTCTGCCCAGGGGTGCCGTAAGGCGAGCTGGGGAGACCTTAGGGGCTGTGATGGTGGGGGCCCAGAGATTCTGTCCATAGATCATTTTGCCAACGGTGAAATCAAAGGTTTGACCATTGGCATGGATCTTGGCCACAATCGAAGGTGTCCTGTGGCTGTCCTGTTTGCAGTAGGGCCAGTGTCGCAGGCACCTCTTGGCGGTACTCCATGTGATGTACAGGAGGGTTGCTATTAAGATCCAGGTGAACATGTCCTGGTAGCGGTCAGGCGATTGTACAAAATCCAGATCTGTGTTTGGGGTCGTTTGTGGAGCTGGCCAGTTTTTGTTAGCCTGGCGTATCAGATCTTTAAAACGATCCCAACTCTCCGCATTAGCCATCTTGGGTGTTCGGGTTGCTGAGACTAGTGTGATAAAGCGCGCCAATTGATTGACACGAAGATGGTTCTTAAGGGTTAATGCGCAGCAAAGTAGTGCCAGGAGGGGTGATACCAAATGTATCCAGGGTGAGAACTGGAGGTGGTATCCTAGATGCGTCAGGGAGTTAGTGGATAGGAGGGCTGACTGGTCCCTAAGTCCCTGTGCGGCTCTTTTAAGGGTTAGGGTGTCTTGGAAGAGGGGTGTTATTTTTTGATTGTGTAGGTGTTTTAATTTTTCAAAATTGGGCAGGTGAAGGGTCTGGGTAGTGGTTGCCATGGTGATGCCGGAAACATTGGTTGGAGGTTGACCGAAATGTCGCCACAGTGGTAAATTGAAGTAGGCTTTTGATATGGGTTCTAAGGTGAAATTTTGGGTGCAAGATAAATCAGAATTGGTTAAAATCATGCCGGCATTTTTAATGGAGCACAGACATGGGACTGAGATGACTGAGTATGCTCTATTCTTAATTTCGACTTGGCCTGAATTTGTGCATTGGAGCATGGAAGTGGGATGGTCGGTTATTAATAGGAAAGTGCTGTGAGATAGGGGTTGGATAAGATTTGGTATGGGTGCTGCCATGTGTGCTTTAAAACTGCAGGTATGGTGCACCGCCTCTGGTAGGTCTAAAAATAGGGATAGAGTGCATGTGGGGTGTGTGGCCGACAACAGAGGTAGGGGTAGGTTACAGCTGATAAGGTGGCCGAGGTCACACATATCCAGGTCAGCTTGTGTAAACTGTATATAGTGTGAGTGGGTCTTGGACATAGCCAAGTAGCCGGGAAGTGGCTCCACCTGGGTGTGACCTACTGACTTAGTGTCGGAGGTGTCGAAAGGCACGGGGAAGGTTTCTATTCTAAATATAGAAAAGGTGCTTCCCCCTCTGGTTATGGGTACTGGTATGGTTATTAACAGGCTCGAGTTATGGCTCCAGTGCACATGTACTCGGCGCCGATAATAATAACTTATGGGTAGGCCTTCTAAAATAATGCCGTGGTGTGCCTCGTGCAGGAGGCTGGACAAATTGTTTAAACCTAAACTGAGGTCGTCTTGTGTGATGATGGATTGGGGTAGGGTGCCCTCAAGTAGATTATTAATGGTTAAGAGCAGATTTTCCAAGTCGCTTTGGAGGTCAATTAAAGACTCTATTTGAGAATTTGCTGCTGTGAATAACATTGAATAGAAGGTGTCCTGTCTGGATTGGAGTTCTAATTTTAATAATATTGATGAGATGTTAGAATTTAAATGCTCTAATTTTCCGGAAATAAAAGATAGAGCATCATCAGTGTCGTTTTGGAATTTTGAGAAGATGTTGACAGAATTGTAATTAAATTCTGAAATATTTAACAAGAAATGTGTGGCTAATTCTACCACGTGCATTTTGGTGGCTAACTTTTTATCCAGGTCAGACATCTCAGAATTCAAAATATCAATTTCTGGTTGAGTCCCGAGGCCTATTGAAGCTCTTAAAATGTCACCAATGACTTGGCCGGGGGCATTTCTGGCTTTTCTGATATTTGGAGGTGAAATCAATTTTGACAAAGTTTTTAGTGTTGTTTTTGACTTGGAGAATAGGCTCTGTATCATGTTGTCTAGGGCATGGGCTGTGTGCTTAATGTATTGGGGTGCCTCAGTGCTGATGAGAGGGCTGAGTAGTTTTGGCTGACTTAGGTTCTGATCAAAGGTCAAGTTAAGGCTAAAGGTCAATGGATAGTCCATGTAATTGGCTAGTAATGTTTGGGGTAACTTGGTAAACAGTGCGCCATAGTTGGGTCTGAAGATGGTGTTCAGATTGTTGTCTGATGTTGAGGTGCAGCCGAGGAGCAGATGTAGGAATATACAGACTGCTAGGATGGCTGCTGCTCTAGAAAAATGAGAAGAAATTGAAAATTTTGAGGATTTTGAAAATTTTGATGGTGGGGTTCACTTTAAAAAAAATAACATTAGCCCAGTCACAAATGGGATGTTAGTATGGTCAAGTATTTACAAAGGTCGGGGAATCTGTGGGTGGTAGGGTTTTGTTGTCACATGAAAGGTTTTATGCAGATGGACTGGTGCCTGTTGTCACCGTCAGGGGCGGCACACGAGCTTGAGCATGGAATCTGTTTATCTCGAAGACAGCAAACTGGAATACTATGCTGGCCGTATTCCTTATGGCCAGTTCACGTCCAATTCTGGAGTATTGGCGGGGTAAGTCCCTGAGGGGCTGTTCCGACGCTATAAGCGTGCGAGCACATAAAAGTGCTATGTATGATGCAGATCTATGATTAAACCTGCCCCATGGAGGCCGGCGGGGATTATCCCCAGCTACAGCGACCATGAAGGCTTTGATGGTTGCTGCTGTGGAGTGATTGCTCAAGTCCAGCTCCTGTCTTAGCACAGGGCTGCTGAGGTAATGTTTAATATCTTCCTGGGCGAGGAAGGTGATGAGGTGTTGCTGTTCCATGATTATGCTCCTAATTTCAAAAGGATCCATGAGATCACTCCTGATCCCATGTGGTCCAAGGAGGCTGTGTATGGTCCATGTAGCATTTGGGCCGTGCTTATTTGCCGGTGGGTCCAGGCTGTAAGTCATAAAAGGAAAAAGGGTCTAAGTGGGCTGTGAATGGGGGGGAGAGGTAAAGGTGGGGAATTTGCTTGGCTGAAGAGGTTTAGTAAATTGGATTATCAATGTTAAAAATTATAGGGTAGTGGAGAAGTTCTTCCACATTTTACACACACTTAAGGCTCACACCGCCATTGGTTAATAGGGGTACCTGGGCACCATGATAATAAGGTGCTATCATGTACAATGCTAGAACGACTGTTAAAAATCCTAAATGCTAAAATAGACCCATAAGATAATCCTACCTGGGCTGGTTGCATGATGGGTCTGCCATGGTCCCTTCCCAGACACTTGTTGCCGTGCTTAAGGTGTGGTGGTATTGGTTGTGGGTTGTGTTGTGATCAGATGTGGGTGGGCAAGCGCTTATAAACCTGAGATTGAGTTTGGCTATTTCTCAGTCTGAGATCTCCCATAGGTGGTATGTCTTGCCCTGAAAGAGGCGTAGGCCAAATATTATTGGTGGATGCAAGTGGGGTTGACGGTCCCATATGCAAATTAGGGTTATCCTGGCCTGGATTGGTTGGTGGTGAGATATTGTCTAAAGATAGCATATTGGGAAGCTTGGCGGGGGGTGTTTTATCCCTGGCCAAGGTGATATGGTTGCTATGGCGTCCCTGTAGCTTTTAAAGACCTTGAGGGCAGTGTGTTATTGATTTGTATATGTGCCACCACAGCACTTAAGGGTTGGCGGAGACAGCGGTGTAAACATGGGGTGTGGGTGTCAGAGGTCCATCTTCCTACAATAGGTTTATCATTGGAAATAGTGGTCTTGAAATGGTAACAAGCCGTCGCATGTGTGTATTGAAGTTTATACACAAACCGAGGATACAGCGCTGCCTTGGGCGGTCGGTATGTGGCGTGTGTAACCTAACCTAATTATTTGATAATCCATTTGCCAGTGTTTGGCGTTCCACTTAGAAGGGGTAGGTGTGTGTATATACAGTTAATCAAGGCGGTGTTGATTTTGGATGCATAGGAATTTTTATGGCTGTTAGTATAAATAGGTTGGGCGTTGGTCTGTGACTGTTGCTGTCAGTGTGTTTAAGTGGTTGGTGTATTAATGGTTGATTAATTTGGTTGGGGCGCGTGGCGCCTGTGGGGAATGAAGGAGGGTTGTTTATATGGATGTTTTGGTGTTTGACACGACGACTTGTGGCCTATAATGGACGCTTAGAAATTTTTCTTGATTTTCTGGAGGGCATGGGGCTGAAGGAGATTGTTCCCTTTTTGGCTGGCCTTCCTCTCTTTTTCTTTGTTTTGGGAGTGGTAAGACTCACATTGGAGGGGTCGTCCTGGTCGGGGTCGTGAAGTGAGCTTGTGGGCCCTGATTGCAGCCTTTTTATAATGGCTTTGGCGCTAGCTCTTGTGATTGGTCTCCTTAGCCTTGATACATGTACTGATTTCTTCAGTATTTTTCCATCTTGTAGCCTTTTTAGAATAGCTGTGACTGGTGAAGTCATCCTCATTATGATGTAGGGGCCTGAGTATGTGGGTTGCAGCTTTTTTGATGTGCATTTGACCAGCAGGGTGGGTATATGTAAATATACCAATTGGCCTGTGTTATATGAGCTCAGTTCTGCTGAAGTGTCATGTCTGGCTTTCATCTTTTTGTGAGCAGAGATCATGTTTTCTGCAGCTCTCATCTGAATATCATCCCTAAACTGTAGTAGGCTGGTCATAATTTTCTCCCTGGTGCTTGAGTCTTTTTCAGCTTTAATCAAGGACAAAGCTGCTTCAGTTGGTAGGTGTGTCTGCTTGCCAAAGACTAACAAATTTGGTGAGTAGCCTAAGGCGCTGCTTATAGTATTATTAATACTGAAGACTACAGCCTGTAGGAAGGTTGACCAATGCTTTTGTGATTTTGATACAAAAGCCCTGAGGGATGATTCAATGGTTTGATGTTGGCGCTCACAGAGACCTTGAGACCTAGACCAATGTGCACTTCCTGTCACATGTTTAATGCCGAACTTTTCACAAAAATATTTGAATAGTTTTGAGACGTATTGTTGGGCATTATCTGTGTTTAGTACTGAGGGAGTGCCATGGATACATATGACTTTTTGGAAGAAACCAAGTGCTACAACTGCAGCAGTATTTTCTTCACTTGTCCAGGCAGTCACATGCCTGGTGGCATGGTCGGTCACCACATGTATGTAGTGGGAGCCATCAGCGGCCTTGGAAAAAGGGCCTATTGTGTCCATGGTGACATGAGAGTATGCTGTGAGTACTGGGTCACGTAGTTTCATTGGAGTTTTCAGGTTTTTGGGTCTCTTTTTGGTGGTCAGGCATATGTGGCAAGTACCGCAGAAGTCAAAAACTTCTTTAAACATTGATCTCCAGTAATACCTAGCCCTTATGGCTGTATAGGTTTTGACTGGACCTAGGTGTCCACCTAGGGGAGAGCAATGGGTTGCTTCCACTAAAGATTCTGTCCACTTTTCTGGAATTACAATTTGCAGTGTGGGCTCTAAAGTCTTACCCAAATTGGTATCAGTAATTCTGAAGAGGACTTCATCCAGTAAGATGAATTGGTCGTGGTTACGTAGTATTTGATTCATTAATCCTGAGTCGTGTGGCAGGCTACCTTTTTCGATGTAGTTTGCCATGGAGGATGCAAAAAGGTCTTCTTTTTGGCTTTTAATCAGTGTTTCTCTAGAAGGTGTCAGGGATTGGTGTTTACAGATTTCCTGAATTGCCCTTTCAGCTAGAGGTAGCACACGGCGGGAGAGCTTAGCTCTCTTGGCGTTTGCAGCTTTGATGGAGACCCTAGGTGACCTAGATTTGGCGGGCCTGCCTCTGGGGCGAGGACTGCTGCACTTAGGCTTGAGTGGGCGGGTCTTTTTACTGGGTGCTGCTTGGCTGGCTGCTGGAGGTGTGTCGTCCTGAGACTGGGACTGTGCTCGAGTGAGTACACACAGGTCAGGGTTCACACTTTGCTGCCTCTCTGGGGTGCCTTTCCTTGCTATGACGCCTTTTGGTGGTTTATTTGTGCTTCCCCAAATTTTGCCTCCTTTTAATATTGATCTAGGAGGTCCCAAACAGATGGGATTATTGGGAATTGGGTCGTCTGATTTGAAAACCTTTGTCATGGATATATCTGAAAATTGTACCCTTTTTGGTGGGAGGATAATTTTTCCTTGTGATCTAATTGGTATTGGATCATCAGAGCCAGGGGGATATTTTCTTCTGGACAGGCAATCTGCCACTAGATTAGCTCTGCCTTGTAGGTATTTCACTTCAAAATCATAAGACATAACAGTATCTACCCATCTTGCCAATCTGCCATTGGTGATATTTTCCTTCTTGTTGAAGAGGGAGACTAGGGCTGTATGATCTGAATATACCTTGAAGTGAGTGCCGTCTACATAATGGTGGAACTTTTTGACAGCGAAGATTATCCCAAGTAACTCTTTGTCAGTTATTCCATATCTGGTCTCTTGAGGTGTTAGACCTCTCCCAGAGAATTCAATGGGCCTATAAAAACCATGTTCATCTACCTGTGTGATAACTGCTCCTAAGCTGAAATTGCTGGAGTCTGTGAAGATGATGAAGGGTTTGTTATAGTCTGGGAATTTTAGGATTGCCTCAGTGCAAATTGATGCTTTGATTTTCTCAAAGGCTGTTTGACACTGAGTGGTCCATTTGAAAGTACCCTTTGTGGCTTCATATAGGGGTTTCATTATATGGGCGAAGCCTCTAATGAATCTCTTATAAAATTGTGCCATTCCATTGAAACACCTAAGGTCGTGGATGTTTTTAGGTGCTGGGAAGGTTTTGACTGGTGAGATTTTGTCTGGGGAAGGTGAGATGCCGTGTTGATCTAGGGTGAAACCTAAGAATTCCATTTTGGTGGTGCCAAATTCACATTTTTCTGACTTTAATTTGATGTTTCCTTTGATGAAAAGTTTTAGCACTTCATCTAGGTCTTGCAGGTGTCTTTCCCATGTGGGGCTGTATATGGCCACATCATCCACATAGGCTACTGCATTTCTGTATTTGCATTTCATGAGCAATTGTTCCATTACATTCATGAACGACAAACCAGAGGTTTTTAAACCCATGGGTAATACTTTGGCCATATACCTTGTGCCATTGGCAGAGAAAGTTGTTAAAGGCCTTGATTCTTTAGCTAGAGGAATCTGATGGTAGGCGCTGTATACATCCAATTTGGAAAAATATTTAGCACCTGTTCTGCCAACTTGTTGCATGAGGTCGTCTGCTCTGGGGAAGGAGTAGGAAAAAGATTTTAGGTTTTGGTTAACCCATCTATAATCCACGACTATTCTCCATCCTGAGGCTACAGACCTGTCTCCCTGGGGTTTGGGTACTAAGAAAGCTGGGGAGTTCCACTCACAGGGTTTGGTGCATTCTTCAATGACACCTTGCTGTAAATGTTTATCTAACAGCTCTCTTTGGAAAATCTCTTTTTTGGGTGACATTCTATAGGATGGTCTGTTGCAGGGTTTGAAGTCAGGGATTAATTCTAATTTGACCTCATTCTCAACATTTAATCCTATAGCACTTTCATTTAACACAAAGGCCTCTCTATTTGATTCAACAATGTTTTTGATTTGTTGTTTTTGGTCCTCAGAGAGCTTGTCACATATTGTATATTTTAGAGGGTCGTCCCCTTTGGGTAGCTGATCTAGGGGATCATCTCCACAATTGATGGGGAGCATTTCTTTGTCAGAGATTATGCTGTTGAGGGAGTGTTGGCTGTTCAGTTTTCCAATGGGAATGGCTTTGTCTAGATTGTTAAGTGCAAAGATGCCTAGGTTCATGTGCTTTTTGATATTGATGGAAAAATCGTTTGGGTTGGCCACTGTTACCGGTATGATCTTTCTTGTTGACCTTGGTTCAACAAGGGCGTGTTTGATTAGTACCGGTAATGTTGTGTCAACATTTTCTGTGATGCCTGTTTTACCTATTAAGGAATCAGGTCCTATGACGATTGCATTGAATGTGGATTCAGAATTTGGTGGCATGGTTAGGCCTTTGGCTGCTCTTATGAAGTGTGGTGAAGGGGACTTGGCCCCAAAGGAAATTTTGGCCCTATATTTGGTCATAAAATTTACGCCAAGAATTATGGGGTGATTTAGTTTTGGAACAACATGTAGTCTTGTTTTAAACTCTGTGTTATTGATTAGGAAAGTTATAGTGATGGAATTGTTGACCTGAACTGAGGATTTATCAGCTAGTAGGATAACCATGCGAGATCTCCTACCATGTCTGAAATTGGGGGTTGATATGATTTTGTCTGCCATTTTCTGGCTGATAAAGGAAAGGGAGGCTCCAGAGTCTACAAGGGCTCTGTAAGAACTGCCATTGATATCAACATTAACTGCGCCTTTAGTCAATTCAGTATTAATGTAAGAGGTCTTACCTTGCTGCCCATACTTACTGGTCTCGACTTTTAATTGGAGGGTGGAAATTCTCTTGTTCTGGTTCTCATAGAGGTCCTCACTGTCTGATGAGGAGTCTTCGTCACAATTCACAGGCTGGGGGTCGTGGCTCTGTTGTTCTGCCGAATTTAGTTCTGCTCCATCATTTGTGTGTGAAATATGGCATGTGGGGGACGTTCCAATTTTGTTGTCCAAGGTGGGGGCGGGGCTGTAAGATGCATGGTGGCCCTCCCCTGTGTCCTATTCAATATTGTCATTGTAGTGTTCTCCTTGTCCAGAATCAGGAGGTTGGTTGTCAGGATGGTTGTCTCCTGTCTTTTTGTTGTCATTTCTGCCTGGTGTTGGGTCCCTGGATTTCTTTTGTTGCTGGGTCCAATCATCAGGGATTGGGAAATCTGCTGGGACCAGTAGTTTCTGGAAGGACACCTGGCGGGTGTTGGTGGGGGTGGAGGCAACAGGGATGAAAACAAAGTTGTTTCTTGTGTCGCTGGATTTGGACCTGCTTCTGTTTCCCTCCTGAGATTTGCTTCTGCCTGGCGATTGATACCTGTTCTTGGAGCCTGATCTGCTGTTTGAGCCGGGTCTGGGGTTGTTATAACCTTGTTGATTTTGGTTGTATCCTGATTTAGGTTTATCGTCATACTGCTTAATATTGCCATTTCCAGGGGGCTTGTTGTTATAATTGTTGTTGTTGTACTGGTCCTTCCTGGATCTGTTATTGTTGTTGTTGTTATTGTTCCTTTGCCCATTGTAGTTATTATAGTTCATGGCGCACAAGTCTGAAGTTTGGTTTGAGGCATGGGCTGCTTTGGCTGCTTCCATGACCAATTCTTGTTTTAATGCTGCAGTCTCGGCTTCTCTAATGCTTTTGGGGCTGTCTGAGAGTACAACATTTTTTATTTCATCTTTGAGGCCATTTATGAGATAGTCCACTTGTACAGATTCATCCAGGTTGCTGTTGGATAGCAATAAGGTCATATCTGCTATGTATTCTTCCACAGTCTCCTTGGGTTGCTGCTTTCTGTTTCTATATTCTTTGATTATTGTGGCAGGGTCAGGCTGGTTGAATCTGCTGAGGAAGGCGGCATAGACTGCCTCAGTGTCATACATGATTGGTTTGTCAAAAATGTTTGTAAAAAACCATTGTGCTGCTCTGCCCTTTAAAAAGGTATACATACAGGATGCATGCATTGTTGGGCTGCGGGGGTATGCATTTCTTATATAGAATTTGAATTCTGCCAGGAATCTGGCTGCAGATCTGTAGGGCGAGGGTTTGTCAAAGGGTTCTGGCTTGTTAAAACAGCTTAATTGAGCAGATGTGAGTCGCTCAGGTTCAAAACTCCTATATCCAGTAGGAGCGGAGAAATTGGATTGTCCTAGATTTGGTATCATTGGTGTGGACTGCGCTGCAGGCTGGTGGGCAGCTGCTTGGGCAGGTGGAGTGTTTGTAAACAAGCTATACATTGGTATAGGGTTGTTGTAGGGCGTGTGCGCCTGGTGGGGCATGTATACATGGTTGTAAACACTGCCTGAAAGTGATGTGGCGGCTACCGGTGATGGACGAGTGGTAGAGGGCGCCATCTGGTGGGTTGTGGCTGAATTACCAAGACCTGCATGTGTCGCGCCTTGTTGGGTGGGCGTGGCACCTGTCGCTATCATTCGGGTTGTATTTTGAAAAAGGCTTGGTGGGCTGAGCCTGTATCCTACCGGTACAGATGTCGGCATTCTGGTAGAGGTGCCCATAACATGTGAAGGTTGGCCTGAAGGGGGTAGCCTAGTGTTGGTGGGTGAGAAAAGGCTGTTTTGGCCTTGGCTGGTAGGTGTTCTTGTTCTATCAATGGCCCTGAATATTTCAGATCTCATTCCATCAATATTTCTGTTGATTCTGTCAGACAGATTGGCTGACGCTATTTCAGACCTTCTCAGTACATCAGCGTTGTCCTGAGCTGCTTTTCTTTGTATTTGGCCAATGTCATTCTCCAGGTGCGACTTCCAAGTGTCCATGTCATTTAACCTGTCATTTATTCTTGACAGTTGGCAGGAGGAGTCGTCTCCAATCCTTTTTATTTCAGCGGACAATAAGTTCATTTGTCCTGTTAATAGGTTGGAGAGGGAGTCATTGACTGCCTGGGTGCACTCTCTGATTATGTTCCTCGTCATGTCATCCTGGTTGTACTCTGGAGGTGGAGCTGCAGTGGCCATGTTTGGGTAGGCAGGTGCTCTGTGCAGGTGGGGGAAGGTTACTTCTGTGTCTTCTTCAGAGGTGGATTCTGTCTGTAAATGGGCGGGGAAGTGACTGTTTCTGTGTAGTATGGGAGTAGTGGCCACAAGGTCGCCTCTTCTAGCTGCAGAGTCTAAGCTTCTTTGAAGTCTGTAAAATACAGGTGTATTTGGCCTTTGAGGGGAGGATGATTGCACTCTTCTCCTGGGCCTATGGGTGGGGTATGGCCTTTCAAAGGATCTGGCTCTTGGAGGCGTGCTCAGGGATGAATTTGGTGCTGGAGGTGTCGCCCTGTCTTCCTCAGAGGTAGAGTAGGGGTAGTAAGGCCTAGGGTTTCCTCCAGGTGGATTGCTGTCAGGCTGTGGGTTTTGGTGCGGCCTTAGCAAATTGGTGGGATTGGAGTTGTCTTGCCACTGCTCTTCTAGAATACGGTTTATCCTGTCTAGAAAAACAGAGGGACTCTCACCACACTGGTAGCTTGGTGTAGCTCCGGTTGGTATCAGTTGTACACGTCCTGTGTTGAGTCTGTTTTCTCTCCACCTGTGGATTGCTGAGTCTAGCCTGCTCCTCCAGTAATTGTCTGCTACTGATGGGTGGGCTTGGATGTCCGGTACAGTAAGGTTGTCCCAACTTAGGTCAGGTGTACACTGTGGGTCAGAATCACTGCTGGATGAGGGTGACCGTCCGGCAGCTTCCAGGGCTTCCTGCAGGCTATTGGATCTTTCCTCTAGATGGCTATCTAGGTGGAGGTAACCAGGTGATTGATTTTCAGGCGTGCTGTATGTGGTACTTTGAAGACCACCTAATCTTAGGGGTGGTGATTCTGAGGGTGAATAGCCAGGTAGGGTGAGGTTTAAACCTGGTGGTGGGGCTCCTGCTGGTGTACTTGTAGGTGCACCTGTGTTGGTGTCCACTATGGTAGATGAGAAATGCAAGGTGTTTGAACTCACAGGTGTCTGTTTATGTGTGCGTCTATGGGCTGGTAGCACTGGGTCCAGCTGGAGCGCGTCTGGCGAGGAGTCTATCGGGGCGGCGTACTGTGTACTGGTGGCTTCTTGCTGGTCTCTGTCTTGAGATGTAGGGATACGTTGTGGGGCTGGCTCCTTTGGTAGGGTCTCACTGTTGTCCATGGCTCATGAGAGGTGGTAACTGTGGGATGATACGTGAGGGTTTTCCACCATTGTCAACGAGTCCGTAAATGTTGAATAAGGATGAATACAGACGAATCAGGAATCCAGTTTGATATCCACTTTATTCATAGAAGTCCACGCGGTATAGATGGTGATACAGTATAAAGGTGCCCAACAGTGTCCAAGCCTAGCCCTTGAGCCAAGGGCTCGATCTCACGTGAGTGTGTGAGGTATGAAGTATGAAGGTGGAAAGATGAGTGAGCTGCTCCCTCCACAGGTATTTGTAGTAGGAGCTGCTCACCCAGCTCATCCTAAAAATAGTATCAGGTGAGCTAAATATAGTAACTGGGGAACTCCAGTGCAGGTATGTAGGGGAGATCCCAAACATAGCACTGGGGTTCACAGAGTTCAGTGTGGTTCTAAATATAGCTGCTGGGAACTCCCGGTATGCTGTGAGCTGCTTATGATCAATGGGCATGTCATCCAGCATGGGGAGTTGTTTCTAAACATTGTCTGCTAGGAATTTCCAGCATGCAGTGGGCTGCTTGTGATTGACGGCGTATCCTCCAGTGGGAGGAGGCGGGGTCACTGAGTGCAGTTGACACCGCCAGCCTTTGGTCTATGGGTATGGCTTGGCTTGTGGGTAGACTCGGACACTGGGTTACATGGTAGAGTCAAAGATGAAAAATAAATATGATAAGTACAATACCTATAACGGTCTACTGACAGTATAGTCACAGAAAGGACATTTGTCTTCTCCTGAAAACCAAAACTGAAAATGTAAATGCAGGGGTAGACACTAATGCTGGCCCGTAATTCAGACAGACTCCGGTCCCACAGTTTTCTGCACAGTCATCTACTTATAGGTCTGGGTGGCCCATAGAATTTTGAGGAAAGTTTTGGGGAAATATACACCCAATAATTATAGTCATGTTATACTACTATATCGTTGGAAAGATACGGTTTCAGGGAATTTGAATATTCTGATTAGGTTTGATGTAATTCATATATGAATTTATATGCACAGAAAAATTAAAATAATATATCTTGGCCCACAGAATTATCTGCTGTCCCGTAGAAATCTGGAGCTATGGGCTCGGGTGGCCCATGGTTAAAAGTTAGTGTCTGCCCTGACAAAGTTGTCTTGAGTAGTGAGGACCTTTCTGGTTCGCTCAGGCCATGGATAACTCTTATCAGCTGACCCTAACCCTGACCCGCAATAAAAATGTAGATACCCTCAACTAAGAACTCATGGCATGGTCACCAAAAATTACGCTAATAGGCTATTAACATAAATACCTGTAAAAGACGCTTATCTCACAGATATTTATTTCTATCGTAAAGAATATAAAATATGCCTACCTTCTTTGTGAAAGTACATGTGGAGGCTCATTGTGTTTTTACCCTTGCAGGTGAAACCACAAATATCACATGTCAGCTTTTTACTCAGGATGGGATCTGAAAACAAGCAGCAAAGTTAAATTCTTTACTATTACCGTAAACTCCCACGTATAAGGCGGGTCTTATACATGGGGTTTTAGTTCTCTTTGGATCCACAAGGGGGACCTCAAGGGCTTTCTTTTGATATGTTACACCCCCCTAATAGGAGTCATAATAGGACATAGGGGGGTTCAGATGGATCCGGGGGGCCATAGGCACACAAAGCTTTTTTGAATTTTGAAAATCCATTCAGTAGAACCAAAGTTATGAATTTTTTATTTTTTTGACCATATTGCTAAACCCTAGGTACGTCTTATATACAGGATCTGCTTATACGTGGGAGATAACGGATCTAATTATACCCACTCTTTTAGGCGAATCCTGACTTTTTTTTTATAATTTCTGATTGTGTCGAATCTTGCGTATAAGCTGTGCCTTGTGTATGCATGAGTAATATGGTAGAATTTACCTCGCACAGTGCTATCACACCGAGTGACGGTTGAATTCAAAACTTCTGATAATATTCAATACGCCACTTATAAACCTCAATAAAATGTATTAACAAACAAACAAGAGAGAGAGAGAGAGAGAGAGAGAGAGAGAGAGAGAGTGTGTAAACTAAGGGATGAAAGTCACAGAGCACGAAAATCCCTGAAATGGTCCAATATTCGCCCCAAAAACCTGGGTTTCTATATGAATGTATAGGGACCTGGAAATTTAAAATCCCTGAAATCAGGGAATTCCCTGAAGACTTACATCCCTGAAACTGTACCCCTTCCAGCTGTTCTTGTGGTTGATATAAAACATACATTATGAGCAATATATGTAGAAACAATTTAACGCAATAAAAGAAAATGCGTACTCAAAAAAAGAGAGTGAAAAAAGAGACTCAAAGGGACACTTACCTACAATACACATCTTTGTATGTCGCTGAAGTGATTTAAGTGCCACAGTTTTACCACAAAGTTTACATGTCGTAGTTTCCAGTGCTGAAATATGGAGGTAGCGGGATGCATTAACAACCAATCAGAAAATTCCCTTAATTCCCTGCAGAATTTTTAGGGTGCATTACATAGCTGGTACCCATCATGCTGGCTGTTATCAGTGCTTATCTAACAAGGTACAAGATCAAGCAATGGCGTCTCCACTGGATGACCTGGTACCTCGGTATACGGTCGTCATGAGAATTAATACACGGTTTCTGAGGTTGTATAAAAGGGATGGTAGTATTTAAAAGCTAGTCCTACATTTTTAGGGCAGTCTCACTTTTTTTTTCAATACTGCATAAAATCTCAAGGCTTTATGGGCATCTTACTCACAATGCATTAAAGCATTAACATAAATGCAATAAATAGAGAGAACTAAACGACCGTGGTGTACGAGGTGGTCGATCCACCACGAGGGAGTCGTCTCCCCCGAGGGCGTTAGCCCTGGGGGGAGACGACTCCCGACCACCGAGTACACCAGGGGAGTTTAGTTCTCTATTTATTTTATGTTTTTAGAGGGTTTAAATAAGGAAAAATCAGCAAAATCCGGTACCACAGTTCCCCGTACGAGCGGCGGTCCGCCATTTTGAATGTTTACATGCGCCTGGAACGAGGCTGCAGTACTGGATCGGCCACTGTGGTGGAGCGAGACAAGTTACGCCACTGGGGGTGTGGCGTCCGGGTCTGCAATGCTTTATCTACGGGAAGAAGTTATTCACATAAAATAAAACCACTTACCTTGCTTGATGGGTAAAGACTTTGGATGCATTTTCCTCATATGTTTGTGTAAGTCAACTTTGAAGTGACAGGAGAACGTACATGTCTTACAATGGAAGCGCTGAAATTTAACAGTAAGAATAAACTGAGTACACTACTGTATAAAAGTCCATAAGGGGCCATCCATAAATAACATCAGGTAAAATTTGACCATCTTTGACACCCCGTCATGTTTTTTTTGCCAATTTTGCAATGCTGAAGGTATATGGAAAATTAATTCTGCCATGTCGGGCTTGACGCCCCCCTCCCCCTCCAGCATGACGTCATTTGTGGATGGCCCCCATATTTCATTCTTAGAATATAAGTTTGAGGTAGTACTTCATATGATGTTTATACTATTTTTAAAAGCAGACTAAATTATGTCATATAACCTGCGGCTTATATGAGAGAACTTGGAGGTTCCAAAAGTCAGGATGCAGCTTATATGAGGGTATTTGACACTATAGAACAGTACTACCGTAATCTCCCGCGTATAAGACGCGTCCTCTACACCAAACAAATGCCTTGTGCGTTTTATAGGATGTGCTGAAATTGGGGGTGCGTCTTATACGAGGGGTACTTTTACTATAGAAATGTACTAAATTAACAAAATTGAGCCCTAAGAGGTGCGTCTTATACGCGAAATGCCTTGTGCATCTTATAGGATGTGCTGAAATTATACGAGGGGTACTTTTACTATAGAAATGTACTAAATTAACAATACGCGCAACGCGTCTTCTACGCGGGAGATTACGGTAAACTGTCAATTTTCAAGACCTAGGTGTGGCTTAGATAGCTTATCCACAAACTAAAAAGTGCAGCTTCTTCGAGGGTTCGGTTCATACGGGCATTTGGCTTAAACAAGGGAATTTATGGGGTATGTGCTAAAATTTTCATAATCTGTCATGCTGGCAGTTCAAATCTCCAATTTTAAAGATACATACCCAGAGGTGTAAAAGAAGCTATTTAAACTATGTGAGAGGAATTCCCTGAATTCTGAAAGATGTTCCTGTCTAAATAGCTAACTGAGTCGATAAAAAGCAAATCCTCACCTCCTCGCCATGGTAGATCAGAATGTGATTCTTCATAGCGCCAAACTCCCGAGTTGTGAACGGACAGTAGGGGCACCGGTCATCCTCTAAAAAGAACGATGAATGTGTATTTAGGCTGCTTCTCATTACAAAGTCACCTCAAACATGACAAAGACCCTTTTCCTTCTTTTCGTGTATAAAAGATAAATTACAACACAGTGTCACTATAGTATAGGGTGCTAGTGGAACTGGAGCTGGTTCAGGCCAGGGGGTTCAGGCAACATACATGTGACGATAAGAGCTAATAAGATCAGGACAAGATACCCATCATGCCATGTCTTATCAAGTATTGCGAGGTAGCGGGATCCTTGGTGGGAATGCCACTGCTTAATCTGGTACCCTGCGAGATAAGCACTGAGAACAGTCAGTATGATGGGTACCAGTTGTTATGTAATGCACCCTAAAAGGTCTGCACTGGATGAAGGGAATTATCTCATTGGTCAAAAATGTATCCCACTAGGTCGGTATAGGTTTTGAATCCTGTAAGTAACATGCTTACCATTTTTACCATGTCTGCGCAGGATATGGTGGAACAGCCCCTTCTTTGACTTGGTTTGAAACCCACATGTAGCGCACTCTGCTGGTTTCATATAGGTAGGATCTGTCAACACAATCAATGGTGACCATTTCATTACGTACCATGAAAGCCGCGTTATATACCTGATTATTTATGAGTTTTATCAGACCAAAATTCTCTCTTATAGGAAAACCAGATGCATATTGCAGCTTTAATAGTTGACTAAATTCTGTCACATAAGCTGTGGCATATACAAGAACGAGATGTTTATTTTGGAGGTTCCAAAATTCAAGGTCGGCTCATACAAGGGTATTTGACACTATAGAAAAGTATTGAACAGCCAATTTTCAAAACCTGGGTGTGCCTTATAGCTTATTCACAAACTCTGGCTGCAGCTTATATGAGAGTGTGGCTTATGCGCGGGGATTTACGGCAATATGAAACTGCTCAAAATTGTGCGCCTTCTAGCATTTCCTTAACTGTGCCATATACAGAAGGTGCTACAATATCTATTACTCACCTAATGCATGTTTTCTCATATGAAGAGTCATCTTTTTGTCTCCATATATCTCCATACCACATGCACTGCATACTCTTTTCTCTGATTCTGGAACAACAATTAAAAGAACTTAGCACTTTCTACATCCTAAATGAGAAAAAAAAATGAATAAATGAAACACTCAAACTACCGCGAAATAAGCCGCGGTTATATGCAAATAAGATGCTGGTTGCTGCATATGAAGAGGGCCTTCCCAAGTCAAGAAAGAGTCAATAGCTAAGGTAGATGTAGGATTACGTTGTTAAGAACAGAACTCAATCACTGGCTTTTATTAACTTAGAATGTGCGTTAAACGCGAAGTGTGGGCCATATACATAAGATATCACGGTAATATTCCACTAAATTATCGATTATTCTTACCGTCATGAGTAAGCTTGTGGTCATTAAGTCCTGCTCTTGTTTTAAATTCCTTTTCACACACTTCACACGCCAAACGAGGGCCTGCCAAGAAAATAATAGCATCAATACATGTATATAACCCCTAAACTCTTTAAGGACTGCTAAAGGTGACTACAGATGGGCCCGAATCGATCGGTAGTTAGATAGAGTGGCGACGATCCGATCGGCGACATCAAACATGTTTGATATTGTCAGACTTGATCGGACATCTGCGCAGACGCTCCTGATTGCCAGGATCGGCTGATCGAGTCAGGCCCGTCTGCGGTCCCATTAACATATCAGTGCATCAAGTCAATCGCCCAGAAGTGTATCAACCATGTAAGGTTAGCCTGAGTTGACCCAGTGACCCAGAGCTTTATTATGCATCATGGCGACCAAAGATCACAAAACATTAACGCTTCATCAGGGTTGAGGGTTCTGCAGCGCATTAATATACTATGTCCTTGGGTCGTGGAGACCTCACATCTTTGGTTAGTCTTATCGGCTTTAATAAGGTTGAAGACAAAAGATTGATCTCTAACCTTTTGTCACAAGCCTAATGACAAATGTGAAAAGCCATTGTCCAAAAGGTGTTGATGTGCTGATGGGTGTTTTAAGATACTGGAGACTATACTGAGAGTGAGTGCGTAATAAATGTTTAACGCCATTTCGACAGCTAAGGTCATATTCATGACAAACTACATTACACAATTTCACAAAGGAATGTGTTGGTGCCCGCACATGTGCACCACACACATCCGAGGGGATAGGAAAGACGATATAATATAGACCCTTTTAAGTGGGCTAGAAAAACCCGGGGTACTATACTGAAACAACCAAAATCTGTCGATATGTCTAACCCTAAAAACTCCCCTTTGATATGCTAAGTTTTGAGGATGGGATTATAAAAAGAGTGATCAACTTACGATTTTCATGGTTCTTTCTGATGTGTAGAACCAGATTCTTTACCTTAACTCCACACGTGGGACACGCCTGCTTACCCACTACAACAGTGCAAAAAGAGATTTATTTAAAATAAGGTGTTGACTTACAGTGTTGATACTTGATAGTATAGATATAAATGACCTTTAATAAATCTTATAAAAGTAAGTCGAAACGTTGCCAAATTATAAAAAAAAAAATCCCATCCATAAATCCATGTATCTAATGTTCACCAATACAAACTTGAACTGAATTTGCTCTTTTCTTTTTTTTTGTAGGAATCTTTTTAACACTCACTGAGTTCAACTTCTAATGCAGGAAGGCATCATTCACATATGATGCCGAGACTACAATTTTGAGATTTGTTTAAATGTAGAAATACAAAATAAGACATTGCTTATCCAGCACAGATGATGCTACATGTTGTGTCTATGTCCGGATTCGACTTGTAATTGCTTGAATCTCATTTCGTCTGTGGTATTTCTTTGTAGAATTATGTGCATTTAGACATTTTGATTCGAGGGTAATGTGCATTTTGAGACACTGTATATGTTTCTAAATTATAATATTCATCAGCTCTATTTTTCTGACGCATGTATATTGCCTAACAACGCAGACCAGACACGCGAGCCTGTATAGGGCTTAGTATCGAGGTCCAGTGGGTCCGCCATTGCTTGACCTGGGACCGGGCGAGATAAGCACTGATAACAAACAGCATGATGGGTACCAGGTGTTACATAATGTACCCAAAAAAGTCTGCAGTGAATGGAGGGAATTATCTCATTGGTTGATAATGTATCCCGGGTCAGCCCTATAGCGGCAATGCCTTCTGTATTAGAGACGTCAATGTTAGCAGTCTGCATTTTTCACATACTACAGAACATGATTGATATGACAAGGCCCCGTCATATTGTACCTTACGCAAAGACAAGTGCCCCATTAACGGCCACACAGGGCGCTATCTACAAAATTAAACATGTACAAAATTTATATGTAGGCCTGCCGCACAAGGTATTATGCCATGATCTCATGGTGCCTTAGTAGATTTTTCAAATTGTACAGTTGAGAGACATACATGTACTTACCTCTTTGATGTATGCGCAATGTGTGTTGACGTAGGTTCTTAACCCGTACACCACACGTAGGGCACACCTGCTGCACTGTAAAATTAAGACAAATGAACTGATTAGCACAATGACTAATGGAAAGGACAACTTACAGCATCCTTCAACCTAAAACATGTTTCAAATTTGTGCTGCTATGATATATCACTGCATTTTTATATTACTTTTACGCTACTCTGTTAAAATATTCGGTGTACCAGCACTTGGGTACTCATGTACCAGACTAACTTACCTCTATGTACATGTACCAGCATACATGTGGGTACTCATGTACTGAACTAACTTACCTCTATGCACTAGCATGTGGGTACTCATGTACCAGCATGTGGGTACACATGTACCAGCATGTGGGTACACATGTACCAGCATATGGGTACTCATGAACCAGCATGTGGGTACTCATGTACCAGCATGTGGGTACTCATGTACCAGCATATGGGTACACATGTACCAGCATGTGGGTACTCATGTACCAGCATGTGGGTACACATGTACCAGCATGTGGGTACACATGTACCAGCATATGGGTACTCATGAACCAGCACGTGGGTACTCATGTACCAGCATGTGGGTACACATGTACCAGCATACATGTGGGTATTCATGTACTGGACTAACTTACCTCTATGTACCAGCATATGGGTACTCATGAACCAGCAAGTGGGTACACATGTACCAGCATGTGGGTACACATGTACCAGCATATGGGTACTCATGAACCAGCATGTGGGTACTCATGTACTACCATGTGGGTACACATGTACCAGCATACATGTGGGTATTCATGTACTGGACTAACTTACCTCTATGTACCAGCATATGGGTACTCATGAACCAGCATGTGGGTACACATGTACCAGCATGTGGGTACACATGTACCAGCATATGGGTACTCATGAACCAGCATGTGGGTACTCATGTACTACCATGTGGGTACACATGTACCAGCATACATGTGGGTATTCATGTACTGGACTAACTTACCTCTATGTACCAGCATATGGGTACTCATGAACCAGCATGTGGGTACACATGTACCAGCATATGGGTACTCATGAACCAGCATGTGGGTACTCATGTACCAGCATGTGGGTACACATGTACCAGCATACATGTGGGTATTCATGTACTGGACTAACTTACCTCTATGTACCAGCATATGGGTACTCATGAACCAGCATGTGGGTACTCATGTACCAGCATGTGGGTACATATGTACCAGCATGTGGGTACTCATGTACCACCATGTGGGAACTCGTGTACTGGACTAACTTCCCTCTATATACCAGCATGTGGGTACTTATGTACTATATAAACTTCCCTCTATATACCAGCATGTGGGTACTTATGGGTAACTGGACACCTCAGAAGCAGAGACACCTCGGAAGCAGACTCCTCGGGAGCAGAGACACCTCGGAAGCAGACATCTCGGATTCTACTACGTAGGGACAGTATCACTAGGGTTGTAGTTTTTCAAATTCTATAAGAAGAGAGGGATATTATCATGGTTTTATCTGCTTCCGAGGTGTCATAATCTCTGCTTCCGAGGTGTCTGCTTCCGAGCTGTCCCTGCTTCCGAGCCGTTTAGTATTCTACTTATGTACTGGACTGACTTACCCCTATGTACCAGCATGTGGGTACTCATGTACTGGACTAACTTCCCACACACCGCACACTGCATGTTGGGTTTGTTGGTCCATGGTGCTATAAGAAAAGATAAGAAAAAGTTACCCTGAGATAAGAGTGTAGAGTGTATTTTTTCTGTGTTCTTATTTTATTAACATTTTGACAATATCAGTCTGTTATATATTTTAGTTGTTCTGTTTTACCTATTTATTTCTATTTTTTCACTTGGTGTAGAAGGAAAAAATACATGAAAATGTATCATAAGCACAATTCTGTTATACACGTTTCAAATAACCAAGAACTGAAACTTTAGAGAACAATGTGAAATTGTCCAAAATCATTTATGTGAAGAAATGGCCTACCTCTGACCGGTCTGTACTCTCCATGTGTCTTCATGTGGACCTGGAATGGGCCTCCCGTGGTAAGGACCTTACCACAGATTTCACAAATACACTTCCGTTTGGGGCCCGTCGGTATTCTTCGAGGTTCTGCAGAAGGATAGAGGCATAAAGATCTAACGGGTAAAGTAACACATTTACGTCACCATGACAACTCCTCTCCTTATATCTGACACACAAATCGTTTCTATCTAGGTTGGTGTCTTACAACCGTCAAACCTCATGTTTGAACATTTTTTCTACTGTAATCTCATATATATATATATATATATATATATATATATATATATATATATATATATATGCGAATCTGAACCCTCCTGTGCCTCATAGAACCAGCCCAAAGTCAAGCCGGGTTGTGCCTTATGGCATTTCTATCAACTCAAGGTGCACCTTATAGGCAGGAGATTACAGTTTTATTAACCCCCAAGAAAGTGGTGTTGCTTCCCCCCGGCAGCTCACACCCCAACACCCCCCCCCCCCCCTTATCCCTGTGTATATATTAAAGATGTATTGTGTCACAATCATCATGTATATTCTTACTCGTTCTTGTTCGCCCCGTTGGGACGGTTGGATCCCGTGGTTTACCATGCATCCTGTGTCCATGAAGATCCATACGGGCAGGCGAAAAACTTGTGAACGGACACTCGCCGCAGTACAAATACTGAAAATGAATGGGCAACTTATTAATCAAAGAAGCAATCATTGGCCTCATTTTACCTTTCAATGGACGGTCATTTTCTACCCTGGTGAAAAAAAGGGGGGGGGGGGGGGTTAGGAGACCACCCCATGCTAATAAAGAGTCTCTCGACCCACCCACTCTCAAAGCTACTAAAACACTAGGTACTCATTTGATTGGGAATAATGGTATATTTTTATTTTGAAACCGATTTCACTAGGCCCAAGGGTATGTCTTGGTGAGAAATAGCATGAAGTGAATGGCTCCATGTCCATTTTAGAGGATTGATAGAGGTTACTAACCTTATCCTTGTGGAGAGACTTGTAATGCAGGTAGAGATTTGAGCCGGCATAGCTGCAGTATGGACACTGTCGTGGTTGCCTTCTTTTTCCTACAAAGAATACAGTAATAGTATGTATCCAGTATAACGCTATTATTTGAAACGTTTGTGCGAGAGGAGAAGTTGGGAATACAAAGATTTAATTTTGTTGAACAGATAATAGTCTCTAATGACAATGTATCAACAAAAACTCTTGAAATTTTTTATCAACAAAACCCACCCTCAAAAATACCTAAGTACCATAGGATATTCAATAGGTCCCACGCCTAGCAATTGACATGCACCATTTCCTGAAGGCTCTTGCATTCTAGCTACACTGAGAAAATATTGTTACTCACTTGAGTCTAGATCCAGACTCAGGCAATGTCGCCAAAATGAGTATGATTTGAGACTCAGCCTGATCCTTGCATTATACTCAGGCAGATCCTGAGACTGATCCTGGGATGATACTCTGGCTTTGCCTGAGTATCATGCAAGGATCAGGGTGAGTCTCAAATGAGACTCATTTTGGCGACATTGCCTGAGTCTGGATGTAGACTCAAGTGAATAACAATATTTTCTCAGTGTACTGAGTGCAAGATCGCACGCCGCATGTGCCGCTTGCACGTGTATACCTATTGAATACGCCTCTGTATTCTACCAAATAGGCACCCCTTCCCTTCATTGAGCCATTTTGTAGACTAGAATTTGGAGGAAGGAGGTGGGCCAGAAGGGGGCTCGGGTGAAGTAATTTGTTTAAGTTACTTACCTGAGAGAGGCTTGGTCGTTATATTACATCTATGTTGAATGAGGCCACCCTTGCTGGTGTACGTCTTTCCACAGACATGACACATAATCCGACTCTCCGCACCTAAAATATGTAAGATATACGTAATATACCAGAGTGTTTCACATATGAGACGACCTTGCGGCGTATTACTGCAAAGCGTTTATTCAGCAAACTCTTTAAGGGCCCCAGACGGGTAAAATCGACAAGGGGACAAGTCCATTTCTTAAAATCGACAAGGGACATAGAGCTGTGTGACAAGGGACAAGACCACTTCTTAAAATCGACAAGGGGACAAGAGCCATTTCTTAAAATCGACAAGTGACTTGAGACCCCCCTGTCTAGGGCCCTTCTTTAGTTGGTATGGCAACTGAATGCATCTCGAGTGATTATCTTACGTGGGATGGATTCATTTGTCCATCTGGTCAACCCTATGAGTATACACCTTAACTGCTCAAACCTATTAGGTACGGCAAGCTCCCACGCATAAACTGTGTCTGCATATAAGCTGTGCCCTATTCTATACGGCACATGGCTATTGTATTATTGACCAATGGGAGGCATCCCCGGCATATACTGCGGAGTCGGGGGCTGAAGGTGTTAGTCATAGTGCCGTCGGGGTCTAATGGCGGCCCCCAGCTGATAATGGCTATGTGAGCTATAACAAGCTGTCCATGAGGATTGAAAGTTGCAACTTCAGTACAGTTCTATAGAGTTGAATACCCATCAATAAGCCACACACAGCGGTCAGAGTGACCCTAAAAGCTGCTGGAGGCCTCTCGCTGGTGGAAGAACCACAGGAGCTTATGCTATCTGTATCCCCCTTCTTTTTTTCTAATTCAACATCAGACATTCCAGCGGTAACTGTGACTGAGCACACTTACCCCGTACAAGCCCTAACATCAGACATTATATATTGTGTCATCCCATCGTGTTGATGCAACTCACCTTGTACTTGTTCAGTTTTGAAGCTGAAACAAAATGAATGAAAACATATTGATAACATGGTTAGTAAGTTGCAGTATAGATCTAGATGATACGATTCATGTTTACAAAAAAAAATCAGAGGATTCAAACATTGCTCATTTCGTGTCACAGAATCACCATCAGGCGGCCAAATCTATATTAAAATCAGCCATCATTTATTTACAACCTTGAAAGCCTTAAAAAGTGATATCGTTCTATAAGATGTAAAACGTTGCTATTCCACATTCGAGATCTGCTCAACTCTAACAGCTACAGCATTCTGAAGCTCTTCTTCAGTGAGAGCTTCTTTTATAGTGGACCCCCTCTTTGTCATAGCGACGTGATGTCACAGGGTAGCATGGTTACCTGTTGCATAGAGAAGCCCTGTCTGTCGTTCTTTAAGGGTTATTTAAAGTGACATAATCCGATTTTTTTTTAGTCATTTTACAAATGTCATTCAAAAGTGTTCCATGCACTGTAATAACATCCTTTTCAGTGTGAGTGGACCATCTGTTGGTAGCTTTAGCTCATATAAGCTTAGAAAGGGGGTCCCACGGACCTATCCATAGGCATTTTACAGTGTTTTTCCGATGGATGGACGTTTGGCGTGCACTCCAAAACTAGGAAATTGGATACAAATATAACAATTCCTTCAAATATGAGCTTAATTTTGGGTAAGGAGAGCTAATAAAAGAGGGACCATAAGAAGTATGTTCTATGTGACCATCCTTTTTTGAGAAGGTTGATTTTTGAGCCCCAACCATCGGACTACCGTAAATTCTCTCATATAAGCCGCACCCTGAGTTTGAAACAGGGATGTAAGTCAGGAATAGGCAAAAATCAGGAAGCCATACATTTACTTGATATAAAAGCCCTCTATTTTTCACAAATAGCCCTCCTTACCACTCATGTAAGGAAAATAAATGTCATTCAAAAATTTCAGAAATCAGGAAATCCTGATAAATCCCGAAGACTTACATCCCTGTTGAAAGGAGGCTATAAGCTTCATCTGGGACTTGAAAATTGACAGTTTAGTACTGTTCTATGGTGTAAAAACCCTCATATAAGCCGCACCCAGACATTGGGGTGAACCTATAAGCCTAATTTTAATCTGGATTCTGGTATAAGCCGTGGCTTTTACGAGAGAATCTACGGTACTATTATGCCAATTTGATTAATTTACCCTTTGTGTCCTTCAGTGAAGATGTTGTGTGTCTTGTAGAGGTGCATGTCAATGTCTGCCTGGTTGTAACAGATGTAGTCACAGAGTTCACACGTCATCCTGGTCCGCCCAATCAGGTGACTTGTCTTGAGGTGGCTCTGCGGGTCAAACAATTTGTAGTATTACCGTAGTACCTCGCGTATGAGGCACAGCTCATTTATCTGATATATAGTACCGTGCATATAAGCCACTCATATGTCAGAGTTTATGGTATTATTGTAGTACCTCTCATATTATAAGCCAACTAATGAAAATATGTTACATTTAAAAAATCAAAGCCATGTTTTTATCTTATTTGAATAATAATTTCTATAGTTTTTCCTTCACTTTTTTTCTGAAAAAAAAGTATTTGATCTAAAAAAGCTTACCTGTAAATTAAGTTTACTTCTGTAAACCTTGTCACAAAATTCACACTTGTATTCCTGTGATTTTGAATGGAGCTTGAGATGAGTTCCATACGACTTCTTGTGCATGAACGATTTACCACAGTGTTCACAGACAATACGCCCCAGCTTACCGTCCTGTAAGAGGTTGGTGCAATGAGGTCTGTAAGTTATGTTTTGAAAGACTAGATGACCGGGTCAGAGCATTCCAAATTATATACCATGCACCTGAACCATATATGCTTACAGGTACCAGTACCTGAAAATATGCAACATATCGTAGTTTTTTATACCCTCGTATAAGCCGCAGTTTGTACCAGAACCCGACCCAGGTGCTGGAGGGTAGGGGGTTGATCTGACACATAGCCAATATTTTCACAACTCTTACAGCATTACAGAGTGGTCCAGGAGTACCTAGGACCCAGTGGCTTTTTGAGTCTTCAAGATCGATTCGTGAGAAAAAAAGTTGATTTTTTTTTTTAGACTTCCCACAATCTCAGGGTGCGGCTTTTATGAGGGTGCGGCTTTTACGGGGGAACTTGCGGTGAGTGTTTATACTGATGCATTTCTAAACCCTTCAAGAACCGTATGGCCCCTTACAGTTATCATGCAGGAACACAACCCTGGTGAGTTATAATTAGGCCACACTAAAAAAATAAGTTGGTCTATGGATTTTGGTTTTGAAAAAATGGTGCGAGCGAGGGAATTCTTTTTTAAGAATTTTTTGGCGTCCAATGGATTTTTTTTTTTTTTTAATTTCGCCAAACATCACAAAGAGAAAACTTGTAGAAACTGAAGCAAGCGAAATCCGTACACAGATTTTTTTCAAAGAAAAAAAAATTTGTGTTTCCGAAAATGTGGAGAGGGCGATCCGTAGACCAACTTATTTTTTTGGTGTGGCCTTACCAGTGATTTTAAAAGGGCAAGAAAATCTTTCTAGAGCCCCCCCCCCTCCCCAACAGACACTGAGGATATACTGACTTTAATGTCGTGCATCTTCTGGTGATAGTAGAGCATCTTTTGTCGGTATGTGCTATAGTTGCAAGATGGAAACTGAAATACCAATGGACATGTTTTTAATGGTAAGGCAGCCAACAGTGTTTCGCCAACATAGAATCTCAATTACATTTGTACGCAAAACCATCTCGGCTTTCAAATGGTGAAAAAGAAAGTAGAAAACAATTCATTTATAGGTTCATACTGGCGCTTTGATATCAATATCCATAGGATCAGCCTGCATCCGAGGGAAAAAGCCTGCGGTCAGCTATTTATATTACATATTACTAACACTATATGCGATGGAGGTATTCATATATTTATTTTCTTTACAATACCATGTTACATACTTTCAAAAATCATTTACTCTTCAAAATACTATATTAAACTGAGCATGAAAAAATAAATGCACATTAAAGGGGTATAATTTACAATTTACCTTGCAATCATAGGTGATGGGCATCTCCATACCCTCTTTATAATGCTTCTCTAAGTTGTGTGCAAGCAACATATTTCGCTTACGAAACTTGAAGCCGCATATTTCACAATGTAAATTGTCCTCTTTTGCGTGGTTGTAATTTCTGTGTATTGTGTACTTCCTTTGTGTGGCGAAGGTTCGTCCGCAGAGAGGACAAATAACGGGTTCATTATTGTGGCGTTGGTCTTGATTTGTATTATTCTGACGCTTTTCCTTTTCGGTCTTAAGAGCCTTTGCAATCATCCTCTTACGGTGTAATGCTAATTCCTTCCTTTTTCTACTTCGTATAGTGTCTTGAACAACCATATTACTCCATGCCTCAAATCGAGCCCTGACACCAACGTAATAACAGTGATCAGAAAATACATGCGCTAGTAATGGTGGCTGTATGTTATGTTCGCGGAAAGTGTTAGCCATCACTGGATCGGGTAAATCACTCTGGATCCGGGAGTCTGATTTTTCAAAGGGTAAATTCTCTGGTTCAGCTTCGGTCGCCTTTTTCGCAACTGACACAACTGTGATTGAATAGGCATCACAGTCTGGAGTCTGATCAGAAGGTGGACATGAAGGTATAACTTTCTTAGCATAGACCCCACTTTCTGTTGTTATCACAGTTTCTACTACAGGAATTGTGATACTAGGCTGATTAACGATGGGAGCACTGAGCGGATCGATACATTGAGGCGCTTTAAAGTTTGTACATGATTCTATTAGCCCTTTTTCAGGTTTTTCAACAGCATGGGCTGTTTCAAATTCTGAGTTTGACATATGAAAGTCAGAATTATCTGGCATTTTGATTACAGTGCCGGAATAACCATTGTTACCAATTTCTAACGTTTTCATCAGACGCTCGTGCGGATTGAGAGTACAAGGATTTGGGATTGCTCTTGACTGTTGTCTTTTTTTGGCAGGACCTTTGCTTGAAGCTTGCGATTCTATAATGGCAACGTCTTCTGAATCAAGCTCATCATCACTGCACGCTTTTGTGGTACTGTCTTTTATCACTGTCTCAGAAGAGGTTTCTGTAGTCCTTGTAGATGTGTTTTTTGAACTTTGCAATATTGAGAGTATCAATTCGTGTGCACTACTTATGGATTTGAGAGAATTCTCTCCCTTGGAACATGCTGAATTTTTCGTTTGGGGGATGCTTTTGCCTGTTGTTTTAAATTTTGGAGTTCTGACACTGCCGTTAGAATTACTCTTGGATTTTTGACAGTTAACATTTATTGCATTTGTCTCATCTGGGACATTTTTGTTTCGCATTTGTGTCTCATCACACACCGTTTCTTTACCTGTTTGGATATTAGTCACAGTATTTTCCAAAGTCAAGGGTCCAGCTTCACCTATTAAAGAGTCATCCTCATCATCCATTTGGAAGGTGTCCTCAGATATGGACCCAAGTAGATAGTAATCGTCTTCCTCATCGACAGGTGGTGTATGATTTGCATCTCCTCCAGTGTCATTCAGTTGGACTTGGTCTTGTCGTTCTGTTTCAGCAAGGCTAGATTTCCGTGTCTTTCTCGTTGATTCAGCTATCGCCCTTTTCTCCGTTTTGTTCGCACTTACTTGATTCTCTTTCTCATAGGTTGCCCTTTTTGCCTCTTTTGATTTAAATTGGTTTTCAAGTGCTTTACTTGTAAGTTTACGCAGCCTACCGGACCTTCTGCCTAGCGGTTCAGTTTCTTCATTTGCATGTACAGATGGGTGTTTTTCATGGAGTACCGTATCATCGTTTTTAGACGGTGACTGATCCTTGTTATGTTTTAGCTTCTCTTTCCTTCTTAAAATTGTTGTGCCCTTTGGGGTTTCACTTGAAGTAGTTGAAGTCCCCGATACCGTATTTGATATGTCCGGGACATTGAGCATTGGTAGACTTATCTGCCAGTAAGTAGCAAGAGGAAGGAACTCTAGGAGCTCAGGCTGCTTCTTTGGCAGCTTACCAGTGTATACATATTCAAGAACTAACCGACAAGCTTTTTCTGAGAACTTATCAGTTAGAGATATACGGAAGATGTCTTTGTCTTTGAGCGTCTCGGACATGAAGAAGGAACATAGGAGCGGTGAGCTAGCGGCCAAGACGACACGATGAGCAGCGGCATTGTGATCACCGACTTTGATGAAGACATCACAGAGAGCGCCACCGGTGACTAGCTCCCACAACTTGTCACAAAGCGCTTTTGGGTAGTTAAATGACGTGACTGATGTCATCTTGCAACTGTTCTGTATCCACTGCCAGAGCCAAATCCTGTCAGACCTAGTGGAATATATATATAAAAGAAAGGTATAACATGAGTACTGGTATTCATTGATATTTCTATTCCTGTGTGGGGGGGGGGGGAGAACCAAATGTTTTGGCACTCATGGAGTGGCATTTTTCCGCCCCCCCCTACCAAATAAGTCTGAAATCGTTTGGTCTCACCCCCCTCACAGAAAAAGTAACAAGGGAGGACTCAGGAGTGGTAGATTTTCAGGTGGACACGTGCGCTTGAAGCAGTCACTGTCAGAAAATGTTTGCCCCCCCCCCCCACCCCTAGTTCTGGGAGGAGAAAAAATTGTTGACCCCCGTAAGGGCCGAAAATGGCGCGCGAATGTGCCCTTTTAACCTATAATAACACGCTGGGTTTTCCACTGAAAACAGGTGAAATTACTTTGACCCCCCCATCAGAGGGGTTGAAAAAATTCTGACCCCCCCTCAAACCCACCAGTTCCCCCCCCCCCCACGGGTCTGAAATCTTTTTGCCCCCCCCCCCCCAAGAGGGGTCTGAAACTTTTTTGCCCACCCCAAACCCACACCCCCCCATGTTGTTAAAAAATGACCACTCCCTTATAGGCCTAAACAGTAACACTTTTATAATAACACTTAACAGTAAACGTCCAACGACAGTGCAGAAACCTGCAAATCTTCCTATTATCGCTCAGACTGAAACTGAAAGGTCCTACTGTAACAATGTTTCTACTGTTCATACCACAGCTAGAATGGATAAATAGGGATATCCTAATGTGCATCATAATAACTGCCATCCTCAGACGTGTTATGATGAAAACGCAAGTTACAATACATTATAAAACAGTAAAACGCTGTGGTTTACCTAGGCTAAATACCTGAGCAGCGATGACGGCCTCTGGTGGTTTCCCGGATTTTCACTAGTTAGCTGCGTTTCCACCAGGGTCCAGGGAGCGAGCCGGATAACATCTGTGACAGCCGCACGCAGGATGCAACTTGTTACGTCAGACTATGCCCTAAGGGCATTCAGCGCCGCCCCACTGGTGACGCGTATATTTCTGGGACTGCCGCGCGGGATTCAGCATGCCCTGGGGGCATATTGCTGGCCTTTACATATCAACAATTGACCTATTCTAGTGTATGCCCTCAGGGCATTGTGCATCGGTCCTGAGGGCATATTCCTACTCTTTTACTCAGGGCAACACCAGCATTGTCTAGGCCACTCTCTCCACCATAGCATCATTTTAGCATGCCCTTAGGGCATTACTAGTGTATGAATGCCCCAAGGGCATTACTTTGAATACAAAAACTATACCATCCTTAGGTAGGGAATTATGCCCTATAAAAAAGGGGGTAATTATTATCTCCAGGAGATATTTCAGGTCTATTGGCTGTAGGAGCTCTCATTATACAAGATCGCAGTACCTATGCCCCAGGGGCATCGATGCCACGGGGGCATGCATTCTCCTCTGCCCCCTTCCCACACCAAGTGGCGGAAAGTAATTTCCGCGTCAGTCCCACGCGGAAATCTGAATGCCCCAAGGGCATAGTCCGATGTAACAAGTTGCGTTCTGCCAATCGCACCTGCCGCGGGCAGGATACCGATGACGGCGGTCTCGCTAGTCCTGAGGACTAAGGCGTCTGCCGCGTCCGCGCTGGCCCTGTTTGCCGCGTACGCTGCAGCGGCCAGCAGCAGCCACGCGCCGACATCTAGTCCTGGGGACTAGAACGCGCCTTTACTCGGCGTTCTACAGTTTAGTCCTCAGGACTAAACAGGTGGTCCCTGGGACTATGAATCTCATGACTATTCGCTACTCTTGAATGATTATGAGCCAGGGTCTAAGTCCCAAGGACTATAATCTAGTCCCTAGGACTGTATCTTTAGTCCCTGGGACTAATGTGTAGTCCCAGGGACTAAGGCCTTACGTTTTATTTTTACGACCACATGGGTACGCGGAACAGCCCTCGGTGCTAGAAAGACATAGTCCCTGGGACTAAAAACTTAGTCCTGAGGACTAAAGATTATAGTCCTCAGGATGATATTTTAGCCCTGAGGACTACACATCTAGTGCTAGTGACCTAGTGCTAGTGACTAGAGACATTCCTGGTGATTGGACGTTAGTCCTGAGGCCTACAACTTTAGTCCTAAGGACTTAAAGTGTAGTCCTCGGGTTAGAAGAATGGTTCTGAAGGCTAGAAATTGATCAACTCAGCCTTTTCCAGATCTATACCCTGGTACAAGGTTCAGTCCCTGGGACTAACTGTTAAGTCCTGAGGGCTAAAGATGTAGCTGCCTGGTCCTCAGGACTAAAGATGTAGTCCTGGGGACTAGAGACATAGTCCCAGGGACTACTATTTCAGTCCAGCCGGTCCTGAGGACTAGGTCTTAGTCCCGAGGACTATCTATATCTGCCAAGTCTCAAGGGGTAGGTGGGATGTAGGGTCTTAGTCCCAAGGACTATGCTCTAGGACCATAGGCCTACCTTCAGTCCTTTAGTCACCATTGGACTACTTGTAGTCCCAGTGACTACTGTGCAGTCCCAGGGACTAAAGATACAGTCCTGGGGACTGCAACATTGTCCTTGGGACTAGAGACACAGTCCTTGGTCCCCAGGACTGTATCTTTAGTCCCTGGGACTACACAGAGCAGTCCTGGGGACTAAGAAGTAGTCCTCAGGACTAAATTTGAAGTCCTGGGGACTACATCCCTAGTCACAACTACATTAGACATCAATCAATGAATTAGTCCTCAGAACCACATGCATTAGTCCTGAGGACTAGGCAAATGTTTTTGTAGTCCTCAGGACTAAACAAGTAGTCCTTGAGTCTACGAATTAGTCCCCAGGGCTAAAAGCTTAGTCCTGGAGACTAACAGCACAGTCTTATACAAAGTCATGCGGTCTGCAGGGTAATTCATGGGATTAATGTACAATTAGTCCCTAGGACAATATCCTCTTATGTCATGGCATATACGACCGTTACTATAGAACAGTACTGGATATGCCGTATTCAATGGGGGGGGGGGGATGGAATACAATGTGGCCGTATTCAATGGGTGTCTGCCATCTTGGATTCTGAACAGATTTGAGCTGTGTTTCTCTATTTTAAAGCAAATTAACCCCGTAGGGCCATGACATAAATGCAAATGTCAACTCCCATGGAACATTTGCTTATATATTCTTAGTCCTGGGGACTAGGCTTTAGTCCTTAGGATTTAAGCATCGCATTTTTATTAGCTATAGTCCTGAGGACTACCACTACGCCCGCGCACCTACGCGCACCGCGGGAGGCTCCGTTTAGAGTCCGCGTATTTAGGTTAGCCTGGACGTGCCAGTCACCTTAGTCCTCAGGACTAGCTAGACCGCCATCGGTATCCTGCGTTTCGCGGGCAACAACAAACGAGATTGCAACTTAGGGAGTGGTCATTATTTATCAACAGGGGGTGGGTGGTGGGTTGTCACATGGACGCGCGAAATTTTTTTACGCCCCCCCTCGACGACAGTCAAAATTGTTTGCGCCCCCCCTCAAACTCTGTCCCAAACCGGAGGCGCAGAGAATTTTCGCGCCCCTCTTTGAGCTTTAGTAGCACGCAGGCTTTTTTGCTCAAAAGAGGGTAATTTTTTTTAGCCCCCCCCTCAAGAGGGGTCAAAATTTTTTTAGCTCCCCCCCCTCGGGAGGGGTCTGAAAATTTTATGACCCCCCCCCTCAAACCCACTCCCTAATGGTCTCAGAGCTTTTAACATTGTGTAGGCTGTAATCAAAGCCGGACAATTAAAATATTGGTATTTTATCATCAACAAGGTAGAGAAAATTTGGTGTTTTGATTTGACTTATCATCTACCTATGATTGAAAGTATCATCTACCTATGATTGAAAGTTATTGAACTGGAGATCTTTGTGAAAACCTTCCTTTTTCTGAGAGCGTTAACGAAAGAATTGTAAATACATTGTAAATTCTTTGACTAAATCCTGGAAGTATATGCGTGATGCTTGGGCACTTGCAAGCATGCAAGTTTTATCTTTCGGCAAGTATATACACTGGAGTTTAATTGTAAAGGAACACGACCCTGCTAGAATGCAGACAAATAGCAAGTGGCTCAGAGGTGTAGGAACCAAATCTCCATTGGGGGGGGGCAGCGGAGCCCCACCTTGACCACCTTGAATTGTCGGCTCAAGCTCAATAGCGCCTAGACACAGGTATATAAAATTTGTATAGACAAGTAATTTTTGATGAGTTTTAGATTAGAT
Organism: Acholoe squamosa; assembly: GCA_949317995.1. Lineage (NCBI taxonomy): Eukaryota > Metazoa > Annelida > Polychaeta > Phyllodocida > Polynoidae > Acholoe > Acholoe squamosa. The sequence continues at coordinate 49,223,841 of OX439050.1, forward strand.
TTGAGTACCAGGCCCCCATTTTCCCTATACCATTTCTATATCAATCTAATTTTAGATGCAAAGTTTTAGCTTCTTGTTCAATTCATTATGAATTCTTGGCAATTTTCTTTTTTTGAGGGGCCTGCCCCCCCCCCCTTTTTTTCCTACACCCCTGTGGCTACTAACCCTCTCATACATTTCCTATACACTGAAAACCTAGACTGGTAGGAAAGTGATCAGTGTAGATGAGTTTAGGTGATCTTTCCTAATAGATGAGCAAAGGTGATCATTTTGATAACCTCATTTTTGCCACTAGGGGCCCCTACTATACAATTATGTTATGATTGTATCGTTCATACTCAATGACATGTATTGATTTAAAGCTACACTGAGAGTATTGGATAATTAAATAAACTAACAACATTCAAAATGTGAACATGTAGAATGCATTTTACAAAGATATATTTCCTTAAAAGAGACTAAATGTCAAATAGATGTATTAAGAGCTTGGACACCTTTTATGTTTCAAAGGTTTCATTCAGAAATATGAGGATAAGCACCCATCAGTAAAATACAAACTTATGCCATATGGACTGTATGGGGTCAATTCCAAAAGGGTAGGTATACTCCAATGATGTTCTCTAGAACATGGATGGGGGTGGGGGTGGGGTTGGGGGGTACAGGGGGAGGGTCAAAAATAGATCTAAAACTACAACTAACAAAAAAGTAATCAAAGTGATCACATGTGATCACCCAAAGATCAGCAGGGTACTTCCCCTCGTCCTCGTCATATTGATCATCCTAAAGTGATCACCACTGATCACTTTTTTTACTAGCTGAAACACACCTACCCTACTTGCCACTAGCATCTTTTGGAGGAACAGACCCCAGGGCACTTTATGTAACTATATTTGCTCATGCATTATGCATAACAATTTGATTGACACAGACACCACCGACCCTTGGCAATTTCTAGTCTAGATCCCCCCTCCCCTCTGCCCACAACCCTTCCACAAAAGCAATTTGAGTACTGACTATATAATAAGTGTCTTTTTCTTTTCTTTTATTCTCTTAGCATAATCGTTGGGCAGTGTGAACCAGAGGTTAAAACACCTATTATAAAGTCTGCCTCTTTGGGCATATACATAGGGTAGGCTCTACCAATTAATTAATGGATATCAATAGTGGGCCTAGTAAATAAAAATATACTACTTGGGCAGGCCAGATTGATGTACCACATAAGGCAACGCTCTACTGGCGGCACAGCCAGGGCAGCGTTACTGGCGGCACCTACCGTAATCTCCCACGTATAAGGCGCGTCTTATACGGGGGGGGGGGTTCTCATTGTATCTCATTGGATCCACAAGGGGGACACCAAGACCTTTCTTTTGATACCTTACATGCCCCCTTGGTCATGAGGGGCTGGGATGGCCCAAGCTACCCATAGGTTTTTGAATTTTGAAAATTCATTAAGTAGAACCAAAGTTATGAATTTTTCTTCTTTTTTTTTTTGAGAATTTTCCAAAACTCTAGGTTCACCTTATACGCGGGCTGTGCCTTATACGCGGGGGATTACAGTACTTTAATTTTTTTTTGTTCTACTTGTTATTTTATGCATCGAGGTATCCTTTCTGCTTGTGAGTCCAATGCCTAATGTAAATAAACAGAAATAGAACCAAGAATTTCGGGTAATGCAGCATTTCGCTGCCGTCGGGTAGTGAAGCTCAAACAATAGACTTTATTTCATGTTGTAAGCAGTGGAATAATGATGCCCCATAGGTTTAACATAGGACCTCCGTATCTCACACCCCCATGAGATAGGGCCTATAACCTGCCCCTGTATCTCACGGCCAGTAAGAGCACCCCAAAAGATAGTAAAATGCATAAATAATAATCTTTTTATGACATTTTTAAATAGTTTTGAACATTTCTGACCAAAATGCCGTGAAATAAATGCAAAGGTTCACTCGGATTGGATCTGACGTGATTATCTCAACTCTCGTGAACCTTTGCCTATAGCCCTTACTGTTTTGTAACAAGCACTTAGCCTTGTAAATAATAGAGGAGCCTTTGGCATATATATGGACAGAGCGGCAAATGCATTTCACGCGCAGCCTGCTCCCTTATCAAGTAATCCATTTGGAGAAGCCCACACTGTGCCCATGGCAACCTGTTAGTAGGTGTCCCATCTTCCACTAATACTGCTATGGATCTGCCGTGACATAGCAGGATGCGCCATAGTTAATATTGGCTTCTTATAATCTATCTGAAGTTTAAGCTGTGGCATGTATTTATGACAGTGATTTAGGCACTGACAATGGGGTATTAGGACCTTTGCTAGAAGGCATCCCCCTAATCTTTATTTTGATAGGCACACATTATATTACATGTATTCTGGTAGATAAGCGATTAATTTCAAAATGAATTTGGTATGTTGGTAGAACTGGATCTTTTCTGTTTGGAGAGCAGCTCTGAGTCATATGTCAGTGACACAGATGTGCAACCTTAGGTGTGGAGTAGGTATAATACTAGAGATGACACCAGAAGGTAAGCCGGCCAAGTCACTAATTAGTTTGGACTTACTGCATAAAGGCAATGTCAGGGTTTGTGAAGAAATCAGTTTACTCAATGCTACCAGAGGCTGCCCCCAACGGGAGAAAACAAGCTAATGTCTCAACAGCAGTACTTAGGCCTAGTGGAAAACTAAATTTACAGATATCTCAGATACTAGGCGTACTCTGTGACTGAAAGTCAGGACCCTGATATCTATCATAGACATTTAGGAGAAGCATATCTGTTATTAACATCACACAGCGAGTGAGATTTAAAGGACCTCTACTAGAAACCTGCTGGGACATTTTATTGGCAATTGGCTGGAGTGGAGTATATATTCTAAAGGAGCAAAATGAGTGAGAAACTGAGGATCAATTTCGGTGATGTGGACAGTATGAACATAACAAGTTGGCACAAGAAAGGAGAAGAACACCATTATACTATTCTGATCAGTATGGACTTAACCCTTGTATCACTGGGAATTATTGCTAACATTTTAACCCTTTTAGTAGTGATACGGAGTCGGTTTCGTCAGACGGCTTTTGGTGTGCACCTTGCCTGGATCAGCTCAGCGGATATCGGTGTGTTGCTCACTCATGCGGGTCTCTCTTTTATCCGTCACACCAAGCTCACCTGCCAACTGCTCAACTTCTTCAACTTGCTCTCATTTCTGCTCAGCTCCTGGTCCTTGGTCACTCTGGCAGTGGAGAGGATGTTGGCAGTGTATTTCCCTCACAAAATCAGAACCTGGTGCACAGCAAGGAAAGCAATGGTTTCTCAGATTTTTTGGCTGATTGTGTTGTCTGCTGTCTGCATCGGGGCCCCGCTGACTTCAAAAATCAAAATCACCATCACCAATGAAGTCTTGTGCTACATGAAGACAACCAGCGCTGGCTTTTACCCCAATGTCAGCTACAGACTTTTCCTCTATAGCTTGATTCCCTTCTGCTTGCTGCTCATCCTCAATTGCTCTCTGGTGATTGGTCTTCGGCGAAGTGAGAAATTCCGCAAGCAATCGGCAAGTGCTCCATCCTCCGGTGGTACAAACTTGATGCGTACAACCTTCATGTTGATGATGACCAGCCTCATATTTGTCCTGACCACTCTACCCATTTCCCTCCTCGCCACTGGGATTGTTCGCACTTGTTTCGTCAACTCAGAAGATTGTGAATACAGCATGGACAATCTCTCTGTAATCTCAGATTACCTCTTTCGCTTGCAGGACTTCAACCATGCCATCAATTTTGTCATCTACTTTCTCTCTGGCTCTGAGTTCAGGGCTGAGTTCTTTGCGATGTGCAGATGCGGCAGAAGAAGGGCAGAATTCTCACGTTCTTCGACCACTGGGAGGTCAGATGTTTCTCTAAAGGAAAGAAGCATGTCATCAAATCAAGTTGAATTTCACCCTCCTCCAGATGCTGAGGTGCACATTGGAGGGGATACATCTACCGTACCAAGTTGCAGACCTGACAGTTAAACTGCTGAAACATTTTCACATTTTTCAATTTCGGGTTTAATATGCTTACAAAATACCTCAGATTCGGCTTTGATAACTTTGTGGAATTGTCTGAGCAAGCACCGAGAATGCATTGGACCTACATCTGACAATGCAATATATAAGAATTGAAATATACCATTTCATCAATGTTTTAAGGGTTAGGTGTCACGTTTGCTGTGACTAGGACAGAGGATATGCCTCTCGGACAATGTATTGAGAAATTCTGTATTCAAATACATTGTACTTTCACTTTAGAATTGAGCAGGATGATAGCTATCTTTGAACTGATGTAAGAGTTTTAATCCCTCAGTGAAAATTGTGTGAAAGTATTGTCGTATGATATTACATGGATTGGGAAAGGTCTTTTACCACACATTTGTCAGGCACACCGGCCCTAAACACTGGTTATAGAAGGAGAAAGATTAAGTCTCAAACTTTTAAAATAATGTTTCTTAAAACATGCAGCACAAACACGTGGAGTCAATGTTAGAAAGCATTTTTTTGTAGCATTGTTTGACATTATTGTTGTCACAAAACTAAATCTAGCTTGGTGTATCGAAGCATGACTTTCCCTCATAAGATCACTGTTGATGAAATGTTATACGAAATTGGTGGAATGGATATTTCATCGAATAGCGGTGAGGGGATGATGCCAATCCAAAATATTCATTCAGCAGAATATATCATGCTGTACCATGAATGGTAGGCAATTAATAATAGAACTAGCTCTCAAAATGATTCAGTCTTTTACAAATCTTCTGAAAATCAACAGGCATGTAAAATAACAGGGACAGGAGAGAAAAAGATTATTGTGACAATGAATATGCCTATAGTGATAGAAAAATCGATAGCACCACTGAAAAGATAAGGCTTAAAAAGGTACTCTCTAGTGATCACTTTTTGTCATCTTATTGATGGTCCCGAGGGGGAGTACCCCATGATCTATTAGGTGATCACATGTGATCACCCTGGGTGATCACTACAGAGTACCTGTCTGAACTGATTAGATAGGAGTTTGTGAATGATTACTTTGTCATTAATTAAGATCTTTGCATAAATTTCATAATTATCCCCTTCCCTCGCCACATCCAAGCATCCATTGAGGGCACTTAGAGCTGACTTAGGATGCCTTGCTGAGGCATACATGTAGTTGTTTGTATAAGGAATATTAGCTCATCCCCATGGTTATGATTATGGTTTGAGTGACAAAAGAGGTGTCAATTATTAAACTCATTTAGATTTAGTGATGCAATCTGGCACAGATACGTTGTCATTTAACTACCTGGACATTACATTACTTGATAAGGGAAAGCATTGCGTTCATATTATAGTATATTGTACTGGCAAGTAAAATATGTCTATCGCTAAATCTCGCACCCGTAGAAGTAACTTATCACTATATTTATTACACGCATTGCCAAGTCAGTAGATGGCGATAAGGGGGCATGTCTTGGTAATGATAATGAACATTATAAAGAATTTCTTGTCAGAAATAACCCTCCATGATCTGTACTGTCAGCTTAAAACAGCCCAACACGGCAATGTAGAAAGCGATGTTACCAATACATGTACAATGCATTAAAGCCCTTTCCATCACAAAATCACATGCAGCAAAAATAATGAACAAATGCAGTAATGACTCTAAAATTTGAGAATTTGAGCTTTATACACAGGTATACCCTTGCAAATCCAGCAGGAGAGAGCCGTTAAACACCAGTATGGTGCAAGGAGGACCCATGTGTGGTCACTTGATTGACCAGGGGGGGTCATTTAGGGTTATACCACGATTTCGGCACTTCCGGTGGGTTTATATGCAGTTTAGCCGTGCATTATTCTGCATATACCACCCATGTGCATTTTTGAAATTTTTGGTATATACTTTTTCGGGGTCGAGTTGGACTTAGAATATTTTTGGAAATATTTGGCGGACATACAAAGTCAGTCTAGCCATCTTCCATTCTGAAAAATCGTCCAAACTCGTATCAGGATTGAACCCCGGCCGCAGTGGTGGTAGGTGAAGGCCTTAGCCATTGCGCTACACTGAACGGTGATGAAACCCAATGCGAAGGGAAATAAGTTCTAACCTGCTATGTTTCCTGTCAGTTTTCGTATGGAATCCAACCATAACATGTTATAATATTAAAATCCCAGGAAGTATTTGATCCATAGACGAGGAATGCGTGCTAATTGTCTCCATTTTCTTCGATATAAATAAGAATCCATTGATTTTCCCGTGGCCGCTCTGCGCGAAGCCATTGTTTCGGCGTCTTTCTTGTACGACGAGCAGTTGACCTATATCTACATCCGGGCCACTGACACACTTTCGCCGAACAAGGAGGCGGGTGGGAATGGCCGGACCGCGACTCGCGTACGTTGGGAAAATCAATGGATTCTCCTTTATTTTGAATATATTGGACATAATACGTATGGAGGGATCATCTAGACTATCTAAGGATATGTATGTATTAATTTGAAGACGTGTCATGGTTGGATTCCATACGAAAAGTGACTGTATACACAGCGGTACCTCTCCCAGCAAGGAACAAAAACAATGGCTTCGCGCAGAGCGGACACGGGCCGTGTCGCTTGCACTTACAAAATGCCTTCTCGTGGCTATATTCTGTGGATATCAGGTAAGAAATTAATACAAAATGGAGGAAATGGTGGTATAAACCTATTAGTTCATGGATGTTGGAGCCCACGGGGAGTCTATGCTGGATATACCCTCGCCGCTCCGCGGCTCGGGTATATCCAGCATAGACTCCCCTAGGGCTCCAACATCCATGATCTATTAGCTTATCAGTTATCCACCACAGGCAGTAACAGTATAACGGTAGATTTACTGCTCGAATGATTGTGCTATATGTACCTTACTTTACCCAGGCCACACTCAAGTCTTGTCAGCTCTTGGGGCCAATTAAGGGGTATTAGCATGGTTTTAGACCTCGTGTGACGTCATCTGAGATAATTGAGACAACTGTCATTATTGTACGCGCATATTATGACATTACAAGTGGAAGTAGTGGTAGCCCATAGTGGCATAGTGGGTGCTATTGGGCACTAAGGGGCAGTACAAAGCTGTTGGCACCCATTGGACGCCGGGGTGCCATACTGAGAACCCATTGAGTTATTTGACTCTCTATTGGGCAGCAATAGTTGGATTATTGTTGAGTCATCTCAGCACTTTCTGGCCACCCATTTGCCATTCTTACCATCCAGGCCCCATTGGGACCATTAAACATTTTTCTTTCCCCCATGGGCACCAACAGGGTCCCATTTGGATCTCCATTTATAACGAGGCGTTCGGGCAACGGTTTTCTAAGGATATCTATTGCATTATGGGTAGGGGTGACCTCGAATGCTAACAACACCACCTTAGCTTGTTCCCTCCACCCCCTTCCCCCCAGCCAGGTCTGGCTAGGTACCAGTCCCTAACTATGCTTGGGAGGGTAGTACGTTGACTCAGGGATCAACCTTGACCCACATGGGTAGGACCAATAGGAGATGGCCTTACAAACTAGCATTGATCCCTCGGCCGTACTCCGAACGCCTCGTAAGATCGCATCATGCCCCATCCAGCATGCATAGTTAGGCTGTAATACAGTGGTAGCTAGATCATAGTGGGGTTATAACGAGGCCAAATGGAATGGTTGTAACTAGGCAGTGCTGTTGAGGTCAAGTCATAGTGTAGTCATAGCCAAGTTGTAGTATGATCAGAGTCAGGTTGTAGTAGTATGGTCATAGCCAGGTTGTAGTGTCATAGCCAGGTTGTAGTTTGGTCATAGCCAGGCTGTAGTATGGCCATAGGTAGTTTGTAGTATGGTCATAGCCAGGTTGTAGTATGGTCATAGCCAGGTTGTAGTTTGGTCATAGCCAGGCTGTAGTATAGTCATAGGTAGTTTGTTGTATGGTCATAGCCAGGTTGTAGTATGGTCATAGCCAGGTTGTAGTATGGTCATAGCCAGGTTGTAGTTTGGTCATAGCCAGGCTGTAGTATAGTCATAGGTAGTTTGTAGTATGGTCAGAGCCAGGTTGTAGTATGGTCAGAGCCAGGTTATAGTATGGTCATAGCCAGGTTGTAGTTTGGCCATATCTAAGTCTTGACCTGGAGGTTATTTCAGAAGACCCTACAAGTGGACTAGCTCAAATTATAGTGAGAGCTGACTTTGATGCCATTAGAGCCTAGACCTACATTATGAGTGAGTGCCACAACTACCAGTACTGTGATTGCCATGTTAATCTCAATATGATAGATTACATAATGGCTGATCGTGGGACACGGCCTCATACTGTCATAGTACATTTCCCAAATAGTAGTGGAGTGAACTAAATTAATCCGTTCCGAAATACTGCGTCATAGCTGAAAGATGGTGTGGTCATAGCTAGGAATATCATAGTGGCAACATATATGTGCAACATATATGTAGTGCTGCCATATGTCATAGTGTTAATCAATAATAATGATTAACACTATTATAAGTTTTATTTCAGCTATTGAAAGGTTGTAGTGTATGCATAACCAGGTTATTTCATAATGGTGCTAATGTACCACTGTTATGAAATAACCTCCAGGTCTTTGTGTCATAATCATAACAGCATGGCCATACCTTGGTTGTAGATCTGTCATGGCTAGGTAGTAGCAGTCAAACTCAAGACCCCTGGGCCAAGAGCATACTGCACAAGATGCCACTGTATGGCTATAGCTTGTGGCCTTTAGCCATGGGAACCCCAAAGCTGGTCATGGAGCAACACCTAGTACAGCTGCTGCGTATGTCGGCATTACACAGACTTTGGTATATCTGCAGACAATTTTATAAATGTGATCAGCATCATAGAGGCTGCTCAGTCGTAGTATCTGGTGAAGCATCCTCCTGGTCTCAAGTTCCTATTATAGCCATAGCTAGGCCACTAGATGATGGTCAAAACTAGATCTTAGTTGTCATAGCCATGTTGTAGCATGGTTGTTGCACAGTCATAGAGAGGCCATACCATAGGATCACAACTATAGGACTCAGTATGGAGGCCTAGTGGGGCTGCCATCTTGAATTTCGCTGATTGAGGTAAAACCCACTGATAAGCCATATACCCTGATGGGTACCTTGTCCCTGGTTAACACCTACTTCCAGGGACATGCTGGTCCCATCTTATCAGTTCCCATCAGTGTGTGTGGTGGGAACCAGCTCCAGACCAGCTAGTGGCCAAAAGGCTCAGCGTCCAGCTCCAGTTATGATCGTCGTGTGGGTGTAGTGTAAAGTTATAGACATGGCTTCATAGAGTATTCATAGCCTGACACAATGATCTTAGCTTTATGTCATCTACAGCTGAGTGGTTTAATAAGTACTACAGACGCATGGCTATATAACCATTGCACTTTACACTGTTTGTAAGCCCTGCAGTGAAATGCTGTTTAGTCACTTATCAAGTGGCGCTGTGCCCACTGAGCGGAGTGTGCACAGTGATGACATCTCTGATGTTGTATGCCTGTACCCAACTTTATCTTAATGTAAAAGTGGAATTTCGGGGGTGTTCTGGGTGGAATATTTGCTGTCTCTGGCGGCTGGGAAGTATTGGTCCCAAAATCGAACTACAGGCGAAAGGGAGGGGGGGGGCACCATCTAAATCCTCCACTACAGTAAGAATATAATCCATGCTGCATGCATACTGTATTCCTGCTGTACTCATTCTACAATCCTGCTCCAAATTCATGGTCCATCTATGTTGCATCCCTGCTGCATCCATACTGCATTCCTGCTGCATCCGAACTGTCTTCCTGCTGCATCCATACTGCATCCCTGCTGCGTTCATACTGCATTCCTGCTGCATCCATACTGTCTTCCTGCTGCTTCCATATCATGTTTTTGCTGCATCCATACCATGTTCCTGCTGCACTCATACTGCATTCCTGCTGCACTCATACTGCATTCCTGCTGTATCCATACTGTGTTCCTGCTTTATCCATACTGTGTTCCTGCTGCATCCATACTGTGTTCCTGCTGCATCCATACTGTGTTCCTGCTGCATCCATACTGCATTCCTGCTGCATCCATACTGGGTTCCTGCTGCATCCATACTGTGTTCCTGCTGCATCCATACTGGGTTCCTGCTGCATCCATATTGGGTTCCTGCTGCATCCAAACTGGGTTCCTGCTGCATCCATACTGGGTCCCTGCTGCATCCATACTGTGTTCCTGGTGCATCCATACTGGGTTCCTGGTGCATCCATACTGGGTTCCTGGTGCATCCATACTGGGTTCCTGTTGCATCCATACTGGGTCCCTGCTGCATCCATATTGGGTTCCTGTTGCATCCATACTGGGTCCCTGCTGCATCCATACTGGGTTCCTGCTGCATCCATACTGGGTTCCTGCTGCATCCATACTGGGTCCCTGCTGCATCCATACTGGGTTCCTGTTGCATCCATACTGGGTCCCTGCTGCATCCATACTGGGTTCCTGTTGCATCCATACTGGGTCCCTGCTGCATCCATACTGGGTCCCTGCTGCATCCATACTGGGTTCCTGTTGCATCCATACTGGGTCCCTGCTGCATCCATACTGGGTCCCTGCTGCATCCATACTGGGTTCCTGTTGCATCCATACTGGGTCCCTGCTGCATCCATACTGGGTTCCTGTTGCATCCATACTGGGTCCCTGTTGCATCCATACTGGGTCCCTGCTGCATCCATACTGGGTTCCTGCTGCATCCATCCATACTGCATTCCTGCTGCTTCCATAACACTTCCATGCCACCTCTTTGCAGTCCTCCTGCCTCCATACTGCATTCCCACTGCATCCATAATGCATCCCTGGTCAATCTCTGTTGCATCCATTTTTGTACCCATGATACATTCCTGCTGTATTCCCACCACATCCCCACTGTATTGATGCTGCACTGATACTACGCCTATGCTTCATTCCCGCCACATCCATGCTGCACCCATGCTTCATTCCTGTTGCATCTACAGTATACATCCATGATTCATCCATGTTGCATCCCTACTAATTTTTTGTTCATTCAGCACTGCATCTACACTGCATCTGTGATTCATTGATGTTGAATTTTGCATCTATATTTATTACACCCATGAAACTTGACACATCAGTGAATCATGATGCATAGATGAATTATGATGCAAAAAAAAGGGGGGCATGAATTGAAATGTCGGGATGCTGATATGTCCACTTTGTTTCAAAAGTCCCTTGGGAGTTTGCAACCTGTCCATATTACAGTTCAAGGTTTGACCAACATGTTATTTGCCACAATATATTACAGGTTATGGCATAAATGACGGTGGTTGTTTGGCAGTTACCTCATGTTAGCTTAAAACTTTGACTAGGGAGTTTAATCAATTCATATAATGAGACTGATTGAAATGCGTCATTTGTGTATTTGTATCATATGTAATATTTGGTAGCAGTTATCCAAGCACGAACGCTAGATAGGCCTAGTATAATAAATATCTGAATAAACTTATACGTCAGTGTTGAATATGACTTTGACATATCAATTAAATCTCAAGTATAAATGCAATATAGCATAAATATGACAGCCCACGGTTTGTATATTGACGAATATTGCACGAGCCGGAGGTGAGTGCAATATCATCAATATACAAACTGTGGGCTGTCATATTTATGTCATATTGAGTTTATACCACCTTTTCCTCCATTTTGTATTAATTTCTTACCAAATATCCACAGAATATAGCCACGAGAAGACATTTTGTAAGTGCAAGCGATACGGCCCGGGTCGCTCTATGCGAAGCCATTGTTCCTTGCTGGGAGAGGTACTGCTGTGTTTACCCACACTTTTCGTATGGAATCCAACTATGACAAGTCTCCATATTAAAACATACCTATCCTTAGACATTCTAGATGATCCCTCCATGCTTGATATGTCCGATATATTCAAAATAAAGAAGAATCCATTGATTTTTCCATCGTAAGCGAGTCACTGTCCGACATTCTCAGTGTCTTTAACTGCGGCATGTTGACCTATATCTACATCCGGGCCACCGACACACTTTTGTCGTACAAGTAGGGAGACCGGAATAGCGGACCGCGACTCGCATACGATGGAAAAATCAATTGATTCTTCTTTATTTTGAATATAACGGACATAATAAGTATGGAGGGATCATCTAGACTATCTAAGGATGTGTACATTTTAATATGGAGACTTGTCATGGTTGGATTCCATACAAACAGTGTGTGTAAACACAGCAGTACCGCTAGCGGGTAGGTGCTACAGGCTTCTTATATATATTAACATTGGAGTTCATCACCGTTCAGTGTGGCGCTATGGCTAACGTCCTCACCAACCAGCACTGCGGCTGGGGTTCAATTCTCCTAAGAGTATGGATGATTTTTCACATTGAAACAATGGTGAGACGGAATTTGTATGTCCGCCAGCATTTCCCAAAATATTCTAAGTCCAACTTGACATCGAAAAAGTATATCCACAAATCCCAAAAAAGCACATGTTCGTATATGCTCTCATAATGCACTGGTAGAAGAGGGCATAACAGTAAGGCAGGTGGCAGAATAGTGGTATAAGGGGAAATAAACATATGCCACATGTCACTTAAAATCAAATCCCCAAGCTCCATATCTAAGAACCTGTACCATGTCTCATGTCAAATATAAGAAAAGTCATTTTTTCCTATATGTGACATGAGCAATTGACATGGGGAACTCCCCATCCATAGCTCAGGACCTGAACTCTAGAGTTTATCTTTATGGAAGTGATCTTTTTCAACAAGAGGGGGAAGGTTTTGTGCGGATGAATGAAAAAATATTGCCCCCCTCCACGAGGGTCATTTTTTTTCTCCCTCCCCTGGAACAGCCAAATGCACGAACAGGCCCTTTGATTAAGCTACTGCTATATTGTAACACCCTGTTTTTTTTTCCCGCTGACAGTTAAATTACCCACCCCATCATATAAATTTTGCCCCATCCCCTACCACCCAAACGTTGTAAAAAAATGAGTATGCATTCCCAGTCGATCGACCCTAGTTATTAGAGAGGCCTAGCTCCCGAGCCTACCCACCCACAGGCCCCACCGATTTAGGCAACTTTCCCTTATTAACCTTTGCATAGACATTTAGGAGTCATTCAGATATTACATATAGGCCTAACACAAAGTTGGCCACTTTTTGTTGAACCCCCTTGTAACAAAATGACCACCCCTCCTCCCTGGTTATGGAACACCGGTCAGACCCATGCCCCACCCCAACCCATGCCCTACCCCCACCCCACCCATGCCCCACCTATACCCCATCCCACCCCGACCCTATGTCCCTGTATCTGCAGGAATATTTTTTGCAGGAAAACTTTTTTTTTGTATGTCCTATTAGGGGCTCCGTAGCTGTCACTGTCAACCAAAAAAAACTCATGCTGTCAGCGTCAACTAGGTAAAAGCTTCAACTGAAAAATAAAAAAACTCACTGTCACTGTCACTGTCAACTGTCAATCTGATCTGCACTGAATTGTGACAGGTATCTTTTAGCATAGGGAATAGAAGACTATCAAGTGGGTGTGGGTGGGGTAGGGTGGGGCATAGGGTGGGGCAGGGGTGGGGCATAGGGTCGGGGTGGGATGGGGTATAGGTGGGGCATGGGTGGGGTGGGGTGGGGCATGGGTGGGGTGGGACATATATGTGGTGGGGCATGGGTAGAGTAGGGGTGGGGCATGGGTGGGGTGGAGTGACAGCATGATTTTCTTTTTGTTGACAGTGACAGCACATTTTTTTTAGACAATTCTCTTTTTTTTTTTTAATTTCTTTTGGGAGAAAAATCTTTTTGACAGATTTGTTCTTTTGGTTTGATTTTTTTTGCTGGCCCTCATGGGCCACCATTCTATGAATATTATGATATCTCCTCATGTCTCCAGAAAAAATGAAAGATTCTTGAGTTTTCTACTACTTTTGACAGCTAAGGGAGTGATCATTTTTTTAACAACAGGAGGGGGGGGGGTTGGTGGGTTTGCGTGCAGACACGCGAAAAAAATTCCGACCCCCCCCCCGCCCTCTCGATGGGTCAAAAAACTTTTGATCCCCCCCTTAAAAGTACAAAACCACCCAAGGACTTCTAGTGGGTCAGTTTTCAAATTTAAATTACCATTAGAGAGCCCATGACTATACGATTGCATTGGGACCATCTGCACAAATGAGCCATTATTATTAGGCTTCTCCTGAGTCCTCAAATGGAAAATAAAGGTTGAGAAATGTGTAATATTATCACCTCGGTGGGGGGGGGGGGTAGAATGACGAGGTGAGGGGGGGGGGGATGCAAAGAGAAATTTTTTTAATAAAAGGCATGGTATAATAATGTTCACTGAATCATTGATAAAAATATGCAGGTTGTGTTAAACCATCTTACACTTAACTTCGCAAGACATTATAGTTATTTTTTCTTTGTAAATTGATTATTATAACAACAGCTCCCTCTCTTGAAAAGCCAAAGAAACAATTTTGTGTCAAAACAAAAGGGTTTCACGAAATAGTAAAGAGAAAGACAAAAACTGCCCTCTTGGTACCTGAGCAAGCTGTTGTCACCAGATGGAACATTTGGTTGTCATTGTAACCAAAGATGCTTTCATGTTTCAATGTATATTAAAGAAATATATGCACTCAAAGAATGGTCATAAATGTAATCTGAACCATAACTAATAAATATTGGTCAACAATATTGCATGTATCTGAAATCAGGGCTGTCTAATGTTAATAAGGGTTTTTCATGTGACGTCAGTTTGCCGTGCATGATGGTGTTGGAGATCTGCCACTGGCCAGCCTACTCACTCTGCCATAGAGAATGCACAGTTTCTATCTACTACCCTGTACATAATCTTGGTTTTCTCCTAATCCAGTGGCTTGATTCAAGATTAATAGTAGAGATCGAGCAGAGCATGCAGAACTAAGAGTTATGAATGTCTGATTTATATAAATGTTAAAAATCTTATGTGGAACTGGAAGAAAATGCCATGCAGGATCGGCTCGGGTAGGGCAGTGAGTGTGAGGCTTGCCCAACTCAAGTCAGACGTACTTCCACTTCCACATAAGATTTTTAATATTTATATAACTTGGACCTTAATAATTCCTAGTTTTGAATACTCCCCTATCTCTACCATAACAGGCTGAAAGGATTTTTTGATGAAGCAATAGGATTGGGAGAAAATTGGGATTTTCTAAAGGGTAGTAGATCGCAACAGTAAAGCTAACCAACCACTCTCAAATCTTGCACAGACCATCCTCCAACATCCACATAAGATTTTTAACATTTATATAAATCACACATTCATAATTATTAGTTCCGAATGCTCCCCTCTATCTCTACTATCATTAGTGAAAAGGATTTTTTGATCAAGCAAGAGGATTTGAAGAAAATCAGGATCTTATAAATACTAGTAGGCCTACCGGGGGTAAATCGCTATAGGGGAAAGTTGCCTAATTTGGACCCCCTCAGAACTTTTTCCTGTCCAGTGATTATTTCTATGAATTTGAATGTAAAATGTATACATTTTGTGATGGTACCTTATAGCTTTATGGTCATAGCATAGAAATCTAGGAATTTGAATTTCTCTAGTCAGGGTGTGCAATTAAAAATGAAAGCCTAATGGTCCAATTTAGGCACCTGGTTGCCTAAATTGGACCAGTTGGTATCCTAATTTGGACCAATATGCACTATTGTTCTGTATTTCCTTATACTTTCATTATATTGAAAATTATATAAAACTAAGGAACTTTTGATATATGATATCAGATGTCCTCTTAGTGTTTCTATCAATATCCTGTGAATTTGCTCTGTATTGGAGTAAGAAAAAGGTTACATGTTGATCCAACTTAGAAAACTAGGCATAGGCCCCACCGGGTGGTCCAATTTAGGCAACTAAATTGGATCCAATATTACAACTATGGTCCAATTTAGGCAACTCAAGCTGGTCCAATTTAGGCAACTTTTCATCTTTCTCATTGATAATTTGTTTTCTAAAACTTGACAATGGTTTTTATCAAATTTCATTTTAGTCTAAAAGTATAATATGATATCTAAAAATTTTAAAGGATTTTGAACAAAAAAATGTTGCCTAGCAACCAGGAGGGCTTAAGTATGTGGTGACACAAATAAGATCAAGAGGTCCAAAAACCATTTTCCACGAAAAATGTGTATAAAATTACAGAAAAATTACATTTTTGGAAGTTATTAGGAACTTTAGTGATCTTGACTAAAAAATGGCAGCATTGGAACCTAGTTCCTATTACTGCCACTAGGGGAAACAAGGGTGGTCCAATTTAGGAGCCGGTCCAAATTAGGCAACCTTCCCCTAATAGTGCTTCCCCCTAGACAGCAGTGAGTGTTTACACTTGGGATCTCCAACAGGGCCGCCAAGGTGGTGAACACGCAGCGGGGCCGATGTTCAGCTTTCACTGCATCCAGGATGGACTCCTGCTCGCCCATTAGTAGTCCATCCTAGATGTACTCTGCCTAGCCAATCAGCGGCGGCCTGCTGCCCCTGCCACTCTGTGGCCGCCTCACCGCCTGCCTTCTGCACCTTAGGCGGTGCGTTCGGAGTACGGCCGAGGGATCAATACTGGTTTGTAAGGCCACCCCCTATTGGTCTGCCCCATGTAGGTCAATGTTGATCCCTGAGTCAACTTACTACACTGCCAAGCATAGTTAAGGATTGGTACCTAGCCAGACCTGGCTGGGGTGGAAGGGGGTGGAGGGAACAAGCTAAGGTGGTGTAGTTAGCGTTCGAGGTCACCCCCACCCACAATGCACAGCATATGGTTAGAAAACCGCTGCCCGAACGCACCGAGTGAGTGATCATTTTTTAACAACAGGGGGGGGGGGGGCCTGTGGGTTTGAGGGGGGGGTCAGAATTTTTTCAACCCCTTGACCGGGGGGGTCAGAATTTTTTCAATACCTCTGATGGGGGGGGGTCAAAATAATTTCACCTGTTTTCAGTGGAAAACCCCGCGCGTTACTATAGACTAAAAGGGGACGTTCGCGCATGATTTTTGTGCCTTATGGGGGGGGTCGAAAAAATTTTACCCGCTCCAGAGGGGGGTCGAAATTTTTTTCGCGCTTCCGCACGCAAACCCACCAACCCCCCCCCCTGTTGTTAAAAAATGATCACTCCCTTAGATGTACAATCACTGCTTTGTACATCTGGGATGTAGAACATCAGTTTTCTACACCCTAGATGTACAATGACCACTTTGTACATCTGGGATGTAGAAGGAACATGTTCTACACCCTGGATGTACAATGACTGCCTTTGTACATCTGGGATGTGGAAAGAACATGTTCTACACCCTGGATGTACAATCACTGCTCTGTACATCTGGGATGCAGAAGGAACATGTTCTACACCCTAGATGTACAATGACTGCTTTGTACATTTGGGATGTATAAGGAACATGTTCTACACCCTAGATGTACAATGACTGCTTTGTACATCTGGGATGTAGAAGATCAGTCTTCTACACCCTTGATGTACAATGACTGCTTTGTACATCGCAGCCGCCCCCCCTCAAGATGGGACAACATTTTTTACACTCCCCCTCGGGAGGCCACTAAAAATTTTACGCCCCCCCCCCTCAAATGCACCACCCATGCACTACCTAATAATTCTAGTCCCTAAGGGCATGATCATTTTTCAACAAGAGGGCGGGGGTCGGTGGGTTTGCGAGAAGATGGCAGTACAAAATTCTGACCCCCCGGTCAAGTGCTTGAAAAAATTCTGACCCCCTCTGGGGGTCTAGATGGGGGGTCCCCATGTCACATGTCGATTTAAAGAAAAGGCAATGTCACATGTCATTAAATTCTATTTTCCCATGTCTTTGTCACTAAGCCTCATGTCACATGTTCAAAATAAGACCATGTCTCATGTCACTAACTTTTTACTCCTCCATGTCCATGTCACTAAGGGAGTGATCATTTTTTAACAACAGGGGGGGCTGGTGGGTTTGCGCACGGACACCCGAAAAAAAAAAATTTCGACTTCCCCTCTCGAGGGGATAAAATTTTTTCGCCCCCCCCCATAAGGGACAAAAATCGCGCGCGAACGTCCCCTTTTAGCCTATAGTAACGCGCGGGGTTTTCCACTGAAAACAGGTGAAATTATTTTGACCCCCCATCAGAGCAATTAAATAAAAATTCTGACCCCCCCCGGGCAAGGGGTTGAAAAAATTCTGACCCTCCCCTCAAACCCACCAGTTCAGTTTAAATCGACATGTGACATGGGGACCCCCCATCTAGACCCCCAGAGGGGGTCAGAATTTTTTCAAGCACTTGACCGGGGGGTCAGAATTTTGTACTGCCCTCTTCTCGCAAACCCACCGACCCCCGCCCTCTTGTTGAAAAATGATCATGCCCTTAGGGACTAGAATTATTAGGTAGTGCATGGGTGGTGCATTTGAGGGGGGGGCGTAAAATTTTTAGTGGCCTCCCGAGGGGGAGTGTAAAAAAATGTGCCATCTTGAGGGGGGGGGGGCGGCTGCGATGTACAAAGCAGTCATTGTACATCAAGGGTGTAGAAGACTGATCTTCTACATCCCAGATGTACAAAGCAGTGCTTGTACATCTAGGGTGTAGAACATGTTCCTTCTGCATCCCGGATGTACAGAGCAGTAATTGTACATCCAGGGTGTAGAACATGTTCCTTCTACATCCCAGATGTACAGAGCAGTGATTGTACATCCAGGGTGTAGAACATGTTCCTTCTACATCCCAGATGTACAAACCGGTCATTGTACATCCAGGGTGTAGAACATGTTCCTTCTACATCCCAGATGTACGAAGGCGTCATTGTACATCTAGTCGAGGGGGGGGCCGTAAAAAATTTCCGCGCATCCGCGCGAAAACCCACCACCCCCCCTGTTGATAAATAATGACCACTCCCTAATGCTCGGACATTGTGCTTGGACATACAATGTGCTCAGACAATGTCATGCAAAGACTGCATAGTAATTCATTTCAAGCACCCAATGTCCGAGCAGCCTATGTTTGACCAGCCAATGACAATATCCGACCACCCATTGACCAAGCTTGCCTTTTCTGTTAATAATTTTTTCGTTTTTTAATAGAGACGTAGAAAGAGTTGAATGTCCAAGCATCTGTCCGAGCACCCCCCCCCTCAAAAAAAAAAAAGTTCAGAGTGTCCAAGCAGGTTATGCCCATTCCCCGCCCATTTGCACTAGAACAACATGGCTGACCTGTAGATGCAGTCCTCTCATTGGTTGAGCCAATTGGCAAATGGCAATTGGCAAATGGCAATTGGCATGAGAATGGCGCACCGGCCTTCCATAATATGCAGTAGGCAGCAGCATATTAAGCACCAGCAGGCGGCCGCAGAGTAAGCAGAAGGCCGCCGCTGATTGGCTAGGCAGAGTACAGCTAGGATGGACTACTAATGGGCGAGCAGGAGTCCATCCTGGATGCAGTGAAAGCTGAACATCGGCCCCGCTGCGGTGAACACACATTCGCTAAAAAAGCTCTATTAAACAAAAATTGTCAAATAATCCTGGGCACAAAAAGGTAAAAGGTTAAGGGCCGGAAATCGCATGCAAACGCGCCCTTTGAACCTATATAGCAACGCGCAGGCTCTTTCACCGAAAAATTCTGACCCCCCCTCAATCCCACCAGCCCCCCCCCCCGTTGTTAAATATAATCACTCCCTAACTTAGCCTAACAACTGCACGTAAAGTCTCTATGCAGTCCATGGCTTACCACAAGCAACAGGATGGTTTGTGGCGGCAAAATGATGCTGCCATCTGTCGAACTTTTGGGTAATGCCTACTCACCCAGCGTCTGCAAAACCTAGCGGCAGAAATCATAACCAAGCACCGGAAGTGTTCCACCAGTTTCAGCCGGACCCGCATGTCAAGGTTTGTTTTGAAAGGCGAACCAGACAGTGAAACTACAAAAAGGGGCTTTTATCTCTTCACAGAAGCATGGGTGACAAATCTACTAACGACAAGTAAAACACTAGGTATGTTATCTTAATTATACCGTTGTTGCGAGGGACACTTGTTTTTCGATCACTCAGAAACAGCATTTTGTGTCTCCGGTGGAGACATTTCGATCCTCGCGGCTCGCCCCCTCGTTCGTTCACGGTTCCCAAACCGAACACAGCAGCGGCCGTGAGACTGCGGAGCTAGGACCGTCGTCCTACGTTTTCATGGTTGAATGTCAGGTGATTGATTATTCCTTGGTTGATTATGCAGACAACCTTACTTCCTTAGGGAGTGATCACTTGTTTTGACAGCAGGGTCAGGTGGGGGGGGGGGGGGTGTATGCGGACGCTCAGCCTCAAAAAAAATTGGCCCCCTCCCCCTCTCGAGAGTCAAATTCTTTTTGACCCATCCTCCCCCCCCCCGAGGTAGGTATGTGAACGAAAAATCAAAAGTCATTACGATATATTTTGCTTTATGCTGGTTGTATTAAGGAACTTGTTAGAATTATTATGCTTTTGGACTTTCAGAAAACGGGCAATTTTTGAGTTTGTGAGAGGACTTTCAATGGAAAGAGATTGGGTTCATTTTGGTCATCAATTTTAACTGTACGAAGAGAGATGGTCTGTGATCCTATCTATATAATTTGCTCAAACTTTAACAGATATTTATCATGCCAAACTATACATTTTCTGAAAGCCAATGATCTTGCAGACATTTTGCAGTTTTCCCTGTGTCTCTCTGATGTGTAGGACGGAAATTATGATTTTTTTAATTAAAAAAAAATTGAAAAATCCCTAGAAATTCACTGATGAGAAAATCTGCAGAGCTTAGAAAAGTATGTGCGCACTGTTCAATCTTCTTTAAACTTGGCATACATAATCTAAAGTGTTTATATTAACTCCCAATCATAGTTTAAATGCTCCTTTTACTACCCCAGAGGTAAAGGTTATCAGAAGAAGTTGATGTTTATCTTAATCAAGCAGTAATTAATTAACTACCAATCTTTCCTAGAAATTACTATTATGACAGAGTAGAGAACATTGTGTATATATGATTAAAAATTTAAAGTGAATGAATAGACCAATTTAAACCATATTTATGCCCTGATAACTGAAAGCTACCTGTGCACCCCCCTAAAATATTGTCACAGGTTTTAGGGACCACGTCCGCGCTTATGACCCTGCCGACGTTCACATACCTACCCGAGGCCGGAAAAGCGCATGCAAGCGTGTCCTTTCAATCCACAGTAATGCACAGGCTTTTTCGCTGAATTGAAAACAGGTGAAATCATTTTGACCCCCCCCCCCCACTGGTGAAGCGGTCGACAAAATTCTAACCCCCCTCAAACCCACCAGCCCCCCCCCCCCTGTCGTTAAAAATTGATCACTCCCTTATAAGTTTATGTAAAATGAGTCAATAAAGCCCATTGATAATTGAAAGCTATTATTTGACGTGAAACCTCACTTGACTTTGGATACGACCAGAACATGTTTTGGCACAGGTGTGATAGGTCACACATACAGGATCAATATTGAAGATTTTTTTTTTTTAAACGGTTTTATTTGGTCCTGGTTTACATTGATCAGTCATACTGTTCGACCCAGTGAAAACCAGTGGTGGGTGAAGCTAACCACACCAGGCTGTTTGTTAAAAAAAAAAAAATCAATTATCATTTTCACATTTATACATTTTCTGTTTGCTTCAACGGAATGAAAAATGTGAATAAATAAAATGAGAATATAATACAGGTGTAAGGTTAATACAGAGACATTGTACATTACAGGTGATCAGATCAGTCACCTAAACTCTCAAGAAGGCCAATGACATGATGATAATTAACTAGATTAGGGAGTGGTCATCATATAAGTCGGGGGGGGGGGGGGGGGTAAAAACTTTTGACACCTCCTGAGGGTAAGCAGGCGTAACAATTTTAGCCTCTTTTTAGCAAAAAAAACTTGTGCTCTACTAGGGTCTAGGTATATAGATCAAAGAGGGGCACAAAAATCTGCGATTCCAGTGGGGGGGGGGGAGTGGGCAAAAAAGTACAGTACTAAATTAACAAAAATCTGCTCTTAGAGGTGCGCCTTATATGTGGACTTGCATTCTCTGAGTTGGGGGTGCACCTTATACGTGAGCTGCGCCTTATACGCGGGAGATTACGGTATTTCCAAAAGATATTGAACTAAAGACTCACTCAACCACGATTAGACCCATCTGCAATGGCGAGCTGCGTCTTATTGGAAATATTTATCGTCCAATAAAATGACTTTTCAGTGCAGACTTTTCAGGAGGACAAATGGTACCGATCTGACATCCTGCAACCTTGGTATTGGCTTCAGATCACATCAATAACTACTGGTATCTAGAAACTGCTACTCGCAAAGTGTGTGGTATATGAAGCTGGCAGTGGACACTACCCCGGTACTATTCCCGGCTAGTGGGATCCTTAGGGAGTGGTCATTATTTATCAACAGGGGGGGGATGGTGGGTTTGAGGGGGGGGGGCGTAGAGAATTTCAGACCCCTCCTGAGGGGGGGCTAACAAAATTTTGACCCCTCTTGAGGGGGGGCTAACAAAATTGACCCTCTTTTTAGCAAAAAAGCCCGTGCGCAAATATAGCTCAAAGAGGGACGCGAAAATTCTCCGCGCCTCCGGTTTGGGGGGGGCGCAAACAATTTTGACTGTCATCGAGGGGGGGGGGGGGCGTAAGAAACCCACCTCCCGCCCCCTGTTGATTAATAATGACCACTCCCTTAGTGGGGTGACCCCTCCTTTTATCTGGTACCTTGCGAGATAAGGACTGATAACAGCCAGCATGATGGGAACCAGGTGTTATGTAATGCACCCTAAAACGTTGCACTGAATGAAGTGAACTTTCTGATTGGTCAAAAATGTATCACGCTATAGTAGAAACGGGAGGATTTGGCGGAGCTGACAAAGGGGGACCTCCTGAAGACAGAACACCACTGTGCTCACCCAAATCCTTTGATATCTAAATGTGTTAATTGCCAGAGGAACCGTTTTGAGTATAGGTCGGAATAGTGTCAACTTGATACTACCGTAATCTCCTGCGTATAAGGCGCAGCTCACGTATAAGGCGCCCCCCCCCCCAACTCACAGGGGGGCTGTTTTGCATAGAAGCCACCCCCCTGAGGGCAGATTTTTGTCAGTTTAGTACTGTTCTATAGTAAAAGTACCCCCCCTATAAGGCGCACCCCAAACTCAAGGCAATTTACCTCCCACATATAAGACCCAGCAGCATTTTGTTTGGCCTATAAGACGCGCCTTATACGCGGGAGATTACAGTAATAGGCATGGATAGGATTTTAGAAGGGATGACCAACCCAATCCAATGTGCGTACCGTGTATTGTAAGCCTTTGTTGTAGCCTGCTTGTATCAATGTTTATGCATGCATGTGGTACTTTGATATTTTGTGCTGTCTAGCATCCTCCCTGAACATAAGCAGGGAGGACAGAACGATAGACAAGACATCTATATTGCCAAGTGTACAACTAGGGTATATAGCTGGCTGCAGTCGCTAAAGGATCCTCATAGTTTTGTGGCCAAAAACTTAGAAATGTTTTTTTCAGTACCCAACCCTACCTAGCAAAACTGGACCGACCCTAGATTTCTTTTCTACAATTTCGAATAATTTGAATGTTTTTGGGTTGTTAGAGAGACCAGACCTGTGGGCCCCTTTTTGGCATTGTCATTAGACTTGGGGGGGGGGAAGAGAAAAAGATCCTACTTAGCTTACCTAACATTTTCAGCATGTAACCAGGAATACATACATGATAAAATGGAGAAGAGGTTGATAGCTGTGAGTCAAATTGCACATCCTCTCCCATGTAGCAAGCCCGCTTAGGGCCAATTCAGTTTTAGCTCAGATAAGCTGGTTCAAAGCGGGCAGAATACTATTCATGGTTTTGGGTTGGGCAAATGGTGGGTTTCCAGTCAGGGCCACATTAGGTTGCCCTAATAGGGCAAACTGAACTAAGACTGTAGGGCTCCCAACAGTTTTTGTCCTCAGCAAGTTGTGTGGGCCACATAAGGCTAACTGATTTGGGCACAGAGCAGCTTCAAAATGGGCAAACACTTTGGGTACAGGTTGGTTTCAAAGTAGGCACCCTGAATCAGGTATAGATCAGTTCCAAAGATAATTCCCCAGACAGGGTTGAGGATGGGTTTGCACAAGGCATACTGAGCTGGGAGTTCTGAACTTTGACACTAGATGACCCCCCCCCCATGTCAGTATTGATTTTCTTTAGTATGATATAACAGAAATAGGCTAATGAATCATATAAATCATAACAGTACACAAATTTTCTCAGAGTTTGGATCTACTGGCAAAATACATTTGAAATGTGCAAAGTTAGGTGATGTCAGCAGTTTTTAATGTGACTACACCATTCCTGTGGTAATCATTTTATATTGAAGTATGCTACCCATTGGGAGGCACTATGAACTTGAAGGCTAGCATGTTACTGGACTAGGCCTGGTTGACATGCCTTGGCCAACTAAGTTTGAATTGATGGTTCTACTGTATTATGATGATGGGGATAGTAGTACAGTATGTTTAGTCTCTCTACAACTATGGAGGCCAAGGGGAGGGGCTAGCACCTGGAGGCTAGCAGAGCATTTTCAGGGTTCAACATTTTAGAAAATGAGGAAATAATAGATTTTCTATGATATCTATCCCAGATGGTGCCACCTGATCAAAGCGGTCAGCCCACTTTCAGCCACACCAAAAACCCATGTTGACCCCAAAATGATAAATTTTGACCAGATGGGGCCATGTGATCAAAGTGGGCAGCCCACTTTCAGCCACACCAAAAACCCATGTTGAACCCAAACCCACTCTCAGACTGATCTGTGCCCATATTGGTTAGCCCAGTGTGGCCCATGCACCTCACTGAGGACAGAAACTGTCAGCAGCCCATCAGTTAGCCCATTGCGGCCCACATCTGAAGCCACACCAAATAAAGTGTGGGCCACAGTAGGGCCACACCACCTTTGCTACCTGGGCTGCAGCACCTCTGTCTCAGAAGTCGATCCACAGTTGGAAAGCTTTGTTTTCACTTGCATGACCAAAATTGGCAATAAATTCACTGTGGTGCATCACCGCCTTTAGTCAGAGATGCGGTGTCACCTCGTAGTTGCGTTCCACCACCTGATCCCTTTTCACTCATTGAGTCACATCTGAGATGCCTGAGGTCAGGGCTTGTGTGGTCCTTCCACCTGCCAATGGAAAGGTAATTAACCCTTTAAGGGTCGCTAATGCATTAATGCATCATGCCCATCGATCATGATACATTCATGCATCATGCCGACCCTATGAGGTTGATACACCCGGTGAGGTTCGATGTGATGCATGGTTCCAGCGAGCAGACTTGGAAGCACTGCATTAGTGCATGCTGACACTACAGGTGCAGAAGTCATACCGTACCGTCATGTTCAAGCACCGGTATTTGAAGAACCGCCTGTCTTGTATAAGCGCCAAGGGTGTATTGAAATATCCTTTAAGCACTGAAAATTGTATCCTGAATAAGCACCTGTCTTGTATAAGCGCCAGGGAATTGATGCCGCCAAATTAAAGAGCGACGGGGCGCTTGAACACGGCGATACGGTAGCTCAGGTGCTGCTGATAGCATTATCCGTAAGGCCCAAAAAGAGTTGTTTCAGGTACCGTAATCTCCCGCGTAGAAGACGCACTGCGCGTATAGGACGCACCCCCTTCTTGGGAGAAGCATTTTCGTGTATAAGACGCACATTTTACTGCTGAAATTTGTAAGATTAGTACATTTCTATAGAAAAAATACCCCTCGTATAAGACGCACCCCCAACTTGAGAGAAAGCTATAAGACTACACAGCATTTTGTTTGGCGTAGAGGACGCGTCTTATACGCGGGAGATTACGGTAATAGGCTGAAAAAAATTAGGTAGGATTTTTTTTTTTAACTGCTTTAAAGACTCACGACGGGTCAAGGTAACTTAGGCGCGAGTCATGGTGACTCAGGAATGGCTAAATTGATTAAAAACTTGGATAAAAAAACTACCGTAAACTCCCGCGTATAAGACGCGTCCTCTATGCCAAACAAAATGCTGGGGAGTCTTATAGGATTTTCTGAAGTTGGGGGTGCGTCTTATACGAGGGGTAATTTTACTATAGAAATGTACTGAATTTACAAAATTGGTACCTAAGAGGTGCGTCTTATACGCGCAGCGCGTCTTATACGCGGGAGTTTACGGTATATTTTCTTCAAAAAAGAGAGAAAAAAAGTGCCGGGTAAGGGTCGGCCCTGTTTTGCTGGGTGGGGTTGGGTTACCTGAAACAAACAATTCTTTTTTGGGCCTAACTCAAGATGTAGCGTATAAATGCACTTGTTATGCTGGGTTAATGGGAATAGGTTGGGGAGGCACCTTTGTACAATTTCCCCCACTGGTGTATCAACCTCAGGTATGCAGGGTTGGCACTGATGCATCAATGCACCACTGGGGAGTAGCCTCACCTGGGCTGCATTCATCCATGGTGACGACAAGTGAGTGCATGGCGATGCATTACCGTAAACTCCCGCGTAGAAGATGCGCTGCACGTATAAGACGCACCCCAAACTCAGCACATGCATTTTCGCGTATAAGACGCACATTTTAAGGCTGAAATTTGTAAGATTAGTACATTTCTATAGTAAAATTACCCCTCGTATAAGACGCACACCCAACTCGAGAGAAAGCTATAAGACCCCCTAGCATTTTGTTTGGCGTAGAGGACGCGTCTTATACGCGGGAGTTTATGGTAATACGTTTTATGGCCCTTAATGGGTTAAGCTTTCTTTGTTGACCACAGAGATTGTGGTAATGAGTTAGGTATGTGGGTAGGTTATCATCCGGTAATGATTACAAAAGGTCACTGGTTAGAAAAGGGTGATTCACTGAGTACGGTACTCAGTAAATGAAACTCTGTAACTACCTCGACATTTTGTGTCATAATTACAGAGGATAAGATAAGCCAAATATCAGATTTCCAGTATCCATAGGGGACCGTCAGATTGACGCTGGAGAGATATGTACCGTAAACTCCCGAATCTAAGACGCGTCCTCTACGCCAAACAAATGCCATGTGCGTCTTATAGGATCTCTTCAAGTTGGGGGTGCGTCTTATACGAGGGGTAATTTTACTATAGAACAATACTGAATTTACAAAATTGGTACCTAAGAGGTGCGTCTTATACGCGAAAATGCCTCTGCTGAGTTTGGGGTGCGTCCTACGCGCGCAGCGCGTCTTCTACGCGGGAGAATACGGTAGCTACCAGTATATAGGAAGACCCCGATTATCATGAGTCAGGATTCAGGTGTGGCAAAAAGAGGAGTACGGTACAGTGGTGATTCAGAAGAAACTGGTTTATAAACTCCATATATGTAGACCAATAATCATGAATTGTCCAGAAGTGGGCTGGCAGGGTGGGGGGGGGGGTCCCAAAAATATTCTGGATAGCCTAAAAAGTTTTAGGGTACATGTAGTATAGATGTTGGGGCTTAGAATATTTTGTGGGTTTGACATCATACAGGTCATCTCTGAGCGTTTGTGATGCTCTGAGGGACGCTGCCAAAGGAAACATACGCAAGGAATTAACCAAAATACAAATACAATAAAAATAGGTTTAATAAACAAATTATAATGACAAAAAGAAAACAGAAAAGATAAAAAAAAAAAAAAAAAAAAATCTAAGAAAAAAAGAAAAGAAAGTAATTCTCCAAGTAAGTAGTACAATTATGTGAAAAAAGAGTCGCGGCACTGTATAATAACCACTTACTAATGAATGACAATAACAGTGAATGAGAGAGGTGACATTTTGCTGATGGCACTGGGACGCCAGCACGTACAGTGACATTTCCACAGCCGGGGGCCCCAGGGCGGCCAGCCTGGGCCTGCCGCAGTGTCCAGAGGGGACTGACATTTTGATCGCCTTGGGACTAATAATTCTCTTTTCTTCTTTAAAAATAGAGTCTTTGTTTTGGGTCAGGTCAGGAGTGTTCATGTGCTTGTGTTTAATGGTTGTGGACAGTTGTAACATCGCTATCCACAAGTGTAAGGTGGATCAGTGTTTGGAATCTTAATTGTGGTGTTCACATGGATTTTTAATTTCGACAAGTATCGAGCTTGGTTTACACAACATGAGGTTAGTCACATTATAAATAATATTATATTTAACATTTGTTAGACACAAGTTGATTTATAATGTTTGGCATCTCGGTGGTGCTGTCTTAAACTAATATAGAACCTCATGCAAAAGATACAAGGGACCTGCTCATTAATATGGTGTGTCAGCAAGGTTATAGCGATTTAGCTGGTTTAATTATCAGCCAATGAAATAGCACCAACTATTCACTGCGGTCCTCTCAGGGGTCAGTGGTACCCATCAGATAAGTGTTATCAGTGATAAGAGCTGGGAACCAGCTTCAGCAATGGCTGCGCCCATTGGACAATCCGCTACCTCGGTATTCCCGCTTAGCGGATTCCTTAGTGGACTGACCCCTGCTGAAGCTGATACCTTGCGAGATAAGGACTGATAACAGCGAGCTGATGGGTACCAGGTGTTACGTAATGCACCCTGAAAAGTCGGCACTGAATGAAATGAATTTTCTCATTGGTCAATATTATATTCCGCTAGGTTCCTATACAGGAAGAATCACAAGGTGTATGTGGATGGATCTCAGTGCGCCCAACACACAAAAAAATACAGCCAAAGTAAGGGGTGTGTCATATATGCTAGGATTTCAAACTATACAACAGCACCAAGTGGTGAAATTATTAATCCTGATGCCCCCTTTAAGGCTTAGGAGGAGTTTGTGGTGGGCCTTATACATTGTATGCGAGGGCGCTTTATACCGAGGTAACGGATTGTCCAAAAGGCACGGCCATTGCTGGAGTTTATTACCAGGGAGTTCTACTGATAAAGAGTTATCAAATGGCTACCATCCCCCCCCGAGAGGCCTACAGTGAATGGTTGGGATTATTTCATTGTCTGATAAGTAATCCCGCTAGTTCGGTATATTTGAGGTATTACATTAGCTTCAGTGCCTCATGATACAGTAGAGAATACTTAGTCATACATGTATGTGATCCAATACCAGTAGGAGGACAATGACCAGAAGGACATTCCAGGCTGAATGTCAGACAGTAGCCAAGGGGTGTACACTCAGACAGGTCAGGGTTTCTGAGACAAGTATAAGGCCTGGGGTCTTTTACACAATACTGTCACCGTAAATCCTCACATGTAAGGGGAATCAATTACTTGCTGCAGTTTGTGCAGTGCTCAACGTCTGGGTGTGGATTATAGGCGGGGTATTTCTCAGAATAGTTTAGTACTAAAACTGGAGAAGGGGGAGGGGGCAATCTCAGCCTGGTCCTCATAGGAGTCTGGGTGCAGCTGATAGTTGTGATATGACTTTAGTGTTAGGTTTTACAGTATTTACTGGTATTCTGTAACAACCCCCTGGGGACATCCGTCTACATGGTCCTGGTATGTACACCTACACACTGTACAGGTATCTACCTCTAATACCTCAGTTCCTACCGGATATGTATCTTATGCCCACCCACTACAGGTTTCAATTTGCCGACAATTGCTAGTCAACGCTGAGGTGTGTCGATCTCATGGTAGATTTGCTGACTGATAACAAGCTTTAGTATCAGGCATCCACCAATAGATGAAGAGAGCTAAAGGCATCCACAGATAGGGGGGGGGGGGCGTTACAGGTGTAGAACTGTGGTGTTACATTTCCTGCGTGTCTAGGTAAATCGGTGACTGTAATCTCCCGCATAAAAAGCACACCCTGCATATAAGGGACGCCCTGAGTTGAGCTATATGGCACTACTGCGTATTGATCTTTTGAAGACTTACGGTAGTACATGTGCCTCACATAGAAGCCGCATTATGGGTTTCATTTGCATAGAAGCGGGAGATTACGGTAAGTAGAAGATTACGCTAAAACTTGGAAGTTCCCCCATGGTTTCCCTGTCAAATTATTAGAAACAATCAAGTCACCTTTTCCTTTTTTTTTTCTTTTTTTTTTGGGGGGGGGGTATCATAACTCGATTATAATGGGGGGGGGGTCCATACGTAATGGGATAGAGGAGTCAGCGTCCATCATTGAATACATACCGGCAGTAGCGATGATGTCAGTATTGCTGTGTGTATCCCTGTAGTAGAGCTGTGATGATTGACTTCATCTTGTCTTATTTAATACCACTGTGGTGCATTATGACAGGGATCCTGTTACTACTACACAGGTTATGCGTCTGTCAGCATCTTTGTTACTAACACTACCGTATTCCTCTAAGCAAGTGCACACTCCACTTAAATGTACCGGTTTAAGAGTCTAGAACCATACCCAGTGGGTCCACCATTTTGAATTTCGCTGGTTGAGGTAAAACCCACTGATAAGACTTACCATGATGGGTACCTTGTCCCTGGGTAACGCCCACTTCCAGGGACATGCTGGTCCCATCCAAGATCTTATCAGTTCTTATCAGTGCATGTCACCAGAACCAGCGCCAGTCCCGCTTCTACCCAATATGAGAAACATGTCATTTAATCGTTAGGCTTCATTCATGCCTCATAATGACAAGCATAAATGTACTGATTTTTAGTACTACCTGGGAGAACTTAAAAAGTTAACCATTATTCTGGTGGTTACCGCAAGTGCTTTAGTGTGCCTTGAAGTGAGAGATTTTCTAGTCAATATTTTTCAATATAACCCAAACCATTGTGCCCAAACAGATATTTACCACTTTTTATTAGGGGGAGGGGGCGGGGTGTTAATCTTGTTACGTTGAATACGGTATTGCCAATTGTTATAGATGACTGTCATATTTATGAAGTCAGGATTAGTTTCAGCGTGATATTAACCAGATATATGTGATCAGCGTCAGAGGGGGCCACTGCTTGACTGTTGTCAGTCTCGCCCGGTCGGGATTCTAGGGAATACCTCTGTCTTGTATGGGGATGATGGTCCCCATTTTCTGGGGAAGATTACTACGCGAGGTACCTGCCTACAAATAAGCACTACAGCAACCAGCGGAAAAAAACTTCTTTTACCCACAAACGCTAGGTGCCAGAGACGACTCACACTAGTGGTCGAGCTGGGGCCAGATTGGACTGTGGTGTGTGGCATTGAACAGATTTACTATGTTTTAAGTCTGGAAAGGAACCATAGTGTAAACCTGTTCAGCTATATGGTGTTTGTTCTCATACACTTGTATCCCTTACATTGCACGGGTAATATACCATATGAAGGCTTTAATCTGGTAAGTCTTTTACTCAGCTTATCTAACATTGATACTAAATACAGACTTAAGATTTTGGATTGTATCAGTTTTTTCTTTCAAGGTTTGAAATAATTTTATTGGGCTTCTCACAAAATACAAAGTATGTAACCCTTTATTAGTATTGTAATACTTTGATGAGCGACCTCGCGGGATATATAATTATTAACCAATGAGAAAATTCTTTTCATTCAGTGCACACTTTTTAGGGTGCATTACCACTAGAGTACCCATCATGCTGGTTGTTTTCATTACTCATCTCGCAGGCTACCAGATCAAGTAATGGTACCCCCTACTAAGGAACCTGCAACCTCGATATAGCATTGATGTATGCATGTAGCAATGTTGGGTAACTTCATGGTACAGTAACCAACCCAAACTCTATGGCACATTGTCACACTGCCAGAATGTCAGCATATTAGTCAATAGTAATAATGCAGTGTACGCAAGTTACTACCTTGAAGGGGGATCTGGTGTGGCTTATCAGTGATTATAGGTGTAGGGGGGTGTTGGCACTGGGTCAGAATCACCAGCACTCGGAATAAATATAGGGTCACCTTGACGCGCTTCACGGTCAGTACCTCCCGCATATAAGGCGCGTCTTATACACAGGGTTTAAGCTCTCCCTGGATCTACAAGGGGGACACCAAGCGCTTTCTTTTGATATATTACACTTCCCCTAAGTCATAATATGACATACAGGGATCGGGGGCCTAGCTAGACATAGCTTTTTGAATTTTGAAAATCCATTCAGTAGAAGAAAGGTTATGAAATTTTTTTAATTTTTTTTTAGCATATTCTCAAAATCTAGGTTCATCTCACACGCGGGCTGCGCCTTATACGCGGGATATTATACACTAAAAATAGTGTTTAGGGATTAAACACTATTGTTTAGGACTTAAACACTTGGTTAAACATTTTCTTGTCCCACTTTTCTAAATACTTATTTTGGGCTAAACATGTTCAATTTTAAGGTGTTTAACTATGAAGTGTTTAACCAAATGTTAAAATGCTAAACACCTAAACACTTCAACTATTTAGGTGTTTAAATGCTGGTGTTGAGAAAATTTGGTGTGAATTTTTAAAAACCGTTTTTACAGTATACAGTAGATAGATTATGATAAGGGCTTTTGTTGTCCATAAACTTTTGTTCCACGTTCCATCTTTCTGACTTGCCATATGACTTAATTTGTGGCTTTTCCAAAAGCTGACCCTGCCTATTTGACCTTTTGTATTCTTAGTTTTGTTCTATTGACTACTTGTGTTTAAGATGCATCTCAGCTTCAGGGACACAGCAAAAGCAACAGTAAGCCTTTGGTCCATGTATAGGCCTGGGTTTATAGTATCTGAATAGTATCTGAAGTGATATGTGAAGAATGCTCATTTGTCGATGTACAGTATAAATAACTCTACGCAAATAGCGGCTTTAGTATTCTAACATACCGTAATCTCCCGCGTAGAAGACGCGTTGCGCGTATAGGACGCACCCCAAACTCAGCAGAAGCATTTTCGCGTATAAGGCACACATTTTAAGGATGAAATTTGTAAATTCAGTACATTTCTATAGTAAAATTACCCCTCGTATAAGACGCACCCCCAATTTCAGTACATCCTATAAGACGCACAAGGCATTTGTTTGGCGTAGAGGACGCGTCTTATACGCAGGAGTTTACGGTAGTTAAATATTGGCCTAAGTCCTACATATCACCACCAACATCATTTTGACAACAAAACAGTATGGTCAGCTCCTATTTACCAGGGCACCTTGCGTATAAGGCGCACCTCCAACTTTGGCCGATCCTTTAAGGCGCACAAGTAGTCCATTGTTGCAGTATACAAGCTGAGCCTTATACTTGTATGTGACAGTGAGGTACCACAGTAGGACAAAATATAAGACCACACCAAAAAAAAAAATTGGTCTTTGGATTTTTTGCTTTGAAAAAATGTTGCGAGTGCGCTTTTTTTTTAAAAGATTTTTTTAGCGTCCAATGGATTCCTTGCCGGAAAAGTGAAAAATGGTCATTTAAAAAAACTTTTTGCCAAACATCACAAAGAAAAAACTTGTAGACAGTGAAGCGAACGAAATCTGTAGACCAGAGTAACTTATTTTTGTATAAATTCTGAAAATATGGAGAGGGCGATCCATAGTAGGTGACTTGCTTTTTAAAAGAAGTGATGATTTCAGATACATCATTTATGAATAGCAGCTATGACTAAACTCGATATGTTGGCCCAAAACTGGCCATTGTTGTTTTGTTGGTTAGACAGACTATAACAATGGGTTATATCTAGTCGATTTGTTCATATATACTTGTAACATTTTATAGGGGAAGAGTTTAAGTGGTAAAGCACGGATTTGGCATTATCAAATCAGAAAAGGTAAAAATAACTTAAGAGTAGCAAAACATGTATGTTAAAAATCGAAATTAAACATAGGAAAAAAATAGTGTATTAAGCACCAGATATCGAACAAAATAGAGGACCACAACCTCAAACTTCAGTTTTTGTACATTATTTAGCCACATCTTGATTTTTTTTGGGCTAAGCTCTTTAAGGGGCATTTCATTGGAGCATAGTGCCCTCCTTTTGGAAGCTGTATCCCCCCCCCCATAGTGTCAGCATGATGCTCGAATGCAGCCCAAACGGTTACTCATTTATAGGCTGAAAGTAGAGTTACTCACGAGGGCCGTCTTTTTGTTTCATGAAAGGCAGGACACAATGAAATAAAGTGCTCTGTAGCCCTCAAAGGGTCATAGATGAGAGTGGTATTGACATATGTGACATGTACTTGGAAAAGGGGTCTTAGGACCCCCTGCACTAAGCCCCCTTTTCGCAGATCGTGTCACATATATAGTCCTTGTATGCTACCATGTGTGCAGCTGTAAGTGCTCCTAATGTAGGTTGCTATGACAACCCGCATACTGCCATTTAACACAAATCATTAGACATCCTCTACGCGGTATACCGTAAAGTTACGTGTGTAAACTGCACTGACGTATAAGTCGCACCCCTGAGTTTGGACGGGGCAATCGGATACACATTGGGGTTGGAAAAATGCAGGCTTAGTACTGATCTTTAGCGCTAAATACCCGCCTGTAAGTCGCACACCTCCTTTGGGATGATCATATTCATAAGCTTCAGAGGGCTTATGGTTCGCATATAAGCCGCGGCTTTTACCCTTGAGTTTGCGGTATGTGTCGCCATTTGTAGGTGTATACTCTTCTGTTACAAGTACAAAACTGTACACTTATGGATTTGGAGAATTATGACTAGTCGCTAGTCACACCGCCTAGTGCTTTTAAAAGGCAGGCACGTATTTTGGTGCCTTAAATATACTGGTAAGACCCTCTATCTTGCTTCATAATATACTGCACCATCGCGAAATAGCGCAGGCTTTAAAAGAGCGCTGGTCTTGTATGAGCGTCGAGCATGAGAAGACTCTTGAAACAATAAGCGCCGGGTCTTGTATGAGCGCTGGGTGGAGTGTTTAGTATGAAGGGACCAACATGCAGTTTGCGTGTTAGAAGACACCTATTGGCGGCAGATGGCAGCTTGGTGTTACAGTGAACATGAGGTCCAGTCTGACCTCTGGACCTCTGTGCTCTCAGTGAGCACCATTAGTGAACCCTGTAGGGCAGCATAGTGTTGTACTTGGGCTTCCCTAGCCCACTTAAAAGGGTCTATATCTCCTCTTTCCTATCCCCTCAGGATGTGTTTGGTGCACATATGCACGGGCACTGACACATTCCTCTGTTAGATTATCAACCTGTGAAGCACGGGATAGCCACTTAGTGCCGCTAAAGTGCTGTAAAACACAAATCAATCAATCATAGTGTTGTACTGCATTATGCTGATTTACCGTTATAATGCATCAATATAGCCCATATCAGATCTGTTTGGCAAAGACTACATTCATGCATGGGATGTATTCCCGTATGGGGCTCAGTATTGAGGTCCATTGGGTCCGCCATTGGTTGATCTGGGACCAGGCGAGATAAGCACTGATAACAACCCGCATGATGGGTACCAGGTGTTACATAATGTACCAAAAGATTCTGCAGTGAATGGAGGGAGTCATCTCATTGGTTGATAATGTATCCCGGGTCAGCCCTATTGGCAACTAGCTGGTCTGGAGCTGGTTCCCGTGACACAATGATAAGAACTGATAAGATGGGACCAGCATGTCCCTGAAAGTGGGTGTTAACCAGGAACCAAGTACCCATCATGGTATGTCTTATCAGTGGGTTTTAGCTCAACCAGCGAAATTCATGATGGTGGCTCCACTGGGCCTCCATACTGAGTCCTATAGGGTGGGCATGATGCATGAATGCAGACCTGTCAAGTGACTCGCCAGGGCTGCATTCACGCTCCTTGCTGACCATTGGGCATGATGTAGTCCTTAAAGGACTAACAATTAGTAACTCCAGATGGGGAAGTGGTTTCATGTTGATGGGAGTTGGACAGTGTAATTAGCATGCACGTATTCCTTACCTCCAGGGGAAATGTGACCTGTATAGTACACACGTGTGTTGAGGTATAGAGGGGAGGCATCTGGGTCTCTTCTTGGGATTTTAACCTGGCCGGAAGTAGAATGATGTCACACTGGAGACAAACATTCATGCCACCTTAGTTCCTTAGGGATGTGGAGGGACCATGCTGTCACACACTTCTGACTGTTTTCAGATGAGATCTCATCTGAATAATAATCTTCCATTTAAGTTTCCATAAGTTTCAGATGATCTCATCTGAATGTAATTCAAATTCAGATGAGTTCTGGCATATATCCTTGATCGGGGGCTCTGCCCCCGAACCCCCGTTAGGCCGGGCACCCCGGGAAGCGCGGCAGCATCAACATTCGTCTCCATAGAGGGCCAGGTCAATTCTGCAAGAAGTGACCCTTTTGCAGAGGGGAGGGAGAAAACTGAATAGAAAGTTCAGTGTAAAGAGCAAGAAGATTTTAATTCTAGTACCCATTTCTCGATTTCATCCCAAAAATATTTATAATAGTACAGGTGGCAAACCTCGAGTCAAACATTGCTACCTCTGTGTGGGGGATGATTTAATACTATGTTTTGTAAAGAGGTGTTAGGTATATTTGGTAGGAAAGCGAAATCAATATGTTGTTTTCTACGAGTTGATGTATTAATTTTTTGAGAGCTTGGCTGCTGGTGTGGGTGTGGGCCACTAAATTTGACATGGTGACGTAGCCAATTCTTAAAATCAACGTGTGACATAGGCTTTAGTGTTATGAGGTCAGAAATTAGTGACATGACATATGTCCTTCCTTAAATTCGACATGGGACATGAGGGGTTCTTAGAGGTGACAGGGGACATGGGAATTTAAGTGACATGTGATATGAGCATTTCTTAAAATCGACATGTGACAAGGGGGACCCCCCATCCACACCCCTGCTGGTATCAGGAAGGTAACGGTGAATGTCATCACTGTATAACTTTGTTGCCGTAAACCTCCATAAACCAGACTTTAACAACCAAAATTAAGTTTCCAAATTTTATCCTTTTAGTGAGTCCAGACAGGATGGTACAGATAATGTTGAATCAGTTAAAATCTCAACATTTTAGAGTTACCGTAAATTCTCTCGTATAAGCTGTGGCTAGTACCAGAATCCAAATAAAAATTAGGCTTATAGGAATGGCCCAAAGTCGAGGTGCGGCTTATACAAGGGTATTTTACACTATACTGTACTGAAAGGCCATTTTTTAAGCCCTAGGTCAGGCTTATAATTTTCTCTCAAACTCAGGGTGCGGCTTAAGCGAGGGTGCGGCTTATATGAGAGAATATACGGTACTTCCTTCTTCAGGGGTTACTGAATGTATAACTTTATTTTGTGACAGCACGGCTGGTGTGACTGCGGAGGTGATGGAGGACTCGGACAGCCCCGAGTGGCTCCAGGAGCTGCTCTCCGAGGTACAGCTCGACCAGTTCTACTCCAAGCTGCGCGATGACCTCCAGGTCACAAGGTCAGTTTTACACCCCTAGGTCAATGCAGGGATTAATTTATGTGTGCTAATCAAGGGAACGCTCTCATTATATTATTGGAGGGGGGAACCCCCCCCCCCCTTTCTTGTACTAGTGTTTAAGCTCAGTACTTTTTATGCTCCAGCAATCAATACTTTTGTGTCAAATGTTACTTTCCCTAAAATGATACTAGTGGATGAGGAAAGAGAATTTGGCGGAATTGAGATTAATTCACTACCGTAGGTACTCCCTATAAAATGTACTACCGTAATCTCTCGCATATAAGGCGCAGCTCGCCTATAAGGCGCACCCCCAACTCAGGGAGGTTTGTTTCACGTATAAGGCGCACCTCTGAGGGCAGATTTTTGTCAGTTTAGTACTGTTCTATAGTAAAAATACCCCCCTATAAGGCGCACCCCAAACTCAAGGCAATGTCTCTTCCGCGTATAAGACCCAGCAACATTTTGTTTGGCGTAGAAGACGCTCCTTCTACGCGAGAGATTACGGTGTGTACCCATAACTGAATCTACAGATGTACATTTTACCTTACACTTCAGGCTATCCCACTTTGAGTATGTCAAGGCAGAGGATCTGGAGAAGGTTGGGATGGGTAAGCCGGCCATACGCCGCTTACTGGAGGCTGTCAAGCGTCGCAGAGGGCGAAACAAACGCAGCATTCTTGACAAGGTGAGAAGTCTCAAAGTATCAAATTGTCTTGTGCTTACTGCTAATATTCATGTCAGTGTCAAATAAGCATGTTCATAAAATACATAGCTTTTCGTAAATTTTGCAGAAAATTAGAACTTTTGAAGACTTACCAACCATTGATTTAAAGAAACAAGCAGCAAAAAAAGTATATAGGGAAGAGAAAGTGAGCAATGTAGAGGCCAAATGAGAAAATTCCAAAATCTTTTTCTTAACACCAGATCCTGCCTGGTAACAAAGACCGGTCGCCTACAACGACCAAGAAGCAGGTACCGGGGAGCAGCACCCAGTCCGGCACCAACAACAGCCTCACGTGTCTCATCAATGAGAAGGACCTGTGTCTGTTCGGGAAGCTGGGAGACGGGTCGTTTGGTGTCGTGCGGAAAGGCGACTGGACAACCCCTTCAGGTTGTAAGGTGAGAGACAAGTGCTATAGGACTCAGAATCAATTAGGGGCTCAGTTTATCTTCCTTTCACATATATGTAAATAATAGAAAAAATATATTCCTGAGGTCCAAGATCAGATTAAACTGGCAAGTGAGTATTGTGGAAAAACTGGGTATATATATATCTAAGTATAGAGGTGCACTTACCGAAGACAATTACCGTAATCTCCCGCGTATAAGGCGCATCAGCATATAAGACGCACCTAGAGTTTTAAAGAATGGTAAAAAATCATAACTTTTGTTCTACTGAATGGATTTTCAAAATTCAAAAAGCTATGTGCAGACCTCCCAGGGTCCTCTTATGTCCTATTATGACTTAGGGGGGCATGTAACATGAAAAGAAACGTCTTGATGTCCCCCTTGTGAATCCAGGGAGAACTAAATCCTCCCGTATAAGAAGCGCCTTATATGTGCGAGATTACGGTAGTGAATACCGTATACAGTGATATTCTTGATAAGCGTGCACAAATCTGTTTGCAATACGTCCAGATCTACAGACATGTATAGAAGCATTTCTAATTAGAATGATAACACAGTTTCAAATGTTATTCGCCATGCTTCCTATTTACAGGTGTCTGTCGCTGTGAAGATCCTTAAGAAAGATGCTCTGGCCCTGCCAGGGGCCTTTGAAGACTTTGTGAAAGAAGTTAATTCCATGCATTCCCTGGACCACCCCAACCTTATCCGGCTTTATGGGGTTGTGTTGTCTTCTCCGCTTATGATGGTGAGTATATATATATACATGTTTTGTGACATACTGTATGTCAAATAAGGCAAAAAGATATGGTAATATTTTTTTCTAAAAAGAGAGATTAAGAAAATAATTATACAAATTCATGGTTTTAACTGCTCAAAAGAATATGATTACTTTAAATTCTGATATGATTTGTTGATATGGTTGTTTTGGTATATTTTGCAAAATAAAGAGAACCCTTGAAAACCTATTGCAGGTGACAGAGCTGGCCCCACTAGGTGCGCTGATCGACAGATTGCGCCAGGACGGACACCGCTATCTTATATCTACACTGTGTGAATATGCGGTACAGATCGCGACAGGCATGGCGTACCTGGAGAGTAAGCGTTTTATCCATCGGGACCTGGCGGCACGCAATGTGTTGCTTGCTTCAGGAGAAAAGGTAAGCCAGTAAATATCGATGATGTCTAACATGTTCAATGAAATAAGAGCACCTCAACGCTTAAAGTATTATTTCTATTCTGTCTTTCTTATTCTCTCTGTCGCTCTCTCTAAAATCACTAAAAGACCACATCAGATAGCCCTGGCCCCTTAGAATTAAAGATAAATTTCTGGAACATGTTTTCCCCACCTCACTCCCACCACTTTGTAATGCCTTTACTGGCCGCATGTTTCTATAATGCATTAGTCCCAGCTTTCCTCATCACATTTTAGGGTAATACCCTCCTGAAGGTTCAAGGCAGCCCTTTCAAGTAGACCCTACATTCATGCATCAAGATTCCAAAATAGGGCTCTGTATGGAGGCCTAGTGGAACAGCCATTGCTTGATCCGGCACCTGGCGAGATAAGCACTGAATCAGCTTGATGGGTACCAGGTGTTACATAATGTACCCAAAAAATTCTTCGTTTAATGCAGCGAATGAACTGATTGCTTAATAATGCATCCACGGTAAACCCTATACAATATGAGGTACATCAAGGGTTATAGAAGTAGGAGTGGATCGATAGATTCACCATATCTAAACACGCGGGTCTGCATTTTTAGTACACTAGGCTATATTCACCAACTAACACCTTGCGCTATGACTGTGGTACTGCACTGATAACACCCATCTTATCTGATTAGTGTGAGTCCTTACCAAGGACACTGCAGGGTCTTTGTGGTTGTCTGTGGGCTCCTGTGGGATGTCGGGTTGGTAACATGTGATATTGTGTGAACAGTGGTACTGTATTGTTTATAATTTGCACACAAGTATACAGAGTTTATCATAATGATTATTGGGCTTCCCTAGCCCACTTAAATGGGTCTATTTCTCCTCTTTCCTATCATTGCATGTGGGTAGTGCACATAATGCACCGACACATTCCTCTGTGAAATTATGTAATGTAGTTCTCGCCATGAATATGGCCTTAGCTGTCAAAATGGCATTAAAAATCTATTACTCACTCACTCATAGTTATATAATAACAGGATTACTCCCTGCCCTTGGATGGGTTGGTCTATATCCACCATTTCACAGAATGCCCGAACCAGGGGGGGGGGGTGTTTATATGGAGGAAGCAAGAGGAATAGACAGACTCCCTTTCTCCATTCTCCCCTCTGGCTCTCTGCCTTGTGTACCATACGCCATTCACAATTTCTCTTTAACCTCTCATCTCCCTAGCTCTCTCCTAACCGCTATTCCAGACCTTTTTTGTTTCCTCCTCCCCCATCCCAGTGAGTTTATCAGCGGCAGTGCATGTGAGGTCAGGTATCAGTGTATCAGTAGATACCCTACATGCTGACTCCTCAGAGGAAGGCCAACATTATCAGCATTACTCCTTCAACCCTATACAGACCAAACCATAATCACTCTACACAATGTGTTTTTTTAGGAGTTGCCTGGTGCATAGCGCCACAGCGATGTTGTGTTTCTATCACGGGTACTGCCATTAGGAGAGTGACGTCATGACTGCTGTATGACGCCATCTTTGACGACACTTATCAGCCGTAATGTCACTCAGTGGCCGCGAAGCGGCTAGTGAGTAGTCTCCCGCGCTAGTCTCCCTAGGTTTCTGGGCTGGGTCCTACACTTTTCTCACGCATCACGCTACAGCATTTGCTTGAAATATACCGTAATCTCTCGCGTATAAGGCGCGTCTTATACGGGAGGTTTTAGTTCTCCCTGGATCCACAAGGGGGACACCAAGACCTTTCTTTTGATATCTTACACTCCCTGTAAGTCATAATATGACAGACAGGGGCTCAGGAAGTCCCAGAGGGCCTTAGCTAGACATAGCTTTTTGAATTTTCAAAATCCATTCAGTAGAAGTAAAGTTATGATTTTTTATTTTTTTTGACCATATCCTAAAACTCTAGGTGCGTCTTATACGCGAGCTGCGCCTTATACGCGAGAGATTACGGTAGACAGAAATAGACGGAAACCCACGGACAGATCACCATTTTTCGCAAGGCAAGCTCACTTGCATGTACATCATCTCCATGATAACATGGTAACATCACTAAGGTGAAGTGACCGAGCCCTGACGGACACTGCAGCCCAGTTCCCACACAGTAGTTGAGGAATGGCGAGGTGCTGGAAGGGGCAGTTTGAGGGTTTTGGGCGGGGGGGGGGGGGTAGACTTGCCAAGGGCTACCATGGTAAGCCCCCAGCCCCCTTACCCCCTGAGGTTAAGAAAAGTGTAGCTTGGTCCACGGGTTGGTCCTTGCCACATTTTTCTTGTTTTCTTTTCATTGGTTTCCCCAAAAAAAACTAAAAACTGTCATTCCTCGTCTGAAATGTGCCCCTAAAAGTGAGTGTGTGCGCTTATCATAATTTGTGCGTTACCGTAATCGGTAACTGGTTTTAGTTCTCCTTGGATCCACAAGTGGGACATCAAGAGTTTTCTTTTGATATGTTACACTCCACTTAACTCATATGACATAGAGGGCTCCAGGGGTGTCCGGGAAGCCAGTTCTACACATAGCTTTTTGAATTTTGAAAATCAATTCAGAAGAACAAAAATTGTGAATTTTTATTTTTCTGACCATATTCTTGAACTCTAGGTGCATCTTATACGCAGGATTCGCCTTACATGTGGGACATTAGGTAATTACCGTAATGGCCAGTTAAAGCGCCAGGGTCTCAAATAAGCGCTGTTCTCAAATAAGCGCTGGGGGTCCAGGGGTATTGAAATCAATCTTAAAGGAGGCACTGAAAACGGTATTCAAATAAGCGCCTGGCTCAAATAAGGGCCAGGGTAGAGAGGTATTAAAATTGATCAGCGCCCGGGCAATTAAACGGACCATTACGGTACTCGAGGTCAAATACAGCATTATGCCCATTTACCATTCCTTAATGTAGCCTTGACAAGTCTCCTTCCACTGGTACCGTAATCTCTAAGACGCGTCCTCTACGCCAAACAAATCCCCACTGGGTCTTATAGGATTTCCTCCAGTTGGGGGTGCGTCTTATACGAGGGGTAATTTTACTATAGAACAGTACTGGATTTACAAAATTGAGCCTTAAAATGTGCGTCTTATACGCGAAAATGCATTTGCTAAGTTTGGGGTGCATCTTAAACACGCAGCGCGTCTTCTACGCGGGAGATTACGGTAGTTCCATACTCAAAGGGTTAAGTGTACACCTCTCAAGATCAATAAGTGTTTGAATAAACTACTTGTAGAGCTCTCGTTTTGAGTCGCTGCCACATTCAAGTATGACTCATAAAAGTAAACCTATTACCTCCTGTATAAGTGTAATTCAGTGTGTCTAAGCCATCAAACTGAAACAAAACACACAACCCTCCCTGATGTGGCTATGTAATATCAGGCTATTATGCCTAAAAAAATGTGTTCAGGTAATGGGTTCGAAAAAGAAATTACCGTAATCTCCCACGTATAAGGCGCAGCTCGCGTATAAGGCGCACCCACAACTCAGAGAATGCATGTCCATGTATAAGGCGCACCTCTAAGGGCAGATTTTTGTTAATTTAGTACTGTTCTATAGTAAAAATACCCCCCCTATAAGGCGCACCCCAAACTCCCACGTATATGACTCAGCAGCATTTTGTTTGGCGTATAAGACGCGCCTTATAGGCGGGAGATTACGGTAGGGTAGATAGGTAAAAAATTTATTTTTGGGGAATTTTTTTTAAGGCTGGCTCTAAAATTTTGCACCTACACAGTGCAAAATTGACATGCATGATCGTAAAAAAAAAAAAAATCACCCACATCTCGATAAGTGTCCAAAAAAAAAAATTCCCCCAAAACGCCCATAAAAATGTTCGGGTAGGGTAAAAAAAAATGAGGGTAGGTAGCATTACCTGAACACAAAACTTTTTATAGGCCTCATATGGTACATTTATAATAACATTGTTTACCACTCATTTGGACCTCAGTGGGGAGTCCAAGTCTTGGGGTCAGTCAGGGCCGATCATGAATGGCCATAAGCACAGGTACCTAGATCAATAAACAGATTTAGCAGGTGCACACAGGACCAAAAGCCTCATAATATTGTGGGGTCTATGACCTAGTTACTAAGTTCACAGT
Organism: Acholoe squamosa; assembly: GCA_949317995.1. Lineage (NCBI taxonomy): Eukaryota > Metazoa > Annelida > Polychaeta > Phyllodocida > Polynoidae > Acholoe > Acholoe squamosa. Next base: position 49,267,508 of record OX439050.1, read on the forward strand.
GACCAGTATGATATATAGATCAATACATGTACACTATAGACACATAGAGATAAGGGTATTTGTACATGGACATGGTGGTACCATATGCTGGAGGCTGGAATACTACACTGTACATAACATATGTAAGGTTTTCATGGATGTATACTTAGACTGTGTGTCTAGTACAAGGAGCACATAGGAATTCTTTGTTAGCATATTGCTGAGGATCCAGTAGTAGGTACCAGTCGCCCTTTCTCTATTTTCTCACCTCTTTATCTGCCGTCTTGGCATGTAATGTTGGTATCTTGTGATTTGCTCACCGTATTCATTTATGATTACATTACCATAGTATCTCACTTGTACTATAAGGGTGCAACTAGCATATAAGACGCACCCTGAATTGTACTAAAATAAAAGGCTTGAAAGTTTAGTACTGGGTACTGTTCTTAAAGTACCCCGACTATAAGGCATACACTTGACTTTGGTAAATTCCTATAATCCACTATAAACCCCAGATTTGCCTGTAAGCTGCGCCATATACGTGAGGTACCGTACTACAGTACCAGGGTAATGTAATGGTACATGTACTGGTTTTTAAGAATAATCTATCTTTTCCCACCAAGATGTGAATGCTTTTTTCCTTACCTCAAGAGGAAAACAACTTCCTTCATTTTTTTTTTTTTTTTTCAGGTGAAAATCGGTGATTTTGGTTTAATGCGGGCATTACCAAACCAGGAGGATCATTACGTAATGACAGAACATAAAAAAGTCCCTTTTGCCTGGTGAGTTTGAGTTAGTAAAGCGGTAACAGTCAACAATATATTGAGTGAATTTTGTAATGAATACAGTCATCTTTGTAGCTGCCTGTACTGTTATGAGTAGAAATTAAAGAAAAAAAAAGGCCGTAAAAAATAGTGCCGAACATGATTTATTGATTTGTTTTTTTACAAAATGAGTTAAAAATTTCTGCAGGTGTGCACCCGAGAGTCTCAAGTCGCGTCAGTTTTCTCACGCGAGTGATGTGTGGATGTTCGGAGTGACACTTTGGGAGATGTTCACGTTTGGAGAGGAGCCGTGGATGGGATTCAATGGTACACAGGTAAGGCCATAAAACCATCTCTAGTCTATGTTGAATTACTTGTAGGCTTCAAGAGGAATAACTCTATTTTGCCTGTCATAGCATGCTCTTCATATTGCTTTGATTATTGCCAAGAAAACAAAAAGTAATCTAAATTCTCATGTGCGAAGGTGGCTTACACGTGGACGGTTCGATTATACCAATATCTTATATTGTATTCATTTATGATGGCTGATGAATAAAATCCCAGGTGCGGCTTATAGGAGATGCCTAAGATCAAAGGGTGGCTTATACTTAAGATATCACTGACATGTGGCTTAGAAGCTAGAATTTAGGACACATTGGCTATATGTGACACCACTTTGGAGGAGAATATTACATGTACCTTTGATCTTTGAAAACATTTAGGTATTGATTAAATCGGTGAGATTTTCTGGAGTTTAGATTTCAGGCATTTTGTTCAGTAAGTCATCTACATTATAACATTACATTATGTGTCCCCCACCAGATTCTACAGAAAATTGACAAGGATGGCGAGCGGTTAGATCGGCCGGACCACTGTCCAACAGACACGTACAACTTGATGGTACAGTGTTGGGCACACCGCGCCGCTGACAGACCCACATTTACTCCACTCATGGACTTACTGCAAGAGGTGGGTGTCTTATATGGACATTTTGTGTACTTATAAATAATGAGATGCCAATTAATCTAATACAAGCTCATGGTATTAGTATTAACGAGTGTGTTATTTTGGGTTGAGTTAGATTATTTAAGATTCTTAAGACTATATCCATCAGTGGCCTATTTATATTTGATTTAAGGTACGGCCATTGGAAATGCGTGCTCTGCGGCCGTTTGATGACGAAGGAAAACTCCAGATCCAGGAGGGAGATCTAATTACTGTCATAGATGGCAGGTAAGATAGCACCCCCTGGGAAGGTTTATTGAGATTTACCATCACAGGTTCAGGGATGTGATTTCTCCTACATCTGTTGGATTTCCTACACTTGAGGGTAAAAAGATTGACCCTCGTGATTTTCACAGATCCAATGAGAAAACTTTTAAACATTTATGGGGGGGGGGGCTCTCTTTGATATTTTGAGGCTATGAAACACCACATGAGCCACAGCCGTGTTGTCTGATCAAGATTCCTACACATTGGCCAAAGCGAAATCACATCCCTGGGGATTGTAGATTTTTTATTGATATTTAGAACATGTGTGTTTATATGTAATTAATCATAGAATTTTCAGATAGACTATCTCATTTTTTTACAAGGGCATTAACCCAGCCCTCTGGTCAATCCCAAACCCAATAAATACTAGTAATTCATTAAAAAATTATATATGTCTCGCGGAAAAAAATGAATTGATGCCATGCGTTTGCTCCTTTACCCTTGTAGACCTGAGCACTACTGGTGGCGAGGTCAGAACAAACGTACATGTGAGATTGGGCAGTTTCCTCGGAATCTGGTAAATGCACAGCGCAAGAGGACCGGAGAGGATATTAGTCAGCCACTGAAGAACAGCTTTATTCACACCGGCCATGCCGACCCAACCGGCAAAAACAGCTGGGGCGACCCCGGCTCCATAGATGAGTAAGTCGAACCGTCTCCTCTGTAAAATCACCTAACTAAATGAAATTACCAATACACCAGTTATGAACTGGTATTTATTATTCGTTGGTAGGTGTAAATACAAGATTTCCCAAAATTACTAAAAAACCACGAGTATAAGCCACACCCTGGCTTTGGGAGTGAGTGAGTAATAGATATTTAACTCCATTTCGACAGCCCAGGTTATATTCATGGTGAGAACTACATTACACAATTTCAGAGAGGAATGTGTCGTTGCCCCTGCATAATGCTAGGGAAGCCTGCCTGACTTTGGGAGAATGCATATAAGCAGCACATTGACTTCAGGAAGACGCTATAAGCTGCAGTAGGCCACTGGTATGGCCTAAAACTTGAGGCTTATACGTGGGATTTTGGATGCAGTTTAAGAGACATGAAGGATAAATTTCTCATCTCTTTGCAGAGTCTACCTTAGAAACCCCATGGAGCCACCGGACATTGCAGGCGATGCGGATTCTTCTAGCTACCGTGGAAGTCGTAAGTATTTCATTTTGAGATTAATCTTTTGTAAAAAAATATACCTCCCTCAATTGACAAGCATACATGCCAACCATTTGTTTTGACCAAATTTCACTGATCAGTGTGTCGTTGAAAATAAAAGTTTTATACCTAGATGTGTATCACGTATTTGCTGTATGAAGTTCTGTTTCGAAGGGTAGGGTGGAAAAATAGTTGTCACATTTTATAAAAAAACAATATTAGTTTACCCCTGTATTTCTTGTTGATATTATCATACTCTGCTTATGGTTTTTGTGTAACATTGGTAATACTGATTTGATATTTTGCTATTTTATTTGCTTTTACTTTTTATCTTTTGTTTTTATTATTATTATTAAGTTAGACCCACTTATTGATTTATTTTCATGTATGAAAATAAATCATTTACATCTATAGCCAGGGGTTGAAATTTTGACCAATAGCTCATCTACTGAAATCCTAGGCATGGGCACTAACTTAATAGGTACTAATATCTGGGGCCAGCACACAGAACCCATAGACTTTAGCATAGGCAGTTTTCTGGCCTTACTACTTTATGCCCATGGATTATATCTGACCAAGACAAGTGGTACTGCCCTCCTTACCCCTGGCTTTCCCTAGGCACACTCTAAACTTGTGGACAGGTAGATGATTATAGCCTTTAGGCTGTGCAGTCCCTATACACCATAACAATCCCTCCCAAACACTCCAAACTCACTGACAAGTTTATGATTATAGCCTCTAGGCTGTGCAGTGATGCACTAAAACAGTGCTGGTGAGTAGAATCCTTACCACTGCATTGGTGCATCATGATACATTGTGCAGGGCCTCAGTTAGCTATTTAAGGGCATCATGATGCACTAAAACAGTGCTGGTGAGTAGAATCATTACCACTGCATTGGTGCATCATGATACATTGTGCAGGGCCTCAGTTAGCTATTTAAGGGCATCATGATGCATTAAAACAGTGCTGGTGAGTAGAATCATTACCACTGCATTGGTGCATCATGATACATTGTGCAGGGCCTCAGTTAGCTATTTGAGGGCATCATGATGCACTAAAACAGTGCTGGTGAGTAGAATCATTACCACTGCATTGGTGCATCATGATACATTGTGCAGGGCCTCAGTTAGCTATTTAAGGGCATCATGATCCACTAAAACAGTGCTGGTGAGTAGAATCATTACCACTGCATTGGTGCATCATGATACATTGTGCAGGGCCTCAGTTAGCTATTTAAGGGCATCATGATGCATTAAAACAGTGCTGGTGAGTAGAATCATTACCACTGCATTGGTGCATCATGATACATTGTGCAGGGCCTCAGTTAGCTATTTAAGGGCATCATGATGCACTAAAACAGTGCTGGTGAGTAGAATCATTACCACTGCATTGGTGCATCATGATACATTGTGCAGTGCCTCAATTACCTATTTAAGGGGGTCATGATGCACGTCATGACGTCTCGCCAGCTCTTCATTGAAGCATCAAGACGAACATCTTCAAAAAAGCACAGTTAACCCTTTATGGATGGCATGATGAATTGATGCACATTTAAACCTTTATGGATGGCATGATGCATTGATGCACACTTAAACCTTTATGGATGGCATGATGCATTGATGCACATTTAAACCTTTATGGATGGCATGATGCATTGATGCCCATTTAAACCTTTATGGATGGCATGATGCATTGATGCACACTTAAACCTTCATGGATGGCATGATGCATTGATGCACATTTAAATCTTTATGGATGGCATGATGCACACTTAACCCTTTATGGATGTATTGATGCACACTTAACCCTTTGTAGATTGCATGATGCATTGATGCACACTTAACCCTTTATGGATAACATGATGCATTGGTGCACACTTAGACCTTTATGGATAGCATGATGCATTGATGCACACTTAACCCTTTATAGATGGCATGATGCATTGATGCACACTTAACCCTTTAGGGATGTATTGATGCACACTTAACCCTTTAGGGATGTATTGATGCACACTTAACCATTTATAGATGGCATGATGCATTGATGCACACTTAACCCTTTAGGGATGCATTGATGCACACTTAACCCTTTTTAGATTGCATGATGCATTGATGCACACTTAACCCTTGAGGGATGGCATGATGCATTGATGCACACTTAACCCTTGAGGGATGGCATGGTGCATTGATGCATACTTAACCCTTTATAGATTGCATTGATGCACATTTAACCCTTCATGGATGCATTGATGCACACTTAACCCTTTAGGGATGGCATGATGCATTGATGCACACTTAACCCTTTATGGATGGCATGATGCATTGATGCACAATTAACCCTTTATGGGTGACTTGCTACATTGATGCACACTTTAAGCATTATCATTAACCATGACAAAATAAATCACCACGGCTATGCTGTGCTTAACTGATTTCCTTAATCCATCAAATACACGCCTCCTAGTATGACATTTTGTTTTTAATATCATTTTTTGATGTGCTTATTTTCAGTATATGGTGAGACCATTTGGTTGGCCTTGTATTCCTCATTATATTGCTTCAAGTTTATGTGTGTATAGTTAGTTGTTATGTAATTAGTTTATTCCTTATAAATTGATATGCAAAATTGAGCCTCCTCCCTTAACCAAGGAAAACCCGGATAGTCATATTCCGCTTTGGTATAAGATGAGATACATGTGTATTAAGAATTATGAGAATTACCGTAATCTCCCGCGTAGAAGATGCGCTGTGCGTATAAGACGCACCCCAAACTCAGCACATGCATTTTCGCGTATAAGAGGCACATTTTCATGCTGAAATTTGTAAATTCAGTACATTTCTATAGTAAAATTACCCCTCGTATAAGACGCACCCCCTTCTTTGGGAAAGCCTATAAGACGCACCAGGCATTTGTTTGGCCTAGAAGACGCGTCTTATACGCGAGAGATTATGGTAGTTTTCCTTTGGACAAACGGATCTTCCCCACCAGTGCATTGTCAAAATTTGAAAGAGGAATACCTGACATTATGTGTAAATATCGTTTTTATTTTATTTTATTTTTTATTTTTATTTTGAATTTTAAGTCTGTGAACGTTATATAACAGGCATTATGTAACCATAATAGAAGTAGATGAAATGATTATTCGTTTAATATCTTTCTATGCCTTACTTCTAGTATCAATGCATGTTCAAATCCAAGTTTTGATGAAACTGATCTGAATCTAGACCTAAATCTGTGTCCTAACATTCCCGGATAGACAGATAACATGTAGATGCCATACCTATGCATGCATTAGTATAGATTTGCAGGAAGGTTGAAATCAGTCTTGTGACAATGCAGCTTCAGTTCATGTCAATAGAGAATAGTATTGAAAGCATGCATGGGAATGCTATGTTTTGCCCTTGACTTTCTAAAACAAAACGTAGATCTCTTGTCCTCAATATATGGTATAGATCATTAAATACGGTACTAATTATGCAAGGACGCCACCTTTCCTAATGTGCATTCCGAGCATCCCATATCATAGCATAGAACAAGACACTGAGAGAAAATCTAAACAGCAAAATCTTCGGTATATAAAGTACATGTAGTAAATTAATGTCGCATTTGGTGTTTCTTGCACCATATGGTTAGAATTTAACCTATAGCTACTGGGAAATGACATGATTTCCTTGTATATAACAAGACTAGGTATTACTATAGAGAAAAATTTGATAGGAGTGGCCTAGAACAAGTAGGCCAGGCAGGGTTTATGTTTCCGTCTAGTAGCAGGATGTGGTCTAGGACCCTTTGACACCTCTCTATTCTACATATAATGATAACTTATAAACTATCAATTTTAACACCATCAAACCACATTCAATTCCCTTTTTTACAAAGATATGGACATTGAAAAAATATTAATGCAGAATACTAGTATTTTTCTGATTGAAATTAGTGGATTAATGTGGTGTTTTCTGGGGAGTAAGATTTGGGTTAAAAGTGGCTGGTTAGTTGTTAATGTGTAGAGCGACCTATTCAAAGTGTACGTACACACGGGATCCATTGTTTAGCATAGATACGGATGCATGAAGATGGAGATGCAGGAGGGTAAATTTATCTTCTTCTACAGTACATATGCCTATATGTTTTAGTTATTAATGTTATTTATACTCCCTATGTATTCAGTATAGGGCAAAGTCAATGTCCAATGTCTATTGTGGTCTCCACTCTTCTAACTGAATCCTTGTTTGGATTTCTAGGTCTCTACAACAGTTTCCGGACAAACCGGGAGGCTACAAAGCAGTTCAGCTACCACAAGTTTGAGAGTGATGGAAACGACAGCTCAGGAGTTGGACATAAGTTGCGCCCACCACGGCCACCTCAGCCCAAATCAGTATCGGTCCCAGAGACGGGCGATGCCATGGAGGGTTTACTGATTGACTTATCGGATATGTCCCTGAAGGGTCCGACTTCACAGACCGACAAATCAAAAGAACGTGATACCGTCTCGCTGCTGGACAGCTCTATTGCAGACAAATACAGTGACCTCCCTGCTCCACTTGGGGACAAAATTGATGATCCTTTTGAGATCAACCTAAACATACGAACATGGACGCCTCCCCCAGAAATAGGTCGGTCCCAGCCTCAGAAGAGCACATCCAATTTCTCATTGACATCGCAAAGGACAAAGCCGGCTTCCCCAAGTCGCAGCGTGCAGGCAGTGTCTGCAGCGCTGGTTGGGGCAGCAGCGGCTAAGCCTTCCTTTGCATCGCCAGCCTTTGCATCTCCAGTGACTTCTGGTGGGAGTGGGGAGCCACTGTTACGGAGTTCAACAGTTTCCCCAGTGTTTTCCCGGCCAGGTGCTCAGCAAGTTAAATCACCTCAACACCAGGCAGCAGCCCAGCCAGAGCGACAAGTGTCGCCAGTTCCACCCCGGGCTGCTACAGGTGAAGTAGACACTAGCCCAGGCCCACCTCTCCCACCAAGGATTTATGCCAATCTCCCACAAGAGACTGCAGGTAAGGTTACCCAGCCCCCACCACTGCCGGACAAATCGAAAGCTATGAAAATAACACCTTCTCGTTATTACTCGCTCCCACCCAAAGATGCCGAGTCATCACCCCTAAATATACCTCCGGAAATGACCTCTGGGCTTAGCGTTGGAAATAGTCGATTTTATGACGCTGTTCCTGATGAAAGTCCGAAACACGAAAATAAAGGACATATAAATATCATTGCTCTAAATGTCAGTGAAGATTCTGCAAGGGTCAATAATGCTTTTGACTGGCTTAATGATTCTGTCAGTCAGAAATTAAGCAAGGAAAAGGACAATTTCAATGATAATACGACTGCCATTTCCAAACCTACCCTGGATAACTGGGATGCTAAAAACCTGAAAGTGAATATTGATGCCAAACCAAAAATATACTCAAATGTAGGCAGTACTGGTACTAAGAGGTGGGGTTCGCAGCCGGTACAGGCAACAAGTGGGGCACTCAGCCCTACCAGTACACAAGACACATGTTCAGACTGGGGGGATGATTTTGATGACTTTGAGGAAGATCCCAATAGTAATGACCCACCAGCTTTACCCCCAAGAGATTTTGTTTCCAAAAACTCAACTCAGAAGTCTCAACCACAGCAACATTCCCAGTCCCAGAACATTGAGCTGCCACCCAGAGATGGCACCTATCGGAATCTACCTCGCATCTTGCCAGTGTTCAAAAATGGCAAGCGGGTTAGTACAGATCATTACTTCGTCATCCCGTCTTATTCTCCGCAGCCACAAACAGCAGAGGTCAAGCCATTTGCTGTGCGTGGTCGCACGGTTCCGCCTGCACCAAATGCGCAGAGTAGTTCAGAACCGAGCCCGTACCAGAACATTAACTCATTAAACCCATGTCTGGACGAGGCGACTAACCACTCACAGACCCAACCCAATACCACACAAGCTGGGAGTGATACATGGAGCCATCTAACTGGACTTAAGCCCATTAGTCCTGACAATGAACACCCACCACGCACCAACCAAACATCGGCATTGCGAGCTGCCGCAGCACCAGCTTCACGGTCAGCATCAGCAGCCGCTAACTCATCTCATGGTGACCCCAGACAGAAGGTGATAATGGTACAGCAGGAGGTCCATGGGGTCACACAGGACGAGAGTCAGACCGCTTTGGCCAACAATCGCTGGAGCGTATCGGCTGCCGTAAAATACCTGAAAGTTGAGCAGTTGTTCCGACTGGGCATTGCTGCTCGGGACCGCTGCCAGAAGTTGTTAGAGACATTCAATTGGGATTTAGAGATGGCTGGGTCAGTGTTACTGGATGAGCTGTCGATGGGGTCGCCCGTCTGACAGAAGGAGAAGGGGTATGAGAAACCCCCGTAAGACTGGACAAGGTAGATATTGTGTAGCATACAAAGAGCACAAGAACAAACACAGCTGGTCTGCAGGTATATGATAGATCACAGTTAAGGGTTGACTTCAAGTGATTGTGAACTGACGCATTTAATGACCACATAAGCTTATCCTTAAGCTAACCACAGTCCTATAAGAATTCCTTACAGTGAATGTATGCACAGCTTGGTATAGGTGGTAGTGTAAAGATTGAAAATGCATGTTAATCTATACCAAAAATGAAGGGTAAATGATGGATGTCCTGAATGGGTCGGAAAGCATAGCATCTCTGCCATGTCAGAAAGAAGTCTGTTGTATGATTATGGTATTAACTGCAGAAATTATCCAATTATGAACATGGATAAGAGTGAAAAGACAATGAGTACCTATGTACACACTCAAACACAGTATGTAGATACAAACCATATATTCCTGTACAAATGTGTGGCTATGCAACTGCCATGTTGGATTGTATAATCATGTAGCTATATGTTCATGATAATGATATATCATTCCGCCGGGACGGGTAACAACCAATACAATATTTGGGTCCTCCGCATCGGAGGATGTCTGGAAGATTGATAGGCTGCCGGTCAGGAGATTTTAAGAATCTGGTTTTATCTGAGAGTCTCAATTCATTATGATGTTGTCTGTAGGAAATTGAACTTGTCACTATGACCTTAGTAGGTTAGTACTATGGCTATCATATCCATGAGGTACATGTGAATGAACAAACTGGAATAAAGACACATGTAAATTTGATCCATGGTAATAATGTCCACAAGATGCATGGCAAGTCAATTGACTTTCATTCTAACAGAGAATTATAGAAATAAATTGGACATGTTTTAATTCATCATCAGCTATTATCAAAGAGTCCTATTTCCAGCTACATAGAATCAATTCCAACCTTGTCAATCTATTCTCTTTAATTGTGTATTTATGAATGTACAAGAGAAGTAAAATCCAGGCTCACACTTTTGTAAATAGACTCTGAAATACTCATCTGTGTGCTTGCTATATAAATGTGGAGCTACAAGGGATTTTAGTACAAGGCAACTATGGTTTATAGGAATAATATATCATGGGAGGGGGTTAAGAGTTGATTTAGAGATATTTTAGAATCAAGTGAACTTGATGCGGTCTGATTATACAAAATCAAATTTTCAATAATGAAGATTACAGTATTGTATTTGTCCACCAAAAGCATGTTTACATTTCTGAATTTCCCAAGAGGTTTACATGTTGGAATATCACTTCAGGATGATTGGAATGTAGGTAGTTATTCCTAGAAAATAGGAAATCCTTAAGGTCAAATTTCTTCTAATAAAAGTGTCTATTATATAAATAGTCTAGAGCCCTACCCCTTTCCCACTGTGGAGATTGCATATGATTGAGTAAAAGGCACATAGAAATTATACACTAGATGTATGTACTTCATTGGCTATACAACCACCGGTCATATTTTAGCGTAGAGGTAATGCGTCGTGGAAATTATCAAACGCACTTAATTCAGACCAATATGCCAAGTCACTGTGTCTAACATATATATGATAATGACATTGTAAGGCTGGACTCTTTATGGCTATGTGACTTCATTTCTATTTGGTACTGTTTCCTAAGGCAGTATTGTCAGTATTAGGTAGAGACCATTATTACTATATACTATATGTTGTCATGTATTTAATTGTTGAGAATCAAGGGTAAATGTCAGTGTTTGCTTGTCACTTAGGGCTGATCTAAAAGCTATATTCCACAGAACTTGTGAATCGTATCTATAGATCTACAGATGAGCAGTATAGGGCCACATCCTAGTGAAAAAGGTTGGTTTATAGATTTCTACCCACTCATATTGTTAGCTTCCAAAGTTGGGTTTGCCAGTGACATTTATATTAATATAAGCTATATTTTTTTATCTGAATTCCAATCAATCGTAAGTAATTTCTTTTTTTACAAAGTTCTCTTTACTTTCTTCTTTTTTGGCTGGGGGTTTAGTCGATGGGATGCTGACACAAAATTTACTTGTCTGACACGATTTTTTTCTTCTTTTTCTTTTTTTTTTTTTTGGGGGGGGGGGTGATCTATAGGGCAACTTTTATGTGTCTGACCCAGGTTATATCTGTACATCATGTAGAATATGTACCCGGTAGCTGGTGTTTGTTCAAGTTTTCCATCAAAGGACTTAGCTATCCAATTGAGTCGCAATTGTGCGCTTTTTAAACAAGCAATATTTTTTTAGCATGCAGATTCATTTGTTTCGCCGCTTCGAGATGTGAACAATGCACTGCCAATTATACACCAATGCAGTTATTTCTTACCTTTTAGATTTTCTGTCATATGGTAGTGAGATGTATGGAAAAGGTGATAGCAATTACTCAATTATGTTGAGTAACTATATGAGTATATAGATAAATCAGCGTGGTACAGAAGAAACTAAAATTTTATGCTCCATGTCAAAAAGTGAAAGTTTCCCTTACAGCATAAATTTCAATACAATGGGAGATATTCTGGTCCTTCATTCTATGTGTATTCGCCATGATGGTAGCTTTTACTATTGTCTAGTTCTGAAACTGAATTCAACAAATTAGGACACAATACTAAACGAAGAAGAGCATGAAAATATATGTCTATATATACTATGTATATACCAGCATTGACTATCAATGTATAATATATTGAAATAAATCATAGAAGCGAAAACATATTAACCTGTTCTGGTATTATTTTCATCCTGAAATCTACTTCAGTGAAGTGTGTCAAATGAAAAAAAAAGTTGATGCGTGGTCTGAACGGAAACAAAAATGGACCTCTGTCGTCACTACATAAAACTGCAAAAAATTGTGTTCTTAAATATAGTGATTGAATCATTGAGTGGATCCCATGTTCAAAATTTGGCTCATATATCAGTAATTATAACAGTTTTAGAGATCCAAGATGTTCTTGGTGACATACCAGTATATCAGAAAGTAGACGCTTCCCTGTCAAATGCTACAAATAAGCATACTTAAGAGGAACTTAAAAGGTTAAATACAGCCTATGTAAAAACAATAATGGCTAGTTTTTGGTTGTGGTATCAATCAATGTGTTTACCAGGGTATTTCTGAACCTGTGTCATCTTGGACATAAAAAGAACTGTGGCCTTGCCATATGTCCCTGATATAGGATTAATAGGAGAGCTTATGATAAGATTATTGAGCTTAGGCATTCATGAGTCGGGAGATCAATTGGGAGCCTATTATTACCATTAGTATATAGTGGATATTTTTGGGATCTTTAGGGATAAATATCAATACCTTGCATATAAGGCGCAGCTTATATGCGGAGATACACCTTTTCGGCGCCTTATACGGGACTAGCACATTGCTAATACCAAGAGAATCAGCCAGGTGTCTCATGTAGTCGGGGGCTAAACCAACATTTGGCCTCTTTGTCTAGTTAACTTTGATGAGCTGTCCCTCATTTACTATATGTAACTACTATCCAATATTTCTATCTATGGATAGCAAATGCCTAAAATTTTAACAGGAAAAGTTTCATTTAAATGTAGTACTTTAGGTACAAGAGAAATTAAACTTTAAATGTTCTGTAAAAGTAGAAATGAAAACCAGGCTAAATGCAACCAGGCCATTGTCTCCCCATCAGGCTAATCCCCTCCCATCACACCTAAAACAATGGAGAGGTACTTAGGGTGATTAAGATAAAGGCATGGGGCAGCTTATCACCTTTTTCAGTCTTATCAATCACCATTGTTCGGAGGTGTGAAGAGGGGCTGATAAGAAATTTACCCAGAATGCACTGCTCTGGAGTCGGGGCCTACCCATAATGCAAAGCAAGATGGCGGCCTCCATGACCTGATATGCTAATGCCCTATAGACTCAGGATGCATCCTACATATGGCCAAAAAAATGTTTGTTCCAGGTAAACCGACCCTGCCTAGAAAAACAGGGCCGACCCTAACTTTTTTCTCCAATTTTGAAGAAAATAATTTAGTCATCCCTGAGTTGCCATGACTCACCCGTGAGTCGTGAGTTTTTGAAGCAGTTAAAAAAAATTACAAAATAAAAGAATAATCGGACCTACCCTACCTAATTTTTTTCAGCATGTTACCTGAAACACACAACTTTTTTTTTTGGCCTCATGAGGATATCATAATGTAGAACAGGACTAAGATGACCAAAATTTTGCCAGGGAAAAGTCAGGGAATTTCGTTCCAAGAGTTTTGTGGGAACTTTGAATTTACTGATATGATGCAATATAAGCCTTGCCCATTAGATGAACCTAGACCTTGACACACTTCTATAAGTATAAGGTGCAGCTAGGGCTATTAATCCCGCTAATTCAGTATAAGCCATGCATTACACGCGAGGTGCTGTGAAACCTGGCATTTTGGCTGGAAGCGGGTCTGGAGCTGGTTCTGGCGACATGCACTGATAAGAACTGACAACATGGGACCAGCATGTCCCTGGAAGTGGGTGTTACCCAGGGACAAGGTACCCATCATGGTATGTCTTCTCAGTGGGGTTTACCTCAACCAGCAAAATCCAAAATGGCGGACTCACATGACGTCCATACTAAGCCCTATACGCCTTGGCCTAGAGACCATTTTTGACCCTCAGTGTGACTCATAGAACGCACCTGAAATCAGGGCGCGGGTTGTGTGCAGGTGCGGCTTACAGGGTTTTACATTACCATCAGCAAGATAATCCTATGGGGTCTAAGTGGGACTGGAACTGGTTTCTGGCAACGTGCACTGATAAGAGCTGATAAGAAGGAGTCAGTTTGTCCCTGGAAGTGGTTGTTATCCACCCATCATACCATGTCTTATCAGTGTGGTTTCCAAGTTTTCTTTCTACTTCCCTTCTGATTTTCACAGATATTCAATATAGCGCCTTATCTATATATAGCCGCTTTTGACGTCAATTGTGGGGGATAACACTTTTTACAATTCATCAATATACTATTTAGAGAAATGGCCAGAAGACCAAAATAAACCAGTATTTTATCAGTTTGGGCAGTTTGTATCCCGACAGAAAATGAACAGTTATTTTTGTAGCCCTTAATTGGAGGTGAGAAAACAAGTCGGTAATCGGTGCTTATGGTCATTATTTTAGTTTAATTAAACATGTCAACTTGCCACATGATGAAAAAGAAATCAATTGGGTTAACAGCTTCTCCAGAAAAGGCGTCAGTCTAAAAGGACGACAGGTCCTTTCCCAATAATGATTTGAAGTGAGGGGAATTAAAGACCCGAGAAATATGGTTGTTTTACTCACTATCAATATTGAAAGAAAATAATGAGCAAAAGATTAAGCATATCATTACATACATATGGGCCTATTACAAGTACTGGAGTCCAAACCAGCCATGGCCCTGTAGGAGTAGCAAAGTGGCATGGTCGCCACTAGCGCCATCTGCTGTATCAAAGCTGATGAAATGATTGTTTTTAACAACGGGGGGGGGGGGGATTGTGGGTTTGAGGGGGGGGGGGTCAGAATTTTTTCGACCCCTTGACCAGGGGGGTTAAAAAACAATTCAACCGTTTTCTGCGAAAAAGCCAGCACATTACTACAGGTTGAAAGGGCGCATTCGCACGCGATTTTCAGTGCCCTCGGGGTTAGAAAAATTTGATCCTCGAGAGGGGGGGGCAGAATCTTTTTCCCGCGTCGGCGCGTAGCCCCCCCCCCCATATTGTTATAAAATGATCACTCCCTAAGGTGCGCCGTGAGATGAGCCAAAGCCCATAATATTATATCAATTAATTAACAATTTTTTAGCTGTGGTAAGGATTAGTCACCGTTTATATGCAGTTTCACCTAGTGTTTCAGTCTGAGGATGGCCACTCCTGTACAATTAGGTAAGGGAAAACCACAAGTTGCGTGGGGAACTTTCTATGTCAGAGATTGGCCTAGTGGAACAGCCCTAGTACATGTATGTCATCTTAGACGAAAATGTCATGCTTGACAGCACAACGTAGCTCTTGGATAGAGTGTGGTCCATTGCTGAAGAAAACTGACTGTAGCCTTAGCAGTAAATTTCATATAGTTCTTTACTATTTAACTTCATACTGACAGTCGAACGCAGCCCTAGAGATCACACACACACAGTAGAAACGATACCAATGGAAGATGTATACATGGGAATTGTGGATACCTTGTGTGTGAGTCATGGTCTATGTATATGATACACTAGGGAGACATGGATTCTTTTCATTATGACCTATAATATTGATGTTACATAGGTAGTGATTACATGTACTGGGAAAGGGGGCCTTATTGTGCCCTGCACTAAGACCCCTTTTTGCAGAGCACACCACATATGGATCGAGACACTACTGTAATAGAAAGTGTGTTTTGAATATATTACGTGCTGCTGATGGCCACTCATATATTACAAACGACTGTAAATCTTGTATACAGTCGCAATGAGGCGTTTTCCTACTCTTAACATTGGTGGATCTGGTCTTATATCTCACTTTTATATGCATCAATGTCAACAGGATTATATGAAAATCATGGCAAGATTTTGATTCTAAATGGTCTATGAGAAAAGTTCAAATTATCACGTCCTTAAGTGAGATTGCAGTATTTCATCATGCTACAAGGAAGTTTATAGTGTTAGGTGGAAATTCACCAGCCATGCAGGATACATGCATTGTAAGGTACCTATTTCAGCCTGAGAAGAGACTCAGAAACTGATATTAAATAGGCCCTACAAGATATTGCAGCGTCAACAAGGCGAGGAAAAGCGTATACACACTATGCCAGCCACACCAATAACCTAGGGACAGTATTTTACAAATCATCACCAATAAATCAGACACAGGATATACTACCTTTGTAGTCGTCACGAGCATAGGGAATACACCTGGGTGAGCCTCACAAATACTCACATCTATCAAGCCAACTTAGCCAACAGTAAGACTTTGTGAGTTGATTTTTTTGTACGATTTTATTCTGATTTCTTTTGGTGTTATTCCTTCTGAAAATGGAATCTGTGTTGCCCAGGCCTTTACTGGTAGGCCGAAAAAAAGTCTACTTATAAACCCCCTTGAAATACATGTTTTCACATTTAACCACAATTTTAATTTTTATTCGAATGAGACAATGATCTAATTAGGCCTAAAGCATCTGCCTGAATCCATATATCATATTTGAATTACTGTAATCTCCCGCATAGAAGACGCGTCTTCTACGCCAAACAAATGCCTGGTGCGTCTTATAGGATTATCTGAAGTTGGGGGTGCGTCTTATACGCGGGGTACTTTTACTATAGAAATGTACTAATCTTACAAATTTCAGCCTTAAGATGTGCGTCTTATATGCGAAACAGCCGTTGGCAAGTTAGGGGTGCGTCTTATACGCGCACTGCGTCTTATATGCGGGAGATTACAGTACTCTATATTACCTTAATCTCCCGCGTATAAGACACAGCTCGCGTGTAAGGCGCATCCCCAACTAAGAGAATGCAATTCCACGTATAAGGCGCACCTCTAAGGGCAGATTTTTGTTAATTCAGTACTGTTGTATAGTGAAATTACCCCCCCCCCTATAAGGCGCACCCCAAACTCAAGGCAATGTCCCTCCCACGTATAAGACTCAGCAGCACTTTGTTTGGCGTATAAGACGCGCCTTATATGCGGGAGATTAAGGTAGCCCCGTCATCTTTGGTATCATCGTACATGAATCTAATCTTCTCTCCATACATACACCAGGCCATGGAGAGGGACGTGTTATCTCTGTGGATGCTGCTGTGTATGGTGTATGTCTCCATGGGCTCCTACTCCTACCCTAACCCCATGTACAATGGCAGGGAATGTGGACAAAACAGGTCATCCTATATCTGTGATCCTGCTCACATCCTGAACCTATCACAAGGTGAGTGGTAATGTAAAGAGGGTGACACACAGCCATAAACTTTGTATTCCATTCATCTATTTTTTTTTTTTTTTTTTTTAGACGCACAGACCAGTTTAAATGCATCGACTGGCTCGTCCTTTTTAAAAAGAGAGGGCGATTTGACTGACAGACAAGACAATGCCAGAATACATTATAATGTGGTTTGTCTTCTTGAAATAGGAGGTGTCACTATTGATCAATATGGGGGAATACAGAATACTCAAGGTTGGGTTTTCTAATATTCTTATGGAACACTAATTATGGAGACACTATCCCCTCTATACACCACCATACATGTAGAGACTATATTTGCTCCTTGAGGGTCATTATGAATTAGTCTTTTCGACTTGGTTCATGTGTACTATGTATTGATCAATTTACACCAAAATTAATGTACTCAACCAGTGACGACAGTAGTATCTATAGTGGCCCAGGAGGGCCAAGATGCAATGTGGAAAAGAAAATCAACTTTCAAAAATGAAATATTAAACGAAGAAAGGAAAGGGATTTTCAATTTAATTTTGAAAGTGGAAAGTAAAATGTGTCAAGACGTGGGAAATCGCAACAATTCAGCATCTTTATTAATTAAATACTACAAATAGCTACATAAATGACATCTCAAACATTCTGTCTTCAGTTTTAACACTTCTTTACCTTGTTTTATACTGTTCTGGAGATCATTTTCAAATATTAATTTAATATCCAATAATGACACTATTATACTGGTACGATCAGACTTTACTGATTGTTCTGTTACAGTTATGAATCTAAAAGTACAGGGAACTAATGATCTATTTGGTTTGAATTACAGTGCGGGAACTTAATAAAACCATTGACTCACTGAAGGAGGTAACAGAGTGTCTTTGTTACCACAAAGAAAACTGCCGTGACAATACAGAGCACTTAATTCTGGTGGCTGTGGCACCAGAGTTACCTGGTAATTACGGTCGGGACGTTCAAAAGGTAACATATTTACTTTTGCTTAAACGCACAGTCCAACGTCATAAAGTTTTCGCCCCTTTTGAGCAGAAAATCCTGCATGCTACTAAAGAATAAAAAAAAGGGGGGGGGCGGAAATATTTCAGACCCCTCCAAGGGGGGGCAGAAAAACTTTCTCCGTACACAAGCAGAATTTCACCAACCCCCCCCCCCAACGCCCTGTTGTTAAAAAATGACCACTCCCTAAACACTATAATCTTTTCCAGTCTCATTGTGTGTAATTCGCCTCTTTTTATCATAATAAATGAAACAATAACAGTCCATTCAAAATCAAAAGGAAACACTCTGGCACACTAATCATGCATCGGCTTCTTCAGCAAGGTAGTTGGCTACACTTCTTGAAATTTGTAGTTATATATTTATATATATATATATATATATATATATATATATATATATATATATATATATATATATATATATATATTAAATGTGCTACACCATAACTGTGGGACTCCCCAGGTTGAACCTCGTGAAAAAACTGAAATGAACTATTAAAGATATCAAATTAATTAATCTTCAAAGTTTATTGGTGAAAACACCATCCATTTTGAATCTAATATTGTGGGGCAAGGCATACAAAGCATACTGCTACATAGGCTGTGTATAGGGAGAGTGAGTAATAGTTGTTTAACGCCATTTCGACAGCTTAGGTCATATTCATGGCGAGAACTACATTACATATTTCACAAGGGAATGTGTCAGTGTCCACGCAAATGTCTACCACACACCGATGGGACAGGAAAGAGGAGAAATAGACCCTTTTAAGTGGGCTAGGGAAGCCCTCGCGTTGTCTATGGAATGCGGTACCTGCCATACTACAAAAATCTGTCAATTAATTGACAGCCATTTAAAACATTTTTTTTTCTATTGAACAATAGGCTGTTAATGCCTTCGCTGAGAATTTGCTCACGGAGTGGACGACTGGCAGCGAAAGATGTAGAATGGTTGCTGTCATTGCCTATTGTCATCAATATAAGCTCGTAAGTATATGGATAAAACTAACTGCCCGATGTATACAATCTCAAAATTTCCACCTCCAAAAGATCCTATGCAGAAAATAATTGATTGAAAATAGGCTTAAGATACATGAGAATGCGTGCTCTGGCCATTAAAATAATGGTAAAATTCATTAATATACAAAAATATTGATCAAAATACCAAAGATACTGATGTAATATTTTCCTGTGATTTTCTGCAAGGAATCCAATTATAATACATATCTTTTTCAATTTCCATCAATATAGCTCTCTTTGAAATGTCAAAATAATGCTTTATGAATTTAAAATATCCCATTCCCTGCCAAAAATTTAAAAAAAAAAAAAACGATTTCCAGGGCACCTTCATCCAAATCATCCCGTTTCAACATCTTTTGCCATCATCATTCCCTAGTGGCTCATATAAAACTCTAAACTATGCTTTGTATTGCATTTTCTGAAAGCTATTCTACTGCCCTCTTTGTTATCATTTAAATCAGTATTTAAATCTGGACATAATATAGGTAATAGCCACTACTATCTCAAGTTTGTTGAAAAATCAGGTTTCTCAAAATAAAGCTGGGCATAAAATGGTTAAACGGTACAGATAAACTAATGTGGAAAATGATGTTGCACAAAAGTAGGGGGAGCACCCATGTGATTATCGATGACAAATGATTGTCATTGAAGTAATTCTTGAGTCAGACAATGGATCTTCTTTATAACTTCGTGAAGAGAGAGAGAGAGAGAGAGAGAGAGAGAGAGAGAGAGAGAGAGAGAGAGAGAGAGAGAGAAAGAGAGTATAAAATGTTAGCCTACGAACCCAGAACGTGATATGATACATTTACAGGTGTGGAGGGAATACCTGGGGACGGGGTTGGGGTGACTAAGATAATTGTCCTTCAAGCAATTTTGTTCTTCTGCTTTCATTTCCTTCTTTCCCCTTTTCTCTTTTCTTTTCTTTCTTATTTCTTTAGAGGGGGATAGGCTCCCCCCCTCTGGAGTTTTGTGCCTGAACTAGGTGAGTTGTCCTATTTCTGTTAGTGAGGCAAACCTGCCACAGGTGGCAGCACACGCTGCTACAAGCAGCGGGGCCGATGTTCAGCTTTCACTGCATCCAGGATGGACTCCTGCTCCCCCATTAGTAGTCCATCCTAGATGTACTGTGCCTAGCCAATCAGCGGCGGCCTGCTGCCCCCTGCACTCTGCGGCCGCCTCACCGCCCATCTTCTACACCTTTATAGATGTACAATCACTGCTTTGTACATCTGGGATGTAGAACATCAGTTTTCTACACCCTAGATGTACAATGACCACTTTGTACATCTCGGATGTAGAAGGAACATGTTCTACACCCTGGATGTACAATGACTGCTTTGTACATCTGGGATGTGGAAGGAACATGTTCTACACCCTGGATGTACAATCACTGCTCTGTACATCTGGGATGCAGAAGGAACATGTTCTACACCCTAGATGTACAAGGCACTGCTTTGTACATCTGGGATGTAGAAGATCAGTCTTCTACACCCTTGATGTACAATGACTGCTTTGTACATCACAGCCACCCCGCCCCCCTCAAGATGGGACAACATTTTTTACACTCCCCCTCGGGAGGCCACTAAAAATTTTACGCGCCCCCTCAAATGCACTATCATGCACTACCTAATAATTCTAGTCCCTAAGGGCATGATCATTTTTCAACAAGAGGGCGGGGGTCGGTGGGTTTGCGAGAAGATGGCAGTACAAAATTCTGACCCCCTGGTCAAGTGCTTGAAAAAATTCTGACCGCCTCTGGGGGTCTAGATGGGGGGTCCCCATGTCACATGTCGATTTAAAGAAAAGGCAATGTCACATGTCATTAAATTTCTATTTTCCCATGCCTTTGTCACTAAGCCTCATGTCACATGTTCAAAATAAGACCATGTCTCATGTCACTAACTTTTTACTCCTCCTTGTCCATGTCACTAAGGGAGTGATCATTTTTTAACAACAGGGGGGGCTGGTGGGTTTGCGCACGGACACCCGAAAAAAAAAATTTCGACTTCCCCTCTCGAGGGGATAAAATTTTTTCGCCCCCCCCCATAAGGGACAAAAATCGCGCGCGAACGTCCCCTTTTAGCCTATAGTAATGCGCGGGGTTTTCCACTGAAAACAGGTGAAATTATTTTGACCCCCCATCAGAGCAATTAAATAAAAATTCTGACCCGCCCCGGGCAAGGGGTTGAAAAAATAAAAAATTCTGACCCTCCCCTCAAACCCACCAGCCTCCCCCCTGTTGTTAAAAAATGATCACTCCCTTATTGACATGGACATGGAGGAGTAAAAAGTTAGTGACATGAGACATGGTCTTATTTTGAACATGTGACATGAGGCGTAGTGACAAAGACATGGGAAAATAGAAATTTAATGACATGTGACATTGCCTTTTCTTTAAATCGACATGTGACATGGGGACCCCCCATCTAGACCCCCAGAGGGGGTCAGAATTTTTTCAAGCACTTGACCAGGGGGTCAGAATTTTGTACTGCCATCTTCTCGCAAACCCACCGACCCCTACCCTCTTGTTGAAAAATGATCATGCCCTTAGGGACTAGAATTATTAGGTAGTGCATGGGTGGTGCATTTGAGGGGGGGGTGTAAAATTTTTAGTGGCCTCCCGAGGGGAGTGTAAAAAATGTTGTCCCATCTTGAGGGGGCGGGGGCGGCTGCGATGTACAAAGCAGTCATTGTACATCAAGGGTGTAGAAGACTGATCTTCTACATCCCAGATGTACAAAGCAGTGCTTGTACATCTAGGGTGTAGAACATGTTCCTTCCACATCCCAGATGCACAAAGCAGTCATTGTACATCCAGGGTGTAGAACATGGTCCTTCTACATCCGAGATGTACAAAGTGGTCATTGTACATCTAGGGTGTAGAAAACTGATGTTCTACATCCCAGATGTACAAAGCAGTGATTGTACATCTAAGGTGTAGAAGATGGGCGGTGAGGGGAAGCGATATTCGCACCTCTACGAGGTGCATATAACTGTCCTCGGCGAGGTGCGTATAAACTCCCTTATACGCACCTCGCCGAGGTGAGAATAGCAGCACTGTTCTCACCTCGACGTGGTGAAGACAAAGTTCCTTATTTTAACCTCGAGGCGGTAGAGGTACAGCAGCCTTCCCGGCCCCAAAATGGCCAAAATTTTTACACCCCTCCTTTTGTTTGGGTGTGGTCATTTTTTAACAACAGGGGGGGTTGGTGGTGGGTTTGGGGGGGACAAAAAAATTCAGACCCCTCTTAGGGAGTGGTCATTATTTATCAACAGGGGGGGTGGTGGGTTTTCGCACGGACGCACGTTCACGGCCCCCCTCGACGGTAGTCAAAATCTTTTGGGCCCTCCCGCGCTGGAGGCGAAAATTTTTGTGCCCCTCTTTGATCTATAGTAGTGCACAGGCTTTTTTGCTAAAAAGAGGGTGAATTTTTTTAGCCCTCCTCGATCTGAAAATTTTACGCCCCCCCTCAAACCCCCCTTGTTGATAAATATTGACCACTCCCATAGGAGGGGACAAAAAAAATGTCGCCCTTTTTGAGCGAAAAAAGCCCGCCGCCACTAAAAAATAAAAGGGGGGCACGGAAAAATTTCAGACCCCTCCGAGGGGGGATGGAAAATTTTTTGCTGCGCACGCATGGAATTTCACCAACTCCCCCTGTTGTTAAAAAGAACTTTTTAAAGAAGGGTCTCAATTTTTTTTATCCCCCCAAAGCCACCCTGCTCTAGTAGGGACAAGTCATTTATTGCCAGCTTGGGCGGGGGGTTGGTGAAATTCCATGCATGCGTGGCGAAATTTTTTCTGTCCCCCCTCCGAGGGGTCTGAAATTTTTCGCTCAAAAGAGGTCCCCCTTAAAGGGGTCTGAAATCTTTTTCGTCCCCCCCCACCCCCCCCTTGTTAAAAAAAATGACCACTCCCTTAGGGGGGCATGGGGAGACAAATAAATGTTGCCCCTTTTTTGCTAAAAAGGGGTGAAACTTTTAAACCCCCCTGCAAGAGCGCCATCCTCCCCTTTTATTAAAAATGACCATTCCCCAAAAACTTCAACATTTTTTAACCCCCCACCCCCATGGTCATTTGAAATTTCTGGCCCCCCCCCCTCCTTCGCAGATCACACCTCCTCGAGGCAGCAGGCCGCCGCTGATTGGCTAGGCAGAGTACATCTAGGATGGACTACTAATGGGGGAGCAGGAGTCCATCCTGGATGCATTGAAAGCTGAACATCGGCCCCGCTGCATAATGCAATGTCTTGCTAGAATACTTCACGTCGACACATTGACAATGACATTGATGCATGATACATTGACATCTACGCTCGTTCGCCAAAACAAGAAGAAACGGCATTTTTTCACTCTTTCCCAGTGTCCCTGGAATAGGAAAAAAATGGGTCTTTTCCCCAAAAAGGTCTTTGGATCTTTAGAAAAAAAGGGTCTTTCTCAGGGACAAAGTCATTCATTTTAACCCTGTTATTGGATAAAGGAAGGCTTAAATTACTGACTTTTAGTAGTTTATTTCTTCAGGAGGACAGTTTGCCTACATTGTATACACAATTCATTTCACCTGGCTCTTTGGTTGGATATAATGAGGCTCTTTCCTTATGAGAGCGTGAAAACACTGAAAGTCATTCTCCACAGTCCTGTTCCCCACTGTGAATAACCTTAACCCCTTATCACATTAAAGTCATTTTAAAAATAGATTTGTTTCATAAAAAAAAACTACAACTAAGATTTACTTGAATTGGCGCAAACTGAATGTTTCTTCATGGAATGTAAGCATCAAAGCATTATGCCATAGGCTTTACGTCGTGGATTTCTACCTTGTGCCTAACTTGTAAAGAAACACTTAGAGGTCTGCGGAGTTTATGCGTCTAGGTAGGGTTCTGGCCGTTACTCTCGATTTAAGTTAGGGAGTGGTCATTATTTATCAACAGGGGGGTGGTGGGTTTGAGGGGGTGCGTAAAATTTTCAGACCCCTCCCAAGGGGGGGGGGAAATTGACCCCTCTTGAGGGGGGGCTAAAAAAATTCACCCTCTTTTTAGCAAAAAAGCCCATGCGCTACTATAGATCAAAGAGGGGCGTGAAAACTCTCCGCGCCTCCGTTGACTGCCGTTGAGATGGGGGCATAAAAAATTTCCGCGCGTCCGCGTGAAAACTCCCCCCCCCCTGTTGATAAATAATGACCACTCCCTTAGGCATGGTAATTGACATTTATGATAGAATTTAGCATCAGGGTTCGGCACTGGCATATCGGCCTTTCGTAATACCCGAAATGATCCTGTCAATCGCTCTATACTAGGCCTATATTTGCAATTTACACTTTCAGGTGGGAACCAATGTGAATAAATTCGGAAAGAAGGTGCTCAAGCATCTTGAGGACGTCACTCAAACTGCTAGGGAGAACTTCTTTAAACATGAAAGAACATATGAAGGGCTGATGGAAATAGTACACTATTGCAAGTAAGAGCCCACTTTGTCTAATCTCCTGCCTTTGGCGATTAATTTAAGCAAAGCAAAAATGAAACTATTTAGTTTGAAGGGTTGTTCGGCCTGTTTATCAACTTGATATCATATGATTGATTTCCTTCAAGAAGTATTCCGATGGTGTCGTTTATATACAAAGATCTAACAAAGCAAAGTTTTTTTTACTAGATTGTCCCATGATATAAATCTAAGATGTATATATAGCCTAGGTGGAGGCGTATGGCCCGTATCCAGCATCTTCCCTGAGGACTATTAGTGCTCACATCTTACACAAAATCTAAATTCTTACTTTAACTAATTACACCTTTTCCAATTCTTCCAGATATGCCTTATACAAGGGGATACCAGTGCATGAATTTAGTTTGTGGAGAGCCCTTGGGTTGCCTATTGTTGTTTCCATACCAGTGATATGCTTCTGTAGCCTCTGTTGGATCTGTATCCTAACCTGCAGAAAGTGACCATAGGGAGCACATGATATTACACATAATGTTGAATCATATAGCATTAACTATATAACATTAAATGTCATTTATTCATAGGTCTACTCATCATTAGGTTGTGAGGGATCATTAGGTACCGTAATCTCCCGTGTATAAGGCGCAGCCCGTGTATAAGGCGCACCCAGAGTTTAGAGATTTGACTAGAAAAATAAAAGATTCATAACTTTTGTTCTACTAAATGGATTTTGAAAATTCAAAAACCTATGTGTTGCATGGACCCCCCCCCCCAGACCCCCCTGGACCCCATATTCAGCTGATTAGGTTATATGGGAGTGTAAGATATCAAAATGAAGGTCTTGATCTCCCCCTTGCGGATCAAGAAAGAACTAAAACCTCTCGTATAAGACGCGCCTTATACGCGGGAGATTACAGTAGGTACGGGTCCAACAATAAAGCTAGCCCTCCACCAAACCATGAATGAAAAAAAAAACAAAAAACAAGAAGGACATTAGGGGATCTGTGCATTCGTAAGCAAATGAGGGGGACCATGGAGATTTCTTTTTTTCTTAACAGGTATGGCTCTAATCATAGCTGTGTTATACATCTACACAGAAAGATGTAAGGATTTTCTTCGATCAGTGCAAACCCAGGCAAAATCTTTGGTTCTGGCGGAGGGCTCCCATACATGCAGGGGATGAGTTGAGGACCCAAGGTCTCATTAAGTTGAATACATCGAGTCATGAGCCATGATACTCAGATAGGATTCTAGATGTTACTATTGATTCAGGGGCGTAGGAAAAGGGGGGGGGGACAGGGGGCCTGGGCCCCCCCAATCATGAAGGAGGTGGGGCCTGAGTATGTCTGCCCCCCCAATATTTTCCAAGAACTCATAAACACAATGGAAAAGAAGCTAAAACTTTACATCTCAAATTAGATTATTATGGTGATGTCATAGGGAGAATTGGGGTCTGAGCCTAAAGTCAGATCCAAAATTTACCAAAAATCACTTTTCTATATGAATTCTAAATACGCATATATAGACGCCATCACGCATCAGCCTACAATTCAAGGTAGTTGCGATGGTGCCCTCGCCGGGCCCCCCCAATGAAGATTTGCTTCCTACGCCTCTGTGATTTGCGTTGTGTCTGCATGGGGATGTATAATATATGTCAGCCATGTATTAATTACATTCATTTTCATCCTCCTCTCCTGAACTGCATGTAATGTCATCCCTTGTCAATTTCTCATGAATTTAAATGTTTGAATCAAATTTATTCAATGCTCCTGAGAGTTTTATACCATAGGGCGTGTCACTTGTATGTTGACATTCCTTTTGTCTCATTAGATGACCACTTTAATGACCAGTGGGCATACTAGGGTCAGTAGGCAAAGGGTCTCCAAAAATGAGAGAGTATCATTTTGTAACAGTGTAAAGGGCACTTGTTTTAAAGCAACATAGATACTAGTTACCAAGGTATTGATAAGGAAAATGCAATTAGAATCTCCAGAGATATTGTCGCCTTAGTGCAAGAGGGTTGTAACTGACATTTTGACAAAATTGAGTTGTCTTCTGCTTCAACATCTACTGACCCTTATCTACCTCCTATGGAAGTACTGAAGCTCTGTGGGTGGTATGTTTACTATACAGGCTGCAATGCAATGTTTACTTTGTGCTATAGTAATTATATCACTTCTTTTGCCTCTCTTGCCATACTTGAAAATGCAGTTACAACCTTCTTGCACTAAAGCAACGATTATCATACAGACCCATAATAATTATACATGTAATTTTATCGTAAGTGTCACATGGTGTGGAGGCTTGCCAAGAGTCTTTGAGTTTTATTTTAAATCATATTTACATATGATATATACAAGAATCATCATATTCTATAGCTATCACTGTAAATGTCAAGGCAAATGCATTGAAACTTGATAATAAATGCTGTGATAACTTTTGTAAATATTTATCCAAGAGGCCAAGTGAATAATTATGCGGAATTATGTGTGTATGTACAATGAATTAATTTAATATCATCTCCATTGGAAAGCATTAATGGACGGAATTTTGCCGAAATTCATAATATTATGAAGCGTTATCCAGGAATATGAAAACTGTAATGATATTAATGTAATTCGGTGAGTATAATGATAATTTTACTACATTATGATGTCTACAGATCCATTTGGACCAATTATTGACAAGGGTTTTCATGACTTGCAAATGGGGCCATTATTAAGGTTTTTACAGCCTAAAACAAGAGACATTACTGTTTAACTTTAAAGAGTTAAAAAAAATGAGAATTAACTCATCCTTTTTTAAACCATTTATTATTTCTACCCTGATAATAATAATCTTGAGATATGCAGTCCTGCAAAAGTCAATCCGAGCCTCCCTCACTTTGCCAGGCAATTAGCCATGACGGTCTAATTATGTCAATCAACTGGGTTCTAGGATTTCCCTTTATGTTCATACTTATATTCCTTAACTTACTCTGATGAGTAATTATTAACCTTTATATGTTTTATAATAAGCTCAAAAGGGGTATATCTTAGGTTATATGGTCTAATGTATATATGGGCTAGATAAGTCTGGATATCTTTTTTTAATTCTTGTTTCTTGGCCAAGGGATCCATTTACTTGGAATGTCAGTGTCAGAGCCATAAAGTAAGTAAACAGATTATATGACCTCATGTCTCAAAAGTAGCTCAGAATGAACTAGCAAGCAACATCGATCATTTTCGAATCTAAAACACAAGAACACAATACAAGGTTATGGTTTTGATATTTTAATATGCTATGTATTGATTCTAAATCAACCAAACAATACCATCTAAGTCCCCAAATACAGTTCAAGTGTATCAATCAGTTGTAACTTCAATTTCTTACACACTATAACCACAACTCTTAAACAGTGCTCCATTTCCTGTCCTTAAAAGTGGTACTTTTTCTGATCGATTGAATGAACTAAAATTTTTTTATTCCACATAACACAAATGAGTGATAGGAGTTAAGTATGATATACATTCAAAGCATCTGTTGTATACAAAGGCAAAATTGTATGATCATCGTCGAGGACTTCACAGACAGAACATAATTTTGAGGTATATCTCAAGAGTGTGGAATTTACGGCTATAGGCATATAGCTTATTATGATAACCACACTTTGATTGTGAATCTCCTGGCAAGATTTTCGCAAATTTAAAAACGAATGTCTGCCTCTGGTCTCGGGAGTTTCTGTAATTTCTGATAAACTAAAAACGATAAAAATCAACATATTTCTTTGGGGTGGAGGGGGCAAAGGAAAAGCACATACATGTATTCAACCACAAATTGTGTCTATAAATTTCTCTATATTTATCATAGGACAGCTTTTTTTCACTGCTGATAAAAAAGTCCGCAACCCAAATACCCTAATCAAGATTATGGCCTAAACATCAAACAGGTGTCGTTCTGGTCGAGCTAATCAGTCTAACGGAATTAACCAAGCTAGATGACACTTCAAATGGACGATGTAAGGATACTTTGGTGTCTATCTCATATCATTTTGATGTACAGCTCTATTTAGATATAAAAATATAATCTGTATACATGTACAATCATAATATGTGTATATTATACACATTAGAACAGCACCCATGTAATAATGGGTATATCTGGAGGGTAGTGCACAAGATGCTAAGTACTCCAGCTCATGGTCACTACAATTTAGGTGATTTGCATGTTGCGACCTTTGATTGGTCTGTACAATCAGCACTTATCTAAAAACCTCACAGGGTGTATTTGACTTGTGGCAGCGGTTTCTAGAGATTAGTTACCACTGATACAGGCTGCTATTTAGCTGCATATACAACATACAATCGTATACATTTTTTAAGTGTACTCCTGAATAAGTCTACATGAGTCTCATATGCCCCTTGATATGCATTACCAGGTTAAATGAACCTTCAATTTCCACCTTACAAGAAGGACAGGTATAGGACCATTTATTTTCTGTCCTCTCCTCCCCATCCTCACATGGTATCGAGTCACAGTTTGCACTGCCCAGATAAACCTTCTTCGTACCACCACCAAGATGTTGGGCCAAGTGTTCTCTCCAATCGCCCGACTCTGTGAATATTTGGTTACATATGGTGCATCGATACAGTTTCATCCTGGTAATTGAGCTTGAGGATTTAACTGAAGGAGATGACGCGATGGATGGTTTACTTGCCGCTTCGCATGTACCTGATGAGTTGTGATGCCTTGACTTGCAGATCTCTACAGCTGGTTCAGAGCTTATTGAGCTTTGTGTATTCATATTACTGCTCTTGCTTATAGTGAGAATCAGGGGAGGTTTAGGTAGATCTCCCGTAGCACTGGTTGTGTCATATTTACTGTGGTAATCTATACTAGTATTAGGGACACCACCATGAATGTTCCGCATGTGGTTTTGCAGGTGGTCCCGGCGCATGAAAGGCTTACCGCACTTAGCACATTTATACCTCCACTTTTTGGCATGGGCGGCATGACGGTGTTTGACCAGTAGACTTCTCGATATAAATGACTTGCTGCACGTTTTGCAGTTGTAGGTAGAAGTTGATATCGGGCTTTTGTCTTTTTCACGCTGAAATGGTGTCTGGGTGCCTCCTGGCGTGTGGTTCCCTTTAAGTAAACCTGTTGTAACTCTTTGGGCCACTCTTTCTGGGAGTGTTTTGTCAGATTTATGGTTCCTCTTATGTCTAAGCATAGCAAAGTTGGTGATGAATAACTTCTTACAAATGTCACATTCTATGTTCTTTTCTAATACTTTTTTTGGTGGCTCAATAGTGTCTACACTTCTGTGTGTGTTACAGTCATCGGCACTACTATCATCACCAGTTTCATTACCAGTGCCGTTGCTATGAACATCTTTAATGTGAGCATTTAAATTACTTTTATGTCCAAATGCACGCTCACAGTGGCTACATTGGTAGGGTTTTAGTTTCAGGTGTACAGCATTAACATGTGATTCAAGAAATCGCTTGTGATGAAGGTCTTTGTCGCAAATTGTACATACAGTTTCAATGTAATCAGATTTTAGCATCTCGTTTATGCGGTTGCTCTTATCCTGAGTCAATTCATCTGGGACTTTTAATTCCTGAGGAGGAGCCTTCTCAGCTTCTTGATTTTTTACTGCATTTACTTTCGCAGTGGGATGGGAAAACCTCCTATGCCTGAGCATTTCACTTCTAAATGTAAACGGTTTCCCAAATACATCGCTAGTCCTATCTTGCTGGGAGTCTGGTTTCCTATCATTTTGATACTTAGAAAGTTGGCCATCGAGAATCTTAGTTTTCATCAATTTCTCTGTGTTCACTAATGCCTCTGTGCCTTTGAGGTGAGCTCGCGCCTTGTGTATGAGCATTGCTCTTCTAGAGAAAAATACCTTGCGACATACCCCACAGATCCTGTCGACTGCGGGTAGTTTCTTCTTCGTGATATGTGGCTGTGGGTCATCTTTAGTGACAGTGTCCTCTGAGTGATTTACAGATATCTTTATGAGTTCTGGTATCTCTGAAAGGTCTTGTTGTAATTCACTTTTCCTGTATAAGCTTCTAGGTTCAGACCCATGTACCTGTCTCACATGCTTTTCCATATTACCCTTGGTTGAGAAAACTGAAAGGCAAAGCGGGCATGTTCTAGATTGCCTTTCGGGTATTTTCTTGAAACCCCTTGCTGCATGCCAGCTCAGACCTCTGCCATATGTACAGTTTGAAGCTTGGTATTGGAATGGCTGAGATATACCTTCTCTATGATGTTGTCGCTGCGTATGCATTTTCAGCGTTGATTTATAGCGAGATTTATAATTACAGAATCTACAGTTATATTGACGCTTATTCAAGTGAACACGTTCAACATGGTTCACGAGATTTCCATGTCTAGTGAATGTAGCATGGCAAATCAGACAATTGGTACCTTCAGTCGAATGCAGCATTTCATCAACCTTTTCCCTGCAATCCCCATTAAGATTAACAATCGTTTTGGGGTATGATGGTTTTGGGTGTTTTTTCTTCCTGTGTTTTTGCATATTGAATAAGGTGGAGTATGTTTTACCACATATGGTACATGGTACATCCCCTCTTCCATTTCTCAAAGTCACTGTCTTTTCATGAGATGCCTTGTCAATACTAGGGTCTGTGCTTGCGCTGGTAACCGATTCTCCACCTTCAGTCAAATCTTTATCGATAGCAGACTGCGATGGAGTCTTTTCTTCCTTATCACTATTGACAATGTGCTGGGTGTCTGAGTCATTGTCTATTCCAGAATCAGACCCTCCACTTCTGCTTTTGACACTGGAAGTATCTGTTTCGTTCGAGTTGACAGAATCGACAGACAATGGATCATTCTCTACATGATTGATCTTTTTTGAGAAATGCAGCCATCGATGCTTCAACAGGGTACTCCAGTCACTGAAATGCTTATGGCATATGCCACAGCGAAATTTTGATTTATCATTTGTCATTTTGTCTGAAGAGTCTGTGGTAGTTTGAGATTGCTTTGGCCCTTTATTGTTTTGGGTATGTAGCTGCCTATGTCTCATCATGCTAGACCTGAATGAAAAAACTCTGTGACAAATATCACAGGAAAACTCCCCCACTAAATGAGCACATTTTAGCTGTTTATGCTTTGTCTCAGAGTTGACATCATCCTCGCTGTTGCTACCACCTTTGTTACCGACTTTCTTAGAAAAGTGTCCCCTGCGATGTCGCAGCATCACAAACCGGTACTGAAAAGATTGCTGGCATATATCACAAGTGAATTTTTTTCCAATGTTCTGGATTAGAGGAGTTGATTTTTTTAAATGAGTGGCATGAAGGTGTTTTGCCAATAGGCTTCTTGAAGTAAACGACTCATTGCACCTTTTGCATGTGTAAGTAGAAGTTGAGAAATTTGATGTCTGGCTTTCGTCCTTGTCACAATCAGATTTATCTTGGTGGTCTCCACGAGTATCATTTTCTTTATGTACATCTACAGCAACCGTCATTTGGAGTTTTGTCTCCTTATTATTCTCTCCACCCATCGCTTGTTCAATATGACCTCTACTGATCTTGGGAAACCTTACAGCACCACCTTTTTCAAAGTGCAGTTTTCGATGTGTCATCATACCTTGACGAAAGGCAAAAACCCTTTGGCACACATCACAAGTTCTCGCTGCAACATTCTTTCGATTGAATAAAGATAATCGTGATGTTGAATGAGATTTGCGTATCAGCATTGGAAGTCTTACAGTCAGTCTACCCTTTCTTGCAAATCCAGACAAATGGTTTCTCGATTTATGGGGTTTATTTCTTACACTGACATGCACTTTTCGTTGATGTGTATCACGATGGCTACTTTGTTTAAATGCTTGGCCACATACACTACATTTAAATGGCCGAAGGTTCTGGTGAACCCCCTTGATATGTCGATCACAGCTTGCAGCGGAGGAATAGTGCTTGCCACAAAAGTGGCATTTGACCACGTCTTCAACCATTTTTACCTCTGTTTCTGGGTCTTTACGTGCGCTAGGTGTATTCCCAAAAATCACTATTTCAATGTGCTGCCACCCAATTGATAATTTTAACACACATCAGGAGTGCAGAATGGGTGGTACAATTTGGTGCTGTGAAGAGTATTTGATATGCCATTGATCAGTACGTGCTCTATACAAGGCAAATCGTGATATCACTGCAGCAAATCCATGCTGTTTAACAGATGAGATCCTTTGGAAAGATCAGATTTGAGTACTCATTGAATGAAGCACAGTGAGTTCCAGACAGGGCCAAAGTTGTATCCCACGATGAAGGCACCAATGGAGTAGATTTGAATTTCAATCTGCTACCGCTGTGACATCCACGAACACAAACTGACTGGGGCTGCTTCCGGCTGCATGCCTTCTATCTGTAAGGGGGGAAAGGACAGAAAAGAATGAAAAATCAATGGCAGTGTGAATATGAAAAGTAATAAAGTTGAGATGTAATGACTGTGAAACTAATTACTATAGGTACCCCAATACCTCGTGTATAAGGCACGCCCAGTATAGTTTAGTACAGTGAGACTACAGTCAGTGTAATACACTGAAAACATGAAAGATCCAAAACTAGTCAGCGGTGACCACTTTAGGTGCTCAAGTTGACGATACCTAAAACTACAACTTTATGTAGTCAAAATGACGACCTAAAGTTGTCATCCTGATGACCTGAGTCATCAATATGACGACTCTGTACTGTCAGTATTGTCATTTTGATGACTCAGGTCTTCAGGATGACGACCGTAAGTCGTCATTTTGACTACCTAAAGTTTTAGGTATTGTCAACTTGAGGACCTAAAGTGGTCACCGCTGACTAGTTTCGGATCTTCCATGTTTTCAGTGTATCAATCCTCACATATAAGGCTGATTCCTATAGCTTTGGTCAGTCCGATCTGGTGCAGTAGGGGATGCATTCTCAAGTGCACAAAGTGTTGTGTTAGGCTACAGTCTTCTTGAGGATAAAACAAGAGGCACATGTGCTATTCGCCCAATGCACCTTTGACCCTCTCTCTATTTTTTCTGACATCACAATTTGGTGATAATTTTATATGTCCCTTCCGAATTGCCATTTTCGTCTATCTAGCCGAATCCCTAGATAAGGCAATGTAAGTAGGCCAGTCGTTATCAGTTTGATATAACACATAGCCCTTGGCTCTGTACATATTGACCAGATAACGTAGCTAACATAGACCATACACCTAGACTTCTTTCTAAAATAAAGTCGCCTATAAAGTAAGTGGGCCTATGTAGTATGCAGGGTGATTTCTTGCAGAAAATATTAAAATATTTGGTGACAGCGATGATTTTACGATGGTGAATTTTTTAAGTTGTTACCTGGTACATACAGTCTCTAAAAATCAGGGATAACAGTACCATAATAGCTCGCATGGCACCTCGCATATATAATAAGACAAGCCCTGATTTCAGGAGGAATATATCAAGCGCATCCTAAGTATTTTTTTCTCACTCTTAGTCTTAAATCCTCACGAACAAGGCACACCCCTAAATTTGGCTACTTATATATCGGACATAACTGGAGCCCGTCCTTGCGTCTAATCCGCAGCTTATGTACATATACCAATGTAATCCTCATAGTACCGTAAAACCCCACTTATCAGCTGTGGCTTATATACCATTTCAGATCCTTGATGCGGCTTATAAATAGGATCAGCCTGAGCCCAGGCTGTGACTTATACAAAGGGTTTTACATATCTATACACTTTAGTAGGGAATGGGGACCATTTCAGACTTATATAGCCTAGTATAGGTGCTGCTTATAGCTTCATCACAAACGCAGAACATGGCATATAAGTGGGTGTGGCTTATATGCGAGGTTTTACGTTAGATTGTACTATTTTCTAATAATACACTATGTCACTTTCCCATAGTGAACATGTCACAGGGTACCAATGCCTCAAATCTGAACCCTTTCAAGGAAAGATGCCAAAACCAACTCCTTATGAAGAGGGCAATATGGAACATACTCTCTATCTCTATGAAGTGCCCAAAAGGTAAACACGAGAAAATCATGTATAAGGAAGGTACACAATAGTGTGACTGGAAATGCTCATTTATGGTGTCTCTGAGGCTGACATGAATTTGAGTACCCATTGATGCTCTGCATGGTTGGGTTGTAACACTCTCACTGAACATCCATTTAGCTATATACCCTGAAGTCTTGACAGTCTTTAGATTGCAAGGATATGGTGGGCATCTCCAACATTATAATTGTCAGGCATCTACCGTGAAACGCCGGGGGCCCCCCGGGCGTGAAACACGTTCTACTTAAGGCCGTCGCAAACATGCAAACTGGTCACAGACCCGATACAGACTGGACGCAGACCAGATTCTTGTGAGATTAGGGTGGAAGTCTGTGTCCAGTCTGCAACCCCCTCTTTTTAAGTCTGGCTCAGGTCTGAGGGAAACCAAGTCTGTTATAGCCCTACCATTTCACAGACTGTCCGTGGAGAGTCTGAAAATATCTAACACTGTTTGATATTGCAGATTATCCCCAGACTCAGACTGGACCCTGAATCTGCATCCAGTCTGCGTCTGAGATTGCCGCAAACATCGCGGACAGTACTGGAACAGCATCCAGTCTGCGTCCGGTCCGCGTCCGATCTGTACTGTTTGCGCCGGCCTTTAGAACTACTGGCATCCATCCCCTTCTTTAGTCAGTATGCTAAGAAACAAGGGAGGGGGGGGGGGTAATGCTGCTACACACAAATATTCCACAAATGAATACTGGTACCTTAGGTAGCAGAGACACTTAGGGTGCAGACACTTAGGGTGCATGCAGGTGGACACTTAGGGTGCTAGGACATGAAGGGTGCAAACCACAGGACTTGTAGGGTGCAAGGACACATAGGGTGCAACGGCAGGACATTAAGGGTGCAAAACAAACTGGTCTAAATTTGTAAACTGTAAACTATTCTGCCCCCCTCAGAGTGTCTGGCTCCCCCCCCCCCCTCAGAGGCTGGCGGCCGGGAGTCGGCCTCCCGGCGGCAGTGATAGTGCAATTAAAAAGATTTGGGATTAATAGTGAACCAAATAATCATACTCCAAGCTCTAATAGAACTAGAAACAATTAAAGTTCTAAGGATACTGTCCCTACACCATCCGTCACTGACTGATGGGCGTCAGTCGGCAGTTTTGTTGTGTATACAAAGATGAACTCACCAGCCTCTAGCCCTACCACTGATTTTATTCCCCATAGCCTTATACGCATAGAGATAAAATCAGTGGTGCGAGCTAGAGGCAAGTGATGTCTGTTCAGAGGGGACTCCCTACAGACAGATGGACTATAGACCGACTGCACCCTAAGTGTCTTGGTATTTTCACCCTGCACCCTACCTTCCTTTTTGTGCATCCTAAGTGTCTGCTACTTAAGTGTCTTCGCACCCTACATGTCTGCACCCTAAGTGTCCTTGCACCCTAAAGTATCTGTTACCCACACAAACTAACATGTACTACGAAAGGAAAATGTAAGATGCGAGATGAATCACACTGATAAGACATTCTACCCAAAGGAAATATTATTAGAGCATCACTGCTCTGAGTGAAGACATTCCAGTGTAGTTTCTCATCTATGATGAGGATCATGTAATTAGACTTCAGATCCAATACTACCTTTAACCCTTTCATGCCCAGAATTATTTGAAGATTTTATTTTATTTCACAATTGTATCACTTTGTTGATAAGGTCATGTGTTATTTTGATATTCTCCTTTGATATGGGCTCTGTGTTACATTTTCTCAATACTCATAATGCAGGGAAGACTTTTAGTTAAGGTCATAATACTTCTGCTCAGGTGTGGTAACCATAGTTACCAAAACATTCCATTTGTTGTCATTTTATAGTATTTTAGTCTCTCTTGTGCTATATAATTATATAGCCATAATCCCTGCAATACTGAGACCTTATAGAACTGTCAAAGCTGATCCTGCCTGCATGTGCACTGCTACTTGGGAAACAAAATGTGTTAGTAACAAATATGACTTCTCTTTATGGATATGAACTGTTGTTGTAAGATCTAATGGGAGTATGGGAAACTATGTGTGTATGATCCACCATCATTTTGGTACCATGTCAGCCTCTAGCTCCCTAGAGGGTTACCCTTTAATGAACCACATAAAATGACAGCTGACTTTCAGTTTTTGACTTCCCGTGCCTGATATAAAGGGGATAGAGCCAAATGGATGGTTGTATCTTAATTGTGAAGTTATGAGCTTTCTTAGGAGGGTCTAACTTTGCAGATTTGACCAGTAGAAGTACATGGATGGAAATTTCATTCAATATAGATGCATTTAAGACCAAAACCACGCATTTAAGCGCGCTTGGGCACCTAAGGGTTAATAGCTTTTAATGCCCGGGTTTTAATGCTAACTGCAAAGTGATGTACTAAAGTAGTCGGAAGTGCCCATGCATTATTCCATTATAATCATATACAACAGTCTCTATAGAAAAGCATGGGCGAAGGACTATCACGCGAATGCCTTTTGACCCCTAATAATCTGATAATTTCGGGAAATGACACAACATGGACAAATACCTTAGTGGCCCAGGTATAAATGCCCTAGCTCTTTTTAATTCCAAACAGTGTTTATCTGTGGCATTTTTGATAGACCAGCGCTTATCAATTTGAAACCAAACTCACTTCATAAACTTGCTATGTCATTAATTGCACATGAATACTACCTCAAGTACCTATTCAACACCACGATTTGACATGGCAATAATCAAAAGACCTGTGCACTATGAAGGTACAATACATCGTTCTCATCAGGCTGATAAGAGGTCCATACTGTTATACATGTCCATATCAATAAGTTACTGATTCACTACTGCAAAAAAAACTATGATGTACACACATAAGTCTCACACCTCGTCCACCATCAATCATTTAATCTACACACATGCCTTTTATGGGATTAAATACGGCAAAATACGACCTCCAGTCCATCATGTAGCCTACAATACATGTACATGATGATGTACATAGAATAATCATACATGTATACTCATAAAATCATATTATGTAAATTTAAGCCTTGGTAATAACACCTAGGCAGCCCTATGGAGTTGACAAACCTACCTTTTTAGCACAATGTATTAATACAGCATGTGGACCTACAACGCCATAACTATTTACAACCAGCCAAGTGTACAGCTCAGGCTTATATGTTGAGGTTTTTAGGCTTCCATCTTCCTCACGCTATTTCCTACGTATGGGTGATCTCCAGTGTTATTCTATCAGTGTCTATGTACAATCTGGCTGTTGCACCCCTGAACACAGCAACATAATACTCCATAAATACACTGAGAACTCCGTCTTAGAATTCCAGAGCTCTACCACTTTTTTCAGCAATCCCCTATTTTTGATAACTCTTGTTAGGACGGCCTACATAAAGAGAGCTGTACACAAGAGGGCAGGGCCATATTGTACCCATACTGTAGCTACATGTGGTGTGACAGAATGTTGTGTTTATGTCCCAAGCAAATCCTAGTGAACATGAGTCATGCTGGGTGAGGAATGTGTGAGTACATTGAGTGATAACGAATAATGTCATTTTGTGTGATACAATGTCAACTCTCACTCAGCTTGACAAACCTTCACTTACTTCAGTAAGCCCTGAGAGAGCATGTGTCAACATGTGTCAATACTTGTCAACTCTCACACCGCTTCACATGTCTTCACTCATTTCCCTAAAGATGTGAGGGGAACTGGGTGAGCAAGTGTCAACATGTGTCAATACTTGTCAACTCTCACACAGCTTCACATGTCTTCACTCATTTCCATAAAGATGTGAGGGGAACTGGGTGAGCAAATGTCAACATGTGTCAATACTTGTCAACTCTCACCCAACCTCACATGTCTTCACTCATTTCCATAAGGATGTG
Source organism: Acholoe squamosa (assembly GCA_949317995.1). Classification (NCBI taxonomy): domain Eukaryota; kingdom Metazoa; phylum Annelida; class Polychaeta; order Phyllodocida; family Polynoidae; genus Acholoe; species Acholoe squamosa. The sequence continues at coordinate 49,306,323 of OX439050.1, forward strand.
ATGGGAACTGGGTGAGCATTCGTCAATACTTGTCAACTCTCAGGCAGCTTCACATGTCTTCACTTACTTCAATAAAGATGTGAGGGGACCAGGGTGAGCACATGTGTAGAGGCAAGGAGAAAGGGTGCTCCGTGCTAAAAGTCAACTTTAAAATTCAAATCAATAGCTTTGCAGTGATACATAGCATGAGAAGATACTCCTGTTAGTTTTGGAGGAATGGCTTGCTAGATATGGGTAGGTGTGACCATTTCAAGAATGTTAATAAGCTCTATGTCTAATTGGTCATGAGATATATACCTAATTAGCATAATTTATGCTAATTAGCTAAATTAGCATAATCTTTTTCTTCTTTTGCCCATAACTTTTGATCTAGAAATGGTATTTTAATTCTGTTTTCACCATAGTAAACTTTGTGGGATGTTCCTTCAAATGGGATCATTGATTTTCCTATTTAGAATGAAAATCTTGTTTCCATGGCAACAGACATCAACAAAAAGGCTTATTTTGGCCCAAAAACATTCTTTTTACATGCTAAATTTGGAACCTTTCCACCCAAAATAGAACATTTTATCAAAAACTATTGAATTCTGCATAAAAAAGTAGCCTATTACAGTTTTAGTCATATTTTTCATATTCTAGTCCATAGTGGTGTCCCCTGGTGGCTAAATCTGGTACTAAATCCCGCAGTAACTGTCCTTTCTGCTTGCTGGCTCACACATGTCAACATGTGTCAATACTTGTCAACTCTCACCTAGCATGACATTTCTTCACCAAGCCTTCAACAATAAGAGACTATGGAAACTGTATGGATTCTCATGGCTTGTACTTTGCAGAGTGGGCCTATTGAGTAAATGTCAATATGAGAATTTATGTTTCACAGAGCAAGTTCCTTTCTTACATGGCATGAAATACATATGAATCAGGAACATAATGATAGCCAAGTATATGTGATTTACTGCATACATTAGACATAATAGCTCATTTGTTTTGTCTATGGGACATAGCACTGAATTGGAATTGCATATGTTTTACATGATATCTAAGTATCTGTTTGTCCTGGTTTGATGGGATATGAAGGTTTAATGCCTACTAATCAGCTAGGTCACCGCTGATTAGAGCAAATATACAGGAACTCTTCATAGGCTGGTTAAAAAACTCTGTATTGAGTGATAATAGGGGCAGATACTTTGTCCAACATTAGCATGACAGACTGTGTGAGGAGATGTGAGCATGCGTCAAGATTCGCCAACTCTCACCCACCATGACAGAACTTCACGCACAATGACACATTATGTACTATTCTGTGTTTTGATTGGTCCATTTCAAATTTCCCTCCCATTCCTTTGTTCTCCTCCTGCTTTCAAAACAGTCAGGCAGAGGCAGCCATGGAGAACAAATCTTGTGGTAGGTGGTCACACAGTTCTAGATTGATTTGACTTAGATCCTATGTGATAAGCATTTATACAGTAACACATTGATATTATCTACAATCCCTGAACATCTATCTTGTTGCTGAATTCAGCTATTTGTCTCAACACCCCAAATTAATGTAGAACTTTCTATGTGAGCAAGGCTCAGGGAAATTCTGGGGGATTCAGGCTGCCATATGGGAGTGGTCATTGTTTATCAACTTGGATGTGAGTGGGTGGTCAAAATTAGATTACTGCTGTTTGTTTATGACCATTTCTTATCATTTAAACAGGTATTCTCAAGACTGATACAAGGAAAATTCAACTCACACAACTGACAGAATATCTATCCATTTTCAAGCAAAGTGGGCAACACATGACATGCAGAGGAGAGATATCTTCAATGGGAACCAGCATGAACAGCTGAATTGATGTTAATAAAGTTATGAAATATCAGAAATCCACAACCCCCTGCACCCCCCACCCGCCTATCCCCCACCCACAAATTAGTCTGTGCGTCAATATATGTGATACTGTGTCATGACCCATGTGTCAGTGTGTGTGATAATGTGTGATGACACATGATGTCATCATGTGTCATTGTTGGTGAAGGTTCATGCATGTTGACTCAACTTCACAAATTGGGTTGGGATGTTCACGCATGCGTCACATCTTGTCATGGTCCGTGATCACCCATGCGTCAAGTCCTAAGAACGCATGGGGTGAGGTGGGCGCAGCATGACAAAAGTTGACACAGATTTGCTGGGTCCACATTCTGGGACTGATTGTGCCCTGATTGTGCTGTGACCTGAACTCTCAGTCTCTATCTCCTCCTTCTGGCGGGCTTCCCTAGCCCACTTAAAAGGGTCTATATCTCCTATTTACTATCCCCTCAGGATGTGTGTGGTGCACATATGTGCGGGCACTGACACATTCCTCTGTAAAATTGTGTAATGTAGTTCTTGCCATGAATATGACCTTAGCTGTCGAAATGGCGTTAAACATCTATTACTCACTCACTCCTCCTTCTGCTGTGACACGCAGACGTGCACCTACCATAAATTCCCACGTATAAGGCGCACCTCGCGTAAAAGGCTCACCTAGAGTTTTAGAAAAAAGTAAAAAAATGATGCAAACAGTACAGATCGGACGCAGACCGGACGCAGACTGGACGCTGATCCAGTCACGTCCGCGATGTTTGCGGCAATCTCAGACGCAGACTGGACGCAGATTCAGGGTCCAGTCTGAGTCTGGGGATAATCTGCAATATCAAACAGTGTTAGATCCAGACTCTCCACAGACGGTCTGTGAAATGGTAGGGCTATATTAAACAGACTTGGTTTTCCTCAGACCTGAGCCAGACTTAAAAAGAGAGGGTTGCAGACTGGCCACAGACTACCACCCTAATCTCACCAGAATCTGGTCTGCATCCAGTCTGGATCGGGTCTGTGACCAGTTTGTATGTTTGCGCCGGCCTTAAGGGTGGGGATTGGCTGTGAAGGTGTGGCATGTTTGCTGGATTGTTGTCACAGGTGGTGTTAAAGCACGGGGTTGGGGGGTCACCACTTGTGAAAGACCTCATACGTGTAATACTGTGGTCGTACTTTATTTCGCGCTGTATAAATTTCCGCGGATTTCGCGGAAATAAGATTTCCCCATTGAAAATTTATCTATGAAGTAGTTATATGAGTCTGCAAGGGGGGGGGGGTTAGCTTGTTGTGTGGCCCCATCCATATGAATTCAGCATTCTAAAAGGTGTGAAAACTACAAGCCCTAACTAAGGCTAACACAATAGCTATTACTGCAAACATAATTGAGGTGTTCTATAAGTTTTCTGCCTATGGATGTCACTTATACATTTAACTATCACATTCACCAGGAGGCCGTTTCACCGCGTTCATCAATCAAACACGGACGTCCGTCTCCACAACACGGACGTCCGTCTTTGAAAAGACGGACGTCCTTGTACCACATTTTATGTCCATATTCGTACACCTACTGCCCCCTACCCCCTCCGTGTTCCAACTATGGACCCTAAAACCGAAACACGGATGTCCGTCTCTGCAAAGACGGACGTCCGTGTTGCGGAGACAGACGTCCGTGTTTGATTGATGAACACGGTGAAATGGCCTCCTTGCTGAATAAAAAAGAAAAAAAAAGATTATGGAAATCCGCGAATTTAGATACACGCGAATTTGTTTTTTTTAACATTTCAGCGAAATTTTATACTAGTGAAAATATCTACGATCACAGTATGTTATAATTCAAGCATCTACATAAATGGATGAATTAGTGCAGCATAGTGTGTGTAAGAGTGTATGTGAGGAGGGAGGGGGGGCTGAGGCCAAGTATAGAATACTAATAGCATAACCATTCACTAATATCCAGAAAGAAACGCAATTGCGACTATAATTCTAGGCTAGCTTAAAGTCTCACTCCGTGCTTTACAAATTATGGCGGGGGGGGGGGGGGGGGTGGGGTGACCTTAGAATTTTAAGAGAAAATTGGTAGTTTAGGCCACACCAAAAAAAATAAGTTGGTCTATGGATTTTAGTTTTGAAAAAATGGTGCAAGCGAGCGAAACTTTTTTTTTTTAATTTAAATTTTTTTTTGCCAAACATCACAAAGAGAAAACTTGTAGAAAGTGAAGCAAGCAAAATCCGTAGACAAGATTTTTTTCAAAGAAAAAAAGAATTTGTATTTCCGAAAATATGGAGAGGAAAATCCGTAGACCAACTTATTTTTTTTTGGTGTGGCCTTAACATGGTTGATTTTTGCTGGAATGGGTTGTGGTGACACAACTTTTTGTCCTATCCCCTTTTGTGTGCATGCATTGTAAATTTGTCCATACACTCTAGAGTCAGCTAGGGTCAACATAATACATGCAGGTATACTATTGAGGTGTGTGACCATCTACTTTTACTATGTACTTGTACTTAGAGTGCGGATTATGTGTGTTTACTGTCCAACGCCCTGTCCATACCCGTATTGAGAACAAAAACAAAACAAAAAATGCCATTTTTGCAGGAATAAAATAGGACCGGCATAATTTTTTTTTCAAAGAGGGCACATGTAGGTGCTTATGTTTTTATAATTAAATCACGGTGAAAGGTCAGAGAAAAAAGAAAGAAAATAAGCTGTGGTTGTTTCAAGTAAATGTGGGTTAAATCAGTCATGTAGGCTTATGGGCTATAGCTAGTGCTAATTTGTCAATCCACACCCTGGATTGATTGGATTGAACATGTAAGGGACTGTGTGCTAACTTAACAAATACATAATTACCGACCATCGAAGTAATCAATCTTTAGCACATACAGTTTGATACAATAGACCCCTGGCCTTTATTAGACTCTCTAACACAAGAGTAATATCTGAAACGCAACCCCATTGGCCTCTGCCATTTGTGGCCACAATTTAGCCCTTGGGGAGGCCTCACGCACCGGGCCCCAGGGGTATTTTTAGGACGAGTACATACTGGGTATTCTTGATACAACTTCATACAATGGGTATAGAAACTTAATCTAGACCATAATAGATCAACGGGATTTTCTCAATAATAGGGTCCTCATGGATATCACCCACCTTCCATTGGCATTTAGGCCAAGGGAACTCTGGTTACAGTTTACCGTCCACCGCCCGCATGAGAAAATTCCATTATTCATTATCTAAAAAAATATTGCAGAATTTCTCAAAAATGCATTTGGGCATGTTAGGAATGTGCTGTAAGGGCCATATTTGGTATCAAATTAAAGCTTACAGTGCAAGGGATGTAAATAACATGGTGATATATGCAACCAAGACATTTCTAGGCACTGGTACCTATAATGGATAATGAAAAAAGCCTCATCAGTTTTCATAATGGCTCGGACGGTAAACTGTAACCTGATTTCCCATGGCCTTATGGGGTCCAGGGGTGTATTTCAATATGTTAGAAATGTACAATCCTATGTTTCATGAATGTCGCATCAACGCGGGAACACGTATAACCATAAGCTCATGAATGTCATCATGTTTGTACCAATAAACTCAGCAGCAGCATCACGATGGCTTCGGATGTCTTCCCTAATGTCACCCCTGCTCTACGCAGAATACCAATGACGGCGGTCTAGCTAGTCCTGAGGACTAAGGTGCCTGGCGCGTCCGCTCTGCCCCTGTTTGCCGCGTACGCTGCAGCGGCCAGCAGCAGCCACGCGCTGACATCTAGTCCTGGGGACTAGAACGCGCCCTTACTATGCATGCTACAGTTTAGTCCTCAGGACTAAACAGGTAGTCCCTGGGACTATGAATGCCATCCCCAGGGCACCATGACTATTCGCTACTCTTTTGATTATAAGTAACAATGCTGAAACTGCTAGGGACTAGATGCATGCTCATGGGGAGTCAAGGTTTGGTCCTGGGGACTAGAATTTTAGTCCCTGGGGCTACTTTTTAGTCTCCAGGACTTGCCTTGTAGCTTCAAAGCCTGTCTGTCTAGTCCCAGGGACTAAACATATAGTTCTAGGGACTAGAACATAATCATTCGGACTAAGATACAATCCTTGGGACTAAGGCCCTACGTTTTATTTTTATGACCACATGGGTACACGGAACAGCCCTCGGTGCTAGAAAGACATAGTCCCTGGGACTAAAAACTTAGTCCTGAGGACTAAAGATTATAGTCCTCAGGATGATATTTTAGCCCTGAGGACTACACATCTAATGCTAGTGACCTAGTGCTAGTGACTAGAGACATTCCTGGTGATTGGACGTTAGTCCTGAGGCCTACAACTTTAGTCCTAGGGACTTAAAGTGTAGTCCTCGGGCTAGAAGAATGGTCCTGAAGGCTAGAAATTGATCAATGCAGCCTTTTCCATATCTATACCCTGGTACAAGGTTCAGTCCCAGGGACTAACTGTTAAGTCCTGAGGACTAAAGTTGTAGCTGCCTGGTCCTCAGGACTAAAGATGTAGTCCTGGGGACTAGAGACATAGTCCCAGGGACTACTATTTCAGTCCAGCCGGTCCTGAGGACTAGGTCTTAGTCCTCAGAACCACATGCATTAGTCCTAAGGACTAGGCAAATGTTTTTGTAGTCCTCAGGACTAAACAAGTAGTCCCTGAGTCTACGAATTAGTCCCCAGGGGCTAAAAGCTTAGTCCTGGAGGCTAACAGCACAGTCTTATACAAAGTCATGCCATCTGCAAGGTAATTCATGGGAATGTACAATTAGTCCCTAGGACAATATCCTCATATTCTTAGTCCTTGGGACTAGGCTTTAGTCCTTAGGACTATGCTTTTATCCCCAGCACTTGACCGGTATAGTTTAGTTGTGGGCTTAACTATCACCTAGTCCCCAGGACTAAGGATAGCCTTACTAGCTACTAGTAGCATTAGACTTAAGCATCGCATTATTAGCTATAGTCCTGAGGACTACCACTACGCCGCACACCTACGCTCACCGCGGGGGGCTCCGCATAGAGTCCGCGTATTTGCGTCAGTGCGGACGTGCCAGGCACCTTAGTCCTCAGGACTAGCTAGACCGCCGTCATCGGTATCCTGCCTATTCTACACAATATCCCCGACGACAACATAGAGCTCATTGACTTTCTATATGTAGTCGTCACGGATATTGAAATACGCCCCTGGGAGTGAGACGTAGATATAGACAGGTATTGCAAGGCAGATTTTTCTTCTTGTAGTCAGTTCTTTATAACTGATATTGAAACTAGGAAAGAGACCCAATAGAAAATTGGGCCAGTAAAATCAACATCTTCCTTATCAATTGAGGCCTCTTGTGTAATATACAAGACGACGAATAAATTTATGTACATTAATACTGTCGCCCGGGTACTGTCGGTATAGTGCTTTGGCCAGAGATTTGTGATACATCCATTTTTGTTTTATCTAGCCCCTCCCTCCCCGTTCCCTTATCAATCCCTCCTGCATTCAACTAAGCTTACTGAAAATTATGTTGTACAAACGCCTTATCTCCAGATATCGGCTATCTTCCGGATATATTATAAGTTCATATCTCATAAGATATACTAGGTCATGGGTCGTCTATACTGTTATTTAGGGGTGGATTTTTATCATTTTATGGTTAATACGCCCTCCCTCCCCACCATGGTCTAGTTTGAGTTATCCACTCCTTCCTTTTTGTTTCACCAAGACTTTTATATCTTGCAATGTATGAATCACCGCCCCCCCCCACCCGCCCCACCCGCCCCACTCCAATTGTTTCAGCCTATGGCCTATGTACATTTGTATTAGACAAAGCGGTATTGGCAGATGGGCCGTTTTCTCTACAGCATAGTTATGACAATGTTGCAATACAAATACTTGGTCTAGTTTTTGTGGTTCTGAGGTCCTGCAGTCTAGGTGAGAGGTCAACGCTTAAAGGGGGGGGGGGGGCGGCGGGGTCCCGTCTCAATGTCAGACGTGAGATATTGGAATGAGTTTCCACGTTCCATATTACTACGGTGTGTCCCCCCCCCTTTCCCGGGGGCACCCCTCCCGATTTGGATAGAGTATTCAAGCTAAAGGGGCCGTTTTGGGGCCCATGTCAAGGGCCCTCTAGGGCTATTGACAAGGGGTCCTTTTTTTTAGGTTATTTTGAAGGAAAAGGGGATAATTTTCACACTAGAAATAAACGTTCTGAGTCGAATCAATTCATTGTGTACCTTTCTCATATATGTGTTTTCCTCATATTTATTTTTTGTCTGTTTTTGGGGAGCAGTTGGTGGTCAGTCGGGAGTAGTTTTGAGAAGATTGGAGATAAGAGATAAGATAAGGCTCCAATTGAGGCCTTCTACTCCTGGCCCCTGGTTTACAAATCTTTCTGTTTTTCTTAAAGAGGTAATTTCTATTACTAAATAGGCTGATTTTTTTTTTCTTCTATATTTCATCAAGTCATTTCCTGATTTGTTTTAGATTTTCTGTAAATTTTTCTTATAACTTATCAATGATTTTGTGACTTTGGGTAATAGAAAATGGGACAGAATTTTCTCAGAGGTTTAGAGCCCCACTGCCTCTGCCCACACAGAGAGTATAGATCTATGGCCCACATCACCCTCCCGGCTGGGGAGGTTTCAGATACGACTGACCTAGGCCCTTTCATAAGGGGGTGACATTTGGCATTCCCCTTGAAAAGAGTTCCAATTTGAAGTGTTGGTACCCTGGGGAATATTCGCTATGGTAAAGTGAACATAGCTTTGTAACATCATGAATAGAGATGTCAAAATTGTTATAAATCGACATGTGACATGTACATTAGGTGACAAGGAGAAAAAAAGAGAAAAAAATACAGTAACATCATGGATCGTAGATGACTGAATGGAATTAACATAATATAGCCCATAGACTGAGACATACCATGCCCTTACTGCACTCCAGTCACCATGGCATTGGGAGAGTTTACATAGTCTTAAAAGATAAACCCAATGAGTTTTCAATTGTTCATTTAATAACAAGAGATCCGCCAACACCAAACATATATACATACCGGAAGTTAGAGTACTCTGTATATACAATCGATGGGAGACGCAGTGGAGACGCTGTGTGTGCGTCCCTTCTAAACTGTGGGTGTCGTCCCTGCAATTCCTCTCTCCTCTGGATACTCCTCTATGGCGGCATGTGCATGTTGTATGTATTCCCTGCATGTAGCGTCCCTTGGAGCCATGTCAGGCACCTTTCACCTGGATACTGTTATCCTCTCCTATTCACCGAATAATACTGTAATAGTGTGTGTACTGTTATACACATAGCTACACCATCTGATGGAGAAGGTAGACTGCTGAAGGGTGTTACACCACTGACTTCCTGCGTTGTGCCTGGGGGTTGTGGCCCGGGGTAGACTGGCTCAGGGACTGGTAAGCTCTGTAAAGCAGTGTCAAACTTTTGTGACACTGGTGGGGGCTAGTGGGGTGGGTGGCAGGAGGGAGTGGGAGCTGGGAATTGGGTCAGGGGTCAGCCTGTCCATAAAATTCCACCTACATTCTAGTGGCCCCCAAGGGGTAAAAAACGACATGGCGACATTTGGCCATTTTTTGGTGACATTTCGACTTTGTACCCTTTTAAAAAGTGACATGTGACATGTCCAATCCATAAAAAAGTGACATTTGATCTGAGGCCTTAAATTTTGAGATTATTAGACATGTTTTACCCCCTAAAAAAGTGACATGTGACCTGAAGCCTTGCATTTTGGCGACATTGTGACCTCAGGGGCGTCCCCTTGGGGGCCCCATTCTAGGCCAAGCAGATACCAGCCTTGGCCAGCGGCTATCAATACTCAGTTTAATAGCCTGGGAGAATGTCTATATTCAAATAGATTTGTATTCCATTTTATTGTTTGATTGCCCCCTTTGATCATCTAGATAAGAATTTGATTGAACCTAGATGTGTATTCACTCTTCAGCAGATGTTATGTAATAATATAGTTGTATAACATCTGCTGGGAGAACTAGCTCACCGCCTGGGCGACGATCTACCCAGATGAAGGTCTGAAGATGAGGGGGCGAGCCTGAGCAGATACCAGCACCTAAATTGCGGGAGTCTCAAATAGTGAGGCTAAGCCTGTACACTGGATACTGATACTATTTTCTCTGTATACACCACAAATTATAGAACTAAAAGTTACACAACAAGAAACCATGGATGATGCTATTACATATGCATTACACGCATGGTTATGAAGCAGCCAGGCCACACCAGCTACAAGCTATAAAAGGCTATTTGGGTGGCAGTGATGATTTCGTGTGTGCACCTACAGGGAGTGGTAAATCCTTAGTGTTTAAAGTGGTACCTTTTGCCTTCCATGCTATGGAGGGTGGATCTACACAGGATACTCCCATACAGGCAAAAAAGACAGTGTTGGTTGTTTCTCCACTGGTTGCTCTGATAAGAACGCAAAGCTGTATATGTTCATGATGATCCATACTGTACAACACAGCCTTCTGCTATTGACTGTTTGGTGAGGAAAGGCTATAGGAATGTTACATAAGGTACGGAGAGGCTCTACGAGTGATACATATGGTACAGAGCAGCCCTATGAGTGATAAGTAGGGTGAAGAGAGGTTGTACAAGTGATACATAGGGTAACAAGAGGCTGTGCGAGTGACACATAGGGTGAGGGGAGGCTGTACAAGAGATACATAGGGTGAGGGGAGGCTGTACAAGAGATACATAGGGTGAGGGGAGGCAATATGAGTGATATGTAGGGTACAGAGAGGCTACACAAGTGACACATAGGGTGAGGGGATGCTATACAAGAGATACATAACCTCCCCACACCCTAAGTAACACTTATATAGCGTCCCCACACCCTATGTATCCCTCGTATAGCCTCTCAACACCCTACATATCACTCATATAGCTTCCCCACACCCTAAGTATCACTCGTATAGCCTCCCCACACCTTATGTATCCTGCGTATAGCCTCCCCATGGAGTATGGAGTGCTGATATCATGGATATCGGCACTCATATACCATCATATACCATTAAATACACTCAGACAATAAGTTAAGAGGTTGTACTACCTATCTAAAGGCATTTACACATATATAAGGACCATCTTTAGTGTCCACCATGACTTTGAAGATATAAATTCACAAAATGTCTACACTTCTCGGAAACACGCGCTGGACATGCATCTTAACATACACCAAATACTTTTTTTTGATAACTCACATATGTCTATTGTGGAATAGAAATGATAGGAACACCACACAAGATGATAGGTTGGCCTAATAACACTTTAACTTTAACCATCCAAAAAAAACGAAAATGGACATGGTTCACTCACGCCTCACATTTCATCAATCTATACGAGAAGGGCCATACCTCAGCTGTACATCATCATATACCAATGGGGTCGCACAGACAATGAGAAATGAGGTTTCACTACCTATCTAGAGTCATCTATACACACATAAGGCCCATCTTCAGTGTCCATCATGACTTTGAAAATAGAAATTCGCAAGATTTCTACACTTCTCGCAAATGCACGCTTGACTTGCGGTACAGAAGAATATCTTAACATACACCAAATAATATGTTTTAATAACTCACATGTTCCTATATATACTTAAAAATGATGGTTAATAACCCCCCCCCAAAAAAAAAAATCACAACCAATTAGGATATTATGGAAATTTTTAGTGACCGCATATATATCAGAAACATAGATATTCAACCACCATAAAAATTCTTTCAAAATAAATCATCCAGAATCTAACCATTGACAATTGTGTGAGTTAGGGGTACCATAGGGGCATATCATGGTGAAATATAATAGAGCTGTGTGCATTGGATGTGCCATTCCTGGCCAAAATACAGAAAATGAGGCGTGAGTGAATTCAAGAAATATAGTATTAGAGTAGTCTGGGATTTGTGCAAAGGTGAACTCACCTGGTTAATATAATAGAGGTAGGACATATCTAACATATCAAACACAAAAAGTTTCCCTCAAACCTACATGACGACAAGTGTGTGGCCATCTTGTCTTGTCATGAGGCGTGAGTGAGTGAACGCGTGAGGCGTGAGTGAACACTACCACTAAAAGTGGTCAATATGGCTGTGTTTTTGATCCCAGAGGAGGGTTAACACACTAAAACGAAGAAATAATGGTAGAAAAAAGGAATATAAGCTCAGAAAACCATGGAAAAAGGCCAAATTTGGCTGTCAAGTTCACGACGAGGCCAAGATTTTGCCATACAGACCATAAGAAGGCAAAATCTGGCCTGGGAAACTATCGTTCACTCACGCCTCACTTTTCTGCAAAAGAAAAAATCTTGCCCTGATGCATCCAAAATGGCCAAAGATGTATCCCAAGTGTCTCCCAGTGGCACATTTTACCCCCAAGCACCTAAAATACATTGTTGCGATACACAAAAACTGATCTACGGACACCCACACACATATTTAACAATATTTCGGGGCAATTTCATTGAATTTCCTTAACTTTTATGTGTAGTTGATGAACAATTTGCAGTGAAATTCTGAGTGGACTTTTCTTCAAGCTCCGTACGAGATCCTCTGAGTTGATTTTGCTGAGACCCGGATGTGGGCCACTTCCGCCGGAGAACAGAAGTGTGTATAGAGTACAGAAACTGTATGTAGTAATGGAATTTACTTCTGTTTAGAGGTAAAAGACCTTGAGGCGTGAGTGAATATGGTGTGCATTGAAATCACTATTATCTACCTGGTTTGGGTAATTCTCGAAGTACATCAAAAAGATTTCTATGGAGGTTACCCCCCTAGGGTACCTCTTGATTGTATATAATAAGAAAAATTGTGCATTGTTGTGAGGGTCTGGATGGTCACTTTGAAAAAAAATTCACTCACGCCTCATTGTGTAAAATTCATGTTTGAATGCACATAGAAGATAAATTATGCCCCAGGACCCACCCAAACCATATGGAAATCTTAGCTATGACCCCCCCACTAAGGAATAAAAATATTGTTGGTGGTGTAGAGGTATTTCCCTTGCTATGATATGCCCAAGAAACCACATGTCCAGTAAATTTTGGAATGACCCATATATATAATGCCCATAATTTCAATCATGAGAGGGGCCTAGGTTCTAATACAGAATCAATTGCACATCAACCTTCTCATAGCTGTGTTTATAACACAGCTGCTGGGCATCTATTCAAGAAACCAAGCACATTCTTAGTTTCTGCTGTAGGAATATGTGGGCTAATGGGGGAAAATGCACCTCTAGGGGGGATTCTAAGTACACATAATACCTTTAGACGGGCTTTCTAATGGTACCAAATACATTATGGTACTATAAAGTGGTATTTAATGGTAAATCTCTATATGTAATTTAATGGTTTGAATGCAACACAAAGGTGTGTGCTCTTGACATGTTGGAAAACATATTGATTGAAGAAAATCCACAAAACCAGACATAAATTGGTTTTGGTTGTAGTATTGATTATCTCCTACTTCCATGAGGATATTCTCATTTTGAATGTCGGGGTAGCAAGTTTACATGCTACAAATATCCTTTGTTGATAAAAATGATAAACCTCTGTTATCCTATCAAAATCAGACCCTGCTACCCTCCTAGACCCTTACATCTTCATGTCCATTGTCCAGTGAATTGTTCTGACATATCTTTCATATTACATTTTTGAATAGCTACTTCAACCCCACATCCAGTACCTTTTAATGTCCCTTTTAAATCAACATTGAGCAGTTGTTATTTTCAATCATTTACATGAATAGGTCTGCACCCTATAAATAATGTTGAAAAAATCAGTTTTCTCAAAATAATTCTGGGCACCAAAGGATAAACATCAAAAACTTAATGATGATGTCATGTTTCCTTCATTACATCTGGATGTTAGGAGGGTGTTTCTATACCGTGACCCAAACTCTTTGCTTATACACACCTTATGCTCTTTCGCTTTCTCTTTCTCTTCAGTTTTATGTAAACACGATGTATGAACATGAAGCTAACAGGTGATGTAAGTACTTTCTTTTACTTTCGACATAAGACACGACACACCACTTGTCCACTTATTTTTGGACATCTTTATTATACACCATATTCTGTTTCACCATATTCTGGGCACTGATTCAAAATTTGGTGTTCATTCAAGCGGTAACTGCGAATGAGGTGCCACGTACTAGCGCAAATTTATTGCTAACCTAGGGTTGACCATTACACAATGGCTAGGCACAAGAAGCTGCAGACCTCAGACATGCTCTTCGTTGCTGTCCACTCTCTCCCTACCTCCACCTTAGATGGATAAGTGACCTCACCCCACTCTCTAACTGTGTGTCCAAGGAACATCACTCTTCACAATTAGATGGGTTCACCTTTAGCCCTGCTGCAATTAGTTGATATAGGACCTAAGCCCATGGATTTAGCCATACCAGGCAGATAAAGAATGCCTGTTTCTAAGCAAATAATGACCATAGCATAAGGGGAATAACAGAAATGAATTTCCCAGACTTGAGTTTGTGGGAGTAGTAGGAGGGCAGCAGAAGCTGCCTCAGAAGTGATTTAATGTAGGGTCATTACTAATGGCTACAACTTGCTTTTCCATGTTTATGTATATCTTAGGATTCAGGAAAGTGCTGTTGTACTAATGAAATCATGTCCATATAATATGAAACTTGCACTTCTTGAAACCCAATTATAGTGATGAGAGATGTGGTTGGACAGGGATTTTTCCTAGCCATGTATATATTGGGTTATATAGACATGACAGTCCAATGGATAGACAGCTCCTCTAATAGGTAGCCATGAATATAATGATTTAATAATGCAGGAATAAGGCCACTTCGAAGGGGAGGGAGTGTAACCCAGTCTTTATTGGGTAATTGATGCACACCCGCTCCCCTTCTGCATACTACTTCTGCTAATGTCGTATTCACCTTTGGCCATCATGAACAACGTACATGTATGTGATTATGATTGATTGACTAATAAATATTTTCGAACTCAAAACTCTTCCGCGTACCCTATATCTCCAGAACAAAACAAGAATCTATAAAAGGAACCTTGGTAATCTATAAAACATGTCCAGTGACAAATGGAGAGAAAACATGCAGTACATACTCTGAAACAATATCAACTACACAGCAGAATGATAGGGTGCAATTAATACCAACGACTGAGGAGATCTGTTGTTATTACTGGCACCCCCTATCAAATCCACCATTTTTTTACATTAATTTCAAATTGACTGTTTTGGGAGGCAAATGATATTCTTAGGTATGGGAAATAACCCTAAGGTTGCTCTGAGATTCAATTTGAATGGAGTTAACATTGGCATCAAGTTGAGCAAAAACTTAGCAAAAGCCATAAAACCTTATTTCTGCTGGTTGGTGAATCAGTAACTGCAAAATCAATGGGAAATATCATGACCTACAAACCCGATTTTCTCACTTTTCTGCTGATAGGCTGGGAGAGAAAGGTCTAAAGAATGGGCTTGAAGTAAAAAAAATATCTAAAAACATATTTGCATATTGCTAAATCAGCTTCACAATGCTAGGGTGCCAGTAATATCCCCCATGCCAATTATCCCACGGCTATAACCTTAATACACCTGATGTCTTTGTTCAATACATTTGACTAGTTCATTTTGACCTTGCCTAGAGCTATACCCATTCAGATCCATCATTGTCTTTTTCTTGTAGCCATTTTCAAAAATCACATTTCACATAAAATCCCCATAGATGCTGGCATCATTTGCATTTGTTACTAGGATTTTTTTATCAAATTCTTCAGTTAACACACAGCGTTTCCTTCATGGCAAGGCCAGGTTGTCTGCATACAAGATTGGCATCTAGAGTGTAATGTTAAAAATACCCCCTTTGCCACACAAAACCACAGAATGTGTTACCAGATATCCACAGAGCACTTATTCTTCACACAAACTATCACAATGTCCATATAGATAAATTGTACCTTGTGAACAAAATGTAATTTGTGGACACTTTGTAAATATATATCTGGTGGACAAATTATTTTGTTTATTTTGTTACAATGCACTGTGGACAAAGTATGTTTTGTGGTACTTTGTGATCAATTTGGGTTGATAGATTGTGGACAATTTGTAATTTGTGGACACCTTGCTCAAGTTAAATGTGGACAGTGTGGTTTTTGTGTATGCTCTGTGGACTAATAGTGTTTTTGGACTTATTGTGACAAAGGTATGTGGACAAACCATGTTTTGTGGATACTTTGTGATATAGATTGTGGACAGAGTGTATTTTGTGGATAGCATGATGTTGTTAGTTATGGACAAAATTTTTTTTATGGACACTGTAAAAATAGTCTGTGGACAGTACATTTTTTATGGACACCTTGCACTGGGCCTTTGTGGACAAAATGTGAAAAAATGTGATATGGACAATATGTGTCCCGTGGTTAAAGTGAAGCACAACAGGGGGACTTCGTCTACTCAAAACCAATATTCTGTCAGTAGCTAGTCCAAGTCACACACCACTTTTCATACTCAAGGACACCAGCAGCAGATTTAGCCAGGGATGCAGGGGTACCACTTCATTTTCCCTGTACCTACTGACATTTCCCATGTGTAAGGCATGTCTTTTACATAAATATGAGAGCCCCTTTACCTTGTAAAATCAGCCCAAAGTCTGGGCATTTATAGGCTGGGTCCCTTTACTATAGAACAGTACAAAACCTTCAAAAAACAAGTGATAAAAACTAATGGGAAGAGAAAAGTCAAATACCTTTCTGATCATATAATCAATCAGAATGATCAAGCCATTAACTGGGTCACATAGCTGAATTGAAAAAAGGAAGTAAGATGCCATGGGCAAAGGTATCCTATTATTTAACACAATAGTGGTGATTGTTGCACAGATACTAAATTTGTAAAATTGACTTTTGGCAGTGTTAAGTGGGGCTCCCACATCTCATCACCATCTAAATTCCATAAAAATTTGGGGACTCCCCTTCCCCATTTCAATGTTGTTGATAGAAATTTCATTGAACATAAAAATACTCACATAAAATTGTGCAGCCCTGTGGGGAGTTAGTTAATATACATAGATTAAAGTTTAAATTAAAGTGCTTATGATTGAGTACCATTGGTCTTGTCTGATGATTGCATTGCCCACTCTCTTGCCTATGCTTTGAGCCATCCTGTATGTCTAATGTAATTCATAAAGATTATTGAATTCTCTTCATTTTTGCAATGAAATTTATGGAACAAACAGAATAAAACGCATAATAATTTTCCCCTCTCTCCTCTTATGCATGAAGGGCAGGTGAGATGATCCCAACGATTCACTGCGGTCCTCTCGGGGGCTGACTGGTACCCATCTGATAGATCTTATCAGTAGAACTCACTGGTAACAAGCTTCAGTATGCTACTAGTAGTACTACTAGTATAGTACTAGTAGTACTACTAGTATAGTAATAGTACTATACTAGAGGTACTACTAGTACTATACTAGTAGTACTATACTAGTAGTACTACTAGGACAATACTAGTAGTACTACTAGTACTATGCTAGTAGTACTACTAGTATAGTACTAGTAGTACTTCTAGTATTATACTATTAGTACTACTAGTACTACTAGTACTATACTAGTAGTACTACTAGTACTATACTAGTTGTACTAATAGTTCTAAACTAGAGGAGCTACTAGTACTCTACTAGTAGTACTACTAGTACTATACTAGTAGTACTTCTAGTATTATACTATTAGTACTACTAGTACTATACTAGTAGTACTACTAGTACTATAGTACTACTAGTACTACTACTTGTATACTAGTAGTAATAGTAGGAGTATACTAGTACTATACTTGTAGTACTACTAGTAGTATACTAATAGTAAGTAGTACTAGTAGTACTACTAGTACTATACTAGTAGTACTACTAGTACTATACTAGTAGTACTACTAGTTTTAAACTAGTAGTACTACTAGTACTATAGTACTAGTACTACTACTTGTATACTAGTAGTAATAGTAGGAGTATACTTGTACTATACTAGTAGTACTACTAGTTCTATACTAGAAGAGCTACTAGTACTCTACTAGTAGTACTACTAGTACTATACTAGTAATACTACTAGTACTATACTAGTAGTACTTCTAGTATTATACTATTAGTACTACTAGTACTATACTAGTAGTACTACTAGTACTATAGTACTACTAGTACTACTACTTGTATACTAGTAGTAATAGTAGGAGTATACTAGTACTATACTTGTAGTACTACTAGTAGTATACTAATAGTAAGTAGTACTAGTAGTACTACTAGTACTATACTAGTAGTACTACTAGTACTATACTAGTAGTACTACTAGTTTTAAACTAGTAGTACTACTAGTACTATAGTACTAGTACTACTACTTGTATACTAGTAGTAATAGTAGGAGTATACTTGTACTATACTAGTAGTACTACTAGTTCTATACTAGAAGAGCTACTAGTACTCTACTAGTAGTACTACTAGTACTATACTAGTAATACTACTAGTACTATACTAGTAGTACTTCTAGTATTATACTATTAGTACTACTAGTACTATACTAGTAGTACTACTAGTACTATAGTACTACTAGTACTACTACTTGTATACTAGTAGTAATAGTAGGAGTATACTAGTATTATACTTGTAGTACTACTAGTAGTATACTAATAGTAAGTAGTACTAGTAGTGCTACTAGTACTATACTAGTAGTACTACTAGTACTATACTAGTAGTACTACTAGTACTATACTAGTAGTACTACTAGTAATTTACTGGTAGTAGTACTAGTACTATACTAGTAGTACCACTCGTACTACTAGCTAGAGAGGCACAGGAACACATGCAACCTTGGCATAGGTAGATATATCGGATGACCATTTATGGTCCTTTTCTACAGTTTCTTTAACTGAGACCAAGCGCTGTACGCCCGAGCTCCTCAGCTCGGGTGTACAGCGCTTGACTCGGGGGGCTCGGGCGGATAGCATCGGCCATAACTGAGCCAGTAAGTTGATGCATAGATGATTGACCACCCCCTCCACTTTATATATCACCTATTTATGCCAAAATTTTAGCATTTGATTATCCTTTTTAAATGTATCTAACAGCTGGCTAATATAGTGCTCAATAAATCTTGATAGCAAAACTAAAGATTGCGATAATCGTCAGCGGAAAAAAGTGGATGTCAATGACATCCCTAGCAGCACCTAATGCATCTATTGTTACGTCATACTCTGCATCAGAGAGGTCTCCTTTCTGCCCTTACAATAGCAGTTGTCTTTTGTATATATTCCTGTTTACAGATGATATTAAGAATTTCAGAAGAGAAAGACCCAGCACACATTGAATCAATGATAGTATGTTATTGTTACAAATATGCGATGTAAGTTGACGAAAATGCCCTATCTGGAACAGTTTGATATTCATTTATTTCTTGGTCATGATAACTGAAATCAAAGCATCTTTGAATAATGTTCCCCTTCATTAATTTTTGTGAAACACCCTCTCTGTGAAACCAGCTAGCTTTGGACAGAGACACATGAGACAAGATTTACTCGATGTCTGGAGGCAGAGTGCAAAAAATTATCATAATCGTAACATCTAGAAAGCATAGTAACTGCTTGTCTGAAAGTATGTGTGTCATGACATTTACCTGGTGACTGTTGAGGAGTCTTCACCAATTTTCATACAACTTGGACTTTGAAATGGACCCGGCTGCTGTCCTCAGTATTTATCTAGTGTTGATACTTGAGGGTATCCATGGCAGACCTGTGGCTCTCCGACCTAACGATCCAGTAGGGGGCTGTGGCAGCATCGACCAGGGAGAAGCAATGGTAAAGTTATTTGATTTTGATATTGATAAACATCAACACAAATCTTTTGTAAATTTAAACTGTTTCATCATATTCTTACATCAAAATGATATTTCTGAGAAAGCAGAACCTTCAGCATTATAAGAAGTATATAACAATATGTCAAGAAAACCCTGAGATTTTAAACCACTTAATAAAAGCTTAAAGGGGGAAGTTCACTATGGCTGAATGTATAAAGACTGACCCACAGGTTGCTGCTTATCATAATAGGACCTGCCTATATGTCACTCAACTCAATGATATGCAGAGAGCCATGGGTTGGGGAGAGAGTGTCAGCCAGAATAATGTGGAGTATGCTATATTTAGCAGGGTGGTGGCACTGGTTGGGGTAAGGTAGTTGCCGAAGATCAGGCCTTGGACACATTTTTCCTGAGGTGGATATTTGGATACCATGTGCAAAAATGACTTTAAGGAAAAGGGGTCCTATCTGGGCCTAACATGGGCCCTGGACGTGACCCCTACAGGGGCCTTGAATAGGAGTGCTGTTTGCCCAATTCTGGGACATATATCATATCCATCTTTTACCTGAGATGCAAACTTTACAATAGACAGAGCAAACTTCAGTCTGGTTCATCCATTTGTGTGCAGCAGCATGGGATTTTCACCCCTATATATAGTGTAATATGTCCATAGATAATAATTCTAAATAACACTTCTGGGTTGTTAAAATTTGGTGGGTCCCCCTTGATAAGACTTATTTGGCACTTTTCCACAAAGTGGGTCCCCAATTTCTCAAGTCTTTCACCCATGACAATGGCACTGAATCAGAGGGTTTGCCTCAGAATAGAAAAACAAGGAGTGACCCCCTGACATACTTTGTTTACAGCCAATATTTGTAAGTTAGCAGTGCAGCACCAGGCTATATTTAGCTGCCACCAGGATAGGACAGGTTAGACCTAGCTGATCTCCTTGTCACAGTCTGGTTAACATGCATAGAGTCAGGGACTAGAGTGACCTTCAAAGTTCAAGTCAGCTATATTTAGCAGGGTGGTGGCACTGGGCATGGACCTGCCTCAGATGAGATCTTGGTCAGCATTCACCCTCCTCTTTCCTATCCCCTCGGGATGTGTGTGGTGCACATATGCGTGGGCACTGACACATTCCCCTGTGAAATTGTGTAATTTAGTTCTCGCCATGAATATGACCTTAGCTGTCGAAATGGTGTTAAACATCTATTACTCACTCACTCACTCAGCATTCACCAAGCATACAGTGAAACCTCCTCAATAGAAGCTTTTATTATTTGGAGGTATTGCTAATAGGCACCAGATTTTCTTGTCCTAGCTTTTCCTGTAATAAGCTGACATTGTATTTAGTGGGCTACTTAGCCTACTCTCTACCATAAGGACACTTTGACTGTAGGGAGGAAGTTGTATGAACCTAAAATGCTCCATATAACAAAGTTCTACTGTATGTGCAAGTGGATATATTTAGCACAGATCTCACTTGCAAAGACTACCCCACTGACACCCATGGGAACACACAAACATGCATGCTATATACAGCCAGGGGTCAGGAGGAGAGCCCAGTGCTTAGGCGCCACCTTGTAGCAGACTAGAGTATGACCATGTCTGACAGAGCTAGAAGGCAAGGAAATGGTCAAAGTATGACACAGTGGAGACATCATGTGAGTGGCATGGGAACTAAGCAAACATGAAATGTACCAGAAATGACTTCACTGAGCTCATATTGGTGGTAATTGAAATATCTTTCTCACTCTCTAGGAATGGTGCTCCAATGTTCTCTACTGCACCCCCTCATACATTAGACATTGAAATAATTTTCACAAAAAGTAGATTTAATGGATCTCAACTCAATTATTTTTATGAAATGCTCAACGTTGACCTTTAGAACAGCTCATTATCAACTGAAACAGGATGGATTTCTACATACTGATACATTGAAATGCAGCTAACCTGGACCGATTACATAGAGGGAAGTATATTTGATGTAAATGTATCATAGGATATTTGACACATGTGTTAATATAGCAGAATTGAAGTATTTCCTCAGGCATACTGAGCTATACACACAAACATGAATGTTACAGTTGCCACAAGATGGCGCTGAAGCACTGGTCACCCCCCCTGGCCAGGGGTCTGTGTAGATTGCAGGCAAAACCCAACCTCATTCTACCAACTGATTTCTTGGGCATGGTCATTATTAGGGCTAGATATATTTTCTAAAGTTATTGAGGTATTAACATTATAAGCCTCTTCCTGAACCTCCTCCCCCATAGCCTTTATCCACTTGTACACACCTATCCTGGCTTTCAAAAATCCTTTAGGCTCTAAAGAATAGCATAAAGTAGTGTTTCATTTCCTCAAAACTTTGCCCAAAAATTGAGGTCATGGATGAATGGAGGCACACATCACATTTTAAACCTTAAAATGAAGATGATAACAAGATTTTTACTCTCTGACTAAACAGTATCAAACAAGAACAGCTGCTGTTTTTTTGGCCGCTTTAAGGCCTAAAGGGTTAAGCTCTATTAGTCTGCTAAAGGCTTGCTTGCCATTCTCTCCTTTTAAACTTTACTTGTATCACTTTGAATATTTGAGATCTGTGCTAGATATCAATTGCAGGCCATACCCTAAACCCTCTCCTAATACTGATGTTCAAACATGACCACTCCAACAGCTGGCGATGAAGAACCCAGCTACCGGTTGGCTCCAAACACTCTACCTGATCATCAGGTCAATGTTTCTATCGGGTGCACAAGACACTCTAATTCTATAGATAAGCATATATACATTGGGATGTTACTATCTCTCAGATATACCCTTCTGTGTATATATCACTAGTCACCCTCACATTATTGAGGGCACATGAAAATAAAAGTCAACAATAATCAAGCAAATACTATACTGTCTCATAGAGTGTGTACTAGGTACATGACCAACTGACAGCCAGCTCTCTGTACCTGCTATGTAACATGTGGCATCAATTAAAATTGATTCTCCTCCACCCGCACACTGCATTGGAGAAATGATGTAAATATCCCCATAAAGTTCCCTCAGTAGCCACCCAAAATCCGGAATTTCTTGTAAAGTGGGGGTAGCCTTTTGAGGAAGGTTTCGAGTACATTGCTTTTAGTTAAAAGTGGGTTTGATTCAGTCAAAATTCAGCTCACTTAATTCCCTCCAGTTAGGGGGTTGGCTTCTGAGGGATGTTTTATGAAATATGCTAGAAATATTTGGTACATAAGGGAGTCTTCCTCTAGTAATGTATTTCATCACCTGTCTTATCTAGAGGGAAACAAACAAACCCTTACTAGGTTTTAACAAAAGTATGAAAGATACCAAGATTAACAATATTCCTATTGCTTGTAGATTTATCCACACATCCTAAACCCCATACCAATAGGCAATACTGTACAAGGGTGCAGTGAGGAAGTTTCTACCCAGTCAACAAAAAATGTTGTAAAACGTTGAGAACGTTTTCCCTATGGCTCCTTATCATTGCAAAATGTTTTAATACGTTAAAAACGTGGTTATGTAGTGTGGAACAATCATTATATTTTCACTTGCTAATTTTGGCTGCATAGGTGTATGCCTGGTACTAGAATAGAACAGGCTCTGGGTGCCTCCATTCATCCATGACTGAAACTGTAAATTACACTACTCTATCTCAGGTAGAAGGCAAACTCTAGATGGTCAAGGGCCTCCCTACTGACCCATAGATGACCTAGTTATACTTTGGAGACCTCTGTTGAATAATTCAAAATACCAATGCTACCAATATTCTTATTGTTATTAGCTACATGTGTACATTCTGAGCCCTTTACCTACATCTACCAAAAGGTCCCCAGCAAAAGGTTCTGTTCAGTGTGGTGCATATAGTCTGACTTTCTAAATATAGCTTGCTGTGTTTAGGTGTGTGTGTGGCAGAAATGGGTCAGGCTCTGTGTGCCTCCATTCATCCATGACCTGTTACAAAATATCAGATGGTTCTGCCCCCTCCCACAGAGCTTTGGCTGAGACCCCACCCACTATGCTACAGAGACATGGCACCAGGAGTCTCTCCCTTTAACAACCATCAAACCAACAACCAGGTATTCCTGTGTGTAGGTAGACCACCTGAACACTCAACTATGACAACCATATGTGTTGTAGTGCTAAAGCACCCAACATTACACATGCCCTAGACAGTCCCAAATGGGTGCATGGTACATAATACTATACCATTTGTACAGGAGGAGTATAAATCTTAATAATAGTGTAAAATCGAAATTATTTTCCCTATTCAAAAGACATATTTAGATTGTGAAAAGAATGCTACCACTCACATTTCTCTGGGAGCTGGGACGGTTTTTCTCATAAGATTAAGGTGTAACTAGCTAACCATTATAGACCACCACCTGGAACCCCCAATAATAAATAGGCTAACCACTTGTTATCAACATGATCATCTGATATATAGCAATATGTATGGGCGAATTTGTGGGCAAGGGGTTTATTTGTGTTGGTATTTGCCAAAATATTTATGTCCATGAGACATTGGTGGAGCTATAGATCTATAGCATTGTTAGATGACCTGGGGTATTAAATTGCATATGTATGCACTAGCGGTCAGCACTTCCTTACCCCTGATCAAAAGGAGAAAGGTCATTGCCCATATTTGACTTGAGGATTTTCGACAGGTATGGTTGGTCTAGAAATATATTTTGAAAAATGATAATAAATCAACCAAAAAAGATAGAAATGAACGGATTGCAGATGTGGATTGTGCTAGATTTCAGCTATACCACACATTTCTCATGATGCAATCAGTGAAGTCTTTAGAATTACGTTATTCTTCCTACTGTGTGTTTCAATGATTACAACAACTTATGAGGTTTAAAAGACTGAAGTCCAGGTTTACAAAAGAATTAAAACCTAAGAGGATAGGTAACAGAGAGACAGAGGCTATAACTAGACACTTCCGCCTTCTTCCAGATGCTACCTAATTCCTGTGTGTAAATCCCGAGTGTCAACTTTACCCCAAACCACTAAACTTACCGCCTAAGGCCAAACCAAAAAAATAAGTTGGTCAACAGATTTTGGTTTTAAAAAATGGTGCGAGCGAGCGAATTTTTTCTTTTTTTTTTAAGAATTTGTTGGCGTCCAATGGATTCCTTGCTGGAAAAGTGAGGCGAGCAAAAAAAATTTATATAAAAAAAAAAAAAATTGCCAAACATCACAAAGAGAAAACTTGTAGAAAGTGAAGCGAGCGAAATCCGTAGACCAACTTATTTTTTTTGGTGTGGCCTAACCAAGTACGCAACTGTATTAAGTACTTTCACCACCTTTAAGTAATCCTTATTGCACATTGGCAATGTTTTTTTTTATTAAGGCGACAATC
Organism: Acholoe squamosa; assembly: GCA_949317995.1. Lineage (NCBI taxonomy): Eukaryota > Metazoa > Annelida > Polychaeta > Phyllodocida > Polynoidae > Acholoe > Acholoe squamosa. The sequence goes on from OX439050.1 coordinate 49,331,396, forward strand.
ACAACAGAACATAATTAACTTCAGTCAGCCGGATTGTCTAATGAAAAAGACCACGTTGGATTAGGATTAGTCTTTTTCTCTATTCAAAAATTATGTATCACAAAAGTTCATACCAGCTCTCCATGTCTCCTAGGGTAAGTAGATTAACTACTGATAGAGTATATAAAGCCGGCAAAACTCTAACTTCAAATCATTCACCAACAGCATGGAGAACGAGGAGGCCTTCCAGCCTACAACCCAAGGGTAGACCGTTACTGGTAGAGTGAGACCTTGATAGTCCATCCCTTCATAGTCCAACATACACAGGATCTACTAGGCTTTAGCTGGAATAGTTCTCACATACACTTTTGTATGACTTGATAGTCCGCCAGATTAGAGATTCATCATCACTTTGCCTTCAGTCATAATAGGTGAACTATTAAGGTGTGACTAATCTCTTCGACACCGTTGGTATAACCCAGGTAACAAGAAACGTTAAGTGAACATTGATCAACGCTCACTGATGGTTAGTTGGGCTAACATTTACTGAAAAACATTGTTTCAATGTTGATTTGGGGTTCTTAAGAAAACGTTTTTTTTTCATAGATGTTGGTTTAAAGTTCAAAGAATGTTCAGCAGATAACGTTTTTCCAGATAACCTTTGATGAACATTGATCAACGTTGAGAATGTGGACTCAAAACAATGTTGATTTAACTGGTTTAAAAAGCGTTGATCGAACGTTATTCTACGATTACAAAATGACTCACTAGATGGCAGGAAATGTTATGATAGGACTGGGCTGGATGATGCATACAGGTATCTGTCTAATATAAATCATAAAGGTGATAATGTGATTGCTGTATCAATCTTATCATAAAGGTCCCATGTCTAGATATGTACCTCAACCAAAAAATACATATCAATGCATGAAATAATCCTGTAATATGGTAAATAGTGTGGTTGACACCCTTATTGTAGCATAATACGTTGAATAAGTTATTCCCTTTCTATCTTTCGTGTATGAATTAATAGACTGCTCCTCTAATGGGTGAGGTGCATGGACTCATTGCAAAATGGGACTCATAGTTTTGCAGGATCAAGAACCACACAAATAATGGACTTCCAGAGAACTTTGGGATTACCAGTGACCGGACTGCTGGATGTAGACACAAGATGTAAGATGGCGACCCCATGATGTGGTGTGAATGATCAGTCTATCCGAGATAAAGTGGTTGCTGCTGCTAGTTTTTCACAAAATTCTTTCGGTGAGGATGTCTCATCTGGATTTACCACTCCCTGTAAGTTGAAGTTTTTCATGTTTAGATTCTAATTATGAATTCAGATTTAGTATTTGTTAGACATGAATCAACTGCATCCTAATTAACATTGCTGGTTATCTGCATATTCCTCATCTACTATTTCTACAAAATTCCAGATGGAAAATGGAATAGCACAGATGCAGCAAACCTGACCTGGAATGTGTTAGATGGACTGTATGATACAGATGAGGTGGACACAGATTCAGTCTTTAATGAACAATTTAAGGTTAGTTTGCAACATAGTAGTATAGTGTGTATCAGCAGAGTATGTAGGCTCAAAGAGGGAAACTGCCTATTGGACCAGCAGCCAATCAGAAGCCTCCATCCTGTATGCTGTGTCTGTATAATAATGTCTGTCTGTATAACAATGTCTTTCTGAATAATGTCTGTATAATGTCTATCTGCATAATGTCTCTCTGTATGCATGTCATGTACCAATGGTGTGGAAATCATTGTGAATAGAATTATCTAAAATGAGGTCACTTGATGGTGGGAAACTCAAATACTCGACGCTGATTGGCTGAAAAAGCAGGTCAGGGGAGTGGGGATTAAAGGGTCTTTCGATCAAATGGAGGCCTCTGATGGGCTACGGTCCAATGGGCAGTTTCTTGCTTAGAGTCTACATACTCTGCCAATACACATTATACTACTCAATATCTATGAAACAAAAGCCCAAAATGTTCCTTGCATGTGACTCACAAGATTTAAAGTCAAGCAATGACCATTTAGTGACAGATAGAGGGATTTGGACAGTTGGCAACGGGTGGGGAAGTGGAATTGTTATTCCTTAGTAACATAGGAGCAAGTATTTTTCCTCTAGGGGAAAAACATGAATTTCTCCTCTACAAAATAAGAAATTGAAGGAGAGAAATTTGAAGGGGGGGGGTACAAAGCCCCCAACAACTGTCACTCATGCATGGTTGTCAAATCTTAAGAGTATCCCTTCATAGGTGGTGCTTTCAATCACAAAATTAATATAATCTGTCCTGAGGAAGTGGCGTCTAAAATGGAAAGAACCTTATATTATATCAAAGCTCTTTATCAACCTTTTTACTGTATCTATTCCAAGGTTCTTTCTTTTGCCTTTTGTTACAGAAATGGGAGGCTGTAGCAAGTATATGTTTCTTCCATAACAAGGGGGCAGCTCAAGGTGACTCAAAGATTGAAATTCAGTTTGTACCTGGTGACCATGACAGCTATGTCCCTGGGTACACTGACAATGGCTTTCCTGGGGGTATTGGTGGTACACTAGCACATGCCAACAACCCCTATCAAGGAAGTGTAGCTGATGGGGATGTACACTTTGATATTGAAGATATATACATGGGGAACAACAGTTGCAGGATTTTTGTTTGTTTGTTTAGCTTTACGTCCGGGGGCCATCAAGGAACTCAGACATTCAAACAGTTGCAGGAGAACAAGAGGCGGATTTTGGTATAGCTTCTGTGTAATCCCATCTATTCCGCATTATTACCTTATTAAAACCTAAGTTGATTATCAGTATTTTGAAACTAGGTGATTGAATTTTGATGGGTGAATGATTGATCACTACAAATAGATCTAGGCCTATGCATAGCCATTTATAAGTATTATGACTTCATCTTTCTGGTATAACATACATAAGCATTTATGCTCCAATATATCAAATTATTGCTTATTAGCAATAATTTGATATATTGGAGCAGGCTCTACTGCTTTATGAGGAGGAGCAGAGATGTAAATGAATTTTGTCTATAATACATGTGTATTCAATTGGGTCTCTTAAAGTCATATATAATACATCAACAATTTATAATTCCTACCTATATTATATGCCAAACTATGCTTTAAAGTAATCAACCTGCACCGGACATCAGTTCATGAATTTGGCCATGCAATAGGCCTCAAACACACCAATGTGAGAGAAGCTGTTATGTACCCCTATTACCCTGATGATAATACCAATCCACCACAGCTGCATCGTGATGATATCAATGGAGCACAATCCCTCTATAGAAGTAAGAACTAAGTTACACAAATTCATGAAGTCTAAGGAACCATTTTCATATAATTGACTAGATTTAAGAGCCTTTGATCTCTGGCCATAGGTCATACATCAGAGGTGCTCAAGTCTCAGAAAGGCCCCTATCTCACAATTTTACAATTTGAGATAAGGAGCATTTTGAGACTATAGGGGCCCAAGTACACAACTGACAACATTTCTATAGGCACCATGCCCTATATTTACCCCCATTTATGAAAGGCTTATTTAATGAAGACTTACATTATTGATGTAGGCCTCACAATGACCTTGCCAGTGCCCTTTTGAGGTATAAAAAGAAAAATTAGAACAAAGGGACTTTGCCTTGTCCTGTAAACAGCAGACATGTAGAATACTGAAACCTAGGGACCTGCTGTGAAACAGGGGCCTCATACATGGCCAGAGTGGTTAGTTAAATGAGTCACCCAGTGATTCAGTGAGGTAGAAAGGCCATTAAGGAAAAGACACATTACAGAAATATAAGGAAATGAAACACAGTTATTTTGGCCGTCATATATTATCAAATACCCCACTTCAGAACCACCACATTAACACCAACTTTAAATTTACTTTATTTCATTCATAATTACTATGACCTGAACATTTTTGCAATTCTTGCCAGGTCCTAATGGAGAATGTACTACACCTCCCCCCCACCAGTGTCAGTGCTCATGCATATGTGCACCATACACATCCTGAGGGGATAGGGAAGAGGAGATATAGACCCTTTTTATGTGGGCTAGGGAAGCCCGTCCACAGAAAGTAATCAATACTGATCATTTTAGGGTGCTCAAATTGAGGCAGACTGGGGAGAATGCCCTTGCATCATTTTGGGTTATCAGTAGTGATTACCTAAAGTCATCCCTACTGATTACTTTTTCAAATGGACATTTATGTTGACTACATGTAGTCAGTGTGATTACTTTGCAATGAGTAATTTCATGGTGGCTGTAACAAGAACATTTGGAATTACCCCATCCCCACCCAATCCCACATTATTATGGTCTGATTTGGAGTTTGTCTACCCGTCTAAAGTAGGCTCTATATATGCAACATTGGTGTTTATTTTAGCGGTAGATGGCAATCCTCATACTTGTTTATATGATCTTTGACATAGAAGTGGTGTCAATGTTCTGCATGCATCTATATAACTATCAGTCTAAGAGATCTTTGTCAAAGTGAGACATTGGACAATACACCCAGCTCTATTGGTCCCTATTGATTTGTTCCTGGATGGTATTAATTAAGCTACAAACCAGTACATGTCATGGATTATACTTGTTTATACCACGATTTCTGGGTTGCTCAGTGCTTTTTGGTGGCTATTCCCATCCACATATCTGTCGATATTGCACACCCTGTAGGCTGTAACATCAATTTTGTAAGGCGTGCGGTTATCCATGGATAACCCGCACCCAGTGTGGTTATCAATGGATAACCACATGCCTCTCATGTCCTTACATGTCATATGTTACATGTTAAAACCAACAGAATATTTCATTGCCATGGTAGGGGTCGAACCTGCAATCTCAGGTCCTTAGTCCAACTCCTATGCAGTGCGCCACAGGGACTGACGAGAAATGCTCGGTTCAAACCACCTATGGATATGATACAAAGGCCGGGAAGGCGACGACTGCGGGCTATCCGCTACCATAACCGTGGGATGCATTCAAAGATAGCCAAGCCATGACGGCCGCTGAAGGAGGAGACGCGGTGGTCTAGCGGTTAGCGCATTGCGCTCAGCCGTCGAAGGTAGGCGGGTCGAATCCCGGCCTGGCCGTGTCACTGTCGCTGTCCGCTGCCGGGCGAGGAGGTGTATTATACACAAACATAACTGCGAGACGCATTCAAACCTTTAGCTGTCCGCTGCCGGGCGACGAGGTGTACACTATTTTTCACCGTGTGCCACTGCCAAGGCTAGCCGAGACGGCGCTGTCGCTGTCCGCTGCCGGGCGAGGAGGTGTATGTACCTGTACACACACTATGGCTGGCTTCGAGTCCCGGGGAGGGGGAATAATTTTTGTTTTCAACTTGAATTTATTGGTATTCTATTGATTATTTATTGGTTTCGTGGTATAAAATAAGTAGTCAATGGATAATTCATGACTCGTGTGTGTTAGCAAAGGCTAATAACACTCGGCCTATGGCCTTGTGTCATTATCCTTCACTAACACACACTCGTCCATTATCCATTGATTACTTGTTCAATATATAACATATCATATCATTGTATAGTAGACCCCTGGTGGCAGAAATTAAGCACTCAAAATGATTACCTTAGTTCATCAGTGATAAAAGATGACCTATAGTCATCTGCAGTGATGACTTTTTCATTTGGCAAGTTGGTATATGCAATGCACATTAGTATATATATACATAGAAAGTGACGGAGTGACAAAGCATCCTACCTAAAAAAGTGACAGCATGATATCCTTAAGATTTTGAGCATGCATGGATAGGCACATTCATACATAGCCTCCTGGTCCTATCTAGGACGTATGTGTATATATACACATACGTCCTAGATAGGGCCGGCTATATAAATATATATATATATATATATATATATATATATATATATATATATATATATATATATGCCTACAGCCTAACAGATGCAAGTTGTATGTACTACCAAGCACAGCTATAGCTCAGTAAACACAGTTACGATCATGAACGTTCATGCAACGTAATACTTAAGTCACAATACGTGCGAACATTTTCTCTATAAAATCTTATATAAATCTACGTTAAATCTACCTTAATAGATGTAAATCTTTTACGGATATTTGACAAAATTTTGGGCAGATGAGGGAAAAGGGCCCTCCCTGTGGGATTTATAATTCCGGGTATGCCCACTAGGGGAACTACAATGGCCAGAAATGTGAAAAATAGGCCAAAAATAGTCTTTGGTACTTTTACACATAGAAAAACATTCTATTTTCTAGCATTTCTCTCATAGGGAACCTATTTGGAATGTAAATGGACCACATTTTACATAATCATGATGTAATTTTGTGTATGAATCTGACATGCTTTTTTAAAAAGTTAACACCTTTCACATGGCAGTGACGAGGTCCGTAATTTACATCAAACAAACGTAAAAAATACATCTATTAACCACTGTTAACATAGATTTACACCTATTTACACCTATTTACATAAAAAAACCCGTATATTTGTACGTTCAGAGAACGCTATCAGATTACCAAAAAACTACATAGGAGTGTTTACTGGGAATGAATTAAAGAAACCTCTGAACTCAGAATGTACCTTGGAATTAGGCACCTAAGGTTTGGTTCAATTTTAGCCTCAATTCAGTTATATAGCATTAGTGGGATTTTGATCCAAATAGGCTCATTTTTAGTAGTATAATTTTTCCACCTTCTAGTGGCCAGATTCATATGATATCTCTTGTCTATGATGCTGGGCATTGTCCCTTTATACTAGTTATCTGTCATAGTCACATACCTTCTTTATTCAGGATATCTAAGGCATAATGCATGGTGTGGCACGTATGCTTCCATGTGGCACGTACGGTTCTATGTCACATTTAAGTGTTTCCTAGAAAAATTGGCTGGTAAAATTCTGTCCTTATTTCTGTTATCAATACCTTATATGAGTAGAATAATTCAAGAACAACATGGGTTGATACTATACAGTATTAAATTTATGAGGATGTGGAATGTGTTGCATGTATGGTTCCTCTCAAACTACCCCACTCTTACTTTGTTTTACACCTCTCTGAATAGCACACAGAGAAAAGAAGACTGATTGCTTTGACACATACTGCACAGGTCACGATTGTCTCCCACATGACATGCAAGAAAGGCATGTTGAATGAGGTTGACACTCTCACATTTGGTTCGTCAACTCCACTTGACATGCGTAATGAAGACAGTTGTCATGATGACATATGTGCCATGTCCCAATGACATGTGCTCTATGTGTCAAATCAAGTTGACATGGATATATACATGTCATTTTGTCAGGAAGACTTTTTTCAGTGCAGGTTACATGTTTGGTGACCAGATTTTTTTTTATTTCCCATCTTGAAATGGGCACATGAGAGATTCTATTTACCCTCATTTATCTAATTTATATGGTATTCTACATCTCTTATAATGCACTGAAATGTGTGGCATGTATGGTTCCACTTTACCTACACCAAAAGGTTTTTAGCTATAACTCCAGGCAGATAGGGGTAATAGTTCTTGAGGTGATTATATATAATTGGGGGCTAGTGGAAATAACAAAAGATTATACATTTCCAATGCATTTTCTCTTTACTTTGCCCCATACCAGTGGGAACACTATGAGAAAACGTTCAAAATACCTCATAAAAAGCTCTCATTTTGTAGTCTGCTACTTTAAATATTAATGATACATGGGCAAAACCATATTTTCCAAGCAAGATCCCGACCTTACACACCTAATGGAAATGAAAAATATCCAAAACCTTCAATCTTTAGTCACATTTACCACCTTCCCATGGTGAAAAATGGGTTTATCCCCATCTCAGTGCAATTGACCATATGGTCAAGTCTCGCGAAATGGGGTCACATTTGGTCACAAATTGAGGAACCATACTTGCCGCATATTTCCATTCCCCATACATTTAATTTTGGGACCAACCATCAGATACTAATGAAACAAGGATTCAGATGGACAAGGCAGAATTGATTCATTTGCAAACTACAACGAGATGAATGGTACAATGTGCAGCACATATGGTTTCATGTGGCATGTATGGTTCTGTGCCACTTTTACCCAATAAAAGTTGCTTTATCTTGAAAGTGGCCTGTATCTATCAATTGAAACTTTCATAGCAAATACCTCACTTTGATAGTGTCCTGAATCAGTAATGCTTGTATGCTCCTTTTTCAAATAGAACAGAGGGGGAAGAACATGTATATGTGGCATGTATGGTTCCTCACTGTATGACCCAATTTCGTGAGACTTGACCATATATGGTCACCTTATATGCGAAATATACTGTGGCACCGGGATTTCATTTAGATCATCATTGTTATGGCGAGGAAGTAAAATTGCATAATTTTGAACAGTGTACATTAACATTCTTTTATTATAGCCACTGGCCTCAGAGCTCCTGCAGTGATAATGGTGATCTAATAAGGTGTGACTTTTGAAGCTCTTTGGTGGGATATCAATCATAGTATGTTTACGCAGGGGAAGTAATTATCCAGGAAGTCCAGCACTATATTTCCCATTACATCATCTTCATATTACAGTTTAAGTCGCCCTGCATTTTTCTTTAAATCTCGCATAAAGCTTATCTACACAATGTGATTTACATAATCGACCTAGGCGTAATTGAATTGAAAAGAGAGGTCTGTGGTAATTTTTCTTGCTAGATTGAGTCATGTCCTGAAATACACATTCATATTGCATTTAACTCGGTTTTTGTATCCTCAATGGTAGGATTTAGAACCTAATAATGAGAGGTTTGTAGAAATCATATAAACTGAAGATAATACTCATGAATAATTATGGCAGTCATTGAATTGGGTGACAAAAATGTGGCAATAATAAACTTCCCAATTCATTATTAGCCCGAAGCCCCCTTCCCGGACATACTTTGAATAGGGACAAGATTGGAAGAAGGTTATTTAACAGGTAATGGTTTCCCCACATACCAAATAATTGATTTAACTATTCTATAGTATACATGGATTTATAGTTAAGCTCGCCCGCCTCTTCCACTAAGGAAGCTAAAGAGGGGAATTTATATATCATGTGCTCAACATAGCAAGGATAGAAGTTGGTTGACGCAGATTAGTATCTTCGCATCTTAAGAAAGGGCCTACATTTTGAAATTGCTGTTTTCTTCTGTGGACATTGGTTTTTGATACCATCCCTGCATAATCAATTGACTCGGGGGGGGGGCACCCCACCCCTTTGGTGCTTTGCACTTCCCAAGTAGTTGAGAGGGAGAGCGAGAGAGGGAGAGACAGAGAGAGACAGAGAGAGAGAGAGAGAGAGAGAGAGAGAGAGAGAGAGAGAGACAGAGACAGAGACAAAGAAAGACAGAGACTAAAAATGAGTAAGAAAGAATACAAATATATTCTAACAATAATTATACTTTAAACATTTAGGTGTTCTTATTTCAAGGCCCTATAGAGGCCCGCTCGGGGGAGTGTGTGGGGAATCTGGCGGGAGAGGGCATCCACTTGAAAAATGGTCTACCAAAGTGTTGGTTTCCTGTTCAAATTGAAGACGTTAGATGTCAACTGGAAGCAAATACTTGATGGGTCAAATGCCAAGGAGATCTAATAGATTGTGTAATAGATTGTCTGATACTGAGCAGCATAAATGGTGGAGATTTCGGAAGAGCTTACCCACAAGACTATACCCCCCCATATAACTAAGCGAACCACAAACCAAGAGAATATGTTTGTGTAGCAATGAGAATGATAAATAAGAAGCAACATATGAAACCAGTTTCTTAACTGTGACTGAAGGTATTATGTTAAGAGAAAAAGTTGTCCTTTGGAAATTTAAAAAAGTAGGTTATGAACTACATCGGAAGAACATTACTCAAACCAGTCGAAGTTCTGTGTAATGTCTCTAGCCAAACTTAATAGCTCTCAAGTCACAAAGTGTGAGTCATCCAGGCCTATAACTGTAAATGCCAATTCTTGTGATTTGTAAATCAGATAATTATTAAGGGGTTGAGAGAAGGGTATGAACATTTTGTCTTGTATGGTGCATTAGATACAGTATACAAATCAAGTTACTCTTTGTACTTGGTTCATGAAATTTAACAGTGTTCCGCATTCTTTGTGACTCCCAATCCTCCCAACCAATGTCTCTTATCAGCATTGAGTGAATTGACAGTGTATTTTACTGTTATAATGGGAAGAAAGCCCTATATGAAGTTTATATGTAGATGCGGTTAGCTTGTGTGAATCATGCATGCTTGTATAAACCATCTGTCATCAATTCTTGTTAAAGACCCTCTCAGTGAAACCAGTTTGGACAGAGGCACAAAAAACAAGATTCACTTAATGTCTGGAGGCAGAATGCATAAAATAATCACAATCATGTCTACCAGGAACTAAAGTACCCTAACTGTAAGTCCTAGTTATAGGGCACCTTAGGGTAAGGATGTGTGTCTGTTTGTCCCCAGGCCCCCCATACTTCTCTCACATAAAAGCAGGTGGCCACAACCATAGAAATGCTACTGCATGGGGGGGGGGGGAGGGAATGCAACTCTCCCTCTTCTGAGTCTTGCCTGAACTCAAGGTTCCTCTCTTGGCCACCTAATCAAAATTGGGGGAGCTACAGTAATGGCAAGGTGCGGTATATCAAGTGTATCTGTATGAACGACATGTCATTCACTGAGTAACTGTTGAGGAGTCTTCATCAACTTTCATACACCTTAAGACTTAGAAATGGATCTGGCTGCTGTCCTCAGTATTTACCTAGTCTTGATACTTAAGGGTATCCATAGCAGACCTATCCATGGTAGACCTGTGTTTCTCCGACCAAACGATCCCATAGGAGGCTGTCACAGCATCGACCAGGGAGAAGCTATGGTAATGTTATTCGATTTCGATATTGATAAACATCAACACTAATATTTTGTAATATTATCCTCTTATGACTCACCATAGTAAGATGCAAAAACCTTGAAGGGAGAAGGGAGGGCAGGAAAAAAGGAAAGGGTTGCAATTGGGGGGGGGGTGACTGGGAGGATATGAAAATAAATTATATTTAGTCACACAAGAAGAGGAGGGGGGTAATATATAGATAGGGAGAGAGAGAGAGTAAGAGAGACACACACACATACAGACAGACAGAGAGAGACAGAGCCAGAGACAGAGAGAGAGACAGAGAGAGAGAAAGAGAGACAGAGAGAGACAGAGGGGAGAGAGGCAGAGACAGACAGGCAGACAGGGACTGGGAGACAGAGAGAAACAGAGACAGAGAGAGAGACAGACGGATAGACAGACAGACAAAAAAGATAAACATAATAAGATTGCATTACCTTTGACTGTGCAACTTACGTCACGTCCTAGATAGCAGCCGAGGCTGTCCTCAATACCGTTTTTTGAGTAATAGACAAAAAGCAAGATAGCTTTATAATTCTATTATCTTTTTTCTCGAGTGTTCTAATACATTCATAGCATTTCTTTTACATAAAAGAACTTAAGCAACAACATTTAGACCAGGTTCCAGCAAAGCTGAAATCACGCATCGGTGTGGAAAACTGGTATGGCATCAAATCACATGTCACACCAGGGTGTGATTTGGGGATGGTGTGTGATTTGGTGTCACCACCAAAATAACTATTTCAAAGATGATTTTGACCAATCTAAGTTAATTCTAATGATTATAAATCATGTTAATTCATGAAACATGTAATGTAATGTGTATCAATGTTTAAAGCAACATCCCAGTAAGGTACTGACAAAAAACAAAGTGGTTTAATCAGTCATTAATGATAAAAATTATGTTACAATAAACATTTGACAATATAAGACCAGTTTTCCTACTGATGTGTTTTCTTGCACTGACTGTTTTTCTTGCACTGATGTGGAAAAACACATCACCATCTTGGGGAAATAGTATGTAAGACAGCATTGGGGTGTGATTTCACGTCGGGGTGCAATTAAGGTAGTGGCTCAGACCTGTAGACTATTTATAGAATCAAGACGGAATTACCTTTTCTATTCTAGTGTTAGTCTCACCACATCACCTAGTCAGATTATGAAATATCTAATATTATAACACCCTACCAAAGGACACTTTTCTTGTCTTTGTCTTGCCTACCCAGTGAGTAATGTTATTCCACTCCTTACACACGTATCTATGCATTTAATCGAATTGAAACCATTGATTGTGTGGGATTACATCAAAAGATTCATGGCATGATAAGATAAGGAATGGGCTACCATAGTTCATATTGAAAATATATTACATTATTATAGGTAATCCTCTTTATACTATTATTCTGGCACCTCCCTTACTGTTATGCTGTCCTCTACCAGTGCCTTACCAGAGCATATACGCACATGTTCATTTTCAGGATTTTTGAACATACTTTTTCGAGGTCAAGCTGGACTTAGAATATTTTGGGAAATGCTGGCGGACATACAAAGTCAGTCTCACCATTGTTTCAATGTAAAAAATCGTCCTAACTCGTAGGAGTATTGAACCCCGGCAGCAGTGCTGGTTGGCGAGGAGGTTAGCCATTGCGCCACACTGAACGGTGATGAACTCCAGTGTTAATATATATAAGAAGCCTGTAGGACCTACCTGGTAGCGGTACTGCTGTGTTTACACTCATATTTCATCTTGATTCCAAGCTTGTCATGTTATGACATTTATATTCCAATAAGTATACGATCCATAGATGGTGAATGCATGCCAAATTTCTCCATTTTGTTCAAAATGAAGAAGAATCCATTGATTTTTCCATCGTAAGCAAGGTGCTGTCCACCAATACCCCCCGCCTCCTTGCTCAACGAAATATGTCAGTGGCCCGGATGTAGGTCAGAGGACGAACGAGGAAGACGCTGAGAATGTCGGACCATGGCTCGCTTACAAAGGAAAAAATCATTGGATTCTTCTTTATTTTGAATATATTGGAGATATTAAGCATGGAGGGATCATCTAGACTATCTAAGGATGTCTACATTTTAATAACTCAACATGTCATGGTTGGATTCAATACAAACAGTGGGTGCAAACATAGGACCGCCGAGAATAACAATGGCTTCATGCAGAGCGAACCGGGGAGTATCGCTGGCACTTACAAAATGTCTTCTTGTGCCTATATTCTGGGGATATCAGGTAGGAAATTAATGTTATTATGGAGGAAAAGGTGGTATAAATGCATTATGGCATAAATATGGCAGGCAATGGTTTGGATATATTCCTCAATATGGTCTGCCATATTTATGCTGTATTGCCTTAATAATGCAGGATAGGAATACTGCCTGTATATTGCTGAGACTTGAAATAGCCATGGGCATAACAATGCCTTGGATTTTCATTCTAATTTAGCTACTATAAAACATACATTTTTGATATGATACAGTAACTTAAACTATGTCATTTTATTGCAAAGTTATATGAGACACTTATTCTTTTTATAAATTATCAGTTTGATCAAAAGGGCTTTACTACAAGGGTGGTTCTCAGGTGGTTGTCTCTAGGTGCAAAGTGGTTGTCTCTAGGTGAAAATGAAGTAAATGGAATGTTTGTAGTAAGGGTGATAAACTAGAAATGAAAACTACAAATGGATTTCTTAGATATAACAGATACGAAAGCCCAAACAATTATCTTTCATTCAGTACTTTTTGGAGGTCTGAGGACTTAAGGCTGTCAGAAATATTAGCCACTACAGATCCCTTGTTGAAAACCTGCACAGGAACGGCTGTCTTCAGGTTAATCTCCCCTATATTGATATCAATACCTGGAGTATTTCAGCACCGAGGGCCTCAATGAAAATGGTGAGAAGCATAAAACATGATCAGGGTAACAATCAGATTGGTGTATCCTAAAACACCAGCCCATTACAGATACTGTGAACGCTGATGTATTAAGTGTATACATGAGTGAGAGGTCTCCTGCTCTATTCAGTTACAGCTTGTCTGTTTAATTAAAAAAAAATTGAATTAAGATATGATATCCTCCTACAGAGACAACTGGTGCAGTTTGGCTATGCGGGCACCCCAGTGAGAATAAATCGGCAGGCAGCAGCAGCCCGATTTCCAGATGTATCCAGCTTCAGTGAGACTCTCAGGGACTTCCAGAGGACAGTGGGATTACCAGGGACTGGAGTGCTGGATGTAAACACAAGATGTAAGATGGCCACCCCTCGCTGTGCTAAGGATGATATGTCTATCCGGGACAAAGTCCGCAGACAGAATGCAGTGGCTGCTGCTGCTGGTTTATCACGAAATGCTGTGGGTCGTGGTGGTGTCTCATCTGGATTTACCACTCCCTGTAAGTTTAAGTTTTTCTTTTTTTTTAAATCTTAATTAAAAAGAATCAGTGATTCTCCTTTCTTCTATGATAGGAAATAGTATAAAGTTGAGTTTCATTGGTATCAAATGTATAGCAGTTTATGCATGTATATGCATGTAAATGGGGACAGATGTGGGGAGATGGTTTCATATGCATAGCATATTTTTTGAGCCTGAGTTTGCACTTTATCATGTATTATAACAACAGATTTTGAATCTGTTAGAAATAAATTCAATTGATATAATCTAATTGGGAAACATTGCTGAATATCTGCATACATATTCCTTCTATGCTATGAGTAGTATAATAGTTGGTCTTTTCTGGATAATATCCAGAAAAGACCACCATATTTGGATTATCCAGAGAAGACCAGTGTTTTAAGATATCTATAGAAGACGGTATTCTCTGGATAATTTGGATTATCCAGAGAAGACCGGTGTTTTAAGATATCTACAGAAGACCGTATGTTTAGGAATATCCAGAAAAGACCTGTATTTTTGAGAAAATGTAGATTGCAAGTGAAACGAGAAGTCATAATATTTTTATATTTTCTTTATTGTTCTTTTTAACTCATATTATATAGTCAGACAATCCAACAGATAATCCAATTTATTCCTTTATCGTTTATGAGAGGCGGAGAATGAGTTACAATAACAATGAATAACATAATTGGAATCTTGTAAGATGCTGAGTAGCTTTCGTCCACTTTTGTTGTATCGTTGTTCATTGTTATATTTTTTTGTTGTATCGTTGTTCATTGTTATATTTTTTTGATTATTTACTGACTTTTTAGATTATTACAAAGGTATTTTGTTTTTTGAAAGTCAATAAAAAGATACAACACAAAGAAAGGTTTCAACATTCTTTTTTTTTTAGTTTTAATTCATATTAGATAATGTACTGCTTTATTTATGTTCTTCCAGCCCAAAAAATGAAACATAAATTCATCATTGATGAAGAGAGAAGCATAGAATGAATTACATATGCGTTCTAGTAAACAATGAAATTCACTTTTGTACATTATTGTTTGATAATTTAGGTTAAAACTAGTAGATTTTAACAGTGTTACCACATTTTTATATTCTTTAGATTCAAGTACTGTGTTTAATGTAGTAGCACTGTTAGGGTTTATTTTAACATAAGCATTTCCATGGAATATTATTGATATATTGCTATGCCTTGAATTTTCTCGACTTTTCCATATGACTCCAAAATAATCAACTTCAAAACTTTTCAATAACTTATCGAATTCTTTTAAACTTTCTATTACCTTATTTAATAAGGGAGAAGATTGAACACTATCGTTTTTCCATTTTTTTAAAAAGATTTCTGCCGTTTCATTTTTTAATATAAAAGTAATAACTTTAGTATTTTTATATGGAAAAATATTATTGTTTTTATATGGAAACGTATTATTTTGAGTTAAACAATAATCACATGAACAATCTTCTAAGGTGCTAAGTAAGTATAGATCCATGTTTGTATCGTATTCCATTTTGTTGCTTGTTTTGTATATGTTTTTATTCTGTTTATCACAACAATATTCTTGCTTAGTTTACTCTTTATTAGAGTATTTTTTACATAGAAAGAGTGACTTCATGAATAATGTGATTCATTGAACCAATACCATTGTAAATTTTCGTCACCTAGTTGTTTGTTAGAATCAACTTTAAGAATTCCTCTAAAGACATTAATTCATTTTTGGAGGGGTCGATTTCATCAGAACCTTTTTCATCAGTTGGTTCTTCTTCCGCCGAATAAAATTCTTGTTCTTCAGACGACGTTTCATCAGCTAAATGAGATTGTTCTATATCTGATTCTTCAGACGAGTCACTTTCTCCAGAATCACTTTCTTCATAGTTGTTTTTTTCTTTCAATGAAGCAGATATCTTTTTGCCTGATCCAAAACCTTGATCATTTCTTTCGGTTTTATCAGGTGTACATACTTCTTCTAGCTCAGGGATGAGAATTTTTTCTAATATTATTTGAGCTATTTGATCTCCATGTTTTATTTCGAAGACTTCATTTCCAAAATTAAATAGCAAAACACCAATTTTTCCCCTGTAGTCTTCATCTATTACCCCTGCTCCTACATCGATGAAATGATTAAGAGCAAGTCCTGATTTTGGTGCTATGCGACCATAGCATCCTGTAGGTATGCAAAGTATTATATCAGTTTGTACCAATTTTTTTTCTTTAGCAGGAATAATATAATCATAAGCACTATATAAATCAAACCCTGCAGATTTTTTTGTGGATCTGGTTGGCTTCAATGCTTTTGTTGATGCTTTGACATAATGCATAATAGGTTGGAGAATAGGTGAGGCAGGCAGTAAAGCAGATTTTTGGCATGTTGTTACTAACAGTGTATTTGGTTTGTCTTTTACAAGAGTTATATAGAAAGAATCTTGACAACGCGCCATTTTGCTGAACGTTATTTCAGTTGTTTTGTTGTTTAATATAACGCTATTCACAGAGATGTTTTCTTTGTTTTAGTTCATTTAAGACGATCTTTGCTGTAATATTTAAGATTTTCATTGTAAATTTCTTCATATATTTTGCTGTAAGCTAATTGAGAGAGTTTTTCACCTTTTTCAGTGTTTTCAAGCTTAGAACGTTCTTCTAATTTTATAGGATAAATTTTTTGTAAAACAAGTCGCGC
This sequence comes from Acholoe squamosa, assembly GCA_949317995.1. Classification (NCBI taxonomy): domain Eukaryota; kingdom Metazoa; phylum Annelida; class Polychaeta; order Phyllodocida; family Polynoidae; genus Acholoe; species Acholoe squamosa. The sequence continues at coordinate 49,348,375 of OX439050.1, forward strand.
AACAGCATCACCACTTTTTATTTTTAGGTCTTCTTCTCCGAAGTTAAATAAAACAATGGTAATATACCCTCTGTAATCTTCGTCTATTATTTTTTGGTTGATTAACACAAAGTTATGTTTTCTTGATTTGCATAGAGGTAAAATTATACCATAATAACCTTTAGGGACAGCAACTTTAACTTCTGTTGTAATTGTACATGCTGTATTATTAGGAACAGTATGGTTATATGAACTGTACATTTGAATCCCTATGTTATTTTCCTCTTCAGTAGGAGAGAAGGAACCTGCTATTTTACTGTATTTTAGAACAGACATTTTCGTTCAGTTTTATATGACATGATGTGATGCCTATTGTTATGATTCTCAATTAAGTAAATAACCAAACAAACAAAATGAAATAATTTTTTATATGATTTTATTTTGATTGTCACATGTGTAAAGACAGTTTTTCATTTTCAGTTTGTTCCTGTTCTTTTATCGAATTCAAGGAATATCATGTTTAGCACATCATTTCTTTTCATGTCGTGTACTGCTTTCATCAGTTGATGAGTAGCACTGTACTTAGATCTTTGCCACATTTTTAAGACATTGAAGGTTAATTGAGCTATGTCTTGTTCGGGCTGGGACGATAATGTTCTTCTTTCGTCAGACGTGATATGTAGATATGTAGCTATGTCCTTCCAGTCTCTTGACATTTTTTCACTCAATAAGCTGAAATACATTTGCACGGAGGTCGATTCCACGTCGTACTCTTCTAGTTTTTTTTCTTTGAAGAAATTTTCAGTGAATTCCACCAAGTCTATTCTGTGGTTTTCCTTTAAACTTGTCATCAGTTCTTCTGTTCGTAAGTAGTAAGGAACTTCTCTCCACCATTTATTCAGCATCTCTATGCCCATAGCAGTTGGAGTTTTCGACTTGTTCATGCTTTCAAGTTTAGCATGAGGGATGCCAAGATATACTCCTAAGGTTATCCATTGACGTGCTAACGATACAGAGATTTTTTGAAGAAAGATATCTGAATATCCTAAATCATCTTGAAAGTAATAAGTAGGTAAAGGCATTTTTTACCTTCAAAGGATTAGAGTGACAATCAAAAGTAGGAAAAGAAATAAATCAAAAATACATAGACCAATGATTAAAATGACACATGTACTTCCTCAACATATGTACTTATGAAGAACTTTAGATGCTCTTAACATGAGGCTTATATTTTATCTCAAGGAAGTAAAATTAAGTTCCAGACTGTTACAAAAAAGGTATATCGGGTAAATGTATACTAAGCATAAATAGACATAGTGACATAGAAGAAAAGAAAACAGGATAAAAGATTATAGTAGTTATTAATCCATATATGAAATAGTATATAACGCTCATGAATCCATATGTAGTACAAAAGAAAAGAAACAAAAACAAAAAAAATTTATATATTTTAAGACTATCAATAATTTTCTTTTTAATCATTTTTTTTATTTAGATAAGTTGCAAGACAAAATATCTTTCCACGAAGACAGATATTCTTTCACTTTTTCTTTATCTTCTTCAGTATATCTTTCTAAGTATATTGGATTTATGTCCAAAAAATTGGTGATAGAAAGATCTCCGTCTAAAATACCATGAACACTTATTTCTTCTGGCTTTAGATCTCGTTCTGCATGACAAGCTAACATGTCTATCACACTTTCAATTAAAGCATATTTTCTCATATTTCCTTCTCTGTAATATTCAGGATGATGATCATTGTTTTCATAGTGATGAAATAAAGCATTTTCCCAAGTTGTTTTTTCTTGGGAATTTTTTGGTCCATTTTTAGTATGGAACTTAAAGGTGTAACCTATGGCTTCTCTCATTGAAAACTTAGATAAGTCATGCACCATTATTCGTTCTGTTAAACACATTTTATCTTTTTTGTCAAATACGTTTTCTAAAAGGTAAAAAGTGAAACATATCATTTGTCTATGCCTTAAAACCTGTTCGAAATGTTGCAAGAGAAGTTTCAAGAAAAAATTGTTGCAAGTTATTTTTTCTTTTTTAGATTTTATGTATTTAATGGCTATATTGTCTTCCCAGTTTGCGTGTTTCAACAGTTTTTTTATTTTAAAAGTGTACTTTCCCATATCAGCGTAGTGTTCTGCTCATGAAGCCAGACAAAAGTTTCTCTTGTTTTTCTGTGATTCGTTGCACAAGAATATTATTTTTGTTTCCTAAAGATTTTATTATTTCTTGATTCTTTTTTCTCTCTGCTCTAAGAATGCGAAATTGGTTTTGTTGCCTTTTTCTTGTTTCTTCAAGGGTTTCTATTTTATGTATGCAATCAGGACACACCCCGTCTTCTAGCGAAGGCTTCCAATCAGAATAACTGTTCATGTTACTTTGACGCAGATCAATGTTCACATAAAGTCTGTTTGTTCACTTATCTCATCTATGTTTTTATTTCTTAATCACTTTCATGTTTTTTTTCTGAATTTAAAAGAAAAGCTTCGTTTGGCTTATTCCTATAAGTCTCCATTAAAACATCAGAAGGCATAGAATCTGGCACATCACAAGTTTCGCCGTCTGCTACAATTTTACTGCCTTCTTCTGAGTCATCACCGTCGGCTACTGTACGACCATACGGATAAGAACCTCTCCTGATGTTATATATTCTCTCTGCTTTAGCTAAGTTGTATGCCTTCCTGTGAGCCATTAAATTCATATTTTCATTTCGTGCTTCTCTTAATTGTAAAGTAAGATGGAGATTATTTTTTTCTTCCTCTTTTATGATATTAATGTGTTCACGTCTTTCTTCTTCTAACAGAGATATATAAGTGCCTTGATGTAAGCATATTTTTTCAAGTATTTCATTGCGCTTTACTTCAAAAATCATATTGTTCCCTTTTGTATCCATGATTAAGACTTGAGAAATAATCTTAATTTATATATTTTTTTTAGGTCTCACACCAGAAAGATGTTCATTCTTATAATTATTTGAGTATCTCAGGATCTTTTGTTTCTTCAGTGAATACATTTGAGTCGGGCAAATGTTCTTGATTTGCAAAGGTAGTTAGTAATTGATTATTTTTTTCATACATTATGTTATTAATATCTCGGTTTTCATTTATTTGAGTAGATTTTAAGTCATGGTTAGAAACAGAAGATCCTATGACAGGATATGTCCATGTTTTTCTGTGATTTACATTAGTTACAAAACAAGACAGGAAAGTTTGAGTTTTTTCATTGTTATGATAAATATTTCCGCTTTCTGTACAAGACAAAAATATTTCATCTCCTTTCTGTAAAGAAGGGGAGATAGATTGTTTACGCGTTTCTAAGATAATGACAACGATGCTTAAAATAAGAGTAAAAACTATTCCTCCTGCTCCTACTTTCCCGTTTGAAATCAAATTATTTATTTTGCTTAAACTTTTCATGCTTCCTTCTTTTGTTTTATGTTCGCTCATTTTTTTAAAAAAAATATCTTTTTATGATGATCAGTTCCAACAAATCGGCAAATAATTTCCAAGACAAGAAGAAAAAGAAATAATACATTAATCTTTTTTTCTTTTTTGTGTTGTTCTTAAAAAATTATTTTTTGTAGAACAAATTTGTTTGTTACAAAACAAGGATTTCTTTTTCCTTCGATTATTTTGTTTTTTCTTTAAAAAGTATTGTTTTACTTTACTGTCATTCCAATCAGGATCTGAAGTGAAGCTAGATATAACTTGTTGCATTGACTTATTCTCAGCTCGTTTTTCTAAAAAGAACAAGCAATATAAACCACAAGTCATAGAAAAAAGTCCTTGAATAGATTGAGAGGAATATTTATATTTTTTAGGCAAAGCTTTCAGAAAACTTTTTCACATAGGACTGAAGCCATATGAATCGAAATATTCAGCTAGTTTACGAGGTTTTTCATAATAAAAAGCTACCCAATGTTGTCCGGGTAAGTTACTGTTGTCGGTGTTGACTACATAACCTGTAGGAAATGATTTCACTGCAGGTATAGTATCAGCTGAATAAACACCATAATTTCCTTCTTTTTTTCTTTTAATTTTCTGCAAGAAAAAATTTATTTCCTCTCCATTCATTTTTAGGAATTATGCTATTTCAGATTTTGCTCTTAATATATTGCTAGAATCTAATCTCAGGAGTTCATGATGTTCTAAATAAATGATAGCTGCTACTCCATGGGTTAATTCTTCTTCTAGTTTTATGACAAATCCTAAAGAACCATTTTCTGAATATTCGAATGTGCCTGACGTTATTCCATTTTTAGATATGTCAAAACAGTAAAGACAATGACCTTTCTTGAATTCATCAAAAGAAATATCTATCGTATCGTCTCTGAATATTGAACCTGTAGATCGTATAAGAGCTAGGTAGGCCATATTGTATAAATCATTAGGGTAATCTAATTCATAGTGATAAAAAGGAGTTCCACCGTCGTTCACTTTCAGTTCTATTTCCTTAGCTTTGAAGTGCTCAAATTGAAACGGATTACGATTATGACTTCCTGTAAAGGCATCTAAATTAACTAACCCTATGATGACTCTTTTTGGAAGAGGAGTGTTGTTTACTATATGAGAGGCTTGCAAAATTGATTTTTGAGGACCAAAAGTGACGTATTTCATGTCTATTTTGTTTACAGGATAATCCCAATACGGAGTAACCATTCTAGCATCCATTATTTTTTTATGGAATTTTTCAGACACTCTTATTCTTTTAATGAATAAATGTATGCCATGTATGTCTATTAGGTATTTTTGTGTACCTAATTTAGACATCAAACAAAAGTCTTCATCTGCTCTATCAAATTCTATAGTAAGAGGCAGATCTCCAGGTAACACTTTGACCTGTGCAAAAAGGTCATTATGAATTCGTCCTATCACTTCAAATAATTTCCCGTTTTTAGTTTTGTTATAACGTGCTTTCACTCCAGAATTATGATCGTCGCTGTTAACATTTGTTACTTTATTAAAATCTTTATCTTCTTTGTAATACATAGCCAAAGCTCCCAAGTGTTTAGCAGTGGTTGGATCATAACTTAAAATATATTCCAGGATAGATCTATATCCGTGCAAATCATTGCTGTCTGATATTCGTATTCCTGCTATAGAAAGTTTCACATTTTTAAACATGGTAGAAGCAAAATAATTCACCGGAAAAACTTTAGCTTTATCGTTTATTGTCCCATCGTTAGCTGGGGCATCTGGATTTTGTTTGTCGGCTTTTAATATTTTGCCAGACACTCGAATAAAACTGTCGTGCAAAGAAATGAAATCTGTATGTTTAGATTTTAAAGTGAATTGAACTGTTGTGCTGTTAGGAGAAGCAGTGGGCTCAACTTTTTCATAATAAGTTTTAACTCTACTTATATCTGTTGGAGGAACATGAGTAAAATCAAACTCCGAGGCTACACAAAAACAAGGATCTTCGTCTAACAATGACATTTTTTAAGGTGATGAACAAACTTCAAAAATATTTGTTTGTTTTTCTCTTTTTTTCAGTAATCTCAGGTTATTTTATGTTAACCAAAGATATCTTTTTTGAAATTTCTTCTATTTCTATTTCTTTTTTTATTTCTGATCGTTTTATTAACTTTTCTTTTTTTGGTTACATGTGAAATAACTTCTTTGCCTAAATCAGACAAAGTTTCTTGAGCTTCTCTTTTTAAAGCTCGTTTAAAGTTTTCACCTTTCATGACATTTTTTGCTACTTTAATTCCTCCTGTTAAGGCTCTTTTTCCTATTCCTTTTGTGGCTGATGCCGCAACAGGTTTCACCAAAGGAATAACTGTCTTAAATAATCCTTTTAAAATACCACCTAGCCCATAACCTTTTTGATTTCTGCTTCCTATGAAGGGGGTTAAAGAATAGTATCCTTTTCCATACTGTACATCATAAGGATAAGATCGCTTAGTTAAAAAATGTTTATAATATATATCTTCAGGTGAATCGTTAGAATACATTTTGATTTTTTTTTTATTTATTTTTTTTGATTTATCTCAAAACAATTTATCTCTACCAGTCAGATGCCCATTCCTTAGAAAAATATTTTGGGTTTTTTTTGCTTCTTCTTCCAGATCGAGTTGAATAAGGTGATGGCTTTCCTGACAAATATCTATTTGTTTTAATTTTCCCGAAGACATCTTCTTGTGGGCTTGGGTAAGATACTTTTATGTTTTTTTCTTTCCTAGGTTGCTTTTCTTCATACGGGAGAGGAGGGATATTTTTTATTGGAGTTTTCACTATGCCTCCGCTGGCTTCTCCTATTTTGTCTTCTTCATTTGCAGAAAGATATTCGGTGTCGTTATTTTTATCTTCAGTATCTTTTGTAGTTGTTTTTTTCAAAAGGGGCTTTTCTTTTTCTTGAAGAAGTGTTTCATCGAAAATGCCGTCTTCAGAAAATTCATCGTCTGTAGCATCTGTAGAATAATTGCTTTCATTTCTTTGTTTGTCTTCCATGTTTTGATCTTCTAAAGGATATTTTTTTATTATATAAGGACGATTGTTTTTTCTAGCTTTTTTTTGGCTTATTTAAAAACCACGATTTAGGAATATGATTAGATATATTGACCCAAAGTTCTTCTGTTCCTATAGGTTCTGTTTTTATGCTTGCATTTGAAAAGAATTTCATGATGCTTATCACATTAGAATTTCTTATTAGTTAACCTCTGATGATAATTTCTCCATGTTCATTCCATAAATAGTTCAGTTCTATCATTTTTTTTGAGAATTTCTTTGATGTAAGGAATTTGTGCTTGTCTTATGTTGGATAAGATCTCAATTATTGATATACCTGGTTTTATTTCTTGTTTTTTTTCTGTAGGATTAGAATACATGAAAGCCGAGTCTTTAGCTATATTTTGATTTGTGCTTAATATCTTATATGGTTTCACGTCATACATTCTTTGCGCTAATAATTCTTGTTGCCTTTCGAGAGCAGGATTTTTTTCTTGGTCAGTGTTTATTTCTTTAGTATCATTTTTTGCTGAAGATAATTTTTTGTAAGTTGCTAAAGGTATAACTATACTTTTTTTGAAGCTAGCCATGATATTAATTTTTTGCACCTGCCAATCCTCCTATTAAGGACACTGCTAAAGGGTGGAGAAGAGAAAGAAATCCACCTTTTTGTTTTAAGACTGCTTTCCTTTTTTTATTATTCACACGCCTATTAATAAGATATCTTAAAGTGTTCTTGTATTTTTTTAACTTTGAATAAGACACTGAATTTAATCTAATGTTTACTTAGGCAAATTGCACAAGTTGTGTGCCAAGTCAGGCATCGATAAGTTGTCTTCACACTCGTTACGAAGAGGAGGTGCATCAGCCTTGGCAGATGCAGGGTTCAGTCTATTGGACATCAAGAACATTGGTGACTGGAAATCATTGAGTGTGTTGCATTATTTGACAAAATCCAAACAAGCTCGTGTCGATCTTGATCGGCGTATGGTCAGCGCCTTATTCGTGTAAAATCTGGTTATGTATTTTTGTTTTTTTTTGTTGTTTTTTTTTTGTTTGTTCTCCATTCTGTTTGGCGTGTTGGCCTGGTTATGTATGTGAGACCGGTGGTCCTTCCTGGGGCTAGGCAATATGGCCGACTACAAGGCCACCAGTGAAGGAACCTGTTACATAACAGGTGAATGGAAGTGGTGACATCTGGTAATACATTTGGGAACTGCTACTGCCCATTTATCACCACTTATATGCGCGCATATAAGTAGCTTAACATTAAAAATGCACTGACATATAGAATCGATGTCTTCTTTATCTGCATATTCTATTAATAAATCTCTTTTTCTTTTGTTTTTTGTTTCCTAACATTGTCAAAAAAGCTAATCTTTTGACTGATCTGATGTTTGCTGCTTTCTTCTTGATTTTTCTTTTTAGTCGTTTGCAGCTAGTTCTTTTTTTTCTTTTTGCTACAACTGATTTCTTTTTTATTCTTTTTTTTCCTTTTCTTTTAGAGACATGCATTTTTTTCTTTAACGGTGGCATTCTTATAAATGAACTATGACACAAAAACTTTTATTTTTTTTGTTATATTTTATTCAATCTCACGAACTTTAATTTGATTCATACATGTATAGTTGTTTTCTGTTTTATATTTTATTAGGTATATACACCTCTTGTCCTATGTCAAATATGTTGCTCCTAAATCTGTATTCTTGAGGAGTTTTTTGATGACCATCTATTAAAAGATAGGAATGTGGTTTCCTAGTTGCTTCATTAAAAATATTAACAAAAGTTTTATAATTTTTAGGCAACAGTTTTCTCCCTAATGTTTGAGGGACAGTTTGATCTAAAGGTGAATTAAAAATAACTAAATAAGTTGCATTTCTATTAACAGTTTGCCTTTCTTTTCCTTCAGAGTAATAATTTTGTGAAATATATATAACATTTATCGATTCATGATGACATGTTTGAGTGAAAAGTTTTCCTATTTCAGGATTGTTTCCACATTCTTTCATTAAATCATCTAAAATAACAAGTCCATTAAGGTCAGGTTTTATATATTTATCAAAAGAAGAAGGAATACCGTTCAAAAATGTTATGCTTTTCCCCTCCATGAAGTCTTTTTTTGCAGGAGGGGTTTGACCATAACACCATATGATATAGTCTATTTTTTTTTCTATTATTCGCTCATTATTTTTTAATAGATCATACACAAAAGTAGTTTTTCCACTGTTGCTTGGTCCTGCTATGATCATAGAAAATGGAATTCTAATACATGCATTAAAAACAGGGAATTCTATGTCTTCCATTTTTTATTTTCCTTTTATTTTGTTTAATTCCTCTTTGTAAAAACTACCACTCAATATTTCATTATTTTTATCTATTAACACATAAGTAGCAGGCCACGTTCTAAGAACATATGCTATTTGAAATATTTCTTCTTTCCAATGAGAAGAATACCCTCTCCTGAAAGCAGTCTTATATTTACTTATTCGTACTTTATCTCCTACTTTAAAAGGCAGTTTAATTCTTTTGCTGTACAAATATTTTCCGTATTGCTTTAACCATATTTTTTTTTCGTTTGATTTGGTTACTTCAGAAGGACTTATTCCTAATGTTCTATGTTTACTATGATTATAACTTTTAACTAAATCCTGTAGAACGTCTATATATCTCAGACTCTTTTTGAAAGAAAGATATTTATATATTTTGTCTTGTATGGTACGATTGAATCTTTCTACTATAGCACATTTAGTGTCTTGAGAAGTACTGAAAAATTTTATTTCATTTTCTTTTAAAAATTTTTGAAAAACACCTTTAAATTCGCTTCCTTCATCTAATTGTATTAAGTTGGGCTTAACATTGCTTTTTAACAAAATTTTTTTGAAGCCGTCTAGAGTGACATATGCAGTTTTGTTCACTAAAGGTTCAACATAAGCATAACGTGAAAAACAATCTATACAGGCTAATAAATATTTTATTCCATTGTTTTGATCTTTAAGGTTAAAAATACTTATTAAATCAATTTGCCATTGATCGTTTATGCCTTTCACTATTGTTTTTCTTCGAAGAAATTTATATATTATTTTCTTATGTGAAGTATAAGTTCTAGTGTTACGGAGAAAATTTAGCACGTCCTTTCTCGTTATATTTTCATCTATTTTTTTAGCTGCTTCATATAATTTTTTCACAGAAGAAATAGATGAAGGATGAGAAGGAGTGAAATAAATTTTTTTCAAAATATTTTCTTTGTCCATGTTTGAAAAATATTTGCTTATGAACATGAAAAGAGAACCATCTCAGAGTAGTAGGTGATATAATTTTTGATGAATGAATGACATCTTTTGCAACAGCATTCAGACAAAACATTTTTCACAACATTTTTAAATAAATGAATGACACAACTTTTTTCGTGCACGCGAAACAAAATGGAAATCCGATACGCGTCCATTCCAAGAAAAAAAAGGTAGAGACATATTTTATCCCCTTATGAGTTGAGCAAGAGCACAAATTTCTCTTTCGAGATGTACTTTTTGCTGACACATAGGTTTTAAAATATATGTACCATAAAAAACTTGGCATTAGCGCAAGTTCCTCCATTGAGGTGTACTTTCTGCCAATGCATAAATTCACAGAATGGGGCATATTAGCACAGATTTTAACCCATTTTTATGCGTGAAAAAAGTCATTAAATGCAATGCAAGTTTCCGGATTTCCGTGAAAAAATGAAACAAAAAAATCTTTTTGCCTTATAAAAGAAACATTATTCTATAGCATAGATATTAGTGTATATAGGAATAAACCCATCAGGTATTCTAGATTGGTTTGTGTTAGTTCCTATAGTTTTTTGTGCATGTTTTCTTACGTTTCCGGTTTTCTTCAACACAGTTTTACCTTTAGTGGAACAAATAGTTTTCTGTTTTTTTCCTTTCTTGACTTCTTTTTCTTCTTTCTCACTTTCTTCATCTTCTGTCATGCTAGTCCCTGCTTTTCTTTTATTTCTTTTTTTGCTTCGATTTTCATTTTCGTCTTCAGGCAAAGGAGAGGCTGTCAGGTTGTCTTTTCCTTCTGATTCTTCGGAGCTAGAGTTTTCTGTGTCGCTGATTTTTTCGTCGATAATTAGCTTCAATTTATTTTGAGCAGACTTAGCTTTGTTCCTCATTTTTTCTTTGAGATATTGTGTATGGCATGAATTACATCTCAAATGATTTTCGTCAGCAGAAAAATAATGGAGAGAATGAAAAGGTTTATGACACCTTATGCATTCTTGAACCATGCTTTTTTGGCATTTTTAACAATATTTTTTATCTTGAACTATTCTCCCTTTTCTTCCACAATATTCACACTTAACAGGCATATTATGTATATTTTTATATAATTCAAAACAAAAATACTTTGACCGTAGATATGTTGTAATCTTTCTTGCTGTAGCTCTTATCTCACTAAGGTTTTCAATCGCTGTCACTGTTACTAGAGGCTATGTTATCGTCGCTGCTGCTGTCACTATGAGACTTTGATTTTTCTTTCTTTTTCTTAGTGTTCTTAGTCTTTCCAGGCTTTTCTTCTTCACTCATTTTTTTAATTTTATCTATTTTTTTATCTATTTTATTCCTTAGTTCAAAGAGTAAATCATATTCTTCTTTAAGAAGAGAAATACTTTTGTCTTTTACCATATCATGAAAATGTAAATATATTTTTCCTTTGAATTTATTTATGTCTATTCTTTTCCTTTTGCCAAAAGCTAAAGTAGGATATTTAGATGATTTACTCATTTTGTTTGTTTGCAGATAGTTTGCTATTCTATTTTTGTCTTTATCTCACAAACTTTTCTTCTTTTTGAATGAATATCTTCAAAAGGAATTTCTTTCATTTTTCTTTTTAAAGGGGGAATCTTATAATGACCATATGCGTAAGATTTAATTCCTCCTCTTCTCAAATATCTTTTATCTTCAAAAGGAGAAAGAGATATCTTTTTTTGAGACATAGTGTATACTTTGTGTTTTATGCTTCTTATGTTATCGAATTCTGCTTCTTTTATTCTATTTTGGACTAAGGTAAGCTTAAAGTCATTGTGCCTTATAGTTTCTATGCTACTTTTTTTGACTCCCTTTATTTTTTTCTCTTCTTCCCCCTTTTCAAATAAAATGGAATACATTTTTGGCCTGAGAGCAATAAATTCTTTTATTTTTTTCCCCCCTGCTTCATCTTTAAATTTACCTAAGACCTTTTTGTTCGTTTCATCATACAAAAAATGATTTTCAGGTAAATTAGAAAAATCAAAAAAATTATTTAGATCTTTTATTTTTTTAAGATAATTTGTATCTTTTATGTAATACACTAAAGAATCTGTGTCTGTATATAACAGTTGAATATGTACGTCTTTGAATTTAGGCAACATGATATTATAATGGAAATTAAACATCCATAGTTTAGATAACTCTAAAACAGAAAACCCAATATATATCGGTTTGTCTAGTAAAATTTTTTCTTTGCTGCTTTGTATTCCTACAAAGTCCTTTTGAAATATATGAAGAGATTTAAAAGTAGGTTTTTTAATAAGATTTTCACTTTCTTTAGGGTCTGAAGTTAATTTCATGCTAGTTCTTTTCTTAACATTTTCCATTGTTTTACCAAATGCTGCATTATTTAATAAGTTAAAGAATTCTTTTTCAAAAGCAGAGGTAGCCAAAGTTCGTTCTCTGTTATTGAATAGAATGTAAGATCTCATCCAATCTTTCTGATGAAAGCTTAAAACCCGATGAATTTTTTTTATCTTTAAGCCTAATGCAAGGTATAATTTTAAATTACGGTAATGCACTACATAATTTTTTTTGTCTTTTAAATTGCATATAAGCTTTTTTCCTCCTTTTTTGTAGGACGTTTCAGTTTTTTTCAATATTTCTTTTGCATATGGAGATAATTCTTGTTCTTCTATTTCTATTTTTTGTGGAGCTAGAGGAAAATCGTTGTGCATGTTATGAAGACAGTCAGGGTAAGTTAAACTTACCTCCAGTATGTATCCTGTTTCATTATGATCTGAAATGCTTTCTATGTTTAGTTTTTGAATTTGATTTTGGGTTAGCCATTTAAAATTTGAGTGAGGCAAAAAATCTGCTAAACATTTTCCATAAAGGTTATTGCAGTCTATGTAAAAGATGATTTTGTCGGAAGAATTAGCTTTCGCATACCTATGAGAAACATTAGTTATGCCACCCCTTCAACTTTTGTATGTTTTAACATAGCTTGATAACTCAAACTAGGTGCCGTTAGAAAATGAGCAGGGTCTAAACCGTAATAACTTAAGGCCTTTTCTCTGAAAGATTCAAAAACATCACATAAAAGCAAAACGTCTATTTTCAAGTAGGCTTTCAAATAATCTTTTATGTTTCTACATTTTAATGCTTTAAACATATGAATTGCATGACAGTAATCATCCTCAGTTATATTCTTTTTGGTTAAAGTAGAATAAAATTTGTCTATAGGCGGCAATTTTTTTTCTTTCAAAACAGACCAAGAATCAATGTAATCATAGCACATGACACCTTTTCTTGTCATATAAGGAATCATTTTTTTGTTTGAAGTATGTTTTTTTTGTTTGAACGAAATCTTTTAAACCTTTCTCTTGCAAAAGTTCAGCTAATTTTGAAAGGGACGTAGGTAAAAATTGGAAGGAATCTATTATTCTAAAATTTTCGAAACTTAAAGTAAGAAATTTTTCAGATGATTTAGCAATTACAGATATGGTGCTCTGGTTTATATATTTATATAATTTTTGGATGAGAAAATGAGTGTCATAATTCATGCTGTTGTGAATAATAATTGGTATCTTTAAATTATCCATCCTAAGACTAGTGTAAGTAAGATTACATCTATTGCAAGCATAATTTAAATCTCTTCCTTTTCCTTCTTGTCCTATGTGAGCATGATCTAAAACTTTTCTTATACCTTTTTCGGTGAAAGATATCCCGCATATGTAACAATTTTTTTGCTTCACTATATGTAAAATATCGTCAGAAGACAAAGACAAAGGTTTTCTCTTATGATCTAAAATATACGAAATTTCAGCTCTTTTTTTATATAAGTAAGAAACAAATTTTTCTATCACATTTTTTCCTACGTATATAACAGGATCTTGACTGTATTTTTCATATTTAGAAATTAATATAGCTCCAAAAGCATTTAATTTGTGTTCTTTGGAGCAACACGATTTCCCTTTGTATATTTTGCTTATAGTGCGATTATAACATTCAAAATCTGCATATATCACAAAAGGACTTTTAACTTTAAATTTATGGTCAACGAATTTTAAGAAAGTCCCTTTCGGTGGAGTAGAATAACCCTGACCACTGTATACGTTAGTTTTGCAATTGTTGTTAACGTGCATTTCATATTTTTTTTTTGAGCAAAATGATATCAAACATTTGTAACAAAAGTACCTAGTTTTTTTCCAAAAGAATGGTCTGATAAATTTATGTAAATTTCTGATAACATAATAGTGATCATTAAATAACAATAAATCAATATGTCTTCCTTCAGTTAGGGGAGAAGAAAGGACTGAAATATACATAGGGAAAGGCTGAAATTCTTTTTTTTCAGATACTAAAAGGCCAAAGACATTTACAGTAAGATTATTTTTCTTTTCGAACTTTGGAATTTCACTCAATTTCACAGGAAAAGAAAGAAAAGAAAGATTTAATTTTTCTAAAAAAATATCGTACGACTTAGCCAAGTTTGCATTGTGAGGAATTTTATGTAATCCTGCTAAAACAGAGTATATGAAGCATTTTTTGCCGCTTCCTTTTATATTAAGAACTGATTTTTTTTCTTTGAATAATGCTTTCTTTCCCTTTTTTCTCACCTCCAAAAGGATTATATTTAAAAACAGAGAGGCGTAACACTTTTATTTCTCTTAAAAACCATCCTGACCCCATGTGCAAAAAAGCATCGAAAAAACCTAATATCACAGAAAAGGAACTTCTTATTAATTCCTCTACGTTATGAGAATCAAAGTTTACTTGAACAGGACTTTGGAACCATGGTTGAATTTCAAGATATTCATTGTCTTCTAGATTATATTTTCCTAACACTGTGCATAACGATAATTGAAATTTAACCCCCCCTTCTTTTTTTTTTTTCTTCAAAATTAATTTTTTTATTTTTTTGGTCTGATTAAGTAAAAATAAATCAGGATCATATTTGTGAAGAGCAGGAGTTAAATCATATTCTACGATTAAATTTTTGAAAGCTTTACGTTTTTTCATTTCTTATAGGTCTGAAATGAAGAACTAAAAAAACTGTTCCATATTCAAATTGAACCAACTTTCCCACATCGTCACATATAGTTATTTCGATTTCTTGTATTTCACTTTTTTTTACCTTTTTATAGTACGGAGAGACAAAAACTTCCTTAATATCGTCTCCGAATTTTTCACTGCAACGAATAGTCCTCAATAAAGGAATTTGAAGATCGCCTACAATTTCATTAGCAACTATATCAGTATAAATATAAATATTAGAAGAAACGTGATGCAAATTAGGAACACCTCCCGCATGAAAATATTTATAATGTTTGTATCTTAAAGTAGTGCTCATTAAAATCTGAAAATCTAATAAACTATTCAATGGAAGCCCTGAAAAAGTTATAACGTCATCGTTTTCTATCTCAGCTTCGTTGTCTATTTCTTCAGATATATCCAATCTCGGTACGTTACTTAAATATTTAGACATAACAACTTTGTCTCCTCTCCCTACCTTTAAAATAGGTTTTAAATTTTGCAGCTCAGTTTTTACATATGGTTCTCTACTTTTTCGAAAAAATTCATCGTCAGGGTATGCGTCTATTTTTTTCAAGGCTGCATTTATGCTTTTTATTAAACTATCTAAAGAAGTATAATTTCCATATGGAATTTTTTGCACGACATATCTTTTTTTTATTTCTATTTGATCTAATGAAGTTATTTTATTCACGTCTTGCTTCAACCTGAAATCTTTTCTTTCTACTACCAAAGTCCTATTTCTTTCTGGAATTTCTGGGAAATTATACCAGGAAACTGGTATGTTTACTTCTACTAATCCCACTTCCCATTCTCCTTGTAAAATTAAAATAGAAGGTAACTTAACCCAAAATTTGCTTGTTTTATTTTCTCGGGAGGGATGAATAGTATTAGAAGGTAAATTTATGTAAAAAGGAGAAGAAACATTCATTTTAAAAATATATCTTATTTTTAAACAATAAAATCTTTTTTTGATAATTTTGAAAGTATTTCTTATCTCAGGGAAAAAAAAGACCACTGGTGGCTCATATGAACAGGATATTTTCTGTTAAGTGAAGACCTCTAGTGAGCATTCCTAAAATTATCTTAAACTATACCATATTTAGCACTCTATAGACCTCTAGAGGCTAGGACTGACATTACTTTACTAGATCAGCGGAGACCTCTAGTGTGAGTCACTAAAACTATGTGCATGGTTTTACACTGAAGACCTCTGGTGGCTGATATAAATTATGTGCATGGTTTTACACTGAAGACCTCTGGTGGCTTATAGAAGGCATTTTCTGCTTACTAAAGACCTCTAGTGAGCATTCCTAAAACTATCTTAAACTATACCATACTTAGCACACTGAAGACCTCTAGAGGCTATGACTAATATTTTTTTACTAGATTAGCGGAAAGCTACTTTTTTACTTATGTTAGTTTGTTGCGAATCGTTCCCATACAAGCATTGTTACAATTAATTTTACCACAAATTGTATGTATGTAACAGGAATTAATTATGTGAAAATGAAACAAATTTAAATTTTAGCTCTCAGTGAACAGTTGACTCAACAGCAATTTTTAATGAACTCACAAAAGCAAATCTTTAGCTTTACCTTTAAAGCATTAATCGCAATGCTTTTCCTGCAAAGAATTCTCTGTAGTCTGCGTCAGAAAAGTTCATCTGATTTCGCTGCCTCCTTCATTCACTTCATTACCTTATTCGTTGTCATATAACTTTGCTGCCTTATTGGTTAACTTCGTTGCCTTATTCGTTATACTATATTACCTTAAGTTATAGTAGTTTTGTTTCTTTATTCTCAGAGACTTTTTGTAAGCTACTGCTGTATATGTTATGAAATATTTGATTTTTAAAATGTAACATAAGACAAAAATATTTGTTCCCAACTTTTTATTTCTTATCAAATAAACAAACTTTTGGTTTTTTTTCTTGATTTAATAAGGAAGTGTCAGATGATTTTCTCATTAACCATAACAAACATTCATGACCAACCCGTGGTTTTTCATGTACCCATTCTAGGGAACAGTAAGGACATTTTATTGTTTCAGTCCTATGATACAAATTTGATTTTTGAGTGAAATCATCAAAACATTTTTGATGTACTGGCTTATTGCAACAAATCATATAAGCAATGTTTCTAGTTTTTGTAGAAATAATCATTTCAGTGTTGCATAATTTACAAAGCATGTATTCTAGTGACATTTTATGCAATTTTTGCCTTGTTTTATTTCTTAGTTCTTTTGATATTTCTGATAATACATAATCGCTAGGATCTAAAGAGTAATCATATTTTCTTTTCTTAGGTTTCATTAACATTTCTACATTTAAACATATCTAACGTCAAGTAAGTCGCAAGCAAGATCCATCATAGTGAAATAAAAAGTTTGATATGGCATTAAAATACAGCACATTTTAAGGACTCGTGGCAAAAGCATGATGTTACACAAAACTAAATTGCCTATTTCTTCCTGTAAAAAAAAAGACAAGAAAAAGTCGGCGAAAAATACAAGCGCTTCTACTTTAATTTTCTTAAGCCATGGCAAAGAATCAAAAACAGACAAAGCTAAAAAAATTTGACCAGCTTCCTTCACTGACATATAAGGCTGGGAAGGAAAACTAACATCTATTATATCCTTTTCGTTGTCTTTAAAATGTACCTTTCCTTCGAAATAAGCAATCCTGCTTTTCAATAAATCGTAATTAATTTTCATTTTCCGAGGCTATCTTATAACATATCAATAGCAACTATTATAACATATCAATAGCAACTATTATAAGCTATTTTGTTTCAGTTGCTATTTACGCAGCTTAAACTATATGACATCCTGAATAGCAACTAAGTGCGCTTAACCAAATGATATAATCAATTTCATATGACAGATATGATCCGATTTTCGTATAACAGATATGATCCGATAAATTCCAATTTCAGTTATGTTGAACTACATAAGGTTAAATGACATTTACTGCTCTTAAGCAGTATGACGCTATTGTTTGCACATGAGTGAACCAAAGAACAATAAGTGTCCTTTGAAGTGTAGTAACACATTAAACATGGCAATCAATCCATCACGTCAACAACTGTTTTTTCAATGATATATCGCTTGACTCTGCATGCAGAACAAAAAAAATCCTGTTCTTTTCAGGTGGCGTAATTATGGTCGTCAGGACAACATCAGCATAAAAAAAGCAGTCGATCCATAGTAAATATAGGACTATGTTATCTTTCTCAGCATTATAATTGATGCACAAGATATTTATGTCCGTGTGAGTGAAATCATGAACACTTATGTTCTATCTCAAGGATATTTTGATGTAATACCTCATACACGTTCGTAAATCAGGATAAGGAGAAACAAAAACACATAGCAAATATAGCAAATACAATGTATATCAGTAAGTCAATACCGTCTTAAGAAGCTACATACATATTCGCGTTACTTAAAAGATTCTTTATAGAAAGATATTTTTCTCTCGTAATTTTTTTTTCTCATAGAAAGATATTTTTTTCTTTGCCATTTTAAAAATATTTTGCTCCCCGACGGATTTCCATTTAACCATTTTGTTCTACAATCAAAACATTTAAAGCCTTTTCTTGTATATGATTTAAATCGAAACTTTAAGAAACATGAATGATGGCTTGGACATCCACAACAAATTAAACGTTTAATTTTTTTGTTCAAAGGACGTTTTAAAGATTTATGTTGCCCTCCACAAGCTACGCAAAGATAATAAAATGTTTTATCATATTCAATTTCTTTAGATGCTCTTTTAATTTTTTTCTTTAAAATTTTTTCTTTGTAGCAAGAGTAACAACAATATTTATTTATATGATGACGCTGACAATGTATGTCCACTAAGATATCATAAATAGAATATTTTTCTTTCATTAAAAAAAAAACAGAAATGAACTAAAGAAGCAGGAATTGAATGACATAGAATACCATTGTATGCATACATGATTAAAATTTTACTGATTTCCTTCAAATTTTCTTGAACTTTTAAATATAAATAATTCAACAAAAAATCACTTTGAAAAAAACAAGCAAAAAATGCTATTGATTCTACGTTTTCTTCTAAATCAAAAAAAGTATAACTGTCTTCAGTTTTTTCTATATTTAAATATTCTATGAAAGACAAACATTTTTTCAGGAGTTATAAAAGAAAATAAAGGAACTTGAATTTCTACTATGTCTTTCTTTTTTCCTGCTTCTTTATAAAAACTATTGTAAGAATTAAAGTATTGACTTCGTGAACATAAAAGACTAGTGTCAATGTGAACAGTGCTTTCCATCCTAAAAAAATTTAATTTTACCCTCTTCTACTTAGAATCTATATGTCTGTGATGCCATCTTCGAACCAAATTTTTACTTCAGCCCACCCTCATGAACAGAAATCATGTGGTTGATGCAATCATTGGGATGTTCAAAGATCGCATCACAGCATCTGCAGGAATACATCCCTTTTTTTCTGAAGTTGAGGAGAAAAGTCCCTGTAACGTTTAAGGGAGATTTGCAAGTGGGACAGATACGGTGCCTACACATGTGCTCTTTTTGCTGAGCACTTATTTCTAAACCCAAACTTTGAAGACAAAAGTCTTCGTAGTAGTACTGTCTGACTTTCGGTACTTTAAAAAGGTTCTTGATGTTAAGCTGCGGGTTCACATCGTTTTGATTCGGAGGAAGGTTCTGAGGCTGACTAACAGACGGAGGAGCCTGAGGGTTCACTGCCTGAGTGACCGTTCTCGCAGGTCCTCTGACTGAGAAACGCTAGTCGATGCAACCGGAGGGGCCTGGGGGTACACAGTTTGGGTGACCGTCCTTGCAGGTCCCACTGACTGAGAAATGCGAGTCGATGCTACCGGAGGGGCCTGTGGATCAACTGTAGGGGTGACCGTCCTCACAGGTCCCACTGACTGAGATATGCGAGTCGATGCTACCGGAGGGGCCTGTGGATCAACTGTGGAGGTGATCGTCCTCGCAGGTCCCACTGACTGAGAAATGCGAGTCGATGCAATCGGAGGGGTCTGAAAGACCGTCTTCACAGGTCCTACTGATTGAGAAAAGCGGGAAGTCGATGCTACGAGGGGGGTTAGGAAGTGAACTGACTGAGCATCTGCATACCCAGGTCCTGCTGACAGAGGTACGTTAGAAGGCTCTGCGGAAGGATCTATACCCTGTCTAGGCTGAGTCAGCTGCGAGTCAGCCAGAGGCTGGATTACTGTAGGAGGGTTGTTAAAATGAGGAATTTGTGGACACTGCGGTGGACCATGTGGAGGAACTGTCGAAAGGTTGTTAAGAGGAAGAACTTGCACACACTGTGAACACTGCGGGGGACACTGTGGAGGGACTGTTGGAGGGTTGTTTTGTAGAGGAATTTGCGGAAGCTGTGAATACTGAGGAGGTGCAACAACAGACCGACATTGAAGATAGACAGGTTGAGTAGCCGTTTTATCAGTAACAGTTTTCTCAGGAGTCACCTCCTGCCTTGATACCTGTAAGTTCCCAGAAGCTCCTGTTCGCTGCGGGTTAGGAAAAGGAGCGGGAGGTGTTTCAGGACCTGATCTACGATGTCTTTTACCTGGTTCTCTCGAAGCACGTCCTACTGCCAATCCTAATTCGTAGCCCTTATCGTAGATCTCATAGAGATCTCCGAGAGCAGACAAACCAGGGAATCCTACCGTTAGACCTGAAGATCCAGGGACCGACGGACGATCCTCAAGCACCGGCCGACGATCCTCAGGCACCGATCGACGATCCTCAGGCACCGGCCGACGATCCTCAGTCACCGGCCGACGATCCTCAGTCACCGGTCGACGATCCTCAGTCACCGGCTGACGATCCTCAAGTACTGCTCGACCATCTCTAGCAGTTTGTGAAGGACCTCCTGCGGCTGCTGCAGGTCGAGATCGTACTTCAGGTGCTTCACCTTTTCGAGCAGGTGCACGTTTGTTCAAAAATTTTTTGAAATTGTCAAGAAATTTAATGCTAGGCCGTTCTACTACCGAAGCTGAAGCTTTGGAGCAGAACGATCTTGAGTTGATCTTCTCGACTTCTTCGTCTTCTTTGTCTTTTTTCACAGGAGGGGAAGAAGCAAAAAAAGAAGAGAGGACAGGATGTTTTCTGCTGAGGGGGGAAGGAGAAGGACCCTCAGTCTTCACAGGGAAAGAAGAAGCAAGATTAGATCCAGAAGTAGAAACAGGTCTTGAAAGAGTCTCGACCTTCACCTTTGTCTCAGGAGAGATTGATGTAGAAGTGTTAGTTTTCAAGGCTGAAGAAAAAGCAGAGACTGCAGTGTCAGCATTAGAAGGAGTCTCGACCTTCACTTTTGTTTCAGCAGAGGTGGAAGCAGTCTTAGTATCCAAGGTTGAAGTAGAAGGAGAGACTGTAGCGTTTCCATTTGAAGGAGTCTCGACCTTCACCTTTGTTTCAGCAAAGGTCGAAGCAGTGTTAGCATCCAAGGTTGAAGTAGAAGCAGAGACTGCAGTTTTTACTTTGGAAAGAGATGAAGAGAGAGGTGTCAGTTTGACATAAGGATCAGGCAAAGATTGAAAGACAGAGCTATCTTCAAATTCCCCTTCTGTGCTAGAGCTATCACAAAAAGAGACAGCAGAAAACGGTATGTCTTCTGCGTCTAGATGGCCTAAATCAGGCAAATGAGAATCAGAAGAAGTTTTGGCAAATTTTGATTTCTTATTTTTTTGTGGCAAATTTCTTTTTTTAGGCATCTGTAGAGAAAAAAACATAATTTAAATTAATCATGAAAAACTTTAATTTTCTTAGCTCTAGGTGCTTTTGGTCCCCTTTTGTCCTTAGTTCCTTTTAAGACAGAACTAGAACAGTGCTGAGGGCACCTTAAACATTTTTCTAAGTTTTCAGGCAAACAGTTAGTTTCCATTACTTTTGCATGTTTTTTCATACGTTCTGTTATAGTAAAAAAATCTTTTACGTTCATTTCAGCTGCTTCCCTTTCATCTTTAAATAAATAAGCTAAAGATGGAAAATCTTTCAAAGCAGTCACATTATTTTCCACTTCTATTTCTTTTTTGGGTATAATTTTTTTTTCCTTTTTCTTAAATTGTTTTTCATCTTCGTCTTCAGTTTCTGATAAATGAAGATCCTCTTTCAAAAGAGAAAAATCTTCTTCACTAGAGCTATCTTTTTGACTTTTTTCTTTGCTTTCGTCTTCACTGCTGTCTGATAAATTTTCTTCATTAAAAAATGATTCATTTTCGCAACTTTTCTTTCTTTTCAAGTTGGTTCCTTTTTTTATTTTAATTTGACTCTCCGAAGGAGAACATTCTTTAAATTCATTTAAATCTTTGTTGAAAAAAATGCATATAGCTTTGCTCTTGAAATTATTTACAGGATGAAATTCAGTGCTTTGATTTTGAGTACTAAAATAAATATTTATTTTAAATATTTCAGAAATGCATTCAACCAAAATACTATGAGCAGACAGTAAATCTTGTAAAATTTTGTCCTTGTTTTCATACATGCAATACGCATAGCATCCTCTGTAAGCTTCATCCTTTTTCATGTAAGATAAAAGTGAAGACCAAGCTTCATCTTTTAACAGAGAAATTACTTTGTCTCTTGGAATTTTTTTTTCTTTTTGTTTTTTCTTGATATATTCAGAGACAAAGAAAAAGCAATGTGCTTCTTCCTCGGTTACCTTTTTCCAATATTCATGGTTTTCACTTTTATCTTGGCATAAAATAGTTAATATCAATAAAAGAAATTGAGTGATCAACTTATTTTCTTTCATTTCAGAAAATTTTATTTTTTTCTTCTGATATTTCAACCAAAGTGTCTTTTATCTCTGAGCACAAATCTAAAAACAATGTAGTGTCTTTTGTTATACAATTTCCCTTAAAGTTGTGACCTAAAGTTAAAGTAATATTTTTATTGCAAATTCTGAAAGAAGAAAAATAGGACAGTTCTTTGAAAACTGCAGTTTTATGATCGTATAAAAGCCAAGAACTTTCAAAACAATTTGATTCCCTTATCTTAAAAAAATATTTTTCAGACAACTTTAAGTTTAATTTTAAAAAAAGTTCAGATATTTTAACTTTTTTTCCGTTCAAAAGAATTTCTATGCTAAGTTGAATATTCAACAACTTAACACATATCTTACTAAAGTTTATAAAAGAGTAGTTAGAAAAAAAATTGATGCAATGCAAAGTAACAAACTGTTTTATGTCATGCAAAATTCGAGAAAAATTATTTCTTATAAAAATATAACAATATCCGTTTCTTGTAAATTTCAAAGAAAACTCTTTGCTGGAAACAACTATAGATCCTCGGTACTTGCTTATATTTCTACGAGAACTTCGAAAGCTTTCTATGTCCAATTTAGCACAAGGATCAGTTTTTACTATAAGGACTATATTGTTCAAAATATATTGTATAGACATCAATCATTTTAGCTTAAAATAATAAAGATCTTTTCATAGCAACCTTGAAGGGAGATCCTTTAGGGATCAGGAAAAGAAATGGATCAGAACGGTCTGCAAAGCTGGCTCAGGGGGTCTCTTTGCAGAGTAGAACCTCTACAATTTTCAGCACAAGGCAAAGGTTAAAATCTGAAAAATAAATTCCACTGTTACTTGTCAACGTCGTAATATATGGTATCTTGCAAACAAAGCATGTTTTTTTAGTTTTTAAGCCTAAATGAACTGGTAACTTCAATTACTGTTATCAATTTCCCTACAGGAATGATTCTCTCAAGCATTACGATGATCAGCGTCCTAGTAACTGACTGATGATCTGGTTACTTCTTTTCCTATGCTCAATCTCTCCGCAGAAATAATTCTATCAAGCATTACAGTGATCAATGTCTATATGAAACATCTAGCCTCTTGTATAATTTATTAAATCACTCACCTGGAGGCTGCTTTGTGCTGTGTAGCCTGTCTGTTGTCAGCTAAACAGATAGATCAAAACGCTCTGCAAAGCTGGCTTAGGATTCTTTTCGTAGAGTAGAACGCCTGCGATTTTCAGCACAAGGCAAACCTTAAAATCTGAAAAATATTTTGTATAGTAAGTCATCAACGTCATAAATATGGTATCTTGTGAACAAAGCATATTTTTTTTAACCTTTCATCCTAAATCCTCTAGTAACTTCAATTACTGTTATCAATTTCCCTACAGGTATGATTCTCTCGAGCATTACGGTGATCAGTATCTACATGAAACAGCAAGTTCTTTATTCTCTCACCAGGGCGTGGCTATAAGCTATTTTGCCTGTCTGTTTGCGACCTTTCATTGAAGAATGGAGTATAGCTCACAAACTTCAGCATTTGTAGCTCTCTTAAAAGGAAAAAAATAAGAAATTAACATGTCTGTTTATAACTGTAGCAGCTGAGCTGGAGATTGTACAATAGTCTAATCCATAGAATGATTCCCTTTCCGACAGCTCCATTCATACTGTTGCAGCTGCGTCAGGCATAATTCAAAAGTCTAATACGACTCGTTTTAGTTCTTACTTTTAACACTAGAGGACACATGTGAGCAACCAGAACATCGCTGATCGAAATTTCTGCTCGTTCTTGCACATCAACATAAAGCTGAGAACATATAACCTGCTAACGTCTAACAATTTAGCCTTCATACACACTAAGCATCTATCCTGTTTCAAAATAAATTTAACTGACATAGAACTATCTTAAAAGCAAACTAGATACATAATGACGTTCAGAAAAACGTGAAATCAAAGCGTTCACAGAGAAGTTGGGATTCGAACCCTAAACCTTGGCTGAGCGAAGCGAACGCCTTAACCCCTCGGCTATCCTGACTGACGTTCCTTCCGCCCACTTTCTGATAAATATCGATCAGCGATGCCCTGGTAGCTCACATGTGTCCTCTAGTGTTAAATGTAAGAACTAAAACGAGTCGTATTAGACGTTGTTTACCATGCTGCTCTCAACGTCTGCTTCATTATCTAGAAACAGGAATTTAATCTGCCTGCAAAAAAGTTTTATACTAAGAGCTATCTTTCTAGGACACGCACGCTTCCCTCATATTCTCATTCAAGATGAAAACCTTAGGACTCTTGGCTGCTTTATTGTCTGTTTGCTACATGCAAACTATACGATACAATTGTCAATGTATTTTCGCAGAATCTTCGTTGACTTGCGAACCACATGTGAGGTGTATTCTTTCTGTTCCACCTACATATCAGTCTATTGTAACAACAGAGATAAAAATCAAGAAAAATGAAGGAGCAGAAAGGAAATTTATTCCTTACGATCAAAATGTTTTCCCTTTCTTGGAGAAATTAACTACAGAGCTGGGAATATATTCTTGCGATGCTGGACTTTGCAGGTAAAGAATTTTTCTTTGGCTTATTTTACCTTGTAAGCATAAAAGAATAATCCTAGCTTATTTTATCTCATGAACATGAAGCATTATCCCAACAAAATAAAATGTTTTTTTAGTCATTTAAATTAAAAAATTTCCGTTCACCTTTTTTCTTTGCAGGCTAAAGGATACATTGTCTACTACCTTCCACCCTACCAGTGAACCTATTGCCACGTCCTATACTACTACACGACCTCCTACAACTGCTTCTTGGGAGTCTAAGTCTACTTCTCTGCCTTCAACTACTTCTTTTGAGAAGCTTAGAGCATCTACACGGCTTTCAACTACTGCTTATTTGAAGGCTAGCTTAACTACTCTAACTTCAACTACTTCTTTAAAGCCTTCTGTCAAAACTGTTCCTGCCTCTACTTATCATCCAACAATGTCTACAAAAACCTTGCCTGAAAATGACATTACTCAACATGTCCTGTCCTATAGCCCTGCCTCTTCAACTGAAACCCTACAAGAGAACGTTTTGACAAAGCCTGAGGGAAGCTCTGAAGGGAAACCTACTGCTATATATAGCATGCCTCCTACCACTCTACTTACTGAATCTACCTCAGGACCTTTTCATACCAAGTCTGCTTTAAGGACGTCTAAAACATTTTCCTTTCCTACCCCTACCTCTCCAACAGAAATATCTCCCAACAAGGTTAATGTTCCTGAGACAAGCAAGTGAGCAGCATTTTCTCTAAATTATTTATATGTCTTAGATTAAACCAATACTTTGCAAATTTTAAGAGAATGAATAAAAGAGATCTCACTATACTAAACAGAGGCAGCTAAACATAAATTAGTTTGATAGAATTACAGTCTAAAAAATTTTTCAACCCTCGATTTCAAAATTAATAGGCTTTAAGCGATCGCCGTAATGTTCTCCTGCCTATCCTAACAAAGTAAACTAAATATTTGAAAAAATAATTCTATCTACTTCTCTGAAACATGTGAACAGCATTTTATGTCAAAATCTCAAACATGTAAATTTTCATGAGATTACAGGAAAACACTTACCTCTGTGAAAAGCTTCAACTGGAAAACAGTCACTCAGTCCTATTTCAACTTGAAATCCACGTCCAAGTTGAACTGGAAATCAACGTCGTCAAACTTGAACTTGAAGCTGAGATCTACGCCATCCAACGTAGACTTAGGCTCAGGATCTTCGTCTTTTGACTTGAACACTAAATCTGAGAGAGCTGAGACAATTACTCCCTTCTCACGGAGCTCTCGAGTATATATAAGTCCTGTAACAAAAGGGAAGGGGCTCATCTCCTCCGCTGTGAGCCCCACCTCTCCCTCTTTTAACCCTTATGAGAAAACATGGCATATCGTAACAGGAGCTAGCATAAGCACTGTATTCATCATTTTTATGATATCAATATCCGTTATGGTAGTTCTCAAAAGAAAAAGAAATCAAAGGTCACCTATATATAGACCTAGCCATGCAACAGCTAGCACAAAAAGATATATGATAGAGCTTGAACCCTTAAGATCTTTCCGTCCTTAATCCCTGTTTTCACATACTTAAGCCATAAAAGACTAAACAAGATATCATAAATCATATATGGTGAAATGAATATTCATAACGTTCCAGAGTTTTCCTGAGCCTAATTCTAAGACGCATAAAGCCATATATGGTGAAATGAATATTCATAACGTTCCAGAGTTTTCCTGAGCCTAATTCTAAGACGTAGAAAGCCAAATATGGAAATTTTAGAATAAAATATTAATGACGTCATGGAATTTTCCTCAGAGCTCAATGTTAAGACGCATAAAGCCATATATGGTGAAATGAATATTCATAACGTTCCAGAGTTTTCCTGAGCCTAATTCTAAGACGTAGAAAGCCAAATATGGAAATGTTAGAATAAAATATTCATGGCGTCATAGAATTTTCCACAGAGCTCAATATTAAGACGCATAAAGCCATATATGGTGAAATGAATATTCATAACGTTCCAGAGTTTTCCTGAGCCTAATTCTAAGACGTAGAAAGCCATATATGGGAATGCTAGCATAAGATATTCATGACGTCATGGAATTTTCCCTAGAGCTCAATGTTAAGAGGCATAAAGCCATATATGGTGAAATGAATATTCATAACGTTCCAGAGTTTTCCTGAGCCTAAATCTAAGACGTAGAAAGCCATATATGGAAATTTTAGAATAAAATATTCATGACGTCATGGAATTTTCCTCAGAGCTTAATTCTAAGAGGCATAAAGCCATATATGGTGAAATGAATATTCATAACGTTCCAGAGTTTTCCTGAGCCTAATTCTAAGACGTAGAAACCCAAATATGGAAATGTTAGAATAAAATATTCATGACGTCATGGAATTTTCCTCAGAGCTCAATGTTAAGACGGATAAAGCCATATATGGTGAAATGAATATTCATAACGTTCCAGAGTTTTCCTGAGCCTAATTCTAAGACGTAGAAAGCCATATATGGGAATGCTAGCATAAGATATTCATGACGTCATGGAATTTTCCCTAGAGCTCAATGTTAAGAGGCATAAAGCCATATATGGTGAAATGAATATTCATAACGTTCCAGAGTTTTCCTGAGCCTAAATCTAAGACGTAGAAAGCCATATATGGAAATTTTAGAATAAAATATTCATGACGTCATGGAATTTTCCTCAGAGCTCAATTCTAAGACGCATAAAGCCATATATGGTGAAATGAACATTCATAACGTTCCAGAGTTTTCCTGAGCCTAATTCTAAGACGTAGAAAGCCAAATATGGGAATGCTAGCATAAGATATTCATGACGTCATGGAATTTTCCTCAGAGCTCAATGTTAAGACGGATAAAGCCATATATGGTGAAATGAAAATTCATAACGTTGCAGAGTTTTGATGAGTCTAAATCTAAGACGTAGAAAGCCAAACATAGTAGCATTAAACACATATCAAGCATCTTATCAACACATTATTTCATACGTGATGGAACTTTCTGAACACAAAAGTTAAAACGCAGTAAGCCCAAAGTTTTTTTCACAAATGTGAGCCCTTTACCCTTTAAGGTTAAAGCAAAATCACTGTCCTCGTCATATAACAAACTTATAATTCCTTAAAACAAATCTAAAGGTAATGTCTACCTAGTTAATTCCAAGCCTAACATAAACTCGACTATATAATAACGACTGAAAAGCTAGCCTATCATAACGTCAACTATATAAAAATGACTGAAGCTATCACTACGTCTATTACAGTCAAAGGCACTTTCTATGCTGGTCCTGAATAGGTTAAGCTATGTTCTTAGGTCCTTATTAAAAAAAGGCAAGGCTAAAAAGGAAAATTTATGTGCACTGATGTAGTCCATGTCACCTGATGCCTGGTACAACGCTGTAACAGATATTAAACCCTTCAACTGCCTCAATGTACCAATAAGTCATGCTGGAAAACACGTCCAAAGCTGGAGTTTATTCCCGGCAAGATTTTTTAACAACGTCTATCAAAAGAGTACCTGCCCATGAAAAAACCTCAACAAACAATTAATTACATTTCATAGGCTAACAACAACTCGACTCAATCCATATAATCTTATACGCCTTAGCTGCTATTTCACAACCGTAAGCAGTCATGATGCTTCAATGTAGTGCTGTTGCATCTATATAGTCCTAACAAAACTAGTGGTCTATAGGTTTAATGTACGTTATGTATACTGTCATAGAGGATGGTTTAACGTTTCAAAAATAGATAGCATGCAAATCATTTATTCCTTATTACAATCAAAGAAATATTCGTCTGTAAACCTTAAAGTGTTTAAAGTCATATCTCTTGCGAACTATAGCAATGCTATTTTACAGTGTACATGTAGCTAGCTCTATGTCTGTGCGCTCAAAAACTATCTTCCATATATTATCGTCTGTTCTCAGAGCAAAAACATAGAAAAAAAACCTTCATTTAAGGTCTATGAAATATTCAATTTAACTACTATATAAGTAATTAACTTGAATGTATTACTTTTAAGGCAATGCTATGAATAGAATAGCTTAACATTTAAAGCTTTTAAGACCAGTAAAATCCTTAGCTTAGCCGTCTTAAACTATCAACTTATGCATGCTAAATAACAAAGCAATGCTATAAATAAAATAGCTTAGTATATTATAACCTCACCTAATTTTTTTCCTATAAGCCTCCCGTTACATGAATTATTAAATGCATGCCTGCTTACAATTCATATAAGCTAGGATCATTAACCTCCACGAGATAGAAGCTGAGAACAGTTTATAACTTACAAGCTTACCCTCTTACATAATCTACACTATCATATAATTATAATTACATGTTATCATGAAAAATAAAAAATCTTTTATGAATTTGTTGTTGCTGCCCCATTATTCAATAAAAATATCCGCATAATAAGGGAGCTCATTAAAAATTTAAGCTATACAACAACTCTTCTTAAATCCCCTTCTCATAAAATCCTACTATTTAAACATGTAATAAAAAGGAAACTTCTGCTTTTATTTTACTACGCAATAAAATGGAAACTCTCACTCTAATTCAACTATACAATAGCACAATTCAACTGCGCAATAACATAAACTGCGCAACAGCATAGAAGTTTTCATGTTAAATGAACTGCGCAATAGCATGGAAATTTCCATGCCACTTAAACTGCGCAATAGCATGGAATTTTCCATGCAAGAGGGAGTGGCTAAAATAAACTCCTCCCTTTCCATGCTATTTAAACTGCGTAATAGCATAATGGAATTTTCCATACAATAAGGGGTGTGACTAAATAAACTCCTCCCTTTCCATGCTATTTAAACTGCTCAATAGCATAATGGAATTTTCTATACAATAAGGGGTGTGGCTAAATAAATTTTAAACTGCGCAATACAATGGAAATTTCCATGCTATTTAAATAAACTGCGCAGTAGCATGGAATTTTCCATACAATAAGGGGTGTGGCTAAATAAACTCCTCCCATACCCCTCCCTTTCCATCCTATTTTAAACTATGCAGTACAATGGAAATTTCCATGCTAATTAAAATGTGTAGTAGCATGGAATTTTCCATGCAAAAGGGAGTGGCTAAAATAAACTCCTCCCAAACTCTCACCCCTTTATATATAGTAAGGAAATAACATAGAAAAGGCCTAAGTAACACAAGAAGAAAGAAAAAAAAAAATCTCCAATGTGAGACCGGTGGTCCTTCCTGGGGCTAGGCAATATGGCCGACTACAAGGCCACCAGTGAAGGAACCTGTTACATAACAGGTGAATGGAAGTGGTGACATCTGGTAATACATTTGGGAACTGCTACTGCCCATTTATCACCACTTATATGCGCGCATATAAGTAGCTTATAAATAGACGTACGACAACTCCAATCTAGTTTGGGCGAATATTTTATTGGTCCTGGCCAATAAACATACATAACCAGGCCAACACGCCAAACAGAATGGAGAACAAACAAAAAAAAAAAAACAACAAAAAAAACAAAAATACATAACCAGATTTTACACGAATAAGGCGCTGACCATACGCCGATCAAGATCGACACGAGCTTGTTTGGATTTTGTCAAATAATACAACACACTCAATGATTTCCAGTCACCAATGTTCTTGATGTCCAATAGACTGAACCCTGCATCTGCCAAGGCTGATGCACCTCCTCTTCGTAACGAGTGTGAAGACAACTTATCGATGCCTGACTTGGCACACAACTTGTGCAATTTGCCTAATTACCATGAGTAACTGCCACGACACCATTGGCCATTTTTCATGTACGACACTACTTGTGAGTCACTGGATGGGTAGTTCACCATAGATAACAGCAAGGTCAGGTAATGATGAAGGCAGAAGATAGAGTCATAGATGAATGTGAAGGGTATGAACAAGACCCGCTCCTTAAATGAAATAGTCTTTGTACGGCGAAGTCTGACGGAGACCCCCCAGACTTCCCAGGTCAAATCTGACAAGCAGACTGCCAGTCCTTGTTCAACCACATTGGACTTACGTAATAAGCCTCTGAAGCACATGATAACAGTGATCCAAAATGCCACATCTTCAGAACATGACATATCCAATAGTTTATAAATACGCTTTAAGTCCTGCACTGACGCTGGTCGCGCCTGGTCCACATGATCACCTAGGGTCCTTCGGATACCTCTCATAGTGATGTAGAGTTCAAATGTATTAGGGTTGACATGTGAATAACCTAGGACCTTGTGCAACACCCAAAGTCCTCCTAGGTACTGTTTAATAGAGCTGTAGCGCAGTCTCTCAGCCAAGTGTGTAACATATAACAACACAACTTCTATACTAGCGGGGAATGGAACAAGCACACCATATAATATGCAAAATTCCAAATAAGAGTTCCATTGGCTCTTTCTAGTACGCTCCGTGGCTCCAGCCATCCACTGTGACTGGTAGTTCCGTAGTTTGTGAGTCAATACATCCCCTGCAGCAGAAGTCATTTATCAGAAATGAAGGCAATCCTTTTGCACACCTTTTATCCGTACAGCGCGACAAAAAGTCAGGAACAATATTGTCTTTAGATTTAACGCGAGTAGCAACAATATGAAAATTATGTACAACTGATAACCAAAATAATTCTCTTATCCACCACATACAGCGAACACTCCGCGATCTGCCAGTATTTATCATGCGTTGGACTTGGGTATTGTCGGTTCTGACTACAACTTTTGTATCCGACCAATCATTTCCCCAACGTTGCGCTGCGGCAACCACTGGCCAGACTTCCAGTAGGTTAATGTCAGCTGTCTCATCATATTCACAAGGGGGTTTAACAGTATGATATAATGGAAAGCGATTATACAACTGATTGTAGGCAGGTAATTTCCATGCACCTACTAACCAATCACCATTATAACATGAGCCAAAACCAGTTAGTGATGAGTCAGTGTCTACGATAGGATGATAATCAAAGGTACGTAGGATTTTTGCAGAACCATTGAATACATAACTGAACCTTTTCCACCAGCGGATGTCATCCATAAACCAATCAGGTAGTTTGACCACCGTGACACTGTCGGCCATGTATTTGAGTAGGTTAATGACTCTACGTGAAAATGTTCTGCCTCCCCGAATAACTCTACTAGCGTGTGCCAAATGACCACACAGTTCTTGTAATTCTTTTTTGGTAGCAACAGTTTTACCCAAGAACTTGTCGATCAGTACCAATAAGTTGTCTAACTTTTGTGGGGGTAAGCTGATTTCCATTTTCACTGTGTCAATTACCAGACCCAAATACTGGACTTTGGTAGCAGGGGTTAAGATTTTTTTCCATGCAATATGGAAACCGAGACGTCGGAGCAGATCTACCAATATCGCCTGACGCCTCGCACACTCCTCGTAGTTGTCAGCCACAATGACAAAGTCATCCAGGTAACCGAAAACATTGAAAATACCTCTACGATTCATACACCGGATGACAAACTCGGTTAGTTGAGTAAAGATAAATGGTGCACATCTAAGACCAAACGATAAGGCTTGATCTTCGAAATATTCTGGTGCACCGTCCAGACTCCACACAAAACCTTGCTTGGAACGATCGTCCGGATGAACAGCCACACTGCGATAAGCAGATTGGATGTCCAATACACATAAAAACGAGCCCTCATGTATGACATCAGTAACACTATCTACTTGAGTATAATGAAACGGTTGGCAAGTTGTGTACATAAAGTCATTAATACTTTTGAGATTATCATCGGGATCACCACGGCTGCAATCTGTTATGGGTCTTAAGCTGCCGTCTGGTTTTAAAATAGCCCCCAGTGAATGTACACACTGGGGTCTACTAAGAACCCTTTTGACTTTACCATCAATTAACTCCTTCCTTACCAGATCGTCCATTTGGCATTTTACACCTTCTTTGATTATGGAATGGTAATTTTTTTGAAAATAAGAACCATCATAATCCACATCAACGAT
Organism: Acholoe squamosa; assembly: GCA_949317995.1. Lineage (NCBI taxonomy): Eukaryota > Metazoa > Annelida > Polychaeta > Phyllodocida > Polynoidae > Acholoe > Acholoe squamosa. Next base: position 49,381,357 of record OX439050.1, read on the forward strand.
TTTGAATCCGTTACGAACACCGTCTAGGATATAAGCATAGTTACCATCAACTTCCTCAAACCCCATGCATTCATCAAAGAAGGCGTGTGGGTTGAGTTGGAGGCACATGCCATCTAAGACATGAACGGAATCACAATCCAAAGGACAAGGTCTAAACCATTCAACACCATCGACAATTCTGGAAGTGTAGATAGTAGGAGTTAATATAATGTCTTCCGTCTTTGGTAATGAATCTGAAGAATTGACATGATTTGAACCACAAGGAGTTACGAATTTGTTGACATCCCATAATAAACTATATTCAAGTTCACTGGTATTATCAGAATCACTGGTATTGTCAGAATCGGAAGATTTTATAATTCCACCATCTATGCCAAACTCCTCGGAGACACTGACCCCTGAATCAGAATCCACTAAGGCCTGATATCAATCATTTGATTTTTTCACAGTGCACTTTAGTTTTGTGTGATTACCCCCACAAGAGCGACATACATGTGGGTGAGGGCAATCTTTGGCGTTACAACCATTATCACCGTTAAATGCATAGCAACAGTGAATTTCATCTGACTTTTTCTTTTTGTTCTTTTTCCTCTTACTACTCGATCCCGCAACAGTACCAGCACCACTTTGAGATGATGGAGGCTGGATACCAAGAACATTACATAAGTGCTCGGCACTAAGATTCTCAAGACCAACACTGTTTGAGAAGATGTCGTGATCGAAATAGCAGAATGTGTGTTCACCAAACGATTCTCCCCTTTCACGCATCGCAAGATCATACTGAATGAGAGCATCCTCATTGTAGAATGCTTTCTTGTCAGTTAGGAATTTAACATGTTTACCATAGTTTTTACATGGGAAGTTTCTAGCCAACATGCTATTCAAGAGACCCATGCTAGCAGAAATAACATCATTCAAGGCGGGTTTTTTTTCTTTATCATGCGGCATGTGCTGTTCAATGTCATAGGTCACAAACTTACTGCCACTGGCATTGTTTGGTGAAAATATCACCATTGGGGCGCCTTGAGCTTGGTGTTGTAGTTGCTGGTTAGGATACCATGCTGTTGGGTTATGTGGAATTTGAGGTTGCACAGACTGAACACCAGGAGCCTGGAACAGGCTTTGTTGATTAGGTATGATTCCTGCAGCCTGGTACTGTTGTTGTGGGTTAGGAATAACGCCAAACTGATATGAAGCCTGCTGCTGATGGGATGTTGGGACTGGAATCCCATACATATGAGAAGTAGTCGGGTTACCATATACCATAGGTGTAGGTGGGAACTTTAGCCTGCCATCCGGTGCCCTAAATTGACCCACACCAGGCCAACTGACAGTCTGACTAACAGGTGTGACAGGTGGGGAATAAGGTGTGCCATCTCTGTAGAACAGCTGAGGAACAGTGTTAGCAGCTACACCACCACTTCTCCACTGTTTCCACAGTAGGAACTCCTGATAATCATTGTCTAATTCACCATGGGAATGACTTTGACCCACTGGATAGTCAGGTTGATTGTCTCTGGGGACCAGGTGATTGTACCGGGAAGGTGGCTTGTTATCGCGGGTGAGCGACTTGTTTACTTGGGTATTTCCCTCTACTGGAGGCAATTTTTTACTCAAGTTGGGTAATTCAAACATACCTGAGGTGGTTTCAAGGCCGGATTGGCCTGCGGAGGGTCCCATAACTTTAGAATTAGGCCCTAAAACAGTGTTTGCGGCCGAAAACCGGCTTTCCGGAAGTACAGGGCGGCCATTTTGGCTTGTGATTGGCCAGTTTGGAAGCCTGGTGTGTTCGAGTCCCCACCTTTATTCCTTACTGTATCCAACTCTGATGGGTTCAAATACGTAGCACTAGCAGCAAGAAAAGAAGTTTGGGCCTCGAACGCACCTAGGGCGTTCGACCCACCACTTTCGTTCCTTACCGCATCCAACTCTGAAGGATTCCAACATGGGGCACTAGCAGTAAGAGAAGAATTTTCAGCCTCGAACGCACCCATGGCACCTCGCCAAGCCCGTACGCCTTCGTTTAATTGGCGAAGAGATCTGTTATTTTCAGCCCTAAGGCTGGCCAACTCTAGTTCCAACTCCTTGCGTTTACACATTTCATCAATTTTTGATTTCCTGGCCCTTTCAAGTTCAATCTGATGCAATAAATCTTTTTGTGTAGATTTCTCCCCAAGGCTGCTAAGCTCACCATGTTGACCGTCCTTCCCGTGGGGCGGCCGGTCGCTCTGCCTGGCCTCCGTGGCCTCCTGCTCGTCACGCTCGGCTGAATCCGCTGAACCAGGTAATTCTTCCGAATCCTCCGGAGAATGACGTTTCCCCGGATTGGTCACCCCACAATTCGGGCACTTGGCCGCGTTACCATGGTAGGAAGTATCACAGGCCACGCATTTAGTCATGATGACTGGGAAAAAAATCTCCAATGTGAGACCGGTGGTCCTTCCTGGGGCTAGGCAATATGGCCGACTACAAGGCCACCAGTGAAGGAACCTGTTACATAACAGGTGAATGGAAGTGGTGACATCTGGTAATACATTTGGGAACTGCTACTGCCCATTTATCACCACTTATATGCGCGCATATAAGTAGCTTGAAAACAAACCATGGAGAAGGTCTATTCCATGCAAGATATCTTATTTTTATTTGCTCACATTTTGAGCTTTAAATTACCATCTAGTTTCAAGGTAAGTGTTCCAACAGGATTTAAAAGAAGGAAACAATATTCATATAACTTGTGTGATTGCTTAGATGGGAAACGCAGTAAATGTGGAAAGCTATCTACAAAAAGCTGCTGGACAGGACAAAGCTATATCAAAATGTGCTCGTACCACAATTCTGTGTGCTATTATTCTCGTGTATTGTACAAAGAAGCCGGCCATCGAAGTTATATTTTCAGACAACAGCCCTCAAAACAGTCATTGTACATAGCTATAGAAAGTGCTTTACGTATTTTTCAAGCCATTTTTTTGTTCAACTGCAAAATAGACAAAGGGCACAGCTTTTATCTAGCTCAATTACTGAGTCAAATAATAAGTGAAAATGAAATGCTAGCATGCTTCAGATCAAAAGATATCACAAAATTACCTACAAAAAAATTATTTTCCAAAAAAGACTTCATTTTTTTCTTGACTCAAATGTTTGTAAGGGAGACATATTTTTCTCACAAAGAAAAATGTATAGGAAATTCATACTACATCAGAGATTTAGACTTTACTATGCTCGTTATAAAAAATATAGAAAAAAAAGGGTTAAACCAAGCAATCAAAAATTTTTCCTTCTTTCAGATCATCAGAAACACTATAGAAAATGAAAGCCTTCTCCAACTTCATTTAAAATAGCTACAAAAGCAATGTGTTTGCCTGTCTCTACATATAAAGCATGTAGGTATATATATATATATATATATATATATATATTTATATATGTGGGCAGATGAGGGGAAATGGCCCTCCCTGCGGGATTTTTAGTACTGGATTTGGTCACTAGGGGAGGTACAAAGGCTAGAAATGTGAAAAATAGACCAAAAATAGATTTTATGTACTTTTTCACGCAGAAAAGGGTGGTTTTCTCAAAAACGTTCTATTTCCTGGCACTTCCTGTACATTTGGAATGCAAATGGAACGTTTTGAATCCAAAACCAGGCCTAAATAAGGGTTTTCAGAGAAATGTGTTGCCATGGCAACCAAAATCCTATTCCAAATAGGAAAAAAATAATGTCAACTGATAGAAGGATTCATGGAGATTCATACGCTGAAAAAAGCATAAAGATACCATTTCTAGATCCAAAGCTATGCCCAAATGTATGGAAAGGGATGGCCATTTTTTAATTGATTATTTAAATCATTATGCTAATTAGATGCTTGATTTTATTAAAACAATGAATGATAGAGCTCATAGGCTGTATTGGTATAGTCATGTCATTCCATTTTTGTGAAGCAATATCTCTGGGACTAGAAAGGCTATCTATAGGTGTTATACCTCATTTTAAAGCTGATGGCATCAATTCCAAATTTCATATTTAACCTCGGAGGACCCTTTCCCCTCATCTGTCCACATATATTCAAATAAGGAAGCTGTATTTTTATGCTTGATCCAGATCTGGTTAAAAATCTGCTTCTTAAATAATTAGGCTTCATGTTATCACTTGATCCAGATCGAGTGAAAACAAAAGCTAAAAAAAAAGCTTTCAATATCTTCATTTTATTCGACGTTGGTTAGATAAAATGAAATATACAATATAAGCCATTCATATATATCTATATATCTACTTAGCTCATAGAGAGATAGGAAACTTTGTTTTTGTTCCAAAATTTTCACTTTAGGCCTTTATTTTTTCAAAATTAAATCAGTCATGTAGATCTACCTTAAGGTGGTGACTGATGGATGTATATTTATACATACAAAATATGTGTAAATATATAACGAAAGATCTACTTTTGGTTAAAAATTAAGCAACTTACTATACCTTGCCTATTACAGAGAGGAGCTAAAACTCTGTATAAGCCGCTCGCTGTTACTATACATAAACATCAAACACCTCGCTATTGCGAGCCTTTTACAGTGAGGAGCTGAGACTCTTTATAAGCTGCTCACTGCAACTAGAGGCTCACTAAATGACTCACTAACTGCTCACTGCAACTACAGGCTCACTAAATGACTCACTAAATGACTCACTGATTTGCTTACAGTGATTAAATATAAACTGCCCACTGTAACTACTCACTGCAGTGAGCAACTCAAACAGATCATTTTGTTGCGTGTATGGACTAAATCTATGTGTAAAAAGTCAAAAGAGTAACTCATGCCGCTCCTCTCCTACTCATACAAACATACTAACATACATACACAGCAGGCTTGGAACCGAGTGACTCAGTGACATAGTCAGCATGGAGCTTCACATGAGAAACATAAATGGAACCGTTATGACTAATGCAACACCTATTGCTCTCCCATCTGGAGGCATTCATAAGAACTAATCGAATCTTGTCTATATATCTGTTTACATTATGACATGGAATCTAGTAACAAGGACACGGAAAAATGATCTGAGACATGATCTTATCCTAAATTCGTCTTTTGACATGAAGCTTAATAACAAAGAGATGGGAAAAGCTGTTTATATAAATTATTTAGTTCCACGTAACCTGGAACAGGACAAAAATAGTTCATATTATTCTCGGTAGAGGGAAAGCGAGAATGCGTTCTGCGTTCAAAACACGATAAAATCTAACGTCATAATTGTAAGCTATCAGCGAATATTCTTCCCTGATATCAGTGAAATATATTAAACAATAAAAAGAAGGAGCTCTATACATGGATCTTTGAAACTGATAAAGAAAATACAAAGAAAAAGAGCTTTATACATGTAATAATTTAGTTCCACATAACCTACACCATACCAGATATAGTTCATGTTATTCTCGGTAAACTATCGCTGTGAATTCCTCTTATAACTCTGCAAATATTCTTTGCTGATATCAATGAAATATATAAAAAAAAGAGAAGAAAAAACTCTATCCCTAAATCACTCAAACTGTTAAAAAAAATCTATATCCTCTTAAACTGAATGTCTATTTGTTCATAGATTTAAAAGTGTAACACCACATATATGATTTCACCGCTGAGGTGGAGTATATAAGGAACGCATTGTCTAGGGTTAAATGGAGAGGTCCGGCCCTCATGTCACAAGCCTCCACTCTTGTGTAGCTCCAGGTGTAGCTCCAGTGTGAACAAAATCACGACTGCACTTGCAACCTTGTCGACTTAGAACGGCTAATGCTCCCATTGTTGGTTGAAGCGTGAACGGGTGATGCTCCCGCTGTTTTGTCCCTCAATCCTTCAATCCTTCTTCAATCCACAATCTTTCTCCTTCAATCCTTCTTCAATCCACAATCCTTCTCCTTCAATCCTTCTTCAATCCTCCTTCAATCCTCTCTAATCCTAGTGGTCTCTCAGTGCTTTCCTCTGTACCAAAAGCTCAGCTGAGAACCTTGTGACATGCACAGCTGAGAGTAACCTTGTGACATGAGCACCACTTGACCTCTTTTGTATTTAAAACCTAAAGTGATATATTTACTATTTCCTATTCTAAATATATCTATAAACGACCTCTTTTATGAATAATCTAAATATATCTATAAACGACCTCTTTTATAGATAAATGAAATATATCTATAAACGACCTCTTTTATAAATAATCTAAAAATAGGAAGTCTTCTCTGGATAATTCAAATATGGTGGTCTTTTCTGGATAATATCCAGAAAAGACCAAATAGGAGGTCTTCTCTGGATAATTCAAATATGGTGGTCTTTTCTGGATAATATCCAGAAAAGACCATCTATTATACTACTGCTATGTCTACATAATTCCAGATGGTCAATGGAGTACCACAGATGCAGCAAACCTGACCTGGAATGTGTTAGATTCCCGCTATGATACACAGGACATTAGTGAGGCGGCCACAGATGCACTCTTTAAAGAACAATTTAAGGTAAATTGCCACTTTGATGAATTGAAAGCCCAACACTTTCATTCCATGTGACTTACAAGGTAAAAAGTCAAGCCATCACCATTTAGTGGTAGATAGAGGGCTTTAGAAATGGTGCTAGCCCCTTAAAAAGAGGGCAGAGGTGTGGAATAGGAATTTTCATTCTCTACTAACCTAGGTGTCATGCCTTTTTCCTTCAGGAAAACGCCAAATTTCTCCCACAGAAAGGAAAAAGACAAAAGGATTAGGGGGAGGGGCAGAGAGAACACTTGCCAATATTGATTGTATGGTTATCAAATTTAAAGAGTAGCCAATCATAGATGGTGTTTTCAATTTCAATATTAACATTATCTAATATAAGTATTGATGATTAATAGACAGGCAAATAAGAAAAATATAATCTTACATCCACACCTTTAAGCTCTTGGTGAACTTTTTTTGATCTATTTCAAAATCATGATTGCTATTGCTTTTTGTCACAGAAATGGGAGGCAGCAGCAAACATCTGTTTCTTCCACAACAAGGGGACAGCTCAGGATGGTTCAAAGATTGAAATTCAGTTTGTACCCGGCATCCATGACAGCTATGTCCCTGGCTACAATGACAATGGCTTTGTTGGTGGTATTGGTAGTACACTAGGACATGCTTTCTACCCTAACGAAGGAGGTGTAGCTGATGGGGATGTACACTTTGACATTGAAGATATATGGAGAACATCAGGTGCAGGAGAATATCCAGGTAAAGCTTCTGTGGAACCCTATCTATTCTGGACATTTGCTTATTTGTTATTAGTTATCCTTTAGATGTTTATCAGTATTTTGAAACTAGGTGATTTCATCACAGTAAATATGTATGTATAGCCATAAGTATAGGACTTTACCTTTCTGGTATTGTATTATTGTAAGCAATACATATACATTTTGACAGGCTCTACTGCATTATGAAGTGGAAAAGGGACCTTATTCCCACTGAAATAAGGTCCCTTTTCGCAGATCCTGTCACATGTGTGTATTCAGTGTTCAATTGGGTCAATTAGACCTTATAATCTTCTTATAATCTCTTAAAGTCATATATAATACATCACTATCTATAATATCTACCTATCATTGTATGCCTAACTATGCTTTACAGAAATTGACCTGCAGTGGACATCACTTCATGAATTTGGCCATTCAATAGGACTTGGACACTCCGATGTGATAGATGCTGTTATGTATGCCTATTACCCTGATGATGATACCAACCCACCACAGCTGCATAATGATGATATTGATGGAGCACGATCCCTCTACGGAAGTAAGCGTTGAGTTAAGCAAATCTATGAAGTTTAAGCAACCATCTACATGTAGTTTGGGGCCTAAGTATGCAACTGAAGTCCCTAACTGACAAAATATCTAAGAAAGTTCAAGTAAAGGCAGCATGTCCTTTATTTAGGAGGTAGGGGCACACAAGACCCCTCTACCATAAAACTGTCTAGGGCTAACTCACAAAACCTCTATTTGTGAAAGGCTTATAATACTATCACATGGGCCTTGTGAGTGACTTTTGAGGTATACAAAACTTTTAGAACGCAGGAACTTGCCCATGTCCTTAAAAAAAGTAAAGAAATGTATAGGGCCTAGGGACCAGCTGTGGAACAGGGGTCTCATAATGTGGGATCATAGTGGTCAGTTAAATTAGTCACCCAGTACCCGGTAATTCAGTAAGGTGAAAAAGGTCGTTAACTTAGGGAAAAGGTCCATTACAAAATTGGATGTCCTGCAATATGAGGAAATAAAACTGTTATTTGTACTGTCATATATCATTGCATTCCCTACATCAGAACCACTACATCAAAGTCAGTTTTGAATTTCTACTTTATTTCATTCATAATTACTATGACCTAGACATGTTTGCAATTCTTCCCAGGTCCTAATGGAGCATGTACTTCTTCACCTGCCCAACTTGCGCAATTATCACCAGCACCAACACCAACACCATTAACAATGCCAACACCAACATCATCAACAACAAAACCTCCCCAACTTCCACAACCATCACCAGCACCAACACCATCAACAATGCCAACACCAACATCATCAACACCAACAACAACACCAACATCATCAACCACAAAACCAACAACCACAACAACTAAACTAACAAAAGCAACAAAACCAAAAACCACTACAACAACACCAACAACCACAAGAACAATGCCAACGACCACAACAACAAAACCAACAACCACAACAACAACATCAACAACTGCAACACCAATAACTACAACAACCGATCTTGCAGACTGTTCAGTAGATGCTGCCTTTAAAACGGATCTAAGTGGTAGCTACACAATTAAAGGTTAGTGGTCATTCCATAGTATTTCAACAAGTGGTCCCCGCATGACCCTCTCAGATTCAGACAATTTTTCTCCTATATGAAGATGCCTATAAGTTGTGACACACACAAAATTGTAGGTTCCAACTCCCATTGGTTCCTGAGATTTGCACCCCTATACTTGAGAGGGGTTGACCATTATTTTGAGATATTATTATCTCAATTTAGGGTCAACTTCCAAATCGAATATTGTCCAAGCAGAATGAGCTAGAGGTCTCAAATTGCTTGTGTTATCACACACATTTATCTAATATGAGGAAATGCCAAAACAGTGAAGTTGTCACAATCATTCTTAAGTGGAAAGATAGTACTTTTCAGTGATGCCTAGCATAAGTTGGTGCTATTTATCCCACAGACCCAAAATAGCTGTTGTAATGTGGCAAGATTCAATATTTTGCCATGTTGAGGGGGTCATATTGGATTGGCAACATATCAGGGACTTCACCTTCATGGTTCAAGTTAAGAACTTCAAGATCAATGAGAATGTCACTTCCCAGGATGTTTGAAGTAACGGTTTTGATGCCATGATTTTTCTACAATTCCTCCGAGATCAGCAAAACTGAAAAACTGACTACCTTTGGCCTTATGTAAGAAAAATAGGCCTTTATGACTACTTCACTATTTTGGCATTTCCTGGCAGTGGATGGATGTGTGTCATAACACAAGCAATGTGAGACCTCTAGCTCATTCTGCTTGGACAATATTGGATTTGGAAGTTGACCCTAAATTGAGATTTTTCAAAATAATGGTCATCCCCTCTCGAGTATCTAGGGGTGCAAATCTCAGGAAATAATGGGAGCTGGATGCTATAATTTCACATGTGTTCATCTAGTATAATGACCTGCATGCTAAAGAAAAATCATTCACCTCTGAGAGGGTCATACGGGGAAAGTTCCAAAAATCTGTCTATTTATAATGGATTGACCCTAGTGTGTAATAAAATTATTGTATCTTGTGAAATAACCTTTTCAGGGTAGCTGGGTAATGTTCTAGTGTCAACTATAGTTTACAAAGAGTGATGCCTATGCAAAAATACCAGATTATGAACACCTTTTGCAGGAGTGTGGGGGCCCCTTTGGTGCTGTATGATCAGATTATTACACATATATTTTTTCATTGTTACAGGTGACACAATAAAACGTTATAGTGGTGAGTATAGTTCCCTTCTGGAGGTGGCCTCCTTAAGGCGTGCTCTACCAGATGTGGATGAAACCATTATTGCTGTAGCTGATGACACCGACATCACGCGCAACACAACTCGTGTGTATCTCATGTCGGTAGGTACACCTCGTGTATTCTCTCTATGTCAAATCTCATAATGCAAAAGGGGTCAGAGAATCATTGTGAGAATGAAATGAAGGTGTACCCTAGATCAGTTTTATTGTCAAGCAATGGGGAACATCTTCGTTATTAATGATTCTAGATTTGTGACAGCAAGGCCTGTAAACATGATATTGGAAATTTAACTAAATTGACTGGAATTACTCTTCAAATGGCATCTCATTGAAATAATGTTTTGAATCTATATTCATCTGATGCAACAACCCAGATATTCTGAATACACTGTAAAAGGTGTCATCAAGATAACAAGGAAATTCTCCAACCAAACATTGCAAGGGTTTCGTTATTTTACCAGAGATTCTTTATACCACCATACTGTTACCTGGGGGTTCTTGTCAAAGCTGGCCCACTGCAATAAAATTATGGTTGTTCACTGTTCAGTTTTACGAGGATCCCTGGTAGATTCAACAGTTATCTTTTACAGTTATACTTCAACTAATAGGATTCATTTGTTTTATCAATATAAATGCTCTTTTCTTGTTCCAGAATGCCCACGTGTGGATATATGTTGTGATTAACGGTAACACCATCGCCTCGAGTTTTAGCAGTCAGCCAACAAAATACACATTGGCACAAGCATTTAAAACTACCTTTTCACCATCTGCTGCCTTCATGAATAGATGTACTGTACAAATTGGCTCCATAACTAGAAGAAGGAAGTGTCTGTTTGTTATTGTGGGTGAGTGTGCTCTTTTGCTCAGTGCGAAGTAGAATACTCTGGGTATATTAGTTGTTGTGTATTCATGACTTCTATCTAAGCTTTACTATCTAGAAGGCATCTCCTCGCAATATATATATATATATATATATATATATATATATATGGGATTATATACACCCGTGTATATATATATAATTAATATGTACAGCGGTTGGTACTACTTTCTCCTCCAGGGCGCGCATTTATATGTATGACGTCATGGTAAACAATAGCGCCTATATAAGCTTCGGGATCCAAATTAACCGTCAGTTGGCGTATATCCTTCGAGCGGCACACACCACGCTGGGTGGTGCCGGAAATTTTAACGGTTTTATCTGTTTTTCCAAGTTAATACGGTGTTTAACCTATCATTATGGGTAGGAAAGGAACAACTAGCGGCACACAAAGGTCCAAGACCAAGAAGTCGCCTAAAAACCAAGGAATATTGCCAACTCTAGGATTTCAAGCAGTGCAGATTCCAATGGTGGTGGTCATGGATCATCTTCCCCAACTGCTACTGGGGGTTCATTGGATTTGCCTGTTGACCAGACGTATATCGGGGAGCTGGAGGAACGTACTACTCGTATGGAGCAGCAGCTCGAAAACATCTGGTCCTTATTGGAGAACCAGGCGGTTAAACGGACATGTACTTCAGCAGCGGCATGCGAGACTGAGACGGGTCGTACACGTGGTGGTGTTGATAAACATTCCACAGTCAACATGGTAACCAAGCAACGGGGGCGTGGCCGGCAGCGCTCGCCTGACTACCGGGGTCTCCACGGCGACAGGGCAGGTCGTCGCCATCTTGGATCTTCAATAGATCGTCTTCATACCGTAGTATTTCGACGAATTCATCGGTCTCTATTAGGTCTAGTACTTCAAGGAGCAATCGCGGACATGCTACAAAGTCTAGAGGTACGTTTGACCAGAAAAATTTCTTGAAAAAGGGTGAAAAACTGGATAGTATCTAGAAACTGTTGATCGTTAACGTCAGAATGCTAAAGCAGTTGTTAGAGGAGGGTGAAGATGTGTTCGATGTGGTTAAGCATATTGAAGTTCTGGTGGCAAAATCCTCTACCAGAATATACACTTTGAAAGCTCTCGTAGCATACGACTCAGCAGTCAAGAATAGGGCTAATTTTGAAGGTGTTGAATCGTTTGGCGATGTTAAAAGTGAGGATATTCTGAGGCACCTGTCTTATGACGGAATGGTGCAAGCTCAGAAGGCGGGTGGGTCTAAACCTAAGTCGTTCAAATCAAAACAATCCAACCGGACCTGTTATGCCTTCAACAGGGCTGAGGGTTGCAGGGAAGACCCGTGCAGGTATCGTCATATTTGTGAGATTTGTAGCATGTCAAACCATGGCAAAGACAAGTGTCAAAAGAACAAAAAAGACTAGGAAAGTTCACTTAGGCAAGGTCCTGCATTAGACTCTGATATTTTGATGCCTGATTTTAGTGTAGTACGTATGGTAGACCTTCCTGAGCCCCCCGTTCAAATCATTTCGGGTGAAAATAATGAAAATGATGTTAATACTTCTTGTAATGCTAGCAAGAATATCTTTATGTCCTATGGTGGCCCAGTACAGGGCGAGTTTAAACCACTGTTTACGGTGGAGTGTGTTAATAGGCCTAGCATCAGGGTCTATGATAGTTGCATCAATGGTGTGTGTGAGTGTGAGCATTTCATTTGTGGTAGAAAAGCTCAAATTCTACCGTGTAGGCTGGCTAGTTCTTAGAGACAGTCAGATATTATTAATATAAATCAGACAGAATCTGATTTTCTATGGTGTGGTTTTACTGAGGGGTTCAAAATAGTTGACCCAGGTTGTGATACAACATATGATTGTAAAAACTATAAGTCTATTACAGAAGGTAAATTTTATACCGAAATGTGTGATATAATTAAGGATGAGCTAGCCAAAGGCTTGGTAACAAAGATGGTTGATAAGCCTAGCTGCATTCATTCTTTAGGTGGTGTGGAAAAATCCAATGGTAGATTGAGACCTATCACTGACTGCAGCATGCCAGCGGATATTTCTATTATAATTTTATGAGCACAACGTCCAAAAGCTTCTCGTATAACTCTATTAACACTGTTACTTGTCAACTTGATAAAAACGACTTTATGTGTGTGGTAGATTTGAAATCTGCTTATAGAAGTGTTAATGTTTATGGTCCACATGTGGGCTATCAAGGTTTCAGGTGGAATTTTGGTAATGGAGATGAGTTTTTTGAGAGTAACCGTTTGACATTTGGTTTAAAGTGTGCTCCATATATATTTAGTAGAATATCTGATTTCTTGACTACTATTGCTAAATTTTATGGTGTAGATAGGATAGTAAACTACCTAGACGATTTTATTATCATAGCTCAGACTGAAGAGGAATGTTTACGGTAGAGGAACGTCCTCATTGAGTGTATGGAATATTTAGGGTTCGTTGTGTCGAAAGAGAAAGTAACGGAGCACAGCCAGGTGTGTATTTTTCTGGGTATAACCATTGACTCTAGGTGTATGGAGTTGTCGCTGCCGCAGAAGAAGCTAGATAAAATGAGCCTAGCAATAGACGAGTGTTTGGGTAAAAAATTCTTATCTAAAAAGACATTGCAGAAGATTGGTGGTTTGATGTCCTTCTGTTCCCAGGTAGTACGTGGTGGCAGAACTTTCAGCAGGAGATTGTTCGATCTTTGTGCAAAAGCCAGGAATAGGGGTGTTATTAAACTTAATGAGGAAACCCAAAATGACCTACTGTGGTGGAGGGATTTTTGTAGAATTTTCAATTGTAAAAATATCATTTTAAATGATAATGAATGTACTCCTATGTATTCCGATTCCTCTGTACAGGGCTTTGGGGCCTGGTTTGATAAAGACTATTTTTATGGTACTTGGGATGACTCTAATCCTATGGTAGACTGTATGGGTCATTTTGTTCATGCCCCTAGGCTTGATAATCTCAAACTTCACCATAGGAATATAAATGTTTACGAGCTTTATCCAGTGATGGTAGGCCTTAAGCGCTGGGTTAAAAGGTTTTCTAATACCAGAGTTCATTGCATTACGGACAACATGCAAGTCTTGGCTATGTTGAATACCGGTAGGTCCAAGAATAAGATGTGTATGTCCTGGTTGAGAGAAATTTTTTGGCTATGTTTTATACATAACATTGAAATATATTCGACATATATTAGGTCGGAAGAAAATATTTTAGCTGACCATTTGTCTAGGCTAAATTACAGGGGTGTCCCACAGAAATGTAAAAATGTTTTAACTGAATATAACATGTGCTGTTATGATTCCAGGCCTGAGGGAGCTGAAGCTGAGAAGGAGAAGGTTTTTGTACAGGGGCGTGGCTGAGTCCACACGTAAGGTTCGCAAACAGCAATTTAGCAGGTACAAAAAATTTTGTAAGAAATTTAACTTCAATCCCCTACCTTGTTCTCCTTCTCAAGCTTCGTTGTATAGTGTATATTTATCAGATAAAATGAAACCTATATCTGTTAGGAACTATTTGTCTGCAGTGTGGTATTATCAGAAATTAAAAGGTTATTCTGATTATAGTAGTAATTTTATTGTAAAAAAGACACTAGATGGTATTGAGCGTAATTATAAATGTTCTTCTAGTGTAACAAATCTTTTAACTCCCAGTGATATGTTAAAGATTAAATCTACTTTGGATTTGTCTATGTATGAGGATGTAGTCTTCTGGTCAGCTATCTTATTGTGTTACCGAGGTGTATTCAGGGTGGGTCATGTAGTGGACTCCCCTCATAACCTTAAATCTAAAAATGTGTCTTTGTCTGTTGACTGCATTCGCATTGATGTTAAATCTTCTAAAACTGACCAATATGGTAGGAAGCCTTACGTGGTATATTTAAAACGTAATGATTATTCTGGTCTTTGTCCAGCTAGGTATTTAAAAATTTGTAAGGATTCTAAAAATAGACTATTATTCACTATAGGTAACAAACCTTTGACTTATAACTATGTTAATACCAGGTTGAAGGCTATTGCTATAAAATGTGATATTTCCCACAAGTTTCAACTCATTCACTCCGACATGGTGGGGCGACTCTGTTAAAAGATTCTGGTTTAAAGGTCGATGATATTAAAAAGAGAGCAAATTGGAATCTAATATTGTATATAATTATTTACATGATTCCAAACAGGACTTATTAGCCCTAGATGTGATGTTATAGTGTGGAATGGTGTATCCATTGTGTTTGGCGGTTTTTGGCATGTACAGAATTGATATTGACTAAGTCAATTCTCACCAAACCCATTGCCTCTTTCCTTATTCCACTTGTGATATTATTATAATATTATTATAATATTTATTAATTATTATTATATTCCCCAGAGCGAACATAATTAACTTATGGGATTATATACACCCGTGTATATATATATAATTAATATGTACAGCGGTTGGTACTACTTTCTCCTCCAGGGCGTGCATTTATATGTATGACGTCATGGTAAACAATAGTGCCTATATAAACTTCGGGATCCAAATTAACTGTTAGTTGGCGTATATCCTTCGAGCGGCACACACCACGCTGGGTGGTGCCGGAAATTTTAACTTTTAAATCTATTGTCATATTGTATATACTGTATTATTGTGTTATATTGTATTATTGTATTATTATTATTATTGAATTATTGTCTTATTAATAAAGGCATGTACAGAATTGATATTGACTAAGTCAATTCTCACCAAACCCATTGTCTCCTTCCTTATTCCACTTGTGATATTATTATAATATTATTATAATATTTATTAATTATTATTATATTCCCCAGAGCGAACATAATTAACTTATATATATATTGTAGCGAATTAGGCGAACACAGGAGTAAGTCGTTCAATTAAGCTTGGGGAAAACTCAACCCGTATATTGTGTGAATAAAGGTGTACAAATATCAAGGCGTGTCTCTTCTATTAATCAGATCTCATCAGTTACATAGCCAACGTCGTTCCTAAAGTCTACATAGGACTCTGCTGGGGAGGCTGGGTCACGTCCGCACCAGACAGCTGTGAGTCATAGACTGAAGGGGCAGCGGCCCCCGCGGGCCTTATATAGCAACCGCGGGCACCGCGCCCCCTCGTGGTGCGGGACCGAACCAGCCCAACCCGCCGAGTCCCGCGGAAAGCCTAGCGCTTCCCGCCCCGCCGCTACACTCTTCCCTCCTTACTTTAAACACTATACATGAAAGAACTATGGGAAGGTGTACAAAGTAAAGCGGCTATGACATCGCAAAATGGCGCCCCCATACGCCCTCTACCAGGTAGGGTTACTAGAATTATAGACAAACAGTTACTAATGTGATATAGAATAATAAGTACTACTATTACTGGCCCTGCGACATCAAGCGCACTCAGGCTCAAATATAAATCAACAGTCGTAATAGCTTCCACACGAATCTCGTCAACAGCTTGGACGGTAACAACTCGGTGACCTAGCAACCGCAACACATAAACGAAGCCGGAACCCTGAACCACGGTCCCATCCGTAGGGTGGTTACACAGTCCTGACACATGGGGGGGACAACGGTCCCGACCCGGGGGGAACAGCAATCCCAACAACTCGTAGGGGGCAACGGCCCCAACACCTCCGTACTCCTGAGCTCAACCTCGCCCTGGGAGCTCGGGCCCGCCCTCGGGCCTACCTTGCTGGGTCCCAACCTCAACAAGTCCCGGTGGGAGCTGGGGCCAACAAGCCCAGCCCTCCTCCGGAGGAGCCGACCGCCGCGGCTCGGAGGACCCCGCACCGGCCCGACTACTCGCCAGTAGTAGGCGCGTGCTGCAACAGACGAGAAACAATAGGTGATTAGGTGGTCTGCAACAGCTATGCGGGTGTCCAGTGTGCTCCCCTCTCGCATCTGGGGGAGGCTTGGAGTGGGCTTTTCCTGAACCTTCTCAGTACTGGGGGCCCGAATTACAGTCAAAGGATGAAGTTTGCGTACAGCTATAGACGAACTGAGACGGGTACGAACAAGACGGTTTTTACATTCATGATGACCACCACTTCTCCCCTTCCCCGCCTCAATTACTGGCGGGGGAGGGGGCTCTGCCCGAAAGGGGGCACTCGGTCTAGACGTGGAGTAGTGTCAGGCGGACTTACTGGAGCCGGGGAGTCCTCCTGCGGTGGCGGCGCCCGCTCGGGTCCTGCTGGGGGTGCTCCCTGAGCGGCTGCGGCGGCGGGGGCCGCTCCCTGGGCGGCTGCTGGTGCCCGGCGACCTGGGACCACCCGCCGGTACGTGGTGGCCGTGGTGTTGGACACCGTGAAAGTGTCCCTGTCGTGGAAGCGGACGCGGCTACTGATGTCCCCGGTGAGTGCCCCGTACCCAGGTCCAAAGTCGCGGGGGGGGGACCAAGTAAGCCGCATACCGCTCCAGCGGGTCTGGATCCCTCCCCCGCACGTGCCACCAAGGAGGCACAAAGGACGCCGCCCCTGTGGGTCTGGCCGAGGGGGCCGGGGCTCGGCGCCGACGACGGGCACTCGGCGGTGTATGCCGGAAGGAGGTCCACGCCGGTAACTCCGGCGCGGCCGGCAGGTCGGCGGTGGTGTCCCTATCCTTTGCCGGGTCCCTGGAGGGTACCTTCGGGCGACGAGGGGGGGAAGGCGGTGGCGACTGCCACTCCACGGGAAGAGGACGCCCCGTCTCGTCATCCGAGGGACATAGCCTGGTACTGGGTGTGGCCGTGGCCACAGCGTCCAAGGCGGCCCTTTCCTCCGGGGTGACGGCCCCTCCGGGCCAAGCCCGTACCGGCTCTGACCGATCGGTCTGCGTGGGGGTGCTGGCTACCGGGGTCATGCGGATCAGCTGGATGGGGCTCGCTCCGTCCCACTCCCGGTTTAAGGCCACCATTTCCTCCGCCGTGAGAGTGATGGTAACGGGGAGGGTTTCCGCCGTGCCGACTGGGGTGCTACTGGCGAGCAGGTTACGCACGGCGGTCGCTGCCTCGTCCTCGCCGACGTTGTCCAGCCGCACGCCCCCGAAGGTGCGCGAGTCGCCGCTGTCTCTTGCCTGAGTGAGGTTGGGTGCCAGCGCAGCCTCACTTAGCCGCGGGGGGGTGCAGGCCGTGAGTGCCACCCCCTCTGCAGCCGTAGGAGACTCGGGCTCACAGGTGGGGGCAGGGTCTCCGGAGGACACGGTCTCAACCCGGGCGGGAGCGCCGGTCGGGCCTGGGTCCCCGGGGGCCCCTCCGGCTGCGAGCTCCTCCTGGGGAGGCGCTGGCTCAGTACGAGCCCCCTCGTCCGAAGTGCCAGGGCGAGGCGGTAGTGTGGGTAGGGCCTGGCACAAGGGCTGCAGGTCCAGCTGGTCCTTTTCCCTCGGTCTCTCGTGTGGGGCCTGGGCGGGTGAGGGCACTGGTCGGGTAGCGACCTCCCCCTCCCCGTCCTGAGGCAAGGCTGCTGCCTCCGGAGCCTCCACTTCCCCACCGGGGGTCTCTCCGGCAGGGGACTCCACCGGTGAAGGTGAGTCGGCTCCCGTGGGGGGAGCGGTGGACGCGGTGGGGAGCACTGGCTTGGCACTAGCCTCTCCCTTCTCCTGGTCCGCCGTCGCTTCCCCAGTGGTGTAAGAGGTGGGGGGCACTGACCTCGTAACGGTCTCCTCCCCCCTCAGCTCTACCACCTCCTCTTCCTCAGAGGAGAGTGGTACCGACTGGTACCTAATGACCGACTCCGGGGCGGGGGTACTCCCGGTAGTTACCGCGCCCGTCGTGGTCGGGGAAGAAAGGGCATCCGAGGCCACGGCCGCTTTACCTGGGGCACTCTCCGTAGACCGCGTAGAGGCCGCCAGGGGGGTCACTACCGGTGCTCCTGGGGGAGGTAGGCCCCACATGGTGAGGAGGTCCGTCATCCGGCGTGCCATCTCCTCCTGGTTGGCGCCTCCCGCCACGTAGGCCGATCCCATAGCCATCAAGGCCTCGCGGTCCAGGGGAACGCCTGCCGAGGCTCCGGTAAAGGCTCCCGGTGTCCCCCACGCCACGGTCGTAGTTACCGCCGGTGTCACAGCCGGGGAGGTGACTCCCAGTCCTCCAGAGGGGGGTACGGCGGGGGTCACCGAGGTAACCGTGGAAGGAGGCTTGGGGGAGGCGGGGGTAGCCGACCGCCTCTGAGCCTTGGTGAGGGGGGGCGACTTGGGGGAGGCGGAGGCGCTCCTCGCGGAGGCCCTCCTCCTCTTACCTCCGGGCTGGAGGGTGGGGGGCGGGGACCCGCTCCCCTCAGCGGCAGGCTGGAGAGGCGAGACGGCGCCCAGACTGAAGGTGGGGCTGCTTCCCAAGTCGGTGGCTCTGGTGTCTGTACGGCTCCGGGGCCGCGAGCGGGAGGGCGAGGCCTGCCGATCCTTACGTGGACGGCCACTGGAGGTAACCGTGGCGGCGGGGGCCTTCCCCTTCTCCCTAGGCGACTTGGATGGTGTCCGCTTGGTCGAGGTCCCGCCGCGGGACCGGGAGGGGGACGAGGCCTTAGACTGCCGTTGTTGTCGGCCCTCCTTGGCGGGACGGCCCGCCGGGGCGGTCACCCGCGCCGCGGGACTTGGGCTCTCCTCGGGGGAGGAGGGGGCTGAGCCGTCCGACTCCTCTCCGGAGCTCTCCTCGGACCCTTCCGAGGACTCGGCCTCCACCGGGATGGCCACACGCTTCCTAGGGGATGGGGATTGGGCGGACAGCCCTGGGAGCGGACGAGCAGCCGGCATCCTCTTGTGGTCCCGCACCCACGGGTGATCTCCTCCCCCCTCCAACCTGTGGCGGGTCCTGATGTGCCGCAGCACGTCCTCCGCCCTGTCCGAGGCATACAGGCACCCCTTGGTTCGAAAGGGGCAGAACCACCCCTTCAACTCCCCCGTCGGATGTTGCCGGCTCTGGTGGCGTTTCAGGGCTTGCCGGCGGGAGAAATCCACCCCGCAAATGTCACAGGGGATCCGCGACGACGCCATCACACCATGTGAACACGTTTCTGCGGGACTGCGGGACCTTCCGCGGGGGCTGCGGGACCTGGCTCTTCCAGGGGCCCCCCTCCGGCTGTCCCGCGGCGGGGTGCGACTCCGCCTGGGGCTCGCTGAGGGCTTCCTACGGCCTCTCCTGGGTGAGAAGCGGTCGCTTCTCTCGCTGGACTTGCCCCGAGACCTCCTGGGCGAAGCTTTTCTGGGGGGCGTCCTCCAGGTGGCTAACCTGGGACTATTGCGGGTTGGCTCTTCCGGTTTCCTCCCTTCTGATCCGCCGCGGGACGCAGTACCCGCGGTTCTGCCTCTCCTACGGCCGCGGGACCCGATTGGGGTGGTATCCCCCTTCCCTATAGCTTCCCTGGTGTCCCCTCTCACCTTGGGGATAACGTAAGACGCCAATTTTCGGCTCCTTTGTGGCATTTCGGGCGTTAATCCTAGCCTGCTCCAAACGGACATTACTTGAAGGAAAGTCTGCTGTTGGGAACCGACGTCACACCCCGCGTCCCGCCGCGGAACGCTACGTAATCCGCGGGACCCGACGCCGTCCATGGCTTCCCGCCTGGCCGTCCCTGACCAGTCGCCGCGGCACCCGATCTCTTCCCCACCATTTTTCCAGGCTGATCCCGACCCATCGCCCTGGGTGTGCAGCTCTACCCAGTTAGCCGTTGCCACCATTCTGACTACGCCGCGAGCATCCTCCCTCTCGGTCCCCACCTCTGGCGGGGCCGGTGGCCGGGGGGGGAGGGCCCCCACTCCGGCTGGGGGGGTGGGAACAACCTTGATTGAGTCGCAGTGTACTACTTTGACTTTACGATCCATCTTTATTTCATAGACGTGCCCCGATAGGAACCTGGTCACCACCCACGGTCCTGTCCAGAAACGTTGCATCTTAGGGCAGACCCCTTTCTTATGGATGGGGTGTAAATAGTACACCAGGGCCCCCACCTCGATGGTCCTATCCCGCGCATGGAGATTGTAGTTGCGCTCCTGACGAGCAACCGAGGTGCCCAGATGGTCGCGTGCAGTCTCGTGAGCTCGTGCCAATGAGGTCTGGAGTTTAGCTACGTAGCCGACGGCGCCCTCTCCCACCCTCTCCTCCTCCATGGGATAGAGGACGGTCAGCGGTACCATGGTCTCTCGCCCCAGCATCATCATATTCGGGGAGACGCCGGTGGACGAGTGGGCCGACGCTCGATAGGCGGCCATGACAAACGGCAGTTGTAGGTCCCAGTCGGACTTGTCCTTGGCGACCACAGCGGAGAGGAGGGCCTCAATGGTGCGGTTGCAGCGTTCCACCAATCCGTCCGATTTCGGATTGAACGCACAATTCCGCGTCTGCTGAATGCCCAACAGGCCTACCACTTCCCAAAAAAGGCGACTCTGGAAATTCCGACCTTGATCAGAGTGTAGGGTGGCGGGCGGCCCCAGGCGGCAGACCACCGTTTCCACAAATGCCCTCCCGACCGTGGCCGCCTCCTGGTCGGGCAGGGCCACCGCCTCTGCCCACTTGGTGAGGTAGTCCACAATAACTAAGATGTACCGGTTCTCTCGGGGCTCCGGTGTGATAGGGAAGGGCCCCATTAGGTCCACAGCCATCCTTTCCATGGGTAGCCCCACCGGGACGTGGCCCATGCGGGCGCGGTGAGGACCGGGTGGGGGCTTCCTTTCCAGGCAAACCGGGCACGAGGCCACCCAGTAGGTGATCTCTTTCCTATAGTCGGGCCAGTACCATCTCTCCGAGCACTTCCGGAGTGTACGGGTTCTGCCAAAGTGGCCCACTATGCCTTGCCCGTGGCAAGACTCCCACACCTCCCGCTTCCTCTTTTGCGGCACTAGTAATTGGAAGTGGCGGGCGCTGCCAGGAACGAACCACCAACGACCCAGGAGGCCCTCTTTTATTTCTAGATGCTGGAGCTGGGCCGCGAGCGACCGCAGGGCGTACGGCTTGTCCCGGAGTTCGTCGCACGTGGGTGTGATGCCCTCCCGAATCCAAGCAAGAACTGGCGAAAGCAGCGGATCCTCCTCTTGGTCGCGCCGCCATTCCTCTCTCACTTCGGAAGCCCGATCTGGGTCGGAGGAGCCCAAGCGGGTGAGGGCGCAGACGTGTCCAGTCACGGGGGAGGTGGACTCATCCCCTTCCCCAGCGAGTCCGCATTGACGACAGGGGATACGGGAGAGACCGTCGGCGTTACCATGGCGACTACCGGGCCTATGTTCGACTTTACGATGTCCATCACTTGCAGCCACCTAGCTATCTGCCCCTCCGGCTCCTTAAATGACATCACCCACTTTAGCGCTGCATGATCCGTGCGGATGAGCACATGCCGACCCAGGAGGTAGTGCCGAAATTTTTTCAACCCAAAGATGACTGCCAAGAGCTCGCGACGCGTGACGCAATAATTTCTCTCCGCTTTTGTTAGGGTCCGGCTGCCGTATGACAAGACGATCTCGCGGTCATCCTGCATTTGCGACAAGACTGCTCCTAAGCCGGTGTCCGAAGCGTCCGTGTCCAGGACGATCTGGCCCTCCTCTTGGGGATAACCTAATATGGGTGACTCTACCAGACATTGCTTGATCTCGCGGAAGGCGGCGTCACAGGCATCTGTCCAGGTAAAGGTCCTCCCCTTGTCAGCGAGTGTAGTCAGCGGCTTGGCCCGTGTGGCGAACTGGGGAATAAAGGCGCGATAATAGCCGGCTAAGCCGAGGAAGCTCCTCACTTCTGTCAAGGTTTCCGGCGTAGGCCAGTCTCGCACCATAGAAACCTTGCCGGGATCGGTGGCTACCCCTTTGCGATTGACCACGTGGCCCAGGAATGCCACCTCCTGCTTGGCCAATTGGCACTTGCCTGGCTTGACCTTCAAGCCGGCGGCCTCCAGACGAGCCAAGACCTCCCCCAGACGCGCAACGTGTTCCTCGAACGTACGAGAGAAAACTACGATATCATCCAAGTACACCAAGCACGAGCTCCACTGCAAGCCACGCATGGCCACCTCCATAAGCCGTTCGAAGGTGCCCGGGGCGTTGCAGAGCCCGAACGGCATGACAGTGAACTGGTAGAGGCCGCGGTGCGTGGTGAAAGCCGTCTTCCACCAGGCCAACGAGACGAGATTGATGGTCGCCCCGGTGTCTACCAAGCACTGCACCGGCTCCCCCTCGATCCGCCCCTCGACCAAGAGGCCCGCACCCCCCATCTCGAGTCTCCCCTGTATTTCTAGGTGATCCGTCGTCCGCGACGGCGGCCTCCTCGCGTCGGCCCTGACTTGGGAGTCAGACAGGACCGAGTCTAGTTTTCCGATGGTTCCTTCGTCGTGCGGGATTCTGCTGATTCCGCTTCCCGGACCTTGGATTGCCACTCCGGGCAGTCGATGCGCATGTGGCCCTCCTTAGCGCAATGGAAACATCGGAGGGGGGGGCGGCCCCCAGGCCGATCGCCCCTCGGTCGCTCTCTCCTCCTGCCCTCAGATGGCCTATCCAGCTTCTTGAAAGCCGCGTCTGTTCGCGCCATCACGGCTTCGGACTGTACCTGTCCCTCTTCTACCTTCTTGCGCAGGGCTGCCAATTCCTCCGCCATTGTAGTCGAGGAGACCCTGGCTGCCGCCGCCCCCCGATCACCTTCGCCGGAGCGCAGGCACGCTTCTGCGTGGAGGCCTACCTGAACGGCCCCCGCCAGGTCGTCGGGCATCGTCTGATGAATCCACTGACGGAGTCGCTCATCAGGTAGGCTCTCGACGAAGCGGTCTCTGGACATGACATCAATTGTAGCTTCGTCGGCGCCCGGGTAGGCCAGACGCATGTATCGCTGTATCTCTTCGGCATGGGCTTGAAGGCAAGCGCCCTTAGCCCGTTCCAAGGCCTTTAGTTTGGATTTATAGACTGCGCTCTGGTTGGGTGGCTGGAACCGGGCTACGAGGGCATCACGCAGGCGCAGGTAGCCGGTTTCTGTGCCGGGGTCGATACCCGCCAAGAGGCGACGTGCGATGCCGGTGAGGGACAACCCTAGAAAGACGCCAGCGTCCGCGTTTCCCCATCCGTTGGCCCGTCGACAAAGGTCGAAGTGAGACAGATATTCGAGAAGATGGCCGGAGCCATCGAACTTGCCCGGCATAAAAATGGGTTTCGTCAGCCGGTCACCGGGACCCCATTCCAAGGAGCTGCCTGAGAGCCGATCCCTTGCGGAAACCCCTCCCCGGGGATCTCCGATCATTCCCCCCACTGCCTGACGCAGTCGGTCACTCGGGGCGGGTGTGGTGGTCGCCCCCCTGTCCCCGATGGAATCCCACGCTCGCGGGGTGGGAAGTGAGCTGTGTGCCGAGATGGATCTTTTCCAGTCCACCAAGGCGGGTCCTCCTTCTGGGACCAGTTCCCCCCCGGGATGGTGGGTGGTCATCCCCTCCCCTGCAGGCGCTGGCGGTCTGGTGATCATCAAGTCGACTCGGGGCCTAACCTCCCCATATTCTGGCCTCACCAGCCCTTGGTGCGTTATCCCCTCCGCCCGTGGTAGTAAAGTCGGTGGTGGGGCGGGGCTGCTTTGCGGGTGGCTAGATAACGGTTGTGGAGCCGAAATAACCGTATCCCGGCCATGGTGTGGTGAAGCCGTCATACTCTCGGACCTCGGAGGAGCTCGAGCCTCTTGTCTCCGAGCCTCCTCCCTTCTCCGCCATTCTCGTACCCACTCGGCCTGTCTCTGCTCTTCCTCCCGCATGGCCCGCATGCTTTACAATGGTCTCTCCTCCTCCGAACTGGGGATGGGGAGGGGATACGAGGCGTCCGGTGCTAAGTCGCCTCTGGAGGAAACTACGCTGTCTCCTGACGGCACTCTGGCCTCCGGCAATGACGTGGAAGACCACGGAGATGAATTGGGAAGGGAGGGGCGAACCGATTCCCGGCAGGGCCGGTCGTCCCGCCAATCCAACGACGCCGACGGATCCCCCCGGCCGCCGATAGGACGGTAGGTAAGAGCACCCTCCCCGGTGATCACCGGAGATGGGTCAACGTCAATTTGGCCCAGGCGATCGGCCAAAGTCGTAACGGATGGTGGCGGCCGATCGGGTGGCACGCCCAAGGATCCTGATTCGGCGCTACCCGGCTGGGGGCCCGGACTCGGTGGCTCGGAGGGCAGTCCCCCCCAAGCCCCTCCTGGCTCCCCAGAGATCCGCATAGTGGATTCTCCTCCCGAAAACTGGGCCCGCGGCAGCCGTGAGTGGTCCAGACGATCATGCAATTCCTCTCGGCGACGAAACAGGGCGCCCAACGCTTCTGCGGGACCTTGCGGGACTGCGGGACCTTGCGGGACTGCGGGACCTTGCGGGACTGCGGGACCTTGCGGGACTGCGGGACTCCGAGACGAGAGTCGGTTCTCGGGACCCAGACGAATCATCACGTCTTCATCTATCTGCACGAGGTTCCCCCTCACCCCTGCCATCATTTCTTCTCTCTCTTCCCTAGTTAAGCCGTCACTGGACATATTTCACCACCTGCGCCGCCTAAATTAGCCGTAATCGTGGGTTCCGCTCAAGAACCACCGCTGTCACCAATGTAGCGAATTAGGCGAACACAGGAGTAAGTCGTTCAATTAAGCTTGGGGAAAACTCAACCCGTATATTGTGTGAATAAAGGTGTACAAATATCAAGGCGTGTCTCTTCTATTAATCAGATCTCATCAGTTACATAGCCAACGTCGTTCCTAAAGTCTACATAGGACTCTGCTGGGGAGGCTGGGTCACGTCCGCACCAGACAGCTGTGAGTCATAGACTGAAGGGGCAGCGGCCCCCGCGGGCCTTATATAGCAACCGCGGGCACCGCGCCCCCTCGTGGTGCGGGACCGAACCAGCCCAACCCGCCGAGTCCCGCGGAAAGCCTAGCGCTTCCCGCCCCGCCGCTACAATATATATATATACATATATTTATATATATATATTTATTCCACAATTTCTGGGATTCTGAGTGCTTTTCCTGGATATTCCCATGCACATACCCGGTGCCGTTATCGATGGATAACCTGCACACCTTACATGTCCCTACATGTCATATGTTACATGTTAAAACCAACAAAATTTCATGGCCAGGGCAGGGCTCAAACCTGCAGTCTCAGATCCCAAATTACACTCGGGCTATGCCCTCATGTAATTATCCTTTGCTAACACACACTTGTCATGAATTATCTATTGATTACTTGTTCAATATATATATATATATATATATATATATATATATATATATATATATATATATATATATGGTCAAAAATCACGAAAATGAGCCAAAACAGGTTTTTGCTAAATGATTCTACCGAAAATGGTTTCAGCCTAGCTCTAATAATCTTAATCCATCACCTAGTAGCTGATATTTCATTTCATACCCATTTCACCATTTAATGACCATTTCCAGGCACATTATTACCCAAAAACTACTAGTGTCACGGTACAACAGTAGACCTTTATGCCCCTATAAAAAACTAAAGAGGACAGTATTCTTCAGGTATTTTGTATCTTACTCAAGGGGACACATGTCTCCCGTCACATGAATGCTTGAAAGTTAATTTCCCCCACTATTACTTAGTAAAAGTTCACATTTTTCATTTTGGGGGTAGGTTTAATGTCACGGTATGACAGTGGGCTTAATACATGCCATATCTACTCTACACTTAATGATTAGTGAAAGTTATTCTACCAATAATTATGACTGCCCCAGGCCATGCCATTGGCAAAATATGAATGTCTACTTCTATTTCAAAATTGTATATTTGGCAGGATTTGTTTAAAAAATGTCACGGTACGACAGTGTCACAGTACGACAGTGCATCCTCAGTACTACTATATAGACAGTAAAATTCAAAAACTTTGATATTTGTAAAAAAATCATCTTTCATGGTCCTAAAACATGCAATAGTAATTTTCAAAAAAATGTAAAGGTATTACCCTTTTCCAAGTACTGTTGTACCGTGACACTGTCGTACCGTGACTCATAGAATTAACATTGGAAATATCAGGAGCCTTCTCATTCCTATATTTGCCAGAGCTAGTGTTCCCAAATTTGGGTATTCATAGCCTAGCATAAAATGTCTCTGTGGACCAAAGGAATAAGTCATATGAAGAACTTAATTTTTTAGCAAATTTTCAAATTGGCTCAATTTCATGGTTTTTGACCATATATTGAACAAGTAACCAATGGATAACTGATGATGAGTGGGGGTTATCGACGGATAATAACACGAGGCCGTAGGCCGAGTGTTATTATCGTCGATAACCCCCACGAGTCATCAGTTATCCATTGACTACTTATTTTATACCACGAAACCAATAAATAATCAATATTATACCAATAAATTCAAGTTGAAAACAAAAATTATTCCCCCTCCCCGGGACTCGATCGAAGCCAGCCATAGTGTGTGTACACAGGTACATACACCTCCTTCCCCGGCAGCGGACAGCGAGAGCGGCCGTCTCGGCTCGGACAGGCAGCGGCACACGGCTAAAGATTTCAATGCGTCTCGCGGTTATGTTTGTGTATATTACACCTCGTCGCCCGGCAGCGGACAGCGACAGCGCACACGGCGAAAATAGATTTCAATGCGTCTCGCTGTTATGTTTGTGTACTGAATACACCTCGTCGCCCGGCAGCGGCCAGCGACAGGGCACATGGCGAAAAAAGATGCGCCCGGACCGGGGCGCGATCCAGGTACCTCTGACAGCTGAGCGCGATGTGCTAACCGCTAGACCACCGCGCCTTCTCCGTTCACTGCGTCTCGCGGTTATGTTTGTGTATAATACACCTCCTCACCCGGCAGCGGACAGCGACAGCGCTCACGGCTTTGTATCATACGAAGACCTGGTTCTAACCGTGCGTATCTCGTCAGTCCCTGTGGCGCACTGCATAGGGGGTTGGACTAGGGATCTGAGGCTGCAGGTTCGAGCCCTGTCCTGGTCAAGGTTATCATGGGTTTTAACATGTAACATATGACATGGGAGGACATGAGAGGCATGCAGTTATCCTGGATAACCGCACACCTTACATTGATAACCGCACGCCTTACATGGATAACCGCACGCCTTACAAAATTGATGTTACAGCCTATAGGGTGTGCAATATCGACAGATATGTGGATGGGAATAGACACCAAAAAGCACTGTGTAACCCACAAATCGTGGTATAAATATATATATATATAATTTGCAAAAGGATGATTATCCGATTAAGCTGTTTGTGTAGGTCCACTACACCAGAATGAGATTGAAAGTAACGATGCACTAGTAGAAAAATCGATTTCCCAGACACCCAAGTCATAATTATCAGCACCACAATGAATTATGGTACTTAATTGTAGGAAATCGCTTCATGACTGATAGAAAACAGACAAAAACCTGTCAACCACTCCAAAAACCTACAGAGATTCTGAAAGACTTTCTTTCAAAAGCAATATTTCTTTTTTTTTCTCATATACAGGAACAGTATTTTACCAGTATGTGTATTCGGGGAACAGAGTGTCAAATCATGCCAACCTCTTCAGACCAGTCTTCAATGGAGCTCAGGGCACAACGGCTCGCTCGATGCCTCTCGGTCAATTAAACAGCTATACGAGAGATCAAACATTCCCAAGTGCTTTTGAGACTACTGGTATTAATGCAGCAGTGGAACTGAGAAGAGACTTTATCTTCTTCAATGGTCAGAACTTCATAAAAATGGACGACAATAAAGATGTAAGTATATAAATACAGCACTTCACCACAATACACACAAAAAAGCAGGATTACGAGCACCTTGTATTGGCCGCTAGCTGGTCTGGAGCTGGTTCCGGCGACACACACTGATAAGAACTGATAAGATGGGACCAGCATGTCCCTGGAAGTGGGTGTTAACCAGGGACAAGGTACCCATCATGGTATGTCTTATCAGTGGGTTTAAGCTCAACCAGCAAAATTCAAGATGGTGGCTCCACTAGGCCTCAATACTGAATCCTATATACCAAGTACCAGACCCAAAGGTTGCCAATAAAATTATGAAGATCTCATGTTAGGGTTTACGTTTCAGATTGGACACATTTTAACTTTTTTGGTCAATTAGAAGACACTATTGTGATCCCATTTTCTTTGGCTGCAGCATATTCTGAACTGATACAGCACAATAAAGAATATCTAGAGTGATCAATACCAAAGGTTTGAAATACTTAGTGTCATTATCAAAATGGACAACGATAATTTTATAATGATGTCTTTCATTCTTTGTGGAAAGGAGATTTATCACTCATACTATCAATATGATATTGTAGATCAAGTTTATTCCCAATTTTCTAATTGTACAGAACTCAGAGGACTCACGAGGTAGTATTTCTGACATACTTGATTGTTCAACGCCAGTTGGCCTCTTCGACACTAACCAGAGAGCTTCTGCTGCTGCTGCTGCTGCTGCTGCTGATCCTGATGATGATGACGATGACTATGATTATTAACCAGTTCACAGTCTAATACTGCTGTGCTCAATTTCGACTTTGTAACAGAATGGCTGCCTACTATCTATCCAATAGCTTGAGGACTGAGGCATTTTTATTTCAAATGAAACATTGTGTGCTACGATAAGATTTTCTTATCTTGGTGAATATAATGAATTCTTGATTACAACGTTTTTACAATTTGCATTTGAAATTGGTATTTTTGATATACCTATACTGTATCTGTTGGCCAGGCCAATTTTTCAAATGAAAGTAAAACATGTCGGCTGCGGGGTCTGGCGGAGTGGAACGGTGCGATGCAGTGAATGAAAGGAATTTTCTCATTGGTCAATAATGTATCCCGCTAAGTCAAATGTTACCTGGCTAGAGCACATAAAGGGACCTGAATGTGACTGCGGCTTATTGAGGAGTATATGTCAATACACAAGGCTAAAGTGTGTACAGATCTAGACTTTGTCTTTATTCACTAGCCATAGGCTTGGTCATTTCCACTACAGTATTGTGTCATATGTATGGTGATAAATAGAGAGAACTAAACGACCGTGGTGTATGAGGTGGTCGATCCACCACGAGGGAGACTACTCCCAAGGGGTGGATCGGCCACCGAGGACACCAGGGAAGTTTAGTCCTCTATTTATTTTATGTTTTTAGAGGATTTAAATAAGGAAAAATCAACAAAATCCGTTACTGTAGTTCCCCGTACGAGCAGCGGTCTGCCATTTTGAATGTTTACATGTGCCTGGAATGAGGCTGCGGTACTGAATAGGACGCTGTGGTGGATCGAGACACACCCCCAGTGGCATGGCGATCGGCGGCTCAACGTTAAACCTATGGGAAGAAGTTATTCACATAAAATAATATACATTTTCCCTATCTTACTTCTTAATGAGTAGACCTATAATGGGATGCTGATAACAATGGGAGTACCGCCCACATTGAATTAGGATTTGATAGTCTGTATGGGTATCATAGATCTACATTGGGAAATCTATAAGAATGACTCTGTTGAATATAACAGCCATCCAGGCATAAAAAGCAGTGAACCATAGTGATCATTTCTGATACAGCAAAACAGTGCCATTGCAAAGGGATGTATGTACGCTTTCATGTCAAAGTAATATAATGACCAGATTTATGTCCCGCACACAATTCCCGAGCTTCACTTATGTAAAATCCAAAGATATGAGGGTTTGCCTACTATCCTTCTAGGCTTCAGCACGTGGTGTGAATAGGCCCACATATTGCTTTTAGGGATCGTCTTGTATATATTGAGAAAATGTTAGAACTATCTGAATTAAGTGGGGATTGACATGTCATATCTGTCAAGACACACGCTGATGGGTTTATGCAGCAATAACATGATAATGTATAAGTTATGTAAAACCAAACCATCCGCTGTGTACTATCAGTTACAAGCATCTACCACACAATGCATCAGTGGCCTTAACCTAGAGCATAGGAAATAATGTGGGACAGAAAAAAAAAAAAAATGAGGGCGATTGATAACATAACAACCCCTTGGCCATGATCCACTAATTAAGTGCCTGTGAGTAAGTCACCAGCTGTGTGATGATGCATCATGCTGGATTCTGAAGAAGTGCATCATCACTCATGCAGGGTGGACATGGTACATGGACTTAGCCCAAGGCGAGTAACTCACCAGGGCTTCCTTCATGTCTCATATTGGAGCACTAGCACTGCTCTGGCCACTGAGAATCCTTATGAATGAGCTTCGATTTAGGCAAAGCCAAAAAAAACCAAGGGTTTTACAAGATGATTTTTTTAACATAGTGTAGGCGCCAGCTCTGGCTGTAAGTCTATGGTGGTAGGCCATCTGCCCCGTTCTGGTTGTACCAGCCCTCAGGGGCTGGTCAGCCGGTGTAAGCAGCCCCCCTTGTGTATCATACCGATCCAGGTGTAGGTGAAAGGTAGGAAACGTCAGGTCTGGTGATGTAGCTCAGTGGTAGAGCACTCGCTTGCAAGTTGAGAGGTCCCGGGTTCGAAACCCAGTGTTTCCAAGTACATTTTCGCCAACATCTACATTGGTTGAAACACCGAGTGGTCTTGCCCGTGTAGGGGCGGGGGGTACGGAACTCGGTGCCTGTCAACTATTTGGTGATGTTACTCTACATTGTTCTCCTCATTTGATAATATATACCATATGTTCTTATTACACAGGGATGATAACTCTCCATTTTTCATCTGCAGGTGAACCTCCTGATCCTAGTATCCAACATTGCCGCCTTCTCGTTTCCCCTCATGTTCTATCATAGCAGGAGGGCCGAGGTCAGGGAAATCTGGAATGTGGGGCAACACCAACCAAAACCACAAGGAATTATCACACATTTGTAATGAAGAACTATGTACAAAATAACAACCAACTATAACTAAAACCATAACCAAGAAAAATAACCATATATTGCATGATAAATGTAATCCATACGAAACTAATGATTATAGAATATGGGTCTATATAGATATGCTCATGTTCCATAATGATGTATTGTATATCCTGTTTGAAGGAGATTTTTTTCTAATGTGATAATATCAGGGTTTTTAATGCTGCAAAAAACTGCAATAAAGTTATTTATTTCTGAACACGGCAGAAAGGTCTACACAAGAATGCTCCTTCAAAGTTCTGAGGTATTTACCCGGGCGTATTTACCCTCGGGTACCACAATGCAGGAAACCCAGGGCATGCTGGTATACTTCAGATGCACAGTGGGAATATTATGACCATGATGCATCTCTTCCATTCAGCCGGAACAGGAAATACCCTTCGCTCTTCAATCAGAGTTCCTGTTTTTGAAGTCAGAAATGTATACTTGCAAGTTCATGGTCATTTTAGTGCTTACTAGTGCCGTAATATTATGAGGCTAGGTTCGAGTGTAAACTACTTTTGGGAATTGAGCACATCATAGAATGACATGGCCCATTTCCACAGATACCCAGTAATTGGTATAATACAGCAACCAGTCTCGGTAGCAATTATCTTGAGCAAAATCTCTAGATGAGACTTAAGTAAACGCAGATATAGTTACGTATAAAAGTTTTCCCAGTCATTAGCCTATTTAATTCTCTATTATTTGTCATGTACTCATATGATTTCTAGTGAAATAAAGATATCTATCTTCATGTGGTGTAACTGGTACACGTTTTAGCGAAATTTCTGTTGTTATTTAGACCACAGAATTGAGCAGGTATATTGTGTAGGTCTATGCCTTAGAGTTAGACCCCCTCAGTACCATCATGACTATATGCCTTGGGCTATGGTTAAGTACTGCCGTTGGGGAGCAGGAAGATGAGACAGACCATCTGCATTGGATTAATTTTCATGCTGTACATAAATTCGCGAATTTTTAATATCTGCAAATTTCGCGAAAATAAATTACGATTACAGTAATCCGAACTAGCGGGATATACTATTGACCAGTAAGAAAATTCTCTTTATTCAGTGCAGACTTTTAGGGTGCATTGCATAAGACCTGGTACCATCATGCTGGCATAACAGCCCCAACCGCTCACAGCATACTTGTATCAGTGTGACATCACAACCACAAGTGACCTGAGGTGCCAAGGGATAACACCAGGTGTAGTGACAGTGCCGAGCCCATATGCCCCCCCCCCCATTCACCAATATACCATTCAACCAATGTTTGGTTGAATGGTAACATTTATTTAACAATTATGTAATATGTCACATTATTATTTGAACTAGATTTCCATTAACAAGGTGAATACTACTAAAATAAACTAAGTCAAATGTTATTTATAGATAAGTCCTTCACAGAAAAAAAATTACCTAATTATCTTAGGCAAATGTTAGCTTAAACGCCTAACATTCAAAGCCAAGTTGGGAGTTTGCACTTGCCCAAACCACCAAACTTTTCTTAGCAGTTTACAGCTAACTATTAAGAAAATTTCCTAACTTGCCCGAATTTTCCTAGGTATCACACACCATTTACCTAGGCCTGCTTTCATTTATAGATGATTCCTAAACTCAGAGTGACACTTGAAGACATGGGTTTAACACAAAAGAGAATATTGACCAGCATTTTTAAGCTAAAAGTGCAGATTTTACCCTAGGATGTAGCTTACAGGGTTTCATGGCTATTACTTTATTTCAATTATTGAATCATCGTAAACTCTATGGTATGTAGCGTTTAGCCACCCACAGCAGTGCCTTATCATTTAAGAAGCATATTCAATGCCTCATATAATTTTCAACCCCTAAGCTAAATTGCTCTGGGTTTATTACATATTCACAGACTCACCACTCTAGATATATGAGTATATTTGAATATCCATAAAACAGGTGTTTTATATTCTCCTTCCTTCCTCCTTCAAAGATTTATAAACCTATTAGGTGTATTTTGTTAATTACTATGTCATTTTATATTGTGAAAGCCTTGTCATGCTAATAGCCATTGATATCATTGTTATTTTTATATCTATGGGCTTCTACATGATATACATAATACTGGAAAAATCCTCATGCAAACCCCACTGCCACCTGGTGGGAAGAAAACTACTATCCCTCAGACAAAACTACTACCCCTTAGATAAAGTAACCAATTTTCTCTTTTGACTGAGTCAAGTCAGCTTGCCTGAATAGGTTAGTCAATACTGCTAACATGTTAGTTAGATGTTACTCATGTTTTAGGTGTTTTGCCTAGTTAGGTGTTTCTCCTAAGTTAAGTTAGATTTACTAATGTGGAGTTTTTTTTCTGTGTTGTTTTAGCATGTGTGTGTCCTTATATCAGGATGCTCCCCTATCCCTGTACTCCTGTTTCCCTTTAGGATTCTGACATAGACTTTAACCAATTTAGTAATTATTGGAGCTTGGTGTTTTAATGTATTTTGTATAACTGTATTTTATGCTCTAGTATGACATATTTCCATATTGAGATAAAAAGAATTGCATGCAATAAATAATATCCATTATGAATATATGTATAGATATTTGAGTATAGATTTTCGCATTATGTCCATTTTCTTTCTTGCTCTCTCTTATTTCCTAAAAACATGAATCATTTTACAATTATGTGATCATATGTCACTTTTTTATGTCAAGGTGAATATTGATGCCCCATTGACAATGCACTAGAACCTCTTGCGCCAAATCCTCATAAATACTTCATAGGTCCATTGCGCATGCGCAGCCCTTTTGAAACGTAAACATTCAAAATGGCAGCGGTCAGCATTTTCGCATTGATGACAGGTTAATTTGGGTTTATTTTAAAAGTTATTGGTAAAATATTGATTGATTATTGATTGAAACACCTTGACATAAATGTTAAGATGAACTCTGATTAGTTTGAGCCTCCTGTTTCTTCACTCGTGTGTCCAGCCTGCTTGGAATGGAACGGGCTGGACACGCTCGTGAAGAAACAGTCGACTCAAACTAATCATTGTTCACCTTTAACATTATATCTGACCTAGATTGCTATTTACCAGGTAAATACTACTAAAATAAACTTAGTCAAGTGTTATTCATAGATTAGTCCCTGTTTTAGCACGTGTGTGTCCTTATATCAGGATGCTTTCATTTAAGGTTACTGACATAAACTTTAACCGATTTAGTAATAATTGGAGCTTGGTGTTTCAATGTATTTTGTATAACTGTACTTCATGCTCTAGTACGACATAACTCCATTTTGAGATAAAAAGAATTGCTTGCTATAAATGATAGCCATTATGAATATATATATATATATATATATATATATATATATATATATATATATATATATATATAGAGGGGGGGATGCACTACATCCAAGGCATAATGCTTTAGTGTCATGGCTCTCACCAGCTATGACATTCACACTGGAAATGGGCAAGGCACTATTAGGCGAAAAATCATACATACACCTTTCCAGGTCAGCCAAAACAAGGCAACAAAACAATAAGAAAAGAATGACGCTCAGCAAGGCAGTATGGTATCAATATAATCATGGTTCGACTATCACACAGGGATTAAGATACATTTTACCTTATTACTAGATTATATTCCATCCATTATGCGAGTCGACACTTAATATTTTAGATAATATAACAGGGAATAAACAGCACCTTGAGCTGTATAATTCTTTAGCAAAGCTAAGTAATGCTACTCTTAACATAGCATCAGTAAGCATCAATAGACCTATCAAGTGACAGATTCATAGCTTACTCATAAACTCCTCTCTATTAAACTCCGATCTGATTGAAGGGTTTATATGTTTATTGTATTATTATTATTATTACAAGGTTTAGTGGCTGTAGGCTGTAGTATTTCCAAAACCAGATACAATACATTTTATATACATGCCTTAAATTTGGGAAGTCAGTGCGTCACCAGGTGCCTCCAAGCACATAATACAGACACCAGTCAGCTTCAGGCGCCTGGTGTCTGTACACAGGGCTACTGTGCCCTCCATCTAAGTATTAAGATATATTTAAAGCATATTGGGGCTATCCCAAATGTTATCTCCTATCCCTAACTGAGAAACTGAGAAGCACTTCCTTCAAACATAACCCCTGCGCTGTAAAAAGTTGATGTATACATACAGCAGATTTCGCTGTAATCATCAGGTGCTGTAGTCTAACAGGGTATCATTTAAAGTACCTGTTGCAAAGATGATATGATACACCACACTAGTCTGTTGTGATACTCAATGGCTAGTTTTAAATCCATTTACTCATAAATGATGCTACATGGCTGGTTATCATGCTGTTCCAACTACATAATCTCAGCTTGGCCAGGCCAGCCAGAATGCAATGACTGTAACATTACAACCGACTGTATATTTACAGTAAATTCTACTGGAACAATAGCTGTCATCAACTTTCATGTACAATAACAGTAGTATGATTTATAGTAGAAGTTATTGTAGATGTTGCTGTACCTTTACAGCAAGTCAGCTGCTGTAGATCTACAGCAAAATCTATTGGAACCAAAGCTGCCAGCAACTTTTTCTGTAGATGTACAGCACTTACTATTTACAGTGTGTCACTGAAATATTCTCCTGACCATTTGTCCATTTCATGGTTCAGAGGATGGAGAACTTGAAAAATATAAGGTGTTCAACTTGTCAGCCATTGATTGGACGAGGAATGGAACAAATGCCTGGTTTGAGCAGAGTAGCCGGAGTGTGGTGGATTGTGTACATGGATGGGAATATGAGGAGGATGTAGATCTACCATTGTAACAGAAGCAAGATTATTCTACAGGAAGGATATTTTGACATTTTGTAAACTGGCAACTATGGTAAGCTTGAGGGTTTATTTAACCATCACCTCTTTTTAACGAAAAATGCCTGCAAGTTATATAGAATAAAAAGCGGGGATAGACCCATTTCAGACCCCTCTGGGGGGGACGGAAGAAAATAGCATCCCCTGTTGTTGAAAATTCACCACTCCCCTAGCCTTGAATCTTAGAATAAAAGTTTAAAAGGACAAAACTAGCTTTAATTTCATATCAGAAATGCACATTCTGACATTTCTATGTGTATTTTCTTTTCTTGAAAATAGACTGAGTAACTTCAGTAAATCTTCCGATTATTTGAGAGGCCCTAATACTTATGTAATTGTTTCCTTTTGTAGATTTGGAGTGGTTATGATTGGAAAGTTTGGTATAGCTGAAGCATATACCATTATTCAGGTAGTAGCAGCTGAGGTTTTCCCTACTGTTATCAGGTGGGTGTTCTCTCTAGGTTATCTCTCAGATCTATCATAGGAACTTAGAAGAAATGGGCTACAGTGATTAGCTAGATTTCAATGTGATGAATTTGTTTCAAATTACAGTAGTCAGAATGGCTATAGTTGAAAAATCATTGATTATTCACAAAGTCGTATATGATCATGGACATAATATGTATGTTCATGTACACAAGATATAAGAACAGGAAAAGATGGGAAACTTAACTCTTTTGTAATGTGATTTAGGCCATAATAATTACTTTCCCTCTATGGCACAGACCTTACATTGGTGTGTATGTATCCAGCTGAATGGAACTCCTAATGCAGAGTCTATGGTCGCTTTATTTGCTATAATAATTATACCAACAAAGATATTTATGTTGATGTGACACAAACTGTCATCTAATATCTGCTTGCCGTATTTAGGAATGTGGGTATGAGTACGTCATCAGCGTTTGCACGTCTTGGGTCTATGGCTGCCCCTCAGATTGTACCCCTGGAGGTCTTTGCCTCTTATGTCCCTCTCACAGTATTTGGGGGTCTGGCAGTCGTGGCAGCAGTACCACTGCTTCTAAAGGTAATAATGTGTAATTGACTATAACCTCTATAAGAGACTCACATCCATTCAGGTATTTGATACAAAGAAGGGGTACCGTACCTGCTATAAAGACAAGGTGCACCCCAGGTACATCTTATAGCCATTCCCTAAGTCTAAGTGCGCCTTATATATGAGGTTCTTTTATGTTAAATTTGTCTACAAAGTTTAAAACCAAGGCCCAAGCACAAGCAAAGATGCACAGCTAATCATGATGTGCGTAGTAGCAACGCTACAAGATATAAGCACCCAGTGGGTAAAATATTTACCATTTAAAATTGTATATAATTATAATTGATCACCAAAACAGGACTTTCTGTTGAGTAGATCTACATGGATACATTGATTCAACTAAACTCATGACATATTGAATTTCAGAGCTAATATTGTAGGGTATGCTCTAGTATGACAATGTAGGAGACCCGTGGTAAGGACCTCCCAGAGAACTTCCAGGATAGGACGAGTAACTCAGCTTCAAGCTCTGGGGTGGACTGAGTGGGGGAGTTTTCTTATATGTAAAAACAGTGTTTAGGGATTAAACACTAGTATTTAGAACCTATACACTTGGTTAAACACTTATTTGTCCCTTGTGTCTTAATCCATTCATAAACATTCAAGTTTGTGTAAGCATAAATTAAAAGTTAAATACAGAGTGCCTTATATCAGTTCTACACCATGAGACTCATACAATCGAAAATATAATCAGTGCCTTTTTTGTTCCAACAATCACAAGAGCAATACTGATATTTTCCACGCCTTGCTATTTTATAGAATCACACTAAAGGACCTACTCCCTGCTGTGCCTCAGCTGCCACCACCCACTGGCGGTATAAAGAAAGATATACAGATAGCGAAGTTTTGATTTATTGACGAATAAAAAGGGAAAACCACATTCTTAATAATTGTAGCGTAAACGACCATGTATTCTAGATAGATAGATAGATAGAATCTGTGAGGCAGCAAGCAGAAATGGGGGTTCCTGTGGGATTTAGTACCTGTTTTAGCCACCAGGGGGCACCACTATGGGCTAGAATAGGAAAGATATACCTAAAACAATTATAGGGTACTTTTCTATGGAGAATTCAATGATTTTTGATAGAATGTTATATCTTGGGTGAAAAGGTTCCAAATTAGGCTTCTAAAAAGAACATTTTTGGGCCTAAATAGGTATTTTTGTTGATTTCTGTTACCATGGAAACATGATTTCCATTCTAAATAGGAAAATCAATGATCTCATTCGAACGAATTTTTCACCAGGTTTACTTATTGCCATTCAGAAATGGTCAAACCTACCCATATTTAGCAAACCATTCCAATGAAACTAACAGGAGTATCTTCTCTTGCAATATATCACTGGAAAGCTAGTGATCTGGACAGACAGACAGATAGATAGATAGATAGATAGATAGAGAGAGAGATAGAGAGAGAGAGAGAGAGAGAGAGAGAGAGAGAGAGAGAGAGAGAGAAGAGGGTGGGTGAATAGACTGAACTGTTCCAAGGCGACAGATGAGTTGGGTTGAATTTTTACAAGGTATAAATACATTGCATTTCATCACTTGAGAGCACATGTATGTGGGATTCCATCAAGGCAATCCAGAATAAAGAATGAAAGAAAATCCTGGTGGTCCGGGCTGTTCTATTAACCCTTCATAACCTGTGACATTACATGTATAATCAGTCCACCAAGATATAAAAGGATAACTTTACTAAACTACAATTGAAGTACTGAGGGAAAGATAACCAACCATACAGGTCATACCTTCTTTATTAAGCGTTACTCATAATGAAATAATACAAACAGGATCTAAGCTATGCTGCAGTCAAAATACATCTAAGTAGCCTCAGATGGGTTAGGAAATGTATCATCAAAATTGTCACACGATCTGCGAAAATGGGGCTTAGTGCAGGAAGTCCTAAGACCCCTTTTCCCAGTATATGTTTAATGTCTTTCACCTTTTGCTCCCGAACACATACACCTTAGCACTGCCAGCTTCTATTGCTATACTCTTGCTATTCTCATGTTGATTGTGATTATGATAAAACGCTTCTTCTTTTGTCTCAATATTAGAATAAAATCAAATCCACAAACTCTTATAATCTTATAATTTTACAGTGTTCACATTTTTATTCCAATTCACTCAGAACCTGACATTAGATTTGGGTAGTTCCACGACAGTGAATACGTCATCTAATGTTCTTTCGTATTATATTCCTTTATTTTGGGCACGGACTTTAATAGACGGGTATTTAGGTTAACGTTTTTGGCTATTCTGAAGACACAGGAGACCTGGTATAGAATAAAACTTACAAATGGCAGATTCATTATCAGCTCATAGGGCAAGATTTAGTGTCTGTTAACATGAGTTATGGCATGTCTAATACATGTATGTATGTGTTTTATGAGAGCAGCATAGGATCCATGATAATTACATGGGCAATGATGGAGGCCAATAATTATACCACAGTGTTAGCCTGAGGGGTTTGTAAAGGAAAGTCTCCCAAATGCTTTATCATGAAAAGACATTTCAATGAATAAAAACAGCAGTGCAGGAACACCCAAAAGGTAAAGGGTGAGCTACTGTAAAATTACATACTTTCACCGTGGTAGCCTGAAAAAATGTGAGAGTGCATCCCCTACACCCCCCCTGCCAATGTCCTTAATGTGCGAAATTGGCAACAGTAGCTAGATTATTCATGTAGCTACGACATAGGGGCTGCCCGTGTCCATAAATTTGCACAATAAAGGCTTATTTCGGTAAACTGGTCCCACAGATAGGTATTAGCGTCTTACGAGTCTAATGTAGTTTTCTCGTCATGAATATGACCTAATAGCTGTTGTCAAAATGACATTAAAAATCCATGACTACCACACTGCCATCCCTATGGTGGTGGTGCCACCTACTGTGATAACCGTGAGTCTGCCACAGTAGAGAGCCTGTGTTTCTCCAGCCTCGATTTTCCAGTCCCTATAGTGGGACTGGAAGATTTCTTATTAAATCACTGCAATACTTCCTTCATTGAAATGATCCAGGATCCAGTCTCCCAGACTCTATATGGTACAGTCTGGACATGTGCTAGACTGGTGATTCTCCACCCTCGATCATCCAGTCCCCATAGTGGGACTGGACCATTCCTTATC
Source organism: Acholoe squamosa (assembly GCA_949317995.1). Taxonomy (NCBI): domain Eukaryota; kingdom Metazoa; phylum Annelida; class Polychaeta; order Phyllodocida; family Polynoidae; genus Acholoe; species Acholoe squamosa. The sequence continues at coordinate 49,422,075 of OX439050.1, forward strand.
AAAGCACTGCAATACCTCCCTTAAGCCTGTAAATATCATATCATAGTGTCCTATTTATTGGTGTCCACTGGCCCGACACTGTATTGAGGCATCAGAAAATGCTTTAGGGTTGGAAAGTGGGACCAAGATAAAAATGATGTGATGTTACTGATGGATCTCTGATAGCAGAGTGCTGGAAGACCTGGGTTAGTTTAGAGGGGTACAAGTTTTCAAGTCCAAAGACCATCAGGCCCAGCACTCGTATCCACCTGGGACTTCAGACCCCACACCTACTTAGGTACCCCTTGTATCCCCTATATATTTGGGGTGAGGAGGGCATTTACCATTCACACAACTACTAAAAGAAGACAAGAAACGATCAGGTTAGTATTAGAAAAGTTATTTGAAGTGTCCCTGTGTATTTCCAGGGTGGATGCTACTTTGATACTTGCCTATGGAGATTTCCACACTCATGGTACGAGAGGCATTATTGATTTTGTTTAATCAGGATCCATTAACCATTCTGTGTCCCAATAGTGCTCTTGTTAAAGGTCCTCTGTCGATCTATTTCTATGGGGCATAACTAGAATGGTGACAAACTCACTTGGTGTCAATCATGTATCGTGGTCAAAAACAGGATTACTACTCTATCAATCCAAAAGGTAGGGGTAGTGCATACAATTAGCGTAGGGCTGTATAATACAGTGCTACCATCTACATGTATGTATTAGATTTCTTTTAAGATCATGCCATGTATGGAAACGTGTATGCCCGGAATGGTAGGAAATTATTACAGGCTAGACGTTGGCGTACAAGTTACACGTGGGCAACTCGTAACCTATCTAATCTAATTTGGAGCATTCCTCTGTCTGTATCTACATTTTAATCCTTTCCCCTTTTGCTATCTTGATCTCTCACCATCTTTGTATCTCACTGTCTCTTTCCTTTATATTGTCCATATGCCTCTCAGTCCTTTTCTTTTTAGTACCGAAGTCTAGTGGGTATGACTTGGCTGGTAACAGATCCCACTCAATCCAGGGGGGTCAAAAACAAGTAATTGTTTCAGGCAGTATAGGGAACTGGGAGGTTTCAGCAATATCCTATGTTCAAGTATAGGCACTTTACTTTGTAAATTCACTTACATTGTTGCCTGTCAGTCAAATGAAACTCTGCTACATATCCATTTGCAAATTGTTCCCTGCTCACAACTTATCTTCTGTCACTTTGTTGTGGTGTCACTCTGTGGAGCTGAGATCCAGCTAGCCTTACCCCCTCCCCTACAGGGGGAGGTAGTACTGCCTTAGACTGGTCTAGTACTGCCTTCACACTTCACTGATTGTCAGATAGGATGGTTTATAGCAGTGGGCAAACAAGTTCAACCCCCATACCTAGAGGTCACTATTGGTGTGGATCAGGTGTCTCCATCTGCTCAAAGTGGTCAGAGATGCAAACAAACATGCACCACAGCACACCACACGGTCCAAAGATGGCCAACTTTGACTATCAGGATGCTCTATGATGACTTGCTAGGCTGTGTGTACTTACATGGTGTGTTTGATTGACTATCAGGATGCACTATGGTGACCGGTTAGGCTTTATATACTTTAATGGTGTGCTTGATTGACTATCAGGATGCACTATGGTGACCGGTTAGGTTGTATATACTTAAATGGTGTGTTTGATTGACTATCAGGATGCATTATGGTGACCGGTTAGGCTGTGTGTACTTTAATGGTGTGTTTGATTGACTATAAGGATGCACTATGGTGACCGGTTAGGCTGTGTATACTTTAATGGTGTGTTTGATTGACTATAAGGATGCACTATGGTGACCGGTTAGGCTGTGTGTACTTTAATGGTGTGTTTTATTGACTATCAGGATACACTATGGTGACCGGTTAGGCTGTGTGTACTTTAATGGTGTGTTTTATTGACTATCAGGATACACTATGGTGACCGGTTAGGCTGTGTGTACTTTAATGGTGTGTTTGATTGACTATCAGGATGCACTATGGTGACCAGTTAGGCTGTGTGTACTTTAATGGTGTGTTTGATTGACTATCAGGATGCACTATGGTGACCGGTTAGGCTGTATAATACTTTAATGGTGTGTTTGATTGACTATCAGGATGCACTATGGTGACCGGTTAGGCTGTGTGTACTTTAATGGTGTGTTTGATTGACTATCAGGATGCACTATGGTGACCGGTTAGGCTGTATATACTTTAATGGTGTGTTTGATTGACTATCAGGATGCATTATGGTGACCAGTTAGGCTGTGTGTACTTTAATGGTGTGTTTGATTGACTATCAGGATGCATTATGGTGACCAGTTAGGCTGTGTGTACTTTAATGGTGTGTTTGATTGACTATCAGGATGCACTATGGTGACCAGTTAGGCTGTGTGTACTTTAATGGTGTGTTTTATTGACTATCAGGATGCACTATGGTGACCGGTTAGGCTGTGTGTACTTTAATGGTGTGTTTGATTGACTATCAGGGTGCACTATGGTGACCGGTTAGGCTTTATATACTTTAATGGTGTGCTTGATTGACTATCAGGATGCACTATGGTGACCGGTTAGGCTGTGTGTACTTACATGGTGTGTTTGATTGACTATCAGGATACACTATGGTGACCGGTTAGGCTTTATATACTTTAATGGTGTGCTTGATTGACTATCAGGATGCACTATGGTGACCGGATAGGCTGTATATACTTTAATGGTGTGTTTGATTGACTATCAGGATGCACTATGGTGACCGGTTAGGCTTTATATACTTTAATGGTGTGCTTGATTGACTATCAGGATGCACTATGGTGACCAGTTAGGCTGTATATACTTTAATGGTGTGTTTGATTGACTATCAGGATGCACTATGGTGACCGGTTAGGTTGTATATACTTAAATGGTGTGTTTGATTGACTATCAGGATGCATTATGGTGACCGGTTAGGCTGTGTGTACTTACATGGTGTGTTTGATTGACTATCAGGATGCACTATGGTGACCGGTTAGGCTGTGTGTACTTTAATGGTGTGTTTTATTGACTATCAGGATGCACTATGGTGACCGGTTAGGCTGTGTGTACTTTAATGGTGTGTTTGATTGACTATAAGGATGCACTATGGTGACCGGTTAGGCTGTGTATACTTTAATGGTGTGTTTGATTGACTATAAGGATGCACTATGGTGACCGGTTAGGCTGTGTGTACTTTAATGGTGTGTTTTATTGACTATCAGGATACACTATGGTGACCGGTTAGGCTGTGTGTACTTTAATGGTGTGTTTTATTGACTATCAGGATACACTATGGTGACCGGTTAGGCTGTGTGTACTTTAATGGTGTGTTTGATTGACTATCAGGATGCACTATGGTGACCAGTTAGGCTGTGTGTACTTTAATGGTGTGTTTGATTGACTATCAGGATGCACTATGGTGACCGGTTAGGCTGTATAATACTTTAATGGTGTGTTTGATTGACTATCAGGATGCACTATGGTGACCGGTTAGGCTGTGTGTACTTTAATGGTGTGTTTGATTGACTATCAGGATGCACTATGGTGACCGGTTAGGCTGTATATACTTTAATGGTGTGTTTGATTGACTATCAGGATGCATTATGGTGACCAGTTAGGCTGTGTGTACTTTAATGGTGTGTTTGATTGACTATCAGGATGCATTATGGTGACCAATTAGGCTGTGTGTACTTTAATGGTGTGTTTGATTGACTATCAGGATGCACTATGGTGACCGGTTAGGCTGTGTGTACTTTAATGGTGTGTTTGATTGACTATAAGGATGCACTATGGTGACCGGTTAGGCTGTGTGTACTTTAATGGTGTGTTTGATTGACTATCAGGATGCACTATGGTGACCGGTTAGGCTGTGTGTACTTACATGGTGTGTTTGATTGACTATCAGGATACACTATGGTGACCGGTTAGGCTGTATATACTTTAATGGTGTGCTTGATTGACTATCAGGATACACTATGGTGACCGGTTAGGCTGTGTATACTTTACTGGTGTGTTTTACATACTTACTAAGTGCTTGATAACTTTCTGTTACTAATCACTTACAATTTACTCAGTGCATCATGGGTAGCTAACATGTAGCGGTTAATTAGATGCATAGATCACTGCACAGCACTGGCCCAGATATTACAGGTGTGTGGTTAGGCTAAGAAGGTAGTTCCCCCAGTCACAATACCATAACAACCTATCACTAACACCCAGCCACCAGGAACCCAAATCTGCACTGTCATGTGAATAGCCACTCCAATCATGTTCACCCCATTACCTGATGTCTACATCTAGTTCTGTACATAATCACAATACACGGTACAAAAGCAAAGGCTATCAATTGGGTCCCTAGCCTATGAGTTGGTTTAGGAGCACCTCTGTAATTAACTTCTGACTGCTTTATTTGATAGTGGGTGTTCCATATGGCCTGCCTACACTCATCTACAATTGACTATTCAAATTCAAAGCACTACCTTCAGGTGTCTACCCATGATGCACTGAGTAAATAGTTAGTGATTAGTAACAGAAAGTTATTAAGCACTTAGTAAGTATGGTGTGTTTTATTGATTGACTATCACGATGCACTATGATGACTTGTAAGGCTATGTGTACATTACTGGTGTGTTTTATTGATTGACTATCAGGATGCACTATGATGACTTGTTGCGGCGGCTGGGTGAGTTCGGCCAGTACCAGCGGTTCCAGTACTTCCTGGTGTGCCTGGTAGCCATCACCTCATCCTTCCACTCCATGAACATGGTGTTTGTCGGACCCACCCCAGGACACAGGTATGTTATTCCAAAAAGTACCGCAATACTCTGTGTATATGGCGCAGCTTACGGACATTCCTTGAGTGCCTTATAAAGTTGGCACTTGTATAAATGAGCACCGCTCTCTCCCGTAGGTCCCGGTTTTGTTATGCACTTTCTCAGAGCCTCCAGGGATCTTATCTGACTCTGAAGGCCCCCTGTCATTAATATTTGGACTAGAGGGGTGATTTGGGTCTGGTTTTCCCCACAAGAGAATGGTGGTGGATCTGAATATAAACACTTAAAGAGAGATAGGAACTATTCACTAGCTTGTGGTATGAGCACTCAAGTAATAGGAAATATGATAACATAATGTGAGTTGGAGAAAGTTGGACACCTCTGGGTACTGGATACACACAAAAAAATATTCTGAATATCTTAGGCCTTTCACCTAACATTTGATGGATTTGCTAACCCAAGTTGGGAGTTTGCACGTCCCCAAACCACCGAAGTTTTCTTGGGAGTTTATGCCTAACCCTTAGGAAAAATGCCCGACTTGCCTGATTTCTCCTAACTTGCCTTAGACTTTTCCACTAACTACATAGACTTTCAAGCAACATAGCAATTCTCTTAATTCTGAAATGGTAAGTGTAAACTCCACATAGGTTAAGATATCCAAAACAGAGCCTCTCCATTTGAGAAGCAAGTTCAACACCTCACATCATTTTTTTTGCAACCCGTGAACTTAGTTGCTCTGGGTTTATCATAATGTCAAAGATGTGGATATATGAGTAAATTAAATTTCCACAGAAAAGGTGTTTCCACTATTCTCCATTGCTCCTTAAATAACAAATATATATTTATTAAGTGTATTTTATTAAATCACATGCCAGGTTGAATTGTAGAGGCGTTATTATGTCGATAGTCATTGAAAGCACCATTATTCTGACATTCATAGGCTTTTCCATGATATGCACTTACTATAAAAATCCTCATGCAAACCACACTGCCACCTGGTGTGAAAAAAGTCTACTACCCCTTAGACAAAACTGCTACCCCTTAGATAAAACTACTACCCCTTGGACATGGCTCAGTCAAGTCAGCTTGCCTTAATAGGTTAGTTAATACTACTAACACATTAGTAAGATGTTACTAACATGTTGGGTATTTTGCCTAATGGGTGATTTTGTCTAAGTTAGATTAGTATTTACTAACTTGGATTATTTTCTGTGTATTATGTTCTTGACTAACCCTTCAAAGGGCTAAACTGTAGGTCAAGGAGGAATATTCCCCATAGGGACCTGACATACTCATGTATTCTGCTGCTGAATTCACATAAGTGGGCCTTTGGGAGGGTAAACATTGACTGCACTGCCTACCTGTGCAGAAGTCTGTGATCACAGTGGCTGTAGGCCGAAATACCGAAATATGGAGTAAGTGGCTGATCCAGCTTTAATAACTTTGGACAGCTCTGGATTTCTCTAGATCTTTATGAGATAGGAAGATGATTCAAACATATTTGGAAAGTTGTCAAATGAATATGTATGGCCAAATTGATCCTATAGATTTTATATAGATCCTATATATATATATCATTTTCAAAATGTTATGCGAGTGCCTATGATTAGTCAAACTTGTGTGTAATACATATCTATAACCCTACGATCCATAGTCCACTAAGCCTCTGTCGCAAAAATTTATATTGGAAATGTATGGCTCAATCGCGCGACAGAAGTCAAGTGGACCATCGACATAAGGTAAATGGAATAATGTGTGCGTATTAGTTGCTCTAGTGTTAGTGGAAATGATTGGTTGGATCCTACCTTTATTCCTATGATCTAATTAATATTTGTGCGTCCATTATGCAGAGGCACAGCGATCTCCTGGTATTCCTTTCAATATCTCTGACACGTCAGAAAGATCAGGTGCCCATGTTTTTGGCTGGTACAGGCAGATTGCACTTGCATTCCTGCAAGGGCTGCCAGGTTTGTAAGTGAATGTCATGCCTCTTTACTGCTTCTATTTATAGAGCTCTAGGGGCAAACAAAAAGCCCCTGTCAAGTGGTAGGTCAATGCCAATTACACACGCACATTGCTTTGAAGTACAACTAAATAGACTGATTGAGACTTCGCCCTGCTGGTAAAGGGTACTCATGGGTCGGTAAGGGTTCAAATCGGGAGATCATTTACAAGGGGTGCGGATTGGCACTGCATATAGTGTGAAGACTATAAGGAGTGGCATTATTGACATTAATCAAAGATGGAAATGGTTATCATATATATTTATATATATATATATATATATATATATATATATATATATATATATATATATATATATATATATTGGATGGGTCCAACCGGTGGGTATACATATTTCTTTGAGTCCAACTAGTATATGATGCAAATCATGAATATTTTAAAGAGATTATCACAAATATTAAATCATACCAATATCTTCTAATTCAAGGTTTGTGAAGATTTTTCAAAAATAGATTCATCGTTTGTGAAAGGTCTGAAAATATTATACTTATTTTCTTCAACATTAATTTGACTGTAGACCAATATATTATCCTTGGTGAAACACGAAAACTTTTAAATCAAAATCACTCTAGAATGCTGGACAAGGGACAGTGAATAGCCACATAAGATTCTGTTTGTGCTCTCTTGGAATGCAGCACAACTGTTGATTAAGGACCACTGGAACTGTAGCTTACCATTGGTACATGCATACCTATGGTTATTTGCGCTATGTATCCAATAAGAAAAGAAATGTGTGAAGGGGTAGAAAATAGCTGAATTTCCACACTCGTTTTGAATTGACTAAACACCTTATGACGTAAAGAATGAGGTACATCTTCCTAAGTATTTCTTAACGTTTTAACGAACCGAGGCAGTCATATTAATCATACATTTACTCAATTACTTCCCAAAGGTGTAAGGCTGTGGTTGTACCAAAGCAGTGGGAGAACCATACACTGACTGGCGAACAGCGGTCCCGTCTAACCTACCCATACACTGGTAATTCAATTCAATTCTTTATATTCACACTAACAGTACAAGGATCCATAGGTTATATGAGTGCTTACAGAGTACTTACCTTTAGGTCTATGATAAAGGGAATCTGTCAAAAAGGAACGCGAGAACTCAATGTTCCATGTATCATTTACATTCCTAGACAGGCCATTATTTTAATGGTTACTTACAAGAACCTTAATGTTCATCTTTCTGCTCTGATAGGCTATTTACGATAAGTTACAGAAAGTACATTTATGTCAACTCAAGCCAATTCACCACTGCCTATTTGCCTCTTCCAATTTACATCATTATAATAATATACATTATAATACTCTTCAGATAAAGATGCCCCAGAAACATGTGAGATGTACAAACTGAATGAGACAGACTGGAACACAGGAAACTACAGTACATGGATGGGGGACCCTACAAGGAACACCTCCCAGTGTGTAGCAGGCTGGATGTATGACACAGACCACTACAAGTCTACTATTGTGTCTGAGGTAAGTACCACTATATAGGACATAGACCACTACACATCTACTATTGTGTCTGAGGTAGGTACCACTATATAAGACATAGACCACTACAAGTCTACTATTGTGTCTTAGGTAAGTACAGCTTGAATGTGACAAAGACCACTACAAGTCTACTATTGTGTCTTAGGTAAGTACAGCTTGAATATGACAAAGACCACTACAAGTCTACTATTGTGTCTGAGGTAAGACAGCTATATATGGCACAGACCACTACAAGTCTACTATTGTGTCTGAGGTAAGACAGCTATACATGGCACAGACCACTACAAGTCTACTATTGTGTCTGAGGTAAGACAGCTATATATATGGCACAGACCACTACAAGTCTACTATTGTGTCTGAGGTAAGACAGCTATATATGACACAGACCACTACAAGTCTACTATTGTGTCTGAAGTAAGTAAAGCCTGAATATGACAAAGACCACTACAACTCTTCTATTGTGTCTGAGGTAAGACAGCTATATATGACACAGACCACTACAAGTCTACTATTGTGTCTGAGGTAAGACAGCTATATATATGGCACAGACCACTACAAGTCTACTATTGTGTCTGAGGTAAGACAGCTATATATGACACAGACCACTACAAGTCTACTATTGTGTCTGAGGTAAGACAGCTATATATGACACAGACCACTACAAGTCTACTATTGTGTCTGAGGTAAGACAGCTATATATATGGCACAGACCACTACAAGTCTACTATTGTGTCTGAGGTAAGACAGCTATATATGACACAGACCACTACAAGTCTACTATTGTGTCTGAAGTAAGTAAAGCCTGAATATGACATAGACCACTACAAGTCTACTATTGTGTCTGAGGTAAGAGAGCTATTTATGACACAGACCACTACAAGTCTACTATTGTGTCTTAGGTAAGTACAGCTTGAATATGACAAAGACCACTACAAGTCTACTATTGTGTCTTAGGTAAGTACAGCTTGAATATGACAAAGACCACTACAAGTCTACTATTGTGTCTGAGGTAAGACAGCTATATATGGCACCGACCACTACAAGTCTACTGTTTTGTCTGAGGTAAGACATCTGTATATGACACAAACCACTACAAGTCTACTAGTTGTAGGCCCTAGGTAAGTACATGTGTTATTATACGTTAAATTACAGGTGTAAAACTTTTATATTCCTTTTTTTCCCTACTACCTAGCTTAAGGAGTTGTCTACTGTATCTTGTTGGGTAATCTGACTCAACATATACATTATACACAGTCTCCTGTTTTTAATTTCATCAAACAATACTTGAATTAATTCACCAAATTTAATCATATTAATATTGGAAAGGTTGATGCAATGCACCAAGCCTTGATACACCTAACAAGAAGCCTGATGAGAGCATGAGATCGAAACCTTGATAGTCACCCTTTTTGGAAAAAAATATTCCAAATATCACTAAAAATCTGTTTGTTCATCTTTTCCTCTGCTTGGAGAGTGCTCTCCCCAACAGGAAATGACATATAACTTTGCTGACATGTCCATGGTGACATGCACACATTGCGATGACATCACAATGGGTCATGGAGACTGGTGTAGCAACCTAGGTTTTGTTGGCCGAGCAACTGGTCATTCGGTCAAGGTATCTTCATGGTGGCGGTTGGTTTTCAGCCACATAAAGAGAAACTTTTATATTCCAGTGGGACCTGGTGTGCACCAATTCATGGCAAAGGAGTCTGGCATCGACCATCTTTTTCGCTGGCCGATTTGTTGGAGCCTTTATGGGACAAGTCTCAGATAGGTGAGTGGTTACGTGAAAATCTTTTACATCATTTCAGTGTGGCTGCATGGATATAGGTTTTTGAACAAAGAAATTAACTGCTTACTTACACTGCAAAAAAGGTGTTTAAAGATACACACCAAATTTTCTCAACACCAATATTTAAACATCTAAACACTTGAAGTGTTTAGGTGTTTAGCTTTTAAACACTTATTCTCAAACACCTAAACACTGAAGTGTTTAAGTGTTTAGCATTTAAACACTTGGTTAAACACTTCCTAGTTAAACGCGTTTAAAATTAAACGCGTTTAACACTTAAGAAGTGTTGAGAAAAGTGGGACAAATAAGTGTTTAACCAAGTGTTTAACTTCTAAACACTGGTGTTTAATCCTTAAACACTGTTTTTACAGTGTATATGAAATGAGCTCATAATGATGAAGCTAGTGTTGATTGACAAAGGGGAGTAACAGTTGCTATGCATTATCTTACATGATCTGTAACAGTTCTTCTGTATTACCTTACATGAGTTAGACTTATGCTATTTTAACTATCTAGAAAGTTGATATTTTATATGCATTTCTCCTATTCTTCTCTTCTTTCTCTCGCATTCTTTGTCTCTGATTCTGTCCACCTGTCTACCCCTATGACTCTTTCTGTTTTTGTAGCCCAGTCTGTCTGCCTACCCCTGCCTCTATAATCTTTCCCTCTCTATCTGTCTGTCTCTAGCTTTTTCCTGTCTCTATTTCTGCTCCTGTCTGTCTGTCTCTGTCTCTCTGTCTTCTTATCCGTGTCTCTGTGTTTCTGTCTGTTTGTCTGTCTCTCTCCGTCTCTGTCTGTCTGTCTGCCTCTCAGTCCCTCTCTCTCTGTCTCTTCCTTTCCTACCCATTCCCTCTCCATCTTAATCAGTCCCTCCCATCACTCTCACATTGAGTATTCATAAGTAATTCCTTTGATCAATGACCGATAGCCTCTAACCTCTCTACTCCATAAATCTGCTGTACATAGTAATGTGAGTGGAGTGCTTCTTACAATTGGTTTGTATTGTGAAGTACTATAGTGAAGGAACCCCCTCTTGGTACTGACTATGTACTTGACTCTAATCTGGTGCACCGTATATCCACACAGATATCGCTACCTGGTATTCAGACAACTGATACAAATAATGTTATCATACTGAACAGGCCCTTCACCAGTTATACAGTGTATCATCAATTGTGGTTTCCACCATTTCAAGTGGCAAAAATCAATAGATAGGGGTGGGTGATAAGGGTCTTTGCTCTCCACATAGACTAATTTATTGCCATGCAGGACATAAGAGATACATTAAAACAAAAGACTTTATTAGTAATCACAAGTCCTGTGTGAAATCATAGAAAGCTGAGGAATAGACTCTAGCAGTATAAAAAGCTAAACAGCATTATTTCAATAAGGCACACTTTATTTTCATAATTATTTTGTGGAGTAGAAAACTAACATGTCTTGTCAATTTAGCAACATGTTCCCATTCCATAAGTTAGAGCTGCACCTTGTACGTGAAGATTTAATACTATAGAACAGTAATACAATGACAAAAATGTGACCCATATGCACCTAAAAATGGCTCCTATACTCAGGATGTATCTTTTATGCGGGGTGCACTTATACGGGAGGTATTATATATGATACATTGTAGCATACTTTTCAAAGAAAGTGAGATTGGCCAAGTTTGATTACAAATTGCCATGACTCAGACCCTGTGGAGTTTTAACAAAAAGGTTTCATGCTGACAAGTGTGTATATGAATTGTCTATGTGTAGGTTTGGACGTCGTCCTGTGTTCTTTGTGTCTGTGGTACTCCAGGCTGTGGTGGGATGTGTGGCCGCCCTGTCTCCTACTCTATGGTTCTTCTACATCTTCTACTTCCTCCAGGGAGTTCTCCAGGTCTCCGTCTACCTAGCCTCCTATGTACTTGGTAAGGTTAAGGGACTGGGAAAGGGGGTATAATTTCACTGGAAAAGGGGCCTAATTTCAACCTGCACTAAGACCCCTTTTGGCAGGTAGTGTCACAAACGATTGCCTTAATTAGCGTTTAATCAACGATATGATAGAGCACGCATGGGTCTATGGTTCAATATTCCACGACCGCGAAGCGGGAGTGGAATATTGAACCATAGACCCACAAAGTATGTCGGACAACTTTTTCAAATCCTCCATGGGCATTGCTTTCTACCACCGGTCGGCTTGGTATAGTGGACAGCGAGCTCGCCTCCTGCCACAGCGGCCGGGGATTGATTCCCCGTTGAACCCTAAACAGTTTTAATAGGAAATCAATGGCGTAGTTGACTTTGTATGCTTCACCAATTTATTAACATGGCCAGATTGAAACGAGCAGCTTCTTGAAGACGAACAAAAGGTCTGAGAGTGCATTATGGCTGGATAAGGAACTGGGGTTATGACCAAAAAAGCACTGTCCAGGCCCAAATATTTAGATAATGGATAATATAATTAGGCAAATCTACGATTGCATATAACCATGTCCTGTAATTGCTAAGGCCTTATCTGTTCTTGGTATGTCTATCTCTACATAGTGCTTTCATTATAATTACATTAAACTAGGCCCCTTTACCTTAAAATCGTCATGATGCATAGACATAGGCCTATCCTCCTGGGTAGCTATTTATCTCTCCGCAGTCTTACATTTTAGCATCACACTGGTGACGTTTATAAACAGCTGATACATGTATATTCCAAAAGACTCCCCAGCTCTGTTTTGGTGCATCATGGAGACAAAGGAAACCTGGTTCTGGATGCACTATGGGGCCTTCAAATGATAATTATTTTCTTTCTTTAAAGGAGGCATTCCATAAAGAAGCATCCAACAAGCATGTGAAAGTGGTAATTTCCATTTGTAACCAAAGTAATACTATTGGGTGGAACATCGTTTCAATAAACAATGTGAATATAATTGTGTCACCATCAGACAGGAATAATTTTTGTTTTCTTTTAACTATACACATTGAGCTTTTTATTTAAATAGGCACTGAACTTGTTGGACCCAAATACCGTAAACTAGCCGGGATGTCATCCAATTTCTTCTACGCCATTGGGCAAATGATTCTAACACTCATGGCATACGGAATCCGCCATTGGCGGTGGATTGAAATTTCCATAAGTTTGCCACCTCTTCTTTTCATCTCCTACTACTGGTAGGTCTGATATTAAAAACACACTCTTTGTATGTGTCTTCTACACTGTAAAAGATTGTCGTTGAAATAACGAAGGATTCCTTGTCCCAAAGTTGCCAGAGATCCGTCATCATTTGTACAGAGATGTCGTTATTTTCTCCCTGCTATATGATTACAGTGGTTCACTGTTCAGTTTTACAAGGATCTCTGGTAGATTCAACGGCTATTTTTTTTACAGTGTAAGGACAACCATAGACAATGTTTGTACAATCTTAGAATAAACATAAAGGTCTAGGGACATCAAAATACTGAGGCAGATCTATAAATTTTGTCACAACTATCTGTATGATTTTGTTACATTGAGCTCCACCTTACACCATCACAGCATGTCAACAATGTAGACTGTCTGTAATTTTGTGTCATACATTGTATCACAAGCCTAGCTGCAGGTGCTATTATTCTGTACGATAATGAATTATCATACCTATTCCTGGCACAAAGTGCCAATTGATAAGATTCTGATATAAGAACATAAGAAGCTGTGGAAACTGAACTCGAATCGCTTGGCTTCAACATACCTTGTGGATTTACCTGGATATGATCTATGTAATATAAAGTCATGTAGTAGGAAAATAATTGTGATCAGCCACATGTACAGTTACTGAACAAGTAACCAATGGATAACTGATGACGAGTGGGGGTTATCGATGGATAATAACACGAGGCCGTAGGCCGAGTGTTATTATCGTCGATAACCCCCACGAGTCATCAGTTATCCATTGACTACTTATTTTATACCACAAAACCAATAAATAATCAATATTATACCAATAAATTCAAGTTGAAAACAAAAATTATTCCCCCTCCCCGGGACTCGAAGCCAGCCATGACAGTGTGTGTACACAGGTACATACACCTCCTCACCCGGCAGCGGACAGTGACAGCGCATACGGCGAAAAAAGATGCGTCTCGCTGTTATGTTTGTGTTCTGAATACACCTCCTCAGCTCGGACAGGCAGCGGCACATGGCTAAAGATTTCAATGCGTTTCGCTGTTATGTTTGTGTATAAAATACACCTCCTCGCCAGGCAGCGGACAGCGACAGCGCACACGGTGAAAAAAGATGCGCCCGGACCGGGGCGCGATCCATGTACCTCTGACGGCTGAGCGCAAGGCGCTAACCGCTAGGCCACAGCGTCTCCTCCTCCGAGCGCGTCTCGCTGTTTCTATACTAAATACACCTTGTCGCCCGGCAGCGGACAGCGACAGCGCACACGGCTTTGTATCATATCCAGACTTGGTTCGAACCGAGCATTTCTCGTCAGTCCCTGTGGCGCACTGCATAGGGGGTTGGACTAGGGATCTTAGGCTGCAGGTTCGAGCTCTGCCCTGGTCAAGTCTATCATGGGTTTTAACATGTGACATGTGACATGTGCCATGGGAGAGGCGTGCTGTTATCCAGGATAACTGCATGCCTTACATGGATAACCGCACGCCTTACATGGATAACCGCACGCCTTACAAAATTGATGTTACAGCCTATAGGGTGTGCAATATCGACAGATATGTGGATGGGAATAGACCCCAAAAAGCACTGTGTAAGCCAGAAATCGTGGTATAAACGATGCTATCTGCATGTTAGCCATGTGTGACTGCTATGTCACTCATATATCACTCGTGCATGGATCATGTGTCATTCACATGTGACACCACCACTCAAAAGTAAAGGAGAAACCACTGCATATTTCCATCTTCAATGACCACTGACACCTCTACCCAAACCTGTCTTATTGCACACACTGCAAACAGTTGGTGTGAAATTACAATATCTTTTTCACTGTTAATTAACAGTAGAATGTGCTCTAATCTCGAAAAAGAAAATACTCAAGATCGAATATATAAAATGGATATATTCAGTTTAGCAACTGATATTATGTACCTATATATTATCATTTAAGGTTGATGCCAGAGTCTATTCGATGGCTTCTGAGTGTAGGAAGAAGGGAAGAAGCAGCAAAGATAATTCACAAGGTATGTTGAAGCCAAGCGATTCAAGTTCAGTTTCCACAGCTTCTTATGTTGAAATCATTTAGACTAAACTGAACAAAATGATAGCGCAAACAGGTCACATGACTGTTGTGCATATATTATGTATTAAAGTGAATAAATTATCTAAGGTTTGCTTAAAGACTGTATACCTTGCTTACCTGCACTAGAAACTAGGGAGGTAATTAATGCATTATGCTGACTCTACAGGGTTTATTAAGAATCATGCACTAAAACAGTGGGCACAGGTGAGTTACCCACCATTGCTCTACTCTTAGTGCACCAGGAAAGTAAATGATCAAGGGCTTGATAACTAGACCTTTCTCTACTACTTGCAGGTATCTAAAATGAATAGAGTGCCCCTAGAGGATGGCATTGTAGACCACATTGACACTGGCACGGGGCAGACCGGTGAAACACGTAAAAAGTACACCCTTCTTGACATCTTAAAGCGATGGAACATTGCAAAACTGGCTGTCAATATCTGGTTCAACTGGTGAGTATGGGACATCAAGGTGGCCATCAGTTGGGTATATTTTTGATTTGGTGAGTATGGGAAGCGAAAATACCGCCAAAGTGGGAATCAGTACCTCTATTAATACCAGAACTGGTGAGTAAGGAAGTCCAAACTATCTGTCTATAAACGGTTAAATTGGTGGACAAGGAAGGCCAAAAGGGCCACGATTACCGTAAATTCTCTCGTATAAGCCGTGGCTTATACCAGAATCCATATCAAAATTAGGCTTATAGGATTGACCCAAAGTGAGGGTGTGGCTTATATGAGGGGTTTTTACACCATAGAACAGTACTAAACTGCCAATTTCCAAGCCCCAGTTGTGCCTCAGTGTGCGACTTATACCAGGGATGAGGCTTATACGAGAGAATTTACGGTAGTTGATTCATTGATAATAGGAAAATCATAAGTGTCCATTGATATCTTAGCTAGCATTTTTCTTATTTCTCTCCTTTTAAGTTCTGGAGCTGGACACCTCTATATAAGGGCCCTGCTAACCACAGGTTAGATCATGAAACACGTCGGGTTAATAACATTGTAGACATAATAAATTAAATATGGTGTTCTTTATACCCCTAGGTTGGCTAATGCTCTGGTCTACTATGGTCTGAGTTTGAACACATCTAACTTGGCTGGCAGCCCTTACCTCAATTTCTTCATCTCTGCATGTGTTGAGATTCCCTCATTATTTATTGCTATCCTGCTTCTTGACCGGATAGGCCGTAAACGGATCTACATCATCTTCCTAATAGTGGCTGCAGCTGGCTGTCTATCAACTGCATTTGTACCTAAACGTAAATATACAGAAATACTAACCCTTGAAGTAAAGTATAATGTTTTGATGCATAATACATGTCTGTCCTCATGAAGAATGGATGCATTTATAATGGCAAATTGGCATTTATAATGCATAGGCCTAGAAACAAAATGTAGTCCACCAATGGGCGATGTTTCCTTTTACAGGCATCAGTGGGCATGTCAAAAATGCATAGACGATGCCAGTTTAGATAGATAAAATATAGATAGCAATGTCAGATGGCAGAATAACAAGTGAGGCTCTCCATATTAGAAACGTTTAGTACCAACATGGCTCTTCTTGCTGACAATTCCTGTGTTGACAGCCCCTAGAAATGTTAGTATCACGAAGACCTTGTGCTAGGCTACCCACTAGCTTTGAATTATGTAACTTGATTTTAACAAGTTTCCATTTCTATACTTTTTGTTGGGTACTCAAAGACCTTAAGCCACTTAGCATTCTTGTATACTCATATTTCACGCGTAATCTGTACATGTTATGAAAAAATGACAACACATTTTTACTTGATCTTTTTAACAGACTTGCAGGGTTTGGCCACAGGCCTGTCCATGGTGGGAAAGTTTGGTATAACCGGGTCATATGCCGTTATCTACCTGATGGCTGCTGAACTCTTCCCTACTGTTGTTAGGTGAGCTCTTGTAAAAATATCTATGAGACCAGTTATCAAAATTCAGTCTATACGAAAGGTTTTTCCCCTGGCAGGCCATCTGGATCTGGTCCTGCAGAATTTATTGTTCTGTAGGCCCAGATTGATTTTTGAAGGTCATGACTGCATATCTCAAAATTATCATTGACGGGAGAGAAATAATGAAAGACAAGAATCAACTCACTATTCCAATCCTTTATCTCTTTAGACCTTAAAAAACAGTAATGCCTTCTGTATTGCGCTGTAAAACCTTCAATAATCGTCTCATCTGTAAGCCATAAAAAGCAAACAAAATGTAGCCCAAGATTCTAAGATTACAGCCAGACATTCGGTACAGCAGTCTGGCAATTTCCACTGACCCAGCAGAGGTTTTGTCTGCAAAATATGCCAATGCCCGACGAGTCTTAGTATTGACTGTATATCAATCAGATTTTATTGCACTCAAAACCTTCGAGGTTGCTCAGGTTGACAATACCTAAAACTGCAACCTTAGGTCGTCATGGGTCGTCATAGGGGACGAGTTTAGGTCGTCAGAGACGACCTCAAGTCGTCACTTTGACAATTTATTTAGCTTTTTCATACCTTGCAATAAAAGTGTAAATCTCATGTCATATATTATTGATGAGATTGAATGTTGTATCTCCCTTCCCCTACTGTCCTTAACCCTTTATTAAGGGGGAAATCTCCAGTGGGGAAATCTCCCACCAGGGCCCTGTTTTTCCCTATCTTACGGACACATACGGACTTCCGTATGTTACATATGGACCTCTGTATGTGGGAAAATGACATACGGGGGGGGGTACCAGGTGGTATCCTAAAAGTGACATATGGACGTCCGTATGTGACTTACGGAGGTCCGTATGTTACATAGGGACGTCCGTATGTGACATACGGAGGTCCGTATGTGTCCGTATGTATATATTGTCCATATCTGATTTTATTTTGTATCATTTTAATACATTTTAACATAAGGAAAAACAGGGCCCAGGAGGGCAATTCTAAAAAACTGACGATCCTTTTGTGGTCATGTCATGCATTTAGTAGGAATCATTTTAGAAACAGAATATAATCATACTTTGAAATGATTATACATTTACAGTGTACCATATGCTGTTTTAGGCAGATAGTACGCAGAAATGTCAGTTATAAGCTTGATTAGCCCTTTATTTGATAACCTTTGTGCCCTGACGAATATTGTAATTCTATATCGTGAGTTTTTATTAGGGTTTTCCAAGCCACCTGAATCATAGGTCATATTGACCATTACACTCTTGATGGTACATTTATAGTCGAAAATCATAAAAGGTTTGCATATGACGAATTTGGAGGTATTCCAGCCCCTACTCGTCAAATTTTTAGTTTCCCCCTCTATTTCTTTGGCTCAAAGTGTCAGGCTGGATGAGATCTTCATGTTACATCTGGGTTTTGATGGTCCCATATGCATATTTTGGGCTCCAGGGGGGTAAAATGTGCCCAAAATGACCAAAATTGTCTGGGCGAAATTGTGTCTGGGAGAATGACATTTGAGTTACAAGCCATGTTGAGGGCTTAATTTTCTACAGAAACAATCTTCATACCTCCATGAAAATCTCAGGTCCAGACTATTTTGACCTGTAGATTAAGAAAATCACATTATCATTTATGTCAGATGTGTCCTTGCTATTGTAAAAGAAGCATACTTATAAGAATTCTTTTTCTGGGCACATGTCTGGGCGAATGACATGTAAGGCCCCATATGCACACTTTCTATGATTTGCATCTATTATGAGCTGCATACTCTAACAATATCCTAGGGTATTATATTAAAGCCCCAAACACAAAATAGGTATCTCAAATGGAAATATCAGTGTTATACGTTAGATTTTCTACCAAATATAGTTATCCCAAAGGGACATTTTTGTGTCAAATGATTTCTGCACTCATTACCTTCTAATTGGTAATGCAAAAGATTAATTGAAGAATTAGTCAATACACACCCTGGATTAAATCATTATACAAAAAGTCGTCAGTTATGACGACTTTCCAATAGCGGCGGGTTTTGCGTGTGGAGGTTAAGCAGAAATGACTTGACTGAGATTTATCGAGTTTTTGTGAATTGTTATGATTCAAATAAGAGCGGAAGCAAGGTCTTTTAATATGATCGCCTGGGCCAGTATATTGAGGGAATAATCATCTTAAGTATGTATACCTATCATGATAATGATTTTACAATCCACTTTGTACCTACAGGAATATAGGAGTAGGCATGTCCTCTGCCTTTTCCCGTGTAGGGGGTATGGTAGCACCTCAGGTGGTTCTCCTAGGTAACCTATGGGCACCACTCACTCAGGTCACCTTTGGTGTGTTTGCCATCGTAGCGGCTCTCTCTGGTTTCTTCCTACCTGAAACAGCAGGGCAGGACCTGCCCAACAGTCTGGAAGAGATGGCCACCAACTTTGGGTAAGTATAGGTTATCCTTTGTGTGTACATAGTTTTATTGCCTTTATGACCTAGGCAAATGGGAGGGCAAAAGAAACCTGAGCCTCCCCCCCCCACCACCACCACCACCAATATACCAGCAGGTACCAGTGGACACAAATCATCCGAATAACCTTTTTGCATTCAGCAAAGCTACCATCATAGCATTAGCTTATTGTAATGTTATACTATTGTTTTATTTTCTTTCAGGAACCAAAAAACTGCTAGCACCTCACGACAAGAGGAGAAAATGACAGAAGTGCCAGATATTAAACAAACTAAATTCTGAGGTTCTAGCTGAGCTACTGCAAGCTCTCAGCTACTTGCATACAATAGCCCAGTGGAAGTCTGCTCTGAGGCTGTCAAGTAAAGAAACATTCAGTTTGGAGTAATTTGAGTGGACCTCTGTATTTATTTCATGTTACATAATGTCAAAGAGCCCTCAGAAAATGCCTCGCTCTCAACTATCTTTCTATCATTTCAACAATAACCATCACAGCAGCTAGGTTAGCTCAGTAGGAAGAACACTGGACTCCATAACCAAAGGTCCCGAGAGGTCCTCACCATTTTTCAGGTGGAGACCCAAACTTAATTTAGAAAAGAATGCAAACTAAATGATAGGTTTTATGCTTTTATTTCTTTTATTTTTTAAGCAGCATGACATTGATAGACTTATTTAGGAATATTGCCAATGCCATGTGAGGAGGGTTAGAGCAGTCATCGCATATAAACAGTGTAAAACCTTCCAAAAATAATATATGTATAATACAATGAAAATAGGTTTCTGGGCTAGCGCACCTGGGTCCCATCTGGCAGCCCAGACATTTACCAGCTTGAGTCTACCAGCTTGAGAGGGCTCGTTTGGAATATATACAACAGTTGGCAATGGTGTGCTATAAGTAGTGCTTTACCAGTTCACCGGGTCTATATGCTGATCAATACATTTCGTCCTACTGCACCACCATCCACAGGAACCAAAGCCCCAGCCATGAAAGATGCTGCATCAGATGACAAGAACAGGATCAAGTTTGCCACTTCATCAACTTCTCCTGTACGTCTTAGGGCATGGCTATTCTCCTTTGAGGTAAAGAACTGTAAAGGAATAAAACAGAGAAAATGTCAAGGAATATATTTGGCTTCAAGTTGAAGCAAAATGTCAAGTTGTTCAGTTGCCTTCCTGCAATATGGAGTAACCCTGAAATGCTCTCAGCATTTTCCCAATTATAATTTGTTAGTTAAATTGGTTTTCAGATGTAAGATATATATGGTCAGCGATCTAGTTCATGTCCTGTGCCATAATGGCTAATTACAAAGTTTAGCCTGTATTAGATTTAGGAGGAACCTACAGGTCTACATATGCTAAAGTAATAAAATGAATGTTTTAAACTTAAAATGTGTGTTGGGTATTGAAATTTCGGTTTAGCGCCGAATGTGATAATTCTATCGACAGTTTGTTTCCAACCTCTGGTAACTTCTCAGGCTGTCCTGAAGCTGGTCCCCCAGGACTTGTCACAAATATTGGAGTCTTTATAATTCCTGGTCTGAAAACAACAATTCACTATAAGTAATCATAAGGGTATGCTTTTACTTTGCAACATAAGCATGCATTACAAAATTAAAAAAATGTCTCATAGTCCTAATGGATCGGATATACTTTTGGTAATAGTGTCTCCTTTGTTTTGAACAAAACACAGTACTTTTGGGAAATGTTTCCTTCATTCCAAACCAAATATAAGCATTATTGTATAGAATTAATAAGATAATTCACTCACAACACACAGTTAGCTTTCACTCCACTTGGGCCAAGATCTGAAATAGGAGATAATATTTCAATAGGTAATGAAAATTAGTAGATTCATACCCTTGATACTTGATGCAGTTTTCATTTATCTGTAACAACATTAATTAGACTGTGTGACATTATAAGGATACATTTGGATTACCTTGCGCCAAAGATTGAGTGAAGTGATCAAGTGCAGCTTTGGACATGCCATAGGCAATCAGATCTGGATCCTGGAGTGAGAAATGGAGCAATGTGAAGACATTGAAATACTCCTACCTGAAATACGGATGCTGTTAATGATTTACTGGTATAACATAACATAACTACATAACCAATCTTCTTGTTATCTTCAAATACGTATTTTACTTTTTTCATCATAATAAACATTTTGAAAGATATCTATAGATTACTATCACTCTATTATTTATACGTAGACTAGTGACTGACCCATAACTTTGAGGATCCTGATGACACATTCACTATTGCCCCTAGGACAGCAAATCATTATTAAAATTATTTCCTATTATCTATTTAGTAAGAAAATGCGAAATGAGGTTTACTGCAGTGTGTTGGGTGACGTTCACTATAATATATGGTTTCAGAGGTTCGTTTAAAAGCTAGATATGAACCTTTATTTAGAGGGTGGGGGGGGGGGACAATACTTCTCAACAAAATGCATTAATGATCATATGGCAGCATTATAACAAATTGAAGGAATCAAGTTAATATATTTGTGTCACAGAAAATCTATACACATCCGAATGATATCTAACTCGATGAAAGATAGCAATAACATAATAACCAACCCTTAGTCTCTTTCAGATAAGGAACTGCCCTTTTAATTACCATAACAACTGCACGGACAAGAGTGCTAAACATGAAATCGACATCTTGAATTGTAAGTTGCTCAATATTGCCTGGCCGGTAACGGCCTGCATTGTTGACCTAAAAGAGCACAAAAGTAACATATGGATCCTTGGTATGAATCAAGGATATGACGAAATATTTTTGATGCACTGAAAGAACAGTGGAACTCATGCTTCTCTCTCAACTTTTAATGATAACCACCAATTTGCATGATAAACAGACGTTTATCATTTGAGATGAGGGCTGCTACACTTACCAGAATGTCCAGACGGCC
Source organism: Acholoe squamosa (assembly GCA_949317995.1). NCBI lineage: Eukaryota > Metazoa > Annelida > Polychaeta > Phyllodocida > Polynoidae > Acholoe > Acholoe squamosa. Next base: position 49,444,694 of record OX439050.1, read on the forward strand.
AAACTTCTGGGTTGCCTTATCTACCAAGGCGTTGCAGTCATCCTCATGTGTCAAGTCACCCAGTACAATGAGTATCTAAAAGCAAATTCTCATAAAGGAAGGCTGTCTGCATATTTGTGCCATTTGTGGTAATATAATGTGCCTAAAAGAATGGGCTAAACTATGGGTTAGGGGCTCTTAGCTTTGGCTGATGATATTGACACGACGACCTCGTGAATATAGCATGCCTTATATACACATACTTGGTAGGTGTATATAAGACACCTTATATACATGACCAAAGGTTGGTCAGAGGACAGGTGGGCAGGAGGAGTTCAGGAGGTCATTTCTTAATGTACTACGACTACATGCATCTACTACGATTTAAAACTGCCAAGAATAAGCCAGGCTGTCGTAGGTAAGGCCCTACGTCTGCTCTGTATGATCAGCACCTATGCAGTAATTACATAAGGTTTGGTAGAGCAGTCGTACTGGTGCAGGCATTAGTGGTTACTAATGCTTATCTCACGATTCTGGCCTCTACAGTGCTTTTTTGGTCATAACCCCGTGCCGTTATCGGGGTATAACCGCACTCTCAGAGTCCATTTTCTTCTCTAAGACGATCTTGGTTAGAACCTGAGCAAGTTAATAAATTGGAGAAGGATATGAAGCCACCCTCGCCATAGTTTTCCAGTTAAAACCGTTAAGGTTCAACGGGGAATCGATCCCCGGCCGCTGGGGCAGGAGGCGAGCCCGCTGTCCACTATACCAAGCCGACCGGTGGTAGAACCAAATACACATGGAAGATATGAAAAATTTTTCCCACATACCTGATGTTTGCAGACCTCGTTAGCATAGATTTCAATGGAGCCTGGTGGAGTTATTAACAGAGAACCATCCTTAGATATCCTAGATGAACATGCCATGCCAAATTCCTCCATTTTCTTCGAAATAAATAAGAATCCATTGATTTTCCACATCGATACGAGTCGGGACCCGCCCCGTCCGGCCATTCCTTGCTCGACGCGTGGCTGACCTAGTTTTTACATCCGGGCACCTCCCCGCTCTGTCAACAAGAAGCAATGGCCGTGTACCGGGCCGTGTGCGTTGGATCGTTATGGAAAATCAATGGATTCTTATTTATTTATAGGAAAATGGATACAAAATGTAGGCGAACACCAACTAGAGATCGTATATTTGGCGCTGCTAGAATAACAGGGCTTGACATCCTTGGATTATACCCGAAAATTCGTTGGAAATACGAGGGTTTGACGGGTGGATTAAAAACAATGGCTACGCTGGCTTGTCAAATCGTGCGGATCGGATGCACTTACAAAATGTCTTCTCATGGATTAATTCTGGGGTTATAAGGTAAGAAATTAATACAAAATGGAGGAATAAGTGCGATAAACGCATTAATGTATTGATATTCAAGGACTCGTTGAGGTTAGCTGGAAATAATCGCCCTCCCGCTGCGCGGTCGGGCGATTATTTCCAGCAAACCTCACCTCGTCCTTGAATATCAATACATTAATAGCTTAATAATACTGTAATGGCATTAACTCAAGGCTTCTCACTATGACCTGAAGGACAGCAGTCGTAATGTGTTAAGAAATGGCCTCCAGGGCTTGTCAGAGGACATGTGTTTAAGGTTGGTCAGGGGACATATCTATCAGGTTTTGGTCAGAGGATCTTTTTAAGGATGGTCAGAGGACATGTCTAGTTAGGGTTGGTCAGAGGACTTTTTAAGTTTGGTCACAGGACATATGTTCAACATGTATTTAGGGTTGGTGAGAGGACGTTTTTAAAGTTGGTTAACCTTGTCCTCTGATCTACCCTGAAATATGTGTGCCATGGTATTGAGGGTAATATAAATATGTGTGTCCTGTGACCAACCCTGAAAACATGTCCTGTTCCCAAACCTGATTTGATGTCCTCTGACCAACCCTTAAAAACGTATATGTGTGTCCTGTGACCGGCCCTGAAAAGCATGTCCTCTGACCAACCCTAATTTGATGTCCTCTGACCAACCCTAAACACACGCTGGGGTATGTCCTCTGACCAACCTTGTACCGGTAATGTTGTCCTCTGACCAACCCTAACTGTGTGTAAATAAGACCACTTATATTCACATCATCCATGTGTGTGAATAAAAACTGCTATATACACGTCCATCTCGTGTATATATCGCCGGCGCTTAGCTTTTGGGACGGTATGATAGTACTTTTCCCATCTAGAAAGTGATTTCATATCCTTTCATTTCCTTATAGATATGAATACATAAGCAAATGGCGTTGACTAGGGAATAAATTTGCATTGTATTCACCAAGGTGAGGCTGTCTGTATTCAACGATGCCTAATAGGTGAGGCCTATTAAAGGCGTCATTGAATACAGACAGCCTCACCTCGGTGAATACGATGCAAATTTATTCCCTGGAATGGACATTTGCATTTATGTCATGGTCTACAGGGTTAAATTGCTTTTAAATAAAGAAAAACGGCTCAGCTCTGTTCGCGACCACATTGTATTCCATGCTCCTATTGAATACAACAAGTCCAGTACTGTTTTTTAGTGACGATTGTATCTACCATGACATAAAGACATAGTTTTCATGGTATTGATACAAAATAGGTCAGTCATCACGAGGATATGAGTCAGAAGTGTCTACACAGTTTAGGATCGTATACAATTGATTCTATAGGTGGAACTCCCATATTAGGAGAAACACACTCCTTTCAGATGACACCAATTATTGTCATGTTCATTGTAGTTTACAACATTCAGCTTACATTCTCTGATTTGGCGCCTTGTTTCTCACATTCTTTTATTGTTCTTCCCAGATTTTCCTCATTGCGGCCTCCAAGAACCAACGTTGCACCCCCTTAGTAAAGGCTACAGCTGCACCAGCACCTATTCCTGAACTGGCACCTATATGACGAATCAGTTTATGAATGGTCAACTTAGAGAAAATAAAAACACTATGCTTTGGTTTGACAACTGGACAGAGGCCTTATTTTGCAAAAAAAAGAAAAAAAAAAGAAATGATGCATACTATTGTGTGAACAGAAACAAACCTACCACAATGTGGGAATTACAGCCTACAGATTATGTGCCCGCTGGGCATCAAACACACCAGAGTCTTAGAGTATTCTTGATAAATATCATTCTGAATGGTTTTAACAGGCACTATCCTTCTGACAAACAATATACAGTCTTTTAAGTAGAGATTATACCTAGATTTAATACTTACAGTTATGATAACGACTTTATTTTCAAATAGCCTTGTCATGTAATGGTTTGTGTTTCTAACCAGTTGGGTTCGGGTCTTGTGATTCAAAAGGAAAGACAAAGACGGTATTCAGAGTGTATGCCAACACTTTATTTGTTACACCTTCCGGTTACCCTGTAATTTTACGGATAGGGAAACATGTTACTACATATATCATGTATGGAGGCCTACATGGCCTCTGACGTGGTAGGTGAGCGCAGAGCCTTTTATATAGATGCTCCTGGTTCGTCGCCAGGTGGCCCACAGACCCGGATAGGTGCTGCCACCTACCCAGAACCTCAGAAACACCAGGCGACAGGTCTCACTCGCCACGCCAGACGGCACCCAGTTATTATTATACCTCTACAGTCGTTATGTTGCTGGTCTGCTTGTGGTGAAGATCAACACTGTTCAAGGATGGATTTATAAGTTTCACGATAACGACTTGACTATATTCAGTATAATATGGCAATAAAGCAAAACAAGAAGACCTGACTCTAGAAATTCTAATCTTTTTGAAAAAATGCACTATATCTTACAATATTAGTACCATTTTGAACATGATTTTTGTGATGTTATAATCATTTGTAAGTAACCATGGCAAATCAGCGCTGATTGGGCACTTATTAAGTGGGGCTGTACCCACTGGACATGTACTGTTTCTCGGAAGTTGTTGCCATAGTTCGCTACTCAATTTCTACTCAATCTGCATGAGAATTGGCAAGGAGTTCAGATTTCATTTACTTAACATAGCAATGTCCCAGATTCCTAGGTTTCTACAATCGACTGTTGGAACACCTAGACCAAAACGTATATCTCCCATTTATGCTTGTATTGGGAAAACCCCATAACAATACCTAGCTTAATTACGTCAAACATGGACTAGATCTACCTATGTGTACTTTTTACAGTAGAGGGCAAATGTATCAATTTTACATACCTTACTAGTTGGAGTACTAGTCTGCTTACAGCCTAAAGGTTGTCTGGGGTCTAGGCTCTAATTCATAATACGACCTTATCTCTATCAAAAAGTGGCCTACTTTTCTTCTCCCCATTCACTTTATCGGAACAAATGGGTCTGCAGGACGACCACAAATAACCGTATCATTTGTATAGATATTCACCTATCAAATTGACCTTCTATGTCATTCTTATGATAACCCAAACGCCATCACATTCAAGCTTTTCCTTTCAAATAGATATACAGAGCCAGTTACAAAGAATTAATTGTTTTAGCGGTGCATTGGGTTATATTTGTGAATGTAATTTACATGTATTTCTGTTTGATGTTAACCTAATACATTCATAAACCTCGGGCCGAAACTACATATAAATTTCCACAAAGTGTTTACTGAGGTCCAGAGGATTGGATACTAGATAGACCTATTGTTCTGATATTGACTCATTTCCAATATGAGGTCTTGTATCTCCCTTTATCCTAAAATAAGAGACATTGCCTTACATTACTGACCAGCTCATAGGGTCAACACGATCCATAATGCGCGGATGCAGCTCTGGGCAACACTCATGCATCATGACGGTACCAATGGGCATCGGTCGTGCATCATCGCTTAATGTCCATTGGTCACCATGATGTACACTGTAAAATAATAATTGTTTAATCTACCAGGGATCCTCGTAAAACAGAAGAACAGTGGACCACCATAATTGAAAAACAATGCACCAGTGTATTTTTTGCAAGAAGCCCCAGGTGGCAGTATGGTGGTACACAAATGTGCAAGGAATTTCTGTAAAAAAAAAACAGTGGAGCTCTTGCAACTTTGGGACGAGGAATCTGCCGTTATTTTGACGACATATCCTTTACAGTGCAAGAATACAGTCATGGTGATGGACTCACCAGCAGGGCATTTCTCAATAATACTAAATAACACCATTGAGAAATGCCCTCCTGGACTCAATCCCCGCATCATGCAGACCCTGTTGGTTTGATATTCCCCAGGAGGGTTGACATGATGCACTCCTGCATCAGCGCCACCCCCCTTAAAGGTACAAGCCACATTCAGCCCTAAAAGGCCAATACGTTATGACATATGTTATGGTTTACTTCAGCCCCAGTAAAGTCTAGTCCCAAACAAAAGCACACCCACCAGGCACCATTAATGCTGTTGAAACAGCACCTGGCAACCTGTGAGCACCACATACTGACCCTGTATACATGCCCCAACATAGCAGCTTTAGGACCACCACTGCTTCCTCCAGCACCTTTATACCTACACCTTAAATCCATATACCTCCACCTCCAGGTGCACATAACTGGACAGCAAGGCTTAAGGTATACCCTCTGTTTGTTAACCAATAACACCTGTTGATCAATAGAAGTCGCTTGGGACTAAGCAGAGTAAACACCCATCTACATATGCACATAGAGGTAGGTAGCATTATGTAGCCTTTGGGGTGTCTAGAATAGACTGGAGGAGTTAGGGTAGGGTAAAAGGAAAAGTGTACAGCTTGGGGAATGACATTATAGCAGTAGAGACAGTGAAGGAGGGTAGAGATTTGCATTAGGAGGTGTGGTGTAAGGAGGCTTCAAATTGCAGCTAAACGGGATTAATATATGTATTAACCCTACTAGGATTAATAGATTTACAGACATGGGGACTTTGAAGGGTAAGTTTGTATATACTTACAAATAATTATCCCAAATTGATGTTATAACATTCTATTGTTTAAATGCACTGATTACTGAAAGGTTAGCTTTATATCTATGATACTTTGTATGGCATATATATATATATATATATATATATATATATATATATATATATATATATATATATATATATATAATGTTGTGATATATTATATAGTATTCGTTAGCACCTTTATATATCTATAATTTCAAAAGAAGTATTTGATTATTCGATTATTGTATGTGAGCCAGAAGAGGAATACCAGTATATGCCACAACATCATGATATGGCAGTATTTAACTAGTTCAGAAATAGGTATCACAGATATAAAACTATATCTATAATGCATTGCAAGTGTACCGTGTAGTATAGGGGCCATTGCTGGGAATTACGTCCATACACTATAGATCTAACAGGCCAATATTGATACAAGACCTTTAGAAACTCATGACCTAGACTATTATTGGGCAGGACTCATAGTATATTGCAGTTAGATGTAATATAGTATTGAAATACCACACTCTTCAGTCTGTTTATGAATGTGTTAAAGTACTGCCTGAAATACATTCATACAATATATTGACACATATAAACCCCAACATCTTTCTATCCATGTACATTTTCTTTAAACAATCATACTCTACAATTGTTATACATACAAATATTATTAATCTTTGATTAATTGTTGTACAATTTTCAATTCCACAGAGACCCTGACCGCCATGACAGCCATTACAATCTATGAGGAGGACATGGAGCCCCAACACACTGATGTCATGCATGACATGACATCAGTGGCTGAATTGTCATGCTGTAGCTGCAGGACATACATGAGGGACTCACGCCTCCTACCATGCAATCACATTCTTTGCTTGACATGTCTTAAAAAGCAGACCGAAGCCTCAACGGTGACACAAGGCTCCTTCCTATGTCCAATTAATGGTTGTGGTAAGTTTGTTCTAGTACCTGCGGCAGGACTAGAGTTTCTCCCCACAGGGGGAGACACTGGTTCCCTATCTGCCATTTTGGCAGAATGGACAGAGTCACTTCCTGTGGATCTGCCACCAGAGGGGCAGGTGTGCGGGGTCTGTGGAGGGGAGGCAACCAAAGGAAAGGGGAAGAAGAAAAAGAAAAGTGAGCTGAAACCAGAAGTTGGGCATCAGTGTGAAAATTGCAACTGTTTCATCTGCTGGCAATGCTGGGAGGATCATGTGGACCCTGAATCAGACACGCATGCGCACTCTGTGATCCACTGCCATGGGCATGATGTCTGCTGTAGGCATGGAAACAAAAATGAGCATTACTGCCATGACTGCCATGCTGTTATATGCTATATGTGTGATGTTAAACAACACAGCCACCACAGGAAGGAAAGACTGGACTCTCTTCTACAGGGCAGGACTGCACGCTCTCAGGACTTACTCATTCATATCAGGGACAGTAGGGATGCCCACAGAGACCTGTCGCAGCAGGCAAGACAGTTGTCTAAGGAAGTAGTGACATCTTTTGAAGAAGCCTCTTCCAAAGTCAAGGCAGCAGCAGAAGAGGCAAGGAGAAACATTGACCTATGGGAAAAGGAGCAACTAACCCTGTTGGCAATACAAAAATCACACAATACAAGATTGGTTGGTAATATTGTCAAATTTCAATAGATTGAAGAATTTATACTGGGAAAGGGGACCTTATCCCCCGCCCCCCCGAAATAAGGTTCATTTTCATCGTGCGATCGTGTGACACTGATGTTATATGGCTACCAAGTAATATAGATGGTACCAATTTTTCTAAGTCACATATTAAAAAGGAAAAATGGTAGGAACAATAGAATGCTAGGTAAATAACTTAGCTGCAGGGGGAGTTTGATAGGGACACTCATTGTATCATCCTTTGTAACTCAGAGTCAGTAGAAAGGTTTGGGGGATGCAGGCGGTGAGCAACGTTGGAGAATTCAGACTGACCAACTTAACAATTAAAAGCTTTACTATGTGGTCATATCAATTACATAAATTATATACATGGTCAACAGAGTAATTATACAGATGGTAATTATATTCATAGGCTTACATACTTTCACTAATAATCATCCTCTCTCACAGGTCAACAAGGTGGAGGCTGATAATCAGAAGAGAGGCACCTACTTAGATGGTGTCTTATCCTCCTGTACCAAGTTGATTGATACCAGACATCGCCAGAAGATGTCACTACTGTGCTCTATGAATGAAACCCTTACCACCATGATAACCACAGGCCTAGGGCCCCCAAATAGGGAAGTAACCAAGGAAATAGTGGGTGTGCCAAAGGTGGACTTTCACAAGGCTCCCCTACCAATATCATATGGAGATGTACAATTTGGTAAGAATGGTTTGGTTTCCTCTTAAGGGGCTGCAAAGCACCTTCATGATTAGAATATACACATCTTGCTGACCCTGTGGGGTTGAAATATCCCTGAATCTTTACACCAATGCCTAATGTAGTGCTCAGCAGGACTGTATTGATACAACATGGTGACCAATGAGCATACATTAAAATGTTGGCCTTCCTCATTAATTAGTGTTAAATGTATTTGAGGTGATGGAGCTCTTCTATATGTGTATTGGACCAACATGGGACGTTTTCTATTTGTGCTGCCATTCAAAACAGAGATCACTTTCTACTAACATACTTCTCTGCACTGGAAATGTCTTACACCAGCTTACTGGATGTTTATATTATTTTATGTGAATAACTTCTTCCCGTAGAGATAGCATTGCGCCGTTGATCGCCACACCCCCAGTGGCGTAACTTGTGTCGATCCACCACAGCGGCCGATCCGGTACCGTAGCCTTGTTCTGGGTGCATGTAAACATTCAAAATGGCGGACCGCCGCTCGTACGGGGCATTACGTAACGGATTTTGTTAATTTTCAGTTAATTAAACCCTCTAAAAACATAAAATAAATATAGAACTAAACTCCCCTGGTGTCCTCGGTGGCCTATCCACCCCTCGGGAGACAACTCCCTCGTGGTGGATCGACCACCTCGTACACCACGGTCGTTTAGTTCTATCTATTTATTAACATTAGGTATGGATGTGCATGTAACCTAGATCTGGGATTTTTGTAAAATGATAACCACATATGACAATTTTCTTCCAGGGCATGGTTTGGCACTAGAAAACACTTCTGTGACACCCTCCTGGAATTGGCAGGCAGATTCTGTATGCATGCACTCACCAATACGTCAACCCGGTGACATTACTTTTCTCAAATATGGCGTCCTCATGGTTAGCGGTCAGCTAAATCGCAATGTGTGGTCCTTTGCACTAGGACAGAAAATCCCTCAACTTCTTTGCACAGGTCTCTATCCATTATGCCTTGATGCGACACTAGAGGGAACCATTGCAGTGACAGACGGTAATGTAAGACGCAGTGTCCATTACTATGATGCACGTCATAGAACACAGACTGACACCTGGTGGCCAAAAGAGGCAAAGAGCCCCTGCTCCACAGTACATCTATCTAATGGCTCTAGAGTTGTCCTGTGCTCTCAGAACAAGGAGGGATACATCTATGACAAAGAAGGCCATTGTCAGACCAAGTTTGGGATGGGTTTGTTCACTGATGCTTATTACATGTGTGTGGATTCCCAGGATCATATACTAGTTTCTGACCAAGAGGAGCACTGTGTGTTTATGTTTGACAGAAATGGTGAATTTCTTATGGACATGGGGTCATATGGAGATGGTAAAGGGGAGTTGAATACCCCTAAAGGTTTATGTGTTGACTGTTATGATAATATTATTATAGCAGATGAGGGAAATAACAGAGTGACTGTCTTTGATCAGGAAGGTTCATGGTGCCGCCACCTCGTGGTCAATGATGAAAGTATTTGTGCACCTTTTGCAGTTGCCTACACAGCTGGAAACCCATCCAAAATGGCTGTTGCCTGGGGCATGCCAGGAAAGGCATTAACTGTGTCTCTCCTGAATATTACACTTTTCAGGCCCCCTAGCACATAACTTAATAAAATTGAGAATGGTCAAAATGGACTTGATGCTTAAGTGATATTTACAATATGCCTTGAGAGATTTCGTAGATAAAAGTTAAACCAATGTTCCTAATTGCATACGCAATTTGTTGTGGTTTCATATAAACACATTTATAAGGGGATGCCACAGAACCAGCCAAATAAATTGCAAAAGTAATAAGTTTTTTTTTCTGTTTCTAACATTCAACGTTCCAGACGTTCAACGCTAATCATACGATGTTTCAATGATGTTACATAAACCTGAAGGCTTTCAAGGGGAGTTTAATGGGGTGGGGGGGGGGCTCAGTTAGAATTGCCGCAGTGAATTTCAAACCAGTGAGAGAGGTAATATGTATTTGAATATACCACATGTCAGATATGAACAATTGGTGCAATTAGCCTGACCTTCAGTTATACTGATTAGCAATTTACAAGTTGCTGGTAAATTTGTAGTATTGGAACATAGGCCATATTCATGTATATATTATAATTATTAGCCCTACTAATATACTTTCACACTATGCATGTACAGTATACTGACAACACTTTATAAGGATGTGGTTATATATATATATATATATATATATGTATGTATATATATATATATATATATATATATATATATATATATATATATATATAATGGGTCATTCCAAGTTTTACTGGTCAGGGGGGGGGGGCCTGGATCAAGAATCTACAAACTCCGTATTTCTTAATAACATTATATTTTATTGATAGCCCTATATCTTGGCTTATTAAAAAGTTTCATTCAAGGATCCAACTCCTAGGGGGTCAGTTTTTATCACAGATGCCATAAAACCTTCTAAAAAGGGGGTACGTTAATGATCGTAATCAATCAAACATGAATAACACCACTAATAAGAGGCCTGGAAACACCAAATATTGTGGCCAGACTGGTACAATACATGACTTTATGTATACCAAAAAGCTAAAGTGAGGCCCGAAAACTCTTGAAGTTACGCATAGGTGGATAAATTGGAAAATGTGAAAATTTGTGAATTTATTTTACCATTTTTTAACTTTAGCCTAGCTCATTCAAAATCCTTCATACAATGACTATATTAACTGTCCATTGTCTCTAGTAGACCTACTGTACATAATAATTAGAATTGGCCTGATATATCATACCTATACTTCATAGTTGGTGCTTGTGTAGAGGCCATTATATTACACATATTATCATTAACGTACCCTATTTGTTAACCTCTCAAAGAATGGCCACAGCTCATCTATACATCATCATTTTTCAACACTTCTCGCGGCCTTCGCTTGCAGCACAGTACAAAAATATACACTTATATACCTAAAATACTCTTTCCTGAGGGTAAATGAGATCATAATACATATATAGAGTTATTTAACCATTGATAAGGCCCATCTTGGGTGTTTAATATCACTTTGGAAATTAAAAATCACAAAATTTCTACACTTCTCGCAACGTGTGCATGCCATGGCGTACAGTAATATGCCTCTACATACCTCAGATACTCTTTTATAATAAGCCAAACATCACTACTATTGAATAGAAATGATACAAAAACCATATTAGGTCACAGGTTGAAAAAATATAATTGTAACTTTGTTCATCTCTTAATCCTCGTACCGTCATTAACGTACCCCGGTCTTTAACCTATCAAAGAATGGCCACAGCTCAACTCTACACCATCATATACCATTGGCATTGCACACACATTGACAAAAGAGATTGTACTACCTATCCTGAGTCATTTAAACATGCATAAGGCCCATCTTGGGTGTCCAATATCACTTTTAGAATTAAATATCACAAAGTTTCTACACTTCTCGCAACATCTGCATGTCATGGAGTGCTAAAATGTATCTTTATAGACACCAAATAGTATTTTTTGATAAGCCACACACCTCTACTATTGAATAGAAATGTTAGAAACACCATACCATGTCATAGGTTGACAATATATAATTTTTACTTTGTTAATGTCAAAATTGCTCGTACCGGTCATTAACGTACCCCAGTCGTTAAGCTATCAAAGAATGGCCACAGCTCAACTCTACACCATCATATACCATTGGCATTGCACACACATTGACAAAAGAGATTGTACTACCTATCCTGAGTCATTTAAACATGCATAAGGCCCATCTTGGGTGTCCAATATCACTTTTAGAATTAAATATCACAACACTTCTCGCAACCTCCGGTTGCCACACTGTACAAAAATATACCTATATATATTAAATAAGTAAACAAGGTACATCTCAGTGCTGTAGTTTGGGCCAGAGGGTGCAGCGGGCAGCCCCAAGCGGGTGAACCCAGGCTTTCTATAGAACAAGCTGCCAGCCACTCCCACTCGCTCAAACTCCAGCAACTGAGATGTAACACTTGTGTGAAACAAACAGTACCATTTAGCACCTATTGGCAAGTCTGTTGTCTTCCTCCTTACGGTGCTTTATTAGTTTCATGTTGGCCATTTTGGCTGTGTTATCATAAAGGATGTGGCCCCAGACGGTGGAGTTCCCATACCGCTTCTTGTTCACATAGCCAAGGATGGTATTATGGTATATAAACTGGACATTGGGCTTGGTTGGGAACTTGTGGCAAGTGAGGTTTTTCTTCGGATGAATGAGGAACATGACCTCATACATGTCACTCTCACTGTCCACAGCTAAGACCTTGCCCATGTGCCATGCGTCCTTGGTGGAGTCTGACTTGTGCAGGAATGTGCAGGCGACAAACTGTCCCTCTTGGTACTTTGTGGCCTTCTCCCGGTCCTCCAGGTCCTCCTGGTCCTCCAGGTCCTCCTGGTCCTCCTCCACGTCCGGGGCATCAGCGGGCTCCCGCACACTCCTCTTAGGGCGACGGGGGGGGGGTTGCCCCCACCGCCACTGGGGGCTACGTCAGCCATCTGCAAAAATGAGAAGAAATACATCAAATAAAAAGGTAAATAGTTCCTATATGCTGACAAAGGATGTACAACAACGCCAAAGATTTTATCAGAGGTTTTTATGCTGATATGGTAATTCATGGAGAGGAAATCAGTAGATTTTAAGATAATAAGGAATTTTTTAGTGTTTGAATACTGATAAGATATACATAAATAAATAGGAAAAAAAATATTCATCATGTTCCTATATGCTTACAAATGATGTACAGTAACCCCGGAAGTTCAATCAGCTGATTAATTGCTAATATGGAAATTTATACTGACAAAATATAAGAAAAATGCTGAAATATACCCACCACAAAAAATCTTTGGAAAAAAAGTATTCAGTATCTAACTAATGGCACTTGTGTGAGTTAGAGGTACCATAGGGGCATGTCATGGTGAAATATGATGGAGCTATGTGCACTGGAAGTGCCACTTGTGTGGAAAATACAGAATAAGAAGGGGGGGGGGTACGTTAATGATCGCAAAGGTTTATAACCACTCAGCAGTGGAGGCTTTGTGCAAAGGTGAGCTTACCTGGTCAACACAACAGAGGGGGGACATGTCTAACATACCCACCATAAAACATTCCCCTGAATCCAAGATGGCGACCAGTAGGCAGGCATCTTGCCACCGGGGTACGTTAATGACCGACGAGCACTATCTCCCTAAATTTGGCCACTATGGCTATGCTTTCGATCCCACAGGAGGATTAGCACACCAAAATACCCAAATAGAGGTAGGAGAAGGAATATAACCCCAAAAAAACATGGGATAAGCACAATTTTGGCTGTGAGGGGGCCTAAAAGTTCACGACGAGGCAGAAATTTGGCCATTCAAGCCCAAATTGGGGAGGGGGGGTCATCTCAAAACACCCAAACATGGCCCAAAATGCATCTTACACACGTAGGGGGTCCTATTCTAAAGGATTATCAACAATTTAGACCCAAGGGTACATCATCTCGGCCAGGAGAGGCCAAATTCTGCTTGCCGAGCGAAAAATCATTAACATACCCCAATTTTGAAAATACAGCGCGGGGTGGCCAAAGCTTCACCCTGGGGCCCCGGGCTGCATCGCAGGCCTCACCCGGCAACACATTTTACCCCCTAGCATCCAAAATACATCGTTTCGGTACACAAAAAGCGATCTACGGCCCCCCACAGACATCTCCAACAATATTTCATCGCAATTTCATGGAATTTCGTGGAATTTCCTTACCTTTTTAGCGAATTTGGGGTTCCTTTTGCAGTAGAACTCTGCCTAGGGGTAGCTATAAACAAGCTGTGACCTCCTCTGAGCTGAAACACGGTACCCGGATGCAGGCCACTTCCGCCGGGCAACAGGAAGTCGTTTTTCTCTTCCCGCGCTGTTTTTCCCACCGCCGATCATTAACATACCCCGCTTACAAAGAGACCCCCCATACAGCCAAACCAGACTGTATTTGGCCAAAATTCTTGTTCAGGCATGATGTATTTACTCTTAAAGTGGCCATAGACTGTGGGAATTGTATGTATTTGGTTTATTTTATTCTATTTAAAGGCAAAAGCCCGGGGTACGTTAATGATCGCGGTGTGCATTGAAAATCACTTATATGTGTCTGGCAAGGGTAATTCCCGGAGTACATGAAAATTTTTTTTATGGAAGACTCCCCCCTAGGGTACCTCTTAATTGCATCTAATAAGAACACTGATAATATTCCCTAACTAGGTTAGATAGGCTCTATCATTAACGTACCCCACGTGAAAATTTATAATTAAATGCATATAGAAGATAAATTATGCCCCAAGACCCACCCAAACCATATGGAAATCTTAGCTGTGACCCCCCACTAAGGAATAAAAATATTATTGGTGGTGTAGAAGTGTTTCCCTTGCTATTATATGCCCAAGAAGCCACCTGACCAGTAAAACCTGGAACGACCCATTATATATATATATAAGGGCCTCCTCAAAAACCTACAGGTAGGGGGAATAATTCTATTTCTACTCCATGTTGTTCATCAAAACCCTCGTTCTGACCAATTGTGATAATCAGTGATACTGGCACTTTAAATCAGATTAAAATTATTAAAAGAAATGTATGCAATAAACTATTTAGTTTTGCTAAGTTGAGAAAGTTTTTAACACAAGAGCAAACTGTTAAGATATACTGTTGTACAATGAGAACAATTATAGAATATAGTTCATTTATAAGTACCAGTTGTAATGAGGATGGTCTTGCAGCATTACAAGGACTGCAAAATAGAGCTCTTAGAGTTTGTCTGAAATGCAATATTAGATGGTATAGTGTGAAAGAGTTGCATGAAATTTGTAAGGTTTCAGTGTTTTTCGAAAAGATTTGACATGTATAAGAAATCAAAGACTGTGTTAAATAGACCACACTCTTATAATACAAGGTCTCAAAGAAGATTGTTTTTGAACTACCTAGGGTTATTACTAGACACTATAAAAGATCGCCATGGTACAGAGGCTACCTGAGGAGATTCAGAAAGCTACGACAAAGGTAAAATTAAAGGAGGGTGTGATGAGGATAGAAAATATAAGGTTGAACCTGAAATTGGGTTATAATTGACAATGCGAAGCAGGTGTAGAAACCAAGCCGCTTCATATTCATATCCTTTTTCATGTTAACATCCATATTGATATTGTTGATGTTCCCATATGCATATAACAGCATATGCCACCAACTCTAATTTTCACTTATTTGAACTCAAAACAAGGTGTATCTAGCTGTAATCATGATGTACTGAAATAACGTGTAGAGACACAAATCTCTATGTATGACATATTATTTACTTTCTATCTCTTTTTGCTTTCAGTTTGTTTGTCTGTACTTTCTATGTTAATAACCTATTGAGTGAATATTGCCAGTCCCTATTTTTCCATCTCCTGATTGTGTTCATATTGACATTTGTCAAGATCTATGAAGTTATTGTACTGTTTCATTAGTGACTTTCCTTTGAAAAATCAATAAAACTTGGTCTGCTCTATAGCATTATTTAAATGAACATAGCAGTTCATTAATGCAATGAGCAAGTCCAAAAACAAATAAAAATCATAGATAGATTAAAGAATGCTATAATATAAAGGAATGGATGAAATCTGTTGAGGATCAAAAGTGTCATTTGTTATCAATTCCTTTACACTTTATGAAAAGGGATAGATCGTTATTTTGTGAATAAAATGTATATATATATATATATATATATATATATATATATATATATATATATATATATACATGAAAAGAAGAAAGTGAAAATCATCTGTGAAATGTACTTTGACTGTCACCTAACTAGTACACTCTGTGCAAATCTGTTTCTAAAATTTGTCTTGAGCCTTGACTGGATATTACTAAAACGCTTTCCAGTAAGGATACCTTTGACAGATATCTATATTTGTCAGTCCTGTTGGAAAATTATGCATCTTATTTAGCGATGGCAATTGATCAAATCTTCGATACATAAAAACAAAGCTGGTGTTCGTTGAGTTCAATTCAATAATTTTTAATCGTTATTCGTTACATGTATTGCTGTACTACACTGAAAAAGCCTTTTCTAACAAAATGACATGTCTACCCACATCAATTTAGATTTGACACAGAGAGCACATGTCAGTGGGGGTTACCATGACACATGTAACACACCTCGAACGTCCTACGAGTCGACATGCTTTAAAATGCCATGTCTTTTGTGAGTTGACAAGGGTCACAACAATGTTGGAGTCATGTTGACATGTGATGATAAGTCTAGTTTGACATACAAAACTGTTCTAGGACGAACTGCTAGATGGGACAAACAACCACTTTGGTACCAGGATTAACAACTGCCATGAGGTACTACCAATACCTGAGACTTAGATTTGCTGTATCTGTGCCATTTTGTTTTCATGTTTGTAGACCACTAAGGCGAATTGGTATTATCAAAGAATGCTAGTGAAATCTATTTCATTGATGAGTAAACCCTGAATACTTCAACCGGAGGGACAAGACAACTTATGAGTGGGCAGGGAAAAGACCAAAATGTTGCATGCTAACCCACAATGTACATAGTCTCAGTGTCTACAGTACATGGAGACATTGAGGCACTTCCATGCCCTTGTCTCATAAACTGCATAGAGGTCCCTTAACAAGGAGAAGTCATGTAGACAATTGTTGTTTTGGACCTGTGGGACTACAATATCCCCTGTCTGCTACTATACCTTAATTGTACCACTTACAATAGCTAACGACTGCTCTTGACCCATGCATAACTGTCACACAGTATTAGCTGGCACTCAAGTGCATGGATCAGGAACATGTGATGGGTCTTCACTAGGCATGTCAAGTGGAGTTGATGTACCAAAAGTAGGAGCCTCAACCTCATGTGAAGAGCCTTCACACATGTCATGTGGGATACAAATCCTTACAAGTGTGGTATGAGTCAAAACAATCAGTGTTCTTCTCTCTGTGTAGCTTCTGGTACAATTTGTTCAGATACTGTTTATAAATCACATTTTCGCACTTTGTTACTGGGACTTTTTCCTTAGAACCCTTATGTATAATCTAAATCACTGAACTATCGTTCTTCATTTGAACAGGGAACATAATAAAACTGAATGAAAAAGTGACAGGATATCAATGGAGGAAAGGGAAAGAAGGTGACCAAGAAGGAGATGCTGATGAAAGTGATGAGGATAGTGAGGAAGATGAAGATGACAAGGATGATGAGGATGACGATGACAAAGATGATGAAGATGGACAAGATGATAAAGAAGATGAGGATGAAGATGATGAAGATGAGGGTGATGTTTATGATGGATATTTTGATGACATAGCAACACTGAAGGAGAAAGAGACAGGAGATCCATGGAGGAAAGGGAAAGAAGGTGACAAAGAAGGAGATGCTGATGAAAGTGATGAGGATGATGTGGAAGATGAAGATGATAAAGATGAGGATGACAAGGATGACAAGGATGATGAGGCTGGAGATAATGAAGATGGAGAAAATGATAAAGAAGATAAGGATGAAGATGACAAGGATGAAGATGACAAATATGAAGAAGATGATCAAGTTGAAGAAGATAATAAAGAAGATGAGGATGAAGAAGAGATAATGAGGATGATAAAGATGAAGGTGATGAGGATGATGAAGATGATGATGACAGTGAAGATGATGAGAATGATGATGAAGGAAATATAAATAATGAAGATGAGGATGATGAAGATGACAAATGATGAGAATGATGAATATGAAGATGAAGATGATGAGGAAGATGAAGATAATGAAGATGATGTGGAGGATGATGAAGATAAGGAGGATGGTAAAGTTGGTGGGCATGATGTAGATGAAGTTGAGCACATGAGGATGATGTGGAAGAAACTGACGAAGATGAGGGTGATGAAGACCAAGATGAAGAAATAGAAGATGACTATAACGAGGATGAAGATGCTGAGGATTATGAAGATGCTGATGAGGATGATGAAGATGAAGATGATGAAGATGAAGATGATGAGGATAAAGATGATGAAGGTAATGAAGATGATGAAGAAGATGATAAAAATGATGAAGATGAGGATGAAAATGAGGAGGATGAAGATGAAGATGATGAAGTTAAAGTTCTTTTTGTCTGGAACCCATTTCGGAACAATCACGAAAAGGGTGGGGTGAAGAGTCAGCTTTTCCCATCTCATTTTCAACAATACAATGCTCTTTGTGTTTTTGATCTGGATTGATTAGATACTATATTGTTTTCTGAAATGAGTACTATGTAGTACTTTTCAGTGTATTGTCTGTTGAAGAATTGATTTGTGGTAACAAAGGTTCAGCAGTCACATTAATCATGAAAATGAAGTGGCCGAGTTGGAACTATAAGAATGTATCTATTGGTGAGTCATAGTTATTTCTCATACCATTGTTAACATCCACCAATATAACTTATATCTTGAGATCAACCTATCTGGTTTTATCTCAAGCAAAGCATACTAACTAGATCAAATGTGATGAGGTCATAACTGACTTGTTATGGTTCACATACAAATATAAATAATATGAATTAGTTGTTGAGAAGTTGTAATTTCTAAGAGAATATTTGTTCTAATTTTGAACTCATGGTAAACTTTATGTGGTACTGTAATAATTGTCAACATGTTAATAATCTAACATCACTAATAGTGCTACTGTAAGCAGTATCAGCCAACCAACTGTGATTGTGCTAACTAGGAGTGTGGAGGACGAGGCTGGAGCAGGCCATGGTGGGGACAGGGGGTCATCAGTACACATTGTTAGACCTGGCCCCACACACATAGCATACATCATAACATGTGCCACATAGGCATTCTCATGGGTACCTGAGAAAAGGTGGGCCCAGGGACCAATTGCATAGATGCCAAGATCTTCTCCTCCATGGGTTTCATCAACAAGAGGCACAGGAGCTTCCTGCTGGTAGTTGGGATCATCTGCAATGAAAAAAGGACTCAGTTGCATATGATATGATTTGGCCTTTACATTTTGATTATATGAGCATGGAGTCAAGGTTATGTACTTTTTTCTATAAAAATGTGTTTCAATAGAGTTCTAAACTAAACTGCTTGAAGATGAATTATAAATGTTCGAAACATAGGAATCATACACAAAACAGCCCCTTCTCCCTATGCCATATACCCCAATAAAAGTTATCTAATGGATGTTCTATCACTTGGGATTAGTTGTTTATAAAGGTCATATCCACTCTCCATATTACTAAAACACCACCCACCCAGAATGGCTATATCCTGAGTCAGGTTCCTACGCCCAGCAATGACTGTGCCATTTTTGTCTGTGTGGTGGTAAGCCCAACTAGGTCCATTGGCATAGGTGAGAACAGTGAATGGTAGACCATCATCTGCCAGGTGACCCTCCACCTCAGTTCCCACCAAGTGCTGAGCAAGACCTGGTAGGCAATGCAAAATATACACTACATTTGATTGAAAAGGTAGCTATGTATCTTATGGCAAACAATGACATTGATTTTAAATAGTCTGCAGACTTTTAAAAAGTGTCATTGCATTCAAACATTAACAGTGATTGATATCTTGCATACATCTACAGGAACGGAAAAGACAGAAATAATTATTATGTATATATGATATGATGCAAAATCCTTGTGTAAGAACTGATATGAAAAAAAAAATCAAATTTATGCATACGGCTAGGATTATTCATGATTAAAGGAATGTGACACATTATTCTTGGATATGAAAGGGCGGATATCTTACCAAAAATTGGGTTGTTAATGGGTGTGAGACCACCAATATCAAACACATGAGAGTGGTCTGCTGTAGCAATTAGCAGAGTATCCTTAAGATCAACCATGTCCAGAGCTGCTTGGATTGCATCCGAGAAGGCGACAGTATCATTGAGGGCTCTGAAGGCGCTACCCAGGTGGTGAGCGTGGTCAATACGAGCACCTGAAAAAAATTGATTTTGACCTTCTCTTTAGATCGGTCCACTCTCCACTGCACGCTAATGTTATTTAAGTTTTATGAATCTATTGAATCTATCTTGACTTCAAAGATGAATCTGAAGTAAAAAGTGGAACTCAAACTTGAGAAGGTGAGTGATCAGTCAATCAAACTGTTAACTAAATATTTTTTACATATGAAACATTTAATGCAACTCTTATTATAGATCCTAGAAGTTGGAACATTTCCCATTAGGTTGATTCTACTAAGAGTGATTCACCTTCCACAAAAAGGAAGTACCCTTCTTTGGAGCGTTGTAGGATTTGAATAGCTTTAACTGTCATTTCTTTGAGGGAAGGTTCGTCCCATCCACTTAGACTCTTGTTTATCCTGTCAACCTCATATTTCATGTGGCCATTTTCAAACATTCCTAGAGTGTATAATAATTATGTATAGCAGAAGTACCGGTATAGGATTGTTAATTAAAACAGATATCATAATTCATCAAAGATGACAAGGCTTATCTTTAACGTTGAAATCTGTACCTTAGATAAGAGCATCATTACCTTTGTCAAAAAAATATTTTTAAATATCTGTGACCCATCAAGGATGAACACCCCTCTGCGGGGAACTTTTAATTCCCCATTTGGCCACCAGGGGGCATTGGAGGGGCAAAATTACTCTAAAATCATTATAAACGTACATTTAGCTAATTTTTGCTGCATAATTCAATGGTCTCATTTAAAATGCACTATTTTCAATAGAAATGGCCCACATTTGAATAGTAAAATGTACATTTTTCATGGGAAATCAACCAATATGCCTGTTTCTTGTTGCCATGGCAACCGTTCCAATATTCAAAATTTGCAGATTTTAATGCCAGTTTTTGGTGAGTATCCCCAAAAATAGTAAAATGTACATTTTTCATGGGAAATCAACCTATATGCCTGTTCCTGGTTGCCATGGCAACCGTACCAATAATCAAAATTTGCAGATTTTAATGCCAATTTTTGGGGATACTCACCAAAAACCCAAAATTGAAAACAGAAATTCAAAAGGCTGATTGATCGTGTTTTTAGACATTATTATGGTTTATAACATATTTATAGCTTAATCATTGATTTCAGATATGAATAACATCCTATGTTCAAGGGGGGGGGGTTCTGACTAAACTACTAGGAATATTGAAGTCAATGATTTCTCATTTTAAAGTTCATGAGATGAACTTTGATAATGAATTTCCCTGCAGCGGGGTGTGTTTGCTTGCCTGGTCACATCTATTTGCACACAAGAATACATCATGGACAGTTGTACTTGTAGAGTTAATGTACGTTGAATCTCAATGTAGTTTAGGACTAGGGATTACAGCAATAGATACTTTTGATATTAAGCATAATTTTTGTGTCATTAGCATCTAACATGACTAACAGGAACTACAGTATAAGGTAATACTTTGTCAAAGGAGGAGGGAGTTTTCCCCCAATATATTGGTTAGTATATGCAAGCTACTTACCTAATAGATAATCAATAGAACTTACATCAGCACTATCAAATTCCTCTTTGTTCTGAACATAGGCATACTTTTCATTTGCCTCCCTTTCTTTTTTATCTTTCCATTCCTACAGGAAAAAATATATATTAACACGCTATGCTTGTCTATAGAGCTATACATTATTTGATCATCACATGATAATATCTGGCATTATATCCATAGTCTTTATGGGAGTTGATGACCTTATTACTATTGTAGTAGCCTATTGTAGAAGATAATATGTGATAAGCATGATAACCTGAATTAGGTCACGGCCATCCTCCCTCTCACCCTTCTTATCAGGGTATTCAGGGTCATTTTTGGTCTCAGGTAAGAACTTAGTCCTCCCGCCTCCAAGTAAAACCTGTAACATTAAAAGAGGCATTGGGATATCTCATGAAAACAAACACTAGCACTTTCACAGCATAATGATACAAGGTATTATCTCCATTATGTTAAACATGTAGACTGATCTAGCGTAGCACAAAAGTAATGTATTAGAATTTATGTAGTTCTAGGATTAGTAAGATTTCATCCCAGCTAGCACACACAACGAAATTTACATCACCTTTAAATGATCACCCGTCAGCTTTATAAAAATTGATTTAAATTGCATGGCTTGTCGTATTCTAATTTTGATGTATCATTTTGTGGATATTGATTTACTGAAATATAATGGGAAATGAGAAGTCACTAACTCTGATGTAGTCATGTTCTTCAACCAATTGAAGAGCAAGGTCTTTACACTGGCTTCTTTGCCCAGGGGGTACTGCAGCATCTGTTTCAAAATTCCTATTAGGTGAGGCCCCATAGGCCTGGGCAGGAGAGGCATGTGTCAAACGTGCCGTGGTCACAATTCCAGTCCACTTTCCTGTAGAATTGCTCAGATTATTATTTTGTATTTACCTTGAATATTACTGCTTAACATAACAGAAATCGACCCATTAATCTGGAACCTCCGCTGCTTTATTTACATGGTGCACATCTAGCCACTTTAGGAGAGGATTTTGAACGCATTTTGCTAGTATCTATTTCTCTTCAATATTATCTTCTTGGGAAGGGTAAGTCTTAAAGGCATTGTTCCCATTAATTGTCATTTAGTATTTGGTAATGATATAGGCACGTGTAAGAGCATACATGACTGATATCTTGGCTTCAGATAAAGTGCCTTTATATCAAATGTTATGCTTTATGGAATATATGCCTACCTGCATTATGGGCATACTTTAAGATGGATGTCAGCGTGTTTTCTTCCACGAGATCACACCTGTCAAGTGGCACATTCTGGTTGACACCTATTGTTCTAGCATTGACCTTCTCTCCTGACAGCAAAGCTGCTGCTCCGCCAGCAGAATCTGTCACCATACGATCAACACAATAAGTCTGCAAATAAAGGGAGCAAGGATCACGACATATATAACAAGCCTAAAGTTATAATGCACCTAAATACATCAGATGGGCCTTCCAGGGGTGAACGAAGTCAAGTATAATATAGTTGTGTTTACTATTGCTGTTTTGGAGCATGGGGAAAGGTGTTGCATACAATAAAACTATGAGGTTTTTTTTCTCATGGTACGGTTATCTATCCACTTTTTAGCAATGTTTGCCCACATCTAATCACCCAATAACGCAGCAAGCAGCCAAGTGCAACCTATCCTTATAGCGTGAGGTACTGTCACTAATTGTTACTATTTATGGGTCTCTGCAGGCAACCAAACCAATGTACTGAATTGAACTCTGGATGTATGTAGGGTAAAGTGACAATATCCCACTTACTTGCATTTATGTATACACATGATATATGTAGGCTCTATTCAATAGGCTAATTCATGTAGATCCCCTATTAAGTCACATTGTCTACATGTGGTCAGGTAGATGCACCAGAAATGAATTGAAACCCCTTAAAAGAGACCACCCTTTTGCATGTTGATGTTTTTTATACCCTTTGTGCTAAAAAACAATATTTTGTCATACTTAGTAAAATGTGCACTACTATGAGGGACAGGCGCATGCCTCTTTGACGCATTGTATGACTTCACGATTGATCAAATGCAGCAGAGTTGTAACTCCAGAGCATGGCTAGTCTATTCCGAGTTAGCAGGTCGCCCCATGGGCGCCGCCATTACTGGAGCTTGTTACCAGCGAGTTCCACTGATAAGACCTATCAGATGGGTACCAGTCGGCCCCCGAGAGGACTGCAGTGAATCGTTGGGCTTATCTCATTGGCTAATAAATAATCCTGCTAAGTCTGTATACGGCACATGGCTATTGTATTATTGACCAATGGGAGGCATCCCTGGCATAAACTGCAGAGTCGGGGGCTGAAGGTGTTAGTCATAGTGGAGTCGGGGTCTAATGGCGGCCCCCAGCTGATAATGGCTATGTGAGCTATAGCCAAATGCTCTTCTTATTCTTTTTCTGACTCTGATTGCTTGTTTTCTTTGATAATTGGCATACAATACCCCAGCACGGGGTTCCTAAATGTGGTGAACTTCACTATTTTATTCATAGCTATGCTTTGTAAAATCCTCCATACAGAATCAATGCAGTATCTGCTGCATTTGGTCAATTGTGACGTCACACAATGAATGCTTCAGAAGGGCCAGCCAATCTCCCTTGTAGCAGTGCATCTCTTACTAAGTATGTCAAAATCGTTATTATCAGCAGAAATGTTAGTAAAATGCATTAACATGAAAACGGGGTGGTCTTTTCTTTTAACACACTAGATTGTATCGGATTTTCTATTGTGAGATAAAGATATAAAACGCACTCTGCACATTCAATGTATCTTATTTGTGAGAAAATATAACTTTACATGCAGAATAAGTCCCAGAGCCATCATTATCAGACTGCAAGTAAATCAATGAGACATAGTCACCTTACCCTTTGCACTCAGCTGGAGGTCAACTGAGTACTGTACATCAATTAGTTTGCCCGCAGGGATCCATAAATAGAAACAGTATACAGTAACTGTGACTCAAGCTAAAGACTCTTTGGTCGTAGAAAGTCCTTATGTGATTTACCCCTTTGGACCCTAAGAATAGTAGGTGCACATGGTAGACGATTTGCGCAGTTCTATCCACAGGAATTTGGGTAAATTACTTCAATGTGCAAGAACACCACCCAGCTTTTGAGAGGCTAATCCAAAAGCCCCGCTCTGACACAAATGGTTTCTAGGTCACTTGAGGCAGCACTGATGGTAACCTACCAGTGCTCTACATTGAACTGGACGGTAAGGTGACGATTTTCCATAATCTTATGTATCTATTTTCCATTGTATAATTCGATATAGTTGAGATATTTTGAAAAGTAACTGCTGACGGTGCATACACTCGACCACGTGTATGCAATGTTTGCCTGCAGCTAACCAGCCATGGTGGTAGCAGTACTGACACAGGTCTAAATGTCTTATCAACGAAGAAACGGTTTTAAACGTTTTGCCAAAAGACGTTGAAAGCGTTGTTTTCTTAAAGGGAATTAATCATCATTTTCTTAACGCAAAAATACAGCTCTTTGCCAAGTGGCATAAGGTGCTAAAATTATGATCCTACCCTCAGCAGGCCTCCATGTGGTAGCTTCTCAAAAGAGAGCTGTGCATCTGTGAAGCTCAAACCCTTATTTTGTGCATTATAAATTCGAGCTGCTGAAACAGTAGATAAACCCATTCCATCACCCAAAAACAAGATCACATTTTTGGCCTTGTTCAAATTGGGGCGAATTTTCAGTGCCTCCCTCAGGTCTTCCCTTGTTTGTGCAAACCATTCTGTTCTTGGTTCTGGAAAAGAAATGGAAAGAAATGAGAATTTCAAGTCTGATTCATTCTGTTCCCCTCTATGTGTATTTGACTCAGGTCAGTTCATGTACCTTATGTTTCCTAGCCAGTGGAGGGTCTGCAAAATAGTAGGTGAATTTGAATTAACAAAATTATATATATATTATCTGTATCCACATTTTACAACACTAAGTTTATAGCCACAGATTTCAAATAATGAAAAAGACAACATATGCAAAACTGCTTTCTACCCTGCTAATAAAACTAATCTAGATCTCGTCATTTTACGTAGAACTGATGTACAGAAAAAAAAATGAACCTAATTATCTTAACGTTAGTTGAAATGCCTAGCTTTCAAAGCCAAATTGGGAGTTTGCACGTGCCCAAACCACCAAACTTTTCTTAGGAGTTTACAGCTAACTATTAGAAAAATTTCCTAACTTGCCTGAATTTTACTAGGTATCAAACACCATTTTCCTTGGTCTGCTCTCATTTATAGATGATTCCTAAACTCAGAGTGACACTTGAAGACAGGGTTTTAACACAAAAGAATAGCGTTGACCAGCATTTTTAAGCTAAAGGTGCAGCTTTTACCCTAGGATGTAGCTTAAGGCCTATAGGGTTTCATGGCTATTTCTTTATTTCAATTATTGATTTAGCATTGTAAACTCTATGTTATGTAGGGTTTAGACACCCACAGCAGTGCCTCATCATTTGTGGGCCAATGGGGTAGAACGCACCTCTGGGGGGGGATTTTTAGTACTGGGTTTCACCACCAGGGGGCAGTATATATATGGGTAAAACATTGAAAAATATGCTAAAAAATACTTTAGACCAATTTTTGATAAGGAATCCAGTGGTATGCTAAAAATTATTCCATCTCAACTGAAAACGTTCCATTTTTGGAATGTTGGTTGCCATGGAAACATAGAAAATTGGTAGATAGGGCAAATTCTGGTTGCCATGGAAACCATTCCAATATTCCAATTGGGAATCTTTGCCACAAACCTTTTTTGAAATTCCATCAGGAACCAAGAAGGGAAAACAGAGCTTAAAAATTCCCTCTAGAACCAATTTTTTCTTTGGTTATGTTTCCATAAATCTGTATTTTGTTTGCATTATTATTGTTTATGATAGGATATAATGCATTTAGAGCTTATTTCCCATTTTCAGTTGTACACACCAACCTCGGTTTGACAGGCAATTACAGCAAAACTACTAGGGATATTTAAGTTCAAAATATCTAATTTTAAAGCCCATGACTTAACCCTTAAGAAGCAATTTCCCCCAGGAGGCATGTTTCCCTCATCTGGTCACATTTTTGAAGCATGTTGTATGCCTCTCATTATTTCAACCCTTAAGCTATATTGCTCTGGGTTTATAACATGGTCACAGACTCACCACTCTAGACATGTGAGTAGATTTGAATATCCATAAAACAGGTGTTTTACATTCTCCTTTCTTCCTCCATGAATTATTTCTAAAGTTATCAGGTGTATTTTGGTAATTATTATGTCATGTTGAATTATGAAAGCCTTATTATGCTAATAGTCATTGAAATTGCCACCATTTTTATATCTATGGGCTTCCACATGATATCCATATACCGGAAAAATCCTCATGCAAACCACACTGCCACCTGGTGGGAAGAAAACTACTATCCCTTAGACAAAACTACTACCACTTAGACAAAGTAACCAACTTTTTCTTTAGGCTAAGTCAAGTCGGCTTGCCTAATTAGGTTAGTCAATACTGCTAAGATGTTAGTCAGATGTTAGTCATGTGTTGGGGGTTTTGCCTAATTAGGTGTTTCTCCTAAGTTAGATTAGATTTACTAATGTGGATTTTTTTTTGTGTGTGGGTTTTTACGTAGGCTATGTGAATTGCACGACATGTGGTAGCTACATAATTTATCCTCTTTTTTGTAGATGGAGAGGAGAGTATGGAGAGGTG
Source organism: Acholoe squamosa (assembly GCA_949317995.1). NCBI lineage: Eukaryota > Metazoa > Annelida > Polychaeta > Phyllodocida > Polynoidae > Acholoe > Acholoe squamosa. Next base: position 49,472,197 of record OX439050.1, read on the forward strand.
CTGTCTAAATAAATCTTGAGCCTGAATGTAAACAATCTGCATCTAGGTTAAATTCTTCTACAAATTTTATGGGCATGAATGCAGCACGAAATATGACTGACACTGAGTGTTGTTATTAATGTGATCACGCAGTGGGATCCAATGTCCAGCTGTGATAGAAATTATGAAATTTAACAGAGTATATCTAAGATATGTGTATGCCTTTAAGGAAGACAGCAGCAATGTAATCTCCCAGTTCCTGCACTCTTCCTATGAACGCTAGAAGCTGGCAATTGACGCCCTTGGTGGGGGTCGTATGTCACATGTTGATTTTAAGAAATGCCCATGCCCTATGTCACTAAGCAAAAATCCATGTATCTAGTGTTACTAACATAGCTATAATCCTATTATGCCTCTAAGGGGCTTATTACTAGGATGTACATAGTAACGTTCATGGATACTCTTCCATTCAGATCATAGGCCTACCTGATGACATTATACAAGTAAAGCCCATAAAAAAAAGCGAAAGAAAACATGTGTTATTGGACATCCCACTTTGAAGATTATAAGGGAGTGGTCATTATTTATCAACAGGGGGTTGTGGGTTTTCGCGCAGACGCGCGAAAATCTTTTACGCCCCCCCTCGACGGCAGTAAAAGATTTTTGCGCCGGTGCACACCCTCTTTGATCTATAGTAGCGCGCGGGCTTTTTGCTAAAATGACGGTAAATTTTTTTAGCCCCCCCTCAAGAGGGGTCAATTTTTTTAGCCCCCCTTCGAGAGGGGTCAGAATTTTTTACACCCCCCCTCAAACTCACCACCCCCCTGTTGATAATAAATGACCACTCCCTAAGACGGTAAGACCAAAAGGTGCATTCTGAAGCTTTCTGAGGATGATTGAGACCTTCTCTATGCCATATCCATGAATAATTACATATGTGCTCCCCTATCTAAGGGCATATATGCATATGATGGTCATGTGGTAAAGAAATCCCACACAAATATTTACAAAAGCTGTCACATTGTAAAAGTCATCACTTTTTAAGAGAGAATAAAAAGTGTAAGAAGCAAAATTCCGGCTTCAGACACAACATCTGGAAAAATTAAAAAAACATTAAAATGTGGGTAAGCCCTTAACACTTACGATCCACAAGGCTCTGTGTAGGGGAAATGATCAGCAGTGTTATCCACAAATGTGTGAACTGGGTAGCCATTCCTGTGAGTTTTAGTGCTACTCTGAGACCAGTGTGTGCTTCCAATGCAACTAGGTTTTAAACTAGTTGTTTGTTTGGACAGTAACGTCTGGGAGGACGCATCTGTGACCTATTATAGCAACTAGAACAGGAGGTCAAGGTCTGTCAGGGTAGTCGCCACTGGCAGTGCATGTTGGCATGGATTTTGAATTAACACTCGAGGAATAGATGATAACCTTCCTCATGAACTCTCATACCAAGGTCCTTATTGGGTTCTTGGTTAGAGTGCATGCCAAGATGAAAGCCATGACAAAATTAAGTTGCAGACTTGAAATCATGGTCTATTTGGAGAGAACCCTTAATTGATACCTTTTTCACAGGAATGGTATTAATACATGCTCTTTTGTTATAACAAATAGTCAACCTCTAATAGAAAGCATTGATACAACTCCAGAGTCAGCCACTTAGGGAGCGAAATTGATGTTAATATCTAAATTTATAACGTTTATACTTGTTAAGTTCACATTGACTTGAGATGAACTTGTCAATTATGTGCTAAGCTCTAACCAGCAAAGGCCCACTGAGGGTTGTTTCAAATAAAGTAAGGCATTGCAGACGGATTATATGACACAAAAATAACAATAATCAATGTTATAAACACAAAGCAAGGATGTACTATATTGTTTTATTTTTTCCTGTGTTAGAATCAGGTCAAATATCAATGGGCACTAGAATATATAATAATGTGACGTGGACTAGGAGAATGGACCTTATTTTCCCTGAAATAAGGTCCCTTTTCGCAGATCCTGTCACATATACACATGTATATATCATTTAGTCCATGAATAGGTTCTTCATCAGTGCATGATTTGTACACCAGTTAAGTCTTGTTCAGTTTAGACTGTTTCAACTTAAGGTAGGAACTCACTCGGATTGAACCTAGCGAGTTACCAGCTACTCCAAGCAAGGTAGTCCGTAGTAGGGGAGAGAGGATACAAAATCATTATGAAAAAATAAATCAGAAATAACTTAAGTCTCTTTTAGGTGATGCAATTTGGGAATGATCAATAATAAATTTCTATATCCTCTGTGGGATATTCTGCTGAAACTATATATATATATATATATATATATATATATATATATATATATATATGGAACTATATACACTCGTGTATATATATATAATTAACCGCGAACGGTTAGGGACTATTTGCAGCGCGCATTGGTATCTATGATGTCATAGCATGACGTCATGGTCAACACTCCTCCAGTATATAAGAGGGGATTTTCAAGGTAACGGTCAATTGGCTCGTTTTCACCTGTACAGGTAACACCACGCTGGGTGTTCCCTGGAATTTTAACGGTTTTTCTTGATTGAAATTTGATTTTTCAAATCAAGATGGGGAGGAAATCAACTAGAGTTGCCAAAGCGGCTATGGCCTCCAAAAAATCGGCCAAATCGGCTAAGAAAACGGTGGAATCGGCCAATTTAGGACTTCCGAGTGAGTTGGATTCGTCTTGTGTGGATCGGAGATCTACATCGCCAGACCATGCTAGGGTGTTAGAAGGCAACCAATTCATTGACCAGACGGAGAGGCTGGAGTCGTTAGAGGATGAACTATGCAATATCAAAGGTTTGCTACAGGAGCTGGTGGCTGGAAAGGACAAGAAAGACGAGACGAAGCCTACGGAGGGGGCGTGGCAGCATACACGTGCGAATGTTTGTCAACGGCCGGTGACGTCATCGCATCGAGAGCGCAGCCGCGTAACCAGGCAGCGGTCTCCTAGCGTCCTTAGCGACGGTTCGAAATGGGACGAAGTCGGGCATCGTGGTCGTCGCCGGAGATCAAAATCATCTTTCTCCACTCGTCACAGACCTCGGTCGTCTTCAGGAGGGTCGTCAGTAGATTCTTCTACATCCAAGCTTCACACCAATACCAAATATGGTGAGTTTGACCACGAAATATATGTAAAAAAACGGGAAAAGATAGATACCGTTGAGAAATTGATGTTAGTCAACTTGAACTTTATCTTAGATTATTACAAAGAGAACAGTGATGTAGAAGGCATGTTGAGGCATCTCCAAGTCCTGGTTGAAAAAGCTGGGACAAGAATGTATACAGTAGCAGCCCTATTGGCTTACGATAAATCGGTTAGGACCAGGGCTTAAGGATGGGATAGAGGCCTTTGGAGTGATAGACAACTCTGACATTCTTAGGCACCTATCATATGATGGTACTGTTCAAGCACAGAAGGCTTATGCTACTAAGACTAGGAATGGTTTCAAACAGAAAATCTCAAATAACTCCTGCTATGCTTTTAATAGAGCAGAAGGTTGTGTACGGGACCCCTGTAAATACAAACATGTCTGCAGTGGTTGCGGCTCCTCAGGTCATGGTAAAACTGAATGCCAGAAGGCCAGGAGTGAATAGGAAACTGCAGGTGGTCGATATCCCATAGCTGGTAATGATTTTTGTTTGATGCCGGACCAAGTTATGGTAGGTTTGGTAGATATCGACTCGCCTCCTCAAGCTCAAGTACAGGAGGTAAATCATGCGGAGGGGGTTAAGGATTGTATTCTTTCAACTGAATCCGTAGCAGAACAAAGTATTTTCCAAGAATTTAATTCGTTAGAAAATAATATAAATGTTACTTGTAATAGTCCATTACAGGTTGGTAATGAACCTCTATTTACTGTTAATGTCTCAGATTTGCCCAGCATCAGGGTGTTTGACGATTGTATAAGAGGTATATGTACTTGTATTCATTACATTGGTGGTGAGAGAGCTCAAATTTTGCCATGTAGGGTAGCTTCTTTCCTTCAACAAAATGGTCTCATTAATATTAGTGGTACAGAGGCTGACTTTCTTTGGCATGGTATTGTTCAAGGGTTTAAAATTGTGGATCCGGGTTGCCAAACTACATATGATTGTAAAAATTATAAGTCAATCCTCGAGGGAAAGTTCTATAATGAGTACTGTGTTATATTGTTAGATGAACTAGAAGCTGGTCTAGTCTCTAAAAGTGTAGATAAACCCTGTTGTATCCATGCCCTAGGTGGTGTAGAAAAATCTAATGGCAAGTTAAGACCCATAACTGACTGTAGCATGCCTGATAAAATTTCTATTAATAATTTTATGGATACTACGACCTCAGCCTTTTCTTATAATAATATTAGCACGGTGACTGCTCAGTTGAATAAGAACGATTTCATGAGTGTGGTGGATTTAAAATCAGCTTATAGGTCTATAAATGTGTATGCACCTCACACGACCATGCAAGGTTTCAGATGGGATTTCGGACATGGTGAGGATTATTATGTAAGCAACAGGTTGACCTTTGGCCTGAAATGTGCCCCTTATATTTTTAATAGGATCTCTGATTTTATTGTGGAGGTGGCAAAATTCTACGGTGTAGAAAAAATTGTAAACTATCTAGACGACTTTATCATAATTGCTGATACTTATGATGAATGTCTTAGACAAAGAAATTTATTAATGGAATGTATGACCTACATGGGCTTTGTAGTATCCAGAGAAAAGGTGACCGACCCATCTCAAGTTTGTAAATTCTTAGGCATTAACATAGATTCAGTTAAGTTAGAACTATCCTTGCCTGTTGAAAAGGTTGAGAAAATGGAAAATCTCTTGTTAGATAACGTTAATAAGAAATTTATTTCAAAAAAGAACTTAGAGAGGATAGGTGGTTTAATGTCTTTCTGCTCGCAGGTGGTTAAGGGTGGTAGAACCTTTAGTAGGCGAATTTTTGATCTCTGTGCCCGGGCCAGACCCGGTGGTTATGTTAGGGTATCAGCTTGCACTCGCCAAGACATTCAATGGTGGTTGGATTTTTGTAGAGTTTTTAACTGTAAAAGGTTAATTCTAAATGATGTTATTGATACACCTATGTACTCTGATTCGTCTATTAAGGGCTTTGGAGCATGGATGGGGAAGGATTATTTATATGGTGACTGGACATCTCATGATAAATTCAACCTAGGTTCAGGCCTTTTTTCCCTCCCTCCTATATTGGATGGTCTACAAAATCATCATCGAAATATTAATGTATACGAATTATTTCCTGTTATGATGGGCCTAAAACGCTGGATTTCTAGTTATAAAAACAAAAGAATACATTGTATAACTGATAATATGCAGGTACTAGCTATGATTAATACAGGCAGGTCTAAAAACAAACTTTGTATGGAATGGCTAAGAGAGATTTTTTGGCTGTGTTTCCTCAACAATGTAGAACTATTCGCTACATACATTAAGTCAGAGGACAATATCTTGGCTGACCAACTGTCGAGACTTGCATATAGGGGTATGCCTGGTAAATGTATAACTTCTCTCCATGAAAATGATATGTGTTGCTTTATTTCCAGAATGGAAAAGGTTACAAAAAAGAAAAGAGTGTCTTTTATCGAAGGGTGTGTCAGAGAACACGAGGAGAGCAAGGAAACAACAACTTAACAGGTATAAAAAATTTTGTGATCAATTTAAATTATCTAGTTTTCCTTGTTCTCCCTCACAGGCTGCTACATATGCAGTATATTTATCTGAATATATGAAACCCTCTTCTGTAAGGAATTATTTATCCTCTATTTGGTATTATCAAAAACTTAGAGGTGGCTTAGACCATAGCGGTAATTTCATGCTAAAAAAGGTGTTGGATGGTATTGATAGAAACTATGCTGTTCCTGCTAGGGTTATTCATCCATTGAGTCCAAAAGAAATGTTATGTATTAGATCGTATTTGGATCTCTCCAACAGGGCTGACTTGAAATTTTGGTTAGCTATTCTCTTATGTTTTAGAGGTGTCCTCAGGATAGGACATGTTGTATCTTCTCCTCATACACTAAGGGTAGGTGATGTAAAAATTTTTAATAGTTATGCTAGTCTTCGCATTAAAACTTCAAAGACTGACCAGCTTGGTAGCTGTTCTTTTAATATATATTTATGTAGGGACGATACCTCACGGTTATGTCCATGTAAAGACTTAGGAAAATTGTGCACAGGTAGGGGTGTGAGTGATTTGTTATTCAAAATTAATGGTGTTCCTCTACAGTACCAATATATTAATTCGAGGCTGAAGTCTTTATCTATACGTGCTGGTATCAAAGGCTCAGTCTCCACTCACTCACTTAGGCATGGTGGTGCTACTATGTTAAAGGATGCAGGACTTAGTGTAGATTCTATTAAAAGGAAGGTAAATTGGAAATCTAATTCTGTTTTTACATATTTACATAATTATAAAAATGAACTTTTGGAATTAGATAGACTTTGCCAATCTCAACTGCGTTGCTGATTGGTATGTGTTTTTCACATGTGTTTGGCGTGTTTTATGTGTTTTTGGCATGTATGGTGCTGATAGCCCCAAGGTCAGTAACCCACCAAACACATGTGTCTGTGATATGATCATTTATATTACTACTGTTCATATATTATTACTGTTAGTATCATCACTATCATCGTTATTACCGGTTTATTATTCCCTGGTAGCGAGTTAACTTATGGAACTATATACACTCGTGTATATATATATAATTAACCGCGAACGGTTAGGGACTATTTGCAGCGCGCATTGGTATCTATGATGTCATAGCATGACGTCATGGTCAACACTCCTCCAGTATATAAGAGGGGATTTTCAAGGTAACGGTCAATTGGCTCGTTTTCACCTGTACAGGTAACACCACGCTGGGTGTTCCCTGGAATTTTAAATTTTACTATTGTTATTACCATTGTTATTACTATTGTTATTACTTATTATTGTTATTATATTATGCATTTTACTGACTATGCTTATTGTCAACTAATTATTATAGTTGTTTTAATAAAGGCATGTATGGTGCTGATAGCCCCAAGGTCAGTAACCCACCAAACTCATGTGTCTGTGATATGATCATTTATATTACTACTGTTCATATATTATTACTGTTAGTATCATCACTATCATCGTTATTACCGGTTTATTATTCCCTGGTAGCGAGTTAACTTATATATATATATATATATATCCATTCCATATACACATATTCTCTGTCTTTGGTTATTTCTTCTAGTTATCTCCACCAGATGGATGACAATATGGTGGACGAATCTAGTGGGGCTAATATATAGAAACACAAACGCACTATACTAACACGTGTATCCATTGTTCGCATTATCCAAGAGACGGAGGATCCATTAATGTACCATATGCCATTGATTGCCAACCAGGAAAGAGGATGTGTGTTTACCACCACTTTGACACATATCTATTTTGGTGTAAATCTGATATGGGGACAAATCATGTGTAAAAGATTTTGATACTTTTATCTATTTTGAATCATTGTCATCCTATCATTTTAGTTATCATTTAATACTTTACAGCACCAATTATTAACACATGTACAAGCCTTTACTTGTTTTTTTTTTTTTTTTTATAAATGTGTGGTTAATCCATTTGATAACAGAACATAAAGAATTACACGCATTAGGATGGACATTCCTAACTAGATGTAATGCACAATGCTAATTATCTGGTCATGGTACTCATAACAGAATATAAGAAATTATTGAAGTATTGCCACATCATGACATTTTACATTAATGACCTCACTAGCAGTGCTACTGCTAGATTTATCATCCAGCTGCCTGTGATCCCACCAACACCACATGTAACTGCAGCAGTAGGTGGTAGAGAGTTCAAAGTTGTTGATAGGGAGTCCTCCAAGCACATTGTTAGACCTGGCCCTACACACATAGCATACATCATAACATGTGCCACAAAGGTATTCTCATGGGTGCCAGAAAACAGATGGGCCCAGGGACCAGTGGCATAGATGCTCACATCCTCTCCTGCATGAGTCTCAACACGAAGGGGCACAAAGGCCTGCTGCACATAGTTGGGGTTATCTGCAATAATTGATAGCTTCTGATTAGTAAACATTGATAATGGGAAATATCCTATAGATAATCAGAAATTTGAGATATCTAAAGCATGAGCACTTCTAGATAATCTCAACTTACCCAGAATGTCTTTATCTTGAGTCAGGTTCCTACGCCCAGCAATGAATGTGCCATTGTGTGCACTGTGGTAGACCCAACTGGGCCCATTAGTGTAGCCTAGAACACTGAAGGGCAAACCATCATATGCAATGAAGTCCTTCAACTCAGTCCCCACCTCATGTTGAGCAATACCTGGTTGTCATCGAAAATTATGAGATGGATTTAAATGATCAGGTAATGGAAAAGGGTACATTCAATAGGATCTCAATGTTTTAAATTTGTGTCACCAACCTTTGGAAGTGAGACATCTCATAACAAAAAATAATAATACATGCATTTCATGAAGATAACTTTTATTGAGACCTTTCTATGAAATACTTGTTAGACATGGTAATTTGGTGATAAGTGGGACATACCATGAAGGTTGGCAGGTTCTTTTTAGAGTAATACCTTTGAAAACCTGGAAGGCATTTCCCAACATGATACAATTGAACAAAGCCACTATGATTTGAAAACATGTAGAATAGAATATTCAATTCTTAGGACCCAACTAGCCCATTCATAGTCAAATTTATATTCCAACTAACATTTGTTTTAACACTTCAATCACCTGGTTGGAGGTAATATTGTACAGTACCATAGATTGGGTTGTTGATCGGAGTGTCACCACCAATGGTGAATACATGAGAGTGATCTGCTGTAGCAATGATCAGTGTATCTTCTAAATCCACCATGTCTAGAGCTGCCTGGATGGCATCAGAAAAGACCACAGTGTTATTCAGTGCCCTGAAAGCATTGCACCCATGGTGAGCATGGTCGATTCGACCACCTAAAAACAAATGGATGTTTAGTTTTTAGACTGTAACATTTAAAGTAGAATTATTTCTCAGTTAAGAACCTTTCTTTTAAAATGGGCAATTTGGGAAAAAGGAAACTTGTGTCCAGACTTTATCAAATGATAATCAAGCTAAGATACCTTCGACCTAAAGATGATGATTTATAATTTAGATCTACTAACACTATCTACCATTTTAAATAAGTTACTCACCTTCAACAAATAGATAGTAGCCCTTGTTGGAGCGTTTTAACATTTGAAGGGCTTTAACAGTCATGTCTACGAGTGAAGGTTCCTCCCAATTACTTAGACTTTTGTTAATCCTCTCAACCTCAAATTTCATGTGACTAGGTTCAAATAAACCTAAAAAGTATAGGTTTAAGAACTGTAAGCAAATTTGGTAGGCTATTTCTTTAACAAATATACTGCATCAATCATAATGCACCGCAAGACACACATTGGTATTGCTGCACTATTGGCAATGAAGTGATAGACCGAGATGTATGGATTTAGCAATAATTGGGTGCAGGATAGGGGTTAAGTGGGAAAGGTAAACTGGTTTGGTGTACAACACCTAGATCTGGCACACAGACAGGGAGAGAATGTTCATTGTCATGATTTTGAGTGATTTGAAGGGTTTGAAAAGTGGAATTCTACTTTTACAGGTGAATATGTTACCTAAATCATGATGCAAAATATTCCTGCTAGGGAAAGCCTACAGAAGGGATAGGGGTGAGCATAGGGATATAAACACTGATAAATAGGATTAAATAAACCTGAAATAGATCTTCAAAATCAATCTGAGTAGATTTGAGATGCAATAATTACCAAGTAAGTAGTCTAATGAGTTTCCATTGGCTCTATCAAATTCCTCTTTGTTTTGAACATAGGCATATTTTTCAAATTTGGGTGATGCAGCCTTCTTGTCTTTCCATTCCTATAAAAGAACCAAAGTGCTGAAACTATCCATCAATCAAATAACTAAACTGCATTCCAATTTGAGATGCATGCAATACGACTGTTTGCATAGATTCAGAATACTAGAGCAGAGATGACATAAAACAAGTTAATACAAAGAAAAAAGTGTGATGTACAATTGATTGTACACAAATGTGAATAAAGTTTTATACTGATCTAATAAGCTTCATATTTCCAGATTTCAGAAGTTTATCCATTAGCAATATCTCCTTTTATCGACTTACCCTTTTTTTCTACTAACCTGTATGAGGTCTCTTCCATCTTCTCTCTCACCATTCTTAAGGGGGTATTCAGGGTCTACAGTCTCCTTGGGTAAGAATTTAGTTCTTCCACCTCCAAGGACGACCTAAAACAATATGTACAACTAAGATTTGGTGTTGAGAACTGCTGAACATATTATGGTAGTACATATATAACAAATAGAGGTGCACTTGGTGATTCTAGGGGCAGATAAGAAGCATGAGGCCGTAGGCCGAGTGTCTTCTTATCTAGCCCCTAGAATCACCGTGTGCACCTCTATTTGTTATCTATGGCGTTTATACCATGGTTTCAACCATTGAATTAATTATTTTACCTTATAAAGCCATGAAAATCAATGTTATTTGTTGCGAGTTGACATAATCCATCCTCCGTCATATTGGTTTCTCGGCGAGACGACAACACTGCCTGGACGCAAAGTGTTACATCGGCGTGTGTCATACAGGCATTTTCATAGAGCCACCGCTTGTAAGGAGTGTGCGCGACAGGCCAGAATACCCTTAGAGCATATGCCAATGTGACGACTTGTGTCTCGCCGTGGTAAACAATCAGTCCGCTACGCAGTCAACACGACGGCAAAAATTTCGCTCGATTTGATTTTTATATCATTAATCATGTTACATATACATGTCAAATCATGGCAAATTAAAGGTAGGTGATAGAATATAATGTCTACATTCATCCTCTATACACATTAAGCTTGTAATGCTATGGTTCTTTTAATATCGAATTAAATTGTTTGCTGTTAACTTGCTGTCGTGTCGTCTCAATCCAAGTGTCAACATGGGTTCATTTAGCGCGTACTATTTGAACTTCAATATCCGCTCCAGGCAACGTAAAATCATTCAAGAACGTGATAACCATGGTATAAAAGATAATAAGTATCTTTATTGACTCTTGAAATCCCAAAACTATAATGTTGTTGTTTATTATTGGCAAGTAAATAAATCTCAAATACAATGGTGAAAATTCAATTTCCGCCATCCCGAGATAAATGCTAATTTCCATAGTGTGTTTGTATGTATATAGGCATGATATGATGTGATCACTTATCATTCGTCAGTCCTTTTCACAAAGCTATCAAAAATTTATGAAGGCACCCTTCGTAGTGGCATGCTGAGTTTCCAATAGTAGGCCGTCCCAGAGCTGCTTTCCTCTATTTAATGGGCTTTTGTCAAAAAAATACATTTTTGGATCTTGGCAGTTTCAGTTTCACAAAGGCATTTCCACGCAAGTCCCGTATAGGCACTACTCTTGAATTTGGGAAAAGTCATACACCATGCGCAGTAGCACTCGGTCACGTCTTGGTTATAATTTCTCTACTTCATACTGTTGGTGTAGGTCATCGACTCTGGCGTCTCTCCTGTCCCTTACTCCAGCACCCAGTCTTTACGTGTCATTTTGCAACACCTGTAGCTTGTCTACCACCAGTCGGGGGAGCCATCCTAGACAGACGAGCAGTATTCCATGACCGTTCTTATCGTAGCCAAATATACCTTTAATGTTATTTGACTGTCTGTGTTCCTCTTAATATTATAGACCTGAGTTAGTTTCCTTTGAACAAGACTGATGACTTTGGTACTTTGTGGGGCAAAGGAGAGAAACTGGTTAATTGTCACTCCTAGGTAGTTAAATGCGTTGACACATCTTAATACTCTGTTATCGAGATTAAGACCTAACTGGTCCCTGTCTATGGCACATTTATTTGCCCTAACCGACATCACTTCAGCATTAATTGTTAATTTACTGTAGAGACACCAAGTACTTAATGAGTCCAGATCCATTTGAAGTCTTAATTTTAGACTTTCAACACGGCTGGTACCCCATTATAGGACCTGTGCTCCTTCTGATCTCACCCCATTCATCTCGTGCTCGAAGGTAGTCACATACCCACTCTATGAGGTTCTCTCCTAGGTTGAAGTTCTCCAATTTAAGCCTTAATACATTGTGACTTATGGTGTTAAACACTTTCTGGAAATCGACGAAGACGAGACCTGTGGTTTCACTCCTGTTTGCCGCATTATACAATTTTGTGATCAGTTCAAATACCGCTGTACCGGTTGACCTGCCTGGTGTGAAGCCATGCTGCCCGTCTATGAGTTTATTACTCTCAAAAAGGGGCTTCATGATTTGGCTGAGTATGATCTTTTCACACAGTTTCCCACAAACATTCAGGCGACAAATGGGCCTCCAATTTCTCACATGTGAGGGGTCGCCAGCCTTGGAAAACATAATATTTATACCACATTTCCATTTTGCCGGGAACCTTTTCTTTGCAATAGTCTGATTGACAACAGTTTTCAGTAAGTCAAGATGGGCTTCTAAAGCGTCCTTAACTGCTCGGATCCTAACATATTCAATCCCTGATGATTTTGTGACTGACATTTTGCCTATCAACTTTTTACACTCTGTGTTTATTGGGTGCAGTTCCCATCTTTCTTCTACACCATCTTGGATGACGGGCTGGTACTCAGCTACCTGTGTCTCATGCAGCAATGAGCTCTCCTCTCGTCTCAATCTAGTAATGTATTTTGATATTTATATCAATGAACATGGTTAGTATAATATCAGACCCAGCAATACAGACCTCTCCACACCGAAGTGCCAAATATTGTTTCCATGGAAGCACTAATATGCTATACCTATGCATGAATGAAAGCAAGTACACAATGCAAAAGGCCTCAAAATAATTTACTCACTCTCATGTAGTCATGTTCTTCTATTAGTTGAAGGGCTAGGTCCTTACATTGGCCTCTTACATCAATGGGTACTTCAGCATCTGTTTCCCAATTCCTGTTTGGTGAAACGCCGTAGTTCTGAGCAGGAGAGGCATGTGTTACTCGTGTGTCAGTCACAATACCAGTCCACTTCCCTAGAAACATAAAAATGTGTTTAGTATCAGAGTGAGATTCAGTCTCTCTCCTTCTTTCCCTCTCTCTCGCTCTGTCTCTCTGTCTCTGTCTCTGTCTCTCTGTCTCTGTCTCTGTCTCTCTCTCTCTGTCTCTGTCTCTGTCTCTCTGTCTCTGTCTCTGTCTCTGTCTCTGTCTCTCTCTCTCTCTCTCTCTCTCTCTCTCTCTCTCTCTTCTGCACAGTCTGGTAGAATTCCTTTTCTTCACATTTGTATAGGAAATGCTAGGGCAGATATAAATGAATTTGATTTAATTGCAAGATGATAAAGGAAACATATGGCAGCTGTGAGAGACAATGTCATGAGGAATATGAATGAGATATGTGAAATAGTTGAAAGAAATTGCAAAATCCAGAATACAAGAGGATTTGTTGAAGATATCCTTACCTGAATTATGGGCATGCTTTAAGACTGATGTCAGAGTGTTTCCATCTACCAGATCACATCTGTCTACAGGTACATTTTGGTTCAGTCCTATTGTATTTGGTTTGGTTTTCTCTCCTGATAACAATGCTGCTGCTGCACTGGCTGATTCTGAGACCATACGTTCGACACTGTATGTCTGCAAAACCAAAAGGAAGGCCGAATATATCTTGAGAAGAAATGGGTCTGTCAACATGAAACCAGCCTCCATGGGGATTTTGGTTTTGGCAAAGAGGGACAAAATAAAATTTTGGGCAAACCACTGAAATATATACATCTACATGGGATTTTGGTTTTGGCAAAGGGGGGCAATGTAAAATTATGGGCAAAACACTGAAATATATACATGTACCAAAAATGATTAAGACCTATCTTCCAAATGAATCGTGTGGTATTACCCAAATCTCTCCTATTCAGGGCAAATAATATATTTTTGGAGTCCATCAGGAAATAGGAAGCTTTCTGGTTGCCACGGGGACCATCTCATTGACTAAAATAGGAGATTTGAATTAAAATTCTTATTGTTTTCAATATATTTACTGGGATACAAAACATTTAGAGCGTATTTACCATTTCCAGTCAACCATACCAACCCAAAGCTATTTCCCACCTAGTCTAGTCACATTTAATTTTTCATCTCAAACATTATCAACAACAAAGCAAGAAATGCCCTCAAAAGGGGTATCCACTATAGTCCCCATGGGTTCCAATAATATTCAATTGTGGTTGTTTGTCTAAAATACTGATTGTTTTAATTACTAATGAGATCTAATACTTAATAGGTACACTGCAAAAATGATGTTTAGATCCTAAACACAATTCTAAACATATTCTTGCAACGTTTTTGTAATCACATTAATTTCCTAAACATGTTTAGCCAAACAATGTGCTTAGCTCAAGTGTTTAGAAATGTAGGTGTTTAGGTTAAAACTTTTGTGTTTAGATATATGAATTTTTGTGTTTAGGTGTTTATGAATTTTTGTGTTTAGATGTTTAAATGATTTGATGGAGATTTAAGGTTTGCAGACATGTATGCATTAAAACACAGAGATATATCTTTTTTCTCATTTACTGGGGGGGAACATCAGCAGGTATTTACTTGTCAAAGTCTCCAAAGATGTCAGCCACAGCTATATACATGTACATATAGTACACACTGCATCAGAATGAGAGACTTGAGAAAGTACAACAGCTTGGCAGGAAGGAAATTGCCTTATCTATTCCAGAATAACATCAAATAGGTGTCAGTAATGGAGTTTATTGATTATTTTATGGGAATGATGGTGGCATGAGGTGAATCTAGTCAATTTTCTATTGCCCTTTCTATTCACATGACATCTATGAAATGAAACCATGATAAACATGGGATTTGGGGACATTTGTCACAACAATTGATTATAACTGTGTGCAGATAGTCCAGTCAAAAGTAGTGCTGCTACCTGGTGTGGATTCAACATCCAAGTATCTAAACATATTGATGTTTAAATCTAAACACCTATTAATCAACTGTCTCAACTCTAAACATCTAAACATGTTTAGCATAAATGTTTATGTAGTTAGAATAAAAGTGTTCATTTCCTAAATGTGTAGTCAATGAGACACCTAACTGACCTATATGTTTAGGTTTTAAACGTGTTTAGACCTAAACATGTTTAAAATCTAAACACCATTTTTGCAGTGTAATTTTACAATGACCACCCCCTAAGAGGTACAACTATATCTAAATGAGAGGTAATATATAAATGTTCCTAAAATAAAATATAGTTGATAAAACATTTCACCAGCTTACCCTTAGTAAACCACCATGAGGTAACTTCTCAAATGACAGTTGAGCATCTGTTAAACTCAACCCTTTACTTTGTGCATTGTAGATTCTAGCTGCTGTTATAGTTGACACACCCAGTCCATCACCCATGAAGAAGATGACATTTTTCGCTTGTTTCAAATTGGGACGAAGTTTTATAGCCTCCCGTAGGTCTTGCTTAGTTTGTTCAAACCATTCTACTCTTGGCTCTGAAATAAAAGAGCGGTTTTGCCATTGATACAGGGTTTAAAACACAATATAGATTGAACCTTGTGCATACGTAGCATAGAATTGATAAATGATTTTCCTTATTGCGAAAGAACAAAGCTGGCATCATTTGGATCTGTTTGTGGCGGCCTTTTGTTTTGCTCATGACCCAACAACTAGAGATGCAAGGGAGATAAATACAGGACAAGTCAATGCTGGACCTTTTAAAGTACAAAAGCATTAAACATCAAAAGCTGTTGTTTTGTAGTGTAAAATTTGTGAGTCCTTGTTACTCCTTCTGACTCTGGCGGCTAACTACCACTCTGACTGTTCAAATAGATATAACTGACCTAGCTACTCAAAGGTGGCAGCACTAGGGCTGCTGATCGTCCAGTTCATGGGGTACCTACAATCCCTCCAGGGGGAGTCACTGTTCCTGGTCTTTATCGTTTCATAAGCTAGTGCTTATGAGAACAATAAATTCATGTGCATCTGGTCTTATCCATCGTCTTATTTCGTCTCCCTCATCTTCTCGTATATTTCTTACCTCTACTAATACCTACCTGTCTCAAATGTGACCTCACACTCTCTAACTTTTGCACTTACAGCATGATAGTATTGTGGCTATGTGAAATGTTGGATATATAAAAAAACTCCACCTTTTAGTAAATAGAACTAAACTTTATAAAACGTAAAAATGTACACGTAAGGTACTCCCCCTGGAGGCTACTTCTCAACATCCTACTAGCCCACATCCAGTGGTTCCGCTCTAAAAGTCATCTAGGGTTATGTTTGTTGTGACCTTCCCGAACCCATTTGGGGGAGGAAGGAAGGCACGTGGATAGCCATTTTAAGCAGAGAATGATATATTGTTGGTTAGGACAGAGGCCTTGTATATTGTGAGATATGAAGGCACCTGCTCTGACCCCCCTCTATGATGTCATAAAATTCAATCTATTACATCTGTTAACTCAGTAGGTTGTTTCTGTTAATAACAGAGCAATGTTTGCCAGAGGAGCAAATGCAACAACTAATTTCTAACCAAATTATAAGCACCTGTGTCTATAGGGTTTGGAAAAACAGTTGTAGCAGTGATGGGTTTGCAGAGAGGGTGTGGATGGGGGACTAATAAGTGAGCATGCATCCTCCTTTTCACCTGTAGCCCCAAAGGTGCAAATTCACAATTTAGATTAATAATACTATAATAATTAAGACTTACGTTCTTTAAGGCTCTGTATTGTAGTGAGGAACACCAGTATCAACTCCAGGAGGACCAGCAGCACAGTTTTCATGATGGTAAATCTGCTGCTGCTCCTAGGCAAGCACCTGGCCCTAATGGGGGGCAAGCATTCACTGGTTTCCCATATACACATAGAGGTGTGACCTCGAATGATCTGGGGCCTAGGGTATTCAGGTAAAACAGGTGGAATAGACTGTAAAACAGGTGAACCGGATCAGTGATTCCATGTCATTGACAATCAGGCCTTGCTTTCAGAACCCCTAATTATTCAGCATGACTGCTGAATTAGAATACAGAGGTTCAAGGTTTAAGATCAATGGACAGTGGTTCCCCAGCACCTCATCCAAAATATAACATGTCTTTTATCATCTTATTATGCTTAATGAATCACATGTTCATCTCAATGCTTATCTCTTTTGGGAAAAAGTCATTAAAAGCCATTGGGAACTCGCTAAAGAATGAATGTTTTATTAGTGAAGTTGACCATCCAGCCAATTTAAGAACCCTAACATGTAAATAGCCACTCTTCTATTTTGAGGCCCAAGTCGATTGACATTTAATTCAAAGGTAAAACATCCCCAACGGACATAGTGTAACTCAATATTTGTATGTGCTAATTTGAGACATAATACGAAATCCTTAATGTGTAAAATTTATAAGATCACTAAAACTCTTAGTGATTGCTTTGAGGTAAAAGCTTATTAGTCTATCCCACATAATAAATCATAGTATTTCCTAAACATAAAGTCTCAATAGAATAAGTATCAAAGTTGTAATGACACAGGCTCAGAGGCCCCCTAGTGGCAATTTCCAAAACCACTGAAAGGCACTCTTTTGCCTTGACTTATTTTCCTATATGGATCAAAATGCTTAGACAAAGGGTTGTCCCCTCTGAACAGAATGTAAGCCGCCTGCAGCTAGCACCACTGATCCCGTAACGCTATGGGGAATGAGATCAGTATGTATTGCTATAGGCAGGTAATCTTATCTCATCTTATACACAACAAACCCTCAGTTCACAGCCAACTGAGGGATGGCGTAGGGACAGTATCATTAGCCCTTTAATTGTTTCTAGTTCTATTAGAGCTTGGGGTATGAATATTTGGTGTACTATTAATCCCTAATCGTTTTAATTCCACTATCACTGCACACCGGCAGCCGACTCCAGCTGCCACCTGGCCGCTATCACTGTGTGTGACGTCATGACCTCATGACCTCATGACCTAATTGGATCTGAAACAAGGCTTGCTGAGATCACCTACTTCTAGCATCAGTCTGATCCAGATCACCTGCCTATAAGTGATCTTATTCCCCATAGCATTACGGCCAACATGGGATCAGTGGCGCTAGCTACAGGCACGTGATTTCTGTTTGCAGGGCTGAAGGGTTGGCTCCCCTTCATCGGTCCGGTCCATTTCTGCTAATCCGCACTATTTTCATATAATTATAGCAAATGTTTGGGGAAAAAAATCATCGGATTAGCAAAAAATGGACCCAACCAAAGCGGTGGAAGCCGCCCTTTAGACAACACACGATATCCTCTAATCATCATCCGTGCACTTTATCAACCTGTTGGCTATATAATTATGTGCCCATAGTGACCTTTAACTAAGGCAACCTGATCATGTCACTGTCCATTCCATAATTGGATGTGCTCTCACATTTCCACCAGACATAATTATGCTCTAGGGTCTTTTATAGGGGGACACTTTTCCTTTTTTCACCATGTTGATGCCTTTTCATTGGAGCCATAGAGGGACTGACTCTCTTGTGCATGGAAAGGACTGTTACACCCCCTGTTGGATGGGCTCTTACAATTTCACCATAAATTGACATCGGTTTTTGACATGCAGATTCTAGACATCTAAGTCCTATTATAAGGTGTCACACTTTCTTTTTTCACTATCTTTGCCCTTTTAATAGAGCTAGTTACTAGCTTAGCATCAAAGGGGCAAAATATAGCTCGATGCAGCAAGTTGGGAACCTAAAACCTAGTTTTCGCTAAGAAATGCTGTAAGTTAGCCAAAGATTCGAGCAATATTTGAAGCAAGTGAAAGACAAAAACTTGGGGATACCTGGATATAGCATTGGTAAATGTAAAAACCTGTATGTACCACTGCCCTCCACGTACAGCTGTGGTTAGATCGGGCCTGACTTTAGCAGTAGATAAAATAAACTCGATCTATATACCATAGTCTAAACGGAGTATACACCCCACTTACCTGAATTCATTTCTGTGCATATTAGGGAGTGATCATTTTTTAACAACAGGGGGTGGGGCTGGTGGGTTTAAGGGAGGGTCAGAATTTTCTCGACCCCTTAACCATTTTGACCCCTCGAGAGGGGGGGGCAGAATTTTTTTTCGCGTGTCTGTGTGCAAACTCTCCCCCCCCCTCCCGTTGTGACATCCTACAAGACAGTGCATAGTCGTGTTAATAAAGACCAATTACTGATGGGCCATAGACTAAATATTACAAAGCCGTATTACACAGTTTTACACGGGAGGTGTGTAATACGTAGGGTGTGTATTACACACCCTGGTCACGTGACCGTTTAATGACATGATAGCTTAAAGATGGTGTTGTACCTAAACAAACCTTACGGACGTCCGATGATGATGTAATCGTGTCCCGACGATGTAATTCTATGATGCAACCATTACATGAGATAAATGCAAATGAGCACTTGTGTGAGTCTGTGGAAGGGTTATCTCACTTGCAGGACCAGTACCACAAGTGAGATAACCCATTCCACAAACTCACACTCGTGAACCTTTGCCTATCTATTATTTTTTTTTTCATATCGATACCCGGTATAGGCATGGAATTGAGAGAAGGTCATTGCTATCTGTTTGAGAATGATCCAATTATTGATTAATATTAATGTCACTGAGCGGTAACCTGCTGTGATTCCACCAGTCCAATGCCCAAATGATACTCTGCACAGTCCACTTAGGCTGAGTAGAAAAGTAACGTATTTCTTGTATTAATTTGTATCAAAGAAAATATATTCTCTATAGGTAGAAATTTCCATATTCTCTACGAGATTTTCTGCTTCAGCCTTTGGAAAAAGGTCATTTCCATTCCATAAAAATCCACATATACATAGTTTACAAATCCCTCACTGGAATGGTGCACACAGCAGTGATGTGTAAAACCTTACCATTTCTAGTTAACTCTACCAGATGGATGGCAATGTAGTGAGAGAATCTAATAAAGCAGGTTTAATTGTTAGCCAATGAGAGAACCCCAATCTATTCACTGCGGTCCTATAAGAGAGGAAGCAGGTTGTCCCATGGGCGCGGCCATTGCTGGAGCTTGTTCCCAGCAAGTTCTACTGATAAGACGGGTACCAGCACAATGCATAACTATGCTACCATGTACATGTATCCATTGTTCACATAATCCAAGAGACCGATGATCCGTATATGTAACACAGGGAACATGAACTGTCCTGTCAGCGCTGCACTGTAAGAAATAACTGTTGAATCTACTAGGGGTCCTTGTAAAAACTGAACAATGAACCACCATAATTACACAACAGGGAGCCAGTGTATAATCTCCAGGAGGCAGTGTGGTGGTACAAGGAATATCTGTGAAAACAATGTGAAAATAACTAAGGATCTCTGGCAACTTTGGGATGAGAGATTCTTTTGTCATTTTGACGACATTTTTTTTTAAAGTGTGATACTGAAATGATTGCAGCAATGTTTGGAGCTATCTGGCCATATTACTCATAGCAGAATAAATTGAAACATTGCCATATAAATCAATATGTATGCTTTAGTACTGATAATGGCAGTCAAGGAGACATTGGTTTTGGTGGGGAATGAATTGTCCTTTAAATCCCTACATGCCCTAATTGAATACATCAGACAACCAATACAATTTATGATTCATAAATCAAGAATATTATAGATAATCATACATATAGTACATTAAAATTTAAGATTTTTGATTGAGCTGCGATGATGTCTGCTCTGTCCGAGTGAATTTGGCCAACTGGCCGTTGAATTCAAAGTGTGGCATATTTACAGTGGGAAGCGATTGCTATGGTTACTGCACATCAATACAACCCTGGAGGGAAAACAGCTGCTGATGCTTCACATAATTATGTAGTAATTGTATCTATACATTGATATAGGCAGTACCATAATGACATTTTACATCAGTGACCTCACTAGCAGTGCTACTGCTAGAGGTATCATCCAGCTGCCTGTAATACCGCCAACACCACATGTAACTGCAGCAGTAGGTGGTAGAGAGTTCCATGGTGGCGATATTGAGGTCTCATCACACATTGTTAGTCCTGGCCCCACACACATAGCATACATCAGGACATGTGCCACATAAGAATTCTCATGGGTACCAGAAAATAGATGGGCCCAGGGACCAGCAGCATAGATGCCCACATCTTCTCCCCCATGGGTCTCAAGGGCAAGGGGTACTAAGGCCTGTTGCTGGTAGTTTGGGTGATCTGCAATTGGCAAAAGAATGATGATTGATAGCCATTGCTAATAGATAATGTTTTACAGATGATACATTATGATGATTTAGAAATGTGATATATCCTCTTTAGACCCTTAAAAAGCCATGAACATCTGTATCTTGTTTCCCTGAATTGGGTTGATGGCTGACTTCTTGCCGTTTGATTTTGAATGATGGGAAAGAAGTGTAATACAATAATGGAATAATGACAAAATTCGCTGTTCTTGTTTGCTATTGTTGTATAGCTTTTAAATGTTAATAATCATCATCATTTTAGGCATAGACAGAAATTTACAAGTTTGAAGTGAGATGAAAGGGGTGAAGAGGGACCGACTTTTAAACGATATTTTAAAAAAGAAAAATTGCAGCAAAATAAAGCAGTATGTTTTGCATTCGTTTAGGGTCTAAAGGGTCAAATCATTAGGACTTATGAATAATTTCAACCTACCAAGAATGTCTTTATCCTTTGTCAGATTGCTACGTCCAACAACAAATCTGCCATTGTGTATATTGTGGGTGACCCAACTGGGACCATTAGTGTAGCCTAGAACACTGAATGGCAAACCATCTTTTGCAATGAAGTCCTTCACCTCAGTCCCCACTTCATGTTGGGAAATACCTGGTTGTCAATGAAAAATATGAGATGGATTTTAATAATGACCAGGAACTGGAATTGGGATATCAGAGTTAATACAATTGTGCTGAGTATATTTCACAAACGTATTGAAATGAGCTATCTCAGCCAAAATATCTTCAGACTCTTTGCATGGAATGCTTGTTGGACATTTTTTGTAGATAGATAACCTGCCAAAGTGTCACATGATCATGAAGGTTTTTAGCGTTTTCTCAGGGTCTTACTTTTGTGTATCTGGTTAAGTTAAAGGTCTCTGTAGTGGAAAATGTAGACTACTGTCCACAATCACCATTAATGGCACCAGTTAGACCCTTCAGAGTCATATCTATATTCCTAATACCAGGTTTAATCTTTCTGATTATGAGAGGTTGATAAAATGCAGTACTGTACCATAGATTGGGTTGTTGATTGGGGTGTCACCACCAAGGGTGAATACATGAGAATGATCTGCAGTAGCAAGGACTAAAGTATCCTCCAAAGCCACCATATCTAGAGCTGCCTGGATGGCATCCGAAAAGACTACTGTATTATTTAATGCCCTGAAAGCACAGTTAGCGTGGTGAGCATGGTCAATGCGACCACCTGAAAACAAACAGTTCTTTAATCATCAGACTATGGCATTTAACATAAAATTATTTTCAATCATTAGGAATGACATAAAAATGATAGAAGAGAAGGGACCTAACAATCCTCTCAATATTCGTTAATTATATCCCAGTAGAAATGTCATTGTATATTATTTCAAAATCTATTCTTAATTATGATAAACTAGAAAAAAGAGGAACCATATATCAAAATTGATGTAACTAATTGTTCAAACCTGGTTACCTTCCAGAATTAAGACTTTTTCTTTCAAATGCAAGTTGTCTTTAGTAGACAATTAGAGAGAGAGGGAACCTGTATTCAGGCTTTCACAATGAATATACTCAAGCTAAAATGTGATGATGCATTTAAGGTAGCTCTAGCGAGACCATCTACCATTAAGAATAACTGTTTAGAGCTACTCACCTTCAACAAATAGATAGTAGCCCTCCTCCTTGGAGCGTTTTAACATTTGGATCGCTTTAACAGTCATATCTACAAGTGAAGGTTCCTCCCACTCACTTAGACTCTTGTTAATCCTGTCAACCTCAAATTTCATGTCGTCAGGTTCAAAAACACCTGAAAGATATTATTTTGATAACTGCATGGCAAGGTGTTGAACAAATAATATGGGCATCAGTTATGTTTTATAAGTAGCAGAATTAGCATGGATCAAATGGTATTGGGATAGTAGTAGGCTATGGTTGGGTATAGGAATAGAGCTTGGGCCGGGGTAGTGTAAGAGATAGCTTTAGGGTAGGATTAGAAAGAGGGTTAGGGTAGGCCTATGGATAGGGTCAGGATAGCAAAAAAGTAGGTTTAAAGAGGCCTTAAATAGATTTTGCTCAGACTAAATTGTGACAATAAGTAACTCTTAACCTTAATAGTTAATATCTAATATATTACAAACACTGTACATCTATGACCCATTCAAAATGAGTCTTTGGAGTATACAACAAATAATGTTTAAGTGTGTCTTTTAAAATGGTAGACTGCTCTGTTTCTATAGAAAGTAGACTTGAGATGCAATGCTTACCAAATAAGTAGTCTAAAGAGTTTCCATTGGCTCTATCAAATTCCTCTTTGTTTTGAACATAGGCATATTTGTCAAATTTGGGTGATGCAGCCTTCTTGTCTTTCCATTCCTATAAAAGAACCAAAATGCTGAAGCTTTCAAATAAATAAAATCAAGATAGCCATCATGTGCAATGTGGAAATTTGCATTGATTCAGAAGACTAGAGCAGGGACAATAATTCATATAAATTAGGTTAATACAAAGAGAAGGGGGAATAATCATGACCGTGGAAAGAACAGACCCTTGTCCAAGAAGACTTAACCATATGTCGTTTAAACTCAGTTGTTAGATTTATAGTTTTCTAGGCATGACCCAGTTGTAACCACCATACAATGCTGGAATATTTGTTACATTTAAACATAGGAAACCTTTAGTAACAATGTCATATCCAATAAAACAAGAGACTTTCCATATACCCTTCAGCATTGTTACACCATATGTCTGAGGCAATCACTTGCTAAATTATATGAAAATCAATGTTAATCTATCTGATAGATTTTGGAAAGATGTCAGATTTCAAAAGTTCACCCATTATTGATATCTGCCATTATTTACTCAACCTTTTTTCCACTGACCTGTATTAGATTTCGCCCATCTTCTCTCTCACCATTCTTATCAGGGTATTCAGGGTCAGTGGTCTCCTTGGGCAAGAACTTGGTTCTCCCACCTCCAAGGACAACCTAAAACAACATGCATAAGATTTGGTGTTGAGAAGGGCTGAACATGTTAATACTATTACAAGTCTTTAAATTGCTCCGGCACGAATGTTTTAATATAAGGACCACTAATTCAGTACGGTATCATGTCCATTGGTTGTCATGATGTATCAATGTAGTCATGACAGCGTGCCTGCTTGGCAGGTATATGTCATGCCACCCCTTTTGGGATTACCTGTAGCAACCCCATAGGGACGGTGGCATGAGGCATGAATGCAGTCATGTTAAAGGGATAGCTCAGATCTTTGTATGGTGGCCACACTTCATTTCTACTTTACCATACATAAGGGTAATTATCTAAATGATAGGTTAGCACAACAATTTCCTAGCTGTCAACCAATCTTATAACAATAAAGGAAACAGTGTGAAAACCTCAAAACAATTCACTTACTCTCATGTAGTCATGTTCTTCTATTAGCTGACGGGCCAGGTCCTTACATTGGCCTCTTACTTCAATGGGTATGTTGGCATCTGATTCCCATTTTCTGTTTGGTGTAATGCCATAGTTCTGAGCAGGGGAGGCATGCGTTATCCGAGTGTCAGTCACAAAACCAGTCCATTTACCTACATAAGATATATTTTTAAGTAAATGAGTGATCATTTTTTTAACAACAGGTGGGGCGGCTGGTAGGTATGAGGGGGGGGTCAAAATATTTTACGACCCCTTCACCAGGGGGGGGTCAAAATAATTTCACCTGTTTTCAGAGAAAAAGCCTGCGCATTACTATAGTTTAAAAGGGCGCATTCACGCATTCATGATTTTCAGCCCTTTGGTGGGGTCAAAAGATTTTGACCCCTCGAGAGGGGGTGGCCAGAACCTTTTTCATGCGTCAGCGCGCAAACCCACCAGGGATTCAGTTTCTTTATTGATATTCAGGGAAAAAATCCATTATAACACACGTATATCAACCCTGTCCCTAAGGGCCGATGATACTGGCACAGGCATCTCGTGCAAATAAGATTCTATTTGCACGAGATTTTCCAGGAAACAGGACATTTGAGAAACAGGACAAAACATTTTGAGAAACAGAACAAAAAACAAGAAATTTTGGATACAGGACATTTGATAAACGGGAAACCAAGAAATTTGAGAAACGGGATTCCCGTGGGAATATCGCTTCCCCTCCCTAAGCCTATCTGTACTTTTTGGAAAGTTTGTAAAAGTTTAATAATGATTTAGTTTTCTAGTGAGAAAAACGTGACCTCTATTACCGTGCCCCCCTTCCCCACCCAACTGATCCCCAGCAGATAACCTAAACAAAAGACCTGGGTGTTTGTTCCTGAAAGAATGACATTTATCTTGACGAAGTGGGCGTGGTTGGAGCAAAACCCACAGGCTATTCCTAAAACATTTATAGACTTGCTTCCTCATTTTCTTTTGGCAAAACCCTCCTGGTCTCTGTTAACAATAGGGTATTTACACTGTACGTCTGAACTACTTGTGGCTAATTACAAGCCAAAATAGGACGGCTACCTGCAATCCTCACAGTTGTCCTGTGGTACTTCAATGGATGTCACCTGTCTGAAGAAACCATTCAATGTAAAGAGGGGTGCACCAAGATATATTTAACTTACAGGTGACATCTGACTATCGCCATCCAACTTTCAATGCAAATGAATGTCACAGGGTGGACACAGGCCAACTGTGCCATCTTCAACTTACATAAATTTTCTTTTACCAAAATATGCCCCAGTCCCAAAATTGTGAGGCAACATTCAGAGGATGATGAGGCTAGTCTCCTTAGCCCTCCTCTCAGGTGTTCTCATGATGATGACCATATTATATAATATTATCATCCTCAAAATTTGGGCACCTGGCATTCTCTTACTGTAGGCGACCAGAATTGTGGCTTATTCCATATCAGATAATCGTGACCACTTTTTAGCGACCACTATATTCTGTATTTAGCAACCTAAAAGCAGATATGGCCAGGCATCTAATATGAATGCTGACAATTTAAACATAGGAAACCTTTAGTAACAGTTGCAGTGTCAGTTTTAGGCAAGTCCAATATGGCTTTGCAATCCATCTTATCAATTCCTAGAACCACTGTGCCTCAATTTTTCCTGTTGTCTCAACATATGGAAACTATGGAGAGGATAGGGAGAGGCCCCCCATATATGGTAGTACAGCTAAATGAGCAAAAAAAAAGTTTTTCTTTTCTATTATTTTTTTATAGGTAACAATTCATGAATAAATGATAAAAAGGAACTGTCTTGAAGTACAGACTATAAGATAGCAGCTGCAAGAAAACATAACAATAAAAAATATATAAAAGAAATGCCTAAAATTTCTTTTCTTTTCATATTTCCAATCAACTATCAAGTATGTATTAGTGAATATACTATTCTCAGACTATTTGAATACTTTTACCCGCATTTTAGGGACTTGTACCCTCACTTGCCCAGTGGCGGAAATTTGACATATGAATATTAGGTCTATATGATATATACCAAAGTTCGTGGATTGAACTGAATGTAACTTTGATATCCTTATATTTCATATCTGGCCAAAGGGTGGCAGATAATATAATAGGTGAAAAAATTTCCTTAAAGCTATTATGGTGGGCATTCTGATAAAGTAGGTAGCAACATTCTATCAGTGACCTGTTGCAGTTTCCATGGCAACCGTATCAACAAAATCAACAAAAACAGAAATTTTTCACCATTTTCTCACTTCAACGGTCCAATTCTAACAAGGAATGATACCACCTAAGATGGTTTCCAGTCAAGGTAACATGCCCTATCATGATGTTCCAGTCAGGGTTTCCATAGCAACATGCCCTATCAATGGCATGACTGGGTTATATGGATCCAGATCCGTTTGTCTATCAATACCGAGAGGAGAAACAATTTTCTGAAGATTGTAATGGCCACTGTTTTGTCTTTAATTTTCAAATCATCCATCATAGTCCCATTTATGCCATTGATAGGGCATGTTGCCATGGAAACCATAGCTGGAACATCGTGATAGGGCATGTTACCATGGAAACCATGACTTATAATGACTGAAACCCATTATATCAACATCTTAGGCTTTTGTATGAAGGGCTATGAAACTATGTCAAAAAAAAGTTTTCAATGTTGTTTCATACTACATAGGTATTTGTTTAAAATACCCCTACCTGCATTATGGGCATGCTTTAAGATTGATGTTAGAGTGTTTCCTTCCACCAGATCACATCTGTTAACTGGTACATTCTGGTTTAGCCCTATTGTACTTGATTTGGTTTTCTCTCCTGATAACATTGCTCCTGCAGCACTTGCTGACTCTGTGACCATCCTATCAACACTGTATGTCTGCAAAAGCAAAGGAATTCTACTGGTACTATGTAACTCTAAAATATAGCTTTTAAAACATATCCTCAACAACAACAACAACAACAACAAAAGAACCGCTTTTCAAGGAACATATACCATGACATGTCATTTAGGAATATATTTCCTGTCAGCATAGGCTCCATGGATTCTGATTCTGTTGGATTGCGGTTATTTCGTTTTTATGAAATATTGATGTTTAACAAGCACTGGTTACTGAAATTTTCCAATCAACAGTTTGAACAAATCAGAATCTATAAACTATTTCGAGATCAGTAGATACAAATTATACCACATAGAAAAAAAAATAATATTAAAAGGGTACTTGTGTTTGACTGAGAAGCGATGTAATTTTTTAGACTAAAAGAATTACCCGCAGTAGACCACCATGAGGTAACTTCTCAAATGACAGTTGAGCATCTGTTAAACTCAACCCTTTACTTTGTGCATTGTAGATTCTAGCTGCTGTCACAGTTGACACACCCAGTCCATCACCGAGAAAAAATATAACATTCTTAGCTTGCTTCATGTTAGGACGAAGTTTTAGAGCCTCCCGTAGGTCTCCTTTGGTTTGCTCAAACCATTCTACTCTTGGTTCTGAAATGAGAAACAGAGTTTCATTCTTGTTACAGGGTGAACAATGTATTATAGATAGGATCTTGCACATTGAAGAATGTTTACCCTTTTTAGGCATAAAGCTGGAATATTTTAGATGGGCTCTGCTTCTGGCAGCCTTTCCATTTACCCAAGATGCAGAAGCGGGATTCATCACGCACCTTAACACACACTACCACAAAGTAATTGATCTCATACAGGCACTGGACACTTTCATATCATAATGATATAACATACACAGGTTCTAAACAGTCTGGGCTATTGATTAAAATCAAGAATTATACAATATCTGTCCATCTAGGGTCTGCCCTGCCACTAGGAAAATAAAATCGGACATGGGAGTCCCATCCTCCTTTTGTCTATTGAGACACTAAATTAAATGTGAATAATGAAAATTTGATGTTAGAAATGTGTGCAATGGCAAAATACCCAAGACTCAAATAAAAAGATAGTTAATTTATGTTGACTTATGAAAAGCGCCCCATGTAATGCGATCTTTTTGCCAAATAAAATATACTGTTGTATTGTAAAACCTCCATCTACCAGCTGTCTACATACATTAATCATCATCGCTATACCTTAAACCTTAAAACTATACACACTTCTGATTCCCTCTTTAATTTGTAGTTAACACTTCCTTGGGCTAATGGGGCTTGCATGGGATCTATTTCGTTTTGAATAAAATTCATTAATGCCGCCCCCACCTTGTAGTGACATAGTGGAAAGTAATTGTGCAATTGTACAGATTAGATGATAACTAGTTAAAACATACGGTCTTTCAGGCTTTGTGATGAGGTGAAGAAGACAAGTGTAATCCCAAAAACGGCCACCATAGACTTCATATTGGTGAATCTGCTGCTGCTTCAAGAAAAGTACCTGATCCTAATAAGGAAGAAGCTTTGAATGGTTTTCTGTATACAGAGCTCTGGCCTAAAATGCTCTTGGTCCTGGTGAATTGAGGTGACAGGAATAGCTGGACAGTACAATTGTTGATCCAGATCAGGAAGGCATTTCTCAAGTTGCTACGACTGGATCCCTTTAGATCGTAGTGATTCCAATACTCTAATGCAATTACAGTCTGCATCGGGCCAATGTAGGGCCAACGTTGGCTGCCCATTAGGGCGACGTAGGCCCGATGGCCGATCAATAGTGTACCAAATGCCAACATTGGGCCAATGTTGGCAGGACATTGGCAAAAGTAGCCGACCATTTGCCAATGCTGATGTATGCCGACCAAAAGCCAATGTTGGGCCTATGTTGGCATTTGGTTGGCATCGTTCGGCCTACGTAGGCAGGATGGACAGCCGATGTAAAGCTGATGGTTGGGCCAATGTAGGCCCAATGTTATTCCAATGTCTCTGTGCTACCTGGGATGTCTTTGTCAATATGGGCATGTTATATGTTGTTAGAAATCACCAGGAAGATGGACATTTTCTTTAGGTCTTGATACTACTTAATGGGGTATACATTTATACCATATTTTAAAAATGTGCAAGAATTTTGGGTGTAGGCCCGTAATTTTCTGTAGCTACGGGCCCGTGTGGCCCATGGCTGAAAAAGTTAGTGTCTACCCCTGCTATACTAGGACTCCCCCTATTCCATCCTAAAAGCGTCCTTATCTCCACCCTCTTTTCTCATCCCTCTATGCTGGGCTTCCTAGCGCCCATCTTAAAAGATTCTTTATCTCCACATTTTTCTACCCACTGTGGAGGACCTCCACTGTCCATTCTTCAAATTAAGTCGCTACTTAAGCCAATAATGATGAAAATGAACTAATTATGCATGTCTCTAGCTGTGCAAATAGAGTATAAGTATCATATGTATAGCCCATCAGTTCCTCGCGCATAAGCCATGCATTATTGGCTTATGAACCTTGTACGAGATTAGATTACTTATTATCATTATTGACTTAATCATTTTATCTATTTTCTTCTTATTTTTTTCTTCGGGGGGGGGGGGTGGGGGGCTCATGACACCTGTGATATTCTGGCCTAAAAGTCCACTGGCTACTTCGGGTGCTTTTTGGGAGGAGGGAATACAGGTCATGTAAATCAACATGTGGATTGCAAAGCCTGGGGGGGGGGGGGGTGCTACTTTGGTATTTGTGAGCCACAATCCCCCCCCCACCTCACGCCAGTCTTGATAAACCACTCACAGAAAGACATGCCCAGAGCCAACTGGGATGATAACAGCAGGGGCATGTCTATTTATAACAAAGCTCATTGTGGCTTCCCATTGTTAGATGTGATCTCAGCTAGTTATAGAGAGAGGGAGGAAAGAACAGATGGAAGGAAAGGGGAGGTGTGAATTTCAATTTAGGTCATTTAGTTTTATATTAGAAATTTTGTTATAATATGATTTGTTAAAGACATGCAATATCCACTAGCTGAGGCTGCCAACGGCAGTTTATATCTTTTTGAGCAAAGGCTGAGTGTGTCTTACACAGGTATTTGTCCCAAACCACTCTATCCTCTTTAGGGACCTCCAGAGACCATTATTAGGTTAGGTCACTACTTAATGAAAATGAACTCACTGCACATATCTCTAGCTGTGCATATAGATTATAAGTATCATCTTTAATGCACACCATCCTCGCACATAAGCCATACCTTATTGGCTTGTGATCCTTGTACGAGATTAGATTCATTATCATCATTATTGGCTTAATTATTCTATTTTTTTTCCTTCCGATGGGTACTTCGGACTTTTTGGGAGGTGGGAAAGCAGGTCGTGTAAATCAACAGCCTAGAGGGGGGCTTTTTTGTGAGCCACATACCCCCCTCTGCCCCCTCCCGTCACCCTTGATAAACTACTCACAGAAAGACATGCCCAGAGCCAACTGGGGTGAAAACAGCAGGGGCACGTCTATTTATAACAAAGCTTATTGTGGCTTCCCATTATTAGATGTGATCTCAGCTAGTTATAGAGTGAGTCCAAGGAAATAAAAGGGGAGGTGTGGATTTTGATTCAGGTCATTTATGTTTTATGTAACAGAAATTTCGATATAACATGATTTTAAAGAGATTTAACTGAAATAACCACAAGCTGAGGCTGCCAATGAGAGTTTATATCTTTTTGAGACAGCCTTCTTGGCAAAGTCTGAGTGTGTCTTACACAGGTATTTGTCCCAAACCACTCATACCTCAAATGAGGCTAATAACCTTTCCTAAAGTAGGGGTGCAGCTTATGTGCGGGTGTAGCTAGTAGATTGTGGCTTTATATACATGTTATTTTATGGTATTGGGTATGTTGCTGTAGGGTAAAGGCACCCTGAGTCGAACAGATACCTACAGTCGGACACCTTTTGGTTTGAATTACATAATTAATATGGGGATTTCATGTGTCATCTGAATTAGACATGCAAACTTAGCTATCATACTCTCTAACAAATGCAGCATACAAAATGTAAGTCCCTTGGTACATGGTTTTACAACCCAGGGTGTTTCTGTTATATTTAGATGATTAAGAATGATGAGTGAATGGGAATCCCCACTTGATCTGTCAATCTCCTGTGTGTTAAACAGAAAGTATAGATGATTTATCCACATATCAATGGCAATATATACACTTTTGCTGATAATTTGATTCAGCAAACCTGAATACATTGCTCATATTACATAGTGGGAGTCACACGATTTGCAAAAAGGGGTCTTAGTGCAGGGGGCAATAAGACCCCTTTTCCCAGTACATGTCACTAATATATTGCCATCAGATTACACCTACAGTTGGACACCAATTACACCCCATTCTGGACACAATTATATCATGATTCACATACATTTACAAAGAATATTTTGTCAGAAATATGATATCTTATAATATGCCTCTACTCTTAGGTATGAATATTTAATCTGTGTTTGGTTTTACCAAAATCTAACACATAGATATAATCACTACTCTTTCTACCCATGGGCGTCATGTTGATCTGAGCCGGCAGACTGCCCTGTTAAAGATATGCCAAATTGCACAACTGAGAGTATCTTGGAGAGGAGTTTTGTATTAGCTATTATTCCCTACAATGCCTCTATAGTAAACTTCACATACAGTGACCCACTGTTTTCATAGCAATCACATAACATAGTGTCTGACTCTAGGGCCATGTCTGGCCTGGACTGTCTGGCTTTAGGGGCAATCTGATGTTCTGAAGACAAAATATGCACAGCTTATTTATTCACATGTATTGGAGAGATTCATCAGAACCTCTTCATATGTATTAATGGATATGTATCATGTATCAACTGATGCAATAGAAAGTTGAATTTACCACATTTAAAGTTACTTGAATTGAGTATCAAAAATCGTCACCTCTTGTGTGCCCAGGAGCGTCCGAAATGGGTGCCTTTACCCTATATGTAAATTCCAAATTGCCACATGGACAACATTTCATGATTGAAAAATTGACAGAACAACACTGCATCACATTACTTATTGTCTCAGATACTCCGCAATTAGACAAAAATCCTTTGTTTCATCCTCACTATCAGCCATCATTCATAGCAATGACCAGAATCTATTTTGAGTTTAGTAGTATTGATTTTTATTTAGCAGATAGACATTCTCCTTTTTATCAATTATGAGCCAAGCTAAGACTAGGTCTGGGATATGAACCCTACCATGATACCTCACACAGATAAGGCATGGATGATATCTTTTCATTTCAGTGTCAGGAGGCCATTTCTTAACACACTACGACTGCTGTCCTTCAAGTCGTAGTGAGAAGCCTTGAGTTAATGTCATTACTGTATTATGCACTTGTAATAACTAGTGTCTGCACCAACTGTGGTCGAAAATCATAGAAGGTTTGCATATGACGAATTTGGAGGTATTCCAGCCCCTACTCTTCGAATTTTAGTTTCCCCCTCTATTTTTTTGGCTCAAAGTGTCAGGCTGGATGAGATCTTTGTGTTACATATGGGTTTTGATGGTCCCATATGAATATTTTGGGCTCCAGGGGGTAAAATGGGCCCAAAATTGTCTGGGCGAAATTGTGTCTGGGCGAATGACATTTAGGGGCCTAAGTTACAAGCCATGTTGGGGGCTTCATTTCCTACAGAAACAATCATCATACCTCCATGAAAATCTCAGGTCCAGACTATTTTGACCTGTAGATTAAGAAAATCACATTATCGTTTATGTCAGATGTGTCCTTGCTATCATAAAAAAAGCATACTTATAAGAATTATTTTTCATGATTCTGGGCACATGTCTGGGCGAATGACATGTGAGGCCCCATATGCACACTTTCTATGATTTGTGACCCAGTACAACTGCTCTATTCTTCTGCATATTGATTGACATGGTGACGTGAATGCAATCCCACCAGGACTTAATTTCATGCTGACCCTATCAAGTTGATACAATCAGCAAATGATCAGCAGGATGCACCAATGCAGTGTGGGGAAGCTCACCAACATTGCATTGGTGCATCATGACAAAGAGAAATCATGGATTTTGAGGTGTAATTAACCACAATAATCGGTTCCTGAAGTTGAGGATGCTGATCTGATTGATGCAATCTTCGTATTCCATTAACATTAATTATTCATATTACTCAAGACAGAGGATCAAAATTGAATGAAACAGTGCTGTAGGATGACATTTTACATCATGGGGTTGTTGATTACTGCATAGCCACCGATGTTGAATACTATGCGTTTAATGTATGTTATGGGAGAGCACGAGTGGATTTACGGGTTGATAATCCATGACCGCACAGCGGGAGTGGATTATCAACCCATAAATCCACGAGTTACCTTATAACCCTGTATTTAATGTAGGAGAAGGAATTTTGTAAGTGCATCCGATCCGCACGGTTTGCCAAGCCAGCGTAGCCATTGTTTTTACTCCACCCGTCATACCCTCGTCTTTCAAAACACTTTTCGGGTAGAATCTAAGCATGTCAAGTCCTGTACTTCTAGCACTGCCAAATATACGATCTCTAGTTAGTGTTTGCATACATTTTATCTCCATTTTCTTCAAAATAAATAAGAATCCATTGATTTTCCACGGCGATACGTTTCGCCACCTGCCTCCACCATGCTCGGCTTCGTGTTGACAGTGTGGGAAGGTCCCATATGTAGGTCAGCCAGATGGACAACGGGGCGGGTGCCGACACGTATCGCTATGGAAAATCAATGGATTCTTATTCATTTCGAACAAAAGGGCAAAATTAGGCATGCCATGTTCATATAGGATATCTAAGGATGTTTCTCTGTTAATAACTCCACCTGGCACCATTGAAATCTATGCTAACGAGCTCTGTAAACTTCAGGTATGTCGGACAACTTTTCCATATCTTCCATGTGTATTGAGTTCTACCACCAGTCGCCTTGGTATAGTGGACAGCGAGCTCGCCTCCTGCCACAGCGGCCGGGGATCGATTCCCCTTTGAACCTAAACGGTTTTAACAGGAAATGTATGGAGGAGTTGACATTGTATAAGGAACTGGGGTTATGAGCAAAAAAGCACTATAGAGGCCAGAATCGTGAGATAAATGAGAGTGACCAGCAGTTACAAGGACTAAAGTATCCTCCAAATCCACCATATCTAGAGCCGCCTGGATGGCATCGGAAAAGACTACTGTATTATTTAAGGTCCTGAAAGCATTGTTCAGGTAGTGAGCAACGTCAATTCGACTGCCTGCAAAAGAGGAATGTCGAATCATTAGAGAATCATTTGCTGTGGTTTTAGGAGTAACAAGTAAAAGATAATGCAGGGACAATCTTCACTTGAGTTATTCATCCTGGTAAATATACATTGTAACATTCTGATTTCAGACAAGAAGAGTCAAAACCCTTAAATCAGTGATTTCGAACCTACTTAGTTTCCACTAAATAAGAACACCTTTTTTTGAAAGATAACTTTCTCTACAAAGCATTTCTAAAGACAGAATTTTGTCTCCTCCCTCTTGGCTCCATGTGATAATCTAGCAAAAGTGATTTGTACAAGGAAATGTTGATCTCTTAGCATCACTTATCAATATGAGTAACTGCTTAAAGCTACTCACCCTCCACAAATAGATATTAACCCTCCTTGGAGCTCTTCAACATTTGAATCGCTTTAACAGTCATGTCGACGAGTGAAGGCTCATCCCACTTACTTTGACTTTTATTTAGCCTGTCAACCTCATATTTCATGTGGCTATGTTCAAGGAATCCTGAAATATGTCATTTCAGTCCTACAATCCAGCATAAAAGTAATAGGTGAGCTTATACACAAACGATTTAACCAATGGGTGAAATCTGAAGCAGTGGTAGATGAATTCTGGGGGAGATTTACATGTGAGGGTGAGAATCAAGATGGAGATTTTAAAATTCCTATCCCATTTATATGGGAGGGGGTCATATAATGCTAGTGGGGTAATATCCTGGGACGGTGGTTTGTTCTAGAATTTTATAATAATAGGTTAAAATCATCATCATCAAAGATATTTATTTCTTAAAAAGGATATACCGATTCCTATCCAGCAACATTTGCTTCAGGATCCAGTGCTTACCAAGTAGGTAGTCTATTGAATACAAAAATCAATAGATGCAACTATTAGATAACTCACAATGTATGTTCATGGATTTTGGAACAGAAATGATATGATTTCAAAAATTAGAACTTGTTTGCTTTGAAATGTGTAGCATTAAAGTATAGACAATACAAACCAATATAGCTTCATAATTGTATATCTAACCTCCACACATTGCCGAACTCTAAGAGTATGTAGATTTACCTGACATCAAAATTTTACAAATCTCATGCTCACCTGTAGAAGATCTGGTCCATCTTCTCTCTCGCCATATTTATCAGAGTATTCAGGGTCAGGGGTCCCTTGGGTAAGAACTTAGTCCTCCGACCTCCAAGGACAACCTAGCACAAAGAAATGATATACATAGGACTGCAATCTGGTGTTAATTACCACTGAGCATGCACTCTCTAGCCCTCTCTAACTGTCCATCATAACCAGCATAATGGTGAAGTGAGATGTTCAGTTGTGGCCACTTCATTTCTAGATATATGTTCATGATTTGAGAGGTTTGCACACTAGTTTTCTTTGTCTGGCTACCACCAGCTAACCCCAGGTGCTTCTCAACATACTACGACTGCACAATTCAAGTTGTGCCAAGGTTTTACTCATAGGGTTGTGTGTAATTGTAGATCTTTGTGAAGTGAGCTTCTGAATCATCTTGTGGTGGAAACAATGTATACAAAATGCATCAAAATAATAATTCTGTTAACTCACTCTGATGTAGTCATGTTCTTCTATTAGCTGATGGGCCAGGTCCTTACATTGGCCTCTTAAGGCAATGGGAAACAGTTGGGTGTGTGTGTGGGGGGGAGGCAGAGCAGGCTCCTGGCGATCTGAGACAGTGTACACTCATAATGACACACCTGTTGACTATGGCATTGAACATTAAATAAGACAGGTCCCTGTGACAGCTGAGTGAGGTGCATGCAGAATGGACAGTCTACAGGCTATTAGTACTTAGCTGTGGGTAGTTTGGGTTGAATTTGTGCTATATACTACCAAAAGCCCAGATGATAGTATGCCCTATCTATCAGTCTCACCAACTGAAAGTAGACACAAGATTACAAGTCACCGCGCCATGTCCCACAGGACTATTTTCTACTATTGTATTAAAATCTACACCACTATAGTTTTTTATTTTTTAAAAAGAAAACAAGAAAAACAAGAAAGAAAACTAGAAAAGATACAATAACCCACGAGTGTCATTTGAAAACGAGTTGAGTTTTGAGGTCAAAGACATCCAAGCATGTCCATTTTATATCAGTGGGTCCTCTTTCGATTTCAGATGTAGTCACTGAGTTGTACGAGTGGTTATAGGGACCCCAATTACTTTCGCTTTGTGATAATGATTCCCCCAACTGAATCACTTACTCGGCTGTCTCGGGATGACATACTTTAATAATAGCACCGACTTAGATAAATGTGCCGTGATAATTGTTAATAGATGGAGGAACAATGTTATGAGATAAGTTAGAAATTCTGTAGAACTCAATCCCATTTGGAGCATTTCAACAGGGTAGCATTTCAATCACAACTACAGCAGCCTATAGAATGACTATACCTCAATTCCAACATAATGCATCTAATATCAGTTCTATCTCCTTTATTGTCTGGCTATGCATGACATCGTAATCTGGTAATATGAGCATTTGTGTAAACTTAGTAATTTGTAGGTTATAAACCCTCCTCTGAACCCAAACCCTCTGTACATGTTTGAGTGCATTGACTTGCATTTTACCTATGGTTCACATTAGGATTTGTTAAAGATGTCCCTACCTGCATTATGGGCATGCTTTAAGATTGATGTCAGAGTGTTTCCTTCCACCTGATCACATCTGTTAACATATACATTCTGGTTCACTCCAAGTGTATTTGATCTGATTTTCTCTCCTAATAACAACACTCCTGATGTACCGGCTGACTCAGGTACCATATCGCCAACACTGTATGTCTGCAAAGCCAAAAGAGTCATTGGTGCAAATGAAAACTAAATATTATAAGAATCCATTCACCTTGATTTCTGTATCAACTATAACCCATGACAACACACAAATAACAAAGTTCAAACTATATAGGTACTGTCTCCATTAATCATACTCATCTAAAAGTATGAATTTGACTAAATGATTCAAAAAGCGACAGCCTTGTAAACCTTTGACATGCTGTAAATGTTTCTAAATGAAAGGGAAAATCTATTAAGATGAAAAAAAATCTTCATAGTCTTACCTTCAGTAGACCACTGTTGGGGAACTTATCAAATGAGTGTTAAACATCTGTGAAACTCAACCCTCTAATTTGTGCATTGTACGTTCTGGCCGCTGTCATGAATCTATGCGACTGCAAAAGAAAAGATGAAAAAAAAAAAACATGTGTTGAACTTCTACAGCAAACTAAAATATATCTTACTGACCTTTGTTTAGGGAGACAATATCAGGCACAGAGACAACTGGAAATAAGCAGTAGCTTTCAGGTCAACCAGAAGTCTGCTGCTTCTTGTAGAATTTGTCTTCAGGGACAGTTTGGATTACAGTTGTTTAGCCATAGAGAACAGTCCCCTACACTCAATTTCCGTGTCCCACTACAGTCTGATTGCAGATTTTAAATGTGGACTTTACAGGAGGTTACACCACTAGTTACTGGGATCATTTTTTTAACAACAAGGGAGTTAGTGGGTTTGTGCTTGGATGCTTGAAAAAGAAATTTCAGCTCCCTCCCCCTCTCGAGGGTAAAAAATTTGACTTATGTAGGCCAAACCTTTCTGAGTAATATGAGACATTTTGCAGAATTCCTTGATGATTATGACACTCGTTATTGCCTTGGATGCAAAGACACTACCTTGAGCCAATATGATGCTGTTCAATAATCTCCCTCTTTATGTAAATGCTTGTTTTTCCATGCTAAATCTTTATCAATTCTCCTGATTCTTATGCTAAAAAGAGTGTTGATTAAGAATATGCATGTTTCTACTTGATAAAATTTAATGGTGAGGCTTTATATGGCTGAAATTCAAAATGGTCGACAATAGATTCAGATGTCACTTTGAATTACATGAATGTGCAGTCTAGATAGTATTCGGGGGCCCTACCCACTATAAATCAGCTTAGAAGAATACAGTGTTACTTTTGTTTTGTTGCTAAGTGGTGTGGTTGCCTAGCAACAGCAGCTTTGCATAGCAACCAAAACTGAAAATATGCTTGTATGCTCATATCTGCATGGTTTCCTTTCAGCAACATACTCCCCTGATGTAAACTTATATAACTCTTCTGTGACTTCCATCATAGACTAGGAATATAGGTGATAAAAGATTGCTAGGTTGTGTGGTGGCCTAGCAATAGCAGTTTTGCATAGCAACAATGTCTAGATTCATACCTGTAGGCGTATACTATGGCTTATGCATAGTCTCCCGTCAAGGACAAAGTTCACTGATTTCAAATTGCATATAGCTCCCTTGTGCACATCCTATAGTATGAACACAGGTAGAAATGGTTGCTATGTCATGTGGTTGCCTAGCAACGTCAGCTTTACATAAAACCCCATGTCCAAATCTATGCAGATAGTCACAGATAAGTGTATAGTCTCGCCTCACGGATGTATTGCAACATGTATACAGTTCTTAATAGTACCATAGGTTGGGAAAGGGATCCTTGATGGTAAAGGGCATAGTCATGATTATGCTAGAGCATTGTTCAAATAGAATAGAGATCTGGATAGGTGCTACAGGCTTTATTACCCTTACTGGGGATGATGAGTGCTAGGATCATTGAACAGACCTCAAATGACAGATAATGTTTGAAAGTAAACCTACAGTATTATGATTCTGAAGTGATCATTAAGAGTGGCTTGGTTAAGAGATCAGATCCATCCAAGAAAATCAGTCTAGTTGTGTGAAATTGTTGGCCACAATAACACAATAGAACAAGGTAGTAGATGTGTGTTTGGATGATGTGAGGGTTGTTGTTGTTGTTGTTATTCATTTATTTTGTTCCATGCATTGATACTCTCAGAATGGAATGTTTTACTTCATGACAGCTCAAGTTAGAGATAGGGAGAAGGTTATTTTCCCTCAGATCCTGAATAGTTCACTTGAACTCCACTAGATGGGAGTTTGAGATCTCTAATCACACTTTATATTCTAAACATCTGTATAGGAGAGACAGCAAAGCATTGGGGTGATAGGGTGCCCCTTGTGAGTTAGGGCGAAAACAGAGAAGATTGACTGGCAGCGTCTTGTATCATGTCTCCAATATACAGGCAAGTTGCCAGCCAATTGTCTAGGATGGCTAGCTTGATCTTAATAGCTACTTGTCACTTTGTGCCTATATGTCAGAAGTCATTGATAGTGGCCACACATGCAATAAACTCCCCATTAAATATTCTGTCCATTTGCAGTTATGTATCCATCACAGTCATTCAATATACAATGCTTTTTTTTATCTCCCATATTAATTAAAGCTTCCTTCAAATTGAATTACAGAGTTAGTGATCAAGTCTGTGATTGCTGTTTAAAAGATCCAATAGATGACTTGGCACTGTGGTGAGCATCTCAATGTCCAAACCCTGGGTTATTTTTAAAGATGGCTATCAATTGTCAAAGGCAGGAAGATGATCTCCATTCATAGGATCCATAGAGAGAGAGACTGCAGATCATAGTGATGGTGACAGAATCACAACAGTAGCTTCAGGTGCTTTCTAGATATGATAGGAGCAATTTGTACAATATGGATGACACTTCCCTCATCTATAAGCTAGACCAATCGACCACCATGTCCACTGTGAGTGATCTGGAATGGTAGAAGATACACAAGGTCTGTGTGCCAGTGGCCTTCAGTAGTATTATCAGGGTCAACTAGTAATTCACTACACCATGTGTTGGGAATAATGAACTATAACAGATCAACATGCCTTCTCAGATGTGTCCAGCAGCATAATGACCAGCTGTTGGGATCAAACTGCTATGAGAGAAGTTGAACCAGAATGTAATGCTCAGAGATATGTAAGGATGGATAACACTGGGCCTGATGCTCTGAAGAGGTAACAGATGAGAGAATATCCTGAGAATTGTACAATTGTATTCCAATCCTTCTCTTTCATTTTATCAATATGTGAATGAAACTATCACTGTCTAAGGTCAATGCAAATTCCACCTTGCACCTACTTTCAGACAAGTAGGCTGCCCAAGGCTTTTGCGATAATCAATTAGGCATCCAGTATATTATGAGGGTGAGAGCCAATATTCTGTATTTTAAATGTGTGTTATAAGTGCCAGCAATGGTAAATTTTGATGATATGATAGTGGTTACAGGAATTTGATATTGGGGGGAGGGAGGAGGAGGGGAGAGTTGTTAGAAATTACAATCCTGTGTAATCATGGATGATCTGAGATACATATGCATGGGTATGTGTATGCAAAATAACACAGGGTATGGATGTGACAAATATTTTATCATTTTATCATTATCTCATCATATCGTCTCTGTCAATTGGATGATTTTAAAAGGTAGATTCACATCAGGCACATGACCTTGCAAGGTGTTATATGTGCTTTTATTCTGAGATGTGGACAGGGGGCTATATATACAAGTTCTTGAGGCCAGACCATACACGTATCTGTGACTCTCTGCATAGATTTGGACATTCTATGTAAAGCTGCAGTTGCTAGGCAACCACATGACATAGCAACCATTTCTACCTATGTTGTATATTTATACCTATATTTTTATATTGTGTTGTCTGCAGAAGGGAGCTATATGCAATTTGAAATCAATGAACTATGTCCTACAGGTATGAATCAAGGCATTGTTGCTATGCAAAACTGCTATTGCTAGGCCACCACACAACCTTTTATCCTTGAACCAGAATGTAATGTTGGAAGTCACAGAAGAGTTATATACATGTTTACATCAGGGGAGTATGTTGCTGAAAGGAAATTATGCAGAGCATCGAAGCATATTTTCAGGCTTGGTTGCTATGCAAAGCTGATGTTACTAGGCAACCACACCACTTAGCAACAAAACAAAAGTAACACTGTATTCTACTAAGCTGATTTATAGTGGGTACGACCCACCAGATACTTTCTAGACTGCACATTTATGTAATTCAAAGTGACATCTGAGTCTATTGTCGACCATTTTGAATTTCAGCCATATACAGCCTCACCATTAAATTTTATAAGGTAGAAACATGCATATTCTTAATCAGCACTCTTTTTAGCATAAGAATCAGGAGAATTGATAAAGATTTAGCATGGAAAAACATGCATTTACATAAAGAGGGAGATTATTGAAATGGAACAGCATCGTATTGGCTCAAGGTACACTGAAAACATGGAAGATCCGAAACTAGTCAGCGGTGACCACTTTAGGTCCTCAAGTTGACAATACCTAAAACTACAGCTTTAGGTAGTCAAAATGATGACTTTAGGTTGTCATCCTGACAACCTGAGTCATCAGGATGACAATGCTGACAGTACAGAGTCGTCATATTGATGACTCAGGTCGTCAGGATGATGACTTAAAGTCGTCATTTTGACTACCTAAAGCTGTAGTTTTAGGTATCATCAACTTAAGGACCTAAAGTGGTCACCGCTGACTAGTTTCAGAACTTCTAGGTTTTCAGTGTAGTGTCTTTGCGTCTGAGGCAATAACGCGTGTCATAATCATCAAGGAATTCTGCAAAATGTCTCATATTACTCAGAAAGGTTTGGCCTACATAAATCATATTAGATAATATGCTTACATGGGGATATATGGGCAAGTTTTATACATATATCTGGAGCGCATCTAAGATTTTCAGTAAAAAAAAGGAACTTTGTAATTTCAATCTTTTGTCTTCCCGACTGTCTGGTACGCTCAATTACACCCCCAGCCTATTGGATATGTGTGTTTTGATTCCATTCGACTGATAACAACACACCATCTCTGGATGGGGTGGTGTCAAAAATTAATATCGATTTTAAGAAATACTCTTGTCACATCTCTGACACTTAAATCTCTGTGTCTCATGTCACATGTAACAACCTATCATGACCTTTGTCGATTTTTAGAAAGCACCCTTGTCATATCACTGAGGCCCATGTCACGTGTCGATTTTAGTAGTCCAGGACCTACTCTGTAGGGGAAGTAAACAGAATTTCTTCATTTTTGGTGTGATGATTATAGAATCCATATACGAAAAGAAAAATGGGAGGTCCCACGCTTTCTTGTGAAATATGGAATTTAAAAAATCAAAAGTTCTTAATATCTTTTTCTCTAAAATGAGGGGGAAGATGATGCTGCATACAGATATCTGTCTGATATAAATCATTATGATAAATATGTAATTGGTGTACCAATATCTAATTATCAAGATCCTAAGTCAAGGCAGTCGAGTTGCCCCCCCCTCCCCCCTGCCGTTCCATCCCACATTCCCACTACCCTGTCGCAACCCCACAGTTAGTCACGCATACCATCACTCTCCTCCTTGCCCTGTTTATCATGTAACATCACTCTTACCCCATTTAAGGGCTCTATAGATATGATATTCACATTTTGTGTATACTCTTACACAACATGTATATGTATACACGGGGCCATTGCCAGGGGGGTAGACGGGTAGACACGTCTACCCCACACAGCCACACAGGTGTGAAATGGACCCCATCAAGGAGTCCAGGACATAAGCTATCAGGCTTTTTTACCTTTTTTTTCAATCAGAAAATTATTAAGGTTTCTACAGACAAATCATTTTCAATGAGAAAAAAGCTTCATTGTATTTGAAAGCTGTTATTATAAATATTCTCTTCTCAGGACTGAACAATGATCTGCATGATCCCCTACATAGCTTAAGAACCTGAGGGCCTGGGGTGGATGGTTGGTACCTGAAGGAGCTGCGGCTCCGGAGGGCTAGATGACACCTAAAGGACCTGAGGCCCTGCGAGGGGTAGATGGGACTTGAGGAACTAGCTGTCCTAGGAGGGGTAGATGGCACTTGAGGGACCTGAGACCCTAGGAGGGCCAGATGAGACGTGAAGGACCTGAGGCCCTAGGAGGGCTGATGGCACCTGTAGGACCAGGCTGATAAATATGTTTACATATGAGAGGAAATACAATGGTTCCATGGTATTTCTTTTCCCTGAAAATGGGGATATGGCCACACTGAATGAATGCTTATCTGTCTTATTAGCAAAGTTATTGCAACAAATGAGAATTTCGGTAAAAGCGACCAGAAATAGACCTACAATGAGCTTAGTCTGCTTTTGAGAAATATTAGGATGTTAAAAATGACTTCAGTACTAGACCCTGAAAATATGCTAGTAGACACTTGAAATGAGTGTCTAACATCACCACTTGCAGAGACATTGGTAAAGAAATTAATAAGGGATTTCGGTAATGGCTACCTTTTCCAGGCCCTATATATTTCACAAAGAAAAACGATTTGTATGCAAGATATCACACTCAAAATATTATATATTACAATGCTTTCTGTCAAAAGGGCAAAGGTTGATGCTATATCTCCTGGACCATATACGCCCAACTACCTGTCGTTGGAGGGAGATTACTTATTGGGGATCAGCTTGTGACGGCAGTTGGTGTTCAAACTTATTTAAATTCCATTATTGCCTTCATTATTCTGCCACTATTCAACTCCTCCTCAAAAAAAAGTAATAAATTATTTCAAACACTTTTTCAATTGCTTTATTAATCCTGTCTGGCTTGTCTCTCTTTTGTATCATTATCCAGTTTAAGCAGTGTCTCATCTTGTATACAGTGACCTGGTCCTCATCCATTTATTTTCATTCCTTTCATATCGCATGTTATTGTACTTTAATGTGAACTAATTTATAGCAGTATTGACCAAAGTATCATTGATTGCTTATACATATTGTTCTCGTTCACTACTTTATCCATTATTGTGAGAGTCCAATAAAAATATCCAAACCACTGAAAACAAACTATATATGCTTGAACCTTGCATTAGATTTTTAAGACAATTTCATGTTAATATATTAATATGCCTTAGATAAATCATAGTTAACATAGGAAAATTCTGAAACCATCACTGATAAATGATGTATTGAACATGTTATATAAATGATCTCACTAGCAGTGCTACTGCCAAAGATATCAACCAAACTGGAGTGTTTCCAGCAACGCCAGATGTGGAGGGCCAGGGTGGGTATTGTGGGTTCTCATCACACATTGTTAGTCCAGGCCC
This sequence comes from Acholoe squamosa, assembly GCA_949317995.1. NCBI lineage: Eukaryota > Metazoa > Annelida > Polychaeta > Phyllodocida > Polynoidae > Acholoe > Acholoe squamosa. The sequence continues at coordinate 49,517,152 of OX439050.1, forward strand.
TACACACATAGCATACATCATAACATGTGCCACATAGGCATTCTCATGGGTGCCTGTGAACAGATGGGCCCAGGGACCAGCAGCATAGATGCCCACATCTTCTCCCCCATGGGTCTCATACGGAAGGGGTACTGGGGACCGCTGTAGGTAGTAGGGGTTATCTGCAATAAAATAACAGAAAAACATACATGTATTTTCTAAAATATCAGATATCCAGAGAATTAGCATTTTGAGACACATTCAGATACCTACTGACTTGTAACCATATGGCAACACATGAAACTTGGATGAACAGTTTGTCTTTACCCTTCCACCACTAGCACCAACATCAACACATAAATGCAGGTATCTATATGGCTATATTAACCACAGTAGTCGAAAACATTATGTCATTGCCCTTGGTCTCTGGTTGCCATCCTTTGGTGTTGTGATTTAAGAAGAGTATGCCTTCACATGATTTATGTATTATCTCATTGGTCAAAGACATGTGGATCAACACGGTAAATGGTATGCCTGCGAGGCGGTGCGCGGGCATACCTTCTACCGTGTTGATCCACACATATCCTGAAAGGTCAGTATAAGACTTACTCTTAGTTGAATAAAGAGCTACGGGGCACAGCTAGGGACTGAATTATAAGGTAGGGGCATTCTATGAGTAACCTGACTACACATTCCTTGGAGCTAATCCTATGACCAACCAATCACAGAAGGCAGTGGTGACATTGCACACCAGCCTTTACAATCATAACCTAATCAACTAGATATAATATCCTTTAAGAGCTAATAACATTAGCCATTAATAACATTAGCCATTCTAACTGCATGCACACACACACACACACACACACACACACACACACACACACACACACACACATATATATATACATATATATATATATATATATATATATATATATATATATATATATATATATATATATACATATTCCAAGATCTTAAATTATAACAGTTGTTTTCCTCTCATTTTTTAATGATGCTGTATCTAATCTTCCATCATGATAATTCAACTTTTATGACGTCATATGAAATTTTCCATCATAAGAGTGATCCTCATTCAGCGGTAAATGTGATGCTGTCATTTGATTGGCTCGAATGAGTTGTGTAGCCTACCTGGTGTTATGAAGCGCAGGTAGCGATAATGCATATGTAATAGTCATACCCTATATGAATAGTTGTGCAATATAGTTATGCCTTAACATTCATCTCTTTTTATACCTCAACTAGTGCCTTTGCAACTAGAGGGGGTAGCCAAAGCCATTTTCTATTTTCAACAGCAAAAAATTTCACATTAGGCCTACCATAGGGGGCCTACAAACTGTATCACCTTTTCCACTGCAAAATGCCACAGATTAGGCTAACCATTACAAATTGTAGCCCTTTCCTATGACAAACTGTTACCCATCCCCATTTCCATAAGCACCTCCCCTGCCCCCAAATAGGCCCTACACTGAATGTGGTGTCCTGGTGTAATAACTCAGAAGCGCGTAGCATAGCGGCGTGTAACTTAGCAACGGTGCATAACATAGCAACAGCAAATAATTTTACACTCTCCCTGCAGATTCTCTCGGAGGTTTGAGTTTTAGGGAGTTTCTCTGGAACTACTTATCATATCTTAACATATGAGCTATCAAATTAAAGGTCTCAGGGAGTGCGACCTCTTTAAGTAACATTGCAAGCTGCTGATCTATTTGAATCGAGATCCAAGATTGCTGAAAATGCAATTTTTTTTTTATTTGCCAAAGTTTAGATTAAATCAAATCTCTATACTAAAACATTTAAGACCAATTAAGTACATTTGATTGTATATTCATGGAAATATGTTTGCTATGACTTTTGAATGACATGTCGAGTTAGCTGGCATTTTCCTACCTGGTTCATAGCCTGAAAATTTTGCTTCATCTGGTACCCCACAAGTACTCTAGGCTAATGAAGTCATTAATCATGCAAATGCAACCAGCAATCTACTAACCCATTTTTATATATAGTGTAATAATTATAGTTTTGCAGTTTATGTAACAGTTGATAGAGATAATTATAATGACATGAAAAAACTTTGCCATGTATCAATAGTTAATAACCTACCCAAAATGTTTACATCCTGAGTCAGGTTCCTTCGCCCTGCAGTAACTGTGCCATTGATTGTGTTGTGGTAAGTCCAACCGGGCCCATCAGTATAGGCAAGAACAGTGTATGGTAGACCATCATCTGCCAGATGAACCTCCCTCTGAGTCCCCACTGTATAGCGCTGAGCAAGACCTGGTAGGCAATGTGAAAACATAAGGTAAAAATCAAATGGAATTAACCCATCATAAACTAAGAAAGGTCATGGTTAGTTAGTTATCCATAGTGAGTATTAATATCATTTAGTTAGAAATTGAAACCACTTATTTTCTAAGTATTGACCAATGTAGACTCTAGTAGGTTAACAATGGCTTGTATTCACAAGCCCTATTATGTTGATTTTCATATCAAAATATCAATACAGTGTTATAACCATGACAAGGTAACAATAAAAGTTACCGAAGATTGGGTTATCAATTGGAGTGTCACCACCAAGGGTAAAGACATGTGAGTGGTCCCCAGTAACAAGAACCAGTGTTTCATCCAAATTCACCATGTCTAGTGCTGCCTGGATGGCATCCGAAAAGACGACAGTATTATTCAGTGCCCTGAATGCATTTCCAAGGTGGTGAGCAAGATCTATTCGACCACCTGAAAGGTCAAAGGTGGAATCATTAGTTCATGGCATTCAGACTACATTTTTATATATTATCGTGTAAATTAAAAAGGTCTTTATTGAGATTCAGGTACAAAGGGGAAACAATAAGATCTGCTTAAGTCTAGGAAAGAGATCAAGAGATTTCATGATTTAGAACAATGCATGGTAAAAAAGAAAGAACAGATCAAACCACTTACGCATATAAGCTGTGGTTTATAGACCATTTCAGGGGCATGCTGCGGCTTACAGGAACAGCCTAAAGGGGTGCATCCACTGCCGACGGACGGACCATCCGTCGGTTTCATCCGTCCCATTTATCACTGATTTCCATGGAGAAATAGACGGATGAAGGGAGACGGATGGTCCATCCGTCGCAGTGGACGCAGCCCTTAAGCTGGGGATGCAGCTTATACAAGGGGTTTACAAACTATAGAACATTACTAAAATCAGAATTCTCAAACCCTATGTACACCTCACAGCCCCTTCCAAGGTTAGGGTTGCAGCTTATATGAGGGTGTGGCTTATATGAGGGTTTTGGTATAAAACTGATAAACTGGTCACTGCTACTCACCTTCCACAAATAGATAGTAACCCTCCTTGGAACGTTGTAGGATTTGAAGGGCCTTAACAGTCATTTCCACAAGGGAAGGCTCATTCCACTTGCTCTGACTTCTGTTGAGTCTGTCAACCTCATATTTCATGTGGCTCGGTTCAAATAAACCTTAAATCAAGGTATGAATCCTCATATTAGAAAAATAAGTAAGATTTAAAAATTATACATCCATCATAATTTGCATATGAAACTATAAAACATACAATTATGTTAAGCAAAAGACATGTTTAACATATGAGGGATAAGAATGAAATTCAATACAAACCTAGTAAGTAATCCAAGGAGTTTCCATTAGCCCGATCAAATTCATCTTTGTTCTGAACATAGGCATACTTGTCACTTGCAAGTGATTTTCCCTTCTTTTCTTTCCATTCCTATAAAATAATTAAATTCATTGAATTTTCCATTTGTTAGAACAATATTCAAATCTAGGATATGTTTGAGCTCACTCTCTAAATGCTCAAATACATTGTGTATTAAGAACACCTCACAGGATTATAAGATGTACGCTGAGTTCAGGCACGAGCTGCAAGGCACATAATAAAAGATTTATGACTTCAAGATTGTTTACCAACCTGATACATCTGACAAATTAAAAAAAATATGCTCATCCACTCATTGATATTCTTTTTGACTTATTTATTGTATAAGCTTACCTGTGTTAGATCTCGCCCATCCTCTCTCTCACCATTCTCATCAGAGTATTCAGGGTCAACAGTTTCCTTAGGTAGGAACTTAGTTCTTCCACCTCCAAGGGCAACCTAGTACAATGGGTATGCCAAACTATGGGTTTAACTGTGCAGCTCTGTGAACAGTCCTGTTAATCGATCTATTGTATGAGGCTATGGTTTTTCCCTTGGTGAGTAGTCCCTATCTCTGCTCAGAAATCATGTATTCCATATAATAAGTAAATGAGGTCATGAGGTCATGCAGCAGTTGGCTGTTGACCATTGAGATGCTGCAGTTTGCTGTCATGAATTTACGATAATATTTAATTAGGGTTTTGATATGGTGAGAGTTCTTCCTTTCTATTGTAGTAATGTCTAGGGTGAAAGGGCAAACTGTCATTTAAAAGCTAACTTCAAAATGATGCAGTGCAGGATATGGTGATTTTACAAGACAAAATTTAATTTGACTCACTCTCATGTAGTCATGTTCTTCTATCAGTTGACGGGCTAGGTCCTTACATTGACTTCTGACATCGCTGGGTACATCAGCATCTGATTCATATATCCTGTTGGCTGAAATACCATAGTTCTGAGCAGGGGAGGCATGTGTTATTCGTGCATCAGTCACAATACCAGTCCACTTCCCTGAAAACATAAAAATACACTTAGTAACATAAAGATATTTTAATTTGATTTGCTTGGTCTCAAGCATTATTCTATTTTATTACACGACCTCTGTGATTTTGGGTGCTTTTTCTGGATATTCCCATTCTGATACCTGTCAATATTATAAGTCTTAGGAGTGCTGATATCCTGGATATCGGCACTCCTAGGAGTGCTGATATCCAGGATATCATCACTCCTTGCATGTCCTATGTCACATGTCCTAACATGTCATATGTTACATATTAAAACCCACGAAAGTTTCATTGCCAGGGTAGGGGTCGAACCTGCAGTCTCCTGATCCCAAATCCAACTCCCTATGCATTGCACCACAGGGACTGACGAGAAGTGGTTGGCTAGAACCAGGTCTCTATGATATAAAGCCACCCAGCAGTAGTGTAGTGTGAACGCGTCCCGCACCTTGATATGGCTGTGACCCCGCAAAACAACTTTCACATGCGCAAGGTTAGAATAGCATTGTAATTATAGATGACTGCTGGATGTGTTCAAACCAAGCCAAGCCGGGTGCCGAGGTGTGAAACCCGGTGGTCCAGTGGGTAGCGCATTGGGCTCAGCTTCTACAGGTAGGTGGGACGAGTCCCGGTCCGGGCAAATGTTTTTTTTTTCGCCGTGTGTACACACTCTATGGCAGGCTTCGAGTCCCGGGGAAGGATTTTTGTTTTCAACTTGTTTTATTGATATTCTATTGATTATTTATTGATTTTTATTGATTAATTGTGTAATAAAAACAGTATTAAATGGGCTATCGGGCAACTCATTCAGTGTATCGTACGCCATGTGTTACGATATCCTACAATACACTGAATTTGGTGCCTGTAAGCCCATTCATTGCTCTCTTAATATTCATGGTAGCTTATCAGGAAGAACACCTACATATAACCCTTTATTTGTGCCCCGATCAATGAGTTTAGGAACCGGTGCATAATTGTATGCATACATACACACATGTAAAAAATGACTTTTGGATTACACTAATATATAATTAATAACATCATACCTGTGGATTATAACAATGTATTCAATATACAAAAAAAAAGCTTATTTATTGTCCCGTTCAGGGCATGTAGACCTTGATGTTGTCATGAGAAAGTTGGAAACCATTGAGTTACTCTATGTTGAAAGATGGCTCCAATGGATGACATAAGTTACTTCAGATAACTGAATCAATAAATGGATTACTGAAATAGGAAGTGATCTGTACCTGCATTATGAGCATACTTTAAGATTGATGTCAGGGTGTTCCCCTCTACCTGATCACATCTGGTGTCCTTGTTCACATTCTGGTTGACTCCTATCGTTTTAGAATTTACTTTCTCTCCTAAAAGCAAAGCCCCTGCAGCACCGGCTGACTCTGTCACCATAAGATTAGCACTGTATGTCTGCAAAAATATATTTTGCATATATTACTACACAATTCATATTTGACTTGGCAATAAAAACCATTCAGCCTCAGAAAAATTACAATGATACCAGGAATGTAAGTATCATGGAATCTAGGCACATCAGTTGTCATGCTAGATAGAAGGGAAAGGTGCACACTGCATATTAGTTGCACCCTGGCTTGAAGACACATCTGGGGATTTGTTCTAGTTACACTGTACTGTTCCAGAGTATTTGAATATTATCATCCATAAAGTGCAGCCCCAAGGTCAATCTTATGAGGTGTACTGGAGGCTCATCCTTGCATACAAGCCATGCTCAGGTACTACAGTGATTGCTCTCCAACACGCACACATGTTTGGTAACTAATCGAAGAATATTTGGCCTATAATCTTTCACAGTATCTTGTGTGTTTATTTTTCTTTTGGCTCTTTTGCCATGGTTATCCATCAAATAGGTATTACAATAAGGTGGATAACATAGAATATGACATGAAGATACAAGCTTGACAGTGGAAGATATAAGTTGAATACACTGAGCTTAAAACACGGTTGCTTATGTGAAGCTTGTTGGATGAAAAGAGGATTGAGTAAGATTAAGAATCTGAAAAATGTAGCCAACTTACCCTCAGCAGACCACTGTGTGGTAACTTCTCAAATGAAAGCTGTGCATCTGTAAAGGTCAAATCTTTACTTTGTGCATTGTAGATTCTAGCTGCTGTCACAGTTGACAGACCCAGGCCATCACCCATAAAGAAGATGATATTCTTAGCTTTTCTCAAATTTGGGCGAAGTCTCAGTGCCTCCCTTAGGTCCTCCCTTGTTTGTGCAAACCATTCTGTTTTTGGTTCTGAAAAAAAAAATATGTAAAAAAACTTAAATGTTTCATTTTGATTTTTATTGACACCGTTCAAGAAGCATTAGACCCAAAAGAATATTGTAACATTGTCACCCTTTTCTCGAAATTTTCTTGCAACGACAATAAGTTACAATATCTGCTCTTAACTTGGATTTTGAGCAAAGATTTGTGGCACATGTCAGTGATTTACTGCATTAGACACCAAAGATTATCAAGTCCTCATACCTGCCTGAAGACCAGAGATTCCACTATGTTGTAAATAGTTAATTAAACTGTACACAGCAGCCATGTGAGCAGTCGTTCATCCATAGCAGTTGGATCAGGTCGCCAGAAAGCAGTAGATTTTGTGTTTTGGGGTCATTTTGGACTTGTATGGCTCTGGAGAAAGAAGTTGTGAACCAATCTTGTCTTACATAGACTCATTTGATAGAGAACACTTAGGGCTATCAGAAAAATGTAGATTTGTGGTCATCCATCAAAAACTTTAGGACTTATAGCCTGCCGAAGTGAAAAAAGGCCAAATTTGTTCTTTTTTATACTTTTTGTATTTTTTACAAGTGTCCTGTATTGAATAAAGAATACTATCGAGTATCCCAAAGTTATTTTTGGTATTGTATATGATCATAGGTATCATTTCCATGAGGTATGGACATGTTACTAAGTGAGAATTTTTCATGATGTGTCTTTCAAAATGGAAATCTGTAATTTGTAACGTCTGGTACCTAAATCTAAATTGGTTAGAAAACATGGAAAAAATGAAGTTTCAAAATCTTTGTTATTACCCATATGAAGGACCCTATCATCCCCTACTTTGGTGAAGAAATTGTTTGTCTACTAGCATTTGTCTCCATATGAGAGCAGCTTATATGAAATAATTCTGATAAAAGTACCGGACGTTACGTAACGTCCGGTACTTTTATCATCATGTAGGAGGCAGGCTACTGTGCATGCATAACTCAAATTTTGTTCCATTCTGTAATTGAAGTCAATAATAGACATATTGGCCTTGTTATTTCATGTGTTTGTTATGCGTAATGGGACATTCTTATATTACTGAGAGCAACTTCAATTAACTCCATATTTCATTATTTTGGTACCGGCCGTTACATGACACAAAACAAGCAATAAAAATGGAACCGGATGGCCTAGATCGGTATTTTTTGTTCTTCTGAGCTGAGGAGATGTACCTTGACAATTTTGTTGAGGTTATATAAAGTAATTAGAAAATTAGTTTTTCAGGGCCTTCAAGGGCAAAATCTTACACTTTCTGACGACCTGACCCAGTTATGCTTAATGTCACCTCCATATATATGGGCAAATGAGGTTACCATGTCAGTCCCCCCCCCCAAAAAAAAAAATATAGATATACAAAACTGCTACAACTGTTACTAAGCATGGCACATCATCATAACAAACAGATTCAAAAGGGAGTGGTCATTTAGGCCAATTGGGGATGGTGGGTTAAAAGGAGATATAAACTATTTTTAACCCACTCCTAAAGCATAAAGAATAAGAAGGTGAAAAGAAGTTGGTACTTTTCGATAGTTCAAAAATTGGGTCCACATCTCTTGCATGGACTGTACAACACATTGCACACTCTTGGGTGTAGTATATAAATTTTCATGAGTCTAAACAAAATGTCACCACCCTTATCCCTGTTCTTATATAATGAACACTCACTAACACTAGATAGGATATCTTTATGCTCCATGTAGCTTCTACCTATTGAGGACACAAACATGTGGGGGGACATTAAACCACTGACCCCTTTCTGACTAAAATAATCATGGTGCCCTGTATGTATTAACAGTACGAAGTCTATAAGTTTCACAAAATCTAATAGTTTTGAGAATTCCATCACATCTTTCCAATAATAGCCTGGGTGATGATGCATTTTCAAAGACTGCAGAGAGCCTAAAAAGGCACTGAGCCTAATTCTTGCACTATTCCACCACTATAGTTGATAGCATGATTTTGCACTCATCCATCCAGTGTCTCCATAAGGGCTTTTAGATTTATAAGTGTAACTGCATGCATAAAAAACTGCAAAGGCCCAGATGCACAATTAGTGGATTGGTTTCCCATGAATCTTAACTGGAAATTTCCTGCATGTTATTTTTTTCTGTGGTGGATTACTGATGAAGAGAAGAGTTACCCCACAAAAATTGAAAGAAACTATATCTATCTCATGGTAAAAACGTTAAAATAAGGTCCCATAGAGTTTACATTACAAGGCTGTATACCACGGGAGGTGTGTGATACGTAAGGAGCGTATCGGACTGGCTAGTCACGTGACCCTCCGATGACGTCACAGCTTCCAAATGGCAACGTAGACAAGTCATGCGTAACTTTTTAGATTATGAAATCGTGCTCGGATGATGTGATTAGATTAAGAAAGCCCCCAGACCATGAGATATATGCAAAGGAGCACTCGTAGGGGATTCGGGAAGAGTGATCACACTTGCAGTTTGGGTTCCGCATCGCACTCCGCTCTGCGGGCGTCATGCGCTATGGGAACCAAACTGCATGTGCGATCACTCTTCCCATTTCCCCTACTCATGAACCTTTGCGTATGTATCATGTTGACGTCACATAAGGTCAAAACCCCGGGGTCAAAACGCATACTCCTAGTATAGGGTGCGTAAGTCCCATCATTCCAAGTGCGAAAAAGAGTCTCGAAATTGGACAGGAAGTTCGGGACGCAATGCTGTGTGGCCATAGGCGCAGACAAAAAATATTAATCCTTTATAACTGCTATTTTCTTATGGGATTCCCTTCATATGCTGGTGTGTTAGAGATACAGGCAACTGATTAGGGAGTGATCATTTTTTAACAACAGGGGGGGCCGGTGGGTTTGAGGGGGGGTCAGAATTTTTTCAACCCCTTGACCAGGGGGGGTCAGAATTTTTTTCAATACCTCTGATGGGGGGGTCAAAATAATTTCACCTGTGGAAAACCCAGCGCATTACTATAGGCTAAAAGGGGACGTTCGCGCGCGATTTTTGTCCTTTATGGGGGGGGTCGAAAAAATTTTACCCCCTCGAGGGGGGTTCGAAATTTTCTTCGCGTGTTGGCGCGCAACACCACCAGCCCCCCCCCCCCCTGTTGTTAAAAAATGATCACTCCCTTAGGATGGTCATTTACTCAAGAGGTTTTTCTATTTAGAGAAGTTCTCCATCATTGAAAACTCCCCATTCTTAAAGCATACCACATAGCAGCTTCCTGTCCAATTTCAAGGTTATTATGGCGGTCATTTCCCAAAAGGGACGATGGGACTTACGCGCCCTATATAGGGGGTTCAAGTAGAGCATGCAATTTCATGGTTAACCTTTTAGCTGATGCAGCTGTGTACCTTTGACCCAGGAGTAAGACAGCAGAATGACTATGTTATGCTGGCTAATATTCATAAAAGAAAATACTATAATCTCAGAATTCTATGTTACAGGAAAGGACATAATATTATGCACAATGCACTGGAGAGGATACGCAGAAATAAGTTTTGTGTCCACAAATACAATTATTTGTGCCAGCATGGGAATATATTCTTATTGCAATTGCAATTTTTCTTTCCCCTCCTTTCTTTCTTTTTTTTTGGGGGGGGGTTACATTTTGATATGATTTGTACCTATACACTGCAAAAAAGGTGTTTAAAGATACACACCAAATTTTCTCAACACCTGCATTTAAACACTTGAAGTGTTTAGGTGTTTAGCTTTTGCACACTTGTACTTAAATGTCTAAACACTGGAGTGTTTAAGTGTTTAGCATTTAAACACTTGGTTAAACACTTTATAGTTAAACATGTTTAAAATTGAACGCATTTAGCACTTAAGAAGCGTTTAGAAAAGTGGGACAAATAAGTGTTTAAACAAGTGTTTAAGTCCTGATAACTGGTGTTCAATCCCTAAACACTGTTTTTACAGTGTACTAAGAAAATACCACAGCATAACATAACTCAAGATATAGCTCTAGACATTGCTGTCATACACTCTATTTCTATCAATGTAACAAACCATTATGTCAAGGTGAATATCGATGCCCCATTGACAATGCACTGAGACCGCGTATTGTACCCCTGCGTTAAATAAACGGTGCCAAATCCGCACAATGACGTCATAGGTCCACCGCGCATGCGCGACTGCTTCAAACCGTAAACAAACAAGATGGCGGGACACGGTATTTTCGGTTAGAGGACAGGTAAATAAGACTTAATTAGGGATTATTTTGATGAAATATCGATTAATTATCAACCCAAACACCTTGACATAAATGTAAAGATGAACTCTGATTAGTTTGAGCCTCCTGTTTCTCCACTCGCGTGTCCTGCCCGCTCCACACTCGGCCTACTGGCCTCGTGCGGAACGGGCAGGACACGCTCGTGAAGAAACGGTCGGCTCAAACTAATCATCGTTCACCTTTACCATTTTCTTTTGCAATGGACCTGCAAATGTGCAGTCAATATATTTTTCATCCTTAGATGTAGCACCATGCTTAATTTCTAGAAAGCTAAATCTTAATACTTACGAGGTTTGAAACTTTGCACTGGAGTGGAGAACACCAGTATCATCCCCAGGAGTGCTACCACATACTTCATAATGGTGAGTCTGCTGCAGTGCTCCAAGGTAAACGTCTGTTCTCAATGGTGACAAGTGCCGTCTAATTTGATACATAAGGAAGGATGTAGTAGTATTATCTATGACCTAGTTTATATGTATACAGGTAAAGGGTGCATCTGGTATGCTGTTAACTCTTTGAAGGATGACAGTGCATTACTGCAACATACCATGACGCATCATACCTATTTTATTTTATGTGAATAATGATGGCCCATAAAGATCTATAGCCTTATGGGGCCAATCGCCACACGAGTGGCGTACTATTTGCTGATCCACCACAGTGGGCTGATCCAGTACTGCAGCCTTGTTATGGGTGCAGGTAAACAAACAAAATGGCGGACTGCTGCTCATACGGGAGCTACGGGATTGAATTAATTAACTTTTGATAGATTTAAACCTTCTAAAAGCGTAAAATAGATAGAGAACTAAACTCCCTGGTGTACTTGGTGGCTGATCCATCCCTCGTGGGGATGTCTCCCCGTCGTGGTGGATCGGCCACCTTGTACACCACAGTCGTTTAGTTCTCTCTACGTATCTCATCGTCAGCATATTGCATTATGTCGACCCTATAGGGCAGATGCACTTACCTGATGCACCAATGGGTTGCTGGCGAATGACAGCATCCCATAGGTACATAATGACGACTAATGGACATGATGCACTCATACATGAACAGCCCTTAAAGAGTAAAACTGATGTAATGAATCTTGTTTGTTAATGTCTTTGACACAGATGCCTATTCAACCTACCAATTTATATCAGCATCCTGAGGGAGTGCGTCTCTTGAATATCACCTGATATCATGAACAGGTTACTTATTTGTGTCTCGGTTTTGCTACAGATATCAAAATATGAGAAAGAACTGTCTCTCATGAATATCAATGAGCGTTTAAGAGTGTTCCTGTATTTTTAAAATTTCTAGATAGGTCAAGACACCATAACTGTTACTTTATTAGCAGCCATATATGCTTTTTTTGTCGTTTGTATTATTAAGTCTCTCAATTTATTGGTCCATAGTTGTTGAACCTCATAAATATCAATAGGTCTAAATGCAAGATACCCAGGATATTGGGATGAAATCACATCCCACTAGACTACAAGTCTACTGTATCATCACATTTTGGCGCCCAGGCATAAATATGTGACGATACAGTATGCCTTATAAGAAGGGCAAAAACCTATTTGGAGTCTCCACAGATAAGCGAGTATACCTGACACCCCTACTCCCATGTAGTGGTTCACTCCCTCCCTCCTCTGTGTATTGGGGTAACAGTCAGTGAGGCATGTTCCCAGCTCTACCTGCACCATTGTGTGTCTACTGGTAATACTACTAGTAGTAGGCAGGCTCCCCTTCTCTGTGTGTAGGGGAAGGGATTAGGTTTGTTCCATTACTAAATTAAGGGAATATTGAGCTTTATTTAGTTATAGAGAGTTTGGTTCATTCTAGTACTGCAGGGCATCACAATCTAAGCAGTGTAGCCATGTGTAGCCTCTGTTACTCACCTGCTGCTTCCTCTATAGGGAAGATCACTGATCAATTTAAACAGGCTACACTACAGCTAGTAGGCCTACTGTACAACTCAAAAGAATAAGGCTCCTTCCACTACACAATATGTGTCAATCTAGTAGTGTTGTTTCTATACAACTGGATTACTCCACCCAAATAGAATAGAATAGAATTTATTAATATGGAATAGGAAAGAAGGTTGCCCCGCATGGCTATTAATATGGAATAGGAAAGAAGGTTGCCCTGCAGGGCTATTAATATGGAATAGGAAAAAAGGTTGCCCCGCAGGGCTATCAATATGGAATAGGAAAGAAGGTTGCCCCACAGGGCTATCAATATTGAATAGGAAAGAAGGTTGCCCCACAGGGCTATCAATATGGAATAGGAAAGAATATTGAATTCATTTTCCTACTAAATAAAGGGAATTTCCCCCTTTATTTTGAACAAAATAAGCATAAATATACTTCTATACCCACTGAAAACAAGTACAAAATGTGAAGTTACAAGAATTGTTGCTGTACTACTAGATTGCCACCCAGCCCAAATAGAATACAAATTTGCCCTGCAGGGCTATTAATATGGAATAGAAAAGAACCCTTCCCTGTGGTTTAGGTCTTCATGGCTATGCCTATGGCTTCCATAACTTTAAAGTCTCCATGCAATATTTAGCCCCCACCCTGCCATGTGGTATAGGTCCCCATGGCTATGCCTATGGCTTCTGTAACCTTTACGATATTTCAAGTCTCTATGCTATATTTAGTCTCCACCCTGCCATGTGGTATAGGTCTCCATGCCTACGCCTATTGCTTCCAAACCTTTACCATTTCTCAAGTCTCCATTCATGCAGTCTTTAGCTTCCAACCTGCCATATGGTATAGGTCTCCATGACAAGGCTATCAATATGGAATAACAAAGAAGCTTGCCCCGCAGGGCTATTAATATTGAATTAATTTGTCTATAGAATAACGGGAATTTTCCCCTTTATTTAGTACAAAATAAGCCTAAATATATCCAGTGAAAACAAGTACAAAATGTGAGGCTACAAGAATTGTTGCTGTACTACTGGATTGCCCCCCAGCCCAAATAGATATAATTTTGCCCCACAGGGCTATTAATATGGAATAGAAAAGAAACCTTCCATGTGGTATAGGTCTCCATGGCATGGCTTCCGTCACCTGTAAGATATTTCAAGTCTCCAATAGGTTGAGGCTCTTAGTCATAATTAGGGGAAAATCGGGGTTTATTCAGTAATAGCAAAGAAGCTTGCCCTGCAGGGTTATCCAGTGGAACAGCAAACTGTATTCTATTTGGGCTGGGGGCAATCCAGTAGTACAGCAACAGTTCTTGCAACAGTTTTTACAGGGAGAGGTGAAATCAATAAAGGCTGAGTGTAAGAGTAGATATGAATAGGCTACAAATGTGAGTGGGCAATTAACTGGTTATAAGGAGGATGTGAAAAAAGACATGCAAAAGTATTCTGAAACACAAAAAGGCCTTAAAGATGAAATTGAAAACACCAATCAAAGGCTGAATAACCAGGAGCCTATAAACATTGATCAGTTAAAGGATCAGTTAATTGATGAATTAGACATTGATAAACTAGTAGAGTGTGCAGTATCAAAGAGATTACAGAAGAGTGTGCAAAGAGATGACAAATACATTACTGAAAGGCTAGATGAAGTTGATTCACTAAGAGAGAAAGTGCAGTCACAGCAGGTAATCATTGATGGTATGATTGCAAAACAATTAAGTGTGCCAGAAGTGGGTCAATCTACTACAGGCCTGAGTACTAAAGAGGAGACCAGGAATGTGTTAAGTATGTGTGCAGGTGTAGTCAAACAGCTTAGTGGTGTAAAGCATACACAGCCTACTCTAGAAAGGAACATCATTATTAAAGGTATACACTACCAATTTGGTGAAAACTTGTATGCTACCTTTGATGGACTATGTGTCGCTATGGGTGATAGTTATGACCCTTGGAACGATATCTTAGACATTAAACACACTGGAAATGGCTGGGGATCGCCAATTAAAGTGTGTTTTTCTAACATGAATATCAAAAGGGTTGTGTTAGATAACAAGTGGAAGTTGAAAACACCAGTAAAGGAAGACCAAGTGTGGATACAGCATGATGAGCCCAAAGAAGTGCACGATCATAAAAGAAGAGTATGTGGGCTTGCAGTAAAAATGGGTTTTAAAACAAAGCTGGTTGAATCTGGAGTAATTATTGACGGAAGCTACTTCCCAAACTCAAGACTACATGAGGTCAATGACTCACTGACCTTACCTGACATCTCAAATATGAACAGTACGCCTATCCTCAATAATAGCACAGATAAATCTGACAATTCTGTGAAAGAGAGGCATGAAGATGTCAAATCAACACCAGCAAAATCTGACCCTAAACCAGGTACTAGTGCTGCCACTGAGGCTGAAATGAAATCGCCTGGTTCCATAAGCACTGATGATGAGGATGAAGATGATGATGAAGATAATAGCACAGAAACTCATCAAAGTAAAACAAGGGCTGGATTAGTTTACAGAGGAAAGAACAGCTTCCTAAGTAACTGGTATCCATGTTCTTTTGAGGCACATGTCTTAGGTCAGACAATGAAGTTCAACAGTGTCGAACAGGGTTATTTCTTTTGTAAACTCAAAGAATTGGGCTATCATAGGCTAGCCGATGACATCATGAAAACCACAAGTGCTAGAAAAATTAAAAGCAAATGCAAGTTCTATAAAGCACCACTTGGTCACTATTGGCATAGTGTATCCGAAACCTACATGAGCACCCTGATCAGTGCTAAATTCAATCAGTGTGAAGGGCCTAGAAGGAGCCTACTGGACCACAGGGTCTATTGCCCTGGTGGAAGAGACTTGATCTGGGGTGGAGGGTTTGTATATCACTCAGACTGTTATGACCAGGGAAGAATTAAAGGGCAAAATCTGCATGGAAAAATTACTATGCGCATCAGGGATAGCATTAGAGATTATGAGAGGAGCAGACCACTGATTGTATTATAAGTAGTGTTGCAACGTTAATTTTATGGCGTCAAAAATTGAGCTGTCGCCATAGGTACAGCATTGCGCTGCCCGCGAAATGGACGCAATGATATCTTTAATTTTGAGAAATGATACCCTTATTAGACCATGCGTTATGTGCATATACTGAGTCAGAGCCATTTTTCCATTTTTTCTTTTCTTTTTTTGTTATATCTTCAGAGGGAAGTGTATACCCTTAAGAAAGTAATTGACCATAGTAGCACACATGTATAGTGCTTAGGTATAATAGTCTTGTGCAGCTAGGAAGTGAGTCACATAGAACATAGCCATGGAACTACAAATGTGGTACAGAGTTGGTATTCTATTCGAGGCGTTCGGGCAGTGGTTTTCTTACATTTTGCAGTGCATTGTGGGTGGGGGTGACCTCTAACGCTAACTACACAACCTGAGCTTGTTCCCTCCACCCCCTTCCCACCCAGCCAGGTCTGGCTAGGTACCAGTCACTAACTATGCTTGGGAGTGTAGTAAGTTGACTCAGGGATCAACATTGACCCACATGGGGAGGACCAATAGGGGGTGGCCTTACAAACCAGCATTGATCCCTCGGCCATACCACGAACGCCTCGACTGATTGGAGATTCCAGGATTGTACTAACAGCGGTTTTTTTTTTATTACTATCAATACACTTATCTTGTACTATGATATCTTGATACTCTGTATGAAACATTCTTAACCTCTTTCTTTCTTTTCTTAATTTTTATTAAACAAAATATGTGAGCCAGCAAGCAGAAACGGGGGTTCCTGCGGGATTTAGTACCTGTTTTAGTCACCAGGGGGCACTACTATGGCCTAGAATAGGAAAAATATGCCTAAAACTGCTATAGACTACTTTTTTATGGACAATCCAATGATTTTTGATAAAACGTTCTATTTTTGGGGGAAAGGGTCCATATTTGGCATTACAAAGAATGTTTTTGGGCCAAAATAGGCATTTTTGTTGATTTCTGTTGCCATGGAAATATTATTTTCATTCTAAATAAGAAAATCGATGATCCCATTTGAAGGAACATTTCAAAAGGTCCACTATGGTGAAAACAGAATGCAAATACCATTTCTACATCAAAAGTTATGGGCAAACGAATGAAAATTTATGCTAATTTAGCTAATTAGCATAAATTATGCTAAGTACAGATGTATCTCATGACCAATGGGACTTATGGCTTATTGACATTCATGATATGGTCATACCTACCCATATTTAGCTAGCCATTCCTCCAAAACTAACAGGATTATCTTCTCATGCAATATATCACTGTAAAGCTAGTGATCTGAATTTTAAAGTTGACTTCTAGCATGGAGCACCCTTTCTCCTTGCCTCTACACATATATTTGTCTTCTATATCTATCCAAAAATCCCATCAACCCTTGCGATACCCAATCATAATAAAACAAAGGCCTATAACTATAATTAGGGTGGGTGGGTTTTTCTCTGAGCTGTGTATAGCTGAAATTAAGTAGGCTCACAGACCAGTCTCCTCTTCCACGAGGTTAATTTTGTGGAAAGGAATACACTGTATTATTTATGTACATATTGATTTGAATTCATTGTTTATTTGTCTTGTTATTAAATATCATTTGTGTACATTTTTCATTTTCTATTACTGTATTCAACTCATGGTCTGTTTGATTAGCAAATTCGGAGAGAAGAGGGGGCTGGTTTTCTCTTCTATTAATTGTAGGAGCTTTGAAGACAAGTATAGTGAGGTATATAAGATATTAGATAGGAGTGACATTATTTGCTTATGTGAGACCTGGCTAAAACCAGGGTCTCCTGAGGGTTTGATAAATAAAGATGATAGGTTATTATATAGACAAGACAGAATAGGTAAAAATTGTGGAGGTGTGGGTCTCAGTGTGAAATCTGGTTTAGGTCAATACATTAAGATCATACCTGAATTCACTGTTCAAACAATTGATTATGAAAGTATAGCGTGTATGTTATGTGTGCCTGGTGAGAAAGATATATTTCTTATCTCTATATACAGAATTCCTAATACAAATGTCCCTAATTTTATTGCGTTTTTAAGGGAAATTGCAGGTTTTGAATTTAATGGTAATAGAGGTAGACATGAGACATGGATCTTAGGTGACATAAACTTAAATATGTATGATGATACTGATGTAGGTTGTGAAAGCTTCAGATCCTTGTGTAAAGATATTGGTTGGAAAATTCTGATAAATGAAATAACCCGACCTTTCAGTGGAACCTGTATTGATAATGTAATTACCAATAGTCTTAATGTTATAGATTCAGGTACTATCTCGGCTTTGATTTCAGATCATGTGCCTGTTTATGGTTGCATAAGGGCATAACAATTTTACATATGAAAAATCGGTGTATAAGGGAAGGGATTATAGAAATTTTTCAGAAGATAAATTGAAAGATTTTTTAAATGCCTGTGATTGGAAAACATATTTTGATATTAAAGAAAATCCAGATTTATTATGGGAAATGCTTGTAACTCCTATATACCAATATCTGAACAAATATCATCCTTATGTTGAACGTCAAATCAAGAAAACTCATAAATCCTGGATTGATGATGAAGTAATGGATTTAGTATTTGAAAGGGAATGATGGTTACGATTATATAGTGTTAACAAGGGTAAAACGGAGAAACAGGCTATCAAAGACTGCAGAAGGAAAATAAGAAAAAAGATTAAAGCAAATCAAATTGGAGGAGTAATGCAAGAGTTACATGAATGTAATGGAAATCCTAAGAGGTTCTGGAAGCATATTAATGACATGTTTAAGAATAATAAATCCATTATATACCCCGATATAAAACACCATGAGACAGGGATTGATATTGCTTCTGATGTAGCATGTGAGTATGTGAATGAGTACTTTTGTAATATTGGAAGAGAGCTACATATTGCAGCGGTTGGTGATGATCAATGTAAACTTGATAATGATCAAAATATTGAAAATGTACTTATAAATGGAAACTTCACTGAAACAAACATTAAGGTGAATAAATGGGATGTTCATTACGCTATAAAAGAAATAGACAAAAATAAATCATCTGGGATTGAAGGTATAAGGGGTGATATATTACAATGTGCATTGCTATGCCTAATACATCAATCTACCCACCTGATTCAGGCTAGTTTAGATAAAGGTATTTTTCCAAGAGACTGGGCCTCTGCCCTAGTAAAACCATTACCTAAGGATCGAGATTTATCACAGGTCAAAAACCGGAGGCCTATTTCCCTCCTACCAATGCCATCAAAGATTATTGAAAAAAATATGTATTATCATTTAAGTGAAAGTATGAAAAGAAATAACACCTTTTGTGACAATTAATAAAGTTATAAAAAAGGTACTGGAACAGGTGATGCTACCTTTGATCTAGTAAATGAATTGTTTGAGAATAGAAATAATGGGTACATAACAGGGGCCCTTTTCATTGATTTTACTAAAGCCTTTGATAGTGTAATTCACTCAAAATTACTGGTCAAACTTAGTAAGCTTGGGCTAAGTAGGAGAAATTTTATGTGGTTCAAAAGTTATTTAGAAAACAGGCAACAGAGAACGAGTTATAGTAATAAAATATCTAAAATGAAATGTATAAAGTATGGTGTACCACAAGGCTCAGTTCTGGGCCCCCTGTTGTTTGTTTTATATATAGATGATGTTGTTAATGTGTTGCAATCGTGTAAGATAAAATTGTATGCTGATGATATAGTAATCTATTGTGCTGCAAAGGACTTGGAGACCATTAAGAATATGATGTATAATGATGTTCAGCGTTTCAAAGCATGGGTTCTAGAAAACAGACTAACAGTAAATCCAAATAAGACCAAATTTATGTGGTTATGTAGTGCATTTAAATTAAAGTACTGTCCTGATCCAAAAATTGAATTCAATGAGAGTACTGTTCAAACAGTGACATTTTTCCCTTATTTGGGAGTCCATATTGATAGCAAACTGAGCTTTGACAAGCAAATTAAAATAGTTAAAAGAAATGTATTTAATAAATTATTTCGTTTTGCCAAATTAAGAAAATTTCTGACTCAAGATCAGAGTGTAAAGATATATTGTAGTACAATAGGACCAATTATAGAATATTGTTCCTTCATTTCAACCAGCTGTAATGAGGAAGGTTTGAAAGCTTTACAACGCTTACAAAATAGAGCCTTAAGGATATGTCTAAAATGCAACATTAGAAAATACAGTGTTAAAGAATTACATATGCTGTGTGATATAAGTCTATTGGAAAAAAGGTTTGATATGCTTCTATTGTGTCTGATGTACAAAAAATCTAAAGATATAGAGCAAAGGCCACATGCACATAATACACCGTCACAAAATAAAATTGTTTTTGAATTACCAAGAAAAATTTCCAGGCATTACAAGAGATCTCCATGGTATAGAGGGGTGGCACTCTGGAATGTCCTACCTGAGAACATCCAGAAAGCCACCACTAAAGTCAAATTTAAAACTGAAATACTGAAGATAGATAATTTGAGGCAGAAATTGAAAATTGGTTACAACTAGTATATGAAGCAGGTGTAGTTACCGCGCCGCTTCCAGATAATTGTGTTGAATCCTAATTATCATTATGTTACTGCCTAATACACTAACATGAATGTCAAATGTTATGTAAACCTTAGCTACTATACCAGTACATTATCCTTTTTGTGCCCAGAATTATTTGAAGATTTTACATTATTTCACAATTGTATCACAATGTTGATAAGAAAATGTGTTATTTTGATCTTCTCTTTTGATATGGACTCTGCATTGTATTTTCTGAATATTTATAACTCAATAATGACTTTCAGTCAAGGATGTGCCATTTCTGGTCAGGTCTGGTAACCATAGTTACCAAAATATTCCATTTGTTGTCATTTGTTAGTATTTGGTCTCTATTGGGCTATATTTTAGTCCATATTCCCTGCAATCCTGAGCCTTACAGCACATTCAAAGCTGATTCTCCCTGCATGTGTACTGCACTAAGAAAACATAATGTGTTAGTACCAATAATTGTTGCATGGCTTGTTTTTATGGATATAAACAGTACTGCTAAAATCTAATTAGAGTATGGAGAATTGGGTGCATATGATCCAAGATCATTTTGGTATCAGATATTAGCTCCCTGTCTCTGGAGGGCTGCCCTCTATAGAATCACATGACATGACAGCTCATTTTCAAGTTTTGACTTCCTGTGCTGGATATAGTAGAGATAGAGCAAAATGGATGGTTGTATCATAATTGGGAGGTCAGGACCATTCTGAAGAGGGTCTAACTTTGCAGATAGGATCAGTAGAAGTTTGTGAATGACAATTTCTTTCAATATACATGCATTTAAGCCCAAAACCGCGCTTAAATGCGCGCTTGGGCACCTAAGGGTTATATCTTATACTATCTTATAACAAAAATGCATGTGTGTATGTTACTATGATCAGTCGACCAGCTCCTGAACTCTCCAATGTTGTTGATCTTGTACAAATTGACTATTGTCATGTTTTGTGTTTTGTAGTTGCTGTTCCTTATTTTGTTGTTGAAAAATCTAATAAAACTTGGTCTGCTCTATAGCTTCACTTAAATGAACATAACAGTTCATTGATGCAATGAGCGAGTCCAAAAAAAAAAAAAACCTCACATATTGATAGCCCTGAGGTTTCTTTTCTGTTAGGTTGGAAGCTGAAGATTGTATGAATGGAGACTTGAAATATCGTAAAGGTTCTGAAGCCACAGACATAGCCATGGAGACTTATACCACATGGCAGGGTGGGGGCTAAAAAGTGCATGAAGACTTGAAATATTGTAAATATTACAGAAGCCATAGGCATAGCCATGGAGACCTATACCACACAGTAGGTTTTTTTCTATTCAATATTAATAGCCCTGTGGGACAAAATTGTATTCTATTTGGGCTGGGGGGGGGGCAATCCAGTAGTAAAGCATCAATTCTTGTAACCTCACATTTTGTACTAGTTTTCACTTGATATAGAGAAATATTTAGGCTTAACTTTTACTAAATAAAGGGGAAATTTTGTTTATTTAGTAGGGAAATGAATTCCATATTAATAGCCCTGTGGGGAAAGCTTCTTTTCTATTCCATATTAATAGCCCAGTGGGGCAAATTCTATTTTATTCCATATCAAAAGCCTTGCGGGACAAGCTTTTCCCATTCCATTTTAATAGCCCTGGGGCAAAATTCTATTCTATTCCATATCTATAGCCCTGCGGGGCAAAATTTTGATCCATTTGGGTGGAGTAATCCAGGAGTATAGCAACAGTACTGATAGATTGCCACATAGTGTATAGTGGAAGGAGCCTTATTCTTTTGTGTTCTATAGTAGGCTCACTAGCTGCAGTGTAGCCTATTTAAATTGATCAGTGCTCTCCCCTATAGAGGAAGCAGCAATTGAGAAACAGAGGCTACACATGGCTACACTGCTTAGATTGTTATACCCTATAGTACTAGAATGAACCAAACTTCTCTTCCTATTTATTGCTAATTAAAGCTCAATATTCCCTTCATTTAGTAGTGGAACAAACCTTAACTCTTTCTTCTATATAACTCAATAGAGCCTGATACTGTGTAAACCATGCATGTCCTATGTAAGTCACCCCCTCCTCTACATACAGAGAAGGGAGGGCCTGTCTACTGCTAGTAGTAGTACTAGTATGCACACAGTGGTGCACATAGACAGGAGGGAGTCAGTGGGTGGGTGGACTCCCTCAGTAGGACGGAGCATGGACCAAAGAACTTTTGGGGAGAAGGGATGTAAGGTATTACAAAGCACTGTAGGGAGTCGCATAGCTGATCTGTGGAGACTCCAAATGGGTTTTTGCCAAAAAACTAGGGGAATGAACCGGGGGGGGGGGTTGTGGAGCAAAGTGTAACCTTCAGTTAACTTTTAGTTTGACCTCCCATATTCACAGCCTGGAAGGTTTGTTCTCATTAAATAAAAAAAAAATAAAATGTCTATGACAGATTCTATTAGAAATATTCCATGTTTGGAATGTAAAGAAAAAATGTTTTAGAGCCAAAAATACAGTTTTTGTTGGTAATGGCTGCTATGGCGACACCATTTTGAATCAAAGAATCTATTAGATTAATCTCCCCAAAGAGATAATTATTGTAAAATTAAAACTGAAATCCCAGTTTTATGGTATCAAACAGTAGTCATACGCACTGTTCGGGGGTATTGGTCCCGTAGGCCACCCACCTGTGTTCAACCAGGGTGACCCAATTCTATCTGTCACCTCACACTCCACTCACCTGCACAGGCAGGCCCCACAGCAGTCAGTCAGTCAGCACCCCGGTTCAGAGACAGTACAGTTCAGTATTTTTCTTTGAGTCATGGTTGTATGCGACTCTTGTAGTCATGAGTACCACGGAAACAAGATGGCATGTCCGGAGTGTACCTGCCCCAACCCACGTTGGATAGTGGGCGATCAAATGGTGGGACATACAAGGGCAGAAAACACCGGTCCATCCATCCGTGACTCACAAGGGACCGGTGTGAAAACCGGGGACTAAGAGCATAACGGCCGTGGAGGACGACGTGCAGGACGGCCTCTCTACTGAGGGCGATAACATTGGTGACTATTTGGGGCCAGATGGTGATCTATTAAGGGAAATCTCTTTAGAGAAAAAGTGGAAAGCTGATATTGAGCACATGTCTAAATGCAGGGAGCAGTGCATTGTGTCAGGACGGGTCGATTCACCCCATTGTTAATCCTAGGGGTGACGGTACCAACCATCAGGCAAATGGTCCCAATGTCACAGACTCTGCACCCCAGCTGGGGCAGAACGTCCAAGCGGTGCAAAATGTCCACACACTGCTGGTGCCCAGCAGTCAGCCCTTCGCGGGACAGGAACAAGTGCAAAGGGAAAACATTCAAGATGGCTGTAGCAGCCTTCCAGCCGTGGTAAATGCAAGCTCGGCAGGCCTTATTTCTTCAAATAACTGTGGTTATAGGCCCTCCGGGGGCCAGTCGGGCCATAATCCTGCTTTACAAGGTAATTTCCAATCCAATTTCTCACCTCCTGAGTCAGGTAATACCCAGGGAGATCAGTCGCTCACCCACGGTAATCAGACCGGTCCCAATGTCTACCTTCACGAAAATCAACTGGTAGTCACACAGCACCTGGGGAAGCTAGCAGGGCCTACTAATCCATCTGGTCGTGTCAGTGCACCTTCAGGTTCTGTGCAGGAAATGGACATTTCCTACTCTGCTTACTTGAAGTAGGTTCAACAACAACAGCACAACTACAGGGCTTAAGGTAGTCAGTTACCTAACCTGCCATATCTTCAGACCCTCTAATCAGGCTTGTCATCAGCAAGCCTGACAGCGTTATCACTGGGCCTTATCGATAGGAACCTAAACAGTTTATTTTCAAACCAGGGGGGTGTTTCAGGTATTGATGATGCATTTCTCAAAAACATGAATTTGCTGTAAGAGGCTAGCAAATGTAAACATTCTACAAACTGGCCAGATTTTCATATTGAATCTGATAAAAAATATGAAGACATGTCTATCACAGAATTATTATACGGTATGCAGGGTGTATACGAAGTACTTGTACAAAAGAATTTGCCTGAGCTTCCTGGTCAGCTTATCTTGAGCACATGAGATTTGTGAAACTGAAGGCGCAGGGGGGCTCTTTTTCAGCCAAACAGCTGGCTAAACTATCAGTCAGCTTGACATGACAAATCAACCCTATTCCGGAGTTCAGCTGTAATAGCACCTATGACATGAAACTAAGTAGTTGGTTTCCCTTCACCTTCGAGGATATTTGTTGCTGTGTTGATTTAAATGAATTCTGTTATATGTACAAAGACTACGCTCCTTTATGGGACATTAATTTACCTCATTATTTGTGTGGGGTCAGATCTCAAATGAACTTAGCAGGCTGGAGAATCATGCTATCTGGTGGCCATAGTCAGGTGTACGACAAAGACAATTGGGACCCTAACGCTCACTTCGTCCTAGATGGTATTTGCTAACACACCCAGGTGTGCATATAGAATGTTACTGGTGGAAAAACTATGACTCAGCCACTGTTACGACCTACCAGGAAATTTCAGAGGAGTTAGCTTCTGGTAAACTAACAGAAGTGAGTGTTCAACCTCAGTGCATTCATGCTATGGGTGCAGTTAAAAAGCCATCAGGAGGTATCAGGCTCATAACCGATGCGAACCTCCCCGACTCGTGCTCAATTAACTGCTACATGAGTCAAACTTTCAATTCATTTAGTTATAAATCGGTAGATACTATATCGGACCGGGCTCTTATATGGCAGTGACTGACATTATGGCAGCATACTGCTCAATCATGGTCCGAGAGTGCGACAGAACTAGTCAAGGTCTGTCTTGGGAGTCTATATTTATTCAGGACAACTTCTTGTCATTCAGTACCCGCATTGCACCCTATGTGTTCAACAGTATTACAGACTCAGTAGGGCAGTACCTTATGGCACACAGTATTTTCTGTGTCAACTACCTGGACGATATGTTGGTTATGGCAGATAGCTTTGAAGCCTGTCATGAAGCGCAGCTCTTTCTTCACAAAACATAGCGCTCCTTAGGCTTTTACATTTCCTATAACAAAGTGGGCCCCCCAGTCAGATTCAGACATATCTCGGAGTGGAAATTAATTCAATTAAAATGCAGCTAAGACTACCCGCAGAGAAATTGTGCATACTGCAGGTGGAGTTGGACTTTTTCTCTGGTCGTCACAACTTCAAAAATTCTGTGGCATACTGGCACATTGCGCAACTTTAGTCCAAGGTGGTCACACTTTCTCTCACCTTTTGATCACCATGTTAAGTTGCTTCACATCAAAGAAAAGATACATCACACTGTCAAAGTCATTCAACCTAGACCTTGCCTATTGGCGGGAATTCACTGTCTGGTTTTACGGCACAGCAAAAATAATTCAACCTATCGTTAATACATCTATGGTGTGCACTGATGCGTCTGGTACTGGATTTGGTGCATACTCGGGCATGGATTGGTTGTGTGGACGGTGGCAGGAGGACTTTAAGATGAAAGGAGACCACCACAATCACCGTGTCCCCCAAACAGCTTGGGATATACCCTGTAATATTAATGTTAGAGAACTGTACCCGATTCTTGAGGCCCTCACCAGATGGGGCCACATGTGGGTGGACCACCGGGTGGAATACGTTACTGACAATACTCAGGTGGTGGCAGCTATAAACACGGGTAGAAGCGGAAACTCAGCCTCAATGCAACTCCACGCTCAATATTCTGGCTGACGGTTATGTTCAACTGCCACCTGGTGGGAGTGTATCTTCCTGGCAAGGACAACTTTGTGGCGGATACTCTCTCCAGGGCTACCCATATCAACAACTTACCATCATTTTTATGTTGCAGAAGCCTGTCAGCGAATTCAGGAATTAGACTACATTGCAGCGGAGCTTCGCAGCCAGGCGTGGGCTCTGAGCAGCTGAGTACCTGGAAGACTAAGGCATCGCAGTGGCACAAATATATCAAGTTCTGCGCATTGATCCAATGCCCAGTAGTACCCACAGACACAACTCTCATGTGTCACTACGCAGTCAGTTTGGTTCCGGATCTCAAGTATAGATCAATTCAAAACTATATCAGTGCAGTGATATCTCTGAACAGTTATTCGGGTTACGACATTAAATGTGTTAGATCAGAGTTTGAGTTGATCACCACCCTGGCAGGTATACGCCATAAACTCGGGGACCTGAAACTGACTCGCCCTTATGTTATGTTGACTGGAATCGGGTGGAGGACAGGGTCTTGTGGACTTGTATAGCCATCTCATTTCGGGGCCTGCTACGGAAATCAAATATTGTCCCTGATTCGGCGATCAATTTCCAAAGTTAAGAGCAGAAAAATTGAAATTGAAGGATTTTTTTTTGTTAATGACATGATAGTGTTAATTTCAAGGGATATCTTTTAAATGATTAGACATAGAGCTTATTCTCAATCAGAATACAATGATGAGCCTCATATCTATAATGACATTCCTCCAAAACATTTTGAGGTATTAATTAATGTGGTACATCATTGGAAAGCTCATTACCTCACGTTGAAAATAGATATTTTTTTTCTATTGTCCATTTTCCCTTGGCCGTCCACAAATACCGATTTAAGTATCAGAAAATAGGGGTACATATATAAATGTTATATCAATTTGAAACCCAGCTTTCGTTTACTTCTTTTCATTCCAGGACTGCTGTGTGAAATATGTAATGCAAAATAACACATGTATGATATAGTATAACCTAGCTATGATCCATTGCCAGACATCATATTGCCTTGGCATAGCCATCGCTACAGCAGCTCATTGCGATGATAACAGTTTTCTGATTCAAGATTCCCAATTTTGAAGATGTTTGCCCTGAGACTCCGAATTATATGAAAAAGTGTTATTCTCTAGCTGAATATTCTTTCAAATAGAAACTGCATTGGCTGAAAGTGAAAGCTAGGTTTACGACCGTGCTTCCACTGCGCCTGGATACAGAAGGCGCTGTGATCGCCTCCCGTGACCCTCCCTACGTCCGTGCGTAACAAATCCCTTTGTTGATATTCGAGTTTGGTACTTTAGAGATGTCCAGACAATATTTTAATCTTACGAGGCTACTTTCATGATAGTTATCTAGCCCTAGTCAAGAAATGGTTGTTTGAATTTAAGATCTAAAAGAGTAACAGTTGCTTGAAGTCAGTCAAGAGTGGCCTTGAGAAACTGTTGGCCACCATCTTGCTTTTGGGTTGTTTTGATTTGAGCACCTGTAGTCTCAAACCTTTGTGTATAAAAACTGATAAATATTGGGATATGACAGAAATTTCTACTACTGGGTAGCTAAAATATTTATTCTTGTCAAAACCTATAAATACAACTGAACAGTAGTTACAGTGAGAAATCTTTTGAAAAAATGGAACAAAATGAGTGGTTTGAGGCTCAAGCCACTTCCAGCCACTTTTGGCGGATCCAAAAAGCGTGATATCAGTGCCATATAGCGCTAGCGGCCACTAGGCACTGACAGCGTAAGCGAGTATCGGTGTAAGCTAGGTTTCACAATAATTATTTGCATTACACTAACAATAGGTGGCACCACTGTATGTAGCTTCATCTATAGTGTAAAACTTCAGGAACCCGTGTAAGTCTTCCCTTTTGTCCAAACTCACTGAATGTTGCCCACAAAACAAACCCACATCCAATGGATTCAAGAAAGTTTTGGATTAGCCAAATCAGAGATCCAGACTCATGACCCACAATTGACTCAACATCCACTTATTATGCCCAATTTCATCTGGCCAACCAAAACTAAAATCAAAATTTCCCTAGGCGAGTGTTTCTAAGGTTGGTTTGATTAAGGTACTAGCCGCTATCATTAATTTTGGGAACATTTAATAATGATGATAAGTAATCCCTACAAACATGCTTTGGGCTTCCCTAGCCCACTCAAAAGGGTCTACCTCTCATCTTTCCTATCCCCTCAGGATGTGTGTGGTGCACATATGCGCGGGCACTGACACATTCCTCTGTGATATTGTGTAATGTCATTCTCGCCATGAATATGACCTTAGCTGTCGAAATGGCGTTAAACATCTATTACTCACTCACTACAAACATGCTTTGTTCATAATGCACAACCAGAAACTACATTTGACCTTGAGTTCATTCCTTTTATTTGTCAGATTAGTTTCCCATAGGTGTTTTCATCGTGAACCATCCTATTATAATAGCCCATTCACTTAGTTATGGAGATGAGTAGATTTATACATGATATATTGTGCAATTAAATCTGCGTGTCACATAATGTGAACGAAAAGTAAGACAACAGATATCTATATCGGATTAAACATATTTTAAGGAACAATCTAACTATTTGACCATAGACATGATTGTACATTTGTCATCAATGTATCAATAATATTGTCACCATGTAGACACACAAATAATTTCTACTGTTATGAGATTTTGTAGTAATATTGCATTCCACCATGTGACAAAAGCTTTTCTCATTATATATCAAGTTCGGGTTACCCGAGAGGACATGTACGAAAACTATGTAGTATCACAACATCATATTACAAGTATTTATAACTGTTATCACATACAATTGAACGAGTGCCGCCAAAATCTATACTATGTAAAAAAAAAAGGTAAGCATGGCTAATATTATGTGTCTCCCTTGAGGTGAATTATATAGATATTTGGTAAATCATTATCTTCCAGCAGTTTCTCCAAATCAGCTGGGCTTACGAGTATTATGTCTCATGAGATAATTGAAGAAATAACAACTATGGTCAATTGTGTTAGTTTCAGATTTGACATTCAAAGATGGAGAATCCTCACCTACAGCTGCTTGTGAAAGAAACCCCCCATTTTTCAAGCACAGAACAATACTTTACAAGCAAAGAACAGGAAGGTTAATGAGAGAATCTAGAAACTAAGGTTTTACTATAATTGTTTTCTTCCTTAACTACAGAAGTCTATGAAATTGGCTAGTAGTAAATCAATGCTATAGGAGGGATAAGGCTAAAGTTTAGCATTCAAACGGTTGATAGTGATGGATTAGAGCATATACATTATGATTTCGCCAGGTGATGCTGGCGTAGAATACCGTATTTCCTCGATTATAAGCCGGGGCCCAAAAATAAGCCTGCCCCGTTTATAAGCCTGGTCAAAGGGACCACTGGGCCCAATACAGGCCGGGCCCCGAATATAAGTCTGGCGGGAACAAGAAAATCCAATAGAAGACCTACAGAAGGGCATAATTCCATTTCTCATAGGAATATTTTTATAATTCTTTCAGTTTTATGAACCTTAAGTCCTTTCCTTTACACCTACTACATATTCAAAAGGGTTAAAGTTGACCTTTACCTATTTAAAGAGGGAATTATTTCTAGAGATATGTAGAAATAGTTGATACATATTAGAATTTAGATAGGGTTCTACAGTGTTTTTTTTTTTCAAGTATATCACTTATAAGCCTGTCTCAAATATAAGCCTACCCCGTTTATAAGCCGGGTCAATTTCCCACTTAAAATCTGTATAAGCCTGGGCTTATAATCGGGGATATACGGTATGTTAGATCTCCTTTTAAGGACATCGATTAAAATTGCATGGATTAGATAATCCACAACATTTTATAATCCGCACACAGTATTGTCAATCAAAAAAAATAAACATTGCCATATCAAGCATAGCTGTGCCTCCATCAACACCAGATGTAGATGGCTTTGAAGATACGGATCTGATGGCAGCAATGTTTGGAGTTAATTCACAAATATCAACTATTTCGTCATATCACTCAGAGCAGAATAACATGAATCATTGCCATACCATGACATTTTACATTAATGACCTCACTAGCAGTGCTACTGCTAGATTTATCATCCAGCTGCCTGTGATCCCACCAACACCACATGCAACTGCAGCTGTTTCAGGGTTCAAAGCTGCCAATATTGAGTCCTCATCACACATTTTTAGACCTGGCCCCACACACATAGCATACATCATAACATGTGCCACATAGGCATTCTCATGAGTACCAAAAAAACAGATGAGCCCATGAACCAGCAGTGAAGATGCCCACATCGTCTCCTCCATGGGTCTCATAGGGAAGGGGTACTGGAGACTACTGTAGGTAGTTGGGGTTATCTGCAATGGAATTAAAGATAAAACATGTATTTCATATACCCAGAGAATAAGCCTTTCGAGACACATTTAGATACATACCAATTTGAAGCTATTTGAAAAGTACCCTGCTATAGGAAAATTGTTTGTTTTGTAATGACATTTTGTGCTAGTATCCCTATTTGTAGATGGTGATATCGCTCAGATCTCTTCTCTAGCTGCCCCTGATTTGGTAAACAAAATACTGTAACTAAAGAGAGTCATATATTAACAGGATTTCAATTCAATTCAATTTATTATTTTATTATACTGAACAAAACATTCTGTAAACAAATACAGTTATCAATTGAAATGCTCAGTTTGCTGGACAAAGATATGAAAGTAATTAATACAGTCCAAAGATTTATAAACAATTTGTTGGCTTTTAGCTTAATAATAATACTCTCATTTAGCTATTTACAACATAATTATAGAATTGAAAAATTCTATAGTGAGCTGATATCAAAATAAATGAAGAATGAGGATGAGGATGAAGGATGACAATAACCTAATCAGCAGTTTCTACATAGCTTTGAAATACACTAAATGTTCTCAATGACCAGAGTATATACGTACTGAAAAAAACACACTTAAATATAGTGAGGCTAGCTAAGAAGTAATGTTAGAATATTGTTTTATTACAATATTCATAAAGTTTTCTCTTCTTTTTTTTTTGGTTTATAGGTTGTTTCAGCTTAACATATTACAAAACCTTGTGTATAAGGTGAACCCCACATATAAGACACACTCTGAGTTGAATAAAGGACATGGCTAAATAGTGAATAACAAAACATCCCCTTAGCCTAAAGGGTCATTCTATGAGTTGTAGCTACAGCTCATGATTGTGTATAGGCCACACCTTCTGCAGGGTGTATTATAACACTTATGCAGTTTATACCAGTTTATGTCTTGGCATGTTTATTATCAATATTTGAATATGGATGCAGTTTATTCCACAAATTGAATCTAGTTGATAAGGATACAATAACATCATTTATCAATAATCATTAACCTACCCAGAATGTCTACATCCTGAGTCAGGTTCCTTCGCATTGCAATAGCTGTGCCATTGATTGTGTTGTCGTAAAACCAAACAGTTCCATTAGCATAGGAAAGAACAGTGTATGGTAGAACATCTTCTCCTATGTGAAGCATGATATCAGCCCCTGAATAGATTTGAGCAAGACCTGGGAGATAATGTGAAAACATAAGGTGTAAAATCAAAGGGAATTAACCCATTATAAACTAAGATAAATCATGGTTAACTAGTTATTCATTAGCACCTTTATATTCATTTTGATATTGAAATAATATGTGATATGGTGTTATAACTATGACAAGGTAACAAAATTCATTACCAAAAATTGGGTTGTCAATGGGAGTTTCACCACCAAAGGTAAAGGTATGAGAATGATCTCCAGTAACAATAACAAGTGTTTCATCCAAATCCACCATGTTTAGAGCTGCCTGGACAGCGTTCTAAAGGGCAACAGTATTATTCAGTGACCTGAATGCATTTCCGATATGGTGAGCAACGTCTATTCGACCACCTGAAAAGGTCATATAAAAGGTTGAATCAAAGGCATTCAGAACATAACGAGAGTTGAAGATTCAGAACAAAGCATGGTTAAAAAAAAACACCGTAAAAGAAGTACCATCAAAATAACGAAGGATTCCTCTTCCCAGATCTGTCATTATTTTCACAGAGCTTCCTTTGTACAACCATGCTGCCTCCTGGGTGTTCTTGTAAAAACTACACCAGCCCCTGCTATGAAATTACAGTGTTTCACTGTTCAGTTTTACAAGGATCCCTGGTAGATTCAACAGTTATTTTTTACAGTGAAGTTAAACCACTTATTTTATTTTATGTGAATAACTTCTTCCCGTAGATATAGCATTGCGCGGCCGATCGCCACACCCCCAGTGGCGTAACGTGTGTCAATCCACCACAGCGGCCGATCCAGTACCGTAGCCTCGTTCTGGGTGCGTGTAAACATTCAAAATGGCGGACCGCCGCTTGAACGGGGCAATACGGTAACGGATTTTGATAATTTTTCCTTATTTAAACCTCTAAAAACATAAAATAAATATAGAAATAAACTCCCCTGGTATCCTCGGTGGCCTATCCACCCCTAACGCCCTCGGGGGAGACAACTCCCTTGTGGTGGATCGACCACCTCGTACACCACGGTCGTTTAGTTCTATCTATATCTTATCATGTGATAGACTAGTCAAAGGGGCTCACCTTCTACAAGTAGGTAGTAGCCCTTCTTAGAATGTTGTAGGATTTGAATGGCTTTAACAGTCATTTCCACAAGGGAAGGCTCATCCAACTTGCTCTCCCAGCAAAATGTTGTTATCTGTTGCCATGATTGGTCATCAATGGCGACTCCTTTCTGAGTGATAACTCACTGCGTCATCTTTCGCCACTGTGTGTCAGTCGCATGGCGATTTATCACAACAGTCGCCAACATGATCTCACTTACTGCGTGAGTATGTGCCACCCCTTGTCATCCCTCACAAAGCATGGTGACTTATCACCACCATCACCAACATGGATCTCACTCACTCCGTCAATATGTGCCACTGTTTGTCAACTCTCATTCAGAATGGCAACTTTTCACCTGCATTGCCACATGGCTCTCACTCACTGCATGAGTTTGTATCACTCCTAGTTAATCTTCTCTCAAAATGGTGATCACCACCATTGCCAACATTGGTCTCACTCAATACGTGAATTTGTGTCACTCCAAGTCAATGCTCTCTGAGGATTGCATCATCTGTCACTCACTCTCACTCACAGTGGCAACTTATCACCACCATTGCCAAAGTTGTTGAGACAGCACCACTGTTCAACATGTAGCCTATCTAGGAAGTGTGGGCATGAAGTATAAGTCCCATACATATCAAATGTGCTTTGTTTCACACTGATTTCCATGTAATACTTCAGAGGTGAATCAAACAGGATTATATGGAGAGAATATCAATTGAATTTAGATAGAGGTATCTCTAAAATGAAAGCAACTATCCATAAACACCTTTTCTCTGGTTACAGGAAAAATACATAGGGAAATATCAACATGAACACCTTGTCTGTGGTTAGAGGGAAGATACATATGGCAATACCTTCTCTGGCAAAACATACATTGATCTGGCAGATGTGAGGCTGCATGATTACCAATGTCGATGATCATGAGCTTTTCATCTAACAAGGTGAGTGATCACCAGTGTCGCCATCACTGGTGAGTCTGAGTGATCACCACTCTCGCCATCCATGGTGAACCTGCGCTATGACGTGGTGCGCGTTTCATCTAGCGAGGTGAGTGATCAACCGCCTTGCCATCCCTGGTGAGTGTGAGTCATCACGATCCTCGCCAACCGTGGTGAACATGCGCTATGGCATGGTGTGCGTTTCATCTAGCGAGGTGAGTGATCACTCGTGTCGCCATCCCTAGTGAGTGTGGGTGATCAAGATCCTCACCATCTGTGGTCAACCTGTGCTATCACGAGGTATGCGTTTTATCTAGCGAGGTGACTGATCACAATCCTTGCCATCCGTGGTGAATGTGCATTATGACGTGGTGTGCGTCTCATCTAGCGAAGTGAGTGATCACTCATGTCGCCATCCCTGGTGAGGATGAGTGATCACCATCCTCACCATCTGAGGTGAGGCTATGTGATCACCACCATAGCTATTCCTGGTGATCTTGTGCTATAGTGACGTCATGTTCCATCTAGCAACATGTGTGAGCCACTTCACACAGGTTGACGAGGAGTCACGACAATTTGCTGGGCTGACTTTTCATGATCCTTGCCATCCCTGGTGAACATGTGCTATGACGAGGTGCGTGTTTCATCTAGCGAGGTGAGTGATCACCCGCGTCGCCATCCCTGGTGAGTCTGAGTGATCACCATCCTCACCATCTGAGGTGAGGCTATGTGATCACCACCATAGCTATTCCTGGTGATCTTGTGCTATAGTGACGTCGTGTTCCATCTAGCAACATGTGTGAGCCACTTCACACAGGTTGACGAGGAGTAACGACAATTTGCTGGGCTGACTTTTGTTGAGTCTGTCAACCTCATATTTCATGTGACTTGGTTCAAAGAGACCTAATATGTATGATTTTTATATCCTCAAATTAGTTTAACAGGTAAGCTATTGGTATGCATCAATCATATTGTATGAAAAGCAGAATTGGAATGAAGTAATTGGCATCTCTCACTGAGAAAAAGAGACAAAAATCCTATTTCCATCAGTACATTCAACGTATGAATCATTTAACAGTCACACAATATGTTAAGCAAATATGTTTATCATTATGAGCTCTCTCTCATCCAGTGGGCACAGAACATCTAATCAACGTTGTTAACTGGTTGATATAAATTGATAGTGTTAATCAGCCTACAGGTCTTCAACAGTCTTTCAACCATTCCATTTCAGTATATATGAATTTCAATATTGTTTCAACGTTGATTCAACATTGACATGTAAACTAAGAATCACCTAAGAGCTATCAATGTTGAAACAATGATGAAATAATATTGTATCAACATAGAAATACAAAAGATTAATCACAGTTGATTTAGTTATGTTGTGTCAACTCTCAAATTCCCACTGGGTTGTAGAACCGACTAGGCTCTATGATATTGAACAAGTAACCAATGGATAACTCATGACGAGTGGGTGTTATCGACGGATAATGACACAAGGCCGTAGGCCGAGTGTTATTATCGTCGATAACACCCACGAGTCATGAGTTATCCATTGTCTACTTATTTTATACCACGAAATCAATAAATAATCAATATTATACCAATAAATTCAAGTTGAAAACAAAAATTATTCCCCCTCTCCGGGACTCGATGCCAGCCATTGTGTGTACACGATCGGTACATACACCTCCTCCCCCGGCAGCGGACAGCGACAGCCCCGGTCTCGGCTAGCCTTGGCAGCGGCACACGGCGAAAGATTTCAATGCGTCTCGTTGTTATGTTTGTGTATAATACACCTCCTCGCCCGGCAGCGGACAGCGACAGCGCACACGGCGAAAAAAGAAGCTTCTCGCGGTTATGTTTGTGTATAATACACCTCGTCGCCCGGCAGCGGACAGCGACAGCGCACACAGCGAAAAAAGATGCGCTCGGACCGGGGCTCGATCCATGTACCTCTCACGGCTTGGCGCAACGCGCTAACCGCTAGCCCCCCGCGTCTCCTCCTTCCGCGCCCGGCAGCGGACAGCTAGAGCGCACACGGCGAAAAAAGATGCTTCTCGCGGTTGTGTTTGAGTATAATACACCTCGTCGCCCGGCAGCGGACAGCTACAGCACACACGGCTTTGTATCATATCCAGACGTGGTTCGAACCGAGCATTTCTCGTCAGTCCTTGTGGCGCAGTGCATAAGGAGTTGGATTTGGGATGTGAGACTGCAGGTTCGATCCCTACCCTGGCCTGGAAAATTCGTGGGTTTTAACATGTGACATGTGACATGTGACATGGGAGAGGCGTGCTGTTATCCTGGATAACAGCACGCCTTAGATGGATAACAGCACGCCTTAGATGGATAACAGCACGCCTTCCAAAATCGATGGTAAAGCCTATAGGGTGTGCAATATCGACAGATATGTGGATGGGAATAGACCCCAAAAAGCACTGTGTAAGCCAGAAATCGTGGTATAATAGTTCTTAATCACAAGGAGCCAATATAGGGTTAACACAAGGAGCCATTATAGGGTTAACACAAGGACCCCTTATAGGGTTAACACAAGGACCCCTTATAGGGTTAACACAAGGACCCCTTATAGGGTTACTATAGGGAGCCCTTTCAGAGTTAACACATGGAGCCCTTATAGGGTTGGGTTAACACAAGAAGCGGCCTGGTGGATTGATGGATATTACACTTTCTCATGGTCCTTATGTCGCTAACCCTTTAAGAGCTCTAACCATCTAGGGGCAGCATATTGAAATGTATGTAACTTTAAGTTATTTGCAGCAATATTTACTAGTTAATTTATCCACTCATCTTGAATATAAGGTGCATTTAGTATGATTCCATTTCTGGATGTGGAACTCCGTATCCACAGAAGCAGGAAGCAGAAATCTAAACAATAAACCCAAAAGTGACATACGGCTCCATATGTCACATACGGACCCTAAAACTATGAAGAAAATGCCCACTAGGGGTATGAGAGTATCCTTGTCCACGGGTATAAAAATGTATTAATGTTCAAAAGGCGGTATCCTCTATAATCATAATTTTTGAGGGGTCTAAACAGTTTCTGTCGGAGCAAAAAACAGCTACAGCCTTAGCATGTGTAATAAACTCATATACTGACATACATACTACCGTAAACTCCCACGTATAAGACGCGTCCTCTACGCCAAACGAATGCCTGGGGGGTCTTATAGGATTTTTTCAAGTTTGGGGTGCGTCTTATACGAGGGGTAATTTTACTATAGAAATGTACTAAATTTACAAAATTGAGCCCTAAGAGGTGCGTCTTATACGCAAAAATGCTCCTCCCAAAATGGGGGTGCGTCCTATACGCGCAGCGCGTCTTATACGCGGGAGTTTACGGTATTACAATCAACCAGCAAAAAAACATTCTTTTGCAATGGGCCCCCAAATGTGCCGTTAACTCATTTCATCCTTGGGTGTAGCACCCTGCTTAATTTCGCATAAGCTAAAGTGCATAGACACAAAGTCATTAGTATATAAATGTTGTAAATACTTACGAGGTTTGAAACTTTGTACTGGAGAGAAAAGCATCAGTGTCATCCCCAGGAGGAACACCACAGACTTCATGATGGCAATTATACTGCTGCTCCAAAACCAGCGTCTGTTCTCAATGGTGACAACTGACGACCGGTTATCTATACATAAGGAGGGGTGTCGTAGTATGACCTGTGACTAGTTCCACAGGTAGCAA
This sequence comes from Acholoe squamosa, assembly GCA_949317995.1. Taxonomy (NCBI): domain Eukaryota; kingdom Metazoa; phylum Annelida; class Polychaeta; order Phyllodocida; family Polynoidae; genus Acholoe; species Acholoe squamosa. Next base: position 49,554,863 of record OX439050.1, read on the forward strand.
AAGGGTGTTGGTGCATTACTGTAGGATACTATGATGCATCATGCCCATTTTATGTCATGGCTGATACGACTGTCACTGTAGATTAGTACTAGAACCGCCGTATTCAATGGGGGGCATTGAATCCAATGTGTCTGTATTCAATGGGTGTCCGCCATCTTGGATTTTGAACAGATCTGAGCTGTGTTTCTTTATTTAAAGGCAAAATAACCCCCTAGGCCATGACATAAATGCAAATGGCTCTGTATCATCAGTTTGATGCAACATTTGACTTTGTCCCGTTCCCAACCACTTTCACATTTGGTCTACACCAGTATATATTTTACTATTGCTATACATTAAGTTTTCATTTACCCAGGGGACCAGGCTAGGTGTGCCCTTTCATAAAATGTATAGTTTTCCTTACTTTTGACATAGGTTTTAGTCACTCTGGGCTGATGCATGTCCCAAATTTTCTGTTTTCATCATGTAGTCATTTTCTGTGACATGAAAAACTAAGAAGGATTCACTATATGTAGCTTTTTTTGTGTCTAATCTTTCGTCTATGCCCTTGGCTATCATTTTCCAAATTACAATGTCCCGTTCCCAACCACTTTTGAAAAAAATCTTCTAAAATGTAATGTTCTCCTCATATCTATTATTACAAGACCCCTAGTGCTATAGCAGTTGCACTATATGGGAATTCATGTATATCTGAGTTTACAAGACCCCTAGTGCTATAGCAGTTGCAATATATGGGAATTCGTGTGTATCTGAATATAGAACTATATATTTCTTAACTGTGTTTCCTAATTTATCCATTCCCATGAGGTTCACAAATAACTAGGGTGCTCTTGTCCTGTACCCAACCACAAACAATAAAACATTGCAGGATTAAGACATTTTTATGCATTTAACTATTTACACTATATGCATTATATAAACCTAGTAATACACTATTGAAATGTGCATTATAGTAGGAGTAGGTATATTAGCATATATTTGCTAAGTCACTTTATGGAAGCTGTTAGAAGTTGGCTAATTATGTCCCGTTCCCAACCACCTTTTAAAAATAGTATCTCTTCAGTGTCAGCACACATGATACTCACTAACTACCCTCCACCCATGTCGTTAACTGTTGTAATTTTGTCCCGTTCTCAACCACCTTTGTCCCGTTCCCAACCACATTTTTGATTTGACATTATTTTTGTTCTACCACACATCATACCAACTCAAAACAACACATTTCTTGTTTCCCTTCCTTCCATTCAATCATAATATAAAATGGCTATCAGGGAGAGCAATGTAATAATCACATTGAGTTAAATTCATCTAATGATACTGTCCTGTTCCCAACCACTTTTGTCCCATTCCCAACCACTTTTTTATATGACATTATTTCTGTGTTGCCACCAATGAACCTCATTCTCAAACTTGTATTGCCTCCCCTCCGTCCTCCCATCTATATCAATATAATGAAGAAAATCCCATTCGATGCAATGATAATGTTCCATTTCCAACCACTTGTGTCCTGTTCCCAACCACTTTTCTTTTTTTAAATCTACCATTATTCAGCTCTACCATGCATAAAACTCACTCTAGAGCACATATGGCCTCCCCTCTATCCTCCCATTCACGTATGATGTAGCATCATATCAATATAATGAATAAATATCCCATTCAACGTAATGATTATGTCCTGTTCCCAATCACTTGTGTCCTGTTCCCAACCACTTATGTCCTGTTCCCAACCACTTGTTTAATGTAACAGAATTCAGTTCTACCACTCAGGTAAAGAACTCACCAATGACCACATCATTTCCCCCTTAGTCTCACCAACCCATCACAAAGAACTAACTATATAGGCAAACATAATTTCAGTTTGTAGTGATCATATCTTGTTCCCAACCACTTTTGTCCTGTTCCTAACCACTTTTGTCCTGTTCCCAACCACTTTGTATGGTTGACTATATTGGAAATGATGGGCATATCCTTCTGGATATGATTTTCATCCAGGATAACCCTTTAATTGGAAGGAATTGTGGTACCTTTGGGAGCAAAAGTATCATTCTACCCCCATTTGTATGCCTTGTACAAAAATATCAAAGTTCAGTGTAAAATCTATAAGGTGTCGTTGAATACGGACAGCCTCACCTCGGTGAATACGATGCAAATTTATTCCCTGGTCATGGACATTTGCATATGTATCCCATCTCCAGTATAATGCATCATGTCGACCCTATGGAGCCAATACATGTGCACTTCCATGGTGCTCCAAAGGATTATTCACCAATGCCAGCAGTCTTTTTGGGGCATCATGACAATCAATGGACATGATGCACTAATGCATTAAGAACCCTTAAAGAGTTACCGGATCCATGGAGTGAAGCCATTAAGTTTCATACACAACCATGTTTGGTTCGTAGTGCCCTTGGCCCAGATGCAGGTGACAGGTGATAGAATGTGCAACGTTGACCATAATAAACCATAACTTTATGTTTTTACTTTAGACTTGTTCTAGTTCTCACAACAAGTCTGACTGGGCCTTTATCATAGAGCCATAACCTATGTCACTGTCACCAAGTACATTGTATTCATGTTTAACTGTACATAACCTGGCTCCTTCCCAGCAAATCCGAGTAATCAGAGTCATGCTGGGTGAGGAATGTGTGAGTACATTGAGCTTATTAATGTATGTTTAACCCAGGTTTGCGGTTTGCTGGAAATATTCACCTGACCGCGCAGCGGGAGGGTGAATATTTCTAGCTAACCTCACCGAGTCCTGGGTTATAAATACATTAATGCATTTATCACACTTATTCCTCCATTTGTATTTACTTCTTACCTTATAACCTGAGAATAAATTTTCTGAACCCAAGTGATTCTCCACGGTTCACCTTGCCAGGCCATTTTGGTCGTCAGCACTTGACAAACTTTCCACACATATTTTGGGTAGAATCCAATCATGCCATGCACTGAGCTCCTAGCGCCAACAAATATATGATCCATAGGTGGCGTCTGTATACTTTTTGTCTCCATATCCTTCTAAATAAATAATAATCCAATGAATTTACATAGCGATACGTTTCGCCACCCGCCTCCACGGAGTCCACCACGCCGGGCGTCGTTTTGACAGTGTGGGAAAGTCCCGTATGTAGGTCAGCAAGCCGTAAAACCATGGGGTGGGTGCCGAGACATATCGCTATGAAAAATCATTCAATTTTCTTTTATATTGAATGGTATGGAGTTATTTGGCACGCCATCACCATCTAGGGACCGAATATATGCTTCAGGATTAATATCTCAACAGGATAAGCTTGGATTCAATACGAAAAAATGGTTGAAGGAATGGCAGCAGGTCAGTCATTTATAAGATTACATGGGATTTCTACTAGCTGCTTGGTAGTCTAGTGGTTATGGCGCTCGCATCTTACCATAGCAGCCGGGGATCGCGCCCCGTAAGACCTGAATGGTTTTAACTGGAAATGTATGGCAAGGTTGACATTGTATACTTCTCCAATTTATTATCATGTCCAGATTCCCACCAAAGTTGTCTTAGAAAAAAATAAAAGGTCTCAGAGTGCAGTTAAACCCCCATAACCGAACTGGGTTATGACCAAAAAAGCACTGTAGAGGCCAGAATCGTGAGATAATGAGTGATAACAAATAATTTTGTGTAATACAATGTCAACTCTCACTCAGCTTGACAAACCTTCACTTACTTCAATAATACCTGAGAGAGTATGTGTCAACATGTGTCAATACTTGTCAACTCTCACACCACTTCACATGTCTTCACTCATTTCCATAAAGATGTGAGGGGAACTGGGTGAGCAAGTGTCAACATGTGTCAATACTTGTCAACTCTCACCCAACCTCACATGTCTTCACTCATTTTCATAAATATGGGAACTGGGTGAGCATGTGTCAATACTTGTCAACTCTCAGGCAGCTTCACATGTCTTCACTTACTTCAATAAAGATGTGAGGGGAACAGGGTGAGCACATGTCAACATGTGTCAATACTTGTCAACTCTCACCTAGCATGACATTTCTTCACCAAGCCTTCAACAATAAGAGACTATGGAAACTGTATGGATTCTCATGGCTTGCACTTTGCAGAGTGGGCCTATTGAGTAAATGTCAATATGCGAGTTAATGTTTCACAGAGCAAGTTCATTTCCTACATGGCATGAAATACATATATGAGTCAGGAACATAATGATAGCCAAGTATATGTGATTTAGTGCATACATTAGACATAATAGCTCATTTGTTTTGTCTATGGGACATAGCACTGAATTGGAATTGCCTATTTTTTACATGATATCTAGGTATATGTTTGTCCTGGTTTGATAGGATATGAAGGTTTAATGTCTAGTGATCAGCTGGGTCACAGCTGATTAGAGGAAATATACAGGAATTCTTCATAGGCTGGTTAAAAAACTCTGTATTGAGTGATAATAGGCAGATAGGGGAAGATATTTGTCCAACATTAGCATGACAGACTGTGCGAGGAGATGTGAGCATGTGTCATGATTCGCCCACTCTCACCCACCATGACACAACTTCACGCACAATGACACACTATGTACTATTCTATGTTTTGATTGGTCCATTTCAAATTTCCCTCCCTTTCCTTTGTTCTCCGCCTGCTTTCAAAACAGTCATCTATCTTGATGCTGAATTCAGGTATGTGTCTCAACACCCCAAATTAATGTAGACCTTTCTATGTGAGCAAGGCTCAGGATAATTCTGGGGCTGCCATATGGTAGTGGTCATTGTTTATCAACTTAGATGTGAGTGGGTGGTCAAAATTAAATTGCTGCTGTTTGTTTGTTTATGACCCTTTCTTTTCATTTCAACAGGCATTCTCAAGAATACTACAAAGAAAATTCAACTCACACAGCTGACAGAATATCTATCCATTTTCAAGCAAAGTGGGCAATACATAACATGCAGAGGAGAGATATCTTCAATGGGAACCAGCATGAACAGCTGAATTGATGTTAATAAAGTTATGAAATATCATAAATCCACAACCACCTCAACCCCCCCCTGCCTATCCCCCACCCACAAATTAGTCTGTGCGTCAATATATGTGATACTGTGTCATGACCCATGTGTCAGTATGTGTGATAATGTGTGATGACACATGTGTCGTTCATGGTGAAGGTTCATGCATGTTGACTCAACTTCACAAATTTGGCTGGGATGTTTACGCATGCGTCATATCTTGTCATGGTCCATGATCACCCATGCGTTGAGTCCTAAGAGCGCATTGGGTGAGGGCTGGTGCAGCATGACAAAAGTTGACACAGATTTGCTGGGTTGCTGGCATGTTGCCTTCCAAGATTGTCCTAAATCTTGTTTTGTGCAAGAAGCTCAAGACATGCAAAAACACTCCCTTCTGGCCATGGACTGGGCCCTGTTGGTCTTGCTGTATGTGACAGATACGTTCAAAGATAAAGAGGGTAAGCTCCAGTTAGGCTTCTGGCATAAGGGCCGTATATGATATACAAAAAATCTGAACGCGGACATCCGCATTCGGGGCCATATTCTGGCACCCCAATCACCTGTATTCTATGGGAGAGGACTTGTATGAAAGGCTTTCTGTTCTTAGGGCCTGGGCCGATGATAAGTCTGATCTCATCTGCACCATGCCTAGTTTTCTATGATCTACACCCGTATGAAAGTTTTCATTGTATGCTACCCAAAGAAATTGTCATTTGCCCTCTGCTGCTTGCCATCCAGTCCTGTCTCCCCTCCTCCTCTCTTCTTTCTACCCCTTCTCCTCCCTCCTTCGCTTCTCCCTCTATTCCTGGCCCTTTAATCCCTCTCTCTCCCTCCTTCCCATTTTCCTCCCTTCCCTTCTCTGTGTCTCCTTATTCCTCCTCTGCCCACTCCCTCCCCTTCCCTCCCACCTCTAGTTTCCTCCCCTCTTCTCCCCCTCCTTTTCACCCTTTTCTCAAGTCTCTCTCTTAAGTATAAGTACCTCCCTTCCTGTTCCCAGCCGTACCCACTTCCCTCCCTTTCTATTCCTGCCTCTCCCCCTGTCCCCTCCCTTTTCTTTCAGAAGACCAGACTACATACCTAGATGTATATACATATACATGTGTATATATATATATATATATATATATATATATATATATATATATAAATATATATATATAATCATATACATATAGTACAAATACATTTTATGTTTTCATACACTTACACATTGTCAGGAGGAGGTTTCGCCTCATAGGTATTCAATTATACATATACGGCCTCCACATGCGAGCCTCATGTGGGAAAAAAATGTTTTTGTGAAAAACTGTTTCTCAAAGGTCGCCGTGTCCTGTCCGTATGTGAGACACAGGATACGGACTTTTATCTCTGTATGGGGCCTTTATTTAACATACGGCACCCCACATGCGGACAGTCCGTATACACATGCGGACCCTCCGTATGTTGGCTCCGCGAAGCATCTTTTTTTCGTAAATGCCGCGTTCAACTTAGGAGAACAAGGGAACCCCTTTCCGGTATCCCCCGTATGATGTCATAAGACAACTTCCGTTCTTTCCTTTATCGTTCATGAAACCATGAACAAACAAGATGAAAATGGGGAAGAAAAAGCCCACTAAGGTGAGATTCTTAAAGTCCTCTCTTTTTCTTGTCTCGTATATGATACCTCATGACTTTGTGGTCTTTTTGATGTAAAAAAGAAGGTGTGTCTTCACGTTTTTCATTCAAAACTTCAGTCCCCAGTTGATGCTCCCTCCTTGTTGAAGTGTGTTCCTGGCTCAAGCAGCCGGCTTCCCCCCTTGTTTGGTTGACATCGTGACTTAATCCTTCCTAGAAAATGAAGAAGGGATCTCGCTGTACTTAGAAATAGACCCCCCTTTCCAAATCCCCAGCTTAAATAAACAATTACTGTCATAAAAGTCACCAAGTCTTCTTTTGTGCATGATGGCAAGCTATGTCAATCAGGTACTGCTTTATGTAGAGCCTTTTTTTGGTTAATCGTTTCATTTTATTCAAATTTTAAGAATTTCAAAGACTTGATCGAGGATGTGACCAATCTTAAAGCCCTCCTCTGAGAGAACAGAAGACTTACGGGTCAAGAAAGTGACCCTGATTTAGAGGTATGAGTCAAAAATACATTTTTTCTCTATGGGATCATATCATATTCAAATACACTAAATTCATTTATTGTAAACCTATTCCTCTTCTTTTTTTTAATGTATCTATAAAACGTGGAATAAAAAATAGTTCTTTAGCTCTCAGACTATATTTTATTTTGCCTTATACTATGGAATAAGATGTGTATTAAATTTTATTTCATTTTTCTTTTCCAGGAATCTGACAAAGACGAGGACGAAGATGAGGGAGTAGAAACTATGGATCAGCACGACGAGTTCAATGATGATCAAGAGTGACCTGAGAACTACCAGGGTGAAGCTATAGCATACATGTGCAGCTTGTTGAAGCGGCAGAATCTCAGCATGAAGAGGCAAAAGGAAAAGCCTCAAAGCTCATCCCATCCATCCTTTACTGGTTCCAAACCCAGCTCCTACAGTCAATGAAAAAGAGGCTCTGAACACCAAGACCCCACATATTTTCCTGTCCCTGAATCCTCTGTTCCTAGAGGTAGAGGTAACAAAAGATCATGAGGCAGGGCTAGAGGATCCATTACTTCTGGCCGGGGGAGGGGACGTGGGTCACCTTCTCCTGACATATCAGGACGCGGTAGATCATCTCTGAACCAAAGTTATCAAAGGGGGCGTGGTTGGTCTCCTGCAGTAGGTCTTCCTGCAGCATCTGGTAGTGGTTCCATGTCTGAAGGTGCCACAAAAGGGGGGGTCCCTACCCCTAAGAAAGGAGAACACTGGAGGGAAGAAGAGCTTGATTCCTTGTTGAAGGGTGCTAACCATCTGAAGCCAGTACTTAAAGGGCGCTTCAAACATAGCTCTGACGGAAAGGAGCTAAAGAAAATGGTGTGGGAGGAACTACGAGGTGAGGTTAAATTCCTTTAAAACTTGTTTCTTTAAATATATTCCTCTTATATTCAGTCTAATATGCATGTCGTCAAGGCCTTTTGTCTGACGTTGGTAGAATACATAATTTGCCTTTCCTTTTTTGGTACAATATAACAAATCTGTTGATGTAAAGGTGATATCTTTAACATGCAAGTTCACCTTCCTATATTTCAGACTATGTTAATTCTAATGGAGGAAGGCATAGGACACGTGAGCAGTGTCAGGACAAGCTTGGGTATTTTGTTCAAAAGGCTAAGAAAAAGGTAGGAATACCCTGTCCCTTTTAGATTCTACTGTATCATTATGCTCTATATATCTGTGATTTATTAGTATCTCTGAAAATAATGAATTATGTTTTTTAAAGAAAACTCTTCAGAAACATGTATTGCCTATTATGTGTACCGTTCACATTTTTTTTTTAGAGACAGGTGATAGACTCTAAGTATAAACTCATTTGAAAATCCACCCTCCACCATGAAAGTATTTTCAGCAACTCCTTCTGTATGAAAAACTTTTATCCACCCAGAAAATATTTCATTGTGTGGTCTCTTATGAAAATAATTTCATGGGCCCTTCCGATGAATATATTTTCAAAGTTCCATTCATGAAAATATTTTCAGCGAGTACTTATATGAAAATCTCTCCACCATGAAAATATTTTCAGCGACTCCTTCCATATGAAAAACTTTCATCTACCAATGAATATTTCATTGTGTGGTCTCGTATGACCCTTTCAAAGAAAATGTTTTCATAGAGTTCCATTCATGAAAATCTTCCATACACCATGAAAATATTCTCAGCGACTCCTAACATAGATGAAAATCATCGAAATCAAATGCTCAGAAGAGTTTTCTCTGAGTTCCGCATAAATACATTTTCAAAAAGTCCCTAAGTTTTGTATCAAACCTGGAGGGTGTTGTGAAAGGACAGGAACTTAATTGAATTGGAGGTGCTATTCCCAAATGGGAACTGACTACAATCAGGCAATGACTTTTCCCCTGTTTTACAGCAAGGAAATTGGTTATAGAAGTGGTTCTGAAGTGGTCATGATTCACACTAAGAGGATTGATTCTGAGTGTAAGGTGAGAAGTTGGTTCTGAGCAGCAGAACAGCCAGGAACTGGAAGGTGAGTTACGACAGTGAGAATCTACGTTTTCTATTTTCGCAACAGCCTCCAGTTCTCCTGTATGAAGGTATTCTCTCTGGCTTACATGTGAGAAACCTTTCTTGAGCTCAAACTCATGAGTTTGTAACAAATAAAATTGTTTCACTGGGCTAGTCATTCCCTCTCCTCTGCACTTTTTTTTTTTACTATATTCCTCCTTTACCCTAGCAGTTTATATCCCCTCTCCAATTTATTCACTGCAGGGAGATTATTATACAAAAGATTTCTCTGAGCTGCATTGATCACTGATTTTTCACAGGGAAGACCCAAGGAAAACAATTTTCACCAGCCCTTCCTGGTGAAATTATGCTATCCATTCTTGATTCATCAGTACTCAGTAGATGGCACCACACACCAAAACAGACCAGATTACTCCTCAGGGCATGGTGTTTAACCCTACCTTATCTGTACCTCTAAATTAATGCTCATTCAATCCCTGACCATGATCTTGACATTAACCTAAACTCTAATCCTAATGTTTATACTAATGCCATGTGTAACCCTAGACTCTATGAGTGACTGTCTGGTGACAGCCACTGGGCACTGCATTGGGATTTCTGGCGTAAAGTGTGAGTGCACCCCCCCAAGAAAGAGACATATCAAAGCGCTTTTCCTGAATTAACCCCCACAATTACAATTGCGACTGATATTCAGTCATGCTTAACCTAAACCAAATCTTAGTCCTAACCTAAAATTTGAGCCTTAGCCCAATTATAACCCTACTACCACACTTTATCCTAATCATAATCCTAACCCTTCTACTAACCCTGGTTATAGTCAAGCATCACAAATATGCCAAACCTTTTGGCAGGCATGTCGGCTAATCCACTAGCAGACAGACAATGATAGACACTTCTTAGCTTTAGCTGTGCAGGGAATTGTAACTCTTAGCCTAAAATCAACCCTAGACCTAACCTTAACCCATATCCTGAATCCAAGTCTAACTTTAGTTTTTACAACAATCCCAACACTATCACATCCTCATGACAACTCCTAAAATCCTCTAACCTGAGCCCAAAACTTCCACTAACACTAAACTGTAATTAACAACTCTACGGTTAGGGTGAGGGGAAGGGTTAGTATTTGGGTCAATGTCAGGATAGATGAGGTGAGCAACATTGATCAACTGAATAGTTTTTTTTTGTCCAGTAAGAAGGATCGACCATCTCAAACTAACGCTATATGCTGTGTGTAGTGAACTATCCCTCAGCATGATATCTAGGAAGAGGGGAAGGGATATATACAAACTGTGAAAACCATATCCCAGTAGTAAACCATATTGTACTGCCTGCACCATAGCAAAGTGCTGAATGTTCTGTTACAAGTTTGATTTATACATTATTATTCTTATCTTTATTGTCAAAGACATAATATGTCTTTCATTCTTGGTGGGTGTTTTACCAGAGAGATATGGGGGGTCCACACAATTATGCCACATATGGCTGTCTGTATGTCTGTTTATGTTTCAGCTCACATTTCCATAAGTTAAAAGAGAACATATGGAGGTCTAGATGTGTATACATACGGAAATTTACCTGTTTCAGCTCACCTAATGGAAACAAAATATCCCACATAAAGGCTGCAATATATAACTCTAAATACAAGGGGCTCCATTCCCCTACCTTTTGATTCAATTTCCGTACATCCCCATTATATTTCCCCCCTATCATTTCCAGATTTCTTTGCTTCCCATTATATAACAAAAACAAATTTTCAGAACTTTTCCCTATGACTCCTTGTTTATTGACTGGGAGGTTATAATGCCACATGTTATATGATGCATATATATATTGTGTACAACATATGGAGAGGATACTGCCACCAATAAGAAACACTTGAAAAATGTTTTAGCCACATAAGGGCCACACGTGAGTGCCATATGTGAATATATTTTTACTTATGTGATGAAACACCCTCTTAGAGAAATATTCAAATGCTGTTTGATAATAAATGATTTGCTTTAGCTCACAGTGCCATCTACTGAGGAACTCATCAGTGTGAAGAGAGATTTTCACTGGGACAGGCCACTGAAAATAATTGGTTATATATGGTCTGTGCTGCCATCTACTGAGAAGCTGATTCATGAATGGATTAGATATTTTCACTGGGAAGGGCTGATGAAAATTGTTTTCATCCAGGTTTCGCGGTGAAAATCAGTGATATGTAGCAGCATTTATGTGACACATGTGAGGAGGAATATTAGAACATTGGTGGACTCAGTAATATTAGTTTTTTGAAGGGTTTGAACTTCAGCATCCTGAAGCTTATTAAGAATCAGTTATCATATACCCTAAAGAAAATATTTTTATATGAGTCAGGGAAAATATAGTGAGAGTGTGTACAAGAGTTTCATATGGCATGACTGGTTAAAACATTTTGGAGTGGAGGGGCATGACATTTTCATCAAAAATGAGTCGATGAAAATGTTTTCGTACAAAATCGCACAATAAAATATTCTCTAGGTAGATCAAAGTTTTTCATATGGTCGGAGTTCCTAAAAATATTTTCATATGACACAACTCAATGAAAAGGCTACGGAGCCCCTAATAGGACATACCAAAAATAGTTTTTTCACCAGAAAAAATGTTCTTGCAGGTACTGAACAATTCATGCAGGTACAGAAACAAATTTTGCGGGTACAGAAACAATTCTTGCAGGAACTGAACAATTCTTGTGGCTACAGAAACAGTTCTTGCAGGTACTGAACAATTCTTGCGGGTACAGAGAAAATTCTTGCGGGTGCACAACTATTCTTGCAGGTGCACAAACTATTCTTTTTTGGTGCACAAAATATGACTAAGGGTGCACAAACAATCTTGCAGATACACAAACTATTCGTGAGGGCAAACTTGTGGGTGCTAGAATAATTCTTGCATCTGCAAATGATTTTTTACTCATACTTTCTTGCACTGGATAGAATTGTTCCTGTACCTACCATAATGTCCCCATACCTGCAAAAATTATTACTGTATCCACAAGAATTCTTATTGGTTTGTCCTATTAGGGGCTCTGTAGTACGCATCCCTGGACTACTACCTGCAGGAATCCTCCTGTACTTGCAGGAATCCTCCTGTACCCGCTGGAATCCCCCAGTACCCGCAGGAATCCCCCAGTACCTGCAGGAATCCCCCAGTACCCGCAGGAATCCCCCAGTACCCGCAGGAATATTTTTTACATGAAAATAACTTTTTTTGGTATGTCCTATTAGGGGCTCCGTAAAAGGCTGATGTTTTTTATGATAGTTTTTCATAGGATGAGGGTCGCTGAAAATATTTCCATATAAGACAGATTAATATGGAAATGGTCACAAGACAGTTCAACGAAAAAGTACCTGGTTTATGAAAGATTTTCATATGGGAAAGATCACTGAAAATTTTTTTATATAAAAGAGCTCAATGAAAGGTTTTTGGATGTATGAAACATTTTAATACGGAAGAGCAGTTGAAAATATTGTTCATATGAGACAGTTTGATGAAAATGTTGACGGTTGTACATGAAAGTTTTTCATATGGAAAGGGTCGATGAAAATATTTTCGTATGAGCCAGCTGGCTGAAAATATTTTCATATGAGCCAGCTCGATGAAAGTTTTTGGCTCTTTGAAAGATTTTTATATGGGAAGGACCATAGAAAATATTTTCATGTGAAGACCCGCTGAAAATATTTTCATGAAATGAATGCTATTAATCCATTTTCATTATAACATGAATTGAAAATCATTTAATGGTGGAGATGTGAAAACATAGTGAACACACAGTTTAGTACTGTCATTTAAAGGAGGTCTCAATCAGCGAAGTCATATACATGGAAAAGTCAAGTTAGGTTCTTGACTCAGTCATCCTTTATTGTATGTAATATTGTTGCTTATAACGTGGACCCCCACATTTTGCCAATGATATTTTAAACAGGAAGGTAGGTAGAAACTTGAGGTAGAAGGGAGGGATTATACAGATAAGGCAGAAGACAGAGAAAAAAAACAGTAAGTGGGAGCAATTAGAAACATGTGAATGAGAGGGAAAGGCTAAGGAGGAAGAGAGGAAAGTGGAGAGAGAGGGGAATGGAGGAGAAATGGCATTTTCTTTGGGTAGCATACAATGAAAACTTTCATACGGGTGTAGATCATAGAAAACTAGGCATGGTGTAGATGAGATCAGACTTATCATCGACCCAGGCCCTAAGAACAGAAAGCTTTTCATACGAGTCCTGTGTTTCATCGCAGCCAGACTAAAAGTAGGGAATTCCCTCCGTGAACTTGGGAAAACCCCCTTGTACGTCACTTCTGGAACTGGCTTTTTACTGTATTATCGCTCTAGCAGTCGACAACCTCGGCAACAAAAACAATGTCGTACTCTAACAAAACGGTAAGTAAAACAAAGAAAAGATGATTCTGTATTACTTGTCTATGTATAGAGAAGACACAGGGCGAATTTGGAACTGTGAGTGTAGATAATGTAGAAGTAGTTCGACGAGGAAAAAAGGGAAGAGTGTTTTCCTGTGTTCCTTCTGTTTCTTATGTATGTCAGGTCGACTACCAGTTTAACCCTATGTTGTATGTTCAACAGGCCACCATGGGTTTAATATTAATAATATTAAGATGAGTCATATCAGAACTTTCATAATGTCAGTGGCTTTCCAATGGTACCAAATATGTCATAGATGCGTAGGTGTATAATTATTGATAGATCCAATTGCAGAAAATAATGGATTGAAAATAGGCTTAATATAGATGAAAAGTGCGCGCTCAGGCCATGAGAATACAGGAGAAAATACAGAAAATTCAATAAATTCACACTAAAATATTGATAAAGATACCCAAAATATTGATGAAATATTTTCTAAGTGATTTTCTCCAAGGACTCTAATTACAATAATGTATTTTTGTTCAATTTTAATCAATATGGCCTATGAAAATAGCCTATTCCTCACGAAAATAAAATTAAATTAAATTAAAAATGATTTTCTGAGCACCCTAATCCAAATCAGCCCAGTTCACCTTCATGTACCATCATCACTCCGTACTGACTCCTATAGCACTCTAAAATATGCTTCAAATTACATTTTCTGAAAGTTGTCTAACTCCCCTCTTTGTTGCCATTTGATTGGGTACTTAAATATCGACATGGTATAGGTAATAGCCTCTATACTTCAGATTTGTTAAATAAATAAGCTTCCCCAAAATAATTCTTGGCACGAAAGAGTTAACCCCTATAGGTGCCCAAGCGCTCTTTAAGGCGCGGTTTTGGGCTTTAATGGGGCTTAAATACATGTATACTGAATGAAACTAACATCCAGATACTTCTACTGGTCCAATCTGCAAAGTTAGACCCTCTATAGAACGTCCATGACCTCCCAATCACAATACAACCATCCATTTTGCTCTATCTCCTATATATAAAATACAGGGAGTCAAAACCTGAAAATTAGCTGTCATATTATATAGGCTCTGACTCTGGCTAGCTGGGAGATCTTATGTCTTATGCTGTTTAATACTATTTTTCTCTGCTCTACAAATTTGAGTTCTGGATCTATTGTCAGGCCTAAATACTTGAAGTTATTGACTCTTTCAAGCTCTATGTTATTTAATTCAAAAACAGGGTTTTCTTTTTGAATATTATTAAAAAGCATCCATTTGGTTTTCCTCTCGTTAATAGTTAAGCTATTATAGATGCACCATTGAGATGTCTTTGTAAGGGTGGTTCTCATGTCCGCAGATGAGGTAGTTGTTATAACAGCGTCATCTGCATACAGGGTAGTATCAAAATCATCTACATCAGGTAATGAATCAATATATACAGAAAACAATACAGGACCCAACACAGACCCATCTGGAACACCATATGTTACTTGTTTAAAATTAGAAATTGGCCATAGTTTTTTTTTTCTTTTCTGTCAGTTAAATATGAATTCAACCAATCAAGGGTATTTTTACTGAGTCCAAAAGCTTGTAGTTTTTCTAAAAGTATTGAGTATGATAATCTAAATATAAGCAGAAGGAAGGTTTATTATTAATGATATCTAGTATTGTGTACAGGTGTTCACTGATAGCGGTTTGTGTTGAGTGTCCAGGCCTATAACCATGTTGGTGGTGGCTCAGCAGCTCACTGTCTGACATGTATGCCTGTAATCTTACACAATTAATTTTTTCAAGTATTTTTCCTGGTATTGGCAGTAAACTTATTGGTCGCAAGTCATTAACATCTAATGAGTTTTTCTTCTTTGGAAGGGGGACAATTGTTCCAGCCTTCCATGCATCTGGAAAAATACATTTCGAAAGACATTTATTATAAAGACAGTGTATAACATCCGGTATGCTCATAAAGGCATCTTTCAATACATGACTCTTAATGTGTTTGCAGATATTAACTGACTACCTGTGGGAAAGTATCAAGATAGGTGAGCCCTGTGTACCTAGTGAGCAACTGTTTTTGTCGGGAGGACCCCGACCGCTTGTGACTGAAGTTAATTTGGTGAATGGTTGCAAAAACTGTAAGGCGTGGATTGTATGGGGGCAGGAACTGAGGGCTATCAATATAGCTGCATGAGCAGAGGCCCGACGGTTTATCCTGCCCAAATGCGTGAATTTTACTAAAGAATTGGCACAGGAATTGGAACTGAGAATTGAGGGTATCAAATTGGCGTGACTGACCCGCCAGGTGAACGGACTAACATCAATCATTCCCATGATTACTGGGGATGGATGGTTGACTATGGGCGGTGAGTTACAGGTGGTAAACACTGGTTTGCCCCGGTCATCCAAAGAGTCGAAGTGGCGCAAAGAGCGAAAGACCTCCAGAGGGGGAGACCCCGAAACCACATGCATCCAAAAAGGTAGACTTTGAGTTGGAAGAAAGAGTGTAGCAAGATGAGGATTTTGGAAATATTGCTGGCTTGTGCCTTGAAAGGCTTCATTGGGGTGAGAGCATCATCTCCTAAATTGAATGTGGAGCATGTGTTTTTCAGACATACTACCCGATCCCAATGGATTATTGGGTTGGTGCTGGATTTAACCATGTATGAGTGGTATTTGTTGTTTACTAATGAAACCCTTAGCGTAGCTTTTGCAAAAGCTGAGGGAGCTCTGGTTTATTTCAGGAGATTGCATAACGATGCTAGTTAATGAACGAGCTCGCATTGTAGACAGGCGAACCAAACAGTTTGGAGAGGAGTGGAACTCCATGGAAGCAGCCCTGACTCAGTTTTATAAAATTCTGGAGGAACAAATGCACGGGCTAAAAGTGCTTGAAAATATTCATGGTAAGAATTGGAAAGATTATCAGGAATTGAAGAAAATCGGAGCTAGAGGAGAGTCGAATGGTTACCCAGAGACCTCGAAGGCGTAAAAGGATAGTGGGCAATGTACTGGGATGACTGGCCAGTATCACGTCGATTTTTATTATCTTTTCTACTCAAAGGTTAAGATACAAAATTGGTCAATTATGGTGGGGACAGGCTGTACTGCAGTCAGTGGTTAGAAACAGTTTATTGATGGTCAATTTGACTAGACTGGAAGTGCGCGAGAACCGAATGAAGATCATTCAAGTGATCGACGCGTTGGGATCATTAGTGGATGCATTTAAGGCACAGGTGCTACCTATGAGGAGGTTTATGATTTCTAGTGGACAGATGAGAACCAATCTAGGCAAGTTGCGAGACTTGGTGTCAGCCGAGTCTGATTTGATGAAAGAATTGTTTCAAAAGGTGGATAGTTTGGCGGCACAACGCCTTGCCACCACT
This sequence comes from Acholoe squamosa, assembly GCA_949317995.1. NCBI lineage: Eukaryota > Metazoa > Annelida > Polychaeta > Phyllodocida > Polynoidae > Acholoe > Acholoe squamosa. The sequence goes on from OX439050.1 coordinate 49,571,763, forward strand.
ATCCTACCAGCACCCGACTTGGTGCAGATATCAAAAGGGGTTGAATTGGGATTGCCCCAAGGACTGATGCTGCCGCAGGACCCTAGAGAGAGGCCATTTTACTATTATAAGGTTTTGACCACTAGTACCGTTGCCCTAGACAATACCTTGCTAGTAGGGGTGGAAATACCCTTATTACCAGATGTCTGAAAGTAATGGAGGCTTTAGCACTACCTGTGCCTTATACAGGCATTGAGTTAACTGCATTCTATGCCTTGGAGTTTTGACATTTTCCCATCTCTGAGGATGGTCGGCAGTATGTAGTATTGACTCTGGAAGACCAGCTAAATTACGGAAAGGAGGACATAACTTATTGTTCTCTTACTTCCACTATCCAAGAAACTAATTGGCACTCTTACTGCACACTGGCACTGTACCAATGAGATAAAAGAAAGATAGAAAGATTGTGTCAGGTCAGGGTGTCCAACAAGGTAAAACTGCCAGTCGCTCAGTATGTGTCGGATGGAGAATGGCTAGTGGCCACGGGGGTCTCTTTTAACCCTTTGCCTACCGCTGTTTGGGCCAGTGTATATTACATAACAGCCATAGTCTGCACATGTAATTCAGCCCCACAGCCAGCCATTTTTGAGAATAATGCATCATGAGAGGCGGCAACAATACCATGTAATGCGTGAAGACAGGATAGTGACACCACCTGAGGATGTGAGGATGACCGAGTCAACTATCTGGAAGGACATTGGGGAGCACAGGAAGAACCTCATGGGGCACCACAGGAAGAACCTCATGGGGCACTTGACTAAATTGGGTGACATTGAGGAACAGCCCATACACGAGTTACTCAAAAAATTGGACACTACGGAGACGTTGGATACCTCCACCTTCCCGGATAGCGTGGTGTTATACATATTGGTTGGAATTATCACGGTCACGGGTATTGCCATAGTGGGAGTAGTATGTTGTCGTAAGGTCATGACAAGGAAAACTAAACTTCGACGACACGCCGTGAAGCGTATATCATTGAATTATGAAACCCCCATGATGACCATGAGGGATGCCATACCCGCCATCATGGAGGTAGAAATGGGAACTAGAGTTCGAAAGGAAGCAGGGCGCAGGACACCGAGGTCCATTGTCAAGGCGTCGCCAAAATTGACCATGATGAGAGAAGCGGATGTAGAGTAAATTATGCTCTATTTAAAGACCGGGGTGAATGCGACATAATTAAAACTAGTATTGGTGGAAGAACAGATGTGTAATGTATTGAAGTGCCGGGCAACTAAAAAAAACTAATAAAAAAAGAGGGAAATTATGAACAACAAGAGAAGAGGGCAAACTTGATGCATATATATTACCACTTTTGAAGCAAGATCCAGACGAGAGATACAACTGGTCAGCAGTAGAGTCGCGCTGTACCGCAGGCATCAGGAGGGTAGGAATATGGTGTAGGAATGAGGAAGTATGTCTGATTCAACAGATCCCCTCGGCAAGGAATTGAAAATATAATTATTAAGGAGAGGCGAGTCATACTATTAGAACTTTGATTATAAGGTGGTTTTGTTGATGATGGCTCTTTATACATGTATATACAGTGTGTGTGCATGTATATAAGGAAGAATGATTTAATTGAGAAAATGGGAGAGAACAATATTTTTCTCGGTGCATTCTAAAAGGGAAAGGCCCGAGATATGTGATTACCAAGTAATTTGAAATACAGGTACCACACTGGATGTGTGTTAACATACCTTTGAGGGAATAAAGGGAACCAATTGATGAACGTCTCGACTTGGGGTAAAGATCATACGACTGTAAGCATCAGACTACGCCAGGAGCCAGCGCTGAAAATATGAAATGTCAATAGGGGAGTAGCTAATTCACTGACTAAAATTTGGGGGACGAATATGCTGTATTTTCAGAAACTTATGAATGTTTACTGGCAGATTTATACTGATGCTAACATACAATGGGGTCATAATGGCTGCCTGCAGATCTTGATCCATGGAACATGGTGAAGAAAATCCTTTTAGATTTGTCTGGAGGAAATAACAAATAAATAAGATCAATGCAGTGACGATCATACCGTCTAGAGGGAGATCACTATGCGTAATGTGAGTAAAGGAAAGACTATTGAAAATATGGATGGCATAGAAATGGTAAAGATATACTTCTCTGTGCAATAGGAGCTACCTCCTGGAGCGACGCCATTTTGAGAGGCGCTGGAATGTCAACAATTCGATGATGTTGTACTGGAGGATTGACCTGATCGGGTGAGGTTCAAACCATTCCCAAATAAGGTGATATCTGAGACTGTTTTGAAAATATACGGTATCCCTGTATAAGAGATCCGCGCCCTTTAGTAGCCACATTTAAATGATGTGACATCTAGACCGTTAAAGGCTATAGGCTGCAGAACACTAATTATTTTTCCACTGTTGGCCTATATAGCTTTTGGGCGAAAATAAAATACTTGTGCAAGTATCTGGGCTTAGTCACTATTATTTTCTTGTAGATATACATTTTTCCCAATAATTTAGGGCCATGGCATGTGGTACAATGTGATTAACTTTTTTGCTATAGGCCTTAGAGTGCGGACATACCCAGATTTGGGGGTTTTGCAGTGAATGATTTTAATACATTCTCTAATTTAATAGAGTGCACCCCCCTCAACTTACCATCAAATATCAGCCTAAATAACACTCAAATCGATTAATATACACCCTAAGGATTAATTTGATACCTGGTTTGCTACAAAGTGTCTCCTGCTGCCACCTCCCGTCAATTGGTGTTCTGCAACCTGGAGAGGATGTACACATAGGGATAGACTTGAAACATTTATAATTTTATATTGATGGCGGACAATCATGATGGGAGCTACTGCTCAGCAGCAGTGGTCGTATTTAAAAGACACTGTGTGGATAGGATTAAATAATAGAGTATATATAGCATGATTGAATGCATGGGCATGTATATGCGCGAGGGAATACATATGACACATATCCCTGGGTTGCGTGTTTGTTAGAGATGTGTGTTACTAGGAGAGGAAGGGAGATTGGCATGGGAAGGAGCAAAGAAAAACTATTATAATTATGAAGTTTAAATTAGCAACAAGAGCTAGAGGGTGCATGATGACATTGTGAAGTCAAAGGGAGAATAAGTAAATTGTGACTACAGCGTTGTTTTGTTATGTTGTCTAAATCTTTTTCTTTACGGTGATTTGTTTTTGTATGTAACCGAGACTTATCAAATTTAAGGTTGTTTGAATATATTTCAGATGACTAGCTATGAGTCTGGATAGTTGGACCACTCAAAAGTGGTGAAAATTCAAAGATATACCACAGCAATTGGCCATGTATTAAATTCTTTATGAGTTGTATTTTTCTTCAAGATCCATGACGCAGGAGAGCCGGTTGGGCAATAAGTGGAGATTAGTGTACCTTCTGAATGGTTCAGAGTGACCAACCCACAGATTTGGCGGCGGCACTAGAGACCCACATTTTCTGTGTGGTAAATGCCATCACGAATATGTGAGTGAGAAATATATTTTCCTTGACTTTCTTCTTCAGTTTGGTTTACTTTGTCGTGTTACTGAGATATTTATGAGTAGCAGAATCTATTGAAGGGCCCATGATCCTTCACTATTGACCCGTTGCTTGTTTTATTGCAGGTTACTCCCATCATTCTTTTCAACTTACTCAATGGATCTGCCTGTAGTTTGCTAATTAGTGGACGTGTTCTGCGGAGGATAGGAAGCATTGACGATGCAGTCGATAAGAGGATTGGTCGCCATAAAGCCATGACAATTTAAATTGGCAAACAAGGACCAGTCGATGAGAGAATCAGAAGTCATTGACTTCGCAGGGAATTTTCTTGGTATACATATGTGTGAATAGTTCTTGAAAATTCTCTCTGAAACGTTCCTGAATTAATAATGGGGCCAAAGAGTCATATAGGTGGGTCTCATTAAATATCTTGACAGTATCCAGTACTCCCTCAATAGCCTGTTCCGTGCAGCTAGTCGTTTGGGGGCGTGAGAATTGTAATTCCGGTTCCTTTTTCTTCTTTTTATCCTTGTAGTTTGGAGAGTGTCGATCACGAGGATCGCATGGAGCTTTAGATGACTGTGGAAGTAATTGTATCTGGGACACAGAGCTGCCTGTATATGTGTGTCAGGTCAGACCCTATCTCTTGTACTGGCAACCAGCATTGGGATACGATGTTGAGCGAAGATATTTTGTATGTAAGCCGCTGTTGTTGAGCTCTAATTAGTTTTTATATTTTTTTTCATTCTTGACTAATGTCTTTTATTTTTAATCCTGTGGTTTATTTTCCCAAACACGGCCTGTGTCTGTGCCATTGTATTTTCTATGTCTGTCTTGTGCTCGCGTCTTACCATGAGTTTCTTTTCAGAATCAGCTCGCACCCTAAATTAGGTTGTAATTCTTGCAATTCGCCCAGTGATGTATAACCTCCCTTATAATAGTTTTTGTATCCAAAGATTCGGCTTCTGGAATGAATGAGGAACGACGTGTATCGTGGCTGGCATCTGCATAATCTGGTTGTGAAACTGCCAATCAAAATGCATCAATTCTATAACGGGGTGAAGGAAAGCCAGTGGTCTGCCATGGGCAGACCCTGACCACCTTGAAGTCAGTGTTATAGGTTGATGTGCTGTTGAAGCCCGGTGTGGGAATGAGCAAGTTTTCTGTGAACAGTAAATGTGGAGGTGAGAATGTCCAGAGAGGAACGAGCGGGATAGAAAAGTTTTGCTGTCCATGTTCCTTAAAACTTTAGTTATAGATAGTGCCTCAGCAGTGTTGCCAGGCAGAAAGACTTCCATTCGTATGTCTTATTGTCATCACACACATCCTTCTTGCACATGGAATAGGGCCTCCCTAGCCCACTGAAAGGGGCTGTCTCTCTCACTATTCTGTACCACTCAAAATCGAATCCGATAAAGGGGGGGCCTTAATAAACTGTCGCATGGGGCCTGGAGCCAATGTGTTTTGAGGGTCGATCCCTGTGAAGGGTGGAGGTGCATCAGTAATGTTGCAGTCCTCAGGGAGAAGGAGGTGTAGCACTCATTCTAACTGTTGATCTTGAAGCTCCGCGAGATAGTCTTGATGCTTTGAGGACTGGGTGCGTGCTGTTTTCTACCAATTGGCCAACATAACACTCATAAATCATCATAATTTTCATTTATTCCATCTTTTTAATTTCTTTTGAGAGGATATTTCCTTTCAGGAGCGATTGTCATTTCTTCTCTTATGAGGGCTGAGGCGAAACCGGATCTGTGTTTTCTGTCAACCCCAAAATTGTGCATGGAGACGGTAATTTCAATTCTTTTACATGCTTCTGTGAATTTCTTTTTTTTCTTTGGTTTAACAATAGTATTTCATATATGGCCTTCTAGAGGGTGAGTTGCTAACGATTCCACCGTATTACAAATACGTATAGGTTTGATTCCTGTGGAGTCCACGGCAACGTCATTATAGTAGTTTAAAATCCATTTTCATTCACTGGGTTCTTTGCCAGATGTGTGGAGTTCGGGAGGAGGAAAAGGCATACGCCGGGAATGATAGGAAGATCATTGGAGCTACGAGTAAAGTCTACCTACATGCAGTGTGTGTGTGTTTGAGTTAATAAGAGATCGAGAATCATCAGGCTCTAAGGGAACTTATTCTAACACAATGGCACAGTTACTCTGCAGGGTCGGACATTTTGAGTCGCTCTGGCGCGGTTCTAGATAGGTGTACTTCCATGATTGAGACCTGAATGGATCTATGTGAAGTTATCAGAATATTGCTTCAGTTCTTTCTAAACATTCATGTAGAATATCGGCTGGATTTCAATTTTGTGTCTTACCTTTAACAGATGGGTTGGCTCCACCATAATCAATGGTAACCGCGTAATCGGTTTTATTATTAAAACCCTTTCACCACGGGATTCCTGACAGGATTTCCTCAAAATTTCAAAGAAAATGTGTGTCATTTTGGTGTTATATCTTTGATACCATGCTTCGTTACAGCATTATCTTATCATACACTATATTGAAGGTATTGACCAGGAGTTTCCGAAAAAAAAAAGTTTTTAGGAATTTGGTTGCCATGGCAACCGATTTGACCCAATTTCCTCAACTTTAAGCAAAATTTAGCCATATCCCTCTCTTGAGCCCCTTCCAGGCTAAATAGATTCTGCTTTTGGGGATAATTCCTCACAGATATGAAAGCCTGAGTGTCAAGGAGGGCGCTGGTATATTGGTTGCCATAGTAACATATACATATCGCCAAGGAACAAGGTCATTTCTGTCCCACAACCTGCTACTTGGTGCAAAATCTCGTCTTTGGTAGCCAACAGCATGTGGCAGAAATGCAATGCCCAATATCAACATTTTACCTCTAAACAACCACATGTAATCTCAATTCTAGGCAAAACCACTATACATCTATCAAGTATACATGGCAGAGACTTTTCATGCAAATCAAATCTTTTCTGAATTTGGTTACCATGGCAACCAATTTAACCCAATTTCCTCAATGTTAAGCAAAATTTAGCTATATCCCTCTTTTGAGCCCCTTCCAGGCTAAATAGATTCTGCTTTTGGGGATAATTCCTCACAGATATGAAAGCCTGAGTGTCAAGGAGGGCGCTGGTATATTGATTGCCATAGTAACATATACATATCGCCAAGGAACAAGGTCATTTCTGTCCCACAACCCGCTACTTGGTGCAAAATCTCGTCTTTGGTAGCCAACATCATGTGGCAGAAATGCAATGCCCGATATCAACATTTTACCTCTAAACAACCACATGTAATCTCAATTCTAGGCAAAACCACAATACATCTATCAAGTATACATGGCAGAGACTTTTCATGCAAATCAAATCTTTTCTGAATTTGGTTGCCATGGCAACCGATTTAACCCAATTTCCTCAATGTTAAGCAAAATTTAGCTATATCCCTCTTTTGAGCCCCTTCCAGGCTAAATAGATTCTGCTTTTGGGGATAATTCCTCAAAGATATGAAAGCCTGAGTGTCAAGGAGGGTGCTGGTATATTGGTTGCCATGGTAACATACACATATCACCAAGGAACAAGGTCATTTCTGGCCCATAACCTGCTACTTGATGCAAAATCTTTGGTAGCCAACAGTATGTGGCAGAAATGCAATGTCCGATATCAACATTTTACCTCTAAGCAACCACATGTAATCTCAATTCTAGGCAAAACCACAATACATCTATCAAGTATACATGGCAGGGACTTTTCATGCCAATTAATTTTTTTTTTTTTTTCAAAATTTGGTTGCCATGGCAAGGTATTTGACCCAATAGTGGTTGGACTACATAGAATGATTGTCATATACAATAACGGACGTATAAATATCAGGAATTTTGAAAAAGTGATGAAATTGACAAGTGGATTCAATTCTCTGCAATGATCATGTTTATATTTTCATTCCATTTGATAAGATAGGGCATACTTTATTTTTCTATTCATAGGCTATTATGTATGGAAGGCAATTAAAACATCAAAGTTCTTTACTCTGTCAGAGCATCTCTTTATTTGGTTTTACATCTGGTTGCCTTAGGTCTGGCTCTCTCATCTAAATGACTAAACAGTGAGCAATGTATACCTGCATATTCTTAAGATAAAAGATGTTGCCAACACATCCATCGGTAAGATATATAAATTCTATATACAATAACTATGTCAAGATGTTTATATGATACAGGCGATATCAGCCAAGGATATTAATAGTGACTTTGTTTGGTAATCTAAGGGATGTTGCCAACACATCCATCGGTAAATTATAGTAATTCTAAAACAAAAAGATGATTCCTTTGTGATCAAGAAGTCTTAATGCCAGTATTCCTTATTGTGGTGCCATTTGAACCAGCATGACTTGTTCACTTTTGTGTCTGGGGTTGCCTTTCCCAAGCACAGATGCACCCCACAACAGGCACACATGATGTTGGTTCTTCGGATTGTCCTATTTCCTATCTTCCTTCTTGCCTTTTCCAAACACACTGAACACCTCTTTTGTGTTTCTCCAACGACTGGATCATGTTCACTTATGGTGATTCTCTTTTCGTCTGACACATGTGGCTGTCTTCCAGATCTTTTCCTGCTGCTGAATGTCCCAACCAATTGATGAGCTACCGTCAAAATGAATTCAGTATACGTCTTCTTCCTCTTGCCAGGTTCATTGTGGGGATAGTGGAAGCCATGAATGATGTAGGCATTGTAGAGGGCCCATGCCAGAAATTTTCTCTCAAGCTTAATATACCTGAGTCATCAATAATAGTAATGTTAAAGAGCATAACAACAGGATCATATTACTATGGTAGAAACTGAATTATGACTAATAAAGGCCCACTTAGTAGAAAAACGTTTTTATATGGTTCCTAAGTTTGTCAAACTTTTTTCTTTTTCAGTGTAAAAATGAACATGTCATAACATGTACTTGAAAAACGTTTTTTTTTTTATGTTCTTATAAAAATGTTTTTATTTTAGGTCAAAACACTTTTCTTTACATAAAAGACATGTAAGATATTTTATATGGTTGAAATAAAAAAAAATGTTTGTTAAATGTTTTTACCTAAACCAAGTAAAAACATTTGCAAACGTAGGGAAAAATCTTTTTTTTTTTGGCAAGTGAATGTCCTAGTGAAATTACCTACCAATGATATACCTTCCGAGATGGATCAATCTTTGTTTGTTGGTCATTCAAATTGACCCCCCCCCCCATGTGTGCATTATATTCAATGACCACCGGAGGTGCATTGATGGATTTTTTGCCTCCTTTTCTCTCTTCATCTGTAAAAGAAATGATTGAGTGAGAAGAAGAAAAATCACTGTCAGAGGCTAGAGGATGATCTCTATGTCCTGTGAGTGTTTATGAGTTACATTTATATCTGGCTTCCCAAGTTGTTAAATTGATAATTAAAAAGATAATGTTGTGGGAAAACTCTTAAAGATACCTTTCCAAGACCTGTTGTCATGCATGTAGAACATGACATCAAAATAACAATTCAGCTGCTGTTTCCTTTTATAAACCATTTATGAACAGGTGGCAACATTGAAAAATCAAAAATATCAACAGAGAGTGAGAACTGCAATATCATCAAAGACAAATCTATTCCCACTTGGCAAAAAAACCAAATAACATTTTTATTTGGTTCATAAGTTTGCCAACTTTTTTTTTTACATCAAAATAGTGTCCAAAAAAGTTTTTTTGACATTCTGATAAAAACGGTTTTATAACCTAAAAACTTTTTCTTTATGTAAAAGAAACATAAAAAAAAAGTTTTCATTTGGTTGAAAAAGCAAATTGTTTTAGGTGAAAAATGACGTTTAAAAACTTCTGTACTCAAACCAAATAAAAAACGTTTGCAAATGTTAAAAAAAACATTTTTTGCGAAGTGGGTTACCTCTGACCCGGGGATGTCTGGTACATGTATGTTGGACAAGAAGGAAATAGGCTTCTTGTCCATCTATACAGTTGCGGTTAACCCTGTTGATTAGAACTTTTATCAAATATCCTACACTTAAGATTAATGGGTGAACTACAACACTATGAGCTGTGTAAACTTCTTTCAATGACTATCATTAACCTGAGCTGAGGCACAAGGCATATAATATATCATAGCTACTCATGAGATTTTGAAATTGATTATACCATAAGTGGTGATAGTGCAGCTTACAGGGAACCAACAAAGAAAGAGTATAGGGCACAAGATGTTATGGTTTAATTATCAGCCCCTGTATAAAGCACATTCTGCTCATTAGGTTACCCTAACTTGATCCCAGAACTATAAGACACGATTTTTGGTTCATTTTCAATTCAGTATTATTTTGACATAACTATAACCTAGCTTAAATTTGATTCAATTTTATAATATGAATGTATAAAGATTAACTCACCAGTCTCTGAGCATTGTAGCCACCAGTGCTCCCCAACTTCCAAATCTGGCAGATTTGCGAGGCGCAAGTCCTCCGGGAACCCTTTTCTGTTTTGCAGCACCGTGCCACATCCCCCAAGACCAACTTTGTACAGGTACACCAAAACTGTTGGACTGGTATAAAATCTGAAATGTTGATTTCTCATCATTCTAGATACTGTCAGGTTATTGTATAGCCAAGTAAGACACCAGGTAATCAGTCAAGACTCTATTGTATGCCCTATTTGAAAACATTCAAAAATGTGTTAAAACATTCTAGATGCAAACATTTGTCTCTAAAACATCTGGGAGTGTTTCTATACTGTTAAGATACATTTTGCGTTAATCATACATTCTATTTCTGTATCTTGTACATTTTCTTGACTTGATGCATAAATGCAGCTGGTGAGTAGATTCTCGTGTTATAGGACGTTATAGGACGTTAACCCTTTAGGGACCGCTGGTGCAATAGTGCATCATGCCCATAGGTCTTCATAATGCACCAATGAAGTGCTGGCGAATCTGCCAGCACTTCATTGGAGCATCATGCCGACCCTCCAGGATCAAGTGTAATGACCTCATAGGGTCAGAGTGATACATGAATGCAGCCCTGGTGAGTAACTCGCCAGGGCTGTACTCATGCATCATGTCGACAAATAGGCATGATGCATGAGATCAGCCAGCAGCCCTTAAAGGGTTAACGCACCGGTACCGTGTGTCCCTCATCCATCAGCAGTAGTGCTTTATTATTGCTATTTCTGCTGCTTCCAGATGCCGCCAACCCACACCTGATCCACCCCATGCAGCACAAGACCCCCTCACGGCCGCCTCCTGGAGCCGACGGCGAGCGGCAGGTGCAGTGTGGGCGGCGGGAGGCGCGGCAGACTCCCCTTTTAAGTCCACCTGTACACCACCCCACCCCCATCCATCTAGACCCAAACGCCCATATCTAGTGTGGATAATCTAGCCTCCTATAGGTGCTGCTGGAGCTTCCCTTGTGAGCCAGGGTCGGAGATTGGCAGGTGGGGATAGAGATACTTAGATGGGGGCTATGAATGATGTGGGAGGGAAGCTGATCTGGCACTTGCTGGTGTTTTTTTTTTCGGGGGGGGGGAGGAGGTACATAATGTTTATCCAAGTTGATGCATTTTTCTTCTGTTTTATCAGAATTAGCTGATACGTTGATGAGATTGCCGCAAATACACATTAATTTTTGCGTAATCTATTATTGGGAGAAGATTATTATTGATGTTGGAATCTCATATAGTGCACTGGGCACACTGTCTTTACAGGGGACAATGTGGCAAGACAATATGACCAATGGCGTAAATCCAGTTTGCTATTTTCATTTAAATGATCAGCATAAGATAAACAAAAAAAGACATTTAGATTGACCTTTTAAGGGTTGGTCAGAATTGAGAACAGGGTATACATGCCGACCTTAGCCAATCAATTAATTCAAGACCTTCACTTCTTAATGATGTTTAATGATATTATAGCTTTGTTTCATTTATCATTTACCTTGTCTCCTTGTTCTCGAGAATCTAATGTCTGCTGGATGACATCAGCAAGGAATTTAATAGCGACTTTGTCAAAATACAAGTAGCCAAAGCACTTTCTGAAGAATGCAGAACTGTAAGATATTAGCAAGGGAATTCGTTAAGTGTAATCCCAGAGATGTTCATAAATTTTGTTTTAAATGCTTTAATAATTAATCAAAGACAAGATAGGCCTATCAAATATTATCCACATGTATGGCAGTATCATTAATGCCTCCCTCTGGTCTAATGCATAAATCATATATATATATATATATATATATATATATATATATATATATATATATATATATATATGTGTGTGTATATATATATATATATATATATATATATGTGTGTGTGTATATATATATATATATATATATTATATGATGGAATAGAGTTATATGGAAGTAATATACATGTATAATGAATAGACTTTCACGAGTTGGCTTCAGGGGAAGCCAACGAGTGCAAGTCTATTCATTATATATTGCCCTTATAACACGGTTTCTACCATTAATTCTAAGTATTTACCTTTAAAAATGCTAGAATCCATTCATTTCTTATGCATTTCTTATGCCATATTGGTTTCATGTTGTCGTATGGTTAAGCTGGCGAGCTCCTCAAGGTCCCACTCTCATAGGCCTACTACTGCGAACACGTCGGGACAGAGCTGCGCAAGTCTAAAATATAATCCATTCTGTACACACCAGGCGGCGGCACCTGTAGTGTTGACAGAATGGCAAAGACGCACAGCAAGTCGCTCGATTCGAAAGTTTAATCATTTTTTATATCAAATACAGCCATAATATCAAGGAATCTAGTTGACAGATAGGTAGAATATGGTTTCAACTATGTTATGTCCAAAAGCATTTCGCTATATTTGGTACATAAGCTGCAAAAATGGAGAATTTACTTTCGTGTCAAGGTAGGTTTCAAGATGTCCGCCCCGCTGTCCGTTCGCCATGAATTTTGGGTGCTTTTAGCGCGAGATATTTGAACTCATATTATCCATTTTCGGCACTGAAAACCGTGTTATAAACCCAGGTAGCAAAGGTGGCGTGGCCCTATTGTGGCCCACACTTTATTTGGTGTGGCTTCCGATGTGGGCTGCTGACAGTTTCTGTCCTCAGTGAGGTGTGTGGGCCACACTGGGCTAACCAATATGGGCACAGATCAGTCTCAGAGTGGGTTTAGCTTCAACATGGGTTTTTGGTGTGGCTGAAAGTGGGCTGCCCACTTTGATCACATGGCGCCATCTGGTCAAAATTTATCATTTTGGAGCAACATGGGTTTTTGGTGTGGCTGAAAGTGGGCTTACCGCTTTGATCAGATGGTGCCATCTGGGATAGATATTATAGAAAATTTATTTTTTCCTCATTTTCTAAAATTTTGAACCCTGAAAATGCTCTGCTAGCCTCCAGGTGCTAGCCCTTCCCCTTGGCCTCCATAGTTGGAGGGAGACTAAACATGCTGTATTACTCTCCCCATCATCATAATACAGTAGAGCCATCAATTCAAACTTAGTTGGCCAAGGCATGTCAACCAGATCTAGTCCAGTAACATGCTAGCCTTCAAGTTCATAGTGCCTTTCAATGGGTAGCATACTTCAATTTAAAATGATTACCATAGGAATGGTGTAGTCACATTAAAAACTGCTGACATCACCTAACTGTGCACATTTCAAATGTATTATACCAGTAGATCAAAACTCTGAAAAAATGTGTGTACTGTTATGATTTATATGATTCATTAGCCTATTTCTGTTATATCATACTAAAGAAAATCAATACTGACATGGGGGGAAAGCTGTACATCAGACATAGTGGGGTCATCTAGTGTCAAATTTCAGAATTCCCAGCTCAGTATGCCTTGTGCAAACCCATTCTCAACCCTGTCTGGGGAATTATCTTTGGAACTGATCTATGCCTGATTCGGGGTGCCCACTTTGAAACTAATCTGTGCCCAAAGTGTTTGCCCATTTCGAAGCTGCTCTGTGCTAAAATCAGTTAGCCTTATGTGGCCCACACAACTTGCTGAGGACAAAAACTGTCGGGAGCCCAACAGTCTTCGTTCAGTTTCCCCTTTTAGGGCAACTCAATGTGGACAAAAACTGTCGGGAGCCCAACAGTCTTAGTTCAGTTTGCCCTATTATGGCAACCCAGTGTGGCCCTTCCTGGAAACCCACAATTTACCCACCTAAAACCATGAATAATATTCTGCCCGCTTTGAACCAGCTTATCTGAGCTAAAACTGAATTGGCCCTAAGTGGGCTTGCTACATGGGTATATAAATATAAATATATATATATATATATATATATATATATAGGCAAACAAACCTGTGCACTATACGTTGACCTCTGGTACCTGGGGGGAGAGTCTCGCTCACTGATAATCATTTCCCTATGCCCCATTCTGTAAGCCAGAACTCAGGTGGGATTGACAAGGGACATAGATATGTATTTAAACCTATTTTATTACACAGTGGACAGGACCAGAGCTTCATACTCATGGAAAAATAATTACCCCGCCCCTCAAGGGGTCGACCCCCACCCCTGTCGTTAGAAAATTATCACTCCCTAAAAAGCAACAAATCGCCCTTTGGTCAGTAGTTTGTAGTTGTCTTCTAAACGTTATTCGTGCATGTAGTGTTGAAGGTAAAGGCTGATGTGCGAAGGGATGGCGTGCATGACGCCCACTTTGTTGTACTTGTAGATACTGGTTATATCTATTTGACAGACGCGATGCACATGTGGGGTATACCTTCTCCCCTTAACACACACGACACTTTTCATAATTATCTACAAATGTGGCTGGGATGTGACGCACGTTGTTGGTGGTGGCGGGTGTCTGTGTGTAAGCAATGACTGCATGTGTATACAGATTAAGGAGTGGTCATTGTTTATCAACAGCGGGGGGGGGGGAGGTGAGAGAAAATTTTCGAAGGGGAGGGGCACAAATCACAACCACCCTTGTTGATAAATAATGACCATTCCCTTGATATGGTAGGCAGAGGAGGGATCTGGGTCCCCGGGACCTGCGATGAAGAAAAGGAAGGAGGGTGGGGGAGTAGGTCGGTTAGAGGTGAAATTAAGGTGAAACTAGTTAGATTTGTAATCACTCAGGCAATCATCCCAGGCCTCTTATTGCAAACAGTTTACCAAAACAAGGAGAAAGTGGGAAGGTGGAACATTTGCGATTATGGCGACGCCGACAGAGGCGGAGGTGCGGGGAGGGGGGAAGGGAAGAGAGAGCACATGTACGTCTAAGTAGTATATAGAAAAGGGGCAGCGCCAACATGGAAGAATATTAAGTTATTGGTCACAGAGAAATGGAATTCTAGACTTCAATATTCGCTGTTCTGGCTCTGCTGGACAACTAGCCACAGTCAGCCGGTCCCACATGGGGTAGTTGCCTTGGGCATCTCCTCCACCCTCTCCCCATCTCCTGCCTGCTCTCTCTCTCTCTCTCTCTCTCTCTCTCTCTCTCTCTCTCTCTCTCTCTCTCTCTCTCCCTGCTTCTCTCCCTTCTCATCATCATCACACTTCAAAGAGCTCACAGTGCCGCCGCACGCGCACCGTCACGGTCTGGTGCACAACCAAAGTGGTCTTTAAAACCTACAATTACAGCATCGTGCTTAAGTACGCTATGGCCATCATGATGCATGGGTGCGTCTTTGGTGAATCCATGCATCACACCAATACTGTCGAGTTGATACATTTCTGAAAGGGTCGGTATGATGAACGGATGCAGTGCTGGCGATTGGTTTTGCCATCAGTGCATCGGTGCACCGTGATGACAATGACACATAAGCCTTGAGGCACCATGCGGCCCTTCAAGGTTTAATCCCCATCCAAACACAGCCTACTCACACACCTGTACAAGAGAAAACAAAGAATATCCTGCGATGATAATACAAGTAAATATGTGTTATACAAATAACAATACCCTTTTCTTTTTTTCAGGATGGCTGACGAGAAAAGGATTATTATTGGAGTGCTCGTGAACACAATGCTCGATTTAGTAGATCAGGGTAAGTAGGGTCTGCGTAAAGAAAAAACTCAAAAAACAATGAATAAAAATGGAGTCTTGATAGATTTTGAATTTCCTCGGCCCTACATATAGGGTTTTGCAGAAAATAAGAGTTTACTCTATTGTTGCTTTGTGCCATTGATTCACTTATTTGAATTGTGTATATTGAATTCCTTCTTTTAAAATTAAATTGCAGAACGTGAGAAGCGGCAAGCGGCGGAAATCAAAGCAGAATTGGCTGAAAGGGAACTGAGGAGCGCTATGGCGACGGTGGCCGCTCTGGACAACACCTCCTGGCCACCCCAGTGCCCATCGTGTGGGTCATTTGCTCTGTTTCCAGGTAGGTACATAATTACTCACAGGTGACACCTTGCGAATTTTCTTAGAATTCCAAATTTTTTACTTTCATTCCTAAATGTGTGAATTTCCTATTTGAAAAGATGTGCTTGCTTACATGTGAAATGACAAATTTTGAAGCTAATCTTTGCAAAATTGGAGTAAATGTCAACATATCGTTAAAAATTCTGCTGAAATATGGAGTAGGCCCTCTTAAGATGAGGTCTGTAGAGTTAAAGGAAAGAAATTTGGCCGAACTTTCAACTTTTAAGGACTTAATTTTCCACATTTGGTTTCAGCAGGTCAATCCGAGACGGAATGGGAGACAGCATCCCAAATGTCGGGATCTGACACGGTATCTGACATGACGGCATCTGACACGGCGGCATCTGACATGGCGGCATCTGACACGGCATCCCAACCCGAGATAGACTATGGGGAACCGCTAGCGAGCCTCCCTGGTCATGTAGGAGCCTCCAAGGCCGTGTAGGAGCCCCCAAGGTCGTGTAGGAGCCTCCAAGGCCGTGTAGGATCCTCCAAGGCCATGAAGGGGCCTCCAAGGCCGTGTAGGAGCCTCCAAGGCCATGAAGGAGCCTCCAAGGCCATGTAGGAGCCTCCAAGGCCGTGTAGGAGCCTCCAAGGTCGTGTAGGAGCCTCCAAGGCCATGAAGGGGCCTCCAAGGCCATGTAGGAGCCTCCAAGGCCGTGTAGGAGCCTCCAAGGTCGTGTAGGAGCCTCCAAGGCATGTAGGAGCCTCCAAGGCCGTGTAGGAGCCTCCAAGGTCGTGTAGGAGCCTCCCTGGTTGTGTTGGAGCCTCCCTTTTTGTGTGATTTTCTATCAATGAAAACTCTGCCATATATGTGAACCTCAAGGCTTTTGAGTGCAGCAGAATGTGTGAACAAGCCTCTCTTGTGTGATGTAGCGTTTAATCAATGTTATGAGACAGCACTCGTGGATTTATGGTTCAATATTCCATGACCGCGCATGTAGCGATCCGATGCACACGGCCATTTCGTCTTGTTTACGAAGCAGGAGGTGCCTGGATGTACCTGACCTACTTCCGGCTGAAGAACTGGGTCAGCAAGTTGCTGAACAAGACGGAATGGCCGTGTGCCTTAGATCGCTATGTAAAATCATTGTATTCTTATTTATTTCAAAGAAAATGGAGAAATTAGGCATGGCATGTTCATCTAGGATATCTAAGGATGTTTCTCTGTTAATAACTCCACCAGGCTCCATTGGATTCTATACTAACGAGGTGTGTAAACTTCAGGTATGTCGGAAAACTTTTTCAAATCCTCCATGTGCAGTGGTTTCTACCACCGGTCGGCTTGGTATAGTGGACAGCGAGCTCGTCTCCTGCCACAGCGGCCGGGGATTGATTCCCCTTTGAACCCTAAACGGTTTTAACTGGAAAACTATGGCGTAGTTGACTTTGTATGCTTCGCCAATTTATTAACATGTCCAGATTGAAACCAGCACCTTCTTGAACACGAACAAAAGGTCTCAGAGTGCATTTTGGCTGGATAATGAACCGTGAGTTATAAGAAAAAAGCACTGTCCAGGCCCAAATAGTTAGATAATTTCTATTAATGAAAACTCTGCCACATGTGAACCTCACGAGTGAAAGTAACACGCCTCTACTCACCTGTGATATCCACTTATAGGTGTGGTCATTGGACCGTAGAGGCAGAGTGAGGTGGGGGGGGGGGGTAGTGAGTAGAGGAATGATTGTTCAGGTATGGAAAGATGTGTGGAGAGGGAAGTGGGTCCTTGAATGTGTATGGGCATGCATGGATTATAATGCTAATATTAAATGTGTCCAAACTTTCACTTACAAAGTCACGGAGGGAGAGAGACAGAGACAGACAGAGACAGACAGAGAATTGCACAAAAATCATATATTAAAAGTACTTAATCATTCTTTCATGTCTTTCACTGTACGCTTTCATCGTGATGTGGTATGAAATTATAGTTTAGCATTTCAATGAGTCTCCAGGCTAGACCAGGAATGATTTTAAGGAAAATGGTGCCCGTTGGGGCTATAGTTGATAACAGAGAAACAAAGTACAGGCTGACCATCTGCCGTATGTGCCCTGGGTCATAGCCTTTCTAACCCCAAGGCGACCAAGCACATCGGTCAGAATTCATCATTTTCTTTGAACTTAAATTACTACCTTTTGACATAGCACGGAAAAGGGCATATTCACACCCATTTGGAATAAGCCAAATATATACGAACCCATGAAAAGACTATGAAGAACACTAAAGAGTGATTTAAACATTGTGTCTGAAGTTGTTGTTTTGTTGTTGTTTTTCTTCTTTTTTTTTCTTCCTTCATCTCCCCCTCCCTTTTCCTAACAGGGCAATTGTCTAGACCAGTGTCAAGCCATAGTCAGACGCTTTTATATAGTTGCAAGATCCTGTTTTTCGTTTCCTGATTGCAATGCATAATAGTAACTTGATTCCTTTTTAGGAACATACTCTCCCTCTCGTCCTTCTCTCGCTACAATTCCTCTGCCCCCTCCCCTGCCCCCAACCACCCTATTGTTACAATGCCCCCACAACACACAACAACAACCACCTGACACTGCTGGGTTCCGGCTTGTGGAGCGTCCGTCGCTGGGGCCGGCGTGTTCTATGCCTGCGTCCTCACGCCCTGCGGCGACCAGCGGCTCCCTCCCCCAGGGCGGCCGCCATCTTTGGCGCCATTTTGGTTTTGCGGTTTCCCTTTGAAGTGCGGCACCTGTCACTTAGCCCGCCTCTCCCGCCACGCCCGGTCGGCGTTGGAGCCACCACTCGGCCGTGACGGGAACTATAGGTCACGTGACCGAAGTGTGCAGCGTCTGAGACGGCAGGGCTTTGAAGGAAACCGATAGCAAAGGGTGTGTGTGTGAGGGGGGCGGGGGACTTCATGCAGGTTGGATGGGGGGGGGGGGAGGGGTCAAGTAGTTTCAACGATGATTCTCAATCAAATCTTCCTAGAATTTTGAAAGTTTGTTTTTTTTATCACTCTCTTGCTCTCCACATTGCAAGCTGAAAATTCATCGGACTCAAAATTCTGATAATTGTATCCACTCTTAAAGTCCAATTTAACCCATCGAATAATCATTTACAGAGAATGGAGAAATCAAATTAACTATAATCTGATAATGGATTTCAAAGTTCAAGGTGTGGAAAGCCCTAAGAATTTTATGTTTTTGAGTTATGAATGCAAACATCATTTCACATGATAATAGTTCTTCAGATAAGAAGGGGGGGGGGGAAATCAGCACATAAAATGTGCGTCCCTGATGTACAGCAACATGCTCGCTGCTAGCTACAATATAGACAGAATTACCCCAGTGTTTCCAACCAATAAAGCCTAAGACGAAAACATGCAAATTTTCTAAAAATCGAGGCACGCGAAAAGAATATCTCATATCACGACCTCCCCTCAACCCCATACCCATACTGATAACAACGTGCACCCACCCGGGTGTGACGGGGGAACGTGCCTCGTCACAGCCGGACGACCCGCGGCACGCGCCTTTGAAGTGACGGCGGACCAGGTGAATACTCAGTGAATAGCTGGGCCAGACGAGGGGCAGGTGGAGTGAAGAGGGCGCGGGAGAGGAAAGGGGGAAGTCGGCTGTGTGTTGGAGGGGAGAGGAGGAGGTTAACCCTTTTGAGGTTACATCATGCCTCTGGCTTATCATGATGCACTAATGCAGTGCTGGCGAGTCATTCACGAGCGCTGTGTGGAGCATCATGCTACTCTAGGCCCTGTGTGGATGCCATAATGCATCAATGCAGCCCTATTGGTTGGATCCGCCAGGGCTGCATTCATGCATCATGGCAACCAGTGGCCATGAGGCATGAATACCCTATGCGGCCCTTACGGGGTTAACCCTTTAAGGGCCGCTCATGCAGGAGTGTATCATGCCCATTTGTCGTCATGATGCACCAATGGGGATCCTTGGCCTTCCTTCATTTGAGCATCATGCCAACGGGGTTGAAACATAAAATCCCAGAGGGTCGGCATGATGCTCCAATGAAGTGATGGGCGAGCAGTCTCACCAGCATTTCATTGGTGCATCATGACGACCAATGATGCATGAATGCCCTATGCGGTCCTTAAGGGGTTAAAGGGGCAGGTGACACACCTGGCCGCGTCCCTGCTCACATCAAAGACAACTCAGCGCGTCGCCGCACACCATAAGTAGGACGCGAGGGACGCGCACACCGCCATTCCTGAAAGTACCAGCATCCAGCACACATCACATCCACATTCCCTTACTGTGCCAAAACACGGCCAGATTCCTGCACACAAGGATACTATTAGTACTGAAGGGACTTCTATACTGACTGGAGAAAGCTAAACACTGGAGGAAATACCTGCACTATATTGCACATTTAAACGTGAATTGTACATGTACCTCAGCGCTCGACGTTTAATGCAGCGTCTGTGGGAGGAACTGCATTCCTGTGCTCTAGACTAGTAGACAACAGTCAATTTTGTGACTATCACAAGACTATCTGAATAGGAGGAGTTACAAGAACTAAGACCTCATCGAGTGGGGCTATATCTTTCTACCTGAGCCTTTTAAAAGTTAAGGCTTGGATTGTCCAGGACATACATTGCAATACGTACCACAAGATGGACTTGCTGTGCCCACCCCTCTCCCCACCACCGCCCCCTAGCAGTGCTGGGGACATGCGAACAGGCAGTGAGCGTGCGTTAAGGATGAGTCATAGGAAGGTGAGAAGCCTTATTTTGGTCGTACTTTTTATTTACCTGTATTCACCATCATGTCCCCACCCCTGCATGTCTCCTCCCATTTACATACTGACCTTTTTTTAGCTGTGTAGAAGTGGGAAGTCAGTGGGGATGGGAGGGGGTTATATAAGTGTAAGCCAGTAAGGACAGGTGTAGGGGGTGTAGAAATGGGCGTAAACACACCTGTGCTTCTTCATACTCCCTTGACAATGAAGTTTATATTCGAATTTGGAACGTTTTATTTTATATCAATATATATAATATCAATTTATAGAAAACCATCTATGGATGCACGTAGGCAAAATCTCCCATTAGATATGGTGCATATTTATATTATATTTACAATGAACCCAGGACATTGAGTTAAGTCACTGGAGAAGGACATTGTTATGAACCATATTTTTGGGATTTCTATTTCTAAATGTAAATTTACTCTTTATATTTCCAGTTTAATAAACACATGGCGGAGAAACGGAGACGTGCACGTATCAACCAAGCCCTGGAGGAGATGAAGAACATGGTGTTGTCTGGCATGCAGAAAGAAGTAAGTAGTATCAATATTTGTGACTAGACATTGGCTTTTTCCCAAGTTTCAAATCATTATTTTCAACAAATATTTTTGAAATTTTATGCAATGCATTAGAGGAGGTAATGCTTTAGAAATGTTGTGTATCTTATCATAATCATAATCGTGGTCATTTCTGACTGCCCACGGATATTATAATATGATATTCCTGGGCAGTCAGAAATGATTTGATATATATTATGATATGATATTGTACATTAAGTCCATAATAACAAGAGGATCACATGTATAAACTTTATGATCATGGTCTTACATATACAATAATGACTCTATCATATCCCATTTCATTCCTCTCCTTATCATAAATACCAAATTTCTAACCTTAAATTTCTTTTTTTTTTCCTCTGCAGCCCGAACATTATGATAAGATGGAGAAAGCTGACATCTTGGATCTGACAGTGAAATACGTCACCACAGTGGTAACAGAGTCCCCCGACCTCTCCGCAGCTCTTAGTGGTAAGAGGCACAGAGCTGGGTATGAAGAATGCCTTAAGGAGGTCGACGCCTTCCTCAACACGGTAGCCATGGAAACATCAGCCAAAAGCCGCCTTGTCAACCATCTCTCCGACCAGGCGCAGTCAGCCTCCCATGTTCTAGCCCGGATGGAGGGAGAGCGGATGGCAGCGTATGAAGAGGCGCGACGACGCGACCTGGTGGGTTCATCATCGACGATGGGTTCCCGACAGGCCGCACCTACTGCTATTGTAGCGCCCGTCCATGTAGTGGCGCCACATTCGCACACTTCCGCTTCCGCCGCGGTAGCTGCGGCAGAGAGTTTCCGGGGGCAGTGTCTGGATCTGGATGCCCGCCTCAAGCAGCAGCATCAGCGCGACCAGGCCATTTCCGCTTCCGCCGCTGCCGCAGCCACCGGAAGTCACCAGCGCTTCGTCGCCGATGTTGGCTGCCTGCCGCTTCCGGCGCACCTACCCCCACACCATCCTCTAATGGCGCCCACAGGAGGACACCCTGAGATGGTCCGCCCTATCCCCATCGACATGCGCCATAAGTACTTTCCGGTCGCCGACCGCTGTGTTCCGGTTCCGCTATATGACAGCATGTGGCGGCCATGGGACCGGCCAGTCTCAGTTTGACCTACAACCTATAATAAATTTGAGTGACCTATGACCTAGTGACCTGTGGCCTAGCAGCTCTGATTTACCAGTTACAGAACTTTCCATAAGAAGTACAAGACGTCGGCACATTTCATCATGAACTATAACTTCAGTATCATTTATTTGATATCATTGCAAGTGATCTCATTGCATTCCATGATGAAACAATCATGTCGATTGACCTTTGTAAATATAACCGCCAAAAAAATGTACACAAGTTGCAGTATGTATATTATTTCTACGTCATACCACATTTGTTGTGGTAAATGTTTAAAACGTATAAATAAGCTGATCCAGCCTCAATAATGTTAATACATCCATCTAGATGGTGCACAATGGCATGGTGTTAATATATTGAGCACAAAAAAAAATACTACATACGCATCGTAGTACTTAGAAGTGTATAATGTCATGTTGATCATAGTACCTTTATGGATTATATAGCGTTGATATTTTGAGTTTTTACTTCATAATAAAACTCCTTTGACCAAAGATGTACATAACTTATTTGCCCCACTCTTCTCTAATGTTGCATGGGTCCTTGGTATTCATTATTTAAACTTTCCATTCATTTATTTTGCCATCCCCTATTTAGCTCAGGCATTCTTCTAGTCAAATCTTTCCATTTATTTCCTCTGTGCAGATTGCATGTTGTTTTATTTTAGTGACTGTACATTTGTATAATATTTTTGTAATTCTGAATATAAGCAGGATGAATAAACAATCAAAAATAATGTTCTACTTCTGTTCATTTTTTGTTTCTTCGTGATAAACGTAATATAGGTTGCTTTCCTAGTTTGCAAGCCACTACTAGGAACAATGGCAGAAAACAAACAATGGTATTAATGAGCAAATTTGTGTTTCAATTTTTTGCTATTACAAAAAGGAATATTTAAAACTAAAGTACACTCATTCGGACTGACCAAGTCAGAATAGCTATACTTTCGGCTGGTATCTTTTCTAAAAAGCACATGGTAATACATATTAACCATGATGGAAATGTGGAAGAAAATAAATTGATCCCATAAAGTAATCAGTGCCTATAGACTGTAAGCGGGACTGGAGCTGGTTCTTGGCGACAGGCACTGATAAGAGCTGATAGGATGGAACCAGCATGTCCCTGGAAGTGGGTGTTACCCAGGGACAAGGTACCCATCATGATAGGTCTTATCAGTTGGGTTTACCTCAACCAGCGAAATTCAAAATGGTGGACACACAGGACGTCCATACTAAGCCCTATATTACATGACAACTTATAGCGATAAAAATGTAGTATGGAATTACCCTGCCAAGCCTGTTGGTAGCAGCAAACAGCTTACTGCTGCCATCTGCAGCTATTGCTGAACACTAAATTTCAATACACATCTCTCAGCCCTGAATGTATATATGATCAACTCAGATACTAATTGCTTTTCTTGTGTACTGATGACTTATGGTGTATCAGAAGTTTCTCTATTTGAAATATGTGAATATTTGGTTCTATTTTCGTCCCTCTAACCTAGAAGACATAGCATGTGGTGTACGATGGTGTAAGATAAATCTCTAATGGATAATAATGTGTAATCAGCAGTGTCAACAGTAAGAGATATGTAAAGTGATTTAATGGAGATGCGAAGAAAAAGGCAGTGAGGCAAGACAGAGTAATGAATATTTATTGGCAAAGCGGTCCGAAATGAATAAATCGGTGGTGTGTTCCACGGGAATTAGGGTGTAAATTGTAATGTTCGAGTCCATAATAGGATTTGAGACAGAAGGCTTGATTGCTGCAGCTGAGAGATGAAGGAGATAAACAGGAGATTCCATCTGAAAATGAAAGAGATAATTAGTTTAGGACCAGCAGAACCAGAGGGATTAATGATGAATAATGGGCAGGAGAATATTAGATTAAGAAATAACTACTTTACAAAGTTGAGCAATAAAGGGGAAATAAATATGAGCTAGTGACGTCATTAGACAACTACATGTCTCTGGGCAGGCGCATTGAGATAACAATGCTCCTCAAATAATATATTTGTGGAATTCTGAGTCGGGAATGGGGAGTCCATTCAGAGGGAGCATGGAGACAGCATTGAAAGTTAGGCACTCATATCTGACCTAACAGTTAACAGCCAGATACCATTAGATCACAGTAGGGAGCAGCCTATACATATTAGGGAACAAAGCATTATGTTAGGGGAGACTCGACATGCACATTCAGAGATAACACCCTCACCTTTCACCGCTGAGGAGATTTAGAAGTTTCTCAGACATAATCATTCAGGACTCAGAACAGTACTGCCGGGGAATGATTGGCTTTCAGCCTAGGAACTTCATACAAAATGGAGATAGGAATTAAGAGCAGTGATTAACATCAGCGAACTCCAGGCCTGCAGAAGGCCTCTCCCTCTTCATGCAGGGAACTTCCCTGTGTGGATTTAGGACCCACCTTAAAGTGGGCCTACTATAACAACTGGTCAGATTCTCCATGTGAGTACACTGCATTGCCTATTTGCTAGTTAAAGTCGGACGGAGCTTGCCTTCTGCCTTGCCTACTGTTTAACATCATGTGATTTTAGGAAGTGGGAGTTATCATTAGGAAACTTTAATGTGGAAGTGAAATAGAGATTATGATAAGACCATATCATCCAGAAAATGTAATTGAGTGTTGACCATCTGAGAAGTGCCAGAACATTTGACGAACCTTTGTACTCTTAATATGCTTGACGTGTTAGTAGCCGAGGAGAGGAATCAATAAAAGTCTTCAGTCAGGAGGTATCTCTCACTGGTTTTATTTGAGTAGGACTGCTGCACAGCTTAATAGGTGTACTGGGCTGAGGTAGTGGCATACTCTACCCTTTACAGGAAGCTAGCTCAAACCCCAAAATATACTTTGTTACATCTATAGACAACGACCAGAAAATAAGGCTAAAACAACCTCAAATAAATAGAGTAAACACACAGTACAGTACGAATAAGATGTACATTATATGCCGGGATCAATGGTGAGTTTTCACATGGACACAAGAAATTTCTTTACGCCGCCCACCCCCTTCAAGGGTTGCCAAAAATTTAAGGGGCGGAAACATTTTGCACCCCTCTTTTATCTATAGTAGCAAGCATTGTTTTTTTTTGCTTATATGAGGCCAATTTTTTTACGCCCGCTCCCCCTTTGTCTTCCGGAAACGGGGACAATATCTTTGATGCAATTTGATTTGCCGACTTCCCTAGCAGATGTTATTCTAAATTCTCTAAATTAGATTCCCATGAAATTGTCAGAAAACAATTCCCAGAAGTAGTGTTGGTTAATAACACATAAAAATTAATTAGAGGTTAAATAAGGGTTATTGATCCACGAGTTGACTTTAGGCACAGATACAATGAACGAGGGCATTCTACTCGTTATGCCCTGGTTGACTTGTCAACTCGTGGATCAATAACCCTTATCTAAACTCTTTATACCATGGTACCAACCCTAAAATGTAAGTTTTTACCTTAAATAAAGAAGAAATTCGAATTGAGTCGACAGCGACGAGGAAGCCATTCCGCCATCTTGGATTTCTTGTTTGTCAATAAGCCATGTGGTCCGCCGAGAAAAACAATCTATTTACACATCTTATAGACCAAAGATAGGTTCCAGGTTTCATGTGGTGAATATAGAGATATCCTTTTAAGTCATGCTGGCACAAAATACATGATTTGAAGCCTTTATTTCCTCAAAATGGCGGGACTGTCGCGCAGGGGATGTTGACACTATGGCAGAGACGCACAGTATAAGCGGGCTTCCCTAGCCCACTTAAAAGGGTCTATATCTCCTCTTTTCTATCCCCTCTGGATGTGTGTTGTGCACATATGGGCGGGCACCGACACATTCCTCTGTGATATTGTGTAATGTGGTTCTCGCCATGAATATGACCTTAGATGTCGAAATGGAGTTAAACATCTATTACTCACTCTACTCAAAAGTTTAAGAGTTATTTTTTAAATATATAAAGCCTTGATATCATGGTTTCTAACAAAGTGCTGCTACAATGAACTTTCAAGTCTTCTCGTCAGATTTGGTATGTAAAAGCTAGAAATGGCTGATATATTTTGTTGTCAACTCGCTGTCATGGTATGTTTCAGTTTAGTGTCAACTACTGTTCATTCTAGCCGTGGTTAATTGCATGATTTTTATCCTTAAACTTGATCGCAAAAATATGCAAATCAGCCATCACCATAGACTAAACCATGGTATAATGTCACAGAAAAGATCTAATGACGTAAACCTTGAAATAGAGATAAACAATGTAAGGACATCTTAAATTAATAAACAAAATTAAGTAGAGAATAGGGGTGAAAATCTGTTATTCCCATTATCTAACATCCGTTCGCAACCACCATAGAAAGGAGCGTGGATTGTATAATAATGGTGATATTGGAGCCGGAAGATGCAGGTGAGACCCTTTTCACTGTGCTTTTGATATTCAACACCAGATGGGGCAGGCACTAGCACTGAACATTAAGACCACAAAATGGTCATACGCACTTTATTATAGTTGACAATAGGGAATAGGAATAGGATTCCAAAGCTGGGCTTGCCTTTGTCTGTGCCTAACAATAAGTGGTAATCAGATGGGAAAAGGTGGTGTAGAGGCGACAGGTGCTCCTCTCATCTTTCACTCTTCCCACTGCGTAGAACCAGGAGGTCACTTCACAATGTGCTACAACATGTAAACAACTGCTTTATTACAGGCGGTAGTAGATGTGAGCTACAACTTTATCTCAAGTTGAATACAAGAGCCCCATAGGCTTAACCAAGAAACTCTGTATCACACCCCACAGTGTGATAACCCTTCCCCGTATCACACTCCCTGGGAAAACATCCAAAACGGTCAAATAACTGATGATAAAATCATTTCTAATGCCAAATAAATCGAATTTTGAACATATCTGACTAAATTAACTTGAGATAAATACAAAGGAGCACTTGAATTGGTCAGCACTCAGTGCTGACCAATTCTCGTGCACCTTTGTCTATGTTCTGTATGAAAAAGCCTTGTAGTGTAGGCCTGGGGGTATATTTTTTCAATGCACAATGACTGCACACAACACTACGACTTGAAATCTCAATGCTATGGGCATTTTGGTACGACTTGCAGTATGCAGTCGTAACCTGTTAAAAATGGCCTCCAGGTCATTAGAGGCTAAAAATGGACTGGCTCTAAATGATATATGTCCCAAGCAAAGGTGAATTATTAAACAAAAAATACCAGAATTATGTGCAATACTCCGATGGAAAGCAGGCAAAATTTCAAATGAAGATGTATAATTCTGTCCAGGCTTATAATTGATCAAGTAGTATTTGGAACAATTACAGCTTAGGGAGTGATCATTTTTAACAACAAAAGCTGTAAATCCCTTTCAAACGCTTAGGAAAATAATATGATGAATGGCCAAATGATAAACTACTAACTACCAGTGATGGCCAGAGACTGTCACAGTGCGGAATGATTAAGACACTTTACAAATTGGCACTTATAGAACGATGAATGACAGGAGGTGCTGTAACCAGTGCAATACAAAGCAGAGGGGAGCGGGGAATTTTTAAGGATTCTTGTTTGGGATTTTCTTCTTTCAGAATTTATTTCAACCGTAGGGATTTTAACATATATACGGAAAGATTCTTCACGTAGAACGTAAGAAAAATGGCTGAGTATTGGGCTCTTTAAAACTATCCCCTAAGACCAGGGTTCAAAATGTCCTTTTTAATCTCTAGCTTTAAGAATTTTGATTGATCAATTCCTGTGGGTCACACAGGCCCTTAAGAAGGCACTTGCTGCCAGGAAAAACTATGGCACAGTGAGCCCGCACCCAGATTCAGAGGCCATTGACCCCCGGGTCACCAATGGTTTCTACACCAGATGGGCAATTCAATGTCCAAGTTATCCTACCTAGATTTAGCTCTAGATATAACTGGTCGTTCATCATAAATGATAAGCAAACATTACCATAGAGAAAACACAAGAGTATACATAATTTTATCATTTACTAATATCGAACTTTATTATTTACATTTTTGGCTCACCGTCTTTTCATCCATAAGTAATAATTACTACTTTGATACGATAACATAGTACTATGACATTTGTATAGGGACTATGTACATACATCTAATGTATTGATACTTGTAAACATTGTCATGTATACTGTGATTATTCACATTCTTTATAAGTGCATATCATATACTCTAATTATTCCATTGAAATAAAGACGACTTGTTCCTCAACCATTGTACAATGGTTTCTCTTCAACGCTCGTATGGCACCCATAAAATTGAGCTTCATAATCTGGATTCCCAGATTCAATCGGGAGTGATGGGTTCAGTTTTGCAATGAATTTTATAACAAAGGCAGGACTTTCATATGAAGGCAGCATCAGATATTCATAATTTCTATAATTTATCAATCTCGTACCCTTTCATTGCATACACCATACATGTACAAGGTAGTATGTGATAGACATGACGTAAAATTGACGTCATGGTCCTGTGACGTAATAGTGTCATTGCACTGGTGATGACCGCTGCATCTTTCTCTGAACAAGATCCTCAAACGCCTGAAAGAATTAAGGAAAAAAATAATTATTATCAATTGAATTGAATTGTTTATTGACCAACATTCGTGCAGGATGATTTAAAGTCTTTATTAGTCAGTAAATCATTCATTAGATAAATAATAACAGATAATGAAATCATGATGGTATACAGTTTGTGCCACGAACTGAAACCAATGAAATCATTACAGAATAAGAGTTAATAGCCAACCTTTAAAAGAATTCCATCACTGACGCACTCATTAGTTATTACCTTCGCCCTCTCAATCATTTCTGAATCAAATATAAATTACTGAATGATAGAAACATATTTATGGTAACAATAAAAAGTCATGTACTTACAGCAATTTCTGCTAGAGCAGTGGCACTGATTTCATTTCTTGCTAGGCAGCTGGTGTCGTTCCTACTCCTTGGTACTGTGTTCTGGCTAGATGAATAAGGAGTCCTGGCCCCATCCTGGCATTGCAGTACACTAAAGTCACAAGACTTGTTAAGGCCAGTGTTCTGCCCTCCCATCCCCAGTCTGTTACTACCTGAGGGGTTATAAGACACTGGAGGAGTGGTCAGGAAGAAAGGGGTACTAGCACCCAAGTCCCAGCTATGTCTTGAACTCCTATTGTTAATGGGGGTTTCCTTAGGTGATGGAGTATCATCAATCATGGGGATATCCGTGTTAGATCCCTGCTTGGTACTGGAGTGTAATTGGGCTCTCGACCCACCATCTAACTGGTCAAGCACCAAAGAGTCTGGACTAAACACTGAATCCGGTCGTTGAAGAGAAAGCGAGCTGCTCGCTGGGGTAGGATGGAGCAAATTTGGATCCGAAGCAAAGGATCGATTCATCCTTGTTTCCGAGAAATCGGATTGAGTCCGCTCTCTTGAGGATTCACTATCAATTGAGGCATTACTACTTAATGCGAAATTCTGTCTTCGGTGACTACTTGAGCTGAATGTGCTGAGGTGGCTGCTCGAACCACTTTTCCGCTCGGTTAGTTCGAGTTCATGTGAGATGTTGTTGAGTTCTTCTGTGAGCATCTTCAGTTGGTTCTGAAGAGTGTCCTTATCAGGGGTGATAGCCACTATCTCTGCAGTAGAGTCATTCTTATCTGACTTTAGGCCCTTAAGCTTGAAGCCCTTTCTTTTGGTTTTGGTCCTGGCTAGGGTAGATGCCTGCATCTGTTTCTGAACCATTTCCAACTGTGAAATAAAAAAAAGGATGAGATTTGTGAAATGCAATTTTAATTCATCAAAAATATATAATTATATTGCACCACAGCACAGAAAGCTAAGTCCTCACCTCGTAGAGGTATGGATGGGTGCAAAATGGAAAACTAGTAATACCATAAGCAATATGAATTTCTGATTTTCAATCAAGACTAGGTTTTTATCAAGTTGGAAATTAACGTGAAAGATGACCTGAACATCCCGATAGGACTTGTTCATTCATATTTTGTTCCAGCCTTAACTATGAGTAGCCCAGGAGATCTTAAAAAGATGAAAATATATAGATATCATTATTCTAAGCTCTTGGTGAAAGTAAAGTTTTGGACCATATATATCTTTCATTATTGAGAGACATATAAAGGAATGTAAGAAGTACCTTAAGCTGGGTAGACACCTTCCTCTGTTTGAGAAGCGCCCTTTCCCTCAGAAACTGTTCGTCCATTTCCTCCAGCTCTTCCTCCATTTGGTTTCCAGGAAAAGGACCCTCTAAAGATGAAGGCTTGGACTAAGAATGAAAGAGTATACAATTAGAAACGGGAATACTAACCAGGTATGTAGTAATTTGTGAAATACAGTCAGGCACTTTATTTAATTGGAGATGATGATTTCTCTGATTAAATATGTCAACTGGAGGCAACCTATGATTATTGTATTACAAGATATGATTTCCATTATTTTATGCATAGATAGGTTTATTGATTAAAGTAAATATGGATAGTCTGCACAACTTAACCGAGAAAAGCTGAAACCAAATTATGACAAAATCTATCCTATATGTTCAGCGGCAGATCATAGGTCTACGCATGAGTATCCCATCCTCCAGTTTAGGGGAATAACATTACTACTAAGATACACAATAAGCCCCAAAGGTGGACCAAGAATCTATATCGAAGCTCCTTGATTGCACTTAGGAAATTTCTTCCAGAAGCATCATCTTCCCCATATACCAACTGCAATGATGAGATCTCCTGATGACAATTAACTCACTCTAGCGAACTGGTGCTGCCTTCTGGTGAGTTCCTCCTTCTGTAGGAGCACCTCCCTGAGCAGCTGCTGCTTCTTGAGTCTGAGCAGCTCCTTCTGCCATTGTCTGCGGGCCTCCTCCTCCAGCCGCTCTCTGCTCGCTGTAATATACATATAGATATGAAATGTGAACTTTATGCAATTTTGATGCAAGAATTTCGACACGAATTTCGACAATTCTGTTTTGCTTTTTTTCTATTCTGATGACATTCTATGAAATGACACCATGTTGAGCATGGGTTGTGGAGACATTTTTCATAGCAATTAATTGTGATTGTGTGCAGAGTGTCCATTCACAGTTAGTGCTGCTACCTGGTGTGTAATTGACATCCAAGTATCTAAACATATTGATGTTTAAATCTAAACACCTAGACATGTTTAGCAAAAAAATGTTTAGGTGTTTAGAAAAAAAGTGTTTAATTCCTAAATGTGTAGTAGATGAAACACATAACTAACCTATATGTTTAGGTTTTAAATGTGTTTAGACCTAAACATGTTAAGAATCTAAACACCATTTTTGCAGTGATAGCCCTAACTACTCTGCTCGCTAGGATTGCATTTATGCATTGTGCCAATCCTAAAGCTAGGGATCCACTGCCGCGAATTTCTTGCGAAGTGTACTCGTGCGTATGTTCTCGCAGAAAACATTCCACTAGTGGATCAGCTGCTGTGACAACATACATGCGAAGTCTGCGCGACCTGCGAGGACATTCGCAGAAATTAAAAACTTTTGATATTTGCGACTGCTCTGCGATAAGACACGCACGAGTACAATTCGCAAGAAATTCGCGGCAGTGGATCCCTAGCTTAACTGATTGACTTCTCTGATGATGCCCCAATGCAGAGACCGATATGTTTCATATTGTTTAGATGAACTAAATCCAGTGTTATTGTAATCATTGGCATGCGCTGAATGTTTCAAACCAAGCAAATATTCAGTATTGTATAGACAAATAAAAATAGTTTAAAATTAAACCAGTAAAAGAGATTTTAGAAGAGCTTCTTCCAATTTCTTTTTCTTTCTCAATATTAGCTGAAAGCTTACATTTAGCTTCCTCCTGGTCCACACTGTTGGTCATGTCCAAGTTGAGACTGTCCAAGGTGAGTTTCTGTGTAGCTACATGGATAGCCTCCATCCACATCTCACAATCTGCAACCGTGTCCGTACTCAGTATAAGGGCTGCCTGCTCCTGTAGACGACAAATCACAGTTTAATATCCCAAGCTAATACATGTAGTAAAGAAATGGTCTTACACTCTGATAGACCTAACTTACAACAGCAATGAGTAGCACTTTTTCATTTCATAAAAACTACTTCAGACCCAAGAGGTACATCTTTTACCTAGCATATAAACCAACTAAATGGGGGGGGGGGGGTGCAAAGAAAAATACACAAATAATATCACTGAAAAGGAGAGAATTGTTCTGGAGCACACATCATTCAAATCTTGCCTTAATTTACAGTGACGAAAGTATGATTATATTGATTGGAAATCAGCCTTTGAGAAAAAAAAAACACTGACATACCGCCGCCTTAATGGAACATGGTTGTTTCTAATCAAGGTAAACCTTATTGAACCAGATACAGTAACATCCTTATATTGCAGTAAGGCGAAAATATGCTCTCCTGTAAATTCATATATCTAAAATGATAGTAATAACATGTTAAAGAGCAGATGGTAAATGTTGCTTACCGCGTGGATGAGTTCAAAAACATGTCTGTCTCCAGCAGGGAGGCATGGAATAACCTCATACCCAGGTAACTGGAGAACATCTTGTGTGACGTCATCTATGGGCTGAGCATACTGGTAAAGGGTATTGTCCTTAAGGACAAACCATGAGCTGGAGGAAACAAAGAAAATGATATTAGTTTAATCTATCAGTCAATATGAAGGAACTCGACCACTGGAAGTTTACAACCACTATATACAAAAACGTTGTCATAGTCTTCATCTGGATTGAGACATTCAGAAAGTACTTCTGGAGCAAAATCTCCCTAGCAAGGCCCAACTTTTCCCAAATTGACCCTAGCAAGAATCAGCTTCCTGCAAAAATGTTCTGGTTTGCATGCAGCATTGCCCACTACGTATATGGAAATAGCCCAAGTTTTCATGAAAGTGGCATGAACAAAATCAATATTATTTTTCGAGAGGATCTCCTCAAACAAGGTTGACATAAATCTATGACCTCAAAAGTGCCCTTACATGAGTGGGATTTCGAGGAAACACCCATGAAAAATTTGCCTATCAAGTGTAAGGGTTGTCCGGGATATAGCTGCACACTCATGTAAAAGAAGATTTAAGTGCCCCAAGCCTTTCTCAGTTCATAATATTATTATTGTGATCTTATAATAATATTATAATAATACATGAAAATATAACTACCGGGGTATCATCATAAATGAACTGACCTGATCCATTCTGCGTCCAGTTTCCTCTCTAGGTATCCAACACGTGACACGTTACTAAGGTCACGTGCAGGGATGGCGACCTCCACGTGTGACCTGACATTGACAGCACGTTGACCTTGGGCGTCCCTGGCCTGCTGTATTGAAACCGGAAGTTGTCCGTCAGACAGGGAACGCCGCCTCCTGGAGTCGATCTGGAAATGGAATTGGATTTTATTGAGTTGTAGCAAGGAATTAAAGATAGATATGTGTGGATATCTATGGTTGTAGACATAGAAAAAAAACTATTGCAATTTGATGGAGGAGAATTGTGTTAGAGGCCCTTAGACCTCTTCACAATTCCAAGTAGTAGGCCTTAATGGTAACATACTAATTCTTGGTTATTGTATGTAGAACCTCTTAGAATGTGTGAATGAGGCAACTGTCTGGCATTGACTGTAGCTGAAAATAACTTTTTTTAATACAGGGAGATAATAATATTATGTATAAGGTGCATAGATGTCCGGAGAGTTCTTATTCCAGTTTTCCTTTGTCTCTCAGTAGAGAATACAATGTACTAGCCAAGGTTAATATAGTCTTCACCCCACAATACAATTTAACAGTCCGCTTCAAAGAGCAACTTAACACCCTACACAGGTCTGACAACCACCTGACAAAACGATCTCCAGCGAATGAGCTAAATAAATCACGGTCCTTCATCAAGCCTTATATCCCTGTCACCAACAAACAGAAGGTGATACATGTACTGAAGGAACTTGGAACATTAAGAGAGCATAAATTGAAAGTAAAAGAATTGAAGTCATAATGATTTTGGGTCATATCACGTACAACGTTCAGCCCAGTGTGTCAGTTGTATGCTTTGTTGTAAGGGACACAGCCCTAAAGGTCAATGTAAATGTTTATATCAGATACCAATTTTGGACAAATTCTAAACATGGGCTCAATTGTGAGTTTGGCACGTTCAGGCCCAGGTTAAGCTGCTTTGAATATTGTCAGATGTGCCTACTATGACATGTAGGTAGTGAATTGAGAGGAGTCAAGGCAATATTCCACTGCAAAACCTTATCAGTCCATTGTCAGAAATACAGTCCCAGACTCAATTAGGTCATGGATGAGTGGGTAGCCATCAATTATCGATTTCTAAAGTGGTAGAATTTTTATATTATATATATATATATATATATATATATATATATATATATATATATATATATATATATATATATATATATATATACAGTCCCCTATAGATCTGTCTATCACCTATCAATGAAATTATCAGCAGTGGAATGACATCTTAAGAGCAACAGTATGAACATGCAGCGGCGCATTACTTAAGATCCTTGAGTATTTAGATGAAGTAAGAGAGAGAGCTAGAGAGAGAGAGAGAGAGAGAGAGAGAGAGAGAGAGAGAGACGTATTATGGAAGCTGTGAAGGGCCACACCAAAACAAAACATGGACTTCAAAATCAGCATGATTTTCCTAAAACCACCATGATGAAGTTTATAAAAATATTGCTGTCAACATGATATTTTCCCCTGTCAACTGTCAAGTAAGAAAAAAATCTGCCGTCAACTGTCAACTTGACAGTTGACAGGGGAAAATATCATATTGACAGCAGATTTTTTTTCTACTTTGACAGGTGACAGGTGATATTTCAGGTTTGACAGTAGTTTTTTATGTTCCAATTTATGTTGTTTCCATATTGGAGATAAAAAAAAAGTTCAAGTTGAATTTTTCCAAGGCGTGGCCCTCCACAGCTTCCGTAATATGGAGATTTTGACAATATGGTACACATGCATTAATACAAACTATGAGGAATATACTGACTTAAGTACAGCCGTACACAGCTTACCCAGTAAATGATGCACATTTTAGCAATTGGATAACCTCAGAACTTTAAATGAACCACGACAGATCTCGTTAATCTTGCTATTTTTATACAATGAGACAAAGGCCTTTGACCACTTATCTTCCCAGGAAATACTTTGAACACGCCATCCCCCCATCCCATTTTACAACGTCATTGACTACGCAGTGGAGGAAATTATTCTTGAAGTATTGAAACCAAGTTTTGCTGCCCAAATCATTTCTTGTATTTCTTATGCACTGTATGTAGAATAGATGCTCACATTTGGCATCCCATTTATGAAATATTCCCATCATTTGATCAAATGATTAAGCTCTTAAATTATTCACCAACTTAGTAACACCTGATCACAGGTGTTTAGCCTAATCTACCCTATCTAGTCCATGCTCTAGTCCTAACGTGCTTCTCACTTACATTCACTTCCAAACCTCCCTCCATCGGTTTCTCAACCATATTAGGATTAAGGTCAGTCCCTGGCTCAACCTTAGGCTCAGATTCAGGCTTGATCTTAGGCTCAGTTTTAGGCTCAACTGTAGGCTCAACTTTGAGTTGAATAATGGGATCAACCGGTTTAGGGTCGGGTTCAGATTTTAATTCTCGATCTGGTTTGGGGGTGTATTTTGGCCTGTTTTCTCTGACGCTCGGCATGCGTTTGAGAGAGAATCGTCTTTTAACCTTGACAGAAGGTTTCCTGGTGATGGTCTGGAAGAAAGAAAGGTGCAAAGAGAAGGTGCGTGAGTGACTGTGTGTCGAGGTAAGTAAGCTTAAAATCATACCAAGATTAATGCAATATTAGAAAAGGCATTTTAAAAAGGAATTGAATTGTGTGTGTGAGTGAGTGAGTGAGTGAGTGAGTAATAGATGTTTAACGCCATTTCGGCAGCTAAGGTCATATTCACGGCAAGAACTACATTACACAATTTCACAGAGGAATGTGTCAGTGCCCGCGCATATGTGAACCACACACATCCTGAGGGGATAGTAAAGAAGAGACATAGACCCTTTTAATGGCAGAGTAAAATTTAATGCGCCCTTGACGTAGATCTATCTATGCAGATCATTTTAGTGCCATTTCTTCTCAATAATACCATGGGGGTACACATAAAATATCCTAATGTTCCTTCTTTTATATTGATCTGCGTCACACTGCTAATGGATATGCATATTAACTAATTAGAAATGCCTCTAATGCATACTTATTTCATTCAGCACTTAATCATCAGAATGATCCATCATCTGTCATTATAGCACCAGCATATTACACGACCCACATTGGTTGCCATAGTGAGATAATGTGATCTATGGGGGCACTGAATATAACGTATATGACGCCTATGGCCTTAGCATATATACCGTGTATATTTTTAGTTGATCAGTATAAGGTAAGTCTCCTCTGACTCGACCACTAGGCATGTTGGTACCCTTTGCCCGACCACCTCAGACTAAGTACTTCTTTCTGGTAACATTGAAATATCAATTGATTGTACCTTATTAACTGTAATGATTTAACCTTGTCCATGCCCAAATCAGAATCACAACTTGTGAAAATAACTTATGGTGGATTGGTGGTCGACTTAAGGCAAGCCGACACGCCTAATGGTCGAGTCAGGGGCGACTTACCCTACAAGGACCTTTCAGCTACACAGTAAATGTCATATAGTATATTAGTTTAGGACTTATATTGACATTACCATGTGTACTTGTACTAGTACCCTGCATATATGTCATATTTATGGTCTCTATCAATTAATTAGTATGTATCAAATGGGACAGCTTCAGATTAACTGTACAATAGTAAATCACAAGTGCTGTTTCCTCTATTATGTCCGACATCAAGGTAAAAACGAACACATGCACGTTCGGGCACTAAAAAGCGACAATATAGATTCTACCGACTCCCAACCCCCCCCCCCCGCCAAGAAAAAAAAGAAAAGAAAAGTGAAATAGCATTAGGTTTTTTGAACATTAGTCTTCCTCTATGTCACCCATAAATATGTATAGATAGTGGCGGTGTATTACTTTGTACCGGGTCAAGGTGTGTGACGGAGGGAAGTGACTAAACAGAGAAAGGGAATAGGAACAGGTTTGTGGTCATCCTCAGACCCAAGACCTAACCCATGATAGAGTGCCTAATGTATTGGTGCATCAATCTCATGATGCATGAATGCACATTTAGGCATCATGCCGACCATTCTGTATTGCTGCAGTCCCATAGTGTCTGCATGATACTCAAAAACAGGTGCCATGATGCACCAATCACTGCATTGGTGCATCATGGCGACCGAGACACATGACCCTGTAGGATGTATGCGGCACATTAAGTGCTATCCAATGACGTTAGTATGGGCTTTGATATATGTAAAACAACCTATGATTATACTGGCTCCATGCTGTTTAAGTAACAACAGCCAAAAAGCTGCTATGTAAAGTTTGAAGAAAAATAGACATGATGATCCATATGATTTACATTTTACCAGCGTATTTTACCTAACGCATGACGCAAATAATGCATTAATCACTATAATATTCTGTAGGGCAGGGGCTATGGTAATTTGAAAAGGGGAGTGGGGCCTAGGGGGATCACACAACTTACAACTTTAGCTCCTGGAGTTATCCTGGTTCAAAAATGTTAAGTTGATAGTTCAAGTTCTGACAATAAATGGTGGTGTCTAAACACCTAGGGGCTTCCCTAGCCCACTTAAAAGGGTCTATATCTCTTCTTTCCTATCCCCTCAGGATGTGTGTGGTGCACATATGCATGGGCACCGACACATTCCTCTGTGAAATTGTGTAATGTCATTCTTGCCATGAATATGACCTTAGATGTCGAAATGGCGTTAAACATCTATTACTCACTCACTCACTCACTAAACACCTAGCACTCCATCCCACCCACTGGCCTATCCACCCCTGTTTGGGTTATAGACGGTTTATTTTGACCCTAGGATTTCATCATGTTCTATAAACCAAATGGTTTGAACAGGCATACGACGAGAGTATGAAATATAATGCATTACTCAAGAGCAGTTCACTAAATGAACAGATGTAGTCATGCGGGAGTGATTAAAGTGGAGGTGTCCAGCTGAGGTGCATTGAAATAACAAAATAGATTGAAGTGATCTCGATTAACTCAACCCACTGAGAATGTGATAGCAAAATGAAATTACTTAGATCTAGACCTTATACGATTGGGGTTTTTATCCCTTCTAAACCATGAATTGGCTCAGCTGAGAATGGATACATGTATAATGAAGACATATTTGATGGCAAGTGGATTGACAGAAGTAATAAATCATGTAGGTCTGTTAAAAAGACTAGCACTAGATACATGTATAAGAAAGACATAATTGATGAAAAGTGGATTGACAGAAGTACCATTAAAGGGATTAGCACTAGATCATTATCACTGCTCCTCCCTCCTTTCCCCACCCCATCTGTATAATGGGCCTTGCCTCATTCCTTTTTCTGTCCATCTTTATCCTATGAGAATTACTCCATAATTATTGGAGAACTCTGCTCCTCCATCAAATTGGTGTATAATATGTAGTTTTCTCACCATGATCATAACATTGACAGCCTCTAAATGGCTTTAAAAACATAACTCACTCACTACCAATTCAATGGGCCCCCAAGGGGCCAAAATTCAAGGCTTCAGGTCACATGTCACCTTTTTAGGGAAAATTATGTGTTTAAAAATAAAGCCATGTGTTGTAATTCAAGGCTTCAGGTCATATATCACCTTTCTAGGAAATGGACATGTCACATGTCACTTTTAAAAGGGTGCGATGTCAGAATGTCACCTCAAAATGGCCAAATGTCACCATGTCATTTTTTACCCCTTGGGATGCCACAATGCAAGATATAATATCATAAGGGATTCCATAGTTATTAGTAGTTATTGCTGAGACAGCTAATATTAAAGTAAGTGGTACAAATGTCATATCATCTACATTAGGTCAGAGTATATAGTGTACGGATACAATGCATTTAGTGCCATCCAGAGGCGGACTTGGCCTAGTCCTTACACAGGGGGTGGGAGGGTGGATCTGATGCCTGGTGTTTGACAGGTTACTATGTATACATTGGTCTATGTCATACATCCCCTCTGATCTCTATATAATTAATACATTCTCTATAAACATATGAACTAAGCATACAACCTACGTTAATCCAGCTACATCCTTGTTTCTAAAATATGGGTACAAACTTCGTTACTTTGATGCCTATAATATCCAAGTTTGTGATAAGTAAAACATCTCATTTTAATTTCATGATTATTCTAAAACGTGATACTTAAAAGCAGGCCTCAGGGGGATGGTCTATGGAGTGTGAGGTAGAATCATGATTAAATTCTGATCAATGTTTCTACTTCTGGTGAGCATTTGACTGTCTGCCTCTATCATTTCAGACCATATCTGAGGTCCACAGTGGGGAATACTTACTGTGCATGGCAGAATCCCCCCCCCTCCTCTCCCTACCAATTGATCAGACACTAGGCCTGTAGGGCATTATCGGGCCATATTTTTATAATCATACTTATAGCTTATGATCATTGCAGGCTGAAACTATCGTTATGTGGTCTGAGAACATGAACATGATATATGAAGCCATATAGAGATATCTAGAGTTAGGACTCCTTGACTCGGCACACATTAATAGAAACA
Source organism: Acholoe squamosa (assembly GCA_949317995.1). Lineage (NCBI taxonomy): Eukaryota > Metazoa > Annelida > Polychaeta > Phyllodocida > Polynoidae > Acholoe > Acholoe squamosa. The sequence continues at coordinate 49,611,827 of OX439050.1, forward strand.
AGAAAAATGTGGCAAGGACCACGGATAGGAGTTGCCACAGATGACGGCGGCTGCATGACGTCACTAGTGACTATAGGGTACACTAAAAACATGGAAAATCTGAAACTACTTTAGGTCCTCAAGTTGATGATACCTAAAACTACAACTTTAGGTAGTGAAAATGATGACTTTAGTCGTCATCCTGATGACCTGAGTTGTCAATATGATGACTCTGTACTGTCAGTATTGTCATCCTGATGACTCACCATGACGACCTAAAGTCGTCATTTTGACAACCTAAAGTTGCAGTTTTAGGTATCGTCAACTTGAGGACCTAAAGTAGCTTAAAGTGGTCACCGCTGACTAGTTTCGGATCTTCCATGTTTTCAGTGTACTGGCATTCCTTTCATATCATTTTGCTTCCATTCGAATATAATATACTCGATGTACCTTTCCAAACCAAGTCATGCTTTATAAGGTATGACAATACTAATAAGTAAATACGCATTAGATCAGAAGGGGGACGGTTCTGTCAGGGAGATATATATTACAGCTTGGGGTTGGAGGCAATGATGAAGTAAAAAAGAATTAAAAAGGGGAAAATGCAATACTAATTACCGTGATTAATTATGTAATTGCAGCGGTCGTATAAGAAGACTGTAGATGGTGATAAAGATAAAGGCCACTAATAGTTCTTATGTTGGTATGTTATGAAGACAGTATTTATACCATTTGCTTTCTTTGATAATTTTGATACTAATGGTCGAAGTGTTGATGCAACTGGTGGCAGTGTTGAAGCTATTAGTGGTATAGTGTTGGCATAGTGCTGATAGTGCCTATTGATAGTGCTGGCATATTGATGCTAATACTACACTGTTAAAAGTAAATGTTGTTAAATGAACAGTGAAATTCTTGTCCAAAAGTGACAGAAGTTGCCACTGTTATCTCCATGGATATTCCTTGTACCACAGTGCTTTGCTGGGGCATCCTGGCAGAAACTACACTTCTTCACTGCATTACAATTAAAATTGTTCACTGATCAGTTTTAGGAGGATGAATGGTAGATTCAACAGCTATTTTTTTAGAGTGTAATGGCTATCATACAGTAATGGCACTGGATGGCCTGTCAGATATCATTATATTATTACATGGATATGGCATGGGTCCAATACAAACTGGCAGTGTCACACACCCAACCTGTTCCACACATAGTGCTGCCAATGCAATATAGCACATGTATACATATTGTTGGATCGTTCATGAAGGCATTTCTCAAGATGGTACGACTAGACCCCTTCAGATTGCAGTGGGGTCCCTTAATCTACGGCCATTACAGTAATGCATTTAGTACAGTGGTCAGTAATGAATGCACTGGTACGACTGTCATACGAATTTACTACATTAAGTCCTGGTCGCACTGGGCAGTCTTAGGGCACTTCCTAACCCACTCTAGTTTTGAGGGTTTCAAATCGTAGTGGCTGCGTGCAGTCGTACCATCTTGAGAAAAGCTCTTCAGAGTTCTACTTGTTCTCCAAGATGGGAAAAGACAATAGGAATATTATTACAGGCCCATGATATACAAGTATAATTGATTTTTCTTTTGTGGATGAAAAAGGTGGTATTTCTAAAAAGCCAGCTCTTACCTATGTTTTTTTTAGATCATCAAGGGTGTGGTACAGTCCAATATTAAAAAAAAGGGCATGTCACGCTAACATTCTGAGGATAGGCTATTCATCAATAGTTATCTGACGCTTAACCAGTAGAAGTGGGGATTTTTCCTTTTTCTTTTGGTTGGGGGGGGGGGCTGTCAAAAAGACAGCATAAATAACTCAACTAACATAGACACGAAGTCATAGCCTAAAAGGAGGTACACTAAAAGATAATACAGGATATATTATATACCGTGCGGGAAATGGGAACACATACATGTACATGTTTACTCAAGAGAGACAGCAACTGGCACAGGAACGAGATCCCATCCTCAAAGGAACAGTAGTGACAAGAAAATGGTTGCAGGGGCCAAACAACCCCTTGATATAACATGGAACTATCTACTGCATAGTGATATGGTATGGCCATAAATATATGGTATGATCTATGTGATATTAAAGGAGACCATAAAAAGTACCTGTTATACGGGGGGGGGGGTAAAAATCTATTCATTTTATTCTACCATGATCTAGTTCTAGTCTTTTAATAAATTATTTACTTTTTTAACAAACCTACATGATTTAACACTTCTGTCAATCCCCTTTCCATCAATACTGTCTTCCTAATTTCCATTCTCAGTTGATATAAGTCATGTAGCATATTCTATATATACATGGCGATTATCCCATCCCGACACTAGAAATATTCCATCCGTTGCCTAATACTCATACATACCTTAGAAGATCCTGTTCCCATTTTTCTGCCTCTTACCAAGGACCTATGCCCGGCTTGTGTCCACCCACTGCCGGCTCACTCTCCAAAGCCACCGGTCTCTCCTCCCACCCCTATTCCTGTGAGAGATCTACGGCTTTAGGGGGTCCATTCTTAACATGAGAGTGACAAATTTATGATCAAAACACATACCGAGCCCCTGCCCACGCAGGGGGAAGGATCCCTGGGCCCAGCAGGGGCTTGTAGGCAGTGTGTAAATGATATGGCTCTCTTTTTGGCAATGATAAAGGCAAATATAGTCTTTTATAGACTGATGTTTTATGGATGGTTTAATGTCCTGTATGGGTTGAGATGTAACCTGAATGTGTGGATGATATGGCAGGTCAATAAGAACTACACTGTAATCCTATAAGTTGTATTTATCCAGGGATGTCTCAAGAAGGTATTGCAGTATTCCAGTGTGATTATTTCACAATAAATCTTGAATTATCTTCAGGTCCTAGTTTTCACCATTGACATGTTGATACTGGAAGAATAAATTTCAGTTCCTGGTATGGTAGTAAATGCATAACATGCCTCTATCTCCCAGATATCTTCCCTGGCGCATGCTTATGATAGTCAACTTTAGCTCAGCCACATATGTATATCAGTATATTCAATTCCCTAGAGAGATCCCGGTACCTTACTCTGTGGAGGATAGAGGCCAACTGATGAGCCCATGTGCAATAGGCCTAACTACATTCAGACGTCTGCCACCCACACAGAAATAAGAGTTTCCTGGATCTCCTCCAATGGATCCTTCCTCCTCTCAGTCTAGTAGATCTGTGGGATCTCAGCTGTGAGTACTTCACTATATAGGATGTCACATACACTGTGGTGACAATGGGGGGGGGGATGGGGGTTGGGGAGGAGTGACCCTGTGGGTTTTGGATCCTCTAGGGGATGGGAAGGGCGGGGGGAGGCGTGGGTGGTGGGTTGAGTCTGTGTCATATTGATGAGATATATGCACACATACATATACCACACATGTATAAACACCCACCCACCCATCTACCCACTGGTGCAGCACAGAGTGAGAGCTGTTTATAAGGTTGGAAGTACCACTGTGACAAGTGAAGCTCATAATATTGTAAACAAACTGTGACACATGGATGCAGGTAGCTGGTAAACTATGGTAAATGTGGGGTAAATTAACCTAAAGACGTCCACATAGCTTGTTTGAGATGTCCACCCAACAAAATCGTCATTAAGTTTGGTTTTGAATCTAAATCAATATTACCACCTGCTTGTTTCAATGATCTAATTAATGATTTGGTAAAGCTGATTCAGGTAGATGAGCCAGTTTTACTGTCATTCTGTGGGGTACGTGGACATCTTAAGGTCAATCTACCCTAGTATAGAACCCATCACTCTCACATCCCTCCCTCCCATTTTCTCCTACATTGCATGTACAATGTCTCGGCTAGACCCTCATCGTCCTGCTGCATGTATAACAGCTAGCCTTTTAGAGCTATCTATGGAGTCTCTATCTTTGTAACAATGAATGAGTGCAATACACTTGTGCCTTCGCTTTATCAGATAGAATAACAGAGGTTATAGTTTTAGCAAACTAAAACAACAAGTAGATATACTTGTCTAGATAGTGAGAAAAGATAGGCGTAGTCGGTTCTGTGTAGAGTATTTACATGTTATCTAGAGCCAATTTCACAGTTTAACCAAAGCAGATACACTGTTATGTCCTCTTTCAGTTTCACAATGATAGTATGCACCCGTTTCCACACAGGTAGATAGGAAAGTAAATGAGGGCATGGAACTTCGAGTGTATTGTCATGCACTTTAAACCTATTTACATAAGGGAGTGGTGGGTTACTGGTGTTATATTGAAATTCTAAAAGAAATTAGGCAAGCCTGGGTCCTGCTAAGTGAGAGTCAGAAAATGCACAAACTCAAAATGCAGAAAAAAACACCATTATATTTTAGTGCATTTTGCTGCACCTTACACCCTATATGGAGGAGATGGCATGCAATAAGTTGAAGGTATTTTGCTACATCTTACACCACATACAGAGGAGACAGCGTGTAATCTGTTGAAGGCACATTGCTACATCTTACACCACATACAGAGGAGACAGCATGTAATCTGTTGAAGGCACATTGCTACATCTTACACCACATACAGAGGAGACAGCGTGTAATCTGTTGAAGGCACATTGCTACATCTTACACCACATACAGAGGAGACAGCGTGTAATCTGTTGAAGGCACATTGCTACATCTTACACCACAAACAGAGGATACAGTGTGTAATCTGTTGAAGGCACATTGCTACATCTTACACCACATACAGAGGAGACAGCGTGTAATCTGTTGAAGGCACATTGCTACATCTTACACCACAAACAGAGGAGATAGTGTGTAATCTGTTGAAGGCACATTGCTACATCTTACACCACATACAGAGGATACAGTGTGTAATCTGTTGAAGGCACATTGCTACATCTTACACCACATACAGAGGAGACAGCGTGTAATCTGTTGAAGGCACATTGCTACATCTTACACCACATACAGAGGAGACAGTGTGTAATCTGTTGAAGGCACATTGCTACATCTTACACCACATACAGAGGAGACAGTGTGTAATCTGTTGAAGGCACATTGCTACATCTTACACCACATACAGAGGAGAGAGTGTGTAATCTGTTGAAGGCACATTGCTACATCTTACACCACATACAGAGGAGACAGTGTGTAATTTGTTGAAGGCACATTGCTACATCTTACACCACATACAGAGGAGACAGGGTGTAATCTGTTGAAGGCACATTGCTACATCTTACACCACATACAGAGGAGATAGTGTGTAATCTGTTGAAGGCACATTGCTACATCTTACACCACATACAGAGGAGACAGTGTGTAATTTGTTGAAGGCACATTGCTACATCTTACACCACATACAGAGGAGACAGTGTGTAATCTGTTGAAGGCACATTGCTACATCTTACACCACATACAGAGGAGACAGTGTGTAATTTGTTGAAGGCACATTGCTACATCTTACACCACATACAGAGGAGACAGGGTGTAATCTGTTGAAGGCACATTGCTACATCTTACACCACATACAGAGGAGATAGTGTGTAATCTGTTGAAGGCACTTCTCTACACCCTTTACACCACATACAGAGGAGACAGTGTGTAATCTGTTGAAGGCACTTCTCTACACCCTTTACACCACATACAGAGGAGACAGTGTGTAATCTGTTGAAGGCACTTCTCTACAACCTTTACACCACATACAGAGGAGACAGTGTGTAATCTGTTGAAGGCACTTCTCTACACCCTTTACACCACATACAGAGGAGACAGTGTGTAATCTGTTGAAGGCACTTCTCTACACCCTTTACACCACATACAGAGGAGACAATGTGTAATCTGTTGAAGGCACTTCTCTACAACCTTTACACCACATACAGAGGAGACAGTGTGTAATCTGTTGAAGGCACTTCTCTACACCCTTTACACCACATACAGAGGAGACAGTGTGTAATCTGTTGAAGGCACTTCTCTACACCCTTTACACCACATACAGAGGAGACAGTGTGTAATCTGTTGAAGGCACTTCTCTACACCCTTTACACCACATACAGAGGAGACAGTGTGTAATCTGTTGAAGGCACTTCTCTACACCCTTTACACCACATACAGAGGAGACAATGTGTAATCTGTTGAAGGCACTTCTCTACAACCTTTACACCACATACAGAGGAGACAGTGTGTAATCTGTTGAAGGCACTTCTCTACACCCTTTACACCACATACAGAGGAGATAGTGTGTAATCTGTTGAAGGCACTTCTCTACACCCTTTACACCACATACAGAGGAGACAGTGTGTAATCTGTTGAAGGCACCTTGTTACACCCTTTACACCACATACAGAGGAGACAGTGTGTAATCTGTTGAAGGCACCTTGTTACACCTTTTACACCACATACAAAGAAGATGGCATAATGTGTTGAATGCATTTTTCCACACCTTACACCCCATACAGAGGAGACAGTACACAATTTGTTGAAGGTACATTTTGCTGTCGTTTTGCTACATCTTACACCCCATACAAAGGAGATGCTGCACAATTCTGCTACATTTTACACCCCATACAGGGAAGGTGCATGCCCATGGTGACAGGCAGCTTGTGTTTGGTAAGGGTTAGTAGGTGGTGTTTGGTGCCACGTTACTGTCTGATGTCATACCCAGGTCACGAACATCACTACTGTATAAGCGAATGATCATTTTTTAAACTTGTATTGGCTGGAGTGAGGCAATGAAATACAAAGCAAATTGAAGAATATCATGGCCACTCCCATTAAAGTGTACAGAAAATGCAGACCATGCTTGAGGAGGCAAAAGTTATTTGTGAAAGTGTTTTTATTTTTTCAAGCAAGCCTTTCAGCCAAAAACAGTCGTTTTCTCTGTCCCTCACTCAGTGAGTAGTAAATGATTGCACCCACCCAATGATTAAAATATTGAAAATGTTAAGCCCCTTTACTACTGTTTGAAAAAGGACTACTTCCCTATTATGATGTCTACGTCCAATATGTGATATGGCTCCTCCATGGTAACAGTGCTGATATGGGGGCCAATATCCCTCATGGTGCACCCCAAACGCTGGGTAAAAAAAAAAGGGAAAAAGGTAAAAATGGAATCAGTAGTGAATAGGACCAGTGTAGTTATTGTTTCATGTTCCTATGATTACATGTCGTGTGGCACTAGCTATCGCAACGTGTGCAAAATATCCTTTTTAGTAAGATGTGTCGTGATATTGAGTCTCTGGTCTTGCCAGTTAAAGTGGGCATGTCCGCTAAAATGACCAAATTGAAATTCAATGGTAACATGGCTAAACCACTTTTATACATGAATCTTTTGTCCATTGTGTGCATTACATCTACCAACAGCTGGTCCATAGTATTCAACTTGATAGCTCCAAATACCACAAAAGAGGGTATATGGTGGGAAAAGTTGGAATTTGCATGTTATTTCCACCCGATGGCAGCACTGCTCAGGAGGGATACCAGGAAAGGTCTCTGGTCAGTGACCCAGTGGCATTACACTTGTACCAAGTGCCATATTATAGCACTAGTGAGCACCAACATGACTTTGAGCTTGTCACTCTGCAAGCATATGTTTCAGCCTACATAGCTGCAAACTATGCTTGAAGAGTGAGCAGTACTTGCAGTTCCATTTCATGTTCTTGTGACTGAGCTAGGGGCATGGTGGGTGTTAACTATAGTCTAAGACCCCTATGCCTTGCTGCTTCCTGCACAGTGGTACGCTGAGGGTTTATACCCCAGGGCACCAGAGTACAGGGGCATTTTTACCTATCTTCCCTCCCTGTGCTAGTCACACTAACTTCAATCCTAACTAAACTAGTACTTAGCATCATATAAAGTGACACTGGTAAGCACCAGCATTGTCCTGAAATTTACACTCCAAAAGCAGATATTTCAGACTGTTAAAATACAACCTATGCTTGAATAGTGAGCAGTATTTCTGGTCCCATTCAATGTTCCTGTGGCTGGAAGCAAGGCATGGTGGTAGTTATATAGTGTACTCCCACTGTGCCTTGTTGCTTCCTCTATGGTAGTTGCCCGAGTGTTTATACCTCAAGGCACCAGAGTACCTTCTACCCACCTTGTGGTAGTCAAACCAATCACCCATAACCTAGGTGTACATTCATGGGGAAAGTCATTTAATGAGGAATGGGTGGGGGGGGAGGTCAAGAGATTAACACTTAGCTATATGATGTTACTGTCTTCTGTTTTAAAAATCTATCATGGGAGGGTACATCTGGGTTCAAAGGTTAGAAATATCCCTTACTAGCAGTGCTATTGTAATCAATGGGGTTGACAGAGATAAGGTGATATTCACTACTTGCTAGCAGAACAGTGCTGAGGTCCCAATTTTCAGGCTGTGACACCCTGATGCATTGGGGCTACTGAGAAAGTATCATAGATAATAACAAGATGATGGCTTGATCATAGAAATTCACACCCATCATGCCAATCCAAAAAAGATTAAGATGGACAGATAGAAAGACACATATACATATAAGGGCCCTTACCCTTTTTAGAGGGGATAGAACCGACACTCTTCATACAAAGGAGGGGAGAGGACAAATACCAGATCTGATCCAAATCTGAAAAATTTTCCCCCCATTTTGACAAATGACCACTCCCTGGGGTACCAACAACTGCCCTTACCTGTCCTTTGTCCACTGAACAACAGCCAGGTTTGCTGTGCCAAATGTCTCAACTGGACTATATCAAATCGGTCTAATTTGTTACAGTGAAAATATCATACAGGTGATCTTCCTTTGGTACTGTGGGGTTTATCATATCCTCTCAATAGTGCATATTATGTGTCCCCAAACAGCATATTTCCTTTTCTGATGATAAAGGGGGGGGGGATACATCTCCTTTTGTTCAGATACCAGCTCAAACTGTGCATCTGGATAAAAAAAAAACCATAGGAAATGACAAAAAAAATATGGGTGGCACATGATGAAACTTTAACCCAGAGCCCAGTATGCTAGAGATAAATGAAGTAAATTGATTTGACATAAGGGAGTGGTCATTATTTATCAACAGGGGGCAGGTGGTGGGTTTCCGCGCAGACGCGCGAAAATTTTTTACGCCCCCCTCGACGTCAGTCAAAATTTTTTGTGCCCCCCCCCAAACTGGAGGCGTGGAGAATTTTCGCAAGCCTCTTTGAGCTATAGTAGCGCACAGGCTTTTTTGCTCAAAAGAGGGTAAATTTTGTTAGCCCCCCTCAAGAGGGGTCAAAATTTTGTTAGCCCCCCCTCGGGAGGGGTCTGAAATTTTTACGCCCCCCCTCAAACCCACCATCCCCCCCTGTTGATAAATAATGACCACTCCCTAAGGGCACAAACCTCATCTTACCTACAATATGAAATGCTGTAATTTTAGAGGAATGTCCCCCTGAACCCAAATATATCTTGCTGTATCAAGTTGTCTTCTGTGAAGTTACCTGTCAAGAGTCCACACAAATTCCCTCAGTCTCTTACCTTACAGTCCAAAAAGTAAAACTCATTTCATACAAATGCCCTCTATACTTTTACATTCAGCACCCCATTACTCCAATGCCTGCACACAGTGGTGTGCACAGTTTGCAGGTTCTAGTGCCTGACCTGTTAATTATAGCTTGATGTGTGTGTATGTGAGTAACATCCCTGTGCACTGGTGTTATATAAGCTGTTTACAGTCATCAGAGGGCCTGACGTTATCCGGAATAAAAACTAGGATAGGAATAAATCAACCTATAAGTTTTCAGCTAGTTTTCCATAGAAAAATTTCAAATTAAGTCTTGATATTTTAACAGTTTGTTCTGGGCACTAGATACATCACATCCATCAGCAAAATAGAAAATCGTTCACATATGAGCGGACGTGCCCACTTTAAACCCCCATATCAGATATAAAGGTAAGGAGACCATCGATGGAGAGTAAAGGCATTGTACGAATTCGTCATCTTACTAAATAATTTCATACACCTGTGTATAGTGTTGCAGACCAAGTCCAGCAAAAGTGATGCAGGTCTGAGGTGAGCAGACGCGGGATGAGCAGACGCAGGAAGAGCAGACACAGGACAGATATTTTTTTCATTATTTAACTATGATAGTCACACATTTTGAACATATGGGACAAATATGGTTCTGTAAAATTCCTTGAGACCATAATACCCCATAGTTAAAGAATTGTGGTTGTAATAGGCTAAAAACTGATGAGCTGCTCCATAAATGAGCAGACACGGGACAAGCAAATGAGCAGATGCGGGACAAGAGAGTAAATTTTCTTAAAGCTCTCTTTTTCTAGACATTACAAAGCTGAAACTAATAATTTTGATAAGTTCAGAGGCATAGCTAATCTCACAGTACCACATTTGTCCCATATGTTCAAAATATGTTGGCATCATAGGCAAATAATGGAAAAATATCTGTCCAGTGTCTGCACATCCCACATCTGCTCATCCCGCGTCTGCTCACTTCAGACCTGCATCACTTTTGCTGGACCTGGTCTGCAATAATACCATCCACAATAGACTCAAAAGGTTTCCTGGAACCAATACATATTGTTGTGAGCCCAAGAAATCAAAATTACTATTCAGCTGATAATGGCTACCCATGAGAAAATGTGAGAAACCTTGTTACAAAAGGCATTTATTTGCTTCGCTGATTCAAGAAAGCACCATCACTTTCCCACCAACCTTCTGGCTATCAATGTGCATTATGTACATGAGTATATTCCGTAACTATATTTTTCTTGTAGTTATTCTCCTAATTCTTTTAATTTGTAATGTTCTTAGAATCCAAGACATAAGCTGTTATCTGGCAATAATAAGCATACCACGGCCGGATATGACTAGGTGGGATGTGAATATTGATTCTGAAGACCCAAGATGACTATATAGATAAGAAGGAGCTTGTATACAACGTTTATATTGAACAACCATTGATAACACAATACCTCATCTCGTGGAGAAATGAGTTGCCTTATCTGTCAAATGGCGTGGTCAAGATACCTATACAAATTGTAAAATAACTAACTTTCCCTTTGCTATACAGTTGTCCCTATGTGATCATCATTGGGTTTCCATTTTGTTAATTGACAATAGCTTTTATCTCATCGTTTCTTTTCAATGATATATCAACCCATTTTCAGTGCAGCCATCCTCCGGACCTCTTTCATCATTTGCCTTGTAAAATCATTTCTCTAATCCATTGCCCGTGGCAGTAAGTTTCGGTACCAATTCACAAGCCAACAGCATTTCATATGGAAATATGGAATTCCAGAGTGAAACAAAGTGAAACCAAAGTGTTCCTTGTTATTGTTATACACACTGATTTAACCTTCCGTCTCTTTTAGTCCCTGTATTCTATGAATGTCCCTAGCATCCTTCCCTTTCAGAATGGGATGCACGTCTATATGGTAAATTATGTGGTCAGGTCTGGTCCCATATCATAGATTATACTATATGTATTTAATGTATATATATATATATATATATATATATATATATATATATATATATATATATATATATAGTTATGTTACAGGAACCAGAGGAAGGGAGAGTAAATAACAGGACACAAGGAACATCCCCTCATGATACACTGAAAAAAAAGTAGAATCTACCAGGGACGCTTGTAAAACTCAACAGTGGACCACTGTAAATGTATAGAATTGAACCAGTGTAGTTTTTACAGGAAGCCCCAGGCGGCAGTACAGTGGTATGCAAATGTACATTGAATCTCTGTGAAAATAACGATAGATCTCTAGCAAATTTGTGATGAGAATTGCGTCGTTATTCTGACGAGATTTCTTTTTACAGTGTGGAACATCCCCACATGATAGGCTTACATGTGTATAACACAAAGTCAGAAATGATGATAAATATGAACATACAAGGAACTATTACGTGAATGTGCCCAATAATTGCTGTTATGGGAAGGATACTATAGACCAGGTTTATGACTGGTTTCTAACTAGTGTCTTAGGGATTCAATTTTCGGAAAAGAATGGCGAGTGTAAATGTTCTATTATGCACTCTTATCACAATATCATCCTTGTACAATGGATCCACCTTATCTATGGTACCATGGCAATGTCTAACGAGGTTAAAATGAGATGCATCAATCGGGAGAAATAGCAGAAAATTTAGATTCAAAACTCACCCTGTGATTCACTCGGTGAAAAGCGATAAATCTCATCATAATGTCCTATGAAATAGGGCTCACCACGAATCTAACGCACAGACCTCCTCTCTAAGATGTATCCTGTAGGCCTCTGTGTCATTATACAAATTATGTATTATGAAGTTTAACCTGGATCCGCAAGCATTGTTTCTGTGTTACTGTTTAGGCTATGCTTAGCTTTATTATGGCGTGTCTTCTATTACTTCAGCATTGTGTTGGCTGTGGCATATGTGGTTCTGTATACTAGGGATTCTGTGGCATGTCTGGGGGTTATTCCCCAAGGTACTACTGCTGCAATCAGCCCCTACGACTGCTATAAGGTATGAGCTATGCAGGGGAGGCTTTGATACGACTTCAAGGGGTAGAAACATGAATGATCAACCACAAGGAGACTTAATGATATAAACCATACACCTGAACACCACAATTCCTTAGCAAAGGACTCTGAACTGAACTTAGAACCACTTAGCAACCATCTATTTTGGGTAACATCCTACTTTGCTACTACTTTGATTTATTCAATGTAAGTCAACTTCATGAGAGTTGATATGGAGCAGGGTGCTAAAACAGCCTAAAATACCCCTGTTGTAAACTAGGATCAATACAAGAACAACCCATCCTGTCAGGGAGGACTGTAGGGTAGGTTTATACTTCTGACTCACTGTCATAAAACTCCAGTATACAGGGCATATGTCATAAACCTACAGGAGTGTGTTATCTAGACGGGCTTAAGGGAGTGATCATTTTTTAACAATAGGGGGGGCTGGTGGGTTTGCGCGCGGACGCGCGAAAAAAAAATTGACCCCCCCTCTCGAGGGGGTAAAATTTTTTCGACCCCCCCATAAGGGACAAAAATCACGCGTGAACGTCCCCTTTTTGCCTATAGTAACGCGCGGGGTTTTCCACTGAAAGCAGGTGAAATTATTTTGACCCCCCCCCCAACAGAGGTATTGAAAAAATTCTGACCCCCCCGGTCAAGGGGTTGAAAAAATTCTGAACCCCCCTCAAACCCACCGGCCCCCTTTGTTGTTAAAAAATGATCACTCCCTAAGTTCTAGGTATATTGTATAAGGTGCTGTCCACGAATTGGATGACCATGAATTTGCTGTGTTTCTGACAAGTGTGCATTTATTAGTGGGGGCAATATGGGGTTTCCCCTCTTATAGAAGTTAAAAGAATTATCCCTATTGGTAGTTGCATGTTAACCCTTGAAAGGCCGTATGAAAGGGTCACCATGATGATCAAAAGTTCTGATATGGGATATGAGCATGAGGATATTGTGTTTTCATAAAGGTTTAAATTCAAATGGACCAGTAGTAGGGCACCATTGTATTATAATCCAATGGGACGCATGCTTTAAATAATGAACTGTCTACAAAGATCAAATGGCTTTCCCATAATCTAAACATTGAATTCTGTCTCAGACTCTATGTGAATGACATAATCTGTTTAGCAAAAAAAAAAGGGGGGGGGAATCGAAGGATGTCATTCCTTTCACTAATTAGCAGTGGTAACTATATGCTTGAAAAAAAAATCTGTATTGTTCTAGGGAAAAGTAAAGGGACCCATCATGATTGCACGGGGACCCCACAAAATTCTTTTTACTACAGTGGCCCAAGGAATAAGACAAGAAAAAAAGAGAGAGACAATACCAAAACCACAAAAGACCACAATGTTGGTGTTCTATGTAATCCCATGTAAGCATGTCCCCATCCCGACCCTGCACTATCTTTGTTTACCTCAATCCATACAACAACCTACACCTGTGACGTCACACCGGAACCGGAAAAGGGAACATGGACGCTGATCCAATAATGTACGCGTTTAAACCTTTAAAGGCCACTGATGAAGGAGTATATCATACCCAATGGTCGGCATGATACATCAGTGAAGTACTGGCGAGACTGCTCACCAGCACTTCATTGGAGCATCATGCCGGCCCTATGGGGTTGATACATGAAATTGAATTCCCAGAGGGTTGGCATGATGCTCCCAATGAAGTGCTGGCGAGCAGCCTTGCCAGCACTTCGTTGGTGCATCATGACGACCAATGGGCATGATGCACTCCTGCATCAGCGGCATTTAAAGGGTTAACAAGTCCATGTGAACTGGGGGATGATATCATGTGTGCAAGGTGTGATTGTGTGAATGATGGAATGGGTAAATGTTTGTGTACATTATCATTGTGTCACGGTGCATTACTGGTCATAAGGCATTGACGACAACATGCACGAGTTATAAAAAAATGTTAATTGTGCAAACAAAACAAACTTTTTTTTCATTATTTCACTTAAGCTCCTGTGATCATGATTGAGATCTATTTTCTCTTAAACTTGGGTTCCCAAATAATAAATTATATTTAGAGTACCTCTGGAGTCCCTAAGAGAATATTTAGAGGGAGCGAAAGAGATAATGGTAGTGGTGTAGCAAAGCTATAGGGACAGGGAACTAGCTTGTCCCCTACATCAGAATTCAGTCATGAAGAGGACGCACGCACACCCTTACTCAAGGGTCATATATCCCCGCATATATCCTACATTCTTATACCAATATGTGATTATAGTTATAGTTCCATTTGTATCAACAGCCGCTAAAATAGGCTTTCATATGTTGCACACTGAGTCTAGCGGAACTGACCAGTCCGCACCAACACAACATCTATAATATTTTATTCTATTATAAATAGATCAAGCTGATTTCACAGGCAGGTGTGGGACTGATAAGGATGTACCACTATCACTAGGATATCCACAAGTAGGTGTAGTGCCAAGATATCATTCTGTATGTCAATATTGGTTGTATTAGACACCATTATCCAGACATACACATATCAGTCACAGGTCAGCTGGTTATTGATAGACACCCAGGGGAACCTATAACACTGTGGCGATAACCTTTTTATCATTAAGGGTACATGGTATTCTAGGGCTTCCCTAGCCCACTTAAAATCTCCTCTTTACTATCCCCTCGGATGTGTGTGGTGCACATATGCGTGGGCACTGACACATTCCTCTGTGAAATTGTGTATTGTAGTTCTTGCCATGAATATGACCTTAGTTGTCGAAATGGCGTTAAACATATATTACTCACTCACTCACATGGTATTCTGAGACTACCAGAAAAGAATAAAGTTGATTCCCACTTTGTATGTTATTTTACACAAAATTTACTCAAATTAGGACGTCACGGACTAACACTAGAGTACGTACAATGTCATATTCAGTGTCAAAATATCAGCTTGGCCCTGGATGGTGAGTCCCCTTGTCATGTGTCGATTTTAAGAAATTCTTATGTCACATGTCATCTAAATCCCCATTTGACATATCACCTCTAAGAGTGAAAAGACCATGTCACCAATGGAAGTAGACTCCTTAGCAGTGGTGTAGGCATGTATGTGAAATGCACTGCAACAGCGCATGCAAGTTAAGCCACTGTAGTTCAAATATCAAGACACAGGGGGCACCACTGACCCTTTGTGTCTGAGTCAGTGTTAGCTCAATGGCTATTGAATGAGGCCTTTGAGTTCCATCTTTTCAGGTGGCTCCCTCTATATACAAGCACAGAAACTTATGATCACTACACCTGTGGCTGAAGTGCCTTGTGTGCTGTCTACATCTAGTGTCATAATGACACATTACTACAAGCAATATAACATTAGTATTTGACTGCGAATGCCAAAGTATAGAAGGCCCAAACACATGCTAAATGCTCAGCCGAAAGCTCCAAATAGCTTTGTGGGCATTACTATCCCGACTCTGGTTACATCCTTTCTCATGTATTTTCTACCTTTTAAAAATGGACAGAAGGTGAGGAAAAAAGGAGAAAGTGGGAAAAGGGAACAAAGAGAAATTACCAGATTAAATCAAGCAATGCTGAAAAAGTATAGATCTATGCTTCAAGTAGAATTAGAAACTGTTCCTTACCTCATCCTCATTAAGTGTGCAGGGTGTTGATGGCATTGGCACTTCCTTATGCTGGTCCCTCTTTGCTGTTATCACTTTGCTACCATTATAAGGTACTAAGTCACAACTAATGTCATTTCCTACGTCAGACACCATAAGAAGGCCCTCATTGTTGGGCCCTGGCAGGTGGCGGTTAAATATGGCGGGTCTATCAGGGAGGGTGGAGATCTTAGCCTTCAGGAGGTGGAGTTGGTATGTTTTGTCATTCCTCCATGGTTGGTGGAGATTGTTTTTGTGTGGTGAGGTAGAATATTTAGCTGATAGACTAACTGTCACATTCTGCAGTGACCGTGTCAGGTTTTTACTGTCAGCGCTGGCGACCGACTTGGTGCTGTCACTACTGACACTATCCCAAAGACCGCTGTCAATACTTTGTGCACTATTCATGTTGGAGCGAACCACTGCAAGATCAGTAGATTCACTATCAGGCCCATCAACATTGCCTTCTAGAGTCATATCTTCCTCTATGATACCATATCTATGCCCTTTCTTATGCAGACCATTTTGGCTAGTAATTCCATGTTGCTGCAACCCATGTGCAGGACACACAGACTGGGAGAAGTCTGCTAAATCAGATATTTCAGACATGGGATGATCATTTTGGTAAGTGTCAGCCTTCAATTCAGGCACCTTTTGTGGACCATCAGCTGACAAGCATTTTGAATGGTGAATCAAGTCTCCTAGGGGCACTGTTTGATCCCTTGGAGACCCACCAGATCCCACAGAAGAACTTGACTGTTGGGACAAGGAGGACAAGGATGATGACTGAGAAGTTGTTGAGTTCTCAGACATAAGGGACCCACGTGATATTCCAGATGCTTGTGATTGGACACTGACTGAACTGTCCAAACTGAGTTGACTCCCCATAATGTGTTTCTTGAATTCTCCCCCAGATGGCAGCTGAGCCTGATTTTGGGAACCCCGGTTGGCTGATGATTTACTCTCTCTCTTTAGAGCAAAAACCCATTTGGATAACTCAAGGTTATCCTTCGCAGCAAAGTGTATACTGCGAGTAGTCAAATGGGAAACTTTGAACAGATGTCTTTTAGTCTTTTCATTTGATACAAGTAGAACAGTGCACTCATTTAGAGGGAGTGCAAGCTCTGGGGTGTCACTTGGACTCTGTGTGTAAAAGCTGTATAGAGTTCCATTATTGACCACACACCAGAATGTAGTCCATTTTAACATATTTCTCACTGAGAGGTGTCCAGAAATCTTGATATCTTTCAGTGAACTCAACATCACTACTTCTTGCTGTGCTTTGGTACCAAACACCCTTACTTTGATAGTTGAAGCTTTTCTAACAAGCTTAGCCCTCAGGCCTAAGGCATTCTTGTTTTGTGAATTCGATGATGATGTTGATGCTGATGAAGAAGTTGAACTTGTTCTTTGTCGATAGTTATCTGGCGGGTCTACTTTCACGGAAGACATACTTGCTGCTCTACCTCGCGCCTTCCGCAACAAGTTCATAAGGGGACTTCCTGGGGGTTCTACAGAGCCAAAATCAGTTGATTTGCTCAACTTTGTAGATGAAGAGTCATCAGACCTAACCTTTGACGAGGTGCATGAACTATCTGCTGATCTACTGACCAATGATGGCTCTACCTGAGAACCCAAGTCACTTGCCAATGATGAAGAAGAACCAATGGAGCTAGCACCTGATCTAGGGATCTTGGAGACAACCTTGGAAGACTCCTCAAAGATTGAATCCTTGGATGAAGACTTTGATATGGCACTACTATTGTGGTAAGAATGTGCTCTCATCGGACGATGATGATGAGCAGATAAAGAGGGCAAATAACTGGAGCTCTTATTTTTTCTCAAAATGATCTCAGGATCAGGAGGAGAACTCGCAGAGCGAAACCTTGGTATTCTTGACGGTGACTTAGAGCGTTGGAATTCAGAGGAAGACCCATTAGGTGTTTGCTTTGTTTCAGGCTCTTTCTCTGATGATTTAGTGTTTGGTGGACTCTGTGATGACAAAGTAATGCCATTAGGTTTTGCTGCAGTATTAGTTATCACTGAACTGGTGAATGAGTTCCCATTGTCATTTGTATCACTCTCTGAGTCTGTGAATACATCCACATCAAGGTTTACTGCCACTTTGAACAGGGTGACCCATCGGTCGACCTCATCTTGTCGTTCGATACCGAACACATGTTCAGCTCCTAGACATGGGTCACTGAGTAGGACCTGATATCTAAGCATACCTGTGATGGTCTTACCAACAGTGTCCATACAACTGGTATTGGAGGATGAGGACCCCTGGGGCAGCATCTCCTGTCGTGCTGACTTGTACACTATAGCCTTAACCTCCAGGCCAGGCAACATGATCACCTTCACTGCCCTCTCACTTGTACGGTCAGGAAATACACAGAGAACCATGTCAGCAAGAACACACCAACAGCGTCTACTGGGGTTTACACTTAGATCCACCATCCAGCCGGAGTGATCGGGCATCTCAATGTCATCCAGGGTTAACATGTCAGAAAGGCTGCCAGCATCCATGGTGGGGTTATTGGATTCTACATCAGCCTTAAGGAGCATGGCGATAATAGATCGAAGTCTTGTGCTGAAGGTGGCTAACCGAGCCAGCCGAATCTTGTTGGTGTTGGGGAGAATGACGAAGTCCTTGGCCCATAGAGACTCACAGGCCACATGGTAGCTCGACTTCTCCAGAATATTGGAATAAGTTGAGTTGGACCAACGCGGCAGCTGATTGGCTTTCTGTAAGATAAGAATACAATCAAGAATTCAGTTGATTATACTCTTTAAAGAAATAGTTTGTGAAAATTGTTTCAGTAGCAACATTACCATAAATTATCTCGTATGAGCTGCGTCTAGTACCAGAACCCAAATAGAAGTGTGGCTTAAAGGAACGGCCCAAAGTCGGGTGTGGCTTATATGAGGGTATTTGGCACTATGGGACAGTACTAGACTGCTGATTGTTAAGCCCTAAGTGCAAGTTATAGCTTCCTTTCAAAGTCAGGGTGCGGCTTTTAAGAGGGTGTGGCTTATACAAGAGAATTTACGGTAATGACCATGGCATTGAACCAACTTTGAATTCAACATATTATTTTGTACTTGTAAATCACAAATTAGAAAATTAAATCACCAATGTGTTCATGTATTCGGATCAGCCAGTAACGGATTACTGTATGAGAAAATAAAAACAAGTTCATAACAATCTGCATTTTGCATGATTCTGAGCAGTAAGAATATCCCTTATAGACCCCATAACTCATGGTGTTGTGCAATAAAACGTTCAATTTTCACTTTGAACTAATTAGGCAGATAAATACCGTCTAGATAAGCCATATTCGAGCTAACATGCCCTTCAGTAGCCCCAACAAACTTCCATTTATAGCTCTATGAGGAAATCTGAAATGAATAATTCAAGGTTAATTGCTCTTACAGTTTTAACATGGGAACAACATTTTACGACCGTGAAACAAGAATAGTAACTCTGGGAAGAAATTTGTTTCCTGAGCCTTGTACCATATGGGATTGGTGCCATCAGACTACTAGTTCACAAAGAGTCCACCAGAGGGTTCAAGACACGTGATATCTCGTGATGGGAATAAGACTGGATGGTTTGTCGGTGGAGGAGGTGGAAAGGGCAGGGTGTTGACCATAGTTAAGTATTTATATTCCCACGAGATGGGGGTGTTGATGCATTATTCTTGCCTCCTCCTTCCAAAAACCTGTTAGAAACTGTGTTAAACAAAGTTAATTCTATATCACCATTGACTGTACCCTATCATATCGGTCGAATTCCACTTCGTTTTTAGCTCCCAACACCTGTGACGCTGTGAACGTTGGAATCTATTGCTTATTAATATTGCCAGATAAATGTCTAATCTATAGGTGGGTCTAAATCATTCTTTCTATGCCCTAACTTCCTAATAGTGAGGGAATTCTTTAGACTTTTAAAATTTTCATTATGTCAGATCACAGACCTACATGGTAGTTTGTTTGTCTAAAGTCAGATACTCAGATACTCGTGATCAACCATGCCTTTTTACGTCCATTAAATTTTCATTTAAATCACTCTTACATTTGGCATTATTTGATCGGCTTTTTACCTTTTCCCCAAAATCACTAGCATCATGTTTAGAAGAATGTGCTTTGCATTCGCGTGAATAACACTGGGTTATTTTGATTTGGCAAGGATACAAACCCCCTCATTATGGACAGCAAAACTAATGAATCATAAAAAGGATGACTAATTGTGATTAATTAGTTCTGTCTCAATGAAGGGTAACAGTGGACAATCTCACGCTGGTTTATCCCCACGGCCCTTTATGGAAGACATAATGCATCAAAATGGATTCTTTTACAAACTGTATATATATATATATATATATATATATATATATATATATATATATATATATATATATATATATGCAGAATCCCCCTGTTCTAACATCCATGGAATGTGGAGATTCTTTGCAGGACATACCAGGATGCACAAAGGTATTTGGGCCGGACCTGGGACTAGAGTTTCCAGGAAGCAGCAGCCCCCAAGTCAGGTGAGAGACCATGGAGGTCTACCTGTAAGGGTGGGTCAGTGTATGTATGTGTAATAAATCCAGGTGTGTGCCCTGGAGGGATCCCCACCCATCTCCCTCCTACACCAACCCTGGCACCATGCCACTGTCCCATGTCACATTTAATAGGCATTTGTGGTGACAAGGGCTCACCAACATGACTCAATGCAATGCACTGTACTAAGAGTTCTGTGGAGTTCTATATATAGTAGATTGCCTGAGCCAAGGGGGAACACTTATTTGTGTGAACAACAATCCAGCTAGTCGGAACCCCCTCTGACGAATATGAACCCTAGTATATTTGCGGAGCACTTGAGATGTACATGACAAGTCTAGTCAATGCAACATGCAGACTGCTCTGAGTAAGAGGCGAACCAGAATGCATAGATTGTGTTTTAATACCACATTGTATTACCTGACCACCTTTTCTATTTGACTTCCATCAATAATTTTACAGCTTTTCAATGTTCCTCTTGTTATCCCGGTTTGGGGAAATACTAAGATATACTCCTCTATTTTGTATTATTATACATACACAACACGATCAGAAAAAGATCGCCAAATTCCCATGGATTCTCCCCTTTACAGAATTTCTATACTGGGATTCTCTGTATTCCCACATCCTCCCATGCATTAAATGTCTGACAATTATAAATTACTTTAATATCACACAATGTCAATGTTGACCTTATAATTGCCTCCATACATTCTCCATTGTCATTCTACATCAACAGTCAAATTAAGGTTGATGTATTGGGCTTCTATATATACCAGTGTGGTTCTGTACAATAGTCTATAGTCCCTGGGAAGGACAGGATTTCCATAGACTTAGTACTGCCATACAAGGCTAGACAATGATATAAATGAGTAGGGTAGACTACCAAAGACTCGACCAACCACTTAATAAAATACATGTATCTGGTTGGTGCGATAACTTCTTTAAAGAAAGTTTTCCTTTTATATAACAAGTATTTCCGGTTGATTGCAACGGGTAGAGCTTTAAAAAAAAGGTTTGTTGTAATAAGCCTACATTTTTTCAACTAAAAGTGTAGTGGTGGATCTCAGGTAGCCAAAAGGTGGGTGGTTGATTTTTGGGAGATCTACCCTCGGTCTGCTCCCATCCATTGCGATCCTGTGGGGTAACAATCATGGCCCATGACCTCCCCTATGGTTCTACCATATCCACCACCACGTGATCACACATCTCAGTGATCAATCTGAAAAGGGGGTGATTTCATAAGCTTTTCATAATCTAGCTAACTACATATCAGTAGTTGCAAGAACTGATACACCTTTCTGAGTGTGCTATAAATAGATTCCAGGAATTGTAAATATGTGTTGAATAGCTGAAGCACTGACCTTAACCATCATATGATTTCCCAAAAATATAATTTCATAATGCTGATTTACAATTTGTCGATAAGTGAGTGGCTAATTAGAATGTTAACCCTTTTTTACTAATTGACAGCCCGAGGGAAAAATCAACTCCCGTTAAACCCACTTCAAAGAACCCATTACAACGCTGGTAATGGATGCCTAATCCCACTTGTTCCCCGCGGGTTGCCCTTTCCACCATGTAAGGGTTGGTTTAATAGCTAGGAGTTGGGGAGGGTACCAGGGTCTCAATGAAAACAGTTACTAGTTCTGGATGGAGTTTGTATTATTGGCAATGCTTCTGAAATGTTCCCGATTTGGGTCATCCACCCAACTGCCTTGGGAAACAGTGGGTACTTGTACTTGTGACCAGGGGACTGTCTTTTGTGTTCTTCTAAATCCTTGTTTTGAAGAAAAAGGTGCAAAACTTTTGTTGAACTGCGTATTTGAACGTGGGAAGGGAGGTATAGCATATGACACATGTGCTTTGTTTACTTCCTCATTTTTAGAGTTTCAGCTGAGAATACATTTAACATTTGTAGTAACTTTTGATCTAATAGATTAATTATGGTATTATTTCCACTTAAAATAAGGCCATCCTATTCAATATTTAGGTATCTAATAAGAATAACAATGCATCAGTGACCATAGGACCCACTTGCATTCCTATTACACTATTAAACAAAATAAAACTTTGTACAACGTAGTTTATAAAGGAATGAGAAGCATTGATAGAAGAATAACCCCCTGTCCTTAATTCAAGTGAATAGCCTTTTAGATTCTATAATCATGCAGTCTATAAAATCTTATCACACTCCCAGGAAGGATCCCTGTGATAACATAGATACAAAGATGTTAATAATTTGGAATATGTATAGTTTAACATAACATTTTTTCTTACTCATTTTACCTATAACCAGCCATTTAAAATACCATACAAATGGGCACTCTGTGCTTCTACATAAATACATTGTACATTAGCTGAGTCCTAACTATGAGACTTATTTTGAGGTAGATGATAGGGTGGGCGGTACCTGCAGGTGTTGGCATTGTTCTGTAAGGTCAGTCAAGGTCACAAGGGCAGGTATAGGTCAGTTCCTTTTGGACAGATCTCAGTGGATCATGAATGATAATGCCTATTGTCGTTACCCATAGTGTGATAGAATGGTCAGATTAGCAACAACCCCCTTAGTACAAACCATGAGCAATTGTTTCCTAGCATAATTAGTGTTTCAACAACAACGACGACGACGACGACGACGACGATGATGTAGATGATGATGATGATGATGATGATAATAATAAAACATTTTTTGTCCATGTCTATTGTTCTGATTTCAGTGGTCTGTGTAAATTTGGGATAATGGGTAACTCACGACTCAGTTTAGCTCATTTTTCAACATTTGAATCATTTTGATTGATGAACAAAATGTCTAGTTTCAGAATCATTGCTTTCCTCAAAACGGAAATGAAAAAGAAAATAGGCCTAACTGGGAATTATTTGACTGATCCTAAAACCAAATTTATGAAAATCTATTTGATACACCTGCAGCGATAGGTAGGAGGCTTATTGCCCCCCTCGTTATCAGTATCGTATCGATTTTTTTTATCAATCATAATTCATACAGATTGGTTAAATGGAGCAAGGACGCAATTTGCAGTCTTGTTAAGTTGTTAGAATCCTAACTGGTATCGCGACTTTTCTTTGCCCAATATGGTAACCCGCCATAACCTAACACGTCTAGACCATTACATCAGACCCTAATTAAGGTATTTATGATACATTGTATGTCCACCTTATCCCCCCTCCCTCCCCCCTTACCCCTGTATGTCACTCCATGGTATACCTTCTCCAGAGACCTCTCATTTACCTCCTTAAGCGCAAGCTCCCTATCCCTTAAGAAGTATTAGCTTCTCCTTGTCCTGGGAAATGGCACAAGACTGAAGTTCAGAACCTTTGTAGAGACCACTTGATTTTTTTGTTTACAGGTCAAGAACACCTATAGCGGACACTCATCAAAGAGTTCAAGATGCTGATAGTCACACAAGTGGCGTTCATGGCGTCACAAAATCAGTCATTGTACATGTAAAATTCTGTTTATGGCGCAGTTAAAATTATAGCATTGGAACAAGTTTCAAATATATTTTCAGGATTGTACAATGCCGTAAATGTATGGTTTCTCCATCAATGGATCCTATCCATATTTTCTAAACTATACTCAAAATGAAATAGATGAGAGAAACACGGTGAGAGAAAGCCTGAGGAAAAGATGATAGACAAAGAAGAGGCAGAATGAAAAGAATAGCCAAGAAGACAGAAAAAGGGAAGGGCAAGCAGAGTGACAATGGTGTAAAGATGACGAGTCTATGAAGACCAACCAACCACCGCCCAGTCAGACACAATGGTGTTGTAAGCGGCGTTTTCTGATGTTCTTTGATCCCGGTGAGGGCCTCTAGGGCCTTCTGTAACGCCCCTGGTGGTTAATGGTAGGAATTAGAGGATGGATTTAGTATAGAGATCTCAACCTACACACCCTGTCTTCAACTGATCTTATCAACTCCCAAACCAACATTATCACTAAATTTAGACTAAAATTGGCTTTTCCACCATCATCATCACACTTGCAGGGAGAGAAAGGGTGGTTAGGGTGTACCCAAAAGGTATTCCCTGATTTGTTTCATCGTGATTTAGTCTGCTTATTTGATTTTCGCACAAGATACTAGAGCCTCAATGCAGTGGGCACCGCTTGATAATATCAGGGGTTGACTTTGAAGCGACCCAGGCTATTTTTTTTGGCAAAACACCATAAAGAGAGCCCCCCCCCCCCAAAAAAAAAAAATATATATATATATCGAAAGAAATCTTTATGGCAACTTTCCTTGGCACAAGGTCAGACCCAAAGTTATGAGGGGAGGCTTTGTGACATAAAAATTATATTTGATCATGATTTGGCCACCCATGGTTATTTATAAGTACCCATGCCACTAATCCACCATGCATGAGAAGTAGCCCTTCATACAAAGGACCCCAGGCCCTTCTTTGTGGTACTTTTTGCCTTTGTGCCCTTTATGCTATGAGTAGGTAGTGACCCTTGTGAAGTGTAAGAGAAACTAAATTATGACCATTAGCACCCTAATAACCCTTTAATGGCTGTATAGTAATTTGAAGGACCATATCCATTTATCGTAAAAATACATGAATGTAGTCCGGGTGCATAACTCGATCCGGCTACATTCATGACTTTTAAGCACTGGTTTCACAATAAGCGGCATAGCCCTAATCCGACGATTTATCATATAATAAAAGTATAGAAAAAAATCAGTCGCATTAGTGATAATCCGACTGATTTATGCCTGTGGACCCAGTGCTTTATGCCAATCGCCAAACTCCAGAAAGTTTAGCATGATGCACCAGTGCACTAGAGCTAATTCACCAGCACTGCATTTGCTGCATCATGATGACAATGGTATATGAAGCTGGATGCATCATGTGGTATTTAAAGGGTTAAAGCAGTGAGGGATAGAAGTAGAGTTGTATAGTGGGAGAAACCCTTAGATTTAACCCTTGCCCCCCTTTGATCACAGTCCTGTGGGCAACCATTGTGTCAATGTTAAATGTAAAGGATTCTATTTATTCCCTTGTTAAAAAGACCAACTAAATGGATACTTCACATACTTCATTCATATTTCACCTTCATCAATATTTGTAAGTGCCAATAAAATTGAGAAATATGTACATCTTGTAAATTTTGTGTTCCTTACGAACTAAGAAGTTGTAAGAAGTTGTAGGGTACATTGTATGTCTGCCTTATCCATACAGTAAGTTACTTTCTTTGGTAGATAATCCATTCACGATCAGCTGTTTCTATCTGCATTGCTAAACGCAGAACCTATTTCCTTCTCAAATCATTAGTCTCATTCAGAAATTATGAACTTGCATTCAGGGGACTATGGTACTACTAAAAAAAGGGCCCTACAGTTAATGTCCCATGCCCATATCTGATACAAGCCCCACATTAACGCATACACTGAAACCCACCCCTATCATTACTGAGGTATACTAGAGAGACACATATATTAAGGCTTCCTTTCGTGATGAAATGCAAATGATGTGCAACTAAAATAAACAGAGGTGTGGCCATTTATGCAAATAATGAGGTGGACAACCTTTGTGCAGTGGAAGATAGCTAGAAACAGCTTAGGACTTGGCTCATTAAAGCCCCTCGGCAATGGGCGTGGTGTATGGGTTGTGTCTTCTTAAACAGGGGCGTGGCCTGTATGCTAATGCGTTATAAATGGTGGTTAAGTGGCAATACTGGCATTTAACTGTATTAGTATGGAAAAATATGCTCAAAAACATGGCATGGAGAAAGAAATAAGGGGAACCTAAGCTCCACGCTTATATAGAATGTAGTATTAGAATATGTTGATTGTAAGATCAATGCACTTACAATACATATGGAGCTTGTACACATTAATTTTGTAAAATACATGCCAGGCTTAACGCCATTGGCATACATTCACGTAACTTATTACTGCTCTAATTTATTTGATGCATGAAACCCACGCCTATCATTACTATCTTATTGCTTGTTAGATGCCTTACAGTGCATATTATATCATTGATTATTACAGGGTTATGAATCTATGTCCTCAATCACACCGTGTAGGTGTTGTAGGGCATGCATGGATCATGTGGGTTGAATAATTAGATTTGACAGCAGGTGGCACATGGGATTCTTTCATCAAATTCTCCTATACTCCCCTGTGATTGATTATTTTTTCTCTTTCTACTGAAGTTTGGCTACAAAAGCCACTGAACACCCAAAGGGCATAATCATGATATTCTAATTATGATTTAAGCATCCAAATGCATCTTTCTCCATAATATGAGAAGCTCCTACTAGCTCCAAAGATCCAACCATGTGTTAAACACCTAACTATATTATATGTGTACCCTCTCCCAGGCATAGCATACCACACATACTTGGTCATTCATGGGGTATCACCCAGGTAAAATCGGTCAGCATCACAACCGTGTTCTGCACTTATATGCTTGGGAAATCTGTTCTTATTTGGTAAAGTGGAAGAGGTTTAGGCCTAGAAAGGGAGAGCAATATGGATGCAATATAGATGCAAGAGAAATACATTTCTCCTGATGTGCAGTACAATATGGACAGCATTGGTGCCTTTGGGCAGAGAAGGTGTTCATGTAATTCATGTAATTTACCCAGTGGTGTGTGCTTCATTATTTGACTAATTTCATCACTCACTCTATGTTCCCTGGTCCATGATCTCTGAATGTGTGATACTACCATGTAGATGCTGTTTTCTTATCTCCTCCCATATCTGCCTTATACTCAGCCGTATCCAGACACCATGCAAGGTACTGCACATAGAAGATATCCCACCTAATAACTGACAACACAGTATATATATATATGGCATGGCGACCACTGGTCGATTTGAATATATCATACCACAGATATACATCATAGTATAGGTCTGTGATTATGTACACATAATATACATATGGCCATATGTATATATGCAGTGCTGACTCGTGCTGCTGAGGTGGCCACTTGGTTGTTATAAGGATACATGTACAGCCCCCCTTGGCACCAAATCACTCTGGTATTTCCCCACTTGTCTTTCCTGAATTTATATTGATGCTGAGATAATGGAGATGTAGCCTGTAGGCTGTGTTGTGAGGTAGTGGGTCTGGAGGCTATTTCTTAACAATGTTAATTAACATTGTTAAGAAATATCCTCCTGTATCATTATACACAAGAGATATTCTGTTAAGGATGTGGTACCTAGCAGCACTTAGTACTAACATGCGTCTATTTAACATTGGCATTCCTAATCTCATGCCTTAAGCTCCCTACCTATATCCTTTTGCAGTATCCTCTGCCATTGACTCATGACTTGGTCTTGTCTATAGGAGTCAGAGACTGATCTGGACCATTCTAATTTTTTATCCAATTAATGGTGATTTATGATATCATGAAGTCATATCATTATCACTGATCATGTTCTTGTACGTGATCATCAGTATTCCCATGAAGCATTATCCCTACTAGGAAGCAAACGTATCTCTCGCTGTAAAGTTTTTCAATTAACTAAAATAAATAAATAAACCTTTTCATTGCATTTGAGAAGCATACTTACTCTATAAAGGACTCCATCTGTATTGCCCTCAACCAACACCTTTATATATCATCCAATAGGTGTAATCATAGCCTATGTAGTTGATCCCCAATTAACATCCATAGTACTCCAGGGTGGATATATATAATTATATATATATATATATATATATATATATATATATATATATATATATATACTCCACGTTTACTCCATCAATGATCTGTCTACTATAATTATACTCCCTACACCTTTACAGGTGTTTTATCGATCTTCCTCCAGTGGGTGCCAATCACTTCCTGCTTCCTCCAGGGGATGATCCCAATCAGGAGATCAAAAGGAGTAGTAGTAGCCAGGTGGGTTTGTGTGAAGGTGTGAGGGATCCAGGTACAGCAGGTGGGTTAGATCCTCATGTTACTCCTACCTGGCCACTATAACAGCTACTACTGACAGGTATGGTGTAGTGTGGTGTGGTGAGTTAGCTACTACTGACCACTCACCCACCACCTGCACCCTACCTACCACCATACAGATGCCCTACCTCCCTCAACCTGCACACCCTCCCCTTAACCCTCAACTGTTGCACGTGGATTTAGGACCGGGCAGAATGTTTCAGTGCATTTCACAGGGGAGATACATTATATCATGGTGCAAAAATGTAACTCTGGCGAATAACTCGCCTGTGCTGACCCTAGAGGACTGATAGATACTTGAAGGATCATTGTGATGCAGTTCATGTGATTAGATTCTTACCCGACCCCCACATTTACTATTACTTCTCCTTAGGCCGACAACTACTCACAAATTGGATTTTGGGGTCTGGTAGGGAGGGGGGGGGGTACATGTGGGGGCTTGCTAACGATGAAAACTCATAAGGGTTAATATACAGGTAACGCACTTAAACCTCTTATGATTATGGTAAATGCAAGGGTGGGTATAGGTAACAAATCGTAATGAGCTCTACGCATTTTGAATTATAAAAATATCCATTGTCATTGACTGAATGAATTCAATTAGCAATTACATGTATTTTTTTTCTATTGCATAGCGAACCCCTCCAATTCCAGTTCTTTCCCAGTAAAGATGGAAAACAGATTAAGCTCAACCTACTTGAAATTTAATATCATAAGTCTAAGTAATCTTGTACTGAAGTTGATTAGTTAATGTGATTAGACTAAGATGGAGAGATCTTATGAGCGCTAATTGTGGTTGAACTGTGACTGAATGTGCAGTGAAGTGTATCTGTAACTACATCAGTACACTGATTAATTAGAATTAGTCCCTTTACCCTCCTTCCCTTCCCTCCCTCCCTCCTCCTGCCTCCCTCCCCTCCCCTCACGTCCCCCTTCCCTCCCACATTCCCCTCTCCCTTCCCTCACTCTCTCCCCCTGCCTCCCTCCACTCACCTCCCACACTCGCCTCCCGCACTCCCCTCTCCCTTCCCTCACTCCCCTCTCCGTTTTCCCCTTTCCCCTCTCCCTGTCCCCTGTCCCCTTTCCCCTCTCCTCCCTTCCCTCCCCCCTACATTTATTAATATGGCTTAGTGCCAAGACATGGAGGGGTTTGCGGTACTTGAGACGTCTGGGCGCCACCTGGAGGACCAGGTGAGAGGCAGGCAGGTGTCAGGTATGTCATAATGGACACCCACTCCATGGCAGGACAGACCCTGGAGGAACCAGATGACCTCTGCTATATGAAACCTCTATGGGACACATAGGGCCTTAACCCTTTAAAGATACCACACATGGCGCATGAATGTAGCCCTGGTGAATAAATCTCTAGGGCTACACACCTGGTATTGTGAGGTATCATGACAACCCTACAGCATAATGCTCCAACAAAGCGCTGGGTAACAGACTTCCCAGTACCTCATTGGTGCACCATGCAGACCAATTCGCATGGTTTAATTTTGCATTAGCACCCCTATAAATGGGTTGATGCTTCATGAATACCAGTATCACAGGAGTGATGCAGACTCAAAGGTTCAATATAATGTTCGAATGAGGTGTGGTAAGAAAACATGCCAGAACTGCATTGGAGCCTTTGCAGTCCCTAAAGGTTTGAAGGCTGTTCTTTGTTAACAAACCTGTAGATCAGATATAATATACGTCTAGCATGACCTATTGTTCTTTGGACAGTCAAGCCTACTTGATTTAGCTCAAATCTATGCGAATCTAAGTGAATTTTCCTTCTATTGCAAGAAAAGGAAGGAATGAACAAGATAACTCGATATCTATATTACCATGTCAAGCCTGGTAACATTTCTGTTACAAAATGAAAATCGTGTCAATGGTTTACCCTAAATTAGTGGAAGAATACCAAGGCCAAAATTACCCCAAAGGAACCCTATTGTTTCATTGTCTAAGGTGCAGAGCTTTCTTTGGTTGGCTTTCATGAAAAATAGGTCAAGAAGTAGCTTTGTTTTTTCTTTGCTTTCTCTTTTTTTATTAGTGTTTTTGTTTCGTGTGTATTTTTTTTACTTAGAGAATTATGACAAAACATTGTACCTACGCCACTGTACTCTAACCTCTGCCAGGCTGAAAGTTGAACATCGCAAGCACCAGTTTGGAATACAAAATAATGTCACCCTGTTCCTGTGAATCCTAAGAAATGTCCTCACATGAGGATTATTTTTTTTGAAAACTAGAAATCAGGCTATCCTAGCTGTTCATTCTAATTGACATTCTCAACACTGGCCTAGGAAAAGGGGTGGCAGAGAAGGGATGGAAGTGGACCTCTAAAATGGTTAAGGCTAGGGCACAGCCCTAAGATACCTATGGTCATCTGTGTTCTATGTGCTATGCTAAACTATGCTATAACTAACTGCTGACAAATAGTGAGTAATTACTGACATATATTGACTTATTGCTGAGAAATGTTGACTAGATACTGACAAGATGGAGCAGGTTAGGTCTAAGACCTAAAAGACCCGAGTTTTTAATGCAATTGTCAATGCTATTTTCAATTCAATTTTCAATATTCAATCAGATATTGACAAATAGTGAGTGATTACTGACATATGTTGATGAACTGCTGACCAATAATGAGCAATTACTAACATAAATTGACTAATTGCTGACAAATAGTGCATTATTACTGACATATTTGCTGACAATGCATCATGAAAATATAAAAGGGTTAACTGCACATCAATGCCTTGTCTATCAATAAAGGGTTGACTGTGCATCAATGCATTATGCTATCCCTAAGGGGTTAACTGTGTATCAATGCATCATGCCATCCATAAAGGGTTAAGTGCATCAATGCATCAGGTTATCCATGAAGGGTTAAATGTGCATCAATGCATCATGCCATTCATAAAGGGTTAACTGTGTATCAATGCATCATGCCACCCATAAAGGGTTAAAGTGCATCAATGCATCATGCCATTCATAAAGGGTTAAAGTGCATCAATGCATCATGTTATCCATGAAGGGTTAAATGTGCATCAATGCTTTGTAACATCCACAAAGGGTTAACTGTGCATCAATGCATCATGCTATCCATAAAGGGTTAACTGTGCATCAATGCTACATGCCATTCATAAAGGCTTAAAATGAATCAATGCTACAGGCCATTCATAAAGGCTTGAAGTGAATCAATGCATCATGCCATTCATAAAGGGTTTAATGTGCATCAATGCATCACGCTATCCATAAAGGGTTAACTGTGCATCAATGCATCATGCTATCCATAAAGTGTTAATTGTGCATCAATGCATCATGCTATCCATAAAGGGTTAACTGTGCATCAATGCTAAATGCCATTCATAAAGGCTTAAAGTGAATCATTGCATCATGCCATTCATAAAGGGTTAAATGTGCATCAATGCATCATGCCATTCATAAAGGGTTAAATGTGCATCAATGCATCATGCAATTCATAAAGGGTAAACTGTGTATCAATGCATCATGCCATTCATGAAGGGTTAAATGTGCATCAATGCATCATGCCATTCATAAAGGGTTAAATGTGCATCAATGCATCATGCCATTCATAAAGGGTAAACTGTGTATCAATGCATCATGCCATTCATGAAGGGTTAAATGTGCATCAATGCATCATGCCATTCATAAAGGGTTAAAGTGAATCAATGCATTATGCCATTCATAAAGGGTTAAATGTGCATCAATGCATCATGCTATCCATAAAGGGTAACTGTGCATCAATGCATCATGCTATCCATAAAGGGTTAATTATGCATCAATGCATCATGCCATTCATAAAGGGTTAAATGTGCATTAATGCATCATGCCATTCATAAAGGGTTAACTGTACATCAATGCATCATGCCATTCATAAAGGGTTAAATGTGCATCAATGCATCATGCCATTTATTAAGGGTTAAATGTGCATCAATGCATCATGTTTTCCATAAAGGGTTAACTGTACATCAATGCATCATGCTATCCATAAAGGGTTAACTGTGCATTAATGCTACAGTGAGTGAGTAATAGATGTTTAATGCCATTTCGACAGCTAAGGTCATATTCATGGCAAGAACTACATTACACAATTTCACAGGGGAATGTGTCAGTGCCCGCACATATGTGCACCACACACATCCCGAGGGGGTAGGAAAGAGAAGAAATAGGGAGGCCCGCATGAATGCTACATGCCATTCATAAAGGCTTAAAGTGAATCAATGCATCATGCCTTTCATAAAGGCTAAAGTGAATCAATGCATCATGCCATTCATAAAGGGTTTAATGTGCATCAATGCATCATGCTATCTATAAAGGGTTAACTGTGCATCAATGCATCATGCTATCCATAAAGGGTTAATTGTGCATCAATGCATCATGCTATCCATAAAGGGTTAACTGTGCATCAATGCTACATGCCATTCATAAAGGCTTAAAGTGAATCAATGCATCATGCCATTCATAAAGGGTTAAATGTGCATCAATGCATCATGCCATTCATAAAGGGTTAACTGTGTATCAATGCATCATGCCATCCATAAAGGGTTAAAGTGCAACAATGCATCATAGGGAAGTATGTGCGGCCCCTGGACAGCCTGCTAATCCTGTAAGGATCACAGTGTGAATCAATGCATCATAAACCCTATGTACTACCCTATGTATACCCCTATAGAAACAGACACCAGTGCATTAAAGGGTTAAAATTGGTTTTCACGGCTAAATCCAGGGTGAGTAGATTGGCTATGGGACTGCATATAACATTCTCTTTTCTTTATTGACTGCCCCCTCTATAATCCTATCATTACAAAAGTGGTGTATGTGCCCATAACAAAGGCTGTGGTGGTGGCAAGGCTACAGTAGAACGTCTACTTTACACCAGGGAACTTGGTATATTCCAATATCCTATGGGCATCCTATGCCCATAGGATAATAATGAAAGAGTCCACTTAATCCTGCGATAGTAAGTATATACAAGATACTGGTAGCCCCTAGCTCAAGCAGGATCCTTGCCTCCACCCTCCCCTCAACTGTTGCAATATATGCCTCTGCTGAAACAGCTATTGCTATCCTCATTCCCTTGTCCTAGGTCTGTCTTCTTCATATTACATCCCCGTGTGTATAGAATTGATCAAGCTCACCTAAACGCTGAGCAGGATTAGTTGCCTTCGATGACCTAAATAAGATCATGGAACACAATAATGTATTTACCTAGAGTTAGCTGAGGCCAGATGGGGATGCAACAACAAGGCCTAAACAGATCAGGGAGCGGTAGACTTGGTCAATGCATGCATTGAACTGTGCCTTAAATGGGATGTGGGAGAAGGTGTCAATCTAATGTAAATAACCACTGACACCTTTTAGATTGTATCGATGGAATAGTGTTCTGTGCTTTTTTTTTTTGGTTTAGATTTACTTTATTATCTCAAACAAGATTGTATCTTATTCTGATGGTACATAAGTCGATGATGTATACATGTAAGCACAAGATTTACCGGTAATGTTTATATAGGTTACTTACATAGACATACAGTACATAGGTATCGTATAATATGCTTATATATAGAAGTCTCCGGGAAATCAAGATATTATTAACAAAGGTAAACATATGTGGACTTACCAACAGAGTATTTATATAAAGAAAAAATTAACAAAGAATCGAGATAATAATGAAGGAAGAGAACCTCATCCCCACAGATTACTGTGTAAGGGTTGATTCTTCTGGTTCTACCTTTCTTCTATTTTCTAGTTTAGCAAGACAGGTGACACAATGAGAAATAGTGCTGGGAAATGGAAACTTTAGAACTTTAGAAATATTGATTGATCCTTAAAGTGTTGAAAATATAGGTTGAATAAGTGTTCTATCATGAGATTTCATCCTTGCCATTGAGACTGCTTAAACCATAGTATTAGATTAAATAATGGTTAATGCTCCTTCTAGTTTTGACTACTGATGAAAAATGCTTACTTTATCTGCATTATATATAGCACCTTGGTGCTAGTTTCTAACAGTTTATATTGTTTTACAGTGGCAGCTCTAGTCAGTATGGCGCAATGCCCTTGCCATAAGAGATAGCGGCACTTGGTGAACCAATAAAGTAATAAACCCTGGAGCACTGATTTGTTGCCCACTTGTGAGGTTGGCAACCTTCATTCTGCTACAGCCACTAACATCACTAATATGGGCCAAGTACACATAATTTACAGTCTAATCTATTGAGAAAGAAAATAAATTGTCATTTTGAAATATTCTGAGAGATGATATCCCTGTATACAGTAGGTATTCCCTGTTATCAAAAGAGAGAAAATGGCTCCAGAATAGGGAAGGTAGCATA
Organism: Acholoe squamosa; assembly: GCA_949317995.1. Taxonomy (NCBI): domain Eukaryota; kingdom Metazoa; phylum Annelida; class Polychaeta; order Phyllodocida; family Polynoidae; genus Acholoe; species Acholoe squamosa. Next base: position 49,646,759 of record OX439050.1, read on the forward strand.
CAAATGACCATGGTATATAAGGGGGGGGCTATATTTCATACATATATGGGGGAATTTTGTTTATTGGTATTGGTCTCCTTCATTGTGTCTTTCTTCATGAACATTTGATTTCAATAGTAAACCAGCCATTCTGTACTATTTGCTAACTTCATTCTGTAATTTTTCCTGACAGTTACAACAATGTACAACAGAGTGACTATACAGGGGATTAGTGTGTCTCCTCCCCTCTCCTCTACCTCTCCAGCCTCACACATCCAGGATGACTTGGGATTAATGTAAGGACAATACAGCACAGGGTAGTGTGATTTATTAGAATGTCACAATGATAACACATACATGCTTTATTTTGCTTTGAATAACTTCTGGAGATCTGAAACGCCTAGAACAAAGGAACTCGAAAACCCTTGATATATATATATATATATATATATATATATATATATATATATATATATATATATATATATATATATATATGATTTGTTGAAAAAACTACTCTTACTGTTTCCAGAAACAGAAATAGGCTAATGTGGGCCTTGTGTGTCTTGGTAGATGATAGGGTCTAAAAGAGCAATAAGGTGTAATCTTACAACATTATGAGGACTTTTTGTCTATTTTTTAAATGAAATGGGCTGAAAACGAAGTTTTGAGATAGGCGCAGTGATGAAAATAAAATATAATTTTCATATCTAACTGTCTTGTTTGAGAAGCCTAATGGCAACCAGCTGATAGTGTTCTTTTCGTGGAAAATGAGAAATGATCCCAATAATTACACATACATGTTATGGGTACATGGGCACAAACTTGGCATTATTTGATTACACACATAAACATCTTCACTCTGATAATTGTCTTAATTAGGTTATCATGGTCAATGATCACAGCGTGAGCGTGGATCAATTATCATAACTCACACTAATGAATAATTAATAGGTCTATTACACGTAACGCCTTATAGTGAGTCTGATCGTCTATTTGCATGACATAAAGGTGCAGACTGTAGATTGCTTGATTTGATATCTACTAGATAATTACTGTCTTCTTCGAGGATTGAATGAATTGAAAATGAAAATTCAGATCAGCTTGAAGTTTGTGGGGAAAGAAGAAACGGGAGAGGATATACGGAAGAATGAATAGACAAGGAGTAATGCCATAAATGAGAGCACTTATAATATGTGTATTAGAAGGTGGGGAGGGATATTGGGAAGCAAAGCCTTAGGAACAAGCAAATGAGAAAGGAAGCAGGCGTGATTAAACTATGAATGAATAACTGCTCAAAACTTTCAGGATCACAGCAAGAAGTTTCGATAGATATACTATTCTTAGGGGCTTTCAGGCACATTCATGATGTGTCGATGTAGCCCTGGCGAGCAACATCAACCAAGCATCATGTTGACACTGTGGGATTGATACACACATGTAGGTTCAGCATGATGCGTGGTTACTGACTCCTCTGGGCATAATGATAGCAAATGTGCATAATGTATTAAATTACTATACGACCATAAAAGGATTAAACCTTTCTTTAAAAGTGAAAACTAGCTCAATTTTAAGCAGTCACTAAACCCCCAAACTCCTCCATTTGGGATCATTAACCTCCCACCTGTAATTAAGCTGGGACAGGTGTGATGGATGGGTGGTAGGTGTGACCCACCTGTACACAGGCGTGTGGGGGTCAGTGGGGGTGCAACCATGACACCTGCAACATGTTCAATTAATAATCATAGTAACCCTTTAAAGGGCAGTCTTCTACATTTTGTTTAAAGGTCAAAACTAACACAGCATGGTGTATCTTTGTCTGACTGAAGCACAGGCTTCTCTAGCCCACTTAAAAGGGTCTATTTCTCCCCTATCCTGTCCCCTCAGATGTGTGTGTTGACAAATGTGTGCGGGCACCGAAATATTCCTCTGTAAAATTGTGTAATATGCATTTTTCGCCATGAATATGACCTTAGCTATTGAAATGGCGTAAAACATACATGATCTATTACTCACTCTCTCATTGAAACATAAAATTAATACAGTGCTGATGAGTCTACTGACGGGGACTACATAAGCAAATGTCAACGACCATAGAATATTTTTGCATCGCATTCCCCTTGGTGAGTCTGCCCGCATTAAACTCGGCCTGACATTTGCATTTATAATGTCATGGCCCTATGGGGTTAATTTGCTTTAAAATACAGAAACACAGCTCAGATCTGTTCAGAATCCAAGATGGCGGACACCCATTGAATAAGGCCCCATTGTATTCCACCCCCCTCCCATTGAATACGGCATGTCCAGTACTGTTCTATAGTAAAGATCATATCTGCCATGACATAAATTGGAGTATCATACCAACCCTTCAGAAGTGTATCTCAGCTCCATATGTTCAGCATAATTGTGCATGCATATTGCACCCACCATTGATGCTTTCATTCATCACGAAGACAACTAGGCATGCTGAATCCATAAAGATAGCATGCAGGGCAAAAAGGCTTAAAACTCACCCACACCGAGAAATGTGAGCAAAGTGATGAGCACTGATACAGGAAGGTGGATTAGTCAGAGAACTTCACAGTTTTGCATCACACAGAAGATTATCGCACAGCAACAGAATTATTGGTGACTTGATGTATGGGGGTAAGTAAGGGAAGGATCTTTGTGCGTTTTTTTATCTAATAAAAAGGAGGGGGATACGACAACAAAAAATAATCCTTCAAGGTCTCACCCTATATGAAATTGTTATAGTTATTATAAGTTGCTTGTGGTGGAACAAAGTTAAACATTGTAGGAAGGTAGGTGGGCCATGGATGATGTTGATCAAGTGATGTAGGTGAGGTCTCATCCCTGGCATGCCCCCCTACATGCCTGTGTCATGTCCTTGTCATGTCCCTATCATGTATGAGGACACAACAAGGTCCCATGGCCACTATAATTCATACATTGACATAGTCCCATGCTCCCAACATGACAGTTCTACGTGGGTGATGCCTCCCTACCATTAACCACAGGCAAGGTGACTTTATGACCATTAGTTAACTCTGTAAAGACTGTATCATGCATTAATGCTTCATGCCTCATGCCAAACCCATCATGAGGTAAATAGAGTTCCAAAAGATAGATTATCATGGTGCACCAATTTAGTTAGAACTGGTAATTAGACTCACCAGCAATGCATTTATGAATGGTGAATAAGCATACCCTGGAAAATGTTACTTAAGGGATCCTTTCCATCTGTTTATTGAGGAACTCATCAGAATGTGTGTTAATTACATAAGTGATATGTATATATTTAATGACGCTTATAACACTTCCTAGAAAAGAATGCCTCATGGGCAATTTCATCAACATGGCAAAATGTTATCAAAAAGTACCCTTCCAATCCTGTTGGTCGTTAGTTCTAGTACTTTGACATCTTTGTGTTATCAAATGTGGATGATAAATTATGTTGTTGTTTTTAGAAATATAAATCAAGCTATATGACAATAGATAAAATGCGTCAAACTGCCTACCTTTGGCAGTGGTATATTGGTGAGTGATCTTGCACTTAGAGTTGTCTTTGAATAGGATGGGGCATCCTTGGCCTTATTTGGAGCAGCATTCTTGTCATTATTTAGCATTGCATTCTTGGGCCTGTCTTGGAGGGCATTTTTAGGACTTTCTGACCTTGAGTCCTTTCGGATGGCATCAATGGAACTTTTTGATCTTGTATCGTTCTCTGGGAGGGCATTTTGGGGACTTTTTGACCTTGTGCGGCTCGTCTTGCCGATGATGTAGTCCTTGACCCCACTTTGAATTGTGTCCTTATCCTTAGTCTGACCTGTATCCTTAAATGACCTTGGCCTGATGGGAGATTGTGACCTTGATTGGCGTGGACCTTCCATGGTTGCTGCTTATCTATAAGGTAAAGGACCATATTTAGCATCAGGATACAAGGAATAGAGGGACCATATATAAAGCTTGTACAGACTTGAAAGGATCATTTTTCATCATTCATATGACATTTATTCTGGAATATATTTGGTAATGTCGCTGAATCTGCATTGAAAGACTTTAAAGTCAGTCATCCAGGTTTATCCAAATTAAGGCAGCAGGGTAACAATTGTCTGAACTAGAAATTGCAATTGTGGAGTCCCAATATGTCTACCTCATCCTAAATATTACAATAAATGCAATGGTATTGCAGCAAGACTTTTCTGGATTTCCTTCTTTTCCCATTTAAGAAATTATACTTCGTTCATCTAGATTTAGATGCAGCATGACTTTTGTGGGTTTCCTTCTTTTCCCACCAAATAAGTATACTTCTTTCATTTAGATAGACTATGTTCCTTTTTTAAGGCCTGAGTTAGGAATGCCCTGACATATGTTGGTCTATAGAAACCTTGTTGATGTTTGCATCATAAAGAGCGAGGTGCAGAAAGCACTAAGTGTGAACGGCAACCTTATGTAAGGTGATTAATCGGCTTCTCATGTAAACCACGCTACTCCATGTGCTAATAACCACATCAACACTGCACACGAGCCAAACAGAAAAGATCATCTGTGAACTCAAGCATGGATCATCCATTTCCTTTGGTGTTAACTGACTTCAACTTAGTGAAGCAGGGGAGAGTTGAAAGGTGCCGGGAGTGGCATAGTAAGAGTAAACAGAGTGGGGGATTTCGTGCTTGTAGACATGGGATGGGATGTGTCATTAGGTACACTGACTTAATGGGATTGACATTATAAGGAGAGGCGGGTGAATTTAAGAACATAGAGGGGTTGGGTAAGTGAGGGTGTTTAATCATATTTTAGCTTAGTCGAAAAATACATTATGCATTAGTTTCTTTGATGAATATTTCGCCTGTGTCTACAGGCATAGAAAAAGGGGTCAAGAAGGAGGAGATTCAGAGCTGCTAAATCCTGTAGAAGGCGTGAATAACTGATGGCTCATGACTGACCTTATCATCAATATTCCTTACATTGCATTTTAGTATATATCAACATTCAAAGAAGGATATAGTGGGAAGTGTTAGCACCTTGAACGCAAGGTCTTTCTGGCTATGCGGCCTGATCTAAATCATAAATTATATTTCTTTATTTATCATATTGATAGAAATAAGTTTATGATATCTAGATACGTGCGTATCAAACACTGAATTATCTGTTATAAATGCCTGATGTTCCTATTTCCTCTCCTCACAGGGATTCACATAACAAAGTAGAGATCTGCCCAATACCACCATGAAGATGAATGCTAAAATCTGAAGTGATCTTGATTTTGTAACCACACATGGATCGGTCAAGTTTTTCTTCATTTTTTCAGCCGAGATAGTTGATAATAGGTTTAATTCTGGAAAATTTATTCACTTGTGATTTATTTTACAAAATTCACATGTGACGACACAATCTAATAAAGTGTTTATATCACAGGTTGTTGATATAAGAGAATAGCATGTACTGGAATACCAAAGCTAATGCTAGGTCAATCAAGACACCGCTCTGACAATATCAACCAATAAGTTATTCTAAATCAAACATTCCATGGTTGAAAATCAATGTATACATTTACACTGCTGCCTGGGGGTAGAAATAAAAATGTCTATATGTGAAGTGGAAATGGGAAAGTGCTGTATTGTTATGAAAATAGCTTTGATAAATTGAAATCTCCTACTGAAGGTAGTTGAACAGTCAAGTTAGTGCACTCTCTAGAATATTAAAAAGTCAACATATATTTGGCTCCCAAGGGGCCATAAGTTGCACAACACTCGTTGCTGAAAGCAGTTAAACCACAGACCCTATTCCCCAGAAAGGTCAAATTCCAAAACTTCTCCCACCCAAGGAGATCAAAAAGCTATTGCTAGCATCATGTCTAGAATCCCTACCCCCTTTTGTTAAAGAGGGGACACAACTCAATTCTCTACTCCAAAATGCTACATAATGTGTAGTATCGTTAGACTAAATCTGTCTGATAAAAACATGCCTGAAAAAAACTAGTAATAAATTTACTCGAAACTTCGCCAATATAATCCCCTCCCCCTTTCTCTCTATGTCAAATTACCCTAAATGAAATTATCAATCAATCTGAATTTAACTTGGTCGGTTTTGTGTGGATACTCTGAACTACATTAAAATCAACGAAACTGTGACAGGGGGTGGAGGGAGGTATCAGACTCACTAGTAGTATATCACTGTCACTTGATTGTTCAGGACCTCTACAATCCCTTCTCAACCGGTACATCGGATTCATCTGGAATTGTTTAAGCACTGATTAAGGCATACCTGTCTTCTGTCGATCCTGATATCTATGGTAAGGTACTCCATCTATTGGCAAATGCAGACAACTATCCTATAGGGTGTACATCCATGGAAGATCCTGGTTGTCTTGGCGGTCCTCCTGGGGCTCTTTCTTAGAATGACTTGGGGAGATTATTCCCCTTCTGCAGTCTTGTTCTAACGATTTCTTTGACCATCAAACTTTCTATCATGTGCGATGGTAAATTGCAAATGCAGTAACTCAATCTTCGCTAATGTGATGATTTCACAGGATTTGAGATTTAAGAATGATACTTTGAAATATACATTGTGCAGAAACCATCCATGATTCCAGACGTGTAAATCAATAGTAAACTGGGTATGTCCCTAGGAGCATGACCCTGGGGTCTGCTGTACCCTTGAGGGTGTGTAGCCAAGCTAATGCTACACAACATACCATCCAATCCAAGGGCCCTAGGGCTATCAACCACGTCTTGACTGGAGTAATATTGAAGGTGTACTAAACCCGACTTGTGTCAACCCTAGACCCACCCTGCTGAGGTGTTCTTTGTTTTCTCTAGCACCACCCACTGAGCCAAGCTTTAATGCCTTTTAAATCATAGTGGATTGCAGCACACTAACTTATTGGAGTCACTACCCAAACTTTGGCAGCAGTACCTGCCTCAAGGCCATGGTGTGAGTCCTGATTATTTTGCTTCTTATCTAATTAATTAATATGGTCCAATGGATGTTTCTTATGAGAACAACTAGGCCTATATCAGACAGCCTGATATTACCATGGCTAAGTTAGATGTGATAATTTTCAGAGGGATTCTTCAAGCAGAAAACCCGACAATGGAACTATTCATATATTTTTTGGTTGGTCATTAGTATTATTACGTGAGTATTCCTGCACCCACAGTATTGACATGTGGCTTCTTAATTGACTTAAAATAAACTTTCTGTGGGTCTCCTTTGGTACGAAACAATGACAATCAATATTCATGATGCTAATTAACTAAATGGTTAATGCCCATATGACCTTTTGATTGCCTTTATTTAACAACGTTTTGGGAATGTTTGACAAAGTAACAGGGTAGAGACCTCCGACCCTACCCTCAAGGTGGTGTGTATGCCTGGGGATATTGTGGAGTGGGATTAATGGGTGTCAGTAAGTAGGACCCAGGAGGTAGGGGATGGGGAATAGCCCATTCAGTATTTGAAAGTAATTGAATACTGAAAGTAAGGTTAATAGGCCTTGGAGATCATCTAATTTGTTGTTTCAAGAAAGGAGGCTTTAAAATCACTGATAATCTACAACATCATAACTTCAGTTCTACATTAATCTTGAAAATTCCATAATGTTTGAAACAACTAGAGTATCGTGAGAGGCAATACCATTGTCTCACATGAGAGATTATGAAAGATACATCCAGCTAGGGCGTGAGACTTATGTATTCACAGCAGGATCATATCTAACGATTTTTAATGGATATAGACCAGCAACAGGATACTTTGAATGTTTTTTTTTAAATCCACTAACCAGCAGGTGTTGATTATTGCAACAGTTTTTACTATAAAGGTTAAGAGGGACTTGTATAAAGCCAACACTCTTATCCTGTAAAGGCTTTTGTAAAGCAGATGTTCTCTTTCTAAGCCATGCTGCCCTCTGGTGGAGAAATGGTGAACTGTAAATCGGGACCATTCGACAGCCCCCAGAACTTGGTTTACTACGCTGACCTTTTTCTATTAACTTGCACTATTGTATTGGCATATCAAGTAAATTGTGCATGAACATTATGCAATTATTACTGGTGCACCCCTAGTTGATAAAAATATTTTATGTTTATGTCAATATATCCATGATAATTACAGTCATAATATAAGGGAATTAATTTAACCATGAGATGACATGTTCTAGATATTGGAAAGATAATCTTGAAACGTTAAATGTGCTCCAAGTGCCATATTTTGTCAATTTTTCCTTTAAGGCATGCACTGACTTAAATACTTACTAAATTTAGGGTATAGCAGAAGAGAATGATCTATTTGAGAAAAAGGTTTGTTCACCTCCTTCTTAATCAGATAACTCTGGCATGAACCAGAGGAAAATCGCATCATTTTTGGCTTTTTGAACACCTATCAAGTGGGGAATAAAAAAGGGTTTGTCTATACATATCCCCTTGGGAATTCAGAGGGTATTTTTTCTTATCGAGAAAAAAATCTTAATTAGCGTTTTACAAGCACAACGTTTCATAGCGAGAGAAAAATGACACAAAAGATTGCAACCACAAATGTTCATTTTCTTCTCCGCAATACTGACTATTATGCTTTGTCTTGGGTTGTCCTTGATTTGCTGGAAATGACTGGATACCTAGAAAAACACACTGCCCAGTGTCGCCACATTAATAAATTCAGACTGATATATATATATATATATATATATATATATATATATATATATGGAACTATATACACTCGTGTATATTTATATAATTATTCGCGAACGGTTAGGGACTACTTGCTGCGCGCATTGGTATCTATGATGTCATAGTATGACGTCATGATCAACACCCCTCCAGTATATAAGGGGGGATTTTCAAGGTAACGGTCAATTGGCTCTTTTTCACCTGTACAGGTAACACCACGCTGGGTGTTCCCTGGAAATTTAAATTTTTTAACCGTTTTGAGGGGCTCCTGGTGCCTTTATTTACCATTGAAATGGGTAGAAAGGCTGCTAAAGGCTCGAAGGCCAATACACCAAATGGAAAATCGGTTAAATCGGTGGAAAAGACGAAAAAATCGGCCAATTTAGGACTTACGAGTAGCTCGACTCTCTCACTTACTGGTGATACACCGTCGGTTCCCCGAACTGTTACAGGTGTTGTGGGAGGGTCGTCTATTGACCAGACGAGGCTAGATGTATTAGAAGACGAGCTGTCGACCATTAAATCACTTCTACAAGAGGTCGTCAATGGAAAGGACGATCTGGGTGGAGGATTCGTCAATGCGTCAAGTCGTTCCAGCAGAGCACGTGGGGATGTTTACAAACAGAGAGGTATGACGTCACGTAGTCAAGGACGCGGACCGGTTGCTAGGGCTACCCGCCAAGCGTCTCCATGCGAAATTTCGTCTGACGGTGGGGACGAATGGGTGCAAGTTGATCACAAGCGACATAGACGATCGTCTAAATCCAGTATTTCTGCTCGTCAATGCAGTCCGAGCACATCTAGAGGGTCGTCATTGGATTCAACTTACTCTAGGCATCATCACCGTGTAAAATCGGGTGAGTTTGATCATTCTCAATTCACCAAACGTAAGGAAAAAATTGACACTATTGAGAAATTGATGTCTGTAAACTTGCAGTTTATTTTGAAGTACTACAAATCAGGTGACGATGTTGAGGGTATGCTTAAACATCTTCAGGTACTAATTGAAAAGTCTGGCACCAAAATATATACGGTTTCAGCCCTGGTAGCCTATGATAAGTCAGTGAGGGACAGGGCTAATGATAGTGGAATAGAGGCTTTTTCAACCATTGAAAATTCAGATATACTACGTCATTTGGCATATGATGGGACCGTTCAGGCCCAGAAAGCTTACAGTGCTAAACCTAAAAATGTAGGCAAACAGAGATCGTCTAATAACCCATGCTATGCATACAACAGGGCAGAAGGTTGCTCGAAGGAACCATGTAAATATAGGCATGTTTGCAGCGTGTGTAATGGCACGAGTCATAATAAGTTGGAATGCTCCAAGGCTAGAGGCGAATAGGAAAATGATGGTAATTTAAGTCCTAACTCTGTAGGTTTCGATATCCTGGTGCCAGAAGCAAAGTTAGTAAATGTGGTAGACTTTAGATTACCCCTACCCAAAGTTTCAGATGAGGGTGTTGTAAATATTAATTCTGAATCGGATAAAAATATTTTTGTCCCCCCGAGTGACCATAGTCAATATGACTTGGTTAATGAGGTTAATATTGATGTTAATATTAACTCAAAAATTGTAAATGTTACACATAGTCATCCAGTACAGGGTGAAGTTGAACCATTATTTACTGTTGTTGTAAAAAATTTACCTAGCATCAGAGTATATGACAGTTGTATAAATGGTGTGTGTGAGTGTGTACATTATATTCATGGTGAAATAGCCCAAATTTTACCTTGCAGAGTGGCCCCATTCTTAACCCAAAAGGGAGTTATTAATATAAATGATAAAGAGGCATTGTTCTTATGGCAAGGTTTTGTTGAGGGGTTCAGGATAGTGGATCCTGACTGCAATACTTCTTATGATTGCAGAAATTATAAGTCAATCCTCGAAGGAAAATTCTATAACGAGTATTGTGGTATATTGTTGGATGAACTAGAGGCTGGTCTAGTCTCTAAAAGTGCAGATAAACCCCGTTGTATCCATGCCCTAGGTGGTGTAGAAAAATCAAATGGCAAGTTAAGGCCCATAACTGACTGTAGTATGCCTGATAAGATATCCATTAATAATTTTATGGAGACTACTAGCTCGACATTTTCTTATAATAGTATTAGCACGGTGACTGCTCAATTGAATAAGAACAATTTCATGAGTGTGGTAGATTTAAAATCAGCGTACAGGTCTATAAATGTGTATGCACCTCACACGACCATGCAAGGTTTCAGATGGAATTTTGGGCATGGGGAGGAGTATTATGTGAGTAACAGGTTAACTTTTGGCCTGAAATGTGCCCCGTATATCTTTAATAGAATCTCTGATTTTATTGTGGAAGTGGCAAAATTCTACGGTGTAGAAAAAATTGTAAATTATCTGGACGATTTTATCATAATTGCTGATACTTATGATGAATGTCTTAGACAAAGAAATTTATTAATGGAATGTATGACCTACATGGGCTTTGTAGTATCCAGAGAAAAGGTGACCGACCCATCTCAAGTTTGTAAATTCTTAGGTATTAACATAGATTCAGTTAGGTTGGAACTGTCTTTGCCTGTTGAAAAGGTTGAGAAAATGGAAAATCTCTTGTTAGATAACGTTAATAAGAAATTTATTTCAAAAAAGAACTTGGAGAGGATAGGTGGTTTAATGTCTTTCTGCTCGCAGGTGGTTAAGGGTGGTAGAACCTTTAGTAGGCGAATTTTCGATCTCTGTGCCCGGGCCAGACCAGGTGGTTATGTTAGGGTATCAGCTTGCACTCGCCAAGACTTCCAATGGTGGTTGGATTTTTGTAGAGTTTTTAACTGTAAGAGGTTAATTCTAAATGATGATATTGACACACCTATGTACTCAGATTCTTCCATGAAAGGCTTCGGTGCATGGATGGATAAAGATTATTTATATGGTGACTGGACATCTTTCGATAAATTTAATCTAGGTAGTGGTCATTTTACCCAACCACCCATACTGGATAATTTAAAAAACCACCATAGAAATATAAATGTATACGAGTTATATCCTCTTCTTATGGGTCTTAGACGTTGGATATCTGGCTGTAAAAATAAAAGAATACATTGCGTTACCGACAATATGCAAGTGTTAGCTATGGTAAATACCGGTAGGTCAAAAAATAAGCTGTGTATGGAATGGCTTAGAGAGATTTTTTGGCTTTGTTTTATCAATAATGTGGAGGTGTATGCAACCTATATTAGGTCAGAAGACAATGTCCTGGCCGACCAACTATCTAGGCTTGCTTATAAGGGTATACTGGACAAATGTGTAAACTCTCTTCTTGAAAATGATATGTGTTGCTTTAATTCCAGAGTGGAAAAGGTTACAAAAAAGAAAAAAGTGTCTTTTATCGAAGGGTGTGTCAGAGAGCACGAGGAGAGCAAGGAAACAACAACTTAACAGGTATAAAAAATTTTGTAATCAATTTAAACTAGCTATATTTCCTTGTTCTCCTTCACAGGCTGCTACATATGCAGTATATTTATCTGAATATATGAAACCTTCCTCTGTAAGGAATTATTTGTCCTCTATTTGGTATTATCAAAAACTTATAGGTGGTTTAGACCATTCCAGTAATTTCATGCTAAAAAAGGTGTTGGATGGTATTGATAGAAATTGTGTGGTTCCTTCTAGGGTTACTCACCCATTGAGTCCGAAGGAAATGTTATGTATTAGATCATATTTGGATCTCTCCAACAGGGCTGACTCGAAGTTCTGGTTAGCTATTCTCTTATGTTTTAGAGGTGTACTCAGGGTAGGACATGTTGTATCTTCTCCTCATACACTGAGGGTAGGTGATGTAAAAATTTTTAATAGTTATGCTAGCCTTCGCATTAAAACTTCAAAGACTGACCAGCTTGGTAACCATTCTTTTAACATATACTTATGTAGGGATGATACTTCATTGTTATGTCCATGTAAAGACTTAGGAAGATTGTGCACAGGTAGGGGTGGAAGTGAGTTATTATTCAAAACTAATGGTGTTCCTCTACAGTACCAATATATTAATTCGAGGTTGAAATCTCTATCTATACGAGCTGGTATCAAAGGTTCAGTCTCCACTCATTCACTTAGGCATGGTGGTGCTACTATGTTGAAGGATGCAGGACTTAGTGTAGATTCTATTAAAAAGAAGGTGAATTGGAAATCTAATTCTGTTTTTACATATTTACATAATCATAAAAATGAACTTTTGGAATTAGATAGACTTTGCCAATCTCAATTGCATTGTTGATTGGTATGTGTTTTCACATGTGTTTGGCGTGTTTTTATGTGTTTTTGGCATGTATGGTGCTGATAGCCCCAAGGTCAGTAACCCACCAAACTCATGTGTCTGTGATGATCATTTATTGTACTACTCATCATATATTATTATTACTGTATATATCAACATTATTATTATCGTTATTACCGGTATTTTTTCCCTGTCAGCGAAATAACTTATGGAACTATATACACTCGTGTATATTTATATAATTATTCGCGAACGGTTAGGGACTACTTGCTGCGCGCATTGGTATCTATGATGTCATAGTATGACGTCATGATCAACACCCCTCCAGTATATAAGGGGGGATTTTCAAGGTAACGGTCAATTGGCTCGTTTTCACCTGTACAGGTAACACCACGCTGGGTGTTCCCTGGAAATTTAAATTTTTACTATTGTTATTACTATTGCTATTACTATTGTTATTACTATACTATTGTTATTATATTATGCATTTTACTGACTATGTTTTTTGTCAACTAATTATTATAGTTGTTTAATAAAGGCATGTATGGTGCTGATAGCCCCAAGGTCAGTAACCCACCAAACTCATGTGTCTGTGATGATCATTTATTGTACTACTCATCATATATTATTATTACTGTTTATATCAACATTATTATTATCGTTATTACCGGTATTTTTTCCCTGTCAGCGAAATAACTTATATATATATATATATATATATATATATATATATATATATATATAGGGGTCTTAGGACCCCTTGCACTAATCCCCCTATTCGCAGATCATGTCAGATCATGTCACACACACACACACACACACACACATATATATATATATATATATATATATATATATATATATATATATATATGTATATGTGTGTGTGTGTGTGTGTGTGTGTGTGTGTGTGTGTGTGTGCCAATGCACAAGATAATCATGTTTGCTAAAATGCCATGTGGAGTCTCATAATTGGAAGCACCATCGGTTAGTCAAGCAGGCCAGAGCATAACTTCTAGCTGTATGTCAGTGTTGTGAACGATTAATAAAAAATAATAATGTGTGATGTAGCATGTAGCACACCTGATCATGTCAGTATATTTTATCTGTGTCCTTATCTCATTATCATGCTGATATCAGGCACTCCTCCTACTAGTACCATAAACCCTGCATATGGGCCACAGGTTATATATAGACCATTTGAGAGGGATACATGCAGTTTATAGGGCACCAATATTAGTTTATGCCTGGGGTTTACATAAACTGGAATAAGGAATAACAAATTTTCAAACCCCAAGTGTGCCGGCATCTGCAAATCGAGAAACGCAGGGTGCAGCTTGTATATGGGTGCGGCTTATTTACAAGCTTTTGCAGTATGCATCATGACGTCATCTGGACACTATAAGGGTAACTGTGATGATAAAAGTACCTATTTTTACATTCCCTGTCACAAGAGCGTGACTCACCCGACATAAACTGATAAAAATGCCTCGGAACTTCCAAATGAGACCTCAGGGACTGATCATTTGCAGCATTTATTTTCAATGTTGAGGGTTAGGGATGAGGTTCTCATGGACACGTGAGAGATATGATAGATATAATTCCTCATCTAGGACCCTCCTACCCCCCCCCCCACCCGAGATGCTGAAAATTGTGCAGGAATGCCCCCTACCTCACCGCGACCCCTCACCCCCAAGAAAGATTTTTAAAACCACCACTCCTCAATGCGGCATAATTTAATGCGGCCATCCTGGAGTCTGATTCACAACACCTAAAGAACATGTGGTTTTCACTGTGGACCCCATATAAGACAAAAGAGTCATATAAAGGAATTTTGCATCCTTTCCTTTGTGCATCCTCTTTTTCCCTTCTACCCCACACCCTCTCCTCTTTTTATCCCCCTCTAACTAATACACTCCTCCTGTCCTATATCGACTACATAATTTATTGATAGTCATATAAACCTTTTTATGTGAAGACCCCTAAAATCTACATGGTGACATGGCAGGTTTGGGATTAAAGACATCGGACATGGACATTCTATTAGAATAGACACGGAGACAGAGACTTTCTTACTAAAAATTGACATAGGGACCTCCTCCCCACAGATCAGGGGCCCAATCAAAGTCTCCCCCATTTCAACTGTCTTGTATCATTATGATGCCTACAAACATTTTTGAAAGAGCCTCCAGGTACCCAGCCTCTATATTTATAAGTGACTATCATTGAGGCTGATACTGGTACTCAGTCAACCAGGGGCCATACTACATGTACATGTACTATAAGACTCAGTATGGAGGCCTAGTGGAGCCACCATCTTGAATTTCGCTGGTTGAGGTAAAACCCACTGGTAAGACATACCATGATGGGTACCTTGTCCCTGGTTAACACCCACTTCCAGGGACATACTGGTCCCATCTTATCAGTTCTTATCAGTGTGTGTCACCAGAACCAGCTCCAGACCAGCTAGTGGCCAATAACAACGGTGCCTATACCAGGGAACAGGGAGCTAGCGTTGATAAAAGGGAAGGACGCCATACCTGGGATAGACACCTCACTGCCAGCATGTTGGTGTTAGGACTAGTAAATATACCTACCTGGCTGCTACTTATTGTGGGTATCATCGTCCTGGTAAAATGGTAAGTATCAATACATTATATACTGCCTTTACAACAGATAACTGTTAAATGTTAACTTTTTTTATTAAGCACTGCATGCTGTAATAATGTATCATGCCCAATAAAAAAAAAACTTGCCATGATGATGCATTGTTGTAGTCCATGGAGAGCTTCCCATGTAGCACAGAGACATTGGCATAACGTTGGGCCTACATTGGCCCAACCATCAGCTTTACATCGGCTGACCATCCTGCCTACGTAGGCCCGACGGTGCCAACCAAATGCCAACATAGGCCCAAAGTTGGCTTTTGGTCAGCACACATGAGCATAGGCAAATGGTCGGCCGCTTTTGCAGATGTCAATGTTGGCATTTGGTACACCATTGATCGGCCATCGGGCCAACGTCGGCCAATTTTTGTGTGCTACCTATAGGGTCTAAATGGATAGGAACAATCATGGGAAATAGGAAATATATAGATGTAATCTCCATGCTATTGTTAGCCATGCCATGGTTAGAGATGTCTGTAACATGTGATTTTATGTAATCTATGATCTAGGTCACCCGATAAGGCAGATTGGAGTAGGCCTATGTAGTTGACCAATGGGATTATTGAACAGAGCTCGAGGCGTGGGGAGCTTCCATGAAATGACCCTTCTGTGATGGCCCACTGCTAGGAGCCTAGAAGAAGGAACTGGGGTACATGGTGGGGCGATAGAATAATGGATCACCCAAAAATGCACTACAACAGACATTAAAACGAATTTACTTCTTTTATCTTTTAAAAAGACAGTGTTCCCATTTTTTTACACCTCTAAAATATGAAGGCCAACATGGTTATAAATGAGTGGGATTATACTGAGAATATAGAAAAACTGTCAACATTGCAGTAGAATGTTATATGATATGGTATTAAAAGCTGACCTCAGTGATAGTCTACCTATACATCTACTGAAAGAATATATTAATATGCAGGTGTTTCTTGAACTATACCTTCATTTCTATTTTTTGTTTGATGGTTTAATCTCTGTTCTATCTGCACCATATGTATTTTACTATCAGCTTTTTTAGCGCCTCCCACGCCGCATAGCGGCGGTACCGCGAAGCGGTACGGGAGTGCGCTATGATGATTGCATTTGCCCCATGTGATGAGGTCTCACAATACAAAATTACTGAATAGAGAAATTGATAATTGTGAAATCTTCTTTATGTCTGCTTTTATGAAACATGTCATCAAACACTGGTAGTATACCACCATTAACGGCGGGAGGCGTTTTTTACGCGGTCACAACCGCATTTCTTGTTATGCCTTAAATGACTGACTACCTGCATTTATGTTAACTCCAGGTACAGCTCCATTAAATATAGCTACTTCAAAAAGCTTGGAATCCCTGGACCTAAGCCATGGCCAATTGTGGGAAATATGTTGGACCTCGCCAAAAAGGTTAGTATTACAAATTAGCATGTACCGTAAGTAATGGGAAAAAAAGATAACACATAAATGCTTGTTGAGATAATCATAAAGACTGATGATATAAATTTCATATGATAACATCTCATCCTGAATGCACATTACGAGTATCGGTCGTTTAAATACCTGGTCTCCTCACAAGACTTCATTATTATTCTTGTCTAACTTCAACATTTGATGCACCATCTAAATGGACGTGTACATAGAAATGTCTCCCGATTCGTTTACCTCCTACACATTCCAGGGCTTTTGGGATCTTGACGCCTTTTACAAAAACACATATGGGAAAGTCGTGGGGTGAGTTCTTCTTATGCTATTTGTGCTTATCAAATTTGACAGGATCTGCGAAAAAGGCCCTTAGCGCAGGGTGCATTAAGGTCCCTATTCCCAGTACTTGTCACAAATAAACTGAACCAAGGTGAATCTCAAACACCTGCCAGAATACTGCTTCTATGATTAGAATCACCAACCACTGGAGGAAGAAATTCCCTAAAACAATCTATGTCCAAATATCCAAAAATTTGTACCTTTATGATTTTGCATTCATCAATGGTTTTGTCATTAAAGATAGTTATTATGGAACCAAGAATTGTCCGTTGTTTCAATTGTAAATGTAATTGTTTTGTTGTACAGGGTATACAGCGGGTTTAAGCCATCACTTGTAATATTCGACCAGGAAATGATATCACAGGTGTTGGTTAAACAGTTTGACCACTTCACAAATAGACAGGTAATGGATAATGATAATGTTCAAAAGTTTAGTAGATCAACAGAAAGCGAACCCTGAGCCCCCTCGAGGTGGTTAACGTTTCAAGTTAAGGGCCGTTTTCCACCACCCGATATGGTTCCTCTATCGGCCGACAGCTGCACCAAAGTACCACCTCAGGCTCCACTATGCGATTTTTGCTGAAAATCGGAGCTATTCTCACAAAAGCAGACACAAACACAGATTATAGAATGGTATTTGTTATTATTTCAAGGTGTAAATAGAAGATTGAGAGAGCTTTTTGTTTATGTGGGGAAGACTTTGTGTACAATCTCAGCCACATTTTTGTTGCCAAAAGATGTTTTTGTTTACTAAATCAAGTTGACCTAATGTAAATATTGCAGACTTTCACACTGATGTGTTTCTTATTTATATGTTGCTGCGTTGATGTTTATATATTGAACTCCCACCCAATCACAGAGTCTATGCAGGTACAGGTTAGTTGGTAAATATGGCACACAAGGAGAGAGATCACCCATAAAATAACCCTGAAATCTCATGTTTACAATTGTGAATCTCATGTTTACAATATAGGAATGTCAACGCCCTATACCTTAGGCACTATAGGGATAAGATTAGGTGAGAATGTACCAAAAAATCGCGTAGTGGAGCCTCACCTATAGGTTTCAATAGAGAGGCATGATATCTGTCTGCTGATGGTAGTGTCTACTATGGGTCTGTCGGCAGGTACCGGGGGCCATATCGGTTGGTGGAAAATGGGCCTTATAATCATATTCCATTGGGAACACAAGCAAGAAATAAGTCATTGTTGGTAAATTTAGTTTCCCGCATTTTGATCAACCTCTTTTGACAAGTTCTACCAGCGTCCGTAATTGAGGGTGAAAACAAATTCTTAAAACTGACGGCAATGCTAGTGGTAATCGAGATATTATGTGTGTTTACAATGTTAGCTAAAAGTGCCCATGTTACCTTATCTCACCTTGTCCTTTCTGCATTTTCCTTAACCATGTCTACAGATTGCCATGGACTTTGGTGACCCTGTCTTGTCCAACAACTTGTCACAAATAAAAGACGACCACTGGAAACATGTGCGTTCAACTATGTCTCCAACATTTACAACAGGAAAACTCAGGCAGGTCAGTACCATATGGAAAGCGGTTACCTCCGTCCTGGAGGGCATTTCTTAAAATACTACGACTACACCCTCCAAGTCGTACCTAATTTTCTATTGGAATAGCATTGCCATTTTGTAGTCATAGGGCAGTGTGTGATCGTAGTGCCTTAAAAAATTACCTGCAGCAGTCATTCCAATAGGTTTGGGGAATCGGGAGGGGGGGGGGTAATGCCAGTAAAACTATTCATGTTTTAGCGGGTGCATTTGGATACAGATGGTAGATTTGTTACTCATATACTTAGATTGATCAGATAACCCATGCCGTGTTGTAATTACACGTTTTAGGTTTCAGACTTGGATATTTAATCATATTAACCTCTATTCCACCACCTTTATATCATCTGAAACAGATGACCGGGGAAATCAACAGATGCGCAAAACAGCTAGCAGAAAATGTCACATCGAATACGGCTCCCTTTGATGTTAGAGGGTATGTATACCATTACTAAGATTGATTCTACAACTAAGATCTGATATATGTATAGATATATGTATATATATATATATATATATATATATATATATATATATATATATATATATACATATATATATATATATAAACATATATAAATATATATATATATATATATATATATATATATATATATATATAATTTTGCCCTTATAAATAACGATAGGCCTAAAACATGTCAAGTGCTGATGAGAAAATACACACCACTGAGTATAGCAAGCTCTTGAGTTTTTAAAATAAAAATAGAAGTTTTCTTTTTCAGTTCAATGTCCCGAAAGTATCTCTTTAAACAGAGGATAGTCAGCGATAATTTTACCACGTTATTATTTCATGTGGGTGCTTCCGTAGATATTAGTCTTTGAGAGTACATTTATATAATTATCTTCTATTCTATTCCAATCTAGGGTTTGTGAAGACTACAGTATGGACGTCATTGCAAGCACTGCTTTTGGTTTGAGAGTGGATTCCCAGACCTCCAAGGACAACCCATTTATTGTAAACGCCAAGAAACTCATGACCTTCTCATTGAAGAATCCTCTGCTCTTCATTTTGAGTATATACATATATTGATTTTTCTAATAACCTAGAAGTTAAAATGTCATTGTTCAAAAACAGGCACAAAGAATCACATATTTTCTAAACCGAATGTGGCTGATATTTTACGACGTCATGCATGAATGGGAGTTTCTAACTCTATTCCATCATATTATATATATATATATATATATATATATATATATATATATATACATATATATAATTTATGCATTAGGCCAGAGGGAGGCATTAATGATACTGCCATACATGTGGATAAATTTGATAGGCATATGGTTTCTTTGATGAATTATTAAAGCATTTGAAACAAATTTATAAGCATCTCTGGGATTACTCGTAATGAATTCCCTTGCTAATATCTTACAGTTCTGATTCCTAAGTCATCTGCATTCCTCAGAAAGTACTTTGGCTACTCGTATTTTGACAAAGTCGCTATTAAATTCTTTGCTGATGTCATCCAGCAGACACTAGATTCTCGAGATCAAGGAGACAAGGTAAATGATAAATGAAACAAAGCTATACTATCATTAATCATCATTAAGAAATGAAGGTCTTGAATTAATTGATTGGCTTAGGTCGGCATGTATACCCTGTTCTCAATTCTGAACCCTTAAAAGGTCAATCTAAATGTCTTTGTTTGTTTATCTTATGCTGATCAATTAGAAACCTCTTGTAAGTTTGTAAACCTCTGATCTATCTCAGTGTAGTGTGTAAATGATTTTGATGATAAACATTTACATGTTTATTCTATGCTTGTTTATATATTTGTTTAGAGCCGCAGTGACTTTGTCCAATTGATGAAGAATGCCAGACAAGGAGAACAGACCCATGATAAGGCTGATGATGATGAGGTACAGCAACTAAGTAAAGACAAATCAAGGACAGGTAAGCTGAAGTATTTTAGACTTACAATGTACTTTTTCTATCACTGAAAAAATGTTTTGTTTTGTTTTTTTAGACTTTTTCGTTTGTTTCCGGGATCTACCCTTTTTTTCACTAACAATAGCAAGACATCTTATGGTACTGAGTGGTATTGATATCTATGGACATGCACAATCTGTATTGAAAGTTATACTATCAATATCTGGCGAGTTTAGCAGAAGTTTTTAGAATTAATATACGACCATAACTCAAGTTTGGAGCATCTATACATACATTAACCATGCGCATTGTTCACTACCATATGGACCAAAAAGTTACTATAATTGTGACGAAACAGGGAAAATGATAACATTAAGGGGAATACCCACAAATGCTCTAAATATGATATTTAAGGAGATATGACCAAAAGAGTAAAAAATCAAGCGGAAACAAGTCTAGAGTAACTTTTTGTGAAGAATCTGATTATGCTATAGCCAAAACTCTATTTTCCTTCTATAATGACCTTATTTAGAATCCAAAAAGAGTGTTTTTCCCTAAATTTAGAACATGTATTTATTGATATTTGGTTGCCATGGAAACCATAATTTTGTTCTTTTTGAATAAAAAGTTACTCTATCATATTAACCTGTCCATAAGGTTTTCATAACTGAAAACAGAATTGAATTATCCCTTCTAGATCCAAAATTATGAATGATTATATTTACAAATTGTTATTTTTCCCAATAATGGCATTTTTTATGCAATATACCACAATATTTCAATAAGCAATTGAGTTAAGGGCTATCCTAAATTTCTCCATGTTGCTGACATCCCATGTTTGAGATCTTATATTTCTGTAGCTATTTAGAGTAATTTTTCATGCAAAGTACTAAAATGTAGCTGAAGACATGAATTTGAAAAAAGTTTTGTCACAATTACATTTCCACTAGGTCTGACTGATATAGAGATTCTTGGCAATGCTTTCAACTTCTTTCTGGCTGGATATGATACGACGATAAGAGGCCTCATCTACCTTATGTACTGCCTGGCTGTAAACCCTGAGTGTCAACAGAAAGTGATAGAGGAGATTGACAGCATTATTGGGAATAAGGTAGGTCCACATGATAACTGTTTAAATTACTGGTTTCTTTGAATTAAAGCTATACTTTACCCCTTAAATTGTCTTAGTTCTCTCCTCAATATGGGTTCATAGTATGCTTGATGGTGTAATATGAGAATAGTAATAACATTTTGAGAAATATGTCCCACTTATGTCAATAATTTCTTTCAATAGTGTAAATGGCAATAACTTTGCAGGAAGATGTATCCTATGATGATGTGATGAAGATGCACTACCTGGATAGATGTATGCAGGAGAGCCTGCGCCAGTACTCACCGATTCCGAGGTATATATATATATATATATATATATATATATATATATATATATATATATATATATGATGGTTACCTTAAGCTTAAGTTTGACAATTATTTGTACTTCTACACGATATTCAGAGAATGTTATGAAAGCAATGGCTATTTCTTCTTAACCTTTAACAGATAAACCGTATGTCTAACAGGGCATCTAATCTTTTTCTTTTTTTTTTTCCTTTGGCTTTTCTGTTTACATGCAATGAAAGGTAGAAACAAATGTCATAGAATCTTGTTGCTAATGTTGCCTGTGCTGGCAAATATATCAAGAAAGATATTTCCTAGGGTTGACCGGGAATGCAAGGAGGACATTGACATCAAAGGAATTCCATTCAAAAAGGGGGATATTGCTGTTATTCCTGTACATGCACTGCACTATGATCCAGAGATATGGCCAGAACCTGAAAAGTTTGATCCAGAGAGGTAAGGGAAGCCATTTAGGAATTAAGATGTCCTTAGACCCTTCATTTGATACCATAGTCTATACTTCAACCGCCTTATATAGACACACACACACACACACACTCACACACACACACACACACACACACACACATATATATATATATATATATATATATATATATATATATATATATATATAGAACTAAACGACCATGGCATAAATGTGGATTGGTGCGCGGGCATACCTTTTACGATGTTGATCCACATATTCTTATTGATCCACACTATGGGGGGGGGCTGTCTCCAGGGTGCATTCATGAGAAAGTAACCAAGGAGTTTAGTTCTGGTTTTATTTCATGCTATTTTGATTCACTGGTTTTTCATCCACTAATAATTTATTATAGTGCCTGAACTCTAAGTTCTTGAACAATTGTCACCCTTAATGAGGCCAATATAATTTTGGCACCCATTGACCACCAAGGTTTATATAAAATTTGCCTTAAAATTTTATATGAACGCTGTGTGGTACCTGAACCAACACAATAAGTTCTCACGTGCCCCCCCCCCACCAAAAAGGGAACCAGGGGGACCCGTGACTAAAAGATACTTTTTTGACACCCATAAACCATGTATTATGAAGTGAAAAAATTATAATCCAACTCTACATGGGATTGGTACCGATCAATTAATTTCTAGGATTTTATTGGCCTGCCATAGACCCTAGAATTGATTTATTTCAAATGCAGTCTGAAGATCCCCTTAGGTGAAACCGCCCAGTTCCTAAAATTAATCACACAGTGATGAGGACCAATCAGAAGCCCAGTTACTAATGATCATGGCAACCATGCACTCTTCTGTATCAACGCAACACAATCAACACCGATTGTGATTGGTCAATCTAGGTCAGGTGACAACCACTATAAAAGGGCACTTTTTCAAAAAAGTCCCTCATTCCAGCGGTAACTGCTAACACCACAGGTACCCCTTTGCAAGGACACTATTTTGATTTATTTGATTCACTTGAATTAGCATGTTCCCTTCCACACGATAAAGCAGGAGTTGCACGCAAATCCAATGGAGTAACGAAAATCTAGGGGTGAAAAGGTCAATTAATTGGTCATGTCACCAGCAGTGTGGATCGAGACATGTTAGGCTACTGGGGTAAAGCGATTGGCCCTGTAAGAGATCTATGGAAAGCACATGAAATAAAAGTTTTGGCCTCTATGTACATTAGGTTTTGATATACTTACAGACAGAGATGGCAAACTGAGTCTGATTTGATACTGGAAATACCGGGATAATCCTTTTTTTAGCGCCTCCCCATGCCGCGTAGCGGTGGTCCCGCAAAGCGGGACGGGAGGCGCTATGATGATTGCATTTTCCCCATGTGATGAGGTGTCACAATACAGAATCCACAAACTAAATTCCCTCGTATGCAAGAAATGAGGTTGTGACCGCTTAAAAAAACGCAGGGAGGCGTTTTTTACGCGGTCACAACTGCATTTCTTGTTCAATTCTCAGCCATTGCCCCCACCTAATGTATTTGAATATTTCTACAAATCAAATATTCTCCATTTCATTGTCTTCAGATTCTCTACAGAGGAGAAAGCTAAGAGAAGCCCTGTATTCTGGCTGCCTTTTGGTTATGGACCCAGGAGCTGCATTGGTATGAGGCTGGCTATTTTTGAATTGAAGCTTGCCATTGTCCACATTCTGAGAACCCACAAACTTGTCAGCTGTGAGAAAACTGAGGTATACTATGAGCACTGTTAATATCCTTGACCTCTCTGTTAATAACTGCACAGTCAATATATTATATTATAGAATATAGGTTATCCTGAATATTCATATCTGACAGACAAAGTGACAAGTTTTGAGATTATGGATCCTCTTAAATCTAGACATTTTGTGCACAGGGCGGGATTATTTTTCATCTTATTTTCTTGAAAAGAACAATTTAGTTTTAGCTCTGAGGCCAAGCCTTTCCGATTGTAACTGGCATGGTACTATCGCTTCATCACTTTCTAGATGATATCATAGTCATTAAAGAAAGACAATTCTCAGGACAAATATTATCAGCAGCCGAACGGACTCTTCTACAATTAAATTAATATCCTCTACTGTCTTTATTTATTTCTAGACTCCCATCGTGTGGGAGAAGGCGAAATGGCTGAGAGCAAAGAATGGTATTTGGCTCGTTACTGAAAAACGCAAATGAAAAAGAAGAACCGGTTACGATGCAGCATTGAGGAGAGTTCATGTAGTTTTGGGGTTATATAAGTTATTTTTTAATACTTTCTTGTTACTCGTGTGATAACGAAATCTTGGGAGTGTCCCCAATCGTATCGCACTACCCTAATATGCCTGAGATAAAGTGAAGTCTGTGTAAGTGTGTCTGGCTACACAACAGCACTAGGAATAAAAATATATTGTCGACTGCCTTTGGGAAATACAGTGGGAATTTAGGTGCGAGCAGCAATGATATTACGCCATTGGCCAATTAATTATCGTTCACCTACTGGCCACTGTGCAAATACTTTTGGACTCTGATGAATGAGATGTCATTTGTTTTCTTCTCAGTAGCGTTCTCATTTTGGGATTTTCTTTTCACTTTAGTTTCTCAGCATGTTTCACAATCTTTGTTTTTCTCGCTGTATACTGATAAGTGAGCTCAGGCAGACGGAGAAGATAAGTAGATTATGTGCTCTCATATAGGTTAAAATTACCAGGATTCATAGTTACTGCATATATATCAACTATATGCGATATTATAAATTGGAATATGAAAATCCCATTAGGCTATATCGATATTGTTTATTTACAGAGACTGTGAGACTCTAGACTGTCAAAGTTATATATTGATCTTTATTCAAGCTATGATATCACATCAAGGACAGTTGGTAATGGTGTGGATTATTTCAACATCCTGGTTAATATAACAAGAAATAAGTGCAGAACTATACGTAGGAAACCACTATGTACACTACATACTAAGTTATTGTATTGAGACAGAGAAGAATACAGTCCTGCTTATAAATGATATCACAATATGCTAACTCAACATCAGAGGGGTGGTCGCTTGATCTATACATAAGATATAGACTACATACGCCGCCCCTCCCCCCTCCCGCAATAAACCCTTTCCATCACTGAATAATAAAAAGTATACTAGTATATTTGCTACATCTCATGTAGATTTAGACTGGTATGCGATGTGTCGATAATGTTAGAAGCTTGTAAAGTAGCTTATGACTGCATCATAAACGGCCCTGGTCATGGGCAGCCCATGACTGATATCAATCCTCGCTGGTCATGGGCAGCCCATCACTACGTCATAAACGTCCCTGGTCATGGACAGCCCATGACTATATCATAAATGTCCCTGGTCATAAGCCGCCAATGACTGTGACATCAGCTGCCCTGGTCATGAGCTGCCCATGGCTGTGGCATCAACTGCCCTGGTCATGAGCTGCCCATGGCTGTGGCATCAACTACCCTGGTCATGAGCTGCCCATGGCTGTGGCATCAGCTGCCCTGGTCATGAGCTGCCCATGGCTGTGGCATCAGCTGCCCTGGTCATGAGCTGCCCATGGCTGTGGCATCAGCTGCCCTGGTCATGAGCCGCCCATGGCTGTGGCATCAACTGCCCTGGTCATGAGCTGCCCATGGCTGTGGCATCAGCTGCCCTGGTCATGAGCTGCCCATGGCTGTGGCATCAACTGCCCTGGTCATGAGCTGCCCATGGCTGTGGCATCAACTGTCATAAGTTGCCCATGCCTATGACATCAACATTGTCAGCAGCTTGTGACAAGGTCATAAGCAATCCAAGTCTAGAGCGGCCAGTCATAATTAGATCATAGGCAGCCCATAACCAGTATAGATGAGGAGAGCAGTCGTGACCAGTCATTCCTAGTCTTTTAGTTTGATGCTTAGGCTATAATTTTGTGTGTTGGCTTCGTCCTGTTATGGCTGTAGACAATAGTATGAGCCATAGGAGTTGATGCAGATGGCGTTTGCTGAACATGGGCTGCCAGTCGCACATTCATTAACATCTGTAATAAAACAATGGATCTGATTGTGTTTGCTGTTTTAGCTGCAGGCTTTATAGCAGTGCCATTCACTTGACTGAATTAGTATATAAAAATGTCAACTTCATGATGGCATATCTTAATAATATTTTACAAAAGATTAATTAATGTAGACTACGGTATGTTATATCAGGGTAGGGGTGATAATTTAGCTGTGTACCCATTAAATCATGATGAAATGGAAGATAAATAGGAGGGAAAGATAATGATGAAGAACATGCATGAATTTTATCATTAAGGCATCAATTGCTGATGGTCTCTAACTATATTATGCTTGAAATAAAGAGACACCTTTCAATGAGTAATGCCCTCCACATTGTATAAGTAAAAGAGAGCTTACCACTGCATGTCTCCTTATCTGAGTTAAGTGAAAATCCTGACAAACAAGCACAGCTAACTGGGGGCCCACTAATGCAACGCTGCTCACAACGCGAGCCACAACGGTCTATTCTCACTGAGAATAAATGTAGTTAGAAAGTGGGTGTAAATTAATACGATTATAGAAAACTTTTACTGTCAGAGAATTTGTCAAACTTTGGCAAAAACAGGACGATTAAGGAGATAAGTTAAAAAAAACATCCAATATTATCAATTTTATGGCATTTACCAGGCATCACTGGTTGATTTATCGTTGCATGTCCCTTAGTGTGAAATATATCTCACTGTATAGGTAGACTTACATGTGCATCTTGTCCCATTGAGGAGTGTCTTGGTACCCTCACACCAGCACATCTTACCATGGAGAGTGGTCCTACATTTCATATTGTTAGGTACAGACCCTGAAACAGCGTATGATAAGAATTCAATACTATAGGTAGCTTCGCCATCCGATTCTAGGGCAATACCCCCTGGACATATCCTAACCCTGCCTTAATCCTAACCCTAACCCCTACCCTACCCTACCCTTAACCTTACCTTACCCTAACCCTATCCTTACACCTAGTAGGGGGTAATGTCCTATTGGGGTAATGTCCTACCGGGGCTTATGTCCTGGGGGTTAATGTCCGGGGGTTATTGTCCAGGGAGGACTTGTTCTGACACCCCGCCATCCCAAGCGAATGCTCAACAATAATTATAGCTTAATTTAACTCCTTATGGCTTAACCTTGGTCGATAAAGTATACAAATAAACCTATCATATGTTATTTCTATAACTTAATAGGTTACCTTACCTGGGGTGCAGGAGGTCTGTGTGGGTTTTACCAGCTGGTATTCCTCTCTGCAGGCACAGTAGAAGGCGTCATACATGTCCACGCATATCTGCTCACAACCACCATTATTCTGCTCACATTCATCTGTAAAGGAGCACCTCAAGATATCAGTATTTAGAGATTACTGAGGGGCGAGTGAAAGCCTAAAAGTAGTGGTAGGAAAGCGTTAGGACAGTGTTAGTGACTTTATGAACAGTTTCAAATAAAAGGATTCATTTTTATGCAAAGCTGATATTTGTATTGGACTGAAAAAGAAATCGGAATCCCTAAATCTGTAGTCTCAATCCTGAAAATTTCTAGCCGTCGCTGAGGCAGGGTGCAATGCTCAAGTTTTGACATTATTTTCCAACCTATTTTTGACAGGCCTCCAGAGGGGGCATACCTGAGGGCCCAACTAAAGAAGTTTGAAAAAAAGTGTTAGAAATTCAAACTGAAATGAATTGATACATCACGAATGGATGTTTTAAAAAAGAAACGGAATATAATAGCAGTTAAAAAGAAGAAAAATAAACATGGAAAATACCCCATGCGTACCATTAAGGTTGCTGCTCCCGCGGCTGCCTGGAGGTCCAGGTGGTCCAGGACTACCCGGTGCTCCTGGGCTGGAGTCAGCGCCTGGAAAACCATCTGCTCCTCGTATTCCTGGTGCACCTGGGAAACCCGGTAAGCCAGCCACACCAGGAGGTCCCGTGGCACCTGGGGATCCTGGGAATCCATAAGACCCAGTTGCTCCTGTAGAACCTCTGAATCCCTGTGTTAGAGCATATCTCTCTCAGTTCTATATTGAACTATTGATAAATTGATATTAATTTTTGAGAGAAATACCCAAATAAAGGGGGGGGGGCTTGGGTATGCAATTGTAGGAAAAACCAATAGGCCTCACCACCAGTCATTCACAGGATTTGATTGTAATTCTAATTGTCCCTCAGGGTTTAATTTATGTAGTCTTAATTCTTATTAGGTTTAGGGATAGAGTTGGATTCATGCCTTAGCAGGCATAGTTGATTTTCCAAGTAGCAGTTGTGGGCTTAGGAAGTACCATACATACCATATTCCCCTGCACCCCTTGTCCTGAAGAACTTCCACCTGGGATACCATCAAATCCAGGAGGTCCTGGCAATCCTGTAGGTCCCAGTACACCTTGGGGTCCTGGAGGACCTACAGGTCCTGGCTGACCCTTGGAGCCTGGGGAGATGAGCTTCTCTGTCACACCTATAACCTGTGGGGGTTTACCTAATGAGAAAACAAGTACATTTGATGGCATGAATTGTTCTCAATGGAAAAGGGAAATTGAGAGTCTGGTCTATGTAGGGTAGCTTTACCTTAAGACTGCCACATACCTTGAAACATCCACCCCAAAAAATAGCCATAACATTAGGTTTGCTAGTGAATCAACATTACCAACTGGTAGATTCTATGGTCATCAATGATTTCATAATGTTGATGCAGGAGTAAGTCGATTTTCATTGCAAATATGTTGGGTGGACGTCTTAATCTAATCTAGACCTAGTTAGAAACCTGTGAAAATGACATTTGAAGAATGATAGTGGTATACATAGTAAGAGGGAGTACCTCCTACTCTACTATTATACTAGTGATGGAAACTACTCCACTATATGACACTTTGTCTATAATTATAACATACTCACGTGTATATCTCAGTACAAAGAGGATTATAACTGCCACAGTAATGGCAGTATAGAGGACCATGATCACCCACTGCCACCATAGCAAGTTGCAGCACTTGGCCCCAGATGTGGAACTCTTCTGAGATTTGACAGATGGGGCCCTCCACATGGGTAGCACAGGTCTAGAAGAGCCATTGGGGGTAGGGGCCTGGTTGGAAGGCACGTCCTCATATTGGTTAGACTTGGCTCTTGGTCGATGGGGACCAGTGTAGGAAAACCCAAGGTCTGTAATAAAACATGACAATTTAGATATCTCTGACTAGGCCAATAGGCTTATGGTTGGTCGTTGCAGTTCTTTAAATAGATTTTGAATAATAAATTTGCCATATATATATATATATATATATATATATATATATATATATATATGGGACTATATACACCCGTGTATATATATATAATTAATATGTGCAGTGGCTGGACCTACTTTTCCTCCAGGAGCGCGCATTGGTATGTGTGACGTCACCGTAAACATCCAGCGCCTATATAAACTGCGGGATCCAAATTAACCGTCAGTTGGCGAGTTTTCTCAGGTCGGCACACACCACGCTGGGTGGTGCCGGAAAATTTAACTTTATTCTTTGTTTTTTCGAATTCTACGGTATAATACCCTGCAATATGGGTAGGAAATCGACAGGTGGGGCTAATGCCAAGCTTGGTACGAAGAAAACTACAAAGAATACGAGGAATAAGGCCAACTCTAGGACTTCGAGCAGCTCTGATCCGAATATGGTTGACCCGGTGTCACCTACTCCGAAAGCTTCAGGAGTTAATTTGGGTCTAGCTGCTGACCAGACGTTCATCAATTTGGAGGAGAGGACTACGGTAATGGAAGACCAGCTTGCTGATATCAAGGGTTTACTTGAAACCATAGCGGCTAAACAGATCAATCCGGTAGAAGGGGCGTGTCGAGCGGACTCACGTGGGGATGTTTTGACGCAGGATTCCAAATGCGCTGTAACCAAGCAACGGGGGAGACGTAGACAGCGCTCGCCTAGTGACCGGAGGAGCCATGACGACAAGAATCCAAGATGGCGACGGGACCGTTCTTCTTCGTCGGGTTCGGATACAGATTCACCATTTTCAAGGAGTTCTTCTACTGATACTACCCATTCTACGCGGAAAAAACATCGGGGTGAGTTTGACCAGAAGAATTACCTAGATAGGAAGTCTAAAATTGATTGTATCGAACGGTTAATGCTGGTGAATGTACGTCTTGCGAAAGACAAGTATGAGGAGGGCGAGGATATTTTCCATTTGCTTGACCACCTTGAAATGCTGATCGGAAAATCTAGTACAAGAATCTATACAGTTTCAGCTTTAACTAAATATGACAAGTCTGTAAAGGATAGGGCAAACAAGAATGGATTGAAGGCTTTCGAGAGGGTAGATAACTCTGATATCCTTAGGTATTTATCTTACGACGGGACCGTTCAGGCCCAGAAGGGACAGGTGGCAAAACCCAAGCCTTTCAAATCTAGGTCAGCTCGTACTTGCTTTGCTTTTAATAGAGCTGAGGGCTGTAGAGAAGATCCCTGTAAATACCGCCATGTTTGTGATGTATGTGGATCCCCAAGCCATGGCAAGGACAAGTGCCAGAAAAACAAAAAGGATTAGGGTGGCGCCCTTAGGCTGGGTCCTATTTTAGAATCTGAAGATGTGATGCCTGGTTTTAATTTAGTATGTACGGTTGACCCGCCTAAGCCCCCCGTTTCTATCATTCCGGGTGAAAAAATTAATAATGATAGTGTAAATATGTATAATCCTTGTGATTTGGCAAAGAATTTATTTAATTCTTATAGTTGCCCAGTACAGGGTGAGGTTGAACCACTTTTTACAGTGGAATGTTTAAATAGACCCAGCATCAGGGTCTATGACAGTTGTGTTAACGGTGTATGTATGTGTGAGCATTTCATTTATGGTAGGAAGGCTCAGATACTCCCGTGTCGGCTGGCCAGTTTTCTCAGGCAGTCAGACCTTATTAATATCAATCAGATTGAGTCGGATTTTCTATGGTGTGGATTTACTGAAGGCTTCAAAATAGTTGACCCAGAGTGTGATACAACATATGATTGTAAAAATTATAAGTCTATTCTGGAAGATAGATTTTATAATGAAATGTGTAGTATTATTGAGGAGGAGTTGGACCATGGTCTAGTTACAAAAACTGAATCTAAACCCAAATGTATTCACTCCCTAGGGGGTGTGGAAAAATCTAATGGTAAACTTCGTCCCATCACTGACTGCAGTATGCCAGCAGATATCTCTATTAATAACTTTATGAGTACAACGTCCAAAAGTTTCTCGTATAACTCTATTAACACTGTTACCTGCCAACTTGATAGAAATGATTTTATGTGTGTAGTGGATTTAAAGTCTGCTTATAGAAGTATTAACGTTTATGGCCCGCATGTGGGCTATCAAGGCTTCAGATGGAATCTGGGTAATGGAGATGAGTTTTTTGAAAGTAACCGGTTGACATTTGGTCTGAAGTGCGCTCCATATATATTTAGTAGAATATCTGATTTGTTGGCTATTATTGCAAAATTTTATGGTGTAGATAGGATAGTAAATTACCTGGATGATTTTATTATCATAGCTCAGACTGAGGAGGAATGTTTACGTAAAAGGAACACCCTGATTGAATGTATGGAATATTTAGGGTTTGTGGTATCTAAAGAGAAGGTGACTGAGCCCAGCCAGGTGTGTACTTTTCTAGGTATAACCATCGATTCTACTGCTATGGAGTTGTCGCTCCCACAGAGTAAGTTAGATAAGTTGACTTCAGCTATAGACGAGTGTTTGGGCAAAAAGTTTGTATCTAAGAAGACATTGCAGAAGATTGGTGGTTTGATGTCTTTTTGTTCCCAGGTAGTACGTGGTGGTAGAACCTTCAGCAGGAGATTATTTGATCTTTGTGCAAAGGCCAGGAATAGGGGTGTTATTAAACTTAATGAGGAAACCCAAAATGACCTGCTGTGGTGGAGGGATTTCTGTAGAATTTTCAATTGTCAAAATATCATTTTGAATGATAATGAATGTACCCCTATGTATTCTGATTCATCTATACGGGGCTTTGGAGCCTGGTTTGGTAAGGATTATTTGTATGGTACCTGGGACGATTCCAACCCTATGTTGGACTGTGTGGGTCATTTTGTTCATGCCCCTAAGCTCGATAATCTAAAAGTTCATCATAGAAATATTAATGTGTACGAGCTCTATCCGGTAGTGGTAGGTCTTAAGCGCTGGGTGAATAAATTCTCCAACACTAGAGTTCATTGCATTACGGACAACATGCAAGTCTTGGCTATGTTGAACACTGGTAGATCCAAGAATAAGTTGTGTATGTCCTGGTTGAGGGAACTTTTTTGGCTATGTTTTATACATAATATTGAAATATATGCAACATATATTAAATCTGAGGAGAATGTTTTGGCGGACCATTTGTCTAGATTAGATTACAAAGGTGTTCCTCTGAAATGTAAAAATGTTTTAACTAGTTATAACATGTGTTGCTATGCTTCCAGATCTGAGGGAACTAGAGCGGAGAAGGAAAAGGTATTTGTACAGGGGCGTGGCTGAGTCCACACGTAAGGTTCGCAAACAGCAGTTTGGCAGGTACAAAAAATTTTGTAAAAAGTTTAATTTCAACCCCCTACCATGTTCTCCTTCTCAAGCCTCGTTGTATAGTGTATATTTATCAGATAAAATGAAACCTATATCGGTTAGAAATTATTTATCCGCAGTGTGGTATTATCAGAAATTAAAAGGTTATTCTGATTATAGTAGTAGTTTCATTGTTAAAAAGACACTGGATGGTATTGAACGTAATTATAAATGTTCTTCTATTAAAACAAATCCATTAACTCCCAGTGATATGTTGAAGTTCAAATCTAAATTGAATTTGTCTGTATATGAGGATGTAGTCTTCTGGGCCCTGTCTTTCCTTATCTTACGGACAGATACGGACGTCCGTATATCACATACGGACCTCCCTATGTTGGTAAATCAAATACGGCTAGGGGGGGTACCAGGTGGTATCCTAAAAGTGACATAAGGACATCCGTATGTGACATACGGACGTCCATATGTCATATACGGACGTCCATATGTCATATACGGACGTCCGTATGTGTGGTCCGTATCTGATATTATTTTGTAGCATTTTAATACATTCTAACATAAGGAAAGACAGGCCCCTGGTCAGCTATCTTATTGTGTTACCGAGGTGTGTTCAGGGTGGGTCATGTAGTCGATTCCCCTCATAACTTTAAATCTAAAAATGTTTCTTTATCTATTGACTGCATTCGCATTGATGTTAAATCTTCTAAAACTGACCAATATGGTAGGAAACCTTACGTGGTATATTTGAAAAGAAATGATTATTCTGGTCTTTGTCCAGCTAGATACTTGAAAATTGCGTGATTTTTACTGCCGCCGGTGTGATTTCATCTCAGAATCACTGCCGGTGTCATTTTAGCTTCCTATAGGTTTTTGAATTTTGC
The DNA here is from genome assembly GCA_949317995.1 of Acholoe squamosa. NCBI lineage: Eukaryota > Metazoa > Annelida > Polychaeta > Phyllodocida > Polynoidae > Acholoe > Acholoe squamosa. Next base: position 49,680,857 of record OX439050.1, read on the forward strand.
AAATTGGCCAATTAGAACAGAAGTTATGGCCATATTTATAGAAATACTTTCAATTCCTTTGTTAAATTCCCATCTGTAATTCCTACACTGTATGAATGAGACTACACAACCAAATTTAGCATAAGGCTTAGGACGTTACCAAATGAAATTTTACACCAGCATGCTGCTTTTTACGGTGTGATTTTACATTCTGTGGAGAACCCTGTAATATATATATATATATATATATATATATATATATATATATATATATATAAGTTATCTCGCTACCAGGGAATAATTAATACCGGTAATAACGATAATAATAATGTTGATATATACGGTAATAATAATATATGACAAGTAGTTTAATAAATGATCATATCACAGACACATGAGTTTGGTGGGTTACTGACCTTGGGGCTATCAGCACCATACATGCCTTTATTAAAACAACTATAACAATTAGTTGACAAAAGCATAGTCAGTAAAAATGCATAATATAATAACAGTAGTAAGTACCGTAAATCCTCGCGTATAGGACGCGTCTTATACACTAAAACTACCACAGGGGTGTCCTATAGGATGGTCAGAAGTTTTGGGTGCGTCCTATATGCGAGGATTTTCTATTATGGATCAGTACTCAAATGACCAAAAAATAACCCCAGATATGCCTCAAAGCATTTCCTTAAACTCTGGGTGCGTCCTATATGCGAGGGGCGTCCTATATGCGAGGATTTACGGTAATAACAATAGTAATAACAATAGTAAAAATTTAAAAATCAAGGAAACACCCAGCGTGGTGTTACCTGTACAGGTGAATCGATCCAATTGACGGTTACTTTAAACCACCCCCTTATATACTGGAGGAGTATTTACCATGACGTCATGCTATGACGTCATAGATACCAATGCGCGCTGAAAGTAGTCCCTAACCGTCCGCGGCTAATTATATAAATATACACGAGTGTATATAGTTCCATAAGTTATCTCGCTACCAGGGAATAATTAATACCGGTAATAACGATAATAATAATGTTGATATATACGGTAATAATAATATATGACAAGTAGTTTAATAAATGATCATATCACAGACACATGAGTTTGGTGGGTTACTGACCTTGGGGCTATCAGCACCATACATGCCAAACACCTAAACACGCCAAACACATGTGAACAAACACATACCAATCAGCAATGCAATTGAGATTGGCAAAGTCTATCTAATTCCAGAAGTTCATTTTTATGATTATGTAAATACATAAAAACAGAATTAGATTTCCAATTTACCTTCTTCTTAATGGAGTCTATACTGAGCCCAGCATCCTTCAACATAGTAGCACCCCCATGCCTAAGAGAGTGAGTGGAGACTGAACCTTTGATACCAGCACGTAGAGATAAAGATTTCAATCTCGAATTAATATATTGGTACTGTAGAGGAACACCATTAATTTTAAATAACAAATCACTCACAGCCCTACCTGTGCACAATTTTCCTAAGTCTCTACACGGACATAACAGTGAGGTATCATCCCTACATAAGTATATGTTAAAAGAATGGACACCAAGCTGGTCAGTCTTGGATGTTTTAATGCGCAGACTAGCATAACTTTTAAATATTTTAACATCACCTACCCTTAGTGTATGGGGAGAAGATACAACATGTCCTATCCTGAGAACACATCTATAACATAATAGAATAGCTAACCAAAATTTCAAGTCAGCCCTGCTGGAGAGATCCAAATACGATCTAATACATAACATTTCTATTGGACTCAAAGGATGAATAACCCTAGTAGGAACAGCATAGTTTCTATCAATACCATCCAACACCTTTTTTAGCATGAAATTACCGCTATGGTCTAAGCCACCCCTAAGCTTTTGATGATACCAAATAGACGATAAATAATTCCTTACAGAAGAAGGTTTCATAAATTCAGATAAATATACTGCATATGTAGCAGCCTGTGAGGGAGAACAAGGAAAAATTGATAGATTAAATTCCTTACAAAATTTTTTATACCTGCTAAGTTGTAGTTCCCTTGTTCTCCTTGTATTTTCCGATACACCCTTCGTCAAAAGACACCTTTTTCTCTTTTGTAACCTTTTCCATTCTGGAACCAAAGCAACACATATCATTTTCATGGAGAGACTTCATACATTTGCTTGGAATACCTTTATAGGCAAGTCTAGATAGTTGGTCGGCCAGGATATTATCTTCTGACTTAATATAAGTTGCATACACCTCAACGTTATTGATGAAACAAAGCCAAAAAATTTCTCTTAGCCACTCCATACAAAGTTTGTTTCTAGACCTGCCCGTATTAATCATAGCTAGAACTTGCATGTTATCTGTTATACAATGTATTCTTTTATTTTTATAATTAGATATCCAGCGCTTTAATCCCACCATAACAGGATATAATTCGTATACATTAATATTACGATGGTGGTTCCTCAAGTTGTCTACTATAGGAGGGGGGGCAAAATGGCCTGAACCTAGGTTGAACTTATCATGAGATGTCCAGTCACCATACAGATAGTCTTTACCCATCCAAGCTCCAAAACCCTTAATAGATGAATCGGAATACATAGGTGTATTAACTATATCATTTAGAATTAACCTCTTACAGTTAAAAACTCCACAAAAATCCAGCCACCACTGCATATCCTGGCGAGTGCACGCCGATACTCTAATATAACCCCCAGGTCTGGCCCGAGCGCAGAGGTCAAAAATTCGTCTGCTAAAGGTTCTACCACCCTTAACCACCTGCAAGCAGAAAGACATCAGACCCCCCCAGCAAATCCTAGTGAATATGAGTCATGCTGGGTGAGGAATGTGTGAGTACATTGAGTGATAACGAATAATGTCATTTTGTGTGATACAATGTCAACTCTCACTCAGCTTGACAAACCTTCACTTACTTCAGTAAGACCTGAGAGAGCATGCGTCAACATGTGTCAATACTTGTCAACTCTCACACCGCTTCACATGTCTTCACTTATTTCCATAAAGATGTAAGGGGAACTGGGTGAGCAAGTGTCAACATGTGTCAATACTTGTCAACTCTCACACAGCTTCACATGTCTTCACTCATTTCCATAAAGATGTGAGGGGAACTGGGTGAGCAAATGTCAACATGTGTCAATACTTGTCAACTCTCACCCAACCTCACATGTCTTCACTCATTTCCATAAGGATGTGATGGGAACTGGGTGAGCATTCGTCAATACTTGTCAACTCTCAGGCAGCTTCACATGTCTTCACTTACTTCAATAAAGATGTGAGGGGACCAGGGTGAGCACATGTCAACATGTGTCAATACTTGTCAACTCTCACCTAGCATGACATTTCTTCACCAAGCCTTCAACAATAAGAGACTATGGAAACTGTATGGATTCTCATGGCTTGTACTTTGCAGAGTGGGCCTATTGAGTAAATGTCAATATGAGAATTTATGTTTCACAGAGCAATTTTCTTTTTTACATGGCATGAAATACATATGAATCAGGAACATAATGATAGCCAAGTATATGTGATTTAGTGCATACATTAGACATAATAGCTCATTTGTTTTGTCTATGGGACATAGCACTGAATTGGAATTGCATATGTTTTACATAATATCTAAGTATCTGTTTGTCCTGGTTTGATGGGATATGAAGGTTTAATGTCTACTGATCAGCTAGGTCACAGCTGATTAGAGCAAATATACAGGATCTCTTCATAGGCTGGTTAAAAAACTCTGTATTGAGTGATAATAGGGGCAGATACTTTGCCCAACATTAGCATGACAGACTGTGTGAGGAGATGTGAGCATGTGTCAAGATTCGCCAACTCTCACCCATCATGACAGAACTTCATGCACAATGACACATTATGTACTATTCTGTGTTTTGATTGGTCCATTTCAAATTTCCCTCCCATTCCTTTGTTCTCCTCCTGCTTTCAAAACAGTCAGGCAGAGGCAGCCATGGAGAACAGATCTTGTGGTAGGTGGTCACACAGTTCTAGATTGATTTGACTTGAAATCCTATGTGATAAGCATTTATACAGTAACACATTGATATTATCTACCATCCCTGAACATCTATCTTGTTCCTGAATTCAGCTATTTGTCTCAACACCCCAAATTAATGTAGAACTTTCTATGTGAGCAAGGCTCAGGGAAATTCTGGGGGATTCAGGCTGCCATATGGGAGTGGTCATTGTTTATCAACTTGGATGTGAGTGGGTGGTCAAAATTAGATTGCTGCTGTTTGTTTATGACCATTTCTTATCATTTCAACAGGCATTCTCAAGACTGATACAAGGAAAATTCAGCTCACACAGCTGACAGAATATATATCCATTTTCAAGCAAAGTGGGCAACACATAACATGCAGAGGAGGGATATCTTCAATGGGAACCAGCATATGAACAGCTGAATTGATGTTAATAAAGTTATGAAATATCAGAAATCCACAACCACCTGCAACCCCCCCGCCTGCCTATCCCCCACCCACAAATTAGTCTGTGCGTCAATATATGTGATACTGTGTCATGACCCATGTGTCAGTGTGTGTGATAATGTGTGATGACACATGATGTCATCATGTGTCATTGTTGGTGAAGGTTCACGCATGTTGACTCAACTTCACAAATTTGGCTGGGATGTTCACGCATGCGTCATATCTTGTCATGGTCCGTGATCACCCACGCGTCGAGTCCTAAGAGCGCATGGGGTGAGGCTGGCGCAGCATGACAAAAGTTGACACAGATTTGCTGGGCCCTATTCTTTCAAGATTCTTCTTTGAAATAAATTTCTTGTTAACATTCTCCATCAAAATATGTCTCATTTTTATCACCTTATCTTCAGGTAAGGACAATTCCAAACTCACAGAGTCTATATTAATACCAAGAAATTTACATTTTTGAGAAGGTTCCGTTACCTTTTCTCTCGATACCACAAACCCCATATGCTGCATGCATTCAATGAGGATATTTCTTTGGCGCAGACATCCATCATAAGTATCAGCAATTATGATAAAGTCATCTAGATAATTTACAATTTTTTCTACACCGTAGAATTTTGCCACCTCCACAATAAAATCAGAGATCCTATTAAAAATATATGGAGCACATTTCAGACCAAAAGTTAACCTGTTGCTCACATAATAATCCTCACCATGCCCAAAATCCCATCTGAAACCTTGCATGGTCGTGTGAGGTGCATACACATTTATAGACCTATACGCTGACTTCAAATCTACCACGCTCATAAAATCATTTTTATCCAATTGAGCAGTCACCGTGCTAATATTGTTGTAAGAAAAAGTTGAGCTAGTGGTATCCATAAAATTATTAATAGAAATTTTATCAGGCATGCTGCAGTCAGTTATGGGTCTTAACTTGCCATTAGACTTCTCTACCCCACCTAGAGCATGGATACAACGAGGTTTACTATCACTCTTCGAGACTAGACCAGCTTCTAGCTCGTCTAATAATATACCACAATACTCATTATAGAATTTTCCCTCAAGGATTGACTTATAATTTTTACAATCATATGTAGTTTGACAGTCCGGATCCACAATCTTAAATCCTTGAACAATACCCTGCCATAGAAAATCAGCCTCTTTACCACTAATATCAATGAGACCTTTTTGTTGAAGGAGAGGGGCTACTCTACATGGCAAAATTTGAGCTCTCTCACCACCAATGTAATGAACACACGTACATACACCTTTTATACAGTCGTCATATACCCTGATGCTAGGCAAATCTCTGACACTAACAGTAAAAAGCGGTTCACTACCAACCTGTATTAGACTATTACAAGTATCATTTATATTATTTTCTAATGAATTAAATTCTTGGAAAATACTTTGTTCTGCTACGGACTCAGTTGAAAGAATACAATCCTTAACCCTCTCCGTATGATTTACCTCCTGTACTGGAGTTTGTGAAGGCAAGTCGACATCTACCACACCTACCATAACTTGGTCAGGCATCAAACAAACATCATTACCAGCTATGGGACATCGACCACCTGCAGTTTCCTATTCATTCCTGGATTTTTGGCATTCAGTTTTACCATGTTCAGAAGAGCTGCAACCGCTGCAAACATGTCTATACTTACAGGGGTCCCTTACACAACCTTCTGCTCTATTAAAAGCATAGCAAGAATTATTTGAGATTTTTTGTTTGGTCCCATTCCTAGCCTTGGTGGCGTAAGCCTTCTGTGCCTGAATAGTACCATCATAGGAGAGGTGTCTAAGAATGTCAGAGTTGTCTATAACCCCAAAGGCCTCTATCCCATCCTTATTTGCCCTGGTCCTAACCGACTTGTCGTAGGCCAATAGGGCTGCTACTGTATACATTCTTGTACCAGCCTTTTCAACCAGAACTTGGAGATGTTTTAACATGCCTTCTACATCACTGTTGTCTTTGTAATAATCCAAGACAAAATTTAAGTTGACTAGCATCAATTTCTCAACGGTATCGATCTTTTCCCGTTTTTTTACATACATTTCATGGTCAAACTCACCACATTTGGTATTGGCGTGTAGCTTGGATGTAGTGGAATCTACTGACGACCCTCCTGAAGACGACCGAGGTCTGTGACGAGTGGAAAAGGATGATTTCGATCTCCGGGGACGACCACGATGCCCGACTTCGTCCCATTTCGAACCGTCGCTAAGGACGCTAGGAGACCGCTGCCTCGATACGCGGCTGCGCTCTCGGTGAGATGACGTCACTGGTCGTTGACAAACATTCGCACGTGCATGCTGCCACGCCCCCTCCTTAGATTTCGTCTCGTCTTTCCTGTCCTTTCCAGCCACCAGCTCCTGCAGCAAGCCTTTGATACTGCACAATTCGTCCTCCAACGACTCCAACCGCTCCTTCTGGTCAATGAATTGATCGTCTTCTAACCCCTTAGCATGGCGGGGCGATGCAGACCTCTGATCTACACAAGACGAATCCAACTCACTCGCAAATCCTAAATTGGCCGATTCTACCGTTTTCTTTGCCGATTTGGCCGATTTTTTAGAAGTAGTAGCCGCCTTGGCACTTCTAGTTGATTTTCTCCCCATCTTGATTCGAAAAATCAAATATTAACCACGAAAATAATTTAAAAATCAAGGAAACACCCAGCGTGGTGTTACCTGTACAGGTGAATCGATCCAATTGACGGTTACTTTAAACCACCCCCTTATATACTGGAGGAGTATTTACCATGATGTCATGCTATGATGTCATAGATACCAATGCGCACTGAAAGTAGTCCCTAACCGTCCGCGGCTAATTATATAAATATACACGAGTGTATATAGTTCCATATATATATATATATATATATATATATATATATATATATATATATATATATATATTACGTGTATTGCTCTATATCCTCTGGGGGCTTCTTTACCCTGTAGCCAATCTAAAGCTTTAAAAGGAAAATGACCAAAAAAAAAACAGACCAAATGTCAGATGGCATGCCCATGAGAGATTGAAGAGCTGGTGATGAGACACTACAGTCTTTCTTTAACCTGTACAATATAATGTCAAATTTAATCATATTACACACGTGCACTTCCACCTCTGGGTGGTAGATTTGGTAGCTTCTTCAGATCCCCTTCTAGTATTTCCTCATAAGGGTTGTCCACAAGCTTCGTGGGTGAAGGGACTGGTTCTTCATACTGACTCTCAGCCATCTTGTGGCAAATTTTCCTACAGAAGAATGGCAATATTAAATAAAAATCAAAGGGAAATCTTTCTTAAATACTTCCAGCCATTTTACTAGAATCAAGATAACTGCTTAGTGAATAGTGATAATAAGATGGCTGCAATTTGAATGTAATGTACCCAAAACAATATAATGATAATTGTTTTTGACATCAAAAGATCCTAACACCTTCCATCTCAACATTATGAATCCCCTCCATAACATGGAAGGAAACCAATAATGCGTGGTGGGTGTCATACTGTCCCCTTTAACCCACCTTGTACTAAATAATTCTCTAATTTACTAAGGATGTGCATATTATGATATACAACTTGAAATAGCTAAACTGCATTGTAGGGTTTTTTCTTTCCTTTTCTCTTTCTTTCTTTTTTTTTTTTGGGGGGGGGGTATTATTTGTAAATTAGGGTGTTCTCATTATCTAAATATTTGTGAAGCATTATTGATTAGAGAGGACAGAATGGTAACGTTATCATAGGGCTTAATGTGTCTATTCCTACCTTCAGATATTTGAGTTGGGTGATTGTACTGTATAGTAGAAGTGACCTGTATACCTCCAGGAAGTTCTCCGTGACTGTCCTAATGAGGACAAGCCATAGGCTGTATCTAGGCTACATTAATCCACAGTCCCATATGTCCAGCCCATCTCATCCTGCCAATCCTCTGATATTAGGGTTATGTTGATAATTACCAAGTCAGGTTTTGATGTGCTCAGTTTTGAAAGAAAAGCTCTGTATCTGATAGAGAAGGCGTTCCTATGTTCACCCCTGTGTGCTGGTTTATTTACAATATGTTACAAGTGATGTCTTACTGTGTGGTGTTATGGTAGGATGGAGAACTGGGTTGTCCAACAGGAGAGGGAGGGTGGTTGCCATGTCTTTGTAAAGGTGGCAAAGATAGGGCAGTCACGATTTTACCTATATACCTACATATATATGTGTATATGTTGAATGGAATCACTTAACCGCCATATTTCTGTTCTTTACACGAGATCTCTGCATAGGTTTGCTTATCTTTATGATAGCCTTACATGATGGGTTAAGTTTTTGAAGGGTGTGTGTATTCTGTGATGAATGACGTCGGCATACCATTCTAAAGAGCGCACGTGCTCTAATACGTGCACATCCCCTTTTTGCAACCAAAGTGCACATTTCTACACAGATTTCTGGGGGGGGGAAATTAAAATTCTTTTTTGGGGGGTCAAAATAAAGTTCTTTTAGGGAAAAACAAATATTTCAATGATAAAAACAGTGAGTTTTGGATTGGGGGTGTGCGCATAATACTTAATTTTTGCTTTAGGTTTTAAGCATCAAATAATTATTCTCTACATATCTACGTATTAGAATGAAGAATGCATTATTGTTCACACACACACACACACACACACACACACACACACACATATGCACGCCGAACATATCTGGAGGTCTGAACACTTTTTTAATACCCTTTGTTTCTATTGTACCATGCTGTATGTAGCGTTTAATCAACGTTATGAGAGAGCACGCTTGGGTCTATGGGTCAATATTGACCCATAGACCCACAAGTGCTCTCTCATAAGGTGATTAATGCGTTTATCTAACATATTCATCCATTATGTATGAATTTCTTACCTTATAACCCCAGAATTAATCAAGGAGAAGACATTTTCTAAGTGCATGCCATCCGCACGGTTTGCCAAGCCACCATAGCCATTGTTTTACTCCACCCGTCATACCCTCGTCTTTCCAAACACTTTGGGGCTGTGTACAAATGACGTCATGCAGGAGGGGGGGAGGGGGGGTCTCACTTGCCATGACCAAGCATGACAAGGGGGGGAGGGGGGTCATGGGCTGCATGACATCATGTCATCAAGAAATCACAATATGCTTTGGTTTTGGCAAGATCAAAAACTTTTGTAAAAAGATTTGTAAAGGTAGGGAGGTTTAATGCATTCATCTGACATAAATTTAATTACCTATAGGCCCTACATGCATGCATTCCTCAGACATCTCGCTCAATGAGTGTCACTGCCATCAATGTCAGTGTAAAATCAAGGTGATGTCCAGGCCACTATAAGGGGGAACTACTGCTCTATCCTACCTATACCAATTTAACCCTTTTTGAAAAGGGCCAATGCTGCCCTCAGGATCTAAAATGATGCATCTAAAATACCCCTGAACTGCTGCTGCCTTCATAGTATTCCACAGGCTTCTTTTTGAAAAGGTAAAGGTGTGATATTTCCCCCAACCCCCTCCTTGAGGTGTCAAAATTATTTTGCTCCTCTCCCAATCCACCCCCTCCCGGAATCCCACTGTTGATAAATAACGAGCACTCCCCTGGAGCTCTCCACCACCCTGTTGCTATTTTCACTGAGGGGATGCTTGGGGGGATGTAAAGGGGACCTCCCCCCAAACTTGCTCTCCACATCTTTGTCTGAATGGAACTCTATCGGACTCACCTTATTTGCAGATTCTACAGTAAAATGCTGAGGTGACTCGATTGCTTTGTAAGATCATAAATTGGAACTATGATTGCAATCATGGTCTCCTGAGAATTTGTGATGCTTTCTGAGATTTTTTTTTCTATTAGGCCACTCACTAAATTCAGAGTGTTCTGCCTGAAACCTATTTCTAGTACATTTGTATATGGTTCAAGTTACAGATTAAATCAATACATTCAATATATCAATACATTCAAGCTCTTGAACTATATGATCCTTAATACCGTAATCTCCCGCGTACAAGGCATAGCCCGCGTATAAGGATGCACCTAGAGTTTTGGAAAATTCTCAAAAAAATTAAAACCCTAAGGGTAGCTTGGGCCACCTTAGGTCCTCCTGGGCCCCATTTTGTCCCATTATCACCAAGGGGGCATGTAAGATATCAAAATAAAGGTCTTGGTGTCCCCCTTGTAGATCCAATGAGAACTAAAAGCCCCCGTATAAGACATGCCTTATACACGGGAGATTACGGTAATAACTGTTCTCGATTTTCTCTTTGCTGACAAGTGTACAGCTTTCGCTGCAAAGAAGGCAGACTATTAACTGTATTGGACTATTGATCTAGACAGTTTTTAAGCCCTTTTGGCACAGGAAATACTTGTGTATGATCACTACCATAGTACTCCGTGTATAACTATAAGGCACGGAAATGGTACATCCTGCATATAGGGACCCATACATTATATAAGCTGACAGTGTTTGGCATGTTTCTCTGTTCATTTGTTAATCAGTGCTAGTTCTTTTTTCACTTTGCATGTATCTTATCCTTTATTGCAAATTCACACCCACTATATGTCCCTTTGAACCATAGGCCCTATTGAGGTTTCCCATAATACACTCTGTTCGGGGAGGGTTCTTGCTAATTACCATAAGTAGGTCAGTCATGTGACCTGGTCTGGCCAATGGCCCTGGACCGGAATTCTGCCAGCGCGTGGGCGATAATACAGCATCGCATAACCTCAATCGGCCGTATTTTAATTTGTTTATAGCCTATAGGCCTTCACTATTCATGCACTTGGGGGGGGGGTATCTCTCTGCATGACGTCATGCTGAGGGGGGGTCAAGTGTTGTATGACGAAACATGACAAGGGGGGGAGGGGGGGTCAAAAATGGTCCAAAAATGCATGACGTCATTTGTACACAGCCCCTTTTAGGGTAGAATCCAAGCATGTCAAGTCCTGTACTTCTAGCACCGCCAAATATACGATCTCTAGTTGGTGTTCGCCTACATTTTATATCCATTTTCTTCGAAATAAATGAGAATCCAATGATTTTACACAGCGATCCAACGCACACGGCCTGGTACACGGCCATTTCGTCTTGTTGATGAAGCGGGGAGGTGCCCGGATGTAAGAACTAGGTCAAATACGGGTGCTGACCCGTATCGCTATGGAAATGTTTGATATTAATCTATTCTTTACTACATGGTGCCGAGGATTATTCTCGCCATGTTTCATTGCCATTTTGGTCTCAAAATGGAGAAATTAGGCATGGCATGTTCATCTAGGATATCTAAGGATGTTTCCCTGTTAATAACTCCACCAGGCTCCATTGGATTCTATGCTAACAAGGTCTGTAAACATCAGGTATGTTTCGGACAACTTTTTCAAATCCTTGATGTACATTGCTTTGTATCACCGGTCGGCTTGGTATAGTGGACAGCGAGCTCGTCTCCTGCCACAGCGGCCGGGGATCGATTCCCTGTTGAACCCTAAACGGTTTTAACTGGAAAACTATGGCGTAGTTGACATTGTATGCTTCGCCAATTTATTAACATGTCCAGATTGAAACCAGCACCCTCTTGAAGACGAAGAAAAGGTCTCAGACTGCGTTATGGCTGGATAACAAACCGGGCTTATGAACAAAAAAGCACTGTCCAGGCCCAAATAGTTAGATAATGCCAATTATCAATATGAAATATAATGCAAAACCCCACGTATAAATTTAGATGCACCTCTTAGAGGGATCTCGAGATTTTTTGACCCCCCACCCACTCCCACTCCCTATAGAACAAGGAAATATACTATTTTGATGGAAACTCCTTTATTTGGTTGTCTTTAGCAGTGATTATGAGATTATGTTCACAACAATTACTTAGGGAGTGGTCATTATTTATCAACAGGGGGGGGTGGTGGGTTTTCGCACGGACGTGCGGAAATTTTTTACGCCCCCCCTCGACAGCAGTCAAAGTTTTTCGTGCCCCCCCCCCGTGCCGGAGGCGCGGAGAGTTTTCGCGCCCCTCTTTGATCTATAGTAGCGCGCGGGCTTTTTTGCTAAAAAGAGGGTGAATTTTTTTAGCCCCCCCCTCAAACCCACCCGCCCCCCCCTGTTGATAAATAATGACCACTCCCTTAGTGTAGTATATTACTTCGTAGATCCAGCAGTTTTAACCAGTATATATATACGCCTGATATCAGGCTCATATGTTGTTATATATACAATATCACCAATAAGAGTATGACTATCTGTTGGTTTCTAGGTGACTGGACCCCAGAAGAATCTTCGTATTTGGCTGCTGCATGCCCGGCCTACGACGGCCGCCAGCTCCTATAGAATGAAATTAGAGATGGACATTTTAGTTTGTGGTGGCATTATGTTCATCATGAGCAAATAACAATAAACATGAAAAATGTGGCAAAGACCACGGATAGGAGTTGCCATGGATGACGTCACGGCAGCTGCATGACGTCACTAGTGACGTCATAGGCAAACCGAAAACATAATGGAGTTGCACGGTCGCTACGCTCCCCGCCGCTTACACGGCTTGCAACTCCAAAAAAAGACTTTGTGCACACGAACTGTACCTGGTAGTGTAGCAGAGCTATTGTCAATTGGTTATATGAAGTACCATACTGTAAAACGCCACCTAAAGCAGTGGCGGATCCAGGATTTGGAAAAGGGGGGGCGCAGCCCAAAAGGAGGGGGCGCACCCCCTATTTTTGAGCAAATCTTGACGTGCACAATATGTTATTAAACTCTTAAGTATTGGGGAAAATACCTCTCTAAATCCGCCACTGTACAGAGGGCCCTAGACGTGGGTGTATCAATCCCTTGTAGATTTTAAAGAAATCCTCTTGTTCCCTTCTCAATTTTACCCGTCTAGGGCCCTTATATGGCGCACACGCATATAAGACGCAGCCAAAGTTTAGATGCATCCCATAAGTTGCAGCTAGGTCCAGATTTTGGACACTGTAGTACTGTTATGTATTATACTCTCCTAGCTTTTAAGGCGCACCCTTTAATCTATAGGGGCTATTGTTGTGTGTAAATCGTGCCTTATATGCATGCCGCGCCTGAGCTACGTCTATAATTTTATTGCAAGTCTAGGTGCACCTTCAGGGATGAAAGTCACTGAGCACAAAAATCCCTGAAAAACTCAATTAGACCCTAAAATATAGATTTTATATACTACTGTATAGGTGTTTGGAACTTAAAAATCCCTGAAATGAGGGACAAACCTGAAGACTTTCATCCCTGCACCTTATAGCGTGTTTCTTTTATGTAGATAAGATTAGTTTATAATGACATAAAATTAGGCCCTCTGTATGATTTCCTTATGCTCAGGGTGCACCTTATATGAGGAACGTGTTGTACACAAGGATCTACGGTATCAAAAAGCATTATAGTTTGATGGTTACACTTTAAGGTAGAGTACATTTTCTTCTCCTACATATTTCTAATTCTAATTGAATATTTCTAATTAAATCTATGTTAGGGAAAGAAAGGAAAAAGATATGTGTCTATACCTCCTCTGGTGCGTTGCATATTGCTTCTAGTGCTGTAAAAACAAAGAGTTAAAACCCATCAATTTATGACAACTACTTTGAGTGTCAATGACAATAAAGTGCTTATGTCCATGATTTGTTCTATCACTAATGTAGTGGTCAGCGGAAAATGTCATGGAGAAACCGGGACTCGAACCTGGGACCCTCCAACTTCGAAGCAGAAGCTCTACCCCTGAGCTACTTCCCCTGGCCTGACATTCTCTACCTTGCAACTACACCTGGATCGGTATGATACACACACTAGGGGGCAGTGATTACCTGGTACCGAGCTCTCTAGAGATCCCCCTCGCGGGGCGGGACCACTCAGTATCTCCACCAAGTACAGGGAATTACTGCTCCTACACTAACAAGTGTTTTACATCAAAGTCCTTAAGGTTTATATGTACATCCAGGTCAAAGTATTCTAGCACTTCCAATGGTCGTGAATGTTAATAAGTTCTTTATTCACATATATACTGGTATCGGACACCACAGTATTTCGTTACTTTTTATTTGGGCAGTTGTTTAAGGATAAAAGGCAGATAAACATGAACACTTACTTTTGAATTTGTCGAGTAAAGCCTTTGCTTTGGTGCCACCAAGACCAGGTATTGTCTGAACAGTGGCCAATAGTGAAGCATCGGGTGGGTCCGGTTTACGCTTTAACCTGAACTGGTTCTGGGTGGGACGGTTCTCCACATTTACCTAAAGAAATATAGACAAAGAATTGTGATACACTGATTATATGGGGAATTGAAAGAGTGCAGAACAATTTGAGAAATGAGGATACACTTACATAGATAGGTACTACTATCATCTATATATAGTTACATGTATATAGAACACTACCTTGGTTGTCTTTTTGTTGATAAGTGCATTATCTAGATGGATAATGCACTCCTGGCAAGGCAGGTTAACTTCATCTCACCTTTAGACTTCACAATTGATATTCATGTGTTGTCAAGTGGCTGATGGGTGATTTTCTGTGTTATAACGGGAATAATGCATAGACCCCCACGACATGAGACAGCCGAAGGTGGAAACTTATTGTACCCTGTTTCTTACATTGAATTAATCAAGATTATAAAAGGCATTAAAATAGACAAGCCTTCATCTGTTCCCCATGTAAAAACTTATGTGCTCAAAGATTGTCTCATGTCCATACCCGAGGTGTTTCAATGCCTATATAATAAATGCCTTGAAGAAATGAAATTCCCTGACTTATGGAAAGCGGCTACGGTAAAACCATTACATAAGAAACCAAACTCTAATGATGTAAATGACCTACGCCCCATTAGTCTCCTACCCCTTCCTGGGAGAATTCTAGAAAAGATTGTATGCAAAAGATTGAATAATTTCATTAATGCTAATGGTGTACTTAGTAAAAATCAGCATGGTTATAGGGCTGAACACTCTACACAGACTGCCATTGATGAACACCTAATGGATATAACTAATAATATGATACATGACAAGCCAAGCTTCTGCCTATATCTAGACTATAAAAAAGCTTTTGATACTATATCACATGAACTCTTGAACTCTAAACTTTTAAAAATTGGACTCAGTAAAAAAACATGTACCGTAATCTCCCGCGTAGAAGGCGCAGCTCGCGTAGAAGGCGCACCCCCAACTCAGAGAAGGCCTTTTCACGTAGAAGGCGCACGTACCTCCTCTGGATCGATTTCTGGAAAAACCCGCGTATAAGCCGCCCCCCCAACTCACAGGGGGGCTGTTTCGCGTAGAAGGCGCTCCCCCCTCCCCACCCCCCTATATGAGTTCAAGCTGTCATCGGCACACGGTCGGCATAAAAAATACGGCGAGCAAATCTACAGCGACCGGTCTGCCGCGGTGCTGGCTATATGAGTTCAAGCTGTCATCGGCACACGGTCGGCGTACAGCGACCGGGCTGCCGCGGTGAGGGGTTTATGAGTCGATGCTGTCATCGGCGCACGGTCGACTTGAACCCGCCAAGCGCGTCGACACCTCCCGGTCTGCCGCGCTGCTCGTGTTATGAGTTCAAGCTGTCATCGGCACACGGTCGGCGTATTCCCCACCGAGCAAATCTACAGCGGCCGGGCTGCTGGCTATATGAGTTCAAGCTGTCATCGGCACACGGTCGGCATAAAAAATACGGCGAGCAAATCTACAGCGACCGATCTGCCGCGGTGCTGGCTATATGAGTTCAAGCTGTCATCGGCACACGGTCGGCGTACAGCGACCGGGCTGCCGCGGTGAGGGGTTTATGAGTCGATGGTGTCATCGGCGCACGGTCGACTTGAACCCGCCAAGCGCGTCGACACCTCCCGGTCTGCCGCGCTGCTCGTGTTATGAGTTCAAGCTGTCATCGGCACACGGTCGGCGTATTCCCCGCCGTGCAAATCTACAGCGGCCGGGCTGCTGGCTATATGAGTTCAAGCTGTCATCGGCGCATGGTGGGCCTTATCCCCGGCGAGCGCATCGACACCTCCCGGTCTGCCGCGGTGCTGGCGCTATGAGTTCAAGCTGTCATCGGCGCATTTTCCCAAATGAGATGTTGAAAAAACCCGCGTATAAGGCGCACCCCCAACTCAAGGCAATTACCCTCCCGCGTATAAGACCCAGTCACGATCTGATTCGCGTATAAGACGCACCTTATACGCGGGAGATTACGGTATTTTCTTAAAAAATTATTTGACTGGTAGATCACAACAAGTATTAGCTAACAACACATTATCAGCACAAAAAGTAATAAGCTATGGTGTTCCTCAGGGGTCTGTGTTAGGTCCTGTACTATTTTCTATATATATTAACCCTCTGGCTACTCTGTATGATTATAAGATATCCCTCTATGCTGACGATGCTGTAATAACGGTTACATCGAGTGTAAAAATGCATGAAGCCTTAAGACTTATATCGACATGGTGTATTGAAAATAGTCTTACTATTAATTGTGCAAAGACAAAATAGATGGTATTTAATAAGAAAAGGCATGACCCACTACCTGTTTTTACCTTGAGCAACACAGTTATAGAACAAGTTCATGAATTTACCTACTTAGGTGTGACAATAGACACTGGTCTAACGTTCACTACCCACAGAGAAAATACTTGTAAAAGGTTCAGGCAAAGACTATATGACTTGTATAGCGTTAGAAAGTACACCGATGAAGACACAGCCCTAATAATATATAAGACCTTGGTACTACCAGTACTTGATTATGCTGACTATGTTTGGGACAGAGATTACAGAGGAGAAACAAGAGAATTACAGCTCCTACAAAATAAGGGCCTAAGAACTATATATAAGGTTAAGATTGAAGAATTCCCCCTGTATACAACGGACCAATTACATGAAAAAAGTGGATGTAAAAAATTAATCGACAGAAGAGATCTTCACCTTCTGGCATATGCCTTTAGATTAAAAAGTAATCAAGATCTAGTAGATAATAGAAACCTCCCTA
Source organism: Acholoe squamosa (assembly GCA_949317995.1). Taxonomy (NCBI): domain Eukaryota; kingdom Metazoa; phylum Annelida; class Polychaeta; order Phyllodocida; family Polynoidae; genus Acholoe; species Acholoe squamosa. The sequence continues at coordinate 49,698,257 of OX439050.1, forward strand.
CACGGAGAAATCAGGGCATTAGGCTAACGCTACCACATTCATTGAAATCACTTGTTATAAGGGGGTCTTACTACAAAGCTATTAAGAGATGGAATGATCGCAAAAATTGAATATACCACTATAGCATGTCCAAAGATATTTAAAAAGAAAATTCTCGCAGACTATCCCACTTGTTTCATGTAAGAGACCTGTTATCTTCTTATTACTGGTATTTTCATCTAGGAAAATCTGTAAAATCCCTCATCTCATTTCATCTCATCCCCAAAAATGTATCATATATAATCTGTACTTCAGTTAAGATGTATTAGCAACTGCATTATCTCCCACTATACCTGGTATAATGACTAGACTTTATATATGAAATATTAAGGGGTACTAACGTAAGTAGCCCTGGAAACAAGGAACTACTTTTCACCACTTTGACATGAGTAAATTTGGTGAAAATTGGGTTCAGCAGAAATTCTTGTGAAATCTTGTGAATTTCACAAGTTCTTCACATTTTATTGTCAGATGCATGTAGGCCTACATGTGAAAGTCATGTGAAATTCACATGAAATCGCATGAATTTCATGTGACTGCTGAATTTCACGTGAATTGCTGCTCACAAATTCACGTGAATTCACATGATCAATAACATGAATTACACCAAATTTTCTTGTGAAATCACGTGAATTTCACGTGAATTTACAAGAAATTGTTTCTAGGGAGGGCAACGCGCCCATGTTAGGTTTAATACATATCAATTATTTATTTGTATATGTAGTATTAGACCCAATAAAAAACTCAAAATGCACTTGGTCATGGCTGTGGTCATGCTCTAGACTGTATTGAGACATCTCGGGGCCTATAGGGCCCCTCAATGTCTCAATACAGTCTAGAGCACTCCCACAGCCATGCCCCATGCATTATTCCCTAATTATGCGACATGTATGCATCATGCCGATCCTGATACACTCTCAGAGGGTCAGCATGATACGCTAATAAATCCAAGTGCTGGTGAACAGACTCGCCAGGAAATCATTTTAAACAAGGCACTTGTAATTTCTTTCTATGCATTAGCGTCCTCAAAAGGGTTAATTCTCACCAGCTCTGCCAGGAGGCTTGCTGCCTCCGTCTGTGAATTAACAGGTAGAAGAACCAGCCCCAGGTCAAGGACAGCAAACTTCTGTAGTGAAACAAAATACTGGCCACTAGTTGGTGTTTTCTCTGCCATCACTACCCCACGCACCTTGTCAGCCTAAGTGAGAAAAGAGAAAATGATAATATTGCATCACAGGTATAGGGCTCCCCAGTCAACAAAAAACGTTGCAAAACGTTTCAGAACATTTCTCTATGGCTCCTTATCATGGCAAAACGTTTTTAAACTTTTTGTTAACTGGGTTAGTATTGAGGTCCAATGGGTCCGACATTGCTTTATCTAGGGCCTGGCCAGATAAGGACTGATAACAGCCCATGGTGGGTACCAGGTGTTACATAATATACCCAACAAATTCTGCAGTTAATGTAGGCAGTCATCACATTGGTTGATAATGTATCCCGGGTCAGCCCTATATATCAGGACGCATAGAATATAAGCCTTAGATTTTTATTGAGATGGTTCCCCCCCCCCATTTGATTTAATACACTACTGTAATTGGTACCTACTTTGAAAGTTTATTAGATGCATAAATGCAGCCCTGGCGAGTAACTCGCCAATGTCACAACTGAAGTGAACATGATGGCGACCCAACATGGTTGATACACTCTATGCTCTCTAAAAATGTTTGCATTGGTGCATATTGATGACAATGTTTATCAAGTTGGAGAACTCAGGTATCCATAAAGTGGAATTAAGTCACAATACTAAAGGATACCATACCTTTCTGAGTTTAACTAATTTCCTCCTGTATGTTGTACCAGCCACCATTTCTCCCTCTGTGATGTAGACGACCCCCATCTCAGAAGATGGGTAGAAATCCACCACGCCCATGTCATCCTCGTAAAGCACATTCTTCTTACCTGGAATAAATAAATATAAGGAGGTTACTGAAGGTTAAACTTTGATAAAGGGAATGTATAAGGCAGTGCCCCTACCGTGACTGTCCATGCACACTGTTATGGGCCTAGACCTTAGACAGGGTGATATGACCATTTCTTGAAAGTGACATGTGGCATGGAGCTTAGGGAGTGATCATTTTTTAAAAACAGGGGGGGGGGGGCTGGTGGGTTTGAGGGGGGGGGGTCAGAATTTATTCAACTCCTTGACCGGGGGGTCAGAATTTTTTCAACACCTCTGATGGGGGGGTCAAAATGATCACTCCCTTAGTAACAATGACATAGAGAAATAGAAAGTTAGTCGACATGTGACATGGCCTTATCTTAAAATCGACATGTGACATGGAGCTTAGTGACAATTATATGTAAAAATAGAAATTTAGGGAGTGGTCATTATTTATCAAATTTCTGCGCCCGCCCCCGCGCCGGAGGTGCAGAGAATGCCCCCCCCCTCAAACTAGCTTAGAAACCTAAACTCACATCTCTCCGTACCTCCGTGTGTGAGTTTAGAGAATCTATTACTCTGGGCTGGGTGACCGCTTGCGGTCCTGCTCCAAGAACGCAGACTTTCGGCCACAAAACAAATGGTTTACCTGCTCTTCTGTACTTCCCTGTAAACTCCAATCTGTCCTGTCAACATTTCAGCTTTTGGTTTGTTGGTAGGCGGCAGATTTAATAGCTAAATCCACAATGTTTTGGAGAGAGGTTTGTCAATCCATCATCTAGCCGCCATTTTCAACTGTGCCGCGGAAATGGCAGGAAGTAGGCCAAAGCTGCAGTAGTTCATCTTTGTCTCACTAGATGGGGCGATTTTGTGTTTAACCTATTTTAGGGGAAACCATGCACCCTGAGACACCACAGTAGCCAATTAGATTTCAGAACTGGATTTGACTGTGGATTTGGATTTGGATTCAAACCTATTTCTCAATTACGGTAAGTTTTTGCTTAATTATAAGCACAAATGATGAAAACCACTATATGTCCATGTACTACTTGCTGATGATTGTAAGATTTTCAGTACTTTAGCAACCCAGGTAGCACAGAGACATTGGCATAACGTTGGGCCAACGTTGGCCCAACCATCGGCTTTACATAGGCTGCCCATCCTGCCTACGTAGGCCCGACGGTGCCAACCAAATGCCAATGTAGGCCCAACGTTGGCTTTTGGTCGGCAAACATTAGCATCGGCAAATGGTTGGCCAGGGGCCGACCATTTGCCGATGACCTGCCAACATTGGGCCAATGTTGGCATTTGGTTGGCAAATGCCACTGGTCGGGCCTACGTAGGCCCGATGGGCAGCCAACGTTGGCCCAACGTTGGCCCGATGCGTCGGGCCAACGTTGGCAAATTTGTTTGTGCTACCTGGGTTAATATAATGTTGGTGGCACAATTCGAGGTGGATTTCCATGACAAAATCAGTTAGGGCATTTAGCCTTTATTTGAGTTATAAATTTTTAACAAAGGGGGGGGGGTTGTTGGTTTGAGGGGGAGGTTCAGAATCTTTTCAACCCCCTGACCTCGGGGGGGGGGGGGACAGAAATTTTCCACCCTCTTGACTAGGGCGGCTGATTTTTTTTCAACCCTTCTGGGGGGGGGGCAAAATAATTTCTCCAGTTCCGTGGAAAACCCTGTGCATTATCATGGGTTAAAAGAGCATATTAGCGAACAATTTAGGGGGGGGCAAATAAAGATTTTGACCCATCCGAGTAAGAAACAACAAGCCAAGACAAATAGAACACTTTATTTGGACACAGAATAAGTTAAGTGAAGTATATGGGCAGGCTAGAGCGGCTGGCAGTGCCATTTTATTGAGTTCCAGCCAATCTTGAGAGAAACTGGTAGGCTTCACCCAGTCTAGGATAGGTGGTTGGCTGAACTCAAAACAGCCATATCACCTCAGCTTATAGAAAAAACGCTGTTATTGAGTTCAGCCTGCTGTGCTACCCTCAAACCCACCACCGCCCCCCCTGTTGATAAATAATGAACACTCCCTGAGTGACATGTACATGACCTCTTATTAAATTAAAATCGACATGTGACAAGGGGACCCCCTATCTAGACCTCCACTCTTCCCACATGGAAAGTGGCGCGTCCTGTTCACGCAATTTCCGCATGCACGCAGCGTATGCCTTGAGACCAAGGCCAGGGCCAACGTAACAAGTTGTTTCCTGCCTATGGCCAGTGTTCCAACTAGAGGGCGTGCGAGTACTCTAGGCCAGGCCGAGCCCCCTGCCGACTCTACTTCCTACGTTAGCGATAGGCTGTCATCGTCTGGCCTACCCAGCTAACTGGATCTCTTGATCTGCCGATTCTAGGGTGATTTAAGCGACTTAAGAGCAGAATTCACATACCCAGTAAAGCTTTAACCAAGTCAGAGTTCTTCCATCTATCGCTGACTATCACATGTCCCGCTGGCACGCGTCCTCCTACCCTGACAGGGGTTGTCTGGGAGGATTGAGTGGAGGGCCGCCCAGTCATATTTCCCGCTGGCGAAGGGCAGAAAAGCGATTGTTTCGGGCGACGATGTCCTCTGGACTTGGCGCTGCCGCGTTCCGCTGTACACGGCATGCGCGCTGCCCCACGCGGCATGGGCAAATACGCGCCCGCGCTGCTGCCCCCGTAGCCTGTGTTGGTCTCCGGGTTGGTCTATACAGTCCTGCTGTTGTCTAACTCTGTATTGATAACGGTTTAGCCTTTATAGGAAGTTTTTTTTGAGGGTATGGATGGGGGGAGGGTCCCCCATGTCACATGTAAATTTTAAGAAATGTCCCCTGTCACCTCTAAGAACCACCCATGTCCCATGTCAAATTTAAGAAAAGATATAGCCTATTTCATGCCCCTCCCCCAAATCCACCATCCATCCTCCCCTATTAAAAAGGGTTACCACACCAGGGGTGACCAGAGCTATGCTGTCCCATAGCAAGAACGGGGGGGGGGCAGGGGGCGTCAAGTCCACTGGAATTTAAAAAAAAAACAAAAAAAAAAACTTCTTAGAATCGACAATATACATGGCACCCCTACCCTGTTTAAGGCCCTAAAAATGAGATTGAAAATGATAAGGACTTTTTATAGGCCCTATAACATGCCAATTAATGGTTGTGCCTCACCCGTACCCGAGGCTAATGGTTTCTCTAATCCTTTTTCTAACTCCCAGTTACTGTAGACTTGTAACTGGAGGGGGGGGGCATCAACGCTTCGATTAAACTACCCAACACATCAAGGAGCCTCATCCTTGATCATATGGGGGAATACAATTTAGGATTGAGGATTATAGAGGAATCTATGCACCATATATGCATATTATGTTCATAATGACATGTAGAATTATTTGTATTTGTGTCTTGAAATTCCATCAAATCGAACCGCCTTGTGAGGAGGACTATATAGTTGTGGACTAGTTAGAGGCCGTCCATGAATTACGTCTCAAGTTAGATTTACAGCTTTCTCCCGTACTCAGGAAGCGGCTTATTTAAGGGAATTTACAGTAGCCAGCCAAGGTAGCATGTTTAAATAAGACTGCCTTTCAGTTCTAAGTAGACCCAACCTTTAGCATCGTGTTATCATAGGAATCTTATTTTTTGCTCAACTTTTATACCTCAGTAATGAAAATCTGATGAACACCTGAAGAAGAGCACTTCAGATAAAAACGTTTTGTCACACTTACAACCTACCTAATCATCAGGCTAAGGGAGTGGTCATTATTTATCAACAGGGGGGGTGGTGGGTTTGAGGGGGGGGCGTAAAATTCTCAGACCCCTCCCGAGGGGGGGGCTAAAAAAATTTTGACCCCTCTTGAGGGGGGGCTAAAAAAATTCACCCTCTTTTTAGCAAAAAAGCCTGCGCGCTACTATAGATCAAAGAGGGGCGCGAAAACTCTGCGCACCTCCGGCGCAGGGGGGAGCGCAAAAGATTTTGACTGCCGTCGAGGGGGGGCGTAAAAAATTTCCGCGCGTCCGCGCGAAAACCCACCACCCCCCCTGTTGATAAATAATGACCACTCCCTAATGTCTTACTAAACCGAAAACAGATGATATTTGTTGGTTGTGTTTTCATAAAACAAGTCATAGATCTACTATGATGGCGGACTGCTGTGGTAAGAAATAGGCTTAATAATTATTGTTAGCTGCAAAATTGGACATAAGACCCTTGGGGCATCCCTATATAGCACCTTTTTGGGGCTGTGTACAAATGACGTCATGCATTTTTGGACCATTTTGGACCCCCCTCCCCCCCTTGTCATGTTTCGTCATACAACACTTGACCCCCCCTTAGCATGACGTCATGCAGAGAGATACCCCCCCCCCCCAAGGTGCATGAATAGTGAAGGTCTATAGGCTATAAACAAATTAAAATGGTTCAAAGGGACATATAGTGGGTGTGAATTGGCAATAAAGGATAACATACATGCAAAGTGAAAAAAAAACTAGCACTGATCAACAAATGAACAGAGAAACATGCCAAACACTGTCAGCTTATATAATGTATGGGTCCCTATATGCAGGATGTACCATTTCCATGCCTTATAGTTATACACGGAGTACTATGTTAGTGATCATACACAAGTATTTCCTGTCACAAAAGGGCTTAAAAACTGTTTAGATCAGTAATCCAATACAGTTAATAGTCTGCCTTCTTTACAGTGAAAGTTGTACACTTGTCAGCGAAGAGAAAATCCCATATAGTTCAAGAGCTTGAATGTATTGATATAATGAATGTATTGATTTAATCTGTAACTTGAACCATATACAAGTGTACTAGAAATAGGTTGCAGGCAGAACACTCTGAATTTAGTGAGTGGCCTAATAGAAAAAGAACTCAGAAAGCATCACAAATTCTCAGGAGACCATCGATTGCAATCATAGTTCCAATTTGTGATCTTACAAAGCAATCGAGTCACCTCAGCATTTTACTGTAGAATCTGCAAATAAGGTGAGTCCGATAGAGTTCCATACAGACAAAGATGTGGAGAGTAAGTTTAGAGGGAGGTCCCCTTTATATCTCCCCAAGCATCCCCTCAGTGAAAATAGCAACAGGGTGGTGGAGAGCTCCAGGGGAGTGCTCATTATTTATCAACAGTGGGACTCCGGGAGGGGGTGGATTGGGAGAGGAGCAAAATAATTTTGAAACCTCAAGGAGGGGGGGGGGCAATATCACACCTTTTAAAAAAGAAGCCTGTGGATTACTATGGATGCTGCCCTGAGGCAACAGCAGCAGTTCAGGGGTATTTTAAATGCATCATTTTAGATCCTGAGCGCAGCAGTGGTCCTTTTCAAAAAGGGTTAAATTTGTATAGGTAGGATAGAGTAGTAGTGCCCCCTTATAGTGGCCTGGACATCACCTTGATTTTACACTGACATTGATGGTAGTGACACTCATCGAGTGAGATGTCTGAGGAATGCATGCATGTAGGGCCTATACTATAGGTAATAAATATATGTCAGATGAATGCATTAAACTTCCCTACCTTTACAAATCTTTTTACAAAAGTTTTTGTTCTTGCCAAAACCAAAGCATATTGTGATTTCTTGATGACATGATGTCATGCAGCCCATGACCCCCCTCCCCCCTTGTCATGCTTGGTCATGGCAAGTGGAACCCCCCCCCCCCCTCCTGCATGACGTCATTTGTACACAGCCCCTTTCCTCCTGGAAGATGGTGCCACCTCTGTCACATGCATTCGAAATGATTCGCGCAGTTCACAAACTATATATATGCAGGCGTATCTGTCACACCTAGCTACAGAGCTCTACTTCACACCGCCCTAATTATGTCACACTTTGTTACAATCAGACCCCCCCCCCAACCCCTCCTGTGTTATTTTATGGACCACCCCTTATAGGGACGTGGAATGACACGTTGCAATGCGATGGGTATTTGAATTGCCCATAATTATTTGGTTTTGACCCCCCCCCCTCCAGTGTGAACGTTTATTCGGGTTTGCCCCCCCCCCCACCAAGGGGCTCTTTTTCAAAATGAACCCCCTATATTAATTTCCAACAAGCCCCCCATCCCACCTGGCAATAAATGACTCGTCCCTTATATAATTCAGGGCTGCCGGGATGCACACATGCAGTAAGCCTGACATTGAACGTGACGATCGATGATCTGCCATGTTACTTATGTTCTACATGGACAATGTCAGGGACAGTGACAGGTGTGGACAGTCTGGCTAGATCCGTGCTGATTAAAGACCCCAATAGATAGAAGAGAAGGCTGATAAAAGAACACTATGTTACCTAATAACATTATGTACTCAACCTATTGCCCAATTTATATGCCTATACTATTATGATGATTGGGAGAAAAACAATACTGATAATTCTCAACAAGCACAATGAAGACAATTCTTACTATTTATAAGCTAGTCATAGGTCACTGTAATGGCTAACCCATGTTTGTCACCAAAATTTGCTATTTCTGCATTGCCCAGGCCCAAAATGAATGAAAAATGTTTAAGACTATGGTAGGTGGCCCGGGGGTAGGTCTTCAATAGGGCCTACCAGTACTCATTTGTTTCCTAATATGATGCTTTGTTTCGTATGCAAGGTGGAGCCTAATTGGTATAAGACCCCTTTTGAAGCTGTGATTAAAGTCAGCTATAAGTTTTAGAATGATGACAATATTCATTTATTCGGTAAATATACATGTGTTGCACTTTAAAATCCTTTAATATATGTTTAAGTGAGGTAATAAAACCAATTGCAAATGGATATGATCAGTTGCTATAGAAGTGATCTGACATTCTATCTTCTGGAGAAGATAACAAAGGCAGTTATACTAATTGCAAAACTCAACTAGTATTTCTTTTTTAAAGGGAATTTTATTGGGTCTAATCATACAAATAGAATGATAAAATTAAAGTTGACGTATCAAACCTAATTTTGGCGTATTGCTCTACTTCCTGTCAGTTTGAAGCTGTTTCTGATAACAATTGCAACAAACATTATTACGGCTGCTCCCTGTAGGGATCGTGTATGTGAGAGGGGGGCTATGCAGTAGCCCATCAAATAAGAACCGGATTGCCACTCACAATTGCTTAGTGATCCCCCATCCCTCACCCAATAACCTATGGGTAGAATTGTGCGAATCGTCCATTTTTGGCTGGGTCCGACACTCATGGAGGCCCAAGAATAGTACTGACATAGGTATAATTATAATGATTATATTCCTGAAATAAGAGGGGGCATATGGTCTATACAGATATGGTAGCAAGTTATGACTACATGAATCTTCACTACACCTACAAATAAAAGCATTATAATATGAGGACTCGGTAGTCCATCACTCGACAGTCTGTCACACATAGGATCCAGCCAGGGTATGGCTTGGACAATACCATACTATTCCACTATAATATGCATCAATACTCCGTCAGATTTCCTATCAGACTAACATTTGTTTGGAATTAGAGTGGCTGGATTATCAAGGAATCAAGGTATATAGCTATGTCTAAATAAAGCTATAATGGCCAAGGGAGTGCTTGCCAATTGACTAAGGGACATTTAACACCTGTCACTGAGCATCTGTCCCCATGGATTTGGGAGTTACACAACAACAACCTTATCAGAGTGGTGAGCTGAAGGCTTGACAGATATAAAAGACATGCAGGACAAGTCATCTTCACTTCGGTCAAACAAGTCCTCAGTCTTACTTCTCCATCATGCGTGGTCTGACAATCTGTGTGGCCCTCCTGGCCTGTGTGGCTGCTGCTGCAGCCTTCAAGGACCTCCCCTACATTGTTGGTGGTGAGGAGGCTAAGGTTGGAGCCTATCCCTGGCAGGGAAGCCTCCAGGTAAGTAGAATGGCAATTGTTTTGTTTTCAGCAGTCTTACAAAGGGTAAATGATACACCAGTAGGATATTCTATTACAGTTCACTTACAAGAACAAGTAGAAGCTATACTTTTGCCATTAAATGATCATCAGCATGTACCTGCTATTACCTGGTTGAAAAATATGTTACTCTGCAAAACACAGGGAAAAATATCATGCATACAAAAATCATATGATTCCCAATGTAAATGTGTATCTGGAAACACTGTCTTATCCTGAAAACAATATGTGACCCATCAAGGGAGAACACCCCTCCACGGGGTATTTTTAATTTGGACATCAGGGGGCATTGGAGGGCAAAAGTACTCTAAAATCATTATAAAAATACATTAAGCTAATTTTTTATGCAGATTTCAATGGTCTCATATAAAATGCTCCATTTTTGGTAGAAATGGCCCATATTTGGATGGTAAAATGAACATTTTTCATGAGAAATCAACCTATATGCCTGTTTCTGGTTATCATGGCAACCATTCCAATAACCAAAATTTGCAGATTTTTATGCCAATTTTTGGAGATATACACCAAAATCCCAAAACTGAAAACAGAAATGGAAAATTCCTTCTAGATCAAAATCTATGATAAAAACCATGATATTGTTATGTAATTTTTATGAAAAAGGTTTATCTATTGTGTTTTTAGACATTATAATGGTTTATAATGTATTTAGAGCTTAATCATCGATTTCAGATATGAATAACGACCTATGTTCAAGGAGGGGTTCTGCCATAACTAATAGGAATATCTAAGCCAATCATGTCTCATTTTAAAGGTCTTGAGATGTACTTTGATAATGAATTTCCTTGCAGAGGGGTGTTCTTGCTTGCCTGGTCACATTAGTATTGTAAAAGCGTCAGAGTAACACTGCAAAATTACTACAATAAATATTCATTTTAAATGAGCAACGAATGGGGATTATATGAAGAAGATATCCATAAAAGCTATCTGTACCTTTTACTTCAGTACTCTGGCTCCCACACCTGTGGATGTGTCGTGATTGCTGAACAATTCGTTGTGACTGCTGCCCATTGCGTCCAGAGGCCATTCCAGTAAGTCTGTTTGAAAGATGTGATGTGTGAACCATGCAATTCAGTCCAGGATACATGCAATGTACTCTCAATAGAACTGATATTAGACATTCATTGTTGATAGCATAATTTAAGTTTGAGAATTGTTCACTAAAACTATATCATATTTTAACCAATCTTGTTTACTTGTCCCTAAGATGATATTACATAACATGATATTATCATTATCAATGACAAAAATAGCCCGCTCAGAAATGATACTCAGAAGGTTAGAATATAAAACATGATCTTTGCAGTACTGGCATTGACTAATTGATATATGACCTGATTGGATTTTATATTTGTGTTCTTTATTAATTTGTCTTTTACTATGTTTCAGGGTCCTTTATGAAGTGATCCTTGGCATGCATGACCAGGTTGATGACACCCGCGGTAAGCCCGAGGCTTATGAGGTGGAGGCCATCACTGCTGTATGTATAAGCTCTTTGGTATTTCATTTTAAAATAAAACATTTGTGTGACACAAATTCTTTTATTGTATAGTATGTTCTATCGAGATTAAGTCAGACGAGTAAGAAAAAGAAAGATAGTGCATTTATAACACTAATACAATACCACATTTCTTGGATTTCTAAAATTAAGATGATAAATATTTCAGTAGCATAACACAAAGGGTACAGCAGAATTCTGGCTGTTGGTGACAGATTATATTTTATGTACAGGAAGGGTAGATGTAGCCATGTATTTTCTATTTCTTTCTCATTAGGATTAAAAGAACTTCATGTATACTTTCAGCATGAGGGCTGGGGTCTCCTCCCAGGATTCTCCTTTGATGTGGCTGTCATTAAGCTGAGCAAGCCAATCAACTTCAACAACACCTTTGTGAAGATGATCACCATGGCCAACACAACTGACAACTTTGATGGTGCCAACTGCACAATCAGTGGCTGGGGAGTAACAACCATTGGTAAGTAAAGCAGTTGTACCAATTAGGAATGACTGATGAATTGTCACTCAATGTTATGTAAGAATTCTTGATGATCATGAAATTAAGCACTGACAGTCATCATCATCCATCAAGTTCCAAGTACTGAAGCCTTTTTACAATTAGATAATAATTATATAAGTTCCACACAGTGGCCCATTCACAACTTGAAATATTCATTATTAGAAACAAACCAGAACAACTATATTCTTTTTTTCAACAGGAGGAGGCTCTGTGTCCCCCACCCTTCAGCAGGCCCCTGTCAATGTCCTGACCCCCGCTAACTGCAAATCCTACTGGGGAGAGAACAGGATTGATGATGGCATGATCTGTGTCTTCGATGAGGGAGTTGCTGGTGCCTGCAATGTAAGCCTTTCACAATGGTAGAATATTATTGGGGTGATATGGGAATTCTATCTTATCATGAATAATAATGAATAACTGATTGTACCCAGATATATTAAGTGATAGTGTGAGATGGAATATGACCTTGTTTGCTATATTTAACCAAAATGGATGTCCATATATTATCTTTGATATTGGTTGTGAAGATGGTGCAATACCAGTTACTGTATTCAGATTAATGGCTGCGACACACTGGTTCCTTATCTGTCTTATCCTGCAAAACTCACCTCCTATTTATATAAATAGCATTTATTGAGTTTCTTAATTCATAAGAAAAGTATTAGACATGATCTTGTTAAGTGGTATCATGGTCATGGTAGTTCTATGTGATAGAATGAATACCTAATGATATCAATTTACTACAGGGTGACTCTGGTGGCCCCCTGGTCTGCCCTGCTGCTGACACACCCTCAGGCTACAAGCTGGCTGGTGTCACCTCCTGGGGAATCCGTGGATGTGCTCCTCTCTACCCAAGTGTGTACACCAGGATCTCCGCCTACAATGACTGGATTGTTGACAAGATCCGTGCCTAGGTTTCTCAATGCATGACTAATAAAGAACTAAAAGGAGAAAGAAAACACTTACTGTTATTTTACATTTTACAACATAATTCTTATTATTACTAGGGTAACCTTTTAATATCAAGATTGACTGCAAACGATCAAATGAGCATCTAAAATTATTCACACATTAAAGACAAAAAGGTTTTTCTTCAAAGACAGGCACCACTAAAAGCAAATAATGACAATGGCTTCCTTGTCAAAATAGTTATGCTCATATGTTTTATAAAGAAAACCAAGGCCATGAAAACATTGCCATGAAGACACCTAGGACCAGTGCAATTTCAAAGATCTAAACCCTCTGGGGAGTTACTTGAAAAAAAAAACCCAAAGAATACTGATATCTGAAAGGCACAATAGATAATAGATTCACTTCCCAATCACACATGGGTACAGTAGACAAATACCTTTGCCACAAAGGTAAACACCATAGCACACATTAGAACATAGCTGTCTGGTGACCAAGCCCCTTTAATCCATAAACTGACAATTCAATATTATACCTGTGATTATTCTAGCTTTGTTTTGCATAGCACAGCTACCGAGATTACATCAGATAGGATGTGGGTACTGAGGCACGAATGCAGAAATGGCTGGTTCAACCTAAACCCTTTTCTCTTACTATCCTAGTACTGTGTGAGACATTCCTATCTGATATACCGTAGCCAAAACTTTCTTTCCTGGTGTGTAGATCAACTAAATAGAGAAGATTTTCTTCTCTATGAAGTGAACTAGGGCTTAGTAAGTGAGATATGGGGAAGGGGACTTCTCGGGATAGTTTATGTTAAATGTCATCACTCAGATTGAGTGATGACATTTTAGATAGCTACCAAGTTTAATGCTTTTTTCTTGCATTGATATGATCATTATAACATATTTCGTCTCCTGAACATTTAACTACCACTGTTCTCCACACTTATGAGAGTGCATCTCTATCAGTGTCTGTCCTTCTTACTATCTGGATATCACTCCTGAAAGGGATACCATTAATTTAGAGCAGCTTCATCAAACAGTAGAGAGTTTCATTATCTCTCTGGGCCCTGTCTTTCCTTATCTTACGGACAGATACGGACGTCCGTATGTCACATACGGACCTCCCTTTGTTGGTAAATCAAATACGGCTAGGGGGGGTACCAGGTGGTATCCTAAAAATACATTTCATATTTTTCATGGTTTATCAATTACACTACTTCTTTCCATGTCAGAACTTTTCACATAATGAAACCTTTGCCATGAATCTTGTAATTTGGACCGGTCATTCAAATATTTGCAATCAGGGCCCTGTTTTTCCTTATCTTATGGACAGATACATACATCCGTATGTCTGTAAATCAAATACGGCTAGGGGGTATCAGGTGGTACCCTAAAATGACATACAGACATCCGTATGAAACATATGGACGTTCGCATGTGATACGTATGCGATACAGTCAAGCCTCACTTCTTCGGCCCTTTGATTCCTCAGATCCCTCATTACCTCAGATAGAAAATCTGGAACTACCTCTGTTTTCTATTATATTTGGACTTAATGCCTCAGATAATTTGCTTCCTCAGACATTTTTCCTTGCATTTTCCATATCTGAAGAAGCAAGGGCTGACTATATACGGACGTCCACATGTCACATACGGACGTCCATATGTGACCCTATGTATTGTCCGTATCTATTTTTCCCCCCATTTTAAAACATTCTAACATAGGGAAAAAGGTAGAGTAGGCCATAAAGAAAGTAACATCTCTTAAGCAAACCCAAAACTCAAGTGGTGCAAATAGGTTCTAGAGGTACCTAACTCTTGAAGAGGAGGAAGACATGGTCCTACTGGTTGTTGGAAAAAACATTATTCTATGCCAACAGACTGGACCTAATATAAAACCTCACAGTTGGGGAATATAGGATTTGGAAAAGGAGGTGGCGCGGCCCTAAAGGAGGGGATCCCCTATTTTTGAGAAAATTTTGGGTTCCAAAATATCTTATTAAACTCTTAAGTACTGGAAAAAGGGAGGGGGGCGCCCCCGCGCCCCCTCTAAATCCGCCACTGACCTCGCATATAAGCCACACCAACGTATAGGTTACAGGACACCAATTGAAGGGAGGTGACAGAAGGAGTCACTTTGGAGTTCCGCACTGAAGGGTGTTGTACAAAGATTATTGGTCTAAGGGTTGACAGTGGGTATGCAAACAAGTCATCAAATTAATCCTTACATTGTACATTAATGGACTTCAGTGTTATTTAGGTTGACACTCGATTTTAAGTTGAGGGGGATGCACTCCATTTAATGACAGAATTTATTGAAATCATTCACAGTAAAACCCCCAAATCGGGTATGTCTGCACTCTATGGCTGATAGCAGAAAGGTTAATCATATTGTACCACTTCCCATTGCCCTAAAGTAATGGCAAAAACATGGGCAAAAATGTATATCTATAAGAAAATAATAGTGGCTAAGCCTAGAAATGCGCATGAATATTTTATGTTTGCTCATAAGCTATATGGGCAAATAGTGGAAAAACAATTAGTGTCCTGCAGCCTATAAGCCACACCCTGACTTTAGGAGAATGCTGTAAGCAGCAAGGGTTTGAAATGGTCTCCACTCCTTGCTTATGTCTACATATGTAAAACCCTGCATATAAAGACAAACCATACAGGCTGACCAGTATTTGATCTTCTATTGATTATCTCAAATAATCTTAGATTGATAAAGAAGACAAAAGGGAAATTCAGAATAATTACAATGTCACTGTTCTTATTTTCATTGAATTACCATTTAAGTGGAAAATTGTCTTTACTATAGGAACTAATGGGAACCATAAATTTCATTTTTTGTTTCAGAGTTAAGTCTTTCCCGCTGGATAATGCATTAATGCACTACCAGTGAAAATATGGCTTGTGCACTATTGCACTATGATTAGTGGATTACTGGTGTATAATAGAATTTGACCTGGCAATATGGTATCATTTGAAAGAAAATTACGTACAGATTCCAAATCAGTGACTTTAAAACTTGTTTCACTAATAGAAAATCTTTCCATATGGTCACAACAAGCCCGTGGATCTATAGAGCTGGTTCTGGGACCTCAATTTGTCGTATTCTTGGGCCTTCAAATAAAGATAGAGCTGGCTGGAAAGAGTCAATGATCTGCTATTGATTTATGTATGAAACTATCTGAATATATCAAGGGCATCATAGAAACATTTTGAAAGAAGAAAAATGGCAGGTCAAGGTTGAAACTAAATAGTTAGGAATTTTCCAATCATTTTTTCTTTTCCCTAAACTGTTGGATAATATGGCCATTCAGGCAACTGATTCATCTCTGTTATATGTGTATGGGTAAAATCTTTTTTAGGGGTCTCAAATTTCGGCATTTATGTCACACTGCTGCAGAAAATTCTAAATGTCATATTGACTGTATTAGCCATCACCAACGTATAGCAGACACTTAGATCTAAATGTGCTTATTTTAATTAGGTGATTTTGATGATTTTCAGCCCTAAATATCATGAACATCTGAGTTTTTTCAAATTTCATAAACAGTTTTTTCACATATTCAGGAGTATAATTTAATGCAGAATCCAGTTAAGAGGTCAATATCCATTTCATTCACTCACATTAGGGTGGAAAATTCGATAAACAAAATATATTTGATATATCTGAAGGAATTATCTTAGTATTATTAGCCTGATTTTGCCTATAGGTGGATTTATGGCAATGTAAGATCCGGCAACTTGGTCATAATTTCTAAAATTATATAGTAAAATACTAAAATCACAAGTAATTCATCCTCTGTGAGTATTTTGGCCATACAAAATATCAATGAGCTATCTCAAATATTTTGCTCTCTGTAGTACATTAATGTGGCTCAAAATATCGTGTGGACAGTGTACTTGCCGGATCTTACACCTAAAAGGCCTTCAGTAAATACTACAGAGTAAAATAGTGGTGTAACTTAGGTACTAAATTGTGAGGTAAATTTGATATTACGGTCATGATTTGACATGATGCAAAAACATTTGATGTAGCTAAGATACTTTAGGGAGGGGGTGAGCCTGAAAAGTGGTTGTTTTAGCACGTTTTCTATGTCGCAACTTGGCTAGAATGTTGAGATCCCAGAAAAAAAATTGCCCATATATTGACTGAAATTATGTGGGAAAGGTAGAATAGTGAATATAGGAAGTGATACATAGTGAATATATGTAGTGTTTGACCAGTTCCCATTTTTGCCACCAGGCTTCTGAGTAACTCATATCGTTTGCTTATAGGCCACACTTTGAGCTTAAAAAAATCTATAAGCCACAGTACACCTTTGAAATGGTATATAAGCTGTAGCTTATATTCAGGGCTTAAGGGTACTTTAATGGGTTATCAAGTTCAAGTTCACGATCAAGCTGAATGTAATATGAACAATGTATATGCAGGAGAAAAAAACAAGGAGATGTGGAAAGGGATATCAGCATAATATTTATTAACGGGAGCTTGTACTAGTAGCTTATTGACATTAATTGGATTTGCAGATTTATGGAATTGCCTCCCTAGTTTAGAATAGTATTAAGAATTTTAATATAATAACTATTTCTTAAGTCGCCAGAGCTATGGTTGTAGAGGTGTGGTAAATGATTCATGTCTACCTCAGATTATTTCAGAGTAATGATATCTCAAGGCCATCGATGTTACCCCAACCATTCTATTTATCGCTAGTTATACCATGGTTATCACATTCTTGCACGATTTTACGGTGCCGGGAGGGGATAAAGACGTTCGAATAGTACGCGCTAATTGAATGGATATTGAGACGAGACGATGTGACAGCAAGTTGACAGCGAAGAATTTAATTAAATAATAAAAAAAATATACGATCAGAAGCTTAATGCGTATAGAAGATGAATGTAGATATTATAATCTATCACCTACCTTTAATTCGCCATGATTTAAAGTGTATTTTCAACAGGATTGAAGAAATAAAAATCGAATCGAGCAACAATATCCCCGTCATGTTGACTGCGTACCGAACGCCGAGTGTAGTGCAGCGCGATACAATTGTTCATGTTGAACTTTGTGCTTGGTCCTTATGAGCGTATGAATATCAATTGGATTCTTACCGCCCGCACTAGAGATTTCTACACTTCTCCTGCCAAGATGGCTTCTTCGAGTTGGCAGTCGAACTTTAAACAAGGTGAATTTGTAGAGGTTGTATACAATGGAGAATGGGTGCAAGGATTAATTTGCAATGTACGTTTGGAAGGTGCATATGTTTACTCTGTAACCCTCCTGTCTGACGGCACTGTAATAAACGATGTAAATACTAGAAGCCTCCGACATAGTGATGTATTCATACAAGAACTCATCGTAGACGACCCATTCGAAACGTTCCCCCTGCCCGAAGTACCGGTACAAGTACAACCTCCCGTAGAGCCTATTCCACCTGTTGCAAATGAACCTGCATCGAAAAGATTTGGTAATCTACGAGAAGAAGATGTCAATGCTATGGAGACAGCAGCTCGAGCTGGGAAAACTCTGCAACAAACAAAATGGGGTGTGAAAATTTTCCGAGGTAAGATATATTTCCACATCGTGTTACATTGAAGTTTGTAAACAAACAATATACAATGCACAGCCGTCACATGAAAGTAGTTCCGGCACGCGCTGGTCTGTGTATCATCTTAGTTCAAACATGAGCCACTAGGTGGCAGCATATACATATAGAAGTTAAATAGAAATGGTAGGAGTGAACCTGTACCTGTTTACATATATATAAAATTTTTAATCAAATTTGGTGGCAAGTTATTAACTTTAATACAAAATATATATTTTATTTTCCAGACTGGCTTATTGAAGAGGGGGAAAATCCTGCTTTCGAAGAAATGATGCCTGAAATATTATCACCACTTCTCCGAAAATTCTATGCAAATGTTCGACAAAAGAATGGCCAGGAATACTCCAAAAAAAGCCTGTTATGTGTACGAGGAGCTATTCATCGCCACTTGACCAGCAGTCCATACAACGTACCATTTAACATCATGGCCGATATCATCTTCAATCAAGCTAACCAGACCCTAATTGGTCACATAAAAATAAACAAAAAAGCAGGTTTGGATGTCTCTACTAGCTACCCCCCCCCCCCCCACCCATTACACCTGATGATGAAAAAAAAATGTACACTACTAAAACTCTCTCGAATGATAATCCCACACACCTTCAAAATAAGGTTTTCTACGAGTTAGTACTACATTTCGGTAGAAGAGCCCGGGAAGGGTTACACAAACTCAAAAAAACCCACATAATCTTTGTGAAAGATTCCAATGGAAAGGAATATGCCACCCTTGACCATCAACCACTCGAAAAAAATCACCAAGGCATTTCGTATCATGACAAGGAACATGAACAACGCATGTATGGGACTGGAGAAGAAAATTGTCCATTGAAATCATTGAAGCTGTATTTGTCCAAGCTACATATGGAAATCGATAACTTCTTCCAGACACCAAAGAAAAAAAACTTTAGGCTGTCAACTTCTTGGTATGCTAAATCAGCTGTAGGAATTAACACGATTGGAAAGTTGTATATCCGTTGATGCAAAATTGAGCAAGATCTACACAAACCACTGCATCCGTGCAACTTGCATCACCAAACTGAGGGACCAAGGGATTGCAGCAAAAGACATTAAATCGGTTACAGGACATTGGGCAGAATCATCAATTGATTTTTACTCAAAATGCCCCGATAGTCTGAGAGAAAACATGTCACTTCGACTCGCAGGAGCTGTCACCAATGCCACACCAGGGAGACATGTCACTCAGGTGACAGCAGCGCAAGGTAGATCAGATGATGCTACCCTCTCGCAGACAAATGTTGTCAATGTAAACAATTCAAGCAGTACACCAGCTTTATTTTCAAATGTTAAGTTTGACAACTGCAGTTTCACTATTAACCTTAACAAGTAAAACCTTAAAGTTGTTGTTCTGAAGCCTCTAAGATGAGGTATAGTACCTGTACACTTGTTCTGTGTTGAAAGAAAAAAAGAAAATCATTTGTTTCCTCTGTTTACACCATTGTTGAATTATTTAAACAGCACTTATACTTTGTTAAATAAATAAATATATTTTGTTTGTTATATATATCTTCTCTCTCTTCTTATACATCATTTACAATGCATTTTAACATAGGGCGGGAATATATTTCTTCACATAACAGTGGTTAAATGAAACCTCCGCCGCTGTATATAGTGCGTCCCTTGGGGAGAATGTCAACGTAACTTTTTGTGTCTGTGCGTAACAGAGAGAAGGCAAACAAAAATGGCGGAGGAGGTCGAACAAGACGTATCGCTTGGTCGGATATTTCTTCATTTTATAAGGTAATTACTTAAAAAAATGGAGGAAACCCTGGTATAAACGCCATACATAACAAATAGAGGTTCACTCGTTGATTCTAGGGGCCTCGTGCTTCTTATCTCCCCCTAGAATCAACTCGTGAACCTCTATTTGTTATTTATGCCTTTATTATGAGATGAATGGACCTATTCAAATGTTACAATTGAGAAGATCCAGTACTAGAGTCTACTATTGTACACTGAGAAAAGGAAGATGGTGAAAAGTCATTGGACATCTGCCCATATCTTTTCCTGATGTTACACAACAATAGCCTTATCAGATGTGGTGGGCTGAAGGCTTCATGCATATAAAAGACATGCAGGATAAATCATCTTCACTTCGGTCAAACAAGTCCTCAGTCTTACTTCTCCATCATGCGTGGTCTGACAATCTGTGTGGCCCTCCTGGCCTGTGTGGCTGCTGCTGCAGCCTTCAAGGACCTCCCCTACATTGTTGGTGGTGAGGAGGCTAAGGTTGGAGCCTATCCCTGGCAGGGAAGCCTCCAGGTAAGTAGAATGACAGTACTTTTGTTTTCATCAGTTTTACACAGGGTAGATGATACACCAGTAGGATATTCTATCACAATTCACTTACAAGAACAAGTAAAAGCTATACTTTTGCCATTAATTTTGATGATCATCAGCACATACCTGCTATTATCCTGATTGAAAAACATGTTATTCTGCAAAACACAAGGTAAAATCTAATACATACAAAAATCATATGATTCCCAATGTACATGTGTATGTGGAAACACTGTCTTATCCTGAAAACAATAATGTACAAACTTCAGAGAAACACTGCAAAATTACTAAAGTAAATATTCATTTTAAATGAATGAAGATTATATGCAGAAGATATCCATAAAAACTATTTGTACCTTTTACTTCAGTACTCTGGCTCCCACACCTGTGGATGTGTCGTGATTGCTGAACAATTCGTTGTGACTGCTGCCCATTGCGTCCAGAGGCCATTCCAGTAAGTCTGTTTGAAAGATATGTTGTGTTAACCATGTTCCAGGATACATGCAATGTACTTTAAATAGAACTGGTATGAGACATGATTATTGTCGACAGCACAGTTTAAGATTGTGAGTTTCCAATCATTAGTAATCTTGGTTTGCTTTTACTGCTACTAGAATATTAATTTACATAATATGATATTGTTATCCTTATTGAGGGCAAATGTAGCCAGCTAAGAAATAAAACTCAGAGAAGTAGCATACAAAACATTATCTTTGCAGTACAGGCATTGACTTATTGATAACTGACCTGATTGGATTTTATATTTGCGTACTCTATTCATTTGTCTATATTCTAGGGTCCTTTATGAAGTGATCCTCGGTATGCACGACCAGGTTGATGACACCCGCGGTAAGCCCGAGGCTTATGAGGTGGAGGCCATCACTGCTGTACGTATGAGCTCTTCTGTTGTTGTATAGTATTTACTGTAGTTTTCAAGTCAGATAAGTAAGAAATGATAGATATCTTAATCATTCCACTCATACAATACCACATGTCATTCTTTGATTTGTAAATAGATATTTAAGAAGTACAACACAAAGGGTATATCAGACATCTGACTGCTTGTGACAGATTATACTTTTGTATTCTAAAGTGTAGGAAGGGTAGTTTTGTTCATCTATTCTTATTCCTTTCTCACTAGGATTAAAAGAACTTCATGTATACTTTCAGCATGAGGGCTGGGGTCTCCTCCCAGGATTCTCCTTTGATGTGGCTGTTATTAAGCTGAGCAAGCCAATCAACTTCAACAACACCTTCGTGAAGATGATCACCATGGCTAACACAACTGACAACTTTGATGGTGCTAACTGCACAATCAGTGGCTGGGGAGTGACCACCATTGGTAAGTAAATCAGTTGTAACAATAAAGAATGTTTGCTGCTTTGTTGCTCTGCATCGGATAAATATAAATACTATGGTAAATTTCTTGATGACCTATATAAAAATGGATAATAACTGGATCTATAGAACTCCTTCTCAATGTAAAGTGACTCATTGTCAAAATCTAACAATATTTTTCAACAGGAGGAGGCTCTGTGTCCCCCACCCTTCAGCAGGCCCCCGTCAATGTCTTGACCCCTGCTAACTGCAAATCCTACTGGGGAGAGAACAGGATTGATGATGGTATGATCTGTGTCTTCGATGAGGGAGTTGCTGGTGCCTGCAATGTAAGTCTTTCTCTATGATATACTTATTGGAGTGGTAGAACAATTCATCTTATCAATAATAATTTAAATCAGTAAGTATTCAAATGACTTTAACCTGATAGTATAAATATTATTTTTTATTATGTATCTGTTTTGAGGATATACTACATGTATTAGCAGTTCATCTCCTATTAAAGCCTAAAGTTTCTCATTGCTTTGTAAAGTATCATGTGATGGTGTTGTCTGGTTTCAGAGATTCATGATTCTCTTGCAATATCTAATAGTATCAATTTATTTATGTGTTCAGGGTGACTCTGGTGGCCCCCTGGTCTGCCCTGCTGCTGACACACCCTCAGGCTACAAGCTGGCTGGTGTCACCTCCTGGGGAATCCGGGGATGTGCTCCTCTCTACCCAAGTGTGTACACCAGGATCTCCGCCTACAATGACTGGATTGTCGACAAGATCCGTGCTTAGGTTTCTCAATGCATGACTAATAAAGAACAAAAAGGAGAAAGAACACACTTGCTGTTATTTCCTATTGGCAACATGTACTATTTCTTATTTTCACAAGGAAGGCTGGGAGAGAACGAGCCAGCAACCAGTAATAGTCAAGTAGAGAATATAAAATTGTTTTTCAAACACCAGCAATACTGGTTGCAAATACTGATGCTGGCCTCTGTCCTGTTTCATGTCTTACTACAATAGTTTTAGAGCTCTAGTAAAAGGTTGCCTAATCAAATAACAAAGTATAGTAGCTGATGTATAAGATACACTCCACACGTAGTTGAAAGGAAAGCTATAGGGTGCACCTGGTATATGATTTTGAGTACTTTAGTACTGTTCTGTGATATAATATCCTTACCTATATGGCGCACCCCCAAATTTTACTGATGATATAAGGCACATCCTCACGTATACGCCACACCTTATATGCAGGATATTACAGTATCTTATAAGACTCCATTCAGCCAAAAAGAAAAGATAAAAATAGTGTTCAGACCTCCAACCAGATAAATGTGCCTGATCAGCCTTGCACCAGTCGGTTTTTTGGCTCCATAGAAAGTTACAATTATTATAGTTCAAGACACCTACATCGAAAACTTAATGCTCTCTAGACTGTGACAACATGAGTAACTTCTTGCCTTCTGTAAAGAAGGAGCTCTATTTATTAGCCTTGTGGTAGCGAGTCACCTACTGGAGATATACTATCAGCCTACAAATGAGATACCCTACAAATCACAATTTGGTTCTAGGGCTATTCAGGCAATGCAATAATTGAAGCTACACAAGTATACATGTCAGGAATTAGTAAAGAAAAATCACCTCGAACCATGATGATTATTCTATAACCTTTTAGGGATTCACTAGTGTCTGGCTCCCTTTTTTTGAAAATGTGATAAGGGTAGTGCCCCCCGCCCTTAGATTGTTTTGACATTTGTAAATGGCATCCCTACTTCAGCTATACAGACTAAGCTGGTTCAATTATCGGCCAATGAAGTCACACCACATATTCACTGTGGTCCTCTCGGGGGGCAGTAGATACCCATCTAATAACTGCTATCAGTCATAACTGCTTGTACTCAGCTTAGGCAATGGCCGCACCCATTGGAAAATCCGCTAAATACCCTGCCAACCATCAATGTATGTGGATGACCATGTGCTGTAAAGAAGTATGTAGTAGCAAACATAATTCTTTGGATACCATGCATGCTAAATGATAATGCACAGATCATAAATGATACTTGTTAGGACAGAAAAAGATAACTATATGCAACTGTTATTGGAAAGAAGACTGAGACCATGGAAATATTTTTAAGCAGAAACATAGGACCAAGACCACCACTGATCCTATATATTTTACTACAATGTAAATATTGATTGACCTGGTGGTTGTGCCTGTGCTGTCCTGCATTGTCCTGGATTGTCCTGTACCGCCAGGTTCTTTCAATGTAGTAAAGAAATATACTGGAGGCCGTTTCACCGCATTTAATACTATAAACGCGGAGGTCCACATTTTAAACATGAAGGTCCGTGTTTGACATTTATGTCCATATTTGAACACCTACAATATGGTCCATATTGTAAATGCGGAGGAGGTAGGGGGCAGTAGGTGTTCAAATATGGACATAAATTTCCAAACATGGACCTGCATGTTTAAAACACGGACCTCCATGTTTAGTGTATTAAACGCGGTGAACCGGCCTCGTGGCCATGTGATATCTACTTTTCACTCCTTAAAAACACCACACATAGTAGCATGTATATAGGACCAGTAAAAAGCAGCATTTATGCAAACATTCATATCTAAAGAATTAAATAAAGTGATAGTTGCTCTTCATATAATTATTGTTAAAGTGTCAGTGGGCTGCATGGAATTGTTTTAGAAGTAAGAAGTAATCATAATCTGATAATGCAGGCCTAAACATTTTGTCAATATACATGGGGATTCGGTTACTTTTTGTTTATTGATATAATTATTGCTTCCTTTCCACTATGGGTCAAGGCTGTTTACTTAATGACCATGTATACATGTTTTTGCTTACTATATTTGGTCCCCAGATACAAAAGGCAACCAAAAACCTGAACTTAAATGTTACTGTTCCATCCAGCTATAATGCTTCCCAACGTGTAATTCAAAGAAAAAATGACAAATTGCTTATTCTTATTAATTAAGTTTAAATAAAAGAAACATATACTCAAACTAAGGCCCTATCCCTCAGCTCCCCCCATCGTCTCTCTTGCATACACACTTTGTCATATGTGCCTGGTGCGACACAATTACCCTCAACTTTCTACTAGGTTATCCAACTTTCATTTGTGCCCAAGCTAAAGTTAGAAATCACGCCAATCTATTATGGCTTTAGCAATCTAAGATGATAAGAAGGTAAAAAATAATTTCATTCTGCCACACCTTACAGGCTGGATCTCATTTAGTCGTAGGTCCATAAGACTTTTTAGTTATGTACTTAATTGGCAGAAGTTCTCTCGTTTAAGGGGAAATGGCTGTAAGGTATCATACCCTTGCTGAGAGGTATCGGGGGCCTCGATACCTCTAGTCTTTCAAATTTGTATCTTAAGACACTCGGACCTTTAGCTTGGAGCAATGATACAGCAAATATCTGTATGATGCATCGACTGCATGGTGAAAATAACCAGTGACACACCAAGCAGAATGTCCAATCTAAGTATGCAATGATTATGTCCATATCTGTGACACAATCTGCGAAAAGGGACTTTATTCCAGGGGGAATAAGGTCCTTTTCTCAGTACAGGTCACATCTATACACTTGGTCACACACTGAGAAAAAAAGAGGCAGTGAGAAGTCACTGAACATCTGTCCATGCGGCTCTTTGGTGTTACACAACAATAATCTTATCAGCTATTGCTGGGCTGAGGCTGCATGGATATAAAAGACATGTAGGACAAGACATCATCACTTCGGTCAAACAAGTCCTCAGTCTTACTTCTCCATCATGCGTGGTCTGACAATCTGTGTGGCCCTCCTGGCCTGTGTGGCTGCTGCTGCAGCCTTCAAGGACCTCCCCTACATTGTTGGTGGTGAGGAGGCTAAGGTTGGAGCCTATCCCTGGCAGGGAAGCCTCCAGGTAAGTAGAGTGTTACTTTAGAACTGTGTTATATATTAAGTCAACCCTATGAATCCTGCAATTGAATAGTTATAGCATGAATAATAATGATAATTTTGAACTGTAACCACATGCACTGGGTGGGTTTTCATCGCAATCTTACAGATGATTGTCAGAAAATGCAATTCATAGTTTCATTAATTATGATAATGACTCCCCAGCAAGGCTAAGGCAATTAGCCTATGTGCTTTTGCCCTAGACATGGATTGTAATTTCTGAGGTTAATGTACACCTCTATACATAGCAGAGATATGAGTAGGCTACCAGTTCCCACTAATGGGGTTATTACTGGTCGACTGTTTTGTATTATATTTCATGATATCAGTGGAGAAGTTCAGTCTTGAGACTACTATCAAAATCCTCGCATATAGAACGTATGACCTTTCAAATTAAAGGTCCTAGTACACAGAGTACAGATTTACAATTTCTTTATAGTTTCACCAATAAAAAGAAATCGGGAGAGGTGCCGATTTATTTTAATTGAGACCCAAAATGGCGGCCATAGCACCTTGGCTGAAGATTTGTCAAGGTTATAAATCGTTCAGCTTAAGTATAGGTTAAATAACATCCAAATAGATAAACATGAGTTCAGTCAACTAGGTAATTGTATACTAAGTCTTATTTATGAAAAAGATTTTGCTTTAATGTGTAAGTGACAGGTTGAGTTAGCTGGCACTTTCTTAACTACTTCACAGCCTAAAAAAAATTGCTTCATCTGGTAGCCTACGAGCACCCTAGGCAAAAGCAGTCATTAATTTTGCAAACGTAACCAGCGATTTACCAACCCAGGTAAATCCTCGGAGATACATCTATCCTTGGGTATAAGAATTTTTATGGTATAATATATTGAAAATCTTTTATGTCTATTCCTACAGTACTCTGGCTCCCACACCTGTGGATGTGTCGTGATTGCTGAACAGTTTGTTGTGACTGCTGCCCATTGCGTCCAGAGGCCATTCCAGTAAGTCTGTTTGAAAAATGTGCTGTGTGAACTATGGGTAATGGTTTGTTGTAGGATATATGCCATGCATTCTAAATATATTTGATATCATCCTCATCAGTAAACTTTAAGTTAGTAAAAAGTCATTCTGTTTTGACTGCACCTCTGATGGGATCATGAAGACCATTGGCACTCATACAGGTAGCTAAATAAAAATGGGCTTTGCACTGACTGAATAGTTCACAAACTGATTGGATTTGATATTGATATGTTCTATTCATTGGTCATTTCCTATATTCCAGGGTCCTTTATGAAGTGATCCTCGGTATGCACGACCAGGTTGATGACACCCGCGGCAAGCCTGAGGCTTATGAGGTGGAGGCCATCACTGCTGTATGTACCAGTTCTTGGATTTGTGTCACATAATGACTCTTGAAAAGCATGATTTCATTTTTTCATACGTTTTCATATAATAGTGCTGGATATGCAGACATTTCAATGTTTAACTAGTAATCAGGGAGAGCAACAAAGACAGATTTAAGGTTACTGGAGAATCATATTTCTTCCATTTCAAAACTGCCAAATTTTGGACCAGTTCATCATCCACCTCATCCATACTATTAAACGATGGTATTTACAAACAAACTCATACATGTTTTTAGCATGAGGGATGGGGTCTCCTCCCAGGATTCTCCTTTGATGTGGCTGTCATTAAACTGAGCAAGCCAATCAACTTCAACAACACCTTCGTGAAGATGATCACCATGGCAAACACAACTGACAACTTTGATGGTGCTAACTGCACAATCAGTGGCTGGGGAGTGACCACCATTGGTAAGTAATTTAGTTGTATCATTTGGGAATCACTGATTTGTCACTCTGAAATGGCTTAGGTGAGTTTGTGATGAAGATTATCATACATATATAGATGTCCACCACCAAATAGCATGAGAGAACTCTAGATGAATAAACAACAAAATAATTAGTTCATTGAATGTCATCCTTCTGAATTAATTGTTTTAATTTTTTCCTCCAGGGGGAATTCTAAAAAAAATAAAAAAAATTAATTGCCCAAAATATCTTCTCTGTATAGACATTTCACAACAGGATGTTAAAATCAATGGATCAATGTATCAATGTTTTGTCCAGGACTTGAAGTAATGGTGTCATTTCAGAGTGAATCTAAACAATGTCTTATTTTCAACAGGAGGAGGCTCTGTGTCCCCCACCCTTCAGCAAGCCCCCGTCAATGTTCTGACCCCTGCTAACTGCAAATCCTACTGGGGAGAGAACAGGATTGATGATGGTATGATCTGCGTCTTTGATGAGGGAGTTGCTGGTGCCTGCAACGTAAGTTCCAATTGCTTTCATTATTATCTTAATTCTAAGATATTAGACATGATCTTGTAGCCTGGTTTTAAAGATTCATGGTCGTACTACAGGATAAAAATGAAATATTTAATAACATCAATTTACTTTTGTGTACAGGGTGACTCTGGTGGCCCCTTGGTCTGCCCTGCTGCTGACACACCCTCAGGCTACAAGCTGGCTGGTGTCACCTCCTGGGGAATCCGTGGATGTGCTCCTCTCTACCCAAGTGTGTACACCAGGATCTCTGCCTACAATGACTGGATTGTTGACAAGATCCGTGCCTAGGGTTCTCATTAATTGACTAATAAAGAACAATACAGATCATCTACCACAGACATAAAGTGCCTTTCATTTCATATTTACAGTTTCAGCATGCCTTGTACATGCAATTGCAAATCTTGGTCATCTTCAACACTTGTCATCCATCTGTTATTATTATTTGTCACACTTCGACCAACATCCCCCTTCCATCCCCGCTGGTGTGAAATACTTTCTGGATCACATCCTTTGTACTATTATTGTACTTATTATCAATCTAGGCTATCTGCCTATCTTATCCTACCCCTGGCCAGCTACCTGCTTAGGTAAGGTCAAGCTAATACAGTCAGATCCATCCAATATGGTCACCATTTAAACGTTCCTTTGAAGATTGTGCATGATAAAGCACATAGTGGCTGTAAAGGTCATATCATATTTACATCTAAACCAATAATGCATATGGAATTGGTGGAGGACATACCCTCTTTAAGAAATATTTCTGACTAGAAAAGAAACACACTTTATAGACATTGATCAAAATCACTTCAGCCTGCATCAGAAATGCTGATAATGTAACAAAGTCAGTGTCTGCCAGTTAGTAACTATAGACCTGTTTTGTACCCTCTTGTGAATCCTTGTATGGACAGAATGATAGGTTCAGAGAGACAGACATGGACAGGAGGCTGTTGCAAAAAGATTAGGATTTCGATTCTCACTGTAACTAACGCATCTTCTAGTTCCCCTCAATTCTCCACCTAGGGAGACCAATTCCCACCTTATACTGTAATGGAATTGACTTGCTCTGAATTAGACTGGGTTGTGAAAAGTTGGGGAACTGGTTCCATGATTGGTTACACCTAGATGCCTTCCATAGTAAATAGGCCAGAGAATTGGAGAAAGGAACTGGTCGGGAATCTCTATTTTCTACCCCTTTTGTAAAATACAGTACAGGGCCGAATCAAGAGTCATTGGAACCTTTGATAAAGCTGTTCCCTTAATACTTACAATCGTCCTCTTTTAAACAGTCATACAAAGTAATGCTTTATTTGAAATGCTGAATGGATCTTCTCTTTGCAAACTTTGCAACCACTTCCTGGTTCCTATTTAAATCACCTTCTGGGTTCTTGTCTTTTGATGATTATATCATTACACAAAAGGTTCCTTGCAAAACCAGTACAGTCACTGTGGTCTGTTGTAAGTGCATATACAACAAATAGAGGTGCACACGGTAATTCTAGGGGCAGATAAGAGGCACGAGGCCGTAGGCCGACTGCTTTTTATCTAGCCCATAGAAACACCGTGTGCAACTCTATTTGTTATATATGACGTTTATACCATGGTTTCCACCATTAAATTAAATGTATTTACCTTATAAAGCCATGAAAATCAATGTTATTTGTTGCGAGTCGACGTAATCCGTCTTCCGCCATCTTGGTTTCTCAGCGAGATGACAGGACTGCCTGGACGCAAAGTGTTACCTCGGTGTGTGTACTACAGGCATTTTCATAGTAGAACTGCTGGTAAGGACTGCGCGCGACAGCCAGAATACCCTTAGAGCAGTAAATAATCCATGCGCCATGCAGTCAACATGACGGAGAAATTTCGCTCGATTCGATTTTTATATCTTTAATCCTGTTACATATACAGGTCAAATCATGGCGAATTAAAGGTAGGTGATAGATTATAATATCTAGATTCATCCTCTATACGCATTAAGGTCTTATTGCTATAGTTTTTTATTATCAAATTAAATTGTTCACTGTCAACTTGCTGTCACGTCGTCTCGTCTCAAGTGTCAACATCCGTTCACTTAGTGTGTACTATTCGAACGTCATTATCCGCTCCAGGCCTCGTAAAATCATTCAAGAAGGTGATAACCATGGTATAAACATGTATATTGAAAAGTATGCTTCTGTTTTGTTATTTCTTAAAGCCTTTGATAAAATTCTATCGAAACATTATGTGCTTATGATATTTCTGGAATGTTATGCCTTTGCTATTTTATCTCTGTAGTAATTCATGGCATGATACTGATTGGATTGGAGTTTTATTAGTTAACTGTGGAATCGAGAGACATCACAAGAGCCCTAGTGAGGTGGTTGGGTAGCAGTACCCAGGTTCCTATAATCAGGATGATCAAATGCATCTGTTCATGCATTACCCCGGTATCTATACTATCAAGTGACCTATTTAAGGTTATCATCTTGAGGACCTAGATAATGTAAGGTCAGCTGGATCACTACAGGTTGAACAAAGCCCTGTGCACCACAACTACAGCCATGATTCGCTGTATTCTTTGTTAGGCTGCTGCCAAGGTATTGAGAGAAAACAGGTAGGGTGTTTTCATATCCAGAGGACATTTCCCTATAGTGTTGATAAACAATATTGAGAAATAGCCTCCAGAATTATAGCCTGGATATAATATCATTAGGCCTCATTCAATATTGTCTTTAAAGGGCTGAGCCCTAATATGCATTTAATGTATGTTATGGGAGAGCACTCATGGATTATCAACCTTTATCTCACGATTTTGGCTTGGACAGTGCTTTTTTGCTCATAACCCCCGTGCATTATCAAGCCATAACCCTACTCTCAGACCTTTTCTTCGACTTCAAGAGGCTGCTGGTTTCAATCTGGACATGTTAATAAATTGGAGAAGTATACAAAGTCAACTCCTCCATACATTTCCAGTTAAAACCGTTTAGGGTTCAACGGGGAATCGATCCCCGGCCGCTGTGGCAGGAGGCGAGCTCGCTGTCCACTATACCAAGCCGACCGGTGATACAAAGCTATCTACATCAAGGATTTCAAAATGTTTTCCTACATACCTGAAGTTTACAGAGCTCGTTAGCATAGATTTCAATGGAGCCTGGTGGAGTTATTAACAGAGAAAATTCCTTACATATCCTATATGAACATGCCATGCCTAATTTCTCCATTTTCTTCGAAATGAATAAGAATCCATTGATTTTCCACAGCGATACTAGTCGGGACCCGCCCCGTCCGGCCATTCCTTGCTTGACGCGTGGCTGACCTAGTTCTTACATCCGGGCACCTCCCCGCTTTGTCAACAAGACGAAATGGCCGTGTACCGGGCCGTGTGCGTTGGATCGTTATGGAAAATCAATGGATTCTTATTTATTTCGAAGAAAATGGAGACAAAATGTATGCGAACACCAACTAGAGATCGTATATTTGGCGGTGTTAGAAGTACAGGACTTGACATTATTGGATTATACCCGAAAAATGAGTGTAAAGGTGGAGGTATGTTGGGCAGAACGACAACATGGCCACGGCGGCTTGGCAAACCGAGCGGATCATATGCACTTACAAAATATCTTCTCATGGATTAATTCTGGGGTTATAAGGTAAGAAATTGATACAAAATGGAGGAATCTATGAGATAAATGCCTTAATGCATGTTATGGGAACGCACTCGTGTATTTACGGGTTAATAATCCACTCCCCCTACGGGGTCGTGGATTATTAACCCGTAAATCCACTCGTGCGTTCCCATAACATACATTAAACGCATAGTAAATCCATGAGTGCTCTCCCATAACATACATTAAGGCATTTATCTCACATTTATCTCTATTTTGTATTAATTTCTTACCATATAACCCCAGAATTAATCCAGGAGAAGATATTTTGTAAGTGCATACGATCCGCTCGGTTTGCCAAGCCATCGTGGCCATGTTGTCATTCTGCCCAACATACCTCCACCTTTACACACATTTTTCGGGTATAATTCAAGCGTGTCAAGCCCTGTTATTCTAGCACTGCCAAATATACGATCTCTAGTTGGTGTTCGCCTACATTTTGTATCCATTTTCTTTGAAAAAATAAGAATCCATTGATTTTCCATACCGATCCAACGCACACAGCCCAGTACACAGCCATTGCGTCTTGTTGACGAAGCCCGTAGGTGCCCGGATGTAAGAACTAGGTCAGCCACGCGTCGAACAAGGAATGGCCGGACGGGGCAGGTCCCGACTCGTATCGCTGTGGAAAATCAATGGATTCTTATTTATTTCGAACAAAATGGAGAAATTAGCCATAGCATGTTCATATAGGATATCTAACGATGTTTTCCTGTTAATAACTCCACCATCCACCATTGGATTCTATGCTAACGAGGTCTGTAAACATCAGGTATGTCGGACAACTTTTTCAAATATTCCATGGGCATTGGCTTCTACCACCGGTCACCTTGGTATAGTGGATAGCGAGCTCGTCTCCTGCCACAGTGGCCGGGGATCGATTCCCGTTGAACCTAAACGGTTTTAACAGGAAATGTATGGAGGAGTTGACATTGTATATTCCCCCAATTTATTAACATGTCCGGATTGAAACTAGAACCTTCTTGAAGACGAACAAAAGGCCTGAGAGTGTGTTATGGCTGGATAAGGAACTGGGGTTATGAGCAAAAAAGCACTGTATGGGCCAGAATCGTGAGATAAAATAATATATTGATCTATAGCAGACACAATAGTGTCCAGTCTACAAAGTTGGGTTTGAAAATGGCCTATATCGGGACCCACGCAATGGCTTTTTTGGCTTCTGGTGGACATTATTTTTATAATCAGGCCAAACTGAGTATAAAGCTATGTGGATTGTGGGTCAACTGTACAAAGTACCTAAGCTTCCAACAGACCTTGATAGATGAAGATAGATTTAAATAAATACACCCTACAAAAGGACCCAAAGTAAGATGCATCCATATTTCTTGGAGTAAATCTATGTTGATAACACTTAGGCCCCCTTTAACTAATGTGATTTGAGTCTACTAATGAAATATATACAGCTCAATGAACATGCCTAATTACTAATTATTAGGGCATTCATCAGTGTTGTTAATTAGTATTACATTGAAACATAATCCGGGTCTATAACCTTTCATATTTACAGTCAGAATTGGTCACTAAATAAATATTATCATAATTTTCAGGACAGTAGGAAAGACAGGTCATAATGATGTTTCCAGACAAAGTGGTTATTGTAACAGGTAAACAGTGATTGATAATTCTGTAAATACCAATAATTGATTTCATAGAATGACGTAATCCACTTGTATCTCTGTATTGGTTGTAATTGACTACAGTTTGTACCTTATGGTACTTTCAGACAAAATTAAGTATACAAATGACAGTTCAATAGACAGTTTTCTATAATTATAAATCTTACATAACTTAATAGTTCATCTCTCCACTATGACTGGGCAATCACAGAAGTTACCTATATCATTTAGTAAATTATTAACCAAATAGGTTTTTGGCACTTTTTTGCAGATATTATATTATGGTAACTACTTGTAATTTATGAATCTAACAGTTTTATCTTTCTGTCATCCCAGGTGCCAGTTCAGGAATAGGTGCTGGTACAGCTGTAGCCTTTGCTAAGGAGGGTGCAACGTTGGTTCTTGGAGGCCGCAATAAGGAAAACTTAGAGAAAACAGTTAAAGCCTGTCAGGAGCAGGGCATTAGAGCAGAAAATGTATGTGCTATCAATAGTTTTGAATAGTTACCTGGCAGAAAATTGTTCATCTTATATTGTCTCAAAACATATATGAGCTAAGGTGTTCTCTCTCATGGACATCCTCTACATTGATATTGATACCAGATATGAATTTTGATCAGTTGGCAAATTGTCTTATTTCCAGAGGATACTAATGCTCTCATCCATTATAGGTATTGGCGGTTATGGGAGACCTAACTATTGAGGAAAACTGCAACCAGATTGTAGACAAAGCAGTACAGACATTTGGCAGAATTGATGTTGTTGTAAGTATCAAATCCCAGTGGGCACAGAATATATAATCAATGTTGAAATAACATTGATCAAACATCATCACCATTATTTCAACATTGATAAAACGTACTGTACCCACTGGTCATGTCTCAATGATCTTTAATTAATGCCCATAATAACTTTGGTAATAAAGATATCAGTTTAAACCCCACTGGTATTTCGCAGTATTTCGCAGCATCTGAATGGTTCATAAAATAATTAATTTAGTTTTCCCAGCTGATTAAATGAGGAACCTTATCAATGATATTTAAATGTATAAAAAGATCACTCTAAATCCACTACAATACATCTGATTACCAGCAATATGTTCCATGTTTGGCTACAGGTGAACAATGCAGGCCGCGCATCAGCAGGTAACATCGAACAGGCCACAATAAATGATGTGGACAGCATGCTTAATGCAAATGTCAGGTCTGTGTTTATGGTGACCAAACGTGCTATTCCACATCTCAAGGAGACTAAAGGTATCTTTACAGGGATTCTAATAAAAAAAATAGTGACATGATTTTTGTGAGTATTTTATTATGTATAACTATTTGTGTCTTTTGTAAAGTATTCACATAATATACATGTACACAGTTAGTTTCAGTTATATGCCAAGTTTGTGAATGTTATATTAGAGGAAAATAAGTATGTATCATGTATATCCATTGTAATGATCACAATTTTGATGAAGTCAATATCATTTATTACAATTTGCTAGGGAACATAAGCCTACTCATTTATGAAATCAATTTCTAAGCACAGATTGAACTATCCTCATGTTTCTCCACCAGGCTCCATTGTGAATGTGTCTAGTGCCGCCTCAGTTATACAGGTAGTGTATGAATTTTCCTTTTTTTTCAAAAGACTTCCATTGATTGATATCAAGTTAATGTGAACTGTAATAATAATTATTAAAAGGGCCTTCATGATCCAGCATATCTACCGATGTAATAACTATAGATACAAAAAGAAATGAAAAGAGTTGTTAGAAAGAAGGCTCTAGGGCATTGTATCATCAAACCTATATAATCATGACTGGAAAATCTATATATCTGAGGACTGGCTATGGCTTTTTAGGCAGGAGGTCTACTTGCTTATGGCATGTCAAAGGCTGCTCTCAACCACTTTACACAATCCTTAGCACAAGGTAGGCAATACACCCGTGGAAATCTATCCTCAACTATTGAATTACTGAATTTTAATTTCATAGATATTATAGAATTTCAACTAATAAATACTAGGCCCATATGCATCAATTTTCTCAGAGGAACCACTTCATTTCAAATACAGTTGTCCTTTCAAAATTGCTTTCCATAATAGGTACTTTTATTGACTGATGGAAGTATTAAACTGAGTTAAATTGTCTGTTTACAGATGTTGGGCCCAGTGGTGTAAGAGTCAATGCTATCATGTAAGTGTAAACCAGTCGAAAAGAATATTTTGTGTCCTTCAGGTTATACTTGTTTAGACAAAATCCATGTGTAGTATCTTGTTAGTGATTTGTTCAGAGAATGAAGTGATGTTGAAATTAGGGCACATGAGCAATTATCTATGTTCAGAATAATCGATTGTCCTCACACTTCATGCTCTCTTATAGGCACTAATAATAATAATAATAATAATAATAATAATAATAATAATAATAATAATAATAATAATAGTAATAATAGTAATAATAATTGTATCAATAAGTAATTTTGTTATTGCCAGCCCATAACTGACTGATTTTCTACTGTCCCTCAGCCCAGGTGCCATTGATACACCAATATTTTCCCGGCCTGGCGGCTTCATTGAAGGACACCCAGAGAAAAAGGCTGAGGTAAATAGTGCTACCTAACCAGATTAGTCCACTCAGTGTATTTGGGAAATATGCAAATTCTGAGACTCTGTCTCAAGGACTTTCCATTATGTTTGATTTTTTTTCATCAGGCTCAAAACATCATAAGGGTTCAAAGGAGTTGTCAATTAAAAACATGATGTATGTCCCCTCTACACATATATAATTTGTTTTCTTCTCAATAGAGAAATATATCAAGACCTAAAGCAAGTATGTACTCCACTGGGGCCTATTGTTGCCAATTTCTGTATCAGGGAGAATCGGATTCAATCAGCAGGGCAAAAAAAAGCCAGAAATCTCAAAAGAAAGGTTAATGCCTGTAGCCTAATGTCTCCTGATCCAGTCCAATGAAAGTGATCTCTTTTTTTTTTTTTTTTTGGGGGGGGGGGGATTTAATTGGATAAGATCAGGTGGCTAATACAAGGGGTCCTGTTCTTCGGAGGCTGATTGTCCCTGATTGGCACATTAGGTCCTATGTAATACCCCATGACAGATAAACATTATAAGTTATGTACATTTTGTACTAGTCTTTTTCTTTCTAAATATTAGTTAAAATATGTCAGGGTTTTATGCTTTACAATTTGATATATCTGAGTCATTCTCTATGATATATGAGCATATTATTTATATTTGTTTTCTATTTCAACCTGAAGTTTCTCGCACAAATGGCACAACTCCATGCTCTTGGACGTTATGGCACAGTTGATGACTGTGCTAGCCTGATCCTCTTCTTGGCATCAAATAGGGCATCATTCATGACTGGAGCACTCGTACCAGTAGACGGCGGCATGCTGGGCAAAAATACCTTTTAGCACTCATCTCCCTCCTGTCGTCAACTTAATGGAGTCTTTTATAGGCATTCACTGGAATTCAAAGGTGCCATGATAGCTTGATATGAAGTGAGATGTTTGTCTTATACTTGCCAATCATACATGCTCAAGCATCATCTAAGAGTGTCCTACTCACTGATCACCTATCCTTCCAAATCAAAGTCACGGTGATTCAAATATAACTGTTTCACGCATTTGTATTTTTGTATGGGCAAAAATAAATGAATATGAATATCAAGTTTGTTGTTTCATTTGATTCTTGTGTACAGTCCTTTATGTAATACGGACAACGGCAGCGGGCACCAGTGAATATAATTTTTCAGACTAAAATGCATTATAAATCAAATGAACCATTAGAAATTAGGAAGAAACAAGTGCATGTTTTCACCCTCATGTCAAATCTTTTTCCCTATAATTGGAGTCCTCCATTGGTCTTTAACTTTATGAAAATGTCAAAAGTCTTCTTCAAATGTGTAAACTACTAATGGTATTATAACGACAGCATATCTTTTTGACTTAATTAGAAAATTTGACAATCTACTGTCTTTGCTGTCTAAGGGTCTTTGCATTTACAAACACTTATATTGAACATTAACTT
The DNA here is from genome assembly GCA_949317995.1 of Acholoe squamosa. Taxonomy (NCBI): domain Eukaryota; kingdom Metazoa; phylum Annelida; class Polychaeta; order Phyllodocida; family Polynoidae; genus Acholoe; species Acholoe squamosa. Next base: position 49,735,908 of record OX439050.1, read on the forward strand.
TCAGAACAAGACTAGACATATTACAAACACTTATATTGGACATTAAGTTTCAGAACAAGACTAGACATATTGAAGTGAGATGTATGCATCAGGCTATTTTAAACACATAGTTATAAGTAGAAAATAAATGTTGTTGTCCTGATTCTTGTATCGATCCTTTATGTATTACAGACAATGGCAGAGGGCACCAGTGAATATAATTTTTCAGACTAAAATGCATTATAAATCAAATGAACCATTAGAAATTAGGAAGAAACAAGTACATGTTTTCACCCTCAGGTCAAATCTTTTTTCCTATAATTGGAGTCCTCCATTGGTCTTCAACCTTATTTATGAAAATGTCAGAATTCTTCTTCAAATGTGTATTGGACATTAACATTCAGAACAAGACTAGACATATTACAAACACTTATATTTGACATTAACTTTCAGAACAAGACTAGACATATTGAAGTGAGATGTATGCCTCGAGCTATTTAAAACACATAGACCAAAGTCATAAGTAGAAAATAAATGTTGTCGTCATAGTCCTGATCTGTTCACTATCAAGATACCGTGCTTCAATATTCAAAGTCGAGTTGACATTAGTTTTTTTTTAAACCAGGCTTTTCAAAATACTGCCTAGGGGGTTATAAAAACGTATACAAAACTCAAAATTGTGTATTGAATATACTCTCTGTTTTGGCTATACCTACAAACACCTGTCAAGGGCAACTGCTTCCACCTATTAGCTAGAATCTATATTTCATTAGCCTTGGTGTCTTTGAGAACTAAAGGTATATGTGGTTTATTAGATGATAGTCCAGTGGCCGCACCCAGTGCATACATAATATATAATATTACAGGCTCTCTGCATCAATGATTAATGCAAGTAGGTTTTGAAGATAAGACCTTGATATGCAGATGCTATCAGATGAAAAGGAAGTTCTACCATTTTCTGTTGATCTAATGGCATCTGACCAAGGCTTAGAAATGGCTTCAGAGGACTGGACTGAAGCATTATAATCTACCACACTGGACAAAAGGTGCCAGTAGATGCTAGTTTGCTGAAACAAGCCTACCTCCCTAGTGATGGTGATGGAGTCAGGAGAAGTCGTAAGAATTGTCACAATAACATTTCTAATTGCAGTGAGGGCATATGTCGGTGTTGGTCAAGGTACATTATCATCATAATTATATAACTATTATAAGAGTATCACCCATCAATGCATTCTCTGGAATTTAGAAGGACCCTGATAGTGTTTCCCATCACTAAGTCATGAAGAAAGTGATGAGGGAGGATTTTCATATCTTTTTTTGTTGTTGCTGGTACATCTCATTAGGGCCTTTTATTCCACGATTTCTGGGATTCTGAGTGCTTTTCCTGGATATTCCCATGCACATACCTGTCGATATTGCACACCATGATGCCTACATCATGACTTTTGTAAGGTGTGCAGTTATCCAAGGATAACAGGCACCCGGTGCCATTATCCATGGATAACCTGCACACCTTATATGTCCCTACATGTCATATGTTACATGTTAAAACCCACGAAATTTCATGGCCAGGGCAGGGCTTGAACCTGCAGTCTCAGATCCCTAGTCCAACTCCCTATGCATTGCGCCACAGGGACTGACGGGTAGTGGCTGGCTAGAACCAGGTCTTGATATGGTACAAAGCCCGGGGAGGCAACGACTGCGGGCTGTCCGTTACCATAACCGTGGGACGCATTCAAACATAGCCAAGCTGAGACGGCCGCTGAAGGAGGAGATGTTGTGGTCTAGTGGTTAGCGCATTGCGCTCAGCCGTCAGAGGTAGGCGGGACGAGTTCCTGTCCGGGCGCATCTTTTTTTCGCCGTGTGCGCTGTAGCCGGGCGACGAGGTGCATGTAACGATTGTACACAAACATAACCGCGAGACGCATTCAAAGCAAGCCAAGCTGAGACGGGCGCTGTAGCTGGCCGCTGCCAGGCGCCGAGGTGTGTGTACCGATCGTGAACAAACACTTTTTTTCGCCGTGTGCCGCTGCCATAACCACAAGACGCATTCAAAGCAAGCCAAGCCGAGACGGACGCTGTCGCTGTCCGCTGCCGGGCACCGAGGTGTATGTACCTGTACACACTATGGCTGGCTTCGAGTCCCGGGAAGGGGGAACAATTTTTGTTTTCAACTTGAATTTATTGATATTCTATTGATTATCTATTGGTATCGTGGAATAAAATAAGTATTTGTTCAATATATATATATATATATATATATATATATATATATATATATATATATATATATATATAAACTGCATTACAACCGTGAATTTATCATTGCCATTGGGATAACTGCCTTCCTAATTTTTGTATAATTTTCTTAAGTGGCCTTATATATAAATTATTTCAGATGCCTATTTTACATTGGAGACTTTCACATCTAATGTACTGTACAAAAGCGCATTACAGAAATGATGGAAAGCATTGATTACATTTGATAATTATCTATCACCTCTTTTTCCAGGATGTCCTACTGGTTATACTCATGACACCCCTAGGGATGTTTGTTATAAATACTTCTCAAAGTCTGATATACGAACAAAGGAAAATGCCAGAATTCGGTGTGTTGCTGATGGGGGCCATCTTCCTTATATATCAGATTCTGCATACAAGGACTTTGTAAAGAACCTCATGTAAGTGTTCTACAGTTTGCTTAGGAAGAGGAAGCAATATGTATTTATAAGACGCACCCTGCAATTGGGGCATAATATGTTCACGTGAACAATGATATGAGGGAGTTTACAGTCAAAGTGTGCTCTGTTGACATTTTGTAGCACCTTCTATGATCATTTTCTGAAAGGGTTTTCTATAGGGTTTACCTACGTTTGTTAAGTGGACACTTTGTTCTCTGTGGCTAAAACGCAGCTTAGCACACATACCACACTTGAACCTCGATATATGGAAGTTTAGTACAAGTACAATAATATTGTATATAATACGATATCTTCGCCTATAAGCCACACTGGTCCCACTATCTTTGGCTGCCTTTTTAAAGGCAAACATTGGCTCCATCCTCGTGTATTAGTTGCGTCTTATACATGAGGTATAATGCATGCTATGTGACGGTAAACTGATCGTATTAAGTTTTAATTGTTGTGATAGGAATGTGTATTTTATTTCATTTGTATCTATCTTATGTATTCTCTCACAATGCCCCCTCACAATTTTATCAATGCACTGGGGATGGCATGTTTCTATGTATATCATGCCTGAAAATGTTTTTTGATAAAATGGAAGCGAAATTTAGAATATCACTAGAGCTAATTGATTGTAATCCCAAAATTCCAGTTCTAATGATGTCTGGGTTGTGAGAGAATACTATCCTTCCCATCATGCCTATAAGTGGGATGATGGAAGCATTCCAACCGATCAGAATTGGGAATCTGGGGAGCACGACAAGAATTGTGCTGTCATGGATATCGACACCGGCAAATGGTACGCTGATATATGTAGAAAAGACAACAAATACTATTGTATGAAAAAGGTAGGTTGGTAGTCAGATTTATTATATTCATAATTGGTCATGATTTGTTTTGTCTCATGATTGATTGTCTGGACAAAATAGAAATGTTCAACATGATTCAAGATTCAAGATTCAAGATGGCTTTATTGACTAATGTACAGGTACACTTATGTCAGCACCAGGTTTTCATTTACAATGTTGTAGACAGATTTTATATATGAGTATATACAGATCACAGCCCCTGGCCTTTTAGATGATTTGCAATATGGGGCCACTGCTAGTATTTGAGAAAGTTTCCTAGTGTCATTGTGTCTTTTATAGTAATCAACGAACTTGAGGTATTTTGTTTCAAACACTGACCGTGCGTTTCTCATCTCGGGCATGTTACAATGTAAGAAGACATGATTGACATCTTGCACAGCATTACAGAATGTGCACTTAGAATTGACAGGTTTCTTTCCTCTATATCTTCTTGACAGGCTGTCAAGTGTACAGTTATTGTCAGTCCGGAGTTTAGCAATAATGGTTCTAATTTTAGGTGATTCTGTATGCGTTAGGTATTCACGCTCTTCATAAATGTCATTGAGATCATCTTTACACATCTTGATAATTCTACACTTGCTAGTATTCTCTGGGTCATCAATGTACTGGTTGTATTTCTGAATATGCGCATCATTTAACCTTCTCTTTATATTGTTTTTGAGTGAGGACTTTGACCAAACATAAGGATCGAGCCAGACATTCTTACAACCGATTTTAAACAAGAGGTATTGGATATCTTTAAGCCATTGGTGGTTTTCACTCTTCATGGTAGAGAAGGCCTCATTTAGAATAGGGTTTTTCGATCCATGCTCAAGCCTCAGCCAATATAGAATGTTCAGTACGATTATTTTGGATTCAATAGGAAATCTCCCTAACTAATCGCCTAGTGCGAGAGTAGTACTTGCATATTTTGATATACCCAGAGCAAACTTGCAACTTGTAGAGTAAAACACTTCTACCGGACAGGCCTTTCTGATGCCTTCAGAGGTTAAGTCCTCAATTATAAGAGTTACCGGTTGCTTTCTGTACACAGACAGGATTTTGATTTTGTCACAGATATTGGCTAGAGTCACATAAGCTACCTGTGTTTTCTTATAGAATCTACAAGATAATATGTTTATATCCTCGACACCTAACAGTTTAAATAGTGTTAACAGATCTCTTTTTGATTTTACCTCAGATCCACTTATAGATATAGAACAGTTACTGGATGGCATACCCCATACTGGGCATCCGTATAAAAGGATAGGGTCGATCTGCTTGTCAAACAGTGACATAAACAATTTAGTGGATACATTCTGCGATGTACTCAAGGCTTGTCTAATAGAGAATAGTGCACGCTTTGCCTTTAAAATCCTTTCTGATTTCATTTTCTTTAGACTCCCATCCCGAGATAGAAGTAAACCTAAATATTTATATGAGGACACACATTCTAGTAAATTATCTTGAAAAAAGATTTGTGTTGACATCTCCCTTGCTTGAGACAAAACCATAATTTTTGTTTTCTTCGTATTAACTGAGAGTTTCCACATTTGGCAGTATCTGTCAAGCCTGTTCAGACTCTCCTGAAGGCCAGCTTCTGATCTGGAGATCAGGACTAAGTCATCTGCCCATGAGAGTGAATTCATAGATATATCACCAAGATCAACAGGGTCACAGTTTTTGTCGAACATTTCATGGAGGTCACTCTGAAATAGGTTTGATAGAGTAGGGCTAAGATTGCATCCTTGTTTTACACCTGTTGTTGATGTGAAGCTCTCAGTTATGCCACAGTCAGTTTTTATAGCATACTTGTTCCGGTCATAGGCTGCTCTAATGACTCGATATGTGTTACCTGATATTCCTGCCTTTAGGAGTTTGTAGAAAAGGCTTGGTCTGTCTATTGAGTCAAAGAATTTAGAAAAATCAACAAAGGCTATGTAGAGCCTACCCTTTTGATTTTTAACATATTTGTTGAATAGAGTGTTGAGAATCATAATATTATCTTCTGTTCTTCTCTTTTCCTTAAAGCCATTTTGATTTATACTCCAGAAGTCTTTCCCCTCCAGATAGTCAACAATTCTGTCATTGGTGATCTTACAGAATACTTTGCTTAGACAGTCTGCCACCGCTACCCCCCTATAGTTTTCTGTACATGTACACGTGTATACATGGCAAAGTTTCCATACTACTCTCCCTTTACTATTTGGTATCTCACGATTCAGGCCCATCAGCGTGCTTTTTTGGTCATAACCCCGTTCCGTTATCGGGGTTTAACCGCACTCTGAGAGCTTTTATTTTTTGCTAAGACCATGTTGGTTTGAACCTGGACATGTTAATAAATTGGAGAAGGATACAAAGTCACCCTCGCCATGCACCGTTCAGGGCTCTATGGGAATCGATCCCCGGCTGTTGTGGCAAGAGACGAACTCGTTTTCCACTATACCAAGCCAAAGGGTACTAGAAATCATGTACATGAAGGATTTGAATAAGTTTTCCAACATACCTGATGTTTGCACACCTCGTTAGCATAGAATCCAATGGTGGAAGGTGGAGTTTATTAACAGGGAAACATCCTAAGATGCCATGCCTAAATTCTCCATTTTGTTCGAAATAAATAAGAATCCAATGATTTTCCATAGCGATACGTCTCGGCACTCGCCCTGTCATCCTGCGGCAGGCTGACCTACATACGGGACTTTCCCACACTGTCAACATGAAGCCGGGCATGGTGGAGGCAGGTGGCAAAACGTATCACTATGTAAAATCATTGGATTATTAGTTATTTAGAAGAAAATGGACACAAAATGTAGGCGAACACCAACTAGAGATCGTATATTTGTTGGTGCTAGAAGTACAGGACTTGACATGCTTGGATTCTACCCGAAAAATGTGTGTAAAGGTGGAGGTATGTCGGGCAAAGTGACAACATGGCCATGACGGTTTGGCAAAGCAAGCGGATCGCATACACTTTCAAAATGTCTTCTCCTGGATTAATTCTGGGGTTATTAGGTAAGAAATTAATACAAAATGGAGGAATAAGTGGGATAAAAGCATTAATATATGTTTAACCTAGGACTCAGTGAGATTAGCTGGAAATATTCGTCCTCCCGCTGCGCGGTTGGGCGAATATTTCCAGCAAACCTCACCTCGTCCTAGGTTAAACATACATTAATAGCTTAACAACACCTGCTATATTCGCAGTTCCCAAGTCCAAGTAAAAAATAGTTTTCTCATTACAAGCTTTTAAATGGTTAGAAACATCCATCAAGAGAACAATTTTCTATTGTTTCTAAATCTGACCAGTGCAAAAAAAAATCCCTTGATACGTGTTCTTTATAAAACCTTAGCAGGTGCAAAGTGCCTATCCAGGCGTCTGGCTTTTTCTATCCCACCTGTTATTGCCTGAAGAGTCAATAAATTAGATTCTATATTATTTTGTTTTTCTCCATGAGGCCTAAAACAGTTTGTGTCTAGGCAACGATATCTAATTTTTTGGCCCTACGATAACTTTTTTTATTTTGGGGAAAAAAATCTGGGCACTTATCGAGACATGGATCAATACAAAAATTCGCGGGACACAGGCTTTTGCTGGCAAAATGCTCCCGGACCTGCAGAAATTACCAGACTGCTAATGTCCTGCTGTAATTTCGGGACCTCTAGATACATTCTTGTTTTAACGGCTTGTAATTCGGACCATTTTAGGGTTTTTACAGCCTAAAATAAAAGACATTACAGTTTGTTAAGATTCAAAGAGCTGAATGATTGATCTTTAGATATTGGTACCTAGGGGGCCTCCCACCTGTGTGACCCAGTGCCCTACCTGTCACTCTCCATTCACCTGCACTCCACTCACCTGCACAGGCAGGCCCAGACAGTTCAGTTCAGCTCAACTCTGTTTTCTTTTTTCTTTTTCTTGTTTGTTTTAAGTTGTTAATAAATAGGCCGGCGTATTCGCGCAGGCCCAAGTGGCTATCTTGTCCCTGTCTTCTCCCTCACTAGGATCAATAACGGCTTGTAATTCGGACCATTTTAGGGTTTTTACAGCCTAAAATAAAAGACATTATAGTTTGTTAAGATTCAAAGAGCTGAATGATTGATCTTTAGATGTTCGGTCCTGCCAAGATCAGTCTAAGCCTCCAGAATGATAAAACCTGCAGGTCCGAATGGCCTGCGAGGGGGGGAAGTTTTCATATCACATGGACGTTTTTTTATTATCCCGCACATCAAATTCACATCGCGTAGGTGCAAAGTTCTCCAAAAAAAAAAAAAAGATTTACCTACCTGCCTACCCCAAATTCTTTTGACCCCTTTACCTGAACATGCCATATTTTTAGGCCTGATCACTATCCTGTGTTACAGGTATAACTCTCAGTCAATGCCCTGGAGGCTACAATTACAACACCACCACCCAAGTCTGCTCTATGTATATTGATGAAGATGAAACCTGGAGTGATGCAAAGGACCAATGTGCCAAAAAAGGCCTACACCTGGCTTCATTTCATAATATAGCACATAATGCCGCCGTTAGAAATCAAATGTGAGTAAGCAAATGCAATATTTTACAGTATTTGCAAGATGCTTAATGCCCTTGGGATTAGCATTAAAAGTTCTTGGATACTCTTATTCATTCAATAACTATACTCTCTCTTTGCTAAATTGCATACCATCTTCACTTAAATTTGTCTTCACTGTGAGTACATTATGTACTGGGAAAGGGGGTCTTAAAACCCCTTGCACTAAGCCCCCTTTTCGCAGATCCTGCTTCGTGTTGTATGATGTTATTTGGCCAATAAACTTGTTAAACTCAAACTCTATAATGGCTTTGGTTTGTTTGTTTTGTTTTTGTTTGTTTGTTTTTGTGGTGTTTTTGGTGGTTTTTTTTCCCCTTTATCCTTGTTCTTCTGTTCTAGTAAAGACGATATCTGGATAGGATTGAAACTAGAGTATGGAAATGCAGACACCTGGACAAATGGATCGCCATTCATCTTCCAGAATTGGGATGTTGATGAACCAATAGAAGACAAATGTGTTCTCATCAGCGATGATGTTGGAACTTTGAAGACAAGGGATTGTAACCGAAAAAAAGAATTTTTCTGTATAGTTGATACAAGTAAGCCATGCCACTTGGGTTTCCATTCTCATTTTGCCTGCTCGTCTTTGGTAATTGGTACAATTTTATTAAATGGGCAAAATCACCTTACCTTATAACCGTGGGTAGGAACCGTTAATAATTTTGAATTTATAAACATGTAAAGAATCAATTGCATCCTAGCGGTGTTTTGGTACCATCTGCCATCCCATAACATTCTACAAAGCTCCATAAAGAAGCAACCTTTTTATTTCACAAAAGGAAAATTGAGAAATACAGCATATCAGAGGCAGAGCCATTCCATACCAAAGAAAGTGGATCTTGTTCTTCACAGCCCCAGATGCTCTATTGTGACGTCCTCAGATAGCCTTAAACCCATTTATCATAACGTATTTTCGAAGGCAGTTTATCAAGATATCATGAAACAAATACAGAGATCCACTTGAATTGCTTCAAACTCAATATTTCCTCACTTGTAAGTATCTAACAAGCTAACTTGTGAAGAAACTCTCAGTTTAGAGTAATTCTCATGAACCTTTGTCTATGTCCTTATACCAATACAATTTTTATTTTGTTAATTTAGTACTGTTCTATAGTACAAATAACCCCCCTATAAGGCGCACCCCAAACTCAAGGCAATTTTCCTCCCACGTATAAGACCCAGCAGCCGTTTGTTTGGCGTATAAGACGTGCCTTATACACGGGAGATTACGGTAGTCATGTCTGAGTACTTAATAATGATGTACAGAATACGTTTTGCTTGGGGAGTGATCATTTTTTAACAACAGGGGGGGGCTGGTGGGTTTGCCTCTGGCTCGCAAAATCAAGGGCTTGACACTGAGCCAGAGGTAGGTGATTTCAATCATGAAAACAATAACAAAACCGCCGATTCATGGCCAACTGACGGCCGTCAATCACAGACGGATGGTGTAGGGACCGTATCCTTAGCCCTCCCCAGCTTTCTACTTCTATTAGAGCTTGGAGTATGATTATTTGGTTTACTATTAATCCCAAATTGTTTAGATTACACTATCACTGCACACCGGCGGGTGACTCCCGACCGCCAGCCGGCCACCATTGCTGCAGCCAGTGATTCAAATAAAAAATAAAACACAAAGATATTGAATATATTACCTTCATTTTGAAAAGCCAATAATTAAGAAAATGGATAGTGAGACAGGGGCACGTCTAATTGAATAAGATATTTTCATGTCTTGTAAATATTCTTAAAATGTATGCTAGATATTTAACAGTCTTCTGGCACCTGCAATGCACACAAATGCAGCAAAAATGACCTTTGTACCAGTCACATGGTGTGAAGCAGCAGCATTACCAGCACACCCAGGGTAAACCCATGGGTTGGTACAGTGTTTCTTGTTCTCTCCTAAACAACTCGCATACATCAAAACATGTGCGATGTATGTCTGTTCATGAGTTGCTCTAAATAGATGTGACATAGGGCCTCTTGCATAGACAGCCACGTCCTCTGCACCATGTGTTTCAGAATCTCGATAAATACCAGCATCAAACTCATAATCCTTGTCCCCTAGAAGTAAAAGAATTTTGAAAGGAGTAGTTTACCTATGGGAGCAGCTGATGCAAAATTTTGCATTCTGGATTAACCCTTAAGGCCGCTTCATTGGAGCATCATGCTGATACTCCGGGAGTATGTATCAACCCCGTAGGTTCGGCATGATGCTCCAATGAAGTGTTAGTGAGCAGTCTCGCCAGCACTCCATTGGTGCATCGTGACAACCAATGGACATGATGCACTCACTCCTGCGGCCTTTAAAGAATTAAAGTCAAACACAAGTTTCACCTTGTGGGAAAATAAACCAGAGGCACCAAACCAAAGGTTGATTCTATGAATACTGATATAAAATATTAATTTGTTATATCATTTCCATATCAGACATGAGCATTAGCTCCCCCAATTACAGGATAGTAATACCAATTTTACAGTTATACATGTACCACACCTATATAGTTGCCTTCTGGCTTAGAATCTACACACACGAAAGCCTATGGCACGATTGATATCTCTTGATGACTGCTGTATATCTATTTTTTTGAAAGTGAGAAAACATTCAATACTTACTTGTCTTTCCTGTATTGAAGTCATCTGTAAGATTCCTCCTGATAGTTAGTGAATTATCAACTGTTTCATTTACTCGATGATATAAGTATCCTGGGCCATTTGAATATGCAAGAGCTAACCAAGGTAGTCCATCATCAGGCAGGTTCACCTCAAGCTCATCTTTTGTACCTTCCTTAACACTCAGAGAGATACCTTAAAATAATGAAATGAACAAATTACCCATCTTATGTAAGGTGAATATCCAAGACATTTAGTCCACAAGAGGTACATATTTTACATATACAATGTAGGCTGCTGCATTCTCTTTCTTGTTCTCTAAAATTATAACAACTGGCTGTTCTATGAGTACCTTTGCTGAAATACCAGTACTTTTGCAGGATAATGTCTCCATGCGTTAACAATTTGATGCATTTTTCCTATTCTATTTTACACATCGGTCTTCAGTATGTCAGAGAACTAATAAATTAGCCAGATGCCTCTTTGAACAAATTGGTAACTCTTACTTAATTCCATGGTGTTCTATTTTATTCATACAGACAACTAAATCAGTAACCAGGACTTTAGTTTTCCTTTACCTAAACCGATGGTTGCTGGTTTATGGAGACAACGGACACCTTTTGGAGACTCCCATGACTAACATTTGTCCTGGGCCAATAGACCATAGTTTTGAATGCAGATTCATGGTATGGTAAGCCCCAATGGTAATTGCATGTGGCATTTCAAACTATCATCCCAGACTTACCAAGAATGTCACTGGTAGGTGCCTGGTAGCCACCAAAGGTGAAGACATGGGAGTGGTCAGCTGTGACAGCTATCAGGGTGTCTCCCTCACTTGTCAGATCTGCTGCTTTCTGTACTGCCTCTGACATGGCCACGGTATCAGATAATGCCTTATGGGCAAGGTTATCATGATGCCCGTGATCAATTCTACCACCTAACAAGAAATGCGGTTGTGACCGCGTAAAAAAACGCCTCCCGCCGTTAATGTCGGTATTCAGTAATTTTGTATTGTGAGACCTCATCACATGGGGCAAATGAAATCATCATAGCGCACTCCCGTACCGCTTCGCGGTACCGCCGCTATGCGGCGTAGGAGGCGCTAAAAAATTAAAGTACATCAGATGTAAATATAAATCTCAGGTATCACAATGAAAATTCATTTCTACAAAGGGGTGAATTAATTTGAATTACTATTTGATTCTTCCAGATCGTTACTGCCTTTATGATTGGTATAGTATCTAAATCATTTTCACAGATGTCATGTTTATTTTCCATTTAATTTCTTCATTATTCATCTATGCATACAGTTTATAGTAGATCTGTTTGGCCTGGCTTTCCCACAAAATGTTAGCCTGTTGAACGGCTGCCTCTTGTATCATTCTCCATTCTGGTTCTAACCAATAATATCACATTAACACAGACCATGAGAAACTAATGCAGGTACCTTCAACCAAAAGGAAGTAGCCTTTCTCATTCCTTTGCAGCATTGTGATAGCTTTCTCAACCATTTCAGTCAGAGACGGTTCCCCTGCATCACTTGTATCTCTGTCCAATTCATACTGCATATGAGCTGGCTCAAAAAGCCCTGCATCAGAGAGAATATTTGGTCACTGGTACACACTTGAGGAAATTTCCAATGCTTGGGTGTGTGGTATTGGTGAGTTATCTAGCGTTATCTAAAATCGCCTTATCCACAAGACACCATGATAGATTGACAGCAACTCTCAAATGTTTTAGATATTCCCTTATGGTCCCTTTTCAGGAGACACAGTGACTAGTTGTTGTTGGTTTTTTCGGTGTGTTTTTTTTAATTGTTGTGAACATTAACTTATTAAGTAACATTATATTAATGAATTCTGACATCACAGGTATGATATTTGGGTGTACAGAAAATATGAGCCCCTATCTAAAGCGCAAAGCTCATATTCATAAACCAAGAGCACTACATACATGTACATGACTATTCCAGAATATCTAAACTGAATGACACAGGTTTGCTACATACCCATGACATATTCAGCCTTTGCTGCATCTATGCTTTTAAAACCAGTGTTGTTAGTGACAAGTTTGACCATGTCTTTGTCAGTTTTTGCCCAGTGTTTCTCCTCCCATTCCTGTTAAACAGAATATTTACATTTTCTATGAATAATACACCAGCATCTTGATGAACTGTTTTGATGAACTATTTTGTTCATTTCCATAACACAGTGAAATAAGCAGAAATATTTACACTCATATCGCTTCAAACTGAGAGCTTTGTTACTCTTTAATTTGGTGCTCAAACTGCATTACACTCCCTGCTGTGTCATAAAAAAAGAACTCAAAGCTAGCTCATGATACTGTCTCAATACAAATTAGTTATATTACCATCCTCTCTCCGTCGATTATTTCAAAACTCTGTTGTATTAAAGTATAAACTTTCTTTTTACCCAAAGTACATGGAATCCATATTATACTTATATGCAAGCAACTTATACCTTCATGAGGTTCCTTCCATCAGTACGCCTATTGTTATAATCAGGATATTCAGGATCAGTTTCATTCTTGGGAAGAAAATTCCGCCGTCCTCCACCGAATATGACCTTCAATCAGAATAAAACTGTTATAGGTCCAAGTTGAAATTGCCTGAATGACATACGAAAGGGAATATTTAAGATGCATCTGTTTAAAGAGGTCATGTTATTAGTACATTGCGAATTGATTTTTTTACGTTCACTATAAAAAGACTTTTTAATCTACCAGGAATCCTGGTAAAACTGAACAGTGAACCACCATAATTGCATTGCAGCAAACCAGTGTAGTTTGCACAAGACACCCCAAGGTGGCAGTGTGGTGGTACACAAAGATTCTCTGTGAAAATAACGGCGGACCTCTGGCAGCTTTGGGACAAGGATTCCTTTGTTATTTGTACAGTGTAAAATGCATGCATGTTTACCCTGATAAAGTCATTATCATCCACGAGCTGGCTGGCTATATCCTTGCAGGCCTTCTCTGAGTCTGGGATGTCGCTGTCAGCCTCCCAGTCCCTATCAGCTGATGCGGCATATGCTGTAGCCGGTGTGGCATGTGTAATACGGGCTGTAGTTACTATCCCAGTCCACTTACCTTTTAATGATAGGAATGATGATAAGGATTAGTGTTATCAAGGTTCTAGTCTTAAGGCTGTAGGAGGTGCTGCTTCCTACAGCATTGGCAACCAAAAGGTAAGTGATTCATAAATCTATGATTCGACATAGTGTTGGTTTCTAATGCCATAATTTCATCCAGCAACATCTAACTATGTACTAGCTATTAGATGATTTTGATTATCATTATAACCATCTAATGAAATATTGAATGAAAATAATTCTTTGGTATTTTGTTTGCAGAGTGAATTGAAATCCCTTTTCAAAGCAATTATTTTATGTGTTGGTCAGCACTATGATCAATCATTTTAATGGAAATGACTTCAGTCCACAAAGATAGCTATACATGTGTGAGCAGATGTACATGCATTTTTGCATGTTTATTGTAATAGTATCTATAGTCATACCTTCCTCGTGCGCATAGTCAAGAATGGATTTCAAGCTATTGCCAGTGGCTGTAGAGCACTTGCCCAGGATGGTTTCTTGACTAACACTGACCAAATCATGGTTAGTTTTTATACCAGTCAACATGGCAGTAGCTGTAGCAGCTGAGTCAGGGGTGATCTGATCTACATTGTATGTCTGAAATGTTAACATTTTGATAATTTGAAACCATTGATAGATTTAGTTGAGATTGGGGGTCACACAAAACCATACAGAGGAATTCTGCGCACAGGAATTCTTGAACAAGATTTTTGTTGTGTAAAGTAGATCACAGGGTGATCATAAGTTATTGTTTTTATGATATTGCTTTTCTTTCTTCTTCATGCAAGATCAATAATATTTATTATCACAGACCTTCACAATGGTATTGGACTACCAGACTGGAAATGGAAATAAATAAAGCAAAGAAGAATCATACTGGAACTTCTGCCCCCCTTTTTACTGCACCAAAATGTTTAAAATGGAATCATAAGAATACCTTTGATATGGAGGTGAAGGGGAAGTCCTCCCATGCCAATGTTGTATCCTGTAGGGTCCTGCCCTCTGACTGGGCCTTGAAAACTCTGGCTGCTGACACGGTGCTAACCCCCATACCATCACCGACAAACAAGATGACGTTCTTGGCCAACCCCATGGACAGCCCCACTTTGAGGTTAGCCTCTAGCTTCTGCTGGCCATCACTCCACCAGTTCACATCCCTCAGCTTGTTCTCTGGACTAGCAGCTGGAGAAAGATTAATGTTGAAAAAGAGGTGGCATGAATCTAACCCTTTAAAGGTTACAAATTACAAATTGGTTGGCAAGACTGCAGAAATGATATTTTTCAAAGGAGACCATTGGTGTGTTGTTTCCCTTATATGCTAAGACCAGCAAGCTAACTATTTAAGATCATTATAAATACAATTGAGCATAATAGATCGGATGAATGTAGATGAATGAGAAGATTATAGGTTTTCAGTTTCCCCAAAAAAAAAAAATACAAGAATCACTCTCATGAGCCTAAAAATATATACTTATTAGTCCATGAACAAATACCTTACCTAAAGGAATGGATACTCCAAAACTGAGAAGACTAATAAAGGCTACACCTGTGAGTAAATCCATGTTGGTTGTTCATCAATAGGCACTCAAATGAATTCCTCTCTGCTTCTGACATAGCTTGAGGTGATTTATAGATACATCCTATAAATATTATCTTTGCATTCTTTTCTGTTTTATAGCACACACTGATTTCAAAAGTATGCGATTTTTAGAATAACTCTGGATATGTTCATATGAGACAACAATTTGTTAAAGGTGGACTCTCACTTCAATTGTACTAAATTTGACTGTTAGAAATGAATAGAAATTATGCTGGCATGAAATATTTGTGGATGGTCATGATGACCATTGCACCATAGGTCAAGTATTATATGGTTATCCACAGTGGATATTACTGAGAACAGGTCATGTGGGATGGAAGCATTGCTAGAGTTGTAAATAGATAAGGTGTAAGTATATACCTGAAACCCCATTCTATGGCACCTGTGAAAATGTAGATAATACTGACATACAAGTGTCCACTGATAAAAAGATTGAATGGCCGTAAATGAGGAGGGTGCATGTACAGGTAGATAACACTGCAAGAGTCTTCCGATTTAAGCAACTTTAAGCAATGCATGAAGTTGATTATATTCATGAAATAATGAACCTTAATAAACTTTGAACAACAAATTCAAATTCAGCCTTGGAGGTTTGCTTAAATGTGATTAATTTTGACTAAAGTCGGACTTGGAGGTTTGCTCTGCCTTGGTCATTTGCTTAAAGGTGATTAATGTAGACTGAATTCAGCCTCTGATATTTGCTTAAAATTGATAAAAGGTCTGCCTTGGGGGTTTGCTTAAAGGTGATTACTGATGATTACTGATGACTAAATTTAAGCTTTGAGGTTTGCATAAAAGTGATAAATGTCGAGTACATTCAGACTAGGATGTTTGCTGAAAATCAATGAAAGTTGGCTCAATTTAGCCTTGAGGTTTGCTTAAAGAGACACCAGTCATTCATGCTAGCAATGTGATACAAACTAATTCAGACATTTGGGAAGGGTAGAAATGTAAATGATTGGTCGACAAACTTGAACCAATATTGGCGGATAGAATATACACATTGGCTGAATGGTTGAATATAATAATAGAGAATCCGAACACTTTTAACCAAAGATGAAGTATGATCATGGACAAATTCTGGACGGTTATTGCTGCTGCCCACTGGAGTGAAACCCTTACATCTGCCTTCCTCAATCTATATGCCTGCTCCCACACACCACCTGGTGAGACCTGAATACACTGCGCCAATATCGCTTCCATAATAACTTCATCACTGATCAGGGACAGCACAGGGATTGAGTTGTCCGGCGGGCGCTGACTCTTACCTGACGGGAGAGTCAGGCTTCCTGCATAGGGCTAATTTGTCAGGTGGCTGGAATTGTAGGACATAAAATTTTATGTCAATTTCCTCTTAAAGATGGCTTCCTAAGACATGTTGGTTGCCATTTTGTGAGAAACCTTTAATACGGGGGCCCAGATTATTTGGTTCTCGCAAATCTGTTAGCCTTCATATCAAGTTTAGCTGCCACGGTCGGCCATGTTGGATGTGGTTTCAGGTCTCACAACAGAGGTGTTATTCATGAAATAATGTTATTCATGAGAATCTGCTTGGAGAGTGGAGATTGACTTCCTGTCTGGCAGAAAATGCACCTGCTGATAGCTGCCCATTGCAACCCACACGGCATGTGCCAAATCTTGGAAAAGGGTGCGATCTAAAAGTTTCCAACAAAAGACACTCTTCCCACTCACAGACAGCAAAACTAAGGTGGTACTCTTGTCAATACCATAAGCTGATTGTTGGGGATTTATTTCTGTCAAATGTTATTCTTAGAAACTTGCCGTTTCTAGAGCACCTGAAAGTTTTAGGTATACCAGTCCCAGCGACTCAGTCCTTAACTGAGTCGCGCCCAGTGACTAGGATTGAGCAGACTAGACCTAGGTGACGGCATGACGAGTAGACTAGCGCTATTTAGCATTATGTTATCAATTTGGAGACCGATGTGAATAACAAAGAAGAATTAAACCCCATTTATTGGGTAAGTGATAAATCAGTGAGAAGATGATTTATATACCATTAATTGACATCCTATTAAAGTAATATTGAATTATGCAGAGTTATGAAACAATAGGAGCAGTTCTATGCTTTATGACCTACATTTGATTTTAAAAAAAAAATTATTGATAGGGCCTGTGTATGCTTGCTGGATTTAAGATCCCTCAGCTAGAGACCCACTGTTATGAGTAGGGTAAACTGAACTTTCAGGAAAGAAATGCTATTCATAGCTTTTTGGTAGCAAGCAACCCATACACAATGGCCCCTAGTGTATAGGTCTAAACCATATTACTGTTACCTGAAGTGGGATTGTCTCAGCAGATGCTTAAGATTTGATTTCAAACAAGGCATCATTTTAAATGAGTAAATGATAATGAGGAGGAAAGCCTCTGGTTTCTACATTTGATTGTATATGTTGTTCCATCATTAGTTGTGTAATTGTTTTGGTATGTCAGTGATGATTTCCTTTTCAATGCACATTGCTTTATTTAGGTACATGTATGCGAGTACTGAAAATACAATTTCTATGTTATTTCTCTTGGTGTTATAGAAATAATATTTCCCTAACGGGTGGCATTTCATCTATATCACGGAATGGATAATTGGTTAATGATGGGCAGGGGTTATGGACATATATACATTTTTATTATCATAAACATGACATAAGGAGGGCAACAAGAGACATCAGTGACACTAAATAAATGTTTTGTGGAACCTGTATGTATGGTTGTCCATGACAAAGATGTGGTAATGCTCTAACAGCCATATTATCACAGGGTCAATTGGACATATTATATATCTATAGAGGGATAGCACAACCAGCAGTATCAGGTTCACTCCCAGGATAGGAAGAGTACATAGCAGCCCTATGACTGTCTGTATAACAGATAATACCCTAGATCTACCATTGGCAGTAATAAGGTAAGGTTGTTAAACTTATTTGTAAGATATACTATTCTTTATGGCATTCTTAACTTTTCATGTTCATACATTTAATCATTCCTACTGCATTGTAGATAATATGTGTGCTCTGAATAAGGTCGTTGGGCTGCTAGGTTCATGGTTATTTGGCAATATAAGAGGTTAGAATAATATGCCAAATAAATATGCTGTCTGGGTCTTCCCTTCTGCTTATCTACACAGGGTTAACAAGGTCGCGTTACTATAATGACTGGATTATGGGATTCCTGAGCTGATATTTTAGGCAGCCAGAGGTTAAAAGAAATTAAGTATTTTGAGACCAAAATTTCCCAGTGACCAGAGGCAAAAAGGATCCACTTAAAATGCCCCAAAAAAACACTTTTCATGGACCTGAAAATCAAGTCGACTTTTCATGGAAGTAAATATGGGATCAGTCGCATATTGTTGGGACTTTGGCTATCACTATTGTCATAATTAAATGCCCTAATCCCCAAAATGTGCAATACTGATTAGATTACAGGATGGACTGGAGGACTGAGGTAAATGTAGTGATGGCACTACTGACTATAATGTCCCTTGTGGGTACTGTCGGTAACATGCTGGTTATGCTTGTCTTCTCAAAGAAAAAGGATTGTATGACCTCCACAGTATTTATCCTGGTGAGCCTGTTTCATGTCATCCATGCATGCAATATGTTTGCTTTCATCAAACAAGAATCACAGTTGTTAAAATATTGTTATCCCAATGGTCCTTCGATGATTAAGTTGGTTGAATTCAATAATTATATTTGAGAAAATAGATGCAGCATATCACCATAGATGTGGTCTAAAATATTTGCAGTATGCCCATGACTATATTATACTAATGGATTAATATCACCATGATTACCTTCTGTAAGCTGTGTATTATGACAATGACCCTCTCTCAATGATATATAGTGATGCACATTGCCCTTTTACCAACTCTAACAGATCCCAATTCACCCCCTTTGAATTATCTTGATTAGTAAGTACATTGTATCTAAAAATGTTTTTGAATTCCCTTCTCACAGACCTTGGCATTTGTAGACTTCATCACCTGTCTGGTTGTCATTCCCTACACAATCTACATGGAGGTTGTGGACTTGCATATCCGCTATGATATCCTCTGCAAGCTCTACCAATTCCTGGTCACCTGTAACATCCCGTTCTCAGCTTTCATCATGGTGGCCATTGCCATAGACAGATACCTCGTTATATGCCACCCCTTTCTCAAAGCCATGAACCATTTCAGAGCTAAAATCATGGTAACCTGTCTTGGTATTCTGGCAGCAGTTATTGGCATCCTTGTTAGCCTCATGTATGGGGTGTACCAAATGGTACCAACATCAACCAGCCCCGGGTACAACCATGGTCATATGGTGAATGCCAGTGGCAATCATCATTTGGCGGCTGGATCTGTGCGGGGGTCTCCAGCTGAGGATGGTGTCTCAGATGTTGAACAGGCAGACGCTGCCATGTCTAAATCTCGGGGGCAACCCAGTCCAATGGTGAGTATATGCATTGTTATTGTACTGATCATCAAAGAATTGACATTTATATTATAAAACTATTTTGTTTCTGTATAATCATGATGTGTACCATTCATAATGTGTAACATAAATGAAATCCCTCTTGTCATTTCAATCTACAGAAAGAAATATCAGCAGAATCCACATTCTGCTTTCTAAACCATTTGCTGAAATTTCAATATACCTTACCGTCCACAAAATGCGACAACATTCATTTCTTCTTAGTTGGTATATATAACGGTGATAACTAGTTAACCTACAACATCTATTTCTGCAGAAAATCTACACTGGACACTGTGCACAAAATGACATTTTGCTAAGTTCCACCTTCGCCTGGCACTACAACAAGTTCTATGCTGCTATGTTTCTCCTGTGTGTCATCATTGTCACAATCCTCTACAGCCTCATTTATTACTCAGTCCTTTCTCATCGAAAGATGCAAAGAGCTAAAAACAAGCAACTCCCTCTAAAAGTAGTACATGGGAAAGATAAGGATCTAAATGACCATACAGTTCAGGCTGACACAGAGACATTGAATACAGACATTGAAGACAGTGCCACTACTCTTCGTGAATCTGGTCAAGAAACTGAAATCTCTTTAGAAAAAGATGCCAGGGTAATTAAGAAGGATCACAACCGCAGCGCTAATTTGAAGACAGCGGCTGTGTTGTTTGTGGTCATTGTTGTGTTTGTGCTTACTTTTCTGCCTGCTTTTCTAATGTCACTGCAATATATTCCATTCAATATGGTTGTATTCTACATGTACTTTGCAAACAATGTGGCAAACCCATTTATCTATGGCTTCATGAACAAAAACTTTAGAGACGATCTCAGAAGAATTATGTGTGTGTGCGGTAGAACTTGTGGGATTATACTTTAGCCTTACACAGTGAGATCTCAGTAATCCGCCATGCCAAAATTCCTGAGAATTATTGGTCAGTTCTGATATGGGCAAATAGCTGAATTGTATGAGAATTGTCCTCTGGGTCAACCTGGTGGATATGAGGGTAGCGCTGGCCCGTAGCCAGACTTCACTGTGGAGGGCCCCCTGAGCCCCCCCCCCCCCTCTGGCTACGGGCCTGTAGCGGATCATTTGAATGGCAGATTACAGAGATCTCACTGTATGAATGTACTGGTATGTGACTTACTATATTGTATGAGAGTGTTTTACCTAGATCCCTACCTCCCTGGAATATGCTGGCATGTATTTCACCATGAACATGTTGAGTTGTGGTCTATACCAGTACTTTTTTTCTAGAGAGATAATAAATACTACAAATATTTGAAATCAGGAGAAATAAAGTCACACTTGAATGCACCAATTTGGCATAATATCTTATTTCTCAAATTATATTATATTCATAATAATGAATGGTACTCTGTATAGCTGTATAATTTGCAGGAGATTTAAGTGGGATGAATTTGTCAATTGTAAGATCATCAGCATATTAAAGCTTGTTGTTCATAAGACAGACTCAAACTATGTATCATCTCTATTAGAATATGATACTTCTAGATAAAATAGGTTAGAAATCAGCTATAGCTGCATGTACTAGTACCCATCAACAAGAAAACCACATTGGTATTGATCAAATGAAAAAGATGTCTGGAGAGAGTTTCACCCAATTAGAATTGACTGAAGTGGAATAATTTGATCATCTTTAGTCTTTTTTTCTACTATAGATATGTTATCTTTAGTCTTTGAAAAAGGCTCTCTGTGATACATTAAAACACATTTCATTCTGATGAAATTCGCAATATTTTGAATAAATACCCTAAAAATAAATGCCCCCCCCCCTCTGAGAATAGGTCAAAAATAAATGGCCTCTCTCTAAGAATACCCTGAAAATATTTCGCCCCCTTGAATAACCTGAATATAAATGACCCCCCCCCCCTTCAATTTGCTCACCCCCACCCCTGCCATGAATAATGAATGCTCCCTAATACCAATATTAGGATGTCATAATTATCTCTCATTTCCTCCTATAAAATTGATTGTATATTACTGAAATTGGTGTTCCGCCTGTTGAGGTTGGCATACAGCAAGGATTGTTATTAAGCTACTTATATGCGCGCATATAAGTGGTGATAAATGGGCAGTAGCAGTTCCCAAATGTATTACCAGATGTCACCACTTCCATTCACCTGTTATGTAACAGGTTCCTTCACTGGTGGCCTTGTAGTCGGCCATATTGCCTAGCCCCAGGAAGGACCACCGGTCTCACATTGGAGATTTTTTTTCCCAGTCATCATGACTAAATGCGTGGCCTGTGATACTTCCTACCATGGTAACGCGGCCAAGTGCCCGAACTGTGGGGTGACCAATCCGGGGAAACATTATTCTCCGGAGGATTCGGAAGAATTACCTGGTTCAGCGGATTCAGCCGAGCGTGACGAGCAGGAGGCCACGGAGGCCAGGCAGAGCGACCGGCCGCCCCAGGGGAAGGACGGTCAACATGGTGAGCTTAGCAGCCTTGGGGAGCAATCTACACAAAATGATTTATTGCATCAGATTGAACTTGAAAGGGCCAGGAAATCAAAAATTGATGAAATGTGTAAACGCAAAGAGTTGGAACTAGAGTTGGCCAGCCTAAGGGCTGAAAATAACAGATCTCTTCGCCAATTAAACGAAGGCGTACGGGCTTGGCGAGGTGCCATGGGTGCATTCGAGGCCGAAAATTCTTCTCTTACTGCTAGTGCCCCATGTTGGAATCCTTCAGAGTTGGATGCGGTAAGGAACGAAAGTGGTGGGTCGAACGTCATAGGTGCGTTCGAGGCCCAAACTTCTTTTCTTGCTGCTAGTGCTACGTGTTTGAACCCATCAGAGTTGGATACAGTAAGGAATAAAGGTGGGGACTCGAACACACCAGGCTTCCAAACTGGCCAATCACAAGCCAGCTCTAACTTTAACTGCGGAGTCCAAAATGGCCGCCCTGTACTTCCGGAAAGCCGGTTTTCGGCCGCAAACACTGTTTTAGGGCCTAATTCTAGAGTTATGGGACCCTCCACAGGCCAATCCGGCCTTGAAACCACCTCAGGTATGTTTGAATTACCCAACTTGTGTAAAAAATTGCCTCCAGTAGAGGGAAATACCCAAGTAAACAAGTCGCTCACCCGCGATAAATAGCCACCTTCCCGGTACAATCACCCGGTCCCCAGAGACAATCAACCTGACTATCCAGTGGGTCAAAGTCATTCCCATGGTGAATTAGACAATGATTATCAGGAGTTCCTACTGTGGAAACAGTGGAGAAGTGGTGGTGTAGCTGCTAACACTGTTCCTCAGCTGTTCTACAGAGATGGCACACCTTATTCCCCACCTGTCACACCTGTTAGTCAGACTGTCAGTTGGCCTGGTGTGGGTCAATTTAGGGCACCGGATGGCAGGCTAAAGTTCCCACCTACACCTATGGTATATGGTAACCCGACTACTTCTCATATGTATGGGATTCCAGTCCCAACATCCCATCAGCAGCAGGCTTCATATCAGTTTGGCGTTATTCCTAACCCACAACAACAGTACCAGGCTGCAGGAATCATACCTAATCAACAAAGCCTGTTCCAGGCTCCTGGTGTTCAGTCTGTGCAACCTCAAATTCCACATAACCCAACAGCATGGTATCCTAACCAGCAACTACAACACCAAGCTCAAGGCGCCCCAATGGTGATATTTTCACCAAACAATGCCAGTGGCAGTAAGTTTGTGACCTATGACATTGAACAGCACATGCCGCATGATAAAGTAAAAAAACCCGCCTTGAATGATGTTATTTCTGCTAGCATGGGTCTCTTGAATAGCATGTTGGCTAGAAACTTCCCATGTAAAAACTATGGTAAACATGTTAAATTCCTAACTGACAAGAAAGCATTCTACGATGAGGATGCTCTCATTCAGTATGATCTTGCGATGCGTGAACACACATTCTGCTATTTCGATCACGACATCTTCTCAAACAATGTTGGTCTTGAGAATCTTAGTGCCGAGCACTTATGTAATGTTCTTGGTATCCAGCCTCCATCATCTCAAAGTGGTGCTGGTACTGTTGCGGGATCGAGTAGTAAGAGGAAAAAGAACAAAAAGAAAAAGTCAGATGAAATTCACTGTTGCTATGCATTTAACGGTGATAATGGTTGTAACGCCAAAGATTGCCCTCACCCACATGTATGTCGCTCTTGTGGGGGTAATCACACAAAACTAAAGTGCACTGTGAAAAAATCAAATGATTGATATCAGGCCTTAGTGGATTCTGATTCAGGGGTCAGTGTCTCCGAGGAGTTTGGCATAGATGGTGGAATTATAAAATCTTCCGATTCTGACAATACCAGTGATTCTGATAATACCAGTGAACTTGAATATAGTTTATTATGGGATGTCAACAAATTCGTAATTCCTTGTGGTTCAAATCATGTCAATTCTTCAGATTCATTACCAAAGACGGAAGACATTATATTAACTCCTACTATCTACACTTCCAGAATTGTCGATGGTGTTGAATGGTTTAGACCTTGTCCTTTGGATTGTGATTCCGTTCATGTCTTAGATGGCATGTGCCTCCAACTCAACCCACACGCCTTCTTTGATGAATGCATGGGGTTTGAGGAAGTTGATGGTAACTATGCTTATATCCTAGACGGTGTTCGTAACGGATTCAAAATCGTTGATGTGGATTATGATGGTTCTTATTTTCAAAAAAATTACCATTCCATAATCAAAGAAGGTGTAAAATGCCAAATGGACGATCTGGTAAGGAAGGAGTTAATTGATGGTAAAGTCAAAAGGGTTCTTAGTAGACCCCAGTGTGTACATTCACTGGGGGCTATTTTAAAACCAGACGGCAGCTTAAGACCCATAACAGATTGCAGCCGTGGTGATCCCGATGATAATCTTAAAAGTATTAATGACTTTATGTACACAACTTGCCAACCGTTTCATTATACTCAAGTAGATAGTGTTACTGATGTCATACATGAGGGCTCATTTTTATGTGTATTGGACATCCAATCTGCTTATCGCAGTGTGGCTGTTCATCCGGACGATCGTTCCAAGCAAGGTTTTGTGTGGAGTCTGGACGGTGCACCAGAATATTTCGAAGATCAAGCCTTATCGTTTGGTCTTAGATGTGCACCATTTATCTTTACTCAACTAACCGAGTTTGTCATCCGGTGTATGAATCGTAGAGGTATTTTCAATGTTTTCGGTTACCTGGATGACTTTGTCATTGTGGCTGACAACTACGAGGAGTGTGCGAGGCGTCAGGCGATATTGGTAGATCTGCTCCGACGTCTCGGTTTCCATATTGCATGGAAAAAAATCTTAACCCCTGCTACCAAAGTCCAGTATTTGGGTCTGGTAATTGACACAGTGAAAATGGAAATCAGCTTACCCCCACAAAAGTTAGACAACTTATTGGTACTGATCGACAAGTTCTTGGGTAAAACTGTTGCTACCAAAAAAGAATTACAAGAACTGTGTGGTCATTTGGCACACGCTAGTAGAGTTATTCGGGGAGGCAGAACATTTTCACGTAGAGTCATTAACCTACTCAAATACATGGCCGACAGTGTCACGGTGGTCAAACTACCTGATTGGTTTATGGATGACATCCGCTGGTGGAAAAGGTTCAGTTATGTATTCAATGGTTCTGCAAAAATCCTACGTACCTTTGATTATCATCCTATCGTAGACACTGACTCATCACTAACTGGTTTTGGCTCATGTTATAATGGTGATTGGTTAGTAGGTGCATGGAAATTACCTGCCTACAATCAGTTGTA
The DNA here is from genome assembly GCA_949317995.1 of Acholoe squamosa. NCBI lineage: Eukaryota > Metazoa > Annelida > Polychaeta > Phyllodocida > Polynoidae > Acholoe > Acholoe squamosa. The sequence continues at coordinate 49,761,560 of OX439050.1, forward strand.
TAATCGCTTTCCATTATATCATACTGTTAAACCCCCTTGTGAATATGATGAGACAGCTGACATTAACCTACTGGAAGTCTGGCCAGTGGTTGCCGCAGCGCAACGTTGGGGAAATGATTGGTCGGATACAAAAGTTGTAGTCAGAACCGACAATACCTAAGTCCAACGCATGATAAATACTGGCAGATCGCGGAGTGTTCGCTGTATGTGGTGGATAAGAGAATTATTTTGGTTATCAGTTGTACATAATTTTCATATTGTTGCTACTCGCGTTAAATCTAAAGACAATATTGTTCCTGACTTTTTGTCGCGCTGTACGGATAAAAGGTGTGCAAAAGGATTGCCTTCATTTCTGATAAATGACTTCTGCTGCAGGGGATGTCTTGACTCACAAACTACGGAACTACCAGTCACAGTGGATGGCTGGAGCCACGGAGCGTACTAGGAAGAGCCAATGGAACTCTTATTTGGAATTTTGCATATTATATGGTGTGCTTGTTCCATTCCCCGCTAGTATAGAAGTTGTGTTGTTATATGTTACACACTTGGCTGAGAGACTGCGCTACAGCTCTATTAAACAGTACCTAGGAGGACTTTGGGTGTTGCACAAGGTCCTAGGTTATTCACATGTCAACCCTAATACATTTGAACTCTACATCACTATGAGAGGTATCCGAAGGACCCTAGGTGATCATGTGGACCAGGCGCGACCAGCGTCAGTGCAGGACTTAAAGCGTATTTATAAACTATTGGATATGTCATGTTCTGAAGATGTGGCATTTTGGATCACTGTTATCATGTGCTTCAGAGGCTTATTACGTAAGTCCAATGTGGTTGAACAAGGACTGGCAGTCTGCTTGTCAGATTTGACCTGGGAAGTCTGGGGGGTCTCCGTCAGACTTCGCCGTACAAAGACTATTTCATTTAAGGAGCGGGTCTTGTTCATACCCTTCACATTCCTCTATGACTCTATCTTCTGCCTTCATCATTACCTGACCTTGCTGTTATCTATGGTGAACTACCCATCCAGTGACTCACAAGTAGTGTCGTACATGAAAAATGGCCAATGGTGTCGTGGCAGTTACTCATGGTACTTAGGCAAATTGCACAAGTTGTGTGCCAAGTCAGGCATCGATAAGTTGTCTTCACACTCGTTACGAAGAGGAGGTGCATCAGCCTTGGCAGATGCAGGGTTCAGTCTATTGGACATCAAGAACATTGGTGACTGGAAATCATTGAGTGTGTTGCATTATTTGACAAAATCCAAACAAGCTCGTGTCGATCTTGATCGGCGTATGGTCAGCGCCTTATTCGTGTAAAATCTGGTTATGTATTTTTGTTTTTTTGTGTTTTTTTTGTTTTTTTTTGTTGTTTTTTTTTTGTTGTTTTTGTTCTCCATTCTGTTTGGCGTGTTGGCCTGGTTATGTATGTTTATTGGCCAGGTCCAATAAAATATTCGCCCAAACTAGATTGGAGTTGTCGTACGTCTATTTATAAGCTACTTATATGCGCGCATATAAGTGGTGATAAATGGGCAGTAGCAGTTCCCAAATGTATTACCAGATGTCACCACTTCCATTCACCTGTTATGTAACAGGTTCCTTCACTGGTGGCCTTGTAGTCGGCCATATTGCCTAGCCCCAGGAAGGACCACCGGTCTCACATTGGAGATTTTTTTCTTTCTTCTTGTGTTACTTAGGCCTGGTTATGTATGTTTATTGGCCAGGTCCAATAAAATATTCGCCCAAACTAGATTGGAGTTGTCGTACGTCTATTTATTTCCAATGAAAAATGATGCTCACATATTTGCATTTTGTAGCTGACATTATGTGGGGCAACATGATAATAGAATCGTTCTTTGTCATGTTACCGTATTTGACAGCATAACCATGTATACATAGCCTAATAAGCGAATTCCCTGTTTTGAGCCACATGAAAGAATATAAATGACCCCAAACATTTCCTGTCTTAAAGTTAAACCCAGTTAAAATTGTTAGAAAGAGGTTAAATTCTTTATACGCTCCCCCAAGTGGGGTCCGGGGGGTCAAAGGTTTTTTACACACACCCTCGACCCTCCTCCCCCCATGGATAAGTAATGACCACTCCCTAATTACATTGAATATGGTAACCATATATATTACTCATGTTGATAACCATCAAAACTAGGATATGATGTCCATAACAGTGCTACAGCCACTCCAGCAGAATATAGTGTCTAAAGTGTATATGAAATGCATACATGTACAGGCTGCACAAAAGTTGACCCTAAGGTGAGTTGATTTTAGCATTAAGTCTATGCACAAGGGCCCAAAATCATTTTAGATCGACCAACCCCTTCCCCATTGTTAAAAAGCTGACGAGTTTCTTTCGCATATATTCATCAATAGCTGCTGGCCTACGGGCTGCATCCACTGCGACGGATGGACCATCCGTCTCCCTTCATCCGTTTTCCCCCCATACAAATCAATGATAAATGAAACGGATAATCAGGAGGAGTGTGTGCATGGGAAAGGGGGGGGGGCTGTTCTGCTATGTATATACAACCCTTACAACAGCCATACACAGTAGATGGCGTTAGTGCTGAGCAGGTCAAATTGCTCCTGCTACAGGGGCATGAGTAGTTCCTCTGTTACTCACCAGATGCTGGCCCTACCACTGACCTGTTAGAGCTGTAGTCCACACAGGGTGACCCAACTAGTGTGATGGTTTACAATGCGTTTGACTTAATATCTTTTCCAAATTTTTAAGCATTCATAGTTTTACTATTTCCCTCAGTGAAGCTGCAATTTCTGAGTATTTGGCATTGTTCTTCTATTCAAAAATTGCATAAATGTGAGAGGTGTATGTGCCCCCCTTGTTAAATGAATGGAGCCACAGGGGCTGGGTGAGTGAGTAGCCCCTGTAGCCTGCAGGCCTAATAGGGCGCCATCTAGTGTATCTGAGTGACAAAACTCCCGTATACTAGTAGGCCTAAGGGTAGTGGTCATCTTTTGACAACAGGGACGTGGTTGAGATTGCACACAAAGGCATCTCCAGATAAACAAAAATCTCCATAAACATTCGATTTCTACCCTTATCATAAATAGCACCATAATTATATAGTCTGTGTTTGTGCCAGCTTTTGTGAGGATAGCTGCAATTCTCTTCAATGTGTAGTCGAACCCCAACTATACTAAAACCTTTATAAATATTATTTGGTCATTTCAGTCTGAGCCATATAGTATACCTATTACGGGTGTAAAATCATGGAGCCGGCAGAGATGTATGTTTTGATGGGACTCCTCGCCATTATGTCCATTACGGGGACAGTTGGTAATGTACTTGTCCTGTTAGTCTTCTCAAAGAAAAGGGAACGCCGCATAACCTGCAATTTATTTATTCTGGTATGATAATTTTACCTTTAGATATTGAATCTCTTCAGTGGAATTAATCATCAAGAAAATTTCACAATAGCTTGTTTTGAAAGCTTTCGGATGCACAAATCACAAGTAGGCCAAATACATCAGGTGCCGTATGCATGATGGATGTTGTGGGATAGTTGTTATATTGGCACAGTGATGCATACCACATCATGATATATTATAATTCAAAGAGTTGATTCTTAGTACTTAATTAACTTAATGTGCTAATTGAAATTGACTTGTTTCCTGTTGCAGACCTTAGCCTTTGTAGACTTCATCACCTGTCTGGCCGTCATTCCCTACACAATCTACATGGAGTACAATGAGTTCCATGCCCAATATGACACTATCTGCAAGCTCTACCAATTCCTGATCACCTGTAACATCCCGTTCTCAGCTTTCATCATGGTGGCCATTGCTATAGACAGATACCTCGTTATATGCCACCCTTTTCTCCATGCCATGAACCATTTTAGAGCTAAGGTCATAATTGTGTGTCTTGGTATTTTTGCATTCATTCTTGGCATCCTCACTAGCCTCACGTTTGGTGTCTACCGACCACTCAAAACAGGTTCTATGCACAGTACTACTCTGTCTATGAATGTGAATATGTCTGAGATGGGTAGTAGGGAACTGCTAGGTTCCCCAACAGATGATTATGTGGCAGATCTTACACAGAATCTCAGCATTAAAGAAGACAACACAGGAGTTGCTATGGTGAGTAACAAAATATGCAGTGGGCCTAAAATTCCCACTTGGCAAAAAAGAACACACGCTTGTTTAACATTTGGGAGCGTTTGATAGGGTTTGGATAAAAAAAATTGCAAAAAGCGTTTTTCTTACACCTAAAAACGTTTTTCAAAATATTTTAAACGTCTTAACAGTGGTTTTTGCAACGTTGTAAAAACGTTTGTTACATTTGTTACATCGTTTACCCTAGAAATGAGACATTTTTTTGAGTACAAGTTTGAGGGTTTTTACGTTTAAAACAAACGTTTGAATCACTTAGAAACCCAAAGAACGATTTTTGACTTTAAAAATGGCGTTTATCTTTTTGGTCAAGTGGGTTGTTACTCTACTGGACTTTTTATTTTGATCAACATGAGACTCCGATCTCCTAATACACCTTCAGATTTTGTCTTTTTTTTGTAAACATATGTATCTATAAAACAGTTAATATTGTTCATTATTCATTTTCTTCATTTTCTCTGTCTTTTGCAGAGATTGTACTCTGGCTACTGTACAACAAACGACCTTGTGCTGAGCTTGGAATTTCAAGGGCACTACAGAAACTTTTATGCTTCTCCCTACCTTATTTCTGTCATCATCGTCACTATCCTCTACATCCTCATTTATCGCTCCTTTTTGGCTCACCGCAAGTTCCAGAGAGCTCAGAACATCTCCGTCGATGAGGATCATAACCGCAGCGCTAACTTAAAGACAGCAATGATATTGTTTGTGGTGATTGTTGTTTTTGTCGTAGCTTTCCTACCAGCTTTCCTAATGTCGATGGGGGTAATTCCATACAATATTATTGTGTTCTACATGTACTTTGCCAACAATGTGACCAACCCATTCATTTATGGCATCATGAACAAAAGTTTTCGAGAAGATCTCCGAAAAATCACATGTTTCTGATTAAACTCAGATTCAATATTCATTTCCGTATCAGTTCCAGCCTATTGGTTACTGTAGTTACACCCTTAAATTAATGGACTTTGGCAGCTTTTTACTTGAAGCATTAATTGCACTTATAAATGCCCTCTTACTAGTGCATATCTTAAAAGTATAATGTGTATTTCAGCTAACCTTTGGTTATTTTTCTATCAATGATACACTTCTAAGTGTAATGGAATATTTAGAAAGAATTTTTTTTATATAAAATCTACTGTGCACCATGTCAAATAAATTGAATGGCTCAGCGCACACCATAAAATGTCAACAAAGCAAAATGCGAAGACCAATAGAAAAAAATCACAGAAGATGGAGAGGAAGAGTGTGAGAAAAGTGATGAAATAAAATACATTGCATAAATTATACCGTGCTCTTGTTTTGCTTCTTATTATGTGAATAACTCTGATACCTCCTTTATCGTCAATAAATGATGGTTTTAGTATGCAATTCTCCTTTTCGCTCATTCCAAATGAGCATTGATTTGATTCGATGACTTCAAAGATTTAAACTTTATCCACTTGATTTTCTTAGATTTATGGCCACGGTCCTAAATCTTTCCAAATTTTTAAAAGATGTTCAGTACCCTCAAGAATTGTCCAGTATCCGCAGGATTTGTTCAGTACCCACAAGAATTGTTTAGTATCCGCAAGAATACTTTTTCTGGGAAAAAAAATCTTTTGGTATGTCCGTTTAGGGGCTCCGTAATACGGATTCCTATACGGACTTAGCTGGTTTGAATATCAGCCAATGAAATGACACCAACTATATATATATATATATATATATATATATATATATATATATATATATATATATATATTATATTATATTATATTATATTATATTATATTATATTATATTATATGAGTACCAAACGTACCAAGTGGACACAAGTAGCCAAGCCTGTCAAAAGAAAGTCATATCAATAATGACTATTTATAATCATTATAAATCATATCAAATTATACAGTAATACGTAATCTAATTCATGTGACCATTCAATTCAGAAATAGCTATAGGGGCCTTCATCGATAGCAAAAATCCAATTGATGAAGCCTAGTCTTATTTTCTAATGGTATTTTTCTCATTTAGTTCCAGCAATACACGCTCAGTGTTTGGAAGAAAATGCACTTTATTGTTTTGGACTTGTAGGGTCATTTCTGATATCTAATACAACCATGCCGTTACCTAGGTCCATGTTAATAGAAACATTGGATAAAATGTGTGGGTAAGAACTACAAAATGTATATAAATGAGAAAAGTTCACATCAGTGAGCTAAGAAATCTGTCCATCTGACCACTGTTAACAGCTCTAGGTAATGAACATCTGTCAATCAATAAGGCTCAAACCTTTCATTTGATCAATTGAGTGTCCTTCTATAGCCAAAACTCCATTAGGCTATCTGACACAGGAATCCACAAAGTTGTACATTTTTTAAATCCTTTTTTCTTTGTTTTTTTTTTATTTTTTTTTGTTAACATTTGGCTTGAGTAGATAAGTAGAAAATATCATCCAATGCAATATATATGCCAACAAAAGAATTCACACAAGCACAGAACAATGGGTAAAAAGAATGCAGTGTTTTGAAGTCAAACATTGTCTATCTTTTTTCTTCCGCACGCGGTTGTGATTCAGGTTTCGTCTCTGCATATCTTGCGGGTACTGAACAATACTTGCGGGTACTGAACAATTCCTGTGTGTACTGAACAATTCTTGCGGATACTGAATAATTCTTGTGGGTACTGAAGAATTCTTGCGGATACTGAACAATTCATGCGGGTACTGAACAATTCTTGTGGATACTGAACAATACCAAAAAGAATTTTTTCATGAAAAAAATATTCCTGCGGGTACTTGAAGATTCCTGCGGATACTTGAAGATTCCTGCGGGTACTGGATGATTCCTGCAGGTACAGGAACATTTTTGCAGATGCACAAAGAATTGTTGTGGGTGCACAAAGAATTCTTGTAGGTGCTAGAATTATCCTTGTGTAGTGTACCCTCAGGAATGTTCCTGTACATGCAAAAATACCCCTGTACCTACAAGAATACCCCTGTAGCTGTAAGAATGTCCCTGTATTCGCAGGAATGTTCCAGTATCCGCAGGAATGTTCTAGTACCCGCAGGAATATTTTTTGAATGAAAAAAAATCTTTTTGGTATGTCCTATTAGGGACTCCGTACCACGTTGAACGACTGTTTATCCACGTATGAATATCTGTCTGGCCTAACAGGGATTTTACGCAACGAGGAAATATACCATTGCAGGTAATATTAGATGGAAGATTTTTGAAGGTGTATTGAAAGAATTCGAGCCTCCTTTGGACTAGCAACAATTCATACTGATGTTCAGTGCTCTTTTTTCTAATACACAGGTATGACATTTCACTGTATATAGGGGAATTCTGGCGCCAATGGAACAATTGATAATAGCCCACTATAGGTCCGTCATAGTTACTAATACTATGAGTCATAGTCGTTTGGAAACTACACTTTTCGCTACTTGTGGTGTGCTCGCTTCACAACCACTTCTGTATCCTCAGGGGCGGATCCAAGGGGTGAGGGGGGGGGGTGCAAGGAGGCACAGGCCCCATCCCCCTCCTAGACGCCCTGAAAATGGGCCAAGCTATGACCAGAAAGATAGGAGTTCATATGTTATTATCTTTCTGCTATGACTCTTAACTATAGGAAATCTGGTCCGGGACTCTGGCTGTGCCCCCCCCCCAGGCCGTCCCTTCTGGATCCGCCCCTAATCCTTTGATGTTGCAATGCCAATGCAATGATGAAAGAATAGTTGTCTGAAATTATATACAATATAGGGAGTGACCAACAGTAACACCAGTCCCCTACATTGCTGTCTACATAGGGGGGCGGGCCTACTGGTTCTGTAGTGACACCTACATTTTGCGCTGTAGGCCCCTATGAAACCTCCATGTTGATTTTAGTTGATTCAATTATAACCCAAAAACATTGTTTCACTGTCTCCGCTATATCTTAACAACACTTTTGCTCGACGGCAAAGTAGCTCCGATTGTGGCTGCGTCTGCATCTCCTTGGTCGGTGTTGGCGCGTGGCGGGAAACGCGCGGATCACGGCAAATCCCGGGGACTTGCTTGCCCGAAGCTATCGCCCGCCTGAGCTCTGATTGGCTGACCCAACTTCCGGCGCCAGTTTCAAAACAGGAGAAAGACAGGGACGAGAAGGACGTCAACAGTTCGGTTGCTGAATTTATCAGTCTCATGGCCCATTGTAGGATCGTTTAAGAAAGCAGGTACTTCCTCTAATTCTCTCTAATTCCCGTTTGTTGGTGTAGATGTTATTTTGGGTGAACAAAGTCAGGCGACTGCCACTCTGTCTCAGACTCAGTCAGTGACACTGACAGACTGAGACTAGGCCGAAATACCTGCCTGCTCACAGGCAGGATCCAAGATTTATGTCATGGCTGATACGAACGTCACTATAGATTAGTACTAGAATCACCGTATTCAATGGGGGGCATTGAATACAATGTGTCCGTATTCAATGGGTGTCCGCCATCTTGGATTTTGAACAGATCTGAGCTGTTTTTCTTTATTTAAAAGCAAAATAACCCCCTAGGCCATGACATAAATGCAAATGTCCACTTCCATGGGATTTTTTACATCGTATTCCCCTCTGTGGGACTGGTCGCATCCCACTCAGCCATATAATGGCTTCGTGGGATACGCCAGTCCCACCTCGGGGAATACGATGTAAAAATATCCCATGGTCGTGGACATTTGCTTATGTATACAAGTCTATAGGGCGGCGAAGTCACGTCACGTGACTTGCGAAGGATCGGTGCGCTGGGGTTATTCCATTATCGCTCAGTGGCGTCCGTCAGCGCTGAGTGAATCAGGCCCTATTCAGGGGCATTGTTGTCACTCAGAATAACACAATTTTACAATCTATTCCCAATAGAACCAAAGTTATGAAGTGATGTCACCCTGCCTCACCCACAGTCCCACCATTCCCCCACCCTCTGTCTCACCCACAGTCCCAACATTCCATATTGACAGTGGAATTAGTACCCACGTACCGCGGCCCTGCCATTTCCTACTATCCAGGTACGGCCTATTACGGGTAGTATAGTAATAGTGCTAGCCCCTATAAACTTGGCCTCAGGGCATGTTTTTTTTTTTACAACAGGGGGTGGGGGTGGTTAGCTACTTTTGTATTTCTACTCTACTCCCATTCCCCTCCCGTACTAAGGGTCATTTATTATCATGGGGGGGGGGTGGTGGGTTTGAAGGGGGGGCGTAAAAAATTCTGACCCCTCTCGAGGGGGGGCTAAAAAAGTTTTGACCCCTCTTGAGGGGGGGCTAAAAAAATTGACCCTCTTTTTAGCAAAAAAAGCCCGCGCGCTACTATAGATCAAAGAGGGGGCGCGAAAACTCTCCGCGCCAGAGTGCGGAGTGCGCAAAATTTTTTTACGGCCGTCGAAGGGAGGCCTAAAAAATTTCCGCGCATCTGCAAGAAAACCCACCACCCCCCCCCTGTTGATAAATAATGACCACTCCCTAAGTTGGGGATGGGGGGGTCCCTCTCCCCGAATTCACTCGATCCTCCCTGGCCCCAACCAATTTTAGGGAGTGATCATTATTTTTCATCAGGGGGGATGGTAGGTTTGAGGAGGGGGCGTAAAAATTTCAGACCCCTCAGAGGGGAGGGGGGCTAAAACAGTTTTGACCCCTCCTGGGCTAGGGTGGGGATCTTTTTCAAAGAAACCTGCAAAAGTAAAAGGGCACATTCCCACACAGTTTTCGGCCCTTCAAGGGGGGCAAAAAAATTTAAATTTAAATTTCCTTGCGTGTGCCTAATGCTAGGTCTACACTAATGTACACGGGCAATTGCCTACTGCAGCTTGTCACTGCTGGCGACCTTTCTAAAATGAGTTGGGCGGCGATCAACTAACTCCGGAACTAAGGGAGTGATCATTTTTTAACAGTGGGGGGGGGGGCAGTGGGTTTGAGGGGGGGGGCAGAATTTTTTCAATCCCTCAGATGGGGGGGTCAAAATAATTTCACCTGTTTTCGTTGGAAAACCCAGCACATTACTATTCCGAGGTAGCAGGTTGTCCCATGGGCGCGGCCATTGCTGGAGCTTGTTACCAGCGAGTTCTACTGATAAGACTCTCTCATTGGCTAATAAATAAACCTGTTAAGTCTGTATAGGTTAAAAAGGCACATTCCTGCGCGATTTTCACCCCTTATGGGGGGGGTCCAAAAAATTTTCCATCCTTAAGAGCGGGGTCGATTTTTTTTCTACACGTCCGTGTGCAAACCCATAAGCCCCCCCTCCCCACGTGTTTGTTAAAAAATGATCACTCCCTAACTGCAGTAGAACATGTTGACCAAATTTAAACCCTTGGCCCTCTCCGAAAGGGCCTAGGGTAGGCCTACCTTTTAAATAGGCCTAGAAATAAGTCAATAGATTAAAAAATATGGTTTACCAGGTTAGGCGGGGATGGGCACCAGAAAAGGGGACAGAGCAAATTGGGTAAACTCCAAACAGTCTATGCCTAACCCGAACATGGTCCAAACAGTCTTAGACAACCCAACCCAGACATAGTCCGAACAGTCTTAGCCCTACCCTGGTTAGGCGGGGAGGGTTCGGCAGAAGGGGACTGGACCTCGTCCAGTCCAGATACGTTACTAGACCTTCTCAGGAGTCAATAAAGGCCATCCGAGCAGATGGAATGTTAAAGGGGCCCTGGCATGGTAATGCATGCCAGCATTAAAAAGTCACGTGTTCACCCCTTGACCAATCAGGGCATCGCGATTTTTCCGCTGGTTCCCGCGATTTTATGATCGCTGTTTGAATTGGTACCCATGTTGTTAATTTTCCATGCCAGCCCCCCTTTAAGGGCTTTGCCCAACCTGAAACTTTTGGTTGGCAAACATCAGCAACGTTGGGCCAATGTTGGCATTTGGTTGGCAAATGCCACTGGTCGGGCCTACATAGGCCCGATGGGCAGCCTACGTTGGCCCAACATTGGCCCGATGCGTTGGGCCAATGTTGGCAAATTTTTGTGTGCTCCCTTGGTATCTGACCCTCCCACCTAACCCATACATCCACCAAACCCTCCCCGCCTAACCTGGTAAACCATATTTTTTACTCTATTGACTTATGTCTAGGCCTATTTAAAAGGTAGGCCTAGCCTAGGCCCTTTCGGAGAGGGCCAAGGGTTTAAATTTGGTCAACATGTTCTACTGCAGTTAGGGAGTGATCATTTTTTAACAACACATGGGGAGGGGGGGCTTATGGGTTTGCACACGGACGTGCGGAAAAAAAATCGACCCCCCTCTCAAGGATGGAAAATTTTTTTGACCCCCCCCCCATAAGGGGTGAAAATCGCGCAGGAATGTGCCTTTTTAACCTATACGGACTTAACAGGTTTATTTATTAGCCAATGAGAGAACCCCAATCTATTCACTGCAGTCCTTCGGGAGCCAACTGGTACCCATCTGATAGGTCTTATCAGTAGAACTCGCTGGTAACAAGCTCCAGCAATGGCCGCACCCATGGGACAACCAGCCTCGGCCAGCGTCTATTGATACTCAGTTCAATAGCCTGGGAGCATCTCTATATTCAACTGGATGTGTATTCCAGTTTATTGTTTTATTGCCCCCTTTGATCTAGATAAGAATCTGATAGGTGTGGGATGTGTATTCAACCAGAGGTTTGGTCACTGCACAAATGCTTTATCTGCTTGAAGAGTGGAGCTTCGTCACTGCGGCGGCGAACTACTCAGGATAAGGTCTGAAGCCAGCCCGTAGTGTGACGGGCTGGAGAGGGCGAGCCTGTGGGACAACCTGCTACCTCGGAATAGTAATGTGCTGGGTTTTCCAACAAAAACAGGTGAAATTATTTTGACCCCCCCATCTAAGGGATTGAAAAAATTCTGCCCCCCCCCTCAAACCCACTGCCCCCCCCCACTGTTAAAAAATTATCACTCCCTTTAATAGTTCCGAAGTTAGTTGATCGCCGCCCAACTCATATTAAAAAGGTCGCCAGCAGTGACAAGCTGCAGTAGGCAATTGCCCGTGTACATTAGTGTAGACCTAGGATTAGGCACATGCAAGGAAATTTAAATTTAAATTTTTTTGCCCCCCCTTGAAGGGCCGCAAATTGTGTGGGAATGTGCCCTTTTACTTTTGCAGGTTTCTTTCAAAAAGATCCCCCCCCCCCCTAGCCAGGGAGGGGTCAAAACTGTTTTATGCCCCCCCCTCAAACCTACCACCCCCCCCCTGATGAAAAATAATGATCACTCCCTAAAATTAGTTGGGGCCAGGGAGGATCGAGTGAATTCGGGGAGAGGGACCCCCCCATCCCCAACTTAGGGAGTGGTCATTATTTATCAACGGGGGGGTGGTGGGTTTTCGTGCGGACGCGTGGAAATTTTTTACGCCCCCCCTCGACGGCCGTAAAAAAATTTTGCGCCCCCCTCGCCAGAGGCACGGAGAGTTTTCGCGCCCCCTCTTTGATCTATAGTAGCGTGCGGGCTTTTTGGCTAAAAAGAGGGTCAATTTTTTAGCCCCCCCTGAAGATGGGTCAAAATTTTTTTAGCCCCCCCCTCGAGAGGGGTCAGAATTTTTTACGCCCCCCCTTCAAACCCACCACCCCCCCTCCCTGTTGATAAAAACTGATCACTCCCTAACCACCCCACCCCCTGTTGTAAAAAAAAAAACATGCCTTGAGGCCAAGTTTATAGGGGCTAGCACTATTACTATACTACCCGTAATAGGCCGTACCTGGATAGTAGGAAATGGCAGGGCCGCAGTACGTGGGTACTAATTCCACTGTCAATATGGAATGGTGGGACTGTGGGTGAGACTGAGGGTGGTGGAATGGTGGGACTGTGGGTGAGGCAGGGTGACATCACTTCATAACTTTGGTTCTATTGGGGAGAGAGACCCTCATCAACAACATTGAAACTAGATGCTTGGCCGCCAAAGCACCTAAGCCAGATGATATATAACTGCTACTTGAAGTGTGGATAAAATATGAAGGTCCGACACCCCTTAGTTTCTGAGAAAAGAGCTATTTTGTTGATGGTGCGCAGAACCGCCATTCACTCAACATTGCAAATAGCGCTGGGCGAAAATGGAATAACCCCAGGCGTCTCGCGTCTCGCGTGACTTCGCCTTCCTATAGTGGCACAAACACATGGCTAGTCTGAACTAAGTACTCACTTTCAGTTCCTGGAAATTGTCCCTCCTATTCACAAACTTGTAGTTTTCATGTACATCAGTTTATATTGACTGAAACATGAGATATATCCAATAAATCTGACATGTTTATCTTGAGCTTAGATATCACTACCTCAATGGCCTCCATTGTCAACATCTTGTGCTGCTACCTTGTGTTAGACTGCTTTTGAAACATAGGGCTAACCAACCAAGAATAGTGTAGTCTTTTTGGCACTAGGTGGCTACACCTGGCTTCAAGATGGCCGACAATGATTTGGAGTTAGGGAGGGAGATTTGAAAATCACCTGGATTATTAATTATTACAAATATTTCAAGTGCTTTGTGTATTGTGAATCTTTGGATATACATTGAGGGAAGTGTTGGTGGAAGCATTGGACCTGACAGTAAGTACTTCTGTGAGAACTGGGCACTCAGCCAATCTGGCTGACCAAACAGACTACAACAGACACACTTGGTCTCTGAGGTTCCCTCAGAGCGTCTACGGAGTAACTGAGACTCACTCACTCAGTCACTGCTCTCTGACTCTGGACCTACCAGGCTACCTGTCAAACTTGAGTTCTTGGACTTCAACTTACTAACTTAGATGATCAGATCTAGCTTCTAGTCCCTTAACTGTCAAATTTTGACTCTTTGGTTGTTTGTTTTGCCTTGACTTGAGTTGAAAAGGGGGTCGGAGGGAGCTGGATTTGAGTAGGAATAACACCCCTGCACCCACTACCGCTAGTCCCTATCTATCACTATAGTAAATCAATCAATATAATTTTCTATTTTAGGGCTCTTTTCCACTGTCAACATTAACTATTTTCATGTACTAAGGGTAAAAATAACCAAGGAATCAGAATTTGTGGGTCATATTACTCTACATCCAGTCACTGATTTAATATCTTATCAGTTCTCAAAGCGTATTGACTATTGGTGTGTGCAGACTGTAATTTCTATAAAACCTTGAAATATAAAATGCTGATATTTTTGTTATCTATTGATCAATTTTTACATTTGAGACCTCTATTGAAAGCTTAAGACATTATCAGTTACCATAGAGGGGGAAAGAATGAAATATCTAGACAGATTGTATATATTTCAGAAGAGTTATGACTTAAACCCGAAAATATCAAAACTAAATATTTGTGTAACTTTTTTAAACTTATATGGAATAACCACAAAAGTGTGTACTTTTAGGATCTTTAATCAGCTATTTATTATCTATTAGCCCAAATTAGCCCAAAGCTAAAGAGTATAGGAGAGTTGAGTAAAAAATCCAAGAATTTCAGGTCTGCTTATCACACTGCCATTTAGAAAATTTTGACTTTCCAACATGATCTATAATACTTATCTTAGTTCCTTTTGATGCAAAATATAGCCCATTAATCCCCAAACTGTTGTGTTTACAGTGATGTAATTGGTTACCCTCTATGATCGTTCAATCAAATTTAATTTGAGATTAAGTAAAGCAAGGTCTGAAATGTGTGAGAACCAGTGCAGCCTGTGCACAGTGGGCAGGGACTGATAAGAGCCACACTGGCTGGAAATCCACTGACAGAAAACATTATAGAAATTCCGCATTCAATCCCTCATAACTTTTGTTCTAGTAACACTATGAAGACAATTTAAACACCATTAAATTACTCAAGTTGCCAGCTTCCCGGTGATGTAAAATTATCCGGGTAAATCCAAAATAAAAGTTTGGCATGTTTTCCCTAATTTGAGCCTTGACTTGACTGTTGAGGGGTGTATACTGTATTACTATTAGGCCTAAAAATAAAAATTCTTGTGTTCAGGTAACATGCTAAAAAAAAAATGGCTAGCGTGCGACATCAAGAGATCCACGTAATCACGTGGTACAGCTTATCTAGTCACGTGATCTAGCATTAATCTCGATCCAGATAAGTAAGGCCGTACAAACCATGATTACATACTCTAAACTCTAATAGAACTAGAAACAATTAAAGGGCTAAGGATACTGTCCCTACGCCGTAGAACTACTTTTGCCAAAACTATTAGTTTATAAAAATTGGATCGAGGCTATTTGCTCTGACAGTGACGCTCGCAAGTCTGCACTACGAGGACTTCTTTAGAATCACAATTTGCGCAAAAAAATTAGGGTAGGTAGGTCGAATATTTTTTTTTTTTTTTTAGATTCTTTATTTCAGTAGCATTCGTGAGGCCATGGGCTTTAATTTGATACCAAACATGCCTATAGAGTCTATATTATAATGACATTTTTTTACATTTTTCTTTAATTTTGGGTCAAATTTACCAAAAAATTTCTAGAAAAAAAATTAGGGTTGGGCCAAAAAATTAGGGTAGGTCGGGATACCTGAACACAACTTTCTTTTTTTTTTTTTTAGGCCTTATAATATAGAAATTTAAACTGTATAATTCAAAGTTTTAACAGTCAACAAAAAGACAAGTCTTCAACTTTTTTAAATAAATCTTTTATTACAGTAAATGAGTGGTTAATTGACATAACTTGGGAAGTCGGGTTGCAGTTTGCCCCGGGAGTTTGCCGCCCAGGACTTTTTGAAAAGTGATGAGGCATTTTTTCATTAGGGGCCGTCCATAAATTATGACTTTTTATGTCACACAGGTCCACAGGAGTGGGGGGTACTTTCCAATTGTGACAAAGGGTGACAAGGGGGGGGGGGAACGGTGTCAAGGATTGTGTGACGCCACATTTTTGAATATTAATTTTAAGACCTGTATTAGGCCACTCAAAAAAAAAACTTGTTTCTCACTCATCACTGCCCTCGTCAGAAAAATCGTCATTTGAGATTTTTTTTTTTGGGAATTCTCTGAGAAAAATGTACTGAAAAATGAGCAAAAGTAGTCAAGTTTGGTAACAAATGAAAGCTCATGTCCCAGGGAATGCAGCTGGCTATCAACAATAGATCTAGACATTATCACACTTTTATAATGTCAATGCTAACTTTACTTTAAAAATGCAGTTTTTCTTACACACGGCCGTTCGTGATTCGCCCTTGATGCATTCAGACCCTAATGAAAAAAATTAAAAAAATTAAAATCAAAATTCTCCCTCGTCACTTTCTTCATGGACTGGTGATGAGAAACAAGTTTTTTTGTTTTTTTGAGTGGCCTTAAAGACATCTTATGAAACAAGCTAAATATGTTAGCTAGAGCCTAGAAGGGAACTACAGAAGGTCAGCATTATAACAGTACCGGGGTAGTGGTCTAGGCTAGCGCTAGTACATATTTTTTCTTAGCCAGTCTGGCGAATTTGCCTCATTTTTGATTAGCCAGATATGTAATCAATTAGCCAGATTGATCTGATCAACCTTCATATAATATTAGAACATATTATTTCTAGGTACATGTACCACAGAGTATTTACAAAGGTAGTGATATTTCAATATGATCAGACCTTTTAAATATCCCACTCCACTTTTGAATTGGGGTTTACATGCAGCTCAGTTCGGTGATAGAGCTCCACATAGATATGGATTTAATATAAGGCTAGGCATTAAAGGGTTCATCCACGTTTCTGAAAATTTTTGGTATTTTTTTAATGATGGAAGAAAGTGCAACAGTGTCTCTTCAGAAAACTGTGTTTGAAAGGGGACATGGCCAGCTACTCCCAGAAACATTGAGTAGGAGCTGAACCATAGGAATTTCGATAGGCTTAGATATGTGTATAGCCCTAAACAGATATTAAGCAATTTAATCAGAAATCAGAAAATGTTTTATCAAGATTTTTAAAGAGAAAAATCACAGAAATATCATATTCATTTGTATGAAGAGGGAATGCATATGACTGGTTTTGTCATGTTATAAGCTTTCCAATGGTATGCTACACTCCATATATCATATTCCCAGTTGTGAATTGAGAGAAGGATTAGCCAGTCTGGCGAATCCAATGGGAAAATGGTTAGCCAAATTGTAGTTTGATTCGCCACTGGCGATCTGGCGAATGGCTAGCGCAAGCCTAGGTGGTGAAATTCAGGGGCTTTGCCATCCAACCCCCCGCCAATAGTCAGGTAAGATTCCATTTTAGCCCCAAATCCTCTTTACTCAGGTAAAATCAGATAAGATATTGTTGTTGTTATTATTATTATTATTATTATCATCATCATTATTATTTTTAGGCCACACCAAATTAAAACATTGGTCTATGGATTTCCCGCACCTGATTTTCCTAAATCAAAATTTTATTTTCATTTGAAAAATATTTTGTCTATGGATTCCGCCCGCATCATTTTCTGGAAAATTGAAATTTTTTTTTTTTTTTTGTTGCAAAGTCAACCAATAAAGGTACAGCAACAGCAGACCACTCATTGGATAGGTAAAGGTCTCCAGATTTGCAAATTTCATTGTCTATGCTGCATTTAAAAGCCAAAATTCTAGTAGACAGATTTGAAAAAAGGAGCAAAAAAAAAGAAGAAATCGCCCTATTCACATCTTTGATATTGAAAATCCATAGACAAATGCCGTAATCTCCCGCATAGAAGACGTGTTGCGCGTATAAGACACACATTTTAAGGCTGAAATTTGTAAGATTAGTACATTTCTACAGTAAAATTACCCCTCGTATAAGACGCACCCCCAATTTCAGTAGATCCTATAAGACGCCCCAGCATTTTGTTTGGCGTAGAGGACGCGTCTTATAAGCGGGAGTTTTAATACGGTATTTTTTTTTTTTTTTGAAAAAAAAAAATTTCGCCTTCCCGCTCCAGTTTTCAAAAATGAAAATCCATAGACCAATTATTTTATTTGGTGTGGCCTTATTATTATTATTATTATTATTATTATTATTATTATTATTATTATTATTATTATTATTATTATTATTATTATTACCGGGAATTATTATTATTATTACCGGGTGTTGTTGTTGTTATTATTATTGTTATTGTTATTATTATTATTATTATTATTATTATTATTATTATTATTATTATTATTATTATTATTATTATTGTTGTGATTAATTGTGACGGGGGGACGGGGGTGTTGAAAATGGCCAAAAAAAGGTGTGACTTAATTTATGGACGACCCCCTATTCATTATCTAACATTGCAAGGGTACATCGATTTTGTAGATGCTACCATATTATCTGCATTCCTTGCATTGTGTAAGCTTCAATTTGACACCAAATATGCCCCCCTCCCTTTTGTCATCGCCATCATGTCCAAATACAAACTGAATAATGAAATTTCTCATGCGGTCCCTTCAAATGCATGCATGCGTTGGATATTATGAATACCATATTCATTGTAATAAACGCACTTGGTCTAATAAGCACAACCCCTACCTTTACGGCCATAATTGGGCGCCCATAATTGCACCCCTCTTGTCAAATCATACAAAGGAAGTGTAAAAATAAAGGATTTAAGGGCAAAAACGTCGGTCCTTAGGCTTAAGGGGGTGCCCTTATTAGAATTAATTCTTGTGTTAAGCATCTAAAATTTAATGCTCTGCACCGGTGCGCTTATTAGAAGGAATACGGTAGGTACATGGTTTAGGGTACAGGTAGAGAACGATTTCTCATAAACTGATAAAGGCATATAGAAAGGAGTCCCGAGGCCTAGAATTTACAGGTTTACCATAAAACCTTGCAATGTACATATCAGGGGTCGATCTAGGAATTTGAGAAAAGGGAGAAACATCTTATGGTATTTAACTGAATGGGTCGAAGCCAGAACTAAGCCTGGGTGAAAGTCTTAGGGATTTCCCTGATTTCAGGGATTTTCATGTTCCAAAGACATGAATATTCCTATAGAAGATCTATATTTAATGGGTTTTATTGAGCATTTCAGGGATTTTTGTGCTCAGTGATTTTCATCCCTGTGTGTAATAGCAGGGTCTGGGGGCTTGCCCCCTGAACATTTTTAATTCCCATGGGCATTTAGTGCATTCTAGTGGATTTCTAATTTAATGGGGTTTTCATATTCTCATTTACTACAAAAATAGGTGTGGAGACTGGAATTTCCTACCGTTTCCCAACTTCCAGTCTCTGCCTGCCCCCACCCCCAGTCCCACCATTCCCCCTACTGCCAGTCTCATCCTGCCCTCTCAAGTACTGGATTTCCATAGAAAACATCTTTTTAATTTAAGGCCATGCCAATTTTTGTTTTAAAAAAATGGTGCGAGCGAACAAAATCTTCTTCTTTTTTTTAAAGAATTTTTTGGCGTCCAATGGATTCCTTGCTGGAAAAGTGAGGCGAGCAAAAAAAAATTATTTAAAAAAAAAATTGCCAAACATCTCAAAGAGAAAACTTGTAGAAAGTGAAGCAAGCGAAATCCGTAGACGAGATTTTTTCAAAGAAAAAAACTGGGTGCTTATTATGTCCAACAGTCTTTTCTAGAACACCCCTTTTTAAACAAGCCAGACGTTTAGCTTAAAAGGGTATTTAACCCCCCTCCCCCCCCCAAAAAAAAAAAAAAATAAAAAAATTCAGCATTTATTTTGTCTACCAATCAGAGATTCCACTTTTCCTGGTTCACCAGGAATTCCTGGTTTTGATTCACGAGATTTCTGTATTAAATTATGCAGGGATGAAAGTCTTCAGGGAATTCCCTGATTTCAGGGATTTTGACGTTCCAGGGCCCTATACATTCATATAGAAACCCAGATTTTTGGAGTGAATATTGGACCATTTCAGGGATTTTCGTGCTCTGTGACTCTCATCCCTGATTATGTTAAATTCCTGGGGAAATGTGTCCAAAGTCCAATTTTCCTGGTTTTTGTCGGCCAGTGAATGGCATCCCTCCCTCTATTTCCCTATGGGCTGCTCAGAATTTTGCCATTTTCTTAATCAATCAATTTTTCTTCTTTGTTGATAGAGATGTCGGACAGTGTTAAAGTTGCGGTACGCATCCGTCCCTTGATCCAAAGGTAAGTTACATGCAATCTCCGGTTAGTGTTATACTCTGGGATGATGTACAGTTGTACTTGATTTTGATGAAATCGCAAATCAAGAATGACCCCTACAAGTACATCAGTCATAGCCCGCTGTAGACACCTCTATCGAGTGTGCTGGGTGAGCCTTGCAGTACCGGTAATTCTCAAAGGATGCATCGTACTGACACAACAGGGCCTTCAGTTGTTTTTTTTTTTTTTTTTTTTTTTTTGCATTAATACATGTATCCATGAAGGTTTCCATATTTATTAACAAATTCATGCTAACTTTTTCTCAGGGAGCGGGATGCCGAAAATTTATGGACCAATACCGAGCGTAGCATCCAACAGCAGAAAGCGACGGGAAAGTGCGCTGTACCATACCATTTTGGTGAGTTAAAAAATTCTTCTTTAAACCATTGAGTATTCAATAGCTCAACCCTGCTTAGCGATGAGATAGGCTACCCAGGCCAGGGTTGCAATATGTCATGGAATAAAAAGTTCTCATGTTACCTGATATAAACATACTTTTATTTTTTATATTTGTGTGGTTCTGTACTCTGCCTTCTACATCAGAAATCATTCTATGACTCCATTTTTGATGCAACTTCCATTCCATCCAACGCACTTCTAATAACTTGGTCATTTGTCTGCAGATCGAGTCTTTGGTATCACTGAGACAACCGACGATGTCTACAAAGAGATTGCCATGCCGATCATCAGCGGTGCCATGTTGGGCTTTAACGGTCAGTAAATAAAGATGTTTCAGTTTACCTCACCCGGTTTAAAAAAAGTAAGATTACGGATTTATACATGAAAAAGAAAATTGCAGACCCATGATTCTCTTTAAGTGCTTCGCCTTGGCGACAATGTGAAAATGGGTCACACATACTGTATTTATTGTAATGCACTGTATAATAATTACCTGGTGTAATTAGATTACTCATGCAATGAATAATTCTTGTATCTATTTCCAGGCACCATCTTCGCTTATGGACAGACATCAAGTGGAAAAACCTACACTATGATGGGAAACCATCAAAATCCGGGCATTATTCCCCGTGCCGTCAGTGAAATCTTTGATACAATAGAAAATGTAAGTCTGACTTTGACACACTTCCTTATGATATTAAATCATCAGTTTTTGAAAGCGTATTGCCTATTGATCATAATTATTAAATCATATTGGCATTTCAGGCGTAATATGTGCTCATTTTTCAACCCGTTGAATCCCACTTTTGCTCTTTTTGCGTGATTAAAACATCAAATCCAGTATGTTGAATGTCATCATCTAATACAATGGATTGGAAAGTTTTCACTTTTAATTGTAGGATTTAAATATCATCCTGTTTCTAAGGCCACACCAAAAAAATAAGTTTGATTTTGGTTTTGAAAAAATGGTGCAAGCGAAAAAAATTTCTTTTCTTTTTCTTTTTTTTAAAGAATTTTTTGGCGTCCGATGGATTTCTTGCTAGAAAAGTGGGGCAAGCGAAAAAATTTTATTTTAAAAAAAAATTGCCAAACATCACAAAGAGAAAACTTGTAGAAAGTGAAGCGAGCAAAATCTGTAGACAAGATTTTTTTCAAAGAAAAAAAAATATTTGTATTTCCGAAAATATGCAGAGGAAAATCCATAGACCAACTTATTTTTTTTGGTGTGGCCTAATATTGATTTCCTCATTTACCTTTGCACTGTTTGCTGGTTACAGAATCCGGAGCGCGAGTACCTTATCCGTATCAGTTACCTGGAGATCTACAATGAGAATATCACTGACCTACTTGCAAGTGAAAAGAAGCCACTTGATGTGCGTGAAGACACTGTAAGTATCCATTGGTCATTTATACTTCTACTTTATACTTAATTAAGTGCAGACTGAACTGATAGAATGGTTATTTTGTTTGGTGATTACAATGGTACCTGTAGTCCTTTTTCCCCACCAATAATTACCGTAATCTCCATCCCAATTTTTCATGTTATCTCAATGGATGATGTTAGCTCTAGCACATTGTATAACATGGTGCCCATAAAAGAAGAAGCCAAAATTAAAGGTGCGCCTTATTGGCGGGGATACTAAACAAATTAAACCCCATGTGTGCCCTGTATAATTCCTTAAATTGAGGGTGCGCCTTATATGTGAAGAGCGCCTTATAGGCAGGGTAATACGGTAGTGTAAATTCTGCAATGTATTTTAAAGTGACTCGTGCACATATGATATCCTTACAGGAGGGTAAGGTCTTTGTACCCAACTTAGTTGAGAAGCTGGTGAACACCAAGGAACAGATCATTGGGCTCATGTCTTCAGGTGATGGTAAGTTTAGAGCAAGAATATTTGTGATATTTTTACAACTGTACAACTTAGAATGGCTTCTGTATATATACATATACCTGTACTGTAGTCGACGTAATTAGCATAACTCGCTTGATTTCAGGGATTCATAAGATCTAAAAACGTATACATTCCTATACAAATCCTATATGTAATATTTCTATTTGACTTCAAGACACTATTTGAGCATTTCAGGGAATTTTGCGCTCAGTGACTTTCATCCCTCGATCTAATGAAGTGCTGGCGAGAAGTCTCATCAGCACTTCATTGGTGTATTTTGACGACCAATGAGTATGACGCGCTCCTGCATCAGTGGTCTTTAAAGTGTTTAGAAGATTTCTGTATTTGGTCGGATTTATTTTCTGGGGGAAAATCTCTGCATTAAAAATGAGTTTCCTGGTTTGTTTTTTTTTTCTGCTAAATGATGTGTAACTTGTATAAGCTCTAAATTCAAGCAACTGAGTTGAATCAACATTATCCATCTTTTTTTTTATCAGCAAAGCGCCATGTAGGTGCAACCAACATGAACGAGATGAGTAGCAGGTCACATGCCATATTCAGGATTATCATCGAGAGCCGAGTCCGAGACCAGGAGGGAGCAGTCATGGTATCACAACTGGTAAGTCGGCTACCGTAATCTCTCATGTATAAGGCGCAGCTCGCCTATAAGGCGCACCCCCAACTCAGGGAGGTCTGTCTCACGTATAGGGCGTACCTTTGAGGGCAGACTCAAGGCAATGTCCCTCCCACGTATAAGACTCAGCATCATTTTGTTTGGCGTATAAGACGCGCCTTATACGCGAGAGATTACGGTACTTTGGACCCAAGGCCATATTAATAACATGAAAGTCCACAATAAAACGGATGGGTATCTGTAGTCAAACAACTATATTCCAACCTTGCGGGAAACATTATTGACCAATCAGAAAATTCCCTTCATTCAGTGCATTATATAACACCTGGTACCCATAAGGCTGGCTCTTATCAGTCCTTATCTCACAAGGTAACAGATTAAACCCCACTAAGGATCCCGCTACCCGGGAATATAGTACCATGCATAAATGTCCCTGAACTCTTTATGGGCGAGTTAGAATTACATTACCGGTAGATTTTAAATTGCTCAAAATCAAGTCAGCCTCGTAGCGCTCTCCAGTTCAGGTTGGTTCATATAACTGAGGTGTGCCTTATACAAGATGTAGTGCAGTATTTTTGTCAAGGTCACTTAAAAGTGATTGTCAGCTTCACAGAAACCGCTCTTTCTTGTAAAATAGAGGGAAAAAAATCATGCCGCAATGTTCTTAAAAGAAAAAAAAACAAACCATTACCGTAAATCCCTGGTCATATGCCGTATTTTTTTTCCCTATTTTGGGCCCAAACCGGCTTCTAAATTTTTCCCAAAGTGCCCCCCCCCCCGGCTTATGTCGGTTTTTCTTTTTAAAAGTTTAGGTTATTTTTAAAGAAATTTCAATAGAAATCAATAGAAAATAACAGCTTAAAAACCAGAGACCCTCCATTACTTTAATATGTATGATTTTTACCATACAAGTTCATTTCAATGTGTTTTCTATTAGAAATCAGTAAAATAATGATAGAAATATGGCTAATTTTCCTCAAAAATTGGTGAGATTTTTTAGTTTTAGGGGGGGGGTAAGGGGGGGTCAAGGGGCTAAACTCACCCCCCTCCCCCTGCTTATGACTGGGGTTTTTGCAAAAGTCTAAAATGCACCAAAACCGGCTTATAGATTTTGCCTGAACTCACCCCCCGGCTTATGACTGGGGCCGGCTTATGACCGGGGATTTATGGTAGGATTGCCATGATCCGTGGAATTATACATGGCTTTTTTAATTTAAAAAAAAAAAAAAAGGTACAGGTACTACAGTGATCAATGGGATATTTCCTTGGATGGATGGACACGACAACATATATACACTTTGCCCAAGTCGCTGACAATTGGGGCGGTTTATTAAACTTTAAACCTAACAGACAATGTCAGAAACAAAAAGAAAAATTTTATGACCAAATGTCCATGGCGTCCATGACTCAGTTCCTTTGTTCAGTCTCAGTGCAGTGCCACCTGGTCTGGCAGCACAGAACCACCTGACCCAGGTGGTGGGGAGGTCCATCTAGTGGGGGAAATATACCCCTATATCTACCCCGTTCCTTTGTACATATAGTAGTCATATTCATTGACAATGGTATTCGCAAATATGTTTGTAATGTTGAATCCCCATAAATAATGCTATGATAGCCCTCAGGACAATGTAAATTTTGTTATGACTGTCTTTGCTCGTTGTTCTTCAGAGAACCTCTTAATTTCTTTTCTGATATCTGTCACACCATAAAAAATTGCTTTTCATTGTAGAACCTTGTCGACCTCGCAGGATCTGAAAAAGCAAAAGCCACCGGTGCAACAGGCCAGCGCTTAACAGAAGGAGGATTCATCAACAAAAGCCTCTTTATTCTGGGAAATGTTATATCTCAACTCAGCGATAATAATGCGTAAGACTTTGTCCTCTCTTTGAAATGAGCTGCACCTGAATTCATTTGAATTATTAGGAGAAAGAAATAAAGACAGGAATCAGGGACACTAATCATAACACCCTACATAAGGAATTCCAAAATATTTCTATATTCTTGCAGTCACTCACGCATGATGAAATGTAAAAATTTATTGCGACTGTTCTGGCGGAATAAGTCCAGTTCCGTAATTCTCAGTCTTGTGAATCCTTGCCCATTATAAGCCAGTGGGGGTTGTATGTGAATCAGACTTAAAAACGCCTTTTTGCAAGGTCAGGATATGCCTTCTAGGCAAGGTATTTATCATTTATCATGATTATGGTACAGTATGATAACTTAAAAATGTCAATCTCCATGTGCACCATGCAGGTTGTTCCCATTTTAAGTCATGCCCTTACAATTCAGGGATGTAAGTCTTCAGGTTTTATCAGGATTTCCTGAATTCTGAAAGTTTTGAATGACATATTTTCCTTCTAAGGAGGGCTGTTTGGAAAAATAGAAGGCTTTTATAGCAAGTAAATGTATGGCTTCCTGATTTCTGCCCATTCCTGACTTACATCCCTGTTACCTGAATTTCATTACCTTAACCAATACGGGCTTCCCTAGCCCACTTAAAAGGGTCTATGTCTCCTCTTTCCTATCCCCTCGGATGTGTGTGATGCACATATGCGCGGGGGCTTCCCTAGCCCACTCAAAAGGGTCTATTTCTCATCTTTCCTATCCCCTCGGATCTGTGTGGTGCACATATGCGTGGGCACTGACACATTCCCTTGTGAAATTGTGTAATGTAGTTCTCGCCATGAATAAGACCTTAGCTGTCGAAATGCCGTTAAACATCTATTACTCACTCACTCACTCCTTAACCAATATCTCTATTACCACAGGTTTATTAGCTACAGAGACTCGCGCCTCACAAGAATCTTACAGAGCTCTCTCGGTGGTAACTCCAAAACAGCCATAATCTGCAACATCAGCCCAGCAGCAATGGAAGAGACGCACTCATCGCTAAGGGTAAGCTGAGGAATTCCTTTCATGAATTTGAGCGAAATCAATGAATAGCCATTAGGGTTAAACATGAGTGAGTATGGGTACTCAATTAATTTCATGGATATGAATGATATTAGCTGTCTAATTGATGTTACACAACTATTACTCACTCACTCCCCGAGGTGCATCTTATATGTTTCTATTATCAGCATGCAGCTCATATGCACGGTATCTTGTAGGAGGCTGCTATCTAGGGTCCTCCCTTAAGCTATTCTTCTTTTCCTTGGATTTGTTTCATTCATCCCCACAGCTCATTGTTTTTTATTCCTATTTGCATTTTCAAGTTTGCCACCAATGCTAAAAGGATCAAGAACAAACCAGTGCAAAATGAGGTGCTGTCTGATGAGGCAATGATGCAGCGGTATAAGAAGGAAATTGATACGCTAAAGAAAGAACTTCAGCAGGTGAGTTGACAGTTAAAGTTTCATGTATACTATACAGGGATGTAAGTCTTCAGGATTTATCAGGATTTCCGATTTTCTAAAAAGATCAGACCTCCCTGTACTGCTGCTGGCCAGTAGATGCTACCAGGACAGTCTCCTCCCCTCCCCAGGACCCTAGCCATCCTCCCTGCACTGCTGCCGGGGAATAGATGCACCCAGGACGGTCTCCTCCCCCCCAGGGCCCTGCCCGACCTCCCTGCACTACTGCCGGGCAGTAGATGCACCTAGGACGGCCTCCTCCCATCCCTAGGACCCTGCCTGACCTCCCTACAATGTTCCTAACTTGTTCCAAACATCTTCCCAACATCTTCCAGATCTATTTACAGAATCAGGGCTGAATATTTCCTGGTCTCTGATTGGATGGAATTTCAGTTTCATTTTAAGACACTAGGGGGCAATGCTGCACCCCTAGTGCTGCCCAAGTGGCAGTTTAGATAACTAGAACTGTGCTGCAAGGAGAAAGGGGAGTTTAGAAAGAAAGAGAGGAGGGCAACTAGCATGCCTGGGAGTGCATGAATCTCACAAAAGGAAGAAGAAGAAAAAATCAACAATTGGTAAATATAGGGGTAAAGATGCAGACTTGCATTCAGAAGGTTTCATGACACCCTGTATGATATGAATAACTTATATTGCCTTAAATTTACCTTAATTTCTTAGCAAAATATGACTTCCTGATTTTTCCCTCTGTCTGACTTACATCCCTGATACTATAGGTGTTATCTTGATATATGTATATGACAATACACGTTGTATCTGACGTGATGCTTTCTTGTACCATGATTAAAAGAAGACTGTTAAAGACATTGATGAGAAGAATAAAGATATATGTGAAGTACTTAAACTCGCTCAACATCTTTGAACATGTTTCCATTATTACCAGAAAATGGCATCTCTAAAAAGCTTTCAATGTTGTACTGTATGGTTTTCCTATAGACTCGTAACCTGAAGGATAGCGGACTCCTAGAAGCAAACGAGCAACTCCAGCAGAAGCTCGCCGCCAAGGAGGCTGTACAGGCTGCGCAAGAAGAGCGGATAAGCCGACTCACAGCGCTCATCTGTGTCTCATCCCAGATAAGGCCCACAACGCCAAGTTTGGACATGGCAGCCAAGCGTAAGCGTCGCGAAACTTGGTGCCCTGGGAAAGCTGGAAAAGGAGCAAACAAGCCAACGAAATCATTGCCTATATTCGATGCATTGCCTATATTCGATGAAGCGCAGGGTAAACCTCATTTTTATTTTCTTACAAGATTTACTCACATTGAAATAACACAGGTGCTTTTGGTTAATGTAGGACATTGAGATACGGGCCAGATGGACTAGCCATGATCTCGGCTTTCTAATTGTGAAAAAACGTCCAAATCCTCTGTGGATTGCAGTTAAGCAGTGTTATAAAGAAATACTGAGATGGCACCTATGCTTACTTTTTCGTAATTCCGAATTTTTGACTGTATTTGCAATTCCTTTTGAATGCTGACAGAAGTAGCATGATTTCTAAAAAAATTGGCGATCTCCAAATAGCGTCTCCAGACTCTGGAAATAATGGGGTAAGGGGGGGGGGGTTTGGAAGTCACATTAGCAGATTAGATTTCTGTTATTCAAGATGGTTTCTATTTTTCAGAAGAAGAGTTCACACCTAGTCCGATAATGGGCGGCATAGTAAGGACTGTGGCTTTTGAACTTCCTGATAGTTCTCCGGAGGCGGTTCCCGACTTAAATCCAGATGTCAGCCGCTTCAGCAACGAAGACTTACAGTTCATGGAAACCGGGTGTCAAACAGAGGTACGCACTTTAATATTTAATGCGGCAATATGAATTACTCCTCACACCTTGTATTGCTTGGCTCCTACATGAACCTTACTCCTTTGTGTCTTATAGGAATCTCCCAAACTTTCTTTCACTTTCTAGGCAGGGGAAAATTACACTAAATTAGCATTGAAGTGTGTAGTCACATACCTGCAAACTCCTCAGTTTTTTTCTCAGTTAAAATCAAAGAGTAGTATTATGCTACAGTAAAACCGCATGTACAGAATTATCTATTTAGAGAATACTATATTATCAATCAAAATCAAAATTCTCGTCAAACATGTCCCTTCTTGTCCTTTTCCGTTCTAGTTGATATTAATGAAGTGCTATTTATCATTTTCAGTCACTTGCTACCGAATCATCCCAGCAACAAGTAGATTCAGACGCATTGGCAGGCAAAGACCACCAAATCCAAGGTAAGCAGTTTTAGGTGTTCTCTACAGCAAGGCTAGCAAAATGCAGTTTAACAAATTGGTCATCATGGTTCGTGAATGCAGAACTGGTTAGTGTACCGTAATCTCGGCGCGCCTTCTACGTGAATCAGATTGGGGTTGCGCCTTCTACACAGGTGGTAAATTGCCTTCATTTGGGGGTGCGCCTTATAGGGGGGGTACTTTTACTATAGAACAGTACTAAACAGTAAAACTGACAAAATTCTGCCTGGAGGGGCGCGCCTTCTACGTGAAACAGCCTTCTCTGAGTTGGGGGTGTGCCTTCTACGTGAGCTGCGCCTTCTACGCTGGAGATTACGGTACTTACTCAGGCAACATGTAATTGTATCTCCCCAAGGGTCACTGTTAATGTGAACATTGAGGCATCATGTAGCTAATGCAAACACTGGATTGGACATGAGTGCGCTGCTGGCAATGTGACACAAAGTTAAACCCACAGGAGACAGACATAGAACATGCTGTAAAACCTCACATATAAGTGGCGGTTTATAGACCATTACAGATTAGAGGCGTAGGAAGCAAAAAACAAAAAAAAAAGAAGAAATTGAGGGGGGTCTCAGTTGAGGTACGTTAATAGTTTTTTTTTAATTCACTCTCCTGGTGGTACTGGAGAGTGCAGAAGCCTTAGTCCGAGCAGGCAGGTCCGCTTCAGCTGAGGGGGGGGGGGTCTCTTCTTTTATATACTTACCTTTCTTTTATTGGTGCCCTGGCACCCCTACGCCCCTGCAGGTGAAGGGGCAATTGAATTAAGCAGAGAACAAAACAGCACATTTCTCGATTGGCACAGCGTCACATTAGATAACCACTAGTAGGGCATTTCTGACACTCCCGCATATATCGGCATGGTGACAGCCCTCCGCATGCATGGGATTCACTTTGTCTGTTTTCTGCTTTATAAGTAATTTATAAAATGACAATACTTGTAACGGTCCATCATAGTTGTGATGCATGATTCTGATATTCTTGGTGGATGGAATTGTAATGGAAATATGCCTTGGGGATCATGTATGGGAGGGGAGCAAGTACCGTAATCTCCCACATATAAGGTGCATCTCGCGTATAAGACACACCCTGAGTTAAAGGAAAACATATAAGGCTCACCGTGGTCTTGTTTTATGAAGGTTTAGTACTGTTCTATAGTAAAAGATACCCCTCATATAAGGCGCACTCAGACTAAGCTCATTCTATAAGATGCAGGGGGTTCTGATTCACGTATAAGACGCAGCTCATACGCGGGAGATTATGGTATTTATAAGTGCATCCCAGTAAGTCCGTCAATCGCCTACAAATAGAACTATGAATAATGCTTATCGTACTTGGACAGATAAGCCTGCCGCACGTATGTAGAACTGACTTAACTCTATCCCTCTTACCGTAAATTCCCGGTCACAAGCCGGCCCCGGTCATAAGCCGGGCGGTGAGTTCAGGAAAAAAATAAAAGCCGGTTTTGGGGTCAAATTTTACCATTTTCTCTTTATTCTTTAGTAAAAAAAAACCCGGTCATAGGCCGGGGGGGGGGGGACTTTGGGAAAAATTTAGAAGCCGGTTTGGGCCCAAAATAGAAAAAAAAAATCCGGCTTATGACCGGGGATTTACGGTAAGTTGAATGCTCCCAGTGATGCTAGACTAGGCTTACATATAACCACATATCATTCTGTTGTTAATCATATCGCCACTATACTGCTACTTGCCAACCATGCAGAAAGACTAGAACTTTTTGGTCATTAGATGATATAACTTGCACTACTGAATTTAGAGGTGCCACTTTTCCTAACTTCTCGCAATATTTTGCTGGGATTCCCATCATAGAATTTACTTAGTGTTTCAGTTTAAGAAAAAAAAAGTGCTCAAATCTTCAGTGGGTGACACTGTATATTAGCTGCTTTAATGTTATTCAGGAGAGTAAGATGCACAATTTAGTATCAAGTTAGAATCTCCTGAGCTTACAGCATCAACTGAAATATGAAGCTTAAGTTCCAGAAGATATTTACTACCACCCCACCCCCCCCCCACCCCAAAAAAAAAAAAAAGAAAAAAAAAAGATAGTGAAATGCCAAGCTCATAACACTTCATTGCTCATCAATTAATCATCGACAAATTATTTATTTGTATTTTTGCTTACATCCATCACTAATTCTATCACTATGTAAGCCCGTTGTGGGCCACATAATGTTTTAATTCATATCAGATATATTAGCTGTTTTTATTGATGCAGCTGTAATGAGTGTATTAAAATGAAGACTCAAACTGTAACACAACCTCTACAATGATAATGCCACTTCCCTGTGCCTGGAAATCTAGAGGGCTGAATTTAAAGCATGAGACGCTTTCTAACTACCGGGAAATTAATGATGTTTTTTGTTTTGTTTTGTTTTCTGATACTTAAATTGAAATTGAAATCATCAAAGTAAGGATCACTGCAGGAATCATAGGTCATGATCATAGCCCAATGTGCCGTGTTTATGTTGAAAATCACAAGTCTCTTGTGTACTTTAGCAGCACACCCATCTCGTGTCTCAGCTACTACCGTAATCTCCCGCGTATAAGGTGCGTCTTATAGGCCAAACAAAATGCTGCTGAGTCTTATACGTGGGAGGGACATTGCCTTGAGTTTGGTGTGCGCCTTATAGGGGCGGGGGGTATTTTTACTAAAGAACAGTACTAAATTAACAAAAAAATCTGCCCTTAGAGGTGCGCCTTATACGTGGGACAGGCCTCCCTGAGTTGGGGGTGCGCCTTATACGCGGGCTGCGCCTTATGCGCGGGAGATTACGGTACTGCAGCCACACCTGGGGGTTTGAATATATGTCTCCATGCACTTCCGATGGCTCTTTGGCAAGTCCTGTATGTCTGTTTGGTTTTATGGTTGGGTGCACAGGTCACATTAATTGGTCTGAATCTATGAAACTTCAGTAACACTACCCTACCCTGCAGAAAGGGGTGGTTGGCAGAACATGGAAATCAGTATACACTGATCAGTATACACTGACTTGTATAGTGAAGTTGGTCATTTACTCACGAATTGGGCTTCACTTGTGATGTTCAGATTTGATTAGTCGCTATGTGAGAGGCAAAAGTCATGTTGAGCCCAACACCAATGCACTGCCTTACTGAGGTTAGCAGGGAATTCTTGTCACATTGTTTTACCAACACAGTGTGTCCGGCGATCCTACTTTTTCCTATTTTTTTATGATTTTGCTATTTTTCCTTTTTCTCCAAAATACCTACTTTTTCCTACTTTTTTATTTTGCTTTGGCGCGTGCAATATAAATTTACTGTTAGTTGCTTTGAAGCACATCTTGCTTGTGTCAGTACATGTTTATAGTACCTTATGTCAAGTGAAATCAACCCTCAAGTCTTAATGTGTGCCATGCATAGGCTATTGTAGTTCCCAATGAGGTACCTGAGGGAACTTATCACATGGTAAATTATTAAGGAGTACCTGATTTTATTACCAAAACTATGGCATGTGAACGATTTTCCTCCTGTTATATGTTTTATTCATTTAGTCTTGTACTGGCTAGTAACATTACTTTGGGTAGATAGCAAATTCTGTAATATCATTTGCATTATTATCTGGTAGTCAAGTTTTGCCATGTCTGTTGTGCTCCTTTAGTACTTGCAAGAAACTGAGTAGTGGAGTTATAGTGCTACTACATTTAGCCTCCACATGGTTTATGAATAGTGCAGTTTTACTGTTATCTAAGATATCTATGACTCAGCATGTGAGTTGTATCATTGCAATTTGCAGTATTTATTAATCACATCTTCATTAAAGATTCAGAGATATTGGCTTGTGGAATAAAAGAGCCAATTCTGACACCATTGGTGTATCAATTCATGTTTGATTGGGCTAAAGTTAGTTGTCTGGTGATGGTTAGTGATTGACTTGGTGGACATATATGCTTTGAGCATTAGAACTAGTATTATACTAATGTTTCACACATAAAGCCTTTAACAGAATACATGCAAACACCTGACGGATAGCGATCAGGGAGGTAATATCAAAAGGTGGCTACATGAAACGTCAATAAGAGACTAATGTTGTCAGTGTTGGCTGCAATCTATATTTTAAACCATGGAGTGCCAATGTGGAAAACATTCAGAATTGCTTGCAGTTATGTTGTTATGATTGTCATGATACTTTTGGACATTGCAGTGCCTAGTTTTAAGCTATGCACTGCGGTGATGGGTCAATAGATTGGTGACGGATTCATCTGACATCAAGTTACCTAGATCATTAAAGCCTGCTATAGAACTCTATAGAAAGATGCCAAATCCCACAAAATTTCGAGAATGTTGGTTAAATAAGACAGCTAAAAATGGAAATTTAGTCAAACAGTGGTGTCGTGTACATCCAAGTTCTGCTTACAAAGCCTACTGCACACTATGCAACAAATCATTTCAAATAGACAATACAGGTCTCCTGCAAGTTCTAGCCCATGCGTCAAAGGGTTAAGCATACTGTTTTGTTAAAGCCAGTTTTGGAAGCACACAGCGCCACTTCGTGAGGAAAAGTGCTAGTGCAGCAGCTAGTGCAGCTGTATCAGATGGTGCTGAACCAACCATAAGTGACAAAACAGTACCCAGTGCAAGCACCTCTGCTAAGCCTAGTTCAGTAACGTTACATACAGCTTCCCAGCAAGAACAGACTGCCATTGCTGAAATCCTATGGGCCCACAAAGTATGTGAGAGCAACTTCAGCTTTCGGTCTTGTGAAGGATTTTCTGACTTATTTGAGATAATGTCTCCCTGTGTGACATCAGAGCACTTTTCACTGAGCAAGTCCAAAGTGTCATATCTGCTCTCAGATGGACTCAGACCATATTACAAGAGGGAACTTGTTAGTATGATCCATGAAACTGGATGTGCTTTCACATTACAATACGACGAAACTTGGATGCCCAAAACCATAAATAATGTGATGTTCTGCTCAGATACTGGTGCCAAGACAGTGGGCAAATCTACGTAAGATTCTTAACAGCTTTTCAGACTTTCACAAAGCCTCTTTTGCCTTTACAAGACAAAAGTTTAGAGTAGTGGGGGTTGGATTACAATGGTTATAGGGTAAGAATTGAGCTATAGTAATGGGTCATTCGGCGACCTGTGGATAGTAGTTTTATGGAGTGAAGGTTGTGGATCTCACGGGGTTTGGATGTACAGGCATTCACAGGTTCAAATAGATAGGGAACTTCAGTCAGATGGAGATGAGGGGTCATCACAGGGGGATTGATAGACAGGGGTCCACATAGAGAGTGATATTGTGACATACCCTCTGCGTAGTACATGGATACATTGTAGACAATCTGTGTCTATTAAGTAAGTTCTATAGAGGGGTTTCACAAAATAAGTACCCCACAGATCTTGTATGGCAGCCATGTTGAGGCAAAACTTTTGCCATAGACTTATCATTACAAGTTTCACCTGTTAGTTTGCTGAAACAACTAGCCAATTTCTCAATCTCAATCTAGGATCAGTAATCCCAATACATTGGCAAAAATTCATGACAAAGAAACAATTTACTGTTTTATTTCACACATTGTGCTCCAACATGGCCACTGTACATCATTTTGACGTAGCAGACTCGCAGTAAATGCCTTCATGAAACCACTGTATATCATGTCTCACATACCAATGATACAGGTACAAACTGAGTACCATTTAAATATGTTCTGGAATATCCTAATAGATTCTACATATAAGCTTATCAATTCTGAGGATAAATAGGTTTGTTACACATGCATTGTTTATTCTACATATGTTCATATTTTTTCTTATATTTTTCTACTTTTGTCCTACTTTTTGAAAATTTTCAGTCCTACTTTTGTCCTACTTTCTTAAAGGGGTCTGCCGGACACCCTGCCAACAGAAAACTTATCTAAGTGTATTTTCTCTCCCTACCTAGAACTCACAAGAGAGGTGGAGAATTTGACGCGGATCATTGATGACAACCTGCAGGTCGTTGGTGAGACTGAGACCAAGCTCAATCATGAGATATATGAAACAAAAGAGAAACTGCATGAGTAAGTATTTGATTTCATCTTCTTTTGTTTTGTACTTTTTTTTCAACCTTGTTAGATAAACTTCTAAATATATTTTCAGAAAACTCATTGCTTCTGGATATCCTATATTATAAACCATTTTTTTTTTTGCGTTGATACGATACTGTAGTTCCCACGTATACATTTATATAAAAAAAAAACACATGCAAGCCACTGCTTAGGACTTGGTGGAGAGTGTGATATATCAAATGAAAGGTCTTATACAAGTCTCTCTTCCTCTCTTGATGTGACTTTTCAACTGAAAACTGACATTCTCCCAAAAAATAAATAAATGCATATAAATCATTGTAGGGTTGAGGGGTTTAACAGTGCTCTCAAGGAGAAGTTAGCTGCTGCGGAGGAAAAGAGCGCTCTGATAGAGCAGCAACTTCAAGAAGTGAAGGCCGATAAAACCAAGCCGTCCGTCAGAACTTCATCATTTGGCGGACTTGAACTTGTGCAGCAGCAGCTGGAGAAGCTGCGCACCCAGCTCGATGAAAAGGATGTGGTTTTACAAGAGAAGAATAAAGAAGTGACTCTCCTTAAATCGCAGGTAAGGGAGAAAGATGATACTCACATTCAGTCACTACACCTTGTGACTGTTTAGTCTAAATATCTAGAATTCTATGACCTGGTTTTGTATAGAATTTTATATCTTTACAGGACTCTAGTATAGAATACGTACCAGTATTATTCGCTCAATTCTATTTTGTATTTTCTGCATCATGCCAACTGTATCTGGTTGATACTCTCGGGTGATCCTATGATGTACCAGTGCGGTTCTGACTTGCACTGCACTGCATCGGTGCATCATGCTGGTATAGGAACATAACCCGGAGGCCTGATACACACTTTTGGTTATTTACGAGTGACAAAGTTGACAATGGTTACATCAACCTTCCAGCACAATGATGCCGTTATGCTCGTTGAGGAGGTCCTTGATGAAGTGAGAGACGTTAAGGCTGAGAAACAGGCCATGCAGGACGAGCGAGATGGACTGTTAGTATATGATTAGTACTATAAACTCTCAAGTATTAACTTCACTCATATATAAGCTTAGGATTGTGGAATTTAAGAGAAATCTCGAGGAATTTCGAGCTGTTTATCATCAATAATGCAGTCGCTGATTTCTGATGTAAAACCATTGAGAAAATGCGGTAGCAGGCAGGCTTACTCTGCATATCTCATTCACAAATAATAGATGTTGCACTTCTCCAAAAGCAACATCAAACATTCTTGGACTGCAGAATGCAAAAAAAAAAAAAAAATGCCATTTTGTATATTTGAAATTACTTTATTCTGTGACAAATATTGAGTGGAAATTGTCGAAGGGTTTTACAGAAAATTTTTTTTTTTCATTTAAACCCCTGCTAGTCACTAGACTCTGTTTTCGACACAGGTCACTTCCCTCTCAATCAAGCCATGATAACGTGAATGCCGGTATCACTGTGGCATACCTTTAACAAGACTTGCTGCACCAGGTGCT
This sequence comes from Acholoe squamosa, assembly GCA_949317995.1. Classification (NCBI taxonomy): domain Eukaryota; kingdom Metazoa; phylum Annelida; class Polychaeta; order Phyllodocida; family Polynoidae; genus Acholoe; species Acholoe squamosa. The sequence continues at coordinate 49,797,836 of OX439050.1, forward strand.
AAAGAATACCGTAATCCCCCGCGTATAAGGCGCAGCCCGCGTATAAGGCGCACCCCCAACTCAGCGAGGCCTGTCCCAGGTATAAGGCGCACCCCTAAGGGCAGATTTTTGTTAATTTAGTACTGTTCTATAGTAAAAATACCCCCTATAAGGCGCACCCCAAACTCAAGGCAATGTCCCTCCCACATATAAGACCCAGCAGCATTTTGTTTGGTGTATAAGACGCGCCTTATACACGGGAGATTACGGTAGAAGTTTCAGTCTTGCTCTAATGTTTAATGTTCGCTTATAAGCCACAACCCTTGTTTGTGCTGTGCACATAAGCCTCTGCTTTGAATATACACCACAGCTTAAACACGGTAGTTTACAAGTTTTTTTTTTTTGTTTTTTTTTTATCATTTAGGAAAATTCAGCTTGAAGATGCTCGCATTCAATCAGAGAAACGAGAGCTGGAGTTCAAAGAAATGGAAGAATTCCTGACCATAGAGAGAGACCTCCAGGACAATAGCATCATGTATAAGCAGGTAAGTTTTTCCTTATTCATATGAAATCCCCATTTAATTCCTCTGAAAATGTATCATGTATTTTTCTCTATGTCTATGTTCGTATTCTATTTTCCCTCATTTCATTCTATTTACTTTATTTTATTTATTTTTATTTTTTTTTTGGCACTTTGCGCAATTTTCCCATGAAATCTGTATGTTATTTCATCACATCAGATAATGGCTACATAAGTGAATTCACAAAAGTCGCTAAAAGGTAGGAATGGCAAAAATTATTCCTCAAAAAATAAAGACGCGTATATGGCCATTTCAGTATGGAGAGGACCTTGTTACCGAGCTGCAGAAGAAAGTAGCTGACCTGGAGAAAACATCTGCAGACAGTCAGGCCATGATCATGGACCTCACCAAGACACTGTCTACCTCCAGTACCGCAATGCAAGACCTGCAACTTAAATTGGTGTGTTCCTTTGTTAGTTGAATATTCAATTATGTCCTGCCGCAAAACTCCACGTATGTTTAAGCCGCACCTTCGTATAAGCTGCACCCTGACATTTTGAGAATACTCAATACTATAAACTGCACCTGAGGCCTGAAAAGGTTGCCAATCCTTACTACCGTAATCTCCCGCGTATAAGGCGCGTCTTATACGCCAAACAAAATGCTGCTGGGTCTTATACGTGGGAGGTAAATTGCCTTGAGTTTGGGGTGCGCCTTATAGGGGGGGTATTTTTACTATAGAACAATACTAAATTGACAAAAATCTCCTCTCAGGGGGGTGCCTTATATGCGAAACAGCCCCCCTGTGAGTTGGGGGGGTGCCTTATATGCGAGCTGTGCCTTATACGCGGGAGATTACGGTACTGTAAGTCTATAATAATAAAATAGATCAACGCGGTAAAACGTATGCCCGCGCACCCCCTCACGGGCATACCTTTTACAGTGTTGATCCACTTATATGCAAAACCTCTCCTATAAGCCGCACCAAGGGTCTGAAATAAGTCTAAACCACGGCTTATACGCAGGGTTTTACGGGCGTTAAATGGCGTTAAACATCTATTACTCACTCACTCACGGGACTCATTAAGTCTGCCACCAAGCGCTCCCATATAGGTTGTAACAATGGAAAATGATTTATATTTGCGTGTGTTATTCAGGTGCGACTTATCTTCAAAGATTTTGTCATGTACATATGCAATTGTGCACCTTTGAGAGCTGTAATATGAAGAGTTATTAGAAGTTTCATGTCTTATTTCAAACAGCTTATGCCTGCATATTTCAAAGTCAATCAATTCATAAAACTGAACCTGCAACTCGTGTGAATATGTTCTTTCAGACCACCACTGAGAATGAGCTGAAGCAGTTAACAAACGAGAAGGCCGACTTTGAGATGTATCAAGACCTTGAGCGTGAAAAGCACAAGCGGCGTGAGACTGAATTAACGGCACAGTTAGAAGATGCATACCGTGAGAACTCAGAACTACGGTCTGCATCGGGCACATCAGTCACAGGCCAGAACACATCAGTTATGGGTCAGAGTTTGGACATGTCGCTCCAGGCAGCTTTGGCGTGCCACATGGGTGCAGGCGGAGGTGGTAACCTAGAGGCATCAATGGCCGCTGCCGACAACCTGCAGATGGAACAACTTAATGCACAGATTGCAGACCTCCAGGAACAAGTGTCCAAGTATGTGTGTTTAGAATCTGTCACGCAGTGGACGCCCAGTGGGTTGGCCATTGCTTAATGTCACTTGGTAAGATAAGCACTGACTAAAAAACCAGCATTATGGGTACCAGGTGTTACATAATCAAGTACCTAAAAATTCTGCAGTGAATATAGGGATTTATCTGATTGGTGGATAATGCAGCCTGAGTTAACCCTATAAGACGCACCCTGAGTTCAATAATATCCTGTAAGGGACACCTTTTTAGGATCACCATTTTCTTAATGAGAGTAAAATAGTCATTTTGTTTGTACTAAATGTAGGATTTATAAAATTGGTACATGTTCATACAATGTTCTGCTGAGTTTAGTAAACTGTCTTTGCTTTATTTGTGGACCGAAGAAGCTACTTTTCCCTTTGTACTGGTGTCCGATAATATAACAGTATTAACACATGTAAACCATTACAAGCTAACCCTTAGTTATTATATCTTAGGTTGACTGGTGAGATTGAAGAAGTCCGGGCGGAAAAGGAAAGTGCTGTTGCAACGGTGAGCTTATCTAAAAAAAAAAATCATGGTTTCATAATCTGCATGCGCTGATGTATCATATTACATTCAGAATTCTACTACCCCGAACAATTGTTTCTTTTTCAAAAATGTCAGGAATGCTATTATGCTATCTTTGATACCGTAAATCCTCGCATACAGGACGCACCTCGCATATAGGACGCACCCTGAGTTTAAGGAAATGCTATAAGATATATCTGTGGTTATATTTTGGTAATTTTAGTACTGTTCTATAGTAGAAAATCCTCGCTTATAGGACGCACCTCCAACTTCTGACAGTCCTATAGGACGCAACAGGGGTAATTTTAATGTATAAGACGCGTCCTATACGCGAGGATTTACGGTACATGTTATCATTTCCTTTGATTTTAAAGTTACCCGGTAATAAAAAAAAAGTTATCATTTGTTGTAGGTGAAAGAAGAGATGGCTAAGGTGTCTGACGAACAAACTAATCTTCAGGACGAGAAACAAAAATTGGAGGAAGAGCTGGCGAAGCTCCAAGAGACGCTGGCATCAAAGAACCAACATGACTCAGAACAACTCAACAAGTCTGAAGAAGAACAGCAACACCTCGAGTCAGAAAAGTTGGCTTTAGAAAGTGAAAAGCAGAGTTTAGAAAAGGAAAAGGTAGTATTGTCTGAGGAAAAGACCTGTCTTGAACAAGAAAAGGTAGCCTTCAATGAAGAAAAAGAAAAATTACAGGAGAAATTGTCTGAAGTGGAAGAAGATAAGGCTACACTTGAGGAACAAAAGGTAGCCCTTGTGGAAGAAAAATCCTCTCTTGAACAGGAGAAAACTATACTAGAGGAGGATAGATTGAAGATTGAGCAAGAGAAGGCAGGCATTGAAGAGGCAAAGGAAAGTCTTGAGACAGAGAAAAATACCTTGGAGAGTGATAAAGAGCAACTACAGAACATGAAGTGTGAATTGGAAGAGGATCGATTAGCATTTGAAGAAGAGAAAATTATGGATAAGGAAATGAAAGAAAGCAACATGGAAGAGGAAAGAAAACAGTTTGAAGAGAAGAAGGAGGAACTACAAGAAGAAAGGCGCCTTCTGGAGAAAGAGCGAGCAGAAATTGAATCGGAGCGAACAAAGACTAGCGAGACAGAGAAACACAATGAAAGTAATAATGAGGCCTTGGCAGTTGAAAGGGAATTGATAGCAAAGGAGAAGGCATCTGTTGAAGAACAGCAGAAAGCATTAGAGGAGATGCTTACCAGCTTAGAAGAAGAAAGAAATGCACTGGATGTGGACAAGGAGGCATTGGACGCGGAGAAATCGAAGCAGAAAAATTTCGAGGAAGAGAGAAATAGACTTCAACTTGAAAAGGGGGCCATAGAAGAATATCTAGCTACGTTAGAACAAGAAATAAAGACTCTTAAGGAGGAGCGGGAGGCTCAACAGAGTAGCGGGTCTAATACTGATGATATTGAACCGTATAAGGAGAAAATAGCGGTCTTAGAAAAGGAGATTGAAGATGCCAAGAAGGCATTCGCAGAAGAAAGGGAAGAGCTATTAAAACAAGATAGCACATCAGGAGAAGAAAGGAAGGTTTTAGAAGAACAGCTTGATGCCTTGAAAAAGACTTATGAAGAGGAGAAAGTGCAAATCCTGACAGAAAACCAGCTGTCCAGTGAAGAAAAAGAGTCATTGCTAAAAGAAATAGAAGACTTGAAAAAGACATTGGCAGATGAGAAAGAGATGCTTGAGAAAGAGAATGGCCTTTCTGAACAAGAGAAGCAACTACTAGAAGAAGAAAATAAATCTCTTGAAGAAGAAAGAAAATCACTCGAGATGGAATCTCAGAAGAGCGCTGAGGAATGTGAATTATTAAAGGTTAAACTTAATGACCTTGAAGAAGAGAGAAAGGGTCTTCAGACTCAATTACAAAAAGCTCACGATGAAGTTATTCAACTGAAAGAAGAACTAGGCCAACTTCACAGTGAGTGGGACGAGAAGAAAGAATGTATCATGCAGGTGGAAACTGAGCGCCGGGAAACTGCCCTTTCTGAACTTCGCAGTGAGTTTGAAGCCCAACGTAAGGAAGAGAAGGAACAATCAGAGAAGGAGCTTCAAGAGCAGATTCTTGCAATTCGCACTGAGGCGATGGCCAAATTGGAGGAAGCCAAAACGATGTTACCAAAAGAAGAAGATTTGGTGAGCATTCAATTTTCATCATGTTATGAAGAAAATAGTCACTGGAATTCATGAAATTTAAATTGAGTCTTTAACGCACATGGGCCTCAGTAATTACTAATGGACACTTAGGATAATAATGGTAACTTATAGAATAATCAGGGTTGTGATTTCTCCTACATGTATAGGATTTCCTACACTTTATGGTCAAACAGTTGACCCTCATGATTTTCACAGATCCAATGAGAAAACTTTTTAACATTTATTTGGGGTGGGCTGTTTTTGATATTTTGAGGCAATGAAGCACCGAATGAGCCGCAGCCATGTTGTCTGATCAAGGTTCCTACACATTCGCCTAAATGAAATCACATCCCTGAATAATGTATTGAAACTACCGTAATCTCCCGTGTATAAGATGCGTCCTCTACGCCAAACAAATGCATTGTGCGTCTTATAGGATGTACTGAAATTGGGGGTGCGTCTTATACGAGGGGTAATTTTACTATAGAAATGTACTGAATTTACGAAATTGAGCATTAAAATGTGTGTCTTATACACGAAAATGCATGTGCTGAGTTTGGGGTGCGTCTTATACGCGCAGCGCGTCTTCTACGCGGGAGATTACGGTAATACCTGAAATGTGATAATCTATGCCCCACTAAATTAGAGCTTACTTCATGTGTTTTAGGATGAAACAGCTATGATGAACAATGAAGTGCAGCTGGAGATGGCCCGCACCGAGTTGACGCATATCACCTCACGACTAAAGCAGCGGGAACTCGAGTACCATGAGAAGCTTGCACAGATCACAAAACTCGGCCATACCATCAAGTCTCTGGAGGTAGATTTTGACTTTGTGCAATTCATTTTCAAAAACTTTTTTTTTTGTTGTTCAGTGGATATGATATTCGCTATCATTATGCTCTGCCACAAAACTTTTTTCTGCCTGTTTTACAGTAAATGGTTCTTTTCCTTTATCCTTAGATTAATCTAGGTTTATAAGACCAAGAGATACCACTTTTCGTCAAAATTCCTTCTTTTTTTTTTTATAGAGATTTCTGTTTTGCAGTGTACATTTCCTTATGGTGTCCAAAGTCCTCGTTTTTGTTGACCGATGAGTTATATCTCTGATTGCTTTTATTTTGGGCAAGGTTTGGAAGACACAGTTCATACAATCTTATGTAGAAAATATTAGGGTCTTGATTTGGCAGGAGTTACATAATTTGATGAAGCACAATCTCAACGTGTATAGGACTATGGTCAGAGTATACATCTGGCTAACATATTTTGTTATGATCTTCAGGAGAAGAGAGAGGAAGACCAAGAGACAATCCAAACATTACATGAGGAAATAGAAAATCTCAAGAATGGCACGGAGGTAGGGGCATGTCTTCATAATATAAATCAGCCATGAATATTCCGACCTAGCGTGATGCATTATTAACCAATGAGAATATTCCTCTCATTCACTGCAGACTTTTCAGGGTGCATTACGTAACACCTGGTACCCATCAGCTCGCTGTTATCAGTCCTTATCTCACAAGGTATCAGCTTCAGCAGGGGTCGGACCACCAAAGAATCCGCTAACGCGGAATAGTTATACTGTTCCTAGAATTTTTGCATTTATTCCTGTAGGCATTTCCTATTGGGAGCCTATATGATTTCCGACTTTTGGTCGGTAAGTGGCATCACTGCTAGAAATACAGGAGAACCACTTATACTTTAAAATGTTGCATATATATGCGATACTATATGTATAAATCACACCTAGAAGTTCAGAACATTTTCAAAACTCAAACGGGATGAGCCGGTTTATATTATGAATACAACTTTGTATCAAAAAAGATATCAGAACATATAATGTAAATGGTGAGTCGTCAGGTACTTTTGTGTCGCAGTCAGATACTTTTTTTAGTTCTTGTATTAAAAAAAAATATTTTTTACCGGTATTACTCTATAAGCTGAGAACTTTTCATTTTGTCATAGTCGGTCATTTTCCTTTACTGTCTTTTTCAGGCAATAGTCATAGAAGTGAAAGAAGAGCGGGATGCGGCGTGGAACACTATCAAAGACATGCAGGAAGAGGTCGACCGACTCACGAAAAGAGTATGTGTTATTCTATACTAAAGACTTCGGTGTAAAAAAAAAGTGGAATGAAAGATGGTCCCCTGTGGCCTATTCTTCAATTTGCACCTTTCATAAATCCCATGTCGATATGACCACTCTTTTAGATCATGTATACATATATATCTCTTGTTACACTCCAGTGTGCACCCAATGACCCTGACAGTAATTAAGGGGAATAAAAAGACAACATATGACACCTGCCCACTGCTGCAGCTAGTGCGTGCACCCATAAATCATTCCCTTCTAAGCCTGTGTATCCGTAACCTTTTTTTCCTATGTAGTAAAAAGAACTGCATTAAGAAAACCATCATGAACACCAGTAGTCCATGAAGTATTGAAGCACATAGTCACACTTAGAGAATTACCCCTAATGCTGCTCATGTTAACCTGTGCAGGAAGAGGAACTGGAGCACCAGGCTGAGCTGCACACGGAGGAGGTGGAGCAGCTCAATGAGTGCGTCAACGAGCAACACGCCGAGCTCACCAAGGAACATGAGCATGTCGCGTCTCTCGAGGACCAGCTCAATGACCTCAAGGTGAGTCGTCAGGGGTGCCCTTTTTTTTAAGTTCCTATGTAGCTCTATTCATGAGAGATATCCACCAAGAACTTTTAGGTTAATAAAATAGCTCCACTCTTATAAGGGCAGACGGAGATTGTGTATAAGGTATAAGTTACACCTGGTTCTTGGAAATTGCTTTAACATGAAATACACTTGGAAAAGCACTGACTATGAGAGCCTTCTATTAGGCCACACCAAAAAAAATAAGTTAGTCTACGGATCACCCTCTCCACATTTTCGGAAACACAATTTTTTTTTCTTGGAAAAAAAGTCTTGCCTACGGATTTCACTCACTTCAGTTTCTGCAAGTTTTCTCTTTGTGATGTTTGGCAACATTTAAAAAAAAAAAAAATTTGTTCGCTCGCCTCAATTTCCCAGCAAGGAATCCATTGGACGCCAAAAAAAATCTTAAAAATGAAAAAAAAAAAAAAAAATCGCTCACCATTTTTTCGAAACCAAAATCCGTAGACCAACTTACTTTTTTTTGTGTGTGTGGCCTTAGTCGCAATAAGCTTGGTTGCGCATGCATCAGCATACTGTCTCAGTCGCTACCTCCTAAACCTTTAAGGACCATATAATATCTCTAGATTATGTCCCAAAACATCCTGATAAAATCTTTTGAGTGTTTCTGTAAAGTTTGCGGCTAGTTTATAATATCTTAAAGCTGCCTGAGTAAACAAGAAATGCGGTTGTGACCGCGTAAAAAAGCGCCTCCTGCCGTTAATGTCGGTATACCAGTGTTTGATGACATGTCTCATAAAAGCAGACATAAAGAAGATTTCACAATTATCAATTTCTCTATTCAGTAATTTTGTATTGTGAGACCTCATCACATGGAGCAAATGCAATCATCATAGCGCACTCCCATACCGCTTCGCGGTACCGCCGCTATGCGGCGTGGGAGGCGCTAAAAAAATGACATTGTAAATGTCTTAACTTACCTGTAAAACACTTCTTCAGACATCCTTGGCTACATTGTCACAAGAAAGGGAAGAAGACGTGGAGAGACTCAATGCAGAATTGGAACTCAAGCAATCAACCGTCATCAACCTTGAAGGTAACTTTTTATTTAGTCAAGACTGACTGAAGTGTGGATGATGAGTGGTAAATACTTTAGTAATTTTCTTATTAGTCGTAAAATAGTATTAGGGATACATCGTAAAATAGTATAAGGGATACATCCCCCGCAGTGCCGCCACCGTTGTAGGCACATTAATCCTTCAGTAATCGTAAGACTTTATTACAAGTGAGGTGTATTCTATTGCAGAAGAACTCGCAAAATTATTGTCAAGCGCCCAGGAGGCGGTCAGTTCGGGAACAGCCAGTGCTGAGGAGGTGGCTCACTTAAAGGCAGAGCACGAGAAATATAAGGTAAAGTTTTAACCATAAAACCTCATGTGGAAGCCACGCCTCTGTTTTCACTGCGCCACTTCAAACTTTAAAGAATCCTATGACTCGCACAGGCCACCGGGTATAGTACGTAGGTTGCATATGAATGGCGTGCATCATCCCCAAGCTGCATGTTGAATAGGTTGCATTTTTGAACCATAATATTTGAGATGGGGAGGGAGGAGGGGTAGGTATATGGGGGGGGGGGTGCGTGATCCATGAGGGAGAAATCACTTTCTTAAATGTTATGTAAAAATATAAACTGCACGTCGTCGTGAACTGGTATAATACATTTCAGAGGAAATAGGTTTCAGTATTTCACACCCTTGGTGTTGAAAACTAGTGGCTGCTTATTAAGATCATATTTTAAGAAACCTTTTCAATTTTGAGTTGTGTCATGTTTGTTTGTGTGGTGGTTTGTCCTAGGAACGGCTAGCTGCAATCACTGAGGAGAGAGACGGTGAGCGCAAACTCATGGACGAAGCCGATGAAGAGCTCGAGCAGATGAGGAAAGAAAAGAAAGAACTTGAATCTCAACTCACACTACAAATCTCCCAATTGGAAGGTAAGCATCTATCTAAACGGTACTTATGATGCACTTCCTTCACATATTACTCTGGAGTCTATTGCACTGTCAATCAGTTTTGTCTCTTTTGTAGGTGTAATGTAGACTAGGTCCACTCTATTGAATTTGATATGGAACAAATAAAATGAAAAAGAAAACCACCCTCGCTGGAGGGGACCGGCGGGGGGGGGGGGGTGACTGGTGACAATCCGCCACCCACCCTACAACTTTTGTTAATAAGTTTTGAGTATCAAAATAAAAAGATTCCGCATATGTGGACTCATAAAGATTAATACTGTACACTGAAGTGCCACTACTCAAGCGTTATGCCTCTAGTTTAAATATATACTAAAGCGTTATACCTCTGTTCTATAGCCCAACTTGAAGCGAGTCGCCATCAACAGGGCAAGCCAGGAACGATCAGCGCTCCAGAGTTGGCAAAATTACAGAAACAACTAGAGGAGTACAAGGTAACTTCTTTTTTTTATCGGTGTAAACCCAGTGAAGTGTATAGCCACTGAAAAGGTGGACATTGCCGTAATACCCTGCATTATTAAGCCGTACCCAGATAAAAATGTGTAAGAAGCACCCAAACTTTAGGGCCCTGCATTGACAAAAATATATAAAACTTCTGTTCTAATCATCGGGTTTCCAATAAAAAAAAAAAAGGGGGGGGGGCGATTTTACAGGACTTCCACCTCCCTCTACCCTCTGGATCTTTTACCTTGTGATTTATTTTAGGAAAGTGTGGCCTACGCAAACGAGGAGAGGGAACGATGCTGTAAGCTTATGGATGAGGCCGATGACGAGCTTGAACAACTAAAGGTGGAGAAGCAAAAGAATGAATCTGAATTGAAATCGAAGATTTTGAAACTAGAAGGTTGGTTGCAATTCATCCTATAGAATTTTATTGAAGGGATTTTTTGCACTCAGTGATCACTCTTGATTGCTCTTTTCTTTCGTATTAGGTTAAAAGCTGAGTAAGTTAAGTAATAGCTAATGCCGCATCGATAGGGTATAACTTTGTGAAAGCTCTTCATTTTTTAACTATGGTGTATATATTTGACGTTTTAGAAAACGTTGAATCCATTCTAGACCGAGACAAAGAGTATTGGATGTCCGTAAACTAATCCTGTCCAGTGACGGTGGAGGTCAATCAACCTAAATTCCAATGATTGCCAGTACAAATCACAGCGGACTCTATTTTCAGATCAACTTTCTAAAGCCTCATCTGGAGCCACCGGCAATCAGGAGGTCGAAGATCTGAAGAAAGAAATCGTTTCATGCAAGGTAGCAATATCTATATTTTGTAAATTCACACATGAAAGGTGTAACACATAAATGTTTCATTTACAATCCTTTTGAACATTTCCACCAGCGAGCTGTCACTAACTATGCCAACACATTTATGAAGAAAAGTTCAATAGGTGCAGGAAATTATTTGGTAATGCATAGATGTCTTATTATGTGATTGACGTCTATATATACATAGACCGCAGCACAAAATCACATTTAGACAAAGAGAGATTCTGACAGACATAGGAACAAAGAGGGATATTTGGCCCATACTCTGTCTCTGTACACATTGGTATTGGTGTATATGTTTTTGGTATATAATATAGTTGAAACTAGCCCATAGGCCATGTATATGGTACAGCTAGCATTTACACCTTAGAGACAGAGTGGCCACAGGTCAGCAGCTAAGAGCAATAGGGGATTAAGGTATTTCTTCAAGCCTGCATGCACCAGTGGTCATTAACCCCCTCAGTGCCACATAGCAGCAGTAAAATTATTAACCCTACAAGGGCATTGAACATAGAACATAGGACTCAATCACACATAGGCCTAAGGCCTGGACTTAACCATTTTATGTTTCCTGTAGTTTTATGTGGGAGATTTGTTTGTTGTAGATTTGTTTTTATTTTAATTATTTATTTCTTATTTTTCTTTACTGAAAATTTGCATGTTTGATATATATGTTTTAATAACGTCAGGTGCTCAGAACCGTGTAGACCAAACTTAGCTCTAACGTCTTTGGTGTGCAAATGATATGTAGTTGTTGGAATTTGGTTTGTGGTAGAAACCCCAAAACCATAACCCTTAACTATTTAGGAATATTTGGAAATCTTATTGATATCTGCTAATCAAGATTATAGTTTAGAAACATAATGTTGTGGGTGTATTAATGTTTGTTTTTGTGGTGATTTATTGTAGCAATATGCTGCTGCTGTTGTCGAGGAACGAGACAGTGAGCGGAAACTAATCGATGAAGCTGACGAAGAGCTTGAAGAATTGAGAAAAGAAAAAGAAGCCAACGAGGCACAAATGAAGAAGAAGATTGCTCAACTTGAAGGTCAGTTACTGCTTTGGGAATTACACGAGGCTTGGCTTGTCTCTTGTTTTTACACCTTATTATCATTGTCTGATGTTTATGAGAATGGAAAGGGAGAGGGTGGAGATGAGTCTTCATCTACACTTTGAGATATGCAGCAGATACAGAGATGGAAGTCTTGGGAAATTTCCCTAATTTCAGGAATTTCTAAGTCCCAAAAACTTCTGAATTCCCATATAAAAGTTGTATTTCAGAGAGTTTATATTGGACATTTTAGGGATTTTTGTGCTTTGTGACTTCCATCTCTGCAGATATGCAAGAACCATATTGAAAAGCCACAGCTTACATGTAAACCAAAAGCATATGCACACGTACCCTGCTTAAATTACAGAATGAAAATATACTTAACCTTCAATATTCAAGCCTTAGGTTATTGCTCCCCTAAAAATTGGGGTGCGGCATTGGTTGTGATTCACATCTAAACCATAGTTTATATGAAATAGGCCCAAGGGCCTTGTTTCATTGGGTGCCTACATTGGTTTGGTGTCTTTAATTTCAGAAATGCTCTCAAAGGCCTCCTCAGGAACAAGAAGCCGTCAGGAGGTTGCCGCATCCGGAGCCGTCAACACTCACGAGGTGGCAGAGTTGAAAAAAGAACTTGCAGAATACAAGGTAGCAATTGTTACTTCTCCCAGTCTGAATTCCAGGTTCTACCAGAAACTATTTGTAAAACTGTTTTAAAAAATGTATTAGATGTCCACATGCAAGGTTTCCCTTTCTTTTAAAAAAACAAAAAAACTAAACATATTCTGTAATCATAACCAGCTTGGCTTACTAGTCATACATTGCTAGCATCCTTATAACCAAAAGGTAGAAGGAAAGGGGTGGGGTGTGGATTTAAGTGATTGAGTTCTAAGTTTATGTCCGGTTGCTCTGCAAACAAATTAATCGGAGAGGGCGCCGTACTGTCCAATCATGCATCAGTTCAGCACGTAAGTTAAAACAAACCTTGTAGTTCCAATTTGGAAGCTTGTATTACTCCTGTTGATATCTGCTACCGTAATCGCACACGTAGAAGACGCACCCCCAACTCAGGAAAGGCTGGTTCGCGTATAAAACGCACCTCTTAGGGGTGATATTTGTAATTTCAATACTGTTCTATAGTAAATATACCCCGCGTATAAGACGCACCCCAAATTCATGGCAATTTACCTCCCGCATATAAGACCCAGCAGCATTTTGTTTGGCGTGTGAGACGTGTCTTATACGCGGGAGATTACGGTAGTTAGAATAATATGGGACCAACCTTGTTTTGTAGGTGTAAAATATTGTGTAATGATCTTAATCCTAGGAGCGGCTAGCTGCAGTGACCGAGGAGAGAGACAGTGAACGGCATCTGATGGATGAAGCCGATGAAGAGCTTGAGCAGATGAGAAAAGAAAAAGAGGCCAACAAGGTGGAATTCAAGAAGATTATTGCAGAACTGCAAGGTCAGTTTTTACTAAAAAAAAAATCATATTTAAAAGCTTTAATGTAAATACTAATGTTGGTGGTGGTCAGATTGTAAATCTGTATATACCATCATATACATAGACTATCTCAAGGACATGCGGACTATGTAGGTAACTATAACCCCCTAACAAAGGCTTCCCCCACTCCTCATATCGGCAAAGAGGCTAGGGGTAGCCCTCAGGGGCCCATTGGTTTTTGAATTATGAAAATCATGAGAGAAGGAAAACGATTCAATAGGTTTTAAGAACTTTCAATGCAGTCCACAAATCTGGGGGTACAGCTTATATATGATTTTTATGGTATTTTAATAGATTATGTCTTCATTTATAGCCAGTACCAATATACAGCAGATAGATACTCTGAAGACAAAATTGGCCCGAACAGAAATCCAGGAACGGCGACTGAGGGAAAAGTGAGTTAACCATCTGCTTTAAGAAACATCGTCAACAGTTTTACGCATACTCTGTGCAGTCCAGTAAACAAAGTATATATTTCAATTCAAATAAGAGGTCTCTCGGAATTCCAATATTCAAAATCAGAAATAGAATTGCTCCATTGTGATATTATATCTGTGCATTGATGCATGATTCTTAATGAGTTTTCTCAATTCGTTGTAGTGCTACTCTGCTGGAACAGGAGGTGCGCTCATACAAGGAACGTGTTGCCAGTATGCGCAGTGAAATCAGACGCCTCCAAAATCAGAACAATGAAACTTCATGTGAGCAAGATAAATGTAAAGGCCGCTTTCCTACTAACCTCATAAGGATCTCTCCTTGCCATTTTGTATATATCCCTTTTCATTCCAACTTGGTGTGATAACCAGACTGATCACTTGTTTTATCTCTATCTTGCACATACTTTCTAATGGCAAACTTACCTTGCACTATTTGTCTTATAAGTATGGCTATGGGGAATGTGCATCCTTCTCTCAAATGCCAAGTGAGAGCCTAATAGATGGGAAGGCATTTCTGAGAAAGCAAACTGTCTTGCAAAGCTTAGTGTACAAATTAAAACATGCCAGTGTGATCAACATTGGAAGCAGAAAAAGTAATTTGTTTGGAAAGTGCACTTGCTGGCTTTAGGCAGTAATTATTAAACCAACTCAGCTACCTCGTATATCAGCTGCATCTCTCTTTAAAGCTGCGCCAATTTTTCTGTAAGCTTTATATCAAGTGTCTCCTGTATATGCTGCAATCTTTAAGCTCCACAGTACGTCTTATTCACGTATAAAGATGTAGCTTATAAGCAAAGTCTTATGCCATTCATGTATAGAGAAAAACAAAGAAGTAAAATGCATTTTCACCTTTTTATATTTCACTTATTTATTTTTATATCCATTACTTTTTTTCTATAGTTTACACAAGTGTGTCAGGTTTAGGACAACTTATTATTGCAGATGTACAACCTCAAAGATCAGGCAGGTCGCTGCCCACACCTCAAGCGCCTGCGCCTACAGCGCAAGAACCTGTGGGAATCGTTGGCTCTGTCACGGTACTTGCGCTAGAGTCCGACAACGCACGTCTAAAACGCGAACTCAGTAAAGTGACGTAAGTGATCTTTTTTATCCTGATTAGGTTTTGGATTAATACATGTAACTCGATTTTCGTCAAGTGATTCCGATTTTGTAATCTGGATCCAATATCAAAATCTGTATCTTGCTAAATAAATGTAAATCAGGAAAAAGTAGTTGGTATCTCTATTTAAATTGATGATGAATTAAGTTTGAACTTTGACTTTGTTCTAAGGACATCTGTTCGATGCACCGTGTTATAAACCAACAACTGCTTCATTTTGAGGCAGTTTTAAATTAGAGAAAGGTGGATTTTTTGTGTGTGTTTCCCTCCCCTTTGTTAACATTTTTTTTATCCATGTACTTTGCTTGATAGTGTCAAAAGAATGTGCTGACATTCTGCTCGTGTATTTTATTAACAGAAGGCAAAATGAGGCTTTAAAAAAGCAGCTGGAAAAGGTTCAAAAGAAAGGACAAGACTTGGTCGACGAGCGCACTCTTAAAAGTAAGTACATGTAATATATTGATCTGAATTGTTAGGACCACCTTTACCACCCAAAATCTTAGCTACAGAAGTAACTAGAATAACTTAGCCCATCTGTGATGTCAAATCATATATATTCATTTACAGGTTTGCCAAACGGAACGAATCCTGCGCTACCAACTACAGGCATTTCTAAAGCAAAGACTGCCCATATCACAACAGGAGGAACAACGGGATCGATAGGAGCTACATCTGGAGCGGCTAAAGGCGGTACTGATGGAACAGCAGCTGCAAGTGGAGAAACGGGCGCTACCGATTCATATGCCGCTCTATTGGGTACCACGACCAGTGGAGTCTCATTGGAAGATGACCCATATGTCGCATTGTTAGGTGGAGGAAGCAGTAAAATAAGGGACCTATATGAACCCCTCTTCAGGGATGAAACCAAAAAACCTGCGCCCAAGGAGGAAATTGAGCCCTGCGTTCAACAATGAACATTATGATAATACAGTATGCAATTGAACTTTTTTAGCTGTGTATATAGCAGTGGTGTCACGGAATCCCTATCGTCTTATTTCCCGTTTTATGTCAGCAAGGAAGATGTATCTCTAATTGATATATTTTTTTTATTAAGTTCATAGAACCAATGATAGAATTTAAGCTGTTCGATATCCCAGGTTGAAGTGATAACAGCTTAGGTGCTGCTTTGATCTGTGCTGCCTATGGTATAGTCAGAAACAATACCCGTCTCACTGCCTGCAGATCTAATACATATTAAGTATCAAGTTTATAAAAAAGACACGATCATTGATCAATCAACATGTGTTCAATACCAAGCCTCGCAATGATATGTACAAATGTACATAGACTTGTTTTTCCTATTTTTGTACTTCTTTTTGTAATAAGGGTGTATTTTAATCGTGTATTGATATTATAATTTTTTTCAAGCATTTTGCTACTCACATATGTGTCTGTCCATATGCATGGATAACATAATGGTGGTTATCCAAGTAAGCATGATTTTCAAAGAAATAATACTTGAGACTGTTGTGTTGCGCTGCATATCTTATTGGTTCCTGACAACTATGTGATATAATGTAATGTAATGGCAGACCAAAAAGGTGTTTATCTTAACATTATAATTGATAACATTATAATCAATAGACCTCAAACATAGGTTATAACGATGAGACTATTGGTTAGTCTGTGAGTGCAAGTAGCATATATTGTATATAACACGTGTAGATGTGACACTGTATGTGAATTGCCAAAACGAAAAATTTGAATTACCGGTACTCGAGAACTTTGCTTTCCAAGTTACCATGAATGTGACTTCAGCTGTTTAAGTGACACTAACATAAAGGTCTATTATGCATTCAGTCACAGAATGTGAACAAAAAAAAAAGAGTACACATATATCATATGCATCCCATCCTTCTTGCTAGTCTTTTATCAAGATGGGGCTTCCCTAGTCCACTTAAAAGGGTCTATGTCTCCTCTTTTCTATCCCCTCGGATGTGTGTGGTGCACATATGCGCGGGCACTGACACATTCCTCTGTGAAATTGTGTAATATCGTTCTCGCCATGAATATGACCTTAGCTGTCGAAATGGCATTAAACATCTATTACTCACTCACTTTTATCAAGAAATGTGGTAAGGAGGAGGGGCTAAAGAATTGCATAAGAACAGTTAGCAGGCATGGGATTTTTCAGGATATATCCAATATCTCGGATATTTGAAGGCTAAATTGGTCATTCTTGTGATTTGTACAGATCCAATGAGAAAATGATTTAACATTAATAATAATTAATGGTCGATGCTAGGCCTCAATGAGATAACCCATTGAGGCCTAGCACTGACTATAGTCAACACCATGGTAGGCCTAGCTTCGACTATAGCCGATACCATAGTGGACACCCATTATATAGGATTTGTATAGGAATTGAAAATAGGCTCGTCCTCTAGGAACTATACTTTTTTCAGGGGCTGTCCCCATGGTCAGGACAACGATTTTTGCTCTGCCCTCAAAGGGATAAAGGGGGTAGGTCTTAGATTTTTTCAGTCTATTATCCTATAAAATCCATTTCAAATAGTACCCCAGAGAAGGGACAGGATACCATCTCAGATTTTTCTTCAAAACTCAATCCCATGCCTGAGTTAGGGACTTTCATTCCATATTGGCAGCAGATGGTACAAACGTGTGCTTATTGTGTACCTTAGCACCTCGTGTATAAGGTGCCTCCTAAGTTCAAGCCGGTCACTCTTAGATACGATCTCTGCTTAACGGGCAAGCAACAGATAAATAACTCTCTAGCGGTTTTGGACAAGCACCTTTTAAATACTTGAATTGACTGAGAAAAGGGGCTGAATGTCCAGAAAAACAGTTCCTCTGCTAAATTTTGATTACAAATAGTGGAGGTAAGATCAACCAAATCATAGGCATTGTAGGCTCCACCTGGGTGTACATTCTAAGTTGCGGCTTATACGTAGGGCATTGCGGTACTTTGCCAATATTAGATGAGGTATATCCACCATAGTCATAAAATAGGTATAGATTTTTGAAATGGAGAAATGAATTCCACATCGAAAACAAGATCCAACGTACCTACATTTAGCTCCAGGATGAACACCCATATCTATAATATCCAATAGACTTGTCATCTCACTAGGTCAGACCAAAATTAGAGTCAGTGAATTTCCATCTAAATCTTCACAGGCAAAGGTTTGGTGAGGGATTTTCATGGTACGTCCTTTTCCTCATCCGCTTTGTACCCTTTTGAAATCGAGCCTTACTTCCAACTAATTAGATGTTTTTGTCAGTCCCGATTTCACATGAAATTTTTTTGTTTGTTTGTGTATTCATGTAGGGGAGATGATCGATGAGTCTACGTGTGTCCAGAATTGGTGTAAGACCACCTTTAGGCTTGAAAATAATAAATCAAAGCAATCAATGCACAATTGATTTTACTGACATGTAGATTCCTTCATCATTTCATGGTTTTTGATAAATCAATGTACCTTTACGTGTGACATTGCCCCTTCTAAAGGAAGATAATACTCATTGATATTTATATGTATCCAGTGGTGGATTTTCGCCTGTACCGTAAACTCCCGCGTATAAGACGTGTCCTCTATGCCAAACAAATCCCTACTGCGTCTTATAGGATTTCCTCAAGTTTGGGGTGCGTCTTATACGAGGGGTAATTTTTCTATAGAAATGTACTAATCTTACAAATTTCAGCATTAAAAATGTGTGTCTTATATGCATGTGCTGAGTTTGGGGTGCGTCTTATACGCGCAGTGCATCTTCTACGCGGTAGATTACGGTAGTTAAAGAGTTTGGTTGCCTCTTTCAAGGCCCAAATTTAGCAAGGTGTGATCCCTCTCCTTTTCAAAATTCTGGATCCGCTACAGCGTATCAATTATCATCACAGTTGTGCTTTCCTTTGAGCATAATTCAAATAAGATTTTTTTACCTTCTATCACAGATTGAGACCGGCATTGATTAAAATACATTGTCAATGATATTGCTCGATAATATCCTACTGTGTTGCATCAATGTTGATAAGACTTGGTGATATGAACACATTGCACCTTTGAAAAGCATCTACATTTTTGTGTCTGTGTTGCAGTTGGCTCATTGTTATAGAAGTAACAATTTATAGCTTTTCTATCTATTTTGTTCATTTTCCATAGCAGTATGGTTAGAATTCAGCGCTCTGCTACAGCTCTAATTCTTTTCACACAGAAAAGTTAATAAGTTGCACAATTTAACCCTAAGTTTGAATTGATACATCCTAAGATAGCCGAGGCAAGTACAGAGATGCCAATGCCCTGCTTTGCCAGTAATTATTGTATCCTTGGTCAGATTTCTGTATTGAATTATATTGATTTCTTGAAGTGTCCAAAACCATATTTTTTCCTGGTTGTGTGGCATCTCTCTGAGTGAAATGGTATCAGATATTGAAAACCAGTCAACAAAGTAATGTGTAGCCTGGCAATAGTGGGCAACAAGCTGGCCTCACCTCAACCACTACTGTGAGTCATCGCTGGCTTATAGGCGACTTGGGATCGTGTCGTTCTGCCTAATGGTTGCTGTAGTAGTAACATATAGACATTCCCACAATGCCTAAACACGAGAGGCATTTCCTAGAATGTGTCTCGCTGCGAGATTGAGTGGGCTATAGCTTTAGTAAACAGTAACCAACTTGTCTGATTATATGGGTGTGGACCACTAAATTTGACATGGTGACATGGCAATTTCTTAAAATCGACATGTGACATGAGAGGTTCTTAGAGGTGACATGGGACATGGGGATTTAAGTGACATGTGACATAACCATTTCTTAAAATCGACATGTGACATGAGAGGTTCTTAGAGGTGACATGGGACATGGGGATTTAAGTGACATGTGACATAACCATTTCTTAAAATTGACATGTGACATGGGGGACCCCCCCTCCACACCCCCGATTATCTTGGTATTTTGTGTTCCACAGCTGTATATGATGTGCTATCCTCTGTTGCTTCACTGGGAAACGTAGCATGAGGGAAAATGGTGATAGTGGAGCTTGAACTGGAGACATTGCAGGTTTCTTTCTGTATACAATACATAGTTACCAGTACTACAACCATGTACTGATACCAGCATTCATTGTAACATATCACCCTAGATGGACCACCTCCTAATTTCAATTACCACGATCAGGACTGAGCACTCGCCGCTTCCCCGTGCGTGCTGCTGATGTTCGCGACTTGTTCACCAGAACCTTGGGCTTTGCTGTGACCGTTATTGTAGAGTCTGTTTTTGAGATATCAATATTAGCATTAGCCTTGGTACTAGACTTGAGTTCTGTTTTGATATTGTCATCCTGAACTACCTCTGTGGAAGTGCCCTCAGGCCCTTCTGAAGGTCCTTTAGTGAGAGGAAGGTCCCCAGGTTGTTCCTTATTTTCATCAGAGGAGTCATCCTCTTGTTTAACCTCTTCACTTGTCTCCTGAGTTTTTTGCACAGTTACTGAATTGCTCACAGAACTCTTATCGGTTGATACTAATGGGGGGAGACTGACACCTCCCCTGGTCCCGGCCGACCCACCGGCAGGGTTACTATTTAGCCGCTGTAGTGTGGCTTTTGGAGTCAATCCCATGGGTTTTGCCCTACTTTTGGGGTCAGATAAACTCTGGCTCATCCTCATTGAGCTCCTGATATGGCTTGGGGTGTCTTTTGCTGGTGATCTTTGGCGTCGAACGGGGGAGAGGGCACTGGACCGAGCAGCGGGTCTGGCCGCTGTACTGGCACGGTCCCTTGACTTGGTGCAGCCGTTGTAGATAATGTCAAAGTTTTGTAGAGAGTGAAGTGGCATTAGGGGCTGACCTCGTTTAGATTTCTCGTAACATTCCAATGTTAAATCTGGAATATATGAAAAATACATTTACTTTGACTATATATCAGACATACAAATCAGTAATCTAGAAAGAAAGGATCATTCCAGGGAAAATTGCTTATGGAAGTTTATCATTTAACTGAGAATACAGCCATGAGTAAACAATCCTATATTTGTCACCTATATGGGATTAAATGGACCACCCTGTCAGTAGTGAGACTTCATGCAATCTGTACTGAAAGAATGTCTAGGCACTTGGTGCGCCAAAACAAAATGTTTGCTCTTATAATTTTAGGAAATTTTTAACTTGTAACTGGTTCCCCTTTTTCAACAGTAAGGGTATTTGGGGAATGATCTAAAAAGAGGAATACGAGAAATTATAAGTATTGCCAACAAAGTCTGATATAAAACTTGTACCTCCAAATTAGTACCTACTCAGGGGCTTCCCTAGCCCACTTAAAAGGGTCTATTTCTCCTCTTTCCTATCCCCACGGGATGTGTGTGGTGCACATATGCGCGGGCACTGACACATTCCCCTGTGAAATTGTGTAATGTAGTTCTCGCCATGAATATGACCTTAGCTGTCGAAATGGCGTTAAACATCTATTACTCACTCACTCACTCCCACTTAAAAGGGTCTACTTCTCGTCTTTCCTATCCCCTCAGGATGTGTGTGGTGCACATATGTGCAGGCACTGACACATTCCTCTATGATATTGTGTAATGTCGTTCTCGCCATGAATATGACCTTAGCTGTTGAAATGGTGTTAAACATCTATTACTCACTTAACGAGCCCAGTTCTTTTAAGCTAATAATAAAGTTCTAATAAAGCAAAATATGGCTTTTAGATCTCAATTATAATCTGCATGGAAGATTGGAGTGACCAATACAGTATTGCCATAATTGGATACTTACATAAAGTTTCTCTGACAACACCAGGAATGACTTCTTTGAGTGCCTCACAGTTGGTTGCTAGACTTGGGTTGACGTTTACCTCTATCAAATACACCTAGAACAAATGGCATTCATTATTTTATATTACACCATGAATATCGTTAAGACTGAAGATGTAGGAAACCACTGAAGTCTTCTTAATGGATGTATCAACAATTGAATGCCTGGGATTGTCTTTGCAGATGACAACTTCCAGTAGTAATGAAAATAAGATTTAGGGCTTAATTACAAAACTAAGCATCATTCTATGGCAGACAACTCTGGGCGTGTAGAATGGCAGAAGGCCAGCCCTTAAGATTTCTTGTACATTGGCCGAACCAGAAAATTTACTTAATTTCTTGGGCTTCCATAGCCCATCTTGAAAGGGCATTTCCCCCTTTTCTGTCACATGTGCAAAGATATGGACATAATGTCATGTATTCATCTATGGATTTACGGGCTTCCCTAGCCCACTTAAAAGGGTCAACTTCTCCTCTTTCCTCTCCCCTCAGGATGTGTGTGGTGCACATATGCACAGGCACTGACACATTCATCTGTGAAATTGTGTAATGTCGTTCTCGCCATGAATATGACCTTAGCTGTCGAAATGGCGTTAAACATATATTACTCACTCACTCTCTGTGGAGTTGATGTATAATAGATTTTAAACAGCCATTGATCACTACCCTGAGAATCTGTGGTCGGCCTAAGCGTTCTCCCCCAGATAACAGTCAGCTAGTAGGTCAAAGAGTGTCAAGGTCGTGAAGTGATTACTCTTTGATACAGATAAGATATTCTGTGTAGTTAAATGTGCATTGGAAACAATTATAAGGGATTACTCTTTGATGTAGATAAGAGCTTCTGTGTAGTTGGATGTGTATTGGGATTGGCTGGTCCAGTCATTCTGGGCGGCCTGCTCCACTGCTAAGATCTGTCTGTAGTGTGGGTACATGCAGGCAGCTAGTCAGTCTAATTAACCACTTACTGAATTGCTCTTTGCCAAGGAAATTGGTGTGCTACTCAATGCTTACCTTCATATCCTGATCAACCATAAAGTCCAGTCCATACAAGTCAAAGTATCCCACTTTACAGTGCAGCTTGTTCTTCACAGCATGGAAACAGTAACCTATGATCTGCTTCATTTTAGTCTGTAAAAGTGAACGTAAAAATACTCAAACGTTTTATAAAATATACAAAGAGTGTGTGTTTCTGTGCTTACTTCATACATTTTCAATTCCACTGATTTAGATATAAGATAACAAAGGGCTTCCCTAGCCCATCTTTAAAAGGGCCTGTGAATTCCTTTTCTATTTTCTCTTTTACCTACCCCCTTAATAAGTATCCCTCGCCCAATAATAAGTTCTGTACATCAAAATAGCTTCTTGCCACGGAAAAGGATGAGAACATTATTAGACAACTAAGAATGATGTGGCGTTATGGTCCCACAACACCAATATTTACCAATTTAACATAGGCTACATGATATCAGTAATGTATGTTCTCATACCGTGAGAGAGTTGTAGACCCAGTCCTCTTCCAGTCCTTTTTCAGGTGCCACATGCTCATTGATGTAGTCATTAAACTTGTCCATGCTCCAGGCAGTGCTCTCCTTATCCTCCTTATAGTTTGGGTCCTTCTTTTGAATATACTGTAAGAATGAAGTACAGGATATCATTCAGCGATGCTTATATTTAATTAAACATGATGAATACTTGGGGAAGCAAGGGTGTTGCACTATAGATCAGTCGGGCTTCCCTAGCCCACGGGTCTATATCTCCTCTTTACTATCTCCTCAGGATGTGTGTGGTGCACATATGCGTGGGCACTGACCTGACACATTCCTCTGAAATTGTGTAATGTAGTTCTCGCCATGAATATGACCTTAGCTGTCGAAATGGCGTTAAACATCTATTACTCACTCCTATAGATCAGTCCACTTATCTGTCTTCCTCATGTATTCTTTTTACCAAACAAATAAAACTATGGTCATTATAGTCTTATCCCTGTTTGGTAGAACTACTCTTTCAGCCTAGATTTTTTCATTGGAATAATACACATATTTACAATGAAATGCAATTCAAATCAGCATGTGAAACACTTTTAAAAACCCAACCTGAAAGAAAATGGACAATGATTTAGATATTTATTCAACCTTCCCAATTTCATCAAAATAAAGTTAGGTTTGCACCCAGCCCGATACCAAATACATACCATGGTACCTCGCGTGTGTAAGGCGCAGCATATTCTACGAGGCACAGCTAGAATTCGATTTAAAGCAGTTTAGTCCTTTTTCCAAGTAAATTATCCTCGCCTATAATACACAGGGACTATGGTTGATACA
Source organism: Acholoe squamosa (assembly GCA_949317995.1). Taxonomy (NCBI): domain Eukaryota; kingdom Metazoa; phylum Annelida; class Polychaeta; order Phyllodocida; family Polynoidae; genus Acholoe; species Acholoe squamosa. The sequence continues at coordinate 49,821,848 of OX439050.1, forward strand.
CAACCAAAAATAATTTTCTAGGAATCTCAAATAATCTTACCTGGTGGACAAAACTACCAGTTTTGAGACTTTATTTTCTTAAAACTTGGTAGTTTTGTCCACCATGTAAGGTAATTGACCTCATTTTCTTGAGTTAAGGAAAATATTTTTGGCTGTGTAACAGAAGATACAAAGTCATACAGTACCTGGTTAGTTAGATGGGCTGTGAGGTCGTCCACCTTAAGGTCATATTCCACCAGTGACAGCCGCACATAGCCTTTATGGTAGAGGACAAGGTAGGGCCGGGTGCTGCTGATCAACATGTAGGTCCTGATATCAAACTTTCTGTTCTCCAGAAGCAGAGGGTGTGTGATGTACCTAGAAATAAATCAAAGTGTTATGTGATAGTGATCGAAAGCTATGAATGTCATCAACTGTAACTACTTCGAAATACAGGGCTTCCCTAGCCCACTTGTATGGTCTATTTCTCCTCTTTCTTATCCTCTCGGATGTGTGTGGAGCGCATATCTGCGGGCAGTGACACATTACTCTGTGAAATCGTGTAATGTAGTTCTCGCCATGAATATGACCTCGAAATGGTGTTAAACATCTAATACTTCACTTTACAATACAGAATCATGTCATGTGTAGAACTTGTGGGATGCTATTAAAGTATACTGCATTTATAAATGCATTCATTTTACCCAAGTCGGTTACCAGCACATTATCACTGATGCATGTATGGGCTATCAGATGGGCACCGATTGCCCCTTAAGAGTTCTAGTCATGTTTTACTATTATAGGCTCCAAGGCAAATGTACCCTTTATGGTTTGACAAAAGGAAATTGTAAAGAAACTCAGGACCATCCACATACAATTTTTCGACCATCATCATTAAAACGCAATGCAACACTGGATCTTTGGACATAAGGGAGTGATCATTTTTTAACAACAGGGGGGCTGGTGGGTTTGCGTGTGGACGCGCAAAAAAGAATTCGACCCCCCCCCTCTCGAGGGGGTAACATTTTTTCAACCCACCCCCCATAAGGGACAAAAATTGCGCGCGAACGTCCCCTTCTAACCTATAGTAACGCGCGGGGTTTTCCACTGAAAACAGGTGAAATTATTTTGACACCCCCCCCATCAGAGGTATTGAAAAAATTCTGACCCCCCCCCCCCCCCCGGTCAAGGGGTTGAAAAAATTCTGACTCCCCCTCAAACCCACCGCCCCCCCCCCTGTTGTTAAACGGGGGGCGGTGGGTTAAACTTCTCTCAGGCTTCCCTAGCCCACTTAAAAGGGTCTATTTCTCCTCTTTCCTATCCTCTCGGGATGTGTGTGGTGCACATATGTGCGGGCACTGACACATTCCCCTGTGAAATTGTGTAATGTAGTTCTCGCCATGAATATGACCTTAGCTGTCGAAATGGCGTTAAACATCTATTACTCACTCACTCACTGTATGATGCGGCGGGTTAACCTACCTCTGTATGATGCGGCCCATGTTGGCTCTGTGAACACGACGTGAGTTCTGTCTCTCGTCCCTCTCCTGTAGGGTTGTCTTAAACTCCTCCAGGTCCCTGACGAGGTAAATACCCTTCCCCTGGTTCATACCAGTAGGCTTACAGATCCAGATGTCATTTTCTGATGGAGAGATAGTAATTAATTAGAACAGGGAAATGGTATCTAGTGTAGAGGTCGGTGAAAACGTACTTGGAAACACTGGGTGTCGAACCCAGGACCTCTCAATTTGCAAGCGAGCGCTCTACCACTGAGCTACATCCCCAGACCTGACATTTCCTACCTTCCACCTACACCTGGATCAGTATGATACACAAGGGGGGGCAGCTTACACCGGCTGACCAGCCCCCAAGGGCTGGTGCAACTGGAACGGGGCAGATGGCCTAACGCCATGGACTCACAGCCAGAGCTGGCCCCTACACTAGTAATGATCAATTCAGGGAAGAAATGATGGAATATCAGCCCTTTTCTCTCAGATCATTAAAACTTGTCCACACTGACCCGTAAATGTCACAGTGATCAAAGATCATTGGATAAACCCTTTCAATTGTATGTTCACCATTCAATCACAAAGGGCCCCACCCAGGGAAACTTAATGGACACAATGTTATATAATAGTCGCCCCCGATTTTTTTCTGAAGTGTGCACCAGTGAATGTCTGTACATGTATCATTGGTTTCTGTTGAACCCTTTTCCTTTCTATACTGAACTATTTGGCCTTTTACCACAGAATTGCACAGCTCTTCTATTTGCTTAATCAGAATTGAGAGACATTGATATACCTTTGAATGACTCTAGAAACTGCTCTCTCTCCTTTGGATCATCCAGTTTGAATGTCTCTGGTACAAAGTCATTCAGCTTAATGCGCGTTTCTCGTCGCTTTGTGCTGGCGTTGAGTCGTTCGTATGCCTGGAGACTTGTGAGGAGTCCCATCTTGTTGGTGAGCAGGTTACAGTTAGGGATATGGTTAACCAGCTGGTCTCCTGTAAGATAGACATAAAGGGTACAGTTAGGGTGTAAGGTAGACATGCAGGGTACAGTTAGGGTGTAAGGTAGACATACAGGGTACAGTTAGGGTGTAAGGTAGACATGCAGGGTACAGTTAGGGTGTAAGGTAGACATACAGGGTACAATAAGGGTGTAAGGTAGACATACAGGGTACAGTTAGGGGTGTAAGGTAGACATGCAGTTTACAGTTAGGGGTGTCAGGTAGACATACAGAGTACAGTTAGGGTGTCAGGTAGACATACAGGGTACAGTTAGTGGTGTAAGGTAGACATACAGGGTACAGTTAGTGGTGTAAGGTAGACATACAGGGTACAGTTAGGGGTGTAAGGTAGACATGCAGGGTACAGTTAGGGTGTAAGGTAGACATACAGGATACAGTTAGGGTGTAAGGTAGACATACAGGGTACAGTTAGTGGTGTAAGGTAGACATACAGGGTACAGTTAGGGGTGTAAGGTAGACATACAGGGTACAGTTAGTGGTGTAAGGTAGACATACAGGGTACAGTAAGGGGTGTAAGGTAGACATGCAGGGTACAGTTAGGGTGTAAGGTAGACATACAGGGTACAGTTAGTGGTGTAAGGTAGACATACAGGGTACAGTTAGGGTGTAAGGTAGACATACAGGGTACAGTTAGGAGTGAAAGGTAGATGAATGTTGGTAACTGGATGGGTACAGTGTGGGGTGCAGTTAGGGGTGTAAGGTAGACATACAGGTTACAATAAGGGTGTAAGGTAGACATACAGGGTACAGTTAGAGGTGTAAGGTAGACATGCAGGGTACAGTTAGGGGTGTAAGGTAGACATACAGGATACAGTTAGGGTGTAAGGTAGACATACAGGGTACAGTTAGGGGTGTAAGGTAGACATACAGGGTACAGTTAGGGTGTAAGGTAGACATACAGGGTGCAGTTAGGGTGTAAGGTAGACATACAGGGTACAGTTAGGGTGTAAGGTAGACATACAGGGTGCAGTTAGGGGTGTAAGGTAGACATACAGGGTACAGTTAGGGGTAAGGTAGACATACAGGGTACAGTTAGGGTGTAAGGTAGACATACAGGATACAGTTAGGGTGTAAGGTAGACATACAGGGTACAGTTAGGGTGTAAGGTAGACATACAGGGTACAGTTAGGGGTGTAAGGTAGACATACAGGGTACAGTTAGAGTTTAAGGTAGACATACAGGATACAGTTAGTGTGTAAGGTAGACATACAGGGTACAGTTAGGGTGTAAGGTAGACATACAGGGTACAGTTAGTGGTGTAAGGTAGACATACAGGGTACAGTTAGGGTGTAAGGTAGACATACAGGGTACAGTTAGGGGTGTAAGGTAGACATACAGGGTACAGTTAGGGTGTAAGGTAGACATACAGGGTACAGTTAGTGGTGTAAGGTAGACATACAGGGTGCAGTTAGGGGTGTAAGGTAGACATACAGGGTACAGTTAGGGTGTAAGGTAGACATACAGGGTACAGTTAGGGTGTAAGGTAGACATACAGGGTACAGTTAGGGGTGTAAGGTAGACATACAGGGTACAGTTAGTGGTGTAAGGTACACATACAGGATACAGTTAGGGTGTAAGGTAGACATACAAGGTACAGTTAGGGTGCAAGGTAGACATACAGGGTACAGTTAGGGGTAAGGTAGACATACAGGGTACAGTTAGGGTGTAAGGTAGACATACAGGATACAGTTAGGGTGTAAGGTAGACATACAGGGTACAGTTAGGGTGTAAGGTAGACATACAGGGTACAGTTAGGGTGTAAGGTAGACATACAGGGTACAGTTAGGGGTGTAAGGTAGACATACAGGGTACAGTTAGAGTTTAAGGTAGACATACAGGATACAGTTAGGGTGTAAGGTAGACATACAGGGTACAGTTAGGGTGTAAGGTAGACATACAGGGTACAGTTAGTGGTGTAAGGTAGACATACAGGGTACAGTTAGGGTGTAAGGTAGACATACAGGGTACAGTTAGGGGTGTAAGGTAGACATACAGGGTACAGTTAGGGTGTAAGGTAGACATACAGGGTACAGTTAGTGGTGTAAGGTAGACATACAGGGTGCAGTTAGGGGTGTAAGGTAGACATACAGGGTACAGTTAGGGTGTAAGGTAGACATACAGGGTACAGTTAGGGTGTAAGGTAGACATACAGGGTACAGTTAGGGGTGTAAGGTAGACATACAGGGTACAGTTAGTGGTGTAAGGTACACATACAGGATACAGTTAGGGTGTAAGGTAGACATACAAGGTACAGTTAGGGTGCAAGGTAGACATACAGGGTACAGTTAGGGTGTAAGGTAGACATACAGGGTACAGTTAGGGTGTAAGGTAGACATACAGGGTACAGTTAGGGTGTAAGGTAGATGAATGTTGGTAACTGGATGGGACCCCCCGATAAGAGAGATGATATAATTAAAATGGCAAACAGGCTCCAGATTGTCCCTAACTCATTTATAAACTAATAATAACTAAATGCTAAACATTTACAGGATCAGAAGAAACATTCCATAGAACTTATAACCGTTTTTGATTGCTTACAATTGAATCCGTAATAGGACTTATCTTGGATTTGGGTATTGCTAATGTGTAAAATCATACTCACCTTCTTTGAATGCATTGTAGTTGATGGTGTTTTTGCACTCCACCCACTTCATTTTGTAGTTTTCATTCTGTTTGTCTGTTATCCTTTTCCATCCTAGTTCAGACAGAGGCCCTTCCACACTGCAAGGGAATAATAGTACATACATGAGCTTTTGTGTAAAATATGACCAAAGAGCAACTTCTTGGAGGTACATAAAATTGGAAGGCTTTTCTCCATCCCCTTCACCTCTCCCACCCTCCCGGGCCTCCCTAGCCCACTTAAAAGGGTCTATTTCTCCTCTTTCCTATCCCCTCAGGATGTGTGTGGTGCACATATGCGTGGGCACTGACACATTCCTCTGTGATATTGTGTAATGTAGTTCTCGCCATGAGTGTGACCTTAGCTGTTCAAATGGTGTTAAACCTCTATTACTCACTCACTCACTCCTCTCACCCTCCCATTCTTCATTTTCTCTCACTGGGCTTCCCTAGCCCGTCTTCAAAAGGGTCCATATCTCATGTCCTCCCTCTCTCTTTCACCTTTTGTCCTTACAAAAGTCAGTGCCCTTTTGATCCCACCTTTCTACTTTTCATTCTGAAATGTCTTGATTTTATCCTTCATTACTATCTCTGCCCAGTTAAAACAGTTTTATAAATCACCATAATCACTATAATGGAATCCCTCACTTACTTACATTTGTACACTGTCTCCTTATATCTCTCTTACAACCCTATCCATATACATTCTCTCTCTCTCTCTCTCTCTCTCTCTCTCTCTCTCTCTCTCTCTCTCTCTCGCTCTCTCTCTCATACCGATCCAGGTGTTTGTGTCTCTCTTCCAATTTTGCACACTTAAAATTTCTCCTTTCTCCTGGAACCCTTACTAAGGGAGTGATAATATTTAACAACAGGGGAAGGGCTGGTGGGTTTTGTGTGCAGACGCATGAAAAATTTCTGACCCCCCACCTCTCGAGGGGGCAAAATTTTTTTACCCCCCCCCCTCCCAGAGGGTTGAAAATCATGCGCGAATGCGCCCTTTTACACAGGCTTTTTAACTGAAAACAGGTGACATTTTTTTTCACCCCTCTGGTCAAGGGGTTGAAAAAATTCCGACCCCCCTAGGGGTCGGAATTTTTTTCGAAAATGACCCCCCCCCCTCAAACCCACCAGCCTCCCCCCTGTTAAAAAATGATCACTCCCTATTATAATAACAAAATGTAACTTACAGTGCTACACCATTGCCTCCTCCTATGTAGAAGGTGGGTTCTCGTCCCACACCCAGCTGGACCTTGGCAGGGGTGATGGTGGATTTGTTGCCCTCCTGGGGAGAGCCCTTTTCCCCTGTCCTTGACTTATTTCGGTGGCCGCCATTTTGACCTTGGAGCGCTGCTCCACCTGACTGACTCCTACTGGCCATGACCCCACGTGGATCTGGAGAATAATGTCATAATTAGTCAACAATAATTATAAGTAATAGAAATTTGTTTTGAAATTATTGGTCTTTTATTTTGCTAAATTGATATTGCTAATTGGACGACATCTTTGGAATTTATAAAGATTGTCTGTATAATATGGATCAAGAGCAATGATTCAAAATAACAAATTGCCTGCGAAGAAACAAAACGGTTGCAAATCATTTCAGGTTATACATTTTGCAGGTCATTGGTAAACCCTACACATTTTTAGGAAGTTCCTCCTGAATATGACAGGTGGTGGTTGAATTATCAAACAATTGTCACAATTAACATCTGCCTTTACTTATAGATTTCTGAGCAATTGACACAATTAACATCTGCCTTTACTTATAGATTTCTGAGCAATTGACACAATTAACATCTGCCTTTACTTATAGATTTATGAGCAATTGACACCTTCAAATTACAGTTAAAATACAATCCAATATTAGTGAGCACATCTCGGCTCATCACATATGCATATCAATACACCCTAGTAGAATTCGGCTTAATTATCAAGGTATTTAGGATAACTCAATTAAATTTTATCAATTTGGTATCAGCTTGATAAGCCTTCAGCTGTAGTTTGTTCTTGTACTCAACTTGGCACACACTATACAGGATATTGTGATTGAGCTTTCCACTAAGCTTATAAATATGTCATGGAATGGGCAATGTGATTTCTACTGTTGGTTGTGTTGTACACATAAAATATATAAATATTCTGCTCTATGGTGTACTGCATTGGTCTTTAAAGGCCACTGAGTAAAATTATGGAGTGGGCACATGCTAGGGGACAATCCCCCTCACACCACATTTGAAAAACCCAAAAAATGTCAAGCCTAAAAGATTTAGAGGTAGAAAATGATAGAAACCCCATCCCACGCCCATGAAAATATGTTATAATTGTAAATCAAACAAAACAAATCAAATTTTTTATTGGGTTTAATGATAGAAATCCATACATAAGATGAGTATGCAGGGATGTGATTTCTCCTACATCTGTAGGATTTCCTACACTTTTTGGCTAAAAAGATGACCCTCATGATTTTCCCAGATCTAATGAGAACGTTTCATAGCGTTTATGGGGGGGGGTGACTTTGAAATTTTGAGGTGATCAAGTACAGCTCGAGCCACTGCGACATTGTCTGACCTCAATTCCTACACATTGGTCAAAATGAAATCACATCCCTGGTATGTGGGCTTCTTCAGCGTTCCTATAGAAACATGCATGTGCATCCCTTTGCATCAGGATGACTTTCAACTACTATAAATAAAGCTATGATAGACCCATATCCTAACCTTAGTAAGCTACCTTGTGTACCTATGAGCATATCCAGGAGAAAGAAAGAATACTTATTTGTAAGCTATGTGATAAAGGTACATATATTTATATGGTGACATAGCGTGAAATATCTTGGGAAAGGTTGCCTTCAAAAATCACTAACCTATGGGATAAGGAAGAGGTAGGAAAGGGAGAAGTAGCGTAGTTCAGAGACCATGGCAGATACCGAGGTAGATGCGTCCTAGATGACGCCAAATTACTTTACATCAAAACAGTTTCCCATGTTTGCAAATGTATGGAAAAAAAATAGTTCAATTCAAAAACATTAACACAAAGAACAGTTGCTCTAAGGTAAACGGAAGAAAGAAATAAGAAACGGTTAATCTTTCTGTGTTGATATCTTTTCTCCTTTTTTTCTGTGAATATCTGAACATAGAAAAGGTTTTTTTGTGCATGTGTACACGTGAGAAAATGTTTTCAACGTAAAAAAAGGTGTGTGACAATAGTTTCTCTGCGGCTCATTTTATTCATTTGCAAACACTGAAACTTTTTTTCTAACAGGTAGATATCTACTCTAATAACAATCGCTATGCACATCTCCAACCACCAGGGATATCAAACACACCCTATATTACTAACCCTATAATAACGTCACTATCTGGGGGCATGAGGGGTGGAGGGGCATGAGGGGAGCTGGGGGCATGAGGGGAGGAGGGGCATAAGGGGAGCTCCTACCGTTGGGCCTTGGCCATAATGCCAGGAGATAGATTCGTCTAACTCGGCGTAAACGTTCATCACGTAACTGCTTTCTTCTGAACGCCAGCATTTTGCTGTATAGGCCTAGTTAGTATGGAGTTTTGTCACACCTAAGGCAGAAAGTCAGTGTGCCCTTTTGTTTTTATGCCATTAAAAGTCATCAAAATTTAGTGGATTTATAAAATCTTTCTGACGTTCCCTATAGTTTATAAGATATTGACGAGGTGGACAGACCTGAAAGATAGAATATGAAAGGAAAGTATTGTTCCTATATCTAATAGCACAGGAGAAAGAAGACAAAGAAATAAGTGAGAAAAATGCTAATTGATAGAGCAAGAACCTGAAATGAGTGAACACTAGAGAATGAAATGAGTGATTCTATGAGTCTATACTTATAGTTGTGTTTATTATGGGATACCTGGGCCTAGTACAACTCTCATCCACATAGCCAACTGTGTTTGGTGTTATACCTGAAGAAAATTAACCATGTTGATTATGATTAAGAATAACATTAAATATTACTTTTTTTTCATATAAGCTTCTTGGGAGATTTGCAAATTTTCAGACAGGGACATGAGATATATTTTTTTGCAGAGGTAGGGTAGATTCGCCCAAAACGTTCCTGTGCATATCTCAAATCGGATATTTTTGGTAGCTAAAATACAGCAGTAGCTACGCAGGCTTGGTAAATGTATCAAATCATAGATAATAGTTTAGACAATTTGACTTTCCATATGCCCTACCTTTTTGTATCTATATCTACTTCTCATCAATGCACAGATTCTAGTTTCCCCACTTTCGCCTTGAGTCAACCTGCCTGGACCATGAGACCACCACTCATGACCAGTATAGGCCTATTAAAGCTACCGTAATCTCCCGCGTATAAGGCGCATCTTATACGCGAGGTTTTAGTACTTCCTGGATCCGCAAGGGGGACACCAAGAGCTTTCTTTTCATATGTTACACTCCCCTTAATTCAAAAGATGACAGAAGGGGTTTCAAGGGGGTGCGGGGGGCCTAGCTACACATAGTTTTTTGAATTTTGAAAATCCATTCAGTAGAACCAAAGTTATGATTTTTTTGACAATATTCTTCAACTCTAGGTGCATCTTATACGCGAGGTGCGCCTTATATGCGGGAGATTACGGTAACACCATTGAGTGATAAACGCTCACATCGTGAAAATTTGGTCAATTAAATTTATGCTACCGTGCATCAATGATCCATATCTATGCCCAGAATATTTGTGACAGGATCTGCGAAAAGGGCCCTTAGTGCAAGGTTCATTTAGGTCCCTATTCCCAGTACATAACCAACGATTTTGATTTCTGGCAAAATGCCATAGAATTGATCATTATAAAAACAATTCAGACATGTGTCCTTGTAGACATCATTATACAATGCCCGTTGCTTTTAGAATCAAAAGTAATTATTTCATATGGCACTATAACCCCTCTGTTTTTTATCTAGAGGGTGCTTAGGCCAAATAAAAAATGCTTTGTTTCCAGTCACCCGACCGACCCTATAGCAAAACAGGGCCGATCCTACACTTTTTTTTATGTAATCTTTTGGTGCACAGTTAATAGCTTCATTATGCATATCTTTTACATATTGTTTTCACATTTCTCATGTTTTCAATGCCCTTACTGTGAAATAAAAAAAAAATCGCATAGATCTACCCATACAATTCTATACAAAATCAAAGAAAAAGAAAAATCCGATCTACCCTAGGTCATAATTATGTTACTGAAAACACATGAAATCTTCTTTTTCTTTGCCTTATGCATATATAAAATATATGGGAAAAGGTGGACGACTCAAGCTATGTGGATTGCTTGTGTGAATCTGCCCTAAAGGAAATTTGTTTTCGTTGATACTCCTGACAAGCCCCTTTTGCACCCAGTACTTTTAGGTCCAGACACTGTGAAGTTGTGAACCCACAAAATTCTGAAGGTAGAACTTCATGGCATTACGCATTTTTAGTGAGAGGATATCTAAAGATATGTCATTGTGTCAAGGATATCTAAAGATGAATCTATATCTGTGTCATGGGCACTCAGATGTGGGGATCAATCATCAGGCTATTCAAGTGTTTAAGTACAAAGAGGATAGCCTGATAACAATTCAGGCAAAAGACGTGATTCCAGGTACACACTATATTGAAGGCCCAGGTCAATGGCTCCAACAGAGCTGAGAGCTGGAGTGATGGCAGGAACACATTTGGCACCAGGCAAGGAAAGGGATTAAGTACTCCAGTGTGCACACACAAAGGTATGCACTGAACTAGGGACATGGTATATCCTCCTCCTGGGCAAGACTTGAGGCCTACAGATAATCCCTCCACGTATTAGCTAGCCGACACTAATCCCATTGCCTGAGCCACAAGCCTCAGTCATGACAGAAATTGCCGCCATTTTTCCTGACCTAGCTGATTTGAGCAATACAGTTTGTCGTTGCTGAATTATTAACGTAAAGGATAACATCACTTGTATCCTATTGGATTTAAGTGAAATAAGGGTGCTTCTTAAATGCAAGGATTTTGCGCTATAGAGCAGTATTATAGTGACCAAAATTTGACCCTATGTGCATCTTATAGAATCCCGGGTATAGAATTAAGCCCAATTTAGGGTTGATTTGGGTGTGTGTTTTTTAAGGATCATAGGTTGAATAATTGAGGTTGAATCATTTTTATTGGCAAAATTAATCACCATAATAGTTCATTCTTCTCCCCCTCCCTATTTCTGTCTACATAGCATACCACTCTGCTTTAATTCCAATTGCATGCAAAGCAGTACACCTGCATGTACTGAGAATATTGCCCATGTTCATTGAATACCTGGATCTAATTGATTACATGAGTTTAGCCAGATCAATATAGGTCTGCACTGATGGTATAAACCCTAATAGTAATCCACAACCTCATCCATAATCCTAATATAAGGAACGTTGACCTCATGACCGGAGCTAGTAATTATAGATCTAGATAATAATAGGCTGTGCACCGTGTTTGGGACTGCTTTAGATATGAATGCATGAAAAAGAGATCCAGTTGGTTTGGGCCATGAGCTCTCTTATTGTAAATTCAACTCCATCGTTAGAGTTTTGGCATCGAGAATTGGTCAATGCAGGTGATACTGATCGCTTTGTATAGGCCTATTATATTCTGCTCATTTTGTATTTCTAGGCTAAAGATATCATTATAGGCTTAGTGTGCTTCCAACTATTGTTGTCACTTTCTACATTGGTAAGGTAAAGGAGGGACTTAACCCTAGACCCGCCTCCATCCAATTCTGAAGATAATTTATTCCAGAGAATTAACTTTACAGTTAGGGAGAGATAATTTTTTAACAAGAGGGTGGGGTTGGTGGGTAAAATATTTTGACCCCCCCCCCCACCCTTGAGGGGTAAATTTTTTTACCCCCCCCCCTTATTACAGTGGGGGGGGGGGGGGTTGAAAAAATTCTGACCGCCCCCTTCAAACCCACCAGCCCCCCCCCCTCTGTTATAAAAAAAATGATTACTCCCTTAATGAAACATTAAGATGTTTCATGGAAGAAGATTCATAAGTATAATACGTTTTACTTCTCTGAATAGTCTTTCTGTTGGGTTCCCTGATTGATGCAAGCCTCGCATTTTATAACTTGATAATCGATACATTAGATAATTCAGCAAAACTCTTAATCTCATCTTTTCTATCCCCTCTCTGTTTCTGGTGCGCACATACGCGGATGCAGGCCTTCTTAAATGTCTAAGGTAGTTTTCTCACCATGAAAGAGACCTTATAATGGCATCAAACAACAATTACTCGCTCGATCTTCGTAAGGGGAACACTAGAAGCCGTATTTATTGCCGAACACCGCGTGTATCTAGGGACTGTGCATACATGATTACAACTACTCCAGGGGGCCTCACTAACTATAATCAATGGTATCCACACTTGTAACATGTTCGGTGTTTGTGGTTGGGAAGGGGTTAATTAATTAATAGACCTCATTAAGTGTTGTTCAGGGAGAGGTACATACATTAAATACCCTAATCTTGTTAGCTTATTGGAATCTGAATTTTTTTTTCTTTGCTTGCTCTATAGCTTTTCTTAGGCATGTGGTAAATTTTAACATTACTGATTTTTATGATTGTGTTATTGATTTCTGGGGGAGTTATAACCAGATCTAATGTAAATCCAGTCGTTTATATATTGGTAGCCCCTGAGTAAATACCAGTGCATGGGGATAGATGAGGATTGAAGTTCAAAACAAACCATTGGTGAGGGTACTAGAGTCAAACATTCCATGATAATTGTTCCCTAACCATCAAGGGATACCACAGAACAAATTGAAAGGTTATAAATCTGAATATGTCAGGTACCATTACAGAAATATACATACTAATGTTATGTAATCACAAAAATGCCCATTGCAGGAATTGTTTGTGTTTTTTTAAACAATTGGAATTAATATCGTCAGGATAGTTACCTCTCGTCTTCTGTTTTATTGCAGTAGTGTCATTTCCTCACAGCCATACAATCCGCCAAAAAGACAGTTTTCCCCTTTTCACTGAGTAGTTCACAGTAAGTCCTTATTGACAAGCAGAGAGTAATACATGTATCTAAAACGCCAGATCCATGTGCAAGTGTAATTCCCCTGGTTAGTCAATGTGGCAAAAAGAGTTTATCTCTATGGTAGGGCTAAGTGAAGAGATTATTTGCAATCCTAATGGTAGAGCCACTGGTAGACCTAAATTGGGACAAATGTAGTATTAGAAGTAGTATTCCATATTACCCCGCCATGCGGGTGCCCTATATCCAGGGTTGTGCCTATATCCAGGTTTGCTGTGATAAATATGTTTGTAAAGTTCGGTCAGTGTAGGAGGTCTGGAGTCACTACAAGGGTTTTCCAACTACTATATATGCAGTACTTGTATTAGTTCACTCTTCTGGCAGATTCCTCCTGTACAACTGTGCTTGGTGAGTGGACTTAATCCATGCTGCAATGTTGGAGCCTGCAGGTGCCAGTTGGTGAACTGTGAAAGCAGAGAGAATAATACAGGATTAGGGCCCAGGTATATAACGGGGGTTCTATGCTTTTAACATAGGTGTAAATTTGTATCTACAGTTGAGTTGTGTAATCCTAAACAGGCTGATATATAATCAAATTCATGTTTGGTAATTTGTTACTGTAGGCACAGATAGTAAGTACACTAAAATTGATATGGCTTTAAAAACTCTTCTAGATAGAAACAGGGTGTAGAAAATATCGGATAGCCTGAACTCAGTTTATGCCCTCCTGCTCATATGTTCCTGTCCCATCGTTTGTTTCTTTTCTTTTCCTTCTATTTCATTTTACCAATTACTCTCTACATCTAAGGGTATCCTTCCTCATACCATAACAAGGCCTGTTGCAGGTTATGTGACCCTGCCTAGTAAGATAGAACACCCATCCTTGATTCTTTTCTCATTTAATACTGGAAAGAAAACAATTTGGGATTTCTCGCTTCAGTTATGGGTTGACTTCATCATTGAGTAAAGGCCATAGTAATAAATAAATAAATAAATTTGACCTATCATTATGATCTGAAACCCACATTTTCGCTTTGGCCTTATCGTGGTTGACCCACCTGTATATATTGCTTTATCTGTACAGTATAAATCGGTGTACAGGTGTCCAACATGTCTCATGTCTGCAGATAAGACACACATGATCTTGGCCACATCAAAATGTTACCAAACTCACAATGCTTTGAATTCATCCGCCATTCTCGTCTCGTCATACACTCTACCCACCATCTCTCAAAAGAGGACATCGTATCTTGCGCCTATAAACAATACATGTGACATGAGGCAACACTCCTAAAACTAAAAAGGTCTGGGGGTATTGCCATAAATAAAGCAATTAATGATGGTGTGAAAGATATGTAATTTTTTTATGCAAGCCCCAGTGTCAATTTCACTTAATTGATAAAGCAAACTTTATGTGAGCATCGCCTATGTACTAGTGATATGGGACATTGGCATTCATTAACAGTGACCTCTTATTAACACGGGGCTGGGGGAGACTACCCCCCCCCCACACACACACACACACACACACCCTTCATTCTTCTAGAACCGAATCCAATGGGAAGTAGGTATAGTGATCACAGACTATTCCAAATTTATTACTTCTAAGGGCTGTATATCAATAAGATGCCTTTGTTATATATTGAATTAATCATTATATCCTATAGAGTGTATATAGAGGAACGATGAACCCTTCCTGTACATCCCCGATCACTCCTGACTACCAATAAACAGTGTGCGGTTCAAGGCCTCTTTATCATGTTCATTGATCAAGTATGCCTAGTTCCACTCTAAGCTTTGATGTCAAAGGCTGGGTCTACATGTTCACGGGCTCCCTTAGCCTAATTAAAAGGGGCTTGTGAATTACATGTAAATAGATCTGGGATGTCTTTCTACATAGTGTCATGGGATTGGTTTTTGGAATTCGCAGTCAAGCAAAGCCTTAGATCTTGATGATGTGGTGTAGAAGAATAACGTTGCATTTCAACACAGCACCTTTTATGGTAAATAGGTTTTATACATGGATTAAATATTATCCTCAGTCAGCTCCCAAATACAAACTAAGGTAATGTTATATCAACAGCAGTACATATAAGCCTACCTGTCTTGAGAGCTATCTCAACACCCTTCCAATATGGCTTATCAATCAATACCTGTAAGTTGTAGCTTCGATGATCCTTTACCCATATGGCCACATGCAGTATCCATTGATTTGCTTTACATGTATTTTGCTCCAATCTTCAATTTCAAAGATTTCCTATAGGCCTAACACTGCTATTTCCAATCCATTATCCTTACAGTGGCCTAGTATAGAAGTAAGCTCTCAGGTGGTTAGAGTGACTATAGGTGTACACCACCAGTTCTTTCTACCACCTGGAGGCCCATGAAAACCGCGGAGGAAACACACAAACACAGCCCCCCCACGTACCC
This sequence comes from Acholoe squamosa, assembly GCA_949317995.1. Classification (NCBI taxonomy): domain Eukaryota; kingdom Metazoa; phylum Annelida; class Polychaeta; order Phyllodocida; family Polynoidae; genus Acholoe; species Acholoe squamosa. The sequence continues at coordinate 49,837,415 of OX439050.1, forward strand.
CCCCCCCTCTCCTGTACTCTCCTCCAGTGGTGTACGTATAGGCCTACTACAGGAGTGGCGGTGTGTGTGGGTGTGTGGGTGTGTGGGGGGGGGGGGGTACCTACCATATATAGCTGCTCCAATGTACACACGTATAGCCTTAGTGCGGTTCCATGGCGCATGGCCCTTAAGTCTTATGGCACCATGTCATTTGGCACCATGTCACATGGCCGAAATATTAGTGGCCGAAATGACATATGGCCGAAATGACATAAGGCCGAAATGTCAGATGGCCGAAATGTCAGATGGCCGAAATGTCACTGAATTCCATACTTCTCCAACCTGATCCAGTGGAAAGATTGTTGAATCAACTTTTTTTAAATGTTTGTATACATGTATCAAAAGTTGATTTGAAGTTCAATGTTAGACCTTCAACCTTGTTTATATATTCATCCCATTTATAGCTTTCTCCTCATTTCGAGTGGATATCCCAACTTGAATCATTGAAATTGTCATTTATTATTTAATGTTGACAACCCATTGACGGCCCCCATTCACAATACAACACCATACAACACCATACAACACCATACCACACCAGTACGACACCATACAACACCATACGACACCATACAACACCATACAACACCAGTACCACACCATACAACACCATACATACAACACGATACAACACCAGTACAACACCATACAACACCATACAACACCAGTTCGACACCATACAACACCATACAACACCAGTACCGTACCACACCATACAACACCATACAACACCAGTACAACACCATACAACACCAGAACCACACCATACATACAACACCATACAACACCATACAACACCAGTACAACACCATACAACACCATACAACACCATACAACACCATACAACACCAGTACCACACCATACATACAACAGCAGTACAACACCAGACAACACCATACAACACCATAAAACACCAGTACGACACCATACAACACCATACAACACCAGTACGACACCATACAACACCATACATACAACACCATACAACACCATACCACACCAGCACAACACCATACAACACCAGTACGACACCATACAACACCATACAACACCAGTACCACACCATACAACACCATACAACGCCAGTACCACACCATACAACACAAGTACCACACCATACAACACCATACAACACCATACAACACCAGTACGACACCATACAACACTATACAACACCAGTACCACACCATACATACAACACCAGTACCACACCATACATACAACACCAGTACAACACCATACAACACCATACAACACCATACAACACCAGTACCACACCATACAACACCATACAACGCCAGTACCACACCATACAACACCAGTACCACACCATACAACACCATACAACACCATACAACACCAGTACGACACCATACAACACCATACAACACCAGTACCACACCATACAACACCATAAAATGCCAGTACGACACCATACAACACCAGTACGACACCATACAACACCATACAACACCAGTACGACACCATACAACACCAGTATGACACCATACAACACCATACAACACCAGTACGACACCATACAACACCATACAACACCAATACGACACCATACAACACCATACAACACCATACAACACCAGTACAACACCATACAACACCATACAACACCATACAACACCAGTACGACACCATACAACACCAGTACCACACCATACACAAAACACCAGTACAACACCATACAACACCAGTATGACACCATACAACACCATACAACACCAGTACGACACCATACAACACCATACAACACCATACATACAACACCATACAACACCATACCACACCAGCACAACACCATACAACACCAGTACGACACCATACAACACCAGTACCACACCATACAACACCATACAACGCCAGTACGACACCATACAACACAAGTACGACACCATACAACACCATACAACACCAGTACGAGACCATACAACACCATACAACACCATACAACACCATACATACAACACCATATAACACCATACCACACCAGTATAACACCATACAACACCAGTACGACACCATACCACACCATACAACACCAGTACGACACCATACATACAACACCATACAACACCATACCACACCAGTACAACACCATACAACACCAGTATGACACCATACAACACCATACAACACCATACAACACCAGTACCAGACCAGTACCACACCATACAACACCAATACCACACCAGTACAACACCATACAACACCATACATACAACACCATACAACACCATACAACACTATACAACACCATACAACACCAGTACGACACCATACAGCACCAGTACCACACCAGTACCACACCATACATACAACACCATACAACACCATACAACACCATACAACACCATACAACACCATACAACACCAGTACAACACCATACAACACCATACAACACCATACAACACCATACAACACCATACATACAACACCATACAACACCAGTACAACACATGGTGTGGTACTGGTGTGGTATGGTGTTGTACTGGTGTGGTACTGGTGTTGTATGGTGTGGTATGGTGTGGTACTGGTGTTGTATGGTGTTGTATGGTGTTGTACTGGTGTTGTATGGTGTTGTACTGGTGTGGTTTGGTGTTGTATGGTAGTGTATGTATGGTGTTGTATGGTGTTGTACTGGTGTTGTATGGTGTTGTATGGTGTTGTACTGGTGTTGTATGGTGTTGTATGGTGTTGTATGGTGTTGTACTGGTGTTGTATGGTGTTGTATGTATGGTGTTGTATGGTGTTGTATAATGTTGTATGGTGTTGTATGGTGTTGTATGGTGTTGTATGGTGTTGTACTGGTGTTATATGGTGTTGTATAGTGTTGTATGGTGTTGTACTGGTGTTGTATGGTGTTGTATGGTGTTGTATGGTGTTGTATAGTGTTGTATGGTGTTGTACTGGTGTTGTATGGTGTTGTATGGTGTTGTATGGTGTTGTACTGGTGTTGTATGGTGTTGTATGGTGTTGTATGGTGTTGTATGGTGTTGTATGGTGTTGTATGTATGGTGTTGTATGGTGTTGTACTGGTGTTGTATGGTGTTGTATGGTGTCGAACTGGTGTTGAATGGTGTTGTATGGTGTTGTATGGTGTTGTACTGGTGTGGTTTGGTGTTGTATGGTGTTGTATGGTGTGGTACTGGCGTTGTATGGTGTTGTATGGTGTGGTACTGGTGTTGTATGGTGTTGTATGGTGTGGTACTGGTGTTGTATGGTGTTGTATGGTGTGGTACTGGTGTTGTATGGTGTTGTATGGTGTGGTACTGGTGTTGTATGGTGTTGTATGGTGTGGTACTGGTGTTGTATGGTGTGGTACTGGCGTTGTATGGTGTTGTATGGTGTGGTACTGGTGTTGTATGGTGTGGTACTGGCATTGTATGGTGTTGTATGGTGTGGTACTGGTGTTGTATGGTGTTGTATGGTGTTGTATGGTGTTGTACTGGTGTTGTATGTATGGTGTGGTACTGGTGTTGTATGTATGGTGTGGTACTGGTGTTGTATAGTGTTGTATGGTGTTGTACTGGTGTTGTATGGTGTTGTATGGTGTTGTATGGTGTGGTACTTGTGTTGTATGGTGTGGTACTGGCGTTGTATGGTGTTGTACTGGTGTGGTATGGTGTGGTACTGGGGTTGTATTTGAAAAGGTTCTTTGAAAATGTTGAAAAATGGGTTAGCATAAAATGATTTTCAAGTATTTCGGCCATCTGTCATTTCGGCCATGTGTCATTTCGGCCAAATGACATTTCGGCTAAATGTCTTTTAGGCCATACATTTTTCGGCCATGTGTCATGGGGCTATAAGTCGCAGGGCTACTTGGCTTATAGGCCATAGGACTGGAACCCCCTTAGGGCTGTAGCCTATAGGGTGTGCAGTGTTATTCAGTATGTTATACACATGACCACACCTCCATGGTTGGGAGGGTCCTCCAGCAGGTAGGCTATCATGAAACCTGTTAACCTCATATCTCAATTGTGGGGTGTGATGTGTGTGTGTGTGTGGGGGGGGGGGGCATGTCCCTCACTCAGATAATATAGATCTCCAGGGCATGCAAGAAGCTCTTAATGTTTGGGGAGGTCCTGTTTTAAAACTGTGTGATTTTTATTAAAGTAAATTTTGATTATGAAAGTTCACTATTAATACATAGTTCTCACGTGATTGTAATCTACCTGGACAAAATCAATCACCATGATGATATTATATTTTTCAAATAACTATAATGCACTACTTCCAGTCAAACTTCAAAATGCAAATCCTACGACAAACCTTTGATAGAACGCGGTAGGTACCATGTGCAATGGCGATGCTCCACATGTAATGATACTTCTATATGCCATGTGTATCTACATTGAACAGAGGTACTTTAGCATGCAGTTATATTTTTTTAAGGACTGACTGGACCTTGCCCTGTGAGCCTATAGCCTGTAGGAGTGTAGGTGGTGGTTGGTTGTGCGTTGTTTCTCCTGTTGTGGTGTTGACTATAGTAACGGTGGTGCAGAGAGATCAATAACTCTTTCACTCGGGCACCACACTGATATTGGACGTTACACTGATACCTAAAGAGGTGTAATACTAAAGGACTCAGAGGCGTAGGAAAGAGGGGGCAGGGGGGCCTGCCCCCCAAGTCATAAATGAGGTGGGGTCTGAGTATGTCTCCCCCCCCCCCAAAAAAAAAAATGCCTAGAATTCATGATAGATTAAACAATTAGATCGATATAGTAATGGGATAGGGAAATTGGTAGCCTGGACCTCAAATCAGATCTAGAATTCATCAAAAAATACTTTTCTATAAAATTTTATAGAGGTATATAGGTGCTATTGCGCTTGAGCCAACTGGTTGAGGTGGGAGCCCCAACTGGGACCCCCCAATGAAGATTTGCTTCCTACGCCTCTGAAAGATCATCACTACTGACGGCCAATGGGCTGTAGTTTTGGCAGTGAAGCAACAACAACAAAAAATAGAGAAAACACTTCGAAACTTCTGTCATTCACTGTCAGTCCCTGTTAGATTTTTCCATAGAAAACTTCCAGGTTGTTTTCCCGACATTATGAAAATCTATTGCTAGAAGCTACTGAGGTATTTTCATATGGAACTTCTAATGTGTATAATGTTAAAAGGAAAAAAACGCTTTAAAAACTGTCGATGTGCATAAGACAATGGGCATAACACTAGTACTATCGCATGCCCTATCCAAGTAGGCTTTATTAATAATAGTCTAATGGTAATTGGGGTTTAAACAATGATATTATAGGTTCTAGGCACAACCCTCCTGTTTTACTTATATCCTCCATGCATTCTAATATTCTGAATAACCTGAGGGAGGCGGGGAGTCCGGAATGGTGCCATCTACAATTTTGTATGTAGCATTATGTGGGTCCTTTTGCCTGACTCAAGGCGCTCGTACTATTTTCTCCATCATCTGTATGTGGTGGGACCATTGGCCAGTCTGTCCACTTTTGCACCAGCATGAGATATTATAGGCCAAGCCAGGAATCGAACCTGGATACCACACAATAACATGCAACGAGGGGGACGAAGCCACAGGGACTTACTATTCTCGTCAGTCCCTGTGGCGCTATGCATAGGGAGTTGGATTTGGGATCAGGAGACTGCCGGTTCGACCCCTACCCTGCCAAATGAAAATTTCATAGGTTTTAACATGTAACATGACATGTAAGTAGGCATGTTATCCATACCGGTGCGGGGTACTACCGGTGCGGGGTACTACTGGTGCGGGGTACTACCGGTGCGGGGTACTACCGGTGCGGGGTACTACCAGTGCGGGGTACTACCGGTACTACCGGTACCCGTGCTGGTCGTACCCGTGCCGGTCGTACCCGTGCCAGTCGTACCCGTGCCGGTCGTAACCGTGCCGGTCGTACCCGTGCCGGTCGTACCCGTGCCGGTCGTACCCCTGCCGGTCGTACCCCTGCCGGTCGTAACCGTGCCGGTCGTAACCGTGCCGGTCGTAACCGTGCCGGTCGTAACCGGTAGTCACCTTGTCTCCTGAAATTGATGCACAACTGAAATGCGAAATCTTCAAAAAATAAATTCACCCATTATTTGAAACCTATGGAGCTCCTTTATTTCCAAAAGCAACACCATCCTACTTCTCATCTAGGTTCTTTCCTCATTTTCAGCAAAACCATGTTCACGTGAACAATCAATATCTCTCACCCTCCCTCCTTTTCCCCTAACATTTTTTCCCTTTTAAATATTTTTTTACTTTGAATGTGATTGGGAGACTTTAGGGGCGAAAACTGACACACTAAGTGAAATAAAGACACACTAGGCAAAAAACTGACACAGGGAGAAAAGGTACTATGAGCAAGGTACTACGAGCAAGGTACTGCTAGTACTACGAGTACGGTACTACTAGTACTATTAGTAAGATACTACTAGTAACATAACTACTAGTACAAGTAGTACTACTATTAAGGTACTACTAGTACTAAAGATACAGTACTACTATGGGTAGTAACGGTACTGTTACTACCGGTACGGGTATTACCGGTACGGTTACTACCGGTACGGGTACTACCAGTACCGGTACGGGTACTACTGGTACCGGTACTACCGGTAGTGTACTACCGGTACCGGTACGGTTACTACCGGTACCGGTACGGTTACTACAGGTACCGGTACGGTTACTACAGGTACCGGTACGGTTACTACTGGTACCGGTACGGTTACTACCGGTACCGGTACGGTTACTACCGGTACCGGTACGGTTACTACCGGTACCGGTACGGTTACTACTGGTACGGGTACTGGTACCGGTAGTACCGGTACCGGTAGTACCCGTACCGGTACAGGTACTACCGGTACGGGTACTACCGGTACGGGTACCAGTACTACAGGTACCGGTACGGGTACTACCGGTACCGGTACCGGTACTACAGGTACCGGTACGGGTACTACCGGTACCGGTACGGGTACTACCGTACGGGTACTACCGGTACCGGTACTACCGGTACTGGTACGGGTACTACCGATACCGGTAAGGGTACTACCGATACCGGTACGGGTACTACCGGTACCGGTACGGGTAATACCCGTACCGGTACGGGTAATACCCGTACCAGTACGGGTAATACCGGTAATACCCGTACCGGTACGGGTAATACCCGTACCGGTACGGGTAATACCCGTACCGGTACGGGTAATACAGGTACTACGGGTACTACCGGTACCCGTACGGGTACTACCGGTACGGGTACTACCGGTACGGGTACTACCGGTACTACCGGTACGGGTACTACCGGTACCCGTACGGGTACTACCGGTACCCGTACGGGTACTACCGGTACGGGTACTACCGGTACCCGTATGGGTACTACCGGTACGGGTACTACCGGTACGGGTACTACCGGTACGGGTACTACCGGTACGGGTACTACCGGTACGGGTACTACCGGTACGGGTACTACCGGTACGGGTACTACCGGTACGGGTACTACCGGTACGGGTACTACCGGTACGGGTACTACCGGTACGGGTACTACCGGTACGGGTACTACCGGTACGGGTACTACCGGTACGGGTACTACCGGTACGGGTACTACCGGTACGGGTACTACCGGTACGGGTACTACCGGTACGGGTACTACCGGTACGGGTACTACCGGTACGGGTACTACCGGTACGGGTACTACCGGTACCCGTACCGGTAGTACCCGTACCGGTAGTACCCGTACCGGTAGTACCCATACCCGTACGGGTACTACCGGTACTACCGGTACGGGTACTACCGGTACCCGTACGGGTACTACCGGTACTACCGGTACGGGTACTACCGGTACGGGTACTACCGGTACCCGTACGGGTACTACCGGTACCCGTACGGGTACTACCTGTACGGGTACTACCGGTACCCGTATGGGTACTACCGGTACGGGTACTACCGGTACGGGTACTACCGGTACGGGTACTACCGGTACGGGTACTACCGGTACGGGTACTACCGGTACGGGTACTACCGGTACGGGTACTACCGGTACGGGTACTACCGGTACGGGTACTACCGGTACGGGTACTACCGGTACGGGTACTACCGGTACGGGTACTACCGGTACGGGTACTACCGGTACGGGTACTACCGGTACCCGTACGGGTACTACCGGTACCAGTACTACCGGTACCAGTACTACCGGTACTGGTACGGGTACTACCGGTACTACCGGTACGGGTTCTACCGGTACGGGTACGGGTACTACCGGTACGGGTACTACCGGTTCGGGTACGGGTACTACCATTTCGGGTACGGGTACTACCATTTCGAGTACTACCGGTACGGGTACTACCGGTTCGGGGAATGTGTTGGTACCATCACTACTATTATGGTATTATTAGTGCAGTACTACTACTACTGTACTCCTAGTACTACTAGTACAGTATATTAAGACAAGAAGTACGAAACTGAAGAGAAGCTTTGAGGAAATGATGGGGAGGTGGAATCAGCACCAAAGAAGGGAGGACTGAGTACTACTAAAGGACCATGTGGCAAGAAAGGGTGACATTTTCATGAATAAAGTTGTGTTTAGGTCAATTTTGGTGGAATCCCTGTAAATTTGCTTGTAATAACCATATGTGCAGATGACTTACTACTAGTATAGTGTTAGTACTACATGTGCTAGTAGTATAGTACTAGTACTAAGATTATCCAGATTATTCTAGTTCTAAGAATAAAGACCATCATTTTTGGATTTAGTATGCCTCGGTCAGTGTTTATCATGTGTGTGGTACCTAGGTTCAATTCCTGGCTTGGCCTTTAAATCTCATGCTGGTGCGAAAGTGGACAAATTGGTCAATGGTCCAGCCACACATATGATGTAATTGACTGTTTCTGAACCATGTAGGAGTGGGGAAAGTCACTATTTTAATCAAAGCAAGAACCAGTACCAAAGCAGGGGGCTCTTACTAAATAAGGAGTCCACTTTCAATCAAAAACATGAGAAAGAAATGGAAAATTGGGCAAACTGAAATGGGCAGAGAAGGTGAGGATATCATATTTTGTGTTCAGCACAAATATTAGCCATAGTCGAGTCTTTTAAACCAGTCTACCGCTTCCAGGCTTGTTTTAACCATAATGTTCCTAAAACTTAAATTCCACAATTTAGTGACTTGATATCTATTAGCTTGGTATAGTTATTCCAATTCATTATCAAAAAACAAACAAACTATACAGATCTATGAGGGACACACCAGCATACAATCAGTTCATAGAATTGTCAGAATTTTATGAGTTCAAAAACAACCATATTTTGAAGTAAAAAAGCCTGAGAGGGCCATTTTCCTAATAATATCAATCTGTTTCAAAAGTTGCCATGTTGATATAGGAGAGATACACACCATAATATAGTGGTCACCCTTTTTTTTTATATTCAGTTCTGAAACAGATTGATATGTTAGGGAATTGGCACTTTAATTCAGTTATACTAAGCGCTAATAGCTCTACTAAATATCTAAAAGTTTTGAAACAGCCCACTGGAGGCTGTTGAACCACTATAGCTTATAATCATAGTAACATATAGGTCCCACGCCATATCTATATTAGAAAAAAAACTTTCATTTTGGTAAGTAAGTAATACAAAATTTCCGTATGTTAAACTCCACATACAAAAGTATGGCCTTGATTGTAAAAAATATGCAGAAACCAGTCTACATTCCAGAAAATACCCTGAGAATTCCCTTAATGACGTCACACATGTGGGAGTAACATATATGCAGAGAGCATCCTCTAAGGTGAAAAATGTTGGAAAGATGCAGGAATTAAAGCAAGGGATGAGGTTCAGGAGAATTGCTCCTAGGCAATGGCATTAAGATGGCCAGCTATGTTTAGTGATGGGCAGGGGTCCATTAGGATGGACTCGGGGTCATCATACTGATCTCTTCTATAGCATCTTCAGCAGCAATTTTTGGCAATACCTCTGCAGCCTCCCAGACTTTCAGGATTTGTAGTAAAAAGAGATTTTCTATATTTCCCAATAAAGTATACTCAAGGATCAAAAGGTCGCCTTGAATGCCCAAAAAATGTAGTTTTGGAGTGTTCTAGATGGATTTTCTTTTTGTTCTTTTTTACCCTTGGGAAATTTTGGTGCTAAGATCTGACTTAATTATTTTCTTTTACTTCTGCCCGCCCAAAATATCGAGTCCGGAATCTCGGAAGTAAGAATAACATGGCCTTCGGAGGGTCAGAGGAAAATTTGATCTAAATGGAACACTGTAGGTACCGGTAGTACCCATACCGGTAGTACCCGAACCGATACTGGTAGTACCCGTACCCGTACCGGTAGTACCCGTACCCGTACCGGTAGTACCCGTACCCGTACCGGTAGTACCCGTACCCGTACCGGTAGTACCCGTACCCGTACCGGTAGTACCCGTACCCGTACCGGTAGTACCCGTACCCGTACCGGTAGTACCCGTAACGGTACCGGTAGTACCCGTAACTGTACCGGTAGTACCCGTAACAGTACCGGTAGTACCGGTACCAGTAGTACCGGTACCAGTAGTACCAGTACCGGTAGTAACCGGTACCGGTAGTAACCGTACCGGTAGTAACCGAACCGGTACCGGTAGTAACCGTACCGGTAACGGTAGTAACCGTACTGGTACCGGAAGTAACCGTACCAGTACCGGTAGTAACTGTACCGGTACCGGTAGTACCCATACCGGTACCGGTAGTACCCGTACCGGTACCGGTAGTACCCGTACCGGTAGTACCCGTAGTGGTACCGGTAGTACCCGTAACGGTATCGGTAGTACCCTTAACGGTACCGGTAGTACCCTTAACGGTACCGGTAGTACCAGTACAGTACGGTACAGGTAGTAATGGTACCGGTAGTAATGGTACCGGTAGTAATGGTACCGGTAGTAATGGTACCGGTAGTACCCGTACCGGTAGTACCCGTACGGGTACTACCCGTACCGGTACCCGCAGTACCCGTACCGGTACCCGCAGTACCCGTACCGGTACCCGCAGTACCCGTACCGGTACCCGTACCGGTACCCGCAGTACCCGTACCGGTACCCGCAGTACCCGTACCGGTACCCGCAGTACCCGTACCGGTACCCGCACCGGTACCCGCAGTACCCATACCGGTACCTGCAGTACCCGTACTGGTACCCGCAGTACCCGCACCGGTACCCGCACCGGTACCCGTACCGGTACCCGTACCGGTAGTACTCGTACCGGTACCGGTAGTACCCGTACCGGTACCGGTACCGGTAGTACCCGTACCGGTACCGGTAGTACCCGTACCGGTACCGGTAGTACCCGTACCGGTACCGGTAGTACCCGTACCGGTACCGGTAGTACCCGTACCGGTAGTACCCGTAACTGTACCGGTAGTACCCGTACCTGTATCGGTAGTACCCGTACCTGTACCGGTAGTACCCGTACCTGTACCGGTAGTACCCGTACCTGTACCGGTAGTACCCGTACCGGTAGTACCGGTAGTACTGGTACTACCGGTACCGGTAGTACTGGTACTACCGGTACCGTTCCAGTACCCGTACCATACCAGTACTACCGGTACCGTACTGGTAGTACCCATACCGTTACCGGTAGTACCCGTACTGGACCAGTATAGGTAGCACCGGTACCGAATAACACAGGTGCTACCGGTACCGATACGGGTACTACCGGTACGGGTACTACCAGTACCGGTACTACCAGTACCGGAACTACCAGTACCGGAACTACCAGTACCGGAACTACCGGTACCGGTAGTACTGGTAGTACCCGTACCAGTAGTACTAGTAGTACCCGTAGCGGTAGTACCTGTAGCGGTAGTACCCGTAGCGGTAGTACCCGTAGCAGTAGTACCCGTAGCGGTAGTACCCGTACCGGTAATACCCGTACCGTTCGCACCTGTACCGTTCGCACCCATACCGTTTGCACCCGTACCGTTCGCACCCGTACCGCTCGCACCCGTACCGCTCGCACCCGTACCGCTCGCACCCGTCCCGCTCGCACCCGTCCCGCTCGCACCCGTACCGCTCGCACCCGTACCGCTCGCACCCGTACCGCTCGCACCCTACTAGTAGTGTACGTTCTAATAGGGTACTACTAGTAGGATACTTCTAGTAGGGTACTACTCGTAGCACCCTACTAGTACGGTTGTTCTAGTATGGTGCTACTAGGTGGGTGCTACTAGTAGGGTACTACTAGTAGTACTAGTACACCTGGGAATGTGTTTGTGCCCGTTCATATGTGCATCACACACATCCTGAAGGGATGGGAAAGAGGAGATAACTAGTACTACCATCACTACTATTACGGTATTATTAGTGCAGATAAAGTTAGGTACAAAGGTAAGAGGTAAACTTTGATCCTTTAACCCTTTTGAGGGAAAACCTAATTAAACTCTACATTTCAAGAGAGAGGTATTATGAGTGATAGGTAGACTAAGGGATAGGCAGTATGTGGGATAGGCAGAACCATGCACAGGCAGTAGTCATCAGGTTGAGAGATAGGAAGACATCGAGATATGTAGATTGAGGTACTGACTTTGATTAGCATGTTGTATTTATAAAAATTCCCAATAATTTTTAATATTACTTTTGTACATTTTTAAAATATTCACATTATCAAACCTCATTTTTATGTACTTTCAGTCAATTTCTGAGAGTCGAGATCACAAATTTTGGATTCAGCAGGATTTTTTTTTGTATAGGTGGTACCATAATCTCCCGCGTATAAGGCGCGTCTTATACAGGGGATTTTAGTTCTCATTGGATCCACAAGGGGGACACCAAGACCTTTCTTTTGATATCTTACATGCCCCTTGGTCAAAATGGGACAAAATGGGACCCAGGAGGGCCCAAGGTGGCCCAAGCTATCCATAGGTTTTTGAATTTTGAAAATTCATTCAGTAGAACCAAAGTTATGAATTTTTCATTTTTTTGAGAATTTTCCAAAACTCTAGGTGCGCCTTATACACGGGCTGCGCCTTATACGCCGGAGATTACGGTACCTTGTTTGCATTTAATATCAGTCTGATAAAGATTCCTTGCATCTCCATAAACCCCCTTATGATCTTACATAGGACTCAATACTGAACATAAAAGGGAGCCTACTTTTAAGAGGGAGTGAGTGAGTGAGTGAGTGAGTGAGTAATGGTTGTTTAACGCCAAGCCGACAGCTAAGGTCATATTCATGGCGGAAAAAGTACATTAGACATCACGTCACAAAGGAATACATGTGCCTGTGCCCGTGCATATGGACACCAGACACATGTAAGAAAGAGGGGACAGGAAAGAGGAGGTTCAAGGAACGAATATGTGCCAGTGCCCGCGCATATGGACACCACCCACACTCAGAGAGGAAAGAAAAGCAAGACATAGACCCCTTTTAAAGATGGCCTGGGGCTGGGGAGGCCCGACTTTTAAGAGGGGGGGGGGGTAGAGGGGGGTGGTCTGCACTATAGGACCACATGAAGTAACACATCCTAGGGAACCTATATCATCCTTGACTTAGGTACCAAACTGGGGTTGACAGTCCCCCTGTCCTTATTATTCTAACCAGCCCTCTCTGGAGGTATTGTGTACCAAAATGGGCTTTAAAATGGGCCTCTCTTTAGCATAACGATCAGCATCCAGCTGTCTTTAGCTGCCCCGCCCCATATAGAGGTCTTACATACCAAATGAGGCTAGGAAATCGACCAGTGCTTAGCTCACACCACGGAATAAATCTTTAAAAATCTGAGGCATTGAGCATGCTTCTTAAATGGTGAGACCTGCCACGGGTGGCTATATCCATGCAGAGTTTACACTAACAATTTTGATTAAATTAAAAGAATTACCATGTAAACCTACACATAACAACACCCTGAGCTAAAAGCTGCATCTTTAAACATCAGCTGCCCTACACCATAGGATAGCATCCCAGATCACCAAGTTATGACTTTGGCCTATTTGTACTTTGGTATTCCTTGTCTACTGTGTGTTCAGTTTCTTGTATTGATTGTGTTCATTGCTTCAAAGATCCATTATCAATTTTACAAATCTTACTATTATTAAATAATAAAATTATTATTCTCCAAACCTTCCACTCTCTCTTCATTGCAGGGGATGGGGATAGTGTCATATGGGTTTATGACAGTATTTAATTATAACTAGCATCTACACCAAGTACTGGTATCATGAAATAAACATAAGCACATAAATATTGCTAAATTTATAACCTTTTGGACCTTGTCTTTGGGAGTGGTAGAATGTTTCCTATTGTGCACTTCAATGTTTCACAAGATGTGATATAAATCATAGACACCACAAAATATCTAGATGGGGGACCTAAACTAAGGGACAAAACACCTTTTATGCATGTGGGAAAAGTGGTAAATCCACTTTTTAGAGTCACCATAATGTGTACACCATAAAGGTGGCAGCGCAGTGGTACAAGGAATCTCTGTGAAAATAACGATATCTCTGTGAAAATAACAACGGATCTCTGGCAACTTTGGGATGAGGAATTATTCGTTATTTCGACAGCATTTTTTACAGTGTTCTCCACGTAGGCAGACAATCAGCTATTTACCACCTGCTTCACACATTTCTGTCATTACTTGGCCCACACCTGTAATCATACTAATTGCAAGCTATGGATTCATGCTATGCATGTATGCCAGTTTTACAATGGTTTGTATAATGATTTTATATGAATGAGTAAGTCAGAACTGGTTGTGTGTGCTGCCTAGGGAGGCACCCACTTTTGGCACTACAAATTGATAGCTCCCCAAAAGCATACTTGTAGGTCTCATTTTCTGACCTGCATTGTTATCAGAGCACAAACAGCAGAATTGCAGCAGAATCTGTCATAAGGAGTGATCTGCACTATGTTAATGTTCATTCATGGGGATTTATCCACGGGCGTCACGTGTTGCTCATTCTAAAACATTTGGTTTAGATGCATGGTTGTAGACTCAGAAGTAGTATTTGATAATTAAATGATCTTGTAACTTTGCATATGTAGACTGTCAAAGATATTTTGGACAGAGAAAAGGTGGTTGCAAGAACATGTTTGAAGAGTGAGTTGGAAACCCTAAACCTGTATGATGTGTAAGAGATTAGCTGCAAACACCCTATATTATAGTAGAGACGGAGGTTAAAGGAGCTCACATATTTCTCTAAGGTAGAAAGTTCATCTATTTATATAGTCTTGTTCATATTACAAATTGAATAATGATTTATGCACTTGTAGTGGTCAGTGAAAACGTCTCTGGAGACACCGGGATTCGAACCCGGGTCTCTCGCTTGCAAGTCAAGCGCTCTACCACTGAGCTACATCCCCTGGCCTGACATACCCTGTCACCAACACGGCCCCACTGACATTTCCACCTTCAAACTACCCTGGATCGGTATGGTATACATAGGGGGAGTGACACAACCAACTGAACAGTCCCTCTGAAGGCTCTGCGCACCCGACGGGGGAACGAACCCCTACACTCCTCCCAACCAGCTTCAACCGTATCCCGCCAGAACCGGTCCTCCAGTCCAGTCTGAACGGTACCAGTACTGAGTCACACACAGCCCATCTGTTTCCAAGTCCCTCAGCACTAGCAAGTTGAAGCGCTTGTCTATACCATACCGGCCCAGGTACCGAGCTCTCTAAAGGTCCCCCTTGCGAGGCAGGACCACTCGGTGGCTCCACCACTGTAGTGGTCAGTGAAAACGTCTCTGGAGACACCGGGATTCGAACCCGGGTCTCTCGCTTGCAAGTCGAGCGCTCTACCACTGAGCTACATCCCCTGGCCTGACATACCCTGTCACCAACACGGCCCCACTGACATTTCCACCTTCCAACTACCCTGGATCGGTATGGTATACATAGGGGGGGTGACACAACCAAGTGAACAGTCCCTCTGAAGGCTCTGCGCACCCGACGGGGAACGAACTCCTACACACTGATAATAATTATTGTCAATGGTCTGTTTAGGGTTATTTATGTATATTACTTTCTTTATTTCTCCATCATGTATGCTTGATTATCTTTTGGTTGATTGACATTGTTTCATAATAATTGCATAATTGTAAAAAGGCTATTGATAATTTGCATCATATCATTTATATGTAATGGTATATCTCATTTAAAATTTAGGCCCAGTTGGTCCCTCACAGTCACACTTTATCAGATACTATCATGTAAAATACACATATGGACTTTTTGTAGACCAAAGTATTCTGAAAACTCTGGTTGTTTCCCTGGCCAAGCACATAATAAATGTGATTTCAACCTTAAATCTTATCGTGTTGCACAACAGCAATGGAAATATCTGCTATGAGACATCTGAGTAGAGGTGAAATATAGACCTACAAGGACATAAAAAATGGTCCATAAGATACACAGACCATATCCTGTATACCATATATATATATATATATATATATATATATATATATATATGCACCCACATAATTATATGATCGGGCGAGCAATAAGGATAGCCCATGTGAGTCAATGGACTATCTTTCTGCTTTCCCTCTCCCACACAATGAGTGGGGGCATTGATGGTGGACCAAGCCTTTTTGGCATCAAGATAACATACTTTCTAAGATTTTCCTGTATTTGGGATTCTCAACATTGGCAACATTTAGGCAGCTATTCTATTTGGACCAAAGAAGTGGGGGTACCCATATTATATAAGGTCTTCAAAGATGTGTCAGATTTATTAAACACTATATCCAACCCTGCCCCAAGCAACCACACAGATCTGTAATGTATGCATTTGGCTCCATAGCTAGTCTCATGAGTGAGTGAGTGAGTAATAGATGTTTAGCGAGAACTACATTACACAATTTCACAGAGGAATGTGTCAGTGCCCGCACATATGTGCACCACACACATCGCGAGGGATAGGAAAGAGGAGATATAGACCCTTTTAAGTGGGCTAGGGAAGCCCGGCTAGTCTTATGTGACCAGTGTTCGATCCTGTGGTTGGGACCTTCTCCACCATTGCCTTTCCATATAATATTAGTTCTAGGATGATCCAGTATAGAGGGCATGGCAGTGAATACTTAGCCTCAGTCTTAAAAATCTATAACCTTTTTGTTTGTGCACAAGCACGTTTATTGCGCAGACCAACCCAGTGTAGTTATCATCCACAACTATGCCACCAAATAAAGAAGATGACAGAGTAGTGGTTGTAGGATCGGGCACTGCAGGCACCACAATGGCTATTGCACTGGCAAGAGATGGACACCATGTGACCATAATTGAGCGTTCTCTTGAGCCCCCAAAGAGAATTATGGGGGAGTTGATGCAACCAGGGGGCATTGAGGCCCTGACAACACTGGGGCTAGAAGGTAATATTTATGGCACACTAATTTACAATAGTACACTGTAAAATGAAATATAAATAACAATGCATTCCTCATCGCAAATTAAAGTCACCAGAGATCCGAGTTACTTCACTGACATTCCTTGTACATTTGTGTACCACCGTATACTGCCACCTGCTGGGACTTCTTGTAAAAACTACACTGGGGAAATGTTTTTAGATTACGATGGTCCACTGCTGAGACCTGTTACCCTACTCTTCTATCACAGAAGTGTCAGCCCTAGAATTCAAAACTTCTGAAAACTCATCATTCAATCAGAAGGTGTCATGAATAGTGCTTTATTAAATAAAACTAAACAAGGTGGTGACACATGATTTAAGGGATAGGCTGCACCAGTTAAGATGAAAAAAGTACATAATATTATTTAGGTATAGATATCAATAACCTATATGATTCAAATATTGAAATTAACTCCAATTCTTCAATAAAAGCACAACAGTGGCATCTTTATGCAATTAAACTGTGCCAATGTGTAATGTTAAAACCTGATTATAGCACTGAGATGAATTGTTTAGAATACTTAAACTCAAGTTTTATGCAATCTATCCATTAATACATCCAGACTGTTTGACTGAGACTGGTGGAGTGTATTTTGGTGGTGTGACAGTGAACGACTGTGAGACGGGGCGCCATGCCCCGATCCCCTTCCCTCCAGGTGTGAGAGGGATTTCCTTCTACAACTACACCTTCCTGAAGGTTTTACGACAAAAAGCACAGCAACAGGAGAGGTATAACACAGCATCCCTTTGTCCCCCTTTTTCTAGGTCTTGCCCTTTCTCCGTCTCTTCATATTACTCTTGCATTTTGCTCCTTCTCTCTGTCCCCAAGGGAGCTGGGTTTTATTTTTCTACCCAGATTTGTGGCTGAGTGCCTCAAAATCAGTATATTGCTGAACAGGTGACCAGCCACCTATATTGGTGTGAATATTCAGAAATTCAGTTTACAATAAACCAATGATGACAACCCAGCCTAAAACTCACATCTCTACTGCACGACCCCATGAATATCTCATAATGTAATATTGTATGACTTTGTGGAACATATTGCAAACATAATTACGTACATAAGGCATTACATTTCTGTTTCTTAGTGTCCTAAATACAAGGTACGTTTAGTACCTTGAGGCATAGGCCATTGCCGCCTCTCTGGATGCTGAAAGGGGTCCCATACCCCTCGAAATCATTACCACAAACTTGTTGGCAAGAAACAAGACACTTCCCTGAGCCCTGTCAATTTTGGGAATAAGTGCAGAAATGATTATCAATATTGATAGTTTTGACCAATGGGCCCGCTGTAGCAATATGTGGGCTGTTATACAATTAGTTTGAATTAGTTCCCCTTTCCAGAAAAGGAAAAGAATAAAGAAGACAGAATTTAATGATCCATCACAATTACAAAAGTTAAATGCAGCGAGACCACATTGAATTGTTTAAAATTGCGCTAACATTTTGTATAATACCCTCTGCTTCTAGATGTACCTACATAGAGGGTTCAGCAGACGAGGTCATCGAGGAGGATGGGGTGGTAAAAGGGGTTATCTTCCGAAGAAGAGGACAGCACCAAAAAGAGGTGTGTTGTACAATGATCTAGCAGAAAGCGCTGTCTCTGTGCTGAAAACCGTAAATCTTCAGACAAAGTATCTCAGATTTTACAATGTAGGAGCAAGGTAACTCTGGTAAGCTCCTGCGATGGAAGCCAAGATGGCAGGACCTATTAAACAGATATTGCAAAATCACAGCATAGGCCTAGAATCATTTCACTTCCTGCATTATACATTTGGTAGATGTATGTTACCAAATAAAATGTAATGATATGATGCTGCCATTTAGATAACTTCCAGTATGCCCTTTGAACAAAATAATGTTGATATGTCGTCAAAATAAGTGATTTTTTTACCTCTTTTACATCTGCATTCCTCGCTACAGGAATTTCGTGCCAAACTGACAGTGATCGCAGATGGAGGATTTTCTCGCTTAAGGAAGGTGAAAACCGAGGATAAGCCCGTTAAACAAGGCACTGTCATTGCCTTTACCTTTAAAGGCTCTTTTCCAACCAGCTGTTCAGGTCCTCATTTAACTGGGGATGGGTACCTTTTTCCTGTATTCTTTATCAAAGATGGTGCAGGAGTCCTCAACTATATAGCAAAAGACACAATTCGCTACTCCACCATTGTCTCAGGCGCCTGTCCATCAGATGAGAGGACCTTCATCAAGCACCAGCTCAGTGTGATGAATGGTAATTTTATTGAAAAATTATTGTGAAAATAAGAGATAGCTTCTAAAATGGTCAGCAAATATTTCGATGTCATTAGAAAACCTATAACTTAGAGAAAAGGTTATAACCATAATCATTTGTAAAGCCAGAACCTCTGTACGGTTATGTCCTATATCCTAACAGATGAGCTGCGTGAGTTGATGTTGGCCTGCATTGATGATGTCCCCATACAAAGGGCACATGTGTTTGAGCTGCCCACTAGGGCGGATTTTCGGCCAGGAGCCATCACCCTGGGAGATGCCCTAAACATGAGGCACCCATCAACAGGTGCAGGTAATATCTATTTGGTATTATTTTATGTTGCAGAATTATGCCATTCTAAATACTCAGATGTCACAAGCTTTGGTGATGCTCCTCCATTAATCGTTATGAATTTGTTGCTCTGGAACCATGTCATCTTCAAAGACTAGTATGACATTGATGTTGTTGAAGATCGGACAAAAGAAATAGATATCGCCATATCCTTTCTCTTTTGCTATTGCTCTAGAATGTCCTGAATGCATGCAGCCTAATTTTCTACAGGTATGACAATTGCCTTGAAGGATGTCATTCAATGGAGGGACCTGCTGCGTGACATCAGCTGCCTGGATGATATTGATGCCTTCAGAGCAGCCCATGTGACATTCATGAGCAAGAGGAAAGGGTATTCTGTAGCAATTAACCTGAATGCACGGGCATTCCAGGATATTCTCTTCCTCCCAGATGGTAAGTGCACCACATTATTATTGTCTGTATCAAACTTGGTAGAGTGGTCAGCCTTGGGCGTGGTCATTTAATGATGGAATGATGCAAACACTGATTAATGAATGTAGCTCTGACAACTATTACAATTATCAAGGCAGGATACACCGTGGACTGGCTTCCCTAGCCCACTTAAAAGGGTCTATATGTCCTCTTTCCTATCCCCTTGGATGTGTGTGGTGCACATATGCACGGGCACCGACACATTCCTCTGTGAAATTGTGTAATGTCGTTCTTGCCATGAATATGACCTTAGCTGTCGAAATGGCGTTAAACATCTATTACTCACTCACTATACCGTGGACGATTTGAAATTTCATTACAGGAGGGATTCGATGCATATTATTTCCATTCTCATAATCTGGCAGCAAAGGTCTCTTCAGCGGAAGAGCTCTGCAGCTATCTAAAGACAGACACATTATTTTATTATTGTTTTCACAAAATAACAATCATAAGGTTACTCTCTTCTCCAGTACCTTTGATTATACCCTTTCCCAATAATATTTTTACCAAGGAGAAGTACTACTGCTATTACAAACTATAAATATAGCAGAAGGTAGAGATGCCGGGATGGCAATATGGGGCTCACGATTTAATGGCCAGCATCCTGACAACAGTAGTGCATCTCCATTTTTACAAATAACCAAAATTGTGATGGCAAAACCCTTTATGTTCACAAATGTCCAAAATGTTGAGACCAGACTGTAGAGTATTAGGTTCTCATTTATTGTGATGGCCAGGACCTTCACAACAAGGATCATAGATCCCTTTGAATGGCATGTCGTTGAGGAGCTTTGACTTTGAATGCGGCATGGGCTTTCAGTGTTGAGGGTCAGGAATACAATACCAGATCCAATGTAGCTAGGTGCTTATAGAATGGCCCCAATAATCGCAAATTCAAATTTGAAGAGTTGTTGAAGATTTTCAATATACACATTTCAGTAAGGATACTCGTCCAATCATGCTGCTCTACCACCTGGGTACACTGCAAAAAAGGTGTTTAAAGATACACACCAAATTTTCTCAACACCCGCATTTAAACACCTAAATACTTGAAGTGTTTAGGTGTTTAGCTTTTGCACACTTGTACTTAAACATCTAAACACTGAAGTGTTTAAGTGTTTAGCATTTAAACACTTGGTTAAACACTTTGTAGTTAAACGCGTTTAAAATTGAACGTGTTTAGCACTAAAGAAGCGTTTAGAAAAGTGGGACAAATAAGTGTTTAAACAAGTGTTTAAGTCTTAAACACTGGTGTTCAATCCATAAACACTGTTTTTTCAGTGTATGACTACCTTGCTGACAGCATACAGAGTCACCATGAAGGTGAGCTCCTGGTGGTGCTTTCCATCAGGTCTTCTACAGGGTGTCACTCTCATGTTTAAGTCATTGGCCACGCTCCTACCTCTTCTATGAAAAGAGATTTGATCATAGACAGTGGTCATAACTATTTTGGATAACATGGATATTATACATCTCTCTCTCTCTCGCTGTTGAATGGGTTACCTCAATAGTAACCATACCCAATTCATCATTATTGTATGTGTTTTACATTGAATACAATGTTGTTTCTTTTTTTTGCTTTCATAGTTATCTATTGAGACCCTCCTGACGGCCACGTTTTAGTGCGTGTGAATATTCTAAGTGATAGTTGGTTGGGGATAATAGGGAGGTTTCATAACTACTACGTCGCAAAGATAGCATTGGTATGTCTGTGATGACCTATGGGTGACATACGCTAAAACTCCCTAATACGTACCCAAGAAATACTACCTACATGCTTGGTATGCACGCTCAGGTAAATAAGTAGGTGAATTGTTACTTACTATGTACACCTATACATGGGCTTCCCTAACCCACTTAAAAGGGTCTATTTCTACTTCTTTCCTATCCCCTCAGGATGTGTGTGGTGCACATATGTGCAGGCACTGACACATTCCTCTGTGAAATTGTGTAATGTAGTTCTCGCCATGAATATGACCTTAGCTGTCGAAATGGCGTTAAACATCTATTACTCACTCACTCACTCACTCACTCACACCTATACACGCTCAGTTAAATACGTAGGTGAATGGTTACTTACTCTGTACACCTATACACGCTCAGTTAAATATGTAGGTGAATGGTTACTTACTCTGTACACCTATACACGCTCAGTTAAATAAGTAGGTGAATGGTTACTTACTCTGTACACCTATACACGCTCAGTTAAATAAGTAGGTGAATGGTTACTTACTCTGTACACCTATACACGCTCAGTTAAATACGTAGGTGAATGGTTACTTACTCTGTACACCTATAGGCAATAAACTCATTTATCCTACATATGTAGGACACCTTTTATATGCCACTCTTTCTGTAAGAAATCAGTGACAATAGAGCTATACTTAATCTTGATTGGTACATTTTAGGATAGCTTTATCGTGATTGGTACATTTTAGGATAGCTTAATCTTGATTGGTACATTTTAGGATAGCTGCGATGTACTTTGATCGAATATCAAAAATGGCATGATTTTGGGATATTCCTGTGAAAATGTGTATTTTAGGTATTATCAAGTGATATTCATTCTGGTAAAGGGATGAACCAATATAGTTTCAGATGCTGTCAGTATAGAAACAGGTTTCTGTCTTACTATATCTTGAAATTCATCACAAACTTAGCTCCAAAAGCAAGGATTGTACAGTATAGAATAGGTTACTCCATACAGTCCTATAGTGAAGGCCAACCCCCCTCAACCCCCCCCCCCCCCACCCCATGAAATTATGTGACAATGTTTGTTCAGTATTAAGCCCTTTGTAGGATAAGGGGGTTTATGGAGCTATCATGTATCTTCATAAAAGGGATACCAAATGAAATGAAGGGAGCATATAAACCAAAAAGTCCTACTAAATCCAAAAATGATGGTCTTTATTCTTAGAATTTGACCAAAAATACCGAAAATTGAGGTTTGATGAGGGAAATATTTTGAAAATGTACAAAAATGATATTAAAAATGATTGGAAATGTTTAAATATAGAACATGTGAATCAGATTTTAATACATAAATCCACATACCCAAATGTCTGCCTATCTCTCAGTCAAACAAGTTCTGTGCCTGTGCATTGTTCTGCCTATCTTACATACAGCATATCAATTGTGTACCTATCACTCATCCTGCCTATCTCTTCAATCCAAAACATCTACAGTTAAATCTGGTTATCTCTTAAAAGGCTTAACTTGTAATGCTTACCCCTCATCTTACCTCATCTTATTTGTTCCTTCTTTCCTTTAGTCTACCTATCCTCAATCTGCCTATCATTCATTTTACCTATCCTTCATGGTGACTATTCCTCAGACCACCATGCTTAATCTGCACTGTTTTTCTGCCATATAAGCCTTTATTGGTTAACAGTACATTCCTTATCATGTCTACTATTTCAATTTTACCTATCCCTAATAATGCCCATCATGAAGCCTACCTATCCCTCATTGTGCCTATCCCCCAACTCTGCACATCCCTCATATCTGACTTGCATATCTGTCCCTAGTACCCATGTTTTCTTTTTTTTACGTTTGCTCATCTTACAAGGTACTCTATGCCTATTTCTCAAATTGCTAATTGCTCATAATACCTATCCCCCTTGCTACCCATCCTTACCTATCCCCCATGCTCTCTATATAGCTCTCTTACCCATATCAACTCTCTTAACCTACCTATGTCACGACCCACCTTCATTATGATGACTATTTCTGAGTCAACCTATCACCTAACATACTGGTTACAGACCATCTTATTGATACATCTACCTATCATTCATGCTGCGTATCTTTCAATTTACCTATATAATGATATGAATGGAGGATAGGCATAATGGGAGTGAGTGAGTAATAGATGTTTACTGCCATTTCGACAGCTAAGGTCATATTCATGGCAAGAACTTCATTACACAATTTCACAGGGGAATGTGTCAGTGCCCGCACATATGTGCACCACACACATCCCGAGGGGATAGGAAAGAGGAGATATAGACCCTTTTAAGTGGGCTAGGGAAGCCCAATAATCAAAAATCTTCATTTTACCGTCTAAATATGGACCATTTCTACCGAAAATGGTGCATTTTAAATGAAACCATTGAATTCTGCTTCAAAAATTAGCTTAATGCATTTTTTAATGATTTTAGAGTAATTTTGCCTGCCAATGCCCCCTGGTGGCCAAATGGAGAATTAAAAATCCCCCGCGGAGGGGTGTTCTTGCTTGATGGGTCACACATGGGTGCTAGGGACAGATGTGTAAGCCAAATATGAGGGATATGCAGAGTTGGGGGATAGGTGTAATGAAGGATAGGTAGGCTTTAGGCAAGGCATCGTTAAGGATAGGTAGGATCAAAATGGTAGAGATGATAAGTAATGTACTATTAACCATTAGGGCCTAAATAAAGAGATGAACAATACAGTTTAAACTTGATGGTCTGAGGGATAGTCACCATGAGGGATAGGTAAAATGAATGATAGGTAGATTGATGATAGGTAAACTATGGGACACTAGGACCAGAGAGGATTAGGTAAAGTGAGGAGTAAGCTTTAGTATTTAGGCCTTTTGGGAGATACAGTAAAATTATTTTCTTTACAACGAATCATGTTACAACGAATTTTCGTTTATAACAAACAAATCATGATGTCCCAAAACAGCTCCATACATTGCTATAGTGAAATAATCCCCTTATAACGAACTTTACATGATCTGAAATCGTTTATAACGAACCTTTCTTGGCTAATATAACAGTTTCCCTGACCCTACACTGGCTTTTAGGAATTTAGGGACTTTGTTTGGCGCTGTGATAGGTCTTCCTCACCCGCCTCTATTGAACTCTGGGCGGCAGGGGTAAGGAAGGTCGTAGGGGGGGGGGGGTGTTTGAGGTGTGTGATAGGACTTCCTGGCACACCTCCATTGAACTGAGTGAGTGAGTAATAGATGTTTAACGCCATTTCGACATCTTAGGTCATATTCATGACGAGAACTACATTACACAATTTCACAGGGGAATGTGTCAGTGCCCACGCATATGGGCACCACACACATCCCGAGGGGATAGGAAAGAGGAGAAACAGACCCTTTTAAGTGGGCTAGGGAAGCCCGATATGTTATTAGTTCCTTTGTTAAGACATGGGTGTGGACGCCTGGTCCCTCTGGTAAGATTCTATGTTCACTGTTTTGACTTTTCTCTTTTCTTCCTCCTTTGTTAATTGGTCATCGTGAAAAACTATGTATGTATACGATTGTTGTGGGAAATAAAAACCTTTTCAAACTCAACTCTACGAACGGAAGATGAATGTTTTATCAATACTGTTGTTGTCTGATGTATAGATTGAGCATAATGCAATGTATATATATATATAT
Organism: Acholoe squamosa; assembly: GCA_949317995.1. NCBI lineage: Eukaryota > Metazoa > Annelida > Polychaeta > Phyllodocida > Polynoidae > Acholoe > Acholoe squamosa. The sequence goes on from OX439050.1 coordinate 49,863,213, forward strand.
ATATATATATATATATATATATATATATATATATATATTGTAGCGTACTTCAAGCTCCTCCGGATAAGAGAATGACGACCAGTAACACGGACAAGTATAATTAACGTGAACTCTTTATTGCCTGGCTTGCTCTGCCACACCAGCTAAGTATATCTCTATCTATATGCCGCTGCTCCTCCTCTCTGGAGCAAGTGCCGGTGCGTCCTATAGCCACCCCAAGCCCAGACTGCCTGTCCGGTGGGACACCTCCAGTATTTATACACTTGCAAGTCCACCGGCGCTGGTGTATGCACAACATACACCGCCGCCGAAGACGCTACTCCGCATAACACAACTTTACACAATGCTGACGTGACTCCGCCTCCGCCGGCTTCCCCCGCCCCCATGCCAGGATGGTTTCGGGATCCACCGACGTCGGCTCGGTCTACGCCACACTCTCCCCAACTAATAAACAGTCGTACTGGGAAAGAATGTCAGAGTACCCTCCTGCAGATGGGTATCCAATTTTGAATAAACAATTATACACCATGGCCCCTGGGTGTTTGTGATTATTACTTTTAAACAAATACATTGAGCAATATAGATAATCATACAGTATACACAGTATCAATACTTATAGCATGCTCCACCGGATAGCTTCATAATTTACAAATGGTTTAACTATTATACAACTGCTGCCTTCACGGCCAATACAACATCACTGCCACCGCCGAGATGCCCCCCGACTCATCCACCGAGCCATCCACCGGTCCTCCAAACCGTCCACCGACGGCCACCTTCCTCCGGTTGTTGCCGTCTCTCCTCCGCCTGCCTCCGGATGCCGCCCCCGCGGCTCGACCAGGTCTGCAACACAAGGTAAGGCACTTGTACTGCTTACCCCACCGGAACTGATGCATTTTGTTCTTCCTTTACGGTGCTACTGCTCCCCCAGCCTGTACTGGCTTACACCCATAGATTACTCGGGTGCATTCCACGTCGTCCCAGCTTATCCCGCAGTCACCCTCCGACCCGGCTGCATCACCGCCCTCCTTTTCCTCCCACCGACCTCCGCCGGCGCCCTCCTGTACTGGAGTTTCCGCTTCCCCCGCCGTAGATACACCGGAAGAGACACTTACCCTTTTAACTGGGTGCTCGTAGAAGCTTCCTCCTCCTCTCTCTCCTCCTTCTCCGGGGCCTTCGGGGTAATAGGCCATGGCTGCCCGCATCTGGAGCACAGTCCCTCCCTGGAAGCCTTGGCGTACCTGGTTCGGGTCACCTGAACCAGTTCCACATCACCGTCAGCCAAGCTTTGCACTGCCGAGCTGCACACACCCCCCGGTACCACTCTCATCTCGGGCCCCAAGTTTCCCGGGTTCCGCAAGCGCCTTGTATACTCCTGCAGCTCACGGGGGCCTGTGAAGTCCTCGTTCCAGGGCATCAAGTTCTCCTCCACCTCTACCCTTTTACCAGAGTCGGAAGCCGGGGAAGGGGCAACCACCACGTGGCTTACAGACACTACTCCCTGTGTGGGAGCCACGCCCCCGTCAGGTATGGGTACCACCTGGGCGTCTGTCACTATTATAACACGTTCGGAGGTTGGTGGGCCTAAAGGGTCCTCATCCTCCACACTCCCCTGCACCGTCTCCACCCCCTCCGGCACCAACACCATAGTCTCCATGTGTCCCGCCTCCTCCCCAGCCTCGATTTGTAAGAGAAAGTCCCCCTTGGGAGACTGCACCACCAGCCCCTCCAATCCAACAGTAACTGTCCTGGGGTAATGCACTAAGTCAGGCCTCCCTTTTGCTCTCCCGGCCATCTTGCCTTTTTGTTGGGGGGTTACTCCAACAGGTTCCCCCTCATTGTCCATGGGTTTGCTGCCGGAGCTCGTCTTTGCCGGGGTCTTGGGGCGCTGGCCCGTGGGAGTTAATGTACTCAGTAATATTCCCTCAAGGCTGCGCCGCGTTCCGGGGGTGGGAGTCTGGGGCACCACTGGTGGACTAGCCTTTTCCGGGGTCTCCCCCGTGCGCACGGTAACCTGCTCCGTCAGTGTTTCTAATCCTGTTTTCTGGCTACTCTTTCCCGAGCCTTTCCCTTTTCCTCCTTTTGTCTTTTTAGATTTCTGTTCTTTCAAAGCTCTTTCCTCCTCCGCCACCCTGGCTTCTGCTTCTTTCTTTTCCTCTATAGCCTTCTGTCTTTCCATTTCTCTCTCCTTCTCTAACCTCTTTTGTTCCTCTAACTTCTTCTGCCTGGCCCTCTCTCTGCCAGCTTTGATCATCGCTGCATACTGCTCCTCGAGGTCAGGGTAGCCAGCCACGCCGGGGGGGTATTCAAAGATTTCTTCATCGACTTTAGCTGGAGCGGAGACCATCTCCGTGGCTACGTCTCCGGGGTCTGGTTTACCTGGTCCCCTGTCCTCCTCCGCCTCCGGGGAGTCGGGGGTGGAGGTGGCCCCTTCCTCAGCAGGTGTACATAACTCCGGTTCAATGTGGGGTTTGGGGCGGTCCTCCTTTAAGGTGTACTCCGGCAGTTTTTCAGGGCTGGAATCGAGTCCCCCGGAAATTTCAAATGCCTTTCCTTTTTCAGGGCTGGACTCCTGAGCTGACTGTGAACCGTCGTCTGTGATGTCATCGTAAGTCCCAACCTTTAGCTGGGTTCTCCGTGTTGGTATACCCGTCCTAGCCGCATCATATTCCTTTTCTATTTCATCTACGTCCAGTGTGCCCACCGGCAACTCCTTCTGGAGTCTAGTTAAGGTTTTGGTCGGGGTCTCCCCCTCCCTACTGTACCTGTCCATTAGTAATTTAAGAACAAAGAGAACCTTTCCCTCCTCCTCTGGCTCCAATAGATATTTACCGGTGATGGGGTCCTTTATCATGTCTGTAACCCGGCAGACAGCTCCCTCCTTACCGGGGGACCGGCGCACCTTTTTGTCAGGGGGCTCCTCCACTGCCTCCTCGGACACCCGTTTCCGCCCCTTGCCCGTACTACTCCGGGTGGCCACCCCTTGCGCAGGTAGTTCCTGATTGGGTGGAGTTTTCAGTCCCACCAGTTCCTCTAGATATTTGGCCGCTGCGGCCACCTCCTCCATTTCCTCATCCCCTATGCTTATCCCGGGGGACACCAGTGATGATATGATAGAGGCGCTGCCCGGTGTCTGGCTGGAGGACACCACCGCCTCCGTTTTAAAAGTGCTTGCGGCGGCGGACTCGGCCGGCTCCTCCGCCTTCCCAGCCCCTCCTTTTGACGTATGGACCTTAACCTTCCGGGGTTTGCCTTTAGACTTGGGTTTTGCAGACGTGGAGGTGCCTGGAGTTTGTGCTGGAACGGCCCCCGCCTCCCCTTCACTAGCCAGCCGCAGTTGCTTGGTCTCTTTCGGGGGCACCCACCCTTTTATGTCCGGGTGCTGTCTCTCCACGTGGCGCACCAGGTCATTCTTGTAATCTTTGGCGACCTGGTATTCACAGCCGGTGGAGGGGCACTCGTATCCTTCCTGCACGGCCTCATGCTTCCTCTGATGGCGTTTTAAAGCATCGCTGCGTCCAAAGGCATACGGTTTGCCCTCCTCCCTGCAGATCTCACACCTGTGCTTTGGTATCTGCACTCCCCCTACCCATACCATGGGCACGGACTTCTCGTCTTCGTCACGGACTTCTCGTCTCGTCTCCGGCCACACCCCTCCCCCTTGAGTTGTCTTGTCCAATTAGCAGCCAGGAACCTTCCCCGCACGCCTGTGCCACCGGGGTTTCCCCTGTCATGAGGCCGTCACCCGACCGTGAGAAAGTCCGCTCTGCTCCTTCCTCCGAACGCTCCGGTGGGTAGTGGACGTGGGAATGGGTTCTTGACCAGCTGTCTTTCGCACGGTCCTTCTTCCTGTAGGGTTTGTTGTTTACTTTTCGGTGGACTGTTTCCTCGGTGGGCCGTTGGCGGTGTTTATTTCTATCATTCTCCCTTCCCCCATGCCTAGGGCGGCTGTGGGACCGTGAGGACATAGATTTGGGTGGAGATCGGCCCCCTCTCTCCCTCCGGCGGCCCTCCCGGTGAACCCCGTCTTTCTTTACGCGCTCCCTTGGCCCTTTTTTTTTTTCCTCCTCCCGCCCGGCTTGTGTGTCCCCTGTTACACCATTTCTACAGCTCTCCTCCACCTTCCTCATTACAACACGTCTGTCCTCCGCCATTTCTATCGGGAAAGTGACTGTTATCTTCAAGTAGTGGTCGTCTCCCTCCTCATTGACGTCACTCGCATTCTGGTTTCGTAGCAACACCGGTTTTGGCGGGGCTATAACTCCGGCAGGGGGCGCGCTCGACGCTTTAGGCGGAGTTTTAGGCCCGTCCCCCGATCTAGGCGGCGTAGTAGGCCTGAAGGCGCCCGGCGGGGCCGTGACCCCAGCCTGTACTAAGTGTAGACACGTAGGCGCACCCTTAGGCGTCTCCTCCGCCTTAGGCGGTGTTTTAGGCCTCCGGGGTAAGCGACCCGGGGCTATTAGACGGCTCTCCCTCTCCTCATTCCGTTCGTTATCGTGCTCTGCCTCCTCTAGCATTTCATAGACCCGCCACCTCTCTGCATGCCTGCCTAAGATACGACATCTCTCTGGGTCCTTCCTCCGTCTGGCCCACTCTGCCCTCTTGAACTCGTTTCTCTCCCTAGTTTCTTCTGTCTCCTCCTCCAAAGGGGATAAATATTCTTCATCCAGGGGGGGTTCGTCATCTGGGGGTTCGCCCCTCCAGTGGGCCATTGCAGCTTCTGCTCTCACCCTAGTCTCCTCCTCCCCCCACCATTTCCACCAGCTGTCCCCACCTTCAGCCATCCTAACGGGTAAGTATGCTTGGTTACGCGGCCCGGGGTTAGGGTCCCTTATTATCGCCCGTATCGCCTTAGCCCCCGGCGATCCATCCCCCGCTCCCTGGTCGGGGTTGGCTACCTCTTCCTCCGCCGGGTCTATCTCCGTGCATTCATCCCCCAGATCCTCTTCCTCTGGCAGGCAGACCTCCTTTATAGAATCAAAATGTACCACCTTGGTTACACGGCCCCTCTTTATCTTGTACACCGCATCCCCTATTTTCTCCTGCACAGTCCACGGGCCGGTCCAATAACATTGCAACTTGGGTGATAGTCCTCTCTTCTTTAGGGGGTGATAGTAGAAGACCTGGGATCCCGTTGGCAGATGGCCCTCCTCCGCCCTCGCATCATAGTTACGTCGTTGGCGGGCCACCGACCTCCCTATGTTACTCCTAGCTGCCTCATACGCCCGTGCCATCTTCTCCTGGACCTCAGCCACGTATCCAGCCTTATTCCTTGGGGGTGGGTCCAATGGGTAGATCAGATGCAGGGGGACGGTTGTTTCCCTTCCCAACATCATCATGTTAGGCGATACTCCGGTGGAGCTATGCACCGATGACCTATAGGCGGCCATCACAAAGGGGAGCTGCAGGTCCCAATCCTGCTGGTCGGTGGCCACCACCGTGGCCAGTAGTGCCTCAATGGTCCGGTTAGCTCTTTCCACCATTCCATCACTTTGAGGCCTAAAAGCGTAAGTCCTTGTTTGCTTGACCCCCAGCAAGGCTACTATCTCCTTGAACAACCCCGACTGGAAATTCTTGCCCTGATCGGTGTGAATCTCCACCGGCGCCCCTAGCCGACATATGAGTTCCTCCACCAACTTCCTTGCCACGGTGGGCGCTTCCTGATTGGGAATGGCATAGGCCTCCGTCCACTTAGTGAAATAGTCGGCCGCTACCAGGATGTGTTGATTACCCCGTGAGGTCGGGGGCAGAGGTCCCATCACATCCAGGGCTACCCTTTGGAGTGGTAGACCAGCCCCAACATGCCCCATTGGAGCTCGGTGGGGGGCGGGGGCTGCCTTCCGCCGCAGGCACGGCTCACACTGCTCACACCACCGGGTGACATCCCTCCGGAATTCAGGCCAGTAATATCCTCCCTGTACCCGCCTGATGGTCTTGTTACGCCCTAGGTGTCCGGCCAGTGGTTCTCCGTGTACCTCCTGCAGCACATCTTTCCTGTTAGGCTTGGGAACTGCTATCTGGAAGTGGGCCGACCCCGCCTCCCCTATCCACCATCTCCCCAACACGCCCTTGTGTATTGTCAGCCTCTCTCTCTGGGCATACCAGGCCTTCTTCTCATAGCTCCAGTCCCGTCTTACCGCTTCAGCGGGTACCTCTCCTCCTTCCACCCACCCCCGTACCTCCCTGAGAAGGGGGTCATCGTCCTGCAGCTTTTCCCATGCCGCCCCCCCCGGAGGCTCCGGCCCCTCCGCGGGGGATTGGTTCCCTCCCTCTAGCACTTGACTCTGAGCTCTTGTGAAGACACGACACCACCGCCTGTCTTCTTCAGGGTCTCTGCCGCATTGTTTACAGGGCGTCCTGGATAGGCCATCCGCATTACCATGGGCCTTTCCTGGTCGGTGTTGTATCACTATGTCATAAGTGCCTATGATCTGAAGCCACCGCGCCAGCTGGCCCTCTGGTTCTTTGAACTCCAATAGCCACCGAAGGGATGCATGGTCGGTGCGCACTACCACCGGCCGACCCACTAAATAGTGTCTGAATTTCCGGAGGCCAAAAACGATGGCTAACAACTCCCGCCGCGTAACACAATAGTTTCTCTCAGGTTTGCTAAGGGTGCGACTGCCATAAGCCAATACTCTCTCTTCCCCATCCTGTTCTTGTGCCAGCACCGTGCCCAACCCCGTATCACTGGCGTTCGTGTCCATAATAAGCTGGCCTTCTGGTCGGGGGAACCCCAGGATAGGAGCTTCTATCAATTTCTGCTTCAGTATCTCGAAGGCCTTTTCACACTCCGGCGTCCACTTGAAAGGCCGTCCCTTTTCCGCCAGAGAACTAAGGGGTTTAGCCTTAGTTGAGAAGTAGGGGATGAAGGCTCTATAATACCCCGCCAGACCGAGAAAACTCCTCACTTCTGTGATATTCCGTGGTGGGGGCCACCCCTGAACAGCCTCCACCTTGCCTGGGTCGGTCCCTACCCCGGCCTCACTGATCTGGTGCCCCAGAAACAGTATCCTCCGGCGGGCCAGTTGGCATTTGGAGGGCTTTATCTTAAGGCCGGCCTCCGCCAGTCTTTGTAGTACCTCGCCCAACCTCTCCATATGCTGTTCAAAGGACTCGGCAAACACGACAATGTCGTCTAAATATACCAAACAGGTACGCCACTGAAGCCCCCGCATGGCAACCTCCATCACTCGCTCAAACGTCCCTGGGGCATTACATAACCCAAACGGCATTCTAATGAATTGGTAGAGCCCCCGGTGGGTGGTGAACGCTGTCTTCTCTCTGTCCTCCGCCCTTACATCTAGTTGCCAATACCCACTGGCCAGATCCATTGATGAGAACCAGGTGGCACCCGCCATAGTGTCCAAGCAGTCCTCCACCCGGGGTAGCGGGTAGGCATCTTTTACTGTAGCTTTGTTTAACCGCCTATAGTCCACACAGAAACGGGTTGTCCCGTCTTTCTTCTTCACTAGCACCACCGGAGATGCCCATGGGCTTACTGAAGGCTCGATTACCCCCGCCTCCAACATTTTGTCAACCTCCTCTTCCACCGTGGCCCTTCGGTGGGGGGCTAAGCGTCTTGGGGGCTGCTTTATAGGGGGTTGATCCCCCGTATCTATTCGGTGTTGGGCCATAGTGGTGTGTCCCTTATCACCCTTATGACACTGGAAGGCCGCCAGGTGTTGATTAAGTAACCCCGCAAGCTCCTTTCTTCTGTCTGGCTCTGTTCCCTCCACCAGCTCTCCTATAAGCCCTCTCTTCTCCTCCGGCGACATAGCCTCCACCCGACGGCACCAGCTTCCGGGGTTCACCCCCGGATCCTCTCCCGGCGTTTCCACCCGTTGGATGCCACCCAGAGTCATATCCTTGTAGACGATGATCGGTTCCAGCCCAGGGTTCAGCACCCTGACCCAAGTTTCTCTGTTTATTGGCTGGACCAGGCCTCTGCCCACCAGGAAGTGGGGTTCACCCTTGTGCCCGGCCATACTTTCTATCATGCCATTCCCACCGTCCAACCACCGACCCATCACCGCGCCTTCCAGAAATGCTTCCTCCCCCGCTCCGACCACTGCTGAGCGGGTGCTCACCACTCGACACGCCGATTCTGGTTGGGTCCAGATTAATCTTCCCCTGGCCACGTCCACCACAAGCTGGTTTTCTCGTAGAAAGGCGGCGCCCAATATTCCTTCCGTCCCTGTGTCCCCCACGATAAACATCGCGTTCGTGCTCCTGCTCCCCAATTGTAATGCAGCCTGCACCTCCCCTTTAAGTTTCAGGGGCCTTCCATCCACCGAAAAGACAACTTCCCCCGTTTCTTGGAGCGGCCGATCACCCCCATGTCGTTCCCACCACCCGTGGGAGATAAGGTTTAGTGAGGCGCCAGTATCTACCAGCATCTGTATAACGGCTCCCTCCAACTTGCCTTCCACTATTAGTCCTCCGCCGCCCCTCTCTCGCCTTCCTTGCACAATATTCATAGGCCCAATCCCCCCGACCTGTACCTGGCCTTGGGTAGAGGTCGGTTCTAGTTTCCCGATGGAATAACATCCTTTCCAGTCTCGGGGGCCCCCCCCGGTTTGTCAGTTCTCCTGTTGGGGCACTCCCGCTTGAAATGCCCTTCCTGGCCGCACCCATAGCAGGCAGTACTCCGCCTCTTCTTTTCGGTGGAGAGGGGCTCCTCCATCTTCTTAGCCATGCGGTCCATTAGTTCCACCATTTTATCCATCCTGTCGGTGTTGGTTTTGAGATGCTCATTTACCGACGCGTCAGCGGTCCTAACCCTCTGTGATGTTTCCTGCTCCACCTTCAGGTAGGCTTCTGCCCCCACGGCTGTCATGACGGCAGCTTGTAGGTCCTTTGGCTGTGACTGATAGACCCATTGTCTTAGAGGGTTATCCAAACATAGCAGGAATCTGTCCAAAACCAGGGTGTCTGTAGTTCGGGCGTCGGCCTCGGGGTAAGCTAGCCGGGTGTACTTCATCAGATCCTCCCTCAATTCTTGCAACGCCTCCCCCTTCCTCCGTACCCTGGTGCGGAGGACAGCTTTATAGGTCTCCTCTTGATTGGTGGGCTCGAACCTTTCGACCAGCGCCTTCCGGAGTTCGGTGTACCCTTCCGGCGTAGCTGGTTTTCTGCCGTTCAACAGCCTCCGAGCGGCCCCCGCCAAACTCAGCCCCAGGAACATGCCGGCCTCAGCCTCGTCCCATCCATTCACCTTCACACACAGGTCGAAGTGGTTGAGGTAATCGCCTAGATCCCCCGTCCCGTCGTATTTTGTGGGTTTAACCACCGGTTTTCCTCTTGCGCTCACTTCGCCGTCAGCTCCGCCAGATAGGGACGGCAAAGCAGGTAACCGGGTTTCATCCACTGATGGCTGCTCTCCCCCGGTCACCTCTTTTTTTACAGTCATCCCCTCTCCCTTGTTGTCAGGGCCCTCCGTCCCTCTTCCTTCCTCCCGTCCCTCCGCTGCCGGTTTTATCTTCCTATGCTTTGAGAGAGTCTCTAGGAGCTGGTCCCACTCCTCCTCCGTCCAATCCTCTGACCCTTCCTCCAATCTCCTCCGAGTCATGCTTGAAGTATTTTCCATCTTGACTCTGGGTTGGCGCCTCCCCCGGCTTGGCCTCCGGGGTATCTCCCTCTCCACCTCCTCCTTCTCCCATGGCCATCTGAAGTCGTTTACGGGACTTGCACGCCCTCCTCCCACCTCTACCTGGTTGCCTTCCCCCGTCCAATTCCAATCCATAGGCTCCTCCTGCCTTTCGGGGTATGGTTCCCCAGGTCTGCTTTCTGTGGGTCTTCTGATTGTCACCTCCTCGTCCACTACTTCCAAGAGGGTCCCCCGACCAACTCCTTCTCCTTCCAATTTCAATGAGTCTGTTTCCGTTATCCTTGCCTCCGCCATCTCTAGTCCCGCGTGGATCCGTTGAAAACACCGCTGTCACCAATGTAGCGTACTTCAAGCTCCTCCGGATAAGAGAATGACGACCAGTAACACGGACAAGTATAATTAACGTGAACTCTTTATTGCCTGGCTTGCTCTGCCACACCAGCTAAGTATATCTCTATCTATATGCCGCTGCTCCTCCTCTCTGGAGCAAGTGCCGGTGCGTCCTATAGCCACCCCAAGCCCAGACTGCCTGTCCGGTGGGACACCTCCAGTATTTATACACTTGCAAGTCCACCGGCGCTGGTGTATGCACAACATACACCGCCGCCGAAGACGCTACTCCGCATAACACAACTTTACACAATGCTGACGTGACTCCGCCTCCGCCGGCTTCCCCCGCCCCCATGCCAGGATGGTTTCGGGATCCACCGACGTCGGCTCGGTCTAAGCCACAATATATATATATATATATATATATATATAGGGTCACACAGACTGTTATCAGTACTTCCTCTTTGTTATCTAGAGCGGCTAACATGAATGGACTCACTTATTGGGGTTTTCCTCGTGTTGGATGAAACATTGCCCAGTAGCGAGTTTAAGATGAATGTACACCACAATGTTGAAGTGTTCAGTGAAGTAAGAGTTACACTTTTCCTTTCAGGTATACTGGTGTAGGCTCATCAGCAAACATTTCTCTCTCCATTTCTATAGAGAAATATAGTGATCTCAAAAGTTAAATAAACATAAGGTATACTGAGCTGTACATATATCACTTAGAAACTACAGAAAACAACTTGTTCCTTTCTGGTCATTCTTTTGTGGATTTTTTACGATTTTTTGCTGATTTAAGGAAAAGTATGAATAAGTCATGTAGGCTCTTAATTTAGAATTAAAAAGATACAGTTTCAAGCTCATCACCAGGCATCAAACCTATCCCCAGTTCCCTGAATCCCCATTTTCTATTTCTATACATTGTGCAAGGTTGTTGTGGTCTATACATCGTATGACTGCATGTTTTTGGTATTCATAGGTGTAAAACGCCTAAATGGAAAGAGGATATGGGAAGGGAACCATAGAGATGCATCGGGAGTGTAGCTCGCAGGCCCTCAGCAAATCATCTTGTGTATATAGTTAAGCGTTGGTTCCATAGGCATAAATCGGTCGGATTAGCACTAATCCGACCGATTTTTTTTCTATACTTTTGATATATTATAAATCGTCGGATTAGGGCTATTCCGACCGATTGTATGGCTTTGGAACCAACGCTTTACAATGGCACATGAAAATATAATTTGTTTGTCACTTGTAAAGGAGTGATCATTTTTTTTAAACAACAGAGGTGTGGTGGGGTTTGAACCTCTTGAGAAAGTCAAAATATCTGCTCTCCCTCGCGGACTGATCATTTTTTAAACAACAGAGGTGTGGTGGGTTTTGACTCCCCCGTGAAAGTCAAAATATTTGCTCTCCCTCAGGGTGGGGCCGAAAACCATGCGCGAGTGTGCCCTTTTTGACCTGTAGTAATGCAACAAAACATATTGTAAACAGGTAAAATTGTTACTTGGACTTGCTCATACACAAACGTATTCAAACTAGGGAGAGAGAAATGTACCTGATATGTCCAAATACTGTCTCATTTCAATAGTCTTGAGCAAGTCTAGCTTGTGATCTGACATCAGCACTCCCTCACCCAGGTTATTGGCACCACCAAGCCACTATTTGCATAACTCCCGCCAAAATTGCCCTATTCGCACCACATTGCCAAAAAAGGCGGGAAAATTGATACATGGATCAACATCATATACCTTCACCATTGCAGGCAAAAAGCGTCTTATGGCCGCCAACCAACTGACTCTGTAGAATATAGACAATTACTCAAAATTTACAATAGTTGGTACTGAAATACCTTTTCCTGCAAGACCCCTACATCTCCTCCTTTAATGACACTACAAATTCATTAAGTAATTCTGCCTCTTATATATAAAATTTCCATCTTTTTTGAAACTTATTCACACCACCAAAATGACTGAAAATGAGGGGACCCATAGGTGTCTCCTATAACTCTTTTCGAGTTAATTATTTTGATCCCCCACCGACAGCTAATAGACTGTTAGGACTAGCAATTAGTGTCAATCTGCACCTTCTCCCATGTCTATAGGAGGAAGGGCACACAAAATAGAGTTCAACATGATTATTTTGCCTCCTACTCAGAGTGGCTGAAAATTTTGCTCCCAAAAATGACCACTCCCTTATATAAATTTTGAATGCAAAGGATAGGGATCACATGTATAACATCGTGGCTTGACCCTTTGCTGCACTCAAAGGTCCGTACACCTTGGTCATTATGAAGTACCTCTATCGAACACTAGCTATTTCAATTAGCAGCACTGTACCAATAAATGATGATCAAATCAGGAATAATGAAAAAAAGGTGTCAACGCTGTTCATTTGAGGAAAATATTAACGAATCACAGCTCTAATATTTCTTTTTATCAGGGTGTTCATCAATAGACCTTTTTCCAACTTCGTATAGCTACTCATGAACGCATGAAGAGTAAACAACGATGACGGGGCATTTGTATGTGAACAAGACACACAGAGAGGATAAAAAAGAGGGGATGAAGACGACTATAAGATGGGCTAAGCAAGCCCTGTTTTACGAATAAAATCTATAACAATAGCCTGAACTGCAAGAGACCTGTATAGATTTATATGTATGGTATAGGCTCAAAATGATGATTTCAACAGGCCTGTTTTTTGTTTTTTTTATCGTGGAATTAGAATCAATTGTTGTCAACCATCAGAGGAATTGAGCATTGAAGTAGCTCTGAATTGGCGACAGCGTCTCAGTGCTAAAGTCGGCGGAGCTAGCTCCTCGATTCAGAGCGCTTTAAACCAATCCATTATACAGTTCGTTCGTTCCTTTGATTTACTCCATTTGACGCATAAAATGAGGCGAGACAGGCTCAAATGCCGGCCCGAAAACTTGAGTAGTAAAACCTAAAATCTTATGCAATCATGTACACTATTGGTATGTGAGTGAGTAATAGATGTTTAACGCCATTTCGACAGCTAAGGTCATATTCATGGCTAGAACTACATTACACAATTTCACAGAGGAATGTGTCAGTGCCCGCACATATGTGCACCACACACATCCTGAGGGGATAGTAAAGAGGGACATAGACCCTTTTAAGTGGGCTAGGGAAGCCCGCTATTGGTATGTGCCTACACCACACGATTCATTCATGTACATATAGAACAAAATGGATAATGATATAAAACCTACAGAAATTTGCATACGAATACTTCATTCATTTTTTTTCCTCGTCAGCAACAATACCATGTGTTTTATTCTAGTCAATGAATTGGAGTCATGTCAAACTTGCTGATGTTCGGGATGCTTGACAAAAGCAATAATACCCTAATCTTCGGCCCACCATAGGTATTTCACGACTTCTAAGCCGAAGGGGAATCTGATCATTTCCTGTGCTTCTGTCGTTTTTACCTCCGTCTAGAGTCTGGATCATGTTTTTAACTTGAGTTGTTTTTCTTGACATATAGTTTGTGGTTAGTCAGTAACAAAGAGGAGGCCCTGCTCTGTTACCCCGTAACTTTCCTCGGTAATCTCTTATGTAATGGGAAGAATAAAATGTACACTTTTGGGGGTACCATCTTTGATATAAAAAGCAAAATCACAATTACTTTGATGTAAATCATGATTAGCTTGCTCTGGCTTGCTCCCAAACATTTATAAGATTAGTAGATTACCCTATACTCAACAATTTACCTGTTTTGTTACAATAATTATAGTCGACCACTCTACTTTCTGAAGAATACGTGCAGGTCGTCATCATAGGCCTCGCCCATTGCTTTTGACGCTCATCGCGGTACAAATCCTGAGGTGTGACCATTGCAAGAATAGTATAGGTTCCCCCCTCCTATCTATTAAAGCTTCTTGGTGTGACTGTTTATGAGTCTATAAGGAAAATTAACTATGAGGGAGATTTGACCAACTGTTATAGGGAAATAAACTACGTATTCCAAATACTCATTCCATGGCTTTGAAATTCACCCCATGCACTATTGCCAAAGAACCTTGTTTCATATGAAAAGCCCTAAAATAAAATCTAAAGGGGGGGGGGGTGTGTCCTCTGTCGTCTTTCAAATTGATATCTGTAAAAGTTAAGCTAGCATATTATAGTCTATATCCTATTTGACCTGCGGTGTTTGGGTTCAGGGCAATCTATCCTACAGCTTGAAGATTAAAGTCACTTGACCCGGATTTATTATGTATAGATTGTGTCAATGGTCGTACAAAAAAAAAAACCAGTACAATGTAGGCCTAGTCAATGGTTGTATTAAAAAGCACCTGTAGTCGGTAGGTCCGGTGGTTTGATGGTTAAGGATAGGAGGCACTATTCACAGGAAGGGGTGGGGTATTTTTCATTTGTTTAATCCTAAGTGCTATCATAAGTGATTTGCCAAATATAGGCTCAAACACGGGGTAGGTTTCCCATGCATTGCATAATACCCTCTAGACAAAGGAAAGGTGGTTCATTTTGAAACATAGGCCTATGTATAGTATAATTTCTATCCATGTATATTATGTATTACTTTGGTGCGCAAAAGAGGGGTATCGGAAGGAATTTGATTCGGGTGAAATGTGAAATTGCCACGTATTCGGGGGGGGGGGGGCGGGGGTAAAAATTGCCAAGTATTCGGGGGCGGGGTGCGTAAACCATATATAGGATGTGGGGAGCATGCCCCTCTGTTCCCCAGCAGTCCAAAAAATATAAAAGCTCATCTTCATTTAACAGATTTTCCAAAGACCGGTTTCAAATACACATTCCAAAACTCTAATACATAGAGATTTCCCCCTACTAAACCTAACTGCCATGTTGCAAAATCTACCCTGGATGATTACATTCAGTCCCCATCATGATAGTCTATTTCAGAGTCCTTTGAGTCAGCTAAGAGAATACCACTTGTAAAGGGATGGGCAAGCTAAGAGCTCTGTAACAAGGCATAGCCTATGTAGTCGTTCTATGTATAGATTCCATATACATTGAGAGTTAAATATGCCTTATCCTTCTATTGCATTAATATGTATTAAATGATGGTGATACGTAGGGTCCCTATCTATGTCTTCTTTTCATAATAACGAATACATGTAATACAAATGCACATATTGTCGGCTCAATGGAACAAGGTTGTGACTGACATTTTGACAACATTTAGGTTTTCTTCTGTTTTAACATCCATTGACCCTCATCTAGTTACTGTGAAAGTGTTGAAGTTCTGTCTATGATATGTGTGCTTCAGGGGGCCCCAGTTCAATAATGTTGTGTCCATTTTGTGCTATTGTAATTGTAGCACTTCTTTTGCCTCTCCTGCAAAACTTGAAAGATGCAGATAAAACCTTGTTGCACTGAGGCAACGATATACGCCAATACATGGACAGGAATTAGTATTAGGTTATATTTAAAACGGAATGTATGTTTTTCAGAGAAAATCATGGTGAAAACAAGGTACCTGACTGAAAATAACTGAATTTGTAGGTCTATTTAATCTGTTTTTTTTGTAGTTTTTTTTTCAATGACGTCAAGCGACTTCTTTTATTCACTGTAATCTCACGTGGAAGGTGGTCGTAAGGTAATTCTTATCTACAGTCACCTAATGAGAGTTTTGTTGTCATATAAGATACGCCAATAAACCCATCCCAAATTGCAGAGTCAGCTATAAGAAGTCGATGGGGTGGGGGTATGTCCCTGACTGTGCCAGTAATATAAGGGAGGCCATGTTAGACTGGTATGTGGGATACTATGGTCGTTGCTATACACTTCCGTGTTCCAGGTTCCCCTGTTCACTCATGGTCACGCTGCCTTATGAATGAGTCACAGGAAGGTGAAAATAAAAGTGATTACAGCGCATCACTTGGCATCACGATCCAGCAGCAGAATATGTAATGATAAGTTTATAGAGTGAGTGAATGATTTAATGCCATTATGGCAGCTAAGGTTGTATTCATGGCGAGAAAAATGAGAAACACAATTTCACAGATATATGAATGTGTCGGTGGCCGCAGGAAGGCACATAGAGGGGATAGGAAAGAGGGGACATAGACCCTTTAAAATGGGCTAGTGAAACCCACATAAGGTTACAGATAACCTTCTGATAATATTGCTGGATATGACAAACCAGGTTTCATCAATTACCACAAATTGAGACGGTGAAATACCCCCCAGGACTGTAAAAGGCACTAAATTAAACAAGGTAGAATGATTTAGGGTGCACATAGTTTTAGCTTTCACAAATCTAAACCCAGTGTCTGTGAACACAGAGGCTGCACGCTGCATAAATCACAAATAAAGTGGACTAATGTCTAGCTCTGATACAATCGCAATTAAAAGCGATAGCCATCAGCTACACAATTGGATGGTAAAATTGTATATACAAGAGAGAAAGAAAAAAAATTTGCTAAGGAAGACAACTGGCCTCTGGCAGTTTTTATTATTTGTTTTGCATAATCACTTTTCAGCTACTAATACAGATGGCATGCGTGCATCTGAATTCTTAGCCAATTGGGCTTTAAATGGCAATCAGCAGGTAACTCATTGATGTGTGAAGATTTATGTGGAATAGTTAGAGATTTTTCGACCAACAGTGAAAGCAATTTAAGCAAGATAACTTTCATCAAGTTTTATTATTCTAAAACTAAAGACATCTGATAGATCTGAGACTTGATTCCATATTTCTAACCGAAGCATATATGTCAGTACAATGCAGATAAATAATTATCATTAAGCCAAATACAAATATTCAAACTCAAAACTCTTCATTTCCAGCTGAAAGAATTAATACACCAAGTCTAGAATTTGATTTACTTGAAGCAAAATACTTCCCACATGCCTTCAATGGGGAGAAAATATAACAATGGGGGAAGATCAGTGAATGTAAAAGCAGGGATGGCAGTAATTCACCTACTACACACCCGGGCCACACACCTTCCTGGACAGGCCTACCTGTGTTGTCATAAGGTGCCAGATTCCACAGCAGTAGTGGGCACGAAACTCTGCAAAACACCCACCAAACAACCATGGTCCTTCCATGGTTGACCCTCTCAAATAACATTTAAATGTAGTCATTGGCACCAAAAAAAACTGAGAATGCTAAACTTGCTTATTCATTTAGGGGAATGGAGGGTGATTTTGTTTACAAACTGAAAGTGATTCATTTGATCAGCTAACTCTAGGTTCCCCTATCTTTCACAGGCTATTGTTTAATTATTGTTCAATTGAAATTCAACAGTGTTAACTCATAAAGGACCACATGGTGTGTGAATATAATATTACCATATGAAATGGTTCTCATGATTTATGAATGCGGTGCTGGCGAGTTGCCTTGTAATTCTATGGTCAAACTTGTGCATGATGAAAACCCAATGCATACCTATGCAACAAGAATGGGTGACATTTCATGCAGAAAGTTGCATCAAGGTTAATTCTGGTAGAATGCTCCCCACTTTGTTTGTATAATCCACACATGAAAACAACTTATATCAAGAGGTCACTAGAAAATTAACTTTCATATGGCATACATGAAAGGACTATCAATAAATACCTCTCACGAGGTCGACCTCAGAAAAGTCCAAATATATTATAAATAACTTCTCTAAAAAGTCGGTTGAGTTAAAACTGTTACTACACATGTTCATGAAACATTTTGGTCATGTAACGGAAGTCTCCGCGTCATTCAACGTGAATAATTTTCGTTTATTAAACGATTGCTTAATTGTGCTCAATGTACCAAAAAAAGTCACCCTTTTTTGATGTATTGATCTTATAAACTCCCTAAGGATTGGCATGGTGCAACAGTAAAAAGTGAATAATAACCTCGGGAGCACTGCACTGGTGCACAATGGCGCAATGGAACATCGACATTGTCCAGCGGCATCATTCTGCCTCTGATAGATTGAACATCAACATAATCTAAAGCAAGAAGTTTTGCAGTCAACTCGTCTGAAATCTGACATTATGATCAAAGTAGAAGCAAGTTACTTGTCAACGATACATTCATGCATTATGGTAAAAAAGGGACAGGAGAGCACTATGCTAGCGCTGCTCTTTAAAAGAGTTATATCATATGCAATGCTTTAGGTTTATATAATACAGTTCCTTGCTGTAACCACAAATTCTGCAACAAGAACTAGGCTCCCTTTAGATATTAAGTATTAGGAAAATGGTCATCCATATCTGGCTTGCTTTTGTTTTAGAATTTGTTGCTATAGGCCCAAATCGACCAAATGTTGATAGAGGCAATGTTATACGTTTGCATACTAGATTGATTGTTATAAAGAGAGCCACCCATGGTTATAGATCACACATTGCACAACATGACAAGATTGTAGACTTCTTCTTCGGAGAAGAAAATAATATCCACAGAGGAATACAGAGCTCTATGATATTCCAGCAAAAAGGGAATTACTTTACATTGTTTTATATCATGTCAGTGAATAATCTGATAATGGCATATAGATATATGTTTCAAAAGTGGTGCCAGCTGCAAGTCTTATTTTTCTTATACCTACTACCTGAAACATATGGTTACAGCTTCTTGATAGTGCTAAGAGGTCCCAATTATGGGGAGAGCAGTTTTATGTCACCAAAGTCAAAGATTAACAGTGTTGATGGATGCTATGATGGTGGAATGACCTTTCTTACAGGACTTTATCTAGGACCTTTTGCAAGACTACATCCTTGTTGGCCTTGGCTGATTTAATCTATTTGTCACATGGATAGTTCCAGCCCATGCAGTGTCAAACCTGTGCCAAGGAGTCGTGGGCAGTTAATGAAACCTTCAAAATCATGGTTATAACGAAGATAGGTGTACTCATGCATGTGTGACTTGGCACTTGGGTGTGCGTAGGTGTGATATCAAAATATGAGATTTTCTATGCTAAGTTTGAATAACTTAGATGAAATAAGAAAGTCCAATAAACCTGTCCTAATTTAATAAAATCTATTAGGAAAAGGCATCTTCTTTCAAGAGATATTTTCTAGCGGCCCATATGAGCGCCTGGGCGCCCATTAATTTCAATCCCCCTATACCACATTACCAGAGGCGTAGGAAGCAAATCTTCATTGGGGGGGGGGCCCGACGAGGGCACCATCGCGACTACCTTGAATTGTCGGCTGATGCGTGATGGCATCTATATATGCATATTTAGAATTCATATAGAAAAGTGATTTTTGGTAAATTTTGGATCTGGCTTTAGGCTCAGACCCCCATTCTCCCTATGACATCACCATAATAATCTAATTTGAGATGTAAAGTTTTAGTTTCTTTTCCATTGTGTTTATGAGTTCTTGGAAAATATTGGGGGGGCCCAGACATACTCAGGCCCCACCTCCTTTATGATTGGGGGGGCCCAGGCCCCCCTGGCCCCCCCTTTTCCTACGCCCCTGTATACTCCCGGCACTTAAATGAGGCAGGCGCTTATTTTAATACTGTTTTTAGTGCTCAAGATTAATTTCAATACCATCATGCCCCCGGCGCTTATCCGAGACTGGCACTTATTCAAGACCCCAGTCCTTAAATGGGCCATTACAGTCATTAAACAGATAGTGTAGATTAACATATGCAAAGAAGTCATGCTCACATTCTCACTAATTACTCATTATCAGAAGCCATCATGAAAGTAGTCACTTAAGGATTTTTTCACGAGAGGCTGACATCTAATGAATATATTATACTAAGCACACTTTGCTACTCAGCACTATATGGTAGAGTGCTATGTAACCCAAGACTAAGAGATAATGGTATATTTACATAACAGGATAAGCCAGATAAGAGGGACTCTCTGTGAGCATGGATGGATGATATCACAATGAAACTGGTAACAAACATGAAATGTCATCTGGCACTGGGGTTTCAGCTAAACTGACTGTCACTCTCACACATATGAATATGCTGGAGGTTAGGGCACTCCAACAAGTGAAAGAAGATGTGGGGGAGTTTGAGACATTATAGTGGAAGTTGGAGATACTTGTGGGGGTGGGGGAAAGCAGAAGCAGATCCAATAAAGCATAGAGAAGTGGGGAATCGGAGGTTTGAGTTGGAAGAAATGTCAGAAAGTTCAAACATTTCCAAAGTTCCCAATCTGCTGCCTATAGTATAAAAGACGGCCTGTGCCCAGAGATGTCCGCAGATCCTAAGAGCGCAACTACAGAAACCAATATTGTAGTGGACCCTATTCCTATCCTGAGATCCAGCTTTAAGCTACGGTACTACATAACACAAGTCAACACCATGAATGGTAGGCCAAATGTGTTTATTATATCAATTCGGCAGAGAGACAGGGGCAGATTGAAAGGGAGAAAGGGCAAGATAATCTGATAAAAGGTCATATAAATGAGACCAAAGACTGGGGGAGACAATGCAGAAAGGGACAGACAGAGAGAAAAGTAGAGGTCTATACAAAGCCCCTATGATTAGAAGTTTCGTTGAAAGAATGCACCTTTTTGTTTATTTTGGTCTAAAACCAATATTCTACTTGGTCCCTTTAGCCGACTTTTGCCATACATTTCCTACACAAAAGTCAGCCGAAGGGGCCCAGTGGACTATTGGCATAAGCTCGTTCATGTATTCCATTTGTGTATCCATTCACTTATTCATTCATATCCAAATAGAATTCGTAGAATCTTAAGATATTTTACATAGGTCATGTAGAGGTATATGATTTAAAACTTAAGACCGAAAAGGCTGATTGATAAAAACTATTCCTGGATCACCTGACAATATCCAGATATATCAACCAAAGGCTATAAATTCATATACGATAGACCTATCAACATGTGATGGCAGAAGACTACCTCGCCTGATTCCAAAGAACAATGGATGCCACTGAAGAATTTAAATATTTCCCTAAGATGTTTTACGACGTAGCATCTGCATCATTTCTTTTTGTGCATTTAAACTGCTCTGTATGCAAAATGAACATACACATGATGCAAATGCTAAATAAATAAATATATATATATATATATATATATATATATATATATATATATATATATATATATATATATATATATATATATATGTATACCATACTACATTATATTCAACTACAGGGATGGGTTGATGGGATGACTTAACTAAACCATGGGCTTTAACGGAAGTATATTCATTCCCCTTTCTCCATGGTTCATATGATGCAATGTAAAAATAGGAAAATACAGAGGGATTTCAACAGGCGACTGTTTAGCAGAATTAGTTTGATGTAATGGTTGTAGAAGGTAGACTGAGTTATAAATACATACTTTATAAATGCGTTAGTACTTATAGAATCCGCCCAAAGAAGGGATGCGGCTTATAGGCGGGTGTTTAATGCTATAAAACAGTACTATACCTACTTTCTTAAGCCACAGGGGCAACTTTTAATAACAGAGCTTTCCAAAGTCGAGGGTATAGCCCATACACGGGTGCGGATTATACGCGGGTGTTTATGGTTTTGGCAGAAATGTTGGTATTTCCTAGCATGCATGCGCCTGACATCATATTGAATGAAAGCTGCTAACCTCAAAATACTTGGGTTGTTATATTTTCAGCAAAATCAATACTCCCCAAATAAAAAAGACAAAAGAAAATCACACATGGATCATCTCCGACATTTCTAGGTAGTTTGATTAGGGTTGAGGAAAGCTAGTGAGTCGTCGTCCTTGAATAGACCATTATAGTGGATACAAGCCAATATTCCTCACCCCACCAAACCCAGACATTGGCGTGGTTATGTACGTTGTGTCTGGTAGGGTGGGGGAGGTTATTTAAATGGCTTCAGACTTGCTCATCAAAACATTTCAAAGACGATACATATAGGTGGACGCCTTGACCAATATGGAGAGTATTTTGAAATGCGAAATTGGCGAGAGAAACATTGGAACAAATACTTGTGAAAAGCAAAAACTCCTATTTCAAAAAATTCAAAGTCAGAAGAAGCAATCACCACAACACTATCAAAAGCAAGAGGTGTTGGCAACACGATATAAGTTCAGTATGTCGGGAATAAGATCTATACGCATACGTGAGTATCTTAAAATTAGAAAAGAAAATCTTTGTGACTGCAGGTACACCAATTATCTCTAGGATGGATAGACTTCCCTGTACTGGCCTGCGTCTCTAATCACAAATTTATAAGAGCACACGCAGTGTGTATATTCACTTTTCCTGGTTTTGTGGCTATGAGACCAATACCTCGAGAAGGTAGTAAGATTTTATTTATAAAGTCAATGAGTTCATCTAAATCTCTATTATTAAGTAAATGGTCCCTAAATTTCTTCACACAAAAGCAGCCTCTCGGTCTTCAGGACTAAAGTGACTGTTAATAACTATTAATCGCACTTCATGACTGACTATAGTCTCAAGATCCAAAGTGTCCCAGCCTCACTTGTCTGTCCCACAATATATAAATGCAGGCCATGGGAAAGTTTTGGGGTCTCCATAAGAGAATAACATTACCCAGGCTAATTTTATGTTCCTAGAAATCATACTCCCCCCCATGTACATCCTTTCCATTCTCGCCGACATGTATATTAACGTTGTAGTACATTTATAAGGCCTATGGTTTCTAACCACTACATCCTATATGGTTTTGTATGACATTTTCCTCTACATGGTTTTCTCTCTGTAGACATATGCTTTTAGTGGGTACAAGAATTCATGGTACAGGAATTCATGGTACGGGAATTCATCTGCGTACAAGAATTCATGGTACAGGAATTCATCTGCCTACATACGTTTACATGATATAAATAGCTTTATTTAAAAGGTACATGAAAACAAATTTGATATTGTTCATTCTACGTCAGCCGAAAATATAAATATTCCCGTGCATTTAATATTTTCCATACTTGAGCTCTATAACTGCTTGCTTATTCATGAGATTGACGTGAAAGAATCTCTACATAATTTTATGTTCCTATCCGGCCCTAAATAGGAATGGCCTTAAGGCTCAATATTGATCTGAATACGGTTTGGATAGGAGAGTACAAATTCTCACAGAAATTAGTTGTATACAAGCCTTATTACATTATTACAATTCCTGAGGTAAAAAAAAAAAACAATGGCCATGTCCCCAGACCTCTGGGTGACCACTTTCTGAGCGTGCCATCCAAAGTGATCTAAATTGATACTTTTTTTCAAAGTTGATTAAAAGTGATACCGAATTGATTGTCAGTTTGTTTACAGCTTCAAATTAACTAAAGTCGTTTTTATCAAAATGCCTTTGAAGGAATGATCCATTTCTTCTGTGTTTCTTTTCAGCCCAACTGACCTATGCGAGCCTCTGCCTAGTCATGATGACATCTGCTCTACCAATCTCTAACACGTCACATGGAACGTCATCACCACGTCATGGTAGGTCAACAACGTGTGTGACGTCACGGGACCATTCAGGAGGGACATGTGAGGCATCTGGATCACCAGGCAGCCAGTGCAGTGGCTCCACCTACTGGCTAACGCCGTGTGCAGGATGTCGTCGTGGGTCGGAGATAGGACTCGGACATCCCATGTATCAGACCCCTGCCACCCCTACATCAAACCTCCAGTGCCTCCTAGACACATTCAATGCAATTGAGAAGGACCTTAAGTACATCATTGATAAGTCTCTGGTGAGTCACTTTATTAGCATTATTGAACTCAAGATCGAAATTTGTATGATATTTGGACTGGGACCCTGATCCACATGTCTCCCTTGCAGAAACAGTTCTCGACGACCCGCATGTTCTTATAATATCATTCAAACAACAATAAAATAACTGTCTTGATAGCTTAAATTGAATGAGTTCTTCTCCCGTTCTTCTGAACCATGGATATTTGGAAAAAGGCTCATGGTTACTACAAAAGAAATACCCACGAGTTAGGATAAGACTGGAATATGATAGCCGTTATGAGCTCCCTAAGCCTAATTATTTTAAGACCTTCAAACTAAAAACATAACTTCCTGGAGAAAGTCCCTATGCATACACTACAGGGGTATATTGTTATTGTGATGTGCACACAGGTGAATACAGATGGTTGAACCACTAGAGGGTGTTGGTAATCCAAATTCAGCAAATTCCATATTGCCTCCATGTGAATGGGTGATGTCATGGAAAATAAATAGCATACCTTCTTCACTGTGCCCTCACCTGCTCTATAAGTATACCTTTCACGGCAAACCAGTATGCCCTTTCATTGGCTTGAATAGAAAATTAGCATACCCGTGCTATATGGTATATCCACAATTCCCTGTGTTTGTCATCATATAGTAGAGAGAAAAGGCACGGTGGTTACACGTATCTTCTATGTGGTTACTGGAATTCCCCTCGATCTGTACACGCCAACAACGCCACGTGGTTATTTTTACTTTCTCTTATTTTCCTCGCTTTCTTATATGCAACCCTTGCTTAACGTCATTTTGACGACAGAGGTCACATTCATGGTGTTAAAACTACACTAGACATAGCTGGGACCGTAGATCCCCCATTTAGATATACCAGAAATTTATTTCCTTAAAAATCCTCAAAGCAAGGGACAGCAACAGATAAAGTTCTTGTTCTATCTTTTCGACAGTCAGTGAATCATTTCACTACAACATTTCACTACAACTAATGTGCAATTTAATAGTTTTGTCAGGGCTACTTCATATCCTAATATTATATCAATATCAACAGTGTAATAGTGCTTTAGGGGGCTAGAGATATCTGTGTACAACGGCTATATGTATATGAGTGTATATATATATATATATATATATATATATATATATACATATATATATATATATACATATATATATATTACTGCATGTCTTATCTATTTCAGGATCTGAACAGAGATGATGGAAGTGCTGACTCGAAACAACAGGCGATCGCCCTGGCCCACAGATACAATGTCCCTACCAACTTCCCATGCCGACAGGTGATTATGTCAACCATGAACATTAAAACAACTTTTGTAAAAGCTTTGTAGCAGATATCCTGTATCCATTGGTTAATTCACTTGATCTGACAAGAAAGTTCTTTTGTAATCAGTGGCCTCTGAACAGCATTGCCATGTGATCTTGTGTGATCACTAAATGACAGCTGTTTTAATTTGTTAATTTCACAATACACTGGGCTTAACTTACATTTCCTGTTAACTCACATGACCTTTTCACTGACCACTACTTGACCTTGCAGGGTCAGAACGTGACAGAGTGGATCCAGGAATGGATGGCTATCATTGCACCTCACTGGGAGGAGGTCTTCAAGGGAGAGAACGAGAATGTACAAGACATCGTTGAAGATGGCGACTGCCGCGTCTCGCGCGCCACCAACGACACGCGCAAGAACATTGGCAATATGCTCTGTCAGCTGTCTTCAGTGTCACATGATCCCATTGACACATGCGCAGAGAACTACGCAGGGAGTGGGGCGTGCTATGCCCCAAATACAAGCGGTGTGGAGAGGGACATCATGACAAGGTGGGCACGAGACAAAGTTGTTAACTTGTACTTCCAAAAGTTCATCAGGAAGGCAAAGGGTCTGCTCAGGAATATGATCTCGTAAAGTGGACATGGGGATTTAGGTAATCAGGAATTAGGGAGTGTTTATTTTTTAACAACAGGGGGGGGGTTGGTGGGTTTTCGTTTTGACCACTGAAAATATTTTCCGCCCCCCCTTTGAGAGGTGCCAAAATATTTTTGGCCCCCCCCCCTCAGGAAGGGTCAAAATATTTCGCGCCCCCCCAACATCGAGTTGTGTTGCACCACATTGTACAGCATCGTATCACACTCAATTGTATTGTTTCACTGAAGTATAAGGTAAAAGTATCACTTCCCAGAGTTATTATCATCAATTAATTATTTTTCTATTGGAATGCAAGAAATTGAAAAGGGGGTTCCACTTCTCAAGACCAATTTCATCAGTAGCTGCAGTGCGAGTCACACACTACTTAGCCTTATGTCTTTTGTTTAGAAAAAGCAGCCAGGACAAGCTATGTATAGGGTGGTCTGGAGGCATCACCGCCCCAGTCAAACAGTTTTATAAATCTAGAGCCTAAATTTATGCATTCTGGTGGTTTTTGAGGTTTCTCTATACCCTCTGTTTAAAATTCTACAAAATGTTAAAATGAGATCTCATTGCATGGATCTGGATGAATCACAAGATTGATTTCTGTGGTCCTAGGTTAAAGCAAGCAAGCAAACCGTATTTGAGGGATCTTTTAAGTCTGAATCAACTTGCTGCAGACACACATGGGCCTTTATGACTCTTAACTATAGGGAATGGGCTCTTTTAGCACAGCCTTTGGAAATTTTGTTTGGGGGAAGGGGATAACCAAAGCAATCCAAACACGCAAATCAAAAACTTTACCATTTACATGGGTTGGGGGTTTGGGTTTCTGAGCAAATGGCCAGGCCAACTCTAAGTATTCGCATACTGCTTTCCAAGAAAAATGTTTAAAACTCTTGGGCATGTTTTTTTTTATTGTGAGTGTGATTAATGTGTGTTAGAGAGTAAGAATCAGAGGGGGGTCTGGGGCTATGTCCTTCAGGAAAATTTTGAATATTGAGAAGTCAAATGGTGCATTTTGGTGACATATGACTGGATGGTGCAGGGGGGCACACATCCCACCTGACCCCAAGGTTTTACTACCCCTGCATCATCAATACACTGTTTTTGGCTCAGGGAGCCTCAGGGTATATGGCGATGTCCCCCAGGAAAATTTTGAATATCGGGAGGTCAATGGTGCATTTTGTTGAGGTATGACTGGATGACCCGACTGGTATGTCCCCCAGGAAAATTTTGAATATTGAGAAGTCAAATGGTGTATTTTGGTGATGTATGACTGGATGGTGCAGGGGGCATACATCCCACCTGACCCCAAGGTTTTACTACCCCTGCATCATCAATACACTGTTTTTGGCTCAGGGAGCTTAAGGGTATATGGAGATGATCCCCTAGGAAAATTTTGAATATCGAGAAGTCAAATGGTGCATTTTGTTGAGGTATGACTGGATGACCCAACTGGATGGGTCGGGTTTATCCCGGTCGAGTCCATCTCGTATGGTTCTGTATGGTGTGGTTCTGTTCAGTCTGGATCCATCTGATTCTGTCCGGTCTGGTCTGGGTCCCATTGAAGTCTTGACTGGGTCTGTTGTGGTAGGTTCAGTCCAGATCCATTTGGTCCAAGTCCATTTGGTCCGGGTCTTTCCAGTCCAGGTCGGTTTAGTCTGGGTCTGTCAGGGTGGATCCATCCAGGGTGAGTCTGGGGGCAATCCAGGTAGATCTGGGTGAGTCTGGGGGCAGTCCAGGTAGATCTGTCTGGTCCGGGTCAGTCCGGTCTGGGTGAGTCTGTCCAGGTGGATCTGTCCAGGGGCAGTCTGGGTGGGTACAGGTCGGGCCATCCAGGTCAGGCCATCCAGGTCAGGTCAGGTATGTCTTGCTAGGCCCACTCCAGATGAGGGGAGAGATTTGGGGAAAGGTTAGGGGAAGGGGAGATGGGAGGAAAGGCTAGGGAGAGAGAACACTGAGCACGTGATCTGACCATGACATATGCAAATTCTGAATGCGAAAAAAAATCGAGGCATTAAAAGTAAAGACTCTTCTTTGACTTGCCATTGATAGGTTAAAATGGGAGGGGGGTCTGGGGGTACCTAGCCCAGGAAAACTTTGAATTTTGAGACGTTAATTTGTGCAGTTTGGTGCTTTTTGAGGGTGGCTGATGCCCTTGTTTCCAAAGACCCCCCTATATATGTAAAATGGTAAAATGATATCTCATGGGATCTGGACAAAGATTGACCCTGACAGATCTTAGAATAATTGAGAAAACTGAAAAAATTAGGAGTTTGCATGCATGTATGCATGACAGGCATGACAGGCATCACACATACCACAGAGCTCTCATGTTCTAATGGAGCCAAAAAGTGAGACTTTTCCCTGAACCTTGGAATTTTCTAGATTTCCGAGATGCATTGAAATAAATGCAGTTCCAGGGGGTTTGGGTATGCCCCCAAGAAAATTTTGAGAAATATGGAGGTTCATTTGTTGATTTTTAGAGCATTTTGGTACATCAACTGAGGATGGATGCTCAAGTTCACTATATAAGTTTATACTGAAATTACAAAGTCTAAAATGCGTGAGAAACAGTGAGAGAGTGAGACAACCCCTAAATGTGTGAGAATCACACCAGATGTGTGAGATTCATGACAGATGCTTGAGTGTTGAGAGCTCTGCATACACTCTTGTTGGAATTATGATTCCCCTGAAAAATTTTGAAATTTTAGAAAGAAAATGGTACATTCTGATGCATTGTAAAATTATCAGTATAAACTTTCTCCTTCTTCAAGTAATATATTGATAAATTGTCCCCACTACTTATCAATTTGGGTATTTACGGCAAGTTGCGTCAATTCGTGCCTAATCGAGAAGGGTCTAAAAATTTTACGCCCCCCTCAAGAGCAGTCAAAATATTTTTCGCCCCCCCCTCAGGAGGGGTCAAAAAATTTTACGCCCCCCCCCTCAAACTCACCAACCCCCCCCCCCCTGTTGTTAAAAAATGAACACTCCCTTAAGAAGGAGCGGTTGTAGTGGTGGTGGGCTTTCGTATTAATGGGAATAAGATTTGCATGAAGTAGTCATGCAAATATTTGACATATCTGAATCTCTTTTTGAAAGATTTGAAAGACTGTGGTGTACATTTTGCCAAAAGTCTCTCACACAGTTATATGATAGCCTACAGACACTTTCTCCCATTTTAGATGAAGGCATTACCATTAGTATTTTGTCTGTATCTTGATAAAGTAAGGGATATCTTCTTATGGTAGTTACATGTTGGCTGCTATATAGAGGTTTGTGGAAGGTTATAACTTTACTACAAGGCTGGCTGGGCCTCCCTAGCCCATCTTTAAAGGGGCCTATGTCTTCCTTTTCTGTCCTATCTGGGTGTCCCATCTATTCATCTTATCTTTCCTGTCCCCTCATGCATGTATCTCATGTCCTTTTGCATGGACATGGACATAGTCATATGCCTTTGTTTGTAGAAGTGATGTCTAATCTATTTTCTCGCCATAAATATTCCCCGTCAAAATGGCCTTACACCGACATTACTCACTCACATAGCTGGTAGGCCTATTAGGAGTGAGTACCTGATTACATGAGTAGTACCTTGACAAACTCACCAGCCTGCACATTTATGTGTAGGCGCCCTATACCTGTAATGATGTATGTGGCCTTTATCTTGAATTCATAGAGTTTCAAACAGTATTTGCCATATTGTACTTTTATTATAGTATCTATTTTCATGTCTCTGTGTATAAGATATTAACTATTTATACATTACGTGAAAATACAATAAGTGATATTTTGTATTTAATGTATTTATTTTTTATTATTGCTTTCTGTTTGATATTGAACAAGTATTTCACTTGCAGTGTATTTTTTTTTTGTGAACAGCGCTGGCGCTGTTATATGGATATGTGATAGGTGAATAGTCGATGTTAGACATCATGATTAAGGAAGGCATTTCTTAAGATGCCTGCGCAGAGTATTCGTAGCACATAACCCTACTCTCACCCACTCTAAATTTGGGAGTTTCAAAAAATAGCAGCTATATCTAGTCATACCATGCTGAGAAATGCCTTCAAGATGTCTTGATTATACAAGATGCATGAATATTTTGAAGAATTATCGTTACAAGTATGAAAAGGCATTGTCATAATCTCAGAATATTTACGAATGGAGAGCACTACTACAAAGGCAATGTGATATCGGCACATGGCTATTGTATTATTGACCAATGGGAGGCATCCCTGGCATATACTGCGGAGTCGGGGGCTGAAGGTGTTAGTCATAGTGCCGTTGGGGTCTAATGGCGGCCCCCAGCTGATAATGTCTATGTGAGCTTATGATGATGTCGCACCCATAAAGGTACAACTTACCTAATGTGTATTAACATAATTTATTTGGTAATATTTATCTGAGCCGACGTATGTGAGACTTATTATGATATATCTCTTATGCACCTTCTAGTCGCTTTTAGACTTATATTTTGATAAAAACGTGTTTTATGGCTGAAACGGTTAGGAAATAGAAGATAAAGAAAAACAAAGAGGATATTTGTATAACGGTATGTATACATCTTTTGTGAAGAGTTGATCTCATGTTGATATTGCATATCTCGATGTACCTTCACACTTATATGAGCAAATGATGAAAATTCCAGATTTGTGATATTAAGGGAAGCATTCCTTTCTATTGGCAGTATAGATGTCAAAAGTATGTCTTATTCCACTTGATATATGACATAGCAATTTTATAAACTGATAACAACTCTTGATATCTCCCAAGATGTCTTGGAATTGTACTTAGGGAGTGGTCATTATTTATCATGAGAGTTGTGATTTTTTTACTACAGTGGTCAACATTTTTGTGCTCCACCCCCGCCGGAGGCTCGGTAATTTTTTCATGCCCCTCTTTGATCTATAGCAGCACGCAGGCGTTTTTGCCCAAAAAAAATTAGCCCCTTTAAGGTGGGGTCTGAAATTTTTACGCCCGCCCTCAGGAGGCGTCTGAAATTTTTATGACCTCCCCCCCTCAAACCCCCCGCCACCCCCCGCCATGTTGATAAATAATGAACAGTCCCTATAGTTTAAAAAGGATCAGATGCCTATTTGAAATTATAGAGGATACAAAGCTATCCATGACCGCATGTCTCTGATGCCTATTCTTGCTAAACGGTAGCTATGGTTATTCTGGTATTGTGATGAAGTCTATGTGTTGTGATGTACTTTACATGAGAATGTTGGTTTTTTGTTATCACGAGAGAGTATAGGTTGTACTGCCAAATCTTCGGTGAGACTTCATATGTATTGATTATATTTAATCACAGTTCTATCTAAATCGGATGTCCGTTTGCCAGTGGTATGAGCATAATCAAATCGAATTATTTTATGATTATTTTTTTAACCTTTGTGATAGATCATGACCATCGTGTGTTTAACGACCAATGGTAATCCGTATATTGATGATCTGAGTGATGATGGATAGAACATATTTATTTTTGTATTCATTATTTTATGAAATATATCATTATCCAAAAAGGAGTGAACTACTATGCAGATATGTTTAATTGGATATAGCTCATCATAATTACGTATTCACAACAGTATAATTGTTATTTATTGGGATTTAATCCAAACGAAAATATACCCTTTATAGTGTCATTATGGAGACAGTATTATAACATTATTGTTCTGTAGTAGTAGCTTGGCAGTACTGTGAATGTGGACTGTGGCTGCCATATATTACTGTACTTGGTTAGACGAACTAAAGTTCCCTTGCATTGATTTTAGTATACATGTAAACATGCAATGTTATTAGAGTGTATGCTTTTGCTTGGATAATATATACAGTATTTTATAACTGATGCTTTCAAAATAATTACTTACACGAACTGCGGTTCACTTTCCATATCATTGCAAATCTAAAAGATAATGTCCTTGATGTAGAACTAAACAGAATGGATGGCTTAGGATTACAAATGTATCATTTGCTTTATTTCAGCATTTATTAGACGCACCTTTGTGCGGTATTACTACATACAACTATCTTCTCATGCTTGATTGTGAACATAATATTTATCCCTGACGGTTGGCCACCACCTGTTAGGGTATACAATAAAATGAAAAGAAACAGCATAATATTTTGGAAAATAAAGCTTTTGGACTTTTGCATAGGTGTTTTTACTGTTGTAGTACCTAGTGTATATGGCGCATTCTGAGTTGTTGTAAATAGAGAGAACTAAACGACCATGGCGTACATTGGGGTCGATCCACCCTGAGGGGGGGGGGGGCTATCTCCCCAGAGGGCGAAGCCCCAGGGGGAGACAGCCCCCTGAGGGTTGGATGACCCTA
Organism: Acholoe squamosa; assembly: GCA_949317995.1. Classification (NCBI taxonomy): domain Eukaryota; kingdom Metazoa; phylum Annelida; class Polychaeta; order Phyllodocida; family Polynoidae; genus Acholoe; species Acholoe squamosa. The sequence continues at coordinate 49,895,036 of OX439050.1, forward strand.
ATGTATGCCATGGGAGTTTAGTTCTGTATTTATTTCATGTTATATTGATGTGAAAATGCCTAAATTCACATGAAATAAATGCCATAAGGCACAATCTTGGGAAGTTTAGTACTGATCTATAGAGAAAAATCCTTGCGTATAAAGCGCACCCCACATTCTGTAAGGTACGACAAGGGTTTAGTCTCGCCTATAAGCCGCGCCTTATACATAAGATTTTATGGTAGGAGAATTGTTTATTATCTCTTTATGCCATTAAAGACAGAAAAAATAGTTTGATATTTGCTAGCTATCACATTTGAAAGATATTTACGCAATCTACTGAATGGTGACTGGTAAAGCTGCCACAGAATTCTCACCAGCTAAGCCTAATAGGTTAAAAAAATAAGGTTTAAGGATTTCTGAGGGGAATGATATACATATTATGCATTTGCAGGCCTACGACTATTAGATGTTGAGCATGTGCTTTAGTGGTTAATGTATAGATAATTTGGGTCTGATGTATTCTTTCATAAAACTGATTGAACTACGCTTTTATAAAAACATTTGTTTTGAAAATAGATCAATGAAGATCAAAATGAGGCACATAAGATGATAGGTGTATCTATCCAGTGTAGTATCTGAATAGCATCAGAAATGATTGTATCAATTCACGTTTTGATATTTACCATTCATATTAGTCAGATTTAACCTTGGAAAAAAATGTGAGATTTCATCAATAGGCTAGATGTATGCTGTATAAAGAGAAACTGTCGGGTCAAAGCCGGGCATTTTATTTTTGTCGTCACCAGTAGAAGACCTACATGAATTCAAGGTCGCCATCTGAATCTGAATCTGCTTCTGTCACCTCTGCCTCTGCTACGTTCATCACCTCCTCCATCAGATTTCTTGTTATCTAAGGTTGAAGACGATAGTGGACATGGGCATTTATACTTCTCATGCCTGGACTGTGGCACCTGTGGTAGAACATATAGGCATAAGACTCAAGCATAGAGAACAGGTTTTAAATGATGCAATAAGTAAAGGCTACAAATCAACTGGTGCTGCCAACTGGTGTTCAATGACAGCCAAACTGAGAACACATGGTAACATAAGAAATTGATGGTTTATATATATAATATGTAAAGTGGCCACCCAATTTCATTATACAAATACACTGCTTTTAGAAAATGTAGTGTTCACAAGCACTTGAACCTCAAGGCATTACTCTGGGAATCATTACGTCATAAACACACCTATGTCCAGCTAGGGAATACAAGAGTCAGTACTCATCAGAATTATAAAAATGTCTAAGGCTGTGCCACAGGCACAAGTATGATTGACTATCATGTACTATGGCCATAACTCACCAGGGCTGCAATGTTAGAAATTGATGTCTAGTCAATCAGATAATAAGATTGTGCAAGTGATCTTGTTCTTAAAGGGCTAAAAGTCAGTGAGGCCTATGTGCAAGGTTTAAAGGTTCCCTTTAGAGAGGTGCCTGTCTTACACTCTTGTAGTGGCATTTTGAGATTGGCTAGAGCGGAACTAGTTGAGTACCTCAAGGGACACACAGTGTTAGTGCATCATACCAACCTTAGGGCAATAAGCGGGCTTCCCTAGCCCACTTAAAAGGGTCTATATCTCCTCTTTCCTATCCCCTCAGGATGTGTGTGGTGCACATATGCGCGGGCACCACCACATTCTTCTGTTAGATTATCAACCTGTGAAGCACGGGATAGCCACTTAGTGCCGCTAAAGTGCTGTAAAACACAAATCAATCAATCAATCTTAGGGCAATAAGGCTTTTGTATGGTTGTACATATATGTAGGTGGCCTGTTAAAGGGTTAAGGATTACCCAGAGGTGAGACAACATCAATACTCTATTCCCATGTGTAAATAATCTGCTAGTAGCCCTCTTAATATGCTTTGTCAGCACAAAGGATTTATACAGGGTCCCTGTACTATAAGGTAACAGCTTTGCAATGCTCATGGAGACACTGTATCTGCAAAATATGGTAAGGTTTAGATAGAAATAGACGTCAATCAAGTAATTATTATCATTATTGTAACATCCAACCATATGAGTACTTACCAAGCAGTATGAAGTACTGTTTCCTTGAACACATAATACATCAGAATCTGAACAGTCGGTATGGCTGCTGCATTCCTGTTAATAAAGGGAGAACATGGTATGCTTCTTCCACTCTAAATTCCTATCAGCAAGTGGATAGGTGTTGGACACACTATTTGCGCTTGTGTCAGCTTATTACCTGTGCTTGCCCACTACCAGCTACCTCCTCATTTGCATATTTGGCTATGAAACTTACACCCTGTCCAACCGCCAGATCTTCCGTTCCTTATCAGCAAGTGGCTCCCTCTTCTGTTAGACCTATGGTTTCCTTCACGTCAATAGCTCAGGTGAAAAGCTAGGCAGCAGAGCACCAGGTGCCTCCATAGCCAGAACTAGGTCATGCCCCACTGACGTATTGAACCAGATTTCACAGTCATATGACCACCCTTATACCATGTGACCATCTGTTTGGCTGTACACAAAACCAGTATACACAACACACAACAAAATGTCAGTAACCGAATCAGGACTTTTAAGCTCATTACTGCTAATTTCCCTGGTTCTACACCCAGTAGCTTCCCAGTACCAACCCACCTGGGAGTCTTTGGATGCTAGACCCCTACCGGCCTGGTACGACGAGGCTAAGTTTGGTATCTTCCTCCACTGGGGGATATTCAGTGTTCCAGCTTATGGGTCAGAGTGGTTCTGGCATGAGTGGAGACTAGGGACACAGAATTATGTCGATTTTATGAAGAAGAATTACCCTCCAGATTTCACCTATGCTGACTTTGCTAGAGAGTTCAAGGCTGAGCTGTACAACCCTGATCACTGGGCGGACCTTTTTGAGGCATCTGGGGCAAAGTGAGTACACATACAAGTAAGGGAGTGATCATTTTTTAACAACGGGGGGGGGGGGCTGGTGGGTTTGAGGGGGGGTCAGAATTTTTTTAACCCCTTGACCAGGGGGGTCAGAATTTCTTCAATACCTCTGATGGGGGGGTCAAAATAATTTCACCTGTTTTCAGTGGAAAACCCCGCGCGTTACTATAGGCTAAAAGGGGACGTTCGCACGCGATTTTTGTGCCTTATGGGGGGGTCGAAAAAATTTTACCCCCTTGAGAGGGGGGTCAAAATTTTTTTCGCGCGTCCGCACGCAAACCCACCAGCCCCCCCCCCCCCCCCGTTGTTAAAAATGATCACTCCCTAATGGTGTTATTCTAGTTATTCATAATTGAGTGTTTTGAGGTTGGTGCCTGAAGGGATTATGATTTGATGCTAATATCATCTGGCCTCACAAGATGAAAGTATTCTACCCAGCCAGCCGAGTTGGCTATCGCCGAAGCAGCACCCCTGGACATAAGTAGTGTATGAATATTTAATTTGGGTCAGGGTATGACCTTGTATCTAGTGTTCAGGTGAGTTTTAAGTTACTAAAATATTCAAAAGCTCCACCGTCGTTTAATGCACTACTGGTACATTCCTTTATCACCATGATGTTTAATTATAGGACTGGTGAGTAACTTGCTCGTGCTGCTATCACACATCCTACCAAGCATATAGCACAAGGGACCGTTGCATTACAAAGGATGTCGGCATCTTTTGTCATTGCAATCGTTGCATGGTGCTTCATTTGGGACAAATTATCCAGGAGCCTTAAGATACCATAATGTTTTTTTGTTTTCTTTTTAAATAGTTAACCCCTCTATTGTCATGATTACAGGTACGTGGTTCTGACGTCCAAGCACCATGAAGGCTTCTGTATGTGGCCAACTAAAGTCTCCTTTAACTGGAACGCCGGGGATGTAGGGCCCAGACGTGATCTACTTGGTAAGGTCATGCTTTGGTTAACCATGAAAACTCTAGTATTTTCATAAACATTTACAGATAGCATAGATAAACATTAGGGGATAGGAGGGGGTATTTGGACATGACATAAGTCTCCGAAGTTATTTGACTTAGTATTCGGAATGGACCAAGCATTTCTATGTGTCTGTTGGTGTCTCACAATCGATTTTGATAATGAAATGTAATTCTTCCAATGTAGGTCAAGCCTTAGTATGTCCAGCATAAAATCAACTAGAGAGCAAGGATATGCCTAGTATTTGGCTAGAATATTACTAGTGTGAAAGACTCTGCATTCTATAGATGATGCTTAAAATTAGTGTTGGCATATCAATCAAAAGCATTGCTTTAGCCCACCATGAGAGCAATTGAACATGTATGAAGTATGTAAAGAACTGATAAAATATGGCCATTTCCTATAATATTGTACAGGAGACCTGGCTAACTCGATCCGTAAGAGGACCGAGCTGAGGTTTGGTGTTTACCACTCCCTGTTTGAGTGGTATAACCCACTGTGGCTGGAGGACCTAGTCCACATCTTCACCACCCAGGAGTTTGTTAAGGTTAGTATAATAAACTATGTCCTTCTGTAGTCTGCGTCCATGTATTATAGCATCCGAGAGGCATAGTGTGTTGGAGTATTGTGCTAAAAATGTTAAGATTTCCACATTTCATGTATAGGATATCAAACAGAGGTCAAGCACAATTGCAGCAACCTCCTTAGGAATCAATAGTCTGAGATGTGTGTACACATATCATGACTATGAAAATGAATTGTTACCTTTTTCAATAATGTAGTCAATAGATGAAAATACTATTATGAATAATGCATGAATATCACAATAGCTCTTTTTTTGCACTTGTCTCATCTTCTCAAAGCACATTCCAACCAAGATTCCAAAGCCGCCCACTATAATCATTGTGTGAGTATTTATGATTTTATGAGGGATTTGTTCATTTTGATATAGATGTAAATGCAATAACGATCGCTGTCAGTGGGTTTACTTTACATTCCCTCATTTTAAAGTGGAAGACGATGCCAGAGTTGTATGAGTTAGTACAGCTATACAAACCTGATATAGTGTGGTCAGACGGGACTGCTGGACCGTACCAGTACTGGAACAGCACGCACTTCTTAGCATGGCTCTACAATGAAAGGTACACATAGTAGTACATTTTATATCGGATATGTTATAGAAATGTTAGAATGTTATCAGTTGAAAAGAAATATATATCACATGATGAATCACTATTATAATAAATTTCTTGGCTGTTAAAATAAGATAGCTCTTACAACCCTGTAAAGGGGGACTAGCACGGCAAATGCACGCCTGCATTAAAAGGTCATGTGACCACCCATTGACCAATCAGGGCGCTCCGCTGGTTTCTGCGAGTTTATCAACAATCTTTTGGTCGGTACCCATATTGTATTTTGCCCTGCTAGCCCCCCTTTAAGACAAGATGATGCCTCAATCTGTGTGCTGATTTGAATTCATGATCACCAATTCAGTACTAAATAGTGAGTGAGTAATAGATGTTCAACGCCAGCAGTGCATTGGTGCATCATAGTGATCCTAGAGGGATAAATCAGTTCAGCGCAGGCACCATCCATGTATGAATGCAGCACCAGTGATTACCACCCACCCCTTGAATCAGAGAATCATATCAAAATGGGCACTACTTATGCTACCCTTAAAGTATCAGTATTACTTGAGGAAATCTACAAGTCAATATCCATAAAATGACTAACTTATGTAGATGATCTCTCTGTATTATATTACAGTCCTGTGAAGGACACAGTGGTGACCAATGACAGGTGGGGTATGGTGACAGCCTGCCACCATGGAGGATTCTACACCTGTCAGGACAGGTACAACCCAGGTAGGCTTACAGTGGTAAAGCATTTTTATTGATATTGGATTAAGGTTGAGAGAAGGATGCATGCAAACATTTAGCTACGAACTAGGTCATGACCCACTTGCAGAACAGAAGTGACCCCATTTAACCCAGTTTTAGCCAATCAGAGGCCTGGATTTGACAGGAAGTGATGTCATGAGGTCACGACCTAGTTTTGTCGACCAATCAGAGAGCTGTCAGACAGGATTTGACAGGAGCTGTCAGATGGATTTGACAGGAAGTGATGTCATGAGGTCACGACCTAGTTTTGTCGACCAATCAGAGAGCTAGTATATATGTCATATACCACTATGGGGAATGGAAATATTCCCTGATGTTTACACATAGTTTAAAAAATGTTCAGAACCTTAGTGAGTTGTTAGTCAAAAAACTTTCTTATAAAAGTTGGTGAAAAGCACGTGCCTAAAATGTCTGGGCTTTCCTTAGTCAAATATGATTTCTACTAAATTCCTTGGTGGTTTTGATCAAGTACACTATCTTATACTTTATTTTTATTCAAATGGTGATTGTAGGCTCTATATATCATTCACACCCCACATGCAAGCGTATCATGGTATAGGAAGCATATGAAATGTCTTACATCTGTTAAATCTAAAATGTGTCTGTGTGAATAATACAAATTATTATATGTGTCCTAGGTGTTCTACAGAGCCACAAGTGGGAGAATGCCATAACAGTGGATAAGGCGTCCTGGGGGTACCGGCGTGATGCACACCTCTCTGACTACCTAACCATCCAGGAAATAGTAGCCACCCTGGTAGAGACAATCAGGTAATTATTGATACCGTATCACTACTGATATCAACCTCTTTTGTAGTCTGAAAGATGCACAAATGCTGCCCTGTTAAACTTATATGATGAGTTTGAGTTTAGTTTAACAATGCGGTTGTGTCCATCTAGCAAGTCTTAATTATGTGACTAAAACACCGCTTACTTGACCCTATAATATATCAACACATTATTGCGTTGTCTCTGTCTAGCAAGGCTCAAGTATGTGGCTAATACACTACTTGACTGTATGATATATCAATACATTATTGTGTTGTCTCTGTCTAGCAAGGCTAAATTATGTGGCCAATACACCACTTGACTGTGTGATATATCAATACATTATTGTGTTGTCTCTGTCTAGCAAGTCTAAATTATGTGGCTAATACACTACTTGACTATATGATATATCAATACATTCTTGGTGAATTTGACATCAAGATGACAAAGTAACTTGAAGTATTGAGGAATCATTTAGACCTTAGATAAGTCAGACCAATGCATACTTTTAATGACATATAGAAAATGTCTATTGCAAGATGTTTGTGATATAACAAGACCCTGAATTCATATATCATGAAAAAAGGGACCCTGATGATTACCAAACTCTAGCAGGACAAAGCCATGACTGGTGATTTATGGATTACACTGACTTTAAAATAACTGAACATAGAATTTATAATATCATGCTATATTTTATCTGCAGTTGTGGTGGTAATCTGCTGATGAATGTGGGACCTACCGCAGATGGACGAATTGTTCCTGTGTTTGAGGAGAGACTGAGGCAGATAGGTGCCTGGCTCAAGGTTAATGGTGAAGGGGTATACAGCAGTCAACCATGGACATATCAGAATGACACTGTTACACCTTCAGTGTGGTGAGTATATCTCATTAATTTAGCCAAAGGTTGATAAACAATAACATTGTGCGTTTTTGACGATTTTTTGAATATAAATATTGGAATTATTCCCAACCTCGCCATTAAATGAGTCTAGACCTCTAAAATTTGCCATGGTGACATGGCCTTCCTCGATGTTCTTTGTGATGTGGGACTTAGTGAGATAGGAGATACAATAAGTAAAATGGTGAGAGGGATCGCTTAATTGTGACATGGGACATGACAGACTCTTGGAGGTGGTATAGGATATGGGGATAAAGTTTCAAACTCTTATGCCATCCCTTCATGAATGATCTTCAGAATTTTCCATGTTATCATCCCCCACCACAATTATATACCCATATATTTCATTTCCAGGTACACATGTAAGAAGACAGCCACAGGCACAGTGGTTTATGCCTTTGTCCTCAAATGGCCAGGACCCTTCCTCACTCTGGGAGCTCCAATACCTTCTAACACCACCAGTGTTTCTCTACTTGGCCAGCAGGGCCACCTCTTCTTCACTAGGATGCCCTCTGGTGGATTACAGATAACTATCCCTCCAGTAGCCCCCAAGCAGATGCCCTGCCCCTGGGGCTTGGTGTTTAAACTGGAAGGACTGGAGAACAGAAGGTCGACATTTAAGGGTTACAATGTGAAGAAAAAGGCCTACAAAGGAAAGAAATGATTACAGTTCATAGGTGCCATTATATGAACCAAATCAATGCTGTCTCTCTGTGATAGATATCTGTGAATTGTAGCTACTGTAGCTCTTGTATCTGTATGGGAAGTGTATGAGTGCTAAGTCTTGTGTAAAGGAATTGAGTGCAGGGGTCTTGAATGAGTGCTGCTATTGAATAGGTACCAGTGACATAAGGATAGTGAAATAGGCCTAAATAATTTCACTACAGATTGATATCCTTGTCGGGCAGCTTATTTTGATAGTCCTATATGTGTAGATGGTCATGGTTTAAACAATATTTATAAACTTGATAATTATGTGATTGCAATATCCTATGTAAATACTACCATTATTTCTCTGTAAAGGCAATCGAGTATTGATTCTTTTTTATGTATCTACTTTTGTACTTTCTTTAATGTTGTAGTTAATAATGCAGAGCAGCTCCTTGTCACCAGTATATGAAGTGTACATTATGCATTTATCACTGATTGTATTCTTGTTCATTAATGTCTCTCATTTCTCACTGTGATAATGGACTGTATAGTATAGTTAATCCAATACCAGTGAATGGGACAATGAAAAGTAACGGTACTGGTAATACTATGTAAATCAATGTATGGATTTCATTTCTCTCACATTGTTTCAGTGATTTCTGTCTCACAGTTTGTGCAATAGATTTATTGTATCTGATGATAGTCAAGATCAAGTTCTCTGTTATGTTAGTCTTATATATTCTGCAGCATATCATGGTCTTCAATGCTGCTGAGAAATCTTCGAATTCTCTTTCATACAATAAATTCTACCAAATACGTAGGGTGTAAACATAGAAATATCATAGTACAATTAAATGAGCCTACGCATTTTTAAACAGATGCCATGTAGTTGCCATTTAGTTGAAAGAGTAAAATGATGAAGATAATGATAAAAATAAAGATTTAATTGTGTGAAATGTGCAACGCAGTGTAAATTTCTTACACATTAAGAGTAAACATGGACAAAGAGAAATATCATCATGCCATTACAATCCAATAGAATTTTTCTCTTTTTTTAGAAGTTCTTCTTTATGCCACCATTGTGTTAAAGTGAAAGGAAAATCTTATGTTTGATGCAAAAAGAGACGGTTTGATTTGATTATTTCTGGGTTCACAATCTAAATTGCTATGTAAAAGTCAAGATGCGTCAGATTACCCCTTAGGAGCAGGTAGAGCTAGGTGAAGGACAGAGACACAACTGGCTGACATTATTAACAAATTAAAGGTGGATTACATGGAGTTCTCTTCTGTACTTAGTTCTATTTTGAACCATCAGCAGATGTCCTACTACCCACCTTTACCAAAGAACTCTGACTGAAGTCCATCTGGATTAACCGTATATCTTGCCATGGGTCAAGCAAATTGCCTGGTATGTACAAGGTATTTTCATCTTATACCATGGTCACACGTTAATTAGAACAAAAGAATCTCACTGTTGATATATCACATAACCTGGCATATAGGACTCGGCGTGGAGGCCTAGTGGAGGCTTGAATTTCGCTGGTTGAGCTAAAACCCACTGATAAGACATACCATGATGGGTACCTTGTCCCTGGTTAACACCCACTTCCAGGGTCATGCTGGTCCCACCTTATCAGTGTGGGTCGCAGGAACTAGCTTCAGACTAGCTAGTGGCCAATAGAAATATCTCTCATATACACTAGGTGTGACAAACCTGGACCATAGATAACCTATATGCTTAGACTTGAGGTGCGTGTACTAGATAGAGCTATGTGACCCTATGAACCAACTTCCTGAGACAGAAACAATGTAGGAAGTTCGCCAGCAGAATAGAGCATATAAAAAGTCATAAACCTGGTGCCACTGAGGTTATAGGACCATTCTCTGTCTTACCTCTGCCAAACCAGAAATAACAGTATTCAAAGCTGAGCACTGACGGCAGGACGACATGCAAGGGCGAATTCTGCTTCAATGGGGAGTGGTCATTACCTATCAATGGGGGTGGGGTGGTGGGTTCGAGGGGGGGGATGAACATTTCAGACCCCCTCCTGAGGGGGGGGCATAAAAAGTTTTGACCCCTCTTGAGGGGGCGGCATAAGAAACTTACCCTCTTTATATAGCAAAAAAAAACTTGCGCTACTATAGATCAAAGAGGGGCACAAAAATCACCCACACCTCCCCCCTTGACTGCCATCAAGGGAGGGGGGGCATGAGAAATTTTCGCTTAGGGAGTGGTCATTTATCAACAGTGACCGGGAGGGTGAGGGGTGATCAGAGGGTTCGGCATTTGGATGGGGATGTAAAGGATTTTGATTCCTTTCAGTGGGGGGGGGGGGGGGTCATCCGTGCGTGCCTCAAGCCAGCAATCGGCCCAGTGATTTTGACCATACTCTCTGGAATGGAAGGGGGAGGGGCACAAAATATTTTTGCTAGTCTTTGTGTAATCTCGCCATCACCCACGATCTGGCGATATGGAATAATGACCACTTCCTTAGGACAGGTACAGGGGCCCATTAACCCTTTAAAGGTGGCATTAACTTGACGGCATGGTGCCAGGACAGACCTCAAGATAGGCCAATTCAAGATATCTAGGTTTCTGATACCATGAAGCTAGGTGACCATTTTGTCCTCGTTATGGATCAACGCAGGGATCGTGTGAGCGGACACATTTATAGATTATGTGAAGGTTTGTATGACGGATCGGTAGCTACTTGTTAGGAAGTGATAAATTTTAAACAATAATAAGGTGGGTTTCCATGCAGATGGATGAAAAAAAGCCACCCCCTTCTTGAGGGTCCATTTCCCACCCCCACCCCACCCTCACCCCCGGAAATTCCTTTTAAACCTTTAGTAATGTGTGGGTGTTTTGCTGAAAACAGGTGCAATTATTTTGCCCCCCCCCCCCTCTATGGGGTTGAAAAAAGTTGCCCCTCCCCCTCGAGTAAAGGGTTCGAAAACTTTGACCTTCCCTCCCCCTCAAAGCCACCACCACCTGCCTTTTTTCAAAAAATAATCAGCCCCTAATCTATCCCTACTATGTCACGTACATTGAATCAATACATCGTGAGTCTACAAAGGTCATATCGCATTAGGGAGTGTTCATTATTTATCAACAGAGGGGGTGGGTGGGTTTAAGGGGGGCATCAAGATTTAAGAACCCTCCTGTGGGTGGGTGTAAAAAAGTTTGACCCCCTTGAGGACGTAAAAATTTACCGTCTTTTCAGCAAAAAAAGCCCTCGCACTACTATGGATCAAAGAGGGGCATGGAAATTCTCCACGCCTCTAGTGCGGGGGGGGGGATGTGGGCACAAAAAAAATTAACTGCTGTCAAGGGGCGGGGCATGAAAAGTTTCCGCACATCCGCGCAAAAACCCACCACCCCCTTGTTGATAAATAATGACCACTCCCTTATAGTGTACAAAAACACCATCCTGCCTCCAGGTGCCAGCCTCCAGTAGTCATGAATGGTCCAGGAGGCAGTATTATAGAGTATAGGGACACATGATAGCTGGACAGCAACATAGAACACAGGCCGTCTTCTATGGTATTAGTTGTCCTTGTGGGTGTATCATTCTGTAGGGATATATCATACATATTATCGGTGTCTCTAGTCACCACCGTTACCTTTGTTATATGGGAAGTTAACCTGTTGGGACACATTTGACCAAGAAGGCCCTGTTTTTTTAGGGAAAATGTGACGAGGGTTTGTTGTTGTTTTTTGTTGTTGTTTTTTTGTTATTTTTAGGGGGGGGTAAACCACAAGATTTTGATAGGGCCCTATTTACCACCTTGTATTAGCAAAGGTTGATCAAGGCCTAGGGTGGACTGAGTTAAGGCTGCCTACCCGGATCTTGGTTTTACCATTCATGAACTAATCACATGTGCTATATATGTGGGTGACTGATATATCAGCCAGTTACAGGAAATGTTGATTAAGGAGTTGTATACGGGCTGATGTCTTCTGCCATATCCGGAGAGCTGATTAATGCAACAACATCTCGTTGTCAGGAATACTTAGGCTCATTGTCAGTAATTATAATGGAGACATTTTCCTGCAAAGCAGAGAGTTGCTAAGCAATAACTGACGTGAGAAAAGAGATACTTTGTTTCATTATCAGCAATCATAATGGAGTGATTGATCCTTCATAAGCAGAATCTTTAATAGCGATAACTAAGGCGTGAAAAGGTTTCATTATCTGTAATTATCATGGAGTAATTTAGCCTTCCATATTAAAAGGGTTGCTTAGTAATAACTGAAGTGTGAAATCAAACTGAGAAACCTGACCAGACCTGATAATTAGAAGCTGTTACTCGCCTTTCTTGCCCCCCCCCCCATCGACATTAAATAGGTGCATGTGTTTGAGTTGCAAGTGTCTAACCCTCAATCTCTGTCTCTCTGTGAGGGACTCTATGTCTATCTGTCTTGTTGTTTTTTTTGTTTTTTTTATCTCTAAGTATAAATAAACATCCACGCCTGTTATCGGTATGACCCAGAAAACTTAAAACAGGTTCATTAATACCTTCACAACAATCTAATCAATTTGATCTGGCTTGAAAATTGACAGAAAGCATCCCACACCCAACAGCCTTCCATGGGCCTAAAACCCATAGTCCACTTGGCCTCTGTCGCGCGATTGGGTCATACATTTCCTATATACATTTTTGCAACAGAGGCCTAGTGGACTATCGATGTGATAGTTTGAGCTTATACTACAACCCGTAGGAGAATGCCATCAACACTATAAGTCCTAAAAGACAGGAGTAAACATCTCCCATACAATAGAGAGCAGGCCCCTGGGACTTGACCAGGTGGTTGTTACGTCCTGAATGCAAAACTATGTCACATGTAATCATCACTTGTAAGGGAGATAATCTCCCTAACACCCCACTGTCCTGCTGACAATACACTGAGATCAATGGGAGAGTGAAGGGTGAGAGCACTTAACCCTCAAAGGACACAGTGCTTCATATTGAAATGCTACTTTCTTATCATGGTGCACCAATCATGCATCGTGACAACCTTACAGGGCCAATACACTCAGGACTTAAGGCGCTAGGCTCCATATATGCGGGTGAAGCTGATGAGAGTGCCACAGACGACATATCTGAGGATGTCACAAAAGCACTAATAAAATTTCATTTTGAAAATGTAATTAGAAGAAATGTAATTACAAATTGAATTCATAATTAATAACAAACTCGATTATCTTAGCATTTCCACGATATAATCAAAGTGCTTTTATCTTGCTAATTTTTTTTGTGTTTTCCAGAAAATTCCCTTGCAAATAAGAAGAAAGCATTTATTTGTTACTTTTATTCCCAGAAAATTATTTAAAAATACATAGCTAGTAAACACATGCTTGAAATGGGCACAGAATGATTGGGAATTTTCTGTAGATGTTAATAGACACTTACAGTACTTGAAAATATGTAATATCTGCCTTTTTTTATAAGCTTTTGAAGTCAATGTCACAAAACGACCTTGTTAAGAGTGTCCGTTACACATCCGTTACGCCATATAAGGGTCATATGAGGCCACATGAAGAACAGTAGATTTTAGTATACAACAGGCCCTAGCTCCGATAATAATCATTCTATGAAAAATCTAAGGTGACCTACCCCCCAAATCGATACCAAGAAATCCAATGGTGTTATTCATTTTGTTCTATTCTAAATGGTTGCTTAGCAACAAGCCTTTTTAATCTAAAAATATTCCAATTTAAGGGGCAAGTGTAAAAACTACAATTTTACAAGGTATTTTCATGATAATTATTTTTCAAGAAATAATCATAGCTATATCATGAGATGTTTTGACCATGCTCCTGAAGACCTCCATTTTCCATTGCAATTAAGAAATTATCAGAAAAGAAAGATTATTTTTTTATGAATTTTTCATTTTTATTTGTCATGCATGGTCACCGACACATTCCTCTGTGAAATTGTTTGATATAGTTTTCACAATGAATATGACCTTAGCTGTCAAAATGGCGTTAAATATCTATTACTCACTCACTCACTTAAGGCTAGGCATTCAGTACCAATATTGCAGTGGATTGCAGTGCCTAGAGGTTGTTTCTGGTGTTGCAATGGTATAAGTGTATACGAACAACATTTTGATTTATGACATTATGCCGTCCATAAAGGGTTAAATGGGACAGGAAGGGAAAGGTGGTCTGCCAAAGGTAATTCAGTGATATGTAATGATAGATAGTTGTAAACTAGACCACTACTTTACTCACCAGGGAATGGTTTTCAACCGTGAATCTTTCAATTTGGTGTGTGCCTTCTATCATGACGGATTACATGACCGAGATATTTCATATCCGTATTACATGGGTAAGGGGAGAGGACGCCTGAAAATGTGGTGACAGCAGCATACATGTAATGTTTGATGATTGGTAGTTAAAGTCAAGTCTGAGTTGTTGTGTAATCTTCTACATCATCACTCTTATAACTTATGGATTATTTTTTGTTGTTGAATAATGGAGTTGGGAAGAATGGAGATAGCAGTTATCCTACAAATATCTAAAATAGGTTTGTTATACCTCTGATTGGATGCCTGGGTTATCCCCGTAGTAATGTGTTGAGTGACTTTTTTGTGAGAATTTCCAGCCATGAGAGTGGTGAGAACTCTGCTTCTGCGATCCAATTTGGCGTACCTGTAATTGAATCATACAATGAACATTTTAGTTAATTTTACTGCAGGATATTTTCTTTTTTCACCAGGACTTCATTCTAGACAGAAGAAAACATCGATGTAACATGATTAAGTGAGTATTATTATTATGCTGTCAAGCCAATTTCCTCATCCCCTCTTCACTGCGTGGTGTCATTTACAATATCAACTACTGGCACCGATCATAGAAAATTGCTACAATTAACCTGAATATTGAATATACAATGTGAGCCTTCGCAGATTTCTAGTCTCTGTAAAACACATAACTAATAGCACAGGAAATAGTCTCCTTATAGAAACCCAGACCCTACAGGCTCCTGTACTAAACATTCCATTGTTAGTAGAGGAGTATGGAGGTAAATTGCAGTTACCTTTTATTTGAGATAACCTTGCAGTGCTTGGGGTGTATGTAATGGATATTGATATAATACGAGGTCATTTCCTCAAGGCATCATGTATTTTCATGATGCAAAAACACAGTGTTACAAAAACATACAAAATTCTTGGAGAACCCCTAAACTTAGCTTGATCTATAGTCAATACAAGCTCGGAACCGGGATACCATGGGCCCAACCCTAAGCATTTCACAGTGTATTTCCAATGATGGAATTAAAGTGTACAGTAGAAAGTGTAAAGTGGGTTGTAGATCTGCCAATTTCTTCAAATAGAAGCTATGATTAAGATAAAGGGGGTGAATAGGGTAGCTACATTTGGCGGTATAGTCTATAGGCACTTTCTGGACCATTTTTGAGAAGATTGATTTTTGTGCCGGAAAGATTGTAACTCAGACTGAAGTGGCTTTTCGGTGAAACAGGTGTGAACACTGCACTGAGAAAATATTCTTACTCACATGAGTCTAGATCCAGACTCAGGCAATGTCGCCAAAATGAGTATTATTTGAGACTCAGCCTGATCCTTGGATGTTACTCAGGCAGATCCTGAGGCTGATTCTGGGAAAATACTCTGAGCCTGGATCTAGACTCATGTGAGTAAGAATATTTTCTCAGTGCAGTGTTCACACCTGTTTCACTCCATCTCGGACCATTTCTCAGTGTGAAGCTCTGCATCTCAGGCAAGAACCAGTGCAGTCTGAACTATTAATATGTATGGCGAATCAACAAAATGCCATACAAATGAAAAACCCTACTACTTCTACTAATATCCTCTAATGGCATATATGCATACCCTGTCTGCTTATATAGAAGATATCAAAACACATTATTGTCCAGTTCTCCATGGCTGGTTCATGTAATATCCAGGCATTGTGAAAGCTTGACTGTGCGCATCTATAAGCCATTGTGAATGGATCCGTACCCTGCTTATTGACTTACTTACTTTTGGCATAATTCACTATACTGACCTTCTATGACCTCCCCACTTAATTCTCTAGGGGCCGGCATCATTGTATATATATTAGTGCGGTTCATCCGAGAGACGTGTTCGTGTGGTGCTCGTTCCTTCTATGCCAACTAGGTGTCTCTTTGCGATACCCGGCTGGTACAAGAGGGGGCAGCACCATGCCTCGCGTCCAGCTTCTACTAAGAAGCCGGACGAGCCGCAGAAGGGGACTGGACGTGGTCCAGTCAAGACGTGCTGCTACAGACTGTGAACAGAGTTGAATGAAGTCCTACCCGAGAGGTAGGGGTATCCGGGGCTTTGCCCAACCCGAATCACTCGTGTTGTGTTGGTGTCTTTAGTGATAAGCGAGCCAACGAGCCACCCAACATATAAGTCGATACAAACCATTACAAGAATATGACAGCTTCTAGGGATATCTGAATGCTGAATATGGGAAGCGGAATGTCCTGGGAATGTATTCTTATCATTGATAACACCATATTTTTATCTATCAATCATAAGCAGTTAGATTAACTTGGGTGGAGACTTTGATACTACATAAATGTATTTCATTGACTTACCAGACCCTCACAAAGATGGAGAAAGATGAGAGAAAAACTAGAAGAAAGGTGCATGAAGTTATGCTGTATGAATACATTGTACAGGGAATACATATTAAATTGAAAGTTATAGCTATTAGTGCCCTAAACAATGGTCTATCATCCCAGAATAACAAGAAATGAACAGTGTGGTACCGAGTTGTGATTCTTTGGAACACCAAATATAGCTGACAGCAAATAAAAATGTACATCTTTGGTGTCTGTTGGATAGAAGTAAATGGCTGGATAGTGTTTGTATTAGGCAAAAAGGAAATATATGTGTTTTAGGTTTGGCTCTGTAGGAAAAGCTTCCATATGTTATGATGTTCTTCACGTATAAAAAAAAAATCACCCAAACGAAGCAAAGCAGGGCCGACTCCACCAATCTTTTCGTCCTCAATTTTGTGAAAAATGGCACGGTACGAGTCAGCACAGGTTGGGGGTTGACTTTCAGGCAATATTCAGGGCCAAGTGTAGGGGAAATATGAACCCACCTATGCAAGATCTCTTACGCCATGGAGCACTCTGTTTTTGCCTAAAGGTGGGATGTGAGGACAATGCAATGTGAGGTCACTTCTGTACCCCTGTTGGCCTTTGAGGTAGTCTCAATCTAGGAGTTCAAATAAAATCTAACCAGCCCAATTAGGGGTTGGCAAACATTAAATAATACAGACGCTCACTGGGAATTGGCCACTGGGTTCTTAGAATAAAGGTAACGCACTTAAAAGAGTTTTTTAACACAAGCTGTCGTGGACACATTTCCTACACATTTCTATAGTAAAAGTGTGACGAAGAGGGGAAGGGTCAAAAATGATCAAAAACAAAACCTATTTTTAAGGTGTGTATATATAGCAGTATATCGTCGCCTCAGTGCAACAAGGTTGTAACTGGCATTTTGATAAAATTGAGTTCTGTTTAATAACTACTGACCTGTATCTATATTCTATGAGAGTATTGAAGCTCTGTATGTGATATACGTGTCTAAAGGCTTCTATGCAATAAGGCTGTGTCAGCTGTTTGCTATAGTAATTGCCACACTTCTTTGGCTCTCCTGCAGAACCTAAATTATGCAGATACAACCTTGTTGCACTGAGGCGGCAATATTCTAGGGAGACCCTGCATGTTTAAGTCATAAAGTATATTATACCATGTGCATATAAGGTGTATATTGGAGCATAGGAGAAGACCCTCTGTGTCACAGTAAATGACCGATCCCGTGACTGGTCCCTTGATCCTAAGTACTGCTTTAATACAGCTGGTTGTAACTGTGATCATACAGGTGGATCCCAGTTGTATATAAGGAGATCCTTGCTGCTTTGTCCCCACCCAGTGTCCCAGGAGACTGAAGACAGGGAGCAGGAGGCCGGATGAAACGGATAATCTCCTCTAATACACCTACATCTACCCACCTACCTTAACCCTTTAAGGACCACATGGTGCCTCTATATAGGCTCATCTTTCTCTCTAGTCATGATGCACCAATGCAGTACTGCTTTGGTGTATCAAAATAACCCTCTGAAAATCTATCAAAGCCATAAGGCCAGCATCATTCATCTATGCAGCAGTGGAGTGAGTGAGTAATGGTTATTTAACACCAGTTCGACAGCTAAGATCATATTCATGGCGAGAAAACTAGATTAGACATCAGTTACATTTTGATAGAGGATAGAAAGGGAAGATTATAGACCCCTTTAGTGCTGGGCTAGGGATGACCAATGCAGCACTGGTGAGTTGTCTATAACCAGATATTCATGCATGATGACGACCTTTTTAGGCTATAATGATTTAATGCATAACTCTGCCCTTAAAGGGTTAACTTAGAAACCTATGTACCATTCATCCCTGACCTCTGTACTGCAAATCTGTGTCCAAGTCAGTGTCAGGTGGTATACTGTATTTGTAAGGTAGATTGAGGTATATACAGCAATGGTCAGGAGGAAAGGGGAGTGAGAGGAGGACAAATGGAGTAACAACCTAACTATACCTAACGCCTTCCTATCTACCAACAACATGGGGATATAGGTAAGGTAATTCATCATGAATACTTTTATAATGTATGGAAACAGTCCATGAGGGCTTGGTTTATGGGAGTTCGATCATCCCTTGATGGATTTTCCTTCACTCTACCATTTGCACTTTTTATCGTCAGGCACACCCTTTCTGAATAGAAAAAGTTGTTTTTAAAAATGGTGCAAGCAAAGAATGGATTTTTTTCAGATAGATTCTAAACTAGTGTCTAAAACTCGTAGGCGTAGCTTTTCTTACAATGCGTGAACTTCAAATATAATTTATGGACCCTCCCCCCATTGAGAAAATCATAAATCTGAGTTTGATGCTGCACTTTGCACTTCCTGATTTTGCCCCACCATGTCAGTTATGTGCTGTGAAAACATGATAATCCAACGCTCGTGTTTTCTGCGATCTCCTCCTTTGCCAGATGCTTACCATTGGATATGTATGCAGCTTATTTTGTGGGGGAATCACCCATTGTAGGCTGCAGTGTATGAGGGTGGCCAAAATATGAGATGATAAACCTTGGATTGGTTGAGCTAACCTTCACATCAAGAAAGGTCTCTGGAAAAGCTGCAGAAGACTAACTTCTATACATGTATTCTATATAGTGATATATTAAGTGGTGCGATAGCATCATTAAGGATAGTGCATACCTCACTCTTTTTTAGCATTTTCTGATTATTCAATTATATTTTTATGAATTTCAATCAGAGATCATCCCGCTATACCTCATTTTGACCTTTCAATTTCCTGGCATTAGAAGGTTGGTTGCTAGGGATGGAATGCTGATAGAACAAAAACGTTCTTTTTCATGTTACTTTTTTCCGGACGGCCATATCGGGTGGAATATCATTAAAATTGATGGTTTTGATGATTTGAATGTAATCTAGAGATAATTTAGTAGGGAATCGTGTCTCATTTAGTGGATATTCCAATTATTAAGGGCTAGAGAGAATGTTAAAGGAGAAAAATATCTAAACAATGAGGAAATTCATAAAATCCTGAAAAAAATGGTGATTTTCTTCCTTTGGCAACCCCTGTAGGCCTTAATAATTAAAATTTCTACTAAATGAGACACACTTCCATGCTTAATCATCTGTAGATTACATTCAAATCATCAAAAACCATCAATCTTAATGATATTCCACCATATATGGCCAAAAATGGAACATTTTCAGTGGAGATGGAACGATTTTAAGCATACCACTGGTTTCCTTATCGAAATTGGTCTTTTTAGCATATTTGTCAGTGTTTTACCCATATACTGCCCCCTGGTGGCCAAAACCAGTACTAAAAATCCCCCCAAGGCGCAGTTCTTCCCCGTTAGGCCACAAAATTTAATGGTGTATCTCCCTGCGAATAATAACAATGAATTATAAACATTATAAACTATACACCCTACTGTTTTGGCAGCAGGGTGTAGATACAGTACTATAGCGATCACTTCTACTGCATTCATGTCAAACATACAATGATCCAACTTGATGGCAAAATAAAGGTAAAGGACTAATAGCATGCTGTTCTTAAAGGGCTATAACTTTTTTCATAGTAAAAGATACTGCAGTGGATGCTTGGATTATGTGACAGCTCACATACCTTACACAAAAGACATGGTGATCAATCGTCACCAATAGCTTATGTGGGTGTACCATATCTAACATAAGGGTCCATCCTTGTTCCTTGGCATAATAATACAACATGGCATATGTCACACATTGCATAATGCCCTTTTAGTGTCTAGAAACATGCATGTATGACTCCGCCCTCTTATCCATGCTCTCTGTCATTACAAATCTATTTTTCCACCCCATCCTTACAGCCTCACAAATGTCTATATACACTCCACTACCCTATCGTATAGGTAGTGGTCCTAGTTTATGAACAGGAGGATGATACAAGTATGCATGGATGTAAAACATTTTACGCTCTCACTCCGCCTTGTGGACTCTCAAAATTGTTTCTGCACCACAAAGTCGCCACTGTATCTAGCTATATTTTCATCACCACTCATCAATGGAGAGTAAATCATAGCAGATACAACCTAACCCCTACTCCGAAAATGGTGCAAAATATTTCCACATACCTCTTTGAAATGTAGAGGTGGGCAGACTTTTTCACTAGAAGTGGTGAATGCCTTTACTGATTGTCTCAAGAGGAATCAGAGTTTTCATGCATCCCCCCGTTGCTAACAACATTTTGCTGAGGTTGTGCTTCCTTAGCCTATCCGATGGATCCTGTGATCGCCGAGCCATGCAGCCAAACACCAATCCTCGTCACTACACATCAGACCCTATCATTAACCCATTTAGGATAGCTTATTGCTTTCTCTAGGTGTCACAACGCGGCATCCTTCATCATCTATCCTCGTTTATTACATCGATCAGACAAATTAGTAGTGAACTGATAGTTACAGTATTTTGTCTTTGAAGGAGTATTGCACTAGGGAGATACTCAGAAGGACAGATTTCATGGATTTGAATTATAGTCATAATATACGCTAAAAGGTCTGCTATAAGGTCATAATTGGCATGATCTATGAATGCAGCCTTGCTGAGGACTTGTCTTGAACCTTTAGCTTTAATACACCTCATGCAAAATGGTAAGTAAAATGCACCAATGCAGTGCTAGCGAAATGAACCCTAAAGTGTTGTATTAGTACATAGAATAAACCATCATGAAGACTATAAGAAGCCCATTGTGGCCTGGAAAGGGTTAACCAAATGGTCCATAGGGTGTAATTTAACCACTCATCTCTTAATACACCCTTTACATCACGAATAACAGGTAACTAGCTGAGATCCCCTACATACCCACTCAGCTGTGTGACATGCCTCCTTGGGTTAAGGTGCATAGGAGGCACTTTATTATAAGGCAATTGGTATTAGTTCATCTCTGCTGACTACATAGGAGGTTATCTAGCCCATGGAGTCAATATTATTATTTGATGGTTATCTCTGAGATTGGTTTGGAGGCTGAAGTTTTCCTATCCAGGCTCCTGACAGAGTCATCTGTGTTTTTGGGGCCTGGAGGCCTAGAGTGATACATTAGGATGACTTACATAATGAAGTATACCCACAATAATAGTGCTCAGAATTGGTCACTTACCTATATATATACTGGCTTAAAAGTGGCCCCTCTTTTCTAAATTTGTAAGTGGTCATTATGGAAGAACTGGGGAATAGGAGGAGGTAGAAGCAACTTGGTTAGCCCACATTAACACAGGTCTGCACCCACAGCTGAGCCAATGCAGAAACATAATTATGACCAAACCCCTTGGGATAAGCTTAGTGGTAAACTCACACTGTCAGTCATCTGAGAGGATTTTTGTCTACTTGAGACAGATACCAATTTCTGCAGGAAAAAAGAAATTTTAATACCTCTTGAGGGAAAGGGGTGTGCTAGCCCAATTTCATTGCTAGCAACAAAGCCATATTTTGGACTCAGAAAGGTTTAAGAGTGTCTGAATTTGAGGACCCTAGAGGATGCTGGTTGTCTCAGGAGGATGCCAATGACTATCTACATCCATCCTTTAACATTTAAGGGCCACTGATGCATCAATGCATCATGCCCATTGGTCGGCATGATGCATGATACACAAACTCCCTTAGGGTCAGCATGATGGTCTATTGAAGTGCTGGTGAGCGGTCTTGCCAGCACTTCATTGGTACATCATGATGGCCAATGGGCATGATGCATTAATGCATCAGATGCCTATAAAGGATTAAGACCTCACCCAGTGTCCAGGACCAACACACTGTGACACACACACACACACACACATAGATCAGCACCCAGCACATCTACTTACATATACATAGAGCACACAGGTAGTCCCTCCACACCTGGCTTACCTGGCACACAGGAGACAGCCTGGAGAGGAGAAGACATGCACACAGTGGCTCCCTACCTGGGGATGCCTCACTGAGGACCAGGTCCCACAGGTGGGTGACATTTATACCTTATACTGCAAGCATACAAGTGGGGGTTAGACACCCCAGGCATGTTTCCAAGAGTGGCCAGTGATAGGGTAATAGCAAGAATATTATAGGCTTCTTGGTAATAGGATGGCAACAGACCAGTGTGATATAGACTATTACTTAAGGAGTGTTTAGTTGAGGTTTGATACAGCAGCCCATGTAAAAAGAAGGAGGGTACATGTATATTCTTGGCGAGAAAACTACAACATGCAGCCATCACAGAGAGAGAGAGAGAGAGAGAGAGAGAGAGAGAGAAATGGAGAGCCCAGCCATAAGCGAGAAGGTACGATATGGAATAAAGGATACGGGTAGACAGGAAGATACAGACCCATTTTTTAATCCTCTAAGGGCCATTTATGCAGGGGTGCATCTGATGCTTCAATAATGGTCTGGTCTGGTGAGTATGCTTGCCAACAGCTCATTGGCTTGTATGATCCATTGATGCATCCTGATGCTTCAATGGATCAGCAACCCTTAAGGCTTATTGGGCTAGGGAAGCATAATTATTATGTGGTAGGCAGCAGAAAAGGTAGCAGCAGAAAGGGTAGTCTTCACAATTGATATTCCTGTGTTATTAGTTGGCTGGTGTTTGAGTTTTCTTTGTTATAACAGGAATAAGGCACTTTGTCATGGTCATGGACATGCTTTACAAGGCCCCTTGACATCTTAATACAGTCTAGAGCATGACCACGGCCATATCCAGTGCCTTATTCCCTACATAAAGGCATGAATTATCAGACTATCTAGATATAGAGCCATACCCAATGTGACCAACTGAGTTTCATTAAGTGTTTTATTAGGTAAAAGGTGTACACACAACAAGTAAATGTGTCTTCTCTGGTTTTGGTACAGTGCTTTGCCTCCACAAGCACCTCTTGATGTACATGTGTCGAGTTATTTTCCTTATATGTCTATATTAAAGAGTTCACCATTTGTAAACTTCCATAGATTGATACTATGGCCGACCATTTGCTACGGTTGGGAGATTACCAATAGAGAGATGATCGAGATGAGATGGAGTGATTTGTTGATAGTTATGTCAGTTTCTAAATGTACCCGGTTGATTACCAGTAGTAGTAATGTTACAAGTTAAAGCACAGTTCGATAAACAATGTATAGAAATATATTCAATATATCTATATAAAGCATGTGTTATATTCCTTCTAAATTCGCATCTTTAATGTGGCCAGGTCTTCTAGAGTCCTATATTCTGGCTACAGACAATTCCACCTCATTATAGCTGTGTAGAATGCGCTTCTTATCACTGATAGCTTCAGACAATGTGGTACTGTTAATCTTACACCCTCTTTCAATCTTGTGGGTAGATTTCTCTTATCTTGGTGCTGTTGATTCCTATCTTATCTAAAGGCATGAAATAGCAGATGAATGTCACCTCTTGTGCTGAGCCGAATACTCTTGCTCAATCTGTGTAGCTCGTTAGTGGTTTGTAGTGGATTTTTCTTTAGCTTAACATTATAATTCTCAATGTTATATTTCGAACATGGTTCAGTTTCTCCCTTTATTGTCACTATCCCACTAGTAGTCCATGTGGTCGAACTGGTAGTACCATTAATTTGTAAATACCCCTCACCTCGGGGTGGGGTCATAATTAAGAGCACGTCCTTAATTATGACCCCACCCTAATGCATGAGCTTGTTCCTCGATCATTTTATGTGTTTGGGTACATTGGACATAGGCATGGAGGGGGCCTGAAAGATGAGATCAGGACCCCCTTTCAGGCGGGCTATATATGAAAGCCCCGTCTAGGCTCTGAACCTATTAATATCATCAATATTTCCGACTGATACTGATAACGCCGGTAGGGGGTGCTATGTGTGTGTCCAGGTATGCCTTATGTTATACTGCATATGTTGGTCTAATGACTTAGTCAACATTCATTGACAAATGGCAGGTCAATAACATTGATCAGTAAGTGTTGATTTAAGGTTCTGTGCTGACTTACAGGTTTCAGACCCTTGGTGTGGCCTTTAACAACGAATCCGGTTGTGGATGCACAAAAATGGGCGTGGACCACTTTTAAAAATCGACATGGCAACATGGGCAATTTTGGGCTTAGTGACATGGGACAATTTCTTTAAATTGACATGGTGACATGAACAATTTCTTAAAATTGACATAGGGACATGGCCATTTTTTTAAATCGACATGTGACATTGGGGAACCCCCTCCACACCCCCACAAAATGCTAGTCGCTGCGGAAGTGCTATCATGGCAGCGCACACACATCATTCTGTGTTATCGCTATAGGATTCTAGACCCATATCCATTGGATCCACCATTTTGAATTTTGCTGGTTATTCTAACAGTGGCAAAATGCACGGATAAGACATGAATAGGGACCATGTCCCTGGATAACAAATAATTTGTGGGACAAGCTGGTTCCACCTTATCAGCTCTTATCAGTGCATGTCGCCAGAAACCAGCTCCAGTCCCGCTTAGACCCACTGTCATTGTATACGGCACAAGGCTACTGTATTATTGACCAATGGGAAGCATCCCTGGCATTTACTGCGGAGACGGGGGCTGAAGGTGTTAGTCATAGTGCAGTCGGGGTCTAATGGCGGCCTCCATAGCCTAATGTGCTAATGCCCTATAAGCCGCACTTTGGTGCGGCTTATACAATGGCAATCCGTTCAGGCCCCAGGTGCTACTCACAGCTTATTCGGAAATCCAGGATGTAGCTTATTTGCTCTGTTTTATGGTACTCAAATTATATCCACACCCAAACACCTTTTGTAGAGTCCGTAAAACCTTTCACTGAAGAGAAGCTGAGCATCTTTATCTTGGTGTGTTGTTAGACATTGCTCTTGTTTGAGCTAATCAATTCTTCACTGTGCAGGTACTTTACTGTGTAGCCATTCCCTAAAGCTGATGTCCTACCTCTAAGATGGGAAAATGAAAAGATGGTCAGGATGGTCAATTTGACATCTCACAGAAACAGCCATTGCTATTAAGACTTTCTTTGACAAGCTATTCTAACAAGAAATGCGGTTGTGACCGCGTAAAAAAATGCCTCCCGCCGTTAATGTCGGTATACCAGTGTTTGATGACATGTCTCATAAAAGCAGACATAAAGAAGATTTCACAATAATCAATTTCTCTATTCAGTAATTTTGTATTGTGAGACCTCATCACATGGGGCAAATGCAATCATCATAGCGCACTCCCGTACTGCTTCGCGGTACCGCCACTACGCGGCGTGGGAGGCGCTAAAAAATTTAATGTCCAACCATATTCCACCCATAAAAGCTCAGTTATTGCCACTTTCAATTGTTCTGGTCAGCCACTGCCAAGTATTCTCCTCATAACTATCCCAGTCTTTTCATGGTATAGGGTATATATTTTGCATTATTTCCTCAGTCTGAAAACAGTATGTTTATGAAGAAAGGATTTCCTATAACATGATTTTAGTCTCTGGTTTTTTTTAACCATTTTCTCAACGTTCAGATCATTATTTCATAAATTTATCCTCCTACTAAACTCAACATGAATTACAAAACATCCAGCCAGACACCCAACAGTAGGCCTCATCATATGGCATTAGACCCAGGTGGAGTATAATTTCCGGAAAGACTTTGGCACATCAAGACCCCCAATGGACATGCACAACAGAATATGAATTAATACATCCTTCTTAATACTACGCAGATAAGAGGCTTTCCACCCAAACAATAAGATATCGACCCCAAGTTGTATAATACAACTATAAAAATAGTCCTGCTATAATTGTTTATCATATTCATACAATTCATGTGGAAAGTGTACATGAAGAGTTTGGTTCCAAAATGCAATAAACACCATTTTGGGGGAAAAAAATGGAGTTGATATGAGAAAACACTAGGTTGGGGTAAGTGAAAAAATGTTGCAAAATAATTTATGAAAACAGTCACCATTTGGCACCCAGGGCCCAGCTAAAATCCACTTTTTTCCCAAAATGAATCCTCTCAGGCAAACATTGTCATGATATGTATGTTCATTAATAACCATGGATTGAATGAACTGTTAATGTCATATCATTGTGTTTTGTAAGTTTTATAACCTTTTTTCCAATAAAAACTTTGCTGGTGAGGAGAGGGGTATATAGATGTGAAAGCTGTTGTGATAGATTTATTGCATTTTGGAACTTAACAGCATGGATTTATTGCATTTTGGAACAAAACAGGATTTATTGCATTTTGAAATATATGATAAATCACCATTTGTCTGTGAAAGAACCATCAGTGTTAAAAAAGTACTTGAAAATGTTTCATTATATCCAAGTAAATGAGGAAAGTCAAATTTAGAAATGTAAGCTAACTTTCGTGGCTATTATGTGGATACAAAAAAAGAGAAATGTTGGATTTATTGCATTTTGGAACGAAACGGTTTGAGGATTTATTGCATTTTGAAAAAAAAACGGGATGAAACCACTTAATCTATCCATGAAGGAAGACTCAAGGATTTCAAAACAAAATGTGGAGGTGTTTTATTTATGGTCCCCTAGATATTGGAACTTACAAAAATGGCCACCTCCTCTTCATTTTTTTTGGAATGATAAAAGTCTCATTATCTCAAAACACCCAAAATTGATTCGTTGCGTTTTGGAACCAAACTCTTCACATATTGATGTGGCATTACAATATTATTATGTTTTGAAAATATGTGAGAGTTTGGAATGTTGTTGTTTTTTTTTGTTTTTTTTTTTTCAACTCAGTGCACTGAAGCAGTATAAAGCACTTATTATATTATATCAACAGCCAGGTTAATTACTCATTACTCTTAGATCTAGAATTTAATGAATTGATTTTATGCACTTCAGTTCCTTTGTTCTGACATCTGTGAATTTGATCGGGTGACCTTCATCAGGTCGGATTCGTGTCTAATTAGATTAAATGACATTGATCATGGATTTAAATGTGACACGATGCTCACACTTACTTGTATTACATGAGCTTTCATTCATATAACAATATTGACATTTCAAATGAAAGCTACCTATCCATATATTCATTAAGAAGTATATGATACAATTGGATTTGGCAGATCTGCCAAATGTGGTTGGAGCTCTAACCCTCACAAACAGGAAATGGTAATATGATCAGCCTCTACCTGTACTTATCAGAACAACAGGTACTGCATATCTGGAGGTCATGGCAGCCCTGTGACTTATCAAAAAGTTACATAATAAATCATTCCTCTCCCTGCTGCTAATCAGGTATAGAGGTGCAGGACCAGTCACTGACATCAAGGCTAATGTTAATTAATACTGGAAGTCCTAAGGCCTAACCAAGTTTCAACACCAAACAAGAAAGTTAGGTCTACAGATAATATAGTACTGTTTTAGCAATTAGTTTTTTTTTATACCTTAAGTTATATCAACGTTGCTTGCCTTTCTTTTCATTATCACCCTGAAAACTTATTTTTATCTTTTTTATTTCTTTTTTTTTTCATTTTGATCCTTTTCAAAGATGAATCAAATACTTTGTTCAAGTTTGTTGTCCAGAAATCAATGAGGATATTTTTCACAGCATTGTCACATGCTCCACAAGTCGTTCAAAAACAATACACCTAAAACCTCTTCAACGAAAAAAACTGATTGCGAATTATGATATTTTCAGGGCGAGGGGGGACTAACTTTTTATTTCATGTGCTCTTAACTTGATTACATTGAATCTTTCCTGAATAGGCTTAGCAAAAGGTTGCCCCACCCTATGTTTTATCCTACTACCTTTTACAACAGGTGGAACCTCGTTAATGCACCTTTGTGATCAGAAATATTGAATAACACACCACAGGTGTGTGTGGAATAGGCTTCAGATTATGTCAATAGAAACCTCCTGCTTTGGTACATGGGAGCATTTATGATTATTTTCCTGAGAAAAACAAGAGCAGGTTCATAAACACTTCCTCTTTATCTATTCAATATAAATTTCCTTTTGGTGCAAAACCTTTTTAGCGTATTGGGAAATAGGCTAACATTTTATTTCTCAAGAGCCTTTGCAAGCCTTGGACCGACTTGTTTCCTTCCAACTGGTTGTACAGGAAGGAGCTTTGAAATTGCAGGTGTGTGTGGAATAGGCTTCAGATTATGTCAATAGAAACCTCCTGCTTTGGTACATGGGAGCGTTTATGATTATTTTCCTGAGAAAAACAAGAGCAGGTTCATAAACACTTCCTCTTTATCTATTCAATATGAATTTCCTTTTGGTGCAAAACCTTTTTAGCCTATTGGGAAATAGGCTAACATTTTATTTCTCAAGAGCCTTTGCAAGCCTTGGACCGACTTGTTTCCTTCCAACTGGTTGTACAGGAAGGAGCTTTGAAATTGCAGGTGTGTGTGGAATAGGCTTCAGATTATGTCAATAGAAACCTCCTGCTTTGGTACATGGGAGCGTTTATGATTATTTTCCTGAGAAAAACAAGAGCAGTTTCATAAACACTTCCTCTTTATCTATTCAATATGAATTTCCTTTTGGTGCAAAACCTTTTTAGGGTATTGGGAAATAGGCTAACATTTTATTTCTCAAGAGCTTTTGCAAGCCTTGGACCGACTTGTTTCCTTCCAACTGGTTGTACAGGAAGGAGCTTTGAAATTGCAGGTGTGTGTGGAATAGGCTTCAGATTATGTCAATAGAAACCTCCTGCTTTGGTACATGGGAGCGTTTATGATTATTTTCCTGAGAAAAACAAGAGCAGGTTCATAAACACTTCCTCTTTATCTATTCAATATGAATTTCCTTTTGGTGCAAAACCTTTTTAGGGTATTGGGAAATAGGCTAACATTTTATTTCTCAAGAGCTTTTGCAAGCCTTGGACCGACTTGTTTCCTTCCAACTGGTTGTACAGGAAGGAGCTTTGAAATTGCAGATCATTGCATGTATCTGTTAAGCAGTGTATCAATGAGGTAAATTAATACCCCCCCCAAAAAAAAAAGTAAAAGAAAATAAAAAAGGAAGAAAGTGAGTGAGTAATAGATGTTTAACACCATTTCGACAGCTAAGGTCATATTTATGGCGAGAACTACATTACACAATTTCACAGAGGAATGTGTCAGTGCCCACGCATATGTGAACCACACACATCCAAGGGGATAGTAAAGAGGAGATATAGACCCTTTTAAGTGGGCTAGGGAAGCCCGCTGTATAAAGAGCAAAAGTATGAAAAAGCATTTCCTTTTTAATCAAATAACTAAAGCATTGTAACAAGATCAGCTCATCTGGGATCCCTTCTCTATGTAATAGCCTGGAATATATAATTCTGGTTTTCATTTAGTTTGATGTCCACTCTCCAAGCCATATTTTGTGAACATAGGTAAACCATCCGTTGGGAGAGTGTAACTGTTGGAGTTGACAGACCAGAACTTCAGAAGCGGAGTCATATTATTCAGTGTCACTCACTGTGAATCTTTTACACTAAGAAAAGGTTAATAAACTCCTAAAAAGGGGCCTTTTTATTGGCTTTTCATGAAGGCTGGTGTATTTGTAGATAGATGAGATATTGGTTGGGCGGTTCTATTACACAAAATCTAACGGTATATGACCCCCTTTGACCTCAACTAAAGGTTTTTTAATCTAAAAGCAGAAAACATGATTTTCTCGCGAGTATATATCTCTATGGTTTCATAATAAAACAGGGCACCACTGTACCTCAGTGCGCCTCTCAGCTTTGTTAGTACAGCATGGTGTATTCATGAATGCAATCTCAAAATGTAAGCATAGACCTAGAGGTAGGCATGGGGTACTGATATATGCTGGTAAATTAAAGTGAGTTATAATCTAGGCACTGCGGCTATGCATCACGACAACAAAACAACGTGAACCTTTAGCCATTATGGCCATCTTTAAAGGGATTAATTGTTTAAAATCTCTGGTTTATAATTAATAGCAAAAGCGTTCTTAACCGATCAAAGATTAAATAGCTCTTTTTACCTGTACATTAATCGTCCATTTCATTTGCCATGATAAAATAAATATCTTCAGAGCAGCTATGAACCAGATTGAGTTTCCTTTGCTCTATACAATGCAATGTTCCCTTTGTCCTCTCTGTCTAAGATATGTTCCCTTTTGCATTACCTGTCCAAGTAATGTAAAATCCACCACACCCTAACATACATTACCAGCTAAGTTGATTTATATTGGAGGTGACTGAAAAGACGGGTTTTATGCACTGATGACAATGTTCACCTGCCTCATACTCTCACATACATAAAATTGGTAATTCTAGACCTGTTTTCACTTTTATTTATGTTATGGTTTCCATCTGTCGCACATTATGAATGCCTTCAGTCGACCAGTACTTTAAGTCAATGAGTGAATGAGTGAGTGATAGATGTGTTAAGCCTTTTTGACAACTAAGGTCGTATCCATGGCGAGAACTACATTACACAATTTCAGAGAGGTATGTGTCAGTGCCCACACATAATTATGTGCACCACACACATCTGAGGGGATAGGAAAGAGGAGACCTAGACCCTTTTAAGTGGTTTGGAAGCCCTTTTATTCCTATTGAAAGGTTCAAGTATATGACATTGATAAATCACAGTTTGTGTGTAGTTGGGGAAATGAGGATATGGGTTGTCTATAGATTTTCAAATTAATAATTCAAAATTATTTTGTTGGTTAAAGCATCTTACCTCCTGAACTGTAGTAGATTTTTGGGTTTCAAGAGGACCCTTTTATGCAAGTAGTCTAGGATGTCTGCATTTATATGTTAGATGAGATAAATCTGGAGTGAATTTTCTACATCCTGCCATAATTCTAAGGCCTTTCTAAAAGGACACATCCCCAAGGCATCAATTTATCATTATCAAAACAAATAAATCTAGTGTAGTCACATGGCTTAAAGTGGCTTGACTTGTAACGTAAATATTCATTTATCTTTGTGCCATAGAAACGAAATGGGAGGAAGAAAATGTAGTGAGACCAGACCATAGCAACACAGTGAGTTGATGGCAGCCATGCCTTTTTGGGATATTCTGAATTCATTTTAAGAACATTATTATATGCCCAATGACATTGTATCAGCAAAGGATTAGAAACAGCAAGTGTTGGTTTCTTCCTGCATAAAACGCCATTCTCTGCCCCCAGTTTACAGATTACTATTGATGGCCTGTCTCAGAAAATAAGCAATTGCATCCGCTCTTTACTATCTGTATGTCAGGCTGTCCTAAAGGTTATGATTATCCTGGTTGACTTTCCCTTTGTCAAGATATATCATTATAAATGGAGGACTGCTCGTGTGTTGACTGTTATCTTGCTTTGCAGCATAAACTCTGCTTTATGTGTATAAATACACTCAGTCTGTGACCCTATGCTGTAAGTATTAACCCTTCCAGTACCACATGGTTGACAGTGAAAGCTGTGCTCTTCTGCCATTTTATTGTACATGTGAGTGCAGCCCTGCCAATTAACCCATCAGTTTGGTTTGATAATCCTAAAGCTAATGCATCCTCCAAAAGGTCAGTCAATCTCATCGTGAGGCACATTCTAGAGAATGCCTTTCTCCTGTTTAGGGATTATGGGGTCCCATTTAATGGAGGATATTCCTATATGGACTTAGCAGGTTTAATTCAGGGCTGGGCATATATATTTGAAAATCCTGGAGCCAATGTTAGCCGGGCTGTAGCCGAGGACCGAAAACCTTGCATATAAGGGCAGCGGAACCGTTTGAAAGTTTGGGGGGGTGCAAAGGGTGATGGATGGATTTTCTGCTGATAATTGTAAAAAATACTAAATTATAGACTGAATAGACTTATTGTCGTAGGGGGGTCTCCCCAGGAAAAATTACTACATTAAAATATTTTTTTACGATAGTCGTGTCTAGGCTGAGGGCACCCATATTGAAAAAGCATAGTACTTAGGGGTGAGGGTTGTGGAAAAATTTTGAAAGTCTGGAAAGTAAATGGTGCATTCTGATGCAACTTAGCACACAATTTCCTTCTCTCTCTTATCCAAGACACCCAAATCTACCAGGGACCTTATTGTTCTATGCCCCCATATCTCTCCCCATACCAATGCTATCCCCCAACATTATTCTCTACCACCACCCTCTACAGAAATTTTTTGAAATTTTAGAAGTAAATGTTGCAGTTTGATGAGTTCTTAGAGCATGATTTGCCTGCTCCATTGGATTGATAATAAGAGGAGGGATATATGTCCGACGCTGGCCATTTAGATCCTATGCTTGTGTCATTTCAGCAACACTGTGATAGGCTCATCACAAGAAAAGGGCACTGAATTCTCAATTGATAATGGTAAATAGTGTAGTCTGTAAACATGCCCCGAAGAAGTTTTTTGATTTTAGAGGTCATTTAGCGCATTGTGGTGCATTTCGAGAACCTGATATCTCAAACAATTCATCACAAAATAGTGGCCCCCAAGGGGTTAAAAATGACATGGTGATATTTGGTCATTTTGAGGTGACATTCTGACATTGCACCCTTTTATTTAAAACTGACATGTGACATGAGCAAACAAGATGAAAGTGACAAGAGACATGCCATTCTGTCGAAAATGTGACATGTGACAATTGCCAGTGTATAACAGGTGCAGATTTACCAAAAATATAGTTTTCAAATTTTCCAATTTCTGGGCTTTCCAACAGCAAAAGAATTAGAATCAAAGTTATGAAGTCATTCCCAGAAGTCATAATACATATTTTGACATTGATATTTTTGGGGTGGCCAGTGGCTGGAAAAGATAGTGTCTACCCCTGTTTAAATATTTACTTGCTGTGGAGTTCCTGTAGTCTTGGGTTAAACTTGGGGATATTCTTATAAATGCTAAAGATATTACTGTAATCAACTCATAAATGTAATTTATATTTAGATGACAGAGTATATATACATATATATATATATATATATATATATATATATATATATGGATTATTTTGTTAATTTGTGAAACAGTATAAGAATTGAATGTTGAGTCATATGTTAGGGAGGATCAGTTTATCAATCCACTGAAGCTGAACTTGTCAGTGGGAATGAAGGTCCTCTGTTTCTTTATTGTTCTCCTAAACGCACGCATATCAGAATCCATTTTGATTGGTGGTATTTCATTTGTTCACATGGCTTGAATCATGAACAACATGATATATGGGCAATGATATTTTAATTGTCACTATGATGGATTGACTTACATATTACAGGTGGTTTGTGCTGAATGAACAATGAAGAAAATTCAAACCAGAACTTTAATTCATTAAAGTAGGGCCAGCAGTTTAGTTACTGATTCGGTTAGTTTTCACTATATTGTAATGGTAGTTTGGATTAGTGGAAGTAGAACACAAGGCAGGACTGTGGTAGTTAATGTAGTTCTCTATTGGCTTCTTCTTATACACAGATACAGAAGGTGAGCATCAGTTATAATCGTTAACATTCATCAACATCTATCAGCAACTATCATTCCTATAGCCTAGTGTTACTCTGGGAGCATAGCAGCCAGCACAGGGTATGTCTGACACCTAGCTCAGCTTGGACTAGATTGCCCACTGTGCGGCAAGTGCCGTCTTATATACACGTGCCGCCTGCAGTGCCACCTACTGGATGCACAACACACTACAGTGCTGTGCCGCCCATGCCGTCCATGCCGCCTACCACTACAATATTATCAGGGTATGTCTGACACCTAGCTCAGCTTGGACTAGATTGCCCACTGTGCGGCAAGTGCCGTCTTATATACACACGTGCCGCCTGCAGTGCCACCTACTGGATGCACAACACACTACAGTGCTGTGCCGCCCATGCCGTCCATGCCACCTACCACTACAATATTATCATTATTAAATGTTACAATTAAATACATGTTATATATAGCCATCATATGAAATATGGAATATTCAAGTTTACATCAGAATTCACCATCCTACCCACAGCCCTTGTCCCACCCTTCCCATACTGCCTCTCTCCTTCTACCCTCAACCCCCGGAGGGTGGGGCACTTAATATGTGTTCGTACCACATGTGGGTGGCTTGCAAGGCCCATAAAAGGGTCCTATTTTAAAGAGAAATCTCAAAGGGTCTACTTTTCAGAAAATCTCCCTAACAAGGGTCTACTTTTGAGCAAAAAGCAAGCGTTTCAGGCAAATTTCGCTTGTTTTTCAAGAAGATTTTCCCAGCAAACCAACATTTTTGAGTCAATTTTCAAAATGTGACTTTTTTTTATCATTGACCCCCCCCCTGGCCCTCACCCCAGCCCTACCATTCCCCTACCGGTACTGCCTCTCTCCTCCTACCCCAGTCCCGGTCTCACCATTCCCCTACTGCCCCTCTCCACCTACCCTCAATGGTGGGACTGGGGTGAGGGTAGGAGGTGCTTGCAAATCGGGTTCCAAATTCAGTGTGCTTTGCTTGGAATGACTCCCTCCACCTATTCTATTACATCATATGGCCAACATGTATATATACATGCCCCTCCCCTCCCACCTTCTGAAATCACTGGATCCATCCCTGTACAATTGTCAGTGCATACCTTTCAGATAGACAAAAAAGGTGACATGTGACATGTCCATTCCCTAAAAAGGTGACATGTGACCTGAAGCCTTGAATTTTGGTGACATTGACACATCAAGGGGGCATCCCTTAGGGGCCCCAAGGATCAGTGGGGGTGGAGCAGCCCAATAAACTGTATGGGGGATGGGGGTTTAAATTTTGTTATTTTCTGTATTATCTGTGTTAAATGATGTTGGAATAAGTATGTGTATTGCACCCCACCCCACCCCTCTTGGGCCTTGGCACCCCAATCAAAAGACTCTTTTTGTCCCACTCCAAATCTTACACCGCCACCCTTGCATTACTGAGCAGCTCTGAGTGATTGGAACAGAGAGGTGGGGTTGGGGCAATTTTCCTAAGAAAATTTTGAAATTTTCCATGTCAAAATATTATGCATTCTGGTGACTTCTGTGAATCATTTCATAACTTTGGTTCTATAAGGAATATTTTCACTGTTGGAAAGCCCAGAGTCTGAAGAACATTCTGGAGGTAGCTGCCCAGCCCTGTTTAATTATTAGCCAATGAGAGAACTCCAGTCTATTCACTGAGGTCCTTCGGGGGCCAACTGGTACCCATCGGATAGGTCTTATTAGTAGAAATCACTGGTAACAAGCTCCAGCAATGGCGGTGCCAATGGAACAACCTGCTACCTCGGAATACACAGTACCTGCCTTCATGTTACCACTATAGCAACCAGGGGATGAGACTAATTTAACACAAAATGCCGGTGAGCCAGCCAGCAACGACTCATGCCATGGTATTGGTCAAGGTGGGACCAACTAGAGGGTCAGTGGGATGCTGTTGGATCGTCTCCTTAGTGCAAGGAGGTTGTAACTGCATTTTTCAAGTTTTGCAGAAGAGGGAAAAAAGTGTTCCATTTACCATAGATAGTGGATAGAACAATTTTACACTGGGGTCAGAAGGCATACACAGTAGAATAGACAGACCTTCAGTACGTTCACGGTAGGTAGATAAAGTCAATAAATGTTAAAACAAAAGAAACCCCAATTTTGCCAAAATGTCAGTTACAACCTTCTTGCACTAAGGCAACGATATATAGACAAGATCATGATCCTTGAAGTAGCTTGCACACTGTCCTTAAAGGTTTAAGTTAGATACTATCTGAAAAAAGTGAGATGGATAAAGGCTTTATGTTCACCATAATTGATACTCCTGCTCCATAATAGTCAGGTAGTTGTGAGGGTTATGGGGAAATCAAAATTGCTACATGATATAATTCAGTAAATATGAAAGTTCTTCGGTTAGTTCTACTGGTCTGAGTCCATTATTCTGGAGACCAAATGTAAATCCCTTTGAGCCTTTAGACATGGGTGTTACTTGAATTGATTTCTTTACAACGGTTTATAAATAGTGTCCATGCCTGACGGATATCCTTTGCTGTGGGTTGGCAGATATCCTTTATGTGGGTAGGATCCAAGTGGTATTTTACAGATCAAGTTACTTCATGTCGCATTCAACTGCACAATTATAATTTCAATTCGATATGGATGTGAAATTTGCTGATAGTTGTTTCCCTCTTGTTATCATAGTGCTTATATTTGCAGCAGTTTCAAAGAAGTAGGATCAAAATTCAATCATAGCACCTGATGCAAGGGCAAAAAAAACACGTAAGAGACATATATGTGTCCATCTTTCTTGCTTCTGAACAAGTTTGGTTCATTTAAGGGCTATGTTCAAAAGAGGTCAGCCCACTGTGGTACAAGTCATTGGGCTAGCCCTCTTTTTGTTATGTGCCAAGCATAGTAACATAAATTGACTGCGCTGCTACGACTACTCTACTAAATTCTATATCCATGATTAGATTGAGGCCAGCTGAGAGCACGCCCCCTTAGTAATCATGAGTGAATATTCAGATTGTCAGTTCTATTGAAACAAGCCCCTGACTGTCCCATGTAGGACACACCTGTCGTGTAGTACTTTGTCACCTCAGTGCAACAAGGTTGTATCTGCATATTTCAAGTTTTGCAGGAGAGGCAAAAGAGAGGTGCTATGATTACTATAGGACCAAGTGGTCACAACCTTATTGCAATGGCACATATATCATAGACAGAACTTCAAGACTTTCATATAAGCTAGATCAGGGTTAATGAGTGTTTAAATAGAAGAACACTCAATTTTGCCAAAACGTCAGATACAACCTTATTGCACTGAGGTGACCACTTGATCCCATTGTCAGGATGCAGACTTCCTCCCCCTCATCTAAACCTACCTGTCACCCTGCACACCTGCCTCCAAGACCCCACAGTAGGTGCATCTTATGCTGGCAGTGAGTTGGAGGTTCTTTAACAAGACACATTTTTGGTAACACCAGCCCCAGCTGATCCCTTTGTGATCTTACAAAGGTGTTGGTGCTCCTTACATATTGCATGCACTGCAGGCTTACCACGAACTGATAAAACAAAGGTCTCCTCTCAGTTAGAGTCCATTGGCTAAAGACTTAATTTTCCAACACCTAATTTGGATTAGTATGAGAGAACCATACGTACATATACTAGAGACTAGGGATTTACAGTGATGTATATGTATGTAATGATTTATTGGGTTTTTTGTTGTTGTTGTTTTTGGGTGGTTTCTTTTTTACATTCACTCATACACAGCTGTATGGTAAACAGGTATAACTTAACTCTTACCACCTGCTGAGCCAACTTTTATGTGCTGACAGGAGTTTTTACCTTTTTCTATTCGCCAAAGAGTTGGGTTTTTTTTTTGTCAGAATATATTGGTGATATACTCCAAGGGCTGTATAGAGGGGACATAGATCTATGGCATATAGATACCTAACTGCCATAAAGTAGGCACTTTTCGTATCTTGATTCTCTAAGGACCACAATATCCCTCGTGTCCGATTTGCCATCATGAAGCCTGATACGGTGACTAATTTATAAAGGCAATACTTGAGAAGACGCTATGACCTCCAACCATAAATCAAAGCTGAAACCATTCTCCTATAAAACTACATGCCTTAAATGGTGCATGAAATGCTAGAGACTGTTCGGCTAAATCCTAGAATAATGATGGGTGATGGCTTGCACAACAATATCCTATCATAAACTGGATGGCTGGTTTGCAATCATATCACCTTGTGCACTATGGGGACCTTAGATGGTTAATCTGTCATTTCCTGAAAGATATTGACAGAGGTTATGTATAGACAGATAGCACCTGACATTTATCTAATCGTAACTGTCAAGGGACTTATTTTCTTGTCCTCCCTTACACGACATTTGAACTACTTATCTCTCTTTTTTTTAGGATGGCATTTTACAATGAGCTTGCATATCTAAAAAGATCATCTGCTAAAGATTGATGGATCAGCTTGGACTTTTTAGTGAAAATGTAAATGGGTAGCTAACCACATACCACATGTTTTTTTGGTAGACAGATGATCGTTAGAAATATTGTCCATTTTCCCTTTTAGGGGCATGATGCTTTGATGAAATATGCCCTTTCATCCCCTACACATGTTGATTCAAGAAAGGCTGGCTCTGATGAATGGGTCAATGAGGTAATGGACACTGTATTGGTGTCTTTTGCTGATAATTATTATGAACATTAAGCCGTCATGACGTCCTAAAAGGATTCAAATACATGATCACATTTACCCTATCCTAAATCATCTTTTTTTTGTTACAGATGGGGGCACTGAAAAAGGTATCTATTACAAGTTCGGCAATGGCACCCTGTCACCAGCCCAAAGGCTAGTCCAGAAGTAAGAAAGAGTCAAAAGGTTCCCTGCACCTCCTGGTACCAGTACATCCTACGGATAAGTGAGAGCACTTCAGTAGGGTCTACCCTGCAAAATGGCCCTGCTTTTGACAAACCCTAATAACACTCCCCACCTGAGTTACAGACTAAGAAGTGACTAGCCTACCCCTACACCATTTCCAGGATGCATTGGGGTGTGGCGACCACTTCCGGTTCCACAACTGGAAATGACACCTTGCCAACACCTGATGATTTCATGGCTGTTGATTTCACTCAAAGGGTCATTGAGGCCTCTGTGTTGTCAATCATAGCAGCTGCAGCACTAATTGGCAATACCTTTCTGTGGCTGGTGATTTGTCGGGACAGATCATTGCGTACTACATCAAATGGTCTGATCCTTTGTCTCAGTGCCGCAGATCTGATGGTATCAGGTATAAACATGCCGGTCACAGTGGCAACCATCTTGTATGGACGCTGGATGTTGTCAGATAGTGCCTGTGTGGCACTCGGCTTTATAACAATGACAACATTCATTGCAAGCGTCATGTCGCTCGGAGTGATAAGTATTAACCGGTTTGTCCTCATCTGCTACCCGATACACTTCAAGGTTGTGTATACCCCAAATCGCACTGCGCTCATAGTGTTTGGTAAGAAGTTTTTGATATTTCCTAACCAATTTACTCCTCTATCTTTGTTTTTTTTTTCTCCTTTTCCTTTTTTTTTTCATATCTAGAGTGAGATCATTTTCGATTTTATTGTTCAGTGGATTAGTTCTATCAAAATTGAAAATTCAAAGGTATTTTTATGGAACTCTTGATTGCATTTTTCTTAGCACAGTAAGTAATAGTATGCCCTTTTCCAAACAAAAATTTGATTCTATGACTAATAAGACTGTATCTCCCAGAATTATTGCTGCAACTATGTTGGCATGATAAAAAATAAACATTGACATCATTTGCCTTTGCAGAGAGTAAACAGATAATTGAAATATAATTGATTCATGGATGAAGTCATCAAGATACATGAAAACACCCCTTGTTCCAGGTACCTGGGTTCTGTCGGTGTTGCTTGCGAGCCCGCCACTGGTCGGCTGGGGAGAATACGACTACCTGCCTGGTCAGTCGTTCTGCTTCTGTAACTGGACGACAAGCTTCTCCTACACCATTTTCATGGTCGTAGCCTGCTTTGGGGGACCATGCAGTGTCATGACCATCTGCTATGTGGGTATGTACACTGAAAGCCTATTGCTGAAAAAGGTCCTCTGTGCAGAGGTCTTTAGGTCCTCAATTTGAGGACTTTGGGTCCTCAAATTGATGGTTCCTGAGGGGAGTACTGGGTCCTCAAATTGAAGACCTAATTGATGACCCAAAGTACTCAAATTGATAACTTTTTATGAGGAAGCAAGGCAATCAATATGATGGGTCTGGGTAGTCAATTTGATGACTATATCTTTATTTCTAATTTCCATTTATAATGAAATAGTGAGTAGTCTATTTTTAGAATTACCCCCTCCCATTAAATTGTCTGGCCTTTATTAAGGGTGTTATCCCTTTGCTGGGCCCAGTAAATATATGTGAACATCAGTTGACAGCCAATCCATGCACTTCTAATGATTCCTTTAGGCACACAATAGGTGTTTAAGCATATACACCCAACAGCTTCCTCTAAATAACTTGAGTGAAATATCCTGATGTAAGTCCTATCCAGCATGTATACAATGGCTATTGAAACATTTCTGATGTGGATAAGTTTATCAGTCAAATTACTTATAAGATCCCATCCAGTGTGAAACAAATTACACCACAGCATGTAGTTGAGCCATCTGGTAGCAAAATGTCTTTAAAATGATGACCCCATCCTCAAATTGATGGCTTAGGGTCATCATTTCTGAAAGAGGACCCAAAGTCCTCTGCACAGAGGACTTTCAGAAAGGCTTAGGTTTTCAGTGTAGAGTGCAGAAACCTGATGAAATAATGTCATGAGGAAAAAATGAAGTTATTTTTCGAAAAGGTCTCATATTTTGCTGCCAGGATACTGCTGATTGCTTCAAACAGTCCAATATTTGATATTGCATGGACATCAATCATGCTTCTCTTACTAGTAAATCTGCTCATCTCCTGTAGGAATTCTACGGAAGGTCCGGGAGAGTCGCCGAAGAGTAAGGGCTGGGGTTATGACACCAGAGAGGCGTTTGTCCCAGGGTTCGATCAAGTCCCGGTCTGCCAAGAAAAGTGCCACTTCAAACAATGATGCCAACAACGTCATCACTGTTCAGGAGGCCAAGACGAACGATCAGTTCTTGAACACCAATGTCATCAACAATGAGGTCAACCCCATAGAGAGTGCTGAAATGCAAGATGGCAGTGGCATCAGTAGAGTGGCTCCAGCTTTGCCCAATGCAGTTCGGTTGGGTTTGAGACGAGGCCATCAGGAGGATTTGCGTCTTACAGTGACATTACTTGTCGTTATTTCTGTCTTTGTCGTTTGCTGGCTACCATTCTGTGTGACCATGTTCCTCTCGGTGTTCTCCCCGCACCCCGTCCCGCGTGCCGCTGACATCACCACCCTCCTCTTAGGATGTTTTAATAGCTCCTGTAACCCCATCATCTATGGCATAATGAACAAGAGGTTCCGGGAGGGCTATAGAAGGCTTTTCTGCTGCCTCTGCAAAAAATGTAGAGTCCGGCCACATGGGTCTAGTGCCGCACAATCAGATGAACTAGATAACACAGGTAACAAGTCTTGGAGACAGTCACTTCAGTGAGGTGTCTCTACTCATTCTGGCTAGCACCTATTTACACTGCCATTGAAACGAAAAGCAGTTTTGATTAGTGGATGGGCTGTCTGTTCATTCTCAAAATAACAGTTTCTTGGGCCAGTATTAGCCTGGGGCAGCTACCACCATTGGCCAACTCAGACCCTAGTGGGCACAGGACATTGGATCAATAGTGACAACATGGTTGATCAATATGGATCATAGAGCACCACCACCTGCCTATGACAGGCCCTATGTAAGTATCACATAGGGTTTCACAGAGTAGTCATAGCAATGCAAGCACTGAGCAGCATTATAACAATCCTGACCACAATCTGAGGAGGGCCATCTGTAGGCAGTAACCTCTTGTTAATTCAATATGGTGCTGGTTTTGTGGTGACTAGAATGGTACACACTCCTGTGGCATATGTCAAGATATCTGATGACAAGATAGTGCCTATTTATAAGGCCTATGAGGCCTATGTTGTCGTCGGGGATATGTGAATGCACTGCAGCGTTTACATGTGTCAATTGATGAATTATGCCTACATGAAGGACCATGTATAAACAACATATCATTTCTTATTACAGTCAGATCCCTCTCAATCAATCGATGAGTCCTTGTATGAATATGACCATCTGTCAAGAAGAGCTGTATACTGCTGAGCTGATCAGTTGCATGGAAGTTTCTTCTGAATTCCAAGTTGCATTTCATGCCATTGTGCAGGCCTGAGACTACATCAGCTTGCAAAAAATGGCTAGCTACTCAAGAGGATTGGCATTAAATTCACAATGTAGAATGTACTATAGGTCTGCTCAAGTACCTATGAATATGTTGAGAAAAGGTGAGTTAATTAATGAGCGAGTTAGTAATAGGTGTTTAACGCCATTTCGACAGCTAAGGTCATATTCATGGCGAGAAAACTACATTACAGAATTTCAGAGGAATGTGTCAGTGCCCACGTATATGTGCACCACATACATCCAAAGGGATAGGAAAGAGGAGATATAGACCCTTTTAAGTGGGCTAGGGAAGCCTGAGGGTTAATTAATCAATGCCAATGCGTTGATTGTTCTGCACAGCCACACAGGCTGTCATATGGATATTCCAGCCTTGAATTCTAGTCTTTTGAAGGAACCAATTGATATCAAACTATACTCAATGATGTAAGTGTGTTCCTGTACATGGTAAAATGCCTACCCTACAATACCCCAAACAGATATGTATATACCTTTGAACCTGCTACCATGGCAAATCTCACATCACCCATTCAGATATATAATTATTTTTGTACATCCACATCGCCCATACATATCCTTTTACATGTTACCATGTCAACCCGAATATACCCGGTCATATTTGTACATACATTTGCACCTGTTGCCATGGCAGACCCCACATTACCATTTCAGATATATTATATGTACAATTGTAACACCCATGTCACCTATAAGAAAAGAACTACATGACTTATGCAAATGCTTTGATTGCTCTGCACAGCATTTCTACACAGGCTGCCATATGGATATGCCAGCCTCAAACTCTAGTCTTTCGAAGTGAACAAATTGATATCAAACTATATTCAATAATACAAGTGTGTTCTGATTAAGCTTTCTATTAAGGATTCTTACGGCCCTTATAATAGTGTACGTATCACCATATTAATCCCTTTATTAACCTATTAGATTTAATGGGTCTTTGTACATGCTACTTTGGCAACCCCACTTTAGCCTGTTAGATCCATACATGGCTTTTACCGTATCGTCGTGTTCAAGCACCCCAGCGGTCTTTATTTTGGGGGCCTCATTTCCCCAGTGCTTACACAAGACCGGCGCTTATTCAAACTCCCGTTTTAGTGCTAAAGAGATAGTTCAACACCCCTTTATCCCCGGCGCTTATACAAGACAGCCGTTTATTCAAATACTGGCACTTGAACACGGCAATACGGTATATGTTACCATGCCAACTCGATAATACCCTGTCATATTCAAGCACATAACTTTGAACATGTTGTCATGGCAGACCCCACATCACCATGTCAATTATATATATTTTTGTATATGTTACCATAGCAACACCCACATCATCACCATGTCAGATATATATTCGCAATCTTCTCAAAATACATACCTCTTTTTGACATATTACCATGGCAACCCCCACACAACCCTGTCAGATACGTATAATTATTTGTTACGACGACAACCCCACACCATCATGTCAGATATATACCATCACCATGTAACCATACCAACCCTTACATCATCCTGTTCAATGTATATTTTTGTAAATGTTACCATGGTAGTAGCTACAATGTCTTTCTATATAATTTCAAGATTGTATGTCTATAAATTATCCAATATAATTATTCCCCATGTTGATATAACTACTTGTATACCTATTGACAGTAGTTTCAACCTTGTATGTGCATCAGCCCTCACATCCTCATACAGTCATGAGCATCAGCCCTTGCTTCTTGATACTTGAAAAATGCAAGGAAAATAAGCTCATACACCATCAAATACAACTGAAAACATGGAGGCAGTTGGAAATCTAACTGCTGCGGTGGTAAGGGATATGAAGTTGTGAATATTTAAGGGAATTGAGGGCCAACTCTAATGTATTTATATAATTTTGAAAGAGCTGCTGTTGAAACTGTACGATAAAGTACAGGGCAAAGACCTTCCATATTGTGGTGCAGATCCATACCCTTCAGGTATTAACTTACTATTGTGATTGAGGCATATCTTAAGGCCCAGATGTACACCTATAGCTGCTTAGAACTGTCCTTTTGTGTCATGGTGTATACATAATCCTCTTCCACTGGTTTAGTAGTGTGTCTGAGGAAATGCCTTTGTTTGGGGGATAAGTGTATACACCGATTTAGTTATGAAAGGTACAGCTGTGGTGTTGGACCACAGGAAAATGTGAATGAAAGATGATCTGATCCAGCCAAGGGGACAGAGCTATCTCACTTTGTTTTAGGCCCCCCTTGAAAATACAGTCGTTTCCTGTCCAGAGGCTTTGTGGGTTTTTTTGTTCATCGTAAAAAATTTCTTCTCCTCTTTTTGCGTCCTGAAAAATCTTT
The DNA here is from genome assembly GCA_949317995.1 of Acholoe squamosa. Taxonomy (NCBI): domain Eukaryota; kingdom Metazoa; phylum Annelida; class Polychaeta; order Phyllodocida; family Polynoidae; genus Acholoe; species Acholoe squamosa. Next base: position 49,939,831 of record OX439050.1, read on the forward strand.
TCTTTTTCATTTGGTCTCTCAAATCATGATTCTAGGTGGCCAACCGCTCATATTTAGAATGTGATGGTAGATTCATGCTGCCCCTGCTATCATTGATTGGTGATTTGAATTGATCAGAATATCTCAGTACAGTGTACATAAAAAAAGTGAGTCTTTCAAAAATGACCGGCCCAATGTCATATAACATTTTTTATGTGTGTTCATGTGGTAAAAATGTGCTTCTTGACAAAAAAAAAAGAAAGATTTTCTTAAAAAAGATGTCCCCTCCCTCCCTCATGAGCCTGAAAACCTCACCCTCTATACAGGAAACAGATATATTTCTAAGGGTGGCCTTAGTTACTTCCACAGGAATGAGCTAAAAGTGTGTTCATAATGCTCTGAGGATCTGAGAAAGATGTGGCTTATTATAAAAGTATGTGAGCCACTTTCTGTAAACCTTTTGATTGAGCATCTAGCCTAGGTTTTCTGAGCATGTGACTTGAAACACAACTTCCCTGACCTTAGAAGTGTCGGTGAATACATACTTTGTTTGTCTAAACATAGGTCTAATGCTGCATGGTACTTTTGAGTCTATTTAACCCTTTTAGACCCACGCAGGGCTTTAATGCATGTTATACCATGGTTATGGGTCATTTGCATATTTTTGCGTTCAAGTTAAAGGATAAAACTCGTGCAAATAACCACGGCTAGAATGAACAATGTTGTAGTACTTTCTCTCTACACCAGATGGCGGGACTGCATATACCATGGTATAAAGAGCATATGTGACATGGACTGGGAAAAGGGGTCTCAGAACCCTCTGAACTAAGCCCCCTTTTTGTGTCACATATGTAAGCTTTATTGATGCACTCGTAGGTTTCGGTCTCTTGATATAATGAACTCTGGCGTATAACGCCATCGTTCATTGTATCTGTGACTAAAACAAACTACAGATTCAAGCATCAGGTCCATAGCATGACTTACGGCCTGTTGTATTTAATGACCACAGCAGTCTTTATAGGCCTAAGTATGTATAATAGGCATTCAATTTACTTCAACTTGTAAGAGTAATGCTGAAATGAAATGGGTGAGAAGTGAAAACATCTTTAGAAAGCACAGACATGTACAACGTGAAATGTGAGCTTGATTATAAAAGTATGGTTATAGAATATGTGCCCAGTATTATTGGCTCCAAATCCTCTTTCTTGACCCATTACCAGAAGGAGTGGGAGGGTGGGGAATCAAACCTATCCCAATCTGCTGCACGACCAATGCACGGAGGGTGTAAGTCGCACATTAGCTTGCAATCCTACAAAAGTAGTACAGAAAAAGCCCTGGATGGCGCTGCAATTCTTCCACCTTTGCTAGATAAGCCGGCAAAACCATGCATGATTAGTCTGGTCTTAACTTGGTATATCAAAAAGCAAGGATTGTGTCATTCTAATGCATTGATCAGCATTGAAAGGTTTAAGTTGGATGAAGGTGAAAGATTTGTGATTTGTAAGTGGTATATATGATACGTGTGTGGTTATGGTGATGTTGTATGTAAGACAGCAGTATGTAAGACAGCAGTATTATATGGTATATTGTTGACTGATAAAGACGTATCTTGGTAAACCCACCTTATCATAAATCTTGCTTTAGACAAAGAGATTTTAACACAAAAACCCATTCTCGAGAAATTCTAATTCCGACATTTTATTTGTAGTTTTCTCCTATTGAATACACAGAAAAGTATTGGCGATCTAAGTTTAGAGATAATTTAAATCTCTTTCTCAGGCAAAATAGACTCTAAGATATGGAGATGGTTCCATGAAAAGGGAGGGGATGTGCCCCGTGGAAATCCCCCACCCACATGTTTCATAACAAGTCTTTGACAACATAATCCCTCAGCTCGAGAGATGATGATAAAAGTTTGTTTCGTTTCTTTTTCAAAATATGATCGTCAGTATATTAATTGTATTTGTATGATAAGAGCACGCTGGTGTGAGAAACATATTGTTTTAAAGTTCAAGACAAATCATAAAGATCAAATGCCTCAACTAAGATATTTCCATTGTGTCACTGTGGGATGATTATATATTTTTGCACATAGATGTTTTATTTACATTTAACAAAACAACATGTTAAATATAATTGATATTGTAATTCAGAGAACTGTTGAACTTTGTATGATATTCTTTTTGTTTGTGATTTCGCTATCTAATAAAGTTGTTAAAGGAAATGAAATGATGAAGTGTCAGTTATCTTTAGGTATTTTGCTTTTAATTCTTTTTTTTTTTATTTGGGCAAAATTTTTTATAGTGTTACTATCACACACTGTAAAAATAGTTTTACAGTTTGTGATAATAATACTCTAAAAGATTTTGCCCAAATAGTATGAACCCTGACTAAGACGCTATCCCGATGGATCCCAAAAATCCAACACCAACCCCACTCTCCACCTGGGCCACGATGTCCATTCTTTCCACCTTTTTAAGACTACTTCTGTAACATATACAGTTACCCTTATCACCTGAAGAGGCCTTTAGGCCGAAACCATGCAATAGCACTCATTGTTCGCAACTGTATAAAGAACAATTCAGCTCTTCCACACTAAAAGATGCATTTCTACTATATAATGCACAATACAGTACCAGAATGTGAACCACCTGTCACACTACCAGGTACACCCACCCACACCACAGGTGTGAGCACCCACCCTAGCTCCGCCAGTGGAACCATAGAGCCCCTAGCCTGAGGGCCCTTATACAGGGCAACCAGCAGTGGGGCACTCACCAGGGTGCAAGATAAGGACCCCTTACCATATCCCAAGGGGGTGACTAGTCCCAGTCATTCAGACACAGGTAATGTTGATTCAGGGGAACCAGCATTAGGGCACTAGCCATTCCAGATTCCACTCTTTAGGTCAGACACCACACTGACCAAAGAGGCATGACATGGGATGGCACCATAGGGCTTCATCCAATGAGGCCCCAAGGAAGAGCTTTTTCTTTGAAACCCTTACACCACAAATGAAAGGGTTACAGGTTTTGGAGGGAAACTCAACCTGTATACAAGGGGTGGTGTACAGGGATTGATCCAGATTGCGTGGTCGTGATTGGAACTGTGAGTACTGCCTCGTCTTCACTACTTTGTTCTTAAGAGATTGAGAAAGATATTACTTGTAATATCTAAAATGAGGTGTTAAACGTCTTAATAGCTAACACCCATAGTCCACTTGGCCTTTGTTACAAAATTTTATATAGGAAATGTATGGTTCAATCAAGTGACAGAGGCCAAGTGGACTACGGGTTTACGATCATATATAGTAATGTAATACATAATGATTTTGGATGAGCAAGTTGACTTTAGGTCAGATAAAAGCAGGAGGTGAAGCCGAGTGCTTTTATCTGGCCCTAAATCACACATTGCATTTATACCATGGTTTGCTTCTTTAGGATGCATCAGAATGCATTCTGTATTTACTTACATACAAAAATATATATATATATATATATATATATTATCCATAGGGTCCCAGACATTAGACTCATCTAACCCCACTCCATTGCCCTGCCCCGTGGCCTCATGGATAGCATGCACCACTTTGGATCAGAAGATCCCTGGTTCTATTCCCACTAATGCTCAGTTTTTCCAGTACGAGTGAGTGAGTAATACATGTAGATGTTTAACGCCATTTCGACAGCTAAGGTCATATTCATGGTGAGAACTACATTACACAATTTCACAGGGGAATGTGTCAGTGCCCACACATATGTGCACCACACATCCAGAGGGGATAGGAAAGAGAAGAAATAGACCCTTTTAAGTGGGCTAGGGATGCCCGACTTTCCGGTATGAACCACTGTCAAAGCTATATCTTAGCTGCTGTCACATATAGGAACAATATAGAAAAAGAACACTGTCAATATTCAAGGGTCAACTCGGTGCCTTTATCCTATGATAAAAACACACAGAATATCCAGTTTGGGCACCGAAAAAAATCGCTCTGAAATGAGATAACCGTGGTATAATCACATACAAAAAGCAGCAACTGATAGATGGGCATGCATGTGCATAATACCAGATGCACCACACAGAGCGAGCAGAAATATGATTTCAAATAATGTCCTTTTATAAAAGATAGGCCAGGGACGTCAATTTGACCAAAAATTGAATATTCAATTGCCAACAGTCTTTTATGTCATGGCTGATACGAGCATTACTATAGAACAGTACTGGACATGTCATATTCAATGGGGGGATGGAATACAATGTGGCCATATTCATTGGCTGATGATCATGTGACCTGCTACAGTGAACAGAGCTCTCTCATAAGTAAATGAAAGCAATTTAACCCTTTTGGCCATTAGTACACTGGCTTATGTAGGGGGTATTTTTTTGGGGGTTCAAATTTGGCAACATAGCCAAATCTGACCTAAAAAATGTGCTCTTTAAGAATTTCCATTTTGCCAAATTTTCAATTCACCCATAGGGGGTGTAACCGGGCAAAATTCAAAATGGCCACTAAATCCTCAGATAGGTACCTCCTGCAGAAAGAATATTCGCCCAAGAAGGGTTTTGACATTACCTAAAATGAGAAATCTATTGCTATCATTGGTTTGTTGCTATGGCCACTGGTTGCCTAGCAACCATCATTTTTAATGGTAATTTGCCTAGCAACAGGTATAAGGAGGCCCTCTAGCACCATTTTGAGAAGACATACCCCCCTAGTGGGATCCAAGGAATTTTTTGGAGTTATTTGTTTGTTGCTATGGCCACTGGTTGCCTAGCGACTGTCATTTTTATAGTAATTTCCCTAGCAACGGGTATAAGGAAGCCCTCTAGCACCATTTTGAGAAGACCTGCCCCCCTAAATGGGATCCAAGGAATCTTTTTGAACTATTGGTTTGTTGCTATGGCAACTGGTTGCCTAGCAACAACCTTTTTATTAGTAATTTGCCTAGCAATGGGTATTACCAAGCCTTTAAGCACATTTTTAGGGAGATATATCCAACTAAACATGATCCAGGGAATCTATTTCAACTATTGATTTGTTGCTAAGGCCAATGGTTCCCTATCAACAACCATTTTGTTGGTAATTTGCCTAGTTACAGGTTTTACCAAGCCTTCTAGCACAGTTTAGGGAGTTATGTACCCCTAAATATGATACAGGGAATCTGCTTCTATTAATGATTGGTTGCTATGGCCACCGGTCACCTAGCAGTTACCATATTTATTTTATGTGAATAACTTCTTCCCGTAGAGATAGCATTGCAGAGCCGATCGCCACACCCCCAGTGGCGTAACGTGTGTCGATCCACCACAGCGGCAGATCCACCACTGCAGCCTCGTTCTGGCTGCGTGTAAACATTCAAAATGGCGGACCGGCGCTCATGCAGTGAACTACGGTAACGGATTTTGATAATTTTTCCTTAAGATTTCCCAAAATCTTGATTTTCATTCCTCTGAACACGTGCCATCTAAGTTCAGCTGGGTCTGTTATGTTAACATCACTAGGACACATCAAAGAGCATAGATATTCTTCACATCCCTTGAGTACTTCCGTTGAAGGTTCCTTTTCTTGACCAAGATGTGCAATTGCATGAAGGACTCTTGGGTTTGATGACAGGAACGTTTTCAAACTTCCTTTTTTCCCCTTTCCAAGAATGTGGCCTGTGGTGTCAGAACCAGTGAGAGCATGCCAGTTGATTAGTGCCTTGGCCTTGTCATGCCCAGACTTGTTGTATAAATCATTCAGATCAATTTTCTGTCGGTCTTCTCCTGTGCCTGTAATGAATGTAGCTTTTTAACCTAGAATTGGAACCCTTTGAAGAGCCAAGAGGAGCACATCAGTGTCTTGGCAATGGATCTCTACTTTATATCCCTCATTCACAGCTAGCATAGCATGATAAATCATGAGAGTATCAGCCTCCTCATGTGAACTAAATTCCTCATTTTCATGCCCGTCATTCCTTAAAACAGACCTCCTAGTAGCTGTCACAAGAGAGCTAGAAACACTCTTCTTAATCAATATTTCTGCCAGGTAAAGAGTCAGTGAATCTTTTGTAGAATTTGATGCTAGGAACATTTTCCTGTCCTTGATAGGTGTTAGGTTTATCACCATGTAGACATTGGATGCTTATTATTGCCTCTGCGGCATTCTCTAGTGGCTTCTTTTAGCAAAGACTCTTTGGTATACTCATCAAAGATGATACTACCTGGGCATGATCTCTGGCTCTGTGATCAATGATCTTGACATAAGAGTCACCAAACTCTTGACAAGTCTTTGGGTCAGTGACAGCCATGAGCTCATTTACCAACCCCATACCATCAACTATCATACAGACTTTTCTGTCTTCTGCCATCATAGGGACATCTGGTTCAAATTCAGAATCATTTCTCTCAGGTATATCTTCCAACACCTTTTGGATCTTACTTTTGTCTAGGGTCGGATGGACTGATCCATCAAGAGTCATCAATGTTCGGTTCGTACATGTGAACTCATGGATACCAATAACCTCTTGAAGATTTACTGTATACCTAGCAGATCGTGCAATTATCAACAGTCATGCAAAATGGTTTAGATTTGGTATTTAAAAGGTTGTAGAGAAAACGTTTTTATCTTAACATTTTCTGAACCTTTTCTGCACCTTTTGTGAATGTTCAGGAAAGGTTACAGATTAGGTGTGGGAAATTTTCTTTTTTTTTCTTTTCATTTTAACAATTCTTTTCTGTTTAAGGTTCAGATAAAAACGTTTTTTTCCCAATCTTTCATTTTAACACTTCTTTTTTGTTTAAGGTTCAGATAAAAACGTTTTTTTTCCCAATCTTTCAGGTTCATATTAGGTTTAAACCATTAAAAAACGTTATTTTCATGTTAAAAAAACGTGATTTTTATACCGGTACACTCATGTCGGGCAATAAAAAAGAGCAGGGACAAGCACCTTCAAGGTCTGTCCATGAACAGTGTCTTTACCATCACTAGTAAGAAATAACTTCTGACCTTCCTGAGGGAAATGAAAATGTTCGAGAAGCTGTAAAGTGGGCGGGGGGATATCTCCCCTCCTCAAGTATCGGCCCAGTGGGCTGGAAGAATGATCTTCCAGCCTGGTTGGAAGAGTAATCTCCCAGCCATGTTGGAAAGTGGCTCTCTATAATTGCCGGTCCATGTAAGCTGGCCCTATTGGTATAGAACCATGACTGTCCAGCTGGTGTCAGGATAATGGACCAGTCAGATGATGTGTCAACAGTCTGCGGCACAGCATCTGGGTGAAGCAGCATGGTAAAGAGGGGCCTTGAGCCACGAGCAATGTCTCACTGCTACGATCGAGCCTTGTCCCACTGCTACAAGCAGACTCATAATAACATGCATGTGCACACCCGCATTCACACTCCCACACACATGATCTAAGTTTAAGAAAAGAATGGACTAAATGTCTGATAACCAATGAGGCAGTCCCATGAGGCCTACGTGGCCTTAAGGTTTAAGGTTTATATTGGGTGTAAAAATACAATATAATCTAATGAAAGTAAGGTATTAAGCCTAGCCTGGGCGCATTGCCCTACTTATGCTAGGACCCCTGTCTTTACCCGAAGTGCCATTATAACAACATTATGTATGACGAGAATACACCATGTTTTCAACCAATACAAAAAATAGGCTCACTACAGGAAGCATTCATCGTATTGTTCTATGATTTTCTTTTTAAAGTCTCTTAAGGATTCGATTGTGGTTACATCTACTTTGAGACAGTTTCTGTATGGTCCGATAGGAAGCACTATTGAGGACAAAGGTTTTAGGGAGCGGGGGTATTTAGCCTAATACCCTGGTTTCTACATGTGGGGAGGTGTCTATTATCGATATATTCCTATATTCTTGAGTGTGAAAGCATAGAACAATAGATGCATATCTCTTCTAATAACAGCTCTTCACAACCACTCAGAGCATGTAACTGTATAGTATTGTACAGTGGATGTTCCTCAAGTCTAACCTTGTATACTGACCTTAACCACTTGTTTTGTAAAAGTTGCAATGCCTTTGTCTCCCCCCTATACCCCCTATCCCAAACATAGTCCATATGTAACATGGATCATGGCTTACCACCCCGCCCCCAGGCCCCAACTATTCTAGTCCTAAAAAGCGTAACATACTTCATGGATCACCTCTAAGAAGCATGTCCTCAGTGTCCTAGTGACCAATATCTGGAGATCCCCTGACCTATTTTCCTCCATGTTAATGTATATATGTTGGTCCTATTTAACTTGACCACGGACCTGAAAGACTGGATTAGAATCAGTATAGCATTGCAGTCTATCAACTGTGCCATGGGTCCCTGGTGAGAGAAATGGGAACTACTAATGGTAGGCCTTAACATGACCTACAGAAGATAATTTCTTTGCCCCACTTAGCTTTGTCACAGCTCTTTGATTTAAAAACCATCAGAAAGCCTTTGATTTGTAGTTTCTGACTGACCTTATTTCATCATGATATCAGAAGTAGTTATTTTTGAGAAAAGGCTCCAATTTTGAAGATTTTTCTGAAAAAAATTGTCAAAAATTGCCCCCATCCTAAAATTTTTTCTTCTGATTTCCATCGGAAATCACTTGGGTCACTTAGATGAAGAACATAGCTATCCAAATCCTTTTGAATCATGGATCTATCACAATTCTAAGTGACAAAAGAAAATTATCTCCTGACTGCTACTCTATGAGTTTGGGGCTGAATTAGCTTTATATTTCTATCAGAATGACCAATCTAAGAAAAAAATTTTCCCCAATTTAGCTATATCACCGCTCTTTGATTTAAAAAGCATCAGAAAGCCTTTAATTTGTAGTTTCTGACTGACCCTATTTCATCATGTTATGCCCCCTCCTTGAAAATTTTCTTCTTATGATTTCCATCGGAAATCACTGGGGTCACTTAGATGAAGAAAACAGCTATCCAAATCCTTTTGAATCATGGATCTATGAAAATTTTAAGGGACAGAAGAAAATTATCTCCTAAGGGCCAGTGACTGCAAGATTTTGTAGGAGGCTTCCATAGTTACCCACCAGGGGGCAGCACACTCACTTCTCTCTCTTTTACAGATATACTGTTTTCATTGCATAGATAACCTATCTGTGCATTACCATAATGGTTAATTATAGTTATAGCTACAAAATTTACATATTATTTGTAAGAATAAGTTATGAATAAATAGAATATAAAATGTTTAACATGCTGGCTCTGTGCTGCCACCTAGTGACATAAGGATTTCCATTGCCATCTAGTGGCAGATGGTGAAAACACACCCATGGCACAGCTCTCCCAAAGAAGGCCTTTCTTTCATATCCAGTGTTTCAGGTCCATGACTTGACCTACAGTCTGGGGACAACCATATAGATCTAGCAGCCCTCGATCCAGGGTCGGTGCAGCCCCTGATACCCCCTGTACGCCCCTCACCTAAACTATGCAGAACCTGCATGAAGGTCATTGCCACAAGCAGTGACAATGGGTAAGCACTTACATCTAATTTGGGGGTTCTCGCCCTAGTCTGCAGCATGACTTATAGGTTGCTAGAATTTTAAATCTAATAAACTAAATCCTTGTCAAATGCTATATACATGTGTGATGTAGGCTACTCCCTAGGCTACATATGGTGGGAAATGCCGTTTACAGACCGAAGTCAGTGTTATGTATGAGGTCTTGTGATGATTGCTCGTTTATGAATTATATTGTGAGGTGATTACGCTTGTGTCAGTATTAGAGTAGCCTAGGCTATGTGACTGGCATTATTACACGATTTCTTTGACTCATTGTGCATTTCCTGGATATTCCCGTTTTAATATTCCTGCCTCATATTGTATGCTCCAATGTGAGCAAATTCAGGGTGGATAGCAGCACGATTTGGGGTGGATATCAGCACGATCTAGGGTGGATATCAACACGAGATGTCATGGAGTCCTTTGGGAGAAAAAGGGAGTCATTTTGAAGGCAAAGCATGTGACTCCCTTAAGTGTGTCACCTTATTCCCTTTCGACAGAAAGGAGAGTCATTCTGAAAGCAGGCGGGATTTCCTCTTTGACTCCCCTTATTTTCTTTGAGTATGCATGCACTGTGCATGAGGGGAAGAAGAATTGTCATTTAACCATATTTTACCTATACTCAGGTAAAGCTTCAGAATCCATCCTTCAGCTACTAAGTGACTATGGTGGCCACTGGCCACCCAGGAGTGACTTCTCTGACTGGCCGGCACCATGGAGAGTGTACATGGACATCTGTGATGAAACACCCTCCAGAGTTCAAGACAATAAGGACCCAAAAGCACTTAGGGACTGGATGGACCAACGACTTGAGGAGGCATGTATTAATGTTTAGATTTTTACAAAGTGCTGACATACTCAGTACTTGTTTTTCACCATAATGCTATATGAATGTAGACCCACCAGGGTGGATATGGCCCCAAGGAGTAGCCATGCATTGTAACTTAACAGGCAGGCATTTGTATAATCCCTGTGTGATGTGGTCCAAGTCAGGCAATGTTGGACTCTCCACAGAGAGTCTTTTTGGAGACATGTTGAATAGCTTAACTATGAAAAGACTGATGTTCATTTCCTGATGATTTTCTAACTGATGTGGTTGTCCACCTCCCCCCTTAAAGGTTTATGCCATCATATACAATGCAATTTAAACAGTTAATACTCTCTCCTGTAGTCTACTAGTCTCTCCGTAGGTGGAAATCGATAAAGTAATGAGCAGCGTGGATGACCATTTCACCAAGGCTGATCCCAAACTGACTGGATTCCTCACATGTCTGGCCTTCCTTAAGAATGGTTACCGCTGGGCTGCCCTACCTGTAATTCCTGAGGAGAAGGCCAGAAAGAGCCTCGCCTTCCCCAAAAATATCAATCTACCACTCGATAAGGTACAGTGAAAAGCAACTAATTCATAACTGCTTATGAGTGGTTCATTCACCAGTGTAGCACTGCTGCATCTTCGACAAAATGGAGGTGCAACCTGATGGTCTGATGAAAAAACCCATCATGCTCAGTATTTTATTTTGGTGCAATTCTGACAATAAGTGCCAGATCTTTGTTCAGAACCTTGGTGTTTCAGGCAAAAATAGCAGATATCAAGTCTAACATACTATTGAGCTGTGATTATACTCCTATACATAAGACAGGAAATATGGTTACTTTCTCAAACTACAGCACATGAGCCATAGTAAAATCTTATAGATGACTACCTTAACACAGAAATCATTCCCGAAATGGCCCAATCTATATAATCTTTTGCGGAACTGAAAATGTCAAAGGTCACCCGATGGGTAGCATGGAACACACCTTTTCTCATGGTCTTAGCCTGTTTCTATATAATTTCCATCTATAATTGACAGATCTGTGGGCTCCATGAAGTACCTGCCTTTACTACCTTCTTTGCCATTGTGTATGGTAACATGGTTTATGAAGGTGATACCCCAGTGTCAATGCGGTTTTACTTTGTGGCTGATCCAGCTGTAGCTGACTCCATGTTCAGGTTCTTCGTACCTAATGCCCTCATGGAGATTGACTTTGAGCGGGTGCTGAAGTCTGCTACAGAATTTTTGCAGGTGAGAACGAAAGGAATTTTTTGTAGAAAAGTTGACATAAAAGAATGATTCCAAAGGATTTTGGGATTTTGCTTTTTTTTTTGGGGGGGGGGGGATTTCAGAACTCAATCACCTTGCATACAAATGGAAGAACTGTAGTAGTAGTACAACAGTCAGTGGAACAATAACATGAAACAGTTTTTCTAATTGACCAATTCAAGTGACCAAACATCAATTTTTGCAGTATTTACCTCTCATCTCAGCTGGATGTTTGAATCATTCGAAGCATATATTTAAAGTTAATACAGCAAGATTGCATGGCCACAAATTGAACAAGTGAAATTGGACAAGCAAAATTGGACCATATCCTTAAATGAGCATAGTGGGAGACCTCAATGATATCACTTTTTCACCAGCTGACAGAGGAAGCAAGAGCTGCACCAGAAGACGCCATATGTCATTTCACCCGTCGTAAGATATTAATGGAAGACATCCAGAAGACAGTGGCACAAGCACTCCAGCGTATCAGGATGTACAAAGAAATGAGTTATGAAGACTGGGACCATTTCTGTGTGTTGTTTGGACCTGGAAGCACATGGTTTATGGATGAGTATGTCATATATGTAAAGAATTTGGTTTTAAGTCACAATGAACATCTTTCTTTTTGAATAAATAAAGAAAAAATGTGTTTAGATCAGAGATGGAAATAACAGTCATCCAAGAAATTCATATGTAAACTGCACATCAAGCATCTCCACTGAACTATAAAAAGGTTAATTTAGTTTTGTTTTCTCAGTTCAAAAGTCACCAACCGTGTCTGAGTTCCTTATGTCTTGACTGAGTATCGTCACAGTATTGGAGAAGATCCTCAGAGGACAGACACTCATAGAGGCTACATTATATCCATTATGCTCTCTTTCAAAATGTCTAATACAGTAGTTGGTGGACAAATCCACACAGCACTTGATGGACAATTGGAACTGCTGGACATAATGGAAGAAAAATTATTTGCTTGCATCATTATAATAAAAGTGGGAGAATACTTTAAAACTGATGGGCATTTATAAAAGACCCAAAGTTTTGTTTTAATGGATACACCTGCATTTTAGGTACACCACGCCAAGTGGGGCAGAGACCTTGGTACACCACTTTCTGGATGCCTTTCTGTATGTACCAGGGACTAGCTTCATGTACCACAACAAGCAATACCAGCTCAGTAAGATGGCAGGAGGTAGGTAATAAAGCAAAACACTAGGACAATTATAGAGACCAACATGATATAACTGCCCTAAAACAACTACATGTATAACAATCCTCACCACACCTCGAAGATCCGAAACTAGTCAGTGGTGACGACTTTAGGTCCTTAGGTTGACAATATGTAAAACAACTACCTTAGGTGGTCAAAATGACGACTTTAGGTCGTCGACCTGACGACCTAAGTCGTCAGTATGACAATACTAACAATACAGAGTCGTCATACTGACAACCTAAAATTTCCAACCCTAAAAGATCTGCCATACCTACTGAGTAGGATGATGGGATGTTAGAATACATAGGTTATAAGTTTGCTCAGGCCCACCTTGTCTTCTGGTCTATCCCATCCCAATTATTTTCAGCATGTTATGTTTCATGTACCATACCGTCACTCAAATAGTATCTAAACATAGAGATAAAAACATAGCAATAAACATTCACCTATGAACAACCTTGATAACATGATAATATGATAACAATAATCTTAGCTGTTTATTGTTACAGGTATACGAAGGGTAATAAATGCTTTACAAATCGAGGATCCAAAGGAACGCTTTGATGCTTTCTGTGATGATATCCCAGATCCACATGCACTATGGGGGATCCGTGATCAGATCTTGGGCAGCATACACATATTCCGGCTGGCACATGCTCCAGTTGTGGGGAAAGCCTTGCTCAGCACAGCAGAGCCAGAGATGCTTGGAGAAGAAACGATGAGTGCATATGTTGAGCGAGAATTAAGGATTAGAGCAAGGGAAACTGCGGCTGAACGAAAAAAGATCCATGCAAAGAACGGGCAAGAAAAGAAGGAGGCTGTAGCAAGAGATAATTCTACTTAAGGATTGATAATTTGGTTTAACCATGGGAATGGAACTCCCTTACTCTGCCATGTACACGAGTTCCGTCTGACACATGCCCACATAATGGATAGGCCTTTGCTAAGCACAGCTGAGCCAATAATGTTTGAGGAGGAAACTGTAAGTGTATTCAATGAAAGAGAATTGAAGAATAGAGCAAATGAAACTGCAGCTGAACAAAAATGAACCAATGAACAGAATTGTTCAGAGCAATGTCAGATTATGTATCTCAATGACTGAAAATTTAACTTTGAGAAATTTGATTTCTTTGTAAGAATAATACTCTTATAACATGTTATTCACGTTGGTGGTAGAGTAGATATCTTAAATTTATTGTATGTTCTAAGGATATTGTATGTATTACGGATATGTCAACATGCTTGAGGAATCCTTCAGGATATCTTGTTATATTTAATTGAATAGAAGCAAGAGTCGAATCATTCAAAATCACTATAGTTATTTCACTATGGACTACCAGTGACATGAGAAATCAATACAGTAATTCTTTTGTACTGCATCATGTTCCTCATGAGTGCATCAGGTTTAAATAAAGCATAAATTTACCATCTATTTCATGTTGGGAATGAGTCTTACCGTAATCTCCCGTATATAAGGCGCATCCCGCATATACAATGCACCTAGAGTTCAAGAATACGGTCAGAAAAAAATAAAAATTCATAACTTTTGTTCTTCTGAATGGATTTTCAAGCTCTGTGTAGCTCTGGCCTTCCATACACCTCTGGAGCCCTCTAGGGGGAGTTTAATATATCAAAAGAAATCTCCTGGTGTCCCCCTTGTGGATCCAATGAGAACTAAAACCCCGCCTTTAAGATGTGCCTTATATGAGGGCGATTACGGTACTATAGAATTGTATATGCTACTTCTTTTGGATCTATAGTGTGGAAATTCTGCATAATTTCCTTTTAAAGAGGAGAGCATTATTCTACTTCAACTCTAAACACCAGTGCACCACTCTCTCTCTCTCAACCTTTCTATGACATCAATCCAACATGATCAGTACCAAAAAGGTATAGTGAGAGTGTTACTGTCAAGCAAATCTTTCGTACATCAAAATTGTAGAATAACATTTTGATGCAGTTTAAAGTGAAGGTAAGTACTTGATGATTGAGCAATTTACTGTTTCCTTTATTTCACGTTCTTTTAATTTTACTATGGAACCCCCATTTAAATCATGAGTATTGATCATCATAAATGTCATGGCTGATACGATTGCTACTATGGAATCGTACTGGACACGCTGTATTCAATGGGGGGATGGAATACAATGTGCCCATATTTAATGGCTGATGATCACAGGACCACCATCCAAGATATTGTTGATTTTCTTTTAATTAAAAGCTTTCAAACCTGTGTTGCCATGACATAAATGCAAATGTCAACTCCCATGGGATATTTTAGCATTGCATTCCCCTTGATGAGGGCTGTCCACATTCAACTCTGCCTATAAGGCGTCATTGACTATGGACAGCCTCACCTGAGGGAATACGATGCTAAAATATAAGGTGCACCCTGCATATAAGACACACCCAAACTTTGTAGATCTGTTACAAAGATTTTGAATCAAATAACTTTTGTTCTGCTGATTGGATCTTGAAAAATCAAAAACCTATGGGTAGCTGTGATTTCCCCTAATGACTTTAAATCGATCTTGAATTTTTGGGGTGTGTTGGGAAGATTTTAATCTCAATTTTTTTCTCATTCTATAAGGTGCCGCATGGACCTATCCTTGCATATAAGACGCGCCTTATACGAGGGGTATTATGGTAGGTAAAGTGAAAACGGTATTTGGTGCACATATGCGCGGGCATTGACACATTCCTCTGTGAAATTGTGTAATGTAGTTCCCACCATGAATATGACCATTAGCTGTCAAAATGCCGTTAAAATCTAATACTCGATCACTCACTCCAAAAACGGTGTTCATGCAACATTCCATACCTCCTAAAGTGAGCTCTCTAGAAGCTTCTATTTACAAGTCTGTCTATGCTCTATTAATTACTCCTTGTATCCACTACGTCCTAAAGGGGAGCACAATATCCTAGATCTAACATGCTACATCCCCACCAGATGCTCCCTATATATATATATATATATATATATATATATATATATATATATATATATATATATATATATAAGGACTCCACCACAAAGTGACAAACAATGAGTAGGTACTTTTCAGTACAAGCTAGTGACTTGCGGTTTACATAGTGCTGTGTGTAGTGCAAATGCAATAATTTTATCAGCGTGACAGTATATATGCTGTGTAACATTGTCCTACAGCAAGTGCTGTGTGAGGCTGTGGGATGATTGTGTCAGTCCCATTGCATGTATTGGGTGAAATTGATAGGGGCCCCTCAATGTCACACATTGCTTTTAAGAAAAAGCCTAAAACCACTGTGTAAGCTTTGAGGGATAAAGACATTTCAGGGATAAAGACATTTGTGCATTAATGCCATATTAGAGGGTTAAAGGGCTTAGGGTATTTTTATCCCTCAAATCAGCACTGATATGAGGGATAAAGAGAATGTGAGGGATAAAGACCGAACAACACCTACTTTAAAGAAGTCAGAGCAAACCTCCCCATATTCTAGGGCCAAGCTCCTTCATCCCTGGAATGAATATATAAAATAATTTTGTTAGTGATTCTCTTACTATATGAATTATAGTAGGTATCAAATCCCCGGATTTTCAAACCTTTATTCAATGGCAGGGCACCCCCCCCCCGCATTTTTCCTAACTGGTGTATCAGCAGCCACAGCTGTTTGCACTGGGTTTTTTTTATTCAGTACTCAGTTGCAAAGAGGAAAACGGAAGTCATTAAATCATCTTCGATGGCATTGCAATCATTCTCTTTTACCGACTTTTTAGCGACTAAATCATTTGCAGTAGTTGTCAGTCAGTTGGTGATTTGTTATTGGGTCAAACCTACAATTCATTAGTCTACCGTCATGCCAGGTGAAAGTCTCTAACATAATGTGACACGATCTGCCGAAAAGGGCCCCTTTCCCAGTATATATGTCAGATGTATTTTCAATTAGAAACCTAGCATCATCAAAATCAACAAAAGTGAGTGAGTAATAGATGTTTAACGCCATTTCGACAGCTAAGGTCATATTCATGGCAAGAACTACATTACACAATTTCACAGAGGAATGTGTCAGTGCCCACGCATATGTGCACCACACACATCCTGAGGGGATAGGAAAGATGAGAAGTAGAGCCTTTTAAGTGGGCTAGGGAAGCCCGAAATCAACAAAAGAATGCAAAACCAGATTGACTCATGAATACCACTGCACACTAGAAAGACAGGCGATTAACATCAAATGGCCATAAAAGATCTCAAGAGAAAGACTATGAAATAACCAAGCCAACAAAGTGGAGTGAAATCTTAAAATGAAAATGACATCAACACAATATGTTTTAGATGGTTCGGATATGCAATAAGACTCCACAGAGACACACCAGATAGACAGGCACTAGGCAAGAAGATGACAAAGGAAGACTTGGTTGAAAACACTGAAAAAATAGCCTACAGCGACTAGGCTATGCCTGTCTCTAAATGAGACAGAAAACTCCTCTACAGACAGGAGATCTAGAAATTTCAGAAAATTGCAACCAATGTACCAAAAATGACTCACATAATTGTATAGGCATGCTAAATGCTCTGAATATGCAGGTTAAGCAAAGCCTTTAGCTGGCTGAAAGAATGTTTTTATAATCCATATTAATTATTTCTTTTACACCCAGGTAAAGCATCAGCATCCATCCTTCAGCTACTGAGTGATTATGGTAACCAATGGCCACCCAGGAATGACTTCTCTGACTGGCTGGCACCATGGAGAGTGTACATGGACATCTGTGATGAAACGCCCTCCAGAGTTCAAGACAATAAGGACCCACAGGCACTCAGGGACTGGATGGATGAACGGATCTACTAGCTTGATAACATCAGAGGACAGTTGCAGGGTGACACCATGGTGACAAATGAAGGTATAAGGGCTGGTTCTGATGCCTTCAGTCATGTGAAATTTTGCTAATCTGATAACATTTTTCGAAAAATTTGATATATTATAACATTGTCGGATTAGCAAAAGTTCGCGCAGCTTGCAGCAGTGGAACCAGCCCTTAAGGTGATCCCTTTAAAGCCAATGTCATCTTTGAAGAGTTTGTGAGTAAATCATTGAAATAAATTGAGTGTAGTATTGGTAGATCTTGTTTAGTATTTGGTTGTATTTCTATATGTCAATATCTATAATTTTCTGTTGAAATGCCATCCTATAGCACAACATTAATGCTATCAATCATTTCCATGCAACATTGGTAGATCTGTGGGCTTCATGATATACCTACATGGACTGTCTACTTCATCCTTGCCTACACAACCGTGGTCTATGAAGGTGATACCCCAGTGTCAATGCGGTTTAACTTTGTGGCTGACCCAGCTGTGGCTGAATCTATGTTTAGGTTCTTCACACCTGCTACCCTTATACAGCCCGACTTTAAGCAGGTCCTGAATTCTGCTGCAGAGTTTTTACAGGTGAGTTTTACCTTTTGAAGCAATTAACTCTGTTTTTAATAGTTAAACTTGATTTCAAAGAATATGGGACAAGTTCACACCTTTTCTATATTTATAGAGCAGTAAGGCAGAGTTGGAACAAGCTTATCTATTAGTTCTTGCATGCAGTAGTACCAACTTGTCCTTTAAGAAGTAATCACCAGGCTAATATTTTCATGTGCAATAATCTCAAGCAGAGTCAATTTAGTAAACCAGTTATTAATTCGGTCATCGATCGGGGAAACAACATAGGGGTAAAATTAGACTTAAATTTCACCTTACTTATCTAGAAAAAAAAACAGTAAAAACAATGTTACCCTAACTGCAGATAACAGAGAAAGCCAGAGCCTCACCTGAAGATGCCAGGCAACATTTCAACCATCGCAAAGTGCTCATGGAGGACATCCAGAAGGCAATAGTACAAGCATTCAAGCAGTTTAGGCTGTACAATCGAAATACTTATGAGAACTGGGTCCAGGAAGCTACTGGTTTATGGATGGGTAAATCATTTTACTGCTCTTATGATTTTAGACCAGACACAATTTAGGTGCATTGATACTTTTACACACCTAAAAGGCAAAGTACAAGCCTATACTTTCTTTAAATTCTGAAAACATTCTATTTGAATGTTAAACATGTACAGGGTTTTAGCTGTTTGGAATAAGGATGTTTTAATCTAATTTGGAAGGTTTGCCACCTTGATAATCAAGAGTTTATAACTTCAAATGTTGTAAGTTATCTCATTTACTCATTCAGCCACTCCTGTTTGTAAAGTTATGAGAATATATGCAATCTGTCTTTCTATTGTTAGGTTTACCACGACAAGTGGGGCAGAAATACTGGTAGTTCATTTTCTCGATGAATTCCTGCACATACCAGGGACCAGTTTCATGTACCAAAACAAAGAATTCCAGCTTCTTAAGATGGCGAGAGGTAGGTAACATAGCAATACACTACAGCAGTTATAACTGTAAGTAAAGTATGATATTCACATAATTACAATAACATAAAGGTACTTGAACTTAACTGATATTTTGGCATTTCAGGTGGTATTAAGTTTTTTTTAAAACACTTCTCAAATATAGACAATTTGGCCTTTCTGTAGGCTCCTCAAACCCAGGGTATGGCATATACATGGGGCCAGTTTTTGTTATGCATTTTATCAAAGCATGCTGAGGTAAAGATCAATTCAGAGCTTATCGTGACCTCGATAATTGTGGATCTATACAGTAAAAGGTACGCCCGTGAGGGGGTGCACGGGCGTACCTTTTACTGTGTTGATCCACAATTACTGTATAAGAGTGGTTGGGCCTTTTTTTCATCACAGTTCTAAGATGATGGCTACTTTAAATACTCTCATACTTGAAGAAAGATAATAAATCTATAATTGCTGATGGCTTGAAAATATATATCTTAGATATTCATGCTCCAGATGTATCATGAATTGGGGAAAACTGGGTACTTCTGGATATTGCTTGTTGTGTTGCAACATTGCACCAGACAAACCTGTATGTCCATGTACAATATTGGCCAAAGAGACCTGGTCAAAATGTAGTGTTTGCTATGGGAAGGGGTGTGTGAGTAACATATGTTTAAGGCCATTTGACTCCTAAGTTCATAATCATGGCGAGAACTACCTTACACAAAGAGGAGATATAGACCCTTTTAAGTGGGCTAGGGGAGCCCATCTATGGGGGGGGGGCATATGGTAGGCAGAGTGCCTGCTGCCTGTGGAGTTGGCTGTAATCACAGGTTCAGATCGAGCTTAATCAATGTGTCAATAGGAATTTCCCAGGACCTAGATAAGGTGGGAAGATGATTCAAACGATCTGACAAGCAGTCAAAAAGGGATCTATGCAAAGGGGTTAAAACTGTAGTATATAAAACCCTTGATTTCATGCAAGTACCTGTCAAAGCTAGAGCTCTTCCCTGGCCCTGATATCAAGCCGATCAGCAAGTAGACAAAAAGAAAAAAGGGTTTAGGCAGATGGTGCAAGCCATAGCCATATGTTTGTGATGTAAACAGCACCCCTTTCTGACTAGCTGTCCTGCTTATGCCCAGAGTAGCAAACACTACCTTGACCGCTTATCTACAACGCATACATATTCCATATCAATGTAATTATTTAGCTATTCATAAAAAGCTTCCAGTATGACTGTTCAGTCAATAAAAATTCTCAAACCCAAACAAAAGCTAGAACTATAGGCGGCAACATTTACTTCTATATAATATATCAATTTTACTTGTGGATATAGGTCTATATCATGAGATCTACCTTTTCTCATAATGTCACTGAGATGTCCTACATGTTGGACAGTATGTATGGTTATCTGGGTTAATGTTAAGCACCTGGATTGATTTAGTGCCAGATCTGGGTAGGGTCAGGCCTCTCTATAAAGAAACTTAAAAAGTAGATCTCTAATAAGTCTTACATGTCTTGTGTGAGGTGCAGGTGTAGCCAGACGCAGGACGCAACTTCTTGACCTGGACTATGCCCCCGGGGCCTACAGACTGCCTCGTGGGAGTGATGCGAAAATTACGCGGACAGCAGTGGCTGAGGCGTGCCCTTTCCCACACTCCCCATGGCAAGTCTGGGAAAATGCCCCCAGGGCATCCATGGTAAGGATGATGCTCCCAGGACATGTAGGCCTATATAGGGTATTGGACTATGCCCTGGGGGCATCGTTTAGTACATGGATGTCCCCAGGGCATCGTCAATTTTTTTATGCATGTATGATTATCCTTACTATGAATGCCCTGAGGGCATTGTCCCCCATTGTTCTCTGTACCATGCCCCTGGGGCATCCATAATATGGATGATGTGTGATGATGCCCCCAGGGCATAGCATTTACTTCTATATTATAGACTGAATACTATTATGTCCCGGGGGCATCACACACACCACAAATGCCCCCGGGGCATAGCCTTTCTTCTATAATCTGAAATCTACAATGGCATGCCCTGGGGGCATCAGCAATTCCATCAATGCCCCCAGGGCATTTTCGTTACTCCTACACAAGAAACGACTAAAGTATGCCCCAGGGGCATCACTGGCCCGAGAATGCCCCCGGGGCCTTTCCTTATAAACTCACACCAGAGTCACAATCTGACACAGCACAGCACAGCAGGGACTGCTGTCACGCGTAGAGCAGTGCGTGAATGCCCCGGGGGCATAGTCCGGGTCGAGAAGTTGCGTCCTGCTAATCAGACCTTAAAATCTGTGGACACGTTGGCGCTTTTTGCCAACTCCCTCTCCCTACTTGCCATCTTCCTTCATTCAGGAGTGCAGGTATAGGGAAAGGTAGGAAGAAATGAGGGAGAAGGCAGGGACGAGGCAGGCCGGAGGCAGGGAGGAGTCAGGCCGGAGGCAGGGACGAGGCAGGGACGAGGCAGGGACAGAGGTACAGGCATAGGATTTCTCATGAGAGGTCTATAGCCTACATGTAATTGAAGGTGAAATCAACCATTCATGTGATTTGGTAAGGAGGGGTGGCCTTAGACTCCTGAAGGGACCCATTTCATAATGGTCATATATGGCCATTTATTCACTACAAGAAATCTCAGAGCTATGGTGGATCCAGAGATAAGCAATGTCCTACACTGTACAACTTTGGGCGTATGTCCCCTCTGTGTAGCTTAGAAGTCTAAACTCTCATCTCTGTACCGTCGTGAGAGTTTAGAAAACCGGATGTTTTGCAGTGGGTGAGGAGCTCTCTGGTGCGGAGGGAAGAGGGCACAGAGTTCTGACCTACTTCTAAGTCTATTTATACCTCCACCTCTTTCCCCCTGTAATCGCAGTGCGGCAAGCAGCGGGGCCGATGTTCAGCTTTCACTGCATCCAGGATGGACTCCTGCTCGGCCATTAGTAGTCCATCCTAGATGTACTCTGCCTAGCCAATCAGCGGCGGCCTGCTGCCACGCACTCTGCGGCCGCCTCACCGCCCATCTTCTACACCTTAGGGAGTGATCATTTTTTAACAACAGGGGGGGGCCGGTGGGTTTGAGGGGGGGTCAGAATTTTTTCAACCCCTTGACCGGGGGGTCAGAATTTTTTCAATACCGGGTACCTCTGATGGGGGGGTCAAAATAATTTCACCTGTTTCCAGCGCGTTACTATAGGCTAAAAGGGGACGTTCGCACGCGATTTTTGTCCCTTATGGGGGGGGGTCGAAAAAATTTTACCCCCTCTAGAGGGGGGGTCGAATTTTTTTTTGCGTGTCCGCGCGCAAACCCACCAAACCCCCCTTGTTGTTAAAAAATGATCACTCCCTTAGATGTACAATCACTGCTTTGTACATCTGGGATGTAGAACATCAGTTTTCTACACCCTAGATGTACAATGACCACTTTGTACATCTCGGATGTAGAAAGAACATGTTCTACACCCTGGATGTACAATGACTGCTTTGTGCATCTGGGATGTGGAAGGAACATGTTCTACACCCTGGATGTACAATCACTGCTCTGTACATCTGGGATGCAGAAGGAACATGTTCTACACCCTAGATGTACAAGCACTGCTTTGTACATCTGGGATGTAGAAGATCAGTCTTCTACACCCTTGATGTACAATGACTGCTTTGTACATCGCAGCCGCCCCCCCCCTCAAGATGGGACAACATTTTTTACACTCCCCCTCGGGAGGCCACTAAAAATTTTACGCCCCCCCTCAAATGCACCACCCATGCACTACCTAATAATTCTAGTCCCTAAGGGCATGATCATTTTTCAACAAGAGGGCGGGGGTCGGTGGGTTTGCGAGAAGATGGCAGTACAAAATTCTGACCCCCCGGTCAAGTGCTTGAAAAAATTCTGACCGCCTCTGGGGGTCTAGATGGGGGGTCCCCATGTCACATGTCGATTTAAAGAAAAGGCAATGTCACATGTCATCAAATTTCTATTTTCCCATGTCTTTGTCACTAAGCCTCATGTCACATGTTCAAAATAAGACCATGTCTCATGTCACTAACTTTTTACTCCTCCATGTCCATGTCACTAAGGGAGTGATCATTTTTTAACACCGGTAAGTGGCTGGAAAAATGTGGTTTTGGTGGGAATACGCATCCACCGGAAAACAAGAGACTTTCTAAACTCTCACGGCGGTACAGAGATGAGAGTTTAGACTTCTAAGCTACCTCTGTGAAGGTCCAACTCTATACCGGTAGCAAATCTCCTAAGTAGTAGGTAATTTGGGACATGTGGGTGATGCAATAGAAGTACCTCTTATAAAGAAACTGAAAGTAGATCTCTAATAAGTCTTACATGTCTTGTGTAGGGTGCAGGTGTAATCATACCTTAAAATCTGTGAACACACACACATATAATATATATATGGTTGCATTATTTAGCATATATATATATATATATATATATATATATATATATATATAAATATATATATATATATATATATATATATATATATATATATATATAATGATAATGATAATGATATTTGACATCTATATGAGATGTGAATTCAAATCCTCTGGTATATTTCGATAGCAATCTGGACGGCACTTGCTGATCTCTTTTTTTAAATGATTGAAGAGTACTGTTTCTTTATAGGAAATTTAACCTTTCAATTATTGCAGTCCCTAATAGCTCTTTGATGAAAGATTTCGTAAATCGCTGGATGTCTGCAAAGCTTTTCAGTAAATCTAAGACTCATATTGTAGCGAGTGTAGCCAATCTTTTGTCAATGACAGTAGTAGCGTATATCCTAAAGTTTAAAGCATTATAACAACAATTACGCACCTCCAGCTTTTTACATTTCCTCTATATGATATGCCCTTGGTTTATATTTAACTTCTGCTAAAAACGCTCCGATGACTGCACTGGCATGGGTGTCTGTCCCATAGAAATTACAATGTCAACATAATCTATTTTTATGGTAAAATAGTGGCTTTATAGACCATTACTGCATCATCAATGCTCAAATAACCTCTGATTTATACAACATTTTATTTGACAGGCTGGTGAACACTCTCGCTACAATAAGGGTAGATCTGCTATGCCATTTATAGCAACACAGGGTATACTTTCATTCATTAATCAATATTCGTCAGCTAGGTTTATCCAGGCATAGGATATTGATAATAAGGTTGGTTCGCCAATCACATTATCAATGTAATGATTTATATTAGATAGATTCCTGTATGTACTATCCAGCCCAGTCCTATCATAACATTTGATTCCTGCTACCTTAGGGGACATTTGCGTAGAGGCAAGGAGAAAGGGGGCAATAAGCTCTATGCCTAATTGATCATGAGATACATCTATAACGAGGGGGCAATAGATAGGATATTAGGATCAGGATATTGATTCAGCTGAAATCTCCATATCTAGGATCAGGATATTAGGATCAGATTTTAGGATTTGACCACAGTCTTAGTAGCAGACATTTTTATATTGCCGTACATTATACTGATTCAAAATTTAATCTGGTAGTTTCATGATATTTTATCATTCAAAACCAAATTATTGTAATCACAGAAATACACAGCATAGCTGTAATGCCGTACGCATTAATACTAAGATAATTAGGAGCTATGATTAAGGCAAATTCAACCAATATTGTAAAGGAAAAACATTAAAACTTTATCATGTAGGTGGTGGACTCATATACCAGCATGCTAACATCTGATAACTTTTGAAGATAAAAATTCACTATGTATGGCCTGGATCCCTGTGTTTCCGAACACCAAGATGGCTGACACACATAGAAAACAATAGAATTGGGTAGTTGAGGTGTCCCTATGGCTACTAACATCCACCTAATAACTTTGAAAGATCAAAATTGACCATGTATGGCCTGGATCCCTGTGTTTCCAGAAACCAAGATGGCTGACACACATGGAAAACAATAGAATCGGGTTGTTGAGGTGTCCCAGTGGTCACTAACATCCATCTGATAACGTTTGAAGGTCAAAATTGACCATATATGGCCTGGATTCCTGTGTTTCTGAAAACCAAGATGGCCGACACACAGAAAACAATAGAATCAGGTAGTTGAGGTGTCCCTATGGCTACTAACATCCACCTGATAACTTTTGAAGGTCAAAAGTGACCATATATGGACTGGATCCCTGTATTTTGGAAAATCAAGATGGCTGACCCACATGGGAAACAATAGAATCAGGTATCTAAAAGATGGAGCAGGTTAGGTCTAAGACCTAAAAGACCTGAGTTTTTAATGCTTTTTTCAATTCAATTTTCAATATTCAGTCAGATATTGACAAATAGGGAGTGATTACTGACATATGTTGACAAACTGCTGACAAATAATGAGCAATTACTGAAATATTTTGTTTAATTGCTGAGAAATAGTGAGTAATTGCTAACATATATTGACTAACTGCTGACAAAAAGTGAGTAATTACTAACATACATTGATTAATTGCTGACAAATAGTGCTTTATTACTGACATATTTGCTGACAATGCATCATGCTATCCATAAAGGGTGAACTGCACATCAAGGCATCATGCCATCTATAAAGGGTTAACTTCACATCAATGCATCATGCCATCCATAAAGGGTTAAATGTGCATCAATGCATCATGCCATCCATAAAGGGTTAAATGTGCATCAATGCATCATGCAATCCATAAAGGGTTAAATGTGCATCAATGCATCATGCCATCCATAAAGGGTCAAATGTGCATCAATGCATCATGCAATCCATAAAGGGTTAAATGTGCATCAATGCATCATGCCATCCATAAAGGGTCAAATGTGCATCAATACATCATACCATCTATAAAGGGTTAACTACACATCAATGCATCATGCCATCCATAAAGTGTTAACTATGCATCAATGCATCATGCCATCTATAAAGGGTTAACTATGCATCAATGCATCATGCCATGCATCAAGGGTTAAAAGTGCGTCAATGCATCATGCCATCCATAAAGAGTTAACTGCACATCAATGCATCATGCCATCCATAAAGGGTTAAATGTGCATCAATGCATCATGCCATCCATAAAGGGTTAACTATGCATCAATGCATCATGCCATCTATAAAGGGTTAACTGCACATCAATACATCATGCCATCCATAAAGGGTTAAATGTGCATCAATGCATCATGCCATCCATAAAGGGTTAACTATGCATCAATGCATCATGCCATCTATAAAGGGTTAACTGCACATCAATGCATCATGCCATCCATAAAGGGTTAAATGTGCATCAATGCATCATGCCATGCATAAAGGGTTTGATGTGCATCAATACATCATGCCATCCATAAAGGGTTAAATGTGCATCAATGCATCATGCAATCCATAAAGGGTTAAATGTGCATCAATGCATCATGCAATCCATAAAGGGTTAAATGTGCATCAATGCATCATGCCATCCATAAAGGGTTAACTACACATCACATCCATAAAGAGTTAACTACACATCAATGCATCATGCCATCCATAAAGGGTTAACTATGCATCAATGCATCATGCCATCTATAAAGGGTTAACTGCACATCAATGCATCATGCCATCCATTAAGGGTTAAATGTGCATCAATGCATCATGCCATGCATAAAGGGTTTGATGTGCATCAATACATCATGCCATCCATAAAGGGTTAAATGTGCATCAATGCATCATGCAATCCATAAAGGGTTAAATGTGCATCAATGCATCATGCCATCCATAAAGGGTTAAATGTGCATCAATGCATCATGCAATCCATAAAGGGTTAAATGTGCATCAATGCATCATGCCATCCATAAAGGGTTAACTACACATCACATCCATAAAGAGTTAACTACACATCAATGCATCATGCCATCCATAAAGGGTTAACTATGCATCAATGCATCATGCCATCTATAAAGGGTTAACTGCACATCAATGCATCATGACATCTATAAAGGGTTAACTGCACATCAATGCATCATGCCATCCATAAAGGGTTAACTGCACATCAATGTGTCATGCCATCCATAAAGGGTTAAATATGCATTAATGCATCATGCCATCCATAAAGGGTTAACTGCACATCAATACATCCTGCCATCTATAAAGGGTTAAAAGTGCTTCAATGCATCATGCAATCCATAAAGGGTTAAATGTGCATCAATGCATCATGCCATCCATAAAGGGTTAAATGTGCATCAATGCATCATGCCATCCATAAAGGGTTAACTATGCATCAATGCATCATGCCATCTATAAAGGGTTAACTGCACATCAATGCATCATGACATCTATAAAGGGTTAACTGCACATCAATGCATCATGCCATCCATAAAGGGTTAACTGCACATCAATGTGTCATGCCATCCATAAAGGGTTAAATATGCATTAATGCATCATGCCATCCATAAAGGGTTAACTGCACATCAATACATCCTGCCATCTATAAAGGGTTAAAAGTGCTTCAATGCATCATGCCATCCATAAAGGGTTAACTATGCATCAATGTATCATCCCATCTATAAAGGGTTAAAAGTGTGTCAATACATCATGCCATCCCTAAAGAGTTAACTGCACATCAATGCATCATGCCATCCATAAAGGGTTAAATGTGCATCAATGCATCATGCCATCCATAAGGGTTAACTGCACATCAATGCATCATGCCATCTATAAAGGGTTAACTACACATCAATGCATCATGCCATCCATAAAGTGTTAAATATGCATCAATGCATCATGCTATACATAAAGAGTTAAATGCGCATCAATGCATCATGCCATCCATAAGGGTTAACTGCACATCAATGCATCATGCCATCTATAAAGGGTTAACTGCACATCAATGCATCATGCCATCTATAAAGGGTTAACTGCACATCAATGCATCATGCCATCCATAAAGGGTTAAATGTGCATCAATGCATCATGCCATCCATAAAGGGTTAACTATACATCAATGCATCATGCCATCTATAAAGGGTTATGTACATGTTATCAAACAGGCAATGGTCTGTGCTACTCACTGTGTTTATACCAGTCCCCCTATGTCCCTACCCATTAGGGATAGGTTTTACACATTTTAGAAACATGGAGGTGGTGGACTCATATAACCACCACATTCACCACTATAGAACCAGCTTTGTTCAGAGGTGGGGGGAGGGGGGTCAATGGCCAAAGCAGAGGATTATGAGGGAGCAGTGCTTTGTATTAGAACACAGGGCTATATCCCTGTGGCCTCTGCCACCACTTCAGTGACCAGGATTCACCACCAGCACCACCATAGCTCAAGCAAGAGCACTAATTTGCATAAATCACTCCATGTATAGGTATACACCATACTGTACCTATAGGACTGGGATATACAGGGAGAGTGAACAAGCACCACTTTGGACCTGCAATGGTCTTCAAGATAGGGGTGGTGCAGTGGTTCTGGGTGAGGAGACCCAGGTCAAACTATGAATAATAGTGCTAGGGGGCTAGGACTTGGGCCAAGTCTACTGGCATGTGTTTCAGAAGTCTCAATTCAAGTAATGAGCCGATCGTTCCTATGAGGAACGAACGGCAATTAGCATAATTTATGCTAATTAGCTAAATTTACATAATTTTTTATTCTTTTGCCTATAACTTTTGATCTAGAAATGGTATTTTCGTTATGTTTTCACCATAGTAAACCTAGTGAAGGATTCTTTCAAATGGGAAAATTGATTTTCCTATTTAGAATGAAAATCATGTTTCCATGGCAACAGACTATTTAGGCCCAAAAACATTCTTTTAACATGCCTAATTTGGAACCTTTCCACCCAAAATAGAACGTTTTATCTAAAATCATAGAATTCTCCATAAAAAAGTACCCTAAAATAGTTTCGGGCATATTTTTCCTATTCTAGCCCATAGTAGTGCCCCCTGGTGGCTAAAACAGGTACTAAATCCCACAGGAACCCCCATTTCTGCTTGCTGGCTCACATTTTTGAATCATAGAATAACATTCAATAAACGTTTCTTTTAATCGGTTAAACCAACAATGTTTTGAATCCACATTCTGAATGTTCAAAAATTGTCTGGAGAAAAACGTCATCTGGGTCAGGTCGTCAGAAAGTGTAAGATCTTGCCCTTGAAGGCCTTGAAAAACTAATTTTCTAATTACTTTATATAACCTTAATAAAATTGTCAAGGTACATCTCCTCAGCTCAGAAGACCAAAAAATACCAATCTAGGCCATCCGGTTCCATTTTTATTGCTTATTTTGTGTCATGTAACGTCCGGTACCAAAATAATGAAATATGGAGGTAATTGAAGTTGCTCTCAGTAATATAAGAATGTCCCATTATGCATAACAAACACATGAAATAACAAGGCCAATATGTCTATTATTGATTTCAATTATAGAATGGAACAAAATTTGAGTTATGCATGCACAGTACACTGCCTCCTACATGATGATAAAAGTACCGGACATTACGTAACATCTGGTACTTTTATCAGAATTATTTCACATAAGCTGCTCTCATATGGAGACAAATACTGTTAGACAAACAATTTCTTCACCAAAGTAGGGGATGATAGGGCCCTTCATATGGGTAATAACAAAGATATTGAAGCTTCATTTTTCCATGTTTTATAACCGATTTAGATTTAGGTACCGGACGTTAGGCTATAAGTCCTAAAGTCTATGTAAGACAAGATTGGTTCACAACTTCTTTCTCCAGAGCCATAAAAGTCCATAATGACCAAAAAAACACAAAATCTACTGCTTTCTGGCGACCTGACCCATCTACTGAACATTTTTCAAACATTAAAACAACATGTATGAAACAATATTTTCTTAAAATCCTCAAATTAACGTTGAAACAAAGTTTTTCAACGAACGTTAGTCCAACTAACCATCACTGGGCTTTTTATACTGATCTCCATTCAAGATGATTATGATCCTAGTTGTGTTAAGGTTGAGGATTGGAGTCGGAAAGAGGAGGTATAATGTGCGATGTGAATATTTAGGCAAGCTTTTTGCTTGAGAACCTTTCAGATTCATCTATCTTGCTTTCGGGTAAATCAGTCTTCTTGAGACGTATGCCATTTTTCCATTGTGTGAGAGAGTAAGGGCAGTAAGGGATTGGAGACAAGGACTATAGGTTTTAATCAATACCACCCTCATGAGGGGCTGTGTACAAATGATGTCATGCATTTTTGGACCATTTTTTACCCCCCCCCCTCCCCCCTTGTCATGTTTCGTCATACAACACTTGACCCCGCCTCAGCATTACGTCATGCAGAGAGATAACCCCCTAAAGTGCATGAATAGTGAAGGCCTATAGGCTTTAAACAAATTAAAATGGTTCAAAGGGACATATAGTGGGTGTGAATTGGCAATAAAGGATAACATGCATGCAAAAGAACTAGCACTGATCAACAAATGAACAGAGAAACATGCCAAACACTGTCAGCTTATATAATGTATGGGTCCCTATATGCAGGATGTACCATTTCCATGCCTTGTAGTTGTAGCAAGAAGCTTTAATAGATACTATTCTTGGTTGTAGGGGCTCGTGGAGCGTTATATATAGTGTTAGCTCCCTATGACTAACGGTAATTCCTGGATATGAAAATTCTTGATACAAAATTTACCCAAAACAAGGCACAGTTCCTTGAGCTGATTAATACTTATGACGATCAGACATGGGTCTAAATGACCCTCCTTTCCTACGCCCCCCCCCCCGCCTTGGTTTGACAATATTCCTATGGGACAGGAAGAAATTCCTACCCGCAGTAAACAGTGACAGAACTTGGGAAAACGTAACATTATGGGGATTAGTGTCATTTTTGGCCACTAGGTGGCCAATAAGAACAAAACATGCTGCAACCGCATACATTGGCGGAGGATGTTAGTCCACTTCTCCTTGTTGGATTTTGATAAGCAACATATCAAAATGATCCTCAAGACCTTCTCATTCCAATTCAAATTGTTATGGTTTAATGGGTCCATCTATATCATCTTGAACAACTGCTTGCTTGGGTCAGTTAGATATCCTTAAATTAGCAAAGGTCACAGTCCCTGTTAATTGACCTACAAAGGTAATGTCAGAGCTAGGTATGACGATCTGTTTGAGTTGTAAAAGATGCCAATCATTTTGGGTCATTTGCTGTTAAGATATGTCCCAAAGACATGTTCAAAGTTTCTGAGAAATAACAAGAAGAATGCAAATATATTTTACTTGGTTTTGCCCCCTCGAAGGAAATGAAACACTTAAACTGATTTAATGATCAATATAGAAACGTCATCAGAGATGTCCACAACTAGTAGACTGCCATCTAGGTCATCATCCTCATTACTGGGAATTTGGCTCTGCTTGTGTAGGTCTTTGATTCTCCTGATCCTAGCCTTAAATTGTGACTTTTGTTCTGCTTCTTGATGCCAAGTTGATAACTTGTTCTACATCATGGATCCTCTGTACAATGGTGACCTTTTAAAAATTTGCCATTGTACATGTACATTAGTAGAGTTTCGTCCCTTCTTCTATCAAGCTTAGGAATGTTATACTTAGTATGTAGCATGTCAACTGACATGTCTCTGATATTACTTCTCAAGCATACATAGTCCCCTATTCTGTAGTAATTTTACAGTTAAGTTGTTATTTGCTCCAGAATGCAGAAAACTTGCATAATCAATGATTGATAATTTTTACACCATTATAGCCGCCTTCTGGGTTAAATCATTTCTAATCTTAGCAAATTTGAAAAGTCTATGATTGACTTTCCTAATAACTTCTTTAACAACAGGTTCTAGGGTCATGGACTGATCTAATTTTACCCCCGAATAATGGTAAGTTTCAATTTGTTCTAAAGGTAATCCACCTATAATTGGTGGATTTCCCAGTACATTCATGATTTTTTCCCTAGTTCCACTCAACATAAACTTAGTCTTATTGCTATTGATAGTTAGCCTAAGCTTCGGACACTTCTCTACTACTTTGTCAATATCCAATTGCAACTTATCAACTGCTGACTGTGTGTCCCTATCGGCACAATATATCACAAGGTCGTCAGCGTACATTATGGACTTGCAGTGTGACAGACCTTCAGCAAGGTTGTCGATATAGAATATGAACAACAATGGGCCAAGAACAGAGCCCTGGGGACTCCATAGGTGACTGAGGCTAATTTTGAATCAAAATCTCCAAATCTAGTCATTTGCTGCCTATCCATAAGATAGCTCCTGACCCAGTTATATAAATTTTTCTGTAGTCTCAGAGATTTTAATTTTTGTAATGGGTAAGAGTGATTAACCGAATCAAATGCCTGTTTCAGGTCTACAAAGCAAAGGGCTGTGGTCAGGCTGTCATCACTGTTAATATAGAGATAATTGGTCACTGATGTCATGAATTTCTCCCTCCCATGCATGATTGCCTAGCAACAGCCATTCTAGATGTCTATGTCCTTGGCAACAGATTTTTCTTTTGGACCTAGCTCAATTTTATGGGTCACTTCTCCCATTCAGTTCTTTGCTTCCTGCAAGACATTTGATACCCTTGCATCTGGTGTCATCACTAGATGCAAGTTTACTGTCAGTAGCCCTATAATTTTATCTAGGCACTATAAACCCCATGGTACCCTCAGACACTGTCTAGCAGTCCTATCATTGCATCCTCTATGCCATATTGGACAGTGGCATTGTACCTTGTCCTTCTACATTGTCACCATAGTGCAATGATGTTCTAACTGCATCTGGGTTAACATGGTAAAAGGTTCCTCCATGAGGCCCCTCAGGGAGGTACGTAACTAACCCTATCCCATATCCCTAACCCTAATCCTAAATCTAAGGTGTAGCTCAAAATTAATTTCAAGTTAAGCTAGGTACCCCCTGAAATGGCAAACAATAGGTATTTACTGTACAGATTGGCAGTGGGGACATTGATCAGCAATTGTGTGCATCATTGTTTTGCCTTATTTTCTTGAGATATAGCACTAATTATTGATAAATTTGGAAAGATTAGTTACTTTTTTGGTGTACTATTCATTTTTCTCATAGGATAGTGATGGAAACTCATGCCTGTGGGGGCCCTCAAGGAGAGCTCTTGAGGGGTCTGGCAAAGTGAGATTTTCTCTCTCAGTCCCTATAGCAACTAGTTCCTATTTATATAGGCCTACCCAATCCTAACTGCATTCCTTACCCTAAGCCTATCCCTTCGTTCCATATGGAATGGGGGGGGGTTCTGCTTTGAGAATTTCCCTAGCACTGGGGAAGGGAATTTCCAGTGGAGAGACTCCCACTGTCAAATAGCCCTATTGATAGCTTCTATACACTGTAAAACACCCTGTCATAATCCCTTCTTAGCCCGGGTGGGGAGGCACTGACTCTTTGAAGGGAGTAGTAACTGCAGACTTACCACCCATGTTATCAGTGACAGTGGCTATAGTAACAATGTATAGAAGGCATAAAGCTACTGTCTGATAGGGCCTTGAGGGTATTATGATGAGGTTGCAGGCTATAGTCTAAAGGTACCATATGGCTACATGCAATAATTATATAAAGCATATCATATAACGGTTGACAGTGCCTACAGGCTATAATTGGACTACCAGACAGTGTCTAAGGGTATCATGGGGGCTGCTGACACATGCCTACAGGCAATAATTGGGCTACCATACAGTGTCTGAGGGTATCATGGAGGCTGCTGACAGTGCCTACAGGCAATAATTGGGCTACCAGACAGTGTCTGAGGGTATCGTGGGGGCTGCTGACAGTGCCTACAGGCAATAATTGGGCTGCCAGACAGTTTCTGAGGGTATCGTGGGGGCTGCTGACAGTGCCTACAGGCTATAATTGAGCTGCAAGACAGTGCCAAGAGACAGTTATCAGGATGTTGCACACCACTGGTATGGCATCTAGGAGTTACTGATAGGGTGGGCTTTGTTACTTATGCTATCTTCAAGGTCAAATTTGAATGTTAATGACCTCAGGGAATGTCACACCTTAGCATGGGTGACAATTATCCCTTCATTATTGTAAAGTCAGATACATTACTCTTAGAGCTGTACATTTACATTCAATTGCCAAAATACACCACCACTGTCCTTGGCAAATATCATGCTAAAATAACAGGTTACCATATTCCTAACAAATACAGAATTTGGAGCAGAAATGATTCACAAACTGGATAATACTCAAAACCATTTCATTTGGTCCAAAATCACATAGATCTTTCTAAAGATATAGCTGCCAACTGCAGCATAGCATGGTAGAAGGGTAACAAAACTGCATCTGGATGGCCTAGATACTTGTAGTTCTTAAAGGGGAAGGGAGGCTATAAATAAGACGGAATGGCCTTGTGAAGCCCATAGGGGGCCTCGTTTATGGTGGGGTTAAGACTCTGGTCAAATATCTCAGTTTATCTTAAAATATCCATGTCTCTAGTGAATAATAATCTCTCTAATATACATAGTGTAGGTATTGCAATATCCAGATAACTATATTATCGAAGCAATAGACGGTTCGAGTAGGTTTCAGAATCACTTTATTACGGTACTTTTTACAAGAAGACTTGCAAATGCGTTTCAACCTTTCATATGCCTTTAGTCAGTACCCTGTAAGGTGGTAATGCTCTCGTTAAATAACCGTGAGGCCATTTAGAGGCAAGATCAGTCTACCAGCTCAGTAGGACTGTGAATCCCCCGATCGTAGGAGGACAGCGGAATATATCTCTTGTTACGGTCGATTGGTTCCACACTGAGCGCCCCTCTGGTCCGCCCCCTATGTCACACCGCCCGAAACCACCAGTGGTGCCCTCTTACGAGAGATGCAGGAGACGCTCCCAAAAAGCGCCTATCCTACTACGATAAAGTACATAGTAATAGTCTCGAATACGGTATCGAATACATACGGACCTCGATACACAGTAAATACGATTCCCTACAATAGCATGTGTGGGAATACCTAATTGAGAGATGTACCTAAAATCAACCACTTTTGATGAATCACACACTAAGAAATTAGTTATTATTTTCCCCAACTGATCAAACTTTGAAATTTGGCTGTTCTATCAATATACACCCACCTCTACTGTCTGATCGTTGGTCATTTTTTGGAGCTGTTCCAGCCACCACCCCCAACCCTAATGAGTCCTATCAGACCAAATGCCAAACAGGACATCCTGCTGGGCAGTAAAAATTAGCATCTCTGTGTGAAGGTGGCATAAGCAGGACTCCAGGTTGTAGATATACTTGTAAACTTTTGTCTTTAAAAGACCACATCTGACATTATTTAAACTTTGACTAGACCAAAAGTCTCATATTCAGGCTTATCTAGCAAATTCAAGGTCAAAAAGGTGACCTTAACCTTCATCAAGGCTATGTACTTAAACCTATATTATTTTGGACTCCCTTGCCAAACTTCTGTGCTAAAATTCTTTCATGTATCTTGGTTCCTGGCTCTAATATGCCAACAAAGAAACATACAAGGTTACCATGGCCATATGTTATCTAATTCAACTTTCAACCACTTAATCTATATATCATTTATGTCCTCAACATGTTTGACTCCTAAATGGTAGAGACTTAATATGTGTAATTTATTCATTTACACAGGAGTTGAAACATGCACATAAATAGGAAAGCGATATCAGCATGGGATGCCTGTGAGAATAACACTCTTATTCACACGGGATTTTCTAGTACACAGGACTTCTGGGAAATGGGACAGGAAAAAAGTTATTTGTTTTTAGGAGACAGGACATATCATGATAATTATGGAAACGGGACACAATTTCAAATTTGGTAAACAGGACTTGAATATTTCATACACATGCCATTCTCATCTATATTACTCTGTCCCCTCTTTTCCTTTTTATGGGAAACAGGACTGGACAAGGACATCTGGTACACGGGACATATCATCCCAAAACGGTTGTGTTTTATCCTGTTTTTGAAATGTCCAATGTCCAAAATGTCCTTCTGCTGTCTTATTTCTAAAATGTCCTGTGTCTCAAAAGTTCTTCTGCTGTCCTGCTTCTGAAATGTCCTGTGTCCTAGAAAATCTTGTGCGAATAAGACTCTTACTCGCATGAAATGCACATGCTAGTATCATCGGCCACATAGACATTATTATTTTAGTGATACATATTTCCTCTGAAAACCTTTGAAAAATAGCATAGTTTCCAGGGAAACATCCAAAGTCACCATGTTTGCATTAATTTCAACAGAATACACCTCCAGATTAAGATAGAGCATAAAAAATATCTTCATCGCAAGTAACATTCAGCTTGTTGAACCATGGGTATTCTAGCAGACTGAGGATGCCATAGAGTCCAACATGTACCACTTCGCTGACTGAGATATCCCAAGGTGCCCCCTCAGTGGCAGTAATACCTGTCGGTACTCCCTCGCTGACAGGGATACCTCTGAGTGATTTCCCTTTGACTAGGCTATGTTTAACATTTGTCTCCGGTAATTAGATATGTAAAATGGTTGTTTCTTTGCAAAATTATGCCCTAGAGCAAGAGATGAATGACACCACTGTAATGCCTGTGCTCATAAATTTAAGCCCGGTCCACAAGAAACATTGCTAGGCAAATAAACATTTAGAAAGGTTTTTGTTAAGAAACCATACATGGGAAGGAGAAATGTCTGGCATTGTTGAAATAATTATTTAGGGGGTAGGTACTCAGAATATTCAGTTAGGTGCACAAGAAACATGCATTGAAATTAGTATTAAGAATGGCCATTGCCAGGCAAACAGACATGGGAGGGAGAAATGTATGATATCACTGAAATCCCTGGGGCTTATTTAGGAGGGAAGGTACCCATAAATTGAGTTAAGTCTACAAGAAACATGCGTTGCTATGCAAATAAACATTTAGAATGGCCGCACCTAGGCAACCAAACATGTGAAGGAGAAATGAATGACATCACTGAAATCCCTGGGCCTTATTTAGGGGGTCAGGTACCCGTAAAATTAAGCTAGGTCTACAATAAACATGCTTGCTCGGCAAATAAACATTTAGAATGGCCGTTGCTAGGCAACTATACATGGGAGGAAGAAATGATTGACATGACTGAAATTCCTGGGCCCTATTTAGGGGGGGTCAGGTACCCGTAAAATTGAGCTACGTCTACAATAAATATGTGTTGCTAGGCAAATAAAGATTTAGAATGACAGTTGCTAGGCAACAGCTCTATTTAGAAGGAAACGAATAAGTGCAAGAAAACCAGTAGATATCCTTTAGTAGGGGTAGGAGTGGTTAGATTCTTTCTATGTCCATTAGTTACACTGTTGTAGGGTGGTATAATGGGAAAATGTTAGCCATTTTGGATTTTGGCCGTTACCATGTTACCAATAAGGTTCCAAAAGTGGCACCTAAGCTAGAATCAATCCCTATGACTAAATGAACAACTGGGCCAAATTTGGTGCTTTTGTCACTCCTGTAACGGTTGACCCCAAAATTAGCGCTAAGGGACCCTACTATAGAGAAGGTTTGAAAGTTTGATTACTATGATAATTATTAAGGGTCAATTTCTTACATGTTTTAATAAAGTACTGCGGAAATAATATATTATTTTATGCATTTGTTTGAGGTCTAAAGGCTTAAGCCTAATGATGACTGCAGGGGTTTATTTCGATACATAGGCCTAATTCAGATCATCAGTCACATTGAAATAAGCCCCAGGGAATACTATGTTTCTTTGTTGTAAAGCCCCATTGCAGTACCAACCTACACTGTAAAAACATGTTGTCGAAAGAACAGTGAAATCCTTGGCCCAATGTTGCCAGAGATTCATTGTTATTTTCACATAGATCCCTTTTACCACAGTGTGTACTGTACTGCTTTATTGTAAAAACTACACTGCTTCACTGCAATGCAATTATGGTCGATTATTCTTCAGTTTTATGAGGATCACTGGTAGATTCAACTGTTATTTCGTACAGTGTACCCCTAATAATTTACGTTCTAAATTGGTGTATGGTGCCAGCCCATCACTCTGGTACAGCTATCGTCATCATCACTAACAAGATACTCACCAGAGTCGTATTCATGCATTGCTAATGTTAATGGATATTGTAAAATGTTGCACTAGGTGACACTGAACTCGAATATTACAATGATAAAAAAAAAAAATGTACGTTCTCCCTTTTTTGTACCTCCCTTCAGAGCTTAAGTGTGTTGGCCTCGTAGTAGTTCGTGATGTGGTTTCGTAAAATTGTAAATTGAAATCTGAGTGTTGTACAACAATATCCTGTGGTTGGATTAAATCCCAATAAAGTCCATGTTATTGCACAACCCTAGCTTCGTGAATGTTTTCCTCTCTAACGGATGAGCACACCCTTAAAATTACTAATCAAAATGTGATGTTTTAGAAACAAAGAGTAATTGTCTTCTTATGGTTGGTTCGTATCATGCACCAAGGCCACACAGGATTGTGTCAGTATGCAGTACAGGGGTGTAGGTAAAGGGGGGCGGGGGGCCTGGGCCCCTCCAATCATAATGGAGGTTGGGCCTGAGTATGTCTGCCCCCCCCCAAAAAAAAACTTGCCAAGAACTCATAAGAAAATTGAAAAGAAGCTAAAACTGTTCATCTCAAATTGATTAATATGGTGGCGGGATGTGGAAAATATGGGCCTTAGCCAGTCAGAGCTGAAATTGACCAAAAATTACTATACGAATTCTATATAGGCCTACATATGTGACATGTACTGGGAAAGGGGCGCTATTCTCCCCTGCACTAAGGGCCCTTTTCGCAGATCGTGTCACATTATGTATAGGTGTTGTCATGCTTGGGCCAACAATTCAAGGTGGTCATGATGGGGCAGCCCTCGCCCTCGAAGATTTGCCTGCTACGCCTCTGCAGTAGGACTATGATTTCAATTGCCTGAGACTATAACTACTGGTTTTCAAAGCATATCATGTGTTCTACCATAGCAGTATGGCGCTGGGCAGGGTGACCCCATTGAACCCCATGTTATCCAGAACGAGGCACTGGATAGGTGATCTCGAACCAGAGTGCTCAACTCAATACTGATCATAGAAATAGTATTTAATTTCCCCTGTATAGTTGAATAGGGCCTAGGCAACTATATGGTAGAACACTGATCACTATGGAGTATGTGGAGGGGTTGAGCTGTGGCAAAACTAATCTCAGCCCTGTTATCGTTTGGTGAAAGCTTCAGACTCAGTCAGATTCCCCTCGCCAGGAAGGGTTGAATATGGGCTGCCATGGTTAAATTCATGTATTTGATGTGAAATTAGGAACTATTTAGGAATGTCCACTATGAAACAACAGGAAGCTCGTGGATTTTCCCATGAAGGAACGAAAATAATTTCGCCCTCCGTCATAGAGGGGCTCAACATTTATTTTTTTTTGGGGGTCAAAGTTTTTGGCAAATAAAGATAACTCCCCTTTGAGAAGATGGCACTAAAGCAGGGGTTAGACTTTACTTGCACTATTTGAAATTCAGATAATCTTTAAAGGTGAATCCATTACCTGTAAGAGAGAATGGAGGATCATTACTGCTACAGTAATTCCGACACCCCACAGTATGGGTTCCCTTTCCCCCCATTCCCCCTACACTCACCACACACACCTTACACCAACTATCACCCTCATTCTTGTGCTTTTAGCTGTCACCTTCACATCGTTTTCCCCACCCACCGTCACCTATTTTACCATGCACTCTGTTCATTCAAATCTTTCTAATCTTATCCACCACCGTCGCATACAACAAGTTATTATTCAATTGTATGCTCACAAATTTGATACAATGTCTCTATTTATTATGTGATCCATGGTTGTCTGTGTCAACCTTTAAAGATGTCACAAACTTTAAAAATTTAGAGTCTATGAAATGATAAACTTTTAATTCCCAAGCCTGCCTCTTCACCTTGCTTTCAACGTAGTGGAGATTCATAATCACCTTCAAAAGGGGTATGCCAATCTCGCTTGTTTCAAGGGAAGATGGGAACAAGGAAACCTATAAGACGCACCCTGAGTTCGGACTTGCCCAATATGGCACACCTACCGTATTGGCCTGTTTAAGCGCCGGGTCTTTGAATAAGCGCAGGTTTCGTATAAGCACCGGGGGCACAGTGGTTTTATAATTGGAATTTGCACTATAAACCATGTCTTGAATAAGGGCCGGTCTTGTATAAGGCCCGCGGGTATAGAGGGGGGCTGAAATCTATAAGCAGGCCACTACTGTACAGGTTCATCCTCGTGTATATATATATATATATATATATATATATATATATATATATATATGCGAGGATTTACGGTAATTTTGTTAGCAAACTCTCTCTACTTGGCAATTCCTCGGGAGTAGTTTTCACATGAAATGATATCGTTTTACTTATTAGAATACTCAAGGAATATGACATGAACCAGCTGCCAGGAATTCTGTTTGAAATGAAATTTCCAACGGCCATATTCTTTAGAGTGGTTTAGGGGTGGTATTCTATTCTCAGGGATCTGCAATATCAAAGTGCATGCCCCAGAGTGTGATATGGTTATCTTGTTGGGCAGAGTAGCCAATAATGGAACAGGGAATATTTGATACTAATTTGATATTAATCATAAAACAGCCACTTTAATAAACCAATTCACCCCTGTTGTTCACTTCAAATTAACCCTTGGGCCTTCAGTCACCTACCATGATAGTTAATTCTTATGAATAAGCTAATACCTCCTTGGTTACTTGTTTCCATTGTTTACTTTAAGCATAAGACTTGTGTTTAGTTGCCCAGGCTATTAGCCTTATAAATGCCAGGATAAATAAACAATTTAAAAAAAACTGCATTAGAATTCTATGTTCCCCTATCAGCATCTTCTATCAATGAAGCACAGACGAGGATTGAACTCACCAGGGCTGCATTTGTGTATCAAGGCAGTCCTGCATTCGTGTATCAAGGCAGTCCTGTATTCGTGTATCAAGGCAGCCCTGCATTCGTGTACCAAGGCAGCCCTGCATTCGTGTATCAAGGCAGCCCTGCATTCGTGTATCAAGGCAGCCCTGCATTCGTGTATCAAGGCAGCCCTGCATTCGTGTACCAAGGCAGCCCTGCATTTGTGTATCAAGGCAGCCCTGCATTCGTGTACCAAGGCAGCCCTGCATTCGTGTATCAAGGCAGCCCTGCATTTGTGTACCAAGGCAGCCCTGCATTCGTTTATCAAGGCAGCCCTGCATTCGTGTACCAAGGCAGCCCTGCATTCGTGTATCAAGGCAGCCCTGCATTCGTGTACCAAGGCAGCCCTGCATTCGTGTACCAAGGCAGCCCTGCATTCGTGTACCAAGGCAGCCCTGCATTCGTGTACCAAGGCAGCCCTGCATCCGTGTACCAAGGCAGCCCTGCATTCGTGTATCAAGGCAGCCCTTTGTAGTTGAAATGGTTAACCAATGTAGCACCATGGAGCCAGCATACAGTGACTTATTAATCGCGGGGCATTGGAGCATGACATTATGCTGATGACTATAATCGATGCCGTGGGGAGAGTTGAATAGTGAGAGGCGTAGGCTCATTAAAACACCTTAATTTAATGTTCAATCAAACAAATACAAATTGGTTTAAACACAGCCACTAATCCTCAGGGGAGAACAAGTATAATGAAAAATACTGTTGGGGCAATAATGGTTCTACCACTTCTCACCAGGAGGACGTTAGTGGCCACAGGGAATTTTGGCAAAAAATGTCAATGCTACTAAAACCCAAAGAGAATTTACCCACCATGAGACAAATACATGCATTAGCAGTGAAAAGGCAGTGAAAAGACTATTTTAATACCTTTTTTGCCAACATAGGGTTTGATATGGCTTAGAAAATGCAGTATGATATTGGCAGTAATCCTGGTATTGTATATAATATTGATAATCCGTGTCCTAATCTTGAAATTGAGTATGAAATGGTCGAGAAGCTTATCCATACTATTAATATACACAAATCCAGTGGTATTCAGGGCATCAATGCCCGAGTATTGAAAGATGTCCTATTAAACACAATCCCTCAACTACTGAGCATTTTCAGGAATTCCATTGGGGAGGGAGTTAATCCTAAAAAAAATGGGCCACCAGCTCTGTTGTGCCAATCCCCAAGGCTGGTGACTTAACCAAAATCGTCAATTGGCGCCCAATTAGTCTCTTACCAGTTCCTGGCAGATTATTGGAGAAATTGTTGCCCTCACATATAGTTAGTCACCTGATAGATAACAACCTTCTGAGTAAATGGCAATACGGATTCAGACCGGGCCTTGGCACTACAGAGGCCCTATTTGATTTAACCAACCATCTATTTTTGGAAATTGATGATAACAATTATATTAAGTTTATGTTTTGTGGATGGAAGCAAGGCTTTAGATTCTGTCCACCACAACCTCTTACTTCGTAAATGTAGGGCCTTAAAGTTAGACCAACTTACCCTCAAATGGCTGGAATCCTACCTATCTGAAAGGAAACAGGTTACCATACTCAAGGGGGGGACTTCCCCGGAATGCTCAGTGCCATATGGCGTACCAAGGGTAGTAGCCTCAGGCCGCTCCTCCTCTTAATCTATATCAACAACTTACCTGATGTAATACAAGAGTCAAAGGTATACATGTATGGTGATGATGTCATGCTTGTATCTAGCCATAAGAATATCACTGACTCCAAAGCAAAACTAAGC
Organism: Acholoe squamosa; assembly: GCA_949317995.1. NCBI lineage: Eukaryota > Metazoa > Annelida > Polychaeta > Phyllodocida > Polynoidae > Acholoe > Acholoe squamosa. The sequence goes on from OX439050.1 coordinate 49,982,627, forward strand.
CGCGATGTCCAGAAAATGCTAACCTGGTGTAAAGAGAATTGCCTGAATATCAACAGTAAAAGAATCCAGATTATGAGAATATCCCATACTAAATTACATGCTGATACTCCCCAAATTAACATCCAGCTTGACAGAGTAGCCCTAGCCCGGTTTCAGAATATAAATACCTTGGCGCATTTATAGACGAACACCTCACCTTTAACAGTAATGCAGTAAAAATTCCAATGGTCTATGAGTCATAAGGTCTATTTACTATCTAAAATCCGTAAATATCTGGATGAAAAAAGGAACTTCTTTTCTATAAGACCATGATTATCCCCTTTACTGACTATGCGAGTTTTCTGCTAGATTGTACTACCAGTGGAAACACTCTAAAAAATACAGCACATACAATAGAGCATTGAGAGTATATTATATGAAAAGTGTTCTGCCACTGAACTACATGACTACTTTGATATTGAGTTATTAAATTCACGATGCCATGCACAGTTACTATGCGAGATGTTTAAACTTTCTAAAACAATAGGCTATGAACTGCCAGCAGCCAACAGGCGCACGCGTAATGATTACAAAATTAAATTCCACCTAAAGCGGTATAAATACAGTAGCCCCATGAAAAATCCCTATTGGAGAGGTGTCTGGGAATGGGATGCTCTCCCGAAAATGCGATTTGAAAACTAGTTTTAAAAACAAAATCAAAGGCTTAAAACCTCGTCCACACCTTACCTGATCTGGCTCGGCATGGTGCATGGCTTCCCCACATTACTTCCTCACAACTCACAGTTAGTCATACTACCTAGCTTAACAACTCCCATATACTATGGTGTTATTCTAATACTGATGTATATTATTTGTAATGTAATCTTATCTCTTGTGTCATTGCCTAATGACTTGAATACAGGTGAATTCTTTTAAATACTTAGCTTAGAGGGTGTTAAATGACAAAACCTTGTTGTACATTATAATGATGTGTTCATCATTAATATGGGTCAGACTTCCGTGCAATGCACAGTCCTGTGACCATCTTTTCTTTCTTATCTATGTCTATTTAAATAACACAAACTGCTGTGTAATTGTAATGATGACCATCTTGTAGAATCTTTATTGGCATGCCTATTCCGGACAAGATTAGTATACCAGCTCATAGTTAGACTATATAGCAACCTAATTAATATATTATGTATCGTAATATTTTCTCACTTTGTAAGACCATGCCTATCACCGTTTATACCATGGTTATCCTGTTCTTGAATGATTTTACGGTGCCGACAGCTGATAATGAAGTTCGAATAGTACGCGCTAAATGAACCTATGTTGACACTTGAGACGAGATGACGTGACAGCAAATTGACATCAAAGATTTAATTCAGTATTAAAAAACTATAGCATTAGAAGCTTAATGGCTACACATGATGAATCTTGACATTATATTCTATCACCTACCTTTAATTCGCCATGATTTGACATACATATGTAACATGATTGATGATATAAAAATCGAATCGAGCGAAATTTTCGCCATCGTGTTGACTGCGCAGCGGACGGATTCTTTACCGTGGACACAAGTTGTCACATTTGCATATGCTCTAAGGGTATTCTGGCCGTAGCGCGCATTCCTTACCAGCGGTAGCTCTATGAAAATGCCTGTATGACACATGCCAACATAACACTTTGCATCCAGGCAGTATTGTTGTGTCGCCGAGAAACCAATATGGCGGAGGAGCTTGAACAAGATGATCGCTTGGATTTTTATTTCTTCAATTTCTAAGGTATTTACTTAATTTTATGGTGGAAACCCTGGTATAAATGCCATAAATAACAAATAGAGATGCACACGGTGATTCTAGGGGCTAGATAAGAAGACACTCGGCTACGGCCTCGTGCTTCTTATCTGCCCCTAGAATCACCAAGTGCATCTCTATTTGTTATTTATGCCCTTAATACAACGGTATTTAAAGGAACTTATTATAACTTCCGTAGGGTTGGTCAGCCCAGTATTGCTGCTGAAGAACATGTATCTGAAGCACTGCAATAAAGGATTTTGAAATTGAAATTCAGTCTACAGGAGACCAGGCTATTACCTGTCCCACTGCCTCTCTCAGTTTACAGGAACCCAAGCTACTACCCGTCCCACTGCCTCTCTCAGTTTACAGGAGACCAGGCCACTACCTGTCCCGCTGCTTCTCTCAGTTTATAGGAGACCAGGCTATTACGTACCTGTCCAACTGTCTCTCTCAGTTTACAGAAACCCAGGCTATTACCCGTCCCACTGACTTTCTCATTATGTAGAGTCCTAGTTCAACGCTTAAACCATTGGCTCTCGATAAATCCACCAATTGTCTTTGAAAAGGATGACACCACAGAGTGATGTATAATTCCTAAACGAATTAAGCTACATATCCAGGGGGTACATGATAATTGCTTGTTTCTTGCATGTACATACTATAGGCTACTTCTGCTTCCTTAACTGCTCCTACTAACATAAAACAGCAGTGCAGACCACCACCCCACAGGTGCGCACGCAGGTTGAGGGACGCTGGAGGGCTCTTCAGATGACGTGCGGCGACCTGAGTGAGCAGCAGACTGTTTCTGATCCATGTGTCCAATCTGCTCATTGTATAGTAACACTACAGAACTATTCATAACCTCATTGAGCACCAGCTAACGAGTTGCTCATATCTGCTCATCATTAGAAGACACCACTTATATATACTATAGCGCTGCTCAATAGAGTGCACAGGGAGTTCTTGATACAGCTCCCGTGTGAGTACTGGATTGCATATAGACAATACATGTCAAACAGGTCGCTATAAAGGATACCTGTATTTGTCTACGCTGTGAGTTGCTCTTTTTAGAAAAAGTTTCTGATTTCTATAGGAGTTCATCCCTATGCTCACATTATAGACAGCTGCTGAGCGATGTCATTGAGTAATCTAAGTGGTTTTTAAGCTGCTCATTGTATTTGGAAGGGAGTCAAAGATATATCACATTGGAGCTGCTCTCCTTTACAGAAAAAAGACCCTTCCTAATCGCGGACAACCCACACAAGTACACCTACGCATTTTCAGTGGGATAAATACACTTGGGAGTTATTTGGAATGCATTGACTGAGCTGCAGATAGGAGAGGACACCCTCAGGTTAAGCATCACTTGCTCAATACAAGTTAGGGTCTCGTTGGAATGAGCTACTCACCATAGAGAGGATTGTAAGAAAACCACCAAAACAGTCTGTGCGTGGGCAACACTTTTGACAGCTCAGAGTGTAGAAAAAAGAGCTTGTATTACAATTCAGCTCTTCAAAGTTAGGGGTATAGAAAAAAAGAGAACATCATTCAGTGCCTGGGGGACCGACCCTCTGATCAGCTCCCTAAAAGCACTGAACTGAGTTTAGAGTCCAGGGAAAATCATCCACCTTCGAACAGAGTGGACCTGAGCTTTGCCTCTTCCTTCATAAAGTACAGCTCTGAAAACTACAAACTTTCTTTCAGAGTAGAACTTGGCTCTACCTCCAACTCTGGAAAAAATCTGAGCCGGCCTAATAACCTTCTTGGGAGAGAATCTAAAATATTCACATCACATTTCTTCAGGAAACCCCCTTTGTTCTTCACGTGGCCTTAACTTACTCCAGTGTCTCACCTCCTGAGTCTATGATGGGTAGTTACGGTGTTGGGATGGTGGCCCGGCTGTGGATGGTGGGATGGCTCATCTTCCTGATTGCCTTCCTAGCCTCCTGTCAAACAACAACAGCAGATGATCAGGTAAGAACGGCTCTATAAATATTATCATTGTCACCGAGGTTTGTAATGATCTTCTTCTTTTACCAAATGCGCATTTCTGCAACCAAATTGCCTCCATTCAGCACCCCTTATATTCCTCAAATATTGGTGAAATCTCGGGATTTTTGGGGGGATGTCCCAAAGGGGCATCCATTAGATATGTACGTATACTTTTGCCAAAAGGTTTATATCTTCAGCCCCATTGCACCTTGCACGTATAATTTGGACTACTCCCTCAAACCATTCAAACCTTTCAATGTGTGCGGGGAAACTACTACATGTATGCTTTATTGAATATAAACTGTTATTTTTACAATACATCGCTCTGATCTTTCTAGCCTGTAAGTGAATATTTTAATGGGGGGGGGGGTCACTAAAGCCTGTCTATATGTGACAGGATCTGCGAAAAGGGCCCTTGGAGTATATGGCGCATTAATGTCCCTATTCCCAGTACATGTCACATATATATGATCACTCGGGACATGAATGGGGCATATTTTCTAGAGGGAAAAAAATAAGCTCTTTGGCTTGAGCCATTTGGTGCGTGCATAATTAATGGATGCCCCCTATGGGATAATGGTCTCTATAAGGATACGAAAGCAATAAGTGGAAATAAGACGGCTTTGTTCCTCCACTATTCTTACCCATATGGTTTCACCCAAATGACATTTACAGGTAAATGATATCCATGAATGGCATCGTATATCAATAATTATGATTTGTGTCTAAATCAATCATGCAGGATAACGTTTCAGATCATATTCACTTTGATTTCTTTTATAAAGAAGGCCATACAAATGTCATCATTGATGTATTGAATTTCCATTGAAAACTAGAGATCGTTTACCTATATTCAATTTGCGATTGGTTCAAAAAGTCCCTGTAAATCTTAAAGCTATAAATGATGAGAAACATTATCATAACAGGAGTTTAGAATGAGTTTTACTGGCAACGAAAGGTCATACTGTTCGAACCACTACACAGCCTTTGAATATTTAATGTTTGATATTAAGACGCCCACTTGTTCAATTTCGATTCCTTTTAGCCCATCGTAACATCAGTATCGCAGCATGCGTTAAAAAACATTGTCTATTTATCTATCTATCTTTTTTAAAAGAGGCTTTGGGTAAAGAGCCATAATGATTTATTCTCTAACAGGTGTGTGCCACGTACTGGATGCTATGCGAATCGAGGATCCAAAGAGCGCTTTGATGCCACTGTTTTAACCCCAATGCTATTTCAGGAAACTGCCATTTGCCCGAGTTCCACCATGGTGCAGGTGGTCAAAACATTTAAAATTAACATTCAAATCATTCAAAAAAGATTAAGAGGATCAAGGTGGAAAAGGTGCCAGTACCATAGTTTCCCCATCAGTGTACTGCTCTGAGACATTTAATACGACCACATTGCATTTGATATATCAAGTTGGAAAGAGAAACTTGGATTTTCAATTATTTGCTGACAGAGAGAAGCCTACTCAGTGGTTCTAACAAAAGCCGAGTCAAATAATCACAAAGTTGGCTTTGATAGACCACAGGGGTTCAAATGACCAACAGGCATGGGACACCATGATATACCTGCAAATTGATGCCTCCATATCTAGGGTAGGTTAACCTAAAGACTTCCATATACATGTACCTTGAGACGCTCACCTCAAAAATTGCCTATAAATGAGGATTTACTCCTGTATCAACATTGCCAAATCATATGAGCATTGAATCAACCAGTTGGCAATGTTGATTTAGCAGCAAACCCAATGCTATGGCTATTTTCTCTGTGGACGTCTTAAGGTATGTGGACGTCTTTAGGTTAATTTACCCTAGGCCTGTGTTTCTTTGAAATCATGATACACCCGTGCAGCAAAGGTTGAGCACCCATACTGACTGTAAGGTGCTTATGGTTATTGATGGCAATATCAGCTGAATAACATTAATTCCTTGATAATGAACATTTGTAACAGCATCTTAGTGCAGGGTGCATTAAGGTCCCTATTCCTAGTACATGCCACATCTATAATTGTTGATTTTAAAGAAGCACACTCCCTCAGAGGTACAAAATACATCTACTCATTTATGGTGGCTAACTGACCCTGACAACTGTATACATTAAAGTGACCATATACATGTCACATATATGAATGGTAGCACCCTGGAGTTTATGGTCTCTCTCCTGCGGGATTTGTGTATTAGTGAGTAATAGCTGTTTAACGCTATTTCGACAGCTAAGATCATGTTCATGACGAGAACTACATTACACAATTTCCCAGAAGAATGTGTCAGTGCCCATGCATAATCATGAGCAATATACACATCCGAGGGGATAGGAAAGAGGAGAAATAGACCCTTTATGTGGGAAGCCCAGGTTTGTTTTGCCTTCGTCGGCCTCACCTTTACATTAGCAATCTCACCACTCACTAGGTGGCGCCTTTGTGGTTTCCTTCTGGAAGCTGAAAGATAGGCTAAGGCGGGCTTGATTTTTGGTAAATGTTGGTAGAATAATATACATATCACTATATGCATGGAGCAAGTAGAGACCCTGGCCATGGCGTACCATGCAAAAAGAGTTGCAAGTGTTAATTATTTCACCAGTATGTACATGGTATGTACATGCATTTTCAATTATTCTTTCCACTGTACTCAATGAAATAAATATAGTGCATAATAATATGTATGACTAAAAGATTGTGCAGTTTATAAGAAAGCAAAGAGTTTTTTTAATATTCTCGTGCCCAGTATATATAGTTTGAGCATCTATGAGCAGCTCCTCCAGGGATAAATCTACTTCAGTAGTCTTCAAGTGCCACATAAAAGAAGTAAACTGTTACTCTAAATTGAGAAAATAATATGTCTGTGATCCTAAATATTGTAACTAACAGATATGACACACGGGAGCAATTTTGAGGACAAATAATACCAAATGTTGAACCAGCTGGATTGTATCTGGTGAGTAATATGTTTAACGCCTTTTCGACAGCTAAGGTCATATTCATGGCGAGAACGACATTACACAATTTCACAGAGGAATGTGTCAGTGCCCGTGCATATGTGCACCACACACATCCTGAGGGGATAGGAAAGAAGAGATATAGACCCTTTTAAGTGGGCTAGGGAAGCCCGAATTGTATCTACTACCTTTAAGTGGGCTAGGGAAGCCCAAAATTTAAGTGGGAGACTATTGAGGACAAGGAGGATCGCACAGAATCTAAGACGTAAAAATAAATTAATCTGATATGGGGTTCGCTCCACACTAACCTGGACCCTCCGTCGATAGGTAAATTTTTGCACCATCCTGCCTTAAAGGGTTATGACATGTATTGACAAAGGGATGGTTGTGAATGTTTAGGAACCACTTATATGTGGGATCTCTACCTCTATCTCTACCTCTTACTGCAGTAGGAACTGAACAGCACAAATCCGACTCATGGAGTGTTCTACCCACACGCCTTCATTGGTCATATGAGGATGTGTTCCCCACACATATCAGCACCCCACACATATATATATCGATCATGGGGTATCACATGACTCTCAATCAAAGTCCTGTTACAGTAACCAAGTACTAATCCAAATGAGTTTCTATTTTTGTTCACTAAAATTGGAAATATTGTCCTGCACATTGCTAAGATTTACCTCGTCAGATGCGCGTGAGGCTTATGGGAGAGATGTATAGCTGCATGGCGCAGTGTGAGATGCGGCGTTGTTTGGTTTAATCAATGGAGCTCCAGTTTTCATCATGAAATAAAAAAAAAAGGGGGGGAAGGGGGCAGATGAAGAACAGTCTAGAGTTAAGAGTGGACTATTACTCCTTGACAATGCCAAAAGGACCATAACTTTGTGGTTTTGTAGACCTTAAGAACTTTGTCACACCACAGGGAGTCACAGGAAATCTGTCTGACTTCCTTTCCTCTCAAGGTAATGATGGACTCTCTCAAGGTTATATTGCCCACATTTATTGGATACCCACGAGGAGATGACAGAAAGCTGAAGTCAAATGACTGAGTCCTGCTGTGGCAGAAACTACTTTGAGAATACCTACTGTATTTAGAGAATAGACAACGACATTCTTCACGTCTAGACCCTCTGTAGGTCTATAACGCACAGAGATCGAGACTTTCACAGCAGGGTGCAGCCCTGCTGTAAAGGTCGATTGTCTTTATAAAACTTTCTTTGGTAAAATATCACCAGTATTCAATGGAAATACACTCCCAGTAGTACTGTGGCCTTGCTCTGGTGTGCACTGTACTCCTATAATGCACGCAAGGTCACTTCTATTGTGCAGCAGTGCACTACACCTCGTTTTTATAATGTGTGATATAGCCTACCTTTGGAGTCCCTTAAGTGCCTCCTTAGTGTTGTTTGCTTTTAGTGAAAGGTAGGCTGGTGAGACAGGAAGTGAGCAGGCAGAGGGGGCTGGGGTCCCTAATGATGGGAAGGTCCCCTGCATATGGACTTTAACCCCTTAAAAGTATAGTGATGCAACCCAACTATAAGACCCTTGCCCCTCCCCCCCCCCAAAAAAAAAAAAAAAATGATAATAATAAATTGGCACATATGCCTCCATTGCTGTAAAATAACCTTTTGGAGATGATTGAGGATACCTTTACATTGTAATTGTCAACACTTGATGGTGATCAATAAAACTTTGATCAATTGTGTAACCTCTGTCAACCAGCCGCTGTTAATTTTCTTTTTGTTTTCAATGGTAACAATGGATGCAACGTGCATTGTGATAACATGATGTGAAAACCAAGTGAATATTTTTTAACTGTAGATCTGATGTATACAAAGAAATTATGGCAAATAACCTAACGGTGTTTCATTGTAATAGTGATACACCATGAAATTTAAAAATGATTCTCAATCTTTAATCTTTTAACAGTGACATACGAGGATGCCCATGACTCTATACTCATTATCATGACTCAAGGATCATTATCATGACTCTTTAATCTAGATTTATGTATTTATGATCATTTAATATATATCGATATAGAAATACAGCATTGCTGTAATAGCTGCTCGGTCGTATCATCTAGATTTATGTACTTATGATCGGATATTATATAATTCGCTATAGAAATACAGCATTGCTGTAATAGCTGCTCGATTGTATCATCCAGATTTATGTACTTATGATCGGATTAGTAATTGCTCACTATTTGTCAGCAATTAGTCAATATATGTTAGTACCTAGTCACTACATAACAGCAATTAGTCAATATATGTCAGTAATTATTCACTATTTATCAGAAATTAGTCAATATATGTCAGTAATTACTCACTTTTTGTAAGCAATTAGTCAATATGTGTCACTAATTACTCACTATTTGTCAGCAATCAGTCAATATATGCCAGTACTTAGTCATCGTAAAACAATACTTAGTCAATATATGTCAGTAATTACTCACAATTTGTCAGTTATTAGTCAATAGTGAGCAATTACTAACATATATTGACTAAATGCTGATAAAATGTAAGTAACTACTACCATGTATTGACTAATTGCTGAAAAATAGTGAATAGTTACTAGCATATATTAACTTATTGCTGACAAATAGTCCATAGAAACTGACATATTTTGACAAATACCAGTCAAGGCAGGATGCACAGGAGGAGGAATCAATGGCTATTTCTCTGTTATATATTGACTATGTGCTAGAGTGACTAAGTACTGATATATATTGACTAATTGCTGACAAATAGTGAGTAATTACTAACATATATTGACTAATTGCTGATATTTAGTCACTAAGTACTGACATATATGCCAGTACTTAGTCATTATAAAACAACACTTAGTCCATATATGTCAGTAATTACTCACAATTTGTCAGATATTAGTTAATAGTGAGCAATTACTAACATATATTGACTAAATGCTGATAAAATGTAAGTAAATACCATCATGTATTGAGTAATTGCTGACAAATAGTGAATAATTACTAACATATATTAACTAATTACTGACGTATATTGACTAATTGCTGACAAAGTGTGAGTAAATACTGATACATTTTGACTAATTGCTGACAAATTGTGAGTAATTACTAATATATATTGAATGATTGCTGACAAATAGTGAGCAATTACTAACATATAGACTAAATGCTGATAAAATGTAAGTAACTACTACCATGTATTGACTAATTGCTGACAAATAGTGAATAATTACTAACATATATTAACTAATTGCTGACAAATAGTCCATAGATACTGACATATCTTGACAAATACCAGTCAAGGCAGGATGTACAATTGAATCAATGGCTATTTATCTGTTGTACATTGACTATTGGCTGACAGATTGTGAGTAAATAATGACATGTATTGATAATTGCTGATATAGAGTGACTAAGTACTGATGTATATTGACTAATTGCTGACAAATAGTGAGTAATTAGTAACATATATTGACTAATTGCTGATATTTAGTCACCAAGTACTGACATAGATGCCAGTACTTAGTCATTATAAAACACATAGTCCATATATGTCAGTTATTACTCACAATTTGTCAGATATTAGTCAATAGTGAGCAATTACTAACATATATTGACTAAATGCTGATAAAATGTAAGTAACTACTATCATATATTGACTAATTGCTGACAAATAGTGAATAATTACTAACATATATTAACTAATTGCTGACAAATAGTCCATAGATACTGACATATCTTGACAAATACCAGTCAAGGCAGGATGCACAATTGAATCAATGGCCATTTCTCTGTTATATATTGACTATTGGCTGACATATTGTGAGTAAATACTGACATGTATTGATAATTGCTGATATAGAGTGACTAAGTACTGATGTATATTGGCTTATTGCTGACAAATAGTGAGTAATTAGTAACATACATTGACTAATTGCTGATATTTAGTCACTAAGTACTGACATATATGCCAGTACTTAGTCATTATAAAACAACACTTAGTCCATATCTGTCAGTTATTACTCACAATTTGTCAGATATTAGTCAATAGTGAGCAATTACTAACATATATTGACTAAATGCTGATAAAATGTAAGTAACTACTATCATATATTGACTAATTGCTGACAAATAGTGAATAATTACTAACATATATTAACTAATTGCTGACAAATAGTCCATAGATACTGACATATCTTGACAAATACCAGTCAAGGCAGGATGCACAATTGAATCAATGGCTATTTCTCTGTTCAGGGGTGTGAAATCCTGAAACCGATTTCCTCTGAAGCGTATCATACCATCTCCCCAGGAATTTTAGTCTATATTTAAATTTTTTACATTATAGTAAATTGATTAAAATAGTTAAGTGGACACTTTATACTGTTCAGATTCCACTAGTCACTAGGTGCAGTCAGTACTTTATACTTGCAAGCATATGAATTCTATAAGAGACCAATGGAACATATCTATATTATATTGAACAGTACCAAGATACTGCATAATTATGCTAATTATGCAAATAATATGCGCGGATATGGAATGTTTGGTATCAATCTGGGGTGTTTCGTCCCCCTAAAGGACATGCCCCCCTAAAAAATTTGTTTCAGAAAAGAATAAGCAAAATAATTTTTTTGACTTGCAGCCTTTTCGGCCTGAGCTGGTCCACCTGCACCCTACCTCCAGCCAAAACCTATCTGTTTTAAGTGTCACCGGCGAAAAAGGGCAGGTTTGAGGAAGGAATGGATCGAAATATAGGCTTTTTTGGGACGCGGGGGCAGACGCCAGTCCAGGCACTGGCAGAGAGGTCCAAGAACTGGCAGTTTTACAAAATAAATCATATCTCCCTTAATAATAGGAGTTTCCCATAGTGTGACCTATAGATAAAGGGTAGCTCGAGCTGGCGAACGTCATGGCGGTCTTTATTTTCAAATATGCACAATGGGAACAAAGTTATCCCCAACTTAGCGATCTTTTAAGGACAAATAAATGCATTGGTGCATCATGCTGACCTTATGGAATAAAATGACAGGTGGTCTAAGGGTCTCTCAGCTAATAAAAATGTGTAGAGTCTATTATACCAACCTAGCGATATTTTAGGCCTATTTAGCGATCTTTTAAGGACAAATAATTTATTTCATGGCCAAATACAATGCTGTACCTCTATCTGGAGTGACTATAACGACCCTACAGATTATCATACAGTCTTAGTGAGTTCCTAGCGTCAATTCACTACTACAGCAAGGTACATTACAACAGTATCATAAGTTTAGAGAACCATGTGTATGTGACTGGACTCCTAATATGGAAATGTCATGCTAGTTTTAGGTACCAGGCCTTCAAATAACACAATGCCAATTGAAAGTCGTTATGGAATGGCAGGACAGCTTTCAAAGCTTGTTATGGACACTGTGGTGGTAATAGGCGTTAGTGGTCGTGACTAGAGGGGGGGGGGGGTATTGGGTGTCTCTAATGGTGCTGAAGGGGATAGTGGAGACAGGTGGAGGCACGTTTATGGACGCCTATTCATCCTCAAGGGCCACAGAGTAATTTAGGTAATTGGACGCAATAACTCCTCCAAATATAATAATGCCACGCTATTGGGGCTCCAAATATGGGAATGGCACGCATGTTTACGGTCTCAAGACTCCAAATAAACCAATGCCACGCCACTTAGAACTCCTAATATAATAGGGGTATCATACTTATGTGTACATGTATATATATCCATATATGTAGGTGGCCTTTAGTGGGTTAATGGAAGGCTTTCTCGGCTTCATGAAATCAACAAGAAAAGCTATCAGGCGGCCCCAAGACGACCAGGTGGCCCAGAACGACCTGTGACAAACATAGACTTGCATAGGTGTTATATAAATCCGTTTTTCTTATTGCCTATTTAGTCTGAGGCCATGTCTTAAATATTATACCTTTGCAGGGACAGAAAAAAAATGAATAACTGAAATGACCTTAGCAAGGCCTAAGCGGTCTAGGTCACAATCCAGTGATTTCAGTAGCTGAGCTATTGTGTCTGTTTTTGGTCGACAAATGGACGACGATTTCTCCCTGTTCTGGAACGCTGTATATAGCTGGGAGTCTTTAGCTCCCAGCTAATAAGCGCTGGGGCACCAAAGCTGATTCATTCCTGATTTTGAATCGGGAATAAATCGGCCGTCTTCCCGATCAATATTTCTGCCCACTTCTGGTCAAATTTAAAAATTTTAATTTTACTGGTATTGTGGGAAAATACACCGGGAATCTACCATAAAAAATTGTGAATTTTGGTCCATCGTTTGCTCTCAAAACCTATTAAAATCCGATCGAAATCGGGATGGTTTTTGTCAATCAGCTTTGGTGGAACACCTGCTTCAGACTGCCCACTACAATATCACCATGATTCAGCTGACCGGCCTGAAAGAGATCCCACTTCCCACACAGGCAAATTCACCTTCTCAACACAGGTCAACTGTGAATTATTAAAGCAGCACACCCCAGGCCGCCCAATATGTTGAGGCAACCTAGGTGAAACCCTCTTTTTCAGTTGTGATGGGGGGGGGGTGTATTGTAAAGACAGTATCTGAGACGTTTAAGCACCCCGATGCATTATTGCAGCATAATGATAATAATAATCTGAAATCAACTATTTAACAGGCACCCCTGTGCGACCCAATTTGGTTGATACCAATGGCGTTTATATCAGAATGGCATACAATTGGCTTTACTTAGTAATACTAATGCACTCCGATGGCACACTGAATTACATTGTGTGATGATGTGTGATGCTCACACTATGTGCCATTGTAGTCATTGTGTGCCAGTGCTCCCTGTGGGGTGTTTTGTGTGTTAGTGCAATTTTAAAGAAGATAGAGCACCACAGGACATTTCTTATGTTATGATTGAACTGTTACCCTCTGACCCAGTGTCCACTTCAACTCTGTGATCTATTGTTTGGCGATATGTATGGATCCATATCAGAGGCGTAGGAAGCAAATCTTCATTGGGGGGGCCCAGCGAGGGCCCCATCGCAGCAACCTAGAATTGTTGGCTCAAGCGAGACACCCCTCATACATATATGTACATGGAATTTGTATAGAAAGGTAATTTCCAGTCAATTTTGCATCTGACTTTAGGCTCAGGCCCCCATTTTTCCTATCCTATCACCATATCAATCTAATTTGAGATGCAAAGTTTTAGCTTCTTTTCCATTTTGTTATGAGTTTGTGGCAAATTTTGGGGGGGCCCAGACATACTTGGGCCCCACCTCCTTTAGAATACATTGCCACTTGGACGAGGGGTTATTTTGATTGCTTGTATCATAGCCATGACATTAACTGGATACTCAGCAGATGGAGGTGTGGGTGGCCATGGTGAGAATGGACAGTGGTCCAATATTGATTGCAATTAGTTGGGGACTTTTGCAAGAATTAACTTTTAGGTATCACAAAGCTGGGGGCAGTAAATTCTCAAAACACAATTGATGATTGGTTTTCCTAGTCCAGGTCCCTAATCCCCAGCAAAAACACCGCCCACACACTTATGAATATTCATATTGCATCTATATGGTGTAGCTCTGAACAGACTGTATCAAAACCATTCTCCTTTTTTGACATACCAGAGTGGCCTGAATAAGTGCTGGGGCACTCATTGATTTCAACAAACGTATAACCCCGGCCCTTATTCAAGACCATGCAGCGCTTATTCAAGACTTAAATTATAGTGAATTTTCAAATTTCAATACACTTGTACCCAACGCTTATTCGAGACGATCGTTTATTCAAAGACCCGGCGCTTATACGGGCCAATACGGTATGAGGTAATGGGGTCAGTCGTATTTTGTTCTGCAAATTGCCACTCTATCATACATATCCCTTGTAGACTGTTAGTAAAACATGACACCACAGTGGCTTTGATAAGGATTCACATGATTCCATTTGGTATCATGATACATTGCACCAAGACAATACCAGCGAGTAACTCGCCAGTACTGGGTTTATGCTTCATGCTGACACATAAGCAGAGTGTCAACCCTAGGTTCTCAGCATTACACACCTGTGGTGGTCCCGCGTCATCTTCGAGGTACCTTCGTGGTCCTCGTGGGCGACGTCGAGAGCACCTCTATTACCCGACGCCTGGGGGCGCTGGAGTCCAGCGCCACGTCACCACTTGGTCACGTGGCCCTCGACTCCGGTGTATATAAGGCCGTTGTACGGCCTTCCTCAGGGTAGTCCAGCCCCGACTGACCATTGTGAGCAATGGTCGGCGGCTGCCCGGCTACCATATTCTAATACTCCTCTGTGCTCCGGCACAGAGGGGGTTCATGTGGAATATTAACTCTAGACACTAGAAGGCCTAGTGTCGAACCTGCAATAGAGTTCAAACTCTGCCACCTGTAACTGTGATCGAGAACGGCTGATGCCTATGTGTTATTAGACAATAAAGTTTTAACTGGAACCTGAATAGTTGTTCTTCGTTGTTTATCGAAAGATTCGATATAACATCGAGGGGTAGAACGCTACACTGGTGCCATGACCAGTTGTTAACTTTAGTCCGCATAGGTACTGCGAGCTTAAGTTCGACATGCAGGGTCACTTGGATGAAGATGATGACCCCAATCATCAACATCAAGTGACTACAGGCCCTTTAGTGGATAGGAATGATCCACTAATTGGTGGTGGTTTGAACCACTCGCTGATATTAGGTCCATCGTCTGACCCGTTGGGCCTGTATCAAAGGAGCCGGCTACTCAATTGGCGAGTATCGACTCAACTCTCTCCGGCGGCTGAGAACTTCTTGAGGACACAGAGTTTGTCCTATGTAGAAAAATCAGCCTCGCCCGTGGGAACTCCAATGGGCCTTGGCAGTTGGTCCTTCGAGGGTCCCTCGCCCGTGTCGATACAAGGAAGTATTGACAGTGGCAGGGGACTCAACGAGGAGTTGCTACAAGAGCAGCAACGCCAACTGCGCCAGGGTCGCCAACAATTGGATGCTCTCGCGAGTAACACCATGAAAGCTCAGGAGAAGAGTACAGAAATAGAGCTGAAGTTGGAACAGCTTAGGCAGCAGGCGTTAGAGGCTTCGAACAAGACTCAGATTGCAAATAGAGAGCTTACTGATCTTCAAGAGAAGGTCAAGCAGCTCTCTAGTCAAAAGGAGTCCTTGCTTGCAACGAAGTCAGAGATCGAGCGTAGTCGGTTGACAGCAATGGATTGTCAATCGCTAAAAGCAAAGATCGATCGCCTTGCTACAAGCCGCCGAGAATGTGTCGAGAGAGCTCGAAACGATTTTCGGGATGCCCAGCACGAGCAGACGTCCCTTAAACATAAGTTGAAACTACAAGAAGTAGAAAAGACTATGTTGGAGGAACAACTGCAAGAGTTGTGGCATAAGTTGAACCAACAATCAGCCGAGCATACTGAAGAAGTAGCTGAGCACCTAACGGCTTATGAAAAGCAGGTGAAACAGCTACGTCAGGAACGGGAGTCGTTACTCTGTCAGATGCAAGCTGACGAGGATGCTCGAGCCAGGGACGAGGCAGAAATGCGTCGTCGCTGTGAGGAACGAATCGAACACGCAAACAAAATGGCGGAATATCAGGTCTTAATGGAACAAAAAGCGAGGCATGAGGCCGAGCTTAATTCCTTGAAGTCTGAATCCCTAGTAGCCCAGTCACTGAAAGATCAGAAGGATTCGGACACTTTGGGAGCCATACGTGGTGAAATCGATGAGCTCCGACGAGAGATATTGTCTCGCAGAAAGGCTGATGAAGCCAGGGTGAATAAAGAAGTTCGTGATGAACTCGCACTCGAAGAACGTCTGAAGGAGCAGACGGAATCGAAATTGCGTACCGCTAGACTTCGAGATAAGCAACAAGGTAGTGAATGCAGCACTACTAGAGTTGCTACTCAAGGGGATCTAGTCGAAAACCCTGACTACAGAGAGTGGCTTGACCATACCATGAAGGAGGCCAAGCAACTCTTTGCCATCAGCGAGCAACGAGATCTCTCGAAACCCGAACATGCCCGCCTGGAATTCCTAGTATCGGAATTGAGACAGGCGGAACGTTCGAAACAGCAAGCGGAGATAGATAGAATGGTGGGAGCAATCGACGACATCTCGAAAGTAGATTCGAGGTCGCGCCGGACCCAACCAGTTCCTTCAATGCCGCGCACCGATGGTCTAAGTGAAGTGATCGGGCAGTTCTCGACCCCTATCACGACCCAACAACATGTTGATCCACCCAAATATAGGGATATCAGGTTTGAAGCTTCACGCCTGAGTGACGCCGAGTCTGGTAACCCCTGGGGGATGAATCACAGTCGTGCAGACACGACTATGAGAAACATGGGGATGGACCATCAAATACCTAGAAGAGGCACAACATTCGCCCTTGATCAGGTCAGGAGATCAAGCAGAATGTTTGAAAATACCTCTATCGGGCATGAACCAGCCCGAACTAGGTCAGTCGAGTGCCCTCCATTTACATGGAAGGACGATTGGCTCCGTTGGTACCACGGATTCAATCACGTCCGTCGAGTAAATGTATGGACCTCGAGTATGGCATTAGCTCAACTCCTCATGTTACTCCAGAATGGCCCGGCAGCTGATACTGTGTGGCTATGGGAGGAGCATGGAGATGGGACTTTGGAGGGACTGGTCGACATGGTAACGGAAGCCATGACTTCTAGCCTTCAAGACCCCATTGTTACAATGGAGAAGAGACGCCAAGGCAAGAACGAAAGCATTAGAGCCTATGGCTTTGCTTTGAGACGTCTTGCCGGCGATGCCTATCCAGGTGTGGACTTCTCGGTTGAATGGCTCATAACCAAAGTCAACCAGTTGTTCATAGGAGGATTGTATGACGTTGATTTACAACAAGACGTTCTTCGGGAGTGGCGTACTTACATGTCCCTAAAGGATCTCATGGACTTGGCAGACGAGTTGTTGCGGAAACGACAACTCCTGCCGAAGTTGGTGAATCCTACCTCAACAAATGCATTGTCGGCGTTGGCCGACGCCGCTTTGGTTGAGGAAGGACAGGGTGAAGTCTCCTCATACTCGAAGCCCGGGGCGGGGAGTAAGACTAAGAAAGGTCAGAAATCCGCTGGTAAATCGAAAACACCAAACAAGGCCTCCAAACCCAAGGTACAGGAGCAGACCTTCTCGCTGAGTCAATTGAAGAATTTACTCAGGGTTATCGAGGGGGGGGATGTCCCTGGTACTAGCTCGGAGAAGCCGAGTACCCCTCCGTCCGACGCCAAGTGTTGGAACTGCAAGAAGCAGGGGCATTTCGCACGAACTTGCCCCGAGCCGATTAAAGGACTACCACCTGACGCGACGGAAAACTGAGGCGGGCGGCTCGACGTGGCAATCGAGCTGCCCGACCATCGAAAAGCCAAGGTATCAGCACCTCTGGCACTCCTGATCAGACGACAGTAGATTCGAGGGAACTAGGTAAGGTCCCGGTAGGGCCGTCCCAGCCCTTTACCACAGCGGCACCGGTTGATCACCGGTCGGGTTCCGAAGATGTCGGTGTAGAAAAAGCCTCAATGGCCAAGGAACAGGGCGCTGGCAGCCCGAACTCCGAGGTCGAGGGTTCGACTGGATCGAAAGTGAAAGTCGACGCCGGGAGAGAAGCCCTGATGCGGCAGCTGGCCAGAGTCTGCGCAACAGAGCTTCCCTCAGATGATCCCTGTCTCTCTTTTCTGAAGAGGAGGGGGATCGATCTGAGTACTGACGTAGGGTTGAGAATGCTAGCAGGAACCGCCCCCTTGTCGGGGAAACGATGGTACCTGTCTGCAGAGATTCGAGGGCGTTCTCTGGACTTCCTGATAGATACTGGTGCCAGCCACACCATTGTCTCTCGAGAACTCGCGAAAACGTTAGTGGTGCCGTCAGATAATCTCTACGAGGGAATAACGGCGTGCACTGCGTCTGGAGCCGAAATGCGGACCTATGGTCGATTGGTTCTACCTCTTAAGGTCGCATCGACCCACTATGTGTTTAGCCCAATAGTGGCCGATGTGGCTGACGATGGCATTCTGGGGCTCGACTTCGCGGCATTATACGGTATGATCCTGAACCCAAGGACGGGTCAATTGGTCATGACCGAGCCGGTAGAAGAGCACCATCAGTGTAAACTGAAGAGAGTGTCATCGATAGCCTCAGTAGCACAGACCACTAGGATACCTGCCAGACATCGGTGTGATGTCTTGGTAAAATCCGAAGGTCTGGAAAGAGACCGACAGGGCATCGTCGAACCCGACCTGAACACTCTGAGATGCTTTGGGTTGGTTGGTGAGGCTGCCCTTGTCAGCAATGTTCGTCGAACAGTGTTTCCCGTCTGTAATCCACTGAATCGAGACATTGTCCTGGAGAAAGGCCAGGTGGTCGGTACTATACAGTATGCTGACAGAAACGGTGAACTCTCGTCACCGGAGGTAGGATCCGTGATGATGCGTCTCGAGCAAGAAGCTGCAGACATCGAGACGGCAGAAATCGCGAGCACCCACACGGGGGAGCTCCCTACCTGGCTGTTAGACATGTATGGCGACACCCACCTGACCCAGCCAGAGGAAAGACTGAAGCTGTCCGCCTTACTACGTAAGCATGTGGATGTCTTTAAATCCCCAGATGAGCCGTTAGGGCGCACCGATCGATGTCTGCATAACATCGACACGGGTGACGCACAACCTATCCGAGTCCCTTATAGAAGGATTCCGCTCAGCAAGAAGGCTGCGGCGGATGAACAACTTAAGGAGATGTTGGATACGGGGGTGGTTAGGCCAAGTACTAGTCCCTGGTCCAGTCCCGTCCAGATGGTGACGAAGAAGGATGGGACCATGAGATTCTGCGTCGATTATCGATGTCTGAATGGAGTGACTAAGAAAAATGCTTACCCCCTCCCGCGCATCGACGAATCCTTGGATGCCCTAGGAGGAAACAAGTGGTTTAGTTGTCTCGATCTCCAATCTGGATATTGGCAGATCGGGATGAATCCCGACGACGTCGAGAAAACCGCTTTTTCCTACCAGAGGGGGCTCTACGAGTTCGATCGCATGGCGTTTGGTTTGTGTAACGCCCCCGCCACATTCGAGCGAATGATGGAGGAGATGTTGAGAGGTTTGCTAGGTAAAAGTTGCCTGGTTTACCTCGATGATATCATCGTCTTCGGCAAAACGACGGATGAAGCAATGGCGAATCTGGCAGAAGTCTTCAACAGGATTCGGGCGTGGGGACTGAAGTTGAAACCTAAAAAATGTCAACTTTTTAGGACTTCAGTCGAGTACCTAGGCCGAATCGTGTCTGAACAGGGTATAGAAGCCAACCCGGGGAAAATTAGCGATGTAATGACTTGGGCTAGGCCCACTACAGTGAAGGAAATCCGATCCTTCATTGGTTTTTGTTCCTACTACCGAGAGTTCATCCCGGGGTTTGCAGAACTCGTGAGTCCTTTGCAGGACTTAGTGATCCAAAAACCTAAAGGTAGTAGAGGTCGTTACGAGGCATTCGCATGGACGGAGAAAGCCGAACATGCTTTTGTCGAGTTAAAACGAAGTTTCAGGGAGACACCTGTTCTTCGATTCCCCACACCCGACGGTCGTTTTATCTTGGACACTGATGCTAGCAACACAGCGATCGGGGCTGTTCTATCCCAGGTGCAGGATGGAATGGAGGTCCCGATCTCATTTGCCAGCAACACTCTAAGTAAAACACAACGAAACTACTGCACTACCAAAAGAGAACTGTTGGCAGTTGTCGTGTACACCAGGAAGTTTAGGCACTACCTTTATGGTGGTAACTTCACTATCCGCACCGATCATTCGTCTTTGAAATGGCTCCTAAATTTCAAAGAGGCTGAGGGAATGATGGGTAGGTGGCTGGCCCACCTTTCGGAGTTCGGTCTCGAAAACTCTAAGATCGAACATCGAAGTGGGGCCAAGCATCTAAACGCCGATGGCCTTAGTCGTATCCCTGTGCGGCTATGCCAGAGGTCGGATTGCACAGACTGCGGCAGTCATAATGCTGTTTTGGCAGCCGTAAGTGGTTTAGTAGACAGCCGGGTGGGTGTTGCATTTTGGTCTCTCGATGAACTCATTGATGCTCAGAAAGCGGACGCTGACATCAAACGAGTTGCTGAATGGCTAGTTAAGGGGGCTAAACCCACTAGGCCTGATGTATCGATCGAGAGCGCCGAGGTACGGAAATTAGTAGGGCAATGGCCTCTACTAACCTTCCGTGAAGGCTTGTTGTGTCGCTGGAAAGTCGAGGCGGGTCGAGCTAGGCGCACGATTCAAGTAGTTGTACCACGCCAACTGAGGGGTGAGGTACTCTCCTTTTGCCACGGACACCGAACAGCGGCACATTTTGGTCGTAAACGAACGCTCGAAAAGGTGAAAAGGAGATATTACTGGCCCGGGATGGGAAAGGACATAGGTCGTTGGGTTCGACACTGTCCTACCTGTTGCCTGGTAAAGCCCGGCGAGGGCATGGGTAAGTCTCCTCTGCACCAAGAGTTGTTCGGGGTGAGATTCGGGAGGATAGCTATGGATATCATCTCGGGATTTGCACCCACGCCAAACAAGAATACTTGCATGTTAGTAATCCAAGATTACTTCACCAAGTATGTACGCGCTATTCCCCTACCAAATCACACGGCAGAGACCTGTGCAGAGGCCTTCGTGGACGAATGGGTTTTGACCTTTGGAGTCCTGTTGCTTCTGCATTCCGACCAAGGTCGAGAATTCGAATCTCGACTCTTCTCTGAGATGTGTGAATATTTGACGATTGTAAAACAGAGAACCAATCCATACAGACCACAGAGTGATGGTCAGGTGGAAAGGTTCAATAGAACGTTGATTCAGAGTCTGACTATGTTGGTAGACAAACATATGGACGACTGGGATGAACAGGCTAAATATGTGGTGTCCGCATATAACAGCTCTGAGCACAGTTCTACTGGATGCAGTCCAAATATGATGGTATTCGGGGAAGAAATTCTCATGCCAGCGGATGTGATTTTCGGCTCAATCGAGAACCCACTCGAAGTCCCTTGTTCCGTCACCTTCGTGGAACAACTTCGTGACCGATTGAGGGAGAGTTATAGCATGGTAAGGGAAAACTTAGGTAAATCTGCGGAACGCCAGAAGGTCGGGTATGACTATGGGCTAAAGCAGAGAAGATACTCAGTTGGTGAACAGGTGGTGAGGTACCACACCCCCCAGGCAGCTATGAAGCTTGCCCCCAACTGGGATGGGCCGTTCGTTGTAGATTCTGTCCTCTCTGAGTCGACATTATTACTTCGATCATCCCGCGGACGGTTGCAAAAGAGCAATGTTGATAGAGTGCGCCGGTGGTTGGGCGTAGAACTATCACAAACTGTCGAGTTGTTGCAACCACAACTTGATGATGATTCACCTTCTCGTAGGGCTACGAAAAGGGCTAAGTCTGTTTCTGGACAGGTCGAAATAGAGGTCGAAAGGTCGCGGCTGGAAGTCCAGTCTAAAGAACAAACTAAGCAGGGTCATCGAAAACGACAGCAAAAAGCTCGAAAACTGAGCGAGGTGGAGGTGTTGGATGCCAGTAAACCATCAAAGCGGCGCCGTGGTCGACCGGCCCGTCGAGATAAGTCGAAAACATCTAAACAGCCTTTGAAGGGATGTCGGAAGCCCGACCCCCCCTCGAAGGTGCGAACGACTGAACAAACTTCACATCCAAACGTTACGATTGAAGTGAAAGATCAGTCACTCCAGTCCGGACCTATGACTCGAGCGAGGCTTAAGCGCCAAGGCTCATCAAAGGAACGGTCAGCGAGTGTCGAGGATGAAAGGAAACCCAGAGCAAACACTCTGACTCCTGCATCCACACCGTCACAAGTGATGGGAGGCAGACGCCGACGGAAACGGGTTAATAGCCCGGTCGGCCCGGCCACATCAAAGGACGGCGGGCTAGGAGGGGGTGATAGTAACCCGCCCCGAGGCTCAACACTCGTTCCTGTAGTAAAGGTTAAAATCAGGAAAAGCCCTAGATTAAACCCTACTCAGTAATCGATGTTTCGCACAATACTAAGCAGCAGCTTTACTAACCTGTGTTTTTAATGAGACTTTAAAATAACGGGTGCCGTTCTTGAGTAAATCTGTCTGTGGACGTGAAGCCGACGGTGAATAAAAAATTACACAACGAGAAGTCGTACGATTGCCTCTTAGTTTGAGACAAACTGACACTGGAAACATGGAAATTTGGAGCCTCTGATTTTATTGACTGTGAGGACGGGTTCCCAGCATAGGCTGGTGGATACTGCCCGAAGGGTAGATCCATATTGGAACCATTTTTTTTAATCCCGGTAGTCTGATGAAGGAGGGGGTGCCCAGATTAATCCATGTTAATAGTGTTGGAACCCATAGACCGCATAGGAAATAACGGCATATGCAAACATTGCGACTGGAGAAGCAGAGCGTGACGGTGAGGGGAGAGTGAGTCGTTCTATTTTTTTGAGCAATACCTTATTTGGTCATGGCGTGATGCGCTGTGGACCAATAGGGTTCGCCCTCCTCGGTCACGTAGCCCCTTCCTCCAATCAGAGACGTGCGCCACAGGGATAAAAGGCCGCGTCGCCCACCACGGAGGTCACATCTGCGCCCTTCTCGTGAGAGTCGGACGCAGATAAGCTGGACTAAGCCTAGCTTATTCCAGCTGGTACGCTCCGTCTGGGGACTTCCTACCTGAGTGTAGGAGGTCTCCCCTGCCTAGTGTCGAGGGACACGACCTGTGTGAGCGCAGGTTCGTGTTCACTCGAGACTCCAGTCTTCGGTCCCTCGAGCCGCCTGAGTGCGGTTCGAGGTACATCGAAGACACCTTCGAGGCTTCGACCCGCCAGAGTGCGGATCGAAAAACCTCGAAGATCCTCTTCGACGTCTCGTCCCGTCTGAGAACGGTTCGAGACCCGGAGTCTTCTCTCCCTGGTGGAACCCGGCAGTTCAGGAAGAACCATGGGGTCCTCGTCCGACGAGCAGTCAGGGTACAGCTCTTCGGCGAGCCACAAGTCGCAGAAGAAGAAGAAGAAGAAGAAGTCCAAGAGGACCAGACCCGAGCAAGAGCTCGAGTCTACCTCGGCTAAGAGTGCAGCCCTTCTGAAGCAGATCGAGGATGCACAGAAAGCCTTGGCTGAGTCCCAGGAGCGGGAGAAGGAGCTCCGCCGGAAGGCGAAGGAGGCAGCTAAGCAGCAGAAGCGCGACTTGAAGGTCGCAGCTGCTGCCGCCTCGAGAGACTCTTCTCCCGATGAGATGGAGGTCGACGAGCCGTCGACGCCTGCTCCATCGAAAAGTGCTACCCCTTCAGGTTCTAAAGGCAAGAAGCCGACTGAATCGAAGGCATCCAAGGGTACCTTGAAGGATTTCAAGATCCCTAGGGTGCCCAAGAAGGAAAGTAGCAAAAAGGAGTCCGCAGCCAAGAAGGCTCCAGCCCGGGAGAGGAGTAGCGAGTCTACTGCTCCACCGGAACCTGGAACCGAGCCGTCGGAGGTCGATGCCGGTGCCGTGGAGAGCACCGTATCCTCACCCCCAGACACGGCCAGGGCTGTCGACGAGTGGAAGCAACTGTCAGCGATCACTGCCAAACGACGTGCTGAGTACGTCGATGACAGGCCACTGACAAAGCTTCAGGACTACCGCAAGAATGGTCAAGTGGTACTCCCAAGTCTCGTCGGAAAGGATGGTAGTGACGACGAGGAATGGTATTCGGACGACAGTCATGCCATTGACTGGTATGTCTCGATGATCGAGAATATTACGAATGCCTCAGACTCGTCGGGGGTGTCGCTGCCCGAGCGACAGCGGATTGGGTTCGCATGGCGCATCTTCAATCCAGGGCAGCAGTGTGCTTTCGAGAACTGCACACGTAAGGGGTTTCCCCCTCGCGTATACGCGACTGACGGCAGGTATGCTCGACACTTGGTTGAAGAGCATCGAGCCATCCGTCCGCAGTTCGGTTGTGTTAAGGTGGAAAAGACCATTCCATGTTATCAGGACCCTGATGACCCGACCTCTCCTCCTTTCGTGACCTCACGAAGGGGTTTGATGGCGCGTCATCTCAAGTCGTACAAGCAGCCCCATAAGTACAACGCCGAGGGCGCTATCCAGCTAGTGGAGACACTGGTTGGAAAGTGCGAACGGAATGAGAAGACAGGCGCGCCGACTAGGCACTGGATGCGGATGGCCCCCGCACCCCCGTCTACGAAGCGCCTGTATATCAGACCGGAGCTGATGCCCGCTTTCTACGGTGCCTACCCCGAGTTCAGGGTAGAGCAACGGAAGAAGCGGGAGGCCAGTCGTCCTCGGGACCCAGGACCTACAGCCTCTACGAGTGGGAACAAGAGGCCCCACTCTACAGAAGCTGGAAAGTCTGCCGGTTCGACTGAACCCAAGAAGCCTAAGCCGCAGGCTGCTCCCTCGAAGCCCGAAAAGGCATCGAAAGCCGCCCCGGCCCCGGCTCCTAAAAAGTCGAAGACTGCTTCGACCGGTTCAGCCAAACCAAGCACCAGTGGTGCTAAAACTGGAGGCAAGACGGTGGAAACCCGGAGTGGTCGTGATCGACAACCCAAGGTGACCACCAACTCGTCTCCTGTCAAGCCCCCTACAGCGGCAGAGGGCAGCACCCCAGCTGCCACGCCGCGTGTCCACGTAGGAGGCGCGACATTGACCTCGGCAGCAGGAGCTAGCTTCTCCAACGTCGTGTCAGGCGCCGACACCCCGACAGCAACCTTGCGTTGGGAGTTGGCACAGCCTGCATACGGCGATGGCATCGAATGTGGGGTCCCGAAGACGTTCGTGGAACGTTGTAAGGGACTTCTACAGATGACAGGCAGCCCTGCTATCGACAAGTTCGGTGAGGCATTCCGTGAGGAAGCGAGTGCCTACTTGTTCGGCCTGTTTGATAGAACAAACATGGCCATCCGTAACGAGCTCCTTCCGGCTCTTAGGAATGAGGCGCGCCAGACCGTTCAGATGGAGATGGACTCTCGTCTGACCGACGTCCGAACACGTCTCAATAACTTTGAGGCACAGGCCCAATATGATATTACCAAGAGGGACAGTATCATAGAAGGCTGGGAGGAAATCGACCGCGAATTCTTTAGAGTCTTCGGGGTCCAACTCTCGGAATGGATGAGGGACAAACACCATGGCGTCCGAACCCTGAAGCCCATTCGAACCGAGCCCTCTCGCGAAGCGCAGAGGTACCTCGTCGAGGGTGGAGAGATTCCTGACGTCAGGACGCTGGCGGCTCAGACGAATCCTTTGAGAGAGTTGTCTCCAAAGATTGACAGTCTGAGCTCGGCTATGACGATGTTGGGCCGAGAGCAGGCGGTGCAGGACAAGCCTGACACCCCGGGTAGGTCTCTCGGTGCCTCCGTCTATCCGCCAGCAGCCCCGTCTTCCTCCTCGGTTCCCTTGATAACCCTCTCGGGAACCACCGAGCCTACGCCGCCACCGGTCCAGAGAATGGTGTCACCGAGGATCCATCCGGATCTTCAGGGCATCACTCCCCTGGCCCCGGCGAACGTAGCCGTCTGTCCGGACCCGTCGGCTTCCGCCCAAGCAGTAGAACCTGCCGAGGTGGAACAGTCGATGGATATAGACGGGGACGTCGATGTCGTCGATCACTCTCCAAAGCCTCCCCCTGACCAGGGAGACAAGGACGACCGTGAAGGTCAGGAGAGCGACGACGACGACGGAAGCGACTCAGCAGACTCGGCCGTTCTCCACTCAGATGCTGAGGGGGACTCCCGGGATGCACCCGAGACCTCTAACGAGGCTTGGAGTACGACAATGGACCGTGAGGCCCCATTGCCGGAGTCGCCGACGTTTTCGGGCCAGCTAGCCGCCAGCGCTCCACATGGAGAGGAGCGCACTGACGGAGAGCAGGCCGAAATCGACGCCGCTACAGGGTCCATCTCGGAGGATCAGTAGTATGAAACTACTGCGCCTCCTCGTCAGCCTGGATCGCTGACATCGAACAGAGTCTCGATGTCAGCACGGAACCCCCGGGAACTCGTTCCCGGACGACGGTGTACCCTCCACGAGTGGGGGTACCTTTCCTGTCCCCGGACCTCCCTGCGAAGCTGTGTGGATCCGACGCCACCCTGGTCTTAGGGCCCGGTGGTGCCACACATCCTCGGCCTCACGGTCGAAGGACCATCATAGTAGTATGGTACGCTATCGATGGGCTTCCTACGCTGGAAGGAGCTTCTCAACGAGACAGGGAGGAAACGACACGACCCCGGTTACCATACCCGGTCGTGCCTCCCTCGGATCGACCAGGAGCAGGTCGTGAAGCAGTGTTTCGACACTGGTCTCCTACGTTGGATGGAGCAACGCCTTATAATTTAACTGTGATAATAATTTTTTTCTACAGTACAGTAGAAACTATATTTCTATATATTCCTCTACTGTTTCTGTCGACTATGTCGACGGATCCAGTAGTTCATATTATTATCTAATTGTTTAGACTGATCCGGGATCTCTGAATTTTCAGAGACCTCGTTTCAGTCTAGTGGGGGGTGGTGTGGTGGTCCCGCGTCATCTTCGAGGTACCTTCGTGGTCCTCGTGGGCGACGTCGAGAGCACCTCTATTACCCGACGCCTGGGGGCGCTGGAGTCCAGCGCCACGTCACCACTTGGTCACGTGGCCCTCGACTCCGGTGTATATAAGGCCGTTGTACGGCCTTCCTCAGGGTCAGTCCAGCCCCGACTGACCATTGTGAGCAATGGTCGGCGGCTGCCCGGCTACCATATTCTAATACTCCTCTGTGCTCCGGCACAGAGGGGGTTCATGTGGAATATTAACTCTAGACACTAGAAGGCCTAGTGTCGAACCTGCAATAGAGTTCAAACTCTGCCACCTGTAACTGTGATCGAGAACGGCTGATGCCTATGTGTTATTAGACAATAAAGTTTTAACTGGAACCTGAATAGTTGTTCTTCGTTGTTTATCGAAAGATTCGATATAACATCGAGGGGTAGAACGCTACACACCCAAGAAGGCAATAACATGGAATAATGCATTAACCCCCACCCCCATGGGCCATATTAATGGCCAAAGAAGGAATGAATAGGGGGAATCTGGGAGACAAAGAGTCAATTAAAGCACTGTCCTGCCTTAAGCTGTTAAAGATTTAATCCTTCCTGTTTACCACTTGGTCCATAAAAGGCTTCGCTGAATTCATGACTTCCCAAAGAGCAGCTAATTTGTATTGAGTTGAGACCATGATCAATCACATCTACAACATAAAGGCTGAACTGTGACTTGGTAAATAACCTATACTACCGTGTCCTGAAATAACACCTGCCTGTTCTCAATACTTTGCACAGTCATTCACAGCATCCAACTGTTACATCTCCCCACCATTCTTCTATAATGAATGCCTTATAGTTTAACTTCACCTCCACCAGGAGGCATGATCTAACCTTTTAATGGTAACACAGGTTTTTTGCTGTAGTTTGTATCTTGTTTTTCTTGTGGGTTCTTTCTTTTTATTCCTTTTTTGTGGGGGGAGGTGAAATCACTTTGGCCTTTTGTCGGCATGATACTTCAATGCAGCACAGAAAGATATAGATAGAACTAAACGACCGTGGTGTACGAGTTGGTCGATCCACCACGAGGGAGTTGTCTCCCCCTCGGGCTAACACCCTCGGGGGAGACAACACCCGAGGGGTGGATCGGCCACCGAGTACACCAGGGGAGTTTAGTTCTATATTTATTTTATGTTTTTAGAGGTTTAAATAAGGAAAAATTATCAAAATCCGTTACCGTAGTTCACCGCACGAGCGCCGGTCCGCCATTTTGAATGTTTACACGCAGCCAGAACGAGGCTGCAGTGGTGGATCTGCCGCTGTGGTGGATCGACACACGTTACGCCACTGGGGGTGTGGCGATCGGCTCCGCAATGCTATCTCTACGGGAAGAAGTTATTCACATAAAATAATACTCAAATGCTCAATGACCAATCATGCATCATAGCTTTGGCACCCGAAAGAGTGGTTTCATCCAGATGCCCAATGTAATGGTGAGGGACAGTGCTGCATTGATGCATCAGGAAGAGTGAGTGAGTAATAGATGGTTAACGCCATTTCAACAGCTATTAAAGGTCATATTCATAGTGAGAAAACTACATTACGCCATTTTTTCAGAGATGAATGTGTTAGTGCTGGCGCATATGTACACCACACACAGAGAGGGGAAGAGAAAAGATGAGATTTATACCCTTTCAAGTGGGGCTACCCTACATCAGAAAGAAACAAGGAAAATCACATTTTGCGGGATCACAGTGTTCCTCAAGGGTTATGTAATCATTAAAGTGCACATAAGTATCATATTGACTTGAAATATGAAGGAGGCTGCTGCACATGAGAGTAGTATGCAAAATTAATTGAGATAAAGTAAACTCTAGAAGAGGCCAACATACTTAGTATGCTAATTGGGCTGAAGCAGCATACGGATTACCTATAGAAGAATAATCCTCACAAGTATGGCCATAATATATGCAATATTTCCTCATGTCATATTACTCTATGTGGAAAGAGAAAACCAAGCAGTTTATGTTCAAACCTTAGCCACATATGGCTCAAGAGATTGCCGAATACATAGTGCATTATAAGAGTTCCATCAACAAAAAGAAGATGAGAATTGGTTATGGAGTGGTCATCGCCATTTTAACCAAACCCCCATTAAGATATCCTAAGGGCGGATACACACATGCGTGGGCTTCATTAATGCATCATGGAGATGAACGGGTGTAGACCCTACATGCTCCATCTAGCTCTTGAAGAGCTAAGTAAGCAATAAAAGAAAAGCTACAGAGGAAATCTGTCATGGCC
Organism: Acholoe squamosa; assembly: GCA_949317995.1. Classification (NCBI taxonomy): domain Eukaryota; kingdom Metazoa; phylum Annelida; class Polychaeta; order Phyllodocida; family Polynoidae; genus Acholoe; species Acholoe squamosa. Next base: position 50,012,206 of record OX439050.1, read on the forward strand.
ACATTTAATTGAAGAAAATGAAAATATTTCTGTGACAGCAATGAAAGGTGTATTTTTTTTCAGCAAACACAATCAAATTGTTTCCATAATGTGCTCTTGAAAACATTGGTCATGAGTGTTTCACTCTGCTCTTCCTGTTTCGATCCATGCTGGGGGCTGCAATAGACCTTATTCCCACTTCACAAGTGCTTCCCATTTAACTAGGGATCATGTATGTGAGAGGGAGTAATGGGGTAGCCTATCAAATACTGGATTGTCATCCACTCATATAAATGCTTATGCACACCTAACAAAAGCACCAATGAATAAAACTTGGAAAAACATCTCTTCTGATGGACAAGGTCAACTGGAGGGAAGCAATGGTTCCACATGCAAGGCAGATGCCATTCCACTATAGCAACCTTACGGGACCGGACTGGTTCCCGGGAGTACCATGTGCATGCTAACATCAGTGACTTCCGGCTGTTCTCTCACGGTCACGCATTGAAGTGTGGCACACATGTGAATAACGCAAGAGCTTCAGTGATTGGAACTGTCATGGCCATGCACACATATATACAAGAAACCTTGCTATAGGAATCATATCGGTGTATACTAAGGGGACAACAGAATTCTTTCAGTAGAATTAAGGCGATCTGACAGCCACTGTAAGAGAGTCCACCAGGGTGAATTGAAACTGTGACCTGATAGTGGAATAAATTAAGACTTTAGAAGACCTGGTTGACCTTTAAGAGGACCAAAGTAACATTTAAGAGAACTAGGTTGACCTGGATTAGTGCATGGGGGTTGGCCTTTATAAGAAAACAAACTTAACAGTTAAAAGTCGCCTTTTTGAGCACCATGTTAACCCTTAGAAGGACCAAGTTGATCTTTAATGATATTGGTATGTCCCTATTGCTGAAGAACCATAACTGTAAGTTGAGCACAGCAAAAGGTATTGACTGAGATTACAGTTCAATTGCTCAGTCTCACTCCAACTGATAATTATGGCTCTAGACCCCTAAAATCGACATGGCGACATGGGCATTTTTTTGGCCTAGTGACATGTGACATGGCCACTTCCTTAAAATCGACACAGTGACATGGCAATTTCTTAAAATCGACATAGTGACATGGCAATTTCTTAAAATCGACATGGGGACATGGCAATTTCTTAAAATCGACATGGGACATGGGAACCCCCCATCAAGGGCCCCATAATTATGAAGGATTTCAATTAGAATCACTGCCAAGTGTTCATTAGTATCTCTGGCTGTGGGGATTTCATTCCGCCTGGTGTGAAACCACATTATGATTACTACAGCTAAATCGGATCAGTATTATTTTCACCACCCCAAAATTAAGAGAACATTCTCTGATATTGGGAGGCATTTTTAATAAAATATTTCAAGAAAAATAATGTCACAGTTCATGTAAATCATAACCACATTATCAGCATTTTCTTTTAGGTAGGCAGTAAGCTTTCCTTCAACAGTTTGGCAGAAGTTAATTGACAATGGAACAGGCAGGAAACATGTGCATGTAACTTCAATTAAACCTTGTGCTGCATATTTTGCAATCATAAGGACACAAGGGTATCCTCATATGGCAACAGCCGATATGTAATATGTGTTTATAATTTCTCATGAAAGCACATGAAGGTATTATATTCCCCTCTTAATGATCATTTCTTTTTTTGCAAAGGATAATGTCACTGGATATTGAATAAGCTGCTCTTGTTATTTTGTAATGCTAATAATGTGTACATACTCACATATTGCCTTTGTCCAAGCACAGCACCTTGTTGTAAAAGTGTCTCTAAATTAGCCTGTTCATTACAAAGTTCTCATCTCAAACATTGCATGTACTTTATCCAATGATTGAAACTATAATCTCACTCACAATGGACAGTGTGGCAGATTTGCCAAGCGTTTTATCCATAAGTACAATTTGTTCCCATCATATCTAGCAAGGCCCCGTAGGTGCCTCTGTCCTTCTGTCTGTCTGTCTGTTTGTCTGTCTGTCTGTCTGCAGACCCACCCTTTCAATGAATCATATGACTGGAGATCCTTTGCCTGGTCTTTGATCCTTTAAAGTACTCCAGGCGTTGGGCAATTTAATGAGCAATGAACTGCTCTCCATAGTACCTAGCATTATGCGGAAATATTTCATCAGCATTTATGAACTTTACTGCTAACTGGCTTACTGTATTCATTCTAATAAGCGCACCTGCTCTATTAAGCACATCACCCTATTTTTGGGCCACAAGTCTGGTGTTAAAATCATGCAAATGATGAGATTCATTGTAATTTCATTTCTGTAAACTTTCATCAGAAACCCCTGCAAAGGGTTTATGGTAGTATTTTCACGTTAGATGAAAATGAAAGAATGAACCAATGAAAAACGTGGGTGGGAATACCCTTATTAGAATTAAATTTTATATATTAGGTTTTGAGCATCTAGCAAATTATCTTCTGCACATGTGCGCATATTAGAATGAATACGGTAGTCATTTTGCCAGTGGGGTGGTCTTCCGGTTCGCAGTATATTGAATGAATGGGATGGGCAACTAGCTGCAAATTAAAACACAATAGTAATAATTAACTGGTGCTTGATTGGATGTGTGACCACCATCAACCTTACATAAACTAAACACAGCTTTAGTACCTTCTTCTGTTTTGGCTTTGGTCAAAGGTTTCACACAACTAGGCTGCTTCTCTGTGGTAGCAATTGTGAGGGTCAATGACCATTCATGCACCCTAAAGAATGGTTTCATCCCCAATGCATCATCATGATGCACCAGAACAGTCATGGTGAGGGACAGTGCTGCATTGATGCATCAGGAAGAGTGAGGGAGAAATAGATGGTTAATGCCATTTTCGACAGCCAAAGTCATATTCATGGCAAGAAAACTACATTTTACAAAAAAAAACACAATTCCAGAGATGAATGTGTTGGTGCTGGCGCATATGTGCACTGCGCACAAAGAGAGGAGAGAAAAGATAAGATTTATAAGTGGTCTAGGGAAGCCCTACATTAGAGAGAAACAAGGAACATAACATTTTGAGGGAGTATGTTTTTCTTCAGGGGTTATGAAATCATTAAAGTGCATTATAAGTATTATAGTAACATGAAAGATGAAAGAGGCTGCTATGCATGAGAGTGGTATGCAAATTGAGATAAAGTAAGCTGTAGAAGAGGCTAACATACATAGTATGCTAATTAGGGTGAAGCCACATACTAATTACCTATAGAAGATTGATCTCATGAGTATGGCTGAAATATGCATCATTTCCTTATTTTATATTACTCTTTGGGGAGAGAGGAAAGCAAGCAGATTATGTTTAAACTTTATTCACATTCGGCTCAAGATAATTCACAGTTTCACAACCCAAGATTTGTAGGCATAACACAAACATTCTATTAGCATTACGTCGTAATGGGGATTATTGTAATTAAAGGGCTGGATATAGTGCATTATTGGAGTTCCATCAACTTAAAAAGGATGAGCACACAAGTTAATTGGTTTTGGATATGGTCGACGCCATTATAGTAACAGACTAGCAAAAATCCATTAAGATAATGCACTCTATGGTACATCAAAGGCACACACTGAAAAATTACTGTTGAGTCTACTAAGTATTCTCATCAAGTGTACAGTGAACCACCATATTTGTGAAAAGTGAAGCAGTGCCCAGAACACAATGTAGTAAAGAACTGTATTACACTCCATGGAAATAAAAGCTTTGCATCAAAATTGCTGGGGAACTATTGTGATTTTACTGACATGTTTTTACAGTGCACCTGATCCTAGCTATAATTCCAATGCACTACTTGCGTCCTCATCCCCAATACATTTACAACATACAAGGGATCGTTTCTTATCAGTCCCAGACCTTGTTAACTTTTTTAGCCACTGGCCTCCTGGGCCAACAACCTCAGAAATCTATTGGCCTGCAGCTGAAGGTGTTGGCCCAGGATTTTTAGCTGGAAACCCTGTGCTATATCAAAAAGCAATAATGAAAAAAAGAGATTCACAAAATCAAAGGAAAACGTGGGCCAGCATGGGGGCATTTTCGATGTCCCCTTAAATTAAACTACCGGTACTTTTGCTGACATATTTTGTGATAAGATGATTTCTCTAATGAATAAATCTTCATAGTTTATGCCAGCCTTTTCTACAGATACAGTACATTTTGATAGGCTAAGGGGCTCCACTGGCCACCCAGGCCAGTAAGAAGGTTGTTTTGAAAAACTCACTGGCCAGCACTCAAAACTACTGGCCATTGGCCACGGGCCAGTGTTAGTGTCTATATCGCAGCAGGTGCACACCAATAAAATATACAGTGGATGGGGAATAATGGCAAACAGTTAGCACTACATTATCATTTACACTGATAAGCTTCCGTCAGCATTATTTAGTGAAAGAAATCATGATAATATTGGGAAGGGATAAGCAGAAAATGATTACCATCATCCTTGGTCTATACAGGGAGTGGGCTGGGAGCAACAGCAGGTTTGCCAATCAGTCTTGACCAGTAATTATCCCGGCCATAGTCGATATTGCTTTGTAGGCCTTCCAGGTAAGAGGGATGAGTACACAGTATCCCACATTAACAGGTAGTGTTATACAGTTGTAGGTCTTTAATATATTATCATTTGGGCAATCGGTGTATCTGTTGCTTGATGGGATTGTTCATTGAAAGGTTTCACAAGCTGGGTGACCTTGATCAAAGAACATTTCATATACCTTTAGAATACTTCAATACTTGTTAACTTGAAGAAGATTGGAATGAACAAGTTGGATACAGTTTACCTTGCCTAATACATATACAATTTATGCTCGTTGGATAGTGAACAGTACTTTCATTTCAAATTCCCACCTATTGGCCAGTAGTTCTTGCTTTGGAGTAAGAAATCCTAAGAGACCTTGAGCAGGAAGTTGCCCTTTGAAAAACAACCCTGATCATGCAACAGCTTTAGTCTCACATGGACCAGTGAATTCAGCATTGGGAGATATATCACTAATAACATAGACTCCTCCCACCTCACCCAGAACATTGAAATATCTCTTTTTATTGACTTTAGTCGTCATCCACATTGCCTGATAGACCACTGGAGGCAAAGCTCTACCAATAAACCCACTTTGTTTGATTGCTTTCATCTGTGGCAGCAGAAAGTGATTGCCAGTACAAGAGATAACCCAATTTTGGAAATGGAGGTTTACATTATGCACAAGTACACATTGATAGTAAGTGCATCTGTGGGAGGGGTAAAGGATTTGGTGCATATGTAATTAGTTTCCCAAACCACAACTCCCCTTGATTGCAGTCAATGAGTTGCAAAGACCCTATGTACACTCTAAAAAATGTCTGTTGAATCTACCAGGTATCCCCTTGAACTATACAGTGAATCGCTGGATTTGCTATGCAGTGAAGTAGGGTAATATCTATAAACACTGATAATGAAGCCCCAGAAACCAGTACAGTAAAAACTTTGCAGGGGAACCTCTGTGAATCTGACGTTGAACACTTTATTCATTATTTTGTCATATTTCTATGGTACAAGCCCCAGTTGCATGCATGCATCAAGCCAACCCTACAGGCTGATACACACATGCATGGACTAATGCAGCATGGAGATGAACGGATGTAGGCCCCACGTGCTCCATGTGGCCCTTGAAAAGCTACACAAGCAATAAAAGATGCAGGGTACAGCAGCAATCTGTCATGGCCACACTTAGTTAAAATAAAGGGAACTGTTTCTGTGACTGCAATGAAAGGTGTATTCATATTCAAGTTGTTTCCATAACGTGCTCTCGAAAACATGAGCCATGAGTTTTCCCCACTAGCCCTCTTGTCTCGAGTTCTATGCTGGTGGCTGCAATAGACCTTATTCCAAATTCGCAAGTGCTCCCCATTTAACTATTATAAATGTGTTAAAGGCATATTTTTTTCAGGTTGGCAGTGTAAGCTTTCCTTCAACAGGTTACTTTGGTAAACCATATTTAGAAAAGATTAATATCAGTTTGGCAGAAATTGATTAACAATGGAACAGGAAGGAAACATGTGCATTTAACTTCAATTGCAATCACAAGAAGACAAAATACTGCAAGGGTAAGCATATTAGGTAACAGCCAATATTCTTTATGTGTTTATGATTTCTCATGAAAGTACATAAAGGTATAACATTTTCGTCATGCCCATAGTGGATAGGGCTTTCAGGTAGAAGAGATCAGTACACAGTACTATGTAAGTAAGGTATAGATATCGGGTACCTCGTTAGTTGTATCTTAGTTGTACAACCAACTAGGTGCCCGATATCTATACCTTACTTGCTTTATTACACAATTGATCAATAAATAATCAATAGAATATCAATATAATATCAATAAAAACAAATTTGTTCACCTCCATGAACGCCTGCACCTGGGGTTTGCAGGATGACTCGCTAACAAATTTACTACTAAGGCTGTGTGCCAGACCGTGAGCACGACATGGTATCCATGTGGCCACCCAGCAGTAGGATGGGTGTATGCGTCCAGCAGTATAAAGCTGTGATAGACTTATAACCATAATGCCATTCTCACCTTGTGCATGTGACAAAGCTAGGGGTTCCTACTAACCATGCCAAAGCTATGACATTGTATATATACAGGCAAACACACTCTGTTTCTCGCCAGTCCCTGTGGTGCACTGCATAGGGAGTGGGATTTTGGATCAGCAGGGTATGGGTTCAACACCTGCCCTTGGCAATAGAATTCTTGTAGGTTTTACATGTGACATATGACATGTAAGGTGTGCCTGATATCCATGGATAACAGGCACTGGTTGCCTGATATCCATGGATATCAGCACACCTTACAAAGGTTTCTGAATGGGAATATCCAGGAAAAGCACCCTGAGTCACAGAAATCGTGTAATAACTTACATTAACAGGGAGTGTGATACAGTTGTAGGTCTTTGATATCTTATCGTTTGGGCAATCAGTGTATTTGTTGCCTGATGGGATTCTTCATTGAAAGGCTTCCCAAGTTGGATGACCCACTGAAAATTCATTTTCTTAGAGATAATAACTTCTCAGTGGGGTGGCCTCAGTGGCATTCAGCAGGAATTTGTCCTCTTAATAAAACCCTGATCATGCAACAGATTTTAGTCTCGCATGGACCAGTGAAATCAGCATTGGAAGATATATCACAAATAACAAAGACTCCTCCCACCTCTCACCAAAAACATTGATAGAAACGGGTGATAAAAATATCCCTTTTGATGGACTTTGGTCATCATCTGCATTGCCTGACTGACCGCTGGAGGCAAAGCTCTACCAATAAACCCACTTTGTTTGATTGCTTTCATCTGTGGCAGCAGAAAGCAATTGCCAGTACAAGAGATAACCCACTTTTAGAAATGGAGGTTTACATTATGCACAAGTACACATTTATATTAAGTGCATCTGTGGGAGGGGTAAAGGATTTGGTGCATATGCAGTAAGTTTCCCAAACAACAACTCCCCTTGACCACAGAAAATGACCCTATGTGCACTCTGAGAAATGTCTGTTTAATTTACCACGCATCCCCTTAAAGTATACAGTGATTCACTGGATATGTTATGCAGCGAAGCAGGGTAATATCTATAATCACTGATAATGAAGCCCCAGAAACCATTACTGTGCAAGGGTAACCTCTGTGAATTTGACATTGAAAACTTTATCCAATTTTTTTGTCATATTTTTACCGTACCAGCCAGGGTTGTGTGCATACACCAAGCCAACCCCACAGGCTAATACACACACGATTTGGCTTCATTAATGCAGCATGGAGATGAAAGGGTGTAGGCCCTACATGCTCCATCTAGCCCTTGAAGAGCTAAGCAAGGAATAAAAGATGCAAGCTACAGTGGCAATCTGTCATGGCCACATTTAATTGAAGAAAAAGGAAATGTTTCTGTGACAATAATGAAAGGTGTATTTTCTGTCAATAAACGCAATCAAATTGTTTCCATAACCTGCTTTCGAAAACATGAGCCATGAGTTTTCTCCTCTATCCCTCTTGTCTTGATCTATGCTGGGAGCTGCAATAGACCTTATTCCCAATTCACAAGTGCTCCCCATCTAACAAGGGGTGATGGGGTAGCCTATCAATTATTGATTGTCGTTCATGCATATAAGTGCCTCTGCACACCTAACAAAAGCACCAATGAATAAAACTGGGAAAAACGTCTATTCTGATGAACAAGGTCAAATGGAGGGCATCAATGGTTCCACATGCAAGGCAGATGTCATACCAGCATAGTGGCCATGCTTGTTCTTGGCATGCTATGCGGCATTGAAGTGTCACACCCATGTAAATAACGTGAGAGATTATGTGATTAGAAGTGTCATGGCTCTGCACACACATAAACCAGAAACCTCAATATAGGCATCACAGTATTGCTTACTAATAAGGGAACAACATTACGAGATCACGCATGGCGAGATTTCTATTGGCTGCATTCATACATCATGACAACTAGGGACGAGTTTGTATTTATATAGGTTAGGATGCCATGCAGGTGAATTGTAACATTCATTTTTGATCAAATATTTTGGGAAAAATAATGTCATATTTCATGTAGATCATAATGTGTTATCAGTACATTTTTTTCAGGTTGGCAGTGTAAGCTTTCCTACAACAGGTTACAGGTTGCTTTGGTACACCATATTTAGTCACAATTGTTTTCAGTTTGGCAGAAATTAATTGACAATGGAACAGGCAGGAAACATGTGTATTTAACTTTAATTAAGTCTTTTGTCAGTGTTTGTTGTGTATTTTGCAATCATAAGAAGAAGAAAATACCGCAGTGTAAGCATATCTGACAACAGCCAATATTCTTTATGTGTTTCAAATTTCTCATGAAAGCACCTAAAGGTATAATATTTCCGTCTTAATGATTATTTCCCTTTTTCCAAAGGAAAATGTCACTGGATATTGAATAATCCTTTCTCAAAGCACAGAGGCTTGTTGTAAATGTTTTGCAGTAAAAGATTCTTTATATTAGCCTGTTCATAACAAAGTTCTCATTTAAAACATTGCTATGTACTTTATCGGATGATTAAAATTATGATCTCTTCCCATTTCATAACTAAAATTATGATCTCTTTAACAATTTATGTCCTCCCAACCATTAATGGTGTCTACAAACACACTACTATGCTCCATTATAATCGTGTACTGATCCTTTCAGATTTGCTTAACATCTCCTAATAAGTTTATATCAACATAGAATGGGGTTTGTTCATAATTTATTCAGCTTATCCTTAAAACAAAAGCAAGCGTGGTGAGTGAGTGAGTAATAGTTGTTTAACGCCATTTCGACAGCTAAGGTCATATTCATGGCGAGAACTACATTACACAATTTCACATAGGAATGTGTCAGTGCCCGCACTCTAATTCCCTAGGAAAGAGGAAATATAGACCCTTTTAAGTGGGCTAGGGAAGCCCGAGCAAGCGTGGTCCCGATAACTGTAGAGTGGCTCTCAGTCTCCATAAGGTACTGTATGTCCCAATCAATTCACTGCTTAACCATGGGTATAGCCCAGTTGTCTCAAAGTAAAATTAATGTTCACATCTTTGAGTAAGCAAGTAATAGATGTTTAACGTCATTTCAAGAGCTAAGGTCATATTCATGGCAAGTACTACATTACACAATTTCACAGAGGAATGTGTCGGTACCCGCACACAATATGCATATTATCTGCACCACACACATCCGAGGGGATAGGAAAGAGGAGATATAGACCCTTTTAAGTGGGTTAGGGAAGCGGTCACATCTTTGAAGCCTACGATTAAACAAGTGAGATGATGACTTAAACTGTATCAGTGCCGGCCTTAATCACAATCATATTGAGTTGACTCAGGAAAAGGTTCTTATTTTAATTGTACAACTTTGAGTATCCATGTTATAATCTGTCACTTAATGCACTGCTCCAGGCTTAGTGTTAACCATCATCACATAGCTCTGAACATTAACTACTTGCTCATAGTCATTACTGCAGGGAGGTATGTAGGAGGTAGATACAGGTACAGCAATCTGATCCCTACACCTGGGGCAGTCTATACAAAAACTTTTTCCCCTCACAGGCTATTCGGTCCCGCAGATCTTTCTATTCCACAGGCCCGGATTGATCTTGGCAGAACTGAACACCTTAAGATTATTATTGTCAGGAAAGAAAACAAGAATTGACTCTTTGTTTTGATCATTGAACTCTTTGAATATTAATAAACAGTAATGCCTTTTATTTTAGGCTGTATAAAACTTTATAATGGTCTAATTTGCACGTTTTAAAGACAAATTACAGTGAGACATTCAGTCCTGCTGTCTGGCAATGTCCACAGGCCCGGCAGTGATTTTGCTGGCAAAAACCTGTGTCCCATGAGTTTTCGTATTGACTGCTAGGGATTATGGTGATGGCAAAACTTGACCAGGTGCACTTCTTTAAACATAGTGCTCTTTCAATTTTGATCTCTTTTAGTTTCCTCCCTCTAGCACATGTAATATTAGTGCATTACCAGTTGCCTCTGGCAACACTGCAGAGGCACAGTTACATAAACCTTGAGCATTTCCTACCTGTCCTTATCACCCATAGAGGACAGGGTGGTGGATTGCCCAAGCTTTTCATCCATAAGTACAAATTGTTCCCATTATATCTAGAAAGGCCCTGTAGATGCTTCTGTCCTTCTGCCTGTCTGTCTATCTCCCTGTCTGTCTGGCTGTCTGCAGACCCATCCTTTCCATGAATCATATGACTGGAAATCCTTTGCCTGGTCTTTGATCCTTTAAAGTACTCCAGGCCTTGGGCAACTTAATGCTCTCCATAGTACCTAGCATTTTGTGGAAATATTTCATCAGCATTTATCAACTTTACTGCTAATTAAGGTTTAGTCATTTTGCCAGTAAGGTGTGCGGTATAGTGAATGACTGGGATGAATAGATAACTGCAAATGAACACAAAAGTAAAAAAAAAATAAAATAATGGGAGCTTCATAGGATGTGTGACCATTATCACCCTTACATAAGCTAAATACACAGCTTCAGTACCTTCTTCTGCTTTGGACTTGGTCAAAGGTTTAGCACAACTAGGGTGATTCTATTAAATGGTTATTGTAAGGGTCAATTGTAAGGGTCAATGGAATAAATGTCATGAAACTTCAGGGAATCGAATCCTAGTGTCTGCCACTTTAGACAGATGTCCTACCACTAGACCACATTAGCTTGCCTGGCATCCACACCTTTCACCTACAGCAGGATCAGTGCAATATAAATGCCTGGGTGAGAGACTGCCCTCAGCCACAGGCTGAAAACACACAGAATTCTAGTCTGCTAGTACATGGTTCAGTGTATCATATATGAAGGCTATACGTTTCCCCGTAGACAGTGGTGCCACCTAGTACTGCAAAGATGGCCGTGGATGTCCACCATCATCTTTGCAGTACTAGGTGGCACCACTGTCCATAGGTTTATGTATAGACAGTAGGGCCACCTACTGTGATACAAATTGACCCAGACCAGAGTCTCTCCCCCTTTACGATTACACCTACATAATCAATAAGCAGCCTAGTATTCTATGTTCTTTCAGCCTGTGACCCTAACCAACCTTGGGTGGTAGCTGACTATCACCCATAGCTGTGACATGCTGGGCACAGGGTGAGGCTCTCAGTGGTCACTTTAAAATCTTCATGTAGATTTATTTCCAAAATGATCATGAACTGATCAATGACCTTAACACTCATCATTCAGAGTAAAGGTATTTGAACACGAGCCTTGTCTAAAATTCACCATTTCCAGTTCCTACCCTCTCGGTTCTCGATTCCATTGAACCAGTGCAGCTCTAGCCTAAAACAGCCTATTCTCTTTTATTACCATCCACGGTGGTTGACAAATCGGTTGTGAACCAATATGTCCGCTGGACACAGAAACAAACCAAAGTTGTGTCTAGTAGGTACATGTCATACCCAGCGCTATGACTCCGTGTGTAAGGCTGGATTGGAAGTTGTGTATACTGAGCACAACTTCAATAATAAGTTGCTTCCAGAGAAATAAATTTGAATTCCAGGCACTGGACACATGCATCAGGCTCCCTCTACCGACCTGTCACTACTATTCACTGAAAAAAGTCTTCCTGACAAAGTGACATGTATACCTATGTCAACTTAATTTGACATAGAGAGCACATGTCATTGGGACATGTGCACATATGTCACCATGACAACTGTAGCACACAGTAATCCTCATATGATTTGACATGCCTTAAATTGTCATGTCATCTGTGAGTTGACTAGGGTCATGGCCATGTCAAAGGCACTTGACATATGATGGTTTGACACACAAAATTGTTCTAGGATATTCCACTAGATGGGGCAAAACACCATTTTGGTACCAGGATTAATCACTACCAAGAGGTACTACCAACACTTGAGGCATTTGATGTATCTGAGTCATTTTGGTTTCATGAAGAATAGATCACTAAGGTCTGTAAATACTATCAATAAATGGTAGTGAATTCTATTTCGTTGTTAAATCTGCATTTGTTATTGAATATCAAAATAGCCACCCACCATCCTGAATACTGGAGTGGTTAGACACCTTATGTGTGGGTCAGTGAAAATACCAAAGGACTGTATTCTAACCCACAATCTATAATCTCAGTATCTACAGTACATGGAGAAATATGGCATTGCCATACACCTCCATGCCCTTGTCTTATGGACTGCATAGAGGTCCTCAGTCAAGCAGAAGTTCTGTAGATAGGAAAAAGTGCCTTGTTGTTGCAGGTCTGTGGGACTATGATATCCCTTGCCTTCTATTATAAGCCTGCCTTGATTGAACCATTGGTACATAGTTATTGACTGCTCTTGACCCTTACATAATTGTCTCACAGTATTACCTAGCACTCAGGTGCATGGATCAGAAAAATGTGACATGTCTTCATTACGCATGTCCAGTGGAGTTGATGAACCAACTGTGAGAGCATCAACCTCATTCGACATGTCTTCATACATGTCATGTGGGAGACAAATTGTGACCTGTGCAGTATGCGTCGAAGCGATCAGTGTTCTTCTCTCTGTATTGTCACTATGCATATTCAATTAACCTATTACTTCTACTACTACCACCTCTATATATATCCCTTTTGTGCCCAGAATTATTTTGAGGTAACTGATTTTTCATCGTGTTTCACAAGTATGTGTGATTGAGAATAAAAAATTAATTAAAAAGGGAAAGGAAGTGGCATTGAAATAGATCTAATAGATTGCAATATGAAGCATAACAAATATTATGTCAGAGAATTTCATGTATTGACAGGGCAGGATAAGGGTAGAAACCTTTTACTCTCTATCAAAGTCACCATGACTCTCCTTTGAAACTTGCTATGAGTCCTCTGCCACATTCACAATGTCATTTGGACACTGTTGGAGGAGCCCTTCAATCTCATAAATCTGCTGAGTACCTTCTCTGGGAGATAATTTGTACACCACAATGCCCTGAACAAGGAACCTACTTCTTCCTGTACCAGAGTATAAGACCTGTTAGGTGACTAAGAAGGCTTTGTTGGGGAGTAGGCCAATTGTACCTTACTATCACAAGTTACGTGAGAAGCCATTGTAGCTCTGACAAGACAGTGGGGTATACCTCTCAATGCCTCAGTGCATGTATTGGGTATATTGGCTGACAGTGGCTGATCAATACAATCATGAAGAAACAATCTGTTATAGTCTTTAAGAAATAACTGTTGAATCTACCAGTCATCAAGGTTTTCAAACTACACAGAGAAGCAGTGTAATATCTTATTTACAATGAAACCCCCGAATAAAGTGCAATAAAGCACTGTGCTCTGAGGATTTTCCATGAATATAATAATGAAAGTTTGATCAAGAATTGCTGGAGAACCATTGCCATTTTAATGGCATTTCTTATGGTAAAGACTTGGTGCTGCTTCAAATCATGTAAAACTTAAAGCCCTGCCATGTTCTAGCTTTATATTCTTTGGCCAGTTAAAAAAAAAAGAAATCCACCTGACCACCAATACACAAAACTCATCAGTGAAAACTGAAACTTCTCCCGATTGCCATCTGAGTGGACCTTTGAAAAATACTCAAGTCACGAGACCAGAAGTTGAGAAATTTAGCTGTCTCCAGATCAGTAAGGAGATATAAGGAGATGGTGATCATGGTATAGGTGAAGCCCTGTTCTTGAAGTGTCTCCAAATGATAAGTTACACTGAATGTTATAAAGCTTTATTTTATTTTGTGCCGCATCATCCATTTGTATATATACATTCATCCATGTATAAATGTGAGTGAGTGAGTAATAGATAGTTAACGCCATTTCAACAGCTAAGGTCATATTCATGGCAAGAACTTCATTACACAATTTCACAGGGGAATGTGTCAGTGCCCATGCATATGTGCACCACACACATCCCGAGGGGATAGGAAAGAGGAGATATACACCCTTTTAAGTGGGCTAGGGAAGCCCGATGTACAAATGTTGAGTATATCTTGTTGATAGTCTGCAGTACAGGGGCATGGGAAGCAGTTTCAGAGTGGGTGAGACCAGGGGGGTTTTCTGCAATTTTTGACCTCCCTTTGCTTGACCTTTTAGTTTTGACCTTTTGAGGAGTTGGCCAAAAGTGGGGGGGGGGCATGTCCCCCCTGCCCCCCCCCCTGCTTTCCACGCCCATGCAGTAGGCAGCGAAAGGATCGGATGTGCTTGACAATGAGTTTAAACTACATGTATTTGCGCTAATAGGGTGTACTAGTGACGATAACTGTCTCTGTTTGTACTCTTGGACATGAAATAATCGGGTAGACCACATCATAACTTTAAATAAAAACAAAACAAAAGCAAAAAAAAACATCTTCTCGAGGATGATGTTAGGAATCCCCCCCCCCTTGGAATTCTCCCCTCCGGAAGTCTTCCAGCCAAATGCCCCCCCCCCCTGGAAGTCTCCCCCCTAGGAGTCCCCCCCCCCCCGCCTATCAAGTTTTGCCACAGTGAGCCTCACCCTAACCTGTCACTACCCCCATCCCTATCCCTATCCCTAACCCTAAACCTAACCCTAACCCTAACCCAGAATAAAATATAAGAATGTTCTAGCCTTAGGCCTATGTATTTTGACCAATCTACAAAGGGAAAAAACGTGACCCCATGAAACATGAAACCCCACAGTCAAAACTGAAACATCTTCTGATTTTCATCTGAGAGGGTGTTTATATCATGAGACCAGAAATTGTGAAAGTGATCCGTCACCAGAGCAGTACCCTGGAATGACACTTGACACCATCTGGTACAAAAGTGGAAGAGCCCATCAATAAATGAGAGGGTCGTGCACGCACAACTAAGGGTGAAGAAAACTGAGAAGGTTATATTACACCGGGCCTAATGAAATCCATCTTGAATAAAACTTTTCAGAAATCTGCCCACGCAAGATTTGGAAGATTTGTCTATAAAGCGGACGGGAGGGTAAGACAACAGAAATAGAAAAATGGGAAAAGGGCGGGTGTGCAGAATGCTAGTGGTAATATGCCATATCCTGTGTCATGGTCCTAGAATTAATACTTATGTATTGCCTCCAGTAATGATAATTCATTAAGTGAAAAGAAAAGTATTATAGGGCGTACAAGGAAGGATGAATTGCATCATTTTTTCAATTCCCGTGTTTCATCATACGTACCATGAATAAGATCAATGTCAATAATGGCCAATAAAATACAAATGAGTATGTGACGTCTCATAAAATGTCAACTCTCCAATTAAGAACAAGACCACCACTTTCAGTATTATAATCTTTATACATACAGTTATGTTTACCCCCCCCCCCCATACCTCTAATCGCCACGTCTTCCCACCCACCCACTGTGGGGGCTGAGTACCACTTATAAGCACCATTTTAAGAATGATTATCCCTCGGGAACCCGTGCGTTTCAGAGAGGTGGTTCGATGATTGGAAAGGGTACGGTGTGTTGGGACAAACAATCCCTTATGCCGTCTACCTTTGTAACAATAACCGTGCTCCTCCATTACCAATAATGGTACTGGCTGGATATTCTTCTATTGACTGTCCATGTTCAATTAATATAGAAGTTTTATTCCCGAGGAAATTCCTTTAAAGGAAATGGAAAGAGAAAAAAGTAAGTTGGTAATACTTGGGATTTTCTGTCTGCGTTGGAGACATTACAGAGAACCCAATACTAAAATTAATTAAAAGATAAGTGTATTTCTGGATGCACCAACCTTAATTAAGTGTTCTTTACTATAGATACCCTCTTGTGAGATGTGGAAGATACGTGTATAAGCTCTAGATTGCGATATATCTAATTACAATTGCCATGGCTTTAAATAACACATATGATTATTAAGACAGTAATAGGAGACTCAAACTTGGAATACATAACAGCAAGCAAAGAAACATATTCACATATTCCATGCCCTTTTGAATAACAACTCTGGATTTCAGATGACAGTTTATAGATGAGGAATTTAAGTGATTCAGATAGAGTAGGAATAGATAACTTTACTCTATTTTGAAATGGGATTGCTTATACTTGTTTATGGTCCCACAGCTAGATTTCTATTTTAGGATAAAATACAATAAAAGAAAATAACCACGAATCATCGAGATAACATGGCTCTAGTAAATTGCTGCTTTCATTGTTCAATGAATTACTCAATAATCAAGACAAAGAGTGACTAAATGCTGATTATACTGACTGACTAATTACTCACATCATATAGATACTGACTATTGATCACTGCAGTTGTGTTCCATTATGTTGCATTGATGCAGCATTTGCACTACATCTATGGGGCGGGCTTCCCTAGCCCACTTAAAAGGGTCTATATCTCTTCTCTTCTATCCCCTCAGGATGTGTGTGGTGCACATATGCGCAGGCACTGACACATTCCTATGTGAAATTGTGTAATGTAGTTCTCGCCATGAATATGACCTTAGCTGTCGAAATGGCGTTAAAAATCTATTACTCACTCACTCACATCTATGATACATCAGGGATAAACCCATGTTGCATCCATTTTGCATCCACTTCGTTTGGCCTCCACTGTATCCTCTATCCAGAGTCAGTCATATAATTATAATGAAAGAGACTGACTCTGGCTATACACTCTAAAAATGTGTTTAAAACACTTTAACACTTTTCCTGTAAAAGTGTTCAGGTTTATAAAAGTGTTTTAATACTTGGTACCAATCCAACTCACTAGGTGGCAGGGGTCACCTATGATGGTACTACTGTAACATTCATATGGACACAAATGTCTGAATTTAAGTTTAAATGATAATGATACACTGATAGAACTTGACATTGCCACTTTATCTTAGAATCGATTGGTAAAAGAAATGTCTAAGAATTACCTTCTTATTGCCTTGATTTCAATTTAACCCATGATAAACACCCATTTTGCCACATTCAGGATTAATACATACATCCCAGTCCTAAACTCACTGGCTAACTCTGTGCATCAAAGTTTTTGAACTCATCTTGACTATAGGCCTAGTCTTGTTAGCACAGAATCAATGTTGATAAAATTAATGGATGATCAACATTCATCAACTTGCTATTAACATTAATTTGATATTCTCTACCTGTAGAGAGACAGCAATATGTGGTAGGAAGGACTCACTAATCCTAAAACTTGGACCATGGGTTTATTAGGAAAATGAAATAATAGCAAGGACATTAATTTGCCTGAAACTCATTTTAAACACTTTCTTCTGAACCTAAACACTTTCTTCTCAGAATCATTTAAACACTTTTTCAACTAAAACACAATTCAATCAAAACACTTTTGATTTTTTAAACACTTTTTGAAAAAAAATGTTAAGTGTTTTGCCCAAAAAAAAAGTGTTTAACAAAGTGTTACAAGAAAGTGTTTAAAATATGGGTAAAAGTGTTTAAAAACTAAACACATTTTTTAGTGTGTAATCTCTCTGGAACAGTGCCCAGCTTGGCCTCACATCCCCTGAATGGCGGTGTCTAGGCATATCTAAGTATCTCATTCAGGTCTGTCAGGTAGTGACAGACTACCTGTTGACAGAGAGTCATCTTGACTCAGACAGTGTGGCAAATGTTGGAACATTGTAGAAAACGTCGTCAAAATAATGGCAAAATCCTTGTCCCAAAGTTTCCAGAGATCTGTCGGTACCACTGTACTGCCATCTGTGGCTTCAGTGTAGCTTCTACACTGCAATACTGTAACAGTGATTCACTGTTCAGTTTTACGAGGATAGAGTGAATGAGTGAGTGAGTAATAGATGTTTAACGCCATTTCGACAGCTAAGGTCATATTCATGGCGAGAACTACATTACACAATTCACAGAGGAATAATTCGGTGCCCGCGCATATGTACACCACACACATCCTGAGGGGATAGGAAAGAGGAGAAATAGACTCTTTTAAGTGGGCTAGGGAAGCCCTATGATAGATTCAACAGTTAATTCGTACAGTGGACGTATGTTAGGCCTTGCCCTGCTCTATTATTTAGTATTGAAAATGTACAAATACTATACCAGGTCATATACCATATACCTAGTACATATAAATCATTATCTCTCTTTTGGAGATGTGTTTAATGCATTTCAATGAAGGAAAGAATGCATTTTCTTTGTGGAAAATACATTTTCAGATACCAGTGCTTCTTAAAGATGACCATTGGAAGGGATGACTTTGATATTTGTTAGGACAAACAATCTCATTTTAAACATATTTTACAATAATCGTGCACCTCAATTACCAATAATAGTACTTGCTAGACATTCTTAGAGGAGTGGTACCCATGTTCAATTAATGTAGGTGTTTTATTCTTGGGGAAGTTCCTGAATTGCAATGGATAATTAGAGGAAAAACAACTCGGTGGTCTGTGGGAGGTTCAGCTTTCTCCGAGATATTATATTTAAACTGATATTAAAGGATAGGGCTATTTCTGTATACTAACCTTGGATGGTTTTATTATAGACACCGCAATAAAGGTTGGGGAAAATATATAAGGTATAGAGTACTGTTAGTGATACATTTGATTACATTTGCCATGGTTTCAAATAACCCTTTACTTTAGTAAATCAATAACAGTAGACCTGCCCTTGAAATGCGGCAAGGCAGATACTCCATTGACAGAAGCCTATACAATGTGGTTGTTATTTGTTTTCGTAGGAGCTCATTACATGTTCATTGTATGGCTCAAAAGGTCAAGGTTATTCTCCAGGTCTAGATGATATAGAGTTACTTTGAGCATAATGCTGTTCCCATATGGATGATACAAGTTCTATGTCCTTTTAGATGGCATTTTCGATTCAGAAATAGTCAACCTATATCTGTGGAAGTTGTTGTGATCCAAATATGGTACCCATGGCAATAACAGCTCTAAGACTACTTCATTTTTTTTTCAATGGGCCTGCTCCAACTCTTCACAATCCCATAGATATATCTTTCAGGATTGAAAACAGCACGAAGCCTTGGATTTTTTTTCAGTCAAACCTCTTGATTTCTCCTTATGGACTTGTATGGGCTCTATCGCCAGCGTTCGGCGAAAGCAGCCAGATTTGAGCCTGCACCTTTTCCGAAACCTCCTCTTTCGGCAATTGTGTAGATCTGGCAGTTTGACTCCCTTACAGCAGAATCATGCAGATACTTAAGCCTTTAACAGGAGAATGGTGTGTTATCAAACAACTTTCCGTTACAAACACTTTGATTTAGAGCACCGTATAGCCGGGCTTCCCTAGCCCACTTAAAAGGGTCTATATCTCCTCTTTCCTATCCCCTCAGGATGTGTGTGGTGCACATATGCGCGGGCACTGACACATTCCTCTGTTCAATTATCAACCTGTGAAGCACGGGATAGCCACTTAGTGCCGCTAAAGTGCTGTAAAACACAAATCAATCAATCAGCACCGTATAGCCTTTGTATTTTCATTAAGGTTTAGGTGACAAAGGTGCAGCAAAGATGGGCCAACCCACAACCCCCAAAGAGAGAGGAAGATCCCCAAGTATGTCCTCTCCTGTTAGACTACCGTAAGTATGGGAACATGGTAGGCAAACACGGCCCAGTCCTCCATTGAGAACTGTTAGGTTTCTAAAGATTATTTCCTATTTTTTATGCATTTTATAGATATCGGAATCGGTGTACTCTTGCTGATATTTCAAGATGAACGTGGTAGCCCCCCCCCCCCACCAAATAAGATTTCCCCCCTACACCTCTGAAAATGTGTAGGAGGGCTGCCGAACCCACCCCCAGCATCCACCACTGCTGAGACTGTCAAATTGATACCATCCTTGCTGGAATGGTACAGGGTACGCTGGTCCCCTGCAGGTATTTAAGGGCATGATACCTGCAGGCCATGTCTAATGACATTTTCCCCAGATCCTGGGGAGATGTTCTCTTGAACTCCACTAGATGGGAGTTTTTATATTCTCCAATCACAGTTTATATTCCAAACATCTGTATAGGAGAGACAGGTTGACCATTGGGGTAGTAGGTTGCCTTCTCGTGAGTAAGGATTAAAACAGGGGATGATTGATTGGTAACTTCTTAGACATGGCCTGTCTGTATGATGTCCCCAACATATAGGTAGGTCGCCAGCCAAAGTACAGGGTCCATAACTGAGCTGTTCTTTGGTTCTAAAACAAACAATTATAAACAACTTTTACTCCATTTCCTATACCTACAGATGCGTTGCTGCATGAGGGGCATCAAATCTATGAACCACGTAGAGCTTTGCCCAGCTCCCTGCTGTCCTGGATACAAAGAGAAAGCTGCATTTCCCCCAAACCTGTCTCCAGTTATTTGGTGCCAGCGGGATAAGGAACCCTAACAAAATGGCACTTCTATATGTGATGCCCTATATATATGAATGGTTGTTTAATATGTCAGCCCTCAGGGGAAAGGATTCAAAATGGCTAATAATTTGGTCACCGAAAATGGCTGCCAAAATGACTGGCAATATAACTGTTAACATGGCTGCTAAAATGATTGTCAATACTACTGATGAACGTGCAGCTGATGAGACTTAAAATGGATACCATTATATGATACTGTCTATAAAACATATGCCATTCCTTCTATTACTCGACAAATAATTTAATAAATCCCCTTTGAGAGACATGGATATTCAAATGGCTTTGACCTATTCCAAATTCTGCAATTGTTCCCCTATATTGCATCTTCTTGATAGCAATACTGATTAATTCTGGGCCTTTGGCAATCAGACTATGATGACCCATTTGGATCCATTTTCCTTTCCTGCTGATCTGTTTTTTAATGTATCATACCATTTGTTTGTTCCATCTGGGTGGACACTTTGCCCCTCCCTAACATTCTATATTCATTACAATCTCCACTTATTGCCGTGCTTGATATGCCTTGTTGTGTAAGTTAGCAAAAGTAGTCATTGCTGTGTGATTTAGATTGCTCTTCTCCCCCAGTGCCCTTTACTTGCAGTGATTGCATTCGCCCAGACCCATTTTGTGCATCTTTGAGTGCATATAAATGGTGATGTGGAGTGTTAACCCTTTAAGGACTGCTGATTCATGCCCATTGGTCGTCATGATGCACCAATGAAGTGCAGGCGAGACTGCTTCACAGCACTTCATTGGAGCATCATGTCGACGCTCCGGGAGTATATATGCACCAATCCCCTAGGGTTGGCATGATGCTCCAATGAAGTGCTAGCAGCACTCTCACCACCACTTCATTGGTGCATCATGATGACCGATGGGCATGATGCACTCCTCCATCAGTGACCAGTCTGAATGATGCATAAATATTTTATGCCGATCCGATACCTGAATGCAGCCATGGCGAGTAACTTGCCTCTAGTGGCCTATTCATGTATAGGCCTAGTGGATGCCAACCCGAGGCTTTTATGATGTATCAAGTGACCCAAGCTCAATTTAAATTGCTTACTGTCAGATTATCACTGGCATCAAAAGCTTCTGGAACTGGAGTAATTTTGTGGTTAATCCAAAACATTTCAAGCCTTTTTCCTATGCAGAGGGAAATGGCTAGAACTTCGGATCCGGAAAATACACCGACATCAATCGCTGAACAAAATGTGTTAACCAAATACTGTCTCTGCACAAAAAAAGCTGCCACCGCTTGAAAGTTGTCAATGCAGACAAGTTTAGGATAGTCAATGTCCAATAATGACCTTAACTCGTCATACTGACAATATAAAGTTTCATACTGACAACCTATGTTGTTAGGATGACAACCTAAAGTCACCATATTGATGACCTAAAGCTGTAGATTTAGGTATTGTCAAACTGAGGACCTAAAGTTGTCTGCACTGACGAGTTTCAGGCTTCTCAGGGTTTCAGTGTGTAGCGTGCGCTACCCCTTAAAAGTATTGCTTATAGAGTGTGATATGTTTTGATTTAGTGCCTTTTTTATCTCTTTCTGTCTTTGTGCAGTTTTTGTGTTGTATGCGTGGCTGGAGGATCGTCGGCTCTGTGGTGCTGTGCCCTGCTCCCTGTTGTCCCGGATACACTGAGAAATTTGCTTCAGCACCTGCTTTAGGAGATATTCTGTACTGTGACAGGTAGATATGTGCTTATCTTAGTTTTAGGGAGTGATAATATTTTTAACAACAGGGGGAGCTGGCAGGTTTGAGGGGGGTCAGAATTTTTTCGACCCCTTGACAAGGGGGGAATCAAAATAATTTCACCTGTTTTCAGCGAAAAAGCCTGTGTGTCACTATGGGTTAAAGGGTGCATTTGCATGATTTTCAGGCCCTTCGGGAGGTCAAAAAAAAATTTGCACGTCCACACACAAACCCCAACCCCTCCTGTTATTAAAAAATTATCACTCCCTTACAGCTCTTGCCTTAAGATGCACAGCCCTGGCCTTTGACTGAATCATTTATAAATGTCATCATAAGGGAGTGGTTGTTTTGTACACTGTAAAAATTGTCGTCGAAATAACGCTGGAACCCCGTCCCAAAGGTGCCAGAGATCAATCGTAATTTTCATAGAGATTCCTTGTACATGTGTGTACCACTGTACTGCCACCTGGGGCTTCTTGTAAAAACTAAACTGGTTCCCTGCCATACAATTGCAATGGTTCACTGTTCATTTTTACAGGGATCCCTGGTAGATTTATGAGTTAATTTTAACAGTGTTTTTACTTCTCCATCACTCCCTGTGTTATTGAAAAGTGACAACTCCCCAATGTTTGAATTTCAAAATAATAAATTCCATATCCTTAATGCCAATGCAAGAAATTATGGATATCAAAGGCATAATGCTGAAAACTAGCTACCAAGGCCATGGTTGAAGCACTAGCATAATTATTGCATGTGAAATGATGGCAACATCACGAAGCCATTGTTTCAGTTGTGTTATACAGCTCTATGTGCGTTTGCAGAGTTTGGCTGATTAATGCTCCCTTCCTCTAGTTTTATTCTAAATGTTCATATAAATGCTGTATTAAAGACATAAGATGTATTGTAATAATATGTAAGCAGAAAATTCATCCTTAAGGAACCAAGAGTGTCTTTAAACGAATCTGAGAAATGTGTAGTTTCGAATTCCTTAAAAATGGAGCAAAAATATCTATTCATTAACAATTAACAAAAAATAACACATGTAAGTGCAATGTGTAATTATAGAGTCCTTACTTTGATCGCTCATTACTATGTATGCACAGGTTCTAATGATGTTCCCTTTCTTTCACTCTGCCCCTATTGCTTCACTCATGAGGACTCTGAGAATCCAATTATCATGGGACGATAATTAGACCAGTGCTATCACGTGATGGGCCATATGATGCCCACCTGATCACGTGACCAGTCGGAAGCTGCATCTTTAAGTACCAAACTAAGACTTAAGTGGGTAGTGCTGTCTGAAGACATCAGGAGGCATGAGGATTTGAGAGGAGTCTGTTACGTCCTAACAGCTTGTTAAATTTGTCCTTAATTTGTGCCAACTGATAATGAAAGACAGCATTCTGCATCATTACCACCAAAGTGACTATAGAATACCCGTGCTGTACACTGAATAGCATGATTTGCCATCAACTTTAAACTGTACAATATTCTCCACGATGCTCACAACTCAACAACTCAACTCTTTTACGCCACTGAATAATAGCCTTGAGTCGACTATTTTGTTAGCAACAATCGAATTTCTGTACCATACATCTCTGAATTTGAAATCTACTTTTACATCGGCAAATTAAAAGGACCAACATTTATAACATCCATGCTTATTAGCTTTGCCATCTGCCAAGGGCTATTCCAAACTTGGATGGTGATATTTTGTGGGTCCTTTGTTGTAATCTTTTTAGGTTAATCTGCGCACGAAATGCCATCAGATACCCGCCCACTGCATCCCCTACATGTGCAGATGGCACAGATCAGAGAGGTTGTTTCAGTGCTTCCTGCTTTCAGTAGATTGTTTTTCAATCGATGATCCTCTCTCTCTCTCCCCTCTCTCTCTCTCTCTCTCTCTCTCTCTCTCTCTCTCTCTCTCTCTCTCTCTCTCTCTCTCCCTCTCTCTCTCTCTCTCTCTCTCTCTCTCTTCCTCTTTTCCTCTTACCTATTTTTAACAAGGATTGACAGAGGTTTCCATCGAATTTTGATAACTGGATTTCAGCGAACTAAAATTATACACACATTATGATTATGCAATATAAAAGAAAATTGCCAGCCCATTTTAGCACTGCACACTACTATTAATTTTGTTAATGTAATCTAAACTAAGCCAGATCCTGCTTATGCCTGCAGAAGCAATTGCCTCTCAGCTATGAGCAGGGTAACAAGCGGGACCATGGATCATGGATCTTCAAAGGAAGAGGGTCATCTGGTGTTTCCTGATGTCACATTACCTTAGATAATTTAATGTAGGCCTATGCTGAGATTACTATGTGATAAACTTGTATAGCCAAAAACGACTGCTAAATGATGTGTTTCCAATTATATACAAGATTATTTCAAACAGTTTAATAACAGATTATAGTTTAACTTCATGTATCTGTAACTATAAAACTATGTGGCACCAGTATGATAACAACTGATAATGCCAAACTATGTTGCAGTGTTCCGACTGTTGATGTGGCGGTTGGCACATGAAGCCCTCTGCATGTACACATACAGGAATTTTAACCCATACCTTGTGCAATAAATATCCTTTTTTCTAAATGGATGTTGTTTCAATCTCTCCTTCATAAATATTGTAATGGTTTGTTTTACCAGTTCAGTGGTTCGAGTCTTGGGAACGGGAAGGAAAAGACAAGACAGTGATTTGAGTGTATGCCAAAGGTTTTATTTAGCAACAACGGCTACCCGGAAGGTGTAGGTGGGGCAGCTTAATCTTTACTACAGTGAGGCCTAGAGGGCCTCTGACGTAGCGACTGAGCCCAGGGCTTTATATAGGAACCCTAGTGGTTGTCGCCAGATGACCCGCAGGTCCAGATCAGTGCTGCCACCTATCCGAAAGCCTAGGAACATCCAGCGACTGGACTCACCCGCCACGCCAGACGACACCTTAATACAATACTCATACCGGTATACCTCTACAATATTGTTTGCATATGAGTTTATCTATATCTGGTCAATTGCACTGAGTTGGGGTCACACAGGGCTCTTTAAGCGGTAAAGATTAAACTGCTTGGATTGTTTTGAAATTGTGTGTCCAAAATACTGGCGCACTGAGGCACCTACCCTGAAAATTGGGAACACTAATATCAAAAATTGCTAATTTTTGAGTCAATTCCATTATTTAGCATTAGTTCCTATGGGACTCTGGTCCAAATAGGTTCATTTTTGGGGAGTTGATTTTTCCACGATCAAGTGAACACATTGATATGATATCATATTTTACATGATGCTGGGCATTGCCCTTTTATAATAGTAATCTGTCATAATAACAAAATTTCTTAATTCATGATATTTCAGGCATACTACATATTGTGGCATGTATGGTTCCATGTGGCACATACGTTTCCTAACATGGAAAAACTGTCATAGATTTCCATTGAGTTGTATAATGGGACTGTAATATTTACATGTAGATAGGTGCATAAGTGGTTAATCTTTATGACAATGCATCTCTAGGAAATCCCATAACTATGCACTGGAGGAATCACTTTATGTGGCACGTATGGTTCCTCTAAAACTACACCAAATCACATTGCAATTTCAAATATGGCAATACTGAGGTATAATGTTAATGAATCTAAAATTCTTCACCTAATGACTGATAGTTGACACCTAAGGCTTTCTGATTATATTTTTGCATCTGATAAATATGATTTATTTCTCCCCACTATCATGTATTAAAGAATGAGGCACGTATGGTTCCACTTTACCTACACCACAAGGTTTTTAGCAATAACTCCAGGCAGATAAGGGGAATAATTCTTGAATTGATTATATATAATGCTAAATATTGAGGGCTAGTGGAAATATAAAAAATTCATACATTTCCAATGCATTTTCTCTTTACTTTGCCCCATACCAGTGGGAGCACTATAAAAAAAAAGTTCGAAATACCCCATAAAAAGCTTATATTTTGTAGTCTGCTGCTTTAAATATTAATGATACATGGGCAACCATAGTTTCCAAGCAGGATCCTGACCATACCCACCTAATTGAAATGAAAAATATCCAAAACGTTTAATCTTTAGTCACATTTACCCCCTTCCCATGGTGAATAAAACCATAGTGTTGTAGATTTTAATACAATAGTAGAGAATAGTCCTGTGAGACATGGCGCGGCGACTTGTAATCTTGTGTCTAGTTTCAGTTGGTGAGACAGATAGGGCATACTATCATCTGGGCTTTTGGTAGTATATAGCACAAATTCAACCTGAACTACCCACTGCAGCTAAGTACTAATAGTCCATAGACTTTCCATTCTGCATGCACCTCACTCAGCTGCCACAGGGACCTGTCTTATTCAATGTTCAATGCCATAGTCAACAGGTGTATCATTATGAGTGTACACTGTCTCAGATTGCCAGGGGCCTGCTCTGCCTCCCCCCCCCCACACACACACACACACACCCAACTGCCAATCACTTGTAATAGTCTGTACCTCGTCACGGGCCAGTGGTCAGCAAAACGGCCAGATCACTCCACCTCTCTGTAGAGGGGGAGCACAGTGTAAGTACCTCGGTGTATATACATGTTTTCAGTGTTCCACAAAATCGTTTATATAATGAAAGGAGTAATCAAATTAATCTTTCATCACCAATAGTAGATACATATTCTGAGATAGCATTATTTCAATGTAAACTAAAAATTTTACACAGAAAAGAATGTAGCAGTTCCACAAGGTGGCCTTACACTTCAACCTCCTCTGATTTACAAAAATGCACATATGGCAACACACACGTTAGCACTGATTTCTCCATAGAGATCTTTGACAGTGAATACTTTGTTCAAATACAGAAAATATGATCCAATTGTACTATAACCCACTGAGATAAAACCTGTACTACATATATATAGTAGTTTCAAAATGAACAATTCTTAAACAAAGGCTACAGGGATGCATTTCTGAATCTTAAAATGTTCTAATGCTAATCTGCCATAGGGCTCCAAATGATGAAATGTCTTAGCTGCGAATAAAATCAAAAGTATGAGATATATTCTGAAAATTCCTTCACTGATAAGTAAAGTACACACACTGTTGTTATTACATTAGAATAGTGAGCAGGAATAGTCCATAGCAGAGGAGCCACAAACAAAAATAGATTGCAAGGCCTCCCTATCCCTTACACCGTGGCGACTGTGAACCATACACTAGTCTACTCATCTCATGAGTAGTACTCACTAGTCGCCGTGCTAAAAATGGGTTTGTCCCCATCTCAGTGCAATTGACCATCTATAGAATGGCAACAAATTCAACTTTCCAAGGTTATTTGAATAATTATTTATTAATTACAATTTGTGAGGTGTTACTGTGTCATTTGGCACCATTGGTATTTGACAAAAAGGGTATGGATGAATAATCAGAGTTGATGCCTTTAAAAAAAATGGCTACCATAATTGATTTACTTCAATATGTCAATTTGATTTAGTTACACTCTTGTATCTTAAACATTTATTTTGTATTTTCAGCTGGACAATTCATGCCCGGTACAATCCTTTTGGTCACATTCACCCAATTTTCAATTCGATGGCTTCATTAGTATAATCCAACTCTTACAGAGTCAAATTAATCGAATTAATCTCAACTTCACAGATTAAAATCACCTCATTTCGGCCCCTCTCTGCAATTAATTCACAATCAAGTACGCAGTAGTGCCAAAGGCTATACTTGTTCTGAAGTTCAAATGAATTTGTGAAACAAAGGTGACCTTTCTGACCTGAAATGGGAAGAAAAATCCCCATACACCTACACCTGTTTAAAAAATACCTCCCCGCCCAGCCTATCATGAGATAACGAGGAAGTGCTCATGAGGAAGAGAGCCCTAGGTATAACAAGTGTTGTAACACGTTACGGAACAGGAACAGGACATTACAATTGGTATTATTCACTAATTGTCCTGACGTCCGCAGATTGACGTCAACCTACACCATTGTCTATGTGTAGAGCTAAACATTGGTTCGGGCACTGGCGTTGATAAGATCATAGGCCGAGGTTCTGAGTAGTGTAGATCCATGTCATTTGGACTAGGCCGAAATACCTGCCTGCTCCCTCAGAGCGTCTACGGAGTAATTTGGACGTGCTGCCTCTCAATTATACCCATTTGTCTAATGGAGCAGCGATTCCCGGCTCAGTAGCATTAGATGGCGAGCCTATCCATGTAGAGAATATAATAGTATTGTATAAATTATATAATTGAAGTAATGTCCTACCTCGACAATCTGATGAGGACTGGGTGACTTAAAATCCAAATGTAATGAGTCCATGCCTTCCATGTGCACGGCTGAGCTGCTAAAACTAGACTGACCCGAACTGACCAGAACATGAATAGGTTATGTATGGAGTGTAGAAAAATCAACACTCCACTTGAAGTGGGGAGTGTGAAAATAGTGTTAACCACAGTCCACAGTCACGGCTCCGTACACTAATTGTTCACTGACGATTGAGCCTTGACCGTGGACTGTGTTATGACAAGGGTAACAGAGAGGTGATTGTTATAGGGTTAATTGCAAGCCCATATTTTATTTACTAACCCATTGCCTTGTGAATAAGCTCCGGCTTATACATGATTATAGCTAACCATAGTGGGGCCCTTGATGGGGGGTCCCAATGTCCCATGTCGATTTTAAGAAATTGCCATGTCCCCATGTCGATTTTAAGAAATTGCCACGTCACTGTGTCGATTTTAAGGAAGTGGCCATGTCACATGTCACTAGGGCAAAAAATGCTCATGTCGCCATGTCGATTTTAGGGGTCTAGAGCCATCATAGTTGCACCTCATTATGGCCTTAAGTTTAATGTGTGCCTTATAGGCGGGGATTTTGTACTATAGAACATTACTAATCTGGCCATAATTTCACCCCCATGCGCCTTGTAGGTTTGCTACAAACTCTGGGTGCGCCATATATTTGAAGTGTGTCATTTATCAGCTAAGTTTCTATGGTCGGTTATTTCTAAACGGTACAGTTTTTTGTTTACATTAATGAAAATTTAATAACCAAAAATATGATACACTAATGAACAAGCCTTATAGATGTAAATCACTAATGCAATTTGCATATTAAAACGATATCTGGGATTTGAAAAATGTTTTAAGGTAAAGTCACAACTGCTGAACAAAGAAGGTTAGGTTGATGTGGCGTTTATTAAAGTGGAACAACGTTTCGGAAATTAGACGTCCTTCATTATGTGTCGAACTAGGATTATTCACCTGTGTTTCACTTCTGGAGAAACTAGCCTACATTGATCTAATTTTATTTCTTAGATCCTGTCGTTTAATCATCAGTTATGTTACAATTATCACAACAAACATATTTAATTGCAAATCAACCTTGAAGGCACAAGGTGTTTTTATGTACGAGATGATGTATGAACACGGTCCTGGTGAGTGACTAGCAAGGAGCTTATTTCAAAATAGCTGACTCATGATTTGGCTGGAAATGCATGCTGAGGTCAATGGTTCCTCACTAAACTTGGTCTCTATGTGATAATGCATGTAAGATTTGATTGAGCAGCCGTAGCAAATCAAGCAGTAATGTAGGCTTGTTTATAAGAGTCTTGATGGATTTTATGATGATTCAGAGGCTGTGTTGTCGTTGGTCATATTGAAATAAGCCCCGGTTTGAAACCCTTAAAAGGTCCCTATGGTGCACTGAAATTCAGTACTAAGTTGTGTTGGCTCTTGGTCATTCTCTGCATTTTTCAGTGTAGAGCCCTTGATTTTAGACTAGGGGCCTCTCTGTGATCAATAGGCCTCTCCTTTGTTATTCTGCCACTGCATGCACCCGAATGGGCCTAGTCATTATAGTCCCACAATTGGCTTTCAGGTCATCTAATAGGGCTAGCCAGATGCCACTAACTGGATTATGAGCGACTAGGAAGCACTGTTGTATACTCATGTTGCTACCATATGGTATCTAATTAGGGCCTCCCTCTGGATTGGTTCTACAGTCAAAGGCAGTTCACATGCATGGTTTTAGGATAGGGGAATATTAGTGACTGGTCGAAAATCCATCATACATATATACATATATCAGTTGGAGAAATGATTATAGTTACGTTTGATAAACCTGAAATGACATTGAAAGAGCAGCCTGAAAGTAAAAAAAAAAATAAAAAATAACACAATTATAAACACTGAAGAGCCTTCACTAGAAATTGTTGCCAATTGAATAGCAAAAGTCAACTCTGCATTGAAACAGAATCCCTGAACATAGGGATTATGATATCTATAAATCTATCTATTTTTTCCATTTCTCTCTCCAGTTGGCACTTCAGGCTTAGTTGTTATAAATTGCATCAGTCAATTGTCCTGAAACAACAAAACTATTAAGGAAATTGAAAAACAAAGGGAGAAATATAACCATGACATAAGAACACCCAATACACTGGGGTTAGTTCCAGTGCTTTGTGTACATAAATCATGCTTATAGAGCAGCTCTGTCTTTCTCCCCAGAGCAGCTCACTCGGTCTTACTCTCAAGCGTTAGATATTTTGTCTACTGTCAATAAGGGTTAATGCATCAATTTAAGCAGTATCAATATGACTGACATAGCTACCACTGGTAAGGAAACAGCTGTGGAATGCAGGCCTACTCCAGCGCTAGGTGAATGGGTAGTGGTAGGTTGCATGGTAGGTAAAGGGCCTTGACATAGCCCCTGGTCTGGTCCGACACAGGAGGCATACATTAAGGCATGTGCTATATAATGCTGCTGGTGAACACCCTGGAAGAGGTAGGACATGGGACCCCGTGCATAGATAGCAACATCCTCCCCACCATGTGTCTCATCATTTATCCTGATACCTGCATCAAATACATAGTCTGGACCAGCTGGAAGAGGAAACAAGGGTATGTAAGTTGGTAAGTAAGTAGGCATGTAAGCAATCAAGCAAGTAAGAATAAGTGATGATTCATGCCACTTTTATATGGCCAAAAAAATAAAGGTGTGTTTCCAGTTACATGACTTGAAAAGGGAGGGTCGGTAGGTCGGATTTTTTCTTTATTTTTTTAAATTTATATAGGAAATGTTAGGACACGTATCAAAGAATGTATCAAATTCTTTGATTTCATTGTAAAATAATGACGGGAAAATGACAACTGTGAGAGAGAAGAACACGAAAAGGATACAGAAAATGCATGAAAAAAATGAAATGAAAAATGAAAGAATGAAACAAATTTTCTTCAAGGCTGAAGTTATATTCAAAGTCATAAAACTAGATTAGCCAACAATGATTTTGATCAATATTTTGATATTGTAAGGACTTTTTTTGCATCAAATATCTTCTGGTCCTGGTCAAGTATTGTGTATTGTCCATGCAAAATTTTTAATCACTCTGCTCAGTATATTATAATGTGTAATCAATGCACTAGGATGATTTCAGCCCTGATGATTAACTCCCATCAGTGGATTAATGAGTTTCCAAATAAAGTTTCATCGGTGAATCATAAATTTAAATGTTGTGTTAAAAATAACCAAGCAGTCAATAACCCATTAAGACTTACTTGTGTCTACTCCTGTGAGATTGATCCTCTGTTTAAGGCTGCCATCTGGTGTCTCTCTGTGCACCTTGTTCCCTGGTCCATTTACATATTGTAGGGTAGTGTAGGGCATCTTGTCATATGCCCCCCACACACTCGAAAATGTACCTAACACACAAAGAATATACCCAGATGCCTATTTAAATTCTTGACAATTATTATTTTTAAAAGAGCCCTGGAAACAAAATCTTGTGTTTAACACGTGTTTGGAACCTGTCATATTGGTGAAAATATGGTGTCGTTCACGAGTATGAAACACAAGTATTCTTGTGATTCTGTGACCTGCCAGACTACTGAAATCACATGTTTTGAACACATGATTTATTCACATGAAATCACAAGATTTACACATGTTTTGGCATTGGTAATCAGCATAATTAATTAATACTATAGATTTATAAATGAGTGATATGTAGAAAAAAAAACAACTTTCATTTGATGGAGGGTCTGTGGTGGTGATGTATAAAGTGATAGCCACCTGATATAGGCATTGGTTATATGTGGATCAACACGGTAAAAGGTACGCCCGCGCACCCCCTTGCGGGCATACCTTTTACAGTGTTGATTCACATATATTGAGATTACCATTCTCTTATCTCAGAGAAAGGTAACCTCACAAATATAGGTACTCCAATGCATCAATCATCAGCTTTTATTCATCACTTTTCTTAACAGTTCACTGAAAGTGCACCTGAGATGCACAAGCAATGGAGCCATGTGATTTACAGATGGTGTTGGTGCCCAGGCATATATGAGCAGATTTTACACCCACAGAAATGGTGTCTGTGTCACCTTATTCATTGTTACTCTTTGTTTTAGCTGCTGCTTTTATGGTCAATAATCAATGCATGAAGATAATATCAAAAAGGTTATATACATATACAGAAGTAACTACAGGTTAGAGTATCAGTGAAGTATTAGACTTAATAGATTAAGTTCTCAATGGTTTGAGGAAGATAAAAGACTGTCAAAACAGAATAGTGCTGCCACCTAGTGCAGAATGAATTTGACACGAGTATTTCTTGTGTTGATATCTTAAGACAAATTCACATGAAATTCTTGTGTTCTACACATGAATTGTCATGACACCAGATTTTCACCAAACTGACACGTGTCAAAGTGGTGGCAATCACGTGCCTTGTTTCCTGGGAGGGATATCTATATTTTTAACTGTCTTTTCAAAAATGTCTCTTTTTCTTCCTCACAAAAAATCTAAATTTATTTCCATTTTATAAACACTCCTCTTATGAGTCTTAGGAGCTGAATGATATTCAAATGCACTATGCGCCCATTTGCCCTTATACATGAATCATGTTAACCCTAGGTTGTTAATATTTTCCAGGGTAATCAGCAAACAGGGAATGGAGACCTACCAAGGATGTTATTATCTATGTCTGCATAACCTGCTATGTTGAACACATGTGAGTGATCTGCTGTGACTGCTATGAGGGTGTCCTCCTCACTTGTCAGATCCACTGCTCGTTGAACTGCCTCGCCCAATGAGATGGTCTCATCTAACGCCTTGAAGGGTTGGTTGGCATGGTGACCCTTGTCAATGAGGCCACCTTTGAAGATATATCAAAAATCCCATGATTTCTTAAATTATGTGAATTTACAAAAGACATCAAGCTTACTTAAGGCCAAATGCTACAGGTGAACCTAAAATAATATAGAGGTAATTTTCTTTAAACCTGCTCTACAAAGTCTTTATAACCATTTGTAATCAAAATATGAAAATAAAAAGCTGGAGTCCGAGTGCTATTTTTTCCACTGCAGGTCAATGTATGAAAATGGCATAACTATAGAATCCAATGGGCGAGCACCTGAAATAGGTTATTTCTGGTGAGTTTTACTAAATAAACCAGAAAGAAGACAAGGGATTTAAAAAATAGCACTTAAGATAAGCGTAGAAACAGTTAGGATAGTCATCAAACAAAAGGGCACATTGCATAATTCATCAATGGGGATTTGGGAGTAGGGTTCACCAAAGAGACTTGTGTTCTCTATCCTTCATGGTACATGAAAAAGCAATTCAGCATCCAAAGGAAAATCAATACTTCTAAATACCCTTCTTATCTATTATTGTTAGTGCTCTTTGTTAACAACGAATAGGCCTACATTAGACCACAGAGAGACTTTCTCCTATAAGATATGGCCTTCCAACCTTCATATATAGCATGAGCACAGTCATGTGTACACATAGGCTTTACTTATCCTCTGGAGGCACAATTCTGTGACAGAATCTAGAGAAGAGATAAATTCAAACTGGGGCAGCAATCTCTGAATGGAACCAAAATGTCCTGCATGATGAATAATGCTTCGAAAATACTTAAGGGTAGCAAAATGCAATCAAGCCTTCTCCCTATGCACATGCTTGGACACATAGAGCTGGGTGCTGATCTCTACCAGGCCGTCCAAGCAGCTTAGTGCCAGTAGGATAGATTCACCAAGAGACATCCACATACCTTTTATTTAGACATCCACCCCAAAAAATAACCATAAAAATTGGTTTGCTGCTGTATCAACACTAATTATCACCAATTTGGCAATGTTGATTCAGAATGGACTAAGATCCTAAGATCTTTATCAGTATGTTTAAGCACTCTATACCTCTTGAAGGGTTAAACAAAAGCTAGAAGCTTCACTTAAATGACATACCTTCTACAAACAGGAAGTAGCCCTTCTCTGAACGCTGCAGGATACACAGTGCCTTCTCCACCATCTCAGTCAGTGAGGGCTGTTCTGGGTAATTTTTCCTCTCATGTTCAAAGGCCATGTGACTGTCAGAAAACAATCCTGAAGTAAGATGAAGGGAAGAGTTTATTTCCCCTTTTCTTCATTGAAATGGAGTTCCCAATTCATTTTTGTTAATACAATTGTACTCTAGGAAATCACTTGGAAATATAGAAAAAGGAAAATCAGTATAATTAAATCACAATCATATAAAAATATGAAGACTATTATCCATGCAGGTAACTTAATACCTTGCATATAAGGTGCACCTCACATATAAGGTTCACCCCTATTTAAGTCAATCCTATAAGGTGCACCTGAGACCAAATTTTGGAGACTGTAATACTGCTATATAATTGAAAATCCATGCAGAACCCTAAATTTAACCAATCCTGCAAGGTGCAAGTGTATCTAAGAGAATTATGGCAAATAGACAAAAAAACAATCAATTAATCAATAGACTTTCACCCTTGTGTATGAGCTGCTCCTTGTATGTGAAGAATTGCAGTTATTCATAAATGCCAAGTATAACTTAACATTTACCTAGAATAATGTCCTGTGATTCTTCACTTACCAAGTAAATAATCTGTTTTGTTTTCATTCAGACTCCTCAGTTCATTAGCAGTTGTAATGTATTTGTATGATTCCTTTGGTAGTGTTGCATTTCCCCTTGCATCTAGCCATTCCTGATCAATGATAAAAAGAAATAAGCCATGACAAAAGGTGTGTATCCACATTTCGTCTCATGCCATCGGTCCAATTTAGTTCATTACTCAATGTTGCAGAAAATACATAGACAAAATTTTGACACATTTAAGGTTTCATGTTTATCGTTATCTCTGATGCGGAGGCTGTTATTAGTTCCCCACTATCCCAGTTGGGTGTAAAAATTCCACCACAGTTGGCAGGCTACATTTGAGATTGATGAAATATTAACATGTGCTGACATGAATCTTTTAGCAGTAGGTCACTCTGCAGCCCTTAAGAATTAAGAGACAAATAAGATATCCATCAACCCTTACACAAAATTTCCTGATTATTATTTTGGTCTTTATAGTGTTCAGCAATATTACTGTTGAATGTGAACATAATGCACCAACCTTTGTAATATTCCTCTCATCCAGCCTCTCTCCTTTTGTACATTTACCTGCATTGTCCTTATTGCATGGATATAATTTATTGCGACCTCCACCAAGGATAACCTGTAAGGGTTAACAAAAGCGCACATTTATTTCTTAGGCCATAGTGTATCATGCAATATATTTTAATGTAATTTTCAAGGATATGCTGCTAATGAGACAACTTTGTAATATCATCAAGTTCTGATCCAGCACACAAGGGATGTCTCGTTGCAGTATGATTACTTTTTTTTAACTGCCTTACTTCATTCTTGGTCAGAGGTTGGATCAAACTGAATGAGGAAAAAATGGCAATCATATAGAGAATGGCAAGAACTTCTTCAGGAATGCATGATTAATGGCATAACAATCAATGCACTATATAGAGGGACATATTTTCTGTATCCCATGAATTAGACAATACTTATCGGGGTGAATTTTTACTGATCCGACTGATTTTTCTATACTTTTGCATTGTTATAAATTCTTAGATTAATGAAAATTTGCCGAACCGACGGCAGTGGAACCAATGGTTTAGCTGAAGAATGATGCAGATAAAGCATAGTTAAATACGAGTTTTGCTAATTGGGTATCTTTTGATATGCAATGAAGTATCTCACATAGCAGATTTAAAGGATGAACTTACCCTTATACCAAGGTTATCCTTTTCTACCAATTGTTGTGCTATGTCAGTACACTTTTCAGGCTCAATATTTTTGGCAGGGATGTTGGCCTCCCCATTCCGGTCAGCACTGTGTGCATAGGCAGCAGAGGGACTGGCATGTGTCACTCTCGTATTTGTCACCAGGCCTGTCCACTTACCTGCAAAATACTAGGTGAAAATATAGGGCTTTCAAAGGTCATCCTCAAATAAATCATTTACGACCCAGCTAGTGTTTCCAACGTTCATTGAATTCTGCTTGTCAGTATAACCATACACAGTCATTCATGCAGACCAAAACATCATACTGTAGCCCAAACCGTTTCTCCTGACAGATTTTCACTGTACTTGTGCTTTCAGGTTGGCCATGAGGTAATAGACTTACTTACCTGCATCCATGGAGTGTTTGAGTGCTGACCTGAGTTTGGCCTCCTCTGTCAAAGCTGAACAATTGTTAAGAGGTACGGAGTCCTTGACACCCACAGTGTAAAAGTTCACTTTCTCCCCACACAGTATGGCTGTAGCCGCCCCTGCTGAATCTGCTGTCTGACGGTCTGATGTGTGTGTCTGCAGATTGGGAAGGAACAATGTTTTAGAAAATGGAGGATTTAGGGTTCCATAATCTTAAACATGATTTTGCCCATAGATTTTCACTGACAAAAAGGAACTAGTATAATGCTGAGCACCATGTAATTACCAGATACAGCAAAAGAGTTCTTCCAGTGGGCTTCCAACATGTCGTGATTTACATCAAATACCTTTGGTGATCTTTACAAAGCTGTTGTATTTTCCCATATATGATGTGTCATCTGGGGAAATAAATGCCAGGACAAGTGAATCTCCTTGGTCTTACTTAAGGAACAAAAGTGCTGGCAGCAAGGGGTAAGATCTTAAGTGGCATAAAACTGAAAGTTACATAAAGGGGCCCAGACGGTAAAAAGGTCCAAAACATACACTCTCAATGAAAGGATCCTCTGCTGGAGTCTTTTACATACTCTGGCATTGCATGAGTATTCTGAGAGGATCAGCTTGATACTACCCTCTGCCAAGCCATACTCACATGACCCTCTCCATGTGCACATGGATTGAGTAATATCTTCAGCCTGACACTGAAAGATTACTCAGACATGGTTCCATACTCAGTCTGAATCTAACTGAATACTTCAGTGAATCATGGGTCTATCCCCTACAATGATGTCAGAGATTACATCATATCCTAGCACCAACCACACCACATGCCTCATTAGCTGAGGTCATAGGGTACTGGACTTTGCATCTGAAGGTGGCAAGTTCAAGTCCCATTGAGAATTTTTGTAAAGATTGCTTATTTTGGTAAGTCAATCTTATTGCTACAATGTGAGCATGAATATGTATTCATAATGGGTTTGTGAGAAAATTGTGTAAGCCCTATTAAGCCACCCATCCCACCCTGTCCTGCACATACTGAATATCCTTTCTATTATCCTCTAGTCCCTGTAAACATAATGTCTAAGAATATAATCATATCTAGCTGCTGATGCATGAGTGAATCATGCCCATAAGTAGGCAATGAAGTGCTGGTGAGCACTTCATTGATGCATCATGCTGAACCTCTGGGACAGTATCAACCTCTAGGTTTGGCACAATGCATGAATGTAGCCCTGGCAAGTTAGCTGATCATCAGGGCTGCATCTATTTATCATGTCAACCAATGGGCATAATGCCTTTTATAATTTTAAGGTGGATGGTGGGGATAGACTAAAAGAGGTTAGATTTTCATCTTATTCCCATCAGAATTCCAAAATTATATGGTCTAAACATAGAAAATCAGCTTTCAACACGCAGAGAGGGAGCTGATCATATAAGACTTCAAGTGGAGATATCTTTTCATTTGGACTCCAAAAGCTTACAGAGTAGTGACCGAATCTACCGTAATCTCCCGCGTATAAGGCGCATCTTATAGGCCAAACAAAATGCTGCTGGGTCTTATAGGTGGGAGGTAAATTGCCTTGAGTTTGGGGTGCGCCTTATAGGGGTTATTTTTTACTATAGAACAGTACTAAACTAACAAAAATCTGCCCTCAGAAGTGCGCCTTATACGTGAAACAGATCTCCTGGAGTCGGGGGTGCGCCTTATAGCCAGGCTGTGCCTTATACGCGAGAGATTACAGTAGTTGTGTTGGGAGCACATAAAGCTATTGTATACATACCATATCTATGCACACCTGCCCAGAAACCTTCATGGTAGACCAGGTTTTGAAGGCCGCCATCCACCTTAAAGGTTTTCTGGTGCTGGTACTGTTGGATCGAGTGAGATCTAAATACCACATCATGCTCCAATCCCCCCTATCTGCTAAGTATTGGCCTGCTGCCTGGTAGCTTGTGGATGAAATCTTCCCATGTGCTCTACTCCAGTCTGTGTTTCATATTAGTCTACAGGGCCTCATATGACCAATGACATCTCACTGTAGTAGGTTTATGGTTGAAATAGCATATTAATAGTGCCACGATCAACACCTGCCTTGCTAGCACAGAAAGGAGAACAAAGGACTCACAATCAGGAGGTACCCAGTTCAAATACCACCAAGGAGCAATAAGGAAACTGAAACCAGGAATGCACAAACTATTCATGGATTACTTAGACTGCTATAAGAAGTTGAGTATTCGACTATCTGAAATCCTTTTGTGTATGAAATAATGGGCTTTTGTCATAAGGTGCCCTTAATTTCTATATTTATTTAACATGTTTGTCAAACCACTAAGGTGTAGGGCTTAATACACCCTACAGCTGAGTATTTTAATAAGTGCTACAAATGCAGGGCTACATAACCATTACAATTTAGACTGTTTGTAAGCCCTATATAACCCCTATGATGCAGTGCTGATTAGTCACTCATTAAGTGGGGTTATGCTTACTGGGCACTATTGCTGGATTCACTCTGAAGGGAGAATCCAGCAAAGTGTGATCCTATGTATTGGGATACTTTGGCATTACATGACACCCGTGGTAAAAAAGACTCCTGCAATGTTGGAGCCTGCTCAGGTAGGGTTCAGCATTGCCTGACCCAGATACTCAGGCAATGTCCTATTCTCTTCTATTATGTTACTCAAGTTAAGGTAAATGGGGTCCAGAGGGTAAAGGGGTTCATACAGTAAAGTAGTTGTTTTTGTTTTTTTTGCATCAAAATGTTTCACGTCTTTTCCCCATAACTGTTCATTTCTAGTTCCCAAATGGCATTTGAAGATTGCATTGGGAAGGTTATTGTGAAAATAGTCACAATCCTGTAGACACTCTAAAATGTCCAACCAAAATCACTCTGAATCTGTTAGGATATCAATAGGCTCATTTACTGATACAACCTAGGATGCATGTTATCTCCTAGAATTGACCAAGCTTTAAAACGCAGTGTAGGCAACCTACCTGAATAATGCCTGTGATGGGGAAAGTTTCAAAACTAAGCTTTGTTTCGGTGACAGGTCTCTTCCTCTGCTGTGCAAGTAGAAAGCGTGCAGCAGTTATGTCCGATGGTCCCATGCCATCACCGAGGAACACAATGACATTTTTAGCCACCCCAACCTTGGGGAAGTTGTAGATAGATGACTTGAGTTCATCTTGAGCCAGCTTCGCCCAGTCAGCACCTCGATTGATCCCTTGTCCTGCTGTTTGTAAATCATACATTACACCCAGTCAGTAGAGATACTCTGGCAGATCCTGAGGCTGGTCCATGGAGGTTACTCTGGATCTGCCTGAGTATCATTCCAGCCAGACTAAGTCTCAAATCATACTCATTTTGGCGACATTGACTGAGTCTGGATCCAGACTCAAATGAGTAAGAATTCTTTTTAGTGTACCTTTATAAATGCACACACTGATATTGTATATAACTGTCATATATACTCATCAACCTTGCACCATTTCCAATTACAATGTACTCAAGCAGGATTAAGTTAAAATGGATCACAGATGAGTGAGGCAGTATACTTGACCAGGTGTATCGCATTGTAAATTGCGCGCCATTGATGATAATAATAGAACGAAATAGAGGAAATTTAAAAAGAAGATTGTCTTGAATGTCCCCTTAGCATGCGTTTTGATAATATATATTGCTTTTCTGGTATGTTTTTGCCTGATTTTACTTTTGTTTTTCATGTTTCTAAAAGATATTGCTAAAATACAGTAGGGAGTTTTGAACACAGCCAAAAACGTCCACAATTCGCAATATTCAGGGAAACTCGTCCAAAGTCGGGGGGGGGGGGCGGGGGGAATTCACCGAAAGTTCCTAAGAATGGGAATTAGTAAAGGGGGACGGTAGGTATTATTATGTAGATTGTCCAGAAAACTTTGCTTCTTCGGGGTGAAGTTCAGAAGAGAATTGCATGTAACGATTTGTAATGATTGGGATAATATTCTATATCTTAATCTTGGTAGAATACACTGGAAAGTAGAAGCATAGGACGTAAATCTACCTTAATACCTGGATGGATGTCATTGTGATTGAGATGACTTAAATGACTTACCTGGTAATTGTTTAGTGTTCCCTGCACCCAAGAGGCAGGTGAGGATAACCAGGCACATAGATAGCTTCATGGTGACTGTCCACATGTAAATCACTGAATAATGTTATCTTGCAAAGAGGGACACAGCATATGTAACACCTATAGGTATAGGGGCATAACTGGTCAAGTAGAAGCTAATGTGTAGTATTCACCATGGCATGCCTGAGTTGACCTTTGTGTAGGTTGGGATAGAAAACTGCACTCCCTGACTGCTGGTGAAGTTGTGACCTTTTAATAGTTTCCCCTCTCCTCCTTTCCTGCTGACCAACCTCTCTTTCATCGGACTGACCAGAGCCATACCTCTGGATATACACATCTGTAAACAATTGGGTGTCCAGGCTGCCCCTGGCCTCTGGGTTATGGAGGCTCCAGAGGTTCCATATCTTGGAGCAAATCTCGCAGTGTGAGAGCCTCCAGTACGAGGATCCCAAGGAATTCCTCTCTTTGTAATGTTTACTTCAATTGCAGATTATTCAATTAGTTCACTATATTATGAAGAAATGATAGCATCTTTTAAAAGATTAAGGCCATGTCTCTGTTATATTTCATCATGAATAATAAAATCTCATTCCTTGAGTGATATAGCCATGTGTAAAATAAACATGACAAAGAGAGAAACTGCCCGGAATCCTCGTAGTAGAGTGCGAGATTTGGCCTGAGAAATGCAATCTCTGGAGCCTCTATACTTAGGGAGTGATCATTTTTTAACAACAGGGGACGCTGCCCACCCCCCCCCCAAGGGTCAAAATCCTTTGACCTCCCCCCCCATAAGGGACGATAATCATGTGCAAACACGCCCTAGCTGTCAACCTAAAGTAACACGCAGACTTTTTCACTGAAAACAGGTCAAATTATTTCGACTCCCCCCCAACACACTAGCCCCCCCCCCCCTCCCCTCTGTTGTTAAAAAAATGATCACGCCCTTATGCCAAGCCAGCACTCCAACATATAGGCCTTAATTATCATATACGCCCAGTGGGGCCGCCATTGCTTGCTCTAGTACATGTGTAAGCACGGGTAATAGGCAGCCTGTTGGGGGGCAGTTCTTAAGTATCCAATAAATTCAGCAACGTATATGGGGAATTATTTGATTGGTTGAAAATGCATTTATTTTGCTTTCTCCTAAGCATGCAAAGTAACACAGCAACACCCATATACCCCGCCCTATTTACACACTCTCCGACCTAAATACCCTCGACCCTTACTCACAGATGCCTACCCTCCAAATCGTCCAATTCATCCCCACTGCTTGCCTATACATTGTATATATAGCACTCCCCCTCTACTCACAACACACCATTCAGAGGTCACTGATACAGTTACCAAATAACCTTACATCACTACAACTTCCTCAAAGCTGTACAGTTCAACCAGAACAAAAATAGAGCTACTTATTCTACTTCCACATTCAATAGAGCCAAAATTATTTGCGGAGTTTTCTTAGATTATAGCATAGCATAAATAGTGATCAGAACCATGATGGCGACAAACACTGGTTAACCTGACACAGTCCTATAGAATCTGCTATTGATAACACATAGCCCTACCATGGAATGTACCCTGAATCTCACTATTGTGTAGGTATGCGCTGTCACTAATAAAACTCTATTACCTATATAATTGAAGTTTATCAAAATATTAGCCACTGTTCTAGGTCTGATGCAAAGTCCTGCAATTTAATTCCCTCATCATATATCATTATGATTACTATAGATTGTCATATACATTTTGCCCAAAGTATCAAGGTAGGTATTGCATTCAGATTGATTTTCCTCCTAGAGATCATAAAAAGTGGAAGGCATAAAAAGGGATTGTTTAGACATACATTGGCGATCAAGATTGTAAAACTAGTTAGCATAATGATTGATTGTAACTGAGTGACCGTTGCATAATAGTTGTACTTGGACCCATGTCTGTCAACCTGTGAATGTGAGACCCATCATACATAATACAAATGTACTACAGTGAACACAGTCCACACACTACACTGTACTTCAGATAATGTAAGTGTTGAGTCTAATAATGTCTATTTGTGCTGTAAAAGAAGCCTATGCCGATTATGTTTTGTCCAAAATATATAGGAAGATCTAAAAGGTATTCTGATAGGTTTAATACGGCAAAACTACCCCAATGTTTTATTTGGTTGTGCCACCTAGTGGCTGTGAATAGTATCAAATCCCTATAATTACCCTTGCTCATGTCGTGTCACGGTAACTAAGACACTTCAAAAAAACCAAAGTGTAGTGAATCTTAGTGCTATTTTAGGAAAAAAGCTGAAGGCTTGATAGTGATGAGTTAGGGCATATATACAAAAGGGAAATAAGCATATATCATGAGTAAAATTAGGTAGTTTCAATTATTGGCCACCCAGGTGGCGATGGCATAGATTGTGGCATATACCTTTAACAAACATGTCACAGACACATGGTTCTATTGCCCATGGCTCTTAGCCAGGGCTGGATTACTTCCCTGGCGAAAGGTATTTCTTCCGGGAGAAACCTATTTTGTCCGGTTTCTCCCAGGTTTCTTCCGGAGGAAATGGAAGGAACTGGAAGAAACTCAGAACACTCTTGGAAAAAGGTATGTAGGCCATGACTTTTGCTAAATTCACCTGCTATGGTGAAGAGACAGACTGATGGGGATCTATGAGAGCAAGACCTGACATAAGAATACTAATTTTCGTGCGACTGTAACTCAATTGCTTTCAAAATTTGGATCAATTTAGGGTCTACAACGCCCCTTTCATAAGACCACTCCCATAGTGTTAAAGTGTTAGCTCTAGCCTAGATAAGTGTATTAAATGTGCTCCCCTGTTGAACTGATTCTTACCCTCAGACCATATCAAGCCAAAGCACCAATTCTAACACTCTAGATATCAAGTGATGATTTGGTATGCAATGGCTTCTACTTTGTAGTTTGTTCAGGGTAATAAGAAAAACAAGGTGGGGAATAGGTGAAAGAAATGGGTTGCATCTATATCAAAGCCAAAAATACTGGGGAAATGCCCACAATCAAAACATAAGCCCAAGCTCTAATAGGCAGCATTACAGGCGGCATAGGTATTCCTTTGTTTGTTTGTTTTTGTTTACATCTAGATGCCAGTTTCGCTTGAATGTCTCGGTATTTCCCGTGTGTCGCTAAGAACAATGGATTTCAGCATGCCGACTGTAATGCTGCCGCCCTGTACCACATAGTGGAGCCCTAGCTATAGTCAAGAATGGTATCACACAGTA
The DNA here is from genome assembly GCA_949317995.1 of Acholoe squamosa. Lineage (NCBI taxonomy): Eukaryota > Metazoa > Annelida > Polychaeta > Phyllodocida > Polynoidae > Acholoe > Acholoe squamosa. Next base: position 50,056,642 of record OX439050.1, read on the forward strand.
GGTCATGGCTCGTTCTATACAGGTTAAGTACCCAGGGTTAATTACCAGACTATACTTTCAATATCTCTTTGGCTGTTCATCTTTCACTTCCAGTATCTTAACATATGTGAGGATTATCTAGCCTTTACTCAGAAAAGGGAAAAAAGACACAATTAAGAGATGATGGTCAGTTTTCAGACAAATGTGCCAAACAGATATTAATAGTATAGTCTGGTAATTAACTCAGGGTAATTAACCTGAATAGAACAATTATACTTGATCTATTGTGAATAAAAGAAAGGGGTCACTATATATAGCTTCATCTACAGAAATAATATTTGACTCTGTGTTAATCAGAGCGAGGTATTATCAATTACATTCTGTACTAGGTTGCAGTTAAGTACATGACCTGACTATTGACCTGGCTGTTCATCTTTCACCTTAAGTCAGTATCTTAACATTTATGTGATGATTATCTAGCTTTTACTCAGAAAATGTGTCTTGTATCCACACTGAAAACCCGCCGCTATTGGAAAGTTATCATATATGACTTGTTTAGGGTCGTCAGAGGGTCGTCAGGCCTAACTCGTCATACTGACCACCTTGGCTTTACTCTTAGTTTGTCTGTTTATCCTAAGAGGGTATTACTCAAATACATTTGATAAGCCCTGTTGTGTATACAGGCTCATATCTATAAATTATACTTATTGTATGTTTTTTTTATGAATGGGGAATATAAGAATCATTTGATATAAATTTACCAGGAAAGGATGGGAATGTCATAGTAGAAATTTAGAAAAGAAGATAGATCATTCTGGCAATGACAACTCTCTTATGGCTAGTGCTAGAGTAACATAGATATTGAGAGTGCCTTAGATGAAATACATGTAAGTAGATAAGTGCCATCACACTGCACTACATAATGTTTGACTGGAACCCATAATAGTAGGTTTAGAATAAACACTGATTGATGGATAAAGGGGATAAGATATATATATATCTGTAACCACAAAACAGGACTGTAAAGGGTGGCCATAGTGACGACCTTAGGTCGTCAGTGATGACCCAAGTTTGTCATCTATGAGGACCCCATGATGACCTAAAGCTGTAGATTTAGGTATCGTCAACCTGAGGACCTAAAGCCGTCAGTATTGACGAGTTTTTGTTCCTGTAGGTTTTCAGTGCATAAAAACAAACAAGCAAATTTCAAACACTTCACAACACAGACATCTTCCCCCGAATTTAGTTTCTTCCATCACATTATTTTGTACAACCTTCACAAGCTTATAAATACCTTACCACCAAATAGCTATTGAATTCAGTCCTCCCTTATTACAGGTATAAAGTCAGTTTAAGTCACTCTATCTTCACCAAAGCTATGTGCCTTGAATAAAAAAAGGGCACAGTTGAAGTTAGTCTCACTTTGGAAAGAACTAGAAATGTCATTTTGTCCAGGTCACAAAACAGACAATAATTATCCACCCATAATTTGGTTTCCTCCATCATGATTTTGAAAAACCAATAACTCCCCAACCTAGAGATATTGAAAGGATACTTCTGTAATTATCTTTATTACACTTTAATTGGTATATGGTGACATTTTGAGTTATATTCTAAATGTTTAGAGACATTTTTCCAGTTTCTTCCATTTCTACCACTTTGAGACGGACAAAACCTATTTCTTCCAGACGTTTTTTCCACGGTTTTTACCATTTATTTTTTTGCCCTCTGGAAGAAACCTCCCAACCCTGCTCTTAGTCTTAGCAATCGCTGCCTCTTGGATGAATAAAAATTTGTAGGAAAATTTTCTCTCTCCCCATTGTTTAGTGTTGATACCATTAATGTCTGTATTATCGATTTATTTTGAGAATGAGAATGAAGTTCTTAATGAAAGTATTGCCATACATATGTAGCTATTGCTAAAACTCTACACTAGACTAAAGTGCTGGTAACCGCAGGTACCAGCAGGGATTATCAGTGATGTCCCACTAGAGGGCCGGTAGACCCTTAGTGCCATCTATATCGGTACACTTGAAGCAGAACTCTTTGTTTGTAGTGAGGAAAACAATTGTCCCATTGATTATACAAATAATGAAACATGTAAACACAATATTTTTATTTGATACAAAGACTATCAAAATATGCTTCAACATTAAAACCAGTACAGAGGTCCTCCACACCCGGTGTGTTGTTGATAGGCTAGACATCAGACGCCAAAAACAACTGGCAATCTTCATGTACAAGCAAGCCACAAAACTGGGCCTAAGGGCCACTGAGACCCAAAGGACCAGAGGTGACACGAAAATAAACTCCCCCAGAAGAAACCAAACCTTGAAAAGTTCAAGAAAAGTCCTTATTACAGGGGTGTCCAACTGTGGAACAGAATTGATTCCAGAGCCCAGAAAGCAAAGACTATCGCAGAATTTAAAACCTTATACAGCAAGTATAACCTTGCCCCAGTCTTAATTGGCTAACAGCTAAGAATTACACCATGAGTCAATGGGCTCCTGTCTTTGTTTTGCTGGTAATCATTGAATTGATCATAGCCGCCCATCAACTCTGGTGATACACTATGCACTGGTAAGGATACAACTACATTGAAGTAAAGCAAACATATTTCATATTTCACTTTGCTTTGAGCTGACCTGACCTTCCTAAAGAGAGCTATTAATGCCCCATAGATGTAGAAAATGCCCACACCACTGGGAAAATAACTACCATTATCATCACACCTCCACTTCACCTTAACTCATCCAAATATCTCCTATCTCACTGTCTGGATGGCATCAGCAGTGCACACTTTTATCTTTATCCTACCAACCTCCTTCTCCTACTATTCTATATTATTTGAATTCTATCTGCATGACAAAATTATATATTGAATGTAAACTCCAGGAATATACTGTGCCAAGATTTGATTGAGGAAATAAAGGTTCAGCAGCCACATAAAATCATGAAAATGATGTGGTGAAGCTGGAACAAAAATAAAAAAAAATAATAATGCTATCATAAAAAAAGAGGCACTGTTGATACTCAGTAATTGCCTTTGTACAAATCTAATTGCATATCATATTTAACCCTGTACAGTATAGTACAGTAGAGTAGAGTATAACTTAATGTACTCTGTTATTTTATCATTACAACATACTAATGCAGTGTAACTAGAGAGAATCTGTCACTAGCCCAGGCTTGGGGCAGTTCTGTTTAGGACACTGTGGATATTTCTCAATTCAGTTTTGGAACTTAATAGAATTAAAATATAACCCCAACTCTTCATTATTATATCATGATGAATAATGACATGGTGGAGGCTAATGATGATGATGCATCAATACATTAGTGGCTCTTAAAGGGTTATAACCCCTAGAGGGTCATGATGATGATATTTGGACATTCAGTACCTTCAAATTGCTTAGTAGTGCAAAATGTATATGGGTAATGCCAACAGGATTTAATAGTTAATTCATCAATTTCAGTAGTATCAACATAGTTGACATACTGTGGTCATAGATATTTTCACTGGTATAAATTTTCACTGTAAGAGTAAATAATGCATTTTCACTGGTCTTTAAATTTGTGTATTTGTGAAAATAAAAAGTGTGTTTTAGATAGAATATGAAGTAATAGTATAGGCCTATAAACAGCTCAAATACATCAGTAACTAGGATAAGTCAGACATTCACAGGTGGGTATGCCTCCATGTTGTTCAAAGCTGCTTTGCTACTAGTAGGAGATTGTGTGAAAAACAAAGGTGCATACACATTACAAACATAAATTGTAAATCTAATTAAAGATTGATTAGTGTCATTTAAAACATTATATTTCAATGTTTTCTTGTTAGGTCTTTCCAATACAACTTGATATAGGCTACATGAAACATGTTCTGTTGACCAAACCTTCCAAAGTGAATCCCAATTAACGTGTGTTGTGACAATATATAAGCTCCTTAATTTTTAGACGTAAATTCTGTGAAATCCGTGGAAATACCCAGTGGGCACACAACATATATCAATGTTGATTCAATGTTGATCTTTGTTGATCAACAATATTTGAACATTGATTCCACTATGTGCCCACTGGGTATATATAGCGCGCAACTAAATATGACCACAGTAGCTACCACTGGTAGGGAAATAGCTGTGGAGTGCAGGCCTACTGCAGCACTGGGCGATTCGGTAGGGGTAGGAGTAGGTTGCATGGTAGGAAGAGGGCCTTGACAGAGCCCCTGGTCTGGCCCCACACAGGAGGCATACATTAAGGCATGTGCTATATAATGCTGCTGGTGGACACCCTGGAAGAGGTAGGACATGGGACCCCGTGCATAGATAGCCACATCTTCCCCACCATGCGTCTCATCATCTATCCTGATACCAGCATCAAACACATAGTCTGGGCCAGCTGGAAGAGGAAACATGGCTAAGTACAAAATGTATGTAAAGGATGTTGTGATTATAACTTTTTGGGTAATTAAATGATGTTATCACTATATAAAAGCACAGGTTGTTATACTTTTTTAAGTGTTTTAAGAAAAACAAATTAAAATAAATTTGAGGTGAGCTTGTACCCAGGTGTAGGGTATAACAGTCGATTTTCTTCATTGATCAACACCCTACAACAGCAAACCATTGATATCTTCCTCTCCAGCTAGTGAATCTTAAAAAGCCTGTTGCATGAAGGCAACATGCTATCTTTGAAGGGTTAGCTAATGCTTACTTGTGTCTACCCCTGTGAGGTTGGTCCTCTGTTTTAGTTTGCCTTCATCTGTCTCTCTGTGTACCTTGTTCCCTGGTCCATTAACATATTGTAGGGTAGTGTAGGGCATCTTGTCATATGGCTCCCAGGTACTCATATATGTGCCTAGCATACAAAGAACATGGGTATATCTATTTTAAATTTCAACAATTCATTCTTCATGTGTGTTTCCTTCACAACAGTCTTTTCTATCGAAAGAACTTCAAATCTAGCTTCCCCTTAATGTTTTTCTTGACTGTATTGTTAGACTAGGGGGAACCTTCATTAATTTTCTTATTATATACCCTAATGGGTTATCAGCACTGCAGTGGTGTTGCATTGCATTGTGAGCCCATTATGATTCCATTAACTCAATTGATACATTATGATGCTCTCAAACAGGTATGTCAAACTGGATAGTGCTTACATTATATTTATCATCAATGATATGCCTACCTTAACATGCCCTTTCTTGGTGCTACAGGATATTTTTCCATTAAATAATCAATACTGTTGTACACTATGCCCCTTGGTTATTTATAATTTTTGTATGGGGATGATTAGTGCTGCTGGAGGGATTAGCAAAATGCTGTAATCCACTGCTGACAAAATCACTTTCCAGCACTGTGTTTCTGCATCATGATGACAAAACAATTATTAATAATGATGTGGAGACCTACCCAGAATATTGTTGTCAATATTTGCATACCCGGCTATGTTAAACACATGTGAGTGATCTGCTGTCACCACAACGAGAGTGTCCTCCTCATTTGTGAGATCCAAGGCTCTTTGGACAGCCTCGCCCAATGAGATAGTCTCATCCAGTGCCTTGAAGGGTAGGTTGGCATGGTGACCCTTGTCAATTAGGCCACCTTTAAAAGACATTTCAGAAAACAAAATAATGTCAGTGCATTGGCCTGCATCAGAGCTGGAGCTTTGAAAGAGGGCATCTTTAAGCACTATAACTCTTGAGAAAAAGTACTGGTTTTGAATTATCTCTGGGGGTACAGTCTGCTTGGAATCTTTGGGCACCCCACTGCTTATATACGGGTGCACACCTCTATATTTCTTCAAGTAGGCAGATCTTAACTACTCTTTTACCTTATCAGGGCATAGTTCATTTAAGCATTATGCATCCCTAAAGAGATAAAAGAAAGCTGTAACTGAAATTGAATTAACTCACCTTCTATAAACAGGAAGTAGCCCTTCTCTGAACGTTGCAGGATATGTAGTGCCTTCTCCACCATCTCAGTCAGGGAGGGCTGTTCTGGGTAGTTCCCCCTCTCATGTTCATAAGCCATATGACTGTCAGAAAACAACCCTGAAGAAGATGAAAATAATAATTCATTTCCCTTTTTCCTTATGAAAATCCTAGGTCTACATGGAATTGATTGATCAAAATTGAATTACATTGGGTTCTCATCAGATTTTCTTTCTATGTACCATGACACCCATGTAAGTCATTCATGTGTGGTAAGTAAAATTTCATAATTCAGCTAACAATATGTGCAGGGTTTGTCCACTTACCAAGTACATAGTCTGTTTTTTTTTCATTCAGACTCCTTAGTTCTTCAGCAGTTGTAATGTATTTGTAAGATTCCTTTGGCAGCTTTGCTTTTTTCCTTGCATCTAGCCATTCCTGTTCAATTATAAAAAGAAAGTCAGGCGCACATGCATGTCTATATTTGCATGGTCTATTATGGATCTGCTGTCATGATACACAGATAAAGAATCAGTAATTCTGATCAAAATACATCTGTGCATGATGTTGACAGTTGGGTAGAGAATCCTGCCAAGGTTGGCATTTTGATAAATCCCAAATTCAGGATTAATGAAGTACCCAATACCATCTGCATTCATACCCTAGTCTACCAAAGGACATATTACACTGGATAAAGAATTAACCCTTTAAGGGCAGAGCAAAAATTGTTGCCCTGGCCATGGGGACGGCCTCTGAAAAAAGTATAGTTCCTAGAGGACGAGCCTATTTTCAATTCCTATACTAATCCTTTATAACTGGCATCGACTATAGTCGATGCCAGGCCTGCCATGGTGTCGACTATAGTGGATGCTAGGCCTACCATGGTGTCGACTATAGTTGATGCTAGCCCTCAATGGGTTAAGAGAAAAGTAAAATGTCCATTGATACTGTCTGATTGGACACAATTAATTGATAGCTCAGTCTATGAAATGCTCAGCAATACTGTGTGCACTAACCTTTGTAATATCCCTTTCATCCAGCCTATCCCCTTTTGTACATTTGCCTGCCTGTTTGACACAAGGATATAGTTTATTACGCCCTCCACCAAGGATGACCTGCAAGGTTAACAAAAGCATGCAGGGAGATTTTTTTATCAAATCTCTCATTTGCCTTATTATAATATAACTGGCATAATCTTTTCACAATTAGGACATCAATACTTAAGACACTTTTGCAATAACCGTCAGAAGATTGTTCTCATTTCTAATGCTAAGGGGTCGGATTTTGCAGTATGATGCAACTTTTAAGAATCTAACTGATTTACATCATTCTTGACTAAGTCAAATGAACAGAGGATAATTTTAGAGAGAACTGGAATGTACAGCTTCAGGAGCATTTAACACATCATTTGGGTTTAAGTAAAATAAACAATAGCTAAACAAGCAATGCAATAGATAGACATGTTTTCTGTACCCTTTGAAGATATAGAAGTTAAAATGATTTGCAAAATTGTGGTAAATTTCAGATAATGATGAAGAGAAACCATAATCATCACTGTGAGATTGAAAGCCAGATATGAACTAACAATAGAATATAAGTATATCCTTACCTTAATGCCTAGGTTATCTTCTTCCACCAATTGTTGTGCTATGTCAGTGCACTTTTCAGGCTCAATATTTGTGTCTGGGATGTTGGCCTCCCCATTCCGGTCTACACTGTGTGCATAAACAGCAGAGGGACTTGCATGCGTCACTCTCATGTTGGTCACCAAGCCTGTCCATTTCCCTGCAAAAGTACCAGGTTAAAATGAAAAGCAAATTTCACACATTTCATGATAATGCCACTAAATTCCTCCATCATGACAACAAAGTGTCATAACTCATCAAACAGGTATGTGTCCTGCATGGGTTAAGACAGTATTTTATAAAACGTTGTCAAGAGGAGACTTGTGAAGTAAACCTTATACAACCAAAAGCAGCGAACCACTCCCCAAAATTGTTAATAGTCAGAATTGGAGTAGACTGGTGAATATTGACTATAAAGTTAAAATAGACTTACCTGCATCCATGGACTGTTTGACTACTGATCTGAGTTTGGCCTCCTCGGACAGAGCTGAACAGTTATATAGAGGTACGGAGTCCTTGACACCCACAGTGTAGAAGTTCGCCTTCTCCCCACACAATATGGCTGTAGCTGCCCCTGCCAAGTCTGCTATCTGACGGTCTGATGTGTGTGTCTGGAAAATTGGAAAATGGAGTCGATGAAGAAAGGATGGCTTAGGGTTTCATTTTCTCAAGTAATTCCAATGTGCCTTTCCAATCAATCTCGTTCTGTAATGTTCATCAAGTTTGTTTCTTACGTCCCTATGCCCGGTTATCTCAGTTTCTCTATTTTTTGTTTAAAAGTTTGGTTTTTATAGCCCTCTCCAGCAATAGCAAGATTGCTGGAAATTCTAGGGCTACTCTTTAGAGATAAAATGGAACTATAGACATTATACTGGACATAATGTAATTGCTGGACAGATCAGAACCCAACAGTTGGTACCTCAACCTCCCAGTTGTGATCATTATCATCAACCATTTTAGCATGAAATGCTATTTTCAGGTAGGTTCTTTGCATCTTGTACTTTCACAGCAGGGTATCAACCATGCATTACAATGTCATCATGACTTTCCAAAAATATTACTCTCTGTTGTAAAGCCATTCTTATCTAAAAATGTGACCCTGTGTTGGAGATCAAAAGACATGTCAGAGAGTCATTTTGACATTATTTCAACATCTTGGCCACATTTAGGTCAGTCTGGCATCCTAAACTTTCTCCTAAATTCAAATCTCTAAATCTAAGGAAATTATACTGAGGGGCCTGTTTGGTGATATATCCTGGCATGTGTATATCACAGAATACTGGTACCTTAGGTAGCAGAGACACTTAGTGTGCATGCAGGCGGACACATAGGGTGCTAGGACATGTAGGGTGCAAACCACAGGACATTCAGGGTGCAAGGACATATAGGGTGCAACAGTAGGACATGTAGGGTGCAAAATAAAACTGGTTAAGAGTTCCTGGGCCCATGGCAGCACTATGGTTTGCCACTTTAAAGGGTCATAAAACATGTAGCAACACATAACCATTTATATAGGCACAAAAAATTATTCATGTAATCAGTGAGACAGACTCTTAATCATCTAAACTGCCAAATATCTTCATATAAACCACACCTGGAATTTAGGAGTAAGATTAGCCTAAGCTACAAGAAGATTCTGATTTGCCTGAAATCCCCAGTTTATATGCATGAATTTATGGAAGGTAGACATGGAGTCAAACTGCGGAATTATTAGGGGCCAAATGGTACCCATCTGATAGATATTATCAGTGATAACATGCTAGAAACCAGCTCCAGAAATGGCTGCACCCATTGTACAACCCGCAACGTCATTTTGAGCACTGGGGGAGTTTATCTTGATGATAAAGTAGGCAATGTAGGGGCCGGTATCGTTGTATATATATACTAGTGCGGATCATCCGAGAGATGTGCTCGTGTCTTGCTTGTTCCTTCTATGCCAACCAGGTGTCGCTTCAAGATACCCATTTGGTACATGAGGGGGTAGCACCATGCCTCGCATCCAGCTCCTACTAAGGAGCCGGACGATCCGCAGAAGGGGACTGGACCTCGTCCAGTCCACACGCGTTACCAGACCTTCTGAGTGAGCTGAACAATAAAGTCCATCTGAACAGATGAAGGATTGAGGGCTTTGCCCAACCCGAACCTTTCGTGTTGTGTTAATACCTATAGCCACTAAGCGAGCCTAAGAGCCACCCATACATAATGAAGGAACCACTACACTGATGCTGTGACCAGTTGGGTTGGGGGTGGAGTGCGGCCAGACGGCCGAAGGCCGCGGAAGACGGGATGCAAGTTCTTCAAGCTTAGGGCTGGAAGAATTCAAAGAGGATGGCATAGCCTCTCAGCAATTGTTGCTTGACTGGGAACCGGGTCGACAGTTCCTGATCGACTCGGCTGGTGTACAGAGAACATTCTCAACACCCAGTACAATGACCGAACCCAACATAATTGGGGATGGGGTCATGAAAGTATACCCGGGTACCACTAGCCACACGGCCTCAGATACCAGTTTGTTGGGTGGGTTGATCAAACCTGCTTGGTTGGATTTGAGCCATTTGTCTCAGGTAATAACCAGTAGACGCGAATTAGAATTGGGTAATTCTGGAGGCGCCTCTAGTGTTTTAAAGACTCTGAAAGCCCAAAGTCCTATACAAAGGACAGGAACGCCAATCGTTGCATTAAAGTCAACCGAGGATAGGGTACCAAAAGGAACCCGAGTAGGGGGAGATCAACCCTTAATGACATCGTCAGATCACGAAAGCGATCAGGACGATAGAGGGGATGGTAAACACAATAGTGTTGAGACAGACGACGTTAATAACGGGTCTGTTCTAACCCGACCAGATATCAATCATACTACACTACCGAAAACCGCAGAAGTGTATACGCTGGGATAATCCTTAGATGAGGCTTTATCAGACTCAGTATTCAACCGGGGGGAGCCGTAAATCCAAACATGGTCGTCGGAAGGGCCCTGGATATAAGTCGACTACGGCTTATCTCAAAGCCAGAGAGCAGGTAGAGCTACAAGCTAAGAAGCAACATGAAGCATTCATGGCTGCTCAGAAGAAAATTGAGAATGAGACCCGGGAATGAATCAGTAAACTTTGTTCTGTAGAACAGGAGGTGATTCTGAAAGAGTCCGATCTAAAGTACAGACTTTCCTCTCTAGCCCATAGAGTGCAATTGCAATCGACGGACGAGAGGGGAAGGGAAAGTAAATTGGCAGAACTCGAAAAAGAGGAAGCTAATAGGGGGAGAGCAATTGATAAAGCTAGATCCAAGGAGGTTGCGAAAGCTCGGGATGTAAATAGACAGGCCAAGTTAAATGCAATGGAGGAGAAATTGAAGAAACTCCAATTACGTAAAGTTGAGCCGGAATCTAAGCTTGTCAGTGAACAAGACGAGGTCTGTAGGGAAATGACTGAGTATCGGAGATCTCAGAAAGGAAAGAATGAAAAGTATCTGATGTTAAAAGATACTTTGAAAAAGGGAGGCACAAGCTGCTCAACAAGAATGAAACCGACCCTTTGAGGACAATGAAAAGATTCGATCCAAAATCTTGTCTGAAAACGCTCAGTTACAGGAGGAACAGAGGAATCTAACAACTGATGTTGCGACTCTGACTCTAAATAAGTCCGCTATGGAAAGCTACTTGCAGGAGAAGGAGAAGATAAATCCTCCTCCAGTGGGCTCAGACCCGAGTCCGGATTGGACCTTTGTTAAACAGGGTGACTTCGGTACCTGTTCAAAGACGATACAACTTACGAGCGCCTACAATCCATTTGTGAATGACAATGCCACTCGTAATGTGGATCAGGAAGGGGTCTATGTCAGAACCCAGGATCCAAATGGTAGAACTAGTAGGGTCCATATCAGAGAAGTTCCAATTGTCCATAACTTGGACCCGGACTTCGTCCAAAGGGACAACTCGGATGCAAGTGCTGAGACTAGCGGGTTCCACATAAATGTGCATCAAGCCAGGACTGTCGGGTTGGACACTGGCAACCCGGCCGCTTCACAAAGTGCGCAAGGTGGAGGCCAGCAAAGTCAAGCAGGGGGCATGCCTAATGCTGGCAGACACAATGGCACTGCCTATACAAGCAGTCAGGGGGTGAGTGGTACCTCAGGTACTACACCCAATGGACAAAGTAGCGGAGGTGGAAACACGGGGGCTGGACAGTCTCAGTGAGGCTATATTCAAGCGCCCCCACCACCACGGAATAACAGTAGTTTTGGTGGATTGGGAGGCAATCGAACCTTGAATGAAACCAAGGTGATTGAATGGAGCAAACAACAGTGTTTAAGACTGACATATGCTCACAACTCAGCCAGGAGGGTAGCATTGTAATGGTTGGACGCCATACGAGGCGAAGCAACATTTAGTTAGATGCCTGAAGGCTGGCCCGGGTCGCATGGCCGTGGAGCAATGTCACACATGGTACGGCTTAGTAGGAAGCTTTGAGCAGTTAGTAGAAACTGCTAGTGGGCTGTTGTGGAACATGGTCAAGGAGGATCCAATGGTTTGTTTTACCTCATGGTATGGAGCTCCACGCTCTACTGAGTAAGGCCAGACCCGGGACAGAAAACCAAGACTGGTATATGGACGATTTGATAACACAATTCATCAAGGGGTTGAGAGACCCAGACATGCAGTTGGCTGCAAAAGACACCTGGAAGGAAGGATCCACGTTGCACGGCATGTTTAATGGTATAGATATGGCTGTGAAGAAATGAACCATGTTAGCAGGGGATGTACCTAACGTATCAGGTCACACCCCCATAGCCACTGCGCTACATCGACCCAAGGAGACCAACAACTCGGATGACTTTGAGTTATATGAAATTGAGCAGGAGGATGGTACTTTCTTGCGCAATGCAATTTAAGAGAAACACCTCCGGTAGGAAACACATTCCTAGGAAGGTGTTTAATAAGTCAAAGGATACAAAGACAGTACCTGAGGCTTCAAGTGTGCCCAGAGCTAATGGCAAAATAGCAGCAAAGTCAGTTGATAACGTATCGAAGACAAGTGGTCAGTTACAAGACATGACAAAGGTAATGGAAGAAATGTGCAAGAAGATAACTGAAGCATGACAAGCCAGTCAGTCTAGACCCAGAGTGGATCGCCGAACTGTAAAATGGGGCACTACTCATCTGAGTGTACTGCTGCAAAACCAGTTATGGCAGCTTACTATGAAGCTGAAGACGATTCTAAAGAAAGACTGCAGGATGCACTAGCAGCAGATATTGTGGAAAATTAGAGGGGGTTGTATCCACGGCATTGGGTATAGCCCCATCTAGAAATGAATGCCAAAACACTACCGGGGGTAAACCGGTGGAAGAATTAGGATCAGATTTACCTGGAGGTCAGGTGACTATGGGTGCGCATCCCAGCATACTGACCTGGGCCAGGGACCCTAGTGCAGAAATACAGACAAATGGGCGAATGGCCACACTGGGGGAGAGGAAGGATGGATTAAGGAGTTGATCCAATGTGTGGGACATGCCTTCCCCGAAGTCATCCTTGTCTGGAGTTTTTAAGAGGACTCGGATTGAATCTTGGTGATTCTGGAGACTTTCATCAGTTTACCAGCAACCCATCCCCATTGGGAGGGAGACGGTGGTATATATACCCGTAACTGTGGAAGGTCGGGTAGGAGAATTCTTAGTGGATACTGGAGCTAGCCATTCCTGTGTGTCCAAAAGGTTCTTCGACTTGATGGCCAGCAGTCATGAAAACCTCAAAACGGGGGTAAATGCTTGCACGGCCAACGGAAGCAGTATGAAGACTTTTGGGAGAACTTTTATGCCTATCCTTATAGGAGGTAAAGAATTTGTTCTTTCGCCTACTATAGCAGAGGTTACTGACGATGGAATCCTTGGGTTGGATTTTGCAAGCCTATATGGGGCAATGTTGGATCTGAGGGATGGGATGATGAGCATTCAGAACCCCTATGGCTTGCATGTACAGTGTGTATTGAGACAAGTGTCTTCAGTAGCCTCTGTTATACATACGGTGAAAATCCCTCCGGGTACCACTTGTGATGTCCTGTGTGGCGGATCAATGGGCCAAAAGGGTGAGATGGGTGAGTTTTTGAACCCGACACGATATATTTATCGAGCTTCGGGTTAGACTCAGTGGATACGTTAGTGGCGAATGCAGCATGGTCTGTATTACCCATGACTAACCGAACTGGTTTGGTGGTTTACTTAAAATGAGGTGACGGTGTAGGGGTGATGAGTTCAGTGGAACATGTCACTGAAGCCGAGTTTAAGAAAGCATTAAAACCTGTTAGTAAGCATCCTTTGGATAAAGAATTTAAGAAACTGATAGATAAATCAGATTTGAAGGATGAAGAGGATAAAAGGCAACTAGGGGAACTCCTCCGAAGGTATGAGAATGCCTTCGGTACGGATGGAGGACCCATAGGTAGGACCGATAAGGTGTTACACACTATTGATGTGGGTGACCAGAGACCTTTTAAAATTCCGTATAGCAGAATTCCTCTGAAGAAGAAGTTAATATGCAAACAGGAAATACAAAAACAGCTGGAGCTAGGGGTAATCGTGCCAAGCACGAGCCCTTGGTCCAGCCCTGTATGTATGACCACAAAGAAATACAGTACTATCCGTTTCTGTATCAATTACTGGAAACTAAATGGAATGACAAAGAAAAACTTGTATCCCCTACCAAGGAAAGACGAGACTTTAGTTAGCTTGGGTGGGAACCAATGGTTCTGTACCCTAGACCTTCAATCCGGGTATTGGCAAATACCGATGCACCCTAAGGACAAAGAGAAAACCACATTCTCTAGTCACTTGGGATCGTTCGAGTATGTGTAACACACCAGCTACGTTTGAGGCTATGATGGAATAACTGGTCAGCGACTTGTTGTGGAAAAAATGTTTGGTTTACTTGGATGATGTTGTCGTGTTCGGCAAGTCATTCAAGAAATAACAAGCTAATCTGCAATTGGTCCTGGATAGGATTCTAGCAAATGGCCTCAAACTCAAGCCTAAGAAGTGTAATTTGTTAAAGAAAACAATAACATCCTTAGGAAGAATTATTACCCCCGATGGGGTAAGTGCGGACCCGGAGAAGCTGGAAGCTGTGGAGAATTGGGAGAGGCCTATGTGTGCTAAGGAGGTCAGATCATTTTTAGGATTTTGTTCCTTTTACCATGATTTTATATCAAATTACTCCCGTGCGAACTTTCCTATGCAATGCTTAGTCCATTGGACACCCGGTAGGGCTCGGGAACCCTTTCCATGGACCAATGAGCAGGAAGAATCTTTTGATAAAATAAAAGATTTGTTTAGAAACACACCGATATTGAAATATCCCACACCCGAGGGACATTTCATACTAGACACCGATGCTAGCATTAATGCCATAGGGGCCGCTCTCTCTCAGGTCCAGAATGGAGTTGAAGTCCCATTAGCATTCGCTAGTAACACGTTGAGCGAGACACAGCATAATTATTGTACCACAAAAAGGGAACTATTAGCGGTAGTGGTGTATACGAAGAAGTATAAGCATTTCCTTTGGGGGTGTCAACGGACGGTTACAAGTGGTGAAGTGAATGTACACGGAATCCTGAGAAGTTCATTTGATCCTTTTATTGCATAGCTGACATGAGTGTTTCATAAAAGTGGTAACAATGATAACACTTGCCAATATCTAAGCTCTGCCTCCGATCCTATAGCTCAACCTGTCGTAGGTTCTAGGTATAGGTGTAAGGTGTAAATTGGGAGAGATGATTGGGAGCTGCTCAAGCTGCCTTTTATATTAAGGGCTTGAGCAGCTCACAGTATTGCGAAATATTCTATACACGTGGCTCAATAAAATAGAGACACGTGTCATAGGGAGAGATTGCCACCTGTGGGTTAATCATGTTGATGAGGATTGAGAGGAGATTGTGAAATATCCTCTCAGCGGGGCTGTGTGGGTGTAGAAATGATTGGAATGTTATTACATCCGTGTACCTTATGTCACAGAGTCTCATGGAGGAAGTGGGTTTGTGATAACTTGTGGATCCTGGTTCTTGTTGGGGAATACAGGAGGTTGTTGAGTGTGGATCGTGAGCAGAGCCTAGGTTTTATATGGCGAAGAAATTAGTAAATATGAAAAATGATTATAATACCCAGAATGGTCCATTGACAGGGGACTGACTTTACTTTGCGAACAGACCATTCATCCCTAAGGTGGCTTCTTAACTTTAAGGACACTGAGGGGATGATTGGATGATGGTTAGCTCAACTATCTGAACATATCTACACAAATGTGTTTTTACCCAACCCTTAAGAAGTTAAAAGAACACAATTCTATTATTGCCTCCCCCCATCTATGACATTATTTCATCTTCACAAATGTGGTTTCCTCCCCACCCCCACCCTTAAGAAAAAAAAAAACATAATTCTATGAGTGCCCCCCCCCCATCTATGACATGTAAGATAATTTGTAGGTAGATGGAGCATATATATATAGACTGACTTGCATTTTTCACCCTGCACCCTACCTGTCCTTTTTATGCACCCTAAGTGTCTGCTACCTAAGTGTCCTCGCACTCTACATGTCTGCACCCTAAGTGTCCTCGCACCCTAAGATACCTGTTACCATCTCACACATAAGCCACAGGTCCACCCTTGCGAAATGGTGCTAAATTATCATTTCATGGCCATGTTGCATGCAAACAGGTTAAGCGAGGTACGTGGAAATGCATGCATAATGGACATTAAATACCTTCTATGGAAGATTTTTTTGTTTTCACTGAGAGACATGTTTGTAATCCGGGGCTATAAGCTCCAATTAGGATAAACTTAATTGAATTGCATGTAGGTTACCTACCTTGGAAATTCCTGTGACAGGAAAAGTCTCAAAGCTGAGTTTTGTTTCCGTGACAGGTTTCTTCCTTTGCTGTGCAAGTAGAAAGCGTGCAGCTGTTACGTCCGAGGGCCCCATGCCATCACCGAGGAACACAATGACATTTTTAGCCACCCCCACCTTGGGGAAGTTATAGATAGATGACTTGAGTTCATCCTGTGCCAGCTTCACCCAGTTAATACCTTGATTGATGCCTTGACCTGCTAACAGGATGAATCATTTTTACATCCTATCAGTGCCTCTGATAATATTCTCCACCCTAATCATTGTACGTATTAAGCCCAGACAGGAAATGGTCAATCTAGAGAGCCTGAAGTGGTGTCAACTCTCTCTTATGTGATTACATTTATGTCTATACCGAGGTAGCGCATTGTCCAATGGGCGTGGCCATTGCTGAAGCCTGTTACCGGCACTTATCACTGATAGCAGTTATCAGATAGGTACCACCCCCCCCGAGAGGCCTGCGGTGATTCTTTCATTTACTGATAATCCATCCCGCTAATTCGGTATATTAAAGTGGTCACATCAGTGATCATATAAGAAAGAGTGTAGACATGTCCTAGTAGTATATGAATTTTCTGTTAGACTAAACTGGAAATATCTTAGCTTATTACACGATTTCTTGGATTTTGGGTGCTTTTTCTGGATATCCCCATGCTGATACCTGTCAATATTGCACACCATGATGCATGCATCATGACTTTTGTAAGGTGTGCCTGATATCCATGGATAACAGGCACTAGTGCCTGATATCCATGGATATCAGCACACCTTACATGTCATATGTCACATGTTAAAACCCACGAAATAGTCCAGGCCAGGGTAGGGATCGAACCTGCAGTCAAAAAATCCCAAATCCAACTCCCTATGCATTGCGCCACAGGGACTGACAAGATACGCTCTGTTCGAACCACGTCGGATATATACAAAGCCCTGGAAGGAGACGACTGCGGGCTGACCGCTACCATAACCGCGGGACACATTCAAAAATAGCCAAGCCGACACGGCCACTGCAGGAGGAGACGCGGTGGTCTAGCGGTTAGCGCTTTGCGCTCAGCCGTGAGAGGTACATGGATCGAGCCCCGGTCCGGGCGCTTCTTTTTTCGCCGTGTGCGCTGTCGCTGTCCGCTGCCGGGGGAGGAGGTGTATTCTACACAAACATAACCGCGAGACGCATTCAAAGCCTAGCTGTCCGCTGCCGGGCGACGAGATGTATGTACACTATTTTTCGCCGTGTGCCGCCGCCGCCAAGCCTAGCCGAGACGGGGGCTGTCGCTGTCCGCTGCCGGGCGAGGAGGTGTATGTACCGATCGTGTACACACAATGGCTCGCTTCGAGTCCCGGGGAAGGATTTTTGTTTTCAACTTGTTTGTATTGATATTCTATTGATTATTTATTGATTTTTTATTGATTAATCGTGTAATAAAGACAGTAAGGAATGGGCTATCGGGCACCTCGTTCAGTGTATCGTAGGATATCGTAACTTGTGGCCTACGGCCACTCGTTACAATATCCTACGATACACTGAACTTGGTGCCTGATAGCCCATTCATTACTCTCTTACTAGTAAATGCCAGTATAGTTGAGGAGTCCAATATGACTTACGTGGTAATTGCTTTGTGTTCCCAGCACCCAGGAGGCAGATGAGAATAATAAGGCATATAGATAACTTCATGGTTACTGTACGCAGGTAAATCTCTGAATGAAGTGCTATCTTTGTAAGATAGGTATATGACACCTGCAGGTATAGGGGTATAGCTGGTCATGGATCATGTACCTAGCAAAAGTGGAGCATTCCTAAAGTCAAGGCTCCACCAAATCAATATTGCACTGTAAAAAATAACTTGAATCTACCAGGGATCCTCGTAAAACTGAACCTTTGACCACTGTATTTGTAAAGCATCGAACCAGTGTAGATGACCTCTGGCAACTTTGGGGCGAGGAATGCGCCATTATTTTGACGACATTTCTTTTACAGTGTGGCTGTTGCACCCGGGGGGGGGCCACTTGAGGAAATTTGGAAACCATGTGCGTACAAAAAGTAGAGGGAAAGGGGGTACCTTATGGGCCCTAGGAGCGGACCCGCCTTGACCCATTAAAAGGGGTCCTTTTGGGCCCAAATTGGGCAAAAAGGGGTACCCTTTTTGAGGGCTTTCTAATGGTGAAAGAATTTTTGAAATATTCCAACTAGAACCAAAGTTAGGGTTTTAATATCAACGGGCCATGTATTCCCAATTTTTTGAAGCAAATTTGTCAAAAATTTGCTGGAAAGGGGTACGTTTTTGCCCGGAAATTTTCTAAATCTGGCCGGGAAAGGGGTATCTTTTTCAGAAAAATCTCAAGGTATGCCTATAAAAGGGGTACACTTAATGAAAATATTACGTTGAAGGGGTGCCAAAATTGAGGCTTTGTCTCTTTAGATTCTAATAGCAGGGAAAGGGGTACTTTTTCAAAGTAATCCCCGTTAAAAGGGGTATAAATTTAGGGAAAATGGCCCCTCTATATGGGTCTCAAATTTGGGGTGATGTACGCACATGGTTACTATAGAAAAGATACAGAGTGGCCCCCCCCGGCTGTTGCACCACAAGGCGCCCTTTCTTGTTAAACTACACAAGGATATGATATAGCCGCATCCATGTATCTTTTAGGATCTCAAATCTCATCTCGTACTTTTTTAAAATGCAAACAACCATTTAGTGAGTGTGGGCTTTTAGTGATCCTCAAAACTGTGTCCATGCTCTATTTGGTGCTACTTATAAGTAAAACGAGGCAGGTCGTCGTAAATAAAGATAAAGATATCTATGCTCTATTTGGTGCTACTTATAAGTAAAACGAGGCAGGTCCTCGTAAATAAAGATAAAGATATCTATGCTCTATTTGGTGCTACTTATAAGTAAAACGAGGCAGGTCCTCGTAAATAAAGATATCTTACACTGCCTAGTATAAAAATGTACTCTGGTAAATGGACAAAATTGGAGAAATGATTCACAAAGATTTCCTCTCACTGCAAGTAAGCTCGCTGGCCCCTCCCCGTTTTTGTTTGTTTGTTTTAGTTTGTTGATGTTTCTTCGTGTTTTTGTTTTCTTCTTGTTTCCTTTTTGTGTGCTGTTGTTGCTGTTGTTGTTGTTGTGTTACTGTTTTTGTGTGCCCCCTTTCCTCAATTGCTTTTAAAATGCAGTAGACACTAAAATCAAAACAACCCTCGCCCCACCAAGATAACAAGGATGTATCAAAGGAGACGGAAATGCAAAGGCTATTGACATATTCTGCTGAATAGACACCTTTTTTGCTATTATTTTATTTCTCTTCATTAGGGAAATATTCTTTCCAGAGAAATGACTCAGCAAAACTATTGATACGAAATGGGATGGCGGTAAACACTGGGTGATCCATGACAGTACTATATTGAACTGTTAACTGATAACACACATTTACGTCTATACCATGGAACGTCGTCAAGTATATAATTAGTCAATAATCTGACTGATAAAACTATCGCTTAATTACTGTTAAATTGGCCTGTAACTAATTCCGCTACCCTAATATGTAATCTAAGTCTATGAAAATAAGAGATCCTGTTCTAGCCAATGAACTCAGTTGTTTAGGCTAATAGTAAGACTAAGGGTAGGCCTATAATTCTTAGTCTTTTTTTAACAAATGGATCTACATTTTTGCTATATAAAAGGCTCAGGGAGCCAAATTTTCTTCTTTTTTTTATTCCTGTGAAAGAGACACAAAAGTGGCAATAACGATATAGATTCAAAAATGACGTAAGCTAGCAATAGTACAACAAGTGCATGTAGGGTTATTTCTAATTATTACACCTTTTGCATGTAACTCAAGAGGCCATTTCTTAAGGCACTACGATCGCACACAGCACTGTCAATGTTTTTTTTTCCTATGGGAATGTTGGTACGACTAGGAAGGTGCAGTCGTAGCCTGTTAAGAAATAGCCTTTCTGGCAGCATTGCATCAGAAAAGCACATTGTACCTGGATCTTCCAGCCCATGACCCCCTCTGTCTGTTTGTGTGGGACATATCGACCAATGTCCACAGTACACACAATACAGTATTACTTGCATCATCCCACTTTGTGTTGCGTTTTATCATGTTGTTCACAAACAATTGATTAATGTATGAAATACTGATTTTATCATTTTAATGATAATTATCATCAAATCAATTTACAAAAGGTAAAATCGTCAAAATCATTCCAAAGAGAGGAAATTATTATGGGAAAATTCTGTATTGTATCAGTATATTGCAGCCGAAAATCTGTCACCTTTGGACGCCTCCCTGTGAAGTAAAACATATTTTCTGTAAATACAGAGATGAATATATAGACAGAGGTTCACAAATTCTACTCCAAACTGAGTGTTTCTTCATGAGATAGTCTCAACGCAGTATTCCACGAGGCAGAGCTGAGTGGAATACTGCTAAGATTCAAGAGAAAACCAGAGATATGTCCTCAAAAATTACTTTTTGATGTGGGGTTTGAGGCTATTTCGACCCACCACAGTGGAGAATGGAGCCATGGAGAATGAGACTTTTCTTCATACCCCTGTGAGGAATATGGCCCTAGACCCCTAAAATCAACATGGCAACATGAGCTTTTTTTGCTTAGTGACAGGGACATGACCATTCCTTAAAATCAACAAAGGGACATGACAATTTCTTAAAATCGACATGATGACATGGCCATTTTTTAAAATCGACATGGGACATGGGGACCCCCCATCAAGGGCCCCAGGAATGGGTTTTTCCATACAAATCTATAGTAAGGCTCATTCTCATCATGAAATAAAACCCTCACACCCACCCCCACTTTTGAATTTCTTTGGTACTTCCAAGAACAAATGTGACCCATCAAGGGAGAACACCCCTCTGCAGGGGATTTTAATTCCCCATTTGGCCACCAGGGGCCATTGGAGGGCAAAATTACTCTAAAATCATTATAAAAATACATTAAGGTAATTTTTGATGCAGAATTCAATGGTTTCATTTAAAATGCACCATTTTCAGTAGAAATGGCCCATATCTGGATGGTAAAATGAGCATTTTTCACGAGAAATCAACCTACATGCCTGTTCCTGGTTGCCATGGCAACCATTCCAATAATCGTTTTTGGGGATACTCACCAGAAACCTAAAACTGAAAACAGAAATGGAAAATTCCTTCTAGATCAAAATCACTGATAAAAAGCACTGATTTATTGTGTTTTTATTGTGTTTTTAGACATTATTATGGTTTATAATGTATTTAGAGCTTAATCATCGATTTCAGATATGAATAACAACCTTTGTTCAAGGAGGGGGTTCTGATATAACTACTAGGAATATTTAACCCAATGATGTCTCATTTTAATGATCTTGAGATGAACTTTGATAATGAATTTCCCTGCAGAGGGGTGTTTTGGCTTGACTGGTAACAAATAATCAATCTAAATGCACGCCTGCCATCCCCTTCATGTTAGCGTCTGTTGGTGTCTCAGGTCAACTGATCACCATACATAGATATATAGACCAATTTTGTAGGGTTTGTAGGTATAAATTCTGTAGGTATCAATATCCTATAGTAGTTAGCTCAACTCAGGGTGACTTTTGTGGTAACACTGCTATACTGTACCACAACATGTATTGCCCTGCTGCCATCTAGTGGCAAAGTCTTAAAATAAAAATCTTGATCCTACACCTAACTCAACTCCACATGTGTCTGTTACATCATGGTGACAGCGATGGGATCAAGAGGTTCCTCTGGACAGTCAATCACGTTTGTTAACAACCTTTGTCACACCTTTCGGACGCTTCTGCTTTAACAGAATTCCCTTCGGGATATCATCAGCACCTGAGATATTCCAATGAACCATGTCAGGTATCCTACAGGGCTTGGAAGGCATAGTCTGTCACATGGACGATGTCCTGGTCCATGCCCCGACACTGAACACGACCGCAGAGTCAGGATTGTCCTACGTCAACTGCAAAAAGCTGGTCTCACACTGAACGAGAAGTGTGAATTCTCCAAGAAGACGATCAACTTCTTGGGGCACGTCATCACCCCAGAAGACATCCAAAGAGACCCTGAAAAGGTAAAAGCAATCTGTGAGTTTCCACCACCAACCAATGTCACCAAACTGCAGCGCTTCAACGGTGTCCTATGGGATTTAGCCTAACTCAGGGTGCATGCTATAGGCAAGGATTTAATGGTATATATCTACTGACAGCGCCATGGACACTACACGTTGTTGTACCATGTATACCCATAAAAAGATTATTGTTCTCTTTTTTTTTTGGGGGGGGGGGGGAATTTCTTATCTTGTCTAGTCTTCCCCCAATACAGTTCCCCACTATCCCAGTTGGGTGTAAAAATTCCACCACAGTTGGCAGGCTACATTTAAGATTGATGATTAACATGTGCTGACATGAATCTTTTAGCAGTAGGTCACTCTGCAGCCCTTAAGAATTAAGAGACAAATAAGATATCCATCAACCCTTACACAAAATTTCTTGATTATTATTTTGGTCTTTATAGTGTTCAGCAATATTACTGTTGAATGTGAACATAATGCACCAACCTTTGTAATATTCCTCTCATCCAGCCTCTCTACTTTTGTACATTTACCTGCATTATTTATTGGGGTGAATTTTTACTGATCCGACTGATTTTTCTATACTTTTGCATTGTTATAAATTCTTAGATTAATGAAAATTTGCCGAACCGACTGCAGTGGAACCAATGGTTTAGCTGAAGAATGATGCAGATAAAGCATAGTTAAGTACGAGTTTTGCTAATTGGGTATCTTTTGATATGCAATGAAGTATCTCACATAGCAGATTTAAAGGATGAACTTACCCTTATACCAAGGTTATCCTTTTCCACCAATTGTTGTGCTATGTCAGTACACTTTTCAGGCTCGATATTTTTGGCAGGGATGTTGGCCTCCCCATTCCGGTCAGTACTATGTGCATAGGCAGCAGAGGGACTGGCATGTGTCACTCTCGTATTTGTCACCAGGCCTGTCCACTTACCTGTTGATAATAAATGACCACTCCCTAATAGGCAGCCTGTTGGGGGGCAGTTCTTATGTAAAGTATCCAATAAATTCAGCAACGTATATGGGGAATTATCTGATTGGTTGAAAATGCATTTATTTTGCTTTCTCCTAAGCATGCAAAGTAACACAGCAACAGCCGTATACCCCGCCCTATTTACACACCCTCCGACCTAAATACCCTCAACCCTTACTCACAGATGCCTACCCTCCAAATCGTCCAATTCATCCCCACTGCTTGCCTATACATTGTATAAGTTAATATGTTCGCTTGGGAATTAATAATAATAAATATTATAAGTTAATATGTCCGATTGGGAATATAATAATAAATATTATAATTATATTATAATAATATCACGAGTGGAATAAGAAGGAGACAGTGGGTTTGGTGAGAATTGACTTAGTCAATATCAATTCTGTACTTGCCTTTATTAATAAGACAATAATTTAATAATATAATAATACAGTAATACAATAGTAATACAATAACAATATAATACAATATATACAATAATAAGATTTAAAAGTTAAAATTTCCGGCACCACCCAGTGTGGTGTGTGCCGCTCGAAGGATATACGCCAACTGACGGTTAATTTGGATCCCGCAGCTTTTATAGGCGCTATTTGTTTCCCATGACGTCATACATACCAATGCGCGCCCTGGAGGAGAAAGTAGTACCACCCGCTGCACATATTCATTATATATATATACACGGGTGTATATAGTCCCATAAGTTAATATGTTCGCTTGGGAATTAATAATAATAAATATTATAAGTTAATATGTCTGATTGGGAATATAATAATAAATATTATAATTATATTATAATAATATCACGAGTGGAATAAGAAGGAGACAGTGGGTTTGGTGAGAATTGACTTAGTCAATATCAATTCTGTACATGCCAAAAAAACCCGCCAAACACAATGGATACACCATTCCACACTATAACATCACATCTAGAGCTAGATGTAAATAATTATATACCACATTAGATTTCCAATTTGCTCTCTTTTTAATATCATCGACCTTTAAACCAGAGGTTTTTAGAAGTGTTGCTCCACCATGTCGGAGTGAATGAGTTGAAACTCTGTGGGGAATATCACATTTAATAGAAATAGCCTTCAACCTGGTATTAACAAAGTTGTAAGTCAGAGGTTTGTTACATATAGTGAACAAAAATCTACTTTTAGATTCCTTACAAATTTCCAAGTACCTAGCTGGACAAAGACCAGAATAATCATTTCTCTTCAAAAATACCATGTAAGGTTTCCTACCATATTGGTCAGTCTTAGAAGATTTAACATCAATGCGAATGCAGTCAACAGATAAAGAAATATCCTTAGATCTCAAGTTATGAGGGGAATCGACTACATGACCCACCCTGAACACACCTCGGTAACACAACAAGATAGCTGACCAGAAGACTACATCCTCATACACAGACAAATCCAGATTAGATTTGATATTTAACATATCACTGGGAGTTAAAGGATATGTTTTAATAGAAGAACATTTATAATTACGTTCAATACCATCCAAAGTCTTTTTTACAATAAAATTACTACTATAATCAGAATAACCTTTTAATTTCTGATAATACCACACTGCAGACAAATAGTTCCTAACAGATAAAGTTTTCATTTTATCTGATAAATATACACTATACAACGAGGCCTGAGAAGGAGAACACGGTACGGGACAGAAATTAAATTTTTTACAAAATTTTGTGTACCTGCCAAACTGCTGTTTGCGAACCTTACGTGTGGACTCAGCCACGCCCCTGTACAAAAACCTTCTCCTTCTCCGCTCTAGCTCCCTCAGATCTGGAAGCATAGCAACACATGTTATAACTAGTTAAAACATTTTTACATTTCAGAGGAACACCCTTGTAATTCAGTCTAGACAAATGGTCAGCTAGAACATTTTCCTCAGATTTAATATATGTTGAAAATATTTCAATATTATGTATAAAACACAGCCAAAAAATTTCTCTCAACCAGGACATACACAACTTATTCTTGGATCTACCTGTATTTAACATGGCCAAGACCTGCATGTTGTCCGTAATACAATGAACCCTAGTGTTGGAAAACTTCTTCACCCAGCGTTTAAGACCTACCATTACCGGGTAGAGTTCATACACATTTATGTTCCTGTGGTGGATTTTGAGGCTATCAAGTTTAGGGGCCTGAACGAAATGACCCACACAGTCTAACATAGGATTAGAGTCGTCCCAAGTACCATAAAAATAGTCCTTATCAAACCAGGCCCCAAAGCCCTGTATAGAGGAATCGGAATACATAGGAGTACATTCATTATCATTTAAAATGATATTTTTACAATTAAAAATCCTACAAAAATCCCTCCACCACAACAGGTCATTCTGGGTTATCTCATTAAGTTTAATCACACCCTTATTCCTGGCTTTTGCACAAAGATCGAACAATCTCCTGCTGAAGGTTCTACCACCACGTACCACTTGGGAACAAAAGGACATCAAACCACCAATTTTTTGTAAGGTCTTTTTAGATACAAATTTCTTACCCAAGCAATCGTCTATTGCTAGGCTCAGTTTATCTAGCTTCCTCTGTGGTAGCGACAACTCCATACACCTAGAATCAATGGTTATACCCAGAAAGATACACACCTGGCTGGGCTCCGTCACCTTCTCTTTCGACACAACGAACCCTAAATATTCCATACACTCAATGAGGATGTTCCTCTTACGTAAACATTCCTCTTCAGTCTGAGCTATGATAATAAAATCATCCAGGTAGTTTACTATCCTATCTACACCATAAAATTTTGCAATAATAGTCAAAAAATCAGATATTCTACTAAATATATATGGAGCACACTTTAGACCAAATGTCAAACGGTTACTCTCAAAAAACTCGTCTCCATTACCAAAATTCCACCTGAAACCTTGATAGCCCACATGTGGGCCATAAACATTAATACTTCTATAAGCAGATTTTAAATCTACTACACACATAAAGTCATCTCTATCAAGTTGGCAGGTAACAGTGTTAATAGAGTTATACGAGAAGCTTTTGGAAGTTGTGCTCATGAAATTATTAATAGAAATATCCGCTGGCATGCTACATGCAAGTTAAAATTTCCGGCACCACCCAGCGTGGTGTGTGCCGCTCGAAGGATATACGCCAACTGACGGTTAATTTGGATCCCGCATCTTTTATAGGCGCTATTTGTTTCCCATGACGTCATACATACCAATGCGCGCCCTGGAGGAGAAAGTAGTACCACCCGCTGCACATATTCATTATATATATATACACGGGTGTATATAGTCCCATATATAGCACTCCCCCTCTACTCACAACACACCATTCAGAGGTCACTGATACAGTTACCAAATAACCTCACATCACTACAACTTCCTCAAGGTTGTACAGTTCAACCAGAACAAAAATAGAGCTACTTATCCTACTTCCACATTCAATAGAGCCAAATAACCTCACATCACTACAACTTCCTCAAGGCTGTACAGTTCAACCAGAACAAAAATAGAGCTACTTATCCTACTTCCACATTCAATAGAGCCAAAATTATTTGTGGAGTTTTCTTAGATTATAGCATAGCATAAATAGTGATCAGAACCAAGATGGCGACAAACACTAGTTAACCTAAAACAGTCCTATAGAATCTGCTATTGATAACACATAGCCCTACCATGGAATGTAGCCTGAATCTCACTATTGTGTAGGTATGCGCTGTCACTAATAAAACTCTATTGCCTATACAATTGAAGTTTATCAAAATACTAGCCACTGTTCTAGGTCTGATGCAAAGTCCTGCAATTTAATTCCCTCATCATATATCATTATGATTACTATAGATTGTCATATACATTTTGCCCAAAGTATCAAGGTAGGTATTGCATTCAGATTGATTTTCCTCCTAGAGATCATAAAAAGTGGAAGGCATAAAAAGGGATTGTTTAGACATACACTGGCGATCAAGATTGTAAAACTAGTTAGCATAATGATTGATTGTAACTGAGTGACCGTTGCATAATAATTGTACTTGGACCCATGTCTGTCAACCTGTGAATGTGAGACCCATCATACATAATACAAATGTACTACAGTGAACACAGTCCACACACTACACTGTACTTCAGATAATGTAAGTGTTGAGTCTAATAATGTCTATTTGTCCTGTAAAAGAAGCCTATGCCAATTATGTATTGTCAAAAATATATAGGAAGATCTAAAAGGTATTCTGATAGGTTTAATACGGCAAAACTACCCCAATTTTTTATTTAGTTGTGCCACCTAGTGGCTGGGAATAGTATCAAATCCCTAAAATTACCCTTGCTCATGTCGTGTCATGGTAACTAAGACACTAAAAAAACCAAAGCGTAGTGAATCTTAGTGCTATTTTAGGAAAAATGCTGAAGGCTTGATAGTGATGAGTTAGGGCATATATACAAAAGGGAAATAAGCATATATCATGAGTAAAATTAGGTAGTTTCAATTATTGGCCACCCAGGTGGTGATGGCATAGATGGTGGCATATACCTTTAACAAACATGTCACATACACATGGTTCTATTGCCCATGGCTCTTAGCCAGGGCTGGATTACTTCCCTGGCGAAAGGTATTTCTTCCTGGACAGTGGAAGAAACCCGGGAGAAACCTCTTTTGTCCGGTTTCTCCCAGGTTTCTTCCGGAGGAAATGGAAGGAACTGGAAGAAACTCAGAACACTCTTGGAAAAAGGTATATAGGCCATGACTTTTGCTAAATTCACCTGCTATGGTGAAGAGACAGACTGATGGGGATCTACGAGAGCAAGACCTGACATAAGAATACTAATTTTCGTGCGACTGTAACTCAATTGCTTTCAAAATTTGGATCAATTTAGGGTCTACAACACCCCTTTCATAAGACCACTCCCATAGTATTAAAGTGTTAGCTCTAGCATAGATAAGTGTATCAAATGTGCTCCAGGTTCAGTAGATGATACGACAGTGTGCCCCTGTTGAACTGATTCTTACCCTCAGACCATATCAAGCCAAAGCACCAATTCTAACACTCTAGATATCAAGTGATGATTTGGTATGCAATGGCTTCTACTTTGTAGTTTGTTCAGGGTAATAAGAAAAACAAGGTGGAGAATAGGTGAAAGAAATGGGTTGCATCTATATCAAAGCCAAAAATACTGGGGAAATGTCCACAATCAAAACATAAGCCCAAGCTCTAATAGGCGGCATTACAGGCGGCATAGGTATTCCTTTGTTTGTTTGATTTTGTTTACATCTAGATGCCAGTTTCGCTTGAATGTCTCGGTATTTCCCGTGTGTCACTAAGAACAATGGATTTCGGCATGCCGACTGTAACGCTGCCACCCTGTACCACATAGTGGAGCCCTGGCTATAGTCAAGAATGGTAACACACAGTAGGTCATGGCTCGTTCTATACAGGTTAAGTACCCGGGGTTAATTACCAGACTATACTTTCAATATCTCTTTGGCTGTTCATCTTTCACTTCCAGTATCTTAACATATGTGAGGATTATCTAGCCTTTGCTCAGAAAAGGGAAAAAAGACACAATTAAGAGATGATGGTCAGTTTTCAGACAAATGTGCCAAACAGATATTAATAGTATAGTCTGGTAATTAACTCAGGGTAATTAACCTGAATAGAACAATTATACTTGATCTACTGTGAATAAAAGAAAGGGGTCACTATATATAGCTTCATCTACAGAAATAATATTTGACTCTGTGTTAATCAGAGTGAGGTATTATCAATTACATTCTGTACTAGGTTGCAGTTAAGTACATGACCTGACTATTGACCTGGCTGTTCATCTTTCACCTTAAGTCAGTATCTTAACATTTATGTGATGATTATCTAGCTTTTACTCAGAAAATGTGTCTTGTATCCACACTGAAAACCCGCCGCTATTGGAAAGTCATCATATATGACTTGTTTAGGGTCGTCAGAGGGTCGTCAGGCCTAACTCGTCATACTGACCACCTTGGCTTTACTCTTAGTTTGTCTGTTTACCCTAAGAGGTATTACTCAAATACATTTGATAAGCCCTGTTGTGTATACAGGCTCATATCTATAAATTATACTTATTGTATGTTTTTTTATGAATGGGGAATATAAGAATCATTTGATATAAATTTACCAGGAAAGGATGGGAATGTCTTAGTAGAAATTTAGAAAAGAAGATAGATCATTCTGGCAATGACAACTCTCTTATGGCTAGTGCTAGAGTAACATAGATATTGAGAGTGCCTTAGATTAAATACATGTAAGTAGATGAGTGCCATCACACTGCACTACATTATGTTTGACTGGAACCCATAATAGTAGGTTTAGAATAAACACTGATTGATGGATAAAGGGGATAAGATATATATATCTGTAACCACAAAATAGGACTGTAAAGGGTGGCCATAGTGATGACCTTAGGTCGTCAGTGATGACCCAAGTTCGCCATCTATGAGGACCCCATGATGACCTAAAGCTGTAGATTTAGGTATCGTCAAGCTGAGGACCTAAAGCCGTCAGTATTGACGAGTATTTGTTCCTGTAGGTTTTCAGTGCATAAAAACAAACAAGCAAATTTCAAACACTTCACAACACAGACATCTTCCCCCGAATTTAGTTTCTTCCATCACATTATTTTGTACAACCTTCACAAGCTTATAAATACCTTACCACCAAATAGCTATTGAATTCAGTCCTCCCTTATTACAGGTATAAAGTCAGTTTAAGTCACTCTATCTTCACCAAAGCTATGTGCCTTGAATAAAAAAAGGGCACAGTTGAAGTTAGTCTCACTTTGGAAAGAACTGGAAATGTCATTTTGTCCAGGTCACAAAACAGACAATAATTATCCACCCATAATTTGGTTTCCTCCATCATGATTTTGAAAAACCAATAACTCCCCAACCTAGAGATATTGAAAGGATACTTCTGTAATTATCTTCATTACACTTTAATTGGTATATGGTGACATTTTGAGTTATATTCTAAATGTTTAGAGACATTTTTCCAGTTTCTTCCATTTCTACCACTTTGAGACGGACAAAACCTATTTCTTCCAGACGTTTTTTCTGCGGTTTTTACCATTTATTTTTTTGCCCTCTGGAAGAAACCTCCCAACCCTGCTCTTAGTCTTAGCAATCGCTGCCTCTTGGATGAATAAAAATTTGTAGGAAAATTTTCTCTCTCCCCCATTGTTTAGTGTTGATACCATTAATGTCTGTATTATCGATTTATTTTGAGAATGAGAATGAAGTTCTTAATGAAAGTATTACCAGCAGGGATTATCAGTGATGTCCCACTAGAGGGCCGGTAGACCCTTAGTGCAATCTATATCGGTACACTTGAAGCAGAACACTTTGTTTGTAGTGAGGAAAACAATTGTCCCATTGATTATACGAATAATGAAACATGTAAACACAATATTTTTATTTGATACAAAGACTATCAAAATATGCTTCAACATTAAAACCAGTACAGAGGTCCTCCACACCTGGTGTGTTGTTGATAGGCTAGACATCAGACGCCAAAAACAACTGGCAATCTTTATGTACAAGCAAGCCACAAAACTGGGCCTAAGGGCCACTGAGACCCAAAGGACCAGAGGTGACACGAAAATAAAATTCCCCCAGAAGAAACCAAACCTTGAAAAGTTCAAGAAAAGTCCTTATTACAGGGGTGTCCAACTGTGGAACAGAATTGATTCCAGAGCCCAGAAAGCAAAGACTATCGCAGAAATTAAAACCTTATACAGCAAGTATAACCTTGCCCCAGTCTTAATTGGCTAACAGCTAAGAATTACACCATGAGTCAATGGGCTCCTGTCTTTGTTTTGCTGGGTAATCATTGACTTATAGCTGCCCATAAACTCTGGTGATACACTATGCACCGGTAAGGATACAACTACATTGAAGTAACGCAAACATAATTATTTTATATTTCACTCTGCTTTGAGCTGACCTGACCTTCCCAAAGAGAGCTACAAATGCCCCATAGATGTAGAAAATGCCCACACCACTGGGAAAATAACTACCATTATTATCACACCTCCACTTCACCTTAACTCATCCAAATATCTACTATCTCACTGTCTGGATGGCATCAGCAGTGCACACTTTTATCTTTATCCTACCAACCTCCTTCTCCTATTATTCTATATTTTTTTAATTCTATCTGCATGACAAAATTATATTGAATGTAAACTCCAGGAATATACTGTGCCAAGATTTAATTGAGGAAATAAAGGTTCAGCAGCCACGTAAAATCATGAAAATGATGTGGTGAAGCTGGAACAAAAATAAAAAATTTAAAAAATAATGCTATCATAAAAATGAGGCACTGTTGATACTCAGTAATTGCCTTTGTACAAATCTAATTGCATATCATATTTAACCCTGTACAGTATAGTACAGTAGCGTATAACTTAATGTACTCTGTTATTTTATCATTACAACATACAAATGCAGTGTAACTAGAGAGAATCTGTCACTGGCCCAGGCTTGGGGCAGTTCTGTTTAGGACACTGTGGATATTTCTCAATTCAGTTTTGGAACTTAATAGAATTAAAATATAACCCCAACTCTTCATTATTATATCATGATGACTAATGACATGGTGGAGGCTGATGATGATGATGCATCAATACATTAGTGGCTCTTAAGGGGTTATAACCCCTAGAGGGTCATGATGATGATATTTGGACATTCAGTACCTTCAAATTGCTTAGTAGTGTAAAATGTATATGGGTAATGCCAACAGGATTTAATAGTTAATTCATCAATTTCAGTAGTATCAACATAGTTGGCATACTGTGGTCATAGATATTTTCACTGGTATAAATTTTCACTGAAGGAGTAAATAATGCATTTTCACTGGTCTTTAAATTTGCGTATTTGTAAAAATAAAAAGTGTGTTTTTGATAGAATATGAAGTAATAGTATAGGCCTATAAACAGCTCAAATACATCAGTAACTAGGATAAGTCAGACATTCACAGGTGGGTATGCCTCCATGTTGTTCAAAGCTGCTCTGCTTCTAGTAGGATATTGTGTGAAAAACAAAGGTGCATACACATTACAAACATAAATTGTAAATCTAATTAAAGATTGATTAGTGTCATTTAAAACATTATATCTCAATGTTTTCTTGTTAGATCTTTCCAATACAACTTGTTATCTCACGATTTTGGCTTGGACAGTGCTTTTTTGCTCATAACCCCCGTGCATTATCAAGCCATAACCCTACTCTCAGACCTTTTCTTCGTCTTCAAGAGGCTGCTGGTTTCAATCTGGACATGTTAATAAATTGGAGAAGTATACAAAGTCAACTCCTCCATACATTTCCAGTTAAAACCGTTTAGGGTTCAACGGGGAATCGATCCCCGGCTGCTGTGGCAGGAGGCAAGCTCGCTGTCCATTATACCAAGCCGACCGGTGATACAAAGCTATCTACATCAAGGATTTGAAAAAGTTTTCCTACATACCTGAAGTTTACAGAGCTCGTTAGCATAGATTTCAATGGAGCCTGGTGGAGTTATTAACAGAGAAAATTCCTTACATATCCTATATGAACATGCCATGCCTAATTTCTCCATTTTCTTCGAAATGAATAAGAATCCATTGATTTTCCACAGCGATACTAGTCGGGACCCGCCCCGTTCGGCCATTCCTTGCTCGACGCGTGGCTGACCTAGTTCTTACATCCGGGCACCTCCCCGCTTTGTCAACAAGACGAAATGGCCGTGTACCGGGCCGTGTGCGTTGGATCGTTATGGAACGTCAATGGATTCTTATTTATTTCGAAGAAAATGGAGACAAAATGTATGCGAACACCAACTAGAGATCGTATATTTGGCGGTGTTAGAAGTACAGGACTTGACATTATTGGATTATACCCGAAAAATGAGTGTAAAGGTGGAGGTATGTTGGGCAGAACGACAACATGGCCACGGCGGCTTGGCAAACCGAGCGGATCATATGCACTTACAAAATATCTTCTCATGGATTAATTCTGGGGTTATAAGGTAAGAAATTGATACAAAATGGAGGAATCTATGAGATAAATGCCTTAATGCATGTTATGGGAACGCACTCGTGTATTTACGGGTTAATAATCCGTAGATCCACTCGTGCGTTCCCATAACATACATTAAACGCATAATATATAGGCTACATGAAACATGTCCTGTTGACCAAACCTTCCAAAGGGAATCCCAATTAACGTGTGTTGTGACAATATATAAGCTCCTTAATTTTTAGACGTAAATTCCGTGAAATCCGTGGAA
The DNA here is from genome assembly GCA_949317995.1 of Acholoe squamosa. Lineage (NCBI taxonomy): Eukaryota > Metazoa > Annelida > Polychaeta > Phyllodocida > Polynoidae > Acholoe > Acholoe squamosa. The sequence goes on from OX439050.1 coordinate 50,090,426, forward strand.
ATATATATAGCGCGAAACTAAATATGACCACAGTAGCTACCACTGATAGGGAAATAGCTGTGGAGTGCAGGCCTACTGCAGCACTGGGCGATTCGGTAGGGGTAGGAGTAGGTTGCATGGTAGGAAGAGGGCTTTGACAGAGCCCCTGGTCTGGCCCCACACAGGAGGCATACATTAAGGCATGTGCTATATAATGCTGCTGGTGGACACCCTGGAAGAGGTAGGACATGGGACCCCGTGCATAGATAGCCACATCTTCCCCACCATGCGTCGCATCATCTATCCTGATACCAGCGTCAAACACATAGTCTGGGCCAGCTGGAAGAGAAAACATGGCTTAGTACAAAATGTATGCAAAGGATGTTGTGATTATAACTTTTTGGGTAATTAAATGATGTTATCACTATATAAAAGCACAGGTTGTTATACCTTTTTAAGTGTTTTAAGAAAAACAAATTAAAATAAATTTGAGGTGAGCTTGTACCCAGGTGTAGGGTATAACAGTCGATTTTCTTCATTGATCAACACCCTCCAACAGCAAACCATTGATATCTTCCTCTCCAGCTAGTGAATCTTAAAAAGCCTGTTGTATGAAGGCAACATGCTATCTTTGAAAGGTTAGCTAATGCTTACTTGTGTCTACCCCTGTGAGGTTGGTCCTCTGTTTTAGTTTGCCTTCATCTGTCTCTCTGTGTACCTTGTTCCCTGGTCCATTAACATATTGTAGGGTAGTGAAGGACATCTTGTCATATGGCTCCCAGGTACTCATATATGTGCCTAGCATACAAAGAACATGGGTATATCTATTTTAAATTTCAACAATTCATTCTTCATGTGTGTTTCTTTTGCAACAGTCTTTTCTATCGAAAGAACTTCAAATCTAGCTTCCCCTTAATGTTTTTCTTGACTGTATTGTTAGACTAGGGGGAATCTTCATTAATTTTCTTATCATATACCCTAATGGGTTATCAGCACTGCAGTGGTGTTGCATTGCAATGTGAGCCCATTATGATTCCATTAATTCAATTGATACATTATGATGCTCTCAAACAGGTATGTCAAACTGGATAGTGCTTACATTATATTTATCATCAACGATATGCCTACCTTAACATGCCCTTTCTTGGTGCTACAGGATATTTTTCCATTAAATAATCAATACTGTTGTACACTATGCCCCTTGGTTATTTATAATTTTTGTATGGGGATGATTAGTGCTGCTGGAGGGATTAGCAAAATGCTGTAATCCTCTGCTGACAAAATCACTTTCCAGCACTGTGTTTCTGCATCATGATGACAATACAATTATAAATAATGATGTGGAGACCTACCCAGAATATTGTTGTCAATATTTGCATACCCGGCTATGTTAAACACATGTGAGTGATCTGCTGTCACCACAACGAGAGTTTCCTCCTCATTTGTGAGATCCAAGGCTCTTTGGACAGCCTCACCCAATGAGATAGTCTCATCCAGTGCCTTGAAGGGTAGGTTGGCATGGTGACCCTTGTCAATTAGGCCACCTTTAAAAGACATTTCAGAAAACAAAATAATGTCAGTGCATTTGCCTGCATCAGAGCTGGAGCTTTAAAAGAGGGCTGGACTTTAAGCACTATTACTCTTGAGAAAAAGTACTGGTTTTGAATTATCTCTGGGGGTACAGTCTGCTTGGAATCTTTGGGCACCCCACTGCTTATATACGGGTGCACACCTCTATATTTCTTCAAGTAGGCAGATCTTAACTACTCTTTTACCTTATCAGGGCATAGTTCATTTAAGCATTATGCATCCCTAAAGAGATAAAAGAAAGCTGTAACTGAAATTGAATTAACTCACCTTCTACAAACAGGAAGTAGCCCTTCTCTGAACGTTGCAGGATATGTAGTGCCTTCTCCACCATCTCAGTCAGGGAGGGCTGTTCTGGGTAGTTCCCCCTCTCATGTTCATAAGCCATATGACTGTCAGAAAACAACCCTGAAGAAGATGAAAATAATAATTCATTTCCCTTTTTCCTTATGAAAATCCTAGGTCTACATGGAATTGATTGATCAAAATTGAATTACATTGAGTTCTCATCAGATTTTCTTTCTATGTACCATGACACCCATGTAAGTCATTCATGTGTGGTAAGTAAAATTTCATAATTCAGGTAACAATATGTGCAGGGTTTGTCCACTTACCAAGTACATAGTCTGTTTTGTTTTCATTCAGACTCCTTAGTTCTTCAGCAGTTGTAATGTATTTGTAAGATTCCTTTGGCAGCTTTGCTTTTTTCCTTGCATCTAGCCATTCCTGATCAATTATAAAAAGAAAGTCAGGCGCACATGCATGTCTATATTTGCATGGTCTATTATGGATCTGCTGTCATGATACACAGATAAAGAATCAGTAATTCTGATCAAAATACATCTGTGCATGATGTTGACAGTTGGGTAGAGAATCCTGCCAAGGTTGGCATTTTGAATAAATCCCAAATTCAGGATTAATGAAGTACCCAATACCATCTGCATTCATACCCTAGTCTACCAAAGGACATATTGCACTGGATAAAGAATTAAGAGAAAAGTAAAATGTCCATTGATACTGTCTGATTGGACACAATTAATTGATAGCTCAGTCTATGAAATGCTCGGCAATACTGTGTGCACTAACCTTTGTAATATCCCTTTCATCCAGCCTATCCCCTTTTGTACATTTGCCTGCCTGTTTGACACAAGGATATAGTTTATTACGCCCTCCACCAAGGATGACCTGCAAGGTTAACAAAAGCATGCAGGGAGTTTTTTTTTATCAAATCCCTCAGGGTAGTATTTCATTTGCCTTATTATAATATAACTGGCATAATCTTTTCACAATTAGGACATCAATACTTATAGGATAATTATAGAGAGAACTGGAATGTACAGCTTCAGGAGCATTTAACACATTATTTGGGTTTAAGTAAAATAAACAATAGCTAAACAAGCAATGCAATAGATAGACATGTTTTCTGTACCCTTTGAATATATAGAAGTTAAAATGATTTGCAAAATTGTGGTAAATTTCAGATAATGATAAAGAGAAACCATAATCATCACTGTGAGATTGAAAGCCAGATATGATCTAACAATAGAATATAAGTATATCCTTACCTTAATGCCTAGGTTATCTTCTTCCACCAATTGTTGTGCTATGTCAGTGCACTTTTCAGGCTCAATATTTGTGTCCCGGATGTTGGCCTCCCCATTCCGGTCTGCACTGTGTGCATAAACAGCAGAGGGACTTGCATGCGTCACTCTCATGTTGGTCACCAAGCCTGTCCATTTCCCTGCAAAAGTACCAGGTTAAAATGAAAAGCAAATTTCACACATTTCATGATAATGCCACTAAATTCCTCCATCATGAAAACAAAGTGACATAACTCATCAAACAGGTATGTGTCCTGCATGGGTTAAGACAGTATTTTATAAAACGTTATCAAGAGGAGATTTGTGAAGTAAACCTTATACAACCAAAAGCAGCGAACCACTCCCCAAAATTGTTATTAGTCAGAATTGGAGTAGACTGGTGAATATTGACTGTAAAGTTAAAATAGACTTACCTGCATCCATGGACTGTTTGACTACTGACCTGAGTTTGGCCTCCTCGGACAGAGCTGAACAGTTATATAGAGGTACGGAGTCCTTGACACCCACAGTGTAGAAGTTCGCCTTCTCCCCACACAATATGGCTGTAGCTGCCCCTGCCGAGTCTGCTATCTGACGGTCTGATGTGTGTGTCTGTAAATTTGGAAAATGGAGTTGATGAAGAAAGGATGTCTTAGGGTTCCATTTTCTCAAGTAATTCCAATGTGCCTTTCCAATCAATCTCGTTCTGTAATGTTCATCAAGTTTGTTCCTTACGTCCCTATGCCCAGTTATCTCAGTTTCTCTTTTTTTTTGTTTAAAAGTTTGGTTTTTATAGCCCTCTCCAGTAATAGCAAGATTGCTGCTGGAAATTCTAGGGCTACTCTTTAGAGATAAAATGGAACTACACATTATACTGGACATAATGTAATTGCTGGACAGATCAGAACCCAACAGTTGGTACATCAACCTCCCAGTTGTGATCATTATCATCAACCATTTTAGCATGAAATGCTATTTTCAGGTAGGTTCTTTGCATCTTGTACTTTCACAGCAGGGTATCAACCATGCATTACAATGTCATCATGACTTTCCAAAAATATTGACATTATTTCAACATCTTGGCCACATTTAGGTCTGTCTGACATCCTAAACTTTCTCCTAAATTCAAATCTCTAAATCTAAGGAAATTATACTGAGGGGCCTGTTTGGTGATATATCCTGGCATGGGTATCTCACAGAATACTGGTACCTTAGGTAGCAGAGACACTTAGTGTGCATGCAGGCGGACACATAGGGTGCTAGGACATTTAGGGTACAAACCACAGGACATTCAGGGTGCAAGGACATATAGGGTGCAACAGTAAGATATGTAGGGTGCAAAATAAAACTGGTTTAGAGTTCCTGGGCCCATGGCAGCACTATGGTTTGCCACTTTAAAGGCCATAAAACATGTAGCAACACATAACCATCTATATAGGCACAAAAAAATATTCATGTAATCAGTGAGACAGACTCTTAATCGTCTAAACTGCCAAATATCTTCATATTAACCGCACCTGGAATTTAGGAGTAAGATTAGCCTAAGCTACGGAATTATAAGGGGCCAAATGGTACCCACCTGATATATATTATCAGTGATAACATGCTAGAAACCAGCTCCAGAAATGGCTGCACCCATTGTACACCCCGCAACCTCATTTTTAGCACTGGGGGAGTTTATCTTGACGATAAAGTAGGCAATGTAGGGGCCGGCATCGTTGTATATATACTAGTGCGGATCATCGTGTGCTCGTGTGTTGCTTGGTCCTTCTATGCCAACCAGGTGTCACTTCCGATAACTGTTTGGTACAAGAGGGGGCAGCACCACGCCTCCCATCCAGCTCCTACTAAGAAGCCGGACGATCGGCAGAAGGGGACTGGACCTCGTCCAGTCCACACGCGTTACCAGACCTTCTGAGTGAGCTGAACAATAAAGTCTATCTGAAAGGATGAAGGATTGAGGGCTTTGCCCAACCCGAACCTTTCGTGTTGTGTTAATACCTATAGCCACTAAGCAAGCCTAAGAGCCACCCATACATAATGAACGAACTACTATACTGGTGCCATGACCAGTTGGTTTGGGGATGGAGGGCGGCCAGACGGCCAAAAGCCACGGAAGACGAGATGCGAGTTCTTCAAGCTTAGGGCTGGAAGAATTCGAAGAGGATGGCATAGCCTCTCAGCAATTGTTGCTTGACTAGGAACTGGGTCGACATTTCCTGATCAACTCGCCTAGTGTACAGAGAACATTCTCAACACCCAGTATGATGACCGAACCCAACATAATTGGGGATGGGGTCGTGAAAGTATACCTGGGTACCCCTAGCCACACGGCCTCGGATACCGGTTTCTTGGGTGGGTTGATCAAACCTGCTCGGTTGGACTTGAGCCATTTGTCTCAGGTAACAACCAGTATGTGCGGATTAGAATTGGGTAATTCTGTAGGCGCCTCTAGTGTTTTAAAGACTCCGAAAGCCCAAAGTCCTATCCAAAGGACGGGAACGCCGAACGTTGCATTAAAGTCAACCGAGGATAGGGTACCAAAAGGAACCCGAGTAGGGGATGGTAAACACAATAGTGTTGAGACAGACGATGTTAATAACGGGTCTGTTCTAACCCGACACTACCGAAAACCGCGGAAGTGTATATGCTAGGATTATCCTTAGACGAGGCTTTATCAGACTCAGTATTCAACCCGGGGGAGCCGTAAATCCAGACATGGTCGTCGGATGGGCCCCGGATATAAGTCGACTACGGCTTATCTCAAAGCCAGAGAGCAGGTAGAGCTACAAGCTAAGAAGCAACATGAAGCATTCATGGCTGCTCAGAAGGAAATTGAGAATGAGACCCGGGAACGGATCAGTAAACTTCATTCTGTAGAACAGGAGGCGATTCTGAAAGAGTCTGGTCTAAAGTACAGACTTTCCTCTCTAGCCCATAGAGTGCAATTGCAATCGCCGGATGAGAGGGGAAGGGAAAGTAAATTGGCAGAACTCGAAAAAGAGGAAGCTAATAGGCGGAGAGCAATTGATAAAGCTAGATCTGAGGAGGTTGCAAAAGCTCGGGATGTAAATAGACTACAGGCCGAGTTAAATGCAATGGAGGAGAAATTGAAGAAACTCCAATTACGTAAAGCCGTGACGGAATCTAAGCTTGTCAGTGAACAAGACGAGGTCCGTAGGGAAACGACTGAGTATCAGAGATCTCAGAAAGAAAAGAATGAAAAGTATCGGATGTTAAAAGATCTTTTGAAAAGGGAGGCACAAGCTGCTCAACAAGAAGAAACCGAGCCGTTGAGGACAATGAAAAAATTTGATCCGAAATCTTGTCTGAAAACGCTCAGTTACAGGAGGAACAGAGGAATCTAACAACTGATGTTGCGACTCTGACTCTAGATAAGTCCGCTATGGAAAGCTACTTGCAGGAGAAGGAGAAGATAAATCCTCCTCCAGTGGGCTCAGACCCGAGCCCATGGGTTCAAAGTTTCAGCTTCCAACCCACGGGCATATGAAGCTGAAGAAGTGGAGAGGTGACGACAGGAGGGAGAAGGAGAAACGTCACGAGTGGTTAGCCAGGCTGTACCCCCACCGACACCACCAGGTTTTCCTGCTGGACCTCAACACCCTCCAGGTGTGGACCCCAGCGACACGGGTGGTTGGCAGAGCTTCATGGGCCACAGCACTGGACACAGTGCACGGTGGGCCAGTGAGGACACTACTGATGAACAGCGCCGAGCATGCAAGTAGTATATGGCGAAGTTCCCTGCTATGGGACCTGCAGGGCCCAAATCACAAGTTCTTTAACTACTATATCTTAGACTTACCTGTGTAAATAGTTAATATATGTTATGCGAAGGTTTAAATAGTCTATTGTAACACTAAGTCTAGGGGGGGGGGTGTAGGGGCCGGCATCGTTGTATATATACTAGTGCGGATCATCCGAGAGATGTGCTTGTGTGTTGCTTGTTCCTTCTATGCCAACCAGGTGTCGCTTCGCGATACCCGTTTGGTACAAGAGGGGGCAGCACCATGCCTTGCATCCAGCTCCTACTAAGGAGCCGGACGATCGGCAGAAGGGGACTGGACTTCATCCAGTCCACACGCGTTACCAGACCTTCTGAGTGAGCTGAACAATAAAGTCCATCCGAACGGATGGAGGATTGAGGGCTTTGCCCAACCCAAACCTTTCATGTTGTGTTAATACCTATAGCCACTAAGCGAGCCTAAGAGCCACCCATACATAATGAACGAACCACTACAGGCAATAATGAAGACCTCATTTTCTCATATTTGATGCGGGATACATTATTGCCCAAATTCCCTCCATTCAGTGCAGGGGGTATTATCTAAAACTACTTTTACAAATCATGTTACAACAAATCTCATTTTCCCAATTGATGTAATGAGTGGAAAGCTTAATACAATTTAAAAATATGTCTCCTTTGGTAATTTGAGATGAAAACAACTTTGATTAGAGTTCTTTTGTTGTTCAAAGGTAATTTGAAATGGCAAACCTTAAACACCCCCAAAATATGCCATGCCCCATTTTATATATATATATATATATTTCTCCCCCTCCCCGGAAATCCATGTTTTGTCCCACCAAGGTTTGCAAGGACAGCTTTATTCACATGGCGACCTATTTGTTTCTGCATCCATTCTAAAGAACTCCAATGTCAGGCCTTTTCAGAACAGAAATTTCTTGAGTCTATGTAGATGATATTATCATATCTACACAAATGTGTTTTACCCACCCCTTAAGAAGTTAAAAGAACACAATTCTATTATTTACCCCCCCCCCATCTATGACATTATTTCATCTTCACAAATGTGGTTTCCTCCCCCCCCCACCCTTAAGAAAAAAAGACATAATTCTATGAGTGCCCCCCCCCCATCTATGACATGTAAGATAATTTGTAGGTAGATGGAGCATATATATATATAGACTGACTGCACCCTAAGTGTCTTGCGTTTTTCACCCTGCACCCTACCTTTCCTTTTTATGCACCCTAAGTGTCTGCTACTTAAGTGTCCTCGCACTCTACATGTCTGCACCCTAAGTGTCCTCGCACCCTAAGATACCTGTTACCATCTCACACATAAGCCACAGGTCCACCCTTGCGAAATGGTGCTAAATTATCATTTCATGGCCATGTTGCATGCAAACAGGTAAAGCGAGGTACGTGGAAATGCATGCATAATGGACATTAAATAGCTTCTATGGACGATTTTTGTGTTTTCACTGAGAGACATGTTTGTAATCCGGGCTATAAGCTACAATTAGGATAAACTTAATTGAATTGCATGTAGGTTACCTACCTTGGAAATTCCTGTAACAGGAAAAGTCTCAAAGCTGAGTTTTGTTTCCGTGACAGGTTTCTTCCTTTGCTGTGCAAGTAGAAAGCGTGCAGCTGTTACGTCCGAGGGCCCCATGCCATCACCGAGGAACACAATGACATTTTTAGCCACCCCCACCTTGGGGAAGTTATAGATAGATGACTTGAGTTCATCCTGAGCCAGCTTCACCCAGTTAGCACCTTGATTGTTGCCTTGCCCTGCTAAAAGGATGAATCATTATTACATCCTATCAGTGCCTCTGATAATATTCTCCACCCTACTCATTGTACGTATTAAGCCCAGACAGGAAATGGTCAATCTAGAGAGCCTGAACTGATGTCAACTCTCTCTTACCTTTATGTCTATACTGAGGTAGCGCATTGTCCAATGGGCGTGGCCATTGCTGAAGCCTGCTACCGGCACTTATCACTGATAGCAGTTATCAGATAGGTACCACCCCCCGAGAGGCCTGCAGTGATTATTTCATTGGCTGATAATCCATCCTGCTAATTCGGTATATCAAAGTGGTCACATCAGTTTTTTTTGGGTATGGGTATTGATGCAAAGCACCAGCCCATTTATTTTATATTATCCTGGTTACAATAGAAAAAAGCTTGTTCAGCTTGAAAAATATTCCTTGCAACCAGCCTATCCACATAATTTCAAGTAGTATATATATATATATATATATATATATATATATATATATATATAACAAATAAGATACATCATGATTTATTATAGCAATACGTATTATGACATTCTCTACCAAGTTCACTTAACTAAATTAAATACATTAATTTGTTTAAACAATACAATCTCTGTAAAACCGGTGTACTTAACCTCTCGAAAATAACTATCATTAAGCCTAACCTGTACATGAGATTTTTGGGGCGGGCACCCCTTGTTATTTCTAATCTTATGTATATCCAAATACTGTTAATCTGTAGTTTGTCTAGTATGTATACCCCAGCCACATCATATAATATATCCCCATAATCTGCATACGGTAACACCATCGATTTATAAATTCTTAGTACTGAATTGTTATCTAGGAAAGGTCTTAGTTTAGATAACATCCATACCTTATGCAACATTTTACGACACATTTCTTCAGCATGTTTATTAAAATTTAATACAGGGTCTAAATAAACTCCAAGATATCTGAAACTTAATACTCTCTCAATTTGGATATTGTCGAATAAGAGTGTATGATTTTCAATTTTTTTCAGCCAAGGCCTCAAACCAAAAATCATGTAATTTGTTTTTTTGGTATTTAATGTTAGTTGATTTTTTTTAAACCAACCTTTTAAGGTCTTTAAGTCATCTTGAAGTATAGTAGTCATATTTTGGAGATTACTTCCTTGTATCGATACCACCGTGTCATCAGCATAAAGAAAAACTGAACAGTTTTTTATAGCATTTGCCAAATCATTTACATATATCAAAAATAAAGTAGGACCTAATATAGAGCCTTGTGGCACCCCACAGGCTACTACACCTTCCTTTGACATTAGCCCATTCACCAGTGACCTTTGCTTCCTGCCCTCCAGGTAGTCTTCAAGCCAAACTTTGAGTTGACCTCCAATACTAATTTTCTTCAATTTTTCTAAGAGAATTAAATGATTCACAGTGTCGAAAGCTTTTTTCAGGTCGACAAAGATGGAGATGGTGTAGAGGCCCTTATTTATACCCCTGTATATTTCATCAGAGAAATAGGCAACTGTACCAATCGTAGAATGACCAGATCTGAATCCATTTTGTCTATCATCCAGAATATTATTAGTTTCCAAATAATTCATTATCCGGTTATTTACAACCTTTTCCAGAAGTTTACCAATAATTGGGAGTAATGTAACTGGTCTTAGATTGGACACATTTGTCTTATCACCCTCCTTTTGTAATGGAACAATGGTGCCTATTTTCCACGCTGTAGGTATTACACCAGACACAAGAGACAAGTTAAATAGTTCAGCAATCCTCTCAGGTATTGCTAACAAGGCATCTTTCAGTACCCTTGAAGAGACAGTATCAATACAGGAAGATTTACCAATATCAATATCTTTTACCAGTTTTAATACCTCATCTACATTGGTGTGAACATGCTCTAAATTACTATCTATATCTCTGCCATCATACGACCAAGGGGTGTTCATATCTCTTGCAAGATTTGGTCCAATATTTAGAAAAAACTCATTCACAAAGTTAGGTATTTCTGCATCAGGAACCATACAATCATTCTCAAAGTCCTTCAGATGGCATCTCAGCCTATTTCCATCACCCTTGATTAATCCATTAATTTCTCTCCAAAATCTTTTACTATCATTTCCATGATCTATTAATTTCATTTTCACAAAATCAGCTTTTGCTTTCCTTATTTGCTTGGTGCAGTTATTTCTTAATGTCTTAGCAGTGTTCCAATCTTCAATATTATTTGATGCCACCGCTTTCTTAAGAGCATTATCCTTATCCTTAATTAATTCTAAAATATAATCTGTAACCCAGGGTGCTCTCTCCTTTTTTACTATATATTTCCTGATGGGACACATATCGTCCAGCTCCTTCAGCAACACACTTAGAATGAATGTCCATCTTACATTGACACAATCACTATCATTGTGTGGACCCCAGTCTGCATTTCTTATACATGCCTTGAATAATTCAGGGTTGTAATGCCTATAGGTACGTCCAAAAAATTCACTCTTTGCTGCACATATTGCTTGGTCAATAAACTTTATGCCAACCATATAGTGGTCACTAATATTCCATTTCCTTATCATAGGTTCAAGGTTTTTTGTCGTATTTGTTATAACCCAGTCAATACAGGTTTTTGATTCTTCTTTTACTCTAGTGTAATCATTAATTATTTGTTTCAGGCCCAAAATATTAAGACAAATTTTCATTAATTTTGTTGAAGCCATCTTAGTGTTTAGAAAATCAATATTGAAATCTCCCATAACTATCAGATCCTTACGCCTAATGTTAGCTCTGTCAATCAGCGAGTGTATACAGTCAATAAAAATTGCCTTGTCTCCATCCAGCGGTCTATATACATTGGCTATCACTATATTCTTTTTTCAGATCCTTATTATTTCTATCCATTGTACCTCAATATCATTGGAGCTTTTGTTGAGATGTTCATATGATGTGGTTGAATAGAGTATGTCATTTCTTATATACATCGCCACACCCCCACAGGATTTGTCTCCCCAATCCCTATCCCATCTCTCTAAGTTGTATCCATTCAAATGTACCAACCCACTTTCCATACCCTTTTCCAGCCAACTTTCCGAAATACCAATAACTGCATCATTTCTTTCTCCCATATATATTCTCAATGTATCAATTTTAGAATTTAAACTGCATGTATTCAAGTGGGAAATAGAAAATTCTCTCCTCCCATCCCTAGTATTGTAGTTATCCTTTATCATCTACCCAAGATGTGCCCGCAATCTCATTATACAAGTAACAAACCAAAGTAATATAAAACACATGTAGGTATAGGCATCTCGTGCCACCTACTAAGAGCATTGTGCTCATTTGAGGTTTAAGTAAGGCTATAGATTGGCAAGTATGTAGCAAACATGATATATACGACCCCAATAATAATAAATTATCAATCCTGTCTTAAATCTCTACTTCTCAATTAATTCAATACATTATTCAATATGAAAGTTCAATCTTGACATAAGAATACATCTACCTTACACTATAATAACTATCGATTTAAGCAAGTGCATAGTAATCATACATTTCGAAGTTTTACAGCTAGGTTCACTGTATATCTCCGTCACATCCAAAATAACCTGCCACCAGTGTTGAGTGATCCGCGTCTCCACCCCTCGCGACGCCATAGGCTAAATATAGGATTGACCCAGTAATGGTCCGCAGGTAATCAATCAGCTGCACTGCCTTGATATTATACAACAGGTATATACTAGGTCAACTATATTTTTTTACTTGGAACAGTCTGAGTGCACCTTAAATACGACATATATCGAAACTACAACTAATCAATAAAGTCATTTATTATAGCAAGTATAAATGTGTAACCTCATGGTGCCAAGTAGGAGTCCCGTAATTCCATCAAAATTTGCCCCATTTTGTTCTCCTTTACAGTTTCTTGCGAAATTTGGTTGGATTGTGCAATCGTAAAATTACAACCCCATCCTTTCTCATTGGTGGCTTCATATATGGATCCTTTTACTTCACATAGGCATTGTTCCAGTGATTCGTCCTGCCCAAACTTTAGATCCACTACCTCCTTCATAATCATGTATTTTCTGTCTTTATTGTCTCCTTTGGTGACTTTAATTCCATGTGACAATCTCTTGGCTTCATACCCATCTCTGCAGATTTTAATCAGTTCTGCTTGGTCATCATCATCATTGTACTTGGCCACCTTGTACCAGAACAATTGCTCCGCACTATGCCATGTAACGTCTTCATAGACTATCTTACAGGGATACATATTTGATAGAAAGGCATGATGCGACTGGTAGGCCACCCCATCCTTAACATTCACAACCTTTGCTGCCTCCAGATTAATTCCTTGAGGTAATTTATCGATTTCCTGGTAGCCATACGTTTTTTGTCGATTTCGATTTTAGAGCCTTTTACCTTAACAGCCAGGCCCCTTTCCTTGGCTACAGCAGCCATCAGTGATCATATAAGAAAGAGTGTAGACATGTCCTAGTAGTATATGAATTTTCTGTTAGACTAAACTGGAAATATCTTAGCCTAGTAAATGCCAGTATAGTTGAGGAGTCCAATATGACTTACGTGGTAATTGCTTTGTGTTCCCAGCACCCAGGAGGCAGGTGAGAATAATAAGGCATATAGATGACTTCATGGTTACTGTACGCAGGTAAATCTCTGAATGAAGTGCTATCTTTGTAAGATAGGTATATGACACCTGCAGGTATAGGGGTATAGCTGGTCATGGATCATGTACCTAGCAAAAGTAGAGCATTCCTAAAGTCAAGGCTCCACCAAATCAATATTGCACTGTAAAAAATAACTTGAATCTACCAGGGATCCTCGTTAAACTGAACCTTTGACCACTGGATTTGTAAAGCAGTGTAGATGACCTCTGGCAACTTTGGGGCGAGGAATGCGCCATTATTTTGACGACATTTCTTTTACAGTGTGGCTGTTGCACCACAAGGCGCCCTTTCTTGTTAAACTACACAAGGATATGATATAGCCGCATCCATGTATCTTTTAGGATCTCAAATCTCATCTCATACTCTTCTAAAATGCAAACAACCGTTTAGTGAGTGTGGGCTCTTAGTGATCCTCAAAACAGAGTCCATGCTCTATTTGGTGCTCGTAAATAAAGATAAAGATAAATAAAGATATCTATGCTCTATTTGGTGCTACCTATAAGTAAAACGAGGCAGGTCCTCGTAAATAAAGATAAAGATATCTATGCTCTATTTGGTGCTACTTATAAGTAAAACGAGGCAGGTCGTCGTAAATAAAAAATCTTACACTGCCTAGTATAAAAATGTACTCTGGTAAATGGACAAAATTGGAGAAATGGTTCATAAAGATTCCCTCTCACTGCAAGTAAGCTCACTGGCCCCTCCCCGTTACTTTCTCTTTGTTTGTTTGTTTTCGTTTGTTGATGTTTCTTTGTGTTTTCGTTTTCTTCTTGTTTTCTTTTTGTGTGTTGTTGTTGTTGCTGTTGTTGTTGTTGTGTTACTGTTTTTGTGTGCCCCCTTTTCTCAATTGCTTTTAAAATGCAGTAGACACTAAAATCAAAACAGCCCTCGCCCCCACCAAGATAACAAGGATGTATCAAAGGAGACGGAAATGCAAAGGCTATTGACATATTCTGCTGAATAGACACCTTTTTTGCTATTATTTTATTTCTCTTCATTAGGGAAATATTCTTTCCAGAGAAATGACTCAGCAAAACTATTGATACGAAATGGGATGGCGGTAAAAACTGGGTGATCCATGACAGTACTATATTGAACTGTTAACTGATAACACACATTTACGTCTATACCATGGAACGTCGTCAAGTATATAATTAGTCAATAATCTGACTGATAAAACTATCGCTCAATTACTGTTAAATTGGCCTGTAACTAATGCCGCTACCCGAATATGTAATCTAAGTCTATGAAAATAAGAGATCCTGTTCTAGCCAATGAACTCAGTTGTTTAGGCTAATAGTAAGACTAAGGGTAGGCCTATAATTCTTAGTCTTTTTTTAACAAATGGATCTACATTTTTGCTATATAAAAGGCTCAGGGAGCCAAATTTTCTTTTTTTTATTCCTGTGAAAGAGACACAAAAGTGGCAATAACGATATAGATTCAAAAATGACGTAGGCTAGCAATAGTACAACAAGTGCATGTAGGGTTATTTCTAATTATTACACCTTTTGCATGTAACTCAGGAGGCCATTTCTTAAGGCACTACGATCGCACACAGCACTGTCAATGTTGTTTTTTTTTTCCTATGGGAATGTTGGTACGACTAGGAAGGTGCAGTCGTAGCCTGTTAAGAAATAGCCTTTCTGGCAGCATTGCATCAGAAAAGCACATTGTACCTGGATCTTCCAGCCCATGACCCCCTCTGTCTGTTCATGTGGGACATATCGACCAATGTCCACAGTACACACAATTCAGTATTACTTGCATCATCCCACTTTGTGTTGCGTTTTATCATGTTGTTCACAAACAATTGATTAATGTATGAAATACCGATTTTATCATTTTAATGATAATTATCATCAAATCAATTTACAAAAGGTAAGATCATCAAAATCATTCCAAAGAGAGGAAATTATTATGGAAAAGCTCTGTATTGTATCAGTATAAATTATTGCAGCCGAAAATCTGTCACTTTTGGACGCCTCCCTGTGAAGTAAAACATCTTTTCTGTAAATACAGAGATGAATATATAGACAGAGGTTCACAAATTCTACTCCAAATTGAGTGTTTCTTCATGAGATAGTGTCAACGCAGTATTCCACGAGGCAGAGCTGAGTGGAATACTGCTAAGGTTCAAGAGAAAACCAGAGATATGTCCTCAAAAATTACTTTTTGATGTGGGGTTTGAGGCTATTTCGACCCACCACAGTGGAGAATGGAGCCATGGAGAATGAGACTTTTCTTCATACCCCTGTGAGGAATATGGCCCTAGACCCCTAAAATCAACATGGCGACATGAGCTTTTTTTGTTTAGTGACATGAGACATTTTTCTTAAAAACGACACAGGGACATGACCATTCCTTAAAATCGACAAAGGGACACAACAATTTCTTAAAATCAACATGATGACATGGCCATTTCTTAAAATCGACATGGGACATGGGGACCCCCCATCAAGGGCCCCAGGAATGGGTGTTTCCATACAAATCTATAGTAAGGCTCATTCTCAACATGAAATAAAACCCTCACACCCACCCCCACTTTTGAATTTCTTTGGTACTTCCAAGAGCAAATGTGACCCATCCTTACAAAACGGTTCGGAAGTCGCACATACAAAATGTTTAGTTATTGGCATATTCATCAAAAGCTTTCATTTGGTATATAACACTTGCATATTTGAACCAGGTGGTCTTCTGCAGATCTTCTGCTGGTAAATTTAGTCTGACCAATTAAAAATTGATTAAACTGAGATAATTGACATATCAATCATATAATAATTTATGAATCCTATAAAATTCCTACGTATTTCTAAATAACCATGAAAACTAGAGCTATGTCTTCCTGGCATTTGGGGCTTAAATTTAGTAAGCAAGGATTCTGAAAGATATCTACCCATATGTTGAAAAAATGCTAAAATATCAATTTTTAAAAATCTGATATTTTTGACATTATACCACTTGAAAGGGCCATATCTAGGCTTGTAAATGTGCGACTTCAGTACCACTTTGTTAGGATGGGTCACAAATGTGACCCATCAAGGGAGAACACCCCTCTGCAGGGGATTTTAATTCCCCATTTGGCCACCAGGGGGCATTGGAGGGCAAAATTACTCTAAAATCATTATAAAAATACATTAAGGTAATTTTTGATGCAGAATTCAATGGTTTCATTTAAAATGCACCATTTTCAGTAGAAATGGCCCATATCTGGATGGTAAAATGAGCATTTTTCATGAGAAATCAACCTACATGCCTGTTCCTGGTTGCCATGGCAACCATTCCAACAATCAAAATTTGCAGATGTGTATGCCAGTTTTTGGGGATACTCACCAGAAACCTAAAACTGAAAACAGAAATGGAAAATACCTTCTAGATCAAAATCACTAATAAAAAACACTGATTTATTGTGTTTTTATTGTGTTTTTAGACATTATTATGGTTTATAATGTATTTAGAGCTTAATCATCGATTTCAGATATGAATAACGACCTTTGTTCAAGGAGGGGGTTCTGACATAACTACTAGGAATAGTTAACCCAATGATGTCTCATTTTAAAGATCTTGAGATGAACTTTGATAATGAATTTCCCTGCAGAGGGGTGTTTTGGCTTAACTGGTAACAAATAATCAATCTAAATGCACGCCTGCCATCCCCTTCATGTTAGCGTCTGTTGGTGTCTCAGGTCAACTGATCACCATACATAGATATATAGACCAATTTTGTAGGGTTTGTAGGTATAAATTCTGTAGGTATCAATATCCTATAGTGGTTAGCTCAACTCAGGGTGATTATTGTGGTAACACTGCTATACTGTACCACAACATGTATTGCCCTGCTGCCATCTAGTGGCAAAGTCTTAAAATAAACCTCTTGATCCTACACCTCACTCAACTCCACATGTGTCTGTTACATCATGGTGACAGCGATGGGATCAAGAGGTTCCTCTGGACAGTCAATCATGTTTGTGAACAATCTTTGTCACACCCTTCGGACGCTTCTGCTTTAACAGAATTCCCTTCGGGATATCATCAGCACCTGAGATATTCCAATGAACCATGTCAGGTATCCTACAGGGCTTGGAAGGCGTAGTCTGTCACATAGACGATGTCCTGGTCCATGCCCGGACACAGACTGAACACGACCGCAGAGTCAGGATTGTCCTACGTCAACTGCAAAAAGCAGGTCTCACACTGAACGAGAAATGTGAATTCTCCAAGAAGACGATCAACTTCTTGGGGCACGTCATCACCCCAGAAGACATCCAAAGAGACCCTGAAAAGGTAAAAGCAATCTGTGAGTTTCCACCACCAACCAATGTCACCAAACTGCAGCGCTTCAACGGCGTCCTATGGCCTAACTCAGGGGGCATGCTATAGGCGAGGATTTAATGGTATATATCTACCGACAGCGCCATGGACACTACACGTTGTTGTACCATGTATACCCATAAAAAGATTATTGTTCTCTTTTTTTTTTGGGGGGGGGGGAATTTCTTATCTTGTCTAGTCTTCCCCCAATATATTTTTAGTGCTAGTCTCAATATCTACCATGATAAGGTTCAAGAGAAAACCAGAGATACGCACAAACGAAGTTGTGCGTATCTCTGGTTTTCAGTGACATAGTGAGTGCCCTCCCTGGGGGGAGGGCACTCACTATGTCACTGACTGGGGTGTGTGGCTGGCAAAGCTACCTTTTGGCCAAAATCCCTCTCACCAAGGGTCTAGTTTTGGTCAAACTCCCTCTCACCAAGGGTCGCTTTTCTCATATTTTGACTCTGCGCGTCCAAATAAGTGTCAGTTTTCAGAATTTTCTTTAAAATTTCTGCCAAATGTGGTCAGTTTTGACAAAAATTCCTCACATCAAGGGTAAATTTTCAGTTAAAAGACTTAACTGTGCACATTTCTGACCAAAATCCCTCTCAGCAAGGGTCGCCTTATGCCCAAAATCCCTCTCACCAAGGGTAAGGGTTGTCAGAGGCCCAGCCGCACACCCCCGTCAGAAGAAATCTGAGTGCCCCCCCTCGGGTTCGCCACCCAACCCTGTCAATGTCAAAGAATCAACAAATTCACATTCAATAGAGATTTCCTTTTTATTTTTCTTAATAGTTCTGGGACGGTGTATTGTTGTCACTACACGACAGTTCATATTTTTCTTCGAACCTTCAATTCATCACCACACAACCTTCAGGCATTTTAGAAGTTATTCACCGGTAGTGTGTAAGGGTATCGTACCGTCCAATGGTAAGATTTTTCATGAGGCAGAAATGCAGCACTGGTGAGTTACTCCCCAGTGCTGCATTTGTATGCTTCACAATGATAAGGGATACAATGTGTTCATCTCATAGTAATGCATCCCTGTGCATCTTTTGGACATTTAGTGTATTCTTTTATTTCAGGTTCCCAAAAATGATCTGAAGGCATACACAATTGAATTGATTTGCCAAGGAAAATGGGTCAATTGACCTACCGTGATTGTACATTCTAATTAAATAACAATTTCGAGTGTAAAAATAAAGGATTCATATATAAATGTAACAACATAGACATTCTAACGTGCATCAAATTCTATACTAATCATTAACAAAGATGAATGATATGATATGATATGAGTCTAGTCCACTGTCGCAGCAAAAAGACCTTTCCGTGCTCTTGCAGGTAGCAAAATGGTTTGATTTACATTTGACAGTAGGACTTCTGTTTTTCACAAGCACGATTGACTTTGCAATAAACGACCCAGTGAATTCCGCCCTAATTCAAGCACATATAAGTAATTGAAGTCATTAACTTTTCATCTATCATAGGCATTTTGTTTCTTAACATATAACTGTATGGCCAATCAATCACTTAATCACACGATAACACACTGAACTATATATGCATTGCTCTTCAGCACAGAAAGATAGTAACATGATTGAAATATCTGTTTCTCGGTTGTTATACTTATGTATTCCGGCACATTTATACCCGTTAATTATACAGGAATACAATGAACTTCTCAATACATGTCGGCTTTTCTTTTTCACTTGTTGCTTTCATCAACTCATTAACATGTATTTTCATCTTCTTGGACAAATTCCTACTTTTTCTTACACATAACAGTCAAACGTGAAGTAGAGGACAGAGAACGGACTTAGCAGGTCTAATTATTAGCCAATGAGAAAATCCCAACTAACGTAATCTCCCGCGTATAAGCCGCGTCTTATACGTGGGGTTTTAGTTCTCATTGGATCCACAAGGGGGACATCAAGATCTTTCTTTTGATATGTTACATGCCCTCTTAGTCATAATAAGATATAAGGGGGCCCAGGGGGGTGCGGGGGGCTCAAGCTACACATAGGTTTTTGAATTTTGAAAATTCATTCAGTAGAACCAAAGTTATTAATTTTTCATTTTTTTGAGAATTTTCCAAAACTCTAGGTGCGTCTTATACGCGCACTGCGTCTTATACGCGGGAGATTACGGTATTCACTGCGGCCCTGTCGGGGGCCAACTGGTACCCATCTGATAGGTGTTATCAGTAGAACTCGCTGGTAATAAGCTCCAGCAATGGCGGCGCCCTTGGGACAACCTGCTAAGGGTATATACATCAATGAAGGCATACTCACAGAATATCTAACAGAATGCGTTGGGCTCTTTAATCTGTGACGCAATCGCTGTTGCCAAGCCCATTGAAGAAAAGATCTGAGACAAGGGTAATTCCAATATTGGATTGCCCATCTGTGCATTATGAGTGTAGGGCAATGCCCCACAGTGAATCTCTCTAATAGTTGTAGGGTAATACCTTAAAATTGGGACAATACTAATGTTGAGGTATAATAACCAAAGTTATTGGTTCATTAGGTTTATTGCTCTGGGTACCTCTATACAATATTATAAAGGGATATACCTTTAACACTGGTTCTCTGTGCTATGTAGTTATAGGGTATTACAATGACCCTTGTTCTCTGTAGCTGTAGGGTAATTTCACCCCACAATTTGGTTCTCTGTGCAATGTAAGAGCATTTTATGCATTGTAGTTAGTTGAGGACACCTCTCCTCCATGCCCAGTCCAGTTGGTGTGCATGGGAGTGTCTGGGTCGGTCAGTAGTCGGTAGGTGTGGGCACCAAAGTAGTCTCTCTGTGCCTAAAATAAATACATAATTATATTGAATAAAAATATTAAACAAACGATAAAGGCAATGTTGGTCATGAAAAATTGAACTTGACATGCTTGGAATTACCAACTTTGAGATTTTAGCCATAACTCTGCCCCCCCCCCACACTTATACTCCTCCCACAATATCTTTCACTCGTTATGAGGGTGTCAAAGCATGCAAAAGAAAGATAGTTAACTTCTTCCTTCAGCTAATGGAGTCTTTTTTTTTTAATAAAGGGAAACCTCTCGGTGTGAACTCATCCCCTCCCCAAAATTTTGTTTAAAAAAAAATCACTCCCTGAGAGTGGCGGCTGAACTGGGGTGGGGGCAGGCAACTTTTTCCAGAAAATTATGACATTTTAGGAAAGGAACTCGTGTCCCATTATAGGGCCTACAATTTGAATCGGATATAGCAATCATGCGTGTAGGACTCCCAAAAGTGCACCATTTTACTTCTAAAACTTCCAAAATTTTCCAAGGGAGGGGGGGGGGTGGGACGGTAGATACCAAAATTGTGATATTTGCAGGGGCCACATGATCAATGGTGGTGATAAGTAGAATCCATTGGTAGGCCTGATGTCGCAGAGGGGGGGGGGGGGGGTAGATTTCCACCTAATATGTGACCATTGCCCCACTCCCACCCACCTCCAACTTTCAAGTTGTTCCGTCGCCCCTGCCTGATAGCAGTGAGTGAGTGAGTGAGTAATAGATGTTTAACGCCATTTCGACAGCTAAGGTCATATTCATGGCGAGAACTACTTACACAATTTCACAGGGGAATGTGTTGGTGCCCGCGCATATGTGCACCACACACATCCTGAGGGGATAGAAAAGAGGAGAAATAGACCCTTTTAAGTGGGCTAGGGAGGCCAAATATTTGCCAAGATTCATGCAGGGTCGTGCTTTGGGTGGGGGGGGGGGGATCCTTCTGTTTATTTTTCTGTTTTCAAAAACTTTGAATCTACATATGATCAGCTGCAAAGGGTTTTGTAAAGAAAGTATTTGCAAAATGAATAACTTATACGTTTCTCTTCACAAAACTTAGAAACCTAGGATGGGGTAGAAAACATTCAGTTAGTTGGGTGGGAGAGTCAGCAATTCTCTGATGTACAAAAAAAAACTATTTTCTAGGATACCACATATTTGATGAAAGCAAAGGCAATGATTGACACACATACCTAAGTTGGCATTTTACATGGAAAATGCCGTTTATTGTCAACTATCACACAACATATAGGACAGGATAGGTTAATACAGACTGTAACAGACGGGTTTCAGTTTTTGGTCCCACCAAGGAATATACATGTACATCTGGACATAAGGCAGTAACTATGATAAGGAACACTAGATCAATATGGTCATGGAGAATATTGTAAGTTTAACCCCTTAAGTATGGCACATTGGCTCTTTTTTTTAAATTGTGCATTTTTTTATTAACTGCTACAAAATATGCGCCAAGTCATGGTGACTTGCGGAAGACAAATTGACTTAAAAATAGCCAAAAAGATTTTTTTCAAAAGCAAAGAAAAAAATTTACGGTTGGTCCAATTTTGCTCAGTAGGGTTAGGTCACCTGAAACAAAATATTAAATCTTTTTGGCCTTACAGCACTGGGTAGTTTGGTGCGTCATAACCATATTTGGAATTCATGAACCACATCATGGTGCGAGAGGGGCTTATTGAATTGGGGCTTATTGAATTGAAGAAGTGTTTATATAGGATAAGGTTAAATGATGCAATCCTTTTATTTTATTTAAAATAAATGGTTGAAGACCCCTGATCATATGTGGCACAATATCCCCAGAGAAAATTAAGTACCTCCGTGCACTTTTTTGTTTCAATACTTGTTAACCGTGGCCTCAAAAAAGATTTCCTAACTTACCCTGGGCCGTGGGAATACTGTTACCAAGAATTGCAGTGTAATTTTCTTTTACCGTGCAAAGGGTACATATTGTGCATTTGTTGTGTTGTTTAAAATGAAGTATATTGGAATATAGCATTTTAATTTTTACCATGTACGTCTTGAATCATTACATAATTTCGACAATGATTACCATGATATAGAAATTTTAGGGAAAAAGAGCAGGGAATCCTACAAAACAAAGAGATATGACATCTCGCCAACATATTGAGATTCAGAAAATAATGAATCAATATCATAATAATTACAAAATAGGCAGTCAAGATGACAAACGCATTTAAGCACATAATACCAGGAAATCAAATTGCACACAATAAGCATAAGCAATCATTTATATTCAACATTTTGTTAATGATTCTACAAGTATTTTAAGTCACTCATGGTTCACTGCATAAGCTTAAAGCATCTAGTTTTTGGGGTTTTTTTTCTCTTCAAAATGACCACTCTACATTATCACTCAATCAAACACACTGTATTTCCAAGGTTTTAGCAACCATTATATCACTGATTGTAGCAGGTCTTTACCTAATTGTTTGTCAATTACTTTATCTCTGTAGATCATACCATTACTGAACACCTAGACTACATTTCTCCTACATAGAAATTTCTGCTGATAGGGCGTATCATACTGCCCTCTAGCGCCCTCAAGTGGAACCTATGTACAAGGCAGAGCACTTGTAATTGGAAGGCAGGCGAAAGGCAAGCCAATGTAGGAGATGCATCTGAGTTTGGCAGGTCCGTTTAATTAAATAATTAATAATTTTGTACTTCTCATTACATTTTCAGAATTCACAAAGATGCGATGGGCTGCTAGAGCATTCACTGCCCCATAAAGATTAATGTAGGCCTATTTTATTCCTCTCCCCAACTATCAATAAATTATATCTGGTATTGTGTCTTGAGAATAATCAGAAGAACTGGTTCTAAAGGATAGAATTGTTATACGTTCAAGTAAACTAGGGTAGATATACCTAAAACTGTATATTACACTTTGATCATTAATGACACTGGCCTATTTTACCATTAGGTACAAGCAGGGAGGTTCTGTGAAATCCCATCAGAGGGCATCCTATTAGACCAGTTCATTTAGCGCCCCCTGCATTGAAGCACAGCACTTTGCCTGTGTTGAGTTAACCCCCCCCCCCCTTCCATTCAGAGAAGTCTAAATACTGTGTCTAACAATTGATATATCATTATTCATTATCTATGATCATTCTTATACCTTTAACATTCCTAATCTACCACAGATATTTAGTGGGACAGAAACGTTGACTTACAGATTAAAGTAGTAAGGACTCTAATAGTGCCATCCAGACAAACAGAAATATATATAGAGAAAAGTAAGGACTTCTTTCAAGACTTTGTAGTCGGCATGTTGCTAATCTCTATTGGTGGATAGACACGTGAGGATTCCTGATCTGTATGTTCTTAATAGACTCTGTACTGGTTCCCTGAACTAACCAGGTCTACCTGGTATGCTAATACCACCAGACTAACTTTTTGGATTTTACTAGGTAATATCACCAGATGGCTTTTCTTCAGTAATAAGATGTATATTCATATCACTACACTGGTTCTGTTTGCTATGTAGATGAATTTAATGCTATCCAACACAGTGTAAATAGCCCTTCACTGGTTCTCTGTGCTATGCAGTTGTAAGCTAATAATACCCTGTGCTCTGTGCTATGTAGATGTCTGTTAATAGCCCTACACTGGTTCTCTGTGCTATGTAGCAGTGTCTACACATTGTAGGTAGTGGAGGACACGGTCCCGCCGTGCCCGGTCCAGTTAGTGTGTATGTGTTGGCTGGGGTCGCTGAGTAGCTGGTAGGTGTGGGCGCCAAAGTAGTCCCTCTGCGCCTGAAACGTAAATACATGTATTGAAAAAGTATGTAAAAAAAAGAAATTGGAAATAAGACCATATTTGCTTTATATATTTCAGTTATTCTCATGTAGCTTCTAGTTTCTGTACCATATCACCTTGGATCTGTATACAAATGCATGGCTTATATGCACAATTTTATGGTAAGATGCATACTTTAAGTACATAGATATACTGAAGTGCATTTATTTGAAACAGTGCATCATTACAAAAAGAAGAAAAAAAGAAGAACCTTTAGACTGGGAAGATTGATTACACCTCTGTGGTGAGGAAAGGTTCTAATGATATATCAGCAAAAGTGGGTACAATACATCATGTATGCCACAAAAAAAAACTCTGTCATCATTTCACAGATTTGATCACCTGCATCACCCTGTACTTCATATCTGCCATAAGTTTTTTGGATCAGTGGATTTGATAACCTTAATCACCCATTATGTAATATTTTATGTCGGTTTATGTACAATGTTATGGTTATAAGGTTAGCGTAATGATAACCTTTCCAGATGGCATGATGCATCAAGCCTACTCTTTCATTTGTTATGGTGTACTAATGCATTAATGCATCATGCCAATAATAAGGTTAGGTGCACAAGAGCATCATACTGCTCTTGAGTTAAGTAAATTTAGTATAGGAGTCTACAAGTGGAAATTACATATACTTCCACCTAGCGATAATGGGATGCGTTCTGCTCCCATAGATCCTAAAAGCCACCATCGGCCACCAGAAAAGTCAGAGGTTGGTCTGAGTCTGATTCGCGTCTAGCATGTGACGTTTACATTAGTGGTGCTCTATCTTCCCTGAAGTCCCGCGCAACGGTTAAGTAGATTTGAGTTTTGCAGCAGTTCCAGTGGGACAGTAGCGGACATGAGGAAGCAGTTGTTGAGTGAAAGCTAGCAGTTAGCTGAAGTTAAGCTGAATTTATCCTGTATGTCAAATACATACCCTTTTTATTTGTCCGTGACACAGAAGCATCCATGCCAAAACATGGCCAACGGTGGAATGAGCTCCGATAACACTTTGCCTTAATATACCTTTCGATGTTCAAGCTGATTGATCCTTACGCTAGAACCCATGCACTCATTTGGACTCACAAATCAACTGACGGACATAAGACACATACAAGAATTCTGCGACAGCACGCAAAGCAACATTGGTCCTTGAATCACTTATATGACTTTTGGTTTATATTTTTCTGTTCATGTACCTATACACAATTGTCCGTCTGACAATGCAGCTTTAAGTAGGAGGAAATGTTACCTGGGCGAGGTTTGCGGGCAGCCACTCTGACCGGTATCCATCATAGAAGGCTAGCGCTGAGCTGAAACATGGAGTGGGGATGCCAAGCGTCACGCCAGTAGACACCACCTTACGCCATCCATCCTGTAATGGTAGAATTGACTTTATTCTGTCTGTATATGAAGGGCTTTGAATTTGTGATCATAATCAATACATGCTAAGTTGTAAACTTTGGAAAAGGTGCAGATGCCTCTATGTCTCAATCTCTCAGCCAAAGATGCCTAGGTCGATCAGATAGAGATGACTGAGCTCTTAGCCAAAGCTGCCAAAATCACTCACAGATGAATGCATCCAGGATCTGTAGACCTAAACATGTATGTATACAGGGTTGGGCCTCTGGGGCTGAGGACACCCCAAGGAGATACACTTAGATCAGTGACACAAGGTTATTCTCCCAGATGAACCAGTAAACTGGCCTACCGTAATCTCTCGCCTATAAGGCGCACCCCCAACTCAGGGAGGTCTGTTTCATGTATAAGGCGCACCTCTAGGGGCAGATTTTTGTTACTTTAGTACTGTTCAATAGTAAAAACACCCACCCCCCTATAAGGCGCACCCCAAACTCAAGGCAATGTCCCTCCCACGTATAAGACTCAGCATAATTTTGTTTGGCGTATAAGACGCGCCTTATACGCGAGAGATTACGGTACATCAATTACACTCTACCCCCTGATACTCAGTGCATACCTGACACTTCTGGATAGCGGACTTAAAGAAGTCATCCAGCAGTAGGTTAGTGAGTGTCGGGTTCTTGGTGAAGGCGTCTTTGATGTTGCCCAGGAAGGCGCTGCGGATGATGCATCCTCCGCGCCACATGAGGGCGCAGGCACCGTAGTTCAGCTTCCAGTTGTGTGACTTGGACACTTCACGCATCAAGGCAAAGCCCTGGGCGTATGACACAATCTTAGATGCATACAACGCCTGAAACAGAGAAGGAGGAAGTGTTATAGTAGAAAATTTAGGTTTAATACCATAATACCCTGCATATAAAGCGCACCCTGCATATGAGACGCACTCAGACTACAAGGACCTGTTAGAAAAATTCAAAAATCAAATAACTTTTGTTCTAATTAATGGATTTTCAAAATTAAAAGCCTATGCGTAGCTAAGATGTCCCCCAAAGGCATCAAACCACTTTTGTTTTTATGGAATGCCTTCTGAAGATTTTACCCTCAGCTCTTCATCCCCTAAGGCGCAATAGGCATATCCTCGCTTATAAGATGCGCCTTATACGCGGAGTATTACGGTATTATGATAGAATTTTAAATGATTGCAATCTCAAGGGAAAAAGACATTGCCTGAAAGGCATCAGGCCGTGCTTGAGGGGACAGGAATATATACCATTCATCGATTAGAAACCTCATAGATTGTAAGGAACCAATCAATGTCGGGAGATTTGCTCCCAAAATTTTGTCAGGCAGATAATGTTGCTTTTTAAGATGTTAGAGTGACAATAAAAGAAAATATAGAAAAAGTAACAGAATGTGTTCTGTTAATTCCACTAACCTGTCTAACGCTCTCTACAAACGCGGCTTTGTCCCCTTGGTACTTGGCGACAGGTGGGCCAATCAAGGTTTTACTCGCCTCAACACGCTCATCCTTCAGCGACGACAAACAACGAGCAAACACAGCCTCACCTACACAAAGATACAAAATCATCACTGAGTTTCTGTATCATATTGGCAAATATTTTTTTCCCAGGATCAGGGTTTGAAAGTTTACAAGTGGTTTTTACCCATGAAGAAGGTTATTAAAGGTACAAATATTTTGACCAATAGATTGTAGAGCTAAATTGTCAAGCTATTTATCAATACTGTACTCATCCCATATGTCAACAAAATGGTAACAGTAATGAATTGCACTGCACTCCATCCTTAAAGGGCTATAAACTATTTATATTACTTTTTGTCAATAACTGCCCTTAGGCTTACCAATGAGTGTGAGTGGGATGCCTTCATCTAGAGCAGTGATGGCTGTCCACTTTCCAGTTCCCTTTTGTCCGGTTGCGTCCCTAATCTTGTCTACAAGATGACTCCCATCAGTGTCGCGGAACTTGAGAATGTCGCGGGTGATCTCAATCAGGTATGAATCTAGTTCGCCCTTGTTCCACTCATCAAAGGTCTGATAGCAAAAGCGGCATTATACAATTAACGATATTTCCAAAATTTAAAAAAGCTACACAATGTAACAACAAGACACTACACTTTTAATTCCATTTCAGTATTCTAGTGCTGGAATGAACTCTCTAAAGAAATGCATTAAAGTTCTAAGCTTACCGCAGAGATTTCATCATTGGTCATGCCGACAGCCTGTCTCAGCAGATGGTAGGCCTCACAAATAACCTGCATGTCACCGTACTCGATACCGTTATGCACCATCTTCACAAAGTGTCCAGCTCCCTCGTCTCCTACCTGCAAACAGTGAGTGAGTAATAGATGTTTAACACCATTTCAACAGCTAAGGTCATATTCATGGGGAGGAAATACATAACACATTTTCATAGATGAGTGTGTTGGTGCCCGCATGTATGTGCACCAGACACACGGAGGGGAGGAGATATAGCACCTTTTAAGTGAGCTAGGTAGGCCCTCCTGCACATAGGACTAAGCTATACATGTTAAATGCTGCCTGTGTTATAACTGTGTGTTATAGGCCCTGTCTTCAGATAAAATTTGTTACTTCTGAAAAGGGAAACATTGAAAGCAGAACTCGTGGAATCCAGCAGTGTTCAGTGTGGAAACCATTACTCTATGTGGCAAAAGAAGCAGAGGAATATGTGAATATTATATTTTGATTTTTTTCAACCTTATACCTCAGAAAGTGCAATTACTCTTTCCTGACAAACGGGTTAGGCTAATGTGTCTTACTCAGAGATAAACTTCAACCAAAATGTCTCAGATTCGTTGCTTGCTTCCCATGATTGGACAGGGTTGTCATCCTGTTATCATCAGATAAAAGAATTAAGGCAATGACGTTAAAATTCATGAAATTCATAGAAACAGGGATCACCTACCCAGTCACAACAGGGCTCTGTTCCAGCTTTGGCAGCAATACCCTGGAAGATGGGTTGAATGTGGGGCCATGCCTCAGGGGCACCACCCGGCATGAGTGAGGGACCGTAACGGGCTCCGTCCTCTCCGCCGCTAACACCACTGCCAACAAAATGGATTCCCTTCTCCTTGAGCGCCTTTGTGCGGCGAGTGCTGTCACCGAACTCTGAGTTGCCGCCATCTATGATGATGTCCCCTGCCTCCAGCAGTGGCACCTGTAAGGTGGGGGGAAATAGTTTAATGCCTTTCTCAAAATCTTCCAACTATATATAAAAAAAAAAAAAAAATCTCCTCTTTTGATGCAATAAGAATACCATAGTGGCCGGTATAAGCCCCTGGCGCTTATTTGAATACTGTTTTTAGGGCTTAAGATTAATTTCAATACCCCCGGCGCTTATTTGAGACAGGTGCTTATTTGAGACCTGACGTTTAAACAGGCCTTGACAGTTTACAAAATTCAACTTCAAAATAGATTCATAATTGATTTTTTTTTCTAATTTTTGTTTTAACATTCATCCCCAAGTTCACAATAGATTTATCATATCATAGAAAATACCCACCAGTTTTTCGATGAAGGCATCGACAGCTGGGCCTGCCTTGACGAGCATCATGACGCGGCGTGGTTTCTTGAGCTTGCTGACCATCTCCTCCAGGGAGTGGGCTCCGACCACCTCGGTGCCCTTAGCCTCATTAGCCAAGAACCGGTCCACCTTTTCCACTGTGCGGTTATATGCGCACACCTACGGACAAAGGGTAGTGAATTATTTACAATAATGTCCAGACATACAATTAAAATTTCTGTTTGTAATCATTGTTTCATCTTCCAGGACTGTTTATTAAAGATATTCGTTTTTTAATTCAGTTAAACAGTGGTTGTGGTTTGGTTGATTTTACCTCCACTAATAGTACTTAAAAGTTAGGAGAGTTACTCAGTCCTAACATTTGTCAGTTCAGACAGATATTTAAAAGCAGCTTGTCAAAACCGCTTGACAGGTCATATACATGTATATGCTGCGATTGGTTGGGGTTCCTACCTCGTAGCGTAACGTTTATATCAATTCAATTTCTGCATCTTATAACTAATAACATCTCTATGGACAAGTTAAAAGTTCCATATCAACAATTCCACAAATAAATTCCAGGTTACACTTGAGGATGCACTATACTATTAGACATGTCACAGCCTCCACGTCACTCTATATCTAAGTCCACCAAGGGTCAGTTCAGACTTCGTCTATTTAAAGGAACACATCAGTAGTGTAGATGTGCAAACCTCCACATCACCAGCAACTTGTGTTCAGCTGTGATCCTTCTGAGACTATAATTATATGCCTCAATGAGATATGCCCGTTTGTCACCGTGATGCATGAATGTAGCCCTAGGCCACACCAAAAAAATAAGTTGGTCTACGGATTTCCA
This sequence comes from Acholoe squamosa, assembly GCA_949317995.1. NCBI lineage: Eukaryota > Metazoa > Annelida > Polychaeta > Phyllodocida > Polynoidae > Acholoe > Acholoe squamosa. The sequence goes on from OX439050.1 coordinate 50,120,502, forward strand.
TCTCCATATTTTCGGAAATACAAACTTTTTTTTCTTTGAAAAAAATCTCGTCTAGGGATTTCGCTCGTATGACTTTCTACAAGTTTTCTCTTTGTGATGTTTGGCAAATTATTTTTTAAAATAAATTGTTTTCGCTCACCTCACTTTTCCAGCAAGGAATCCATTGGATGCCAAAAACTTTTAACATCCCATAAGCCAGAATGATCCCCTGGTGGATCCAGGATTTTGAAAAGGTGGGGGCGCTCGCTTAGCCCCTAATTTTGGCTAAATTTTAGGCCAAAAGTGGATAAACATACTTTTAACTACATGGGTAAAGGAGTTTGCCACAAGCCCCTGCGTCCCTCTCTAAACCCACCATTGTAGCACCAGCGAGTTACCCGCGGGGGCTCCATTGGTACATCATGATGACAAATAGGGGGCTATCCATAAATGATGTCATGCAAAATTTGACCATTCCCCCCCCCCCTCCCCGTCATGTTTTTTGTCAATTTTATAATGCTGAAGGTATGGAGAATTAATCCTGTCATGCCGGGCCTGACCATCCTTCCCTCCAGCATGACGTTATTTGTGGATGGCCCCCTAAGGCATGAACCTTGGGGCATCATGCTGCCCATGAAAGGTTTATTGTTGATTTCTAGCTCACCTTGAAGCCATGGTCGTTCATATTGAGGATCAGGTTCTGCCCCATGACGGCCAGCCCAATAAGGGCGATGTCGCAGCTACAAAGACACAAAGATAGAACATGTAATATTACCATAATCTCCCTCGTATAAGACGCATCTCACGTATAAGACGCACCCTGAGTTGAAAGGAGAGCTATAAGACGCACCTGGGGCAGGATTTGGACTGGTTTAGTACTAATCTAATGTAATTTTACCCCTCCTATAAGACGCACCCCCTCTTTTGGCAATGTCTAAATGGCCCATTTGGCTTTTGTTTGGCGTAGAAGACGCGTCTTATAGGCGGGAGATTAAGGTAGCATTACCATAAACTGGGTTATTACAGGTCAATGTTAGGGGGTACCACAAATTCCCTCATATGAGGCGCGGCTTCTACCATGTTGTCTGTAAAGGGTTCACATACTTACCAATCACACTGTACTCAGGACATCTGTCTGTCATGGGTAACTTACAAAGGCATGGATATAAAACGAAACTGAAGGTCTCTCAGGGGGAATTTACTGATCACCCATTGGCATACCTATACACTAAGTAATATGCTGTAAAAGCCCGGCCATAAGCCGATTTTATTAGGAATTCTGCTCTAAAAATTGCTCAAAATCTACCCCGGTTCATAACCAGAATTTTTTTAAATTTTAATAGAGTATAGTCAAAACCATTCAAACTGTTCCCAATGTGAGCTTATAAAATTCTCCCAAAGTACACCCCACGGCTTATGACTGAGGGCAGCTCATGCCAAGGGGTTATCTGTACTTGTCACAACCAGAAAGTTGAGTTGCCGGTACCGGTACCTGTCTTGATACCGTAATCTCCCGCGTATAAGACGCGTCCTCTACGCCAAACAAAATGCTGGTGCGTCTTATAGCTTACTCTCAAGTTGGGGGTGCGTCTTATACGAGGGGTAATTTTACTATAGAACAGTACTGGATTTACAAAATTGAGCCCTAAGAGGTGCGTCTTATACGCGAAAATGCCTCTGCTGAGTTTGGGGTGCGTCCTATATGCGCAGCGCGTCTTCTACGCGGGAGAATACGGTAATATGGTTAGTGCATTTTTGCAAGTCATGGCATAGTCTGCACTATGAGCACCATATAGACAGTTTTTTTCAGTGTATATTTCCACACTACTACTGGAGGAAGACTTCTATATTTCACCTCTTTACTTCCTAAATTGAGTCACTTGCGTCTCATGCATGCCCCATTTAATGTCACAAGGGAAGCCTGTACCTTTGCAAATTTGAAATAGCGGTATATATACATGTATGAACCTCTGGGGATAAGAAATATCTCACCCCTCTTCGCTGCTCAACAAAGAGAAAGCTGTGATTCAAAGTGACCTAATTGTTAGCTGGAATCTCGATAGAAATCCTTACTTTTATTGGTAAATTTCAGTTAAGATTTCAAGTCAAGGCCCCCACCCCCCCGCCCCATTGTCACTGGCATACTGGACAAATCTGAGGGGTAGTTTGAGCATCTTGTGCTTTTTTAACGTTGTCTTGAGGCCCCCCCCCCAAACTTTTTTTGGGAGGGGGCGGGGGAGTATTCATGTCCACCCTCCTCTGGCATTGGGGGTTGGTTCTGCCCTCCTGCCCCCCCCCCCTTTCATCATACCCCTCTGTAATTGAAAAATAGAAGGAATATCTCCTTTCGCTGAAATCTTACATTCTGTGCCACTATAAGAAACTGATTTCCTGTTAGTCTGATTGACAACTCAGACTTGTGGCCAAGCTGTAGGCACAATGCCGTGCACGGTCCGTGCTTTACAAGGTCAGTGTGCTCAAGCACAACCAGAAAACAGAGATTTACTACAGTTTCTCTTCCTAAGAATGCTTACTTTGCGCATTTTAACATAGAATGTCTCCCAATCCAACACAGTTTCCATATTTCTTTCCCAAGGAATAGAAGTCACAGTGGGAAGGATAGCCATGGTGCCTTAAGACATTATGCATCACTAAAACACCTGTACTCATATAGCATAACTCGCCATCATGCAAACCCAAAGGGGTTGTGATAATACTCCTGAAGCCTCAACATGATGCACACATAGTGTGGTGATAACCCTACATGGGTGCCGAGAAATACGGCCACATCACTATATCGATCTTTACAGATGGGGCCGTGTCAATTTTTATCCAATACATTCTGCTGACTTTTCCTGTGTCCATAAAATTCTAAAACCCCTGTGTCACCGGTGTCGGATTTTAAAACGCCTGTCAGATTTTACCCATATATAGGCCTATGATGCCTTAAGTCTTTATCTTCTTCTAACATCAGGCATCGCTACAGCACCAATACTCACTGGTGTTTCATGTCACCTGTTAATCTTTTAAGGGCCACTGATACAGGAGAGCTTGCTTGCACTTCACTGGTGCATCATGTAGAAGCTCTGGTAGTATTGCTTGATGCATGATACTGCACTCATACATCAAGACGACCGTTAATGCTTAGCGGCCTTTAAAGGGCTAGGAAGTGTATCGGCCCTGTAAAGCTGCGGATCCACTGCAGCGAGTTACTTGTGAATTATACTCGTGAGTGTCTACTTACAGAAAACATTCCAGCAGTGGATCAGCTGCTGCGACAAACTTCATGTGACGTCCGAGCTGCCTGCGACAGTATTCGCAAAAATCAAATTAATTTGATTTTTGCGACTGCTCTGCTAGAAGACAGAGTACAATTCGCAAGAAATTCGCAATAGTGGATCCCTAGCTTAAGGTCAGCATGATGCATGAATGCAGCAATATCACACTATTCGCACACGCGGCATTTGTGTGTCATACTGATATTAAAAGAGTTAGTGCAGTTGAGAGAAGGATTTTTCTTTTCTGCTGACTAAAATGACTATGGTACTGGTGAGGAGATATTTCTCACGTATATTTGAAATCCAATATAGCAGTATATTATTGATGTACCGGAAATTTGATAAAGCTGTATTCTGGTATAATCCCCATGTTCAATGACTAGACATGTCTGTTAACTCTAGACAATAAAACGTTAGCCTTTTATGCATGTCATGATGCTTAAATGAGCCCACTTCCTTGATACACTGATGCAGAACCAATGAGTGTATCAAACTGATTCTGCAGGAATGGATCAACCCTGCAAGGTCAGCATGATGCATCCAAAGTCTGCGATGTGGCTAATAATCATGTTCCAACCTACAGTGTACTCTTGTCGCATGGATGCTGAGCTGGCAAGTCACGGCATGGTCATGGCCACTGGCCTATATATACTGTTGTAAATACTGCGGTAAATGCAGTGAGAGTGTAAATACTGTAATACCCCCGGTTTAAATCAGAGTCAGAAATGATTTGGGGTATTGTTTATTTAAGATAAACAGGAACTGATACATGCGCGCGCTTGTAGAACATATTAACCTGGGTTGACCCTCAGGTGCGCAATATGACATAATCAATTAACCTAATTAAATGACCTGATAAAAGATTAAACAAAATGATCAGAAGATCCACTGCTAATTAGTCAAAACCAAGCTAAGCACACACAAAGATACACTTTCTAATTATACATGACTAACTGCTAAATAAGAGTATATAAGGTATACGAGAGGTCTTTGCACCTAAAGGTTATACCCCACTCCAAACCCCCACAGTAGGAAACTAAGGAGGTATGGCATGGAGCATAGACCCTGTCGCCCTTCCCAGCACTGGCCGTGATGGGGCAATATACGATTTGTAACAAGATGACTTCCAGTCCCCTAACATTCTTATTGTGTCCACATCAATACCACACTGGAAAGCCCAACAACATCCTCCCCTTCGGAAGGAATGACCTGCATACTGTGTCACAGAACCACTACTGCCCTGTAAAGCATTTCGTATTTCCTTAATAAACAGGTCTGGGGTCAAGGGGGTGGGGTCTGGGGTATTTGACAATACAAAGGCAGGTCCGTCACTAGCTGCTTGTTTTGTAAGACGCACTGCATTGTATACTGCTTGTGTTGGGCACAGGGTGGAGGAGGGGGACCACGGGTAGGGTATGCACATTTCCCTCTCCCTGAATTGATTTGTCTTAGACCACCTGATAACTACCTGTAGCCCCTTTTTAGTAAACACAAGGTCCTGCCTTCGCAGGTGTTTTGCTGGATCAAACCCTGATTTTGGTGCCATAACATTTGACCTGCGTAACAAACCATAAAACATGAGTAGGGCCGCAGCCCATATAGAGGCTCCCTTTGGGGATGCTAGGTCGAGTTTAGATAGCAATGTCTTGAGTAAGGCTGGTGTAATGGGGGCCTTTCGCACGACTCTGTCCCCTAGGTGCCTTCTAATGCCCATGAAGGTGAGCATCAGTTCATAGTTTTGTTCACATGGGTTTCGGAACCCTAATTCCAAATGAATTATACGCACAATATTGAAATACTGTCTGATAGACCTATATTTAAGCTTCCTGGCGAGATAAGCTGCATACATACATAATGTCGTTGTTGATGCTGGTGCTGGGGGAACTCGTAATTTCCCACAGAAATCCAGGTAGGACCTTCTATGAATCCCATAGGTCTTGTTTGTGTTCTGGGAGTGGCAGACCGACTTGTAGTATTTCACCTCTGCCGTGAGAGCCTCCATATTGCCTCTCTTCTAATGCTCTCTGCAACTTCTGCCAACCCCCACGTTCATGCAGCCTAGATGCCCTGTCCGCCGTAACATTGAGCTCACCTGGGTAATAGACAGCTCTCAGTCGGAAGTCATACCATACTGACCACCAAAAGACATCTCTGAGTGCTGTCATTACAGAAGGGTCTTTAGCCGTCCCCCTGTTTATTATAGCAACAGCTGCCTGATTGTCTGAGTGTATATACACAGTTTTACCTGACCAGCTTGGTCCCCACAGGTGTACCGCTGGGAGTAGGGCCAGAACCTCCAGGTAGTTTATGTCCTTTCCACGGGCTATACTCCAATTTTTCCAGTGTATATTGAACCAGTCCTGTTGCCACACCCCTCCCCCTCCCACCAGGCACCCATCTATACATATACTAGCACAATCGCGCTGGTCGCTAATGGGCGTACATCCGTTAAAAAGATGCACGTTGTGTATCCACCAATAGCAGTCCTGCCTAATTGCTTGTGTCATCCGCGTTTTGTGACCTGGTGCATCCAGGGAGTTGATTCGGTCAATTATCCGCCGCAGGTGGACCCGTCCACCATATATCACTGAGGAGGCCCAATTCAACTTGCCCACTAAAGACTGCAATTCACGTTTTCGTACAGTCTGCCTTGTATAAATATTTTGTAATTCCTCATATAGTTTACCCACTTTCTCTGGTGATAAACTCAGTGTGTAAGCCTCAGTGTCGATGTCAACCCCTAGGAAGGTAAGCTTGGTGGTGGGGCCTACTACCTTGTTATAGTTTATACTGAAGCCCAGTTCTCTGAGTACACACATTAATCTTCCCATAAGGGCCTGGCACTCCTCCTGGGTGCTTGCAATACACAAAAAATCATCTAAATATGAGACCAGACGACATGGGGACTCATTTTGTAATATGGCACAGACAGCTTGCGTTAATGCATTAAAAATCCCACATGACATTGAGGCACCAAAAGGTAGTCTTAAATCCTGCAAATAGGTCGGCTCAGTATCCCCTTCAAAGATCCATTTCATGCCTGTCAACTGGTGGTCATTGACATGAGTCTTACATGTCCTGTAGGCTTGGCTGAGGTCGATTTTCCCCAGCACATCATTGTGATTAATGATAGCAGCTGCATCCTTTACTGTCTGATAGGCAAAACCATCCACGTCTGCTAGTGTGTTCAAAGCTCTCCCTGGTGGTCTGCTACAGTCTAATATCAGTCTCACAGTCCCCTTGTCTGGTTTAGGTATCGCCCCTAGTGCTGAAATAAGTAATGGTGGTCTGTCACAGACTTTGAAGCGGCCGTTTTCGATTTCAATCCTTATCTGGGCCTCCACCGCCGCCCTGTTTTCAGACCCAGTGGCACTTTTATAGTTTTCTTGACATACAGGGGCCCCTGTAAACTCTCTGTCTGTGATCTTGAACCCATACTTGATACCCTCCAGTAGGTCCTCTCTGTCTGGGTAATCATGAGGGAGCAACCTTTCCCACGCCTCCAGTACCAGTGCCCCCTCCACATTAACCCTTTGGTCACTTAATCCTTTTTTGCACTCTCATTGGTATCAACAGGGTGTGGGACATCATGACTGTAGATGCAATTTTGGCCAAAATTGCACACTCCTCTTGCAGCAAAGTTCTTACACAAACCTGTCTGCTGCTTCTTCTTTTTACCATTAAAATGGCCATTAGGCTTGGAGGCATGGTGATCCTGTTTGTAGACAAGCATATACCTCTCTGTATGTGCGGATTCTTCCCCCCAAGGGAACCCATGTTCAGCCTGCAGTTCCCTGTAGTGGGTATCAAACTTTAACACACTCCCCCACTCAAATCTTGCAGCTAAATCTGCTATCATGGCTGTATAAGCCAGGTAATAAATTAACCTGCTCTCATGTAGTATGCCAGTGAGTACCATGTGTGCAGAGAGCCTTGCATTTGCCCCCATCCACTCATCCATGGAGATGTAATAATGGCCTGTATCCTCAGCCCTCAGTGCTACCCCCCCCATCTGCTAGGGTGGTCACCATAACATGCTCCGGCCGTGCCTTACTTACTCGATTCCGGACACTCTCTGGTACAAAATCCAGGATCTTTAAAGCCTTGGTTTTTGTTGCTTTGACAGTCAGTATACGAAGTGGATCTTGTCCACCTTTAGATCTCCATCTTGGTACCTCCACACAGTGGTCCGTTACTGTGGGGAGAGCTGTGGGTGGCCTTCCCTGGCCCCCTCCCCCTACCCCTATCGCTCCCTTCTCATTGTCAGCGTCCTGCTCGCTGGTATCCACGTGGCTGGGGCCCGCCCCCACCTGCCTCTCCAGCTCCTGGTTGGCATTCTGTAACACCTCTGCATTATCGTCTCCTTCACTCTCTCCCTCCTCTATCACTTCCGCAGCCTGCTATTTACTTCTCTCTGTGACAGCAGGCTCTGGATCTACCACAAGGATAGGATTGCCTAGGACTTGTAGGGCTGTACGTAAAATCCTTATCTGCCCTACTGCCACTGACATACGATTTATATCAGCCCCAGTAACTAGCTTCAGTGCTTCAAAACTGTCACACTCCTCAGCTCTAAGGGCTGCTGTTGTCTTTCTGCTGAGCTTATACTCTGTGGCCCAGTCATCAAAAACAAAGCTCTCTGCGTCTGTCATCTTAGTAGTGACTCTACCCTCAAGGCAACCGCGCGCTTGGCTGAGAGGAAACAGAATGAGTCACTCTGGGTGCATGGTGAGCAGAAGCCCCCTCCAGGGGGCGGGGTTCCTGGAGGGCTGCTCCTATTGGTTGACGCCTACTCACTCTAATTTAAACTCTATTAAGTCCCTGACTTAATACCCCATATACTGTGGTAAATACAACAGTTTATACTTAAGTAATACTGTAATAAATACTGCAGTAAATCCTTGGTACATACTTCAGTAAATACTGTGGTAAATACTACAGTATATGCACTGCTGTAAATATTACAGTAAATACTGCAGTAAATACTGTGGTAAATACTACAGTATCAAGTTCAAGTTCAAGTTTGGAAAGCTTTTATTTACTAGAACAATGTACAGTTTCGCCATCTAGGCACTCTACCTGCATTATCACTCTAGGCGGACCATGTAAGGGTTGGCCTCTCACTTACAGTATACCTCACAAAATCCAATCTCATCATAGGGTTAATCCTTACACTCGTGTTGCCATAAGGGTACAAGCATTATATATAGGTAAGGTAGGGAAATATACATGTCTCAAAGATTAAAGATATGAGCCAATATCAAACATACATTATAACTTTCAAGAAAAGACTACACAATAATGACACATTATTTGACGACACAATTTGACAGCTGCTGGCAAGAATACATCTTATCTCGAGTTTAGGCAAGAATGCCTATGGGCAGTTATACTAATAAGCTGCCGCATAAGCAGCTGGATTACTATATAATATTCAATACCTTACTCTATAGTCATATATCAATCATGGCTTATAGCCTACACGCTCAACTGATAATACTATGGCCAGGGTATAGGAGGCAGGGATAATCTGGATTCCAAGCATTTAAAAAGAAGGCAACCAACTTTTTCTTGATGGTTCTTTTGAAAGCTTCTTGGGACACCAGCCATCTAATTTCAGAGGGTAGGGCGTTCCATTGGGAATGTGCTTGATAAATCGGGTCCTTAATAAGGGATTCTAATTTGGGGGAACCCTGTAGAATCTTAGGAGCATCCGTACCTTGTGTACCCAAGGCAGGGGACACAAGCGCCTGACCATTAAATACCAATCTGTGACATAATGTAACTTGCATGTAGATTCTCCATAAATAAATGGGCAACATGGAAGCTCTCCTATACAGGTCATTAACATGAACCAATCTGGGGTCGTTTATAAAAAAGCATGCTCTAATCCCAGTATTGTAGAGAACCTGGAATTTCCTCATATAGGCTGGGGAAAGACCCGTTGTAAATACTAAACCATAATCAAAATATGGCATAACCATAGTCTTAAGTACTAACAGTGCCATTTCTAAGTCCATAAAATTTCTTGCTTGTGCTAGTAACCATACCTTATGTCGTATAGATCTAAACATTAAATCAGTATATGCCCTGCTGTAAATATGACAGTACATACTGCAGTAAATACTGTGGTAAATACTACAGTATATGCACTGCTGTAAATATTACAGTAAATACTGCAGTAAATACTGTGGTAAATACTACAGTATATGCACTGCTGTAAATATTTATGATTTATCACATCCATACATCATGAGAGAAAATCTGCAAATTACTATCATGAAGTACATGACGCAGGTTTTAGGGGATTTAACATTTTAAAACAAAATGTAAAAAAAAAGAAAAGAAGAAGATATGTATGCATACCTGCAAACTCCAGTTTCGAAAAAAATGGGGGGTCTGGGAGTTTCTCCCTTAGGAACCTTTTGAATATTGAGAAGCCAAATGGTGCATTCGGTACTTTTTGAGGATACCCTTGTATCCATATTTTTCCAAGCACCAGCCCTCCACATAAATGGTAAAATGATATCTCATTGGATCTGGGCAAATTACAAAATTGACACTGACAGATTTTAAAAGAACTGAGAAAACTGAAAAAAATGAGGACTTTGCATGTCTGTATATGGCTGTGCCTGCAGATAGCCAGCATTAAAACACAATGTTATAATCACCGCCCACCTTTACATGTTACATCATTTCATATGATGCTGGTTTATTGTACACAATACACTCAATTTACAACGATCCGCCTAACAACAAGGAATCCCCATTTGTATATACCGTAAACTCCCGCGTATAAGATGCACCTCGCCTATAAGACGTACCCTGAGTTGAAAGAAAACTGTAAGGCGCACCTAGGACATGAATTTTGAAAGTTTAGTACTGTTCTATAGTAAAAGTACAGCGCCTATAAGATGCACCCTGACTTTGGGATGATTCTATAGGGCACAGCAGGCATTTATTTGGCGTAGAAGACGCGTCTTATACGCAAGAGATTACAGTAGTATCCATTATCATCCCGTATTTGCCATTAATGATCCATTTTATAATAATCATGGAGTCCTGAAGAAGGATCGAAAGATCCGAAACGTCGACCAGTTAAACTCACTTTTTGCTGTTTGTGATCATTCTTATAGCCTATAACAAACCCAGAGAGGGTTTAGGGGATATCTTCCTTTATTTTCATTTATAATAATCAGTATATTTAGCATGTGGTTGCTATACTATCGTTTTGCATACTTTGGTCTAATTGATACCATATATATATATATATATATATATATATATATATATATATATATATATATATATATATATATATATATATATATATAATATATATATATATATATATATATATATATATATATATATATATATATATATATATATATATATAATGTACTTAATATAGACCCTTTATAATGAATGCACTTTGGTCATCCTACAACAACAAGCCCAATACTAAAAGCATATACAGATCTGTGAATGTTGTCCCTGTTAGCATATAATGTAGAAAGAGTCTCATCCTATGGATCCAGCTGTAGGACTTGGGAGTAGCCACTAAGCATACAGTGACCTAATTGTTGATTAACCATTTAACCCTTTATATGCAGCATGGTGCATGAATGCACACTATATGGCCTTAGCGTGTTCCTTAGTGGGCCAACCCCTGCTGAAGCCGATACCTTGCGAGATAAGGACTGATAACAGCGAGCAGATGGGTACCAGGTATTATGTAATGCACCCTGAAAAGTCGGCAGTGAATGAAAGGAATTTTTTCATTGGTCAATTATGTATCCTGCTAAGTCGGAATTGAATGAGCTGGTAGGTAGACTGGTCAACGGCGCATCACAACGAACAATTAACATAGATCTAGAGACATTATAATGCCTTTTAAGGGTTAAAGATGAACTGATCAGAGATGGTCGTCCCTATAAATAAGGGACAAAAAGCAGGAACAGTTCCGAATTGGGACAGTATTCTTTTGGAAACTAATGTAATTGGATCAGGAAACGCCAGGTAAAAAATACCTTGTATTGGTAAAAAGGTTAGAGGAGTGGCTGTTCTGAATGACATGTTAAGGCGTGAACCTCATCTGGTATCAGAATGTGACGATGTACCAAGACAAGGCTTCCCTAGCTAGCCCACTTAAAAGGGTCTATCTCTCCTCTTTCCTATCCCCTCAGTGTGTGTGGTGCACGTATGCAGAGGCACGGACACATTCATCTATGAAATTATGTAATGTAGTTTTCTCGTGAATGACCTAAGCCATCGAAATGGCGTTAAACATCTACAGAAACAGTTATTCAACCGATTTCGTGAATGCAACATTAATAATATAAAAAAAAAAACATAATGCCTTTAAGCACCATGTTCTCCTTCAAGTTTCAAGTTTCAAATATGTTTATTGACTAGAAAAATGTACAAGTTAGCCCTTTCGGCGCTTGTCCTGTATCTTATCATCATGATGTACTAATGCAGACCCGCGTATCTCAAGCGGGCGGTATCGGTATGTGACCCATAAGATTGGGATCATGCATAAACGCATTCCTGAAGAATTACTTGCCAGGGGTGCATTCATTCATCATGGAACTTTCCACCTGTAAATGGCTAAGGACAATTAACATAGCAGTGTGTCATTTAATCACCCATCTGTAAGGTGTATGTACCGTTCTGGATTTACTACCGTAATCTCCCGCATATAAGGCGCGTCTTATATGGGGGGGGTTTAGTGCTAATTGCATCCACAAGGGGGACTCTAAGACCTTTATTTTGACATGTTACAGGGGGGTCCATGGAGCCCAAGTTACACATAGGTCTTTGAATTTTGAAAATTCATTGAGTAGAACCAAAGTTATGAATTTTTCATTTTTTTGACAATTTTCCAAAACTCTAGGTGCGCCTTATATGCGGGCTGCGCCTTATACGCGGGAGATTACGGTAATTAAGGTTAGATCCCCTTTAGGGGCAGCACAGTGCTTTAATGCATCATAATATTCTTCTGTCTTCCTGATACATGGATGTAGCTGGGGCGAGTAACTCGCTAAGACTGCATTAATATACCAAGCTGACCCTACAATGTTAACACACCCCAAACGGTGGGCTTGATGCAACAGGTGGCGCGTTCCTCACTATTGGCGTATGGTTACATGAAGCTTTGATGTATCATAAGACACTCAGTAAGCCTTAGGGATCTGTCCTACTCCTGAGCCTCGTCTCCTCATTACCTCACATCCTATACATCCTATACTGTATACAGAGCCCCATCACTTGGGATGCAGCGTTCTTAGATACCGTCATCTTCCGCGTATAAGGCGCGTCTTATACGTGAATCAGAGGCTCGCTGCGCCTTATAGAATCAGCCCAAAGTCTGGGCATGTCAGTACTAAACCTTCAAAAATCAGCCCCCAGATATGTCTCATAGGTTTTCCTACAACTTAGGGTGCGTCTTATACATGAGATGCGCCTCATACGCGGGAGATTACGGTACGAGTATGAGCACCAAGAAACACTTCACATGTTTCAGCCTCACAGATGTCACTCACTGGTTACTGAAAATTCGGAAATTATCTCATTTTTCTCAAATTATTAACAGGATAGTAACAGCAGGAATTATTGCTAAAAACTGTAATTTTGGAAAAGTGGCACCTTTGCATGAAGGGTGCGGCCTATTGGACAAGAAGAGGTGTTATGGGCCAGGACGCCACATAGCAGTGTGATTTACTGTAATACCTCGTGTATAAGGCGCATCCCATGTACAAGACACACACCTCTAGGTTAATTTTGACCATCATAGTACTGAATTCTATCTCGCCTATAAGGCACACCCACACACCCTCTTTTGGAAGGTTCTACAATGTACAAGAAACGGGGGGCATCAGCTTCGCGTAATTTAGCCATGTCTTATCCGCGAGGGTCTCTGGTAGCTACCAGTATCGGTAATTTTGTCATGAAGATTTGCCATGTCATACATTAGTTCTGTGCCATTACTTAGACTTTCACGTAGTGTGTTTTATATAGTACATCATGAGTGTTTGCTTATGATCTTGCAAATCATGCTACCGTAATCTCTCGCGTATAAGGCGCAGCTCGCCTATAAGGCGCATCCCCAACTCAGGGAGATCTGTTATAACGTATAAGGTGCACCTCTGAGGGCAGATTTTTGTTAGTTTAGTACTGTTCTATAGTAAAAAATACCCCCCCTATAAGGCACACCCCAAACTCAAGGCAATTTACCTCCCACGTATAAGACCCAGCAGCATTTTGTTTGGCCTATAAGACGCGCCTTATACGCGGGAGATTACGGTAGGTAGACATACATATTTACGCAAACAGAATCTACCGAAGGGAGATCCAAAGATTGTTGTACTTAAAATAGTCGGTCTACCTGGGAGTACATGGACTTTTAAACCCTTAAGGACAGAAAGATGTGCAGGGGTAGACACAAACTTTTGCAGCCATGGGCCACCCGGGCCTGTAGGTTCAGAAATCTATGGGCCCAAACATTAATCTGTGGGCCCAGAATAACTAGGTGCACTTTTTCAAAACGGGTAACTAATATTTAAAGTATTTAAAGTATCCTTCATCTATCCATATCATGAATCATAAAAATAACCAGATTTCAGTTGATTTTCTCTTTCCAAGGATATATAACATGCCAATAACCATCGGCCACCCGGGCCCACAGGAAGGTAAATCTTGAGAAAACTATGGGCCTGGACCCAAAACTACGGGCCATTGGCTCCCACGCCAGCGTTAGTGTCTACCCCTGATGTGCAATTCACTACCACTGCATTGTTGTATTTTGTCGACCCTCCCATAGTGCAGCTAGACCGTTAGAATCGGCATGATTAAATCGAGAAGTCATATTTCAATATATATGGTTTTAAAGGTGCTCTATGTCTATAATCTTAGATCACTATAATATAAATGTACAGCACGGTGTTTCTTAATTAAGTTAACATACAGAATACTACAAATGTGCTCACATATATACTGCACATATACATTGGTTACTAGAATACTTAAGTATTTAATAGCCTCTGTAACAAAGTAGTGAAACTGTGAAATGATCTGATATTTTGGTACCCAGACATTGGGCTGATATAATATGGTGCTGAAGGCTACCAATTTACAGACCGGTATAATCGACTGCTTATGTGAAACGTTTGAAATACTAAGAGCCCCCGGGTAAGAGCCGCTTTCTCATATCATGGGTGAATTGAGTACATGTAGTTGGCACTCTGTGTGTACATGATGAGACCTCCAGGTGGGGTGGTACCCACGGTGGTAGTACCCCTGAAACCTGAGTCAATACTGAACCAGTATTGTGTACATGGGCCTGGCTGTAATCTCTGCTTTATATGGTATTGGGCTTACAACAATTGGGGCCCAGGGAGTGGGGTTATCATAGGGCGGTTCATCCCAACTAATGGGTGCGGTCGACCCATATTACAGCAAACATTCACACACTCCAATCCCTTTTACTCACGATGCCAACTACCAACTACTAACATCATACCTCTGACCTTTCCATTTTTTTTTGTGGGGGGGGGGGGTGCGGCTTATACGAAAGGATTTTATACTATAGAATAGTATAACCTTGCCCAATGTATGACCCTAGGTGCATCTTATAATTATGGCATGACTTCATAGTACTCCTTATATGCAAGGGGGCCGTTATTCATGAAGAATTATAGTAGTTTGGGGAAGCTTACATGCTTATAAATATGCAAGGAATTTACTAACACACCAGGTAGCACAATTAGAGAAATGGAAAAAGCAAAACCCCAAGTGTGCCGTATATGAATCTCAGTTATATATGCATTGTTGAAATTGAACAATGCATTTATGAAATTGGCCGATCCCAAGTCTCCCTGATATTCTCAAATTGAATCCTCTAGGACAGGCCAGGTGTTTGAAATTCTAAATTCCCTGAGATCCAGGAACCTCTGAATACTTTCATATCTTTGTAAGTGAGAGTTTACAATAGTGAGGTAGGGTAACCCGTTGTTGGTGTTGGGTGTTGGTACGTGTGGACACACACATTGCGGGTATTACGTACAGCATCCATACACCAGGTACAGACACACAGGCCTATTCTTCTCCCACACTACTCAACACATGGATGGGGGGGGGGGGTCCTTATTCAGGTAGTAGAAGATCCCATAATCATGGCCTCCACCAAATTCTATGGGAGATTTCCCATTACCACCTTTTCTCTATCCAAAATGATTATTTTCCCTGAGCATTTGCTTTTTCGTATGCTGCTATCACCGTACGGCACTATCTATTCCCTAAACCTGTCTGACGTGTAGGAACCTTGAAATCTGCTAAATTCAGCAACAGAGAGTCTTTATAGTTTATCATATGATGGGATGGTAAATTCTCATGTATGAGGTTCCCAATCGAAATGAGAGTTTTGGATCTACGGGAAGATCTCCAGGGATCCCCTGACATTCCATGACTCTCCCTCACAACATTTTATTCCCTGACACTCCATGACTTTTCATGTCTGAAGGGGCCGTCCATAAATTTATGACGTCATGCTTTTTTTAACCATTTTTGACAGCCCCTCCACCTTTCGCCATGCTTTTATAATAGACATGTATAGGAGGCTTTGACCCCAACCCTGCCGCATGATGTCATTTATGAACGGCCCCTGAGGAGGGAACGCTGTAGTCATAAGTATCTTCCCATAGGCATAGGCATAGAATGCCATGCATCCCCCAAGGCTCCGATGGACAATGACCAGGAAGCCCTGGGTAGCTTTCATACACATCTACACTACACACAATTCACAAGGAGAAAGCTACCCAGGTACGGACACACAGGACTGCTATATTCATTATCATCTCCACATAGAATGCAATGCATCTCCCAATGCTCCTCTGAAAAATGGCCAGGAAGCCCTAGGACTACTCAGCACAGGGGGAGTCCCATTCGCATGGCTCCCACCAAATTCTATGGGAGATTTTCCCTAACCAGCTTTTATCTATCGAAAATGGTCATTTTGCTGAGCATAATTTTTCACCTCCAATGCACTTTTTCTTAAACCTTTCCAGACGTGTAGGATCCTTGGAATCTGCTTAATTTAGCAAGGAAGAGTCTTTATCATAGGATGGAATGGTAAATTCTCATGTATGAGGTTCCTAGTTGAAATTTAGTGGACCTTTTTATGGGTTCGTTAGGCCAAACTGCATGGCTATGCAAATATTGATGTACATATACTTACTCTACTTTAGGTCCAACAAGGTAGGAATAAACGCCCCCCATGGTTCTTGTCCCTCTGTTAATATATATATCCTTAGCTTGAAAATTCCACTTGTCTGTTGGCTGTGACACACAAAAGTCCTCTGGACACTTTTTGGTGAGTCTCCGGTGTGGAGTGGCTGCCTTGCTATATCACAGTGACCACTGAGCCCCTATCGGTGAACCCATATACCCCCCATAGAAGGGCCCTGTAGAAATGCCCATAGGTGAACAGGGGAGGGATCTGGTTTTCTGATTGGCTGAAGCAGTCATGCTTAAACCGTGTTGATCAGGGCATGAGAGCAGTTTTAGATGCAGGGAATAGAATACACATCCACTAATTCTTGGTATCGCTAAGATATGTGACCCTCATCCTTGACCAATCGGGAAACAGTCATGGATGGATGTGTTTCTAATGAGTTTCTAATGAGTAACCATCCAACATCATTTTATCCCCATATTTTAGACACACCTCTTCCCCTGTTCATGATGGATTCAGATATGGATCAAGTGGGTACAAGTATAGATTGCCTCAAGGAGATTTCTGTGATGATAAGAATGGTATGAAAATCATATCAGATGAGAGAAATAAACTTTTAAAGCTATACTACTTACCAAACACTGCATGTTGGGCACAAGTTTCACATAGGTCAGCCTCCTCTCAAATGTCTAGACATCCAGAGATGCCACTCACTGACCAACAAAAACCAGGAAAACTAGACTTTGGACACATTGTCCCAGGAATTTGACATAATTTAATAAAGAAATCTTGGAAATCCTGGTAAACAAGGAGAACTGGCATCTCTGGAAATCTTACCACGTTGTTCTAGTCCCACTGGCTCAGTATAAGGGACACCTGGATTCATATTTTGGCTACTTTAGCACTGTTCTAATCTAACTATACCCTGACTACACTATTCGGGTGATCAAATATTGTTTGACATTGTCAGGCTCGATTAGACCACCCCCCCCCCCTCTCCAAAGTGTGAGTCTGTGACTGTTATGCACCTACGGCTACGGTACTGTTTAGTCTTTCAATTCTTACTGCATCAAAATTCTAAATGTCTAAAATGGGACACATGACTTCTTTTCACATGGCCTTGGCTTTCTAATCCAATTGTACCTGTAGACCTAGACATGGTCTTACACCTCCAAAATCATTGATCATTATATTATATATATATATATATATATATATATATATATATATATTGTGGCGTAGACCGAGGAGGAGGCGGTGGAAGCGAAACCATCCTGGCATGGGGGCGTGGAACCCGCCGTTCCCGGAGTCACGTTGGGAGCGAGCAACCCTGGCGGTGCTCGGGGGAGTGTTTTCCCCGGCGCTGGCACCGTGCCAAACGGTGCCAGCGTCGGTGAAATGGTAAGCGTATATATAGTGGTTATGTTTCTCCGACAGTCAGTCCGGGTTACGCGCTGGTCGAGACACATAGCAAGGCTTACCCCCAAGTGTGAATACGGAGAGGAGAGATTCACCGACGGATTAGATGGTATGGCCAGAAGCCAGGCAATAAACAGTGTTGATATCATAGTTGACGGAGTCTTCGTGGTCCTTTTCATAAAGCTAAGACGACAGGGGTGCGGAGCGCTACAATATATATATATATATATATATATATATATATATATATATATATATTGGCTACACCCTTCTATATAATGGAGGCCTATTATCTTTAATTCAATATATAAACATGTATAACCCAGGGACCTGACCTTGAGGCTTGACATAGATAGGAATAGACAGTCACCAGGTGACATGAAGTGTTACTGTCAGGTTGATCAGAAAGTGGGAGGGAGGGTTAGACTCATCACAACTGACAAAAGTGATGTAGCACGCCAGGGACAACGGCTGAAGGCCTTAACTGCAGGCCTTGAGCCTGGAGTCTAACCAAGCATATCAGTCTGCCCCAAGACTTCCTTGGGCCAAGTTGGGGGCAGACTGACAGTTGTCAACACGAGTTCACAACACTCAGTCTCACTCTCAGCCTGAAAAGAAGTCACCAAACTCTGGAATCTAGTCTAGTTCACTCGTGGAGCCTAGTACAGTAAATACATAGATCTATGACTCCTATTAGCAATGAATGTTAGCTGTCAAAGGTGGAAGTGAGTCCCCAACCACGCCCACGTATAGCCCACGTAGAGCAGGCCCCAACACCGGCCTCAGGCCGCGGCCCAACCCACCTGCCCTGGCCGCATCGCAGCCGGTCGGCCAGTGCCAGTGCAGGCAGTGGCAGTGCAGGAATGCCACTGAGTGCCAACCTATAAATTCTCACGGGGGGGGCAATTTTGGGATGGTATACCTGGGGTAAACACGCCCAATAAACTGTGTATTCTGTTCATGTATATTATTGCAGTCAGATGATGTGACAAATTAGGAAACTTACTTCTTTTCGCTTGCCATTTTTGCTGTGGAGTTGTCAATGAAGACTAAAGCAGCAGACGATCGTACGAAGGTCACATGACCTAACTTTTTAGTCTCCAAACAGATTTTGTGTCAAGCCCCCCGCAGTCGACATAGAACAAAGAATACGCTAAAGAGTGAGTGCTGACCTAGATTTCTAAACACACGTCCAGACGTCAAAACGTGGATTTTCCTATTTCATCAAATCTGAGTCTGATAATTATATACATGATCTCTTTGTACTTTTAATGATAGAATATAGGGATCATATTTTAAAAATAATTGGGGATTTTTCCCCGGAAGTGGCCAAATCCAACATGGCAGCGCCCACTAAAACGTGAAGGACAGGTTGATTATTTCACACAGGTCTTCTTTCCCCGTTTTCACAATGGTGTTTACAACTTTGGCTCGCTTGATGCCACGATGGAATGCTCACAGTGCAACCAGTGGTGTTAAAATTAACCGGGGACCAGACAAATGGTGGAGGATGCAGCAAGCACTCCGTTTTGCATGGGTAAGTCATAAATTAGGGACGACTCCGACGAGCCATTTGTCGGTGGGGGGGGGGGGGGGGGGGGGGGTGCGGGAAGCCAGCAAACTACCTTCAGGCTTAGGGCCGGGTCATTTATTGTCAGCTGGGGGGGGGGGGCTTGATGGATTTTGGCAAATCAGCAGATTTTTTTCTGACCCCCCCCCCACCACTACGTCTACGATAAAAATCATCATGACCCCCCAACTAAAGAACTGATTTTTCAAAATGGCCCACCCCCCCCCCCCCCAAAACAAAAAAAAAAATCAGATATGCGTGCATTTGCCGCGATGAATATTTGTACCGATATTTGACCCCCCACAAAGACTTGGTCCAAGTGTGAAGGTTTATTGGGTTTTGCCCCCGCCCAAAGGGGCTGTTTTTCTAAATGCGCCATAAGCCTATCAAACAAGCCCCCCCCCCCCCCACCTGGCAGTAAACGACTTGGCCCTAACCTGGTATTAACCTGGTACGGGTCAGGTTAGGTCCGGGGGTTAGGTACCCGGGAGTAGTGCAGAGCATTTACTCCCCCATTGGTATCATCCCAGACTGCTATAACCTTCACGCTATAGACTCTGGTTGTGTATTTTAGCTCACACCTCGGCTTAATTGCTTGATTATCCTCTTTGATCTAGATACCAGTACGGTAAGAATCGGATTGGGGGATCCCTGACCCCCTCCTCTGACCCCTTTAATCCTTAGTACAATGTATAATACACATAACACGGACGTCCATCACCTGAGCCACACTACCCCCTTATCTGACCAATGAGACTCAGAGAGTGACTCATTCTCATTCACTCATTGAGTGCACTGTTACAGCATTATCACAAACAGATAAATTGCCTGCGAGATTTGCTCAGAGAAACATAACCTCAACACCTGAATAAGCTGTGAGTGAGGTCTAAAGTAACTATTTGTTACCAGGGTACTGAAGGTCACATACCGTATTTCCCCATGTATAAGCCCGGGCTTGTATTAGTACTAAGTGACAAATTGACCAGGCTAATACACGAGGCAGGCTTATCCACAGGGCGGGCGTATATTCCAATAACTGTACAATCACTTTATTTCTAAATTTCTAAATGCACTGGCAATACATAGCAAGAGGAATTGTGTCGATACTTCGAGTAGAAGTAGAGTTATTGCCTCAAATATGATTTTTATCGATTACCCCCAGGCTTATACACAGGGCAGGCCTATACACAGGGCCCGGCTTATACACAAGGAAATACGGCATACCCTGCACCCAGATCTTAGGAGTTCTGTTAATTGCAGTGCAGGGTAGGCCTCTAAAATGATCCATACACCATGGCGTACACACAGAGTTTTACGGTAATCAAAGATCTGTAAAATCCATACAACATGGCATACCAGAGATGCCACTTTTCCTGGTTTTTTATTCTAAGATTTCTGTATTAAGTCATGTTAAATTCCTGGGAAAATGTGTCCCAAAGTCCAGTTTTCCTGGTTTTTGTTGGTCAGTGATGGCATCTCTGGCATACGCACAGAGTTTTACGGTAATCAAAGATCTGTAAAATCCATACACCATGGCGTACACACAGAGTTTTACGGTAATCAAAGATCTGTCAAATCCATACACCATGGCGTACGCACAGAGTTTTACGGTAATCAAAGATCTGTAAAATCCATACACCATGGCGTACGCACAGAGTTTTACGGTAATCAAAGATCTCTTACACATGCTATCAAGCTCAGTGTGCTTCTCTAACCCTCTAAGGGCCGCTGAGGCAGAAGTGCATCGTGCCCATTAGTCTTCATTGGTGCATCATGCCGACCCTCCGGGAGTGTATCAAGCCCATAGGGTCGGCATGATGCATGAATGTAGCCCTGGCGGGTCACTCACCGGGACTGCATTCATGCATCATGACGACCAATTGGCATAATGCATTAATGCATCAGCAGCCCTTAAAGGGTTAAGACGTAAAGCAGTTCTCCCTCAACTGACTCTCTATGCTGACGTGGAGGTTCTTGCATCCATAGTAATGTGTTGCTGGTGGTATGCCACTCGTGTAGAGAGACTACATTCATTAGAGGGCACCACAAAGTTTATTAGAAGGGTGGGGGGGGGGATTCTAGCAATATACATGTATCTGATATTTTTGGGGAAAGAGAGGCATTACCCACTTTATCCATGACGCATGACGAACTCGTGTACACATTCATTTAAGGGATCTGGCAGGTCTATGGCCTGACTCTCAGATTGGATGGAGAAATTAGGCTTCTAAAAAATAAAGAGAGACTTCCTGAACGGACAGACACGTTACCCTCCCTTTTCCCTCTTTTTTTCTTTTTCTCCTCACCAATTACCCCCATTCTTCTTAAATCTAGCAGTTTTGTACATGTGGTGATATATCATCAGTCTGCATTTCATATTATTGGCCTACTATAGTGTTTACGTACAATATGCTTGCCTTCCTTAAGCATTTTTTTCAATATCTTTTTTAATGGTGAATGATTGTGAAAGGACCTACTGCAATATCCTATGATTCTAGTTATCATGATCTAGATGCTTAGCCAGTTGGCTTCGTTGATCCCTTAGGAGTCTAAAAAAGTGAGAGTAACTAGGGGTATCAGCGATGTAAGTTTTCAGCATTTCACCTGATTTCAGAATTTTATACCAATTTACAACAAAATCAGAACTGATATGTAAATCTTCAATATTTATTTTACTGGTACCCCCTGAATTACATCCCTGGGGTATCAAGGCTAGTCTCTATGTGTGTGTGTGTGGGGGGGGGGGGGGGTATTTGACTTTTGCCACACGTCTGGTACTTCCCTGTACACGTCAGTGACGTGGAGGTTGTGACATGTGTACTCCTGGTGTGTCTTCCCTGATGCTGTCTTTAATGATGGGGGTGGGGGGAGGGGGGGGGGGTGACCTCATAATGTGAGACCTGCCTTGAAATAAAGAGAGATTTACATTGAAGTACATGATTTACATTTCGGCGTGCCACATGGATCAAGTGTTAGCTTGTTAATCCTGTAAGGACCGCATGCAACTCTGCTCACATCTAATGGGATTATCACCAAGTATGATCAGGGATGTGAAATCTCTGATTAAAGTCGGAAATCCGATTCTTTTTTTGTCTTCAAAAAGATAGTTCCCGAGATCTGAGATCAGTAAATCCACTGAGAAAATCTATATGGGTGGGGGATAGGTCTGACATTACATATCTAATCCCTATTTCACTATCTCAATGTCAAATATAAATACAAAAGATTGTTATGATATTGATCAATGGACCCCTTTAATAACTCTACACTGTTGTAAAACATTATTTAGATGTTGCTGTGAAGTCATATATACATATACATGTAGTGCACTTCAGATTATTTCATTTCAGCATTTCACACCCCTGATGATAGCATTCTTCTGCATGACAATTTCGGGTGCGGGGGCCATTTTAAGACAAGAGGAGTCCTGTATTTGAAGCCACCGTTCAAGGACAATGTAGTGTAATATGGGAAAGCAAACTACCGTGTGCCCAAGACTGATATAATAAGTGAACAATGGTGAGACATAGAGTACCATATCTACAGTAATCTCCCGCATATAAGACGTGTCCTCTACGCCAAACAAAATGCTGGTGTGTCTTATAGCATTCTCCCAAGAAGGGGGTGCGTCTTGTATGCAGGGTCACTTGAGATTCCAAATGGCCACAATTCTGAGAACATATTTTTTTGGATGCCACAAATGAGGTGTGAACAGAAATGTAACTTTAACATTCTATCATCAATTTTTTGTTGGTTTTTTACTACATTTGAGCAGTGCATCAAGGTTGTGGCATGCTTGGGAATGAATTTAAATCACCATATTATCTAAACATAGTTTTAACATCTGTTCTTGAATAAAATATATACTAGTTACATAGGAATGGTATAGTGTCTCTACCTGGTGTCACTTTTAGGAATGATTCCTAGACTGAATAATCACATTATCAAATCATAGTTTGGATATTCTTTTGAGTTATCTAGCATCTGGTGTAGATTCTAATTGAAACACCAGGTGGCAGCACTACAACATTTCAGGACATTTTCCCACAGTCCCTGTTACTTTTGGGTGATTATTGGCCGAGAGACTTGTCTCCTCGGCCATATATACATCATGTAGGACGGGGACAGCAGGTCATGTCAAAAACAGCCAAAAGTCCTCTACTATAGATCAGCTACTGAAATCAGTCAACCATGATGAAGACTGTGGTGTACCAGTGTACTAGTACCAGTGTACCAGTGAATAGCTATTATTCCAGGTCGTTCTGGGACGGGCTGATAACTTCCACACCCACTCTAGGCGCCTCTAAGTACCTGTAGTCAATTGCTATTGTCCCAGGTCATCTAACAGCGCCGCAGCTCTGTCCCCTAGAGTCTCTGAGTGTTTGTTCAATCACTTCATAATTACACATCTCTACTACGATCTCTCGGCCATTACATCTGTGATGTACAATTCACTCTTAATAATGTCCTCAACCAAGCGTGATCTCGTATGTTACAATATTCTTTTAAATCACAGTATCACATAATGAAACATTAAACACAATGTCCACATTAAAAGATCATGTCTTTAGAACCTCTAGTATAATTTCTTATGCACTAAAAAAAAGCAGCTGGTATTCTGACAACAATTCTGTGACTATCAAGAAAATATCAAGTAGAATTCTCTGCACCCTCTCTAACTCGTGGTAACGTGTCTTGTACGTGGACCATACCTCTGAAGTTGGGGGTGCGTCTTGTACGCGGGTTTTTTCAAGAACCTATTCAGAGGAAGTGGGTGCGTCTTGTATGTGAACCAGACCTATCTGAGTTGGGGGTGCGTCTTATACGTGCACCGCGTCTTGAACGGTTGTATTGTTTGTCTTTATATCGTCATTGTTTACCGTAGGGGTGAAGGTGGTCATGTATGGTCCCATAGAGGTGAGTGTTGCTGTGTGTGTGTGTGTTCACTTCAGATGCCATAAAGAGCTTTAGGGTAGTGCTGGGTGAGACGCCTCCAGCGTCACGCTTCTGTGTATATGGGTGTACCAGGTCGCATGTCGAAAAAAGGTAGAGTAAAAAAACAGTTTCCGGACAGTGATCCACCTAGCTGTGGGTTCACACTGACAAAGTTCACTCTCTAGGCACTGGTCCAGTCCCCATATATATAAGGTAGAACAGTATGTTGTAAAGATCCTGTTTGGAGAGTGTCATTTGTGCTGCCTTCTCGTGAGATGCTGTTGCTATAGCAAAGTATGGGGTCTGTCCATGCTGATTGAAGAATAGTGCTAGGTTCCCGTGGGGGTTAAGGTGGGAGAGGTGGGAAGGGGTTGGGGATAGGAGTAGACACGTAGGGAGTAACAGATCCCAGCAAATCCTTATATATAACCTTTTGAAATAAGAAATATATCATATAAATCCAGACCAAACCACATAGAGATTCATCAGGATTGGAAGCTCTACATGCCCATATAAGTTATAGATTTTAATGTGCTGCTGTGAAAGAGTTAGTCATGTTTCAGTTTTTATCCATACTTATAGTTTGAGGAAAAATATGGGACTTATATCAAAAAGTGGCCATTGAATGCAGAAATGTCTGGAAATGAATGTCGAAGAACCCTTTTTCTGCTGTACAAGAAATGAAACCCATTGACAGGTACCTAAATTAGGTTTTAATATATGCCCTTGACAGAGGAACAGATTCAGGAGGTGATCCCAGGGACACAGATCTATTATCTGGTTGCTATAGAAACCCATCAGGGGAGGGGATGCATGTGTGGTAAGTCTTTTTACAGCTCCACCTCGTGGTGGAATTGTGTGGGAATAGACATGCCATAGGCTATACTGATATTCACTTAATTCAAGGGAAATAAAAAAAAAGATTTTCAGACGATGATATAGGCTGGGCCCGCTTCCCCACCTCCCAAACTCGGTATAGGGCAGGTAGCTAGCAACTTCAAGCATTGGCAGCTTACTAAAGATTTGTATAGGAGAGTGAATTCTGTGCACACACATGCGCCATATTCACTCTCCTATACAAAGATTTAACAGGATACCAATGCCTTGAGAGTGATATGCAAATGATAATGTATGATAAGGATATTCTGGTCACGTGTTAGCTCTAGTAGAGCTTGTGACATCATAAGGTCAGTTGCTAGCTATCTGCGGGCATCCCGCAGCAGTACCAGCGAAACGATGATACACATTTGCATTGATACCTGGGCACTTATGCATTTCAAATAGATACATGTGTTTTCCTCATATTGTGATATGTTAAGGGTAGTAGTCTATTTTAACACGTATTAGAATGAAATCTGTATAGGTACACTCAGGGTTCTCCACAGAATGTAAAATCACACCGTATGTAGTGTGGGATAACAACAAGTTACCATGTATGATGCTTTACATAACATACTACTGTAAAACCCCGGTCATAAGCCAGACTATATTTTCTATTTTTTACCAAAATCGGCTTCTAAATTTCTCCCAAAGTCTACCCCTGGCTTATGACTGGGGTTTCATTATTATAGAATAAAAAGAAAATGGTTAAAATTTTACCCCAAAATTGGCTTATAATATTTCCTCTAACTCTACCCCCGACTTATGACTGGGGTCGGCTTATGACCGAGGTTTTATGGTAGATATAGCTTTACAATAATGTAAGTGAGAAATATGATGCATCATTATCTCCCCTTGCATGCCTACACCAAGAGTAATATCTTCATTATCTATAAATGGCTGTTTTATAGTTGCCTTAGTGGTCGACATAATGTACCAGTTGCTCTAGTGGTTGAGTCAGGGGCGAGTTACCCTATGTGTTTGTATCAGTTCCCATGTGGACAAAAGAAAAGTTCTCTGCTTGTGCAATCACATAATATGTGCAAAAAGAGAATATGGCTTGTGCAATCAGATATTGTGTGTTCCAAGTGTTTGTGTGTGTCAGTGGGTGGGTGGATGTGTGTAATGCCTACTTCTTCAGGTCCTGGTAGACATCCATACTATGGAGGTGGTAATTGGCACAGGGACCTCCCTAGGGCATGGGTGAAATGAATGGGATATCAAGGGTATCCCTATGTATGTATGGAAGGATGGGATATGTGATATATCATAAAGGATAGCAAACCCTGAGCCTCCTGTGACAGCGTCACATGTAGAATTTATTATACACCTGAAGGCGCACTATCGGTAGTGACTTACTTTATATAACATGTACTCAGAAGTTAATTAATACCTAATGCTACTGTATATTGTCTCAATTTCTTTTCTTTTTTTTTCTTTTTTTCCTAAAATATTTTAATCCCTGTGCCTTTCAGAGATTTCGGGGAAGAGCAAGGAATTGTTTCTCGATCAGCATCCGAAGGGTGAACAGAGCTTTACGTTATGCATCAATTGGCAGAAAACTCAAGAAAACTGAGATGACGCAGGTAAAACTTGGACTTAATTTTTAACTGATATATTCCTCTTAACAAGTATTAACACTGTGAGTTACTGACGCCTTGATGTAAAGATTGGATGCAGATACATGTACTTGACCCCACCACTTGAAGAGGTGCCATCTTTCAGGGTGTCCCCTACTCGATCTCCAGATGATTTGGTATAAAAAAAAAATGGCCCTGCCGTAAGGCGTGCTACTATAGAAATAGTTTGGGCAAACAAACAAGGAAGAAAATCATTGTTCACAGCCATAAGGCTGGTTAGTTCATGTTTGAAAAAGTTATATTTTGTTAGTAATTGTAGGGTATTTTTATTACTTCAGCATATCCCTGAGATCCATGCACGACCTGTAGTCTAGCAGTCCATTCTTCATTTATATGTTGTATTCTTTGTAGCTGTGGAATGACCGGTTAACAGCAGCCGCTGCAGAGCATGGACTGACACTACCCCAACTTCTGGAAGGGCTTGCCCAGGTGAGTGTGAGAAGGCGCTGATTTTATGAATACTTATCAAAACAATGTTAAATATAGGCCTAATAGATGCCCAGACTCTTCTAACGTTATTCAAGCATCTTTTTCATTTGTGCTCAAGTAAATGCTGTCGATGATTTTTTTTTTCATGTGTGAAAGGTGTTTTCTTTCAGCCTGTATCCTTTTTATACAAAGTATTTCTTCTTCCTTTTCGAGTGGAAATTAATCCAAGGTTACCCCTTCCACCCCGTAAAGCAAGATTTTCATGCAAATCCCATAGAGTAATAGAAATCCAGGGGTGAAAGGGTTAAGTATTAAGTAGCTATAATACAGCTAAAATGGACTTGAAATTTGATTTCAGAGTGCAGTCCAACTTGACCGGAAGGTTTTATCAGAAATGGCGATATACGAACCCCGCACCTTCCAGGTGAGTCAGAACCACAAATTACAGTAAATTCTCGTGTATAAAAAAACGTCGCTTTTGATATAGGGATCAGTGGCCTGGTGGTTCCAGGGGGCGGCCTAGGGGGGTGGGGGGCATGTTCTATTGGAAATTTTCCTGGCTGTGCCCCCCCCCCCCTCTAGAGCAACCATTATGGATCGCCCCTGGCTATAACGGGTTTATTGTGTCTCACAGGAACATTAAAAAGTCAGAGTGCAGCTTACACGTGGGGCATAACCCTGGGATTCAACTGATATCGGGGGATGCGAGAATTGAAGATTTATAATAAGAAAAATTGTGAAAGTACTTTGTACTTATCTTAGTGAGTATTGAATGTGAAAAATTATCTTTTTTTTTTTACAACTACCTATATAATTCACCAATAGAACATATTAATTGAAATCTTTTTCTTTTCAGAGCCTTTGTGAAATAGCAAAAAGCAAAGTTCACCAAATAGGCCTGGCCTCAG
Organism: Acholoe squamosa; assembly: GCA_949317995.1. Lineage (NCBI taxonomy): Eukaryota > Metazoa > Annelida > Polychaeta > Phyllodocida > Polynoidae > Acholoe > Acholoe squamosa. The sequence goes on from OX439050.1 coordinate 50,148,773, forward strand.
TGGATACCCCCAAACCAGCAGGAGTCATTACCCGAGGGATGTTATAGGTGGCGCCACCTAGGTTATCAAGGAGGAACTATTATTGTATTATAGTGTGTACCATAAAGGAAGAAAGCTGGCTGAACGGATGACTGAGTAGTGTGAGAAATAGTATTGTGTGATTTACGAGTTTGTGATAATAAATGTTATTGATACTGTATTGCTGTTGATTTCTTGGATAAATACTGAATTTAGACAAAATATATACATACCGTAATCTCTCGCGTATAAGGTGCGTCTTATACGTGAGCTTTTAGTGAGTGAGTGAGTAATAGATGTTTAATGCCATTTCGACAGCTAAGGTCATATTCATGGCAAGAACTACATTACACAATTTCACTGAGAATGTGTCAGTGCCCACGCATATGTGCACCACACACATCCTGAGGGGAGAGGAAAGAGGAGAAGTAGACCCTTTTAAGTGGGCTAGGGAGGCCCGGAGGTTTTAGTTGTCCCTGGAATCACAAGGGGGACACCAAGACCTTCCCTTTGATAGGTTACACTCCCTGTAAGTCATACTATGACAGACTGGGGCTCAGCCTTAGCTACACAGCTTTTTAAATTGTCAAAATCCATTCAGTAGAAGTTAAGTTATGATTTTTTAATTTTTTTGACCATATTCTAAAACTCTAGGTGCGTCTTATATGCGAGCTGCGCCTTATACGCGAGAGACTACGGTATTAAATTTGGACAAAATGTATAATCTACAAAGCGTTGTTCACGTACAATCCATGAATGATTTAATGGCAAGGTTTTTAGGTAGAATAGAATTTTCAAATGACAGTATTCCTGGTCACAAAAAAAGGATGCCCTAAACAATGGACCTGTTTCGCCCTAGGGGATATTCGTATATATTGATTAAAATCGCTCTCACCAAGGGTCACATCTAGCGAAAAATCCCTCTACCAAGGGTCACTTTTGGGGAAAATCCCTCTCACCAAGGGTAAGGATTGTCACGGGTTCAGCCACACACCCATGTAAGTAAACAATCAAGTGCCCCCCCCCCCCCCAGGATCACATACCATATTACCCCATGTAAACGAGTCAACCTGATACCAGGTGTCACTAGCTCACTCCTAGTAACCCCTGATCTTCCGCGCCCTGCATTGTGGGATATAGCCTGTACAGGCTAATTAGATGCACATATCATTGGGCAACACAAGAAGTAGACCCTATGTTTAATACAGCCTAATACATGTATTGTGTCATATGGTCCAGGGATGTAAGTCTTCAGGGTTTTCCCTGATTTCAGGGATTTTCACATTCCAAAGTCCTATACATTTCTATATAAAACTAATATTTTAGGAGCTCAAACTGGGTATTTCAGGGATTTTGGTGCTCAGTGACTTTCATCCCTGCAAACCTGCATATAGGTGCAGTGGTACAGGTGTGCATTGTACCAGGAGTATAGAGGTTTCATCTAGTACAGTCATGTCTCTATAAACCGGCCACCTCCGTTTGAGATAAAATTTGGCTGGTTCCTGAATCGGCTGGTTCTCTGAATCATGATTACAATAGAATTCAATGATTATAATCAAATCTGTTTGATGGTATAATTGGCTGGTAAGTGAATCAACCAACCTATTGAAGACCACTTTATAGAGACATGACTGTATATAAACCTGACAACAACATATCTAAAACACAATCACCTGTGACTATGCATTCAGCTCAACATAACTTGGGCTGAAGACCTATGTGGGAATATGAGGTGTTTGTCTACCACAAATCAACAACACCCCCACTAGCTCAGGCAGTAGAGAGTTGAACTCCCAATATCAGGGAGGTGGGTTCAAGTCACCATATGTCCACTAGGTCAATACTATCTATTTTGTAAAAAAAAATATTACCAGAAACATCACCTCTGCTTTGAAAATCATAGTTTCTTTGAGCAGTCGCCTATTACACTTATTTTATAGATATTGTTTTAATTTATTCACACAATCAAAATCTAGAAATAAAATGTTTCGATTCAATAAAACCAAAAGCATCAGGCGAGGCTAGAACTCAGTTACCCTGCATTATGAGTCCAGTGTTCTACCCACTACCCTATTCTGGACAGGTAACATATAGCAGAGCTCTCAACACTCTAGCATTTGGCGTGAGTCTCACGCATTTGAGGCTTATCTCACGCACTCACGCAGAGGAGCCCTTTTCTCACGCATTTTAGGCTTAAAAATATCAGTATAGGCTTGTATAGTGAACTTGGACTTTTACCCACTGTTTGGTGTACAAAAAACAGCCACTTTGCGGGAGTTTGCCTCTACATTTTTCAAAATTTTCTTGGGGTCATGCCCCAAACCCCCCACTTTTAGGTTTATTGCGATATTTCCCGTAATGTTAAGATATTTCTGAGCGTTCAGGCAAAGTCTCACTCTTTGGCGTCATCAAAACTTGAGAGCTCTGCATTTAGGGTGTTAAATTCCCCAAACCAATTCACAATGCATGCTGACCAGTCAGACCTCTAGTGTTTCATCCATACATAACAGGGACTACCTTCCATTCCCTTCCCATCACACATAGGGCAGAAGACCAGAGTCTAGGACGTTAGTACTTAACTCTGAGACCAGTATGATAAACGAGTATCAATTCAACAACCGGATGGTGTTGCATTTTCACACCAGGTGGCAGCCTGGTGTAAAACAGGACATTTCTGGTGGGTGTGTCCCATAAGTACAATAAAACTTAGTCACAATGAGGTGCCTGTTCCACATGGATTTTCCTCGTATTGGAGCGCTCATTTTACATGGCCGCTGAGTCCAGACCAGCAGGCGGATAGTCATGTGCAATCTTATCGAGAGCGGTAGATTAAAAGTAGTCTGGCGTATTTTTGAGACCAAAGTAGATGAAATAAATAAGAAGGGGGTTCGGTTTAATGGACAAAAATTAGAGTGACTATCTTACAAAAATATCGCCATACTTTTACTCATGACAGATTTTCACTGTAGTTTTCATGTCAAAATGATGATGATATATATATATTTTTCATATATTCAAGGCCTTCAAAACGCGACATTAGGCTTGACAAGATACATGTAAAATAATTATACGCCTATTTTGAGGCTCGTGAATTCAACTCGTATTTTTTTTAAGGTCCTGCTAAAAATGCAGCCTACTGGCCGCAGTTTTCACGTTCAAGTTCAAGCTAAGTTTAAAGGTTTTCAATTTGTTGACCACAATTCAGACATTTCTTGAACAACGCTAATCGAACACCACCACTATCACCACTGCTTATAAAACTGGCAAATATGTTGATTTGAAACAAAAGACTAAAACACATTAATTCTCATATATTTCTTTTATTTTGGCAAAATCATGCCAATCATTTTTTTTGTTGTTGTATTCACATCTGACGCCGACAACATATGCTCCATTCCTATAATAGTAATATTCAAGTGCGTGTGTATAATATAATATTAATAATAATGACATAGAAAAGTGCAATCGTTCAGTGGAGTCACCCTTTGTAAGAAATATTGAAACTCTCAAAACCATCTCTATTTTTTTTTCTAGTGATAGTAAATTCATAAATATTCCTCTATGTTTTCTGTACATCTAGAGCTAACTAGAAAGACGAGATTATAACACGGTCGTGTAGACGGTGTATTTCATGTATATGTGCAGTTTATAAGGTAAGGTTCGTAAGGCATCCGTATAACGTGATAAGTGAATACGGCTTATTTCCGCCGCCGCTTCATCTCAACAAGATTTCATTAAAACACACTCATATCTACAAACACTGTAATATGTGTGTGCAGAGGAAGAGGACTGATGAACAATATAACAACAAATTAATAACTTATCGAGAATAGTAAGAGATTTCAGAATAAAAATCGGAACCGTATCATTTCTACGACAAAGTGGAAGTTTCTACACGACTCATTTGTCGCTATCTAAATGCATGTGTGATGTGTCCCTATGACTAGTATGAATAACGATGACTATGTATTTTATGAGATAGTAGTCGAGTGCGATAGAAACACAGTAATTTGAAAGTCTGGGTAAAAAGTTCCTGTCAAGGCATTTTAAGACCCATGGGCATTCTAAGCACTCCATGTAAAATCCATTATCTTCCAATCAACTGGAATTATATCACTTCATAAATCAGTTTTCCAAAGGAAAGTCATACAAACTAGCTACTTTTTCTCCATTTTCTTTACGATGACTGAGTGGCAGTAGGAAAATACAAGAGGATAATTTTGTATGAATCAACTTTATGTTTATACAATTATATATAAGCTCTGATAATGGCAAGTATTTTGCTTTGTTTGTCATCCAAACACTGAGGCTTTCATTGTTTTATGATTTGCTTCTTCAACTTTAACCTTTTAAGCACAGCATAATGCCTCAAGGCCTCTGAATTATTTGTAATCTGTATGCACTGACACAGTATTGGCGAATGACTCACAGTTGGTGAGTTACTCACTGCATGGTTCATGCTAACGAGACACATGATAATGGCCTTTATGTAGTCCTTAAGGGGTTAATGCAGAGAGCTTACAGAACAAGATGCCACTTCTTCAGGCCAAGATGTGAAAGTAAATAAAGGAGATACACAGCCTCATTGATTGTGATAACAAATCTGAGCTCTCCTCTCATATTCACAATCATTAAAACGTTTTGAACATTTCTTTGTGAACCGGGGTCTGGATCATAATGACATATCTCTTTGTATAAATTAATGCATACATAATGTGTGTCACCAATTAGCCTGGTCAGGCCTCAATTCTGTCTACCAATGACATCTTATTGATTTAATGTAAACTTAACCTTTTTAGGCATCGAGTCAACGCTTCACAGACAAGTGGCTGCACAGTCGGCAAACTCGTTCCGCTGCATCGGTGCATCATACTTGCCCTTTGGGAATGTATCAACCCTGTATGGTCAGTAACAGGGCATGATGCATTAATGCATCATGATGCATTAATGCATCATGCAGCGCTTACACAATCAAATCAAGTTATAAGATGCCTTTAATGTAAACTGCTTCACTGCACCCCTCTATAAAAGACTACATTTCTAAATCCAAATTCATAAATACCAGAGAAGGCATTATGCATTGAGGATGTCTGGTTATTAAAATTGCTTCGTTGGATGCGATTATTATCGTCTGAAATAACTTTTTCTATTTATCACAATTTGCCATTTATAAACTGGCCCTATCGGTAAAAGTCCCACGTACAATTACAAAACTGTAGTCTTGTCTTAAATAACTAATATTCTCAGTCAATTGTTTAAGAAAAAAAAAGATGCCTTTAGGCTTCTTGTTTTGAGCCTGATACACCAATTGTCAATCACCAGTACTGCATTGGTGTATCAGCTTGGAGAGTGTATCAACTCTGAGATGCATGGATGAAGCAAGGGAGAGAGTTAATCACTACAAGTGCATTCTTACATGATAACCAAATTGACATAGTGAAATAAATCACCATGCGACCCTTAAAGGGATGAAAGAGAAAATCAACTGAGAAACTCACAATTTGTAATGCCCTTTTGTGATACCATTTAACATCTCTACATACCAATTTTGAAAGCTCTTAGGAAGTCTAGGGAGATAATTTGGGAAGTTGACTTGATATGTTAATGTTTTCATAGACAAAAAAGGTTGTAGCAAAGTCTTTTCCCTCGAAGAATGAGTTAGTAGATGGTGCGTACACGAGGCCAGCGTTGATTATTACTTTTCATGATAACTGGCTGCTTTTAAAGTAAGTTAAACTGCACCTTATAGACACTGCACAGGGATATAGGATGGGAAAAAAGTTTAAGCTTTCAGCTTTTGTTTCAACGTAATTTGATTCAGTAAAACGATCTGACTTCTTCGCTGACGCGGCAAGTCCATGTATAGGGTGGGATGTTCTAAGTCTGCCATCTTTTCTAGAACCATAGTCGTCAGGTGCAAGTATATCAACATTAGCCACAGTAAATATATGGGATTTCAAGGGTACATAAACTACATAAAGATCTAAATTATATTACAACGTGGAACCATGAGTACTCCAATATTTCAGTAATCTGGCTCTTATGGCCAATAACAATAAAACCTAGTCCAGAACATGACTAGAAAGCTCTCTGGAATGGTGTCATCATAATTTCACAAACTGTAGACTTTTGTATCTGTTTATCAAGATCCGAGGCCTTCATAAAAAGTCCACACCTTTCAATTGTAGACATAATTCATCAGTTGATTCTATGCCTACTGTAATATGTTCCCTTCATTCCCCACAGTCCATTATTCGTATGGAACAATCAACATGATTAGTTAATTAGTGCAAATTAACATTATATAGTCTAACGTTTTATATACACATTGCAAGCATACATTACAGAGAATGGCACACACTTTAATACGTCTACATAAAACCTAGATACATCAACTAATACAGGCAGAAAATCGGAATGTAATAATAACCTAATTGCAAACCTCAACAAATAAGCGCTATATTTTGTCACCACAGCAGCGAGAACATTTTTAGGCAAAAATAATGACTCATGCCAGATGAATAGAGAAAAAGACTGCCAGATTTGTATTAATGGAATTCTTGGGAAATATCCAAATTATTTATCAAATATGACCAAGTTGAGTGTCAGAAGTTCTAAGGAATGGTAAAGTAATGGTAAAACATTTAAAGAACAGAGAAAGGAGGCAACAAAGTCCCTTTTTTACACTTCCAGTAATAGCCAGACTGATTGACAGCCTTCTCACTGCAAACATCTAAAAATACCTTTTCTAAAAGAAATTTTCCTAAATTCCTACCAGTTATTTCAAAGAACATCTTAACAAATATTCAAAGGGGACTATAATTTACGTATGCAGGTACTGTCTAAAGAATGCCTTCTTGTGAAATCATGGTTACCTATGTTAGATGTCTGACTAGATTGAAATCCACTTAGGTTGTAATTTGTTGATATGGCAAGCCATTTAAGGATGACATATTGCCTCAAGTTTTGTGTTAATTTGTTATCATATGAGTGAAGCACTGCCGAGTTACTCACTAGCGCTATATTAATGCATCATGAAGCCCTGAGGGCATGATATTATGGGCTTTGTAACATTTAAATGGTTAATGAAAACATAATGTATTGATATGGCTAAATCATTCAGAACATTTCATATCTCTCTATAACAAAGGAAATACTTTTGAATTTCTTAGGCATTATGATCAGATGAACAGGACATTGAGGTTTGGAAATTTAGTTAGGGAAGAATCTACTGGTTAATGGGTACTGTATCAGTCGGATCGCGCCACCTTAGCGCAACTGTTTTACGCCTAGATACACCTTTGTCTAACATACGGTCTCGCTGGGTATAACTGGCAAACATTTAACAGGCATTCCTGGATTTCATGTATATCGTAAAAGAATGAAGTACCTAAAGAATCATCGTACCAACGCAAATTGGATAGGTAATAATGCATGAGAATAAAACACGCTACTTTCTCGGATAAATATTTCTATCGTTGAAGCATTAAAATTCAAGTTTTAAGCATCTGACCTGTATTTATATCCAATAGATATTTTCTCTCATTTGGCTTTCTCTCACATGGACTGTCACAGATGAGCATCTGCTGTTCATATATTGCACGAAATATATAGAATAGCTTCGAAATATATGTAAATATATTCATATATGGAAGCAAAGTGAGATACATTCTACATATATACCTATTCTGAACCCTGCCTAACTTGGGAACCGCTGCCTCAAAAACAAAAGTTTTCATATCTAAAACAAAATTAGCTAAAATCCTGAACCCAATCTCAACAAAGTTTCAACAGAGCCTAATCCTGTATATTTCGCTATAATGAACCTCATACCCCTTATGTATACAATAGGGATATCTCCGGGTTAAATTAACCCTTCAAGGGCAACACCAGACTTTGAATTCATTATACCCATTTGTTATACTATGACACTTGAATGTCGCGTCAGCATGTAACTCAACAGTACGTAATTCACGCATAAAGCCAATACTGCGGGGCTGAAAATATCTAGACGAGTCGGCTGGATCACCAATTCAACACGAGATCCTCAGGACCAGGCTTCCTAGCATTGTCAATACCGACTCAATTTTAAAAATGGTATAATGCTGTCCTTAAAGAGTTAAAGACGCCCCTAACCTTTTTTAAGGGTTCCTAGAATAACTTAACAATTGAATATACTACATAGTCAACCATAGATTATGTAGGCATGTCTGAGAGTACAGGCGGTATGTCTAGCGTTGTTGGGACTACCACGACTTCCAAATCAAGGCACTCCTTATGCTTCTTTTATAGATACTGATAGCTCAGGCATTTAGGTCTTTCACTTTCTGGGAGGTCACCATCGCATAATACAATAATTTACCAAAGGACTCTAAACCAAGCTGGTAAACGGCAATCCATTCTAGCGATGCAATATAAGCTTAGGCTGATGTCGGGCGTCCTTTGAATAAAAGACAGAAGCTCCAAATGCATACTAGAACCCGGTCTAGGCGCTAACAAGTTCAATCTGATACATGTGAGACAAGCTTAACATAATCTCCAGCTATTAACATAAAATTCACCTAATTATAACACCATCAATAGCAACCATAGTAAGTGAACTGATAGTGTCATCAGTTAACCCTTTAAGGGCGGTATAGTGTGATTCGCCATTGGACCTGGTAACTATCATTCAGTGTATTTGATGCATCATACTGACATATGTAGTTTTACCGTAATCTCCTGCGTAGAAGACGCGCTGCGCGTATAAGACGCACCCCAAACTTAGCACATGCATTTTTGCGTATAAGACGCACCTCTTAGGTACCAATTTTGTAAATTCAGTACATTTCTATAGTAAAAGTACCCCTCGTATAAGACGCACCCCCAATTTCAGTACATCCTATAAGACTCCCCAGCATTTTGTTTGGCGTAGAGGACGCGTCTTATATGCGGGAGATTACAGTAATATGTGCATCATGCCCATTGCTCGTCATGATGCACCAATGAAGTACTTCATTGGAGCATCATGCCGACCCTATGGGGTCGATACATAAACTCCTGGAGGGTCGGTATGATGCTCCAATGAAGTGCTGGTGAGCAGTCTCCCCAGCACTTCATTGGTGCATCATGACGACCAATTGGCATGATGCATTAGTGCATCAGCAGCCCTTACAGGGTTAATACTGTCAGCCTCAGTACATGATAACATTCCTTAATCTGAAAGGTCTATGGCAGTCGTCTCTTACATGGCAGATAAGGACTCAGTGTAGGGTCCTAGAGTGACATTTCATTTATAAATTACAAAGTGATAACATGATAACATGGATCGTGATAACAGTCCTCTTCTCTTAACACACCCTGAGAGTTGCACCATAACTTTCTGCAAATGTCCAATCAAACCACAAACAGGCAAATACTATGTAAGCATAGGACTTAAAATCAGAGCATTCCCTTTATAGCCATTTTTGCTACTTAAATTATAACCCTTTAAGGAAGGCATGATGCCTCAAAGCTTCAAGGTCAGTAATCATGATGCATCAAAAAAATGCCAATGAAAACTTGTCGGGAATGCATTGGTGCATCATGCTGACCCTTCAGGTGTGTATCATACAGGCTCGGCATGATGCAGGAATGCAGCCCTGGCAAGTAACTCATTTATGTATCGTGGGAGATTGGCTGCATCAATGCACCATGCAATACTTAAAGAATTTCACAATTTACAATTTTATTCTGGATTGTACTGTATAATGAACACATAGAAATGAACAACAAATGCCTACTTTAATGAACACATTTTTTCCCATTATGAATGTACACCAACTTTTTACCACTCACATAATAACGTAAATAATCACCACATGTTGTGTTCTTCCCCTAAAATAACCATTAAGAATGACATGATACCTTCATGTGCATCACATATCGTCATGATGCATCGTGAAGCTTTGGCGAGTTACTCGCAGGCATGAATTTCATGCCAACCCTTTTGAAGTGTATCAACAACATAGGGTAAGCACGATACAGCTCTTGCACTGCATTTATGCACCATGACGACAAAAGGGCCTTGTGGATTCTCAATGCATGAAAGACCCTTATAGTACTGTTGAACAAAGGATCTCTCAATGCATGAAAGACCCTTATAGTACTGTTGAACAAAGGATCTCATAAGTCATTTCTAGTCTAAATTTTCCATAGTCTAGTCTAAATCTTCCCATAGTTGTAATTTGTATGTACTCAACCAACAGGCAAAAACTAGTGGCACATACAGTTAGAAATCCAATAAAATTGCACAATTTCCTAAAATAAACTTCAATAGTGTAGGCCTCCATCCACAGTTAATATCAATGAAGTCGAAGGCAGAGAGCTGTGCTCTGAGTCGGTGTCGTTGCCGACATTTTGTAGTAACACTTGGAGGCTGAGATATGACGTGATATTCCTGTAGTCGGGTGTATTGCGTAGTAATCCCAACATCAAGAAGCGGCTAAAAGTTACCCGCCATTAACACAATGAAGCGTGGAGTTCCCCGCTGCCGACACAAACTTGGGGTTATATTACACCCAGTGAAATTATTCCACTTGGAATTAAAAGCAGTTATCACAAGACATCTGGGCAATGGTCTCTGTCCCTTGTGCTGTTTTAACAATGAATAAGATTACCAGCAGGTAGTAGTTTCCCTCTGTGGTCACTTGTATTATAGAATACTATTAAGTAAAGTAGGACTTGAGGGCTATTGGCAGTATGAGCTGTCAGCAGCAGCGCTTGTAGTCATTACATGTGACCATGTGTACATTCCAACACGACACACAGTTAATAAATTCTCCCGCTCAACACATCACTTTTCGTCCATTATAACTAGAAGTTAGGCAGTAATCCAATTACAATGAGAGCCTCGACTGTCGGGTTCTCATGGACGTGGCACCATTAAGTGCCCCACGACTTCTGCCTGCCTTGACGACCAGTGCGGGTTTCTTTGTCGCGCTAGCACTGACAGAGCGTTTAAGCTTGGGTAGCACTGTCTTTGAGAGAACAGACTTGGACATCAAAGACTTAGGCAGCAGCGACTTAGGACTGCCTCCCTTGCCCTTGGTATTTGGTGCTGAGTCTGATGCAGCAGGCCGGTTACCTCTGACACTGACTCGCCGCATTGTACCAGCTGTAGTTGATCCTGCATCCTTTTTAACCTCAGTGTCAGTTTTAGGGGAGGTTGGTGCAACTGGCCCTCCCCTGGTTTTCATAAGTTTGGGAGGTGAAGGAGCCCCCACAGCTTTACTCGGTGAATCCTTGCTGGAGGGCGTCGGCGTAGATGAGGACGGGTCAGCTGTTACTTTCCGCTTTCTGTTTTTTATTGGGCTCGGAGAGTCTTTTTTCTCGGACTGGCTGTCATTACATTGGGCCTTTTTCAAAGTTGATTTGGGTTTCGATTTATTTGGGACCTTTTTAGGACTGTCTGAATTTGCTGCCTTTTTAGCTGAATTGTCTGCTTTTGTAGCCTTTTTCGAAGGACTGTCCGAATTGGTTGCTTTTTTTGATGGACTGTCCAGGTTTGTAGCCTTTTTCGGTGGAGTGTCTGGATTTGTGTCCTTTTTAGGTGAATTGTCCAAGCTTGTTATAGGCTTTTTCACTGGACTGTCCAAGTTAGCTGTCTTTTTTGTTTGACTTTCCAGGTTTGTCACCTTTTTTGTCTGACTATTTGAGTTTGTTCCCTTTTTCACTGGACTATCCATATTTGTTTTTGTTGTACTTTCAGAACTATCAGTCTTTTTATTACCATTTTGCTCTGGCTTGCCATCTATCGATACCGGCTTAGCCTTTTTATTTTTCTCCTTGGTTGTTTTACTTGTTCCATTAACCTTATTAACAGCATTTGCATTATTTGGGTCCTTCTTCGGTGTACTTTTCTCACTAGTTTCCTTCTCAGTGAGCTTCTTCTTCTTGCTTGGTGGTTCATCTTTTGGGACAGCATCTTTATTAGTCTTTTTCTTGCTCTTTTTGGGGCTTGGTTTGGTGGCTTCAGATGCACTAACATCCAATACTGATTCCTCTTCTCCCTTCTTCGCTGACAGGTTTGATTTTGCCCCTTGAATTTGTGAATCTCCAATTGACTTTTTCTTGGTCTTGGTTTTTGGCGTTTTCTGCAGGCCTTCCTTATCGGGCTTACCTTTTGTTTGTTTGGATTTCTTTTCTGCGGTCGGATCTTTGATACTGTTGGTTTTCCCAACCTTGGCTGGTTTTTCAGTATGAGTAGATTTCTTTGCTTCTGTCTTCTTTTGTTTTTTCACCTTGGTAGTTTTTGGTTTCTGCCCCTGTCTGGTCTGTGCTAGGACGGTATTAATTATCTCCTTAATATCTTCTTCATCGGATGTTTCATCAGAATCATCGTCAGCTGCTGTCGGTTGCGCCTGGCCTAGTTTTACTTCTGATAATTTCTGTTCATCGGGCGAATTACTGGCATCATTCTTCACAATTTGATCATCAGATCCCTTAATCACTTCTTGCACAGATGTTCCCTTATCATTGACAGTTTCCACTACATGCACTTTGACTGGAGAAGTCGTAGTCTCTATTTTCTCAGATTCTTTAGGTTTGCCTACTGGAATTGCAGGCTCTTTTCTTTCCAAGAGAGTTTCTGCCACAAGCTTCGATGAATTTTTTATACCAGCTTGTTGAGCATTGAGTTTTTCTACAAACGATTGGCTCATTTTCACTGCCACATCGCCTTTTGGGGTCTGCAATATCATCGTATTTGACTGCTTTTCGGGTATACCTGATGGGACCACAACACTTTTTACCACAGTTTCAGACTTATTAGCACTTGAGCAGGGTTGCTCATTCCTGATAGCACTGGGTTTGTTCACACTATAACTGACGGATGTCGCTCCACCCGATACGAGTCCTACTCTGTTCGTAGCACGAGTCAGAGCCTCAGATACTTCAGATGGTGTCTTAGTGGGTGAAAATGTCATGGGTTTACATGGTAGTGGGGCTGCAGGAGATATGTGTACAGTATTGGTCCTTGATGCTGTGATTTCAACATTTCTTATGATAGAACTGATGCCCTTTTCTGCTGAAATTACGCCCTTATTGTCCTTAGCAAAGGGAGCATTAAGTACAGCGGACTGAACTGGAGTTAGTCCGGGGTGTGCCGTACTTGCGTTGGCTTTTGCTGAAGATGCCAACTTTGTCCCCTCTGATGTTACCACCTCGATCAGGCCAGGTAAAGCCTTGGACCATTCTAATGGAGCCTTTTTTTCAGAAGAAGTGCTAGGCTTTTGAGCCACAGTCACAGAACCATTAGTTGTGGTTATCAATGGTTTACTTGATTTGGGTTTTGTTGTTAATGGCGTTCGCTCGCGGTATTGCGGAATGGAGAGCACAAATGGCAAGGTATGTCGACCAACGAAGGAGTTAGGTTTGGGCGACGGTTCTCTTGATGCACATTTGCTAACTGGAGGAATGGTTAATGAGGGTTCGCTTTTAATCTGCGGTTCAGATTTTACCTCCACTTTGGGTTCACTCTTTGGTGTCACCTTAGGTTCAGATTTAATGAGAGTGGTATTAGACTTTACAGTTGAGAGACTGGTAACTAATGATGGTACATCCTTATCCTCCACTGCTACATCTTCGACAATCTTAAGCTCATCGCCGCTCTGACTACTCTCACCAAGATCCGTACTGATCTCTGTCTTGATTCCATCTTCCCTTTTGACCTCTACGTCGGACACACTCCCGTCTTCCAGATCGTCATCAATATCATCATCTTCATCATCGGCGGGTGCAGGAGTCCCAGAGTCTGGTGACCATATGTCATCACTATTGCACCCAGCAGTGAGATCTACACTGGATGATGTTGTCCGTTTCTTCTTGCCATTTCCCCAGCCTCTGTTTTTCCGCTTGCGGCGGCGTGTTCGCTGGTCAGCGTCATGACTGGACGAGGTGCTGGTGGCAATGCTGGCAGTGTCGTCAACTTGGCTGCCATCGTTAGAACAGGTGTCAATGGACGCGGCGCCACTGTAGTGTTGCGCCAACTCCTGCTCCCAGGTTATATCGAGGGGCCGTGACTCGGCCACCCGCATCCTGCGCACTGGGCAAACCTCAAACACGTGCTTGCGCAACATGCCGGCATAGGTGAACTGACGGCTGCAGTAATGACACAGGTTACGTGACTCAGTCTGATCTCCAAGGGTGTCCAGTGGGTTACGGATAACCTGTCGGAAAAAAATGAGAAATTATACCAAATCATCTCTAGCTAAAATTCTTACATGCATACACTGAGAGACTAAGCTGAAGGGATGGATTCAAGTGATAACAAAAACTTATCAAAATAAACTAACTGTAAATCTGTCATACCTATTTCTCATTATCCTTTATAATTGTTATGATTGTAATAAGTCCTATATCTACCAATATTGTACTATCCTACAATAGTAATAGCTTTGCACTGAAGTTCCTGTGTTAGTAACATTCCCGTTCAATTGTATTAATGGATGGTGACTACCCTCTGAGTGTCTCCCACCTACGTCATCGATGATGATGCTGGAGGGAGCAGCTCATGAGGAACCCTCCTACATGTACGTTCCTAAAATAGTAGCAGGCCCATTAAGGGGAAACCCTAGGCCTACGCACTAACGGTATAGTTATGCTGGAGGAGCGGCCCTCCTCCAGCAGAGCTGTTCAGAACAAGACACCATCAACACTGTACCTTTCAGTGATACCTCTACAATAAAGCCAGCTGAAGACACAACTAAGGACTTAACTCTCTATCATCTAACATAAGAAAGAGGCCCAACATTAGCTTCTTTCAAATCCTTTGATATTAGTCCTTTATAAGTGCTTGAAACTAATGAATCTTGAAGAAAGAGTGCCAATAAGATGAAAACTGGCCAGATCACGTCTATCAAGATTTGCCTTTTCCAAACTTTGCAAGATTAGATAAAACACTGGGACATTTACAAATGCATAAACTGAGAATACAAGTATTCCAGCCTTAGAAAAAATGTCTTCATCTGACAGTTAATGGTAAATATATGGCTGTGATATGTGTCAAGTGTCATACCTGGATGTCCTTAAGACGCTCCTTGTGTGTACATACAGGGATGTGACGTTCTAACAATGATATCGTCGTGAAGCGCTGACCGCAGCCCTGACATCGCTGCATGTCCACCACCTCAATCATTTCCCGGCGACGTACATGATTCTGGGGGTTGTACAGCAACTCCAGGCTCCGGCGCCTCTTCTTGGTCAACAGCCCAAAATTGTCCTCCTGAAACCATAAAGGGAAAAATGGGCGTTAGGGCAATACTTTCCAGCGCTGCATTCACAAGGCATTAGTCGCCAGGGCTGCATCTCTGGGGCATTACTCGTAACGGTGCATTTCTAGGGGCATTACTCACCAGGGCTGCATTGGTGGGGCATTACACATCAAGGCGGCATCTCTGGGGCCAGGGCTGCATCGGTGGGGCATTGGTAATTTACTCGCATGGGCTGCAATTCTGGCACGTTACTCATCACAACTTTATACAAAAGCACCTTAGTGATCCTTACATAATATGAATTACTCTACCTGCTCTCTTTTCTTCTTTTTCTTTTTCATCTTCTTCAGGAAGGAGTTCTTGAAGCGCTCTAGCATGGAGGTGGTTGGGGCAGTGGTGTTTGCACTGGCTGCTGGGGAGGAAATGGATCCAGAAAGGGATCCAGTGGTGGTCGTACTCGCTATAGCTGACGAGGCCGGGTTCAGTCGAGGCATGGAGAAGGGTCGCGGAGGGGCAGTGGTGGGATGGTCTTTGAGCGGCAGTCGAGGCTGACTGGCCGCAGCTAAAAGCCTTAACCCTGCCGCTGCTACTGCTGCTGCATCCGAGTCATCACATACAGCAGGTTTCGATGTTGCCGCAGTTTTCGGGGTGGGTAAAAGGTTGAGTTTGGGTTTGGTGGGTGGTTTAAGCAGAGGTGTGGCACACTCAAATATGTGGCCATGCAGCTCCTCGACAGCCTTAAAGGCCTTCTGGCATTTAGTACATTTGAACTGCTCCTGGTCAGCTTGGTTGTATTCTGTAAGGAAGAACCTCAGTGTTAAAAGTTTTCATATTCGTTCTGAACTGAGTAAAATCTGAAATCAGGCAAAATTCTGAAACCTTATATCCCTGTGGTTGTCTCTATGCTTGAATATAGCAATTATTACATTCAAAGGGTCCATATTCTCTATGGTTAATTACAGTCGAGTGTGCAAAGTAAAACTTTCTATGATAACTTTAGGGCGAAGTAGGAGTTTTGGTCATATCAGCATATAATTATTTGAAGATGCGTATGAACTAGTTTAATGTTTTCAGTGGCATCAATTGATTATTTCAGTGGCATCAATTGATTATTAATTGCATATCAAAGGTTTTCTATTTGCCATCCTATAAAATATATCATATTAGTATATATTCTAGTTAATCTCAATCACATCAACCTAAATACTTAAGGCTGAAGTTAATGCTTTAGGTAATGGGTTAAGGAATATTCACAGATGTCATGCACAGACTAGGAAAATGGGAAGCTAGCCAAGGGAGTAGGATATTAAAAGTGCCAGATTTGTGACCGTTCCCCTGCATATCAAGTATAAGGAGTGCAAGGACAAGGTACTAACCTGACATCTGGCTCGAGCACACATTGAGCATACCGACCGGGCTGGGTTTCTGCCACCAGGGGGCAACTACGTCTGTGTCAACCTCAACGTGGTCGCAGCGCACATTGGTATGTGTCGCCCTCTGGTGATTGTGTAGTGAACCACGACTCGGGAACTCACCATAACACACGGTGCATATAAACTTCTTGTTACTGGTACCCTGGCCGGTGTTATGTTTGGTGAAGGGTCCAGTACCAAACAGGGCAGATATTGGGGCTTGGGGCTGCCAGGGGGAGCGTGGGGTGCCTGGTGGGGAGGCAAGCGGGGCTGGGAGGTCCAGATCTTTGTTAGAGTGGTAGGTTGGGATACGTAGCAGGCCCTGTACCTTACCCTGCTGATTCAAACCACCGGTATGCGCCGCTGGCACCCGGCCACTACAATGACCTGTAACAGATGAAGCCGGAACCACTTTCTGATGACTACTAGTAGTAGCAGAATGACTACCCTTCGGTTGTGTGTTTTTAGTCCGCTTTTTACTCTGTGATTTTGAGTCATTAGATAAGCCTGCACTTAGGTCCAGAGGGAAATGCTCTTCTGTAGTAGCTTTGGGGGATTCTATAATAGGTGTCTCTTTGGGTTCATCCCTTATCCCTAAGGCAAAGTCCAGAAGTAATCGGGCCCCCTCATCATGATCGATGATGGCCTTTTCCTTCTCGGCCGGAGCTTCTGAAGGTTTACTCACCGGGGGTACTGTTTTACCCGAGAGGTCTATTACAGGCTCTGACACTTCCGGTGAGACTTCAGCTGCACTTGACTTCTCTCGCTGCTCCTTCTGAGTGGCTGACTGTTCTGGTGTTGTCTTATGTTTGTCCAACATGTGTTTTCTGAACATGGCCTCGTTGTTGAAAAGGCGCCGGCACACGGAGCACACATGGACTTGGGGAATCTTAAGGGAAAGGCACGACGGTGAGGCAGAGCTGGCTTTGCTGCCTCCAACAGGCGAGGTTTTGTTGCCAACTGTTTTTGCGGGTGACTTTGTGACTAATTTCACCGCTGTTGCTACAGGTTGTGGTGAGGGGGTCCCATTAACACGAGACATGACTGTTTTGTTGACAATGGGGCTACTAACACTGGCCGCAACACTGGGCTTTTCAATTTTGGCAGCTTCCACAGATTTGTTAGCCAGTACAACCGCTGCTGCAGTCTCAACTGTCTTTGGTTCGCTAACCACTGGTGTTTGTCGCTGGATAGGTTGCACTGTGCAAACGGGTTGTATTTTGAAATCCCGTTTGGTGGCCATATTGGATAAGTTAAACACAGGTATGTTCAGACTGACACCATTCACCATTGATGATATCACAGGCTTCACTTCAATCTCCTCCTTTTTGACCTTGTCACCTTTGTGTTCTGTGACCTTGACCTCTGTGACCTTCATATTTTTGGAGAGGTCATTTGTGCTAAGTCCTGGTATGGCACTGATCTTTGGGTCTGAAGGTTTATTTAGGTCAGCTAGTTCATTGATATTGCTTGCTGACTTCACCTTTTTGGTCTTATCCAAGGTTTTGTCTTTATCACTAACAACTTTCCTGTAATTCTGTTTTAAACAAAAGCCACTGGGAAAATTATAACTCACGTCCTGATCTGATTCAACCTTAGGCATGGCAGTGTCAACCTTCTCTGAGGAGTCTTTGATTTTGGTTTGTAATTTCATCTGATTAGCAGTTCTTTCCAAATGTTCCTTCGTACCTTCTACAAAGTTTGTCAAGTTTTCCGAGATATTGTTTGCAACATTTGCATAGAAGAAGGCTTGAGGATCGCCATCAGAGCTATCTGAGGCTAGTTTCGTTGGGCTGGGGACTGGGGAGGAGGAATTGCTCCCATTGACCCCGAGGAGTAGGTGACGCTGATGTGCAAGTCGCCGGTGCCGACACATATTAGCATAATCCAGGAAGCGCTTTTTACACACAGTACAAGCAAACTTAACACCAGGTGTTTTCTGCTCTGCAAGTTTCATAGACTCGATGCGATCCAACTCCATATCTACCTTAAAGGCGTGCCGCCGCCGATGGCGCTCGGCCTCGTTACTTTGCATTGACTCGTTATGAGTGCCAACATGCTCTATCAGATCATCCTCATCTGTGAAGTATTTGCCACAAAAGGCACATTCATGGAAGCACTCAGGATGAAGTTTTCGGATGTGCTTCTTGAGATCACCAGACTGCGTGAAGGTGCTACTACAGTACTCACACGCCACCCGTCGACCCAGATGGATCCGCTCGTGTCGCTTCTGGTTTGTCGCAGTCGGAAATGTCTTCCCACAGAATTTACACAGGAATGGTTTTTCACCCGTGTGCACTGCCAGATGACGCCGGAGATTCTGCTTATGTGCAAACTTCATATCACACTGGTCGCAGGCAAAGGCCTTGGAGGATGGGAGGTTGGGGTGGTTGTCTAAGTGGGCCTTTAACAAAGCCACCGTGTCAAAACATGAGGAGCACACATTACAGCGGTACAAACCAGATAAATCCCGCTCAATGAGGGAATCATTTGAAGCTTTCACAGTGTCATCCTCATCTTCATGACCTTCCTTTTTGCTGTCACCATTCTGACCTGAACCACTAGGTTTTTCAACTGGCTTCAAGTCAACATTTTTACTTGTAGAAGTCTCAATAGATGTTTTGTTATCACTACTTTGGCCTTGCGGAGCAGCCCCAATGTCATTACTGACATCCTTTCCCCCGGTCTTACTGTCTGTACCTGTGGACCCTTTATCAGAGTCCTTAACATTCGTTATACCAGGACTGGGGCTGTCTCCGTCCGTCACAGAGTACCATGTTCCAAGGTCATGAGTCTCGGGATTAATCTGACAGTTAAGTATATCCCCGCGGCTCACATACTTCAAGTTGATGTGATTGCGGATGTAATGTCTCTTCAGGCTAAACGCATGTTTATAAATCCCAGAACAAATATCACACTTGAACACCTTTCGACCATGGCGGCTTTTTGTGACATGCGCCTTCTTGAGTTTGAAATGGAATTTCTCCGGGTCTTCAGACTGGGTAGACTTGCTACCCTCACCCTTACTAAAGTTACTGTCACTGTCCAAATCATCATCATCTTCATCGTCATCATCATCATCATCGTCATCATCATCATCCAAATCCATCTCAAGGTCACTACTATCTCTGTCCCTATCATCGACCGACTGTGTTTCTTCCTCTATTTCAACCTTCTTGGAACTTTCTTTCTTTTTGGGGCTTTCTTCGCTTTTGCAGATCTCCTTTTTGGGAAGCTGTTTCTTTGGGATTTCTATTTTCTGAGTGGATGTTTCTTCTTTCTTCTTTGTTGTTTCTTTCTTTTGGGGCGCTTCTTGCTTCTTTGAGATTTCTTCTTTTTTAGAGTTCTCTTCTTTCTTTGGCATGTCTTTCTTTTGGGGTGTTTCTTCTTTCTTTTGGACAGTCTCTTGCTTCTTTGAGATTTCTTCTTTTTTGCAGCTGTCTTCCTTCTTTGGTGTGTCTTTTTTCTTGGGCGCTTCCTCTTTCTTAGCACTGTCTTCCTTTCTGAAGCTTTCTTCCTTCTTTGGGCTTTCTTTCCTCTTAAGGATTTCTTCTTTCTTAGAGCTGTCATCTTTCTTGGGAGTGTCCTTTTTCAATGACTTTTCTTTCTTCTCAGAGGTTTCGTCTTTTGACAAGCTTTCTTCTTTTCTGGGACTATCCTTGCTTTCAGCTGGTTTGGAGAGGGGACTAGCGGTCCGTGGAGATTTCACAACTTTTGGTGGCTTCTTCTTGGGACTTGTGCAGCTGGATGTTGGACTACCCTTAGGGCCTGGTGACTTGGGTACTGGCGACATCGACGGCATATCTTTGATGCTTTTTGCTTTGCCTAGAAATTTATTTGGAAAGAATGGTATAGATTTACGCAAAGAGCCAATGTGAAATAGATGATCACGTTAAAATTAGATCTTGCTAAATGGGTATTTCCTCAATCGGTACCAAATAGACATAGTTCAAACTTTTAAAATGTAAAGATTTCTAATATTGTATACCTTTAAAACATCATATTTAGATTGAATTATATGTTTATGAAGTATATAGCAGCAATCTAATAATATTTATAAGATATAACAAAAGATGACTCAAATTATTCCCTAATTTCACTCACAGGACCCTGGGCAATATTTCGAACCACGCTCCCCTTGAAATACGACCTCAAGTCCAGCTTGTAAAACCCCTCAGTTTAAAAGCTCTCCTGAAAACTTCATTCTATGTTCTGTTAACACTAACATGTCTTACCTCTGGTCTCCCGGCCTGCTTGTCGCTGCCCGCGGCGAGTCGTTGGCACTTTGTACCAGGTTAGAAGCTCCTCACCTTTTGATATGGGCTGAAAGAGGACAAACGTAGGTCTAAATTCATGTGTTTTTTGTTGTTGCTAACCATTACAGCAAATCCGGTGGTATAAGCTATAAAACTACGGAAGTGTGGTTTATATCCTTAGAAATGAATATGACATAAATACAATTTCATGACAGAAGCTCAGGTTATCAAACCTTTAATATCATATCATTATCTTCGGGCATTTTCTTTCTGTATGAGCTGACATTTCCCAAAGTCAGAGTTACCACTCCCTGATCGACATATAGTACCGGTAGCATTTTGTACAACTTTAAGGGAAGTTTTTTTTTGGTGATGTATTAGCAAAACTTCATATCAAAGGAATAACAAAAAAAGTGGGAACTCTTATTAAAAGAGCAAACAGCCATGTCATGTCTAAAACATATTTCTGATTAGGGAATAAATCAATGTGACACTGTCATTTGAATCACTAAGTGTAATGTGTGATTATATTCTATGTGTATACCTTGATGGTGGTGTACATGATGTCGATACCGTCCTGTTCTACCAGGATGTTCTGTTCTTCATAGTACCGCGCACACTGCACGTACCGCAGCCAGTTGCCCTCGTCCAGCTTTGTACCATCACAATAGAACAGGAACTCCTTTGTGTCCACGTCCACAATCTGAAGAAAAACATAAAAAATTGAACGTGTGATATAGATCACATATGGCCCATTCTGATCAACCTTCCATGGCTGAAAAGACGCTGCCAATAACCCAGGGGGACCCTGGGCCAAAGATGAGATCACATGTGGGCGGAGTGATCCCAGTGAACCATTGTTCCAATGTCCAGGGGGTATGACACTAATGTGACTTCCTTGCCAAAAATCAACAGAAGTGTTATAAGACTGGTCATAAAATTGTGGACCGCCATTGGCTACATGGACATCAGATGCCACCTGCTGACTGAAAAAAGGTATATGACAGGTCCTCGAATAGACCTTCCTGACATAGCACACCATCTAGTGAGAAAACACATAGCTACATGAACGGTCCTCTGGCGGTCTTCTAATGATCCTTCTCCTAATATGCAGACCGTTCACTATCTGACAATGCATATAACCCGTGAGCTGTAGGTGAAATCGGCATTGTTATCAGTACAGCTGGACTACTTGGGGCTCACCTGCTGAAAAAAAGGGTCTGAATTGGCCAATTCCCATAGGACTCCATGTGTTTATTTTATGGGAAAAAACTATCAGCCCATAGACCTTATGTTAACAGATTTGTTACCATTACAGCACCAAAATGATATGGTAAGTATGGTGCCTTATTTCATCAATAAAACGTCAAAATAAGTAGGAATTGCCAATCATTGTCGAAAGTAGACTACTTAAACTGAAGATATCTGTCGTTAAATTTAAAGAAAAATGATATATTAGAACAATTCCTACTTAAAGTTGACTATCCTGATAAACAGTTTTCAGCTGAAAAGGCACCGCCAATAGCCCAGGGGAACCCTGGGCCAATTAAGAAAATGTTTAGTTCCTACTTCATGACCTAGCTGGACACAATTTAACACGTGTTCCACTGCCGTGGCGGATTTAGATTGGGGTCGTCTGCAGTTAAGAGTATTTTGGATTATTTTGGACCCCACAACATCCTCAAAAATGGGGTGTGCGCCCCCTCCTTTTGGGCCGCGCCTCCTCTTTTTCTAAATCCTGGATCCGCCACTGCACTGTGCGTATCATAAAAAGACTGAAGAGTTTCTTCATGTCTACCTAATATCAATTACTGTTGTTTTTTTCTGTGTATTTTTTTTAAACTACATTTGTTTCTAATGCGTATTAATATAGAATTACCAAATAAATCATCAGTGCAAAATTGATGCATGCCAAGAGGTATCGTATGATGAATCAAATCAGAGCAGCCGGGTTACTTATAAAAAATAAATCTGTAAAACTTACCTCCCATATGCAGAGCGGGTCACTGTCCTTTTTCAGGGTGACCACCATCTCTCCCTGGAAGGGCCCAAACTTGGTTCCCTCTGGAATGGGACCCAGTGACCAGATGCCTGTAACAAAATGTCCAAGTGTCACTTTTATATTAAAACCATCCATTAAAACTTCAGGGATGTAAGTCAGGTTGCATTGAAAAATGTCTATGTCTCTTTACCACTGCTACACATTTAAAGTTATTAAAACCATCCATTAAAACTGTATTCTAGTGCTTCCATGAACCATGCTTTTTGACAGCATGGTGTACGAATGCCTGGGCTGTATCCATGCCTCTACCAATGTGGCCGCCCACACTCCTAAAATCTCCATTTAAACTTATTAGAGATATCATCAAGAGACTGGTTACCTAGCTTAGAAGCATCTCTAGCCGACCATTTCAACTCCAAGTTATTTGGGGTTTTCATATTAGCCGGCAGGTTCGGGAGGGGTCGCTGACCACTGCCCTTGCCAGCCGCAGTGGCGGCCTTAGATCTTGGCTTCTCGGTGTCGGCCATTTTGTCAAACTATAGCCGATTACCCGCTGACCTCCTTAACGACTCTCTCAGGGTCATCTTAAGGTCATCAAGGTCACATCAAGGTCAAACATGGCGGCCGGGATGTAGTCAGAACATGGAACTGTCCGTGTTACTTCCTGTAATAGAGAAAAACGTAAACATAAGTAACGGTGAAAAACAGTATCTTCAAACCAAGCGGAGGTCATTTGGCTGCCATTTGAACCTCCAAGCTCTCTTAAAGGGCCGCACAATTCCTCTAGATTCATGGCCACCCTTTAAGGCGACCGTAGACGGGGCCAATTCGGTCGGTAGTTAGGGAAGGATGGCCGATCGGATCGGACTTCCCCATATGCCGATCCAGTCGGGCCCGTCTGCGGTCAGCTTTAGAAGTGTATATCAACCCTGTAGGGTCTGCATCGAGCATGCATGAAGCCCTGGGAAGTAACTCAAGTAGGGCTGCACTCCTGAACCAGGGTGACAAAATTGCATACATTGAGCATTGATGCAAAATGTCGCCCCTAAAGTCGTTGACTATGGTAGACCTATATATATATATATGTATATGGAGGTAGCACAATGCATTAACAACCAATGAGAAAATTCCCTCCATTTACTGCAGACCTTTTAGAGGAATTATATTACAATTGGTATCCGTGCTTATCTTCCAAGGAACTACATCAAATCAAGCAAAGGGTTCTTCACTGAATGACCTGCAACCTCGGTACGGTATGTCAATTGTTTGTACTACCATAGGCAATGTAGTCTTTCCCTATACTACTTACACTACCTAAGACTCAGTCAGACTTTGTAAGTAGTATAAGAGAATAGGGGGGATCCTGGTGGGTTGTCCTTGAGCGATGCATTATCTTTACACACAGCGTAAAGCGACAATATCAATGGGTAATTCACTACATGGTATTCGTAGGATAATCATCTCCATATCAAGCTATAATTAAGACCCTTTTGTCTTATTGATATCTATAAGTTTAAAGAAGTCAATAGGAATGAAAAACATCTGTATACTGAGAAGTGCCTTTAGCGTCTTAGAACTGAGGTCGTTTCAATTGTGCTGATGATGAAGCTAATAAAGGTTAAAGTCCCAGGCACGTGTATTCCTTTAGGGAACGGATTATTCATTATAAAAAGACGCACATCAATCTAGTATTAAGTTCATACCATCTCAATTTGGAAGCAATCTTTGGTTGAAATGGGGTTAATTGACAATTTGAGGAAAGTATGAGTGCCTCAAGGCTTCATATCCAATCAGTACCCCACAATGGTTTGATACACTTTGACAATTATCTCTATCATGTAAATAATGCATCGGGTCGACATTCATGCATCATGTCAACCCTATGGATTTGTTGCACTCCCATAGAGGCGCCTTGATGTACCAATGCAGTAGTACAAAGCTCCCAGGTTCTGCATAGTTGTATCAAAGGAGATATCATATGACCCTTAACCCTTAAATGGTTATGGTAAGGGACACAGGGTTATTGACCTAATCAGGAGAGCAGCTCAAAGCTACTCGGAACTCCCAGGGATCACCGGGGGGAGTGGGCTTTCCGCAGCCCACTGCAGGACTCAAGGGGCTGTTGCGATATTACACTACCACTACTGTGTTCAGTGTCTCCACTAAAGTATGTGATATCATTTTCCCTTCAGTATATGATATCATTTTTCCCCTTTTTTTTATCCCAATACTCTTTCACACTGTATTTAAAGTCATATTGGACATCCTTCATGGTTACTCTGGTTATTTAAACCCTGCGCCGTTGGCACCACAGACGGAACAGATCTTTATATAGGACTAACGAAGGCATATCTATAGCTCATCACCCCTAGTACGATAGTGTAAGACTCAGTATGGATGCTTAGTGGATTCGCCATTTTGAATTTCGCTGGTTGAGGTAAAACCCCCTGATAAGACATATACCATGATGGGTACCTTGTCCCTAGTTAACACCCACTTCCAGGGACATGCTGGTCATATCTTATCAGTGTGTGCGACGGGAACCAGCTCCAGACCAGCTAGTGGCCAATACAACTTGCTCTGCTACAAAGCCCTGAAACATTTACAGTAGAATAATGAGCGTCCCGTTTAAACCCTTCATGTGTCGCATCAGACCTCAAATAGGCGGTGCTTTGCTGTCATGATGCACAAAAGCATTGCTGGCGAGTAACTCGCCAGTACTGTATTCAAGCATCATGTTGATCATTCATGGAATGTAGCGCCCATCTAAGAGTGGTCTGAAGAATAAGTTCAGCAGGGCGGGGTACCCCGCCAGGGCCGGCATCTTATTGATTTAAAGATCGACGTTATCCCATGTGCTTATCATCTGAGACAAATGCTTTACTTGAAACCGCATATCAGTTTTTATGAGAGAAGAGATTGCATGCTCTTCAGCCCTGAGCTTATTTCTCTATTGAAACCAAGTAACTGTGATATTATTACAACAGCACACTTCAGTCCAACACTTAGGCTCAGTAATGCATAAACATAACGCCTAACAGAGCAACTCTCTCTATTGCCCTGCAGAATATAGGACATGTATTAAATCTGCATATAGTGAAAGTCATTGCACTTACAAAGCCAAGAGAAGCCATTTGCCGACTAACAAAAACCAGGAGATCTACAATTATGAACACAATTTTGCAGGAAAGTTACCAAGGTTTAAAACAGGGATCTCTACACAAATACCAGGGAGTCTTGGTAAAAAAAAGTCAAATGGAAAAAGTGACATCTCTGCAGAGTAGGCCTATTTATTTTCACCAGGTGTGTCATCTCATAGCTAGATAGTGCTATCTGGAGACATAGTGCTATCTGTAGTAGAATATGAACCGCCCTATCGCATACTGCAATAATACACCGGAGTCAATACACTGGAGTTATCATTGTGCACAGCCCAGGCACACAAACTAGTAGTGTGGTAAGATTGCTGCTCCTACGGGCTACACAGGGGTTTGGTATTGGGATCAATACTACGTGGCCCCTGCAGTATTGATCCTCAATGTTAACCCAATGCTAACACTTTCAGGGTCGCTGATGCATCAATGCATCATGCCCATTGGTTGGCATGATGCACTAAAGAAGTGCTAGCGAAACTGCTCTCCAGCACTTCATTGGAGCATCATGCCGACCCTCCGGGAGTCAATGTATCAATCCCGTAGGGTCGGCATGATGCTCCAATGAAGTCCTGGCGAGCAGTCTCGCCAGCACTTCATTGGTGACCAATCAAAATGATACACTCCTGCATCAGCGGCCTTAAAGGGTTAAGGATAATGCCCAACACGTGCTCGTATTCAGCACTAAATTATGCAGTTTTACAGCACAGTATCCAATAGCACAACTTCTCATATATCAGCCAGCACGTGTACATTGCCGCACCTCATGGTCCCGATGCTGATCTGGCTATTATGTAATTTACCCTTTAAAGGCCGCATTTTGAAAGCATTGTTCCCAATGATGCATCCATCTCTCACATCTAACTCGCCAATCAAGATAATATTGAGTGAAGAGTGATGTTCAGTTGATAAACGCTATTTCAACAGCTAATCAGGCTATATCCATGACGAGAAAACTACATAAAACCTCATTTGGCTACATCCATGCATCATGCCGAGTCTGTAGTGTTCATGAAGTTCCTGAAGCATGGTCATGATGCACAAATGCAGTGCTGGCGAGTAGCATCAGTTATTTTTACCAATTAAAGAATGAAGTGTCGTCCCCATCCCATCGCTAACATTTTACAGATTACACCCGACTCTATACCTGGCCCCACTCCTGTTAGCCCTAGGGTCAGGGAGTACATAATACAGCCTGATCCCTTTGAGTCCCTCTCACTACCTGCTATGGCTGGACATTGAACGTTGTTGGACAATGGTGCATTAAAGCATTATATGGTGCTTCTAAGTCCCTGTGGGCAGCTTTCCCTCCCCTCATCTACCATGACGCTTCTCTAGAGAGTCGACCGTGCGTACAGAGAGCCACTCTATCCCCTCCCCTGTCTCCCACGGCCAGCGTGCTGTGGGGTTTTGTGTCCTGGTTCAGGGCCACGTGTCCACTACTACTCTCAATGCCGTGGATGCTGCTACTGCTACTCAGACTGGAGTATGGACTATCACTAACGGATGCTGTCTATTCTACCGCTGGTAGGGTCCCCTTTGTGTTGGTTCAGTCCTGTCTCTCACAGCGTCTCTCACCCCCCTTCCCCCAGATAGTACAGGTACAACAGTACTCTGGTTGTCCTGCTACAAACCCACCACTCCAGTACTACTACCACTCCACATACACGTATACAGCCTCTAGGCCCCTGGTAACAGTGAGTAAGGGATGGTTGTTAAATGCCATTTCAACTGCTAAGATCATATTCATGGCGAGAAAACTAGTTCTTTGAGCCTGCATATAAGCACTAGACACATGTAAGAAGGGACAGGAAAGATGAGATAAAGACCCTTTCAAGATGGACTAAGGAAGCCCATCAAGTGGTCCGAAGAAAAAAACACTGCTTATCCACTATCATTATGATGTAGTTATCGTTAGTTAGTTTGTGTACAAGTCGGGGTACAAGTCCTATACAACGCAGTAGACAAAGTCCTACTGGCACATTCGGCTTCAGCAGTGACATGTTAAGGATGGTGTGATACCTCAGTGATTCATCTCTTCAAGTACTAGATCAAGCAATGGCGGTCCCACTGGACGTCCCTACTAAGGCCTGTAGTTATATTACCTATCAATCACGATGGCATAATCAGATCATTGAAACACTATGCATGTGACCCTGAAATGGTTAAACACGGCTCCATTGTATAGAACACCTACAGAGCCCACCTGTTTGTGAGGATGGCTACATACCTACTCCTCCAGCACTGCTGCTACTGCTACCGCCATACTCCGGCTAACAGCTTCTGGTATGGAGTATGTATAGAGTATGAGGTCCATTTCCATGGTGATTATTACAACCAGGATATGGTACTTCTGGTGCTGAAGTGGCAGATCTCACTGGCCCTGCTCTGCAACATACCTTAACCTCAATATATTCCTCTCCCTTTAGTTCATGATAACCCTTTAACGATAGTATATATAAGTATAAATGCACCCTGTATTATTGATGCTCTCCAATATCATCCACATGAATCACTAATGAAGTGCCACCAATGCTGCCCTTCCTCCTCTCATTAAATGAGAATGGCTTCCACTTACCACTTAGATACACTATTGTGCCTTGTCAACTACTGGCATTACTCCTGGGCTTGGTGTCAAGTCTAAGACACAGTGAGTCCTGCGGCATTAACTCCTCCTATAGCTCCAGTCTGTAATGTCTCCTCCTCCACGGCCTCCTGATGGTGAGGCTGCCCTACTCCAGTCTCCTGCTGCTGTACTGCTGCTGGCATTAAGCACACCCAGTGGTATGAACAGTAGCTGCTGGTACCACAGGTAGCCTGTAGTACATGGAGTTTAAACTCCAGTACTAATATTCACTTAGACTTTGGCACACAGGGTTACTTATCACTTTGGTTTGGTGGGGGTTCTGTCTTTGTGAAAGCAACCGTGTTTACAAAGTGTCCAATGCCGCCTCTTTCTCTCGCTCTCTCTCCCTCCCTGTGAGTCTGTCCTGCTCCAGGCCCAGCCCAGTGCTGCTGCTGCTGCCACTGCTACAGCTGCTGCTGCTAGCCGTCTAATGATGGTATGATGCTTAAAGACCCCAGGATATATTACTCTTAGTGATTCATAAATCAATGCCAGTGAGTTACTCGCCTGTACTAGTCAACAGTATTCAAGCGAGCTCTCGGGGTTGGGGGGGGGGGGCGATAAGGCATTAACCATGCATGCATGGATAGTTACCAGTGTATTGAAGCATTATGCAGTGTTTGAAGGGTTAGCTATGTTGCCATTGCTGGCCGTGCTGCTGGTGCTGGAGCTGCTACAGGCGGCCAACAAGAGCTACTGGTGGTAGTGGCAGTGTTGGTGGCTGGCTGCCATGCAGACTGACTGCAGCTTGGGAGGAGGTGGAGGAGGATCTACTCCAGAGCCCTGAATGCCTCCACTACCACTACCAGCATGACCAGCACCAGGAGGAAGTACCAGTAGCTGGAGGAGCAGCAGGGTGCTGCCAGGAGCCCTGGTACCAGCACTAACTACTTCTACACACCTGTACCTGAGGCTGAGGGGGGATGGTGGAGGGGTTCGGGATATGGTGACAACTAGGGGTGGGGTAGGGTACCAGGTGATGAGGGCCTGCTGGCAGCAGGAGGGAGAGGACAGAGGATGGAGAGTCTAGTGTGAAACCTGCATTTAATAATTATAGGTGTCCCACAAGGCTTTATCTTAGGCCATATCCTGCTGTTAACCCTGCATGTGTAATGAAGTGTCTTCAGTTCATATATATACAGTCAAAGAGTGCATTACTCCAGAGGCGTAGGAAGCAAATCTTCATTGGGGGGCCCGATGAGGGCACCATCGCGACTACCTTGAATTGTCGGCTGATGCGTGATGGCATCTATATATGTGTATTTAGAATTTATATAGAAAAGTGATTTTTGGTAAATTTTGGATTTGACTTTAGGCTCAGACCCCCATTCTCCCTATGACATCACCATAATAATCTAATTTGACATGTAAAGTTTTAGCTTCTTTTCCATTGTGTTTATGAGTTCTTGGAAAATATTGGGGGGGGGGCCCAGACATACTCAGGCCCCACCTCCTTCATGATTGGGGGGGGCCCAGGCCCCCCTGGCCCCCCCTTTTCCTACGCCCCTGTACTCCCATAGGCAGTATTAATGTATCGAGACAACAGGGATATGTGAACCTGGGGGGTGAATAGTGAAGAACAGGGCAAAATCAATAAGGCATCCTTTGTACAGCATGCTTATGGAAAGGAAGTCTATGGGCGGACCAATCAATTTTTAAAATGGGGATCCGCATTCATTTTGGGTGCAGATTTGAGTGTCATACCTGTTTGGAAGATGTGAAGCATTCTGGCTAAAAGATTGATATTACAAGAAGTTGGTACATGATAATATGAGGGAGGATGCTGGTAAGGTCATTTTAAGAAAACGCCCCCTCCCCCAATCTACCCTGCTACTATGCTCACCTCACTCTATGCTGTCAATAGGCTTAAGGTGGCCACACCTGTCTTCCCTCTGTTGACAAACACCTGTCCAACACACCTGCCCACCTGGCCACGTGTGTGTCGGGTAGGGGGTCTGGGTCACCTGTGTCAAGGTTACGGCATGTGGTATGTGGTGCCCCTAGTCTCTCACTCATGCCCTGCCTCCCATCTTCCCCACACTCCCGGCTCTAACTGCAGCCCCAATCTCTGCTCCGAGCCGGTTCATTGCAGTTCAGTGGTGACTAGAGAGGAGGCCGACATGTAGGAGAGAGTCTGAGTTTCTCCCCTCTCCTATGCCCCAATGGACCCCAATACACATAAATGTAGGCCTATCTGCTAGGTTTCCAGCTTCCTCCTATCCACCTCCCATACTGTGGCATACATAGTCAGGGGTCGTGCTGTACACTGCGTATATGTACTAGATTTGGTTCTGTGGAAAAAGGAGAGACACTGTGTACATACCGTTATATCCACGGTTGTATAAGTGAGATAAAGAACCCCTGCAGGCAATGTATTCACAATATGAGTGGGTAGGTTGGCCCCATGACCAGCCTTGGCTGGGGCTGCCATGACGTATCCATATCTGTGGCTGTACTATGTACACTACTTGTGTCAGAGAGGCAGGGTTCAATAGGAGAGTAGGCAGCGTTCATACAGGCTGCCATCCATGCCTCGCCCTACACCTCCCCACTCCAGGAGGCTGCCACCACAACAGCCTGCCAGCCAACAACCCAGCAGAGCAGCAAGCCGCCTGTGCCACCCGCACTCTGCTATACTTTACTGTTAGCCACACCCTGCAGGCAGGTGGCACAGGGGGCCCGTGTAGTCCCAGAACCAGTGTAAGCTCAAGGCAGCTGGGAATGGAGAGGAAGGCATGGGGGACGACTGCCTTGACTCCTCCCTCTCCTCTCCACAGGCACTGGCAGACGACAATTTACCCTCTCATCCCAGCGTCCCAACCTCCAGATCCTAACAATCCATGTCCTTAGGTGTTCCTACAGCTCCATAGTGTAGTTACCTACCTGTGTTGAGGGTATGTCTGGTGTATATCCTTAGGCTATTAAGGTGTCCACTCCCGGTGCTGCAGTGTCTGGCTGCTCTGGGTGTCCTACCAGCGTCTACTGCGGCGTCTGGCAGGCAGGCAGTGGGGAGGAGCAGCAGCTGGGAGGGAGGAGGAGGAGGAGGACGGAGGAACGCGCCGTCACTGGGCACGGAGCGCGCCATCAGCGTCCGAACGCTGCACGAACGCCGGACCAGCGTCCGTGGTGTGCAGTGTGGTGTATGGAGGACTGGAGGAGCATCCAATAATGGTGGTATTACCACAGGGCTACTACAAGGAGTAGTTATACACTGTGTTAATGGCACTATAATAGCACAAGCTATACCCAGTACCCTTTAAGGACAGGAGGGTGTTTCTAGACTCTTTAAAAAGGCTTTATCTAAAATTGCCATCATGATGTAAAAATATAGTATAATCATCATGTAATTGATTAATGCTGTTTCGTGCTCCATGCCGGCCAGCTTCCAGGCTTAATGAACCCATGAAGAGTAGACATTATACACCAATGTAGTGCAGGGATAGACTCCATGGCACAAAAGTACGCCATGACTATACAGGCAGATTGGGGGGGGGGGGGGGGTCCTTACGACATAAAGCTATCATCAAAGGGTTAATCATTAATGTACAGCCACGAGCTCCCCCTATTGTCTGTTCCAGTAACAAGAGACCCACGAGAGACAGAGACTCTAACATGTGTTAGCTGTGACTAATGCTATTATTAATCTACTAGGGCCTATACAAGGGCAGAAGTTATATGCAATCTTGTCTATTACTTACAATACCCAAGTGCGTACATTGTGTCTAGTACAGATGGCTATGAGATGACCAGAATCCATGCCAGTGTAACATAGTGCATCAAGGGACTCGACCTATCTGTCCTCATGTCGACCTAACAAGATTTCAGATTGGCTTCATGCATGAATGCAGCCATGGTCAGCAGACTATCCAAGGCAGCATTAAACTATTAATTTATCATGTTAACAAATGAGCCTCCCACCCTACGACCCTTAAAGGGTTATGAGTACCGAGCAGCATGATATTGTAAGGAATCCACATGTGACGTGTGACACTACAAGGGGCACATGGCTTATACTATAAGCCGATTAGATAGAGGCACTCTTGACCCCCATCGTCATCACTTCACCTGCCCTGACCCCCCTCAAGGTCGGCACTGGTAGGGACAAAGGGCAGAGAGCAGGGTGTGGAAGGGGGAGGGGTGAAGCTATTTCTGGTCTCAGCTGACCCAAAGTGGTAAGTAATAATAAGGGGAAGCCTGTATCAATGTGACATACTGACGTAGGGCTGAAAACAGCTGTTTATAATCACTGACTCTGTATATGGGTCAGGTCGCCAGAAAGCAGTAGATTTCCCCCCCAGAGGTCAAGAATGACAAATTTTAGAATTCATTCACAAAACTTTATTACCTTTAAAGAGGTATGTCTCCCCTATTCAAAACACTTAAAAATACCGCTCTAGCCCTAACGGTTCAGTTTTTATCGCTTGCGGAATGAAACTTGACTGAATTGTGTAACGTCCGGTACCAAAATAATTAGGATATCATGATACCATCATTATATACCCCACTGTGACTCCTAAACCAGTTTGTAGGAGCCCACAACATATATTTTCAATAATAACCAGGAAAAATTGCAGTATTCCACAGATTTTAGAAAATATGAGCATTGCGATCGTGACAGGATACCAAATTCGCGACATTTTTCTCAAATGCTTTCCTAACTTTACCATAGTGTTGCCAATAATGCTCCAATGGACATGCAAATTACTACATAACATCTTCCATATGTCTATATTCTAGAACATAACTCCTTAAGCCATACATGGTACCATTACCTCTGTAGTATGCATCCAACAAACTCAAATAAAAGTACCGGACGTTACACGATAGAGCGCAAAACATGCATTTTACCATGACTTAGAGAGACCATCTGGAAGACTACTAATATTCCTCCTATCATCCTTAAACTTCATAAATAGGTACAAGACACTTGTAGCTTTAGTTTCAGCTGTATACAACCATATATTTCACATATTTTGTCATCCTACCATCCATAAGAAATTTTTTTTCACAAAATTTTCAGGTTTTCTTGCGATCATAGACCATAAGTCATACACAAATATGGTACAGGTTATGTTAAAAAGCCTATAAATTAAAAGGCAAACATGTTTACAATCTATATCAACAGTAATATGGACCATTTCATCACTTGGGCTAAACCAGCCTGGCATGAGCTGGATATGGAATAAAAGTACCGGACGTTACACGCGCGGCTGCAAAACATGCATTTTACCATGACTTAGAGAGACCATCTGGAAGACTACTAATATTCCTCCTATCATCTTTAAACTTCATAAATAGGTACAAGACACTTGTAGCTTTAGTTTCAGCTGTATACAACCATATATTTCACATATTTTGTCATCCTACCATCCATAAGAAATTTTTTTTCACAAAATTTTCAGGTTTTCTTGCGATCATAGACCATAAGTCATACACAAATATGGTACAGGTCATGTTAAAAAGCCTATAAATTAAAAGGCAAACATGTTTACAATCTATATCAACAGTAATATGGACCATTTCATCACTTGGGCTAAACCAGCCTGGCATGAGCTGGATATGGAATAAAAGTACCGGACGTTACACGCGCGGCTGCAAAACATGCATTTTACCATGACTTAGAGAGACCATCTGGAAGACTACTAATATTCCTCCTATCATCTTTAAACTTCATAAATAGGTACAAGACACTTGTAGCTTTAGTTTCAGCTGTATACAACCATATATTTCACATATTTTGTCATCCTACCATCCATAAGAAATTTTTTTTCACAAAATTTTCAGGTTTTCTTGCGATCATAGACCATAAGTCATACACAAATATGGTACAGGTTATGTTAAAAAGCCTATAAATTAAAAGGCAAACATGTTTACAATCTATATCAACAGTAATATGGACCATTTCATCACTTGGGCTAAACCAGCCTGGCATGAGCTGGATATGGAATAAAAGTACCGGACGTTACACGCGCGGCTGCAAAACATGCATTTTACCATGACTTAGAGAGACCATCTGGAAGACTACTAATATTCCTCCTATCATCTTTAAACTTCATAAATAGGTACAAGACACTTGTAGCTTTAGTTTCAGCTGTATACAACCATATATTTCACATATTTTGTCATCCTACCATCCATAAGAAATTTTTTTTCACAAAATTTTCAGGTTTTCTTGCGATCATAGACCATAAGTCATACACAAATATGGTACAGGTTATGTTAAAAAGCCTATAAATTAAAAGGCAAACATGTTTACAATCTATATCAACAGTAATATGGACCATTTCATCACTTGGGCTAAACCAGCCTGGCATGAGCTGGATATGGAATAAAAGTACCGGACGTTACACGCGCGGCTGCAAAACATGCATTTTACCATGACTTAGAGAGACCATCTGGAAGACTACTAATATTCCTCCTATCATCTTTAAACTTCATAAATAGGTACAAGACACTTGTAGCTTTAGTTTCAGCTGTATACAACCATATATTTCACACATTTTGTCATCCTACCATCCATATAAATTATTTTTGGCAAGATTTTTCAAGTTTTCACGAGATCACAGACCATAAGTCATACACAAATATGGTACAGATTATGTTAAAAAGCCTATAAATTAAAAGGCAAACATGTTGACTATCAATATCAACAGTAATATGGACCATTACATCACTTGGGCTAAACCAGCCTGGCATGGGCTGGATATGGAATAAAAGTACCGGACGTTACACGCGCGGCTGCATTTTACCATGACTTAGAGAGACCATCTGGAAGACTACTAATATTCCTCCTATCATTCTTAAACTTCATAAATAGGTACAAGACACTTGAAGCTTTAGTTTCAGCTGTATACAACCATATATTTCACACATTTTGTC
Organism: Acholoe squamosa; assembly: GCA_949317995.1. Taxonomy (NCBI): domain Eukaryota; kingdom Metazoa; phylum Annelida; class Polychaeta; order Phyllodocida; family Polynoidae; genus Acholoe; species Acholoe squamosa. Next base: position 50,184,348 of record OX439050.1, read on the forward strand.
ATCCTACCATCCATATAAATTATTTTTGGCAAGATTTTTCAAGTTTTCACGAGATCACAGACCATAAGTCATACACAAATATGGTACAGGTTATGTTAAAAAGCCTATAAATTAAAAGGCAAACATGTTGACTATCAATATCAACAGTAATATGGACCATTACATCACTTGGGCTAAACCAGCCTGGCATGAGCTGGATATGGAATAAAAGTACCGGACGTTACTGCACACTATTATATCAAGCCTGCTGGTGCTATAGCAGCTGGTATAAGGTACATGCACACACAGATCACTTGTACACACATACTCACAGAGTCACACATGAAAGAACACATCTTAAAGGAACACCTTCGTCTGGGCAAATCTGGTCATCACTTCCTTCCAGGAGTCGACTGGTAAATTGTAATGTGGGGACCGTTTACCCTCGCGTGTGGGTTCACCAACTTTCATGATGACGTCATCACTGTCCAAGTCCATGATGTCATCAAGGCGCGGCCATCGGAACCTTGGGATTTTTGGATCCTCTTGAGACATGAAGTGCACAGTGTAGTCCCATTCCTCTGGGAAGGCAATGACTTTGCCGACGTAGCATGAAGTGCCGTACACACATGCAAGGTAGTCTCCGATGACATACTTTTCCGGAGTGGGGATAATGACATGTCCCTGGTCTGGCTGGTTAACCTCCTCTTCTTCCTCTGCTGGGGGCTCAACAAACTGGGTGGGGAACAGCTCATGCTCCTGCCATCCAGCACACCCACGTTTGGAGACACAGTCAACCCAGCAACACTCGTTAAAGCAGGAGGTCTGTCGCACTGCGATGGTGTGGTCAGCAGCTAGTGGCACAACACCGTGGACTGACATGGTTCCAGGCACGGTGTTCTCGCACACCAGCTCTGGTACAGCGTCACGGCATCGGGCGACGTCAGTGACAGAGACACAGATGTAGTGCACAGACCCCTCCAACTCATTCCCTTGCTCAGCAAAGGAGGCAGCGTCAGTGATCTTGATGTTGCGCTTGACTGCCAAGTCCGCATTTCGCTTCGCTGCAGCACCGACGCCATCGCACGGCCCTTTGCCGTGGCCTGCCTCAAAGTACGTCCAGGTTGCACGGAGGCCGTTGAAAAGCTGTTGGTGCTTGCACAGTATGCTGAAGATGGATTTGTTGCGATACTGTGAGCTCGGGGAGTCGGAGCAGTAGTGGATGGTGGTTACCTGGGGCAGGGTCTGGGCGACATAGACACAGAGGACTTCCAGAAAGGCAAGGATGGCGCCGGAGTCATGCTTGCGGTCGTCAGTTACCAGTGCTACACACCAGTGTGTGGTCACATCTCCTTCCCGGTGGTGAATGACGGCTGGATGGAGTGTGACTGGCTCCTTGGCGTAGTAGACGGCTTGGGGAGACTCCGGATAGGTCACCATCCAATTCTCCGCGAAGTCCATCTGGATAGTACACTCTGCTGGAGACATGGACTGACGGAGCTTGCGTACGACGCGGTGCTGGTGTTCTGCACGCATGCTGTGCTCCCGCATGGTGACGAACTCTTTGCCGAGGTCGGTGATGAACTGTTCTCTTGTAATAACCTCCTCCACTTGTCGGAGCTTCATACAGGTCTTACCATCCGGGCCGTACGGGACACTCACGCGCTTCCATGTTTCAACGCGGATCCCCGGAGGAAGGTCTTTGGCCCGGAGGTTGGCAGTGAACTCCTCAACGGTGGTCGTCCTGACGAGATCATCAGGGAGCACATACCACATCCCCAAGGCACGGAGTTTGAGCGTGAAATTTTGGTGTTTGAGACACAGGCAAACACTGACCATGTTGAACTTCACAACCTTGATGTACCTGTGCCTCCGTCGCACATCGTTAAAGTATGTCCGGCCGCAGGGGTGGTTAGGGTACTCCTTCTTAAATAGCTCATAGAGGTATTCGGTGAATTCAGTTAGGATGACCTTTTGATGCTTTTTCTTTTTGATGGTGACTGTGTCCTTTTTGCCTGGCAGAGTGTATGAATGCTCAGGTCGCTTCAGGAACTCAATAATGCGCTCCTCCATTCCCAGGAACTTCACTGTCCGGCAGTCAACCTTTCGTGGTCCAGACAGTAGGCAGCTGCGACTGAGTCCAGTGTCCATCATTAGCTGTGTGGTCAGTCGATGTGACTTAAGGGTTTCTGCTGGGAGCAGGGACTTTACAACCTCAACTCTTTTCATCCGGGGTGCGGTGGTCAGCTCTTCCATGACAAGGCTATAGAGCTCTAACCTCCGGCGATCAGTAAGGGCACTGTCACGTGGTCTCTCCTCAACACGGGGAACTCCTGCGTCCTGTGGAGCGCCGTCGCGGGGTTCAGCATCGCGGGGTCCCTCCTCAACACGGGGAACTCCTGCATCCTGTGGAGCGCCGTCGCGGGGTTCAGCATCGCGGGGTCCCTCTTCAACACGGGGAACTCCTGCATCCTGTGGAGCGCCGTCGCGGGGTTCAGCATCGCGGGGTCCCTCTTCAACACGGGGAACTCCTGCATCCTGTGGAGCGCCGTCGCGGGGTTCAGCATCGCGGGGTCCCTCCTCAACACGGGGAACTCCTGCGTCCCGTGGAGCGGTGTCACCATTTGCTCTGTCTGCGCATGATGGTGACCCAGGAATGCGGTTATGACGAGGGGCAACAGTCTGCTGTGCTGCCTTGGCAGCTCTATGTGCTTTGCGTGCAACACTTGTCTCCTGTTGTGTCCTGATATTGTCAATCGCAGACTTTAGGCGATCAATCTCCACCTCCATTTCTACTCGGTGTTGTGCCTCTAGCCTCTCTGCCTCCTCGCGTTCCCTCCGTTCTCTGGCTATACGGTTGTACAGCTTGACTTTTCGTGGTGTTTTGTTTGGCGAGCTGTGGTTCAACTCGCGGGATAGTACATCATTTTGGGTCGTGTCCTGGGGCGGTGCTATAGTCGTCGTGTCGGCGGATCTAGGGATGTCGGGGGGCAGTTGCTGGGTTGTTATCCGTGAAGATGTCCTCCGGGGCCGTTTGCTGTTAATTTAGAATATTAAAGTTAAACCCTACACATATGGATGCTTCAAAATATACAAAAATGGAGTGTTGATAAAATTCATCTAATATCTATCATACACCACTACTATTTTGTATTAGACCAGGATATTATAATAGGTTCTACAGTTAAGGAAGGAAGGCAATGCCAGGACCACAGCAGTAAATTTCAATAGCAAAACTACAGATCTAAGCTTCAACCACAGGAGCAAAAAGCAAAGCAGCACAACAACAAGCAAAGCAGCACAACAACAAGGAAAGCAGCACAACAACAAGGAAAGCATCACAAGAACAAGGAAAGCAACACAACAGCAACCGAACTATCCCTTGTTTTCTAAACTATTACTATTACTTATACCTCATTCATACTACGTTCATTTTGGCCCGCTTGACCACGCCTCTGCAAATCATTATCAAAGTGTCAATGTAGGTATTGTTATGGACAAAGTTATAAATTCAGATTTTTAGCAATTCAAAAACCTTTACTAGCCACATGTAGTTTGTATAGCATTTACTTAATGATAACATTTTACATGTATTATTGGAATATCATGGGATGAGAATTCACACACATAGCTTTTAACTTACTCAAGGTCTGCTACCATACGGCAGTGACGGGTTGGCCGTGGAGTGTCATCGTCGGAATCTGATAAGGGAATTGGACTTGGGGAACGGCACCTCTTCCTTCCTTGTTTCCGCTTGTCCTCCTGAAAAAATTCAACAAGAATTTGGGATTAAATTCAAAGTGTGATTACATGTGTGTGATTATTTATAATTCATCTCTTAATGTAAGATGCTGAATAGATGTAGACTTAGTTCAATGCACACCAGTCAAATAAGTCAAAATGGCTTTTTAAATGTCAAATTTCTTACCTCGGGAGGTTCCTCCTCATCAGGCGAGGACATGGACACGGGTTTGTATTTGACCGGCTTCTTCTGGCCTTTCGTCTTGCCAAGGCCCTTCCCCTTTGACGTTATGCTTCTCTTGGGAGCCTCCTTTTGTGCTGGTGTTGAGCTGGCCTTACCTAGTCGTCCCCTCCCAGGTGTGAACAGGGCCACCTGAAACAGAGAATAATTAGTTCCATATTTTCAAAATTTCATGCAGTAGTGGTAAGAGGAACAACACGCCACGTTCAATCACCTTATTTTCAAAAAATGAAATCATGTGTGTGTCTCATGGATCTCAAATATTAGAAGGTAAATGATGGAACTACATTACCTGTAGACGGGATGTATTGGGGGTTGAGGTTGTGTCACGGCCTTCCTGTGATGTACCTGGTTGCGGATCATCGTGCACTGCAGCTTCTCCCAGTTTGTCCCGTAGACGCTTCTTTGCAACTCGCAGTCTGGTAAGCTCCCTTTCGTGCTGCTTCTGTGCTTCCGTGTGAGCTGCCTTCATTTTCTCTCTACTCTGCTTCTTGCGAGAGGCTTCATCTGCATTGTGCTTGTCCTCCCCCTTTTTTTCCTTAGACCGTTGTCTGGCCTCTTTCGATATGACCTTTCGATCCTTTTTCTGGTCCGGAGGCAGCGGCTTCCGGCCCATCTTCTTAAAATACAAGGAATGATTACCATAAGAACGAGTTGTATCAAAGTAAATTATGCAGTATTATACTCATAGGGCTTGATAAAGTTGAAATTGAAGTATGTAGTGGGGATAAATCAACGTTACTATCAAATACTAGTACCATAGGGGCATATTGTATCAAAATATGGGGGGTCTACACCGAGCCTTTGTGATGGTTTGGATCAAAAATGTGAAATTGTAACGTCCGGTACCAAAATGATTATTGCCCCTGACATGGGTAAAACAGTCCTAATGTATGGAAATTGTGGCTGGGCTACCTCTAAATATATTCTACTTACATGGAAACACAGGATTGCCAGCATATCACCCCTAATTTACCACATTTTGGGGTATTTTCTAATTTCCGAGACTTACGGTAACGTCCGGTACCAAAATCCATTTTGCTCGTATTTCACCCACCAAATGAATATATATTGTGTTTGTAATACTTGGAAGAGGTAGGGGGCATGCCTAAGAATAACAAAATACAGTAGAACATCATTTCAAGCCATATTTCTGGTTTCGGTGAGGGTTAAACGGTCCAAATCGAAAAGGTACCGGACGTTACATGAGTCTGTACTACAAAAAAGGTAGAATTTCTATCAAATCAGGTTCACAAACCACCCCAAGCAATACACACGGCTCCATTCTTTCAATTTACACCACTAAATGCAAGATTTGATCCTAAACAACGAGAGTGTAAGCATTTTGGTGCGCCGAGAATTTTGGTACCGGACGTTACCGTTTGACATCGAAAACATACGGACATAGTCTGGGGCTTGCCCGGTGCAAAATTCTCGGCTGACACCGACAATGCCGTGTTATTTTGATGGATTACGTCCATATCAATCAAAATATAATCAATTCAACCACCTATGATACATAATCGATACACAAACATCCTTTTCTATTGCGATCGGGGGCTTAACTCACCTTTTTTGGGGTTTAGAAGAAAGATTTTGGAGGGTTGCTTTGGGAAAATCTTCATAAACTTGTTGTGGTCTGACGCGGAATTAACTGGGTTAAAGTTCCCGGATGTAGGTTACAACCTCCGGTCGTCTGACGTCATTTGACAGCGTCTTCTTTCCCGCCCTGATTTTTTAGGTACCGGACGTTACACGATTCATATTTTGTGTATCGAAGCAAGTTTGGAGGGGTACGGGGGGATTATGGATATTCTTTTGGTTGACGATTGAAGAAAATGATGTTTTGAACATAGTTTGATCCGAAAAGAAACTCAATTTGTACTTATTTAGCTGTGAGGGACAAAAATGTAAATGTAACGTCCGGTACTTTTATCAGAATTATTTTACATGGGTGGCTCTCACACGGAGGCAAATGCCAATACACACACAATTTTTTCAGGATATTTGGTGGGATGGACAATATTCCTATGGGTAATAACAAAATATTTGTTGCCCCTTTTTTCACTGAGCTATTTACGATTTAGATTTTGGTACCGGACGTTACAAATTATACTTTTCCATATTCCGAATCACCTGAGGAAAAAAATACACTTACTAAGATGTCCAAACATCCTGGAAATGATACCTGTGATCATATAGGATACAAAAAGTGACATTGGGATACTTCAGGAGTTCTTTATTCAACACAGTACACTTGTAAAAATTACAAAAATTACAAAAACCACAATTTTGGGCCTTTTTTCGACTTTAGCGGGTCGCAACTCTGGGAATTTTCAACTAATTTCAACAAATCTTGGTTTTTCTGAAAGCCCTAAGTGTTTTCTCCCAAATGAGACCATGGAAGACAAGATTGGTTCACAACTTTTTATTCCAGAGTCATGAGAGTCCAAAATGACCTCAAAAACACCAAATCTACTGGTTTCTGGCGACTTGACCCATATGGCTACATTGCTAGGCTCGAGAGTAGCGCGTTGGAATACCATGTATATGAGTATATGAGAGCAGGGAGTGCGTATGAGACAAATGGGCCAGCTATAGCATTAACAATAAGGAGGCTATAATGGAGTTGGCTAGCGCTGTATCCGACAGAGATGCACTGTCACGGTATGCTAGGCCTATATTATTTTACTACGGCAGTGAGTGAGTAAAACACCATTACACAGCAATGTCATTTTCACAGTTAGAAAACTAGCTGATGAACCAGCTGATGAACCAGCTGATAAACGTAGGGAAGCTACGGCAGTAAGTTGAGTAACAGACAAGCAATAATTATTATATCACAAGTTCTGCGCATTATCAATAGCCAACTATCTCCCATGGATTAGCTTTTAACTGCTATATATCGTAAGTAGCTGGCAGGTTTATAATCAAAATCCCTCCTGTATAAAGTCTGAAGTCAGTACTAGCTGACAGGCGCACAGTCAATATTATTGTGTATATCATCAGGGGCTGACAGACACACACAATAGATATCACTGCAGTATACCATCAATAACTGACAGACACACAATTGATATCACTGCTGTATATCATCAGTAGCTGAAAGACACACAATAGATATCACTGCTGTATATCATCAGTAGCTGAAAGACACACAATAGATATCACTGCTGTATATCATCAGTAGCTGAAAGACGCACAATAGATATCACTGCTGTATATCATCAGTAGCTGAAAGACACACAATAGATATCACTGCTGTATATCATCAGTAGCTGAAAGACACACAATAGATATCACTGCTGTATATCATCAGTAGCTGAAAGACACACAATAGATATCACTGCTGTATATCATCAGTAGCTGAAAGACGCACAATAGATATCACTGCTGTATATCATCAGTAGCTGAAAGACGCACAATAGATATCACTGTTGTATATCACCATGATAGACTCTCAATAGATATCACTGATGTGTATCATCAATAGCTGACAGACTCTCGATAGATATCACTGCAATATATCATCAATAGCTGACAGTCTCAATAAATATCACTGCTGTGTACCATCAGCAGCTGAAATAGCACAGCAAATATCGCCAGCAGAGGGCCGGCCCCGGCAGCCATGACAAGGGCTGATGGGCGGCAGTTCTATTTATAGCACATGGGTCAATACCTGGATACACCCTCACCCACACCCACAGACGTACTACCACAGACGCAGGGTGGTGTCACGTGGGGGCCGCCAAGACGCTGGTACCAGGTGTTGACGCTAGGGGGACAGTCAGATGATGGAGGCCTGGAGAAGAGGTTTACTGTGACAGAGAGTGGACACTTGATGCATTGTGCTGCCCTCAAACGGTTAACAGAAGATAGTGAGAAGTATATGGAAAGTAGGAACCTGGTCATGGCACACAAAACATCTCATAAAAGGCCCTGCTGATTGGGAGTGTAAGAAGTATATTGAAAGTAGGGACACGTAACAATATTTCTATGAAACTAACACAATTCAATGGGACGTCCTGTAAAAAAAACACGCATAATTCCTTCAAAAATCTTAGCCCTGTAGCATGCATGTGAGTAGGCAAGCAGAATAAAAAGTCTACTTCCAAAGGCTATACTTTCTGCTTAACAAGCTAACACATGCACATGTTTGCTGCATGGAGGATGGACCCCTCATTGGTTTTATGATCCATAGTGCCTTTTGTTATGGAGGAAGCCATTCCCCTGCTTAATGCCCTCACCACCATGAAGGTTTCCTCTCCACATCAGTAGGGGATGACAGTGGGATGGGTATTTATAAGCACTAACCCTTTTGTATTGGTATAGCAAGATTACGTCATAGCCAGCCGTCTCCATCGGACATGAATCCTGCCATGGGGAGTCTACCCAGCAAGGCTACATTAATGCATCATGGCAACACTATGGGTAGGGTGTTACAATCCTTGAGTTATAGTGTGTCCCGCAGGCCTATTCTGAGTGATTTCAGACATACTCTCACTTATCTGGTTCCAAAATGTTTACTTTACATACCACAGTAATGATTCAGGTAGCCATTTGTTCAAAGCTATTGATCATGCGCAGGTGATGGGCTTATCATTTCTTCATTCATCAATATAGCTCTGTACAACTCTTGCATAGGGGGGTTGGGGGGGCAGAAATAGGCCTCTAATCAGGGATGTAAGTCAGGAATAGGCAAAAATCAGGAAGCCATACGTTTTCTTGATATGAAAGCCCTCTATTTTTCACAAATAGCCCTCCTTACCACTCACGTAAGGAAAATAAATGTCATTCAAAAATTTCAGAAATCAGGAAATCCTGATAAATCCTGAAGACTTACATCCCTGTCTAATAGCCCTTCTTTTCTATTCCTTGGCAAACCAGCATTAATAAACAATTTTAGATTAGCAGGAACATAAGGCAAATAATACTAACAGAAGTACTATATATCATACAGAGATGCCACTCATTGGCGACAAAAGCCAGGAAAACTAGACTTTGGATAGGTTTTTCACAGAATTTAACATGATTTGATACAGATAACCTGTAATCAAAACCAGGAATTCCTGGTAAACCAGGAAAAGTGGCATCTCTGATCATAGTATTTACACAAACACTTTTCTGCCATTCAATAAACCTTACAAGCTCTAAATGAAGGCGTTTCTTTTATCTTGCCCTGTGGCTACAGGTAGTGTGATTATCCTGTGCCGCATGGTCTACTGGGTCCACTCTGCACCCAGATAGGTGCCACTCACCACATAGTTTATATAGAGAGCAGTGGGGACAAAATATCAGTCACTTTTTCAGCTTTGACCAACTCTCAAGCATTCCCTATTGACGATATCATCATTCTGTTTCTTACATTGCATTAGTACATGTATTTTCTATCAGATCCACTATTTGGATATTATGTGAGACTATTGGTTAATTTTCGATGTAACGGCCTACTATGGGGTCGATACATGTCAAGTCTGCATCATGGATGAATGCAGCCCAAGCAAACTCTCTCGCTATTGATACATTACAGTGGTGGACCATACAGGGGTCGCATGCCCCCTCTTTTTGTTTGTATTTAAAAAGTTAATTTGCTTATTTTGGAGCTCAAGATTGGCTCAAAATCTTCTGAGGCACACGACTTTTTTTCTGAATCCTGTATCTGCCACCGCAATGCTTTAAAACACTATGTGACATCTAAAAGGTTAATAGCTGTGGACATGACCAGTATTGTACATGATGGGTTACTAAGTACATAGTTTATGTGCCATTCTCTGCTTGGAGAGCAGGGGCGTGGGAAGCAGTTTCAGAGTGGGTGGGACCAGGGGGGGTTCTGCAATTTTTGACCTCCCTTTGCTTGACCTTTTAGTTTTGACCTTTTGAGGAGTTGGCCAAAAGTGGGGGGGGGGGACATGTCCCCCCTGTCCCCCCTGCTTTCCACGCCCATGGAGAGTGTCACCATCTAAACCTGGAGCCACTCGGGACTCCATAACCCCCACGCCCTCCTGTGGTGCCGACATGAACCAGACTAGGGTGTGGGGTCAGTGAGTGTCTGTGAATGTTAACCCACTATAAAGGCCGCATAGTGGGTTGATGAAATTGATCCCCTGGTCAGCGCGGTGTATGAATACAGTACTGGCGAGTGACTCGCAAGGACTTAATCCATGCATCATGCAAACTCAATGCAGTTTGATAGGCCTTCCCCAACATGTCCAGTGGTGCACCTATTGCTGAAGCTGGTACTTGAGAGATAAGGACTCTCGACTGATAACAGCCTTCACGACGACTCGGAGTACCATTTGCACCTGAACCATTCAGCACTAAATGGAGACAGTATTTTGATTCTGAAGTCTCCCCCGCCCTATCCTAATTCCGACTTAGCAGGATACATTATTGACCAATGAGAAAATTCCTTCCATTCACTGCCGACTTTTCAGGGTGCATTACGTAACACCTGGTACCCATCAGCTCACTGTTATCAGTCCTTATCTCACAAGGTATCAGCTTCAGCAGGGGTCGGCCCACTAAGGAACACGCTAAGGCCATATACACTCGTAAGGGTCGGTATAGTGAAGAACAAGAGTTACTCGCCACAGCTGCACCAGTGTATTATGAACCTAACCTTTGACCATAATGCTAAGGTTTAGGTGTACAGGATTGGTGCTGGTATGTGACATTTGACCGGCAGTCTCTATATAGATGGCCCTAGACCCCTAAATTCGACATGGTGACATAGCCATTTATTAAAATCGACAAAGTGACATGGCCATTTCTTAAAATCGACATGGGACATGGCTATGCTAATGACATGTGACATGGCCATTCCTTAAAATCGACATGTGACATGACAATTAGTGACATGAAAAATAGGGTCTGGAAAAGATCTCATCTATCCTCAGAAAGCATCAGAATGTACCTTTTGGTCTTCAATTGTTCAAAAATTTCCTGGGGAGGCCAACCCCCTATAACCTAGGCCTAGTTGCCTTATTCTAATGACAAATGTTTTTTTTTCCAAGGTGTCACTTTTAGCCTAAATCTGGTTGTGTCCTATACATAAGGACTCAGTATTAAGGCCTAGTGCAGCCGTTTTTTTAATTTGTCTGGTTGAGGTAAAACCCACTGATAAGACATACCATGATAGGTACCTTGTCCCTGGTTAACATTCACTTCCAGGGACATGCTGGTCCCATCTTATCAGTTCTTATCAGTATGTGTCACCAGAACCAGCTCCAGACCAGCTAGTGGCCAATACTCAAGTATTTACAGTAGCTATGATAGTGACACTAGTGACATGGGTGTTTGCCTATGATAGTGACACTAGTGACATGGGTTTTTGCCTAGTGACATGGGACATGGGCAATTCTTTAAAATCGATGTGACATTGGGGGCCCCCCATCAAGGGCCCCATAAAGGGAACAGAGCCATTCCTGTATGGAGGTGGCCATCTTGAAATCAGTTATGTAACTGCCCCCCGACGGCCATCTTGGATCTGGCAGAGGATTGTGGGTAATCTCTTATCTAGCAATGGCTCTGTTCCCTATACTAGTAGTGAAGTAAAGGCAGTTGTATTACAAGGCCTTAGAGCAAAAAGGTTTTAACTGCATTTTTTTCAAGTATTGCAGGAGTTCCAAGATTTCGGTATAGTGCTACTTGGAGTGAAGTCTCACAAAGAAAAAACAACAAAAAAAACAAAACAATTTACGATGGTAATATTACAAACAGTGACAGTAGTAAAGCTTCTGGAAAGCACATATTGCGCCATGCTAACAGAAGCAGTGGCAGCCATGGAACTTGACCCCCATGGATCTCTATTGCAGCATAGAAAGGCGATCTCTCCATTTATATTTAGGGAATGACGACTATCCCTGCGCCATCTGACCACGCAGTCAAAAACAACTTTCTTGTTTTCCGAAATAAATCTTCTTTTTTCAACAGTAAGTGCTATTTGCAATGAGAAATAGTTTCTGAAAATAAGATATTTTCCTTTTTTTTCCTCTAGCCAGGCGTCCTGACGTACCAATACAATGGGGAGCACTACAGTACACGTTAGTGTCAGTCTCTATGGGTCGCTCCAGGAGCCTCTCATATACCACATCGAGACCTGCATATCCACACAGTGTTATAACCTCCACTCACTGAGTCAACAGGCCGGTCAATATCTACCACCGTATTCAATGTACAAATATGCCACCGTATTCAATGTATTAATATACCACCGTATTCAATGTAATAACATACCACCGTATTCAATGTAATAATATACCACCGTATTCAATGGAGTAAAGTACTCTGTCACATGAATCTCTATATGTACCAGGTATTTGAATAAGAGATCCATAGGCAAAGGTTCGCGAGTTGACCCATTACGAGTGAACCTTTGTATAGGTATTAATTTCACTGTTATCTAGGAGAATTCTCATCTCTACAATGCCATTAATCACATACCAGTAACCACGCTTCCTTCTTACAATGATCTTTATAGTTAACCTCAGGGTATTGAGGTATACCTGATACAGAAGATAATTCCACCCTGAAGCCAACAACGGCAAACCACTCAGGCGGCTGACACAGAAGGCATCCTGATGAGCACATTGATGAAACTAGAGTAAAACCTCTGATAAAAAGTAAAATGTGGAAGGCTCACGCCACCTTCTAAATAAAATAGAATACTCATACCAAATATTGATATACCTTTTCAGAAGCCGGATCCTTTTTTCCCCTGAACTGATTCCTTCAGATCACAAACTGTGTGAGTTGCCTGCTCCAACTGCCAATTTCTATAAAATGGCTTTTAAATGCTAATTTTTCAAGGGAATTCATAAGATTTTGTTTTAAATTAGAATTCATACCAGTTATCTCTATTAGATACTTTTTCGGATGAATTATCGCTCTGAATCCCTCAAATTATCGCGTCACCTGCTTCAAATACCCATTTCTATCCTTTGCAATGATGAAATGTCAATACATTGCTTGCTCTATCAGGTTGTTTCTTTAAGGTTTCGGACAAGCCTATCCTAGTTTATCACCTTATTGTGACGGAGGAGGGAGCACACTGCCCCTTATGGTAAAGATAACAAGTACCTTCCGGCTAACAACGACCTTCTACTGAATAGAGGGATTGCCGGTTGTCGCGCATGCGCGAGTTCCACCAGAGTTCCGGTCCCCGGCGCAGCTGTGAAAGCACTGCAATATACACTTGAATTTATGCTATATCTAGATAATAGGGAGAGGTTTAAGTGTGGCATTTTTATTATTATTCATTCCTGAGTACAAAAAGCTATGGATGTTTGCTGGAAATTCACTAAATCCATGTGGATTGAGTGTCAATTGTGTTGTGCTTCAACCTGTGCCAAGGAAGCCACTCTACTCCCCACAGACCATCTTTGACCCCTCCCTCCCCCTCCTTGTCACGTTTTTTTGCCAATTTTCGATATTATTTTGGAATGTTGAGTTACCATATAGAAAATTAATTCCGTCATTCCAAGCCAATCCCCCCTCCTGCATGACATCATTTGTACCCCCTTGTGCATAGACATACTGGTGAGCTACCCAGGTAATAGGCCTCCAAAACCATAGGGTCCAATGACTTTCTAATAATATGATGATCTAAATGAAATTTTGAAAGGTCATTTTTTAACAAAACGGGGTTGGCGAAATTCCACACGTGCATGGCGAAATGTTTTCCGCCCCCCCTCATTACATGTACACCAGGGGGGGTGAAGCTGGTGGGTTTGAGGGGGGGGGCGGAAAATTTTCAGACCCCTCCCGGGGGGGAGGCTAAAAAAATTTTGACTGCTGTCGAGGGCGGGGGCGTAAAACATTTTGACGGCTTTTGGTCGGCAAACATCAAGATTGGCAAATGGTCGGCCAGCCAACGTCAGGCCAATGTTGGAATTTGGTTGGCACTGTCGGGCCTATGTAGGCAGGATGGGCAGCCTATGTAAAGGCGATGGTTGGGCCAACGTCGGCCCAAGGTTAGGGAGTGGTCATTATTTATCAACAGGGGGGGTGGTGGGTTTTCGCGTGGACGCGTAGAAATTTTTTACGCCCCCGCCCTCGACAGCAGTCAAAATTTATTGCGCCCCCCCCCCCGTGCCGGAGGTGCGGAGAGTTTTCGCGCCTCTCTTTGATCTATAGTAGCGCGAGGGCTTTTTTGCTAAAAAGAGGGTGAATTCTTTTAGCCCCCCCTCTCATCCGAGGATCCCTCTCAGCTTGTGTCAGTGTGTGTGGTTAATGATTTTAGGGATTGGTCATTTTTTAACAGGGGGGGTCGGTGAAATTCCGCACATGCGCAGCGAAAATTTTTCCGTCTCCCCCCTCCGAGTGGTCTGAAATTTTTCCGACCACCCCCCCTGTTGATAAATAATGACCACTCCCTTATGCCAATGTCTCTGTTCTACCTGGAGGGGGGAGGGGTTGGTGGGTTTCGGGGGGGGGCAAAAAAATTTCAGACCCCTCTAAGGGGGGGACAAAAATTTGTTCGCCCCTTTTTAACGAAAAAGCCAGCGCGCGACTATAGCATAAAAGGGGGGTCGGAAAAATTTCAGACCACTCGGAGGGGGGAGACGGAAAAATTTTCGCCGCGCATGTGCGGAATTTCACCGACCCCCCCTGTTAAAAAATGACCAATCCATAAAATCATTAACCACACACACTGACAAAAGCCGTCAAAATGTTTTACGCCCCCGCCCTCGACAGCAGTCAAAATTTTTTTAGCCTCCCCCCGGGAGGGGTCTGAAAATTTTCCGCCCCCCCCCTCAAACCCACCAGCTTCACCCCCCCTGGTGTACATGTAATGAGGGGGGGGGCGGAAAACATTTCGCCATGCACGTGTGGAATTTCGCCAACCCCGTTTTGTTAAAAAATGACCTTTCAAAATTTCATTTAGATCATCATATTATTAGAAAGTCATTGGACCCTATGGTTTTGGAGGCCTATTACCTGGGTAGCTCACCAGTATGTCTATGCACAAGGGGGTACAAATGATGTCATGCAGGAGGGGGGATTGGCTTGGAATGACGGAATTAATTTTCTATATGGTAACTCAACATTCCAAAATAATATCGAAAATTGGCAAAAAAACGTGACAAGGAGGGGGAGGGAGGGGTCAAAGATGGTCTGTGGGGAGTAGAGTGGCTTCCTTGGCACAGGTTGAAGCACAACACAGGCGTCAAAATCTTCGATTAATATTGGTCTCTCTAAAAATCAAACATCAGATGAAATTTATTTTAGACATTCTATGAGAGACCATACCCAAAATAAAAGCACAAGTCCCAGAGATAATTGCAGCAGTTTGCAGCTTGAATGTACATCTCATCTGCGGCAGGGAACCAGAACTCTGGTAGAAGTCGCGCATGCGCGACAACTGGCAAAGGGTCTATACCAAATAGGCAGCCACTACTCCCAGGTATACGGACTTAACAGGTTTATTTATTAGCCAATGAGAGAACCCCAATCTATTCACTGCGGTCCTTCGGGAGCCAACTGGTACCCATCTGATAGGTCTTATCAGTAGAACTCGCTGGTAACAAGCTCTAGCAATGGCCGCGCCCATGGGACAACCTGCTACCTCAGAATACCACCGTCTCATCAACTATATCTCGGTAGTTAGATGCACATGAAAGGTATCTTCATCTGCCAAATACGCTTATAATGGTATCAGATTGTATACTGAAAACCTGTTGGTGAAATAGGTCCTCTGTGCAGAGGACTTAGGGTCCTCAATTTGAGGACGTTGGGCCCTCAAATTGATGGGTCCTGGGGGAGTACCGGGTCCTCACTCAAGTCCTCAATTTGAGGACCTAATGTCCTCAATTTGAGGACCTTTTATGATGAAGCTATGCCATCAATATGATGGGTGTGGGTAGTCAATTCCATGACATTGATTTTTAATTTCTATTAATTATGAAATAGTAAGTAGATTAACTTTAGAATCCCCCTACCCCACCATAGCCAGACCTTTATTAGATGTATTGTCCTTCTGGTAGGCCAAGTGACTGGTATTATATGTAAACAACAGTTTCTAGCCAGTCTGTGCACTTCTAAGTAAGTCTTTAGACACATAAAAGGTGTTCAAGCACATAGAGACCCCATAACTCCCTTCAAATTACTTGAGAAAAATTTCTTGCTGTATTTCCAATCTAGCATAAATATAAATAGCTATTGCAACATTTGTGATGTAGATAAGTATATTATTAACTAACAAAATTATCTATAGGATGACCTACAGTATGAAATATAGATTACACTACAGCTTAGTGGGGCCCCCTGGTGGAAAAAAAAGTATTGTCTTCAAAATGATGACCCCATCTTCAAATTGATGACTTGAGGTCATCAATTCTGAAAGAGGACCTAAGGTCCTCTACACAGAGGACTTTCGTATAAGCTTAAGTTCTCAGTGTATAGGTCTATGGATGTATGGCAATTGGAATCTCTCGACGGACCATAATGCCTACCGTAGGCTTGGGGGGCACTAACTCACGTCCCTTAGAACCTGGGACCGATGCCCTACTACAAGAATGTTCCACCTGCAGTACAACCCTAACACCCTAGGGCGACGATGTCTGTGTGTAGACACCTTGGAAATGGGGCCATTCTAAATTAGGGCCCTAAATCTAAATCTAGCCCCTCTGAAATAGGGGAGCTGGGACCACCTGTACTAGGGCCCTTAAAAGTTACACCTTTTTTCAGCTGGGGTCACCATAACTGATGCCTTCTTTACCACGGGAATGGGACTGCGTTTTGAAGAAATTTTTAAGGCAGTGATTAAATTCCTCTTGTAGGTGGTATTTGAGAGCAATTTTATGGGATGAGGCGTCTCAAACATCTAACAACCCCCCCCCCCTCTCCTCCCATATTAATCTTAGAATAGTTTCTCAGTGGACCTTTTGCAAATCACAAGAATGACCTGTCTCCGCTTCAATTTCCAAAAAATCTGAAAATTCCGAAAAAAAAAACAGGACTGCATTCAGTCAATGTACTGAGATCCTATCACTCATACAACGTACTTTCACTTTCAGAGCCCGCATATATTGAAACTCCTAGAATCCTAATGATACCCTATAGTAAAAAGCCTTCCTCATATGAAACAAGAGACAGGATATAGCTGATGGTCTGGTGAATCAGAAGGCACAGATGATAGCAATATTATATAAGTGGCTCACCCCAGGCTAAGGAAAATATCATGTGGTGATATCAGATCTCTCATATTCACAAATGGCTGGCATCAGCAATATTCTATTTTTCCTTTCAGTAGGTCGCCCACTCACCAGCCTGCAGACAACTACCAGTTTTCATTACCAGCTTTAATACAGTTTAATGGGAGCATTTTGCATCTTTCCTCCCTTTTTTTTCTTGCCTTTAAGGTACATGAATGTACCAATGGTAACTTGAAAGGTGTGTACTATATTGACGAGTCATGCCCACTGCACATATCCTACATCCTTGTATACCAATGCAGTGCCAGTGAGTTACTCGCAGTGACACTGAGTTAGCCCCTGTTGTGGTGAGTTACTCGTGGTGCCAGTGAGTTACTCTGGAGCCAGTGAGTTACTCACAGTGCCAGCAAGTCCCCGACAGTGTGAGCGAGTCACCCGCAGTGCCAGCGAGTTACCGGAAGTGCCAACAAGTTACTCACAGTGCAAGCGAGCCACTCGCAGTGTCACTGTCAGCGAGTTACTCGTGGTGCCAACGAGTTACTCACAGTGCAAGCGAGTCACTCGCAGTGTCAGCGAGTTACTTGAATAAGGATTTGGGCCATCACATATGCTTGTGTGGCATTATGTCCGCATTTAAGACTTATTCTATGTATTATCAAGCTGAGCAATGATAGAAATGTAACACAATAGACTGGAAAAGGGTATTCCCCTCCTATGTTGATTAACCCAGTTGTGTCACGCAATAAAGTTAATATGAACTGTAAAACTTTGTGGTGTTTGCTTGTCCCTAGTCTACTTTCTCGGGCTTCCCTAGCCCACTTAAAAAGGTCTATATCTCCTAGGGTGCCCGGCAGACCCTTCGAAAAAGTAGGACAAAAGTAGGACTGAAAATTTTCAAAAAGTAGGACAAAAGTAGGAGAATATACGAAAAAAAAGGACATATGTAGAATAAACAATGCATGTGTAACAAACCTATTTATCCTCAGAATTGATAAGCTTATATGTAGAATCTATTAGGATAATATTCCAGAACATATTTAAATGGTGAGAAATTGGCAAGTTGTTTCAGCACACCAACAGGTGAAACTTGTAATGATAAGTCTATGGCAAAGGTTTTGCCTCAACATGGCTGCCAAGATCTGTGAGGTACTAATTTTGTGAAACCCCTCTATAGAACTTACTTAAGAGACACAGTTTTTGTACAATATATTCATATACTACACAGAAGGTATGTCACAATATCACTTTATATGCGGACCCCTGTCTATCACTCTCTCTGTGGTGACCCCTCATCTCCATCTGACAGAAATTCCCCATCTATTTTAACCTGTGAATGCCTGTACATCCAAACCATGTCAGACACACAACCTTAAAACTACTATCCACAGTTCACCGAATGACCCATTACTATAGCTCAATTCATATCCTATAACCATTGTAATCCAATCCCCACTGCTCTAAACTTTTGCTTTGTAAAAGGCAAAAGAGGCTTTGTGAAAGTTTGAAAAACTATGGTTTCTATGCTCTAGTATTATATTATCTATATGTATGTGAAGACTACACTTGAAAATTACAGTAAGGAATATAAGAATACAAATAAAACTTATAACAAACAGAAGTCTAATCATATATCTAAATCATGTCCTAATCAATGGCGATATTTCTAGCATAAAATAAGGCTAGAAAACTTTTTGGAGAATACACAATACAAGTTGGACTAAATGAACTTTAGGAGGACCTGGTAGTCTCTTATCATATTAGACAAGTTGTTTGCAGGCTGCCTGTCTGGTCTTTCTGCAGAGTCTAATCCTTCAGTATCCATTTTTCTTGCTTTAACCGCTATTCTAATAATAACTTGAGTAGCATAAGGCAGTACTCAAAACAAGTAAAAGAACACAGCCAATTGGGCCCTACTAGGTTGTATGGAACATGTAATATTTAAATTAACTTTTAAGTTGTAACATCACTTATCTTTTCATAGTCTGTTTACATAGAGGTAAGCTTAACACCTGTTTAACAATGCTTAACCAAGAACAGCTGATTCCTGAATAAGGTAACAAACATCTACTAAATAGGCCTAATATCTAATGTTAAAAAATGATGTGGGAGATAACAGTAAAACTGCACTATTTATAAACCATGTGGAGGCTCAATGTAGTAGGGCTACAACTCCAGTACTCAGTTTCTTGCAAGTACTAAAGGAGCGTGACAGACATGGCAAAATTTGAGTACCAGATAATATTATTAATGCAAATGATATTACAGAATTTGCTATCTACCCAAAGTAATGTTACTAGCCAGTATGAGACTAAATGGATGGAACATATAAGAGGAGGAAAATCATTCACATGCCATAGTTTTGCTAATAAAATCAGGTACTACTAAATAATTTACCATGCCAGTGATAAGTTCCCTCAGGTATACCTCAATGGGAACTACAATAGTCTATGTATGGCACACATTAAGACTTGAGGGTTGATTTCACTTGACATAAGTTACTATAAAGATGTACTGACACAAGCAAGATGTGCTTCAAAGCATGGTATTTTTACATTGCACGCGCCAAAGCAAAATAAAAAAGTAGGAACAAGTAGGTATTTTAGAAAAAGTAGGAAAAATAGCTAAATCATAAAAAAATAAGAAAAAGTAGGAAAAGTAGGATCGCCGGGCAGCCTGTATCTCCTGTTTCCTATCCCACTCGAATGTATGTGTTGCACATATGCGTGGGCTCCAACACATTCCTCTGTGAAATTGTGTAATTTAGTTTTCTCACCATGAATATGACCTTAGCTGCCGAAATGGCGTTGAACATCTATTACTCACCCACTCACTCTACTTTCTCATGGTGAATACATAGACAGGCATCAGTATACATTAGTACTATAGATGGCATTTGACACATGCAAAGATTTGGTCTCATTCAGCATGGAGCGCAGAGTGCAAAAAAATGAGGAATCTAAGGTAGCAGTGAAAATGACACTGTTTCTGAGCTAAAGCTATTTTTGACCACTTTCACATGAAATTAATACACAGATGCAGACAGCTTGTCATATTTCTTATCGCTCTTCACTGCTGCAAAACCAGATCATATCACATAAGGCACTGTGATGTGTTTTTACATCAACCCCCCAATTTTATATGTGGATCTAGGCCTTCTACTTATCTCACCACGCTGTCTCTTTGTCTCTTTTATTCCACTCCCCTTTGTCCTTGCTGCCTCTTCAGAATGCTCTCTCTCTCTCTCTCTCTCTCTCTCTCTCTCTTCCTTCCTTCTCCTCTCTCTCTATTCATGACTCTCTCTATCCTACATTACATAACATCTACCCTTTGTCTCCCTTCCCTCTCTCTCCCTCTCTCTCTCTCTCTCTCTCTCTCTCTCTCTCTCTCTCTCTCTCTCTCTTCCTTCCTTCCTTCTCCTCTCTCTCTATTCATGACTCTCTCTATCCTACATTACATTACATCTACCCTTTGTCTCCCTTCCCTCCAACATGGCCGTATACGATGACTTTCCCTCTCGGCCTTCCCTATCAACCTTAGGTGATATCTAACAGAAAGTGTTCCTCCATTGATTTTTAAAGGGTGGTGTGTGGACGGAGGGCGAGAAAAAAGCTCTATCAGAGAGCCATATAGCAATAGGCATCGTACATTAAGCTGCAGTTGAGTACACAACTGTAATGTGGGGTGAATACAGACACTCTCTTATTCTCAGAACACCTAAGATTGATTCTGGGAAAGTTTCACTACAGTCAGTCAATGATCGTGAGTAAGCAACTCCCCAATTTCACCAAAGTCAGTGATTGAGATAAGTTTTGTAATATTTGAAATAATGTCACCACTCCTTACACTGTAAGCACTGCACACCTACCACTCCTTACACTGTAAGCACTGCACACCTACCACTCTCTACACTGTGTGTAGGTACTGCCCACCTACCACTCCCTACACTGTGTGTAAGTACTGCCCACCTACCACTCCCTACACTGTGTGTAAGTACTGCCCACCTACCACTCCCTACACTGTGTGTAAGTACTGCCCACCTACCACTCTCTACACTGTGTGTAGGTACTGCCCACCTACCACTCCCTACACTGTGTGTAAGTACTGCCCACCTACCACTCTCTACACTGTGTGTAGGTACTGCCCACCTACCACTCTACACTGTGTGTAGGTACTGCCCACCTACCACTCCCTACACTGTGTGTAAGTACTGCCCACCTACCACTCTCTACACTGTGTGTAGGTACTGCCCACCTACCACTCTACACTGTGTGTAAGCACTGCCCACCTACCACTCTCTACACTGTGTGTAGGTACTGCCCACCTACCACTCCCTACACTGTGTGTAAGTACTGCCCACCTACCACTACCTACACTGTGTGTAAGTACTGCCCACCTAACACTCTCTACACTGTGTGTAAGTACTGCCCACCTACCACTCCCTACACTGTGTGTAAGTACTGCCCACCTACCACTCCCTACACTGTGTGTAAGCACTGCCCACCTACCACTCCCTACACTGTGTGTAATCACTGCCCACCTACCACTCTCTACACTGTGTGTAAGTACTGCCCACCTACCACTCTCTACACTGTGTGTAGGTACTGCCCACCTACCACTCCCTACACTGTGTGTAAGCACTGCCCACCTACCACTCACTACACTGTGTGTAAGTACTGCCCACCTACCACTCCCTACACTGTGTGTAAGTACTGCCCACCTACCACTCCCTACACTGTGTGTAAGCACTGCCCACCTACCACTCCCTACACTGTGTGTAATCACTGCCCACCTACCACTCTCTACACTGTGTGTAAGTACTGCCCACCTACCACTCTCTACACTGTGTGTAGGTACTGCCCACCTACCACTCCCTACACTGTGTGTAAGCACTGCCCACCTACCACTCACTACACTGTGTGTAAGTACTGCCCACCTACCACTCCCTACACTGTGTGTAAGCACTGCCCACCTACCACTCCCTACACTGTGTGTAATCACTGCCCACCTACCACTCCCTACACTGTGTGTAAGTACTGCCCACCTACCACTCTCTACACTGTGTGTAGGTACTGCCCACCTACCACCACTCCCTACACTGTGTGTAAGCACTGCCCACCTACCACTCCCTACACTGTGTGTAAGCACTGCCCACCTACCACTCCCTACACTGTGTGTAAGTACTGCCCACCTACCACTCCATACACTGTGTGTAAGCACTGCCCACCTACCACTCCATACACTGTGTGTAAGCACTGCCCACCTACCACTCCCTACACTGTGTGTAAGCACTGCCCACCTACCACTCCCTACACTGTGTGTAAGTACTGTCCACCTACCACTCCATACACTGTGTGTAAGCACTGCCCACCTACCACTCCCTACACTGTAAGCACTGCCCACCTACCACTCTCTACACTGTGTGTAAGAACTGCCCACCTACCACTCCCTACACTGTGTAAGTACTGCCCACCTACCACTCCCTACACTGTGTGTAAGCACTGCCCACCTACCACTCCCTACACTGTGTGTAAGCACTGCCCACCTACCACTCTCTACATTGTGTGTAAGCACTGAACACCTACCACTCCCTACACTGTGTGTAAGCACTGCCCACCTACCACTCCCTACACTGTGTGTAAATACTGCCCACCTACCACTCTCTACACTGTGTGTAAGTACTGCCGACCTACCACTCTCTACACTGTGTGTAAGCACTGAACACCTACCACTCCCTACACTGTGTGTAAGCACTGCCCACCTACCACTCCCTACACTGTGTGTAAGCACTGCCCACCTACCACTCCCTACACTGTGTGTAAGTACTGCCTACCTACCACTCCCTACACTGTAAGCACTGCCCACCTACCACTCCCTACACTGTGTGTAAGCACTGCCCACCTACAACTCCCTACACTGTGTGTAAGCACTGCCCACCTACCAATCCCTACACAATAGTCACTGCTTATCTACCACTCCCTACACAATAGGCACTGTCCACCAACCACTCCCTACACAATAGGCACTGCCCACCTACCACTCCCTACACAATAGGCACTGCCCACCTACCACTCCCTACATAATATGCACTGCCCACCTACCACTCCCTACACAATAGGCACTGTCCACCAACCACTCCCTACACAATATGCACTGCCCACCTACCACTCCCTACACAATAGTAATTGCCCATCTACCACTACCTACACTACAGGCACTGCCCACCTACCACTCCCTACACAATAGTCATTGCCCATCTACCACTCCCTACACTACAGGCACTGCCCACCTACCACTCCCTACACAATAGGCACTGCCCACCTACACAATAGGCACTGCCAACCTACCACTCCCTACACAATAGGCACTGCCCACCTATCACTCCCTACACAATAGGCACTGCCCACCTACCACTCCCTACACAATAGGCACTGCCCACCTACACAATAGGCACTGCCAACCTACCACTCCCTACACAATAGGCACTGCCCACCTATCACTCCCTACACATTAGGCACTGCCCTACTACCACTCCCTACACAATAGGCACTGCCCTACTACCATTCCCTACACAATAGGCACTGCCCACCCAGCCTCTACATGACAGGAACTGTCCACCTACCATTCCCCATACAAAATTGGAAACACCACTACCCACTCCCCCTACAACTCCCTAGATAATAGTCACTGCCCAGCTCGCAATAATCACTGTCCACCTAGCACTAACTTCCTACATTAGAAACATTGCCTGTAGGTGTCTATACATATTGGGAACTCTGTGGAGCAGGTTGGGAGCACCACCTTAAAAATTTCTGTCAGCACTCGGTGCTCCATCCCTATCAAGCCCAGCCCCCAGTCTTCTCCTGCCCCATGTTCTTCATCAGTTGGTAGTACTTACTACCCTCACATCACAGGCTCCACCTGTATGATGTACACAGTGGGGAGTGAGTCACCTGGTCTCACATCTATGGTATGGGTAAAGGAGTCATTCTGGAAAAGTTGACTGGAAAGAGCAAGACTAAGAAAGGAGGTGCACATGATGTATGGGGATAGAGACAAAGGGGACAGGGCGTGAAAAGGAAAGAGCAAGACAGGGGGGGGGGGGTTAGGGCAAAAAGAGAAAGAGAAGTACATATGTATAAGGAGAGTGAGAGTAAAGTAGAAACAGGGATGAGGGGAGAGAAATGTATACTATTTAAAAGAAAAGAGCCTGCTATCCAAAAAGAAATTAGATGCGGGGCATGGGGGGACACATGCCCCCTGCTTTTTGCCAGTACTGTGCCCCCCTCCCATTTTTATCAAAACAGGGGTGCACCCCCTCCTTTTAGAAATCATGGATCTGCGACTGAAAACCGGTTCCATACAGGTATGATAGAACACTACTACTTTATTCTTTACACTCAGTAGGCAGAGAACAAAGACAAATCAACTGGTGAGCTGCAGCGTATCAGGGCAGCAGACTAATTATAGTCAAATAGAGAGTAATGAAGCTTGCAGCGGAAGACCTGACCTACATGAGGGGATACAGACAAAGAGACTATGTTAAGTATGAGAGCTACTATAGATGAAACTACCCACAAGGGGCATTACAAACAGAGAAAATGTGTTAGGGGCAGTCTAGAGGGAGGTCACAGAGGAGTTGACCCTTTCAGGACAGCATGGAGTCGTCTCAAGAGTCTCAAGGGTCCTTGTTACCTCCGCAGCAGGTAAGCAGTATAGAATTTAGGGCATCGTGACTTCTCTTCGCAAGTGCGTCAAATGAGGTATAAGACATACCTCATTGTTGTTAAACCTCCCTGATTACTTCATCATTTACCCAGCAGACTCTAGTACAAATATCTAAGTCAAAACCGTCTGTTAAATGGCGAAGGTAGGCTTGTGGTAGCATGTAGAGAAGGTCTTTGAAAATTCAGGACTAGGTCTTCCTGTGTCAACTTGTTCTCTCCAGCTACCATCCTCCTGCTGTCCCTACACACTGCCTCCTCCTGGTGCTGAGCCTTGTGGGCTGTACTGCTGACCTACTACATGAGCAGGAGCTGGAGGACATACAATGCTCAAGGACCAGCAGTAAGAGCAGTTCCTCCATGTCAGAGTAACTCTCTGATTGGTCTAAACTAGGGACTACTTTCACAACCAGTACCTCACAGGTACCAAACAGCTACCAGCCCCACACCCAGTACTATACTGAGTATCGTCTCAATATTGGCAAATTGAGACTGAGATCAGGCAATGGTAAAACATGGAGTAGCCATAGTAAAGAAGCCCCTTTCAATTCCTTTCCCTGTCAATGTCTTTCGATCTAGCTTTCCATAGATTAATATATTATGTCAAGTATCTAATAGCACTCATTTTCCATGGTTATCAATTATAGAAACTGCATGGAGCTTGAGAGTGATTAGTAGGCTCCAGACGGGTAACATCGACAAGGGGACAAGGCCACTTATTAAAATCGACAAGGGACATGGGGTTGAGTGACAAGGGACAAAACCACTTCTTAAAATCGACAAGGGGACAAGGCTTAAAATCGACAAGGGACATGGGGTTGGGTGACAAAAGACAAGACCCATTTCTTTAAAATCGACAAGGGACACAAGACCGCCCTGTCTAGGGCCCTCTTAGTGTTAGTAAGGGGTTTTGGGAACCTAAAGTATGTGAGCTAACATACAAAATCACTGGTATCAAATCTATGGAAATGTGCTCACCTCTAATTTGGTGTGATCCTCATTCGGCATACCTTGAAGTATCAAACTCAGTCAAAGGATTTGCAGAAATCCCCTTGCTTATATATGAGCCACTATTTCACTCCATATATCCCTGTGGAGTGATCAGTGGATGTCCCCAGACAGCCACTTATAGAGGCTAACAATGTACCAAACAGGTATTAGCTCCACCCAGGTACCACCCCCAAACCCAGTATCACACAGGTACCAGCCCCAGTATCAGTACCACACAGCAGGTACCAGCTCCATACCCAGTCCCACACAGGTACCAGTCCCACACCCAGTATCACAAGGGTACCAGCCCCACACCCAGTACCACACAGGTACCAGCCCCACACCCAGTACCACACAGGTACCAACCCCACACCCAGTACCATGCAGGTACCAGCCCCACACCCAGTACCACACATGTACCAACCCCACACCCAGTACCATGCAGGTACCAGCCCCACACCCAGTACCACACATGTACCAACCCCACACCCAGTACCACACAGGTACTGGCCCCACACCCAGTACCACACAGGTACTGGCCCCACACCCAGTACCACACAGGTACCAACCCCACACCCAGTACAACACAGGTACCAACCCCACACCCAGTACCACACAGGTACCAGCCCCACACCCAGTACCACACAGGTACCAACCCCACACCCAGTACCACACAGGTACTGGCCCCACACCCAGTACCACACAGGTACTGGCCCCACACCCTGTACCACACAGGTACCAACCCCACACCCAGTACCACACAGGTACCAACCCCACACCCAGTACCACACAGGTACCAGCCCCACACCCAGTACCACACAGGTACCAACCCCACACCCAGTACCACACAGGTACTGGCCCCACACCCAGTACCACACAGGTACTAGCCCCACACCCAGTACCATGCAGGTACCAGCCCCACACCCAGTACCACACATGTACCAGCCCCTACACCCAGTACCACACGGCTACCAGTCTCACACCCAGTACCATGCAGGTACCAGCCCCACACCCAGTACCACACAGCTACCAGCCTACACCTAGTACCACACGGCTACCAGCCTACACCCAGTACCACACAGCTACCAGCCTACACCCAGTACCACACAGCTACCAGCCTCACACCCAGTACCACACAGCTACCAGCCTACACCCAGTACCACACAGCTACCAGCCTCACACCCAGTACCACACAGGTACTGGCCCCACACCCAGTACCACACAGGTACTGGCCCCACACCCTGTACCACACAGGTACCAACCCCACACCCAGTACCACACAGGTACCAACCCCACACCCAGTACCACACAGATACCAGCCCCACACCCAGTACCACACAGGTACCAACCCCACACCCAGTACCACACAGGTACTGGCCCCACACCCATTACCACACAGGTACTGGCCCCACACCCAGTACCATGCAGGTACCAGCCCCACACCCAGTACCAAACAGGTACCAACCCCACACCCAGTACCACACAGGTACTGGCCCCACACCCAGTACCATGCAGGTACCAGCCCCACACCCAGTACCACACAGGTACCAGCCCCTACACCCAGTACCACACAGGTACCAACCCCACACCCAGTACCATGCAGGTACCAGCCCCACACCCAGTACCACACAGGTACCAACCCCACACCCAGTACCACACAGGTACTGGCCCCACACCCAGTACCACACAGGTACTGGCCCCACACCCAGTACCATGCAGGTACCAGCCCCACACCCAGTACCACACATGTACCAGCCCCCACACCCAGTACCACACAGGTACTGGCCCCACACCCAGTACCATGCAGGTACCAGCCCCACACCCAGTACCACACATGTACCAGCCCCTACACCCAGTACCACACGGCTACCAGTCTCACACCCAGTACCATGCAGGTACCAGCCCCACACCCAGTACCACACAGCTACCAGCCTACACCTAGTACCACACGGCTACCAGCCTACACCCAGTACCACACAGCTACCAGCCTACACCCAGTACCACACAGCTACCAGCCTCACACCCAGTACCACACAGCTACCAGCCTACACCCAGTACCACACAGGTACTGGCCCCACACCCAGTACCACACAGGTACCAACCCCACACCCAGTACCACACAGGTACCAACCCCACACCCAGTACCACACAGGTACCAGCCCCACACCCAGTACCACACAGGTACCAACCCCACACCCAGTACCACACAGGTACTGGCCCCACACCCAGTACCACACAGGTACTGGCCCCACACCCTGTACCACACAGGTACCAACCCCACACCCAGTACCACACAGGTACCAACCCCACACCCAGTACCACACAGGTACCAGCCCCACACCCAGTACCACACAGGTACCAACCCCACACCCAGTACCACACAGGTACTGGCCCCACACCCAGTACCACACAGGTACTGGCCCCACACCCAGTACCATGCAGGTACCAGCCCCACACCCAGTACCACACATGTACCAGCCCCTACACCCAGTACCACACGGCTACCAGTCTCACACCCAGTACCATGCAGGTACCAGCCCCACACCCAGTACCACACAGCTATCAGCCTACACCTAGTACCACACGGCTACCAGCCTACACCCAGTACCACACAGCTACCAGCCTACACCCAGTACCACACAGCTACCAGCCTCACACCCAGTACCACACAGCTACCAGCCTACACCCAGTACCACACAGCTACCAGCCTCACACCCAGTACCACACAGGTACTGGCCCCACACCCAGTACCACACAGGTACTGGCCCCACACCCTGTACCACACAGGTACCAACCCCACACCCAGTACCACACAGGTACCAGCCCCACACCCAGTACCACACAGGTACCAGCCCCACACCCAGTACCACACAGGTACCAACCCCACACCCAGTACCACACAGGTACTGGCCCCACACCCAGTACCACACAGGTACTGGCCCCACACCCAGTACCATGCAGGTACCAGCCCCACACCCAGTACCAAACAGGTACCAACCCCACACCCAGTACCACACAGGTACTGGCCCCACACC
Source organism: Acholoe squamosa (assembly GCA_949317995.1). Lineage (NCBI taxonomy): Eukaryota > Metazoa > Annelida > Polychaeta > Phyllodocida > Polynoidae > Acholoe > Acholoe squamosa. Next base: position 50,213,209 of record OX439050.1, read on the forward strand.
CAGTACCATGCAGGTACCAGCCCCACACCCAGTACCACACAGGTACCAGCCCCTACACCCAGTACCACACAGGTACCAACCCCACACCCAGTACCATGCAGGTACCAGCCCCACACCCAGTACCACACAGGTACCAACCCCACACCCAGTACCACACAGGTACTGGCCCCACACCCAGTACCACACAGGTACTGGCCCCACACCCAGTACCATGCAGGTACCAGCCCCACACCCAGTACCACACATGTACCAGCCCCCACACCCAGTACCACACAGGTACTGGCCCCACACCCAGTACCATGCAGGTACCAGCCCCACACCCAGTACCACACATGTACCAGCCCCTACACCCAGTACCACACGGCTACCAGTCTCACACCCAGTACCATGCAGGTACCAGCCCCACACCCAGTACCACACAGCTACCAGCCTACACCTAGTACCACACGGCTACCAGCCTACACCCAGTACCACACAGCTACCAGCCTACACCCAGTACCACACAGCTACCAGCCTCATACCCAGTACCACACAGCTACCAGCCTACACCCAGTACCACACAGCTACCAGCCTCACACCCAGTACCACACAGCTACCAGCCTACACCTAGTACCACACAGCTACCAGCCTACACCCAGTACCAAACAGCTACCAGCCTCACACCCAGTACCAAACAGCTACCAGCCCCAAACCCACTACCACAGGTACCACTCCCACACAGGTACATATACCAGCCCCACACCCAGTACCACACAGCAGGTACCAGCCCCACACCCAGTACCACACAGCAGGTACCAGCCCCACACCCAGTACCACACAGCAGGTACCAGCCCCACATACCTGGTACCTGACAACCAAGGGTGCAACAAGGGCCAAATTAAGTGTACAAATAGCATCAAGAGATATTGCAAGAGGCAGTGCTGAAGGCGGCGTTGCCAGGTTAAGTTGGCATGAGTGTGTACTTGGTATTGTCATGGCAGGTGGCAATATCGGCACAGGTATGCCTGTGTAGCTTAGAAAAGGCAAAGCTGCTATGGTGGATGCAGGAGATTGGTGCTGCCATTTGAGAGAGGTAAATGGAGAGGCTATCTGAAGGCAGCTAGTGGGGCACTGATGGGGTTTACCTAGTCTCAGTGTTGCAATCATGAATCATGTTAACCGCCCAGTGTAATAATTCATGATGGTGGCCTTAAAGAGATATCCCATCGCAAACTCCTCATATCTAATTCAAATGATATTTAGATTTCTATAAAATAAGAACTGAGGATGGCAGGTTTCTATAGCAGGAGAACCATAGAGTAAATGACCTGATATGGCCCTCATAGTGTGCTAGACAGCTGCAGCAGGCACAGTATGAGAGGAGGGAGATTGATGAGAGTAGGAAGAACATGGAGTATTGAGGGGACAGAAACCAAAACTTATAGGCCCATTATGTATTAAGAGAGGGATTCCCTTTTAAAACAAGGGGAGGGTTGGTTTTTATGTGGATAAGCAAAAAAAAAAAAAAAAAAAAAAAGAATACAAGTAGGTTTCAAAGGCATGGGAAGCAAAAGAATGATGTTACTTTCATAGGAAATATCGATTTAAATGGCCTCACTGACCGCTGGCTGGTACCTAATGAATAAAGGCAAGCATATTGCAACATATTCTAGCAGAAATGTGTTTAAATGCATGCATTTTTTCACCAAGACATTAAGCAGACACAATCTCCAAGTAATTCACTAGTGTTGTATTCTTGCATTACGCCAGTACAAAACAGTTGCCATACTCCTACATTGGCAGTATGATGAGCAGGCCAAAAGGAGTGAGTGAGTAATAGATGTTTAACGCCACTTCGACAGCTAAGGTCATATTCATGGCGAGAAAACTACATTACGTAATTTCACTGGAATGGGTCAGTGCCCGCGCATATGTGCACCACACACATCCGAGGGGATAGAAAAGAGGAGATATAGACCCTTTTAAGTGGGCTAAGGAAGCCCGCAGGCCAAAAGGAGGCGGCCGTTCTTATATAGGAGTCAACTAGAGAAACCTTTATCTATGTTTTTAATCATATGTATCAGGCCATTTCTGGATGAGTTTTGAGTTGATTAAGTTGTCCATGAGCCACAGGCACAAGTTGTGAGTCTTAGGAAGAGCCTGTGAGTGGCTGTGAGTCAATGTCTGTTTAATCTATTTGAGACCAAAGTAGGACAAAGAAATCTAACCTTCCCACCTAAATTTTTCAGACCAAGCGCCCTGAATTACAGCCTCATTTTTATTGCATTGCAACAATACTGAATTACTCTCTATCACTGTATTCGATTATCATGACAAGAAATAACTTGTAGCAGTATGCATCGCGTTACTCTTAACACGTAGGTGCATCCCATTAAATATCTGTCCAAGGGTGTATAGTAATGGATCTATCCCGAGGCTGGTTACTTGGAGACGGGGAAGAGTCTGAGTGAGTGACTGAGTAATAGATGTTTAACGCCATTTCGACAGCTAAGGTCATATTCATGGCGAGAACTACATTACACAATTTCACAGGGGAATGTGTCAGTGCCCGCACATATGTGCACCACACACATCGCGAGGGGATAGGAAAGAGGAGAAATAGACCCTTTTTAGTGGGCTAGGGAAGCCCGGGGAAGAGTCTGGAGGGAAACTTTACTGAAATGAGTAAATATTGGCAAAGTTAACCCTCCACATGGCCTAAAAGTTCACAATGCTCTGTTGTCCTACTGCAACAATCACCAGGACCGATAGGAATTGTCATCCCCTGATGTAGAAACAAAACCTTGGGAAATCCATCCCTGGCAAGCTACTTGAATCATAGATGCATGATATAGATGTATCATTAGGGTCAATGGGCTTAAAGGGGACGCTATGTGCCTTAAAGGGTTCACCCTGGAGCAATGTGGAGCTGCTACCATTGTGTGCTGACTCCACAATGTTATTAGGAGCAGCTCACAACAGGCCAGACCAGTCTAAGGACACGCCCTCAATCTGCTCCTTCTAACCCTTTAAAGGCTGTTGATGCAGGAGTACATCATGCCCATTGGTCATCATGATGCACCAATGAAGCATGGGCGAGACTGCTTGCCAGCACTTCATTGGAGCATCATGCCGACCCAACGGGGTTGACACATGTATACATATATATACTCCCAAAGGGTCGGCAAGATGCTCTAATGAATTGCTGGCGAGGAAGCTCGGCAGCACTTATTGGTGCATCATGAAGACCAATGGGCATGATGCCTCAATGCATCAGCGGCCCTTAAAGGGAGAGTGAGTAATAGATGTTTAACGCCATTTCGACAGCTAAGGTCATATTCATGGTGAGAACTACATTACACAATTTCACAGGGGAATGTGTCAGTGCCCGCGCATATGTGCACCACACCCATCCCGAGGGGATAGGAAAGAGAAGAAATAGACCCTTTTAAGTGGGCTAGGGATGCCCGACCCTTAAAGGGTTAGGAGTTGCAGTGAGTATTGAAGTGTATGCCCTTTTGCTGTCTGTGGTCATGCACCATGCCAAATCTACCTTGTTGATAACAATCCCTTTATGTGAGCTTATCTGGACCATGTTGGTGAATCCTGACGCTGTGGGGCATCATGCCGTCTTTCAAGGATTAACCCCTAGTTAGTATAAGGGCTTCTACTGCATTGACACATCCTGCCTATATTAGTCGTCATGATACATAAATGCAGCCCTGATGAGTAACTCGCAAGGGCTGCATTTATGCATCATGACGACCCGATGGGGATGATATTGATACTGTCCCGGATGGTTGGCATGGTGCTCCAATAAAGTGCTGCTGAGCAGCCTTGCCAGCACTTCATTGGTGCATCATGATGACCACTGGGCATGATGCACTGCTGCATCAGTGGTCCTTAAAGAGTTGAGGAGGTGAGAGCAAATGATGTGATAGCAGGATAGGCTACTGCATGTAGCAAATAAGGTGCTTCATCAGTCTTTGCGAAAACTTTTTCACCATGCAGGACATTCGGTCCTGCAGATTTATAATTCTGCAGGCCCGGTTCAACATTTGTAGGACCGAAACACTTTGAGTATCTGAGGACATTCTTTGGGATCAAAGAAATAGCATAAAGCAAGAATATTCATTCTATCTTTATCATTAAATCCATTAGGATTCATGAAATTCTGTGAAAAATTAATTATATGTTAATGCATGTAGCCCAAGGTCTTGGGATGAGAGCCAGACATTTGGTCCTGCAGTTTGACAATTTCTGTCGGCCGGAGAGCCATTTAGACTGCTATAGCTGGTGTCCGACGTGTTTTTGCAAAGACTGCTTCATACAATCGTGGGTGATAGTCGTATACGGTAAACATTTATTAATGAAAGTGGTGTTGGGGAATATCAGGTCTCAGTAGCGCGAAATCTTGATCCGAGTAAGCCTATTGAATATATACACATGCTTGATTCGGTCTCTCTTCTCAAATGGCAGGTTATTACGAAAATCAAATGCCCAAGCAATGGTTGGAGAGAGTAGGGAGGGAAAGAATTGAAGTAAAGAAGTAAAACATGTCTTGCAAGGCTCTCCAAGCACCACCTAGACAATTAGTATACCATGGCCATTTGCCTTCATGGTGCGCGGATGCAGCACAAGCAATCAACTCACCAGTCCTGCATCAATCTGGTATTCAAACCTTGAGTAACACCTCAAGGGCCAGTATGATGCATTGGTGCATCATGAGGACAAAGGGCCAGTATGATGCATTGGTGCATCATGAGGACAAAGGGCCAGCATTATGCATTGGTGCATCATGAGGACAAAGGGCCAGCATTATGCATTGGTGCATCATGAGGACAAAGGGCCAGCATTATGCATTGGTGCATCATGAGGACAAAGGGCCAGTATGATGCATTGGTGCATCATGAGGACAAAGGGCCAGCATTATGCATTGGTGCATCATGAGGACAAAGGGCCAGTATGATGCATTGGTGCATCATGAGGACAAAGGGCCAGCATTATGCATTGGTGCATCATGAGGACAAAGGGCCAGTATGATGCATTGGTGCATCATGAGGACAAAGGGCCAGCATGATGCATTGGTGCATCATGTGGACAAAGGGCCAGCATGATGCATTGGTGCATCATGCTGACAAAGAAATGAGAATTGAGGTATCATGTCGTCCACCAATGGCTAACCCTGGGAGTGATTACAAAATACTGGTCATTGTAACATTTACAGGTGGGGCCCACGTCTTGATATCACAAATTAATCAACAAAATGGCGGTTCTGTCTCAGCTAATGGAACAAGCCCAATGTCCTGTCTCACCCCCCCCCCCCCCGATGAATGAGATGGTGGGCGGACTTTGGTCCCGCACTGATCACGTGATGAGGCAGCGTCTCTGGTGACATCCCATAATAGGGGGCTTCCAAGAATTCCTCCTTTCTCCCTTTTTGTATCAGTTCTAAGTTATTCCCAGACTATTATTTCTGCCTTGTTTATTTGACATGTTTGCATCCTTATCAGAAACTCTGACATGAGAAGAGGCTTATTGATAATTCCTCCCTTTCCTGACTTCATTGGTTTACAAGGTATTGTAGTCTCATACTGGATATTTCAGTGCTTAAATGCCCCGTCCATACTACCCACGATTGATAAGAGGAATTTCTCTGTCCATTAAGTTTACAAATCCTTATGTCGAGAGAGTAAACAAATTTTCTGGATACTTTTTTCTTTTCTAAGTTGTGCCAAATTAACAGATCTCACATACCTGAGTTTCTCAACTCAGGGCGTGTCTTATAGGTGGGGGAGGATTAGATTAAAGCACCTTAGAGGTTTGGTATCAACTCAGGATGCACCTTATATGTCACTATATGTGACATACTATGGTGAGTGAGTAATAGATGTTTAATGCCATTTTGACAGCTAAGGTCATATTCATGGCGAGAACGACATCACACAATTTCACAGAGGAATGTGTCGGTGCCCACGCATATGTGCACTACACACATCCGAGGGGATAGGAAAGAGGATATAGACCCTTTTAAGTGGGCTAGGGAAGCCCGACATACTATGGTAGATCAGGGGCATAGGAAGCAAATTTTTACTGGGTGGGGGGCAGGGGTCCTGGTTGAGGGGGCCTGCTATACTTTTATATAGGCATATATAGGGGATCTTCCTATTATTGGGGGGGGGGCAGAGGGACCTTCCCCCCCCCCTTACCTACATCCCTCAGATGAAATCCAACACTGTAAGCAGTGCTTTTAATTTGCAGTGTATCGATATAATTGTAGTAAAAAAAATCGGTAAAAAGGTGTTTGCGCTTCATAATAACCCGTAAAGGCCACCATGATATGCTTATATCAACGCATAAGTTCAAAAAGATTGTAACTACATATGGGTCAACAAGGTAACAGGTACATTTTGTACCTCTTTACCCTGTTGACCCAGATGCAGTTACAACTTTCTAGCACTTAGGCAACAATATTAAATATCCTGAGACCTAGAATAAGAATCACAATATCACAATTGCTAAAACGATGCTACACCATGTTCACAACTCAAACAGCTACAATATCACAATTGCAACGTAATTAAGAGTAATGTTTTCCATCTTCAGCCGCATTGCACGTACCAGAAGACAACTTTTTCTTTTCATTTCAGGGCAGCCTGATACTGACACACTTGTTACGTAAATTCTTGCGTATTTATAAGATGCCGCTGATACGCAGGGATTACCTCACCTCAGTCCTATAGGATTTAGCCTACACAGGGTGCATATTATATGCGAGGATGATACACAGAACAGTACTGAAATAACTAAAGTTGGACCCCAGGTGCATCCTAAAGGATAATACCGTAATCTCCCGCGTATAAGACACGTCTTATACGCCAAACAAAAGGCTGGTGCGTCTTATAGCTTACTCTCAGGTTGGGGGTGCGTCTTATACGAGGGGTAATTTTACTATAGAAATGTACTAATCTTATAAATTTCAGCCTTAAAATGTGCGTCTTATACGCGAAAATGCCTTTGCTGAGTTTGGGGTGCGTCTTATACGTGCAACGCGTCTTCTACGCAGGAGATTACGGTAGTGTGACTCAGAGTGTGTCCCATACACGCAGTGCGCCATATATCACCAGAGGTCCAATCAATTGAATTTTCATGCGATTATCTGCCAATCTCAGAACCACAATAATTTTCAGGAATTTAGCATGGCGGATTAAAGAGGTCTACACTTTAATAACAAAATGCTTATCATAGTTAATGAGGCTAATGAGAGTCTTTAGCCTACCTGAGTATTATATGACACACTCACCTGTTTGCCGGCCCGCCTGGATGATGTGTTGGTGAGACTGATTGGATCTGATATCTGAAACAAGAAGAAAATAAGGTATTTATATTAAAACTATAGAAGGAATCCCAGGGTATAGAAACAACATCTTGGATTGCTGTCAAATACCATTATTTACTTTGGACTTTATGTCTTCTTAATATCAATGCATTTTTTTCTGAATCTGTTAGTAAAAGGCTTTTTTTTTTGTTAGGAAATTTAATGTTTAAAGCGTCATTTTTGTAGATGAGGACCCCTTGAGGATTCGTCTTAATCTTTTCAGAATTAGCACCACGACCTAGTACATACAGGGTGACTTTGGAACACAGACAGTGGTTTTTAATCTTTAGTCACAGCCATGGGAAATACCCACCAATATAAGAGAAATTTCCAGGACAGGAATTCCTTGGTATTAACTATTCAAAGACCACATGGTGGTGTCTCATGGCTTCATGACTGTTGTTATAATTATCTAAAGGAATGCAGATGTTTTACTCACTGATTCTACCAAGCCTTAAGGCGCATTTTGTTGATCGTTTGGGAACACATCATCAATAGAGGGGATCAACATATGGCTGCTATGCCAACATAAGTTATAGAGCAAACGGATTAAAGTATACCGAGCTAGTGGATTGTCCAAGGGGCAAGGCCATTGCTGGAGCTTGCTAACAGCGGTTATCACTGATAACATTTATCAGGTGGGTACCATGTACCCCCCGCCCCCTCGAGAAGTCCACAGTGGGATAATTTCATCAACTGATTATTAATCCCGCTAGGCCGGTATATATTATCACTGATTGATGAACCCTATCTATCTATAGGTTGCACCCTTTCAAAACATTACACGATCCTTCTGAAATTTTACTTCCTTCAATATGTAGCTGACTAGTAAACTTCAGCTATAACCAAGAATATTGATATCGGACTTCTGCTATAACCACATCAGCTACATATCAGGCTAGATGGATAGATATGGGAAATCACGTTAGTATTTGATTATAATGATATTTTAACCCTAACCTTACCAGCCTCTTTGTTTGTTTACTCATTAACCCTTTAAGACAAACAGGGTAGAGTATTGCTGTTCATGATGCCCACAATTTATGTTATAACGATATGTCCTTTTCTTGGAATAACCCAGCACAGGGCGGTAACTCATCAGCTGTATTCACATGACTCTAAAATTTTAATACCGTAATCTCCCGCGTATAAGACGCGTCCTCTACGCCAAACAAAATGCTGGGGGGTCTTATAGCTTTCTCTCAAGTTGGGTGTGTGTCTTATCCGAGGGGTAATTTTACTATAGAAATGTACTAATCTTACAAATTTCAGCCTTAAAATGTGCGTCTTATACGCGAAAATGCATGTGCTGAGTTTGGGGTGCGTCTTATACGCGCAGCGCGTCTTCTACGCGGGAGTTTACGGTATCTTGCTTATAAGGCACATCCTGCGTATAAGACAGACACTGAGTTGAAAGAAATGATTTAAAGTGCAGCTGGGCCATCGGGAGTACCATGTCAACCCTACCAGGATCAAATTGACACATTTGAGTTGCTTTTGTATTCTTTGGTGCACCATTACAACATATCGTCGTCTCAGTGCAACAAGGTTGTAACTGCATTTTTCAAGCTTTGCAGGAGAGGCAAAAGAAGTGTGTCAAGAAGTGTTACAAATTGTATAGCACCAAGCTGACCCAACCTTATTGGACTGGGGGCTGTTGGTCCATATATCATAGACAGCTTCAGTGCTTTCACGGTAGAACGTGGTAGATAACGCTAGTCAATAGATGTTACTAGATTTGTGTCTTGCAATATCCACTAACATCTGACATGTGAAAGTTCATGCCACTCCAGATTACATCTCGGCGCCTCAGTGCAACAAGGTTGTATCTGCATAGTTCAAGTTTTGCAAGAAACGAAAGAATGTTTGCAATTACTATAGCACACAATTCACACAACCTTATTGCATTGGAACCTAGATAATGGTAAAGAGTTAAGAGATGTTAAAACAGAAGAAAACTTAATTTTGCCGAAATGTCAGTTACAACCTTGTTGCACTGAGGCAACGATATGATCATGTACCTTCAGTGAACGTACCGTTAACAGACGACCATAAACATACCCATGTAGAATACCGGGTAAGTGCTGTCATGTGGTATATAATATGGGACTACCGTAATCTCCCGCGTAGAAGACGCGCTGCGCGTAGAAGACGCACCCCAAACTCAGCACATGCATTTTCGCGTATAAGACGCACATTTAAATGCGGAAATTTGTAAGATTAGTACATTTCTATAGAAAAATTACCCCTCGTATAAGACGCCCCCCCCCCCCAACTTGAGAGAAAGCTATAAGACTCCCCAGCATTTTGTTTGGCGTAGAGGACGCGTCTTATACGTGGGAGTTTACGGTATATATACCCCCAGGTATATATATATATATATATATATATATATATATAATTAATGAGTGATACGTTGGTACTACTTTATCCAGGGCGCATGATTTTCTATGACGTCACACATAACATTTCCTCCAGTATATAAGCTCCAGCAGTTGAACTAACGGTCAATTGGCTTCATATACTCGAACAGCATACACCACGCTGGGTGCTGCTGGAAATTTTAAACCTTAATTATCTTATTGTATTTATGTATATTGTTATTATATTGTACTGTGATATTGTGATTATATGTATATATTGTCATTTATTGTATGAATTTATTGTCTTATTAATAAAGGCATGTATAGGATTGATATTGACAAAGTCAATTCTCACCAAACCCAATGTCTTCTTATTTATTCCATATTAATTGTTGTATTATTATAATGTTTCATTTTTATTATTACCAGTACACTCGATCAACACATTAACTTATACATGTATATTTAAAGATAATGAAGGGGCCGTGCGCAGGTGTGGAATAACAGATAAATCACAGAGTATGTAATCTCCCACATATTATATTAGCCAAGTCTTTGTATGTGAATCTGAGGTCTCTTATACCCTATAGAAGCAGCACAAATTTAGGTGCATCTTATGGGCGGGGTACTTTTACTATAGAACAGTCCTAAACCTTCAAAAATCAAGTCCTAGCTGTGCCTTATAGGGTTCACCTGGGATATATTATTAACCAATCAGATTATTCCCTGTATTCACTGCAGAATTTTTTGGGTACATTACGTAACATCCGGTACCCATCATGCTGGTTGTTATCAGTGCTTATCTAGCCAGGTGCCAGATCAAGCAATGGCCGTTCCACTAGCCGTCAACACTAAGCCCTATAGTATTTCTCTCAACTCTGGGTGCGCCTTATACGCGAGATGCGCCTTATATGCGAAAGAATGTGGTAAACTGTTGTTTCTGTGTCTGGCAATTCTCTGTCTGTAGTATAATACACAGGGCAGTGCTACCTAGCTGAGCACAAACATGTAAAATATTGAAACAAATACATTGTAGTATACACTATTGTTGTCGGTATATATACCTGTTATATCCATAGATCACTTCTGCTGCAGGGCCATGACCAAAAATACTCCATGGAAGTGGACATTTGCATTCATGTCATGGCTACACAGGTTTGAAAGGCTTTAGATAAAAAAAAAGTCAACAATATTTAGCTGTTTTTATTGCAGCAGGTCACATGACCATCAGCCATTGAATACGGGCATATTGTATTCCATCCCCCCATTGAATATGGCGTGTCCAGTGCTATTCTATAGTAACGATTGTATCTGCCATGACATAAAATACAGCTAACTTATGGTAAGTGCCATGAACATCTATGGCAGCTAGTGGTTCCTATTTCATGAAAAAATAATGTAATTGGTCTCAAGTATCTTACTAACTACTGTACAATTCCGATATAGAACTAGTTATCCCTTGTAGGATCCTTCAGAGTCTGGGTGCGCCTTTTATGTGGGGTAAAGTTACAATAAACTTGATTTAAACTGGGGTGAAACCCCCAACATTAGAGATGCCACTCACTGGCCAACAAATACCAGGAAAACTGGACTATTGACACATTTTCCCAGGAATTTAACATAATTCAATACAGAATTCTTGGAATCAAAACCAGGAATTCCTGGTAAACCAGGAAAAGTGGCATCTCTGCAACATGATTTGCTTCTACACGGGTGTATCTTATACGCTATCTAATACGTGTATCATAGTTTATCATGCCAGTGACAATACCTTCTTGAAGGCGCCCTTCACATATAAGACGCATTCTGAATTTAGCAACAGTCTACAATGAGCAGCCTCTACTCGAGATTAATTTATCATAATTCTAGTGCACTTCCTCCTCTACCTTCCTTACTTCCTTCGTATCTGCCTAACTACATTTACTCCATTTTCTCCCTTTCCCTTGCCTCCACCCCGTGTTCATATATACCGTAATCTCCCGCGTATAAGACGCGTCCTCTACGCCAAACAAAATGCTGGGGAGTCTTATAGGATGTACTTAAATTAGGGGTGCGTCTTATACGAGGGGTAATTTTACTATAGAAATGTACTGAATTTACAAAATTGGTACCTAAGAGGTGCGTCTTATACGCGAAAATGCATGTGCTGAGTTTGGGGTGTGTCTTATACGCGCAGTGCGTCTTCTACGCGGGAGATTACGGTATGTATGGTCCCACACCACTTGCCCATTTTGCTCGTCCATCCGTGCATACCCCTCTAGTTCTTTCGATGGTGCTACTTCCATTTTTTTTTCTGTACCAAAAGTTCCTTGTGATTGCTCTCTACTCACCCCAGGACTCTCTTCTTTCCTGTCCCATCCCACCCTGCCCCATCCCTCGAGCCTTTCCTTTATTTTTTGCCACATCCCTCTCTCCTTGCGCCCAATCTTTCCTGCTCTACCCCAACCCAACCTCTCGGCAACCATCTGTCTAACACTGCCCCTCACCTCCCTAACTGCCCTTTCTTTTCCAACTCCCTTCTGTTTTAGCCTTGCAGAATATGCGATGTCCCTATAGGAGCCTGGACCCATCCCCAGTGGGTCCACTATTTTGAATTTCGCTGGTTATGCCAAAGGTGGCAAAACACACTGATAAGGTATTGTTTTGATGGGTACCTTGTCCCTGGATAACATCCACTTCCGGGGACATGCTGGTCCCTACCTTATCAGCTTATCAGTGCAAGTCGCCTGAACCAGCTCCACTCCCGCTTGCACCCAATATATATTTGACCCTTTAATGAAACATTGGTCGTCATGACCCTACAGGGTTGATACAGACTGGCCAGTACTTCATTAGTGCATCATGACGACCAGCACTTCATTGATGCATCATGACGACCAATGGACATGATGCACTCCTGCATCAGCATCCCTTAAATGGTTAAGTGCAGGTTACATGTGAGAGTATTGATGTCATACTACTACACACTGATCGGCTCCTATTGATCCCCTACCCGGCACTCGGTCAGTTAGGGCCGTTCGGAAACCAGACTCCCTTCAGAGAGTTTTGTAGTGGTTCGCCACTCACTCACTACTTACTGATACAAGTGTTTATCTACAAATGTGTAATGTTTGTAATATAGAAGGGGAGACCCCATAGAGAATGCTATGTAATAGACTGAGGGGACACACCAGCACTAAGGGAGTATGAGACTGAATGGGGTAACTAGGGGATGACACATATGATGACTATGCGGGGCACTGACTCAGCTGGGATGTGTCATAACTGCATATATTAAGACCAGGGTGTGACTCATACATGATCCATCCATGACTCATCTGTGATTCATCCATGACTCATCTTTGTGGCATTAACCCATCTAGGGTATGCTAGAACTGCATATATTATTACCGGGATGTGATTCAAACGTGGCTCATACGTGATTTGTCCTGTAACTCACCCATGATTCACCCTATGACTAATCTATTCCGGATGTGAGTCACTAGCAGGATATGAGTCACCTGCAGGAGGTGAGTCACCTATACCACATGGGGATTGCCCATGGGCGGGGTGACTCACATGGACATGTTGTGAGTGATGCTACTGGAGAATGAAGACATGACTCAGCCTCACCACCGGTTGAACTAATGACTTTGAGGGGCTATAAAAGCTCAGACACACTGCCACTCAGGCAGGGGGGAATTATCTTCGTGGACTCTATGCTGACGAGACTGCAGAACATTGGTGGAGCTGTGAACAACTAAGGAGATTGGACTTATAAGTACAACCCACAGGATTAAGTGGTAGATGGGTTATGGACCTTATTGCCTGATGCTGATCTCCTGTGATTGGTGTTACTTCCTGATATAGTGCTATGGCGTGTTAAGTACTGTGGACATACAGACACCTATAGGTGCATTCTCTGGCCTATTGACTACAATCTGACTACTTAATATTATTGGTGTTTGTGCAGTGTGTGTGATTATCCTCTATCAGAAAAATGGAGCGACGTGCATTGGCACAGAGGGCTCAGGGTGACTTTTCCCGCGTTTTTTGAAAGGCGTCCAAACCGTCTCACTTTTAGACGCTGTTTTCAAAACAAATAGAAACAAAGAGAGAAAAGTCCAGCCCGGAGGTAAACCTATGGAAAACTGCATTGGTGAAAAAGAAAAAGTCAGGACTATTTTTATTTATAAAAAATCACTATAAATTAGCAACTACATATTTAAATGTGGTATTTGCATACATAGGAAGACAAATATGTAAACTATCGAACATAGCAATTTTATTGATGTGTCACTATTATTTCTTACAGAAAATTTCAACTGCAAAATGTAACATGAATGACTTTTATCATACACCACCTACCCGGCGGTACAGACTCAGGGTGGTCCCTGAGCCAATAAAGCTAAGATCCTTAAAGACCTCTTATGAGTGCTTATTGGACTAGTGCAGTGCGCGGGTATTGGTCCAGAAGTATAACTATTGGATGATATATCTGGGAGAATAACTTGTATATGACTACTTTGGTATGGAGAATACAAGGTGAGCTTTACGACCCTCTTATCACCCTAAATTGACCCCACTATCCCATCCAGCGCAGTTTCCTATCTCCCGAACGCACCCCTGCAGCTTACAAAGAATAAATACTGGGAAGACTTCCTGGAAATGACACACCCTGAAGAGGTGGGATCCGGAGAAGTGCGGGGATGCAACCCCCACCCCAGGGCTCTACCCATTTTAGGGGAAATTTTCCATTTCCAAACAGTGAATTGGGGGCCCCAACTTTGAATTCCTGGATTTGCCATTGACCATGTGGTTGTGAAACCAGTTGTAATGTGAAGTTACTTCCTCCTTTGTCTTTTTGGTCTATTCGTTCTGTGGCCAGATGAATGAATGCAGAAAATGTAAATTAGGCCTAAAAGTTTTTATGTATTTTCATGTACATGTATCAATTCATGCTGAAAAATATCAGGTGGGGTAGGTCGGATATTATTTCCCTTAATTAGTACGACAAAGAGGCACGACGCCCACGACACATGGGTCAATTGATTCAAAAACATGCAATTTCCTGAAAATTGAAGAAAGAGTTCTAGGGTCGGTCCTATTTTGCTAGGTAGATTCAGGTTATCTGAAACATTTCTCTCCTTTTTTGACTTATTTACTGGCGCCGCATGGTTGATGAAAAAGTGGCGAGTTTACATGTACATGTACCGTAATCTCCCGCATATAAGACGCGTCCTCTACGCCAAACAAAATGCTGGTGCGTCTTATAGGATTTCCTCAAGTTTGGGGTGCGTCTTATATGAGGGGTACTTTTACTATAGAAATGTACTAATTTAACAAAATTGAGCCCTAAGAGGTGTGTCTTATACGCGAAAATGCTTCTACCAAGAAGGGGGTGCATCCTATACGCGCAACGCGTCTTCTATGCGGGAGATTACGGTACTAACACATGATAATCATTCATCGCGACAGAGGTCTTTAAAGGCCCATGTATCCACCCCTCAGTGTTCATCAATCATGCTCACACAGGATGGCCTTAGAAAACAGCCATCTAACATGTCTTTCTCCCTTTACCATCTAAACTCTCTGTTCTACACAATAGCGGTATCATCGACCTTAACTCTAGCACTCCGTACAACCTTGACTCCTCGTGTCTTTGTCAGGATGGTCGTCTTTAAACAGGCCTGTCCCCGTTGAGATAACTCCACCCTCTTTCTCGTTCAGTATATATATAAAGTCTGGTATAGTACATGACGTTAAGGGAGTAGCGGAGGCGTGGAATAAGATGAAATTACTTAAAGATATCAATTTGTGTAATAAGCTTGCGTATAAGGGTGCCTGGATAAATTTCAATACGATAACTAGAGCTTGAATACTGACGGCCGTTGCTGGTGTAAGTGAAAATGCATTCTTCTCCTAAATAAAATATCTTTTAAACCCCAGACTAACCAGATGATGTAATTGGCCGTACTCAATAAACCTCTAAAATACTTCTAGAAAGCATTAAAAAAACCTTAGCTATCATTTCTAGGCTTCGTGATATTGGTTAAGACATTTGTAGCAGAAAAGGCGCCTATTTGTTTTGCTTTGTAAATGGCACTGCAAACATGACTCAAGACAAAATCGCAATGAACATCTACAGATACTGATGACATCGGCTTACTCTGACCCTATCAATATATTATGACTACTCCAAGTGTTGTTCCAAATTTCAACATATTTATGATGTCACTAAACGAGTCAGTAAGGAATAGTTTATTGCTACAGACGTCCAAAAAGATAACATTATAGTTACACTAAAAAAAACATCAATACTGAAAATAGGCTCTCACGTGACATCATGTAACCTGCATTGGAATATGTAGTACGATTGTCATTGGATTTTAACTTGTATTTTAGATCATTCATTCATGCTTACATTAATGAATCATGCCAGTGGGACCGTTATACCGAGTTAATCCACTTCTGGAGAGTTGCCATGATGCTCTTTGAAATGCAACAACTGTGATTTATTCATTGCACTAAGAAATGAATATGAAGCCTTCAGGCATAATCATATAGGGTAAGACTAGTAATGTAAACAACTAAGATTGCCACTCGCTCTATCCTCTCAAATCTAACAATAGGCTGTGCCAGTTCATGGGCGTGGGAAGCAGTTTCAGAGTGGGTGGGACCAGGGGGGTTTTCTGCAATTTGTGACCTCCCTTTGCTTGACCTTTTAGTTTTGACCTTTTGATGAGTTGGCCAAACGTGGGGGGGGGGACATGTCCCCCCTGCCCCCCCCCCTGCTTTCCGCGCCCATGCAGTTATTGTATTCCAATGTAAAGGAACCAGCTTTTATCACGACTCTGGGTGGCACAATCTGAGCTTATCACTATGTAGACAATGTCTGTGTGACACAATTAGGGACATCGGATGGCACAATGTGGGCACTGGGACACTGTATGGCAGAATCTGGAATCTGGGTACAATGTGGAACAATGTGGGCACTGGGTGGTACAATGTGGCACTGGGTGGCACCATGTGGGCACTGGGTGGTACAATGTGGCACTGGGTGACACAATGTGGGAACCAAGTGATACATTGGAGGCACAATGTGGGCACTGTGTGTACACAATATGGGCACTGTGTGGCACAATGTGGTACCATGTGGACACTGTGGTACAATGTGGACACTGTGAGGTACAATGTGGACACTGTGTGGTACAATGTGGACACTGTGTGGTACCATGTGGACACTGTGTGGTAAATGTGGACAATGTGTGGTACATTGTGGACACTGTGTGGTACAATGTGGACACTGTGTGGTACATTGTGGACACTGTGTGGTACAATGTGGACAATGTGTGGTACATTGTGGACACTGTGTGGTACAATGTGGACACTGTGTGGTACATTGTGGACACTGTGGTACAATGTGGACAATGTGTGGTACATTGTGGACACTGTGTGGTACAATGTGGACACTGTGTGGTACATTGTGGACACTGTGTGGTACAATGTGGACAATGTGTGGTACATTGTGGACAATGTGTGGTACAATGTGGCACTATATCACACAATGTGGCACTATATCACACAATGTGGACAATGTGTGGTACATTGTGGACAATGTGTGGTACATTGTGGACAATGTGTGGTACAATGTGGTACTATATCACACAATGTGGGCACTGTGATGCACAATGTGCGCACAGTAATGCACAAAGTAGAAACTGAAAATGTTGATGCTTTCTGGCACAGTGTGGACAGTATGTCACAAACGTGGCAGCTAGTTGGTGCAATGTGAAATTGTGTGGCATCATAATGTGGAAACTATGGCACATGGTGGCAGAATCTGGACACTGCGTCAGACATTATGGACAGTATGTGGCACAATGTGGAAACTGTGTCACATAATGTGGGCACTGAGTGATACATTGTAGGCACTGTGTGATACACTGTAGGTACTCTATGTAGTACACTCTGGAGCCCACTTTTCTACCTTGCCTTCTGTCATTACGCTACATGCCCGTTCTACTGGGTTGGCTGACATAATTGTACCCTGGTGATATTTAGGTATCTAGGTGACGGTGAAGCTATGGTCTACTGTGTAGACAAAGCTCACATAGGGAGAGAATCAGAGTGGAAAGGGGGTTTGGAAAGATTGCTAGTGGGAGAGAGGATGGACTGATAATGAGAGAGAGAGAGAGAGAGAGAGAGAGACAGAGAGACAGAGAGACAGAGACAGACAGACAGACAGAGACAGACAGAGAGAGACAGACAGAGAGAGACAGACAGAGACAGAGAGTTGCTGATGATCATGAGACATCATGACGTGATTGAGATGGTTAGCTGCTGAAGTAGTGGTGGTAAGGAGAATGTATGTAGAAGTGTAATTTAAAATATGCGTAGAAATGTAATGTGGAATCCCATTAACTACATCAAACAGAGGCATACAGTCTAGAGTAAATCTGGATGAATGTATGTTCTATATCCACAGTGTTTCATATTAGAGTATTTATATCCAGATCTGTGAGTGTCAACCTTTACCGCAGCCCACCAGGCATGTATCATTCAGGTAGCATGTCTGGGGATTGCCCTGCCCCATGACAAAGGGTAAACTAATTATATGCCCATCTAAAATACAATATTGGTGGCAATATTGTTCATTTCTATCACCAACAATGTGTATCAACCTTTAAAATACGACATGATCTTCCAAGATTTCAAGTTTATGGTCAGCATGATTAAAATGGCGAGTTTATACTTATCATGGACGAATTAATGCAGGGGCGTAGGACGCAAATTTTTATTGGGGGGCCCAGGGGTCTCGGTTGGGAGGGCCTGCTATAATTTTATATAGGCTTATATAGGGAACCTCTTCATTATTGGGGGGCCCAGGCCCCCCTGGCCCCCGCTTTTCCTACGCCCCTGTAATGCGGCAATAGACAAAGTGCAGTTACATTAGTAATGTATGCAGCACATATTAAGGGGGGAAATTCTTATTTTAGGCTAGACAGTATACCCAGCTTAGACACATCTTAAATAAAATCTCATTGTCATACAACAAAAGCCCATCTCTATACATACAAGCAGTGAGACCTGCTTAAGTTTCTTAAATCTTAATAGATTGATCAGTTCTTCTTAGAAAATGCAATCAAGTATTGGCAAATCACTCACTTGGCACCGCATTGGTGTTTTACAGCCGCAAATATAAAAAACATGAAGCCTTGTGGCTTGAGGTCGGGGTACTCTGGCTAGTGTGTCAATATTGGAAGTTTGATATGGTTTCTAAGATATAGTTTGTCTATTAAATATGATTGACCTCATTCACAATGAGGTCACAATCCATGTAATGCACTAATCAGCAGCATGTGCGTAACCTGGCGTAATTCACCAATTTTAAGGCACTGGAAACCCTTTGGGAGTGTATGAAGGGGCCCTGGATAAGGAGGGGGATGACCCCATGTCACATGTCCATGTTACCAAATGCTCATGTCCCATGTCACTTAAATGCCACAGTCCCAATGTTCCCTGTCACCTCTAATTAGACTTGTCATGTCCCATGTCAAATTTTAAAAAATACCTATGTCATGTCACCAATTCTTTGCCTCATGTCACTAAGGCCTATGTCACATGTCAATTTTGAGAAATGGCCATGTCACCACATCTGTCGAATTTTTTGTGGTCTACACCCTCGATGAAGCCAATAGGTTTGGCATGGTGCTAAGATCATTAGATGCGCATACCACAGTGGCAAAGTCAATGGCATGGCGATATCAAGTCAAGTTTGAAGAGAACGGAGTTAGCATTTTGGTGATCTCCCTGTATGTCAGCCCCATGGACGATTTTCCATGTGATGGGGCACATCAAGGGGGAGCACTTATATGTGCGAACTACAATCCAGTTCTTCATAGGTCACCTTGTAGCCCCCTCTCACATACATTACCCCTATGTCGCTGGTGAGCACAAGGTCTATTCAGTGGTGAGAGTGGCTGGCGGTAGAGGAGGTAAACACAGGTGGTCAATGCTGCTATCGGAGAAGATAATTTACAAGACTTAACATGAATAATATATGAGGTCAAGTCTAGACCAGGCCAACACTGTCATTATTTTGATAATGGTTTTACATCGTCCTTTCAAACTATATACCGAGTGTTTATGGCTTCCCCAATGTTTGATACTAATACAAACCATAATGCATCAAGATGATAAATGAGCAAGCGTAGAACATTGCAGAGCCAGAGGTATCTTGAAATGTTTAAGACTACAATGTGCTTTGATATAATATATTACATTATGGCCAATCACATTAGGTTTGTCTTCTTGCTATACCTCTATATACCGTAAACTCCCGCGTATAAGACGCGTCCTATACGCCAAACAAATGCTTTGTGCGTCTTATAGGATGTACTGAAATTGGGGGTGCGTCTTATACGAGGGGTAATTTTACTATAGAAATGTATTGAATTTACAAATATCAGCATTAAAATGTGCGTCTTATACGCGAAAATGCTCCTGCTGAGTTTGGGGTGCGTCCTATACGCGCAATGCGTCTTCTACGCGGGAGATTACGGTACATTCCGCTATATAGATGTAAACATGGTACGCCTAATCACGGGTACATTCATACTTGTTTCTGACCGTAGAGAGTTTATATATACTTTCATATGGTCGTTAAAAATACAAGCCTTCCCAGTCTATTCCACAGCCTAGCTACATTCATTGCTCCATGTCTAGATACTTAGGCATAATGCATTCCAGCCTCAAACGATCCTTGAATGTTTAAAAGTTTGATAGTGCCCAGCGTCTACCTAATATAAGACAACCTGTGTGTGGTAATGTCCCCATATTTAAGCAGTGTGACAATATTCCAGGTACCGTAATCTCCCGCGTATAAGGCGCGTCTTATACGGGGGTTTTTAGTTCTCATTGGATCCACAAGGGGGACACCAAGACCTTTCTTTTGATATCTTACATGCCCCCTTGGTCAAAATAGGACAAAATGGGACCCAGGAGGGCCCAAGGTGGCCCAAGCTACCCATAGGTTTTTGAATTTTGAAAATTCATTCAGTAGAACCAAAGTTATGAATTTTTCATTTTTTTGAGAATTTTTCCAAACTCTAGGTGCGCCTTATATGCGGGCTGCGCCTTATACGCGGGAGATTACGATAGTGTGCTTATGGAGCATGGATAGTGCAGTATGCACTATAGTAGCTTGTTATAAATAGTATGATGGGTCAGAGTGTGTGTATCCCGCCCTATATCCACACCTCTCCGTGTGTGACAACCATCTGTAAGTGTATGTGTATATATGTGTGGCCGACTGAGACACGACTGACACACATCATCTTCACACTAGGACTGCCACTCACTAAGAGAGTTGTCATTTGTGTTTTTAAGTTTCTTCATTATCTATCTTTTTTTTCATGGTGTAGAGGAGGTTTGAAAAAATCTAGAGCTCTCTGTGACATGAATAAAAAATATATTTCTAGCACTGTTTAGAATTCTTGGGAGCAGAACCATGTTTGCTAGGGACCTGGCAAAGGGTCAAGTTTTATAGGCAATGTAATAGAAAAAGTAACCTTTTTGTTATTTTCTTTTTTAATATTGGGATTAGAAAATAGTGCATCAAGTATGTGATGCAATTTTTTAATAAATTTCAGATTTTGTAAAACATTTCGCTATGGGATGTTTTGCGATAAGAGTTTAACACCCTTTTCTAGTACATTTCCTATTTAAAATAACCCTTCACAAGGATTCTGATCAGCAGGCAGATAAGGCTGCCCTGGTTGATATATGACGTCATTGCTGCTTCCAAGGATAGTTGGAGAAATTCATTTCATAGTTGCGAAAATAGACCTGTGTAGATGTCACCTTTGGCTTTGCTTACCAAACCATATCGGTAGGCCTCGTAAGTGCGTTCATCTGGAGATCTACCTCCACAGAGTCCACATGTTCCCCCTGCCTCTCCCCCATCATACTGCAGTTACATGCAGGGAACCCAGGGCTCAGGACTCAGAGCTCAACTGCCTTTGTGCTGTCGTCATATACATGTATGGTGCACCGCTGAACTAGATCCCCTCTCGTCAGGAATGCCTCTACCGTAATCTCCCGCGTATAAGCCCCGTCTTATACGTGGGGTTTTAGTTCTTATTGGATCCACAAGGGGGACATCAAGACCTTTCTTTTGATGTTACATGCCCTCTTAGTCATAATAAGATATAAGGGGGCCCAGGGGGGTCCGGGGGGCTCAAGCTCCACATAGGTTTTTGAATTTTGAAAATTCATTCAGTAGAACCAAAGTTATTAATTTTTCATTTTTTTGAGAATTTTCCAAAACTCTAGGTGCGTCTTATACGCGCACTGCGTCTTATACGCGGGAGATTACGGTAATATTATATTTACTGAAAGTGGAAACTTGTTGATATTGTAAAACCCCACGTATAAGTTGGAGTCAGGCCTAAAATCATAAATGTGCACTTGGGCGTTGATTTGGGGCAGTTCTAATCTGATGTAATTCCACCCTGCCTACAGGGCCAGGACTTCAGAAGCGCCCTATAATGCACTGTAAGCCTCTGATGCACATATCATCGCCTCAGTGCAACATGATTGGTGAGTGAGTGAGTAATAGATGTTTAACGCCATTTCGACAACTACCGGTAAGGTCATATTCATGGCAAGAACTACATTACACAATTTCACAGAGGAATGTGTCAGTGCCCGCGCATATGTGCACCACACACATCGTGAGAGGATAGCAAAGAGAAGATATAGACCCTTTTAAGTGGGCTAGGGAAGCCCGACACCAACATGATTGGTAGCTGGACAGCTATTCGGGTCTATATATTATGATAGCCTAGGCAGAGGGAAATCTCCTTCGACTTTCACTACAAAAAAGTGTTATTTCTTTTTTAATTGGATTGAACTACCAATACCAGGGCACCCGAAACTGCAATGATATGCGATATCTAGAGTACAATTCTAACCTAAATCTAGGCCCATCCTTTTTCGTTAGTTTTTCTTTTTTTTTTTCTCCATTGAAAATTACTGTCTGCTATAAGCTAGATTTACGACATGTGCATTTTAGGCATAGATATACATGACATAATTATACGGTTCGATTATAGCCAGTAGGGTATGGCAATATTTATAAACTACATAGTGTACATAGTTTTGCTCCCAGAATTTTGTCAGGCAGATCATGTTGTTTTCTGAGATGAGGCCTAAAAAAAGTTGTTGTGTTCAGGTAACGGAGTCGAAAAAAATTAGGATAGGTAGGGAATTTTTTTTTTTTTTTGAGAATTCTTTTTAGGTCGGCTGTAAATTTTCGCGACTATGCAATGCGAACTTGGTCCGCAAGATCGTGAAAAAAACTTCTGTGTCTCATTAATTGCCAAAATATAAGATTTCCCCCGAAATGCCCATAAAAAAAAGTTAAGGTAGGGCCAAAAAATTAGGGTAGGTAGCGTTACCTGAACACAAGAATTTTTTTTAGGGCCTGAATGACAATATAAAAAAAAGTCCAACACGTTGATTAAAGATTTACATGGTGATTCACACGTTTAATTGCACTATAGCAATATTACGGCAACAGTCGGTAAAATCCTGAAAAAGTTCAGGAAAATAGAATGTATCAGGAAAATAGAATGGATTTGCCTTGGGTCTTGGCCTCTATAGCCTTAGGCCTTATGAAGGTTGATGGTGAATTAATGTATCATCAGTAATTCTTATTCAATATTTGTTACCCTAAAGCATAAATTCATAAGGACAATTGTGTCCCTGGAGGCGGAAGCATGAATGCATCATGACAGCCATATATGGTGCATATGTGTTTATCACATTTCCACAGAGAAGCTTGATGCACCTTTAAAGGAGGGCTAGCACGGCTAAGACGTACCCGTCTTAGACAGTCACGTGACCACTCCTTGACCAATTAGATCGTTGCAAATTTTTAGCTGGGTCCCGCGAATTTATGGCGTGTCTTTGACCAGGTACCAGTAATGATATTTTCCGTGCTAGCCCCGCTTTAAAGGCGCCCCTTTAAAAGCAAACGCGGCCAATAACACAGAAGCTGGCGGTGAAAATCAAAACATATCAATTGTACTTTTTCAACTTGATTCCTCACTCTATTTAGTCTAACCTACCTTGGAAAAATATTTGCAGTTAACTGCTTATTATTGTCCCTATATAAAAGGCATTTATTGGTTGTTAAAATTTGTATTGGATCCTATAGTTAATGTAATATTTTTATCAGTGAAAAATTCATAACTTTTTCATTTCAACCGTGACCCCCTATTTTTATCCTTTGAAAATGTTTGTATAGATGTCCTATACATGTCCAGAGATTCTTAAAGATAAATCAGTAGAGGGACATTACATGTGTAACATTATAGAAAAATATGTTTTCCCTATTCATTTCTATAGTTAAGCAATTCAAACTTTAAATTGCCATACAATAAAAGTTAGCACAGTGACATAGGGATTTCTTTGCATTTTCTTATTGTTAGTACATCAAACTAAAAGAATCCAGAGTTATTTGAGATTATCAGTAGCAGAACCAAATCCAGGCATGTGGTCGCATTTGTCTTTAAAGTGTTGGGCAGGCTCACCAACACTTCTTCCGGCCTAGGCTATTCGTATGATGCAATAAGGGAGTTATCATTTTTTAACATCCCCCCACCATCCACCAACCATGCTGATGTTTAAAAAAAAAAGATACTCCGCCTTTTAATAGCGAAATACAGGATCAGTCAACTTAAGAGGCAGGTTGGAGAAAAACAATTATATCTGAATTTAATGTGAGAAAAGAAACAGGGTAAAACACATTTAAAGAGCTATTAGGCCTACCTAGCGAATGTTTCTGGTGTTTTATAAAATTTTCTCCCTGTTCATTCTCTTTATAAATACAGTACAGGTAATACGGTATCTACCATATTCGGTCTTTTAGAATTGGCAAGATGTAACACTTTACCATTCTTTACTTACGCCGGCCAAGTTACGGGTACCCTGTTTTCTTCTGCAGGTGAGATATTGGACAACATGTGACGTCACAAAGTAGTGTAGCTGTAGCATGTAGGCCTAGATCTACTCCATGTAAATGACATAAGATTACTATAACTATAAGTCTTAAGTCTAGTCTAGACTACCCAGGGAGGGTAATTTTACCTTACATGATTTACATGGAGGTCTAGTCTTTAGGTGGGGGCGGGGGGCCATGTCACTTGACGATTTTAAGAAAAGCCCATGTCTCATGTTACTATCTTTTTCTCCAGTCTTTGTCACTAGAACTCTACGTCCGTTGTCCACTTGAAGAAAAGGCTATGTCACACTGTCGATTTTAAGGGTCTAGACCCATTTACATACCGGTACCGTGAATGGTCAATGTAAATAGATTAATATTAATATATGTAGGCAGGCTATGTCCAACATTTACAAATCTTGGCCTACCCGGTGATTTACTGTTTTAATATTAAGGATCGATCTTCAGTATTCATGTGCATGATGACTGTGACCCACAAACCCGCGCCTGGGCTAACAAACTAGACTCACAAGTTGAGGAAGGAGAGATATCTCTCCCACTGCCATCACCACACAACAGCCATCTGTCACACCTCCCGAGCTTGGACCTTTACCCCGACTGGGGACAGCAGCCACAGCAGCAGCAGGTGTATTAAGCCTCACTTCTCCCCACACACCTGCCTACCACGACCTACCTACCAGCCCTAGGCCTCCATGCCTACTCTTAATGCTACCTGGGCGTCCTCCTCTAACCAACCGCCCCAGCCGCCACCCTGCCTCACGCCCCCGGCCCCAGGCCGCCCCACTCCCGGTGTTTACAAACCATCCCACCCACCTCTCCTCTCCACCCCCACATTCTCTCCGATCTACGCAACAAATCCGACGAAATAAGTGATGGAGATGATCTAGGTTGCTAGAGGAGTAATTAGGATATACTTACTCGGGATATGAGGCAGGTTAGGGCGTAGAATTAGAGGTGAGAGCTGCTAGCTTCCACATCGACGACGACCAAGCTTCCCTGTTGAGTGTTGTGTGCTCCCACCTGTCACTGCAGCTACCAACCGATGTGGGTGCCTGAGGGCGTTCGGAAACACCACTGATTCTCAATCGATACAAACCGCTCTTTCCTTACAAAAAGTCCATAAAGTTAACTAAAATGTGGGTTTCAAGACTAATGATTTAAATTTTGTGAACGTGGATTATTTCAAGATGAAATTCCAATGTCTATAAGATCCGATGTTTCTGGATGCGTTTTGTTTGTAATTTCCGAATGTGCACCTCGCGTCTGCAAGATGGCGAAGTCACCTTTGCCCTTGTGCCGATGACGAAGAATACTCGGCAGCTTTTCGAGCAAGAGAGACACACATTCAACCATCCGAACCCTGTAGGGAACAGACGGATGTTAGTTAGGATCCTAGGTCGGATTTCAGACGGTAAAATGTCCGTTAGATGAGTGAAGGACGTGAAAATAGTTGTTGGCCTAGACTAGGTTGCTTCCGGAGTTGGTCGCGTTGAGGGCCGTGTGTGCGGCGGTGGTGTCGGCGGGACTGGGAGGCCGCTGTTCCGTCACTGACTCACACAGCATGGAGGGGAGGAGAGAGACTGGCCTCACTCCCTCTCCGGCCTCTGCAGCATTACAAGCTGGGATTTCAACACACGGACACACAGAGCCACCACTACAGAGTGGTTTCTGCCTACAACGCATACAGCCATGTAGTCTAGAGTCGTACGGTACACCGTATTGTAAAAGTTGGGTTAAGCCCCGGTCACACTAGGTTGTTTTGGGAAGACCAGAGAAGACTAGATAAGACAGTTGAGTCAAAATAAATCTGACCAGTCTGATAGAGTTGTGCATGCCAAACTCTTCTGGTCTTATAAGTCTTATCTGGTCGGGTCTGATTGAGTCTACTCAAAAAGGGTTTAATAGTGTGGCCGGGGCTTAGGGTAGGAAGGGATAAGATGCCCTTTGGGGTAAAAGGCCCTTTAGCCCTCATGTCTAAGGTAGTGGTTGTATACACCGATTTAACACTTGGAAGTAAAGATTACCTCAAGGAGACCTCTTTTGTAGGTTTTCATTGTGATTGGAAGAGAAATACCGGTAGTCGCCTTATCAGACATTCAATATTTTATAACGGAACTGTTAAGATCATCACGTTCAATTTAAGATAATTAGAAATAAAAGGGTCCTGAAATGTGCATGGTTTGTTGGATAAGATTCAAGATTCAAGATGGCTTTATTGACTAATGTACAGGTACACTTATGTCAGCACCAGGTTTTCATTTACAATGTTGTAGACAGATTTTATATATGAGTATATACAGTTCGCAGCCCCTGGCCTTTTAGATGATTTGCAATATGGGGCCACTGCTAGTATTTGAGAAAGTTTCCTAGTGTCATCGTGTCTTTTATAGTAATCAACGAACTTGAGGTATTTTGTTTTTAAACACTGACCGTGCGTTTCTCATCTCGGGCATGTTACAATGAAAGAAGACATGATTGACATCTTGCACAGCATTACAGAATGTGCACTTAGAATTGACAGGTTTCTTTCCTCTATATCTTCTTGACAGGCTGTCAAGTGTACGGTTATTGTCAGTCCGGAGTTTAGCAATAATGGTTCTAATTTTAGGTGATTCTGTATGCGTTAGGTATTCACGCTCTTCATAAATGTCATTGAGATCATCTTTACACATCTTGATAATTCTACACTTGCTAGTATTCTCTGGGTTATCAATGTACTGGTTGTATTTCTGAATATGTGCATCATTTAACCTTCTCTTTATATTGTTTTTGAGTGAGGACTTTGACCAAACATAAGGATCGAGCCAGACATTCTTACAACCGATTTTAAACAAGAGGTATTGGATATCTTTAAGCCATTGGTGGTTTTCACTCTTCATGGTAGAGAAGGCCTCATTTAGAATAGGGTTTTTCGATCCATGCTCAAGCCTCAGCCAATATAGAATGTTCAGTACGATTATTTTGGATTCAATAGGAAATCTCCCTAACTCGCCTAGTGCAAGAGTAGTACTTGCATATTTTGATATACCCAGAGCAAACTTGCAACTTGTAGAGTAAAACACTTCTACCGGACAGGCCTTTCTGATGCCTTCAGAGGTTAAGTCCTCAATTATAAGAGTTACCGGTTGCTTTCTGTACGCAGACAGGATTTTGATTTTGTCGCAGATATTGGCTAGAGTCACATAAGCTACCTGTGTTTTCTTATAGGATAGCAAGTTAAAGGGGTTAAAAGTATTAGCTGAGGTGCTATAAGGTAAAGGATTTAAGAGTAGGCCATAAAGATACATTTTATTCACCTTCCCTTTTATTCCAACAGCTTCATGGGCTTTTTATGTAAACATTATCTTAGCATCGGATTCATGGGTCTTTTGGCCCATCGGTGTGGGCCTTTTACCCCAGCCTTCAGACGTCCGGGGTAAAATGCCCCGCTTTTTGTCAAACGTTGAAATGGAATATTCCATGAGGCTAGGCTGACAACCTATTCCACAATTATTATACCTTGTTCCATCCCTTGATTATTGTGGAAAATATGCATCAATTGGGAATTATTTTCTTAGAACTAGCTCATTTACATGTTATTAGGGTATTTCACCTTATCCTACCCTGTCATTCCTTGAACTTCAATATGAAATATCTAAAGCGTTACTTTAGGTTAGTTACAACGTCCAAATCTCAGTTGTAGCTTATGAACATTATCTTTAGTGTCTTTTCTTATGATAAGAATTTGAATTGAGCATTTATTCCAATTATGATGCTCTTTTATGTGCATGTGGGCCATTTACCCCAAAGGCTGTGAGCCCTTTACCCCAGCCCCTAGATGATGGGGTAAAAGGCCCACTTTTTTCACACATGCCTTATCGTACCATTCTATAAGGCAGGGCTGACAAGCTTTTGCACATGAAGTTCATGTTATTCCATCCTTTGATTAATGTATAAGATATTCCATAAGAAGCAATAAATTCCTTAGAAATGCCACAGTTGTAAATTAAGGGCATCTTACCCCACCCTACCCTACTTTGTAGGCCTACCTAGGGCCTAGCCTGAGGCTAGGGGCCATCCACAAATGACGTCATGCTTGAGGGGTGGGGGGTCAGGCCAGGCATGCCGGAATTAATTTTCCATATACCTTCAGCATTACAAAATTGGCAAAATGCCTGACGAGGGGGGGTCAAAAATGGTAAAATTTTGCATGATGTCAGGTAGGGCCTATGGATGGCACACTACTGTAAAAACTCATGCATAAGGTGGAGATTATACATGAGGATAGCTCCTTCAGTCAGGCCCACAAAGAATCCTCCTAAAGTCAGGGTGTGCTAGGATATCATATTGTAGAACAGTACTTAATTTTCCAACTTTCACCCAATCTGTGCGTCACCCACAGGATATTTTGTTTGTACTTTTAAATCCCAACATTTGCCAATTGGGATTTACCTTGACCTGGGGCTTACAGTCGGCCCTTGCTTCCTAGACCCTTTAATTCCTCAGATCCCTCATTACCTCAGACAGATGATCTTGAACTATATCTATGTTTTCTATTATATTTGGACTTATATCCTCGGATAATTTGCTTCCCCAGACATTTTTCCTTGCATTTTTCAAATCTGATGAAACAAGGGTCGACTGTATACCCACATGAGATGTACCTTATAACATGTCCTTACACATTCAGGTGGTCTTGTATCTTACATTACCTTCACACAAGTTGGATGTTCCAAAAGTAATTTGAAAAACTTTCACAACTTTCAGTACTTGCTCACAAGCCTAAAGCCAAATTTATTTCTCTACTTCAAACACTCTGGACTACAGTAAATCCTCATGTAGAGGACGCACGTTTTATAGACGAAACACCTTGGGTTGATGTAAATGATTTAAGACCCATCTGAGATTAAGTTTCGCTCATTTTAGTACTGTTCTATGGTATGAAATTCTTACCTATAAGCTGCACCCTGAGAACTAAACCAGTACTAAACCTTCAAAATTCCCCCCCCCCCCGATGTGCCTTAGATTTCCTTCAACTCAGGGTGCGTCTTATATGCAAGGTGTGCCTTATACACAGGAGATAACAGTAACATGTTTTCTCTCCATGAACCTTTGCAGCATGATTTGAAGGAGATTTAAGTGGGATGAATTTATGCAGTTATTCTCCTGGGAAACATCACCAGCATGACATGTCTTGTTGTTCATAAGAGAGACTCAGATTCTTTGGAAGATGGTGCATACTATGTATCATCTCTTTTAGAATATGGTACTTCTGGATGAAATAGGTTAAAAATCAGCTGTAGCTGCATGTACTGGTAGTCATCGACAAAAGATCTCTGAATATAGTTCCATCCAATTAGATTTCACTGAACTGGATCAATTTGATTACCTTTAGTCTTTCAAAAGGAGTCTCTGATACATTAAAAGACATTTTATGGTGACGAAATTCGCGACATTTTGGATAAATACCCTAAAAATAAATGGCCCCCCCCCTCTAAGAATAGGTAAAAACCAAACGGCCCCCCTCTAAGAATACCCTGAAAATATTTGCCCCCCCAAGAATACCCTGAAAATAAATGGCCCCCCCTCAATTTGCTCACCCCTACCCCTGCCATAAATAATGAATGCTCCCTAACCGTAAAAGGTGACGGTTATGACGCTTGTGACGGAGGGGTTTAAAAAAGTGACGGTCGTGACACAGGTATTTTAGAAAATTACAGATGGCAACAATTTCAAAGGTTCCCAGTAGGCCCTACATTGGCATTTATACATAAAAAATAAGTGACGCTCCATCCTTACCATAGGCCTACTAAAAAAGTGACGGCATGTCATCCTGAAAATTTTGAGCACCCATGTTATCCTTATAGGCAATACTTTGGCCACTTTTGACTAGGTTTGTTGGCCTCTTTTTAAATTGCCGTGGTACGGCCAAGTCATTTATTGTCAGGTGCGAGGGGGGGGCTTGTTAGATATAGGAGGGGGGTCATTTTGAAACAAATCCCAGTACGGTACCCAGTACCGTAAACCTTCACACTGGGGGGGGGGGGGTGTTCAAAACTAAATATGGGCAATTCAAATAGAGTACCAGTAAGCTTACCCATTGTGAAGCTTCATTCCTGGCACATATATAGGCTTATCCTATTTTGGGGGTGGGACATTTTGCAAAATCAGCTCTGTGGGGGGGGGGGGTCGCAATCATTTTTGTCATAGTGGTGGGGGGGTCGGAAAAAAAAACATGCCGATCAACCAAAATCCATTAAGGCCCCCCCCCAGCTGGTAAGGAATGACCCGGCCCTTATCCCTTTTACACAGGCCACTGATGTATTGGTGCATCATGCCCATTGGTTGGCATTATGCACCAATGAAGTGCTGGCTAGACTGCTCACCAGCACTTAATTGCCAATACTATATAAAGATATTTTCATACAAGGTCCTGTGGCTTTGCTCTTAATATAAGACACCAGTTGAAGTTAAATGGTCAGAGTCGTGTAAGATTAATCTTTTCCTACGCCGGAGTTCAATAAACGCTATAGGTGACAGCGGTGTTCGAAAACCCACATGAAGGAGAGATTGCAGAAGCTGCAAGATACATGGTCCCAGAAATAAGTGAGGAAGAGATAGATGGGGGACAAAGGAGGTTGAGGAGCTAATGTTGAGACGTGGGGAGTCATCCGACAGGGTGAAGACAACCTGGAGAGGCAGATGGGAGAGGGAGCCCAAGCACTATAGTCCAAGAAAGATCCTGAGCCAGCCCAAGTAAAAGAGGAGGAGCCATACCAATGGCCCTGGGAGAGGGAACCGAAGGAAGGCAGCTAGTTGAGAGGTGGAGACATCTCAGATGGGAAGTGCCCGGAAAGGATAGGTTCCAGGGAAAGACTTCGGACCGGGTAGTGTTTGGTGGACAGAAGAGGAATGGGAGGAAATCAACAGAGAAAGGGTTCCAGGTGGGCGGAGAAGAGAGGCCTCAAAGAAAGAAAAGGTGCATATATGGCTAGATTGGCAGAGGAAAGGTTCCTTATTTCATGTTGAGAATGAGCCTTACTATAGATTTGTATGGGAAGTCCCATTCTCCACCAGGGCGTGGAGAAACTGAATCTCATTCTCCACGACTCCATTCTCCACTGTGTTGCATCAAAATAGCCACAAACCCCTTGTCAAAAAGTAGTTTTGAGCACATTTAACACCAAGGCAACATGAAATAAATAGAGAGATCGGTACTCCAAACTTTGCCTTGCGCAATACTGCTTTGAGGCTATCTCATGAAGAAACAATCAGTTTAGACTAAATCTTGTGAACCTCTATTTCCAGAAGCAGGAGTCAGGACTTTTTGGAGAACGGCCTAAATAAGGGAAAGAAGCCAAAACGGGGCACCGACGGAGAAGGAGTATCCAAGCCAGTCGTGAAGCCTACAAAGTATGATGGAACTACTGACCTAGCAGATTATCTTCATTATTTCGACCTTGGCATCAAAGTGAATGGCTGTAGCCCAGCAGAGGCTGGGATGTTCTTGGGGTTAAGCCTATCTGGTGCCACCCAGAGACTGTTGACTGGCTGCAAGCCTGTGTCATACTAGGGATTGTGCATGATCAAGTTGTCATATGAGAAATATCATATGACTAGTGGTTATAGTGAGTAAGAATATCAAGCTCTCATTAGTGTTATTCCAGTTATCACTGGTTTATTCAGCTTTAGGCAGATATATAAGAATATCAATCATACATATGTTAATATGCAGGTAATTTCCACACACAGTAAATATACAATTGTTTATAAAGTATAATGTTCTGTTCCACTCCCCTTGTGATACACTGTCCAGTATGGTCCTAGGTGGGTTCCCACACCTAGCTCCTGACCTGCTGCTTAGAGGGATAATATATAAATGTGTAACTTTACCCTCTGGTAGGTGTCTTGTAGCAGGTAGCCTCTGGCCACTAGTGGTATAGTCCTATGCCTGTCTGGCATAGTCTAACCCAGCATAGTGCAGAGCTATAGCAGGTAGCAGGATAGATGACTGGAGATGTTACCTCTAGGGTGGTTCTGGAGATTCTGCTTTCTAGGAGGAGCAGCCAGTGGTATATGTACCATTTCCTGGCTTGGCTCCTCAGACTGACTGGAGCCAGTGGCATCTGCCTAACTCTACAATTGTTTGAGGGGAGTCTTTCATGTGTCACTGGGTGCACAAAGGACCCCCATGGATGCCGCCATGTCCCCCATTGTCTTGGTCAGTTTGGCATGTTCAGACCCTCATATCTCGGTCGTTTACGCCGCTACGGCCTCCATCTTGCGCATGCGGGGACTTGAATATGTCAAGTTACCAACGCCCGCTTTTCGGGCGTGTAACTCACGCTGGTTCGTCTGTAGCGCATTCGGAGGTTGAAACAGTCTAGGTGGCGTAACTTCCTTAATGATAGGAGTTCCGCCTTGATCTTGGACTCATTTTGACCGTCCAATTATGGCCTTCTCATAAATGCTTTCATATTTGACCTAGGTCACTCAGGAGCGACGCTAGAGCGACTGGAAGGTTATGGCGTTGTTACTTATGTAACTTATTGTTCATTGTTAGGGTGCTCAGACACCCATGATGGCGTCAGCGGTGCCCAGGCACCCGTGACGGCCGGTTGCATTCACTTACAAGTTATTATTTTGTGCACTGAACCATAAGGTCGGTCTGCTTTGACCATTAGATCATTATATTGTGCAGTGGACCATGAGGTCGGTCTCTTTGGTGATGTAACTTATGTATATTTGACATGGCTGGTGTTCAGTGGAGCATGAACGCTCACATGGCAGTACAATGTATTAATTTCTTATATATTCTTTGATTAATACAGTAATATGTTACAATTTATGGAATAATAAATTGGTATATGATACCTGCTACCCTGGAGGGGCATGCCAAGCTCAGGAAGGCATTGGTGGAACGCTTCGAGCCCACTAATCACTAACCGTACAAAGTATTGCTCTGAACCAGGGTGCCACGACTGGTTGGAGGGGGCGGCATTACCTGTGGCAGAGGGACCCACTCCACCAGCATGGGCGTGGAAAGCAGGGGGGACATGTCCCCTCCACTTTTGGCCAACTCCTCAAAATGTCAAAACTAAAAGGTCAAGCAAAGGGAGGTCAAATATTGCATAAACCCCCCCCCCTGGTCCTACCCACTCTGAAACTGCTTCCCACACCCCTGGCCAAAGGGGAGAAACTGGGCTGTGCTACAATCAGAGGTTGGAGATATCTCACAAGTACGGCATTGGGTAGAGGGAGCAGAGGTACTAGAGAGAGTGACAAACGTACCTGGGGCTATGAGATGAAGGCATGGCACTCCCAATTGGGCTGATTGACTAAAGAAAAAGAGGTCCTCGGCCTATGATGGGAATTCCCATGTAGCAAGGCCAGTTTTGACCAAAGTGGGCAAAATCCATTACCGGTACACGGGCTTAGTTTGGGTAGATGCTGGGTTTCCAGTCCGGGCCAGAGTGGGCAGCCCTTAACAGGCAAACTGACTCGAGCCTGTTGGGCTCCCAATGGGTTTTGTCCTCAGCCAACGGTGTGAATCACATTGAGCACCCTGATTCAGGCGCAGATCAGTTTTGAAATGGGCAACCACATTGGGCACAGGTTGGTTTGAAAACGGGCATCACAAAATGGCTGAGAGTGGGTTTGTATAGGGCAAACTCACCATCAGCATTTGTGATTTGACACCAGATGGCCAATCTATATCACATACACTTTCTTTTCCTATACAGAATTGATTCTCTCAAATATAGAACAACTGAAGTATTCTACTAAATTATACATTGAGTAGCAATGTACAGACTTTATCATAGTTTGGAAATCCTTAGATATTCCCTTTAAAGAATGTGCAGATCAAGGTCATCTGGCAGTTGTAAAGTGACTACACCATTCCTAATGCAGTGAATGCGATATAAGGTTCAGACATGCTAACTACAGGCACTATGAGCTTAAAAGTTCTGATCTATGCTCCTTCATGGTGCATCTATGAAGATAGGCACTAAAGAAGGCCAGGATGTCATTAGACTCAAATTGTCTTTTCTTGGTTTTGTTATTTTGAGAATTTCTAAGAAATTTTTCGTAATTTTCTTTTTTTTAGCTATTTTTTTTAGATTTTCATATTTTGTATTTTTCTTAGATTTTCATCCATTTTCTCTGGTCTTGAGTCAATAGTTTGCATATACATATGCACATTTTTCACATTTCTCATATGCTTTTCATATTTTCTACCATGAAAGCAAAGAATCTTCCAAAATCTACCCATACATTTCTAAACAGAATAGAAAAAAAATTTACAAAAAAAAAAAAAGAAACTTCAACCTACTGACCTTAGATCTTTGGGCCATGTTACTGGAAACACACCATTTTTTTGGCCTGAGTATCACAGGGTATTGGTGTACTTGGTAAGGGGGGGGGGGAGTCATATTCAATAATTCAATAGATTCTTCTGAATTTTCTTTTAAGAATATGGCAAAATTGCTCAGCCCAGTTTGGACCACATCAAAAACCGATGTTGAACTCAATCTGAGCCCAAATACATTAGCCCTCTTTGAAACTGATCTGTGCCCAAATTGGTTAGCACAGTGTCAAACAGACACTTTGCTGAGGACAAAAACCATTGGTCAGGCCTGTTAAAAAAGGACCATCAGCCAGCTGCAAGGGGGCTTCTATTGGCCAGACTTAAGAATAGATGTCCCCCTCTGGTGTGCCAGCTGCAACCCTTGCCTTGCGGAGGAAGGCGCTACCTTGTGCCCTGATGGGCCATGTGGGGGTGGGCCTACCCCTCCAGCGTATAGCCGTCATGGGTGCCCTACCCATGTCCACAATTGGTAATATTCCGCCCCATGTGTCCCGCAAGCGGGAGTATCTCCCTTCGACTGGCGCTGGGCACTGCTATCTGGAGTGTTTCCTCCCTGCTGACCCTTCTGTGGCCCCAGTGTCGCTTACAGCTATTCAGGAGGCTCCGCCCACATTGGCCAGGAGGATGGTGGACGAGTTCATTTGTAGACTATGGGCTCCGGTTGAGATGTGTACAGACCAAGGCAATAACTTCAAGTCAGGGTTATTCCGTGAAATCACCGTCCACCTGGAGAGAAGGCAAACATGCACTTGCTCTTTCAGACCACAAAGTGATGGCATGGTGGAGCGGGCAAATTGTACTATAGAAATATTACCTACTGACCCTGGGCCAGGAGACCCTTGCCCCCCTGGATTTAATCTACCTGCTAGAGCCTGACAGGGCAGGAGGGCCAGGCTATGTGGCAGAGTTGCAAACTGCCATGGCCGGGCCTACTGTACATCCAGGCAGGCATTGGGTAAGAGGCATTGGGTAAGAGGAACTACGATGCACGAGTAGTGGCTGGGAGTTAGGAGTTGGTAGCAAGGTGTATTACTAACACCCTTTGAGGAAGAAAGGCCTCTTCCCCAAACTGCAAAGCTACTGGACCGACCCCTGGGAGGTAGGGGAGCACTTCAAGTAGTGCACTATGACATGCTAAAACCGGCCGCAACAGGGAGGTTCAGATGGCAGAGATAGAGCTGTCCGAGCTGAGGAGGTCCAATGAAGAGGATGTCTGCGACCAGGAGGATCTGTAAGAGAGGCAGTTGAACCATGTAAAAATGAAGAAATAAGGAGGGAGCTTCAGCTCCAGCTAGGGAACCTGAAAGAAGAAAGATGTTAGCCAAACACAGGGAGAAGTGGAGGGTGTATGAGATGTTGGAAGAGGCCCAGCCGAAAAATCGTGAAAATGAAGAACAGGAGGAAAGGTGGGCTGCAGAATGGAGAGATGTCACCTCTGCCGGGGTGGTGGTTAACTCATTAACTTCTGATGATGCCAATGGGCATCACATGGCCAAAAACTGATGATGCCATTTGGCATTATTTTAAAAGTACATAAAAGGTCCATTTCTGAGAAAAATAATATTCTGATTGGCTTAGTTTTTTCACAAAGTTTTTTTACAAGCAAAGTTTTTTCCAATTGATCCACAACATGAAGTGATAATAAACATGAAGATTGACATGGTTTGATCACTTTCGTAGATTGGAATATATAGGTGAATGTGATGAAATAAAAATGACATATACAATGATGCACAATGAAGTTTTGCCTTCCCCTTGATAGCACATACATGAAATACAACACAGAAAAAAAAATTAGAAATAAAAAAATAGATGAAGTAGCTTACTTTCAAACCAAATTGTAAGTTTGCCCATAATTCATCCTCCCAAAGTACAGTAATAAAGCCTGTCTTCTAGAGTCAAGGCATATTTTGATGCCAGTAGTTTAAGATGTAGGAACAGATTTTGGCCCGTGAGGAAAGGGTTAAGACAGTAGAAAGAGAAAGTGTAAGGGCACAGGCAGAGGAGCCACCGGAGGCGAAGTATGTCAAAGCTTAAGTCACTAAGCAACCTTATCAATAAAATAGATAACAACATTAAAGGCAGCAGCTTAACGGTTAGGATAAACCAGTGCCACTGGAGATAGTGGAGGGGGTAGAAGTCCCTAAGTATAAGTGTGAAATTTGTCTTCATATAGAAGGGAAGCAATGGTTCTTTATGTCGAGCAATGGTATGAACCGGCATCTCAAAGAACATTGGGAAATGCAAGAAGGCTAGGAATGCCCGAGTTGTGAGTATATGGTAGCCAAAATAAGGTTAAACAATCTAGAGGCATATAGACCGAATGTACCTGGTGATGGCAGACTTCAGTGGAGTGCAAGGGGAAACCCGAGGAAGCCATGGATGTAGACAACGACTCCACACAGCTTACAAGTCCCAAGACTCTGGCGGCTGAAAAACAGAAGCCAGCCAGTGGCAGCAGGACACAAGAAAAAGCCTGTAAAAAAGTCCTTGGACACAAGAGACCCGTCTCCGGAAGCCGGCACATCAGCGGGGGGAGGGGGTACAAGAGGAGGCCAGTCCAGCCAGCTCAACCTTCTCCAACCTCTCCTCCCTGAGAATAACCCTTATGGAAGAGAACGAGGCAGCCATAGCATCTAAGTACCTCGAGGAACTGCTGGGCCTCTGATCTGAAGAGAAATCTAGAACCACTAAGAGGTCCAGCCACTCTACCTGCAGTACTTCGGGAAAAGGCTTGAAGCGAGCCTATGAATTGAGGAGAGGCAGAGTCCAGTAAAAGGAAGACGAGGAGGTCGCCCCGGGGGGACGCGACAGTGGGGGGACAACCGGCCCACTACACCACTGGAGACACAGCAGATGCTGGCCCTAGCACCTCTGATAGAAAGCGGCGCCTTGGAGGTAAATGAAGAACTAGCAGCAAAAGTTAAATTTGTGTTGGGGGTATTAGTTAAAAAGTATGGGCAAAAAGGGGAGACAGTGACAAAGACTTTAAGGATGCAGAAGGAGCTGCCCCTGGACCTTTGGAACAAAATTATGTTGAGACTAAGAAGGGAACTAGCAGACCGACGTTAAAGCAGGACAAATATGATGTCACTAGCGGGGAAGATGGCGAGAGTCTGGGGCTAGGTGGGAATGAGTTAGATTCCAGCCCGGAGAAAATACCAAGCTATGAACTGATGAACAAGCCGACAAACTTACCCGCAGATACTTACCCCGAAATCTGTCACCATAGTGACCCCTGAGTCTATAGAGAAAGTGGAGGATAGGGGCCCTTGGAAGGAGGAAGCCAGTACTTCAGAGAACAGATCAGGCTGGAGCGGAGGCGGAGGATGACACCAGTGAGGAGGCAGAGACACCTGTGGTCACACCAGCCTACATGGAGGCATGCCCCAAGCTCAAAGCCCAGTTTCTTGCAGACCTGAACGATACAATGAAATAGACCAAAAAGGCTAAGAGAGAAAAGAAAGAGATAGCAGAGTGGGAAAAAAGGAAAGAGAGAAAAAGAGAAAGGAAGGAAAAAGAGGAGGAGGAATGCTGAAAGGCGGAGGAGGAGAGACAGGAGAACCTATTAAAGGGCTGCCAAACTAGAGAAAGAGAGAAAGGCTAAAGAAAGGAGAAAGGCTCAAAAGAAGAAAAAGGAGGGTGAAGCCGTGTCTGGGATTCCAAAAGGGAAAGGAGAAGGGAAGTCGTCTACAACGAGACTGAGTGTAGAGGAAATATTTAAACGTGAAGACCTGCCCCAGTTACGCCAAGCTCCAAAACCTCAACCACTACCAAAACTACACAGAAAGTGCCGATGGAGGACGAGGTAGAGCAACTAGTGACTCAGTTTAAAGGTATCTCAGTGAACAAACCAGGAGTGAGTGTGCCGCAGAAACAGTCTGCCAAGCCTAGGGCTATGACTACTCCAGCCGATAAGAATGGCCATGTGTTTGGATCTACTCCGGTGATAAAAACCCCCAACATTATTTGCACTGCCCAAGCTGGATAGGTATCCAAGGACTGTAACAGTTGGTCTGGATGGACTTAAACTATGTTTTCCCAAGAGAGATTTCTTGCTGCGAGTAGAGGTAGGGGAAGAGGGGGAAAGGCAGAGACAATGGTAATGGTGCCGGTGGGAGTAGAGGCTGTTATGGGGGACACCAATGACCCCATACCAGTTCATGTGCCAGCAGTAAACCACATGGTACTGATGACCGGAGTGACCGTGGGAGAGATGGGGAGGGTAGAAAATTAGGTGTTGTGCATTGAAGCACAGAAGGCTCAGGGTAGGTACTGTAAAACCCCTTATCAACTGTGTTGGGTCACAGGAA
This sequence comes from Acholoe squamosa, assembly GCA_949317995.1. Taxonomy (NCBI): domain Eukaryota; kingdom Metazoa; phylum Annelida; class Polychaeta; order Phyllodocida; family Polynoidae; genus Acholoe; species Acholoe squamosa. The sequence continues at coordinate 50,252,600 of OX439050.1, forward strand.
TCAGCACTTGCGAAATATTGACTAATTACTTACAAATAGAGACTATTATCTATACATGTACTGACACCAGTCTGCCATGATCTCTTACTGAACCCCTTGGCATGCTGGCCCCCTGGTGCACTGGCATGCTGGCCCCTGGACACCTGGCCCCAGACACTGGACACCTGGCCCCTTAGACACCTAGCCCCTGGACACCTGGGCCCCTGTTGACATAGCCCCCTCACTCCCAAATCTCCCTCCCTCATAAATCTATTCACTTGAGCAAGTCAAATGTCAATTCACCTGGATACAGAGACAAGCGTCTGAAAATATGAGTCAGTTTGCGCATGCGCAACTTTTACGAACAGCAAGCCGAACATCTCACATTTAGACGCTTTTGTTCAATCATATAAGAATAAAGAGAGAAAGGCCGAGAGAAAAGTCAGACCAGGACCTAAGCCTATGGGGAAGTGGATTGTAGAATCATTGAAAAGTGATCTATTTTTTATTTGAAAATAATCATGGTAAATAGATGAGTGCATGTTTAGATTTTTTTCTTGCATGAATATACAGACAAATATATGAACTTATTATTTATAACAATTTTATTAATGTATAACTTCTATTTCCTATAGAAAATGTAAAATGAAAAATGGACTTTTGTTCATTTTTAAACACCACCGCCAACCGGGTAGTGCCGGGTGGGGTGCAGTCTGCCTCGATCCAGAGTTTGCCGAACGGAGATGTGGAACTTGTCCAGGTAGTACGCACTAGGTATGGAGTAAAGAACCCCAAGACAGAGAAGGCAGAGACGGGCGAGGTGGCCAGAGGGAACCAGCAATAAACTTGGTAAGTGTCCTCTTGTAGAGAAGAGTACATAAGCTCAGTATAGGATGGCTAAGCTCAGTATAGGATGGCTACCGGGTCGGAGGTCGTGTAACAGAGGTATGGGAGGTGGATGGCGAGTCTTCAGAGGTATCCTGAGACAGTACAGGCAGAGTGCAGGGGTACGACAATCACCTATGTAGCAGGGCTGGGAAGAAAGCACTGTTGTGAGCAGGAGTCTAAGGTATTTTCTACTGTCTTCACCTGCATTCCAGAGGGCAGCAGCAAAGGAGAGACAGGGACTCCGGCGGAGGAACGCTGCAGCGTGGCTGACGGAGGGATGGTTGGCAGTGGAAGGACAAAGTGGCGACACTATATATGCTGTATTGTTGTATAGAGTCAGGGGCGTAGGAAGCAAATTTTTATTGGGGGGGCCCAGGGGTCTCGGTTGGGGGGGCCTGCTATATTTTTATATAGTCTTATATAGGGAACCTCCTCATTATTGGGGGGGGGCCCTGGCCCCCCTTTTCCTACGCCCCTGAAAGTGTATATGATGTTATGACTATATCCTGCATAGGGGATGGCAGGCATGGAGAGACTTTGTCTCAAAAATTAACAACACTCCAATCACCAAGATCTGGAATATGATCAGAAGAATGAAGGGGAAAAATGACAGTCCCCAAATTCAGCACCTTAAATCCAATGGCTGAGACATTGCAGACACCAAAGCAGTAGCAGACCTCATTGGACTCACCATTGAAGAAATATCATCCCACAATGGAGGAACTCCTCACTTTAATCCTGTCAGAGAGGTTGAGGAAAGAGTCCCCATTTATTCGGTGATAATAATAACCATCCCTACAATTTACCCTTCTCAATCAATGAACTAAAGTCTGCTCTAAGCAATACCAAAAATAGCTCTGCAGCAGGACCTGATGACGTTCCCTATGAATTTCTGACAAAACTACCAGAGGCCTCCCAGGACTGCCTCTTAGGCATCATGAACCACATATGGGAGACAGGCAACTTCCCAGTACATTGGCGAGAGGCAACAGTTCTCCCATTTCCCAAACCCGAAAAAGATCTATCAAATCCCAGGAACTATCGTCCTATAGCTCTTACAAGCTGTATCTGCAAGACCATGGAGAGAATGGTCAATGCTCGACTAGTCTGGTATCTTGAAAGCAAGAACATCCTCAATCCTTACCAGTGTGGGTTTTGTAAGGGACGATTGACACTGAATGCACTAGCCAGCCTTGAAACATATAAAAAAAATGCTTTCATAAAGAACCAACAAGTGGTTGCCATCTTCTTCGACCTTGAAAAGGCCTATGACACTACCTGGCAGTATGGGATATTGAAAGACCTAAAGAAGAATGGCCTGACAGGCCAACTCCCACGATTCATTCAGAAATACATCTCCAATAGGCGATTCAAAGTGAGGGTCAATAACACCTTTTCCGACTTCTTCAACCAAGAGTCAGGAGTCCCACAAGGAGGCATCCTGTCAGTGACCCTATTCCTCCTCAAAATAAATGAAATCATCAAAGCTCTGCCATCAGAGGTTTGTCGGACACTATACGTGGATGACTTCCTCATCTCCTTCCGTGGTAGAAGCATCTAGACCATTGAGAGGAAGCTACAACTATGTGTAACGAAACTGATGGAGTGGGCTGACAAGAATGGCTTCAAGTTCTCCAAGAACAAAACCTCCATCATGCACTTCCATTACGATTCCACCCCAGAACGAGAACCAGACATATACATAGACAAAGACAATTCTCAGCGCATTCCAGTCGTTCAAAGAACCAAGTTTCTTGGTTTGGTCCTAGACCGGAAGTTGTGCTTCAAAGAGCATATACATTACCTGCGTAAGAAATGCAAGAAAGCCCTCAACCTGCTAAGAGTAGTGGCACACCCATCCTGGGGAGGAGAACAAGCCACACTGCTAAAGCTCTACAGGGCCCTAGTTCGCTCACAGATAGACTATGGCCTATCCATCTATGGAGCAGCCAGTCCCTCATACTTTAAAATGGCTGAGTCTATACAAAACCAAGGTTTACGAATCTGCCTGGGAGCCTTCAGGACATCTCGCATCAAAAGCCTTGAAGTAGAGGCCAATGAACTGCCACTCCTCTTGAGGCAAGAAAAAGTATGTCTGCAATATGCAATTTGAATTGCAGCAAACACTAACAACCCTGCAACAACGCTCCTCAAAACACCTGCATATCAGGAGGAATATGACCGCAAGTGGTTTCTTGCTCCATTTAGAGTGAGAGTTACAAAATCACTGAAAGAAGCAGGCATTGATCTGAACGAAGTTATGGAGCTGACCATTGCAGAGAGACCACCATGGACACTGTACCAACCAGAAATCATTCTCAGCTTAGTCACACACAGAAAAGGAAACACATCAAGCACTGCTTACCAGGCAGCTTTCAATGAACTGCGCGACAATTATAAGGACTATGAGACCATCTTCACTGATGGATCTCATATGGCAAACAAGACAGCCTCAGCAGCTGTAAAAGGCTTAGACTCTTACAAAGAACGTCTTCCAGATGACGCATCTATCTACTCGGTAGAGTTGCATGCCCTCTACCTTGCACAAGACCATGTAGAAACCTCAGAGGCAAAATACCATCTGATCCTCTCAGACTCCCAGTCATCACTTAAAGCCATGCAAACAGGCGCATGGAACCACCCTCTAGTAAACAAAGTACTGGAAAGACACCACCAGTTAACAGAGGAGGGAAAGAACATCAAATATGGTTGGGTCCTGGCCATGTAGGGATTCAAGGAAATGAACAAGCAGACTCAGCTGCCAAGGATGCCCTGGGCCAGGCAGTAGCACAAATGCCACTTCCATCAAACGACCTAAAGCGCAAGATCAACAAGTACATATATAACAAATGGCAAACATCATGGGACACAGAGGTGGAAAACCAACTCCAAAAGATCCAAACAAAGGTCAACATGACCAAACCCTACAAGTGCAAGGTCCATGGTTACAGAATAGGGAGAGAAAACCCTCCCAAGTGTGCCCACTGTCAGAACCCCTGACAGTGGAGCACATCCTCATTGATTGCCAACAGTGTCCCTACAGGGCACAATACCACGTTTGTACAAGCTTGAAAGAACTATTTGAGAAACACAAGCCAGAAGAAATATTGGGATATATAAAAGCCCTTGGGCTCTACAATAACATCTAGTTGAAACCTGATGATTACTTCCCCCACATAGACAAATCATACCACCATTTCCACTGATAGTGCCTATCAACCTGTGAAGCACAGGATAGCCACTTAGTTCCGCTTAAGTGCTGTAAAACACAAATCAATCAATCAGGCATTATTATAGTGTTGGTACCACCCACAGGGTTGGGGTTACTAGGATTATTGTTATTACCGTATAAACATGTTCTCTTTTAAAATACACATATAACACAGAGACTGGGCTTCCCTAGCCCACTTAAAAGGGTCTATATCTGTTCTTTCCTATCCCCTCAGATGCACCGAGACAACACTTGAAATTGTGTAATGTAGTTCTCGCAATGAATATGACCTTAGCTGTTGAAATGGCGTTAAACATCTATTACTCACTCACTCGCTCATAACACAGAGACACCCATCTGCAGGATGGTAATATAACACTTTCTCCCAGTAAGTTGTTGATTAATTAAGGAGAGTGTTGGGTAGACCGAGCGATTGGCAGTGGAGCTGAAACCATCCTGGCATGTGGGCAGCAAGGACGTCAATATCTGAGTCATGTCAGAAACCAACTCGTCATTGTCGGCAGTTGGCGGAGGAGGACCTCCGATGTTGAAATGATGTCTCACATGCCAGCGTTGGAGTATCTGCAAGCATATATATAGGGAGAGTTGATTCTCAGGCGGACAGTTCAAGCTACGAGCTGGTAGGGGGCACACTCCAGAGCTTGCCTCCAGTATACAGTCATCTTACATACGGACTTAGATGGTGTGGTGAAACTGCCAGGCAATAAAGACACCAGTTAAAAAGTTAAGCTGTCAGAGGCATGTAATCCTTTCCAACACCGGAGTTAGATCAACGCTACAGTATCAGCTGCATTAACTCTTCTTCTACCAATCACGCCTTTTTGCGAGTTTATGCCCCTTTACTGGATGCGCATTTTTGCAAGTTACTGGCTGATTTTGGCTGATTTCTGAGCCTCTCTAACTTCCTCAAAGCATGGCCTAATCTCACAATTTTTGGAGGCTGTGCTCCATGGTATATTCTCTCTGGGTATATTAATGGGGGAAATATAAAAAAGAAATGAAAGAATTCATTATTTTTGGGGTTAAAAGTGACTTTGAGCAATTTTTCATGAAGAAAAAGATAGGAACAAAGGTGAGAACATGTTTTGATGCATTATGGGTGAACTCCCGGTTTCCATAGCAATATGCAGTCTAGAAATTGCAACATTTGTGACTTTTGGCTGCCATGGCAACCATGGTAACCAAAAAGAACATTTTCCCTGAAAATCTTTCTGAAGATAAAAACATAATACTTATGTTATTCGTCTTACTCATGCAATGTATTTCATCATGCTAGACAAATTTTCTGCTGAAATATTTCAATTTGAAAAATGGTAGTACTGCATAGTTTCAACATCAACAAGCCATAATAATTACCTCATAACTCTGCATTGAGGCCACATATTGGTTATGGGGGGCTCCTTACCTTTTGATCGTTAGGTACAATTCACTTTGTCATAAGTTTACTTCTTGGAATATCTACAAAATTCTTTCAGTTTCTGAAACCGTATTTCATTGTCTTCACGTGTAATTTCACTTCTGATTCATCTTTAAAATAACTGGTTTAGGGGTAATCGTATTTATGTGGAATCTGGTGAAAGAAGAGTTAAACACTGCTTTATGTCCCTATGGACACTTTGTAATGTGCCTGAAGAACACCGATGACGACGGCATCACATGCCATGAGGCAGGTGCAGGGCACTGATGCCCGTGCTTGAGGCCAGTGATGACAGTGCAAGGTCAGGTGACCATTCCTCCTATATACTTAAACAAAATAAACTGATTGCTGACTGACAGCTGTCCCAGCTAGCAAACCTTGTAGTTAATCACATAATGTCTACATCATTATTTTATTGGTTTTCACGTAAAAAAGATCTCATCAGATTCTCACCCAGAACACATCATATATGCAAATGGTTTCCACATCAGATTGGGATGAGATTTTAATGTTGGAAGATTGATATATATTTTATGTAACCCGTTACCTTGAAAATCAAGTGATCTAAATATTTTTGACATAAAACGATCTGCATGCTTACATGAGGAAGATGTCATTAATAGACGTGATTTCAACGTAAGTGTGAACATGTGAATAGGATGTCATCAGTATATGAAAGTTACTATTGAGTTACTACAAATGGTAGTCAGGCTAGGATACCTGAATGAGAGATATCTCAGACATAAGCACATTACGACTGTTGGACGCGAATATCACATCCTTCAAAGACACTCTGCAGAGGAAATAAATGTAATACCTGGTTAGACAAAGGTATTTATAGGCATTTCAGTATGCATAGAGAGTGGCACCACACATTAACCCAAGCCTAGAGGCTGGGGTGTGTAATTCGATTGAGTGACGAATTTTATCTCACCTCGTGCCTTCCTTGCGGCCGACACTCAAGGGTGAGAGGTCCCGCGGGTTGTATCCACACCGAAGTGGGATTACCCTTGTGGCGTTGCATGCCCGGACCCTAGTCTAATGGGGAGGGGGGATGATGGTGACCGCATCTATGGGAAGGTAGAAATCACGCCCCTACACATTTACCGAGGCAATGGTTCTTTAACATCCGTCACTACATAGGCATAGTGAGAGATGGACAGGCCTGTTTCAAGTCATTTGTCTGCCATGACCGCCGAGAGACTTTCCAGCACAGCCTAGCCAGAGCAGGGAGGAACTCAAACGACACCTTACGGCGACGTTTGGAACCACCACTATGCCCCGGCCGGGCCGGGAACCGAACCCACGACCTTACGGCCTGTGAGCGGACGCGCTACCGACTGCGCCACGCCTCCCGACTGTAATTCGATTAAAGGCATTTGGTTCTTATATATTTTCTAGATATAAAAAAAAGGTGTAAATCCTGTCCATTGCTTGTTAAGCCATCACCCACACTTCAAATATCATAAAAAGAACACATTATATATTCAAGAAAACCTTTATTTCAGTCTTGTTCAATAAAAGCAGCCAGTTGATTGACTTTGATCCAACTTTTGATGAGGAATGTGCCAATGGAGACCAGCATGTCAGCAAAGTGCAAAATGAGACCCCTTGTGTTTGAGGCGAGAACTATCTAGGAGATATATCTATGATGTATTATTGATGTCATATTCTGACATAAATACAGTATTTCAAAATTCACAGCATAATGACATGAATATCTTATGTGACAATTACTATGATTGTATTATTGATAAACACATCTTTGTAGTGTTGCCAGTAAGACATAATTTTGTCAGAAGCAAAGAGTCAAGAAATAGACATAATTATGTAATTTCTCAAGTTCGAGCAAATTAAGATGTCACATAGACATCACTCATGTATTACTATATTACATTGCAGAATAACTAAAAGAAGATGTATTATTGATGTCAAACAGTTTAACATTTGTAATATGACATCTCATTGATGAGAACACATGATGTGTGTGATTGCACCTGATAAACACATAGTTATGACATCAAATATCATACGTCTTTTTTACATCCTACATAGGATGCATATTCTATGTCAACATCTAGTCAACTCATCACATAAAAAAAAAGTTTTTTTTCTAAAGACATAATCCTTGGGTCGGTTTTATGTAATTATGTGACTATGACCGGCTTTGAACGTCTTTTGCATGTAATGCGCTAGCTGGGGTCAGTCACTGATGGATGGTGTAGGGACACCAAGGTTCTCCACAGAATGAAAAAGCACACAGGTCATTTCTTGTCAGACAAGCGCACAAGAAAATAGTGCACATAGGGGGCTGCTGCAAGTAAAGGTTTTGGGGGCATGCCCCCTCACAAAAATTTTGAATATTGTGGTGTTGAGCCATCAGCCAATCACAGACCAGTATTCAGGTCATATGACCTCTTGTGAATAAATAATTATTGGGAGTCCAGCAGCCATTTTGGTTCAGTGTTGTGTGTTTATCTCCAGGAGTTAAATTCATGGATTATTCAGGTCATAGCCCATGGAACATTACAGATATTTAGATGCAAAATTGTGCATTTTGGTTCAAGATATTTGGGTTGTATGACAAAAGTGTTTTAGTGTTATTTTAACAAAAAAAAAATAGATGAGATAAGGTGGGGGAGAGGAAGAAAAACCAGTGCACTTAGACATTTATAAGGTCCTATGCATTAAAAGTTGGCTAACTTCTGCTCCAATAGGCCGATTTACAAAATTCAAAAAAGCATAGAAAGCTCACAGTGCGCTGAAAGCTAAAGTGTTCCTCACTATTATTTCCTCTTATTTTTTGGGGGTCCCTAAAAATAACTTCTGACCAAAACGTGGCTTCTCTCATTCATCTTTGTAAATTCATATTATAAATAATTTTTTCTCCTCTTCCTGTGTTACTTGTTCCTAGTCTGCACCGTTGCAGCCAAATCAGCATCATTACCCATATATTGACTATATTCATGGATCCATGTTGACAATCTATCCTGTAACTTTGCATTCATAATTATGTAATCGCTCCCAAAATTTTGTCAGGCAGATCATATTGTTTTGAGATGAATGACAATAAAAAAACAAATAAAAACCATTGTAATTTGTGACAAAGTCTGAAGAATGCCTAAAGCCAGGCCAACCATAAATATCTTGATGTAATCAGTGATATCACATGTGTTTGGTGTTGTCATGCTGAACAGGATGCGTAACTGAATAAGTGAAGGTCAACCACAGACATCTTATTTAGAATTTATGAGTTGGATGATTGGTTTGAGGCATTTCTGGTCCGTATTATCTAAAGAATGCCCATATCGTAATTTCTGACATTCTAACCATGTGCGGGTTAGAAACACAGTCACAGTTGGTGGTCAGTCGGGAGTAGTTTTGAGAAGATCGGAGATGAGAGATAAGTTAAGGGTCCAATTGAGGCCTTCTACTCCTGGCCTCTGGTTTACAAATCTCTCTTTTTTTCTTAAAGATGTAATTTCTATTACTAAATAGGCTGATATTTTTTCTATATTTCATCAAGTCATTTCCTGATTTGTTTTAGATTTTCTGTAAATTTTTCTTATAACTTATCAATGATTTTGTGACTTTGGGTAACAGAAAATGGGAGAGAATTTTCTCAGAGGTTTAGAGCCCCACTGCCTCTGCCCTCATCACCCCCCGGCTGGGGAGGTTTCAGATACGACTGACCTAGGCCGGTCAGGAATTTTGTTCAGCATATTACATTACTAGATACCTCTTGCAGAGTAGTCTTTCATGTTTCTGTAAAATAAAGCTGATAATGGAAGTGAAGTATAAGCTGTCAGCATGCCAGATATAGTCAATGATGATGATGTTATATACTTTAATCTGCATAAAAGGCATGTCTTATATGCAGGGATAAATGTTCTCCTTGCAACACCAAGACCTTCCTTTTAATATGTTACACTCCCCTCTAATTCATAAAAGGGCATAGGGGCTCCAGGGGCCTTAGTTACACATAGCTTTTTTGAATTTTGAAAATCCATTTAGTAGAATAAAACCTATTGACATTTATTGTTACCAAATCCTAAACTTCCAGGTGTGTCATATACATGGGTTGCAGCTTATACATGCAAGATTGCCGGATAGAGATCTGTAATGAACTATATCAGAGTTTATTGATGTTTGTATCATTAACAACATTACTAGCTGGAAAAGTTCTATGCAGTCATTTTTGCTGTTTATTAATTCATGTTAGAAGTCCAAGGGCTTCAATGCATCAGGGATCATTCAGGACTTTAGACCTTCTCTCCACTTCACACCATCCAAAGTGAATACTCATAAACAAAGCACCCACCAAAATGAATACCCGAAAATGAGGCGCCCCTAATGGGAATACCCCTAAAAAAGGCGCCCCCTACATGAATACCCCAAAATTAGCTGCCCCCCCCTACATGAATGAGCCCAAGTGAGATCTGCCCCTCATGAATATTATGAAAATGACTCTTGAAATTACAATGGCATTTTTATTAGATAGGAATAGTAACTACAATTAAGTCATAGGTCAGATTAGGAAGTGGTTATCTATCAACAGGGGGTGATGAGTTTGAGGGGGGGAGGGGTTTAAAAATTTCAGTCCCCTCCTGAGGGGGGGGGGTGTAAAATTTTTTACCCTCTTTTAAGCAAAGAAGCCTCTGTGCTACTATGGATCAAAGAGAGGCACAACAAATTTAACTGCATTGAAGGGGGCGTAAAAAAAATTTGCGGGTCCACACAAAAACCCACCACCCTGACCCCCCACACCCCGCACCCATTGATAAATAATGACCACTCCCTTAGGATATCTCAAAGAGAGATATCTTAGACACAAAAAGAGATGATGTCTATTTGATGTATCTTTTTTCAAGTTTCATGAACACTCTGCAGAGGAATTTATATGTAACACCAAGTTATTCTAAGACGTTTTTCAGGTATTTCAATACCCATAAAGAGCCATTACACATTTATCCTAGCCCAGAGGCCCAGGTGGGATGTTTGCATGAAATAAGATTGGTTCAAGCTACATCAGGTTTAAACGATCCAATAAGAGTAATTTATGTTACTGCTCCCTCACCAGTCACCTTATTATCCATAAACTCATGATTTAAGGTCTTTACAAAAGCTCAATCAGTGTTTTGGATTATTGAGAGGATTAGGCGTACATGAAAGAAGTTAATACCAGTTACTTCAAAGGAACATCCTTGGCAAAGAAGGGACACCTAGTGGGCGAACTGTGAAACACCAGTTCAGTTGCTTTGATACTAGATGTCACTGTTGAGCTGCAATAGGCTACATTAACATAGCAGCAGTATGAAGACATCTGGTGCTATTTTCATATAGCCTGTATAATATAGTACCTACTTCTGGGACTAACCACTAGTTGGAATGGCAGTTATAAGACAGGATGTAATAAATGATATAAAGGAAGTACTGTTATAATGCTCTTCAGTGAAATCAATCACCGAGATAGGGAGGCAAAGTCACGTCAAATGTTCGCACAGTCTGGGCGCAGCATATTATCACACGCAAGCTTGAAGGGCCCGAATTTTTTTGGCCTTTGGATAACTTTTGAAAGAATGAGAGTTGAGCCAAAAAATTTCATATATGGTTGGTGGGGAGTCCAATAGAAACTCTGGTAATTTTAGAAAGATTTTTTTAACATGGTTTATCACAAGACTTAGGCTCCCTATTGACAAAACCAGAAAAGTAGCCTACACAAGCCAGAATAATGCTTTTCCCTAATCCTGATGTATCTACCCTTTAGCAGTAAAAGAGAAATAATGTTACTACCTTATTTTCCTCAATACGTAATTATCAAGATAGAGTCATGAGTGGGTAAAAACTCTACTGGTAGGCCTGCCTCACATACGAGGTGCAACTTAAACGTGAGGATAAGGTTTTGTCAGATCCTTACATAGATCCTGTCTGAAGTTGGGGTGCCCCTTATAGGCAAGGATAACATACTACATGTATCGGACCACCAAAACATTCTGCACTATAATTTAATGTAACTCATGCACCCGTAAAAGTGGAATTTCACCTTTCAAATCACTCAAAATCATGAAGAGGCACATTGTCCCCCTCTCTGGGTGCCAGATCCAGGCGTCGTTCACCAACCCAGTTTTTCTGTACAGGCATATGTTTGAACCCATCCCCATTTTGGCCTATTCTGCACACAATTAGTGATAATTCCCAAACTTTTTTTAAATAAATATTTTGGGATCCTAGACAAAGGAGCTGTCCCTTGTACTCCATATATTCTGAATCACAACAGGTTAAACATGTTATCTATGCTTTATTTAAAAGTTTGCAATGATTTTGAACTCTAATATAGACCAATAACAGCCCTCCAAGTCCTAAATGCGTACACTTCGGTGTATTACCGGAAGTCACGTCATCATCAATGGTGGAACGATACCTACAGAACACCACTAAGCTTAGGCCCTATACCAAGGTAACGGATTGTCTAATGGGCATGGCCATTGCTGGAGCTTGTTACCAGGTGTGATGTTTGGATGAAATAATATTGGTTCAAGCTACATCAGGTTTAAACAATCTAATAAGAGTAATTTATGTTACTGCTCCCTCACCAGTCACCTTATCATCCATAAACTCATAAATTAAGGTCTATACAAAAGCTGAATCTGTGTTTTGGATTATTGAGAGGATTACATGAAAAAAGTCAATACAAGTTACTTCAAAAATACATCCTTGGCACAGAAGTGACACCTAGTGGGCAAAATGTGAAACACCAGTTCAGTTGCTTTGATACTAGATGTCACTGTTGAGCTGCAATAGGCAACAATATTAACATAGCAGGAGTATGAAGACATCTGGTGCTATTTTTATATAGCCTGTATAATATAGTACCTACTTCTGGGACTAACCACTAGTTGGAGTGGCAGTTGCAAGATGGGATGTAATAAATAATATAAAGGAAGTACCGTAAATCCTTCCGTATAAGACGCGGCTTTTACACCAAGACTTTACCCTCTGCATCCTACGGGATTCATCCCAACTCCAGGTGTGTCCTATATGCAAGGATTTTATACTATGTAACAGTACTAAAGTGACCAAAATTTGACCTCAGATGCTTCTTTTATGATTTTGCCAAACGCAAGGTGCATCCTATACACGAGGGGCGTCCTATACGCGAGGATTTACGGTACTGGTATAATGCTCTCTGACACTTGCCAAGACTGACAAAATCAGAAACTATAGCCACAAGCAAGAATCATGCTTTCTCCAACCCTGATATCTACTCTTTAGCAGTCAAAGTGAACCAAATGTGACTAGTATCTTCTTCAATACATATCAAGATAGTCATTAATGGGTATTAATCTACAGTAATATCGGAAGGCCTGCCTCGCATACGAAACACGACTTAAACATGAGGATATCCATTTGACATAAAACATTTTTTAACGTTAAAAACGTTTTTATTTGGTTCCTAAGTTTCCCAAACTTTTATTTAAGTACAAAAAACGTCAAAACATGTACCCGAAAAAAAGTAGCTTAAAACGCTTTTGCAAACTTTTTTTAATGTTGAGAAACGAATTGTTGTGAAAAAAAAAACACGTTCAAAACTGGTTTACAACCGTTTTTCAACATGTTTTATTCGCTTAAACAAACACAAATAGTAAAGACATTTGGCCTGAACTTAATATGCCTCCACTTTTAATATGTCACAGGATGAGCCCCTAAGAGGGCTTAGAAAATGAGTTCCATTGCCATGGTGTGTCAAAGAACAAATAACTTCTAGCAAACATCACAACCCAGCCTCTGGGCCAGCGTGCCTGTGGATATAAAAATACCAGGGTACCTGTAAAAACCTCTTTGACCAAACAGGTATTAGGCCCTCTATTAAAAGTGTATTTATCCTATGCAAAGTGTCCATAAAGGATGCAACATATCCTTAAATAACCATCTACGCTTTGTAGAAAACTCTGATAAATAATAAACTTCATGTCAATTTTAGCTTTTCAGTGGTATTTTTGGTTATTTTCTTAGATAAGCCCTAGGGCCTACTTACTACACAGAAAAAAAAAGTTTTTATAATAGGTCCCCTATTTGTTACCTGAGGTCATTCACTCAATAGCATATAGGTCTAGGTCAGGAACCCTATCAAAGTGACCCTATCCAACTTCCCTGATGCCATAGGAAGCGTGTACAAGCGTGGGAAAGTGACACCTAGGCTACGCGAAATTACGCGCCACTTGCATGCGGCGCGGCCCCGGGCCGGGGGCGCAGCAATATGCCCCAGGGTTGTTAGTCAACGTAACAAGTTGTTTCCTGCCACATGCTGCAAGGTTTGTGCAATTTGTGGCTCAAAACATTGTGATAGCATAATCATCTGGGTTCGAAATAACTTTATCGAAAGTCAGAGAACACCGGTGCACTTACTGCATGATTCAGTCTATGAATTTAAGCAAGATTTATATTTTGACAGCTCCCGAACGGCATCATGCCTTACCATCAAAACTCATCAACGGCGCACCAACCAGCCACCGACCATCCATTTGACAATTCGTGCAGTACACAGCATGGCTTCAGACGTTTGTGATATTCAGCGTCAAATCCCAAAATATTTCTGACAACGAACGTCGGATCAAAAGGTAAGAACACAAATATGATCAACAACAGTTTGGAGTATGTGACTGTCACAAGATCAGTGTTATTTTCGGTTTCCGATCGTTTTTATTGGTGAAAAACTAGGCAGTGCCAGGGAGGTCCACACCCTCGGTATCACGCACTGCCACTGGTGCAGTGGTGGACGGGACTCGGAGCTGTCATGAGCATGCCACGGCGGGCCCTGTGTGTTTGCCAGTCCCGGATCCCTATAATAACACCATGCGGGAGGAGTGGATTGTACCTTCATCATAGTTTGTCTTGACATGCCAGTGTTTGGTGGTACGTCTTACAAGTTAATACAACACGTTACTCGTTAGACCTATAAGTATAACTACGTCTAAGCTCCTGTCACCTGTGGCTGTGCCTGTGGAACAAAATAAATTAATTCTTGAAGATGAACCATTTTTCTCATCTCTGTAAGGCCCCTCAGTACACTTTTGAGATAAGGAAAACGATTAACAATTAATTTTGGAAAAACTACTGATCCCATATACTCATGCTAAATAACATTAGAAAGCCCTTGTAAGGCTTGTTCTGGAGCATATGAAATAATTGTTCTTTGTTTGAGTTTCATGTCCCATCAAAATCTAGGGATGGGATCATGATACCATATCTCTTGGTCTGACCTCTCAGGCTACTCCGTAGATAAGGATAACAATCCACTTTGACAATTAATTCTGGCAAAACTACTAAACCCACATACTAATGCCATATAACATTTGAAAGCCCTTCTTTTGGGACATATGAAATAATTGCTCTTTGTTTGAGTTTCTTATTCTATTGAAATCTAATGATGTGATCATGATATCATATCTCTCAGTCTGACCTCTCGGGCTACTCCGCAGATAAGGATAACAATCCCACTTTGACAATTAATTCTGCCAAAACTACTTATCTCACATGCTAATGCTATATAGCATTAGAAAGCCCTTGTTTTGGAGCATATGGAGTAGTTGTTCTTTGGTCAAGTTTCACATTTAAAAAGAATCTAGGGATGGGATCCTGATACTAAATCTCTCAGTCCTACCCCTCAGCCGACCGAAGAGATAATGATGATGATCTTATGTACCTCCATATATATACCTATGACTATGTACTAACCATGTAGCCATCATTATTCAAAAAAAAATAGGAAAAACCTCCAAAAAGTCATTGGACATGACTACAATGACCAAAGAGGGGCATGCATATTTGGCATCAAATTAAAGCTTAGAATGTAAGGAATGTCATTAACATGGTTAGATCAATACAGATACACCGATGTATTGGTAAGATAGATAATGAACTAATCTCTAACCTGACTTCCCATGGCCTATTATCTTACTCATATTTCAGGCCATACTCGTCAGACAAGCTAATCTTTTTGATCTATCAATCACTCAGTATTAGTTGAACGTGGTGGTGCTCATTTTATAAGCTGTACCCCAATCTTTGGATGAACCCATAGCAATGTTAGATGAAGCTTCATCTCAAGGGCCGCCCGTTGAGATGAAGCTTCATCTAAGCAATGTAGGCTGTAGTTTTGTAAGAAATCCCCTCCTGTATGCCGCACCTCTAGTTCAGGACAATCCTACAAGCCACAGGAGGGTTCCCACTGATCAGTTAAAAGTCAGTTTGACCTATTTTTCTTTAAAGGTCAGGTAAAAGTCAGTTAAGAAGATATTTTTGGGAAAAGTCAGTTAAAAGTTAGTTAAAAATGGTATTTTGACTATTTTAAGGGGGTGATTGTTAAGGTTTCACACAAATTTGCTAAATTTCTTGAACATCCTCGCTTCGGAGCCGATAATATTTTTGTGAACCCCAAGAATTATCCAATATTTGGTTAGGTAAAAGCTGATAAATGTCAGGTAAAAGTCAGTTAAAACCATGACCCATAAGTGGAGGGAACCCTGCACAGCTTGGTCCTGGTATGGTCTATAATGATAAGCCATAGTTTTTGTGCAGGATTTACATTTTCTTTCTTGATATGATCAGAGGCAAGGTACTTTTAGCTTGAATACACCATATTGTCTTCATATAAATGGTATATCGAGTTTCAAGCAACCAGGTAAAACTATAGACCCCTAAAGAAAAGAGAAAAGGGTTGGAATACTGATACTAGCCTTGAGACTAAATATAAGCTAAAATCACCTGCCGCTAGTAATCGTTTCTCTCCAAAGAAGTACATATAGCTAGTCCAGCATCCCCATGGGAACATGAGGGTCTTGGCAAAGGTTTGAGGTAATGAATGGTACGATTATGACGATTTTTGGCAGCATTATTATTACGTTGGTGGTCTCCTCTATAGCCCTCTGGCAAGGAAAGATCGACCCTTTTAGGGCGGCAACATGTGTAAAGGTTCATATATATTTTTCCTGGTGATGCACCAAAAAAGCGCAGGTGAGTAACTCACCTGCTCAGAAGTGTATCAATATCAGAGAATTTGTTTGATGCATGTGATGCAGCTGATTTCGCAACAGGCTGAGAAGTAAATACATGAACCGTAAATTCTCTCGTATTAGCCACACCCTCATATAAGCCACACACCCGCCTTTTGGAGAAGCTATAAGCCTCAGTCAAGGCTTAAAAATTGGCATTTTAGTACTGTTTTATAGTGTAAAATCCCCTGTATAAGCAGCACCCTCACTTTGGGCTGTTCCTTTAAGCAGCGGGCCTCCCTAGCCCACTTAAAAGGGTCTATTTCTCCTCTTTCCTATCCCCTCAGGATGTGTGTGGTGCACATATACGCGGGCACTGACACATTCCTCTGTGAAATTGTGTAATGTAGTTCTCACCATGAATATGACCTTAGCTGTCGAAATGGCGTTAAACCTCTATTACTCACTCACTCACTCACTCCTTTAAGCAGCATTTTTATTTGGGTTCTGGTACAAGCCGCGGCTTATACGAGAGAAATTACAGTAGCAGTTATGCGGTAACCCAATCAATGGGTGGATGAGGTTGGGTGGGGAAGGCGCGACATCATACATACATATGATGTTTTCAGAGTAGAAAGTACGAGCACACTCACACAACTTATTCCATGTACTAAAAAAGGCAGTACAAAGATTGAGCACTTCCAAAGTCCTCTTGGTCTGGACACAATACTTGTATCGGGGAGCATCATTCATGACACTAATCGTGAGGAATGATGGTTTTACGACAGATCACCACACTTCCATTTAGATACACTTCAACCATGTTTAAGCAGGTTCCAACCATTTGGCGTATGTGCGAAGGAAAATAAATGTATTCCTTAACCATATCTAGTACTTAGGAGTATAATTAGTCACCAAAAATGATACTACAGTCATGTCTCACTTACCGGCCACCTCTGTTTCAGATATAAATTGACTGGTTCCTGAATCGACTGGTTCTTTGAATCAGAATTACAATAGAATATAATGGTTATAATTCAATCTGTTCAGGGTGATTAGTGGCTGGTTAGTGAATCAGCCGACTTTTTGAAGACCGATATATTGAGACATGACTGTATTTTAGTTCTTTCTAGTCTAAAAGTTGGCTGAAATTAGGAGGTGTACGCTTATTAAGAGCATGTACGCTTATTAGTTTGATGATGGTATACTCTTTGGAAGTTTTAGCGAGGCAAGGGCCAAAGAACTACTCCATATGAGAAATATCACGATATGATAAGAATAGATTAAGTAGAGGGTATGCAACCATGAACCCAGGTATAAGACCGAACAAATACATGGTTTGCAAGATATTTTTTTTTCACAAGATTACACTTTTCCATTGCATGCTAACCGCAGTGCCGCTAGTCACAGGGGCAGCAGAAACTATGTGGAAAATGGTTTGTGTGAAGTTTGGTTAATTGGCTCCGGTGCCACTGGTAATACCTGAAACACCAAGTACACTGTATTGTTTTTGCTGTAATCAGGAAGGATAGCTGAGCTATCAGCAACACGTGTCATGATCATGGATAACAGTCGTCATGGCTCTCATCTTCCTGATAAGGTGATAGGAAGCCTCCTAGGCCAGATAAGCTGCTACTGATAATCACTTAGCCTTAGTGCCCTTATATCAATGTTGGGCCCAATGTTGTGGATATGGTTTCAAGGGAGTGATGTGTAAATATTACATTTGCAAATATCAAACCTCCCTTTATTCTAAATTAAAAATAATTTAGCTTTTTTTCATAGCACAGTGCAATTTTCTATGACAACCAATTGCGACAATGCCCTTAAATGGATAGAGCCACAGATACATTATATCGCTTTATCGTGTTTTCACTCTCAAATAGCAATAACACAGCAAGGGACCACCCCTGTGTCCCCCAGGCTTCACATTACCTTGACCGTACATGCCGCACCCGCACATCCAGATTTTACAATCCCATGAGCCACATAGGGGGAGGTTGAAAATCGCTAATTCATCATGGCAGAAATAAGAAAAATGCTGAATACTACCGTAAATTCTCTCGTATAAGCCACAACCAGTACCAGAATGAAAATGAGGCTTATATAGGATCAGCCAAAAGAAGGGGTGCGGCTTATTCCGACCTAGCGAGATTTATTATTGACCAATCATAAAATTCCGACTTTTAGGGTGCATTACATTACACCTGGTACCCATCATGCTGGCTCTTATCAGGCCTTATCTCGCAAGGTACCAGATTAAGCAGGGGTCGCCCCTCTAACTTAGGATCCTGCTACCCGGGAATAGGAGGGTATTTGGTAGTAAACCACACCCTGAGTTCAAGCTTATTCTATAAGCTGAATCTCGGGTCATATTGGTGTAAAGCTGTCGCTTGTATGCAGTTTTAAAGTCATTGCGCAGATCAGTATCCTGGATATGAAAGGTTATCACCTGAACCGAGACACCTGTCGTTATTAGCTGATAAATACAATGGACCAGCATATTACTAAGATCCATCCCGGTTCATTCAGCCTAGGCCACAGTCCAAATTAACTTCAAAGGTTAATGGTGAGACCCCGGGTCACCGTGCAGTAGTACACATACAATCTATCCTTTAACAATGAATGAGGACAAACGCTAGAAATATGCAACCATTAAAGACTTGACGCAGGAAGTGTTGTATCAGCCATATACAAAGATGTCAGGCCAACAGAGGTCAATCTATTTTCAGAGGCCTCTCAAATTCAGTGCAGTTTCATGTTTTCTGTATATAATATAATTCCCAATTGATTGAAGAATTTCTCTTTTTAAAGAAAGTTACCATTACAGAACACTGCAATATTGTAACCGTGCCTTGAGGTAATGCTCCCTGTAAAAGTGTGTCAAGTAGATCTCTCCAGCTCAGCATAGAGTACGCAGGAGTACAAGTACATTTGTATGTACATGTATGTTGATAAGAGTGGTTAACTTGTGGCATACCGTAATCTCCTGCGTAGAAGACGTGTTGCGTGTATAAGACGCACCCCAAACTCAGCAAAGGCATTTTCGCGTATAAGACGCACATTTTAATGCTGAAATTTGTAAGATTAGTTCATTTCTACAGTCAAATTATCCCTCGTATAAGAGGCACACCCAACTTAAGAGTAAGCTATAAGACCCAGCAGCATTTTGTTTGGCGTATAAGACGCGTCTTATACGCGGGAGATTACGGTAATTAGTATAGCATTTTTAACCGTTTACTGCGTTATATCTGTCGTCATATTGCATAAATGCAGTCCCGAGGCGTTTTACGTAGGTTGGTGGTGATGGGCGGGGGGCATCTATATACATGTACTAGGCATATGCAGGGCACTCTCTCATTATTTAAAGCAGACACTTTTTATATCAGTTTTTATCCATATTCTTGAAGCACAGTAAGGAATACAGCACCTCCCCATGCAATCAATGTTTTTAAAAGAATTGTGATCTTCGCTTTTCCTGTACAATATTTTAACTATTGGGAGTCAATAATATGTCGTTAATAGTAATGCACTGTCCTTTCCTCCCTGTGATCCACAAAATAGAGTGCTAATGTGTTACTCGCTGGCGTAGCATTAGTACAGAATCACAAGAAGTGAACATGAAGAGTAGACTTTTCATGCTACCCTTGTACATGTATTAGGTAAACAATAGAACAAACACTTAATTGAGTAACCTCATCGCCATAGTCCCATCACACACTACCCCAACCACCACATCACCACCACCACTACTACCGTAATCTCCCGCGTATAAGACGCATCCTCTACGCCAAACAAATGCCTGGTGCGTCTTATAGGATTTTTTCAAGTTGGGTGTGCGTCTTATACGAGGGGTAATTTTACTATAGAAATGTACTAATCTTACGAATTTTACCCTTAAAATGTGCGTCTTCTATGCGAAAATGCCTCTGCTGAGTTTGGGGTGCGTCCTATATGCGCAGCGCGTCTTCTACGGGGGAGAATACGGTACCACAACCAGCATCAGCACCACTCGGGGGACTGTACCTCCAGGGATATAAAGCAGCATAATGTATCTGGGTTGTATAGAAGACAATACACTGGCCTCCAGCCCCTGCTCCTAGGGTTACCGTAAGTACCATAAAACCCCACGTATAAGCTTATAGACCATGTCAGGCCCCTGATGCATCTCCAGAAACTCATGTTGTGGCTTATATGCAGGGTTTCACTTGTGTAGACTAAATAAGGAATGGGGGCCATTTCAGCCCTCTGGTGCGGCTTAAAGCAAAGCCCTGAACTCTGGATGCAGTTTATATGCGGGGTTTTATGACATTGTAAAACCTGTTCATAACCTCAACTGGATTACGAGTTCGAGGATGTAGAGCAAGCTCTAGCCTTTGTCTCTGCATCCAAATGTGATTGGAGCATGACATTAAAATCTAAAAAGAGGGCTGGCGCATCTTTCCCTGTTTGTGCAGCTTCCGCTGCCATGGTAGGCTGACCAGCTGCCTGCGTCTCCCGAGTATATGCTCTGTGAGACGACCAAGGTTTCCAGGTTACTGCCATGGCCAAGCCCGGCACTGTGCACGCAAAGCAGCAGAAATGGCCGCGGAGGCAGTAGCGCCGTTTGGCCTGGCTGACGACGGGATTTGACACTGCGCAGCTGGATACCCAGGAGCGCAGTGCAAAACGTGTCCGCTGACGATGGGATTCGATCCCGCGCAACTGGAACATTTTGCAGCCCGGGGTAGAGCCACGAAACGTCACTCTCTATCACTCGTTGAGATTAACTTCCTTTGTTGAAGACTATAAGCCAACCCCAGTCTTAGTCAGACTGTGCTTATAAGCAAAGTCTGCTATAAGCTGACCCACCTGACAAGCACACCTGATTATAAGCTGACCCTCTTTAAAAGTCAGGGTTGGAGTGAAGGGATTGGTGAGCATCACAAATGGCTAGGGTATTAATAGACCTCAGGTGTGTTTAAGCTATGTCTCTAAAAGCAGAGGACCCATGATGGACTTGAGGTCAGCTAAATCTCCACATGAGTTATAAATGCCAATCTCAAACACCAGAGAACCCTATGTGGGATGTAGATTGAAGTTTAGACGACACTAGCTGATGCTAATGAGGTTAGAGGTCCACAGGGGAAGCAGCCTCGGCCAGCGTCTATTGATACCAGTTCAATAACCTGGGATCAGCTCTATATTCCACTGGATGTGTATTCAAGTTTATTACTTAATTACCCTTTTTGATTTTAGATAAGAATCTGTTTGAATTGGGATGTGTATTCACTCTCCAAGCTGAGGTTTTGTCAGTGCCAGAGTGAAGCACCTGCTGGGAGAATTTCCTCGCCGCCTGGGTGCATCGATGAAGATTCAGAGTAAGGTCTGAAGCCAGCCCGTACTGTGACGGGCGAGCCTGCAGGGGAAGCAGACTGATATCATTGGGGTTAACCAGGTCCTATGGTATAGGAGTCTAGACCCATACCCACTGGGTCCACCATTTTGAATTTTGCTGTTTCTTCTAAAAGTGGCAAAACACACTGATAAGACATGTTATGATGGGTACCTTTTGCACTGGATGAAACCATTACCAGGAACAAGCTGGTTCCATCTTATCAGCTCTTATCCGTGCATGTCGCTAGAAACCAGCTCCAGTCCCGCTTAGACCCAATAGACTTTAGGAGTAGACTCTAGCTTAAACAGGTATGTGCATTCCATTCACACAGATACAGCTATTTGCAGCTCTTTTTTGTGAATTAAAAACAAATACTTCTTATTTTAGAGAGGATATGATATGAGATACCACTTATTATGCTTTTTCAGGAACCCATGCCTTTGCATTGAAATTTCGTGTTTAATTCCTGCACATGTCCCTATTGAAACCATAACATATAATACCAAAATGATTTGCATCGTGAGAGGAAGAGGTGTCCATCCTAGCCATTGTCAAAAACTTGTGGAGTTTCGAGTCATGTTTGTATTATTACTAGGAAAATATGCAGATTTGCCAATGTGGTGATCCACCTCTATTCAATACTACTAATCCACAGTTCTATAGGGTTATGGGGTATAACCAGTGCCTCAAGTGGTCAACCCAAGGTTGTAACTCGTGTTCCATTTCATGATTTGGTGATTTTAATTCATATAGATATTGCCATGATTTGGACATTTTGCTGAACAACGGTTTCTCATTTCCAGGCGACATGGATCATACGGACAGTCGCAAACTGGCCGAGATGGAGGCAGATAAAACCTACATCAACGCAGGAGAGGAGGACCAAATGGTAAGTGATTTAACTCTAAGTATTGAGGATTACTGGGGATATTTGTTTTTAGAACACTATTTTAGAATCATGGTGAAATATATCTGCCATGGACCAGGGATGTAATTTTTCAGAATTTTGTCTGATTTCAGAATTTTCTAAACTCATCATGACTATAGATTTTCCTATATGTCCCTTCCTTGATCATAGTTTCTTTCAGTGCTTAACAAAAAATTCAGAACTTCTTTGTGTCTTCTCTGTGTTTTTCGTACCGCCCTGACGTACATCCCTGATCATAGTGATGGACCTAGCAACAGTACTGACTAGTACAATGGGGGAGGGGCTGTTGGATTTTTATTAAGCAAAATGGAATACCTTATAGAAACCGAATTTATGATTAGACAGGTTAGGATGGGACTCTACATCAATATCTCTACCACTACTGCCCTAAATTCTCTCGTATAAGCCGTGGAATCCAAAACAAAATTAGGCTTATAGGATTGGCCAAAAGTCTGGGTGTGGCTTATACGAGGGTATTAAAGTACTATGGAACTGTATTAAACAACAAAATGTCAGGCCTCATATGCAGCTTATACCAGGGTATAAAAGTCAGGGAAAGTCAGGGTGCGTCTTATACGAGGGTGTTTACTGCTATAGCGAGCAGTACACACCCTGAGCTGTTTGTGTTGTAAATCACACGTTCACTGGTTTTCTGTCTAACAAGTGCGTTAGCACTTAATTATAGAAATATTCCAAATGTAGCAGATAGATTTCCTTCCTTATCTGTGGATATATTCCTTATCCTCTTACATATCAGATTATTAGACTATAAGGGCCACAGAATGTTTTGATGGCCTGTGGTCATGTTGCATAAACTTGCAAACTCAATTTTAATGTTAATCGTATATGCTGAAATAGGGAAACAAATACTACGGTATTGATATTGTCCAGTGAGAACATAGCTGCTCTCACGTGACTACCCTCTCATATAACAGCTCCACAAGGGAAGATGAAGACCTCTCTCAGATTAACCTTGAAATTTCACTCTATACATTTCATTCTGTATAAATATAACTAGCGTACAATTCTTATGCAATAAGAAGAATTTCACCTTCAATTCTGTGTGATGTTGAAGGCACTATGCATGTTATTGTTGATATGGCATCAATCTGTAAAAGGTCCATGGTTCCTCTGTTAGATAAGGTGTGACCTTGTGTAAGGTATCACCCTTTAAGGGCCCCTGATGCATTAATGCATCATGCCCATTGGTCGTCATGATGCACCAATGAAGTGCTGGCGAGACTGCTCGCCAGCACTTCATTGGAGCATCATGCCGACCCTCCGGGAATTTATGTATCAACCCTGTAGGGTCAGCATGATGCACCAATGAAGTGCTGGCGAGACTGCTCACCAGCACTTCATTGGAGCATCATGCCGACCAATGGGCATGATACACTCCTGCATTAAGCGACCTTTAAAGGGTTAAACCACACAGTGCCATCAATACTATGTCCCTTTATCGACATGATGTATTACAACATTATTTAATCTCTATAATTGAAATATTTCTTAATGGCACCATGATCCAATAGCGACGGCGAGTTACGCGCCAGCTGTGCATTGGTCCATTATACTTTTGAATCTTTGAAAGAATGAGCACCGTAAATTCTCCCGTATAAGCTGCAGCTTTTATGCCAATCAGAGGCTTCCTATGGCTTATGGACTGTCCCGAAAGTCAGGATTCTGCTTATGAATACGCAGACATTTTACTCAATAGTACTAAAAATAATTCATTTCCAGGCTCCAGCTGTGGCTTAATAACTATCCTCCTAAAGTCAAGGTGTGACTTATATGCGGGTGAGCTTTACAGCCACATCCATTTTTTTTTATGATGTTTATCCATTTAGACAATACCATTGAGACATAAAGTTGATACTAGTTACTACCTTCACTTTCAATATCATGAGTTCAGGTACCATACCTTACACAAGCATACGCGTGTGTTTAAGTGATGTTCTAAATGACTGACTTTGGAAAATGTCACCCTTTTATGAACATCTCTGATCAAATAATTACAGTTGTTTTTTTTTTGTGTAAATGCAAAGGGCGTGTATAGGTCCATCTACACTATATTAATTTATTTAGTTCTTAAAAATACAACAGAGGAAAATAAAGTATGCCGAATTCTTTATAACTATTTCAGGAGATAACAGGATACTGTCTGAGTCGGCCGAGAAACATGCTGACTTGGATTGGTATAATTTGTACACTTGGATTCCTGCGTCTTGTGTTCTACTGGAAACCTGAGTGGATGCTCCACTGTACACACATCAAATGCAGCCTTGGACAGGCAGAGAAGGTCCTCCTACAGGTAGGTACAGCATGGGATGTAAAAGAACCCTTGTCTAGGTGAGTACAGCATGGGCTATATAAAAGAATCCTTGCCTATTACTGAATAATGTGGCCCTAAGCAGATCTGACCTAACCCGACTTAACAATCAGATAACTTTGGGGCCATCCATAAATGACATAAAACCAAGTTTGACCATTTTTTTACCCCCCTCGTCATGTTTTTTTACCAATTTTGGAGGGCTGAAGGTATATGGAAAATTACTCCCATCATGCCGGGCCTGACCTCCTCTCCAGCATGACGTCAGTTAAGGATGGCCCCTTTGGAGTATGGAACTCTCTCAAGAGTGTTGGAGGGACTCTGAACTATCTGTTGTTCATAGGTTGTCTACTGTCCCTGCACCTTTTAAAACTTCACAGCTTAGTCATGCTGTATGATTAATTATGCTTGATTTAGGTGAAGAAATGATTAAACTAGACATGAATGACAGAGTACTATTAATGTGTGAAGATAACGCCATAACATGTTTCTATATAGATTTGTGGTTAGAAGAATCAGGATTATGAAAAGTAAGATTTAATCACATTCCATTATTGTTTGATAACATATTATTCTCTGATTAACTAACAACTCTCTCACTGCACTTTTAGGATGAGTACCAGCAATGGTTTGTGGAGACTGTCAAACTGACGACGCGTGATGGAACAAGGTAAAACCGCTTATATTTACCTCATGTCACATAATATCTAAGTTACAAAAACTACCAATGCTATACATTTCCATTGATCAGTGACCAGAAGGTGTGATCTGCAGAACCATAGGACACTGCAGCATTTGGTAAAACATATCGTACTGGCTTGTTTAAGCGCCCAGACGCTCATACATTTCAATACCCCTCCATACCTTGGGGGGGGGGGGGTTATTGGTCACTAGCTGGTCTGGAGCTGGTTCCCACCACACACACTGATAGGGACTGATAAAATGGGACCAGCATGTCCCTGGAAGTGGGTGTTAACCAGGGACAAGGTACCCATCATGGTATATGGCTTATCAGTGGGTTTTACCTCAACCAGCAAAATTCAAGATGGAGGCTCCACTAGGCCTCCATACTGAGTCCTATAGGACAGGTGGCTTTCAGTGTTCTTTTTTTTTTTCAATTTTGATACAACTTTACCCCCGGCGCTAATTCAAGACGGCTCTTATTCAAAGACCCTGCGCTTAAACAGGTCACCACACTACATGAATGCATACCCCCCACTGCATGCACTGGTCCCACCACTCTGAAATATAATGCACGTCAAATTTCATATGATGCATTTCACTTACCAGCACCATATTCAACGTAATTAGCGCACAAAGCACTTGAAAATGTATGTTTAATAGTTTAGAGTTGAATTAAACATCTTTGGGTCATTTCTACTCGGAAGATATGAGCAGAAAGAGGGGTATGTGCGCTTATAACATTGAATATGGTATTTTCATTTTGTGTCTGTCATTTAAGCGAATGAGTACCCGGTAGTGAATGATTTACATTTATAGCCAAGTCCATTTGTTTCAGAGTTGATGCAGGACAAGGGAGGTGTGTTTGTTTGTTTCAATTATTCCACTTACCGTAAACTCCCGCATATAAGACGCGTCCTCTACGCAAAAAAAAAATGCTGGGGGGTCTTATAGCTTTCTCTCAAGTTGGGTGTGCGTCTTATACGAGGGGTAATTTTACTATAGAACAGTACTGGATTTACAAAATTGAGCATTAAAATGTGCGTCTTATACGCGAAAATGCATGTGCTGAGTTTGGGGTGCGTCTTATATGCGCAGCACGTCTTCTACGCGGGAGATTACGGTAGTTGAGACTTGCACTAACACAGCTTTATGCACTTCCACACAATGTTACTTTATCTAATCTGCATAAGATTCCTTCTTTTGCTTTTCCGCAATTCTAAAAGACCAGTATCATCTTCACATGTTCACTAGAATATTTTCAAAATTTACCAGGGAGTCCTGAGTAGACAGTCCAACACATCAAGTTATCTGCTATTCTTTCTATCTTTTCTCATTAAAAGTCCCAGCCCATGCCTTTAGAATGAATTCTTAAACTAATTGCCCAGATGTAGGTTGCAGTGGCGGATTTAGAGGGGGCGCTGAGGCGCACGCCCCCTCCTTTCTGTCAGTACTTTATATGAGTTTATCTGTTTATTTTGGACATCGAAATTTGCTCAAAAAGAGGGGATGCGCCTCTGCTTTTTGCCCCCCCCCCTCCTTTTTCAAATCCTGGATCTGCCACTGGATTTGTTGCTTCCTAACCTATTTGTTCCTTGGTTCTTCACTTTAGTGCAAGGTGACTCTATCCTTTACTCCAATATTTACACTAAGGATCTTGATGCTATGCTTGGTGGTGGCTCCCATATCTCAGGTCAACAACTGGGCCTACTTGGTATTGGTGTATCACTTCTTACTAATCATACATGAACAGCAGAAAGATTGTTTCGTGTACAGGGGCACTAACCTACCGAGCCCTGGAGAGGACATACGTTTTCTACACTTTTTTTTCATTTTCGTTTCCGCAACTTTTTATTTTCGTTTTCGCAACTTTTATTTTCGTTCCCACAACTTGTACTTTTGTCTCCACAACTTGATAGGTTTGTTTTGTGCACAGTCACTTAATTGTGAATTTTAAGTTGCGGAAACAAAGATATAAGTTGCGGAAACAAAACATTAAGTACGGAAACGAAATATAAACTTGCAGAAATGAAAAAAGAAGTTGTGAAAACGAAAATAACAGTTGCGAAAACAAAAATAAAAGTTGCGAAAACGAAAATAAAAGTTGGGGAAACAAACTCTATAAAAAAAAAATGTGTAGAAAATGGATGTCCTTTTAGGGGCTCCGTACTAACCACCCTTTCCACCGGTACTTGGCTACTGACTTCATTGTACAAATGATGAACTGGGAAAGTTCCGAGTATTTAGAGACAGGTGGGGGCAGGGTGACACTTTAAGAACTCAAAATGCCTGTTTCAGAGATGGGACTGTTCACTTCAACCTCAAATAACATGAAAATGCTTAAATATGAGAGAAAATGAAACCTGCCATGGAATAGTGTACATATTCATGATGTATAATTGTTACCTGTTATCTGGTTCTTATCTTTCTGATATTAAGGTTTCAAAAAAGTAGGTCATCTCAAAATGGGTGTAAGATCCTTGGTGCAGTCAATGTATTCCTATGGGGGTGTCAGCCTTGGGTGTCAGGTTTCTCACCCTTTTTAAGCAGGGTTATGGTCTCATTGTTCATTATTTAGCTGGGGGAACTGAGGTGTTTTCAGCTAGGGGCAATGGGAGATGAATATTCTATACCATAGTGTTTTCTTCTTGGTTTATTCCACTTGAATATAGCAGCATATAACTGTATAATAGCATTATTCTAACACTTAATATTACATGAATATATAGCGATAGATAAGATATTTTGAAAGGGGAGAGTTTTTCTGATACTTGGTCCACCTATATTAAGTACATCCTGTGTCCCCCCCCCCTCCTAAAATATGAGCCAGCTACCAGGCTTCAGGTTGCCTAGTTCACTCTTTACTCACCAGGAGGCACCACCTCCATAGAACAGTGCTGATGTCACCAACATCCTGTCACCTACTGTATACTGGGATATTTCATAGGTTTAACAACTACTACAGATCTAAACAATTGTTGGTATAAACCTTTCTGAGTTACCTGCGATATAAATCGCTTCAACACTCATTCTAAGAACCACCAGCAGCCAAGCATAAAAAGATGGTCAAAGCAAGCCTACCTAGGACATCCTTTCTGTATGGCACAGATACACTTCACTAAGCAAGACTGTCTAATGTCCCACAATACTAGAATAACCCCTTATGAGCCACCTCTAGCATATAAGAATCCCCATGAGTTAGGCCCTTGCTATAGCTCGATGCAGCAAGTTGGAAAACCTGTGGGAGTGCTGCTGTAGGGGCCAGCTCTGCCGTAAGGCCAGCAGCCCCGTTTCTGGAGATCCCAGCCCCCAGGGGCTGGCATCCGGTGGTAGCTCCCCCTACGTGTGTATTATACCGATCCAGATGTAGATGGAAGGTAGAGAATGTCAGACGGGGAAGTAGCTCAGAGGAAGAGCTTCTGCTTCGAAGTTGGAGGGTCCCGGGTTCGAGTCCCGGTTTGTCCAAAGACTTTTTCTGCCGACCTCTACACTGGTGGAGAAACCGAGTTGGTCCTGCCCTGCAAGGGGGGACTACGAGAACTCGGTGTAGGTGCCTGGAACGGTATAATACAGATACGATTCTACCCTGGCAGTACTGTGTACTGGTAGGTCAACTGGGAAGTCAGGAGTGCCTCTCACTGCTTGATAAAGCCCAACCGATCTGGTTGGGAGGAATGCTTGGTGCTGGTTGGCCATGGTTGAAGCTGGTTGGGAGGAGTGTAGGGGCCAGCTCTGGCTGTGAGTCCATGGTGGTATGCCATCTGTCCCCGTTCCGGTTGCACCAGCCCTCAGGGGCTGGTCAGCCGGTATAAGCTACCCCCCGTAGGTAGGGAGGAGTGTAGGGGCCAGCTCTGCCGTAAGGCCAGCAGCCCCGTTTCTGGAGATCCCAGCCCCCAGGGGCTGGCATCCGGTGGTAGCTCCCCCTATGTGTGTATTATACCGATCAAGATGTAGATGGAAGGTAGAGAATGTCAGACGGGGAAGTAGCTCAGAGGAAGAGCTTCCGCTTCAAAGTTGGAGGGTCCCGGGTTCGAGTCCCGGTTTGTCCAAAGACGTTTTCCGCCGACCTCTACAATAGCAACAAAAGCGTTGTCGGCACCAAAGACTAAAATCTTAAGATGTGCCTAATTCTTCTCACACTTATTGTATCACTTAGATATTTCACATGCCTTTAAAGATGATCAAGTAGAACATAAAAATGGATAATTCTGGTATCAGTGGGTGATCACATGTCCATATATGGTGATCTATGTGGTCCCACATCAAAAACCAAGCAGAAACATTGCTGAAAATCACAGTTTTTGCAAACTAACAAAAATCACATGTCTCCCATAGTATAATGAGCCACCATAGAGGTAGGGGAAAAAAGCATACTCATTTATAAACTTGATGGGTCAGTGTTATGCACTATTTATGAAAAATTGATGGTTAGAATATTTTTTCACAAAATATATAGGGCCAAACTTTGAAAAACAGCAATTTTTTTAAACTAATGATTTTTAAATTTATAATTTGTACTTCAGTGGTAAACTGTGCACTATATTAATGTAATACAATCTACCCTGGCCTGAAAGCAATGAGTTTCATCTTTCATTTGCTGCAAATATTGAGTAAATCGGATAAATTTTGGCTAAACTATAGCATTTCTTAGCGAAAATTAAGGAAAAACTAAGTTTTAGGTTCCCAACTTGCTGCATCAAGCTTTAGTGATACATCTGTACTATATATCATGACTACAGATGTGCAAATAAACAGTGTCCTTAATACAAAGGCCTTTACATATCTACTGTTAACTACTCTATAGCTAACGTATAATGGTCTCTTGTACCACTCTGTGTTTAGCACAATATTATACCAATATGTGGTAATACATTACATGTCAGGCTTTTTACTTAACCAGCTATAAAAGTAAGTGGACTTTATAAATGAGGACATGGTGCATGTTATGACAGTTTGATTGTAAATCCCATAGACAGTGATAATAGAGGCAGTGAGGAGTGGTTAGGGCAAAAAAATAGTTGTGTTTTAGGTAACATCCTGAAAAAATATTACAGGGATGTAAGTTTTCAGAATTTTGTCTGATTTCAGAATTTTCCAAGTCCAACACGTCAATAGATTTGCCCAAATTTCCTTTCTTAGTTTATAGATTTGCAGTGTTTTACGATGAATTCGGAATTTCTATGTATAGTTTCAGAATTTTTCATACACGCTGACTTACATCCCTGATATTAGGTCGGGTAGGTAGGATTTTTTTTTATCATTGGGCGAAAAATTCTTGTGACTAGTCGCGGTGACTCGCAACAATACATGATGACTCATGGATGACTGAAATTGACTGGGTTCCCTGAAACAATTTTTTTTTTGCCTTCTAGAGACAATGTGGTTTCCTCCATGTGATTATATTCATTAATAAGCAGTTTCCTCCTCACATATGCCTACCAAAATAACACTGTTTAGTGTGGTAGGATGTGCGTGATGTATGCTATTACCACAATAATGCTATTTAAAGAGGCCCCTCCCATCCCACCCCACAGAGACTTATGTACACAAAAGAATTAGCCAGAATATTAGGTCATGAAGAGAAGCGAGTAATAGTGTATGTGGTGGGTAGCTGATGTAAATGTGAGGATTTATCTTCTAATTTCTATTATCTAATTTCACTGTAGTATGAGATAAGAGATGATTAGGAAATGGTATTGATTTCAATGAATTGATAAGTTCATCAACCTGTACATTACAGGGATGAAAGTCGTCAGGGAATTCCCTGTTTTCAGGGATTTTGAAGTTCCAGGGCCCTATACATTCATATAGAAAACCAGGTTTTTGGGGCGAATATTGGAGCATTTTGAGGGATTTTCGTCCTCTGTGACTTTCATCCCTGACATTAGTCCTACATTAAGTATTATTAGCTCCCAGCTGGCATCTGTTGCCATGGTTTTCTATTGCGCCAATAATACACCCCTACCATCTGATAATGTGGTAATCTGACTGTCCTGTCCGCACAGTCCTTATACCAGTAATTGATTCTTTTGATATTGCATTGCTATGGATGTGATCTCTTGAACTTCAAAGTATCAAGTCACAATGTTACATTCAGAATCTCTCAAAAAACAATATGATAAGTTGGTAGTCTGCATATAATTGGTGCGATGAATGTTTTACACAAGCTACTCTGACTCATTAATGGTTATTTACGTAGTGTGGATTTGCCCTCACTTACAAATTTGAAGTACCTAGGGTAATTTCTTCTGGTGTACCTGTGTAATGTAACCATATGCATATATTAGCCTACTTTTTAAAACACACCTCCTCTGTGATAGAAATGATGATTTAGCATGTCAGTGAGCGAGGTTCACCATGTAAACTGTTTTATCAAAGGGGTCTTTGAGTGTCAGTGGTGTCATGTAACATTCCCTCCCCAAGGCATAAACAGTGCCCATAGAGGTGAAAACCATCATGCACTAAAAGAGCGTTGATCAAGTATCTAGATAAATTCTGAAGAAAAGGTGAAAAAAAAACCAACATCTGGTGCAGCTGGCAGGGCTTGTGTCAAGGGATGTGTGAGTGAATCAACAGCTCAAAATAACCCTTTGTCGATGGAATGATGCCTATGTCGAGCTTCATGTTCATCTAGAGAATTAAAAGGGCACGGAGCAGACTGAGTCGGTAACCAAGGACGTCCGATCTGATCCTTTTGGGAAAATCAATATGTTTGAACTAGGCCGGTGCGATCGGACGTCCCCCTTGGTCGCCTTATTGAACCAATGTCAGAATGCAATGCCCGACCATTTTGGCCCTTTTAAGAGAGTATTAACCCTTTGGGATCAGTATAATGCATGGGTTAATGATTCATGCATCATGTTAGCAAGAGTAACGCTCTTTAAGGGTTAAGTATACTGTTTCAGACTATAGTGAACATACAGGATGCATTTGTAGAGTTAACAGCCTAGGGCTATGTAAACCATACCCATCCCTATAGATTTAAAAGGAAACAAGGGAAAAAAAATCCTTTTACAAGTTTGGAGGGACATTGGTCTCCTTCAGTGAGCAGCAACAAAAGACAGATCCGGCTTAATGTGATATAACAGCAGATAACCTCAATGTACTCAGTAAAGGACTGGTGATCTCTTTGTGAGGCATACAGTATATACCGTAATCTCCCACGTAGAAGACGCATTGCACGTATAGGACGCGCCCCAAACTCAGCACATGCATTTTCGCGTATAAGACACACATTTTAATGCTGATATTTGTAAATTTAATACATTTCTATAGTAAAATTACCCCTCGTATAAGACGCACCCCCAATTTCAATACATCCTATAAGACTCCCCAGCATTTTGTTTGGCGTAGAGGACGCGTCTTATACGCGGGAGATTACAGTACCTCACATAAAAAGGTCACTGGCACAATCAAGGTACAGACACTCCCCCTAATGCCTCAAGTCATTGAGACAGTGGCCAGTAAATCAGATAGTGTCAGACTGAGTCTGAGTGCACTCTACCATGGTGTGGACAAGGGGAGAGGCCAGTGGCAGATTTAGAGGGGGGGGGGCACCCCCTTTTCCCCAGTACATGTTCTTAAGAGTTTGGTTATATATTTTGGATTTGCTCGAAAATATGGGGTGCGCTCCCTCCTTTTGGACCGCGCCCCCTTCTTTTCCAAATTCTGGATCCGCCACTGGGAGGTTGGGGATGGTGGTGGTAGTGGTGGGGGGGGGGTGATACATGATGCCCATCTCCAGCCTCCCCCAGCCCCAGTCCTCTACCCATCACTCGTCATTCGAATTCTAACCTGCACCTGCAGCAACCGGACCCCAGTCTGTGTGAAATAAAATAACTGCTGGTAACATTACCTCTCGCTCTTTAGGGGGAGTGTAGTATTTATGTGCATACATGCAGTACACATTTAATCACTATACAGAGTCTACAGAGTACAGTAAGGAATGGTCATTTTTTAAGAGCAGGGGAATGGGGCGTGCACCCCAAATTTACTTTTTCAACCCCCCCCCCCCCTTCAGAGGGGTCTGAATAAATGACCACTGCCTGAGTGAGTGAGTGAGTAATAGATGTTTAACGCCATTTCGACAGCTAAGGTCATATTCATGGCGAGAACTGCATTACACATTTTCACAGAGGAATGTGTCAGTGCCCGCGCATATGTGCACCACACACATCCAAGGGGATAGGAAAGAGGAGATATAGACCCTTTTAAGTGGGCTAGGGGAAGCCCTCCCACTGCCTGAAGGTCTAGCGCGATGTTCCAACTACCGTAATCTCTCGTGTATAAGGTGCAGCTCGCGTATGAGGGGCACCTAGAGTTTTAGAATATGGTAAAAAAAAATAAAAAATCATAACTTAACTTCTACTGAATGGATTTTGAAAATTTAAAAAGCTGTGTGTAGCTAAGGCCCTCTGGGACTTCCTGAGCCCCAATCTGTCATAGTATGACTTACAGGGAGTGTAACATATCAAAAGGAAGGTCTTGGTGTCCCCCTTGTGGATCCAGGGAGAACTAAAACCTTGCGTATAAGACGCGCCTTATGCGCGTGAGATTACGGTATCTATGCATTTGGGTATCCAGGGAGTCTTTGTGTACTCTCTTTGGTGTATCATAACAAAAATTAACTCAAAATATGAGGCTTTATGCTGTGCTTCATGAATTTAGAAAGAGATGAACAGGGTAAATCACGGTCTTTATATTATATTTCCCCGTGTATAAGCCGGGCCCCATGTATAAGCCTGCCCCGTGCATAAGCCTGGGGGAAAAGCTCCTTCGTGTTATACAGGCCTGGCCCCCAGTAAAGGCCCAGGGTTTCGAATATCTATTCAATCCAAATCACTTTTTAGACCATAACTCCACTTCTACATGAAGTCATAGCTTTTCCTTCAACTCAGGGTGCGATTTATACACAGGATGCACCTTACATGCGAGGTACTATGAAAGGTTTTTCCATGGGAGAATCGCACTTGTTGCACGTTACAGTATATTCAAACTATACACCTGTGTATATACTGTTACCTCACTTTTTGTTTTTTTCTGTGTCTAAATAAAACCCATATAAAACACAAAAGGAAAGTATAAAAAGATAGATTAAATCACATTTGTCAATGTGTGTATCGATTTGGTGACTTTCAACTTTGTTCATTGTCTCTCTGCAGGGTACAGGTGCTACGTAAGGCTGCGAGTTATTCTTCCCGCGATGCAGCCGGCGGGGACGCTCAAGCTCATCCCACTGTCAGCATCGATGATACCAGCGTGAGTATCTAAACCAACCATCCCATCCACCAGTCCTGGCATTTCTAGCCTTTCTAAGTTAACACTTAAGCTTTTCAGAACTTGATAGCGCAGAGGCTATATGACCTCTACAACTCTGTAATAATTGTATGAGAAAAAAATGTACCCAGTATAATTGTTGGGTCAAAACCAATACATCTTATGGATTTAGAAGAAAAGTTTTAAGGGTGCACAAAGTTTTACTACCGTTAAATATGCACTTGTTAAGACTGCCCAAAACTATTTCTCCATTAGACAAAGCCTCTGAGAAAAGATTTAACCACAATGATATTGATACCAATTGATGGTATTTGAGATTTCCAGTGGTATGTACAGTATGACTAAAACTATGGCCATACGGTTAAAGAAGGGAATGATGGTATGCAGTAATATTAAAGAATTAAATTCTGACAGCATGAGAATCCTCTCAATATTAATCAGAGTATTAACATGGGCATTTTTAGTAACAGATTAACCTGATTAGTAAGGCAACAAAACGCCATTCATTGAACATTAAAATTAGAAAGATCATGGATATTTATGTAAAAAAAATTAAAAAATATGCTTGAGGCAGTTTTGAACTATTTCTGACCTGTATGCAGAGGGCCCACACCGAAACCTCTTCCTTATATATTATCCCTATTACCTAATCCCTATGTGACCGGACAGGGTTTGTTCACTTTGCGTAATATCCACCCATTCACTTTTAATTGGTCAGAATTCAAAACAGATTTATCATTGGAGTTGCCAGTTATCACCCTGGCATTGCCTGAAGTTGGACAGCTGGTGGCTGGTATATAGGCCATGCCATGCCTGTCATTAAGGTAATGCTTGATGTCAGCTAGGCCCTGCCTGACCTTAGATTTAAAGTCTGATGTCAGCGAGTCTCTGCCTCTGCCTGGTGTCAGGCTTTGGCTGGTATCAGCTTCGCATAGTATTAGCTTCGCAGGCCGTGGCTATCATCAGCTAGGCCATGCCTCTTGCCAGCTAGGCAATGCTTCACATCCCTCCCCGCCCACTCCCAAATAAAATCATGAGCTCAACTAGCCTGATATAGGCCTAGCATTGTCTGATGCTGAGTATCAATTATTGGACATAGACACACAGGGAAAAGGAAAAAAGAGGTGTGTGGTGTTGTGTTAGATGACAGTCAATAAAACTTTTCTCAGAAGCTAAGACCCTAGTTTTTTGAGAAAAAAACCCACAAAAAAGCTTAAGCTAAATCTCCCCTGTGGAAGCAATGTTTAAGAGTTAAGTACCTAGGCTAATGAATGAGGCTTTACCATGTAAATAATCTAACCTAGCCCTTAGAGCTACTAAGGACCACTCCCTTTTTCTTTTGTTTTGTTCCTTCCAACTTGGCAGCCATCGCGAAGACAACAGCAGGTGGACATGGATACCATCACCGCCCTACCATTACTTAAACAATACGTAGGTGAAGGGAGTGCTAACTTCTTGTATTTATCCACAGTCTATATCTATGTTTTGTGTATCTTTTGTGGTGTTTTTAGTTATGGTGTCTTTTTTGTTTTCAAAAATTGCCACTGTTCTAATTACCGTAATCTCCCGCGTAGAAGACGCGCTGCGCGTATAAGATGCACCCCAAACTCAGCACATGCATTTTTGCGTATAAGACGCACATTTTAAGGCTGAAATTTGTAAGATTAGTACATTTCTATAGTAAAATTACCCCTCGTATAAGACGCACCCCCAACATGAAAAAATCCTATAAGACCCCCCAGCATTTTGTTTGGCGTAGAGGACGCGTCTTATACGCGGGAGATTACGGTACTAGTCTCTCTCACTTTTTTTGGCTTCGTTTATAACAAGGGTATCAGAATTCATTTTGGGCTTTTAAGCTTAGATTTTACCCCTAGGCCATTTCAACCCCTTAGGTTAAGTTATTTGGTTTGAATATATTTTAGTCTTCAGACACTGAAAGGGTTGAAGGATGGAACAATTACTGCACATAAGATAATTTTTAGACTTTTACTGACGAAATCTCATGTGTGTTATGTTATATGATGGATTCACTAAAATCTGTCACTCAGACTGATTTTCTATTTGCTATGAGAACCAAATAAGGTTACAGAGATCATCACTGAAGTTGTAAACAAATCTTTCAAGCCACTGACGCTGCACTTCGCGGGAGACATAAATTCTTAAGCATAAGTAAAAACCTAAAAGGTGGTGTGCTTTTTTAGGTAGGGTCTGAAGCTATTTTGTAAGTACCGTAAAACCGCGGTCATAAGCCGGCACCGGTCATAAGCCTGGGGGTGAGTTCAGGGAAATCCTATAAGCCGGTTTTGGGGTCAAATTTTTTCCATTTTCTCTTTATTCTATAGTAAAAAAAAAAACGGTCATAAGCCGGGGGTAGACTTTGGGAGAAATTTAGAAGCCGGTTTTGGTCAAAAATAGAGAAAAAAATCCGGCTTATGACCAGGGTTTTACGGTATGTATGTATGTAAATTCTTTTATTTAGACTGAAGGCGTATAGCTTAAAAAGCTGTACTTATTATTTCTCCAGTTGATTTTACAATTGCTCCTTTTTTATATAGCATTGGAGTAAGGATTGAAATTGGATTTTATGTCAAAACACCAGAGAAATTTTATCATATCTTAAGTCTAATAGCATAAGTGTTAGTTATATGGATTGTAAATCCTTAGTTTGTCAGCTGTCAATGGTAAAAATAAGATGGGCAGATCTCATTGCCCAAATTACTGGTAATTGCTTTTGCTGTGACCTACAAACACTAAGGGAGGGGGGGGGGTGTTGGCAGACAAGACCTGGATAAAGGACCACTAGAATTGATTGATTTAATAGTTATTGGTAATCATTAATCAGTACAGATATGCTATGTAGAGGATGCATTCTTTAAACTTCTTACCCTTAGATTATTTGTACATATATAAGCCTTTCAGTTAAAGGGAATCGTGATTATAGACTGAACTACCGTAATCTCCCGCGTAGAAGACGCGTTGCGCGTATAGGACGCACACCAAACTCAGCAGAAGCATTTTCGCGTATAAGACGCACCTCTTAGGGCTCAATTTTGTAAATCCAGTACTGTTCTATAGTAAAATTACCCCTCGTATAAGACGCACCCCGAACTTGAAAAAATCCTATAAGACGCACAAGGCATTTGTTTGGCCTAGAGGACGCGTCTTATACGCGGGAGATTACGGTAGATCTAGTGGGATAACCAATGGAAAGTACAGCTATATTTTAAGGCCAAGTGCTACAGGTGACTTAAAAAATAATAAACAAGGAATTTTCTTTAAACTTGCTCCACAAGTTCTTTATACCATTTGTAATCAAAACATGAAATAAAAAGTTGGGGTCCCAGTGCTAGTTTTCCCAGGGCTGGCCAATGTATGAAGATGGCTTCACTATGGGCTCTTATGGGCGAGCACCTAAAAATTGGTGATTCCTGGTGAGTTTTGCTCAATAAATCACAAAGCAGACGAAGAATTTTTACAAAAAAACTAAAGATAAGTGTAAACATATATAATAGGTAAATGGTCACAAAAAATTCATATGGTTCCAGAGCTACTTTCTGCTGTGGGT
The DNA here is from genome assembly GCA_949317995.1 of Acholoe squamosa. Taxonomy (NCBI): domain Eukaryota; kingdom Metazoa; phylum Annelida; class Polychaeta; order Phyllodocida; family Polynoidae; genus Acholoe; species Acholoe squamosa. The sequence continues at coordinate 50,291,266 of OX439050.1, forward strand.
GGACATGAATGCAGATGGGGTTGGATCTTAAGCATTAGGTCTATGGGCAGCATCTGGAAGTGGGTAGGGGGGGGTGGATTTCCTGTCTGTCTAAAATGGCTTTAAAACTTAAAGTAAAAAAAAAAAATTCTATTAAGAGTTAGCCTTTGAATGAATAATTATTAAAATAGCTTAAAAACTGCTAGATTCCTCTCAACAAAATTTCAGCTGTAGTTCACAATATTGCCACTAGGTGCCTGTAGCACTTGGCCTCAATTAAAATGGGGTAAAGAAAGTTTATTGCTAGAATCTCAAAAAAAAACAATGACTTATTTCTCTGACATGGGCAACAACATTTCTGCCTTTGAACACTAAATCAGCTTTAAATGTTGTATTGTTTTGTGGCAATCTAATAAATTAAATACTTATGTTATTCCTTATTCTTACTGGTGTTTATAGACTCTATCCTATTCTTTAGACATTTTGAATTAGCAAACATAAAAACATTTTTCCTTAGTACCGTAAACTCCCGCGTATAAGACGCGTCCTCTACGCCAAACAAAATGCTGGGGAGTCTTATAGCTTTATCTCAAGTTGGGGGTGCGTCTTATACGAGGGGTAATTTTTCTATAGAAATGTACTAATCTTACAAAAATCACCCTTAAAATGTGCGTCTTATACGCAAAAATGCATGTCCTAAGTTTGGTGTGCGTCTTATACGCGCAGTGCGTCTTCTACGCGGGAGTTTACGGTATATCCTAGCATATATTTCATATGGTGTTAAACATACCTCAAACACACCCTTTACCAAGCATGGTCTCCACCTGATTTATTCTCAAGACTTTTGATAACAAATCTACAAAGTGTTGTTATTTTATAGAGCATGCCATACATTTCCTTTATTGGTTTCTTAAACCATATGGCTTGGAGGTTTTGCACAGGTGATAGATAAAACCAAGAACAATCTTTAAAATCATTGGACATTCCCTATTAAGTGTCTAAATAAGATTATGTCTCTAATTGATTTCTACCTTTTGACCTCTTCTATCAGGATGAGTCACTGATCAGGTACTTCAATAATAAAAAGATGAAGTATGTTTGGGACCACACCGCACTCAGCTTTACCAAGTTCAGGTAGGTACAGGGTATAAATTACCACATTTTGATAACGCTTAAAGGATTCCATTATTCCATTATATAAAAAAGAAACCACAAATGCATATAATAAAATGTTAATTTTGTTAAACATTTGGATCAAAGCTTAACCTGCCACATGCTATAGAAAAGTATAAAGTTCATGCCAACTGAGCATGCAATGAATTATTGTATAAATTTTCATAATGTATTCAGTATTAGATAAAACAACTATTGAATTAATTGAACCATGACATATTTTTTTACTGATTCAGGGGCCTTGAAGTCAACCATTCCTGCTCATTCTTCCATGCAGCCAAGGGCCTGACTATGCAGGAACAGGAGAGACAGTGAGTGGTATTTTGTTATCATAACTAATCGTAATCTCCCGTGTATAAGATGCACCCCTAACTTCCCAATCGCTGTTCGGCGTATAAGATGCACCTCTTAAGGCTGAATTTCGTGAGATTAGTACATTTCTATAATAAAAAAAACCTCGTGGATAAGACACACCCCCAACTTGAGAAATTCCTTTAAGACGCACCAGGCATTTGTTTGGCGTAGAAGACGCATCTTATACGCGAGAGATTACGGTACAGGTAGTTTGTCTTTAAAAGAAAAGCATACATGTTTTCTAATTGGTCATAGATTTGAATGTCAGTTTTATAGGTGGCTTTAGAAGGGTTCTAGAGGGGTAAATTATGTAAAAACCCATGTGGGTTACATGGATAAGAATTGCCCTTTCCTGTGTACAGAGATTTCAAATCAAAATTTCAATTGGGAATCTGACTATTGACATTGTCAATATATTAAATGGCCTACAATGTAGACCTTGAAATAAAGTGTAAAAATGCCATTGTCAACATTGTCAAACTCACACAAAGCCATTCTTGTTTGCAGGCGAGTACTGTATGGCTTCAACACCATTGTTGTTCATGTCACCCCTATCATCAAACTACTCTTTACTCAGGTAAGCAGTAAGCTGTTATATTTTTGGCATGCACATATGCTAAATACTCCTAATGGTATGCAATAGTTGTTTATTTAATATTTAATGAAAAAAGTAATTTGCTTGTGAATTTGACTTTTCTCGTGTGATATGTTTCACACTAGGCAAATTTTGACTACAATGAGTATAGGGTTGGTTAATTCCAAAAATATGTTTTAGCTGGTTAGGCACTCTGGTTCAAGTTATAAAACCCATATTTGTATTGCATACAGGTGCTGAATCCCTTCTATGTGTTCCAAGTGTTCAGCGTGATTCTCTGGTATAATGATGAGTACTATTATTATGCCACATGCATCATCCTCATCTCTGCTATGTCCCTGTCAGTCTTCATCTACCAGACACGGAAGGTGAGTGCAACAATCATTGGCATCGGTATACCATTTTCAATGTAATTAGCGCATGGTTAATTCTAACAAACACACATCCTAAGTACCGTGAGTGAGTAATAGATGTTTAACGCCATTTCGACAGCTATGGTCATATTCATGGCGAGAACTACATTACACAATTTCACAGAGGAATGTGTCAGTGCCCGCACATATGTGCACCACACACATCCTGGGGGGATAGCAAAGAGAAGATATAGACCCTTTTAAGTGGGCTAGGGAAGCCTGCCTGAGTACCGTAAATTCTCGCGTTTAAGCGGCGGCTTATACTAGAACCCAGTTCAAGGGGAGGCTTATAAAATATGCCCAAAGTCAGGGTGCGGCTTATAGGGGGTATTTAATCTAATAGAACAGTAGAAAACCTTTCATTTTTCGTGGATGTGGCTTATAGCTCCTCCCAAAGTCGGGGGTGCGGCTTATACAAGGGGTGCGTCTTATACGAGAGAATTTACGGTAGTATAAATTTATGGACAGTTGTATATGGGATATGCAAGTGGTGAGCTGATTATTGTCCTTATTGGGTTATGTGCTAAATAGGACAAGTGTAAAAACCCATCTGTGCCTCGACACTACCTTGATTCAAATGGCTGGGTTGCCAACTGCCCACCTCCAGTTACTAAAAAAAAAAAAAAAAAAATTATTGGGTTATGTGCGCTAATAGATTGAATACAGTAAATTTTGTTTTGGTTTTTGATGCACCAGCTTTCAATTTTTTTATCATCCCTGTCTTTCTCTATTAATGTATAAAAAAAGCCTGTGCATCTCCTATTTTTCCTATGCAGATTGAGAAATTCAAGAACCCTTGTCTTGGTTAAAGTGTTTGGGTGGGATTTATCTCCAAAACCATATTAACTGCTCCATGGGATAATCACAATTATTATGTATAAAGTGACAAATAAAACTACCAAATAGACACCCTTCACAACCTGCTTTACATTGTTAAATGATATTGTTGTTCACAAATATTACAGATGCAACGTGCTCTGAAGTCAACAGTGACAGCTCATTCAATCATTCCTGTATGCAGCGGGGACACTGCCGGTACCTATCAAATGCTATTGTAGTGCAGATATAATACTTCCTACCGTAATCTCCCGCGTAGAAGGCGCAGCTCACGTAGAAGGCGCACGTACCTCTTCTGGATCGATTTCCGGAAAAACCCGCGTATAAGGCGCCCCCCCAACTCACAGGGGGACTGTTTCGCGTAGAAGGCGCCCCCCCCCCTCCCCACCCCCTGTTCTACAGCGACCGGTCTGCCGCGGTGCAGGCTCTATGAGTTCAAGCTGTCATCGGCACACGGTCGGCTTGAAGCTGCCGAGCGCCCGTCGACACCTCCCGGTCTGCCGCGGTGCTGGCTATATGAGTTCAAGCTGTCATCGGCACACGGTCGGCGTCAAACCCGCCGAGCAAATCTACAGCAACCGGTCTGCCGCGGTGCTGGCGCTATGAGTTCAAGCTGTCATTGGCACACGGTCGGCTTGAAGCAGCCGAGCGCCCGTCAACACCTCCCGGTCTGCCGCGGTGCTGGCTATATGAGTTCAAGCTGTCATCGGCACACGGTCGGCATCAAACCCGCCAAGCAAATCTACAGCGACCGGTCTGCCGCGGTGCTGGCGCTATTAGTTCAAGCTGTCATCGGCACACGGTCGGCTTGAACCCGCCGAGCGCCCGTCGACACCTCCCGGTATGCCGCGCTGCTGGCTATATGAGTTCAAGCTGTCATCGGCACATTTTCCGAAATGAGATGTTGGAAAAACCCGCGTATAAGGCGCACCCCCAACTCAAGGCAATTACCCTCCCGCGTATAAGACCCATGAACGATCTGATTCGCGTATAAGACGCGCCTTCTACGCGGGAGATTACGGTACATAGCCAACCAGAATATTGTAGATTTTCCCACAGGTATATTTGTACCAGAAAACTATCATATTTGTATCCTTTGTGAAAAAGTGAGCTTAGCCACACAAAACTTAACAGGTGGAATTACAGTTTAACAAATGATGACATTTATTCAGATAATAAGACAGAGATAGTTTCTAAAGACAACGTTTTGATTAACTTAATTCTTCTTCTTCAGTCTTATGCTTTTGTGCAAGCTTAGTCATCCTTTACAGTTTCTTTTGATAATTTGTTACAGAGTATATGGATGTACAAACAGACATGTTGGTACCGGGCGATGTCATAGAGGTGCCACGTCATGGTTGTATCATGCAGTGTGATGCCGTACTTATTAGTGGCAACTGTATCGTCAATGAGAGCATGCTTACAGGTTAGACAAACATTTCTATATATTCCCTCCTACATTAGTTAGAAATAGCACAAACCACATGAAGACAGGATGATTCATCCAGGTTCATGTGTATTTTTTACCACCTTAAATGCCCAGATGAATGCCTGGCAGTTAAATTTCACTGGCATTTCACTGAATTGATACATCAGTTTTACCCTTTATAAGTGTATCAACCATGAGGGCTAGTGTATTGCATTAACAGAGAGCTGGCAGATCAATTAACAGGCTGCAACATTATCTTTTTATTTAAAGGACAGTATGATGAAAGTACAATCCCCATATTGTGTAAAGAATTCAGTGGTCTTCATTCATGCATTATGATAAAAGGGTAGTGTGTTTGCAGCTTTCTTAAAGAGACTTGAAGCTTAATGCTCGAACACAAGATGATTATCAACCACCCTTTTTTTAGGTGAGAGCGTACCCGTGACGAAGACCCCTCTCCCAAATCCTAAAGTATCTGGTCGCAAACCTGGAGTTGGTGACATTATGTTTGATATGAAGGAACACTCCCGCCATGTGCTATTCTGTGGTACACATGTCATCCAAACCCGGTACTATGGCAGTCAGAAAGTGCGTGCAGTCGTCATTCGTACAGGTAACTAGCTACTGATATTGAACTGACTTAGCATGGCCAAATTCTAAAGTGAAGAACTTTTATTCATGAAATGATATCAAAGTTATCACATAAGATAATGGAGACCATTAAATACATTATTTTGTCTGGAGTACAAATGTTTTTGCTTCAAGCCAAAGAATACAAGTCTCTATTTCATATATTCTCAATTACAGGATTTGCCACAGCCAAAGGTGAACTTGTCCGCTCCATTATGTTCCCCAAACCTGTGGACTTCAAGTTCAGTCAGGATGCCTTCAAATTCATTGGCATCCTTGCCTTGATTGCATCAATAGGCATGATCTACACACTTGTCATCATGGTGAGTTGAGCACAGTGATTATGTTTATGCACCCTCTGTTTTGTGAATCATAATTGCAAATCATGTCAGCAGCTACTGCTGTAGTTCATTGAAGATCATTATCAATTCCTAATTGCAATTGCCCTTACCGTAATCTCCCGCGTATAAGGCGCAGCCCGCATATAAGGCGCACCCCCAACTAAGGGAGGCCTGTCCCACGTATAAGGCGCACCCCTAAGAGCAGATTTTTGTTAATGTAGTACTGTTCTATAGTAAAAATACCCCCCCTATAAGGCGCACCCCAAACTCAAGGCAATTGTCCTCCCACGTATAAGACCCAGCAGCCTTTTGTTTGGCCTATAAGACGCGCCTTATACGCGGGAGATTATAATATGTCTAGTATACAATAGGTGGTTGAACTTCTTTTCATTACAAGGATACACCAACAGTGGCTGATTTAGAGGGGGCGGGCAGGGGTGCGCCCCCCCCCCCTTTTTCCCAGTACTTAAGAGTTTAACTACATATTTTAGACCCCATAATTTGTCCAAAAATAGGGGGTGCGCCCCCTCCTTTTCCAAATCCTGGATCCGCCACTGCCACCAGGGTAAGTAGCCTGATCCCTATAAAGTTGGTGCAAAGTAAGCAGTGGGGGTTAGATATTCAGTGTTACATGATTTCTTTTGCACAGGTCCAAAACAAGTCTGCAGTTGGCCGCATCATCCTCCGTACTCTTGACCTGATCACTATTGTCGTCCCACCTGCTTTACCAGCAGCCATGACTGTTGGCATTGTGTTTGCTCAGAATCGTCTCAAGAACCACAAGGTGTACTGTATTAGTCCCAGATCTATCAACCTATGTGGGGCTATTAACACAATCTGTTTTGACAAGACTGGGACGCTAACTGAGGATGGACTGGACATGTGGGGCATCCTGCCTGCTGTCAACAACATGTAAGCACTTTCATACATGAGAATACTCAATATCTTCTAATGCCACCATTGTATCTTTGGTCTCCTGCTCGCTCCAAAGATACCCTGCTGTACATCTACACCCCATAAGACTTCAAAACCTAGCATCACAATCTAGGATTTTGTCTAGAATAAGGCTAATGTGCAGGCAGGAAAGTTTGTCATTGATTTAGAAAATGTTCATTAAAATTGAAGATACTCATTTAAAATCACTTGGCAAAGAGCAGATATTAGAATTAGCAAGCAAATCAGTGCTTGTAATTTTCCTTATTGCAGGTTTCAAAAAGTATCCAAATCTGCAATGGAACTTGGCCGGGGAACAATGGTCTCGGCCATGGCTACCTGCCACTCACTTACCATCATAGAGGGTAATATCTCTGGAGACCCTCTTGACCTCAAGATGTTTGAAGCCACTGGCTGGGTAGGATATTCTCTCCTTATTCTATAAAGATATTGTATAATCTTTTTACTGACTGTCACACCTTAGGCCTGATTGTGTGTCTTCATTTACCAAACTTCTTGCTCTTGCATCAATTTGATTAGAACCACTTGGGAATTACAGTATAGGGACACATGCCTTGAATTTTACATAATGATTTGTCACTTTGATCATGACCCTTTGAGCAGAAATCCATTGACCTCAACTTTTAAATGACTGTGACCTTTTTATACCCCATGACTTCTGAAGGACCTTGAAGAGCCAGGAGAGGACACAAGTCGGTTTGATGTCATCATGCCAACCACTGTCCGTCCTAAAACTCCAGATTTGGTCAGAACATCTGAAAACTTTGATACAGAGGAGGTATGAAGTCATATTTTCTTTTATCTTAAATTTGTCACCCTGTCATACCACTCACTAATGTTGCACAAATATCTGCTGATCAGCTAAATTGCAACCACTTTTGATCAGTAACACCCAATAAGAAATCATTCTAGATTAAATACAGGCCAGATGTTACAGCAAGGATTCTTGACATGCCTTTTTTTCTTCATATGCCATTACAAATATGCTATGACCATGGGCTCTAAACAGAGGCAATTACTAAGTAATTTATATAGTAAATATCTGAAAACAAGTCTAAACCCACTTTCTTTTACTGTTGTAGAATGGTTCAATAAAAAAGTGAACCTGTAGTATGTATCGTATTCACTCATACAGGAAAACATGTTGTTCTTTCAGAATCTACCATATGAGATTGGTATTCTGCGTCAGTTCACCTTCTCCTCTCGCCTGCAGCGCATGTCAGTCATTGCCCGTACTCTTGGGTCAGACCACTTTGACCTATATGCTAAAGGTTCTCCAGAGATGATTGCATCCCTTAGTAAGCCCCACACAGGTAAGTGCCATTTCTAATTCCAGCTTTTTTACCACAGGGAATGATCTATCACTGTCATAGATATGAATTAAGTGCTCATATTAGCAATTAATTATGATTACTATATCTGATAAATTATATTTCATAATTGCAGTGCCATCTGATTTCCATGAAGTATTGATGCGGTACACCCAGCAAGGGTTCCGAGTGATTGCTCTGGCATGGCGGCCTTTGCGTAAGCTTAGTTATGTGAAGGTGCAGCGTGCCCAGCGGGAGCAGTTAGAGTGTGAGCTGGAGTTCCTTGGTCTACTCATAATGGAGAACAGACTCAAGCCGGAGACCACACCCACCATACGAGATCTCACAGAAGCAGCCATTAGGACCATCATGGTTACTGGTAGGTGGAGCTGGTGCTATCAAACCTTGAGTTTGTGAAAGGAAATATTGGCAATTGGTTAAGAAAACAATATTCTAAATACAATCTTACTAAATCTATTAAACTTCACCCATAACCAGATAACTGGCCTATATTAAATATAAGCCAAAGGAATTTATGGTTTGGTTTAAAGGCATTGTTTAAGGTGCAACTTAACCAGTTGGGAAAGACAAGGTCACTTACTTTTCAAAAACAAACTAAATCATTTTTATAATATAGTTTTCTACTTGTATTCATTTCAAGGTGATAACATGCTGACAGCCTTAAGTGTGGCAAGAGACTGTGAGATTGTAGAGCGGGATAGTCGTGTCATCCTAGTTCATGTCATACCCCCTACTGACAAAAACTCAGCCACAGTGGAGTGGACATGTGCCGAGGATGTACGAGAGAATACATGGGGCGGTGGGACCTCACCCATTAAGGTATGTCAAAACAAATCTAATTGAGCGATTAAGGAATAGTGACTTATCCATGACTATAAGTCAAACAAGCCTTTTTTCTTACTAAAATTTCACAGTCATTCAAATCAATTGTATTAGTACTATTTCATGGTTATAAATGCTAACTTCTACAACACATGTCCCCTTCTAAAGCTATAGAAACCATTTTTTTATCACCTGTTGTACTTATCATGTAGAACTAGTAGATGATAATAACTACCAATAAGTATCATGTAGAACTAGTAGATGATAATAACTACTGATAAGTATCATGTAGAACTAGTAAATGATAATAACTACTAATAAGTATCATGTAGAACTAGTAGATGATAATAGCTACCAATAAGTATCATGAGAACTAGTAGATGATAATAACTACTAATAGGTATCATGTAGAACTAGTAGATGATAATAACTACCAATAAGTATCATGTAGAACTAGTAGATGATAATAAAGTTCTACTAATAAGTATCATGTAGAACTAGTAGATGATAATAACTACTAATAAGTATCATGTAGAACTAGTAGATGATAATAAAGTTCTACTAATAAGTATCATGTAGAACTAGTAGATGATAATAACTACTAATAGGTATCATGTAGAACTAGTAGATGATAATAACTACCAATAAGTATCATGTAGAACTAGTAGATGATAATAACTACCAATAAGTATCATGTAGAACTAGTAAATGATAATAAAGTTCTACTAATAAGTACACATTCATCTATTACAGACTGCTGCACCAATACAACTGCTGAAAGAACAAAGAGTTCATTTTGCTATTACTGGAAAATCTTGGGAGCTAATCCGCCGCTACTTCCCTGACTTAATTCCAAAGGTAAAGATGCAATCCTTTTGTATCTCATAATGAATTGAGGAGAGAAAAAACAAGTTGATAGTCAGCAAATCATGCAGGGTTCCCACTGGTCAGTTAAAAGTCAGTTAAACTGATCTTTCTTTAAAGGTCATTTAAAAGTCAGTTAAGAAGATATTTTGGGAAAAAAGTCAGTTAAAAGTCAGTTAAAACGGTATTTTGACTAATTTAGTGGGGTGATCGTCAAGATTTCACGCAAATTTGAAAATTTTCTTTAACATCCTCGCTTGAAAGTGGGGGAATTTTTTCGTGAGCTCCATTAATTATCCAATATTTGGTCAGGTAAAAGCCGATAAAAGTCAGTTAAAGTCATGACCTATAAATGGTGGGAACCCTGCTCATGTATTTCTGCTCACTGGATTTACTGCTTTCCTAATATAATTCAGCTTTACTTGTACACTAAAATTCTCAATGGGATTGGACTTTAATCTTAATCATTTTTTGACAGTTGGTTGTTCGTGGAACTGTATTCGCACGAATGTCACCGGACCAGAAAATGCAACTCATCGAAACATTGCAGGAGGTTGGGTAAGTCCTTTAATTTACACTTTTGGGGAGTAATTCCAATGGAAACTTTCCTGGTATGCCTACTTTTCATAAAGAAAGTGAATTATCTGCACCAAGTCATTCACATAGTATTTTTGATAGTGATCATTTGTCCTTGTTATTACCCTTTTAGGTACTATGTTGGGATGTGTGGGGATGGTGCTAATGACTGTGGTGCCCTGAAAACTGCTCATGCGGGTATATCCCTGTCTGAGGCTGAGGCATCAGTCGCTTCCCCATTCACATCCAAGGAGCCAAACATCAGCTGTGTGCCTGCTGTCATTAGGTCTGTCAAAACTCATTTTTCTATATATTCATATGATAAAGAATTAAGCCATTAGATATTAATGTTTAATTGGACAGGGTTTTAGAATTTTCTACATTTGACATGACTATAGATTTTCCTAAATTTTCCTTTTTTTAGAAAATAATCTTAAGTTCTTTTTAATGAATTCTCAGAACTTCTTTGTGTGTCTGAAGAACATTTCATACAAACTGACTTACATCCCTGTATTGAATTGAGAAATAATTGTAGAAGGCAGGGAGGGTCAAGTACACTTCATCAAAAATGGTAGAAATGTAGGGAATAGCACATTGATATGTCTGTGTGTTACAGGGAGGGCCGCACGGCACTAGTGACGTCATTTGGTATCTTCAAGTACATGGCATGCTACAGTCTGACTCAGTTTGGCACTGTTTGTATCCTCTACTGGGTAGGTATTTCTTTATATTTTGTATCTATAGTGCTTTAATCATTCAGGGGTATGTTCAGGGTACTGCCATTTTGCTCTTTCAATATTAGACCCTGTTATTACTATCATTCTTTATGCCTAAAATGTATCACTTTAAGATATACCGTGAAAATATTTAGTATTCAGTTATATTGGAACCTGTGTATATCACATTGTTAATATTGTTATCACACAGATCAGGGCAAACATCACTGATTTCCAGTTCCTCTACATTGACCTGTTCCTGTTAACCAGTCTCTGCATTACATGTAAGTGCAACAGGATTAACTCTATAAAAATAACCTCATGTTTTAAAGCCTCCTGTTTAATTAACATCATGCTGCACCTACACAGAACTGCCTAGTAGCTTGCTGGCATTGCATACATATGTTATGTAGGTTTGTTATTATTTAGGTTTTATCAACTCTGAATAATGACCACCAGAATACCTAGCTGCAATACAGGCAATTAACTACCAGTAGTACATCATAGTATCATAGTTGCATTAAATATTTAAGTTTTATGCAGCCCTTATTAGAGTATTAGTTCCAGGTTTTACCCTTTGAATAGTATGTGCTCAGAGGGCAGTGTGAATAAAATAATTACCTCAAATACATACTTCTTGATTTAAGAGACCTTCTTTCACATGATGCCCAATCAAGATTACTTCAAACAAGATTAGAAATGTTTCAGGTCAATCATTACATGAGATATTGAGCCATTGATAAAACTGTGCTAGAGCCATTGTATTTTCTTTAACAAACTTTTTTTTTTGATCTTTCCTGTAATGGAAATATAATCTCATGACCCTCCTCCACCACGGTATATAGTGCTATGGCTACTCTTAACCATAGAAAAAATTGACATGATAAAAATCACATTTTGTGATTTTTTTGACGACCCAGAAAATTTAAAAACGCACCCCAGTGTTTTCTAATTTTCGAAAATTAATCTTATTAATTTTCCAGTCACAGTATAATTTAATATTGGTCACATTTCCAGTATTTAATTTATTTGTGCACTTCTGGAATAATCTTAGCACCCAGAACACTTGTTCTGATGCCAAGAAAAATTCCACCACTTGCCCCGGTGGCATTGGTACCGCCCATTTATTTTTTGAATTTTAGATCTACTAAAAATACCAAAAATAAATTTATTTCATAGCAGTCTGAGGATCCCCACAGGTGAAACCGCCAGTTACTCATATTAACACACTGTTGTCAGAGTAAACATTTCCCCGGTAACCATTCCAACATGGCAACCAATGAAATGACATCACATCAAGAGCTGCTCTGAGTCGCTCCTGATTGGTCAAAATCAGTCACATGTCAAGCACTATAAAAGGGCACAATCTTTTTGAAACCCTTCATTCAAGCGGTAACTGCAATACTGACAGGATACCCCGTACCAACCATTCTTTAACAAACTTTCATAATATATATACCACACAGATGGTTACACTGGTGCATACCCACAGCTGGTCCGACGACCGCCCCCGGTTAGTCTGTTGTCCTTCGCACCTATCTTCTCTATCGCAGCACAGATGGTTATCGTGCTGGGTGTTCAGGTTTTCACCTGGCTCTACACCCGTGCACAGCCTTGGTGAGTAACAAAAAAGAAACTTTAGAAGTGGCTTCCACCCTAAATTGAATCAGTATGGGTCAAACTTCAATTCTGACATTGATGCCAGTCTCTAACATTCCACACCCCTATGGTGAAAATTCAAGATTCTGCCTCCCTACTTATCAATCTAAGAGACATTATCTTGTAAATGCTGTTCAGCATAGGAAACAGCTTGTAATATTTATCTCATTTAATCTACAAGTGTAATTGGTCAATATTCCAAAGGCAATTCTGCCTTGCATAAAAATTTTTTAATGCAAAGCTAATTTGCAGGCATACATAATGCCATGTTTCTCTATTTGTCCACCTGTAGGTTTGAGTCATATGTTTGGACTGAGGACGAGGAATACATTAGTCATGAGGTGTCAGCGCTCTTCACTGTATCGTCCTTCCAGTACATCACACTGGTCATCATCTTCTCTAAGGGCGCACCGTACCGCAAAACCATCATCTCAAACTGTAAGTACCGTAATCTCCCGCGTAGAAGACGCATTGCGCGTATAAGACGCACCCCAAACTCAGCACATGCATTTTCGCGTATAAGACGCACATTTTAATGCTGATATTTGTAAGATTAATACTGTTCTATAGTAAAATTACCCCTCGTATAAGACGCACCCTGAACTTCAGAAAATCCTATAAGACTCCCCAGCATTTTGTTTGGCGTAGAGGACGCGTCTTATACGCGGGAGTTTACGGTACATTTATAAATATGCTTCATGAAACAACTTCTTAGTTTTTAATAAACTCTTTTATAATACATATCCAATATTCCACAGGATGATATATAAAAGGCATATTGTGTAAATAATTTTTTATTATGAAATACTTGGAACATCATTGTGAGGTATGGTTCTCATATCGATGCTATATGAATATATTATTTCTATATTTCTACAGATTACTTCCTCTTGAACCTGGCTATCTGTACATTAGTAACCCTCTACTCGGTACTCTACCCCTTCAAATGGTACAACGACCTTCTTGAGGTGAGTTTTCCCTGAGAGTTACAAATTTTTAAAAATTCTGTCGAGTACAAAGGCCCATCTCTAGCCCGCTCCCCCCCACAAAAAAAAATAATAATGAATGAATAATGAATAGAAATGAAAAAAAATGTATATTAAGATTTTTTACCCTTTTCATTGTTCTGTTGTACATATTTGCTGTGACATTATGCTAGGAGCTGGATGGAGAAGTTCTGACATTTCCCAGACCAACCAAACTGCCCCTCTCTTCTCTACTTATGCATTTAGGGTGCCCACGTTAGAGAGAGCAAAAGTGACTTTTTGACTGGAAACATGTGACCACAAGGAGAGGTGACCACAATATAGATGTAACCACACCATGAACTTTCCTACATTAGAACAAAGAGGGGGGGAAATTTGCTTCTTTAAGAAAGTGACCACATTGGCGAGATGACCGCATTAGAGAGGTGACCATAAGTAGAGAGTTGACTGTACATTTAATATGTGTTTTATGTTGGTTGTAGCTGAGGCTGGCGCCATCGTTCCCCTTCCGTCTGTTGCTGGTTGGCATCGCATTCGTTAACTTCCTCGTCTGCTTCATCCTGGAGGTAGGTTCTGTCTGATAGCTATTGGATTTGAATGGAAAGTTAGTTTTTTGATTAATTAAGACTATCATTTCATACATTCAAGGCGTCTATTCTTACAGCATGATTCAACCGATTAGAGATAATATTTACAAATGATATAGCATTGTGTCTAATGAGTAGAAAAGCCAATGGGTGCCAGCTGAAAGCAAGATAAAGAGGGCACAGTTAGATTCAGAGCAATAATTAGTTGCAAAAAGTGTGTTTGCCCAGAACCTTATCTTACTATTCATTAATAACGCTCTCACCCCCGGATACTCAATCTTTTTTTTGGCAACTATAGTTGCCAGTGGGGTGGAGAGAGTTTTAAAGGAGAGGCTTACACTAGAGTAAGGTGATTTTTGGCAACTATAGTTGCCAGTGGGGTGGAGAGGGTTTTAAAGGAGAGGCTTACACTAGAGTAAGATGATTTTTGGCAACTATAGTTGCCAGTGGGGTGGAGAGGGTTTTAAAGGAGAGGCTTACACTAGAGTAAGATGATTTTTGGCAACTATAGTTGCCAGTGGGGTGGAGAGGGTTTTAAAGGAGAGGCTTACACTAGAGTAAGATGATTTTTGGCAACTATAGTTGCCAGTGGGGTGGAGAGGGTTTTAAAGGAGAGGCTTACACTAGAGTAAGATGATTTTTGGCAACTATAGTTGCCAGTGGGGTGGAGATGGTTTTAAAGGAGAGGCGTACACTAGAGTAAGATGATGCAATAGATAATCTAATATATGTATGTTTTAGACTGTGGATTTACTGAGATTCATCTTTACAAATGTTGTCCCTTATAAATATCAGTTGAAAGAAAAACAACTTGAAGACTTATCATCTCAAACCTATGCCTATTTACAGACCTTTATCCTGGATAATGAGTGGTTGAAGGGTCACTGTGAGGCGCTTTGGGAACGTATCAAGAAACGCAAACTCCTGCCTTATGAGAAAGTAGAGGCTGAACTCCGCAGTAACCCAAATTGGCCACCGGCCTCAACTGGCCGCCAATTGGCCGACGTTCTTCGCTTGGAGAGTGGGCCGCAACCTGGGGCTGGCGGTGATAAGCTGACAGTTGAGGATGAATCATCAGTGAGTGGGCGGATCCGAACCCTGAGTGCTATGTCCTCAATATCTGGAGGTTCTATCGAGGGACGCAGCCACAGCGAGAATGTTAATATGAGTTACGAGCCTGATGTTACACCATCTGATGTATCATGTGAGGTCCCTAATGGTGATGTAGGGAAAGCTGGAAAGGGACTGGAGAGAGAGGATAGCATGGCTCCACTGATGGACAATCAAGTGGCTGGCGGGGACAGTCTTACCACCGCCTTATGATGCCACGCCCCAGCGCATGGCCAGCTCAAAAACTGTCGCTCACAATTTGGCCATCGGGCTGTCTCTGCCTGGCTCTCTGAGCACCTATGTCACACTCAACATACCAAGGGGCAAATAATAATGAACTGTTCAACAAAGATGTTGGATAACTCCATTGGTAGTAGATTAGTCATCTGCTCTTCAGACTGTGGAAAACCATCAGTACTCATTGCTCGAACCAGCTGACATACAGCCAACCAGAGACATTCTATCATATTGATTATAATGATACATGTAGAACTTTGGAGTTTCCAACGGTGACCAAAAATGCCACAGAAAAAAAGCATGCTCACTCATCATTGAAGATAATGTGATTCAAAAAGAATATTGTTGAGTTTCTTACTGAGAAAATGATAAATGTTTTAAGGTGGTGATGATGACAGGTCTGGTTTATGTATATATGTGTCTGCTATCTAGTTTTTACTCTTTAAAGGCTGCATATTCAATGCAATGAGAGCTTCTGTCACTGAAATGCATGAATATATCTAGTGCGATTATGCGGACCTTACAGTGTTGATAATCTCCTAAAAAGTCAGCATGGTGGACTGAGTTAGCACCAGTAATGCTATGGTAGTGCAGGCCTATTGGTGTGAAATGATAGCAACTAAGGCCACACCAAAAAAAATAAGTTGGTCTACGGATTTCCCTCTCCATATTTTCGATAATACAATTTTTTTTTTCTTTGAAAAAAATCTCGTATACGGATTTCGCTCGCTTCACTTTCTATAAGTTTTCTCTTTGTGATGTTTGGCAATTTTTTTTTTAAATAAAATTTTTTCACTCGCCTCACTTTTCTAGCAAGGAATCCATTGGACGCCAAAAAATTCTTAAAAAAAAAAATTTCTTTGGTGTGGCCTAAGCACTAAGTCAGGAAATGTGCCGCCCTTAAAGGGTCAGAAAGCATAAAGTAAAGTGTATAAAATGGTGCCATTGTCTTATTGTAACCTGTGTGATTTACTCATAATGGTCACATAATAGACTTACCATATCTCTCAATAACTGCACCTTTAGTCTGTTCTTTGAACTCTTAATACACTTACCCTTATTGACATTAAGTGTCATGACAATATATACCGTACCCATTAAGGGTTCTGTACCCACTTAGGTTTCTGTAAACCAAACAAAAATATACCCCCGAATGATGTTCAGTTTATCCCACGCTGAATATGTTCGTATAATTTGAAATGGATTTCAAGTATCTTCTCATATCTGAAGAAACTCCTGGGTTGTTAGATATTTTCGCACTAATTAGCCGTCACTGATCTAGCCGATCTCTTTATCAGGCTTTGCCGAAAAAGTTTTTATCCCCTTATGTTCGACATCAGGGGGCAAAATCACGATAAATAATCTAAGATGTTTATTAACAGCTTATTTCTGTTGTATCAATGGAAGATATTTCTATGTTAATGATATTTTACATGATGTGTGTGCTTGTAAATTTCCCAATGTAGATTTAATTTATGGCCTAACAATTTGATACTCAAACCAGGTTCATCACATTTATATTGCGAACCATGATTATTATACTTTGTACATAAGAAACCATGACTGAAATTTCTCAATGAACATTTGATTTAAAGCGACTATTGCTAGAAATGAGTATATGGTCAAAAGAAAAGATTTTGCATCGAGAACATGTACAAAAAAGATACTAAAATAAGTATACAAATCATGTGAGCCATGAAGAACAAATACATCCTAGTCCATTGTTATATGAGAATTTTAAGAGAGATATGTTTTAAATCTTTCTCATATTTAATCTACAAACTTATCTCTTCCTCTTACTTCACATAAATGCTTAAACATACATGTATATCACAATAAACACACCATGAATATGGGATTGCTAATATGTCTGAATAGAATATGATTGTTAAACTGGGTTGGAATATTAGACTGCAAGGTGTAGAGATACTGAAATAGTGCCAACTAGAATATTGATACATCTTCACCTCAGTACAACAAAGTTGTAACTGACATTTTGGCAAAATTAAGTTTTCCTCTGTTTCAACATCTTTTAACTCTTTACCATTATCTAGGTTCCAATGCAATAAGGTTGTGCCAACTGTGTGCTATCGTAATTGCAAACATTCTTTCGTTTCCTACAAAACTTGAAATATGCAGATACAACCTTGTTGCACTGAGGCACCGAGATGTAATCTGGAGTGGCATGAACTTTCACATGTCAGATGTTAGTGGATATTGCTAGACACAAATCTAGTATTTCACATTGGTACAATTTAGTGTTCTTAATGCATTAACCATGTGTGTAATTTAATGTAGAGAATGATGAGTGTGGTCCTACCAGTAGTAGTTTATAAATAAGCCTAAAGAGATGTAGTACCGTAATCTCCCGCTTATAAGACGCATCCTCTAGGCCAAACAAATCCCTACTGCGTCTTATAGGATTTATAGGAGTTTGGGGTGTGTCTTATAGGAGGGGTAATTTTACTATAGAAATGTACTTATCTTACAAATTTCAGCATTAAAATGTGCGTCTTATACGCGAAAATGCATGTGCTGAGTTTGGGGTGCGTCTTATGCGCGCAACGCGTCTTATACGTGGGAGATTACGGTAATAGGTGACAGAAATGGCTACCTCTTATATTGGAAACTTAGATTCAGGAAGTGGTCTCTTTTCTCTTTTTGTCAACGGGGAAGGGGCAGAAATATAAAATGGCCTAAGCTCCTAAAACTTAAATCCTCTAAATTAACCCTTGATTTGTGAGCACAATGTCACAAGGCTTTATTTTATATTTTTCACCATGACGCACCAAATTGATATAGGTGTCTTACCCGCCAGTATGGTTGTGTTTGTAGATCAAGCAGGCCTTTAGATAGAGTGCTAACCATGTATTGTCAGCATAATGAATAAATGTAATCATGGCGAGTAACTCGCCAATATTGCATTTGTGCGCTAAAGGGTTAACTTCAGGGACCCATCCCCATCATCCATGTACCCTGTAAGCACTTTTAGACACTGTTATTACGACTTGAATCTTGTATGAAAATTAATATTATTTTGTATACATACAAGCGATGTATCTCACAATTGTAGAACATACACCATGGTTTCCTCAAATAAACTCACATGGACTACCGGTACTAAGGTGAATTATATTCAATTATACCACGATTTCTGGGTTACAGGGTGCTTTTTAGTGGCTATTCCCATCCACATATCTGTCGATATTGCACACCCTATAGGCTGTAACATCAATTTTCTAAGGGGTGCGGTTATCCATGGAAGGCAAAAATTGTTGTATTGTAGGCAGTAGCAGTAACAATTACAAGCAGGATAATTAATTGCACTAGGAAATATCCAATAAGGTCACACCAAACAAATTACTTGGTCTATGGATCGCCCTCTCCATATTTTCGGAAATACATTTTTTTTTTCTTTGAAAAAAATCTTGTCTACAGATTTCGCTCGCCTCATCTTTTGCAACTTTTCTCTTTGTGATGATTAGCAAATATTTTTTTTAAATAAAAAATCCGTAGACCCAACTTATTTTTTGGTGTGGCCTAACTTTCATTATTCTCATAAAAAGCAGATTGGGCCAACAAAGCCTGAGACGATTGACCATTACATCACTAGGCCTTGTTGACATTTGCCTGGATAGCATAGTTGGCACAATGCAAGGATGAGTTTCGATCCCTCAGGTAATGCTTGTACTCTAAACCAACACCAGGTAGAGGGAGTGTGGTTCTATTTGCCTGACAACAAACTATGTACAAGAACATTTACACTTGGCAGAACTAGGTTACATCCCCAGTTATCACGATTCCCACGAATTAGGCTAATGGGTGGCAGAAATCCAAAGCTTTAATAGTGTGCCTTAATGGTTGTGGGATGTGAGCATGAAAAACCTCCGACCAAAATTGGGAACACTAATTTATTCTTTTCCTTTTCTTAAAGAGTGATGTTTAATGGAGATGAAAGGTATGGAGCCCTGGATACAGGACATGCACAAAAATATGTTATGTTTTTGCCACCGCAAATAATCCCTCTTGCAACCACAGAACGTTTTTTCACTTGCATAATTTTTCCTCTGAGATTTCGAAATGACGCCACATAACTTTTCTTCTAAGGGAGTGATCATCTTTTAACAACAGGAAGGCGGGGGCAAAATCAATCCCTTTTTCTCAGTCCCTCTGAGGGAGGGGACAAAATAATTCTACCTGTTTTCAAGTAAAAAACCCTTGTGTTACTATGGGTAATCACGGCATGTTTGCATGCGCTTTTTTGGGCCCTGGGGTGGGGGGGGGGGGGGAAGAAGACAAGGGGGGAGGGGCAAAACGTTTTCCACATGTCCAAGTGAAAACCCGATGCCCCTCATTGTTTAAAAATGATCACTCCCTAATCCATGGATTTCAAAACTTCTAAAGAAAAAAGATAGGTTGCTATAGTCTCCCACTACAACCTGACATCTTAAAAAATTACAGTCGTTGATGGGGGCATAAAAGATGTTAGTACATCCATCCCTCCCCTTCACACTAAGGCCACACCAAAAAAAATTAAGTTGGTCTACGGATTTTGGTTTTGAAAAATTTTTTGCGAGCGAGCGAAACTTCTTTTTTTTGGAGAATTTTTTGATGTCCAATGGATTCCTTGCTGGAAAAGTGAGGCGAGCAAAAAAAAAATTATTTTAAAAAATAATTTGCCAAACGTCGCAAAGAGAAAACTTGTAGAAAGTGAAGCGAGCAAAATCCGTAGACGGGATTTTTTTCAAAGAAAAAAAAAATTTGTATTTCCGAAAATATGGAGAGGGAAATCCGTAGACCAACTTATTTTTTTGGTGTGGCCTAAACCTATTATTTGTTGGATCTTGTGAGAATTGAACATTTACCGTAATCTCCCGCGTATAAGACGCATCCTCTACGCCAAACAAATCCCTACTGCGTCTTATAGGATTTCCTCAAGTTTGGGGTGCGTCTTATACGACGGGTACTTTTACTATAGAAATGTACTTATCTTACAAATATCAGCATTAAAATGTGCGTCTTATACGCGAAAATGCATGTGCTGAGTTTGGGGTGCGTCTTATACGCGCAACGCGTCTTCTACGCGGGAGATTACGGTACTACATATTGGGTATGAGTAGAGTGTGTACAGGTGTTCTGCTTGTGTGATCATCCCTACCCCAACCCCACCTGTGATCTGTGAATAGGGACCTAGAACAGCATAAATGGTTCTCAGTAGGTATGTGGGTCATGTAGAATAAGGTACACAGGTATCCACCCCCTACTACCTACAGAGTGTCACTACTCTAGTACTCACAGAGGATACTATAGGTGTTAACCTGGAGCCAGAGGTATGCCTTTATAAAAGATAAGAGGGGGTAGGACTGTGGGCACATAGGACCACGGGTCATTTAAGGTGAGTTTAAGTTTGGATCTACTTTTTTTGTGGAGGAACCTAGTGGAAGTTTTTTTTATCTAGCTATAACAAGATGCTCTAAATCTCATGATGCACAAGCCATATGATATGTGTAGGTATATACTAGACATAAGTATGCTTACAAATATGTAAAATATGTGTTTTTATTTACATATATGCATCTGTACTTCTGCAAGGGGATAACAGAAGATGAGTGAATGAAGTGAATTATAGATGGTTAACGCCATTTCGACAGCTAAGGTCATATTCATGGCGAAAACTACATTACACAATTTCACAGAGGAATGTGTCAGTGCCCGCGCATATGTGCACCACACACATCCTGAGGGGATAGAACAGAGGAGAAATAGACCCTTTTAAGTGGGCTAGGGAGTAGGTCAGCTTACTGTAAAATGGGCCCAGTGGTAAAACGTCACAACAGGTGAGCCACGTTAGACTGTACTTTCACAATGGATGAGGGAGAGTAGTCCCCTACATTTACATCTCAGTGGTATGAGCCCGCTCTGTTGCATGCACTTAGCCTATATAACTAACCACATGGACCAGTTTTTGAGTTTGAGTTTGAAACAAGTTTATTGGCCAACAATATCTTAATGTACTGAAGCTTTTATAATTATCAGCCGATATAAAGAGGATACATTCAATGGTGGCATATATTGTACAATACGGTTTACATTCAGTGTTTGACAAAGTGGTTTCCATGAACAGTCACATAATGAAGTTTGTCCTATACATATTATTACTTGATTGACTAGACGTCAATCAAGTATTTACATCTATCTAAACCTTACCATATTTTGCTGATACAGTGTCTCCATGAGCATTGCAAAGCTGTTACCTTATAGGACAGGGACCCTGTATAAATCTATTGTGCTGACAAGGCATATTAAAAGGGCTACCAGCAGATTATTTACACATGGCAATAGAGTATTGATGTTGTCACACCTCTGGGTAATCCTTAACCCTTTAACAGGCCACCTACATATATGTACAACCACACAAAGGCCTTATTACCCTAAGCCTAAGGTAGGTATGATGCACTAACACTCTGTGCCCCTTGAGGTACTCAACTAGTTCTGCTCTAGCCAATCTCAAAACACCACTACAAGAGTGTTGTTCAGTCCCCACTGCCCCTCTTACAGGCACTCTCAGACTCAGTCTGCCATAGACAGAGATACCCTGTCCTGGGGCTCCTCCCGTACAGAGTGATCTTGAGCAAACTACCATGCCTGCCTAGGTGCCTCTCTGAAGGGAACCTTTAAACCTTGCACACATGCATCACTGACTTTTAGCCCTTTAAAAACAGGATCACTTACACACTCTTATTATCTGATTGACTAGACGTTAATGTCTAGCATTGCAGCCCTAGTGAGTTATGGCCATAATACATGATAGTCAATCATACATGTGCCTGTGGCACAGCCTTAGACATTTTAACTCATCTCCAATCTTTAACGCCATGCTCATATTATTATTTCACATAAGTGTTTCTTGAACATTTGTATGTTATCTACGGTCTGTACATGTACCGGTAGATATGTAGTCCCAGATAATGCTGCATCTATATAGTGGACTTGTTCTGTATAATTCAATTCTAGGTCGATTTACCTTAATTTTTATTTTGTCATTACCCCTGAGGGGTCTGCTGGGACAATTCTGTTCTCCAGTACCTGTATGTAATTGTACATCATACAGGCTAACATCCGTTTTCTTCTTGATGCAAGTATTTTAACATTACATAATGTCAATAAATCATCTACATGTATATCTTGCGGTTGTCTAATTTTTTTACAGGCCCGTAAACAATGGTTTTGTATTGTATCTAAGTGATCAACTAATGTGGCAGGACCACTTTCCAATATATAGCTGCAATATTCCAGCAACGGAACTATCATAGTTTTATAAATTTGAAGGCTAGTATCATCATCCAAGTATTTAACAATATTTCTTAACTGTTTTAACTTTACAGTACCTTGCGAGTCCACTTTCTTACAGTGCATTTTAAAGTTCAAATCGAAATCAATTACTACACCAAGGTAATTAAAATGTTCAACACAGGCCAGTTTGGTATTATTCAAGGTGATATCATATTTAACAATACGTTGCATGGTAGAGTGGCACCAGAGGACCTTTGTTTTTTTAACATTCATGGTTAAAATATTCTGTCTACACCATTTCTCAATATTGACAACATCATTTTGCATAAGCTTGCTCATAATCTCAGTATCTCTTCCATTTAACACTAGTGCTACATCATCTGCATATAGAAAGAATTCACAATTATTTAATACTCTAGTTATGTCATTTATATAAATATTAAACAACAACGGACCCAAAACCGTTCCTTGTGCTACCCCACAATCAAGTAGTTTTTTAACAGACTTAATACCATTAGCTATGGTAATTTGTTTTCTATTATATAAGAAACTTTTTAACCACTCTAGGCAATTATTATCACAACCAATACTACGCAATTTACTCATTAATATATATTCAAATTTACTGCATTAAATGTTTTCTTTAAGTCTAGGAAAAGTACCAGAGAATAGTCACCTCTATTTCTCGCTTCAATCAAATACTGTATTAACCTGAATGTGGCATCTACTGTTGACCTGTTTGGGATAAAGCCATACTGCCTATCAATAATAATATTATTTTCAATAATATAATTCATTAGTTGTGAGTGTATTCATTTAGAAAACACATTTGTCATAGTTATGAAGTTTGAAGTTTTAACACTGTTTATTGGCTAAAGATAACACTACATATGCAGTTATTATAATCAGTCGCCAAGATACAATATATCATATAGACAGCTTACAGGGTATGAATATTATGAAAGACAGATGGTTTCCATGAACTATCGTGCACAATGTTTTCCTATCACATACATTTCTGAATATAATTCACATTCTGCCCAATGTTGTTAAGATTTCTCCTTTTAAGCTCGATTTAAAGCATTCTATATTAGGCTTTGATTGTATTTCTGCTGGTAGTATTTCCCATATTTGATTTCCACGATATAACGGACTTTTTCTATAAATTTCTTTCTTGGGCCTACTTACTATGAGTTTTATCTTATTATATCCTCTTAATTCTCTAGTGGGAATCATTACATTTTCTTCATTTCGAGCATACTTGTACATATAACATGCTAATGATTTTATACGCCTGATACTGAGCGTTTCCACTCTACATCTCATCATAAGGTCAGCTATATGTATATCTTGGGCATTCTTTATCCCTAGACATGCTTGTAGGCAATGGTTTTGTATTACTTCTATATGGTCTACAATAGTTTTTGGTCCACATTCCTGCACAAAACTGCAGTACTCTAGTATAGGTACAATCATTTGTTTATATATCCTTAATGAGTTTTCTATATCAAGGTATTTTACACTATTTCGTAGTTGTTTCAATTTTGCCGTGCCCATTCCATCTATCTTCTTACAATGTTGTTTGAAGTTTAGATCTTTATCTATTATTACACCCAAATAATTGAATTTATTCACATTCGTTAATACAGTACCTTGCATAGTAATATTACCTCTGGGTATGTTTTGTCTTATAGAACTACACCATAAGGTTTTTGTTTTCTTAACATTAACCGTGAGAACGTTTAATCTGCACCATTTCTCTATTTCGTTTACATCATTCTGCATCAAAGTAGTCATTATTACTGGGTCTTTCCCATTTATTACCAATGCTACATCATCAGCATAGAGGAAACATTCAGAATTTACCACTTTACTAGTAATATTATTAAGATAGATATTGAACATTAATGGACCTAATACCGTGCCTTGAGCCACTCCACAGTCCATGACTTTTTTATTAGAAGTCATACCGTTGACTTTAGTAGTCTGGTATCTATTTAATAGAAAACTTTTTAACCATGTTATACATTGTTCGTCACAGTTGATATTTTGTAGTTTTGTTACTAATATATCCAAGTTTACTGTATTAAATGCTTTTTTCAGATCTAAGAATAGAATCAACGAATACTCTCCTCTATTACGAGCCTCTAGTAGATACTGTACCAACTTAAAAATAGCATCTGAAGTTGACCGACCTGGCATAAAACCAAATTGATATTTATTAATAATATCATTATCTAACAAGTGTTTCATCATTTGTACATGTACACATTTTTCTATAAGTTTAGAGAATACATTGGTCATTGTAATCGGTCTCCAGTTTGATACTTCACTTAGTGATCCATCTTTTGGTAGTGGCACGACATGTCCTATCTTTAATACCTCTGGTATATTCCCATTCTCAAAAGATTTATTTACAAAAGTTGGTAATAATATATCATTACTTAGAAGGAATTCGTTTACTATCTTACACGGTACATTGTCAATACTTGTACTTTTGCTTACATCAATTGTTTTAAGGATTTTATTACAAATTGCCGCTGTACAGTTTTCTAGCGTAAGTACATTTTCACATACTATTCCCTCATTGACATATGCTATGTCATCAAACCTTTTTGCTAGGTCCGAGCCTATATTTATGTAATAATCATTTATATAATCTGGCAATTGTTCAGTGTTTATCATTGTACTGGTATCATCTTTTAGGCTGACCGTAGGCATTGTATTTTTACCTTTCCATACCATATTTAACATTTTCCAGAATCGTCTAGGGTCTTTCTTATATTTACATAGTAGATTCACTGTTACACTTTTCCTTTTAATACTTAATCTCCTGTTTATATCCTTTTTTAACATTTTCACTCTATCAAGTAGTTGGTTTATGTGACCCGGTATACATTTTTTAGCTCGTCTAAACAATCTTTTCCTCTTAGCAATTAATCTATCTACTCGTTCATCATAGAACATATCATTTTCCCGTATCTTGTACTGTTGTACAGGATGGGACCTATCCAGATACTTGATTATATGTTTTATTATCACATTATAAACATCATCCTCATTAGAGTCCGGTGTTATACAGGTATCCCAGTTTGTATCGTCTACATAAGCTTGCAGTTCATTCTTATTGAGATTTTTCATATTTCTTGATTTTACCCATTTTATTGGTTTTTTAACCTCCTTAACCAACTTCCTTACTACAAAAACTGGGACATGGTCACCACAGATGTCGTTTAAGAGTCCATAATCCTTTATACATGTACAGTTTGTATAATAATGATCAAGCGTTGATTTCCCAACGGGTCTCCAGTTAGATACATCAGATAAATTACCAACTTTGGGTAGCGGGACTATTTGCCCAAGTTTCATAAACATCAGTTAGTGTTCCAGTGTTAATAGACTTATTTACCAAACTTTGTAATAAATATGGTTTGTGGCTTAGTAGACTTTTTATAATACTATATGGTACATCTTCAAAACAGGCGCTTTTGTGGCCCATTATAGATTTTACAGTTATAACACATTGATTTACCGTTACTTCTCTCAGACTCATAACACTGTTAACTCTTAAGTCATCCTGTACATATGCAAGACTAGTCATTTGGTTTGCTAATTCCGTACCAATATTTACATAATAATTGTTTACAAAATTTGCAGTGTGGTGATGTTCAATAACATTACCATTGGTATCTTTTAAACACATTGTAGGCGTTGTACTCTGTCCCTTCCAAACTCCAGTACCCTTATATAAGTATAATAAGCACCACAGGCAAACTTCGTATATGGAGTTGTATAACATTACTGAGCTCTTGGTGATATAAAGACTACATATATGGGGCTGTGTACAAATGACGTCATGCATTTTTGGACCATTTTTGACCCCCCCCTCCCCCCCTTGTCATGTTTCGTCATACAACACTTGACCCCCCCCCCTTAGCATGACGTCATGCAGAGAGATACCCCCCCCCAAAGTGCATGAATAGTGAAGGTCTAAACAAATTAAAATGGTTCAAAGGGACATATAGTGGGTGTAAATTGGCAATAAAGGATAACATACATGCAAAGTGAAAAAAGAACTAGCACTGATCAACAAATGAACAGAGAAACATGCCAAACACTGTCAACTTATATAATGTATGGGTCCCTATATGCAGGATGTACTATTTCCGTGCCTTATAGTTATACACAGAGTACTATGGTAGTGATCATACACAAGTATTTCCTGTCACAAAAGGGCTTAAAAACTGTCTAGATCAGTAGTCCAATACGGTTAATAGTCTGCCTTCTTTTAATACAGTGAAAGTTGTACACTTGTCAGCGAAGAGAAAATCGAGAACAATTATTATTAAGGATCATATAGTTCAAGAGCTTGAATGTATTGATATATTGAATGTATTGATTTAATCTTTAACTTGAACCATATACAAGTGTACTAGAAATAGGTTTCAGGCAGAACACTCTGAATTTAGGAAGTGGCCTAATAGAAAAAAAAACTCAGAAAGCATCACAAATTCTCAGGAGACCATCGATTCCAATCATAGTTCCAATTTCTGATATTACAAAGCAATCGAGTCACCTTTTACTGTAGAATCTGCAAATAAGGTGAGTCCGATAGAGTTCCATTCAGACAAAGATGTGGAGAGTAAGTTTGAAGGGAGGTCCCCTTTACATCTCCCCAAGCATCCCCTCAGTGAAAATAGCAACAGGGTGGTGGAGAGCTCCAGGGGAGTGTTCATTATTTAACAACAGTGGGACTCTGGGAGTGGGTGGATTAGGGGAGGAGCAAAATAATTTTTACACCTCAAGGAGGGGGGGGGGCAATATCACACCTTTTCAAAAAAGAAGCCTGTGGATTACTATGGATGCTGCCCTGAGGCAACAACAGCAGTTCAGGGGTATTTTAGATGCATCATTTTAGATCCTGAGCGCAGCAGTGGCCTTTTGCAAAAAGGGTTAAATTGGTATAGGTAGGATAGAGTAGTAGTGCCTCCTTATAGTGGCCTGGATATCACCTTGATTTTACACTGACATTGATGGCAGTGACACTCATTGAGTGAGATGTCTGAGGAATGCATGCATGTAGGGCCTATAGGTAATAAATTTATGTCAGATGAATGCATTAAACTTCCCTACCTTTACAAATCTTTTTACAAAAGTTTTTGTTCTTGCCAAAACCAAAGCATATTGTGATTTCTTGATGACATGATGTCATGCAGCCCATGACCCCCCCTCCCCCCCCTTGTCATGCTTGGTCATGGCAAGTGGGACCCCCCCTCCCCCCCTCCTGCATGACGTCATTTGTACACAGCCCCTATAAAAGAAAAGGAACAATTAAATTTCTTTCTTTGTAGAACATATATCTATAGATTCACCAAAAAGGGACGCCATATGTCAATTTATTACCTATAGGTATCTTAAATGCACACAATTTTCATCCACAAATTAACACATAGAGGTCTATGAGAACCTAGAGGTGAAATGCTTTTGTCAGGCGTTTTTATTATAAGTATCCCCTGCACATCAGTACTGACCATTTTTCATGACTTGTCGTCATTTGGTCTAAAGGGAGCTGATTTCAACATCTTAGAGCAAAGAGAAATCCTTTCACATATCTATAGGAGGGGTCTTGGGACACACAACCACACACACACACACACACACACACACACACACACACACACACACACACACACACACACACACGCACACATTAGGAATCTTAACTAGAACATTGCTGTCATAGGTGAAGTTTCTGGATATTGACACAACAATGTCGTGAATATAGCGTCTCTTATGTACACACACTTGTCTGTGTATATATAAGGTGTCTTATATACACAACCATGGTTGGTCAGAGGACAGGACATGTATATAAGACACCTTATATACACAACCAAGGTTGGTCAGAGGACAGGACATGTATATAAGACACCTTATATACACGACCAAGGTTGGTCAGAGGACAGCAGGAGGGGAGCTAAACACATCGTGTTAGGGGTGGTCAGGGGACATGTGTTTAGGGCTGGTCAGAGGACATGTATTTAGGGCTGGTCAGGGGACATGTGTTTAGGGCTGGTCAGGGGACATGTATTTAGGTTTGGTCAGAGGACAGGAGGGGAGGTGTGTTTAGGGTGTTTAGGACTTGTCAGAGGACATTTATGTTCAACCTGTAATTAGGGTTGGTCAGGGGACATATCTGTTTTCTTTAGGGTTAGTCAGAGGACATTATGTAGACTGGATTGGTCGGAGGACTTTTTGAAGGTTGGTCTAGCTAGGGTTGGTCAGAGGACCTTTTAAGGTTGGTCACATGACATATGTTCAACATGTATTCACCCTACATATCACTTATACAGCCTCTCCGTACCCTACATAACACTCGTATAGCGATCCTTCACCCTATGTAACAACCATACTGCCTCCCTGTATTCTATGTAACACTCGTATAGCCTCCCCTCACACTACATATACCGGTAGCTTGTACAGGCTCCTTTCACCCTAGGTAACACTTGTAAGCCTCGCCTCACCCTACATAACATTTGTATAGCCTTCCTTCACCCTTTGTAACACTCATTCTGCCTCCCCATACTTTACATAACACTCATACAGCCTCCCTTCATCCTACATAACATTGATACGGAATGTTAGGCGGTGGCATCCATGCCAGACTTGAAGTATGGTCCATACCGATCAACTTTCAGGTGGGTGCCATGTGCACAAATCGTTTTTCTCTGAAATAGGGCCCGATAAAGGTAGCCATCACCGAAATTCCTTGTTTTTGCCAAAATTTTGTGGTGAATGAAGGTAGACATTCATTTCAAGTGTCTACTAGCTTATTTTCAGGGTCTATGAACTCATTGGTGACATATGTTCAACATGAATTCACCCTACATATCACTTATAAATACAGCCTCTTTGTACCCTACATAACACTCATATATCCTCCCTTCACCCTATGTAACACCCGCACTGCCTCCCTGTATTCTACGTAACACTTGTATAGCCTCCCCTTCCCCCTAGTTAACACTTGTAAGGGTCTATGAACTCATTGGTGACATGATTTTTCTCCCATGCATACTAAGCCTAATATAGGCTTGGTCCCCATTACTCGAATTCACTGTAATAATATTAGAAGAAAATTGCCCCAATTATGTTCCTAGACTCTGAGAATGTGGATACAGCTACTGGAAATGAGTGTCTAAAAGAACTTGTAGAAGGGATATGGGTAAAACCATCAATTGTGGTAATGGCTTTGTTGTCCAGAGGCTATATGAGTGTTAGTAGAGTACGGGGAGGCTGTATCAATGTTATGTAGGATGAAGGGAGGCTGTATGAGTGTTACATAGAGTACAGGGAGGCAGAACGAGTGCTACATAGCTAGGGTGAAGGAAGGCTATACGAGTGTTACATAGGGTGAGGCAAAGCTTACAAGTTTTACCTAGGGTGTAGGGAGCCTGTACAAGCTATACAAAGTGTGAGGGGAGGCTATACGAATGTTATGTTGAATACAGGGAGGCAGTATGGGTGTTACATAGGGTGAAGGGACGCTATATGAGTGTTATGTAGGGTACAGAGAGGCTGTACATGTGATATGTAGGGTGATTACATGTTGACCAACCCTGATTTGATGTCCTCTGACCAACCCTTAAAAAACTGTCCTCTGACTGACCCTGAAATATGTGTGTCCTGTGACCAACCCTGAAAAACATGTCCCCTGACCAACACTGATTTGATGTCCTCTGACCAACCCTTAAAAACTTATATGCGTGTCCTGTGACCGATCCTGAAAAACATGTCTTGTGACCAACCCTGATTTGATGTCCTTTGACCAACCCTTAAAAACTTATATGTGTGTCCTGTGACCAACCATGAAAAACATGTCCTGGTCGAAAATCATAGAAGGTTTGCATATGACGAATTTGGAGGTATTCCAGCCCCTACTCTTCGAATTTTAGTTTCCCCCTCTATTTTTTTTGGCTCAAAGTGTCAGGCTGGATGAGATCTTTGTTTTACATATGGGTTTTGATGGTCCCATATGAATATTTTGGGCTCCAGGGGGGTAAAATGGGCCCAAAATTGTTTGGGCGAAATTGTGTCTGGGCGAATGACATTTAGGGGCCTAAGTTACAAGCCATGTTGGGGGCTTCATTTCCTACAGAAACAATCATCATACCTCCATGAAAATCTCAGGTCCAGACTATTTTGACCTGTAGATTAAGAAAATCACATTATCATTTATGTCAGATGTGTCCTTGCTATCATAAAAGAAGCATACTTATAAGAATTATTTTTCATGATTCTGGGCACATGTCTGGGCGAATGACATGTGAGGCCCCATATGCACACTTTCTATGATTTGTGACCTCCTGTGACCAACCCTAATTTGATGTCCTCTGACCAACCCTTAAAAAATTATATGTGTGTCCTCTGACCAACCCTGAAATAAAAAATTCTCTGACCAACCCTGGTTTGATGTCCTGTGAGCAACCCTAAAAAACTAATATGTGTGTCCTCCGACCAACCATGAAAAACATGTCCTCTGACCAACCCTGATTTGATGTCCTCTGACCAACCCTGAAAAACATGTCCTGTGACCAACCCTAAACACATGTCCCCTGACCAACCCTAAACACATGTCCTCTGACCATCTCTAAACACACACAGGGGTATGTCCCCTGACCAACCCTAAACACATGTCCTCTGACCAACTCTGAACACATGCAGGGGTATGTCCTCTGACCAACCCTAAACATCTTGTCCTCTGACCAACCCTAACTGTGTATAGACTGATTATATACACATCGTCCAGGGTGCGAATAAGAACTGCTATATTCATGTCAATCTCGTGTATATATCGCCGGCGAGGTTTCTGTGTTAGCAAACTAATTGTATTTATCAAAGAGCATGGGATATTTTTGCATCACATTCCCTGAGGTGATTCTGGTAAAGTGGTTAAGCAAAGAAATTCAACAAAATTTAGCTGTGTTCATTGCAGCAGGTTACTTGACTGTCAGCCATCCCCCCCATTGAATACGATATGTCCAGTACTGTTCCATAGTAACGATTGTATCTGCCACGACATAAAATATGGTTCTAAACCTATCAGAGTGGGTTGACATCTTTGGGTTCAACATGGGTTTTTGGTGTGGCTCAAAGTTGGCTGGCCAATTTGATCACGTGGTGCCATCTGGGATAAATATAACTTTGGGTCAACAATATTTTTTGGTGTGACTGAAAGAGGGCTGACCACTTTGATCATGTGGCGCCATCTGGGATAGATATTATAGAAAATCTAATTTTTCAGTATTATATGTCATTATTCTCATTTTACTACCTCTGCTTCTGCCCTACCATGTTTTAACCATGTCTCAACCCTTTCCCTGTCTCTACCCTACCTGTGCCCATAACAGTTGTCGTAGCCCTGCCTCTACTTTTGCCTCCTTATTACCCATGGTAGGGTGGCTGGAGGGTTGACCCAATCATACTGCCATTATTTGACAGATGTACATATTTGGTCTTTCTGAAGATTATAAAGTTTATGGGAATAAATGCAACTGATGGTCAGGCTAATTGTGGGACCCAGCCTAATTCTCTAGACAGGTCCTGCACACCAGATGGCATTATTCAATATTATACTCTCATTGGGCTGACCTCCAATTGGCTCAGAATTATATCTAATTCCCTGGAATATCTATATCTAGAACACCAAGGACAGAACAATTTTGCTAAACACGTTTCCCTGAATAGAAATTATATACATTGATATCATCTTTATAATGGATTTTATGTTGAGAAGAGGAAACTCCTAATCCATCTTTAAACACCAATCTTCTATCAAGTCCTCCTGCACACCCTGGGCCACATAAAGGAGTGGTCGTTTTTTATTAACAGAGGGGTTGTAAAAATCTCAGACCCCTCCCGAAGGGGGGGGCTAAAAAGATTTCGACCCCTCTTGAGGGGAGGTAAACAAATTTACCCTCTTTTTAGCAAAAAAGCTTGCGCGCTACTAGAGATCAAAGAAGGTGCGAAAACTTTTGACTGCTATCGAAGTCCAGTTACTTGAATTAAACACTGATCAAGACCTTTGAATAGGGGCATCATGTATGGCATGGAATGCTGTATAATAATTATTTAATAATGTTAATTCATGTGGGGCAATCAGGTCATGACATTCCACTCCTATTATGGAACATGATGCTGGAATGATACTAGAGCCCACACCTTCCCTATCCCTACCTTTACCTACCATTACCCTATTATTACCCATCCTACCCTACCCAACCTTACCCTACCCTACCCTACCCTACCCTACCCCACCCTACTCTACCCTACACTACCCGTGCCCTATCCCTGCTTCTAACCTACCCCAGCACTACCATATCCTGTATCAACCCACTATCGGATAAACCTACACAAAATGAACCTGCCTGCTACCTACAATATGAATATGCCTTTCCAAAGGTCACCTCAGATATTTCATTCATTGTCATTCCATGCAAAAATAATTACAGAGGTCACCTGGATTTGTTATTTCTTTCAAATATAATATATGTTAGCATAGCAAAGCATTGATCTATTAAGGAAAATGAGGACAAATGCTGATTTCTGGAACTCCTCTGACCTCTCACACAATTAGTATTGGTCAGAGATGGGGAAAGTATTACCACCCTGTAGCCCCAGCCATGCCCAACCTGATAGGATGGATAAAAATTAAAATCACAGAACTACTGTGGAAATGCAGCCTGACAAAGAACCCATGTGACAACCAGTCATGAAAAGTGGTCACAGTTATGTCCGGCTCCCCCCCCCCTCCGGCTTCCCCCCCCCCCTTCAGAGCAGCAATGAGGTTCACACCACTCTTCCGACTACTGTGAGTACTGGCTCAAGGTAATTACTCCTATAATTTTATATTCCATGGTCTGACTCTTTAGTATGTCATTTGCTATTTTTATACACACCTTTATTTTTTTGCATAAACATGTTTGTTTAATTATGTATGAAAACACTGCTGATTAAACATTGTTAATGAGTCCTCGGAATAGGGGGATTAAGTAAACATAGCACTCATGAACTGATTATTTTCTTAGGATATACTTAGGATCCTCATCCATGTAGGGATATTTGGGGGGGGGGAGGGATAGTTAAGTTGCTTGATATCATATTTTCTTCTTGTACTAGAAAACTAAACACCTTGTCGGCAGATATTCGTCTCAATGATCAGCTACTCCAAGTGGTACCAAGTTACAAATATCTCGCTGTAATATTAGACTCTTTGCTAAAATATAATCTACATTTAAGTAACCAAGTAAGTAACCAAGTGGAAACTATTGCCTTCAAGACTTACAACTTGTGCCTTCTGCGTAGATAATCTTGATGTGAAATTAGCGCTAAGAATTTATAAAACCACTATTCTCCCCTACATGGAGTATGCTGACATATGTTTTATGACCACTTTTGACAAATACTTAGATCCTCTTCAATATGCCCAAAATAGATGTATTAAGATATATCTCGGTGTACCTCATCTAACAAATACCAATTATATACATAATGTGACTAAGATTAATAAGCTAGAAGATAGAAGATGTGTCCATATTTTGAACTACATGTATTCTAGATCTCGATAAACTTTGCATTGTGATAATAGAAATCTAGGGACCAGATTACATGTTGCACCTATGATACGGTTACTGACTCCAAATGTTAGAGCTTATGCTTCAAGGGTGGCCTATTTTGGTGGTACAAGCTGGAATACACTCCCATCAGGCAGATGACTAGCCCCATCAATGGTGAGTTAGGGGGAGTTTTGGGAAAATGAGTATTGGGGAAATAAAAAGAATATGAAAGGTAAGGCGGGACAATAGTAAAGATATTTTATTTAAGACAGCGGGTCGTATTAAAAGTATACAAATAGCGTTGACAAAGTGGGCTAAAACATGGGGGAGTGATATTTGTATGTAAGGATTCGGTTCTAACCAGAACCGTAGAAGGGCTCGAAAAGTAATCAAAAACAAGTGGGAAATAACATTTAGGAGCTAGGGGATCAGAGTCCATGGGTGACTCATAGAGAGCCAATGTATATAAATAATACCATGTTCCAGGGTGGAGTCCAAAGTGCAATCAGATGTTTACCACCATGGGGTGATTAGTTATGAATAAGCAGAATACTCTCCTGTAAGGTATCCCATATCATCGGGGAAGCAAAGTCCAGGAGGTGTTGGGTGAAAGTAGCCGGTGTGAGATGAGTACATAAAGCAGGTGCAGGGCCAGGAAGGGCATGAATTGTCAACGAGTAGCTGGAAGCACAGTTCATCCTGGAATTAAGGGGAACATTGTATAGTCATCAGCTCACCATGAGAAATTATATATTCTGAAAAAGGAAATTTCTAGTTGGAACGCGGTGAATTGAGATAGCCTCTGGGGACTTAAGAACTCAAGGGGAATTAGATAGCTTTATCTACCCTCGGCCTAGCCAGTACCACCCTGATTGAAATACAGATACTTACATCGCATTGGATGTTAAAGATTGCTCTTCCTCACACAGCCATGGATGCATATTAGAAGTTCTTTACTCGGATTATTCAACGAAATTATGAAAGTTCACAAAAACAATATGGTTAATGTTTGAAGATCCAGTGAATGATTTATTCGTGGAGTTTGGATGTCAATGAGAAGTGATGAGAAATGTTGACCTGTGAAGATTTAGCAATAATCTAAGATTGGTGAATGAAATGTATATTTATTACAATTTGAGTTATCATGATCCAAGGAGATGAAAATGAAATGAAATCATCAGGATTGTTTTCGACATATATATCTACCTGCGAGTGTCAATAAAACTTCAGAGCTAACTTTACCCATTGTGTCTTCTTTTCGTATTGGGCTTTGAGATTTAGACATAAGCCTTTACCACTTGACGCTAGTGAATTCCCCAGATAATATAGTAAATTAGTTAAAGTATGGTGGATAACTTGAAATTATTGTTGGTTTATTAAGTTACGGTGGAGATTCATACTTAGCAGCTTAATTACTGCACATACCTACACCTGAAACCCTTCCACCCTCCTATAGCCCAATGGAACAGTTTAAAACTGACTCCAGGCGATATTTGGCCTCTCTCATGCCCTATGGAACTGTATAGCGCTTAACGCATCAATGTTTTGAATGATGATATCCTTGTATATAAGGGTTATGGATCGTAATCACTAATCTATATTGTTTTCTTTCTTATATGTATCCGTGTCAACTATTTCTATAACTATTGTAAGAAAGGTGGAACCAGCAGCATCAACCTACACACTGCTAAAGTGGGGATGAGGTTCTTATCCTTCTTTTTGGCCCCAGCACGATCATTTATGTACTTTGTATCATTATGGTCGATTATTGACTATATACCTTGTGAGTGTACCGGTAGTAATGACAATACTAGTTGGAAAACTATCACTACTATGCCTTCTACATGCACTTCAAACTTTTGTGTGATTACCGGTAGAACTATGTGTGACGACGAATCATTGTTAATGCTCTGCTGAATATGTGGTCAATAAAGTAAATTCAAATCAAAATATACAGCCAGGTGCTAGTACACCTGCCAGCATTACCATACAGCTATTTGCTGAGTTAACATCTCTTCAGCATGTACTTTGTACAATACAGCTATCATCAATTATCCACTAATTGCCAGCTTCTTGTTATCACTATGTTCATGTAGTAGCTGTGCATACCCCGTAGGTAGATATGACACTAGCAGCTGACCAATAGTGTGCCTCTTAGTATTAGGTGGTCAAGTCCAACCCTCTTGGCGGGCTTCCCTAGTCCACTTAAAAGGGTCTATATCTCCTCTTTACTATCCCCTCAGGATGTGTGTGGTGCCCATATGCGCAGGCACTGATACATTCCTCCGCCATGAATATGACCATAGCTGTCGAAATGGCGTTTAACATCTATTACTCACTCACTCCAACCCTCTTGGTATCAGATGACCAAGTCCAATCCTCTTGGTATTACGGTAAGTGGCCAAGGGTGTGTCTGTTGGTAGCTGGCAGCCAAGAGACACACACTTGGTCACCTTGTTCAAAGACAATCTGTCCAATAGGCCTATACAATTCTACCCAATGGTCCCTGAGCCTTTGCGACATTAAAGTCATGTTTCAATATTTTAAAACTTTTTTTTCCAGCCAAGATGGAACAAAAAGGCATCAGTGGACCCTCTCAGATGGAGGTTGGTAAAACCTACATCAATGCCGGAGAGGAGGACCAAATGGTAAGTTTTCTTTAATCTAGAGTATACTCGGTGAGTCTTCTTATGATTTAGGACATCTTAAGACAGTATTGCTGGGGATATATATATCAAACTGCTCCTTCTTTACAAAAGCCAATGATTAACAATGTTGCCCTAGGACATAAGGCTGATTATGAGAGACAGAGAAATCTATTGAATTATTATTATTATTATTTATTTCAGCATACTCGTCCATATAGGACGGTTTTCCGCAGCCAGGGCGGTTACATTTCTGGCTCTGATGTTGAAACATAATGCAGTATAACAAATCTGTAGTATGATGTTATTATAAACGAATATAAGTGCTATATATAACTCAGGGTGGGCAAGCTACAGTACTGTGGTACAAAGAGGGGGGGGGTATCATTGAGTATGTTCCATGAGTCAATGGACCCAGTTTTTTAATGCATTGTTAAATCTACGTTTAGTTGGTAGACGTTGTGTCTCAGCAGATAGCCTATCCCAAAGATCTACCCCTCTATAATACGGAGATTTCTGGTAAAAGGTAGTTCTTGCTCTGCGCTTTGCAAATTTTAACTTCCTGCTACCTCTAGTCCTTATGTTTTCCAGTTCTGTAGCCTCCCCAGCCCTGGCCTTTTTCCACATTATATTTAGAAGCTGTATAGTTCTACGCTTATCTAATTTGTCTACTTTACACTCTCGGTGAAGCTCATCAATGCTTATTTGTCTAACACGCCTCTGAAGACAGATCCTTAAAGCAGAATTTTGCATGCGTTGCAACTTAATCAATTCAATTGAAATGATTTTGATAAAC
Organism: Acholoe squamosa; assembly: GCA_949317995.1. NCBI lineage: Eukaryota > Metazoa > Annelida > Polychaeta > Phyllodocida > Polynoidae > Acholoe > Acholoe squamosa. Next base: position 50,329,205 of record OX439050.1, read on the forward strand.
CATAATAATCTTTCGGCATAATAAGCACCTGCATTTATTTCGATTTGCACATGGCCTGTTGTTCATACCTTGGCATCTAAAGCAGGAAAAAAATCAAAATTGCAGTTCTGAAGTGATGTGTATGAGTATTTATTGCAATTAGCACTTAGATTGCCGTCTGGTGAAATAAAATGGTCGTGATAATAAGAATGAGTATAGAAGCCCAATGCCTAAATATGTCTGTTGATATCTATGGAAATCTTCTCTGGTGTGAAGCATTCACTACAAATACAAAAACCAGTAGGAAGGATATGGTGCTTATAGTCCATGCAGTAATCAGTTGAGACAAGGAATGCAAAATCATTTACATTGTATCTACTTTAATAGGAAAAAGTCTTACCTTTATCTCACGTGCTACAGTTGTTGACTTCTCAATTCGATTCTTCGTAGTAACTCAGGCATAGAGAGATGATATGGATTGCTCTTCTACTACACATGGATCTTAGTAAATCAATTTTATTCATCATAAGTCCATTTCTCCAATACAGTATAACTTCAATGATGGGATATTACTTTCATTGGTGTTTGATACTTTCTTGTTCCGAGAGCTAGGCATCTAAAAGAGTTCAAATAACATCAAATGTACAGTGCCTTATGCAGAGTTCCTTTCTGTTATAGTGCTCAAAAGCTGGATATTTGAAAGATCTCCCAAAATGCTGAGCTTTAACCTTAGGCCAAGGTCATCTGAATACCCTGAATCTGGAAGTGATATGGTTGTCATGGCAACCTTTTGCCTTGAACACCAAGAATATTAACTCAGCAGGCCAAACTCAGCTGGCCAAACTTTCAAAGACCTTTAATTTGAGGTATACAACTAAAGTAATTAAAACCCTTTTGACCAAATCAAATCAAAAGTAATCTGATTTCTCCCACATATCCCAAAACTAGAGCTTACCTGGTTACCATCGCAACCACGTCGTCATGACAACCCCGTGACAACCATAAATAATGCCATGGCAACCAATTAAATGGTCCTCACCCCAAAGAAAAAAATGGCAACGCTCAATTTTTTAGTACCTAGGTGATGACCATTGAAAGAAAGCTATATGGCACCTCCTTCATAAAAATTCATAGTTAGTGACATGCCCCCCCCCCACTACTATCTGAATTATGGAAACAATCCAACACAAAGTTTACACATTTATCTCTGATCTCTGGAAGTATATAACACAGGTCTAAGCTTTACACAATGAAACAAGGGATTTAACACATTGTTTCTTTCATCCAAATTTCAGGAGATACAAGGGTACCGCCTGAGTCAGTGGAGGAACGTGCTGACTTGGATTGGTATAATCTTTACACTAGGACTCCTGCGTCTTGTGTTCTTCTGGAAACCTGAGTGGATGCTCCGCTGTACACACATTAAATGCAACCTTGGACAGGCAGACAAGGTCCTCCTACAGGTAGGTAGGGATGGAGGGTTGGGAGAATCATTGTCCCAGTAAATTCTGATTTTAACAGTAACTGAAAGATCAGCTGTAGTAATATTGCATCACTGAGGCCTGCCTTGCAAGGTGGAGTTAAATGTGGTGACAGAAATCATCTCTGTGACACAAGTTCATCAAACTCTCTCTCATAGTACTTTTTCTTCCTAGGGATGTTCATTCTTGCTATGTTTAAAAGTACTTGTTGCAATAGGTTGTATCCATATCAAAAGTAACTGTGATGCATACCGAGCCAGCACGACCACATGGGCCCCAGATGGGATTCCTCCAGGCTTTGTGGGCTGACCCACATGGGTAAAAGCTGATAAATGTTAGGGCAGACAGCTGGGGCCCATGTGGGCCAGCCCAGTTCACTATATGATCCGAAGGTTGATGGATCTAGTCCGAGCATGTGATGGCTACTCTTCCCATCCTCTCATAGCATTACCAATATTCCTAAATATCTCTATTGATTCCATTATACTTGAAAATAAAAGAAATGAAAACACCAAAACATGAAAAATCATTTTGTTCCATTCTTTATAAAGTAGGCATGGGTCTCCAGCTGAAAAAATGGTGTGGACGTGTCGGACTAGATCTATCAACCTTCGGATCAATAGTCCAGTGCTCTTCCTTCTGAGCTAACCAGGCAGCTGTGATAGTCATAATCAAAATCTTAGAGGGATAGCTGAGCCATTTTTTCAGCTGGAGATAGAGATATATAGGATAGAGATATATAGGAATGTTGGTTATGCTATGAGAGGATGGGAAGAGTAGCCATCACATTTTTTTTTAGATCCATCAACCTTCGGATCATATAGTAAACTGGGCTAACCAATGTGGGCCCCAGCTGGCAGACCTGACATTACCAGCTTTTACCCATGTGGGCCAGCCCACAAAGCCCGGAGATATCCCATCTGGGGCCCATGTGGTCATGCTGGCTGGGTATATAAGAGAAAGAAGTTAGGGAATTGATCATGATGGAATTCTCTGTATAATGCAAAACTTCCTTTGTGTGGTGATAAAAACTGAACTGCCAAAATTGCCTATGTATGTCAAAGCTTTCTTATAGCTGACGTTCATTTTGTTCTTCTCTGTAGGATGAGTACAAACAATGGTTTGTGGAAACCGTCAAACTGATGACACAGGATGGAACACAGTAAGACTGAAACTATGTGGCCTTATCTTATCTGACACTACTGTTCAGCCTATGTCAAATCTGTATCTAAAAATTTCAATTTTCAATTAATATTCTTTAAGTCATTCTTGGCACAACGCTAGGTTATCAACAGTATGCATTCCTGTGGTACAAATAACCCTCCCTGGAGGCCATTTCACAGTTTTAATTATTAATGTAATAAACATGGAGGTCAAACATGGAGCCTATGACGGACTCCACTTTTTTTAGGGTAAAACCGTTTCTTTTGTTAAACCGTAATACCCTCTGCCATTTAACAATAAACGCGGACCCTTTTCATTAAACATGGACCTTCAAACACGGACCTCAGTGTTTTACCCTCTGCGTCTATTATTTTTCATTATATCTTTGTGCCTACGCCGTGATTTTTGTTCGGGATTCCATGGGTATTCCCAATGATGTCATGAATTATGGGATGTCAATGGCTGCCATCACCTTCCGGGAGGCAGGTTTTCTAGTCCACGCGAGAGAAACATACATCGAAAAATGCCTAAAGCAAGAGAAAAGGTAAGCAAAAAAATGAAAAGATTCTTCTATATTACAGTGTAGGTCACATGCCTTGTTTCTGTGTGTGATATTTATACTGTCATCGGTATTTTCAACGAAAACGGAAGGTCCTTTGGTCAGCATCAGCTGAGTCCATCCTGTCACTATGTAAAATGTATGGGGTCACAGAGTAGTCGAACGTTCCTGTCATTTTAGTGTCAGTTTTTTTTGTAGCCCTGTACTCCTGGATTGAGTTATACTTCCCTGCCTTCTCCCTGTGCCTTTCTCAGGACGAATTATGGGTCTGTTCTGGTAGAGACAAGGACCGGGCAGGGAATTTACCTTATTTTCCCATTGGGGGTTGTGGATTTGGGGCTAGGCATAGTGTGAGTCTCTATTTAAGAACCACCCGTCCAAAACAAAATCAACCTTTATCTTCTTAATGTAAAAGAAATCCAACCCTAATTCTTATGTTTTTATCCAGAGTAACCGTGAGGGGGAAGAATATGATGAAAACGAGGGGTACTACAATGAAGATGACTTGGAGTATGAAGAATATGTGCCAGAGGAGGGCTATGACAAGTCTTTGAAACCTTGTCATTTTCCCGGTACTGGCGCCACACAAGACATTAATTACATGGTCTACAGGTACCAACATTCACTAGAACAGAAATATGCAGGTCTACAACTTTCTGAAAAAAGACAGCGGGGAAAGCCCCCAAGCAGGGAGCATCCAATGCTCCAATGGCATACCCATGAGGAGGCCTGTCTACCTATCACCTCCTCCTGAAGATGACCCTGTGAGAGATCCCACTTACCAACCTGACGATGAATTTGTTGCTCCATACAGTGCAAGGGGTCAAGGTTGTGGGGAAAGAGGAGGCCTTGGAGGTGCTCCCAGCAGGCCAAGGGGGAGGCCCCAAGGGTCCGTTATGTCTGGTAGGGGTGCCTCCTGTGGAAGCACCCGTAGAAGCACCCGTGGAACCTTGGAACCCGGTGCAGTGGCCGCGGACGTGGAGCAAACTCGTCTAGGAACTCATCCATCTCGTCCTCTTTTAAAACCACCTTGAAACATTGGAATCCCTTGGAATTGAAGGCACTCATTTATGGTGCCAACCACCTGAAGCCAGTGCTGAAAGGCAAATTTAAGTTCAGCAGCGATGGCGCTGTGATGAAGAAGCTAGCATGGGAGGAGCTGGCAGGTCAGTCTCTTTTAGGTAATTGTCTTTATAATAATGCCGCAACATTCTTTTTTCTTATAAAAATCATCTCATTAAAATATATCTTATTCCTAGTTAAACTAATTAAGTGTACTATGTTTCAAATTTAAATGACTCTTTTATTCTTTATCACAGAATATGTGGAGTAAACGTGAGTTGTCCGTGAAACAATGCAAGGACAAAGTGCTATACTACGGGCAAGATGCAAAAAAAAGGGTAGGTAACTTGTTGTCTTCCTTTTTTCCATGAACTATGCTAAAGTGCTCTTCACTTTATATATGGAAAAGAAATTTCGATATAACTTTTTATTCACTGACACTTTTAGCTAAAACCCTTCATAACATCTTGTCAATTCTCTTCACATAGGAAATAAATTCCCTTTGCACCATAGAACTTCTTGATTTTGTCATTATCATATGCGCGTTACCTCAAATGCATTTTCTTCTTTAGATGATCATACCTCTTCAAGTGTAGTCTATTTTAACATTTTCAGAGGCAATTGATAGACAGCAGGCAGTGGGCAGAGAAAGGAGGAGCACTTCCTGACTGACTTGGAGCAAGCAATCCTGGACTGGGTAGGAGAAGACGTGGTCTTGGGTGAGTGTGGACCTAAATTTTTGTTCATTTATCACATTAATAGTTTTCCCCTAGATTTTTTGTGGGGTATGGCATTCGGTTGACAGCATACTAAGTACATATAGAGTATCAGATAGTACAGCTGACCTTGTGGTAGTTTGAAGTTTCAAAAGTTTATTGGCCATAAAACTTATAACATAGATATTTTCAGTATACAGCAACAATATATACATATAACAAGTACAGTTTGTGGGTGATATGTAGGAGGGAGGAAAGACAATGTTGGGTACTAAAACTGATTTCAGTGGTTTCCATGAGCTGTAGTTGTACATTATCCTTAATCTCAGTTATAGTACTTATAGTACAGATATGTGATAGTTACATACATTGCAACATATCAACATTACATTACACAATCATTTTCTTTATAAGCCGCTTAAAAGTTTGTAGATCTTTGGCTTTTTGAACTTGTTCTGGTAGTAAATCCCACAGTAACATATCCCTGTAGTGAGTGAGTAATAGATGTTTAACGCCATTTCGACAGCTAAGGTCATATCCATGGCGAGATCGACATTACACAATTTCACAGAGGAATGTGTCGGTGCCCGCACATATGTGCACCACACACATCCGAGGGGATAGGAAAGAGGAGATATAGACCCTTTTAAGTGGGCTAGGGAAGCCCGTGAGAATGAAGGTCAGAGGATAAGAGAGGACAGAAAAGGGAGACCAGACCCCTTTTAAAAATGGGTTGGGGAGACCCGACATACCCCTGTATAGTGGACTTTGTCTATACAATTCACAATTGGGTCTGGCGATTCTTAGCTTGAGACGACTACTGCTCCTTAGGTTTCTCACAGCAACCATGAGGTTTGTCTCATCTCTACTAACCCTGGAGATTAAGTTCAACAGAGCTCGTTTATGTCTCACATTTAGGTACTCAAATTCACAGGTATTATGTAGATATGGAACATGTACATCAGGGGGGAATCTGATTCTAAGACTCAATCTGAGGAAGTTGTTTTGATGGGTCTGTAAGTGGTTGACAACTGTAACTGGACCACTGTCCAAGATGAAGTGACAGTATTCCAATATGGGAAGTACCATTTGTCTATATATCTTCAGTGTTACATCCTTGCTTATATTTTCGGATCTTGCACATCAGATTCTGTACATATTTTACATGCACAGTATGGTCCACGTTTTTACAATGCTCTTTGAGATTCAGATGTTTATCAATGACTACACCAAGATAGTTAAAAGATGTGACATTTTTAAGTACAGACCCATTCAGTGTCAAATTACATCCATCCATGTTAAGTCTAGTGTTGATTGGATAACACCACAGAGTTTGTGTCTTTTTAACATTTACTGTCAACTTGTTCTTACGACACCAGTCACCAATGTGATCAATGTTAACCGTATAGTTTTTATGTCCACTTTATTTCAGTGGAGTATTTATTGATTTATTTATCGTTTATTTTTTCAGGAATACCTGGTATGCAGCCCCCAAACCGAGGAACCATGGTCGTGCTACGACCAAAACAGACCATAGCGGGAGGATTACACGGCGATGGAAATGCCCAGTGACGCATTGAGGGCAGTAATACAGGGCAATTTACTTGCATTTGATGAAGTTAACTAAAGCCTTAGTCCTAAAGAAATACTCCTTTAAGATATTGTTTAAACAAGTTTTTTATTAATTTTTTTTTATATAATTGCCAAAATTGAAATCTTTGTCTCACTATAACATCAACCAAACAGAAATACTCCCGAAATATAATTTTTAACCGAGACCAGATATTTTTTTCATGTTATAGCCAAAATATATATATTATTAATTCAATTTTTTCCCTTATTTTGCACAGATCCTATGGTGGATGAGGACATGTACAAGGAGGTTCCGAATGAGGCCAACGCGGAGGAAGAGCATGATCCAACTAACACAGTAGACCACTTCACGCAAGAGGTGGAGGAGGAAAATCAACATGAGACAGTCTCTGACAAGCCAAATTAATCACTACCTGATGACAATGACCTAAAAAGTCCTCCAACTAAAAATGTTTCAAGAGAGTCCATGTTGAAATTCAACAAAAGGCAAAATGAAAAAAAACAGGGTATTATCCAGAAAAAGGACATGCCAAAGAGAGGGTGGAGAGAAAGAAAAAACTTTTAGCGGAAGCTGTGAAGGTAATAGAAAGGAACACTCCCAAGAAAACAAAAACCCAGCCTTTACTCAACCAGAAGGTGTCCACCTCATCCACCTTAAAGACTGTTCAAGTGGTCAAACCTGTGGTTAAAGAGAAGGCCCCTCCTGTTAAGCCTCTCCCTGATATCAAACCCACCCCATCCAAACATAAATCAGAGGAGGTAAGTGACACTGAACCTGCCAAAAAGAGACCAAGAACCAGACCTCCATCTTTTTCAGGTTTAATAAATGAGATGGACATGTCAGGAGTTGAGGAGAATGATGAATCTGCTGTTTTCCTTACTAGTACACCTGTATCTGTAAGAAATTAAAAAGAATTGAGGAGACAGCAACAAGCAACAAACGGCCAGCTGATCAAAGTACCTCGCATCAATCTGACATAGACAGGTCGGACAGTAAAAGGAGGAAACTCTTTTTGTCTCATGGACTAGACGGGGGTTGGAAACAAGATGAATTAGCACAAAATACCCAAGAAACCTCTTGTATTATGGTAAAATCCTTGAAAGGGGTAACTGCTGGGTTGACCAATGCTCTTTGCGATCACTCGCATGAAACAGAACAGTGTCTGACATCTCAAAGAGACACTATGCTTGAAATTCAATGTAAAACCCTAGAGCAACAAAAGAAAGAAGCAGAGGAAGGCTGTATAGCTCTGGGCAATGTGCACACAGAACTGACAAACCAAAATATGTGGGCAGATGAGGAGAAAGGCCCCTCCCTGCAGGATTTTTAGTACTGGGTTTGGCCACTAGGGGAGATATAAAGGCTATAAATGTGAGAAATAGGCCAAAAACTGGTCTTAGGTACTTTTTTACACAGAAAAAGATGATTTTCTCAAAAATGTTCTATTTTCACTCATTTCCTCTATATTTGGAGGGTAAATGGAATGTTTTGAATCCAAAACAAAGCCTAAATAAGGGTTTTCATAGAAATGTGTTGCCATGGCAACAAGAGAACATTCCAAATAGAAAAAGAAAATGGCATTAGTCCATAGAATGATTCACAGGATATTTAATGCTGAAAACCGCACATAGATACTATTTCTACATCCAATGTTATGGCCAAATGTATGGAAAGCATTGGTCATTTATCAATAGATTATTTAAATCATTATGCTAATTAGATGCAGGATTTAATCAAAACCATGAATGACAGAGCTTATTGGCTGTATTGATATGGTTATGTCATTCAATGTTCATTAAGCCATATCTCTGGGACTGGAAGGGCTATCTGCAAGTGATATACCTCATATTAAAGCTGATGACTTCAATTTTAAATGCTACATTTTACCTCGGAGGACCCTTTCTCCTCATCTGTCCACATTAATAGTAGGAAAGCAAGTTCAACTAGTCAAAGCTCTTGATAAGTTGAGTGATATAATGAGTGATAGAGAATTGTGAGAAGTTGACTGACGCCCAAAGTAAGATGAACGTGGGTTTTATAGGCATGCAGGATTGTGTCTTGTTTTTGTCGCAGTCATTTAATAATATGACTATGAATGCAGACCATCTCCAAAAGAGGTGTGACACTGGTCTCCAAACAGCAGCAACTGCTGATAAGATACTCCACAGTGGCGGATCCAGGATTCTCTAGAGGGGGGAGCCAAGACCTGGTGAAGAGATGTTTAAGACCGCAATGTTCAGCATACTTCAATTTTTATTTAATTTACCTCTATATCCATTGCTCACAATTTTTCTCGAGGTGGGGTACAATGTTCACTAAAGGAATTTAGTTAGACCAAGAGGTGGACAATGGGAAGTGGTATGTTATTCCATACCAATGCTACTCTTAAGATAACTGATTTTTTTTTGGGAGTTGAACTATGAATGAATGTATGTAGATTTAACATAATTCTGTTCCTTTTCTGATGTCTTCTGTCAAGCTTACAGTCTACATAGTATATGTCACGGTAAATCATTTAAAGGGAACCCATGTCTGCTGGTTCAAGAAATGATTTACATGTATGATATTTAGACTAGAGATGCTGAGAGAGAAATCTGTTAAAAAAGGTTTTGATTTCTTTTTTTTACTTTTAAAAGTTATCTGTCACAAAGATGATTTCATGATAGTCCAGAACACAGGGGATGTACCTGAAGGAGAAACAGCTGGTACAGCTAAGGAGCACAAACTACAGGCTAATACTGAACCTCAACCTACTCCTGGGGGGGGGGAAACTTCAGGTCAAGGAGAAGCAGAAGGAGGGGAGGAGGAGTCTGAGGGACTAGAAGTGAGGGGAAATGATGAGGACGATGCTAAGTCTACAGCGGAGGAAAATGTTGCATTATCGGAGGCAGGGTCCATGTCAGACAAAGAAGAAGGCCCAAAGCGGTCAGAAAGGATACGGAAAAAGTTATATTAAAGGACTTTCTCATGAGATAGGTATATCGAAGTAACTAAAACACGTCTTGTTTAATATTCTTGTTGCTTTAAGGTTCTGCATTTTATTGGAATAAACACTAAAATCAGCAATAACATGGACATGACACAGACATAAATATATGTCATATAAATGTTTGAAAATATATGTGACCCATCCTTACAAAGTGGTACTGAAGTCGCACATTTAGGAGCCTAGATATAGCCTTTTCAATTGGTATAGTGTCAAAAATATCAGACTTTTCAAAGTTGGTATTTTAGCATTTTTCTAACATATGGGTAGATATCTTTCAGAATCTCTGCTTATTCAAATGAATTTAAGCCCCAAATCCATTAGAGTCATAGCTATAGGTGGCATGGTTATATAGAATTACATAGGAATTATATAGGATTCATAAATCATTATATGTTTAATATGTCAATTATCTCAGTTTAATCAATTTTTAATTGATCCGACTAAATTTACCAGCAGAAAATCTGTAGAGGGCCACCTGGTTCAAATATGCAAGTGCTATATACCAAATGAAAGCTCTTGATGAGCTGTAAATGGATATGTCAATAACTAAACATTTTGTATGTGTGACTTCCGAACAGTTTTGTTAGGATGGGTCACATATGAAAGTTCAGATGTAAATTGAAACTGCATTCTTTGTTATGTACATGAAAAGAAAAATGATGATGAACAGACCTGGACATGGTTTTTATAACTTGTTCCACTCCATGACACATTATATGGTGCAGAAGACAACTGATACTGAAACCAGTTCTCTAGTGATAATTATCATTTTTATGACAAAGGTCAAGGTGCCACATACATGCACTAGCTTTTAACTGAGGAAAATAGCATGTGAACATAATTTGTTACTCTTTCAAACTTACATTGGGACCACAGTTATCTTTTATGACATACATTTGCCTTGAACTTCTGATGACAGTGACACAAGATGCATAGTAATTGCTGTTATATTTAAGGTACACATTAGATTGGGTTAAGCCCACATGCAAGACTATAGCCGATGACTTGTCCTGTTGATGTAATTTGGCATCACATTTTTGTAATCAAAAACACTTGATGAAGGCCAACTCCGGTCGAAACTTTGTGATCATATAATTAAAATGGTTTAATAAAATGCCAACGATATATCCTTATTTCTGTTGTCCTAGTTGTGTCTATTATATACAATTTATAATTTGTTATATATACTATATATAAAATAATTTCTTAATAAAGATTCAGTTTTGTTCAGCAAACTATATTTTATGTATACATACATATAACAGAGTTATATGTTTCACGTCTTGAATCATAAAACAGAAAGCTCAAAGTCATATTTGGGTATGTATTTAACGACGGGGACCAAAGTTGGCATGGATGTATTCCTCTCGCAAATTCTTGAACCCTAGGCGGGGCTTGGGCCCAAGGTTTTCTGGTTGCATGATGGGAGGGAACTTCCTTATGAAACTGTCCTTTGACTGGAAGTCATGGAGTTACTCTATTTTAGCGATCCTCGTTACATTGTGCAGGCAGACGCAAGGCTCTATTATGCAACCTGCATGATGAGGTTCGTGCAGTAGATACCCTCCACTGGAATCAAGACATCTGTAGAAAAAGAAAAGTAAAAATTTGTTTATATGGAAATAATCATATAGTTTCAACTGATCCATGTATAACACAGGGTATTTATTAAGGGATATATAAATAACTTCTTTCCTACTTATGAAATAAAAAAAAAGGCAAACCTTATCGCCATCTCTGCTTTAGGATGCCGATTGTCCGTTCAACCTTGGACTGTGTTTTCTTGTGCCATTTGTTGTACTTTCCATCTTCGTCAGTCACTTCTGGGTTTATAGGAATATAGAGGTAGTCTGTCAGAGTGTACATGGATTAAATGAAAATGAAAGGATTAGGGAAAAAAATTAAAAAGGGACAAAGGTCAGTTGAATTAGAAGAAGGTTAAAATTGACCTAAGTATATGCCAAAGGGAATTAAATTAGGAGAGAAAAAGGTACTATATACATGGGAAATGGGAGGTAAGGAGATCAGGAATTTTTTATTTCCATCTTATCCTCCATCTCCAAGAAGAAAGAAACCAGCAAAGTCCCCCCTCTCTCCAAGTTACTTGACTTGGCTCCCATTCATGACGTAAACTCCATTACATGACCCTGGGTTGCAGGCATTTACGTGGAATATTATCATGTCCCAGATGATCTGAAAAATAGCATAAGGTATTAGAAAAATATAAAAGAAATGGGCTAAGGTTTACCTGAAATGAACAAAATATATAAAGGATACTGTGTATAGGTGCATTATGAGCAGGAAAACACAAAGACAGTTAACCCACCATGGTGTTTGTGGAGTAATACCCCTTGTAGCAGTAATATTGGTTGTCGTCTGCTACTACTCCTTTTGGACACGATATAGGGATGTGTGTCCCATCTACGAGGCCGAAAACACCGGGCTTCCTCTTCTCCCGTAGGAACAACACAGACTTGATGTTCTTCTCGATGTCAGTGTCCAGCCAAACAACATAATCTTCCAGCCTGTCATGAAAGTAATCACTGATTTCCCCCACCAACCTGCACACCGTTGAGATAGAGACCCCATGGCAGTCTGCTATGGTAGAGTAGGTTGCCCCAGTAGCGAAGTATCTGATGGCAATGCAGAACTGGAATAAATAAAATAGAACATAAAAATTTGAGAAAATGTTAGACTTACATAGCAGGGGAGTAAAATTCGGTATAAAACAGTAGGATGAGTACCCCTCTCCCCACACCTTTTTGGCGTTTTCATAAGGAATGGAGAAAATTAATTATGTTATTGTTTAGTTTATGTGATTGCTTTGCGAAAGGCTGATTTTCATGAAGGGAAAGTGGACTGAGAGACACACAGAAAAGTGACAGTGTACTCACTCTGATCCTATGAGGGACAGCATGGACTCCTCTCAACATACGGCGTTTATGGGGTAGATAGGCCACATAGTTTTTTATGAGTTTCCTGGTGACTGCCTTAGTCAGTCTGTATCTTTGTAAGAACTTTTTCTCAGTGAAGAAAGACAGGGGATCTCTCCTCACATAAAATTCTCAATTTCGTAGACAATATGTAGTAGCGACCCATGTTGATGTTTGGACTTGAATCTGGCACTGTAGGTGAGGGTCAAGGGTCAAGGTCACTAGGTAAACTTCAAAAGAGGCGGGTCAAGTCAAACGCGGAGGGTAAAGTCGAACGTGGACAAGTTATTAAAAGCGGAGTTAAAATGGACTTAGGGTCTGCGCTATGAGCTGAAACGGTGAAAAGTCTGTGTTTCTAGGCGGACGTCCATGTTAGAACGCAGAGGTCTGTGTTTGTGGATAAAAAAATTAATATTAAACATGGTGAAACGCTTTTATTGAACACGGAATCCGTGTATTAAATACAGATATCCACGTTTATTATATTAAATGCAGTGAAATGGCCTCCTGGATAATTTTCCATAATGAAATAGTAAAGATTTACTTAAACTAGGCTATAAGTCGTGATGACTATTCCTTACTTTCGGTTTCACAGATGCAATATAATTATCAATTAAAAAAACAACACTATACAATAAGAAGAAAATATCAGATGTGTATAGTTATGCTCCAGTAAATATGTTTATATCTTATACTCTCTAAGGAAAAAATATGCGTTACAATTACGTTTTTTGCCCCTTGTTTCAGAGTTAAAGGTGGAAGGTATGTTTGGTATAATATATTTACATCTTTTTTCAAAGATTGGGTGATGTTCAGGTTTTATTATTCAAACCATTAGTCGTTTCTATGCATAGATACATATGAAGCAAAAGGTGCCATCAAAGTTACCTTAATTCAAATCAGTATAATTATGATGTGTAAAAACGTCACTTTATCTTTTACTGATACTAACAGTAATTGTTTGTTTTTTTTGGTGTGTGTTTAAACTTAGTAAAATGTCTTCGATTACCTTGCCTTTACCTATCCCCCTAACGGCCTGTACTTTTCCATAGTATTAAATATATGGAGTTTAGGCCAAAAAAATAAAGGTTTGTTTCCAGTTACATGACTTGAAAAGGTAGGGTCGGTAGGTCGAATTTTATTTTTTTAAATATCTTTTTACATTTATATAGGAAATGTTAGAGCACATGTTAATGGATGTATCAAATTCTTTGATTTCATTGTAAAATAATGATGGAAAATTGATAACTCTGAGAGAGGGGAAGAATACCAAGCAGTATAGGAAATGGATGGAAAAAAATGTAAAAATCCTCAAAAAGTAATGAAACATTTCTTTAAAATATAAAAAAAAATGAGACAAAATTCTTTAAAATCAATTTTCTTTCATTTTGCCCTGTTTTGCTAGGGTCGGTCGGGTAACTGGAAACACAACTTTTCTTTTTAGGCCTTAGCCCTGTGTTGTGGAAGTGCCTAAAGGAGATGATTTTCATTGCATAATAAACACCTATACTGCCCTCATGTAATTGAGAACAAAAATATATGCCTCCTTGTGAAAAGCCACTATCCGCATATTATGTTGAAGATTCCACATTTAGAAATAAAATAATTCAAAATATTTTGGTTTTACGAAAGGGTATTGCCTTGATAAAAAGATGAAGGAGGCAAGAGAAAATTGAAATCATTTTTTAATCTATCCTCTAATTCGTGTACAATAATCTGATAGTCTGTATTATCCTGACAAAATTCACCAATTCTATACTGTTATAGCAGATGATGATGATGGGAAATTTATATGATTGCGTCTATATATAGGCATGGGTATAGACATATATTCATTTAAACAGGAAGTGAAGAGTTTGGTTCCAAAATGCAATAAACACCATTTTGGAAAAAGTGGAGTTAAGATGAGAAGACAATAGGTTGAGGTAAGTGAAAAAATGTTTCAAAATCATTTTTTCCAAAACAGTCACCATTTGACACCTAGGGCCCACCTATAATCCACTTTTTTTTCCAAAATGACATAAATCCCACACCTGTTTTGTTCCAAAACGCAATAAATCCACTCAGGCAAACATCATCATGATATGTATGTTCATTAATAACCTTATTTCCATGGATCAAATGATCTGTTAATGTCATATCATTGTGTTTTGTAAGTTTTATAACCTTATTCCCAATATAAACCAACTTCGCTGGTGAGGAGAGAGGTATATAGATGTGAAAGCTGTTGTGGTGGATTTATTGCATTTTGAAACAAAACAGTGTTGATTTATTGCATTTTGCAAGGAAATATATGATAAATCACCTTTTGTCTGTGAAAAAAATACCATCAGCTTAAAAAAAAGGACTTAAAAATGTTTCATTTATATCCAACTAAATGAGGAAAGTCAAAAATAGACAAGAAAACTAACTTTTGTGGCTGTTAGGTGGATACAAAAAAGAGTCATGTTGGATTTATTGCATTTTGGAACAAAACGGTTTGTGGATTTATTGCATTTTGGAAAAAAATGGGATTACACCACTCAATTTATCCATGGAGGAAGACTCAAGGACTTCAAAATGAAATGTGGAGGTGTTTTATTCATGGTACTCTAAATATTGGAACTTACAAAAATGGCCACCCCCTCTTCAATTTTTTGGAATGATAAATGTCTCATTATCTCAAAACACCAAAATGGATTTATTGCATTTTGAAACCAAACTCTTCAAGTTTTGTCCATACACACATTACAAGGGGTGGAATGGGAATATGACTACACCACTGGCATGGGGATGAGGATGAAATACTAGTATTAAGCAAAATTTACAGTGCAGTAAGGTACAAAGCACAGTGACCACTTCAATTCATTTTATTTACGACCTCCCATGAGGCAAAGAATGAAAGGAATGAGATCAGGTGTGTCCAATAGTTACAATGGAAGAACTGATGCATATGAAAAGGAAGAAAATAATATATTTATACCAACGGGAATATCACAGTATGAAAAATTAAAATTACTAAATGGCTTGTTTAAACATGTATGCCTGTGATACTAGAAATCTGAATACTGCATATCATACTAATTATATGCTAACAGATCTGTAACTCAATCATGTACAGGGTACAATAGCACAATTGAGACACCATAAAGGACACCGTGTATTGCAATGTAAAAACATGAATGATAAAACAAAAACGTAAACATGCATGCTTAGAACCAAGAACTGTGACCCCAGTGACACCTGCTGTAAAACGTAAGAACTATACAATTCAATTCAATTTATATAGTTTATTCACATCCTCATCTGAGGTAAAGGAAAGTAGAGAAAAGATCGGGTCTAGCCAACAGTTGCAATGGCGTCACCGATGTATCTATAAATGAGTACGCTGTATTTAAAACAGCCCATAATTCATGCAATCTCAAGGATATATAGTTTAACAACATGACTGACTAGCAAGGACTAAAACAAGATAATGGTTGCTTTCCAACAATGATACATGACTGACTAGCAAGGACTAATACAAGATAGAGGTTGCTTTTAACCATGTAGTATGCACTGTAAAGAGTTGGGGTTACATAACAGGATCATTCTATGTATGTCAACAGGGGAAAGAGCAGTATTCTCAAATACACTGAGTGTCACTGTTTAGTGACAAGCTTCTACCTGTAGACACATGTGCACAGTGAATTGTCCTGTATAGTTACTCTGGTATACCCTAGGCCAGCCAGTCACTGCACCAGAGTGACCCACAAAGGCTTTACAAAAATAGCCTTACCTGTAGGTTCTGTCACTTGGGGGCAGCAGTATCCACCATTTGTTAAGAATGTATATGCTCATAGTGCCACCTCAATCCAACTCTGTCCCCAGAGCTTATCAATAAATTGTAATACAATAATAACTTCAATGGGTTCGATCTAACATTGCGGACAATAGATGATGTATAAGGATATCTGAGAAGAAAATAGAAACAACCAGTTATATAAACCAAAGACACCAAACCTGTGTCTAAATTGTATATACAAATGCCTGGACTCTGAACTTGAAGCTAACATAGGCCTACCTGCCTTTAGGTTAGTCCAGTGTTAAAATCTGACTGACCATGAAATGGTTTGGGAGAGATGTTTGTTTACTCCTCTCGCTCTCAGTGATGGCACTTCACTGGGATTGGAGAAATTCTTGTCTTCATCAGGCATGCATGGTTTATATTATCAATGCATGCACAGAGTGCATACATAAAAAAGAAATATTATGGGGATTGTATCATGGACTCACCTCACTGATAGAGTATTATATAGCAGTGCCTATACATAATATACAATACAGTTCCTGTAGATTAACAGCACCTCTTGCTGTAATTCAACACTCCTAGTTTCTGTAAATTTACAGCAATAGTTGATGGAACTTCAATTGCCAGCAAAGGTTTCTGTAAATTTACAGTATATTCTGCTGTTCATTTATAGCAAAACATGCTGTTCATTTACAGAAAATATTGCTATATATATATATATATATATATATATATATATATATATATATATATATATATATATATATATATATAATAAGTACATACATACATTTTGAGATTCTTTTCTTACTCAGCACCAGTTAGCACGAACATGACTAGTATTGGGGTGTTGAGACAGAATTTACATATGGGTATAACAAAGAGACACAGTAGCACCGTATATCCTAATTTACCAGGATTGGCAAGGTTTCTTGGCGGTCCCTTGACCTCCATATAAGCAGGCTTTATATGTCCTTTAAAATAACATCGTGGACTTACACAGTAGTAAGTGGTATTGTGTAGGTCTATGATAACATGTTATACCACAGCTGGGCAATGTCATGGTGAATTATCCTCAATCCTGCATTCTGATTGGCTAATTGACAGTTGGCATGGATGGATAATGCACTACCTGTATAAGAGCTTAACTTAATCTTGCCTTTGGACTTCACAATTGATATTCCTGTGGTATTAGATGGCTGATTTGTCTGTGTTATAATGGGAATAAGGCCCATGGTCATGGCCATGGTCATGCTCTAAACTGTATTGAGACATCTTGGGGGCTTGTTCTCTCTGAATGGTCACGTCATCAGGTAAAATAACTGGGGCATAATATTATCTCTAATACAATGAGAGATGATAGTGACATTCAGCGACAGCGGAGGATGTTATATGCACATGGTAATATGCTTATACGTAAGTTCCATATATGGAACTTACATATAAGCATAACCATTATACTGCACATATATGTGCAGTATAAAGGTAAAGATTCAATTGTTCCATGCTTATTGCACACCTTTATATACAACCCAGCTATGGGCTAGCTTTAATAAGGCCTTGATGCAAAAATTAACAGTAGCATACAATGATGCTCTGCGTATGCTTCTGGGTTTACCCAGGTATGCCAGTGCTGGGGAGACCTTTGCAGTTTGTTGCCAGTCCCATGAGGCCCTTCGGGCCTTAGGACGTTAAACAAACCAATCAATCAATCATTTGAAGTTTGTGGTCAGCCAACATGTGGTACAACAATCAGAAAACTTGTTAACAGTTTTATATGTCGTTTAAAAAATAAAAAAAATGTACTGATAAAAGGCTTAGCAATAAGTGATACCCAGTACACTTCCCATACCTGAAGATGTTGTTATCAAGAACTGTACATACATTTCAATACTCAGTAAGCTGCTTTTTACATAGTGTACCTGCTTACCATATGTGTATGCCTTATTCTCCTATGGACCTTTTGTACAACAACTGAATCTGAAATAAATTTTGAATTGAAATTGAATATAAGACCCTTTGACGTCTCAATATTCCCTTACAGCACTCGCACGGCCATGCCCCGTGCCTTATACCCTAAATAATAGACAAATATATTTTGTGACCTTCAGGATGGATGAATACAAATCTCCAAGTTACGGTACCACTGGGAGCACGGGTGCCAACCCACCTATAGCTATGGGTGGAATCAGTGTAAGTGCAATTATATTCCCCTATTCTACCCCCAGAATTCTACTCTATTACGATATAACTTTCGTAGCTTGTTAGGGAGTGGTCATTTTTTAACAACGGGGGGGGGGACAAAAAAAAATTCAGACCCCTGTTAGGAAAAAAAAATCGTCCTTTTTGAGAATAAAAGGGATAAAAGGGGGGGGACAGGAAAATTTCAGACCCCTCGGAGGGGGGAGGCGGAAGAATTTTCGCCACACGCGCACAGACTTTCACCAACCCCCCCTGTTGTTAAAAAATGACCACTCCCTTAGGGCATTTAACTATAGTTAGGTTTTCTATGACAAGTAGTGTAGGCTGTCCTGAAACCAAAGGGCATAATATGAGCTTTTAATATCAAGTTCTATTCTCATTTTAGCCCCTGTAAACATCACTATCAATCTTAGAAAAAATAATATTATACTGTTATTATAGTGTACTGGTGAGTAGATCGAATCATATAGGGTTAACAATAATTCTACCTCTTGACGTCTTTTGTCAGGGTCAGTCTCTGATCAGGTATTTCAACAATAAGAAGATAAAGTATGTTTGGGACCATGGCAAACTCAGCTTTAGCAAGCTAAGGTAAGTGCTGCATATATAGTTGTGGACTATAAATCATTATTATTGACTGTCATGATATTGTAAGGGGTTGTGGCCTTACGGACCTGGGGGGTTCGGGTCTTACGATTCGGAAAGAAAGAGTAAGACGGTGTTTCAAGTGTATGCCAACGGATAGATTTTATTACGAATGCACACTCATGGCTACCCGGTAGTATTAAGAGGGCAGCTAATAGTTATCAAAGGTGTTCTACATGCTTGGAGGCCAGAAGGGCCTCTGACGTAGCGGCTGAGCCCTGGGCTTTATATAAGGACCCAGGTGTTCGTCGTCAGACATCCCCACAGACCCGGATCGGTGCTGCCACCTATCTGGAACCTGAGGAACGTCCGACGACTCGACTCACCCGCCACGTCAGACGGTACCCAACACTATGGTTACATGTTATGTACCTCTACAATATGAAAAAGGAACTACATTTGCAGTGAATTGGCTTTTTAAATCAGTGCATTTCAAACCTCCCAAAAACACAACTGCTCATCAGCCAATGGCACTCGCCATCCCTTCATTGCAACCACAATTCAATTTCACTCTTGATTCAGGGGCCTTGAAGTCAACCATTCCTGCTCCTTCTTCCATGCGGCCAAAGGCCTCACCATGCAGGAACAGGAGAGACAGTGAGTGGCACATTGTACTGATTAATGTTTGTGAATATTGATATCAATCAAGAGAAGTAAATGAACCTAATCTGTGGTATGAGAATACTGATATTTCATTACAAAAGAGTAGGTCTCTTCCCTCATAGCTCAAATATCTTTACCCTGATACTACATTGTGATGATAATTGTACATCTTTAGTGAATGTCTAGGGAAATCAAATATTCTAATGAACTTGAAACATGTTCTCATTTTTTGCAGGCGGGTACTGTATGGCTTCAACACCATTGTTGTTCATGTCACCTCCATCCTCAAACTACTCTTTACTCAGGTTAGCAGTTAGATGTTATATTTGTTGGCATGTGTATAGATGCTTTATCAGTTCCCATGGTACATTAAGCAACTCAGCACCAAAATGCTTCACATGATTAATCTGTTATTTGATATAATATACAGAATTTGACATATTTTATTTCATGCACAGTCAATTTCATGGAAGCTTTATTTATATACAATATATGATATCTATTTCCCTCTTTACCCCTAAGATTAGAAGAACCTTAGAAAGTATCAAAAGCTTCATTTCAAGATTTCTTTTTCATCACCTAATAATTCAGTCTCTAATCTTAAGGTGGGTCGCTATCATTGAAATGGAGCCTACTGCACAGGTTTCTGAACATAGGTTATTTTCATCAGAATTTCATTATGGTAGGCACATAGTATATATGCCCTAAATGTCTACAAATATTTTTGGGGGATTGTGGTCAAAATTGTCCAATTTGACAATTTCAAATTTTGGCATATTTACATCTGAATTATTTTCTGCATTCTCTGACATTCCTTTGGGCCTTACAATTATACCCCTCATACTACTTAGACAATGCTTTTAACATGATATGATACTTCCAATTATTGAGGGCTTATAATGAAACAATGTTTTGCCACGGACTTTTATATTTTACCCATCACGCAGTGCTTTGAATATGGATTATTGTCAGTTTTTCCAATACTTTTTTTTATTTCAAATGGCCAAAACTCCAAAATTATGTGTGGGACCCCATATCAAAATTACTTTTATTTAATGGCAAATTATCTGAGCAATATGTCAAAAAAGTTTAAGACAAATCTAGGAACTAGAAATAGGTGATCTAATTATTTTTATTATAAAATAATAGGAAATTTATCCTCCTTTTTGCCAAAACGTGATAGATTTACCCATAATACATTGAGTTTGAGTTTTAACAAGTTTTTATTTGGCAAAAATCATACAGGTGCAATTTTCAGATCAGCCTTGTAATTGGAGAAAAAAAAATTATTGATAAATAAGGATATTAGAACGCTCACCATATGAGTTTTCATATTTCTGTGTTTGCTAGTTGTGACAGAAAAAAAATTTCAAATCTTAGTCATTTTTTTCTGATTTTTAGGTCAAAATGGATTTTTTTTTCAAAATTTATTATAAAAAAAAAGTAGCATGGGACCCCCTATTTTTCTTTTCATATTCTGATTCTAGATGAGTTTAGATACCTCTGAGAGAAAAATTACGAAAATCTAGGAATTTTGATTCAATCGTAGCGACCCGCCTTAATACCCATATATATGTGTATGACGGCTGAGCCAGTATGTGCCACTAAGTATATATATCATATATAAGGGAAATCTCGCATTTCAAACATTTCAATTTTACAGATGCTGAACCCATTTTATGTGTTCCAAGTCTTCAGCGTACTTCTATGGTATAATGATGAGTACTATTATTATGCGTCAGCTATCGTCATCATCTCTGTTTTCACTCTGACACTCTTCATCTACCAGACACGCAAGGTGAGTGGTAAACCAAGTGGTAAAACTTAAGTCATTCTTATGCATTGCCTTCAATGTGTAATTTCCATGGCCATTTCTATTGAGCAATGATATTTTGTGATATGTTTTAGATAATTCATGACATGAATGCTCTTTTGTAATGCTCGTTGTTAGAAACAATGAGATGCTCATTAACTCATCTCCCATAGAGCTTGACAAGATAAACTGTGAACAAATTGTGGACTTTGACATACTGCTTACAGTTTAATACACTGTTTATAGATGCAGCGTGCTCTTAAATCTACCATAACAGCACATTCCGTCATCCCTATCTATAATGGAGATACTTCAGGTTTGTGCCAATGCCAATCTGTCCATGCTGATTATCATATCCCACTTGTCTTCATCCTGATTCATATATGCTAGTGTTTGATAGATATTAATATGCCCCAAAGGTTCCCTCTTGCCTGCTTTTGGCCAGCTTCCTATCCATGATTTATTTTTCTTTCTTTTCTGCACCATATAGAAAGGTAAAAATTGAATTGAAAGATCGTAATGGGTATTGGCCCTATACGTAATTATCACCATTCATACACTTCTGGTCCCGCTCCTTATAGACCATTTAATCAGGGGAATTGATTCGCCAGACTAAAATATGTCTTTCTATGTGCTACTTAAACTATGGCATTGTACAAGTGAACCTTTGTATTTATTTCATGTTATCTTGGTTTGAAATATTTCAAACTTATATAAAAACACACAAAATGATCTTTATTTAATATTTTAAGATCATTTCAGGTGCTTTTACTGGCCTTGAGATACGGGGGAGGGTTATCTCAGGAGGGGTGTGTGAGATGCCGAGCTCCAAGGTTAAACCTATGGGGTGTCCATATTCCACTGCTTCCAAAATGAAATAACAGTGGGTGTTCCACAAATAGGGTTGGGTATCCCAATGAGGCTTATAGTATTGCATAGCTGACGGGGGAAGAGATAAAAGTGTTATCATGGTTTGAATTAGTCATCTTCTTTTAAAAAAACATGGTAACTGTAAACATCCTTTATAACATCTTATCATAAAACTGGAGAAAGAACAGCCTTAATGGTACTTTTTCATTGGGCCAATACATGATTTCCCACATAGATTTCAAAGCCCGGTATACAACATCTTTATAGAAGAACAACAATTGATACCTATAAGGAAAAGAATTGAATTCTGGCCCACAAGGCTATGAATCTAAAATATTTCACCCCTTGTTGTAATGTGCTATTCTATATTCTTTTACACTTACAGAGTACATAGATGTGCAAACAGACATGTTGGTACCAGGCGATGTCATAGAGGTACCACGTCATGGTTGTATCATGCAGTGTGATGCCGTACTTATTAGTGGCAACTGTATCGTCAATGAGAGCATGCTCACAGGTCAGCTATCACATTTCACGTCAAGTTGTTTTTACGATAAGCTATGTTTCCTTACCTAAGTCAATGTTAGTAGCAAGTTGATCAATATTGATTGACCAGTTTCAATTCATTGACTCAACATTCTGTGCCAACTAGTTCAAAGATGGAGCAGGTTAGGTCTAACACCTAAAAGACCCGAGTTTTAAATGCAATTTTCAATGTTATTTTCAATTCAATTTTCAATATTCAATCAGATATTGACAAATAGTGAGTGATTACTGACATATGTTGATGAACTGCTGACCAATAATGAGCAATTACTAACATAAATTGACTAATTGCTGACAAATAGTGCATTATTACTGACATATTTGCTGACAATGCATCATGACATCCATAAAAGGGTTAACTGCACATCAATGCATTGTCTATCAATAAAGGGTTGACTGTGCATCAATGCATTATGCTATCCCTAAGGGATTAGCTGTGTATCAATGCATCATGCCATCCATAAAGGGTTAAATGCATCAATGCATCAGGTTATCCATGAAGGGTTAAATGTGCATCAATGCATCATGCTGTTCATAAAGGGTTAACTGTGTATCAATGCATCATGCCACCCATAAAGGGTTAAAGTGCATCAATGCATCATGCCATTCATAAAGGGTTAAAGTGCATCGATACATCATGTTATCCATGAAGGGTTAAATGTGTATCAATGCTTTGTAACATCCATAAAGGGTTAACTGTGCATCAATGCTACATGCCATTCATAAAGGCTTAAAGTGAATCAATGCATCATGCCATTCATAAAGGCTTAAAGTGAATCAATGCATCATGCCATTCATAAAGGGTTAAATGTGCATCAATGCATCATGCTATCCATAAAGGGTTAACTGTGCATCAATGCATCATGCTATCCATAAAGGGTTAACTGTGCATCAATGCATTATGCTATCCATAAAGGGTTAACTGTGCATCAATGCTACATGCCATTCATAAAGGCTTAAAGTGAATCAATGCATCATGCCATTCATAAAGGATTAAAGTGAATCAATGCATCATGCCATTCATAAAGGGTTAAATGTGCATCAATGCATCATGCTATCCATAAAGGGTTAACTGTGCATCAATGCATCATGCCATTCATAAAGGGTTAAATGTGCATCAATGCATCATGCTATCCATAAAGGGTTAAATGTGCCTCAATGCATCATGCTATCTATAAAGGGTTAGATGTGCATCAATGCATCATGCCATTCATAAAGAGTTAAATGTGCATCAATGCATCATGCTATCCAAAAAGGGTTAAATGTGCATCAATGCATCATGCTATCTATAAAGGCTTAAAGTGAATCAATGCATCATGCCATTCATAAAGGGTTGACTGTGTATCAATGCATCATGCCATCCATAAAGGGTTAAAGTGCATCAATGCATCATAGGGAAGTATGTGCGGCCCCTGGACAGCCTGCTAATCCTGTGCACCTTAGAGGGTAAAAGTAAAGTACATGTACTCAGGACGTCAGTACAGAGAGCTGCTTTGGTGTGTGGTCATCAGACCGGAACGAAATTGTTTATCAAGAAGGGAGCCCGCCAAAAGCTGTGCTGGGGTAGACCTACCATAAATCGACCAACACTATACAATACCTATATGATTTACAATTTTTTTTTCATAGTAATATGCACAATATACCAAATTGATTTCCAAGTTAATCCACAATACTTTGCAATGGTCAATTTAACATCAATATGTATACAATACCATTGCAAATTTTAAAACAAACAATTTCACATAAAATGGGCAGTGGTCGATTTATGGTGCACATTACCCCTATACGCAAAAAGCTTCGGCGAAAACGTGTACACTAGAAGTAGACCCGAGTTCGAACCTCGGGTCTAATAATTGATGTTAAGAATTACCTGGTAGTGTAAATTGGAAATACAGACACTACTGATTAATACTATCATTATCATTTTCGACAAGATTCTGGGCAGCCATACAATGGCCAGTGGCTGGGACTAGGTTTGGTATGCCTATTGGATTTCTCACATCTTAAAACCTTTTGGAAGTTTGAATGGAAGGTTACATTTTAGAATTTGTGTGTGTTTTTTTTTTAAATTCCACATTAAGAAATCAGTGAGTGTTTCCTTACTTCCAAGCTGGGAAGTATAGCCCTGTTTGCAAAGAAAATGTATTGTTATGCCATTCAATTCATTCATAATTTTAGGTGAGAGTGTACCTGTGACAAAGACCCCACTCCCCAATCCAGAAGTTTCCTCTCAGAAGCCCAACAGTAACATAATGTTTGACATGAAGGAACACTCCCGTCATGTGCTATTCTGTGGTACACATGTCATCCAGACCAGGTACTATGGTGGACAGAAAGTGCGAGCAGTTGTTATACGTACAGGTAACTACATGTATCAAGTTATAGGGGCCACAAGTAAAGCTAAGTTAGCATAAAAATGATTCAACCTTTTATAATCTATTTTTGTCTGACAATCTTAGGGTGATCCAAGCAAGTATGTTATACTTAAGGCCACTTAGAGTAAGTAAAGCTAAATGTATAATTTAATCATTAATGTCATCTAAATTGTCAGCATGAGGTCAAGTGAATATAGGAATCTATACAGCCTACCAGGCTTTATGAAGATGAGGGTGTTAGGTAAAGTACAAAAATTTAGGGACACCATATAATTTAATCTTATAGTAAATTTAAATCATCTTTTTAGTTTGTAAACTTTAACTGCAGGATTCTCCACGGCTAAGGGGGAACTTGTCCGCTCCATCATGTTCCCCAAACCTTTAGACTTTAAGTTTAGTCAAGATGCTTTCAAGTTCATTGGAGTCCTGGCACTGATTGCAGCAATTGGTATGATTTACACACTTATCCTTATGGTAAGTCAACAATGCAATGTTTTAAATTTGTGGTACGAATTTTCACTCTGTCTTCTTTATATATACTTGCAGATACTTTCATTGTCTCTCCTTATGCATATTTATAAATAGGAATAGAACTGGCACACAAAGCTTTTATATATCATCACGATTCCTTCAACAGATCAGAGGTGGATACCCTGCTGGTGATATTGTGAAGCGCACACTCGATCTGATCACTATTGTAATCCCACCTGCTCTGCCAGCAGCCATGACAGTGGGTATTGTTTTTGCTCAGAGTCGTCTCAAGACCCAGCGGGTGTACTGTATTAGTCCCAGGTCTATCAACCTGTGTGGGGCTATTAACACAATCTGCTTTGACAAGACTGGTACACTCACTGAGGATGGGATGGACATGAAGGGCATCCTTCCTACTGCAAACAACATGCAAGTATTCGCATAAGATGGATAAGGGGGATACACAATTGTCTCATCTTCACGTAAAGGGGGTCAACTTAAGAATGCTGCTGTCCATACTTTTTCACCAACCTAGGGTTTTAGTTTTTGGTACATGCCATTCTATGGGGAAATATGAGATGATCAAAGCTCAAAAGGGTTAATTGTGATGTATTATTCTTGTTACAGGTTTCAAAAAGCAGTACAGTCTGCAGTAGAGTTAGGGCATGGGACAATGGTCTCGGCCATGGCCACCTGCCACTCACTTACCATCATTGAGGGCAAAATCTCTGGTGATCCACTTGACCTAAAGATGTTTGAATCCACTGGCTGGGTAAATATTTTAACTATATTTACACTAGCCCACTGATTATCCCTTTTCCCCTATTGAAACTGGTATTTAGGTGTGAAAACTAGGCGAGGGCATTCATGGGATACACATGGGTAGTGCCTGGGCCCATGTGGTCTTTATAGCCCATTGACCTTCTCAGCACTGAACAATAATGATATCATGATATTCACTAAATAAATGACAAATGAGGCTGTTTTGTTGTATTTCCAATGTAAAAGGGGCCCATGTGAGTGCGATGGCTAGGATGTTATACTTCATGAGTGCTGTATTCTGCTTGAAGAACTTTTTGTTAATGGAGGAGACATTATAGATAACAAGAAGTTTACAGAATTGCCTCTAGTATGTTATTTTAAATGAAAATCCACATCAAAATGGATTCATGATCTACATGTAATTGATTTCTTTATTACTTTATTGTGCTTTTTATTACCTCACCCTCTTCAGGACCTTGAGGAGCCTCGGGAGGATACAAGTCAATTTGATGTCATCATGCCGACCATTGTACGCCCAAAGATACCTGATTTGGTCCAGTCTTCACATGCAGGGAATGTAGGTTATTTTCTAACAGTTCAAACTATTCAATACAAAGAGCATTGGTATGGGACCAAGGTAATGTTGTGCCATATGATATGATTACCATGCATTTACTGGCAGTGAGGTATTTGTAATTAAGTAATACAATTTCGTCATTCCAGACCTAGTACTGATAGCCAAAATATAGACCTGCTTGATTGTATTTTCTTATAGAACCTACCACATGAGATCAGCATCCTGCGACAGTTCACTTTCTCGTCTCACCTCCAACGTATGTCTGTCATTGCCCGCACAATAGGATCTGACCACTTTGATTTGTATACTAAAGGTGCTCCAGAAAAGATTGCCTCCCTCAGTAAACCAGAAACAGGTACAGCCCAATTTTCAATCCAGTACTTCTATCAGTATAAGATAACACTCAAATGGTTAAACATACCTTCTCCTCAGCTTCTCTTCTTTTCCTCTAAAAGTCGTTAAATTGATGTCAATCTTCGTAATCAGACAGACAATTAATACTTATCTGAGAGCTATTACAGACTCATTATTTGGGTTCCCGAGCCCCCTAAGAATGTGGAATAACAATTGGTTATAAATGGACAATTGCCTTCTTCAGACTGTCCTGTTGAATAATTCTGTTTTGAGAACTTAAACCTTACCTCTGCACCCTGCACTTATTGTCCTTACCAACTGCTTTCTACAAGTGCTGTGAACTGGTCAGGTAGTAAATTTGAATCAAGTGTGACTTGTATAATATGAAGTGTATAAAGGAGGGATAACACTGAACATGACATACTTACTCAGATTTGGTCCAGTATGAATTGATGATAACCTTAGACTTTGCTTAACAGTGCCAGCTGACTTCCATGACATGCTGATGTACTACACCCAGCAGGGTTTCCGTGTGATAGCAGTAGCATGGCGACCATTACATAAAATGAGCTTTGCGAATGTGCAACGTGCTGAGCGTGAGCAACTCGAATGTGATCTGGAGTTCCTTGGTCTTCTCATCATGGAGAATAGACTGAAACCAGAGAGCATAATCACTATAAAGCACCTTACTGAAGCAGCCATCAGGACCATTATGGTCACTGGTTAGTATGCACTCATAGTAACACCATATTTGTTTGCAATATGTGGAATGGATTCTTTAATGAATAAAAGTATCAAAAGATATAATGCACCAGAATCATTACATTTTTTGGATAAAAAGATAATACTCCAGCCTTTTAAAACACTGATATTTTGAATACTTTTGCAAGGTGATCTCCTAAAGAATAGTACCTAAAGAATAGTACCTAATCAAACTCCTTTTATACCTCATGTTACACTTCAAAATGTCTTATTTCTTACAAGGTGATAACATGCTGACGGCCTTAAGTGTGGCAAGGGACTGTGAGATGATAGAGCGGGGCAGTCGGGTCATCCTAGTTCATGTGACAACCCCAACTGATGGAACCAAACCTACAATTGAGTGGACATGTGCCGACGATGTACAAGATAAAACAGAGGACGGCACAATCTTTGCTGAAAAGGTGTGCAATAAAAGATGTCAAAGTTATGCTTAGGGACCCAGGTGAAAATAGGGGTCAGAGGGCATTCAATTCAGTTCAGTTAGGCCCATAATGTTCCATTATGAAGTACTTGTAAAATTGAGATAAGGGTTTGAGAGAGAACTGATATGAAGGATGTATCTTTGATAGAACAAATAGATCAGGGCACTAGAGATTAACTATCATATCATTCAATTAATGAAAAGCATTTTTATATTTACCAAAGACTACTGCAGGTCTGCAGGAACACCGTGTACATTTTGCCATCACTGGAAAATCTTGGAAACTTGTTCGAAGCTATTTTCCTGATTTACTGCCCAAGGTAAATACATGGATTTTGTTCAATGCAATTGAATAGGAAGTTGGGGAATGGTGGATGCCCAACATATGATACTCATCACCTGACAAAATATAGTGATACCTTATGCAAATACAGAATCTATATTCTTAATCAAACCTTATTCTCCAATGGCCTTTAACATTTCTGATATTTTCCTGCATTATTGCAGTTGGTTGTTCGTGGAACTGTATTTGCACGAATGTCTCCTGACCAGAAAATGCAACTCATTGAGGCATTACAGGAAATTGGGTAAGATTCGCTTTATGAATTATAAATTGTACATGCTGTATCATTGTGAATAAATACCTAGGCACTTGTTACATATTTTGAGGGATGGTTATCTGTGGTCCATGTAGAAAAGAGCCTTAAAGAGGTATACTTTATTACAGCTAGGAGTAATTTCAACACAATCGTACCCCGGGTGTTTGTACAAGACTGGTGCTTATTCAGGGCCT
Source organism: Acholoe squamosa (assembly GCA_949317995.1). NCBI lineage: Eukaryota > Metazoa > Annelida > Polychaeta > Phyllodocida > Polynoidae > Acholoe > Acholoe squamosa. Next base: position 50,358,648 of record OX439050.1, read on the forward strand.
GTTGCTAAAACGCAATGGAACAGCACTTCGACTCCCTTATTAATAAAGATATAATGATATTCATTAAACTAAGTTGTTTGCAGCACATTGTGATCGCAAAAACTGTGTGTCTTCACTGAATGAAATAACTAGACCTAGTTTGACCATGTTCATCCAATTATTTCTATTTTCCCTATTTGAAACATTGTAGAATGCCTGAACTTCATATCTAATCACATCCAGAGAGTGGATGTGATTAGAGTGTGTCAGGGTGGAAGCTGCCATCCTTGATGGAGGATTACTTTGGGGATTACTTGGAAAAGGGAAAATATTTAACAAATCAATCCCTTTCTGCTTGCTTTTTACGACTTTGTTAAGTCCCAGACGGTTCTGACCGGAAGTGGGGTTTTATTTTAGTTCACTTGAAGTCTTGTTTTATTTACATTCTACTACCACAGAGGGCAGCACCAGTAGCGCTGTTCCTGTGCTCACATTGACAATTGTAAAGTTAGATTTTAACACCCCCACTTAAACTTATGATCGATACATTGCTATGTATACCACTTTGAAAAAATATTTATGATATGATCAATACACACTTATGATCAATACAGCTTGTTGATAACACTTGGTTTAAAACATACTTATGATACATGATGGTTTACATTTATGTACCCATTAGTACACTCAGGGACTTCACAAGCCTAGGTTTTGCAACTGGCTTTGTAAAAACATCAGCAATGTTTTCTGCTGTAGGTAAATACTCTAGTTTGAAAGTATTATTCTGGACTTCATTTCTCACAAAATGATATCTGATATCAATATGTTTAGACCTTTGATGGTGTACTGGATTTTTCGCTAGTGCCAGTCCCCATACAAAACAATACTCTTTGTTTGCTTAATACCAGTCATGTCAGTAAAAAGTTGATTTAGAAACTTTACCTCTTGGGTAGCAGCTGACAGAGCCATATATTCAGCTTCACAAGTGGGTAATGCAACAGTCTGTTGCTTTCTACTTTTATACGAAATGAGTGGACCGTTGTTGGTCACCTTGAATGCGTAAACAGTTATGCTCTTTCTGTCATCAGATGCTCCCCAATTGGCATCACAAAAGCCACTGAGTTCTGAATTGAGACATTTTACCTTTAACACAGGTATCACAATTGAACTTGTTCTTATCAGTGATTTTCATACCATCAACAACTGATTCGAGATTAATGCAATCTTTTACATTACAGTGACCAAGGATTTTATGCCACTCTTCCACTGTGTGGGATCGAACACTAGATTTACCAGTTTTGTTGAGAAAATACAATATACCGTGTTTCTCTATTTCAAACCGAGTACCGTCTGGAGTGTTTAATTCAGCCAAGTCAGGACTGAACTTAACACTCGCACCTTTTTCAGTTGCCGCTAGCACTGAAAACATATCCTGTTTATAGGATGGGACATAGAGGGCATTCTCCAAAAGAATGTACTGTGGCCTACCTTCACTGCCCTCAATTAGTACACTGGCTGTATCTTTACTTGTACGGCTGCCATTCAAATTACAGTTTGATGGGTACAAATTTGGATTTTTCGGTAACAATATGGGTAGTTGCGCCACAATCAATCAACAAACTGTACAGGCTAGTAGGATTACAAACATCAGTATAATCTATGCTAACCTTGAACGCAAATGACTGCCCTTGTTTCGAAATATTGTTGCTGGCTACCTTAGCCGAGTATTTCTTTATACACTGATTTGTGTAATGAGTTTTGGTTTTACAGTTATTGCATCACTTGTTGTTACCCTGCTTTTTGTTTTTACACTTAAAAGATCTATGTCCTGGTTTTCCACATGCATAACACATATAACAGGGTTTGCTGGGGCTGTCACTCTTCTCGGCATCTGACACAGTTTTCATCACATTTTCCTGTTTGGACTCTGTGTCACTCGACTGGCACTTTTCTATCTCCTCAAAATTTCTAAGTGCCACTTTAAAGTCACTGAACCTATGGTCATCCTTTTTGGTGATAACAGTTCCAAAAGTATTATAGTCAGCTGGAAGACCTTTTAGAACCATAGCAATAAGTAAACTGTCACTCACATCTTTCCCTGCTTCTTTCAGCGCATTTGAAGCGGTCTCGGCACAGATGACATAGTCGGTGATACACTCATCTGTACCTTTTCTCAGTGATGTCAGTTCAGTGTATAGGGAAATAACCCTGGGCTTACTTTTGCCTCTGTAGTGGTCTCTGAGAATTTTAAGAGCCTGTCTGTCATAATCCTTAGCATCTCTAGTGATAAGGAATAAGCTCCTGTCATCCAAAAACTGGACAATTTCTGCATAGGCCTCAGCCTTTTTGTCTGTAGCTGCTATACCATTGCCAGCAATAACTTCCAATAATTTCTGCTGTCTCATGAAGGCTAGGAATCTTCCTTCCCAAAGCTCACATTTGCCCTCATCTCCATCAAAATACAAGTGTCTGGGCCCATAACCTGTCAGGGTGGAAGCTGCCATCCTTGATGGAGGATTACTTTGGGGATTACTTAGAAAAAGGAAAATATTCAACAACTCAATCCCTTTCTGCTTGCTTTTCATGACTTCATGAAGTTCCAGATGGTTCTGACCGGAAGTGCAGTTTTATTTTAGTTCACTTGAAATCTTGTTTTATTTACATTCTTCTACCACAGAGGGCAGCACCAGTAGCACTGTTCCTGAGCTCACATTGACGATTGTAAGGTTAGATTCTAACAGAGTGCACATCTAATCACATCCAGAGTGCTGTGGACTCTGCATATATGGGTAATTGCACAGGGAGTGCTATACTCATAGGGGGTCCCCATTTCAAAATATGGTACTCATCATGGGAAACAGGAATGTCATGTTCACTTTTGAATTTGAGCACTCTAACCTCACATAAGTGCAGGTCCTGACTAGGTGTGAGGTCATAAAGGTAGTTGACATGTAAGAGCAGGTGCACTGAAACAATTAGGGTAAATGGAATATTATCTCCCTAATGCATACTAATAAGCAGTACTAACTATTATGGTTATTTTAAACGATCTAGTATCTCCTTTGGAAATTCAACAAGGTCATTATAAGATATGTTCCCATAACTTCATGGGAAAGAAAAATCCTATTGGGCTGGTTCTCTACTTAAATGAATTCTTCTTTTCTTTAGGCTGTGAATCAGTAAATGATCTCTACTTGAACTATTTGTTGCTTTCCTTAGGCTAAGGATTAATTAATGATAAAGCCTAACACCTTAGCATTCTTGGAGAAATTATTCCATTCACAGATGCAGCGGTTCACACTGGACACAAAGGCCACACTAGGTTGCGTCCAGGAGGTAATTTTGTACTTGTGTCTAGCCATTCTGCCCAATAATCAAACCTAGTTTGGCAATTGTGACCACTGCAGAAAGCTTGTAAAGGAGATGTGTCCAGAGAATCTTTTCAGTGCCCCAAGCACAGGCTAATGGGCTTTGTTGAGGCCTACAGATGGATTAAAACAGAATGATTGCTTGATTATTTCAATCTAGGTAAAGAATCATCAGCTCCAAATACTCAGGAAGTGCATAGTAACATTCATCTATAAATTCACTTTGGTTGAATTGAAGTTACAACTTTTTTGAACTTGATCGAGACTTTTAAATAAATTCACTCATGAAATAAGTGTCATGTGGGATCATTTTGATGTCTAGTTCACACAATATTTCAATTCTGTTATCATTTTTTTCACATTTATGTACCACTCACAGAGGTCTTACCTGTGTGCTAATTTCTTTACACCTTTTTACATTCCTTCATCCCCTATAGCTCATAAAGTCTAGCATTTTCCTGTCTTTTCCTCTAAAGTTTCTGACTGCCTCCCACTTTAAACTCATTTTTATTCTACCTCCTTAGTATCTAACTATTGCTCTCAAGCAGGTCTGCATTCTCTCCTTGGCCCCCGCCCATTCCTTCTTTTTCAATCGTTTGCCCTTTTTTGTCACTTCTAGGGTCTTAAAATACCCATAGCTGGTCAGAAACCTTGCATTTCTGACCGTTGGTGGTCAGAAACTGCATTTCTGACTGTTTGTGGTCAGAAAGGTGACATCTCATTCTCTATGTGGAAAAATAAAGGCTTTGGTCTTACTGCTATTAATTGAATCCTTACAGTCTCTTACCTACTTGACTTTGCCGGCTTTTCTATTATTCATGTGTATATTTGATCCTTTTAACACCCTAAAAAACCTTTCTCAAAATGTGACCGGTCAGAAAGGTGACAAATGTCCGGTCAGAAAGGTGACATCTCACATTGTGAATGCAAAAATATAGACTTTGAACCTAGAGTTTCTACTTCAAACCTCACCATCTCTGTCATCCCTTAAATTGACATCCTTCCTGTAACTCATGATCTTTAATTTCCTATTATATTTACAAAAAAAAAGGTCTTTCTCCAGGTTAAAAAGGTCACCTTTCTGACTGGTCAGAAAGGTGACATCTCACCCTCTATATGAAAAAAAAAAGATTTTGATTTGAGCCTACTGTCATTAATTTGATCCTTACCTTCTTTCCCTTCTTTACAATATCAGCATTTCTCTTATTCATGTTCTGCGATTTCCTCTCGATAATACCCAAAAAAACATTCCACAGATGAGAATGTTACCTTTCTGACCAGTCAGAAAGGTGGCACTTGTCACCTTTCTGACTGGCAACAAAACAGCCTTCAGAGAGAAAGGCAGAAAGAAGCTGAAAGAAAACTTTATGAGAGAAGGAGGAATGGAACTTGTTCTTGTAGAAAAGGGAGGAAAATTAAAAATAATATTAGAATCTAAAGAAAACTGAGTCTTTTTCATGTTTTTGTGTCACCTTTCTGACCGGCATGTCACCTTTCTGACCGGCACTGGTCAGAAAGGTAAAAAGAAGATAAATAGTCAGGAGAAGGGACTCTGGCTAAAAGTTGAAAGAGAAAAGACAGGGGAGACATGTTCCTAGAGGGGTGGAGGAAAAGAAGGATTAAATAATATATGCCTTAGCACAGGAAGAAAGTGAAAAGTCATTGGTGAAAAAGAAGGGGAGATGGGAAAGAGAACTGATTTTGGAACACTGACTGTATCAAGAAAAAAAGAAAGATAAGAAAAGTAAAGAAGATGAAAGGGCAGTTTTCATCTCTCTCTGTCACTTAGCATAAAAATTGGGAATTTTGTTGTTCTTTTAAGTAAAAAAACCTGTTGAGAGAGTCAGAAACGGCCAGAAACTGTAAGGAGGGAAGGAAGTCAACAATACAACTGTTTTTTTCAGTTAAAATTGCATATCTAAAAAAGAAAAGAAAAAGACTACACCATACTACAGACATAGGGGTGAATGACTGCAATGTTCTTTTGTAAGATACACAAAAAAAGTGTTGTCACCTTTCTGACTGGTCAGAAAGGTGACATTGCACTGATTTCATGAGACACACTGATATAACTTCTTGTACTACCTTCCTGGAAATAATCTATAGGGGCTCTCATTTCCTGTGGATATCTATATCGGTGTAAACAAAAAATCAATGAGAAAACTCTACCCCAGAGCACTTTGTTCATCAGACTTAATCAACTTCATCCTGTTTCAGAATTGTTCTATCAATGAAATGCATCAAGAAAACTGGGCATATGTTGGGATATCTATAGCTTATGGTGGCCAACTACCTAAATTCCCCTGCAACTATACAGGACCTGGAATCATTTAAATTCCTCTACGGAGATTTTAGCGATTTTTCTGAAAAAATATTTACAGTAGCTTTCACATGAGGCAACGTGGCAGCCATCTTGGATTTTCAAAGTAGTTTTATATGATGTTTAAGTCAGGAAATGCATATTTGAAAACATCTATGGCTGATGGTGGCCGTCTTGGATTTTTTTTTGGAAAGCTCAAAATAGCTCAATTTAGTACATTTTTGTTTAGTGATGCATCCCAGAGTGGTTTCATACATATTTCAAGGCAGGAGAAGAATGTAAAAAATAAAATATCAATTAAAATTGATCTAATTAAATATTTTCCTACTTTTCCTATTTGGAGAGGGTGTCGAAGGGGGTTATAGTACTCAAATTGAAAATTCATGTGATATTCTTGTTTCCCATTATGAGTACCATATTTTAGGATGGGGACTGCCTTCACAACTTTGATTTGACGAAATAGCTATAGTGACATACAGTGTAGACTTGATATGAAGTCACTAGACAGCAACTAATAGAGGCTACATGCAATGGTGCCCAGAATGACTATAAACATCATCTTAACCAGCGATCCTTCATGTTCATTTTGTGTTTCCAACTATATTCTACCATGACAGGTACTACGTTGGGATGTGTGGAGATGGTGCTAATGACTGTGGTGCCCTGAAAACTGCTCATGCTGGAATATCCCTGTCTGAGGCTGAGGCATCAGTTGCTTCCCCTTTCACATCCAAGGAGCCAAACATCAGCTGTGTGCCTACTGTCATAAGGTAGATTAACCCTAAGTATTATCAGTTTAATATCATGTCAACTGTGTCCACCACTTTTCAAAGAATCCAAGAACTTTTGTGTCTGCCACAGATGGTTAAACTAATAAAAGAATAGAGGAAAAGAAGTATCAGTGTTGATGACAAACATGCTGTGTTTGCAACTTAGACCACACTGTTGACTTTATAAATTGGCACTTTATGGCAGATTTATGATTTATAGTAGCATTACACTTCAACCTCTTGGCTGTCTGTTTGCTCAGGGAGGGCCGAGCAGCACTGGTGACATCATTTGGCATCTTCAAGTACATGGCATGCTACAGTCTAACTCAGTTTGGCACTGTTTGTATCCTCTACTGGGTAGGTACTTCTTTTCGGAAGAGTTTCCTCTGTATCAATATTTTCTGCTTATGGTTACAGCTGATGGCCAAGACATAAAATGGGCAATATTTGTGATGTTGAGTGTGAAGAGATTACTTCTATAACTTGTTAAAATTGTTTCTTTGCAGATTAGTGCCAACATCACTGATTTCCAGTTTCTCTACATTGACCTGTTCTTGGTTACCAGTCTCTCAATCACGTGTAAGTAGAATAAAAGTCACATTGTTGTGACATAAGATTAATAACATGCTGATGAAGACATGAAATAGAGGTTGGAAGGTATTTATGCTTGATATGATATCCAGACTCTTCTCTTGATCATTTTCTATGTACATTTTGTATATTATTCTATAGTGGCATGTTTAGTGCTCAGCCACTAATAGATTTCAAAACTCCTGTACCCCTAGCCCATATTTGAGACTGGTGCTTATCCAACCAGCACATCCACACGGGCCCCAGATTGGATTTCTGTGGGCCTTCTGGGCTAGCCCAGATGTGGGCTCAAGCTGGTTATTGTCTGAACTGCCAGATAGGGCCCAGGTGGGCTCAGCCCAGAAACGTCTTTTTACTATAAGCGATGGCTGCTGTTTCCCTCAATTCATGACATTGGAAATATTCCTAAATTATATGTCTATCAATACCATTCTACTTGAGAATAAAAGAAATAGCATAAAAACCTATAATCTAGTTCATATTCTATATAAAGTATGCTAAAGGTCATCTGAAATATAATGAGGGCCTCTGGGGACTTGAACTATCAACCATTGCATATAGAATCCACTGCTGTTCCTACTGAGCTAAGTTGGCAGCTGAGATAGTTGTAGCTAAAATGGTAGAGTGTTGCCAATGCAATGAGAGGAGGGGAACAGTAGCCATCTCTTAGAGTGGAAAGAGATTTCTGGTCTGAGCCCACTTGGGCCCCATCTGGCAGCTCAGACATTCACCAGCTTTATGTCTGGGCTAGCCCAGAAGGCCCACAGAAATAACACTTGGGGCCCTTGTGCACATGCTGGCTGGGTAGTCGAAAACTGTTTTTAGTGCTACAGATTAATTTGAATACCCCCTTACCCCCCATGCCTATTCAAGACGCTGGTACTTAAAAAATCCACTACGCTTACTGTTTTTGCTCATCTTTTCAGTTGGCTACACCCATGCATACCCACATCTGGTGGCTAAACCTCCCCCAGTGCGCCTCCTGTCCTTTGCACCCATCTTTTCCATTGTGGCACAGGTGGTTATCATCCTTGCAATTCAGGTCCTCACCGCACATTTTACCACCATGCAGCCTTGGTAAATATACTGCCTATATATTGAACACTATCTGTTATATCCACTCTAACCAGAAAGACCCCCTTCTTTAATTTTGTCATACTATTTAATCTGCATCTCCATCTGCAGCCTATGACCCATCAGTAGTATATAGGGATAAACTCAGCGTATAGCTACAGCTACTGAAATCCGTTTGACCTACTTACAAACCGGAAGTGACCTAGTTTTGAAGTAGGTCACATGCCCAATGGCCCAATGGGCATGTGACCTACTTTCTTGAGCTCTGATTGGCTGAGAGATAATTCATGCTAATTTATGCAAAACATGACCTACCGTAAATTCTCTTGTATAAGCGGTGGAGAATCCAAATTGAAATAAGGCTTATAGGATTGACCCAAAGTCAGGGTGCTACCCTACCTTACCCTACCCTACCCTATTTTACCTTCCTACCTACCTACCCACCCCCCTGTTGTTAATAATGAATGCTCCCTAACATTTGTCTGCCATTTTGCACGCGCTAAGTCGATGACAACATAAGTCAAATGTTTCGCCATCCACCTAGTTTGCCTTTGGTTATTTATTTTTACGTTGTGGTGGGAGAATGTTATGATGTAGGTGCTATAAGTTCTCTAATCCATTTTGCATACGGCAATGTGTAAACTTTAGTTTGTGCTTGAGAGTCTTTAGAGGCACCATTTGATCTAATTTCACGATTTATATGGGTTCCATTGTTTAAGCTGTTCTGTGCACTGGCGACTTGTTCATGTAACCCCAGAGGGCTGTCTGTAACTCTTGCCCCCACTTATTTTGCTGCCAGTAAATCCAAGTGATGTGTCCTTAGGTGGACATGTCCTTGTCACCACTGTCCAGCTGTTCACCTAGTGCTGCAGAGTTAGTAGGATCCTTTAACAGTTGGTTCAGAACCATGCCTGCTTCCAATAATGCCTGGTTTGTCTGGCTGCTTGATCTTTGGCCAGAAGGGATTATGTCCTGACCATTTTCAGGCACAGTGGGTCCCTGGCTAACTGTTAACCCACTAGTATCTTCAGTGAAGTGGGTGTTACCCAGTTGTCCCACTGCACACTTGAGGAGCATTGACTGTCCTAAAGTTATGTCCAGGGCTGCTACATCAGCAGGCAGGAGTGTAGTCAAAACCTGCTCAGAATCCAGGTCTTGCTTTCTCAGTAAATCCATGGACTTTTTTAATACCAACTTCTTTCCCCCAGTCAGTGAAATTGAAGGGGGCTTGCTCCCCTTCTTGGTTATCACCCCCTTGCTGACTCATGGTGAGGTGAGCTCCTCAAAGGTGCTTCTGCTGCTGCCGACGCGCGCTGGACACTGAGTGAGTGAGTGGGCCGTGTGAAAGTGCATGCCCTGCACCCAGGTTTTACCCCTTTCCCCTGTCCTCCACCCCAGAGAGGGGAGGGGCTGCAGTTAGGTTGTGTCACTTATTTAAACTCCCTGCTTTCTCCTTTACTCACCCTACCCAATTTCACCTACCTACCTACCTACTTTAGCCTAGTTTACCATTAAATCTTAGTTAGGTCCTTTACCCCAGTATGTATTATTACCCCCACTTAAACTGACCACCGAGTTGCCACTGTGAGCATTGATGGTGCAAGGTTCACTCACTGCTTCACTACCTCTGAGCTTATCCACTTCTCACAAAAGAGAAACAGAGGTTTTTATTTCAGACATAAGAGGTGGTGTAGAACAAGGTAAGCTGTTTCAACTGTGGGGGTATTGTCCTGAACATCATCCTTCAGACGCATTTATTCCTCCCAACTTAAATTTTAGAGAGTGTTTCCTTCAAAACAACACTGCACCTTTGGTAAAGAACGGCAAACACTCCTTTTGTCCATCCATAAAAAAAACTGATCACAAAAAGTAAAAATTGGCAGCATGTTGAAAAATAGTAGTTTACACCCCACCCTGTTTGCATGCTACACCACTGCCATTGCCATCTGTCCTCCAGCATCAAAAGACAAGTGTGGATTTCATCCTTACCTCTAGTCCCACTCATCATAACATTCTACCACCACAACCCCCCACAACAACAACTACTGGACACTGGTCCGTGCTTGTATAATAAACAATGCTGTTTACATGTTACCAGCTGTTCAAGAACCATCTGTGCTACATGCTCCAAAAGATTAGCATGTTGAAAATCAGCATGGTGGAAATTCCTTCAAGATCAAGCAAAAGTTAGCTCCATTACACCTATAGCTTTCTACACTGCTCACTCATATTAGGATTAATTTATAAACCTACTTCACTAGCTACACATCTAGGAACACAGTATAAACACCCAAAAGTGTAACACAAAACTGATATATACACACCACAATGTCTCATTGTCTCTAATGGAGAATGTTTTCTTAATAGCCTTACCATAACCATAGCGTGCAGTACAGAGCCAACGTCATAATGTTGACATATACAGGGGGGGGGTCGCCATAGAGTTAACATAAGGGCAAAATATGCAGTGGGCGCCATAGACTTAACATTACATTAACTTAACATTGGTGAAAAAATGTTATGATTGAGTAGTCCTGAGTAAAGGAAGGAGGGGCGTTAAATCCAACGGCTAGCTTTGATCCTGGAACACAGGTACCATTGGGTGTGCTGCTGTCTTTTGATCTTTTGGAGCATGTAGCACAGATGGTCGTGAACAGCTGGTAACATGTAAACAGCATGTTTATTATACAAGCACGGACCAGTGTCCAGTGGTTGTTGTTGTTGTGGTGGGAGAATGTTATGATGAGTGGGACTAGAGGTAAGGATGAAATCCACACTTGTCTTCGACCCTGGAGGACAGATGGCAATGGCAGTGGTGTAGCATGCAAACAGGGTGGGGTGTAAACTACTAGTTTTCAACATGCTGTCAATTTTTACTTTTTGTGATCATTTTTTTTTATGGATGGACAAAAGGTGCAGTGTTGTTTTGAAGGAAACACTGTCTAAAATTTAAATTGGGAGAAATAAATGCGTCTAAAGGATAATATTCAGGACAATACCGCCACAGATGAAACAGCTTACCTTGTTCTTCACCACCCCTTATGTCTGAAATAAAAACCTCTGTTTCTCTTTTGTGAAAAGTGGATAAGCTCAGAGGTAGTGAAGCAGGAGTCATGATCAGCTGAGCAGTGAGTGAACCTTGCACCGTCAATGCTCACAGTGGCAACTCGGTGGTCAGTTTAACCCTTTAAGGGCAGAGCAAAAATGGTTGCCCTGGCCATGGGGACGGCCTCTAAAAAAATTATAGTTTCTAGAGGACGAGCCTATTTTCAATTCCTATACAAATCCTATATAATGGGCGTCAACTATAGTCGATGCTAGGGCTACCATGGTGTCGACTATAGTCAATGCTAGGCCTACCATGGTGTCGACTATAGTCGATGCTAGCCCTCAATGGGTTAAGTGTGGGTAATACATACTGGGAAAAAGGACCTAACTAAAATTTAAAGGTAAACTAGACTAAAGTAGGTAGGTAAAATAGGGTAGGGTGAGTAAAGGAGGAAGCAGGGAGTAAGGGACATCAAGTTGTTGATAAAGTTTAAATAAGTGACACAACCTAACTGCAGCCCCTCCCCTCTCTGGGGTGGAGAACAGGGGAAAGGGGTAAAACCCGGGTACAGGGGTGCACTCTCCACTCACTCACTCAGTGTCCAGCGCGCGTCAGCAGCAGCAGCAACTTTGAGTAGCTCACCTCACCATGAGTCAGCAAGGGGATGATAACCAAGAAGGGGAGCAAGCCCCCTTCAATTTCACTGACTAGGGGAAAGAAGTTGGTTTTAAAAAAAGTCCATGGATTTACTGAGAAAGCAAGACCTGGATTCTGAACAGGTTTTGACTACACTACTGCCTGCTGATGTAGCAGCCCTGGACATAACTTTAGGACAGTCAATGCTCCTCAAGTGTGCACTGGGACAACTGGATAATACACACTTCACTGAAGATACTAGTGGGTTAACAGTTAGCCAGGGACCCACTGTGCCTGAAAATGGTCAGGACATAATCCCTTCTGGCCAAAGATCAAGCAGTCAGGCATTATTGGAAGCAGGCATTGTTCTGAACCAACTGTTAAAGGATCCTACTAACGCTGCAGCACTAGGTGAACAGCTGGATAGTGGTGCCAAGGACATGTCCACCTAAGGACACATCACTTGGATTTACTGGCAGCAAAACAAGTGGGGCACAGGGTTACAGACAGCCCTCTGGGGTTACATGAACAAGTCGCCAGTGGACAAAACAGCTAAAACATGGAACCCATATAAATCGTGAAATTAGATCAAATGGTGCCTCTAAGGACTCTCAAGCACAAACTAAAGTTTACACATCACCATATGCAAAATAGATTAGGAAAAAGTGTTAACTTTTAGCACCTACATCATAACATTCTCCCACCACAACATAAAAATAAATAACCAAAGGTAAACTAGGTGGACAGCGAAACGTTTGACTTACGTTGTCATCGACATTGCACATGCACGCTAAATCCAAAATGGCTGACAAATGTTAGGGAGTGTTCATTATTAACAACAGGGGGGTGCCTAACCACAAGGGGGCTCCACTAAACCCAGCTATAAGTAGTTCCAGTAATATATAATAATGTATAACACGTGCACAACCCCTACCTACTTTACTCCTACCTACCTACCCACACCCCCTGTTGTTAATAATGAACGCTCCCTAACATTCGTCCGCCATTTTGAATTTAACCTATCTCTACGCATGCGCAAAGTCGATGAGAACGTATGTCAAACGTCTGCTGTCCACCATTTTGAATTTAATCTATCTCTGCACATGCGTAAAGAGAAACCTACCGTAAATTCTCTTGTATAAGCCTCATCCCTGGTATAAGGCGCACCCTGAGTTTAAAAGGAGACTATGAGGCAGGCTTGAAAATTGACAGTTTAGTACTGTTCTATGCTGTAAAAACCCCTCATATAAGCCGCACCCTGACTTTCCTATAAGCCTAATTTCGATTTGGATTCTCCACTGCTTATACAAGAGAATTTACGGTAGGTCATGTTTTGCATAAATTATCTCTCAGCCAATCAGAGCTCAAGAAAGTAGGTCACATGCCCATATATGGGCACTTCCGGTTTCAAAACTAGGTCACTTCCGGTTCGTAAATAGGTCAAACGGATTTCAGTAGCTGTAGCAATGCGCTGAGTTTACCCTTATATACTACTCCCATCCTATGTGGTATATATCATATTTCTAGATCATGCATGAAGTCCTACAAGACTGCACCTATTGTTCTCTTTTCCTGTAGGTTTAAGCCATATGTATATTCGGAAGAAGAAGAAAACTTTTATATTTATGAGGGGACAGTGCTGTTTATGGTTGGGTCCTTCCAGTACATCATCCCTGTCATCATCTTCGCTAAGGGTGCTCCATACCGTAAAACCATCTTCTCTAATTGTAAGATGACAAACTTTACTACATACAACCAAGCAGTTTTAGAAAATGTTCTTGAATTCTGATGTCTGAAAAGAAATTCCAAATATGGCAAATAGTTTTGAATTCCCCAGACTGATCCAGTAAACTCATTAGTAAACTCTCCTAGAAAGTTTTAGATAAAGTTTTGTGTATCATTGTATGGTGAATGTGACTCAAAGTTTTCCTTGTCACAGGCAAATTCAAGCATGATTGAAATTTGACTAGTCCAGGCTATAATTAGAGAGTCATCACATTTCTTTCTAAACCTAGCATAAATGAGATGAATTTATGTATATTGTACAGACTATTTCCTGCTGAACTTGGTGGTGTGTATTGTTGTCACTGTCTACACAGTACTCTACCCATTTAAATGGTACAACGACTTGCTTGAGGTGAGTCATTAAAGGCCTATATAAAATTTATAGTTGATTGCCGGCTGTCAAAACATATGATTATTGCATGACATTGTGTTCGTTTTTCAAGTCAATGTCAATCGTTTTCTATAATCTGAACTACATTTCTACAGCTAAAGCTGCCACCATCGATGTCATACCGAGGGATAATGATAGCAGTTGCAATCATCAACTTTGTTGCCTGCCTTATGTTAGAGGTAGGTATTAGACATAGCTTGTAAAATTATTTATAACCTGCCCTATGCTAGAGTCAGTTTAGAGTAAGTTCTATCCTGCTCTATATTAGAGCTTATAACTTGTTCTATATTAGAGGTAGGATGTCACTTATAACCTGCTCTAAAATAGAGACAGAATGTCGCTGTTCTATAAGCTGGATGAATCTTATTGGCCTACTACAGTGTAACAAGGTGACACTTGAGGCAAGGGAGAGGTGTCACAGTATAGACAGGCCTATGCAAGACTTTTTTTTTCAAAACTATGTTTGTTTTGCAGACATTCATCCTGGATAATGAGTCAGTAAAAGGTTGCTGTGGGAGGCTATGGCAGAAAATCAGGCATCGTAAACTCAAGCCATATGAGAAAATAGAGGCCGAACTACAGAGCACCCCGAATTGGCCACCTGCTTCCACTGACCGCCCTGTGGTCGATGTTCTCCGCTTAGAGAGCGGCCCCGAGCCAGAGGGTGGCAAACTCATGATGGAAGAAGAATTGGCAGCTGGATGTGTCCACCAAAGAGGGAATGTGAATATTAGTTATGAGCCTGATGACATAGAACTGATGGATAATGGTGAAGGAAAAGGCATGAAACTACATGGTTGGGAAGACAGCATGGCACCACTTGTGGACAATGACCTTGGTGGTGGGCTGAGGCTTAGCACTCACTTGTGATCTGACGATGTACCGGTACTACTTGAAGACTTGTGTTGTTTCTAGTATAAAACATTTATACTAATTCAATATTACCTTATTCATGGTATAAGACCTGTGCAATTTCATACTTTGGCTTGTAAACCATTGCTTGTACCACTGTGGACTATTGTCAAGCATTGAGCACTACTTGTGACTACTTATAAGCTCACAAATTACAAAATTGAAAAAAAACAGAGATCATTTGATTGTAATGGATATGCTTTGGCAGAATTAGGAAATCAAGATGATGAAAATGTTATGTAATCACAGATTATTCAGACTAACAACTTATATGTGTTTAACAAATCGGTTGGGAGAATGGAGAAATGTATAATAGATCATATATTGAATTCATAACTGTACTTTATATCAAAGAAACATGCAGAGACATTTGTACATAACCCCAGTAATCGATTCTCAGAATGAACATGTTTAATGGCTATCTTTGGTCTTTGTCTTGTGGTTTGAAGTTTGAATGGTGATGAGGAATGGACAGCCTTTGCTTATTTGAAAATCTAGACATACAAGTGTTTGGTTTTTAGATATGAATGTGTATTACTTTAGAGAGAAAGGTGGCAGAGACCACTAGAGCTTCTGAGTCATTGCTACAGCTGAAGAGTGGTTGTTTGATATGATGTATAGTAGTTACATGTAAGGAAAGGGGACACTTTTGTACATGACTGATGTGGTGGCTACCAAGTGGAGTGTAGGAATAGAGGGTAGGTGACAGGTGAGTGTTGGTACAGGTGGGGTATGGGAGTAGAGGGTAGGTACAGGTGCCAGCAGGAGTATGGGAGTAGAGGGTAGGTGTGGTGATAAGTGAGTGTTGGTACAGGTGTCAGGATGGGTACAGGAATAGAGGGGAGGTGCAAGTGGGTGTTGGTACAGGTGGGGTATGGGAGTAGAGGGTAGGTGACGGGTGAGTGTTGGTACAGGTGTCAGGTGAGGTATGGGAGTAGAGGGTAGGTGAGAGGTGGGGTATGGGAGTAGTGAGTGAGTGAGTCAGTAATAGATGTTTAACACCATTTCAACAGCTGAGGTTATATTTATGGCGAGAACCACATTACACAATTTCATGAGGGATTCTGTCAGTCCCCTCACATATGTGCACCACACACATGAGAGTGGATAGGAAAGAGGAGAAATAGACCCTTTTAAGTGGGGTAGGGAAGCCCTGGGTATGAGACTAGAGGGTAGGTGACAGGTGAGTGTTGGTATAGGTGTCAGGTGGGGTATGGGAGTAGAGGGTAGGTGACAGGTGTCAGGTGGGGTGTGGGAGTAGAGGGTAGGTACAAGTGCCAGGAGGAATATGGGAGTAGAGGGTAGGTGACAGGTGCCAGGTGGGGTATAGGGGTAGAGGGTAGGTGACAGGTGAGTGTTGGTACAGGTGTCAGGTGGGATATAGGAGTAGAGGGTAGGTGACAGGTGAGTGTTGGTACAGGTGACAGGTGGGGTATGGGAGTAGAGGGTAGGTGACAGGTGGGGTATGGGAGTAGAGGGTAGGTGACAGGTGAGTGTTGGTAC
This sequence comes from Acholoe squamosa, assembly GCA_949317995.1. Taxonomy (NCBI): domain Eukaryota; kingdom Metazoa; phylum Annelida; class Polychaeta; order Phyllodocida; family Polynoidae; genus Acholoe; species Acholoe squamosa. Next base: position 50,375,026 of record OX439050.1, read on the forward strand.
AGGTGTCAGGTGGGGTATGGGAGTAGAGGGTAGGTGACAGGTGCCAGGTGGGGTATGGGAGTAGAGGATAGGTGACAGGTGAGTGTTGGTACAGGTGTCAGGTGGGGTACAGGAGTAGAGGGTAGGTGACAGGTGAGTGTTTGTAAAGGTGCCAGGTGGGGTATGGGAGTAGAGGGTAGATGACAGGTGAGTGTTGGTACAGGTGCCAGGTTGAGTTAGAGGGATTTCGGGGAGATGAAAGTACGGTTGATATAAAAGTTGACTATTAGTGAGTCTAAATAGCTAGTCTGAGGGCGGTAGGCGAGTGCCCGGGTCTTTCATGGTAACTGATCAGAGTAGGAATACACTCCTATAGAGCGTGTAAGTGGCTACTGAAGCCATATTCAGATGGTAGACGCTACATCATTATGGAGTCCAATTACTGGTCATGGTATGGGTATAATCTTGTGAAGGCCTGGGAAGTGTAATCATAGACATGAGTGTTTTGTTGGAATCCATTCTGGATATGGCCTGATATATCCCTATAGAGTATCAAATGCCTCAGGACGGGCCGGTTTGCAAGTGTCCCTGGTAGACTTTGTCCATGTGAATCTGGGGGTCAAGGTGATCGAGACTGTGGTCGTGGTTTAAAAAATAGACATTTCAAAACCCGGAGATCGAGTTTTACGATTGCATGAACCACTTAAACATGTCAAACTGGCATGTAATTTGAATGGTCCGTTTACAGTGAATACTATAATCAGGGATTGTACTGTCTTAATACAGTCGGATATTGGAAGAATATATAACTCCAATGTAGATAGGTTATGTGCCTGGTCAGGGAGGTAGACCTCCGATGAAATGTATGGAGGTTCTAAATCTATATTGAATGTGGATAGGGTACCTTGTTTAGAAAAGGAGCCCCAGGAGACAAAAAAAGGCACCGGATAAGACTGTAATGCCTACGCAGCGAGAGGAGGAGTTGATGGAGTTCGACGATAATCTTGAGAACTTCAACCTGGGACAGGGCAGCAAACTGGTTTCACCGTTGCCAACCTCCCCAGGTCGTGATGGTCCAGGCAGAGATCACCCTCCTATGCTGGATACAGTACCCACGACAGTCGTGGAGGAATCCGGTAGTGTCACTGGCGAACCATATACCGAAACGGATGTTGATGCTGATGGTAAGATCCTGGATGATGGGTTCCAGACCCTAGGATAACACTGAGTGAGCGAAGAACATTATCCGTCATTTGATGGCCAATACCTCTTTGTTCACCTGAGCCTAATGAGCTTGGCCGAAGCCCGGTGCCATATACGGATAGACCAGGAAGTCTGACGCAGTAAACTGGAGGTCATACCTGACCATGTATACCCGGAAATCCCACAGGAATGGCTGACGGATTATGGATGGCTTCAGAGGGGACTTATGGTCCACTATGAATTCCGAATGGGAGTTTACGATGCTGCCATGATTCACTCTTAGCACGACCAGATCGTAGCTACTGAGGACTAGATGACCTTTCACAAGTGAATTGGGCCGGTCTCTTTATGCTCGTAAACATAGCCTGTTGAAGTGGACACGAGCTGAATCAAATCCTGGATGAGAGGGTGGCTACAAAAACTAAATATTAGGAGGAGGAGAGGAAGCAGCTTGATGATGAAGCCGCTATAGCTCCCCCCATTGCCAAGATTGTCGTAACCGGCAAAAGAGTCCTAAAGCAGAGAAATCGGTATCTAAAACTAAAGTAAAGAAACCAGATAGCTCTGCCGCCTCTGAGGATGAGGGCTGGACAAAGACTCAAACAGAGAGGGAAAGAAAGGCAGGACTCCGCAGGCTTAAGAACCTTCCGGATTCTGCTTTGATCCAGCAGCATAGTAAAGCTGCCGAACCAGCAGAGAATTTGGGAATAGACGATACAGAGTCTATTCCAGAATCAAATGCTTAGGATGAGTCGGATGACAACATGGTCCCCTTGACATTCCTAAGCAGAGCGATGGGCCAATGCCAAAGGTGGGTTTAAGGAACGCATCCCGACCTGCATGCAGGACTGTATTACCGGCACAACTAAGAAGGGTACCATTAAATATGCGTGCCCCAAAAAGTATAACAAGGACGGTAACTCTTACAGACAGTGATCCAATCCCGAATAAGATGTACCAGAGTATTTGGCTACTACTAAATAACTGTGCCGAGACTTATTACAGTCCCATCCAGAAGAAGAAGCTTCGATGGGCCTTGGATAAATGGTATTCCAGGACCCGGAAGACATGCCCTTTCTCCATATGCATGGATAAAAGCGACATGGAGCAGGAACGTACATGGGATACCCAGCTATGTTTTTTGGTGGAGAAACATATGCACCATCACCCCGAGTACTCTTGTGATCCGGATGAAGGTGAAAAGAGTACTAAATGTACAAAGCGTGTAAATTTTAAGCGCCGAGGTGACTTATGCTGCAATGGGAAATTGGCACATGCTGACGGATTGAACAAAGCTTGTGACCAGGTCATGGCTTTGCATAAAGAACTCATGGCTGAGTTCCGTAAGATGGACAATGAGGACGAAGGACGGTGCAAACTAGATCTCCATGACGAAGAATTGAACGACTGCTGTAACTCGGGAAAGAAGCCAGCTCAATCCGTCAGAAGCAGGAAAGAGGGCCGTAGAGAGGAATCTCCCAAGCAACAGGATAGCACCAATGGTCGAGGGGATCGTTCCAGATCACCCGTTGTCCATCATGCTGCTAAAGTATCACATGAGCCGACCTTTAAACATCCTTCACAGGTGTTAAGAGGCCCGAGACACGATTCCAGCAGATTAAGTTCATCTAGAGCTGCTGCTGAAGCTATGCCTGGCAAGCTGGATTGGGAGGACATGGTCCCGAGAGTCAAGTCTTGACACCAGGGGAAAAGGGAAAACTTCGGAGGAAACCAGCTGCTACAGCTGGTACCTCTTCAGCTGGTGGTAGCATTATTTGAAGCTGGGTCTGCAGGTTCACCTACCCCCAACTCTGGGTGGTGTACCATATGTACAAATGGGAGCAGATCCATCCGAATCTAGATGGAACTGGAGGTAGCCCACCTCCTGTATCACAACCACCACCCAAAGTGGAAAAGGAGCAACCCAAAGCTGAAGTTCAGAGCACAATCTATCAGGTGTGCGAAGGACTTCAATGTCAGAGGGCCATTACATTCCATCAGGGAATGATTAATGACATCCTGATGTGTTTCCGGGAGCTGCACGAGGCCGAAAAGGATCGTGTGGAGAAACTGGTCAAGGATGATTTGAAATATCAGGAAGACCTCGCTGAAAAGGCACAGCTAGGAAAGTTCAGTACACATCCTGAAAAAGAAACTGGATGACAAAGAAAAATGTCAGACTGCATAGTAAGTTTATGACATTTTTTCGGCGTCGATTTAGATGAATGGGATGGCAGTAAGGAACATGCCATGCGGTTACTCAAAGACAAATAGGGTGTAGGGGCCGGCATCGTTGTATATATATTAGTGCCGTTCATCCGAGAGACGTGTTCGTGTGGTGCTTGTTCCTTCTATGCCAGCTAGGTGTCGCTTTGCGATACCCCGTTGGTACAAGAGGGGGCAGCACCATGCCTCGCGTCCAGCTTCTACTAAGAAGCCGGACGAGCGGCAGAAGGGGACTGGACGATGCCACCAGTAATGGAGGTGGCATCGTAAGATTGTATCCGGGTACACCTCAAAACGGATACAGGATTGTTTAGGGGGGTATTAAGACCCCCAACTTTGGACTTGAGCGATTGGTCCCAAGTTATAACTAGCAGACGCCAGCTGGGTCCTATTGTACCAGCAGGCTCGGCTAGCAGCTTGGGTACCCCAAAGGCACAAAGCCCTATGCAGCGTACCGCGATCCCCCCGGAAGCGGTACCGGAGGGGGCAAACGGAGAAGCCCCACTAATGACATCGTCGGATCATGATAGTGACGATGGTAAAGCTATAAAGGACCCATTGGTCCCTAAAGCAACCCCGAAGACTAAGCCTCGGGATGCCGAACCGAGAAACTCGGAAAAGCATTACCTAGGCCTATCTTTGGACGAAGGCTTGTCTGACTCCATGTTCAACCCTGGAGGCAGCCGCAAGTCGATATACGGACGTCGGATGGGCCCCGGGTATAAAACTACCTCGGCCTATTTGAAAGCCAAAGAGCAGGTAGAGTTACAGGCTAAGAGGCAACATGAACAATTCATGGCAGCCCAATTGAAAATAGAAGAGGAGACTAAATCTCGGATCGGCAAATTACGATCCATTGAACAGGAGGTGATTCTAAAAGAATCAGACATAAAATATCGTCTAACTTCCGTAGCCCATCGATTGGAGCGAAAGGAGAAAGACAAACGGGAAAAAGAGAGACGACTGGCTGAGTTGGAGCTCGAAGAGGCCAATAGAGCAATCGAAAAGGCTAGAGCCGAGGAGGTTGCTAAGGCCCGGGATGTAAACAAACTACAATCCGAGTTGCATGCCATGGAGAAGTTAAAGAAACTTCAACTCCAAAAGGCAGAGACAGAGGCCAAGTTGGTCTCGGAACTATCCGAGATCAGGAGAGAGACCAACGAATATCAGCGGTCTCAGAAGGAGAAGGGTGAAAAGTACCGTCTATTGAAGGATACTTTTAAGCGGGAGGCATTGGCCGCCCAGGAGGAGCGAAACCGAGCTGTTGCGGAAAATGAGAAGATTCGATCCGATATCTTATCAGAAAACGCACAGCTAAGGGAGGAGCAGCGAAATCTCACTACAGATGTAGCTACCCTCACAATAAATAAGTCTGCTATGGAGAGTTATTTACATGAGCAAGAGCAGGCGAATGCTCCTCCTGCGAGTAAGGACGCAAACCCGAACTCGACGTTTGTTAAACAGGGTGACCCAGTCTCCTGTTCTACACCTAAGCATCCGCAATACAACCCTTTTGTCAATGACAATGCGACGCGGAATGTAGATCAAGGGGGAGTCTATATCAGAACCCAAGATAGGCACGGCCGAACTAGTAGAGTCCGGATAAGTGAGGTCCCCATAGTCCACAACTTAGACCCGGACTATGTACCCCGGGATGCTTCCGACAGTAGCGCGGAGACTAGTGGTTTCCACATACATGTGGATCAGACAGAAAGTGTTGGGTTGGGAGCTGGTAATGACAGCAGCCAACAAACTCCATCAAACGATGGTAGTCAACCGACGGGGAACCAGCCATCCGATGGCGGCCACCAAGGTGTGCAAGGGGGGGCGGTGCTACGGGTACTACAGGTAGCAATAGCACCTCGGGTACCGGCCCTAACCAGGGTGGTGGAAGCTATACGAATCACAGTGGTTCACAGTGGACGTATACCCAGCCGCCACCACCACCTCCACCGGGCAACACAAGCTTTGGTGGAATAGGGGGCAATCGAACCTTGAACGAAACCAAGGCGATTGAGTGGAGCAAACAGCAATGCACTAGATTGATGTATGCTCATAATTCCGCCCGAAGGGTAGCCGTGATTCCTAAGGAATATGACGGTACTCGACCATGGAAAGAGTGGTTTGAAGATTTCATCGATGTGATGAATTGTAATGGTTGGACCCCATACGAGGCCAAGCCGCATCTAGTGAGATGCTTGAAAAGCGGGCCGGGTCGCATGGCTGTAGAGCAATGGCGGACCTGGTACGGTCTCGTAGGGAGTTTCGAGCAGTTAGTGGAATCTGCTAGTGGACTGTTATGTAACATGCTCAAGGAGGATCCGATGGTCCGCTTTAAAAAACGCACGCAGAAGCCTAACGAAGCTTTCAGAGCATACGGTATGGAACTCCATGCCCTGCTAAGCAAGGCCAGGCCCGGTACTGAAAACCAGGACTGGTATATGGACGATTTAATTACACAATTCGTTAAGGGTCTGAGAGACCGAGACGAGCAGATTGCTGTGAGAGATGCCTGGAAGGAAGGCATAACATTGCACGGTATATTTAATGGTATAGATATGGCCGTGAAGAAGCGAACCATGTTAGCCGGGGACATACCGAACACCAGTGGCTCGGCTCCCCTAGCATCAGTAACCCAGCAGTCCGAGGTAAACAGTACCTCGGACGACTTTGAACTGATTGAAATCGAACAGGAGGACGGCACCTTCTGTTCGATGCAGCTAAGGAAAAATGCTTCAGGTAGGAAGTATATTCCGAGGAAGGCATTTAATAAGGCAAGGGATTCTAGGCCATCTTCCGAGGTCAAGGGTGACCCGAAAGTTGGTGAGAAGGCAGCCAAGCCTCTTGTAAGCACTGATAAAGCGAAGGGTCAGTCTCCGGACATGACCAAACTTATGGAGGATATGTGTAAGAAAATTACAGATGCCCTCCAAGCCAGTCGGCAAAGGCCCCGGGTGGATCGCCGGAGGGTTAAGTGTTTCAGGTGCCAGCGCATGGGACACTACTCCTCTGAATGCACCGCTGCTAAGCCGGTAATGGCTGCCTTCTATGAAGCCGAAGACAACGGCGAAGGAAGGGAGAACACTACGGATTCCACTGATGTGGAAAACTAGTGGGGGTTGTATCCACGGCATTGGGTATAACCCCGGAGAGGAACGAATGCCAAAATGCTACCGGGGGTGACCCGGTGGAAGATTTCGAATCAAATTCACCTGGAGGCCGGGTGGCTGTCGGTGCGCACCCCTGCACCTTGGCCGGGGCCAGGGACCCTAGTGCTTATGTGTATGGTAGTGAACATATGGAGGCGAGTCGCCGCACTGGGGGAGAGGAAGGATGGATCAAAGAGTTGATCCGAGTGTGTGGGACACGCCTTCCCCCAAGTCATCCGTGTCTGGAATTTTTGAGAGGACTCGGATTGAATCTTGGTGATTCGGGAGACTTTCACCAGTTTACCAGTAACCCCTCTCCTTTAGGGGGGAGACGGTGGTATGTACCCATATCTGTGGAAGGCCGGGTAGGTGAATTCTTGGTGGATACTGGAGCCAGCCACTCCTGTGTGTCCAAAAGATTCTTCGACTCGGTGGCCGGCAGCCATGAGAACCTCAAAACGGGGGTAAATGCTTGCACAGCCGACGGAAGCAGTATGCGTACTTTTGGTAGGACGTTTATGCCTATCCGTATAGGAGGCAAAGAATTTGTTCTTTCGCCAACTATAGCAGAGGTTAGTGATGACGGAATCCTCGGATAGGATTTTGCAAGCTTATATGGGGCCGTCTTGGACCCTAGGGATGGTATGATGAGTATACGGAACCCGTATGGCTTGCATGTCCAATGCGTATTGAGACAGGTGTCTTCGGTTGCATCAGTGATACACACGGTGAAGATCCCACCGGGTACCACTTGCGATGTCCTTTGTGGCGGATCAATGGCCCAAAGGAATGAAACTGGAGTCTATGAACCCGACACGGTGTATCTGTCAAGTATCGGGTTGGACTCAGTGGATACATCAGTGGCTAATGCAGCTTGGACTGTATTACCCATGACTAACCGAAGTGGTTCAGTGGTCTACTTGAAGCGAGGCGACAGTGTGGGTAGGATGAGTTCGGTTGAACACGTCGCCGAGGCTAGGTTCAATAAACCACTAAACCCTGTTAGTAAGCATCCATTAGATGAAGAATTCCAAAAGCTGATTGACCAATCAGATTTACAGAATACGGAGGATAAGGATTGCCTAGCGAAACTCCTACAAAAGTATGAGAGTGCTTTTGGTAGGGAAGGAGGACCGGTGGGTAGATCCGACAAGGTGTTGCACACCATAGATGTGGGCAACGAGAAACCTTTTAAAATCCCGTATCGCAGACTTCCTCTTAAGAAGAAGTTAATTTGCGAACAGGAAATACAAAAACAGTTGGACCTAGGGGTCATCGTGCCGAGCTCGAGTCCCTGGTCCAGTCCTGTTTGTATGACCACTAAGAAAGACGGTACAATCCGCTTTTGTGTCGACTACCGAAAACTGAACGGTATAACAAAGAACTCATATCCTTTACCAAGGATAAACGAAACATTAGATAGCTTGGGTGGGAACCAATGGTTCTGTACCTTGGACTATCAATCCGGGTATTGGCAGATACCGATGCACCCTGATGACATGGAGAAAACAGCGTTCTCCAGTCATATGGGGCTATTCGAGTATAATGTCTTACCCTTCGGATTGTGTAACGCCCCCGCTACATTCGAGGCCATGATGGAATCCTTGTTGAGTGATCTTTTGTGGAAGAAAGTTTGGTCTACTTGGACGACGTTGTCGTGTTCGGCAAGTCGTTTAGGGAATGCCATGCAAATCTGCAATTGGTACTCGACCGGATACTATCAAACGGTCTAAAACTCAAACCCAAGAAATGTAACTTGTTTAAGAAAACAATTACATACTTGGGAAGGATCATCACCCCCAACGGAGTGAGCGCAGATCCGGAGAAATTAGAAGCTGTAGAGAATTGGGAAAGACCCACGAGTGCTAAGGAGGTGAGATCATTTCTAGGATTTTGTTCCTACTACCGTGATTTCATACCGAATTATTCTCGTGTCAGCTTTCCTATGCAGTGCTTAGCTCACTGGACCCCGGGTAGGGCACGGGACCCATTCCCATGGACCAGCAAGCAAGAAGAATCTTTTAATAAAATAAAAGATTTGTTTAGAAACACACCCGTGTTGAAATATCCCACTCCCGAGGGACATTTCATCTTAGACACAGATGCGAGCAATGATGCAATAGGGGCGGCTCTCTCTCAGGTCCAGGAGGGAGTCGAAGTCCCAATAGCATTCGCTAGCAATACGCTAAGCAAGACCCAGCGTAATTATTGTACCACCAAGCGGGAACTCCTCGCGGTAGTGGTGTATACGAAGAAGTTTAAGCATTTTCTCTGGGGAAGTGACTTCACTTTAAGAACCGACCATTCGTCTCTTAGGTGGCTCCTTAACTTTAAGGACGCCGAGGGGATGATTGAACGATGGTTAGCTCATCTATCCGAGTTTGGATTAGAGCATAAACAAATAGAGCACCGACCCGGTGCTAAACATATCAATGTGGATGCCTTGTCGAGGCGACCTATCCGAAGGTGCCAAAATGCCACTTGTGAAGACTGCAGGGCCCACAATGCTGTGGTAGCCGGGTTGGTATTTAATTATACCACCCCCCCGGTATCCCCTGGGAGGAGGCTGTATGTAGCTACCTTGATTGGTCCCCAGAGGCCATCAAGAAGTTCCAACAGTCGGATCCCACCACCGCGCGCATAATGGAATACCTACAGTCAGGTATTAAACCGGCAAGGCCGCTAGTATCCCTAGAAGATAGGGAAGCGAGGCGATTGCTAGCTCAATGGACCGAGCTAGAGATCCGAGACAGCATACTATGCAGGTGGAAGACAACTCCCACCAACGGTAGGCTGTTGCAAATAGTGATCCCCGCCCTGATGAGGAGGGATATCATGTATTATTGCCATGGTCACCAAACGAGCGGCCATTTCGGTAAGAAGAGGTCAATAGAGCGCCTACAAAGGCGTTACTACTGGCCTGGAATGAGAGGCGACCTGCTCCGGTGGATCGCCACTTGCCCAGATTGTTGTAAAAACAAGCCTGGACCTGGCCGGGGAAAGCAACCCTTATCCCAGGAATTGTTTGGTGTCAGGTTCGCTCGAGTGGCGATAGACATCTACTAATTGCACTCCAAACATGCTAGTGTTCGGCGAGGACATCATAATGCCCGCCGACTTAGTGTATGGAGTGGTTGAGATAGACCCGGAGGCGCCCTGCACTGTGTTGTTTGTGGAGTCGTTAAGGGATAGGTTCAAACATGGATACGAGGCCGTTCGGAAAGAGCTGCTGAAGAGTGCGAAGTGGCAAAAGGTGGGTTATGACACCAATGCCAAACGAATTCGTTTTAATGTTGGGGACAAAGTACTAAGGTACTACGAGCCGCTAGAACGGCTGAAGCTCGTAACGCCCTGGGAAGGTCCATTTAAAATCATTCGCATCATCTCCGAGTCTACGGTGATGATGGAGGACTGCCTAACTGGTAGGAAATGGAAGACAAATGTCGGAAAACTTTGGCCCTGGAAGGGACGCGAAGAGGCGGAGAGGGAGTTCGGTTACCAACCACCTGAGTCTGTCCCTAGCGGACCTAGCGTGGTAGTACCGATGAAGCGCCCTAGAGGCCGGCCGAGAAAAATGCCGAAAGACGAGGTAATAGTCAAAAAGAAGACGAAGGCCAGGAAACGACCTAATCGTAAGAAAAGGAAGAATGTCTCGCTGAGTGAAGGCACTACGTATGGGAAAGGTTTCGCCATGGCTAAGCGGAACCCAGAAAAGGCCGTACGTAAAGCCGGGAAGAATAAGAAGCTAACCGAGGCGTTAGACGCAGTCCCCGGTTGAGGTCTGCTGTAACCTAACTCAGTACACAACGAGCTGCTGCGTGTTGTCCGCCGTAGGCGGTTAACATACGTTCCACGGCTGGAGATGCCGAACGCGCCCCCCCCGGGTAGCTGTATCCCGTGAGTGGCGGACGGATTAACCGGTACATTCGCTTTGAAGCGTTGTATACACCGCCAAGCTCCAGACGATAGCACTCGGGTAGTAGGCCGCGTCTCGCATGTCGAGTCGAATGTTAGTTCGGATCTAGTTCCCTAGGTGGCGCCGCAGAACTAGGTCACCGGATAGCCTTTGCGGGATCTTGCGAGACGAGAGGTCTGACGTCATATTGTTCATAACTAGAGCGGACTCGTGGTGGTAAGACGCCACCCGTTTCGCTCTGGTTAGTGTTGGCGTTAGGCAGCCTCTAGCTGTCGAGTTAGCTTGCTCTAACTAGCAACCTTTGTTGGACGAATCCTTCGGGAGGAGTCCAACACATTTGCCAATTCACAAATTGGAAGTCGCCCTCAGTGCCATGGCACAGGGGACGATTGACGCTGCGCGTCAAACAGCCAACGTTCTGTTGGAAGGCGAGGACCCGAAGGTCCCGTCTCGGGTCGAGGAGTCTATGGACTCTTCAACTGAGGAGGCAGCCCTGACGCTCTCTGCGATGGCCGAGGCCACCGACCGGGAGAGGATGCCACCTCCACCACCACCACGCCCGGAGCCCGCGTCTACGGCGGCTTCGGGTGATAGGATTGATGTCCTGGACATCCCAATGTATCCTCCGGGATTCAAGACTCGCATCGAGCGTATGGCTCACGTCGATGACGAGGCTGGTGTCGTGTACACCTCCTGGGGGACTTATATCCCCATGCACGCCTCCATGTTCGGATACGGACGGCTGGTGGTGAAACCAGGCGTGCCCGAGGCCATACCAGACAACTTCAAGACTCTGGTCATGGACTCGTGCAGCGACGAGTTGGCTGACAGTATGCCAGTCTCTTGGCTCCGGAACTATCGAAAGTTGGCGGAGAAGATGGCGGTCAACGAGAGCTTGGCCCGAGCAGTACTGATCTCCGAAGGCATTACCCGGAAGGCCGCGGAGTTAAGAGAGTCTGAGTCCGACATGGATACAGACTCTACAGTCACTCTTTCCTCGGTGGAAACCGGCCGGGTCAAGCGATTGACCCACAAACCTGCACCAAAGGGTCCTCTCACTGAGAGTGACCTGGAGGTTGAAGACCTTAGGATCGCCATCGAGAGGTCCACATCCGAGAAGGAACCGGGTGCCGACATACCGGAGGCGCATGGCGAGATCTCGGAGGAGGACATCTCGCGTCAGCAGGCTGCTGTTGAAGCCAAGCGAGCCAAGCTCGCCAAACAGCAGAAGGAGCTCACCGCAGCTCGTCGGGCCCACCGAAAACAGCAGGCCCAAAGTAAGGCGAAGGCTTCCTCCGTCTCTGGTGGAGCCCACGCCCCCCACCAAGTCGAGGGGTAAGGGCGACCCGAAGGCGCCCGCCTCCAAGACACCAGCCACCACAGTAGCCACCTCGGTTACTGCAGCGTCCACTGCCAGCACTAGCGGAGCGAGCGCCAAGTCCTCTACCAAGGCTTCGTCTGGTACTACTGCCACCAGCCGAGCCAGCCGTAGAGGAGAGGGCATTTACACGGACAGTGAGGGAAGCAAGAGCGACCCGGAGCTGCCCGAGTCAGCCAGATCTGATTTGGAGTCCGTGACAACGTGGGAAGAGAGTCCACTACATGTGTCCGGGCGCCGTCAATAAGGACGGTGATAGCGACGACGAGGAATGGATGAAGTCCGGCCCCTCGGATACGCCAGTGGGTAAATTCTACCTCATTTGGATTGACCAGCTCAAATCCAAATTGGGGTCGATTTACAGCTATGAGGCCCGGACGAAAGTCCAATGGGCGATGACCCAATGGGGGCCATCCGGCAACCGCCGGAGGTGCCCATTCGAATCGTGCCAGCTGGCTCTCACGGGAGAGAAGGTGTTTGAGACGAAGCCCCGCTTCGCTCGACACATAGTGGAGCACCACATGCACCACAAGCCCCTGATGATGTGTGTGCTCGGAGACCGTCCGAGCAAACTATGTGACGGCTCGTTCTCCACTAACCGGCGTCGGGACATGGCTCTGCATCTGCAGAAAGCCCATGGCACCGGCCTGGAAAAGACGAGGAAACGGGCCCTCAAGTGCTTCAACGAGCTCCTGGCTAACTGGGCCTCGTTGAGTGTCAAAGACATCAAGGAGCAGGCATTCAAGACCGGATTCTGCTCGTGGAAGAGTGGCAACCTGTTGGCCTTCTTCCAGATCAACTTCTCCTCCACCAAGTTCGGGATGCCCAGCGAAGTGCACCTGAAGATGAAGAAGTGGAGGGGAGATGACAAGCGGGAGAAGATCAAAGCCCGCTCGAAGGGTCCTAACGGAGGCACAGCCACGGCTAACGGTGCTTCCAAAAGGACCCGCGCAGACCGGTCCGTAAGCCCTTCGGGTAATAAGGACCAGCCTAGACCAGCCAACCCAGCTGATCGTCGCGAGTCGGGACAACAGGTCTCGGCTCTAGATATGCCTAGCAACCAGGCCCGTAGGGCGGTTAGCCAGGCGGCCACTCCGGCCACCTCTACACCACCTGCACCCGCGAGGCAAACCCCGGGCGAAGCCTCTGGCAGCCAGGATGATGGGGGCGAGCTCTTCGCTCCCCCATCCGGGTACACATCTTGGTGGGCTGGTGAGGGATCTTCCGGCAAGCGCCCTACGTACAGTGAGTACGCGGCGAAGTTCCCTTCCATGGGACCAGCGGGACCCGAATCTCAGGTCCTAACCCCCTTGGGCCGGGTCCAAGCCCCGGGGTAGAGGCCGTGGTGGAATGGAGTCCACCCGAGCTCCCCCGGGCGGTGGCCGAGGCCGAGGTGGTGCTACGGTTGAGGGCCCGTCTGTCCCTCCAGCAGGCGCTCCGCCTGCCACTGTGGAGGCCGCCGCGCCCCCACCAGTTATAGTTCCACCAACGGCCCCTCGGGTGCCCGTTATGGAACTGATATCAGGAACTCTGTCAGGTCTTCAGGATCCGAACACGTTTGTTGATCATCGCGATGTTCAAACGGCCAGGATCCAGAATGACCTGATGGCGGAATGGCAGGCATTGCATCGCCAGAAGTCAGTCGACTACTGGCGTGTAATGACTGAAGCCACCTTCAACCTGGTCTACAAGGTCCAGAAGAGGGAGGAAGAGAAAATTCAGGTGCAGGAAAGGAAGAATGTCGAGGAGGCAATCCAATCCTGCCGGCGCCAGCAGTTGGAAGCTGAAAAGCTTAAAGAGTTCCACCGCGCTGAGAACGCCGGGTACATCCGTAAGTACAAGGAGGCTGACCTCAAGTTCTTCCTCGCATTCGGGAAGCACTTGGACGAGTGGGACGGCTCTCCGTCGTCCCTGTCCTTCGCTCCGGCTGCTCCACCGGTTCCGGCTGCTCCACCGGTTCCGGCTGCTCCACCGGTTCCGGCTGCTCCACCGGTTCCGGCTGCTCCACCAGTTCCGGCTGCTCCGCCCGTTCCGGCTGCTCCACCCGCTCCGGCTGCTCTACCTGCACCCGAGGCAGTGGACAGTCCGTCCGCGGTGATGAGCGCGCTGAGCTTGGGGAGCGACACGCCCAGCGAGACCTCCACGCTGCTCTCTGTGAGCAGTTGCAGCAGCTCGGCTCCGGCTGCCTCAGCGGAGTCGGCTGAGAAGATGGACACGGATCCGGAAGATCTTTAAGTGTCCATCTGATGGTGTTTTATAGTACCCGAGGGTAAAGGCATTTATCATGCCAGAGGTACTTATCCTTACACTGGACTCGCCGATCTGGGACCGAACCTGCAGTGAAGATGGACGCTAACCCGAAACACAAAGAGGATTACTACACCTAACCGGGGCTCCATCTTCCCACCTTCATCAGGGCACACCATAACAGCAACGTGGCTTGCCACCACATATATGTCGCCGGGTGGAGCTGCAGAAACCAGTCGTTCCAGATTCGCCGGAAGTCCGGTATTTTGTAAGGGCGATCCTGCTACCCTGGTAGGACGTCTATTATTATCAGTATTAATATTTTGTGTAAAGCTATTTTTATATAATATTTATATTCTTGTAATCAAACCAAACAAAATTATTCTCGGGTTATTTACCCCACCTCAGGTCGGCTAGTTACTACTATAAAATATGGTTAATACCATTTCACTACATATCTACAACTTTTTATCGCGTCTCTAATACTATAATAACACTGTAACATTGTTACCATCTACTACCCTAGGTCGATGGTGCATAAGGCACCACTTCCTAATTGTTATCATTAGTTACTTCGGGTTATATGCGACGATGCCTCATCATGTACATATTATTTATAATGCCCCTTAATGTTCTATATTCTATATGAACACTTATGTATAGACTTAACTATGTGTGTATAACTTATTATTGTATAAAGTCAACAATAGGTATTTATTAAATACACCCAACCCTAGGTATAGTCTAGTGGGGGTGGTGTAGGGGCCGGCATCGTTGTATATATATTAGTGCCGTTCATCCGAGAGACGTGTTCGTGTGGTGCTTGTTCCTTCTATGCCAGCTAGGTGTCGCTTTGCGATACCCCGTTGGTACAAGAGGGGGCAGCACCATGCCTCGCGTCCAGCTTCTACTAAGAAGCCGGACGAGCGGCAGAAGGGGACTGGACGTGGTCCAGTCAAGACGCTCAGTTACAATCCATTGAAACTTGAATAAAGTCCTACCCGAGAGGTAGGGGTATCCGGGGCTTTGCCCAACCCGAACTACTCGTGTTGTGTTGGTATCTCTAGTGATAAGCGAGCCAACGAGCCACCCAACATATAAGTCGATACGAACCATTACAATGGAAAGAAGTAACTGCAGCCTTTATGTTAGGATTCGTATTAAAATGAATCTGTATAGTATATTGGATTGAGTACCATACTTAGCCATATATACTGTAATAATCACAGAAGACCAGACTCAGCAAATAAAGTTCTATAACAGTTGAAGGCGTTTGGTTTATTTCTTATGGGTCTTATGGCTAACAGCTCTCATCAATTCTTGTATCAACATCAATTATCCTTGCTTGTTATGAAATGCACCACCCTTACAGGCCGTCACCGGTCGCAACCACCAAACCCAGAGTCGCCGACCACACGTCTGCCACCTGGAAGTCTCTAATTGCATTCCCCCACTGCGACCACCGAACCGACTTTTATTGTGTGACGAGCTGTGAGCTGGGCCGGGCCTGGAAGTCTTGCTGCTGTGTGCGCTGGCCCTGGTGCTCCGGGCACCCAGAGGGTTGGACCATAGGTCGGTGCGGGATATCTCGCAGGCGTCGCCATGGCTGCGCCCCCGACTGGGCATGGAGGGGGTGGTGCCATCTCCTGGTTCCCCCTTGGACTGTCGTTGCATAGTAATTAGTTTGTACCGTCGACGGCCCGTATAACTCAACCCAGCCGTGAGCTCTTCCCCCTACAGGCGTATACTCCTCCCCCAAGTCCGACGATGGGGCCAGGTCTGATGCCCACCTCTGGAGGCGGTCCGGTTGTTCCACCCGCTTCCAGGGTATGCGTTCAGGGTGGTCGCCATACCAGACAGGGCAACCTCCAAGAGGGTCCATCCCCTCCGCGCGGGGAAACTCCGGCTCCCGGGGCCATTCGGGGACGTACTCCCCCCATTCATCGGCCCATTCGTCCCTCCTCTCGCGACGTAGCCGTGGACCCCCCCGATCTCTGCCATGGCATCTTCTCCGTGTGTCCTCGTAGCGATCCTGCTCATACTCATTTTGGTCCCGTCGCCGATCATATTCCTCATACTCTCGCTGCCTCTCGAATTCTACATCTTCCCATCTCCCATATCCTCGCCTCTCGCCATCTCCTTCACGCCTAGGGTCGTGGTCATCCTGACCCCTATATCTTCCCTCTTCCTGGTTTCTCTCTCTCCTTCTCTCGATCGCTCCCTTTCTGTGTCTTCCCTCTGTCTCTCCTCCCTTTCCCTTCTTTCTCGCACTTCCACTTGTTTCTCCTCTCTCTCCCGTCGGTCCCTATCGTCGCTCTCCTTCTCTTTCGCATTAAGTTCCTCCCAGTCCTTCTTCTCCTTCTCACTCTTCTCCTTCTGTTTCTCTTTGTCCTCTTTCTCTTTCCTATCTCGTTTCTCTTTCTCCCTCTTTCTCTTCTCTCTTTCCTCCTTTCTCTCCTTATCTTTGTCCTCCTTCTCCTTGCGTTTCTCCCTCTCCTCCCCCTCTCTCTTGTCCTTATCCTCTTTCTCTTTCTGTTTCTCCCTTTCTTCCCTCTCTCTTTTGTCCTTATCCTCCTTCTCCTTACGTTTCTCCCTGTCTTCCCTCTCTCTCTTATCTTTGTCCTCCTTCTTGCATTTCTCCCTCTCCTCCCTTTCTCTTTTGTCCTTATCCTCCTTCTCTCTGTGTTTATCTCTCTCCTCCCTTTCTCGCTTTTCCTTATCCTCTCTCTCCTTGTGTTTCTCCTCCCTCTCTTGCTTCTCTCTGCCCTCCTTCTCTTTGCGCCCTTCCTTCTCGTCCTTCTCTTTCTTTTCTTTGTCCTCATTCTCTCTTTTTCTTGTCTCGGCGCTCCTTATCCTCTTTCCCCTCTTTCTCTTTGTCGCGCCGCCGGTCTTTGTCTTCTCTCTCTTTCTTCACCTCACGGCTCTTTCTATCATCCTCTCCCTTATCACCTCTCTTATCCTTCCTTTGGCTTTTATGCTCCCCCTCTGTTTTCCCCGTACTCCCCTCTGTCTCTTTAGTAAGAGTCGCGGTTGCTTCCTCCGCACCTGCACACGGCTCGTTCGCCAACTCCCCCTTAGCCTGGTCTGTCTCCCCCGTCGGATATGCGTCTTTCCCTGGGGTCATCTCGGGGGTGTGGGCCTCCCTGCGCACGACTCTCCTGACATCGCCTTTGTCAGGCGAAGAGCCTCCCTCCGAATCGGTGTCTTAGGCGACTGCCCTGTTTGAGACCTGGTTGGGTGGAAGTATAAACGGGTCCTCCTCCTCCCAGTCCAACTCCTCTGGCTCCTCCCCCAAGTCTACCCGGGAAGCCATAAGGCGCTCCAGCCGTCCTCCCACCACGGATGTGTTGTTTTCCGACGTGTGGGTTGGGACCGTCTGCGGTGACGACGTCAGTATCTGACGAACCTGCTCTGCGTCCCTGAGGGTCGCCGCTCCCTCAGTCTCCGGTGCCGCTGCCTCGAACAGTGGGGACGACGCTATACTGACCTCGTGGCCGGTAGGGGACAGCCAGGACTTTTTCCGCAGCGCTTCTGCAATCAGGCATTTCTGGAACTCCTTCTTAGCAGTCTCCGCCATCTCCTCTGCCCTGCGGTTTGTCTCCTTCAGGAGCTCGGCAGGAACCAGGGTCCCGTCGCTGTCTATTATCAGGGACTGTAATAAGATCGGGTTCCCATCTCCGCTGGACGCCGGGCCACTCACCACCTGCTCCAGCAACTGGTTAGCCTCCTCTGCCAGGTTCTCCGGCTCCCCCTGTCCCAACTGTTGTGCCAATATCCGCGCGGCCTCGAAGTCCTCAGTGGACCTGGTGCTCATCAGATCCCCCTCAGCGTTTACGGCCAGGGTGGGAGGGTCCACAGAGTCCTCCTCCGTAGCTGCTGACGTGGAGGCCACTGATTCCGGTGCCGTCTTCAGCATCTTAGAAGGGGGGCTGCACTCCCCCTCCAGTGTCCCCTCTTGGCCCCCTTCTCCTAGCATTATCTTGGGCAGGTTCGAATCCCAGGGGGTCTCGTCTTCGCCCATCTCACGGTTGCCCTTACGTTTCCAGCCTTTCTCCGTTTCGGTCCGTTCCCCCGGTACGTTGGGCCGTCCTAACAGTGAGCGGCTGCGCCGCCGGGTATTTCCAGTGGTGACCGCACCCACCATGCTGCGGACTCTCGGGCGTCTGGGAGAGCACCTAGGGGTCTCCTTACTCTCCTCTGGAGTTGGGGTTCGTCGTCTCTCCGTAGGCGTCTCCTCCACCCCCGAACTCTCTAGCAGTCGTTTGGTGGCCAAATGTGCTGCCCTTCGACTGCTTCTGCGCCGTGGCGTTGGGGACGTGGGGGACCCCTGCGAAGAATCCAGGCTTTCCTCTCCACCCCCTTGCTCCCCGGCGACCGAGGTGGCTTCGCGCCCATGATATTGGATGATATTCTTCGGTGGCCGCTGGCTTCGTGGCAACGTGATCCACTCATGGCTGGCATGCAGAGCGACTAGGTGGCTGACCAACTCATCCCATCGGCCGCCTTTTACCTGGAACTTGCATCGCAATACAGGGCAATTCAACCCCGGTCCACACGACTTGTGCTGGGCTAGAACATGACGGTTTAGCACGTCCTTTCGCCAGAAAGTACGGCCACACTCGGGGCAATTCAGCAGTGTCTCCGATTTCCTCATGTTGTTGTCACACTCTGTGGCCCAGCTATAGCCTCGTTCTCGTGCCTTGTGGTCGGTGGTACGAATGAGGTCACGGTGTGGTTCCCGGGCATCCCGCCAGGTGGCCTCACAATCTCGGTGGTAGCCTTCGGTGGCCCATCCTTCACTTGCCTGTCGTTGCTCTTCCCACCGCCAATTCTTGGCTGTAAAAATACCTTGTACCGCCTTACTCATGTTTTCCTGTGTTTCCCCCTTCTCTTTTGGAATGACTGTGCAATATTCTGGAGTTTTCCCTCTGGGGTCCCAGTCCACCACCGCAACTTCTTTTTCTCTTTCTAGCAGGGTCAGAAGCCCCCCCCCCCCCACAGGGGATCTCAATTCGGCCCTTCCCAAACTATTACCCACTACTGCTCTATCTCCCACTAACGGTTCCTTCTCTTCTCTTGCAGATGAGCCATGCCCCACCGGAGCCCTGGAAGCGACCACCCCCAAGCCCACCGACCGCCCTTTTCCGGCTCCCAGAAGGTAAGTTCTGTTATCCTCACTATGTCTCGGGACGCCCTGGGGTAGATTTACTATGAAGGAAGGTTGTAAACGTCTTCCTCTGCCTTTCCACACCTTTTCTAACCCTTCTGCTCGCTCCTCCGTGGCCATAGGGAAGCGCTCCCTCTCTTCCTCTCCCACCGCGGCGGCAGTTGTCAAGGCAACGCCGCCGGAGCCCGGATGTGGCGGGAAACCGACCGCCGCCTCCAGGTGGCGCGCAGGTGACCCTGCCACCATGGTGGCAGCCGGTGGCGCTGCCGGAGGCCAGGCCCACTGTTCTGGGGCCCCGACTACTCGAGCCTCCCCTACCGATTCCTTCTGGGTTCTGGAACCTTCTTTAACAGGTCATAATGTACCACCCTTTTCTTGCGTCCCATCTGTATCTCCCATACCGGGCCTCCTAGGCTCCTTGTGATTTTCCAGGGCCCTGACCAGGGGGCGCATGAACTTTGGGCACTTGCCCACCTCTTTCTTCAGGACCATATAGTAGACATTGTCCCCAACTTCCAAAGGTTCGCCTCGTACCCTGGTCGAATAATTCCTTTCTTGACGCCGGACGGCCTCTCCCATTTGCCGGAGGGCGTAGGCATGCCCTTTTGCCATCCTACCCTGCAATTCGGCCGCGTAATCATCATAGTCCTCCGGCTTATCCCCCACTCGTTCTGGTGCTGGGTACATAAGATTTCCCCAGCATCAAGAAGTTAGGGGTTTGGTTGGTAGAGGCTAGCACCGAGGATCTATATGCGGCCATCATGTACGGGAGCTGTAAATCCCAGTCCTTCTGATCCATGGACATGGCCAGCATGGACTCCACCATGCGATTGCAGCGCTCTACCAACCCATCAGACTTCGGATTATAGGGGCAGGTCCGTGTTGTCGCCACCCCCTACAACCTATGCACCTCTTGGAACATCTGGGCCTGGAAGTTCCGCCCCTGGTCCGTATGGATCGTGCCCGGGGGTCCCAAGTGGCAGACCACCTCCGTGACAAAAGCCCAAGCGACTATTTCGGCCTCCTGATCTGGCAAGGCCACCGCCTCCGTCCATCTAGTAAAATAATCCATGACGATGAGGATATGCCTATTCTTCCGTGGGAGGGGGCCCATCAAGTCCATGGCCATCCTTTCCAACGGACATGCCACCGGCACATGCCGCATCATGGCCCAGGGGGTTGAGGTGCCGCCTTCCAACTCAAGCACTGAGGGCACGAGGCCAGCCACTGAACCACGTCCCTCCTGTAGTTGGGGCAATAGTAGGCCTGCTGGAACCGCCTCAGACTCCTGGCTCTGCCGAAGTGACAACTCAAGGGAGCCCCATGAACGCTGGCCAGGACCTCCTCCTTCTTGCTATCCAGCACCAAAACCTGCAGGAAGGTCCGGCCTCCCGGCTCCCACCATACTCGGCAGAGTACCCCGGCTTCCAATCGCAATCAGGGGAACTGTACCACCAGGGTGTCTACGGCATAATTTTCCCCTGCAAGGGCATCCTTCGAAGTGACTTTGTCATCCTCGACCCATTTCCTCACTCGTGTGAGCACTGGATCATCGTTCTGAGCCTGCCTCCAGACTCCCCTTTGATCCACAAATATCCCCTCATCTACTTCCGGCATTGCTTCGGGAGCTCCCCTTTCCTCCACGGCCTTGTCAGCAGCAGCTTCGCTTCTAGTTACCACTCGACACTCCGCCAGGGTCCCAATAGCCCTCTCCCGTTCCCCCGAAAGGTCCTCAAACGGTGGGGAACCCGGTTGCTCCCCCATGCCACACTGGCTGCAGGGCCTCCAGGACAACCCATCTGCGTTGCATCTCCTTCCTTCTGTGTTGCCAGGATCCTTTCCCGGACGGTGCTCAATGACGTGGTCAAAGGTCTCTAGTAACTGTAGCCATCTAGCTACCTGACCCTCGGGTTCCTTGAAACTGGCCAACCACTTTAGAGCGACATGGTCGGTCCGGATGCGTACTGGGTGTCCCACCAAGTAGTGGCGAAATTTCTTCACCGCGAACACGACCGCCAACAGTTCCCGGCGGGTGACAGAGTAATTCCTCTCGCACCGACTCAAGGTACGGCTAGCATAGGCCAAAGGCCGCTCCTGATTATCCTGTACTTGGGTCAGCACCGCCCCCAATCCGAGGTCGCTGGCGTCAGTGTCCACCAGGAGGCGTCCTTCGGCCATCGGATAGGCCAGGATGGGTACGCTCACTAATTTATCCTTGAGAACCTGGAAGGCCTCAGCACAGTCCCGATTCCATGATTGATTGATTGATTGATTTGTGTTTTACAGCACTTTAGCGGCACTAAGTGGCTATCCCGTGCTTCACAGGTTGATAATTTAACAGAGGAATGTGTCAGTGCCCGCGCATATGTGCACCACACACATCCTGAAGGGATAGGAAAGAGGAGACAAAGACCCTTTTAAGTGGGCTAGGGAAGCCCGCCGATTCCATGAGAACCTCTTATTCTTCTCGGTTAGCTCCGAGAGTGGCTTAGCGATAAATCCGAAGCCAGGCACGAAACTGCGATAGTAGCCGCACAGGCCTAGAAAAGAGCGTACCTCCGTCACTGAGGTTGGCACCGGCCACCCTGACACAGCAGCGATCTTCTCGGGGTCCGTGCCAATCCCCTCTTTGTCAATTCGGTGGCCCAGGAAGTTTACCTGTTCACGCACCAGCTGGCACTTGGAGGCCTTTATTTTTAGGCCCGCTTCCTGCAGGCGCCCTAGGACAAGCTACAATTGCTCAGCGTGCTCTTCCAAAGACTCCGAGAAAAGGATGATGTCATCTAGGTACACCAGGCACGCTGTCCATTAAAGGCCCCTCATGACAATCTCCATGAGTCTCTCGAACGTCCCGGGGGCATTGCAAAGCCCGAAGGGCATCACTCTAAATTGAAAGAGACCACGGGTGCGTAACGAAAGCAGTCTTTGGTTTTGACTCCTCCTCCATCGAGACTTGCCAGAACCCGGACGCCAGGTCAATGGTGCTAAACCAACAAGCCCCAGACATGGAGTCTAGCGAGTCGTCCATCCGCGGGAGGGGATATGCGTCCTTTATTGTGACAGAGTTCAGTTGCCTGTAATTGACACAAAATCTAACACGGCCATCTTTCTTTTTCACAAGGACTACGGGGATCGCCCAGGGGCCCACGGCAGGCTCAATCACCCCTTGCTGAAGCATCTTATCACCTCTTGGTCGACCACCTCCCGCCTGTGCGGAGCCAAACATCGGGGTGCCAGTTTTATGGGGGCAGCCACCCCTGTGTTAATCGCGTGTGCTACCACATCCGTATGGCCCAGGTCTTCATCCCCCTCCTGGAATGCCGCGCGATTACGCTCCAACAGTCGGACCCATTTCGGGTCCCGTTCGACCCTCGACCCCCTTAACAGGATTGCAATCAAGTCGGCTCCCGGGGTGCCAGCGACAGTTCCGTGTAGCTCCTGGTCGCCTTCTGTTACCATCCTACACACCGGCTTGCTTATTACCTCTGCATGTCCGAGATGCATACCCCGGTATACAGTAACTGAGTCGGGCCCCGGGTTACAGACTAACAGGGACACATCCCCTCCTCTTGGCCGCGATAGCGTACGGCCAACCCAGATTCCCCGGGAGCTTTCTACCCGTGGCAGGCCCTCCACAACCACCTCTTCCCCTTCAAATCTTGGCAGAACTCGGCCCATGATTACCTTTTCAGAGGCTCCTCCTACCACTTCAGTGGCTATGCTGACTATCCTACAATTGTCAGTCTTGACTGTCTCTGGCCACAGGAACCTACCCTCTGCCAGATTGATGGTAGCCCTTGTCTCCCTTAAGAAGTCGGCTCCCAGTAGACCGGCCGCCGCAATATCAGCAATGACAAACGATGTACTCTCCTTCCTTGCTCCGCATTGCAGGACCGTGGAGACCCTGCCCTCTACTTGCAGGGGCTTTTCATCGGCAGTGTGAAATGCCGACGTGGTCGGGGCCACCTCTCCTGGGGATCCCGTCCCCTTCTACCACGCTGTAGACAGCAAATTACTGGTAGCTCCGGTGTCCACCACTAAATGAATCGATTGTTCCCACAGCACTCCTTCCACCTCGAGGCTGTTCCCCTTCCTCTCCTTCCTCCCCAGCCATTCTCTCTGCTGTTCGGCAGTGTGGGTCTTCCCCCGGCTGACGGTGGAGACCCCTTCTAGTTTCCCAATGACTTAGCCTCGGCATCCCTTCTCCTGGCCGCCTCCACACGCTTCTTCCAGGCAGGGCAATTGCGTTTGAAATGCTCCTCCGACCTGCACTCGAAGCATGATCTCCTTGGCCCGGGCTGTACGCTCTCCTTCTTGATAGACTGGCCCCGTCTTATTTCCGTTGTGAGGCCGGCCAACTGTTCCTTGATTTCTGACATTTCCTCTGCCATGGATCGTGACAAGGAACGGACTTGCTTATTTTTCTCTCTTGTTTGAGGTAGGCCTCCGCCTGCACTCCTTTCTCTACTGCTTGGAGTAAATTCTTTGTCTCCCCCTGATACATCCAGTTACGGAGTTCCCCATCGTCTAAGCATTCTACAAAACGGTGCTTAGCCATCACATCTACCGTTGCAGCATCCGCATTAGGGTACAACAGGTGAACTAGTCGCGATATTTCTTCGGAGAGTGTTTGTAGTTCCTCGCCTGGCTTTCTCACTCTGGTGCGGAGCAGGGCCTTGTAGGACTCCCCTTGGCTCTGGGGTTGGAATCGGTTGATCAGCGCTTCCCGCAAGTGCCTATACCCATCTTCTGACGAGGGTTTGACGGCCGCAAGCAATCTCCTTGCCACGCCTGATAGACTAATCCCCAAAAAGGTTCCAGCTTCCTTCTCCGACCACCTGTTGGCCAGGACGCAGAGGTCGAAGTGAGATAGGAATTCCTCCAGATCACTTGATCCATTGTATTTGCCTGGCATCACGATAGGCTTTCGTGTGGGGCCGTCGCCCCCTGCCCCAGGGGTCTCTTCTGCAGCCGAGGGTTGTCTGGCCAACACTGCTGTAGGTATCACATCCCCTCTGGGCTCCACTGCGGTCCTTAGAGTCTCCGGGCCCCCGCCTCTCTCCCCATGGGTCACTCATCTCCCGACCATTACCCTCTGGTGTCCTACTAGATCCCTCCCGCTTAAAATAGGCTTTGGCGCCCCACCGCTTGCACCACCGGACGCCCCCCGGAAAGGATTATAACTTCTCCTGGCCACATTTTCGCTTGGAACCGTCTGTGGCTTGGCCATAAAGTCGAAGAACTCCCCCAACCCTCTCTCTGCAGGCCTTTCCTCCTCTCGCCTCACTTCCCACCAACTGAGGGGGTTTTTAGTAGCCCCCGACCACCTTTCTTCCCCACCGGCTGAGTCGGTGGTACCACTGGCCACCTCCGGCGTCTCCTCTTGCAACTGTCTCCGAAACAATATCTCCTCATCCACTATTTCTACCACAGATCCTTTTCTCCCCCTACTCAGCCCTTCCTCTTCTCCACCACTAAATTCGCTGTCTGCCATTTTTCTTTTGTGATTGCGCGGGTTCGGGAAATACCAACAGCGCTGTCACCAATGTAATAATCACAGAAGACCAGACTCAGCAAATAAAGTTCTATAACAGTTGAAGGCATTTGGTTTATTTCTTATGGGTCTTATGGCTAACAGCTCTCATCAATTCTTGTATCAACATCAATTATCCTTGCTTGTTATGAAATCCACCACCCTTACAGGCCGTCACCGATCGCAACCACCGAACCCGGAGTCGCCGACCACACGACCACACGACCACACCTGGAAGTCTCTAACTGCATTCCCCCACTGCGACCACCAAACCGACTTTTATTGTGTGACGAGCTGTGACGTCACAGGCGTGACATCACCAGTCGCCACCATGTCGCCCCCAGGCGGGATAGACCCCAACTACCGCTCCCGGGCCGGTGGCTGCCACCGAGCTGACCGTCTACTCCACAATACTAGTAATAACTATTAATAAGTGATATATAATCACTACAATACCGTATTTTTGTATTAACCCCCAATGGTTAAATACTGGGTACTCCTGAGCTGTCCCAGATATGCTGCATATTACGAGTGATTGTTTGATCGACCGATCTGGAAGACGTATGTGACCGTTCATTGGGGGAGCAGTCACTCCACATTGCATCCGGATACCTCACCTGGACAATTATTCATATACTGTGGACTATTTAGGGGCATAAAAGCATAATCGAGGATATTGCTATTATGTTATCCAAAACGTCATTATATATTATCCCAGAACTTTAGCACTACGTAGAGGATTAGGGTAGCTGCCCTATCAACATCCATATTAAATAATACTGCAAAAGACAATAGCACATCCATCCGGTGGTTAGCTGACCACGGGGTTTACGTTAGACGCTCGAGGGACCGGGATCATCAGCCCAGGGATTGTCATATACATGTCTATATAAATTTGGACACTTGTTCTATAATTAGAACTACTAGTATATTACTTTGACTGTGACTATTCATATATGATTACGGGTATTATCTCTGTTCAGTATCGACATGACCAAGTCAACCATAACTGTGTTCATATATGAAAATCATTTAATGATCTGTGATTCGGATGGTTTTCATAACTTATCTACTAAATGACTGAGTCATTTCTGTTAATATATTGTTGAATATGTGTATATATATATATATATATATTGTGGCGGAGACGGAGGGGCCGTTGGCGGAGCCGAAACCATCCTGGTGTGGGGGCGGCGAGGCCAGCGGTCCTGAAGTAACGCGGTTACGTCGGCAATAGTAGTCGGCGGAGGAGATCCTCCGACGCTGGCCTGCCGTAAAGCGGGCCGGGGTCGGAGTATCTGCCTATGTATAAATAAGGGAGTTGTTACTCCGATTAGTTAGTTCCGAGTTGCAGACAGAGAGGAGCAGAACTCTAAAAGGCTTATCTCCGGATTAATATATACGATATAAGACTTAGATGGTGTGGCGAGGACTGCCAGGAAATAAAAGACACTGAAGTCAAGCTGTCGGAGTTGTGTAATTCTTTATTAACCATAGAGTCGGAAAACGCTACATTGGTGACAGCGGTGTTTGAAGACCCACGAGAGAAAGAAGATGGCGGAGGCTTCAGAAACGATAAACTTACCTGTGGAGAAGAGGGATACGGAGGAGATTAAGCGGGAAAAAGGGGTTTTGCTGGAAGTGGTGGACGAGGAAGTGACGCTACGGCAGAGAGGGGCGGTGAGGCCGGAAGAGATGAATCCGGAGAGACAAGCAGAACCCGCCGATAGAGCATCCCGGGAGGAGGTAACGGACACGGGATATGAGGAACCACGCGTTAAAGAAAAGGAGCCCTACCTGTGGCCATGGGAGAGGGAGGAGAAACCGGCGGCCTGGAGGTTGAGGCACCCTAAAGGAAAACTGGGTGATGCAAATGCCTGGCTGGGGTTCAACCCGGGAAGGGACGATGGCGGAAAGGTGCTTTGGTGGCCGGAGGAGCAGGCGGAGATGAATAACCCAAGGAAGGGGAGCAAGCGGGCACCGGCCGAGGTTCGCCCCGAAACCGGGAGACGTGCGGAGGAGGCGGATAAGGACGAAGTAGGGGAAGGTGGAGATCTCCGGCAGGGTAGAGGAGTTATGGGTCGTCCGGAGGATGGCTGGAGAGGAGGTGCCGATGGGGAGAAGGAGGCAAAGGGTAAGCCAGTGGTGAAACCCGCTAAATATGATGGCACCACAGACCTATCTGACTACCTCAACCACTTCGACCTGTGCGTCAAAGTAAACGGATGGAAGCCAGAGGAGGCGGGTATGTTCCTAGGTCTGAGTCTGTCGGGGGCAGCCCGGAGATTGTTGACGGGAAGGAAACCAGCCACGCCGGAGGGGTATGAGGAGTTAAGAAGGGCACTCGTGGAAAGGTTTGAGCCTACTAATCAGGAAGAGATCTACAAAGCGTTCCTCCGCACTAGGGTCCGGCGAAAGGGGGAGGGACTGCAAGAGTTACAGGAAGAACTGAAAAAGTACACTAAGTTAGCATATCCGGAGGCAGACGCCCGGACGACAGACACCTTAGCGCTCGATAGATTCCTATTGTGCCTCGACAATCCACTCAGGCAGTGGGTGTATCAGTCAACACCGAAAGATTTACAATCCGCAGTAATGACGGCGGTGGGAGCGGAGGCGTACTTACAAGTGGAGCAGGAGAATATCCACAAAGTGCGGGCGGCGGATGCGTCAGTAAATGAACACCTCAAGTCCAACAAGGAGGAAATGAGCAAAATGGCGGAGTTGATGGAGCGGTTAGTTCAAAGGCTGGATGATCCGGCGGTGTTGGGGAGGAAGAAAAAGCCAAGCAGTGGTGCTTGCTTCGGATGCGGACAGGAAGGCCATTTCAAGCGAGAATGCCCAAATATCAAGGCCAAGGAGGCACCCAGGCCGGTGAGCGAACAGGCTAGTCCGGCGGCGGGAAACTAGAATCGACCTATACTAAAGGCCAAGTACAGGTCGAGGGAAGTGGGCCTATCAATGTGATACAGGGCCGCCGAGAGAGGGGCGGAGGAGGATTGATAGTAGAGGGTCGGCTGGCAGGGGCCCCCATCCAATTGCTGGTGGACACTGGTGCGTCGCTTAATCTGGTCTCCGAAGGATGGTGGAGCAGGTGGGGCGGACGGGGACGCCTGGGGGAAACGGCGGAGAAGATCTACTCCGTCGACGGGCGGCCTATGGACATAAAAGGGGAAGTGTACACAGAGCTGGAAATCGGGAGGCGCACTATCAATGTGCGTTTCGTAGTCAGCGACACCGGGACGGAGGGAATCCTGGGGGCGGAGTTCCTCCGCACCAACAAACTAATGGTCGACGTAGCAAAAGGGCGCCTAGTGTGGACAGAGGAGGATTCCGTGTGCCGAATCGTCAGCACCCGAGCGGCGGTGCTGGGATCCGGACAGGAGGCCATGCTAGAGGGAACTCTAGCCGGACCCTGGCAACAGGGGGACGACGGGATGATTGAAGGGATGGCCGGACACAAGGGTGAACCGAGCTTCCTGGTGGGGCGGGGGCTGGTATGCCCCGAGGGGAGGGCAACTTGGGTCAGGGTGCTCAATCCTGGTCCTGAGCCAGTGGTGATATATAGAGACATGACTCTAGGGGCCATTCAACGAGTGGAGTGCAGAGGCGGAGGCGAGACAGTGGCCGGAGAGGGATGGTGCCGGATGGTGGAGAGAGGTGAGCCGGAGGAGCTAAAGTGTTTGGTGGACGGGTTAGTGAGCGGGACGGAGGCTCACCGTAGAAAGGAGCTTGCACGGCTTATAAGGAAACACCTGGGGGCATTTCAGAGGCATAAGGGCGACAAAGGGCACACTCAATTGGCCAAGCATAGGATTGATACGGGGGTACATCCACCTATCAAACAACCGCCGAGGCGATTGGCACCCCATAGACGAGAGGCGGTAGAAGAGGAGGTGGAGAAGATGTTGGAAGCCGGAGTGATTGAGCCATCCACTAGCCCGTGGGCTTCTCCGGTGGTCCTAGTAAGAAAAAAAGATGGTACCACTCGCTTCTGCGTGGACTACCGGAGGCTCAACGCCGCCACCGTGAAGGATGCTTATCCCCTGCCTAGAGTGGAAGATTGTCTCGATACCATGGCGGGGGCCGCGTGGTTTTCGTCAGTGGATCTGGCCAGCGGCTACTGGCAGTTGGATATAGAGGAGGGGGATAAAGAGAAAACAGCATTCACGACACACCGGGGGCTGTTCCAATTCCGGAGAATGCCCTTCGGTTTGTGCAATGCGCCAGGCACCTTTGAGAGGGTGATGGAAGTGGCCATGAGGGGACTACAGTGGAAAACTTGTTTGGTCTATCTAGACGACATAGTCGTATTCTCCGCCACCTTCGAGGAGCATCTTGGCCGGCTTGGGGAGGTACTTCAAAGGCTGGAGGATGCTGGGCTTAAGATCAAGCCCTCCAAATGCCAGTTGGCTCGCCGCAGAGTGTTATTCCTGGGCCACCAAGTGAGTGAGGCGGGGGTAGAGACGGATCCGGAAAAGATAGAGGCGGTGCAGTCGTGGCCCACTCCGACCACGGTGACGGAGGTCCGGAGTTTTCTGGGGCTAGCCGGCTACTACAGGACCTTCGTTCCTGAGTTCTCTACGAGGGCTAAGCCACTGAGCGCGCTGGCCGAGAAAGGGAGGACGTTCCGGTGGTCGGAGGAATGCGAGGCCTCATTCCAAGACCTAAAAAAGAGACTAACCGAGGCCCCTATCCTGGCTTTCCCCCAGGCGGAGGGACAGCTTACCTTAGACACCGACGCCAGTGACACAGGCCTCGGAGTGGTACTGTCCCAGGAGCAGACGGGGGTAGAGAGGGTCCTAGCCTATGGCAGCCGCACTCTCAGCAGGCCGGAGCGTAACTATTGCGTTACAAGGAGGGAGCTGCTGGCTATAGTCTTTGGCCTCAGGAAATTCAAGCATTACCTAATAGGGAGGAGGGTGGTAGTCCGAACAGATCATGCCTCCCTGCGGTGGCTGTTGGAGTTCAAGGAGCCGGAGGGCCAGCTGGCTCGATGGCTGCAGATTATAAGTACTTACGACATAGTGGTGCAGCATAGGCCGGGAAAACTACATGGGAATGCGGATGGGCTGTCCAGGAAGCCCTGCAAGCAATGTGGGCGAGAGGATGAGGAGGAGCTACTGCATTGCCGGGTTTTCACAAGGTCTCAACGCCAGGAGATGGTTCGGGGGGCGCCTCCGGCGGCGGGGGACTCCACTCCGCCGGCAGGGAGAGAGTGGGGCACACTCCAAGCGGAGGACGCTGTGCTGACTCAGGTCAGAGCATGGGTGAACGGGGAGGCGACCACCACAGAGGAGGAAAGAAGGACCTGGGGCTATGAGCTGAGAGCCTGGCATGCCCAATTGGGGCGCATGAGTATAGAAAAAGGGATACTGGGCCGGTGGTGGGAAGGTGCGGCGGGGGAACGATGCTTCCAAATTGCTGTACCCACCCTGAGCAGGAATGATGTGCTCAGGGAGGTCCACGGAGAACCCTTGGCGGGGCATCTGGGCCGCAATAAAACCATCCGGCGCCTCCAGACAGGTTACTACTGGCCTGACTTCAGGAGGGAGGTGACCCTGTGGTGCGCCAGCTGTGAACCCTGTCTCCGGAGGAAGGCGGCTCCACCTCCGCACCGGGCACCAATGGGACATGTGGGTGCCGGACTACCCCTACAGAGGATAGCTCTAGACGTGATGGGTCCATTGCCCTTGTCCTCCGCCGGGAACCAATATATTTTGGTGGCGGCGGACTACTTCACTAAATGGACGGAAGCGTACGCTTTACCCAACCAGGAGGCACCCACGGTGGCCAGGGCTGTGGTGGAGGAGTTCATCTGTAGATTTGGAGCCCCGGCGGAGGTGCACACAGATCAGGGCAAGAACTTCCAGTCGGGACTATTCAGGGAAATGGTGGCCTTACTGGAAGTCAGGCAGACCAGAACTTGTTCCTTTAGGCCCCAAAGCGATGGGATGGTGGAGCGGGCCAACCGAACAATTGAAATGCTGCTGGCGACTGTGGTGGCGGAGGACCAACGGGACTGGGACCGGCGGCTGCCATTTGTAATGGCGGCGTATCGCTCCTCCGCACACGCCTCCACGGGATTGTCCCCCAATCTTCTGATGTTGGGGCGGGAAACGGTCATCCCCCTGGATTTGGTTTACCCGCTGGAGCCCAATGTAGGGGGAGGAGTCGGTTATGTGGCCGAATTACAAACCACCATGACAAAAGCATACTCCGTCGCTAGGGAGGCCCTTGGAAGGTCCCTCTGCAGGCAACAGAGGAACTATGATGCAAGAGCCTCGGCAGGCGAATTCGCTGTTGGGGGCAGGGTCTTCTACTACCACCCTCTCCGGAAGAGGGGACTGACACCTAAACTCCAGAGTTATTGGACAGGCCCATGGGAGATAGTGGGGCGCTTAGGGGAGGCGGTGTATAAAATTAAAAAGGGTAAAACTACCAGGGTAGTCCATTACGACGCCCTAAAACTGGCCCCGGCGCGGGCCACGGCGGAGGATGTTCCCATGGAGGATGAAACAAGGGAGGCCGAGCCCCTATCTTCGGACAATTCAGACGAGGAGGAAGGAGGATCCGGAGGGGGCACCATCCGGCTGGTTCAGGTGACCCCGGGGACTGGAGCTGACCGGGAGGCGAAACTGCTGACCTGCAAAGAGAAAAAGAGACATCAAATAACTGAAACCTGTAAGGGAGGGGCAGCGGATAATGGAAATCGGAAAGAAGGTCTGCGGAGGAGTGCACCGAAGCCTGCCGGAACCAGCGCAGCCCGGGCCGTCAGACTGGCGCCTCAACTGGATACTTACCTTGGGGCGGAGTGGAGGAGCTGCAAAAGCAAGATGAGTCAAGAAGGCCGCGACTGGTGCGATGTATGGCTGGAAAATGAAAAAAGGTTGAAGGAAGAAGCCGAAATGTCACATTGGAGGGGGGTAGAACCAGAGGAGGACCCTCCCTACGAGGAATGGTCCCTCCCCGAGATGGGCGAGTCGGATGAAGAGGGGGTGAGTGATGAGAGTGAGTTGGCCCACAGAAGGCGGAACCATGGCCAAAACGAGGAAATCAGGGCAGAAAGGTTAAGGAGGGCGGCGGATCCTGGCCGGAGGAGAATCAGGGAGAAGCATAGGGAAAGATGGTTTATTTACGAAATGATCGAGGAAGCCATCTACAACAACCATGAAAACGAAGAGAGGGAAGCCAGGAGGGTTGGACGCTGCAGAACAGCCATGACGAAGGGGAGGTCGGGAGGCCAGGCTCCAAATTCCTCGACGGCAGGCGGTGAGGCCGGCCGGCCGGCGGCCGGAGCGCCGCCTAGCGGAGCAGGGCCGGAGAGGCGGGAGTCACTAAGCAACCCTCATAACAGGTTCTCCCCAATAAAAGGCGGGGGAAGGACCGTTAACGGTCAGTCTACAATGCAGGCCGGAGATGACACGCGGTTGGTGGTTCTAAGAGGGACAAGGCCCAAGGGTGAATCGAGTCGGGGTAGAAATGCTGGTGGAGGGTCAAAGAAAGTGTCTTCCACAGTGTCCAGCCACTCCCGGGAGGGCTCCACACGCTCAAGACACAGGGAGAGTCGGCGGAGGAGGAGGGAGAGAGAAAGATCTTCCGGCCACTCCTCCTCTAGCCGCTCCACTAGTGGCCACAGAAGGGACGGAGTGTCTGCCCGGACGGAGGCAGCCAGACATGGGAGGAGGGACTCGGAGAGCCGGAGTCGGAGTGGGAGCTATCGTAGGCGGAGGTCCTCGGCTGACCGCGGATCACGTTCCCACGGCTCACAGCAGGCACGTGAGAGCGGAGGCGCCAATGGCGACAACGGTGTCCGGAGTAAGGCTATGATGCAATCGGGGGTTTCCCACGGCGTGGTGACGGAGGGTGGCCTGACCCAGGGGACGGTGATTGGAGGAGTAGGAAGAGGGGGCGTGACCACCGGGGGGAATATAAGGGAGCGCTATCCGCCTCACCCTTCAATTCCTGTTAGCCTATGGACAACGCCACAACTAGTAATGCCTGTCTTCAAAAACAGAGACCAGAAGCCGGTCCCCACGGAGTGGGTGGACGGGGTGGAGCTGCCGAAGTATCGGTGCGAGATCTGCCGGAAAAGGGGGGACTCCAAGCAGTGGTACTTCATGAGATCCGATGGGATGAACCGCCATCTCCGCACTCACGACGAGATGCAAGAGGGCTACCAGTGCCCTAAGTGTGAGTACATGGTAGCCAAGATCCGGGTGGATGATCTCCGGCGACACATCACGCGTATCCACCCAGAGCTGGAGGACTGGCAGCCGCCGGAGGAGTGCAGGATGCTACCGGTGGGCCGGGCAACGGAGGCGGGAGGATCCTTGGCGGACAGTAGCCTTGTGGCTGCCCCAGCTAGCCCGGAGGAAGCTGTCAGGCTCACCACCACAAAGAGGAAGAGGGGGAGTGCGGTGGCCAAGAAAAAGAAACCGGTAAACGCCGCCTCCAAGCCCGGGGTCCCCCCGCCGCAGCAGGGCACCTCGGCGGGTGGAGGGGGTGCGGGGGACAGCCCCAGCGGATCTACATTCAGCGGCATGGCGTCGCCGGGAATAACGTTGGAGGAGGAGACGGAGGCTGCTGTCGCCTCCAAATACTTGGAGCAATTGCTGGGATTCCGCGTGGAGGGGACCAGCACACCCCAGAGCTGTCTCTCCGTCAGGTCCACCCGGAGTATGTCAGGGAAGGGGGTCAAGAGGGCCTTCGAGCCGGAGGGGGGGGAGGAATCGGCGGAAAAGAGGAAGAGACAATCCCCACGGGGTAAGGAGCGGCAGGCGGAGGAGGAAGCGGGACCCTCCACCCCGCCACTGGCCACGGGGATACCCGACCTGACACCTCTACTGAGCGGGGGGGAGGTGGAAATAGACGAGGAAATGGCGGGGAAACTGAAGTTCGTCATAGGATTACTGGTAGAGAGATATGGACAGGCGGGGGAGACCCCCACCAAGACTCTGTTACGAATGCAACAGGAGGTGCCTCTAGGGGAAGTCAATGTGAGAGCCCTGGAGGCGGAGTACGAGGAAACCAAGAAAGACACTCCGACCTCCCGAACCTCCATAAAGTCGGCTGCCTACGAGGACATCTCCGCCACGAGTGGGGAGGACGGAGAGAGCTTGGGACTAGGGGGAAATGGGCTGGACTCTAGCCCCGAGAAGCAGCCCCCTTACGAACTAGTTAACAAGCCCAAACCCACCCTCTCCGGTGCCAGTCCCGAGACATTGCCCTCCTATGAGGATATGAGTAAACCTTCCCCTAGCAAACCGAAACCCATCCTGAAGACAGTTACAATCGTGACGCCTGAGCCGCCGGAGAAGGGTGAGGCGGGGGAGGTGGAAGGGGAGGATGAAACCAGCGAGGAGTCGGAGGAGGTGGCCATCCCGGCATACGTCCAATCCTGCCCTAAACTGAAAGCCCAGTTCCTGGCCGTACTCAGCGATGCCAAGGAGGAGGAGCGAAAGAAGAAAAGAGAAATTAAACGGAAAGAGAGAGAGGAGGCGGAGAGGAAGGCCAGAGAGGCTGAGGAGCGCCGGAAGGCGGAAGAGGAACAGCGGAGAAAGGAGGAGGAGGAGAGGAAGGCCAAAGAGGCGGAGAAAGAAAGACTGAGGAAAGAGATGGAAACTAAAAGTAAAAGCCCTAAAGGAAAAGGGGCGGGAAAGTCTACGAGGAAGTTCAGCCTGGAGGGAGTGTTAAAAGAGGCGGAGGAGGAGGCCATACAGAACCGATCCATGGATGAGGGTACCGCCCAATTAATGAGTAAATTTCAATCGTGTTCCGTAGGGACACCGGTGAAGGAGAAAGGACAGGCGGAGAAGAAGGTACCGAAGACCCCCCTCGTAGAGCCGGGGACCTTATTTGCTCTACCCAAGTTGGATAGGTACCCCCGATCCGTGACTGTGGGGTTGGACGGGTTAGTC
Organism: Acholoe squamosa; assembly: GCA_949317995.1. Classification (NCBI taxonomy): domain Eukaryota; kingdom Metazoa; phylum Annelida; class Polychaeta; order Phyllodocida; family Polynoidae; genus Acholoe; species Acholoe squamosa. The sequence continues at coordinate 50,409,744 of OX439050.1, forward strand.
CTTTGCTCGCCCAAGGGGGAATTCTTGCTGCAAGTAGAAGTGGGGGAGGAGAGTGGACGGGCGGAGACTATGGTGATGGTGCCGGAGGGGGTCGAGACGGTGGTCGGAGGGCCTGGGGATCCGGAGCCCCTACCCAACACTGAGACAGACCGAGTGATTGTAATAACCGGATTACCTATAGGAGATATGGGGGAAGGGGGAATAGCCAGCACTGAGGGGTTGGCGGGGGTAGAGGAGGTGCACCGCCTGCTGCTAGATCAACAAGGAGATAAAGCGGGTGACAATAGGGACGAGGAGGCGGAGGAGGATGGGGCTATGCCATGGCATTCGGATTTTACCGGGCCGGAGGCCCTCAAGGAACACTCTAGACGACTGGGGCAGCCTCGGACCCTAGGACCTGAGATGAGGGTTATACCCGGGGGACTGCAATCTTCCTCCATTCACACTCTCCCCAATGGGGATATTGAACTGGTCCATGTTACCCGGACCCGTTATGGCCGTGATCAGAAGGGATGCTGCAGCCGCTGCGGACAGCGGTGGCCAAAGACGTCGGCGGCGCGGACGACCAAGGCTGGAACCAATGAGGGCGGCGACAAGACAGCCTGAGGCGAACGGGCGAAGAATGTCTGCCGGATCCAGACGAAATGACGTCGTATTATTGTATAAAAGTTGTTGTTATGGTTATACTCCGCATAGGGGACGGCGGATTCGGTTTACTTAGTAGTTAATGCCGCCTACAGAGGAGGTTTAAGTAGGATTTACTGTGTGTATGTTATGTGTAGCTATTTACTTAAACGCCCAGGGGCCATGGCGTGGCAGGATTATTCAAAATTGGAAACCCATCTGCAGGAGGGTAATATCACACTCTTTCTCCCGGTAAGGCTATAGATTAGTTGGGGAGAGTGTGGCGGAGACGGAGGGGCCGTTGGCGGAGCCGAAACCATCCTGGTGTGGGGGCGGCGAGGCCAGCGGTCCTGAAGTAACGCGGTTACGTCGGCAATAGTAGTCGGCGGAGGAGATCCTCCGACGCTGGCCTGCCGTAAAGCGGGCCGGGGTCGGAGTATCTGCCTATGTATAAATAAGGGAGTTGTTACTCCGATTAGTTAGTTCCGAGTTGCAGACAGAGAGGAGCAGAACTCTAAAAGGCTTATCTCCGGATTAATATATACGATATAAGACTTAGATGGTGTGGCGAGGACTGCCAGGAAATAAAAGACACTGAAGTCAAGCTGTCGGAGTTGTGTAATTCTTTATTAACCATAGAGTCGGAAAACGCTACAATATATTTTTTTTTTTTTTTTCTAAAAAAAAAACACAAAAAAAACAAGGGTGTGTGAAACATTTAACATACGATATGTGTTATTGTAGTATTGTGTGATACATACCAATTTCTTCTATACCGGATGAGAGTTTGTAATGAGCTGTTTATAATACTACTTGAAATGCAACGAAAACCATAATAAGTTTTACCTCTATTGTATGTCGGATAGATATAACTATGATATAACCCCATTGTTGGTTTAAATAGTTTATTTCAACCCCTAGTTTTATCTAGTGGGGGTAGTGTAGAGGTACGGTATATCCTGTGTGTATTATGGTTCTTTGGCACAGTGGGTGAGTCAGCCAGCCGGGTTCCGCCCTCCACTTGTCGGATAGGTGGCAGCACCGATCCGGGAGGTGAGAGGGTAGCACGGTGTAGTGCCACTGCTCCTACCTATAAGGAGGACAGGGCTCAGTCGCCATGTCAGAGTTGGCTCAGCCGTCTCTAGGTGCACATATACAAAGCTACCAAAAGCATTCGGTACATGACAAGGAGGTTTTCCGCTACCTCCGGGTAGCCGCCGATTGTGTCTCGAATAAATCCTGTTAGCATACACCCGAACTATCTTTCGTTGACTTGTCTGTCCAAACGAAACCGAAACCACTACAATTGGAAAAGGGTAGTAATGTAATTGGTGGGAACTCGAGTACTTACTATATTTCACATCGATCAAAGATACCACTTCAGCACATCAAACCCCTCTTTTCCCTCCGCCTGTAATAGCCCAAGGTGGGGTATGGGAGTAGAGGGTAGGTGACAGGTGCCAGGTGGGGTATGGGAGAAGAGAGTAGGTGACAGGTGAGTGTTGGTACAGGTGTCAGGTGGGGTATGGGAGTAGAGGGTAGGTGCCAGGTGGGGTATAGGAGAAGAGGGTAGGTGACAGCTGAGTGTTGGTACAGGTGTCAGGTGGGGTATTGGAGTAGAGGGTAGGTGACAGGTGAGTGTTGGTACAGGTGGGGTACAGTAGTAGAGGGTAGGTACAGGTGCCAGGTGGGGTACAGGTGTAGAGGGTAGGTGACAGGGGAGTGTTGGTCCAGGTGCCAGGTGGGATACAGGAGTAGAGGGTAGATACAGGTGCCAGGTGGGGTCCAGGTGTAGAGGCAGAGATGCCACTCACTGGCCGACGAAAACCAGGAAAACTGGACTTTTAGACACATTTTCCCAGGAATTTAATATAATTTAATACAGGAATCTTAGAATGAAAACCAGGAATTCCTGGTAAACCAGGAAAATAGGCATCACTGAGAGGGTAGGTGACAGGTGAATGTTGGTCCAGGTGCCAGGAGGGGTACAGGGGTAGTGAGTGAGTAATAGATGTTTAACGCCATTTCGACAACTAAGGTCATATTCATGGCGAGAACTACTAAACTACAGATTTCACAATGGGATGTGTCGGTGCCCGCGCATATGTGCACCACACACACCTTGAGGGGATAGGAAAGAAGAGATATAGACCCTTTTAAGTGGGCTAGGGAAGCCAGGGGTACAGGGGTAGAGAGATGGTGAGAGGGGAGTGTACAGTTGGTGGCTGCTTGGTGAGATATGAGAGTGGAGCGTGAGTGAAGGGACAAATACCATGTTGGAATAAGTGAGGGTTGATATTTTTCATTTGTCCTGCAGAAATGGATTTTGTTTTGGCAGGTTTGAATCATCTACAGCCTGTTCATTGACAGTAAATGAATATGTACATGTAGCATGTCATTGCACAAGTCTCCGATAATGCATTTATGTACCTTCTCAATGGCATGTTCCTTGTTTAACATGATAAAATAAAGTAAATGGAAGTCATTAACAAAGCAGAATTTAAATGGTTCATTGGATACTATCTGTACAGAACATAGAGCTTATACATAAAGCTTCTTCAATGTAATGTATGTGGAGTACTTGCCATAGTATAGTGGGGGCTGGGGTCCCCCATAAAAATGTATTGGCTAAGATTTTCACAAAATCGGGGTGCGCCTTATATACAGGTTTTTTTAAAATATCGATTAAGGCCTGAGCGATGTACCTTATATGTGAGCTGCACCTTATACGCAGGAGATATCGATAGTGCATGTATGCACCACAGAAGGAGCAAGTAGAGTTGAGACAGCAAAAGGCAGAGGCAGTACCTCAGACTCAAGGGAATTCCTGAGCCAAGGACTTAAAGAACGTAATGGAACAAAATATAGGCTCCTAATGTCTGAATAACCACCAACGAAACAAAAGCGACATTTGAGGGCAAATCATATTTATTTAGTAGGTATTTACAGTTTCAGTAACATTGAAATCAAGTATATTTATTACATATCAATATACAAGAATAGCAGTTATTTCAAAGTTGGTACTTGTTCATCAACAATTGTTTGCAACTTAATAACAATATCACAGATTATATATCATAAAATTAAGAGTTTAGTCAATATTTACAAATATAACGAATATATAAAAGAGTATAACTTTGGTTCAAGTTGAGTGCACTGTTGATTTTTTCTTCTTTTTCTTCATTTTTTTATCCTTTTTTTTTTTTTTTTTTTTGCTTAAATCCACAAAGAGTGATGTAAGTAAAATTTTTAGATGGCCTCAGGCATGCCTCGTTCACAGACACGTGAAAACTCCACGATAGACTTGGCCAACTCTTCGTTTGTGACACCCTCTGATGCAGCAAGAGCGCTAGCCCCGAAATGTTTTGCCTGGAAATGAGAAAGTTTAATTTCATCTGTCAGAGTTATACCTCACTGATATGCTTGAGGAACATAACATTCTGAGCTGAAAATGTTGTACACCACAAGTTTAATATTCTCTGGTTGCACATTGTTTAAATGCACTATGATCTATTGCCATCATGATGCATGTGAATGAATCGCCAGTTCGTGCATCATGCTAACCCCAAGAGGTTGATACACTCTCAAAAGGTCTGCATGATGCACCAATACAAGACTCATGGCATGTGCATCATAACAACGAAAAATAAGATGACCTTAGAGGAAGCATGCAGGTCATTCATCAATTAAAAAAATAGATAAGTCCTAGGTTTTGGTAACAAAACCTCACTTTTTCTCTTTTATACATTATGTTGTATGCATATAGACTGACCTTTTTTTCAATAATGAAACAACAAAAAAACACATGTCTAATCATCACTACTTACATTCTCTATGTCGTGCAGTACATAGTAGAGCATGCCTAGAGCATGCGCTGTGCGTGCCTTAATGTCAGGTTTACACTCGGGCTGGTGGTCCCTCATGTCGAAGATGGCATTAAGAACCTGGATGGCCTCAGCCTCCTGGGCCTCATCTGGTGGGAGAAATGGCAATGGTTAAATGTTAACCCTTTATGGGTCGCACGATGCATCAATACAGTACCGGACGTCTGCGCACCAACATAGTGCTGCCAGCACAACATTGGTGCATCATGCCAGCCATCCAGGAATGTATCAATACCCAAGGCATGATGCATGAATACAGCACTGGCGAGTTATGTGCGAGAGATGCATTCATGCATCATGAAAAGCAGTGGATATGATGCATTAATGCATTATGCAGTCCTTTTAAGTATGGTATGATGCCCTAAGTGATGCACCAATGCACTATATCAGCAAGTACTGCACTGGGATTGCATTTATGCATCATGTGCATCATATCTGCAGCATGATGCATCAATTCCTTGAATTGCTTTACCATAGGTAGGTTTATACATCTTTGATTTCCAGTTTCTAGTCATGATAACACTGAACGTTGTTTTCAAAAACATGTCTGCGATTATTTACACAAGAATTCTTGATTATGGTAATTTATTTGTATTCACTGCAACAATAATTCTAAGCAAAAATTGTACCATAATGGTTTGAAATGTATCAAAACAGGCATGCATCATGAAAATACCTTTACATATGTATCATGTAAAAATACCTCAAAAACTGTACAAAACATCAACAGGCAATCACAGGTGTTTAAAACATGTGGAAGATGAAAACATGAACATTTTTTCAAAAGTGAAATTTTACAAAGAGGCAGGTTGTAATACATGTACTACCTTGTTGCTCTTGTGACTCTGTATAATGTAGGTGAGGGTTTTTGTATATATCTTGTGTCTGTGAACTTTGGCTGTTAACCCTTTTTTACTCATTTTTAACAACAATGGGAGGGAGTTGGTGGATTATTGGGAGGACAAAAAATTGCAAACCCCTTTGGGGAGGGGGGGGGCGACAGAAAAAAATGTGACCCCTTTTAGTGAAAAGTCCATGTGCGACTACAGAATAAAAGGAGACGACTGAAAATTTTCTGACCCTTCCGAGGGGGGTATGAAAAAATGTTCGGTGTGCGCGCATGAAGAAATAACCCCCTATCTGTTGTTGAAGAATGACCACTCCCTTAGTACGTAATTCACCAGTGCTGCATTCATGTATAATGCCAGAATATGCATAATGCATCAAGGCAAGGAATTCACTCTCCAGTGCTGCCTTAGTGTGTCAGGCTGACAAACTAACATGGGCCTGGAAGCATCGCCTGGTCCTTAAAGGGTTAACTTTATACATGGTATTTTATGTAAATATCTAGTTGTCCCATCCCAAGGGCAATCTGGCAAACCATCGCTAGCCCTTAGGGGTTCTGAAGCAGCAGCTAGATATTCATACGATAGGCCCCTATGAACTTACTCACAGTGGATTTAATTTGACCCTTTAAGGGATCCATAATACTTGAATGCACTACCATACTCTACCGCGTATAAGGTGCATCCCATGTATAAGGCGCACCCTGAGTCAGGGTTCCCACCATTTACGGTTCATGGTTTTAACCGACTTTTACCTAACATTTCTCGGCTTTTACCTGACCAAATATTGGATATTTCACGGGGTTCACGAATAAATTCATCGGCCCTGAAGCGAGGGTGTTAAAGATATTTTGCAAATAACATTTTTAACTGACTTTTATCCAAAATATCTTAACTGACTTTTAACTGACCTTTAAAGAAAAATGGGGTTAACTGACTTTTAACTGACCAGTGGGAACCCTGTGAGTTGAACCAAATGCTTCAAGGTGCAGCAGTAGGGCCTTAATTTTTGAAGGTGTAGAACTGTTGTATAGTACCCTGCCTTTAAGACACATTCAGACTTTGGGTTGATTTTATAAGGCACAGGAGGCATTGGATTATGTATAAGACGCGCCTTGTACACAGGAGATAACGGAACGTTTTTTAAATCATTGTGATGCACTGATGTAGCCATGGTTAGGGAGTGATCATTTTTTAACAACGGGGGGGGGGGGGCTGGTGGATTTAAGGGGGGGGATCAGAATTTTTTCAACCCCTTGACTGAGGAGGGGTCGGAATTTTTTTCGCAAGTCCGCGTGCAAACCCACCAGCCCCCCCCCCGTTGTTAAAAAATGATCACTCCCTTAGTAGCATATGAGTCAGCATCCCGTCAGCATATTGCACCAAAGCTACACTGGCAAATTACTTGCCGGCAATAGATCTGTGCATCTTGATGACAAAAAGAAAACAAGAAGTTTAAAGCACCATGCCATCCTTAAGGGTTTGATGTGTAAAATTTGTCTGATTGTGAACGATGGAAAACGTTAAGGTGGAAAATTGCATTTATACACACCAGAAAACGCTGTTAGTTCCTCAGTTTTTTCTTTTGTTGCAAAAATTTTATCATTCAAAAATCAGATGATATTAAGAAGAAACATTGGCCTGATGTACAATTTCAAAGTACGAGGGATAAAAATACATGTTATTTCCAAGAAGTAGAGCGGAGAATAAAGTGTGGTTACCTAGCAAAAGAATATAATTCAGCTAGAAACAGGAGAAGGGTACAACAGTTTTGTACACGAATGAACATAACAGTAGTCTCTATGTCCTTCACTCATAGATTTTTATCATGAAAAGTATAGTACTATTTATTTTCACTTGCTGCCATGGCCTAATAGTATAAGACTTTTTGATTTATCATATCATATACAAAGTTTTAGAGTTGTTGTTTTTACCTAGCCCTTCCTCGTCCTCCTCTGGCTCCTCGGCTGTAGGCCCAATACCTTTGGGTGTTGATGGTGTGCGTGTACGGACCTTGACAATACGGTGCAGGTGTTCATGCCAGATGTCCGTCACCTGCCAATAAAAAAAGTTGAATGGACATCAGCATACACAAAACCTATAACCTCCATTTTTCCATGTAACAAAACATTTAAACTCCACTTCTTCCTTGCAACAAAAGTTATAACTTTTATTTCTCATTTCAAAAAGCTTCATATCCACGTGTTACAAAACGGTATGACATCCAGTCCTCATGTTACAAAACTTTTAAACTTGATTTAACCTTGTCACAAAAATGAGTTTTATGTCTATTACCCTGATCTCCCGCATATAAGGTACTCAGAAAAAGAAGAAACGATTACTTTCATTTCTTAAACTTTTCAGTAACACCCAGTAAAGGAGACCTACCCGCTCATACAAGGAGTCAGCGATATCCATGCGGCTCTGTCGGAAGAAGACATTAGCCATATGGAAATAGCCACCTGATGTGCGAATGTCATCTGTACCAAACTCCTCTGATGCATGGTAGATCTGTAATATTGAAAACATATATACGTCTTTCCCGTAATTCAATCATTTATATAGAGAGGGTACCGCAGTTTTAAGAGCCAGTGTAAAAGATAAAACTGTCTTGACCCAGGGTTCTTTACTCCCTGCAGATTCTAGAATCTCCAACTCTCTAACCAAAGCCCACCTGTCACATATGTACCATAACTGGTAATTTCTTTTTTACTTTGTTGGCAAAGTTTATATCAAATTGCATATTTACATCATCGGCCAGTTGGCGAAGTGCTTCATCATAATCTCCCTTTGCGGCATACAGCAGACCAAGGTTCCGGTACAGCTTACTCTTAATCGCTGCAGAGCACTCGGGTGTTTTAAGCACCGTCCATTGAGCCTGTGATAGGTACTCCTCTGCTTGGGATAAACGTCCAAGACCTAACGGGAAAAGTAATTGATACCGATAATACAAAATAAAGGATTGGATCAAAATACATTCCACTTCCATCTCTGTATTTGATATGAACACACCAAATTAGACAGACCAACCAAATATTAATCCCTTATGCATACTTTTTTCTATGCAATTTTGCTCCTGTTATTTTCTTAAATTCAGGCACCTGAAAAGAAGTTGATTTCATTTAGACCCAGTGTTTTACATTACTCACCTATGCTGGCCTCGCCCAGGATTAGGTAGGAGGGGACAAGTTCGATGCTAGCCAACCCGTGCACTTCTATGGCAAAGCGCAGAGACTGCATAGCAGCTGGCACCGCCTGCTCATGGCGACCCTCAAATAGTAACTTCTGACCTGTAGTCCGTGTCAGCTCAATCATGTGTTTCTGAAAAATATGATGGAACTCTGTGTGACTGATATACAAAAAGTAACAGCTGTAATAGGCCCATCCTTTTTCAGCCTCATTTGATGATTCTAGGTACCTGCTCTCGCTGTACAATTGTACCTAAACTTATACCTGCACATTATTTCAGGGAACTGAAAAATGATTGCAAACTGGCTGAATAAAGTTTTAAGCTTTTCAAAAAAAAAAAAAAAAAAAAAAAATCTTATGGTGTCAGCCTTTGCTCGTAATGACTGGTAAACTCCACAACTCACCTGTCGAGATAAGAGCTGTTCTTTTCGATGCACCCGCTCCTCCTCTGAGGTGGGGAAAGGCACCGACCGTCTCAAAGGGAGAAGTAATTGACATATTTTCTCATGGATCCCAAGCCAATCTACCTTTTGATGCTCAACTCCACTAATAAGAAGAAGAAAAAAAAATAATAACCATGTTGTCATCATAAACAGAAGATCCAGTGTACTGTACTTAAGTGCTCTTGTATATTGTCTCTTATAATTGCTTCCATTGACCTACATACGGAGGCTATGGAGAGTGTGGTTGTGAGGCTTACTGGACTATAGTAGTCAGTTGAGAAGTTGTCTCTTGTTGACTTAGCCAATTATAAGCAATGACTACCATGGAGAGATGATACTTAGTCTATTGTAGATTTTCAAAGAATGGGATATTCATAACGTTTACAAAGGCAGAATTATGCTGAATTATGCATCATTATTGTGTACTTTTTTAAAAGATGCGATATACTTTTCTCAGGCCTAAGAAAACTGTTGTTTTCAGGTAACGAACGCTACATACCCTAAGCTTTTGGCCCCATCCTAACATTTTTGGCACCTATATCTATCCAGACATGGAAGTTCTAGGCAGATCTAGGCACGAAAATTTACAGCCAGCCCAAACAAATTTCCCTACCTACCCTAATTTTTTTCGACCTTGTTACCTGAACACAACTATTTTTTAGGCCCTATCAATTTAGGGATGCTGGCTGGTGCTCCAGTTCAACAACAGGAGGGTTGGGGGGGGGGGGGGTCAGTGAAATTCTGCCCCTCCCTTCTATTCATAATAAGTAGCGTGCAGGCTTTCCCTTTTCACTTGAAACTAGGCCAAAACTAGGCGGTGTATTTTGTCATCTCCCCAAGAGGAATCTTTTTTTTTTTTTTGTATCCCCCCCGTTCTTAAAAACTGACACTCTCATTCAACTAGACAGTAAGGGTTTTTCATGTGACGTCAGTTTAGGGTGCATGATGGTGTTGGAGATCTGTCACTACTCACACTGCCATAGAGAATGTACTGCGGCAATTTGCCACCCTGTATAAAATCTTAATTTTCTCTGAGTCCTGTAGCTTGATCAAAAATTTCTTTTCACCACTAATAGTAGAGATAGATGAGATTATGCGAAACTAAAAATGATTTATGTCAGATTTACATAAATGTTGAAAATATCATGTGGAAGTGGAAGAATGTGCCATGGCCCATGTGGGATCAGCATGGTGAGTCACTGAGTGTGTGGCAAGCCACACTCAAGGAAATGTAGCGACCTACTACCCTGTATAAAATCCTGATTTTCTCTGAATTCTGTACCTCAATAAAAAATTCCTTTTCACCACTAATAGTACAGATGTAGGGGAATGTGTGGAACTAAGTCTAAGAATTATTTATGTCTAAATTATATTAATGTTGAAAATATTGTGTGGAAGTGGAAGGATGGGCTGTGCAAGATGTGAAAGTTAGTGGCTAGTTTCCTGAGGCAATCTACTACCCTTTAGAAAATTCCGATTTTCTCCCAATTCTTTTGGCAAGTTTTGCTTCATCAAAAAAGTCCTTTTCACCAGTACAGTAGAGTCTAGAGAGGTAGGGGAATATGCGAAACTAAGAATTATTATTAAAGGTCTAATTTATATAAATGTTAAAATATTATGTGGGAGTGGGAGTATTATCTGCTTCCCCTTAGACTTCAGTGAGTGTGCTAGCTATTGTTTACACTTGGGATCTCCACCAGGGCCGCCGAGGGTGTGAATATGGCAGTGGGGCCGTTGTTCAGCTTTCAGTGGATCCAGGATACACAAGGAATAGTGGTTCCAGGATCCACAATGGACTGACCAATCAGAAGCCAGCATCTGCTCAGCAGATGCATCTGCTGCTGTCCAAGATGGTGGATGTTTTTGTTAGCCAATTCTTGTCCATTCAATGCACAAATCACTTGATTACTCATGCTCTATGGAAAATTAGAGGTTGTTATTTGAGAAAATGAATGGGATATGACCAAACATAATAAAACATAAAGCTTCACTATTGGCATTGCATCTGGGCTTGCCCTCATACTATAGACCCCCCCTGTATCTTCCTTGGAGTTGGACTTGGGATTTTTCAGGCTGCGCCGCCCCACATGAGTTGAAGATGGACGAGGGGGGTGATCATTTATTAACAATGGGGGAGGGGGTTGAGGGGGTCGAAAGATTTGCTGCCCCTTTGAGAAAATACAGGTGGGGTGGACTAAATTCTTTCAGCCCTGCTACTAATTGGAGGGGGTGTGTGTCTGCTCTTGGTTTTCAGCTTCTCCATGGCAGGGGAGGGGGGCAAAAATAATTTTCTGGTTCTGATTTTTTTTTTCTAATAAAAAAAAAAAAAATTTTCTGCCCAAAAGGATCTGCATCTGTATCGAGGATCCACAAGGGTCTGCTTCTGTATCCAGGAGCCACAATAGACTCCTTCTGTATCCAGGATCCACAATATAGACTGCTTCTGTATCCAGGATCCACAATAGACTCCTTCTGTATCCAGGATCCACAATAGACTGCTTCTGTATCCAGGATCCAGAATAGACTGCTTCTGTATCCAGGATCCACAATATAGACTCCTTCTGTATCCAGGATCCACAATAGACTCCTTCTGTATCCAGGATCCACAATAGACTGCTTCTGTATCCAGCATCCACAATGGACTGCTTCTGTATCCAGGATCCACAATAGACTGCTTCTGTATCCAGGATCCACAAGGAGCTCCTTCTGTATCCAGGATCCACGCAGCACTCAGACCCAGGTCTCCGGGTGTGATGAGTAGTATCTAAGACGGTCTCCTATAAATCACACCTTTTGAATTAAAGATTTTAATTTAAAGTTTGAATTCAAAAGGTGTGATTTATAGGAGACCGTCTTAGATACTACTGTGATGGGGGAGTCTGGATGGCAGGTGGCAGCACCTGCTTCCGGGTTCGTATCCGTTACACCAGGGGGCCTTCCACTCGTCCGTCACACGTCACGTGACAGGTCTGAGTTTTGCTGGCTTTTCCCTTATATAAGGGCAGTTCCTACAGAAGTTCTCCAGTAGTGGTCCTACCACTGCTCAGCACACTTCTACTGTTACCTACGGGTAACCGAATGCCATCCGGCATGTAGTCTCTATATGATCGTATGTAACTAAGATCAGAATAAACGTTTGGTTGCCTACCCAGAAACTTCTTCTCTTTTCGTTATGATTTAACATCTAACCAAAAAGACGAACCACTACATAACGTTTTTTTGTTGACTATGTCAGTTATTATATAGATGCATAGAAATCAGGAATATGTTTTTTTTCTGGGAGTCTATTGTGGATCCTGGATACAGAAGCAGTCTATTGTGGATCCTGGATACAGAAGGGAGATCCTTGTGGATCCTGGATACAGAAGGAGTCGCTTGTGGATCCTGGATACAGAAGGAGTCTATTGTGGATCCTGGATACAGAAGCAGTCTATTGTGGATCCTGGATACAGAAGGGAGATCCTTGTGGATCCTGGATACAGAAGGAGTTGCTTGTGGATCCTGGATACAGAAGGAGTCTATTGTGGATCCTGGATACAGAAGCAGTCTATTGTGGATCCTGGATACAGAAGGGACCCCTCTTAGGGGGGGACAAAAAAAAATGTTGCCCTTTCTGAGCGAAAAAGCCCGCGTGCCACTAAAGAATAAAAGGGGGGAAGAAAAAATTTCATTTCCGTCCCTTATGCGGGGGTCGAAATTTTTTTCGACCCCCCATAAGGGACAAAAACCGCGCGCGACTGTCCCCTTTTAGCCTATAGTAACGTGCGGGTTTTCCGCTGAAAACAGGTGAAATTATTTTGACCCCCCATCAGAGGTGTTGAAAAAATTCTGCCCCCCATCAAACCCACCAGCCCTCCCCCACCCTGTTGTTAAAAAATGAGCACTCCCTAATGTGGATCCTAGATAGGCCTACAGAAGCAGTCCTTGCATTGTGTATCCTGGATACAGAAGCAGTCCATTTGTTGGTAAACATCCCAGTGCCCAAAACAGCTAAGTCCAGTATGGACAGTGATGCTTAGAGAGTAAATCATAGTAAAATTTTTCTGACTTTCCAATGAAACTGCATTCTTGAATATATATAAGCTCAAAGATGATGTTGCTGCTTTTAATTGTACTTCATCTATCATAAACTAGCAGATATCTGTGATAAAATAAGCTGAACTGAGTGGCCAAGACATCCACCATCTTGAAAGTAGCAGATGCATCTGCTGAGCAGGTGCTTGCTCCTGATTGGTCAATCCCTTGTGTATCCCGGGTACACTATTCCTTGTGGATCCTGGATGCCCAGAAAGCTGAACAACGGCCCCACTGCGTGAATATGCATATGCTGAAAAATGGCTGTAGTGAAAAGAAAACTGGGCGATAATATGGTCATTTGACGGGAATGAATTCCAAACTTACCAGTAATATGTGACTAAACATTTCGTACATTGGATAAAGGCTGGCTTTTGACAAAGTTCGCATACGAGGTTTACTCCTTTGGGATTTGCAAGTGGATTGAGAGTCATTTTAACGGTAAATCCAGGAGGTACAATATGATTTTTGACGCACGGAAAAAGTTTGTTTAGGTTGTTGCTACATGGTATGCGCATGCGCTGTTTTTTTGGTGCTTCCTTTAGCTGTCAGATGGCGCGCCAAAATCAAGAACGTTCCCCTTGTTTTCTGACGAATTGAGGCATATTTTGTGATTTCCCTGCGAATGCAGATTACCCCTTACGTCCTTAACACAGTCGTCGATAGATACCATACGAGAAACATCGGTGAAACCTTCTATTTGGTGCATTTCTGAGGTAAATTTGTGGCGCTACCTATCAACAAGAATATTCAACTCGAGAAGACGACGGCGCTGATTGGGTCGTGGTATCATCCAATTAAACCCTACGGCTCTTTTGACCTAGATTTCGGGCGCCATCTTGGGCAAGGAGAGTCGCTGCTCCGAGAAAGGAGGAGACAAATACAGTGAAAAATCATGTCTTCTAACGAAAGTAAGTTCCTGAACCGGTTCTAAATAGTGCATTTTAACACAAAATTTCATCTAAAAACCGTACTTAGAGTTTATACCAGCATATTCATGCGAGATCACTCTGTAAACATTGGAACAATGGGTTCATCATCTGACAAGGAGAGTGCGTGGCTTCATCATGATCATCATTCACAATCACATCACTCAGTCATCACACTGATTTCAGACAACTGGGCAACACCGATGCAATAATTACATTCTGTGATGTGTTGAAGGGTTTGGGACATCACACGAACATATAGACTCAAAAAGTGGAAGGTGTATGATCTGTAGAGGTGGGTAACAGAACTTCTCGATACGAAAACAACTCTAGAGTAGAGAGCAAGAAGAATAGATTTTAATTCCACTGAGTCTGTGTATTCCATTTTGTCAGGAGTCTCTCTCAGACTTAGCCTTTGGTTCAAGTGAGAGCTGCACTGGTGTGTCTTGTCTATTCAGTGAGAGTGACTCAGCCCTTTATTGGTCATCTAATAAGATTAGAAATCACTCCATCACTGGGCTCAGGCTCTTTGGCACTTTGCTGTGATCTTATGTTTCATTTTTTGCAGTGTGAAAAGAACTAAATGAAAAAGGTTACACTGTAGAATTTCCTTCTTGACTTGAATTTGATGCCTTGAAGGCTTGACGGCTTATGAGGAGAGAGAATCTCAACCTCAGGTTATTACAGAAACTAAGAATTTATGTTCCTAAGCTAAATGTTCGTTATGAGTATCAGTTTAAATATTGATGTATATGATTGGCATCAGGGACTATAAAAGCATGTGTGATTTTGCATAATTTATAGATTACAAACAAGCAACATGTCCATGAAGCTGTAGTATGGCACCCTCCCCCTCACTTGCCCATCATCCTGACCAGACTCTTTCTACTCTATTCGTAGGTAACCACCAGTGATCTAACAACTTGTTTGGCCTATTTGTGACTCTAGTCACCAAAAGCTAGGCTTTCAAGCCGTATTCGTGGAAGTGAGAAGTCTCAGCAGAGTGGGTGCATTGGTCCTATCGAAATCATGGAGAATACTATTATCAACCCGGCGGATAACTTGGACGCAACTGAATTGCCCCCCAACAACCTAGTACTGTTTGTGCGAGCCGGAAAAGATGGCGAGAGTCTGGGAGGGTGCCCCTTCTGTCAGCGAATGTTCATGTTGCTCTTAATCAAGACAAAAGATGAGGATATTGTCTTCACTGTGAAGACTGTCAATATGGCAAAAGCACCACTGGACTTTAAGAAGATTGCCAGCCGCCTGCCTGTCATAATGCACGGGAAAGAGATTATTTCTGATCCGGATGAGATGATTCAATATGTTGATGAGCACTTCCCAGACCCCCCCATGGCCTACGACAGCGTGAAAGCTGCTACCGCTTGCCAAGATGTCTTCTCCAAGTTCTCCTTCTTCATAAAGGATGTTTCCCACTCTGCTACCCCGCTGCTGGCTGAGCTACAGAAGTTAAACAATTACCTGGACCAGTCACCACACCTCTTCTTAACTCGCGACTACCCTGACCATCTTGACTGTATCATGCTCCCCAAACTCCAACATATCAGAGTTGTCGCCAAAGCCTTCAAAGACTTTGACATCCCGGACAATCTTAAAGGATTCTGGCGGTATATGGGGAATGCCTACTCCTTCCCTGTGTTCAAGAAAACCTGCCCATCTGACCAGGAGATAGTATATCACTGGCAGAGTAAGCCAGAATTACCTCGACTATCAAAGGACAAGCAGAGATTATATGCACCTGAGACACCAAGCCGGTTTTCACATATGGTGCCTGAAACATCTTGAAGTTGAGATTGTTAGTCGGAGAGCCCATGCGGGGTCATTTAATTGCCCATTTCCTTCTGGATCCATCAGAGTTAATTACACCCAATTTGTCGCATGAATAATCGGACAGCTGGACGGTCTCTGTGCCTAGCTGTGCCTGACACTGGCTTTACCTCTACTCTTACCATGGCGACATCACCACTAGCTTACCCATATAAAAAGTCGATGATAAATGGGTAAAATGATAATAACATGTTAGTATGGACGCTACAGGATCTACACTTTTAAATCTTTATGTATCACATAATCCATGATATATGTTCATGGTTGTTAAAAAAAAAAGCCTAAGTGGTTTTAGATACAAAGGACTTTTGAGCTACTTGTACATACAATTATTATGTTGTACAAGGCTACGAGGGTTAGTTGCTTACAGGACATCTATTTGGATCTGATATATCTTGCCTCGACATACCTTTACAAATGCCAAAGGATGTTTCATGGAGTATTGATTAGAAAATTAGCGTATCACAAGCTTTGTTACCCCCAGATTTCTTGCTGAGCGACTGATGGCATTGTATGACTGTGATCGCAAGCTTTACACTGATTTCTAAAGAAATCACACTTTGAACAGGAATCCATCAGTTAGGACCGAGAATGCCGAGTGCCATCAGGTCACTCTACTCTGTATATTGCTTCGGGTTTCACGGATCAGCCTGTATGTTAAACACAAGCAAGAAGCTTGATCTTTTCAATTTCTCTGATAGGAGATAATTTGATGAATATTAAGTTTGCCCATAGCAATACTTAAGATGGAAATCCACCACTGTTTGTGTGGGGGAAGCCTTAACAAGGGGCATGAATGTGTGTAGGAGGCGATGCCTTGGGAAGGGACGGGGGGGACAAGCAGTGGGTAGACCACCGGCATGACAGGCTTGTTGTAGAAGCATCGGAACACGTTGACATCATTCCTCCAGTGCGCAATCCCTGACCGCCACAGTCTGTCGTCGCCAACACAGCTGTTGCCGAGACATGGATCCGGTTACCTTAGCAACATGTCACCAGTAGCCCAATCACTGTCAAGGTTTAACAGCAGAGGAACATAGGCGGAGTATTCTAGTTATTACCACTTTTGTGGACATCATCAAAAAAGGAAAAGTGGAAGATAACGTAAAACAAAGTTTTTTTTCTTCTTTTTTTATGATAGAACAAAGCTATGACATTCAAAGTTAAACAAGAAAGGCATTTTTCTGTTCACGCTTTCAGTGTGAACTTTTTTTTTGTAATCTGATGCGTTGTCTTTTAAAAAATTGATCTCTGAACAGCCGAGAAGAACAAAGGTTGTCAGTATGTTGTGTTGCAGTATATACATTATTCATTATCTAGCATTATATCAGAAACAAAAAAAAATGACCTTTTTGGTTGCCCATTGGTGCATAATTGATTTTCAAGAGGAGTTGTGGTACTTTTATTTACATGTGTAGGTATTGCCTATTTGTGTGATATAAAGATGCATGCTTTAATGTTTGGTAGCTATATATACCCATATGTTCACACGCCCCTTCCATTATGTAGAGTAGATCCTGATCTCTTCTTGTATCTATATTTCCATGTCTTACCTACAACTTCCAAATAGCATTGATTCAAACCAGTATTTTGCTTGATTTCACTTTACTTCACATTGTTTTAAGATGAAATCTTTTGCTGTTAGATCTAAATCAAGTTGGACTCATTTGAACAGTCCTGTTGATACTAAACATATATAAATGGTCACAACTAGATGTGGATCAACACGGTAAAAGGTACACCCACGTACACCCTCGCAGGCGTACCTTTTACCGTGTTGATCCACAGATGGATATATTGGTCTTCCAATCAACCACTATACAGAGGTTCACAAGATTAATGTCATTGGAACCTACATTGAGGCACAACTATTTGGTATGTCATCCGGGTATTTTGTGGTCTATACTCTTCAAAATTCAAAAAGAAACCACAAAAGCGTGCGGGGTTTTACGACGATTTTAGTTGACAAAATACCATGTGCAAAGAGGAAAAGAAATTGGTTCTTTGAACCCGAGCTTACTTTCTTTTCGTTCAACTCAAATTTTTCCTGACGCTTTAAAAATTTTTCTAACCTGAAACACAATTTCTTTCTCAAATCCTTTCTTATATATCTGAGTTTGTTGAATCTCAATACTCTACAAACCTAGCGCCGAAAGATCTGATTATAGTATTGGGAAAAACGATTTACATACTTAGTTGTCATTAACCATTGGGGTGGTATATTTGGTGCATTTTATTATATTTATTGGCTTTATTTTCAGCTCATCTGCCTTGTAGTCATAAGTTATGTGTTAAAATATAAAGAGTGTTTTAGGGCTTTTTAGCCTCGTGCTCCTCATATCAACTCGCAAAGGCGAGTTTTTAATTATCATCCCTTAATGTTGTATTTCCTTCCAGTTTTGTTAGTATCACATCGGTTCTTGGTGTCTTTTGAGTTGTCGATCTGATCATTTGGCAAACTACAGCTGTTGCTAGTTATAATAAGATACATTTTGTGTACAAAAATACTCTACAAGTATAACATATGTACACCAGTCTTGAGTTGAACAGTCTCAACACGCATATCCCTGCTTTTTGCTTAACTCTTGTCATGGAAGATTTATATTCAATCCTGTAGGGACTAAATTATTAGCTCCTTGACTAAATTGAATAGTCTTTTTTTTTTTCTTTTTTTTTTTAACGTTCTGTATTAGTTATATTAGATGTAGATTACCCGGTAATTCAATTTCTAGTGTTCGGCCCTTTAATTTAAGCACGGCGTAATGATTCATGGTAATGTGTTCATCTGTCATGATACGCGTATCATTCCGACAGATTTAATGGTTGACTATCATGGGGCATTATGTCGCCCTTAAGGGTTAAACTGATAAAAGGCTGGTATAGACAAAGTGGTAGCCTGTGTAAAATTCAACACAATCACCCGCTCATTGGTGCTAGGGTTATTTAATTTGAGTTTAATTCATCTTTATTTAATTTATATATATTTTGCAAGTTTATGCCAAATTGTTTCCGTAGTTTAGACAATATGGGTGTAAACAATTATTTAGGTGACAACAACAAATGTAATGGTTGCTAATATCAAGGGTGTTCCAAAAAGCTAGGTTTGTGCCATCTGGAAAATTATGGATAAGTGCATATTTTGAAATAGGCAATTTTAGCGTCTTGTTTGTGCATTATTTGAAGCTCACTAGCCAGTAGAATTGACGTTTATATTGTGAAAATTGAAGGTTTCTCATCTTACGAGACATTGAAACTTGATTGTATTGCATCATTGCTTATGTGATAAGACTGTTCTGCATAGATGCCTGATGATATTAAGGGAAGGAGTTATATATGACGATACATCCAGTATCTGAAGACGCGCCAAGTATTACATGCTATTATGAATATGAATCAAAGTACAGGCTTTCATACGATGGTCGCATCTTGTATTTCAGAATCCGTCTAGAAATGGGATATATATAAAAAATCGCAAATATTAATGAAGAAAAATGAAAGGAAAGCTATCTATGACTTTGCCTTAGCTTATGATGTGTATCTAGCCATAATTTGCATACCAAAATTTAGTCATGTAGAATATTGTCGAAAAAAAAATTAGAAATCTATGGTTATAGATTATAGTCAACATTGTATTTATTAGAAAGTTCTGAAATATGAGACTTCCATGACGCCTGTTTGTTTATGACAATAATAATTACAAAGTTTGAAGAATTTGGATTGTTGTCATGGTTACTAAACTAAATGTGTATTATTACTCATAGTTTAGTACTTATCGCATACCTGCCGCTTCAAGGCGAAACTGACGGAGGCACATTGTACAAGAACACTGTTGCATGGTTTTGATGTATGATGGGAAATAAATATTTTTTTCGGAATGAGGAAATGAGTCTGGATGTCTTTATTTTAAGTAATTCTGAAAAAAACACACAACTTTTTGAGCTGATGAGAATACTTGCAAAGTCGCCCTGTAGCCTCTGTTTTGAGATGGGACTCACTGAAATATCCCAGTGACATTAGTAAATGAAGAATACCCCAGTTCAAATAGTATGAAACCCTGTCTATAAGCTATGGCTTACATACCATTTCAGAGGTATACTGTCGCTATACAGAGTATTTCTGGACTCTTGGTGCGGCTTATAGGTGGTATTTTGATACCTTGGAAGAGTTTTAGATCTAGCGATCTTAAAGCTTCAACTGCGACCTATAGTGTTTTCAAACATAGATGGGCGCGATGAGATTTTACTCTACCGTAATCTCCCGCGTATAAGGCGCGTCTTATACGGGGGTTTTTAGTTCTCATTGGATCCACAAGGGGGACACCAAGACCTTTCTTTTGATATCTTACATGCCCCCTTGGTCATAATGGGACAAAATGGGGCCCAGGAGGGTCCAAGGTGGCCCAAGCTACCCATAGGTTTTTGAATTTTAAAAATTCATTCAGTAGAACCAAAGTTATGAATTTTTCATTTTTTTGAGAATTTTCCAAAACTCTAGGTGCGCCTTATACGCGGGATGCGCCTTATACGCGGGAGATTACGGTACATGTTCTGATAGATATGGCAGAGCACCGTCAAATACGTGTAATAAATAACCCTTGAATAATTTAAAGAATCATATTTTCATGCACCGAAGTTGAAAACGATTTACATCCTTGAATAATTTTCTTCCCTCTCCAGCAAAGAGAGGGACTGTTAGTCAAGGTAAAGCGAGTCACATTCCAAACATATAATGAATATCTTAACCCTATTCAGTGCTTGATTAACTACATATGGGTATAAACTTGGAACAGTTTATGTGCCAAGACCTGTCGACATAGGAGCCAGGCACAGGGCCCATTAGTAGGGGAGAGAAAAAGATAGATACGATGGCCTCTGTTTTGACTTGCTTGCTCGCAAGTGACTGCCTTTAGGAGTCTCCTATAGACGTTATTAAATCTGTTATAAGGGTTAACTCTGGTCTATGTTATAAGCACAGAGTACTGGTCCTCATATTTAATCTGGTCCATGCTATACACACAGAGTACTGGTTTCCAAAGGGTTAAATTGGTCTATATCTATTGTTATACTCATGGAGTACTGATCCTCAAAGAGTTAACTTGGTCCATGTTATACACACAGAATATTGGTCCTCAAAGTGTTAACCCTGGTCCATTTTATACACAGAGTACTGATCCTCAAAGGGTTAACCTCACACTATCAACCCTGGTCCATGTTATACACAGAACACTGGTCCTCAAAGGGTTAAATCTGGTCCATGTTATGCACACAGAGTACTGGTCTTCAAAGGGTTAATTTGGTCCATGTTATACGCACAGAGTACTGGCCCGCAAAGGGTTAACTTGGTCCATGTTATACTCACAGAGTACTGGTTGTCAAAGGGTTAACTTGGTCCATGTTATACACATAGAGTACTGGTCCTCAAAGGGTTAACTTGGTCCATGTTATACCCACAAATACTGGTCGTCAAACCTGGTTATGTTATACACAGAGGACTGCTCCTCAAAGGGTTATCTTGGTCCATGTTATACACACAGTACTGGTCCTCAAGGGTTAATTTGGTTCATGTTATACACAGAGCACTGATCCTCAAAGGGTTATCTTGGTCCATGTTATACACACAGTACTGGTCCTCAAGGGTTAATTTGGTTCATGTTATACACAGAGCACTGATCCTCAAAGGGTTAACTTGGTCCATGCTATACACACAGAGTACTTAGTCTCGTCCATCACATGCTGTCACGTGACCATCACGATGCACGTGATCATCATCATCTACCACTAGTAGCAGCTAACGGGCTCCCTGCCGGCCACAGGTTACTATAGCAACCAATAGTCACGTGTAGGATCCATCAGTCATTGGGAATGGGGTGGGGCAGGGGGAAAGGGAATGCAATGGGTTTGATACCGCCACTTGTAATGATGAACTAATATGCCCTGGTTATTGGGATTTCAGGAAGGAGTCTTTCGAGGTTAACCCTGCCAGGCTGGATGTACGGTTTCAATACGTGGCATCTTTTCTTTGCACCGATGTATTATACACATTTTCGAATTGACTTCTGTCCAGGGGCTTAGGTATTTCTAGTTGTTTTGTACTTGAATTTCTCCCCTAAGCAACATACCCGTGGTATTTCGGCCAATTACTTGTTGGGCACTGTGTTGTTTCTGCCTATGGTGCCCAGCCCCAGCACAGGAAGTGCAATAGCAATGGATCTAACTCTAATCAGTAACCAATTCCTGTACTGCCGTGGTATTACGTGGAAAATGGTTTGGCCGAAACACTCACAAGATCAGCTTGAATGACATCTCAGCGGAGGTTATCATTGTATGCCCAACCTTAGGCATTGTGCCTTTTCCCTAATTATCAGAGATGGCCGAGTTTCAGATTTTCTCTGATTTCAGAGGTTCAAGGATGATATTTTACTACAGAAATAATAAGAATTTTTTTAAAATGAATATTTTATAGTTCTGATATTTCTTAAAGATACACCCAACCCTAAGTGATTAATTTTGAAGGTATTTGTCACTCTGATTAGGGTATAACCCCACTTTTTAAGTGCCCCAAAATAATTTTCAGAGTTTCGCCAAATATCGAACTGACATCTCTGAATTATCTTTTTTGTCACTTCCATGTATAGAATGGACACATTGCGATAAGCATCTACAGGGTCAAAATTATTTTCCATGTAGCACCCTTTAAGGGCTGTGGGTGCATTAATGCATCATGCGCATTGGTCGTCATGATGCACCGATGAAGTGCTGGTAAGACTGCTCACCAGCACTTCATTGGAGCATCATGCTGACCCTATGGGGCTTATACATAAACTCCCATAGGTTCGTCATGATGCTCCAATGAAGTGCTGTGAAGAGCGGTCTCACCAGCACTTCCTTGGTGCATCATGGCGACCGATGGGCATGATGCATTAATGCATCAGCATCCCTTAAAGGGTTAATTACTGATATGCGCAGTATTGCCACATTGCAGATCAGGCAACATTAACGGTTTAAATGTCATGACTGTTGAAACAGGAAATAAGATAACAATGGGAAAAATACTTGTAAAACAGTCAGTACCTCTGCTATATACATTTATATTGATAGTCCATGGTGATAAGATCTGGACATGATAGAATAACCACCACCATCAATGTTATTAACCCATTTAGGGTTGAACAATGCTTTGATGCTCTAAGCCCATTTTTCATCAGGATTCATTCATGCCTCATGTTTACCTTATGTATTGGACAGACCCATGCAGGACCGGCATGATGCCACGTCGGTGAGTCACTTACTGATGACCGACCGGGTGATGTGTCTACAGTTTGCGACATATTACCTGCGTGAGGCAGCACGATAAAGAGGGGCCTTCAGCCACGAGTGGTATTTCACTGCTACGAGCCATGTCCCACTGCTACAAGCAGACTCATAAATATATGCATGCGCGCACACACACGCCCATGCACTCATATGCGCAAACCCGAGGTAGGGCCTGCAGCCTGCCATTAATATTGAATAGTTTAAAAATTTTTGAATGTCTTGAGTTCCTCGATGGCGCCCGGACGTAAAACTAAACAAACAAACAAGTGGTATCGGTGCATCATGGCAGCTTTGCTGCATCAATGCCATAAAACTCATTATATGGTATTAACAGGGTTAAAGGGAATTGTTAGAACTCTCTATTTATGATAACAGTATTGTCCTTGTATTCAGTAGTTTTACCTCGGGAATACCTCGGGTATTTCCGGAAACCGATGAGATACGAACGAGGGTGGTCACGTGACGACAGTTTGGATCGAGCGTCCGTGTTTGGCAGACGGTTTCAAATTTCCAGGTGAGTTTTTGATCGGTTTTACCCATTTTACTGCCCTTTTCTGGGCAGTTTTTGCCCTATTTTAAGGGTTTTTGTTCTCGTTTGCTTCTAGCCAGGGTTACGCCGTTGGGGTACCCTTTTAGTGCTAGAAAATAAAGTTTTCTCTCAAAGACGGTTGTCGTGTCGGCAGGCCGTAGGGAGATTTTACATTTTTACAAATTCCTGGAGGAATTCCGCTGGAATTCTCTCGTTACAGGGATCTAACAGGGTTTTTTGAGCATTCCCTGATGTTTGGCACCCATTTTGCCCTCAGTTGCCCGTTTTTCGGGCAGTTTTGGTCGATAGCGATCGAAAAATTCTTCGTTGGGGCTCGCCGAGCACCAGCGCGGTTGTACCTGCGTACTTAGAGTAGGACAACGCGAGAGCTACCTAAAGTATACCTCTAAGTGCATACCGCTCGGCGAGTTTCGCCGTTGCCGCTAAGCGGGTCTGCTCCAGGTACATGTTCTAGTCCTACTCTAAGTACATACCGCTCGGCGAGTTTCGCCGTTGCCGCTAAGCGGGTCTGCTCCAGGTACATGTTTTCTAGTCCTGCTCTAAATACATAGCGCTCGGCGAGTTTCGCCGTTACCGCTAAGCGGGTCTGCTCCAGGTACACGTTTTTGTCCTGCTCTAAGTACATAGCGCTCGGCGAGTTTCGCAGTTACCGCTAAACGGGTCTACTTCAGGTACATGTTCTAGTCCTGCTCTAAGTACATACCGCGACCATGTAGCTAGGCTATAATCTTTTATTTCTGGTCTTCTTCCAGGATGGCAAGTACATCTCAGTCCAGTCCCACTGCTGTGGAGAAGGGGAAGAAGTCACATAAGAACTCAAGTTCCAGCTCTGCTAGATCTTCATCTAGGCATTCTAAGGATAAGGGTGCTGAGAAAGACACTGTGAGTTCAGTAAACTCTGAGAAGGAGCCTGAAGTTCAAACTACTGAGACTCCCAGTGCTCCTGTGCTGTTGGTCCAGCAGCCACCTCAAAGATGGGCTCCTCCTATGCCCTACTACCAGCAGGGTTATGATTACTATCAGGACCCTTATCAGCCGATGGATTATGCCTATGGTATGGATCACATGGCCTACCAGTGTGAACCAGTAGAGGAGGAAGGTCAGGGTTATGTGGTACTAGGCCCACATGGACAGGCACATGCTATGTCAGTAGTGGATGATGAGGAGGAAGTGGCTTCTGTGCAAGGTGATTTTGAGGCACAGTCGTCAAAGGCTAAGCCACCTCCAATAGACCATCTCAAGGGGCTAACTGGAAGCCTAGCTGAGAGTATCCAGTCCTACAGACGGGAAAAAGCGGAACTAACCAAGGAAGGCCCCACCGTACATGAAGCCCTCTCCGATGCCATCAATTCCTATTTTGAAGAGACTTATACTGCCCAGGACTTGGAGAAAGCGGCTAAAGATTTTCCTAGGCCTTCAAATGTGCAGAGACTGGTAGCACCTAAGTTGGAGGAAGCAATTTTCAACTCTGAGGCACTTTCCAAGAATGCGGCAGTCCGTATGCTGGATGTATCTCTTCAGACCCTGCAGAAAGGGGTGGTCTCGGCCATTGCAGCTATGGCACCGTTAGGCTCGATGATGTTGGAGAAAGGGCCCGAGGACCAACAACTGGATGCCTTTGGAAGGGATTTTAATAAGGCAACCAGACTACTGGTCAATGTATGCAATGGGCTATCGGTGAAGAGGAGGGACTTGCTAAAACCTTTCCTTGCTAAGCCCTATGCTAAGGCGCTCACTAAGACCAACATTGATGGGGACCCACAATGGCTTTTTGGGGGCAACCTGGAGGCTCGTATTAAACAAGCTGAGGAGGACAAGAAGATCTCAGACAAGGTTCTAGCGTCCAAACGCCCGGGGCCGCAGGATTCTCATTCCCAGTCTAAGAGGCAGAAGGTCATGGGCACAGCACCTGCTCAAGCCTGGGGGCCTAGACACCCTTATGGGCAGAACCACTACTATGTCCAGGGCCCTAGGGGCCGCTACCCTGTTCCGCGCCATCAATACGCTCAGCCGAGATTTCAAGTGGCTCATGGCTACAGGCAGACTTACTCTCAGAATTACCAGACACAAGGCCAGGGTTACCGCTTCAAAGCACCTCGTCCGCAGGGCCAAGGTCAGCAGCAGCAAGCCCAACAGGGTTTTTCCAAGAAGGGGCCCAAGTAGGGCAGGTGAGTCCCTTCCCACTACATAACACTGTCCAATCCTTTCAAGGGGGTAACATTCTGAAGTGTGCTGATGCTTGGTTTAAACTCACCAAGGACCCTTGGATCTTAGCCATGTCTCAGGGTGTCACCATTGACTTTTATGCCTTACCATCCCAGGACTGGGTGCCTCCTCCATATAAACTTGATCCGGTAGAGGTGGCCTTTATGGATAAGGAAGTAGATAAAATGGTAGCTAGGGGTATTATTGAGTTTACAGTACATGAACAAGGCGAATTCATCTCCAATGTTTTCCTGCGTCCCAAGCCCAATGGGGATTACAGGCTTATTTTGGATTTGACAGATATGAACAAGCAGGTCATGTATGAGCATTTTAAGATGGCCTCCCTACAAACTGCTGTGGACCTTGTCACCCCTAATTGTTTTATGGGGAGTGTAGATTTAAAGGATGCCTATTACTCTATTCCTGTACGAGAAGATTATCGTAAATTTCTGAAGTTCAGGTGGAATGGGGTCCTCTACCAGTTTGTAGGGATGCCAAACGGTCTTTCATGTGCACCAAGAGTATTCACTAAGTTGCTCACTCCCCCCTTCGCAAAGCTAAGGGAGGAGGGACACATCTGTTTCCCCTACATTGACGATTCTTTTATTATGCATGAGTCAAAAGAAGGTTGTGAGCAATCTATCAGAAGAGTGTGTGAAACCCTGGATGGGTTAGGCTTTGTAATTCACCCAGATAAGTCAGCCTTTGTAGCCTCACAAAGGGTGATCTTCTTGGGTTTTTGGATTGACTCTGTGGATATGTCTATATATCCAACTCAGGAGAAGGTAGACAAATTCATGTCAGATTCCTACTTGCTGCTGGGGAAAGTCAAGCCAAAAATCAGGGAGGTTGCATCTCTCATAGGTCTTATGATAGCTTACTCGGCAGGAGTTCAATATGGGCCTGCACATATTAAAGGACTTGAGAAATGCAAGAATGAATGGTTAGCCTACCGAAAAGGGAATTTTGATGCAAAAATGGTACTTTCCAAGGATGCTATACAGGACATACTATGGTGGCGAGCCAGCATACCAACTGCTAAGAAGGCACTGGATGTAGGTCCACCAGAGTTTGAATTGTATACGGATGCATCGGATGACGGCTGGGGTGCACACAGGGGGAACGTCAGAACTAATGGCAGATGGCTTCCCTCTGAGGTGGACTTCCACACCAACATCCACGAGACCATGGCAATAGAATATGGGCTAAAATCATTGTGTAAAGTGAGAGGGGCTCATATTAGGGTCATGACAGATAATACCACGGCACTTGCATATGTGAGACATATGGGAGGGCTGCAGTCTCCAATGTGTAATCTGGTATCAAGAAACATCTGGAACTGGTGTGAGTCTAGAGGGATCTGGTTGACAGCGGCTCATGTGCCGGGAGTGGATAATGTCATCGCTGATCATGAGTCACGCCATTTCCAAGATGAGACTGAGTGGGAGATAAATGAATCAATTTTTGAAATCATTTGTGAAAGGTTTGGGAGGCCTCAGGTGGACATGTTCGCTTCTAGAACAAATTGTAAAGTTCAATGTTTTGTGTCACGTAGGCCAGAACCAGAAGCATGGAAAGTTGACTCTTTCTCATTCACATGGCCTAATAAGCTCTTATATTGTTTTCCTCCGTTCAGCATTGCAGGCCGGGTGCTTCAACGCATATTGAGGGCAGGAGCAAGGGCAATACTCGTGATGCCGGATTGGGAGAGTCAACCCTGGAAGGCAAAAGCCCACAAGTATGCGGTGGACTACGTACGGTTCCGCAAGAAAAAGAACAACCTACTACCTCATGGGGCCCCTACAAGCCTACAGTTCATAGGAAGTCTACCAATTATAGCTTTCCTTTTCTGAGGCGACGCCTCCAAAAGGAAGGGTATGACAAGGCTTCCATTGACCTTATGATAAAAGCTTGGAGACCATCTACAAGAAAACTTTATACGACTTACATAAACAAATGGATAGTTTTCTGTGTTGAACGGGGTTATAACTGGATGAAGGGCACTATGCCACAAGTGTGTAAATTTATGAGAACTTTGTATGACTCGGGAGTAGGTCACGGAGTTATGAATGTGGCACGATGTGCTTTGGGAACCCTGTTACCACAGGTAGATGGGGCGCCTATTGGGCAACATCCAAACATTTGCCATATGGTGAAGGGTACATACGAAGATAGACCTAGTGGACCAAGGTATGACACGTTTTGGGACGTTACAAAGGTATTCAAGTTGTTCAAAAGTTGGGGGGATAACAGTTCTTTGTCACTTAAGAAGTTATCGTTGAAACTAGCGGTCTTAATTTTGCTTGTCACATCTCAAAGAGGGCAGACAATCTTAGCGTTAAGGACAGATGAACTGTCTTGGGAAGACAGAAATGCTGTCTTCAGACTCAGTACTCTGTTAAAGTCTAACAGAGTCGGTGACCCTTTAAACACTGTGGTCTTGCGACCCTACATCCTGAATGAAAAACTCTGTGTGGTCAGCACCCTTAAGGCATATCTCACTAGGAGGCAAAAGGTCCGTGAAAAGTCTGAACGACTTAGGAGGAAGCTGAACCTCCCACCTCTTGAAAATCCACTGCAGCTCCTTATGAGTTACATTTCGCCTCATGACGGAATCAGTAGGGATACCCTGGCCAGGTGGACCATTGCCACTCTAGACATGGCCGAGATTGACACTTCACGTTGGAAGGCCCACTCTACTCGTGGGGCTTCAGCTTCAGCTTCCACCAAGGTAGGATCCTGCTTGAATGCCGTAATGCGCCTGGCAGGGTGGAAGTCAGCTGACTCATATCGGAAATTCTACAACAAGCCCATCGAGGTGGATACAGAGCATGTAGCTACAAACTTGCTGAGACTAGCAGATTAGTTTCCTTGAACGTTCAAATGTATGGGTTATCTGGTGTATGAATTGCATTGGTTGGTTATTTGACTACTCCAGATTACTAGTGTATTGTGTTTTAACCAAGTTGGTTATGATAAAGGTCAGAAAATTAAAGCTGTTGAATTGATTCGGTTTTGGTCTTGGTCAATTATTAAATTGATAATAATTGAGAATTATTGATAATAGCCAAAAATCTTTATGACTAGAAAAACACATTGGCTTTCAACATCTCATCGGTTTCCGGAAATACCCGAGGTATTCCCGAGGTAAAATTTTGGAATTTTGGGAAACTTACCGTAGGGTACCGGAGGGAAGTTGAAGTAAAACTTCTTATTTTACCGAGGGAATACAGGGTATTGGAGGAACAGATGCCCTTCCCACCCTACCCGTATTCTTTCGAGGTCATTATTATTAAATAAAAAATTGAAATGTCTAATCTGGTTGTTTCCAGAAAATTGTGTGTGTTTTTCTACTCATAGATTTTAGGTTTTCAAGTCTGTCGTCACGTGACCACCCTCGTTCGTATCTCATCTGTTCCTCCAATACCCTGTATTCCCTCGGTAAAATAAGAAGTTTTACTTCAACTTCCCTCCGGTACCCTACGGTAAGTTTCCCAAAATTCCAAAAATATTAATCATGTATGAGGAGAGGAGAATAACATTAGAGTCAGGTATGCAGGTACACACATTCCACTGACGATGAAACATGGCACACAATGGACCTCTATGTACCAATCGGACATTAGCCTTTAACACTGTAGTCGCACGGCATGATACCTTAAGTATTCATGTCAATGTGTCCTAATGTATTACCGTAAATTCTCTCAAATAAGGCCAAAAAAAAGGTTTGTTTCCGGTCACCCAACCGACCTCAGACGTTTTATAGAAATTTTTGATATTTTTCTGCATTTTTTTTTTTTCATATTTTTAGACATTTTTTTAAAAATATTTTTAGGGTCGGAAATGTATGCCTGTATTTTCCTGTTTGTTTAATGTATTTTCTTCTTGCAAAATACATAGTAAGCATGATGACCAATGGAAAAAGTGATGTGGAACACTTATGGAATCCACAATTCAATACAACCATGCCTAGATAAGATCTCAGATCTAAAAAAAAATCCGACCTACCGACCTCACCTTTTTTGACCATGTTACCGGAAACAAACCTTTTTTTGGGGCCTAAGCCGAACCCTCGTATAAGCCGAACCCCGGAATTTAGAGGGGGCTATAAGCCACTCTTTTTTTGCTTGGAAATTGTAGTGTTAGTACTGTTCTATAGGAACAAATACCCTTCTATAAGCCGCACCCCTTATTTTGGCTGATACTATAAGCCTAATTTGGATTTGGATTCTGGGATAAGCCGCAGCTTATACGAGATTTTACGGTAATACATTGCCGGCTAATCACCATGATATTGGTGCATCAGGTCAACCTGACTGCAGATGGGGGCGATTCAGTCAGTACCGTAATCTCCCGCGTATAAGGCGCGTCTTATACGAGAGGTTTTTAGTTCTTCATGGATCCGCAAGGGGGAGATCAAGACCTTCATTTTGATATCTTACACTCCCATATAACCTCATCTGCTGAATATGGGGTCCAGGGGGGTCTGGGGGTCCATGCAACACATAGGTTTTTAAATTTTCAAAATCCATTCAGTAGAACAAAAGTTATGATTTTTTTTATTTTTTGGGTCAAATCTCTAAACTCTAGGTGCGCCTTATAGGCGGGGTGCGCCTTATACGCGGGAGATTACGGTAGTTACGGAATAATGGGCCCATCTGATCAGGAACATCAAACATGTTTGATATTATCAGACTTGATCAGGCATTCGTGCAGATGTTCGAGATCACGACAGGCGACCGATCGAGTCAGGCCTGTCTGCGGTCACTTTCATGATTGTAACACAGGTTTGCGTATCATTATGAATCCGGGAAGAATCCTAGGAATCGGTTGGAGGAAGTGGTTGGAGGGTATCTAATACACAGTGTGACGCCAGATGCACATTTGTCACCACTATGCCTGAATGTAACCCAAATGAATATCTCGTCAGTGTATGGGCGCAGGCTGTGCGGTATCCTAAAAAATTGCAACTTTTCTGAAAGACTTTTCACCAAAGGGCCTACAAAATACCTGAATGCAACAATTTCTCTAGGTCGAACGACAAATGACCAGACACCCCATCCCCCAGCATGTAAAATTGGGTCTTCATGCTGTCTTCAATTACCCCCCCCCCCCACCTTACCCTTCCACTTACATTCCTCAGTACTGCATGCATGTATCTGTCTGGAACTCTGAGCCTCTAAGCTGATGTTTGAAAGTGGCCTAAGGGAGTGATCATTTTTTAACAACAGGGGGGCTAGTGGGTTTGCGCGCGGATGCGCTAAAAAAATTTTGACCCCCCCCCTCTTGAGGGGGGGGGGTCAAAAATTGTTGTTAAAAAATGATCACTCCCTAATACCGACCCTAAGGCCTGAAAGACTCCCAGCGAATTACAATGATAGGTAGCATGATGCACCAGTTTACCGTATTGCATCATATGTTAGGTGTGGCTCGTATGAAAGTATATATCCTTGCGCAATATAGAATTTGTCTGAAGTAAGGATGCGCCTTACAGGTAAGGATTTTATACTGTAGAACAGAACTAAAATAATGAGCAAAATTTGACCCTAGGTGGACCTTATATGTTAAGCATAAATCAGGGTGTTCCTTATATGCGAGGTGTCGGTCGCATTGGTACATAATGACAAGAAATGAGGAGTACTATAACCTTAAAAGGTCTATCGATAACCTGAACAAATAGAGCTCAGGGGACAAACAGTATATAGGAAAAGAAGTGGACAGAGTGAGTGGGTGCTGTGGGTGGGACAGACAGGACACTTTAACCCTTTAAGGGCCGCTGATGCAATAATGCATCATGCCCATTGGTCGTCATTGCCGACCATACAGGGTTGATACATATACTCCCGGAGGGTCAGCATGATGCTCCAATGAAGTGCAGGTGAGCAGTCTCATGCAGGCGATCAGTCTCGCCAGCACTTCATTGGTGCATCATTACGACCTACGACCAAAGGGCATGATGCACTAATGCATCAGCGGCGCTTAAAGGGTTAAGTGGTGCCAGGTGGTGGCTGGACACCAGTAACAGGACACGTGGTCTGTACCCTTAAAGGCCACAGAATGTGGTAATGGATGATATATACACCTAGTGCCAGGCCTGCATGTGTCGTGCCAATCCAAGATAGGTGTCTTAATAATAAATCTACCATAATCTCCCGCGTATAAGGCGCAGCTCACGTATAAGGTGCATCCCCAACTAAGAGAATGCAATTCCACGTATAAGGCGCACCTCTAAGGGCAGATTTTTTGTTAATTTAGTACTGTTCTATAGTAAAATTACCCCCCCTATAAGGCGCACCCCAAACTCAAGGCAATGTCCCTCCCACGAATAAGACGCAGCAGCATTTTGTTTGGCGTATAAGACGCGCCTTATACGCGGGAGATTACGGTATGTGCAAAATATTTTAATTGGAGAATACATGGTGAATTAAGGTAAAGGTACCCATAGTGGAAAAGATTTGTGGACTACAGCTTCACCATATAAGACACACCCCGAGTTGAATTTAGGTAAAATGTCTGCAAGTCGTCAACAGAATGTCCATCTTGGATCGATAAAAGAAAAAAGAAAATATTCATCCCCAATATTTCCTGGCAACGTTAGGAGAAGCATAGCCTTTTCTTGGCTTTGTTCTTTGCGGTCAGGGGAGCTGGGGGTGCACTCTTTTCTTTTCTGTCCAAGGTTGTTAGTGGTCAGTTGGGGGTCTCAGTGACAATGAACCTAGAATAAAAGAGAATAGCTGAGAGAGTTGGTCGTATCCTTGTGTGAGGGCTCCAGGATCTGGTCGGTTGGGTTAGAATAGGTTTGACCCATGTAAAGGGCTGGTGGAGTACACACACCATTAAAACAGAAATCTCCACGTATACGCCGCACACTCATAGTAGCCACACCCTGAGTTAGGGAGGAAGTTATGAACTTCATATGCGGCTTTAAAATTGGCAGTTTAGTACCTTTCTACAATGTAAATAATATAATTATTTTATAAAATGCAAGATGGCGTGCATATACTAGTAGATTTACTCATTCATGTCTACTAGGACTGTCTTCAAGCATCATTGTACTATTAGACCCAATAAAACTCTTAAAAGTGCCAGGAGAATAAATCCTATGCTGATCCTCTTCAAAATTTTAGTACAAGGACAAACTCCATGGCTGCATGCCCATAACAAGTGTAAACACCTATTGTCTTCATCCGTTACAGGGTAACCTGTCCTATACTTATACTATAGCAAGCCTTCTGGAAGTGGTAAACTATATGACCCTAACAATTTAAAGACAACATAAGACTCAAGGCGTCAGGTAGTTTTGTCATCGTGTTGGGTCACTGTAGCACCAGTGCACCGTAGGAGCATCGCACTGACTCATCACAGAGATGCCACTGACCGATTACTGGAAATTAGGAAAAACTCCAGATTTTTTTTCAACTTTTCTCAAGAAAATGCCTACTTATATTATAGGGGTTTAAAGATAGCACACCCGCGCATCATGAGCGAATCAACCCGGACGGCCAGCATGACGCATTGATGTTATGATGATGTAGCTCTGGTGGGTTACTCGCCACGACTATTCATGCACCATGAAGACAAAAGGGCATACTGAATTATACGATTTGACTGCTCTTAAGGGTACTGCAGACAGCCCTGACTCGATCGGTAGCTAAGGGGTGCTGATCGAATCCGATATGTCTGATATTGTCAGACTTGATAGGATATACAATCAGGTGTTCCCGATAGTCGCGGTCCACAGATCGAGTCGGTCCTGTCTGTGGTCGCCTTTACAGAGTTAATATATGCAGCCCCATAGCCCACTCTATATGGAGATGTAAGCCATTAACATACAGGTCAGGTACCAATCAGGTCCACATAAACACATGTTGGTACACATGGGGAACCAGCCTGTCTACTTACCATAAACCAGACTACCCCCCCCCCCCCACTCCCTACCTCTAAGAAAAGAGGTATTGAAAAAAAAGATATTTAAGAAAAATAAAGTAATTACCAAGTTTATTGTTCTATTGACCTACCTCATAAAGTAGACCTGAACGCCATAGCACTAAAGTAGATTTTTCTGATATTATTAGTGACATGTTATCACTGAGTATGTATAACCCATATAGGCTGCCCATAACGATGGGGATCTCCTCTGACTTAAGCCACACTTGGCGTCAAAATAAGCCACAATGCCTACGATACAGCAAACTTTGTTCTCTGTGGATTCTCTATCAGAATCATTAGTTCGAGAATGAATTGTGTGATTTAACAATCATTCTTAATCCCTTTCTTACCACGACACCTTGCGTATAAGATGCACCCTGTGTTGAAGATAATGCTTTAACCTAGGGCCTGGTTTTTAAGAGATTAATACTATCTTAATATAATAATTTTACCCCACCAATCATGTAAACCCTCTCTTCTGGAGGTTCTATCAAAGGGGCAGTAAGCCTCATATTCATGTATAAGATGCGGCTTATATGTATAAGCTAGGCACTATGGTACATATTGAAGGGCTGGCTATGGCCTGTTCAGTAGACTCTCCCATGCTGTGGCTACGGGTTTGAATGCTCTCTGTCTCAACAAGTAAATAAAGCCAAAAACTGCCTCAGTAAATACAGCAGGGCACGCTCTCTGACACAATTTGACAATGCTTGCTTGTCATAAACTTTTTAACACATGACTCTTTCTGTCATTAAACCTGCTAGTTTTTATTTTTATTTTTTGGCCTTATGAATAAAGCTTTGTTGAATCATGACCCACTGAGAAGAGAAAGTCCACACAGTCTAGTTGTGCATAAGATAGCCTAAGGGTTCATAATTGATTGTATGATAATGATAGATATGGAAGAAAATAGAAATCAACGTTAAAGAGTTTTTATTGTTTTATCAAGAAATTGTTGCTGCATGAACCATCCTCATCCCCATCACTCACCCATTCCTCCAAGACTAAAATTTAAATGGTTAAAATTACGCGACGTCATCAAGAATCGGCCAAATTTGAAGATTTATCTATCATGGAGCTAAATGATTAAATAAGTGCCGATGGTAATCATGACAAGTGTATATTAAAAAGAACTTTGATTTTGTTTGCAGATGAGTCCATGAATGTGGACATGAGTGGCACGTTAGGTGCGAGCAGTGACACGGTGAAGACAGCCGGTATGCCGCTCAGTGACTTCACCATGCAGCTTGAGGACTACACTCCTACCGTAAGATGCCCTACTTACCATCTAAATAAGCTAGAATGCGATGCTTTACTAGACCAGGGCTTTTGACAGGATTTTTACAATGCGCCAATTGCACACTTTTTAGCAAATACAATGCGCCATTCTGTAAATGAATAGCCATTCTAGCCATTTAAATGCGACATTTAAGCATTAAATGCGTGTATTGCGCACTGCGCAGCCCTGTCAAAAGCCCTGCTAGACTATTGCCAGGGCTCCACTAGACGGCATGGTGCGGCAGCATCACAGGCGGCACAGGTTTGGGGCATCCTTTCTGCCTGTCAATACAGGAACGCAGCGTTTCGCGTCACTGTCGTGGCAATTGCGCCGCAAAACTGCCGCTACATAGAGGCGAAACGCTGCATTCCTGCACTGCCAAGCAGAAAGGATACCCCGAACCTGTGCTGTCTGTGACGCTGCCGCACCATGCCGCCTAGTGGAGCTCGGGCTTATGTCCTTTTGTTGTGGGGATTTATGAATGCAGCCACATTGAGTAAATGCCACATCCCAGGGACTTAAGGACCTTTTTTAGTAGGGACGGAGCAGCCAAAGAGTGTGGGGGGGGGTGGAGGTGTAATTTTTTGTTATTTTCTATATTATCTATTGAGTCATCCTGAAAAGGAGGTACCTGAAGCCCTGCTTTGCAAATCATTATAAGTTGTGCTGAATTTTTCAACATTTCATAGACGCTTTACCTCCTTGACCATACTGAAGGGTCAGCATGATGTGCGGAAGCATGTGTAAGCTACTCACAAATAAATTGGATTGAGGCATCATATCATTATTATGAAGTAACTTAAAGCCTGCCACAAACAGTCCAGACTGGACGCAGATCGGATGCAGACTGGACGGAAATCTAGTCCCGTCTGTGATGTTTGCGGCAAAAACGGACGCATATCAGACGTCCAGTCTGAGTCTGCGGAGAATCTGACCATATCAAACATGTTGGATATTCACAGACGTAGCACAGATGGTCTGTGCATAGATAGGCTAATAACAGCCTTGGACTGCATCCAGTCTGAAGGGGGTGAAAATGTGAGTAGGGTGGAGGGGTGTTCAGATTTCTCACAGATCCCCTCGAAATCCTGTCTGCGTTGGGCCTCAGTCCAGTCTGTAATATTTGCGGCAGGCTTACGCCATCAGGTAGACATATTATTTTTCTCTATATTGCCTTACATGTGTACCTGAGAAGTTTACTTAGTGCTATTTTAGGAACTTAAAGCCATAAGAATGAAGTGCTTCCTCTACATACCACCTCAAACATTGACCAACCATTTAAATGTAGACAATAGCTCATAACCTTATCATATCACTCATGTTTTAAATATGAAAGGATTTCCGCAGTATTCATGTGTCATGTATAGGAATGATGGGCGGAGGTCTCTTGTGCACTGTGGTTTATTCAGCGGTCGGTGTAGGTCATATATATAGGATATGCAGTCATAATACCCTGAGGCTTAGTTTTAAAAAGGTACAGGCTATATTCACATACTCTACCACACGTCAAGCAAAACATGCTGCACAGGATAGGGCCTATGCAGCATCTCAACCATCACCTCACCATCCAAGTGCTTATCCAAGTGCCTACACATCATCTCATCCACCCACCTAATCTGCCAAGTGCCTGCACCCCATCTCACCCACCCATAGACCAGCGAAGTGCCTGCACTTTAACCCATTCAGCTTAAGGGGACCGCAGACGGACCCGACTGAGTTGGCTGATCATCCCAATGAGGGCATCTGTGGGGAACGTCTAAACTAGTGGGCCAATATCAAACATGTTTGATCTTCCAGATCGGATCGGCCACCCTTTCCCTAACTACTGACTGAGTCGGGCCCATCTGCGGTCGATTTTACTAGCCAAGTACCTTCACATCACTCCATCTGCCCATCTCACCAACCAAGTGGCTGCACATAACCTCACCTCACCAGCCAAGTGCCTGCATGTTACCCCACCTCAACAGCCAAGTGCCTGCACATAACCCCAGCTTACCAGCCAAGTGCCTGTACATAACCCCACCTCACCAGCCAAGTGCCTGCACATAACCCCACCTCATCAGCCAAGTGCCTGCTCATAACCCCAGCTTACCAGCCAAGTGCCTGTACATAACCCCACCTCACCAGCCAAGTGCCTGCTCATAACCCCAGCTTACCAGCCAAGTGCCTGTACATAACCCCACCTCACCAGCCAAGTGCCTGCTCATAACCCCACCTTACCAGCCAAGTGCCTGTACATAACCCCACCTCACTAACCAAGTACCTGTGCATAACCCCACCTTACCAGGCAAGTGCCTGCACATATCCCCGCCTAAACAGCCAAGTGTCTTTACATAACCTCACTTCAACATACCCACACACAACCCCACCTCACCAGCCAAGTGCACATTATCTCACCTGCGCATCATTCCAGGAAAGTGCCTGCATATCATCAGGCCCTCCACCTGCACATCGTCCTCTCGCCCACTCACCCCCTTCCTGAGCAGAGAAGTGACTGCCTGCTGGCAGTCCCTGGAGCCAATCTCCCTGCAGCCTTGGCACAGCTCCAATAACCCCCCCCCCCTTACACACACACCAACTCCCTGAGGGCCCTGGCTAGCATCCATTACAGCCTACATCAACAACCTTTCTGCTAGACTGGCCACAGTCTGTGAGGTAGCTTATCCTCTGTACAGGGGGTGAACACATGAGTTAGTACATTCGGTAGGGGCAGCTGCTGATGGGATTACCTTTTACTTCTCTTCTTTTTTTTTCAATGGAGACTTGGTCAAGTCTAGCCAAACCTGTACTCTTCAGGGACAAAACGGATATCAACCCTAAACCTTTAAGGAGAGCATGATGCCTCAAGACAACAATTATCTAGCATTTTAATGACACTAGTGTTGTGCAACCCTTTTAAGAAGTGTATCTATCTAAACTGTATATTGTGCATGATGAATGAAATCGAGGCAGCCCTGGCGAGTAACTCAGCAGGGCTTCATTCACACACCATGACAACAAATTCCATGGCATAGTGTATCAAAACATAATGCCGTCCTTAAGAGGGTTACCACCAGCAAACAAGGCCTTTGTAACTGGATATGTAGTTTTGTAATTAAGTGTGTAGTTATAAAGGTTTGTGTTGTAGGGTGAAGGGCTCAGGAGGGGGATGTCTAACCTTGCCCTGTCTTCGGAAATTTGTCCTGTAAGTAAGAAGCCAGAGGGGAGACTTGCTGAAGGGACTGGTCACTAAACTCAAATTAATTGGCATCAAGAAGGTAAATATCTCCTCTCAATTTTGTGCTGCATTCTTGCATTATGAAGACAAGGCAATTCTTTAAAGGTCAGCCAGTGCATTAATGGACAATGTCCATTGGTCATTATTATGCATGAATGTAGCATAATAAATTTGGATAAATGAGGACTTGATAGGGATACACTTATGTATCATGCCATTCCCATTGGGTTGATACTCCCTCAAAAGGTCAAGAGACCAATGTGGTCAGTTATGCACCACCACTGCAAATAGCTGTGTACCAATCATGGGATACTAAAAGGACATGAACATTGATCTGGAGGTATCATGTGGCCCTTAAGGGGTTAACCATGCCCTGTGCTCATCCTCTGTGCCTCCTGCTGCTGATTAGAGGATTGTGTGTCAGTTATATCTTATTGCCGTGGTGTGTGTTGGACCATCAGTGGGTGCAGTGCCATTATTGTATGTATCCTCATTATACAACACTAACATGTACACCAATAACACTTAAGGGCTACACGATTCATCCAGGCCCTTGTTGCTTAATTGCCATTTAATATTTATGATGCAAAGATATTCCACTAGGATTAACTGCATTAATGATTCATGTCAGTCCTTGCATCAATGCATCATGTCAGTCCTTGCATCAATACATCATGTCAGTCCTTGCATCAATACATCATGTCAGTCCTTGCATCAATACATCATGTCAGTCCTTGCATCAATACATCATGTCAGTCCTTGCATTAATGCATCATGTCAGTCCTTGCATCAATGCATCATGTCAGTCCTTGCATTAATGCATCATGTCAGTCCTTGCATTAATGCATCATGTCAGTCCTTGCATTGATGCATCATGTCAGTCCTTGCATCAATACATCATGTCAGTCCTTGCATCAATACATCATGTCAGTCCTTGCATTAATGCATCATGTCAGTCCTTGCATCAATGCATCATGTCAGTCCTTGCATTAATGCATCATGTCAGTCCTTGCATTAATGCATCATGTCAGTCCTTGCATTAATGCATCATGTCAGTCCTTGCATTCATGCATCATGTCATTCCTTGCATCAATACATCATGTCAGTCCTTGCATTAATGCATCATGTCAGTCCTTGCATTGATGCATCATGTCAGTCCTTGCATTGATGCATCATGTCAGTCCTTGCATTGATGCATCATGTCAGTCCTTGCATTAATGCATCATGTCAGTCCTTGCATTAATACATCATGTCAGTCCTTGCATTAATGCATCATGTCAGTCCTTGCATTAATGCATCATGTCAGTCCTTGCATTAATGCATCATGTCAGTCCTTGCATCAATATATCATGTCAGTCCTTGCATCAATGCATCATGTCAGTATGATGCAGTGATTGCACCATCCATACCACAATACAACACTATCGAGGTACATGTACCAGTTTTACATTCATGCCTCATTGTGAGAGAAATTGAATTAAATCATTTGATAAAAGGCAAATTGAAATGAGGCGTTTTGTCATCTTCAAAGGGTTAAATATGGAGCATCAACACTAATACCATACACAGGGGTCCTAGATGTTAGTGAGAAATATGAACCTAATTGTAATAGGCCTGTGGCCGGTGTTCGGAATACTAAATAATAAATAATACAGGTGATTACAATAATAAAGGTTTATATAATGGACGGGGTCCTTGTTGTGAAAGA
This sequence comes from Acholoe squamosa, assembly GCA_949317995.1. Lineage (NCBI taxonomy): Eukaryota > Metazoa > Annelida > Polychaeta > Phyllodocida > Polynoidae > Acholoe > Acholoe squamosa. The sequence continues at coordinate 50,449,781 of OX439050.1, forward strand.
ACAAGGTCATACTGTTTGTGTGGGTGGGGAGGGGCAGAGTTGCCACAATAAATAGTTGAGTTGGCAGAGTCTATGAATATATCAAACAATTTCTGTCTATAGAATCCCCTGTTACATGAGTGAGGGAATATGTCACCTTTTAAATGTTAACACTTATTCTGTGCAAAAGCTTATAATCATCATTTTGCGGCCATGATGCATTAACACTGCACCGGTGAGTAACTCGCCGGTGATGCATTTGTGCATCATGCTGACTCCTGGGTTTTAAATATCAGCATTTTAGAGTTGGCATACTTTATGACTGTATTATAACGCTGGTCAGTTTCATACTTATGAAGAGACAAAGTGACCACCATTATACAGTCACCAGAACTAGATCTTTGTTGCCATGGCAACCATGATGGATATATAGTTCCAAGGTCACCGGCCTGACCCCTTAATTAATGTGCCGCCATATTGGACGTCATATGACCCAGAGGTCAGGGAGGTGAACGTCATCTGTGTCAGGCCTGCCTTACTGCCAAAAAAGGTGGCCCTCCCATTTCTATACTCCAACCAAAAACAGATTACCCATATGTAAGCAATTACCTATATACATGTATAATCATAATGGGCTTTGTGTCCCGGCTTCGTGTGATACCACGCATACAAGGTGTACCCTGCAGATTAAGACCCATGTCTTGATAGAAACCTGTGAAGTGTTGGGGCTTGATTTTGGCCAGTTTAGTACTGCTCTTTAGTATATCCCCAGTTCTATTTGGACAGCAGTACAAAATGTTTTTAGATGGCAGGATAATCAGGGCAATGATACCTATAGGCCCGTAGTATAGTATAGTAGTATAGGGACAGAACAGAAATGTTTGGACAGTAGCAGTGGGATGGTAGTATGGGGAAAGGAGTGATAGGACAATAATATTTGGACAGCAGTGAAATGGTAGACTACCGTAATCTCCCGCGTAGAAGACGCAGTGCGCGTAGAAGACGCTCCCCAAACTCAGGGTATGCTGGTTCGCGTAGAAGACGCATCCAACCCTTCTGAATCGATTTGTAAAAAAAAACCCGTACAAGACGCCCCCCCCAACTCACCAAGGGGGGGTTCGCGTATAAGACGCACCCCCCCACCCCCCACCCCCAGGCTCTATGAGTTCAAGCTGTCATCGGCACACGGTCAGCGTTTTCCCCACCGAGCAAATATCTACAGCGACTGGTCTGCCCCGGTGCTGGCGCTATGAGTTCAAGCTGTCATCAGCACACGGTCGGCGTCAAACCCGCCGAGCAAATCTACAGCGACCGGGCTGCCGCGCTTGGCGCTATGAGCAGTTCAAGCTGTCATCGGCACACGGTCGGCGTCAAACCCGCCGAGCGCCTGTACACCGCTGCCGCGCTGCTGGCTATATGAGTTCAAGCTGTCACCGGCACACGGTCGGCGTCAAACCCGCCGAGCGCCCGTCGACACCTCCCGGTCTGCCGCGGTGCAGGCTCTATGCGTTCAAGCTGTCATCGGCACACGGTCGGCGTCAAACCCGCCGAGCAAATCTACACCGACCGGTCTGCCGCGGTGCAGGCTCTATGAGTTCAAGCTGTCATCGGCACACGGTCGGCGTCAAACCCGCCGAGCAAATCTACACCGACCGGTCTGCCGCGGTGCAGGCTCTATGAGTTCAAGCTGTCATCGGCACATTTTCCCAAATGAGATGTTGGAAAACCCTGCGTATAAGACGCACCCCCAACTTGAAGAAATCCTATAAGACGCACAAGGCATTTGTTTGGCGTAGAGGACGCGTCTTATACGCGGGAGATTACGGTAGTATGGAGAAAGCAGTGATAAGGCAGTACTGTTTTGGCAGTAGCAGTGGGATGGTAGTATGGGGAAAGCAATGATAGGACAGTAATGTTTGGACAGTAGCAGTGTCACAGTGGGATGGTAGTATGGAGAAAGCAATGATAGGACAGTAATATTAGGATGGTAGTATGGGGAAAGCAAAGATAGGACAATAATGTTTTGACAGTAGCAGTGGGATGGTAGTATGGAGAAAGCAATGATATGACAGTAATATTAGGATGGTAGTATGGGGAAAGCAAAGATAGGACAATAATGTTTGGACAGTAGCAGTGGGATGGTAGTATGGAGAAAGCAATGATAGGACAGTAATATTAGGATGGCAGCATTTGGATGGTGAAGTACAGGTGGTAGTATGGGGAAAGCAATGATAGGGCAGTAATGTTTCGACAGTAGCAGTGGGATGGTAGTATGGGGAAAGCAATGATAGGACAGTAATGTTTGGACAGTAACAGTGGGATGGTAGTATGGAGAGAGAAGTGATAGGACAGTAATGTTTGGACAGTAACAGTGGGATGGTAGTATGGAGACAGAAGTGATAGGACAGTAATGTTTGGACAGTAACAGTGGGATGGTAGTATAGACAGAGTAGTGAAAGGACAGTAATATTTGGATGGGATTCAGTGGGCTGGTAGTAGGAGAGAGCAGTGATAGAACTGTACAGGTAAGAGTATGTTAGTGAGAGGATCGATGTTATATACATGTAATAGGATGGCAGTGACAAGATAGCATTAGTCATAATGAGACAGCAATAATATGAGAGTAGTGAAATAAGAGTACAACAATATAGATAACAAGTGAGTATTGACAGAAATTCAGGAACATGACTGCATTATTGGGACATGAGTAGCAAGTCTAATGGTAGGCAGATCAATGGTGTCCACTCAACCATCACCATTATCTGTCTCTGTTCCACTCTGCTGACTGCAGACGCAGCTACGTGACGTGACATGACGTGCCTCATCACACCCGCCACCTGGTGCCTCCTACCAGAGTTAAACCTACATTCTAGTCCCTACTATATCAAGGTCCTGTGTGTATAAATGGCAAGGATTATTGTGGCTTGTTGCATGGTGTGATTTCAGGATGCACCCTATAAGCGGAGAGCCTTCCGGCTGAGGCACTATAACATAGTGAATTTGTGTAGATTCCCATGTACTTCCTCAGTGACTGAGACATTTTGGACATTTTGTCTGTTTTGCTTTCACCTTCACTGGTTGCTTTTATCGATAATACCAGCAGCATTGCATGGCCCAAATTACAGCACAGCCAGACCCAACTAAATTTAGTAGCCTAATACTACCTAATACTGTTAGTATAAATAACCAAGGAATGCATGTTTCTCTCTAGCCTTACAACAACCATTGCCCCTCTACTTATACATGATGTAAATGTCACGTCATATCACGCTTGATAACGTCATATGACGTGGGTTGACGTCACTATTGTTCGGTAATGCATATATACATGGTGCCTATCGTAGTTTATGAAGCTGATGGTAGATGGAGGGACTTAATTAACCCTTAAAAGTCATGATCCATACACCTCCAGCTTTATGTTCTTCTGTTTGCACGATGTCTCCCCTGGAGGACTGCATCGACTCCATAAGATTGACAAAATATACTTTTCATTATTCTTTTTCAGGAAATTCTATTCTGAATATATGGTCCCGGGCAGTTTTATATCTTTTTGGTGACTTGAAATAAAAAAAAGTTAGGAAATGATTAATCCATCCAGACTCATGCTCTGCACTACCTCTATACACCAAGAGTCACATCTTCCCTGGTGACCTAATCAGTAGGAGCGCCTGCAGGTGTCCTAATCAGAAGGTCCCTGGATCGATTCCCACTCATGCCACCTCCCTTCCATTTTATAGAGTATATGAGAAACCATTGAAGGCCACACAGTGCGTGTAGAGCTGCGCAATGGACGAGTTTGGCATGGGAGTTACCCACCTTAATGTAATATATGGAATCTGTATTCCTCCTGAAGTCCTGAAAGAGCTAACAGGTTAATATAATGTCTGATTTGTCTTCTTCCAGATTCCTGACTCAGTGACCGCATACTACCTCAACAAGGCAGGCTTCGAGGCCTCAGACCCCAGGATGTTAGTATTCATTTCATTTTCTTTTAGTGAAAAATTCCCCTTCTTTTGCAATTTGAGCCTAGTTAGCGCGGCGACTAGTGAGTACTACTCATGAGATGAGTAGACTAGTGTATGGTTCACAGTCGCCACGGTGTAAGGGATAGGGAGGCCTTGCAATCTATTTTTGTTTGTGGCTCCTCTGCTATGGACTATTCCTGCTCACTATTCTAATGTAATAACAACAGTGTGTGTACTTTACTTATCAGTGAAGGAATTTTCAGAATATATGTCATACTTTTGATTTTATTCGCAGATAAGACATTTCATCATTTGGAGCCCTATGGCAGATTAGCATTAGAGCATTTTAAGATTCAGAAATGCATCCCTGTAGCCTTTGTTTTAGAATTGTTCGTTTTGAAACTACTATATATATGTAGTACAGGTTTTATCTCAGTGGGTTATGGTACAATTGGATCATATTTTCTGTATTTGAACAAAATATTCACTGTCAAAGATCTCTATGGAGAAATCAGTGCTAAAGTATGTGTTGCCATATGTGCATTTTTGTAAATCAGAGGAGGTTGAAGTGTAAGGCCACCTTGTGGAACTGCTACATTCTTTTCTGTGTAAAATTTTTAGTTTACATTGAAATAATGCTTTCTCAGAATATGTATCTACTATTGGTGATGAAACATTAATTTGATTACTCCTTTCATTATATAAAAGATTTTGTGGAACACTGAAAAGATGTATGTACTTACACTGTGCTCCCCCTCTACAGAGAGGTGGAGTGATCTGGCCGGTTTGCTGACCACTGGCCTGTGACGAGGTACAGACTATTACAAGTGATTGGCAGTTGGGTGTGTGTGTGTGGGGGGGGGGGGGGGAGGCAGAGTAGGCTTCTGGCAATCTTAGACAGTGTACACTCATAATGACACACCTGTTGACTATGGCATTGAACATTGAATAAGACAGGTCCCTGTGGCAGCTGAGTGAGGTGCATGCAGAATGGACAGTCTACAGACTATTAGTACTTAGCTGCAGTGGGTAGTTCAGGTTGAATTTGTGCTATATACTACCAAAAGCCCAGATGATAGTATGCCCTATCTGTCTCACCAACTGAAACTAGACACAAGATTACAAGTCGCCGCGCCATGTCTCACAGAACTGTTCTCTACTATTGTATTAAAATCTACAACACTATGGTTTTATTTGAATCCCGATATCTCTCGGGGAAATTCATAAAATTCCATATATGTGAGAATGATCCAAGATTTCTTAGGTATTTTGCCATACCCATTGCATTGTGAAGTGTTGTAGACTACTACTAGTGTATATTGGTCCTATACATGCTGTATTGACTGTCAGGCCGACTCTACACTTATTGATTATCAATATTTATGAAGCACACATGCAAAGAGTGTAGCCTAATTATAGGTCTGTGTCCTAATTACCACTCTACTCTTGTCTGCAGCTCTGTCAGCTTCCGTATTTGCATTAACCCTTTAAGGACCGCATGATGGTTTAGTGCACCATGTCTTTATGTTGTAAATGAATGCCATGAATGCAGCCCTGGTGAGTAACTCGCCAGCTCTGTATGAATGCATCATGCAGGTCATCATTCCAACCTTTAGTGAAGAGTTAGTATACTTAACTACCCTGTCTAAACACATAGGATTTTGTCTCTAAAATGGATAACAGCCACCATTTGTTGTCCAAATTCATCACTCCATGATATACCAAGAAGGATGGAAATGAAGATATGATCCAACTAAGGGAGTGATCATTTTTTAACAACAGGGGGGGGGCTGGTGGGTTTGCGGGCAGACGCGCGAAAAAAATTTCGACCCCTCCCTCTCGAGGGGATAAAATTTTTTCGACCCCCCCCCATAAGGGACAAAAATCGCATGCGAACGTCTCCTTTTAGCCTATAGTAACGTGCGGGGTTTTCCACTGAAAACAGGTGAAATTATTTTGACCCCCCCCCATCAGAGGTATTGAAAAAATTCTGACCCCCCCCCCCCCGGTCAAGGGGTTGAAAAAATTCTGACCCCCCCCCCTGTTGTTAAAAAATGATCACTCCCTAACAGAACATCACATATAACATTCATAGAGGCAGCATCACAGAGAGAATACAGTGGTGCCGCCCTGGTGGTTGATTTTAGAACCAACGTACAGGGTGGGAGGAGCGGGGGGGGGTGTTCCCCTGTGTACTTCACCATTAATAATGGAACCTACTATAGCATCACTAGGTCAGGCTGTAAGAGGCAGCACCTCATGGCTGCCTGCCTACACTGATAAAAAAAAAGAAAAGAAAACACTAACAAATGTAGGGAAACAAATTAGATAACCCTTTCAGTTAGGTAACACAAGAACTTAAGGTTTAATGTTCATTTGTAACACTTGTCGCTGCTGCCTCCATGGTGCATCAGTGTGGGCATTGCTAAGTGTATCACTCAGATATATTTGGCATGATACATTATGGAGCACTACTGGCAGCAATAAGGTTAAAGCATTGAAATACCAAACTGTCTTTAAAGGGTTAAAGTAGTAGTGGTAGGCAGATGTGTAAGCAGGTTGTTTTCTGAAGCCACCTCAAGCATTTAATAATTCAAATCGACTTTCCTTTCTAAAGTGGCTGTAACATTGAACCTAGAAATGAGGGAAAGGAAGTGCAAGGGAGGGGTGACGTTGAAATAGGCATAACATGTTGACATTTTGTATTAAAAAGTGTATGAATGCATTTGGCAGTCGACTGGTTCTGCTATTAGGCATAGATATCTTTCCATAAAGGAAATCATCGCATCGACTTCCTGTCTTTTTCTGTTTGTGTGTTTTGTAATGCATCAACAAATATTGCATGTTTTCTTCACATTCAGTGTCCGGCTGATCTCCCTCGCGTCTCAGAAGTTCATCTCGGACATCGTAAATGATGCGCTACAACACAGCAAGATGAGAGCATCTGGCATGAGCTCAAAGAAACAGGGCAAGGTTAGAACCTTGATTTATACCACACCTTAGATTAAAGATGGGTTAGAAGTTAACCCAGGGTCGAGTTTCTGTTTTCCATTGATTCATATTGTTTATTGCCGTTCGTTCCTAAGAACGAACGGCTATACGGCACATGGCTATTGTATTATTGACCAATGGGAGGCATCCCTGGCATAAACTGCGGAGTCGGGGGCTGAAGGTGTTAGTCATAGTGGAGTCAGGGTCTAATGGCGGCCCCCAGCTGATAATGGCTATGTGAGCTATAGGAGGGGACCCATGAAGAGCTTTTAGATTTCGTATTAAAATCATATTTGTTCCAAAAATCTTGATCTAAGATCCTATTAAAAATGTTGTAAATCAATTCTATACTTCTTAGAATATAATATGAATACGCACGGCATTACAGCTGTGCTGTGTTTAATAGGCCGAAAATATTGGATGAATTTCTAATCCATGAAACGCATGGCAATTCAAATGCTTTTAAAAATTGGTATTAAACTCAGATTTGATCGTCAAATTAAATCTGAAATCCTACTATCTTGATCATAGATCACAGATCCTTAATTGAATCCTTTCAATTGCATCCTTAACACGGGACTCCGTGTGTATCCATAAATGGATGTGAACAATTTTGAGCCTTTTAGAAGACTATAGATACATGAAACTGGGAGAAAACTGCCATAAATATATAATAAAATATTATGCGTTGTTTTTAGCGATAATCGTGGTCCCAATAGTGAACTCCTAACCCATCTTTAAACCGTGTATAGCTTATCACTCTGGCAATTCACCTCTTACATGAGGCCAAATCTCAGTCGTTTCTCATTGTTTTTAATGTTTTTAATTTCCATTTTCCCACTTTATTTCAATTCTATCATATCAAAATATACGGACTTAAACAAGTCTACACTGCCATAGCTTTGCAACAGAAAGCAGATTTCATACATTCCCAATGCACTCAAATTTAACAACTATTAAAACGATTATACTTTTTTTTGTGCAGGACAAGAGGTACACTTTGACGATGGATGACCTGACACCGGCCCTGTCAGAGTACGGAATTAACGTCAAGAAGCCATACTACTTCACCTAGTCTACCACATCACAAAATTCATTTTTTAAAAATACAAAAAAAATAATGGCATACTCAGTGAACCCCATGCAGGACAGGAGGTTCTATGGGCAGTCAAATATCCCTCTCTGATAGTCCTTAGGCCGGAATAATGATGTAATGTCATGCACTATATCCCTTTGTTTGTGAGATGCATGTATGTCGTAGAACTGACAAATGATTCAGAGTTATGCACTCATGTTTTATGTTGACCCTGTATGGTTAAACTTATTCACTCTCTAAGTGTCGGCCTGATGCACCAATGCAGTACTGGTGAGGTACTTCTGTATTGGTGAATCACTGCACATGAAACATTGACAAAAAGCTCCACCCTAAAAGGATTAATGTATGTGTGTATCCCTGATATATTCAACTATAAAAACAGGATTCAAAAGCATTCATTCTTGGTTATTTTTCACTATGATAATACAGAAGAAAAGAAAAAAGAAAATACCACGCCAATACAGCGATGTCAAAACAACGCTGTCCAACGAAGATCAACATGTCTGAACTTCATAGAGGAATCTGATATAAAAGTGGCTTAGCTAGTAGGGTAGCCATCTTGCGATTACAGGGACGCGTCTACTCCCCACGGTCCCTGAAGATCTAGTTAGGGAATAGTGCATGGGGCATGGCTGTGGGAGTGCTCTAGACTGTATTGAGACATTGAGGGGCTTTATAGGCCCCGAGATGTCTCAATACAGTTTAGAGCACTCCCACAGCCATGACCAAGTGTATTATTCCCGTTATAACACTGAAAAATCACCCATCAGCCACTTGACAACACATGAATATCAATTTTGAAGTCTAAAGGTGAGATGAAGTTAACCTCCCTGCCAGGAGTGCATTATCCATCTAGATAATGCACGGTCAATCAGATTGCAGTATTCAGGATAATGCACTCTGACTTCGCCCAGCAGTGTTATAATTATAACAGTGTTTATTGCATGTTTATTCAATCGGACAATTACCACATTTTGATTCTTTGGTATACATGTACCCCCCGGTAATCCCAAAAGTTATGCATGATAGGTACAGCGAGTTAATCGCCTCCACTGAATACACTGCAAAAAAGGTGTTTAAAGATACACACCAAATTTTCTCAACACCCGCATTTAAACACCTAAACACTTGAAGTGTTTAGGTGTTAAGCTTTTGCACACTTGTACTTAAACATCTAAACACTGAAGTGTTTAAGTGTTTAGCATTTAAACACTTGGTTAAACACTTTGTAGTTAAACACGTTTAAAATTGAACATGTTTAGCACTAAAGAAGCGTTTAGAAAAGTGGGACAAATAAGTGTTTAAACAAGTGTTTAAGTCTTAAACACTGGTGTTTAATCCCTAAACACTGTTTTTACAGTGTAGATGCATTAAAACGAGATGTGAACCTGATACCTTGATGCGTTCTTTATTCATTATGGACACAAGAAATAGGGTTACATAATGAGGGGTGGGGGCTGTAATATGTAAGACAGAGCATCATTTGCTTATGTACATGTGAAGTTGGATGGATGATAGCTACGACGAATTATGTAACTAGAAGGAAGTTTGCAGAATAAACGATAGTTTTACTAAATCCAATAAAACGTACTGTTGTAAATTTCTTGTTTTATCATAAATCAAAGGGGAAATAATTGTCAAAGATTTTTACTTCCATAAATTCCCACATACATGTATTTTTATACCACTGGCCGAGCTTTCACCTGAATGAGAGGCGTATCGTTATCCTGCTGACGAGGAGACTGCTACGTACGATATTTAGCCTTAGCACAATGGAAGGAACGGATGGATAGACTCGTTGTATCGTATATTTGACCACTTCAGAATTTTTGATTATGAAGACTAAGTCGATACCTTCCCTCACATTCATTCATGAAACCGTAAACCCTAGGAATAAGCCACGGCCTACCGTATTCAATCTAAAGAGCCCACATGTGCATAGAAATATTTTTTGATGCTCAAAAGCTAAAAATCGTGGCGCTGGAACTTTTGCCAAAAAAAAAAAGAAACAAAAGTTTTCACCCCCACCTCTCCTCAGGAGGGGGCAAAAGCCCCCCCCCCCCATTGGTAATTTCCTTTTTTATTTCATGCCATGAAGACTTATAAAAAAAAAGTCAAAGCGTTGCCTTTCTAACCATGAACCCATACCACCAAGTCCTGTACCATAAAATGTCATAATAAAAATTGTGAACTTTTTTTGCTTCTTGTCTGGTTTTCTGTGAGAAATTTTATAATAAACAGTTCATATGAATGATAACTCTACATAGAATTAACACTAGAGTGGCTCATGCCACCCCCAGTGGCAAATCATGTCTTGATCTCTGGTCAGGTGACTTATTTAAATGCTAAACTATGTGATGTTAAGCACCTTTATATCAAAATAACATGAAATATATACAGATCTTAACTTCCTGGCATACATTCTTATTGATCCACCCCTTTGCCCTTCTGGGGGAGACCCCCCCCCCCCCCCTTCATATGATGAGAATGTATACAGTTGTTTGGAGTTGCAAGCCGCGTCAGCGGCCGGGAGCGTAGCGACCGTAGCAACTCCATAATGTTTTCGGTTTTCTCCCTGTCACCTATAACGTCATTGGTGACGTCATGCTGCCTCAGTGACGTCACCCGCAGTGGCTAGTGATGTTGCCATGATCTATGAGCGCAACTCCTATCCGTGGTCCTTGCCACACCCCAGCAAACACATCTTTACCGTGCCAGTACTGGCATCATACTGGCATGTAACAGCAGTACTGGGCCAGTACTGCCAGTACCAAGCCAGTACAGAGTCAGTTAATCGTGATTGTATTGGTATACTACTGGCATGCCACTACTGGCATGCCATTACTGGCCCACTACTGGGATACCTATACTGGGCCAGTATAGGTATGCCAATGATGGAATGCCTGTACGGGGCCAGTACCGGCTAAGAAGGGTATGCTGGTAATGGCATGCCAGTAATGGCCCAGTACTGGCTGATTAATTTCCAACCACACCACAAGATGTCAGCAGTAGCTTGTATTACAATATTTAGGATCAAGGCTAATACCATTTCTCTATGATCATATGGTCAAAAACTTCTATGGTGAGGCCAAATTTGTTTAACTTGAAACACCTTTCATTGGCAACCTACTTGGGTTAAAGTTCCAAACCAAATATCATAAACATTGGGAGAATTGAAATCATGTTATGCTAAACACCTTATATTTGTCTGAAACAAAACTTACAAACCTGCAGGCAGTGAGATGGATGGCTACATTTAATGCACGTTGCCTCTGGGTTGTTACACCAACAGAGTGTGTGGGAGAGTCTTGATATGAGGCCTTTTAATGTGTGAGGTGTAAACATGATGTTGATTTATATCAATTATACTTTCCATTTTAGACAGCATGTATTTTACCAACCTATTATTGGAATACAGAAATGGCCTAACACCGGGTCTGTGCTGGCATGCCAGCATAAAGCCAGTACTGACCCTGTACTGGTCCAGTATTGAAACACCAGTACAGGCCCAGTGTAGGCTCAGTACAGAACCGGTACTCAACCAGTACTGGCATACAGTACAGGCCCATTACTGGTGCCTCTTGCATGCCTCTAAAGGCCCTTTACTGGGTTGCCTGTACTGGCCTGGTGCAGTTGCCATCATCGGGCCAGTAGTGGCTCGGTACAGTCGTGTTTGCTGGGACTTTTCTTGTTTAAGTAGGGAGTGATCCTTTTTTAACAACAGGGGGAGGGTTGAGTTTGCGCACGAAAGTGCGAAAAAAATCTATTTTTTTTCTCCCCCCCCCCCCACCGAGGGGCCGAAAATCGTGTACATATGTGCCCTAGCCGATCAACGCGGCCCTCTTCAGTAGAAGTCGGCCCGACTATATGTGCCCTTTTGACCTATAGTAACGTGCAGGCTTTTTCGCTGAAAAATAGGTAAAATCATTCTGACCTCCCCCTGGTCAAGGGGTCGAAAAAATTAGGACTCTCCCCCCCCCCCCTTCAAATCCATCCCCCCCCCCCCCGCGTTTTAAAAAATGATCACTCCCTTAGTTCTGTCTATTCATTGATAAGCTTCTATGACTTGCAAGTGGGGGGGGGGGGGGAGGGGCGAGGGTTAAACATTTTCCTATCCACCCACCCCTCACTAGCCCTCACCCGGGTACCACATCACGATCAATTAGGTGGCGGGAAAGAATCGGGGATTCCCAATACATGCTTAAAATAGACGCTGACGCTCTTCAAGCAGAAGAATGACGGCCTTTGAAAAGCTTTCACAGAACCGAGTCTATGCATCGAGAGTGAAGGGGATTCCCGGAAATACAGCTGCCAGAAATACAAGCGAGCTAGTTCGGGAAACTCGGGCGGACTAAATGTTCTCTTAGGACTTGACCGAATCATTTAAGGTAAGTGAATGCATTATTTCAAAGTGTTTTGCTAAATGACTTAGTTGAGCCAGTGAGCTGGAACGATTGTAAGGTTTTGTAAGTTATATACATAACTATCACGTATTATCGCCCAAGTTGATGTGCACAAACAAAACACTCAGTCTCAGACTAATACACTGCCACTCGTCTGCGTCAGGCAGACAGTCACAGTGTCAAGGCACAGATGAGTCACACTAGAGTATTGATCAGCAGAGACACTAGTAACGCAGTTGATATTAACCCAAAACACAACGAGTCACGAGTGGGTTTACAGAGGATGTATACCCATGAGGGGCCGTCCATAAATTACGTTTTTGACCATGATTTTCAACAAACCCCCACCCCCTGTCAGTGTCACACTTATTAAAGGGCACCGCAAACGGCCTGTCTCGATCATCTGACTGAGACATCTGATCGGATCAGATCATATCAAACATGTTTGATCCGTTCTGACTCGGTCAGATTAAGTGAGACGAAAAGTCCAGTAACTATGGCAACGGCCCGACGTTCGCACACCAGATGCTGGGGACAAAGTGGTGCTCTGCGCTCTGCACTCCCCGTTAGGCGTTATGTTCTATAATAAAAATGCTACACTGGAGCCCTGTGCAACATTTTAATCTATATTACGGTCACCGTACCATCCAAATCTCTTATCTGTGCACACTATGTCATCTTATTTTTGATTTTCATGATACTGTGTGAAAGAGGATTCCATGAGTGCTACATGTTTTGAGAATTTGGACATTGAATGGTGAACACAGTACTGAAGCACACAAATCTGTCCCCACAGAGAAAATGGCGCAGCACGTGTGCACATGACAAGTTACCTTGGTGACTTGCTACGTTCCGTAGTTACCGTCCGCATGAATGGACGTCCCCGCACACAGAGCTCCTCCTTGACTACTGATCCAGTCAGATGACTGAAACAGTCCGTTTGCGGTCGGCTTTAAGTCACAAATCAGCCACACACCCCTCAAAAATTACGTCACACTTAGCTAGACCCCCCCCCCCCCTTTCAACCATACTATCGACTCAGCTCAGCTTCCAATAATAATATCTTACATGAATCTTAATAGAATTTTACCTGAATAACGAGGATTGGGGGGTAAAATAAAATCTTACCTGACTATGCCATGGGCGGGCAGTTGGGGGCACAGCCCCCGAATTTCGCCACTACCATTACAGTGCTGACCTTCTGTAGTTCCCTTCTAGTTAACAAATTTAGCTTGTTTTATATGATATTTTTAATATACCCGGTACATCTTAATTTTTTTTAAAAAATTGATGTCATACCACCAACCCCTGTCACGCTTTGTCACAATCATCCTGTCACAATTGAAAAATACCGGCCCCCCTCACCCCCTCCTGTGTGACATAATTAATGGACGGCCCCTGAGTGGGTTGCCCCTGCGGCAGGGGCAACCGACCAATGGGCATACAGCCTCTGTATGTCCCAGAAGTTATGTTTTTGTTTTATTCTTTCTACCTGTTAGAACAACAGCAAGCGATTTTGAAAGCCCTATGCCCAGAAAATTGAAGATTGACTGTAAGAAAAGTAAATTTCTATTTGATCGAGTGCCGATCATGGCTATAAATTGCTTGATCAAGTCAGAATAACGAAGCTTTCTTTCTTGCATCACCTTCCTTATTGTCTTACGATCATTTTGGTTTTTGAATTTTGAAAATCCATCGATGAATAAATATTTTAGACTTGAAAATGCAGAGCAAATTAGAGAGGATCTGCTACATTATTGCTACATTGGGCGTGGCGTACAGGATATTGTATGCCAGGCCTGTGGGCTTACAGGGTTCAGTGCTATAGGTATATGATTTCCATATGCTTTGTTCTTGGAGGTAGAATAAAGTTTCAGACGTTCCCCGCAGATGCCCCCAACATCAGGATCAGCTTACCCAGTCGGGCCCGTCTGCGGTCCTCTTTAAATCAACTCTGCCTCACCATATCCTTCCCCTTAACATCAGGGACTAAGCCAGACGTGGCCTGCCTCTCACTACCGCTAATGTCGGAAGAGTCGGCAGTGAGCTCGGCCTACTCAACATCCCCCCCCTCCAATCCTTCCCCCACTCAACTCCCAGAGATTGCCTTTATAAAGGAGTAAAAATACTTGACATCAAACACAGAATCATAGAAAAACACCTGAACTACCGGTACCTAATGAAGATAACCACAGCAACATAAATTGGCATCCCTGTATAATCCAGATTGAAACCCTACATCCTTAGGGGCAATGGTTGAGACACAAGGAAAGAAAACGGGAGTCCTGTGAGAACCTTGATGCTAAGTGTCCTTGATTCCAATTTAGAATAAGATTTATATAGAACAGTGATGTATATTGTCAGAATTTTGTCTGATTTCAGAAAATCCTAAGGTAAACTTACCACTTTATTTACCGACTTTCCTTTCTTGGACCAAAGCCTCATGGTAGTTTACAGTGAGTTCATGATGTTTATGTTTATCTTCAGAATTTTCCATAAAACCTACCATCTATTGAAGGAAGACAACCACAATTAGAGGCTGCAGTTTAAGTTAATACACCAAGATGGACTCCTCTCATCAGACCGTACTTCGGACAAATCGCGTCTACTTGGTGCGGAACCTAGTTGTTCAGGAGGAACTCCTGTCCTTCTTATTAGCCAAGCGTATTGTGAGTGAAGATATGGCAGAAGAAATCAAGGAGGTATATTTTGTTTTACAAGATCTCTGTTAGCCAGTCTCTGTTCATTAAAATAATTTAACTACTCTGATACAATAATATCTAAGAAGTCATTTAGATAGCTTTTGAAAAGATACATGCATTTTGTATGACTGTACCTAAGCTGACTGCTAAGATTGTGTACTGGTATAAAGATGTCAGAAGATCCTCCATGTCAGTTAAGAATTTTATATATTGGTAGTTACTGCCTAAATGCCGACCTCTGACATTTTTAAATGATATTAAATTCAAGTATAATCAACAAAAATAACCTGCAAAATTCATTCTTGCCAGTGCCTTGAGATTTTATATCTTATTATTCTATAAAAATGAATATACTTTCAGCTGCATAGAACTAAGTCTGCAAAAGCTGGAGCATTGCTGGACCTACTTCCTCGGCGTGGACCACACGCCTTCCGTGCCTTCATCGAGGGTTTGGTGGAGACTGACCAGGGGCATGTAGCAGACATGTTGGACAAAGCATGCGCTAATCGGTACCGTCAACAGACTGGACGACCGAAAGAGGAAACCTACCCCGAGGCTACACCTGTTCACCGCCACGTACCTAATGTACCTTACATACCAAAACCAAAGAATGATAGAGTGAAAGACAGTGAGTTACTATTTTATGTTTACTGAATTTAATACCAATTGTGTAAAAGGACATGGCAGCTCATGAGATAATAGACATGAGCTTCACAGCTTATGGTATATTTTCTCAAAATCATATTAGAAGAACTCAGTAATAACTCCTCCCTCACCCAGACTCTTCCTATTTCTAATGAGGTCCTTGAATTGAATTTTGGCTGGGAATGGCCTTAATGATATCCCACAACGTTAAAATCCATTATGCATTATTACCCGAATGTGATTCAGGTGTAGCGCTCATTATCTGAATTTACATGATATACCATACTTCATACTTAATCAACTTTTCATGTATTTTTCAGCTGAATCTTTCATATCATTTGAGATCATGACTGTTGATAGGCCTGATGGAGATATGAAGAATAACGATGTGAGTATGAACCATGCTTTTACATGTTTTCCACATTCATCTTCCTAATCCACATCTCCATCTACAGAATACTGTATAAAAGTTGAAACTATGAACATGGATACAGCAGGTAGAGCTAGCAAATGAATAATATAAGTAAGCAATTCAGGAGTAACCACCATTTTTTCTGCCTTTTAAAAGTGCAAGTCAGGAATGCAGTGTCCAGTCAGTCGTCAGTCGTTTCTGAAACCTCCCCACACGGGAGGGTGATGTGGGCAGGGACAGTGGGGCTCTAAACATCTGGGCCATAGAAAATGAGATGGAAATTTCTCAAAATCACAAAATCATTGAAAGATTAGAAGAAAATTGAACAGAAAAATCAGAAATAAATCAGGAATTTTCAAACCAGGGGATGTGTAGAAAAGATACAGTCATTTTAGTAAAAGAAATAACTGCTTTAAGAAAAATAGAGAGATTTATAAACCAGGGGTCAGAAGTAGGAGGCCTCAATTGGACCCTTGTCTTATCTGTTATCTGCGATCTTCTCAAAACTACTCCCGACTGACCACTAACTGGTGTCAGTGAGTCTACGAGCACTTGCCAGTGCTACATTCATGTATGATGACAACAAATGGACTGGAAGTGCTGATACTCTTAAGTCCTCAAGGTTTGGGTTTAGTGGAACAATTCATAAACATATCATTCCCTAAATCCTACAACTTGTCATACTCAATCATACTTTTCACCTATGCCTGTTTAACTATGACTTATTCTCCCTTTCTAGAATGCAAATTATAAGATGTCATCCAAGCCACGAGGACAGTGCATAATTCTGAACATAGACAAGTTCTCAGCAGATGCAAACCAGAAGGACCGATATGGCTCCCAGTTTGATGTCGTCAACCTGACTGAGCTCTTCAAAAATTTGTTATTTGATGTCAAATTGTGGACAAACCTGTCAAAAGATGTGAGTGCTAATTATCGTAAATCTTCACATAGAATGGAACAGGTCCTAGATCATATTTAAGTGCCCTATGTGTCTGAAGCCAGCAAAAATATAAGTATACTTGTTCCTACCTTGGGGGCCATCCATACCAATTACATGCGCATCAAGGGGGGGGGGGGGGTGAAATCGAATGCATACTTTTGCGTGGGGGTTGGGAGGCGTCTTAGGCTATTTTGCAGTGGCAGCTTTAAAGGGGGGGGGCATGCACCCCCTCCTTTTTGCTAGTACTTAAGAGTATAATAGCATAATTTGTACCCTAAAATGTGGTAAAAATAGGGGGTGCGCCCCCTCTTTTGAGGCCGCGTCCCCTCCTTTTCCAAATCCTGGATCTGCCACTGAATTTTGGCCTAAGCATTGTGTGCACAACAAATTACAATTGAAAAGGGTAGTTTGAGGCCGAAATTAGGGTACTTTTAGGGTATTTGGAAGTAATTTAGGTGCATGATTATTTTTATCTGGCTGCAATTCAGATATTACATAGCTCGCATTAATTCAAAAGAGACTTTTGAACGTTTGGGTAGGTCCAAAGGTCGCTCACACCTCTGTTGGAAAGCCCTGGTAGGCCTGGATGCTAGGAATTCCCCTCCCCCCTGGAATTCTCCCCCCTAGGAAATATCCCCCCTATCAAGTTTTACCACAGTGAGCCTCACCCTAACCTGTCACTATCCTTATCCCTATCCCTAACCCTAAATCTATACCTATCTATCCCTATTCCTATCGCTAATCTTAACCCTATCCCTAACCCTAACCCTCACTCTCACCCTAAACCTAACCCTAACTCTAACCCTATAACACCCTTTCAACTTACATTTGGTATATAGAAAATGAACACAGTACTTATGTACTATATGGATAAGGGGGGGGGGATCCCAGGGGGGAGATTCCCTGGAGGGAGGGGGATAATCCCAGGGGGAAGATTTCCGACGGGATAATTCCAGGGGGGAAACTTCCCTACACCGGTAGGCCTGATGACTGGAATGGGTCTGGTGGGGGGGGGGGGGGTACCAGGCTGCATAATATCCTTTAGTTGTAAGGATGCAATCTATGTGTCCAAATAGAGTATGTTATGGCTTATAGATGGGGTGTTATTTGGTTTCTGAAATAACATGAAACCTAATGAATATTACTTTGTAGAAAATTGTAGCAGCCATCCAAGAAGAACGGAGTGCAAGCCACCACGAGAAGTATGATGCCTTCATCATGATCATCCTGAGTCACGGTCACGATGGCATCATCTACGCGCAAGACGGACAGAAGATCAACATAGACAAGGAGATTGTTAACCAGTTTAACGGAGTCAACTGTAGACACCTCATCGATAAACCTAAACTCTTCTTTATTCAGGCTTGTCAAGGCAGTAAGTATTTCTCTAAAGATCATTGTGGCTGTATCCATACATCATGCAAACCTATTTTCTTACATATAATGTGGCAAATATAAGCACAGTAGTCCAATAGCTTGTCACAGATGCCAAGACAATAGGCGCTCATTATATAGGCATCTGTAGGAATGTACAGAGAAAGACTCAGGCACCGATCGGGGTTAACATAATCTCCCGCGTATAAGGCACGTCTTATATGGGGGGTTTTAGTTCTCATTGGATCCACAAGGGGGACACCAAGACCTTTCTTTTGATATCTTACATGCCCCCTTGGTCATAATAGGACAAAATGGGGCCCAGGAGGTCCAAAGGTGGCCCAAGCTACCCATAGGTTTTTGAATTTTGAAAATTCATTCAGTAGAACCAAAGTTATGAATTTTTCATTTTTTTGAGAATTTTCCAAAACTCTAGGTGCGCCTTATACGCGGGCTGCGCCTTATACGCGGGAGATTACGGTATGACATCTGGTAGGGTACCGAAGACTAGAACAGAGAATTACAGTAGTATGTGTACTAGAATACTGTTCTGTATACCCCCCCCCCCCACCATCCGTCAGTGCCAACTTAAAGAAATGAAAAGATTACCTAAACAAAGTTTTGCCTACAGCCTCTACTTCTATTTCCTAGATGAGAAGACAATAGGAGTAATGGCGGATGGAGATGAAGAAGCTGATGCCCAGGCAGGTACAGACGACTTAGAGGACCTGATGAAGCAACTTGGAGGTACTGGTGAGCCGTGTATAGGTACTGGTGAGGACACAAGTGATTCCGTCAAGGAGACGCTCAAATCCATGACCCACGAACAAGCTGACATATACGTTGCATACGCAACTGTCCCAGGTGGGTGAAATAGTTAGGACTTCTATTTGAGATTTGGTTTGGTTTGGTTGATTTAACCTCCGCTAATAGTAGTTAAAATTTAGCAGAGATACTATGTTTTAATTTGAGAATTTGTTGTAAGAAGTTATTCTGTACTGTAACATGTCTATTAAATCCCTCTTTAAAACATGAAGCATTAAGGCATCATGCCATCTTTAAAGAGTTTATAACTCATCTTAATAAAACATTGTGGCGCCAACATTGTCATCTTTTTAACACAGGATACAAGGCGTGGCGGCACACCTCCCTTGGATCGTGGTTCATGCGTGACTTGGTGACCGTGTTTGCACAGTACTGCCACTTGGAGCATGTTGCAGACATGATGACAAGGGTAAGCGGGGTTTAATATCTTACTCCCGGAGAAGGCTACATTTGTTTGATAAACCTTTTTAATCACTCTACTCCATGGTCACGATTACCTGGTATGCATCAGTCTAGTTTTAGCGAGTATCTTACCAGGGCCTTATTTGATAAAAAATTTGTTGATGCTGTTTGCAGGTCAGCAATATAATAAACCCTCTGTGTTGATATTGTAGGTCAACCAGTTAGTAGATGCACGGCAGGTGGAAGGTGGACAGTACCGACAGATCTGTCGTCATGTCAGTCAGCTCCGACGACGCGTCTATCTACTCCCCGGCTACTTCACGGCAGATTGACCAACCTACTGCCATCCATTAAATGCATTATAAAATTGTGATATATAAAGAGTAATGTAAATAGAGAGAGCATGACCCAATAAGGGTTTCTAAAAATATGGTATCACATGCTGTAGTTGCATGGTGATTTAGATGTACAAAAGCAAATGTCCATGACCAGGGAATAAATTTGCATCATATTCACCGAGGTGAGGCTGTCCGTATTCAACGACGCCTTATAGGTGGAGTTGAATGCGGACAGGCCTCACCGAGGTGAATACGATGCAAATTTATTCCCTGGAATGGACATTTGCATTTATGTCATGGCCTAGGGGGTTATTTTGCCTTTAAATAAAGAAAAACAGCTCAGATCTGTTCAAAATCCAAGATAGCAAGCACCCATTGAATAGAGACACATTGTATATAATGCCCCCCATTGAATACGGCGGTTCTAGTACTAATCTATAGTGACAGTCGTATCAGCCATGACATAAAATTTGGATCCTAGATTTATCATCCCGTAGTGGACTGGATAAGTGCCAGCGCACTCATTGATTTCAATCACACTATACCCCTGGCACTTATATGAAACGGGCGCCTATTTAAATACTGTTTTAGTACTTCAGATCAAGTTCAATACTCCTATACCCCCAGCGTTTATTCGAGACCAGCGCATATTTGAGACCCCGGGTGCTTAAACAGGCCATTAAAATACCTTTGAAAAAGGGGGGAAATAATATAAGGGTTTTGAGATAATGCATTATGTAGGGGATATTGAGATGCAATGTGATATCCTCAGCATAACCCACTACAGAGGGATGCATTTGCGACATCCCATTGAACAAAAAAAAAAACCATGTCTATGGACAAATCATTTTGTAGCCATTCAAACTATAGCAAATCATGATTTATGCACAAAATGTTTTGTCTAGACAGATTACATGAGTACTCCACATCAAATAAAAGTAACAGGTCCGTTTGGAATTTATAAAATAGAAATAAGTCCTTGTATACCTTGTACATAAATGAAGGCCTATGGAATATTCAAAGGGCAGCATATTTCTTTAATGCATAATGCAACTGTGTCATATTGATGCAGTGTCAGCAAGTTCATTACTGGTGCATTAGTGCATTGTGATTACCAATGAGCATGAAGCTTTGGGACATCGTGCAGCCCCTGAAGATTTAACAATATGACAAATATGCGCGACACCTGTATTTATCAAGTTAGAGCTTAAAGTGTTTTGAGATGACACAGGTACTAAGTCAATTTAACCCTGGGTGCTTTTTTGCCCCCACCCCCATCATTTAACTATCAGAAGTGCACTTCTCACATATCAAGAGAGTATTAATTTTAGCCATTCTGAATGGATTTTTGTGTAACTTCTCACTGGTTTATTTTCTTTGCAACACAATATTTATGTTGATTTTACCATTATTGTCGTATCTGACTTGGTAAATCTGTCTGATTGTTACTCCCTTTTCCAGGCTCCCTCTAAATCTGCTGGGGCATGAGTATTTTGCTTAATTTCCTCGTGTAATATTGAGTGCTTAAAGATATTGCTGTGTCTCCATGTATGTTGTATATATTAATATTTCATGGAATTCAGTCACGTGTTTCCTTGAACTTGATATTGATAACAGGAAAATGCATTTATACATGATATATTGACTTAAAGGTGACGCATGTTGCTTCTCACATTTCCTGCAAGCACGACTTGTCAGGAGGTGTCATGTTTGTAACAGTTATACAATGTTTATGTTTCATGAACGATATGGGAGTGTAAATTTTGAAATGGGGTCGACATGTAAGGTAACCCACTACTTGTCAGTGTGTTTGCATTATTGCAAATTTAACAATAAATGAATGTGAGGCCTGGAAGCATCATGTTCCTTTAAATGTGAAATTAGGAACCAGGAAAATTGTGTGCTCAGTGATTATTCTGTTTTTATCTCAGCATTGGACACAAATAGTAATATTGAAAGTCTTACCATTGATCAAACTAATTTGGTTTAAAGCATTTCAGCTGTCAACCTATGTGACCATCAAGGACCCATTATTCATGACTCTTTTACTATGTGTACTGGTAATACAGGTCACTTTTAATTTAATGTCAAGCCTTTTTTGTGAACATTTATCTTTATTGCTGACAGAGGTTGATATATATGAACATATATGTGTAGTATAAATGAAAACGAGTATGTTCAGTGAACTGAGATTACATAAACACTACATGAATACAGCAATGACAGTGTCAAAAAATCACACACCCCTGGCAGTAAAGAAAGGTAAGCCTTCTACCCACCCAAAGGTGTAGTGGTAGATAATTCTAGACCTACCTGCTAAAGTTCAGCTAATTATCTATATCTATGAGAGAAAATGAGAGAAAAAAACCAACAGAAAAGACAAATCTTGAATGGCTATCAGTCAAAACCTGTGCAACCCTAGGTAGCCACAGGAACTAGTGACTTCATTAGGGATTTAGTGCCTATAGTATAGCTTAAATTCATAATGTGAGTCAGTTAGTCGCCTCCCAGCAGATAATTCATTCCAACATATTGCCCCACAATATTCAACACGTTTCCTGTATGCCACACAGTTTGCGTGTGGAACTGCCAATACTGGACCATCAAAGGCTCTTGTAGATAAGTCCCTTGAGGTGCCATGCCGTCCTTGTGTGGTTAATCTAGGATGGCTTCCATTGTGAAAAAGATTTTTCCCACTGGAACCCCGAATGTCAAATACCGTAGTATCTTGTATGTAAAGCATAGTTAATATGCGATGTCAGCTAAAGAGTGTCCCGAAAGAGTGATCTGCATATTGCATCGTATTAATTTACATTACCATAAACTTCATGAAACATCCAAAATTCACTTTTTGAATTCCATTTTCCACACCCTCGAAATATCTTTTTCCCCCTGTGTATTTTGTTTTTTCAATGTAAAAATTGCTGTTATTTTCCTAATTTTTGCGAAGGCGGTATGATGCATGATATTCACATTTAATCTTTAGTCAGCAAAAGACGTTAAATGTACCATGTTTTTGTACTTCATCATTTTCTGACAATAGGGACAGCGTCATCACGGCAGCAACTCAGTAGACAAAGTGCTAAAATATAGGGATGATCCTAATCTGATCTCAAGGACAGAAGATGATCAATGAAATGCCCCCCCCCCCACTCCCCAGGCCCAAGGCGCAAGGTGGTTGGCTCAAAGTGAAAGTGGGTAAAGAAGTATGCTCTGGTAAAAGCTCAATATTAATTGATAAGTAGATAAGGATTCTAAAGTTATGTCAAGTCCAAATTATTGTCCATGATTGGATACCCTTATCAAGTATGAATGTCCACTGCTCTCAGCACTATTAGCTACGAATGTTATCACACGGAAGACTTGCACAGGAGCAGACCTACCCTAATTAGGGAGTGGTCATTTATTATCAACAGGGGGGGGTGGTGGGTTTGAGGGGGGGCGTAAAAAAATTCTGACCCCTTTCGAGGGGGGGGCTAAAAAAATGTTGACCCCTCTTGAGGGGGGGGCTAAAAAAATTTACCCTCTTTTTAGCAAAAAAGCCTGCGCGCTACTATAGATCAAAGAGGGGGCGCCTCTGGCGCGGGGGGGGGGGCACAAAATGTTTTTACTGCCGTCGAGGGGGGGGATAAAAAATTTTCGCCCGTCCACGCGAAAAACCACCACCCCCCCTGTTCATAAATAATGACCACTCCCTTAGAGGTATTCTGTCCTGTTGAAATCGATAGAGAGTGTCTGTTAGGTAGTCCCTTATTATGAGGAGGGCTTAGGACCAGTGGGAAAGTTTGGCTCAAGTGATATGCGGCCCAAGCCTATGTCTCCTGTAATCTCATTAGCACTAACTATAGCATTAGGGCTTGTATCTTACCATGACAGCCTGATGAATCATATAGGCAGTCCCCTCTGTATATGTCCCCCCATCCTTCTGATGGTTTATAAGAGGTTATACACTGCACATGGAATGGTCATTTATCAACAGGGGGAAGGTGAGATTTTGAGTGGGCACACAAAATTTATCTATGCCCCCCTCAAAGGCGGTCAACATATTTTTGCCCCCCCCCCTCAAACCCACCACACCCCTGTTGATAAATACATAATGACCACTCCCTAAGTGCCAATTCATTAATCGGGGGCTTGAAAGATTTGGAGGGGTCCTAATGGGGAGTACATTACAACTTTTATGGTATTGGTGAAGCTCAGAAAAAAATGCCCATCTGCAAAAATCTACCAAGCACCCCACCACCCCCCCGCCAGCCGAAATAAATTACTCGGCCTAATGTCAACAAAATGGTGATACTGACTTGAGTTTCTGGAACTTATCACGGAACCATACATGACGTATGGAGTATATATGAGGGTCAAGCTGATAAGGGCCACAGATGGGTAAAATCGACAAGGGAACCATGCCACTTCTGAAAAATTGACAAGGGACATGGGGTTGGATTTAGTTTGATTTCGGCAGGACAGAATACCTCAAGATTATCATTGTCAGGAAAGAAATAATGAGAAACAAGAATTAACTTCTTTTTTTTTCTATGTAACCTCATAGCAGTTTACTTCTTAGTTGACATCTAGAACAAGGGAATTGAATCACATAGCATGAATGGATTGGAATTTATGGTGAGAAGGTCTGTTTCGCTGCAAGTGCAGACTGTTAACAAGAACGAGATGAGTATGTACAGGATAAGACGGTGAAAAAAAAATTGAAGGGGGAAAGGGGTGGAGTTCATTGTTCCCACCCCCTTCATTGAAAGCTTGGGTCACTGGTAACCTATGGGGAAATTTCCCCAAGAGTACTAATTTTCTTCTACTCGAGGTATGTGCCAAACTCTTCAGAATTTAACCAAAAGTAGCACCTTTTGTTTTAGGCTGTAAAAACATAATGGTCTGATTTGCAAGCCGACGCGGGGAGAAGGTCATCCATTAAAATTGACAAGGGGACAAGAGCTATTTTTTAAAATCGACAAGGGAAAGGGGATGCCCCAGGGTGGCTTTACATAAAGACAAAGAACGACAAAAATGCCATACAGCGACAAATCCTGTTTCAATTACCAGTAGGGCATTGTCGTTGTTAACTTTGTCGTAGTTATTTCAGTTGTTTTAAGTTTTTGTAGCTGTTTGTCGAACAGCGACAATTCATGTTTCTATTAAGAATTGTTGTTGAGTTTCGTCAAGTTAAGGGTTGGAGGAAAAAGTACCAACCTTTAAAAAAAATGTATAACGACAATCTTTCTAATTATGTTATAAAAGGATATTTTAATGAAATAAAAAGACCCTACCCTACCCAAACCGTTTTCTTTGCCTAGGACTTGAAATATCTGCCAAAAATCGAACCATTAAAAAGTTATGGAAAAATAAGTGAGACCATGTCCAAAAGCTCATGTTTGGTTGTTGTTGGGGTATTTTTCATCATTGATCAGAGGAGTTACGTAATCAATGACATAATGAGCTCCGCTTGTCCTACTTTGAGCTACTAGCGGAAGCTGCGTCCGAGCGGTAAAAAAGAAAAGATGGCACAGTTTGACAGGGCTGGACGCTATAAAAAGATTTATCTACCTCGTTTAGACCCCGGGAGCAGTGGAGATACGAACAATATGTTTCCAAGTATAGGCTGAGCCCCGAGACAGTGGCTTGCCCAAAAGTACTCTTAGAGTGGTGTCAGTCGGACCGAGGGCACCCGAGTTGGAGGAGGGCAGACACACAAACAACAGGTGAGAGAGGAATAGCCAAGGTCATGTCATAGGTTACGGTAAATATCTATGTTGCTACGTAACAAGAAAAAGTTACACTAAAAATAACTGCTTATAATAATCTCATTTCGTAATAGAAAAAAAAAATTATTTCTTCATCATATCTCTTTTTACTTTCAGGTCTCTTTGGCTCTAAGATTTATGGCAACAGGGGCTGGTTTCGACACGATAGCAGCTAGCCAGCAAGTGTCTATTGCGACTGTGAGCAGAAGCGTCTAAGACTTCACGAAATACCTGTACCTGCACGGAAAGAGTAAGTTATTGTACTCTTTAATAGTGAAATTAAATCCCTATAAGGTCCTTGTAGGATAAATGGAAAGTTGCCCTGTAGCTTAAATAGTCAGGTAGCTGGGGCCAGAAAGCAGCTTATAAACCATTTTTGCTAAACGTTCTGAGTAGAAGCCGGAAACAAGTTTCATGCATCAAAGTGATGTGTGGGCCTTCAGAAAAAACCTGTCTCTGGACCGGCATCTCACTTGGGTGGTGGCCATCTTGGATTTCAGGGTCGAAACCTGAAAAACAGGCTTTTGACCAATATCTGTACTTCCTGTGCAGATATTTACATTATTTTGGTGTCTATACCCATAGATTCTAACGCCAGGGATCCAATTAACTTATTTTTGGGCTTGTGTGGTGCACATATGCGTGGGTACTGACACATTCTTCTGTGAAATTGTGTAATGTAGTTCTCACCATGAATATGACCTTAGCTGTCGAAATGGCGTTAAACATCTATTACTCACTCACTCACTGTAAAGTGGCCTCACCTAGTAAACCTAATTCTCAACCAGCTTTGTGGGTGCTGATTGTACATGCCTAATTAGGTGACTCCACTCTATACCCATAGAGTGCATAGACCACCCATCTACAACAGCAGGACTTAAGTTTGGGATTTGTTTAGGGATTTGTAGAATCACATGGTCTACTGTTCATGCACATGCTGCATTAACTAAAGATCTCTTCTAAGAAGAAGTACTTAGATACTTGGTTAGAGAGATAAAGGTTATGATATATCCCATTCTAAATAAACCTACTCAGTATCACACCTAGGCACAAGGCCACACTGATTACTATAATACATCTTCCTACTCTATTTGTTGTTCTTTTAAGGGCAGCCTTAAATCCTTTGAGGACTCTTGCTGCCTAGAGAGCTCAGTCTACATTCCTACGTTCTCATGGTACATGCATGCAGTTCTGGAGGCCCACCATGAGTGCATTTATGCATCATGCCGGCCCTTTAGAAGTACAAGTCCTTACAATGTTCAACATGATGTAATACTCGCCAGCATTGCATTGATGCATCACATTTGAGAAGCTCTACTAAAGGGGGCAATGTATTCATTAAGGTAAAATGCGGTCGTTAAAGGGTTAACTGCGTATAGATATATACTTACCACACCCCTACCCCCTCCCCCTCATAGACAAATCTCTATTCAATGCATGTAGCCCACATGGACTCTTAATGGGAATGTCCTGGATCATATTAGACCCAGTGGGGGATGGTAGATACACGCGTCTGTTTCACACCAGGAGGGGGGGACTTAACTAGAATCAATATGGCACACTGCCTCCCACTACTATTAATACTGTACATGTCCACACACATACACCTAATCCGGGTATACCACACCTTCTCTCTGTGGTATATAGATCTACCTGGAGCAGTGGTCAAGACACCTCTACAGGTGTGGGCAAGGCACACAGGAGGAGCAAGCTTCCACAGGTAAGTGTAGATATGGTATTTGATAGTGATAAGAGAGGTGTTGGTGTATCATGCTATGTAGCTCTTGAGATTTGAGGTTGGGAGTTGTTGTCACATAGACGTGTATTGAAATTGAGGATACAGAAACAGGATCCAATCCTACTTAGATTTTGGCATGCATTTCTAGGCATTTCTGTGCACTATATATTATGGCTACCTGGATTTAGACTGTACTTACACATAAATACACAAGTACACATAAATATTTTGTCATCTTATGCATCCACCACAACATTAGTCTTCTCACTCACGTAAATACCATCCAAGAACTTTCGGTTATATCTTTGTCGTGTACTGTTGTGGACTGTTGGATCAGAGCAGCAGAGCGTGAGACCAACTCAATGTCATTACCCTCGATGACCATCTCGTCCTTCTGTCCAGTAGACATGCTGCATTTAACACCATTCAACATGTTGACGCGGCGGGAGTACTTCTCTCCCAAGAAGTTACGCACTTCAACAACACTGCCACCCTCGCTAAGTGCAACATTAATGGGGAAATGGGCATATACGGACCTCCCACTGACTGTCACTGATAGAGCTGTTTGGATTCTATTCCTCTGTCCTGTTACCTATATAAAGGTATGCTTGACTCTCCAGTAGGGTGGCGTGCGGACAAAAATTAGGGACTTCAGGGCAGGTCCCTGGGTAAAGAGAGATCCCCATAATCTATGAGAACATAATGCTAGAGCTCCACAATTGAAGACAACACCCCATTTCCCCTGTGCCATACCTACTGATGATTTGTACTTTATTCCATAATAGAAATGTGGAAAATCAATGTTCTACATTTATAATACCATTGCAAATACTGATAAAAAAAAGAGTTATCAAACATTCATCTCCCATCATTGTCTAGCATACAATAACATTTTCCACCAATTACGCTTTTGGCAACTAGTATATCGATGATATGAATAGGGAATGCATCACTTCCCTGATCACCTATAATGTTAATCTAACCTAAAGTGCGCCCAGTGGTCTGGACGATCTATATACATAGGTGTTACCTTTGATCACCCACATCACCTATCCCAACAGGGAATACTTAGGGGATCAGGTGTGAAGTATACAAGAGGTTATCTACTGCTTTATATCTAAGCTAAATGAGCATCATAAATTTCAACTGTATTTAATATCGAGATAACCAGGGGACTTGTGTTATCAGAGATATGGATCTTAAGAAGAGAAATATACCAACAAAGAAGAGTAAAAATGAGAATGTAGCATAAGGCAAAATAAGAAAAAAATGTTTTAGGGTACCCGACCCAACCTAGCAAAACAGCACCAACCTTACATCTAATTTTAAAAAAAACAATGATAGATGTGCTGGGAATTTTCCTCTAACCCAATTGGCATTTTGCGGATTCACAGGTCGTTGCCAGAATTTTTACTCTTTAGCTAAAAATAACTCTAACCAACCTACCCTACATTTCTAGTTAACACTCAAAATTGTCTTGTTTTCTAATGTTTGCTGCACCATATAAAAACTCAGTGACTAATCATATATGCCACTATGACAGTGCTACTTCAAATCGTAAAAAAAACCTCCTACAAATACCAAATGCATGCGTTTTTGTGGAGCCATTTCCTTTGCACTGCTTCAACAGCTCTCCTTGGTCCTATTATGATAATTTTATGAAGCCCTGTCATTTAGGGCAGTCAGTAATCCTTTCTTTTTGTTATCTAAAGCAAAGTACTATATCAGTTGTTGAAGGCATACTGGTTCTGAACAGAGGAGTATTCACTGTAATTTAGGTATGATACTCTCGTGTGTGCACATACTAATGCATTGCAGCAGCTTGAAATTCGTATGTATAATGAACAGCATCTATAGACCATTACCACTGTCCCAAATTCTGTTTCTTAGCACTTTCTCATCCCCATCAAAATAAAAGCACCTACGATATTTCATCCTAATTAATTCATACTATAATTTTTCCATTCCTGAACCATTTTATAACATTTCATTCCTAGCTGATTTACTCCTATATAAAAGTTTTCCTTATTTCCCTTCACATTCATAGCTTTTCCATGCACATCCTACCCACCTCTTTATGGTAGTTCCGTACTGTTCTGGTACCCCAATGGTATATTCTCCAACACTGAATATTCCTCTTCCCTTCCCTATCTCCCCACACCTCCCTCCCCTTCCTGCACAAATCCTCTTGCGGAATACAAGTGCCAAAGCCTGGTAAAAACACCACTACAGGTTTCTGGCACTGGTGTCATCATCCACCTCACCAAATAGTCCCCTCTTAACAAATGACCAAACCAGCTGAGTCGGATCCACTACGAATGCGCTGACTCAATTAGCATTCGGTCTAGAATAAGGGCACTGCTGGTACCTCTCTTAGAGGCTTTTGGAGTAGGAAGGCAGGATGTCTACTAGTGGATACCAAACCCATAGATGAGTAACAAAACCCACACCCCTCCCTCACCAGTATCTCCACACCGTTGCTTTGAAAGATTTCCATTGATTCTGAGGGTAATTTGGTAAATGATCCAATTAATTCACAGTTTCATAATGGGTGAGCTTCAATTGGGAGGAATTCATATGAATCTTTTCTAAAGATTGCTGGTTTCTAGATGGCAAGAGTCGGAGAGGTACTTTAGTCCATTAAATGTCACATAATATGTTTAGGCACCATGCTCATTGCTTGTCATGATGTACGAATGCAACCCCAGTGAGTCTACTGATCTCATAGGATTAAAATGATTCCAGAGGTTCAGCATGATAATTTAATGCAGTACTGCTGAATGTACTGGCTGCTAATGCATCAATGCCATATTTCTGGAGGATTGGCATGATGCTGCAATGATGTGCTGACAAGCAGACTTGCCAGCACTTCATTAGTGCATCATGATGACAAATAGGTATGATGCACTGCTTCATCAGCGGTCCTTAAAGGGTTAATGCACAATGCCACCTTTGATGGGTTGGCCAGATGGCGTCTTCTCACCAAGGAACAAACCAATACCTATCCATCATTTTCTCATGTCACTAACAAAGAGCTGTTATTTCATATTGATTCATTATGCCTTTACACCTGCCAAATGTTTTCCTTTCCCCTCATCATTTCTTGTAGTGTTAGCGTTAGAGGCAGTATCCCAAGCTTTTCTACGATCGTTCTAGCCCAATAGATAAATGTTGACTGTGTTTGCATTGCCTAGTCTCATATAGAAAGAAATATGGCAGACTCTAGCAATGTTTGGACATTTTCTGGAAGTTTGAATAGTTCTAGACAGTTCTTATAATTGTGTGTAATGTAACGGATGGGCCTCTGATGCAGAAGTGTTTGTAGAATTATGACAGTTATATGGAGTATAAAGTTAGCAGGGGGAAACACATTCTGAGAATAACCTAATGCATGTCAAATCATATTGCATATCTGGTTCCAATGTCATTTCCGTAAAAACTGTATTGCATTATTCAATGGAATTAGACTTAACCACAATATGACATTTGGCTACACTGCTAGTACATGGATTAAAATGTTCCATATGTTGTGATCAAGATAATCTTATAATCTGCTTTAACCAGGAAACGTTTCAGAGGCCTAAAGCACCATGAAGGTCTCACATAGAGAAACACTTGAAATATATAATGCATATTGTAGGTCAGGGATTTCATTTACTGTAACTGACATGTAGACAGGCTGTAATGGATAGGTGACATTTACTATAGTCAAATCCTTGGTTAGTTATACAGGATCGGTACTACTAAAGGTCCTTTTCAGTTAATCTTTTAAGATTTTTCATACTCAGTATATTTAAATTCAGCCTTCAGTTACCACTACAGCCTTTAGTTTTGATAGCATTTGTTGCACAGCAGCACTATAGCAAGCTAGGAGGAACAGAGGAAAAAAAGTTAATATCCCATAAGGAAAATGAGCAATCTAACTGTATGTGAGGTATTTCACAACTTGATTTTAGGATAACTGAAAAAAACCCACAGTACTTTCAACTACTATGTATCAGCTTTATTCTTTATATACTTTCAGATAATAATGGTGTTTCCTTTGGTTGGAGGAGTGTTTATACTGGCTTTCCTTCTCACTGTTGCTGCTTCTGGAGATGTCTGTGTACAGGGAACCAAACTACAGCAATGCCAAGACATTATCACAACTATAGTCAACGCCAAATATGACCGCCACAGTTTCATCTCACTTAATGAAAATGTCAGTATTTGTGAAATAGATAATGACGTTATTGTGAAGCCCTTCTTTGAAAATGGAGAACCACAGAAATGGGTGAAATTAGCAGATAGAGAAGTGTATGTGTTCTCTGCCTTCTATGAGACAAGGGAATTAGCTCATGGCCCTTCAGTCAGGATTATAGCATGTGGTTTGCAGGAGCAGTTTAATGTGATAGGAGATCTCCATTGTCACCTTTGGTATGAGGATAGGAACTATGCAGTAACAGTGAAAGCCCTATATCATCGCATCTATCCTAGTCTTGCTCATGGCGACATGTGGGTTTCCCATTTTGTTATTTGCCCATTGCCTGAAGTTGCTAAGAACCAAAAACCAGTACCATATGCTGCATCAGTTATTGGGACACCATGTAATCAACCAACTAATTGGCTCATGGTTCTCAACCGTGAACCTGTTGCTAAAAAGGCAGGCCATGCATTGTGCACATCACCTTTGTATGGTCATTTCAAGAACTGGACAATGGTGGCAGAGATGTTTGAACTTCAGACACTCATTGGTGCAGAGGAGATCACTATATACCAGTACTCAGTGCACTGGCATACTGAGAAACTACTTGAAAGTTATCTACAAGACTCCAAGATGAAGGTGAATGTAGTTATGTGGAAGTCCTTCCCATCTCTCAAATCCAATGTTTGGTGTCAACGTGGAGCACTTAACGATTGCTTATACCGTATGGGTCATAAGTATGAATATGTCACTATCACAGATTTAGATGAGGTTCTTGTCCCAAGAATGGTGCCAACTTGGCAACAACTTATGAAACATATTGCTAAACCTGAGCATGGTGCCTACTTATTCCAACATTACTATTTCCGTAGGAATTATACAGAACAGAAAAATCAGGATATTCCACTTATATCCCAATCAGCATTTTGGCGTACAGATGTTGTGACCCCTCCTGGTAAGATCCGCTGCAAATCCATGTATCGTGCAGAACAGGCGGTCAGCATAGATCTTCATTTCCCATATCTTTTAGTTAAAGGGGCTAAACAGTATATTCTTGATCCAGAAGAAGGAGCGCTGCATCATTATCGGGCATACCCGATGGAGTCGTTCCTCAAGCATCCTCAGAATTATCACTATGTTGAAGACAGGCACATGGAAATATACAAAGCAGCACTTACTAAAAGGGTGGCTGCCCGTGTTGAAGATGCCAAACGGAGATTTTAATTGAAGACATTTTGTATGAGGTTTTACCAGGATACAACATCTTGTAGACTTTATTCACTCTAGCTACCTTTTGTAAAGAGAGCCACAGTGTCAGACCTAGAGAAAGACCTTAAATCTCAGTATTCATGATGACAGTCTATTTTTTACACCAGTTGCCACAATTATCTACTTGATGCTGTGTCAGAAGTGTCAAATGTTTTAATGTGTATTTGTGTTATCTATATTAACAATTTTATACTAAAATTTTCTATTTGGTTTCCTGCAGTACTTTTCATTATCATCTTTAAGTTCACAACTATGGCATCTAAATGAGATGCATTGAATAAAATCTTGAATATTCAGGTATCATTCTGAACCCCTCATCAGTGACTGATCATGTGGTTGACTTTGCTCTGAGATCCATTTATTAATTTCTTTAATCTTTCATCCATTTCTTAAAGAATTGGATTTTAGCAGAGACATCACAGTGTGACATGTCTTTCCCCTTTGACAAATATGTTTAGAGCTACATCCCCCATATGCCAAAGGCTCTGATATAAATACATGTTTACATCTCAGGAATGCACTGGGAGGAGGGTCGAAGGAAATACAATATTTACCAGAATTGAGTGAAATATTTCTATATGACAGATCGACCTAGTGATATTGTAGTAAACATTATAGCTAACAAAATTGGAATGGCAAAGGCCTGGCACATAGAGGTCATGAACTGTGGAATAATTTGAGTAGTAAAACACCACATGCAGATAACTTTGTAGATTTCTTGAAATTGCTAACTGATGATCAGTAAACCTAAATGAGACCTTACATTCTTGTAGATACTGCTGAGTGACTGTTCTATTTATTGTCGAGAGTAAACTAATACATTCTTTTGCATTTGACTGTAAATGGCTTGTTACAGTTTGTTGACATTACTTTGAAAAGCACCCTGTGTTTTATGTGAAATTATGTCAAAGAAATCAATCAATCAAAATTAAATCAGCGTTGGGAACACAGTCCTATCAACAAGTTGATTTCTTGAGTTTTGTTTTATAAATCTCTTGTCAACTTACACAATTGATATGGTATTGACCATAGTTACGATATATACTGACTGGAAATTTAGGGCTAGGATAAAGAAAATTTAATGCCTAGAGGTAAGCGATAAGAGGTAAGCAGTAAGCTTTATGGCACCAATCACAACACTAAAACCTAAAACAATACCATTGCTGTTGTGATAAGTAAAGAACTCAACCGCTTTCACTCTATTAATATATTGTACATTATACCATTCATACAAAATCCATTATCGCTCACTTTGCTATACTCGCCTATAATTTATGCAGTAGTAACACACCCTGCCACCAGGGGTGGTGCACCTGATGGTCATTATGTATATACAGCCAGGTGCTAGTACCCCTGTCAACATTACCAACGAGCTATTCGCTGAGTTAACATCTCTTCAGCATGTACTTTGTACAATAAAGCTATCATCAATTATCCACTAATTGCCAGCTTCTTGTTCATATAGTAGCTATAATTACCCATAGCTAGATATGACACTGTTAATTCCTCTTTCTTTGGATATAATAGGGACTGTTTGCATACCCCAGGTGACAGGAAAATGGACTTAGAATCTATAAATCGACCTCCGTGCCTACAATATCATTTGAAACACATGGATGGGTAGTGGTGGGTATTTTGCTACTTTCTGCTTTTCACAAGTATTATCAAGGTTGGATGTAATCAAAACTGGCCAACCACACAGGGCTCTTATCAATTGGAAATATGAGCATTGCCGAATCCAATCAGTCAGGTACTGCAGAGGGAAGCTCCATGTTTTCATTATATATAGGCTTACATGCACATGCTGTGAACATAAATTGTTGGTATGCATTTCTCTCATTATATCAGAAACTGTATATCATTCGAGAGCAGGAGAACATTTATGAAACATTTTCATACAGAAATCTTGTATATAAGTACTTTAAAGATTGATTTAGTATGGCTCTTGTTTCCCCGTCTATATATCACTTGTCTAGTATGAATTTGAAGGTTGTGAAGAAAATCATCCAGGGAAAAGAGAAAAGAAACCTGCCACTGGTAGGCAGAAGTTCTTTGAGACTCTCCTCCTTGTAATGTAAATGTCAGTGCCCTCCTACTTGCCAACACAAGTTGTAGGTGGAAGAAAGCGGGTGAGTACTTAAAAGTTTTCTGTGCACCTCAAGGAAGTGTACATAAACACAGTTTTTACATTCTTGCCTGTTTTTTTCCCCAGTATTCTCTTGATTGGGTGATACCATAATGCACTTTCCAGTATTTTTTTCGGTCAAGTTAGGGAAGAACACGCCAGCCAAACTGCTCTGTTTGGTACAACTTTCCTTATCTGTTAGGTAAGATGTAGACTGAGATGTAAAGTGAGCATTCTATTGATGGATTTCTGTGGATGGATGCTCATGGCTTGATAATAACTTCAAAGTAAAAGTAACATTTGGATGAACATCTGTCAGCCCAAAATCCATCGATGGAATGCTTGCTTGTTCACTTGTTCATAAGTGACTTGAGGAATCGGAGGCCGATCAGCATTTTTATAGAAATGATAGCAATGAATCAAATGTTTCATCAGTTAAGATAGTAATTTCGTGATTTAGGGGTCATTTTTTTTTTTTTTGTGACGTAGGGACCTTATATAGACCTTATGTAGCAAATAATTTTGTGGTATACAGACCATTTAACAGAAAGGGACCTGGCCGATGCCCTATATCTCAAAACAGATAACTTTGATGGATAGGTTTTTTTTTGAGACTTCAGAGACCCCCCCCCTTCAGCAAGAAAATCATCAGTCATTTTATCTTATTACATACTTTGATATCTGCTCTTTTAACATTTAATAACACCAAAAGGTGATAATCTAATCTTTCTCACCTGGCATTGACACATTAAATCAGTTCCCCCCATTACTCTGTATGTAAGTCCTTGCAGATTTGATTAAAGCTAGAGCCCCTACCCATCTGCAAATTGTGAGGAAGGCCAGAAGAAATGAATCAGAAGAGAAAATCAAAGCATCACCTTGTCAGAATGAATACAAGGACAGGGTCATTTGATGTGACAATCCTTTTATGGAGGCATATATGCACCTGTTAACACTGTGAAGTCTCAGCTTAGTTTTGTTAGTAATAGCGTTGTGGTCAAGATTCATAAACATTCAATGGTTCTGTGTCACCTGAACATTGTGTGCACAAACTCAGAGATCACAAGGCATCAGATCTGACAGTTGCTAGCATAAAACTTGGATGTTCCGAAATATAACAAACACTTTATGACAGATAATATAACCAAAAGCAAATATAATATAGAGGCCCTCTGGGTAACTTAGAAAGCTAAATTGCAGTCTCTGGATGATGGCATAATATACAAATATGTTTTACAGATGTTCAGTGAATGTATACTTAAAACCCTTTAAGGACAGAGCAAAAATGGTCACCCTGGCCATGGGGACGGCCTCTGAAAAAACTATAGTTCCTAGAGGATGAGCCTATTTTCAATTCCTATACAAGTGCTATATAATGGGGATCGACTATAGTCGATGCTAGGCCTACCAAGGTGTTGACTTTAGTCGATGCTAGCCCTGAATGGGTGGAATTCCCTGCAGGACACTTACTGTTATGGCTATGTGTAACCAATCCCCTAGAGGACCTATGTACATCTAATAAGAACACTGTGATTGGTAATGGTGTGCCACTCTGTGGTCTACTTGTGTGCAAACCACATTACAGTAGTGGCCTAAGGCTTTTAGAAAGTAATCCAGAATCAATCTCTTTCCTAGATGATGTACACACTGACATCCCAACAGAGAATGCATGTACCATATCGCCATGGACTTGTCTTTTCAGGGAATTATTGTGTGTCCCATCAAATTGTATGTTACACATGAAGTAGCATCCCTGTTGTTTATTCTGCTTCTTTCCACAACTACGATAGAATAGGGTTGTGCTTGTTCTTAAAAGTTGCACATAATATGACATGGGATTAGTCAGCTGGTCAGGTGTCTGAATTGAGAAACCTGACATCAGTGTGTAGATACGAGGAACATCTTGCTAAATAACCTGTTTGCAGGTTTGTGGCAGACTCCAGCTATCTTGTCCTGTACAGTTATATAATTTCTCAATGAGCAGTTTTCTCAGTAATATTCAGAGTCCTATATGTAGATTTTACTTCGTCTTATGAGAATTATTTTTCGTATTGTTAGTCTATTGATCCAGTCATAGTGGAAACTAATATTAAAAAATTTAGAGGGTTCTAGACCATGCATATTATCTTGAAACTAAACAGAAGAGATTATCGTATGTTTTAGCCAAGTCTCACATTCATTATCACCATAAAATGTTAGCCCTTGGCAATGGCATCATTTGCTCTCATCTTCATATTTATTATAACCTCCGTTTCCAGCATGAAATATAAAATGCATTCATACAGTTTGAAGTTATTCCGTAGCACATGCAATAGAAACTTGATAACATGCAACATTGATCAAACGAGTTGGCAATTGCTAAGGCATAACATTTCTAGCCTGCCTTCATTGTATTCAAATTTACCCAAGAATATACTGTGTTTGACATTTAGCATCATGTGAACAGACCATGCAGTTCCCATAATGGAATGAACTGCTTCGAAATCCCATGACAGAGTGTGACATCATATCCTCTGTGAAAGACGGAAAAATGTTCGGTTTGATTCAGGTGGACATTACCACCCCTCCTCACCTACGTGAATACTTTGAGGAAATGACTCCTATTTTTAAGAATGTGACCATTTCGAAATCCGACATAGGAACTCACATCTCAGACTTTGCGAACAACGCTCCTCAGAGATCCTTGATAGGTAGTTACTACGGAAAAAACATTCTCTGGTATTTGGATCACGATTAAATATTCACCGAAGTGCAGAGTGTTCATAGAATACTTTCCTAAATGATCCTTCGCCGGGTTCTCAGACGAAGTAACCGCGGCGCGAAGACGTGGTGATGTAAACGCAGATGAGCAAAGTCTCTCAGACTGTTACAAATTAATGGGAAACTGCACATACAGTAAAACAATTTGCAACAAAGAAAAACACACCACAGTGAAATACACTAGTGGTCAAACCTTCGAATTATTGACCAATTCGTGGCGATTCAAGAAGGGTGCAGAGTTGACCCCAGATCTCTTTGAAGTCGAACTGCAACCGAAAACAGTCAAGAACAACCTCCCTATTCAAATAGGGTTCATGGTGTACCAGTACGCCAAGTTGAAAATGTTAGAGTTCACATTCGACTTTTTGGATAAATTTATCGATCAGTGCGATTACGCTCTTTGTTAAATGGTCACTGACAGTCTTTACATGGCTCTCAGCAGGAAAACATTGGAAAACCCGACCTGAGGGAATCATACTTTAGAGAGAAGTGAAACTGGATTCCAACAGCCGTGTGTGATGATCACTTAGACGCTTTCGTAAAGATAAAAACCGAAGGTGTGCAAGAATGGGCCCCCCTTGCTTGTTGTCAGAGTCGTTTTGTTCACGATCAAAGAACTCCCGGTCTTTTCAAATCCGAGTGGGAGGGTGATGGAATTCTAGGTCTTAACTTCAAGACTTACATTTACTACGATAAAGACTCAATAGGTGAAAGAAAATAAAAAAAATGGAGTGCAAAGGATGTCATGAAAAAACAAAACGTTCAAGAACCCAAAGACTTCTTGGATGTTCTTTTAAATCGAAAAACTATCCATACTGTTAATACAAATTTCAAAGTAATAGAAAACAAAATGCACACTTACACAATAGAGAAAAAGGGACTGATTTACTTATATGTGAAGCGTTGCGTACATTCTGACAGTGTGACGACAAGTCCATTAAAATTATGAAAATGAAAAAAAAATGAAAAAAAAAATCAAATAACTGTAAAAGAAAAAAAATAGATGTAGACAAGCCGGTGAGATAATACCCTTTTGTTGTTGTATTAACTTCATCTACTACGTCCACCGGCTTACTACGTCCCTCATGTATCAGTGTTGAAAAAAAAATAAGAAGACAATGTGTACTTGCGCTCCCATTTTCACTTAGGAATTAATAGATGCATCAGATGTGTTGTTCTTTAAGGCACCGTTGTTAAACCAAGGTGTTCATAAAGTGTTCGTTTCTAATGGTGTATTTGATTCATTGAGTGTGTGTTTCAAAGATGTATTTCAAAGAGTGGTTGGTACCACCACAGATAGAGCTATAGCTCACATAGCCATTATCAGCTGGGGGCCGCCATTAGACCCCGACGCCACTATGACTAACACCTTCAGCCCCCGACTCCGCAGTATATGCCAGGGATGCCTCCCATTGGTCAATAATACAATAGCCATGTGCCGTATAGCGGTATATCAATTTCATATCGAGAACACATGCACTTTCGTCAAAAGGAAATATTCAACTCCTTTTGTCAAGAGTGTGTCGACCGAATGTTGTGTAGTGAAGTTCCTTACCCCAGTGTAGCAGCTGCTCAACTGAGAAGTATCATGTCCAGACAAACTGAATGGAGTACTGGATTTTACTTGTAATATCGATGAGATGTGGATGGGGAATATGGCTTACAACTATCCCTCATTTCAAGAGGACACTTGCTCCAAAGTTGTACACCAAGATTACACCATATACAGTCTGAATTATGAGAAACAAAAGTTGAATGTACACATCTCAATGTGCGAGTTTTGTCATGTTCCTCTCCGATATTCAACTATGTTATGTAGAGAGTGTCGACTTGTATTCACCGACTTGTAAATATAATTGAACGAAATGAAAAATATGAAAATAACAAATAAAGTGAAATGTGTACATAAATATGACATTTATAACAAATAAAAAAGTGGAAATGTGTGCTGCGGTTTCTATTGTATTTCTTACCTTATTATGTAAGTTTTATTTTTTCCACTAGACCCACCCCTAGCCCAAGGGGCGGGTCTTTGGTTAAAATAGTTAACCCCCTAAAAAAAAGGGGCCCCCCAAGGCCCCCCACCCCAAAGGGCCCCCCACCCCAAGGGGTTTTCCCCAAATTTTTTTTATTCATAAAAATATATCTCACTATAAGTCACACTCTCATCTACATAATAAAACACCACACCTCTTTATGCTATAAGGTCGCGTAACTACTTCTACTACTACTACTACTTGCTGCATACAGCTGATGGTATGACATGTGGATGGAGAGCTAACCAATTAGAGGTCTCCGTTTTGGTAGAAAATTTGAAATAAATAAAGTCACGTCACCAAATTTGAAATTTCCCACCAAAATGCCAACCTCTGATTGGACCATTTAAATTAGGGTCATGTGACCTTATTTGCATAATAGAGGTCACATGACCTGAACAGCCAGCCAATCAGAGGGCACCATTTTGGCGGCAAACCACAGGGGGTAAGGGTCACATGACCATTTTGAATTTCCCGCCAAAAGGGAAGGTTCTGATTGGTCCATTTTGGCGCCACACCACAAATAAATTGTGTTCATCATAGTAGGGACACATACCACCTCTGTTTTGTACTGCTAATAATCTAATTCCTTTCACACTTCGTGTGTGTGACTTACTCTATTCCATTTACAACACACATTTTTTAAAAAGAAAAGTATTTCAATAAATGCATAAATGGATTATGTTTGAAAAAAAAGAAGAATTTTTACTAAAACAGCATTAATCAGGTTGATAGTCAAGCACTGAAAATGACCCCCAAATATTCACCTAGTCCATCCTCTCTCTATGGCTGATTGTCAGAACGACCCTATTCTCCTTCATTCTTCTCTTCATGCATTTACCACGAACCCAGGCATACCATACATCAAAATCATGCTCACATTACCACCGTCAAACATGGCTTCGTGATGAAACAATGTGGTGCATGTGAA
The DNA here is from genome assembly GCA_949317995.1 of Acholoe squamosa. Classification (NCBI taxonomy): domain Eukaryota; kingdom Metazoa; phylum Annelida; class Polychaeta; order Phyllodocida; family Polynoidae; genus Acholoe; species Acholoe squamosa. The sequence goes on from OX439050.1 coordinate 50,490,651, forward strand.
TTAGGTGAAACTAGAGTGTGGCAATAGGGATATGTCAGCAATCGTCACCCTTCTTAGAGACTACCATAAAATCAACACGCCATCAAACCTTGTCCAAGTGATGACCTGCTAGCCTCCCACAGATGATTCGCATTCCCAGGTTAGTCAGGGACAACACGTTTTAAATGTAAGAGTAGCCTTTTGGCATGTCAAGTCAGTCCACCTTTTCATTGCCTAGATTATTTCAATATAAATTATATCTCCTCTGTCTACCTCTTGAGTTAACACCAAATGTCATAGATTTAGTTTTTCCCCACAGTATACAGTAGAATCAGCCAGCTGCCATATCAGGTAAGATTGAAATCTTCCTGAGTTGAGCCTTCTATTATTTTACATATATTTTTTACTCAACTCCAAAGATTCCTAGCCTTAGGTCTTAAATTTCTTAGATGATCAGAATTTCCTGTTTAAAGGACACTTGACAGATGGAAGCTCGAGGTGATGCATTTCCCTGTAGATTGTTAAGACAATTTAAGCCAATATTCCATGTTACCACGATGGTTCTTCTTCTTTTTCCCTATTTCATACCCTATAGAAATGATCTTCTGATTTAGCTTCCTCATGTAGAGAAAACTGTGGCGTCACTATAATTTCGAGTAACCTTTTGAGTCACCCTGCTATTTCACTACTATTTGGACAGGGAGCAAAACAGGTCTTCAGTTGTAAAGTGGCCTCACCTAGTAAACCTAAATCTCAACCAGCTATGTGGGTACTGATTCTACACGCCTAATTAGGTGACTCCACTCTATACCCATAGAGTGCATAGACCACCCATCTACAACAGCAGGATTTAAGTTTGGGATTTGTTAAGGGATTTGTAGAATCGCATAGTCTACTGTTCATGCACATGCTGCATTAACTAAAAATCTCTTCTAAGAAGAAGTACTTAGATACTTGGTTAAAGAGATAAGGATCATGATATATCCCATTCTAATCTTCCTACTCTATTTGTTGTTCTTTCAAGGACTCTTGCTGCCTAGAGAGCTCGGTCTACGTTCCTACATTGTCATGGTACATGCATGTTCTGGAGGCCCACCATCAGTGCATCTATGCATTATGCCGGCCCTTTAGAAGTGCAACAAGTCCTTACAATGTTCAACATGATGTTATAATGTATCCCTATAGCAAGTAGACTCGCCAGCATTGCATTGATGCATCACATGTGACAAGCTCTACTAAAGTGGGGGGGTGTTTTCATTAAGGTAAAATGCGGTCGTTAAAAGGTTTACTCCATATAGATATATACTTACCACACCCCTACCCCCTCCCCCTCATACACAAATCTCTATCCAATGCATGTAGCCCATGTGGACTCTCAATGGGAATGTCCTGGGTCATATTAGACCCAGTGGGGGATGGTAGATACACGGTCTGTTTCACACAAGGAGGGACTTAAACTAGAATTAAGGTGACACACTGCCTCCCGCTATAATTAGTACAGTACACATCTACACACATACACCTATACCAGGTCTACCACCCCTTCTCTCTGTGGTATCCTTAAGTTATATAGATCTACCTGGAGCAGTGGTCAGCACACCTCTACAGGTGTGGACAAGGCACACAGGAGGATCAAGCTTCCACAGGTAAGTGTAGATATGGTATTTGATAGGTATTTAAGAGTGGTGTCGGTGTATCATGCTATATAACTCTTGAGATTGGAGGTTGGGAGTTGTTGTCACATAGACAAGTATTGAAATTGAGGACACAGAAACTGGATCTAATCCTACTTAGATTTCGGCATGCATTTCTAGGCATTTCTGTGCACTATATATTATGGCTACCTGTATTTAGACTGTATTTACACATAAATATGTCATACATTTGTATGCATACATGGCTAGGGTATCTGGGACTGGGGTATGCTTATCGCTCAGTGGGTCGATATGGTAGAGTGAAGGTTGTGTATATACTTATGGTCATGCTCTACATAAGGTAATTGCTATGCTAGACTACCCACTGACTGCCCACTGACCTGTTACTATATAAAGGTTTGCTTGACTCTCCAGTAGAGTGGCATGAGGACAAAAATTGGGGACTTCAGGGTAGGTCCCTGGGTAAAGAGAGATCCCCATAATCTATGAGAACATAATGATAGGGCTCCACAATTGAAGACAACACCCCATTCCCCCTGTGCCATACCTACTGATGATTTGTACTTTATTCCATAATAGACATGGGGAAAATCAATGTTCTACATTTATAATACCATTGAAAATACTGATAAAAAGGAGTCCTTATCAAACATTCATCTCCCATCATTGTCTAGCATACAATAACATTTTCCACCAATTACGCTTTTGGCAACTAGTATATCGATGATATGAATAGGGAATGCATCACTTCCCTGATCACCTGTAATGTTAATCTAACCTAAAGTGTGCCCAGTGTTCTGGACGATCTATATACATAGGTGTTATCTTTGATCACCCACATCACCTATCCCAACATGGAATACTTATGAAATCAGGTGTGAGGTATAGAAGAGCTTATCTATCGTATTATATCTAAGCTAAATGAGCATCATAAATTTCAACTCTATTTAATATTGAGATAACTGGGCGACTTGTGTTATCAGAGATATGGATCTTAAGAAGAGAAATATACCAACAAAGAAGAGTAAAAATGAGAAGGTAGCATAAGGCAAAATCAGAAAAAAAAAGTTTTAGGGTACCCGACCCAACCTAGCAAAACAGCACCAACCTTACATTTTGAAAAACAATGATAGATGTGCTGGGAATTTTTCTCTAACCCAATTAGCATTTTGTGGATTCGTTGCCAGAATTGGCGTGGTGGTTTTCTTTTATTCTTTAGCTAAAAATAATTCTAACCAACCTTCCCTCAAAATGATCTTGTTTTCTAATGTTTCCTGCACCATATAAAACCTCAGTGACTTTCTTTTTTGTGGAGCCATTTTCTTTGCACTGCTTCAACAGCTCTCCTTGGTCCTATTATGATAATCTTATGAAGCCCAGTCATTTAGGGCAGTCAGTAATCCTTTCTTTTTTTAACTAAAGCGAAGTACTATATCAGTTGGTGAAGGCATACTGGTTCTGAACAGAGGAGTAATTCACTGTAATTCATGTAGGATACTCTCGTGCGTGCACATACTAATGCATTGCAGCAGCTTGAAATTCGTATGTATAATGAACCGCATCTATAGGGGGTCTAGATGGGGGGTCCCCATGTCACATGTCAATTTTAAGAAAAGACAATGTCACATGTCATTAACTTTTTACTACTCCATGTCCTTGTCACTAAGCTCCATGTCACATGTCGAATTTAAGAAATGGCCATGTCACCCTGTCAAACTTAGGGGTCTAGACCCATTCTATAGACCATTACCACTGTCCCAAATTCTGTTTCTTAGCACTTCCTCATCCCCATATCAAAATGAAAGCACCTACGATATCTCATCTGCCTCACCAAATAGTCCCCTCTTAACACATGACCAAACCAGCTGAGTCAGATCCACTACACATGCGCTGACTCAATTAGCATTCGGTCTAGAATAAGGACACTGCTGGTACCTCTCTTAGAGGCTTTTGGAATAGGAAGGCAGGATGTCTACCAGCGGATACCAAACCCATAGATTAGTCACAAACCCCACACCCCCCCTCACCAGTATCTCTACACCGTTGCTTTGAACAGATTTCCATTGATTCTGAGGGTAGTTTGGTAAATGATCCAATTAATTCACAGTTTCATAATGGGTGAGCTCCAATTGGGAGCAATTCATCTGACACATTTCTAAAGATTGATGGTTTCTAGATGGCAGAGTCGGAGAGGTACCTTAGTCTGTTAAATGTCACATATGTTTATGCACCATGCTCATTGCTTGTCATGATGAATGACTGCAACCCCAGGAGGATGTTTCACCTCATAACATACGGGGTTCATATATGACATGCGGGGGCCGTATCTAAAAAAAACGTTTCTGTTCAATTTTCCGCATTCATTTTTTTGACATACAGGGGGCCGCATTGAAATACGGCTTATTGGGCATTTCACCTCAAGATGCGGAGAACCTGTTTTCCGCATGTCTTCCGTATTTTCAGGTTAGAATGTGGAGGGGTCAGGTACCCCTCCATATGTCACATACAGGGCAAATAAGTAACATGCGGCCTTTTTTATGCCCGCATCCAATTAATATCTCCTAAGTAGGTCGTGACTTCCCTTTTCAGTCATGTGACCTATGTTTGGCCGTACTACACCAGGGACAGAAATGCCTGGGTACATCCTGAACACTGCTAGGCAGTATTACGAGAGAAAGGATCCTTTGTCCTTGTACACTGAGAAAAAATTTCTGCAGCGCTACCGGCTTAGTACACAGGTAGCCCGAATTCTCATCAAAATCTATGTCGCTACTGAGAAAAAGAAGGTCCTGAGGGGCAAGCATGCCGTTCCACATAGGCTTAAGGTAAGGGAAGCCCTCTTGGTAACAGTGTGCATTCTTCATGTATCCTTTTATTGTCATATGTTTTCCCTCCCCTACCTCAGTTGACTTAATTGTGGCATGTAAATACAATATCTTTTTCTTTGTTTTCTTTAGTTCCTGATTGCCCTGAGGTATTTCGCCACCGGTGCCAGCTACACCTCCATAGGAGACATTCACGGCGTCTTCAAATCCACTGTGTGTAGGTTTGTAGAGAAGGTGACCGACTATTTCCATGAACACCTACAAGACTATGTCCATTGGCCACACTCCCGGGAGGAAAAGAACAGCAAGGCGATGCTCTTCTATCGTAAACACAGAAAGCCTAAGTTGTTCGGACTCATAGACGGAACACATGTACCTATACAGTATCCGCGAGGGGTAGTGGCAGACATATCAATTCTTTTGTTACAAAGAATACTACAGCATAAATACCATGGTAAATTACATTTCTTCATATGTGACACGATCTGCGAAAAGGGCCCTTAGTGCAGGGTGCTTTAGGGTCCCTATTCCCAGTACACGTCACATATATTTCTAAGAAGCAGGATATCTTATGTACCTTTTTTTCCCTTGAATTTCTTTTATTATATGTCTATGAGTTTATATATATATATATATATATATATATATATATATATATATATATAAACATTTTCCTTCTGTCCCTTTTTTTACTCCTCCCAGATTGTCTGCGACTTTGAGTACCTCATAACACACATAGATGCCAGTAATCCTGGGTCTCAGAACGACATCTACTGCCTTAACAGGTCTGACATCAAAATCTTGGGAGAGAGAAAACAGTTCAGGGGATATTACCTCTTGGGAGATTCCGGGTAAGTCATTTATATATCTTTTGGGCACACTTAGCTACACATAACTCCTTTCAGAATACATCCTCATGGCATACATACATATGAAATCCATATACAATAACCTAATATTTACCCTTCAGATATCCTCTCACTGACTACCTCCTCACCCCTGTCTGTGTGGAGACAACGAACGCTGATGTGGCGTACAACAAGTGGCACCGAAAGAGTAGGAGTCGGGTAGAGAGGACTATAGGCCAGTTGAAGCAGCGTTGGTGGTAAGTCATTTTTTTTTCTTATTTTCCTGCAATTATCCAATATATCTTTTTCCCTGTCAAAACTATGATCCTCTTAAAGCAGTTACTTGGTACAATTTTTCATATTTCCCATTTTATCTCTGTCTTTGTTTTCAGTTGTCTGGACAGCAGCGGGGGATATCTGGCCCATCCTCCTACCACAGCAGGAAAAGTCATCAAGTCCTGTGTGGCGCTACATAACTGCGCCAAGGTGGCACGCAATCCCCTCCTGAAGGACAGTATGGAAAAGGACTCGTTCAAGCCGAGATTCCTATGCATCACCCAGCCAGACAATGTCTCCCGTAAGCCCCCAGCTAAGTTTGAGAACCTGCGGAAGGGTTTAATCCAAGATAACTTCAATCCCTGCTAAATAAGTTAAATGAAATTAATTTTACTTTATAGTGTAATTCTATTATGTAATATTAAGACAATGAGATGGACAAGAAAAGATTTCTGATGACAAACTTTTATTCCAACAACTTGAATAAAACAAACCTGGGTTACATAACCATGTCATGTAATGAATGAAGCTAACATGCAAAATTTGATGAATTACGTTTAAAAGAACCTCTTTTTTATTTCCACATCCTGTGCTTAAATGTTTTCTTTGCCTAGCATGTATAGAGAATACTCAGTTACTTTGAATGTACCATGTATTATTTTAATGCAGAGAACTTCCATAACAAGAAACTGACTTTTTAGAACATGTCATGAAGCGAAAACAAAAATGGCTGTTTGGCATCAAGATATCTTCATACATACATGTATTCATCCTGAACTTAAGGCTTTGTTCCTGTTAGACTATAGAATACACTAAATTAATAGCCCAACATTAATCACCTATTTAAAACCTACGATTATAATAGAATCGTATTGGGTATTATGGATGTCTCATATTATGGGATATGTTCCGCCATGAAGGGTCGCCCAGCCTGTTATCCTACAAGATCGGATATGGTTATGAAATAGAAACCGCCGGATAGGGTGGTATAAATAGTGAGCGCTGGGGACACAGGGGGTCTTATTCCAGCTTGGAGCCATTCCACACACTTCCACCATTAGTGTGGACATATAGAGGATTGTATCTTCAGGAGCCTATGATGGATTCTGTATATCTCAATAAGTAAGGCCAATATGGAACTCAGTGTATCGAGCTTGTCTATTATTATTAGTATCCTTATTGTTATTCTGAATTAACAATATGTGTCATAGAACAGCACACAGTTTATGTCGACGATGGATCAACACTACAATAAAGATTTCTTAACTTTATTTGCGAGTCTCTAATTCTTATTAATTTTATTAAATTCATCGCCTGACATTCCCTAGGTTGTAAGGAGTACTATCATGTATTTGGGACATCAAACATCAGTGCATCTTTTGTATACCAGTATCTTTACTCATGTACCATTTTACACAACTGACATAAAATATGTCTGTCCTCGCTGAATGGTATACATGACGAGCGTCCATAGGAAAGTTTTAAAACAGGCATGCATTTACGTTAAAGTAAAAATAACTCAAATATGCATATAGATGTATAATACCAGTTTTTATTTAGTCCTGAAGGAAGACTCCAAAGTTAAAGTCATAAACTTTAAGAGGCATTGCTTTAAACTGTTATTTATCTCGGACCATATGTGATTCTATGATAGACTTCAATCTTTCATTTTCTACCTTGAGTGTATGATTCTATAAAAATAACGTTGTTTTTGTGGAAACTTCAAACCATATATCTTCGTATTGTATATGACATTCTCCTAACAAAGGTAACATACTTGAAGCTAAGGCATTCAATATTGCCTAACAATAAAATATGATATAACTGTTTACTACAGCACGGTGTTTAATTTCTTCTATATGACACAAATGAAATTAGTCCTTTTTGGTAGGTTTCTTGTCACGCCGGTACCTCCCTAACACCAGCTCAGCATTGTCCTCCCTTATATTATCCTCCCGGACAAATACCACTTCTTCATTTGACATGACATTGTAGGCCAGCAATGAATTCGAATCCGGATCTATCGCTTCAATAGCTGGAAAAAAGGAGTAGGTGAAAACATCTGTAACCGCTACAAATTTGCCACATAGGAAATATAAGCCCATGTTTCTTTATCATCTTTTTTTCATCAGGATATAACATCATGCATTAAGGGGGGTACCGTCTTTCATTTCTTAAACTTCAAGCTTTAAGAACAACTGCAAAAACCTGTAGTATGTTTGATAAATATCATATATCCTGATTGGTTACTTATCAGAAGTAGCTCATTAGAAAAGAGAATGCATATATTAGGCCTATACCTGACGCAGGGACGAGGAACGGGCCGTCACCTCCCTGTAGATTTTGACCTGGAAGGAAGATTGCTGAACCGTGTACAACCTCAGTGTCGGGTGGAATGCCAATCGTTGCACCCTGCCTGGCTTGGACGTCTGTGTGTGTCTCCCCTTCACCGGTGTTCAGCTCCTCTGTTAAAATGAAGAACACATATTAATATACATAGTTCTGAATTATTTCAAGTAAATACAAAGATAAACTAAACTTAATTGAAACAGAAAACCAATGGGGAACCATATTTGATATACAAGGAATAAAATTCTATAGTTCAAAAGATGAATGACATATCAAGGGTATACAAAGGAATACAGGTGGAATTAATTTTTGTTGAATTATATATAGAAATACAATATTTTTACCAAGGCTGTCTGACACCATGGCCGCTTTCTCCTTTGCGTCCAAAAAAAATAGGGACCATGTGCTGAACCTTCCGATGGGTCGTTGTGAGTTAGTTTAACTGTCATCTTATCAGGCAAACATTCTTCCATGTCAGATTTAACTGATATATTGTCTTCCTGGACATTGGGGGACTCAGGTTTGTCTCCTACTGTGACTCCCTCATCTGCACATGGAGGTAGGTCAGCTTTTGGATTTTTCTCAGCAACGGGTGGTAGGCCAGGTTGGGGTATTTGATCACCATGTGGAGGTTCATCCTCTTGTGCACTTGTCTGATTGTCCGTCTGGGTACATGTTGAATTATCTTTTGTTGATTTTGCATGTAACTGAGTAGCAAAGAACACAGACATCTTAGTCAGTTCTTTCCAAACTTTCTCCGCCTCTTTTTGGCCTGACAGTTGAAGGTTCCGGTTTTCCTGAATCTCCTGATTCAACTTTGTCCTTTCTGCATTCTTTTTAATGTGGCATGTATTGCAGTACCAACAAGATTTATTCCTTCCCCAAACTCAGACTGGTTATTTGACATTGTCTCATTTGTAGCCTTAATGCGGGCTATGTGCTGACGTTCGAACGCTACTGCAGTATTTCTTGTCTACTCCAGCTTCTCATGAAGGTCGTTGGTCATTGCCTGTATGGCTTCCAGGCACTGATGCCTACATTTTTCTGCTGTTCACTGTTCACAAGTTCTCGCCATGTGGGAAGACATTTTTTCAGCCATTTCCCATATGCCCTCTACGTAGCTGGTCTGGGTATCTTTGATTCTAGTGAATGTGGTGTCCATATGCTCATTTATCCTCTGACTGATGTCTTTTAAATCATAAAAATAATCGCTCTGGAACTTAGCTATTTCTTTCAGGATCTTATCCTCTTCCGTTGGTTTAGGAAATAGTTCTTTCTTCTTGGAGGCAGAAGCCCGCTGGATACAGGATAAACCTGAGATATTACCAACATTCATAGCGGAAGGAGAACTGAGAGGTGTGCTGTTAGAAGGCTGATATGATTCAGTCTCCATTTCTTCTGACCCCATTATTTCTGCAAAGCATTTGTCTTCCTCCTCCAGCAACTTAGAGAAGGAGGGGGCATGTCGGGGCTTTTTATGGGGTTGCTCTTATATACCTTCGTCATCTGCAGTCCTTTTTTTATTTTGGGGAATGTGGGAGGTCATGCTGCGAATAGGCGATATATTTCTGGAAGACAGTTGAGGTATATTGTTGACCTGACTTCTGCTAGAAGTAGCCTGCACCTGACTGGTAGAGGCTTGGGGTTGAGACGTAACTGGCTGACTGGTAACAGCTTGGGGTTGAGACGTATGTGCCTGACTGGCAACAGCTTGGGGTTTAGCGTATGTGCCCGACTTGAACCGGTTTGGGGTTGAGACTTGAGGTTGCGTTTGAGAGGTATATGCTTTGGTCCTGCATTCAGCAGGTTAAGCTTTTCTTACTTTGGATGTTGCTTGAGAAGCATTTTCCTCTGATGTCAAAGTTTTCAAAGCCCTCCTTAGCATGGAAATCTTTTCTGTGCGTTGAGGGTCTGAGGCCAAAATAAGTGATGCAGCAGCCCTCTTTTGTGGATCAGCATCGTTAATAAGATTGTTAAATCCTTTGCAGTCGTTTAACATGTCAGTTCGTGATATGCGGGGTTCAAGAGGTACCTCTTTCTGGAGGTCTTCGACTGTCACAAGATCGTTGATGTCCTCAGGTATCTCCTGCTCTGGAAGGGGTTTGTGGTAATCATCCTCGGGTACCTCATCTGGATCTTCCTCGTACAGTTCTCTTTCGTCCTGGGAGCCTGGTGGGGGGTGTGAAGAGCTCTGGTCATCCCCTGAAAATATGAATAGATCACAACATGCGAGAACAGTTGCTGAAAAGATTTGTATTAACTTTATGGAAGAACACCTAGATATATCAACCCCATAGCAGGTATATGTTCACAATATCTATATGTTAAGGCATACATTTCAATTTCTGTATGAAATTTCTTGAAAAATAAAGTCATAGTGGTCCACATATATATGTACGTATATATGTATATATATATATATATATTTATATATATATACTGCACTGCAGCCATAGCTGAACTCGGCATTGGGATGTCAGCATAATTTGGTTTGTCAAGACGGTTTGGATCATAGCAGGAGTTCGCGTCCGACCAAGGACCACCGTCTAATCCAGGGGGCTTCAGTCCGAGTATTCCTGGAACCAAAAAAACATGTGGCATATATATATATATATATATATATATATATATATATATATATATATATATATATATATATATATATATATATGGGTGGGGCTCCAGAAAATGTCCATTAAGCAAATTTGTCATGTTTTCTTTAATAACTCTGTAATAAGATCATTTCAGGTGATATGAACAGCATGGTTACAAAGATCTCAATGAGTACTTATGTAATAACTACGGAATAAATTATATTTTTCCTGTTATTTTCTGAATTTACCCATATTTTGCTTGAAAAATACCAAAAAATCCATGTCCCCTGAGAAAAAATGATTTTCATTCAATTTTTTTCTCTATTCACATTGTATTAACCCATTTTGCAATTAATACAACATATTTTAGAGACCCTTCTGTACATCACCGTGAATTTTCAAGAAAATTTTCAAATTTTTTCAATATCTGATGAAAATCTTTAAAAATAGAGTTTTTCTCATAAAATCATGTTTTTATTTAAAAATGTGTTATCTATATGAATAGAATGCATTTGAGGTAGTTTTTTGACAGTATGTAGAAGTCTGACACCCACATATTGGAGCAGATATGCAAAAATCTGAATATTTTACTGTTTTCTCTCCGTAAATGAGGCCCAAAGAGGGGTAGAAAAATGACCCTTTTAAGGCTATTTTCTTTGGGGAATAATTTATTATGTAAATATAAGGCATATAAAGATGAAATTCAGTTGACACTGTGTGTGGTGGGGGCCTGGAAAGGATCTTGCCATTTGATTCCGGAAATTCCACTTCAAAGAATGATAAAAGACAGAAAATTGAAAATGTTACGTTCATCAGATTTATGTTACGTTCATCGGATTCACATGGATGATTTACCTCTAATTTGCCTAATTCTTCAATAATAGTTAAAACAAATATCAATAGGGTACCCAAGTAGTGAACTGCACCAGCTAGTGTAAGAATTTTTTCAATGTAGATTATCGTTTTGCTGTAATAGGAATGCAATCATAAATGTTACGTTCATCAGATTTATGTTACGTTCATCGGATTTATGTTACGTTCATCAGATTTTTGGTGTTACGTTCATCAGACTGTTACGTTCATCGGATAAACTGATGATAGCATATGTATGGCATAAATCATCCATGAAGAAAATTTTAAACAACCAGTAAGCCTGAGAAAATCAACCTAATCAGCATGGGATATGAATTTTCCAGATAGATATATTCTTTAAGGAGATATTTCATGATTTTCCCCAAAAATGTTACGTTCATCGGATTCAGGCTAATGACTTATCAAAGATAAAATCCTTTATAATGCATAAGTATATCAAATAAATATCTTTAGGTATAGCTAATAAAAGTGAATACAATCATTTCCAATTGTCAGTTAGTGGAACATTGTTCAATTTTATATTTTTTTTGTTGTTTACAAGAATTTTTAAATGAACTTAGAGCAAATCCATCATTTTCTCAATTTACCTGATATTTTAAGCATGACACAAGATATGTGGAAACGAAGGAAAAATTTATATATGATATTCTGTGCATAGAAGAGATACATCTCTACCAGGTTCCAGTGAATATATATCATGGTATATTGTTTGAAAATCATTTTTCCACAATTTTATCTCATTTAATCAAATCTGATGAACGTAACACCCCTCTTAATGCTTAAAATATATGCATTTTGAGCTAAAAAGTAGAAAATGATGGAAAAATCCCAACTTCACAATATTTAGCATTCTCATGGCTTATCACCTCCTCCACAGACATGTAAAACTATAGAAGTCTAAGGGTAATTAAAAAATTTGATCATTTTTTCTCAAAATTGGACATTTTCTGGAGCCCCACCCATATATATATATATATATATATATATGTATGTATGTATATCTGTTCCATACAATATATTGTCATATGTAGGTGTAGGGTATTGTTGGCAAAGCATGAACATGAGCAGGGTGTGGTACTACTGCATACATTATAGGTGAGTACAGTTTAGTGATGGGTAATAGATGTCGCATATATGGTATTATGTACAATATAGTTAAAATAAAGACAGATATTAAGTATAGACAGAAATTAAGTTCTCACCTAGCACAACATCTTGGCCAGCATAGTCACATGCCTGCTGCTCCAAAGAGGTCAGATAATCCTCATCATCACGCTGACCACTCCCGCTTTTATACTTAGAGTCTATCAACTGTCTCTAAAAAAAAAAATGGTACACATAATAGACAATACATGTCTCTGAGGAGTTTTCCAAAATATTATTCTTTAAAAAACATAATTCATTATTTTCAGAGATACTAATAAATCACAGATATATAGAGCATAATGATACAGTAGAATCTAAAAGGGACAGGGTATTCCTACCTTTTTCTTAGCCTTTTGAACAAAATACCCAAGCTTGTCCTGACACTGCTCACATGTCCTATGCCTTCCTCCATTAGAATTACCAAAGTCTGAAATATAGGAAGGTGAACTTACATGTTAAAGATATCAGCTTTACGTCAACAGATTTGTTATATGGTACCAAAAAAGGAAAGGCAGATTATGTATTCTACCAAGGTCAGACAAAAGGCCTTCACAACATGCATATTAGACTGAACATAAGAGGAATATATTTAAAGAAACAAATTTTAAAAGAATTTAACCTCACCTCGTAGTTCCTCCCACGCCATTTTCTTTAGCTCCTTTCCGTCAGAGCTATGTTTGAAGTGCCCTTTAAGAACTGGCTTCAGATGGTTAGCACCCTTCAACAAGGAAACAAGCTCGTCTTCCCTCCAGTGTTCTCCTTTCTTAGGGGTAGGGACCCCCCTTTTGTGGCACCTTCAGGTATGGAACCACTACCAGATGCTGCAGGAAGACCTACTGCAGGAGACCAACCACGCCCCCTTCGATTACTTTGGTTCAGAACTGATCTACCGCGTCCTGATATGTCACGAGAAGGTGACCCACGTCCCCTCCCTTGGCCAGAAGTAGTGGATCCTCTAGCCCTGCCTCATGATCTTTTGTTACCTCTACCTCTAGGAACAGAGGATTCAGGGACATGAAAATATGTGGGGTCTTGGTGTTCAGAGCCTCTTTTTTGTTGACTGTAGGAGCTGGGTTTGGAACCAGTAAAGGATTGATGGCATGAGCTTGGAGGCTTTCCCTTTTGCCTCCTCATGCTGAGATTCTGCCGCTTCAGCAAGCTGCACATGTATGCCATAGCTTGTTCTCCAGCATCGCCCTGGTAGTTCCCGGGTTGCTCTTGATCATCGTTGAACTCGTCGTGCTCATCCATAGTTTCTACTCCCTCATCTACGTCCTCGTCTTTTTCAGATTCCTGGAAAAGAAAAATGAAATAAAGTTTAATACACATCTTATTCCATAGTATAAGGCAAAATAAAATATAGTGTGAGAGCTAAAGAACTATTTTTTATTGTATCTTATATAGATACATTAAAAAAAAAGAGGAATAGGTTTACAATAAATGAATTTAGTGTATTTGAATACGATATGAGCCCATAGAGAAAAAATGTATACAGGCAGTTATTTTTACTCATACCTCTAAATCAGGGTCACTTTCTTGACCCATAAGCATTCTGTTCTCTCGGAGGAGGGCTTTAAGATTGGTCACATCCTCGATCAAGTCTTTGAAATTCTGAAAATTTGAATAAAATGAAACGATTAACCAAAAAAAGGCTCTACATTAAGCAGTACCTGATTGACATAGCTTGCCATCATGCACCAAAGAAGACTTGGTTACTTCTATGACAGTAATTGTTTATTTACGCTGAGGTGTGGAAAGGGGGTCTATTTCTAAGTACAGCGAGATCCCTTCTTCATTATCTAGGAAGGATTAAGTCACGACGTTAACCACAGAAGGGGGGAAGCCGGCTGCTTGAGCCAAGAACACACTTCGACAAGGAGGGAGCGTTGACTGGGGACCGAAGTTTTGAAATCAAAAAGACCACAAAGTCATGAGGTATCATATACGAGACAAGAAAAAGAAAGGACTTTAAGAATCTCACCTTAGTGGGCTTTTTCTTCCCCATTTTCATCTTGTTTGCTCGTGGTTTCATGAACGATAAAGGAGAAAGGGGAAGTTGTCTTATGACGTCATACGGGGGATACCGGAAAGGGGTTCCCTCGTTCTCCTAAGTTGAACGTGGCATTTACAAAAAAAATGCTTCGTGGAGCCAACATACGGAGGGTCCGCAAGTGTATACGGACTGTCTGCATGTGGGGTGCTGTATGTTAAAATAAAAGGCCGCTTACAGAGATAAAAGTCCGTATCCTGTGTCTCACATACGGACAGGACACGGCGACCTTTGAGAAACGGTTTTTCACAAAAACATTTTTTTTCCAACATGAGGTCCACATGTGGAGGCCGTATATGTATCATTGAATACCTCCTCCAGTGAGTCTAATGATCTCATAGGATTAAAATGATTCCAGAGGCTCAGCATGATAATTTAACCTAGTGCTGCTGAATGTACTGGCCACCATATATACATCATGATAACACATAGGCATATATATGCATTAACCCTTTAACGGCTGCTAATGCATTAATGCAATATTTCTGGACGATCAGCATGATGCTGAACTGACGTGCTGACAAGCAGATTCGACAGCACTTCATTAGTATATCATGACAACAAATGGGCATGATGCACTTCTTCATCAGCGGTCCTTAAAGGGTTAATGCACAATGCCACCTTTGATGAGTTGGCCAGATGGCATCTTTTCACCTGGGTCATGTTTTTACCCATTTCTGGCACTTGATAATAAATATGGAGGTAAATATGGACCTCCATATTTGGGTCCATATTTGAAATATGGGTCGTATTTGGGTCTAGACCCCTCCATATTCAAATATGAACCCGAATACGACCCATATTTCAAATATGGACCCAAATATGGAAGTTCATATTTACTTCCATATTTATTATCAATTGCCATGAAATGGGGAAAAAACATGACCCAAGGAACAAACCAATACCTATCCATCATGTTCTCATGTCACTAACTAAGAGCTGTTATTTCATATTGATTCATTATGCCTTTACACTTGCCAAATGTTTTCCTTTCCCCTCATCATTTCTTGTAGTGTTAGCGTTAGAGGCAGTATCCCAAGCTTTTCTACAATCGTTCTAGCCCAATAGATAAATGTTGACTGTGTCTGCATTGCCAAGTCTCATATAGAAAGAAATATGGCTGACTCTACCAATGTTTTGACAGTTTCTGAAAGTTTGAATAGTTCTAGACAGTTCTTATAATTGTGTGTAATGTAACGGATGGGCCTCTGATGCAGAAGTGGTTGTAGAATTATGAGTTATATGGAGTATAAAGTTAGCAGGGGGAAACACATTCTGAGAATAACCTAATGCATGTCAAATTATATTGCATATCTGGTTCCAATGTCATTTCCATAACAACTGTATTATATTATTTAATGGAATTAGACTTAACAACAACATGACATTTGGCTACACTGCTAGTACATGGATTAAAATGTTCCATATGTTGTAGTCAAAATAATCTTATAATCCGCTTTAACCAGGAAACATTTCAGAGGCCTAAAGCACCCTGAAGGTCTCACATAGAGAAACACTGGAAATATATAATGCATATTGTAGGTCAGGGATTTCATTTACTGTAACTGACATGTAGACAGGCTGTAATGGATAGGAGACATTTACTATAGTCAAATCCTTGGTTAGTTATACAGGATCGCTTCTGCCATAATCTCCCGCATATAAGGCGCACCTCACATATAAAACACACCTAGAGTTTTAGAATATGGTAAAAAAAAATTTAAAATTCACAACTTTTGTTCTACTGAATGGATTTTGAAAATTCAAAAAGCTATGTGTTGCTAATTAAGGCACTCCAGAACCTCCTAAGCTCACCTATGTGATATTATGAGTTAGTGGGAGTGTAACATATCAAAAGAAAGATCTTGGTATCCCCCTTGTGGATACAGGGAGAACCAAAACCTTGTGTATAAGAAGTGCCTTATACGCGAGAGATTACGGTACTAAAGGTCCTTTTCAGTTAATCTTCTAAGATTTTTCATACTCAGTATATTTAAATGAGACTGACCTCTTTATAATGAATACAAAACCTCTTACCTCTCCATTGACTACCACCGCAATGAATGAATGTTCGTTTGCAGAAATGAGAGTGTGCATTGACATATCAATAAACTATGGACCACAGCATTAGAAGAATTGACAGAGGAAGCATTCAGCCTTCAGTTACCACTACAGCCTTTAGTTTCGATAAGATTTGTTGCACAGCAGCAGTATAGCAATCTATGAGGAACAGAGGAAAAAAAGGTTAATATCCCATAAGGAAAATGAGTAATCTAACTGTATGTGAGGTATTTCACAACTTGATTTTAGGAAAACTGAAAAAAACCTACAGTACTCTCAACTACCATGTATCAGCTTTATTCTTTATATACTTTCAGATAATAATGGCGTTTCCTTTGGTTGGAGGAATGTTTATACTGGCTTTCCTTCTCACTGTTGCTGCTTCTGGAGATGTTTGCGTACAGGGAACCAAACTACAACAATTCCAAGACATTATCACAACTATAGTCAATGCCAAATATGACCACCACAGTTTCATCTCACTTAATGAAAATGTCAGTATTTGTGAAATAGATAATGACGTTATTGTGAAGCCCTTCTTTGAAAACAGAGAACCACAGAAATGGGTGAAATTAGCAGATAGAGAAGTGTATGTGTTCTCTGCCTTCTATGAGACAAGGGAATTAGCTCATGGCCCTTCAGTCAGGATTATAGCATGTGGTTTGCAGGAGCAGTTTAATGTGATAGGAGATCTCCATTGTCACCTTTGGTATGAGGATAGGAACTATGCAGTAACAGTGAAAGCCCTATATCATCGCATCTATCCTAGTCTTGGTCATGACGACATGTGGGTTTCCCATTTTGTTATTTGCCCATTGCCTGAAGTTGCTAAGAACCAAAAACCAGTACCATATGCTGCATCAGTTATTGGGACACCATGTAATCAACCAACTAATTGGCTCATGGTTCTCAACCGTGAACCTGTTGCTAAAAAGGCAGGCCATGCATTGTGCACATCACCTTTGTATGGTCGTTTCAAGAACTGGACAATGGTGGCAGAGATGTTTGAACTTCAGACACTCATTGGTGCAGAGGAGATCACTATATACCAGTACTCAGTGCATAGGCATACTGAAAAACTACTTGAAAGTTATCTACAAGACTCCAAGATGAAGGTGAATGTAGTTATGTGGAAGTCCTTCCCATCTGTCAGATCCAGTGTTTGGTGTCAACGTGGAGCACTTAATGATTGCTTATACCGTATGGGTCATAAGTATGAATATGTCACTATCACAGATTTAGATGAGGTTCTTGTCCCAAGAATGGTGCCAACATGGCAACAACTTATGAAACATATTGCTAAACCTGAGTATGGTGCCTACTTATTCCAACATTACTATTTCCGTAGGAATTATACTGAACAGACAAATCAGGATATTCCACTAATATCCCAATCAGCATTTTGGCGTACAGATGTTGTGACCCCTCCTGGTAAGATCCGCTGCAAATCCATGTATCATGCAGAACAGGCGGTCAGCATAGATCTTCATTTCCCATATATTTTAGTTAAAGGGGCTAAACAGTATATTCTTGATCCAGAAGAAGGAGCACTGCATCATTATCGGCCTTACCCGATGGAGACGTTCATCAAGCATCCTCAGAATTATCACTATGTTGAAGACAGGCACATGGAAATATACAAAGAAGCGCTTACTAAAAGGGTGGCTGCCCGTGTTGAAGATGCCAAACGGAGATTTTAATTGAAGACATTTTGTATGAGGTTTTACCAGAATACAACATCTTGTAGACTTTATTTGCTCTAGCTACTGTAGGGGCCGGCATCGTTGTGTATATATTAGTGCGCTTCATCCGAGAGATGTGTTTGTGTGGTGCTTGTTCCTTCTATGCTAACCAGGTGTCGCTTTGCGAAACCCATTTGGTACAAGAGAGGGCAGCACCACGCCTCACATCCAGCTCCTACTAAGGAGCCGGATGAACCACAGAAGAGGATGTGTTATACCTTCTCAAATAAAGGCCTACCCGAGCGGTAGGAAGTTCTGGGGCTTTGCCTAACCCGAAATCCTCGTGTTGTGTTGTTATCTCTAGTGTTAAGCGAGCCAAAGAGCCACCCAACATATAAGTCGATACGAACCGTTACACTGGTGCCGTGACCAGTTGTTTCGGGGTGGAGCGTGGCCAGACGGCCGAAAGTCGCAGACTACCCAATGCGAGTTCCTCCAGTCCAGGGCTTGATGGATTCGAAGAGGATGGTATCACATCCCAGCATCTGCTGTTAGACTGGCAACCGGGTCAACAGCTTATGTATAACCCAGATGGTGTGCGGGGAGTTTTCTCGACACCGGGTCTATTAGACGATCCCGCCACGATTGGAGATGGGATCGTTAAACTATACCCAAGTACCCCTAGCCATGTTGCTTCGGATACTGGGGTATTAAGCGGGTTGGTAAAACCCGCCCGGTTAGACTTGAGCGATTGGTCTCAAGTGATAACTAGTAGGCGCCAGATAGGAGCCGGCATCTCGGCTAGCGCTACTAAGACTCTAGAAACCCCTAAGGCTCAAAGTCCAATTCAACGGACGGAGATGCCTACGGAAGGGGGAATACATGCGCCGACCCGACTAATGCGGGAGACACCATTGATGACATCATCGGATCATGAGAGCGATGATGAAGGGGATGGTAAAGATCCAACAGGATCCGCCTCCACTCAGAGGGATACTACCCGAGATGCATTACAGAGGAATACGGAAATGTATACATTGGGACTATCCCTAGACGAGGCCTTGTCGGACTCCATATTTAATCCGTGGGGTAGCCGCAAGTCCAGACATGGACGTCGGATAGGCCCCAGGTATAAGTCGACCTCAGCTTATTTGAAAGCCAGGGACCAGGTAGAGCAGCATGCTAAGAAGCAGCATGAACAATTCATAGCTGCACAAAAGAAGATAGAGGATGAGACACGAGAACGGATCAATAAGCTTCGTTCTATCGAACAGGAGGCGATTCTAAAGGAATCCGACCTCAAGTATCGTTTGTCGTCTCTGGCCCATCGGGTCGAGCTGAAGACAAAGGATGAAAAGGAAAGAGATAGTAAGTTGGCTGACCTGGAAAAGGAGGAAGCCAATAGACGGAGAGCGATGAACAAGGCTAGAGCCGAGGAAGTCGCTAAAGCTCGGGATGTAAACAGATTGCAATCCAAGTTGAGTGCAATGGAAGAGAAGTTAAAAAGACTTCAACTTCGTAAAGCCGAAACGGAATCCAGACTGGTCTCGGAACAGGATGAGATCCGTAAGGAAACTACTGAGTACCAAAGGTCTCAGAAAGAAAAAAGTGAGAAGTATTGCTTATTGAAAGATACTTTGAAGAAGGAGGCACAAGCCACCCAGGCAGAACGTAACCGAGCTGTCGCGGACAATGAAAAGATCCGGTGCGAGATCTTGTCTGAGAATGCTCAGTTAAGAGAGGAACAAAGGAACCTGACCACAGACGTGGCGACCCTGACTCTAAACAAGTCCGCTATGGAAAGCTACTTGCAAGAGAAGGAGCATACCAATGCACCTCCAAAGAGTTCGTACCCGAATCCCAACTCTACCTTCGTCAAACAGGGTGACTTCGTCTCCTGCTCGACACCCAAGCAGCCGACAGGTATAACCCGTTTGTAGATGACAACGCCTCTCGGAATGTTGATCAAGGTGGTGTCTACGTTAGAACCCAAGATCAGAATGGATGGTCAGAGTAGAGTTCGCATTAGTGAAGTCCCGATAGTCCATAACTTGGACCCGGACTTCGTCCAGAGAGATTGTTCCGACACGAGTGCCGAAACAAGCCGATTCCACATACATGTGGATCAGACAGACAACGTTGGATTGGACGCCGGTAATCCGGGCAACCAACAGAATGCTCAGGGTAGTAGTAGCTAGCAAGGACAGGCTGGTCAAGCGCCTAACGCTGGTGGTCAGGGCGGGTCTGCCAATGCGAGCGGCCAGGGGGCTAGTGGTACCTCGGGTACCAACCCTAATGCTGGTGGTGGAGGTTATGCTGGTTACAATGGGTCACAGTGAAATTATACCCAACCACCACCACCACCACCTCCGATCAACAACAGTTTTGGAGGGCTAGGAGGCAATTGAACCTTGAATGAAACCAAGGTGATTGAATGGAGCAAACAGCAGTGCAGCAGACTGTTGTATGCTCATAACTCAGCCCGGAGGGTAGCCGTCATCCCTAAGGAATACGACGGTACTCGATGTGATGAATTGTAACGGGTGGACCCCATACGAGGCCAAACCACATCTGGTTAGGTGCCTAAAAGGTGGTCCAGGTCGTATGGCCAGAGCAGTGGCGGACCTGGTATGGCCTCGCTGGAAGTTTTGAGCAGCTCGTTGAATCTGCTAGTGGACTGTTATGTAATATGGTCAAGGAGGATCCGATGGTACGTTTTAGAAAGCGCACCCAGAAGCCTACAGAAGCTTTTAGAGTATTTGGGATCGAACTCCATGCCCTATTGAGTAAGGCCAGACCCGGGACAGAAAACCAGGACTGGTACATGGACGACTTGATAACTCAATTCGTTAAGGGTGTAAGGGACCGAGACGAGCAGATTGCTGTAAGAGACGCCTGGAAAGAAGGGTCTACATTGCACGGCATATTCAATGGAATAGATATGGCCGTGAAGAAGCGTACAATGCTAGCTGGGGACGTTCCGAACATAGCTGGACTGACCCTGATAGCGGCTGCCATACACCGTTCCGAGGAAGCTAACACCTCAGACGATTTTGAGTTGATAGACATTGAACGAGAGGATGGAACCTTTTGCTCTATGCAACTAAGGAAAAAACACTTCCGGTAGGAAATGTATTCCAAGGAAGGTTTTTAACAAACCGAAGGATGCTAAACCAGCACCCGAGGCTAGGGGCGAATCTAGACCCAATGGCAAGGCTTATAAGCCCGCCGATAGCACTAACAAAGTGAGTGGTCAGTCTCCGGACATGACTAAAATAATGGAAGAGATGTGCAAAAAGATTACTGATGCACTACAAGCCAGTCGGTCGAGACCCAGAGTGAATCGCCGAACTGTAAAATGGTTTAGGTGCCAGAAGATGGGGCACTATTCGTCTGAATGTACTGCTGCAAAGCCAGTAATGGCGGCTTACTATGAAGCCGAAGCCGAACCGGAGGCAGATCAGCAGGAAGCTGATACTCCGACGTAGTGGGAAATTAGAGGGGGTTGTATCCACGGCATTGGGTATAACCCAAGGAGAAACGAATGCCAAAAGGCTACCGGGGGTAATCCGGTGGAAGATTTTGAATCAAAATTACCTGGAGGTCGGGTGACTGTGGGTGTGCACCCCAGCATTCCGACCGGGGCCAGGAACCCTAGTGTCAATTTGTGTGGTGGTGATGACTATGAGGCGAGTGGCCGCACTGGGGGAGAGGAAGGATGGATCAATGAGTTGATTCGAGTGTGTGGGACACGCCTTCCCCCAAGTCATCCGTGTCTGGAGTTTTAGGACTTAGATTGAATCTTGGTGATTCGGGAGACTTTCATCAGTTTACCAGTAACCCATCCCCACTGGGAGGGAGACGGTGGTATATACCCGTATCTGTGGAAGGCCGGGTAGGAGAATTCTTAGTGGATACTGGAGCTAGCCACTCCTGTGTGTCCAAAAGATTCTTCGACTCCTGTGGAGTGGGGACCTTCATGTGAGGGCATGGAGGAGCAGAATAACTTCATTGGGAGTCCATGAAGGAGGAATTCTCCTTCCATTCTACCAGTGGACATACCAGATTCGTAAAAGGCAACAAACTTGGGGTTTCTTGTGGCTTAGGGTGAGCGTGTGGGCAGCTGGTGTCCATATGCGCAGGCCCGGGCCCACATGCTTGTCTTTTGCCATGGGATTCCCCCTCAGTGAACCACGTCTGAGTGATCAAAGGCCGTGGTTTGTCTGGCCCTGCCTATGGGACCAGGCAAATAAAAGAACACTTGCTATCCTTCAAAAGAGTCGGGAAATGAAGCCCCGGTAGCAGTTTCCCCCTCAACCCTCCTCATAGATTCGGTCATTCATCTCATAGATTCGGTCATTCATGGATACGGTCACTGCTGTGTCGGGCAAACAGCATTTAAATACCTGTCCAAACAGAAAAGAAAGGACTTAATGTCCAAGAAACCTTGAATGTCTGAGTTCCTTTATGGCCCCCGGACGTAAAACTAAACAAACAAACAAACAATCTTCGACTCGGTGGACAGCAGTCATGAGAACCTCGAAACGGGGGTAAATGCTTGCACAGCCGACGGAAGCAGTATGAGAACTTTTGGGAGGACTTTTATGCCTATCGGGATAGGAGGCAAAGAATTTGTTCTTTCGCCGACTATAGCAGAGGTTAGTGACGATGGAATCCTCGGTCTGGATTTTGCAAGCCTATACGGGGCCATGTTGGATCCACAGGATGGAATGATGAGTATCCGGAACCCCTATAGCTTGCATGTACAATGCGTGTTGAGACAAGTGTCTTCAGTAGATTCGGTTATACATACGGTGAAAATCCCTCCGGGTACGACTTGTGACGTCCTTTGCGGCGGATCAATGGCCCAGAAAGGTGAGACAGGAGGCTTTGAACCCGATACGATACATTTATCGAGCATCGGGTTGGACTCAGTGGATACGTTAGTGGCGAATCCAGCATGGTCTG
The DNA here is from genome assembly GCA_949317995.1 of Acholoe squamosa. Lineage (NCBI taxonomy): Eukaryota > Metazoa > Annelida > Polychaeta > Phyllodocida > Polynoidae > Acholoe > Acholoe squamosa. The sequence continues at coordinate 50,513,957 of OX439050.1, forward strand.
TATTACCCATGACTAACCGAACCGGTTCAGTGATTTATTTGAAACGCGGCGACAGTGTTGGGGTGATGAGTTCGGTAGAACACGTCGCCGAGGCCAAGTTTAATAAACCATTGAACCCCGTTAGTAAGCATCCACTGGAGAAGAATTTCAGAAACTGATTGATAAATCAGATTTACAGAATACGGAGCATAAACGGCACCTAGGGGACCTCATGCGAAGGTATGAGGATGCTTCGGCAGGGAGGGAGGACCCGTAGGTAGAACCGATAAGGTGTTGCACACTATCGATGTGGGCGACGAGAGACCTTCCTCTCAAGAAGAAGCTGATATGTGAACAGGAAATACAAAAGCAGCTGGAGTTAGGGGTAATCGTGCCGAGCTCGAGCCCCTGGTCCAGCCCTGTTTGTATGACCACAAAGAAAGACGGTACAATCGGTTTCTGTGTCGACTACCGGAAACTGAACGGTATGACAAAGAAGAACTCGTATCCCCTACCAAGGATCGACGAGACTTTAGATAGCTTGGGTGGGAACCAATGGTTCTGCACCCTGGATTCACAGTCCAGGTATTGGCAGATACCAATGCATCCCAAGGACATAGAGAAAACTGTGTTCTCTAGCCATTTGGGATTATTCGAGTATAATGTCTTGCCTTTCGGATTGTGTAATGCGCCCGCTACGTTTGAGGCTATGATGGAATCTCTACTCAGCGACCTGCCGTGGAAGAAGTGTCTGGTTTACTTGGATGATGTTGTCGTGTTCGGCAAGTCATTCCAGGAGTGCCAAGCGAACCTACAGCTGGTCTTGGATAGGATTCTAGCCAATGGCCTAAAACTCAAGCCTAAGAAATGTAATCTGTTTAAGAAAACAATTACATACTTGGGAAGGATCATAACCCCCAACGGGGTAAGTGCGGATCCAGAGAAGCTTGAGGCGGTGGAAAATTAGGAAAGACCCACGAGTGCTAAGGAGGTTAGATCATTTTTAGGATTTTGCTCCTATTACCGTGATTTCATACCGAATTACTCTCGTGTAAGTTTTCCCATGCAATGCTTAGCTCATTGGACACCGGGTAGGGCTCGGGAACCCTTCCCATGGACCAGCGAGCAGGAAGAATCTTTTAATAAAATAAAAGATTTGTTTAGAAACACACCGGTATTGAAATATCCCACTCCCGAAGGGCATTTCATACTAGACACCGATGCGAGCAATGATGCTATAGGGGCAGCACTCTCTCAGGTCCAGAATGGAGTCGAAGTCCCATTAGCATTCACTGGCAACACTCTAAGCATAACACAGCGCAATTATTGTACCACTAAAAGAGTACTGTAGTGGTGTATACAAAGAAGTTTAAGCATTTCCTTTGGGGAACTGACATTCATCTCTAAGGTGGCTTCTTAATTTTAAAGACGCCGAGGGGATGATTGGAAGATGGTGGCTCACTTATCCGAGTTTGGATTAGAGCATAAGCAGATCGAGCACCACCCGGGTGCAAAGCATATAAATGCGGATGCCTTATCGAGACGACCAGTCCAAAAGTGCCAAAATGCCACTTGTGATGACTGCGGGGCCCACAATGCTGTGGTCGCCGGGTTGGTTTATAACTATACCACCCCCCGTATCCCCTGGGAGGAGGCTGTATGTAGCTATCTCGATTGGTCCTCGGAGACCGTCAAGAAGTTCCAACAGTCGGATCCCACCACTACACGCATCTTGGAATACTTACGGAAAGGTATTAAGCCGGTAAGGCCAATGTTATCTCTGGAAGACAGAGAAACGAGACGATTGATAGCTCAATGGACCGAGCTAGAGATCTGAGACGCCGTATTGTGCCGATGGAAGACTACTTCCACAGGCGGTAAGCTGTTGCAAATAGTGATACCCACCTCGATGAGAAGGGATATCATGTATTATTGTCATGGACACCAAACGAGTGGCTATTTTGGGAAAAAGCAATCCATAGAATGTCTACAAAGACGATACTACTGGCCAGGGATGAGGGGTGACCTACTTCGGTGGATTGCAACCTGCCCTGATTGTTGTAAAAACAAGCCAGGACCCGGCCTGGGCAAGTTACCCTTGGCCCAGGAACTGTTCGGTGTCAGGTTTGCTTGTGTGGCAATCGACATCATTAGTGGATTTAAAACGACGCCTAGAGAAAACACCTGTATGATGGTTGTAACCGACTATTATACTAATTGCACTCGGGTGTTTCCTCTCTCGAATCACAAAGCCGCTACATGCGCTGAGGCGTTTGTAAAAGGCTGGGTGCTACATTTGGGTGTACCCCTTATGATGCACAGTGACCAAGGCAGAGAGTTTGGCTACCAACAGCCAGAGCCCGTTATACATGGGCCTAAGGTGGTGGTACCCGAGAAACGCCCTAGAGGTCGGCCTAGGAAACACCCGGAGGCGAAGGTAGCTTCTAAGAAGAAGATGACGGAAACGGCCTAATCGTAAGAAATGGGAAAATGTCTCGCTGAGTGAAGGCATTACATATGGGAAGGGCCTCGCCGTGGCTACACGGGCCCCGGAGAAGGCCGTATGTAAAGCCAGGAGGAATAAAATGCTGACCCAAGGCGTCAGACGCAGTCCTCGGTTGAGGTCCGCCGTTACCTAACTCAGTACACAACGAGCAACTGTGTGTAGTTCGCTGTAGGCGAATAACATATGTATCACGGCTGGGGCGTTGCACACATGCTCCCTGGGTGGCCGTATCCCGTGAGTGGTGGTCGGATTAACCGGTACATTCGCTTTATAGCGATGTATATCCCACCAAGCTCCAGATGATAGCACCCCGGTAGTAACATGCGTCTCGTATACTGAGCCGAACCTTAGTTCGATACTAGTCCACTGTGGGTGCCACGCAGAACTAGGTCACCGGATAGCTCACGGCGGGATCTCGTGAGACGAGAGATTGGACGCCATATTGGCTATAACTAGGGCGGAATCGTGGTGGTCAGACGCCACTGATTTCGCTCCAGTTATTTTGTGCCCTCCGGCAGCTTATAGCTGTGTTTTTACCCCTGCCTTTGTTGGACGAATCCTTCGGGAGGAGTCCAATGTTGTTACTGCCAATTTTTAATTGGAAGATCGTCCCGCCCTAATGGCACAAGGGACGATTGACGCTGTGCGTCAAAGCGCCAACATTGGGTTGGTCGAAGAACCTAGCGCGAGCTGTTCTGTTGTCCGAAGGGATCACCCGGAGGGCAACACAGCTAAGGGAGTCGGAGTCTGACATGGACACTGACTCTACCATCACGCACTCGTAGGTGGAATCCGGGTGGACCAAGAAATTGGTTCATAAACCCACGCCGAAGGGGCCTCTGACCAAGTCTGATCTCGAAGATGAGGACCTTCGGATCATGATCGAAAGGTCGAAGTCCGAGGAGGAACCAGGCGCCAACAGGCGGCTGGTAACATCTCGGACGAGGATATCACCCATCAGCAAGCTGCTGTGGAAGCCAAGCGCCGTGAGCTTGACGCCCAGCAGAAGGAGCTAGCTGCTGCCTGCCGGGCCCACCGCAAGCAGCAGGCCCAGCTTCAGTCGAGTACTGCTTCTGACACTGACACTACCGTCAGTAGCAGGAAGAGTACCTGGGGTAAAGGCAAAGAGTCTGGTAAGACGGATTCTAGCCCTGAGCCCCCAAAACAGCCCGCTGAAGGGAAGAAGAAAGAAAAGACGAAGGGAGCTAAAGCATCTCCAGCTGTACCTGAGCCCTCTCCTACTAAGAAGGGGGACAAGAGCAAGCCGAAGGCTCCAGCTCCAGCGTCAACAGCAGTCACCGCATCAACTCCGGTTACTGCAGCACCCACTGTCACCACCAGCGGGTCGCCTGCTGTCACCTAGGTTGTGACTTCGACTGGTACCACTACCACCAGCCGAGTCCAAGTCGAAGGGGGCAGGCATCTACTCAAGCAGCGAGTCGGGGAGCGAAAGCGACCCGGAGCTGCCTGAGTCAGCCAAATCTGATTTGGAGTCGTGGGAAGAAATGACCACGGACGTCCCTAGAGACGAGAATCAGAAATGGATGTGGAAGAATGCAGTCGAGGGATTTAAAGAACGCGTCCCTCGCTGCTTTGCAGATTGTGCTTATGACACGATCCACTACATGTGCCCGGGCGCCGTTAACAAAGATGGTGATAGTGACGATGAGGAATGGATGAAGACCAGCCCTCACGACTCCCCTGTAGGTAAATTCTACCTGATTTGGATTGACCAGCTCAAGTCCAAATTGGGTATGGTTTACAATTACAAGTCCAGGACAAAAGTTCAATGGGCTATGACCTGGCTCTGCATCTGCAGAAAGCTCATGGTACTGGCCTGGAAAAGACACGCAAGCGTCCAGTGAAGTGTTTCAACGAGCTCCTGGCGAAGTGGGCTTTGTTGATACCTAGTCAGGTGAGAGAGCAGGCGTTTGAACCCGAGTTCTGCACATGAAAGAGTGGCAATGTGACCACTTACTTTGCTGTGAACCCCTCCGGTTCTAAGTTTCAGCTACCCACCGAGGGTCATCTGAGACTTAAGAAGTGGCGGGGCAACGACAAGCGAGAGAAAAAGCAGGCTCATTTGAGGGGGACTGCTGGGGCACAGTCTTCAGCCACTTCCGCCCCCAAACGAACCCAAGCAGACCGATCCGTAAGCCTGGCTGGCAATAAGGATCAGTCCAGACCAGCCAACCCAGCTGATCGCCGCCAGTCGGGACAACAGGTCTCGGCTTTGGACATGCCAGGCAACCAGACCCATCGGGTGGTTAGCCAGGTCGTACCACCACCGCCTAGCTACACAGCACAGCACCCCAGGGTGTAGATACCAGGAGTCAGGATGACTGGAGCACCTTCTTCGGTTCCAAAACGTTTTATGGTTTTAGTGTTGTGACTCTGGCCACAGTGCTTGGTGGGCCAGAGAAGAGTCGTCCCGACAGCAGTGCCAAGCGTACGAGGAGTACATAGCGAAGTTCCCTGCCATGGGACCTGCAGGACCTGAATCACAGGTCGACCGAAGGCTTGGGGTAGAGGCCGTGGTGGATGCGAATCCACCCAACCAGCCCCTGGCAGCGGCCGAGGACGGGGAGGTACCACGGTTGAGGGCTCTGTAGTCCCTAGCGCAGGCGCTCCGCCTGTTATTGTACTATCTCCAGCACCAGTACCAGCTGCTACCTCATCTGGGGACTCTCAGGTCCCCACTATGGGTTTAGTGGCCAGTACCTTGGCAGGTCTTCAGGATCTGGATACGTTTGTCGACCATCGAGACGAACATACTTGCCAGATCCAGAACGACCTGATGGCGGAATGGCAGTCCCTGCATCGCCAGCGGTCAATCGACTACTGGCGAGACATGACCGAAGCCACCTTCAATCTGGTCTTTGAGATCCAGAAGAGGGAGGAAGACAAAATAAAACAGCAGGAGATAAAGCGGGTCGAGGAGGCCTACAAATCCTTTAAAGAGAAGCAGAGGGAAGCCGAGAAGCTTAAAGAGTTCCACGCCACTGAGAACTTAAAGTACATTAATAGGTACAAAGAGGCGGACCTGAAGTTCTTCCTCTGCTTCGGCAAGCATCTGGATGACTGGGACGGCACCGCGTCATCTCTGGTCATCCCTTCAGATGCTACTGCCGAGGCAGCGGGGGACACCCCGTCTGAAGGTATGGGTGCTCTAAGCCTGCTTAGTGATACGAGCACCGATACCCTTAAGCTTCTCGCTGTGGGAAGTAGCAGCTCGGCTCCAGAACCTAACCAGGAGCCAGCTGAGATGGACACTTGAGACGAGTCTGATGACTTGTAATTGTCCATCTGCCGGCCTCCTCTTATCAGTACCCAAGGGTAAAGGCATACGATATGCCAGAGGTTATTTTCTGGGAGGACTACCTGGATCTGACGGACTGGAATGACGAACTGCAGCTAAGATGGACGCCACCCGAACCACTCATGGATTACCATACGAAAGGGGGCTCCATCTTCCCATCCTCACCAGGGCACTACACACAGCAACGTGGCTTGCCACCACTCGTACGTCGCCGAATGGAGCTGCAGAAACCAGTCATTCCAGGTTGGCCAGAAGTTTAGTTTTATCCATAATAATATATCATTAATCACGTCTTAACTATAATAACTTTGTAACATTGTTACTTTTATATTCCACCATAGGTTGATGGTGCATAAGGCACCACCTCCTATTTATGTTATTATTTAGTTACTTCGGGTTATATATGACGATGCCTATTATTATGTACATATTATTCATAATGCCACATAATGTCATTTAATAATAAACTTACCTATGTATATACTGTCATATAACTTTAAACAATAGGTAGTTGTAACACCTACCCTAGGTAAAGTCTACGGGGGGTGGTGTAGGGGCCGGCATCGTTGTGTATATATTAGTGCGCTTCATCCGAGAGATGTTTTCGTGTGGTGCTCGTTCCTTCTATGCCAACCAGGTGTCGCTTTGCGATACCCGTTTGGTACAAGAGGGGGCAGCACCACGCCTCGCATCCAGCTCCTACTAAGGAGCTGGATGAACCACACACGTGTTATACCTTCTCAAATAAAGGCCTACCCGAGCGGTAGGAAGTTCTAGGGCTTTGCCCAACCCGAAATCCTCGTGTTGTGTTGGTATCTCTAGTGTTAAGCAAGCCAAAGAGCCACCCAACATATAAGTCGATACGAACCGTTACACTACCTTTTGTAAAGAGAGCCACAGTGTCAGACCTATAGAAAGACCTTAAATCTCAGTATTCATATTTTTACACCAGTTGCCACAATTGTCTACTTGATTGATTGATTGATTTGTGTTTTACAGCACTTTAGCGGCACTAAGTGGCTATCCCGTGCTTCACAGGTTGATAATTTAACAGAGGAATGTGTCAGTGCCCGTGCATATGTGCACCACACACATCCTGAGGGGATAGGAAAGAGGAGATATAGACCCTTTTAAGTGGGCTAGGGAAGCCCGTGTCTACTTGATGCTGTGTCAGAAGTGTCAAATATTTTAATGTGTATTTGTGTTATCTATATCTTTAAGTTCACAACTATGGCATGTAAATGAGATGCATTGAATAAAACCTTGAATATTCAGGTATCATTCTGAACCCCTCATCAGTGACTGATCATGTGGTTGACTTTGCTCTGAGATCCATTTATTAATTTCTTTAATCTTTCATCCATTTCTTAAAGAATTGGATTTTAGCAGAGACATCATAGTGTGACATGTCTTTCCCCTTTGACAAATATGTTTAGAGCTACATCCCCCATATGCTAAAGGCTCTGATATAAATACATGTTTACATCTCAGGAATGCACTGGGAGGAGGGTCGAAGGAAATACAATATTTACCAGAATTGAGCGAAATATTTCTATATGACAGATCGACCTAGTGATATTGTAGTAAACATTATAGCTAACAAAACTGGAATGGCAAAAGCCTGGCACATAGAAGTCATGAACTGAGTAGTAAAACACAGCATGCAGATAACTTAGTAGATTTCTTGAAATTGCTAACTGATGATCATTAAACCTAAAAGAGACCTTACATTCTTGTAGAGACTGCTGAGTGACTGTTCTATTTATCGGCGAGAGTAAACTAATACATTCTTTTGCATGTGACTGTAAATGACTTGTTTGTTGACATTACTTTGAAAAGCACCCTGTGTTTTATGTGAAATTATGTCAATGAAATCAATCAATCAATCAACATTGAATCAACGTTGAGAACACAGTCATATCAAGAAGTTGATTTCTTGAGTTTTGTTTTATAAATGTCTTGTTAACTTACACAATTGATATGGTGATGACCATAATTACGATGTATACTGGCTGGAAATTGAGGTCTAGGATAAAGAAAATTCAATGCCTGTTGGTTAAATGATAAGAGGTAAGCAGTTAGCTTTATGTCACAACACTAAAACCATAAAACATTACCATTACTGTTAATTCCTCTTTCCTTGGATATAATAGGGACTGTTTGCATACTGTCAGCATAATACATACATTAAATTCATTATAAATCTCTCCCTATAGTAATTCCTATACAATTATCGTCTCTACCTATTAACCACCCGTATTTCACCTTTTTGTACAATTAGACCCCATTAGAACAATTACATGTAAACCATATTACTAATAGTCCAGAATGTATAAAGAGCATACAGGGGATAACCATTAGGCAGAGGATCCATCACACAGGGGAATCCCATAGTGAGGCCCATGGACTGGTTCATTCGAGTATGTACCAGACCTAGCAAGCCCATGGGGCAGGACATCCATATCCCTATGTAGTAGAATCAGTAGCAGCCCCAACAGTCACCCAGCTCAGACGCAGGTTGTGCAGCGCCACCTTCCGGTATACAATAGCATAGCCATGCAGCGCTATGTGCTGAACCCTACAGGTTAACTAATATATACAGGCATGCCAAGCCTAGAACCATAGACTTCCTATGGTAACATCAGAGTGCACGATGGAGATCATCATCACGACACGGAAGGACTTATTCATTATATTGTAAGTTGGGTATGAAATGTGTCACCTCATTAGCCAAGCGAGAAGCATTGTTCACTATGAAACATCAATTGTTAAGCCTATACAATAAAGATATATAAATAGTATCTACGGGTTCTTGAGTTATCTCTTCATCAATGTCATCGAGAATCATCATATTAAAAAGGATGTCTCGACCCTATAATACCCCAGGTGACAGGAAAATGGACTTAGAATCTATAAATCGACCTCCTTGCCTACAATATCATTTGAAATACATGGATGGGTAGTGGTGGGTATTTTGCTACTTTCTGCTTTTCACAAGTATTATCAAGGTTGGATGTAATCAAAACTGGCCAACCACACAAGGCTTTTATCAATTAGAAATATGAGCACTGCCGAATCCAATCAGTCAGATACTGCAGAGGGATATGTACCATGTTTTCATTAGATATAGACTTACATACACTTGCTGTGAACATAAATTGTTGGTATGCATTTCTCTCATTATATCAGAAACTGTTTATCATTCGGCCCCTCCCTTTCTCTCTCTCCTTTTCCAATCAGCGTTCTCTTTTTCTAAGAATATTGCATGGGTACGTTGCTTGAAAACTTAGGCCACATAGAATCAAAGGAAAAACACAGAAATAATTTAAGAATGAAAGGAGGCCTGTTTCATGTTATTTAGTTTTTTAGTGGCGTACACCCTTTTTTCTTTCAATTTGCAGTTCTGCACTGCCTTAAGGTACATCTCCACTGGGGCAACTTACCAGACCATAGGGGACTGCCATGGCATAAGCAAAAGCGTGGTGGGATGCTCAGTCAAGGATGTGGCTGAGTACTTCCGGACTCACATCATTGATTACGTGGTCTGGCCAGACAGCTTCGACTACAAGAACACCAAGGCTTCACGGTTGACGGTACCCATATCCCTATTTTGTGTCCGAAAGGTGTGGTGAACAATGAAAATCAGTTCTACTGCTACAAAGGCTATTACAGCATCAATGCTATGGTGAGCATCATTTTTAGGTGAACTCTTGTTTCACGTTGTGTTCAGACTTGTTTCACCTCTTCCATTTCCTTAGATTTCATCTGTTGTCCATGTCTTCTTATTTATTTACTTTTACTATTTCAACCAATGTCAGCCTTGACTTAACAGAGAAAAAAAGTAATTTTTTTAAATAATAATCTTTTGTTTTTATTTTTCAGGTATGTTCTAACTGATTATGTGTTGACTCCCATTAAAAATGAGAAGACACAAGCCAACGAGTGGCACAGGAAGACAAGGTCTTCTGTGAAGAGGACTATAGGGATATTAAAGCAGAGGTGGGGCATAGTACCCCATGGGATATCCAAGGTTAGGTAGGAGTGAGTGAGTGAGTAATAGATGTTTAACGCCATTTCGACAGCTAAGGTCATATTCATGGCGAGAACAACATTACACAATTTCACAGAGGAATGTGTCAGTGCCCGTACATATGTGCACCACACACATCCTGAGGGGATAGGAAGGTTAGGTAGGGGGCACTGGGGTAGTATCCACAGATTGGTGACTACACCTCACACCCCTATTCCCATAGTGGTTTGGCCCACCTTCTTCCTCCTCTCTGGTAAGTAAGCACCACCTAGTGATAACCATTAGCACTAGAACAAATCAGTTATAGGTGCCTCCCTATAGGTGGGATATTCATAAGGAATAGAAGGGAATCTTGCCCTGCCCCTATCCTTAATGTATAGCCCTGTGGGAAAAGATTCTTTTCTATCCTTAATGTATAGCCCTGTGGGACAAGATTCTTTTCTATCCTTAATGTATAGCCCTGCGGGGCTAGATTCTTTTCTATCCTTAATAAATAGCCCTGTGGGAAAAGATTCTTTTCTATCTTTAATGTATAGCCCTGTGGGAAAAGATTATTTTCTATCCTTAATATATAGCCCTGTGGGAAAAGATTCTTTTCTATCCTTAATGTATAGCCCTGTGGGAAAAGATTCTTTTCTATCTTTAATGTATAGCCCTGTGGGAAAAGATTCTTTTCTATCCTTAATGTATAGCCCTGTGGGACAAGATTCTTTTCTATCTTTAATGTATAGCCCTGCGGGGCAAGATTCTTATCTATCCTTAATGAATAGCCCTGCGGGACAAGATTCTTTTCTATCCTTAATGTATAGCCCTGCGGGGCAAGATTCTTTTCTATCCTTAATGTATAGCCCTGCGGGACAAGATTATTTTCCTTTTATATTGCCCTGTGGGACCAGATTGTTTTCTATCTTTAATGTATAGCCCTGCGGGGCAAGATTCTTTTCTATCCTTAATGTATAGCCCTGCGGGACAAGATTCTTTTCTATCCTTAATATATTGCCCTGCGGGAACAGATTCTTTTCTATCCTTAATGTATAGCCCTGCAGGGCAAGATTCTTTTCTACCCTTAATATATTGCCTTGTGGGACCAGATTCTTTTCTATCCTTGATATATAGCCCTGCAGGCTAACCATGATTGTATCCCTCACGTCAAATTGAAAGGAGGGATACAATCATGATTCTAACCCTTTTCCAAGTTCTATTAGATGTGAGGGATACAATCATGGTTCTAACCCCTTTCCGAGTTCTATTAGAAATGAGGGATACAATCATGGTTCTAACCCATTTCCGAGTTCTATTAGAAATGTGGGATACAATCATGGTTCTTACCCCTTTCTGAGTTTTATTAGAGGTGAGGGGTACAATCATGGTTCTACCCCCTTTCCAAGTTCTATTAGAAGTGAGGGATACAATCATAGTTCTAATCCCTTTCTGAGTTATATTTAAGGTGAGGGATACAGTCATGGTTCTAATGGGTCTAGAACTCTGAAATGGGTTAAAACCATGATTGTATCCCTCACTTCTAATAGAACTTGGAAAGGGGTTAGAACCATGATTGTATCCCTCACTTCTAATAGAACTTGGAAAGGGGTTAGAACCATGATTGTATCCCTCACCTCTAATAAAACTCAGAAAGGGGTAAGAACCATGATTGTATCCCTCATTTCTAATAGAACTCGGAAATGGGTTAGAACCATGATTGTATCCCTCACTTCTAATAGAACTCGGAAAGGGGTTAGAACCATGATTGTATCCCTCACGTCTAATAGAACTTGGAAAAGGGTTAGAATCATGATTGTATCCCTCCTTTCAATTTGAAGTGAGGGATACAATCATGGTTAGCCTGCAGGGCTATACATGAAGGACAGAAAAGAATCTAGTCCCGCAGGGCAATATATTAAGGATAAAAAAGAATCTTGTCCCGCAGGGCTGTACATTAAGGATAGAAAAGAATCTTGTCCCGCAGGGCTATACATGAAGGACAGAAAAGAATCTTGTCCCACAGTTCTGTACATTAAGATAGAAAAGAATCTTGTCCCGCAGGGCTATTCATTAAGGATAGAAAAGAATCTAGCCCCGCAGGGCTATACATCAAAGATAGAAAAGAATCTTGTCCCGCAGGGCTATACATTAAGGATAGAAAAGAATCTTGTCCCGCAGGGCTATACATGAAGGACAGAAAAGAATCTTGTCCCGCAGGGCTGTACATTAAGGATAGAAAAGAATCTTGTCCCGCAGGGCTATACATGAAGGACAGAAAAGAATCTTGTCCCATAGTTCTGTACATTAAGATAGAAAAGAATCTTGTCCCGCAGGGCTATTCATTAAGGATAGAAAAGAATCTAGCCCCGCAGGGCTATACATCAAAGATAGAAAAGAATCTTGTCCCGCAGGGCTATACATTAAGGATAGAAAAGAATCTTGTCCCGCAGGGCTATACATGAAGGACAGAAAAGAATCTTGTCCCACAGTTCTGTACATTAAGATAGAAAAGAATCTTTTGCCGCAGAAAGGGAACATGATTGCACCCCTCACTTCTAATAGAACTTGGAAAAGGGTTGAGAACCATGATTGTAAGATCGGGATGCCCCTTGTTGTGGCTATTGGTCGTCATGATGCACCAATGAAGTGCTGGCAAGACTACTCACCAGCACTTCATTAGCCCCTAAAGGGTTAATAAGCATTTATTCTAGGAAAGACCTAGAGGGAAGCACCTGTGCTGACATCTACTGTGTATGGAATAGACTAGAGGATGGACCAAACCACTTTTGGAGAAGGGGTGTAAGGTGTAGTCTCCAATCTGTAGATACTACCCCAGTGCCCCCTACCTAACCTTGGATATCCCATCGGGTACTTTGCCCGACGTGGAGGTAAGTCATTCAACCTCAGATTATTATATTTCTTTCGTTTATCACAATTTCTCAATGTTCCATTTACTGTGAAGTTTGGGTAACTTTCTGATACACGTTTCCCTTTAAATTTAACATGTTATCTGTCCCTTTCATTTGTGAAATAAGAAATAATGCTTCCCTTCACCGGGAATAGCTAGTGGTCTTAAGACTATATGAACAAAAAATGTAACCATGAGCAATTTATTTAAAATGAAAACCCATAAAGATATTTCCCTTCTTTTAGACTCTTCTCGACTTACCAGGAGGAGGGTTCGGATGAGTAAGTTAGGCAGACATAACCAAAGTATTGTAGCGGCCGGACGTGCTCACTGCTTGGCCGATCGGTCACGGAGGAGGACTTATAATAACCTATTGCGATCGGAAGAGCCGATCGGGTGGGCTGGTTCCGACCAGACCATCCGACCAGTCCAATCGGAGAGGGGGGAGTATAAATAGGGGCATGTGATGTTATGTAGATGAGATTGGTTTGAATCACCTTCAATAAAGGATCACTTGGTAAGCCTATATGGACAGCTCTTGTGTCGTCATTCCATACGTTCAGATAGTTGTTACACTGGTGACAGCGGTAGGATTCGACTGGGATCCAAGCAGCGTATACAACAATGGAAAAGGACAGGGAGAATGGCGCACGGGGAGCGAGTGAAGGCAAAGAACTGAGGAACGGGGATGAACACCCAGAGCACGGCCATTGGTCGGTACAATATGGCCGGGATATGCTGCTGGGCAAGGGGAGTAAAGGGGCCCTCATGGACTGCAGCGAGGACGAGTTATTTTTAAAGCGGCGTGGTCCCGAACAGGACCCTTGGGGCCTGGACGGGGCACGCCGACCGTGGTCGGGGAAGGCTTCAACAGCGACTGGTTCAGGGAAAGGATGACCCTGTCCTCCCCCCTATGTGGGCAGGGATCAGCGCGAGGGGCAACCGGAAGAGGAGACGCACCGGGACCCTCAGGAAAGGCCAAGGAGGTGTTGGGAGCAGGTGTTGGGAGCAGCAGTTGGGAGCGCCGGGGAGAGAGTCAGACACAAAGATGGCGACGGGACCGTCCCATCACCATCCGTACGGCGGATGGGAAGCCGGTGGTGATGCCAGCTCAATTCGACGGTACAACTGACCTGGAGGAGTTTATGTCCCACTTCCGTTGGGACGAGACTACGACGGGAATGTTCCTGGGGATAAGTCTGCGGGGGAATGCCCAACGGCTGCTGGCAGGGATGGAGCTTTTCAGTCCGGGTGGCTACGAACGGTTGGTAGCCGCCTTGGAACGATGTTTTCAGCCCCGCAATCAGGCTGAGTCACATAAAGCTGTCTTCCGGAACCGGGAGACGGATGAGGACTTGCTTACGTATGCAGAGAAGTTGGAACAGCTAGTTCGATTGGGGTACCCGGAGGCCGACAGGGTCACCCTGAGCAGTCTGGCGAAGGATAAATTCCTCGACGGGTTAAGGGACAATGACTTGAAATACTTCATCCTGTACTCGCAGCCGAAAAACCTGGGGCACATTCCAACTTAAGTCTATCTTTTGGGGGTCGTTTTTGAAGATTTACTTAAATGTCTCACTTCACCCTCTAATATTTTTTTTCAGATTGATTTAATTGAATTGAAGTTGTATGACAAATATTTGAATGATTGTATGTGCCTTTAATTAACAGTTCGGAAATGAAACCCTTAAAAAATCTATGTTTTTTCCACAACTTTGTACAGTTATGAATTACCGTAATCTCCCGCGTATAAGACGCAGTGTGCGTATAAGACACACCCCTAACTTGCCAATGGCTGTTTCGCGTATAAGACGCACCTCTTCAGGCTGAATTTTGTAAGATTAATACATTTCTATAGTAAAAATACCCCATGTATAAGACGCACCCCAAACTCAAGGCAATTTACCTCCCGCATATAAGACCCAGCAGCATTTTGTTTGGCGTATAAGACACGTCTTATACGCAGGTACTTAAAATGTATGCCTTGCCTAAAATGCCTCATGTTTTTAAGTCATCATATAATTAATCGTTCAGAAATAAACTGAAACCTGATGACATTAAAAATAAATTCATATAAAATTGTATATTTACCACAGGCTAAAAATTCAAAATCTATGAAAAAGATGAAATGACAATGATTTCACCTCTTTACATGTGTGAGTTATTACTTTCTAAGATCATTTTACAATTATGCTTCAAAAATTAAAATTTGAGTTGAGGACATGCATTTTTGACTGTCTTTCCATCTTTGAACATACATACTTCAGGTAAAATATCATATGAAAACATCTTAATGCACATGAAAAAATATCTCTGAGACTTCAGTATTTGTTAGAAACCATTTATATTATCATATATACATTATATTGCATTTTATGAACTAGATGTCCCTGAGGATATGGAAAGATAGACTTAAGCTGGAATGTGCCCTGGACGACACGGTAATGACTTTGCGACGGAGGCGAAGCCATTAACGGCGGCGGCCGCGAAGGACAGGTGATTTGAGTGGACGGGGGAATGTCAGGCTGCATTTGAATCCATAAAAAAACGGCTGACATCCGCCCCCGTCTTGGCCTTTCCCACACCGGCGTTTAATACTCGACACCGACGCCAGTCTCTGTGGACTAGGTGCAGTGCTGTCCCAAGAACAGGATGGGAAGGAGAGGGTCCTAGCCTACGGACCTTGTCGAGACCGGAAAGGAATTACTGCGTTACACAGAGGAATTATTGTGTTATTTGGTGGGACAACCAGTAATCATCCGAATGGATCATGCTGCCTTACAATGGATCATGGAGTTCAAGGACCTGGAGGGACAAGTGGCTCGGTGGCTTCAGGTGCTGGACGTATGATTACACGATTCAGCACCATTCAACCCAGTGAGGCATGGAAAAGACGGTGGATGTCTGCCAGGCGGTAACACGATCCCAGGACGATAGCTGATCCTAGGACGATAGCCTGCCACCTCCCCCAACAGCGGAGTTGGTCGGGCCCACGCTGACCAGCTCCCCAGAGAAGTGGGAGCAATGGAGGGACGCCGACCTAATTCTAGTCCGGGAGTGGGTGGAGCGCGGTCGGCCAGGGTCGGAGGAAGACGTGGAAGGCTGGGACTACGGTCTCAGAGCATATGCGGCTCAGGTCGGACGCCTGCTACTGGATCTGGATGGGGTTCTAGTGAGGCGCTGGATAAGCCTCTCGGGGGCCGAACGGAAGCAAGTCCTGGTCCCTGTGGACAAGCAGGAACTGGTACTGGCGACCCTACACGGTGACAGGCTGGCGGGACACCTGGGCCGACGCCAGACGGTACGCCGCTGCCAGGATTTCTTCTACTGGCCAGACCTCCGTAGGGGAAGCGCGGTGACGGAGGTGGGGAGGGCCGCCCCCACCCCTCCTGGCCGATGGGGACTCACCCTCCTCGGTCACCCCCTTCCCCACATCCCCCCACGGCCATCAGGCCACGATCAGCGGGGGGAGAAGGGCAAGTGCCCGGTAAGGGGTCAGATGGGCACAAAGTTAGAGGACGAGAGTCGGGACTGGCGGATAGTCGTGGCAAGAGAGGAGAGTAGGAAAAGCTCATCACCGGGGGTCGACGCCGGGAGCCCGGTCAGGCAGAGGAGAGGGAACCTCGAAGATTATCATTGATTATCAGAAATAATGAGAAACAAGAATTAACTTGTTATTTTGATAATTTAACTCTTCAAAATGTAACCAAAAGTAGCACCTTTTGTTTTAGGCTGCACAAACCTTAATAATGGTTTGATTTACAAGCCGACAAGGTCATTCATTTAAAATTGACAAGGGGACAATATCTATTTCTTAAAATCGACAAGGGAAAGGGGATGCCCCATCTATAGGGCCTTCTGATAAAAAAGATTTAACGCGTGCGATTATGCACGACTGGCCCAGGTTGCCCACCACCTACCCTAGGGGACTGTCAATATAGTGACACTGTGTCGAAGACTCAATGCTTAAGGCTATGGAGGATGCACCCATTATCGCTCGCATGTTTCATTGACGAATAACTCCTCTCCTGGCGAGTTAAGCATTGCACAATACCAGCAAGTCTTGAATAAGGATACATATTAACCATACAAATGCATGAGACAATGTAATTCTCCTCTATTTTGTTATAATCCAGCAGTTTCGATGCAACCGTGAGTCGATCGTCACGCTGTCCGCCATTTTGGATTTTGATGTTCTGTGCGCATGCGGGACCCCTCCTTGCTGGAAGTCACATTTTCAACGGAGAAATGATAGATTATATCGATTTAACTTGAAATTAATGGCTTTTTGAATATAATCCATGCATGTTAGACAATATCAATCAAATTGAATCGAATACATGGCCTGTATTTACTGTATGGACAATTCCCATAGGAACCCATGTGTTATGTCCATCGCGAAAATCTACCGCACAATGCTATCCTATGGAGCCTCATTTTCATGAGAAAGTAAGTCAAACATGTCAAGTTTTTTCTTCAGCATTTTTTATAGCTAAAGAAATTTCTTTCCCAGGAATTGTCCATGTGCAATGTAAGACTAGATCCTAAATAACATGTTTCCATGATATTTTGTTTAATTATCCCCCAATTTCGATGAGCAATTCCATTCTAAAGTTTGGAATTGGACAATTTATGACCATCATTTTTGACCGAAAAGGCGCCACCAATAACCCAGGAGGACCTGGGCCAATATAGATTGTATTGATGACAAGAGCTTTGCTTTAGTTATCAATGAAATGAAACTCATAACCATGTATGATTTTCTGTTACATATTTGTGCAACTGACCTGCATATGGGGGATGGGCAAACATTTTTTTTTGTGAGCGCTGATGCCTATTTTGGTTTTGTTTAACATTTTGGTGTTAGATAACAAAGGAGCTACGGGCAGGCATTGTGTATTACACTACCGTCAACAATAATTCAGTCAATCCAATGCAAAAGTCATTGGGTATATCTTTACATCCTACTGAAAACTGAGGGAAAAAACGATTTACAGGGGCACACCCTGTTTTAGGGGGATGTCCAACCTGGTCCTCCTTCTCCCACCCTATCGGTGCACACTCTGTCCATTTTTCCCTGTCTTGCCTCTCTATCCCACGCCTGCCTCAAAAATGCCTCTTCCTTTTTTTTATGATAGTGACTATGATGTTGTCTCCTGCATTCCATTTTGCAGAGTAGATCATAAATAGAATTAAAAGAAGACCATAAGAAGTAGAGGCTGCAGTTTAGTGAGTGAGTGAGTAATAGATGTTTAACGCCATTTCGACAGCTAAGGTCATATTCATGGCGAGAACGACATTACACAATTTCACAGAGGAATGTGCCAGTGCCCATGCATATGTGCACCACACACATCCCGAGGGGATAGGAAAGAGGAGAAATAGACCCTTTTAAGTGGGCTAGGGAAGCCCAGGCTGCAGTTTAAGTTGATACTCCTCTCATAAAACCTCACTTAAGACTAATCGTGTCTACTTGGTGCGGAACCTTATTGTTCAGGAGGAACTCCTGTCCTTCTTATTAGCCAAACGCATTGTGACTGAAAAGATGGCACATGACATTAAGGAGGTACATTTTGTTTTAAAATATCTGTTAACAGTTTATTCATACAGCTAAACCACTTTGATACCATAAAATATAAGAAGATATTTAGGCAGCTTTTGAAAAGATAATGAGCTTTTTTAATGACTATCATTAAAAGATTGCTAAGATGATGTATGAAGATGTGAGAAGAGTCTCCTTGTCAGTTTTAGATATTGCACTAAGTATTTAATCTACCAGTGGTCACTGTAGATTTTTGCCTAAAATCTAACCTATATATATTATTATATACCATTTCTCATATAGCCAAGTGAACCCCCATTATATCACTTACATTATAGTTCCATCAGCGGCCACCAGGTGGTGGCACTTCAAGTTACATTGTGTTATACTACTGTGCCTTATTGGCTAGTACCGGAACCAATCAGTACCTTGTATGTTAATTACCTGGGGTCACGGCATGGTCCTGCACATGCGGATTGGATCATAAAAAGCCTGCAGCACATGTGTAAGGACACACTTGGACTCCAGGGCATGTACCACACAATAAACGCCATCTTCACTCAACTGGACACCTTTAAGGCTCATTTATTATTTCTCGTAGTATACCAAGTACTACAAATGGTGTGAGAACCCAAGTCTTTTTCATTACCTACATGTCCAGTGATGAGGAAACAAAGTTAGAAAATAGAAAACACACACGGGGCCAAGGTACTGTATAACACCGGATCCTTTACCACTTAGAAGGTGCAACGTCAGCAGGAAGGAGACTGCTGCAGCTCCATCCAATATAGACTTTTCTGATTCCGAGCCTGACAAAATAATCATGGTGGAGGAAATGATAAAGGAGCTTGAGAAGTGGTTTCAGCAGCAGCTGACCTACCAGATAGCCTTGAGTAAGGAAAAGGCTGACGCTGCATTGAAAGAACAAATAGCAGCAACCAAGCACCAAACTGAGGCTGAATTTGCTGAATATCAGCGACAGTCTAAGTAGCGTGTAGAGGAGCTGGAGAAGAGGTTAGCTGCCACGACCCTCACTCCCGAGGCAGCCTTTAATAAAACACTGGACAGAGTTACAGAGGCCTTCAACAGGCTCCACAACGTCAAGGAGTATGTAAAAGGACCAAGGCCGTTCAAAGGACCAACACTTAGGCTGAACAGTGACAAATTCTTTTCAGAATATGCTTTCTTTATTGACACTCATCACAAAAACACACCTAATGCCGCTTGTGATTTCTTGCCCATATTTCTGGAGGGTAAGGCCTACGCCTGTTATGAAAGACTGCCCATAGCAACAAGATGGGACTTTAAGCTCTTAAAGCAGGCAGTCAAAGACCACTTCCAGGAGGCTGAGGACACCATTAAGATGGAGTCAGTCCTTGCCGCGGTACGATGGAAACAAGGGCATAGATGTCTAACTAGAGGAAGCCAGGGAATTCTTCTAGGCTAAAGGTATAGAGGATGAGAAAGCCATTGTAGATCTCAAATGTGCATTACCTCCCAACCTCCAGAGGGCCCTTACAGTCAACAAACCTAAAACATGGAAGAAGGCTTGTAAGTAGATAAGGAATGCGGATGATAAGCCCACCTCTACCAAGTCACTTAATGCTCTACTAGCCGACTCACTGGTAGAAGCAACGCCAGCTCTAGCCAAGAGAATAAATCAGCCAGTGATAGATCGATTGGCTGCACTAGAGAATAGACTGCCGGAAGAAGCGACCGAGCATGTAGCAGCGATGGGAGGTGGTAAGCCCACCTACCACAAACCACAGCAGCGCTCATCTCAACAGCAACAACAGCAGCTTTCCCCAGGAAACTGGCCACTGCTACCCCCAGGTCATGTGATCAACAAGAACCCCCTGAGCTGTATGATCCTTTCTTCATGCACAACATGAGGAATTACATGAATCAACAGAAGAACCATCAGAAAAATAACAACAATGGTGGTAATAACGGACAGTACCAGCCGCAACAGCAGCCACAGCAGTACCAGCAACTGATGTATCAGCAGCCGCCGATGATGATGCCACCTCCACAACCATATTGGGGCATGCCACCACCGCTGATGCAGCAGCCTTACTATGGACCACTGCCCCAGCATAATTTCAATGGGCGCCCTAACCAGGGAAACTAAAGTCGTCCCATAAATAGGTCATATGGTAGCGACCATGACCTGATTCAGAGACAATCCGGCAAATCCACTGACGAGAATGGTCAGTTTTTGAGATATTCAGCAGTGTTTTTGCAAAACATCTCAAGGTTGTACATTAATAATGCCAGAAAGTGATGTATGGATTATTTATTACTTTGTATGATGTATCAGGGTGGTGAGTGTGAATAAGTGAATGTGAAATATGTTTGAGTTTTGGCATGGTCTTCTTGAAGGGAAGAATGGATTGGAAACATGAAACAGGAAAGTCTGGCCTGAATTGGGGCAGGGGCAAAAAAATTCACTGGGAGGTAACAACTTTTTTTTTAGCCCTGCTAAGGTGGGTGGGCCAAAATCCCTTTTAGGTAAACAAGATCATATATAATCATGCAATGTGTGAGTTCTGATACCTGAAAGATGCAGGTAAATTATCATATTTTGTCTTGATTGTGTAAATGTTATGAAATGTCTTTGCCAGAGTAGTCAGATAAGAGGGATTGCTTCCCTCTACCTTACACTAGGCATCACATGTGGGAATATTTTGAATCAACCCAAAAGCAAAGTGATATTGTTATTCAATCTTGCAGTAGTATCAAAGTTGCAAGGTATATAGACAAAGGTTCACGAGTAGTGGGAATGACTAAGGATTATCTCACTCGGTTTCGAGTGAGTAGTGAGTGAGTAATAGATGTTTAATGCCATTTTGACAGCTAAGGTCATATTCATGGCGAGAACTACATTACACAAAGGAGTGTGTCAGTGCCCGAGTATATGTGCACCACACACATCCAAGGGGATAGGAAAGAGGAGATATAGACCCTTTTAAGTGGGCTAGGGAAGCCCTCACTCGGTTTCACCTCGTGAGATAACCCTTAGTCATTCCCACTACGAGTGAACCTTTGTATCTATTTCATGTTATCTGAGTGAGAAATGATCAAAACTCATTTAAATTGACATAAGATGATTATTTTCATATTTTATGGTGATTTGGAGTGTCAATACCGGCCGTGAGATACGGGAGAGGGTTATCTCACAGGGGTGTGAAATACAGTGTTAGAGCTATGGGCTGTCAGTATCTCAGGCATACCAACATGAAATAATATATAGATGCAGAAACACGTTTTCCTGTTTTTCATATACTTTGCTATCTCAATCAATTGGATGGACTTACTTCTCTAAGATATTCCCCTTAAATTTTCTCCAATGTGAATAGAAATGTCCACGTCTCCTCACCGTCAAGCTTGCCTTTTTTCTCCCATAAAACTAAGCAAAGTTAGCCTTGCTCCCAAATATCATCGGGTAACCACAGTGCTTCTCCTTCACTATACCGACCTAGCAGGATTGATTATTGGCCAATGAAATAATACCAACTATTCACTGCGGGACTCTCGGGGGGGGGGGGCAGGTGGTACCCATCTGATAACTGCTATCAGTGATAACCACTGGTAACAGGCTTCAGCAATGGCTGCGCCCATAGGATAATCCGTTACCTCGGTATACAATCGTTTTATCAGTTTGATACATTAGATGGCGTCCTAGTTGACCCCTAGGCTACAGGGGCTACTCACCACCCAGCCCCTGCAGCCCCATAGGCCTATTGAGGGGGCAGAAACACCTCTCACAATTATACTGTTTTGAACTTGAAAAACGGTTCGAAGAGCTTAGAAATCAGAGATATCCAGAGAGAAATAGTGTATCTAGATATCCCATAAATATTTGATTGGAAAAATGAACCAAACACCTTCTATAGCATTTCAAATCTTGAGGTACACTCTGCAGTGAGTAAGAGAGGAACTCACCATGCCCCTGTGGCAGGAGCAATTTGGCTTGGTCGACACTAACGCCATCTACTGTATATCCTTGATAGAATTTTTGTATACCTCACAGAGGTATATTCATATGGCAGGAAATGTGTGGGGGGGGGGAGAAGGGAATCTTACAAATTTTGACACCTTTCCCAATCAATAAAACTAATTCAATCCAGTAACTTCTACAACAACAAAAAAATCAATGAAATGAAATAACAGGTGAACAAAAAAAGTAAAGAGAATAACAGTGGCATGCCTGTGTATTAAAGTTTCACTCAAAACTGTAAGAAAGAACAAAAGAGCAGATGGGGTTGACAAGGTGTGTATTTTTACAGTACATATAAAACCAGTGTCGTTCAACGACATCTTCATTTCTCTTTATTAAAATACACTGTACATCTGTGTACCGTAGTGGCCCATATAAGCGCCCGGTCGCTCATAAATTCTATTCCTTCTGTACTCCAGGCACTCATACGAGACAAGCGCTTATTTGAATAATGTTTTTAGTGCATAAGAATTACTTCAATGCCCTCCTACCCCCGGCCCTTATTTAAGACATGCGCTTATTTGAGACCCCGGAGCTTAAACAGGCCATTACAATATTACTACAAACTGTGCCAGTTTTGTGAGTCGTATGACACAACCTGATGTGGATTGCCTTTGGCGGATTTGATGAAGAACAGTTTTATATCCTTTGAGTGTGACTACTGCTGCTTCTTTGTGTACCTTTAAAACCTTATCAAGAATTCTGCTAGAAGTCAGGTGGACAGGAACAAGGTTGAGCAAAGAGCAAGAAAAGGGGCTAAATCAGGGTGGATATATAGGGATAAGAAACCACAATTTCCATAATTCATACGCCTCTTACTGTACGCAGAGATAATCTAATTATTGTTCCGCATTCACAACCCAAATAGATTTACTTATACGTAAAAGTTTTTGTGTGTCTTCTTTGATATCACCTCAATGATAAACAGCCGGCAGTATACAATTCAAATAGATTATTCGGTATATGAAATTTGACCTTATAAAAATGACACAATGCCCTGAAGCATGCCTGAAAGCGTTATGCCCATTTGTTGTCATGATACACCAATACACCACACAAGAGAAACATTCACTGCATTGGTGCATCATGCTTTCCGCCGCTGAAGTGTATCAACCCTAAGGGTAGGCATGATGCAAGATACTCTTTAAGTGCTGCATACATGCATCATGCAAACAAGAAGGTGCCTAACAGAAAAGCACCTAGCCGTCCTTTAAGGGGATAATCTAACAATTGCTGTTGAGCATAGATTTCCTATTATCTTATCATTATAACCATCATAGCATCAGACAAATCACTAACAGTGGGCCTAGAATAACTTACTCCTAAAACATAAGATAAAATGTCACATTCCTAATTACCATGACACATTGAATACCATTTCACAAATTGTACAGACAATGTAATGATTTACAGCTTGAATTACATAAGGAAATCTATTTAATTTGACGATAGAATATGATCTCGCCAGATCATATTTTAACAGCTAGCTTTACTTGATTGAAACCTACATGTTTTTATGCTAAAATCTATCCACCCCCAGTGGAGTGGTAATATTTGGTCAGCCTTGCTACCAAATACATGATTTGTTACAACCAGTTTCC
Organism: Acholoe squamosa; assembly: GCA_949317995.1. Classification (NCBI taxonomy): domain Eukaryota; kingdom Metazoa; phylum Annelida; class Polychaeta; order Phyllodocida; family Polynoidae; genus Acholoe; species Acholoe squamosa. Next base: position 50,537,824 of record OX439050.1, read on the forward strand.
TAGACTTTACAACTTAAATAGGGGACTTTGAGGTAGCACCTCACAACACTAATCTGTAGCCTTATTCAGACTCTATTCCATAGTACTGTACCCATCATAAGCAAGAGAAAAATGTTTTACTATTATATGCAGTTGATTCTAAAGATTTACTATGTATTTTGTTTATAATTACCAGGCAATGTTGAACCTGGGAGTTGAACCTTTATAATACAATATAGTGTCCAATGCCCCTTTGTTGTGAGGAAGCATCAATGCAGTGCCATAAACTGCCAGATGCTTTGGTACAATGCGCCAGCATAATGCACCGATGTATCAATGGGTCATTCGTCGGTGGTGCGTTGGTGCACCAGGATGACGACAGAGACATATCGCACACAAATCCTGGTAACATCATTACTTTATTGCTTTGCCCTCCTCCCACCCCTTGATTCACCCTGTCTACACTATTATATCATAACATAGGAAACGCCGAGTCAAATAAAATAGCAGTCAACTTTGACCTATAATACTTTCTATGAAACACAGGAGTTTCAACTAATGTCCATGGATCCTTTCAATACCGCACAGTAATTTAATACACTAGTGGCTATCTATAACCCCCAGAGCAGCATCTGAGATGAAATCAGGATTGGATTTATGGACTGGCGGCGGGGAGGGGGGTCTGGAAGGGTGTGCTGCATAGGCAGTATCAGGGATGTATACATGGGAGTATGACAAATTCTGAAGATACGTATCAAAGTTTAGTTAGTTATCCAAATAACATACAGTTATGCTAGTAAACTAGTGTTCCGAAATGGCCTAGGTCCTCTTGGTGCCTGGGGGGTCCATAGTAAAATACTACAAAACTTTGATCCCAGAAGGGAAATTTGGATAAATCTATAGACATGTCAGACTCAAAAGAATTCTGAGATCAGACAAATTTCTGTGTAAAGCATCTAAATGCATTGTCATACAGGTTGGCGAGAAGGGCCAAGGCAGTGCCTGTGAGTAAGCTTTGTGCCGGTATATCCGGTTGACGAATGGCACTCGGGCAATGAAGAATCTAAATATTGATAATGAACCACTTGTTTGTAATGTTGGCATGAGGAGAATTGTCTAAGAGAGTGAAAAAGCCTTTATATATATATTACCTAAAGAGAAGAGACACGGTCTACATCATTCAATTACAGTACTATTGGCACTGAAATATCAAAACCTCTGGACAAAAACTGCATTAATGCATTACGCCAGTGTTAACGGATTTTAAGACACTCCAGAAGATCAGCGGGTCGCATCAATGTAGCGCTTGCGCTTTACTTGCAAAAGTGAGTAAGTAATGGTTGTTTAACACCACTTCAACAACTACTGTCAAATTCATGGTGAGAAAACTGCAGTTTCTAATGAAAATATATGAACATATACCTAGAAATATTGATGAATTTATCCATAACTACATGGACTGAAATATGTACGGACCCATCAGCCTTCAACACAGGCATTTACTCAAAACACGAAGCTCTAGACTTGATTCTGAGTTAGAACTGAATCAATGTAAAAATATACAATTCATTTTTACGCTGGCGGCTGGAATAAAGACTCTGTAGGTCTCCATACTACTAATTAAACTGGCTAGTTTATCTATATATAGGTATAGTATTTCAGAACACCTTATTTGGGAGCACCAAAATTGGCAGCGAGCCGGGACCGGCTTTTCCGTGGTTGTTGGCTGGTACTACCTGGTGTGGGGCCCGGTGACTTTTTAGGTTTGTGGTCTTTTATCTTGTCTCTAGGTGTAGTGGGATTAGATGATTCTGCTGCAGGTTTTTCTAATTGTGCATTATAATTTTCCTGGATGAGTTCCTTCTTGGCCTCGGGGGGTGCGGAGGTTGTGGTGGTGGTGGGTGCTGCGTTGGTGGAATCCTTGCCGGGTTTAGTTTCCCGTTGCGGCGTCTTCTGTTGACGCATCACCTGTCATGACGAACAAACATCATCTTTAGTTAATGTCTCCTTAACACTGGCTTTGAACATACCTGAAACGTTAACTTATTGGCATAAAGCCTCAGTCAGTGACTCACTGGGGCATGGCATGCTTCATGCAGACTGATAGATCAGGCATAAGGCATGAATACAACACCGGCAACTTATATCTCTATGAAACCAACTAGTTCAAGATAATGGTTGTTATTTCTAACATTTTTCAGGGGGGGGGGTGATGTAACAGCTTGTGCTCCCTAAGTTTGATAAATAAATCCAACTTATCTAAGATAGTTATTCAAAACAGTATTTTAAGGAGAGAAATAAGTAAACAGCTTGTGCTCCAATATTGATAAATATCGATGCAAGGAAAAGCAAGCTATGGGGACAACAACAAGGTTGTAATCTTCATATATGGGACATGGGAGGAGGGTCAAAACACATACTCAAGGTCACTCTACCCTATCAGAAACCACACAGTTAAGTTCTCTGCCTAGTATCTCTTGGGCAAATACTGCCTTTAACCCTTTTAGGACTGTCTATTACTTCACGTCATGATGCTATTTTGAAGCTAACATACATGAATGGAACCCTGGTGAGTTACTGACCAGAACTGCATTCATGTAAAAAACTGACACTTCTGTGTTTGTGCATTTCTGATCGGTCAGAATACTGCACCAACAAGGTGCCAGCAAGAAATGTGAGGGGAGACAGGATGCTGTCCTTGAAGAGTTTCAAGTCTTTCCTCTTGTACATTACAGCCTCCACAGAGCCATTTTATATCAGGTCATAAAGCAGCTCCCTTACCTGTAGTGGCACAAAGGGGTTTTTACTGGGCGTCTTTGGGGCGTCCGTTTCAGGTCTCCGCTCATTCTCTGAGTGCTTTCTCTCACGGTTACCTTCATCCACATGCCCTGGGATTGGCTGTGGCCAGCGGTCCCATGAACCATGCCCTTTGCCCTGTGGCTGCTGACCCTTGTTAAAGGTGTGCGGGTGTTGGTTAGGGGGTGGAGGCCCACCACGGACATGCTGGTTGGTGTGGTGGGGCATGCGGTTCTGGTGACGGGGCCCGGAGTTCCATCCGGGGTGCTGACCTTGACCTTGGTGATGACCTTGACCTTGGTGATGACCTTGCCCTTGAGGATGACTATGACCTTGATGGTGACCTGGATGCTGACCTTGACCTTGGTGGTGGGGTGCCATGCCCCCACGAGGTCCACCAGGGAATGGATGACGTCCGGCCATTGGGGGTCCCTGAGGTTGGCCTGGGTTGGAGAAGCGCTGTCCAGATGCGTGGTACTGGGGTGGGCCTCCTGCTTTTCCTAAAATGAGAAATATATATTGTCAGCCTTGACACATTTATGCACTGACAATGTTGCAAGTCATATGGGATCAATAGAAATAGAAATTTGGAACATGAAGTTGATGGATATCATAATATGGTATTTCGCGTATAAGGCGCATCCCACATACAAGGGGTCAATGGTTAGGAGATTATGTTAAGGATTCAATTGAAAATTTAGGATCTAAGATCTATGATCAAGAGGCCCGTGTTAAGGATGCAATTGAGAGGATTGAATTTAGGATCTGTCATCTATGATCAAGATATTAGGATTTCATATTTAAATTTGACGATCAAATTCTGAGTTTAATATCAATTCTAAAAGCAGTTAAATTGCAGTGCGTTTCCCGGATTAGAAATTTATCCCATATTTTTGGCAAAGTAAACACAGGAAAGCTGTAATGCCGTGCATATTCATATCATGTTCTAAGAAGTATAGAATTGATTTACAACATTTTTAATATGATCTTAGATCAAAATTTCCAGAACAAATATTATTTTAATACGGAATATAAAAGCCCTTCATATGTTGTGTGTTTTGCAATTTATTAATCTATAACATACTTTCAGGAAAGTAAACACAGCAATGCTGTAATGCCGTGCATATTCCTATTATGATCCAAGGAAAAAAGATCATTATATATGAACTCTATGGCCTTTGGAATGGACCTATACTTAAATATATGCTCTGATTGTGGTGCTTCCTCGCTCTCCATGTAAAATCATGTCCTATTGCTATAGTATGGAGTAAACCTATGCCTGGATTAAAATATGCAAATAAGGAATGTGTGTGAGGGTTGGGAGTAGTGTGGTGGTGGTATTGGTGGTGGTGGTGTCACAATGGTCACTAACATCCATCTGATAACTTTTGAAGATCAAAATTGACCACATATGACCTGGATCACTGTGATTCCTGAAACCAAGATGGCCGACACACAAGGAAAACAAAAGAATTAGGTAGTTGAGGTGTCCCAATGGTCACTAACATCCATCTGATAACTTTTGAAGATCAAAATTGACCACATATGACCTGGATCCCTGTGATTCCTGAAACCAAGATGGCCGACACACAAGGAAAACAAAAGAATTAGGTAGTTGAGGTGTCCCAATGGTCACTAACATCCATCTGATAACTTTTGAAGATCAAAATTGACCACATATGACCTGGATCCCTGTGTTTCCTAAAACCAAGATGGCCGACACACATGGAAAACAATAAAATTGGGTAGTTGAGGTGTCCAAATGGTCGCTAACATCCATCTGATATCTTTTGAAGATCAAAATTGACCATATATGACCTGGACCCCTGTGTTTCCGAAAACCAAGATGGACGACACATATGGAAAACAATAGAATTAGGTAGTTGAGGTATCCCAATGACTACTAACATCCACCTCATAACTTTGAAAGATTAAAATTGACCATATTTGAGCTGGATCCCTGTGTTTTCTAAAACCAAGATGGCCGACACATATGAAAAACAATAGAATTAGGTAGTTGAGGTCTTTCAATGGTCACTAACATCCATCTCATAACTTTTGAAGATCAAAATTGACCACATATGACCTGGATCCCTGTGATCCTGAAACCAAGATGGCCGACACACAAGGAAAACAAAAGAATTAGGTAGTTGAGGTCTTCCAATGGTCACTAACATCCATCTGATAACTTTTGAAGATTGAAGTTGACCATATATGACCTGGACCCCTGTGTTTCCTAAAACAAAGATGGCCGACACATATGGAGAACAATAGAATTAGGTAGTTGAGGTCTTTCAATGGTCACTAACATCCATCTGATAACATTTGAAGATCGAAATTGACCACATATGACCTGGATCCCTGTGTTTCCTAAAACCAAGATGGCAGACACACAAGGAAAACAATAGAATTAGGTAGTTGAGGTGTCCCAATGGCCACTAACATCCATCTGATATCTTTTGAAGATCAAAATTGACCACATATGACCTAGATCCCTGTGTTTCCTAAAACCAAGATGGCCGACACACATGGAAAACAATAAAATTGGGTAGTTGAGGTCTCCCAATGGTCACTAACATCCATCTGATAATTTTTGAAGATCAAAGTTGACCATATATGGCCTGGATCCCTGTGTTTTCTAAAACAAAGATGGCTGACACATATTGAAAAAAATAGAATTAGGTAGTTGAGGTCTTTCAATGGTCACTAACATCCATCTGATAACTTTTGAAGATCAAAATTGACCACATATGACCTGGATCCCTGTGTTTCCTAAAACAAAGATGGCCGACACACATGGAAAACAATAAAATTGGGTAGTTGAGGTGTCCCAATGGTCACTAACATCCATCTATAACTTTTTTTTTAAGATCAAAATTGATCATGTATGACCTGGATCCCTGTGTTTCCTAAAACAAAGATGGCCGACACACATGGAAAACAACAAAATTGGGTAGTTGAGGTCTTCCAATGGTCACTAACATCCATCTGATAACTTTTGAAGATCAAAATTGACCACATATGACCTGGATCCCTGTGTTTCCTAAAACAAAGATGGCCGACACACATGGAAAACAATAAAATTGGGTAGTTGAGGTGTCCCAATGGTCACTAACATCCATCTATAACTTTTTTTTTAAGATCAAAATTGACCATGTATGACCTGGATCCCTGTGTTTCCTAAAACAAAGATGGCCGACACACATGGAAAACAACAAAATTGGGTAGTTGAGGTCTCCCAATGGTCACTAACATCCATCTGATAACTTTTGAAGATCAAAATTGACCACATATGACCTGGATCCCTGTGTTTCCTAAAACAAAGATGGCCGACACACATGGAAAACAATAAAATTGGGTAGTTGAGGTGTCCCAATGGTCACTAACATCCATCTATAACTTTTTTTTTAAGATCAAAATTGACCATGTATGACCTGGACCCTGTGTTTCCTAAAACAAAGATGGCCGACACACATGGAAAACAACAAAATTGGGTAGTTGAGGTCTCCCAATGGTCACTAACATCCATCTGATAACTTTTGAAGATCAAAATTGACCACATATGACCTGGATCCCTGTGTTTCCGAAAACCAAGATGGCCGATACACATGGAAAACAATAAAATTAGGTACTTGAGGTGTCCCAATGGTCACTAACATCCATCTGATAACTTTTGAAGATCGAAGTTGACCATATATGGCCTGGATCCCTGTGTTTCCTAAAACAAAGATGGCCGACATATATGGAGAACAATAAAATTAGCTAGTTGAGGTGTCCCAATGGTCACTAACATCCATCTGATAACTTTTGAAGATTAAAAATGACAATATATGAGCTGGATCCCTGTGTTTCCTAAAACAAAGATGGCCGACACACATGGAAAACAACTAGGAGGCATGTATTTGATAGATTAAGGAAATCAGTTAAGCACGGCATAGCCGTGGTGATTTATTTTGTCATGGTTAATTATAATGCTTAAAGTGTGCATCAATGTAGCAGGTCACCCATAAAGAGTTAATTGTGCATCAATGCATCATGCCATCCATAAACGGTTAAGTGTGCACCAATGCATCATGCCATCCCTAAAGGGTTAAGTGTAAATCAATGTATCATGCCATCTATAAAGGGTTAAGTGTGCATCAATGCATCATGCCATCCCGAAAGCGTTAAGTGTACATCAATGCATCATGCCACCCATGAAGGGTTAAATGTGCATCAATGCATCATGCAATCTATAAAGGGTTAAGTGTGCATCAATGCATCATGCCATCCCTCAAGGGTTAAGTGTGCATCAATGCATCATGCCATCTATAATGGGTTAAGTGTGCATCAATACATCCCTAAAGGGTTAAGTGTGTATCAATGCATCATGCTATCCATGAAGGGTTAAGTGTGCATCAATGCATCATGCCATCTATAAAGGGTTAAGTGTGCATCAATGCATCATGCTATCCCTAACGGGGTTAAGTGTGCATCAATACATCATGCTATCCATAAAGGTCTAAGTGTGCACCAATGCATCATGATATCCATAAAGGGTTAAGTGTGCATCAATGCATCATGCAATCTACAAAGGGTTAAGTGTGCATCAATACATCCATAAAGGGTTAAGAGTGCATCGATGCATCATGCAATCTACAAAGGGTTAAGTGTGCATCAATACATCTATAAAAGGTTAAGTATGCATCAATGCATCATGCCATTCATAAAGGGTTAAGTGTGCATCAATGCATCATGCCATCTATAAAGGGTTAAGTGTGAATCAATGCATCATGCTATCCATAAAGGTCTAAGTGTGCACCAATGCATCATGCCATCCATAAAGGTTTAATTGTGCATCAATGCATCATGCTATCCCTAAAGGTTAAGTGTGCATCAATGCATCATGCAATCTACAAAGGGTTAAGTGTGCATCAATACATCCATAAAGGGTTAAGAGTGCATTGATGCATCATGCAATCTACAAAGGGTTAAGTGTGCATCAATACATCTATAAAGGGTTAAGTGTGCATCAATGCATCATGCCATTCATAAAGGGTTAAGTGTGCATCAATGCATCATGCCATCTATAAAAGGTTAAGTGTGAATCAATGCATCATGCTATCCATAAAGGTCTAAGTGTGCACCAATGCATCATGCCATCCATAAAGGTTTAATTGTGCATCAATGCATCATGCTATCCCTAAAGGTTAAGTGTGCATCAATGCATCATGCCATCTATAAAGGGTTAAGTGTGCATCAATACATCCCTAAGGGGTTAAGTGTGCATCAATGTATCATGCTATCCCTAAAGGGTTAAGTGTGCATCAATGCATCATGCCATCTATAAAGGGTTAAGTGTGAATCAATACATCCCTAAGGGGTTAAGTGTGTATCAATACATCATGCTATCCATAAAGGTCTAAGTGTGCATCAATGCATCATGCCATCCATAAAGGTTTAAATGTGCATCAATTCATCATGCCACTTAAAACTCCTAAAAAAGTGCATCATACTTATGTGTACATGTATACATAAATATACATGTAGGTGGCCTTTAGTGGGTTAATAGTCAGTGGTGCTGAGAAACGCACCACCAGCAGAAGAGAACCACATGGTGCTGGGGGAGGTGGTGGCAGGCAGGTATGTGGCCACCCCAGGAGCACAGCCACCACCACCATTCAGAGGTGGGTGGGGGGGGGCTCTATATACTATATACCATGGCTCTGCCTTGTGTCCAGGGCTACCACCACTGTCCCCAGGGTCTACAATAACAGGTCCACCAACACCACCACTGCCACCACTTCTATGCTTGACTGATTTGCAGATTTTAATCCAGGTATAGGCATACTCAATACTGTACCTATGAGAGGATTATACATGGAGAGCGAGGAAGCACCACTATGAGAGCTTGTATTTAAGAATGGGTCCCCTCCTATAGCCGTTCATTCTTAAGAATGAACGGCAATAAGGTGCACTCGTGTTGAAAGAAATGCTATAAGGCACACCTGGGGCTTGATGATTTTTTTTTTAAGTTTAAGTAGAACATGTATTATATGGTAAAAGTACCCCGCCTATAAGATGCACCCTGACTTTAAATTGGGTCCATAAGGGGCACAGGTGGTCTCAGATTTGTGTATAAGACACATCTAATACACAAAGTACTACAGTAGTTTTTTAGTCTGACTGCAACTACTGACCGGTGGGTATGACGGGTGTAAAGGCCGAGTTAGGAGATGAACAAAAGGTGCCCCGTGGCCGCTGCTGGTGTTGTTGCTGCTGCTGTTGATGCTGATGTTGTTGATGGTGTTGTGGATGTGGTGCAGTGATACCTGGTCCGGGCACGACGACAGGTCCTCGTGGCGGGGCCATCAGGAACGGTGGTTTGACGCTCCCTGGCTGACCTCCCTTCTGTTGCTGCTGCTGCTGGAAATGCAGAGATTGTTTCACCTTTAATATTAGATTTTTTTGCTTTCACCCATCCAGATGCTAATGTTACATTCTAGGTACATAACCAGTCCTGCCGTTGAATTTTTTTTCAATGAGCTACAAATACTTTCTTTTGTTACAAGGTAAAAAATGTTTTATTTAGTATATAAGGTAAAAATGTAGTATGAAGGTGTGCATTACAAGATTTTGAGTTCAGATAACTCGATTTGGTGAGGGGCTACTTGGTCCCTTGACTTTGCATACCTGCAAACTTCAGACGAGAAAAAACAAAGTTCCTTTAAATTGTCCAATCCCCCTTATAAAGGATAAGATGACATCTTATTGGATCTGGATGAATCACAAGATTAACCCAAACAGTCCTCTCTATATAACATTCGCCGGTACATTGTAATTCATTGAAAACAGCATTGTAAGTTAGTAAAACGTAATAAATGGAAGATGCAAAGCCAACATCACAATGTGCAATGTCGATAACAATACACAGTCGACACAATAAGCAAAAAACGTACTAAATAACAAGGCAATTGTGTGTAAACATCATATGCGTATGGGGTCAAGACCATTTTTGATATTCATAACATCTGGGGAAAGATAATCAAACATTTAGAATCAGTTCATATCAAAGTACAATGGCAAATTCTAACCATTATGATCTGACCAAAGTAAGTACCAAAGCCATGCTGCACGACATTATAGATTGTATATATTCACAACAACGAATGATCATTCAGGGTCATCGAAAATTGGAAGACGATGATGACAGGCCTAACCCTATTCATCGCTGGTGCGTGTGCAAAGTTTCAAAACGATGGACCCAGTTCTAAAGTGACTGGCGGACGAATGTCTGAATGCATGAACACATTTTGAAGGCATTGGGCCAAGGCATTATAGACATACTGAAGCATACACACAAGATCACAACAGTAGATGATAGAGTTGCTGTTCTACACGAGTGTAGACTCACATGTGGCGGTGGTGGTGGAAGTGGTCCCGGGTTGGTGCGCAGAAAGCGGGAGGCCATCAGCATATTGATGGGGTTTATGCTGCTCTGACGCTGTCACCCGATACAGAGACAACGGGTTAGTGACTTAAACTCAACACACACACTTCATTAGTGGTTAGTATCACCTAGCTCTTCGCATCATAAGGGGTGCACAGTACTTTTAACCTTGAAAGGTTACATAATGCTTTATTGCATTATGACATTCATGCATGAACAAATTATGGCATTTATGCATGAAAACAGGTGGCATTCATGCATGAACAAATTATGGCATTCATGCATAATTACAGGTGGCATTCATGCATGAATACAGATGGCATTCATGCATGAATACAGGTGGCATTCATGCATGAATACAGGGGGCATTCAGGCATAAATACAGGTGGCATTCATGCATGAATACAGGTGGCATTCATGCATGAATACAGGTGGCATTCATGCATGAATACAGGTGGCTTTCATACATGAATACAGGGGGCATTCATGCATGAATACAGGGGGCATTCATGCATGAATACAGGTGGCATTCATGCATGAATACAGGTGGCATTCATGCATGAATACAGGGGGCATTCATGCATGAATACAGGGGGCATTCATGCATGAATACAGGGGGCATTCATGCATGAATACAGGGGCATTCATGCATGAATACAGGGGGCATTCATGCATGAATACAGGGGGCATTCATGCATGAATACAGGTGGCTTTCATGCATGAATACAGGTGGCTTTCATGAATGAATACAGGTGGCATTCATGCATGAATACAGGGGGCATTCATGAATGAATACAGATGGCATTCATGCATGAATACAGGGGGCATTCATGCATGAAAACAGGGGCCATTCATGCATGAATACAGGTGGCACTCATGCATGAATACAGGTGGCATTCATGAATGAATACAGGGGGCATTTATGCATGAATACAGGTGGCTTTCATGCCGTTTATCAATCAAAACAGTTAGCATTTATGCATCAATACAGCCCTGGCCAGTAACTTGCAAGGGCTACAGTGGTGTGAAGGATTAGTGGTATTCAGTAATCTAGCGCCTGCAAGCCGTTTGGCCTTGTCACATGCTGCCTTGAGTATTTGTCTTCACTTGTTGTCATGACGCACCAAGTCCAACGCAACCTTGTCACATCACTGGCTAGTGATGCTTTAGTATGCCATGATGGCCCATCAGAAATTTATCAACTCCAAAGGAGCACTTGCTGCCTTCATGCACCACACAGGCTGAATTAAAGCACTTTACTGCCTTAAAGGGTTAAACATCAGTCAGGTGCAGGCCATGTAGACCCACACCTCAAGGATGAATTTTGTTTTACTCTTTCAGAAGAAACTGAGGAAATCGAACTTGATAAAGTTAATTCAATTCTGGCTAACTACTCAAAATTCAAAATGTGGCCAAGCTGTTGTTTAAATTGAGTGTCTACCCCTGGTTAAAATAACTGATAATAGTGCAGTGTGTAGGTCTGGTGTAAGTGTTTTGACTTATCCATACAAGCAGTGCAATGCAGCACCATTGTGTCTTTTACTGGGTGGTAACTTAACACATTGAATTTAAATACTTCAAGGCTTCGGGTTTGTTTGTCATCGCATTGAGCCTACTCAGCCATAGTGAGTAACGCACGGGTACTTCATTGGTGATTCATGTTGGCCCATCAAACCAACTTTTATCGGGCTGGCGTGAAGCACTGGTTAGTTAGTATTAGAGTATTTTATATTACTGTTTGCACACTCACCATAGTTAGAAGGGCATGACTGGCGGCACTCTCAGCCGCCTGGTCCAGGTTACGTGCTAACGACCCCTCGAACCGTAACCCATTAGCTAGGGTCACTACCGCACTCGCCTGTAAATGTAGTATGTTTAACGTTAAACAATTTTCAGTATTGTGATATCTTATAACACCATTTTATCTGTTTAGGCCATGTTATTATAATATCTTGGATTACGGGATTTTTCAGCTGACATTTTGGGAAGCCAAATGTAAAAAAAAAAATCTTTTTTTTTTTTTTTTGATTTTGCCAAAAATATTGCCGGCAAATCTGTAATCCAAATTATTTTAATTAAATGGCCTTACCAACTTCATAATATTGACAGCATAGTGCTATGTTATATAAAAAAGAAGTCCCCATTAATCATGATTCCCACCTCTATGCGATAAAAGAGATATTCATCAGTTTACAAACTAAAATACACTTACCTTTTTATCAGGTCCATATTTATAGTCATACCGAGGAGGCGGCATTCCCATGGCGGCTGACCATTGCTGTAGTTCCGTTACTCTTGACCTAGAGATGAGCACATGAAAAAAACAATCAAATCATTGCTTTACAGAAAAAGGTTCATGCAAACCACTGATAACCGATATCATTTTATCATTTTATAAGATGGAGCTATGTGAGGGATGATTAAGGGGTGATGAGTTCGCATTAACATACCATATTCGGCGCCCCATATTTGACCTAATAAGTACCCAGGGCGTTAAGAAATTATGTCTATGGTATTTCTGTACTTAATAGTTTAACTGCCCCTAAATCTGTGAAAATTGGGCCCTTTTCTAGTCTGAAAAAGGCTCAAAAGGGGTGGGGGGGGGGTGGCGCTCATTAGGGTGAATACGGTATGTACCTTTTGTTGGGGTGGTGTGGTGCTTGGCCCTGTTGAGGACCTGGAGGTGCTGCCATCCCGGGGACCGGCTGCCGCTGTCCAAGCGGCACCTGGGCAGGCTGTTGTGCTGCCTTCTGTTTCTTAGCACCTGTATAAATGCACAAGATTTATCACATATTAGACTTTGACTTATACCAACCTTTCTTCGAATAGAATTTTCCCCCTTGAGTACAAATTAATTAATGTTCCCTTGTTCTCAACTAAGACTGTAGTTGGATGTGAGTATCACCACTATGCCATGAACAATAAAACCTCTCCCAAAACCTTCAAGCTTATATGCCTGATTCAACGTAAAATTTTGGTGCGATGAAATTTAGTCATTCCTTTAGTTCATATCTTTTTAGGTTCATAAAACTGATGCTCTTTTCCTTACCTTGGAAGAGTTCATCAACAGAGACAGATTTTCCATAGGATTTGGGATTTGTCTCAGGGGCAGTGGCTGCAGCGATGACTGGTTTTGTGTCAGTGTCCTTTGACGGCTGACCGATCTTCAACATCTGATATAAAGCCGCAGTTCCCTCCTGTGTGGTACAAGTGTATGATAACTTAGCACGGAGAACAAAGGACTTCATTTTTTTTATAGATATTACATCTAGTTAGTGGTATAAGTCGCGATTGGTGGCCAATGTATGCAGTGTACCCACAATAGTCTATATAACAGAATGGGGTTAATACATTGCATACAGTGGCCAACTGGGTCTTTTATCTTGTACTAAACCAAAATGCTACCCTTTGAGGATTATCTATGATTCGCAGTTAGACTAACTACCAATGTTCTGGAAATGTCTGTTTGCAATCTCTCAGGGATTTGGTTTAAAGTTATTTGTACTCAAATACAAGTGTAAATGCAACGTATATCGGTTTAAAGTAATGGATCCTGCGCTGTTTATTTTGCAATTTTTCCTTCCATATTTGAACCTGTTGGTATTACCATATTTCATCTTTAAAAAAAAGTCACATGCACACAGTGAATAGATCAAGTATTAAAGTGACAAGAATGATCTTTTGTAGATGTAAAATAAATAAATTTTCTACTACGAAAAAAGGAAAATATAGACAACTAACATTACATCGCATTCATATGACTAAGTAGATAAAATAACAAAAATGATTCTAGCTAAACCACGTAACCGACACGGTCATGCTCCTATGCTAATTCTATCTCAGATTTTCTGGATGATGTTTAAGTACAGCCATTGTATTCGGCAGACCAACTCACAGTCTAATGCATATGCACCCTCTTTGTGGACAAACATTAAACTAGAAATTTCTCATTTTACTGAAAATGTAACCGCTAATACAGCAACATATTTCTTTTACAACATGCACTTGCGGAGATGCACAATATGATAAGAATTGTTCCTTGATACTGCGATAAAGTTCTGTTCTTTGCACTGTGCATTTAATCCTTTACGTTGACTACTGAAATTATAGAAATAGAACCAATACAAATACAACACACAAGTACGAATAGAACGGCTTAACCCCATAAGGACCACGTCATGTGGCGGCAAGATGCACCAATGCAGCACCAGCATGTCACCCATTGGCACGGAGTTGGTGCATCAAGATGACCAATGAACATGAATGCCGCCCTTAAAGGGTTAAACATGCACACAATATCGACATCTACACATCTTACATTACCCCCAACAATGTTTGTACTGCGTCGTTATCTCTATAATGCCTTTGTATTTGTATTGCCTCAATGATGGCAGCTTTCTTTGTATTTGAATTTTCTATTTTATTCATTTATTTGTTTTTTACAACATTTGAAAAAAAAACATGCAAGAAAACATCAACAAAACAGTAAACCCAAAAGGATGAATAATAGTTCTAAGTAAAAATGTAAATACCGTAATCTCCCACGTATAAGACGCGTCTTATACGCGAGGTTTTAGTTCTTCCTGGATCCGCAAGGGGGACACCAAGAGCTTTATTTTGATATATTACACTCTCCCTAAGTCATATTATGACATAGATGACTCCAGTGGTGTCTGGGAGGCCAGAGCTACATATAGCTTTTTAAATTTTGAAAATCCATTCAGTAGAAGAAAGGTTATGAATATTTCATTCTTTTGGGCATAATCCAAAACTCTAGGTGCGTCTTATACGCGCACTGCGTCTTATATGCGGGAGATTACGGTACATGTACTCAGACAATCATGGGCGTGGGTTGGAATGTCCATGAGCTACCATTTACCTGTAGGAACTGTCAGTGTCAATGATAAAGCAAAAAGAAGTGAAAGTAGATTGTTAATCATATTGTATAGCGCTTTAATGGCGGCATAGCGCATCTGTCGACATGATACATTAAATGAAAGCTGAGTGAGTAACTCCCCAGTTTTACATGCATCATGCCGAGACGATGAGCTTGATGCACTCCCTAAGGTTCAGCATGATGCACCAAACAGTGTGCGCGAGTTACGCAGAAGCATCACATTGCTGTATCATGATAATTGCGTCAAGGGATCATGCTATCTTTAATGGGCTATTTACAGGGATGTAAGTCAGAGTCTATGAAAAATTCTGAAACTGCACATAAAAATTCCAAATTCACTGTAAAACACTGCAAATCTTAACCTAAGAAAAGAAATCTATTGGCATGTTTGACTCATGAAAAATCTGAAATCAGACAAAATTCTGAAAACTTACATCCCTGCATTTAGCACCATAATGGTGGTCTTTATCCATGCTTCATTTTCTTATACTGGAACCTCTTGTCTTATTTTCTTCAATTGGGGACTATTGGGAACTGATCTTAACTAGAGCGAATCGGTAGTCGCTCATAAAGTCACTCCTTTGTGTGACTGAGATACTCATCTTATGTTAACTTACTGGTGGGGGCCACTTTACATATTCAAAGTCTCCTCCATGTCTCTCATTCTGGGAATATTTACATGGTGCACATGAATTGTGATGTTTCATCCCTTTTACTGCTCAGTGCCCCTTGTCGTAATGATGCATTTATTTAGCTCTAGCGAGTCTCTCGTCAGAACTGTATACCGTATTCATTCTAATAAGCACACATGTGCAGAAATTTAATTGTTAGATGCTCAAAACATCAATACAACATTAATTCTAATAAGCGCACCACCTAAAGCCTAAAAATCGTTGTTTCTGCACTCAAAATCGTTGTTTTTTGCCCTCAAAACCTCTGTTATTGCACTGCATTTGCATGATTTGAGGGCCCCAAAAGGTGGGGTGTGCGCTTCTTAGAGCATGTGCGCTTATTAGAATGAATACGGTAGGTGCATCATCCTGACGCTATAGGTTTAAGAGTTGCACACCTGAAGGATGGGCATGATATTCCATTGCAGTGCTGATTTACTCTCGGTAGCTGCATTGTCGCATCAAGACGACAAACGTTATCTTGAGATAACATGGTTTCGTTAAACGGTTTCTTTATAATCTCCACCTCCGTTGTTCCATACTAACCTTGTTCTGTTGGTCCTCAATCTGACCTTGGGGCTCTTCAAGGTCGGTAACGGCAAGTTTCTCCCCGGCCTTAGATGAGGTGACGATGACGGACGGATCTGCCATCTTCTTCTTGGGTGTCTTCTTGGATGATATCTCCAGAGAATTCATGATGCTCAAAAACTCATCACTCTGGCCGTGTATAGCATCCTGAAGTAAATATGTATGAATGAATCAGGCATTGGTACCTTAGGTGTTTGAGGTATTAATGAGAGTGAGTGAGTAATAGATGTTTAACGCCATTTCGACAGCTAAGGTCATATTCATGACAAGAACTACATTATTTACACAATTTCACAGAGGAATGTGTCAGTGCCCATGCATATGTGCACCGGACACATTTGATAGGATAGGAAAGAGGAGATATAGACCATTTTAAGTGGGCTAGGGAAGCCTGAAGGAAAAATGCGATACCAGTTTGAGGGATGCCTTCCAACTGTGAACAGCTGTAAATATGAGAGCAGCAGGGTGTTTCAATATACTATGGTGATTGGGTGCCAGCTGAAGAAATCCAAAAGAAAAAAAAACAGAGAACCCAGGCGTACCGCTGTCAAATACACTTTGATGAGGGTTTCTTTTGCTCTCGTACTATGGTCGGCATATATTAAGAGAGTAATGAATGGGCTAACGGGCACCAAATTCAGTGTATCGTAGGATATCGTAACTCGTGGCCTACGGCCACTCGTTACGATATCCTATGATACACTGAATTCGGTGCCCGTTAGCCCATTCCTAACTGTCTTTATTACATGATTAATCAATAAAAAATCAATAAATAATCGATAGAATATCAATAAATTCAAGTTGAAAAATCATTCCCCTCCACCGCGACTCGAAGCCTGCCATAGTGTGTGTACACACGTCGAAAAAAAATATTCCCCCAGACCAAGACTCGTCCCGCCTACCTCTAGAAGCTGAGCGCAATGCGCTAACCACTAGACCACCGGGTCTCACACCTCGGCGCCCGGCTTGG
This sequence comes from Acholoe squamosa, assembly GCA_949317995.1. Classification (NCBI taxonomy): domain Eukaryota; kingdom Metazoa; phylum Annelida; class Polychaeta; order Phyllodocida; family Polynoidae; genus Acholoe; species Acholoe squamosa. Next base: position 50,555,154 of record OX439050.1, read on the forward strand.
CTTGGTTTGAAAGCGTCCAGCAGTCGTCTATAATCATAATGCTATTCTAACCTTGCGCATGTGAGAGTTGTTGTGGGGGTCACAGCCATATCAATCACTTATAGAGACTTGGTTCTAACCAAGCATTTCTCGTCAGTCCCTGTGGCGCACTGCAAAGGGAGTTGGATTTGGGATCTGAGACTGCAGGTTCGACCCCTACCCTGGCCATGAAAATTTTGTGGGTTTTAACATGTAACATACGAGGAGGCACAAATTTGAGGAATTTAGGATCTTTTTTAAGGAAATTTTCACAGCATAGCTGTGATGAATTATTTCCTTATGGTTAAGTAACGTAGTTACCATTGAACTATGTAAAATGGTTAAGGTCACAGGCTAAGATTATGGTATAATTAATAAAACAGCATGTTGCCTGTAAAGGGTTATTGTATGGTACAACTAATAAAACATCATGTTGCCTGTAAGGGGTTATTGTATGGTGTGATTAATAAAACAGCATGTTGCCTGTAAAGGGTTATTGTCTGTGTGCCAGGTGCGTGGAGGCCGTGTGTACTGCCTGGTCATGGCTGAGCAGTCCCAAGGAGCTATCAGATTGAATTATACACTTTTATTATGTCCTAGGTGCATGGAGGGCATGTGTACTGCCTGGTCAGGGTCTATGGGTCACTGAGTACGATTTGGACAAAATTCTAGCGTGGACTGTTAGATGTGAATGAATTATTTTCAAAATGAAAATAATTCAATAACATGTTAGGACATGTAAGGAGTGCTGATATCCATGGATATCAGCAGTCCTAAGACCTGCAATATCGACAGATATAAGAATGGGAATATCCAGAAAAAGCATCCAAAATCACAGAGGTCGTGTAATAAGTCGGCATACGAAGGTGTGTTTGTTTACAGCTTTTACTGACCTACAGATGACATAAACACAAACTGCACTTACTTCATCTTTAGGCTGTTTCTTCTTGTTTTTCTTGTCTTTAGCTGCCTGACTGGGACTATTCTGTTGTACAGCGGGTGTAACGGGAAGTTTACCTAGCGCTAACGCTGCCTCGGCTAGTGATGGCGGTGCTGCGCCCTGGGGTGCCTGCCTCTCGTTGCGCTGTCTATTCTGAGTGGCATTGTTACGTTGGTTTGGGTTGCTGCGTTGTGAATTATTCTGGTTAGTATTGCGCTGTCCAGGCTGTGAAGAAGCGCCTGATGCCGGTGGTCCCTGGCCCTGAAGCTGCTGCCAGAAGTTAGCGTGGTCATCGTCATCCTGGTAATGAGAAACAACACATTTTTTTCATTTAAAAGCCAAACCACATTATTACACTGATATTAGCCAGTGCATTACTTGATTGGTGTGATGCACAAACTTAGTGCCAATGAGTTACTCACACTTGCTGAGCTGAAAACTTGAGGCATCTTGATACCCCGTAAAGGGTTAATATAGAAAGATATGTAGAGAAATGTGGAAAGCAGACATAAGACAATCTAGCAGGTCATGCTTATTTTGGTGTATTTTTTTTTTTTCAACTATGAGATATTCGGATATTCTGGTTATAGCTTACCTTCTGGCTGCCTGTTGGTGCTGGGCGGCGACCCAGTTCCTGACCCTGCGGTTTGCCCCTAGTTAGTAGTTGTTGGTAAGCACTGGGACGTGCGCCGTCACTCGATACATGTCCACTAGAACCCTGAAAGTACATGAAACATAAATATAATGCACCAAGTCTGCATCCTTTTGATGTTACCAATTTACAGAATCTACCAGTATAGCTGGGCAATTATCGTGCTGAGGAGTGATAAGTACTTAAAAGCTTATGGGTTTTCATTCATAAACCACTCTAAGAGACCTTCTTTATTTCTTTGATAATGGTGTTGTGCACACTCTCCTCCCCTTCGGTTAGCACAATGCATATGTATAGCCTTACCCTACAGTGTTAATACTCTTTAAATAAACAATAGGCATGATGCACGAATACAGTGTTGCTGATACTCGCTTGCACTGAATCAGCATATCATGACAAATAGCATTGACAGTGGCGGATTTAGACGGGTGACGCAGGGGCGCAACCCCTCCTTTTTGTCAGCACTTATAGTGTTTATTTGCATATTTTGGACTCCAAACTTGCTCAAAAATAGGGGGTGCGACTCCTCTTTTAAGGCCGTGCCCCCTCCTTTTCTCAATCCTGGATCCGCCACTGATTGATGACACCAACCTCGATGGGTTAAAACATATTCCTAACCTGATGTGGTCCTTTCATATTGCGGTTGTTGCCCCCGTTGTGGTGCTTGGAGCTGCCAGCCTGTGCATAGGACCCATCATGAGAGGTATGCCCCGTGTACTGTGGTTTCACCACCGCCATGGGCTTGGTCGGATAACCCGCCTTAGCCTGCTCTTTGCGCTCTCCGTGGGAGAGGTTTATTAGAGCTGATGGTGGGAGCTGGTAGCCTCGGTTTGGTGACGATCTGCATGGAGAATGTACCATTGAATATCTCAGGTACTTTTCAATTGATGTCTCAAAGAAATTATCTCTTTCCACTAATAGGTAGTTTAAACCTTTAAGGTCAGTGTACTACTTTGACTTTTATTTTGATTGTAAGTACCTTATAACCAATAATACAATAACGCTGGTAAAGCATTATGATGGTCAGCAGAGTGCAACAACACGCAAGAAGGAATAAGGTATAGAAATACTTACATCCAAGACGCATGTAATTAACATCACAAGAGAAAGCAAATTTCATTTTACAGAGATGCCACTCACTGGCCGACAAAAACCAGGAAAACTGAACTTTGGGACACATTTTCCCATGAATTTAACATGATTTAATACGGAAATCTTAGAATCAAAACCAGGAATTCCTGGTAAACCAGGAAAAGTGGCATCTCTGATTTTAAGGGAATGGATAGATCAAACTTTTACTATACCTCAATGCGAGTCCTCCAACAAAAGGCTCGTCAAAGATGACATCATACACTGTATCCAGGACCTTCTCAGCTGTAAATATAAAGGAATTCCATATGCATAGTTAGACCCATGGTCCAGCATTAAGACCTATACAAAATACAGGAATATCATATGTAAAAGAGCCCCATGGTCTGAAATTCTCTGGAATTACCTGGATGGATGCCAACGACAGTTCCACAGAGTCCAAGAGGTACGGAGAAGCCATCCCGTACGTTGATCACACGGTCATATAGCTCAACCTCCACCGACACATCAGGGACAAGGTTCACCTGCGCTGCTAATGGCTGCATATGAAAAGACGAGTGTTGAAGCGATTTATATTGCAGGTAACTCGGAGAGGTTCTTACCAACGCGGGTGAAGCGATTTGAATCGCATGTAACGCTGACAAGTGCTTAAATAATAACTGAGGCCGGAAAAGGAATCATAAAATTTACCAAACCTTCACCAAGAGGTTAAATCCCCCAACAACATCAAAATATTGAAATTTTGTGATGTCGGAAGTCAGGTGGAAGTGTTGTGACAGTGTCAAACACTTCTCTGCCCCCCTATAAAAAAAGTTAACAATTAGAGTGATAATGTGCCCATTCATGAAAAACACCTGTCTTCCCTGCTAAATAATGAACCACAGTAGGTGACATGATGTAGCTGACATCAGCACTGTTCTATAGAGGTGGTGGCTCCTGGTGAGAAATCAGTGAACTAGGCAAACTGAAGGGTTGTAGCTGGCTCATATTTTAGTAAGGAAGGATTTGGACAAAGTATCAGAAAATCTCTCCCCTTTCAGTGAGTGAGTAATAGATGTTTAACACCATTTCGACAGCTTAGGTCATATTCATGGCGAGAACGACATTACACAATTTCATAGAGGAATGTGTCAGTGCCCGCACATTTGTGCACCACACACATCCTGAGGGGATAGGAAAGATGAGAAGTAGACCCTTTTAAGTGGGCTAGGGAAGGCCGCTCCCCTTTCAAAATATCTATCGCTATATATTCATGTAATATTAAGTGTTAGAAAAATGCTATTATACACAGTTATATGCTGCTATATTCAAGTGGAATAAACCAAAAAGAAAACACTATGGTATAGAATATTCATCTCCCATTGCACCCTAGCTGGAAACACCTCAGTTCCCCCTGCCAAATAATGAGCAATGAGAGCATCACCCTGCTTAAAAAGGGTGGGAAACCTGACACCCTAAGCTGACACCCCCATAGGAATACATTGAGTGCACCAGGGGTCTTATACTTTGAGATGACCTACTTTTTTGAAACCTTGATATCAGAAAGATAAGAACCAGATAACAGGTAATAATAAAACCGTAGTGTTGTAGATTTTAATAGAATAGTAGAGAATAGACCTGTGAGACATAGCGCGGCAACTTGTAATCTTGTGTCTAGTGATAGAATAATAGGAAAGCTAACTTCAAATGCAATTAAAGGTTGTACCATCTGGCTCACCCTGTAACTCTTGTGCTGCCTTGTACTACTACCGTAATCTCCCGCATAGAAGACGCATTGCACGTATAAGACGCACCCCAAACTCAGCACATGCATTTTTGCGTATAAGACGCACATTTTAATGCTGATATTTGTAAGATTAGTACTGTTCTATAGTAAAATTACCCCTCGTATAAGACGCACTCTGAACTTCAGAAAATCCTATAAGACTCCCCAGCATTTTGTTTGGCGTAGAGGACGCGTCTTATACGCGGGAGTTTACGGTAGGTCTACTACCAAGAAGTTCTGCCTGCCCATAGATGACCACTACAAATGGTAGAGGTGGGCATGTTCAATGACCCAGAACCATATGCACCAAGGACCCCAGAATGACTAGGGTTGTGTGTGGCAGTCTTACCAACCCCAACAGCATACAGCTGGTCACAACCCCCTCCCCACCAAACTGGTAACCCCCTCCCCTCTGTAGACAGGGTACACCAAGTTTAGCATTTGTCTCTCCATAGAGATTTATAGAGATTCTAAACAGTAAAAATCTTCTTCAAATACAGAATATATGATCCAAATGTACCATAACTCCGTGAGATGAAACCTTTAGTACATATATACAGCAATTTCAGACCACAGAATTATCAGATAAAGCCTACAGAGATGTATTGGTGAATCTTAATTTTGTCTTATGCTAATCTTCCATAGAGCTCCAGGAGCTGAAATGTCTAATCTAATCATAAAACCCAAACTAAACATATATCACAAAAACAAGTTATCTACCATTAGTACATACATATGCTGATAACAATGCCTCAATATTGTGCCAAAATAGTCCATAGGAGAAGAACAGTGAACGAAAATAGAAATCAGGGCTCCCCTATCCCTTACACCGTGGCGACTCTGAACCATTGACTAGTCTACAGGTCTCACTAGTAGGACTTAGAGTCGCCGCGCTAATTATACCTCTATGATCCTGAATATGTACATTATTTCATGACAGGTTTCATTTTCTCTCATATCTAAGCATTTTCATGTTATTTGAGGTTGAAATGAACAGTCCCATCTCTGAAACAGGCAATTTAGTTCTTAAAGTGTCACCCTGCCCCCACCTGTCTCTAAAAACTCGGAAAAGTAAACTTTCTGATTTAAAAAAAAGTTAAAGGGAGGAACATTAGTGTTTGTGTAAATGGATATATGTTAATGAAATTTGCAGAGGACTAATCAAAAGTTCTACATTAACAGTATGGGATGTTTAAATATTTTCATTATTGATCTTACAAATTACTGTTACGTGCTGGGGAGGCACCTGTGCACTATAGCGACGAATGAATCATGGACATGAAATTTAATAAACCTAGGCTCATACCCTGTATAGAAGATGTGGGCGGACTTGCATCTTCGTATGCTTCTTTCGTTTACGGTTTATTTCATTGTTCCGGTCTATCTCCTTCTCAATGGCGGCTACAACCAATTCGTCCAAGACCAGACTGCCGCACTGTGAGGGGGGAACCTTCATACACGGCAGCTCCTTCAGCCACTTAGTCAGCGCCTTTAAGCGGTCCTCCGTCCTACAACAATAAAGTATTGTTAGAATATTTTTTACAAAAAATCAGTTACTCATATCTTGGACATCTATCACTGAATGTCGACTGAGAGTGTTACTATTATAAGCTTTGACTTACTCTTCTTCTGGGTCACCAAAGATATCCTGTTCAAAGTAGCCGTCCTCGTTGTTACTATTCTGTGCAATGAAGTCAAACAGCTCAGGGAACCTGTTGTGGAAGAGGAACTAAAATAGAGTTGTCGGAATAACTTATCAGTTATGCTGAAGAACTGGTCTTCCAAAGAGGCTATTAAAACCACTTTGTGTAACCTTATCTATGAGCAAGACCACCACTTTGAAAGACAATAAAGTGTGTCAGGGCTTTTCATGGACATCAAAGGACAAATGAGGAATGAGATAGGTATGTTATAGCTTTTCTCCATGGTAGGGAAGAAGCTGCGCAATTTCGATATAGTTGTAGTATACTGAGTTACTTACAGTCGTACATAGTCGTTTAGAATCATGAGTGTCTTCTGTGAGTACAGCCACTGACCGTCAACACGCTTTGTGTATCCTACAACCTACAACATAAAGTATGGGATTCAATGTATGGTTTTAGCGACAGTACAAAGCTTTGATACACTCTGCCCTTCTGTGTCCATGACACACCTACGTAGCAGAGGTCAGTAATTCACCTGCAGTATTTTGGTGCATCATGCCTGCCTTATCAAAAAAGTGGATAACTTATCTTCTTTTTTTTTTTCATAAGTGTCACTCTACTCACCTCTTGGTTTTTCTTGCTGAACTTGAGGTTGAGGCCGACATTGGTTTTGCCAGATTGGAACTTGGCACTGCCGCGAGTGACATAGACTGTGCCCGTGATGCGGGACAGAAGGTGACCATTGATACCAACCCGCTGTGCTACTATGTACCCCGGTAGATACTGAACGGCTATATTCTGTAAGGATAGAACATGTTCTGTAATGATTCAATTTGACTCACAGAGGGAGCATGAAATATGAATAGATTTTTTATTCAAATTTTATGTGGTCAGTTCAACCACAGCTACTTCTAGTTGGATGGATCATATACCGTAAATTCTCTTGTAAAAGCCACGGCTTACACCAGAACCCAATTCAAAGTGAGGCGGTGCAGCCTGAAGTCAGGATGTGGCATATTTGAGGGTATTTGGCACTATGGAACAGTACTAAACCACCAATTTTCAGGCCTTATATGCAGCTTATAGCATTCTCCTAAAGTAAGTGGCTTATATGAGGGTGCGTCTTATATGAGGGAATTTACGGTAGTAATTCATTCACAAAATCTTTCGAGCCCTAGTTCTGCTGATCTACTTACCCGCTCTCTGCGCATAATATCTTCCAGGGCAGGTTTCTGTAGGATGGTGAAGTCGACTCGCACCCGACCATCATTCTTTGGCTCGATATCGATCACCTAGAAATGGTATATTACAGTAGTAAGCTTGTATTCTGCAAACCGAATAAGGTAAGATATGTATTTGTACTTAGGTAATCTGCAATTCAACCACATCCAGACAGAACAGACCTACCTGTCCCATACAGCCATAGTGCGGGGAGCCTAACATGAAGACCTCAGATTTTGGCGGGAAGAGTTGATCGAGTGTGTGGTATTGTTGGAAGGCAGGCGCATTCACTGCAATATCCTAAAATGAAAATTGAAAAAGTCAACAAACGCAGATCCAGTGCATATAGAAAAATCTAGCTTAGATATAGAATCGGCAGTCTTTAGACATAACATAAGTGATAAAGACCAGTATTTTTTTTCTTTTCATAAATAAAGCATTACCTTGACAGTAGACTGTAGACAGAATGGGGCGGCCATACTTGACCACTGCTTCTCCAAAGTAATGTTACCATGGTGACCACACACATACCTGTAAACACAAAGGGGTTTCAATAACAAATCTTGTACACATACAAGTACTAAACATTTTCTTTCATATTATTTTTAACTTAAAATGTAACACTTGGCTTTTCAAGCATGGCCCAGCGATGATACTTATTTGCATCAAAAATGTTCAAGTAGCATATATATACTTTTAGTATCATTAATTCATTAAAGCATCAAAATTTCCATGCATCTTGACTGTCTATCAATGCTGCAGTTTTGCTAAGAATGATACTTACTTGCGGCCGGTCATGGGACAGGCGTACAAAAGCATGCTGGTATAACCAATATCTACACCTTTCCTAGACTTGTACCTGTCAGGGAGTAACAATAAAACAGAAATTAAATCTATCCATAAACGTACTGACAAATGACAGTCGATAGATATACTAACTACAGTCAAAATAATTTACAAATGAATCTCAGAGAACCCCATTGGTTTATGAATAGAAGCTTAGAAGGGCCAACGCAAATTCGTTTCATTACCTCTAGAATATTGAGACAGATGAAGACTGAATTTCAAAAACACTAATGTAACTCCCTGTGATTAGAGACTTTATAAAGGCCTTCATGTTGTAGGCTATTTCAGTAACTAAAAGCGTGTTACTTACGTCATAGTAATGGAGTCGCATTCCTTGTTCCAGATAGATACACCATCCTTGTCGAGCACCTCACGCTGTATCTCCACCTTACCCCCGCTACCTGCCGACCGCGTCTTCTGTTTGTAACCAGACGTCTCCACCACACTGAACCTAAACAAGCCAGACTCAAATTATTTATAGAGTTATGATTTTTTAAGCTGGGCAGGGCCACTTTCAACCTCTTCTTCTCTTCTTATAATGCATTGTACATGTATGTAGTTTCTACTAGTTCTAATGCAATCTAATGCGAGGGAACACTCTACTGGTTCTCTTCTAGATGAATCGTTTACTGATATCTCATGCACGTTTTGACTGTTTTTAACTGGCATTTTATTTTCATGTACTTTTGTCAGAATGATACAGAAATGAAGCACCATGCATAACTCGCTAGTGCTGCCTTCATGTGGACCCTAGTGAGTTCATGTTGGTGCTACATGCCAGCATGGGTACATCATAAATGAACAATAAGCCTTGAAGTATGCTGCCCATGTGTAAAAGGGACTTTGATGTACCTGAGTTCTCCGTCAGACACGGCCACGACGCGTGCCTCCTCCATGTGAGGCCAGTTCACAAAGATTGAGCGGCCAAGGTATTCCGCCGCCACCTGCTCTATATCCTGTAGGGGAGTAAGCAAATGATTTGGTTGGCTTCTTTTTTTCCTTTAAATATATTCTCATTACCGTAAACTCCCACGTAGAAGATGCGCTGCGCGTATAAGACGCACCCCAAACTCAGCACATGCATTTTCACGTATAAGACGCACATTTTAAGACTGAAATTTGTAAGATTAGTACATTTCTATAGTAAAATTACCCCTCGTATAAGACGCACCCCAAACTTCAGTAGATCCTATAAGACGCACCAGGCATTTGTTTGGCGTAGAGGATGCGTCTTATACACGGGAGTTTACGGTAGTTTTCAGACAATTAGCCTCTAGGCAAATAAAGTGACGTACCATAGTGGCCTGTTTAAGCGCCAAGGCGCATATAACTTTCAATACCTCTGTACCCCAGGCCCTTATTTGACACAGGCACTTATTTGAATACTGGTTTTAATGCTTAAAGTTGTTTTCAATGCCTCTCTACCTTTGGCGCTTATTTGAGACCCTGATGCTTAATCAGGCCATTACGGTAAAATGACTTCACACGTGCCCATGGCACAAATTAACAGGAATATGGTATCGATACTTTTTTGGGAGTCGTTCTCGTTACTTACTGGTGGATCTATTTCTTCGATGGTTACAATCGTGTTCTCATGGCGACTGGCCTGTTGGAAGACGACCACCCCACACTTTTCAAGATGAGCCTAAATCACAAAGTACATAAAACACATGTAAACATATTGAAATATGACCAAGGCGTAATAACACAGATACCAGTTCCTATAATAATAAAGCTAATTACATTTGTTCCAATTTATTTTGAGAACAATTCTGATATCAGATCTTCAGTTCTACTTTGGATCCTTTCCCCAGTTAAAGCTAGGCGAAAGCAGCAATGCAAATCATGTGTACATACAGAGATCCCCCAACTTCTGATATTATCACAGACGACTGTCTATGTTACGTCCAACTGAAAAGCTAATATTCACTACTTGGCCAATTGGGAGTGACAAAATTTTGCATTTCTTATATAAAAGGACAATTATATATATATTGGTCTGCACGCTCAGTCAGGTCTAACAGCACTCTCATCAATACTTTCTTATATTGAGGTAAATAGTTAAAAGTTACCTTGTGCGGTATGTGCTTGAGTGTGGGGAAGCCCGGGAAGTAAGTGTCCAGTTTAACGCCCGGACACAGACCTTTCCGTAGCTTACTCCGCTGCATGACAAACCCGTCTTTGGGGACCTCTGTCACTCTGGAATATAGATAAAGCCATAAATCTGTTTAGTATATGTCCTTATGCTCCTAATATGTGTGTGAAAGCATTGTAACATGAAAATTGTTTTGTCTACTTGAAACATTTAACAGATATTGACAATATCAAATAAACATATTTAAAGTAAGGTTTGAATTACTAACTTGGCATGGTGGTTGACAATATCTGGCCATTGTCCTGGTAGTGATGAGGGGTAGGTCCCGATCACTTCTTCGTTGTAGACGTACAAAAAGTGGGGCCCATGAACGTTACGTGCCGCCTCAGTTGGATTCAGCGCCTGATACACCGGCCCCATCGCTGCTAGCAAACGATTCTACAAACATAGAAACTATATTTAGATCAATGCATTCAAACCAAAGAGTACAATACTGATTTTGGATTTTTTCTTTTTTGCACCATGGTAGTGTTGAGGAGTGGAGGTACAGAAAAATTCGTCCTCTGAGTTGACTTTGGATTCAGTGTTTTCCATGTTATATACCTTACACCTCATATATTGTAATGTAAAGTATTAATTATAACACGGACCTCGTCAATGAATGGGATGAGTACAACCGCTTCCCATTCCTGCATCTTCCCGTTAAGGTCCGTCTCAAAGTCAGTCGGGTAGTAGTCGATGACCGGCGAATTTGGATCTGTCATTAATCTCTGAGAAGAGAAGAGAGAAGATTTATATTCATTTGTGATCGAATTCATTGGCTTAAAACTCAATTAAATTGATGTTTTTTTTTTTCTTTAAGTACACTGCTGTTAAAAGTTTAAAGACTACTTAAGTTAGCGCACAAAAAAAATTGAAACTTACATGAAAGGCATCCGGTAGGTTTTTGCAGCTGGCTGCTGGTAGGACAGCCATAAGCTGTTCAAATGGCAAGAAGGGGGTGCCCAGGTCAAACTCAATTGTCAGGTGGGAAAAGTTCTTCACGTCTGATATGTAGGGCGCGTAGTGGTGTGGGTAGTACCTGAAAGCAATGAAATATTCGTTTTCAACTACTGGTGTGGTTGTTTGCGGTAGATTTGTCCTTTCAATAGTGAGTTCAACATCACGATGCGCAAGGCAACTTGAATGTGTAGAGCAATGCTGAGGAAAGGGTACACGTTGCCCTACATGTTACAATCAGGGAATTTTTTTTAACTAATTATAGTTTCTTTTCATTGGTTAAGTGAAAATGCATAGTAGTGATCCTTCTAATGCCTTCAGTAATATGATCTTCTAGGTTCGATTATTTCTGAATTCCATTTCAGAGTTATACTGAAGTGTCCACATACCAGCTCCATGACGGCACACCATCGTAGTAGTAATACAGGATCCACTGTATGGCGCGCACGTATCCCTCCGCCTGGTCGCGCAGGATCTGACTTTAACGTGAAGATATTACAGTCATCTTTTGTATATGTCATATATGAAGTAAGTGTCGATAGGAAATTCCCAGGGAAAATGTAGGAAGGATGTTAAAGAAGGAAACGTAGCCTTTATACAGGCTTGGGACTTGGTTTTAAAGAAATTTCCTAGATAGTCATTAAACTCCTTTTCCATGTGGTATTTGAGAGGAATTTTATGGGAAGGGACCCCTTAAACAGCTAAGACTTCGCCCCCCCCCATTAATGTTAAATAGTTTCTCAGTAGATCTGTGCAAATCACAAGAAATTTCCTGAAGAATCTCACCATGCCTGCTTCGTATGGGTTGAAGACAGCACTATAACCAGGGCTGGGACCCACAGCCTATGGCTTACAACCTGAGTTTACTATTAACACACATACAGAGTAATACATTGATGTTTAGGTTGTATTTACAGAAGGGCGAATTTGTGCCTAAGTACTAGCAGAGAAATGAAGGACACCTGTATATCTATGATACTAGACATATACAATCTTGGTAAAACTTACGGAGTGACATGTTCGTATCTGAGTTTCTCCATGTAGTAGCCGTCTTTGTGATGGCGGAACTCATGTCGGAACATGCTATCTTCATCGTCGCTGCTCTCTGCGTCCACCTCCTCTTCTTCTTCCTCTATCTCTATTTCAGCATCTTCTAATACCGCTACACCTAGATCTGAAATATAATCATATAGTCAACAGAGGAACATACAATGAAGTGAAAGGAATATCAGAAGTTTCTCCTACAGCTACAACTATGGTGGTACGCCGTGAAGAAAGATTTGTTTAAAACTCCAGGTATATACCTAGTCGGGAGAGATAAGAAAATTTAAGCTTCTAAAATAGCTTGACACTGTGCGGGTTGTAGGGTATAATAGTTCTCAATAAAAAAATTCTTTTTCCTTTTTGGCTATTACAGTAACCCAAACTTTCCTTACCTTTTTCAAGTGAGCATAAATCTAGTGCTTCGTTTCCATCCTCTTCATCTTCAGAGTCTTGGTGATTGACTAGAGCCATGTATTGGTTAGCTGTGAGTAATTTGTCGAAGGGTTTTCCCCTTTTCTGCAGAAACATATAAAAAAAAGAGAATGGATCAATCAGGTGGGGTCGGCATGATGCATATACGCAGCACTTGTGAGTTACTCACCAGGACTTTTGTGCTCCATTACAAAAGAGTCAGTGGGTCCACCATTTTGAATTTCGCTGGGTCTGCCAAAAGTGGCAACACACACTGATGAGACATATCATTATGGGTACCTTGTCCCTGGATAACAACCACTTCCAGGGACATGCCAGTTCCCATCTTACCAGGTCTTCTCAGTATATATCGCCCAAACCAGCCCCAGTCCAGCTTAGAGCCTATATGAAGTTCTCACCTTATGGCGCTGCTGTCTGCTACCACCTGACTCCGCCGTCTTCCCCTCCAGCCACTTCAAGTCAGCGTACGTGTCCCGGAACTGGTCCGTGTCATGCTGCACAAACATAACATAGTAGTGTCAAATTTTGTTATTGTACTGGGTGACAAGTTTTGAAAAGTAATGTCGGATATAAACCAAGGTAATTACATACAGAGTAAAAATGATTTATAGAGTTTTGTATCATTACCTCTGCCAACTTCTTCATATATTTTTCAAACCGTGGTAGATTCAATTTTCCTGACTCATTGAGGTACCCTGCAGATGAAAAAAAAAGCCAATTTAATATTAGAAAAATGTCTTTTAGTCAAGCAGAAAAAAGGACGGGAGAGCATGGGAACTTCTTAACCGACAATTAACTTATGTACTGGATGAGAAACTACCCATAATACTTAACGCCATTTCAAGAGCTAAGGTCCTAATCATGGTGAGAAAACTACATTAGACATCAATTTGAAGGTAGAAGACACATCATGTCTATGTCCATGCATATGGGTACATTTCACAGCCAATAAATTTAAAATCTTTATAACCACAACAGGCACTGATAAAAGCACAAAATTATATTTGGATTAACAGAGACAATGGAAATTCTAGTTTTGTGGCAAACGCATGTAATTGGACTGACCATCGAGCGTGGGTAGAACCTCTTTGTACGTCTTCCACAGGAGGGGCAGTGCGTCGCCGTGAATGTGGACGTGGGGGAGATGCGGGATGAAGTCATTACCCACCAGGAAACCCATTAGCACCCAGTCATCGATGATACACTCCAGGTCATATGGGAAGGGGATCGTGTCCTAAATGTAGCAACAACAATTTATGAACTTTTATTTCATGCTGAGCAAGTTACATGCTTTAGTGATGTAATGCCGGTCCTTTCAAGAAGAAAATATCTCAACCCCTGATATTATTGCACTAGATATATTGATATAGAGAGAACTCGGCCACTATCAAAACATATATAAAATACCAAGCAGACTCTATTTCATTTGTTAGATACATAGCTTGTGATTTGCAATAAAGAATTTTCTTTGGTTTATTATATTTTTCTTGAATTTATTACATTATTTTGACAAATGAGTTATTCCTTACCCTTAGTGAACTGAACTCAAAGTCAAGGTATTCGCGAAGTAGCTGTAAGTGTAGTAGATGGAATGTGGTCTGTTCAGGCGCGTTGCTCCTTTTCTGTGCGTTTTTGCCACCAAAGCGAACTTCCTCACGCAGCAAGGAGAAATGTGGGTCATGGCTCACCATGCCTAACATAATCTGTGGAAAAAGAAATTTGAGATAATTCATCTTTTTCTACATGGTACTAGCACTCATTTTTATGCCACTTCTATAGCAATGTAAGGGAAGGGTACTTATTTTATTGCATACATTAAGTTTATGCCAGCGACGACTAAGCAGTGGTGGATTTAGACAGGGGGTTTGGGGCGCGTGCCTTCTTTCTGTCAGTACCTAATGTTTATTTGCATATTTTGGACACAGATTTGCTCATAATGACACTTAAAAATAAAATTATTAAAGTTTTTAACTCACCAGATCAGCGTCTAATCCGTAAAGACAGTGCCGTGTGTCTGCGTCATAATCAGGTCGTGCACGCTCATGACGAATAAAGTCCATGATTTTGTGTTCACCTTCACCAGGCGTCTAAAACAAGTAGAACAAGATATCGTTTTGAAATAAACAGGGGTGTGAAATGAAAAAAAAAGATTTCCTCTGAAGGTGTCGCGTGCACGGAAAACCCAACCTCTTTTGTTCATAAAGAAGATAGGAAAATAAGAGCACAGGGAGGTCTGGCGGGATACCCCCAGAGGGGCCCAACACTTTTTGCAAATATATGCATTCTGATGTTTTCTTTTGAGGATGTCAGATACCCTCTATTTACAATTTTCACTAAGACCCCCGCCCCCCCCCCATATAAATGGTAAAATGAGATCTCATTGGATCTGGGCAAATCTCAGGAACTGTTCTGGTGAATATGAAAAACTCGGATTTCCTAGTTTCCTTGGAGATTTCACACCCCTGAATAAATGTATTTTCATCTGAGGGAATTCTAATCATGGCTTCGATCAACATATGTGTTGCAGTATATTTTGAAAATCATCTCATCTGTAATATACAACTGTAATTGCTCATGTGAACTAAATTATTTCTTATTTTTAAAGCCACTGTCTAACATTTCATATATTCAAACTCCTTAGAGTTGATTGCACTACAATATCCTAACTGGTTTTAAAGTTTTATCAGTGTTTTTCTTGTTTACAAACCTCATGTCCAGAGAGGTAGATCCTAGGTCCTTGCCATAGCTTGTCCGTCGTTACCTTGTTCACAACAAAGTATTTTAGCTGTTCTTGGAGTTTTACCATGAACTTTGTCCCTGAAAGATTAAAATAAATGTTGTCTCTTTGGCTTCCAGTTAGGAGAAATCTAAATCAATTAGGAACAATGAGTAAGTGATGAGCCTTTCATAAGTCAGTGGCAACAGACATTGAATGTTATGAATAACTGTGATTTATAGAAGATACAGACTAGATGCCATTTTATACACATATATTTACGGTATATAAGAATAATGATAAAAAAAATAACGACCAGACAATTTAATACTCTGGTCCTTAAGTCAATAGAATGGATTCCATACCGGGTGTGATACAATTAGAGTCAAACCGTTCTTCTGTTGGCAAGACTTCTCCTTTCTCCAGCGCCTTTGCCTCGAGTGACTCTGCCTCACGTGCTGACCTAAAAAGGCAACATGATGTATCATATCTAGGATTTATGTTTTGTTTGTGAAGAACATGCACAGAAAGCTATGTACCTTTATATGTATCACAAAGTTTTGTAAAACAGGCTCCGCCTCGGTTTCCTAAAAGAAAATTCACCAGGAAAATACATTCCATAGTTGATATTATTGGCCACTATGTAATTTTGTCAACTTTGTGCAGGGGATTTTAACTCTGAGCAGAAACTTCATGATGATGAAGGAGAAACCAGAAGAGCTAATGGTAATATTTACCCTTGTCTATTCAATGCTGGACACTGACTGTTATCCCCAATGACTGATGCTAAAATATGTTTGCCTAATCCTTTTGCCAAATTATTACAGTCAGGAATGAAGTACCGTAATCTCTCGCCTATAAGGCGCAGCTCGCCTATAAGGCGCATCCCCAACTCAGGGATATCTGTTATAACGTATAAGGCGCACCTCTGAGGGCAGATTTTTGTTAGTTTAGTACTGTTCTTTAGTAAAATATACCCTCCCTATAAGGCGCACCCCAAACTCAAGGCAATTTACCTCCCACGTATAAGACCCAGCAGCATTTTGTTTGGCCTATAAGACGCGCCTTATACGCGGGAGATTATGGTAGTATGTTGTGACTTACAGCAGACTTATTGAGTTTTTAAGTGAAATAAATGACTTACCTGAAACGGCGGCCACGCTGCTGGTTCATTTTGGCGCGAGGGGCCACACCATCAACAGCCATGTAGAAAACTTTCTTAGGCTTAATCATGCGGAACAACACTTCTATGTAGTGGAAGATGTCTTTGAATATTTTCTCTTCTGTTATTCTAAAATGTGGATTATCATCCTCTGGATGGGAGCAGATGTGCACTATTCCATTCATGTCGAGGTAAAGGTTGTCAAACTCAGGAATCTGTTTAAATGAACAATTGGTAATATCTGGTAAGTTTATAAAGATCTAAATGAATCAGTCATGCCTACTACGATTGTACCCTAGGTTTATGCTTATAGACCATTTTAGGACCTTAGTGCAGCTAAGGCAAACCCCCACCCCACCCCCACCCCCCAAAAAAAACAAATAAAAAACACCAAACCCCCCCCCCCCAAAAAAAAAAACAAAAAAAACAAGTAGCACATGAGCACAGATGTCATTTGTAAACAAATGTGGAGATTATTCCGTAAACACTTGGTGGAGGAAATACATTACCAAGCCATGGTGCTGGGACACTGGTCTCCACATTTCTTATCGAAAGGAGACTCCATCCTTGTCATCACTTTTCTAAAGGACTGTCTCCTCTTTCCATGGATTTTAAGCCTTTGTCTTAAAAAATTACATTTTCCATGCAAAAACTACCCCTTGTTCTGCAAAAGTACAATTTCTGTTCAAAACCACCAAATACATTCATCAACCAATTAATATGCAATGCAGTTTTCTTACCATGAATTGAACAGACATTAGATGTAGAAATGGGACATTCCTCACTCTGGTGTCTGGTGCATGGACACTGACATTCATCCATCAATTAATGAGTCATATAGTTTTCTCACTATGAAGAGGACCTTAGGTGTAGAAATGGTACTAAACCACCATAACTTAAGTCACTCTGGTGTCAGGTGCATGGAAACTGACATTCGTCAATTAAAATGTAATGTAGTTTTCTCACCATGAGTAGGACTTTAGGCAAGCAGCACATGAGCACATATGTCATTTGTAAACAAATGTGAAGCTTTTTATGTATACAGTTGGTGGATGTTGACTAATTAGGTCCCCTGCACCCCTGTGAAGAATTTCTATGACTTTTTGGCACCCCTGGCATCTGGGAGCTCCTGGAAACTATCTGGGAGATTCTGGTAGCACTTTGGATAGACAGAAAAAGTCCTCTGCCTCTCTAAGAAAAACTTCCCAAAATTTTGGTACCGCTCCTAGCCATCTTTGACACCCCTTATCATTGTTCACCTATTTTCTTCATGTTTTCATCTTATCTTTTTTCACCTTATCTTTCCTCTCCTTATGTTCCTCATCTTTCCTTGCTCCATTGTTCACTCTGTATCTTTCCTCATTTTATTTTTCCACTCCTTATCTTTTCTCTCGCCATCTTTTCTTTCCTTATCTTTCCTTGCTGCATCGTGCATCTCCTTATCTTTCCTCACCTTATTTTTTTCACCTCATCTTTCTTCACCTCATCTTTCCTCTCCTTATATTTCCTCACCTTATCTTTCCTCTCCTTATCTTTCCTCTCCTTATCTTTTCTCACCTTCTCTTCCCTCACCTTCTCTTTTTTCATCTCATCTTTCTTCACCTTATCTTTCCATTCCTTATCGTTCCTCTCCTTATCTCTTTTTCACCTCATCTTTCTTCACCTTATCTTTCTGCACCTTTTTTTCTTCACCTTATCTCTCTTCACTTCATCTTTTTTCACCTTATATTTCTTCACCTTATCTTTCTACATCTTATCTCCCACCTAATCTTTCTTCATCTGATTATGGAGGTAATCTTCTACCCCACTTCCTAAATCCATTGTTTTTTTACTTGTGTCTTACAAAGATAGCAACCTACATCTGGTTGCAGACATACAGAAGGCCTGTGGCAGAAAATTCTAATTTTCGGCAGGGGGAGGGAGGTATATTATGGGCAGGAATGGCCCAAACCACAAAATTATCGAGAAAATCTCCTGTACCCACAAACTTAATCTGCAGTTCTTATTTGTGCTTGAGTAAGGTTTGTAACCTATATCTATTAAGCCTCTGGTAAAAGCTGCAAAATTTCTGGAAGGGGAACTCTGGGGTAAATGGTCCCAACCCCAAAATTATATAGAAAATCTCCTGTCCCCATACCCTAAATCTGTAGACTTCCTCATATGTGCACTAGTAAGGTTTATAACTGATATCTATTAAGCCTCTGGTAAAAACTGCAAATTTTCTGGAGGGGGGCTCTGGGGTGAATGGCCCCAACACCAAAATTATGTAGAAAATCTCCTTTCCCATACCCTTAATCTGTAGACTTTCTCATTTGTGCCTTAGTAAGGTTTGCATCTTATGTCTAATAAGCCTCTGGTAAAAACTGCAAATTTTCTGGAGGGGGGCTCTTGGGTGATTGGCCCCAACCCCAAAATTATGGAGAAAGTGTTTGCAAAAAAAATTCAAATTTTTGTTGAGGGTACTAGGGAGGCTGGCCCCAACCCACAAACTATTAAACAACCTTAAAAATTGAAAATGAAGTAAGGCCAATTGGAGACAATTCTGCCATGTGGATTCCCTTCCTCAGATTTCAAAGCTCCTTGCTGCCTGCAGTGGCCACATTGACAGGGGGTAGAAGCAACTGAAGGAACAGCCAATTATGTGTATTGTGTAATGTTGGCACATTCCACAGAAACATATCCTCCTCAAAGAGAACACACCTCACTGTTCTTAAGAAGGAGATTCTTCTGATCTATCGATATAACATTATCACATACTATCTACCCAGAATAATCGCCTTAAAAAGATAAAAAAAAAAAAAAGTTGCCCCACCTTGAGTTTTTGGTCTTTTCTTTTTTTTCTCAAAAATTTTATTCAGGTGAGTCTTTCTTTCATAGTTGCAGATTATAGCCAACTGCTGGGTTGTGTATGGTGTGTATTCAGGAAATGCTATCTACCGTAATCTCCCGCGTAGAAGGCGCGTCTTCTACGCCAAACAAAATGCTGTTGGGTCTTATACGCGGGAGGGTAATTGCCTTGAGTTAAGGGTGCGCCTTATACGCGGGTTTTTCCAACATCTCAATTGGGAAAACAACCCAAAAATTGGGCAATTAAAAAAAAAAAAAAAGCAGTTTTTATTGCCGGTCGGTGTACGCCCACCATGTGCCGATGACAGCTTGAACTCATAGCGCCAAGCGCGGCAGCCCGGTCACTGTACATTTGCTCGGCGGGTTTGACGCCGACTGTGTGCCGATGACAGCTTGAACTCATAGCGCCAAGCGCGGCAGCCCGGTCGGTGTACAGGCGCTCAGCGGGTTTGACGCCGACCGTGTGCCGCTGACAGCTTGAACTCATAGAGCCAGCACCGCGGCAGCCCGGTCGGTGTACAGGCGCTCAGCGGGTTTGAGGCCGACCGTGTGCCGCTGA
Organism: Acholoe squamosa; assembly: GCA_949317995.1. Lineage (NCBI taxonomy): Eukaryota > Metazoa > Annelida > Polychaeta > Phyllodocida > Polynoidae > Acholoe > Acholoe squamosa. The sequence continues at coordinate 50,575,182 of OX439050.1, forward strand.
CAGCTTGAACTCATAGCGCCAAGCGCGGCAGCCCGGTCGCTGTACATTTGCTCGGCGGGTTTGACGCCGACCGTGTGCCGATGACAGCTTAAACTCATAGCGCCAAGCGCGGCAGCCCGGTCACTGTAGATTTGCTCGCCGTTTTTTTAACGCCGACCGTGTGCCGATGACAGCTTGAACTCATAGCGCCAAGCGCGGCAGCCCGGTCGGTGTACAGGCGCTCAGCGGGTTTGACGCCGACCGTGTGCCACTGACAGCTTGAACTCATAGAGCCAGCACCACGGCAGACCGGGAGGTGTGCAATAGTTGGTGGGGTGGGGGTGGTGGGGGGGTGGGGAGGGGGCGCCTTCTACGCGAAACAGCCCCCCTGTGAGTTGGGGGGGCGCCTTATACGCGGGTTTTTCCAGAAATCGATCCAGAAGAGGTACGTGCGCCTTCTACGTGAAAAGGCCTTCTCTGAGTTGGGGGGGCGCCTTCTACGCGAGCTGCGCCTTCTACGCGGGAGATTACGGTACCCTGTTTTTTGGCCCTGCCCTAAGTTTTGTATGGACACTTGGGGAAATACCAGTTTCGGACTTCATGGGAGTTATGGAGAAAAATGGAAATTTTTTTACGAATCCTGCGTGTCAAATTTGCATCTAAAGTTTACTATAGTATGAAAATTTTTAGTTGGCCATGTGAACATTGGTACCCATATAAACTTCATTATAATTAAAAAGTAATCAGGAAATATTTGAATATAAAACAAATTCACCAAAATTGCCCTAAATTTCTTCTGCTAAGCTGATACGAAAAGTTATTTCACCATTAGAAAGCTAAGATCATGACAGGCCACAGGCCATACCAGCCAAGGTTCATTAAGATTCTACATCCACTTTTTTCCGGCGCCATTTCAGCAATACTGCAGCACAGTAGCAGTAGATTCTAGCCCTTTGTTCAAGTGTCAAAAAATGCAATGCCATTCCTCTTGGACTAAAAGTGTAGGAAAGCCTACATCTGTGGTTGGCAGACAGTTCAACAGATCAACCGTTCGCCAGGTCTGGTGATTCCACAGAATTTCATATAACCGTAAATAATAACGTGAGACAATTTGATGAATCGACAGATTCAGGTGCAATTCAAACGAATACTGGACACCTCGGAAGCAGAGACACCTCAGAAGCAGACAAAACCAAGATAATATCCCTCTCTTCTTATAGAATTTGAAAAACTACAACCCTAATGATACTGTCCCTACGCCGTAGACTCATGGAATGGCTAAAATCTGTTTTAAAATTGTGAAAATAATCATTTATTCAAGTTATTTGCTTCCGAGATGTCTGCTTCCGAGGTGTTCCTGCTTCCGAGGTGTCTGCTCCTGAGATGTCCCTGCTTCCGAGGTGTCCAGTTAATAGGGGCTGTGTACAAATGATGTCATGCAGGAGGGGGGGTCCCACTCCCCATGACCAAGCATGACAAGGGGGGAGGGGGGGTCATGGGCTGTATGACATCATGTCATCAAAAAATCACAAGTTGCTTAAGTTTTAACAAGAATAAAAGATTTTTAAAGGTAGGGAAGTTTAATGCATTCATCTGATATGAAATACCAATACAGGCATGCTTTCCTCAGACATCCCACTCAAAGAGTATCACTCCCATCAATGTCAGTGTTGGTTGACTAGGCCTACTCTATCCTACCTCTAACCCAGGCCCCGTAACACCTTGAAATACCCTTTTAGTTGGACACTTTTTACCATACATAGGACCGTATGTATAGGTTGATCCCTGCAGGTAAGAAGCTCCCTGACCATGAGAATTTGGTAGAAAGCTTCAAAATGACCCAAATTCTATTCTATATGATATATTTCACAATTCAAAAACCCATTGGTAACTTAAGGATTCTCATTACTTATCAACGGGCCCAAGGGCAGTCTATACGAAAAGTTTCCCCCAACAGGCCATTCTGTCCTGCAGACATTAATGTTCTGCCGGCTCGGACTGATTTTGGCAGTACCAGATTCCTCAAGAACACAAGGTCTTGAGATTACAGTCAGTCATTCGGTCCCACAGTCTGGTCATTTCTGCAGGCCCGGCAGCAATTTTCACAGCAATGACCCCTTCCCTTTGGACAGGTTGCAATTTCCCTGGTCACCCCCCTTGTTCTACAATAATTCACAGGCTTTCCTACTGAAAAGGCATGATATCTTTTTGACCCCTCCCCCACCTTGAGGTGTCAAAATCATTTCTCCCTTGGAAACAAAAAAAATTACTCTCCTTTGTCTGAATGAGACTCTAGGGGCTATGCCTTATATGCAGGTTCTACAGTAAAAACTGACTGCTTTGTATGTCTGATTGCAATTGATGGTCTTCTGACAATTTGATCCTTTTCTTTTATCATGTATTAGACTATTGATCTAGACAGGATTTTTTTTCAGGATATTTTGTGACAGGAAATACTTGTGTATGATCAATACCATAGGCATAGTACTCTGTTTATAAGGCACGGAAATTCAATCCACATATAGGGACCCATAAGCTGATGCTGACAGTGTTCGGCATGTTTTTCTGTTCATTAATTTTGTTGATCAGTGCTAGTTCATCTGTTTTATGTTGCATGTATCCTTGATTGCCAATTCACACCCATTATGTCCCTTTGAACCATTTCAATTTGTTTATCTAGGCTGTACACTATTCATGCACTTTGGGCGGGGGGGGGGGGGTATCTCTGCATGACGTCATGTTAGGGGGGGGGTCAAGTGTTGTATGACAAAACATGACAAGGGGGGGGGAGTCAATTGGTCCAAAAAAAGCATGACGTCATTTGTACACAGCCCCATGGTTACCATTCAAACCATGATGATATCCCACTCTTCTAATAGAATTTGAAAGGACAACAACCCTAATGATAATGTTCTTAATATATAATCATGGAATGGCAAAAATCTATTTGGAGATAATAAAATAATTCATTTCAAAGATCATTTATATCAATGGCAACATGTCCGACTTGTCGAATTGTCCCAAAAATCTGTCCAACAGTACTATCAAATTCTGTCCAAGCGCCCTGTCGAATCGTTCTGTCAAAACCTACAAAAGGCTACAGGCTTAGGAGAAATCACATCCCTTCAGATTTATTAAATCTAGCATAGACTCTACATTCAAGGATGTGTATTGCACAATTTCTTATCACTAGTATATGACTATATCAGTCCACACTGTTTTGATTTGAGCAGACCCATGGCATGGCATGCCATGGCCTATGACTATGTTGCAACTTCTCTCTGAATCTATCTTTCTTCTCTATCATTCATTCTATGAATTGAATACAAAAATTATTGGAACCAGTTCCGTTTCCCACAGATTTGGACCAAGATACAATAACTACATCACAAACAAGACCATTGGCATTGATTATAGCGGAGTTACTCAGTCGGTTTGACATCATTTTATTTTTAGGCTTTGAAGTTTGATGAATGAAGTTACGTGACTGAGAAAATCGCCTAAAAGGTCAAACAAGAACCCACCTGATATTCTTTAACGACCTCGCTGAGGCATGGGTAGCGCTCGCTGATCCATCTGTAGAATTTGGGTACCCCCATCTTGGCTGTTTGAAGGTTTTCCCAAGTAAAAATCTCTTAATCTCGGTGTAAACTAGGAAAAAATATTACCAAACATTTATCATACAGCTGCCACAAATGGCGCTGCAGCAGATTCTCGTCCAAAATAACGCACTGGGGGAGATGTACGCTCTCTAAACATTTACTTTGTTCTTTGCAAAAGATTAAAGACTTGGCAAGCTATGCTCGGAGACTTAAAGCTTTCTTACCTCCACAGAAGAGTTCCAGTTTGTTATCGCAGGAAGAAGAAAGTACTCAGCCGCTTCAGAGAAATTGTTCAAAATGGATATGTTAAAATCCCTTGTGCCTGAAAGTATTAAGTCGCTGCCGACGCATATGGTAGGTATCATGAGGTATGGCTTATTTAAGAGAAGCCTCATTGTGTAAATTTGTTGAAAAACTTCAACATCTGTCCAGTGACAACACTGCCGGCTTCGCTCCATCTTCTTCCAAGTTCCAGCCCAGGCTAGGCCGACGTGTCATCTCATTTTGCCTTTTATTTTGTGGGGGGGGGGGAGGGGGGATCGTAAAAAATGTTCCCTCTTTTTAGCAAAAAACCCTGTGTCCTACAATAGATTAAATAGGTAGGTACATCACATGAAAATTAAGATAAGGAGTTAGAGCTAAACCCCTGTGTCTTAGTTGTGCAGGGGAGTGCAAGGATTTCAAATCTTTTGGAATCATGTTGATATCTCAATTCGTTCTCACAGAATCGCAGAATTAGTATCTAGATATCTGACATTTTTGTCCTAAGTATTCAGGCAATTTGTTGTGACCTTCTGGATCCCTATAAGGGGCCAATTAGCCATAATAAATGAAGAATTGAAAGGGAGGTAAGTTAGTAAAATGTCAATTCAATTGGAATGAACCACAATATCAGCATGAAATAAAAAGCTATCTGACCCGGATGTTTACCTGTACGAAATTTTACCTTGACCTAATTTTCCTGTGACCTATATATCTGACCTACATTAGTTCTGACCTAGATTCTGATATCAAATATATAGGAACAGACGCTGTAAAATATGAAGAAGTGGACATTCTGATAACCTAACCACTGGTATTTGACCCTAACATTAACATCTAATGGGTTTCCTATTGACCTAGTTTCAGGCCACCCTATATGTTTGACCAACATTAGCTCATGACCTAGATTTTGATGACACGATCAAATAATTTTTTCCTGTGTGGTAGCAAGTTCACACGGTCGGGAAATTGTTAAAAATCAGTTAATTGCTCCCAAATTCGGGGAGCCTGTGAAACAAGTTTATCTCAGCAGGTATTGTAAGTGTCACACCTGTATGATGTACATGGGCCATGCAGTGACGGTTTTAAAACTGCCAAATCACCATTTCGCACCTTCACACAGGAAAATGTGATTTTTCGAATTTCTTTTGCAGTCACCAGCTGTACTATTCAGTCCACATGCACAAACTAGACCTTATATGAAACGCCATGAAAGATACTATTACTTTCTTTTAGTTTCATTCTACTTTTTCATTTTGGACAACTTGATTTAGATGACCTTTTCAGTCATCCACTTCAGAAATCTACAAAAATGTCTAGAAATGCACCAATTTCCCCGAAAAATTTTCATATAGGTAAAATAAGCCGTGAAATACCAAGATAATTTCTTATATGTGTTCATTTATTCTTTGTTCAGTAAGAATATGCCAATTTCAGTGCAGTTTAATTTCCAGTGCAGCAATTTGTTGGGTCACAAAAAATGCGTCACAAATGATGGACACTCCCAGAGTGGTGCAGGCATTGTGTGATGTACCTAAAATAGGGGCACGAAAATTCTCTGCGCTTCCTGCTCAGCCTCGACTCGTGGCCCGTGTGGGGGGGGGGGGGTGTGCCGTGGGGCACAAAAAATAATTTTTTACTGCTGTTGAGGGGGGGGGGGGCGTAAAAAAATTTCGCGTGTCTGTGCGAAAATCCACCAACCCTAACCATGTTGATAAATAATGACCATTCTCTTAGGCTAGGCTCCCTGGGTCTGGGAGTGGGACTGGTCTGACATTTGCCCCCCGGCCCTGCCAACGGTGGGGGGGGGGGTCTATTCCTGGTTAGCAGATTCCTTAGTGGGCTGACCCCTGCTTGAGCTGGTTCCTTGCGAGATAAGGACTGATAACAATCAGCATGATAGGTACCAGGTGTTATGTAATGCATCCTAAAAAGTCTGCACTGAATGAAGGGAATAGTCTTATTGGACCGATTGGTCAATAATGTATCCCGCTAGGTCTAGTCGTAGTTTCACGACCTCCTTTGGGGAGGTCGTAGACCTAGGTACATATTGGCCACTAGCTGGTCTGGAGCTGGTTCCGGTGACACACACTGCAACTAGAACTGATTCGATGGGACCAGCATGTCCCTGGAAGTGGATGTTAACCAGGGACAAGGTACCCATCATGGTATGTCTTATCAGTTGGTTTTACCTTAACTAGCAAAATTCCACTAGGCCTCCATACTGAGTCTTGGCAGCTGAGCGCTGGCACTTTTCGTGCATCTGTCCTGACTTATTTCTCCACCAATATTTCCAAAAATTAATACATGTATGTAGGTAGGATTGATATCTGAGAGGCTTTCCTGAAAAATTTGACAGTTTCTGATAATTTTAAAATAGGGAAATTTGATATCTGGCAGCGCTCAACTTTTTGCTCCATGTAGGGTACATTAAAAACAAAATGGCGGCCGTCGGACACGCAAACCCTCGTCCAGGCAACTTTTACCACCTGTATCTATATAAATATCAGGGTTCCCACTGGTCAATTAAAAGTCAGTTAAACCCATTTTTCTTTAAAGGTCAGTTAAAAGTCAGTTAGGAAGATAGTTTTGGAAAAGTCAGTTAAAATGGTATTTTGACTATTTCAAGGGGGTGATTGTCAAGATTTCACACGAATTTGCAAAATTTCTTTAACATCCTCGCTTCAAAGCCGACGATTTTTTTCATGAACCCCGTGAATTATCCAATATTTGGTCTGGTAAAAGCAGATATATGTCAGTTAAAACCATTACCCGTAAATGGTGGGAACCCTGAATATGGCGAGTTAAGCCTCCTTTTTTGTAAATGTTGTAGACATGAACATAACCTCTCGCTCATAACATTGACAGCAGAGAACCAGTAGGTGGCAGGCATGTCAATATCCAATCTAGCCTTAGGAGAGCACCCTGTCCCATACAACGAGATGAGGACCGGGACAGGGTATCCTTGTCTAGCTAGGTCGGAATAGGGTTGACCCGGGTTGCATTATTAACCAATCAGATAAGTCCCTGTATTCACTGCAGATTTTTTGGGTACATTCTGTAACACCTGGTACCCCTTATGCTGGTTGTTATCAGTGCTTATCTCGCCCAATGCCGGATCAAGCAATGGCGGACCCACTAGGCCTCAGTACTGAGCCGTATACATGTAGTACCATGCAGGCTCTTTCGTTAAAAAGAGGTTACAATTTTTTGCCCCTCCAATTAGGCTTAGGGTATATGTTATCAATGGGGTGGTGGGTATGGGGGGAAATGCGTAAAAACTTTTAACGTCTCTCCCGAGGAAGGGGTAAACTTTGATCCATCTTGTAATAAGCATTATAAGTACTTTCAGACCAAAAGTCATTTTCAGACCGTCATTTCAGACTCACATCCGTTTCAGATCCAGGTCATTTCAGACCACAATCCTTTTGTGTCTAAAATGACCAGGGTCTGAAATGACTTCAGGCTTGAAAGTGAGTAATAAATGTTTAATGCCAATTCGACAGCTATATGGTCATATTAAAGATGAGAACTACATTACACAATTTCACAGAGGAATGTGTCAGTACCCGCACATATGTGCAGGGGGGGGGGCAAGAGGGCCCCTGCCTAGGCCTAGGGACCCCTTTCCTATCTGTATATGGCTTATACGTGTCCAGGGTTTTATGGTGTGTGTTGTATGGTTATTTCCAGGACTATGAAGGACAGCGAAGAGCAGAGCGAACATTCCAAGTGATTATCATCCTGTTTGCTGTAAGTTTATGCCTCATTAATTGTTAAATTTCCATATTTTGAATCAGGACTTTTGTATACTTCGTCTTTGTCATTACACAAAATTACATTAATCTGGGTAAAACTTTCTTTTTGAAAAGTCTAAAGTCAATAAAGATGAAAAAAAAAAACTGATTAGAAATGTAAAATCAAGTAAGCTGTGTGAGTTTTAATTCTTACGGACATCTAATTAATCTGGTTTTTGTACCAGAGGACAAAAAAAAATCTATTTAACCCTTAAGGGCAGTTATATCTGCATGATACATAAATGCCGCACATGCAGAAAAAGACCTGTATGGACATGAGTTACGGTTGAGACTGAGAATGGACATGATGCACTTCCAATGCAGCATGATGCATCAGCAAGATACTCAACAGCACTGCATTGGTGCATCATGAAAATGTGATGTATCATGAAAGTGTGATACCTCGAGAAAGCGTCCTACACTATCGTTAAATAGATTAGTTAAACTTTATTATTGTATTTGTTGCAGGCGGTTGGCTTCTCGTGGGGTTACATCTGTCAGCAATTCTCACAGACTATGTACATCCTGTGTGCCGGATTCAGCCTCTCCTGTATTGTAAGTACCTGTGATAACACTTAACCATCTACAGTTGTATTATCTAAATAGCATACATGCATCACACTTATTTAGGGAGTGGTCATTATTTATCAATGGGGGGGGTGTTTTTGCTCAGACGCAGTCAAAATTTGTTGCACCCCCCACGCCGAAAGGGCGGAGAATTTCCGCGCCCCTCTTTAATCTATACTGTAATCTCCCGCGTATAAGGCGCAGCCCGCATATAAGGCGCACCTAGAGTTTGGGAAAATTCTCAAAAAAATGAAAAATTCATAACTTTGGTTCTACTGGATGAATTTTCAAAATTCAAAAACCTATGTGTAGCTTGGGCCACCCCGAACCCTACTGGGCTCCCTTTTGTCCTATTTTGACCAAGGGGGCATGTAAGATATCAAAAGAAAGGTCTTGGTGTCCCCCTTGTGGATCCAATGGGAACTAAAACCCCCCGTATAAGACGCGCCTTATACGCGGGAGATTACGGTAGTAGCGCGGCCTTCTTTGCTAAAAAAAGGTTTTTTAACCTCCCTCAAGAGGGTTCAAAATATTTTTAGCCCCCCCTCGGGAGGGTCTGAATTTTTTACGCCCCCCCCCCTTAAACCCACCAGCCTCCCCATTGGTAAATAATGACCACTCCCTTAGCATTATGATGAATGCAGTACTGAGAAACTCATTTTGTGCATCATGCCGACCTTCATACCGGCAAACTCTGGACAAGAAAAAAAAACTGAATTCCTTGAAATTTTCTTATAAATGGCAAGGTGAGATCTTATTGGATCTAGGTGGAACACAATGTTTCATCATGAGACAAAGGGATACAGACATGAAACTTTAAATTCCAAGTCCAACTGCAAAGATGGTACCAATGAATAATCTTTAACTATATTTGTATTTATTCGCCTTGATTCATTAGTAAATTTTCTGTTCAATAGGTCGAGGTTTGAACACAAACTCATAATTATTCAGTCTTGTGTAATATAGGATTTTATATCTTATTACTTTCTCCCCATTAACAGCTGACGCTCCCACCATGGCCCATGTACCGTCTGAAACCTTTACCATGGATGAAACCGCGCCCAGAACCCACCGAAACGACAGCTGCACCCACCCCTCAACAGGCCACCCACAAAGGGAAAAAGGGAAAGAAGTAGTAGGGTGTTTTAAGCTATAGAATAGAGGAGCGGTTTGAATGTATGCGATAGCAGTGCGAGAGCGAAAATAAATGTATTGTGTGGTGGAAAATAAAATTATCCCATGTTTTGTTTTAGGGGAAAAGATATGGACATTTTAATCCGTACGAGTATTCGTTATAAAACACTTTGAATTTCATCGATCGCCAATACTGTAAAACCTCGTGTTAAAAAAGCAAAAGGAAGGTGTGACTTCTGAAATCTCTTTATTACAAAAATAAATCGTAAAGATATATGTCATTAACAGTTTTATTTGATGGATGGAATCTATGGTATAATAAATATACAAATAAACAAAAATTTCGTTGTGCATACATGTATATATATCTATAAGTTAGTCATCATCATCAGCAGCTACTTGATTGGATGTGGAAGCAGTCGATTTCTTTGTGCGGCGTTGTTTAGTTGAGGCCCTTTTCTTCTCGTTAACAGTTGTTAACATTGATGACATTGTTGTAATGTGTTCATTCTGAAAAAAAAATAATTAAACCAAAATCAGTAAGCATTTCAAAGAAAGCATTGTATCATATGGCCTTTTGTGCCATAATACAAAAAGATTTAAAAACAACTCGGTGCATGAATCAAAAACCTGTGACTGGATTTCCCTAGAAGTAGAACAATCTTAGGTTTTCTTCTCTTCTGTTCCCTCTTGCATTTGTTTGCTCAAATGCGAAGACACAGACACGCATTTATCTCAAACTGATGTCTTATGTACCGGTATAGAATTCTTGACATGAATATGACATTAATACTAGATCTCGAATAAGCACCTGTATTTTTTACAGGCCGGGGGTAATTCCCCCTCCAAATCTTAAAGCACCCGGACGGATTTACATGATACAGTATTGCAAACGACAAACAGCTGCCCATGTATGGTCATAAAGAGGGCTAGGCTCGTATGATCAAGATCAATAAAGGGTACAAGCATCTCTCAATAGGAGTCATCAATCATCAACTATCAACCACCAAACATGTTCCTAAAGAAAGGGCCTCCCTAGCCCACTTAAAAGGGTCTATTTCTCCTCTTTCCTATCCCCTCAGGATGTGTGTGGTGCACATATGCGCGGGCACTGACACATTCCTCTGTGAAATTGTGTAATGTAGTTCTCGCCATGAATATGACCTTAGCTGTCGAAATGGCGTTAAACCTCTATTACTCACTGTTCCTAAAGCTGTGACTCTGGGGGGTGAGGCTAGCACGACCTGCACTGAGATGGTGATGTTCTGCAGCCATGTCATATATTAGCTGCGAGAGGCGCATCCCCTTGTGCCCTAGTGCCGCCGCTACAGTATACATACAAGCCATGAAGCCGCTCTATAAGCCATGGTAGTTCACTGGTCCAAGAGTCACAGCTTAAAGGCATAGTTTTACATTAATACATGTATACACACACTGGGGTGAGTTTTTTTTTACTCTACGTACCAATTGTGGACTTTTCCTGGTTAGCAGTTTTACATCATCTGGATTAATGGTGCTTCGTTTGGCATGTCTGTAGTATGTAAAAGGAAGACGTTTGGTGTAGAAGTATGAAAATTTAATTTCACTCTGAAAAATATTACAAATCATGACAAATTTGGCAGGTGAAATTCATTGTATAGTTAATCAAAAGTAAATATTTATCTAGCCAATGATTGATATAAAACAATTTGGTAACATTTTGTTGGTTCACTTACTTGGCAAATGCTTCTAGATCTGTAGCCACAGAACTAATATATTTGAAGGTGGTCTCGGAGAGGGCGGCAATGAATTGTGGGTTGAAGTTGATGTCTGCGTGTGTTTTGGCATTCTCGCATATTTGACCGACGGTGTAATGAGTGGCTGCTTTTAACCGCTGAAACATGACAGTTAACATACAGGAACCTATAATGCACTGAATTTTCACACGTACACACAAAAAAAACGTACATATTAAATTGTTCGGATTAATATGACACCATAGTCATACACCAGCCATTACAGTACACACAATTGGGAACCTCCTGATTGGGAACATTAAACTAAGCTCAGTCAGGGACCGATCAGTTAGTCTACTTTACACAGACATAGCCCCACTGCGAGAACACTGTAGATCTGTGTATGTGTTCAGAAATTAAGCCCAGAAATGTGTATACATATTTTATTTCCGCCCATATGCTATATAGGCCAACAGTGGAAAAAATTATTAGTGTCTTGCAGTCGACAAGAATCCATTCCCCCCCCCCCCCTCAGATAGGCACTTACATAAACCAGCAGCCAGCTGCAATGCAGTGGTCACGCAAAGGTCCTGTTTTTTGTTATGCAATCTGAGACTCTAGGCAGAGGGCCTGTTAGAGGGGCCCCTCACTCGCTGGCCTCTCCTGACCTTAGAGTGGTTAAGGCCTCATTTTAACCACAATGAAATGACAATCAAGATGAATGGATCTATGCATAGAGGAAGCTAAAACATCTTCCCTTACAATGGGCATGAACATTTCTTTGACATACATGTGATTGAAATAGTATGAAGGAGTGTGATTTGGAAATATTTGACAAGTATGGTAATTGCTTATTGTGTTGTTAATAAACCCAATAGCTTTGTTGTAGCTCAATGAGGACCATTGCCCAAATGTAATTATGCTGGGTCAGTATGAATAGGCCTGTGGTAGGACGTCCAGTGACTGCTCTGGCTACCTCCCAGTCCCCCTCTTCCACACCCTCTGCCCCCGTCTTAGCACCCTGCCACACAACCTTCCCATCCTATGCCCAATGCCCCCTCTCATGTCCCCTGACACACCCCCTGCCCCCGCCATGCTAAATGCCCCCTCCCATGCAACCTGCCACAGCCCCTTCCCATCCTATGCTTATGCCCCCTCCCTTGCCCCTGCCTCCCCTGTGCAACCCCCTGCTATGCTTACTGCCCACTCCTGTCATCCTACCACGCATCCCCTGCTCACTCATGTGCCCCATGCTCAATACCCCTGCCACAACAACTCCCCCTCCCCCCCGCCCCCTCATTTGCTCCCTGCTGCAGCCCCTGCCCTCCCCCCTCCCACATCCCCTTCCACTCTCATGACCAATGCACCCTCCTATGCCCCCTGCCACACCACCTTTCTACGGTATTCAGATGCAGAATTTCTAGATTCACTGAGTTAATAAGATCAAAGGTCAATCAATAGTTGGTCAAAGGTCATCTGTTTAAGAAAATAAAAGTCAATTAATCTGTCTAATAGTGTACAACACACAGAGAAACTTTCACAAAAAATAAAGATAAACAGTTAGGTTTTGAAGAAGTAACCTGGTTCTTTAATAGTACTTTGTGATCACAATATCAGATCCATGTTAACCATTGGGTGAATGGAGATCAGTTTTCAATACATTGCTCATGATTTCTCCGGAACTACTATGGGAAAATGATTCAAAAAGATCTGAAAAGATCTCAAACATATCTATATGTCTGAAATAATACCTTCCTAGTTTATCTGTTCTGCGATTTTTATGTAAAGTGCCTACCTCAGAGAAAAAGGCTTGTTAAAAATGGTAGGCCTCTCCTACTCCGTAGACCTCCGAGGGTCCTGACCCTCAGAGACCAAAGGTGTCTGTTGGTAGTTTATCTACTCACTAACTCAGCCAATCTGGCAGTGACCAATTCTCATAGAAGTACTTACTGTCAGGTCCAATGCTTCCATTAACACTTCCCTCAATGTATATCCAAAGATTCACAACCGCCATGGATATGACCCTAGCTGTCGAAATGGCGTAAAACAACTACTTACCTACCTACCTACCTATCCAAAGATTCACAATACACAAAGCACTTAAAATGCATGTAATAATTGATAATCCATTCCAAGTGATTTTCAAATCCCCCTCCCTTACTCCAGCAGGCTGAAATGGAAGCCATTGAAGGAGTGATAGTGTAGGCTAATCATAAACACATAGCTCTCAACTCTCACGCATCTGGCGTGAGTCTCACGCATTTGGGGCTAATCTCACTCTCTCATGCAGAGGAGCCCCTTTCTCACGCATTTTAGACTAAAAAAAAATCAGTATAGGCTTGTAGAGTGAACTTGACCCTTTCCTCACTGTTTGATGTACGAAAGTCAGCCAAATTGTCTTTATTTTTTAAAAATTTTCTTGGGGGGTTACCTAAATTGTGACATTTCCCCTAATGTTTGGAAATTTCTGAGCGCCCCGGCAAAGTCTCACTCTTTGGCTTCATCAAAACTTGAGAGCTCTGTAAACATGTCAGATTTATTGGATATATCTTGTGCTTTGCCCATTACATCTTGCTGCACATGAAAACTTACATGTTTGTGAGTATGAGGGACAATTTCTAGAAACTGACAGTGAGTACTTTGTTCAGAACAGCCAGGTGTTTGAGCCACTATAGCCAGGAATACATGCAGGTTGCTCTCTGCCTGTAAGGGAGTGCACTGCAAAAAAGGTGTTTAAAGATACACACCAAATTTTCTCAACACCAACATTTAAACATCTAAACACTTGAAGTGTTTAGGTGTTTAGCTTTTAAACACTTATTCTCAAACACCTAAACACTTAAGTGTTTAAGTGTTTAGCATTTAAACACTTGGTTAAACACTTCCTAGTTAAACGCGTTTAAAATTGAACGCGTTTAACACTTAAGAAGCGTTGAGAAAAGTGGGACAAATAAGTGTTTAACCAAGTGTTTAACTTCTAAACACTGGTGTTTAATCCCTAAACACTGTTTTTACAGTGTGGTCATTATTTATCAACAGGGGGGGGGGGGGTGGTGGGTTTTCGCGCGGACGCGCGAAAATATTTCACGCCCCCCCTCGACGCCAGTAAAAAATTTTTGCGCCCCCCCCCCCCCCGCGCCGGAGAGTTTTCGTGCCCCCTCTTTGATCTATAGTAGCGCGCTGGCTTTTTTGCTAAAAAGAGGGTAAATTTTTTTAGCCCCCCCTCAAGAGGAGTCAAAATTTTTATAGCCCCCCCCTCGAGAGGGGTCAGAATTTTTTACGCCCCCCCTCAAACCCACCCCCCCCCCCACCGTTGATAAATAATGACCACTCCCAGGAGGAGAGCCCAGTGCTTAGGCGCAACCTTGTAGCAGACTAGAGTATGACCATGTCTGACAGAGCTAGAAGGCAAGGAAATGGTCAAAGTATGACACAGTGGAGACATCATGTGAGTGGCATGGGAACTAAGCAAACATGAAATGTACCAGAAATGACTTCACTGAGCTCATATTAATGGTAATTGAAATATCTTTCTCACTCTCTAGGAATGGTGCTCCAATGTTCTCTACTGCACCCCCTCATACATTAGACATTGAAATAATTTTCACAAAAACTAGATTTAATGGATCTCAACTCAATTATTTTTATGAAATGCTCAAAGTTGACCTTTAGAACAGCCCATTATCAACTGTAACAGGATGGATTTCTCCATACTGATACATTGAAATGCAGGTAACCTTGACCCATTACATAGAGTGAAGTATATGTGATGTAAATGTATCACAGGATATTTGACATTTGTTAATATAGCAGAATTGAAGTATTTCCTCAGGCATACTGAGCTACACACACAAACATGAATGTTACAGTTGCCACAAGATGGCGCTGAAGCACTGGTCACCCCCCCCCCCCCCCTGGACCACTCCCTAACTGTGTAAGCAGGCAGATCTGTGATCTCTTGGCCCAGCCACTCCCACATTCACTTTTTAGCCATTCCCTGTAAAAGATGAAGGGAACTTGTGCAGCTCAAATAGTGTTACACTGTAGTGAACCTATAGAAATGAAGTTTAGTATCAATATTATGCATAATGAAGCAATAATCACTTGTTGGTGAGCCAATTCCTCCAAAGTTGATTCTGAATCTCCTTCTGTTCCCGCCATGTTGACTTCTTTGTAATGGTCTGCAGACAGTCATATTCCTGTGATATGAATTTTAAATTTTAAATAAGAATCTCTATTCCTATTTTTTCCCAATTCATACGGAAAATGATACAAAATATTTTTTTCTAAGTTAAAATTAACCGATTTCATAGATCCAAACACAAAATGCTTATCAAGTTGCTGGACAAGCTAACGCGTACCTGCGGGTAAATAATCTGACCTCCACGAGCTTACAAAATGTGAGCTCGGTCGCCGCCGTGCTGAAAAATTGGTATATATCGACAGAAATAGGCAGTTATCTGGGAAAAGTGTAAGCAGAACCTTGACCACATAAACAAATTTCGTCTGTTCCCATATTTTTTTTCGATGCTGGAGATATAGACACGTAGAAAGTGACTTTCTTTTTGTTTTTCTTCTAGTTCGAACTCGACCTATTTCGAAGGCCGTGAGTGACTGAAATTTCATAAATCGATGAAGATTGACTGGGAAATATCTTATTTGTGTGAGATATAAAGAACTTACATCGGTTGTGCTACCGGTGAGGTATGGTATTGGTCACCTGTGTAGTGAAATATGCATAAAACACGACTAATACTAGCCCTGACAGATGGGACACTGTCTGAGCGATAATGAGTGGATTTAGTCGCTCAGCCTCAGTAAGTCAGTTGGAGACACTAGTGACTAGAGTCTAGACACTACTACCCGGTACCACTTTACATAATTTTGGCTGATGTAATTTTAGATAGCTACATAGTTTTCTATTGAAACTAATGTCACTAGCACCAATGTGCTTTAGTATAGCACATTGGACATTTTGCCGCCCTACTTTAGAAGGATAATGGATAAAGATCATTTTATTTTAAGAATGAAATTTAGGCCAAAGACAAAGTCTAAACTCAAGTCAAGCCTCAAGTCAAGGCAGCCTCACTGATCCACCCCAACAGCTGCTGCTCTTTGGGGTGTTACTCCAGTTTGAGGCGTTCGGGTAGCGGTTTTCTAACAATATGCAAAGCATTGTGGGTGGGGGTGACCTTGAATGCTAACTACACCACCTCAGCTGGTTCCCTCCTCCCCCTTCCACCCCAGCCAGGTCTGGCTAGGTACCAGTCCTTTACTACACCTGGGAGCAGAGTAAGTTCACTACATGATCAACATTGACCCACATGGGACAGACCAATAGGGGATGGCCTTACAAACTAGCATTGATCCCTCGGTCGTACTCCGAACGCACCGAGTTTATCATCAACGCCTGGGTTCCGAGCTAGTTCTCCCAGCGCAAGCTGCACTGCTGTATAAGTGTATAATCATTGACAATGTAATACCTGATATCAGCCGGAGAGTGAATACATATCCAACTTCAACCATATTTTTATCTATATCAAAGGGAGCAATTAAACAATTAACTGGAATACACATCAATTGAAATATACAGCTGAATCCAGGCTATTGAACTGGTATCAAAAGCCGCTGGCCGAGGCCTGCCTCAAGGCTAACTTTGCAAAAGTCTGGACTATAGTGTAGCAAACCTATGCTGTAATAACTAATATCATGATTTAATGTCTGGGAAATCCATTGTTTTGGTAATGCAATGGTTGTTAGGGTCTCAGTGTCGTAACTTGGTGATATGAAGTGGAGGGAAGAGAAGCTTAGGACACACATGTATATTTAGGGAATAATGTACGGGGCATGGCTGTGGGAGTGCTCTAGACTGTATTGAGACATCAAGGGGCCATATAGGCCCAGCGATGTCTCATTACAGTCTAGAGCATGACCAGGTGCATTATTCCCGTTATAACACAGAAAAATCACCTATCAGCCTGCTGACAACACATGAATATCAATTGTGAAGTCTAAAGGTGAGATGAAGTTAACCTCCTTTGCCAGGAGTGCATTATCCATCTAGATAATGCACGGTCAATCAGATTGCAGTATTCAGGTTAATGCACTATGACTTTGCCCAGCTGTGTTATAACTACTGTAATCTCCCGCGTATAAGGCGCGTCTTATACGGGGGGTTTTAGTTCTCATTGGATCCACAAGGGGTCACCAAGACCTTTCTTTTGATCTTACATGCCTGCTTGGTCATAATAGGACAAAACAGGGCCCAGGAGGGCCAAAGGTGGCCCAAGCTACCCATAGGTTTTTGAATTTTGAAAATTCATTCAGTGGAACCAAAGTTATGAATTTTTCATTTTTTTCAGAATTTTCCAAAACTCTAGGTGCGCCTTATATGCGGGCTGCGCCTTATACGCGGGAGATTACGGTAGGCTATAGAATCCATCTCGAAAACTACCACAGAGAAGGGGCATGGGCACCATCTCGGGACATTTCTTCAAATCCAATCCCGTGCCTGTGCACTAAAAATAGTAAATAAGAGGGGATCCACATTGTCCCTGGAAGTGGGTATTATCCAGGGACAAGGTGCCCATCATGACATGTCTAAAGAGTGGGTTTTGCCTCAACCAGCAATATTTGAAATGGCATACCAACTGAACGTCCATACTGGGGTCTATAGGTCTGTGACTTGCTGCCGGCACTATTTTAAAATATATAAAACAAATTAAAAAAAAAAGAATCATCGAGGGGGTGTCAGATTTCACATGGACCCACAACATTTTTTGTGTTCCTCCCCATGGAGAGCGTTTAACCTTTTATTGCTCCTTGGGTGAGGAGAATTTCCATGTCACTCTAATATAAGTCCATCTAGTTGCATGCCGGCTTTTGTTGCAAAAAAAAAATCTTTTAGCCCCCCACCTTCTGCATTGACCTACCACTGTCACTCCTCAATCACTCTCACCGAAGAACTGTATTATGTAAATCTCCCCCCCCCCCCGAGTAGTATGACATGTTTAGTTTTGACTTAAGGAATCAGTGGTAGGTGGTAGATGTTGACACCTTTCCTTTCCTGAACCCATGCAAATTTCCATTTTAGTGAAGAAGTTGGAGCCATAGAGGATGTCGGGTGAGCTGCGACGAACAACCTCCATGGCTGACACGTCGCCGACAGAAGGTTCTCGTAACCTTGGAAATGGCCGACATTCCCCAACCTCGCCGCTGAAGCTTTTCGGCCAAGCCAAAAAACAAATCAATCACATTTACATTGAAATCGGAAACTACATAGATGCCTCCAGCAAGTTTGTCAATGGTAACTACAAGTATTTTCGTACATTTTTGCACTTTTAACAGTATTGCTGTAGTGTTTTTTCCTTTAAAATTTTTGCCAACAAATATTTATATCTTTTGATTAATGAAGACAAAACAGTTTTCGAATGTGAATTTGATGATCTATTGGTATTGTTTTAAAGGTGAACACGTGCGCTTCTTTGAGTTTTTTGGTTTCACGAAGAAGTGGGATAAATTTGGGCATGGCGATAGTAAAAATGGTAAAATAAATACTCTGCTCGTTTGTGACGTTTTCAAAATTTGGTGTTTCGTTTGTGGTTTCTTGAGTTGTTCATCCAACTCCAAGTTAAGTGAATATATTGCTTGATGTTGGCAGTTAAGATACTGCCCTCGTGCCCATTTCTTTACTGTAACCTTTCCAGTACATTTACCCAGTGACTCACTTAGTCATGATGAATTGTCCTTTAAAAGTTGATTAAAGTTGGTCACCCTTCAGAAAATATAATTTTTTTATATTCCCCATGAATTCCCCTCCCTTGTTCTTGGCGTTTATGGCGTTCATGTTTTGTTGAAGGTTGTTTTAGAGTCATAGGCTTAAGGAATGTAGATAATATACCTTGATTTTAGCTCAATTATTACCCATTTTTCTTCTTGAACCACCTGCAGATATCTGACCAATTTCTATGCCCATTGAAAAAATCTTACCGGTAGTGAAATAAAAGTTTACAAAAATTCATTCTGTATAGGTTGATAGAAATTTCCAAATACCCTACTCTCAGTTTTAACAATGAAGAAACAAAGGGAACTGAAATTTGAAATTAAATCTGGGACCCCCAAAAAATTGGGGGCGGGCAACTTACAGATTGATTTTATAGTTTCTTGTATATGTACATTGCATTCCTTCCACAAGGCCCTATGTGGGACCTTATTATTGCTAACATTAGAAAACAAATAATTTATTATAAAAGTGACAATGCAAATAAAGTTTTATCCTGTGATTGTCAGTCACGGAGGGTGGGATCGTGGTGCCGGAACAGAAGGCAGAGATCCAGAAGTACATCGAGAAGGTGGCCGGTATCCGTGAGATGCTGAGCCGTGACCGCATGAAAGTCGCATTCTTTGGAAGGTATTTGATTATTCAGTGCAATTACGGTATTCTAATTTCCTTTTAATTGTTATTTTTTTCATTTCCCAGAGATGCCACTTTTCCTGGTTTTTGTTTTCTCAATATATCTACTCAGAATGAGGTTTATTTCCTGGTAAAATATGTCCTGCTTTTTGGCGGCCAGCGAGTGGCATCACTGATTTCTGATAATTAGAATAGCAGAATGAGTGGATTTCTAATTGTCCTAATGACAAAATCACATTTATATCAACCGAAATATTGCCATTCAGAACCTTAACATCAATTACTTTTCAGGACTTCCAATGGAAAGAGTTCAGTCATTAATGCCATGTTGAAGGACCGGATCCTCCCGTCGGGTATCGGCCACACCACCAACTGTTTCCTGCAGGTGGAGGGCAGCGACACACAGACCGCCTTCCTCCTCCGAGATGACGACTCAGAACCACAGAGTATAGCGGTGTGTGACTATACTTTGATCTTAGATATGTGGTCAGGGAATAAAATGTTCTTGTGCAAACTGCTTGAGACATCCAAAAACTCCATGGATAGAGGAAGACTTTTTTTATTTTTTTTATTGATATTACCATATTAGAGGAAAATGGGAGAAATAAAAAAAAGTAAGTCAAGCCACAGACCTACAAAACCTGTAGATCTGTGGTCTTGGCAAGAAACACTTTTTATGACAGTAACGGGGTTTCATTCGAAGCAAAAGAGAGTCTTGTTTCCTGTATCCATTACGTCACCAAACACAGACAAACATATAAAATTGGGTTGTCTCTAGAGGGTTCTAAGCATAACAATTTGTGCGGTTTGCTTCAAATCTTGCTTATCAATCTGTTGCAGACCGTGCGTCAACTGGCCAGCGCACTATCTCATCTCAAGTTAAAGGAGAACAGTCTCCTCCGGGTCTGCTGGCCTAAAGACCAGTGCAACCTTCTACGCGACGACGTCATACTCGTGGACAGGTATGAGATTATAAATTATTTATTTTCAAAACCGTGAGAACTGTTTAAAAAAGTTGAACGATATCAAACGGCCACCTCTGCCCCTGTAACTCTCCCTTCCGTTCCCCTCAAAAAATCCAATTTTAAACCTGTTGCGTTTTGTTCTTTGCAGTAACTGAATAATGAAAAGCAATTAATATCTTCAAAATTATGAGAATAGATTAAACCTCTTACAGTCATCTTAGTGCAGAAGATGAGAGTTGGATGATTCTATGACATCTTTTACAGCCCGGGTATTGACGTGTCACCAGACCTGGACAGCTGGATCGACGAACACTGTTTAGACGCGGATGTATTTGTCCTTGTCGCTAATGCAGAATCCACACTCATGCAAACAGTAAGTCTTTTAGAAAACATATCTTAATATCACAGGGTAGGCTTGGGAGACCATTTCACTGTACAACAGTATGAGGAAATAACAGTAAATGAATTCACAACAAAAACAAGAATTAAGGCCAATTTGGATGATTGATCTCTTTCAAGTTAACAAACAGTGTAAACCTTAATAATTGTCTGATTTGCAATCCATAACACTGAAATATAGCCCAAGATCTCAAGATTACAGCCAGACATTTGATTCTGCAGTCTGGTAATTTCCGCAGGCCCGCAGCGATTTTGCTGGTGTCCTGCAAGCTTTCGTATTGATTGCTCCATGAATAATGAATGTGTCATGACAACCAAGAGGCTTAGTACTTTGAAGAAAGTGCAGCCATTTAACAGTAAAAAGGTTATCATGTATTTGGTGTTTTTCAGGAGAAGAACTTCTTCCACAAGGTGAGCACCAAGTTGTCCAAACCCAACATCTTCATCCTCAACAACCGCTGGGATGCCTCGGCCTCCGAACCAGAATTCATGGAGGAGGTAAGATCAGCGATAATATAGCCCTTGTAAAAGACGTTTGTAAAATATGACTTTTGTGTAAAATTGTTTATAAAATACCCAACTGTACCTTCTGAATGTTAGGCTTTAATAAACGCTGGTCCACTAGAATCGTGTATGGTAGGTTAGGTCCTGAAATGCCCAAACGTCTTGGTCTTGAATAACAGCCTGCCTTGTAAGTGTGCCTGGGATTGGGGTTCCTGAAATATCTTAAAACACTTGATAATTACCGGGTAATAGATAAAAAAAATTTGGATTGGGAATCACTTTGTCAAGTCTCAACACTGGGTCTAATAATTCAATGCTGCCGAGGTAGTTCATAGACATTCATTCCTCAATACTTAAAAAGTTAGATAAGAAATGATTAGATGAATTAACACGCATGGTTTCCTTCTGCAGGTCAAACAGCAGCACATGGATCGTAACATTGCCTTCCTCGTGGACGAGCTCAAAGTGATGACTCGACAAGAGGCAGAGAACCGTGTCTTTTTCGTTTCGGCGAGAGAGGCTCTCATCTCACGCTCAAACCAGGAGCGTGGAACCCCAACCCCCAGTAAGTACCTAAACTAGTGTAATCATCAATATCATCATCAGTTCAATAGTCTCACTATGGTCGAGCTGAAAATAAACTGTGATCTGTATTGAATATTACTGCCACGCCCACAGCTAATAACACTTTTCGGTATGTTATAACCTGTTGAGGGTGTTTTTAGATCGTTATACCTCAAGCTCTCCCGGGTATTAAATTGAATGCCAATGTGAGATGAAAAGATTGCCTTTCTGTGTGACACTTCTTGTATTGCTTTCCTCTAGGTGGTTCTTTACTTGAAGGTTTCCAGGGACGCCTTTTTGAGTTTTGTAACTTTGAACGGAAGTTTGAGGTGAGTACAAATAGGGATGGTTACAACAATGATGTTAATTCACAGCATCATGAGTTTAATAAATATATCTTTTACTTTGGTTTACATCTCATTAGCTACGATTTCGGTGTTCACTTTAGTGAATTCTCACATAAAAGCTGCAAATCAGATGGTCGATGCACCATTCGATTTACCCATAGTTAGGGTGTAAAGATTTTTTGTACAGTTTCAAAGACGTAATCAGGTTTTCAGTTTCTCCTGGAACATAGGCTCAGCCCAATACAGGCACTGCTGAAAATTTGCGGTAGTTTTCTCCTATTTGCCTTACTCTACGGGCAGTGAACCACTGTAGTCTGTAAGTCAGTGAATGAACGGTTACCTTTCGTGTTATACAGGAATGTATCTCCCAGTCGGCTGTACAGACCAAGTTTGCACAGCACACGGCTAACGGCAAACTTATAACAAGCCATCTCCGCTGTCTGATGGACGATATATACGAGAGCGCCAATACCAAAAAGTATGACTTCCTTTTAGTATTACATGTACCAGAAATTCCCGCGTATATGCCACATCGGCGTATTAGGCACACCCTGAATTTGTGGGAAAGTAAAAGATCCTAGGTCTTCCTTGTCCTTTCAGAAGACACATCATGCTTTAATTCATGATGCTCATATTTCATTGTAGTGCTGCATCTGGTGAGTAGACTCGCCAATTCATCCCGAGGAGTATCAACCCAATAGTGTCTTCTCCGGTTGCAAATCTCGGGCCTTATCTCGTGGATTCACACAGCCAACAGTCGGGTTCCCAGCATTTTTTTCCTGTTTGTGATATTTAATTTCCACTGATCTAGCTCAATTAACATACAGATCTCAGCATTCTCCAATACAGATCTTCTAGTAATAGTCATCCCACATCCAAATATATGCAGATATAAATTGAGAAGTGTAAGGGTAATTTGTCAATAATCATAGAATTAAACATCACAAAGAGTGAAAACTGCATGGAACCTGACTGGGCGCTGCGTGAATCCACGAGATAAGGCCGAGATTTGGTAACCGGAGAAGACTCTACAGTGTCTGTATGATGCACAAGTAGCTTAAAGTGTCATACGATAGAGTTAACAGTATAAAATATATCTGTGTCTATTGTCGTGACCAGGAGTAAAGCACATCAGGCGCAGCAGGAGGCGCGCGACAACCTGGACTACATGGACAAACAGATGAACATGTTAACTGCTGACATCAAGGACAAAATCCGCGCCATGACAGAAGACGTACACAACAAGGTATGTTAAAAGATTTTTGGCTTTCAGACCTACACGTAATCGAGAAAATTAGGAGGATTTCCGAATTTTTGGTGATCCATGAGTGGCATCACTGGGTGCATAATCCTGTTTTGGAAATATTTTTCAACAATCATATTCTATGAAAGTTTGTTAAAATTCTGACTACTTAGGGCGATCGTTTTGGGGGGTGATTGTTTTTGGGGGTGATCTCCTTGGTTCTACCTATTCAAATGAAGACAGTTGCTTTGTTTTGGGAAATCCCACGTCAATATTTTACTTATTCCTTTAAATATAATGGCTGGTTATCAAATTTAAGGAATAAGTGTGGGACAGCCAAATCAGATATTGCATTTCAAAAGAAAAAGCACAATTGTAAGAGGAGAAATAGATATAGGCTAAATGTAAAGTATGATTCAAGTAACACGTTTAGAACATTTAGGCTATGTAGATAGGATTTCTTTATCAACTTCACCCTCACTGATGTTGAATCTGTGATTGACATCCTTTGTGTGATGCAGGTATCCGGCGCCTTGTCAGATGAGATAAAGCACTTGTCGTTACTCGTGGAGGAATTTGACCGGCCCTTCCATCCAGACTCCATGCTACTCACTGTCTATAAAAAGGTACTTGAAAAAGATTTTTATAGAGCTCGGGAGTGAGTTATTTCACAAAGTCTATATAATAATCAAAGTATCCACGTAGAGTTGGAATATATAAAACAAAGTTTTCAAATAAAAAATAATATATCCTCCTCAATAAAACCAGTACTGTAATCTCCCGCGTATAAGGCGTGTCTTATACGTGAATCAAAAGCCTACTGCACCGTATAGAGCTTTCCAAAAGAGGGGGTGCGTCTTATAGGTGGGGTACTTTTACTATAGAAAAGTACTAAACCCTCAAAAATCAAGCCCCAGGTGCCCCTTAAAGTATTCCCCTGAACTCAGGGTGCGCCTTATACGTGAGGTGCGCCTTATACGCGGGAGATAACGGTAGTTTTTGCAAAGGTGGTAAGTATTCCCTAAACCTCCTGCACTGTTCTCGTAAAATCCATAAAAAAGAGAATTGAGATGAATTAAAGAAGTGCCGACATGTTTCGGACTTTGCAGTCCTTTGTCAAGGCTAGGGTAGTTTTTTTGTTTTTTTTTGTTTTTTTTTTTTGTTTTTTTTTGCAGTGTATAAATTTGTAATGTAAAGATGGTTGATGTAGGGTATAAGAGTTTTAATGTGCAGTATTTCTAAAAACTTTTTCCCAAAGCAGGCTAAAGTGACCAGTGTCTTGGAATATTATTCTCATTGAAAAAATGGGTGAATATGAAGGAGGAAAAATAAAAAGAAGGAAAATTTGCGTCTTTAAAATTGGGATATTTGAGAAATTCTTTGTTAGACAGCTTTTATCATGATTACTGCCTGCAGGTATTTTACCGGTCATTGAGATAACATGCCGGCAAAAACACCTGTTCTATTTCAGTAACCCTGAATCTCATAGGGTCAGCACCAATGGCGGATTTAGACAGAGGGCACAGGAGCACGCACCCCCTCCTCCTTGTCTGCATGGTTGTTTGTTTGATTAATCAAGACCCAAAAGCATCTCAAAAATGGGGGGTGTGCACCATCCTTTGGGGCCACGCGCCCTCTTTTTCTAAATCCTGGATCCGCCACTGAGCACAATGATCCAGTAGAGCACCAGCAAGAAACTTGCGGGGTTTTTTTTATTGGTGCATGCCAATGGCAAATGAATGGGGGGGGGGCCTTCATAGGTCTCAATTTGAACATTTCATTGATTTGGTTCTCCTTGATATAATGATCGCAGCTGGTAGAAACAGGCAGGCTCAGGGACGGGGTCACTGACGGGTTAGTTTTGTTCAACACCTCCCCTAGGCTTCCCCCCAGTTGCATAACGAATGGAAGGAGCTCTTTAGAAGCTACTTTGAAAAAAATAATTGATATGACATGTGATCAGCTGTATCAAGAATATAGAGTATAATGTACCTCCCTGGACATATTAATACCATAGATGCCCTTTAAAAAAAGAAGGAAAGTCAAACTGATTGCTATGGTACTGTTCCTATAGGAGCTCCATTTCCACATGGAGGATCTGATAGGACGTAACCTGCACAGCCGGTGCTCCTCCTTTATAGCACAGGTCCTCGACTCCACCAACCGTGAGATCCAAGGTAATCATCTAATGTCGGATAACACCAGACAGCCAATGGATAACTGCTAGACCTTTAACGACAGCAGGGTGTTTTCATGTACATGTATTATGTTGTGGCGACTACAATCGTGAGTAATGCTGACGCGGTAGGGTTTACTCATTGTTGAGGGGGGCGGCATGATTGAAAATTCATTCCTGAAAATTCAGAAACTGTCGCTGCATTACGTAATGCATTATCATTATTATTTATAAGAATAAGTAGAGGAAGCATCATGCTGTCCTTAAGGGTCCAAGGTTGTCTCAGCTGCTGAGGTTTGATTAATGTTTTAATAATCGGCGCCCACAGGACTTCCCGGAGAGTGCGCTATAGCTGTTACGCTCCACACCTAACATGTTGTTGGCTCCCCACCGGCTGGCTTACTGAATGGATACACACCTATTGAACTCCCTGTCTGTCACTAGTCAGTGTACATAGTGTTTTATTTACCCTGTTTGACAGAATAAGGGCACATATTCTTAATGAGCAGATACCTCTATTTTCGCCTAGCTTTAAAAAAAAAATAATAACCAAAATATTCTGCACTTTGGAATCCAGTTATAAATTGATATGCGCTTATTTGTGAAACATAGTGCACCTGGTTCATATATGCCAAGCTTGTTCTGTCAAATACGGTATACCTTTCCAGAACACTCTTCAACATGATTTTTGTTCCTCTACGCAGACTTTCTTATTTCAGTTTCACCTACTTCCTGAAAAAAAGACCACCTCCCTCCTTTCTTCTTATGCCGATCACCCTAAAAATATTTGTAGTAATTTTTTTTTTTCTTTTTGCAGTCCTACAGCAGATCATTATTTTATTTTAATTTCTGGCCTTTAACCTCTCTTGTTGCAACAGGCATCGGTCCAGTCTTTATGTTCAATGTTAACACGTCTTTGACACATTGAATTTTTCTACGTACCCTTTGTAAAATAAATAACCATGCACATATTGTGTAAAATATTTTCATCTTCCTTCACATTGCATGAACTTCAATAACAAAATCAAAAACAAAAAGAAGAAAAAGGAAATAAATAAGTAAATAAAATACTAGATCAAACTGACCTGGCATTGAAAGAGAGGTTACTGGTGTTAGGTGTGCTTGCCAGTTGCTGCCCTCACCCAGTGGGCAGGTTGCCCAGTTGCTGCCCTCACCCAGTGGGCTGGTTGCCCAGTTGCTGCCCTCACCCACTGGCTGGCTGCCCAGTTGCTGCCCTTTCCCAGTGGGCTGGTTACCCAGTTGCTGCCCTGACCCTGTGGCTGCCAGTTGCTGCCTTGTATGTTGTATCTGACGGTGTGTGTGTCTGTGTCGTGTATCAGGAGATGTATTCCCACATAGAGAGCGCACTCGGTCGCAGGCTTCAGAACAGGTGTTCCGCTGAGTTAACAGAGGCCGTAGATCATTCCCGCACTGAAATGACAGGTAAAGTAGGGCAGTCTTTCAAAAAAGAGATAATCGAAAAAGAAGAGCTGTCTTTCTCAGAAATTCGTAATCAATACTAGACTTAAATTTGTTTTTGCGTTTACATCATGTGAAATCTTAATCAGAAATAGATAAGATTGTTAATCTAAACGAATCTCAGCATGCCTGCCAGTCTGTGGCCTACAGGTCAATATTTGAGTGACGCTTAAGCTTGTGGAACTCCCCCTCCGCTCGTAAAGCCACAGGTATATGACTTCAAAATGCCCAACCAAACATTCTTTATCCATGCGGTCATTTTTTGGAAACATTCCAGCAGGTTTCTGTGTTAAATCTGGATTTAGAAACATTGACTATACCCAACACTACGGGTATCTTATATTCAACCCTTTTGTCAGAAATATATCACTTAAGTTCTTCTTAATATGCTATGTTAAGGAATTATTTGTAGATCATTGATATCAGTGTAACAAGTCTATATAGTTATCCTACGTAATATATTTCTGTCTCAGATTTCGGTCCACCAATAAGTGATAAGAGTGGGCCAGCATTAAAAAAATTTAACCTTTTGAGTGTAACATTGTGCTTGAAGGCTTTATGTCAATTTCGTCTTCATGATATATCTAATACCGCACATGCTGAGGTCCCTTGCAGTTCTGCATTGGTGCATCATGCCTACCCTTGGGAATGTATCAATCCCTTGGAGTCTGCATGATACACACTTTCTGCAGCAGTGTAGAGGTATTTAACAGGGTATTCATTTAATATAATGACAAAATGGGATAGAGAAATAATGCATTGTGCGGCACTTAAGGGGTTAATTTACGTCATGTAGTCTAACACAGTCCCATTCTCCTTTCACACAGAACGGCTGTCGGCATTGTTGCCTGCAGAGGTGAAGCAACAAGCCATCAACTTTATCCCAAACAAGGACTTTGAAGTGGCGTACCGCCTTGACTGCCGTAACCTCTGTGCTGACTTCCGGGAAGACATCCAGTTCCGCTTCTCTTTGGGTCTCACTTCCATGATGAACCGCTTCTTGGGTGACAAAGGAGCGCGACAGGTTCTTGGAGCCGCCTACGGGCGCCAGGTCAGTAATGTTATCTAGTTTTACTGATTTACCTCTTCAGGGCTACATAGCCCACGACTGCCTTTAGGACATATGCTTTGTTAACCCTTGTGATTATCATGATTTATGCCGACCCTTGGATGCTGCATTGTAACACATATGCATTTATATCTAAATTGAATGGACATGGATTTACCAATTTTTTGCTATTACTAGACATTCAATATTGCATCGCGTTTCAGGCGCCAGTGCAGATGGCAGGGACGCCGCAGACACCAAGTAATGAGATAGTTAACATAGTGCCAGCGCCGCAGCACGACGCTGACCTGATCCTACACACCCTCAGTACTTTCACGTCGCTCTACTCACGGACAACTGTCGGGGCACTCGCCATCTCAGGCCTGGTCAGTCACCATTTACTCTATTTCATCACCCTAGTGCAAGAAAGTTGTAACTGTGGTACTTTTAGTGTCAGTTACAACTGTCTTGCGGTAGGGCGACAATTGTAATCCACAACAATACCATAATCTCTTGCGAGGCTTTAGTTCTAGACCAAGGCCTATCTTCTGATATGTTACACTCCCTGTAAATCATAATATGGTTTAGGGGCGTCCGTGGGGGCCTTAGCTACACATAGCTTTTTGAATTTTTTAAATTGATTCGATAGAACAAATGTTCTGAATTTTCATTTCTTTTACCATATTCTTAAAGAGTTTTAAAAATACCTGCATTCAGTCATAGTAATTCTCTGGTTACAGAATGTATTTAGCTAACACTTTGTTTTCCATGAACAGATAGCCAAGGCTGCCGGATGGCGTGTGATCGCCATCGGTGGTGCCATTTATGGCTTGATGTACGTCTACGAGCGCCTCATGTGGACGAACAAGGCGAAGGAGCGTGCCTTTAAGAAGCAGTATGTGGACTACGCTGCACAGAAACTGCGCCTTATTATTGACCTGACTAGCTCCAACTGTAGCCACCAAGTACAGCAGTACGTACCCAATTACACCTACCGTAAATTCTCTCATATACCAGAATCCAAATCAAAATTAGGCTTATGGGATTAGCCCAAAGTCTGGTTGCGGCTTATATGAGGGTATTTAGCATTATGGAACAGTATTGAACGACCAAATTTCAGGCCTCATATTCAGCTTATAACATTCAAAGTCAGGGTGCGGCTTATACGAGGGTGTGGCTTATGCGAGGGAATTTGCTGTGCCATATCAATTAGCCTGATGTCATTCGTGTCGATCCCTATTTTGGTGCAGTAGTGCAATGCTGGGCGGAATGCATTGTTGTATAATTTGGACACATTGAGAGTATGTCAGACATAAAGATTTAATTCAGGCTTTCAGCATTACAGCGTTACAGCACTATAAACTGCTGAAAAGACATATCTAGGGTAATATATCCTGTGAGTTGCGAAGATTCATTTCTAAAGCTATTTACAAGAATACCCTTTCATTGACCCAGTGCACTGTAATCTTAGGTGCTACTTTCCCACCAAATTAAGACGTTTTTTCTTCATCTTCAGCAGTCCTTTTTAATGTCTAATAGCTTCTACTTTGTGAAAAAAAACAGAAAATCATTCAATGACTTAAACACTTAACTTTAAATAGCATGTAAAAAGAAAATTTTCCAAGCATCTGAGAAGAAGTTATTAGGTTTTTAGTTTATCACTCAGAAAGGCATCAATCAGAAATACATTGGAGCCTATGGAGGGAAAAGTATGAAAACAGCCCTTCTTTTTTTACTTTCATTATAACACATAGAGTTCAATGGCAAACCAAAGGTGAGACGTTTCTGGTATGTCTGGAATGTCAAAGACTTAATGTTAACGCCACAAAGGAATGCTAAAGAGAAAGTAGCCCCATGATTACATGACACAGTAGACACCAGCTTCGTTTTCATTCACCTTGGCTGTGACAAAAATGCCAATATGGAGGTTTATGGAGGATACAACTTGTTATGTCGGTCGATGCTCTTGGGGCATATGGACTCTATGGAGGATACAACTTATTACATCGGTGGATGCAGAAATGGTGCAACATGGTTGAATCAGTGGTGCAGCATGAGTGCAGCGATGGTAGGACAGGGATGCAGCGACGGTAGGACAGGGATGCAGCGACGGTGGGACAGGGATGCAGCGACGGTGGGAAAGGGGTGCAGCGACGGTGGGACACAGATGCAGCGACGGTGGGACACGGATGCAGTGACGGTGCAGCGACGGTGGGATGGATGCAGCGACGGTGGGACAGGGATGCAGCGACCATGGGACACGGATGCAGCGACCATGGGACACGGATGCAGCGACGGTGGGACAAGGATGCAGCGACGGTGGGACAGGGATGCAGTGATGGTGGGATGGATGCAGCGACGGTGGGAAATGGATGCAGCGACGGTGGGACAGGGATGCAGCAACCGTGGGACACTGATGCAGCGACGGGACACGGATGGTGGGACACGGATGCAGCGACAGTGGGACAGGGATGCAGCGACAGTGGGACAGGGATGCAGCGACCGTGGGACAGGGATGCAGCGACCGTGGGACAGGGATGAAGCAACCGTGGGACAGGGATGCAGCGACCGTGGGACATGGATGCAGCGACTGTGGGACAAGCATGCAGCGACCGTGGGACAAGCATGCAGCAACCGTTGGACAAGCATGCAGTGACGGTGGGACAAGCATGCAGTGACGATGGGACATGGATGCAGTGATGATTGGATTAATACACTTATTCAACTTGACTTGGCCAACTTTAATTTGAAACCTAAAGCTAGTGTCTGGATCAAGTATGTGAGTTGTAACCTAAAGCTAGTGTCCACCGATCTTGGCCTTCAGTAACTAAGTCAACCGATTGTGAAGGAAAACAGCTATGACGTTATGACATACCTTGTTTACAAAAATAAATCACATGATGACATCTACAAAATTCTAAATGCAAAAATACAAAAATTACTTATTTCATTTAATCACAATAGCACCTATGCCATGTATCAATGATGCACTGGGTCATCTGTGTTTAGAAACACACATCAGCTAGTTTAAAATTTATGTTTTTAGGGAGCTACAGTCAACATTTGCACGTCTTTCCCGTCAAGTTGACATGGCTAAAGAAGACTTAAGCGAAGAAGTGAAGAAGCTGTCTGAGGAACTTACCAAACTAGAAGACATCGCCACCCAGTCCAATTACCTAAAGTAAGTCAAAATTATATACAGCCTTACCTTGGACAACAACAAATCGAAATTAAAAGGGAAAAAAACTCTCAATAAAGTCATTCAATTAGCTTGAACTCCCAAAGCTTCAAACTGTTGTCCAGATATCTGGAGTCTTATTCTATATAACATTAAGTAGGGCCTTTTTAAAAAGCAATGTATTGATGATTTTGTTGTTTGTTTTTTTTTTTTTTTTTGCAAAAAAAAATAAAAAAAAATAACCAAGAAATGTTTTTATTTTCTTCCAGGAATAAAGCGGGTTACCTCGACAGCGAGTTAAACAGTTTCATCCACCAGTTCTTGAAACCCGAGAGCCAATTATGATTTTAACCTGATGATGCTTACATACACATACATACATCTGACACTCGGTCATTGGTGATAATCTGTAGAGGTCCTCCGGACACGGCTATTCTCAGGCCGTCTCGCTCTGTCCAACCCGGTTTGCTGGAAAGTCCCACAGTTCTACTCTGTGCCTAGTTTCCTTTGACAAGGTCAAGGTAAAAACTGTGGCACTTTCAGACTCTTAAACTTGATACATTTGTCAAACATTTGTTATCAGCTAGCAAAATGCTTGTAATGTTTTGCCTGGAAAGTTAATGGTCAAAGTAGGTTATTGACATACATGTATGTATCTCTGACACCTGTGCAAATATTGCACTAGGTAGTCAAGTGGGCCATGTGAGACGGCGAGAAGCAGGCGGAGGTTCAGTATTATCTGGCTGGTGTATATATAGCCTTTTTTCTCAGACCGATTTTCACATTGCTTGTACAGCTTGGTCATCTAGGTCATCTTTCCTACTTGAAGGTTTATTGGCTAGGGGTAGATAAAAATGGCACTGGATACAATGTTTTATAACTTTATTGTGATTTACCACGTTATACAGAACAAAAGTGCTTTTCTGTCCTTTTGTTTTCGTGATGCAAGAATACAGCACTGGCGAGTAACTCACCAGTACTTGTACATTCAGGCATCATGCTGACCGTATGAGACTCGCGAAGGGTCTGCAAGATGCACCAATGCAGTGCTTGTGAGGTACTTGCATGTGCGTTGTTGTTGCATCATGATTACAATTGAACATGAAATATGGAAGCATCAGGCTGTTCTTAAAGAGCTAATTTTGTATATTTTAGCATATAATGATGTACAAATGCGTTGTATGAACTTGTTTGGATGAGTATAAAATTTTTGTCTGCACCCGAAAGTCGGTGATGATGAATATGAGTCGAGAAAGAAAGAGGAATGGTTACTTGCCAATAGATATTATTAACATAGCAAGAAAGTGGATTCTAATTTAAGTCAATATGTTAAGTTATAATATAAAGTCCCATTTTCCATGTCGGTCAGCGATTTACCCAATTATTGTAATGTTCAGACTGTTGGTGCTGCATTTGGAGATCTGACCGCTAATAATCGATAAATTTGTATGTCATCTGAAACGAGTAGAAATGATCTTTTCTACACTTAGTACAGTCAAATCTGTGTATAACGAGTCCTGTGTATAACGAGTCCTGTGACTTGTAGTAACTTCAATAGGATATTTCTGGAACAAGTTTCAATCACTGACAGGTATATAACTACTGCAAATGAAGTGTTACCATGGAATCCATACATATATAAAAGAAAAAATGTATAAGATTCAATCTTTAGAAAAAAACAAAAAACAACTGTCATTCTTGATTCTTCTGTCTAATATATGTCTATATAGTTAGAATGCATGCGCGATGAATTCTTGGGGAATAAATGCATTGTACAGGACCCGTATCTGTATCATAGAATGCCATTATAAGAGGCCATGTTAATACTAGTTGATGTATTATATTGGACTTCTCGAGTCTCCATTTCAACAATGAACATTTCTGACTTAATCAAATTGGATACACATAGCAGTATACTTGTAACCTGTAAAATATAAAGAACTTCTAAAATAAACAAGTCACTTACTAGAGACTGGTCATTAGTGAAAACAAGAGGTGGATTTTCTCGCTTCTAGTAAGAAAATTTTCAGTTCTTCATCAAAAACTTGAAAATTTACACATGTAAATGCAGTACTTGTATGAAATGGACCTATATAATCTGCTATTGTAAAGCAGTGAAGGTTGGTTGTCATTAACTTGATGTATAGAAATTAAGTCATCTATGATAAAGACTGCATAATTTGTTATCAGATTGTTCATTTTGTGTGGACGGGTAGAACAAGAATCGGCCAGCAAAGGTGTAAAACAAATTGCATAGACTTCTTATTGCGAGTGATTGTAACATCTTAAAACATTTTTTCTATCGAGCCAAGGACTTTGGTACTTTGAGGTCAGCATGATGCCTCTACATTGATGCCGCTTTGTTGTCATGATGCACAAATGCAGCACTAGCATATAAGTCACCATTGCTGCATTCATGCATCATGTTGACCCTCTGTGGGCGTATCAGCACCATAGGGTCAGCATGATGTATGAATGCAGCACTGGCGAGTTACGCACTCTGGATGCATCATGTCAACAAATGGGCGTAGTCAGTGCGTTAATGGGCCATGTAACCCTCAGAAGGTTGGATATATAGAAGTGCATTACTAATACAACTTTTCTGCCTCTTTGTATATGATAGAAGTGATACCAGATCTTACAGAGAAACTACTTTAGATTTAGGCATTGAACATATTTCTGTTATTGGTGATTCGAACAAGCGGATTATTGGAATAAATATAGTGAGACGCTGTTACTGCTCTCACTTTACTGCCTCCCCTACTCAACTGAACATCACGTAGAAAAAAAAAACCAAAGACAAAAGTACATTGTTACTTTCTAGTACTGCACTAATAGTTCTACTTCTTCATGTCGGACCTATGCGGATGATATGTTCATAAAGGGAATGGTGTGATACATTTTCAACGCTACATCAATGTATTCTAAAGATACTTGAATATGAAGCTTGAAGTCTAGTGAATTAAACTACCAGTAACCTATACAGCAGTCCACATTATCTATAAGTTCACCTTTTGAGTTTGAATTTCCCCTGAGGCTAGCATTTACTACTGGTATTTTGATGTGATTGTTAAGAGCAAACATCCAGGCTTGTTAACTCGAAAAGCGAGTTATAAGGAGACACCCTGGGGCCCTGCACTTTCAGTCATTTTGGTGGTGCGAATAAGTTTAAAAAAAGATGGAAATTTTGTATATAAGAGTCAGAATTACTTGATGAATTTGTAGTGTCATTAAATGAGGAGATGTAGGGGTCTTGCAGGAAAAGTTATTTCATTACAAAGTTTTGTAAATTGTGAGAAATTGTCAATATTGTACAGACTCAATTGGTTGGCAGCCATAAGACGCTTTTTGCCCCCAATGGTGAAGGTATATGATGTTGATCCATGTATCAACTTTCCCGCCTTTTTTGGCAATGTGGTGTGAATAGTGCAGTTTTGGCAGGAGTTATGCAAATAGTGGCTTGGCGGTGCGAATAACCTGGGTGAGGGAGTGCTGGTGCAACAGGATGAGAGTCAATCACAGGCTTTTCACTTTTCAAGTTATCAGCAATTTACATTGCTGCATTATATTTTTATTTCTGCATTAGAAACTATTATACAATATAGAGGAAACATTCTTTGTTTAGTATGATTTTCCTCTCGTTCTATTTCCTCAAATGATAATGAGAAACTAAGAAATAGGGTTTTGAGAAATTCATTGTTTGATCATAATTGGTCAACGCCCAGAGAGAAAAAAATGTCTAAGATGCCGATATACATTATGTATTATCGGTAATATATGTTGTGGTGGGATGTCCAAGGTGAAAATAAAGGACGAGTATCCGAAATCCAGATCTTTAAGAAGAGGAGGGGGGGGGTAGATATCTGTACTATTTTATAGTTTACTATTTATTTGGGGAGGCAGAGATTTATTGATTATGTGTTAATATAAGGCCACACCAAATTAAAAAGTTGGTGTATGGATTTTCGTTTTCAAAAAATGCAGAGGGAGGGCGAAACTTTTTTTTTTTTTGTCTGGATTTCTGCTTCTGAAATGTGGAGAGGGCTTTTTTGTTCTTTTTTTTTTTTGTTGAGGAGGGGTTTCTTGCTCAAAATGTTCTTTTTATACAAAAATGCAGAATTGGCCTATATAATTTTTTGAAACCGATGATTTTTTTCCTATCCAATGAGTGGTCTGCCTTTTCTGTACTTTCATTGATTGACCTTGTAAGCTCCTTGGAGGGGAAAAAAAGAAAAAAGGTTGCAATTTCCAGGTTATGGTAGCGGACAGCCCGCAGTCGTCGCCTTGCCGGGCTTTGTATCATATCCAGACGTGGTTCGAACCAGGCATTTCTCGTCAGTCCCTGTGGCACAGTGCATAGGGAGTTGGATTTGGGATGTGAGATTGCAGGTTCTATCCCTACCCTGGCCTGGAATATTCCATGGATAACCCGCACCGGGCACAGGTTATCCATGGATAACCGCACGCCTTACAAAACTGATGTTACAGCCTACAGGGTGTGCAATATCGACAGATATGTGGATGGGAATAGCCACCAAAAAGCACCCAGTAACCCAGAAATCGTGGAATAAAAGCCTTTATTGTTTAACGGTACATTCCTTACCATGTCTACTATTTCAATTTTACCTATCTCTGATAATGCCTATCATGTAGCCTACCTATCCCTCATTGTGCCTATCCCCCAACTCTGCACAGTTAGTTAGTTAGTTAGTGTTTAACGGCACGTCAGCTACTGGTGATGGCTATTTGTGCCTAAAGGTTTTATGGAAGAAAGTTTCTACTGTTTAAATTTGACTGTAGTATCCCAGGTTCTTGACATATGCAAGTATTGTATCCGGTCTGCAGGTATCAAATAACTCTTTCAGTGTTGTACATTGATGGTATTGTGCCCTGATGGGGCACTGGCTACATTCCACAAGGAAATGTTCCACCGTCAGGTGTTTTTGACACCTGTTGCAAAGCGGTCTGGGTTCTCTCTTCATCAGGTGTGAATGCGTTAGTCTGGTGTGGCCTATTCTTAGTCTGTTCATGACAATTTCTTCTCTTCTGCTCTTGCATTTGGCTTTCTTGGTTGTGCCTATCTTGGGCTGTATTTTGTAGAGTTTATTGTCTCTTTCAGCGTCCCATGACTCTTGCCACTTTTGGTGGATGTATTTCCTGATTTTCCGTTTGAGGTCCTCTGATGGTAGAGGCATATCTATTGGAACTTGATTTGTTGCATCCTTGGCAGCAACGTCTGCTAGGTCATTGCCATGGATTCCTTCATGGCCTGGTACCCAAGCATACGCTATCTTCTTTCCAGCTAGAGCAAGACTATTGTGTCGTTCCAACACTCTTTTCACGAGAGGGTGTGTCCACTTGCTATGCTGCATTGCTGACAGTGATGATTTGGAGTCAGATACAATCAGGTAGTTGTTGCCTTCTGATGTCTCAATGTGATCTTGTGCTAGGTATAACGCATGTAGCTCTGCTGTGTAGATGGAGGCTTCGTCTGGCAGGCGTTCTTTGAAGGCATGGGGTCCTAGAACGGCTGCAGATGCTGTTTTGTCTGCCATATGTGATCCGTCGGTGTAGATTGGTACGTGATCTCTGTAACTATCACGCAGTTCATTGAATGCTGCTTGATATGTGGTGCTAGATGTTACCCCTTTCTTAAGCGCGGTAAGGTCCATTCTGACCTCTGGTTTGTGATATGTCCATGGGGGCATTTCCGGGTACTCTACATTAAGTACATTATCCAGAGACATTCCCGCTTCTTCTAATAGGTGGGATACCCTCACCTGAAGGGGTGCAATGTATTGGTTCTTCTTTGCTTCATATTTTGCCTTGTGCTTGGGGTTTGTCAACAATGCTGCGGCTGGGTTGTTAGGATTTGTGGCAATCCGGATAGCATATTCAAGGGAGAGTTTCTCTCGTCTAAGGGCGATGAGACTGGGTATGATTAGGTTCTTTTTGTAAGTCCTTTCAGCTTCTAGTCGCATCTTGCGGGCTTCTCGACATTCATCATTAAACCAGGGTTTATCTTTGGTTTTAGATTTGTTGGAAGTTTTTGGAATGCTCTTTTCTGCTATTGTTTGGAGGGTGGCTGTAAAGGTAGCCATAGGGTCTTCCTTTTGTAGTAGCTTTTCGAGATTGAGTTCCTTTTTACTGAGTTCCTGGAATGTCTCCCAGTCTGCTTTATACAACTTCCATTTAGGTATTTTGTCCATGGGACCTTGATGGATGTGTTCTATAAGGATGGGTTTTTTTTATGTCTGCTCATCTTACAAAGTACTCTGTGTCTATTCCTTAAATTGCTAATTGCTCATACTGCCTATCCCTCTTGCTTCCCATCCTTACCTATCCCCCATGCACTCTATACAGCTCTCTTACCCATCCAGGGATGAAAGAGTTCAAGGTTTTCCTTGATTTCAAGTTTTTTTCCACTCACTTAAGAAAAATAAGTTTTCTTGAAAATCCTCTGAAAACAGGATAAAGGAGTCACAAATTACCTCCAGAGGTTGCATACATGCACACAGTCAGGTCCCACAACACTGCATACAGTGGCAGCATGCCAGTATTTAGTTCAAGGTTTTCAAGGATTCTCAAGGTTTTCCTTGAAAACTTTCCCCTCTATATTGGTGTTTGTTCCACTCTTCAGTGTAGTCTTAGCAGCAAGCTATAGTTCCTATGCTAGAAGAGTGTCGGATAGTATACCCCTTTTCTGCGCGTTATGCTTTCACCATGTAACTATATTGGTCATATATTCCCTGCACCATTTGACCTATCTGCATACATTCAACATTGTACTTGGACCATAGGTCATGTTGTGCAAAAGCACCACTACCAGGTGGTGCATATTTTGGGTATGCTATCCGAACAAGACCTTAGAAAACAGCTATACAGTAGCATTCTGAAGGGATCCTAGGTCATACTCTGCAAAAGGGCCATAATGTGCACATTTTGAGTATAGTATCCGAACAACATCTTGAAAAACAGCTTTTCCTGTTATTTGAGGACAAACTACATCCTTATACAACCCCTACTGCACCCCCCCCCCAACCACACAAACCCTGTAACACACTTATGGATGGGACTGGAGGGCATATACAGTGCATTTAAAGTTGTTTCCTTTTTCAAGGTTTTTTGTCATTGTTGACTTTCATCCCTGCCCATCTCACCTTTCTTTACCTACCTATGTCACAACCAACCTTCATTATGATGACCATTTCTTAGTCACCCTATCACCTAACATACTGGTTACAGTCCACCTTATTCATACATCTACCTATCATTCATGCTGCATATCTTTCAGTTTACCTATAATTATAATGATATGAATTGAGGATAGGCATAATGGGGGATAGGTATATTTCACAAGGCATAGACCTGGAGACAGGTGGAAGAAATTGAACACAAGCTGAGATATGTAGAGAGAGAGCGGGTTAGATTGACTGAGCTGACATGGTAAGAAAACCATATGGAGAGCATGAGAGATAGGTATTCAAAAGCATTGGTAGCAAGGGGAATAGGTAGCATGTGCAATATCTAGTTTGAGGGATAGGCACAGAGAGTACCTTGGGGGTCTAGATGGGGGGGTCCCCATGTCCCTTGTCGATTTTAAGAAAAGCCCATGTCAAATGTCATTAACTTTGTATTTTCCTCTGTCCTTGTCACTAAGCTCCATGTCACATGTCAATTTTAAGAAAAGTCCATGTCCCCTGTCACTATCCTTTTTGTCCCATGTCCTTGTCCCTAGAGGCTCCATGTCCTTTGTCGATTTTAAGAAAATGCCATGTCACACTGTCGATTTTAGGGGTCTAGACCCATTACCTTGTAAGATGAGCAAATGTAAAACAAGAAAACATGGGTGGTAGTGACAGATGGGCAAGTCATATATGAAGGATATGCAGAGTTAATTGGGGGATAGGTATAATGAAGGATAGGTAGGCTTTATGATAGGCATTGTTAAGGATAGGTAGGATCAAAATGATAGACATGATAAGCAGTGTAACTGTTAACCATTAGGGCCTAAGGGAGCGTTCATTATTTATGGCAGGGGGGGTGAGCAAATGAGGGGGGGGTCAAAATTTTTAGGGGTATTCAGAGGGGGGGGGTCATTTTTTTTCAGCCTATTGTGAGAGGGGGGGTCCGAGGGCTGGGCCAGTAGTACAGGAGAGAAAGAATCGAGCCAATGAAAGGAACTGAGTTCCCCGACCGTCCTTGGTCTCGAATTGCTGCTGACTTCTGTTATCATGTTGGAACAAACTACCTAGTAGTTGTTGACTACTACTTAAGGGATATTGAGACAAGCAAAGTCACTAAAGGAGTTGACGCCGCAAAGACTGTCGCCAAACTTAAGAAAATATTTGTTCATCAGGGCATCCCCGATATACTTGTCACAGACAATGGACCTCAGTTCAGTGCAAGAGACTTTGCAAACTTTGTAGATGAGTGGAAATTTGTGCATGTAACATCTTTGCTGAGATATCCACAGTCAAATGGTGAGGCCGAGCGAGCCGTACAGACAGTCAGAGGTATTCTCAACAAAGCTACTGATGTGGACTTATTAATGTACCGAAACACACCACTCCATAATGGCTTCTCACCAGCGCAACTAAATATGGGCAGGAAAATAAAGACCAGAGTCCCCTGCTATCCATCCGAACTCTTACCAAGCACACCAGACCCGGTTGTTGTACGAAAAAAGGAGAGGATGTACAGAGCCAGTATGAAACTGAACTATGACCAACGACACCGCGTGAAAGAAGCCGGAGAGTTATCAGCAGGTGACAAAGTGTGGCTCCCTGATCTCAAGACTCATGGCACAATTGTAGGCAAAGCCAATGGAGCGAGATCATATGTCATCTCAACCCCAACAGGCCTCCTGAGGCGAAACCGCCGTATGACTAGAAATGCCATCACATGCAGTCACCCCTAGGGTTGACTCACCTGACAAACCAACACTGAGGATTGATCAGCCGGGTACCCCTTCATATGTGAATGAACCTGATGACCCGCCAGGGGCTGATATTACTGAGCCTCGTAGGTCTGGGAGAGCCAGATCTGCACCTAAGCGTCTGATTGAAAACATGTGAAAGACTCAATGAGATATCAGTTTAGTTTAACTTGAGAGATAATTTCATAGCAAGATACTAGCTATAATCATGTTCTTATTTGGTTGATAAGTATTATTCATTCATGAACATTTCAAGACAAAGAGACTGATAAGTGAGCTACTCATTTTGATCGATAGGTATTATTCATCTATGAACATTTCAAGACAAAGAGACTAATAAGTGAACTTCTCATTTTCCAAAAAAAAGGGAAATGTGGTATGACCGGTATGCCTATATGGTGCTGCCACCAGTGACTGTGTGGGGAACTAAAAAGTAAAGTGAGTGGGACACAACTTTGGGGGTTTAGGAAGTGGAGATCAGCATGTCAACATGTGGCTGAAACTGAATTTGTAACACTACAAGTCTACTCTACATTAAAGAACTTCAAGAACTAATCTTCTAAATGTTTGCTCAATAGAGTATCCAACAATTGACGAAGGCGATCAGCCCAGCCTGAGGACCGAGGGCCTTGGGTTTCCGGAACAGAGACAAACCGGAGCCCTTTGTTTACATTCTGACACGAGAAAAAGCTTTGATTTTCCTTAAAATAATTCACAAATAAGACAGAAAAGCCACAAACAGGAAGTGAGACCGGAAGTGCTTTTATGGGTCCCCTGACCCAACATGCGCTCTCAACCAATCGGATTGCAGGAAAGGCGACCCAACTGCACTCGAGTGTTAGAACAACTTGCTTACATAACTAGACCTGGTGCTCCATTAGACGTTGCTTAAAGGTGCTCATGATTATATTCTTAAAATTCAATAGTACCTCCCATATATAAAGTGTGATTTGTGGATAAGGCACACTGTAGGAGCAAATTCAAAAGGTCAAATGAGAATATGAAGTTGGCTCCAGAAATTCCAAAAACATTCTTGGGAGATACTCTCATACTCCATTATTATTGCTCCCATGCTGTACTACTTAACTAATGTGGTACAGTAATAAAAATGTATTCTCTTGCATGAAGTTTGTCTTTAGGAATGTTTTAGTCCTGACTACCATAATGTGTGGACAGATGAGGGGAAAGGGTCCTCCGAGGTTAAATATGAAATTTAAAATTGATGTTATCAGCTTTAAAATGAGGTACAACACTTGTAGATAACCCATCTAGTCTTGGAGATATTGCTTCACGAAAATGGAATGACATCAATCAATGCAGCCAATAAGCTCTATCATTCATTGTTTTAATTAAATCAGGCATCTAATTAGCATAATGATTCAAATAATCGATCAAAAAATGACCATTCCTTTCCATACATTAGGGCATAGATTTGGAGTTAGAAGTGGTATCTTTATGCTTTATTCAGTGTATGAATCTCCATGAATCATTCAA
Source organism: Acholoe squamosa (assembly GCA_949317995.1). NCBI lineage: Eukaryota > Metazoa > Annelida > Polychaeta > Phyllodocida > Polynoidae > Acholoe > Acholoe squamosa. The sequence continues at coordinate 50,616,985 of OX439050.1, forward strand.
TCGGTTGACATTATTTTTTTTTTATTTGGAATATAATTTTTGTTGCCATGGCAACACCTTTCCCTGAAAACCCTTAGTTAGACCTTCTTTTGAATTCAAAACGTTCCATTAACATTCCAAATAGACCAGAAGTTCCAGGAAATAGAAGGTTTTTCAGAAAACCACATTTTTCTGTGTAAAAAAGTACATAAAAGCTATTTTTGGTCTATTTTTCACATTCCTAGCCTTTGTAGCTCCCCCTAGTGGCCAAATCTAGTACTAAAATCCCACAGGGAGGACCATTTCCCCTCATCTGCCCACATGTCTTGCATATAAGGCGTGTCTTAGGCCTATGTGCGAATCAGAGCCTCGGTGCGCCTTATAGGATCAGCCTGAGTTAAGGGTGCATCTTATACGTGGGGTTTATTCAAATATCATTTGATACATAAAATGATTTACCCTGAAAAACATGTAAATAGCCCCCCACCTCCATCACACCTATGGGTAAAGCTAATGAATGCTGTAAAGGTGTTGGGCAGTATCAGCTCCCCTCCAACCCTACCAGTACTCTATGGCATAGCTTTTCACACCTTCCCATGTGACACTCACACCATCCAATGCCACCCTCACTCCATCCCATGCCGCCCTCACACCCTCCAATGTCGCGGTAACACCTTAGCAAGGCTTTCCCCACAACTTAGGCCTATTCAATGTATATGTAGGTTGGCTTTTACCAAGGGAGGCTATGTCTTACAGCATATGTCAAAAGGTTGGGGTGCACCTTATACAAGGGTTTTTTAAAATATTAATCCAGAAGCAGTAGGTGTGCCTTATATGCAAAACACACATCCCTGAGTTAGGGGTGCACCTTATACATGAGCTCCGCCTTATATACGCGGGAGATTATGGTAAACTTCATTTTCAATAATCTTGGTGGCCAAAAGAGATCGCAAAGCACATTTTTCTGTAATTCCAATTACCATTTTCTTATTCCATGTACCGGGTAATTAGTTCAGGGTGTCAGGAGCAGTGAACCATTATCAAATCACCTTATCATCTTATATCTGGCACAAGGGTCTTCTGTCAAGAAAGAGAGAATGGTAAACATTCTCCAATCTGTTGTGGACCATCAGAGTAGATGACAGCAGTGGCTTTCTAGAAGTATACATGTCTCTTGAGCTGAGAGGTGCCAGCAAAGTTCTCGGTGGTAAAAAAGTCACCTACTATAATCACAGCAACTACTGTCTCCACAGCCTCCAGTTTCTAACCCTTAGTTTCACTTTTGAAATCAATGCTTTTGCGATTGATATCCATCACACCTACTAAATTAATGTTAAAAAATGAGATCAGAATGAAATTGAAACACTAGAAAAATCTCAAAAAGTTTGTCTTTATATGCACAAATTTTGAAAAAGACAGCTGCAAGTGCTTCAATCACTACAGTTAGTCAGGAATAGGTTGCATGATATAGCTGGCTAAGACATCCTGTATTTCCCTGTGTATTATTAAAAGCCCGTACGGGCTTGTAAACACAATTAAGTGGCAAATTTACCAGGATTATAAACAGGGCAGGCTTATACACAGGGCAGGCTTATATTTCTCTACATGAAATAATGAGGGAGTGGCAAACAGTTTGCTCAAGACTTATCTATGGTTTGTACATCATTCTTTAAACATTTTCTATGATCCTTTATCTTTCTTTGCATGAAATATAAGGGTAGCGGAAATTGATATAGCTGAAAAAATATATAAATACCATATGTTGAAGTATGGTAATGGTCCAAAATGCTTTTTCATTGAGCACAGAGGCCATACACAGGGAAATATAGTACCCACTTAAACTGCATCAGTAGTGGCCCATGCTAGTGCCCCCTATGGAGGAGCCTTCAAAATAGGTACTTTTTATACAGATGTCAATCAATCAATGGCAGGGTATTCACATTTCAATTTTTCAAAAGATTGGAACCATTTTGAAAAAGGCTTTGCATTTATACAAAATGAAAGCTGGCCAACGGCTGATAGCTTTTACGACATTCTACAACGGCCACCCTATTTTTAACATATAATTGGAATGGTTTAAATTCAGGTAGAATACACTTTAGCTGGCACACATCTTGCTGCACATTAGGATTAGCATAGGGTTAGCATTAGGGTAGCTAAAGGGTTCACTTCAGCACCGGCTAAAGTGCATTAGTCCCTCAATTTCTCTTAATATGACAGGAATGAAGAGACCTGATGTACACAGACTTTGTTGAACATGGTTAAATGTATAAGGTAATGTGATGGGAATCATTTTCTTTCAATCAGTTCTAAGGAGGGGGGGGGTCATTTTTTTTTCAACCCATTCCTAAGGGGGGGTCACTTTTTTTCAACCTATTCCCAAGGGGGGGTCATTTTTTTTTTTATGTATTCGTTCTGCCAGATTGGCACCCCCCCCTGCCATAAATAATGAACGCTCCCTAAATAAACAGATGAACAGTACCCAGCAAATCATCGTGAAGTTGAGTCAAGTTGGGTGATGCATGTGTGAGTACTTTTGGGTGATAACGAACTGTGTTATATTTCATGATATTGAGTCAATTCTCTCAGCTTGACGAAGCATGACTCACTTCAATAATTATGTGAGGTAAGACTGGGTGAGCAAGTGTCAGCATGTGTCAATACTTGTCAACTCTCACTCAGCTTGACAAACTATCACTCACTTCAATAAAAATGTGAAGGAAGACTGAGTGAGTATGTGTCAATACCTGTCAACTCTCACACAGCTCCACACATCTTCACTCATTTTAATAAAGATGTGAAGTAAAACTTGGTGAGCAATTGTTAGCATGTGTCAATAATTGCTAGCTCTCACTCAGCCTGACTCATCTTCACCAATTTCCAACAATATGGAATCTATATGGATTCTTACTGCATGTACTTTGCAGACTGGGCCCATTACTTGAATGTCAAAATGATAAGTTATGTTATACAGATCAAGTAGCTTTCTTATGTGACATGAAATATGTATTAATCAGGAAAGTAATGATAGCCATTAATATGGGATATTGGGCATGATTAGGACAGAAAGGCCAATTTGTTTTGTCTATGGGATATAGCACTAAGTTGTAAATACCTACATTTTACACAGTATCTATGTATCTGTTGGCCCTGGTTTAATAGCATATCATGGTTTAATGTTCAGTGATCAGCTAGGTCACATATGATTAGGGCAAATAAATAGAAATACTTAGTATGATGGTTAAAATACTTTGCATTGAGTGATAATAAGGGCAGATGCTATATCCAATATGATCATGGCAGACTGAATGAGCATTCGTCAACCTCTGTCAACTCTCACTCATCTTGACACACATTCACGCACAGTGACACACTCTGCAGAATGCTGCATTTTGATTGGTCCATTTCAAATTTCCCTCCCTTTTCTTTGTTCTCATTCTGAATTCATAACAGACAGGCAGAGACAGCCAGGGAGAACAGATGTAAGGTAGGTGGTCACACTCTTCTACTTCACAGTTCTATTTCTGAACCTCTAATGCCATGCTGTTTAATTTCAGTATTAGAGACAACACCTCATAGTAGATATTATACATGAGCAAGTTCCATGGAAATTTGGGAGATTCAGGATGCTTCCTAATATGCTCTGGTATGTGGTAAGTTGGGCTGATAAGGAAGTGGTCATTGTTTATCAACAGGGGTGGGGGTAGGGTTGGTTTGACATTGGTTGGTGCTGTTTTGTGTTCATAATCATTCATTTTCACTTTTATAGCTGTTCCCAAGAGTATTACCAGAAATCATAGACCCAGAATCCATCCATTGAAGAGGATAGCATGTTCAACAGGACACAGCAAGGAAATGGAATCAAGATAAACAGCTGAATTGATGTTAAGAATTGAAAAATAAAAGATCTAAATCAAGGAAATCACCCCCCCCCCCCACCCACCCAAAATTGGGTTTGCTTTGCGTCAGTCTGTGTGATACTGCGTTATGACACATGCGTCAGTCTGCGTGAGGATGAGTCATAACACATGCGTCAGACTGCGTGAGGATGAGTCATTATACAAGCGTCAGTCTGTGTCAGGCTGAGTCAGACCTAGCGACACATGACGAGATTCTTGGTTCATACGACGAACAGTGTGAAGGCTCACACAGCCTGACTCCACTTCACTAAGATTTGCTGGGTACAGTTTAAACATGGTGGTCTTAGGGATAGTCACCATGAGGGATAGGTAAAATGAATGATAGGAAGACTGAGGATAGGTATACTATGGGAAACTAGGACCAGAAAAGGGGAAATTATTTTGACCCCACCATCAGAGGTGTTCTGACCCCCCCCTGGCCTCAAACCCACCAGCCCCCCCCCCCCCCCCCCCCCGCCCGTTGTTAAAAGAATGATCACTCCCTTAGGCTAGTGGCTATTCTCTCCGTAAATTTCACTGGTTTAGCACAAACACCAGTACGACTAACCCCCCACTACTCTGTGTCTTATCCTCGATAGTATAGTGGTTAGTATCCCCGCCTGTCACGCGGGAGACCGGGGTTCAATTCCCCGTCGGGGAGGACGCTTTTTTTTTTTCTTTCTTTCTTAATCCCTTCATTGAATTCACTAGTCAGGCCCATGGGTAGCCCTGTTTTAGCGAGCGTTGTGCAGTTTTGCCCTACACCTAGATTACCGACAGTCTACATAAGCCCAATTTGGGGGCTCAGTCCTTTATTTGGAGTAAACATTAGTTGACAAAGATCAAAAAAGCCGTTGCATCGGCCGGGAATCGAACCCGGGCCGCCCGCGTGGCAGGCGAGCATTCTACCACTGAACCACCGATGCCTGCTGGAGGAGGCGGCTGGAGGTCGTGAGAGAATTTTGCGATTGAAATCAAGCAGTTACTTCTGTACCGGTATCTCAGGGAAGAAAAAGCAAAATTTATAGACTTGCTATTAAATAAACTAATAAAAAGACGGTGCATCTCTGTTAGAAGGACAGCACAGGCATATGACATGTCATTTACTGCATGGAAGAAGAAAAAAGAAAAGACTAAGAAAAGAAAGGAACCAGGAAGGGGGCGAGGCAAACGTTGGATGGTAAAAACGTTAGCAGAGCGTAGTTTCGATCTACGGACCTCTGGGTTATGGGCCCAGCACGCTTCCACTGCGCCACTCTGCTCCGACGTCAATGATTGTTCACATGGCCTACAAATCTCTACAATCTGTGACTCAGTGCAGTGCCGTTTATGCGAGGTAGAGGGCAGAGACCCCGGGGGGGCCACTTCAATTATTTTTGATACGGGTGTGTGGCTGAACCCCTGACTACCCTTACCCTTGCTAGGGCACTTGTTTTTCTTCCAAACCCTACCCTTGCTAGGGAACTTTTTACATAATAGTCTTAGATTTTGCTCAAAATATCTTGTTTGGGAGAAATTGTATTTTCTTCATGATATTTTTATGAAAACTTGGAAAATATTCATGAAAATTTCTAAATTTTCTGCGTGAATCAGGGTATTTTGCCGAAAGTTGACCCTTGCTAGGGACATTTTGCTCAAAAGTAGACCCTTGCTAGGGACATTTGTGGCTGCAACAGGAGGCTTGCTAGGGACTTTTCCTTGAAAAAGTACCCTTGCCAGCCCACATATGTGTATACATTACATAGAGAGTACCCCCCCCCCCCCGGGCAGAGCCCCACAGAACAAGAACCGATAACTTAGTTCTTGTTTGAAATAGTGAACCGACAGATCCCTTAATTACCTGAATGGCCCTTGATCTAGACATAATGCAATACCAGGCAATGACAATAGGGAGGTTTAGCAACCACTGCATGGGCAATATAACGCAGACGTACAGCATACCTACCGATCCCGGGGGGGGGGGGTACGCTGTTTCCCTGCTCCGTGTACGCTAGGTCTCAGAGAAGGAATTGGTTCCGCACTATAATTTAATGTAGCACGAAACGCGATAGCACCCATTGGAACATGTTCATTTTCTAAAAATCACTCCAGAATTAATAGATACATCCTTCCTTCATAATATAGGCTGACTTAAAATATAAATTGACCACGAAAATTTTGAGCACTGGACTATCGCATAAAATCACCCTGATTCTGCCTAAATTTGCACTGAATAAAATGTAGATTCACTATTTCCAATCTAACATTTAAAAAAATGGGTAAGCACTTTGAGAAATGCCCTCCTGGTATTTTATCCAAAGCAGCAAATGTTCAACAACATGTGTAGTGGTTTTATATTTATTGGCATTATTTTCAACATGGTTATTGACCATTCAGTGTGCCTGCAGTATTCACTTCTGACCACAATCGTATATGACTTCTGGTTTTCTGCGGGATTTCCTTCACTGAGACCGCTAGCGGGGTCGGCGTATCACTATGCGGTGAGAGGGAAGGGAAACAGCCAAGGGGGGGGGGGGCACTCACTATGTGTCAGACACGGGTGTGCGGCTGGCAAGGCCACTTTTTGGCCAAATTCCCTCTCACCAAGGGTCTGCTTTTTGCCAAATTCCCTCTCACCAAGGGTCACTTAATTTTTGCCAAAATCCCTTTCACCAAGGGGCACTTTTTCCAAATTTCAATCTCATGCGCCAAAATTTGTGTTAATTTTTTGAGATTTCACAAAAAAAAACCCTGCCATCAATGGATACTTTTGGCAAAAATCCCTCTCAGCAATGGTCACTTTTGGCAAAAGTTCCCTCTCAGTAAGGGTCATTTTTTATGAAAATCCCTCTCACCAAGGGTAAGGGTAGTCAGAGGTCCAGCCGCACACCCATGTCAGTAAAAAATTAAGTGCCCCCCCGGGATACCTATACAGCATTGCTACGTCTGCGTAAAATCAGCTACGCTCCGCCATGACTTACGTCGTGATTGCTAAACCTCCCTATTGTTACCGGGTACTGACTGTTGGGGCCCTTGATGGAGGGGGGGGGGCCCATGTTGATGTCGATTTTAAGAAATTGTTATGTCTCCATGTCAATTTTAAGAAAAGTCCATGTCCCCATGTCGATTTTAAGAAAAGTTTATGTCACCATGTCGATTTTAAAGAAAGCTTCAGGTCCCATGTCACTATTAAGGCCAAAAAAGGCCCATGTCGCCATGTCGATTTTAGGGGTCTAGACTGAAAGTTTACTTCTACTAGACAGGTTCAGCACCCACTACGTAGGCATAACGGAGACGTGCAGCATAGTAGGGAGGTTAATAGCAAACACGACGTACGTCGACTATTTCTGATTTAACGCAGATGTTCCCCGGGAGATGTTCTAATCCCGGGGTGGGGGCACTTAAATGTTTTTTTTATACGGGTGTGTGGCTGAACCCCCGACTACCCTTACCCTTGCTAGGGCACTTGTTCGTGGGGTTTTTCTTGCAAACCCTACTCTTGCTAGGGAACTTTTTACATAGTAGTCTTAGATTTTGCTCAAAATATCTTAAAATGACCTTGTTTGGAAGAAAATTGTATTTTGTTCATGCTATTTTCATGAAAACTTGGAAAATATTCATGAAAATTTCTTAATTTTCAGCATGAATCCGGGGTATTTCGGCGAAAGTTGATCCTTGCTAGGGACATTTTGCTCAAAAGTAGACCCTTGCTAGGGACATTTGTGACTGAAACAGGAGGCTTGCTAGGGACTTTTCCTTGAAAAAGTACCCTTGCCAGCCGCACATATGTGTATACATTACACATAGAGTGCCCCCCCCCCCGGGTTCCAATGCTGTAGGTATGCTGCACGTCTGCGTTCTGTTGACCACGCAATAGGGAGGTTTAGCAACCACGACGTACTTCGGACGTTGCTCAATTAATGAACGCAGACGTACCAGTGCTGTAGGTATGCTGTACGTCTACGTTTTATTGCCTATGCACTGGGCGCTAAACCTCCCTATAGATTGCTAAACCTCCCTTATACTGGATACACATCTCGCACCCAAGCCAGGCCAGGGTTGTCAAAAGAGATGGTTTAACGACTGCTTTTGACTGTCCTTAGAACTTGACCCCAAAAGGGGGCGTAGCTAGGAATGGCGAGCGCTGATTGGCTACTCAAGGGAACTTGGCCCAGGAATGTTCCATGTCTATTAAAAAGAGTTCTAGAAAATAACACACAGACATGGTACTTATCAACAAGAACATCATTTTTATTTATATGGAGCATTCATTGCAAAGTGAATAACTGCTAAAATACACTTGATATCATCCCAAACAGCTGTATCAGTGTCCATGCTCTCACACTCTCCACCATTTTTTCAGAGCGCGCACCTGCTCAATTAGTCTCTAAATCTCCGCTGGGTGAGTGTTTCAACCTTGACCTTGTTGAGAGGCAGAGTGCGAAAAGCGGAGTTGGGAACGTGACTACACAAGGAAAACTTCATCATAAATAACCAAATAACCCCACCTACAAGATGTTAGCACTGCGTAGATGCATCTCTGTGGCCCACAGAAGGTACGTATTAGCAATTTTCTGCTGGATATACTGACAAATGTGTGGTTTAACCATGTTCTTAGACTTCTTAGTGCCGCTAACGAGAACGACAAGTCAAGTGGTACCTCCACAAGCTTGCACGCGAGCCTGCAGCATCACATCAGCTATGGCTGGGGATGGAGAGGGGGAGAGGTGACCGGGCACTACCGGGTAGATCTTGCCTGTTTATTGAAGTTGAGGAATGATCAGGAGGGGGTGTTTTCCATCCTGCCCAAACCAAGGACACCCAGAAGGTGTTGGACACACAACAAGCCGGCAATGAGTCTTCAGAAGTTCAGTCTTTTCACCATTTTGAGTTCGACGTCAAACTTTGAGAAGTTTGACACAACTCACAGACACAGTCACTGTCACAAGTAAATCTGGTGAAAAATTCTCGGGTCCGTCAGGGGGAAATTGGTTCAGCAAAAAACCCACGAATTTTTGTGAATTTCAAGTGTTCTTCACATTTTAGCACAGGATTTTAGGGAGCAGCAGTGACGTCATATCAACCAACGCGCGGCCCTTATCAGGCTTATCTGTCTAGACTCTAGGTGTCACGGTACTAATAGGGCCAAGGACGTTCTGATTTTCCCCCCATCTTCCACCATAAAACTGGCGTCAATCGGGTTCTAATTTGATGGCGTTCACAAATAAAGGCTTAAATTAAAGCTGAAGTCATTCTTGATTTTTTTAGCATGGTCAACCATAACGGAGTCAGATCCGTTTTTGCACCAGTTGCCATGGAAACCACCATGTTGAATAAATTACATGATACAGGCACCCCTGACAAGTCACAAATGTGACCTTGGACCCCTCTCTGACACAATAGGTTTCCATGGTGACCAAAAAATGTTTGCAACTTTTTCCCCCCAAATCGTTACCTTTCTTCTGGTACCAAAATTATTAATCTGCGATAAAAATAAGGTCCCCTGGCACTGATTATACCAAGCAAAACACTGTTTTTAGTTGGGACTATTTAGCTGTCCTAGGTTTACTGGGGCGGAATACTACTGTGACACCTTAACAGGTGGGGTCATTTTTTCCGACAATATATAGTTTGCCCAGAAATAAAGATATTTACCTCCCTGACATGAATCTCAACTTTTTACATGGAAAATTTGTATATTTATGACCATGGAGCCTATTGAAATATGGGTGAGGGGTCCCTCAGGGGTCAATTTTTTGTATTTTAGGGGTTAAAAACAGGGACCTTTCTTTGGCTTGCTCTACCGAAAAATTGGATCTGACTTTGTTATGGCAAACTACCCTCATATGATGCCTTAACACATTGACAACAATAATGTATAACTGGCTAAGATCCCATCTAATACCTAAAAGCATCAGAGTAATCAAAACAAGGGCAATGTCCCCAAAACTAGGCCAAAATCTGCATGATTTGGTGCAAAATGTGGTATTTTTTGGATGATGGCTGTTTATTTTCCCTAGCAACGCTTGACTACACAATTAAAAATTCTGAGGTTTGACTAAAATCCTATTTTCAAAGGAATATTCCATATGTTTTGAATAGAAGAAGCATAATTTGTGCTATTTATTAGCATTTCTAGAGGCTTTCAAGGTAATTTTTATGGAGGAGCCCTGGAATCACTTTCTGTGCCAAGTAGCCCCAACTGCCCCATCTGGAGCGAAAAAAGGTCAATTATATGCAAATCCCAGACAAATTCAAAGAAAAAGTGACCATAATAGCTTCTCCTACACTTAATTTAGCTATTTTAATACAAAAAAATCATCCGGTTTGGATTGAGTCCTTACAAGAGCCCAAAATGTGGCCAAAATCACCCCACCCAGCCACCCAGTTAAGGTGTCACGGTACTAATAGGGCCAAGGACGTTCTGATTTTCCCCCCATCTTCCACCATAAAACTGGCGTCAATCGGGTTCTAATTTGATGGCGTTCACAAATAAAGGCTTAAATTAAAGCTGAAGTCATTCTTGATTTTTTTAGCATGGTCAACCATAACGGAGTCAGATCCGTTTTTGCACCAGTTGCCATGGAAACCACCATGTTGAATAAATTACATGATACAGGCACCCCTGACAAGTCACAAATGTGACCTTGGACCCCTCTCTGACACAATAGGTTTCCATGGTGACCAAAAAATTTTTGCAACTTTTTCCCCCCAAATCGTTACCTTTCTTCTGGTACCAAAATTATTAATCTGCGATAAAAATAAGGTCCCCTGGCACTGATTATACCAAGCAAAACACTGTTTTTAGTTGGGACTATTTAGCTGTCCTAGGTTTACTGGGGCGGAATACTACTGTGACACCTTAACAGGTGGGGTCATTTTTTCCGACAATATATAGTTTGCCCAGAAATAAAGATATTTACCTCCCTGACATGAATCTCAACTTTTTACATGGAAAATTTGTATATTTATGACCATGGAGCCTATTGAAATATGGGTGAGGGGTCCCTCAGGGGTCAATTTTTTGTATTTTAGGGGTTAAAAACAGGGACCTTTCTTTGGCTTGCTCTACCGAAAAATTGGATCTGACTTTGTTATGGCAAACTACCCTCATATGATGCCTTAACACATTGACAACAATAATGTATAACTGGCTAAGATCCCATCTAATACCTAAAAGCATCAGAGTAATCAAAACAAGGGCAATGTCCCCAAAACTAGGCCAAAATCTGCATGATTTGGTGCAAAATGTGGTATTTTTTGGATGATGGCTGTTTATTTTCCCTAGCAACGCTTGACTACACAATTAAAAATTCTGAGGTTTGACTAAAATCCTATTTTCAAAGGAATATTCCATATGTTTTGAATAGAAGAAGCATAATTTGTGCTATTTATTAGCATTTCTAGAGGCTTTCAAGGTAATTTTTATGGAGGAGCCCTGGAATCACTTTCTGTGCCAAGTAGCCCCAACTGCCCCATCTGGAGCGAAAAAAGGTCAATTATATGCAAATCCCAGACAAATTCAAAGAAAAAGTGACCATAATAGCTTCTCCTACACTTAATTTAGCTATTTTAATACAAAAAAATCATCCGGTTTGGATTGAGTCCTTACAAGAGCCCAAAATGTGGCCAAAATCACCCCACCCAGCCACCCAGTTAAGGTGTCACGGTACTAATAGGGCCAAGGACGTTCTGATTTTCCCCCCATCTTCCACCATAAAACTGGCGTCAATCGGGTTCTAATTTGATGGCGTTCACAAATAAAGGCTTAAATTAAAGCTGAAGTCATTCTTGATTTTTTTAGCATGGTCAACCATAACGGAGTCAGATCCGTTTTTGCACCAGTTGCCATGGAAACCACCATGTTGAATAAATTACATGATACAGGCACCCCTGACAAGTCACAAATGTGACCTTGGACCCCTCTCTGACACAATAGGTTTCCATGGTGACCAAAAAATTTTTGCAACTTTTTCCCCCCAAATCGTTACCTTTCTTCTGGTACCAAAATTATTAATCTGCGATAAAAATAAGGTCCCCTGGCACTGATTATACCAAGCAAAACACTGTTTTTAGTTGGGACTATTTAGCTGTCCTAGGTTTACTGGGGCGGAATACTACTGTGACACCTTAACTGAGTGAAAAGAATCCACACGAAGGGTTATTTTAAATAGGAAATGTACGAGAAAAAGGTGTTAAAAACCTTATCAGAAAAGATCTAAACTTCACACTGCAAAATGCAATACAAAATCTGAAAGATATTATAAATTTGCTTCACATACTTGATGCACTATTTTCTAATCCCAATATTAGAAACGAAAATAGCAAAAACGTTACTTTTGCTAGTACATTCCCTATACGGACTTAGCAGGATCATAGCTAATGAGATAACCCCAACAATTCACTGCGGTCCTCTCGGGGACCGACTGGTACCCACCTGATAGGTCTTATCAGTAGAACTCACTGGTAACAAGCTCCAGTAATGGCGGCGCCTATGGGGTGACCTGCTAAGTCGGAATACAATTTGACCCTTTGCCCACTCCCTAGAAACCAAGGTTCTGCTGCCGAGAATATGCTCAAAAGTATTCATCTGAAATTCACATAGAGCGTGCCCACTGTATGTGTATTCCTGCCGGCCACGGCCATTGTGGAAATACCAAATGTAAACACTGCACATCCCAATCACTGTGTCTCACCTTAAAATTAGCTGATACAGCCATAGCTTTTGGCTAATAACTCTGGAACTACAAGTCCCTCCTCTTATTCATCAATATTTATAGAAAGCCCAAAGTTCCTGCTTTATGCACATATCATTATTTCCAATTTCTGCCAGAAACTTTGTCTGTAAGAGATTATTTCTTGAACCTTGTTTTTCAGGAAAATTCTTGACACTGCACCACTTACTGCCGATCTCAGACAGCCAAACCCTCCTCTTCCACAAGAGGTTTCCATCACTTATACTCCACTAATTTTAACAAATCTGGTGTCATCTGATATGCCTGGTCATTATCTATCAAAGGTTGAAAGGATGTTTTACAGTGCCAAGTCAATACAGAGAAAATACGAATTATGTACAGGGTAGTATATAGCTACATAGCTAATGCAGTCAGCTGATGCGGCTATACACTTTGGCCAATAGCTATGGAATTATAGGCCTCTCATATTATTTATTAACATATTTCGAAAGCCCAGACACTGAGGATTATGTGCATATCCTTACATTTAATTTCTATGGCATAGTTTGCCCGTATGACATTATTTCCTGAACATTGATTTTCAAAAAAGACTTGACACTGTTTGACTGACTGCTGATCCCGCACAGCAAAACTTTCCAGTTCCACATAAATTTTCCAACACTTATTCTCTGTCAAAATTCAAAATTTAGGACTCTTTGGATGCGCATGGTAATAATGTATCCTCGGTTCAAATAAGTAGTCATTTGTCTGAGGGATTCAAGAGAAAATTGGGAGAATGCACAGAGTAGAATATGAACACAGTGCCCCCAGTAGCCATTGCCTCCCCAATTTCCAATCCCGCACAGCAAAACTTTCCTCTTCCAGTTTAGATTTCCACCATTTATTCTTGGCCAATCTAAACAAATGTAGTCTCTATTAATGAACATAGTCTGTATCTATATACAGTTTAAACGATTTTTCATTTAGTTCATTAGATTAAGAGAAAATGACAATTTAGTACAGGGTAGCAGATCGCCACAGTGCATTCTCTATGGGAGCGTGGGTAGGGGTTTCCAGTGAAGTACCTCCAACACTACCCTGCAGCACAGACTGACGTCATGTGGGCGCGGACTATTGCCTGACAGTGACAGTCTGACTCATACCAGTCATGAATTTCATGTGGAATGCCCCTCACAAAATTACGTGAATTAATGTGATCAGGGGCTAGAGAATTGCAGTAAATTAATTTTCTTCTGTTAAATTTAGAAGAAATTTTTACCAGGGAGACCCTTAAATTTTGAGGCTTAAGCCTTAAGGGCATACATCGCCCTGCAAACAAAAAGACGTGTTTTTTTTTAACGTAAAAAAAAAAAAAACGTTCAGAAAAGGTTGAGAAAACCTTTTTTTTTAAAGTTATGCAAAATATGTTTTTATGTGCGTATAAAAAAAACGTGATTTTCACGTTAAAATAATGTTTTTTAAATGTTTTAAAAGAAGTGAAAGACAAACTTTTTTTTCTACATCTAATCTGCACCTTTCCTGAACCTTCATTAAAGGTGCAGAAAAGGTTCAGATGAAAACGTTTTCATCTGAACCTTAAAAAAAACTTTCAAAACGTTCAGAAAAGGTGTAGAAAAGGTTGAGAAAAAAAACTATTTCTCTTTGACCTTTAAAATATCAAATCAAAACGTTTTTTTGAAGGTTGAAAAAACGTTGGAGTAATAACCTTTAAAAACATTTTTAAACGTTTTTAAACATTAAAAATGTGTCTTGTTTGCTGGGCATAGTCCAAGCGCCCAAGCTTGAATTAACATTCAAGGTTTAGCCTTTAAGTCCCTGGCCCCGACCTGTCAGGTGTTAAGTCTGCTCTCTAAGACTAAAAGGACAGATATTCAGCTGTCGACATCCCCTTTACACATTAATGTGCCCTCACATGTGCCACGAGAATATTGTGTGTCACTGTGTCAATTTTCATCTCATGCATTCTGCTATCTCCTCCTTTGTCTTTGACGTTGGTCCATCGATTTTTAAAAGTGCTCTGTAGGGCATAGCCGATTTGGGAAATGGACAATTGGACAGATTGCCAATTTGACTGGACAATGGGACAGATATTGAAAATGCTATTGGACAGACTCTTGGGACAATTCGACAGGTTGAGATTGATACAAATAATATTCTAAAATAATTATTTTAGCATTTTAAACCTGATTTTTGCCATTCCATGGTTCTACGGCATAAGGACAGTATCATTAGGGTTGTTGTCCTTCCAAATTCTATAAGAAGAGTGGGATGTTATCATGGTTTGCCTTGCACCTGAATCTGTCCAATAGTCCTGTCGTATTGTCTCACCAATCACAAAATTCTGTCGAACTGGTAGACCTGGCGAACTGTCGATCTGTCCCACAGCCTCCGATTTCAGATCCCCCTGTGTCTGGCGTGTCGATTTTCTTCCATGTATTGTATCTAGGCACATTCATTCCAGAAGTGATTGCATTGCAATGCTATGAAATATGTCTACAACAGCATTTAAATCTCTGTTATGGAGAGAATTTAGTTATCAGGGGCAGATGCAGAAGGAGTATGTAAAGCCAGGCCCATATTTAGGACCATACAGCTTTGGGACAAAAGCTGTGTCACGTCACAATTCTTAGAGGCCAACTGGTACCCATCTGATTACTCTTTATCAGTGATGACTCGCTGGTAACCAACTCCAGCAATGGCTGTGCCCACAGAACATTCCACGTATATAATGCGTTTGGTTACCTCCTGCCGGAATATTCAAACGTTACGCAATGTCTCATTGTAAACTAAGACCATGACTGTCTAGCTAATACTAGTACCGTAGCTACATTTGACACCATGTAGGGCTTATCACAATTTATATAGACTTAATTTGACCATCCTACTCCCGCCATGCTTCCACCCCCTACCCATTCAATGCAAGGTTTCTCATGTCCATCTGCATTTGAGTTGACTTACAAATGGTCCCTTAAGTTTTATACCCTGACACACTGCGAGCTAGGGTCATCATCGATCATCCAAGTGCAACCAGATATTAAGGCACACTCATCCCTCCCTCACCAACCTAAAGATCGGGCATCTGAAACTGGGTATATATATATATATATATATATATATATATATATATATATATATATATATATATATATATATATATATATATATATATATATATATATATCGGTATATATAAGAGAATGAAAAAGCTACTGACATTTTAAATTTAAAAAAAAAATGAAAAAAATGTGAGTGAATGAAAAAGCTACTGATATTTTAATAAAAAAGGGGAAAACAATTCTTTACGCAACATTAAGAGACCTCTTGATAGTCTTTGCCAACAGCTGGGGGATGAAGTATAGCCATGGTCACATGCTACTGGTGTCGTGAAACTTGATCTGTGTCCAGGGAGGGTCCGGTCTTGTTTCTGTAGATACACTACTCCTCCATCAGTGTACATATTAATAGAGTGCACGCCCCTTCATTGTAATGAGGGAGTCCAGAAGGTCACATGAACACTTGACTCAGTATCGTCTCAAAATTTGAAACGAAATAGAGACTGAGACCACTCAATGGATTGAATGGTAAAACATGGAGTTACCATAGTAAAAGAAGTCCCATGTCAATGTCTTTCCTCTTCCCTTCCCATAGTATGACATTATATGTCATACATAACATTATATATATATTTATATATATATATATATATATATATATATATATATATATATATATATATATATATATATATATATATGGTCAAAAACTACGAAATTGAGCCAATTTGAAAATTTAGCTAATAAATTAAGTTCTTCATATGACTTATTCCTTTGGTCCACAGAGACATTTTATGCTAGGCTATGAATACCCAAATTTGGGAACATTAACTCTGGCAAATATAGGAATGAGAAGGCTCCTAATATTTCCAATGTTAATTCCATGAGTCACGGTACGACAGTGTCACGGTACAACAGTACTTGGAAAAGGGTAATACCGTTACATTTTTTTGAAAATTACTATTGCATGTTTTAGGACCATGAAAGATGATTTTTTACAAATATCAACGTTTTTGAATTTTACTGTCTATATAGTAGTACTGAGGATGCACTGTCGTACTGTGACACTGTCGTACCGTGACATTTTTTTAACAAATCCTGCCAAATATACAATTTTGAAATAGAAGTAGACATTCATATTTTGCCAATGGCATGGCCTGGGGCAGTCCTAATTATTGGTAAAATAACTTTCACTAATCATTAAGTGTAGAGTAGATATGGCATGTATTAAGCCCACTGTCATACCGTGACATTAAACCTACCCCAAAATGAAAAATGTGAACTTTTACTAAGTAATAGTGGGGGAAATTAACATTCAAGCATTCATGTGACGGGAGACATGTGTCCCCTTGAGTAAGATACAAAATACCTGAAGAATACTGTCCTAGTTTTTTATAGGGGCATAAAGGTCTACTGTCGTACTTTGACACTAGTAGTTTCTGGGTAATAATGTGCCTGGAAATGGTTATTAAATGGTGAAATGGGTATGAAACGAAATATCAGCTACTAGGTGATGGATTAAGATTATTAGAGCTAGGCTGAAACCATTTTCGGTAGAATCATTTAGCCAAAACCTGTTTTGGCTCATTTTCGTGATTTTTGACCATATATATATATATATATATATATATATATATATATATATATATATATATATATATATATATATATATATATATATATATGGCACTCATTTCCCCTAATTATCAATTACAGAAACTGCTTGGAGCTTAAAAGTGCACAATGGCAGTCAGGGGTTTGGCAACTAAAAATATGTGAACTAGCCTACAAAGGCACTGATATCAAATCTATGGTAATGTGGGCTCCTATGATTTGGTGTGAGCCCCATTGGCATACTTTGAACTATCAAATACTTTCAAAGGATTTGCAGAAACCCCTTTGCTTATGTGTGTGCCACGGTTTCACTCCATAAATCCCTATTAAGTGATTAGTGACTGTCCCCAGACAGCCACTTACAGAGGCTTAGGCAGTAACTTAATAGAAGGACTTCTCGAACTCCCCATACTGCAAAAGTTACATCCATCATCCTTTGCTCTTTAGGGGACACTTCGGGTTGTCCTTGACCAGTCCTATAAATATATAGGGTCATGTTGGGCCACTGCAGTGCTGACAAGTCCATTTGGTTGAACTGTATTTCCAAGTAAAACTTACTGGGTCAGTTAAGGTCATTCTATATTTAGCTCCATTTCAAGATATCTGTACTTTAACAAGCCAAGGCCATGGTAGTGACCTGAGGCCATTCTATGTATAGCCCCCTAAGAACCCCATAAAGAACTCAGGTCCTTCACCCATGAAGATCTGTATGGTGATCTCCCGTAATCTCCCGCGTAGAAGACGCGCTGCGCGTATAAGACGCACCCCCAACTTAGCACATGCATTTTCGCGTATAAGACGCACATTTTAATGCTGAAATTTGTAAGATTAGTACATTTCTATAGAAAAATTACCCCTCGTATAAGGCGCACCCCAAACTCAAGGCAATGTCCCTCCCACGTATAAGACTCAGCAGCATTTCGTTTGGCGTATAAGACGCGCCTTATACGCGGGAGATTACAGTAAATCTTCTTGTATGTGGTGTGGAGTTAAGACATATTGAGACCTATGCGATGGAGAGGGAGTGCATTTTACATGAGGCATATGTGGCATGAATCAAAATGGCACATGAATACCAAAGTGGTGAGTAACTCGCCAGGGCTGCATTCATGCACCAAACCTGTCCTACGTGCTTGACACACTCCCAGGGGTTTGGTATTAAAAACCAACACGACACTGAGGAGTTACTTATCGGTGTTTTGTAAGTGCATCATGAGAACATGGCCCTGGCCTTACATATTGAATTAATCACTGTCGATCGTTTATGCCCTGTAGAACCTGTACATTTAGAACATGCAGTAATACCTTGCATTAAGGCCACCCCTGCATTTAAAGCGCTTCCTAAGTTCAGGTTAGCCCTACCGTTTGTACTCAGGATTCGATAATTCGAAACAAGTTACCTATAAGGTACACCTTAGTTCTATAAGGCATATATTGGTTGTTTTAGTCAACCCACATGAGAATTAATGATGTTTTACATAATTAATATTTGAACGATCCTCCGTTGACATCTATCGTGATCGTACAGAATAGCCAGAAGTCTTGTGCATATTGATGAAATAACAATATTCTTATATTCACCCGGCATATTCACAGAGACAAGGCTGCTTTTGGTGGTCCGCTGTACACATCAAAACACTTGATGCCGCGCGCTATCTCTATGACTGATAACACTTATCAGATCTTACAATAAGGTCACATATATTCAGCTACCTGCTGCTGCTACAAAACATTGGGAGATAATCTGTCTCAACAATCTACTTTTTCTCTAAAAGCCAATGTCTGCGTTCTTCCCCCTACTTGAGGTAACTTGTCTACTTGTTGGTACACACAAAGTGTCTGCGTCTTATCTTAACCCTTTATTGGCGGCATAATGTCACCAAATCAGTGTTGCCGAAAAGACGCGGGCTTTTGCCGGCGGGGAATGTAAATGGCAGGCGTAGGGCCTTGGGACGCAGGCCAGAATGGCCTGGCATGATCTGAGCTTTCTAATGACGAAAGAATTTTTCAAATCGGTCAATTAGAAGCAAAGATACAGCTGTTTATGTATAATCATTTATAATACAATTTATACCAGTGCCTTACCATGTCAATATTCATATGGCCTGCGTGATAAGAAAATGGCCTGCGTAGAACGCTACGACACAGCCTCCGTCGAGAAAAAGTTTTCGGTAACACTGCCAAATTGATGTTCATTATCGCCATGATGCACCAATCCAGTGCCTGTGCGTAACTCAATATTTCTACATTTATAACAATCCAGTGCCTGTGCGTAACTCAATATTTCTACATTTATAACAATCCAGTGCCTGTGCGTAACTCAACATTTCTACATTTATAACAATCCAGTGCCTGTGCGTAACTCAACATTTCTACATTTATAACAATCCAGTGCATAACTCAATATTTCTGCATTTAGAACAGCTTGCTGGCCCATGTCAAAGACATCAGTACCACAAAGTCATCAAGATTGTATTATCCCTTCATGATATCGATGGGTTCATGTATATCTATGTTTTCTGCCTCCTCCCATCTCCACATAATTGGATAAAAACGATATAATCCAAGAATCAATTTGTAGGTGTGACTTATGAGTCTTATCCTCAGTGTTACAACCACAGGCCAATCTGGCCTGTGCCATGTGATTTTTCACAGGCCATTATTGCCGGCACATATTGACATATGCACTTTGATATCTTATAGTGAATTTCATATTTCATGCAACTTTGATAATAAAGGAAATTGCAAAGTTGATTGATTTGAAAATGTTCAAAATCACTAGGGAATGCTCATATAAAGTAGATGGACATAACTGTTGTTTTTTTCGTGGTTTTTTTGTTGTTGGTAATAATAGTCTGTTTGTATCGCTGATGAATTAAGAGAATAGTTACTCCATACTTAATACATTAATTTGTTTCTACAGGCTGTCCACGTCAACATCGTTGTCAGCCTTGGAGAGTTACAAGGCAGTAAACGAGCCGATCCTGGGATACCTACCGGGCAGCCCTGAGCGCATCCAGCTAGACGAAAAACTCAAGGAATATGACTCCAAGATCCATGATGTGCCAATCGTCATTGGCGATCAGGAGTACCATACGGATGATGTCCGCTTCCAAGTCAGGGTAGGCATGGAACATTTTGTTGTCAAGTATCATTTTCAGGGGTGTGAAATTTCAGAGGAAATCTCCAGGACTAGTAAGGAAATCTGTGCAAATCCGCTGAGTAAACAAATTACCACTACTGCAGGGGGGGGGGGGGTCTTAGAATTTTACCCAATATTGGATCTAATTTCAGCCCAAATGGAGATGTTTTAGTATCCCTTTGATTAGTCTTAGCCTTCCTTTATAACCTAGGATGGTATAAAGTGCCAAATTCACTACTTTGATTACCGTAATCTCCCGCGTATAAGGTGCGTCTTATACGCCAAACAAAATGCTGCTGAGTCTTATACATGGGAGGGACATTGCCTTGAGTTTGGGGTGCGCCTTATAGGGGGGGGGGGTATTTTTACTATAGAACAGTACTAAATTAACAAAAAAATCTGGCCTTAGGGGTGCGCCTTATACGTGGGAAAGGCCTCCCTTAGTTGGGGGTGCGCCTTATAAGTGGGCTGCGCCTTATACGCGGGAGATTACGGTACTTTCGTTCAATGAACTACTAGTCCATGTGAGGTGGTATGATATGCTTCAGGGGAAATGAGTTTCAGGTTTTCACATCCCTGATTTTGTTGTATCGATCTTACAACTAAAAGGTACACAGTGCCTTTGGCCCTTTAGCTCAGTTGTATTAGATCACATCAAATATGCCAAATATTAATGGTCTCCCTTACTTATTTCTAGCCACATGATCACAAGAACAAGTTGGCCAAGTACTCATACGCCAATACTGTAAGTATATGTAACTTGATGTTATAACTTGAGTTAAGCTTATGTTCAGGATTGATATGTATCATCATCTTTAAATACAAGATTGTAAACATTATAAATGTTGTTTTTCTCAATGACCCTGAAAGATATCTAAAGAGAACAAGATTCATACACAAGTCATTGTGTCAAGGCGAAGCCTAGAATGCGACTCTGGGTAGACTTAAAATTTGTATTAAGATATTGTAAAGGGTCCAGATAAAAACTATTTCACTTGATTCAGGAAGTAACCCTACATTATACATCATCAACTCTTACAAAAGACGATGAAATCTTAGATATAACCCACTGAAATGAATTTGTGTCTGTTCAGGACTTACTTAACAAGGCTATCAATGTGAGTCAAGAGGCTCACCGTGCCTGGGAGCGGGTCCCACTCGGGGAGCGTGCCGAGATCTTCAAGCGTGCGGGTGATCTGGTAGCCGGCAAGTACCGTATGGACCTCATGGCTGCTACAATGCTGGGGCAGGTAGGACATGAACACTTTAATGCTATCTGTATTTTTGCATCCTGCTGAATCTGCAGGTTTGATGCACTCCTCAAGGTCTGGCACGATGCACCACTGCAATATAATATTGGGTAGTGGGGTCTGTCAGGTGCTTCAGTTTTGCCATATAACAATAAATGAATGTATGTGCAGCCTTGAGGCATTATATGATATTAGAGGACCCTTTCAGGTGCATATTAATCATCTGCACTCACAAATCTATTAAATTCCTTCAAAATAATTTGAATAAGGTAATGTGATGTTTCTCTTCACTTTCAGGCTAAGACTATAATACAGGGAGAGATTGACACGGCGTGTGAGCTGGCAGATTTCTACAGGTTCAACGTACAGTATGCCTTGGTAAGTATCTGGTGATCAACACGGTAAAAAGTATGCCCGCGAGGGGGTGCACGGACGTACCTTTTACCATGTTGATCCACATTCTCTCTCACAAAGGATGTATGTAAACAGTGGGAGGGTCAGTGGGGAATGCAAATTATTTAGATTTTCTAAAGGTGTGATACCTGATAATGCCGCCGTGCCAGGTGAGCTGCGACTAATTAGGCACGCTTGCTTTCATCACGCTTACCCAATATAGGGTTGCAAAAGTTACAAAGCAAAGGGTCCAATATCAGGGTTGACGATTGAGAACAATTTTGTATTGTGATATAAGTAAAAAAAATTATATTAATAAGTAAATATGTTACCCAATAAGATACTGGTAATCTTTTGTTTCCCCGTACACAGGACTTGGTCAAGAATCAGCCGTTAAACACAGATATCAGCAACAACCGACTTGACTACCGCAGTATGGAGGTACGTCATCTCAGCGAAGCAACTGTTTGAAGAACTGGTCTCCCTGATAACTTTAATAGTAGACGAATTGTACAAAACGTGGATCAACGACTTTGACTGTCTAGGACCTGTTCAGTCCCCGACATGCTAGTATGATATGAAGTGCTAGAGACTTAGTTATCAAGTAAAGAGATGGAAGTCTTCAGGGCTTTGCCTTTAACCAGGGATTTCCCAGTTGCAAAAAGCTATATGCAAAACCTGTATTTCAAGGGCTTTGATAGACCATTTCAGGGATTTTTGTGCTGTCACTTTCATCCCTGCAATATTATAAAATCCACAGTGCCTATAATTGTTTAACATGGGCATATAAAGCAAGATGGAAAACACAGACGCTGTGCATCCTCTTATTTTCCATTGCAGGGTTTCTGGGCAGCCATTGCTCCGTTTAACTTCACCGCCATCAGCGGACATCTATCAGGAGCACCAGCATTCATGGTAAGTGACTTAATGATGAATTTGCCCATGTTCTAAGGTCTTTTGAGTGTGTGGTTTGAATGGGACAGAAAAAAAAGAGATATATTAAAAGAAATTTTTTTTTTTCTGATGGGGGCGGGGGATTTTCAGTCCAAGCTAGTGTCTGAAACTTTGATTTTTGTAGGGTAATGTGGTTCTGTGGAAACCATCAGACACGGCCATGTTGTCGTCCTACATCTGCTTCCAACTTCTTCGTGAGGCGGGTGTCCCGGCCGGCGTCATCAACTTTGTACCTGCTGACGGGCCCGTGTTCGGTAACGTCGTTACAAAGTCACCACTCCTCGCTGGTATTAACTTCACCGGCAGTGCCAGGTACAGAAATATGACTTTTAATAGGTTAATGATTGTTAATCATGTAAGGGCAGCATATTTGTTTAATGACATATGACCTTGGTTGACATCATACCTGGAGATGTGTATGCATCATGGCGGCCCTAAGGGATTGATACACTCAGAAGGAGAGGGCATGATGCACCGATGCAGTGCTGTTGACTTTCACAAAGTCTCTATGCTGCACTGATGCATCCTGACGACAAATGAAATTGAAGCCTTCGGGCGTAGCCCGGGAGAATTTTAACCATTTGGTACAAATGTAACAAGTGGCAAGAATAGTGATAAATTTAATATTTATGACACTCATGAACAAACCTCCTCCTCATTTGATATAAATGGGTTCTCTTCTGAAACTCAGGGTAAAATAGAAACATTGTAATACAAATAGTATCTTGTAATATATTAATATTTGTATTAACCCTTCTCCTGACGAAATACCGTATTTAAAGTAACCAGCGACCTGAACACTTGTAAATTTCCCCTCTTTCTAGTGCTAAGATTGAGAGTTTTTATATGATTATGTTTTTATGTGATTATATGATAACATAAAACTTAAAACCCTTTAAGTTCAAATACATATACTTGGTGACTGGGAACCTCTCACTTAGTCATAACTCAATGCTCACATCGGGAACATAGGAAACAATGAAATTGATATTAACCTGCTGAGCACTGCCTGGTGCTTTATCATCATGATGCTTAAATGTAGCCTTTATGATGATATAATTCACTCCCGAAGGTTAAGCTTGAAGAGTCAAGAACACGCTGCACTGGTTATCATGTCGACAAATGAAGGCAGACTAAAGGCTTCATGCCTTCCTTGTCTGGTCAATAAATGTCCTTTGGCTTTAGATACCAAAGACAATTTAATTTTCCTGTCAAAAGAACCCCTGTGATGTGAACTCGTTAGTAAGTGATTGGTTTGGTTTACCATGCCCCAAGCACTCTCCCTATACCCCTATGTTAACACATGTAGATGCACATTTTCAGGACTTTCCAGGTCCTCTGGCAGGAGGTGGCAAAGAATATCACCAATTACATTAGCTACCCAAGACTAATAGGCGGTGGGTTCTATTTCTATCTACCTGTTGTGACATTTGATAAGACTAGGCCTCAGAACAACCTGGAGCCATCGATATTGGGTCCCCTGCACACCTGCAAACTCCAAAGTTTCACATTTTTTTACAGGAGACGATCGGTATTATTTTTCTTGAAGATACATCTGGGTTAATCTTGTGATTCGTCCAGATCCAATGAGATCTCATCTCATCATTTATAAGGGGGGGGGGGAGTGGTGGAGTGGAGTTTTTTTTTTTTTTTTTTTAACTCTGAAAGAGTTTGAGGGATTCAGGGGTGGGTCAAGAGACTTTAAGACGTGTGTTTGGGGCCAAAAACGACCGACTTTTTATTTTTAAAAATCCATTAAAATTCTTTTAAGGTTCATTTTGGTCTCAAATCAACGTGTATATGATAGATTACCTTTGGTAGCACCTGCATGGCTATAGATTATAAGGGGGGATCAAGTTAATTAAGAGATATTAAAATCAGAAAAATAAATATGACCAAAATATTTCATGGCAACGCTTTGGGATCGGCAGTGTTATTCCTATGGAGGTGTCAGTTTAGGGTGTCATAAACTCCTGCCATGGTGTCATCCCAGAGCACTTTGGCTGTTCCAAATACTGCTCTTACTCCCTGGTAAAGTAGTACATACATTGTATCTTTGGTGAGTGAGTAATAGGTGTTTAACGCCATTTCGACAGCTAAGGTCATATTCATGGCGAGAACGACATTACACAATTTCACAGAGGAATGTGCCGGTGCCCGCGCATGTGCACCACACACATCCGAGGGGATAGGAAAGAGGAGAAATAGACCCTTTTAAGTGGGCTAGGGAAGCCCGTGTATCTTTGGTGGGAGGGACTCCTTATAGGAGAACAGCCCCTTTCACTCTACGTAGATACTACATTGTTAGTATGATAGATTTTTTTTCTGTACCGGTGGTTTTTACCCACAGGCTGTAGCCATTAGTGTGTGAGTGGCGTAGGGAAAAAAGTAGTAGCTCCTGTTCCAGTCAGTCTGACCACTTTCAGAGTTTTGAACGATGAAATCGTTGTGCCCTATGTATTTTCATTCAGAGTTTGCAGGTGTGCCTCTAGCACTGGAACCTTTGCCTTCCATACCCGCTTGTTCATGCAACATCCATTTTAGAACAAGAATGATATCTTGGCGGATGGATGCTGAATACTAGTAGGCAAGGGTTGGCATTATTCCAAGGGCCTGCCTCAAAAGTCCTCGGCAGTGGTTTTCAGAAGTCGGACAAGAGCCCTGCAGAGAGCTTATGTTCCTGGCCCTTCAGAGAACCTCTGTTCCAAATGGCATACAAAGGACTCCTTGCAGAGGGCCCCTGAGGCTAGGGGCGTTACAGGGGGCCACCGTTCCACAGGCATTGCAATGGCGCCCAGCTTCCAGAGAGTTCTGAGGCTACTTCCATTAGTAAAATAAGACATTTATATCTAAAGTCTAACACTTAGTGTTTTTAAGCTTTTGTATAACGTATACTAAATTTCTCTTAATAAGTCAAGCCAAGTTAGAATTAAGTAAAGATAGTGTTAATACTGTGAGAATGAACTGCCATTAAAAAATTAGAAATTCTCTCAAATAGTAAGTCTAGCACTCGTAGCACTAGTATTTCCAATGCTCTTGCTCCAAATTCTAGTAAAGTACTATTAAAAGGAGAGGGTTCCTTAACCATTGATGAGCAGTCACTCGGCCCAAGAAGTTAATAACACTAGCTGCATTCATACAATTATGCCAACCGTATGGGGGTTGTTACACTCCGGAAGAGTCAGTGTAATGCTCTGAGGTAACCGCAGTGGTGATGTACCGTGAAAGGAACTCAGCGTGAAGCCTTAATATCGTACTTTCTTTAAAGGGATAATAATGTATGTAACTCTAATCACTTTAACCCTTTCACATTACCAGAGTGTGGAGGTAAGAACTACCACTTCGTCCATCCCACTGCTGACATTGAGACTGTCGTAAATGGCACAATTCGGTCATCGTTTGAGTATGGTGGACAGAAATGCTCAGCATGTTCACGGATGTATGTTCCCCAGTCAAAGTGGGGTGATATCAAGGAGGGACTCCTCGAGCGACACAGAAAGATCAAAATGGGACAGCCTCAGGACAGCGACTCTTTCCTCTCTGCTGTAATAGATGACAAGGTATGAGATATATATATATATATATATTATTAAAAAAGAGTGTGCTTTTGTGCATGATAAAATAAATTGTAAATTTCTAAAAGAAACTGACCCCTTAATATAGAGCATGTTAAGTTTAAATCATAGATGTAGGCTAAACTTGATTCATAATTTGTATCATTGTATGTTTCATTTAGTACAAGCTTATCCTATTTCGATTTATCTGGGCGATTGCATAAGCAAAATTAGATTTATACATTGTATCTTAAAAGGAGGAATTGTATCATCAAATCTATTTACCAGGCATTCGATCGCATCAAAGGTTACTTAGATTACGCCAAGTCATCGCCTAACCTTGAGGTCATAGCCGGAGGAAACGCTGATAACAGGTAAGAGTTTTTCACCCAAAAAAAAATGCATTGTTGCCTATTTCGAACAGCAACTTTATCTTCCCTGACTGAATTACCCGTTGGCTTATGTCCAACTACTCTTTTATGTAGACTCAAGAATTTTCAAAATACCAATCATAATCAAAAAAATTAATTATCAAATTGTCTTCAGATAGATACATTTCATTGAATAAAACTATGTAATTTTTTTGTACAGTGAAGGGTACTATGTTGAGCCAACGATAATCGAGACTAAGGACCCCAAGGATAAGATCATGAAGGAGGTAGGTATGATGCAGTACAGGCTTGATACCTCAAGACTTTCTGTTGCCATGATGCACTAATGACATTCATGACACATCCGCACATACCCTAACTACTGTAAATCCTCGCGTATAAGACGCGGCCTATACACCAGAATTACATCATCTGCGTCCTATAGGATTAAGCCCAAGTCAGGGTGCGTCTTATATGCAAGGATTTTACACTATAGAACAGTACTGAAATAACCAAAATATGACCCCAGGGACGTCTAATACGATTCAGCCTAACTCTGGGTGCGTCCTATATGTGAGGGGCGTCCTTTACGCGAGGATTTACAGTACATTGTAATCCAACCATTCCAACAAACTGATAATTGACATTCTGCGTCCTGTTGTAGGAGATCTTTGGGCCGGTGCTGGCCGTATACGCCTACCCAGATGACAAATACAAGGACATCATCAAGATGGTGGACAGCACATCTCCCTATGCGCTCACTGGTGCCGTCTACGCCAAAGACGAGTGAGTCACTCAAGTACATTTATACAGTGAAATACAAAGCGATTAAACCTCATATAGAAGCTGATTCTCTTTGAGAAATAACAAGAAATGCGGTTGTGACCGCGTAAAAAACCGCCTCCCGCCGTTAATGTCAGTATACCAGTGTTTGATGACATGTCTCATAAAAGCAGACATAAAGAAGATTTCACAATTATCAATTTCTCTGTTCAGTAATTTTGTATTGTGAGACCTCATCACATGGGGCAAATGCAATCATCATAGCGCACTCCCGTACCGCTTCGCGGTACCGCCGCTACGCGGCGTGGGAGGCGCTAAAAAATCTGTCCTTCTTTGTTAAAGGTTCAACCTCTGACAGGTTTATAACTCATTAGATTTATATTGAGAAAACAATTTCTAAATTGCTCTAGTTTGGGGTTGATTCATTTTCTCCAAGTCTGTGTTCTTGTATGTAAAGTTATGGTGTATCTTAAACCTCTATGGTTCTCTAGTGTGAAAAGTAAAAGACCCCTAGTTCTATTGATGGTATTAAACCCCGGTTCGATTTCCTTAAAGGAATGTGTTGAAGGAGGCTTCTGATGCACTCCGGTTCTCCGCTGGTAACTTCTATGTCAACGACAAATCTACTGGCTCTGTGGTTGCACAACAACCATTTGGAGGGGCCAGGAAATCAGGTAGGAACTTGTTTATGATTTACCAGCACGGTATTTCCTAACCATGTACAACTGGTGGTGCCAAATGAAAAATTTCTTAAAATCGGAATCGCAAACTTTTTAATAAAGAATATTTTGTACCAGTGATCATTTCATATTTGTGCCTATATTAGTTATTTTTTTCTTTAATTTCCAGGTACAAATGACAAGGCAGGCAGCCCCCATTACCTTCTCAAGTTTGTGTCTCCACAAGCGGTGAAAACGACGCATGTTCCAGCGACCGAGTGGAAGTATCCATACATGGAGAAATAGGTCAATGTTACCCACAATGTACATAGGCATAATCAAACCAGGTCAAAATACTGAGTTCTTCACCAAGAAGCCTTGGCTGACATTGGGATGACTGCTGTGGAAGCAATAAGGATACGACAGGATTCATGAATTTGTGTTTGGAATTCTGTGCCTTTTTTCTGTTTTTGAAGGCTACGGACCCTTTTATTTTAGATTTGTGGGAAATCTAGTCTCTTTTTTTTCGAATCCCTTGAGCATATAATAGTTACAAACTAGTCAGTAAATGTTTTTCGCTATTGGTCAACATTTTCATTCTCGGCATTAAGACATCAAAAATGGTGAAAATATCAAAGGTCGGCGAAAGAAACTCAGGGTAATTTAGTTCACGACTCCTAAGCGGAAAACAAACATAGCGTGTTTCCTGACGCGCGGACACACACGTGCACGTGTCAGGAAATGCCTGATAGAGGTTTTCTGATGCCCTCCCACGTAGATTGGCATGGTTATGTCCCTCCGCGTAGACGTGACACGCTATGTTTGTTTTCCATTCTATCCTTCACTCACACACTTACTTTTCCTTAGCTATTTAGGAAGGAGATATTATCGAGTGTCCCAACAAGTGCTTTATTTTTGTGCTTATGATTTTGACCACGTAGTTTAGTAGTTTAGAATATAAGATGTGTATGTCGGGTGGGATTGGGTGCGTATGGAAATAAGGAATGAGGATTGTGATCACAAATTACTTGAGGTATATAATGAATCAAGCTGTATTAAATGTATCATGGTTAGTGTAGATCTGCGGTTATAAAGGTGAAATAGGATGGTAGTTATAAATATGGCCATTCTGGTACTGATCTCGCGTGATTTAGGCTGGGTACCACACCCTAGAATGATATTCCAGCGAGAACAGGGCCAAATGGGACAGGTCACACGCGGGGATCCTCTTGGCATTACTTTAATATTCATGATTGAACATAGCATTAATGATGAAAGCTGGGTGAGCCTGGGTTGTAAAATTGCACATGCTTAAGCCCTGTAAAGAATCTACTATGCCCCAAGTCTTTTTGTATATTTATGGTCAGGATACAATGCAAAAAAAATCACTCACCCGCCCTGTGTTGGTGCACCAACCCCATTAATAGCATAAGGGCATTGTTCTAGAAAGCATCATGCTGCCCTTGAAGGATTAAACTAAGAAAGTGGTAATGTGAAATGATAGAGATGGTTTTGTGTAAAAGGCCGATGGTGCTAGAAACACTAACCTCTTTTACTCCCAGAAATTGCTTAAGATGTTAATACAATTACAATACTTATAAATGTAGGATTGCTGGTTTGCTCTTATTGTTAACGCCTTTTGTATGATTGATACCTTATATGGTAAATGGCAGATAGCAGCTGATCTTTTTATTTTGTTTTGTATGAAAAGGTGGGCATCCAGATACAATTGCTTTGAAAATAGAAATCAGTAATTGATCACTAACGGTAAAATTAAGCTACTCCAATTTAATAGATCCATTAAATCTAGTCCAAATCTTGTAATCAAAACTTTTATTCTTGTGAGATGCATTTCAGTCCCCATGAATACTGTAAATGACCATGAATACTGAAAATGACACTGATAAATTGATAATTCCCATGCTAACTTTCAAGACTACGATATTGTGATTAGAAAATTAGTTCCTCTTGGTGATTCAGGAGTAGTACCAGTAAAGAGTATGGATAATGACGGGATATGTACACCAATTATTAACGACATGATTATATTAATCAGGATCGGCATATGGTGTAAGCAGCTATACACAAATGTATGAGAGTGAAATAAAAGTATACTGACACTCAACCAGAGCGTTTCTGTTGATAGTTAAACCCTGTTTGTATGATTGGTGAATAAGTGAGCAACTAGAGACGCCATGCATTTGCTGATAGACCACAGGAAAGCCGGTTTTTTTTCACCTCTGCATAATTTAGTACAGAAATCTCGACCGAAAATAACACTCAGGAATTCCTGATAACCTAGGAATAGTGGAATCTCTGGAGCAGCTCACCAGTGCTAGGTTCATGGGCCCTACTCGTCCTTCAAGTTTCATAAACAACCTGAGGGTTTGCTTGATGCACCAATGGAGGACTAACATGAATTACTCCCCCTTAACAAGAAAGATTTCAGTATCAGTTTTTTTCTCAGATCCACCAGGGTCAATCTTGTGATTCATCCAGATCCAATGAGATCTCATTTTAACATTTATATAGGGGGGGGGGGCATCCCTGGGTTTAATCACTGCTTCTGTAGGCCTACTGGTCGGCCTACTACGTAGAGAAGTCTTATGACGTTGAGGGATCCTGTAGACTGAATATCATCTCTCCATGTTCGGTAGTGGCTAGGGATCCTGGGACTGGCCCTAGGGAACTATGGGGTCCCTGGCTTGTCACAGACGTGGTTCAACAGTTCTCACAACAAACATATGAAAGGCAATAGAGATGTTAGATGGGGAGAGATGTAAAGCACAGAATTTAGAGCAGAGTTCAGTTGTCCCTGCTGCCCTGTCTTCAGCGAGTACCCCTCCCCCTGGTAAGCCTGTCTCCCGTCAGTTGTCATACGTCATGTGATGCATCTCTAGGCAACCCCTCTGTCCGACGTCATAGCTGCTGTGTGACGTCAGTGGGGCTAAATGACGTCACGGCCATAATGGCGGCGCCCATGGATGAAAACGAAACCAAAATGGAGAGAAAAATTTGGGTAAATCTATAGGCTTCTCGAACTCTTAACATTCTGAAATCAGACAAAATTCTGACAACTTACATCCTTATAATATTTGGCCTATAGATTTACAAAATTCCTGGGCCTCTAGGGGGGGAGGCAACCCCCAGACCCCCCTATATTCATATTATCCTGCCAAAGAAAAAACTGGGTTTTGCATGCTCAGTTTTTTTCTCGCCTGGATTTTGCAGGTTTGAGTGGGCCAGGGAGTGAAATCTCTGATTAAAGGGTACATTTGTTGTTGGATCTCTTCTAATCTTAATTCTTGGACTCAAAGATAAAGGGAAAATCTGAATTTTACAGTTATGGTGATACAGTTTATTGACTATACATATAATACACTTTCTACTATCCAGATTATCTCTTTAAAAAGAAAAAGTTCAAATCACTTGCTTGAATGTTAATAACCCTAAACAGGGATAACTGCAGTTTACAAACTATTAATCAAGGTCAGCGTTTGGGAAAAGCTTCTTCATCTTGTCTTCCCTGTACTTTTTCCTTCTGCGGTAGCCATCTTCTCTGTTCAGGCGTTTCTCCTCAGCAAGTGTCAAAAACCGTTCCTGCCATGGCTCGCGTCTTTCATCGCGCTTGGTTAGCTCCATTGGAACATAGTGTGGCTTGTTACGGCGTGTGTATTCTCGACCAAGTACATCGTAGGTTTGTCGCTCGCCAGGCTCTCCGGTAATGCCCTGCTCACAAAGGTGGTAGGCACGGTCACGTTCTGCCACTACCTCTAGTATATTCTCCATGCTCTCCTCCACCTGGAGTTTAAAAATAGCTATATAAAATCTGTATCTGATTTACATCACAAAAATATGTTCTAACAACCTGATTGTATTTAGTAGCAGGTCGCTCTATTGTGTCACAAAATAATTATTAGGGTTATTTCTAACTTGTATAAAATACAAAAATCCTCATGGGGGTAGCAAAAATTTAAACGAAAATCAACCTCATAATCTTCATATGATCTATTCCTTTGTCATCATAAGAACACAATTTATTGAATTAACGTGAATCATAGGAACTTGCTGTCACCTTTTCTATTCTCTCTGGGCTGGGGAAGAGTGAATGTTGTCGTTTATATTCCTCCTCCATCGTCATCAGCATATTCCGCTCCTTAAGGAGTACATACCTGCAGGAAAAGAACAGATGAATAAACTGCCTATCCTATTAGATCTATTCAATTGTTTCAACATACTGCCGTCATACCACTCCAGATGAGAATTGGCCCTTTAATGAACTATTCTCGCAGCCCTTGTGAGAAACTCGCCCGTGCTGTATCCATGTACATTGCGAGAATCCTACAAAAATCTAGAGGCCGAAAATTCGGCATAACTCCCCATTAGTCTTCAACTCAGATACACTGTGTTGTTCCATAATGACAAATGAACACGATAAATTAAACAGCCCTTTAATAGATGATGATGGAAATGTCTTTTACATGTAAATTTCCTTTTAGAATACATAATGCAAACCTACCATAACTTGTGCAGGTCGGTGTTGGCCTTCAACCTGAGCTCGTCCAACTTCCATGGCCTTCCTGTGGAATGGAATTTATGAAAAATAAATCAATTTTACTGTTTATCTAAAGAATGGCAAAAAATTAATTGACTTAATCGTCTTCTTTAATCTGGCTTCATATTTGCAATAGGGATTGATGATACAGGTTTGGAGTATCATGATGGTGAAAAATAATCACTGACTTACCAACTTTGACATGTTCCTCGCCCCAGTTTTCTTTATCATCAAAGAACTCCATTAGACTCAAACGTCGGGCAGCAGTGTGAAGCGACAACTGTGGAGGGGCGCCATACCTAGAGGTCACAAAAACAAAGTCATTACACTATTACTACTAGGATCATTGGTTCGGGGTGGCTGCACTTTCCATTCATGTACCATGTGGTGTGTTGGAATAAACGCTTTAATTTCTCACAAAGAGCATGTTTGGGGACAAAAGCATGCTTTAATGGTATTTTTTTCAAACACTGGACCTTTCCACAGCACAGGCGAACCGCCGATCTTCTCACAAGTGACAAGGGCTAAGGCACAACCACGTACCGTAAGCTTATAATATGTTATATATGTATATACATGCATTGGGTGTATATTCCCCAATACACATCTATCAATCTAAAGCTGACCGCAGACTAGACTGAGTATCATCTCTTCATGTGGCCATTCTGAGACTGACATGAACCCATTGACAAAAGTGGAGTATCCGGGGTCCCGGGATGAGGTAGCTTTACCATAGCAACACTACCACATAGACGTCAAAATGGTCGTCAGTGCCCTTTCGGTGACGTTCTGGTTGGTGAATAAGTTAATTGCCCATTAAATAAGATGTGATCACATCTAAAATGATGTGATCGGCCAAGATAAGAGTCTATTCTACAATTCTGGATAAAAAAAAATCAACAGATAACACATGATTTCAAGGGGCCCTGGCACGGCGAATGCATGCCTGCATTAAAAGGTCACATGACCACCCTTTGACCAATCAGGGTGTTCGGCTGGGTCCTGTGATTTTACCAACGATTTTTGGGTTGGTACCCATATTGTAGTTTGCCGTGCTAGCCGCCCCCCCTTTCAGTGTGATATGAAGTCTTGAAAATTTCACTCCACTTATGAATGGGGGTTTCCTAGCAGCTCTGTTCGGTAGACGTGACCACCCATTGACCAATCAGAGTGTTGCAAATTTTCCGCTGGTACCCGCAAATTTGTGAGTGATCTTTGTGCAGGTGTCGCATGCGAAATCTGGTCCATGTGAAATCTGGTCGGTCATTCTCCAAACAGACTCCTTAAGCTCTAATCCAAATGCCAACAGGTACAGTTATCTGCTTGATGAGTACCCCGCTAATACATCTTTCATAGCCTCGAAGCAAAGTATTTTTATAATTGAAGGAACAGAACCATGATAATATCCTCCAAGATCTAATAGAATTTGATTAATACCTAACCTTAATGATACTGTCCCTAGGCCTTAGAACTAGGATTTGGGCAAAGGGGGATTTTAGAAATAATTGATCTTCGGCAACCAGATTTCGCATGGACCAGATTTCGCATACGACACAGGTACCAATGTTAATTTTTGCCATGCTAGCCTACTCCATAGACACTCTGAGGGAACCTCAGAGACCAAGTGTGTTTGTTGTAGTCTGTTTGGTCAGCCAATCTGGCAGAGTGGCCATTTCTCACAGAAGTACTTACTATCAGGTCCAATGCTTCCACCAACACTTCCCTCAATGTATATCCAAAGATTCACAATACACAAAGCACTTGAAATTCTTGTGATAATTAATAATCCAGGTGATTTTCAAATCTCCCTCCCTAACTCCAAATCATTGTTGGCCATCTTGAAGCCAGGTGTAGCCACCTAGTGCCAAAAAGACTACACTATTCTTGGTTGGTTAGCCCTATGATTTTAAGAGCAGGTTAACACCAGGTAGCACCCCAGCATGTTGATATTGGAGGCCATTATCTAAGCTCAAGATAAACATGTCAGGTTTATTGGATATATCTCATGTTTTAGTCAATATAAGCTGATGTACATGAAAACTACATGTTTGTGAATAGGAGGGACAATTTCCAGGAACTGACAGTGAGTACTGGGGCCCCCAAGGGGACCCCCCCCCCCCCCCCTGAGGTCACAATGTCGCCAAAATGTAAGGTTTCAGGTCACATGTCACTTTTTTAGGGAGAAAAACATGTCTAATAATCTCAAAATTTAAGGTCTCAGATCAAATGTCACTTTTCTAAAGATTGGAAATGTCACATGTCGCTTTTAAAAGGGTACAAAGTCGAAATGTCGCCAAAAAATGCCCAAAAGTCGCCATGTCGTTTTTTACCACTTGGGGGCCACAGTACTTAGTTCAGACTAGCCATGTGTTTGTGCCACTATAGATTTGTATACATCTTGGATCCTGCATGCCTGTGAGCAGGCATGTATTTCGGCCTATGCTAGCCCCCCTTTAATGTGCCGCCAGTGTGAAAACTTAACAAGACTGTTATACTCAGATTCTGTGTCAGGATACAATCATACTGTAGAGTGTGGCAGTGCACTGAGCCTGAGGTACCGCACTACCCGCCGTAGACTACCGGTACGTGAATCTGTCCTTTGACACATGGGCGATAATAGGATGATTTCAGATGAATCACCCTGTGTATCCGTGACACACTTCACTTTTATCACACTGTTTCTTTTCTTACTCACCGTTGATGTAAATTCAGCGAGTTGCTCTGGTTGATTCTTATACTCGTGCATCTTAAACAGTGCAAACGTGTAAGTTGTGGAAGGCTTCGCCTCACAACACAGGTCAGAGCAGTCGCCATTTTGACGTCTAGCCTCAAACCCACCTCATTTCTTTGTAAATTTGTCCATGAAATAAGATAATGCTTCCTTTATCCAATTAGGTATGACATCAAAATGATTTTTTTGATATTGTCTTTGTAAGCATCTTATAGGTGACTTGATGAAATGCTATTTACGTAAGAAAGCGAGGCTATTGCGGCCGGCCATGTGCAGAAGCCGGGGGAAGCCATATTGAAGGTCACCTTTTATGCAAGCCGGCAAATAAACTCGGAAAATGGACCCGAAAAACATAAAAGATTTTGCTGGCAGGCTGCAAAAAGGAGGTAAAGGAGCCGGACTCGGATTGGGCTTGTTAGCAGCCGCTGGCGGAGCTGTATATGGCGTTCTTCAGTCCATGTACACAGGTGAGTTGACAGCCAAGACCCTGGCCTGGGCACACAGTGAGTGATGTTTTGAGATGACATGTGGTTTGCTTTGCCCTCAATTCAAGGCAAAAAGGTGTGTTTCTACACATTTCTGAAATCTTTATTTTGGACTTTCTAGATTGGTATAGTAATTAAGTATAAAGTGCAAATAGACTATGCCTTGAAATATATTGCAAAAATGTCAGAAGTGCAATTCACTTGGCAATTGAGAAAACCTGATGCAATCCAATTATACCGATTACCATAGTTGCATTGGCAGTAGACTATATTAACACTACTGAGTAGTCTTAATATAGGCAATATTAATACCTCATATAGAATTGTATGTAGCCTAGATCTACATAGTCTCTAACTCTGGTTGCTGTTTTCAGTTGAAATCATTTTTCAACTGCAGTGGTGGCATCAATTTGTAGATGTGTATTGTACTTAAAGTAGACTCAATACACAACACATCTCACTTCAAATAGCATCTTAAGGCGACCGCAGACACAATCCGATCGGGAAGATCAAACTTGTTTGATATTGACCAACTGGATCGGATGTCCGCGCAGACGCTCCCGATCGTCAGGATCGGCCGATCCAGTCGGGCCCGCCTGCGGTTAGCTTTATCCAGAACTTGGTGTCAATGATGTCATTCAGCAAAGTGGCACTGACATAGTATGGTAATAAATGCAAACACTTTAAGTGTAGGTGTAACAGTCTAACGGTATAAAGAGTTAATAAAGTGAGACCTATGACTATGTCTATGGTAGCTATTTTGACTAGCCCTCCCTTTAATAGCCTTAGGCTTAGGCTTTTTGAATTGACAGAGGCTATTGATCCTGAACATTCTCTGTCTATGATATTTAAGGAATATACTTCACCTTATTAAACATGTATGTGGTAAAAATAAATTGCAGGATAAAACATGGCAGTGATGACTTTCAGTGTAGCCCAGATCTTAAATGACCGACTCTTAGCGCATATCTGAGCCATGAATGTCCGTGCTTCAATCTGTTTCTAGTATTGGTATAGTCCAAAGCCACTATGGTTTAATATGAACATTAAATACAAAAGACCTGACCTTTACCCAGCCTTTACCATGCCATGTATAATTGTATCTGTATACGACCCTTTCATCAGCTTAGATACAGCAGATGGCGCTAGTGGCGACCATGCCACTTTACTACTCCTACAGGGGCATGGCTAGTTTTGACTCCACTGCCTGTAATAGGCCCACATGTTTGTAATGGTCTGCATGTTGTTTGGCTTGGCATATCCTTTAAATGTTGATTGTGACTATAACCACACTATTTCTCAGTGTGCAGCTTTGATTTCTAAGACTTGGACCTCTAATTTACATTATAAATTGGCATTTTAGTGAGGGGTGTCTGTGCACTAGGGTTAAACCTATGGAGCTCTAGGAGTGGATGCTTGACATGCCCATGTAAGCAGGGGGGCTACTGGAACGCCATCTATTGTATTAGCCTGGTAAAACAAATGTATACACCCCCCCCCCACCCCCAAGCTTATATAGAGCCTTAATCAAGTTAATGAATTGATATGTCGGCGCTAAAACTTGTGCCTATGTACAAAATTTATAAGAATTGTACTTTCTCATTACATACTACCAAAGTTATATCGATTTTAACAAAAACGATCGCTAATATAAGTTTATTAACCACATCTTCTGAGTAATTTGCAACATAAACACCGAAGCTTTAGGCGCAAAAAGTTAGAAATGGATAGATGCTTAAACTACAGGATAGAAAGTGGCAGTGATGACTTTCAGTGTAGCCCAGATCACAAATGACTGACTCCTAGCGCATTTCTGAGCCATGTTCAATTTGTATCATTGTACCATTCATATATCAATAAAGCCTTTTGTGCTATGTAGGCTCTAAAAATAATCATGCCCATGATAGTACGAAAAATGTACCTTTTCATAACCACCTGTGTTATATAAAGGTCAACAAATACCATAGCTTTAAACTACACGATAGCGAGTAATGCAGCCAACCAGTAAAGAGGTACCGGGACAATAAAATCAGATAGTGGCTATGATGACTTTCAGTGTAGCCCTGATCTTAAATGATCAACACTTCGCGCATATCTGAGCCATAAATGAAACTGCGTCTATCTGATGTGTGAGACGGTGTGGATGCTACTTTTGAGGCGTTCAATAGTGTATTAGACCACATTCAGTATCATGTGATCTTGTCAGCATAAGATTGACGAATATCATAAGTAAGAATGAACGTCGTGTTTACTTATGGCAATTAAAAAAAAAACAAAAAAAAAAAAAAAAAAAAACGGGATAGAAGTCTTCAGGGGTTATCCTGACTTCACGGTTTTTCAGGTTCCAAAGACCTACACATTCCTATACAAAACCTATATATTAGGGGTTCTAATTGAGCATTTCAGGTATTTATGTGCACAGTCATTTTCAATGCTGTTTAAAAGCAAAGGTTGAACTCCGCATATTTGACCGATCAATGTGAGCTAAACTACATGTATCTGTTTATGGTATTGAATATAGTATATAAAAAATCAAACTGCATACAGTACATAAAAAATCAAACTGCATATTGCTCTTTTGTTTGCAGTTGAGGGAGGTCATCGTGCAATTATTTTCAACAGAATAGGAGGTGTTTCTCAAAACATTTACAAGGAAGGTCTCCATTTCAGGTAAATCATTCAATTCATAGTTTATTTCTTGTTGTATCTGCATCAATTATTTTCTGATTATTGGCTCAGGGTCCCCCTGAGTCTATACCGCCGGGTTGGCGGTGGCGTTTAAAAATGAACAAAAGTTAATTTTTCATTTTACATTTTCTATAGGAAATAGAAGTTATACATTAATTAAATTGCTATAAACAATTAGTTCATATATTTGTATAAAAAACTAAACATGCACTCATCTATTTACCATAATTATTTTCAAATAAAAAGTAGATCGATTTTCAATGATTCTCCAATCCACTTCCCCATAGGCTTAGGTCCCGGTCCGACTTTCCTCTCTTTATTCTTACATAGATTAAGCAAAAGCGTCTTAATTCAGGGATGTAAGTCTTCAGGTTTTATCAGGATTTCCTGATTTCTGAAAATTTTGAACAATATGTATTTTCCTGATACGAGTGGTAAGGAGGGCTGTTTGGAAAAATAGAAGGGTTTTATGTCAAGAAAGTGTATGGCTTCCTGATTTTTGACCATGCCTGACTTACATCCCTGCTTAATGTGAGACGCTTTTGTTCAATCATATAAGAATAAAGAGAGAAAAGTCACTAACTCCAGGTGAATTGACATTTGACTTGCTCAAGTCAATAGATTTATGAGGGAGGGAGATTTGGGAGTGAGGGTGCTAGGTGTTCAGGGGAGCCAGGTTTCCAGGGGGCCACGTGTCGGGTGCTAGGTGTCCAGGGGGCCAGGTGTCCAGGGGCCAGCAAACCAGGGAGCCAGCACACCAGGGGGCCAGCATTCCAAGGTGTTCAGTAAGATAAGATTATGCCAGACTGGTGTCAGTACATGTATAGATAATAGTCTATATGTAAGTTATTAGTCAATATATTTTGCAAGTGCTGATTCCTGTGACCCTACAGGGTTGATAGAGGGTTTTACGGTACCTACCCTGAGCCTTCTGTGCTTCAATGCACAACGCCCAATTTTTTATCGAAAACTGACTGGTTCTTTCCAGTAGCACATTCGGGTACCTACTGTGTACAGTGTTTAAAGCTGTATTTGTGTGTCTGTAAAATACATTCAATTGGCTCAATAAGTGGGCATGTACAGTAATGCACAATTTGCGATTTAAAGGGTCAAAGTAATGAGAGTTCATGTTTAATTGTTGCAGATTACCATGGTTCCAATACCCCATTATTTATGACATCCGGTCACGACCAAGGAAAGTATCTTCTCCCACTGGTAGCAAAGGTAAGTGTCATCATTGATTCGCAGTATATATGAATAACAGTCAATACATTTACGCTTAATTGCAAGTGGCTCTGGGCATTATTAATAAGCATAGAATTGTGGCACTTTGGGATGAGCTCTTGATACCATTGATTGAGTAAATGGCTGTGATGACTTTCAGTGTAGCCCTGATCTTAAATGATCGACAACCTGCGCATACCTGAGCCAAACAAAACATCTTCTGTGCTTGTGTTCTATCACAACCCACACCCTGCTCCTTAACTTCTGATTGCTATCAATTAATTTCTCTCTAAGACTCAGAATTCATTCAAACATTAGATGGTTGCAATATTGATATAATGTAACATGTTCAGTTATCACAAGACTTGAATTGATGCTTCATGATGGCACTACATGGTTTATGCTGGTGGTGCATTCAGCATGACAAATGAGCAAGAAGCCTTGAGGCATCATTCTAATCCTTTCAGTATTAAGATAATAGAAATAATATACAGTTGTCTCTGTGTTTGATATTTTTCGTGGCTATGATGACTTTCAGTGTAGCCCTGATCTTTAGTGATCGACAACCTGCGCATATCTGAGCCAAACAAAACTTCCTCTGTGCTTGTGTTCTAACCCAACCCACAACCTGCTCCTCAAATTCTAATAGCTGATCTATCAATTAATGTCACCCTCAGACTTGAAATCACACAACCATGATTTATCAAATAGTCATAATATCTATTTAATATTCACTAGTCACCATGAGTCACAAATTGATGATTCATGATGGCACTACATGGTTTATGCGCATTCAGGCATCATGCCAAGTGAGCAAGAAGCTTTGAGAGGTCATGTTATCCTTTCAGTATTAAAATTATAGAAGGAATTTACAGTTGTCTCTGTATTTGATAGTTTTCGTGGCCATGATGACTTTCAGTGTAGCCCTGATCTTTAGTGATCGACAACCTGCGCATTACTGAGTCACTTAAATGCTTCCTCTGTTAATTAGATTAAGCTGACAATTACTTTGAAGACTTCGACATTTTCTTGTGAATTCCCACCTCCAGAAATACATCAATTCATTGTGTATTTTCCGTCAGCCTCCAACTTCTGATAGCTTATCAATTGATTCCACCTTCAGACTCAAATTTACTCAACCATTGAATGATTGCATATTGGTTTAATGTAGAATATTCACTTTTCACCATGAGGCATGAATGGATGCTTCATGATGGCGCTAGATGTACATGGTTGTGAAGTGTGAACATGATGTACCAATGCAGTACCAACAAGTTGATGCTGGTGGTGCATTTATGCAGAATGACAAGTGAGCAAGAATCTTTGAGGCATCACACTATCATTTAATCGTTAAAATTACAATAGATTTAGGTTTGTCTCTGTATTTGATATTGTTGGTGGCCATGATGACTTTCAGTGTAGCCCTGATCTTAAGTGATCGACATCCTGCGCATTACTGAGCCACTAACACATATCCTCTATTCATCAGATTATGCTGACAGTTACTTGAAAGCCTTCGACCTTTTCATGCAATTCCCCTACCACCACAAATACATCAGTTGATTTTGTATTTTCCGTCTGCCTCCAATCTCCGATATCCTTATCAATGTGTTTCACCTACAATTCCCTCAATCATAAAGTGAGCGCAATTTAATGGTTTAATGTAGCATTTTCAATTGCTACCATGAAACATGAAGTGATGTTTGGTTGTGAAGTGTGAACATGATGTACCAATGCCGTCCCAGCAAGTTGATACTGGTGGTGCATTCATAACAAGTGAGCAAGAAGCTTTGAGGCATCACACTGTCATTTAAGCGTTAAAATGATAGAATGAATTTAGGGTTGTCTCTGTATTTGATATTGATAGTGGCCATGATGACTTTCAGTGTAGCCCTGATCTTATGTGATCGACAACTGCGCATTACTGAGCCACTAGCATGCTTCCTCCAATAATTAGATTAAGCATACTTTTTTTTCACTGTCGACCTCCAGATATGTGTACTTGAGGTTTACCTCGTGTAACACTCCCAGTGACTCTCATCTGTTCCACCAGTAACACCATGCTCCCCATGGTACATTGTATTTTAATAATTTTTGCATCAATGAAAGCCTCATAGAATTTTCACATTGTAATCCATTTATCTTCCTTCAGATTTACAGATTGTGAATATTGCGCTGCGTGTCCTGTCCCGCCCCGACCCCTCATCGCTGCCTTTCATCTACCAAACACTGGGCACAGACTATGATGACCGTGTTCTTCCATCTATCTGTAATGAGGTGAGAAATGAACTCTCAGGGATGAAAGTCTTCAGGGATTTCCTTGAATTCAGGGATTTAGTAGTTCCAAGGCCCTATGTATACATATAAAAACCAGGTTTTTGGGGTCGATATTGGACCATCTCAGGGATTTTTATGCTCTGTGACTTTCATCCCTGAACTCTGAAATGTTAAATAAAAAATAATAAATCTAGTGAAAAGTTTATGATTAGCCAGTTCAAATTTCTTCATATGGTATTTTGTGCTAGTCTGAATTTAATTGAAGGGAATCAAATCTTGGTAAGACCAGATTAATTTTTTTTCTAATATTGATAAATTTGAATTGGAAAATAGTCGATGTCAATCTGCCCCCACAACAACACTTTTTGTCAAAATTGGTGTGATCTGAATAACCTCATTTCAAAATTGATTCTGTCTTTACACGAATGAATTTACTTTGTTGCTATTTATCACCATAGTCATGGAAGTCTTTTTGTACACACTAGGTATTAAAGAGCGTGGTAGCTAAGTTCAACGCGTCCCAGTTGATCACACAACGTCAGCAGGTGTCGTTAATGGTAAGAAAGGAGTTGACAGACCGTGCCCGCGACTTTAACATCATCCTGGATGATGTCGCCATCACTGAGCTTGCCTTCGGGAAAGAGTACACACAGGCCGTAGAAGCCAAACAGGTCAGTACTTAATCAACTATCTAATAACTCAAATTAGAACAGGAGAAAATAATATAGATGTTGCCTTGTGCCCCCCACCCCGCTCCTAGTTCTTATGCAGGAGCCTCTAATATCAAGAGTTAAATCAGATGTTAGGTGATAAACTCAGTTGATAGAAATGAAACAATTCAAAGTTCTCAATATTGGGTGTTGGCCATTTACTGACTAATAAAATATGTACAGATATTGCAATATAATGTCCCCCTAAAAAATTAGGACATCTCTTTCTGATTCAGTGATTGGCTTTCCTATTGTGAATATCCCGTTCCTATTGAGTTGTGATTTCGCCATCACAGAATATATAAAAAAAAAAAATTGGAAATTAGAATTTTAGGACAGCAGAATTTAAGATTTGACAGATGAAAATGTGATCTTTTTCACTGGCAGGTTGCCCAACAAGAGGCCCAGAGAGCCACATTCGTCGTGGAGAAGGCAAAACAGGAGAGACAACAGAAAGTAGTCCAAGCCGAGGGAGAAGCCGAAGCTGCCAAACTTGTATCCTTTCACTGAAATTGTGAACTAAAAGATAAAAAAATTCTCTGATAAGTATCAGGTGGTCATTCACCATAATCATAATAGCTATAGATTACATTTACTGGCAAAGAGTTGATTGGATAATTCCTGCTCTGTGCAGGAAAGTGTTTCAGTACACTTGTAATGTTTCCTTGTGCGTTGATCCTTGACTGCGCTCACAGATTGGTATCGCTGTCTCACAAAACCCAGGTTACTTGAAGCTGAGGAAGATCAGAGCGTCACAAAGTGTAGCCCGAACAGTGAGTATTACAAACAGACAGATTCAAAATGTGTTCCCAGCTGATTCAATAGGCTGATTTAAGGCCTCCGATGTGAAGTCTGATGGTGGAGAATATAGTATACTCTATATTCATTGCCTGATTCAATATCTTCCAAAAAGGGCTTTCATAAGTGAAGAAAGTGATACTTCACCAGCTCTCGTATAGCGGAAAATGAATGAAAATACCTGATGTAGATCTGATCTATCACCTAATAAACCTAGGTTCATACTTACAAATGCAAAGAAAATGAAGAAGAAACAAGAAATGTATGAATTAGAGAATGAAGATCAGGTGCTCGTAATTGAATATCAGTCTTTGTATACGTAACATGTTACTCAAACTACATTTTACTTTTACAGATTGCCACCTCTAAGAACCGTGTGTACCTTAACGCTGGTTCACTCATCTTAAACGTGAATGACCCCGCTTATGACGCAGGATTGGAAGAGATTCTGAAGGCCAAGAAGAAGTAGCCGCATCAATAACATCGATATTAGTCTGTAATTACTCTGTCGGGGCCGGTGTTTGAGGTATATGGCGCAAACATGTATGTATTAACAGGTCTTGGGAAACGAGAAGTAGCATGAGATCAATTTAACATTTCACATGGTGCATATACCTTCATTTTGGCTATATCCTGCCTCCTTGATCATGTACATGTATATACAAAAAAAAAACAGTAAGGAAAAGTCTGTACACATACTACAGAACTTACTCTAATCTGCCTATATAAATTCATCCGTATCGACCCAGTAATGATCAAGCCTACATGCTAAGAACTAGTTATGTGTGCGCAGAGATTTTGTTTTTCTATAATTTTTATTTAAGGTATGTTTAACGCTGGTGTTTGAAGACATACCTGAGAATGAATCATGAATGCAGAGGAGCTGTGTTATCAGCTTGAATGTGTAATAAAAGTGTTATAAAAATCAATTTGGTGCATATTTGTTATCACTAAAGTGCTTTTCCCGAGAACGCAGCTTGCATAGGTAGGGCTCATATATAGCCCTCAAGGCGAATGGACGCTCCATAGGCCCATACATTCGATAATTCGTCTCATACATTTGATCACTCATTAATGTGATAACTTATGTGATGGCCTTTTGGATGAATAAATCAATAAAAGTAAA
Source organism: Acholoe squamosa (assembly GCA_949317995.1). Classification (NCBI taxonomy): domain Eukaryota; kingdom Metazoa; phylum Annelida; class Polychaeta; order Phyllodocida; family Polynoidae; genus Acholoe; species Acholoe squamosa. The sequence continues at coordinate 50,661,905 of OX439050.1, forward strand.
TGTCACATGGGATATTTATGTCATTATGATGTGAATTTCAAGAATACGATTTCAATAATGTCATCACTAATATATTCCCTAGAAAGGCTTTCCCACCCTTTTTGCAAGTGTGGTGCGAATAAGGTGATTTGGCAGGGGTGGCGCAAAATTCCATAGACTTCACATGGGTTAGTCCCATTTCTGCTGGGAGAGGGGCAATCTGGCACCAGCTCGACCACTAGTGTGAGTCGTCTCTGGCACCTAGTGTTTGTGGGTAAAAGACGTTTTTTCCGCTAGTTGCTGTATTGCTCATTTGTAGGCAGGTACCTCGTGTAGTAATCTTCCCCAGAAAATGGGGACCATCATCCCCATACACGAGACGTGTTCCCTAGAATCTCGACCGGGCGAGACTGGGAGAGGGGTTGGTTGGTGGTGCAAATAATATTGCATGTTGGCCTGCCTAACTTGGATGAGTCCATTCCACAGGGATATTGGAATGAAAATTCTTTTTGTATGCTTGGTACTTGAGTGTGCTTAAGAAAAGATTAATTTCTTTTTGAGTTAAGAGCAATTTCATTTCTGTTGTATGTTTGGCATTTCGGATAATCAGACATTAGGATGGATGGCCTCTGGGACAATCCCGGGGGGATTTTTGGCCATTGGAGCCATCGTAGGGGAGTTTGGCCTTGGCGGCGATTGGCCTGTGTGATGTTTGGATATATGGATGATTTGCCTTTGGTATTGGGCTTTGGGAATATTGCCCATAAGGATGATTGGCCTTTCAGATTATTAGCCTATGCATATTTGGCCTTTCAGGTCATTGGGTATTGGGATGATTGGCCAGAGAGATTATTAGCTAACCTTTGGGATAATTGAGCGCTGGGGTGATTGGCCTTTGGGATTATAAGCCTTTGGGACTATTGATCTTGTGATTATTGGCCTTTGAAATGATTTCCCACATAAAAAATGATTGGCCCTTGCAATGATTAGCCATTTGACTTTTGGGATGATTAACATTTGATATGATTGGATGTTGGTATGATTGACTTTTGGGATTATTGGCAATTGGTATGATTGGCCTTCAAAATGATTGGCCCTTGAGATGATTAGCTGTTTGGATGATTGACCATTGCCATTGGAATGATTGGCCTTTGGGATCATTGCCTATAGGGAAGATTGGCCTTTAGGATGATTGGCATCTGGGATGATTGGCCATTAGGGAGTGGTCATAAATGTTTGACCCCTCCTGAGGGGGGCTGCAAGAATTTTCGATCCCTCTGAATGGGCAGAGTTTGAATAAAATCAAGCCTCTTTTTAGCTAAAAGGCCAGTGTACTTCTACAGATCAAAGAGGGATATGAAAATTCTAAGTGCCTCCGGCATGGAAGGGGGCACAAAATCTTTTGACCCCCATCAAGGGGGAAGCCTTAAAGATTTCTGTGCGTCCACAAAAAAAACTTACCACCCCCCGTTGATAAATAATGACTACTCCCTTAGGATGATTGGCCCTTGGGATGAATGACCATATTTAAAGGATGATTGGCCTCTGTGATGATTGGCATTTGGGATGATGACCTTCTGTATGTCTGGCACCAATTCCCAGTGTATATTACGATTATTGGCATCTGAGATGATTGGCCATTAGGATGATTGGCCTTGTGGATGATTAGCCAATAGGATGATTAACCATTAGGATGTTTAATGCCTGTGATGATTGGCCTTTGGGATGATTGGCATCTCAGATGATTAGACATTATGATGATTGGTCTTTGGGATGATTGGCATCTCAGATGATTAGACATTATGATGATTGGCCTTTGGGATGATCGGCATCTCAGATGATTAGACATTATGATGATTGGCCTTTGGGATGATTGGCATCTCAGATGATTAGACATTATGATGATTGGCCTTTGGTATGATTGGCTACTAGGATGATTGGCATTTGGGATGATTGGCCTTAAGGATGATTAGTCTTTGGGATAGTTGGCTGATTGGCATTAAGGATGATTGGCCTTCTGTTTATTGATTATTAGAATGCATGTATTACACATGTCAATTTGTGCCCATGTAGTGGCACCAACCCCCAATGTATATATCACGATTCTTGGCCTTGTGATTATTGGCCTTAAATTGAGATATTTGCCCACAGTGATGATTGGCCTTTGTGATGATTGGCCTTTGCAATGATCAGACACTTGGATGAATTGACTTTGATATGATTGGCCATTGGGATTATTGGTCTGTGGAATTATTGGCCTTTGTGATGATTTACCATTATGATGAATGGAAGTTGGGATGATTGGCCTTTTGGGAGGATTGACTATTAGGATGATTGGCCTTTGGGATGAATGGCTATTATTGTGTTTTTGGGATGATATGATTGGCCATTGGGATAATTGGCCTTTGGGATGATTGACCATTAGGATGATTGGAATTTGGGATGATTTTTGTTTTGACAATGCCTGTATTACCCATGTCAATTTGTACCCATGCACTGGCACCAACCCCCAACATGTATTACAACTACTTTCCCCTTACCATAGGCTCCCTAGCCCATCTTAAAGGGTTTTTATCTCATCTTTTCCGTCCCCTCTATGTCTGGAAGAGATATGTGCCATTAAGGAGTGGGTCATTTTTAACAAGGGTGGAGGGTGGTGGGCTTAGGGGGCACAAAAAATACCACCCATTTATAGCGTAAAATCTAGCACACTCACTCAGACTTGGTGGCGGCGGGATGCGGGGGATGTACTTTCATTTTAGATTAGGCCAGAAATATTAAAGGTACATAGTATCTTATATCTCTGATAAAGATAAAGGCCTATAAAGTGAAATATAATAGAACTTACAAAGCTAAAAAAAAATGGGGGGGGGGGTATTTTAGACTGCTTGGGGGTGGGGGCACGAAAAAAAATTCCCCCTGTCGTTGAAAAAAAAACAAACAATCCCTTACTTGATAGATACACTGCCAAAAGTATGGTGAAACATTAGCCTTCTTATTATTTCTTTTGGGTGGGGGTGGGGGGGTGGGGGTACAGGTGTAATTCTGAAATGCCCCAATCAATTAGGGGCCTTTTATTAGTCTCCTAAACTAAGTACCGTAACAGGATATGGTATAAAACGGCCTAGCTACCGTGAGATCTAGGTAAAAGCATCAATGGAAGTGAATAAAGAAAAATAAAGAGTTGGTTTGTTTGTGAACTACATGCCCAGCGGGCCACGACGTGTGACCTAGCAAAACCGAATTACCCTACAACCTCCCAGCTTTAAACACATTTACCAGGAAGGGTAAAAGCAGGACAGGTGCCATATAGTACTGTAGGATGGTTTTACTCATGTTTTACCCCTAGAGTCGCCGTAGGCACAGCATTGATTGCACCCAATAAGGGACGCTGTTGGTTATAATAGCAATCCATTTCGCGTGAGGGTATTGACCTACTAATGCCTCAGTGGGTCAACATCATTATGAGACCTAACTGTTAAAAGACTTAGCTCTGTCTCAATTATATTGCCTGTTCCTAATTATTATTAGCACTGAATCAAGCTGTATTGTACCGCTGCAAGGTAAACTCACATTAATTATTATGTGTAACTTATATTAGCACCTGGGTTGATCTTGATCTAGACAAATAATTCTCTTATTGCTGCTCCCCTTAGGTTGGACCATCTAGAAACAGTTTTATTATAGGGGGGGGGCCTTCTCATAATAAGTGATCTCTACAATCAGACAGCATGGGTGGCCACAGCAGCCGCAAACCTGTGCTAAGGGAATGGGAATGGGAATGGGAAAAATTTTTTTCTTTTTCTAATTTTGTTTTATATTTGATCTCGTTTATATTTAGTTGTTTTTCTTTGCACTTTCATAAGTTTGCTCTAATAAATGTAAATACACAAAAACGCTGTGGTATTGTGACCAGCAGTAGAAAAAATGGGGACCTAGTCAACCTACTTTTCTTAAAGTGGATTATTATTGAAACAATCATATATGCACATGGTCTCAAGGACAATCATTATGGTTAATACACCTCAATTTAAAAAAGGTTTCTCGGTAGTACATCTTAATGCCAGAAGTATCAGAAATAAAATAGTCAATATTAAAAGAGAACTAAGCACTTTGGATATTGATATTATATTATTTTCAGAATCATGGTTAAATGAAACTGATGACAATACACTGTATACTTTTCCCAGATATAATCTGTTTCGTTATGATAGAATCAGCATTTATCGCGGTGGAGGCCTGTGCGCTTATGTAGACGAAGGTATTACCTGTTCAATAGATAAATTTAAGAATCTCAATAGATGTAATGATAATATCGAGGTTCAGTGGCTTTTATCCATTAAGGACACAGAGAAACGTTCAATTGTATGTAATGTTTATAGACCACCTAATGGCTCACTCCAAGAATTTTGCGATACCTTTAAGGCCTTATTTCTTCAATTAGAAAATATTGACGATTATGACATGTATATTATTGGAGATTTTAATGTAAACACTTTATGTAATTCCAATGAAAAAAATATCCTATATGAAACAATGGATCAATATCACTTAAAACAAATTGTGAAAAATGTCACTACAACCTCTGGAACTAACACATGTATAGATCTTATCTTTACAAATTGCGATAATATTGTTTCTTCTGGCCCCATGAACATCCATTTAAGCGATCATTTACCTGTCCATATAATTAAGAGATGTCCAAGAATCAAAAAAACATATAGAAAATTCTTTGGAAGATCTTATCGTAATTTTGACCTCAACAAACTACTTTCAGACTTTGAAAATTGTGACTGGACATACTTCGATAACTGCATGGATCCTAGTGAATGTTGGGACATTTATGAAAATTTATTGAAACGTATGCTAGATGTCCAATGTCCAGTTAAATGTTTCAAGGTTCAGGACAAGCCTTCTCCTTGGATGACTAATTATTTGTTGGAAAGAATTAATGACAAAAACTTGGCTTTAAAGGATGCAAGAAATTCACTCTCTATTATTAATTGGCATAACGCACGAATTCTTAAGAACACAGTAAACGCTGAAGTGAAGGAAGCCAAAGAAATTTATTATAAAAACCTTGCTGATGCTTCCATTAAAGACTCAAAGCAATTTTGGGCCACTATTAAGGATATTTTACCTTCCAGTAATTCCAAGTCTAATAGTATTAACTTGGTAAATGATAATGGAGAATGCATCACTCTAGAAAACACACCTGACTTTATTAACACTTTTTATGCAGAGATAGGTCCCAAGTTAGCTTCTACACATAACTTACCATACAATTTCCAAGGAGAAAGGTGTGTTGTTGATATGCCTGACTTTGATTTCACGCCTGATGAAATATTGAAATGTGTTAAGGATATTGATATATCTAAGTCTTCAGCCATTGAATACCTTCCTACTCATATTTTCAAAGCAGCAGCGGTACATATGCCTACTAAGTTTGTAAAAATTATTCAGCTGTGTGTTGATAATGGAGTTATCCCTGACTCATGGAAGATTGCGACAGTTACCCCACTACCTAAAGGTGGAGATCCTACCAATGTTTCTAATTATAGACCCATAAGTATATTACCAGTCCCTGGAAAAATCTTAGAAAGGTTAATGCATACTGCAATATCGAAACATTTAGAACAAAATTCAATTTTATCGAAAAATCAAGGAGGCTACCAAAAGAATAAATCAACTTTAGACTCGATTTCAAAATTAGTGGATGATATTTTAGAAAATAGAAATAGGGGCAATATCACTTTAGCTGCATTTATTGACATTAAAAAAGCCTTTGACTCTGTAAATTATAATATACTTCTGAACAAAATTGAACAGTATGGTATAAGAAATAGAAATCTTACCCTCATTGAAAATTACCTGTCACGTCGCCAGCAATGCTCCATTGCCAACCACAATAAGTCTACTAACCTGCCCCTGGTCTGTGGAGTACCCCAAGGGTCAATACTAGGACCTCTCTTCTTTTTATTATATATAAATGACTGTATTAATCCTAATGATGTACACTCCACTATGCTCTATGCTGACGATTCTGTCTTGTATGTCTCAGGTAAATCAATAGATCTGATCTCAGCCACTTTGACTACAGCTCTTAATGGGTTCTATAATTGGTCCTCAAAAAACAAGCTCACTATCAATGAATCTAAGACGAAGGTAATGATTTTTGCCTCAAAACATAAACTGAAAAATCTCAGAAAACCAAAAATTAAACTGAATGGTAAGATCCTTAAGCATGTTATTTCGTATAAATACCTAGGTGTTTTATTAGACCAAGAACTAAATTTCAATATGTATGTCAGGAATATCATAAATAGGTTACGCCACAAGTCATTTCTTTTATACAAAACCAGAAAATATATGTCAGAGGAGGTCAGATTAAGAATTTATAAAAGTTACATGCTGCCAATTATCGATTACTGTGATATTCTCTATATGGGAGCTAATACCTCAAATTTAGATGAGCTACAGAGAATGCAAAATAAATGCATTAAAACATGCCTTTCTCTACACATTCTGACCCCCACTGTTCAAATTCACAAAGAGGCTTCACTCCCAACCCTGGATAATAGAAGGCTTTTTCACATAAAAACTTTTGCCCACAAAAGAACAAAGTTTGATCACTATCTTAAACCTCTGGTAAGACCTACAAGACAGAACCAAGCACCCTTTTTATATTATCCCATCCCCAAATGCACTGCTTTCGTTAATTCACCCATGGTCATCAGTGCCTCCACATGGAACCACTTGCCTGTTGATGTCAGAAATCAAGATAATTTTGAAAATTTCAAAAAAACAGCTAAATTACACATGATATCTTCTATACCGACATAATTAAGTTCTTTAAGGAGTGCCTTGTTGTCTAAGCATATATTATGTAATTTTTTATTAATATTTTTTTTTCTTAAACAGGGTGTAAAACTTGTTTTAATAGTATAATGATGGTTGCCATTGCCAGTTCTCTCAGCGTTAATTGTTATTTTGCACTTTCATGTTTCATCTATGATATCATATTATTTCATGATAGCATCTCTCCAACAGTCTTACTGATGGTGCTATCATTAACTTTTTGACCAGTGTACCAGTTGGATCCCTACATGGATCACATCTTACATTGTAATTATCAAATGTCTGGAAATGTTTGGTCAAATAAAGTTTAAATTGTTCTAAAAAAAATAAAAAAAAAAAATGTCCTGAACAATATAACATCTAGCACCTATACCTGCACTACACTAGGAGTTTAGGTAAGTTTTATTTGCTTTGGTTCCATCTTATTTGGTTATCAGTCTTTGGATCCTCTCCCAGATGCATTGTAAGGCCACGGCATAGCATGCCTTATTGTAAGTGTGAAATAATACATTTATAGAGAGTAGGGTAGGTACCTAAAGATGTCCACACACCTTGAAACGCCCACTCAAGATAATTGCCATCAATATGGGGGCTCCTGGTGGATCAACACTACCAGCTGGTTGATATAATACTAATCAACAATTGAACAATGTTGATTCAGGTTGCATTGATCATTTTCATGGTCATTTTGTAGGGTGGACACCTCAAGGTATGTGGACGTCTTTATGTTAATCTACCCTATATAGGACGACCTACATATATTCTAAAACAAGGACTGGGTTTATGTAGACTCGCTTGTATTTGATCGGTATACATGTGTATTTATTTCCTCTTTATTTCCTTTTTATGACGGAGAAGGAGAATACAATGTACATTTATATGGACCCTCACTCACCGCAGCCGTTATAAACCATCTGTTTCAACTTTTGTTTAATCGAGTTCGCTGTCTACAGGGTTTTATAATGGCTATAATGCATGCCAAACACAGTACATGTACAAATGTTTGATAAATTATTATATAGATCCAGACTTCACAATTTCCCCACCCCAATCCATATCCATTCACACCGTGAACTGCCATGTATCGAGTGACTATAGTAGTAATATAATTTACCAATTTCCTGCTGACATCCGCCACTTCCTTTAGTTACCCATCATTTGTCAAGCCCCAGCACTGACTCCCCGCCTTGGCTTACCACATTATTCCTGGTCCTCTCAATCACATGGAGTCAGTCTAACTCTCTTTACATTGGGGGAGTCAGCATTACCATTCTCTCTCTTTCAAACAAAGTCAGACACACAGTGCTGGAGTCTGAAGGGATTGAGAGTCCGACATTGTTTAACTCTAGAGGAGAATACTGGATATCATGTCTTGAGAGTCAGTCATTTTGACTAAATGCTTTCAAGACTCTTTAAAGAGTGCCAGACTGACACTCATGTAGTTTCAAATGATAATCATATCAAAGGTATCCCCTAGAGCACCAAATCAAATTTAAGTCCCTTTTCACTTGAAGTTGAAGGTAGAGCAGGGAGGACAAAGCTATTTATTCGAAGTGTAATTCTTTGTCCGCCTCTCTTTCCCCTTGTCTGTATGTCTGCCTCTATCCTAGTTTCTATTTAATGGCAGGGTCACAAATTCTCCATTATGACATTACTATAAGTATTTTTAGTTAAACTTGTTGCACATGATTACAATTATGGGTATTTTACCCGTCCTCATGCTGAAAAACAATAAAGTATAGATTTTTGTTTTGACAGATTACAACGGATATCAGTCACAATGATCATTGAATGGATGCTTGGTGTGCTCTGTTGTCATGCCTTAGGATTCTGTAAGTGCATTCAATATCCAATATCTCCCTCTCTCTCCCTCTCTCTCCCTCTCTCTCCCTCTCTCTCCCTCTCCTCTCTCTCTCTCTCTCTCTCTCTCTCTCTCTCTCTCTCTCTCTCTCTCTCTCTCTCTCTCCCCCTCTCTCCCCCCCGTCTCTTTCCCCTTGTCTGTATAATTATTTGCCTCTGTCCTAGTTTCTATTTTATGGCAGGATCACACATTACTATAAATGGTTCATACATGTATGTAGTTCAAGGCCGATGAGTACAGTATCTTTAATAGTTGTTTAATAGCTGATATTATGAAATGTAGTATACGTTGCCCACATGCATTTGACGGTAGTGTTATGACTTGTCTATGTAGTTGATGGCAGTAGAGTAGTGGAGGCAGAACACTTGCCCCCAGGCGTAGTGGAGGTACAGGATTGTCTCAGTAACTACACCGATGGGGCACTCTATAACGTGGGCCCCCACCTAGTACTGAAAAACTGGACTTTCACCCACACCCAGCTATCTGTATTCTGCAGGTATTCATATCTATGATAATTTTACAAATCTTAATGTTGAGTACATGTAACACAATTATGCTATCGTTCATTGTTACAAATCTCTCGCATGATATGTTTAATAAAAAGAATATATATGTGACCCATCAAGGAAGAACACCCCTACGCGGGGGATTTTTAATTACCCATTTGGCCACCAGGGGGCATTGGAGGGCAAAATTACTCTAAAATCATTATAAAAATACAATAAGCTAATTTTCGATGAAGAACTTAATGGTTTCATTTAAAATGAACCCTTTTCGGTAGAAATGGCCCATATTTGGATGGTAAAAAGAACATTTTTCATGAGAAATTGACCTATATGCCTGTTCCTGGTTGCCATGGCAACCATCCCAATAATCAAAATTTTCAAATTTTTTTGCCAATTTTTGGGGATACTCACCAAAAACCCAAAACTGAAAACAGAAATGGAAAATTCCTTCTAGATCAAAATCTATGATAAAAATCATTATATTATTATGTATTTTTTATGAAAAAGGCTGATTTGTTGTGTTTTTAGACATTATCATGGTTTATAATGTGTTTAGAGCTTAATAATTGATTTCAGATGTGAATAACGACCTATGTTCAAGGAGGGGTTCTGACATAACTACTAGGAATATTTAACCCAATGATGTCTCATTTTAAAGATCTTGAGATGAACTTTGATAATGAATTTCCTTGCAGAGGGGTGTTTTTGCTTGCCTGGTCACATATGTTGCTATCATCGTAATATCAAACTAATGGATTGGCACTGATTTCTAAAATGATTTTTTCTTTTTAAATTTCACTTTTTGCATAACTAATGTCATAATTCTCTCCAGTAACATTATTTATCCCACGTTGTATTGTTATACAATACAGAACTAATGTCACAGATGTCTATAGATGCATAGACCCTCATCTTAAGACAGAGACCAACCTCACCTCCTCAATCATCAGAACCTTGGAGCACCTCTGTGAAGAAACTCAGCAACCAGGTTAGTGAACTATAAATAATATTTTCACTATTCAGGTGCAAGTCTAGTTCAATGAGTGGTCATTATTTATCTACAAGGGGGTGCTGTGTTTGAGGGGGGGGCGTAAAAATATTAATCCCTCTGGAGGGGGCGGGTTAAAAAAAATAGGCTACTTTGAGGTAAAAATAACAACAAAACAAACATGCCCTACTATAGATACTAACGAGGGGCATGAAAACTTTTTACCATCGTCGAGGAGGGGTCATAAAAATGTTTTTGTACATCTGGGACGAAAATTCACCACCCCCACCCCCCTGGATAAATAATAAGGTTAGTGAGCTATAACCAAATTGGTGAAGGAGAAATGATATCTAAAAGTGAAACCTCTAATCGTGAACTAGAAATATAATTTATAAATGAATAGAAATAATCTTGCAAAAATTTCAGAATCAATAATGGTTCCTATCTAACCATATGTATCCTTTATTTGGCAGACTGGTTGAAACATTCCAGATGCGTGCCACATGACATAAACACCTGTCTTGCTGAGCTAGAAGATAAGACATCAATTGTCACACTATTTGGGTCCAGTGTTGTCCCTGACAAGATAACATCACAGTGCAGGTAGTGTATGGGGAAGAAAAATTAAAACCGTGAAAAATGAGAGTTTCCATATATAAATTTTGCTTTGACATAAACAAATTGTTCTCCTTTAGCCTAGGCTAGGGCATATACCCTGTACATCTATCCCAGTGCAATCTGACTAGTAGACACTTAATTTGCAGGCCTTATTCGGCAACAGCTCTGCAGTCCTTATTAAGGGGTGCAATTGCAGCCACATCTCCTTATAGAAGCCCCTTTTTAGACACTGCTTTTGAAGCTCTGCATATATCAAGGCCTTAATAAGCATCACCTTAGCAACCCTTAGATTTTGTATCTTGCTTCAGAAAAGCAACCAGCTAGCCAGTGTTGTCTGAGTGACTAGTAAGGGCTGCAATAGGATTAGCCACTCCGGCAACATCTAGTAAGGGAGTGATCATTTTTTAACAACAGGGGGGGGGGGGCTGGTGGGTTTGCGCGTGGACGCGCGAAAAAGATTTTGACCCCCCCTCTCAAGAAGGTAAAATTTTTTCACCCCCCCCCCCATAAGGGACAAAAATCGCGCGCGAACGTCCCCTTTTAGCCTATAGTAACGCGCGGGGTTTTCCACTGAAAACAGGTGAAATTATTTTGACCCCCCCATCAGAGGTATTGAAAAAATTCTGACCCCCCCCTGGTCAAGGGGTTGAAAAAATTCTGACCCCCCCCTCAAACCCACCAGCCACCCCCTGTTGTTAAAAAATGATCACTCCCTATGGGCTGAAAAAATGTGGTGTTCCCACTAGGTGAGCTTACATCTGTTATACCCCACTCAGGTTGCTGAAGGACTATGTGAGATGTGTGTATGGGGGCACCGAGGAGCTGTGTAGTAAGGAGGCAGCAGATTGGCACCTCCATGTCATCAGGATACAGTGGATGCCCTACATGGAGATAAATGTCTGTGATATCTGTGAGTATAATATTATTAGACACATTTTGTATTATAATGCATATAAAACATTACCTTGAAGACAATGGATGAAAAGGTAGGCGATGGTTATTTTATCGTTCGATCGCAAATCCTGCAATAGAATAACACTAGCTAGGATAATACTCATATAAGTTATAACTAGTGGGTCCGGTTTTCAATTGAATCACGAAGTCTGATTTCCCTAATCCCAGAGCCAATTGACTAATGATATTATTTAGCCCAAGCAAACAAATCTTCGGGATTGCTTTTATAGTAATTGTACAGTTCGTCTATCAAAAGTATGTCCATGTAAATGTGCTACATAAAGATTCTCGTCAAAAGTATCTTCTCTCTATGTTAGTTAATGACGAGACTCCCCCACCCCCTGAGGTGGCTGGGGTACTGGGCTGCATGCAAAACTACTCAGACAGTGTTCTGTACAACGTGGGCCTCCACCTGGTGTTAAAGAACCACACTCTGACAGAGGAACAAGTTTCTATATTCTGCAAGTAAGTTTCTTTTTTTTTCTTTTCTTCCATGAACTTGTTTTATATATTAATAAGTATATTGTATTAATCACTGAGTTGACCAATGGTGTATGGTACTTCATCCTAATCCTTCAGGAGTAAGTCTACCATGTAGGGTCAACCTGATGCCTTAATGCAGTCCAGATGAGTTACTCATCAGATGAGTTACTCATCAGAGCTTCTCTCAGAGAATGATAAGCCCTAAGCCCTAAGGTTTAAGCCCGGCGCAAACAGTACTGATCGGACACGGACCAGATGCAGACTAGACTGGAATCCAGTCCAGTACATGCTGTTTGCAGCAATTTCAGACTGAGACTGGACGCGGATTCAGCATCCAGTCTGAGTCTGGAGGGAATCTGGAATATCAAACATTGTTAGATATTCACGGACGCAGCACGGATGGTCCGTGATCATATGGGCTCAAAGGGTACTCTCAATCTGCCCCCAGTATGGGTGTGGACCACTAAAATCGACATGGCGACATGGGCTATTTTAGGCTTAGTGACATGGGACATGAACAATTTCTTTGAATTGACATGGTGACATGAACGATTTCTTAAAATCGACGTGGTGACATGACCATTTCTTAAAATTGACATGGGGACATGGCCATTTTTTAAAATCGACATGTGACATGGGGGACCCCCCATCCACACCCCCCCCCCCCAGTCTGAGTGGGGTGATCAGGAGAGGGGGTGAAGGGGCCACCAACTAGCCACGGACACCCCCCTAGATACAGTCTGCGTCGGGTCTGAGTCCAGTTTTACTGTTTGCGCAGGCCTTAATGCGTATTGGATTTAGTAGAGGTCACGTGGAACTAAATCCATTTCCTCTATGTTTCTATATAGCATAACACACAAAAACAGCCGCCTAAAATGTTCGTTGGTAAAAATTGTAACCATAGCACGGTTAACTCATCCCTCATACACAATCTGGCAGAATGTTGGATAGGCTTAACCCTAAAAATCTTAAATAAGGGAATGATATGTGCAGTGAGTGCCATTCTACCCTATTTTGGGCCTAAAAATCTCCATTGGCCAGATTAACTTTTGCATGCCTCATAAAATCCCCAAGGCCTGGCATAATATAAAAACACACCTACTATTCCATTTATTAACTATTTGGGAACACCTGTGATTTTTTTCATAATTTTACCAATATTTCTTCTGTCTAATTCTAAACCAATCAGCAGTCAGAACACCCTTCAGTGCAGTCCTGAATACCATATGACTCGCGAGAGGGCAGCATTTACGTCCACGTAACCTTAATTAGGCAGGGGGTCTTCAGATTAAACTAAAAATTCCTACTGGTTTTCAGTGCTGTTTCCGAGCAGCGACTTTTATCATCAAAGACTCATGCACTAGACAAGTGAAAGCTCTAGAGCTGCCAAATTGCATATATGTATTGAATGCAGTCACATGGTGATGAAGAGGACATTGCTTTTGCAAGATATAGTGTGGCATTCCCCAGAGAAAATCACAAAATCATGGAAAATATCATATAATTGCTGAAAAATGATTAATATTAGGCCTATGATTAATCCAACTTTTATGAGATGATATCCTATCAGGGGATCATTTCTTTAGGTGTGCCTTTTCTGCTGTTTGCATGTATAAATATCTATTATCAACATTGTACCAATATCTGCACTCATGAACAAATTACTACTTGTTAATTGGATAATTGCTCGGTCATTGAAATTTTGACTGAACACCGCAAACCTGACCAAATTGTTAGTGGTCCCTATGGTTGGCCCTAATTGGACATCTGTGCATAAAAAGCCATAGAAAGATTGAAATAAGACTAAAAGTTAATTTTCAGCTGAAAATTTCATTCAGTTGGTGGGTTATGTCCAGAAAAAGTGGTGTTCGGGGCAATTTGTAGAAACTGCAATATTTTGGGAATTACCCTTTCTCCGCAAGCAACATCTTCTAAAGTTTTTCTCATTTATACACCATTTATGTGGCTATTTTGGTCATATTCCTACAAAACCAGCCCTGCTGTAACATTACTTTAAAATGTAATCTGAAATATGAAGGCAAAATGCCCATACCTCCTATAGGTCACGTGGAACTAAATTCATTTCCTCATTGTTTCTATATAGCATAACACACAAAAACAGCCGCCTAAAACGTTCGTTGGTAAAAATTTTAACCATAGCACGGTTAACTCATCCCTCATACACAATCTGACAGAATGTTGGATAGGCTTAACCCTGAAAATCATAAATAAGTGAATGATATGTGCAGTGAGTGCCATTCTACCCTATTTTCGGCCTAAAAATCTCTATTGGCCAGATTAACTTTTGCATGCCTCATAAAATCCTCAAGGCCTGGCATAATATAAAAGCACACCTACTATTCCATTTATTAACTATTTGGGAACACCTGTGATTTTTTTCATAATTTTACCAATATTTCTTCTGTTTAATTCTAAACCAATCAGCAGTCAGAACACCCTTCAGTGCAGTCCTGAATACCATATGACTCGCGAGAGGGCAGTATTTACGTCCACGTAACCTAGAGTGTGTTTCTAATGATTTATGGCCTTTGTTCTGTTGTCAGGGATATTAGGAAATGGTCCCTGGTAAATCAGCCTTAGCCTAGATACTGGCCTGGTAAATTTTTTTTTCAAATATGTTACCTTATTTTTTTCAGGACAGATGTTTCATATCTCTACGGGTGCATAGAGCCATACCGTGAGTCAGCGAAGGCCAAGACCATAACTGGTTCATTGACAAGGACTTTTGACCATCTCTGTCATGAAAAACAGAAGAAAGGTTGGTATACTCAAGATTATATCAGACAAAAGGTATTTATAAAGGATAATGTTACTACCTCATTTAGATACAAAATACAGTTACGAAAAAACAACATTTATTGCACAACTAGCTCAACAACATTTGTTAATTGAGACCTGACTAAATCTAGTTAATCACTGTGAATTCAAAAAAACAAACTGGAAATCGATCTGTCACTTTTCTGTACACTACACAGAATGGGTGAAACACTCAGTGGGTGTCCAAACAGAGACCTGTGTATCAGATCTTGTATAATGTCTACTTGTATTTCTATTACACAGAATGGATGAAACACTCAGTGGGTGTCCAAACAGAGACCTGTGTATCAGATCTTGTATAATGTCTACTTGTATTTCTATTACACAGAATGGGTGAAACACTCAGTGTGTGTCCAAACTGAGTACTGTGTGTCAGAACTTAAACGCAAGAAATCTTGGCTTACAATGTATGAGTCTAAGTTTGATGGGGATCAAGTAGCAGACCAGTGCAGGTAAGCTTTTCAAAGTTTGTACTGGTAACTATTTTTGGAGGTTTCTACTTTTACATGATGCATAAGGTATTTATCAATTTTCATTCCACTTGATCTAACAATCTACCGCATTGGCCTGTATATAAGCGCCGGGTCTTTGAATACGCGCTGGTATTGAATAACAGCTGAAATACAAGTTATTAGGAGAGCGTGAATAAGGGCCGGGGGGTAAAGACTGGTTGAAAACCATGTGCATCCCAGTCCCCAGCACCTATACGGGACTAGCACATTGCTAGTGATAGGAAAATCAGCCAGGTGGCTCAAGTAGTCAGGGGCTAACCCTATAATAAACCTCTTTGTATAGTTGACTCTGATGGTCTCATAGTCATGTACTATCTGTAGATATTCTGTAAAATTTATATCTATGGATATCAAAAACCTTCAACTTTTACTAGATAAGCATATTATAAATCCAATATTTTAAATACAAGAGAAATACAACTTTAAGATTTCAGTAATAGACAACATGTCGCCGACATTGAGTACACCCAGGCCATTGTCTCATTATCAAGCTCCTCTCCCCTCACACCTGAAACAATAGGGAGGTACTTAGGGTGATTAAGATAGGGGCAGGGTGCAGCTTATCTCCCCTATAAGTCCTATCAGTGACCATTATTTTATGGTGGATGAGGGTGAAGATAAGAGATTACCCAGAATTCCCTGACAGAATCCAAGATGGCGTTCGGGCTAAAAACAAAAATGGTGACCTCCATAGAGGGATAGCTATGTTCCAGATTAATATGACGTTGCTACAAGATTAAACCAAATTGTACTTATGATAAAATAGTTGTCACTGAAAAACCCCACTTTCATAAATTGACGTTCTACCATTCAAATTGCACTATAAAATAAATGTGAGTGAGTTGATTCCCGTGCCGAGAGCTCTACCCTGTATTGGTCACCTTTTAGGTACATGAAGGACTATACGAAGTGTGTGCATAAAAAGACAGTTGAGGTGTGTGGCACAGCAGCAGCTGACTGGCACACCACTGTTGTCATGAGAATCTGGAGACCCTACAGAGACATTATTGCCTGTGACGTCTGTAAGTGTACTAGGTTTAGAGTGCATTGTAAAATTGTCTCCTCCCACTTGGCAAAAAAGTGTTTTAAACGGTTACGAATGCTTGGAATATGTTTGGGTAAAAAGACGTTTTTTTTTTTAACGTTTCCAACGCTTTTTAACCCAATAAATACCTTGCTAGTTATAATTTGTTTATGTCAAAATACGCTTTAACCTAGAAATATAATTTTTTTATAGAACGTTAAAAACGTTTTTATTCGTACATGTTAGTATTTTGCCTTTTAGCAATAACAAGTAATCAATGCTGATGATTGCGACCTGTATGTTGGTTTTCAGATGGACCAACAGGTGGGGTGGTAGGGCTGATATCTGGTATCGTGGTAGGTCTGCTGCTTATCGCTGTCTGTGGATTCCTTATCTGGTACAACCCTAAGAAGCCCCCGACCATACGTGAGTCGCGGGTCTCAACGGCGCTCTGAACAAATCCACACCTGGGAATATTAAACTACCGGTAGTGAGATGCATGAGAAAGGCAATAGTAGAAATCCAATCGTAGGCTACGGCTTGATATCACTTAAACTGAAATCTCTCTTGTACATAATTGGAAACATAGTGATAAACATATGAACGCCGTATACCCCCAGGAATAATATATATATATATATATATATATATATATATATATATATATATATATATATATATATATATATATTTAATGCATCCTTATAGTGCTTATCGTCTTGGAGAAACACTCTGTCGGGCACTCTGTGCACTTGCGATGGTGACTTCGCGATGATTATCATAACACCAAGGAGTTTAGATAAACTTCCTCCAGCCTCAAGTCCATTGATTACCACTAATGTAAACTTGGATTATTAGAAAATTATCATTTTATTTTTACTCTATGACACAAAGTGCTCTAATACATTGCATTTAAGGCGCGCCTTGCGTCTAAGGCGCACCCTGAGTTTGTGCCAGATCTACAGTAAAATTCCATTACAACGAATCCTGTTACAACGAATGCTCGTTTATAACAAACAAATTCCATTGTACCAATTCAGCCTCATACATTTATAAAGTGAAGAAATCCCTTTACAACAAACTTATCTTGGCCTGAAAGCGCTTACAACAAATTTTTTGGGCCTGAACAGTAGCCTAACTGGCCGTACAATGACTTCAAAGGCTTCACTTGTACCCTCTGAGGGGAGATCTTAGAGGTGTCAGGATGTGTGATAGGGCTTCTACGGCCATTAACTTTGTGGTAGGCATGTCTGTGGGCCGGTACAGGAGATCTGAGAGGTGTCAGAATGTGTGATAGGGCTTCTACAGCAGCCTATATGCTGCTATGAACGAGTATATGCAGGTATGGGAGATTCTGATAGGTGTCAGGATCTGTGATGGGGCTTCTAAAACTGCCTACATTGTACTATGAACTTATAAAATGCCCTCTAACTACATTATAAATGATTATTTGGTTACAACGAAATTCGTTTATTACGAATTTTTTCCCTTGTCCCAAGCACTTTGTTATAACGGAATTTTACTGTATAACAGCTGCATCTGATGTTGCACCATCAGATGCACCTGGAATCAGATGTTGGTCATTTCAGTACTGTGCCATAGAATAAAACCCTCGCCTATGTAGCGTACATTGGCTTAAATCAAATTCTTCAATATGACCAGTAATGATTATTGCAGATGTACCTTAAAAAATTAGGTATATACTTATATACATTATACTCATATACTCATATACTCTTTTATATAAGGAAAGTATCAGCATTGATATACACGATTTGCGTTAATGATTGTGATACCAGTGAAGTAGTATTTACAATGTAGTACTTTTATAGGCTGGTTACAAACGAGATGATAATTTTATTCCGATGTATCTAATCCTTTTCCTCATCTAATAGCAAGGTCATATTGACTAGGTGATTGTATATAAGTCTTGATGTAAAAATTGTCATAAATGGAATGCTCTCGCGATTGTGATATATTTTAATTGAATTCACAAGTGTTTTAATGATAAAAAAAAGATTGTATTAACAGTGTAGGCCTACTTGTATATGTATCAGGCGCATGTATCAGTGTTTGTCTGATTTTCTAACTTCGAAAGTGGAATGACATCTGGACATGGTTTGAAATTCACAAGTATTCGTATGTTCTTCTCATCGTGTTTGCCTATCCATTACTCAGAATTGGTGCCTATCAGCAATGACAGAACCGTCATTAATCTGAAACCCGCTCACAGAATTCTGTATATAGACAGCAGAAGGACAAAAGAAGAAATAAAATGCTAAATGTCATTAATCAAGGTCTCCGCCGACTCTTGCACACACGACGTCACCGATTCAGAACTCGATTATTTAATGACCATGGACCCAACACGTACTAGACCCGTATATAGCATATCGAAGCTGAAAAGATTATCGACTATGATTTTTAGTAAAAATCAATTCGAGGTCAACTATGAATAACTTCATTCGGGGCTGCACACATGCAGAATAACGACCATTGGCCATGATGTATTAATCATTTACGCAATTCTTAAAAGGAATTGTTACTCAAAGACCAAATCTTTTTCTCAACTGTAGGCCAATTAAATTGGAAATGGAATTGAAGTTTATTGAAATAATAACATTACTCTTATAAATGTACTAAGAATGCAAATGTACCTACAAGAGACATCAAACTGTGAGTGGTCTATGCAGGTAATATGGTCCCATTAGCCCCTTCTATCCCATCTCTGGTTCATTTCCGGTTTAGTAGAGTGAACATGGCAGTACATCCTGTGGACTGGACCACAGCTGTGATGGTCTTGCTCCTGGTTTAAACTTCATCACTCTATTATCACCCATATATTCCAGTCGGTATCCATGGCAACCAAACATAAACACATTTCATGTTTATGTGTCACCAAGAGACTTCTCAGTGAATGCAAAATAGGGTCCCAGTATACAAATATGCAATAGGATTTAAGTTATCCGGGAAAAGAATAATTCTCCCCACACGCTAGTTTATACTCACGCTTAGACCAAGTATGAAAAAAGGGATTTTTCAGGTTGCCTTACCAAATAGGCTATTTCGGGAAATAGCCCTCCAAGTTCTTATAATTTTCGTTTGAAAGATATTGATTTTCTTTTTGTTTAGTGATTTAGAGTCATTAGATCTTAGACCTCATGCATCAGTTCAGGTTAAAAATCCCATGCAAGGGGTCTACAGACATGTAACAGAAACTGACGGGGTCTCTTCTAATGGCATCAGTACATACTCTACCCCTGGGGGGAGCACTCGGAGACACGGGTGTGCAGCCGGCAAGGCCAGTTTTTGGTCGAAATCCCTCTCACCAAAGGTCTGGTTTTTGGGAAAATCCCTCTCACCAAGGGTCACATTTTGCCAAAATCCCTCTCACCAAGGGTCACTTTTCAGAAATTTCAATGTTACGCTGCAAAATTAGTGTCGATGTTCGAAATTTTCACCCAAAAACACATGAATGATGGACACTTTTGATGAAAATCCTTCTCAGCAAGGGTGAGTTTTGGCAAAAATCCCTCTCACCAAGGATAAGGGTTATCACGGGGCCAGCCGCACACCCTTGTCAGTAAAAGGGACTCTACCCCCTGGCATTCCCCCATTTTTCCTGCCTGACTTTCTACCTGCCTCCCTACACGCCAAACTTGTTTCCCTTCCTCCCTGTCTTCCATATCGCAAGGCCCTATTATAAAGCCTATTTCGCCATGTCTATTTCAGGGGTCTAGGGTCATTCATCTTCTCAATGTATCCATGCTTACACCACTACGTCCCCTCCCTCCTCCTCCCTTCCTCCCTTCCCCATCCCTCCCTCCTTCGTCCCCACTCCCAACACATTCTATTCCTGAATGTATCACTACTGTCTCCTTTGCTTGATATAGTCACTCTGTACTTCCTCGTTTTCAAGGTTCCTTATCTACGTCCAACCTGGCCCTTATAATAGGAAGCTCCATGCACTTAGAGAGGTTAATTATGAAGCTGAGAAACTTGTAGAATACAAATGTATATTGAATGAGTCAGCCACTGAGACTTTTAATTCGTGGAGGGAAGAACAACAGACCAATAATAATTAAATGATTGAGCGATATGTTATATTTACAAATAAGCAGATATCAAAGACGAGCTTTATCACATGGCATTTATAAATATCTATATATTGACAAAATCGATATGAATTATACATGTACGCTCGACATAATGCACATTTCCGAGACAAATTAGTGTTGAGTTAGTAGCGCAGAAGGAGGTGACACGACTCGCAGGTTCCATGGCAACTTGACTCACGACATACAGACAGGTGTTAGAGAAGGCAGTCACTCAGTCATTCAGTCACTCCTTGTACATGAGCAGTTGAGGGTGGGCAGTGAGTTACTCCCCAAACAGACAGAACCGAGGTGAACAGGTGGACGACGTATTGGTGACAAGGGTAAGTAGACTAGTTTGACTCTTGATCGCCTTAGGGCTATTTAATTGTTTGATTCATGTATTATGCTATAATAGGCGTATATCAGTCTTAAAGGAAAAGGCCCACCTCGTTTTCATGGTGGCTTCTTTTGGTAAGCTCTATGTTATATAAAAAGATTCTGACATACACAGTAGTTAGTAATTATTAGGGGGGCGTCCATAAATAAAGCTAAGTAGGCCTACATAACATCATTTGATTATATTGGATACCAATGGGGCTATATCTTGCTATTTTTTTTGGGGTAGAAATGTGTAAGGGAGTGGTCATTATTTATCAATGGGGAGGGGGGGCGTAAAATTTTCAGACCCCTCCCAAGTGGGGGCTTAAAAAGATTTTGACTCCTCTTGAGGGGGGCTAAAAAAATGCACCCTCTTTTTAGCAAAAAAGCCTGCGCACTACTATAGATCAAAGAGGGGCGTGAAAACTCTCCGCGCCTCTGGCGTGGGGTGCGCAAAAAAATTTGACTGCCGTCGAGGGGGAGCGTAAAAATTTTCTGCGCATCCGCACGAAAACCCACCACCCCCCAGTAGTATATACATGCAAACTGAGCGCAATGGATTAGCTACTAACTAGGTCATGACCTACTGGTAGACCGGAAGTGACCTAGTTTCAGCCAATCAGAGGGCTGGATTTGACAGGAAGTGACGTCATAAGGTCATGACCTAGTTTTTTCGACCAATCAGAGAGCTGGATTCCATTTGACCTAGTGACCTGACCTAGATGCATAAATTAAAAGAATTGTGCAATACCTAGAGCTGACCTACTTACAAACCGGAAGTGACCTACTAACCTACTTGCAAAAACGTATGACCTACGTATGAGGGTGCATTGCGCAATGCTTGTAAGAATTTACACAATAACCATGACTCATTTTCTGATGCAATGTTCCTATGAATTTACGCAATACTTATGACTCACTATTTTGATATGAGATTAAATGCAACAAAGACACAACTCGGTTTTTTTTAATTCAATCTTTTTATTTTTTTCTTCCTATCAGAGTACATGCTAGGTATGAATCATTATAATCAGATATGCTTTGCAAGCAGAGTACATGGATATTATATGGAAAATGAATTCTTGTTGCAGTACCAACTGCACCCGGTCTTGGCTGGAGTAGGACTTTGACTACGGTCCTCTAAGGCCCGCATTCTCTCCATTAAATCCTTCAAGGCCTTTCTTCCTATGTCGTTCTCCTCCAGGGCTACCACTTTGTCCATTAACTCGGCCATGATGATGAGAATCTTGTCTATTACTTCCGCCGTGCTCTGAAGCCCGTCTATCACGTCCAGTTCACGTTTAACTTTTCCTTTCACCAAAAGATTGCTCACGTCTGCTTTGACTGCTACTTCTTCTGGACTCATCTCGAAATTCATTGCCTCTTCTTCTCTCTTTTTCTCAGGAAGGGCCTGACTATTTTGTCCATTAAGTTGAAGGGGACCTGAGAAAACCTTTTCACAGTGTGGTGTGGATCCTTGGTCCGACATGTTTCTATGAGGAAGTTAATGCAGTGGGCTCCACACGTTTTAGCGTAAAAGTTTTGCACTTGTTTTCTGCTGAACGACCCGTGACCATCTGACGACTTTTGCATGAACCTCTGGTGATATATAGTAAACGGAGGTAAGCCATAGGGATCAAAGTAGAATACATTCCCGTTATGAGAAACGTAAAATGCCACCCAGTGCTGACCAGGTTTAGAGCTTGGATCTGTGTTACTGACGAAACATGTAGAGGGAATTGGTTTTTTAGGACATTGATTACTGGCAAAAGTTCCCAGGTAGAAATGCCTTGTGTGTGGATGGTTTCCCAGTGCACCTGTTATGTCTGAAGTTCTCATTTTTTTCTCAGTTCATGTGGTAGTCTGTGACAGGAAGACAGTCAGCCGTTAGTTGGATGTTGTTGTCGTAGAAGGAACACAAGACGGCAGATATGGCATGAGTAGTCGGGGCGGCAAACCTAAGGGAAATGCCCAGCTTTCCTTGCTTGATGAGATTTATACGACTGTCTTCAGGTGCTCTGTCTGGGGTGAGGTCGAAAACAAAGAAGGAATATCCATCTTTGAAATCTTCCAAAGTTATGCCACAGTCTTGCCCCAAAGCCGACAGCCCACTGTCTATGAACATTTGACTGTAGGCTCTGATGCAGTTGCCTGTTTCGAAGTCGGTCTTCAACTCAAACTTTTGATCGTCATATCTCACGCATATTTCCTTCACGTTGAAATGCCTGCAGTTGAAAGGATTTTCTGTCTTAGTCCCAGCAGCTGCTGTTTCCTTTATCATACACAAGACTATCCTGGTGGGGATTTGAGTAGTGTCAGGTTGAGTCCAACTGTAGTCTTGTGAGCCACCGTCCAAAGTGTGTTTAGTTACTTTACACCTGGCTATGTGATAGTTGAAAGGGCCCCAATGTGGATTCCTGACACTGCTGACGTGAGTTTTCACCACCTCGTCTTCGACACATTTTTGGAGAAGTGTCATTTCAGCTTTGGTGATTTTGACCCAGTAGTTTTGATCGGCTGCTTGCATCATGTAGTAATTGGGCTGATTTTTTTCGAATATGAACTTGATTTCACAGTTCGGAGGCAGCACCTTGCACTGTTTAATTAAATCCAGGTGCGGCTTCATTACTAAGGCATGCTTGTTGCGGGCACTGAACTCTGCTCTCCGTGCCGTCCATCCAGCATTTTCGCCCGCTCTGGCTTCCATGTGACCACAGGTGTCTTTCATGTACTTTTGACACCCTTTCAACCGAGTCTCTTTGTCTTCTTTGTTGCAACAAATTGTGTCCAAAATGTAGGCCTTGAGACCATAGTCTTCATTGTTGCCGGTGACTTTCTCCCCATTTATCAGCAACTGGCAGGAAGCAAAGAGAGCTTGTGCCAAGTTGTTGACTGGAGCAGCTTCTATGCCTACGGCAAGGTGAGTTGTTCCGTCTGCCGCCACGGCTTCCAGTTCCATGTACAGCTCAGTTTCTGAGAGGTCTGTGTACAGGTTGCTTGGTTCGAAGGTGAAGTCAAATGATTCAGTGTGTGGAGTCAGGGCATTGTTGGTAGTTTTGGTTATTTTTTGACATTTTAATATGTCCTTTTGAGTGACAGGCAAGGCGTGTAGGTCTAGTTCACCTACTGCACATACCTGACCCTTGGGATGAAGGAGACTCATGACTAGAACAAGGTCCTTCCTCTAGCTTGTCCTCTGCCTCTGCCGCGTTGCCCCTTACGTCCTCCGCGCTTGCCGGTTGCTCGTCGTTTGACTGGAGGAGGTTCAGATGTACCTTTTATGTATCCTTGAGCAGAAGAAGCAGCCCTTTTGAGTAAGTTCTTCCCTGTAGCTTTACTTCTCCTAACTACACTTTTCTTGAAGCCTTTTCCTGTTACCACGTCGGACAAGACTCCAGCTCCTGTAGTAAGCAAGGCTTTGCCTGCAGATTTGGCAGCTGAGCGTCCTATTTTACTTAAGAGGGGAACAGCTCCTCTCAGTAAACCACCTATTAACGAACCAAGTCCGTGCCCTCTTTGTCTGCCCCTGCCACCGTACGCTGGTAAAGCACCATTCCCAAACTGTGATTTTCTGTAGTATTCAGCGTACTGACCCCTAGGGGCCAGGTATGGAGGTGTTCCATAGTAGTGAAGCATGGTAATATACTCCTATCCTTGAAGAGGTCTGAAGGCAAGTACCACCGACACTGATCCGCTTTCAAATGGTATAGGTTCCCCAGTCTTGTCTCTTAAGTATATCCCTATCTGTCTGAAGGTGGTTTTAGTGACTGGCAGATATATCAAGTTCTGGAAACTTATGGTCTGCATGTCACCGTTGTAGCGATTTATGTTGATTTGCCTCAGAAGGGGTGCTTTAGAATCACCCACAAGACTGTGCTTGACTATGTCAGAGTACACGAAAGCACATCGACTTTTGTACTGAAGGTCTACCACGTAGGGGCTTTGTGTTTTTCCACTTAGGAAAACACTTCCGTCAAAACCTAATTGTTTCCCTAAGTTTTCTGGGAGTTGCATGACCACACCAGGAGGCAAGGAAACTACACTTTTCATTGTGTATTTGTTGTAGTGAAACACGGTGGCTTTGTTGTTTTTCCTGTAGTTTCTTAGTTTTCTCACCAACATGCTCTGTAGTTTATTTATGGTCCTGTTCAAGTAACCTATCAACTCTGAGTTGCTTTCCAGGTTCACACCTTCTAAGGCAAACATATTGTAGATACTACCTTTCTTGAAGTAATACTTAGACAGGTATCTGCTAATTTCCTTGAAGCGTGTACATATTTTCACAGCCTGTAACTGACTGGGAGAGAGCGGAGAAACATTAGCAGAGTCTGTGAAGACGGCCTTTTCTTCAAAAAAAGAAAGAGACCTTTTTTCCCTGTCATCCATAGACATCACTTCAGCCACAGCCGACGATATTTCCCTTTTCTCTCTGCCTGCCGTGTCACGCTCCCCCTCAGCCTCCTCCTCTTCCTTTTCCTCCTTCTCTGGCGTGGGTTGGTTAGAAGTGAATCCTCCAGATGGCGTCTCAGTCGCAGCAGCAGGAGTTGGTGGACTTTCACTTGCAGGACCAGCAGGAGGAATGGTTTCAGTCGATCCCACAGGGTTGACATGACGTAGGTTTTTTGTTATTTTTACTCCTCTCTTGAAAGCAGATTGGGCTGATAAATTTGATGTAGAGCTTGAAGCTCTACTGAAGACACTATGGGCTCCTGGTTTTTCCAGAGGAAAAAATTCTCTTCTGCGTTTGTTCAATAAAGCTACTACAGAGCGGAGGTTGTTTGTCAGGTCGTTTTCTCCCTGTACGAAGAGAATGGGTTCTTCTTTGACGTTGTACCACGTGGTAGGACAGGTTATTTCTTGAAGAGCACACTCTAACTGAGTAGGAGAGTTAATGTATTCTGCCAAAATTGTATTGTAACTAGTTAAAGTGTTGTCAGGAAAAACGTTCATAGATGAGTTACTAGGTAAAGTTAAGGTAAACGCCATTTGTTTATGTTCTTGACAGGTTCCCAAGAGTTAAACTTGTCTCCATAACCCTTCCACTTGATCAAGGCTTCTCTTTTCTTGCCTTTTCCTCTGTATTTTACTATTTTTTCTATGTTGTAGCGTCTTCCGTGACGGACTTGCACCTTCTGAACTTCAGGTTCGTAGAAGCTTCCTTTTATCTCTTCTCCAAGGAGATCTTTCAGGTGGTACCCTTTGGGCGAAATGTTGTCGACTGTGTATATTTCCTCAGTCCAGTTAGGTTCGTACCCTCTGTTAAATGTTTTCTTTGTTTTCAACATTCGCACTTGATTTTTTCTCTTCAACTGAAGGACAGGAACTTTTTTCTTTTGAGGTTGATCGTACAACCTGTAGAACAAGACTTCAGAGTTGTCTTTATTTATGTCTGAAGGGGCAGCTCCTAAGGATTTGTGGTAAGTCAAATTGTAGGACTTAACCAAGTCGGGCAGCAAGTCAACCCATTTGTAGTTATTGAAATGAGAGAAACATCTCCACATTTTTCCTTGTAAAGTAGAGTTGAATCTTTCGGCTAAGGCACACTTCACGTCGTCGTTCTCTCCTGTGAAAAAATTGATTTTTTGATCTTCACAGTGTTTTTTGAAAATTTTGTTGACAAACTCTTTGCCCTTGTCAGTTTGAATTTGTTGAGGTTTTCTTTCTTTGCTCATTTTTTTGAAAGCCTCTGTCACGTCATCAGCTCTCTTACTTTTCACAGGTTGTCCAAAACCATACCTTGAAAAAACATCTATTCCCGCTAGAATGTACTGGTATCCTTTGTTTTCCTTTGAAAATTCTCGCATGTCTATGAGGTCAAGTTGCCACTGTTTGTCTATCCCCCATGTTTGTGTTTTTCTTCTTGGAAATCTTCTCTTGTAAGGTTTGTGTCTGGTGTAAGCGTCTACATCTTCCAAAGCTTGTTCTATGTTTTTTTTCTTTGTTTTCTTGAAGTGATGACGTTGAAGTTTAGATACGCTGGTGAAACTTCCAGGTTGTTTAGGATCTGTGTAAAACCTGAGGACATCTTTTTTCAAAGCCTTGTGCGCCATATAAACTTACGTCCAGTTCCTTTTTGACTTACTTTCCTCTTCTTGATAGGGGAAGCTCTTTTCAAGGGACTGGCAGCAAAGGAAGGACTGTGCCCTGCAAAAGCCGACTTGTTTTTGACAAATTTTAAGGTGGGGTTCAGCCTTTTAACTGCTCTCATGAAAACCTGACTTCCTTTAGGTTGGTCCTTTTTCAAAGACTTTGGTCGGGCAGCAAAAGCTAACAAATCTGTTATGTCAGTTCCAGGCACACGTTCCCCGTTAACATATATTTCTCCGTCTCTGTTCCAATTCAAAATTTGACTTCCGTGACGAGATAATTCTCTGTAGAGATTTTTAGCAGTCGTTCTGTAACTTGCAGGTATTCTTTCTTTTATGTCGGCGTCCATACCCTCTGTGTTGTCTCTTGCACGAGGTTTAAAGCCTTCCTCCCCTTTGAACTCGTCTACACTGTCTCCGTCTGAATCGTCAGGAAGTGGTGGATCGTCTCTAGTCTCTGTGAAAGTGTGGTCATCATCGTCGTCGCCGTCGTCGGTGTCTTCTAAAGAATTGTTTACACCCCCAGCTGCTGCTGCTGCTGCTGCTCCTGCAGGGCCTTGTCCTACTGCTCGACCAGGATAGGGACCTTCCCTACGTTGTCCTAAGGCCTTGGCTTTTTTAGTTAAAATTCCCGACTTTATCATAAGTTGATTGTACTGCCTTAACTTTTCCTTCAGTTTGAGGTTAGGAGAGTTAAGCACCTCATGTGCTTTACTTTGAAGGTGGTTCAGGACTTGAACCAGGCTGGAATCAGGAGTTAAACCTTCTCTTAAAAGTTGAGTGCTGTAGTACTGGTCTTGAACACTAGGTCCAGGCTGGGGAGGAGAGGAAGGACTAACAAAAGAAGGTTTTTTTTCTCGGGGAACAAGATCCGCCCTTACGAGGGCCATCCTTGAATAAGACATGATTTTTTATCGACGTGCTCCTATGAGACCTGTTATCAGGGGTAAGGCGAGGCCCAAAATGGTTCCCAAAAATCCACCCTTTTGCTCAAAGGTTTTTCTCTTCTGCTTAACGGTAGCCTTGTGCCTTGTGACTGACTTGAGTTCTTTCTTGTAGGGTGATAAACGTTTGACTGCGTCGGACTCGTTACGCAACAGGTTTTTGTTCATTACATTGACGCAAATTTGACTCATCAACCTAATGACCTCATCGCTGAGACCTTTGATAATGTGGGAACACTCTGCCGAGGAACACTTGGATATGTGTTTCAACAAGTGGTAATGTTTCCTAATTGTTTTAAATTTTCCTCCAGAAGGAGATCTTTTGGTCACCATTCTATCTTTTTCTTTTCGAAGCTGAAGCTTGAGGAATGAAAACCAAGGTGTTCCAAGGAGTTGTTATGCTGTTTCTTACCCTAAGCTCGTTAGGTGTGCTCTGCTTAAAGTCCAATAGGATGTATGAATGTTTCTCTTTGGTTTCTGAGTTATATACCTCCGTCAAAAAGGATTTCTGTCCTGGAAAGGCCTGTTTCCTTATGTGCCCTATCTGACTCATGTCTCTAGGGTTTTTAAAAACAACTAGGTAGTGTGCATTTAAGCTCAAGGTTCTGAAGGCAGGATTGTTGAAAAACAAGTTTTGAGTAACAAAAATTACACTTAAACTGCGATGGTGAGAGCCCACAGTGAAAAGTTTCATTATGGTGGGAACGTACTCGGGATCCATGAGATCGTCTATTACGACCAGTCCATGTTTAGTCACGTCTCTTTCATCCTCGAACAAAAAGTTTTCTGAAAGAAGACCTTTGTTAAACTTAACCCCCAACTTCGCCATTTCGTCGAATCCATCTTGCCATTGACTGTAGCAGTAGTATATGTCGTGTATTTTTGGAGTAACAAGCTCGTTTACACCTTTAATCAACTTGAAAACAAGTTGACTTTTCCCACAAGAAGTAGGTCCAGCTATGATCATTGTGAAGGGGCTTTGTAGACGTGGGTCAAAAATGATCTCCTTTTCCTTGTGATCCATGTTGGACGATATCTTAAACCAAAGTGACCAAAGGAGCAACCTCGTCCTCTTTTAAACCAGTAGAACCCTTGTTCAAACCTTCCACGTAAAGAGCTACATCAGAAAGTCCCATGTTGTATAGACTGGCTATTAGGCAGCTTGGATGAGATATTTCTCTATATTTCCAAACCATCAGAACTTCGAATACAGGATTTGTGACACCTTTTTTCCCTGGAACAGGGGTGGATATCAGGTTAAGCTCGTGGTCGCTCAATCCAAGTTGAGTTCCCAGTTTCCTCCAGTCAAGCATTTCGAACTTGTCTGCCAGGTTGACGAACAAAGTATCAACTTTCCACTGTTCTGGAGGAATTTCACAATGGTCCACTACGTTGTAATATCCCATGTACCATCTACAATAATCAGTTAGATCGTAACGACCTATGTCACTTAATGCATGTCTCAATACCATCCACTTGCAACGCACGTTCTTTCTGCTCCATGAAATAAGCATTTCTCTCCCCATAGAACGAAGAGACGGTATTTTTTCCATGTAATCCATTAAACTTAGTCTGAGTCCTAAGTAAACCCCTAATCGAGGGTAGTCTTTTTCAGATATTTTTTCACTGACCTTGAATAACAACTCGTCCGAAAGGTGAAACTCCATAGCGTCCAAATAAAAGGTGTTGAGCATGTAAGGTAGGCAGGTAGGAAGGCAGGTAGGTTATGACAGGCTAGAAAGCATACAGTTGACTTATATAGGGTAGGGTAGGGTAGGGTAGGGTAGGGTAGGGTAGGTGGGTAGGTGGTTTAGGTGGGTGGGTGGGTGGGTGGGTTAGGTGGGTTATTTTGGGCGGCCAGCCCGGGCCAACAAGCCCCAAACCCCCCATACTTGAGGGGTGCCCCCACCCCCCCACCCCATAGTTTTTTAAACCCAACCCCACCCTTTCCTACCCTACCCTACCCTACCCTACCCTACCCTACCCTATATTATCCTACCCTATTCTATCCTATTCTATATATCTCTCCCATTCCCTTCCCCCTGTTTAGGTAAGCATGTTACATCGTTCTTCGTTCGTTTAAATTTGTTATGACGTTGAGTGTAAAGCGAGCTGATTGTGGTGAAAACAGTGAGTAAGGGAGATAAGCTGGGTGCACCACATAGCCAGATAAAACCAAACTTTTTCTTTCTCCTCTACACTGAAACGATCCAGGGACGATGATGGGATGTGAAATATGGGGCAGGAGGAAAACAAAGTTTTGGTTTCTAAGCACTCAGCTAGAAGTTCCAAAATAGACATGAAGAAATGAAGACGCTGGTTAAGTAGGCGGGGATTTTCTTTGGCGTGATGCTCTTCTGCCGCTTTCAATGCTTCCAAATGGAAGGGGTTTTTCAGTGGGCCCTTTCCCTTTCTTCCATGCTTCAGGGCATAACCCAAGGTTTCCACCGCTGAAAATTTCGACAAGTTATGACTCAAAACCATTTTCCTCAAGGTTTTTCTGTCTTTGGATGTAAAACTTGATTGCACTGAAGAAAAAACTAAGTATAATTTTTTCCGGTGAAGAACACATTCTTTCAAGTATTTGCACACGTACCTGAAACAAATTGAAGAGCAACATATAATTTCATTTCTTTCCCTCACGTATGTCAGAACTTGAGTGTCGTCGGGGTGACGTTGTTCTAATACACGCTGCAGGGAGTAACGCGACATAGTAGGTCGAAGGTTGTCGTGTCAAATAACGATGGTTTAGTCCCCGTTTAACCTTTATAGGAAACCTGTCAGTCTTTCCTTATCGCACTTTCCTGAAATGATTTATTGCTCAAGGACGAAACAAACGTCAGGGTCAGTGCCTGAGCGTTCTGAAAAGAGGGGAAAACATGTGGAAGGGTGGGTTTGGCCCAGGGGCCTTACCCGGAGGATCATCGTTTATTTTTGTTCAGTTTTATTAGGAGGACCAAAAATTAGATACGGGGTAGGCTGTTACCACCTTCAGCTGACCTTTTTCATGGGAGGTAGTTATTTCAGTTATAACTCTCACAACATGACAGCATCCATGGTAATTGTGTCCAATTTCTGTCCTGAATCCTCTTTCATAGAAAATTTTTGAACCTAAAGAGTGTGTAATTTTGTCTGGGTGAAGTAAAGTGGCTTTAATTAAAGCCTTCACCATAGTAGAATCGATGAAAACTGAATTACCAGGCCCTCCCCCCAAAGGTTGATCCCTTAGAAAAAAGGGTTTTTGTCTGTCTGAAATGAATTTCTTTGAACTTCCAGAGGAAATGGAATGTCTAGACATCAAGTGTACCATGGCACCATGTCCCAAAAGAACACCTGAAAAAAAACTTTCCCCATTTTCTGAGATAAGTTTTTTCACAGAGGGTCCACCAGGAACCAATGCAGTGGTTTGGTTGTGCAGAAAGCATTGTTTGAAGTTACAGTTAGGAGGGATGTAAAGATCCCTGTTCAAATTTTCAGGACAGAATTTCCACACAGCCCACACCTTACCTTCTTCTACGCCCCTCCTGATGTCTGAAATAAACACCTCCTGACGCCTTTTGTGACCTACGGTCAAAGACAAAGGCAAAGGACAAAAGTTAGCCATGTCTGCTTGAGAGAAGCTAGTTCTGATAAATGACGAATGGTCTGCGTTAATTACAGAATGGTAACAACAAGACTCGTTTTACAAGCCTCACCCTGAACGTTGACTGAACGTTATCACGTTTTTTATTTGAGTTAAGCTTTTTACTTTTTTCCAAAACAACACTGACTAAGTGTAAAACATACTATGAATGGAAAAGCACGGTTATCTACGACTCATGGACGTGGTTGTACGTTATCTGAACGACAAGGGAACGTCCCAGCATCGTATCAGGATAGTTACTATAAAGTAGACTTGAGCTGCTCGATCTTCATCAAACCTTTTCTGACGTTTGTCTGCTGTTCGTCGTCCTGCTCCTGCACCTTCCAGCCCTGCCACCCTTTCATCTTCAAGGAGAACAATGCCTGGTCGCATGAAGACGGGACTTAGTGTCAGGAGAGGAGGAGCTAAAAAACTGGCTCCACTAACTTTTACTACTTCTAAACAGACAGAGGAAAAGGCGTCGGGCATCGCCCCTCCTCCTACCTCTCCAGCCTCACCTGATAAACCACCTGCAACTCCTGCTCGGCTTCCAACTGAAGTGCCTGATGCAGGAGAACAGGAAGCCGCTCTTGCAGCTCTTCATGGCGAAATCACTGATTTCCTGGATCGCGTCCGGGATCGCTCTCCTCAGGAAGCTGGCGACGGCGATTTTGACATCAGGGAATACATCAATCCCCCGGCACCTTTGAACTACCAACCCCCCACTGAAGCACCTACGTCCGCCTCTTACTCACCCGTGACTCCGGAGGAACCTTCTCCCCAGGTCAGTCCAATAAAGGTTATAGACCTTACAACCTCATCACCGGCAGTTAAACCCATAGAAGTGGTGGACTTAACACAAGGGACACCTTCACCTGCTCACCGCAGGGGGTATTCGCAGGTAGAGGTTATAGATTTAACCGGCCCTTCTCCTCTGTACTCTCTCCCGGTTCCGGTAGAGGAGCTGCTTCTTAAAAGCCCGCCGGAAAAAAGAAACTGTTCCAGTGAGAGAGAAGGGGAGCCTAAGAAAAAAAGACAGAAGCGCGCCTACCACAAGAAAACCCCTGTCTCTACCCCTGCTTCAGTTTCCTCAGCGACTTCATCCTATGGTGCCGAGCCAATTGGTTCTGTCCCAGGTGTTCCTTCTCCTAAAGACAAGTCACACAGGCAAAGGTTTGGGGAGGGCACTGCCCCCAGTTCTTCCAGCAAGCTTGTGGGCTTCAGGTCAGTGCCTTTGGTGGTAAAAAAGTGGCCTGCTCGATTTGGTTTCCAAGAAAAGTCACCTGCCCCCAACCAAGTTTTTTTATCCGGAAGGGGATAACAACGCCTGCATAGAAATATACAGGGAACCTAGCATCAGGGGAGTATGCTTGAGAACCTACCTGGACAAACCTTACGAGCGGTGCTTGAACCTAGAGGCGCGTGAATTCAGGAACTTAGTGGACCAGATAGAGTGCATCCTAGGAAAGTACAAGGAGTTACACCGCCTAGCTGCCCTTGGAGAGAGGAAGGTGGATAATCTTTTGTTGTCCTTGAACCAAGACTGCACCGACCCCAGTGGAGGCCGGGCTATGGTCCTGGTAAACTTGTACAAGGGAACTCCTAAAGTTCACATAGGAACAACCAGCTACGTGGAGGAAATGAATGCCTCGGTGTCTTCCAGCTTCAGAATGCCCCCCTCAGCCACACACTGCGGACACACTGTGTCCCTCTTCATTCTGGAGGACATAAAATCACGAGTTGGTCCCTTCCTAGACGAAACGACCGATTTCTACTCTGGGTAAGTGGTCAACTTTGTATAGTGTCTGGTCAACAGCTCCTTGTTTAGTGCCTTTACATTATCATGTATATCAGCTAATTTGTAGTTAGATTTAGATGTACTCCGTTTTTAGTCAACATAGCCCAGCGTAGGTTTAAGTTCCATATGTACTCCATGTATACTTAGGTTAGGTTTTAGTTATAAGTTTGTATATAGAACATAAAGTGAAACAAGAAAAAGAAAACCTTAAAAAAAAAAATGCCGCCCAAAAAGGTAAAACAACTTTACACCGTCAACTGTCCAATGTGTAACACCCCTAGACCTCCACGTTTGGTTACTGTAGAAAACAGTGGAAAAACTTTATGTAACTCAGATTCTTGTAGAAGAGAAACTTTTTCCGACAGCTTAGAACTTCCAAAAGAAATAGAAAAAAATTCTTTGCATAAAAGCAGTTACCGTGACAACTTCAAGTCCATAGCTTCAGGTTTGGCTGTGCTTGGTAAGCTTCAGTCCATTTTCAACGTCAGAATGACAAGTTTCAACAAAGACTTGGGAGCCAAACAGGTAATAGAGGCGCTTACCTCTATTCATAGAAATCAAGTTATGGCTTACAAAGTGGCTGTCTCTTTTGGAAGGTTGTTGTCTTCCTCTAAGGAGGAAGAAGAAGAAGAGAAAGTCATGTACTTTCATGCTTCTGCCAACAACTCGTCTTTGTTCTATGACAGTGAAAGTCATAGAGACCCTTACATTTTTATAAGGGACGACAAAGACTTTGCAGAGTGTTTAGATTTAATAGAAAACAACATTAAAGAAGACACTCAAAGACCCTCTACTAAATGGAGTGTAATAGGCAACGTGAACGCCAACATCACACTGATAAGGGCTACGGGAGGAGAATATCTTTTAGGTAAAATGAAAACTGTTCCACCAGGTTTAAGACAAAGAGGAATGCAACACTTTCACAGAGACCCTAAAACCAAAAGGGCGTACAAGGACAACTTGTGTTTCTTTAGATGTCTGTCTTTCTTCCTGTATGAATCTTTAGAAAAAACTCAAGAGCTTTTCCTTGAAGCCTATCCAGGGGTGAACAAGGAGACTTTTGAGGGTGTTAACATAAGAGATTTAGACAGGTTAGAAAAAATGTTTGAAGTTAACATAAGAATCTTTTACCTTCCCTCTTTTGGTAAAAGAAAGGGGCGACCTAAAATTATAAGGTCAAACATGTGTTCATCCAAAAAAATCATGAACTTGAACTTACACAGAAACCATGTAAGTTTAATAACTAACATGGGACTGTATGGTAAAATGTACCCCTGTGAAAAGTGTCATAAAGTTTTCACTCGTAGCTTCCTTTTGAAACAACACAATGGGGTGAAAAAAGATTGCACCAAAGTCAGCTTCAGGTACAAAGGTGGAGCATACAATCCATCCAAAACAGTTTTTCAAGTTTTAGAGGAACTGGGAATAGTTTGTTCACCTGAGAAAAAAATATACCCCTATAAAATTGTTTTTGACTTTGAAAGCTATTTCGTCCAACCTGAAAATTCGTCCCCAGAAAATGCTAACACTGTGATAGAAAAAACTCACATACCCCTTTCTGCCAGTGTAGCTTCTGATTTTCCTGGGCATACAGAACCAGTGTGTTTTGTCAGAAATTCCAACAGGGACGACGATCCTTTGGTTAAAAATGTGTTGGAACACATAAACAACTTGGGGCAGTTGATAGGAGAACAGGTGAAAGAGAATTTTAGAGATGTTTTAGACGAACTAGACTCTCTAGAAGAAAAACAAAAGGAACTAGAACATAAAGCTAGCAAAGTTTTTCCAGCAAAGAACAAAAAAAATCCCCCAAAAAAAATCTCCCATGTTCTTGAAGTGAAGGAAAAACTTCTTACCTACATAGAAAGAGTCCCTGTTCTAGGTTTCAACTCTGGAAAGTATGACATTAATTTGATAAAAAAGGAATTTCATTCTTTTTTTATAGACACAGACAAAACAGAAATGAAAACCATAAAAAAATGCAACAAGTACATAGCAGTGTACACAGACCATCTTCTTTTCCTTGACATGTTTAACTATTTGGCACCAGGTTATTCCTACGCAAACTACCTGAAAGCCTTTCTAAAAGGGAAAGCTGAAAAAGGTTTTTTTCCCTACGAGTGGATGGACAACATAAGAAAACTGAACAACAAAGCTCTTCCTCCACGCCACTGCTTCTACAGTTCTTTGTCGGGTGGTGGAATAAGCAAAGAAGATTATCTTGAATGTAAAAAGGTCTGGAAAGAAAACAAAATGAAAACTATGAAGGACTACTTGATATATTACAACAACCTGGATGTTAAACCCTTTGTTTTAGCCATAAACGAGCACACAAAATTTTTTATAGATCGTGGGGTAGACATGTTCAAAGACGGTTTAACTTTGCCAGGTTTAACCTTGAAGTTTCTTTTCAACAACACTGCACCTAATGCCACTCCTTACATTCTTTTTGGTGAGAAAGAAAAGGATGTTCACTCCTTGCTCAGACGCAACTTAGTAGGGGGTCCCTCTATTATTTTTCACAGACATCACAAAAGTGGAGAAACAAGAATAAGACAAAAAAAATACGGGTCACAAAGCAAAGTATGCAGAAACATAGTAGGGGTAGATGCTAACAGCTTGTACCTCAAGTGCATGGGTGAAGAGCACTGCACAGGTTATTATGTGGTGCGCAGGAAAGAAAACGATTTTCAAGCTGTTTGCAGTCAACAAATTAGCTACTCAGCCACAGAATGGTTGCGATACAAAACTGTGACAGACAAAGTCAAGATATTACACCAATACAACTACGGGGAAGTAGTATTGGGTTCAAGGAAAATAAAAGTGGACGGTTATAATCCAGCTTCAAAAAAAGTATACCAGTTTCACGGGTGCTACTGGCATGGTCACATATGTCACCTCACTAAATCAGTTTTGAGAGACCCCAATGGAAAGGCATGGTTAGAAGAAAAAAACCAAAATACCATTTTGACTACCCTATATCTTCAATCGTTAGGTTACCAAGTAGAGGAAAAGTATGAGTGTATGTGGTTGAAAGAAAAAACTGAAAACTTGTGCAGAGAAACAAAAAGTGAATGGGAAATTAAAAGACCGTTGTGCCAAGGCAGAAAAAGTCAGGATGAAATACTGAGAGGGGTTTCTAAAGGAACAACTTTTGGACTTATCCAGGTAGACATAGAAACACCTGAATACTTGAAAGAAAAATTCAGTGAAATGACACCTATTTTCAAAAACTGTTTAGTAGGAAAAAAAGACGTAGGTGAACATATGAAACGTTACCTGGAAGCAGCAGGTAAGCTAAAACAACCGCAACGCCAACTTATAGGCAGCTACCACGCAGAGGGAATTTTGTTGGGAACTCCTCTCTTGAAGTGGTACCTGGAGAAAGGTTTGGTAGTTACGACAGTACACCTTCTCGTAGAATACACTCCAGAACAGACTTTTTTACCCTTCATGGACGAAGTAACCAAAGCTAGGAGGAAGGGCGACGAAAATATAGACTGTAAGATTTTGTCAGATCTGTACAAACTTTTGGGAAATGGTTCATACGGAAAAACCATATGCAACAAACAAAACTTTGTTCAAACAAAGTATCTTCACCCCTCTAAGGCAAGACGTTTGGCCATGCACTGGTCAGTGCAAGATGTGCAAGACATAAGTGACAACACGGTAGAACTGTCCTGTTTGCCCACCTCCATCACCTACGATCTCCCAGTTCAAATAGGGTTCATGGTATACCAATATGCCAAACTTAAAATGTTGGCTTTCTATTACGACTTTCTCCTTGAATACATAGACGAGAAAGATTTTGGAATGTGTGAAATGGACACTGACAGTTTTTACTTTGCTTTAAGTGCAGAGAAAATAGAAGACGTAATTATTCCTGAAAAACGTGAAGCTTTCTTCAGAGAACGTCACAAATGGTTGCCCTCTGAATCATGTGACAACAGTCACCACAGAGAGACCTATGTTCAGACCAAAGTATTGGGTGAGCTGTGGCTGCCTCAACCATGTTGTAAGAGCCGTCTGGCGTTTGACAAGAGAACCCCCGGGTTATTCAAAGTGGAGTGGGAAGGTGACGAAATGACTGCCTTGAACTCCAAATGTTACATAGGCACAGGAGTAAATGTGCCCGTTAAAATGAGTTGCAAAGGTGTAATTCAAAAACAAAACCCCCTGACCACTGACAAGTACAAAGAAGTACTGGACAGTGAAAATGTTGTCACGGTAGTCAACAAAGGATTTAAAGTAGTTAACCACAGCGTTACGACTTACTCTCAAAGGAAACAAGGTCTAACCTATCAGTACATAAAGAGACAAGTATGTGAAGACGGTGTAAGCACCCTACCCCTTTCTATATAAAAAATGGTTTCTTTTTCTAGTTTCACTTCCAGTTGTACATTTCGTTGAAAGAAAAAAAGTTTTAAACAAATTGTTCAAATGAACAAATTTCCTTCATAGAAAACAGTGTTAAAATGGAAAATGTTCATTTGAAAAATTGTTCAAACTAACATTTGTTCAAATGAACATTTTTCCCCATAGAAAACAGTGTTAAAATGGAAAATGTTCATTTGAACAATTGTTCAAACGAACATTTGTTCAAATGAACATTTTTCCCCATAGAAAAAAGTGTTAAAATGGAAAATGTTCATTTGAACAATTGTTCAAACGAACATTTGTTCAAATGAACATTTTTCCCCATAGAAAACAGTGTTAAAATGGAAAATGTTCATTTGAACAATTGTTCAAACGAACATTTGTTCAAATGAACATTTTTTCCCATAGAAAACAGTGTTAAACTGGAAAATGTTCATTTGAACAATTGTTCAAACGAACATTTGTTCAAATGAACATTTTTTTCCATAGAAAACAGTGTTAAACTGGAAAATATTTTTTGTTCAAATGAACATTTTTCAAATAAAAAACAAAGGTAAAAAAAATGTGTACTGTATCATAAAAAAAACTAATAAAAAAGTAAGAAAAGTGAACTGTATCACCCAAAAATAAAAAAAACTTTTCACAAAAGTGAACGCTGTACATGTTCACGACAAAAAATAAAAAATCCGGCGCTGAAGAAATTAAGTTGGAACAGAAAAAAAGTGGTACCAGATTTCTTAACTCATAGCGTCACGTTCACCAGATTATTAGTATCTGGTTAGATTTAAGCAACCATTTTAACATGGAAAGTTTAGAAGCTATGCTTGTGGAGCAAACCACAGAAACTCCACCTTATGACTATTACATGCGTCCAGTTTTACAAAGTGTTGCTTCATATAATCAAGCTTCTTCTATAACACCTGACATTGATATAAGTTCTGTAGCATGTGGATGTTCAGAGAATTTCTTTTGGGAAATAATACCTGCAGAAAACATTGGTTATTTTAGAGGAGCTGAACCAGACACTGTTGACCACTGTATAACTAGTGTTAAAATGTACAAATATTTCTCTTCAGCTTTTTGGGACGCCTACAGAGACTGCATGTACTATTGTCGAGTGAAAAAAGTTAACTTGATAATGCATGATTGGTGTATAGGAGTATATCAATTGCACACTGAACCTGGCTGCCCAAGACACTACACAAGGTACACTTTAGGAAGTGTAAGAAAGTTTGCTCTTACTCTCCAAGAGTTAGAATGTAATCCCATAGTAGGAGTGTTTTGTCAGTGTAATTGTAAACTGGAAGTATCTGCTATTGCTAAAACTATTTGTTTCACATGTCTGCAGGTCTCTCTGGAACTTCATGCCTTAAGTATACCTGGAGTGAAAAATCATTTCTCCTTTGAGGTAAACTTTAAGGATGGTTTTTTATCTGGTCTTTTACCTGGACCCAAAAACAGTCAAACTTACTTCCTGGCCCAGGCTTTGTTCGAGCATGCTATATCTAACATAGCCAAACTTAACAGTTATTGTTTCCACAACACATGGAAAACTAGTCTCACTGGCCAAAGCTGGTATCAAGCAAGTAAATTCACACACAACAAATGTTTTTGTAGTATATGTGCACGCCCCGGAAATGGAAAATCTGTCTTCATCTGTAAATATTGTGTCTAATAAAAAAAATATAATCTGTTATGTGAAATAAATGAGTTGTGTTTTATTTTAATGCATGAAATGAAGAGACATAACAAAATGAGTCATAAGTATTGCGTAAATCCATAAAAGTATTGCATCAGAACATTGTGTAAATTCTTACAAGCATTGCGCAATGCACCCTCATACGTAGGTCATACGTTTTTGCAAGTAGGTTAGTAGGTCACTTCCGGTTTGTAAGTAGGTCAGCTCTAGGTATTGCACAATTCTTTTAATTTATGCATCTAGGTCAGGTCACTAGGTCAAATGGAATCCAGCTCTCTGATTGGTCGAAAAAACTAGGTCATGACCTTATGACGTCACTTCCTGTCAAATCCAGCCCTCTGATTGGTTAAAACTAGGTCACTTCCGGTCTACCAGTAGGTCATGACCTAGTTAGTAGCTAATCCATTGCGCTCAGTTTGCATGTATATACTACTCCCCCCCTATTGATAAATGATGACCACTCCCTAAGACATGTCAAAGGACAACTCCATAGGTGCTCTAGAATCACCATAAGGGCTATAAAGGGACTGGAACAAAGGTCATCAATGTACAACAAATCACTGTGACCCACATTTTGAAAATGGTTCAGGATCATGGACCATATCTCATTGGTGTCGGGCTTCCATAGGTCACTTAATAGAGTCTATTTTATCCTCTATCCTGCCCCCCCCCTCAGATGTGTGTGGTGCACATTATGCACGGGCACCGACACATTGATCTGTGAAATTGTGTAATGTAGCTCTTGCCATGGATATGACCATAGCTGTCAGAATGATGTAAAACATCTATTGGCTGGGAGCGGGACTGCAGCTGGTGTCTGGCGACATGCACTGATAAAAGCTGATAAGATGGAACCAGCATGTCCCTGGAAGTGGGTGTTAACCAGGGACAAGGTACCCATCATGGGTTGACTTTTTCAGTGGGGTTTACCTCAACCAGCGAAATTCAAAATGGTGGACGCACTAGGTGTCCATACTGAGCCCTATTAGGGAGTGGTCATTATTTATCAACAGGGGGGTGGTGGGTTTTCGCGCGGACGCGCGGAAATTTTTTACGCCCCCCTCGCCAGCAGTCAAAATTTTTTGCGCCCCCCCCCCCGCGCCGGAGGCGCGGAGAGTTTTCGCCCCCCTCTTTGATCTATAGTAGCGCGCGGGCTTTTTTGCTAAAAAGAGGGTGAATTTTTTTAGCCCCCCCCTCAAGAGGGGTCAAAATTTTTTTAGCCCCCCTTACCCACTCACTCGATGATGTAAAGCTTACTGATGAACAGTTCAAGCACTTGTGAATTCTCAGTAGTTATGTATGTATATTAAGATAAGGTTTGTTAAGGGCTTCAAAACTTTTGTCAGCATTTCTTTCACCTATCTCATAACTGTGCAAAAAATACTTTGGGAAAGATGCACGTAAATACAAACGTGTTCAAACATATTCTTTTCATGTACAAACTCCTTTTAAACGTCTGTGATTATTTTAAAGTATGCTTTCTTTTATTGCTGGGCGGTCTATATCGTATAACCTATCATATATTGACACTTGTTATCTTTGTATCGTTTTTTATGACATTGGTGGATTCATTATTCTGTCTATATGAAAGTAGTCATGCGGTCTACTAATATTCATACATACTCATTATTTTAGAGCACACCAGTAATTTTTACTGAATGTCCCCATTTCTCTCGAAGTCTACCCTCAGTTTGATCTGGATAATACATGTAGATTACACAACTTGATATCAATGTTTGTTTGGATCTATGACAACCACAATTATGGATTTAGACCACCCATGGTGGATAGGAAATAACTTGTTAGCACCTTATTATATCCAAAGTTCACGACTACTTAGCAATTCACCATGGTAACTGACGTCACAGCTTGAAGCAGCTTGTTCTAGATAGCAGATTCCCAGTTGTCATGCATGATTTATTTATCACAGAGCTTTATGAACTCAACTTTCATTGTGGGCTAAGACTGTCCGAAATAAAATGTGTATCATACTACAGTTTATCAGTTAAAAAGGGTGATTATACATAAATAGAGATTAGTAAGAAATGGAATTACCTTCTTCTATGCAATGAAAAATATTTACTTTAATAGCTTAAGTGTTTAGAAATCTAGGTGTTTAGGTGGATGTACTAATTTCATTCTTTCCAATTCTCAAAACAGATGGCGTACCCACTAAAGCCCGGTCTGCTGCGGCCACAGTCCGAGAGTAAAGAACAACTTGAGGCCGCCCTCTCAGGACTCAACACAACTGATGGTACCATGGGTATGAGAATATCCTCTTTACACTCTAGTATTATCATATGAAACTATTGAATATAAGTCAACGAACTACTGAGCACTGGGTGTCCGGTAAATTATAGATGAAGTTATCACAGTGCCCTTTTTTTCCTTTTGTGGAACGAATGTTACTATAATGCATTGCGTATAGGGCGCGGCCTATACCTAAGGATGGACCACTGTGGTGCCTTGATGAAAATCAAGCCTTAGTTGCACCTTTCATTTCCTTCAACTCTGGGTGCACCTTCTACGTGGGGTGCACCTTATACACCAGGTGCACCTTATATGCGGAGCATTACAGTAACTGCATTAGTGGCGGATTTAGATGGGGGCTCGGGGGTGCGAGCCCCCACATTTTCCCCTAAACTTAAGAGTTTATTTTCCCCTTTTCACCATAGAATTTAGCCAAAATTTGGGGCAAATCCTGGATCCGACCCTGCTGCATGCCTTGAGGTATGCAATTCTCCATGGTGACAACACCTCCTACTTGGACAAAATACCCTACCTAGGATTTCATATCCATAAAATCATCAAATCAATAAGGTCTTCCAATTAGAAAGCTAGACAGCGATTTAATCTTCATCACACAATTTATAAAGAAGTTTTGAGTAATTTCATGAAATTAGTATTTATAAAGGAAATCGAATTGGTCAGAATCGAGGGCCGCCCTCAGTGTTGAATAATTCTTTTACACTTTGGTCTTTAGGCCTAATATCTCTTTTATCCTACCTGAACAATTCCCTTAAGTCAATAATCGTCGTTTATCAAAGCTCTTTGACCATCGTTTATCAAAGCTTTGTTGATCCTATATAACAAAACTGTCAATTTTATATATACATGTACTAGGCCAAGAAAAAATAAAGTTGTGTTTCCAGTAACATGACTTGAAATGGTAGGGTCGGTAGACATTTACATAGGGCACATATCAATGGATGTATCAAATTCTTTGATTTCATTGTGAAATAATGATGGGAATATGACAACTGTGAGAGAGGGGAGGAACTCGAAAATGGTACAGGAAAAATCATCAAAAAGTAATGAAAATTTCTTTAAAAATTGAAAAAATGGGACAAAATTCTTCAAAATCATAAAAAAAAAGTTTATTTTGCCCCTGTTTTCCTACACTGAAACCACCAAGATCGTCAGACTGACGATACCCAAAACTACAACCTTAGGTACTCAGATTGAGCACCCAGGGTAGTCAACCTAATGGGTTTAGGTCAGGACACTCACCCAAGGTAGTCAAACTGATTACATAAGGTTGTTAGAGTGACAACCTTGTTGCTGACTACCTTGGGTCCTCAATCTGAGTACCTAAAGCTGTAGATTGGGGTATCATCACCTTGAGCACCTAAAGTCCTCAGTGGTGAAGACCTTCAGTTGAAGACTGAAGGCCTGATCATCAAACATAAGTGGCACATACCTGCCACCTTGGGAGTATGTTACATATTGTCAACAGAATGCCATAGACTCATACTGGGGAAAGGTATACTGAGGGAATTCACTACCTGTAAGGTGCTGCCCCCTGTCTATACCTCTTCTGACGACTCTAGGTCCTCAATCTGACGAGTTTAAAGATCTGCAGGGTTTTCAGTGTAGGGTGGGTCGGGTTACTGAAAATAAGATTTTATTTGGCCTTATATAGTCTATATAAAATCAGGGTGTGGCTTACAAGCGCGGTTTTACATAATAGCCTATAGTAATTAGGCATGCATAGCAACCTTTTCCCAGTTGCGGATCATAGAGTTCTCGCAAAGTCAGGGTGTGCCTTACATGTCGGTGTGGCTTATACACAGGGTTTTACGGTATGATACCCCTCCCCCCAAAAAAAATGAATGACTGATTTTCTGTTTACTGGATAATTGACACCATTTTCTGTTGCCTTTGTAGATACCACAACGAGGACTGACTCAAATATGGGATGGGTTTCAACAGGTACTTTCAAAGATACATGGTTAATAGATTTCCACAGGAAAATAGATACTAATAAATACAGATTAACATGAATAAGGGAATAATATAGTTCACTTATTTTAAGCTATATAAACATGACTAGCATCAGCCGACACGTACAGCATGATATAAGGGTATTTAAAAAACTTCCAATATCGTGTAAAATACCCTAAATTCATCGTTTTTACGTTATTACGTTTTTCTACTGTTTCCAACAGTTTGTTGTCTAACCAGAAGTAATAATGGCGGCATCACAGAGGCCAGTAAACATCGTCAGTTGGTGAAGATGATATTACTCATCCTCAGCCCGATTGTCATTCTCCTCCCAGTGTCACTCTACTTCATTGCTGACAACATCAAACAGAAGACAGAGTCAGATATGGTAAGTCTGGAGGTAGAACTGTGTACAAAAATGTGAGTATGGCAAGATCCTTGATCCTTTCATACTGGACCTATCCCAAGTTTAAGTAATTGCTTTTGAGTTAGATGGGGTTTGTGTGGTGGTAGAGGTGGGTATTTCGGTGACAGAGTTACATGGGATATACGTGGTCGTAGAATTGGGTATTTGGGTGACAGAGTCAGATGGGGTAAGTGTGGTGGTAGAGGTGGGTATTTGGGTGACAGAGTCAGATGGGGTGTGTGTGGTGGTAGAGGTGGGTATTTGGGTGACAGAGTCAGATGGGGTAAGTGTGGTGGTAGAGGTTGGTATTTGGGTGACAGAGTCAGATGGGGTGTGTGTGGTGGTAGAGGTGGGTATTTGGGTGACAGAGTCAGATGGGG
Organism: Acholoe squamosa; assembly: GCA_949317995.1. Lineage (NCBI taxonomy): Eukaryota > Metazoa > Annelida > Polychaeta > Phyllodocida > Polynoidae > Acholoe > Acholoe squamosa. The sequence continues at coordinate 50,706,537 of OX439050.1, forward strand.
TAAATGTGGTGGTAGAGGTGAGTATTTCGGTGAAAGAGTTAGATGGGGTGTGTGTTGTGGTAGAGGTGGGTATTTGGGTGACAGAGTTACATGGGATATATGTGGTCGTAGAATTGGGTATTTAGGTGAGACGGGGTAAGTGTGGTGGTATAGGTGGGTATTTGGGTGACAGAGTCAGATGGGGTGTGTGTGGTGGTAGAGGTGAGTATTTGGGTGACAGAGTCAGATGGAGTGTGTGTGGTGGTAGAGGTGGATATTTGGGTGACAGAGTCAGATAGAAGAAGTCTGGTGGTAGAGACAGGTATTTGGGTGACAGAGTCAGATGGGGTATGTCTGGTAGTAGAGGTGGGTATTTGGGTGACAGAGTCAGATAGGGTACATGTGGTGGTAGAGACGGGTATTTGGGTGACAGAGGTGGGTATTTGGATGACAGAGCCAGATGGGGTAAATGTGATGGTAGAGGTTGATATTTGGGTGACAGAGTTGGATGGGGTAAGTGTGGTGGTAGAGGTACACCTGTATTTTGGGTGTCAGAATCAGATGGGGTAAGTGTGGTGGTAGAGGTGGGTATTTGGGTGACAGAGTCAGATGGGGAGTGTGTGGTGGTAGAGCTGGGTATTTGGGTGACAGAGTTAGATGGGGTAAGTGTGGTGGTAGAGGTGGGTATTTGGGGGACAGAGTCAGATGGGGTGTGTGTGGTGGTAGAGGTGGGTATTTGGGTGACAGAGTCAGATGGAGTGTGTGCGGTGGTAGAGGTGAGTATTTGGGTGACAGAGTCAGATGGAGTGTGTGTGGTGGTAGAGGTGGGTATTTGGGTGACAGAGTCAGATGGAGTGTGTGTGGTGGTAGAGGTGGATATTTGGGTGACAGAGTCAGATAGAAGAAGTCTGGTGGTAGAGACAGGTATTTGGGTGACAGAGTCAGACGGGGTATGTCTGGTAGTAGAGGTGGGTATTTGGGTGACAGAGTCAGATAGGGTACATGTGGTGGTAGAGACGGGTATTTGGGTGACAGAGGTGGGTATTTGGATGACAGAGCCAGATGGGGTAAATGTGGTGGTAGAGGTTGATATTTGGGTGACAGAGTTGGATGGGGTAAGTGTGGTGGTAGAGGTACACCTGTATTTTGGGTATCAGAATCAGATGGGGTAAGTGTGGTGGTAGAGGTGGGTATTTTGGTGACAGAGTTACATGGGATATATGTGGTCATAGAATTGGGTTTTTGGGTGTCAGAATCAGATGGGGTAAGTGTGGTGGTAGATGTGGGTATTTGGGTGACAGAGTCTGATGGGGTAAGTCTAGTGGTAGAAGTGGGTATTTGGGTCACAGAGTCAGATGGGATAAGTCTGGTGGTAGAGGTGGGTATTTGGGTCACAGAGTCAGATGGGGTACATCTGGTGGTAGAGACAGGTATTTGGGTGACAGAGTCAGATGGGGTAAGTCTGGTGGTAGAGGCAGGTATTTGGGTCACAGAGTCAGATGGGGTAAGTCTTGTGGTAGAGGCAGGTATTTGGGTCACAGAGTCAGATGGGGTAAGTCTGGTGGTAGAGGTGGGTATTTGGGTCACAGAGTCAGATAGGGTATGTGTGATGGAAGAGGTGGGTATTTGGGTGACAGAGTCAGATGGGGTATGTGTGATGGAAGAGGTGGGTATTTGGGTCACAGAGTCAGATGGGGTAAGTCTGGTGGTAGAGGTGGGTATTTGGGTGACAGAGTCAGATAGGGTATGTGTGATGGAAGAGGTGGGTATTTGGGTGACAGAGTCAGATGGGGTAAGTCTGGTGGTAGAGGTGGGTATTTGGGTCACAGAGTCAGATGGGGTAAGTCTAGTGGTAGAGGTGGGTATTTGGGTCACAGAGTCAGATGGGATAAGTCTGGTGGTAGAGGTGGGTATTTGGGTGACAGAGTCAGATGGGGTACATCTGGTGGTAGAGACAGGTATTTGGGTGACAGAGTCAGATGGGGTAAGTCTGGTGGTAGAGGCAGGTATTTGGGTCAAAGAGTCAGATGGGGTAAGTCTTGTGGTAGAGGCAGGTATTTGGGTCACAGAGTCAGATGGGGTAAGTCTGGTGGTAGAGGTGGGTATTTGGGTCACAGAGTCAGATAGGGTATGTGTGATGGAAGAGGTGGGTATTTGGGTGACAGAGTCAGATGGGGTAAGTCTGGTGGTAGAGACAGGTATTTGGGTGACAGAGTCAGATGGGGTAAGTCTGGTGGTAGAGATGGGTATTTGGGTGACAGAGTCAGATAGGGTATGTGTGATGGAAGAGGTGGGTATTTGGGTGACAGAGTCAGATGGGGTATGTGTGATGGAAGAGGTGGGTATTTGGGTGACAGAGTCAGATGGGGTAAGTCTGGTGGTAGAGGTGGGTATTTGGGTGACAGAGTCAGATAGGGTACATGTGGTGGTAGAGACGGGTATTTGGGTGACAGAGGTGGGTATTTGGATGACAGAGCCAGATGGGGTAAATGTGGTGGTAGAGGTTGATATTTGGGTGACAGAGTTGGATGGGGTAAGTGTGGTGGTAGAGGTACACCTGTATTTTGGGTATCAGAATCAGATGGGGTAAGTGTGGTGGTAGAGGTGGGTATTTTGGTGACAGAGTTACATGGGATATATGTGGTCATAGAATTGGGTTTTTGGGTGTCAGAATCAGATGGGGTAAGTGTGGTGGTAGATGTGGGTATTTGGGTGACAGAGTCTGATGGGGTAAGTCTAGTGGTAGAAGTGGGTATTTGGGTCACAGAGTCAGATGGGATAAGTCTGGTGGTAGAGGTGGGTATTTGGGTCACAGAGTCAGATGGGGTACATCTGGTGGTAGAGACAGGTATTTGGGTGACAGAGTCAGATGGGGTAAGTCTGGTGGTAGAGGCAGGTATTTGGGTCACAGAGTGTGATGTGTGATGGAAGAGGTGGGTATTTGGGTGACAGAGTCAGATGGGGTAAGTGTGGTGGTAGAGGTGGGTATTTGGGTCGCAGAGTCAGATGGAGTAAGTCTGGTGGTAGAGGTGGGTATTTGGGTGACAGAGTCAGATGGGGTAAGTGTGGTGGTAGAGGTGGGTATTTGGGTCACAGAGTCAGATGGGGTAAGTCTGGTGGTAGAGGCAGGTATTTGGGTCACAGAGTCAGATGGGGTAAGTCTTGTGGTAGAGGCAGGTATTTGGGTGACAGAGTCAGATGGGGTAAGTCTGGTGGTAGAGGTGGGTATTTGGATGATAAGTCATTTAAAGTGAAGCAGGCGAGAGGGAAACAGGTCGATCTTTTTAGATTCTTTCGTACTGAATCTATCATAAAGTTCAGGCAGTTATTTTCATTCAATTGTGTTCTCTGTTAGGGATTTGGAAGGGGTACAATATTTGGACAATGGCCATATTGACACATGTGAGACATCTTACATTTAGCTATCGTGACATGTTTTTTCAACAAAAGATAAGGTATGTGGATTGGAATTTCAACTCAACAGAATACCTTCATCTGATGACCATGACTGTGGATCAACACAGGAAAAGGGACCTCCGTGAGGGGCCTTCCGGGGGTCCCTTTTCCTGTGTTGATCATTGTGTAGGACTAAATCTGATGAACTTACTTTTCTCGTACTAGGTGCGAAACACAGTCCTGTTTAGTACGGAGCTGGGTCGCCTTGTACACACCATCCAGAAAGAACGTGACATGAGTGTGCTCTACCTCAGTGCCATTGGACCTGAAACCAAGTCTTTCCTTAACATCCGGTATCTGGACTCAGATGAGGCTCTCTCAAGACTCACCGACTGGCCAGGTCAGTATAACCCCCCTGTTGTCAATTACTATGAAGTGTTCTTTAAAATAAAATAGGCCTATAGAATACATAGAATCCCTTCAAAATGCCTCTGGACCCCAGAAATAAAAAAAAAAATGAGATCTTATGTGTCGATAGATGGGTATCTTCATACCTCCCTGCTATCAATATCAAGTGTGTTTTATTTTCAATTAAAAATGAGACTAAATAAATCTAAACTCCTCCGAAAGCTTGTGGACCCCAAAATTAAATGGAGATCGAAAATGGTAAATTATTTGGGTTATCCAGAGGTCCACAGTGGTCTTGCCATAATCCTCCTTACTTAGGAAAAAGGCACCCCCTAGATTTCTTCAGGGAATATTAAGTGGAATTGAAGGGGGTATGATATGTTTAATGGCATAATGATTTCATCCATAAAACAATCCCTTCACATCACACATGACAACACTCTTCTCAATTTTACCTTTCATAAATTTCCTCCTTTTGGCAGTGAATATTGATCTACAGAGAAGAGACTACTTTCTATCAAAGCGTGCACTCCAGCGTTACCTGACCTCACATCGCAATGATTTATCTACGTCTGATACTATATACAAAGTAAGATCGTTTACATGCTACATCGACAATATCTTAAATATTGTTTCATCTTTTGAAGGTCCTTCTGTTTTCAACAAATGACCCCCTCCAAAAAATCTATAATCCACCAGCCCTTCATTTGATTAATTTGGCAATCAATGTATAAGGTATACTATTATATAGTTGATTGTGTCAGGGGGTGGGGTACCAGGGGATAGATGATTTCCATCAAAATTATTCACAAGTTGGTTCGGCAGGGTTGTATTACAAGTGGCCTTTGACCAAGTGTAATGTGAACCAGGGTCCAAACAATGTTAAGGAAATGTGCCCTGCTGATTGGGACTTCTTCTCTTTTAAGGATATAAATTATATCTCCTATTTGTCCAAAACAAAGAAAAAACAACAAAAAACTCACCTGTTATGTCACTATGGGATGCTGCCCCACTTGGCAAAAAACGTCTTTTCAAAGTATTTCTTTTTCAACCAATTTTCAACCAAATAAAAACTTTTTTTATTTACATCTGTTACATCTGATAGTTGATTTGCCATATTTAGGAGGTCAACTTCTACTCAGACATCACTGGGGTCCTGTTGCGGTGGATGTATGACGCTATTACAGAGAGTAAGTTTGGCATCATATGGAAAGTTCTGGTGGCTTATCAAAAGGTGGTCATGGCCAAAGAGCAACTATCAATAGAGCGGGGTCTTGGCACTGCCTATTTTTCACAGGGACGCTTTCAAGCTGATCAGGTATGTGCCCTTTTATGATTATTTTATTTATTTAACATGGATTTAAAACAAAAGCATTATTATTGAGAAGTTACACTTTATGATTCTTTTGATTGTTTGATTAAAAAAATCTATTTTTTCTAATGTTATTAAGATGGACCCAAATTGTAGGCAGGATTGTGCACTAAGAGAATTGAATCTGTCAAAACGGCATGGTACCTTTGTCATCCACATTTGATAAAGAGAGCACATTTGATAAAGGTGACACATACATGTACATGTGTCACGTGACAACTTCTGCTTTCTCATTTTAACCTCATAGTAGTTTGTCAAATGCTATGTCAAATAGAGTAGACACTGGTTATTGGGCCTGAAATCAAGTGTGTGACTCAAGGTGGCTCTATCCCCTGTCTCTGGGTGAGAGGTGTATGAGTAATAAACACTTATTCAAAGTTCTGTGTTTATATTGTAGGTCTATGTGCTGTATAACAACAGATACCACAGCTACAAAGCCAACATTGCTGCTGCCATGAAATTTGCACCCTTTCTGGCAGAGGACCTAAGACGTAAGTTACTATTGCATTACTATTGAGACATTACAATCTATAGAGTAAAGACTGTACTGATTTTGTACATTTACACAAAAAAAAAAGAATAAATACAATGATGTACACATGTATTATCTTTTCTACTCAGTGAATTTTCAAAAGCCCCCCCTATGTTGCTGAAAGTCCCTGCATATAAGCCACGCCTTATATGCAGGGTAGGCCTACTATGTTAAAGATATGGCAAATGGAGAGGAGCAGGCATATCAGTTCTCTCTACAGCAAGACTTCATTGACCATGATATTAATACCTCCTCTCTACAGCAAGATATCACTGACCATATTAATGCCTCCTCTCTACAGCAAGATGTCACTGACCACATTAATGCATCCTTTCTACAGCAAGATGTCACTGACCATATTAATGCCTCCTCTCTACAGCAATATGTCACTGACCACATTAATGCCTCCTCTCTACAGCAAGATGTCACTGACCATATTGATGCCTCCTCTCTACAGCAATATGTCACTGACCACATTAATGCCTCCTCTCTACAGCAAGATGTCACTGACCATATCAATGCCTCCTCTCTACAGCAAGATTTTACTGACCATATTAATGCCTCCTCTCTACAGCAATATGTCACTGACCACATTAATGCCTCCTCTCTACAGCAAGATGTCACTGACCATATCAATGCCTCCTCTCTACAGCAACATTTTACTGACCATATTAATGCCTCCTCTCTACAGCAAGATGTCACTGACCATAATTATTAATGCCTCCTCTCTACAGCAAGATTTTACTGACCATATTAAGGCCTCCTCTCTACAGCAAGATTTTACTGACCATATTAACGCCTCCTCTCTATAACAAGATTTCACTGACCATAATTATTAATGCCTCCTCTCTACAGCAAGATTTTACTGACCATATTAACACCTCCTCTCTATAACAAGATTTCACTGATTATATTGATGCCTCCTCTCAGGGGCAAGATGTCGCTGACCATATTAATGCCTCATCTCTACAGCAAGATTTCACTGACCATATTAATGCCTCCTCTCTACAGCAAGATTTTACTGACCATATTAACGCCTCCTCTCTACAGCAATATGTCACTGACCACATTAATGCCTCCTCTCTACAGCAAGATGTCACTGACCATATTAATGCCTCCTCTCTACAGCAAGATTTTACTGACCATATTAATGCCTCCTCTCTACAGCAAGATTTTACTGACCATATTAACGCCTCCTCTCTACAGCAAGATGTCACTGACCATAATTATTAATGCCTCCTCTCTACAGCAAGATTTTACTGACCATATTAAGGCCTCCTCTCTACAGCAAGATTTTACTGACCATATTAACGCCTCCTCTCTATAACAAGATTTCACTGGCTATATTGATGCCTCCTCTCAGGGGCAAGATGTCGCTGACCATATTAATGCCTCCTCTCTACAGCAAAATTTTACTGACCATATTAAAGCCTCCTCTTAGGGGCAACATGTCACTGACTATATTAAGGCCTCCTCTCTACAGCAAGATTTTACTGACCATGTTATTGCCTCCTCTCTATAACAAGATTTCACTGACCATAATTATTAATGCCTCCTCTCTAGGGGCTGTGTACAAATGACGTCATGCATTTTTGGACCATTTTTGACCCCCCCTCCCCCCCTTGTCATGTTTCATCATACAACACTTGACCCCCCTCAGCATGATGTCATGCAGAGAGATACCCCCCCCCCAAGTGCATGAATAGTGAAGGCCTATAGGCTATAAACAAATTAAAATACGGCCGATTGAGGTTACGCGATGCTGTATTATCGCCCACGCGCTGGCAGAATTCCGGTCCAGGGCCATTGGCCAGACCAGGTCACATGACCTACTTATGGTAATTAGCAGGAACCCTCCCCAAACAGAGTGTATTATGGGAAACCTGAATAGGGCCTATGGTTCAAAGGGACATATAGTGGGTGTGAATTTGCAATAAAGGATAAGATACATGCAAAGTAAAAAAAGAAATAGCACTGATCAACAAATGAACAGAGAAACATGCCAAACATTGTCAGCTTATATAATGTATGGGTCCCTATATGCAGGATGTACCATTTCCGTGCCTTATAGTTATACACGGAGTACTATGGTAGTGATCATACACAAGTATTTCCTGTGACAAAAGGGCTTAAAAACTGTCTAGATCAATAGTCCAATACAGTTAATAGTCTGCCTTCTTTGCAGCAAAAGCTGTACACTTGTCAGCGAAGAGAAAATCGAGAACAGTTATTACCGTAATCTCCCGTGTATAAGGCATGTCTTATACGGGGGGTTTTAGTTCTCATTGGATCCACAAGGGGGACACCAAGACCTTTCTTTTGATATCTTACATGCCCCCTTGGTGATAATGGGACAAAATGGGGCCCAGGAGGACCCAAGGTGGCCCAACCTACCCATTTGAATTTTGGTTTTTGAATTTTGAAAATTCATTCAGTAAAACCAAAGTTATGAATTTTTCATTTTTTTGAGAATTTTCCAAAACTCAAGGTGCGCCTTATATGTGGGCTACGACTTGTACATGGGAGATTACGGTATTAAGGATCATATAGTTCAAGAGCTTGAATGTATTGATATATTAAATGTATTGATTTAATCTGTAACTACAACCATATACAAGTGTACTAGAAATAGGTTTCAGGCAGAACACTCTGAATTTAGTGAGTGGCCTAATAGAAAAAAAAAATCTCAGAAAGAATCACAAATTCTCAGGAGACCATGATTGCAATCATAGTTCCAATTTATGATCTTACAAAGCAATCGAGTCACCTCAGCATTTTACTGTAGAATCTGCAAATAAGGTGAGTCCGATAGAGTTCCATTCAGACAAAGATGTGGAGAGCAAGTTTGGGGGGAGGTCCCCTTTACATCCCCCCAAGCATCCCCTCAGTGAAAATAGCAACAGGGTGATGGAGAGCTCCAGGGGAGTGCTCGTTATTTATCAACAGTGGGATTCCGGGAGGGGGTGGATTGGGGGAGGAGCCAAATAATTTTTGACACCTCAAGGAGGGGGGGGAGGAAATATCACACCTTTACCTTTTCAAAAAGAAGCCTGTGGAATACTATGAAGGCAGCAGCAGTTCAGGGGTATTTTAGATGCATCATTTTAGATCCTGAGGGCAGCAGTGGCCCTTTTCAAAAAGGGTTAAATTGGTATAGGTAGGATAGAGTAGTAGTTCCCCCTTATAGTGGCGTGGACATCACCTTGATTTTACACTGACATTGATGGCAGTGACACTCATTGAGCGAGATGTCTGAGGAATGCATGCATGTAGGGCCTATAGGTAATTAAATTTATGTCAGATGAATGTATTAAACCTCCCTACCTTTACAAATCTTTTTACAAAAGTTTTTGATCTTGCCAAAACCAAAGCATATTGTGATTTCTTGATAACATGATGTCATGCAGCCCATGACCCCCCCTCCCCCCTTGTCATGCTTGGTCATGGCAAGTGGGACCCCCCCTCCCCCCCTCCTGCATGACGTCATTTGTACACAGCCCCCTACAGCAAGATTTTACTGACCATATTAACACCTCCTCTCTATAACAAGATTTCACTGACCATATTAATGCCTCATCTCTACAGCAAGATGTCACTGACCATATTAATGCATCCTTTCTACAGCAAGATGTCACTGACCATATTAATGCCTCATCTCTACAGCAATATGTCACTGACCATATTAATGCCTCCTCTCTACAGCAAGATGTCACTGACCATATTAATGCATCCTTTCTACAGCAAGATGTCACTGACCATATTAATGCCTCATCTCTACAGCAATATGTCACTGACCATATTAATGCCTCCTCTCTACAGCAAGATGTCACTGACCATATTAATGCCTCCTCTCTACAGCAAGATGTCACTGACCATATTGATGCCTCCTCTCTACAGCAAAATTTCAGTGACCATATTAACGCCTCCTCTCTACAGCAAGATGTCACTGACCATAGTAATGCCTCCTCTCTACAGCAAATTGTCACTGACCATATTAATGCCTCCTCTCTACAGCAAGATGTCGCTGACCATATTAATGCCTCCTCTCTACAGCAAGATGACAATGACCATATTAATGCCTTCTCTCTACAGCAAGATGTCACTGACCATATTAATGCCTTCTCTCTACAGCAAGATGTCACTGACCATATTAATGCCTTCTCTCTACAGCAAGATGTCACTGACCATATTAATGCCTCCTCTCTACAGCAAGATATCACTGACCATATTAATGCCTCCTCTCTACAGCAAGATATCACTGACTATAGTAATGCCTCCTCTCTACAGCAAGATGTCACTGACTATATTAATGCCTCCTCTCTACAACAAGATATCACTGACCATAATAATGCCTCCTCTCTACAGCAAGATATAACTGACCATATTAATGCTTCCTCTCTACAGCAAGATATCACTGACCATATTAATGCCTCCTCTCTACAGCAAGATGTCACTGACCATATTAATGCCTCCTCTCTACAGCAAGATATCACTGACCATATTAATGCCTCCCCTCTACAGCAAGATGTCACTGACCATATTAATGCTGTCTCTCTACTGCAAGATGTCACTGACCATATTAATGCCTCCTCTCTACAGCAAGATATCACTGACCATATTAATGCCTCCTCTCTGCAGCAAGATATCACTGACCATATTAACACCTCCTCTCTACAGCAAGATTTCACTGACCATATATGGTTATCACTATATTTTGCCAGTAGTTTAGTGATTATTTGCCTCTTTTTACCCCAGATGTCAACCAAAGATTGTATCTTACATCGGGCGTTCCCCGTCCTTTTCAAAATCCTGGATCTGCTACTGCCATTTCTAAAGCGTGTGAGAGGTGCAGAATGCAGCCGCAAAGTTTCTAACCTTTGGTTTATTTCAGCAACATCATGGGATTTGAATTCTGTTTTATTGATAGCAGCAATGCTTGGCAACTGATCTATAGGTGTCAAGTATAATCAGGGCATCTTTAAAAAAAAATTCGCATCATGAGGCCCTACTTAGTAGTTGTACATTTAAAGGAAGAGTGAGAGCATAATAAAAACTTATAATTGACATCAAGATCTGAGCAAATATGTTTAATGTGGCTTTTGCAGAAGACTTTGACCAACTTCGAAATCTGCAAGAGGGGGGCAGCTCGAACACAACCAGCAAAGTTTCAGTCCTTCGAAATATAATTCAGTCTCGATCCATAGATGAACCATCTTTGGCTAATGCTACACTTTTTTATGACTCCATGTCTGTCCTCATAGACCAACATTTGATCATCCAGAGGGCCATTGCCGACAAGATTCTTGGCTATCTTAACCAGCGGTGAGTGGAAAAGATAGTATGCATGGGGGGCACAAAACGTAATTTCAACATTTTGCAAAAGTCATCAGGAGGCTATTTCTTAACACACTACGACTGCTCACCTTCAAGTCATAGTGAGGACCCTTAATTTAGTGACATTACAGCCCAATAGTATTGGTCATGTAGTGTCTGCAGCACTACGACTGCCCTACCAAACGCTATGAAATAACTACATATTAAGGTCCTGATCGTACACTGCAGTCATAGTGCACTACCAACGATTACAGAACACTAAGTAATTGGGTTTCAAATCGTAGTCACTGTGTGCAGTTGTAGTGCCTTAAGAAATTCCCTCCAGATTAATTCACCCCACCGATGGCAGCGGATCATCTTTGGGTTTACAACATCAAAAATCCTCGGGTTAGTGTCAGGTTATGATTAAACCTAAGAGAGTAATCATTTTTCAACAGCAAGGGGGGGTTGGTGGGTTTGAGGGGAGGGGGTCAGAATTTTTCGACCCATGACTAGGGGGTCAAGATTTTGTAACCCTTCAATTTCAACTGTTTTCAGTGAACAAGCCTGCACGTTACTATGGGTTAAAAGGGCGCGTTCATACACGGTTTTCATCCCCGGGGGGGGGGGGGGGTGGGGTGAAAATGTGACCCTCGAGATGGGCGGGGGTGTCAAAATCTGCATGCAAACACCCAACCCCCCCCCCTCCATTGTTAAAAAAGTAATCACGCCCTAATGGAATTTAAATGTCCTATTCTCTAGGTCCGCAGAGATGACTACTGGAGTCACTGTCAGCTCCTTGGTGGTGGTAATTGTCCTCGTCATGTGCCCCATCCTTGTACGACTGGTAAGTCCTAGTTGTTATAGCTGATTGAACAATAACTTAATTAACATAATTATATTCTTGTAGAAATCCATCTTGTTAGCAAATTGTTGTTTGATACTACATGATTTGTTGATGTATGAACTGTTCAATGACTCTCTCAGTCTCAATCATTGAATTCGTTTTTGATTTTAATATCTGAGTCTATACAGGCCTCAGGAATCTGTTCTCTTCAGACACGGCCTCATAGTCATACTGAAACAGATTGACAATACTTTGCTGGGTTACCATCTGATTCCTACCTGTTAAAGTTTGATTTCCCATTCTCTTCTACTAATTGTCATCTCTGCACTGAAAACGTGAGACGCCTGAAACTCGTCAGTGCAGATGACTTTAAGTCCTCAGGTTGACAATACCTAAATCTACAGCTTTGGGTCGTCAAAATGGCAACTTTATGTTATCATCCTCACCACCTAAGTTGTCAGTATAACGACTTTGTATTGTTAGTGTGATGGGTTTAGGTCATCATTTGACCTTGACCACCCTAAACTGGTCTGCATTAATGAGTTTTAGGTGGCGGCAGGGTTTCTGTGTGTGGTTAGGGAGTGGGAACTACTGGAGGGAATTGCATACCCGATGTTTTATTTGTTTGTCATTCCAAAGTGGTAATGCAGGGGCTAAACCCATTTCCCAAGGCCAATTTCAGTCATACTTGCCGAGGAAATCGGCCTATACTAAAGTCAATTACTACTGCTTTAGACACTTAAAGTCCCTTATCAGAATGTTTCGATCGGGACTATATGTAACCAATAACCTGGCTGATCGTGAGATGGGCTAGAAAAAATTAATCTTGAGATATCCACATAATTTTATGACCCCCCCCCCCCCACACACAAATTGGTCTGAACACTGCTGAATTGATGTTGCAAAATAGTTGATGAGCATTGAATTATGATACAGTCGATTTTGCACCCGACCGATAGTGTTGATTCCACCAAAACCCATAATTTTCATCGATTTTGTCAGGCTGATAGTGGGTCGATTTCTGAGATTTCTCCATTCGGCCTGAAAGAAAGGCGGGCAGATAGGGGTCTGATAGGAGAAATTTCCGAAGTGTATGATCACTTTTTGATTTCTTCCATAAAGGGGCAGGGCCGATAGTCATACAGGCCGATAGGTGGCCGATAATATCAAATCAGTTTGATATTATCGGTCAGCTGTCAGACAGCATCGTGAACTATCATTTTGCATCGCTGTCACAAAACGATTCTTCGCCATGCAATGCAAAACGAAGGCAAATTTTGAGCTCTTCCACACAGCCCTGACCAATAGCCGGCTGGTGGTCCAAAATCATCTCCGATACAAACCAATATGCAACTGATGCAAACCGATGGCAAAATCATTCAAGAATCAGTTTTGGTGGAATGAACGCTTTTCGGAGATGGATTTCTTAAGGTATGTGGACCGTGGCCTAATCCGGGCCTCCCCAGCCCCAGGCCATCTTTAAAAGGGGTCTATGTCTTGCTTTTCTATCCTCTCTGAGTGTGGGTGGTGTCCATATGCGCGGGCACTGGCACATATTCGTTCCTTGAATCTCCTCTTTCCTGTCCCCTCTTTCTTACATGTGTCTGGTGTCCATATGCACGGGCACAGGCACATGTATTCCTTTGTGACGTGATGTCTAATGTACTTTTTCCACCATGAATATGACCTTAGCTGTCGGCTTGGCGTTAAACAACCATTACTCAATCACTCACCATGGCCTAATCAGTTTTTGACTTGAATGTGCAGGTACAGCGGCTCACAGACAACATCCAGAGTTTTGTGTTGACACTGGCGGTCAAGACCAAGGAGTTGAACCAGGAGAAGAAGCGCACCGACTCACTCCTCTACCAAATGCTACCCAAACCTGTGGCCGAGCAGCTCAAGAAGAGACGTGACGTCACTGCTGAGTTCTACAAAGAAGTAAGCAGTACTCATTATTCAGAGACCGAGGCCGAAATTGTCGTTGCCTATTGCATTTCTTACTATGGGTGTTCTACTTGTGGTCCAATTTTCTTTTGCTCCCACCTCAAGCATCTGGTTTTCTTTTGGCTCCCCTAAATCGATCAAACACCCCTTTTGTTAAATATGATTACTGCCCTTGTAGGACCTATACCCCTTGGTTTTCTTTGCAACCTCTTCTATCCTCACCAGCTAAAATGATTCTTTCATCCAAATTCATATATCCAGGATGACAATCTGCAGAGATACTATCAAAAATTTCCAGCAATCGTTGAATGTCGATTGCAATATCATCTTTTCTTTCTTTTCTTCTCAGGCAGAATTCAGGCTTGGGGTATTTATGACAAGAATGGGGATGGGGGGATGGGTCAGTTTGCTGGAGAAGCCTTAGACTCCCTCCCCTACTCCTATTATTCTTTTTTTTCTTTGGAATATGAGCATTTAGGGTCTCTTTGGCTCTGTGAATGATGATTTTTTTCTTTGCCTAACTAGCCATTTTCTCTAAAATTCTGAGGGACATTTTCCTCGTCTTTGAATAACAATTTTCTCTGACGTTGTGGGTGACTTTTTCTTTACCCTCAGGTGACAGTGTTTTTCTCTGACATTGTGGGCTTCACACGACTGACAGGGGAGTGCAGTCCCATGGACGTGGTTAGCATGCTTAACGACATCTATACATTGTTTGACCAGCGTATTGAACTCTATGACGTCTACAAGGTAGAGACCATCGGTGACTCCTACATGGTGGCCTCAGGTAATACTCTTTTTGTATCAGACTCATTTAAGTTTAAGCAAGAGTTATGCCTCAGTAGACATATCTATAATTTGCTTCAGCTTGGTGGCAGATTATATTCACACTGGGGCCTAAATGTAATAATTCTGCTCTTATCTGGAATGATAGAAAAAAAGTAATTTTACTTTCTGAATGATATGGGATAAACAGTTCTGTAGTCCTCAATGTTGAAATAAATCACATTAGAAATTGGCGAGATGGCCTTGGATCCTAGGCCAGAATCCATGCTCTAAGTATCAGAAGGCCACGTTTAGTATCGCCTCATTTAACGACTCTATTTTGGATACTATAAGTGATGTATCTATGATATATATGTTATTTCCAGGGGTACCAAATCGGAATGGGAATCGTCATGCTTCAGAGATCGCTAACCTGTCCCTTGACCTGCTGTCCACCTGTGCAGAAGTAGACATGCCTCTTATGCCTGGACGGCGCCTCCGCCTTCGTATCGGAATGCATTCTGGTAAACTTTCCATAATGGTGTTTTTCCCCACCAAACCCGATCGAAAAAATAGTAATAAAACAACAACAAACTTATTTTTAGAGTCTATTTAGATGCTTTTGGTGGGTTTATATCAGTCGTCACAGTTTACCTATTTGATATTCAAAAGTGTTTTTCAGAGGTGGGCACATCTTGAAAACCTGGAGCCAATGCAGTAGCAGGTGTAGCCAAAGCTATGCCTTAATTGGTATACAGATGATAATGATGTGAATCCAGGATTCTGCTCGGAAGGGAGGGGAGGGGATGCACATTTTGGACATAACATGTAGTTGTATGTGTTGTTGGATCCATTCCGAGGGATATGCAGTGAATTTGCAAGCCTATTGAAGCAGCTATGGTAGGGGGTCTGGGGGCATACCCCCAGCAATATACTGAATTCTCTAGAAGGCATTCAGTGCATTGTTAGACCTGATTTCAGTCACTGTAGTCTTATTTAGATATTAAATTCAGAAAATGAACTGAGGGTAGGGCTAAAACAAGACTTACCATTCCTCCAACCACAACCATTTGAAAGTTGGGGCGGGGGGGGGGGATGAATGTCACCTGCCCCCTCCCCCCAAAAAAATTAATAAAAAGGAAACCACAATGGGTAAGGGGGAACATATTGAAATGTTTGGGCCCAGGTAGTGGCAATGGAAGTTGGGGGTCTGGGGGTATCCCCCCAGGAAAATTTTGAAAATTGCAAAGCCAGTAGGTGCATTCTAATGACTTTTGAAAAGAGATGACAAATTCTTTAGACCTTATCAACCCCCCCCCCCTCAAATCTATAGGCCTAACAGATAAAAGTCAGAAGATTTCTTTGGAATGTCTTTAAAAAAATCTCAGAATGGAGGTCCTTCTAAAAAAGAAAAACAAACTTTGAAAATCTACACATAGATACCATGTAACTGGTGCATTCTCAAGCAACTTCAGGCACAATTTCCCTCTGTCACCCCAAATCTGCCCATAGACTTTGTCTTCCCCTCAGGAACATTGATCATATGGATCTTCTTCCCATAGATCCCACAATTTTAATTTCTCTCACCCCATCCCCATGGGAAATTTTGAAACTCTGGAGGTAAAATAGTGCATTTTGGGGAGGTCTATGAGCATTTATTTATAATTGGATGCTATAATTGATTGATATGGTAGGCCCTATAAGGGCACAGTAGTAATGTCGCAATTTTCTGGAGAAAGTTGGAAGAGCATAAACATAGTCTACTTACATGATTGGCATATGCCCCTGGCCCCAGTTCTGCTGTCACTTTACTATCTTCTACCCTATGTATTCATACTTCCAAATGTTCCTTACCTCTGTCTCTGACCATTGGCCCATTTTCCTTACTACCCCATCCCACAACCTACCTCAGTAGCGGGGAGGCAGTGCAAAAGGAGGGGTGGGACTCAGGAAAATGGAAAATTTTTGAAACTTTCAATGTCAAATCATGCATTCTGGTGACTTCTGGAAATAACTTCATAACTTTGGTTCTAGTAGGAATATCTGAAAAAATACTTTTGGCTACATGGCGATAGCTGCCCATCCCTGGTTTTTGGCCCAATTCCCAGTGTTCCGATTCCTGGCATGTCTTTCTTCTATTAAGTAGATCCAGGGGTCATCCAGCTAGATATATGTACGGGTTATCATCAAAAGAGGATACTCCATAAAATCACTATATTATGGTTCTACATTGGTTTAATAATTGAATAAAATATTGATATAGAGTAACTCTTGTTGACTGTTAACAGGACAGTGCGTTGCGGGGGTTGTGGGACTAAAACTACCCCGCTACTGTCTGTTCGGTGACACCATCAACACTGCCTCTCGGATGGAAACAAATGGACTCTGTGAGTACTAGTACAAAAATATCGCATTTGGTCCATGAAAACGGTAAAGTTCCCTTGGAATTATTCAGTTTCTACTGAAATTCAACATACAAGAGGGCTTATTTAATAAGCATTTAATTAATGATGTGCATTCATTGAACTTCAACTCCTCATTACACAGCAATTTGCCATTAATAATTGTAACTTAGCTGTATACTTTACATCTTATATACCTAATTATCCTTAATCAGCAAATCGGATCCACTGCAGCTCCTCCAGTTACAAACTTCTGAATCGAACCGGCTCCTATGTCTTCCAGTCTAGGGGCAACATTCCTATCAAGGTAGGCAAAAGCCCAAGTCTTTTCTTAACAGTTGATATATTTTGAGACCCTGTCATCTATCTTAGCCCCTTAGAGTTGCATGTACATGTATATGTAGTAGACGGAGTTGTTCATCTAAAAAATATGACCTAGAATTGATTTTCATGATATTAGCTATATTTCCCTCAACTGTCTGCTTCGGAGTGATTGTGCAATATGCATCCCATCACTATTATTAAACACTGTTGTTTTTTTTATGAGAATCTGCAGGCTTGAATTAAACCAAGAATTCAATAAAGACTATCAAACATCTTTCTCTCATCAGGGTAAGGGTATGATGGCAACATACTTCCTTCTTGGACGCTCCGTGTCGCCGGTACATCGTACAAGTGAGGCTGATTCTATGAATTCAAGGAAAAAGAGGTCCTCAACTACAGGCCCCGATACAACATTCGGTAAGAGGAACTGAACCAAACCAGGGCAATGTACCTAGCACCAAAATGATTTTGTTTAAAACTTAGAGCACAGTGTTCAAGCATTGGAAAAGGAAATGAGTTTGAGTACATAGAAAATGTATAATTATTCTTCAATCAACAAAGCACTTAGCATAGTTAAGGGATATATTTCCTGTTTCCAGGATTGGATGAAGTTGGTACACTCTACCTTGCACGTTACCCTTTTTGGTACTGCAGATTTTTTAAAAGTTAATACACTGTCTATTTCTAAGCTAAGGTGTTAAGTGGTTGGAGTCCTAGTCATGTATTCTACCAGCAACCGAATAGAATGAGGCCATAATATATTAAGCTGTAGCCATACTCTCCTCAATAACATTCCTATTTGGGGATTATTTCGAGATTATATTATTAGGCTGTCCCTGTTCTATATATAGATATATCACCCTTATTGGTGTTGGGGTGGGTAGAATGGTCTGAAATGGAAGATCACTTCTGCTCAGAAAAAAGCCATGTAGAGGTAAATTATCTCTCTAATCTAATGCCTGACATAGATGTCCTTCCTGTTCTGTTTTCATTTTTTTTCAAAATATTTATAAAAAGGGTGTTTTCAGGAGGGTTAAAATCAAAGGACTAAATTGATTCTATGTATGGCCCTAGATTGCCTGCAGAGGTTTCCTGCCCGGGGGGGGGGGGGCACTCCCTATATGTTCAATTGTAACCATGTGCGTTCATGGCCCTTGACTTGGTACCTGTATTAGCGGGGCGAAATTCAACCAAAATATACCCCTTTTGATGGGAATCAGCTTGGAAAAGTACCCCTTTTGCTGCTGTTAGAGTGCAAGAAGACAAACTCACAATATTTTGAGCACCCTTTCAACAGATTTTTCACATCCCGGCCAAAAATGACAGAATTTCCTGGAAAAAGTACCCCTTTCCCCTGCCATATCATGAGGATTTGCCTGAAATAAAGTTGAGATTTTAAGGAAAAACTATACCTTTTGATATCAAACTCTAACTTTGGTTCTAATTGGAATATTTGAAAAGTCCTTCCCTGATGTTCCCCTTTTTGCTCAGATTAATACCAAAAGGACCTCTTACAACGGGTCTGGGTGGGTCCGCTCCTAGGGTCCAAAAAGTACCCCCTTTCCTGCTCGTTTGTGTGAGTGTGTACTACATGTACTTTCTCCCGCAGTTTAGATACCACATTTAGCTGGTTTTGACAACATTTCACTTTTTGGGAGAGGTACAACCGTCGCAATTATTTGTATCATATTTACCACTATTGCGCATTTTTGAATCCACATTAAGGTCACCCATGACCCATACCTCTTTCTTTTCGGCAATGTTAGATTTAAAAAAAAGTCCAAGTGTATTGCAGGATTTCTCTGGTGGTCTGTACATACAGATGATGAGTCTCTGCTTTTGTTTACCACATGTTGTCATAAAGCCCATGCACTTAATATCCTTATTTTTATTATGTTGAACTCATCAATGCCATAATTGCTTTCTACAAATTTCACTGACTTTTCATAGATGGTAAATTTTCAAGGCAATGTACCCACCCACTAATCACCACGTGCAGCAACTATTGTCACTCTCCATGCAGAGTTCATGGAGAGAAGGGTAGAAAAGTGAGCGTCACTGTAGTCCCCTGTCTGCTTTGAGCCTACTGGCTTTAGTACTGCCTACAAAGTCCCCCCTCTGCTTTGAGCCTACTGTCAAGCAATCGGTACAAATATGGTGGCCCCAAGAGTGATAAACCCTATTCCTATTTATAGCTTTATTCTCCTACCCGATATCTAGATCCAGTTCGCGCCCTTGCTTATCATAGAAAGCATAGTATGTAAGCAGTACGGCCAGCAGTACGTGTGCTCTACTCATAGTACCATTACTGGCACTCATATTAATATTCAATCTGAGAAAACTCATTCATGTATGTTTTGTGTATTCTGCTTGTACTGTTACATGTAGCACAGTTGCAATTAACCTTTACGTGCCCAGAATTATTTGATGATTTTCCATTTATTTCACATGTACATCACCCAAGTGATAAAGAACATGTATATACAACTAGGTATTTGATATGGAATTCACATTATGCACCTGGGTCTTTTTTACTTAAACCTTCAGTTAAGAGAGAAGTTTCTGACTGAGTGGGGTTACCATAGCAACCAAAATGTTCCTTTTGTTGTTATTCACTAATATATAGCCTCTTTAGTGCTGTCCTACTCTAATCTCATATAGTGTGTGATATTTGCATAACTATACTCAACTGGTTCTGCCTGTGTGTACTACCAGGGAGCAAAATGTCTTGGTCACAGTTCATGACATCATTTACATGGATATGAACAATTCCTATGAATAGATTAGTTGTATGGTTGGCAAGTCTATCAAAGGTGTGGTAATAGGGGACAAATGATCCAGCATCACATTGCTATCATGCTAGATCCTATCTCCTTGGCTGATTCCCTTCCAAAGAGTCACATGTATGGCAACTAATTTTCAGGTTTTGACTTACTGTGTCTGAGGTAATGGTGATACAGTCAAATGGATGGTCTCATTGGAATAAGGGGGTCATGGCCGTTCTAATGAGGGTATAACTTTGTAGATTGGACCAGTAGATGTTCCTGGATGAAAAGTTACTTCAATGTGCATGTATCTAAGCCCAAAACCGTCAAGTCCGGTTTCATTTTTTTTTTATTTTTGATGGTGCTAATATGATACAGAGGCCTAGAGCTAGTTTTTGAGATATCTGTCACATAAGCTATACATGCTTGCGAGAGAAGTATAAATACAATACGATGCACCAGATGTCATGGTAAAGTAATTAAATGTTTGTAACTTCCCTAAAATATCATACTTTTCCTCCATCCAAAAAGGGGGTTTCTAACCTATGATCCCAAGCATGTTTGTATTTTCTTGTGGCTGTTTAAGAACTGAAGATTAAGTGTATAGAAGTTAGAACTACCTTAGGGCAGATTGTGTAGACCCAACATATGTGACCTGACCAGTGACTTTAGGGCTTAGCTCCTCCTGCCTCCAATCTCAGAAAACGGGGTTTAAAGTTTTGCTACCTAAATCAGCAAATATGAAACCAACTCCCAAGCCTTTAAACTTCAATATCTCAGCAACCCCTGATCCGATTGACTTGATCTTCGGTGCATTTTGAAGGGCATGGACCTGGCTTTCATATACGTAGTGTGTTACAAAATTGATATTTTGACCCCTAAGTCCAAAATTCGCTGGGTAGTCCACATATGGTAAAATGTGATGGGGCAATGTCAGCCAAAGTGTGTAGAACTCACGTGGGTATAACCAGCATACCATAGGGTATCGCACCCTTTTACTAACTTTAGAGTCTTTCAATTAATTTCAGAAACCGATCATGAAGAAAAACCACCTGCACGTAGATCCACCCAAGTCTTGCCACCTAAAACCAAGGAACTTCCTGCAAAGCCCATTAAAGAAAACACAGAGAAGGATGATAAGAAGGATAATCATGAAGATCACCCAAACCAAGACAAAGAAGAAGAGCATGCCCAACATGATCCAATTACTGATGGAGCAGTGGCAGGAACGAGCCATCAGTCTGTTGCCTCCTTCCCACCCCCAAGTTATCAGGACCTGGAGTTGGAGCATATGGCCCATGAAGGAGAATATCCACCTATTTTTAAGGTGGTTGAAGGTTACCACTTCTAGCATTTTACTTACAGAATTACTAGTTTATTGTACTTTGTTACACAATCTCTAGTATGATATTTTCACATAATATGTCTACATATTATTTTCCAACTTGAAGCTTAATATTTACTTGTCACCACTACAAGCCTTTGGTGCATCATGCTGACCATTCAGGATTGAACATGGCCAGCATGATGCATTCATAGTGAGTATAAGAATAATAGGGCAGTGTGAGAATAATAGGCCTAACTAAAGGCTTTTATGAGCTGTAATGGTTCGTGTTTCTAACCAGTAAGGTTCGGGTCTCGTGATTCAAAAGGAAAGACAAAGACAGTATTCCGAGTGTATGCCAACAGTTTATTTGTTACACTTTCCGGTTACCCTGTAGTTTTATGGATAGGGAAACATGTTGCTACATATAACATTTACGGAGGCCTACATGGCCTCTGACGTGGTAGGTGAGCGCAGAGCCTTTTATATGGATGTTCCCGGTTCGCCGCCAGGTGTCTCACGGACCTGGATAGGTGCTGCCACCTACCCGGAACCTCAGGAACACCAGGCGACAGGTCTCACCCGCCACACCAGACGGCACCCGTTATTATTATTATTATACCTCTACAGAGCCAAAGGCCTGTGTATCATTAGGGGATTTATAACTCTTGCCATGTAAAACCACTTCTGTGGTGGGATGGTCCAGCAGAGAGAGCATTTGCCTTACAAAATGGTTCCATTTTGTGAAATAAAGACACTTTTGTGGGTCAAAGGTCTTGCAGGGCCTGCATGAAAATTCTGAAACACCCACAGGCTGAAACGACATAGAACACTAGGCTGCTAGTGCATGGTTATTTATATACATGTATCATAAAGGTAAGCCACTCTGGTCTTGGTCAAATTGTATCACAGTAGGTGGCCTTATGTATACTGTCTTTGCTTTTACCCAGAGACAGTGGTGCCTCCAAGTGTGCAAAGATAATAATATTGCAGATAATCCACCATCATCCTTGCACCACTGTCCATGGGTTCATGCAAAAACACTAGCGCCACCTACTGTGATACAGTTTGACCAAGACCAGAGTGTCTTACCCCCACCATTACACCCAACAAAGTATTCAATCAGCAGCCTGGTATTCTATGTTATTTCAGTCTGTGGGAACGCCCATCTCTCTCATGTTCCAACACATATGCAATCATGCAAACAATGCTTTACTGTTTTTGTCGTATATCTGTGTACTAGGCCTATATCTTAAGTTCAATGCAATGCCTTTAGTAACATCATTATCTTGAATTTACAATGTCAGATTTTCTCTTGTAACTCTCCTGGAAAATGTATGTATTCACTAGTTATTCTACTGGGAATGAGCAGTTGCCATGACCACAATTCAGACGGTTTAGGTTGAAAATGTCCTGGATTATGTAGAAGCAAATAGAGGTGTAATTCGAATTTCATCGTTCATCGCAAATTGTTGCTAAAATCAAAATAAATAGTTGTTGTGTTTTTTTTTTATATGTATCGTATTCAATCATAATAGTATATGTGGTGTTATCATTGTTGTGATATCATCGTAATGAAGAGTCGAAATTGGTTTTATCCAGAAATTAGGAGAGGGCATTTTGGTTGATAATTGTCTCTCAACAGTGGTCAATCAAAACTTTCTGATTGATTCCTGCCAATCAACGGTAGTTATATGTATATGCTACAAAGAAAAAACAGATGGAGGCGCACAGGAAGATAAACTTCAGAGATTTTGTTAACTCTATTGTTATTGTGTCTAACGAAACCTTATATAATATTGTCTGATTTGCGACTGTTCATATACCTTATGAAATGCCACATTGATTAAGGAAACCTGTTGTAAATAATTTTGTGTCATATGTACTCAACGCACATTCACTTTGATTTTAGAGAAACCATAATAACTATTGTGTACTTCCGAAATATGAATAAATGCCTTATACTGATCATTAAGTTTTCTTTGAAGATTGTTTGAAATCAAAATCACATTCTCATTATTTGAGAGGCAGAGAGAGAGAGAGAGAGAGAGAGAGAGAGAGAGAGAGAGAGAGAGAGAGGGGGGGAGATAGACAGCATGTGGGTGGTAGGGTGGTCGACTTTAATTACCGGTAGGTCTATTGACATGCCTAGTGGTCGAGTCAGGGGTGGTCTACCCGAATAGACCTCTACAAGGCTGTAAAAGTTGATTGAGCCAAACACGGGCTCCTGATCATGAAGAATGTGTTGTGTAACACATGTTTTCCCTTTTATCTGTCAAAGAAGTCCTGTGAGGTTTTGACGAGTAGGATAGAACAGCTTCAGGAATTATACAAGATACGGATTCCAGGTAATCACAACACCATTTGTCTATTACTAAGCAGGAGTTCACAGTAAAGGTATGATATATGCCCCTGGTGTTGGTCCTTTGTGCGGCGGTACAGGGCCTACAAACAAAACGTCGGCATTGCTTTTATTTATAGACATACACGAATTGATTGCCTGTCATTCTGAACAAGTGGTTTATTAATGTCCACACACGATCTAGATAGTTATGACGTTCACTACTGGTATATAATGTTGTGGCTATAGACGGGATTTCCTCTGTCTCTCTGATACAGATATTTATGAAATTGTGGTCTAATAATATTATAGTTTTCTCACCATCGACCAGGCCTTTACTGTCGAAATGGTAAGCTCAGTCTAACTGTAAGCTCAAGCTGCTGGGCTTCCCTAGTCAATCATTTGAAAGGATCTTAATTATCTCCTCTTTTCTGCCCCCCTGAGTGTTATGCACACTCACATCTACCGGCATACATTTAAAACCCACATTTCAAAATATCTTTGTTATTATCACATTTCATGTCTCTCCATGCAGGTGTGTTGGCTATAATGGGACCAATTCAATAATTGCCGTCGATATCACACAAGAGAAAGGGTTGAAGGGAGTTGGGCTGTATTGTTGTGTGGGGTGTGTATATTGAACAAGTAATTAATGGATATGTCATGACACACCCCCTCGTTGCATGTTATTGTTTGATATCAATCACGCGTCATGACATACCCATTAACTACTTATTTTATTACACGATAAATCAATAGATAATCAATAGAATATCAATAAATTCAATTTGAAAAAAAAAAAATCTTCACCTCCCCATGGGACTCGAAGCCTACCATAGTGTGTGTACACACAAGGTTTGACAGCTTGCACTGTAAAAAACGCCTGTACCTAGGGTTAGGAGTGCAACTCGCTAACCAATATATTATCAGTACACACACCTTGCCACCTGGCAGCTGCTGGTTTGGTTTGAACGCTTCCAGCAGTACCGTATATCCTCGTGTAAAGGCCTCGTCACTTTGCCACTTAGTAAGGAGGTTTAGGTAGTAGGTAGTACTAATACAAACCCGCACTTTTACTAGGGGAAATATGGTAAATCACTGTATTGGCTATGGGTCAGGCAGCTCTGGCCACTATCGTGTTCTCCTAACCAAATTCTATTGCAGCTATTCTCGTCAGTCCCTGTGGCGCAATGCATAGGGAGTTGGATTTGGGATCAGTAGAGTGCAGGTTACCCCTACCTCTGGCAATGAAAATTTCGTAGGTTTTTAACATGTGACATATGACATGTAAGTTGTGCTGATATCCATGGATAACAGCACTGGGTGCTTGTTATTGAACAAGTAACCAATGGATAACTCATGACGAGTGGGGGTTATCGACGGATAATAAGACGAGGCCGTAGGCCGAGTCTTATTATCGTCGATAACCCCCACGAGTCATGAGTTATCCATTGACTACTTATTTTATACCACGAAACCAATAAATAATCAATATAATACCAATAAATTCAATTTGAAAACAAAAATTATTCCCCCTCCCCGGGACTCGAATGAAGCCAGTCATAGTGTGTACACAGGTACATACTCCTCCTTCCCCGGCAGCGGACAGCGAGAGCGGCCGTCTCGGCTCGGACAGGCAGTGGCACACGGCTAAAGATTTCAATGCTTCTCGCTGTTATGTTTGTGTATAATACACCTCCTCGCCCGGCAGCGGACAGCGGTAGCGCATACAGCGAAAAAAAATGCTTCTCGCGGTTATGTTTGTGTATACACCTCCTCACCCGGCAGCGGACAGCGGCAGCGCACACGGCGAAAAAAACATGCACCCAGACCGGGACACGATCCGCGGACCTCCCACGGCTGAGCGCATGGCGCTAACCGCTAGGCCACCGCGTCTCCTCCTTCTGCGCCCGGCAGCGGACAGCGACAGCGCACACGGCTTCGTATCATAGCAAGACCTGGTTCGAACTGAGCGTATCTTGTCAGTCGCTGTGGCGCACTGCATAGGGGGTTGGACTAAGGCTGCAGGTTCGAGCCCTGCCCTGATCAAGCCTATCATGGGTTTTAACATGTAACATATGACATGGAAGGACATGAGAGGTGTGCGGTTATCCTGGATAACCGCACGCCTTACCTGGATAACCGCACACCTTACCTGGATAACCGCACGCCTTCCAAAATTGATGTTACAGCCTATAGGGTGTGCAATATTGACAGATATGTGGATGGGAATAGACACCAAAAAGCACTGTGTAACCCACAAATCGTGGTATAACCATGGATAACAGCACACCTTACAAAGGTCATGATGCATGCATCATGCCATGCAATATCGACAGGTATCAGAATGGGAATATCCACAAAAAGAACCCAAAATCACAAGAGTTGTGTAATAATGAACAAGTTATTAATGGATATGTCATGACCCGTGACTGATATCCAACAATAACATGTAACGAGGGGGCGATTCGGGATCAGTAGGGTATGGGTTCGACCCCTGCCCTTGGCAATAGAGTTATCATAGGTTTTAACATGTGACATATGACATGTAAGGTGTGCTGATATCCATGGATAACAGCACTGGGTGCCTGTTATCAATGGATAACAGCACACCTTACAAAGGTCATGATGCATGCAACATGGCATACAATATCGACAGGTATCAGAACGGAATATCCACAAAAAGAACCCAAAATCACAAAAGTTGTGTAATAATAGGGGGTATTACTTGTGTTGGGGTAAGCTAGACAAGGGTCTCTCTGTAGACCAGCCCACTCTTAATCTACAGATGAGTACTGCTCCGTATGTGTTTACTGGGTTTTATTGTCATTGTCATACAGTTATAGTAGAATACAATCCTCAATAGTCCATTGCAATAATTATAAGCAACATCAAAGCATGACAGTGTGACTGGTAAGGTGTGTGCATGTAGATGTGACTGTGAGGTGAGATAGTGGCTCCAGGCCCTATGAATAGGTCCTAGCTGAGCTGCTCTAAGATACCAATACTCGTACTCCATGGTTTGACACCAGGCCCGAGCTTAATGTCTTCTGCTCATCTCCGTCTGCGCCTCGTCTCGTCTTCCCTCAGACTGCTGCTCGGCTCGTACTGCGCGTCTCTACCTGGGTCTCTCTCTCCTCGGTTACTGGCTGAATCACTCACCATGTGTCCACTGCATGCTCACCCCTCCATCACCACATAAGTTCCTACCTTGGTGTAGGTCCTATCCAACCCCAGTCGTCTGCTGCTTACCTCATGCTCGAACCATGCCTCATACCCTTACTACATACATTCATCATACACTGACTGAATACAATACTGTATGTCTACATTATATGACTGATAATAACTGGCCTGTTCTTGTTCTCCCTTCAACAAAAACTTGAAATAAAGTAATATAAGTGTCTTTACCATTTATTCCGGTCAGGTGAGTGAGTGAGTAATAGTTGTTTAATGCCATTTCGACAGCTAAGGTCATATTCATGGCGAGAACTTCATTACACAATTTTACAGAGGAATGTCTCAGTGCCTGCACATATGTGCACCACACACATCCGAGGGGATAGGAAAGAGGAGAAATAGACCCTTTTAAGTGGGCTAGGGAAGCCCGTTATTCCGGTCGAGATGGGATAGAGCTACAAGGGTTATTTGGGTTTTGCCTATCTACGAGGCATATTTAGGGAGCTAGAGGGCTCAAACTGCCCAAAATGAGGGGTTTTCCAAACAAAAACACAAAAATCTCAAGTGCAACTTGCAAATAATAAAAAATGCTGGGGCATAGGTTCCTTTTTTGGTTTTGGTATTTCCCCTAGAGCACAGGGAAAACTTTAAGACCAAATAGGAATATGTGGCCACTGTACTTTTTATGCTGGGTCACTGAAGGTACATGGGCAGTTCTACACTAGACCCTAGAGAGACCCTAACATAGCAACTATGTTCTATTATTCCTATAGCACAGAGATGAAATAGATATACCATGCAGAGACTTAACAAGTCCCTAGATGCATGAAAAAAAAATGGAAGTCTAGCTCCTATATCTTGGCCTGGGTACTCCATCCAGTTTGGGTGACAGAGTTGGGGTAGTTTTTTGTTAGACCCTAGAGAGACCCTTAATCACTGTTTATGTCAGTCTGGCCCCAGTGTATAATAATTTAACTATAATCTCTTACATGTTAATTGACCTTTATATCAAAGTATCTTGGCCTGTTAGTATCAACCCCCTACTCCATTAAGGCTTAGAGCTATGGTACAATCACTAGCAATTGGACCCTAGAGAGACCCTAGACCCAAGAGAGACCCTAGACCTGAGAGAGGCCCTATAGTCTGTCACCAGTGTATAATATAGCTAACTATTATATCTTATATGACAATGGACCTTTATGAGGGTAACCTGGCCTGTTAATATCAACATCTTACTCCATTAAGGCTTAGAGCTATGGTACAATCACTAACAATTGGACCCTAGAGAGACCCTAGACCCTAGAGACTGCCACCAGTGTATAACATATCTAACTATAATATCTTATATGACAATGGACCTTTATGAGAGTAACTTAGCCAGTTAATATCAACATCTTTCTCTATTAAGGCTTAGATCTATGGTACAATCACTAGCGATTGGACCCTAGAGAGACCCTCAACTTTGGTCCTATGCTGTGGATTTAAAAATGATATTTAAGCTACCAACATATATGGACTATAAGCCCCAACACCTGTACTATATGTACCCTAAAACTTTTTAGGCTGGTCCAAAATAATTTTTAGACCCCCCTGGCAGCCCAGATAACGATGATTCATGATTATTGGTCAAATATTGTTTCATCCTTATCTTACCGATTGGGTAGAAATAATTGTGTAGCTGATAGGAGCATAGTGTGGGATGACATCCCATTTCAGCGATCCAAAGATAAACAACATTTAGATAACTTACCTGGTATGTGATTACTGACAAATCAAGTGACAAATGTGGTCCCTAAACATAAAAAAAACAACATATTTACAGCAGGTATATCATTGATTAAGTACCGGTGGTACCAGATAAAGAACAACCAAGAACAATAAACAATTATTAAAACAATGAAAACCTTAATTGTATTATTGATAGTTCCGTCTTTCCTCGTCAGGTGGCAGCACTCCTGCTACAACCCTCCACTACTTCCCACTAAGGGAGTGGTCATTATTTATCAACGGGGGGGGGGGGTGCTGGTGGGTTTGAGGGGGGGGGCGTAAAATTTTCAGACCCCTCGCGAGGGGGGGGCTAAAACAATTTTGACCCCTCTTAAGGGGGCGGGCTAAAAAAATTTACCCTCTTTTTAGTAAAAATGCCCCAGCGCTACTATAGGTCAAAGAGGGGGCGAAAATTCTCCGTGCCTCTGGCGTGGGGATCGCAAAAGATTTTGAACGCTGTTGATAAATAATGACCACTCCCTAATCTGAGGAAATGGCTTCTCAAGGTGGTCATTATTGTTAACAATATGGGACCGGAACTGGCATTTATGAATCAGATACTTGAGAATCTCAAACTTTATCAGCTGCTCTCTTTTATACAATGCACACAACATTTTGTAATAAGGACCCGGGTTATGATCTATTGCCCTCTTGAAACAAACCCACTGCGAATTTTCTTAATAACCCTTTAAGGTTAAAACAAGCCTTATATTCATAATTATGTTGTGTGACAGTTGTCATGATGCACAGCTGCAGATCTTGTGCACCTTGACTGTACAGATGTAGATCTGGTGCATCATGCCTGTACAGATGTAGATCTGTTTCATCATGCCTGTACAGATGTAGATTGGTGCATCATGCCTGTACAGATGTAGATCTGGTGCATCATGCCTGTACAGATGTAGATCTGGTGCATCATGCCTGTACAGATGTAGATCTGGTGCATCATGCATGTACAGATGTAGATCTGGTGCATCATGCCTGTACAGATGTAGATCTGTTTCATCATGCCTGTACAGATGTAGATTGGTGCATCATGCCTGTACAGATGTAGATCTGGTGCATCATGCATGTACAGATGTAGATCTGGTGCATCATGCTTGTACAGATGTAGATCTGGTGCATCATGCCTGTACAGATGTAGATCTGGTACATCATGCTTGTACAGATGTAGATTTGGTGCATCATGCCTGTACAGATGTAGATTGGTGCATCAGGCCTGTACAGATGTAGATCTGGTGCATCATGCCTGTACAGATGCAGATTGGTGCATCATGCCTGTACAGATGTAGATCTGGTGCATCATGCATGTACAGATGTAGATCTGGTGCATCATGCCTGTACAGATGTAGATCTGGTGCATCATGACTGTACAGATGTAGATCTGGTGCATCATGCCTGTACAGATGTAGATCTGGTGCATCATGCCTGCACAGATGTAGATCTGGTGCATCATGCCTGCACATATGTAGATCTGGTGCATCATGCCTGTACAGATGTAGATTGGTGCATCAGGCCTGTACAGATGTAGATCTGGTGCATCATGCCTGTACAGATGTAGATCTGGTGCATCATGCCTGTACAGATGTAGATCTGGTGCATCATGCCTGTACAGATGTAGATCTGGTGCATCAGGCCTGCACAGATGTAGATTGGTGCATCATGCCTGCACAGATGTAGATCTGGTGCATCATGCCTGCACATATGTAGATCTGGTGCATCATGCCTGTACAGATGTAGATTGGTGCATCATGCCTGTACAGATGTAGATCTGGTGCATCATGCCTGCACATATGTAGATCTTGTGCATCATGCCTGTACAGATGTAGATCTGGTGCATCATGCCTGTACAGATGTAGATCTGGTGCATCATGCCTGCACAGATGTAGATTTGGTGCATCATGCCTGTACAGATGTAGAATTGGTGCATCATGCCTGTACAGACCGATATCTGGTGCATCATGCCGACATAAGGGAGATCTTCCCTGTGTCCACCTGCCTCTCCTCCCTACTGACATGTGCCATCCTCCAATAACATTTGTACCCCCTAGACCCCCCCTTAAAGGGTCTTTATCTCATCTTTTCTGTCCCTTCGATGTATGTGGTGCAGTATGCACGGTCGCACTTACCCACTCTAATGGAACCAAAATGACCTTAGCGGTTGACTGTGTATCGTCTCAATATTAGCATCACTCAATGGCAAAACATGGAGTTACCATAGTAAAAGAAGTCTGTATTTTCAATTCCATCCCATGTCAATGTCTTTCCTCCCCGGGGGGGCACTCAGTTTTCTTCTGACGGGGGTGTGCGGCTGGGGCTCTGACAACCCTTACCCTTGGTGAGAGGGATTTTGAGCAAAAGGTGACCCTTGCTGAGAGGGATTTTGGTCAGAAATGTGCACAATTAAGTCTTTTATCTGAAAATTTACCCTTGATGTGAGGAATTTTTGTCAAAAGTGACCACATTTGGCAGAAATTTGAAATAAAACTGACACTTATTTGGACGCGCGGGGTCAAAATATGAGAAAAGTGACCCTTGGTGAGAGGGATTTTGCCTAAAAGTGACCCTTGGTGAGAGGGATTTTGACCAAAACTAGACCCTTGGTGAGAGGGATTTTGGCCAAAAAGTGGCCTTGCCAGCCGCACACCCCTGTCAGTGACATATAGTGAGTGCCCCCCCCCCGGGCTTTCCTCTTAGCTTTCTTAGTATGACATCTTATGTCATGCATCTAATTATACTCATTTCCCCTAATTATCAATTACAGAAACTGCTTGCAGCTCAAGGGTGCACAATGGCAGTCAGGGGTTTGGTAACTGAAAATAGGTGAACTAACACACAAAGGTTCTTCTAATTTGGTGTGAGCCCCATTCGGTATACTTTGAACTATCAAACACTGCCAATGGATTTGCAGAAATCCCTTTGCTTCTATGTGAGCTAGAGTTTCAGTCCAATATGGGCTCTATGAGTCCAGGGGTCAATTGAAAAAAAAAATCTGAAACAGACCCCAGGAATTACAACAGCAAAAAGGATCATCCATGCGGCCTATGGTGGATGTCCCTTTCTGCTTGCCTGCTCACATATTCCCGCTACCACACATTCTATCTAGGTCAAATATGGTCACATTAATGACTCGACTCCCATTCCACCTGACTCTAATCAGATAACAAGTGTCAAAGTGCAGCCCTTCTGATAACAAGCATGTATTCCCCATATCATTTAGATAAAATCAGATTGGAAACCGTTAGGTACCCACACCCAGTGATAACTTGACTAACTAGTCATACATCTCCATAGTCAGACAGTATTATTGTTGTGGTAGTTCCAGTAGGTAAATGCTGCCATACTCTGTGCTTATACGTACAGGAGGAGCTATGTGAGGTATTTAGGAGTGTCCTGGAGGACCTGGACTAAGGAGGAAAACAGCTGTGTGGTGCCCATACACGTGAATACCATTGGACATTGTCTCTGTACCTTCCAGATTTGTAGGACACACTGGAGGTGACTTCCCATACAGACTACATTTTGTATTCTCTCTGGGCACACTGAGCCTATGCACACAAAGAGAGGACAAGACAGCAGGTATTGAAATTTAACCCCCCCCCCCTCCCCGTTCAGACAGAGACTGGGGGCAAACTAGAGGTGACTTCTCTATAGAGACTGTGGGCACACTGGAGGTGACATCTCTATGTACATACTGGAGGCTCACTGGAGGTGACTTCTCTTTTGACCTGAGGGCACACTGGAAGTGACTTCTCTCTAGAGACTGGGGCACACTGGAAGTGACCTCTCTATATGGACTGGGAGCACACTGGAGGAGGAAGTTCCTAGTACCTTTCTCCACTGATACACATCTCCTACCACTGGCAACAGCCTCAGGTCGGGCCACAGGTGACTTATGCCTCTTAACAATAAGTCACACAGCCCCTCCAGTGTATAGTCACAACACCTGTAACAGCAGTGTCTGTAGTACACAAATCAGTCCAACTCTACCACCCACCTACTACCATAGACCACTACTGACTGCACACCTTTAGAATGGTTAACACACCGACCTAGTTTGGCAACTCCAGTGTGTGTAGGCTTATTACTACCACCATCACCACTACACTCTGGTATGCTGGTGTAAGGAGAGAGTGAGTACAGTTCCAGGGAGCTACACCCATCACCTCCAGCCCTTGCCTCCTCTTAGTACCCCCTCCTGGAGTTACTGGAGCCAGTGTAGGGTGGTTTCACCTTGGAGTAGTGCCTGGGGTCACACGTGCACGTTGGAAAGGAGGCCAGCATCCCCCTTCTCCTCTTGGTTCTCCAGTGAGTGCAGGGAGACTGGATGAGGTGCAAGGGTGTTGTGGAATTCCTCCAGATTTCTAAATAGGGCATTGGCGTCAACAGCTATACTACTATTGAGCTTACTACCAGTACGGCCAGGAACTGGTGTTTTCGTGGATTGGCTAAATACCCAGAACTAAGTGGTTTTATACCCAGTCAGTGTTTATCCACAAGGGAGCAACTCAGGGTGAGTTCAAACTGTGGTCAAAACATTCAATCAACCTCCAGTGAGTCCACACTGTGGTCAATATTCTATTTGGAGTGAAGAACTTGCTATTATAAGAGCTTCCTTGTTATTATAAGGGCATCCTCACTGTTGCAAGTGCTTCCACAGAGGAACACCAAAGTGCCCCTTGTAGCTGCCCTATAGCTGAGTATACTACATTGAATATCTATTGATTACTTTGGATATACCATCTGAAGATCGATCACACATGGCTGCAATGGCACCTACAAGTACCATAGAAACCGTCACCTTTGTGAGGCCTTTGAAGGTAGGTGTATCTTTATGTCTAGGACAAAGTGTGTTTACTTTTGTGGTGGATCAATTAGGTGTACACTAGTATAGATCTACATAGAGCAGGGAAATATATGATGTTTCAAGCAACCTGACCTCTGAAATACATTCAGCTCACGCATTCATACTCTCTCTCTCTCTCTCTCTCTCTCTCTCTCTCTCTCTCTCTCTCTCTCTCTCTCTCCCTCTCTCTCTCTCCATTCCTTTCTCTGTCATCAGAAAAAGAAGGTTTCCCCCAAGTACCTTTCACAATGTTAAGCTCTCCAAACACAATGCCAGTGCTAAACCTTTTACCCCTTTTCCATTTGCCTCTCCACCCTTTAGCAAGCACACGCATATTTTACTCCTCACACAGAATCATCTGGCTTAAGAAATTGTCACTCATGTGCCTCTCATACCATAGACATAGTGATCCATATAAGCGCCCGGCGCACATTGATTTCATTCATACTGTACCCCCAGTGCTTACATGGGACATGCGCTTATTTGAGTACTGTTTTCAGTGCATAAGAATGATTTCAGTGCCCTGTACCCCCGGCGCTTATACCAGACCGCAGGGGCGGATCCAGGATTTTGAGAGAGGGGGGGCGCACATCTTGGTCATGGGATGTGGGTTGGTGGAATCACAAGCAAAGTGCACTGAGTTCACAAGGAGAGCAAATATGATCTGGGGGTATATCCCCCCCCCCAGGAAAATTTGGAATTCTAGAGGCCATTTGGTGCATTCTGGTGAAATTTTAGACCCCAATCTATTGGCTGTTGTAGTATCACTTATTACAAAATGGATGTCAAATTTCCAGTAGCAGGATGAGATTGAGGATAGGGGAGAAATGAACCTGGGAGGGGACCGGGGGTGGGGCTCATTTCCAATCTCATCTTGCCCTTAGCCCCAGCCTCAATATTTCCCTACTGCCAGTCTTATCCTGCCCTTAATCCCAGTCCCATGAGTCCCCTACTGCCAATCTAGTTCTACACTTACCCCAGCCTTAATATTTCCCTACTACCATTCTCATGATGCCCTTACCCACATTCCCATCCCCAACTGGCAACTGCCAGTCTCATCCTGCCCTTAACCCAAGTCCAACCATTCCCTTAATGCAAGTCTTATCCTGCCCTTATCCCCAGCCCCATCATTCCCCTACTACCAGATTCCCTCCTGCTTTCACCCCCAGCCCCACTCTTCCTAATGCCACTCTCATCCTGCCCTCACACACCCAGGCTTCACCCACAACCCCACAATTCCCCAACTACCATAATTCATCCTGCCTCAAACCTAGCTAACTATTCCTAATATCAGTCTCATCCTTCTTTCAACCCAAACCCATCATTCCTCTACTACACCCCTGCATCATTTTGCTGGTGGGAGGGTGATAGTAGAGTAAGGGTGGGGAGGGAGATTAATGATTGGGGAGATTATTGCATTGAATGATATTGGGGAGGGGCAGGGACAAGAGAAAGGAGGAGCAAGTAGTGGACCAGAAGCCACCCTGAAGAAAAAACATGAAGAAACGATCCAGGAATGTCCCTTCTTTCTATCAGATACAGGTATTCCTATCCTACCCTTCCCCTCTTCTCTTGATGCTCCTGCTCGCATCCCACTAGCCCTAACCCGAAATTTTCAACCATTGAATGCCTAAAAGGACCCTAAATCCGTGCCTGGATCGGCACTTATTTGAGACCCCGGCGCTTAAAGGGGCCATTACGCTATACATCCTTATTAACATACTGAACAACCGTAATATCACGGTATCAGTGTCAGGTATTCAACTATCCAAGGACATTGTGTCTGGGTCTGGTCTGGTTCTGGTCCATGCAGTAACCCACACAGACTCAGCCATGTGCACATGTGCCATCCCATCTGGTATCCTGTACTCACCAGATTAACCCTTCAAGGGTGCCTCAAGGCTTTACTCTCCATAGACACCCCTGTTTCTTAATTTATGATGCACCAAAGTGCCACACCAATATGATTTGGTGTGAATGCAGCACTGGGCAATTGCCCGCTGCTGGTATAATCATCTAGGCACGTTCTGAAACCTTGAAATGTAAGCAGATGAGGGGAAAGGGTCCTCCGGAGTAAATTGTGATATTTAAAATTGAAGTCATTGGCTTTAAAATGAGGTATAACACTTGCAGATAGCCCCTCTGGTCTCGGAGATATTGCTTCTTGAAAATGGAATGACATGACTTTACCAATACAGCTGAAAAGCTCTATTATTACTTGTTTTAATTAAATCAGGCATCTAATTAGCATTATGATTTAAATAATCAATTAAAAAATGGTACTGAAACATTGAAATGTTGCTATTAAATGTATTAATGCACCTTGCACATTGGTCGTTATGATACAGGAGTGCAGTTCTGGAGAGTCTGCATGCAGATACTGCATTTATGCAGGAATATTGGCATTCCTTCGAGGATGCATCTGTCTGTAGGGGCGGCATGAAGCATGGATACAGCCTCAATGAGTCACTCACCAGGTCTGCAGGTACGATGCATTAATGCATCTTGGACCCTCAAAGGTTTAACAGTGTTAAGCATTGAAATACTCTTCTGTCTCCTAGCGGGTTAATACAGGGAAGATTCGTCTACCTGAGAAGTGCCAGGTGAAAGTCTACCAATATCTCTCATAAACAAACTGCACAGTCAGCATGTTTGCTGCCCAGAACCAGGCACTCAGTGCTATCACATATACCGTAATACCTCGCGTATAAGGCGCAAATATAATAACCATATCTATGCTCTACAACTAAGACTCTCCCAAAGTCGTGCTATGCCTTATGGGGCAAAACCATATGCAGGCAGGGCAAAAACAAATATGAGCTCGTCTTGTTTACCGGTGGATTGAAGATGGAGAGAAAAAAGGAGTGAAGATGAATGGTATTGGAACTAGGAGCTAGAAAATATAGTTGAGGACAGAGTGGTGTAGTGATGGCCTTCTGGTAGCTGCAACCCTCTAAGTACAGCAAAGTGGTTTAGTACATGATGCATCTTTGTCATGGATGTAGAACATATAACTGCTGCAACAGTCCTGCAAGGGGCCATACACAAAACACCATGCTGCAGGGAGGGAGGGGGGGGGGGGGGTCAGGCCTGGCATGATGAGATTAATTAATTCTCCATATACCTCTCAGCATTGTAAAATTGGCAAAATACATGATGAGGGGGGGAGGGGGGTTAATCATCCTTGAACATTTAAAGGGTTAATACAGTATAGTAATCAATATAATGAAGACAGCTGAGCTGTGGGTGTAATAGAGCTGCTGTATGGGACAGGTGGAGATCTGTAGGACTGGTATAACTGTAAATGGGTATAGATCTAGAAGCTGTTGTGGCGTATCAATGTGGGGTAGATTCACCATAATGCGGACACAATTATTCCCTGACATGGATACTTGCATTATTCCCTGACATGGATACTTGCATTTGCAGTTACATTGTTGTGTATCTATATAATGTTCGCTATCAACCAGAACTCCCAACGTGTTGGTCACAAATAGAAGGCTCAGCTGAGCATGTATATATGCATACCTATACCTGGTTGAAGGACCAAAACCTTGCAAATTTAGCTTGGCCAATCTGTCCAGATTGGCTGTGTATCTTTTTGATTAGGTCTAGATCGCTGTATAGATATCTTATAATCATATTCGACTTATTAGACTGCCACACCTTAGACCTAAGCAGGACTCCCCAAACCTATGTGAAAGGAAGAGCCCCCCCCCCATAGAATTCATAATATTCATGATTTACTAGTAGATGTCCTCTTTCTCAAAATGGTGATGATTGGAATCGTACTGAACTTGTCGATAACATCCCTAAAACCAGCGAAATAAATACTTAACATTCATGCTATAACTAATCATGTGTAATATTATAATAGTATAATATTATGTCTATCTGAGTCACACACATGTAAAACCTTGTATTCAGACAACTGAGACATGTATGTTGGGGCCTGTGCAGTACCGGTATGTGCGGTATGCATGTATATGTTACGTTTATACCACGATTTTGGGACTTCCGGTGGGTTTATATGCAGTTTAGCCGTGCATTATTCTGCATATACCACCCTTGTGCATTTTTGAAATTTTTGGTATATACTTTTTCGAGGTCAAGTTGGACTTAGAATATTTTTTGGAAATTATGGGCTGTATATGCTGTATATACAGCCCTAGGGCCCCGATATGCATCATCTATTAGCTTAATAGATGCAGGCATGAGGGCAGTATAAACAATATACACATATAGCACCATGATAATCAGTGGTTATCCTTTTTGATGATTTCTATGCAAGCACGTCAAAAGTGGGAAATGGGGAATACATGAATATCATAGTATGTCTAATGGAGAAGGGGTTGCTAAACAGGTAAGTTTGAATTCAATTACAATTTGTGGAGAATATATGAATATCTTAGCAGTGCTTAGGGGTAGTCTAAAACAGTCCAAACCTGACCTTTTGTGAAAGGTATTAAACCTAAGTATAACTGAAGTAAATACTATATATAAATATCTTTTGGGACCTGGTAAATAGGGCATTCTAAATAAAACAGCATACTATGTACAAGAGGTGGGTTGAGCACATAGGTAGTTCTCTTTGTAGGCACTCACTTGTAAAAAAACAACAACAGAAATCTGAGAAGTGAAAACACTCCAATAACACCCACACAAAAGATTTAAGAAAAGGAACACATATCAACCCTTCAGTGAGCGCATAGTGCACTATTCCCACTATGGCGATAATAAGAGGTGTGAAATAAGCATTGCTGCAAGGCATTTCTCAAGATGGCATAACTAGACCCCGTCAAATGGTAGTGTGATCCCTCATCCTAATACCATTACACCCAGTGGTCACTATTGATTGCACTGGTACGACTGCCCTACCAAACCCTATGTAGATCTAATTAGTACACACTGATAGTACAGAGCACCTTTAGTGCGTCACCTATGATCACCCACCCTATTTTGACAGTCTTGAGTCCTATAGTGGCAGGGTGCCGTCATACCATACCTGTCATGTTTGAGAAATGCCCTCCAGGGGGTCATTACACAATCAATCAAGCTAAAACTCAAAATAGCGACCTCTCTCACCCCCCTCTTACACAATCTATCATGCATCTAAACAGCGTCAGTCACTGTTCAAGTGACGCTGTTACACAGGCTATCAGTGTAAAATGACCTAGTTAGGATAGAAATCAGCACTAGAAATTCCGAATCGGCATGTAGTTCCACCAGTGACCACCATTTGTCCACAAGCGTGCCAACAGCGTCAGTTTTCCCCAACAGCGTAACTTTTTTAGGACATGTTATAAAATGATAAAAAATGTATTTTTTATAGCATTTCCAATTTTTCTTACATACATATCAGTTGTGAAAAGTGTAATGAAAAGTCATAGGAAAAATTGAATATAAGTTACTAGTATTTTCACTTTTTCTGGTGTTTCCGATATCTGCACTTGATTTCCTGACATCATTTAGTCATTCAATGACCTTATCTATCATAGATTTTTCTTAGAATATTGATAATATTTTAGTTACAGTACCTCTGTAGTCACCGGATCTAAACAGTGTCACTTAGGGTGAACAGTGTCAGTTAAAAATTTCCTTATTTATTGTGTAACACTTTTTTTGTCGCTGCTGAACAGTGTCAAGAAAAGGAGGAAAAGTAACAGCGTCATTTCAATTGTGTAACACGTTTTGGAAAAATGTGTAAAACAGCGTCACTTTGTCTTATTGTGTAACGGCCCCCTGATGGTGTTGCAATAATACATCATGTCGACAATTAGGACACATTCAGGCCCTTGCATATAGAGGATCGGAATGATACTTCACACGTTGAAGGCTCATGTCATCCCCAAAGCGTTAAGGGCCCTAGAAACATGAAAAATTGTATAATTGTTATAAATAAAAGCATAGACCACTCTCTGTGGTAAGGGAGTGTAAGACCTCGAACTAGTCATCAACAAAAGGTTGTTGTGAGACAGAAAGGGTCTGTCACTTCCTGACTCTTTTTTACTTGTTCTTTACGTTTACCTAAATGTATACAATAAGTATTGTGTTGTCGGTAAAGTAGGCAGAAATAAAAAAACAACAACAACAAAAAAAAACCCATCAAAAACAGCAGCAGTACTGTGGCTGTAAATGAAGGGACAGGAGTGGCATAATATATAGGCCTACCAGCTATGTCCATTGTATTTTCTTTAGATTGGTGTATAAACAGGAAAGCAAAGGAAATGCCTATAATACAGAACCAATAATGGTTTAATACAATGTACAATCTATGAAATGCTCCTGATATTAGAAAAATAGCCCTCTTCCTTATACTGTATGCTTATAATTTACGAGGATTGCCACAACATAATATTCTGTTTACTATCAAATCAATATGAAACCCTTATTAAGAGCCAGTAAATTAGCACAGTAAATGACATATGCGTATGGATATCAATCTGTTCAGCAACTCTCGTCACAGTCATACAAAATCCCTAAAATTGATGGATTAAACCCACAGCTACATGCCATACATCAATAATAATATCAAATGGTCCATTTCCACGTGTTATATCAGGGGCCGTACTAGGTATGTCATATGTCTACACTGTTCATATCATACATGTACTTAATTGGTGTAGCCCATATGACTAATATATCTTTTCCAGGTCTTTTATCACTGGTCTGGCCAAGGTTAGATAGTCAATACTATACTGGGCTCATATTTTGCTTTCTAAAAAAAGCATGCGTTATACTTGAGAACAGTAACTAGTGTAGGGGGAAGTATGGTTACCCTGCACCTCCTAGTGACTGATTTGTACAAGGTTCCCAAGTATGCAAAGTGGACGAGCCAGATTAGTGTAGTGGTTAGCACACTGCACTCCGGATGAAGGTAGCGCGAGTTCGAGTCCCGCATCTGGTGAAACACTTCTCACTTGGTACCTTTACTCTAGTAAGAAAAAGTACGGGTAATCCTGTTTTAACCATTTAATACGTTGATGAACCATACTGTAGCAACAATGAAAATGCCTATGAAAAATACTTTTGTTTCTTGTATACCTTTCTTTTTGAAAATATCAGGGAGGATAGAAGATATGCTGAAGCTAAGTATCATTCTGAAATCATACATAGATAAGTGGCTGTATACTGTACCTGAACTGATAAGGCCCTTAGACCTGTTATCTCTGAGGTACATCCTAGCCTACACTTACACCCACCCACACATGTGGGGCCCTTGATGGGGGGTCCCAATGTCCCATGTCGATTTTAAGAAATGTCCATGTCACCATGTCGTTTTAAGAAATAGCTATGTCCCTGTGTCGATTTTAAGGAATGGCCATGTCCCCATGTCGATTTTAAGGAATTGGCCATGTCTTATGTCACTAGGCCAACAAATTCTCAATGCCGCCATGTCGATTTTAGGGGTCTAGAGCCATACATGTGTCTATGCAGCCCACTAAGTATGTGTAGGCATAATAATATAATTGTCATTTTCTAGGAACGGTCATTTTCATCATGGGGGAGGGGGTAAACTGCAATTTTAGGAGGGTATGTAAATGCTAATCGCGGATCCAATCCCAGGGATCCAATAGAATATTGGCAGATGTGTCACATTTCTTCACAGACTACGAACTGATTTCATAATTTTAGTTGGATATTTGTTAGTCAACCTTGACTCCTCAACCAAAACGTACCAGGGAGAGTTGAGTGAAAGCTTTAGTACACCTCTCTCCTGAAACAAGCCAGTGACCCTTTCCCCCTGTTTATGAAATAAGGACTACTCCTTGATATAGCTATCTGTATTTGACACTGCTATGTGATACCATTGTCAAATATACGTCTGATCTAATTATATTAGATAGAGAGAAAAGGATATGATATTCAGTGGGAGAGTTAGACAATTGTCTCTGAAATAATCTAAACTAACTTTTTAAAGTAATTCACGACAGCTCATGGCCATGTGTAATTTGTGCCTTCTTGGCTAAGGGAAGATATTACTTGGGACCCAGCCAAAAAGTCAACAAAGCAGGGACTATTTTAAAGCATGTGTTTGTAACCAACAATTAACGTACACCTTTAGTTTGTTGGGTTCAATCCAAGCTGGTGCTCCAAAGAAAGAAAAGGGGATATAAAAATGAAAGTGGCAAACTTTTATAAGGGGCAAACGCCTTTGCCAATGAAATGATTGCTCAATAAGAGGAGTGCACATAATTCCTAGCTCCTAAATGTTGTTAGGGGAAAGATCATCCTGAAAAGTATATGGAGAAAGTGGGGGCACTCCTTTTATGGAAAAGGAATTCACATCTTTCACCCAACCACCATTAAGAATGTCCGCTCATCACGTTGTGCAATTGCCCCGCGTTTTTGCATGGTGTCAGATTTATCGATTGAAAAAGGCAGACGACATTAAATCACGACAGACAGGGTAACAACAGGTACCACTAGTTTCCTGCGTTCCTGAAAATTTCCCGCCAGAAATGGGTCATGTGGAGCTGCCTGGGGACAACTAGAAAACACGTACCGGGTGTCTACCCAGCTGTTCACATGCCAGGATACACACTAGACACTTCTAATGTGTATTTTCTTTACTTCCATTTTATCTACATTAAATCATTTTTATTTGTGTTTTTAAATACAACGCAGACGCGGTGGGAAAGTTATTTAATCAGATTGGCATTCCATCAGGTAGGGTGGGCGGAGGAAAAACTTTTGATATGCTCTCAACTTAATATAATGGCTATATGGCCATGAAGAAGCATTTTGTGCATACCGTCATAGAATAATACTGGTAGCCAGATGGGCAATGTGCTCCCATTTAGTATAAAACAGGATCACCATACACATTTCAGTCTAGCACAGTTAAGATTCAACCATCTACAATGTAAACTCTCATACAGTAACCCCATAAGGACAGCATCATGGTTCAAAAACAGAATATATA
Source organism: Acholoe squamosa (assembly GCA_949317995.1). Lineage (NCBI taxonomy): Eukaryota > Metazoa > Annelida > Polychaeta > Phyllodocida > Polynoidae > Acholoe > Acholoe squamosa. The sequence goes on from OX439050.1 coordinate 50,748,971, forward strand.
TTTGCCAATCCTGTCGTCATGTTTTGAGTGCAGCTCCAGGATTTTATGCATCATATAAACTTACCCTCTGGTGGTGATACACTCCCAAGGTTTGTAGGCTGCACCAAAATAAATTATGAAATAAAATATATGAAACATTCAGGCATGATGCTATCCCCAAAGGATTTAATACATCAGACCATTCAAAGTCTATCTATATTTACCCCCTCCATCCATGTATGAACTATCACCGTGGAGGAATAACAGTATAGCCCTTAGCTGTCCTTAGATGTTCGAATAATGAAATAATCCTCACTTACAAAATCAAAATGTCGATTGTGACCGTGGCTTGACCTCAAATCATTACCATTTCTAACCTTCTCTGATATGAGATCCCTTTAACAGCAGTATTCACAGTGCTGGACTAAATCGTGCTTTTATTCATTAGTTTAATCACTGTGTGAGATCTATCAGACAATCTACATTGTTGTTATTTGAATGGCACCTTTGTGGTCCTTGTTTGTGTTGCTGATTTTGTTGCATGCCACCATGAAGCACATGCTGATGTGAGACATGCCGCCCTGTTTAACACTTTAAGGGCCAGTCCTGCTTCATTCTGCTACACTATTTTGTCTTCCCGGTGCATGAATGCACCCCTGGTGACCGAGGAAATCGCCAGGGTTGCATCCAACGATTCATACAACATTCCGACACTATGCATGGGATGGATATAATTCCAAATCGTCGGCATAATGCACCAAACTAAGCTGAAACAGGTCATCATGATTACAAATGACCATACAACTTTGTGCCACAATGCTGAGTAGATATAGGGAGTAGACATGATCTACTCAAACGGCACCTGGTGGCAAAAAATGAAACTGCCAAATTTGATAATAATTATTTACTCATATTCCTAATTTATATTTTAACCCTTCTTTATCAACCCTTTAGGTGTGAAACATTGGCATTCTATACATTCTTATCACTGGATTTCATATTTCCTGTACCCATAGACTCCTATACTAAAGGAATTAGAAATATTTTTAGTTTATTCAGGAAAATTTCAATTTCCTTGTGACCCCCTACTTTTTGGTTCCAAAATAATTCTAATGATCTCAGGTATAAATACATGAGGTTTGGTTAAGAAATTGTTAGAAGATTTTTTTCTATCGAATTAAATGTGGGAAAACACAAATTCTCATAGGCGGCCATAGTTAAGACCACCAAACTTTAATACCTTCCAGTGGAAAAACGGACACGGTGACCTATGGTTTTTATGCCTTCTTTATGTTACCTAAGCATCAATCTAACATCCCTAAAAGTTACTCAGAGAAACTGTTGGTCAATTTTGAACCAGCTGGATCGTGTCTACTCCATTTAAAGGGCTATCACTGTGAGGCTTGTGGTGACCTTTGTTGTACATAGCCACCTGGCATGGTCACTAGTTTTTGTAGATACAGACATGCCACACTTGACCTTGACCCTGCACGATCCCTAGAGCGGAAATAGAGTAGGTGTATGTCAAAGCGTACATGGGAGGAGGAGAATAAATTAAAGTATGGCCCTGCGGATAGGGGGGGGGGGCTGAATCTCTGTAAATAATCTAGCCCAGCAAGGTGGCACCTATAAGCTGAAACAGACAGGGATAATCCGGCCTGTAGTCATTATTAGATCACAATATCTGGATCAACAAAACTTATCAATATTAGGATTAGAGGTCCCTTCAGTCACTAGGCATGCTACTTCCCAATCCAGGCATGTCTTTACATAGGGAAATGCTATTTAGAAGTGCCTTCAGCTCACAAGTTCCTATACACCCATCTTCACAAAGTCCCCAAAATACAAAGTCAGAATCTAGCTAAACATATATACAGTTTCCAATCCCTCAGGTATATAGCTATGCTCCCAGAAAGCCCACCCCTGGTAATTAGCAGTCTCATTAGTGATGGAATAGGTGGGCAGCAGTCCCAGGAGTGTCAGGGATACATATTGATGTTTTATAGATAGTACATAATCAATATTACGCACCTCAGATATATCTACTGCAGTGTAAGTTGCCGACTGTAAGCATACCATTGGGTGCTGGTACACGTGTTCAATCGTCATATAATTAGGAGGTCTTGTTCCATGGGGCCATGGAATACAATGTGCTCGTATTCCATACCCTGGTTAGGTTATCTTTTGATGATTTCATACGGCCAAGAGGGTGATGTAGGCATACTGTCAAAACATTGTAGATGATATGATCGTGTCTAGATCCCTTCCTGACCATGGCATTATGCAAATAACCCACCCCATGTAATTTTTCTTAAAATTACATTCCCCTAGAACCCCCCCCCCCTCCAGGTAGGACTATATCGTATCCCTCGGAGCCATTTTATGGCGTGAACATTCACATTGACCGACCTCAGCTAAACAGGGCCGATCTCGTGTTTTTTAAAGTATATTCAAAAGAAAAGAAAGAAAGAAAAAGAAAAATCCGACCTACCGACCTCAACTTTCGCGACCACGTTTATTGAAACCAACATGTTTTCTTTTTGCCATTGCAACCAATATTATTACCGGTACAACTTCCTCCGTGGGTGCATGTGTTATTATTTTTGCTCTGCTCTTTGGCAGTTCGTCAGGAGGGACAGTTAGGAACCAGTGACCAGGGACTCTATTTAATTCTGGGAGTTCTCCCACTATGCAATGTGTTTCTGGTGGTGGTGATTACCTGAGCCTGTCTTTGTAAAACTGAAGGTATCAGTGTAACCAGACTGGGTACATCCAGGCACACGATAAGATCCTGACTTAGCAGTTCAACCCTTTAAAGGCCACTGATGCATTAATGCATCATGCCCATTGATCGTCATGATACCCCAATGAAGTGCTGGCGAGCAGTCTCACCAGCACTTCATTGGTGCATCATGCCTACCCTCCGGGAGTTTATGTATCGACCCTGTAAGGTTGGCATGATGCTCCTCCTGCATCAGTGGTCCCTAAAGGGTTAATATTTATCACTGATAGCAGGTGAATGAGGATGTCTGGGGCTGAGAAGGACATATAGCTTTAACCCTCTAACAGCTGCATGGTGTACTCTTTGGCTGGATACCTGCCTGTTTATTGAGGGCATGTATACAGGCAGGCCATGCCTAAGAAATTGCCAGTCAATCATCCCCTGTTGTCACACATACTTATTCACAAGGGGGCACCCTTTCACCCCAAAGGTACACATGCCTCTCATATACAGATGTTTAGATACATTGGCTGTGATTGGAGATCTAAAAATGCCATCTAGTGGAGTTCAAGTGAAGCTCTCCCCAGGATCTGGGGGAAAAACCATCAGGCATGGCCTATGGGTATATGCCCGCAATACCTGCAGGGCACCAGCGTATAGGTGTACTCTGTCGCATATATTGGTGATTATTTGGTCGTTATGATACATGAATGGAACTTTCATTATCAGCTCCCGGATGCTGAATTCACATTTCAAAACGACCCTACTGAAGCCGACCCTGGATAGGCATGCATGTCCAAATTTAAAACAATGATGTGAATGTGTTTTTTTTTCTTTCATTGGAATGAGATATAATATGTGTGCCTCTGGTATAAAGGTTGTTTTTGGAAATAGAGTCTTCTTGAGTCCAAAAGTTGGAGCGTACCTGTAGGTGTAGCAATACAGAAAAATATTTCCACTAGGCTCACTCCAACATGGGAGTCATTGGACCAGATCTGTCACCCCGGTTTGATAAGTAATTCTGAGCTGGGAAATTTGTCTACACTTTTAGTTTGATGTAGCTTGCAAATACGTTTTCACAAATCAGTCTGTATCAAACAATTGAAGAATCAGAAATCAGGATATGGTGAGGTTTGTGGTGATATTCAAAATGGATTTATAACATTTGTAACAGTGGTAAATGTACAAATAAGGGCATGAGTTTTATGCATCTTAATTGTCGAAGTTTCTATGCTAAAGAGATCGACTGGAAAAAATATTCCAAGACTATGATGTAATATCTTTATCAGAATCCTGGCTAAATAAAAACCATGATGCAAGCATGACACATTGGCAGCACAAAAAGTGTTTCAGACTAGACAGAACATGTAAGAGGGGAGGTGGAGTGTTGTGCTATCTCTCAGAGAAATTAGCGCCCTACAGCAATATTGTGCTTGAACTAACAGTTGCAAACCTGGACACCTTCCAATTTTTTGTGTAAGGAAGAAACAACCGGAGAAATATGTGACTAAAAAGGTCACAGGTCGGTCATACAGAAGGTATGACGAAATTGAACTGAAAAATTGCATGATTGAACAAGACTGGAATCTATTCTCTATGTTGCAAACAGTTGAAGAGAAGTGGGATTTTATTGTTACTGCAATGACTGCTTATCTAGATGAAAATTGCCCAATGAGAAGCTTCACCTTCAAAGACTATAAAAAAAAAAAGGATGGATAATGAAGTCTTGGAAGCAATGCGAGATCGGGATGACTTAGCCATTGAACATAAGAGGTTCCCATCTGACTTACTGTGGCATGAATTGACAGATGCCAGGAAATATGTAGATGATCTCATAAAATTGAAAAAGTCTAACATTATAACAGATAAACTGAATAGCTGTGAAAAAATCCAAAAGACTTTTGGAAACAATTGAATGGTCTATTGATAATACCAAAAGTGTCAGAAACACCTGAACTTAGGGACGATCAAACAGAAACATTTCTAAATACAACAAAGGTACCAGAATATGCCAATAATTTCTTTGCCACAATTGGAGAGGAGCTTGCTAAGGTAAAACAAAACTATGTTAAAGAGGAGTATATTTTACCAAATGGTACACAGTATATTGAACAAAGGAATGGCTCAGAGAAAATTAGAGTTGACCCAGAAGATGTATTAACTTTTGTCAAAGACATTGATGTTAGCAAACCTTCAGGTATACCATCCATTAGTACAAGAGTTATCAAGGATTGTTTTCTTGCCATTCTACCTCAGCTGGTAAACCTACTTCAGACCTCTGTGGATCAAGCAATGTTTCCTGTTGAATGGGGGAGAACACAGCTAAAACTACTTCCAAAGTCTGGTAATCTGACCAGAATTAGAAACTGGAGACCAATAAGCATCTTACAACTAGTAGGGAAAATTATGGAAAAGATAGTGCATAAGCACATGATGGTCCACATTGAATCACACAATTTGTTGTCAAAGTTTCAATATGGGTATAGGAAGAACAGAGGTATCGGGGAAGCAGTGTTTGACTTTGTGTCTGACCTTTTTAAATATAAAGACCTATCACATGCCACTGCTGCCTGTTTCATTGATATGTGGAAGGCATTTGACTCCATTGACCATAATCTGCTATTACAGAAGATTCAGAAAGCTGGTTTTTATTACAGTCCTTTTTTTGGCTCAGGAGTTACCGAAAGAATCATACTATCCAAACAGTGTTAGAAGGTACTGCATCAAATGAAAAAAAGCTCACTTTTGGAGTTCCTCAGGCTTCAGTAGTAGGACCATTGCTGTTCATTCTTTTCCAAAATGATATTACAAAGGAGATACAGTTCTCAAATATTGGGCAATGGTGTGATGAAAACCTCACAGTGTATGTGGTTCTCCTCACCTCAGAGAGCACCAACCTTGCAGACCCTAGATGTTAACATAAATGTGGATCAACACGGTAAAAGGTACGCCCGTGAGGGGGGGCGCGAGCGTACCTTTTACCGTGTTGATCCACAAATGGTAAAAAGCTGAAGTTGTCAACAAGTATACATATCTAGGGGTAGTCCTTGATAAGAATCTAACCATGGTTCCTTTTCTGAATGACACAATTAGGAAGGCTTCAATCATTTAAGATGAGTTCATTGTATAGAGGAATAAAATTGTGGAATGAACTGTGAGGTCCAGTACATAGAAAACAAGGAATCATTTAAAAGAGAGATAAAGAAAAGGAATGGTACAGTTGTGAAGGGTATGAAGGACAAATATTTGCAGGAGGTCGGATTTAGAAGATATTGAATTCATTTCTTAGCACACTCATGCCCATTACATTTTAGTTACCTATTTGATAATGCATACCTATGACACAGAGTGTTTCTTTCTTTCCTAGCTTTTACATATTGTAAAAGAATTGGTTATTTCATCATCATCAAATGTAAATAACTTATAAAATATTTCATACTATTCATTATAAAAATGTTCTTATGATGGCAGGCAGGAAACCTTAAATATCCACTGTATACTTATGTACTCCTAGTAGAACACCAGCCATTTTTAACATGTATGATTGTAGCATAAAAGAAAGTGTTTTGTAGTATCAATGTAAACAATATATACTTTTTGCATGAGACAAAGAAAGACTATCTTATCAGTTCTGTATCCTACTTGGCATATTGTAGCAGTAAATCACCCTGCGTAGTTACAATATGAAAAGTAAAAAAAAAAGAAGAAATAAGATGAAAGACTGCTATTTCTATTTATAAAGATGTATCTTGTATATCAATAGAACCGTTAATGGATGCATGCCTATAGTCTTGAGTGTACAATGGAACATTGTATCTGTCTTAAGTAAAAGTGGATTGCCTATATATAGCTAACCATACTTTGTAACGTTAATTACGATAGATCGATGATCCTTCTAAATAATCTTAAATTCCTAAAGATAGCGCAAGCGTAGGTGGAAGAGCATGAGGGTTGACTGTCAGTCGAGGAAGGCACTTAAGACAGTATATTTTAAAAATAATGTTTTATGTACTATACTCTTTTGTCTTAATCAATACATGAATACAGAACCAACTATTGGCTCACCAAGGTTATATTTTAGATTGTCCCAACAATACAGTTCTAATACAGCTCTGAAGTATCTCATGAAGTCTCAATAGGCCTATATGGTGTCAAGAAGGCACTCGTAGGTACTGCATTGGTGTATCATCATGACATGATAAATGTGAATTCCTCAGTTATCATATCACCCCTACAGCTTTAACTGTATTACAAATCTGATAAGAAATGTAGAAATAATTTTGGTAGCAGTGGTAGATCTTTTTTTATTGATATATAAATCATTCCCAGTCCCCAGTAAATTTGAGTAAAGCAGGGGCAAGGAGCTCCTTTACTCAAACATTACATCATGTACTCATTATCTTATTTGTTGTATGAGTAGGGTATGGTGGAAACATGTCAACATGTAGGGAGTCATAATAAACAATCCCAACATAAACAAGGAACTCTCAATACTTACTATCGACCTATACCACAAGATGGGGTAACTTCTTAGTGATATGGATGATAACGATTTTAACATTTTCTGATATTCCACTGGAACACATGCAAAGTCTGGTGTTGAAGTCCTGCTTGAGCTGAATCTTATTACAATGTGTGCATATATCTATCAGGAACACTCCATGCTATAAAAAACATTCTGCCATATGATTCTGTTAAATCCAATATCAGCACTACTTCCAGGCTTATCTCCCTGTGTTTTCACAATAATGCATACATACACAGATATCATCTTGATACTATATCTCCTGTGGCCTTTAGGTGAATCTATTAGTGAGCAGAACAGAGCAGCTCATTTCACACCTATCTGCTCACATACACCTACACGTCTATAGCTCTTACACACGCCTATTGGTTTGTACTAACAAGCTGTGAACTGTAGGTTTTTCTGTTACTAACTGGGGGCTGAATGGGTTAAAAACCTGTGAACAATACATACTGCAATGGTTTGATGACAACATGTATGTCATTGGTGTATTTGTATGAGCTCATTATTTTCTATGCTTGAAATGAGCAAATAAACATCAATAACAAAATAAGCACGCTTATTCTTCTTCTAAACGGGACTGGGTGGACCCTTATTGTACTGGGAAAAAACACACATAGGATATTGTTTTGCCTAAACACATCAGCCTTCTTCAAGCGGAGGGAAGGCAATGCGCCGAGGCTAGGTGGGTAATACACTACATTAGATCTTTTTTATGTTTGATGTAACTATATTATTTTGCCCAATAAAACACTTAAAAGAAAACAACTCCTACGGAGGATTGTTAAGTGCCAGGTGGGGGAGATAGGATGTAGTTGTGCGGGAAGGCTGCCCAACTTTAGAAACAAATGCAACATGAACTATGACGAAGGAGCAGTTTTATAGTGTTTTCCTCTTTTCTTGGGGTGTGTGCTTTATCTATCAAATTTTTGCAGCCCTTTTTGGCTCTAATATTGATGGCAAATAGGCCTAAGGTGTTGATGATCTTGAAAGTAGGATATATATCCGTCTTATTTCAGTATCTCCATATGAACAATTGATGAGACGAAAGTAGGTAAACTTTAATACTCGGCAACCTTTCCTACAGGTTCACCTCCATCTTGCTGTGTAGGTCTATAATGAACTTAATTTTGGGGTCATCCAGGGCACTCAAACCTCTGTTTCTTGAGTTCCAGGCCCCTTCAACAAATCCGTTGTAGCCTATACGTCGGGTCTATAGACGTATTGATAGAGGCATCTTGAATATCTTGAATATCTTGAATAAAGAATTGGGTGAAATAGAGCACATTTCTCTACTATTAAAGCATCATGGAAAATCAGAGTTCAGCAGAAAATAGGTGATATATCCTTAGCTATGAAATGGGATATTTTGATGACAAATGCATGCAGTGCAGCTATATATATATAGGCATCATTATACCATTGAAATTCTAGCATTGCTGACAGAACTGTATACATATAATGGATCATGAAGAGGCCTTCAATTGATCTGGGAACCTTGGTTAAGGCTATGTGCTGCCATCTGGTGTGGTGTCTGTTAACTACGGCAGATCTGTAGGGGGTTGGAGATGGGATTGGGTTGCTTTCAGACTGCTTTGATACAGCAATGCTATATGCAAACTGCATTGCTCACCGATGTACTTTTGAATTAGTGGGAGATCATGTGGATGGCCGATAGGGCTAAGGTAGTGGTCATTTTTTAACAAGAGGGTGGGTTGGTGAAATTCTGTGTGCGCGCGGCAAAAGTTGGTGGTCTGAAATTTTTCCGTCCCCCACTTTTATTCTATAGTCGCGCACGGGCTTTTTCACTCAAAAGGGCCGAAATTTTTTTTGTCCCCCCCCGCTTAGAGGGGTCTGAAATTTTTTTTTGTCCCCCCAAACCCACCAACCCCCCCTGTTGTTAAAAAATGACCACTCCCTAAGTTCAAAATGGTTCAGTAGGCCACACATAACATAACTATGGGATGACACTGTGGAACCTCTGCAGAAACAACTATAGGTCCACTTATGATTCAGTACCATGATAATTCTCTATCATATTCATATGAAAAAATAATCTTCATCACGTTGTACCAATAAGCCATTGGCACTGCATCGGTGCATCATTTCGAACATTTCAGAAGTGTATCAAGACTAATGATAGAATTGGCATGATACATAAATGCACCCATGGTGAGGTTATCACCAGTCCTTCATTAATGACTCATTGCGATTACACCTAGGGGATAAGTAACACCTATAGAATCCTGCAGTGTCAGCAATTAGAATGACACCTGAGAGGCTTGCCTCACCTGGTGTTTTGTCACTCATTCTGTTTGATTTTGGTGCTCACCAGTACTTATCCATAGTGTAAGATAAAATGTCGTATTACTTTATACTCTTTGCATTCTACGTCTATCTATCTCTAGAGCTCTTCCACTAATGACTTCATGCTTTTATCTATCTATTCTTTACCATTTTGACCCCACCCTCTTCGAAATGCTACTACAGTAAAAGGTGGCATGGATTCACCCCCACACCACGACATTCGCTCTTGGCATGACGCCATTTATAAACGGTCCCCCATAGATCTATATTAATTCCATCATGTTTTTCTTCCCTGTATCACTTCCCTGTGAAACTGAGGTGAATTAAGAAAACCCAATCAAGTTAAATGGTCGAGGTGGAAGGAGCTTTTTCTAATTATGTGCCAGAGGAAAGGCAGAAATTGATAATGAGGATGTAACTTGGACTAATGAAAAATTACTTTCAGTGTCAAATCCAAATAATAACCTTGAATGATCAGACTTATATGGATTGCAGGTCCATGAGGGAATTAAATATCCAAGCATTATCTAAATGGGTTTAAATCATCATAGAGAGGAATCCTTTCGGTCCCTTTTAATGGACTGACCTACACTAGTTCTACATATATCCACCAGACAGCAGCACTGCCGTAGTGTTCGAGGTTTTGTAGTTTAGTGTGTTGATGCCTAAAAGATGTGATGTATATATAGCTTAGGACATATCATTTCTATACTCACAAGTACAGTAGTGTGTAGAATCTACTTTTGAGTTCTAAACATTGAAAGCTAAATGTCTCTTGAAGAACAAAGCGTCAAGAGCAGAATTAATTGAACAAGACTACTAACCTTAGCATTAAAGTTTAATTACAGCTAAGATCGTAACTAACCCTTTGTGATTCTCCTGATACCTAAAGGCTATCTGTATTAAGGTATAACCATGGCTGTCTTTATGCAGTCATGGTGAAGAGAATAGCCATAGAGGTCAATCATTCTCGTCTTATTATCAATTTTTAACCAAGGCATTCTCTATTCAAACATGATAAATCTCAGACTGACAGAACATGGCCACAAATACAAAGGCACTAACCGTATGGCATGCCTCATCAGGGGGAATCCCTTTCCATAAGTAAACAGGACAAATAATCATCCACGGCAGAGGGAGACCGACAGCAGGGCAGTTCACATTTTACGAGCAGTTTATTCACATTTTACGAGCGGTTTATACTGCTCTAAGCTGCTCATGACGCATAGTCTGGGTGTGTGGTGGTGGTGGTGGGGGTAATGGTGGGGGCGGGGGTCTACAGTATAATATACTGCCCCTTTTGTTTACTATTGGTTACTTTTAACTCTGCCTGAGATAGAATTCCCATAATTATTACTTGCTAGGGGGTGATCTTTACCCTTTCAATACTAAGTCTTGCTGACAATACTCAAGAGATGTGTTTGGCCTTCGAAATGAACATGAACTTCTCTACCATATGGACATACCCAGAGCCTAAAGACATCATTGGTCATTAAATTTGTCTGTTTAATATCCAGATCTATAGTGACTTAAGTCTCTAGCAGAACATGGCTGGCTATTATCATTATTGTGGTGAACATTGAATTCATATTCTCCTGGCAGGCGAGGTTGGGGTAGATAGAAAGCAGAGAAATGTGACCACAAGGAAGAAAGACAGATTGAATACTGAGTCAGTGGGGGAGGAGGCAGCAGGGGGGAGGCTAATCATTGGTTTGTAATGATCATTTTATGAGCAGTATTAACATGATACTCACCACAGTGTCACACTGTGCCCCTTATTTTTGCCTTTCTGCTGATGCCTTTATAGTATCTAAAGATAATAAAATGCCCTGATGATTATTATCATTGAATCTATATGTTTTCTAAAAAAAAAAAAAAAACTCCAAACCAAAATTTCCAAAAATACCTATCCGAATACAGAAGGAAATTCTTGTACAGTTAGCCAGCACTACTTCCAGTGGCGGATCCAGGGGCTGGCCCAGGAGACCTCCCACCACAACAAAGGGAGAGGGAAAAAGGAGAAAGAGGGAACAAATGAGGGAAAAAAAGTGTAGAGGGGCCCCAAACAGGGGGGTTTGTGGTGCTCTAACTACATATAGTACCTCATCAGCTTTCACCAAGTCGTGCCCCCTCCCCTTTGAGACAATCCTGGATCCGCCACTGACATCTCTCTGAAATCTCATACTTCAATACTCGGTATACACAAAAGATCCAGCCTTTCCTATTTGGCTGGTATTACCTATAACTCAACGTTATATAGGCAACATGTCTCTACAGTAAAACAGATTAGCAGGACTTTTTGCTGCTCTAGTTTAAAATTAATCCATTAAAAGCAACACGGCCCTGTTATACATTATATGTAAATTGACCATATTGCCCTTAGTGTTTTAGCTCTGGCTGTTATTGGGAAATAGGTGAAAGGTCGCAATTAAGTAACCTCTCTGATTTGATAGATACTCATTCTATGGTCGTGATAGCCCCACAGTCAGGGGTACTCCAACTAGTGCAGCATCAAGTTTAAAGAGATATTGGTTGTCAGGATCTAGGGTCCAGTTATAAATGTCCCATCTTCAGCAGAGACGCGCAGTTGTAAGTAGTGCATGGAATCAGACGTTTTACCCAGGACTAAAAATAAATATTTCACTTAAGCCTTTCTCCCAAAATAGACACCACTGTCAATTTTAGATGCACCGTAGGTACATAGACACTATGAATGTTTTATTATATATGGCATATAAGGTCATTTAAATTGGTAGAAATGTGGATCAATGATTGAACACATAATGCATTTATACTTACGTATATCATATGAAGTTGTCATATTTCTCCGTTTCCTAAGCAAACCATTCCTAAAATATGCCATACACATAGTAGACCTGCTCTGTGTGCCACGTCTATAGGGTCATTCATCATCTATTTCTGTGATAGCCGTGTAGGGTATGGTATTTTACACTTTAACGTTCATGCACCCGTGAGACTCAGACCTAGGTCCTTCGGGTGTGGTGGGGGAATCCGGATGGCAGGTGGCAGCACCTGCCTCTGGGTTCGTATCCACTACACCAGGGGGCCTACCACTCGTCCGCCACACGTCACGTGGCCGGTCTGAGTTTCGCGGGCTTTTCCCCTATATAAGGCTGGTCCTAGCCCTAGGTTCCTCAGTAGTGGTTTACCCACTGCTCAACCAGGTTGTTACCCGAAAGGGTAACCGAATGCACTAGCAGCATGTAGTCCTCTGAGGCTGTGATCGTATGTAACGCAAGCTATGAAATAAAAGCTCGGTTGCCTACCCGGAAACTTTTCTCTCTCTTCGTTATGATTTAATCTAACTTAACGAGACGAACCACTACACTGGTGCCGTGACCAGTTGGTCTTCGGGTAAGCGCAGTCAGAAATGACTGAGCTGAGCCCAGTTAGGGGAAATGGCCCAAATCGTGAGCTAGACTCCCCGATGGAGGATGGTGAAATCAAGTCACCACCCCAAGGTACGGAGTGGAGGGATCCACTAGAACACTACCCTGATGGGTTAGAAGATGTAAGAAGAAACTTACATCATGAACTGGATGAATTTGGAGACTCCTTATTCATGCCAGGAGGTACTTCGAAACATGCACCAATGCATAAAAGTACTGCTCAATTTGGTAAATTACCATTTGAGGTACCAAAGCCTAGTGCAGGTATGTTTGAAACTCCATACAGTTCTCGAATTAAACACCAAAAATGTGGATTCGAAAAGAACAAAATGGACGAGCTTGAAGACATGAGAGCTGAATACGAGAAGATCCAGAAGGATCTTATTACACTGACCGGAACCCGAGACAAGATTCTGACTGAAAACAAACAGTTGATATCGGAACGTCTCGATTACGATCAGAGTTGTAGACACCAACAACAATTGTTGTTGGATCAGATGGAGAAAGAAAAGCAAGATTTTCAACTCCAGCACGAACAGTATCGTGATGCACTATATACGGCGGATCTGGAATACAGAGCCTCGTATGATGAGTTGAATAGAACTAAACAAGAGTTAAATTCAACTCAATCGGCCTACGGCAAGTATCAAGAAGAGCTGAAGAAAATAGAATCAGCCTTCAAAGATGCTCGGGAAACGTACCAAAAACAGACCGATGAGCATGAAAAACTCAAAGATCAATTGATACGCGAATCCACAGATTTGGCTGTTAAACAGACTAAAATGATGGATGATTATTCCGAACTGGAGGCTAAAGCTATCCAGATGTCAAAGTATCTAGAAGATACTGGTCGTGCAGTAGGCACTCTTGAATCAGACTTCACTGTTTCAGGAATTGCCCTAAACACGACAAGTAACCAGATGTTCTCTTTGAGGGGCAATGACGGGGTAACAGAGACAACTGTACCTCGTTATGAAGGAGTAAAGAGTCATCAGGTTAGATTTACAGATAATACCTCTATACCTCTTGGTCTAGGTACGGGAAATAAAGGGGATAATTCTGCGAGTGGAGCTAAACAAAGCCGCTCGGCAGGAAGCTCCACCTTTGACGGCGGATGGCCACAACAGTCACCTTTAGGGGGACCAAATGGCCCGTATGCCCAGTATGGATGGAATCAGTCCCAAACAGGAACGAATCCGTCCAATGGTAACACCCGGAACACGTCCGGAGGAACAACCGGACGAGCACCCGGAGGTTCCAGTACAGCTGGGGGGCAATCCGGATGTGATCAAGGATCCGGACCCTCAAGCGATCGTTCCAGGAGCAGACCCTCTGCCAGTGGGACTGGTTTCAATAATGGAAATCAGTCGTATGGAACAGGAGGAAACACTAATCCCAATAGTGGTTTCTTTAGCTTTGGTGGAAATACACAACCCACCAATGGTCCAGGGCCGGCTCCCCAAACCAGTGGATACACCTTTTCACAGGTGCCTCCATACGGAGCAGGGGGATCAGGAGGTGGAGGAGGACCACCATCCGGAGGCTTTGGAAGTACTTATGGTACGAATCCTCCAAGGAAAAAGAGACTCAGTCGCCGAGTATCTCTTTCTCCAGGGTTACAAGCGCTGCATGATTCTAATGCAGCGATTGCTAACTTAGGTGTTGATTGTTACAATCAAGGTCTGGACGATACGGAGATCATGGAATGGAGTAAGGGTTTAACCCTTACTGGATCCACGAATCCGGCTCGTAGAGTAGCTAAGATACCTACCCCCTTTAATGCCAAGAACCCTTGGAAGGAGGAGTATCAAGGCTGCGCGGATGTCTTTAACTGCAATGGATGGGGTAAAGCGGAAGCTCTGCCTTATTTAGTATGCTGGTTAAAGGAAGGCGACGGAAAAGGAGCCGTGGAACAATGGAGAGATTCTCAAATAACAGGACTCTCAGCCCATATGAAGTATGATGAACTCATAGAGATTGCTTCATATTTATATGGGAATATAGTTGGAGAAGACCCTTGGCTGACGTTCACTAAAAGAACACAGAAGCCCAAGGAGTCTGCCAAAGTGTTCGGCTTAGAATGTCAACGACTGTTGCATAAAGCCAGACCTCAATGGAGACTAGATGATGAATGCTTCCTAGATGAGATGTTTAAACAATTCATTGAAGGATTGCGGAATCAAGAACACAGGACAGTAGCCTGTGAAGCTTGGAAGAATGATGCCTCTTTGACAGATTTGTTCCAGTCCCTAGATCATTATGATCAAAAGGCCCGTATCTTTGCCGGGAAGGTACCCCAACGGATGTCAGCAATGATAATCCCGGAGGGAATACCCGAAACCGATTCATCCGAATCAGGGGAACCTGACGAAGATGAAAACGTTGGGGCCATTGGCCAAGGGAACCCTTGGTACAACCGGAACTGGGGAAAGAAACCGGGTTACGTCAAGGAGAAAGTGATCACTTCTAAACCTCCTGTGACTCAACCCGATACCAAACCCACGACGGGTCCTTCTTTATCAGAGGACCTGGTTAACAATTTGGTAAAGAAGATTACTGAAAATCTTAGGAGGCCTAAGCCTGATAGGAGTGTTGTGACATGCTTCCGATGTCAGGAAACTGGGCATTATGCTGCCGAGTGTGAGGCAGATAAGCCAGTTTATAGAAACACTCGTTACCGGAGCAATCCGGGTAAGGAGGACTCAGTGAAGAAGGAAAACTGAGAGGGGGTGTCCACAATGGCAACCGGATTACCCCCAGAGTGAGTGATTGCCATGACTGCCAGCCTATCGCAGCTTGCGGTACTGGCAAGAATCCTCTAGCGATTTCGCCCAGCAGTGAAGCTAAGGAGCCTGATCAGTTCCTTACTCATGAGGCTGGGGAGACTGATAGTACACCAGGTGTCAAGAACCGGCAGAAGAACACAGAGGGGAAACCCGATATCAGTCCAGAGGGAGCGGCCAATGAGTTGGCCAGGGTGGGGTGTGCCCAGTTCCCCCCGGGTCATCCTTGTCTCGAATTCTTAAAGGGATGTGGATTTGACCTCGGCGCTAAGACGGAACTTGCTAAGTATGCAAGTAGTCCTACCTACTTGAAAGGTAGGAGGTGGTACGCAGTTGTATCTGTGAGTGGTAGATCCGCTGAGTTTCTTGTCGATACGGGTGCTAGCCACTCCTGTATTGCTAAGAGATTCCACGATCTTTTGCCTACGAATCATGAAACTTTCACAACGGAAGGAAATGCTCGTACGGCCGACGGTAGCATGATACAAACGTTCGGTAGAACATGTATGAGGTTCAGTCTACAGGAAGATAAGGACTTCATCCTTACCCCTACTGTGGCGAACATCGCGGATGATGGTATACTCGGTCTGGATTTTGCTGCATTATATGGAGCAAGGTTAGATTCCCAGAGGGGAATATTGGAAGTGAGAGACCCGTATCATCTCGAAGTACAATGTGTACTTAGGCAAGTAAGCAGTGTAGCCAGTGTAGCCCAGACTGTTAAGATACCACCAGGCACAGCCTGTGATGTCTTATGTCGAGCGGACAGACAGTTTTCAGGAAAAACTGGAGTTGTAGAGCCAGACATGGCCATGTTGTCAAGTATCGGATTGGAATCCGCTGATGTTCTAGTAGCTAACGCTGCTTGGACGGTGGTTCCTATATCCAATACCGGTAACAAGACTGTCTATGTACAGAAGGATACGATCCTTGGATCGGTTGTCTTATCCGAATTGATAGAAGACTGTAAACATGTTTCGGCACCCGGAGCCCCTATCCCACCCGAAAGGAGCCCGGAACTAGACACTCTAGTAGCCGAAAGCCATGTAGAAAGTGATGAACAACGTGAAGCTCTAACTGACTTGTTGTACAAGTACCGTAAAGCTTTTGCAGCACCGAGTGAACAATTGGGGCGTACCGATAAAGTACTGCATACGATTGACACTGGTGAGAATGAACCTTTTAAGATTCCTTATAGAAGACTCCCACTAGCCAAAAAAAGGGTAGCTGAGGAGGAGATAGCTAAAATGCTTGAACAGGATGTAATAATTCCATCAACCAGTCCTTGGTCTAGCCCTGTGTGCATGGTGACCAAGAAAGATGGTAGCATCCGTTTCTGCATAGATTACCGGAAATTGAATGGTATGACCAAGAAGAATTCATATCCCTTACCACGGATCGATGAGACTATAGACTCCCTTGGAGGTAAGCAATGGTATTGCTCTCTAGACTTACAATCCGGGTACTGGCAAGTGGGTATGCATCCGAAAGATATGGAGAAGACGGCCTTTTCCAGTCATATTGGATTATTCCAGTATAATGTGATGCCGTTTGGATTGTGCAATGCACCGGCGACATTTGAAGCCATGATGGAAACTTTATTAAGTGACCTTTTATGGAAGAAATGTCTCGTCTATCTAGACGATGTGATTGTCTTTGGAAAGACATACGAAGAATGCTTGGAAAATTTAGGTATGGTCCTGGAAAGGATCATAACTAATGGTTTGAAGCTGAAACCCAAGAAGTGCGATCTTTTCAAAAGATCTATTAATTACTTGGGGCGAATAATCTCGAATGAAGGGATTAAAGCCGATCCGGAGAAACTGGATGCCGTGTCAAATTGGCAAGCACCCACGAATGCGAAAGAAGTTAGGTCCTTCCTCGGATTCTGTTCCTACTACCGGGACTTTATCCCAGGATATTCAAGGGTTGCCTTTCCTATCCAGAGTTTGTCCCACTGGACACCCGGGATCAGAAAGGAACGATTCCCTTGGGGACCCGAGCAAGACGAGGCCTTTATGAAAATAAAGGATTTGTTTGCTATCACACCTGTGTTGAGATACCCCACGGAGAATGATCATTTCATTCTAGATACTGATGCTAGTAATGAAAGCATAGGAGCCGCCCTTTCTCAGGTCCAGGATGGGGTCGAAGTTCCTATAGCCTTCGCTAGTAACACGTTGAGTAAATCTCAAAGAAACTATTGTACCACTAAACGTGAGTTGTTGGCTGTGGTGGTCTATACGAAGAAGTTCAAGCACTTTTTGTGGGGGAGTGATTTCACTCTACGGACTGATCACTCTTCCCTCAGATGGTTATTGAACTTCAAAGATGCAGAGGGGATGATAGGTCGCTGGTTAGCGCACCTATCCGAATTCGGTCTAAATCACAGCCAGATTGAACACCGAGCCGGGGCAAAGCATTTGAATGCAGATGCTTTGTCTAGAATCCCAGTGAGGAAATGTGCAAATGCTGAGTGCACTGATTGTGGAGCACACAATGCTGTGTTGGCAGGGGTTCGAGTTCCATTCGAAACCCATCCGGAACATGTCTTGAATTGGTCCTTGGAGACCATCAGGCAGTTCCAGAAGTCTGATGCAGTCACATCACGTTTGATTAAATTCCTTAATCAGGGTATCTGTCCCCCAAGACCCGTAGTGTCATTGGAGAACAGAGAGATGAGACGATTCTTAGCTCAATGGGCCGAGCTAAAAGTCCGGGATGGTATTCTGTTTCGATGGAAGAACCATTCTAATAGGAACAAAACCTTGCAAGTTGTCATACCTAGTGCTATGCGACGAGATATTATGTATTTCTGTCATGGACATAGAACTAGTGGACACTTTGGAAAGAAACGGTCTCTAGAACGTCTGACCAGACGATACTATTGGCCCGGCATGAGTACAGATCTCACCCGATGGGTGGAGACCTGTCCCGAGTGCTGTAAGAACAAACCAGGACCCGGGTTAGGCAAGCTGCCATTATCCCAGGAACTGTTTGGTGTAAGGTTTGCTAGAATAGCTGTTGACATTATTAGTGGGATTCCCCCCACTCCTAGTGGCAACACGTGTATGATGGTCGTGTCTGATTATTATACCAAGTACACCCGAGTGTTTCCTTTACCGGATCATAAGGCTGTTACTTGTGCTATGGCCTTTGTAAAAGGGTGGGTGCTGCACCTAGGTGTCCCACTCATGTTACATAGTGACCAAGGCAGAGAATTTGAGTCTAGTCTGTGGCAGGAGATGTGTAATTGTCTGGCGATCTGCAAGACAAGAACTAATCCCTATAGACCACAGAGCGATGGACAAGTAGAGAGATTCAATAGGACTTTGATCCAAGTATTGAAGTCTCTGGTAAATGAGCAGATGGATGATTGGGATGAACAATGTGAATTCGTGGTACATGCCTATAATGGCACTGTGCATTCGAGCACAAACTGTTCTCCTAATCTCCTCGTTTTTGGAGAGGATTTGATTATGCCAGCCGATTTGGTGTTCGGCGTAATAAGAATGAATCCGGAAGCCCCTTGCCAGGTGATGTTTGTAGAATCCCTACGGGATAATTTCAAACAAGCCTATGAGAGGGTTAGAGACGAGTTGCAGAAAACTGCGCGTTGGCAGAAAGTTGGCTATGACACAGGTCTAAAAGCTAGATTTTTTAATCTAGGGGATAGAGTACTGCGTCTACACCAACCTCTAGCTAACCTGAAATTAGCCAGTAATTGGGATGGACCTTTCACTATAACTCAGGTTATTAGTGATTGCACAGTGATTATTAAATCACAGCTTGGTAAATGTTACAAGTCAAATGTAGCGAGACTACGCCCATAGAGGGGGAGGGATACCTCCACCGAAATGTACGGCGATGGTCTATTGGAAGCAATGGAACAGAGTCGTGTTAAGCAACTCGAAGTGGTACCGACCCGAAAGCGAGGACCCGGGCGGCCACGGAAGGTTGCAGACCCGAAGAGGGTGGTGCCCCCTGTCGTAACATCCGGAAAGCAGGGGAAGATACAAAAAGTCTCGGCAGGCGCAGGTAAAAATAAGAGGAAAGGTCCTTCTAAGGCTAAGAAGACCTTGGAAAAGGCTCTTATGGATACCAGGTCAATAAAAGAGGCCTCAAAACCTCTTAGACGCAGTCCAAGGTTGCTACAGACTGCCGTAACCTAGCCTGTTAACACAACGAGTGTGTTGTCCTGTACTGTGTACTGTTATATGTTGTAACCTAGTTCAATGTATATTTGAGCCGGTCAAGAGTCTCTGGAAAAGGTCCTATGACAATGAACCCATGGTTTTGGACGGATAATCCGGTGGATATGCTTATGCTATCCATAAACTCCAGAATACCTAGCGAATTGTCATAGTCGAACCCTGAGTACGGACGGACGACCGATCGGGTATTGTATTGTTTTTATGTAAGGGCGCGTGACCTAATTAAGGGCACGCGGGAAAGTTGTTGACCCATTTTCGAATGGTCACGTGAGGCGCCGGTTTGATCATGCGCAACGATTCAAGTTCGAGTATCCCGCCATATTGTCTTATTCCTGCGAAGGAAGATGACGTGGCCGAGGGTGGTCTTACTCTTGTTGGAGTCTGATAGCCCGTGACAGCCATATTCCGAGGTGTGCCCTCGTTAAAAGGCACCCGCCTTTCACTGGGTAAGCAGTACTCACTGCTTATCCGGTGGATTGGGATATTTTATCCCCGAACAGCCACTTCTGTCGATGGCAGAAGAGGCCGTCCGTCTTGGCGGCGGTGCCGGTGCCAGCACCCCGCCAGAGTATGGAAGTGGTTCTCCCAAGAGTCCCACTTATACATACGACGATCAGCAATACGATGCTGATTGTGATCAAATGGATCAACAAATGAATGTTGATCAGTACTTCTCTGGAGTAGACGATAGCGACGTAGAATCGTTCTACGACGCATCCGACAACTCCAGACAAGTTAGTCCTGAACGCCGAGGCGTTCAACAACAAATTGATGTAGGTGAGCCTTATGTAGCCCCTCCATCCGAAGGTTTGAGTGGAGAACCGGCAGGAGCCCAGTCTCTTGACAGGGCTCTGATGCCACCTCCCCCTCAACTGCCGCCCCGTCTTGGTGGGAGTACCTCATTCGGTGCTTTGGGACCTGCTTCTCCGGTTGACAGGCCAATGCACCTAGAGCTGCCCTTCCCAGACAGTCCCGAATGGCATGATGTAGCCGGTCCATATGACGGACGGATGTTAGCAATTTCCGAGGAAATGCTGATACCCACCTGTTATGGGACGCCCAGAGAGGTTGACGAGCGTGTTGTCAACGCAATCTGGGAATGTGCTCATCCGCAGTGGGCTAATACCTTTCCGGAGTCCTGGTTGATGGATTACCATCAGATGGCCAAAGGATTGGTAGTCCACTTATGGTTTCGTAAAGCCGTCTGGGACGCAGAAATGGCTTTCCGAAGGAATACCTCTTATAGGCCTTCCTATGTGTCTGACAAAACGGGTTACACCGGTGTCAAGGCAGATGAGGTCTCTAGATACATAGACAGAGACCAGATCCTACTGTTAAGCACAGCGGATGAGTATGAAGCAGCAGGTAACGCTGTTGTGGATTACTGTCCAGGGGTCCCTATTACGTCTCAAACCATTGAGGCAGAAGAGGCCCGTATTGGTGTGTCTCCACTAGACAGACTCGGGGTAATACAAGACCTCGTAGTACGTCTATTGGAGAGACAGTATGCACTGGCGCATCCGGAGTTAGTACCCGGACCCGCACCCGTGCAAGTAACAGCCAAGATGGCCGATCGGATGGACCGTCTCATGTCTCCTGCTGAAGCTCCTACCTTGGGAGGCGCAGCAGTAGTACCTGAGAAGGCCCTACCTGATGCAGATGTTTCCCTTAAAACTGCTCAGTCTACCCCTACGAAGACTGAGCAAGTAAAGGAGAAAGCAGCTGGTGGAAAGGGTAAAACAACCCCCACCAAAGGTAAGGGTAAAGGGAAGCGGTCAGGAACCGAACCCTCTACCAGCACGAGTGTGGACGACAGTACCCGAACCCGTCGGGTGTCTCCACGCTCGGCCAATAAGAAGGGCGCTAAGGCTTCGGATGTCTCCGGCAATGAGACGGACGCATCTGAGCCTGGCACTTCTACTAACGGCAGATCCCGCAGGAGGAATAAGAAGAAGGTTGACCAACGCAAACCTGAACCTATCGAGGTAGACGTTCAAGCTGATAATACAGAAGCTGAACCGGCTGTCCCAACCGTAAAAGTTGAGCTCGGTGTGCCAATCGTCAAGCTACACGACGTAATGGCCGATTTGAGTGGAGACGCTCAAGATGCTGCAGCCCAGGTCCTCGCGGGTCAACAACCCGTTGTGCAACCTGTGGATGTACCATCCGACCCGGAGGGAGAGGAGCCGGTTGACCCAGTTGTGGATGTCACTCCGACTGACGAGCAAGAGGCTGCTATCTGGGCTAACGCCAATAGCAACTTTGCCGACTTCATTCCTCTACACAGGGGACACCTGAAGGGGAGTAAATCCGTATGGAGACTGCCCCCTCGGATCACCTGTGAGAGGCAGGAAGATATGGAGGAATGGCTTCGCAAGAAGCTCTCTGATAGAAAGCCGGCCAATATGTACTGGATCTATTGGGAATTCGTTAAGAATTCGCCCAATGGTCTGTACAATTATGACCAGAAGGGCAAGCTCAAGTTTGCTCTAGATGAGTACTATGGGGAGGATCGTAAGGATTGTCCCTTCCAACGTTGTACTCAAAGTGAGGGTGAGGTTGAATTCTTCATCGAGAAAGACGCGTTCCTTCGTCATCTCGTGGAGGTTCATATGCACCAGAGGCCGGAATATGTCTGCGACCGAGAGGTTGGCAAGAAATGTGCTAAATGCACAGGATGTGTCACCCCCCGACGCGGAGACATGGTCCGGCACTATGTGACTTCGCATGGAGAGGGCCTGGAGGCAGCCATAGATCGGGTGATGAAAATTCACTCCGAACTCTATGGCAACCTTAGGGGCCTCAATGCAGAGAAGTTGGCTTCCCTCACACCGAGTACGAAGCAGTTTGCGCCTACGGTTCCTGGTACTAACCAGAAACTAAAGGCTCGGTTTGCCCAGACTCCCGGGTCCGGCAAACTAGAGTACGCTCAGGAGGAGTACGATCTGTTAAACGAATGGAGAAGCAACAAGGCCCGCCGTCGTGGTGGGGCTTATGTAACTCCATCCGGAGAACAGGTCCGAAGCCGCAGGGATTACCGCCAGGGACCCTCTGTAGCAGATAGGAAGAGACAGGCGTCTGAATCTCCAAGCCGAGCCAGGTCACCACTGGAGGCGCTGGAGAGACAGACAAATGGGGGAAGGAAGAAGCCACATCTTCCATCTCCTACTGGAACTCCTTCCCATTATGGGCGAGCACCAACTCCACTAGGTGCACAGAACCCGACATTCTTTGGTGTCAGTGGACCGAGTGGCCAGTCCGCCCGGAAACACGCGCCTTTGAATGTCAAAGACCCGAAGCAGTACCCTGCTATGGGCCCACCCGGACCAGAGATGCAAATCTTTGATCAGTACGGGAGGGTCAAGCAGGAACTGCCGACAGTAGGAGGTCAAGCTCCCCGACCTACAATGAGTGCTGTGGTGAGACAACGTCCACCCGCACCATTGTTGACGGCCAAAGACCTTAGAAGGGAATTGTCACGGTTGCCCCTGGTTCAGGGATTACCAACTCAAGGCCCTTCTTCGACCACTGCTAGTGCGGTTACTACTGCGGTTGCTTCTTCGCACACGCAGGTAGCTGTCACTGCGAGTGGGTCTGGAGCACAGCCGAAGCCTCAGGGTCAGGTACCCCCACCTGGTGCTGTGGTTCATCGGCCTAAGCTGATCCAGACAGTGGAGACCTTCTTCAAGAAGGAGGACAAATTGTCTTGCAATATCCAGAGCAAACAATTTGAGACGCTACAGCACCATCTGGAAAACCTCCACCTGGACATGTATCGTCGGACCGTGTCGAGCACTCTCCAGTGTATTGACGCGATCCAGAAGTCAGAGATCAACCGAATCTCGACTCAGATCAAAGCGGATGTTGCCAAAGATAAGCAGGAAGCTGCTAATCTGCGGCAGGAGGCCCTATCCGAGAAGGAAACAGCTTCTCAGATGCTCGACCTAGAACGAGCAACGAACATGAAGAACCAGCAAAAGTTCTTCAAGGTCTTCGGAGTTATCATGGATAACTGGGACGGTACACCTGAGCATGCTTTGAAGCTGTTCGAAGCACGCCAAAAGGTGAAACTTACACCTGCTGTCCCCGCATTGGCACCTACGGATGGAACTGGTGTGAACCCCCCTGTTCAGCCACTGGCTCAACAACCGGGTCCAAACCAGCCACCCGAGGAGAACATGGAACAGTAAAAAACTGTTGCATGAAGATCGGACATAATTGTGTGTCCCGGGGTTCTATTACCCATGCATTGTTGGATAAGAAACCATTTTTTTATCCAACCCGTATTGATTCGGGTACCAAACTGTACCCTAATCCGGAAACTGAAAACAGAAGGAGAAAACAAACAAGTCACTCTGGAGGAGGAGTACGAATGCTGTAAACACCATAATTGTACTGTGCCATAATGTAATGACTGTGCCTATTATAAAATCATGGACAATTTACACTAATATGGACTTTTGAACTACAAACCGGATTTACTACTACACCACTACTATTTGTGAGCTAGCACTACAGGCATCAGGGTTTAGCTACGCCCATAGAGTCCATCAACAGTCTACAACTGGATCTACTATTACCTCCAGTTAGCTAGCACTACAGGCATCAGGGTTTAGCTACGCCCATAGAATCCATCAACAGTCTACAACTGGATCTACTATAACCTCCAGTTAGCTAGCACTACAGGCATCAGGGTTTAGCTACACCCACCAACAAGTTTTACTATAGCACTTCAGGCATCAGGGTTCAGCTCGCCCATACCAAGCCATCAGCAGCATCCGACTCCTGTTACATCCTCCAATCATGAAAACAAGTAACTTTGTTGATATTATTATATTGTATGTAAAATTGTATTTATAACTATATAATATCTTTTATAAAGATATATTATTATATAAGGGTACCTATAAATATACTGGATCTGCGAATCCTAAAAGTTATTTAAGGTAATCCTAGACCTATAACTGTCTATATAGGTCATTCCTGGTCTCAATATATTAAGAGACTATAATTCTTCTGTAACTTGTAAATATAAAACACTAAGGTATAAACTGAGCTGCGTCTCAAAAGTATAAATATTTTTCTATAAAATAAGAGAAGGTCCAACGGATTTCTCTAAACTTAGTATTGTATTACTCAGGTTAATACCTAATTGTGTTCATATAGTATCAGATTAATTGTCCATATCTGATCATTAATATTTAATTCACTCTGTAAAGTAGACAGAGCTGTTAATTTAAAAAGTCGAAAATTTTTTTCCGGGTTCAATAACCATAATACGATCATTGTTAACAACCACCGGTCCTTTTCAGGACCCTACTGTTGTCAAAACGTTACTATAAATCTGTGATAATTGTATATTTATCATATATCTGCATCTTGATGTATATCTTAACCAGGGCCACAGCCCCATCATTCTGTAGTTGATCTCATGGATATCTCATAGGCCATTTATTTTATGTGAATAACTTCTTCCCATAGAGATAGCATTGCGCGGCCGATCTGCACACCCCCAGTGGTGTAATGTGTGCCGATCCACCACAGCGGCCGATCCACCACTGCAGCCTCGTTCTGGGTGCATGTAAACATTCAAAATGGCGGACCGGCGCTCGTACGGGGAACTACGGTAACGGATTTTGCTAATTTTCAGTTAATTAAACACTCTAAAAACATAAAATAAATATAGAACTAACCTCCCCTGGTGTCCTCGGTGGCCGATCCACCCCTCGGGGGGAGTCTTCCCCTCGGGCTAACGCCCTCGGGGGAGACCCCCCCCCTCGTGGTGGATCGGCCACCTCGTACCCCACGGTCGTTTAGTTCTATCTATTTATCTAGAAGTCTGGAGATACCATTCCATGCATCATAGGGTGCAGACCTATTCCGTCCAACTCTGTTACTACTACCATTCCATGCACTGGGTCTTGGACTTTTATGATCAAATCTAGCTGCCCTGCCTTTCGGCACACATGGACTGTCTGTTTTACTAGCAGTGCTTAGGCAAAGCTAGGGGAATGGAGCAGCCATCCCCCTTCTTTAAGACCCTCTGGTGATATACCCATGTTTTGTATAGCTGACCTCTCCTACTGGTACCAGTGTATGGAATACTGGACACTAAGATTACGTGGACACCTAGGGTGAAGACACGTGTGCATGCAGATGGACACTTTCATGCACCTTACCAGGGTGTGAGGACACAATTTGTCATATCATATGGACACCAACCCATAGGACACTTAGGGTGCAGGGACACAGAGTTTTTCTACATTTGAAAGCAGGGACAGCTTATAAGGCGCAAATAGAACCAAGATAACACCCCCCTCTAGAATTTGAAAAACAACAACCCTGTGGATACTGTCCCCTATTCCTAATTAAGGAATGGGTAAATATTGACTGCATCCTAAGTGTCTCATAGATTGTACTTCATGTCTCTGCACCCTATATGTCCCAAATATGAACCCTACATGTCTGCACCCTATGTGTCCTTGCACCCTTAAGTACTTGTTATCAGCGACAGATAACATCAGGTGGGGCTCCCCTCATTATTCCCACAGTGGTAGTTAACTTCCTCCACAACCTTTTTACTGAATAAAGTATTGAATACAAATCTTCTTTTTCCTGACATCTGATGAAATTTAGTTTTTTTTGCATAAAAACTATATTGATTCTGTTCACCTTTCTGGAAGGAAAACAGAGTAAACATGTTTCTGATGTCCTCTGCCAGTGAAGGACTTTTAATGGAAAGGAAATAAAACCTCTGCTATCCCTGGATCTGAGGGAAATCAAATCTCTGAAGTAGGGCTTTCTGCATTCACAGCAGGGGTCCTGCAGTTAACCCATTCAGGGTGATTTGAGGCCTGAAGGCTGCACATGTGGGGCCATGATAGAAGGAAGCAGCACTCATGAGTAAAATTCCTGCATTGACTTGGTGCATCATGCGGAAACTGTTGATGCATGGGTGCACTGATGCAGCACCGACAAGCCATTCACTCACCATGGTTGCATTCATGCATGCAGCAGGAATTAATATAAAATGTTTTACGACGGTTATCACATTTCAGAACTTGATAGGCCTAATCTGAGTGCTTTTATCATAGGCTAAAGACACTGAGTTGACACTTGAATATGTTCTTTTTCTATCCTGTTCTTATATGTGACAGCAGCTAAGATATAGCTTTGACAGTGGTTCATACCGAAAAAAGCTCAACATGGGTGGGGATAGAACCAGGGATGCATTTTGATGCATCCTTAAGATGCAGACCATAAAGATGTAAATGCAGTGTGTGATGATTATGGATGCACTCATTGACTTTAGGGCCTGATAAAAGCACTCGGCTTTGCCTTGTGCTTTTATTGGGCCCGAAAGTCAACTTGTGTGTATCCATAATCATCATATATTACATTAATATACCAAAGTTACCTACATCTTTTACTGTGCTGTCCTTCATGGGTTAATACTGCAGTAAGTAGTCACACAATGTGGCATGTCTGTGGGTATCATCTATGATTGCAGTCTTGCCCTCAGTGGTTCCACCCAGAGATTTAAGTCCCTCTTCTGCACAGTCTCCTTCTTGTTTCTGACACACTCTACAAACATATCTTTGCTTACATTTTGTGACCCAGTCTAAAATCAGGTCTAATGAAAATATAATATGTTGTGGGGAATCAAATGAGTTGGCTTTTAAGACTGATAATACAAACACGGCAGGTTTCACTTTTAAGTGTTATTTTCAGTCTTCGCCACAGCTAATGACAGGAATTCGAAAAAAAATGGAAGAGGCTTTTTGAGTCAGAGATACAGTTATATGCATACAAGTGAACCAGGTTGCGGGAGACTGGTGATATCTGTGAGTGGCATCCCTTCAGGATTCTCTTGTCTGCCGTACTGATTTATATAAGCAACTGGGCATTTACCAACCTCAAAACACTCAATGCCATGTGTCTTTAGGAGAAAGGGGCTTATTCAAGACATGAATATTTGTCACATTTTCTCTTTCATTACTTCTATACTCAGACCACTTTCTTTTTCAGACTGGTCCTTAATTTAGACCCCCGGGCCTACACAGATCAATACGGTCCTTGTTATATTATACATTCAGGTCCCCAACCTACCCTGTTCCATAGCTAAGTATGACTGATGCAGTCTTTGACCACGTCTGGCAGTTGTCATCTTGGACCTGCCTCCCTGAGATGGCCCTCAGAGATACCCCCTGACCCCCTTGTCACATACTGTATTTTATTCCTCATATAACCTCCTATAAGAAAGGCATAACTGCCAGACATTGATATATGCTTGGTGCAGGCTAAAAGCCTTTCAAATTCCCATATTTCTTTATGGGTTTGATCTTTGTGTATTCACTTTCCTTTTAGTTCACAAAAGACATGTGGTGCATTAATGCAATATGCCCATTTGTTGTCATGCCTCTTTCATGCACTTTTGCAACTATAACAGGTAAATGGATCCCTTATTTAGAGAATAGACAACGATCTTTTTTACATCGAGACTGTCTGTTGTCCTATAATGCACAAATGCATCTGAGTGCATTATAGGACAACAGACAGTCAAGGTGTGAAGAAGGAGTTGTCTAATGTCTTTATAAAATGTTTTACATTTCATTCCAATCAATCAAGTACCCAATCAAGGTATATCTAGAAGAATTAAGGGTACCTGACTGGTTTACAACTATGGTGACCTTGCTCAGCCATGCACTGTATTCCTATAATGCACTCAAGGTCACTTCTATCGTGCAGCAGAGCACTGCCAGCCGTTTTATAATAATAAGTAACTAACAGGCCAGTGCTGTATTCATGCAGCATTTCCTCCTATATATAGGTATATTTATACACTCACAAATGCTGGCATGATGCCGTAGCGGGTTTAGACGGGGAGGCTAAGTGAAGTGTGTGCCCCAATCTCCACAAAATGCGGGATCTGCCACTGTTTGGTATGCACCAATACGGTTGGCAAGGCATATATGCCTGCATTGTGTTTGTGCATCTCGGCAACAAAGGAAATATTAAATGGGCAACAAAAGGAAATAATGGGAAACAAAGGAAATAATGGGTGACAAATGGAAAAGTGGGAAATAAAGGAAATAATGGGTAACATAGGAAATAATGGGTAACAAAGGAAATAATGGGCAAGAAAGGAAATAATGGGCAACAAAGGAAATAATGGTCAACAAAGGAAATAATGGGCAACAAAGGAAATAATGGTCAATATACATTATGTAGTCCTCATAGGGTCAATTCTCTTTCATGTGGTACGTTTAGAATTAACTTCCTTGCTGAGCCGTTGCAAGACATAAAAGGACAAAGCTATCCTAAGACACCTCAGCCCTCCCCAGAGAAAAAAAGCCTCCTTGTATAATTACTCCTTAGAGAACCCGTCGTGTCTGGATAGAATATTTATGTAGCTTTGTTCATTCTCCCAATTCAGCAGAGTGGAGGCTTGGGGCTAGATAAGCATAAGCAGCTATACACTAACGATACCCCTTGCAGGGTGTTCGGATCATCCCTTTTCCTAGATGCCTGACTACAGACATGGAGGACTACCTTCATGTTTTATGTAAAAAAAAAGGATAAAACAAACAAACAAACAACAACAAACAAATAAAAACAAATGATACCATACACCAAGTAAAATAGGTCTAAAAAGGTCTAAAAAACAAACAAACCAGCAAATCATACCATAAAATTGTGTCAAAGGTCTGAATGGATGGTCTAAGAGCTAATGCATAACTGCCACAGAACTTTGACTGATCGTGCAGAAGGGATGGATGATCTATTTTGCTGAACGATGTTTGGTTCACTTACCTTTAAGCACTTTTCAGTATTCTAGAAATTGCACAGTCTAGAGATGTCGAACGAACCATTTGGTTCCATTATGACCTATTGGGGCTGATTCATTGACAAGGACCTTTGTCCATAAAATGACGACAATGACCTCCAAAATGGCTTCCGTGACCCTTAGAGTGACCTCAATGACCTCATCCCAGGCACTTCCGCTATTGAGTCGCCTTGGTGATGGACAGCTACAGTGTGTTTCCGGTTAGGTGTCAGTATGGTAGGTTTTACCTAAATTATATATGTGGAAATCTAGTAGCTATGGGGTTATAATGGAATGCCATTGCATTCTGTCGTTTAAAAGTTAAAAACAAAAATAAAATGATGGCACAGGTCAATTAGCCAATGTGAGGTCATTGAGGTTCTTTACATATTTTACAAATTAGTAAAGCTGCAGCAGCTTAAATGATGTTCTGTTGAATGTGAGGTTAGACCATATACTTTTTATTATGGCCTCAATACAGTACATGTATAAGACTATGGAGACAGGCCTATTTTTGTGGAGGCAAGAGATGGAATATTCCAAATTTGCCATCCTGTCTGGCCTTGACTGACACCAACACGTTCCGTCACTTAACACACAATATTCAGCCACCAATGACGTCACAAACCCGTCACTTCCGGTTTGTCTGAGTCATCCGGATGTGGCTCCCTCTCCAGCTTCTCGTGCTGCGTCCAAAATGGCTTCCAGTGCCCTGAATTGGCGGACCTCGCTGGTGTTTTAAGATGGGTTTATCTGCTCAGTGAGAAACTCATGTGGACGACGACATGGCCGGAACAACAGTTGTTTTAATAACGGAAATGCGGAAGTACGGTTACAACGTTAGTTACAGTAGTATCTACTTTTAACACCATGCGGCAGCACTGCGCGGTAGACGCGAGTGACGCGGTTCTCGCAACATCTCCCCCTTTAAGATAATAATGTTATTGTCTGGATAAACTGTCCTTGAATCTCTTAAAGAAAGATATACTTTGATAGCACCAGTATAGTCTATGATAAACATGAAAATGACTGTTCAATGTTCAATGACTGTAAGTCTCTGTAATAAAGGTTTATGAATACTGTCAGGATATTGGCAATGTTATGACTGTTTAATAATAGCTCATATGGCTTGGCAAGTGTTCTTGGTAAAAGTCTATATCAGGATGTATAAAAATATCCATATGAATAAGCTAAACTAAACTCGAGGGGAGCGGTCTCCAGTACGTCACCCTCTAACCTATCTTTACCATAGGTTCCCCTAGACTGACTCAATTAGACGAGTAGGCTTTTTGGTAGCCCGGTTTGAGCGACGAGGCTCATCGGGTGTCTTAGGTGGTGAAGACACAGGGCTGTTTGCGACTGGCGGTCGCTCAGTCATGATAGCAGGTGGTGGTATGGCACTGCCTGACGGTAGGACTGTGGCAGTGGCCATAGGAGGCATCTCCATTAGGTGTCGGCGGTTTCTCCGTTGGGCACCTGACTTGGTCTCGATGGTATACGACCTTGGAGTGTCGGCTTCTCCTTGAACGATGCCCTTCTCCGTCCAGCCCTTCTGGGAATCTGTCTTGACCAGGACAGGTTGACCTGGGACAAGCGGCTGGAGTGGCTTAGCACCATGATGCTGGTTGTATGACCTAGAGGTGGAGGATTTGTACCTCTGGTCCCTAGCGAGGATCGTTTCACGGCTAGGCCATACGGGCTCCAGAGTAGCTGATGGTACTGGAAGGGTTGTACGTAGGTGTCTACCCATCATAAGCTGGGACGGGCTGGCACCTGTAGCTGCTATAGGGGTGTCTCTGTATACTAACAAAGCGAGCCATGGGTCTTTCTGACTCAGCATTTGTTTAGCTGTGTAGACAGCTCTTTCTGCCTCCCCGTTGGAATTGGGCAGGTATGGACTAGAGGTAATGTGGTTAAACACATACTTTGCCGAAAATTCGGCGAATTCGGCTGACGAAAACTGCGGACCGTTGTCGGATACTATTTCTAGTGGCACGCCGAAACGGGCGACAGCGTCCTTCATACGTCCAGTGACGGCTGTGGTGGTGGTAGACGTTAAGGCGAGGACCTCTATCCACCTGGAGTAGTAGTCACACATGACTAGATAGTCCTTCCCTTTGAAGACAAATAGATCTACTCCGACTCGCAACCAAGGCCCTTGTGGCAATGGTGTAGACATGAGCGGCTCGCGCTTCTGTGTCGGCTTGTGCTCAGTGCAGTGGCTGCACATGCTAACTATTCTCTTGATGTCATTAGTGATTCCAGGCCACCAAACACCGAGACGTGCTCTCTCGAGGCATTTGGTGATTCCTTGGTGACCGTCGTGGACTCGAGCAAGTATTTCCGGCCTCATGGAAGTTGGAATGACAATCCTTGAGGCGAACACAAGTAGTCCATCTGTGACTGACAGTGATGCACGATGTGCATACAGGCTCTTGAGGTTGTCTGGGACATTCTTCTCGTATTTCGGCCACCCAGTCAGCGTGTAGACGATAGCTGACTGGAGGACCGGGTCATTGGTTGTTGCAGTGCGAAGCTCCTCCTTCTTGGCGTCTGATGCAGGAAGGGTTGACTCGACTGACTGGACATGCATTTCTATATCCTCGACTGTTGAGGACAGGGTCGAGACAAGTGGACTCCGCGAGAGTGCGTCTGAGATAAGCATCTCTTTACCCGGGACATGCTTGGCATTGATGTTGTACCTCATCAACCTCATGAGTAGTCTCTGACATCTCAGAGGCACTTCGTCCAGGTCTTTGGTGTTGATGAGTGGCACAAGCGGCTTATGATCCGTGAGGACCGTGACGTTTCCATGTCCGCGGATGTATCGGTCGAATTTCTCGCACGCCCAGACGCTGGCCAGACACTCCTTCTCGATCTGGGCGTATCTCTTCTCGCTGGTGGTCAGTGTCCGAGAGCAGTAGGCAATTGGTTTCACCGCTCTGCCATGCTCTTGTAGGAGGACTCCTCCTAGGCCATAAGAGCTGGCATCGGCACTGACGATGACTGGTTTGGTGACGTCATAGTACGACAAAACAGGCGTTGAAGCGATCAGCTGTTTTGTCGCACGGAAGGCTTCTTCCTGCGCTGCATCCCAGGTCCACTCTCGGTCTGACTTCAGTAAATCATTCAGTGGACCGGTGACTGAGTTCAGGTGGGGCAGGTATGATCCGAGGTAGTGCACCATTCCCATGAACTGACGTAGCAGGGTGACAGATGTAGGCGGCGGCATCTGGTTTATGGCTTGGACTTTATCGGGGTCTGCCCGAATGCCATCTTGACTGAAGACGTGCCCAAGGAACTTGAGCTCCTTCTTCTTATATGAGCATTTGTCATGGTTTAACTTAAGACCGACACGATCGAGTGTCCTGACGACTTTGGACAGGCGATCGTCATGCTCAGCGTCGTCCTTCCCATATACAAGGATGTCATCCATGTAAATGAAGACTCCATCTAACCCCTCCAGGGCTTCGAGCATCTTCCGCATGAAGATCTCGGGGGCTGATGTGATGCCAAATGGCAGGCGTCGGAAGCAGTAGCGACCGAACGGAGTGATGAAAGTAGTCAGCTCTTGACTCCGCTCGTCTAGCGGGATCTGGTAGAATCCGCTTGCTGCGTCGAGGCATGAAAACCTTGCAGCGCCTGTGAGTCTAGAGGTTAGATCATCCAAGGTCGGCAGGACGAAGCGTTCTCGTTGGACGTTGACATTCAGCTTCTTCAGGTCTACGCAGAGGCGGACCTTGCCGGACTTCTTCAGGACTGGTACCATGGGAGCACACCATGGTGTTGGCTTGGTGATCTTCCTTACTATGCCTAGAGACGTTAGGCGCTTTATCTCCTCCCTCACCTTCTCGACCAAGGGAAAGGGGATACGTCTGGCGACGTTGACGGCGACTGGCTGGGCATCGTCTCGAAGTACGATCTTGACTGGATCTGTTTCGAGGCATCCGATGTCCTGACTGACGGCTTGGATGCGCATGACTAAGTTCATGCGATGGGCGACTCCTCGTCCTAGGAGACTCTCGCCGGATCCGTCCACGACTAGGACACGGAAGTTGTACTTCTGGCCCTTGTAGACGGTGTTGGCGATGAACTGTCCTCGACAACTGAGTGGACCCCCCGGGCTTGACAATTTGACTTTGACGTCTTTTAGGGGTGGTCGCGGCTTCACTTTGAGGTAGTTCAAATAGGACATTATGGAGACGTCTGCACCCGTGTCTATCTTGAACGTCTCGGATGACGTTCCGAGGTCTAGTGTGACTTTCCAGGCTGAGCCACTGTCGTCGCAGTCTATGGCACCGATGAAGTTGTCAAAGTTCACCGCACCACAAAACTGGGCTTCTCCCTCGGTATCATCGTAGACTTCTCTGACGCTCTTATTACGACACATTGAGGCAAAGTGTCCGACTTTCTGGCAGGACTTGCACGTTTTCCCGATCGCAGGGCAGGCATTGGGCCCTGGCGACCTGTGCACGTATCCACAATTTGGGCACTTCTGCTTCGACTGACCTCCTGACCTTGACCTTGACTGACCTTGATTTGACTGTGGCTGACGCGTTGACTTTTTGTATCCCTGGCT
Organism: Acholoe squamosa; assembly: GCA_949317995.1. NCBI lineage: Eukaryota > Metazoa > Annelida > Polychaeta > Phyllodocida > Polynoidae > Acholoe > Acholoe squamosa. The sequence continues at coordinate 50,783,316 of OX439050.1, forward strand.
TCTATTGTGGACGGCATTGACTGACGTGTCTTCCTTCTGGGTCGACTCCACGAGCTCCTTGTGTCGCGCTTTATCGGTAGCTGTTGCAAGCGTCAAGGTGTCTTGCTCCATCTGCAATTCGCGAGATAGCTCCTTGTCTAACATTCCGGCGATTAAACGATCGCGGATATGTTCGTCTTCCTTCTCCTCGAAGTTGCAGTGCTCTGCAAGCTCATGCAGATTTCTTACGAAGCATTCGACTGACTCACCTTGTTTCTGCGAGCGCTGGTAGAATTTTGTTCGCTCGTGGATGGTGTTCTTCCGCGGGACAAAATAGTCGTCAAATTTCTTCAAAACTGTTTCGAAATCGTCTTTCGGGTCGACCGGATCGGGCTCGTCGTCTGTGGGCTCGGGGCGTGCGGCAAACTTAAAGGACTTGTAGATATGTTCAGCCTGGCGGCCCATAGTATATACCAGGGCTGAAACTTGCACGTCCGGCTCCTCATCACGGATCTTCTCGAGAATAAAATAACGAGAAAACCTGGTTTTCCAATCCGGCCATGATGCCGGTTTAGTGAAGTCAAATGGTTCTGGCGGCTGATATTTAGGCATTTTGACGAGGTGGGTAGGCCTACTAGTGCTTTGTATGTATTAAGAAAAATGTCACTGATTCTCTTGACTGACTTGACTGTTACACACTAGCGCGTACCACCGTAGACAGGCACCTACTAGACTTGGCGGCTTATTTGAGGGGCTTAGGTATAGAGTGGCAAGGTTTGGTGAAGTAGGGTGACTACATCAATTGTCTTTACATGGACTTGACAATGTCAAATACGGCACAATTTGTATCTGACAATAACCACAGGTTGACAGTGACTTGACTTTGACTGAATATGTTGACTTGACTGACTTGTAGACTTGACTTGACTGACTAGGAATAAAATATTCAGCCTTACCGGTGGTCCAGTGTTGTTGTCTCAATTGTTGAAATTCACCCACAAATATCTCCTTACCAACCTGCCATCCACCCTCAAAAATACTCTCACATTATTGACTAAAGTCTAGTTGTTCATTGTTGTTGTTTCCACTGGCAGATGGTCAAAAAATCCTCACTTCTGACATCATGTTTTAAGATGGGTTTATCTGCTCAGTGAGAAACTCATGTGGACGACGACATGGCCGGAACAACAGTTGTTTTAATAACGGAAATGCGGAAGTACGGTTACAACGTTAGTTACAGTAGTATCTACTTTTAACACCATGCGGCAGCACTGCGCGGTAGACGCGAGTGACGCGGTTCTCGCAACAGCTGGATAACGTGCCCTGACGTTAACTGGCGAGATCCTGATAGGTCAATACGCTGGTAGGCCCATAGGTGGGTAGTGTTGTTCTCTAATTGAATTTTGTTTGTTGTGTGTTGGTGACCAGTGCGAACTGAGTTACACTCTTCAAGCAGATTTATGCCTTGCTATTCCTGTTTTATGGGCAATAGTAGGGGTGCTTTTATGGTATAATGATCGAATTGTGGGGACCATGATGCCTGTACATGACTGTACCTGCTTGTTCTCATACCACAGATATTCTATCAGCTTTTCAATATGAGCTTCATATAAGAAATACATGTACTTCCACCCAGTGGGTACAGAACACTGAATCAATGTTAGGGAGGGGGGTTGGTGGGTTTGGGGGGCGGCAAAAAAATTTATGAGCGAAAAAGCCCGTGCGCGACTATAGAATAAAAGGGGGGGGGGACGGAAAATTTCAGACTTCTCGGAGGGGGGGGGACGGAAAACTTTTCACACGCACAAAATTTCACCAACCCCCCTGTTGTTAAAAAATGACCACTCCCTTAACGGCCAATCCATAATTATGTCACATCGGAGGGGATGGGGGGGGGGGGTGTCCATGGCTTCTATACATTTCTATAGTAAAGGTGTGACAAAGGGGTGGGGGGTGTCCAAAAAGGCCTATAAAAGCGTGACATAATTTATGGATCAGCCATTAAAAATAACGTTAATAAAAAATTATTTCAACGTTGTTTCAAAGGTCTGGTCACTAGAAAGGGGGCCAAATCATATGTTCTCCAGAGATCCCTTTTGGGCTGTCTAAATACTGTACCTTTGTATTAGGCCCCAAAGCATGTCTTGTGTCAGCAACAGGGTGCTTATTCTCAGCCATCCGACTGGAGCTGTATCAATATTAACAAACAAACGACCTAAGCCTATTGGGTATTGGAATAGGGCCTACACATCCTTTTACCGAGGCCTAGTTGGTCTAACACTGTCTCAGGCATTGAATTAGCTGAATTAGCAAGAAGTTTGCCTCAAATACAGAAGTCAATACAGATACCACAGTTAAAACATCACATCAGGCCCAGGCTCTGCAATTATCACAACATCTAAAAAGCCAAGCTTGGCGTTATCGATCCCCCTAGACAGTACCAGGGGGCCCCTAATTGGTAAAGTAACCAATTCTACCAATCGTTTCCTACAGTTCCATTTGGTGGTATGGGATGTGGAGGGTTAAGATACAGCTAAAGAGGGATTTGATTATGATAAGATGGGATCTAGGGTTGATTTGTGATACCTACTTTAGATTATTAGACTTGAAAGTGAGACCGGTTCATCTCTCTGCCGATACATTTGTCAATCTCAATATTGGTCTGATCTGTTGATGGCTGCCATTGGTCAATCCGGTGAAAAATCTGATTGTTCACTGAGCTAGTTTTGGTATTTATTTAAATAGACCACTCACTTAATGCAGAATGTTCTTCCATGGTATACTTCGAGTACACTTGTATATAATGCCTATCATCTGGTATACACAAAATTGATCCAAAATAAACTAATATAGTATACTCATGGGGGGTCTATTTTTTATTTTTTTTATGAAATATACCATCTGCAAACCTATTCCTTATGCCACCATTGAATATATTCTTGGTATGTACATGCTTTTAATAGGTGGATAGTGTTTTATATAACACCCTAGTGACAACCCAACGCCTCGAAGTTTTTGAGGAAACCTAAAGACTCAGAGTTTCTGAGGAAATCGCTCTTTTTCTGCCACACTGGCCCATGCCAAGTGTTCTAGGTCAGCTAAGTATTCTGTTTGTACATAGACCAAAGGCCATTTGAGCAAAAAGGAAAGGTGGTCTAGTCTGTGCACGAAACCATTTACATTCTGACCCAACTTAGCCTGACTTTGTACATTCACCCCCAATAATATTATTGACAGTTGGTATTTATTGTCGTTAGGCCTGGCCTGTTCCTCTCAAAGATCATTTTGTAGAGCATTACTAAAAGTTCAAAAGGTCAATAATCTCCCCGCTATTATTCAGGACTTGCATTTGTACAAAGACCTGTTGTTTATCCACCCCCCTCCCACCAAAAAAAAAAAAGAGGGAAAAGAGGAAAAAGGGGTATACATCAATCCTCCATGTTCATGTTACTTTGTCATCGTGATTAACCAAGGTACTGCTGAAGAGTATAATCACCAACCCTTTAGTAGTGTATTTCCTACTAACTTTTCAAGAGTGTATTGAACTAATTGACATAATGGGTTGAGGAAGCTTTGGAGAGCAGCCTTGAGCATCAGGCCCTTAAAGGATTGTAGCATACATTGCATTCAATGGGAGAAGTACAAGTAGACTGCAGCTGATAGAGTTGTCATATAAAATGATGGTCATGGGACTTGGGTGTATGTATATGCTTATTTTATGGGGGGGGGAGTAAAGAGTATAAGCCAATTCTCAGACCTGACCTGCAGCCTGCCATACGTACGTCCCACCAGACACCACCTACATTGTATCTCTGACCTCGTAATCTACAAACAGTATCCATAAGCCAATTCAAATGACATGGCTCATGTAGAGAAAGAAGTTTCTCAAGTTCAATTCTGAAGAAATTCGGCTCCGATAAGGTACTAATCTGCATGATGCATTTCTTTATGCATCATGGAGACAAAAGGATGGACTGGCTAATTCAAGAAGGTGGCCTAGTTCTGTATTTGGCTGCAGAATGCTGCAGATCTGTATACATGGCTCAGTATACATGTATACAGTTCCCTATGCTATGTACTCTACAATACATTAAGACACATCTCAACCAAAAATCTCATACCAAAACATTAGATAAGGCCATGAGAATCGACAATGTGTAATGTATAATATAGAGCTTTATGCCAGATGATGCTGAATAGACTATTGCCTATTCCTCTCCCACATGTACACACAGTCTACATTCCCTTACCCAGTTGGCCACTGCCCCAGCATCCCCCCTCCTCAGCCTCCCCCCTACACACACACACACACTCAATGTCTGGTCAGTTGTCGGGACCCTGACACACCTACAATGACGTTACCATGGCAATCGAATGTCGTTTTCTGACCCCTTGGCGCCACACCACTTTCTCCCCTCATCACCCCCTCTGCAACTCCCTCCCATCCAGGACCAATGTTCCAAGCCAGCATCCTTGTCCTCTACCTACCCCTTCCCACCCCCAACCACTCTCTGTCAGCCTATAACGAGTTTTCTTGTTTATGTGTGTGCGCGACCATGGCAGTGCTGCTCTCGGAATCTCTCGCGAGATCAGGTTGGTACCATACTCCCATGCAGTGTAACATGCCAGGAACAAGTCTGGTGTGAGATCAGAACCAGATATTGCTGGTCTCAGCATGCACATGGCGCTCCCGGGAACCAGTCCCTCCTGATTGGTCGCTATAGCGACCTTACGGAACCGGACTGGTTCCCGGGAGGGGCACATGCAGGCTGACATCAGCGACTTCCGGACCTGATCTTGTACCAAACTTGTTCCTGGCATGTCATCCTACTAGCATGTTTGGTACCTACTGGTACATAATAACGCGAGAGATTCCGTGTACAGCTAGAACTAACATGGCCGCACACATACAAATAACATGAATCCTCGCTATTGGCCACTAGCTGGTCTGTAGCTGGTTCCGGCGACACACACTGATAAGATGGGACCAGCATGTCCCTGGAAGTGGGTGTTAACCATGGACAATGTACCCATCATGGTAGGTGTTATCAGTGTGTTTTACCCCAACCAGCGAAATTCAAAATGGCGGCTCCGCTAGGCATCCATACTGAGTCCTATAGGCCCTCATCTCATCTGCCTGAGCGACAATGGAGGAAACAAAGAATAAGCGCCGCTGGTCGGCTGCTGGTACAGGCTGTGATCAATCAACCTTGTTGATGCTGCAGCCCAGTGTCCGAACGTGTGATCACTCACCTTAGCAGGTCAGCCCAAACGCCCTGCACACAGACCTGCACATAACCTACTTACAGTCCTGCACATTAAACCTACTCACAGAACTAAATCTGTCCTCCCTATTGATCATGTATCAATATTAGTTGATACTTCACAATATCTAAACCGCACACAAACCTTTGCTTTGATTGCTTCAAACTGGAAATTCCTTCTCTCGCTACATGAGCTGGAGCATCGTGTAATGCAGCCTTAAATGGGACTAACTCACGAATAGGCACTCAAGTTGTAGCAAATCCCGTAAACCCTTAATTGTCTCCTATTTGTACTCAGTAAGTCAAAGACACACACTCATCGAGATACAATTAACTTGACCACATACTTGAACCTACGCGTATACACATAGACCTTAACATAACCTGCCAACGGTCTCCAGACTTATGGCCCCTAGCTATGATTCATGGCCTCATCCCACATAGCCCCTTGACCCGTGGCCTCCATGACTCATAGTCCCCAGGACTCATGGCCTCATGACAGAATGAAACCTGTACGAGCCAAGAACAATCATGTACGAGCCCAGTATGATCGTGTATGAGCCAAGATCGTACACAGGTTGTACAGGATCATACACTGGTTGTACAGGATCGTACATAGGTTGTACAGGATTGTACATAATTGTACACGATCGTACACAGGTAGTACAGACTAGTACAGGATCGTACAGACTCATACAGGCTTGTACAGGCTCCTACAGGATCGTACAGGCTTGAACAGGATTGTACAGGCTTGTACAGGATCACACAGGCTTGTACAGGCTCATACACGATTGTACAGGATCGTACAATGTTGTACAGGCTTGTACATGATTGTACAGGCTCATACAGGATTGTACAGGCTCGTACAGGATCGTACAGAGAGTGTACAGAGTGTACAGGATCGTACAGAGAGTGTACAAGATCATACAGAATCGCACAGAATCGCACAGAATCGTACAGGATCGCACATGGTTTGTACAGGCTCGTACATAGATCCTACAGTATAGTACAGGGTTTGTACTAGATAGTACTGGGTTTGTACAGGCTCGTACTGGGCTTGTACAGGCTCATACTGGGCTTGTAAGGCTCGTACTGGGCTTGTACAGGCTCATACTGGGCTTGCACTGGCTCATACTGGGCTTGCACTGGCTCCTACAGGGTTTGTACAGGCTCATACTGGGATTGTACAGGCTCGTACTGGGCTTGTAGAGGCTCATACTGGGCTTGTATAGGCTCATACTGGGCTTGTACAGGCTCGTACTGGGCTTGTACAGGCTCATACTGGGCTTGTACAGGCTCATACTGGGCTTGTACAGGCTCGTACTGGGCTTGTACGGGCTCACACATATTCAATATTGAGGCCATGTGACATGAGCCCATGTGGTTTAGGGGCCATTTGGCATGAGGCTCTGTGACAGGGGGCTATGTGGCTTGGGGCCATAGTGATTGAGGCCACGTGCCCTAAAATCACTTGCCAACAGGCCTAGACCTAGACCTGCACACATGCATAAAACAACCCTCTCACAGAGCCTCTCATACAACTATACACAGAAATAGACAATCATAATCTGCTCACATACCTTAACATAACCTAGCCTCATCCCTGCCTACCCACAGATCGATATAATCATGGAATCATGCACTTTAGATGCCCAGAGGGCTAGACCAGATGGTACATAATTAAAGAAAAACTGCTACACTCACGCAAAGTGAATGTCATTTTACCGGGGATAGAGCCTGAAGAGGGGATTTAAACAAGCGATTGTCCTTGTTGGTTGATCAGAGGGATATGCACCCCCGGGGATGTACCTACGCACAGCACAGTCCTTGTCCCCATCAGGTGACAGGTAGGTAGGTGCATATACACAGGTTTATACCACGATTTCGGCACTTCCGGTGGGTTTATATGCAGTTTAGCCGTGCATTATTCTGCATATACCACCCTTGTGCTTTTTTGAAATTTTTGGTATATACTTTTTCGAGGTCACGTTGGACTTAGAATATTTTTGGAGCGCTGGCGGACATAGAAATTTTGTCTCGCCATTGTTTCAATGTGAAAAATCGTCCCAACTGGTATGAGGATCGAACCCCGGCCGCAGTGGTGGTAGGCGAAGGCCTTAGCCATAGCGCCACACTGAACGGTGATGAAACACAATGCGAAAATAAATAAATTCTAACCTGAGGTCCTAGTGGTAAGGTTGCAGTCAGATTTCGTATTGATTCCAAGCTTGTCATGTTATAATATCGAAAACCCAAGAAGTTTTCGATCCATAGACGAGGAATGCGTGCTAATTGTCTCCATTTTCTTCAATATAAATAAGAATCCAATGATTTTCCCAACGTATGCGAGTCGCAGCCCGGTTCGCTCTGTGCGAAGCCATTGTTTTGGTTCCTTGGCAGGAGGGGTACCGCCGTGTTCACACTCACTTTTCGTATCGAATCCAACCATGACAAGTTTTCAAATTAAAACATACATATCCTTAGACATCCTAGATGAGTACTCCATGCTTGATATGTCCGATATGTTCAAAATAAATAAGAATCCATTGATTTTCCAACACGGTCCGAAATTTTCGGCGTCTTCCTCGTACAGCGAGCGGATGACCTATATCTACATCCGGGCCACTGACACACTTTCGCCGGACAAGGAGGCGGGTGGGAATGGCCGGACCGCGACTCGCTTACGATGAAAAAATCAATGGATTCTCATTTATATTGAAGAAAATGGAGAAAATTAGCACGCATTCCTCGTCTATGGATCGAATACTTCTTGGGATTTTAATATTATAACATGTCATGGTTGGATTCCATACGAAAAGTGACTGTATACACAGCGGTACCTCTCCCGGCAAGGAACAAAAACAATGGCTTCGCGCAGAGCGGACCCGGGCCGTATCGCTTGCTTTTACAAAATGTATTCTCCTGGCTATAATCTTTGGATACCAGGTAAGAAATTAATACAAAATGGAGGAAATGGTGGTATAAACCTATTAGGTGATGCATATCGGGGCCCCACGGGCTGTATATGCTGTATATACCCTCGCTGCTCCGCGGCTCAGGTATATACAGCATATACAGCCCTAGGGCCCCGATATGCATCATCTATTAGCTTAATAAAGGCCTGGGTGAGTGGCATCTATCAGGAGATAGGAGGCAGTGCACAATGGTCGTCCCTTCATCTCCACTGGCAAAGCCTCCAATGCCATTAATCCTTGTAGGGATAGGGCAACCACAGTGCCATTTAGGGGAGATGGGAACAAAAGGGTGGGGGTGGTCAGCTGATCAGACCCTTGGTGTTCTTTCCAACACTGTACCTATAGTTCCCAACAATTCCCCTGCAGCACGAGAAACAATGGGGCACTGTTAATCCTGGATCCTACACCTTTCAGCTTATTTTCTCAGGTATTTTCACTCATCTTAACCTTATGCACCAATACCATGTCACAATACATGCCCTTTTGGACCCCTAGAATTCTAGACCCACTATCTTTCAGAGCCAATTTCTTTTGGATACATGACCAAATTACCTACTTCTCAGGTTAAGGGAGTCATCTGGGCCCTTACCTATGAGTGGCAAGTGGTTAAGCTGTGTAGTAAAGGCATTGTGTGTGACGCAGTTAGTAGGGGTAGTGGTACCTCAGGTACCTGTGGTGAGGCAGTGGTGGAGGAGGCAGCAGGGGGAGCAGCTCACCCACCCAGCAGCCTTCCAGCACACAGAGCAGCTCACAGTTTGTTGTGGTCTGTCTGCAGTCAGTCACAAGCCGGCATCCAGGCAGCAGGGGAGCCACGTGGTGGCCCAACACAGACAGCCACAGGGCACAAAACACCAGGAGGAGATCAAAATGGAGCTATTGCTGTTATTGGATGTATCACAGGACCTGGAGAATCTATACAGCTAAACCTGTAGCCGCCATGGAACCACACAGGCTTTGCATATTGTATTGAAACTGCTATTTGGACTACATTCCTATACTAACTAGACTTAGAAGGAAGCCACCATGGGAGTAGGTGAGATCTATGGCAGCGTGCTGAGGAGTTATTGAACCGTCTAGAAATACTTCTGAGATAGCACAGGCACCACTGTACCCGTCTGTCGTCATCTGAGACCAGCCACCATAGTTACCTACTTTACAGCACAGTGGGAGGCCACATGGGTGTTCTAAGCAGGTACCAGGGTGTAATAGTATAATAAGGGAACCTACCAGGAGATGGTCACTGTATATTGTTTGTGCTGGTGATGGTAATTAACTTAAATGAACACTTAAGGAAATTATTTTCTTAATTAGCCATGTCCTCCGTCAATAAGATGGGTGAATGGAGCACTGATGAGGAGCTTGCTAGTACATGTATTATGTATTGTGCTGGCCCTATGGGGTCAAGTAGCCATGGAGACAGCATGATGCTATAATGCAGCATCATTGAGCTACTCACACACATTGAATTGGTGCCTCATTCCCGCCTGTTGATAAAGATTGTAAAGCCTTGGGCAATTATGCTGTCCTAACAGGGCCAATTGACTTGGGTCCATCTCACCCACCTCTGCCTACTGATGCCAATAACCTCACCACATTAACTGCTCGTGAGAGGCTCATTGGCATGGCATTTGAATTGCTCTTTACCTCTGATATCTGCTAGTTGTATAGATCCAACTAGAAGAGGCAGGTATGCAGCATTGGATGAGCAGATCTTCTCATCTGCTCACACATGCTCATACCCGTTTAACCTTACCTGTTTTGACCATGGGGGTAATGTGCTCACATACCTACTATTGGTGGTAAGAGGTGGGGCAGCTCAGAGGTCACCTGGTGGGCTGGGTTGTATGGAGTAACTTTAGACCCAGTAGTTTAGGTATCTACCTACCCTACAACCTGCATACCTCTACTCCTGCTGTGGTTATGAATAGGGGACAGCTGATCTCTGCCTACCAGGCTGAATATGTCAGTTACAGTAAGATATCTGAAAGAATGATTATCACCAACACCAGCTACACTGGCATCAACAACATCAATAACAACACCAACTACAACAGCTACCAGCACATCCTGAGTACATCATCTGCCAGTTAACTGATCCCCACTGGGCACATCAATGTTGATTCAGCGTTGAAACAACATTTGCAATGTTTGCATATCAACATTGATTTAGGGTTGAAATAGAGTTGAAATTGAAAGTTGAAACAACATACTCAAAATCAACTGTGATTCAACATCTAACCATCAGCGCTGATTCAATGTTTGTGTTTCTATGTTGACTCAACATTGTTTCAACAATGTTGAAACAACGTTAACAGTTGTTTTGTTGACATATCAACATTGAATCAACATTGTATCAACATTGAAATCAATATTGTTGATTCAACATTGACAAATCAATGTTGAATCAACGTTGAGTTGACAACAATATTTCAACATTGATATGTCAACTGTTGACTGGATGTTGAAATGGTGATGGTTGACAACGTTGAAATACAAATATTGAAAAAGTGTTGAAAACAGGTTGATCAACACCATCAACATAACATCAACTGGTTGTCAATGTTGATGCAACATTGTGTGCCCACTGGGTCACAACCGTTTAGGTTGTGTGTGAGAGATACGCTACGTATTGATCTATTGGGAGTATATTGGCTGTATCAATAGGTAATTTAGTATTAATGGGTATACTGCGAGGTGAACTGATGTATGGTGAATGAGCATGTGGATGCTTTCCAACTATCCACAGATACCACAGGGACTATAGAGATTTTCAGGATAGAGCCATCAAGGGATTACATATCCTGTACTTCTTCCTAAAAAATAGGTGGAACTTTCCTCAGGTATTGCATCCATAGTGAGCAACGTGTGGGACATTAGAGAATTTCACAGGTAGATAGTTAGTGCACTGGGAAGAGGGGATGTGTTATTAGATATAAAGTTATTAGATATAAAGGCATATAGGTGATGCACTGGGAGGTAGGGTGTTGAGTTTATTTATAGATGATAACACAGTGTGTAATAAAAGAGGACAGGCATGGTGGGTGACAGCTGCTACCAAACACTGCCCCACCCTATCACACGCCACTCACACACTATAGTGTATCTCCCTGCTCTTGACAATCCCACCTTAGACCACAGAATCATAATTCATATTTAACTAACTGGTAAACTGTAGGTTCATAAGACTCCATATAATTGTTAATACAGATGCTATCGTATATTGGCCTGTATACATAAACATACACAAACATAATGATAAATGCATGAGTAGGTCCCAGTTTGGCGAGTTACTCGCCAGGACATCACGCCAAACCTATCAAGGTACATTAACTAAAGCACTTGTTGTTTCACCAATAGCTCAGAGATCAATTCTACAAGTACACCCAACCAACATCTCACCCCTTTGATGCTGCAGTGCTGCTGCCTTTGAGGGAGGGCAAGGGTGGAGATTGATCACTTGAAGGGGATCAGGGAGATAGCGGCCTGTGGGGGGAGATTGGTGTGTGGTGGGTCTCTGCATTAAGATACAGGTTGTTGTGCCTGATCAGTGGCTTCTTGCCTAAACCAAGAAGCCACCGACCGACCAGAATGATGAATGGAATAAAGGGACAAACGGGTATTGTGAATAGATGGACACAGTCGTGAATAGAAACAGTGGGATAAACGAAATAGAGAGACAGTTGGATGTGGATAGAGGAAGTGTGTGATGATGTGAATAGAGAGACTGCGGGCTGTAGTGAACAGAGAATCAGAGAGAGAGAGAGAGAGAGAGAGAGAGAGAGAGAGTGCGCTAGCGTGATAATGTGACTATACAGAGATAGTTGGCTGTATTAAAAGTAAATAGAGATATTGGAAGATGTAAGCTATATAGACAATGGCATAGATTGAATATAGAGGAAGTGGTGTGGGGCGAATGATAGAAAGACGTGCAGATAGGTGGTTATCTGAATACTGTTTTCAGAGCTCAAAATTGATTTTATTACCCCTCATAGCCTAGTGCTGCCACCTATTTGAGACCCTGGTGCTTAATTGGACCACTTTAGTATGTTGCTTAGCCTTAGGGAGATACTGCACCGGATGATAAATTGTAGGACCTACTGATTAGGGAAATATTGGACAGATGAAGATATCACCTTGTACTGCTTGCCTAGTAGTATATACCCAGTCTGGTATACCTATGATCAATTTCTGCATTGAGATGTGGCATTCTGTTTTGTATATATTGATTTACACCGGTTTATGCCTTGCCGTAGAGCACACTGAATAAGGTGCCATTAGTTCCAAACTGTCTCTGCACTATAATATACATGTAGCCTACACTGTAAGAAGTAGGCAGGGTTATTTTACAGCAAAATCCCATGGCAACTTTGGTTCCAGTACATTTTGCTGTACATCTACAGGAGGTGAACCACTGTAATTTTACAGAACAATTCAGACTAATTCAGTAACAGCCACTGTGATCATACAGCAAGATAAATCAGTTCTACAGAAACGTATGCCGTAAATTAACAGCAAAATGTGTTGTAAAATTACAGAGAAATTTCTTGTAAATAAACAGCAATATTTTCTATGAATGGACAGCAAATTTTGTTGTAAATAAACAATAAAATATACTGTAAATTTACAGAAACTTTCGCTGGCAACTGAGGTTCCAGCAACTATTGCTGTAAAATTACAGAAACTCGAATTGTAGAACTACAGCAAGGGGTTCTGTTAATCAACAACAAATGTATTGTATATACAGGTATGTTATTAAAAGACATTGCTATATATATACTCTGCTATTTGGGTCAGTTCACGGTAATCATCCCCATAATATCATTTATGTGTGCCCTCCATGCATGCATTAATACTCTAAACCATGCATGCTTAATGAAGACAAAACTGTCTCCAATCCCAATGAAGTGAGGCACTATTGAGGGTAAGAGAAACAGCGATCCATCTCACCCAAACCATTTCATGGTCATTCAGTTTTAACACTGAAATAACCCAAAGGCAGGTAGGCATATGTTAGCTTCAACCCCACAGTCCAGGGACTTGTATTTCAGATTTAGACACAGTTAAGGTGATGTATACATATTATTGGTTGTTCCTAGTTTCTTCTCAGGTAACCTTGTACAATATCACAATGCTAGATTGAACCTGTTGAGGTTATTATCACATTGCAATTCATTAATAAGCTCTGGGGACGATATTGGATTTAGGTGTGCAATATAAGACTATACATACTAAACATATGGTATACTACTGGGCTCCTGTGGGGGAACGTACATAAGGCTATTATGGTAAACCCTTTGAAGGGCCACTAGAGTGACTGGCTGGCCTAGGGCATACTGCATACAGAGTAATTATACAGGATCACTCACTGTACACTATATCTACACCTACAAACCCTTGGTATTACAGTAAGAGTCACAGTATTTGAGAGTACAGCACTTATCCCTGTGAGTTTACATGAGACATCTCCGTTATAAACATAAACTTCTTACAGTGTATGTAGCTGACATTTATAATGCATCCATATGGTCTAGTACCCCTACATGGCAGTGTATTTTACCAGAACATACTGGCAACACATTACCATATCCATTGATTATGTTATATACATACATCACATCTAACCACATCCCATAGGGTGATATTACCCTATTTTCTATAGTGTAGCCTTGCTCTTTGTAATACACTTCTAAGGAAAACCACCAAAACCACCTGGTGGATGCACATGGTACTAACTGCCCGCACAAGGGCCCGGATGTTGCGATCAGCCATTTCCAACCGCATCATTTTCCCCTTTTTTATGCACCTCGCCAGCACTATCACAGCATACTCCACAAAGAGGTCCTAGGTTAAGGTGGGGTATTATAGACATACCGGCGTAGACATTGTTGGCACATTCTTCTTTATCCCAGAGAATAAGGAGGCGGGGATGATATAATAAACTTTAAAGATGTCTTGCAGAACCTCACTGCCCGTTTTATTAATCGAGTCAGATTCATATCTAAAATGCCATATATTCCATAGAAACCCACCACATACCAACCTAACATGAGAAGGTTTGTAAAGGTCTTTCGCTATACTTGTTAATGTGATTGGCATTTTGTAGGCTGCTACAGAGGCTATTCTCATTAAACGATCAGTGCAGGAATTTAGATCAGATGTCGGTGATATGCTTATGATGCCAATTTAGTAGCACGATCAAACATTAATGCGATAGATCCACAAATTCCAATTCTTAAATGGAATAGCCAAATAGCAGAGAAATCCCTATAGGTGCCAGTTATACCACACACTACCTTTTATTGATGGATCCCTTCCTCCACACAGGCAGTGGTCCATGCAGAATTAAATCACCAATCCGCCAGTCAGAGTGCCAAAAAGGTACATACACAGAGATCTGTCTCTGCAGGCTGATAAAGTCCATAGCCAGACAGATGGGGCATCACAGCACTAACCCATTAAATACAGATGTGTGTTTTAATCTCCCAAGTGCTTTTAATCTCTCTTAATGCAGCAAAACAATAATCCCCATTTCTCATTAGGATACGTGGTATATATATATATATATATATATATATATATATATATATATATATATATATATATATATATATATATATATATATATATAGCCATAGCAGGAAAAATTGCCGATGCTGCAATGATGCATTATGTTAAATCTACAAGCCCTACAGGGTTGACTTGATGCACGATTACACCACTGGTGAGTCTACTTGTCAAGAGTATGCATTCACACATCATGGGGGCAGTTGGACCTATAGTGTTATGGTGTGGAGCTTTTAAGGGTTAAAAGACTATATCACTTCCCTCCACAATCCATAATGCGATGGGTATCCCAGTAGTAATGAATGGATCCATGCCTTATGCTGGGCCTGAAGGGTTCGATGTATATCATTCTGAAGGGTCAGTATGATGCATTGGTGGCATTAAATGAACAATAATAAATAATATATGAGATATCTCTAAACAATCATGTTGTCCATATTGGGTTAACACAAATTTGGTTGACATTGATTGTTGTAGTAGATGATGGGGGAACACCACACTGAGGTTTATATGGGATAGAATCCAGCTTCAAAGGACAAAGGATTAATCTATCCTCACCACTAATAGACGTAATCTGGGATATCCTATATTCACTGATCCTATGGAGACATAAAGGCGATGCCGCCAATATCAATGGCAAGGAAAGCTTATGGACCATTTGCTTTGAGTCAAAACCAATTACCCCAATGTCCTGTGGGGACCGTTGGGTCAGAACAACTCAATAATTAATATCAATGAAAATCGCGAAACAATCGCCTTTGGCAGAACAGAGAAAAGACTAAATTGGTTCATGTCCACAGACCTGAGGCTCCTGAATACAGACATTGTTTAAAAAAAGAAGACAATTCAGGACCCATATGAACAGTGAAAATGTATTGGATGATCCCAAGAACTGTAACAGGCCACATATCTATAGGCTGAATGTGGAACACAAATCCCCATGAACCCAAAGCAAAAGGTTAATGCCCAGAACAGAATAGTGGAGCAAATGTCTTGAACTGTCATACACACAGAGTTGTTCTGGTGTATAGGCATGACAAAGCCAATATTGCTATGATACTGACATAGCTCTGACAACAAAAAGGAGTGTCTGGTATATTGTCAAAGGGACTGAGCAGACACAGGGAACTGCCTCAAGCCCAAAGAAGAAGCCTTCCTGCTCTTAAGGATAAAAATATAAAGAGGAGATATAGCCTAGTGTGTTGTATGCAGACACTCCAGGAACGCGCTGGGAACGCCGGGAAGGCTGACCAGGGGTCAGTATGGTGATGGTGAAATACAATTACAGCAAAATGGACGCATCCACACTCAGAGAAACTCTAGCACAGGTAAGAACTGTATATGAAGTAAATCCTTTGAATACATAAGCAAATGTCCACGCCCATGGAGTATATTTGAATACGATGTAAAAATACTCTATGGAAGTGGACATTTGCATTTATGTCATGGCTACACAGGTTTGAAAGTCTTTAGATAGAGACATTCAACAATATTTAGCTGATTTTATTGCAGCAGGTCACGTGACCATCAGCCTTTGAATATGGGCATATTGTATTCCATCCCCCATTGAATACGGCGTGTCCAGTACTGTTTTATAGTAACGATCGTATCTGCCATGTCATAAAGCTTAATATGCATTCCCTTTTGTTCTAATGAACTTTTGATACAGGCCACGTGAGTAACTCATGATCAGAAGTGCTTCATCATGCATCAAATATCAGATGAAATATATAAATGTGTGAGTTATTTGCTTATGGTTTATCAGTACATCATGAGCACGCACTAAAAGATATTCTGATTAGAATAGTAAAGGGGAAGACAATCTCGGCCAAGCAGGTGACCAATTTACCTAATGATCCCAATATTTAAGTACTAGGGACTAGCGCAGGGGAGATGACACAGATATGCTAAAAATATAATATTTACAAAATGTGGGCATAATTCTTTTAGGATATTATTTCAGCAGTCTTACTGGAAACACATTCCACCCACATTCCATACCGAAAAAGATATAAGGCTTCACTTGATCTATGCAATAGTGCATTTGGAAAGACCCAGCGTTGGCCAGGTATGTAGCTATAGGGGGGGGGGGCAAAACTAAAGCCTACTCAGCACATTTAGCTGAGAAGAAAGATGTACTTTTTTGTCTCCTAGGTAGGGCATGGATATTGATTCACATACTCTCCTGTATAGTTCACAGACAGATCCTCCTGGAGTTAACCCCTTTCGGGCCATTGAATGGTCTGCTGAATAATAACCTTTGGCTGCAAGAATTCAACCTCGGCAAGTCACCTGTCAGTCCTCAACTCACCCTTTCAAATCAACCTATTGTTTTCAATTCTCTGACTTATAACTTTATTTTCCAAATGGGGACTCTGAGTACTCTATCATTATATATATATATATATATATATATATATATATATATATATATATATATATATATATATATATTGTCGATTCCGATTATTGCGATTTTTTGTCCCTTTTTTGCGAATTTTCGTCCCTTTTTGCAGTATGTTCACACCAGGGGAAGCCCCTCCCCCTGATTCACTTTCAAATGTTACGTTCTTAATTATCCATTGAACCTCATAATATCTATTCCTCAATGACACTATGGTTTATATAGAAATAAATGAGTATTTGACAGTCATTATTACCCTCTCCTTTGTCTGTCATCTTTACCCTCAAATTTATATAATTCCTGCTTCATATCGTACAGACCGAAGTAATACAAGGGCCAATGTCATGAGGTCATGGCTCTTCATATATTAAGATCTAATCAGCAGGGATGTCTGGACTTTCCGGGACCAAATTCCCATTCTTATAAATGCTGAACAGCTTATTTAATCGACCATGTTACCATAAAAGCAGGCTATGTCTTGCCCATTGGATGAGTGACAATGTGTGCTTTAATCTGATACCAAATATGCCTATATGAGGGGAATACTTCAAAAGGAATAGAGTCAAAACAAAAAATGAATAAAATCATGGATCGATAGGCTAATGATGTTGATATCTCGATATTGTGGATATCAATGACATCCCTAATATATATATATATATATATATATATATATATATATATATATATATATATATATATATATATATATTATATATATATTCATACATATGTCAAACCTGGGATGTGGGATCCTTAATGATTCGTTGTGGGGTCATGAAAGTCTTGTGGGATCCTCACAAGGATCCAACAAGGTACTTGGGCTTAAATGAGTCAAAGTGGTCTGGTATGGATAGATTTTAGGTTAAAATCATATTTTCTATTGAGACCCCACAGTGCTATTTTGCAATAAACTATTAATCATTGGTTTCACACCATGCACCTAGGTGTCCCTACCCATCACAAAAGTATCAAAGTGTGTATATACACCTGCCATGCATGAGTGAGTGCATGAAGGTCAAGGATTAAGGTCATAATCTAGGATGAGAAATTATAGTTCATGGATCCCACTATCCTGTATGGGAGCTCAAGAATAGATATGGGGGGCATACATACATACATACATACAGAGAGAGAGAGAGAGAGAGAGAGAGAGAGAGAGAGAGAGAGAGAGAGAGAGAGAGAGAAAGAGAGAGAGAGAGAGAGAGAGAGCACAAGTAGAGGAAGAGAGGAAGGGTAGTACTATGAGTGAGAAGACAGGGGGATGAAGATCCAGATGCTATTGGATGAAATAAAAGGCTGACACATGTGATTTGATATGTGTATTACAAGTGTGTGTGTGCTGTATAGTAAGCAGTCTATTCTTGGCTACGGTAGCTTTTCTATATTCTATAATCTTAAAATCGGGATCTATAGTGACTCATAGATATCATGAAAAGAATATATATCCAAATAACAAGATGAGGTGATCTTAACGTCTGATCAATGTCATTTCCAAATTGAAACAATGTTCAATGATGGTTCAGCTTAACTCCATATTACAGACCAACATTGACCAAAATGTAAAAAAAACATTGATTTAACCATTGACCATGCCATCACAAAAAAAATCGATTCAAGTGACTGTTTGCATACCAGTTATATTCTCAAAAGTTCTGACACAAAAATGTTTTTTGGGGCAAGCCTATACTGGCTCAGAGTCACATAGTTACCATTATATAGCCAGTGTGTATGATGCATCCAGCATATATGATAATTTCTCCGTGCTCCAAATCATAAGCTTTTTACCGCCTGGGGTTTGATTCCTTGCCATGGTGGTAGACTTTCTGTTTTTAGCTTGTATTTAACTTTATATTTATTGATTTTTTTTTATTTGTAGTATAAATGCACTAAGGATTGATATGGAAGGCATGCAGGTTTGATAGCCTAGATATACCAGAACTCGGGCCTTATACCTTCCACATCAATCATCATTCCATTACTTCATCAGGTCGCATATGGGATGCACCTTACATGTAGTACATACCCTGATTTTGTGAACTTGCTATTAAAATTAAAGATAACAATACCTTTGCCTTACTTGATGAATTTTTAATACCCACATTCATGTACACACATATTGTGCTTCCCCATCGTCCCATTTCAATTGGCAAAGCACTGAATGGGTGACCCGGGCCAGGAGGAGGGTGAGGTTTGGGTAAAAAAAAAAATCTAAGAACATTTTTATTACATGAAAAAAAATGTTTATAAACAATGTTTTTCTTTTGAACAAAATAATAACATTTGTTTTTCAATGTTTTTATTGACCAAATAAAAATATTTGTTAGTTACATTTCTTTTATGTAAAGAAAGACTCATTTTTACCTAAGAATAAAACTTTTTTTTATAAAATGTTGAAAAAAAGTCTTTTGTGTACATGTTTTGCCGTGCTTTGTCACAATAGAATACATTGTAGGCATTCAAATATTAGGTAACATGACTCTAGCCACTTTTGGACCCTCCCCATGTAATACTTTGGAACAAAATGACTAACAACAATATGCAGGCTGTTTCCAATCAATGGACCTACTTGTAAATATATCCCCCCCCCCCTTCCTAATTTGGCAGGGAGCGCAAATAGTTATCTGAATTCTATGAACAAATGCAAATCATAAGCTTCAATGATAGTACAAATGTATTGCATTTTAAGCTCAGGATGATCTAAAATAATCATAGTTTTTACAAACTTGTCACTTTAGACTAATTACAGCTTAACGGCCAGTAAGCTATACCAATAGTCAGAGTATGACGTGTTTATTTTATTCTATTAGTTTTTTTATAACTAAAGAATTGGAATATGGTGAGACAAACACCTGCATACAATGATGCATGGTCTATCCATATTGATACATACCAGTGTTATACCATAATATCAAGACCTGCTGATCACAGGCCTAGGAAGTAATTCCATTTGTATCACAATGATATATTCTAAAGGAATTGACTTCTGGGAAAGGCGCTAGTTTACAGGTTACGAAATAGAGTTTTTTGATCTTGGTATAAAAAAACATACTATAGACCTGACCCATAACAGGAGCCATACTGGCCTACCCATCCTTCTTGCTTCTACTTCCTGGTACCAGCCTCCCCTATCCAGCTACCTCCCCCACCGCTCCTACCATCTCCCAGCCACTGAGACTGCTCCTATACCTCTCTATTCATCCTTCCTGTCCTTCCTCCTGCCCATCAGCCCATAAGGCCACCTCCTATCTTTCTACCCACTGCTTCTGCCCTTCCTCCTGCCTACCTGGGGGCTCTGGATGGGGGGGGGCATGTCACATGTAGATTTTATGAAATGCTAATGTCACATGTCAAGTTAGTCCCTGTCATGTCACTAATTTTTTCATCTCATTCAACTAAAGCCCATGCCACATGTTAATTTTAAAAATTGGCCATGTCAATATGTCAAATTTAGTGGTCCACACACATTACCTGCCCCAAAAGACTGCCCTTACCTCCCTACCCACTCTTTGGTCTTCCTGTCCCTCAATGCATAGCAGCCAACCGTCACAGGCCTCTTTGGATCTCTTTACCCACACCTTATCATTCCTCCAGCCAACCAACAGAGGCCCTCCCTATACCTCCCTACCCACTTCTACCCACACATCTTTGCCACTCTTGCTCACTGAGCATGTGACTCATTTTTAAGTTTGGGTGACCATGTTGAGTGGGAATCCTGACTACTGCACTTGCTAACTGTCATACTGTATCTTGGATACGTATCAAAGCCATAGATATGTTACTGATGCATCATGTGCTTCAAAGAGACAATTCTACCAGTATAACTACATCCATGATGTTAGAACATGTATCTGTGTATGTGAGCTATGTGAGGGTTTTATCTAGGGTATTTATAGATTAAAAATAGATTACCATAAAACAACCCCCCTTCAAGAAGGGAATGGATTTTTTCTATCTCCCTCGAAAATGCTAATGATAATCAGTAAGGGAAAAATAAATCAGATTACCATAAAACAAACAAAATAGTACTATTTGCATGTATGGCAATACCTCCTTAGACCTGTCATCACATCAACACCTAGATTGTGTGAATCATAGAATGCAAGATATGGTATGAATAAGTTTAGCATCATACAGAGTACAGCAAGAGGCACTTTAGACAGGTACGAGCCACACCTTGGGCGTGACAAGGTACCCATCCCTTACTACAGTCTGTATATGTAATACACTGTATATAAGGCGCACCCGGAGCCTGACAAGGTTCCCATCCCTTACTACAGTCTGTATATGTAATACCCTGTATATAAGGTGCACCAGGAGCCTGACAAGGTTACTATTTCTTTCCACAGTCTGTATATGTAATACCCTGTATGTAAGGAGCACCGGGAGCCTGACAAGGTTCCTATTCCTTACCACAGTCTGTATATGTAATACCCTGTATATAAGGCCCACCTGGAGCCTGACAAGGTTCCTATTCCTTACTAGAGTCTGTATATATAATACCCTTTATATAAGGCACATCTAGAGCCTGACAAGGTTCCTATTCATTACCACAGTCTGTATATGTAATACCCTGTATATAAGGCGCACCGGGAGCCTGACAAGGTTCCCATACCTTACTATAGTCTGTACAGGTAAAACCCTGTATATAAGGCACACCTGGAGGACTGACATGAATGTATATTTGTTCTTCCTACAGCAGGGATAAAAAATAGGGAAGAGACTAGGCCACATGACAAGGGCTGTACATAGCTTCTTAAAAGTGGAATGATTATGATTCAGCCATTACACTCATAGTCTGGGCATTCAGAAATTCATCTCATGGTCTTTGTATTTAAATTCATTACAGCTATATATGATTGGAGCACAACAGCTCAGACACATCTGCTCAGACACATCTTCATCTTGATCCATGGTTAATTATTTGAGAAACAAATCCAAAAGACCTTCATGCTGGAGACAGATGTGATACCCCCTCACAGTTATGCCCTGGATTTTAGGTATAGAATAGAACAAGTGTAAAGTAACTGAAGTTTTCATTAGCTATCCATTGCAAACACCAAGATGACAGGATCCCACTATTCAGGGTAGTGGCTGAATAGAGACCCCACATCCCAGGAGCAGAATTGATATGTACTAGTCAGGTCTCTGTATCAGTGGGACAGGATAGATCTTTGACAGCATGGATTTTGATGATAATTCAAGCATTAAGGTCGTTCTTTCAACACCACTGAATATATGAAATCCATATTTTTTTCCTAACCTCATTTATCTCAATAGTCTTAATAAGTATTACCATGTAAGTTCAGTGTGCTGACAACTCCACATATTAGGAATGTTAACTGAGAGCAGACATTGGGTCTAAGAGTAGCTTGCAAAGTGATAGATGGTACTTTTCCTGTTCTCCATAGTCAATACCTTAATGAGTATGAATAGAACCATCATTTAATCAAGCCATAGAAATAAACTTTGTCTATAGGTTGCTGCAGTGGGAGCCTTGATTTGGGGAAGGACCCCACAGTTCAGGGTGGGGACTGACTGAAGACCCCATAAGCCAGGAGGAGGACTGACATGAATGTGCATTTGTTCTTCTTACAGTGGGGCTATTACTATTAGATAAAAGAGAACAGGGTGGGCACTGACTTAAAGTGGAATAATTATAATTTTGCTGTTATACATGCTGTGTCTGACCATTCAACAGTTCATGAATGGGTTTGTATTGAAATTCAGTTATATATAAATTATATTGGTTATAACATAACTTCTTAAAGGAAAAGACAACCCTATTTTCATGATGGCTTATTTTGGTAGTATTCTCATTGAATCGAAATATTCAGGTATGCATTTTAACATATCTGCCATTGTAAGGGTAGGGGAGACCTCTCTGATGCAGAGTATGATGTCACAAGAGACCAGATGCATCAGGTGCTGAATTGTATGAGCATGGGGGGGGGTCCTACAAAATATGTTTTTAATGGTAGAAATTAAGTGTACAACAACCTCATATCATTTAGTGTAACTCAATGGGACTATTAAGTGCTAGTAATGAAAGGAAATATAGATGCAGGGTCAAAGGACACTTGTAAGCACCACTTGTTTGTTGGCTGGCGACCTGCCTCTATGATGTTCCCAACAGGCCATGTCTAAGATGTTACCAGTCAATCATCCTCTGTTTTAAACCTTACTCACAAGAGGGCACCCTAACACCCCAATGGTCAAACTGTCTCTCCTATACAGATGTTTGGATATAGTTTGGGATGGGGGATTGAAATACTCCCATTTAGTGGAGTTCAAGAGTACTTCTCCCCATGATATGGGGAGAATGTCATCAGACATGGCCAGTGGGTATGTAGCCCTCAAATACCTGCGGGGACCAGTGTACACTTGTTTGCAGAGAGACATCACTGTGCAGTCAATACTAGGCTGCATCTCGTCTCCTGTGATATCACATCTGCATCATTAAGGTCTGTTACCTGCCTTTACAATAGCAGATGTATTACAAAGTATACCTGAATCTTTCTAATCAATAAAAGTACTAGCAAAATAAGCCAACATGAAAATAGGATTGTGTTTTCCTTTAAATGTGACCTGCCCTGGGAAAAGGGTCTTTATTAGCTATCCATTGCAAACACCAAGATGACAGGATCCCACTATTCAGGAAAGTGGCTGAATAGAGACCCCACATCCCAGGAGCAGAATTGATATGTACTAGTCAGGTCTCTCTATCGGTGGGACAGGATAGATCTTTGACAGCATGGATTTTGATGATAATTCAAGCATTAAGGTCGTTCTTTCAACACTACTGAATATATGAAATCCTTATTTTTTTCCTAACCTCATTTATCTCAATAGTCTTAATGAGTATTACCATGTAAGTTCAGTGTGCTAAAAACTCCACATATTAGGAATGTTAACTGAGAGCAGACATTGGGTCTAAGAGTAGCTTGCAAAGTGATAGATGGTACTTTTCCTGTTCTCCATAGTCAATACCTTAATGAGTATGAATAGAACCATCATTTAATCAAGCCATAGAAATAAACTTTGTCTATAGGTTGCTGCAGTGGGAGCCTTTATTTGGGGAAGGACCCCACAGTTCAGGGTGGGGACTGACTGAAGACCCCATAAGCCAGGAGGAGGACTGACATGAATGTGCATTTGTTCTTCTTACAGTGGGGCTATTACTATTAGATAAAAGAGTACAGGGTGGGCACTGACTTAAATTGGAATAATTATAATTTTGCTGTTATACATGCTGTGTCTGACCATTGAACAGTTCATGAATGGGTTTGTATTGAAATTCAGTTATATATAAATTATATTGGTTATAACATAACTTCTTAAAGGAAAAGACAACCCTATTTTCATGATGGCTTATTTTGGTAGTATTCTCATTGAATCGAAATATTCAGGTATGCATTTTAACATATCTGCCATTGTAAGGGTAGGGGAGACCTCTATGATGCAGAGTATGATGTCACAAGAGACCAGATGCATCAGGTGCTGAATTGTATGAGCATGGGGGGGGGGTGCTACAAAATATGTTTTTAATGGTAGAAATTAAGTGTACAACAACCTCATATCATTTAGTGTAACTCAATGGGACTATTAAGTGCTAGTAATAAAAAAGGAAATATGGATGCAGGGTAAAAGGACACTTGTAAGCACCACTTGTTTGTTGGCTGGCGACCTGCCTCTATGATGTTCCCAACAGGCCATGTCTAAGATGTTACCAGTCAATTATCCTCTGTTTTAAACCTTACTCACAAGAGGGCACCCTAACACCCCAATGGTCAAACTGTCTCTCCTATACAGATGTTTGGATATAGTTTGTGATGGTGGATTGAAATACTCCCATTTAGTGGAGTTCAAGAGTACTTCTCCCCATGATATGGGGAGAATGTCATCAGACATGGCCAGTGGGTATGTAGCCCTCAAATACCTGCGGGGACCAGTGTACACTTGTTTGCAGAGAGACATCACTGTGCATTCAATACTAGGCTGCATCTCGTCTCCTGTGATATCACATCTGCATCATTAAGGTCTGTTACCTGCCTTTACAATAGCAGATGTATTACAAAGTATACCTGAATCTTTCTAATCAATAAAAGTACTAGAAAAATAAGCCAACATGAAAATAGGATTGTCTTTTCCTTTAAATGTGACCTGCACTGGGAAAAGGGTCTTTATTAGCTATCCATTGCAAACACCAAGATGACAGGATCCCACTATTCAGAGTAGTGGCTGAATAGAGACCCCACATCCCAGGAGCAGAATTGATATGTACTAGTCAGGTCTCTGTATCAGTGGGACAGGATAGATCTTTGACAGCATGGATTTTGATGATAATTCAAGCATTAAGGTCGTTCTTTCAACACTACTGAATATATGAAATCCATATTTTTTCCTAACCTCATGTATCTCAATAGTCTTAATGAGTATTACCATGTAAGTTCAGTGTGCTGAAAACTCCACATATTAGGAATGTTAACTGAGAGCAGACATTGGGTCTAAGAGTAGCTTGCAAAGTGATAGATGGTACTTTTCCTGTTCTCCATAGTCAATACCTTAATGAGTATGAATAGAACCATCATTTAATCAAGCCATAGAAATAAACTTTGTCTATAGGTTGCTGCAGTGGGAGCCTTGATTTGGGGAAGGACCCCACAGTTCAGGGTGGGGACTGACTGAAGACCCCATAAGCCAGGAGGAGGACTGACATGAATGTGCATTTGTTCTTCTTACAGTGGGGCTATTACTATTAGATAAAAGAGAACAGTGTGGGCACTGACTTAAAGTGGAATAATTATAATTTTGCTGTTATACATGCTGTGTCTGACCATTCAACAGTTCATGAATGGGTTTGTATTGAAATTCAGTTATATATAAATTATATTGGTTATAACATAACTTCTTAAAGGAAAAGACAACCCTATTTTCATGATGGCTTATTTTGGTAGTATTCTCATTGAATCGAAATATTCAGGTATGCATTTTAACATATCTGCCATTGTAAGGGCAGGGGGAGACCTCTCTGATGCAGAGTATGATGTCACAAGAGACCAGATGCATCAGGTGCTGAATTGTATGAGCATGGGGGGGTGCTACAAAATATGTTTTTAATGGTAGAAATTAAGTGTACAACAACCTCATATCATTTAGTGTAACTCAATGGGACTATTAAGTGCTAGTAATGAAAGGAAATATAGATGCAGGGTCAAAGGACACTTGTAAGCACCACTTGTTTGTTGGCTGGCGACCTGCCTCTATGATGTTCCCAACAGGCCATGTCTAAGATGTTACCAGTCAATCATCCTCTGTTTTAAACCTTACTCACAAGAGGGCACCCTAACACCCCAATGGTCAAACTGTCTCTCCTATACAGATGTTTGGATATAGTTTGTGATGGGGGAATGAAATACTCCCATTTAGTGGAGTTTAAGAGTACTTCTCCCCATGATAAAGCAAATTCTGCCTGCATAGAGGGAACTTAATGGGTTCCTAAGACCTATAGAGGCAACTTAATGGGTTCCTAAGACCTATGTATGTAATGTGTAGTATTCACCAGGTGACAGCACTACTGCAAAAGAGAATTATTATTCATAATCTTCTATCATTCTTAGAGCATATAATAGTACAGTGTTGTTCTAAATCACTATTTCACTTAAAAATACAAACACACAATGTCAGCAATAAAAGGCTATACAGGAAAACCCTCTGACATTACTACTCATGCACTACAAGGAAGCAGCTAGTTCTCTGACACCCATTTTATGACTTTAAAAAAATTATATACTAAAACACCTTTATCGCAGATGGTACCCAGTGGTCACAATGACCTCAGTGGAAGAGCGATGAAAATGGGCAGAAAAGGGCATCCGATTGTCCCTGTGGGCAAATCGGGCCGACAATTTTCATCCCAGATTCATACACGATGACCATCGCGGATGAGGAAAAGCCATAATCGGCCCGGCAATATCATCGGTTTTGGTGGAATACCCCCATTAGGCTTTGGATTTTTAATTGCACAATCTGACTAGAGATATTCAAATTCCTAGATTTTTATGCTATCACCAGAAGGTCTTACCATAATCACTGAGCATTATCACCCTGTGATGAACAATATTACCCTTCGCATTGGCCACCAACAAGAGTCTTTGCTCATACTCAATAATACCAAATAAAGGTGGTGCCCACAGGTGTCAGCCCCACTGCACCCAGCTGGTGTGATGGTGCAGGAGGTTTAGCAAGCGCTATGTGGGCAATATAACATAGATGTGTAGCATACCTAGGAAAAAGTGACATATGTTGTGGTTGCTAAACCTCCCTATTGGGGGTAGTCAACGGAGCCTAACCTCCCGGCTCTGGAGGTTTGGGAAACAAGTGACAATAACCTGTATTAGCCACAACAGTCCTCAGAAATGGACTATATAATGCAGCTTATATGTGGGGTTTTATATGCATTACAGTTTGCCATTAGATACAGAGAAATTGTGGCCCAGACCTAAGTTCTGACTGTCTATTCCCATTCTTAAATGATAACCAGCAATCTGTGAAATGCATCTTTTGTGTATGGGGTTGTCTTCAGAGAAAAGGAGTGAAAGGAGGGGGGGTGTCATGAGCAGGATTCCCAATAATATTATAGCAAGGCTAAGGATAACAAAAATATTAACAAAGACAGGCAAGATAATAGTTTACCATCTCCTTTTGCAGTAGATCCTGAACATGTTTTCAATGTCATGGGTGACCAGCTCCAGCTAGACACCATGGCGCCACCCCTATCCCGCTAGGTCGGAATAAGCTATTCAAACTCTATATAAACCCTGTCCCTAAACGTTTTTGATTTAATAATTTAGAATGTAAAAAGACTAAAAGAAAAATGTCAAAGTGTGCACTCAATAAAATAATTTATCTTTATAGTTTAAAGACACATGATTTGAATGACATTACAGTAAAACTTGGTTACTATGAGTTACCTGGGACATGAACAATTACCTCTTTGTAATGAAGTTCTTGTCATAATAGAGTTATGGATGTTGGGGGCTCAAAAAGTTTGAGAGGGGATCGGAGGGGTCAGGAGTGTCCCAACAATTTCCAGGCTGCACCAGGGATGCCACTCACTGATCAATGACAATTCGGAAACATCTTAATTTTCTGGCCTCTCAATAGGAAGTGCCTACAGAAAATAAATGTAACAATTCAGATTTCCTAAAAGGTTGGGAAAAGTGACATCTCTGCTGCACACAATGATCCAGGGTCGTTCAAAAGGTGTGTCAGGGGGTACAGGGGTCGGGGGCGTCCAAACACCTCCCCCAGCTTGCTCATCACCACATTTAGAAGCTCAAAAGGTGTGACGGGAGTAGAGGGGTCAGGGGTGTCCAAAACCCCCCTGGGCCATACACAGCAACCAGAAGGTGAGAGAGGGAGGAGGAGGGGTCGGGGCATCCCAACACATCTACAGGCCCAACACAATAAGCTAGACCCAGTATAGATCTAATGATTCCTCTGTCTAATGGAGTTTATTGACTCTAGAAATGTATGAGAAAATTAGGGGCAACTCAAATATGCTCGTTATAAGCAAGTGCTCGTTATATCCATGCTCTTAGTAGCCAAGTTTTACTGTAACTTACATATCATACATTTTAAAAATGGTTCTGAAAATATTCTTCTCTGAACCTTTAAAAAATATTTCAAAAAAAGAAGTTGATAAATGTATTTCTTTACCATATTGTATCTGAAACATTCAAGAACATTACAATTACATGATTTGTCTTGTGGATATGATTATAGTGTATCTACTATTCCGTTCATCATTGAGGAACTGATGCCACTGTGGATTTTCATTTGTATGATTCATAACAATTTATCCTGGAACACCGGGAGTAATATATTTGTCATTGCAAGTGATGGACCAACCTCTAGCACTGTAACAATCCCTTGTAGGATGCCCTAATTGAGTTACATAACAATGTGTATAAATGTACATTAGCTCTTGTGGGGTCTTGGCAGAGGTCATAGGTCAAGGTTATCCATGACCCCACAAAGGGATCCCACAAGGTTGAAAAATTAAATGCATGATTTGAAAAAAATAAATTCATATATTGAATCTATAAATTAAAGGCTATCCAAATATGTTAATATTTCCTGTGTAAGTTTGCTAATACTATGGGATCCCACATCCCAGGGTCAGGATGGAGACCCCGCAACCCAGGTTTAATCGGTATATATATTCAAAAGAGAGGGATATCTACATGATATAATATGATATACTTCATATCAATCATCCGGTTGATACATTCCTGGAATATTAGCACAATAGACCAATAATGCAGTGCTGTCGAGTTACTAACCAGCACTGCATTATAACTTCACACATAAGAATATTGCGGCACCATGCAGAATTTAAATGGTTAAAGAAAGCCACCAGCTGAAGATGTCTCCACATCAGAGCAATCACAATAACTCACCAGTTACCATTAACTCTTTAAGGGCCGCTGATGCATTAATGCATCATGCCTATTGGTCGTCATGATGCACCAATGAAGTGCTGGTGAGACTACTCACCAGCACTTCATTGGATCATCATGCCGACCCTATGGGATTGATACACGAAATCCTAGATCGTGATGATGAGAGAAGTCTTACTAGCACTTCATTGGTGCATCATGATGACCTATGGGCATGATGCATTCATGCATGCTCAGCAGCCCCTAAGGAGTTAAGTCTTCATCAAGGCTGCCTTGCGAAGGTTCCACCAGTACCAGCATTTAGGCTTCATTATTGTAACAACCTTGCCGCCATCACCGGCAATCAGCGCATCTTACTTTTGTTCTTTGAACAAGCCTTTGTTATAGATCCTTTCTGATAATGTTTCTGTTTTACACAGACCTTATTTTTGTTGAAGCCTCAAAAGGTGCCAGAGAAATCTTTGTTTGATTGAAGGTTTGACGGTGATTTAACAAAAGCACTGTGAGGTACTAACACTGCAAGCTCCTCTGAAATAACAAAAGAGGAGGAGATGAAGAAATTTGTTTCCTTGAACTGCTGCATTCTGTCTCATAGTGGCAATCTACTAATATGTTGATTGAGTTTTGAGCTTGAAAAGCATTGGCTGAACTATCGTATATACATGAAGCATATTATGGAATGCCAAAGATCTGCCCTAAAAGATTCCTGATAAAAGCCCAGCTAGCACCTTATGTAAAAAAGATGTCCAATACTCGTCTTATTCACGTTATTACGTCAAACCGACCAGATAATTATGTCATTAGAACGTAAAGATTTTTACATGATGAATTTACTAGATGTTGATGTAAAAGATATGTCCTATATGGGATGTAAAAAAGACATGTCCTATTAGACATCATAATTATGTCATTATCTGGTGCAATCATACACATCATATGATGTCATAAATATGCTATGGTATTAGAAGTGTTAAAAATATGTGCACCAATTGACATCAATGATACATCTCATAGTAGTTATTATGAGTTATACCACGATTTCTGGGTTACTCAGTGCCTTTTGGTGGATATTCCCATACACATATCTGTCGATATTGCACACCCTACAGGCTGTAACATCAATATTGTAAGGCGTGCTGTTATCCATCTAAGGCGTGCTGTTATCCATCTAAGGCGTGCTGTTATCCAGGATAACAGCACGCCTCTCATGTCCTCCCATGTCATATGTTACATGTTAAAACCCACGAAATCTTCAAGGCCAGGGCAGGGCTCGAACCTACAGTCTCAGATCCCTAATCCAACTCCCTATGCATTGTGCCACAGGGACTGATGGGAGAAGCTTGGTTAGAACAATGTCTCGATAAGATACAAAGCCATGAGCGCTGTCTCTGTCCGCTGCCGGGCGAGGAGGTGTATTCTACACAAACATAACAGAGAGACGCGTCTTTTTTCGCTGTGTGCGCTGTCGCTGTCCGCTGCCGGTCGGAGAAGGAGGAGACGCGGTGGCCTAGCGGTTAGCGCCTTGCGCTCAGCCGTGAGAGGTACATGGATCGAATCCCGGCCGGAACGCGTTTTTTTTCACCGTGTGCGCTGTCGCCGTCCGCTCCTGGGCAAGGAGGTGTATTTTATACACAAACATAACAGCGAGACGCATTGAAATCTTTAGCCGTGTGCCGCTGCCTGTCCGAGCCGAGACGGCCGCTCTCGCCGTCCGCTGCCGGGCGAGGAGGTGTATTTTATACACAAACATAACAGCGAGACGCATTGAAATCTTTAGCCGTGTGCCGCTGCCTGTCCGAGCCAAGACGGCCGCTCTCGCTGTCCGCTGCCGGGGAAGGAGGTGTATGTACCTGTGTACACACACTATGGCTGGCTTCGATCGAGTCCCAGGGAGGGGGAATAATTTTTGGTTTCAACTTGAATTTATTGGTATAATATTGATTATTTATTGGTTTCGTGGTATAAAATAAGTAGACAATGGATAACTCATGACTCGTGGGTGTTATCGACGATAATAACACTCGGCCTATGGCCTCGTGTCATTATTCGTCCATAACACCCACGAGTCATGAGTTATCCATTGGTTACTTGTTCAATGTAATATAGTGACACATGAGTGATGTCTAAATTTCATCTTGATCTGGTTAAACTTGGGACATTACAGAATTGTATCTATTTCTTGTCTCTTTGCTCTTGAAAAAGCACCAGATAATGACATATTTAATAAATCAAGCATAAATATTTCATGAGATATTTATGTCATTATGATGTGAATTCAAAGCTGTTGTATTCTTGTAAGAATATGACGTCAGTGATACATTGCATTTATATCCCCTAGATAGTTCTGGTATCAGACACAAGGGGTCTCATCTAACACTTTACTGACTATCTGATCTGCATTGCCACATTGCCAATAAATAGTTGGATCAAAGTGAACCAAATGCCTGCAGTTATTGGAATAAAGTGAAAGAAAGGTTTTCTTCAATATGTACTCTGTTGTTTCTGTGACATTCAAAGGAGAAATAATGACTAAACAAATAATGCACATGATAGACACCTCTTTTAGGTCTTAAGAAAATATACAAGAACCAATATTGACTTTAAGTAGACATCACACCCCGGCCTCTGGGCTAGATTAAATGTGTAGTGCCCTCTCTATGGATATAGAATACCTGTGAACACCTTTTACTAATACATCTATGAGGAACATCTTATTTATGACATAAACCATAGTCAGCTTACATGTCAAGATTAACATCATTTTGGTGAGTTTCAAGTACATCATATTGACATATGATATGTACTTGCAAAGACATCTCATAGTGACATGAAAACGTCTTGCACATACGATGGGTTTTTCCCCACAAAGTTCGTGCGATAATATTATGTATGTCAGGATCAGCACAAGATGTAAAAAAGATGTGCTTTACTATGAGTTTTGCTAGCTGGGAGGCAGGTTGGGACAGAGCTAGACAAGACAAATGACGTTATCTGGTAAATCAGCTTGACAAATACATAGTGAGAGAGTAATGGAAACGAAGAGTGGCAATAAGCACACTTCATTTCGCTGGTGTCTAGCATCCACTTACAGACAGCAGCACCATCAGTGAATGGCCGCCGGTAATCAGCTTGGTTTACTGGATGTCGTCTGCTAGACATGTTTATGGAGGGAAAGGTTGATAACCAGAGATTGACATGGTTGGTTAGTCTTGCATGTTCCATCCTGCTATAAATATAATGGCCTAGCTATGAAGTAGAATAAAAAGTACCACTATAGTACTCAATCGTTACATTACGGACCACCCCCATACATCGACTTCAAGGATCAGTGCTTTTATGGAGATTAAAGTGCATTGCACACATTTCCTTACAGCCCCCACACCATTAGTGCATAGCTTATTTACTTCATCAATTAATTGCATCACATAGATGGTATTTTGCTATGTTACTCACTCAAATAAGGTTTCATCAGTACCCCTAAATTCGGCAGAGCAATATGGGGCATGGTACGCTTTCCCCCAATCAAGTGATCCAAACCTACAGTACGGAGCTGTTCACAAGACTTCATTCATGTTTGAATTAGTGAAGACAAGGTGTCAGAATCATGGCAGCCTTTTCACACCTCTTTTATAGAGAGGGTTTACCTATGTAGGTCCCAACTGATCCCCAATCACCATTACTGTCAGTCTACCTGTCTATAGCCACACCTCATGTACAGTAAAGTACACTGGGCACCCTCATATCAGTTTGATTGATACCTCACCAATGCTCTACTCCAAGAAGAAATAGTTGTGAAATAGGGTAGAGGCACCCATTTCGGACGCTCCTGACCACACAGGAGGTGGCCATATTTGGTGCTCAAATCTTGTACCTTTAAAAGTGGTGAATTCTACTTTCCATTTCACCAGTTGATACATGATAGTTTTCCCTCAAGATCCTTGAAGACATTTTTAATGAGACTCTCTGATACATATGAATAAATGAGCTGTTCATATTTAGTCTCCAAAACATCAAATTGCACCCAAAGTCAGACAGCTTATGCCAGAGGTGACCCTAGAGTCAGACACTATGTTATCTAATTGATACAGACACAATGGGTCACTGTAACTAAAACGTTCTTTAAAGGCACATGGCACTAAGGAATCCAATCTGATGCAATACTCCTCTCCAGGATACTCTCAGATGTTTAGTTTTGCATACTTATAACAGGTCAGTTTACAGGCCCAGATAAGCATGACTTCTATGGGCAGTTGGAGTAGTGATTAGGTTTAGGTGTTAGATACTAGGTAAACCAAACACAAATTAAATATTCAGATCTGGGAGTACAGGTATGTTATAGAGGATTCTGTTTGTAATGAAATGTCCATTATATAAGTATTGAAATCATGATATAATTGTGTAATATGAATGCCATAGAAGAATAACTCCCATAATGTAATATGAGGGATGTATTCAGGTTTGTCAAGTCAAATTATTAGCAAAAATGTCTATATTCCCATTGGCATGTATAGAAATCCGGTAAACATGGAGGTTAAGACATGACAAATTGACAAATCAAACCAGGATAACCATTCACTCACCATTCTTCATCCTCAGAATATAACAAAAACACCCTGGGTTTATGCAGTTGTAAAACCATATATGACAGGGGTTTTACATGTTATTCCCCATTTGTTAGAGAGTATGATACCTGGGTTTTTATGTCTAATTCAAATGATAGCTGAATTATTCATATCTATTATGTAATTCAATGCAAAAGGTGTCCGACTTTAGGTGTCTGTCCGACTCAGGGTGCCTCTACCCTATTGTATGAGCAATTTAAGGAGGAAAGAGTGGCTAAGTAAGTGCTAAGCCTTATTGAAGAATGAAACAAGAATGAGGAGACATAAAAAGACCCCCCCCCAAAAAAAACCCCACAAAAACCAACAAGAACATCAAAAAAGAAGAAAAAAGAGAACGAGATGGGCTAGGAAGCTTTGAGAAATTATTGCATGAGAGAAGTGTTGATAGTCACAGGGAGGCAAAGGGAAAGGTAAGGTACCAGTTAGATGGGGACAAATGAGGGGACATAATTATAAGTAAATCAGGAGAAATCAGGAGGGTTCACTGTCCATCCTTGGTCAGATAACGGCACCTATCCCAGTCACCATATGGCCCCTGCAGACATGCGTGCAGCAATTCTCATGAATTCTCGCTCCTCTCACGTGATCCACCCGGACCAAAATGCAGTAGAAAGACAGTAGAAAACCAGTGTGGAAGAAGTGTAGTCTGGCAGTACTGATTCAGTGCCAACCCAGTATAAGAAGCAGTGGTTTATCAGTGTATACTGCTATACTGCTGCCTAACATTAAAGACCAGGGGAGTATAAATTCAGTGCCCAATCAGTCTGTTAGCAGTATGTATGCAGTGTTGAAGCAGTATGTCCGAAATATTTAAATTAGGTGGCAGTACGTGATCAGTGCACACATATCTAACACTGCTGGATAGATGCAGTACCAATTCAGTAGTAGGGGTGGGCAGTATTGGGGCAGTATTGAATCAGTACTACTGACCAATAGCTGCCTCAGCATTAGAGAGTCAGTAACTGATACTGATAATGCACTGCTGTAGGAGTACAACATCAGTAGCACTGATATCAAGTTGAGAAATCAGTGCACTACTGATTTCATACAGATTTTGTATTATGCCTACCTCTATTGGGGTAGGCATAAAATCGTAAAATCTCTTCAAAATTGTAACGAATATTGTAACATTGCAAGGTTATTATGGAGCAAATCACGATTGTGCTACTAACAGTATTTATTGGGATATAAGAATGCATACATACAGCAGCCCCCCCCCCATGCAAATCATGTACACCAATATTATACCCAAATCATTTTTGCCTACTTGTAACATGTATGGAAACGTCTAGCCTACATTTCATATCATTCTAGGCATACATGTTGTGATCCTCTCCAACGTGGGGCAGCTTTCCCCAGTATAGGCACTAGGTACTGATGGCAGGGTCCCCCCACACACACACAGCAGACATCTACTGACTTATTTACTTGTACAATTTACTTACTCTGGGAAGCTTTGAATTTCATCTCAAGTAGTCCAGTGTAGTCACAGGGTATTCAATGTATCCCATGCCCATTCTTGTAACATAAACTTAGATCTGTCAGTATCTATTACTGTAATATGCTCCCTGTGCATTTTTGTGTTCAGACTCAGTGGAGCTTCCCGCCTTCAGCTAACTGCCACAAGTCAGTAACCCAAATATAAAACTAGGGCAAACACTAGGGTGACCCTCAGAGATCAGTATTAAATCAGTTGACCACTGAAAATATACTGACATCTATTCTTTAGACTATGGTTCAGAAGCATTGAATCAGTAGTGTTCAAGATCTTTTATCAACTTTCAGTTGAAAGTCAGGGTACCACTCAATCTAGACTAATTAAAGCAGTGGGCAATCAGTAGTTCTAGGAGTAGTTTAACTGTGTATACTGAGATATGCAGTAACTGACCAGCATATTTTCAGTAGCCACTGATTTTAGAAGTAGACACTGCCTTCTGGTCCGGGCAGGCGTGAGCTGGGTAGAAATTAAGAGCTGTTGTATGGAGGAGGTGGAGCGATCCTGGCAGAGCTGATGTTAAAAACCAACCTCTCCTCCTGAACCCTGCCATTTTGTTTACTCATCCAACCAAGGATATCTGGTAGTCAGCTTAACGTCTTTCCTCCAGCTGTGTATTGAGCCAGATGTTCTAATCCAAAGAGTATAGGCCTAATAACAACTACACATAGGGGCAGATTCATTCCTGTTGGATAGGGACTGACATCTGGTCATGGATAATTCATATATATGCTCCATAGATAAGCCCTTTATCTGAAACATGATGCCTCAATATTTCATTTGTGATCATGAGGCACGTTTTGGTCCAGTGTTAAGTTATGCATAAGACACTTTGCTGTCACTAGAGGGTTAAAGTACATCATCTATTGGATCCATGGAGTTCTATTGGTTTCATGGAGGATTCAATAGTTTTCCTATGTCGCAATGGTTTTCTATGTCCCAATGAAAGTCCTGCTCCAATCCTGCCCCTCAGAAATGCACACTATTATTAAAAATGCATTGACAAAAACAAAGTATCCAAATGGAGCAGAGATCTAAATTCTAGATAAGGTGAACATCAACGACCTAATTGTGGAGCTATTATTATGCCTAGTTATACTACACCGACTGGAAGAACAATACCACAGTGCAGCTCA
Source organism: Acholoe squamosa (assembly GCA_949317995.1). NCBI lineage: Eukaryota > Metazoa > Annelida > Polychaeta > Phyllodocida > Polynoidae > Acholoe > Acholoe squamosa. Next base: position 50,820,219 of record OX439050.1, read on the forward strand.
CATCTTAATATATCTTATGTGGTGTGGCAAAGGTAGAAAACATTTATCTGTCATAGGAGGCCATTTCTCAAGATCATTGCACACTATTATTAAAAATGCAATGACAAAAACAAACTATCCAAATAGAGCAGAGATCTAAATTCTAGATAAGTTGAACATCATCGACCTAATCTCAAGATGCAGGGGCGTAGGAAAAGGGGGGGCCAGGGGGGCCTGGGCCCCCCAATCATGAAGGAGGTGGGGCCTGAGTATGTCTGGGCCCCCCCAATATTTTCCAAGAACTCATAAACACAATGGAAAAGAAGCTAAAACTTTACATCTCAAATTAGATTATTATGGTGATGTCATAGGGAAAATGGGGGTCTGAGCCTAAAGTCAGATCCAAAAGTTACTTTTCTATATGAATTCTATATATGCATTATATAGACGCCATCACGCATCAGCCGACAATTCAAGGTGGTCGCGACGGTGCCCTTCAGGGCCCCCCCAATGAAGATTTGCTTCCTACGCCTCTGAGATGGTATGACTGCAGACAGCCACTACGATTCGAAACCTTCAAAATTAGATTGGGTGAACATAGGAAGTGCATTATGACTGCTCTGTACGATCAGCACTTAATGTAGAAATTACATAGGGTTTGGTAGGACAGTCATACCAGTGCAATCATTAGTGACCACCAGATGCAGGGCTGTAATGTGAGGGATCCCACTATGATTCGAAAGGATCTTGTTGTACCATCTTGAGAAATGCCTTCCAGAGTATGCTGTAAGTGTTTATCATTTTCTTTTATGAGGGAAGGCTGCATCTAATTCAGATGTTCATGACTAGGTCATATATCAGCTAAATGAACTACCACAATAATTATAAATGTGGCCAGATGAGGGAAAACATGCCTCCAGGGGGAATTGTTTTTTAAGGTTTAAGTCCCAGGCTTTAAAATAAGATATGTTAAGCTGAAATATCTCAACTTGCTTGTCAAAAATAGTTGCAGTGCACAACTGAAAATGGCAAATAAGCTCTAAATATGTTATATCCTATCATAAATACATAAATTGCAAAAAATACATTTTTGCGGAAAAATAACCAAACAAATGTGATAAACATTTTTTATCATAAAATTGGTTCTAGAGGGAATTTTTGACCTCTCTCTTCAGTTCTGAGTTCATTCCTGAAGGAATTTCCAAAAAATATTTGGGTGGTTTCCATGGCAACCAGATATTGCCATATATGTCAATTTTCTTTGTTGCCATGGCAATGAACATTCCTATTGCATTCCAAAAATAGAACGTTTTCATTGGAGATGGAATAATTTTAAGCATACCACTGGATTCCTCATTAACCTTTTAAGAGCCGCTGATGCATTAATGCATCATGCCTATTGGTTGTCATAATGCACCAATGAAGTACTGGCAAGACTCTTTGCCACCACCTCATTGGAGCATCATACCGAACATCCAGGATATGTATCAACCCCATATGGTCGACATGATGCTCCAATGAAGTGCTGGTGAACAGTCTCGCCAGCACTTCATTGATGCATCATGACGACCAATGGGCATGATGCATTAATGCATATAACGGCCTTATATAGCATTTTTTGGCATATTTTTCAGTGTTTTGCCCAAATACTGCCCCCTGGTGGCCAAATCAAGTACTAAAACTCCCCCGAGGCACGTTTGCCCCGTTGGCCCAGAAATATCCTATCCAGTTAGTAAAGATGAAGCCAAGTGTCACCTTGGGGTGTGAAGTATAAATAACGATCAGCACATTCTTTCCACACGTCTCACCTAGAGATTCTCCTGTCTGTTGACACATTCTTCATTGGCCAGCTGTGAGACCACTCCATTGGAGGCTTTTTAGAATGTCCTTCCGCCTGGGGGCTCATCAATCCTTCTTTTTAATGGCTCTTCCGCTAGCCCCCATCGCCATTCCTCATTTTAATGGCCGCTGCCAGCCTGAAGCTGGTATCTGGTCAGTACTGGTCACTGCTGGTGCTTGTACCTCATACATCACTAGGACTAGCATAATGGGCCTGTCTCCAACCAGGTGCTTTGAACCTTTGATTCTGTGATAAAGAACGAAAAGTGCTGCTTCGAGAGTGGAGGTTGGTGGCACCTCTAGCGGACGGTGTTAGGGTAGAAGAGGGTGATGGTTGTAGACCTCACACTGAAGGTTTGCAGGCCACTGAGGTGGACACCTTCCTACCTTCAAGCACTTTACGACCACTCTTGAAAGGCTGTAAAAGTGCAATGTTTACCATTTTGCTGCTATGTCAAGGTACATATTTCATAAGTTTCAGTTTTTTGTCTACACTGAAGCATGTAAGATCTCTAGGGTCCTCTTACTGAGGCCTTCCCTAGCCCAATCAAAAGGGTCTTCATCTCCTCTTTCCTATCCCCTTGACCTCACACTTAAGGTTAACAGGCCACTGAGGTAGACACCTTTCTACCGTCAAGCATTTTAGGACAACTCCTGATAGGCTGTAAGAATGCAATGTGGGCCCCTTTGTCCATATGGGGCATTGGTGAAATAACAGAAAGACATAGATACTGAAAACTGTGTAGTCTATTTGATGGGGTGTTAAGATTAATATTCTAGTAGGAATATTGCATTCTCACAAACCTGCAAAGAAAGCAATAATTCACAATGCTACAACATACCCTTAACAACAGCTGCAGCCTATATGCATGCATACAGATTAGTCTGGGGAGTAGCAAAATAAAAATGAAACAGAAACAGCTCTGCCTGCTGATTGCACTAGTCATTTACCATTGTCAGTCCAGTATTGTCCCTGAGGTCCTGAATGAGGGTCTGCAATGGGTTGATAAAGATTTATCTCCACCCACTGTACACAGCATATGACTGTATAGATTACAGCGGGAGAGATATTAAATGGCAGGAGATAGGACAATCACTAATGGACACTGCTCTAAATAGGACAATCATTCATTTCCAACATACCATAAATGTTCTTCTTTTATACACTTGGTTATAACCATTTCATCCCTGTCTGGGGAAGCACAGATAATGCTTGGGCTGAACTGCTATTGTTTTGTGAAATTCAAAGTTCCAATGTATGAATCCTGTTCTGCTTTAGCGCCTGTAAAGAGTACAAGGGGAGTGCACTGCAGGGTACTACGGAGTCCTGGAAAGGACATCCATTTTCTACACATTTTTTTCTGGGGTTTGTGCTTTGCAGCTCTTCAGTATCAGTATTTTATTCTGTATGACACACAAATTGTATAGGTGAGGTACTGAGCCTTTGGGAGTGTATCAATGCCAATGATGTATGAATATAGGTCCTGCGAGTTACTCACCAGGGATGTATTTATACTCCTGGGTATATCATCACCAGTGAAAGTAAGAAGCAGTTAATTAGAATCACCCGGTGAGTTGATATCCTTAAATCAGCATTTTGCAAAGGTCAAAACCTTTCAATCTATATTTAGCCAATTCACCTGAGCCTTTTGTGATGTGTGGAAGTGATCAATATCTAATGAGACATCAATATCCCTAAAGCTTCAAATATCATGCTTCACATGCAGATGCAGAAGGGAGAGATTATAATGAGATAGTTGAAACCATGCATGATTGCCTTCATAGGTACTTTGGGTGCAACATCGTGCTCTAATGTAGTATGCATGCATGATGTGAGTGAATAATGCAGTGTTGGTAAATTTCTGCTCCCTCTGCATTGCTGGCTTTTACAAATATGATCAGTTTTAAAATAGTTGAAGGTAAGTTCGCACCCTGTGAGTAACATGTTACAGGTCCCATATGGTGGCTGTTGACTCAGGCTAGGGAACAGACCACAAGGGGGTTAGAATAGCAGGCCAGGTCAATTTGTGCAGTTAGTGTCTAGAGTAAATGGGTCTGTCCACTGTAGTAGGATGCAGTGGTATGGTTACACATAGGCTATCAAAAAGTACTTTAACCTTTAAGTTTGAATATTGATTTAAACGTATATACTGATATAGAATGCTGATATGGCAAACCCCCAGCTCTATTTGTTGCATATAAACTTACAAAGCATGCAGAATGTAATACCAGAATCAATCACAATATTAGCACTCCATAAAACTGTATTTGAGAGATATGCTGTGAAGAGGTTATATTCTGGCAGTTGACTAAAGTTCTGTGTTTAGTATATCATGAGATCCCTTATTATGCCTATATACAAATATTGCAGCCTCCTCTTCCCGCCTTGCCTCTTTGCTTCCTTCTCTGTCCATACCCCCATCCCTTTCTTCGTCCCTCCATGTCTTTTTGTCCAATACCAAACCACACCACACAGCTATCAGCCTATCCAGAGTTGAGCTGTGCACAACTAAAACAGATGTTCACCACAGTATGCTTACCTCTACTTGTGATCAGATGATAAATGTACCCATTCACAGTCAACTGACAGAACTACAGAAGATATCCAACCACAATGTCACTCACCTATGCGCTGCCGTGAGGTTGAGATAAAACAGCGGGAGGACCATCTTGCAGGGATTTCATTAGTCTTATAATGACATACTTTTGTTCTTTTTCCATCCAGGTTGCCCCTATATCAAGGTACATCTTACATAAGTTTCAGGTCTATGTCTGGTTGCTATGCCAGCAAAGTTCTCACAACGGAGTCACGTGATACCATCCCATAATGCATCAGTTCAGCACACAATCCTGCAGCAGCTACACGCACATCCCAGAGTAGGATTATTTGCATCATGGGTCTACACTGACAGATGGTCTACACTGAAACATGTAGGACCCATAGGGTCTTCTTGCTAAGGGCTTCCGTAGCCCACTTTAAAGGGTCTACATCTCCTCTTTCCTATCCCCTCGGGGTGCCTAATGCATGATATGCACGGCACTGGCACATTCATTTTTAAAATTATGTAATGTAGAACAGGGTCTCACCCAGGTGACCCTGCTGAAAACACTTAAGTGGCAATTGCATAAAAAGTAGGCTATCAGTATAGAGACCCAATTGCAAGGCTGAGACATTATTGGTCATCTTACACTGGTTAGTCTGAAATTCTAGTGGCATCAGACTTTTTGACTTTTAGTGTAGCAAAACAAGCAGGCAGTGTCCTTTTGCTTGACATCCAGTATAGAGCAAATATCTACAAGGGAAATTCTGGTTAAGCCATGAGAGAATCAATAACGGTCTGCCACTGACAGGGTCAGGGTAACAGCCTTACCCTTAAGCACTAACAGGACCTTAATCTATTTGTGGAAGGAGATAAGATGTTGGACAATAGACACTAGACAGACATAGTGATCAGTTAATTTCCTGTCTCCAGAGACAAATGGCTGGTCTAGTACTTGGAATAAATCACATTACAAACAGCCAATGCCTCTAGGCTTATTGTGTGGACTGTAATCAATAGACCCTAGTGGGGAAGTACAAATAAATGTATATGTTATAGTTAACCGTATGTTGAGGGTGTTCAGTCAATGTCTGCATCATATAATCCCCCCTGAAGTAAATTTAACCCTGGAGGAAAGTCTGCTAAATATAACTCAATGCCCTTGTTCATTTGTTATCATGAAGGCACCATTGCAGCCTTTGCATCATATCAGCTCCATCAAGTGTATATTGTCTAAGAGCACCTTAAAATTAATGCTTTGATACAATTCAATATGTCGATAGATCATGCAAGATGTAAAACATAATGGGATTGGTGAATTTCAGATCGGCCGGAATGATACACACATATTTTGCTGGTGAGTTACTCTTTATCGTTGCAATGGTGTATTATGACAGCAAATGGACTCATAAGATCTACTGCCAATGGAAAGGTCAATACAAAGGTTGTAGATCTGTAGAAGGTCACTGAGATCCAGCAGCACTATCACCACTAGTAGCTGTCAAGCTGACTTCAATGGCAATTTACTATATCAAACTACAACATCGCTTCCAATAATAAAGGGAGAATTGAAAAGCTGTGAACATGAAAGACTTTTTTGCTTATCATTCTCAGCAATATGACACCTCTTATCTAACACAAATCAATCTACCATGTCATTAAGGTCTACCTCTATTTAAGAAAAGAAAAAAAAAACGAAAAAAAATCAGGAACAGGCAGGAGTTGAAAGTACTGACGTTATAGTTCATGAGACTATTTTCTGAGTGTGATTGGTCCAGGAGACAGTGCAGAGATAGAAAGGTAATGTCTGAGATTGGTTCCTGGAGTGACAGGCAGGCCGAATGCCCCCAGAGGCAGGGCAATCTGTATGGACTGAGGGAGGGAATGGGTGTTTGGAGAAGGGTCCTGGTCTGGTAGAGGGTATTTGCAGTGTCTGTGTATGTGGGAGGGGGGTGGAGGTGAGAATCAGGTTGATTACTGTGGGGATGTCTGCACAAACAACACTATTGCCTCCAGGGTCCCCCCATACCCACCCAATACATACAAACACACAGGCTCATCCCTACCCCCGTCCCATATGCCACTGCAGGGTTATGGGGGTGGGTATGCTGTCTTTGCCTGTTTGAAGCTCGCATCTCTGCTTTGGTACACCTTGGTAAGCTATGGGAAGTTTAAGATTTAATCTTATCAGCCTCAGATACATGGCAACATGGATGTACAAATGCTGCTTGGCTACATGTGTTCAATTAAACAGCAGCTATTATTCAGAGTTTGGGGCACAGGCATTGCAATTGCCTTTCCTATGTCACTATATGCCTATGTATGAACTTATAGATGAATAATAGTCTGAATGATCAATTGAAGATTGAAGCAACATTAACAATTGCTTGATCTAAGTTGAGAAACTAATCATGAACATTGACCGAGTATTGAAATGTTCTTTTAAGCTAAGGGCCACTAATGCATTGATGCATCAACCCATTTGTCGTCATGATGCACTAATGAAATGCTGTTAAGACCGCGAACCAGTACTTCATTGGAACATCATGGCAACCCTCTGGGAGTTTCTGTATCAAACCTGGAGGGTTGGCATGATGCAAAACTTAGAGTTTCTTGCCAGGGCTGCATTCATGCATCATGACAACCAATGTGCATGATGCATTAATGCATCAGTAGCCTTTAAAGGGGACAAGTAGGAATGAAGCATACTGTTTTTCCCATAGTAGCCCATAGGTATTTGCACAGTACTGGTATTTGATGGTGTAGATAGGACTTGGGGGATAGTGGTGTACAGAGACAGGGTTATTGGGTGAGTATGTGTGTGCAGGGGTGTAGATATGATTTGCTACAGCTGAGCACACATTGCGTGGGGCTGATAGTGGTATCAGGGGGATTAACAAGGAGGTGATATACCCAGATTATCCTGACAGTATCTGCAAATCCAACAGAATTCTTTGACCTTATTTATTCCAATAGGAAATAAGGTGATCAAGGTACTGATTATTACTGTGTGGCTCAAGATTCCATCTCGTATGGTGCACAGTATGCACAGTATGACCCATTACAATCCTGGGGCCATCCACAAATGACATCATGCTGCAGGGGGCCAGGCCCGCCATGACATGATTAATTCTCCATATACATTCAGCATTGTAAAATTAGAGGGGGGGATGTCAAAAATGGTCAAATTTGGCATTGTGAATGGCCCCGGAATGACCCCCCTTCTATCCGCCTTTGTCATAAATCAGTTAAGGGAATAATTATCTTCCAGAATGAAGCTACTGTGTGAACCATCATTATACTTTACAATGCCAGTGTAAACATCCACGCAAAAGATGTTGTGTTATTAAGGTTTATAAGTGCAATATCTGTATGCACCTGCTTACGTTCCCCCCCAAACTACATCAAATTCCTGGATGTTGGGCAGAGCAGACGAGTTTGATAGCTGTGTCCCGTATTCACCCCACTGCCTCACTCTTCCCCCACAGTATCCGCTAAGATGACATGCTTTACATAAGTTCCCTCAGTCCTATATCTGCTTGGAGAGAAGGGCAGGCTCATCTTACAGGCTGGGCATGCGCAGTAACGACTTCTGCCTCCCACGGGATTTTCCCGCCTTTTACCAGATCTGAACAGTAAACTAGCCCAGTCCCGTTCAGCCTACAAAATAAATCCACACCTTTAATTCCCCTCAGTTTAAATACAACATCCAATAACCTTTATTAAAATCATCCCCCATTTAATCAAAACTTATTTAGATAAGTTAAAAGAAAGTATAAAATCTTGCTGGATCCTTTAACCCTTACTCATGTCTGCTGTGATGTATTGAGATCCTGTGCTGAATATCTCGTCAGATGTGAAGTTGCCAGGTTAAGTGAGGCTAGAAGGGGTCAATGGTAGTAGAAGGGGCTACCTCCTGCTTGTATAGGGCTGGGCATTTAATGTCAGATTTAGAGAGCGACTAAATGGGAATGTCTTTCCTTTTTATGTGACAGGGGGAGCTGAGGTCAAGTAAACCCTAAAACCCTCAAGGAGAGCATGCAATAACAGTGTTGGTGTTATACTTATTTGAGATGGCCAAGCATCATTCCCCACAATAAAAGTTTTTTTATTCCAATTCTAATACTTTTCTTCAATGGATGAATGTTTTAAATAGCGTCTGATCATATCAAAATTCCTCATCTATTCATTTGGGAGGAGTTTCCAACAGGTTTTGCTCTTGTACAAGAGATCTCCCCTCTTGTAGCAGTAAATGACCCACTAGCTCAGCCTCCCTGATGGAATAGGCAAACAGGACCTACCACTGAACGCTCTTAGCAGATCAGCCACAGGGACCCTGATACCAGCATACACTTAGGTGTAACTTATACTCTATATACATACACTAATGGTAAGATAATCACATGCCATACTGTTTATACTTTGGTGTAAAGTATAAAATATCAGTCTTGTAGTCTTGGTTAGTATCATGCATCAGCCCTAGTAGCCGTTATGTATAATTGAAGGACCACCGGATACTGTTAAAATATAGCTTCCACTGGTGGTGGTCTTGGGTTCACATGGATGTAAATTTATCATATAGAGGGCCAAACTGTACCCATGTTGGTGCTTCTCAACTTATGTATGCAGAAATATAAGTCTGGTCAGAAATAATCATGCATGCAAAATAGTGGAGGAAGGTTGAGTATGATATGGACTCACCCTATTTAATCAAAAAATCAACAAATGCCATTGATTTGCTCTCGAAGGAGATGAAGAGAAGAAATTTAAGATACAAAGGAAAAAAAATCATTTGGAACTGGCATACTATGTCAAAGGAACAACTAATCCATGAGCTGACATGTCCATTAATCCAGATAGAATGGGACCTAGAGGGATGACCCTGACACTTGGTTCTGTCTCAACTTGATAGGTGGACTGAAGAATAGGACAGCAGACTTTGTTCTCCACCTTTATCACCTAGGCTAGCACTCTCCATGCATGTGTCATACCACTCTCTACTATGCCTCTGCCCAGGATATGCTCTCCTGTATGATGAACCTGATTTTTGCTATCCCTGACTAACATACTTATCTTAGGACTTAGCATAGAGTGCCAAGTGGTCGGCATGATGCACCAAAGCAGTACAGGCAACTTACTTGAAAGGCAGGTGGTGCATCATGATGACAAAGGAATATGAATCATAAAACAAAGTGACCCCTGAAATGGTATGGTTGATTAAACATGATTTATGGGAAAACTGAACAGCCAAACACCCTATATACCCATTAACAATTTAAACATGAAGGTTTCCTCAGAGGTACAAGTGACCAAGTCTGATAAATGGAGAAAAGTGTAACATAGAATACTGGCTGTAAGCACTGTCAGACAGAGAGGAAATTATTGATTTTCATATCTATATGTAGGGCCTGTGAGTTATCCCTATAGAGGTAGAGTCCTTATCAAATAACAATACAATCTTAGGTATGGCATCAGTACCATTCTGTCATATTGTCATGGCCAATTCAATAGTCTTCATAATATAGCACACACTAGAGGGAAATAGGGTGATTAGTGAGGGAATGTCAGATATAATACTAGAAAAAGTGGTCATTGTAGTCACTTTCAAGCTTCCAATTACATAAGCTTATATTCAGATATGGCTACAAGGCCATGAATGATCTAAGTACTATTGGCCTCAATTCAAAATCATAAGGAGAAATAAGCGGGTTCATCAACTCCTTTTTGTTCCATTGCCTATTGCACAATGATTGCCTATATTGCAGGACCAAACCTGCAAATCTATAGTTACATTCTTAAAAAAGGACAGATGAGTGGCATACACTTCCACTATACTTCTTGCATGGATATGATACAATCCTCATTGTCTTTACTATGGACAGTTACACATGTTAAAATCCAACTTTATGTAAAACACCCAAAGGGTGCACATGTATGATAGAATACCACATTACCTGCATTACTCCCAGGGTACACATAATAAAATCCGACATTACATATACTATTTATAGGGTACACATGATGAAATTCCACATTAAATAATTATACTACCCACAGTGTACATATATGATAAGATCCCACATCACATATATACTTCTCATACGGTACACATGATAAAATCCAACATTATATATACCACTCACATGGTACACATAATAAAATCCCACATTACATATACTACTCACAGGGTACACATGATAAAATCCCATTTTGTCTACACTTCTCACATTGTATGACCTTTGGTACAAAATGTATATGCAATTAGATTTTGCCTGTATTACTCATTACACACAGGAAAAATTACTTCACTATGCATTTCACGCTAAAGAGCAGTAGGAGGTAAAGCAGAAGGTGGAATGTACCTCATTTCATCAGCTTAAATATACAAAGGCCATTCCAGGTCTCCTTTGATATGAGTATTACCTGTACAGGGTACTCTATTGATGTGATTTCAATAGAAAGTCACTGTGAGAACCTGTCTGTGATATCCCTCTCAGGCAGAGAAAGGGGCTTTGGATTCTATTTTGCCAACTACCGTAATAGTTCGCGTATAAGGCACACTCCACATACAAGACACACCCAAACTTTGGAAGGAAGCTGTATGGTGCACTTGGGACCTTATTTGAAGTAGTTTGATACTGTTTTTGGATTTTTCAACAATCCAGTTATGGTTGAAAATAAAATTTAATGTACGAAAGTTTCTGGGCATAATGGAATTGAATTAAGTGGCTGGAAGCTTTGTAACAAATATGGTGAGGGGAATTCTAGGAATTCACTGCTAGGTTACCTGAGGCACAGGCCTTTCCTCATTGGCTTTGCCTAGAGCTGGTCCAATAGGACCAACACCATTTAAATTCATGGCCGGAGCTCTCTCCTGACCAGACATAGAGCATTGACAGTTCTCTATTTTACTTCTAACACCAAGACAATTTGCATTGAACAATGCTGTCTTCCCTGAGTCCCATTCCTCCTACAGCCTTGGTAGATGGATTGTGCCACCTCAATTTGTTTCTATCAGTGAGAAACTTTTCTTTTTCTTTTTTAGTTTCAGTAAATAAATCACCAGAACTGCTTTCTGGCATCATGCGGGCTTCCCTAGCCCACTTAAAAGGGCCTATATCTCCTCTTTCCTATCCCCTCTGGATGTGTGTGGCACTGACACTTTCCTCTGTGAAATTGTGTAATGTAGTTATTGCCATGAATATGACCTTATCTGTCAAAATGGCGTTAAACAACTATTACTCACTCACTCTGGCATCATGCTGTGCCTTTAGAATGATACACTTCCAAAGGGTTGGCATGATGCACAGATGTAGTGCCTGTTCTGTCCAGGTATATAAAGAAAGCAAGTATCGTAAAGCCTAAAATCATTATTGTGTCTGAGGGATAAATCTAGAAAAAGTACTTACAATACTACCTTTTTTAACATTTTTATTTATAGCCAGGTCCAAAGGGGTGGAGAAGTTTGAAATACATGACCTGAGTCCAGTACTGTGTTCCCTTCTAACCAGACTAAGAATACAAACAGATCCATCTGTAGCTCACACACTTTCCATTGAGCAGTACCCCTACCCTTGGGTGCCAACACATCCCCAGCCATTTCTGCAGCTATCAGTGCCAAATGCACCTCCATCCAAGGAACCACTGACTGGCCAGAGGAATTCACATTGAGTCAGCACTGATTCAATGTTTCTCTCTCCACCCACCAACAAAGCAGTAATGTAGAAGGTTTTCTGCTTTTTTAAATTTTCTTGAAGGATATTTTTACCCTTAATGGACAGCATTGTGCTTTATAACAGTATGGCCTTTCTGCCACCATGATGGTTGACATTACTTGTTGCAGCTAATTATTTATAAAAGCATATCAATGACAAATGAATACTGATACATTGATAAAGCATGTGCCCTAGAGGAGAAATCTGATAGATAATTGATTTCACTGTGCTTTGCCAGTGCCTTTAGTTTGCTAATTTTTAACATTGAAATAATATAGGCCATGACAGGACTCCATTTTCAATACTTTATTTACCACTACAATATATTTTAAATGCACATTATGTTGACTTTGAAACAATAGTGAAATTAAGTCATACTTAAATCAAATCCCTTTAGAACATTCCATCAATGTCAAATCAGCATTTTGTAGGCCTACACTCACTGAGCTTCGAGTAATGTTTCCATTCCCTGGTAGCCTACTTAGCTGGATCACAATATAAGTGGGAAAAAACTAGCTGCCCATTTAATCCCACCAGACTGTCTGTTACCATTGACTGAGGGGCGTCTCTGGAACGGTCTCCTGTGGGTATCAGGCACAGAATCCCAGAGATTAATGCCCCAGTCAACCTCCACCCCAATATCCATACATCGATATCCCCTCAGCCATTACTCTGCCACTTTCACTCAGCCCCAAGCTGAGTCAGTTCCACCTTATTCCATTTGAAATGCATCATAATACATGCCATAATCTTCTATCTATTAGTTCAACTAATTTAGCGAGAGGACTACCGGTAGTATGATCTATTTGATCACGTGGCTTAACCTGTGAGAAATCTATGGCCGTGGGGTATGGCATGGTGTTTTGTTTATATACCATCATCCCTTGTACACTTAGATTATATGTCTAAGTGAGGTACCTGAGGAGATGTCCAGTATCTTGATTCAAGTGTAAAATAAGGCTCCTTTCAAATGTAAATACATTATGCATTAGGGCAAAAATTAAAACCAAGCAGATCAGATGGATGTTAGGAGACTGGCCCTACCCACTGACCTTTCTGTGTTCAGTATGAGAGGCTGTACCAATGCTATTGTTATGGAGTCGGTCTGGTTTCTTATAGGTAGAATCTGAATTATTCTAAGCCATACAGTTCAGAGGGAGATGAGTGAGGATGGAGATCCACTGTATGAGAGAGAGAGAGAGAGAGAGAGAGAGAGAGAGAGAGAGAGAGAAAGAGAGAGAGAGAGATGCTGATTTATTTTGTTCACTATGCCATCAAATTTTTATTTTCAAAGATTCCACTAATTCACATTCTGTAACATATATACCATGTCACCTCTTCTGACAAATCCAATAGCGTTTCTCAGTATTGGTGCAGTTTACTCAGACGCTGCCCTCTGCTTGCCTTAGGTGGAACTAATTACTTTTTCCAAGTAGAAAAAGACACCAAGGCTGTATTGTATGCCAAGGGCACATTGCCCACAGAGTGCCTTCTTTAGACAGAAACGTGGTTAGCACACACAAATAAGGCTTTTTTCACAGTAGAACAGACAGGGGTATTCTGGTGGTGGTTGTCAAGAGGTAGGAGAGGTGGAATTCAGGTGGGGGGGGGGCTCAGGAGGTAGAAGAGAAGGGGAGATGAGTGTTTGGGAAGGGAAAGAAGAGAGGTTGGGTTGATAGAGAAAGAGGGCGAGGAGGTTAGCTGTAGTTGTAGGATGGATATTAAGAGGAGATTCACTAAGTAGATAAATGTGGGGTGATCGGGAGTGGCAGGCTATGGGGCAGGCAGGGGAATATGGAGTCAGAGCGGGCCAGATTAACTCATAGGATTACTTGAGTTAAAGTTCATGTTCCTTCGTTGACGAGCACCTCGCCAATACAGCCTTCATTGATCATGCAGGCCTTTGGTAGTGTCCCAAATCACACTGGGTTGGCATCGTGCACAAATGCAGCCCTAGCAAGGAACTCTCATCATGACAACTTTAAAAGGTTAAGGATCTATATCCACAGGAATATTTTAAGGCAAAGAGGATTGAGATAAAAGAGGGATGTGGAATGATGTCAGTTTGAGAGTGGTGGAAGATCTAGGTGCATTATAAACAGATGGTTTAGGGGTGCTGGAACCTACTTGATGAAAGTCCCCTGCTTAAAACAGAGATTCAATGGTATATACGGTCAGCTAAGGCCAAGGATGTGCAATATACACTCTCAAATCAGTCCCTTTATTGAATTTGAAGTAGATCCTATTGCCCATCCTTTGTTGGGATCAATAGGTTAGTTGCATGTGGCGTGGTCTCCCATGAGACCTTGGTGTGGGCACCAAGACAAAGCTGTAGGAGTCTTAACAAATGTCCATAATGGACAAAACATGTCTTTTACTACATGGGAAAGTATAGGTTGGGGCAGGGATAAAACTCATTCATATAAAGGAAAGTGGTTGGGCTTTTCTGAGAACTGATTTATGTCGCTAGTACCTGTGTTCTAAATCCAGCAGCATCCTTTTTATAACAAAACAGGCAAAGAACCAGCAGAGGGAATGACATCACAAGGTCATGTCATCTCAAAGTAATGTAAGACTAATGTGCATGTGCATACCCTCATCACGCACACATCGGCAGAAAACCCCACATCTCAAACACTACTATGATGTTACAGTAGAAGATCCTAAAGCTATATGTTTAGGCTGAAGGACAAAATTAATACGTTTCATTGAAGCAGATAGGTACCAAGACATTAGATAATTAATGAGGGTGCACTGTATATTCTTGGCCAAACAGAAACTTCCACAATAGATTCAGAAGAGACTCAGACAGCACAGGTAAAGAGTCCAATAATGCCACCAGCTATTGTATAACCAACGCACCAAATAAAGATGCATGTACTAGAAAAAAAAAAACAACAACAAAAAACAAACAACTTTTAATATATACAGTTCATGATGATATGGGGTAGCATACACGCCTTTATACAATATGCAGCTAGAATTGTAGACTGAGCCATTTGGGAGTATCGACCAAGAACCAATTACTGTTACAACAATGACAGTGTATATTTAGATCAGGAAGATAAACTTGTGTGCATACCTGAGTGATATCCAGAGTATTTCACCTGTACTCAGGGAAATATTGTTTTTCACTCTCCTGGGAGGTATAGGCCCCTATTTCCTTTTGATTAATTCAAAAGCATTTCACTGCACCTAGAGACAGAAATATGTGAACATAGGCTCAACTAATCGGTAGTACGCCTCCCCTTTAAAATTCATTTTTTAGAATAAATGTTTTAACATCATATGACTCCAATTTTCAGACAAAATGTACCTAATGAAGGATTTCTTCATAATGTGTAACCCTGCATATATATACCCTATGACACAGTGCAAATTAACAGGCTAGGACCACTGACTAGGGGGACAGGAGAAATCCCTACAACCTGACAACTAGCCAATCAGCAATGAAGCATTGGGTCATGCTTGTCCATGCTTGGCCAAATATTTAAGCCGACATTGGCCCAATGTATCCTTGCTACCTGGGTAGTGGTCATCACTACAAGTTAGAAAGTGGTGCAGGGATCAACCTGCTTCAATCACTCCTTATTGAGCCAGTAATGGCTGCCAAACCCTAACTACCAGCACCTTCCTGCCTAGTTATAGTCCATTCCACTTTGTCTCTAGACATCTCAGGGAACCTTGGTCCTGTGTATCTCAACCCTTGAACTGTCTGTTGATATTGGAAATGGCACCCCACTAATGATTTCTAACTCACTCTGTGTTAGGGTCACCTGGATACTTCTGTCCATTGCACTATCTGCTTCTCACCTGACCAGATAATGGTGCAGAAAGTTGTTTCTCTCAGGGACTAACATATCCGGATGTTTAGCTTTTCCCTTATATTCCCTGTCAATAAATATCTAAATGATGGCCCTATGCCAGAATGTAAAATCATGAAATGGTCAACATGCCCATTTACTTCTACTAGACATACCCGGTCGATTAAGGTCTGTATACCGTTTGATACCCAAATATTTGATCACAGCAAAAGATATTCCTCATCTGTATATCGCACGTCTTTTGATTTCCCCTCTCATTCAGAAAATCAATATTGTATAAAACAGTAGCAGTTCCATGCTCCCCTGCCCCCCCTGACAAACACATGACTTGCTATCTGATGTCTGCTACAGACATATTGAATAAACCAATGTCATACAGTCTCACCTGATCTGACATTTGCTCTTTAATGGTGGGATGATACCATTAAAGGCCTACTGCCATTTCTTCTTTTTTCCCTAATTATAATACATGTACATGCAGGAATACAATACTGGAAAAGTTACTGCACTAGCAGATCATGCTCGTTCCTTGTGGGTAAAAAGTAAATATGACTTACTTATTGCATGGGCACAGCACATGTAATTATTGTACCTAGCCACAGTGGATTTTGTTGCAGCTAAAGTGATGACCCTAGCCTCCTCATATCTCCCCGAGGACTTCACTTATGGAATAAATGATCACTGATTGTCATTGGCAATTAGAGTCAAGTCCTGTAACCATTCAGCCCAAGGGGTCCTCCTTCTAGCTCTTATTGGTATACGCTTCCCTATTTTCATTCCCCTTAAGAGTTACCGGGTACTTGTGGCAAAGGGCTGTCACTATGTCTTCCTCTTTTACCTTTACTTACCTATGGCCCTGCTAAATGTTTTAGCCATAGGTAAACTCACTATTCCTGAATACCTCCAGCTAGATACATCACTGAAGAGTCAATCTGGATTTGAAGACTTTTACTAAGTGGCTTATTCTAAAGAACCACTACACTATGCTGCCTTTTCTTCTTTCTTCCTTTTCTCTCCCCCCCCCCTTTTCTTTCCTTCTTTCTTTTTTTTTTTTTTTTTCTCCAGTACTCTCTTAACTGAGGATTGGGTATCCTAAATCATTCCTGACCCTCAAATTGATCACTGGTAAAATTGAATACAAACACACTGACAGCTTTTCTTAATTCCATTTCCTAACTATTGTTACAGGTGATAGCCTTCGTGTGCGGCTGTATTGCGGCCCTGCTGCTCATTATCTCTATATCATGTACAGCGTGGTTAGAGACTAACGGCTACAGGCAGGGGCTATGGGAGGAATGCAACACTGTGTCTGAGGGCAACATACACTGCACCAAGAATGCATACACTGGTAAGTGGAGAATATGAAAATCTTTTATAATCAAATCTTTTTTAATTAGAATAATTAACTCAAACAAATCAGCCTTGGCATTGGTGGAAAAATGTCAGGAAATGTGAAGGTCAGCTGCAATCGGCTTACTGGTGGGAGTGGTGAAATAAAACACATAACCAGCTCAATTCAATGTCAGTAGGTCTTTTCCCATTTCTTGAAATGATACTTGAAACATGAATACCGACACTTGGTTTTACCTTTGTTAGTTTTTATTTTGGAGGCCCTTATTGTCAAGAATCTTGTCGAGAATCTTTTTTATTAAGGACCAATTGTAATGAGAACTACATTGGGCACTCCTTTCTTCAAATCTTAGGATTTGTCATAAATGCAAGGTGGAGTGTTGAGTAAAGGGGATGAGAAAGTGTGCTGCTTGCCATAATGAAAAATCTAAAGAATAAAATTGCGACAGGATCTGCGAAAAAGGCCTTAGCGCAGGGTACATTAAGGTCCCTATTCCCAGATATCAGATATCATATTAGATTTCACAGATATCATATTAGATTTTGCCTGTTATGATGAATATTGTGCACCACCTGGCCTAGTCTGATCAGTTGAGGCTCCAGCAAAGTTAATGACTGTAAATGATTCAAGAGGCCAATTTCATACTTAATCGTTCACTGGAGGATCGAGGGTGGTGACTTCAATTTTAAATGTGGCTTAAGCCGGGATACCACCATGTAAGCTTCACTTAAAATCTAAACTCACAAATCTAATGCTGGTACAAAAAGGTTGAAGGCCGGACTCTATCTATGTAATTAGCATGGTGTTAGTATTACTATTAGTCTTGTGTACGGTGTAATATTAACCGTACCATGAACTGTGCAAAACCCTTCTTTTGTGGATCTCTATGGGCAAGATGGGTAGGAATATTTAGTCACTCTAATAATGATAAAAGGCTTCTATGATTAATCCATATAGTTTAGAGCGACTCGGGCTGATCTCAGAATTCTTTTGGTTGTAGCAAATCACATGGTTGACTACGAGATCAACATTTTATAGGACAATTTTAATCTCTTGCGTCAGAAGAATAGGTATCCTGTCGAGGGTCATCAAAGAAATGGATGAAGTTTGTGTGCATGTTGACAGATGGGGCACTTCAGTTGCAAGTGTCATTAAGATTGCAGAGCTAATCACTGAAATATAATTACTACAATGATTAAAAGTACACCCTTAATCTCAAATTAGAATGTGTGTGACAATGCACTAGGCGTGATTGCTGTTTTATACACCGTAAAAAATATCTGTCGAATCTCCCAGGGATCCTTGTAAAAATGAACAGTGAGCCATGGTAATTATATAGCAGGGTGCCACTGTAGTTTTTACAAGAATCTCCAGGTGGCAGTGCAGTGGTACAAGGAATCTCAACAACATCTCTGTGAAAATAATGCCGGATCTCTGGCAACTTTGGGACCAGGAATCCTTTGTTATTTCATTGACAATTTTTTTACAGTGTGCACATCCTCTATTCAAGATCTATAATCATCTATCAAAATGTGACAAAACTGCTCCCCTCCTAAATGGCATTCCTTAGGATATAACCAACTATTAAGATGTAAGGTATAGACAATTGGGACCTTATTTAATGCACTGTTTTTATAATGCGAACTGCCGTAGCCTATCTATGACAAGTAGTAGATATCTGTAATCTTTAATTCAGCTGGCATTCAATACCCCCTTACAACCACCCCATAGAAATATAATTTAAATGTACGCCTATAGGAGTCCTATTCATGGGAATTTCCCATAGAAAATAACAGAAATGAATCTAATCGTAATTGGCAGAATGTCTGGGGATTACTATGTTTCTGCTGCCGCCCTACTGATAACAATTCCATTACATTCCCTACCACCTGCAGTCCTAACCCCTTAGTGAAAACAGGGCATTTGTTGTCTTCATGTTCATTTAGCATTATAATGCACCAAAATTTCACTCGTTAGTAATTTGCCAGCATTGCATCAATGCTGACGTCTATGAACAGGTTCTACACTGAGGGTGAGCAGGATGCATGGATGCAACGATGGCGAGTAACTCATCCCAGCTCTGCATTTTATGCATGCAGATGACTGAAGCCAATGATGTGTAGGAATATCATAATATTATCTAAAAAGTGTTCTTACTGTATAGTGTAGTATGAATGCAGCTTTATCTGATAAAGCTGACTTAAAAGCTTACTCCCAGTGGTGTTAGTGCTTGGTAATTATGCACCCATCTTCAGTTCTTCTGTATATAGTTACTGCCCATTCCCTTTCCATAATTGAAATGAATTCCTAATGGCAGACGTATATTGTTAGGTAGTTCACTACTAGTTGCCATGGGGTGCTCATGGATCATTTGTAAGATGTCAGGATATTCATAAATGTAACAAAGCATTCAATTAGAATATTAAATGTGTAATCATGGAATAGACTTTGAAGCTTTGAAGCAGCATATTGCTTAATGCATTAGGCCCTGCTTCATTATGATGTGTGTATGAGGAATCTTATCATTTTATGGCTTAAGATCTTCCATAATAAAGGGACACAGGTCCATTTTCATTAACAAAACTTTTGCACTTCACCTCTTAGTTTAATAGGAAAAAACTGCAGGCACTAATAGGGTCATTGATATTTACCATACTAATGGTGTAGGCAATACAATATCAAAATACTACATACTGCATGTATAGTTATACTAATGGTATAGGCAATACAACACTAAACTCTACTTGGTGTAGGCAATAACCTCTTTATGTTGTTGTTGCTTTGCTGCTTCTTGTAGATGGTGAAGGTAAGTAGTGCATGGATACTAACATCTAACCGCACATCATAACTTTGGTTAATGAAGGAATGAACAAGAATCATGATTCAGGCCTCATTGTCCACCTGATCTTTTTATGTATTTGATGATATCATTCACTGTAAAAAATAATTGTTGAATCTACCAGGGATCCTTTTAAAACTGGACAGTAAACCACTGTAATTATACAACAGGGAGCCAGTGCAGTTATTACAAAAAGCTCC
The DNA here is from genome assembly GCA_949317995.1 of Acholoe squamosa. Classification (NCBI taxonomy): domain Eukaryota; kingdom Metazoa; phylum Annelida; class Polychaeta; order Phyllodocida; family Polynoidae; genus Acholoe; species Acholoe squamosa. The sequence goes on from OX439050.1 coordinate 50,840,506, forward strand.
AGGTGGCAGTGTGGTGGTACAGGAAATCCCTGAAAAAATAACAACATCTCTGAAAATAATGATGGATCTCTGGCAACTTTGGGACGAGGAATCCTTTGTTATTTCAACGACATTTTTTTTTCACAGTGTTTGATATATGATTTCTTACCTGGTAATATCAATTTGTATGTGACATGAGAGTAACATAGGGGGTGTTTTACAGGGGTCAGCTTGGTCAGTGATATGGGATCTACCAAGCTTTTTGTGGTGAAACCATTTGAGTGGACAATCAGGTTGAAGTTCATGATAGAGCCTAGGAGTTTGTCACTTTGTAATGCATGAATGATGCTTCAATGTATAGAGTTGACTGCAAGGGATTTGATGTATCATGCTTTTTTGTTGTTGAAAATATCAATGAATGTAACTTCATTGAGTACCTCATAAGCACTGCATGAAAAAAAATGTGGCAAACCTGGTAAGTGTGATACACTCCTGAATGATAAGCATGCATGATGCAGGACCAGTGATTTTTGCGAATAACTCACCTTCTCTGCATTGGTACCTCATGAGAGCTAATCAAAGCTTAATGAATTAAAGGGTTGGCAATAGCTGTGCTCATATTCAAAGGCCATCAGTTAGACACCTGAGAAGATGTAAAATGATCGGTACGAAGCGGTGCCATTATCATGTGCCATGATGATTGTTTGACATGAAATCACATTACAAATGTCTCATCAGTGGGAATTTGAAGCCTTGGCAGAATATCAAGTAGCATCTGATTGTTCAAAAACACCTGTGGCTGATGCACCAATCCAAGATATTGATGCATCAAGTGGGCATGATGGACCAAGCTACAATATTTGTGCATCAAGTGGACATGATGCATCATGTTACAATATTGGTGCATCAAGATGACATGATGCACCAAGATACAATATTAGAGCATGAAGTGCACCTAAAGTCAACCTGAAGCTTTAAAGCATTAAGACAACCTTGAGGAGTTAAGGTAGAGACAGTTAACATCCATCAGCAGGAGCAATGGGGACAGGTTAATGTTGCTGGATACACTCTGGGGAGCTGCGGATAGGTAGGGGGAGGAGGCAGGGGTTAAGCTCTGGGTGTGTTGGGTGGGAAGTGTGCATTGACAGGCCTGACCTCGCCACAATAGCCACCTGATAGCCAACAGCACACTATGAGGTGTCAAATGCTGAACATCAATATCTATGAAAGCAACATAGTATATAGACTGTGACAGCACAAGATAATACTAAGAGATATAGCATAGAGCAATGTTATAGAGCTTTATCTAACTATCTGAGCCTCAACTGTGCTTTTTTGCTCATAACCCCAGTTCCTTATCCAGCCATAACGCACTCTCAGACCTTTTCTTCGTCTTCAAGAGGCTGCTAGTTTCAATGTGGACATGATAATAAATTGGCGAAGTATACAAAGTCAACCACGCCATAGTTTTCCAGTTAAAACCGTTTAGGTTCAACGGGGAATCGATCCCCGGCCGCTGGGGCAGGAGGCGAGCTCACTGTCCACTATACCAAGCCGACCGGTGATACAAAGCAATGTACATCCAGTATTTCAAAATTTTTTCCCACATACCTGATGTTTGCAGACCTCGTTAGCATAGATTTCAATGGAAACTGGTGGAGTTATTCACAGGAAAACATTGTTAGATATCCTATATGAACATGCCATGCCAAATTCCTCCATTTTCTTCGAAATAAATAAGAATCCATTGATTTTCCACATCGATACGAGTCGGGACCCGCCCTGTCTGGCCATTCCTTGCTCGATGCGTGGCTGACCTAGTTTTTACATCCGGGCACCTACCCGCTCTGTCAACAAGAAGCAATGGCCGTGTACCGGGCCGTGTGCGTTGGATCGGTATGAAAAATCAATGGATTCTTATTTATTTCGAAGAAAATGGAGACAAAATGAAGGCGAACACCAACCAGAGATCGTATATTTGGCCCTGCTAGAATAACAGGGCTTGACATCCTTGGATTATACCCGAAAATTCATTGGAAAGACGAGGGTCTGACGGGTGGAGTAAAAACAATGGCTACGCTGGCTTGGCAAACCGTGCGGATGGGATGCACTTACAAAATGTCTTCTCCTGGATTAATTCTTGGGTTATAAGGTAAGAAATTAATACAAAATGGAGAAATATGTTAGATAAACGCCTTAATCATGTTATGATAGAGCACTTGTGGGTATATGGTTCGTGGTCGTGGAATATTGAACCATATACCCACACGTGCTCTATCATAACGTTGATTAAACGCTAAATATTGATATAATACATGATTCATGATCAGTATAATCGGAACCATGTAGACATTAATCTTAACTAATTCTAATGCAAGCACATTTTGATTATCCAGCTGGAATTTCACATTTTGCTGACTCAGGTGGCGAGGATTGAGTTATGGCAGTATTTTCTCCATACTCTAGTTGTGTGACAATAACAAGCTGCAGAAACATCTCAGACAAGATTTGGCCATCCAATTAAAGTCTGCGTGAGAAATGACATATGGCAAATACTGTTGTGCAGGTGGCTTGCAAAATGGGAAAGTAATTGACTATTCATGTCTTACTGTAGTGACTGCAAAGTGGTGAAAATATTACATTCACAAAATGCCATTTCTCAGATATCATATAGACAGCAGAGTCATAGTTTATCGGTCTGCTAGCTATAGAACTTGTTTCACCTATCATCACAGTGTATCAAACTAATGTGTTGGCTTATGTAAATAATGCCATAGATTGCGGTTCTTCGTGTAAAATAAAGGTCATATCTGTAGGGGACATCTATTATATTTGACACACATCAACATAAGGTTACAGATGGCACCTATGATATCAAACATGCACACATCTGTGATATCTCAGATATGGGGTTGTAAACCATGACACCTCATCTAGATAGCTAGACAGGGATTAGCACCATGAAATTCCTGCTATCACCCCTAAATTATTGATCGACTGTGTATGTTTGGGTTTCTTAGTTGTTATCACCCTATACAGCAGCTATGAGTACAAAAGACAGTGATGATGATTGGATCTATTGGTGCATTCAAGGTACAAAACCTACATGGCCTTTGATGTGCATATTCCCTAAATGGTTAAGTGTTGAGGTACAGCTCCCCTCCCACTGTCCCATGTCATTGATAAATTAGCTTTGAGTGTAAATGCACCTGTGAAAAGACTAAGATCAAAGCCATGTCAGCTCAATGCTGACAGGTAGTTGTAAATGTAGGCATCACACATCACTTTACACTCGGAGTGGCCCATGCTTCTGTGAATCACCCGCTGTATCTCTGCTTCAACCTGGTTTAAACCCTATAAGTGTCAAAACAAGGATTAATGCATTATACCAAGTTGTCAGCATGATGCTTGAATGATTAGTGCTGAGCCTATGGCCATAATGATGATCTATTGCAGCAACGGCAAGTGAACTATCTAGCATTACGTTAGTACATCATGGCAACGGAGGTACATGGACCTAGAGGTAATTGTCCTTATAGAGTAATACTAAAGAATATGGAGTTATTTCCATCTGAAAATCAGATGGCAACATTGCTGTTCTCTTCAATCAAGCCCTCTGATATTGATATCTTATTGAATAAGCATCATTGCTGAGGAGAGAGGGAGATAAGTCTGTAGTGTGTCACTTTCCCCCTTCTAACCATTGATTAATTGATTTGAGAAGAGACACAGTCTGAGAAAATCTGAAGTGCTCAATGCTTTGTTAGGAGATTGCAACAGTATAGTGGTGTTGCCGCCTAGTTAGATATCTTACAAGTCTACAGACTGATACAGCAAAAATGAGACAGACATTCTGTGATAGAGTTGTATTTCTGTTTCTTGTTCACAAGACAACTTTCCTTGGAACAGGTCTAGAGTGTTTTAGATTGCTTCAAATTACAACCAGATCTTGTCTCAATTCTAAGGAAAATGCCAAAGGCTATGTAACATCAAATTCCCTGATATAGGAAAAGGTGAAAACAATAGGAGAGGAGCACTAACCCTTTTTGCAAATCTGTGATTTATATTTAAATTCGTAATGTATTTATATTGGAAGAGATGCATCAAGATTCTTATCCATTATATGTGATACAGTACCCTTGGTGCCATGTTGCTTGCACTTTTGCCAAATAAGTGGCTTGCATTTCTAGTTAAATCTGTGGTGAGTGTATCAAAATGTGTGAATAATGCGTTTTGAACTAAAAGTTTTCCTTTTCTGCTGAATTTGGCATAAGTACTGTTTGGCAGCAGTTTATATCCTACTCTGTCTGCTCTCTGGTATCTTTATTTTAGGGATCTCCTTTAATCAAGGACTATTTATCCTCCACAAACTGTCTATAAACCTTTTTACTGTTCTGTTGTCACATGGTCTTCTACCTTCCTAAGGTCATCTTAATGGCAGTTGTTAGTTTATGGATTTGGGGTGTTCATTCAGGCAGTTGATTTTAGGTACAATGTTGCACTTACTTGTATATTAACCCTTCAATGGTCACTTACCTCTTTCTCTTTTGACATGTTGCATGAATTATCCTGTTGAGTAACTTGCCAGGGCTGCATTTATGCAGTATTCTTCCTGTACAGTTGAGGTACACCCTTAGGGGTCAATTCAATGCAATGCCAGAGAGTTACTCACCAGCACTGCATTGGTGCATCATAAAGATAAGGAACATGGGAACAAACTGTTAGGAGGGATGATGCAATGACACAGGATACCAAAATGAAAGCTTAATTTTTAAAAGAATGATACCTGATACTTAAATCAGCAAGTAAATAGTATGTTATACTATAGTTTACTTCATGGATTTGCATGCTAAGAACACACACCCCATTCACATACGCATCGACCCCAAGTTTGCCTTAAGCAATGCAAAATACCATATTTATGCATCCCAATACCTTCAATACTTTAGTCCCTGGAGGGGAGTCTTGCAGAGTAGGCAGTTTCACCAGCATATCCTGTCACTCATACAACACTAGTTAAAGCCAAGGAGACTATCTTCCCTGCACGTCACATTCTAGGGATATTTATAAACCTGTCAGTGACAGAGGAACATCATTCAACAATTTCATCACACATATATTATCCTGTCTTTATATAAATTCATATGTAAGAATTTTCTGCTGTGACTCCCCTCACACATTCCATGTAATTGTATCTATGTTGCCACTCACATTTTATAATATCATGTAAATGTCTGCTTTATTATGCAATATGACATCTTATACATCCAGGGCCCCATAGTCTATAGGTCCCCTTTCAGACTGATATTTCCCATGGGGTGGTCTGGCAACACCTGCCTCCCATTCATGGGTACCAGACACTCAGGATCCTTTCTCTCCCAGCAGAGACTCTGTGGTGAGATCAAATCCCACAAGGGCTTTCCCTGAAGCCATCTATTGTGTTGCAACTTGGTGAATGGTTTTAGAAAAGCTTCACTAGTTGGAAAAGCATGTATATGGCCAACAATGAATGTTCAGGTACCAGACACTCAGGATCCTTTCTCTCCCAGCAGAGACTCTGTGGTGAGATGAAATCCCACAAGGGCTTCCTTGAAGCCATCTATTGTGTGGCAACTTGGTGAAAGGTTTTAGAAAAGCTTTGCCACTGGGAAAGGCAGAAAGTATATGGCCATCAATGAATGTTCAGGTTTACATACATGCCACTGAACTTATTGCTGAAAAAAATACTATGCTTATCAGATGGTACATAGTGATGGTGAAATTTATGGTGATCTGATATAGCCGTCATGAAGGTGAACTGAAGCCAACAAAGAGTTTCTTCCAACAGCCAGTAAAAATACTGCTGCCTTTAGCACCATTGAGGCAGGTGCCCTAGATAAAGGGCCAAACGTTCTATGAAATAAATCATACCCATCGATCTAGTCAGCAAATGGGGGTAGATGTTGTAAATGTGATAGGGATAAAAGTTTGAGCCAGCAATATGGATGCATACATTAGCAGGGGTTTGGAAATACCAACTCCTAATGGATTGTGAAGGCCGAAACAATTTATTATATCTATTGGAAATAGGATCAATACAGGGAATGAGATTGAATTTTGTATCAACCCTTTGTCCAAGACCCGAAATGAAGCATTCACCCTCTACATGTTCAAACAAGAACATTATTCTTCTGATCCCAATGTTAAGGTGGGAAAGGGCATATTGATACTGGGCATCAGTGGTGGCCAGCTATTGGTACTTAACTCCTTAATGGCATCATAGTCCTTAATGCATGATGCCTCATTGTCAGTGTTTTTCCACAATGTATCTTTCAGACTTGATGCACTTCTGATAAGTGCAAGCATAATTCACATATTCACATGTGCATCATGACATGATTGTCAACATGACAGTCCAAAAGGGTAGTGGTCCTTATTGTCATTACTCGGTTTAATCTACTGCTTGGGAAATGTAATTGAATTGGAATCCTCTATAATGGCGGCCACCTCAGCATCAAAATCCTACTGGGTGGCTCATTATAAAACACTGCTTAGTAGAATAACATCGTTGACTGTAGTAAATGGGCCCTTAGCAGAAAATGAAAGCTTTCTGGTTTCCCCTTGTCTTTTAGACAGGATACCATTTGGTCAATTTAAGTTCTTACAGTTGTAGTTGGCTGTTGTGCTGTACTTTTGTTATTCCAAGAGAGAAATAGGGAAGGAAAACAGTGTCAGATTATAACCCGATCTTATCTAGGAGTATATTATGTAAAGGTAATTGAATCTATGATAGTGCATAAACCTGTGGCTATATAGAAGTTCTGAAATAAAAGCATTAAAGGACAAACCCATCTCGGCATCCAGTTGCTGTTTCTGATGGACAATTCCACTAGTGGTGAGTAACTCATTAGTGCTCCATTAATCAAGAAGTCGACACATTTCAAAAGGGCTTGGGACTAATATTTGTTGAAATCCAATTCACACATAATTCACACATGCATGTTTTGGAATCGAAAACAATTATTGTACAACAAAGTTGTCTTGTTCCAGATATCAATTTTAGAGTGACCAAGCCTTTACTTAAAGGGCTAAGGTATATGGGAGGGTGTGGCTCAGTGAGGTAGGATAGATACTTGCAGGATTTTGGGGTGTGGGCTACAGAGAAGAGGAGTGTACTTAAATCATGGGGTCAGGACATGGGATTAGGTGATGAATACTCATGTTGTATGGTCTAGATGTTATATACAGTCATTTCTTGCTTATCAACTAAAAAGTTGCATCACCAGAGTGTGGGTTGTATTTAGATGGCTCCTTCCTGAAATAATAATTTTAGCACTTTGTCCATATCCCTTTGTGTTTCAATAGAAAAAAGACAGCACATGTCTGCATGGTGAGTGCCAGTGATGAATTGCAGTATGTCACATTTGAAGGGTTAACCATCTATTGTGTGCCTTCATATCAAAACAAACCAATACTTGAGAGAAGCTTGATGCTTATCAAGCTTTTCAGCTTGACAATTTGGTGTCTACAGATCATTAGGTAGTGTGAGCGTATCATCATCATGCAAATATAGAGAAAGTCTCAGTACAGATAAGAACATTCAGCATTCAGAACATTGTATTTTAACTTCCCTTTAATGTCTTTTTTAATCATCTGAATGTAATTTTAACCTTTCCAGAGTAATAAAGACACTTGTCTATTATATCACCTATAATATATAGGCCTCATGTAGTATGCCGTCTTTAAAGGGTTAACAATAAGTTGTAAAATGATCAGCATGAGGCAGTGCCATTATTGTATGCCATGATGATCGTCTGACATGCAAATCACTAATATGACATTATAAGGTTCTTACTAGTGGGAATTGGAAGCTACTTCTATATATCAAGTGACATCTAATTGCTCTAATACTGATTTGAAATTGAGTATAAATTGGTGTGGAATTGGGTATAAATTGGGAATCAGTCAGCATTGCTGCATTCATGCTAGCCTAATTTGGCCATATTTTCCTGAAAATGCCCCAAGCTATGATATTGGTGCATCAAGTGGATATGGTGCACCAAGCTATGATAATGTTGCATTATATCTAAAGTCAACCTGGCACCTTGAAGTACTAAGACAACCTTGACAAGTTAAGGTAGAGACACTTGACAACCATCAGCAGGAGCAGCAGAGACAGGTTAATGTTGCTGCATACACTCTGGGGAGGAGGTGAGGGATAGAAGGAGGGAGGCAGGTAGGGTAGGGATTAAGCTGTGGATAGGGTGGGTGAGAAGTGTGTATTGACAGCCCGACCTTGACACAATAGCCACCTGATAGCCAACAACCAACTATGACGTGTCAAATGCTGAACATCGATATCTATAAAAATAACACAGTTTGTAGACTGACAGCACACAATGATAATATTAGATATAGCATACAGCAATGCTGTATTTCTATATTTATATGATACATGATTCAGTAGTCAGAACCATGCAGACATTAATCTTAATTCCAATGCAAGCACATTTTGGTTATCTAGCTGGAATTTTTGTTTTTGCTGACTGAGGTGGTGATAAATGAGTGATAACAGTATTTTCTCCTGACTCCAGTTGTGTGACATTTACAAAATGCAGAAACATCTCAGAAAAGATTTGGCCATCCAATTAAAGTCTATCACAATGTGAGAAATGATATATGGAAATACTGTGAGAATTGCAAAGTCAGTAAACCCGCACCAACCTTTCATGCATGCAGGTGGCTTGCAGATGGACTAGTGATCATCTGATCCTTCATATCTTACTATAGTAACTGCAAAGTGGGGAAACTATTGCATTCATAAGATATCATATAGACAGCGGCATAGTGGCTCGTTCTGCTGGCTATAGAACTGGCTTCAACTTTCATCACATAGTATCAAACTAATATGCTGGCTCATGACAATTATGACATAAATGGTTCTTCAGGTAAAATAAAGGTCATATCTGTTGGGGACATGTAAATACGTAGCACACATCAACGTAAGGTACAGCTGGCACCTATGATATTAAGCATGCACACAGCTGTAATATATCAGATACAGGGTCAGAATTCATGACTCCAATTTACTTGACACATGAGCTTTAGCTGAGATAGCAAAATATTTCCCTAATAACAGAATGTCTATTAGGCCTAAACATATCACAGCACAGGTGTACAAACTGTGATTGTACAATACGTCTACATATATATATATATATATATATATATATATATATATATATATATATATATATATAATTTCATCTGAGCGTTCAACATTGGTCTTGCATTCTGGTATCGTCGTTCAATACCTTAGGGGCAACACAATATTTTTTATGCACCATCACTCCTTGGAGTTCATGAAATCATGCATTCCAAGTTAAGTCTTGCATTTAGGGGGCAGAAATCATGAAAAAATGATTTTGTTTTTTCAAGTTGCAAAGGACTGTTTTGGAATCATTACCTATAGAGCAAACCACATCTGAAGTTTGGTAATGTAATTATTTCCTGTTTTGAAATGATAAAGGCCTTCACTTCCCATTGACTTATTATAAGTTTAGTGGTTTATGTGACGTCACTTATAAGGTAATGAAAAAAAACAGCCTAACTTAGGTATCTTTCTCACCAGTGTATGGCGTAAAGTATCTATACAAAATATTGATAGGCATTTGACAGATTATCATTATTATAAGACAGAATATTCCTGCTATATTGACAAAATAGTGGTTTACCTGACGTTATGTAAACCACCCACCCATTCCTCCCCAGAAGGGAGTGGTGTACATAACGTCATGTAAACCACTCACACTCTATTTTTGTCTGTTTGTTATAAATGCTATTGCTAATTATTTACCTGTCTAGGCCTTCTCTATATAATATTCCTAAACACAATTTATTCATAAAGAGACCAGAAATACCTTCTAATAACATACTCTTTGCATTTACTCCATATGGTAATTTCTCATTAAAGTGGTTTACATAACACTGAGTGGTTTACATGCCGTTATGTAAACCACCAATAGTGGTTTACGTGAAACTCTCATGTTGAAATGAATCCATGAGAAATAAATATAAATATATCATACTCAAGTGCCCCCACAGTAGTTCAAAGAGAGAAGACAGCAATGCCAGACGTAACTTGGAATGCACCTATATGAATATAGACAGACCTGGTTGATAACTTACCAGACTCAACTCTCTAAATGGTTGGCATGTTGCACCCTGGAAACACAAGTTGGTTACTCACTAGGATTTCATTGGTGTGTAAAGTCACGTACCTACCTGGCCATTGATGTAGTGCACAGCCCCTAAATGGTTAAGTGTTAAGGTACAGCCCCCCCTCCCACTGTCCCATGTCACTGATAAATTAGCTTTGAGTGGAAATGCACCCTGTGAGCTAAGATCAAAGCCATGTCAGCTCAATGCCGACAGATAGCTGTAAATGTAGGCATCACACCTCACTTTCCACCCAGAGTGCCCTATGCTTCTGTGAGTCACCTGGTATATCTCTGCTCCAACCTGCTTATTAACCTTTTAAGTGTCATAGCAACCATTAATGCATCATCCCAAGTTGACAGCATGATGCATAAATGATTAGTGCCAAGCCTATGGCAGTTGATATTGTACAGAAGGGCCGTAATGATGATCTATTGCAGCATTGGCAAGTGAACTATTGATTTAGTACAGCATGACATTGGAGGAACATGGACCTGGAGGTAAATATCCACATAGAGAAATCCTAAAGAAAATGGAGTTATTTTCAATTAACAGATGGCAACATTGATATTCTTTTCAATCAAGCCCTCTAATATTGGTATTTTATTAAATAAACATCATTGCTGAGGACATAGGGAGATACATCTCTAGTGAGTCATCTTCTTCCTTCTAATCTAACCACTGATTAATATATTTGGGACAGAGACACAGTCTGAGAATATCTGAAGCAATGCTTTGCACCAGTAGTGGTGCTGCTACAGACTGATACAGCAAAAGAGGACAGACATTCTGTGATAGAGTTGTATTTCTTTTTTCTCGTTCACAAGACAACTTTCCTTGGAGCGGGTCTAGAGTGTTTTAGATTGCTTTAGATTACAACCAGATCTTCTCTCAATTCTCAGAGAAATGTCAAAGGCTTTGCAACATCAAATTAGGGAATAGGTCAAAACAATAAAAGAGGAGCACTAACCCTTTTTTCAAATCTGTATCTTGAATCAAGGATATTCGTTTCAAATTGTATAAATTTTTAAAAGAGATGCATTGAGATTCTTATCTGTTCTAGAATATGTGATACAGTATCCTTAGAGCCATGAAATGTATTGGTTGCACTCTTGCCAAATAAGTAGCATGCATTTCTGTGGTGAGTGTATCAACATGTGAATAATACTTTTTGAACTATAAGTTTTCCTTGTGGGCTGAATTTAGCATTAGTACCTGTTTGGCAGCAGTTCCTCATTAGTACCCCCAGTGTATATCCTACTTTGTCTGTACTCTGGTATCTTTATTTTAGGGATCTGCTTTGATCAAGGACTATTAATCCTCCACATACTGCCTATAAACATTTTCACTGTAGTCACATGGTCTTCTACCTTCCTTAGGTCATCTTAATGTTGGTTGTTCATTTATGGATTTGATTTCATGCTGGGTGTTCATGCTGGCAGTTTCCTCAAGGTACAATACTATAATACTTATATTTTAACCCTTAAATGGCTGCATGCCTCTTGCACTTTTGACATGTTACATAAATCACTCTGTTGAGTAACTTGCCAGGGCTACATTTATGCACCATTCTTCCTGTACAGTTGACATACACCCCTGGGGGGTCAGTTTGATCCATCAATGCCAGAGAGTTACTCACCATCACTGCATTTGTGCATCATAAAGAAAAGTAATAAGGACTTGGTAATGGTCCCATTTCCTAACCCCTGTTAATGTATGCATGCATATTGCGAATTCAAACTTTTATCCCCATCACATTTAAGACATCTACCCCCATTTGCTGACTAGATCGATTGGTATGATTTATTTCATAGAACGTTTGGCCCTTTATCTAGGGCCCCTGCCTCAATGGTGCTAAAGGCAGCAGTATTTTTAGGAAGACTGGCTGTTGGAAGAAACTCTTTGTTGGCTTCACTTCACCTTCATGACGACGATATCAGATCACCATAAATTTCACCATCACTATGTACCACCTGATTAGCATGGTATTTTTCAGCGATAAGTTCAGTGGCATGTATGTAAACCTGAACATTCATTGATAGCCATATACTTTCTGCCTTTCCCAGTGGCAAAGCTTTTCAAAAACCTTTCACCAAGTTGCCACACAATAGATGGCTTCAGGGAAGCCCTTGTGGGATTTCATCTCACCACAGAGTCTCTGTTGGGAGAGAAAGGATCCTGAGTGTCTGGTACCCATGAATGGGAGGCAGGTGTTGCCAGACCACCCCATGGGAAATATCAGCCTGAAAGGGGACCTATAGAGTATGGGGCCCCAGATGTATTGGATGTTATATAGTGTAATAAAGCAGATATTTACATGATATTATCAAATGTGAGTGGGAGCATAGAAACAATAACATGGAATGTGTGAGGGGATTGACTGCACAAAATTCTTAAATATGAATATATATAAAGGCAGGATCATAATTATATTATGTGTTACTGACGGGTTAAAAAATATCCCTGGAAAGTGATGTGCAGGGAAGTCAGTCTCCTTGGCTTTAACTAATATTCTATGAGCAGTAGGATGTGCAGGCCAACCTCCCTACTCTGTAAGACTCCCCTCCAGGGACTAAAGGGTTGAAAGTGTTGGAATGCATAAACATGGTATTTTGCATTGCTTGAATGGGGTGTGTGTTCTGAGCATGCAAATCCATGAAGTAAACCATAGTCATTCTATTTACTTGCTGATTTAAGAATCAGGTACCATTCTTTTAAAAAATTAGCTTTCATTTTGGTAACCTGTGGCATTGCATCATCCCTCCTAACATTTTGTACCCATGTTCATATACCTTTTGGTCAACCTTTGCCTGTCTGAAAGCTCAATGTAGACATTGGTCCTAAGTTCTAAGCTCTATGAATCCCTTGAGAAGCTGACATTATTGCTCTTTAAACAGTTGGGATTGTCATATTACTCCTCTACTTTGGTGCAACATTATGACAAAGGAACATGAAGATGGAGACACTTGGCTGCCCTTAAAGGGTTAACCATGTAGCACAAAACCCCCTTTTCTGGTATAACAGAGGTTTATGTCTACTATATATATCAACTCCTACTCAGGACCAAGGTTAGAACTTAGATACTTGGTCATTAACTAAACATAAAACTGGCCACCTACCAACAAGGTCAAAAGGTTACTAACCTCCATCAGCTGTAGTGTAACACAAGGGCATTACAGCTGACTCATTACAAGGTATTCTATGTACTGCTTCCTAAGGAGGCCCGGTGCATTACATTGCCTAGACTAGAGCTTCATCCTAATTTTATGGAGATGAGCTTACTATGGCTCTGTAACTGCTTCATTTATTATCTACCTACATCATTGAAATTTCCTTTACCCGTGTTCATACGTCGTTCCGATCCAAATGAAAGCATTGTACAGAAACAGCTTGTTGGTAAGCTACTGATGACCATTGCATAGCAGCATGGTGACAAAAAGTTATAAGCCTTATAGATAGATGCCCTCTTGAAGGGTTAATGTCAATACTTAATTAAAAAATCAGTCAAGATCAAAGAATTCAAACCAAGCTTATGCTGAGACATACTGGAATGGACCATGAGTGCTGTCATTGCACTGATCTCCAATCCGGTGCAAAATCATTTAACACTTTAAGCCCGGGTCCCTTGAATAAGTAAACCCTAGAAAGACCCTTATTATTTTGTACAGGTCGGGAGGCGTTCCTGGTCAATTTTGACATCCATCTGGAAGGATTACCTTTCTCAAACTGAAAGAATTTTGAAAATATGCCTATTATTAATCGATTTATGGACATTTCAAGTTACTCTCTCTCTCTCTCTCTCTCTCTCTCTCTCTATATATATATATATATATATATATATATATATATATATATATATATATATATATGGTGTGAAATATAATATACCAGTGCTAGCCATATGTGAAATATCTACAATGTTATAGCATGCTAATGTGAGGGTCATCCATTCAACAAATGCTTAACATACCAAAGTTCAAAATAGAATAATTTTTGATTGGCTTATCCGATTTGAATGAACTAAAGTTGACAAAAAAGGTATATTTACGATCTGTATAAATGTAATGAAAAAGTCCTGAATGGAATCATTCCCCCATGCAGTAAATGGGTGAATGATTCCATTCCAATCCTATTCACACCTGCATGTACGGGAATTGGAAAAAAAATCATGATTGTACAAAAATTGTCTTGTTTCAGATTTTCAACATTAGAGTGACAGAGCCTTTACTTTAGGCGAGTGTATATGAGAGTGTGTGGCTCAGTGAGGTATGATAGATACTTGTGCAAGGTGTCGGGGGTAGCAGGAGAGGGGTGTACTTAATGGGGTTAAGTCACGGGATGAGGTCATGATAACTCATTTGTATGATCTAGGCGTAATATACAGTGCCAATTAACTAAGTATTTGCATTATTCCAAAACCTTTAAGACATCACCAGCCAGGGTCTGAGTTATATTTAGATGCCTCTTTTGTAAAATAATTGTTGGTTTAAAAGGAAAGCTTTTCTGTGTCAATAAAAATAATCACATGTTTGAATGCCAGTAATATATTTCACTATATTACCTTTGAAGGGTTAACCATTCATTGTATGCCTTTATATCAAAGCAAACTATTGTTCTGGCAGTGAGTTGTGTCAGTAGGTTTTATGCAGCATATTTATGGACTCCTATTATGAACTGCATACCGGTGCAGCGTTACTGCTAGAGCAAGTAGTATACCCAATAGGGGAATGTGGTCAGGAGAAAAAGATAAAAATGCCCATAACATAGACCCCTCTTTGTACATTAAATGCACTGGTATGTCTTTTTCTTTTTCAAATATCTGAATATTTACTTAAGTAATAAAGATGTTGATCTAAATTATCACCCATATTACAATTACACTCATTTATGTCTAGTCTATTTATGTTTAGCCCCATTAAACTGCAAAAGGCTACTCAGATACTCAAATTATCTAATTTTAACCCTTTTATCGCCCACAGATTGGATCATCGCCTGTGGCGCTCTCTCCATTATTGGACTGATCATCTCGGCGGCTGGGACTGGAGTCACAGGGATTGCCCTCATCAGCAGCAACCCTGACTTCAAGGTCAAACTCTACCGGGCGGCCATGTACCTCATGTTTTTCTCAAGTAAGCTGATCGATGATAATTTTCAATGTTTCAGGCACATTTCTTGTCATAGCGCGCAAATGCACTGCTGGCTGGGGACCCCACCACTTCATTTATGTGTTATGTCAGCCTTTTTATGAGTATAAACCTGTGAGGTCAGCAAGTTCAATTTCAAGCCAGAACTGCGTCATGACAGACCAAGCTCACATTGTATCAAAGGGGATCAAGGTGTCCCTTGCCCTTGGTGGGGTAGTCAATTTGATATCCAGTAAGACTTGTCTAACTTCAAATACAGGTCCATAAGAGGTTGTTGTGAAGTGTAGGGGAGGGTACAGTCAGAAAGATATATGATTAGTTTAACTCTTTCCAGCTGGCTGTAAGTGCATTCTGAGTCAGATTTTTTCATAGTTAAAGGTTATAACAAATACCTACACCATATACTCTGTACATCTATGGCTATAACAAGACCCATATTAAGGGGACCCAGGCCGCTCACCGGATCCGCCACCTACTATTTAAAAATACCTTTCCCCAACCCGGCCAGGTGCATTCTGCTACTGGTTCAATATTCAGATTTATCATCCTAGACTGCCACACCGACCGACCTACAGGGGATGGAAAGTATGGCTGAAATATTAATGACTGACCTATTAAGATGCACATCAGTCTACATCAGAGACAGGTGCCTTGTCTGCATGTCTGGAGGTTATTTAACGTGACATCTTTAAAAATATTATGTAGCCCTAAATATTACACTCATATCACAGCACATAAGGTCAAATCTCACATGGCAATTTAGGGCTCCAAAATCTCTGCAAGTTTGTCCTTTGCGTTCTAGGGGTGTTCTTGAGTCCCTATATCGCTAGGCTAGCTGCCTACTCACTGTGAGAGTCAGTATAATTTGAACAATCTTTGTGATCTAGGGGCTCAAGAAAGACCTTAGAATGTAAAGGACCAAATCGCAGAGATATTGCAGCACTAAATCGCCATGTCAGATTCGATCTATTGGAATGAACTTTAACTTATTCCCCATACTTCCCATACAATTCAATGATGGGTGTCTCCGGTGTTTCTCCTGATTCCAGGCATTTTCAGTTTCCAAAGACATATATAGATATATATGGATCAACACGGTAAAAGGTACACTCGCGAGGGGGTGCGCAGGCATACCTTTTACCGTGTTGATCTACATGGAAAACCTCTATGATTTGGGATGTTCTATATTAAACATTTCATTGTTTTGTGCTCAAATAAATTTTTCTTTCATCCCTGCATAACATATCGAACACAGTAGGAGATGAATTTTGTCATTGAAAATTCTGGCCTGTTGAATCATGTATTCACTTTCTTAGAATTGAATAAGATATATCAAAAGTTACCAAAGGAAGTTGACAATGTAAACCAGAAAGAAACATCCAATGAACCCATAGTTTCCTGACACATACTTATTTTTATTTGCGCTGAGGCATGTATGTAGAAAAGTTCGAAATTCGCCCAAGCCACCTCATCCCATCCATATCTTAATTCTTATTCCACCCGCTGCTCCATATTCAATAAATAACACATTTTCCTGTTCTCTGTTTCTTACAGTTCTGTTCATCGTGATTGCCCTGATCGTCTTCCCAGTCAAGTTCATGCAGAATCTGGGTAGAAAGGCTGATGAGAAGAAGCAGCCAGACTGGTACTTTGGCTGGGCCTATGGCATGGCCTGGGGGGCAGCCATCTTTATTTTTGGAGCGGCCGTTCTGTTGCTGATCGACAAAGAGAGTGAAGAGCTATACTACAGGGAGAAAACCTACTACCACAATGAGGCCGACGCGTGAGAAGGCACTTATATATAGGGTCAGGTTGCTGCCATTTGTCTGGTTTTGCTGTCTGGTTTTCAAGGGGCTTCTGCTTAGTCCACTCATAATAGCCAATGGTATATTCTATGGTTAATACTCTTATTACATCATTTTCATTGGTGCACTAATTCATAATGCATCTCTATGATAATATCACTGCAGCTGCAGGGAAAAAACCAAGCACTAGTGGCAATGAGGCTTTTAGCAGAGCATTAAACCATTCTTCATCAAATTTTGGTCAATACATAGTGTTCTTATACCATTATAATAAACTTCACCCAGATCCTATCTGTCAGTGCACTGGGACCAGCATGGCTAGGAGAATGGCACCTGGTAGCTGTAACAGATGCTAACCACTGAGCCTGACAGTCTGTTATGAGGGGACTAACAGTAGTTTTGAGTGTGTGTTGAGAGATAGGGATGGATCGTTGACGACTGACTATGTATAGGGGGAAAGATAGAAAAGGATGGTTTAGGGTAGGTGTGTGTTGAAGCGACATTACAAGCAAAGGCAAAGCCTAGCCACATGGGCTTACCTACCCTCCATAGACTACTCCTAGAGATAGGCTGCCTATATTCCTGCCTAGGAATATGGAGTGGGAATCCTACCTGTAGAACAGTGCTAGCCCTGCTAGCACAACTCATCCAAATGATGTCTTTTTTACGTAAATAAGATCGGTTTTCACGTAAAAATGATGTAAATTGCACGAGTAGTGCTAGCTGGGAGGCTCCTCTTAAGGAAGAGTCAGGTTATACATAATTCTAAGAGAATCTCTGAATTCATACTAACTAGTTTTTTTTCATTTTCATGGTTTGCATACTCTGTAGAGTTGTAAAATGGAGTGCTATGTTTATTGGTTTCATTGCAAGACCTGGAAATGTCTGGTGAAAATAATGAATTGATACAGGAAAGTTGAGTTCAATGCATATGTGACAAGGCAAGCAAAAACACCCCTCTGCAGGGAAAAGCGTTATCAAAGTTCATCTCAAGATCTTTAAAATGAGACATCATTGGCTTAAATATTCCCAGTAGTTATGTCAGAACACCTGCTTGAACATAGGTCATTATTCATATATACATAATATTAACCATAATAATGTCTTAAAACACAATAAACTAGCCTTTTACATCAAAAATACATAACAATATGGTGATTTTTATCATAGATTTTGATCTAAAAGAAATTTTCAATATCTGTTTTCAGTTTTGGGTTTTTGGTGAATATCCCTGAAAATTGGCATAAAAAATCTGCAAATTTTGATTATTGGAATGGTTGCCATGGCAACCAAGATTAGGCATGTAGGTTGATTTTTCATGAAAAATGTTCATTTTACCATCCAAATATGGCCATTTCTACTGAAAATGGTGCATTTTAAATGAATCCATTGAATTCTGCATCAAAAATTAGCTTAACATATTTTTATAATGAATTTAGAGTAATTTTGCCCTTAGGTTTTTACCTTGATGGGTCACAGGTTTTTACCTTGATGGGTCACATATGCTAAAATTACTTGAGTTATATGACTTGATATTTTCAATCAAATGCCTTTTATTTACTTGTTAGTGCGTGTTAAATGGTCACCACAATTGAATATGCCTACTAATTGTACTCTATATCAAGATGGAGGATAAATCATAAAAGCACCAGATGTATAAAGCTTGTGGCACCATCTCAATGTTTGCTTCATACAATGCTTTATCCTTTATTTCTCAAATGCACAATAGACCATAGTTTGCACAGAAATGAGGAAATTCAAATTAGGAAAGTTCTTTGATGATTCAAGTGGACCAGACTCAAGTAATATTTCCTACTTATTTTGTAACATTTTGGTAGCATTAAAGGTCTTGAACATATCAAACTGTAATCTGCCTGTTTGTGAGGATGTCATCTTGAGACATATCAGCACACATACTGTATTCTGCAGCGGCGGACCGAGATTTCTGTAAAGGAGGCGGCAGGCCCTTCTTTTACCAAAGCAGGGGTGGGCGGGGGTTGCACACTTCCTTTGCTAAAAGGAGGGAACATACCCCTCATATCATAAATGCAACCTCTATGTGCAAGTTAAAATGAGGGGTAGACCCCACGCACCCCTTTGTCTAAATATTTTCACTGAATTATAACTATATGACTATAATCATATCCTGCCTGTTCAAATATCTACCTAGGACTAAAGATCAGCCTAATTTATACCAATATCAATAGTATTATGTAAAAACTTCAACCTGTGTACCTGCACATTAGAATAAAGGCAATCGTATGCTCCCATTTATAACTCAGATACGTCTTATCCTCCGCATATATATTTGATCAATATTCCAATTTCTCAAACCCTTGTAAAAAAAAGTAAGTCAAAGGGTTAAGAATAAATTACAAGGTCTGTCCATGTCATATTTTATTTTTTGGCCATGATATAACATACTCCATTATACTCTGAAACAAAACTATATAATTGTCTGAGTTGTTGCACTTATCTTCAATGGTAATTATTGTTACTGTATACTATATAACATGCAATGGTGCATTCATGAGGGTAATCCTATTGGCTTTTCTTGCCTTTATATTTAACAGTTTAAAAACACATGTATGTATCAAAATGGGGCTGCGTCTTTAGTGGGTAGCTATTATCCTGACCGTGGCCAATATATGTTTGATATAATGTGTTTTTTTTCCCATGCTGTAGATATTACATGAGAGATTTTTACAGCATCTTTTCAAATGAGTTAGCCATGCGCTGGTTATTTATAAAGGCTATGTAGTGTTTATGCCTAAAATGTTCAGCTTTTTATTTCACTGATCCTCAACTTTGCATTGATTTTATTATGTCTGAGTAAATAAGATCTAGCTCCCCATAGTGTAAGTAATGAAATCTGTTTAAATAATTTCTGTCTGATTAACTCTTAATTATTGTGTTCACAAAAGATTACAAACTATTAAAAAATGTGTATTTTACTTACTTTGCAATGGCTTGCCTTCTTGAACCGATTGATTTAAGTGAAAGTACATTACATTTACTACTTTAGTAACCATAATTTAATTGCAATTAACAAATTAAATTGAGACTATGAAATCCAAAGACATCAACAAAATGATTGATTAAAAGGTTAAAGTGGTGCTGAATTTTGTATCATTGCAAAAGGTAGGCTAGATATATTCTTAGGTAGGTGAAACACAAGATGCAAAGGAAAATGTTGTCATGTTCAATAGTAATTGGATTAAGATATTTTGGTCAAAATGCTTTGATCCCTTATCTCGGTTTAAATGAGACCTCCTCGTCCCCATCGCCAAAAACAAAGGAAGAGGAATAAAGGAGAAAATGTGTGTTCCAAAGGTTTGTTTAAGACAATAATTTTAAAAAGGAAACCTTTTGTATTTAAAATACGAAGAACTTTATCTATCTAGCGGTGGAATTTGATTGGAATGTTAGGAATACTACAGAAGATTCAGTTGTTTCAGGTCTCTACCCATTGATGTACCCTGTTATGTCCAGAGGAAATGGCAGATAGCTTTGTCTGTTACTTCACCGAATCTCAATTCTAACCACCGTAAAACCTCAATATATCCAAACCCTCACAGAGCCACTTGCAGCAAAATGGTGTATATGATTTAGTCCTAAACAATGGGCATGTGGATTGATATTTAAGGCTCTCACTTGAGAAAAGGTATTGATGGAAGCCTGTACCTTTACCACCGATGAGGACTATGCACATTGTTGTGGTTTCATTATGCTCCGCCTTTGACTATTAGGTGATAACTATAAGAAGGAGACTTAATTTGAATTGTACATGCCGTGTTATAACCAGCTTTGTACAAAATATGCCATATGACATAATGTTAGTGTATGATTTGTCTCAACTTGCTTCCAGAGCCAATAAATGTTTTTTTATATCCTAATGTCTTGCATTTCTCATTTCATTAGTGAAAACACATCCCCAGTCCATCCAAAAAGGGCTTTCTCTCCTTCCTCATTTCTGTCATCTTTTAAATGTATCTGATGTTCACATACACGGACACAGACAGATGCCAAATGTAATTTGTCTTGCTACAAATAAAAGATAGACTATAGGCCAAATCCAACCTGTTTTACTGACAGGTTTCCCAAACCCTAAAGGTGAATCCCACATGGCGAAATAGGGCTTCAACATCTCTGACATTTTGTTTGTTGCATAGTATGGCCCTTGTGGGGCCGTAAAACACAAGGATTGATCAATATATTCCAAATACTACCATGATTTAGGGTCAAGTTTGCAGTAGTCCTTGATTTTTTTCTGGTCTTAATGAGGGCCATAACACACAAAAGACAAAATCGCAAAGATACCCTTTTTCACCTTTTGTGATTCTTGATGATAGTTGCATTTTGCAAAATGAAGACACTTTATGTGTAAATAGGAACACAATGTCATATTGCATACTTCAAACAATATGACCCATATGGTCTAATCGCCGAAGTTGTTATTTAACCTTTTGTCAAATAATATAGATGACATATTAAAGGTCATGCTTTTCTTATCATTAAGAAATCTTTGTAATTTGGTAGTTGTTTGTGTCCATTGACAAGCCAGACTGTATTATGTGTGTCCTAAATCCAAGGTGTAATTGGAACATTTTTGAATATTGCATTAAAACACATTGGATAATGTATTAAAACACAATATTTGAAGAATTACGCCTCTAGTCCAAATAGTAAGGATGTTAGGGTTGCTATACATAAAACAGGTAAAACAAAGGATCATGGTACATTTTGGAGGATATCGAAGCCTAGCTGGGTGACCCAGATGTCTAGCAAAGTGATTCGGGTCCCTGGGCATGTACTAATTTAAAAGAATAATGCCTGGTTTATTCATCATCATTGGTACCGATAAGTGCCGTAGCTCAAGCTCTAATATATAGTTGCATCAGTAAAACTTTTAAATCAAATTAATTATTGCTCTAGACCCATAAATTAGGCAGGGCAACCTGGGGCAATCTTAAGCCTTAGTGACATGGGGCATGACCACTTCTTTTAACGGGCATGAGGCATGGGATCCCCCTCCCCCATCAAGTGCTCTTATCTTGCAAGGTACAAGATAAAGCAAAGGTGCCCCCACTATAAGGAACCTGCAAGCCTAGGGGCTGTTCACAAGACCATTAAAATGAGTGAAGACAAGGGGTCAGAATCATGGCAACCTTCTCAACCTTCCTTATGGGGTGCTTTACCTGTACAAGCCCCACCTGATCCCCAATCACTATTACTGTCAGTCTACCTGTCTATACCCACACCTCATCTACACTGACCACCAATCTGTCAGGTACCCTGGTATCTCACCAATGCTCTACTCCGAGAAGCAATCCTGGCATGGCTGATGATAAAAACCATCCTCTCCTCCTGAGCACTGCTATTTTGTTTACTCATCCAACTGAGGATATCTGCTAGTCGGCTTAACGTCTTTCCTCCAGCTGTGTATTGAGCCGGATGTTCTAATCCAAAGAATATAGTTATAGCTACACATAGGGGCGGATTCATTCCTGTTGAATAGGGAACTAACATCTGGCCATGGAGAGTTGATGTATTAGCGGCATAGAGTAACCCCTTGTCTGAAACATGATGCCTCAATATTTTAATTTGTGATCATAAGGCACCCATTGTTACAGCTAGGAATGGTGCAATACACTACTATGCTGTTCCTCGAGGGTTAAAGTACATCATTATTTTTGAAGGAATAAAAAGTTTGAAAAATTAATAAATCTGATTAAATTACTTTTCTTTGTCCCAATGATGGACAATGATAAGATCCAGAGATCAAACTCCTGCTCCAATCTTATCCTTCAGAAATGATGACTATCATCAATTGCAATGATAAAAGGGGCCTACCAAAATATCCAAAGGGAGCAGAGATCTATTTAGGTAAGGTTAGCAGCAAGGAACAAATCATGGAGCTAGTATCATTCTTAATTATACTACACTGGCTGGAAGAACAATAGCACAGTAGGGTTCACCCCTTTATATATCTCATACTGTGTGGCAAAGGTAGAAAATAGTTACCTGCCACAGAGTATACTCTAAGTGTTTATCATTTCTCTTTATGAAGGAAGCCTAGATCATATATTAACAAAATGAATTAACACAATTATTATAAATATCATATTCAGTATGCAAAGATGAACACCAAGTGTCACATGAGAGAGTGAAGTATGAATAATGATCAGCACATTCTTCCCACACTTCTCACCTACAGATCCTGTCTGTTGACACATTCTCCATTTGCCAGCTGTGGGACCACTCCATGGGAGGCTTTCCAGAATGTCCTTCCACCTGGGGCTCATCAATCCTTCTTTTTAACGACCCTTCCACTAGCCTTCATTGTCATTCATTGTTTTAATGGCCGCTGCTGGCCTGAAGCTGGTATCTGGTCGGTACTGGTCACTGCTGGTGCCTGTACCTCATACATCACTAGGACTAGCCTAATGGACATCTCCCCAAGCAGGTGCTTTGAACCTTTTGATTCTGTGAAAAGTGCTGCTTGGAGAGTGGATGTTTGTGGTGCCTCTAGTGGACAGTGTTAGGGTAGTGTAGGGTGAAGGTTGTAGACCTCACACTTTTAGGCTAGCAGGCCACTGAGGTAGACACCTTCCTACCTTCAAGCACTTTTGGACAACTCCTGAAAGGCTGTATGAATGCAAGGTATGCCTCTTTGTGTCCTTTGTTTATAATGACATTATTTTCTATCCTAGTTGCTGCTATGTCAAGGTACACCTTTCATAAGTTTCAATAGTCTGTGTCTACACTGAAATGTGTAAGATCCCCATAGGGTCCTCTTGTTGAAGCCCTCACTAGCCCACTCAAAAGGGTCTACATCTCTTCCTAAGAATAGCTGGCCACTACTGAGGTATACATCTTTCTACCTTTACTTGGTACACCTGGTAAAATAACTAGAAAGAAATAGATACTGAAAACAGCACAGTCTATTTCATGGAGCTGCATGTCAAAATATTCTGGGATGAATATTCTATTCTCACAAATCTGCATAAGAAAGCAATAATTGACAATAGGGTGAATTATGCTACAACATATATACCTTTAGCAACAGCTGCAACCTATATGCATACTTACAAACTAGTCTAGGGAGTAGCAAAATAAAAATGAAACAGAAACAGCTCTGCCTGGCTGATTGCACTAGTCATTTACCATTGTCAGTCCAGTATTGTCCCCGAGGTCCTGCATAAGTTTCTGCAATGGGTTGATAAAGGTTTATCTCCACCTACTGTGCACATCATGTGACTGTATAGGAAGAGATTTTAAATGGCAGTAGATAGGACAATCACTCATTGGCACTTCTCTAGATAGGATAATCATTCATTTCCAACATACCATTTATGCTTTTTTTCATACGCTAGGTTATAATCATTTCATCCCTGTCTGGAGAAGCAGAGATGATGCTTAGGCTGCCCTGCTATTGTTTTGTGTAATTCAAACTTTGTGCAAAGTTCCAAGGTATGAATCCTGCTCTGCTTGATCTTTGAAGAGTGCAAGAAGATAGCAGTGCAGTAAATCTGTGTGAGCCTATCATGCATATGAGCTGATGAGGTCATATGCCTAGTGCAAGAAGGTTGTAACTGATGCTGTACATTTTTGCAGTTGCAACCTCCTTGCACTTGCACTAGGGTGGCGATATAATCTAAATCTAATCTGATATTCATTTCATTCTGTATGACACAGAAATTGTATAGGCCTAGGTGAGGTACTCCCCAGTGCTGAGCCTTTGGAAGTGTATCAATCTCAATATCACATGATGCATGAATATCGGTCCTGCCAGTTACTCACCAAGGCTGAATTCATACCCTTTGGTATATCATCACCAGTCAAAGTAAGAAGCGGTTAATTAAAATCACCCGGTGAGTTGATATCCTTGAATCAGCATTTTGCAACGGTCAAATCCTGTCAATTTATATTCAGCCAATCCACCTTTTGTGATTAGTGGAAGTGATGCAAAATCTAATGAGACATCAATATGCCTCAAACGTCAAATTTCATGCTTAACATTATTAAGAGATTAGATTGAGATAGTCGAAACCATGCATGATAGGCTAGATTGCCTTCATTAGTCCTTTGGGTGCAACATCATGCTCACGTCATATGCTATGATATGTAGCATTGTAATATCAAAAAAGTACTTTAAACTTTCAAGTGTGAAATTTGATTCAAACATAATATTTTGAATATTTGCCTTTTACTTTTTAAGAAAAGAAAAACATCTTATAGGTTCATACTGATATAGAATGCATAAGTGACAAAACCCAGCTCTATGTACATCTTCAAAGCATGCAGACAACAAAATGTAATACTGGAATTAATCAAATGAATCTGATATCACAATATTAGTGTTCCAGAACCTGTATTTGAGATATATATTGTTAAGAGAGGTTATATTATGACAGTTGACTAGAGTTCTGTGAGTAGTATATTGAGAGATCCCTTATTATGCATGAGTTTTAGATAAATCAGATTATCAACTAGGTGGGGGGGGGGGGGCAACCAGTTACCATTTCAAGTCTACCTCTCCAGCTTTGTTGTAATAGACATGACATATCATATAGATATATGATTGATGAATGTATACAATTCTTATTGCAATAAAGAAAATTCGTACTACAAAAATAAAATAAAGTAAATAACTAATGGCCCTTGTATAGAATAATTTTGTGGATCAACACCGGGAAATAGGCCTCCCTGCGGGTTTCGTACTGGTTTTGACCACCAGGGGGCCCTACAGGGCTAAATAAGTGAAAAATTGAACAACAAATGATCAAAGGTACTTTTTGATATGGAATACAGAAAAGCTATTTTCAAAATTCTATTTTCATTCAAAACATTCCATATTTAGTAGACAAAAAAATGTTTTAGGGCCAAAATGACTATTTGTTGATATTGGTTGCCATGGTAACATACACTCCATTCCAAATTGAAAAATCAAAGAATCCCTTTGATTAATTTTCATACAAAGATAATTGAAGTGAAAACAGAATGAAAACCCCATTTCTAAATCCAAAGTTATGACTAAAAACGTTGAAATTGTAGCATTATTTGCTAATTAGCATAATTATGCTTATTTCAATTAATATCTTCTAATTTAATTATATATAGAGCCTATTCCCTATGAGAATAGGATGATGGACACCCATTTTTATAATGTCATGTCTCGAAAACTTCAGACGGTATAGACTAATGTGATGCACCATTGTAAAGCTTATGAATTTATATTCAAAATAGACTTTTTCTTTGGAGGTCCCTTTTCCCATGGCCGTCCACAGATATTACAGCCACCTCTTCCTGCCATGCTTCCTTGCTTCCTTGCTTCATTGTCTCTCCCATCCCTTCCTTTGTCCCTCCTTCCCTTTTTGTCCAAGACCATACCCACACCACACAGCTCCATCAACCACTCCATAATTGAGCTGTGCTCAACTAAAACAGATGTGCACATATTGTAACAGTATGCTTGCTCCTACTTGTGATAAGATGATAGATGTACCCATTCACAGTGAACTGACAGAATTATAGAAGATATCCAACTGCTATACGACTCACCTATGCGCTTTTGTCTGACTAAGATGATACAGCAGGGGGGGGGGGCATTTTGCTGGGATTTCACTAGGTCTTATAATGTCATAATTTTTTCCCCTTTTCCATCCTGCTTGCTACTATGTCAAGGTACAGGGTCTACATCTCTTCTTCCCTATCCCCTCGGTGTGCTTAATGCATATATGCATGGCACCGGCTCATCTTTGAAATTGTGTAATGTAGTTTTCTAGAACAGGGTCTCACCCAGGTGACGCTCCTGATAAATATTAAGTAGCAATCGCTTAAAAAGTAGGCTATCCGTATATAGAGACCCAGTGCCAAGGCAATATTGGTTATCTTACACTGGGTATTGTGAAACTCTAGTAACACCAGACCTTTTGATTTTGACTATGCAGCCAGTATCTTTGATGCTTGACATCCACAGAACAAATATCTACAAGAAAAAAGGAGAATGGCTCCTCTGGTTAAGCCATGAGAGAATCAATGAGGGTCTCTCTGTGACAGGAGATTGGATGGTGGAGAATAGCCACTAGACAGACATAGTGATCAGTTCATTTCCTGTCTGCAAAGACAAATGGCTGGTCTAGTGCTTGGGACATCACATTACAAACAGCCAATGCCTCTAGGCTTATTATGTGGACTGCAATAAATACGGCCCTAGAGGGAGGTACAAATACATGTATAATGTTATAGTTATCTGTATGTTGAGGGGGCTCAACCAATGTCTGCATCATAATAATCCCCCCGAAGTAAGCTTAACCCTGCAGGAAAGTCTGCTTAATGTAACACAAGGGAACATTCAACAATTATGTCACTGTTTGGGTTTTTTGGCACTTTTCAGGAAACACCCATCCCCTTGTCACTCTTTTTGTATGGAATATATATAGACTTGTCACTGGAACCCAAAGACCCCCCACCCTCACCCCATAAGCAGTGACGTAATTGTTGAACGTTCCCCAATGTCCCTGAGTAGCTGTTCATTTGTTATTATGGTGCACCATTGCAGCCTTTGTAAGTAGCTCACAGTTATTACATTAGTGCATCATATCAGCTCCATTAGGTATACTGTTAAGAGCGCCTTAATCAATGCTTTGATACAACTTTTTATTAGTTCTCTAATGTAGCACTGCAGATACAGGTACTGCACTCATGCATTATCAGATTATAATGAGTTACTCTTAATCGTTGCAACCGTGTATCATGGCAGCAAATAGACTCTTAAGATCTACTACCATTTGGAAAGGTCAATACAAAGGTCGCAGATCTGTAGAAGGTCGCCGAGGTCAAGAAGCACCATCACCACTAGTAGCTGACAAGATGGCAATTTACTATATCAAACTACAACATCTCTACCAATAAAAAGGGAGAATTGAAAGGCCATGCACATGAAAGACTTTCTGCTTATCATTCTCCTTACAATACAATACCTCTTCTCTGACACAAATCAATCAATCAAATAAAGTGATCAAATGACTGATTATTACTGTGTTGTCCAGATTCTATCTAGTACTGTGAAGAGTTTGACCCATACAATCCTGGGGCCATCCACAAATGATGTCACGCATGAGGGGGGTGAGGGGGGGCCAGGCCCGCCATGACATGATTAATTCTCCATATACCTTCAGCATTGTAAAATTGGCTTCCAGAATGAAGCTTCCGCATGAACCATCATTGTACTTTACAACACCAGTGTAAACATCCATGCAACAGATGTTGTGTTATTAAGGTTTGTAAGTGCATTATCTGTATGCACCTGCTTATGTTCCCACCAAACTACATCAAATTCCGGATGTTGGGCAGAGCAGACGACAGTTTGATAGCTGCATCCTGTATTCACCCCACTGCCTCACTCTTCCTCCACAGTATCCGCTAAGATGACATAAGTTCCCTCAGGCCTATATCTGCTTGCAGAGAAGGGCAGGCTCATCTTATAGGCTGGGCATGTGCAGTAACGACTTCTGCCTCCCATGCGATTTTCCCGTCTTTTACCAGATCTGAATAATAAAATAGCCCAGTCCCTTTCTGCCTACAAAAAAATCAGACCTTTAATGCCTACTGTTTTTGCATCCCTTCAGTTTGAATACAATGTCCAATAACCTTTATTAAAATCATCCCCCATTTAATCAAAACTTATTTAGATAAGTTAAAAGAAAGTATAAAACCTTGCTGGATCCTTTAAACCTTACTTGTGTGTACTGTGATGTATTGAGGCCTTGTGCTGAATATCTCGTCAGATGTGAAGTTGCCAGGTTAAGTGAGTCTAGAAGGGGTCAATGCTAGTAGAAGGGGCTACCTCCTGAGTGTATAGGGCCGGGCATTTAATGTCAGGTGGGTAGAGTGACAAGGTGGGTTCAGGTGGGAATGTCTTTCCTTTTTATGTGACAGGGGGAGCTGAGGTCAAGTAAACCTAAAACCCTCATGCAATACCGGTGTCGGTGTTATTGGCAGAGGCCATGAAACTTTTCGCACAATAAAAGGGAAATTCACCATGTTTCTTTTTTCCAATTCTAATACTTTTCTTCTATAGATGAATGTTTTACAAGGGGTCTGATCATGTTCAGATTTTGCTCTTGTACAATCTGAGAGCTCCCCTCTTGCAGCAGTAAATGACCCCCCAGCTCAGCTTCCCTGGTGGAATAGGCAAACAGGACCTACCACTGAACGCTCTTAGCAGATCAGCCACAGGGACCCCGATACCAGCATGCACTTTAGGGGGTAACTTATACCATAGGTACAAACATTAATGACGAGATAATCACATTCCATACTGTTTATACTTTGGTGTGAAGTATAAAATATCAATCTTGTAGTCTTGGTTAGTATCATGCATCAGCCCTAGTAGCAATTATTTATGTATATGCAAAGTTAAAATATAGCTTCCACTGGTGGTGGTCTGGGGGTCATATGTATACAATTATATATCATATAGCGAGCCTAGCTGTTCCCATATCTGGTCAAAGATAACAAATGCCTTTGATTTGCATTCAAAGGAGAATAAGAAATTTAGGATACAAAAGAAAAAGAATCATTTGACACTGGCATGCCATGTCAAAGGAACAACTCATCCATGAGCTGACATTTCCATTAATCCAGATAGGATTGACACTTGGTTCTGTCTCAACTTGACAGGTAGGCTGAAGAATATGACATGCTTTGTTCTCCACTTAGGCTTACACTCTCCGTGCATGTCTCATATGTATCACTCTCCACTAGGTGTCTGTCCAGGATATGCTCTCCTCTATGATGAACATGATTTCTGCTGTCCCTGACTTACAAATCCTAGGACTGATAGAGTGCCAGAGTACCAGAGGGTCAGCATGATGTACCAAAGCAGTGCAGGCAACTTACTTGCAGGCAGATGATGCATCATGAAGACAAAGGAATATGAACCATAAAATAAAGTGACCCCTGAAATGGAGTGATGATTGGACATAATTTAGATGGTGCGATCACAGTTAACTAGAGAAACATTGAACAGCCAAACACCCTATCCATTAATGGTTTAAGCATGAAGGTTTCCTTAGAGGTACAAGTGACCAAGTAGAATAAATGGGGGAAAAGTCTGATACAGAACACTGGCTGTAAGCACTGTCAGACAGAGAGGAAATTAATGATTTTCGTGTCTATATATAGGGCCTATGAGTTATCCCTAGAGGTAGAGTCCTTATCAAATAACAATACAATCTTAGGTAGCTCGTCAGTAATATTCTGTCTTTATAATATAGCACACACTAGAAGGAAATCTAGGGTGATTAGTGAGGGAATGTCAGATATAATACTAGAAAAAGTGGTCATTGTAGTCACTTCCAAGCTTCCAATTACATAATCCTAATTTCAGATAATACCTATTAAGGCTATGAATGATCTAAGTACTATTGGCCTCAATCTAAAATCATAAGTAGAGATGAGGCGGATTCATCAACTCTTTTTGTTCCATTGCCTAGTGCACAACTGATTGCCTGTATTGCAGGACCAAACATGCAAATATATAGGTGAACTACTTGCATCTGTTAAGAAAAGAACGATGAGTGGCCTACACTTTCATTTTACTTCTTGCATGGACATGATAAAATCCCCTATGCCTTTACTATACACAAATACACATGTTAAAGTCCAAATTTACATTATACTGCTGACATGGTGCATATGATAAAATCCAGCATTACCTATTCTTCTCACAGGGTACACATGATAAAATCCCCCGTTACATATAATACTCACAGGTTGCACATGATAAAATCCCACGTTACATACAACTCAAATGGTACACATGATGAAAATCCCACATTACATATACTATGCACAGGGGACACATGGTAAAATCCCACATTGCATATACTGCTCACAGGGTACACATGATAAAAAAAACCATTGCATATACTACTCACAGGATACACATAATAAAATCCAACATGGCATATGCTACTCACATGGTACACATGATAACCCCCCCCCCATCAGGTCTAAGCTAAAGTATAGAAAAGACCCTGGGTGATTTTTGACCCGGAGTCATTTTTGACCCCGCCCCCCACCATCCCCCCACTTACCCTACTTGAAGAATTTTTACCCCAGAGTCATTTTTAACCATGGGTCATTTTTGACCCAGAGTCATTTATGACCCTGTCCCCCACCCCTCCTCTTCTCCCTCTCTCTTCCTTACCAGTTGACCTAGATAAGTGGCCTCTCCCCTATACTGACTTTCAGTTATGAATGGGCAGCAGATTAAGTTTCAAATTGTGTTTTCTCAACTGCTATAGTTCATATCCAAAAGTTATTTTAGATTTAACTAGGATACATATTGGTCTTTCCAGCGATGTATGATTGATCAATCTCAAATGTGATACAAACTTATCATTTGCATTATTGTGAGCCAAGAGAGCTATTTTCCCTCATACCCACTGCAATAATTAAAACAGAATGCAAAATAAGATGGCTAAGAAGTAGTTTGGTATTCTAGACTACCATTATCAATCCTCCTCTTTTTATATATGATGGTTTTATGATGGATAGATAAAGAAAAATGGCCCCAAAAAGCAAATTAAAATTGCTTTTTCCATAGCAGACAGAGCAGGGTCATTTTTCACCCTGGGTCATTTTTCACCCAGGATCATTTACTCACATGGTACACATGATAAAATCCCACATTAAATATACATGTACTACTCACATGGTACACATGATAAAATCTCACATTACATATACTACTCACATGGTGCACATGATAAAATTCCACGTTGTCTATATTGCTCACAGCGCCCCTGTCTCTGTCATTGTATGACCTATGGTACATGCAATTAAATTTTGTCTGTATTACTCATCACACACAGGAAAAATTAATTCACTATGCATTTCACATTAGATAGCAGTAGGGGATAAAGCAGAAAGCGGAATGTACCTCATTTCATCAGCTTAAACTCAAAAAGGCCATTCCAGGTCTCCTTTGAGATTGGTATTGTATTTGTATTGTATTTGAAAACTTTTATTGCTTAATCACAAGGTGGTCTTCCATGTGCTATTAGGTCCAACTAACAACCGTGTATACAATAATACTGGATTCAACTAATAATTCAAAGGGGATTTATACATCAAAAAGGTTCATGAAATATGACAATGTACTCTTCTCTAGTTCAGAGGTTATGTTTAATAAACATTTGCTCAATCATTACAATCAGTGTTTTGCATGTGTATATGCTGTATGTTAATGTTTTTATGCATTGTCCATCAGGAACCATTACTATTCACATTTGGTCTATGTTTAAAGTTTCCTTATTACATTACGTGGCAGTAGTTCAGCCATAAACATACATAATATATGTAAAGAAAGAAAGAGACAGGAATGGATAATGGATGCCTTTGACCTTCCCAGTCGTCCCTGAAAACTAACCCAAGTTCATTAAGCTATATTCCATATAATTGCCTGCTAACAGATTTGTACAGTCTGGAAAATGAATAGTGTCACTTGCAGTGCAACTCAGTGTAGTAGATTGCCTTTTATTTCATGGATGTTATCTAATACATGATGAACTAAGTCGAGTTGCCTGAGGCTAAGCATGATGCACTAGGCATCACAAATAATATCATATGGTCAATTATAATTTATGATTGATATACATCAACACAGTACCTTAGCAGGGGAGGAGGCTACACATAGACTCCTGTTGAATCAGTAAATTTCAGTAAACGCTGCTGCTTCAGCAGTGACAATACATGTGTGAGCTGGGGGGGGGGGTACGTCAGAGGAAGAAGAACTTGTACTTGCATTCATTGTGATGCTAATATTGAGGTTCACAATAGTGCTTACAGTAATGAAAAATAATAAGTGAAAGGAAAACAGATTAAGATCAAAGAGTATAGGTTTAGTGGGATTGAAAAAGGGTCAATCAAAAATAATGCGGGTAATACATTCTGGGTCTATATAGGCTCGGGGGTGAGGGGTTAAGGCTCTAGCTGCTGTAAAGAGGGGAACAAATAAATGTTTCCAGTTGACTCATTGTGTGGGTAATTAACCCCTAGGTGCCCAAGCGCGCATTTAAGCGCGGTTTTGGGCTTAAATGCATGTATATTGAATGGAATTTTCACCCAGAAACTTCTACTGGTCCAATCTGCAAAGTTAGACCCTCTTTGGAATGCTTATGACTTCCTAGTTACAATACAGCCATCCACTTGGCTCTATCTCTATTATACCAGGCACAGGGAGTCAAAATTTGAAAATGAGCTGTCATTTTATGTGATTTATCCAGGGAGCTAACATCTGACATGTTAACAAAATGATGATGGGTCATACACACACAATTTCCCATACTCCCATTAGATTTTACAATAACTGATCATATCAATAATGATATGCCATGCAGTGTTACTAACACATTATGTTCCCTAATTGGCAGTACCCATGCAGACAGAATTTGCTTTGGAAGTTCTCTAAGCTCTCAGGATTGCAGGGATTATGGCTATAATAATATACGATTATGTAGCACAGGAGAGACCATATACTAGAAAATAACCACAAATGGAGGGTTTTGGTAACTATGGTTACCAGACCTGACCAGAAATACCCTGCCCTTAAGAGAAAGTCTTTAGCATTGTTCCCTTGAATAGGAGTATTGGGAAAATGTACTGCAGAGCCCATATCAGAGGAGAAGATTAAAGTAACACATGGTCTTATTAACAAGTTGATACAATTGTGAAATAATGTAAAAACTTCAAATAATTCCGGGCACAAAAAGGTTAAATTCATTCTGATGTTATACTAAGCAACTGTTCCCAGTCTGCTTGGGTATTTAGGATGTTTTGTTGTTTTTCAGAATGTGTGTATAAAACTGAGGCTATACCACTATTTCCAGTACTGGGTACTCTATTGATGCAATTTCAATAGAAAGTCCCTGTGAGACCTGTCTGTGATATCCCTTTCAGGCAAAGAAAGGGGCTTTGAATTCTATTTTGCCTACTACCATTATAGTTCGCGTATAAGGTGCAACCAGCATACAAGACACACCCAAACTTTGAAGGGAAGCTATGTGGTGCACTTGGGACCTCATTTGAAGTAGTTTAATATTGTTTTTGGATTTTTCAACAATCCAGCTATGGTAGGAAATAAAATTTAATGTATGAACGTTTCTGGGCATAATGGAATTGAATTAGGTGGGTGGAGCTTTGTAAAAATATATATTATGGTGAGGGGAATTCTAGGAATTCACTGCTAGTTTATCTGAGGCACATGCCTTTCCTCGTTGGCTTTGCCTAGACCTGGCCCAATAGGACCAACACTATTTAAATTCATGGCTGGAGCTCTCTCCTGACCAGACCTAGAGCATTGACAGTTCTCTATTTTACTTCTAACACCAAGGCAATTTACATCGAACAATGCCGTCTTCCCTGAGGCCCATTCCTCCTACAGCCTGGGTAGATGGATTCTGCCACCTCAATTTGTTTCCATCAGTGAGCAACTATTTTTTTTTAAAGTTTTAGTATATAAATCCAGCACTGCTTTCTGGCATCATGCCGAGTCTCGATTGATGCACTTCCAAAGGGTTGGCATGATGCACAAATGTAGTGCCATTTCTATCCAGTTACATAAGGAAAAGCAATTATCGTAAAGCCTTTAAGCATTATTGTGTCTGAGGGATAAATCTAGTAAATTTACTAACAATACTACCATCTTTTTTAATTTTCTTTTAGCCAGGTCCAAAGTGGTGAAGAGGTTAAAAACTCATGACCTGAGTCCAGAACTCTGTTCCCCTCTAGTTGGCCAGATAGATCTATCTGGAGCTCACACACGTTCCATTGAGCATCACCCCTATCCATGGGTGCCAATGCATCCCCAGCCATTTCTGCAGCTATCACTGCCAAATGGGCCGCCATCCAAGGAACCACTGACTGAATCCACCTTGAGTCGACACTGATTCAATGCTTGTCTCTCCACCCATCAACAAAGTAGCAATGTAGACAATTCTCTGCCTTTTATCTTTTTAAGAATATTTTTACCCTTAATGGACAGCGATGTGCTTTATAACAGTATGACCTTTCTGCGACCATGATGGTTGACGTTACTTGTTGCAGCTAATTAAATGCATATCAATGACAAATGAATATGGATACTTGATAAATCATGTACCCTAGAGAAATCTGATAGATAATTGATTTCGCTGCACATTGTCAGTTCCTCCAATTTGCTGATTATTAACATTGAAATGATATAGGCCAGGACAGAATTCCATATTCAATACCTTATTCACCACTACAATACATTTCAAATGCACATTATGTTAACTTTGAAATAATAGTGAAATGAAGTCAGGAGTTTCATACTTAAACCAAAGTTCACTATGGACATGACATTCCATCAATGTCAAATCAGCATTTTGTACACTCACTGAGCTTCAAGTAATGTTTCCATTCCCTGGTAGCCTACTCAGCCAGATCACAATATAAGTGAGAAAAACTACCTGACCACTTAATCCCACCAGACTGTCTGTTACCATTGACTGAGAGGTGTCTCTGTAACAGTCTCCTGTGTGCATCAGGCACAGAATCCCAGAGATGAATGCCCCAGTCACCCTACACCCCAATATCCATACATTGATATCCCCTCAGCCGTTACTCTACTTTCACTCAGCCCCAAGCTGAGTGGGGGTTATACCTTATTTCATTTGAAATGAATCATAATATGCCATAATTCCTAAAAAGGTAGTCAATCTTCAATCTACAATTCCAACTAATTACAAAAGAGGACTTGTATGATTTATTTTATCACATTGCTTAACCTGTGAGAAATCTATAGCCATGGAGTACGACATGGTGTTGTGATCATATACCATGATCCCATGTACACTTTAGATTATATGTTAATTGAGGTACTTGAGGAGATTTCAGGTATCCTGATTTAAGTGTGGGATAAGGCTCCTTTCAAATGTAAATATATCATGCATTAGGGCAAAGTTAAAACCAAGCAGACCCCAGATGGGTGTTAGGAGAGTGGCCCTATTCACTGACCTTTCTGTGTTCTGTATGAGAGGCCGTACCAATGCTTTTGTTATAGAATCGGTCTTGTTTCTCATGGGTAGAATCTATATTTGAATTATTCTAAGCCAGAGGTACATGGGTGAGGACGGAGATCCACTGTGTGATGATAGATCCGATTCTGTATGGCAACATTTCTGTAGAGAAGGGAAGAAAACTTCAGACATGCTCGGATTGTGATGCCATCTTTCTGAGAGATAGAGAGAGCGCAGTTGAACAAATAGCACCAGGATCATAATTTATTACTTTTCACGACGCCATCAGATAGTCAAAGATTCCACTAATTCACATTCTGTCACATATATACCATGCCACTGCTCCTGGCAAATCCAACATATATAAGAGCATCTTTCAGAATTGGTGTAGGCTACTCAGACGTTGCCCTCTGCTTTCTCTAGGTACTTTTTCGAAGTAGAAAAAGACACCAAGGCTGTATTGTATGCCAAGGGCACATTGCCCACAGAGTGCCTTCATCGATCATGCAGGCCTTTGGTATTGTCCCAAATCACACAGGGTTGGCATCATGCACAAATGCAGCCCTAGCAAGGAACTCTCATCATGACATCTTTTAAAGGTTAATGAACAAGTAATCAATGGATAATTCATGACGAATGTGTGTTAGTGAAGGATAATGACACAAGGCCGTAGGCCGAGTGTTATTAGCCTTTGCTAACACACACGAGTCATGAATTATCTATTGACTACTTATTTTATACCACGAAACCAATAAATAATCAATAGAATACCAATAAATTCAAGTTGAAAACAAAAATTATTCCCCCTCCCCGGGACTCGAAGCCAGCCATAGTGTGTGTACACAGGTACATACACCTCGCCGCCCGGCAGCAGACAGCGACAGCGCCCATCTCGGATAGGCTTGGCAGCGGCACACGGCGAAAAATAGTGCACATACACCTCGTTGCCCGGCAGCGGACAGCTAAAGCTTTCAATGGGTCTCGCGGTTATGTTTGTGTATAATACACCTCGTCGCCCGGCAGCGGACAGCGACAGCGCACACGGCGAAAAAAAGATGCTTCTCGCGGTTATGTATGTGTATAATACACCTCGTGGCCCGGCAGCGGACAGCGACAGCGCACACAGCGAAAAAAACATGCGCACGGACCGGGGCTCGATCCGCGGACCTCTGACGGCTGAGCGCAATGCGCTAACCGCTAGACCACTGCATCTCCTCCTTCAGTGGCCGTGTCGGCTTGGCTATGTTTGAATGCGTCCCACGGTTATGGTAGCGGTCAGCCTGCAGTCGTCGCCTGCCCGGCCTTTGTATCATATCCAGACGTGGTTCGAATCGAGCGTTTCTCATCAGTCCTTGTGGCGCAGTGCATAGGGAGTTGGATTTGGGATGTGAGACTGCAGGTTTGATCCCTATCCTGGCCTGGAATATTTCGTGGGTTTGAACATGTAACATATTCTCATGACATGGAGGGACATGAGAGGCATGCGGTTATCCATGGATAACCGGCACCTGGCTCAGGTTATCCATGGATAACCTCATGCCTTACAAAATTGATGTTACAGCCTACAGGGTGTGCAATATTGACAGATATGTGGATAGGAATAGCTACCAAAAAGCACTGAGTAACCAAGAAATCGTGGTATAATGATCGATATCCAGGGAAATATTTTGAGGCAAAGAGGACTGAGATAAAAAGAGGGATGTGGAATGATGCCAGGCTGAGAGTAGCGGAACATTTAGGTGCACAACGGCCGAACAGAAGGTTTATGGGTGCTGAAGCCTTCTTGAAGAAAGTCCCCTGCTCCAAACAGGGATTATACAGATTATAGAAGGTCATCTAAGGACAAGGATGTGCAATGTACACTCTCCAATCAGTCCCCTTATTGAATTTGAAGTAGATCCTATTTCCCATCCACTTTTGGGAGATTGTAA
Source organism: Acholoe squamosa (assembly GCA_949317995.1). NCBI lineage: Eukaryota > Metazoa > Annelida > Polychaeta > Phyllodocida > Polynoidae > Acholoe > Acholoe squamosa. The sequence continues at coordinate 50,878,614 of OX439050.1, forward strand.
TCAATAGGTTAGTTGCATGTGGCGTGGTCTCCCATGAGACCTGGATGTGGGCACCAAGACAAGGTAGTAGGAGTCTAGCACTCTACAGACATAGAATATAGTAGAGACCAATATCCAGAATATCCTTGACCTAGGGGCATTTCATTCTAAAATTTAGGGAACTATACTTCTTTATCAATTTGAGGGTGTAGAATTCAATGGTGGTGGTCGTTTTTCAAAATTATCAGTTCCTGTTGCCATGGCAACCACTTTCCATAGTAACAGTAGAAAATGATGAAGCACCTTGAAATGAACTACTGGTGACATATCCTTGAAATATTCTAGACTTATATGTGAACCACAGATTATATGTCTGCCTCAGGGCAAGGATAGGTGAGATGATTTCAGGTTTGTTTTCTATCCCCATCACAAAAAATCATAGTCACAGACAGACACACAGGGAACACCTATTGATTTATGATATGTCAAAGTTGATATTCCGACTTAATGAAAAGGTTTGATCCCTCAGGTATTATTATCGTAAATGCACTACCAAGTTTCTTAACCAATATACAAAATGGACAAAGCCTGTCCTTTAAACACATGAATAAGTAGAATATAGGTTGGGGCAGGAATAAAAATCATTCATGTGAAGGAGAGTGGATAGGCCTTTCTAAGAACTGAATAATGTAGCTGGTATCTGTGTTCTAAATCAGGCAGCGTCTGTTTGTAACAACAACAGGCAAAGCACCAGTGGAGGGAATGACATCACAAGGTCATGTCATCTCAAACTAATGTAAGACTGACATGCATGCACATACCCTCGGCATGCACACATCAGCAGAAAACCCCATATGTCAAACACTACTATATAAAAATGTTATAGTAGAAGTTTCTAAAGCTGTATGTTTTAGGCTGAAGGAAAAATGTGTTTTATTGAAGCAGAGAGATACCATGGCATTACATCACTAGTGAGGGTGCACTGTATATTCTTGGCAAACAGAAACTTCGATAATAGATTCAAAAGAGACTCAGAAAGCACAGGTGATGAGTCTACTAATGCTACCAGCCATTGTGCAATCAACACACCAAATGAAGATGCATGTACTAGAAAAATAGATAAATAAAAAAAACACTTTTAATATCATTGTTTAAAATATGGACAGTTCATAATAACATGGGATGGCATGCATGCCTTTATACAATATTCAGCTAGAATTGTAGACTGAGCCAGTTGGGAGTATCGACCAAGAACCAATTACAACAATGAAAGTGTATATTTAGATCAGGAAGACAAACATGTGTGCATACCTGAGTGATGCCCTACTCGTATAGCAATCAAAAGTATTCCGCTTGTACCCAGGGAAATGGTTCATTTGCCTCTCCATTTATTGAAGGTTGAGGTATAGGCTCCTATTTCCTTTCGCTAAATTCAAAAACATTTCACCTGTTCACTGCACCTAAAGCTAAGACAGAAATATGTGAACATAAGCTCAAACAAATTGGCAGGATGCTGTCCCCCTTAAAATGTGTTTTCAGAATGCATTTTCTAAAATCATATGACTCCAACTTGTACACATTTACCTAATGGTATGCTTATAGCTACAATTGAAGGATTCCCTTTTATATGTAACTTTTCATACATGTCCTATGGTATGGTGCAAACAGGCTAGCACAACTGAATAGGGGGACGAGAGAAAGCCCTATAACCTGACAACTAGTTGCCATCAATGCAAGTTAGGAAGTGGTGCAGGGATCAACCTGCTTCAATCACTCCTTATTGAACCAGTAATGACTGCCAAACCCGTACTATCAGCACTGCCTTCTTGCCTATGTCCATTCTGCTTTGTCTCTAGACATCTCAGAGAACTTTGGTCCTCTGGATCTTAACCCTTTACCTGTTTTGAAATGTTAAACACTCCCCTTTTAATACTTCTACTAGACATGCCCAGTCGAGAAGACTCTGTATACCCTTTGATATTTGCAATATCTCTGATCAGAGCAAAATATATTCCTCATCTGTGTTGCACATATTTAGTTTTTTTTCCAGAAAGTTAATATTGTATAAACGAGTAACAGGTCCATGCTTCACTGCCCCCAGTGATGTACACATGACATGCCGCCTGATGCCTCCTACAGACATATAGAATAAATTAAAGTCACACAGTCTCACCTGGTCTGACATTTGCTCTTTAATGGCGGCATAATACCATGATTAAAGGCCTACTGCCATTACTTTTTTCCCCTAATCATAATACATGTACAATTGTACATGCAGGAATACAATACTGGAAAAGTTCATGCTCGTTCCTTGTGAGTAAAAAGTAAACATGACTTACTTATTTCATGGGCACAAAACATAAACAGTATATAGCAACAATGGGTTTTGCGGCAGCTAAAGTGATAACCCTAGCTTCCTTATATCTCCCTGAGGACTTCTCTTATGGAATAAATTATCACTGTTTGTCATTAGCAATTAGAGCCATGTCTCATAACCATTCATCCCAAGGGGTCCTCCTTCTAGCTCTTATTGGTATTTTTCTTTCCTATTTTCTTTTCCCTTAACAGCTAAGGGTCGTCTTCCTCTTTTATCGTAATCTCCTGTGTATAAGCCGCAGCTCGCGTATAAGGCGCATCCCCAACTAAGAGAATGCAATTCCACGTATAAGGCCCACATCTAAGGGCAGATATTTGTTAATTTTGTACTGTTTTATAGTAAAATTACCCCCCCCCCTATAAGGCGCACCCCAAACTCAAGGCAATGTCCCTCCCACGTATAAGACTCAGCAGCATTTTGTTTGGCGTATAAGACGCGCCTTATATGCGGGAGATTACGGTACTTTTACTTACATATGGTCATTCTAACAGTTTCAACAAAACTAATAGGCAAACTTACTATTGCTGAATAAATTTGATTAGATAATTTGAGATACATTACTGTAGTGTCATTCTGGACTTTAAGACTTTTTTTTTTACTAAATGGATTATTCTTAAGAACCCCTTGCTACTATTCTGCCTTTTCTTCCTTTTTTTCTCCATCCCCCCTTCTTTGGGGGGGCGGGGGTTATTTTTCGTTCAGTACTCTCTTAATGGAGGACTGGGAATCCTAAATCATTTCAAATTGTTCACTTGTATAATCAGATACAAATACACTTGTTCTATGTAGGGCATGGTTAGAGACTGATGGCTGCAGGCAGGGACTGTGGAAGGAATGCACTACTGTGTCTGAGGGCAACATACACTGCATCAAGAATGCATACACTGGTAAGTGGAGACTATGTATAATCCATTTATCATCATTTTTTTAAGATTGGAATAATTGTCTTGAGCAAATCATCATCAGTATTGTTGGCAAAATGTCAAGTCATGTGAAGGTCAGCTGCATTCGGCTTACTGGGGGAAGTGGTGAAATAAAAACACATAACCAGGTCAATTCAATGTCAGCAGGTTTTTTTTCCCATTTCTTGAAATAATCCATGAAACATTTGTTTTTTGGAGGCCCTCATTCTCAAGAATCTTGTCAAGAATCTTTTTATTAAGAACCAATTGTAATGAGAACTACATTGGACACTCCTCCTAAGGATAGTCCTAAATGTGAAGTGGAGTGTTGAGTAATTTAGCTAAAAGGGGTGAGAAAGTACGCTGCTTGCCTCAATGAAAAATCTAAAGATATCATTTTAGATTTTGCCTGCTATCATGAATATTGTGCACAACCTGTCCTAGTCTGATCATTTGAGGATCCAGCAAAGTTAATGATTGTAAATGATTCAAGAGTCCAATTTCATATGTAATCGTCCACATTTCAATTCAATGCCAGCAGGTTTTAAAATTAAGCCACATTTTAAATGTGGCTTAAGCCGTGATTTACACATGAAACCTGAACAATTTTCACAAACGCTGGTGCAAAAAAGGTCGAAGGTAGAGAGGGCAGAGAGCATTTAGTCAATCTAAAGATGCAAATAAACACTGAAAACCTGGAAGATCCAAAACTAGTCAGTGGTGACGACTCCAGGTGCTCAGGTTGACAATATCTAAAACTACAACTTTGGCTTGTCAACCTAAGTCATCAGTATGATGACTCTGTATTGTCAGTATTGTCATACTGACGACTTCGTCATTTTTGACAACCTAAAGTTGTAGTTTAAGGTATTGTCAACCTGAGGACCTAAAGTCATCACCACTGACTAGTTTCGGATCTTCCAGTTTTCAGTGAAGACAAAAAGTTCCTATGACAAATCCCTAAAATTAAGACACTATCTCCAGACTATCTTCGAATTCTTAGGCTTTCAAAAAGGAATCAATTCACATGCTCATAAAAGCCAGGAGCTAGAAGAAACCTGGGAGAAACCTGGAGGGTGATTCATAAAAATTCAACATGTATCTGCTTGACCATGTATCTGGTAGGACATGGATCTTTTTCAGAATGAATTTTGGATTCTAAAAAGTTTATGTTCACTGAATAATTCTGAGCACATTCAACGTTCATTGAACATGAATCTGAATTCATGGTGAGGGCAATTATAGATGGTATAGATTTTACATCTTCAGTAAAAGGTTAAATAAAAGGTATATAACTGTGACCATGAATTTCATATTTATCCTGTAACTGAACACCATGGGAAAGAGGGGAATCCCTTGCTGTACCATATTCTATAGTCGAACGCACCAGCTATAATGTCATAATTTCAGATGGATATTGGAAAACCCCCACCTCTCATGACTGGTCAACCATGAAGTATAACCTCATTGGGATTCCCCAGTGCTGCTGGTCACTTTCTTTGTATCATACTGAAAAAGAATCCATGTCTTACCAGTTACATGGTCAAGCAGATACATGTTGAATTTTTATGAATCACCCTCCAGGTTTCTTCTAGGTTTCTCCCGGAATAAATGGAAGAAACTGAAAGAATCTAAGCCATGACTTTTGCTAAATTCACCTGGTTTGGTGAAGATACAGACTGATCAGGACCTGACATAAGAATACTAGTTTTCCTTCAACTGTAACTCAATTCCCTTCAAAATTTGGATCAATTTAGTGTCTACAACACCCCTTTCAAAAAACAACTCCCATAGTGTTAAAGCGTTAGCTCTAGCTAAGATAAGTATATCAAATGTGCTGCAGGTTCAGTAGATGACATGACAATGTGCCCCTGTTGAACCGATTCTTACCCTCGGACCATATCAAGCCAAAGCACCAATTCTAACACTGTAGATATCAAGTGATGATTTGGTATGCAAGTGCTTCTACTTTATAGTTTGTTCAGAGTAATAAGAAAAACAAGGTGGAGAATAGGTAAAAAAAATGGGTTACATCTATCGCAAAGCCAAAAGAACTAGGGAAATGTCCACAATCAAAACATAAGCCCAAGCTCCAATAGGCAGCATGGGGTGGCAGCATTACAGGTATTAACCTGTATAGAATGAAACTTGATCTACTGTGTATAACAGAAGGTGTAACTATATGGCTTCATCTACAGAAATATTATTTGACCCTGTCTTAATCAGAGCGTGTTATTATCTATTACTTTTTGTACTAGGTTGTAGTTAGGTACATGACTTGACTATGTTTACCCCACCTCTATATTTACTTGGCAAAACTGTTTCTTCCAGACGTTTTTTTCCATGTTTTTTACCATTTTTTCCACCCTCTGGAAGAAACCTCCCAACCCTGCCTTTTAATCTATAAGTCATTGGGATATGATGGACTCTACTATTTTAAAAGTGGACAGTATCAAAATAAGTATTTGGGGAATAACAGAAAAAAAACAAAGAATTAGCCCTATAGATAGGAGGGCAACACGTCCGTTACTATGATTTTGAAAAAGCCATTTGGATAGATAAGGCCTGTATGAAAGATGTCAAATACCTAAGCATTCAAATATCATTTTACCATTTTGCCATGACTCTGATTTCATGGTAATGATGTATCTGACAAATTGTATTAGTTTTCGGAATTTATTTCTATTACTTAACCTACAGTGGTCCAATGTGCAGTCTGGTCATATTTAATGCTTACTTATATTTTCTATGAGATGTCAAATGTATGTCTGTTTAGAGAATAGACAACTGTGGATCAACGTGGTAAAAGGTATGCCCGCAAGGGGGTGCTCGGGCATACCTTTTACCGTGTTGATCCACATTACTATTTTCTTCACATCGAGACTGTCTGATGTCCTATAATGCATAAATGCGTTTGAATGCAACACAAAGGTGCATGCTCTTGACATGTAGGAAAACATATTGATTGAAGAAAATCCACAAAACCACATATAAATTGGTTTTGGTTGTAGTATTGATTATCTCCTAACTACATGTCGGGGTAGCAAGTTTACATGCTACAAATATCCTTTGTTGATACAAATGATAAACCTCTGTCATCCTATCAAAATCAGACCCCGCTAAAATAACCTCCTAGACCCTTATATCTTTATGTTCATAAGTGAATTGTTCTGACATATCTTTCATATTACATTTTTGAATAGCTACTTCAACCCCACATCCAGTCCCTTTTAATGTCCCTTTGAAATCAACATTGAGTAGTTATTATTTTTAATCTGATACATGAATAGGTCTGCACCCTATAAATAATGTTGAAAAAATCAGTTTTCTCAAAATATTTCTGGGCACCAAAGGGTTGAACATCAGAAACTTAATGTTCCATCGTTGATGTCAAAAGACTGTCACATTTCCCTCATTACATCTGGATGTCAGGGGGGGGGGTGTTTCTAGACCGTGAACTAAACTCTTTGCTTATATACCGTATGCCCTTTCGCTTTCTCTCTCTCATCAGTTTTATGTAAACACAATGTATGAACATGAAAACAACTGGTGATGTAAGTACTTTCATTCACTTTCTTTCTTAAAGTAATCAAATTATTGCTAACCTAGGGTTGACCATTACACAACGGCTAGTCACAAGAAACTGCAGACCTCAGACATGCTCTTTGTTGCTGTCCAATCTCTCCCTACCTTCACCTTGGATGGATAAGTGACCTCACCCCCCTCTCTAACTGTGTGCCCAAGGAACATCACTCTACACAATTAGATGGTTTCACCTTTAACCCTGCTCCAATCAGTTGATATAGGACCTAAGGCCATGGATTTAGCCATGCCAGGCAAATAAATTAAAAGAATTCCTGTTTCTAAGCAAATAATGACCATAGCATGAGGGGAATAACAGAAATGAATTTCCCAGATTTGAGTTCGTGGGAGTAGTAGGAGGGCAGCAGAAGCTGCCTCAGAAGTGATTTAATGCAGGGTCATTACTAATGGCTACAAATTGTTGTTGTACTAATGAAATCATGTCTATACAATATGAAACTTGCACTTTTTGAAACCAGGGTCCAATGGATGCACAGCTCCTCTAATAGGTCTGCTGTGCAATTATTTTGGTAGCCATTAATATATGATTTAATAATGCAGGGCATTGGTATCTTTTGACACCTTGTTATAACAGGAATAAGGCCACTTTGAAGGGGAGGGAGTGTAACCCCTAGTTTTTATTGGGTAATAGATGCACACCTGCTCCCCTTCTGCATACTACTTCTGTTGATGTCGTATTCACCTTTGGCCATCATGAACAACATATATATGTGATTATGATTGATTGACCAATAACTATTTTCGAACTCAAAACTCTTCTGGGTGTCTTATTCCTTAAGTACTGTCAGTGGACTATTCTATGTATTATAATTATCAACGACATATTTAAACCAGGCTGACCAAGCTTCCCCCTGTATAACCCAAGTTTTACCTATTTTTAACCTGACAGGGTGAGTGACTCACTCTCCCTGGTCTGACTCACTCACCCCCGTCTTTCCCCAGTGAGCACCCCCAGGTCCCACCTGCGGATCCCCCACTGGAGGACATGATATCATATGCTATTCTTAGCCTCACCTGCCCAGATGACTCACTATTGAGAGCAGCTCCCTCCCTCCTACTCTGGATTGGACTGGATCCAACCAGATAGAGGCAGAGCTGCATATTCCCCAGGCTGAGTCACTGAGCACTTCCAGAAATAGCATATGAAGTACACTCAGTGGGACTCCCTTTATAAACAGGCAGATCCCCACTCAGGACATCTTATTCTTCTCCAACCTAGACCCTACAACACTCAGGTGCCTTGGCCACAGGATATAGCTTGGTCAGACTGGCGAGTACTATACTGTGTACCATATTGATTACTCTCATGCCAATCTTACAATAAAGCTGGATCATCAACTGAATTGTCTGAACTCCTGTTACCTCACTTCATGACATGTATTGACCTGTTGACAATGGAAGAGAACCCCCACCGTAACAATCCCATTGTTTCAACCTCTCATGAGCCATGAACCAAAGTGAGACAACGCCTAAAGAGCTTACTTCAGAACTCGCCGTTACATCCCCAGGGCTAGACGCGCCCCAACCAGCAGCAGCAGCAGCTCCAGAAACAAACCAGCGTACTCAAACAGCTGATTCGTCACCTGATGCCTTCCTGTTGGATCCTGTCCTGCCAGCATCATTATTAACACCTAACCCAACACCTGTGAGTAGGAACAGAACTTTCTCATCAACTATAGTTGATAGTAATACCAGTACACAGACCAGCACACCTAGCACATCACAGGCACCAGGCCTTAATTTGACTTTACCTGGTTTCTCTGAGTCCCCAGCACTAAGTCTTGCTAGTCTGCCAAGTGAAATACAGTCTACACCTGTAATTAACTCTCCTGGGTCAATATCCATCAAACGTCCATTTTGATTTATATTACAGACGTTTGGGTATTTGTTCCATTCAAACAGGCCTGGGGTAGTACCAATGAGTTCAATATCTTCTTTTTTATCCGTGATGTACTCTGAACATATCGGGGCATATAAAAATGTATAGTTTTATTTTATTTCTATCTTATTATGCTGCAAAAATCAGCTTCAAAGTCGAAGAAAAGTAGTTTTTTCCTCTTTTTCCACTGAAATGACAATGAACTTTCCCCAATAAATGTGAAATGGATAAAGACAGGTCTTTTTTGTCTTTTGTAACCTACAGCATAACATCTTGGGCCTAACTTGTGGTATTTTTGACCCTCCATTTATAATACCTACCAAGTGGGGTTCATATACTCTGACTTACCGCATCTGTTGGGGAGGTCCAACCTGACCCTCCTAGTTACTCCTGCTCAGATACTAGTACCCCCATCTCTATTTTTCTTCTTTGGGGAAGTAGTTCCCTTCATTTGCTGCCCATTTAGCTCATAAACACACTCCCATCGACGCTTTATACTATAGTTTTCCGTCGCGTCAGGTGGTAGTCCTTTAATAGGCTCGGGGCAAGTTCGTGCGAAATGCCCCTGCTTCTTGCAGTTCCAACACTTGGCGTCGGACGGAGAGGTACTCGGCTTCTCCGAGTTAGTAGCAGGGACATCCCCTCCCTCGATAACCCTGAGTAAATCCTTCAATTGACTCAGCGAGAAGGTTTGTTCCTGTACCTTGGTTTTGGAGGCCTTGTTTGGCGCTTTTGATTTACCAGTGGATTTCTGACTTTTCTTAGTCTTACTCCCCGCCACGGGCTTCGAGTATGAGGACGCCTCCCCCTGTCCCTCCTCGACCAAAGCGGCGTCGGCCAACGCCGACAATGCATTTGTCGAGGTAGGATTCACCAACTTCGGCAGAAGTTGTCGTTTTCGCAACAACTCATCTGCCAAGTCCATGAGATCCTTGAGGGACATGTAAGTGCGCCACTCTCGTAGCACGTCTTGTTGTAAATCCGTGTCATACAATCCTCCTATGAACAACTGGTGGACTCTGGTTATTAGCCATTCAACCGAGAAGTCCACACCTGGGTAGGCATCGCCGGCAAGACGTCTCAAGGCAAAACCGTGAGCTCTAATGCTTTCGTTCTTGCCTTGGCGTCTCTTCTCCATTGTGACAATGGGGTCTTGCAGGCTAGAGGTCATGGCTTCTGTTACCATGTCGACCAGCCCATCTAGAGTCCCATCTCCATGCTCCTCCCACAACCACACAGTATCAGCTGCGGGGCCGTTCTGGAGTAGCATGAGGAGTTGAGCTAATGCCATACTTGAGGTCCACACATTTACCCGGCGGACATGATTGAATCCGTGGTACCAACGGAGCCAATCATCCTTCCATGTAAATGGCGGGCACTCGACTGACCTAGTTCGGGCTGGTTCGTGCCCGATAGAGGTATTCTCAAACATTCTGCTCGATCTTCTGACCTGATCAAGTGCGAATGTTGTACCCCTTCTAGGTATTTGATGGTCCATCCCCATGTTCCTCATAGCCGCGTCTGCACGACTATGATTCATCCCCCAAGGGTTACTGGTCTCGGCCTCGCTCAAATGCGAGGCCTCGAACCTGATGTCCCTATACTTAGGTGGATCGACATGTTGTTGGGCCGTGGTAGGGGTCGAAAATTGCCCGATCACACCACTTAGACCATCAGTGCGCGGCATCGAAGGAACAGGTCGGGCTCGACGTGACCTCGAATCTGTCTTCGAGATATTGTCGATAGTCCCCACCATTCTGTTTATCTCTGCCTGCTGTTTTGAACGTTCCGCCTGTCTTAATTCCGATACTAGGAATTCCAGGCGGTCATGTTCCGGTTTTGAGAGATCTCGTTGTTTGCCGAGGGCAAAGAGTTGCTTAACCTCCTTCATGGCACGATCAAGCCACTCCCTGTAGTCAGGATTTTCGACTAGGTCCTCTTGAGTGGCAACCCTAGTAGTGCTGCATTCACTACTTTGTTGCTTCTCTCGAAGTCTCGGCACGCACTTTCGATTCTGTCTGCTCCTTCAGACGTTCCTCGAGTGCGAGTTCATCACGAACTTCTTTATTCACCCTGGCTTCGTCAGCCTCCCTACGAGACGATATCTCTGGTCGGAGCTTATCGATTTCTCCACGCATGGCTCCCAGAGTATCCGAATCCTTCTGATCCTTCATAGATTGGGGTACTAGGGATTCAGATTTTAAGGAATTAAGCTCGGCCTCGTGCCTTGCTTTCTGTTCCATTAGAATCTGATATTCCGCCATCTTATTTGCGTGTTCGATTCGCTCCTCACAGCGACGACGCATTTCTGCCTCATCCCTGGCTTGAGCATCCTCGTCAGCTTGCATCTGACAGAGTAATGACTCCCGTTCCTGACGTAGCTGTTTGACCTGCTTTTCATAAGCTGTTAGGTGCTCAGCTACTTCTTCAGTATGCTCGGCTGATTGTTGGTTCAGCTCATGCCGCAACTCTTGCAGTTGTTCCTCCAACATAGTCTTTTCTACTTCCTGTAGTTTTAACTTATGCTTAAGGGACGTCTGCTCGTGCTGGGCATCACAAAAATCGTTTCGAGCTCTCTCGACACATTCTCGGTGGCTAGTAGCAAGGCGGTCGATCTTCGCTTTTAGTGATTGACAATCCATTGCTGTCATTCGACTACGCTCGATCTCTGACTTCGTTGCAAGTAAGGACTCTTTTTCGCTAGAGAGCTGCTTGACCTCTTGAAGATCAGCAAGTTTTCTATTCGCGATCTGAGTCTTATTCGAAGCCTCCAGCGCTTGCTGCCTAAGCTGTTCCAATTTCAGCTCTTTTTCCGTACTCTTCTCCTGAGCTTTCGTGGTATTGCTCGCGAGAGCTTCCAACTGTTGGCGGCCCTGGCACAGTTGGCGTTGCTGCTCTTGCAACAACTCTTCGTTAAGTCCCCTGCCACTGTCTATACTTCCTTGTACAGACACGGGCGAGGGACCCTCGAAGGACCAACTACCAAGGCCCACTGGAGTTCCCACGGGTGATGCTGTCCTTTCTACATAGGACAAACTCTGTGCCCTCAAGAAATTCTCAGCAGCCGGAGAGAGTTGAGTCGACACTCGCCAATTGAGTAGCCAGCTCCTTTGATACAGGCCCAACGGGTCAGACGATGGACCTAATATCAGAGAGTGGTTCAAACCACCACCGCTTAGTGGATCGTTCACATCCACTAACGGACCTGCAGTCGCTTGATGTTGGTTAATGGGGTCATCACCTTCATCCAAGTGACCCTGCATGTCGAACTTAAGCTCGCAGTACCTATGCGGACTAAAGTTAACAACTGGTCACGGCACCAGTGTAGTGTTCTACCCCTCGATGTTCAATTGAATCTTTCGATAAACAACGAAGAACAACTATTCAGGTTCCAGTTAAAACTTTATTGTCTAATAACACATAGGCATCAGCTGTTCTCGATCACAGTTACAGGTGGCAGAGTTTGAACTCTATAACAAGTTCGACACTAGGCCTTCTAGTGTCTACAGTTGATATTCCACATACACCTCCTCTGTGCAGCAGCACAGAGGAGTATTAGAATATGGTAGCCGGGCAGCCGCCAACCATCGCTCACGATGGTCAGTCGGGGCTGGACTGACCCTGAGGAAGGCCGTACAACGGCCTTATATACACCGGAGTCGAGGGCCATGTGACCAAGTGGTGACGTGGCGCTGGACTCCAGCGCCCCCAGGCGTCGGGAAATAGAGGTGCTCTCGATGTCGCCCACGAGGACCACGAAGGTACCTCGAAGACGACGCGGGACCACCACAATCATATTAAGCACAGTAATTACTAATATATACACATGTCCTAGCTGATCATTTGATTGGCCTGACCTACAGAACTAAATTCCATTGCCAAGTTTGGGCGCGCTTGGGTGAATTACATGTTCATTTCAAGTAGTCTGGTCATTGTCACTATTTGAGTCAACCTCATCTAAAATAGATAGGTTAAGTCAACAGCATCTCAACCAGTTTGGATGCGAGTGAATTAAGGTGTATGTTCATTTCTTGCAGGTGTAATTAGGCCTAGTTTAAAATGTCAATTGGTACTTTGGACTGGTGTAGCCTGTTGGTTATTTGTGGCCTGTTCCTCCTCCTCATTGAGTTCTTCATCATCAAAGGTATCATGCTCATGGTCGCCATCATCTCCATACTCGAAAATCATCCTCTGAATACTCATCCTCTTCATTCCATCCACCATCTCTGTCATAAGATGCACGTTGTTCTGTTCTGATCCTTTCCAGAACTTTTCCTAAGAGATGTTTAGCCTTCAGGTTTCCCTGATTACAGTGTCTCGCTTGCCCTAAATGGTAGCCGCATGACCACACAGGGTGGAAAGATGCTTCATACAAGTGGCCTTCGGTTTTCTGTAGTGCATCTCTACACGAGGGTTCACTAAATTTTGCATTGTTTATACTGTACATTATACCTTCCGCTCTTTTGGACCAGTCAACTCCTTGTTGAACCTGTTTTCCCAACTCCATTATCACATAAGGGCATGAGGCACTCATTATGAGTTCTTCAATGTCCCTTCTACCATTCATTCGTGCTTTTATGGCTTGAAAGGCTTGTTCGGTTGAAGTGTAAGATACCCCTTCTACCTTGAATTCTACTGGAAATAGGTTGGATAGGCGATTATGTCGGGATCTGAACATGAGACCATCATCAATGTACTCTGTTGTGGCGTTTTCCAGATTGATGTTAGGGAATGGAATCTTATTGAGCATGGCGTGTGTGTATAATTTTCCCTCAATTATAACATATCTCTGGCATAGTTGACTGTGGTAATTGATAGATCATGCTAGGAAGTGAATGGATCGTAAGTCTGTGAATTTACCTCTTCCTCTACTCGCGGGGAGAATCAAGCAGGTTAAATTGGAGACACTATTCCAATGCCCCAGCTATCACCACCCACAAGATATAGATCCTCCTTATGCCCCAAAATGGAAGTCCCCTCTACCTCTAGGAGTTTAGTGGAACTCACTAAGTTCACTAACCTGGAGCTACAACCGGAGTCAGATAAATATCTGTTTGACCCCACTACATCGGATGAAAGGCCCAAAAAGTCATCCCCCAGCGGTAAGTTTATTTATTTTTAATCTAGATACCCACAACAGGCCACATGTGGGGATCATCAATGGGAAAACAGGCGGCAATTAGGCCACCTTGCACCCCGTTAAAATCGTATAAAGAGACCCCGACCCCTCTCCATGAACGACCCACCGGATAGCCCCACCCCGGAGGATATCACCTTTTATGTGGGGATAGGCCCATAAATTACTCAGCCCGGCTATGCCGAGCCCAATGTTTAACACCATCTTCCCACGGCCCCCGACCCCCCTCAAAACCCCTAACCCCATTTTTCCCCCCCCCAAATCAAAATTCGTATAAGTCACTATTTCAGTAGAGCACATGTGCACTGGCTAAATCAAAACAAACCGTTTTATCAGTATACCCGTAACCATAACAACGGGGGAACCACCCACTCTATTTATAGAACAGGTGTCCCCATGCTGTGATAGTGGATGCTCGGCGAATTTAGCCACGGCATCGTCCTGATCCAGGAGAGCATACCAGATAGAAAGCTCGGGCCCAAACGGCGGCAAAGCAAATCGAGCCCACTAAACTGACTCCCCTGAACCCCAAGAAGCCCAGCACCCCAACTGCCTATATGTGTTTAATTTCAACCTGGCTGAGAGGGCCACATACATAGTCTATGGTAGGTAAAATTTCGACTCACCATTCCAACATGGCCCATTTTCGGTTCATGACGGAGACCACCGTCCCACCTCAGCGACTACCGGCCACCCCCACAATCATATGACTTATACACAAATGTCAATAGCGTTTGGAAGATACCATCACACTTATGTGGGGATGGCAGGTAGCCCTTTTCACATACGCCGCAAAGACGCTTATGTGGGGATCGCCCCCCCCATCTAGCCTACCCTTTACCCCCCCTCCCCCCCCCGCCCCACACTGAACCCCCCCGCCTCCGAAAGACGCTCAAAACACACCCACACACAGCCATCATCAACCACACTGAGCTAAACAACATGATAACCACAGCTAAGCCTAAATAACACAATAGATCGGCCTACATTAATGTTCATCAGTATCGGCACCGGCTGCAGCGTCTGGTCCGACAGCTTTCGCGCCATACGCGGCAGCCCGGCGCCATCTTGGTTTCGTTTTAGCTACCGACACTGACGGATGTCACGGCCGTCACCATGACTACAATCGGTCATGTGACACCCGCACGTGGCATCTCTACCACAACAACAACATTAGCACATGTTCGGACTTTAACTTGTTCAGATCAAACTTACCTCAATAACCATTGACCGCCCCACCAGGAGGGATAATCACCCATTGGATCTGCGTAATGCTGAAATACAAATTAAAAGTCATATTGAACCAAAAGCTCCAAGTTTTGAATAAGCAAATTCTCAAAATTCAAAATCGCCCTTGAAGTCAGAAAATACTTACAATCCACCCGACATGGTGATAGTCAGGTGCAGAATGGTGCCGTTGGGCATGACCAGGTCCACCTCGAACACCTCCATCCTGGTTATGTAACATTATGACATCACAGACGGATGAGCGCCCCTTTTATAGCACCCCGGATCAAAAATTTGGCGCGAGGGAAATAAAATTTTCTTTTTTTTTTCTCCCGTCCACCCCCATTTCGACCAAAAATAAATTTTTCTTCAATCAACATCAACATAATTAATTTTCAGCATACTCGATACAGGTAGGAGTCGACCTGAGCAGGTCATACCTGTATTTATTCCCCATAACTTATTTGATTCCTCACCATTACAGTGCAGCACCAGCTCGCTACTACCACCTGGTGGAACTTAGATAAACTAACCATAGCGTCCCTGGATACAGGACCCGCGCTAAGCCAAGTGAATCAATTGCGCTCTGTACTCAGGTTTTGTACGTTGACAAAATGATATTGATCTCACATCCTTTCTCTGTATTGACCATAGTCTGCCTGCAATCCAAAACAGACAAACTATAGGTCGATGAACTAATTTCGTTTCCCTAGTTCCCTAGCTTCCGCCCCACAGCCATACAATACCAATGCTACTGTATTTTGTTTCATGGTCGACACACAGACAAATTAACCTTTTTGGTCAAATTTCGGTATTTTTGTGCACCACCTTGCGAACCATACAACCTTTTTAACCTGTTTCTAACGTCAGACACCCCTCTGTTTTGTCTCTATCTACAGGACCACAGAGGAAGAAGGGCAACCAAGGCAAACGCAGCCTAGAAACAGATTCGCCACCATCCATAGACCCAGGCCAAGCCCCTACAGCAGGTGGTGCCACAGCAGCTGGACCAACTGGACCAGCAAAAGAACAGGCAACACCAGCACAACCCACCAAAAAGACTTCCCAGCCGGCCCAGTCGACCCAAGGCCCCCAAGCAGCACCACCAGCCACCCAATAAGCTATACTGGCAGGTCCTATAGGCAAATAGGACTTGCAACCAACAGGCCTGGAACTCCAATTCCCCCAGGCTATGCAGCTTGGAAGGACAGTTTTTTCTCCCCCAAGCCTGTACACCCAACCAGGCCAGCCACCTTAAATCTGTGCACCTTATGTATGGACGGTCCAAGAACCTTTGCATGCCCCTGTGCTTATTATCAAAGCCAGGAGCAAGCCACAGCACACAGTTCACCTTCTTTCACCACCTTCAGGCCCATCGACAGAAAATCAAACAGACATTTATTTAAGCCAACACCACCACCAAGAAGCAACATGACATTAGACTCACCCCTTGATGACAGCAGCTCATCCTCCTCCTCCTCAACTTCCCCTGAGATTGGAGACATGGCCTTTATGGAAGCCTCATTCTCAAAATTTAGAATAGACTCCTTTGATGACGACTACAGCATGGAAGCCAAACAGAGGAGAAAATCAGCTGCTGGAAAACACTTCTGTAGATCCCCTATGGAACACTACAATTTACCACCAAGCAGCATTGGCACAAAATTAAGAAAATTTAAATACTAGGACTGTATACAAACACATGAAAAATTATGAACTTTATATCTTCTTGATCTGACATTGTAGGGACACAATTTTTCCCACCCCCCCACCCATGGGACTCCCAGAGTCACCACATGTTTACAACTTTATATGCTGATTCATTTTTAAAGAAAGCTGATATAAAGCGTTCAAATTTATCACTGTGAAATCTTTAAAACCTCATGTAAGTTTTTCTTGATGCTCATTCACTCTGTGAGGATACTGAGTCAAATCAGAAACCTAGGTGCCACCGAGCCCCCCCCCCAATAAGTTACCTTTTTTTCTAAAAGGACGATACCTGTTTTTCAAGCCCAAAAAGTTTGCATTTGTATTTATGGGTTTTTGTCTTAGCCAATGTGTTACATTTTTCCTTTGTATTTATTGTATTGTAAGATTACTGCCAATTGTCTAACAATGACAAGACCAGACAAGAGTGTTAACCAGTCCCAGTGAATACTACCCTGGCACCCTTTTGACTCTGTCCAGCCTTTATAAGCTACACATAAGTCCCATAAGAGTGACCTGAATAAGTGTCAAGATATATTTTTGTACAACTCTAAGTCATTATCAGGTAATGACAAGACAGCTTTCAGGGTTTTACATGTTTTCTATTAAGTTTAATGATCAACATTTGTCCACTAGTCAAAACTCAGGTACGCTTGCAGGAAGCCTCGTTGAATGCTACTGCTGTGGCTGCCCTGATTACCCAAGGCAGCACATGGCACAGAATATCACTACTGCCCTAGTCAATATCCAACTATGTAGAGGATATATTTTTAAAGCATGTATTTTTATATAAAACTTGTTAACCATGTACACTTGATCCCATTTAGGAACCGGTATATGTCACAGAGTATCACTGCTGGTTCTGCCCTGATTGCTCAAGGCAGCACATAGCAGCGAGTATCACTGTTGCCACCAGGATTCTTGAAATCCTTCTCATCCATGTGTACATTCTTAATTTGCATGTATCTCTAAGATTTTTATAGCAACCAGTACATGTCATGGAATATCACTGCTGGTGCTGCCCTGATTACCCCAGGCAGTACATAGCAGAGAGTATCGCTACAGCCTTGTGGGCTTGACTATATTTTTATATGTGTTTTTCCAATGAAACCTGCCTCACCATTGAGGATGTTATTGTTTTTAGAAGTAGATCTATATACACAGTTGATGATTCTAGTACGCACGTTAAAACATTTGTACCGGTATCAAGCCAAGTATACATGACGTTCACCAAGTTTTGAGTCACCTTATAGAGTTTTGCCAACCTTGAATGTACCAATGACGATTATAAGAACTTGTTCTCTACCTTTTGCATTCGCGTAGAATCGAATGGAAATGTGGGGATATGTCAATGGGGTATTCAAGGTTCATTTATTATTATATGAAATATTTTAAGCCGAATGATCAAGCTTGCCTATAAGGCTCCCTTATACCAAACCTTTGGATCTGACAGAGCCAGGTATCTCTACCCAGCTCTGCCTCTCCTGGCCAGTGACCTCAGATTCACCTCCGGATCCTGGCTAGGGGTCATGACCTCGACCCCCACTAACCCTAGGTACAGGGTGGGAGTGTGCTCACACCCACCTCCATTCCTAGCCAATCAGGGATCGAGCTGCTCCTCCAACAGGTGGCCAGCTCGACCCACCTTTAGGCAAGCCCCCTCCCCCCTCCAGGGTGAGATGATGCAAGGCACGCCGGGTCTTGCCTATCCCTAAGCATGACGTCATGCTTCTCCCAAGACTGACGTCATGCCTACCCCGAGCTGCTCCTATATATATGAATACAGGACTAGCTTGGGATACTCTTATTCTTTACTTTCCTCTCTCTACACCTAGTCTCTATGACACACAGTGCCTTGGTATAGAGCTAGTTTGATCAGGTGGGCAGCATACACATTGTACATCACCATGCCAACATGTACCTGCCTAACACTACAATAAAGTGGATTCATCAACTGTACTCTCTGGACTCCTGAGTTGCTCATGTTCATGACTTGTAACGGTCCATCGACACTACTGTCAAACCCTTGCCACGGTTTGACAGTGTAGAATACACAAGTGAAGAAATTCCAAAATGCAATAAACTGCTTCCCAATATTACCTTGATACATTATTAAAACAATAGAGTTATAAAGTCTAGTGGCGCGGAAGATCTGATTGCTTCTTTACTGTTGAATCTACCAGGGATCCTCATAAAACTGAACATCAATAGCATTGAACCAGCGTAGTGGGTTGAACATTGCACTGTTATTTTGACAACATTTATTTACAGTGTAGCCTAGCCATCTCTCTCAATCTGTCTATTGGAGATGTGAGCAGAGGCTTTGGGATGATTGGTACGGGGGTGGGGTGAGAAGAAATGACAGAGGTTTAGGGAAGTAGGGTGTCTTGTCTTGACTTTCTCAACCATTTTTCACCATACTACCACACTCAGTCTCAAACTGTCTCAACAATTATGCCCCCCCTTGCTCTGCCCCTTTGGACTTTGTGATAAATGATACAGGGTTGACACTTAATCGTCTAGGAATTCAGCAGAATTCACCCTCTAGAATTTAGAATGCCCCTAGAAGCCCCTACCATTTCACTTCACTTCAATTAGCCAAGATATGCTACCCCCCCCCCCCACTTTATCAAAATCCTCAATCGGTCCGTATTAATATCACCAGCCCTTTAATAGGCATGTGGAGTTCTTGTTGACTCTGTCTTCAACGTGTTTAGAGAAGGGCCTCATAAAATCATGACAATCTAAATATAATGAAGACATAAGAGAAAAAAAACATTTGGAACATGAATATAATGTACCGTAATACCCTGTGTATAAGGCGCATCACGAGGATAAGTCCCTAGTGCACTTTCTAGGATCAGCAAAAGTGAGGGGAGGTTTTTCTACAAAATCCCCCAGTATCCCCCCATCCCCTTTTCAAACTTTAAGAAGGGTGGGGGAGCCTTCTTAAAAATGCTTTTATCACATGTCCCTTCCTGATGTCACCTGTAAGGACCTCTCATGTCACATGTCGATTTTAAGAAATTGCCATGTCACCATGTCAAATTTAGTGGTCCACAGCCATAATTATGTTTGTCGACATGCTTGTCATGGTACATTATAAACACACCTAAATGTTTAACATCTTAAGGTGTATGTCTCAAGATTCATGCCCATTTGTCGCCATGGGACATATAGTATACACAGCATTATTTGGGGACGTTGGTGCATCATGCTGATCCTATGGGGTCTCGTCTACCCTGTTGTCCCATGGGCGCCGCCATTGCTAGAGCTTGTTACCAGCAAGTTCTACTGATAAGAGCCATCAGATGGGTACCAGTCAGCCCCCGAGAGGGCCGCAGTGAATCTTTGGGATTATCTCATTGGCTGATAATAAATCCTGCTAAGTCCGTATAGGGTGAGCATTCAATTCAATTCAATTCAATTCAATTCAAAATTCTTTATTTAGGCTGCATCAGGGGGACACAATGGTCCGAGTTATCCAGATACAGCAAATCAACTTTGACATAACAATTTAAATACAGCAACAAATCAAGATATTACAATAACTCAATTCAATTATATTTGAATAAGTAGTACAAAAATATATTAGTTTGTTCATTATTGACAGTTAATATTTGATCCGTCGTAGGTATAATGGGCTGATGTATCAGAATGTCACTTAAGATAGTCAGAAAAGGATTAATCAGGTGGGGGTAATAGTGATAAATATTTAAGGAGCAGGGAGTGGGAAAAAATCTTGGACCAAGCCTATATAGCCAACATATCATTTATTTTCTTCTTAAAGACCATTGGGGACTCAATGCACCTTATATTAATTTGCTGGTAAGCTATTCCATTTATGACTTACTCTATGGGTATAAGATTGTCTGGCTTTAGTTAATTTAGGCCAATTAGTTTTCACAAGTTTGGAATCATGTATTCTAGTATTGATATTTCTCGTATCAATATTTTCAGGTGTTTGGGTAAATTTGAAGGCAGCCATGCATAATGCAAAATCCCATCTTTTACTAAGGGTATTAATATTACTGACTTCTCTAATGTATTCTATTCTTTCACGTCTTATGGGATAATAGCATACTTTTAAGGCACGTTTTAGACTACTTTCTAACCTCTCCCAACCAGTCATATAGACTTTACCATAGATAATTTGGGCATATTCAATGATGGGGAGAATCATGGACACCAAGATGTCCCTTGCAGCCTTTTGTGTAATAAATCTCCTTAGTTTGGTCATCAAGTAAGTTTTATGATGTATACATTCCTGTAACTGTCTGGTTCTATATACTTGGCTGGATATCAGATTGGAATACAGCCCACATCAATTAGGAGGCCATCAATAAATGACGTCATGCAAAATTTGATCATTTTTGACTCTCCCCCTCATCATGTTTTTTTTTTTTTTTGGTAATTTTGCAATGCTGAGGGTATATGGAAAATTAATCCTGTCAGGCCGAGATTGACTCCCCCCCCCCTCCAGCATGCCGTCATTTGTGGATGGCCACTAGATACTTACTACTACTATGAGACCGTGTCGACTCACAACAAAAATCATTGTATTTCATGGCTTTATAAGGTGAAATAATTAATTTAGTGCTTGAAACCATGGTATAAACGCCATAGTAGATTGCTAGGCCTCCACTCGGTCCTTTTATTCCTTAGATAATCGTTTACCTTGGAAAAAATGACCTACTGGAAGCCCAGCAATCATTATGCCCTTAGTAAGGCTCCGTTTACCATACATATACCCACCCACAGGGTTAAAAAAAAGTTATTATGATATTTTGTCAATACTAGAACAAGTAGAAACAGCCAACAGAATTATGTTATACTTGTGGGTGCTAGATATATTGATTTCCTGGTTAGCTCAGTCTGTAGAGGAAAAGCTTTTCAAATCCAGGGGTCCTGTGATCAATCCCAGCCAGTAGCCGGAAATGATTTTGATATATGGAGCATTTTATATTGTTTTGATTTTTTTTTGTATTTTTAGGTAGCTTTTTAGTAGAAGAAAAATGTAAATATACATAGGAAAACGTATTTTATATACTTCGTATCTAGAACATAGTTAAATCTTAATGTTTGAACGTCCATATACCATGCACAAAAACGAATTTCAGACCAAGTTGGCAGTAGCCAAACCTAAATGTGCCAAATAGCTACGTAGCATTTTGGTATGGTGAATACTGGCATTTCACTTCACTTCAACTGGCCAAGATATACTACCCCCAACTTCATCAAAAGCCTGAATCGGTCCTTACTAACATCCCCAGCCCTTAGGCATATATAGAGTTCTCATTGACTCTGTTTTTAACGTGTATAGGGTAGGTCAACACATTTATGTGTTATCTGATAAATTCTTAACGATTTAAATATAATGAAGACATAAGAGAAAAATAAACATTTGGAACATGAATATAACATACCGTAATACCCTGCTTATAAGGCGCATCTCATACACGAGGATAAGCCCATAGTGCGCTATATAGGATCAGCAAAAGTGAGGGGAGGTTTTTCTACAAAATCTCTCCCATACCCCCATCCCCCATTGAGACTTCAGGAGGGTAGGGAGCTCCGAGATGGACATATATGTCTTTTGAAAATCAATTGGTAAGTTATATCATTTTTTTTATTTTTTCCTCTCATATCCAGTCTATACAAAAACATTTTCGCCTTGCAGGCCATTCAGTCCTGCGAATTTTATCATTGCAAAGGCCCGATTGATTTCCACAGGACTGAATGTCTCAAGATTTTTTTTTCAGTAAAGAAGTAATGAAAAACTAAAATTAACTTGCCATTTTAATCATTTAACTCTTCAAAATTTAACAAAAAAATTTGTTTTAGATTGTAAAAATGTAATGATGGTCCGATTTGCAAGCCGTAAAAAAAATGTAACCCAATGTGCCGTGATTATTGTCTGCTGTCTGATAATTCCTGTTGGCCTGGCAGCGATTTTGTTGGCAAAAGCCAATGTCCGATGAGTTTTCTCATTGACTGCATATCGACAAATTCTGGGCGCATCTCATATGCAGGGTGCACCTTATGCACAGGGTATTGCTGTAAAAACATAATGATGATTACCTTCCATGACATACAGTGACAAGGGCATACACTTCTTGTCATACCTCAGTTGTCTTGGTGAGGTCAGGGAGGTGTGACGAGTAGCAGTAAGATATACCAGCAAGTGTGGATCTGATGTACACTCCTCCCCAGACCTTACCCTACAGAACACTTCTACACAGTAGGTGCCATCTACATCCAGCATAGATACACAGCAACACACCACAGCACTTCTATCATAACACCTCACAGGTAAAGTTTCTATGTATCACTGACTAATATAATTTAGGGAGTGATCATTTTTTAACAACAGGGGGGGGGCCTGGTGGGTTTGCACACGGACGCGCCAAAAAAATTCCAGCCCCCCCTCTCAACGGGTCAAAATTTTTTCGACCCCCCCCCCCTCGGGAGGCGAAAATCGTGTGCGAACGCGCCCTTTTAACCTATAGTAACACGCAGGCTTTTTCACTGAAAACAGGTGAAATTATTTTGACCCCCCCTAGTCAAGGGGGCAAAAGAATTCTGACCCCCCCTGGTCAAGGGGTTGAAAAAATTCTGACCCCCCCCCCTCAAACCCACCAGCCCCCCCCCCCCTGTTGTTAAAAAATGATCACTCCCTTAGATACTTAAGTTCTGATTGTAAACCTATATGGCTTCTCAATACTGCCGCACGTTAACATGTACACATACCCCCGGTAATATACATATATATAGTAGGTGTAAGCTACATCAGACATGGCACTAGGGCCATGTTTGGGGGTGTGGATCAGGGATCGCATGTCCCTTAAATCCCCATGTCCTTCGTCACCTCTAAGAACCTCTCATGTCCCATGTTGAATTTAACAAAGTACCCATATCGTGTCCCTAATTTTTCAACTCCTGTTGCTAAAGCCCATGTCACATGTTGATTTTAAGATCTTAAGGTGTATGTCTTAAGATTCATGCCCATTTGTCGCCATGATACATATACACAGCATTATTTGGGGACGTTGGTGCATCGGGCTGACCCTATGGGGTCTTGTCTACCCTATCAGCTGTCGATAGGGATAGGGTCAGAATGATGTAGGAATACAGCCCACACTAATCAGGCACTAGTACTTACATATAGTCACTATGGTGACCCACGAGGCTGTATATTTTATATTTATATATCATATCAATACTAGAACGAGCAAACCGAAAGTGTCATATCCACTGCTGGCATATGTGTTTTTTTTTTTTCAAATTGACAAAAGGTGGCCACTATGGTTAGGTGTGTCGGAACATGGGGGGGGGGGTCAATGGGATGGGTGTGGACCACTAAATTTGACATGGTGACATGGCAATTTCTTAAAATCGACATGTGACATGAGAGGTTCTTAGAGGTGACATGGGACCTGGGGATTTAAGTGACATGTGACATAACCATTTCTTAAAATTGACATGTGACGTGGGGGACCCCCCATCCACACCCCCAATGGGGACCATGCCCACCACCATATTTATAAAATTAATATAGGTTTATAGTTTCTTTTTTAGATAAGTCTTTCGTTGAAACGATCATCATCAGGATGACATGATAAATTCATGCTGAGAATAATAAGCTACCGAAATCTTGCAGGAAACCAGAATGGATATCCCATTGCGCTTGGCAGTGAACACTGCAGGGGAAATAAATGGTTAATAATTAGTAGAAAATCATGTAGAACACATGTTGAGGAATGCTCGTTGCTTTGGATGAAGAAACAAATCATGTTAATTCAAAGAAAAGATTGGTAACAGGAAAGTTACAAGTAGTTTACAGGTATAAGTTTTTTTTTAATGACAGGCTCCTAGTCATTGCGATAGTGTGCTTAGTCGTGGTAAGTAATAAACGGGACTTTTTTTCTTGACTGTAGGAGCCACCCTGACCTATCACCATGTGGCTCTCCCTAGTGGCAATCACTGTAACTACACTATGTGTGTTCAGTGTCAGTGGCGACACGGTGCAGCAACCAATGGAAGTAGACGCTCGTCAGCAGAATGCACATCAGGACATTTTAGGCATTGAGAAGGGCCCAAAGAAGGTTTGTCATGATTCCAGCAGATATGAAAATGATGAATCAACCTTTGAATTAGTTTAACGTCAATTCAAAGTCTCTATTATGAACTAACATTGTAATAATGTACTGATCAAGCTGGGCAAAGCTGGGATCAGGACCACTTCCCTTTCCTGCAATTTATCAATAGATGCCTCTCCAATGTATTTAATATTTTTAAGAGCTTAGAGTCAGCCCTCAATAAATTGATCAGATGTGACACGATCTGCGAAAAGGGTCCTTAGTGCAAGATGCATTAAGGTCCCTATTCCAAGTATATGTCACAGTTATCTTATTTGACTTTGCAGATGGAAGGGAAAAACTTAGCCTAAACCTAGATTTCATCATCTCACTAGTAAAGTACATTATTGGTAAAGGTGCAAAATACGAAAACAAAGGAATTGTTTGTAAAGGTGCAAAATGTACCTTGATGGTAACAATGCATTGTTTTGTGTGCTATCAGACAAATATGGATACTGCACCTGTCCAGAAGAAGACCAAACCTAAGGGCATATCAGGCCGCTTTAAGCCTGCCATAGAGAGGATGATGGGTACATCACAGGGCAGAGTCGACAAAGGAGCAGGGAGAATGTATCATCTGGCGGACAAGTGGGTCCGCTATGTCAAATCTGTGAGTAGAATATTTCAAGGATTTGATCGCTTGTCTCATATTTATACCCTCTTATCCATTACTGATCATTACAGCTTGTATGGGAACAATGTGTTTAGATCTGAATGAGGTTCTAGTTCTTCAGGTCCCTCAACGCAGTTGCATGTATTCTAGTTTATAATATCTTAATCCTTTATCAATATGACTACATCTTTTTAAAATTTAATGTCAATCCGAACATAGCTAAATCCATTTTGACTGTATCAACTCCGTACTTGGTGGTAAAGTTGAAAAGCTATTGGTTTTCAATGGTGTGAATCTTTGCGAAAGCAACGGTTACTTAGATTTTGAGGATAGAATGCAAACAGATTTCACAATGATTCTGTTTCACTTGTAGAACCTCAATGAAGATGAATTGAAGAGGGTGGTTGTGGAAATTCCTCAGAAGAAGATGTTGGAGTTGGGAGAGTACATCAAGTACAACCTGCTGAACAATGTGCCTAAGAAGGAGAACTAGATCTATCTACATTTACACAAAAACCAAGAACAGTTTAAGCGGACGGCTATAAAGGATCTACATTTACACAGCTGACTGAAAGAAGAACACCAAGGCACTGTGGGAATAGTGATGTCCGTAAAGCGCCCTCCCCCCCCCCCCCCACTCATTACCGCTCACTATAATACACCAAAATTGATTCCCTCAGTAGAAATATCCTAAAATCCCTCTTCCCCTTAGCACATGAAATGGCACTTTCCTGTGCTAAGGGATTTTCATTTGAACAACAACACTGGCTATCTGAAGGTATTTAGCACCTTACTATGTGTGCATCCCTTTATGTTGCTGCAAGCTGGTGTAGTAGAAGGTGTGAAAACTCCTGTAGACACAATCACTACCAATGGTGGTACCACTTACAAACATTGAGTGTTGCCCCAATGGATGCCATTGTAAGTCCCCCTATATTCTATTTCATCAGACATACTAAAAAAATTCTGCCCCCCCCCTGCTCAAGGGGTCAAAAAGATTTTGACCCCTTGAGCAGGGGGGGGGGGGCTGAAGAGCCAAAAAGCATGTGCGAATGCACCCCTTTAACCTATTCCGATGTAGCAGGTTATCCTATGGGCGTGGCCATTGCTGGAGCTTGTTACCAGTGAGTTCTACAGATAAGACTTACCAGATGGGTACCAGTTGGCCTCCAAGATGACTGCAGTGAACAGTTAGGATCATCTCATTGGTTATAATTAAACCTGCTAAGTCTGTATAGTAATGTGTTGGCTTTTTCGCTGAAAACAGGTGAAATTGTTTTGACCCCCTGGTCAAGGGGTTGAAATTTTTTTTTAAAAATGATCACTCCTGTAGCCCTCTGTATCCTGACAATACATACTTGGGAGCAGGTAAGGGGAAAGGGAAATCCATGCAGGGGTATATGGATGATGGTTTCTGTTTGCCTACTCACACTTTTGAATTAAAAATCTCCAAATTTAAGTACAAACGAAAATGTCTTTTTTACCTTTTCCGCGAAAATTCATACGCACGAAAAAATATCTACGTTTACAGTAGATATTCTGAATTTGGGAGAATGCTATAAGTTGCACCTGATGCTTGATAAGGTTCCGATTGCCTAATAAAGTCTATACACTGCTTTCAATGTAATTAGCGCACATACCCTAATAAGTGCACACCCCCTCTTTTAGACTAGGAATTGCTGTGAAACCCTGTTCACAAGCTGACCTCAGTCATAAGCCAGGGCTAGAGTTTTGGAAAATATCACAAGCTGATTTCTGGTTGAAATTTCAAGAGGTTTAGAAAAACTCTATAATTTATAGCAATAAAACTCATAAGCAGGGGGAGACTGGAAAAAATGATTTAGAAGCCGATTTTGCTCAAAAAAAAAGGAAAAAAAAATCTGGCATATGACAAATACCAGTACCCCAGAATAAAATATCCCCTGGCACAAATGTCCTAAAATGAAGTGCCCCCCCTACATGAATATCCAAAAATGAAGGGCCTCCCGCACAGAAATACCGTAAAATAAGTGCCTCCCCCTCGTAAATGTCCCAGAATGAGCTGCCCCCACCTCAAAATGCTCACCCCCCTGCCATAAATAATGAACACTCCCTTACTGAAGTTTAATTTAGGTAAGGGCTAGATGTGTTAGAAACATTATAGGATCACAAACTAGACATCCGTCTTCTCCTAAAGTTCACTCCAAGCATAGAAGACACTGTTTTGTGTCATTATCAATTGTAAATTTGAATCTACTCTTCAACTTATCTTTGATTTGGACCCCAGTTATGCCAAAATGAATGGACTAGTATAGCTACTATCCACTTGATTCCTGAAGTAGTTTCCTCCATATTGAGAAAGCCCCATGATTGTAACTGTCAATGAAGTGGTGTAGCAAATCTATGACATTCTCTACTGAATATGTACAATAAAAGCACCTATATGCTGCCATGCCTATAATAGAAAAAGTAGGTTGAGATATATTTTACAAATGGTGAATCAGTGAGTAATAGATGCTTAAGGCCATTTTGACAGCCAATGTCATATTCATGTTGATTATATTACAATGTTCCACAGGTTTGCACCACACACTTAGAGGGGACGGAAAAGATAAGACTTAGACCCCTTTAAGTGGACTAGGGAGCCCCTCTACAAATAGCTATTTACACCATATCTATATATGTATGCTTACAGTGATAAATAATTTCAATGTAACATGGAGAAATTATATTTCTGGTTAAGTACATTTATACTTTGCATAGGCATAACAATTGTCTTATCAATAGCAACACCTTCTATATTGAAGATAAATCATGTCCTAGTACAAAGAGGTCTCTTGTGTTGAATCATCTAGGGTCAAAGGGTAAGACACCCTTTAGTATTATATCATTGTATATTGAACAAGTAATCAATGGATAATTCATGACGCGTGTGTGTTAGTGAAGGATAATTACACGAGGGCGTAGCCCAAGTGTAATAAGCCTTTGCTAACACACACAAGTCATGATTATTCATTGACTACTTATTTTATTCCACGAAACCAATAAATAATCAATAGAATATCAATAAATTCAAGTTGAAAACAAAAATTATTCCCCCTCCCCGGGACTCGAAGCCAGCCATAGTGTGTGTACAGGTACATACACCTCATCGCCCGGCAGCGGACAGCGACAGCGCCCGTCTCGGCTTGGCTTTGTTTGAATGCATCTCGCGGTTATGTTTGTGTTTGTGTAACGGCTGAGCGCAATGCGCTACCCACTAGACCACCACGTCTCCTCCTTCAGCGGCCGTCTCGGCCTGGTTTAATTTGAAAGCTTCCCTTGGTTATGTATACACGACCGGTACACACACCTCGTCGCCCGGCTAGGCTTGTTAGGGGGGTCACAACCCAGAATGCTGGGGATTTTCACACTTTGAATGTATAGTAGTTATATGTGAGTGACCTCCCCGGGCTTTGTATCATATCCAGACCTGGTGCTAGCCAGCCACTACCAGTCAGTCCCTGTGGCGTAATGCATAGGGAGTTGGTCTAGGGATCTGAGACTGCAGGTTCGACCCCTACCCTGGCAATGAAAATTGTCGTAGGTTTTAACATGTAACATATGACATGGAAGGACATGAGAGGCATGCAGGTTATCCATGGATAATCGCACAGCATGCAGGTTATCCATAGATAACTGCACGCCTTACAAAATTGATGCTACAGCCCACAGGGTGTGCAATATCGACAGGTATGTACATGGGAATATCCAGCAAAAAGCACTGAGAAACCCTGAAATCGTGGAATAAGGCCTATTAGGATATACAGAAAACGAAGAAAACAGAAATCACTACAGTTAGTGTTCTACAAAGTGCAAGGGGAATACAAAAACATTTGGATTTCTACAACAATCCATTACACATTGTATATTTATTTTATTCAGTGATGCATATATATCCAACAAATAGAAAGAATGTTTACAGAGCCCTAACCTAGTTGCAAACTTCTGACGCTTTATGGAGATCACCGGAAAGCAATATAGTTTGCACATTGTGAAAGTAAGCTTTATGGTACATCAGTAGACAATACATGCATATAGTGTTCTAAGCATATATGACAATGTTATGACATGGGAAGCATTACTTCTTGGTCTAATTACAAGTTTCATGAAGGTTGACAATGAATGATGTACATAGTAAAGGGGGAAACTCACCAAAATGCTCCTCTCCTGGTAGACCTGTAGGCTGTGTTCCTGGAAAATGCAGGTAAAACCTTGGACAAGATGGCCATTTCACGGAGATCATCAGTAAAAATAGCCTTTCGCTTTACGGTACATTGCAGAAATGCTTTACGGTACATCAGTAAATATAGGAGGCCCCAAAGTTGCTCTACCAAATCGAGATCCGTAAAGCACTTTACGGACATCGCTATCCCCATAGTGCAAGGGGAGGACTAGATCTATCTGAATTTACACATAACAGGTTAATGTGTTTATGGATACTGTGGGAAAGGACATGCATGCCCACAGTGGATACTCATGCATGGTCGTATTTAGGGTCACTTTGGAAATATCACAAGCCTACAATTATAAATTAAATTTTCATAATAGATGACATCCGTTATCAGTGTGGTAACATATGTATTATGCATTATAATGAACTGACAATCAATTGTAAACACATCTGATTATAATTTGATTTTGATAACTTGTACTGTAAATACACATATCAGAAATCATATGGAACACAAAAAAAAGTATGTATTGCCATGGGATTGCCATGGGTAATGCAGCAGGGCATTTCAAAACCATAGCTATAGCTATGGTTTTGAAATGTCCTCCAGGTCTATATGTTAAATAAAGGCTGAACCGAGTCAATGAAACAAAAGTTATGAATCTTAAAGCATTATTGGTGACTCTGAGAATATCTTTGATCATTCTTTGAAAATAAAAGTATAAATCTGCAGTTGCCTTTATTTGATTACATCAGCTCAGCGATCATCCCATGAATTAACTGAATAATATGTAGGCCCTAGACCTTCTCTCCGTGGTGATTTATGGAAATCGCCATTGGCTGTATTAATGTATTGAAAGGCCTCAAAGCCCATTTTGGATCATATAACTCATAATAACTGTGTCTGGTTTTATGTGATATTTCAACATACACAATATTCATTGTTTCATTACATTGTTTTCACACGCTTGTTAAAGCTAATCTCAGTTTGAACCTTCAAAATGGCGGGTATTTAATATATTCCTGTATCAAGTCCGTCACCTGCTACCAAGAGAGCTCAGCCATCTAATGTCCAACTGTCCCTCAACTGCAGTGGAAACTTACGCAAACATTGTTGACAAATTTTCAAAAGGCTTGCAAAGCAGAGCAATTACACTTGTGAATGACAATCCATTTCTTAATAGCCTGTTAGACACATATACCAGACACCCCACCCTTCATATTTATTTATAGTACGCCTATATTCTCTAGCCCCTGGGCATGTGCACTAATTTAAAAACGGTTCTATTTATACCTCTGAAGGGCGTGTGCAGTCTCATACAGCAACCTTCATACACTGAGCTCACTTTCTAAGGTACTGCCAATACCTCAAAACGTCCATTCCCTCCACACACTTTCCCTCATTCATGCAGGAATGCCTTTCTGGATTATGAAGCAGGATGTGGCACATGAATAATTATGTGCAATACAACCAGAAGAGGTACGTATAGGGCAAATCAGCACAGTTTAAGGGTTGCAGAAACGATTCAGAAAGGAATAACGCTCTTTCTCTGTCATCTTAGACTTGGGCTACTCAACATATCAGGTTATTCTAACATACCCGCGACTTTGCCGGAGGAAGGTCTCTCACTCCTGATGTGTCTTTAGGGAGTGGTCATTTATTATCAACAGGGGGGGGTGGTGGGTTTGAGGGGGGGCGTAAAAAGTTCTGACCCCTCTTGAGGGGGGGGGGGTAAACAAATTTTGACCCCTCCTGAGGGGGGCTAAAAAAATTTACCCTCTTTTTAGCAAAAAAGCCCGCATGCTACTATAGATCAAAGAGGGGGCGTGAAAACTCTCCGCGCCTCCAGCGCGGGGGGGGGCGCAAAATTTGTTTACTGCCGTCGAGGGGGGGGGGCGTAAAAAGTTTTCGCGCATCCGCGCGAATACCCACCACCCCCCTCCCCCGTTGATAAATAATGACCACTCCCTTAGTCAGAAGTGAGGTTTAAATACTGACGGACTAAACCATCATTTCACAGAGACTTCGTGTGCGGCACTTTGATGCAAACGAAGTGTAAGGGAGTGGTCATTATTTATTAACAGGGGGTGGTGGATTTGAGCAGGGACGTCTTTACCTCCTTGATTTGAGGGGGGTGCAACAACTTTTGACCCCTCCTGGTGGGGAGCGTAAAAAAACTTTTGAATCCTCTTGAAAGGGGGCGTAATAAAGCAACCCTCTTTTTAGCAAGAAAAAACCTGTGCTACTTTAACCTTTTTGTGTCCAGAATTATTTGAAGATTTTTACATTATTTCACAATAATATCACTTTATTGATAAGACCATGTGTTATATCAATCTTCTCTTTTGATATGGGTTCTTCATTACATTTTCTGAGTAGTTCTAATTCAATGAGGCAAGTATGTGGCATTTTTGGTCAGGTCTGGTAACCATAGTTACCAAAACATTCCATTTGTTGTCATTTGTGAGTAGTTAGTCTCTCTTGGGCTTCATATATCACAATCCTGAGCCTTACAGAACTTTCAAAGCAGCTGATTCTGCCTGCATGTGTACAAGCACTGATGAAGCATAATGTTTTAGTAGCAATTGATGCATGGATTGTCTTTATGGATATGAACACTTCTTGTAAAATCTAATTGAAGTGTGGAGAATTGGATGTATATATGATCCAGCATCATTTTAGTATCATGTCAGATATCAGCTCCCTGGAGGGTTGCCCTCTGATGAATCACATAAAATGACAGCTCATTTTCAGGTTTTGACTTTCTGTACCTGATATATTGGAGATAAAGCCAAATGGATGGTTGTATCGTAATTGGGAGGTCATGGCCATTCTAAAGAGGGTCTAACTTTGCACATTGGATCAGTAGAAGTTTGTGAATGATAATCTCTTTCAATATACATGCATTTAAGCCCAAAACCGCGCTTTAAAGAGCGCTTGGGCACCTAGGGGTTAATAGATGAAAGAGTGGCGCGGGCAGGTGGCGTAAAATTCTTTAAAAACCAACGCCCCCTGTTGGTAAATACCAGTAATGAGTTCTCCCACGGTTTCACCTTGCCTCAGCTGGGATAGTGACAGTACAGTAATATAACAGTACAGGGAGAGAAACTAAATCCTAAGCTGGAGACCTGCTGCAACTCCCATACTCGGGACAGATTTGTGTCGTCTAACTTCCGATCCTGCAGATGGTGCAACATACCATATTTCTATGTAGACACCAGATGGCAGTGCAAGCTGACAAACATATTACAACAATAAAGGCTGAGTCATTTATTACCAGGGGCGAGGGGACTTCTTAGATATGGTGGGGGGGCATTTTGGAAAAGCACCCCTTGCAGTGGGGCTCCGAATGGGGCAAAATCCCAAAGAGGATGCGATACTGCCTGTTGGCAAACCCAAACAACAGCTTCAGGATTTGCTAACATGAACATCATTGGCATGCATGCAGAAACACGTAATCGATGCAGGTATGGTACCCTTGTTTTTGTATACGGTACCAGCTCGTACCCGGTAGCAGTAGACCTAAATTTTAAAGAGGGCTTTGAAAATCGCCATGCTAGCCCTCCTTCAGTAGTAAACTACTAAGCAAAAGTCCCCCCCCCATATGCATAGGTCGGTCTCAATAAAGACGACTATAGACTGGTCCAACCCATAACCTAATTTTAGGTGGGGGGGGGGCTCCTTTTGCAAAATCAGTTCTCAGTGAGGGGCAGTAAAAGAATTTGAATGCTGTTAGGTAGTTTTCCCACGTCCGTGAAAACCCAACACCTCCCCTCTTGTACATATATAATGACCACTTCGTTACTCACAGCACAACAGCCATGTGCTTTTGTGTGGACAAAGGAGAGTGGGGACTAACAACTTTTTTTTTCAACAGCACAAACATACAACTTGCGGCCTAGTGTTGTCATATGTTGGTCCAAAATGACTAAAACAGGCTTGATTTGGTAAAAATATATTGGATTTCTGGGTGGACAAAGGAGAGTGGGGACTAAATTAGTTCCCCATGCACACACCAGGGGAACCCTTCACACGCTCTTACTCACAACCCCCTTTCCTCTTCCGGCACAAAAGGGAACCGGAAACAGCGTGTGAGTACTCCCTTATATATATATATATATATATATATATAGTTGACGTCTTCTTCTGATCTATAACACTTGAGTTATTTTCTAATGTAGGTGGCTATTTTCACCCGTGACTATGTAACTGGTTAAAGATGCATTTGCCAATTTGTAACCTTTGACACTAAACCTACACACAGACACAGTCGACATATGGTACGTGGTCCCTCATCTTGTTGCGGGATAGCAGGTGTTTCTTTTAACTGTCTGGTTCTATATACTTGGCTGGATCTCCTCGAGCAGACAGCCAAACCACAACCTTTAATAACTCAAGACTTCATTCACTGGAGATGAATCCCACAACATCACCATTGCTACCGTTGGCTAGGCCCTATGCCAATTTTTTTTGGCCTTTTTGATATTGGTATGCCCACTGATATCAAGAAAAGCACTCAACGACACTATCAGACTTCTTCATTTCCTCGTTAAAGGGGCCCTGGCACGGCGAATGCATGCCCGCATTAAAAGGTCACGTGACCACCCGTTGACCAATCAGATCATCGCAAAAATTTCCGCTGGGTCCCGCGGATTTGTGCACGATCTTTTGGTAGGTACCCATGTTGAAATTCGCCATGCCAGGGCCCCTTTAAGAAAGTCCCCAATCAACAGGGGGGGGGATGCTGCAGTAAAGATACATAGCCGAATTAAATAAAGAGAAGGTGTTGCAAAAAAATCACAAATAGAAGGAATTTACCAAAATATGTACACATTTTATTCAATTTCACTTCATGAAAACCTGCGATACTTTCAACAGAAGATTTATAATAATCTGGTGGTTTCTTTCCATTGAAATTTGATTTAAATGTACTATTTGTTTCTTGAATAACTTAAATCAGTTATGTTATCTCTAGCGTCCTTGACCACAAGATATAGCGTTAGGCCACACCAAAAAAATAAGTTGGTCTACGGATTTTGGTTTTTAAAAAATGGTGCGAGCGAGCAAAATTCTTTTTCTTTTAAAGAGTTCTTTGGCATCTAATGGATTCCTTGCTGGGAAATTGAGACGAGCGAACAAATTTTTTTTTTTTTTAAATTTTGCCAAACATCACAAAGAGAAAACTTGTAGAAACTGAATTAATCTATGTGATGGAACTCATTGTCTTTTTGTCTGAGTTGATTTCTGTAATTTTCGCCTATTGAATAACTCTAATCAGCGATATTAATTCTGAAGTCCTTGGAAATATGATATACCGTTATCATCTAAAGATATTGTCCATATATTATATATATTGTGATGATCACTTCTGTGTCATCTGATGGGATTTCAGGATGCGGTGCCATTCAGAGACCCTCTCTTCAAGTGCGAACACAAAATAAATGAGTTTAATGTTGAATCAACATTGAAAATCAGCTGATCAACATTCAACTCTGCAACTTACCAATCTTGATTCAATGTTCTTTTCTTGTGGTGCCAATTTCCAGCATCACCACCTGTGAAATACTGCATTTTCATGTTTGCCATTTAAAGGTCTCAAGACCTTATGTCATTAAATGGCAGTATTATCAGTCTGTCATTGTCTGAAAATGGCATGATCTAGGGTTTGTTAAATACTAGTATTATTTCATTAAATGATAATGTATGTGATGTTATCCTCGACTGCGTCCTACCCGACACTCTACAGATCCTCTGTGACATGTACTGTAATGGAATAGAAACTTTAGGTTAGTGAATGTCATTTGTGTGTTGATATTTGCTAGACTAATGCCTTTTAGATCTAGAATGTGCAGGCCAGGAACATATATATATATATATATATATATATATATATATATATATATATATATATATATATATATATATATATGCTAATTAATGCAACCATTTGAGAACTTATAGCTATGTCAGGTGGTCACAATTCTACCAACTTAAGGTGAAAGATACTATTAACTTGATATAAATCAGAGACAAGGTTCCATTTCCGTTTATCCTATTATATAAATCGGCTGAAGATTCGCCCTGATGTTCTCCACTTAGTAGGTATGTTGTTATGATGCATAAATCCAGGTGGCAAGAAACCTGCCTGTGCTGCTATCCTGGGATTGGTACATCCTTGAATGACTAAAATGATGCACCACAGCTAAGAAACTCACCAGTGCGGCGAAGATATAATCATGCCAGCAAGGGAACACCAACTCATAGGCAGATGTACATAAGCAGGGAGTACCCCCCCCCCCTCAGTGCCCCTAAAGGTGTGGAATGGGTTTTACATTTAATCCATGATATTGGCTTTTAAACATTCAACTCCTCTAGTAGACTCACCAGTGATGATTTTCGTATGTAAATTGTGCCCCATTGTGATAGGTTCCCCTCCTTGGCACTGTGCACCGGTTAGTGCTAGTACTTTCTGTCCGAATACGAAATCTACTTTTTGCTGATCCTGCAAAAGAAAGAATTAATCTATGCAATGGAAATTAAGGGAGTGATCATTTATTAACAACAGGGGGAGGGAGGGGCTGGTGGGTTTGAGGGGGGGGGGTCAGAAATTTTCAACCCCTTGCCAGGGGGGTCAGAATTTTTCAATCCCTCTGATGGGGGGGGGGGTCAAAATAATTTTACCTGTTTTCAGTGGAAAACTGTGCATTACTATAGGTTAAAGGGACACTTTCATGCTCGATTTTCGCCCCTTACGGGGGGGGGGGGGTAAAAAAAAAACGTGCGCAAACCGGGGCGCAAACCCACCAACCCCCCCTGTTGTTAAAAAATGATCACTCCCTAATGAAAGTGCAAGGGGTGCAGAGAATGTCAACACATGGAGGAAATACTATTCAGTATAAAACATACCTTTTTTCTTTAATTCGTTTAATTCTATTTTTGCTCACCAGAGGACGCCTTACCTGGTGTGGCATGTACATCCGGGACACAGCGCCCCCTGTTTGGGATGCCCCTAGCGGCGTCTCCCAGAAACTCGATGTGACAGAGGTAACCATGGGGACAGAGTAGCATGTCCTCGTCCCCACTAAGACGTGTTGTGCTACAGTGTTCTGCTGTAGGGATGTAAAATGGTGTTCACATACATCAAGGACTGTGAGTTTCAACACAAAGTCAGTATTTAGGCCTACAAAGTACGGCAATACCCGGGCTTCCCTAGCCCACTTAAAAGGGTATATTTCTCCTCTTTCCAATCCCCTCGGGATGTGTGTGGTGCACATATGCGCCGGCACTGACACATTCCCCTGTGAAATTGTGTAATGTAGTTCTTGCCATGAATATGACCTTAGCTGTCGAAATGGCATTAAACATCTATTACTCCACTCACTCTTACGGCAATACCCTTTGTACAAGGCGCGTCTTATATGCAAGGATAAGTCTAGGATAGAAAAGGTCTTACA
Organism: Acholoe squamosa; assembly: GCA_949317995.1. Classification (NCBI taxonomy): domain Eukaryota; kingdom Metazoa; phylum Annelida; class Polychaeta; order Phyllodocida; family Polynoidae; genus Acholoe; species Acholoe squamosa. The sequence continues at coordinate 50,915,823 of OX439050.1, forward strand.
TGCGAGGTTATGCCCCTAGTGTGCCTTATAAGTACCAGCAAAAATGAGGTGAGGTTTTTCTATGAAATGTCCCCAATATACCCAAGATGGCCATAAGTCATTGAATTTCGAAAATGTCCTATGTCCATAAATTCTGGGTGCGCCTTATACACGGGGTATAACAGTACCCCCAAATGAGTAATGTTATATACCAGAGTTATTCGACTTTTATTAATAGCATAGCAGAAGAAAGGAAGAGTTCGGTCCTGAACATTAATACAATTTCATCATGTATGTGACATGCTGGTAAAATGGCTTTTCGTGTCACTATTGGGTCATCTGGTCCCCCACCCTTTGTACACTTTCTTGATATCAAGGTAGGGGCAAAATCTCTAAACGATCAATACGGGCTTCCCTAGCCCACTTAAAAGGGTCTATTTCTCCTCTTTCCTATCCCCTCGGGATGTGTGTGGTGCACATATGTGCGGGCACTGACACATTCCCCTGTGAAATTGTGTAATGTAGTTCTCGCCATGAATATGACCTTAGCTGTCGAAATGGCGTTAAACATCTTTTACTCACTCACTAAACGATTAATAAAACCTCCAAACTATCTTTTGGCAGATAGGGCCTATAGTATAAAGTGGATCCTATTGTTCTGCAGACAAACCCACTTAAATAGTACATATGGTAATCCCTGCCGGTTTCAGTGAAGAATAATATCAAAGGATATTCTCTGACGCCCCTTAAAATGGCGGGAGTCATCTTTCAGCAATAACAGTTGAAATGTTATAGTAATACTTACCTAATAAGTCATCAGAGCTATTGCTTGAAGGTATTAGCCATGATATTCCTGATAAAGGTAGAGAAGGCATACAGACGAAGTTATTAAGATCGAAGTTGATGGACTGACAGGATATTATGCATACAGCAGTGGTTTCTCTATTGATATTTCATTCCATGGCACCATGGGCTTCAATCATTCAGTGACATCTGTCACAGTTATTATCTATGGCATTATGGTCATCCCTAATCATTTTCATCTCTAATCTGCTAATCTCATTACATCAGTTAGTGATGACATTAATATTTATGTTATCAAATGATGTAATTCAGTGATGGCATTTGCGTTTTTTGATTATAGAGGGCATTGAAATAAGATTTGAACAAATCACGACAATTTCCACAGCAAGAAACATTACCTTTTTCTTTCCTGCGTGGTTCCTTTTTCCAATCGACAACTGAAAAATAAGTGCAATGTTGGAACAGTGTGCAGAATATGGTGCAATGTGACACATTCTCAATGAAATAATTTGAAAAACCCTAAAGCGCTGGAAAAATTCATTATAAACCATACTTTAAAAAAAAATGAAAGGAGCATTGAGGTGCACTTACGTGGAGGTGGTGGCATGGCGGCCATACATGTGAAGGTACAACCATTATTACAACACTTGTGTCCGGCAGGATGGCACTCTGTGTCAGACCGACATATCAGTACCCTACAGGCATTACGAGGCACCTGTCTGAATGGTGGGGGACAGGTGCCCCTGGTTTTTGTACTGGTCGTACCACGCTCTGTACTACTGCTACGTGCACCTCCTCCTGCATCGTCCGACTGCATCTCATACAGAAACTCCTAAAATATCAATATAAATGATATTTTGAGAAAGATGTCATCGTATGTACCGGCTGAGTGGCCGTGAGTTATTTTTTTTTTCTCTCGAAAAAAACTTTCAATACTGAGGTGCAATTTGCTGGGGTGGGGGGGGGGGTATTGCAGGATCCTAAAATGATGTCACGGCAAAGCCCTGACCGAAAGACATATGCATGCAGGGATGCATGGACTGCCCCCTACCCCCACATTTAAAAAAACATACGTGCCATTTTTGATCACCGTGATCCCGGGCCAGGATCATTGGGCACCAATTTTCTAAAAGACGAATCTTGACGAGTATTATATAACGATATCATTGGAACGTTTCCATTCAATTTGCATTTTAAGAATCAATATTTGTGAGCTATGGTAGACAATTGCCCACTAATGGTGTAAACTATAGTTGACACTTGTCCACCAATAATGTGAAACCGTAGTTAACACTATCTCGTGGCCAATGTATTTACAATTTGCCCTGAAATTGTTGAACACTGCTTACACACTATTTAATGCCTCTTTGGAGAATCATCATAGTAATTTGCATTTTAATTGAGGCATGGATTCATTATTTTCCAATTTTCGTTTTTTTTTCTTTCCTTATCTGCTAAAGAAAAGACCAGCTGCCTCAAGCAGAACAAGACTGGGGTAAGACAATAGGGCACTTTGTCACCAGCGCAACAAATTGTGGTTGATGGGTGAGAGAAGGTTTACTGGTCAACACTGCCTCAAGTCAGAAACACATTTAATCCTTTGAATGTCACAAATACTTTTGAAGCTCAATAGTTCTCTACGCTAGCAAATGACCTGTCTTTGGTGCAATATATACATTAATAGCAACTTGGCACTAGGGGACAAAGGTTGAGATAATCCTTAACCAATAATTGGTACGATGTGTCAATGGGTTCTCAACACGTTTAATACTTAAATATGCCTCATGAAGACAGTATATGACCTGAGGGGCAGATTGTTGTCCTTAGATGGTTAAATAAGTCTATCTGTTTTCACTAGCCCAGGATCAGATTAAGCAGGTCTGACCTTCTGGTGTAGTCTAGGGATAAATCACAAGTTTAGGGTAACAGCTGGGCTAAGGGCTGTGGATTACCTTCCTGAGTGGATAACTCAGCAGCAGTAGTCTGTGATCTACATAGGGATCATACAAAAGTGGTGCACACTGAGGTCAGTGTCATGCTGTGCAGTTTGAGGTCTGTGTCATATTGGGTGGTCTGAGGTCTGTGTCATATTGGGTGGTTTGAGGTATGTGTCATATTGGGTGGTCTGAGGTCTGTGTCATATTGGGTGGTCTGTGGTCTGTGTCATATTGGGTGGTTTGAGGTCTGTGTCATATTGGGTGGTTTGAGGTCTGTGTCATATTGGGTGGTCTGAGGTCTGTGTCATATTGGGTGGTTTGAGGTATGTGTCATATTGGGTGGTCTGAGGTCTGTGTCATATTGGGTGGTTTGAGGTATGTGTCATATTGGGTGGTCTGAGGTCTGTGTCATATTGGGTGGTTTGAGGTCTGTGTCATATTGGGTGGTCTGAGGTCTGTGTCATATTGGGTGGTTTGAGGTCTGTGTCATATTGGGTGGTCTGAGGTCTGTGTCATATTGGGTGGTCTGAGGTCTGTGTCATATTGGGTGGTCTGAGGTCTGTGTCATATTGGGTGGTCTGAGGTCTGTGTCATATTGTGTGGTCTGAGGTCTGTGTCATATTGGGTGGTTTGAGGTCTGTGTCATTGTCACGATGGCCTTGGCCATTCGTGACGGTTTACTTCAGTATAGCCATCGCTAAAAAAACAGCCCATATTCGGAATTGCCACCAGTCTGCCAGCCTTGGCTATTCATTTTTTTTGTCCTTGCTCCTAAAACCTATGAACCCTAGTGTATTGGCTATTAGCAGTAGACCCATAATCTTTTAAATAGGCCTTGTACAAGTCTAATCCTCATGTTGTGACACCACTGGGAGTATAGCAGTAATGTGTTAGGCTCTACCTGTTCCTCATGGTCATGTTACAGACTGTGTGGTAGCAGCAGCATTGCTTTTGCACAAATGCTTCAAAATGACTTAATTTTGAAAAATGAACCTACAAAATGACTTTATTTTGAAAAAATGAACCTAGTGATGTGTTGGACAAGCCATCTTGAAGATAATTTTGTATGGGAAGATTATTTCATTCATCTGTTTTTGTCAAAAGTTTGCTACATTCAGGATCCCTTCTACTCCTATCCTGGCCAGGCTGGACTCTGGCCAGTGGGCACTCAACTCTTGCCCTCCCACCATCACAACCCCCCTCCCTACACTGTAAAATAAGTGTGTTGAACTTACACTGTCTAGCTTCTCAACACTACCACGACCCCCCTACACTGTAAAAAAAAATGTGTTGAACTTACACTGTCCAGCTTGTTCACACTGTCACAACCCCCCTCCCTACACTGTAAAAAATGTGTGTTGAACTTACTTTGTCTAGCTGCTAAACACTAGCACAACCCCCCTACACTGTAAAAAGATTTGTGTTGAACTTACACTGTCCAGCTTGTTCACACTGTGACAACCCCCCTCCCTACACTGTAAAAAATGTGTGTTGAACTTACACTGTCTAGCTTCTCTCCACCACTATAACCCTCCTCCCTACACTGTAAAAAAATGTCTGTTGAACTTAAACTGTCTAGCTTCTCTCCACCACTATAACCCTCCTCCCTACACTGTAAAAAAATGTCTGTTGAACTTAAACTGTCTAGCTTCTCTCCACCACCACCCCATCCCTACACTGTAAAAAATGTGTGTTGAACCTACACTGTCTAGCTTCTCTCCACCATCATCCCCTCCCTACACTCTAAAAAATGTGTGTTGAACTTACACTGTCTAGCTTCTCTCCACCACCACCCCCTCCCTACACTGTAAAAAATGTGTGTTGAACTTACACTGTCTAACTTCTCATCACCACTACGACCCTCATCCATACACTGTAAAAAATGTGTGTTGAACTTACACTGTCTAGCTTCTCACCACCATGACCCTCCTCCCTACACTGTAAAAGAATGTGTGTTGAACTTACATTGTTGATTTATTTTATTCATAATTGATGCACATTTAAACCTTTATGGATGGCATGATGCATTGATGCACACTTAACCTTTTATGGATGGCATGATGCATTGATGCACACTTAACCCTTTATGGATGGCATGATGCATTGATGCACACTGAAACCTTTATGGATGACATGATACATTGGTGCACACTTAGACCTTTATGGATAGCCTGATGCATTGATGCACACTTAACCCTTTATAGATAGCATGATGCATTGTTGCACACTTAACCCTTTAGGGATGTATTGATGCACACTGAACCCTTTATAGATTGCATGATGCATTGATGCACACTTAACCCTTTATGGATGGCATGATGCATTGATGCGCACTTAACCCTTTATGGATAGCCTGATGCATTGATGCACACTTAAACCTTTATGGATGACATGATGCATTGGTGCACACTTAACCCTTTAGGGATGTATTGATGCACACTTAACCCTTTATAGATTGCATGGTGAATTGATGGCACACTTAACCCTTTATGGATGGCATGATACATTGATGCACACTTAACCCTTTATGGATGGCATGATGCATTGATGCACACTGAAACCTTTACGGATGACATGATACATTGGTGCACACTTAACCCTTTATGGATAGCCTGATGCATTGATGCACACTTAACCCTTTATAGATTACATGATGCATTGATGCACACTTAACCCTTTATGGATGGCATGATGCATTGATGCACACTTAACCCTTTATGGATGGCATGATGCATTGATGCACACTTAACCCTTTATGGATGGCATGATGCATTGATGCACACTTAACCCTTTATGGATGGCATGATGCATTGATGCACACTTAACCCTTTATGGATGGCATGATGCATTGATGCACACTGAAACCTTTAGGGATGACATGACACATTTGTGCACACTTAGACCTTTATGGATAGCCTGATGCATTGATGCACACTTAACCCTTTATGGATGACATGATGCATTGGTGCAAACTTAACCCTTTAGGGATGTATTGATGCACACTTAACCCTTTATAGATTGCATGATGAATTGATGCACAATTAACCCTTTATGGATGGCATGATACATTGATGCACACTTAACCCTTTATGGATGGCATGATGCATTGATACACACTGAAACTTTTATGGATAGCCTGATACATTGATGCCCACTTAACCCTTTATAGATAGCATGATGCAATGATGCACACTTAACCCTTTAGGGATAGCATGATGCATTGATGCATACTTAAACCTTTATGGATAGCATGATGCAATGATGCACACTTAACCTTTTAGGGATGGCATGATGCATTGATGCACACTTAAACATTCATGGATGGCATGATGCATTGATGCACAGTTAACCCTTTATGGGTGACCTGCTACATTGATGCACACTTTAAGCATTATCATTAACCATGACAAAATACATTACCATGGCTATGTCATGCTTAACTGATTTCCTTAATCCGTCAAATACATGCCTCCTTTTTTTTCTTGACAATTTCATTTGTGAAAAGCTCTACTTTCTTTAGCATTTTACACTTACCATTCACTTCATGTCTGCAAACGAGTTCCAAAATGACCATACGATTGTTCGCAATGATTATGAAGTTCAATTTTGATGTGAATATCAAGTTCTTATGATAATGCACTATAGTGTGATAATTTTTTCTTGACAGTTTCCTTTGTGAAAAGCCAGTATATAAGATTATATAATAAATGATAAAAAATATTTATAACACTTTTGTTCTTTCTTACAATACAATGTTATATATTCAACCTATGATTAATATCATCATTACTTTCATATATCATCACCTTAGTGGTGTTATTCTTAAACATTTTTTTGTATTTTAATAGATATGCTGTGCTACTTCTTCAAACTTGATTTTATTATTAAAAAAAAAAGCTGATCATTTTGTTTCTTAACCATAACAAATAAATCACCACAGCAATGCTGTGCCTTCCTCACAATTTCCTTAATTCCTCAAAAATACGCTTCCTCGTCTCACTTCTCTCCACCACCACCCGCTCCCTACACTGTAAAAAATGTGTGTTGAACTTACACTGTCTAGCTTCTCTCCACCACCACCCCCTCCCTACACTGTAAAAAATGTGTGTTGAACTTACACTGTCTAGCTTCTAAACACCACCACGGGTCCCCTCCCTACACTGTAAAAAATGTGTGTTGAACTTACACTGTCTAGCTTCTCTCCACCACCACCCCATCCCTACACTGTAAAAAATGTGTGTTGAACCTACACTGTCTAGCTTCTCTCCACCACCACCCCTCCCTACACTGTAAAAAATGTGTGTTGAAAGCACACTGTCTAGCCTCTCACCACCACTATGACCCTCCTCCCTACACTGTAAAAAATGTGTGTTGAACTTACACTGTCTAGCTTCTCTCCACCACCACCCCTCCCTACACTGTAAAAAATGTGTGTTGAACGCACACTGTCTAGCCTCTCACCACCACTATGACCCTCCTCCCTACACTGTAAAAAATGTGTGTTGAGCTTGCACTGTCTAGCTTCTCACCACCACTATGACCCTCCTCCCTACACTGGAAAAACTGTGTGTTGAAGTTACACTGTCTTGCTTCTCAACACGACCACAACCCCCCTCCCTAGACTGTAATAATGTGTGTTGAACTTACACTGTCTAGCTTCTCTCCACCATGAGACCCCTCCCTACACTGTAAAAAAAAAAGTGTGTTCAACTAACACTGTCTAGCTTCTCTCCACCACCACCCCCTCCCTACACTGTAAAAATGTGTGTTGAACTTACACTGCCTAGCACACAATAGTTATTAGCAGTACCGTAATCTCCCGCGTATAAGGCGCATCCCGCGTATAAGGCGCACCCAGAGTTTCAGAATATGGTCAAAAAAATTAAAAATTCATAACTTTTGTTCTAATGAATGGATTTTCAAAATTCAAAAAGCTATGTGTAGTTTTGACCCCCGTGACCCTCCTGGACCCCAAATGCAGCAGATGAGCCTATATGGGAGTGTAATATATCAAAAGAAAGGTCTTGGTGCCCCCCTTGTGGATCCAATGAGAACTAAAACCCCCCGTATAAGACGCGCCTTATACGCGGGAGATTACGGTAGTAAATCATTAACCTTTTAAGCCAACGTGACATTACAGCTCTGCTGTACCTTCAGAAATCATTAAAATTTTAAACAAATCTTAAATCAAAATTTTAGTCCCTTGAATTCTCGTATTGGGTGGTCTGAGGTCTGTGTCACATTGGGTGGTTTGAGGTCTGTGTCATATTGTGTGGTTTGAGGTCTGTGTCATATTGGGTGGTCTAAGGTCTGTGTCATATTGGGTGGTTTGAGGTCTGTGTCATATTGGGTGGTCTGAGGTCTGTGTCATATTGGGTGGTCTAAGGTCTGTGTCATATTGGGTGGTTTGAGGTCTGTGTCATATTGGGTGGTCTGAGGTCTGTGTCATATTGGGTGGTCTAAGGTCTGTGTCATATTGGGTGGTCTAAGGTCTGTGTCATATTGGGTGGTCTGAGGTCTGTGTCTTGTTCAGTCAGGTCTGCGTCATGTTCAGCTGAGATCTGTATTATGTTGTGCAGCTCACAGTCTGCGATATATTGTGCAAGGGCTGTGTCATGTTGTGCAGTCTCAGGTTTGTTATGTTGTTAAGCCAATGGTCCTTAGACCATAGGCTTTTACTACAGAGGGTATGGATGTAGCCCAAAAATCACCAGATCCCTGCTTCAAGGAAACACCAAGTACAGAGTAGGAAGGGGGGTTGATTATTTCCAGTCTGAAGAGTCTGTAGCCTAGAGCCAGTATTTCAATAGCATGTTCCCAAGGTCTACTAAAGCATGAGTGCTTACTGCATTGGAGGCACAGGGGCCATGTATGCGAGTATTCTGTGGGTGTCACATACACATAGCTATTAAATGACTCTCACCTACGATGGGAAGACTGTAGTGGCTCTTCAAGAATGTTTATGACACTACCAATAATACCCCCCCCCACACACACACACACCTCAACACCAGGTAATTACACTGTGTTTACATATCTGAGATCCCTCTAATAACCCCCCCCCCCCCACACCTCCACCCACCTGCACGCAGCCCTTACATACTAAGATGTATACAGTCAGATACCTCTTACGGCTCCATTGCCCCACCTCAATGCTCTGCCCCCCCCCCTTAGACCAGCAGCCACAGATCAGTAATTATAATAGTGACCATTGGCCTTACAACTCCGTTGTATAATCCTTTTGCATTGCCCCCTCGTTCAAGCTAATGTCCAGGGCATGTGCAGTCTTTCTCATATTTGCAAACTGAAGTTTGTGTCATGTTGGGTTTTATATGTTGTACAGTCTGAGGCCGGACGATGTCATGTTGTGCTGTCTGAGGTCTTTATCATTGTTGTGCAGTCTGAGGTAGTCACTTAACAATGCGACTATAGTCTGATTACCAGACACTGAATGGATTGAACCAACATTTGCTTTCTGTAATTTATTTCTGATAAGCCAAAATATCTTCATGCCTACATGAATGACAATTTCAAAACGTTTGACAGAAATTGGTCTGTAGAGGATCATTTCTTTTCAAGTTGGTATAATCTGGTATGTAACATAAACAGTTCTAACCAGAAGACTTCCTGTGTATATACTATATAAAACTGTCTGGGCGTTTAGCTAGCACTACTTGGCAGGGCGCGGAGTGATCTGGGGTTATGAGACTAGCAGAGGATAACGTTACGCGTGGGGGTAGAGTCCTACCCTGCCTTATCTCCAGCGGAAAGAGGCAGGGGAGAGTATGTGGGTAGGTTAGGAGATGATGGGTGGGTGGGTGAGTGGGTGGTGTAAGGTGGGTGTGGGAGGGGTTAGGGTAGTGAGGGTGATGGCTGATCCTCTCGTTGCAGGTTCAAGTACATGTGGACAGGTAGGGCTTCCCTAGCCCACTTAAAAGGGTCTATTTCTCCTCTTTCCTATCCCCTTGGGATGTGTGTGGTGCACATATGCGTGGGCACTGATACATTCCTCTGTGAAATTGTGTAATGTAGTTCTCGCCATGAATATGACCTTAGCTGTCGAAATGGTGTTAAACCTCTACTACTCACTCACTCACATCTGGACAGGTAGGAGTCGCTCAGAGCTACTCCTCCCATACTGAGCAGGTGTAACACTGTGTACTACACTATAGCCACTGAGGCTCTGAGCAGGTGTAATACTGCTCAAACTGTGAGTTGATATGAGCACCCCCTGTACATTAACATATGGTAGCAATATAATCAGTGTACTAGAAAATGTTGAACTGAAACCAGAAGATATCGACACATACGATTAAGCTAATGTTGCTTCATTGAGAGCTCTCGGTGATGCACACATACAACATCATTGGTGGGTGATGGGCCCGGGGTGATGGGTGCAGGTAGAGGGGAGGACGAACATGAGGATAGCAGATAGTGCACACTTAGATGTCAAATGTTTGAGTTACTAGTGAGTTTGGGTAGGTAGGTGTGCCCAATGTGAGCAGCTCAGCGTGAAGTCTCTGCTGAAGTGAGCTGCTCAACATTAAAGGATCATGAGGATGTGCTCTCCGCTATTCTAGAGACACATGTCTGAAGGTTGTCCTTAATTGTCTAATTCTCTCTACCAGTAGTGACATCGCTGTCCCACCATAGATCCTCCCACCTCCCACGGGGAAACATTCTTTTCTTAAGATATATCTTCAAGAATTAGAAGCCCCTCTCCCGTGGCTCAAAATCATTCAATATGTACACAGTTTGTGTACGTTTGTTGAAGTACACGCTTCTCTTGTACATCCATATATATCTTATATTGTATATTGCTGGGGCCCATCTTCCTGTTAATACATGAGGATGGGCAATGTGGAGTGCCTTGCCTCCTATTGAGGCAATAGTACGTGTATACCGCAGGTAGAAAAATACTATAGTAAAACTTTATTATTTACTATAGGACACGTGTTTTCACGGACTATAGTAAATGCACTATAATATACTATAGTATATTCACTATAGTATACTATAGTATATTGAACAAGTAATCAATGGATAATTCATGACTTGTGTGTGTTAGCAAAGGATAATTACACAAGAGCACGATGGATAATTCATGACTTGTGTGTGTTAGCAAAGGATAATTACATGAGGGTGTAGCCCGAGTGTAATTATCCTTTGCTAACACACACAAGTCATGAATTATCCATTGACTACTTATTTTATTACACGATACCAATAGATAATCAATAGAATATAAATAAATTCAAGTTTAAAACAAAAATTGTTCCCCCTCCCCAGGACTCAGAGCCAGCCGGCTAGGTTTGCTTTGAATGCATCTCGCGGTTATGGCAGCGGACACACGGCGAAAAATGGTGTTCGTACACGATCGATACACACACCTAGTCACCCAGCAGCGGACAGCTACAGCGCCCGTCTCGGCTTAGCTTGCTTTGAATGCGTCTCGCGGTTATGGCAGCGGGCACACAGCGAAAAATAGTGTTCGTACACGATCGATACACACACCTCGTCATCCGGCAGCGGACAGCTACAGCGCCCATCTCGGCTTGGTTTTGCTTGAATGCGTCTCGCGGTTATGGTAGCGGGCACACGGTGAAAAAAAAAAGCGCCCGGACCAGGACTCGCCTCGCCTACCTCTAACGGCTGAGTGAAATGCGCTAACCACTAGACCATTGCATCTCACCCTCCAGCGCCCGTCTCGGCTTGGCCTATCAAGTCCCTGTGGCGCAATGCATAGGGAGTTGGATGAAAATTTTGTGGGTTTTAACATGTAACATATGACATGTAAGGACATGTAAGGTGTGCAGGTTATCCATGGATAACTGCACCGGGTGCCTGTTATCCTTGGATAACCGCACACCTTACAAAAGTCATGATGCCAGCATCATGGTGTGCAATATTGACAGGTATGTGCATGGGAATATCCAGGAAAAGCACTCAGAATCACAGAAATTGTGTAATAACATAGTATACTATGGTACAATTACTATAGTGTCCACTATAGGATCAACTATAGTAAATTAAAGTAAGCTATAGTATACTATAGTACACCTTCTAGAGTATCCACTGTAGTAAATTATAATAGTTACTGTACTTTACCACAGTACATTTACTATAGTGTTTTCACGGACCATAGTATATTCACTATAATATACTATAGTTTATACCACCATTCTGGCACTTCCTGTGATGATATGTGCATATCAGCCCTGCATTATATAGGTTTATTCCACGATTTCTGGGATTCTGAGTGCTTTTCCTGGATATTCCCATGCACATACCTGTCGATATTGCATGGCATCAGGCCTGCAACATGACTCTTGTAAGGCGTGTGGTTATCCATGGATAACATGCCTCCTTACATGGATAACATGCCTCCTTACATGGATAACATGCCTCCTTACATGTCCTTACATGTCCTTACATGTCATATGTTACATGTTAAAACCTACAAAATTTTTCATTGCCAGGGCAGGGGTCGAACCTGCAGTCTTACTTCCCAAATCCAACTCCCTACGCATTGCGCCACAGGGACTGGCGAGAAACAATTTGTGTTTGCTTGGTTAGATTGTAGAGGTAGGCGGGACGAGTCCCAGTCTGGGCGTATATTTTTGTTCCATACTGTCCGCATAATGGCGACGGCTGCAAGCTGAGGAGTGCGGCCCGGTGGTCTAGTGGTTAGCGCATTGCGCTCAGCCGTTAGAGGTAGGCGGGACGAGTCCCGCTCCGGGCACATTTTTTTTTCGCTGTGTGCCCACTGCCATAACCGCGAGATGCATTCAAAGCAAGCCAAGTCGAGACGGGTGCTGTAGCTGTCCACTGCTGGGCGACAAGGTGTGTGTACCGATCGTGTTCAAACCAAACATGCATACCATATTTCCTCGTTTATAAGCCGAGGCTTGTATTAGTACTGCCTACCACATAAACCTCCTTACTAAGTGGCAAATTGACCAGGCCTTAACACGAGGATATACGGTACTGCAGGAAGTGTTCAAACCAAACCAACGACTGCCGGGTGCCGAGGTGTATGTACCGATCGTGTACACACACTATGGCTGGCTTCGAATCCCGGGAAAGAGGAACAATTTTTGTTTTCAACTTGGATTTATTGATATTCTATTGATTATCTATTGGTATCATGGAATAAAATAAGTAGTCAATGGATAATTCATGACTTGCGTGTATTAGCAAAGGATAATTACACTCGTCATGAATTATCTATTGAATACTTGTTCAATATCATAGTATTTTATAGTACATTTACTATAGTGTCCACTTTAGTATCAACTATAGTTAACTAGAGTTCTTACCGTAGTTTACTATAGTAGATATACTATAGTGTTTTCAATGACTATAGTAAATACACTATAGTACACTATGATATATTCACTATAGTATATTACATAGTACATCATAGTATATGACAGTACATTTACAATAGTGTCCACTACAGTGTTGAACTATATTTGGAGAGACATCCTGATTCATTAATTCCCTCCCACCTCCCTCCCCAACTGTTTTAATGTTTCCGAACCTGAGTAGCAAGTGAGATGGCCTATGGGTGTGGTGTTATATTAATCTTTCAACACTTTTCTAGAAATCAGATTCGTTTCAAATTATCCTAATGAAAATATGGATGTTGTTAATTAGTTAGGTTTCCCATGCAATGTACATCCCATGTCCCTCCATCAATTCCCTGCACATACTCCCTACACATTCCCTGTACACTTCCTAAACATCCCTGTACAGTACAAACTGAATGTGCTGTATCAATTCTTGCAATTCTTTTTTAATTGCAATATTTCTTTCCTTTTTATGTGTCAAGTCATAGCAGTGCGTTTATCCAGTTATAAGGCACCTAATTGGGGTGTCCAATGTGGATAATTGCATTAGATGTTATATACAGCACATAGACTAACTGCCATGCTGTTCATTTCTGTACAAAGTCTGGTAGTGTGGGCAGGTCATGACGTAGTAACCTATGGACTGGACGTGTTTCCGCTTACCTGTGTGACGTCATCAACATAAGTGACGTAATAACCCAAGAGGGCTCTGGGACCAGGTTATGTGAAATGTGTTTGGACTTGGGAGGCATGGGCAGAGGATGTGGAAGGTTGGAGCAGTGTGGTATGATGTTTCTGTGAGACTGATTACTGACTACTGTCTCCGGGAGATCGAAGTAGATGCACAGTTTGAAAATCAGTTAAATTTTATAGATACCTGTAAGTGTATGTGTTTGGTCTACACTCAGTTCATTTGAACTTTGGTGTGACCTCCAAAGTATAAAAAAAAAACAACGAAATATGACACAATGCGCTGCTACTGATCAAAATATGGTTTGCACAAAAAATTAGGAGGTGGGGCCCCTGGATGGGGGTATGGTGTTTGTGACAGCAGTGCTCTAGATACATGATAGGGGGTACGCCAGGTATGTTTGGTGACACCAGGGTGGTCCACAGGTCACTCAGGTTATCATATCATAACTTGGACTCACCCCCACCCCCTACCGTCCTATGGGTCTAGGCCTGCAAATTCTCCAGGAGGATACTTGCATGGCCCTTTCTTAAAATCTACACGTAACATGTAAGAATTATTGAATTAAATTTGGTCTTTTACATCTTTATCTATAGGAATATATACATTATCTGACACAATTCAATTTTGTCGACAAAATCACTGCCTGGCCGACGGGAATTGTCAGACTGCCAGACCAAATGTCTGGCTGTAAACCTGTGATCTTGGGTTACGTTTTGGTTTTTAAGGCTTGCAAATTGGACCATTATAAGGGATTTACAGCCTAAAATAGAAGGTGTTACTTTTTGTTAAATTTGAAGAGTTAAATAATTGAAATAGGGCCAAAAAAGAGGTTTCTGGTCACCGACCTACCTCAGCTAAAAGGTGCCGACCTCAGATTTTTTTTTTTAGAAAATTTTCATTTTTTTTTCATTTTTTTTCTAATTTGTTGTGTCAAAACTTTTATTCGGAAGATTTACATATATTTTTTCCATTATTTTCTCATATTTCATACAGGAAACGATCCTTTGTTATAGTAACCATCGAAAACCTGGCAAAATATGACTATATATATGAGGCCTTGGTTGCATAAATTTTTTTTTTTTTAAATCCGACCTACCTACCTCAACGTTTTGAAGCATGTTACCGGAAACACAGCCTTTTTTTGGCCTAGTAAATTAATTCTTGTTTGTTATTATTTCTTTCCTGGTTTTAATAATCTCGAGGTATTCGCTCCTGCCAAAAACAATCCGGGCCTACGAAATGATAAAAGCTACAGGGCCAAAATGGCCTGCGAGGGGAAAAACGTTTTGCATAGACTGAGTCTTATTATGTTTCAACTCATGGTGCATCTACCTGACCCTGCTTAGGCAATGTTTGCCCGCAGGTAACAGCCCTGTCACATACAGCAGCAGAGGCATAACTGTAACTCGTGCTATTGGTGTGTGGAGAGTGAGAGGTCAGTCTGTTGCTTGAAGAGTGAGAGATGTGTTTATAAACAGACTTTCAGAGTGACAGACGTTGAATTAACCCTGGCCCAACCATGTGGTGCAGTCACATGGTCACGTGTTGTGGTCACATGTCTAGTTGATGCCGATGTTTATGTGAATGGGCATGTGGTCTCTAGACTAATAATTTATTTATTTCTCCTTTTTCTTTTAGGATTGTTTGATGTAACCCTATGTTCAAAGTTCATATATCGGGCTTCCCTAGCCCACTTAAAAGGGTCTATTTCTCCTCTTTCCTATCCCCTCGGGATGTGTGTGGTGCACATATGCGTGGGCACTGACACATTCCCCTGTGAAATTGTGTAATGTCGTTCTCGCCATGAATATGACCTTAGCTGTCGAAATGGCTTTAAACATCTATTACTCACTCACTCACTCAAAGTTCATATATAAGTGTTTAACTGTTTAGGACCCTGGAATGGTGGAGGGAGGGTCTTTCAAGAGTTGATTTCAAGATAATGCCCATGTCACAATTCCCACTTTAAGATATGGACAAGTCATAGAAAGCCTCTTAAAGTCCATGTCACCTTGTCGGTTTTTGGCGTTTATGTTTATTAAGTTAGGAATAGTTTAGTTACACAATTTGACATAATTATAGAAAATTAAATTGAAACGTTGTAAGACCAGTTTATGATCCTATTGGTAGAACTGTGTCCACATAATAATCTAACCCCCTTCTGTCTTTCAGTCAATCTTGAAAGCGGCGAGGTCGGACCGACCAGGTGTAGCTCCCTGTCCTCGAAATTTGAAATGAAGATGTTTAATTGAAAGAAAATGCATTTAAAAAAATGAGAAAAGGGCAATCATACCCCTATACAGACTATAGCAACATTAAAGAATCTGTCTCCTTTAACTTTCCTTAGGGAGTGGTCATTATTTATCAACAGGGGGGGTGGTGGGTTTTTGCGCAGATGCGCAGAATTTTTTTACGCCCCCCCCCTCGACAGCAGTCAAAATTTTTTGCGCCCCCCCTACGCCGGAGAGTTTCGCACCCCTCTTTGATCTATAGTAGCGCGCGGGCTTTTTTGCTAAAAAGAGGGTGAATTTTTTTAGCCCCCCCTCAAGAGGGGTCAAAATTTTTTTAGCCCCCCCTCGGGAGGGCCCCCCTCAAACCCACCACCCCCCCTGTTGATAAATAATGACCACTCCCTTACAATATCCTAAACATGTCCTCATTGTCTTGTAATAAGTGGTCACCTGAAACCATACCTTTCAGCCAAAGATATTACCTACAGTCCGCGGGACAAGGAGTGCACTATATTTTTTCCCTTTCCTTTTGAAACCCCATATAGAGGGCGGAGATCTGGGTTTGCCTGTACCCCCGGGCTGTACCCGCCATTCTTTATATAAACACACCAAAACACGACAGGTACCAGAAACACACAGGGTCACGTGACCTGACGACTCCTTCATCCGGGTGACAGCGCCCTGGTGACGGGACAAGTGGTGTTTGACATTTGACCTTGTCCCTGAGGTCACAGTCACAAAAAATGTACCAAAACATTAATATCTTCCCTGAGGGAGACCAGACCACCCAACTATATACATATAGAGATGACGAATGCCACTTTTGTCATCTGTCCAAAACAGATGACTTTAAAACGGCACATGTTGAGTTAAAATGGCTGCCCTCAGGGCATTTGTGTCAAGTAATAGTAAGGTAGGGAGCAATGGTATACTCTTTCCTATACATTGTATTGTATTTGCCTGTGTATCCACTTTAATATATCTCAGACAGGAACCGAGGTGAATTGAATATTAAGGTGGGTCGCTACCATCGAAATTGAGTCTACTGCACAGGTTTCTGCACATATCATTTTGGGTAGGCACATACCTATACATGCCCTAAGTGTCTAAAATAACTTGGGGGGATTTTGATCATTTTCTTCATTCTCTGACATTCTTTTGGACCCTACAATTATACCCCTCATATTACATAGACAATGTTTTGCCAAGGATTTATATATTTTACCCATCATGCGGTGCTTTGAATATAGATTTTAGGTAATTTTTTCAAATATTTTTTTATTTCAAATGACCAAAAGTATAGAATTATGCATGGGACCACATATCGAAATTAATCCTATTTAAAAGCAAATTATCTGAAGAATATTTCAGAAATTTTTTAGAAAGATCTAGTGTCTAAAAATGGATGATCTAATCGTTCTTCTCATAAACAATTAGGAAATTTATCCTCCTTTTTGCCAAAATGTGAGAAATTTACCCATTAAATCCCTTGTAATTGGAGAAAAAGGAAAAAATCTTGATAAATTAGGATATTAGAACATTCACCTTGTTAGTTTTCATATTCCTGTGTTTGATAGTTGTGGCAGAATAAATTCTCATATCTTAGTCTATTTTTTTCTGATTTTTTAGGTGAAAATGGAAATACTTTTATTTGTCAAAAATCTGTAGAAAGAAAAGTAGCTAGGGACCCCCTACTTTTCTTATTCTAGATGATTTTTTGTAACTCTGGGAGAAAAATGAAGAAAATCTAGGATCTTTGATTCAGTGATAGCGACCCACTTGAAAGCACCAATTGACTTTGTGCATTAATGAATTGGGTATACACCACCCTAATAAGCGTCCATCCCAGTGCTGTAGGCCCATATACATGGGAATGGGAAGTCAACTTTTCTTTTTTATGGGATG
Organism: Acholoe squamosa; assembly: GCA_949317995.1. NCBI lineage: Eukaryota > Metazoa > Annelida > Polychaeta > Phyllodocida > Polynoidae > Acholoe > Acholoe squamosa. The sequence goes on from OX439050.1 coordinate 50,933,725, forward strand.
AAGTGTCACTCTGTTGATTTTTATTGCAAATGAAAATGCACTTGAAACTTTGAACTGGAACTATCTCAGCTGTCAATTTACAAAAACCCCGTGTCACTCCGCCACTTTTTAACACATGATATAGGGGCCTAGGAACATATCATGTTAGTGTCATGGTCTAGTGACAATTGCTATTGGCAATATTAAGCCTTTGGATCCGTAGTCATGTGAATAAGATATGCATGTCTATATAGATATAGAAAACTTCAGGTGAACCAGGTATTATAACAAATAGCCCAGTGAGATTGGGGATCTGTGGAGGCTTATTGTTCATTATAATAGACTCAGTAGACAGTGTCCCATGTCAAATATGTACCCTTATTGGTGGAGGTTTACAGGAGAATGGAGACTGTGTTGACTGAGGGACACTCTATTGTTGGCACAAAGCCACAGACTATGGAAGAGGGATAGCATAGAGGATGTCCCACGCACCCCTGCATGAAATATCCTTTCTCTGTGACTGTTAAACCGTTAAGGGTAGAATGATACACCCATGTCCATGTTTCCATATCGCCATTGAGGATATTGCTGGTAAGTAACTCAAATGCACTTTTTTGGGTGCATCACACCAACCCTTCGTTAGTGCATTTAGCCAGTGTAACCGGCATGATGCAAGAATGCAGGCTATAAATCCATGCATCAGGAAGAAAAATGGAGTCTTGTATAATAACACTTGTCGGCCTTGACAGGGTTACCATATAGACAGGTATGTGAGTGAAGAATGGGGCCCTTGTGACTGTGTCAAGTACATACGCAGCTTTAGGGACTAGCCATTTTTTTTTTTTAAATGCAAGGGAGGGGGTGGTGATGAGATTTATTGGTTTGTGAACCTGTTGCAGATTTCTTTTAGCAAATATCCGTAGAGCAATATATTGCCCGAAATGGAGCATGGGAGAGTAGACGAACCAGCCCATGCCAATATACCAAAGTTTTTTTTCATAATCATAATGACACCATGCCCCAAGCTCCCCTCCAAGATTTAGAAAATAATGTATACACACATGAAAAATCGAGGTGATAAATGACCGGGCCCTTGCTTTCTGCTGTGGGAACTGGCATAGCCATTTTCCATCTCACAATGCATCATATTTCACTGCTACTGACATGCTGTCCAAAAGGACTTGGATTAACTTCCTTTCACCGACATTTCTATGGCATCAGGGAAATGTCTGAAAACTACTTATGGCAATTGACAGTGACCTAAAACGTCAGTTTGGTGTTAACCTCTAGGTGCCTAGGCGCGCTTTAAAGCACGGTTTTAGGCTTAAATACATGTATATTGAAGGAAACCATCATCCAGATATTTCTACTGGTCCAATCTGCAAAGTTAGACCCTCTATAGAACCGCCATGACCTCCCAGACACAATACAACCATCCATTATACAAAACACAAGGAGCCAAAACTTGAAAATGAGCTGTCATATCATGTTATTCATTAGAGGGTCACCCTCTACTGGGATAATACTATGCTAGATCATATACATCTAATGTCCCAAACTCCCATTAGATTCTAAAAGAAATGTTTTTATCCATAGAGATACTCCATGCATTGTTACTAGCACATTATGTCTCCTGAGTGGTAGTACACACACACACACACACACACACACACACACACACACACACACACACACACATATATATATATATATATATATATATATATATATATATATATATATATGGGCAATTTTTTTTTCAGGGGTCTCAACTTTCGAGCCAAGTTGCGACATAAAAGATGTGCTAAAACAACCACTTTTCATGCTCACCCCCTGCCTAAAGTATCTTAGCTACATCAAACGTTTTTTGCATAATGACAAATTATGACCCTAAAATTAAATTTCCATCACACTCTGCTACCTAAGTTACACCATTATTTTCCTCTGTAGTAATTACTGAAGGCCTTTTAGGTGTAAGATCCAGCAAGTACACTGTCCACACCATATTTTGAGCCACATAATGTACTACAGAGAGCAAAGTATTTGAGACAGCTCTTTGATATTTTGTATGGCTAAAATACTCACAAGGGACGAATAACTTGTGATTTTATAAGCATTTTATTATAAGATTAAAGAAATTATGACCGAGTTGCTGGATCTTACATTGCCATAAATTCACCTATATGCAAAATCAGGCTGAAAATACTAAGATAATTCCTACAGATATATCAAATATATTTTGTTTATCTAATTTTCCAGCCTAATGGGAATGATTGAAATAGATATTGACCTCTTAACTGGAGTCTGCATCAAATCATACTCCTGCATATATGAAAAAGCTGTTTGTGACATTTGGAAAAGCTCAGATTTTCATGATATTTAGGGCTTAAACCCACTAAAAATCGTCAAAATCGACTAATTAAAAAAAGCACTTTTAGATCTAAGTCTCTGCTATAAGTTGGTAATGGCTAATACAATGGCTAATGCAAGTACTACTCTCGCACTAGGCGAGTTAGGGAGATTTCCTATTGAATCCAAAATAATCGTACTGAACATTCTATATTGGCTGAGGCTTGAGCATGGATCGAAAAACCCTATTCTAAATGAGGCCTTCTCTACCATGAAGAGTGAAAACCACCAATGGCTTAAAGATATCCAATACCTCTTGTTTAAAATCGGTTGTAAGAACGTCTGGCTCGATCCTTATATTTGGTCAAAGTCCTCACTCAAAAACAATATAAAGAGAAGGTTAAATGATGCACATATTCAGAAATACAACCAGTACATTGATAACCCAGAGAATACTAGCAAGTGTAGAATTATCAAGATGTGTAAAGATGATCTCAATGACATTTATGAAGAGCGTGAATACCTAACGCATACAGAATCACCAAAAATTAGAACCATTATTGCTAAACTCCGGACTGACAATAACTGTACACTTGACAGCCTGTCAAGAAGATATAGAGGAAAGAAACCTGTCAATTCTAAGTGCACATTCTGTAATGCTGTGCATGATGTCAATCATGTCTTCTTACATTGTAACATGCCCGAGATGAGAAACGCACGGTCAGTGTTTGAAACAAAATTCCTCAAGTTCGTTGATTACTATAAAAGACACGATGACACTAGGAAACTTTCTCAAATACTAGCAGTGGCCCCATATTGCAAATCATCTAAAAGGCCAGGGGCTGTGAACTGTATATACTCATATATAAAATCTGTCTACAACATTGTAAATGAAAACCTGGTGCTGACATAAGTGTACCTGTACATTAGTCAATAGAGCCATCTTGAATCTTGAATCTTGAATCTACAGCCAATATGACATCAAGAGTTTTCCGCAGCAGTGTGACATAAGTGCCGAAAGTTGAGACCCCTAAAAAAGATTTTACCCATATATATATTATATATATATTATATATATATATATATTATATATTATATATATATATATATATATATATATATATATATATATATATATATATATATATATATATATATGCAGAATCAGCTTTGAATTGGCCTCAGAATTGCAAGTATTATGTATGGGGGGAGGCTATATATTACACAAGAGAGACCAAATACTACCAAATGACAACAAATGGAATGTTTTGGTAACTATGGTTACCAAACCTGACCAATAAATTCCATATCCTTAACTGAAAGTCCTCACTGAATTATGAGTATTCAGGAAATTTAATACAGAGTCAATATCAAAAGAGAACATCAAAATAACACTTGGGCTTATCAACTAAGTGATACAATTGTGAAAGAATGTAAAATCTTCAAATAATTCTGGGCACCAAAAGGTTAAATCCTAAAGGTAATTACCCTATTTCCAAACCCTTCTCAAGTAACGCCCATACGTTGACTCAGAGAAATATTATTTTATCTAACTTCCGAGAAAATCTGGCATTATTGGCTTTGGCTATCGTTGTGAAGTTTCCTCAAAGGAATCATATGTAATGTATCACGGCACATATACTATATAGACTTAGATATGGAAAATTAACTAGTTTGGGCTTACCCCCCCCCAATCAAGGCATTTTCACTCCCTTAGAAGTTTCTAAAGTTATACGTTCCATGTTAGGTAGATTCCATTTTCATTAAAGATACTGAAAATGCACTCAGATTCACTTTTCACTTCAGAAATCTTGCTTGTAACCGCTGTGAAATGTTCCATTATCGACATAATACATTTTCTATAATTATAATACATGCACATAATACATGTACTTCCCTATGCAGATATATACTCCAAGAAACACATGTTACTACTAAGATTGTGTTGCAGGAAGGCTTCATATTTAACTTGTACCAATGATGTACCTGCTTTGGTGTTTCACACCAACGTTTCAATAAAATCTGTCTTTAAAGGGTTAAAAATGGAAGCCTGAGCTGTGTAGCACACCCAAACTACCTCAGCTAATCCTCAGATCCCATACGCCTCCTCTCAACCTGCACAGGGTTTTGTATTTTGAAACGCTAAACACTAGAGTAAAAAAGTTAATAGACAAACATGGTGTCTCACCCAGTATAAGGACGAAAAGCAGCCCGTCTCCTCTAATAGCTAGTCCACAGACACACATGTATAATGGAAGATCCAAAAGTCTCATATATCACTTCTCTATTTATAAACATTTCCGACAGCTAGAACATGTTCTTTCTGTACATGTTTAAACGAGTTGACATGTTACTATCAGCAAAAATCAGAATCAGTGGCAAGGATTCAGTTGAAAGAATATCCATTTGTTATAAATTTGAGACAGCACTGGTAAAGTGATTTGTTGGTTTTGCATCGTGCATCGTGCAGACGCTTTGGTAATGAATCTTGGATCCAGGTGCCTAATTTGCATCAACGTTGAATAAATGTTAAAAACTGGTTGATATTAAACGTTGAATCACCGTTGAAAGCTGGTTGAGCGATCGAGTTCTCAACGTTGACTCAACGTTTTAAGCATACTGGGTGGGATGATCCATTTCCGATCTCTTCATTCATGCATAATGATGACAAAGGGTTACGAGTAAGTGAAGCCCTATTTTGCTACCCTTAAAGGCTTAAAGAGGCCAATACCAAGAGGTCACTAAGTATACGTATGGAGTTTAGCCACCTCGGCTATTGGATAGTGTCCCACATCTTAAGGTGTAGATCTATAGAGTCTTAGATTGGGGAAAGCTTTGCCTCTATAGAGTCTGAATTGTGCCTATAGTAAAACACACAGTAATGTGGGAATCTAGTCTAATATACCCTTAAGGATGGCATAATAACCAAACCTTCATCGTATTATTTGCAGGTCAGCAACTCCGCACCTTTGGCGTATCACTATCTTTGGATATTCAGGACAGTATCAGCCCAGGAGGGTCGGTATACCCCTGCATGCTGCTTTATTGGTAAATTAATGTCATTTTTTTTACATCCTTATGTGACGAGTATAAGAATTAAAGCCTCGTAGGGTTATACAAAGCCTTTAAGGTCCGCTAGCGCATTACTACATCATGCGCGTTGGTCATCATGATGCATGAAAGCAGCCCTGGCGAGTAACTCACCATGGTTGAACTCGAGCACCATGCCGGCCCTACGGGTTGATACAGTCCTGGAGTGCATCATGTCCATTGGTCGTCATGATGCACCAATGAAGTGCTGGTGAGACTGCTCGCCAGCACTTCATTGAAGCATCATGCCGACCCTCCTGGAGTATATAATATATCAAACCCATAGGGTCGGCATGATGCTTCAATGAAGTGTTGGCAAGCAGACTCGCCAGCACTTCATTGGTGCATCATGCCGACCAATGGGCATGATGCACTCCTGCTTCAGCGGGCCTTAAAGGGTTTAAGTAGTAGTGGTGTGGTGATGTGGATTAGCCATCTGATAAGGACATTAGGACTAGATGTAAAGCCCAGCTTTTGAAGAACACAGAGAGGGGGGGTGTGTACTTACACACCACTTTTCTACTTAGGCCATTCAAATATAACCCAGTGTGTGTTTCAAGTTTCACATTAAAAAGAAAAAAAAATGAAACTTTTGTGTCTGCTTTGAAATAAAAACTCAACGTTTTGTGGGTATTCTCTAGTGGATAATTTTGAAATTATCATGACCATTTATTTTCATCTCTGACAAAAATTCCTCTAAAAATCTACTTTTCTTTGTAATTTCTGTAAGACAAAACAAACCCTCTACCTTATCACCAAGCACCTAATATACCACAATCTCTATCTCTGCTGTAGCTAAGAGTAGCTATGCAGAATCTATGAAACGCCTGAGAAATATAGTCATCCAGCCAAAAGCTAAGTTCTTATACTTTGGCCTTAAAACCCTGCAACTATTGGTGTACTAAGACTGATTGGCCAGTTTAGATAAAGAAGGGGTAGAGTGCATTAGAACCGGTGTGTTTTATGTCCATGTGGGCATTCAGAAAAGAGCTGCCTAAGCTGAAATCACTGCATAGAGGGGGTATATATTACAAAAATAAGCACCAAACCTTTTAGTATGCATACTTTAGTAGGTATACACTGGCCCCTTTTACACTGGGTTCATGTAGACAGATCACCACCTGTGCCCATCTCTCTCTCAACTCTCCTTACAAAATGAAAATAAACTGTTTAACCACTTAATGACGGTATAATGATTTAAGACTCTATATATGTTTCATTGTCTTTCAGATTCAGAGGATGTGAGGCCGCTACCGACTCGTTGGGGGATGTCAGAGACCTCAATGTTGCATGACAGATGTAAATGCTAACCCTAGCAAGTCACTCCACAAAGACGGTATCCATGCATCACATCGGCATCTGCCTTCAAAGGTTTAAGAGCTATAGCTGAATAGGTTGGTATTGGGAGGACATATACTACTCTTTCCCTACTATACGCGTTATTGGATATATCACTTGGTCCCTTAAATTTTAGATAAGTTGATAAATGATCTAGCACACACGGGTATCTTATAGTAAAACTAGTAAATCCACGGCTTATCTTACATCCCTCAGGGCTTAAAACCGATCCAGTTATCCTAAAGTCAGAGGACCAAGCCCCTATCTCTCAACAAAATCATGAACCCTCGCCTTCATGGGCCCTAAACTATCTAAACTCTAGCCAGCTTTGAAGTAGCTGTTTTTTCCCCTCAGAAAACATTCTCTCTGATAAAAACTTCCGAGTGGTGAGATTCTTAAAACAAATTATCTTCTAGCACAGTTGGTGGTTGCCTTCACAGGACCAAGCCACTAAAACCATAAAGAGTGGCGTTTATGGGGAGTTTCCAGGTTAAACCTCTCACACATTATACATTATTATGGGGGGGGGGGAAGTGTGCTTAAATTATTGCATTTCCATGACGTCCTTTTATTGGGACAATGCACAAATGTAGCCCTGGTTATGATCTTCTGTCTATATGGGACAGGAGAGGACTTAAAATGTAAGGAAATCTGTATCAGAAAGCATAAAAACTAATGCTCATATCGTTGCTTTTAGTGCAAGAAGGTTGTAGCTGACATTTTGGCAAAAATGAGTTTTCTTCTGTTTTAACATGTATTGATCCTTATCTAGCTACTATGAAAGTACTGAAACTCTGTCCATGATATGCATGTGTGTGTCCTTAGGGCTCAGTGCTATGTTGCTGTTTAAATTTTGTGTTATAGTAGGCGGAACACTTCTCCAACTTCTCTTGCAAAACTTGAAAAAATGCACTTTGCAGTTACAACCTTCTTGTACTAAGGCAACGACATAGCCCTCTGGGCATAAACATTACTGACAGTTATTTTAAGACACTAAAGGGTACTATACCACCCTGTATACAGGTAAAGAGTCTCAGGTGTTAGATTTATAAGGTGAGGTAAGATGATACCCTATCATCTACACAGATGATGGGTAGGTTTGGTGACTTGGCCTTAACCTGATATTATGATCAGATAACTACAGGCTCCTTCCAGGTAAGTCTATACATGTGATGGAGATAGGGGCCTGATATATACCTAGTATTGTGATGATGTATATAGCCTACATGACTGTGAATCCCTGTAGTAATAGTAAATCATATTGGAGAACTCTAAAGCATTAAGAGTCCATAATGCATTAGTGCATCATGCCCATTGGCCGTCATGATGCATGAATGCAGCCCTGGCGAGTTACTCACCAGGGCTACATTCAAACATCATGCTGACCCTACAGGGTTGATACACTCGCGTATGATCAGCGTGATGCTCCAATGAAGTGCTGGTGAGTAGACTCATAGGTGCATCATGACGACCATTGGCTATGATGCACTCATGCATTTGCGGCCCAGGGTTCATTACGTCCTCCATAACTAACAGGCGTGGGAATCCCTGCGTGAACAGGGATCCCGAAATGAACCCACTTTTATTCCGTCATGGGATACCTTGAGTATTTTAATACATGATACTGGTTTACTTTTAATTATCACGTGGCTTGATGCCCTATTGCAGCTCACCAGGGTTGTATTCTTGTATCGTGCCAATGCAACCATACCCCACTAACACCAACTGCCCTGTACCATTTATAATCGTTATGATGCACCCATTCCCATGAGGCCAATAACTCATTCACCTTGATTACATAAAGGGGTGAGGGCTTCCCTAGCCCACTTAAAAGGGTCTATATCTTCTCTTTGCTATCCCCTCAGGATGTGTGTGGTGCACATATGCGCGGGCACTGACACATTCCTCTGTGAAATTGTGTAATGTAGTTCTCGCCATGAATATGACCTTAGCTGTCGAAATGGCGTTAAACATCTATTACTCACTCATAAATGGACCCGTGACGATCAGCCGATGATGATTATAATATTATTCTTATTGGTTTTATCTTGGGGTGATCATTTAATATTCATTAAAAACAGCAAGAGGGCAGTTTTTACGTGAGGGGGGGGGCAAAACTTAACCAGTTTTCAGCAAAGAAAAAAAGTTTCGGGACAATATTTTGACACCTCCATGGGCATGGAAGGGGTATTCCAACTTGTGTTGTTTTATTTTCGGGTGTAGAAACCTACCATCCCTTGTTCAATGTTGAAAAACGATCACTCCCTTTACCTTGCCTCCAACACACAACAGCTGGGGCCCACATACTCTTCTACCTCCCCACGACATGGCCCTACTTTTATTACTGACCGCTTTTCCCAGCGTCTAGACGCTCAGTGAGTGAGTGATGAGGGCAGAAGGGGATGGATGAGGGCAGGGAGGGAGGGAATGAGGGAGGGTGAGCCAGACCAAGTTTATTTATCCTACTCTGTAACATCGTATACATGTTCTGAGTACGTCTATTTGGGGGGGGCAGTGGTAAGAATTACCATAAAGTACCCCCATGTCTCAAAAACATTTTTAAAGGATACTTTCCTCTTTTGTTCGGTCTTGAATTCATTTATTTTCACCTTTATAAATGTACATGGCACAGGTCACATAAGGTGCAGCCTGCTATGTTGTCCCTTTCCTGATGACATAATGCTTCAACCTTCTTGTTGCTTTATCATGTTACTGTACAAACGTTGTGCATGCCAGTTTGATATACATGGGAACATGCACCTGTTGAATCACTGCATTTTGACTATATAATTATCTCTACCCATTAGTTAGGCCTGGTTTCTGATGTTCGCATTAGGATATCATACTTTAAGCCCGAGGCTTGAAAGCCTTCTGTTAAAGGATGATGACGTAAGGGTACATTGTGCCTCTAAATTTAAGATCCCAGTATAGTGCCTATACATGGGTGTTCAAAATTTATTGCTTTCAGGCATATGCCAATGTACTAGGATCTTTGTCTCTGACCATCAACTTTTAAAACCCTGGCGTCACGAGTGTCACTTTAGGGAGTGGTCATTATTTATCAACGGGGGGGGGGTGGTGGGTTTGAGGGGGGGCGTAAAATTTTTAGACCCCTCCCGAGGGGGGGCTAAAAAATTGTTGACACCTCTTGAGGGGGGGGGCTAAAAAAAATTCACCCTCTTTTTAGCAAAATAGCCTGCGCGCTACTATAGATCAAAGAGGGGCGCGAAAAGTCTCCGCGCCTCTGGCGCGGGGGGCGCAACAAATTTTGCCTGCCCTGTTGATAAATAATGACC